>OY741986.1:0-5228706 GCA_963555595.1 Tethea ocularis
GGACCTCCTATAGTATCCCTAGAGTAGTTTCAGACGTTTTCATATAAAAATAGTTTAAAATTTTCAAATAACCAGTAAAAAACACATAAAATTTCAATTTTCTTAAAAATTTTCCTTGGTACCTACCTTTTTTCCGGTCTGGTCGAGCTTCCCTCGCCGATCCTCGTCTCTGGACACCTCTCGAAGCCCTCTGCTACGTATACCTGCAAAGTTACAAACAAATTAAAGTCAAATTTTCAACAATTTTCAGTAATTTTCAGTTTTCAGTAAATTTTTATATTAACACTAACCTTTTTTCGGGTTTGGCCGAGCTCCTCTCGCCGATCCGCGTCTGCCGACACCTCTTGCGGCATTCCACGTCCACTACTTATTTTATTATAAATTTTTCAAAGTTAAGTACCTAACAAAAAAGTCTTCCTAAGCGCTTCACGCAACAGGGAAAACATCGATAATTTTGTCAAAAATTCACCTTTCGCGCCGCGGTTTTCTGCCATCAATAGTGTCTTCGGACCTCCTATAGTATCCCTAGAGTAGTTTCAGACGTTTTCATATAAAAATAGTTTAAAATTTTCAAATAACCAGTAAAAAACACATAAAATTTCAATTTTCTTAAAAATTTTCCTTGGTACCTACCTTTTTTCCGGTCTGGTCGAGCTTCCCTCGCCGATCCTCGTCTCTGGACACCTCTCGAAGCCCTCTGCTACGTATACCTGCAAAGTTACAAACAAATTAAAGTCAAATTTTCAACAATTTTCAGTAATTTTCAGTTTTCAGTAAATTTTTATATTAACACTAACCTTTTTTCGGGTTTGGCCGAGCTCCTCTCGCCGATCCGCGTCTGCCGACACCTCTTGCGGCATTCCACGTCCACTACTTATTTTATTATAAATTTTTCAAAGTTAAGTACCTAACAAAAAAGTCTTCCTAAGCGCTTCACGCAACAGGGAAAACATCGATAATTTTGTCAAAAATTCACCTTTCGCGCCGCGGTTTTCTGCCATCAATAGTGTCTTCGGACCTCCTATAGTATCCCTAGAGTAGTTTCAGACGTTTTCATATAAAAATAGTTTAAAATTTTCAAATAACCAGTAAAAAACACATAAAATTTCAATTTTCTTAAAAATTTTCCTTGGTACCTACCTTTTTTCCGGTCTGGTCGAGCTTCCCTCGCCGATCCTCGTCTCTGGACACCTCTCGAAGCCCTCTGCTACGTATACCTGCAAAGTTACAAACAAATTAAAGTCAAATTTTCAACAATTTTCAGTAATTTTCAGTTTTCAGTAAATTTTTATATTAACACTAACCTTTTTTCGGGTTTGGCCGAGCTCCTCTCGCCGATCCGCGTCTGCCGACACCTCTTGCGGCATTCCACGTCCACTACTTATTTTATTATAAATTTTTCAAAGTTAAGTACCTAACAAAAAAGTCTTCCTAAGCGCTTCACGCAACAGGGAAAACATCGATAATTTTGTCAAAAATTCACCTTTCGCGCCGCGGTTTTCTGCCATCAATAGTGTCTTCGGACCTCCTATAGTATCCCTAGAGTAGTTTCAGACGTTTTCATATAAAAATAGTTTAAAATTTTCAAATAACCAGTAAAAAACACATAAAATTTCAATTTTCTTAAAAATTTTCCTTGGTACCTACCTTTTTTCCGGTCTGGTCGAGCTTCCCTCGCCGATCCTCGTCTCTGGACACCTCTCGAAGCCCTCTGCTACGTATACCTGCAAAGTTACAAACAAATTAAAGTCAAATTTTCAACAATTTTCAGTAATTTTCAGTTTTCAGTAAATTTTTATATTAACACTAACCTTTTTTCGGGTTTGGCCGAGCTCCTCTCGCCGATCCGCGTCTGCCGACACCTCTTGCGGCATTCCACGTCCACTACTTATTTTATTATAAATTTTTCAAAGTTAAGTACCTAACAAAAAAGTCTTCCTAAGCGCTTCACGCAACAGGGAAAACATCGATAATTTTGTCAAAAATTCACCTTTCGCGCCGCGGTTTTCTGCCATCAATAGTGTCTTCGGACCTCCTATAGTATCCCTAGAGTAGTTTCAGACGTTTTCATATAAAAATAGTTTAAAATTTTCAAATAACCAGTAAAAAACACATAAAATTTCAATTTTCTTAAAAATTTTCCTTGGTACCTACCTTTTTTCCGGTCTGGTCGAGCTTCCCTCGCCGATCCTCGTCTCTGGACACCTCTCGAAGCCCTCTGCTACGTATACCTGCAAAGTTACAAACAAATTAAAGTCAAATTTTCAACAATTTTCAGTAATTTTCAGTTTTCAGTAAATTTTTATATTAACACTAACCTTTTTTCGGGTTTGGCCGAGCTCCTCTCGCCGATCCGCGTCTGCCGACACCTCTTGCGGCATTCCACGTCCACTACTTATTTTATTATAAATTTTTCAAAGTTAAGTACCTAACAAAAAAGTCTTCCTAAGCGCTTCACGCAACAGGGAAAACATCGATAATTTTGTCAAAAATTCACCTTTCGCGCCGCGGTTTTCTGCCATCAATAGTGTCTTCGGACCTCCTATAGTATCCCTAGAGTAGTTTCAGACGTTTTCATATAAAAATAGTTTAAAATTTTCAAATAACCAGTAAAAAACACATAAAATTTCAATTTTCTTAAAAATTTTCCTTGGTACCTACCTTTTTTCCGGTCTGGTCGAGCTTCCCTCGCCGATCCTCGTCTCTGGACACCTCTCGAAGCCCTCTGCTACGTATACCTGCAAAGTTACAAACAAATTAAAGTCAAATTTTCAACAATTTTCAGTAATTTTCAGTTTTCAGTAAATTTTTATATTAACACTAACCTTTTTTCGGGTTTGGCCGAGCTCCTCTCGCCGATCCGCGTCTGCCGACACCTCTTGCGGCATTCCACGTCCACTACTTATTTTATTATAAATTTTTCAAAGTTAAGTACCTAACAAAAAAGTCTTCCTAAGCGCTTCACGCAACAGGGAAAACATCGATAATTTTGTCAAAAATTCACCTTTCGCGCCGCGGTTTTCTGCCATCAATAGTGTCTTCGGACCTCCTATAGTATCCCTAGAGTAGTTTCAGACGTTTTCATATAAAAATAGTTTAAAATTTTCAAATAACCAGTAAAAAACACATAAAATTTCAATTTTCTTAAAAATTTTCCTTGGTACCTACCTTTTTTCCGGTCTGGTCGAGCTTCCCTCGCCGATCCTCGTCTCTGGACACCTCTCGAAGCCCTCTGCTACGTATACCTGCAAAGTTACAAACAAATTAAAGTCAAATTTTCAACAATTTTCAGTAATTTTCAGTTTTCAGTAAATTTTTATATTAACACTAACCTTTTTTCGGGTTTGGCCGAGCTCCTCTCGCCGATCCGCGTCTGCCGACACCTCTTGCGGCATTCCACGTCCACTACTTATTTTATTATAAATTTTTCAAAGTTAAGTACCTAACAAAAAAGTCTTCCTAAGCGCTTCACGCAACAGGGAAAACATCGATAATTTTGTCAAAAATTCACCTTTCGCGCCGCGGTTTTCTGCCATCAATAGTGTCTTCGGACCTCCTATAGTATCCCTAGAGTAGTTTCAGACGTTTTCATATAAAAATAGTTTAAAATTTTCAAATAACCAGTAAAAAACACATAAAATTTCAATTTTCTTAAAAATTTTCCTTGGTACCTACCTTTTTTCCGGTCTGGTCGAGCTTCCCTCGCCGATCCTCGTCTCTGGACACCTCTCGAAGCCCTCTGCTACGTATACCTGCAAAGTTACAAACAAATTAAAGTCAAATTTTCAACAATTTTCAGTAATTTTCAGTTTTCAGTAAATTTTTATATTAACACTAACCTTTTTTCGGGTTTGGCCGAGCTCCTCTCGCCGATCCGCGTCTGCCGACACCTCTTGCGGCATTCCACGTCCACTACTTATTTTATTATAAATTTTTCAAAGTTAAGTACCTAACAAAAAAGTCTTCCTAAGCGCTTCACGCAACAGGGAAAACATCGATAATTTTGTCAAAAATTCACCTTTCGCGCCGCGGTTTTCTGCCATCAATAGTGTCTTCGGACCTCCTATAGTATCCCTAGAGTAGTTTCAGACGTTTTCATATAAAAATAGTTTAAAATTTTCAAATAACCAGTAAAAAACACATAAAATTTCAATTTTCTTAAAAATTTTCCTTGGTACCTACCTTTTTTCCGGTCTGGTCGAGCTTCCCTCGCCGATCCTCGTCTCTGGACACCTCTCGAAGCCCTCTGCTACGTATACCTGCAAAGTTACAAACAAATTAAAGTCAAATTTTCAACAATTTTCAGTAATTTTCAGTTTTCAGTAAATTTTTATATTAACACTAACCTTTTTTCGGGTTTGGCCGAGCTCCTCTCGCCGATCCGCGTCTGCCGACACCTCTTGCGGCATTCCACGTCCACTACTTATTTTATTATAAATTTTTCAAAGTTAAGTACCTAACAAAAAAGTCTTCCTAAGCGCTTCACGCAACAGGGAAAACATCGATAATTTTGTCAAAAATTCACCTTTCGCGCCGCGGTTTTCTGCCATCAATAGTGTCTTCGGACCTCCTATAGTATCCCTAGAGTAGTTTCAGACGTTTTCATATAAAAATAGTTTAAAATTTTCAAATAACCAGTAAAAAACACATAAAATTTCAATTTTCTTAAAAATTTTCCTTGGTACCTACCTTTTTTCCGGTCTGGTCGAGCTTCCCTCGCCGATCCTCGTCTCTGGACACCTCTCGAAGCCCTCTGCTACGTATACCTGCAAAGTTACAAACAAATTAAAGTCAAATTTTCAACAATTTTCAGTAATTTTCAGTTTTCAGTAAATTTTTATATTAACACTAACCTTTTTTCGGGTTTGGCCGAGCTCCTCTCGCCGATCCGCGTCTGCCGACACCTCTTGCGGCATTCCACGTCCACTACTTATTTTATTATAAATTTTTCAAAGTTAAGTACCTAACAAAAAAGTCTTCCTAAGCGCTTCACGCAACAGGGAAAACATCGATAATTTTGTCAAAAATTCACCTTTCGCGCCGCGGTTTTCTGCCATCAATAGTGTCTTCGGACCTCCTATAGTATCCCTAGAGTAGTTTCAGACGTTTTCATATAAAAATAGTTTAAAATTTTCAAATAACCAGTAAAAAACACATAAAATTTCAATTTTCTTAAAAATTTTCCTTGGTACCTACCTTTTTTCCGGTCTGGTCGAGCTTCCCTCGCCGATCCTCGTCTCTGGACACCTCTCGAAGCCCTCTGCTACGTATACCTGCAAAGTTACAAACAAATTAAAGTCAAATTTTCAACAATTTTCAGTAATTTTCAGTTTTCAGTAAATTTTTATATTAACACTAACCTTTTTTCGGGTTTGGCCGAGCTCCTCTCGCCGATCCGCGTCTGCCGACACCTCTTGCGGCATTCCACGTCCACTACTTATTTTATTATAAATTTTTCAAAGTTAAGTACCTAACAAAAAAGTCTTCCTAAGCGCTTCACGCAACAGGGAAAACATCGATAATTTTGTCAAAAATTCACCTTTCGCGCCGCGGTTTTCTGCCATCAATAGTGTCTTCGGACCTCCTATAGTATCCCTAGAGTAGTTTCAGACGTTTTCATATAAAAATAGTTTAAAATTTTCAAATAACCAGTAAAAAACACATAAAATTTCAATTTTCTTAAAAATTTTCCTTGGTACCTACCTTTTTTCCGGTCTGGTCGAGCTTCCCTCGCCGATCCTCGTCTCTGGACACCTCTCGAAGCCCTCTGCTACGTATACCTGCAAAGTTACAAACAAATTAAAGTCAAATTTTCAACAATTTTCAGTAATTTTCAGTTTTCAGTAAATTTTTATATTAACACTAACCTTTTTTCGGGTTTGGCCGAGCTCCTCTCGCCGATCCGCGTCTGCCGACACCTCTTGCGGCATTCCACGTCCACTACTTATTTTATTATAAATTTTTCAAAGTTAAGTACCTAACAAAAAAGTCTTCCTAAGCGCTTCACGCAACAGGGAAAACATCGATAATTTTGTCAAAAATTCACCTTTCGCGCCGCGGTTTTCTGCCATCAATAGTGTCTTCGGACCTCCTATAGTATCCCTAGAGTAGTTTCAGACGTTTTCATATAAAAATAGTTTAAAATTTTCAAATAACCAGTAAAAAACACATAAAATTTCAATTTTCTTAAAAATTTTCCTTGGTACCTACCTTTTTTCCGGTCTGGTCGAGCTTCCCTCGCCGATCCTCGTCTCTGGACACCTCTCGAAGCCCTCTGCTACGTATACCTGCAAAGTTACAAACAAATTAAAGTCAAATTTTCAACAATTTTCAGTAATTTTCAGTTTTCAGTAAATTTTTATATTAACACTAACCTTTTTTCGGGTTTGGCCGAGCTCCTCTCGCCGATCCGCGTCTGCCGACACCTCTTGCGGCATTCCACGTCCACTACTTATTTTATTATAAATTTTTCAAAGTTAAGTACCTAACAAAAAAGTCTTCCTAAGCGCTTCACGCAACAGGGAAAACATCGATAATTTTGTCAAAAATTCACCTTTCGCGCCGCGGTTTTCTGCCATCAATAGTGTCTTCGGACCTCCTATAGTATCCCTAGAGTAGTTTCAGACGTTTTCATATAAAAATAGTTTAAAATTTTCAAATAACCAGTAAAAAACACATAAAATTTCAATTTTCTTAAAAATTTTCCTTGGTACCTACCTTTTTTCCGGTCTGGTCGAGCTTCCCTCGCCGATCCTCGTCTCTGGACACCTCTCGAAGCCCTCTGCTACGTATACCTGCAAAGTTACAAACAAATTAAAGTCAAATTTTCAACAATTTTCAGTAATTTTCAGTTTTCAGTAAATTTTTATATTAACACTAACCTTTTTTCGGGTTTGGCCGAGCTCCTCTCGCCGATCCGCGTCTGCCGACACCTCTTGCGGCATTCCACGTCCACTACTTATTTTATTATAAATTTTTCAAAGTTAAGTACCTAACAAAAAAGTCTTCCTAAGCGCTTCACGCAACAGGGAAAACATCGATAATTTTGTCAAAAATTCACCTTTCGCGCCGCGGTTTTCTGCCATCAATAGTGTCTTCGGACCTCCTATAGTATCCCTAGAGTAGTTTCAGACGTTTTCATATAAAAATAGTTTAAAATTTTCAAATAACCAGTAAAAAACACATAAAATTTCAATTTTCTTAAAAATTTTCCTTGGTACCTACCTTTTTTCCGGTCTGGTCGAGCTTCCCTCGCCGATCCTCGTCTCTGGACACCTCTCGAAGCCCTCTGCTACGTATACCTGCAAAGTTACAAACAAATTAAAGTCAAATTTTCAACAATTTTCAGTAATTTTCAGTTTTCAGTAAATTTTTATATTAACACTAACCTTTTTTCGGGTTTGGCCGAGCTCCTCTCGCCGATCCGCGTCTGCCGACACCTCTTGCGGCATTCCACGTCCACTACTTATTTTATTATAAATTTTTCAAAGTTAAGTACCTAACAAAAAAGTCTTCCTAAGCGCTTCACGCAACAGGGAAAACATCGATAATTTTGTCAAAAATTCACCTTTCGCGCCGCGGTTTTCTGCCATCAATAGTGTCTTCGGACCTCCTATAGTATCCCTAGAGTAGTTTCAGACGTTTTCATATAAAAATAGTTTAAAATTTTCAAATAACCAGTAAAAAACACATAAAATTTCAATTTTCTTAAAAATTTTCCTTGGTACCTACCTTTTTTCCGGTCTGGTCGAGCTTCCCTCGCCGATCCTCGTCTCTGGACACCTCTCGAAGCCCTCTGCTACGTATACCTGCAAAGTTACAAACAAATTAAAGTCAAATTTTCAACAATTTTCAGTAATTTTCAGTTTTCAGTAAATTTTTATATTAACACTAACCTTTTTTCGGGTTTGGCCGAGCTCCTCTCGCCGATCCGCGTCTGCCGACACCTCTTGCGGCATTCCACGTCCACTACTTATTTTATTATAAATTTTTCAAAGTTAAGTACCTAACAAAAAAGTCTTCCTAAGCGCTTCACGCAACAGGGAAAACATCGATAATTTTGTCAAAAATTCACCTTTCGCGCCGCGGTTTTCTGCCATCAATAGTGTCTTCGGACCTCCTATAGTATCCCTAGAGTAGTTTCAGACGTTTTCATATAAAAATAGTTTAAAATTTTCAAATAACCAGTAAAAAACACATAAAATTTCAATTTTCTTAAAAATTTTCCTTGGTACCTACCTTTTTTCCGGTCTGGTCGAGCTTCCCTCGCCGATCCTCGTCTCTGGACACCTCTCGAAGCCCTCTGCTACGTATACCTGCAAAGTTACAAACAAATTAAAGTCAAATTTTCAACAATTTTCAGTAATTTTCAGTTTTCAGTAAATTTTTATATTAACACTAACCTTTTTTCGGGTTTGGCCGAGCTCCTCTCGCCGATCCGCGTCTGCCGACACCTCTTGCGGCATTCCACGTCCACTACTTATTTTATTATAAATTTTTCAAAGTTAAGTACCTAACAAAAAAGTCTTCCTAAGCGCTTCACGCAACAGGGAAAACATCGATAATTTTGTCAAAAATTCACCTTTCGCGCCGCGGTTTTCTGCCATCAATAGTGTCTTCGGACCTCCTATAGTATCCCTAGAGTAGTTTCAGACGTTTTCATATAAAAATAGTTTAAAATTTTCAAATAACCAGTAAAAAACACATAAAATTTCAATTTTCTTAAAAATTTTCCTTGGTACCTACCTTTTTTCCGGTCTGGTCGAGCTTCCCTCGCCGATCCTCGTCTCTGGACACCTCTCGAAGCCCTCTGCTACGTATACCTGCAAAGTTACAAACAAATTAAAGTCAAATTTTCAACAATTTTCAGTAATTTTCAGTTTTCAGTAAATTTTTATATTAACACTAACCTTTTTTCGGGTTTGGCCGAGCTCCTCTCGCCGATCCGCGTCTGCCGACACCTCTTGCGGCATTCCACGTCCACTACTTATTTTATTATAAATTTTTCAAAGTTAAGTACCTAACAAAAAAGTCTTCCTAAGCGCTTCACGCAACAGGGAAAACATCGATAATTTTGTCAAAAATTCACCTTTCGCGCCGCGGTTTTCTGCCATCAATAGTGTCTTCGGACCTCCTATAGTATCCCTAGAGTAGTTTCAGACGTTTTCATATAAAAATAGTTTAAAATTTTCAAATAACCAGTAAAAAACACATAAAATTTCAATTTTCTTAAAAATTTTCCTTGGTACCTACCTTTTTTCCGGTCTGGTCGAGCTTCCCTCGCCGATCCTCGTCTCTGGACACCTCTCGAAGCCCTCTGCTACGTATACCTGCAAAGTTACAAACAAATTAAAGTCAAATTTTCAACAATTTTCAGTAATTTTCAGTTTTCAGTAAATTTTTATATTAACACTAACCTTTTTTCGGGTTTGGCCGAGCTCCTCTCGCCGATCCGCGTCTGCCGACACCTCTTGCGGCATTCCACGTCCACTACTTATTTTATTATAAATTTTTCAAAGTTAAGTACCTAACAAAAAAGTCTTCCTAAGCGCTTCACGCAACAGGGAAAACATCGATAATTTTGTCAAAAATTCACCTTTCGCGCCGCGGTTTTCTGCCATCAATAGTGTCTTCGGACCTCCTATAGTATCCCTAGAGTAGTTTCAGACGTTTTCATATAAAAATAGTTTAAAATTTTCAAATAACCAGTAAAAAACACATAAAATTTCAATTTTCTTAAAAATTTTCCTTGGTACCTACCTTTTTTCCGGTCTGGTCGAGCTTCCCTCGCCGATCCTCGTCTCTGGACACCTCTCGAAGCCCTCTGCTACGTATACCTGCAAAGTTACAAACAAATTAAAGTCAAATTTTCAACAATTTTCAGTAATTTTCAGTTTTCAGTAAATTTTTATATTAACACTAACCTTTTTTCGGGTTTGGCCGAGCTCCTCTCGCCGATCCGCGTCTGCCGACACCTCTTGCGGCATTCCACGTCCACTACTTATTTTATTATAAATTTTTCAAAGTTAAGTACCTAACAAAAAAGTCTTCCTAAGCGCTTCACGCAACAGGGAAAACATCGATAATTTTGTCAAAAATTCACCTTTCGCGCCGCGGTTTTCTGCCATCAATAGTGTCTTCGGACCTCCTATAGTATCCCTAGAGTAGTTTCAGACGTTTTCATATAAAAATAGTTTAAAATTTTCAAATAACCAGTAAAAAACACATAAAATTTCAATTTTCTTAAAAATTTTCCTTGGTACCTACCTTTTTTCCGGTCTGGTCGAGCTTCCCTCGCCGATCCTCGTCTCTGGACACCTCTCGAAGCCCTCTGCTACGTATACCTGCAAAGTTACAAACAAATTAAAGTCAAATTTTCAACAATTTTCAGTAATTTTCAGTTTTCAGTAAATTTTTATATTAACACTAACCTTTTTTCGGGTTTGGCCGAGCTCCTCTCGCCGATCCGCGTCTGCCGACACCTCTTGCGGCATTCCACGTCCACTACTTATTTTATTATAAATTTTTCAAAGTTAAGTACCTAACAAAAAAGTCTTCCTAAGCGCTTCACGCAACAGGGAAAACATCGATAATTTTGTCAAAAATTCACCTTTCGCGCCGCGGTTTTCTGCCATCAATAGTGTCTTCGGACCTCCTATAGTATCCCTAGAGTAGTTTCAGACGTTTTCATATAAAAATAGTTTAAAATTTTCAAATAACCAGTAAAAAACACATAAAATTTCAATTTTCTTAAAAATTTTCCTTGGTACCTACCTTTTTTCCGGTCTGGTCGAGCTTCCCTCGCCGATCCTCGTCTCTGGACACCTCTCGAAGCCCTCTGCTACGTATACCTGCAAAGTTACAAACAAATTAAAGTCAAATTTTCAACAATTTTCAGTAATTTTCAGTTTTCAGTAAATTTTTATATTAACACTAACCTTTTTTCGGGTTTGGCCGAGCTCCTCTCGCCGATCCGCGTCTGCCGACACCTCTTGCGGCATTCCACGTCCACTACTTATTTTATTATAAATTTTTCAAAGTTAAGTACCTAACAAAAAAGTCTTCCTAAGCGCTTCACGCAACAGGGAAAACATCGATAATTTTGTCAAAAATTCACCTTTCGCGCCGCGGTTTTCTGCCATCAATAGTGTCTTCGGACCTCCTATAGTATCCCTAGAGTAGTTTCAGACGTTTTCATATAAAAATAGTTTAAAATTTTCAAATAACCAGTAAAAAACACATAAAATTTCAATTTTCTTAAAAATTTTCCTTGGTACCTACCTTTTTTCCGGTCTGGTCGAGCTTCCCTCGCCGATCCTCGTCTCTGGACACCTCTCGAAGCCCTCTGCTACGTATACCTGCAAAGTTACAAACAAATTAAAGTCAAATTTTCAACAATTTTCAGTAATTTTCAGTTTTCAGTAAATTTTTATATTAACACTAACCTTTTTTCGGGTTTGGCCGAGCTCCTCTCGCCGATCCGCGTCTGCCGACACCTCTTGCGGCATTCCACGTCCACTACTTATTTTATTATAAATTTTTCAAAGTTAAGTACCTAACAAAAAAGTCTTCCTAAGCGCTTCACGCAACAGGGAAAACATCGATAATTTTGTCAAAAATTCACCTTTCGCGCCGCGGTTTTCTGCCATCAATAGTGTCTTCGGACCTCCTATAGTATCCCTAGAGTAGTTTCAGACGTTTTCATATAAAAATAGTTTAAAATTTTCAAATAACCAGTAAAAAACACATAAAATTTCAATTTTCTTAAAAATTTTCCTTGGTACCTACCTTTTTTCCGGTCTGGTCGAGCTTCCCTCGCCGATCCTCGTCTCTGGACACCTCTCGAAGCCCTCTGCTACGTATACCTGCAAAGTTACAAACAAATTAAAGTCAAATTTTCAACAATTTTCAGTAATTTTCAGTTTTCAGTAAATTTTTATATTAACACTAACCTTTTTTCGGGTTTGGCCGAGCTCCTCTCGCCGATCCGCGTCTGCCGACACCTCTTGCGGCATTCCACGTCCACTACTTATTTTATTATAAATTTTTCAAAGTTAAGTACCTAACAAAAAAGTCTTCCTAAGCGCTTCACGCAACAGGGAAAACATCGATAATTTTGTCAAAAATTCACCTTTCGCGCCGCGGTTTTCTGCCATCAATAGTGTCTTCGGACCTCCTATAGTATCCCTAGAGTAGTTTCAGACGTTTTCATATAAAAATAGTTTAAAATTTTCAAATAACCAGTAAAAAACACATAAAATTTCAATTTTCTTAAAAATTTTCCTTGGTACCTACCTTTTTTCCGGTCTGGTCGAGCTTCCCTCGCCGATCCTCGTCTCTGGACACCTCTCGAAGCCCTCTGCTACGTATACCTGCAAAGTTACAAACAAATTAAAGTCAAATTTTCAACAATTTTCAGTAATTTTCAGTTTTCAGTAAATTTTTATATTAACACTAACCTTTTTTCGGGTTTGGCCGAGCTCCTCTCGCCGATCCGCGTCTGCCGACACCTCTTGCGGCATTCCACGTCCACTACTTATTTTATTATAAATTTTTCAAAGTTAAGTACCTAACAAAAAAGTCTTCCTAAGCGCTTCACGCAACAGGGAAAACATCGATAATTTTGTCAAAAATTCACCTTTCGCGCCGCGGTTTTCTGCCATCAATAGTGTCTTCGGACCTCCTATAGTATCCCTAGAGTAGTTTCAGACGTTTTCATATAAAAATAGTTTAAAATTTTCAAATAACCAGTAAAAAACACATAAAATTTCAATTTTCTTAAAAATTTTCCTTGGTACCTACCTTTTTTCCGGTCTGGTCGAGCTTCCCTCGCCGATCCTCGTCTCTGGACACCTCTCGAAGCCCTCTGCTACGTATACCTGCAAAGTTACAAACAAATTAAAGTCAAATTTTCAACAATTTTCAGTAATTTTCAGTTTTCAGTAAATTTTTATATTAACACTAACCTTTTTTCGGGTTTGGCCGAGCTCCTCTCGCCGATCCGCGTCTGCCGACACCTCTTGCGGCATTCCACGTCCACTACTTATTTTATTATAAATTTTTCAAAGTTAAGTACCTAACAAAAAAGTCTTCCTAAGCGCTTCACGCAACAGGGAAAACATCGATAATTTTGTCAAAAATTCACCTTTCGCGCCGCGGTTTTCTGCCATCAATAGTGTCTTCGGACCTCCTATAGTATCCCTAGAGTAGTTTCAGACGTTTTCATATAAAAATAGTTTAAAATTTTCAAATAACCAGTAAAAAACACATAAAATTTCAATTTTCTTAAAAATTTTCCTTGGTACCTACCTTTTTTCCGGTCTGGTCGAGCTTCCCTCGCCGATCCTCGTCTCTGGACACCTCTCGAAGCCCTCTGCTACGTATACCTGCAAAGTTACAAACAAATTAAAGTCAAATTTTCAACAATTTTCAGTAATTTTCAGTTTTCAGTAAATTTTTATATTAACACTAACCTTTTTTCGGGTTTGGCCGAGCTCCTCTCGCCGATCCGCGTCTGCCGACACCTCTTGCGGCATTCCACGTCCACTACTTATTTTATTATAAATTTTTCAAAGTTAAGTACCTAACAAAAAAGTCTTCCTAAGCGCTTCACGCAACAGGGAAAACATCGATAATTTTGTCAAAAATTCACCTTTCGCGCCGCGGTTTTCTGCCATCAATAGTGTCTTCGGACCTCCTATAGTATCCCTAGAGTAGTTTCAGACGTTTTCATATAAAAATAGTTTAAAATTTTCAAATAACCAGTAAAAAACACATAAAATTTCAATTTTCTTAAAAATTTTCCTTGGTACCTACCTTTTTTCCGGTCTGGTCGAGCTTCCCTCGCCGATCCTCGTCTCTGGACACCTCTCGAAGCCCTCTGCTACGTATACCTGCAAAGTTACAAACAAATTAAAGTCAAATTTTCAACAATTTTCAGTAATTTTCAGTTTTCAGTAAATTTTTATATTAACACTAACCTTTTTTCGGGTTTGGCCGAGCTCCTCTCGCCGATCCGCGTCTGCCGACACCTCTTGCGGCATTCCACGTCCACTACTTATTTTATTATAAATTTTTCAAAGTTAAGTACCTAACAAAAAAGTCTTCCTAAGCGCTTCACGCAACAGGGAAAACATCGATAATTTTGTCAAAAATTCACCTTTCGCGCCGCGGTTTTCTGCCATCAATAGTGTCTTCGGACCTCCTATAGTATCCCTAGAGTAGTTTCAGACGTTTTCATATAAAAATAGTTTAAAATTTTCAAATAACCAGTAAAAAACACATAAAATTTCAATTTTCTTAAAAATTTTCCTTGGTACCTACCTTTTTTCCGGTCTGGTCGAGCTTCCCTCGCCGATCCTCGTCTCTGGACACCTCTCGAAGCCCTCTGCTACGTATACCTGCAAAGTTACAAACAAATTAAAGTCAAATTTTCAACAATTTTCAGTAATTTTCAGTTTTCAGTAAATTTTTATATTAACACTAACCTTTTTTCGGGTTTGGCCGAGCTCCTCTCGCCGATCCGCGTCTGCCGACACCTCTTGCGGCATTCCACGTCCACTACTTATTTTATTATAAATTTTTCAAAGTTAAGTACCTAACAAAAAAGTCTTCCTAAGCGCTTCACGCAACAGGGAAAACATCGATAATTTTGTCAAAAATTCACCTTTCGCGCCGCGGTTTTCTGCCATCAATAGTGTCTTCGGACCTCCTATAGTATCCCTAGAGTAGTTTCAGACGTTTTCATATAAAAATAGTTTAAAATTTTCAAATAACCAGTAAAAAACACATAAAATTTCAATTTTCTTAAAAATTTTCCTTGGTACCTACCTTTTTTCCGGTCTGGTCGAGCTTCCCTCGCCGATCCTCGTCTCTGGACACCTCTCGAAGCCCTCTGCTACGTATACCTGCAAAGTTACAAACAAATTAAAGTCAAATTTTCAACAATTTTCAGTAATTTTCAGTTTTCAGTAAATTTTTATATTAACACTAACCTTTTTTCGGGTTTGGCCGAGCTCCTCTCGCCGATCCGCGTCTGCCGACACCTCTTGCGGCATTCCACGTCCACTACTTATTTTATTATAAATTTTTCAAAGTTAAGTACCTAACAAAAAAGTCTTCCTAAGCGCTTCACGCAACAGGGAAAACATCGATAATTTTGTCAAAAATTCACCTTTCGCGCCGCGGTTTTCTGCCATCAATAGTGTCTTCGGACCTCCTATAGTATCCCTAGAGTAGTTTCAGACGTTTTCATATAAAAATAGTTTAAAATTTTCAAATAACCAGTAAAAAACACATAAAATTTCAATTTTCTTAAAAATTTTCCTTGGTACCTACCTTTTTTCCGGTCTGGTCGAGCTTCCCTCGCCGATCCTCGTCTCTGGACACCTCTCGAAGCCCTCTGCTACGTATACCTGCAAAGTTACAAACAAATTAAAGTCAAATTTTCAACAATTTTCAGTAATTTTCAGTTTTCAGTAAATTTTTATATTAACACTAACCTTTTTTCGGGTTTGGCCGAGCTCCTCTCGCCGATCCGCGTCTGCCGACACCTCTTGCGGCATTCCACGTCCACTACTTATTTTATTATAAATTTTTCAAAGTTAAGTACCTAACAAAAAAGTCTTCCTAAGCGCTTCACGCAACAGGGAAAACATCGATAATTTTGTCAAAAATTCACCTTTCGCGCCGCGGTTTTCTGCCATCAATAGTGTCTTCGGACCTCCTATAGTATCCCTAGAGTAGTTTCAGACGTTTTCATATAAAAATAGTTTAAAATTTTCAAATAACCAGTAAAAAACACATAAAATTTCAATTTTCTTAAAAATTTTCCTTGGTACCTACCTTTTTTCCGGTCTGGTCGAGCTTCCCTCGCCGATCCTCGTCTCTGGACACCTCTCGAAGCCCTCTGCTACGTATACCTGCAAAGTTACAAACAAATTAAAGTCAAATTTTCAACAATTTTCAGTAATTTTCAGTTTTCAGTAAATTTTTATATTAACACTAACCTTTTTTCGGGTTTGGCCGAGCTCCTCTCGCCGATCCGCGTCTGCCGACACCTCTTGCGGCATTCCACGTCCACTACTTATTTTATTATAAATTTTTCAAAGTTAAGTACCTAACAAAAAAGTCTTCCTAAGCGCTTCACGCAACAGGGAAAACATCGATAATTTTGTCAAAAATTCACCTTTCGCGCCGCGGTTTTCTGCCATCAATAGTGTCTTCGGACCTCCTATAGTATCCCTAGAGTAGTTTCAGACGTTTTCATATAAAAATAGTTTAAAATTTTCAAATAACCAGTAAAAAACACATAAAATTTCAATTTTCTTAAAAATTTTCCTTGGTACCTACCTTTTTTCCGGTCTGGTCGAGCTTCCCTCGCCGATCCTCGTCTCTGGACACCTCTCGAAGCCCTCTGCTACGTATACCTGCAAAGTTACAAACAAATTAAAGTCAAATTTTCAACAATTTTCAGTAATTTTCAGTTTTCAGTAAATTTTTATATTAACACTAACCTTTTTTCGGGTTTGGCCGAGCTCCTCTCGCCGATCCGCGTCTGCCGACACCTCTTGCGGCATTCCACGTCCACTACTTATTTTATTATAAATTTTTCAAAGTTAAGTACCTAACAAAAAAGTCTTCCTAAGCGCTTCACGCAACAGGGAAAACATCGATAATTTTGTCAAAAATTCACCTTTCGCGCCGCGGTTTTCTGCCATCAATAGTGTCTTCGGACCTCCTATAGTATCCCTAGAGTAGTTTCAGACGTTTTCATATAAAAATAGTTTAAAATTTTCAAATAACCAGTAAAAAACACATAAAATTTCAATTTTCTTAAAAATTTTCCTTGGTACCTACCTTTTTTCCGGTCTGGTCGAGCTTCCCTCGCCGATCCTCGTCTCTGGACACCTCTCGAAGCCCTCTGCTACGTATACCTGCAAAGTTACAAACAAATTAAAGTCAAATTTTCAACAATTTTCAGTAATTTTCAGTTTTCAGTAAATTTTTATATTAACACTAACCTTTTTTCGGGTTTGGCCGAGCTCCTCTCGCCGATCCGCGTCTGCCGACACCTCTTGCGGCATTCCACGTCCACTACTTATTTTATTATAAATTTTTCAAAGTTAAGTACCTAACAAAAAAGTCTTCCTAAGCGCTTCACGCAACAGGGAAAACATCGATAATTTTGTCAAAAATTCACCTTTCGCGCCGCGGTTTTCTGCCATCAATAGTGTCTTCGGACCTCCTATAGTATCCCTAGAGTAGTTTCAGACGTTTTCATATAAAAATAGTTTAAAATTTTCAAATAACCAGTAAAAAACACATAAAATTTCAATTTTCTTAAAAATTTTCCTTGGTACCTACCTTTTTTCCGGTCTGGTCGAGCTTCCCTCGCCGATCCTCGTCTCTGGACACCTCTCGAAGCCCTCTGCTACGTATACCTGCAAAGTTACAAACAAATTAAAGTCAAATTTTCAACAATTTTCAGTAATTTTCAGTTTTCAGTAAATTTTTATATTAACACTAACCTTTTTTCGGGTTTGGCCGAGCTCCTCTCGCCGATCCGCGTCTGCCGACACCTCTTGCGGCATTCCACGTCCACTACTTATTTTATTATAAATTTTTCAAAGTTAAGTACCTAACAAAAAAGTCTTCCTAAGCGCTTCACGCAACAGGGAAAACATCGATAATTTTGTCAAAAATTCACCTTTCGCGCCGCGGTTTTCTGCCATCAATAGTGTCTTCGGACCTCCTATAGTATCCCTAGAGTAGTTTCAGACGTTTTCATATAAAAATAGTTTAAAATTTTCAAATAACCAGTAAAAAACACATAAAATTTCAATTTTCTTAAAAATTTTCCTTGGTACCTACCTTTTTTCCGGTCTGGTCGAGCTTCCCTCGCCGATCCTCGTCTCTGGACACCTCTCGAAGCCCTCTGCTACGTATACCTGCAAAGTTACAAACAAATTAAAGTCAAATTTTCAACAATTTTCAGTAATTTTCAGTTTTCAGTAAATTTTTATATTAACACTAACCTTTTTTCGGGTTTGGCCGAGCTCCTCTCGCCGATCCGCGTCTGCCGACACCTCTTGCGGCATTCCACGTCCACTACTTATTTTATTATAAATTTTTCAAAGTTAAGTACCTAACAAAAAATTGCCCACCCAAGCCCGCCCTATTCCGATTTTATAGTTGTTAACGTCAAAATATTTCTTTGCATTTTATCATTCTTCGGGCCAGTAGAAGCCGAAATAGACACTTGAAGGCCACCCTAGGATCTGTAACTTAGAAGATACAGAGCGGCAGAGGCAACAATAACAACTACAGTCTGCGGATACTTAATTATGATAGTCGCAACCTATATATAACATACCATTATCTTCAACATGAGTCTGCCGAACACTCCGACCCCCCCAGAACCCCTGGAAAGCAATGATTATCAAAAACTTTTCGAACTAACTAACGTTATTCTAGATGAAATCATGCGGGGAAAAAGTGTAACAAAGTCCTCTAAGGATAAAATAATAGAAGCTACCAGTAAAATTAGAAACATATTAGAAAATTCGCCGGAAATGGCAACTCAACTGAGCCAGAACCAAAATACAAATAATTATGATAATCACGCTCAAACCAGGGAAATAGAAACTATGATGAAAAACCTTGCAGGCGAATTAACAACAAAGATTAATGACATTACTAAAGTCATAAGCTCTGAAACGGGACGGGAACAGTTCTCCACGCAACCGTCTGCCCCCTCATCCCTACCGACCCAATCATATGCCTACGCTGCCAGTAAAAATAACAATCAGACCAAAAGAAGTAACTCAGCGCTGATAATCTCCACATCCAACCCACAAAATAAAGCCAAAATAACTACAGAATGGAAGAAAGAGATAAACTTTAAGCAGGTTAAATATGCTCCAGCGAAAATTATACCTCTATCGGGTAACAAGCTAAGGATGGAGTTTGAAGACAAGCAGCAAAGGGATGAAACGATCCAAAGAATTTCAGAGAATAGTACTATCAAGGCGGAACCGGCTAGGAACCTTAAACCCATGATCATCCTAAAGGGCATATCTAAAGACACCCCACCTGAAGAACTAACCAACACTATCATACAACAAAATGAAATCTTGGAAAACACGGAACCAGCAGAAATAATGATATGTTTCACCAAACCTAACAGAAGCCCTGCATTATACAATGCAGTACTTCGCATCGCCCCGAGAGTATGGCATAATATCACCAAATTAACAAGAGTAAATGTAGATCATATTAAAGTCCATATTGAAGAGTACTCCCCATTCAAACAGTGCCTGAAATGTCTTAAGTTCGGACACACCCAAAGCAAATGCACTGCCGAAATTGATCACTGTGCACACTGTGCCGAAACGGGACACACCCACAAGACCTGCCCCCGTAGCAAAGAACCTAGCAAATGCTATAATTGCAACAAACAAAATGAAAATAATAGTGCTAATCCAAATAAAAATACGGCGCACCGCGCCACCTCTCACCTCTGCCCTGGAATTAGGGCCATGAAAATAAAATTGTCAAAACGTACCGATTATGAGTAATAGAGCAAATAACGCAAACAATATAAAAGTTATACAATGCAATACCGCTAGGGGATATCAGGCACATCAGGAAATGTTAGCATACATCGAAAAGAACGAAATTCAAATTATACTCCTTACAGAGCCCTACACCTCCAACAAATCCATGATAATCAACAATGTCCCAGGATACAAGATCTATCAATATCCCAAACCTAATCAAAGCAAGAAAATTAAAGCATGTATACTAATTAAAGATGGAACTGGGGCAACCTTGGGCAATGCTGAACACTCATCACCAAATTTATGCTCAGTCAGCTTAAAAACCACAAAGGGAAATATAAACATCACTTGCGTTTATGTAGAACCAAACATAGATAAACATAACACTATGGACAGACTGGACGTGCTACTACAAGGCCGAGATAACAACACACACATTATCGGAGGAGACTTCAATGGCTGGCACCACATATGGGGATCCCCCAAAACTAATTCAAGAGGATTAAAAATCACCGAAATCATGGTAGCTCATGACCTACTCATATGCAACACTGGCAACATAAACACATTTGAAACAACTACTAATAACAATTTGCGCGGCTCTATTATTGATATCACACTTATAAAAGCCTCCACCACAAATCAGATTAATGAATGGAGGGTTAACAAAGACATCTGCCCCTCATCTGATCACCATGGCATTGAATTCGTTTTTACTCTTGCGAAACAACAGGTTACAATCAAAAAAAGAAATACATCCACATTCTTATTTAACAACAAAATAATAAAGGACTGGGACCCAATTGGCAAAGTAATAAAGGAGGAAATGGACAAGGCAAATCTTACATCCATCCCAATAACAGAATTAGACGCATCTGGAATAGATAAATACATATCAGAAATCACAAGCACCATCCAAGGGGTGTGCCGCAAAATGATAAAGAAGCCGAAACGCACTGCCAACAAACATCCCTGGTGGACAGACGAACTCGAACAAATGAAAAAGGAAGTAATCAGAAGCCACCACCTACTTCACCACCTCAACGCCAGGAAACTTCCCATGGAAGAAGCCTTAAAAGCCAACAAAGAGCTAAGAAACAAATACGCTGAAACCATCAGAAATACCTCCACAAATAACTTTAAAGATTTCTGCAGCAAGCAAGGTAAAGAAGATGTGTGGTCCCTCACCAATAGACTTTTAAAAAATGCTTCTCCTACACAACCACCGTCAACAATCAAAACAGATAATGGCGAATACACCACCAACAGTCTTGACACCGCCAAGGAGTTCCTTAAAAGGTTCTATCCCAATGATAACGACGACACCGACACAGATGAACAGCAAGTAAACAGAAGCAGAGCCAAGGAAATACCCAATACTCCTGATGAACCACCCTTCACTATACAGGAGATACTCCACTGCCTGGATGGCATGAATCCAAACAGAGCCCCAGGTATGGACCACCTCACCTCGGATATTTGTCTATGCTTTGCTAAGGCGCTACCAGAAATCATCCTCGACATACTAAATAGATGCCTACAACTGGGGTACTTCCCAATACAATGGAAGCGCGCGTATGTCAGGATAATTCCTAAGCCTGGGAAATCCGACTATACGGAAACTGCATCATATAGACCTATCGGGCTAATAAATGTTTTCGGAAAACTCCTAGAAAAAATTATAATCAAAAGATTAAATCACCACATGTATACCACAAACTCATTCAACGAGGCGCAGTACGGATTTAAAGAGCAAAAATCAACGATTGAAGCTTTACATAAAATCACCAACGAGATAAACATACACAAACACAACCACCAACAAATTATAGCTGTGTCACTAGATATACAAGCTGCATTCGACCATGCCTGGTGGCCAGCAATACTCAACCGGTTACAACACACTAAATGCCCCAAAAACATTTACGTTATAATACAAAGCTATCTTTCTGATAGGGGTGTAACAATAGATTTAGCTGAATGCCAAGAGTCCAAAGAACAGAACAGAGGATGTATCCAGGGATCTGTATGTGGCCCAACGCTATGGAACATGATCCTGGATGAACTCTTGGAAACTAAACTGCCGGAGGGATGCAGAGTGCAGGCATTTGCGGATGATGTGTTTCTGTTGGCCCATGGAAAGAACCTCACAATGCTGGAAAGCAACGTTAACCAAGCACTGGAAATCATTCAAAACTGGGGAGAAAAGGTTAAACTTAAATTTGGACCCAATAAAACAACAGCCATTGCCTTCACAAGGAAAGCTAAAACAATAAAAGTAATAATGAACAACCAACATATCAAGCTATCCAACACTGTCAAAGTCCTAGGAGTAATAATAGACGATAGACTCAAATTCACCCAGCATGTTGAATATGCCATAGGAAAGGCTCAAAAAATTTACTTCAAGTTAGCCAAATTTGTCAGACCCACTTGGGGAGTACATGCGGACAACATTAGAATCATATACAAGCAAGTTATCGAACCAATAATCATCTACGCCGCCAGCATATGGAAACCAGCATTAAATTACAAACATATTAAAAGAAAACTCTCCTCTCTCCAGAGGAAATTTGCAATAAAAATAATAAAAGGCTTTAGAACTATTAACACAGTACACTCAGTAGCACTCGCTGGCCTCACCCCACTATACACCAAGGCTGAGGAATACGCTGACAATGAAATAACAAAGATCCTAACCACCAGCAGACACCTGCCAGACGACGTTACTCTGGAACAACCTGAGAAACCAAGAAACATGATACATCCGGCAAACCGGAAATATATAGAGTTTAGATTAGCTGAAAGCCAAGCTGAAATTGACGAAATTATCAATCCTAATAGACAACACATTATATACACAGATGGCAGTAAGCACGGGGGAAAGGTGGGAGCTGCCTACATAGCCTACAGCCCCAATAACACAAAAACAGTTAAGAAAATCAAACTGCACGATGCATGTTCGGTGTATCAAGCTGAGCTAATGGCAATCAAAGAGGCTGTAAAATGGGCCTCTGCTAAGACTATAAAAAACATTGCCATACTATCTGATAGCAAATCTGGACTGCAGGAAGTATCAAATCCTAACAGCACTAACCGGATGGTAGTAGATATACACAAAACAATTCTCCAACACGAAATGGATGTACAATTCATATGGATAAGGGCACACACGGGAATCGAAGGGAATGAGGAGGCTGATATTGCGGCTAAGAGCGCTGCCGAAAGCCACTGTGCATCTTCACATAACAAATTCCCCATTAGTTATATAAAAAGCATAAACAAGTCTCATAGTTTAAAAACTGCTGAAGAAATTTATTCCTCAAATACTAAGGGCCCCATACTTAAGGAATGGTGTCCAACGCTTACAGATCTACATAAAATATTAGAACACATAAAGCCCTCATTTGCGGTAACTCAAATTCTCACGGGACATGGATATAACAAACAATATTTACATAGATTTAAAATCACTAATGATAACTTCTGTCCGTGCGACAATCAAACAATACAGACTAACGAACACCTAATAAAACAATGCCCCCGTTTCCAAAGAACGCGTCTAGACCTAAATATTGTGGCCGACAACCTTAAGATCAATCCGTATGACCTGCAACAAATAATCACTAAAGAATCCACTAAAGAAGCATTCCTTAACCATATTAATTACATAATTAAGAAATTAAAAAGCTTTAATAATACTTGAAATAAATTGAAATAATTAATCACTAAATAATAATATGGAAAAAAAAAAAAAAAAAAAAAAAAAAAAAAAAAAAAAAAAAAAAAAAAAAAAAAAAAAAAAAAAAAAAAACCTAACCTAACCTAACCTAACCTAACCTAACCTAACCTAACCTAACCTAACCTAACCTAACCTAACCTAACCTAACCTAACCTAACCTAACCTAACCTAACCTAACCTAACCTAACCGCGGAAAAACCTCGCTACATGCGAACTTCTGCTGGAGATGGACAAAAGACGGCTAGACATCGCATTGCTCCAGGAACCCTATGTGGGTGGAGCTCGAAGTATGAAAAATCACAGGGGCGTTAGGATCTTCCAGAATACTGGTCATGGAGAGGGCACTGTAAAGGCGGCAATAGCCGTCTTCAACCAAGACATTGACGTCATACAGTGCCCGAAACTCACTACCAACAACATCGTGGTAGTGAGGATCAGAACCAGTGCCTGGGAGATCACAATGATATCCTATTACTTCGAGCCAGACCAGCCCATTGGGCCATACCTGGAGCATCTAGCCGAAACAGTCGGGCAATTGGGACCTACAGCTATCCTGATAGGGGGCGATGCAAATGCGAAAAGCAACTGGTGGGGAAGTGGACGAGTCGATCACAGAGGGGAGGAGATGGCAGGCGCTCTAGAAGAGATGGGCTTGCAGGTACTCAACGACGGAGTGACCCCGACCTTTGATACCGTGCGGGGTGGCCAACGGTACACTAGTCACGTAGACGTGACGGCCTGCACAGCGGACTTGCTTAACCTGGTGTTAGACTGGAAGGTGGACGAAGGTCTCACGAGCTCGGACCACAACGGCATTACCTTCGGGATGAGCCTGAAGAGAGCCAAGGGGGTACTCATACAAAGGACCACGCGTATCTATAATACAAAAAAGGCTAACTGGCTCCAGTTTCATGAGAAACTGGACCAGTTAAAAATAGAAAACAAAATTAATACAGCGGAAATTGTTAAAATTAATACAACAAATGTTTTGGAAAAAATTTTGGACACGCATTTAGATAATGTTAGAGATACGTGTGGTCAATGTATCCCCCCGAAAAAGGTAAAAGAAAGACTCACCTTGCCGTGGTGGTCCGAGAAGCTCGCTGAGATGAAGAGGGATGTAACCACCAGGAGACGCAGGATCCGATGTGCAGCGCAAGTCCGAAGGCCGAAGGTTGTCGCTGAGTACCTGGAAGCCAAGGAAAAGTACGAGGCAGAGGCAAAACTAGCCCAGACAGAAAGCTGGAAGAGCTTCTGTGGGAAACAGGACAAGGAAGGAGTTTGGCAGGGCATCTACAGGGTGATAGGGAAGACCGCAACACGGCAGGAGGACCTTCCCCTGGTGAAGGACGGGAAAGAGATGACCCAGCAGGAATCCGCGCAGATGCTGGCGGAGACCTTCTACCCGGAGGACTTGGAAAGCGGGGACGATGCTGACCACTTGCGGATAAGAGCCACAGCCGAGCTCGTAAATGGCTGGGCCCATGATGAACAACATGACCCACCATTTACGTTGCAAGAGCTGAGGTCCGCAGTGGATAGTTTCGACCCCAAGAAAGCCCCCGGGGCGGATGGTCTCACAGCCGACATCTGCAGCCAGGTCATCTCAAATGACCCCGGCCTTCACCTTGCCCTGTTCAATAAGTGCCTTGAATTGTCTTGTTTCCCATCTGCCTGGAAAGAGGCTACAGTAGTTGTCCTGCGGAAGCCCGGCAAGGACAACTACCGCGACCCAAAGTCGTACCGGCCCATAGGGCTACTCCCAGTAATGGGCAAGATCTTAGAGAAGATGTTGGTCCGGAGGTTGCAATGGCACCTTATTCCCCGGATGAGTACTCGCCAGTATGGATTTATGCCCCAGAGGAGCACCGAGGACTCCCTCTATGACCTGATGCAACACATTCATGGTAATCTAGCGAAGAAGAAGCTGATTACCATGGTATCGTTGGACATAGAGGGAGCCTTCGATAGTGCCTGGTGGCCTGCAATCAAAGTCCGGCTGGCTGAGGAAAAGTGTCCGGTGAATCTAAGGAGACTGGTGGACAGCTACCTCCGGAACCGAAAAGTGAGGGTGAGGTACGCCGGTGAGGAGTACGCCAAAAGTACCAATAAAGGTTGCGTACAAGGCTCCATCGGCGGCCCCATCCTCTGGAATCTTCTTCTCGACCCATTACTGAGAGAGCTCGAACGACGGGGCGACTATTGCCAGGCCTTTGCCGACGATGTCGTCCTCGTGTTTGCCGGTGACACGGCGCTGGAAGTGCAGAGACATGCCAATGCCGCCCTCGCGTATGTCCGGGGGTGGGGTGTCGAAAATAAGCTGAAGTTTGCGCCACACAAAACGAAAGCGATGGTGATCACAAGGAAGCTGAAATTCGACACGCCACTCCTGAGCATGGGTGGTGTAGACATTGGCATGTCCGACGAGATCAAAATCTTGGGGCTCACTATTGACAGCAAGCTGACGTTCAACGCCCACACTGCGAACATCTGCAGGAAGGCGTTGAACATTTACAAGCAGCTGTCCAGAGCCGCCAAGATAAGCTGGGGTCTCCACCCGGAGGTGATCCGTGTCATCTACACGGCAACGGTGGAGCCAGTGATCTCGTATGCCTCCAGCGCCTGGGCGCCGGCAACGAAAAAACTTGGAGTGCAGAGGCAGCTGAACGCGGTTCAACGAGGATTTGCCCAGAAGCTGTGTGGAGCGTACCGCACCGTCTCCCTGAACGCGGCACTGGTGCTGTCCGGGATACTGCCTCTCGACCTCAGAATACAGGAGGCAGCCGCCCTGTATGAGGCAAAGAGAGGAGTTCCCCTGACAGTCCTAGGCGATCGGGAAGTGGAACACGGTGTGGCCTTCACCAAAGCCCCGCATCCGGCAGAGCATATGAGCCTGGAGTTCATGAGTCTGGTGGACCAGCAGCAAGTGGAGGACCGCGTCAACCAGGCGGTCCAAATCTACACGGATGGCAGCAAGATTGAGGGCAGGGTCGGAGCCGCACTGTCTCTGTGGAGAAGTGGGGCTGAGACAAAGGCCCTCAAACTTAAGCTGCCACCACACTGCACTGTCTACCAGGCGGAACTGCTGGCCATATGCAAGGCCACGAGGTTAATCCTCCAATGCGGTGAGGCGAGCTTCGGGATCCTCAGCGACTCGCGTTCGGCGCTGGAAACCGTGGTCAACGCACATTCCCTCCACCCCCTGGCTGTCGAAACCCGTGACAACATCCGGCGAAGCCAACTCCAGAACAAGGAAGTCTCCTTGTTCTGGATCAAAGCACACGCGGGTTTGGAGGGAAATGAGCGAGCGGACCAGCTGGCCAAGAATGCTGCCCTGCACTCGAAGAAGCGGCCGGACTACGACGGATGCCCGGTTTCATTCGTCAAACGGGAACTCCGTAAGGAGTCGCTTGACGAATGGAACCGGAGATACAAAGCCGGCGACACGGCTGGGGTCACCAAGACGTTCCTTCCCGACGCAGTGGAGGCGTACAGGGTTGTCCGAAAGCTCCGCCCGGCAGGCGTGATGACGCAGGTGCTGACGGGGCACGGTGGGTTCTCCGAATACTTGTGCAGATTCAAGTGCAAGGAGGACCCATCGTGCTTCTGCGAGCCGGGCGTGAGCCAGACAGTCGGACACATCCTCGCCGAGTGCCCTGCCTTCGGGAAGGAACGTTTTGAGGCCGAGTATGTTCTGGACGCAGCAATTAAAAAAGAAAGCCTCGGCACATTACTGCGATCAAAACAAACACAGCCCCGGTTTATAGAGTATATAGCAGAAGTAGGAAAAAAAGTAATAAAAATGAACAAATAAAATATGATAAAAATTAATAAGCAAATATGATAGAATACGAAATCTAGAATAAAAACAAATAAGATATAAACATAATAAAACAAACATAAAGTAAATAAGATATAAACATAATAAAACAAACATAAATTAAATAAGATATAAACATAATAAAAATAAACGAACTACAGAAAGGTAAATAAAAAGGCTCTGAAGAATATCAGAGGGACGTGTTATATATATATTAAAAAAAAAAAAAAAAAAAAAAAAAAAAAAAAAACCTAACCTAACCTAACCTAACCTAACCTAACCTAACCTAACCTAACCTAACCTAACCTAACCTAACCTAACCTAACCTAACCTAACCTAACCTAACCTAACCTAACCTAACCTAACCTAACCTAACCTTTTTTTTTTTTTTTTTTTTTTGTTTTACAAGGTGGAAAATGCTTTACGCATTCGACCCCCCGCCTTGGGAGCGGCGGGGAGGATATGTGGGACTCCCTCATCTCCCCTTCTCATTATGAGAAGGGGTAGAGAGGTTTACCCACTAAAAACCACCTTGGCGTACCCTCGCACTCCGGTTACTCGGGCACCGTGGAACCCGCACTAAGCATTCTCCACGATGCCCACCGGTCGCCCCGGCCTCTGCCAGGGCTTCCCGCGTCAAAGGGGGGATGGCCGAATACGCATGGCCATCCCCCAGACCGCCGAGTGACTTGTCACGGCAGGCGGAGGTCTCCCATCCTCCGCCCGCAGTCACTAAGGGTAAAGGCGCGCGGCAAACTGCCGCCGCCTCAACCCCGGCCGCCTACGCCGGAGGGGGTGCGCGAGAGGATCGTCCTCGCGCTCCCGCTCCGCCTCCTCCTTCTGCGAGACGATTATCTCGCAGAAGGAGACCACCGCCTCCCAGGACCCCTCGCTGCTGAGCATCGCAGAGACGACGCTATGCAGCGAGAGGTCCACCCGCTGGATCGCCCGTGCCATGAGGCCTCTCTCCACATCCCAACGACTGCACACCTGAAAGGTGTGCTCAGCCGTGTCGTCGGGATCACCGCACTCATGGCACCTTGGGCTCGGCTCCCTCCTGATGTTGTGCAGGTGATGACCGAAACAGCCGTGTCCGGTCAACACCTGCACCAGCCGATACGTTAGCGCGCCGGCTGCCCTCTCCAACCATTCGTCCATCACTGGGAGGATCGCCCCCACGGTACGTGTCCCGTACGGGGCGTCCTCCAGGATGGACTTCCACCTTTCTCGCAGCCGGCGCGCCGTCATACGGCGGGAGGCCTCTACCTCCTCAGGGTCCGGGCGTTCACCTCTTGCCCGGGCCCTGGACCTAACCACGTAGGTTTCCGCCTGCACCTCGGCGTCCAACTCCCACGGAGGGGTGCAGGCGAGGAGGCAGGCCGCCGCATGGGCCACTGAGCCGTAGGCCCTGGCCATCCGCTGGGCCACGGCCCGCTGTGGCCCCCTCAGCAGGGCCCTGTTTCGGGCGGACAACCTGTCCGCCCATATTGGGGCCCCATACAGGGCCATGCTCCTCACCACGCCGGCAAACAGCCGCCGGCAAGAGGAGCCTGGCCCCCCAATGTTGGGCAGGAGTCTGCCCAGCGCTTGCGCGGCGCCCCTGATTCGGGGAGCAAGTCTTCTGAAGTGCTCCCCGAAATCCCACTTCCGGTCCAATGTAAGCCCCAGATATTTAATGTGGGGCTCTACCTGGACCGTCCCTCCTGGAAGTGAGAGCGCCGCGCCCGCAGGCAGCCTCCATGCCCTCCCTCGCCCCCCGAAGACCGTAGCGTCGGTCTTCGGGAGGGCCACCTTTAGGCCGAGCTGCTCGATCCCCCGGATCATCAGCTCGGCCGCTTCCTCCGCATCGCGGAGGGTCTCCCACCCATCTTTCCCGCGCACAGCCACCATCGTGTCGTCTGCATAGCAGACGGTGATTGTGCGCGGGAGGGTCTCCCCTCTGATGGCCCGGTCGTACCCCAGGTTCCAGAGCAAGGGCCCGAGTACGGAACCCTGGGGCACGCCGCAGGCCATCCTCCTCTCCCCCCTCTGCCCGTCCTTATTTTCGTAGAGAACTACCCTCTCAGTAAGGTAGTTCTCCACGATTCTCCTTAGGTAGTGGGGCACTCCGTGATACTGAAGTGCCCCACTAATCACCCCATAGGGGAGGGTGCCGAACGCGTTCGCGATGTCTAAAGACACCGCGACCACACCCTCTCCCCTGCTCGACGCGTCGTCGCAGAAGTCCCTAAGGGACTTTATTGCGTCGAGCGTGGACCGTCCTCCTCGGAACCCGAACTGTCTATCAGACACGTCCGGGCCGGCGGTCTCAAGGTGCTGCTGGATCCGGTGGGCCAGGATACGTTCAAACGTTTTCCCGGCCTCATCCAGCAACACTATGGGGCGATAGGCGGACGGGCAGTCCGCAGGCCGACCATCTTTGCGGAGGAGGCAGAGCCGCCCCTCCTTCCACACCCTCGGGAACCGTCCCTCCTTCAGGCAGTCATCCATGAGCTGCCTGAGGCGACTCCCGAGGTGTCCCAGGGCGACCGTGAGGACACGACCAGGGACCCCGTCTGGTCCCGGGGCCTTTTTGCAGCCCCTGAGTCGGTCCGTCACTCTTTCGAACTCGTCGTCGCTTATGGGTGCGACGGCGAGTTCGGCCTCCGCAATGGCCATCGTCGGGGGAGAGAACGCTGGGGCGGGCGGGAACAGCCCCTCCAACACCCTACTGAGGAGGTCGGGCTCCATTGAATCCATGGGGGGGGCCGTGCGCAGCTTGTTGCGCACCATCTTATACGGCCGCCCCCATGGATCCCTGTCCAGGGTGGCCAAGAACGAGCAGTGTGCTTCGTCCTTGGCCACGGCGATCGCCACTATCAGGGCCCCCTTTGCCTCTTTGAGGGCCCCGTGGAGCCCCTCCTCCTCCTCCTCTGTGTGCCGCCTGCGCCTACAATGCTGGTAGGCGCGGCGGGCACAGTTGCTGGTGGTCCGCAGGGCCGCTATTTCTGCGGACCACCAGTACACCCTCTTGCGGGCGGACGGGCGTCCGGCCCGGGGCATTGCCGCGTCGCACACCCTCTGTAGTGCGGCGCGGAACCGAGCCGCCCTCTCGTCGACTCCGAGGGTGGCGGGAGGGGCTGCACACCAAGCCTCCTCCATCGCCGCCTCGTCCGCCCTTTCCCTATCCAGGTGGGTCAGAGCCCACCTGGGGAACCCTCTTCGGCCCCGGCCTCTTGTTCCCCCCCCTGGGGTTGGCGACGGCAGGACGCCATTGGAGACCCTCATTCTGATGTACAGATGATCAGAGAGGGTCTCGACGTCCTCCAGGACGCGCCAATCAGTGACGCGCGCGGCTATGGCGGGGGTCGCGAACGTTACGTCCACGACTGACCCCCCCCGCCGCCGCACGCATGTGTTGACGCTGCCCTGGTTCAGGATGATTAGTCCTGTTGCCGTCGCCCAGTCCTCGAGGGCGGTCCCTCGGGGGTCCGTGACTGGGGAACCCCACGCCGAGCTCTTGGCGTTAAGGTCCCCCATGACCATCACCTGTGACGGGGCAGCTCTACCAACTACCCCGTTCAGGACCCCCAGGAAGCGCTCGAAGGCGCGTAACGGCTTGTTGGGGGAGAAGTACACCGCCACTATCACGGTGTCACTCCCCCATCCGGCCGCCACGTAACCCGGGCCGCCCTCGATCCTCAAGAGGGGGGGGAAATCCCCATGAGCCGGAACTGATATTGCCACTACTCCGTCCGTCGCCCCTGCCCAGTAAGGAAGGGGAGGGACGAAGTAGGGCTCTGCGACCACCGCGACGCCAATTCCCCACTCCGCCATGTGTTGCATCAGGAGATCCTGTGCCCTGGCGGAGTGGTTGGCGTTGACCTGCAGGACGTCCAAGTGCTGGTGTGCTGGCATTTAGACGTCCATACGGTTCTCCTCATTTTGGCCGGTGGCCGTTCCTGCTGGGGTGGGGCGGGTGGGGCGGGTGGGCTCCGTCCGCATCGATTTGCCCCTGACCTCGGGGGGGAAGCATCTCGACCCCCCCATCGTGTGGCTGGCCGGGAGTTTGGCGTGGTGGCACACTGCGCACCACTCCTTCTCCCCCGTGCACTCCCTGCGGAAGTGCCCCTCCGCACCGCACCGGTAGCAGGTATTGCTCCGGTCGACGCTTGAGGGGCACAACTCCCGCGTGTGGCCAACACACATGCATCTGTAACAACGCATGGGTGTCGGCCCAGCCACGGTGACGGTGGCCTCAGCCCACCCCACCTGGATTTTACCCCGCTTTATGAGGCCCTGTGCCGTCTCCACTGGGCACTGGACGAGAGCTGATCCAGTGCCGTCGTAGAGGACACGGATGCCCCCCACCTTTATGTGGGCCTCATCACAGCCCCCCGCTTTGACGATGGCCGCCGTCAGCTTCTCTTTGGAAGCCGACTCGTCCAGAACCTAACCTAACCTAACCTAACCTAACCTAACCTAACCTAACCTAACCTAACCTAACCTAACCTAACCTAACCTAACCTAACCTAACCTAACCTAACCTAACCTAACCTAACCTAACCTAACCTAACCTAACCTAACCTAACCTAACCTAACCTAACCTAACCTAACCTAACCTAACCTAACCTTTTTTTTTTTTTTTTTTGGTGACCCAGGGAAATCCTCATGGATACCCGACCTCTCCGGGGGGAGTGGCCGGGTTATGTCAGACTCTTACTGACTAAAACCCTGGGGTGTTCCTTCTCTCGCCGTTTTGCGGGGCTGCGGGTCTCGTGGCCCACAACCGCATGCCCCGCTGGCGTCGCTCGACTCGAGCCCTTCTCGGGGCGGGTTTAAGTTCCCGCCCCACTCCTTCCGCTGGAGGCGCCCAGGAACACTTGGGCGTCTCCAGCACGGGACCCTATGCAGGTGGTGACCCCCCGATCACCCACCCACGGTCCCCGGCGCTAGGGCGGCAGACGGGCTGCAAAGGCCCGGCGCCGCCCACCGCGTCTACGGCGGCGGATGGGGAGCGAGTCTGCGTCATCTTCTCGCACCCTTTCCGCCGCCTCCTTCTGTGTCATGACTTCGACACAGAAGGTCGCGGTCGCCTCCCAGGCCTCCTCACTGCCAACCATGGCCCTTAAAAGGGCCGGCAGCGAGAGGTCACCTCCTACTGTCGCGGACAGGGCGGCGCGAGGGATCGCCCAAGCAGGGCACGCCTCGCGCGTGTGTTGCGCCGTGTCCGCGACACCAGCCACGCAGTGGTGGCACATCTCCGTGGGCTCTCTGCCCGCCACCCGGCACAGGTATCGACCGAAGCAGCCGTGCCCGGTGATCATCTGTGTCAGGTGGAAGGAGAGAGCCCCGTGCTCCCGTTCGAGCCATGTTGACAGTATGGGCCGAACGGCGGCCACCACCTCGTGGCTCACCTCGGGGTTCTCGAGGCGGGCCTTCCACTTCCGGAGGAGATCGCGACGCGCATCTTCCCTCCAGTGGGCGATCTCCCGCGGGTGCGGACGGCCCCCGCCTCGGATCTCCTCCTTGGTTCGCCGGTACACCGCGGCGAGTACCTCGGCTTCGAGGTCCCACGGCGGCGTACCGGCGAGCACGCAAGCGCCGACGCACGAAACGGTGCGGTACGCTCGGACCATCCTGAGCGCCATGGCGCGCTGCGGACGACGCAGCACGGCCAGATTACGAGCGCTCAGGGCCCCCGCCCATATTGGTGCCCCGTAGAGCGCCATGGAGCGCACCACACCGCTGTAGAGGCGTCGGCACGCCCGTCTCGGCCCACCCACGTTTGGCAGAATCCGCCCCAGGGCTCCGGCAGTGGCCATTAACTTTGGGGCCAACCGCCGGAAATGCTCCTCGAACCTCCATTGGCCGTCGAGAACGAGTCCAAGATACTTCATCGAGGACCCGACGGCGATGGAGGTTCCACCCACCACGATGGCAGCTCCCGGCGGTGGCCCACGTCGGGGCCCGTGAAACACCAGGGCTTCCGACTTGTCGAGGGCCACCTCGAGCCCCAATCTGCGGATCCTGCCGACCACCTGGGCCACTCCCGCCGTGGCGAGGAGGGACGCCTCTCTATAGGTGCTGCCACGGGCCGTCACCAGGGTATCGTCAGCGTAGCAGGTGACGCCGACCCCCGGCAACGTGGCCCCGCGCAGCACCCAGTCGTATCCGATGTTCCACAGGAGTGGACCAAGAACCGATCCCTGTGGAACACCGCACGCCATGTCCCTCCTCCCGGAGCCGTGCTTCGTCGGGAAGACAACAGCTCTCCCGACGAAGTAGTCGGCCACGACCTTCTGAAGGTACTGCGGCACCCCATGGTACCGCAGTCCCCACAACACCGCCTCCCAGGGCAGCGTGTTAAAAGCGTTACGGATGTCGAGCGACACCGCAAACAACACGCCACCCCGGGACTTTGCCTCCTCGGCGAGCTCCCGCACCCGCGCTATCGCGTCCAGGGTGGACCGGCCGCGGCGAAAACCGAACTGCACGTCGGCTAAGCCCGGATCCATGCACTCAACGAGGCGAGCTGCGATCACGCGCTCAAAGAGCTTGCTCACCTCGTCGAGCAACACGATCGGCCGATACGCCGACGGCTGTCCGGCCGGGCGCCCGTCCTTGTGGATCAAGACGAGCTTGCCCGTCTTCCACCGCTGTGGGAATCGACCCTGCCGCAAACACGCGGAGAATAGGGATCTCACCCTTCCTCCCAACTCGCCCAGCGCGATCACCAGGACGGTCCCCGGCACGCCGTCTGGGCCCGGGGCGGTCCTCTTCGACCGGAGTCTTAAAACGGCCGCCCCGAATTCACCCTCCGACACTTCCGGTACCAGGGTTTCGTCCTCGGCATCTCGCGCCGGGACTTGGGCCGTCGGTGGCACCCATTCTTCCCGTGAAGGAAAGAGGGTGCGGACCACGTCACCAAGGAAGGCTTCTTCCAGGGTGCTGGTCAGGGGGGGGGCCCAGGGCCGCAGTTTTTGGCGTACGGCCTTGTAAGGCCTGCCCCAGGGGTCATCCTCGAGGATTTTGAGCCATTCCTCCCACGCCGCATCCTTGGCGCGCGCGATCGCCACTTGCAGGCTCTCGCACTCGCTTCTATAGGCGGCGTAGGAGTCATTTTCCTCCTGGGTGTCACGGACCCGTCTCCTCCTGCATCGGGTGTATCGGCGGCGAGCTCTTCCACACATTACTCGCATTTGGTGGAGTTCTTCGCTCCACCAATACACCCGACACCGTGGAGGGAGCGGTTTAGCCCTCGGCATCGCTGCGTCACATATGCGATTCAGCGACGTGCCGAGGAGCCCCGCCTCCACCTCCACGTTCTCACCGATGACGGGTCCAGACACCCAGTCCTCGATGATGGCCGCCTCTTTGGCCCTCTCCCTGTCCAGCCTCCTGAGAACCCAGCGGGGGCCGTCTGCCCCACGGGGCCGGACATCTCTCGGTGGGTCAGGGGGGAGCGCGGAGACATCGAATCGGATGTAACGATGATCCGATAGTGTCTCCACGCCCACAACCACTCTCCAGCCTTGGACACGGTGCGCCAGGGCGGCAGACGCAAAAGTCACGTCTACGATCGAGCCGCCCTGTTGCCGCACGCACGTGTCCTCCGACCCCGTGTTGAGCACGGCCAGGCCCATGGAGACCGCCCACTCCTCCAATATCTCCCCCCGTGCGTCCGACGCCGGGGAACCCCACGCGGTAGATTTCGCGTTGAAGTCCCCGGCTACAAGCACGGGGTAGGGGGCAATCTGCCCAATCAGTGTGCCGACCTCGACTAGGAACTGCTCGAAGTCGGCAAGAATCCGGTTGGGCGAGAAGTACACCCCTATTACTGCAATGTCGCCCACGACTGCCAGCACACAACACCGACCCCTCACCACCCGTTCGATGGGCGGGGCGCCAGTGGCAGTCGGGGCGACAATGGCCACCAAACCCTCTCGGTCTCCGACCCAGTCATCCCGGGCGGGGACGAAATAGGGCTCGGCGACCACGGCCACCTTTATTCTCCACTCTACCAGGGTCTGGGCTAGTAGGTCCTGAGCTCTGGCAGAGTGGTTAACATTGGCCTGCAGTAAGGAGAGACGCATTTATTGAGCGGTCTCCATCGGCTCCTGCTGGGCTGGCTGCGGGGCTTTCCCCCTCGCCTTCCTTGCCTTCTTTGCCCGCTTTCTTTGGCGTTTTGGCCCGGACTTACGGCGACGGTTGTTGCAGTCACTCCCGCCGCCTATCGGATGCGCTGCTGGCTTACCGGCCGCTGCGCAGATCGCGCAGTTCGGCTCGGCCCGGCACTCATTCGCCCGGTGACCCAGCTGGCCGCAGCGGTAACAGATACCACTGCGGTCCACCTCTGACGTGCATTTACAGCCGACGTGGCCGACCTCAAGGCACCTGAAGCACCTCATGGGTCTGGAGTCGAGCAGCGTTACGCGTGCTGTCGTCCAGCCCACCTTCAGTCGGCCAGCATCGACCGCGACCTTGGCGGCGGCCACCGGGCAACTCAAAAATATTGAGCCGCCATTTATTTTGCCGGGCCGAATATCGTCCGCGGCACACCCTCCCAACGCAGCAACAGCAGCCACCACTTCCTCCACAGTGATGGAGTCGTCGAGGCCCGAAACGCGGACGTCGACTCTCCTTGTAGGGCGTGTGATACGGACCACGTCCGGGCTCAGTACCCTCCTCAGCTCTGCGGCCAAGGCGTCCGCCTTTTCGGTGCCCCCATCCCCGATGATCTCCATCATGCGGGCGCCGGTTACTGTTGACCTTGACCGCAGCTCCTCTATTCCAAGGCTCGGATAATCAATGATGTTCCGAGCCTCGGATATCACTGAGCCGTACGTGGCCCCTTTCTCAACGGCGGCCGGCTGCAGGGTAATAATTACTGCAGCCGTGCGCGGCGGGCGGATCCTTGCCGCCGGCTTCTTTTTGGGAGCCTTCTTTGATTTCGTCTTGCCCGGCTCCGCCGTATAGTTGGGGGGGCCTGTGACGGGGCCCTTTGCCACGTGACTGGCCGGACCCTTGACCGGGTGATTGACGGGGCCCTTAGACAGACCCTTGGTCCCCCGGGCGGCCACCTCGCTCCACCCAGATTTAAGTGGAGGGGGTGGGGCTGGGGCTGCCGTCGCATCGATTGGGCTCTTCGTCTGGAGCTCCTCCTTTTCTTTGGCCGCCATAGACTTTTTCCCCCGGCCTTTGCCTTTTGGAGGCTTTGCGATAGGGGGGGAGATCGTTGGCGGGTCCTTCGCCCGGCTAGGAGCGGCAAGCACTCCAGACACTGAGGGCTGCGATAATGTTGCGGCAGCTGTCTCCCTCCTTTTATCCGCCGCGAGCGGAGGCCTCAATCTGGGCTCTGGGAGGAGGCGGTCCTCTATTCCGGCAAACCTCGCGTTTAGCATATTGCCAAATTGACGCGAGGTCTCCGCCAGCATCTCTTTTAGCGTGGAGTCGGCCGGCACTTGTGTCGGTTGGCTCCGCAGCTCAGCCACTTCTTGCCGAAGGCTCACCAGTTGTGCAGAGAGCAGCTGGTTCGCGGCCTCCAGCTTGGCCACCTCCTCTGTAATGGTGCGGACCTTAATGCCGCCCGTCGCCTCCTTGATGGTGGAAGCCGCATCCTTAAGCGCCTTCACCGACGTCCCCTTGAGGTTGCGGGACGTCGTGGCTACGGTTTCCACCATCGACGCTGCATCCATAACCAACTGGTACAGTGCTGCCGTTGTCTCCTGGGCCACTTCACTGGGCGTGGGCGGGTTAAGTCCGCGGCGGCAGTCATGTTTCGACTGCCGGAACGCTCGCGCCACTTCCGCCACTCCTTCTTCGGCTTCCAGGCGAAGCTCTTCTGCCCTCATAGCGTTGAGCTCCGCCTTGGCCTTTGCGAGGCCCGAGTATTCACCCGTTGTGGGCGGGCGGCCTCGCCCCCTCTTCTCTTTGTGAGCTGCACCTTTGGGCAGCTCCATCTTCCCCTCTTCTGCAGCGGGCCTTTTGGCAGCCCGACGTCCCTCTTCATTGTCGGAGGACTCGGCTGAAGGGACCGTCACCAGACTGGTGAGGCTCGAGTCCGAGTCGGACTCCGACAGACGCGTCACACGCGATAAGTGCGCCAGATTTGGCACGCGCGACAGCCGCACTAGCGGCACGCGAAGTTTCCGTGGCGGCAGACTTGCCTCAGCCACAACTTCCATCTCCTCCTCTATTTTCCCCGTCTCCTCATTCTCTTTTCTCACTCTTTCCTCCATTTTGTTATTTATTTCAGTATCCATAATATACCCACGAGTATGGGAGAAATAAAGTTCGACCTGGGCAGAGATCCCGTACCACAGGAAGGTCTATGGGGTAACCCACACTGGGGGCGACAGGTGCCAGTGTGGGGACACGCACTAACGACCGGAATACCGTCCGGCCATACATCTCCTCGCGGTGCGGCGCCGCTTGAGATTCGGGTAATTTTTTATAGAGGTTTTCTTCCTCGCGACCCAGGCGGTTAAGCCAAGGCCCCCGGTCCACGTAGGCCTCCTGCCATCTTTGTGGATTACGGTTTGACCGGCGGGAGCCTTGAAAAAGGCTTTTTCCCGGAGGCAGTGTGAATGCACTCCGTACCCGCCGCTCCCTCCACGCGGAAAAGGAAATAAGGAAAAAGGGAAGGAAAGTAGGAAGGATAGGGCAGTCGGCCTCATCAGCGAAGCGGACGTACCCTTTAGGATGGGAAGTGGAACGAGGGAAAGGAAAGGGAAGGGTACGTGTTGCTCTTCGTCAGGTCTCTCACCCCGAGCCTGCCCGGTATGGGTGGCCCTCCGGTATAGCCTCGGGGATCATTGAGACACGCAAGCCCCCCCACCACGGCAAGGTGGCAACACAGTCGGGGGGGAACCTAACCTAACCTAACCTAACCTAACCTAACCTAACCTAACCTAACCTAACCTAACCTAACCTAACCTAACCTAACCTTTTTTTTTTTTTTTTTTTTTTTTTTTTTTTTTGACAAGGTGGAAAATGCATTACGCATTCGACCCCCCGCCTTGGGAGCGGCGGGGAGGATATGTGGGACTCCCTCATCTCCCCTTCTCATTATGAGAAGGGGTAGAGAGGTTTACCCACTAAAAACCACCTTGGCGTACCCTCGCACTCCGGTTACTCGGGCACCGTGGAACCCGCTCTAAGCATTCTCCACGATGCCCACCGGTCGCCCCGGCCTCTGCCAGGGCTTCCCGCGTCAATGGGGGGATGGCCGAATACGCATGGCCACCCCCCAGACCGCCGAGTGACTTGTCACGGCAGGCGGAGGTCTCCCATCCTCCGCCCGCAGTCACTAAGGGTGAAGGCGCGCGGCAAACTGCCGCCGCCTCAACCCCGGCCGCCTACGCCGGAGCGGGTGCGCGAGAGGATCGTCCTCGCGCTCCCGCTCCGCCTCCTCCTTCTGCGAGATAACAATCTCGCAGAAGGAGACCACTGCCTCCCAGGACCCCTCACTGCTGAGCATCGCAGAGACGACGCTATGCAGCGAGAGGTCCACCCGCTGGATTGCCCGTGCCATGAGGCCCCTCTCCGCATCCCAACGACTGCACACCTGAAAGGTGTGCTCAGCCGTGTCGTCGGGATCTCCGCACTCATGGCACCGTGGGCTCGGCTCCCTCCCAATGTTGTGCAGGTGATGACCGAAACAGCCGTGTCCGGTCAACACCTGCACTAGCCGGTACGTAAGCGCGCCGGCTGCCCTCTTACAACCTAACCTAACCTAACCTAACCTAACCTAACCTAACCTAACCTAACCTAACCTTTTTTTTTTTTTTTTTTTTTTTTGACAAGGTGGAAAATGCATTACGCATTCGACCCCCCGCCTTGGGAGCGGCGGGGAGGATATGTGGGACTCCCTCATCTCCCCTTCTCATTATGAGAAGGGGTAGAGAAGTTTACCCACTAAAAACCACCTTGGTGTACCCTCGCATTCCGGTTACTCGGGCACCGTGGAACCCGCTCTAAGCATTCTCCACGGTGCCCACCGGTCGCCCCGGCCTCTGCCAGGGCTTCCCGCGTCAATGGGGGGGATGGCCGAATACGCATGGCCACCCCCCAGACCGCCGAGTGACTTGTCACGGCAGGCGGAGGTCTCCCATCCTCCGCCCGCAGTCACTAAGGGTTAAGGCGCGCGGCAAACTGCCTCCGCCTCAACCCCGGCCGCCTACGCCGGAGGGGGTGCGCGAGAGGATCGTCCTCGCGCCCCCGCTCCGCCTCCTCCTTCTGCGAGATAACAATCTCGCAGAAGGAGACCACTGCCTCCCAGGACCCCTCGCTGCTGAGCATCGCAGAAACGACGCTATGCAGCGAGAGGTCCACCCGCTGGATTGCCCGTGCCATGAGGCCTCTCTCCACATCCCAACGACTGCACTCCTGAAAGGTGTGCTCAGCCGTGTCGTCGGGATCTCCGCACTCATGGCACCGTGGGCTCGGCTCCCTCCTAATGTTGTGCAGGTGGTGACCGAAACAGCCGTGTCCGGTCAACACCTGCACTAGCCGGTACGTCAGTGCGCCGGCTGCCCTCTTACACCATTGGTCCATCACTGGGAGGATCGCCCCCACGGTACGAGTCCCGTACGGGGAGTCCTCCAGGATGGACTTCCACCTTTCGCGCAGCCGGCGCGCCGTCATACGGCGGGAGGCCTCTACCTCCTCAGGGTCCGGGCGTTCCCCTCTTGCCCGAGCCCTGGACCTAACTAAGTAGGTTTCCGCCTGCACCTCGGCGTCCAACTCCCACGGGGGGGTGCAGGCGAGGAGGCAGGCCGCCGCGTGGGCCACTGAGCCGTAGGCCCTGGCCATCCTCTGGGCCACGGCCCGCTGTGGCCCCCTCAGAAGGGCCCTGTTTCGGGCGGACAACCTGTCCGCCCATATCGGGGCCCCATACAGGGCCATGCTCCTCACCACGCCGGCGAACAGCCGCCGGCACGAGGAGCCTGGCCCCCCAATGTTGGGCAGGAGTCTGCCCAGCGCTTGCGCGGCGCCCCTGATTCGGGGAGCAAGTCTTCTGAAGTGCTCCCCGAAATCCCACTTCCGGTCCAATGTAAGCCCCAGATATTTAATGTGGGGCTCTACCTGGACCGTCCCTCCTGGAAGTGAGAGCGCCGCGCCCGCAGGCAGCCTCCATGCCCTCCCTCGCCCCCCGAAGACCGTAGCGTCGGTCTTCGGGAGGGCCACCTTTAGGCCGAGCTGCTCGATCCCCCGGATCATCAGCTCGGCCGCTTCCTCCGCATCGCGGAGGGTCTCCCACCCATCTTTCCCGCGCACAGCCACCATCGTGTCGTCTGCATAGCAGACGGTGATTGTGCGCGGGAGTGTCTCCCCTCTGATGGCCCGGTCGTACCCCAGGTTCCAGAGCAAGGGGCCGAGTACGGAGCCCTGGGGCACGCCGCAGGCCATCCTTCTCTCCCCCCTCTGCCCGTCCTTATTTTCGTAGAGAACTACCCTCTCAGTAAGGTAGTTCTCTACGATCCTTCTCAGGTAGTGGGGCACTCCATGATACTGAAGTGCCCCACTTATCACCCCATAGGGGAGGGTGCCGAACGCGTTCGCGATGTCTAGAGACACCGCGACCACACCCTCTCCCCTGCTCGACGCGTCGTCACAGAAGTCCCTGAGGGACTTTATCGCGTCGAGCGTGGACCGTCCTCCTCGGAACCCGAACTGTCTATCAGAGACGTCCGGGCCGGCGGTCCCAAGGTGCTGCTGGATCCGGTGGGCCAGGATACGTTCGAACGTTTTCCCGGCCTCATCCAGCAACACTATGGGGCGATAGGCGGACGGGCAGTCCGCAGGCCGACCATCTTTGCGGAGGAGGCAGAGCCGCCCCTCCTTCCACACCCTCGGGAACCGTCCCTCCTTCAGGCAGTCATCCATGAGCTGCCTGAGGCGACTCCCGAGGTGTCCCAGGGCGACCGTGAGGACACGACCAGGGACCCCGTCTGGTCCCGGGGCCTTTTTGCAGCCCCTGAGTCGGTCCGTCACTCTTTCGAACTCGTCGTCGCTTATGGGTGCGACGGCGAGTTCGGCCTCCGCAATGGCCATCGTCGGGGGAGAGAACGCTGGGGCGGGCGGGAACAGCCCCTCCAACACCCTACTGAGGAGGTCGGGCTCCATTAAATCCATGGGGGGGGCCGTGCGCAGCTTGTTGCGCACCATCTTATACGGCCGCCCCCACGGATCCCTGTCCAGGGTGGCCAAGAACGAGCAGTGTGCTTCGTCCTTGGCCACGGCGATCGCCACTATCAGGGCCCCCTTTGCCTCTTTGAGGGCCCCGTGGAGCCCCTCCTCCTCCTCCTCTGTGTGCCGCCTGCGCCTACAATGCTGGTAGGCGCGGCGGGCACAGTTGCTGGTGGTCCGCAGGGCCGCTATTTCTGCGGACCACCAGTACACCCTCTTGCGGGCGGACGGGCGTCCGGCCCGGGGCATTGCCGCGTCGCACACCCTCTGTAGTGCGGCGCGGAACCGAGCCGCCCTCTCGTCGACTCCGAGGGTGGCGGGAGGGGCTGCACACCAAGCCTCCTCCATCGCCGCCTCGTCCGCCCTTTCCCTATCCAGGTGGGTCAGAGCCCACCTGGGGAACCCTCTTCGGCCCCGGCCTCTTGTTCCCCCCCCTGGGGTTGGCGACGGCAGGACGCCATTGGAGACCCTCATTCTGATGTACAGATGATCAGAGAGGGTCTCGACGTCCTCCAGGACGCGCCAATCAGTGACGCGCGCGGCTATGGCGGGGGTCGCGAACGTTACGTCCACGACTGACCCCCCCCGCCGCCGCACGCATGTGTTGACGCTGCCCTGGTTCAGGATGATTAGTCCTGTTGCCGTCGCCCAGTCCTCGAGGGCGGTCCCTCGGGGGTCCGTGACTGGGGAACCCCACGCCGAGCTCTTGGCGTTAAGGTCCCCCATGACCATCACCTGTGACGGGGCAGCTCTACCAACTACCCCGTTCAGGACCCCCAGGAAGCGCTCGAAGGCGCGTAACGGCTTGTTGGGGGAGAAGTACACCGCCACTATCACGGTGTCACTCCCCCATCCGGCCGCCACGTAACCCGGGCCGCCCTCGATCCTCAAGAGGGGGGGGAAATCCCCATGAGCCGGAACTGATATTGCCACTACTCCGTCCGTCGCCCCTGCCCAGTAAGGAAGGGGAGGGACGAAGTAGGGCTCTGCGACCACCGCGACGCCAATTCCCCACTCCGCCATGTGTTGCATCAGGAGATCCTGTGCCCTGGCGGAGTGGTTGGCGTTGACCTGCAGGACGTCCAAGTGCTGGTGTGCTGGCATTTAGACGTCCATACGGTTCTCCTCATTTTGGCCGGTGGCCGTTCCTGCTGGGGTGGGGCGGGTGGGGCGGGTGGGCTCCGTCCGCATCGATTTGCCCCTGACCTCGGGGGGGAAGCATCTCGACCCCCCCATCGTGTGGCTGGCCGGGAGTTTGGCGTGGTGGCACACTGCGCACCACTCCTTCTCCCCCGTGCACTCCCTGCGGAAGTGCCCCTCCGCACCGCACCGGTAGCAGGTATTGCTCCGGTCGACGCTTGAGGGGCACAACTCCCGCGTGTGGCCAACACACATGCATCTGTAACAACGCATGGGTGTCGGCCCAGCCACGGTGACGGTGGCCTCAGCCCACCCCACCTGGATTTTACCCCGCTTTATGAGGCCCTGTGCCGTCTCCACTGGGCACTGGACGAGAGCTGATCCAGTGCCGTCGTAGAGGACACGGATGCCCCCCACCTTTATGTGGGCCTCATCACAGCCCCCCGCTTTGACGATGGCCGCCGTCAGCTTCTCTTTGGAAGCCGACTCGTCCAGAACCTAACCTAACCTAACCTAACCTAACCTAACCTAACCTAACCTAACCTAACCTAACCTAACCTAACCTAACCTAACCTAACCTAACCTAACCTAACCTAACCTAACCTAACCTAACCTAACCTAACCTAACCTAACCTAACCTAACCTAACCTAACCTAACCTAACCTAACCTAACCGGAGTCTGGCGTCACCCGCAGCCGAGAACGCATCGTTTCCGCGCAGCTCCGCACTCGAAAAATCGGATTAAGTGGCAAAAGTGATTGTATAGTGCAGTGTTATACACCAAAAGATCCGTCTCAGCGAGCGCTTTAATTTGACACCTGCCGCGAGCGGATCCAATCACCCAGTGCGAAGAAATTTGGAAAAAACGCCAAATAACCTCAAACTTTGCCCGTTTTTTCTACAAAAGTGCGTGCGGCTCGAAATTGGTCGCGATAACAGTGCTTTTTTGGAGTGCCATCCTAAGTGCAAGTGTGCAGGCCACCATTTTGTGCAATTTTTGGATTTTTAGAGCGAGAATTCGCGAAGCCCCAACACAAAATTTGAAAACCACGTGGCCACGTGGTACCCAAAAACGACGCGACACCGCAAATTTGAGGACGACAACCAAAGGAGGACGTCGAGGCCGTTCTTCCGACACCCTGAACTTCAACATCGGGTGGAAAATAGAAGATCTACAGAGGTCAGAAGCTTTTAGCGTTTAAAAATTATTTCAAAGTAAATTTTTTCAAAATTCAAAGCGACGACCCCCAAATTTTTCGATCTTATATTAAAGTATTTTTCAAAAGCTACAAGACGACACCAAATTTAGATTTTTGTGATTGTTACTTTCCGAGCGACAGATATTTAAAGATTAGGGGTTTTATGTAGTAGGTGGAGTAAACAACCCCCAAAAATTCCGGAAAAATAACACATTATAAATTCACCCCTCAGGACCCTAAATTATTTATTTCAAAATTTTCTGATAATATTTCGGCTTTTTATTAATTATTTAAATTTATTTGCGGCTGTTGGTTTCACTACCCCTAATTTTAAAAATTTGTTGATTAGGGAAAAATATAACAGTGTTTAAGTTAAATTGATTAATAAAATATATGTTAGCATTAAGAATAGATATAAAATAAAAATAAGAAAGTGTAAATAGTTAAGTTAAATAAGAGAAAGATAAACTGCACAAAAATAAAGAAATTAGCCCATAAGAATACAATAAAGAACCCTGGTACAAACTCCTTATAGAAAATAAATAAAAACCCTTGCATGAACTCCAGAATAAAAATCCTAGTAGAATTATATAGCTTAGGAAACTTAGACAGTAAATGGGAACCCCCCCATGAAAGTAGTGAACGATGATGAAAGATAGAAAGAACAAGAATGCAGAATGAATGTGCGAGAAGCATAGATGCGGGAACTGGAATGAATGAGAAATAGAAGTAATAAACAGTCTCCAATAACGTTGGAGGTAGGAGAATTAAAAAAAAAAAAAAAAAAAAAAAAAAAAAAAAAAAAAAAAAAAAAAAACCTAACCTAACCTAACCTAACCTTTTTTTTTTTTTTTTTTGGTGACCCAGGGAAATCCTCATGGATACCCGACCTCTCCGGGGGGAGTGGCCGGGTTATGTCAGACTCTTACTGACTAAAACCCTGGGGTGTTCCTTCTCTCGCCGTTTTGCGGGGCTGCGGGTCTCGTGGCCCACAACCGCATGCCCCGCTGGCGTCGCTCGACTCGAGCCCTTCTCGGGGCGGGTTTAAGTTCCCGCCCCACTCCTTCCGCTGGAGGCGCCCAGGAACACTTGGGCGTCTCCAGCACGGGACCCTATGCAGGTGGTGACCCCCCGATCACCCACCCACGGTCCCCGGCGCTAGGGCGGCAGACGGGCTGCAAAGGCCCGGCGCCGCCCACCGCGTCTACGGCGGCGGATGGGGAGCGAGTCTGCGTCATCTTCTCGCACCCTTTCCGCCGCCTCCTTCTGTGTCATGACTTCGACACAGAAGGTCGCGGTCGCCTCCCAGGCCTCCTCACTGCCAACCATGGCCCTTAAAAGGGCCGGCAGCGAGAGGTCACCTCCTACTGTCGCGGACAGGGCGGCGCGAGGGATCGCCCAAGCAGGGCACGCCTCGCGCGTGTGTTGCGCCGTGTCCGCGACACCAGCCACGCAGTGGTGGCACATCTCCGTGGGCTCTCTGCCCGCCACCCGGCACAGGTATCGACCGAAGCAGCCGTGCCCGGTGATCATCTGTGTCAGGTGGAAGGAGAGAGCCCCGTGCTCCCGTTCGAGCCATGTTGACAGTATGGGCCGAACGGCGGCCACCACCTCGTGGCTCACCTCGGGGTTCTCGAGGCGGGCCTTCCACTTCCGGAGGAGATCGCGACGCGCATCTTCCCTCCAGTGGGCGATCTCCCGCGGGTGCGGACGGCCCCCGCCTCGGATCTCCTCCTTGGTTCGCCGGTACACCGCGGCGAGTACCTCGGCTTCGAGGTCCCACGGCGGCGTACCGGCGAGCACGCAAGCGCCGACGCACGAAACGGTGCGGTACGCTCGGACCATCCTGAGCGCCATGGCGCGCTGCGGACGACGCAGCACGGCCAGATTACGAGCGCTCAGGGCCCCCGCCCATATTGGTGCCCCGTAGAGCGCCATGGAGCGCACCACACCGCTGTAGAGGCGTCGGCACGCCCGTCTCGGCCCACCCACGTTTGGCAGAATCCGCCCCAGGGCTCCGGCAGTGGCCATTAACTTTGGGGCCAACCGCCGGAAATGCTCCTCGAACCTCCATTGGCCGTCGAGAACGAGTCCAAGATACTTCATCGAGGACCCGACGGCGATGGAGGTTCCACCCACCACGATGGCAGCTCCCGGCGGTGGCCCACGTCGGGGCCCGTGAAACACCAGGGCTTCCGACTTGTCGAGGGCCACCTCGAGCCCCAATCTGCGGATCCTGCCGACCACCTGGGCCACTCCCGCCGTGGCGAGGAGGGACGCCTCTCTATAGGTGCTGCCACGGGCCGTCACCAGGGTATCGTCAGCGTAGCAGGTGACGCCGACCCCCGGCAACGTGGCCCCGCGCAGCACCCAGTCGTATCCGATGTTCCACAGGAGTGGACCAAGAACCGATCCCTGTGGAACACCGCACGCCATGTCCCTCCTCCCGGAGCCGTGCTTCGTCGGGAAGACAACAGCTCTCCCGACGAAGTAGTCGGCCACGACCTTCTGAAGGTACTGCGGCACCCCATGGTACCGCAGTCCCCACAACACCGCCTCCCAGGGCAGCGTGTTAAAAGCGTTACGGATGTCGAGCGACACCGCAAACAACACGCCACCCCGGGACTTTGCCTCCTCGGCGAGCTCCCGCACCCGCGCTATCGCGTCCAGGGTGGACCGGCCGCGGCGAAAACCGAACTGCACGTCGGCTAAGCCCGGATCCATGCACTCAACGAGGCGAGCTGCGATCACGCGCTCAAAGAGCTTGCTCACCTCGTCGAGCAACACGATCGGCCGATACGCCGACGGCTGTCCGGCCGGGCGCCCGTCCTTGTGGATCAAGACGAGCTTGCCCGTCTTCCACCGCTGTGGGAATCGACCCTGCCGCAAACACGCGGAGAATAGGGATCTCACCCTTCCTCCCAACTCGCCCAGCGCGATCACCAGGACGGTCCCCGGCACGCCGTCTGGGCCCGGGGCGGTCCTCTTCGACCGGAGTCTTAAAACGGCCGCCCCGAATTCACCCTCCGACACTTCCGGTACCAGGGTTTCGTCCTCGGCATCTCGCGCCGGGACTTGGGCCGTCGGTGGCACCCATTCTTCCCGTGAAGGAAAGAGGGTGCGGACCACGTCACCAAGGAAGGCTTCTTCCAGGGTGCTGGTCAGGGGGGGGGCCCAGGGCCGCAGTTTTTGGCGTACGGCCTTGTAAGGCCTGCCCCAGGGGTCATCCTCGAGGATTTTGAGCCATTCCTCCCACGCCGCATCCTTGGCGCGCGCGATCGCCACTTGCAGGCTCTCGCACTCGCTTCTATAGGCGGCGTAGGAGTCATTTTCCTCCTGGGTGTCACGGACCCGTCTCCTCCTGCATCGGGTGTATCGGCGGCGAGCTCTTCCACACATTACTCGCATTTGGTGGAGTTCTTCGCTCCACCAATACACCCGACACCGTGGAGGGAGCGGTTTAGCCCTCGGCATCGCTGCGTCACATATGCGATTCAGCGACGTGCCGAGGAGCCCCGCCTCCACCTCCACGTTCTCACCGATGACGGGTCCAGACACCCAGTCCTCGATGATGGCCGCCTCTTTGGCCCTCTCCCTGTCCAGCCTCCTGAGAACCCAGCGGGGGCCGTCTGCCCCACGGGGCCGGACATCTCTCGGTGGGTCAGGGGGGAGCGCGGAGACATCGAATCGGATGTAACGATGATCCGATAGTGTCTCCACGCCCACAACCACTCTCCAGCCTTGGACACGGTGCGCCAGGGCGGCAGACGCAAAAGTCACGTCTACGATCGAGCCGCCCTGTTGCCGCACGCACGTGTCCTCCGACCCCGTGTTGAGCACGGCCAGGCCCATGGAGACCGCCCACTCCTCCAATATCTCCCCCCGTGCGTCCGACGCCGGGGAACCCCACGCGGTAGATTTCGCGTTGAAGTCCCCGGCTACAAGCACGGGGTAGGGGGCAATCTGCCCAATCAGTGTGCCGACCTCGACTAGGAACTGCTCGAAGTCGGCAAGAATCCGGTTGGGCGAGAAGTACACCCCTATTACTGCAATGTCGCCCACGACTGCCAGCACACAACACCGACCCCTCACCACCCGTTCGATGGGCGGGGCGCCAGTGGCAGTCGGGGCGACAATGGCCACCAAACCCTCTCGGTCTCCGACCCAGTCATCCCGGGCGGGGACGAAATAGGGCTCGGCGACCACGGCCACCTTTATTCTCCACTCTACCAGGGTCTGGGCTAGTAGGTCCTGAGCTCTGGCAGAGTGGTTAACATTGGCCTGCAGTAAGGAGAGACGCATTTATTGAGCGGTCTCCATCGGCTCCTGCTGGGCTGGCTGCGGGGCTTTCCCCCTCGCCTTCCTTGCCTTCTTTGCCCGCTTTCTTTGGCGTTTTGGCCCGGACTTACGGCGACGGTTGTTGCAGTCACTCCCGCCGCCTATCGGATGCGCTGCTGGCTTACCGGCCGCTGCGCAGATCGCGCAGTTCGGCTCGGCCCGGCACTCATTCGCCCGGTGACCCAGCTGGCCGCAGCGGTAACAGATACCACTGCGGTCCACCTCTGACGTGCATTTACAGCCGACGTGGCCGACCTCAAGGCACCTGAAGCACCTCATGGGTCTGGAGTCGAGCAGCGTTACGCGTGCTGTCGTCCAGCCCACCTTCAGTCGGCCAGCATCGACCGCGACCTTGGCGGCGGCCACCGGGCAACTCAAAAATATTGAGCCGCCATTTATTTTGCCGGGCCGAATATCGTCCGCGGCACACCCTCCCAACGCAGCAACAGCAGCCACCACTTCCTCCACAGTGATGGAGTCGTCGAGGCCCGAAACGCGGACGTCGACTCTCCTTGTAGGGCGTGTGATACGGACCACGTCCGGGCTCAGTACCCTCCTCAGCTCTGCGGCCAAGGCGTCCGCCTTTTCGGTGCCCCCATCCCCGATGATCTCCATCATGCGGGCGCCGGTTACTGTTGACCTTGACCGCAGCTCCTCTATTCCAAGGCTCGGATAATCAATGATGTTCCGAGCCTCGGATATCACTGAGCCGTACGTGGCCCCTTTCTCAACGGCGGCCGGCTGCAGGGTAATAATTACTGCAGCCGTGCGCGGCGGGCGGATCCTTGCCGCCGGCTTCTTTTTGGGAGCCTTCTTTGATTTCGTCTTGCCCGGCTCCGCCGTATAGTTGGGGGGGCCTGTGACGGGGCCCTTTGCCACGTGACTGGCCGGACCCTTGACCGGGTGATTGACGGGGCCCTTAGACAGACCCTTGGTCCCCCGGGCGGCCACCTCGCTCCACCCAGATTTAAGTGGAGGGGGTGGGGCTGGGGCTGCCGTCGCATCGATTGGGCTCTTCGTCTGGAGCTCCTCCTTTTCTTTGGCCGCCATAGACTTTTTCCCCCGGCCTTTGCCTTTTGGAGGCTTTGCGATAGGGGGGGAGATCGTTGGCGGGTCCTTCGCCCGGCTAGGAGCGGCAAGCACTCCAGACACTGAGGGCTGCGATAATGTTGCGGCAGCTGTCTCCCTCCTTTTATCCGCCGCGAGCGGAGGCCTCAATCTGGGCTCTGGGAGGAGGCGGTCCTCTATTCCGGCAAACCTCGCGTTTAGCATATTGCCAAATTGACGCGAGGTCTCCGCCAGCATCTCTTTTAGCGTGGAGTCGGCCGGCACTTGTGTCGGTTGGCTCCGCAGCTCAGCCACTTCTTGCCGAAGGCTCACCAGTTGTGCAGAGAGCAGCTGGTTCGCGGCCTCCAGCTTGGCCACCTCCTCTGTAATGGTGCGGACCTTAATGCCGCCCGTCGCCTCCTTGATGGTGGAAGCCGCATCCTTAAGCGCCTTCACCGACGTCCCCTTGAGGTTGCGGGACGTCGTGGCTACGGTTTCCACCATCGACGCTGCATCCATAACCAACTGGTACAGTGCTGCCGTTGTCTCCTGGGCCACTTCACTGGGCGTGGGCGGGTTAAGTCCGCGGCGGCAGTCATGTTTCGACTGCCGGAACGCTCGCGCCACTTCCGCCACTCCTTCTTCGGCTTCCAGGCGAAGCTCTTCTGCCCTCATAGCGTTGAGCTCCGCCTTGGCCTTTGCGAGGCCCGAGTATTCACCCGTTGTGGGCGGGCGGCCTCGCCCCCTCTTCTCTTTGTGAGCTGCACCTTTGGGCAGCTCCATCTTCCCCTCTTCTGCAGCGGGCCTTTTGGCAGCCCGACGTCCCTCTTCATTGTCGGAGGACTCGGCTGAAGGGACCGTCACCAGACTGGTGAGGCTCGAGTCCGAGTCGGACTCCGACAGACGCGTCACACGCGATAAGTGCGCCAGATTTGGCACGCGCGACAGCCGCACTAGCGGCACGCGAAGTTTCCGTGGCGGCAGACTTGCCTCAGCCACAACTTCCATCTCCTCCTCTATTTTCCCCGTCTCCTCATTCTCTTTTCTCACTCTTTCCTCCATTTTGTTATTTATTTCAGTATCCATAATATACCCACGAGTATGGGAGAAATAAAGTTCGACCTGGGCAGAGATCCCGTACCACAGGAAGGTCTATGGGGTAACCCACACTGGGGGCGACAGGTGCCAGTGTGGGGACACGCACTAACGACCGGAATACCGTCCGGCCATACATCTCCTCGCGGTGCGGCGCCGCTTGAGATTCGGGTAATTTTTTATAGAGGTTTTCTTCCTCGCGACCCAGGCGGTTAAGCCAAGGCCCCCGGTCCACGTAGGCCTCCTGCCATCTTTGTGGATTACGGTTTGACCGGCGGGAGCCTTGAAAAAGGCTTTTTCCCGGAGGCAGTGTGAATGCACTCCGTACCCGCCGCTCCCTCCACGCGGAAAAGGAAATAAGGAAAAAGGGAAGGAAAGTAGGAAGGATAGGGCAGTCGGCCTCATCAGCGAAGCGGACGTACCCTTTAGGATGGGAAGTGGAACGAGGGAAAGGAAAGGGAAGGGTACGTGTTGCTCTTCGTCAGGTCTCTCACCCCGAGCCTGCCCGGTATGGGTGGCCCTCCGGTATAGCCTCGGGGATCATTGAGACACGCAAGCCCCCCCACCACGGCAAGGTGGCAACACAGTCGGGGGGGAACCTAACCTAACCTAACCTAACCTAACCTAACCTAACCTAACCTAACCTAACCTAACCTAACCTAACCTAACCTAACCTTTTTTTTTTTTTTTTTTTTTTTTTTTTTTTTTGACAAGGTGGAAAATGCATTACGCATTCGACCCCCCGCCTTGGGAGCGGCGGGGAGGATATGTGGGACTCCCTCATCTCCCCTTCTCATTATGAGAAGGGGTAGAGAGGTTTACCCACTAAAAACCACCTTGGCGTACCCTCGCACTCCGGTTACTCGGGCACCGTGGAACCCGCTCTAAGCATTCTCCACGATGCCCACCGGTCGCCCCGGCCTCTGCCAGGGCTTCCCGCGTCAATGGGGGGATGGCCGAATACGCATGGCCACCCCCCAGACCGCCGAGTGACTTGTCACGGCAGGCGGAGGTCTCCCATCCTCCGCCCGCAGTCACTAAGGGTGAAGGCGCGCGGCAAACTGCCGCCGCCTCAACCCCGGCCGCCTACGCCGGAGCGGGTGCGCGAGAGGATCGTCCTCGCGCTCCCGCTCCGCCTCCTCCTTCTGCGAGATAACAATCTCGCAGAAGGAGACCACTGCCTCCCAGGACCCCTCACTGCTGAGCATCGCAGAGACGACGCTATGCAGCGAGAGGTCCACCCGCTGGATTGCCCGTGCCATGAGGCCCCTCTCCGCATCCCAACGACTGCACACCTGAAAGGTGTGCTCAGCCGTGTCGTCGGGATCTCCGCACTCATGGCACCGTGGGCTCGGCTCCCTCCCAATGTTGTGCAGGTGATGACCGAAACAGCCGTGTCCGGTCAACACCTGCACTAGCCGGTACGTAAGCGCGCCGGCTGCCCTCTTACAACCTAACCTAACCTAACCTAACCTAACCTAACCTAACCTAACCTAACCTAACCTTTTTTTTTTTTTTTTTTTTTTTTGACAAGGTGGAAAATGCATTACGCATTCGACCCCCCGCCTTGGGAGCGGCGGGGAGGATATGTGGGACTCCCTCATCTCCCCTTCTCATTATGAGAAGGGGTAGAGAAGTTTACCCACTAAAAACCACCTTGGTGTACCCTCGCATTCCGGTTACTCGGGCACCGTGGAACCCGCTCTAAGCATTCTCCACGGTGCCCACCGGTCGCCCCGGCCTCTGCCAGGGCTTCCCGCGTCAATGGGGGGGATGGCCGAATACGCATGGCCACCCCCCAGACCGCCGAGTGACTTGTCACGGCAGGCGGAGGTCTCCCATCCTCCGCCCGCAGTCACTAAGGGTTAAGGCGCGCGGCAAACTGCCTCCGCCTCAACCCCGGCCGCCTACGCCGGAGGGGGTGCGCGAGAGGATCGTCCTCGCGCCCCCGCTCCGCCTCCTCCTTCTGCGAGATAACAATCTCGCAGAAGGAGACCACTGCCTCCCAGGACCCCTCGCTGCTGAGCATCGCAGAAACGACGCTATGCAGCGAGAGGTCCACCCGCTGGATTGCCCGTGCCATGAGGCCTCTCTCCACATCCCAACGACTGCACTCCTGAAAGGTGTGCTCAGCCGTGTCGTCGGGATCTCCGCACTCATGGCACCGTGGGCTCGGCTCCCTCCTAATGTTGTGCAGGTGGTGACCGAAACAGCCGTGTCCGGTCAACACCTGCACTAGCCGGTACGTCAGTGCGCCGGCTGCCCTCTTACACCATTGGTCCATCACTGGGAGGATCGCCCCCACGGTACGAGTCCCGTACGGGGAGTCCTCCAGGATGGACTTCCACCTTTCGCGCAGCCGGCGCGCCGTCATACGGCGGGAGGCCTCTACCTCCTCAGGGTCCGGGCGTTCCCCTCTTGCCCGAGCCCTGGACCTAACTAAGTAGGTTTCCGCCTGCACCTCGGCGTCCAACTCCCACGGGGGGGTGCAGGCGAGGAGGCAGGCCGCCGCGTGGGCCACTGAGCCGTAGGCCCTGGCCATCCTCTGGGCCACGGCCCGCTGTGGCCCCCTCAGAAGGGCCCTGTTTCGGGCGGACAACCTGTCCGCCCATATCGGGGCCCCATACAGGGCCATGCTCCTCACCACGCCGGCGAACAGCCGCCGGCACGAGGAGCCTGGCCCCCCAATGTTGGGCAGGAGTCTGCCCAGCGCTTGCGCGGCGCCCCTGATTCGGGGAGCAAGTCTTCTGAAGTGCTCCCCGAAATCCCACTTCCGGTCCAATGTAAGCCCCAGATATTTAATGTGGGGCTCTACCTGGACCGTCCCTCCTGGAAGTGAGAGCGCCGCGCCCGCAGGCAGCCTCCATGCCCTCCCTCGCCCCCCGAAGACCGTAGCGTCGGTCTTCGGGAGGGCCACCTTTAGGCCGAGCTGCTCGATCCCCCGGATCATCAGCTCGGCCGCTTCCTCCGCATCGCGGAGGGTCTCCCACCCATCTTTCCCGCGCACAGCCACCATCGTGTCGTCTGCATAGCAGACGGTGATTGTGCGCGGGAGTGTCTCCCCTCTGATGGCCCGGTCGTACCCCAGGTTCCAGAGCAAGGGGCCGAGTACGGAGCCCTGGGGCACGCCGCAGGCCATCCTTCTCTCCCCCCTCTGCCCGTCCTTATTTTCGTAGAGAACTACCCTCTCAGTAAGGTAGTTCTCTACGATCCTTCTCAGGTAGTGGGGCACTCCATGATACTGAAGTGCCCCACTTATCACCCCATAGGGGAGGGTGCCGAACGCGTTCGCGATGTCTAGAGACACCGCGACCACACCCTCTCCCCTGCTCGACGCGTCGTCACAGAAGTCCCTGAGGGACTTTATCGCGTCGAGCGTGGACCGTCCTCCTCGGAACCCGAACTGTCTATCAGAGACGTCCGGGCCGGCGGTCCCAAGGTGCTGCTGGATCCGGTGGGCCAGGATACGTTCGAACGTTTTCCCGGCCTCATCCAGCAACACTATGGGGCGATAGGCGGACGGGCAGTCCGCAGGCCGACCATCTTTGCGGAGGAGGCAGAGCCGCCCCTCCTTCCACACCCTCGGGAACCGTCCCTCCTTCAGGCAGTCATCCATGAGCTGCCTGAGGCGACTCCCGAGGTGTCCCAGGGCGACCGTGAGGACACGACCAGGGACCCCGTCTGGTCCCGGGGCCTTTTTGCAGCCCCTGAGTCGGTCCGTCACTCTTTCGAACTCGTCGTCGCTTATGGGTGCGACGGCGAGTTCGGCCTCCGCAATGGCCATCGTCGGGGGAGAGAACGCTGGGGCGGGCGGGAACAGCCCCTCCAACACCCTACTGAGGAGGTCGGGCTCCATTAAATCCATGGGGGGGGCCGTGCGCAGCTTGTTGCGCACCATCTTATACGGCCGCCCCCACGGATCCCTGTCCAGGGTGGCCAAGAACGAGCAGTGTGCTTCGTCCTTGGCCACGGCGATCGCCACTATCAGGGCCCCCTTTGCCTCTTTGAGGGCCCTGTGGAGCCCCTCCTCCTCCTCCTCTGTGTGCCGCCTGCGCCTACAATGCTGGTAGGCGCGGCGGGCACAGTTGCTGGTGGTCCGCAGGGCCGCTATTTCTGCGGACCACCAGTACACCTTCTTGCGGGCGGACGGGCGTCCGGCCCGGGGCATTGCCGCGTCGCACACCCTCTGTAGTGCGGCGCGGAACCGGGCCGCCCTCTCGTCAACTCCGAGGGTGGCGGGAGGGGCTGCACACCAAGCCTCCTCCATCGCCGCCTCGTCCGCCCTTTCCCTATCCAGGTGGGTCAGGGCCCACCTGGGGAACCCTCTTCGGCCCCGGCCTCTTGTTCCCCCCCCTGGGGTGGGCGACGGCAGAACGCCATTGGAGACCCTCATTCTGATGTACAGGTGATCAGAGAGGGTCTCGACGTCCTCCAGGACGCGCCAATCAGTGACGCGCGCGGCTATGGCGGGGGTCGCGAACGTGACGTCCACGACTGACCCCCCCCGCCGCCGCACGCATGTGTTGACGCTGCCCCGGTTCAGGATGATTAGTCCTGTTGCCGTCGCCCAGTCCTCGAGGGCGGTCCCTCGGGGGTCCGTGACTGAGGAACCCCACGCCGAACTTTTGGCGTTGAGATCCCCCATGACCATCACCTGTGACGGGGCAGCTCTACCAACTACCCCGTTCAGGACCCCCAGGAAGCGCTCGAAGGCGCGTAACGGCTTGTTGGGGGAGAAGTACACCGCCACTATCACGGTGTCACTCCCCCACCTGGCCGCCACGTAACCCGGGCCGCCTTCGATCCTCGAGAGAGGGGGGAAATCTCCATGTGCCGGAACCGATATTGCCACTACTCCGTCCGTCGCCCCTGCCCAGTAAGGAAGGGGGGGGACGAAGTAGGGCTCTGCGACCACCGCGACGCCAATTCCCCACTCCGCCATGTGTTGCATCAGGAGATCCTGTGCCCTGGCGGAGTGGTTGGCGTTGACCTGCAGGACGTCCAAGTGCTGGTGTGCTGGCATTTAGACGTCCATGCGGTTCTCCTCATTTTGGCCGGTGGCCGTTCCTGCTGGGGTGGGGCGGGTGGGGCGGGTGGGCTCCGTCCGCATCGATTTGCCCCTGACCTCGGGGGGGAAGCATCTCGACCCCCCCATCGTGTGGCTGGCCGGGAGTTTGGCGTGGTGGCACACTGCGCACCACTCCTTCTCCCCCGTGCACTCCCTGCGGAAGTGCCCCTCCGCACCGCACCGGTAGCAGGTATTGCTCCGGTCGACGCTTGAGGGGCACAACTCCCGCGTGTGGCCAACACACATGCATCTGTAACAACGCATGGGTGTCGGCCCAGCCACGGTGACGGTGGCCTCAGCCCACCCCACCTGGATTTTACCCCGCTTTATGAGGCCCTGTGCCGTCTCCACTGGGCACTGGACGAGAGCTGATCCAGTGCCGTCGTAGAGGACACGGATGCCCCCCACCTTTATGTGGGCCTCATCACAGCCCCCCGCTTTGACGATGGCCGCCGTCAGCTTCTCTTTGGAAGCCGACTCGTCCAGACCACCTATCTGGACAGCGGCCATTTTTTGTGGGCGGCTGACGATGGCGACATCCCCCACTATTTCTTGCAGCCTGGCTGCAAGAGCGTCTGCCGCCCGCCCTCTATCGGCACTATCGGCCCCAGGAACCTCGATGATTCGACCCCCCGTCATCGAGTTCCGCACCCTGACATGCTGGAGGCCCACCTCCTCCAGGCTAAGGCTATTAATGGCCTTAGCCATGGTCTCCCGCATCGTTGTGGCGGTGGTTAGGTCCTTCCGAAGAGTGACCGCCACCGCCGCCGTCTTGGGTGCAAGCAGCGCCTTCGGTTTAGGCGCTGCCTTTTTCGCCGGGGCCGCTGGGGCTGGGGGGGCAAGCGAGGCCTTGCCCTTGCCTTTCCCCTTCCCCCTGCGGGTGACCGTTGCCCAGCTTTCAGCCTCCGGCTGGCCCGGTCCCTCCTCCACGGGCGCCGCCGGTGGCAAAGCCGGGGCGGTCGGCGCGGGCGCCTTGGGCGCCTTGGGGGCCTTAGGGGCCCTCACCTTTAGGGGGCGGCCATCTCCCAGCCTCGCCCCCTCAGATTCCCCCGCAGGGGTCGGCGCGGGGGTCGGCGTAGGCGCGGGTGGTGTGGCCGGCCCCGCAGCTCTCCTCAGGTCAGCCGCCAGCGGTGGGCGGACGATGGGTGCCGGCGGCAGGCGCCTGCTCAACTCCTCGATCCGAACATTAACCATGTTCCCCAAGGAGGTGAACAGGTCACCCTTCATCTGCTCGATGGCCGCCATCAAGTCCGCCACGCCTGGGGCCGGGGCCTGGGGCGGGGGAGCCGGAGGGGCCACGCACTCCCGCTCTGGTGGAGGGGCCGGGGAGGGCACAATCTGGCGCTCCGAGAAGGCCAGGCGGAGCGCCTTCGTCTCCGCCTGGCTGATCGCCAATTGCTCCCGCATCCTCTTGACATCCGCCTTAAGGATGCGGATCTCCTCCGCCTCCGTGCGGTCCTCCACCTCGTCCATCGCCGCCACAATTGTGCGGCAGGCCCGATTTATCTGGCCCCACACTTCGCCCTTCAAATTTCCGGACTTTCGGGCGCCCTCCAGTATCAAGCCCGCCGCTATGCGAGTCGCCTCTATAGGGCTCGCACTACCTAGCGCGAGCCCTTCCCCCTTCATTCCCTTGGAGCGGAGCTCCGGGAAGTCCTTCTTGTATGCGGCGACGGCGGAGATGTCGGAGTCCGAGTGCACGAACCCCTCCCGCCTTGTCTCTTTCGTTGAGGCCGCCGCATACGTCCTCGCCCCCGATTTCCCCCTGCCCCTGCGGGCCGTACCAACCTTGGGCCCGTTGTCAGGCCTCGGGTCGTCCTCTCTGTCTTCATGGCCCCTTTTTTGGGGCTGAGGAACCGGCTGCCTGACCTCGTCAGTGCTGCAGTCGCCCTCTGACTCCGAAGAGTAAAAAATCTTCCTCGTGTGGGAGGTGGGCCCCCCCCCTTTTGCAGACGTGGCCTTTGCGGCCCTATCCATCCTCCTTGCGAATTGGGATGAAATCCGACCACTAGGACCGAAGTTATTGATTTCCGAAGATAATCAATAAAAACGGTCAAGCGTGTATCGGATTTCTACTATCCCATACAATTTATCAAATTGCCCCTGATACTTAGGAATAGCAATAAGATATATTGTTCCTCAAATTTGACGACCTTCCCGGGGTCGTAGATACCCACAAAAAATTTCAAAAAATAGGGGAGAGCGAGCTCTTCCCTATGAAATTAACACCCTTGCCAGAAAGGCAAGGGGCCCAAAGTTATTAACAAAAGAAATTTATAGAAACTTAACAAAATTTTAAACTAGAAACAAAAGATAATTTTAACGAAAAATTTGAATAAAAAATAAACCCCCCCTTAGAACGAAACAAAAAGTACCCCACGCGTTGGCCGACTATCGCCGCTATGCCTTAGCCCTAAAAAGGGCTTCGAGCGATAACGGGAACACCGACCAATTTGCGGAGCAAAAACGTAAACAAACAAAAAACTCAGTAACAACAAATCCAATCAAAAAGTAACAAAATCCGAAATATACAAGCCAAGTCAAGAGATAATGCAGAATCGATAGTCAATATAACACGCAGAAAGCAAGAGTCAAAGTGGTTCTCGAAATCGCAGTAATCCTCCAACCTAACCTAACCTAACCTAACCTAACCTAACCTTTTTTTTTTTTTTTTTTTTTTTTTTTTGTTTTACAAGGTGGAAAATGCTTTACGCATTCGACCCCCCGCCTTGGGAGCGGCGGGGAGGATATGTGGGACTCCCTCATCTCCCCTTCTCATTATGAGAAGGGGTAGAGAGGTTTACCCACTAAAAACCACCTTGGCGTACCCTCGCACTCCGGTTACTCGGGCACCGTGGAACCCGCACTAAGCATTCTCCACGATGCCCACCGGTCGCCCCGGCCTCTGCCAGGGCTTCCCGCGTCAATGGGGGGGATGGCCGAATACGCATGGCCACCCCCCAGACCGCCGAGTGACTTGTCACGGCAGGCGGAGGTCTCCCATCCTCCGCCCGCAGTCACTAAGGGTAAAGGCGCGCGGCAAACTGCCGCCGCCTCAACCCCGGCCGCCTACGCCGGAGGGGGTGCGCGAGAGGATCGTCCTCGCGCCCCCGCTCCGCCTCCTCCTTCTGCGAGACGATTATCTCGCAGAAGGAGACCACCGCCTCCCAGGACCCCTCGCTGCTGAGCATCGCAGAGACGACGCTATGCAGCGAGAGGTCCACCCGCTGGATCGCCCGTGCCATGAGGCCTCTCTCCACATCCCAACGACTGCACACCTGAAAGGTGTGCTCAGCCGTGTCGTCGGGATCTCCGCACTCATGGCACCGTGGGCTCGGCTCCCTCCTGATGTTGTGCAGGTGATGACCGAAACAGCCGTGTCCGGTCAACACCTGCACCAGCCGATACGTTAGCGCGCCGGCTGCCCTCTCCAACCATTCGTCCATCACTGGGAGGATCGCCCCCACGGTACGTGTCCCGTACGGGGCGTCCTCCAGGATGGACTTCCACCTTTCTCGCAGCCGGCGCGCCGTCATACGGCGGGAGGCCTCTACCTCCTCAGGGTCCGGGCGTTCACCTCTTGCCCGGGCCCTGGACCTAACCGCGTAGGTTTCCGCCTGCACCTCGGCGTCCAACTCCCATGGAGGGGTGCAGGCGAGGAGGCAGGCCGCCGCATGGGCCACTGAGCCGTAGGCCCTGGCCATTCTCTGGGCCACGGCCCGCTGTGGCCCCCTCAGTAGGGCCCTGTTTCGGGCGGACAACCTGTCCGCCCATATTGGGGCCCCATACAGGGCCATGCTCCTCACCACGCCGGCGAACAGCCGCCGGCAAGAGGAGCCTGGCCCCCCAATGTTGGGCAGGAGTCTGCCCAGCGCTTGCGCGGCGCCCCTGATTCGGGGAGCAAGTCTTCTGAAGTGCTCCCCGAAATCCCACTTCCGGTCCAATGTAAGCCCCAGATATTTAATGTGGGGCTCTACCTGGACCGTCCCTCCTGGAAGTGAGAGCGCCGCGCCCGCAGGCAGCCTCCATGCCCTCCCTCGCCCCCCGAAGACCGTAGCGTCGGTCTTCGGGAGGGCCACCTTTAGGCCGAGCTGCTCGATCCCCCGGATCATCAGCTCGGCCGCTTCCTCCGCATCGCGGAGGGTCTCCCACCCATCTTTCCCGCGCACAGCCACCATCGTGTCGTCTGCATAGCAGACGGTGATTGTGCGCGGGAGTGTCTCCCCTCTGATGGCCCGGTCGTACCCCAGGTTCCAGAGCAAGGGGCCGAGTACGGAGCCCTGGGGCACGCCGCAGGCCATCCTTCTCTCCCCCCTCTGCCCGTCCTTATTTTCGTAGAGAACTACCCTCTCGGTAAGGTAGTTCTCTACGATCCTTCTCAGGTAGTGGGGCACTCCATGATACTGAAGTGCCCCACTTATCACCCCATAGGGGAGGGTGCCGAACGCGTTCGCGATGTCTAGAGACACCGCGACCACACCCTCTCCCCTGCTCGACGCGTCGTCGCAGAAGTCCCTGAGGGACTTTATCGCGTCGAGCGTGGACCGTCCTCCTCGGAACCCGAACTGTCTATCAGACACGTCCGGGCCGGCGGTCTCAAGGTGCTGCTGGATCCGGTGGGCCAGGATACGTTCAAACGTTTTCCCGGCCTCATCCAGCAACACTATGGGGCGATAGGCGGACGGGCAGTCCGCAGGCCGACCCTCTTTGCGGAGGAGGCAGAGCCGCCCCTCCTTCCACACCCTCGGGAACCTTCCCTCCTTCAGGCAGTCGTCCATGATCTGCCTGAAGCGGCTCCCGAGGTGTCCCAGGGCGATGGTGAGGACGCGACCAGGGACCCCGTCTGGAACCTTTTTTTTTTTTTTTTTTTTTTTTTTTTGTTTTACAAGGTGGAAAATGCTTTACGCATTCGACCCCCCGCCTTGGGAGCGGCGGGGAGGATATGTGGGACTCCCTCATCTCCCCTTCTCATTATGAGAAGGGGTAGAGAGGTTTACCCACTAAAAACCACCTTGGCGTACCCTCGCACTCCGGTTACTCGGGCACCGTGGAACCCGCACTAAGCATTCTCCACGATGCCCACCGGTCGCCCCGGCCTCTGCCAGGGCTTCCCGCGTCAAAGGGGGGATGGCCGAATACGCATGGCCATCCCCCAGACCGCCGAGTGACTTGTCACGGCAGGCGGAGGTCTCCCATCCTCCGCCCGCAGTCACTAAGGGTAAAGGCGCGCGGCAAACTGCCGCCGCCTCAACCCCGGCCGCCTACGCCGGAGGGGGTGCGCGAGAGGATCGTCCTCGCGCTCCCGCTCCGCCTCCTCCTTCTGCGAGACGATTATCTCGCAGAAGGAGACCACCGCCTCCCAGGACCCCTCGCTGCTGAGCATCGCAGAGACGACGCTATGCAGCGAGAGGTCCACCCGCTGGATCGCCCGTGCCATGAGGCCTCTCTCCACATCCCAGCGACTGCACACCTGAAAGGTGTGCTCAGCCGTGTCGTCGGGATCACCGCACTCATGGCACCGTGGGCTCGGCTCCCTCCTGATGTTGTGCAGGTGATGACCGAAACAGCCGTGTCCGGTCAACACCTGCACCAGCCGATACGTTAGCGCGCCGGCTGCCCTCTCCAACCATTCGTCCATCACTGGGAGGATCGCCCCCACGGTACGTGTCCCGTACGGGGCGTCCTCCAGGATGGACTTCCACCTTTCTCGCAGCCGGCGCGCCGTCATACGGCGGGAGGCCTCTACCTCCTCAGGGTCCGGGCGTTCACCTCTTGCCCGGGCCCTGGACCTAACCGCGTAGGTTTCCGCCTGCACCTCGGCGTCCAACTCCCACGGAGGGGTGCAGGCGAGGAGGCAGGCCGCCGCATGGGCCACTGAGCCGTAGGCCCTGGCCATTCTCTGGGCCACGGCCCGCTGTGGCCCCCTCAGCAGGGCCCTGTTTCGGGCGGACAACCTGTCCGCCCATATTGGGGCCCCATACAGGGCCATGCTCCTCACCACGCCGGCAAACAGCCGCCGGCAAGAGGAGCCTGGCCCCCCAATGTTGGGCAGGAGTCTGCCCAGCGCTTGCGCGGCGCCCCTGATTCGGGGAGCAAGTCTTCTGAAGTGCTCCCCGAAATCCCACTTCCGGTCCAATGTAAGCCCCAGATATTTAATGTGGGGCTCTACCTGGACCGTCCCTCCTGGAAGTGAGAGCGCCGCGCCCGCAGGCAGCCTCCATGCCCTCCCTCGCCCCCCGAAGACCGTAGCGTCGGTCTTCGGGAGGGCCACCTTTAGGCCGAGCTGCTCGATCCCCCGGATCATCAGCTCGGCCGCTTCCTCCGCATCGCGGAGGGTCTCCCACCCATCTTTCCCGCGCACAGCCACCATCGTGTCGTCTGCATAGCAGACGGTGATTGTGCGCGGGAGTGTCTCCCCTCTGATGGCCCGGTCGTACCCCAGGTTCCAGAGCAAGGGGCCGAGTACGGAGCCCTGGGGCACGCCGCAGGCCATCCTTCTCTCCCCCCTCTGCCCGTCCTTATTTTCGTAGAGAACTACCCTCTCGGTAAGGTAGTTCTCTACGATCCTTCTCAGGTAGTGGGGCACTCCATGATACTGAAGTGCCCCACTTATCACCCCATAGGGGAGGGTGCCGAACGCGTTCGCGATGTCTAGAGACACCGCGACCACACCCTCTCCCCTGCTCGACGCGTCGTCGCAGAAGTCCCTGAGGGACTTTATCGCGTCGAGCGTGGACCGTCCTCCTCGGAACCCGAACTGTCTATCAGACACGTCCGGGCCGGCGGTCTCAAGGTGCTGCTGGATCCGGTGGGCCAGGATACGTTCAAACGTTTTCCCGGCCTCATCCAGCAACACTATGGGGCGATAGGCGGACGGGCAGTCCGCAGGCCGACCCTCTTTGCGGAGGAGGCAGAGCCGCCCCTCCTTCCACACCCTCGGGAACCTTCCCTCCTTCAGGCAGTCGTCCATGATCTGCCTGAAGCGGCTCCCGAGGTGTCCCAGGGCGACGGTGAGGACGCGACCAGGGACCCCGTCTGGACCCGGGGCTTTCCTGCAGCCCCTGAGTCGGTCCGTCACTCTTTCGAACTCGTCGTCGCTTATAGGTGCGACGGCGAGTTCGGCCTCATGCTCCGCAATGGCCATCGTCGGGGGGGAGAATGTTGGGGCGGGCGGGAACAGCCCCTCCAATACCCTACCGAGGAGGTCGGGCTCCATTGAATCCATGGGGGGGGAGGTGCGCAGCTTGTTGCGCACCATCTTATACGGTCGCCCCCACGGATCCCTGTCCAGGGTGGCCAAGAACAAGCTGTGTGCTTCGTCCTTGGCCACGGCGATCGCCACTATCAGGGCCCCCTTTGCTTCTTTGAGGGCCCTATGGAACCCATCCTCCTCCTCCTCTGTGTGCCGCCTGCGCCTACAATGCTGGTAGTCGCGGCGGGCACAGTTGCTGGCGGTCCGCAGAGCCGCTATTTCTGCGGACCACCAGTACACCTTTTTTCGGGCGGACAGGCGTCCGGCCCGGGGCATTGCCGCGTCGCACACCCTCTGTAGTGCGGCGCGGAACCGAGCCGCCCTCATGTCGACTCCGAGGGTGGCGGGAGGGGCTGCACACCAAGCCTCCTCCATCGCCGCCTCGTCCGCCCTTTCCCTATCCAGGTGGGTCAGGGCCCACCTGGGGAACCTTCGGCCCCGGCCTCTTGTTCCCCCCCCTGGGGTGGGCGACGGCAGGACGCCATTGGAGACCCTCATTCTGATATAAAGATGATCAGAGAGGGTCTCAACGTCCTCCAGGACGCGCCAATCAGTGACGCGCGCGGTTATGGCGGGGGTCGCGAACGTTACGTCCACGACTGACCCCCCCCCGCCGCCGCACGCATGTGTTGACGCTGCCCCGGTTCAGGATGATTAGTCCCGTTGCCGTCGCCCAGTCCTCGAGGGCGGTCCCTCGGGGGTCCGTGACTGGGGAACCCCACGCCGAACTCTTGGCGTTAAGGTCCCCCATGACCATCACCTGTGACGGGGCAGCTCTACCAACTACCCCGTTCAGGACCCCCAGGAAGCGCTCGAAGGCGCGTAACGGCTTGTTGGGGGAGAAGTACACCGCCACTATCACGGTGTCGCTCCCCCACCTGGCCGCCACGTAACCCGGACCGCCTTCGATCCTCGAAAGAGGGGGGAAATCCCCATGTGCCGGAACCGATATTGCCACTACTCCGTCCGTCGCCCCTGCCCAGTAAGGAAGGGGGGGGACGAAGTAGGGCTCTGCCACCACCGCGACGCCAATTCCCCACTCCGCCATGTGTTGCATCAGGAGGTCCTGTGCTTTGGCGGAGTGGTTGGCGTTCACCTGCAGGATGTCTAAGTGCTGGTGTGCTGGCATTTAGACATCCATGCGGTTCTCCTCATTTTGGCCGGTGGCCGTTCCTGCGGTGGTGGGGCGGGTGGGGCGGGTGGGCTCCGTCCGCATCGATTTGCCCCTGACCTCGGGGGGGAAGCATCTCGACCCCCCCATCGTGTGGCTGGCCGGGAGTTTGGCGTGGTGGCACACTGCGCACCACTCCTTCTCCCCCGTACACTCCCTGCGGAAGTGCCCCTCCACACCGCACCGGTAGCAGGTATTGCTCCGGTCGACGCTTGAGGGGCACAACTCCCGCGTGTGGCCAACACACATGCATCTATAACAACGCATGGGTGTCGGCCCAGCCACGGTGACGGTGGCCTCAGCCCACCCCACCTGGATTTTACCCCGCTTTATGAGGCCCTGTGCCGTCTCCACTGGGCACTGGACGAGAGCTGATCCAGTGCCGTCGTAGAGGACACGGATGCCCCCCACCTTTATGTGGGCCTCATCACAGACCCCCGCTTTGACGATGGCCGCCGTCAGCTTCTCTTTGGAAGCCGACTCGTCCAGACCACCTATCTGGACAGCGGCCATTTTTTGTGGGCGGCTGACGATGGCGACATCCCCCACTATTTCTTGCAGCCTGGCTGCAAGAGCGTCTGCCGCCCGCCCTCTATCGGCACTGTCGGCCCCAGGAACCTCGATGATTCGACCCCCCGTCATCGAGTTCCGCACCCTGACATGCTGGAGGCCCACCTCCTCCAGGCTAAGGCTATTAATGGCCTTAGCCATGGTCTCCCGCAAACCTAACCTAACCTAACCTAACCTAACCTTTTTTTTTTTTTTTTTTTTTTTTTTTTTTTTTTTTTCCAGACTCCTACTGACTAAAACCCCACAGTGTTCCTACATGTCACTGCCGGCTGGGTGTACGGGGGCGCCGAAGCATTCGTCCGCGTACCCAGCAGCGACGGCCTGGTGTGAGGCCTCCTCTTCGTCGACGGTGGAGACCGGAGCTCTTGTCTCCACCGTCTCGCCTTGGGTGGCGTGCGGGAACACTCGCACTCCTACCCGAGCCATCACGTGGGGGAGAGGGTGGCTCACGAAAGCCGCCCTCCGGCGCCCAGTTCTCCTGCGGCGGATAGCCAGGGTGGAAGTTTCCTCCCTGTCCCGCTCCGCCGCCTCCTTTGCAAGCATTACGCGCTCGCAGAAGGAGTGGAGTGCGCCCCACGACCTCTCACTGTCGACTGCAGCTCTTACTACGCTCGGCAGTGAGAGGTCGGTCCCCACTTCGGCGCAGAGCTCGCCGCGCTCGCTTGCCCAGGCCGGGCACACCTCCAGCGTGTGCTGGGCGACCTCCTCGGGGCATCCGTCGCAGTGGTGGCACACGGGGGTCGGCTCCCTCCCGGCAATCCGACACAGATACCTCCCGAAACAACCATGTCCCGAGAGGATCTGCGTCATCCGGAAGGTTAACGTGCCATGACCCCGTTCAAGCCACTCCTCCAACACCGGACGGATGGCCTCAATGGTCCTTAGACCCGCACTAGGGTGCTCCAGCCTGGTTTTCCATTCCTGGATGGCGAGCGCGCGCAACTGTGCTCTGCGCCCTTCCACCTCGCGTGGTGCCGGCCGCTGGCCCTGGGCCAGCGCCTCCTCGCGCCAAAAGTACACTGACGCGAGGGCTCTCGCCTCGAGGTCCCAAGGCAAGGAACCGGCCAGCACGCACGCCGCTTCGGAGGAGACCGTGCGATATCCCCGTATTGCCCTGACCGCCACCACCCTCTGCGGTCTTCGCAGTAGGGCGATATTACGGCGGTTAAGGGCTTCCGCCCATACGGGAGCTCCGTATAACACCATCGATCGCACGATCCTCAAGTACAGCCGCCTGCACAGGGCACCCGGTTGGCCAGTGTTCGGCAGCAGCCGCCCAAGAGCAGCCGCCGCACCCATCACCCTTGGCACCAGGCGCCCGAAGTGGGCTGTGAAGTCCCACCGACCGTCGAGGACGAGACCCAGATACTTCATCGTCAACCCGACGTCTATGCGGACTCCACTCACGACGATATGGGCATCCCGAGGTGGCGCTTGTCGAGGCCCATGAAAACACAGGGCCTCAGACTTACCGAGTGCCACCTCTAAGCCCAACCGTCGTATCCGGCCCACCACTTGTGCCACACCTGCAGTAGCACGGTAAGCGGCTGTACTATACGACGTGCCGCGGGCAGTGACCAGGGTATCGTCAGCATAACACGTTACGCCAACACCCCGGATACACGGTACCCGCAGCACCCAGTCGTATCCAATATTCCACAGGAGCGGACCCAGCACCGACCCCTGTGGAACTCCACACGTCATCTCCTGGCGGCCCCAGCCCTCCCGACATGGATAGACCACCGACCTTTGCGACAGGTAAGCCCCTATGACTCGGCGCAGGTACAAGGGCACTCCATGGTACCGGAGCGCCTCCTCAATGCAGCTCCAGGGGAGGGAATTGAAGGCATTGGCGATGTCAAGAGACACCGCCAGGACAACCCCACCCCGGGCAACCACCTCCTGCGCTTGGGACTTGACCCGCAACACCGCGTCGATGGTCGAACGACCCCTGCGAAACCCAAACTGGCACTCCGCCAGATCCGGACCCACTCCCTCGAGGTGCTCGACGATTCGCCCCGCCACGACTCTTTCAAAGAGCTTGGCAATGTCGTCGAGCAGCACAATGGGTCGGTAGGCGGAGGGTGATTCCGCTGGACGCCCTTCCTTCTGGAGGAGAACCAGTCGGCCTGTCTTCCACCTCTGTGGAATTATGGCTTGGGCCAGACAGGCATCGAATAGTCTCCTCAGTCGAAGTTCTAGGGCGTCTGGGGCAAGGGCCAGGGCCAGTACACGTCCCGGAACGCCGTCGGGGCCGGGGGCGGAGTTTTTGGCACGTAGCCTCAAAACACCCATCTCCCCCTGTGACACTTCCGGGATCTCCTCCTCAGTCACTTCCAGTGTGGGCACTGCAGCTTGCGTCACCATTGCAGGAGGCAGGTGTTCCTCCCTGTGCGGAAACAGGGTAGAAACAACCTCTTCCCGGAGCCGAGGCTGGAGACTCTGAGTGATCGGGGGGGCCCAGGGTCTCAATTTTCCCCTCACAGCCTTGTAGGGCCTACCCCATGGATCCCGATTGAGAGCCTCCAATGACTCCTCCCACGCACGGGTTTTGGCGTCGGCTATCGCCATCTGCAGTGCCTTTTTGGCGTCATTGTAGGCGGCATACAGGACAGCCATCTGGGTTTCGTCCCTGCGCCTTCTCCTGCGGTATCTGGTGTACCGGCGACGAACCTCAGCGCAGGACACACGCATTTGTGCGATCTCCGCAGTCCACCAGTACACCTGATCCTTAGGAGGACCAAGCCTAGCTCGGGGCATTGACGCGTCGCATACTTGCGTCATCGCCTCCCGAAACCAGTCTGCTTCATCCTCTATTACCACAGGTCCTTCAGACGCAGACACCCAGGACTGAACCAATGCCGCCTCCTTGGCCAGCTCTGAATCAAGGGCTTTCAGCCGCCATGCGGGACTCATGCCACTCGAAGGTCGGATTGGGCTACGCGGTACTCCCTGGAGCAGAGTGGAGATGTCAAACCGAATGTACCGGTGATCTGACAAGGTCTCCACGTCCTCCAGAACTTCCCAGCCCCGGACTCGGCGCGCCAGGGCGGAGCTCGCGAATGAGACGTCCACGATTGAACCGCCCTGATACCGCACGCACGTGTCTACCGACCCCCGATTAAGGACCGATAGGCCGTAAGTCAAGAGCCAATCCTCCAAGAACTCGCCCCTGGCATCCGTCACGGGAGATCCCCATGCCACAGACTTGGCGTTAAGATCCCCGGCCACAAGCACAGGGTGAGGATGGCTCTGCCTAATGAGGGCCCCCACCGCATCCATGAAGTTTTCAAACTCGGCGAGGGGTCTGTTGGGAGAGAAATAGACTCCTATTGTCATGATTTCCCCCAACAGAGCCGCGACGTATCCCCTACCCTTGACCACGTTTCCAAAGGGAGGGGAACCCGCGGCGCCCCGGCGGACTATGGCCACTAGGCCATCTCGGTCCCCAATCCAGTCATCACCAGGAGGGATGAGATATGGTTCCGGCACCACAGCCACCTGTATTCTCCTCTCTATTTGCATAGCTGCAGGTTGTGTTTGAGGTACTTTATTCTTTTTACCCCGTCCAGCCACCGTGGTCCAAGGCTCCAATGCTCCTGGTACCGGTGCCGGTGCCAATGTCATTTGACGATTTCCCTGAGTGGGTTCGCTGCCCTGAAGTGCAGAGGGATTACTAGACTTCTTAGTTTTCCGTTGCCTCTTCTTCCCACCTCGACGAGTCCCCAGTCCAACAGACTCCTCAGATGTGGTGATTGGGGCAGTTTTGGTTCGGGCAGGAACGACTTCCTGCGGGTGAGCGGTTGATGGAACCGACGGTTGAGCTGCAGTGGTTGTTCGGTCCGCAGCCAATGGAGGTCGGGAGCGTCGCTCTGGGAGTAATCTCCCGTCAATAGCCAATGCTTCAAGCTTGGCATCCATCATAATGCCAACTTGACTCAAGATGTTCTTCGCCAGGGTTGCCGTGTCAATCTGACTAGTAGTCACAGATGACTGGTTTGCTCTCGCTTCGGCTGTCACCTTTTGCATGTCAGCCCTAAATTGGGCCAGTTCTTTTCGGATTATGGAAATTTCAGCCTCAAGGCGCAGATTCTTCGCCTGCAGCCGCTGATTTTCTTCATCCACAGATCGCTTCTGCAATACCTCCACCGTCTGGGTAATTACCGCAGCTGCGTCTTTTAAGGCCCGAACAAATGTTCCTTTAAGATGAGTGGATTTCGTGGCAATCTTAGAGATAATGGTCACAGAATCAGGTCAGAGTCAATCAGAGGATGAATCTCTTGTGCCAGCTGTATCACTTCATCTTCTACCTGGGTTTCCGATTTATTGCGCCTCATCGCAGTAAGTTGGGCCCTAGTTGGAGTCAGACTGATAGGAGAGTTTGATCCTCTACCTCTCCGGGCACAGGTGGCTTTTGGATATCCTACCCGCTCCGAGCTGGATCCACTATCTGATCTAGAATGGATTGAAGGATTTGAACGCGTCCGCTTCCTCCAGAACCTACTCATTGTTCCAGAGTCCGACACGCTCGGCTCGATGTCCATTCCCTCAGATTGTACTTCTTTCTCCTCCTTTTCTTTGCCTTGCACCTGCAACGGCATAATCCTCTCCAATACCACACTGCAGTGTAGTGTTGGCGTATTGGGTTGTGAGCAACCACCATCCTCATTGTTGTGACTATCACGGCCACCCTCCTCTAAAGCTTCAATATATTTAACAAAATGTACTTGGAGAACCTTTTTTTTTTTTTTTTTTTTTTTTTTTTTTTTTTTTTTTTTTATGTGGGGAAATCCTCATGGATACCCGACCGCCCCGGGGGAGCGGGCGGGTTATGTCAGACTCCTACTGACTAAAACCCCACAGTGTTCCTACATGTCGCTGCCGGCTGGGTGTACGGGGGCGCCGAAGCATTCGTCCGCGTACCCAGCAGCGACGGCCTGGTGTGAGGCCTCCTCTTCGTCGACGGTGGAGACCGGAGCTCTTGTCTCCACCGTCTCGCCTTGGGTGGCGTGCGGGAACACTCGCACGCCTACCCGAGCCCGATTGTGGTGGGCAGCAGACTCCCCCGAGTCCGCCGCCCGTGGGCTCATCACGTGGGGGAGAGGGTGGCTCGCGAAAGCCGCCCTTCGGCGCCTTTTTTTTTTTTTTTTTTTTTTTTTTTTTTTTTTTTTTTTTTTTTGACAAGGTGGAAAATGCATTACGCATTCGACCCCCCGCCTTGGGAGCGGCGGGGAGGATATGTGTGACTCCCTCATCTCCCCTTCTCATTATGAGAAGGGGAGATGAGGGGTTACCCACTAAAAACCACCTTGGCGTACCCTCGCATTCCGGTTACTCGGGCACCGTGGAACCCGCTCTAAGCATTAACCTAACCTTTTTTTTTTTTTTTTTTTTTTTAACCCAGGGAAATCCTCATGGATACCCGGCCGCCCCGGGGGGAGTGGCCGGGTTATGTCAGACTCTTACTGACTAAAACCCTGGGGTGTTCCTCCTCTCGCCATGTACGGCGGGGCTGCGGGACATTCCTCGAAGGTCCTTCAACCGCATGCCCCGCCGACGGCGTCGCTCCCCCTCGCGGGGAGCCCTCCTCTTCGGGGCGGGGCTCAAACTGTTACATACAAAAACCAGTTTGAGCCCCGCCCCCCTCCGCTGTGGCGCCCGGGAACACACGGGCGCCTCCAGCATGGGACCTATAGTGTCGGCAGCGGATCCCCCGATCCACCACCGACAGGTCCCCATCAGGGCGGCATCCGGCCCGCGAAGGCCCGACGCCGCCCCCCACGCCTCCTTCTGCGACATAACCTCGCCGCAGAAGGCTACGGCCGCCTGCCAGGACTCGCCGCTGTCGACCATGGATTTTACCAAGGCCGGCAGCGACAAGTCCCCTCCTATCGTCGCGGATAAGGCGGCGCGGGGCACCGCCCATGCAGGGCAGACCTCGCGCGTGTGTTGCGCCGTATCCGCGACGCCCGCCGGGCAGTGGTGGCACACCTCCGTGGGCTCCCTACCCGCCACCCGGCACAGGTAGCTACCGAAGCAACCGTGCCCGGTGAGCATCTGTGTCAGGTGGAAGGTGAGAGCCCCGTGCCCCCGTTCTAGCCACTCTTTCAAAATTGGCCGAACGGCGGCCACCAACTCCCGACTCACCACGGTGTCCCCGAGGCGGGCCGCCCACCGCTGGAGGAGGACGTCACGAGCATCCTCCCTCCAGCGGTCGATCTCCCTTGTATGGGGACGACCCCCCCCGGCCATGGCCTCCTTTGTTCGCCAGTACACCGCAGCGAGCACCTCGGCTTCGAGGTCCCACGGCGGCGTACCGGCGAGCACACATGCGCCGACGCACGACACGGTACGGTACGCTCGGGCCACCCTGAGCGCCATGGCGCGCTGCGGTCGCCGCAGCACTGCCAAGTTTTTGGCACTCAGGTCCCCTGCCCATATCGGCGCTCCATAGAGCGCCATGGAGCGTACCACACCAGCATAAAGGCGCCGGCAAGCGCCTCTCGGGCCCCCCACGTTTGGGAGGACTCTGCTCAGCGATCCGGCAGCGGCCACTAATTTAGGAGCCAACCGCCGGAAATGCTCCTCGAACTTCCATCTACCGTCGAGGACGAGTCCTAGGTATTTCATCGTCGACCCGACGACGATGGAAGTTCCTCCCACCATTATCGTAGCCCCAGGAGGCGGCGCACGCCGAGGCCCATGGAACACGAGGGCTTCAGATTTATCTAAGGCCACCTCGAGTCCCAGGGCGCGGATTCGCGCCACCACCTGGGCCACGCCCGCCGTGGCGAGGAGGGACGCCTCACGATAGGTGCCGCCGCAGGCCGACACGAGGGTATCGTCGGCGTAGCAAGTTACGTCGACACGAGTGGACCAAGAACCGACCCCTGTGGAACACCGCACGACATCTCCCTCCTCCCGGAGCCGTACTTCGTCGGGAAGACCACCTCTCTCCCGACGAAGTAGTCGGCCACGACTCTCTGCAGATACCGTGGCACGTTGTGGTACTGCAGAGCACACTTCACGGTCTCCCAGGGAAGCGTATTAAAAGCGTTGCGAATGTCGAGAGACACCGCAAACATCACGCCACCCTGGGAGACAGCCTCCTCCGCGAGGTCTCTTACCCGCGCAACTGCGTCCAGAGTCGACCGGCCCTGGCGGAACCCAAACTGCGCATCAGCGAGGTCCGGGTTCATGGACTCGACGAGGCGAGCCGCGAGCACCCGCTCGAATAATTTGCTCACCTCGTCGAGCAACACAATCGGACGGTACGCCGATGACTGCTCCGCCGGGCGTCCCTCTTTACGGAGCAAGACCAGTTTGCCCGTCTTCCACTTCCACGTTCTGCCGCACCCGGCTGCAGGGTGAGAGTCACTGCAGCCGTCTTAGGGGGGCGAAGCCGTTTGGCCGCCACCTTCTTCTTTTGTTCAGGCCTGGAGAAGCCAGCCGATGTACCGGCTGCCTGCTTTTGGCTCTTCTTCGCACCCCTCTTGGTGACAACATTCCACCCCTCCTCCAACGATGAAGCTGGTGGTGGGGATACAGATGTAGAGGGTACTGGCTTCTCCGGTACCGTCGGCACGCTTTGTGCCACCGACCTCTTACCCTTGCCCTTCCCTTTGCCTACCTTTGAAGGCTGGGCAGGAGGCGTGGCCACGTCGCGTCGGGGATAACGGGAGCCCCAGACGTTGAAGGTTTCAGCGTATCCTGCTTAGAGGCCACGGCCTCTACCGCACCATTCCTTTTGTCAGCCGCGAGTGGCGGCCTAAGTCTTGGCTCTGGTAAGAGGCGGCACTCTATGCCCTCGAGTCTTGCATTCAGCATCGCACCAAATTGGGCGACGCTAGAACGAGAGAGTTCCTCCATCATTTCTTTAATGGGCTCCGGTGCCACCGCTGGCCGTCGCCGCAGGTCGGCAACTTGAGCCCGTAGCTCCGCCAGTTGGCTGGATAGCCGAGAATTTACCGCCTCCAGCTTCGCCACCTCATCTGTAATACTGACGGCCCTCAGTCCTGCAGCAGCCTCCTTAATAGAGACCGCCGCATCTTTCAGGGCCTTCACCGCTGTTCCTTTGAGATTCTTGGATGTCACAGCAATTGTCGAAATAACCTCCACGGCATCCAAGACCACCTTATTCAGCGCTGACATCGTCTGCACTGTGCCATCTTCTATTATGGCTGAAGATGTGTTGAGGACGTGGCGGCAGGCGTCTCGGGACTCCTGTAGAGTCCTTGCCATGCCAGCTACCCTCTCCTCAGCCTCTAGGCGCAGCTCTTCCGCTTTTGCAGCATTGAGCTGGGACCTGGCCTCAGCCACACCGACAAATGTACCTAATGTAGGTGGGCGCCCTCTACCTCGTTTGGATTTATGTGCCGCACCTTTTGGCGGCGACACAGACCCATCCTTGTCTTCGTTCTCCCTGCTAGCAGGCCGTTTCAAGTATAGCCCGCGCTGTTTTCCCGTGTTGAGTGACTCAACACTGACCATGCTGCTATCAGTATCGGTGTCCGACAGCCGCGATATTGATACGCGCAGCTCGCGCGCGCATAACTCCTTCAGTTTCCTACTCTCCTCCTCTCTCGACTTAACCACTTCGATTTGATTGTTTTCATTAAAATTTTCCATCTTAATCCCACGAGTGTGGGGGACAAAAACGGTCGACTCAGGACTACCCCCTGTACCTGAGCAAGCCTATACATAACCCGCAGTTGGTGTCGGCTGGTGCCAACGCGGGGAACGCGCTAACGACAGTAATCCCTACTGCCATTCACCCTCTCGCGGCGCGCCGCCACTTAGGGTTGGGGTGATTTTTTAAAGAGGTTTTCTTCCTCGCGAGCTCAGCCAATTAAGGCCAGGCCCCCCGGTCCGTATAGGCCTCCCGCCATCTTTGCAGATTCCGGGTTGACCGGCGGTGGCCTTGAAAAAGGCCGTGTCCGGAGGCAGTACTAGTGCACACCGGACCCGCCGCTCCCTCCTTGGGATATAAGGAATGTGTGGAAATGGGGGAAAGGAAAGAAAAAGGAAAGCAGGCTGCGAGTCAATCTACTCTAATAATTAAGAGCAGAACCGAGAGCAGCCTACCTCTAAGGATGGGATGTGGACCGAAAAGGAAAGGAAAGGGAAGGGTACGTGTTGCTCTTCGTCTGGTCTCTCACCCCGAGCCTGCCCGGTAAGGGTGGCCCTCCGGTATAGCCTCAGGGATTCTTGAGACACGCAAGCCCCCCCACCACGGCAAGGTGGCAACACAGGACAATGGCCACCAAACCCTCGCGGTCCCCGACCCAGTCATCCCGGGCGGGGACGAAATAGGGCTCAGCGACCACGGCCACCTTTATTTTCCACTCTACCAGGGTCTGGGCTAGTAGGTCCTGAGCTCTGGCAGAGTGGTTAACATTGGCCTGCAGTAAGGAGAGACGCATTTATTGGGCGGTCTCCATTGGCTCCTGCTGGGCTGGCTGCGGGGCTTTCCCCCTCGCCTTCCTTGCCTTCTTTGCCCGCTTTCTTTGGCGTTTTGGCCCGGACTTACGGCGACGGTTGTTGCAGTCACTCCCGCCGCCTATCGGATGCGCCGCTGGCTTACCGGCCGCTAAGCAGATCGCGCAGTTCGGCTCGGCCCGGCACTCGTTCGCCCGGTGGCCCTGCTGGCCGCAGCGGTAACAGATACCGCTGCGGTCCACCTCTGACGTGCATTTACAGCCGACGTGGCCGACCTCAAGGCACCTGAAGCACCTCATGGGTCTGGAGTCAAGCAGCGTTACGCGTGCTGTCGTCCAGCCCACCTTCAGTCGGCCAGCATCGACCACGACCTTGGCGGCAGCCACCGGGCAGCTCAAAAATATTGAGCCACCATTTATTTTGCCAGGCCGAATATCGTCCGCAGCACTCCCTCCCAGCACGGCGACAGCAGTCACCACTTCCTCCACAGTGATGGAGTCGTCGAGGCCCGAAACACGAACTTCGACTCTCCTTGTAGGGCGTGTGATCCGGGCCACTTCCGGGCTCAACATCCTCTTCAACTCTGCGGCCAAGGCGTCCGCCTTTTCGGTGCCCCCATCCACAATGATCTCCATCATGCGGGCGCCAGTTACGGTCGTCCTTGACCGCAGCTCCTCTATTCCAAGGCTCGGATAATCAATGATGTTCCGAGCCTCGGATATAACTGAGCCGTACGTGGCCCCTTTCTCAACGGCGGCCGGCTGCAGGGTAATAATTACTGCAGCCGTGCGCGGCGGACGGAGCCTTGACCGGGTGATTGACGGGGCCCTTAGACAGACCCTTGGCTACCTCGCTCCACCCAGATTTAAGTGGAGGGGGTGGGGCTGGGGCTGCCGTCGCATCGATTGGGCTCTTCGTCTGGAGCTCCTCCTTTTCTTTGGCAATTTAAGATTTTGAAAATTCGCAAAAAATTCAGTTTAAATGCCAGCCGGTCGCGCGGGGTGTCAATAGACGCGTCTCGACAAGGAGCACTCGACCCTATACTCAATTTATATACGGTTAGTGAAAAAAATTATTGTAATTTTGAAAAAAGTGAAATTTTATGAAATTTTAACAAGTTATATTGAAATTTTTCAGGAATTGTACGTGTGATGGCAAGCCGAGAGGTGCCCAACGACGCGTCTCGATGAGGAGCACTGGATCTAATCAAAAACAAGGTAAGTGTACGTATAAAAAAGTTGAAATTTTTCCGGTTTACTACTATTTTTCAAAAAAATTTCAGGAGAACTAAATTTTTATCTATGGCAACACTAATTTTGGTTACAGGAATCTAAAAGAGGGCAAAAAATAACTACTATTAGCAAAAAGAACCGTGTCGATACCTAAATTTACTTTGCAAATATTCGTACTTCTATACTGTTTCTACAGGGCTTAGGTGAACTTTGAATGTAGGTATTTAAGATTTTGAAAATTCGCAAAAAATTCAGTTTAAATGCCAGCCGGTCGCGCGGGGTGTCAATAGACGCGTCTCGACGAGGAGCACTCGACCCTATACTCAATTTATATACGGTTAGTGAAAAAATTTATTGTAATTTTGAAAAAAGTGAAATTTTATGAAATTTTAACAAGTTATATTGAAATTTTTCAGGAATTGTACGTGTGATGGCAAGCCGAGAGGTGCCCAACGACGCGTCTCGACGAGGAGCACTGGATCTAATCAAAAACAAGGTAAGTGTAGCTTAGAGAAGAGAAGAGAAGAGAAGAGAAGAGAAGAGAAGAGAAGAGAAGAGAAGAGAAGAGAAGAGAAGAGAAGAGAAGAGAAGAGAAGAGAAGAGAAGAGAAGAGAAGAGAAGAGAAGAGAAGAGAAGAGAAGAGAAGAGAAGAGAAGAGAAGAGAAGAGAAGAGAAGAGAAGAGAAGAGAAGAGAAGAGAAGAGAAGAGAAGAGAAGAGAAGAGAAGAGAAGAGAAGAGAAGAGAAGAGAAGAGAAGAGAAGAGAAGAGAAGAGAAGAGAAGAGAAGAGAAGAGAAGAGAAGAGAAGAGAAGAGAAGAGAAGAGAAGAGAAGAGAAGAGAAGAGAAGAGAAGAGAAGAGAAGAGAAGAGAAGAGAAGAGAAGAGAAGAGAAGAGAAGAGAAGAGAAGAGAAGAGAAGAGAAGAGAAGAGAAGAGAACCGTTTCTTTTATTTTTATACTCTTTGTAGAGTCTTGTGTTAATTTTACCCCGTAAGATATCGATTTGGTAGGTATTTAGTGGTTTTGGTTTCTAATGGTTGATTTCGTAATCTTTTTCATTATGGTCTGCAGTCATACCTTCCATTTCCTAGGGGAAAACGTATTATTAAGTTCGTAAAAACTACTCGAAATAGTCACTAGAACGCTAATAAACTATAATAGAGACAAAAATATTCATTCAGTTTAAAACTGAATTAAATCAGAAAAAACCTTCTCCTGTAACGTTGGTGTTTTGCAACTGTGACTGTATTCTTAGGATACGACGATAATGTCTCCTTCGCTTCGATTGGGAGTAAACTCTAGTACCTCGTCATGCTCTGGATATGCCATCCGTGACATAAGACACTGCTTTATCCCCTTGGTGCATAATCTACTGTAATTCATCTTATAAAGGAACGAATTGAGTACATAACCGAACTGAAGTCAACAACCTAATATTTTATCATGTTAAAAACAAACCACAACATTTTTTTTTTTTTTGTATATTCAGTTAAACAACACAGTTTAAACACTATAATGGAATTTAATTTAAATTACTAAACAATGAAATATTTGTAGTGTTTTCTTATGCTCCATGAAAGATGGTTAAAAGTCCGCCTGTTTTAGCACTTGCTAATAACTTGGCGAATCCTTCTTCATTGTCAATGCTGGAGGCATTACCGGGAGCTTCTTCAACACTCCTCTTCGATAAATGTACTTCATCAATTCCGGATTCCTCCTTGAATATAAAATAATATATTATACATTAGTTGATTAAAAAAGTAACGCTATATTTTGATATATTCGCAGCCTAATTTCACTGGAAATTTTAAACTAATCGTCAATAACAATAATTGAAACAGTGCATTATTGAGATGGTGTTGATTTTCACTGTATAATACACCTGTGGTGGCTTAATGCTACTTCTTTTATAGTTTCAAAACTTGTACATAGCCATAATATGTAAAGGAAGAATTTAATCCTGATATTTTGAAGGAGATTTCCAATGTAGCTAGTCAGAAGTAGACAGACAAGTATTGATTTTCCGTGACACGGTCTGGGACTGTATTCAATTTAATTATAGCTTCTCTTAAGATGTAGTGTTTGTATCTTTACTGTACGCTCTAATATAATATTCGCTCCAAGATCCTTTATCATTTAACGCTAAGAAGTTCAATCATACTTGGAAAAAAGCCAACCAACCGGCCCTGTCCAAAAGGTTTTACACCAATACGTTGATAATATACAGGTCTCATAAAAAAACTTCATTCCAAAAATGCCCTGCATTCCACTAATTACTTTATTATTTAAAAATGACTGCAACTTATGGACCGAATGATTATTTACTCACAATGGACACGGCTTCGTGGAGTGCCGGAGCGTGGGAGGTGGCCATCACCGCCACTGCCCCCAAGATCAAGAGCGTCACCATTAACGTTGCTCGAACCATTGTTGTATTGATTATCTAAAATAAATTAATAAAAACAATTTTATAATCATAGTTTATGGCATGAGAGCGTAGTCTTCTGAGGAACTAGAAAGAACTAGGAAGAGAGGTAGAGCATAGCGCTTGAACCTTACAGAATACCGCAGCCAAATAACCTGGTTGTGTTCCAGCGCGGGAGTAAGGTCGCCAGAGCTCATCGGGGTGGGGGGAAGGGAGTGGTACCCGGGGCAAGGATTAGTATATGCTCTCTGTTCCGGGTGTCGCTAGCGTCCATAGGCTACGGTAACCGCTTACCATCAGGCGGGCCGTATGCATGTTTGCCGACTTTGTTGTATAAAAAAAAAACTACACTGTTACACTGTTTGCTCGGGTTGAAGCTGCTCTTAATTCGCGTCCGTCCCTTGTGCAGCTTGTCGGGTGATCCTACTGAATTCGAAGCACTAGCACTGGCACCTAGTCATTTTACAAGTAGGCCACGAATTATTGTCTGTACCTGAATTAGATTTGTCTGATAGGCTTGCTTACGTGCTTACTCGATAGCAGTACAGCAAGCTTCACAATTTTTTGGAATTTAACAGCGTCAAAAGTGGTCAGACAAACGTGCTCCGCCCTTGCAGAGTTTATGGAGCGTTTTTTTTTTTTTTTAGTTTGTATAGGCCTGTGTTTGACCACAATCTCAGTGATGATGTGGCCGATGGTGGTAAGTACACAAAGCCTAGAAGGGAACTGGCTCTCAACTACAGCTGTCGGAACACACCGGAAGGTGCTTGGCGACAGATTTTCAACATGAGGGTGGGAGCTAGCCAGGCGGGTACTACAAATTACCCTACCACCGTGCTATGGTTTCCTTCACCGAATGCTGAAGCTCATGGTAGGATTCGAACCCACGACCTTCGTCGCGACATCCGACGTCACTAGAACTGAGCTATCATCGCCTTAAAACCTATCCCGGGCCCGACGGAGTAGTCCATGTTGTAAAGCACACAAACCGGTGAACTCACTCGCCCCGTGGTTCAGCTTAGTTCACTTGCGAGAGATTCTGACAAGAACCCAAATTGAGTTCACGAGAAAAATGAGAACGGCCGGTCGCGTCTTATCTTATCAATAATAACATTAAAAGTGTGTGCTGTTTGTTTTGTGTGAATTGAAACCCACCACATTAGACTGACCACATTACATTACCACGACATGATGCGACCCGTTAATAGTTTTTTAATTATTATTTAGTTCTTTTCTGTAATCGCTCAAATTATTGTATTATTTTATTTATTGTATTTTAAATCTTAGATGTACGTATAAATTGACTCTCCTACTTACCTACTCTCTGTATAAAATCTATAAGTAATAAGATTATCTTTGGCTTTGCTGTAAATCTTATGAAATAAATAAATTCACGCACTCCCTTTTTCCAAAATTGGTACCCTTTGGTGGTATATATAAGATGCGACGGTGCTTCGTATAGCCCTATGTCTTCGCCTTTACTCAAAAATCTGCGAGCCACATTCCTGCCGCAGTTGTGGCCACCTTGTCGATGAGCCTTGTCTATAAAGCTTCTGATTTTATAGAGGACAAGAACGCATTTCAATGAGTTGTTCGCTTCACATGCTATTTATTGTTGTTATAATTTTTGTTATTATTATTGTCATATTGTTAATTTTAATATTTTATTTTATTTTCTATAGTTTATTTTTATATACATATTTTTTATTTTTACAAATTTGACGATTAAAAATACTTGCAATGAGTTCATTTAATAAAGACACTTTTGAATTTGAATTTGAATTTGAGCAGGGACTTCACGGCCTCTCACCTCCCACCTCACCATTGTATGGTTTCCTCATGATGTTTAGAAGATCATTGTTAGAGGAAATCCAATTAAAGACGTAGCAATAATAGTAGTTTATGATACTGTTGCATAATAGGGGTTATTAACTACGAGCGTGAGTTTAAGCACCGAGCCGTAGGCGAGGTTCTTAATAGTATCACACGAGTTTTTAATACCTAATTATGTGCAGTATCATACAGTACTTTATCTAAACTCAAAATATAAATAATGTAAAAAAAAGAAAGTTTTTTGCAATTTAAAAAAAAAAAAAAACGTCACATGTAACCACACACAAAGTAAATTTGCATCTAAAATTGAATTGATACTGATTGATTATACTATTGATAGGTCCAAAGTGTACTTTAATAGAAAAAAAGTTATTTTATAGCATTATCTTGGGAACACAACTGTACTATAATGAATCATTATACACGGGTGTGCCTAAAGTGGGTCATTAAAGTACTGATTTTGATTTCATAATAAGAACATTACGATATGAGAGTAGATAAAATATTTTTCAGAATATACTCACATGTGTTGTCAATAGATCTCTTTTTGTTCTCTTTATTGTTGTCAATAGATGACAAGATGTTGCTTCTGCTGAAGTTAGCGACGCTGTGTATCTCACGTGTAATGTTGCTGCGTAAATACCTACTTCTTACAATAAGAACTCAAGTTCAAGCGTAGCAAAGGACGAGGGTTTTGTTAATTCTTGAGTGACATCTTTTTAAGTTAATTAGTTTCAGTTATCACAAACGTAACGTTAAGCAATGCCTACAAATGACTTATATTGCCAACGGCTTCAAGGTACACATTACAAACGAGCCTAATTACTGTTGTAGGTTCTATTAACGAACCATTGAAATGGAAAAAAATTGATTTGTTATTGTAATGGTTTGACAGTTTTGTTGTCGTAGGAAAATTATTTAGTCTTAAGTATACCTTCGGTTGGAGCGCGAAATTCAAATAGTCGGAGTCGGAGTCGGAGTCGGAGTCGGAGTCGGAGTCGGAGTCGGAGTCGGAGTCGGAGTCGGAGTCGGAGTCGGAGTCGGAGTCGGAGTCGGAGTCGGAGTCGGAGTCGGAGTCGGAGTCGGAGTCGGAGTCGGAGTCGGAGTCGGAGTCGGAGTCGGAGTCGGAGTCGGAGTCGGAGTCGGAGTCGGAGTCGGAGTCGGAGTCGGAGTCGGAGTCGGAGTCGGAGTCGGAGTCGGAGTCGGAGTCGGAGTCGGAGTCGGAGTCGGAGTCGGAGTCGGAGTCGGAGTCGGAGTCGGAGTCGGAGTCGGAGGGAGTCGGAGTCGGAGTCGGAGTCGGAGTCGGAGTCGGAGTCGGAGTCGGAGTCGGAGTCGGAGTCGGAGTCGGAGTCGGAGTCGGAGTCGGAGTCGGAGTCGGAGTCGGAGTCGGAGTCGGAGTCGGACTTTCGCATTTTCAACTCGAGCGATATTATTGGTAATGAAATTACGACTTGTTAATTATACAAGTTTATTACATGAGTAAATAGAATATTACAAATCCAAATTATTATCATAAGTCTGTATTGTAGGAAGAGCATAGTCAAAATAATAAAAAAACTGGTTCATCACAAGTTATCACATATTATTAGTATCATTACCTTCTGGTATCGGTTTCAATCTGTAGATGTTATCAACATCGAAGTATATAAAGTTATTATCCTGATCAAACGCCAAGGCTCTCACATATGTAACGGGAACCACTTTTCTATATGTTGCATTATGTTTTATAACTTCATATATACCAAAATCAGAAACAAAATATACTTTCCCCTTTCTGTCCACGGCCACGTCGTGGACAACAGCCCCGTTATAGTACAAAGTACTTCGGTTACCGTCCATCTCCTGACCGAAGAACCCATAACTCTTGCTGAAGAACGCGACATTCTCGTTATCAACGACAATTTTGTGTACTCCATATTTTATTTTAGCAACCTTTTTGGAGCGGCCATTAATTAATGTGTACGTATACGAGTAAAAATTGTTAAGATAGTACAGTACTTTGTTGAAAAATATGTGCCAGACGGGGGTATTCTCAGCTCCGATGAGTTCTTCTTCGCCTGTACTGTGGTTGTATTTATAGACTCCTGTAAAAGTGCCGATATACAGTTCATGGGTTTCCTGATCCACTGATAAAGATCTGGCGTTTTCTATAGTCCCAGTGTACAGTTTACGCTCATTGGTATTCAAATCTAATATAAAAGGTTTCATATTGTCAATGTAGTATAAATAATTGTTTGTGTAGTCTGTGGCCAGTGAAAATACAGAATGGTCTGTTGAATCGTTGACCAATATTTGTTGTTCGTGTAGGACTCCGTCGATGTACAGGTGGGTGTGGTGGTCAGCCCGGACGGCTGCCACCACCCACCATATCACCATGACGAATATCATTTTGTTCTGGAAAATAAGGGTTAAGAGGGTCATTTATAAGTAGCAGGTTCCAAGATCTGTGCAATATGTGAGACGTAAGGTAACCGCTATCAAAATAATATGATACTAGCTGTTCCCAGGATAAAAAGTAGCCTATAACCTTCAGGGATCATGTAGCTTCCTATAAGTGAAAGAATTTTTCAAATCGGACCAGTAACACCGGAAATTAGCCATTAATTATCTATTTACAAAAAAAAAGTAGTATATCAGTTGTCTGGTTGTCCATAGTACAAGCTCTGCTTAGTTTGGGATCAGATAACCGTGTGTGAACAATGTCCCAGGATATTTATTTATCGATCGAATAAAATACTCCCATTTTTGGAAAACTCAGCAGCCTATAACCCCGGGGATAATGTAGCTTCCTATTAGTGAAATATTTTATTAGAATCGCACCAGTAACTATGGAGATTACTTCCGAATAAACAAATATTACCTTTTTATAATAATAATATTAGTATTAATTTAATAATTAATTAATTATTTGAAAAGACTTACTTGTTCAGAACGCAGCTTGGATACTAATGGATTATGTAGGTACACTGTCTGAAATAGTCTGAATATCTGACGCTGATAGTCAGATATTCGGTCAGCTGCTAGAAATATTAGAACTGTCTGTTTTATTAACTGATAACTAGGTAGGTGTTTAGAGAGATCACGTTTCCTTCAAATTTAAACCTAAACCTCCCCAGATTTAAGTCTCACTTCACAGTTCTTTATTGATAATCACAGAAACGCCTGATCTGATTTCGATAGAACTACATTTTTGATGTACAACCTGTGTTTGACCACAATCTCACCGTGGTCAGTGATGTGGCCGATGGTGGTGCACACAAAGCCTAGAAGAGAACTGGCTCTCAAGTGCAGCTGTCGGAACACACCGGTAGGTGCTCGGCGACAGAATATCAAATGATGTGAGGTACTTGTAAGGGGGCGTCTATTAATTACGTGAGGCGTTTAGGGATGGAGGGGTTTAGCTGAATCTCACCCAATCTCATCTCACGTGGGGGAGAGGAGGGTCTCAAAAAAATAACACGTATTTTTAAAGCAAATAAATATATTTTTCTTTCATCTCATCTCATTTCATTTTATTTTTAGTATAACTCCAAAAATACTAACAATTGACATGTTAGCACAAAATGTTTTATTGTGTTAGACCTTTCTATTGATTTGTCATTCCTTACTAGAGGAGGGGCAGACCAACTTCCATACATTTTGCCCATCCTCGTTTACGTATTGTAACAGTGGTAAGTAACCGCAGCTATTTGTAGTTGCACGTAGGTAAGCTATTCTAAATATATAAAAGGAAAAGGCGACAGTCTGACTGAACTATGAACTAACAGCTCAAACCGGACGGCTCGAGCTGTTTGGCATACAGCTATTATGACGTAGACATCCGCTATGAAAGTTTTTTAAAAATAAAATAGGGGACCGCGGGTTGGCGCAATTGGTTAAGACACCACCTGTAACGCCGCTGGTCGTGGGTTCGATTACCATCCAAGACAAACATTTGTGTACATGAACATGTCTGTTTGTCTTAAGTCTGGGTGTAATTATCTTTATATGTATGTATTTACAAAAAAAATGTAGTGTATGTAGTATATCAGTTGTCTGGTTGTCCATAGTACAAGCTCTGCTTAGTTTGGGATCAGATAACCGTGTGTGAACAATCTCCCGGGATATTTATTAAATGTATTACATGGAATCGTTATATATAGTAGGTTCCAAGGATCATGCGCCAGCGCCGCCGCGATTTTATTGACACCAAAACGGGGCACCAGTGATGGGAAACGTTAGTAGGTATGTCGATATATCGATACTTTTAAGGATTCTTTATTTGAGTTGGGGAGAATAGTTATGGAATCTAGTTTATCAAAAAATACCAAAATAAGGTTTATCTGTTAAATGTATTTAGTATTTATATAGTATTTGAAAATAAAAAGACATGTTCGAGTTAAATTGTAGATTGATCTTGTTTAAAATAATATCTTTTTAATGTTCTCTACTGACATAACTTTTAAGTGATTACCTATTGACACAATATGGATTTTTAGTATCTAAAATAATTGAATAAATAAATATTGAGATATTCTATAATATACAATATTTTATAGTTATTATTTACAACAAAAATATACAGACTATATATAAAAAAAATCCTCGAGGCGTGTGCTGCCGATCAACGGCAATAATATTGAGATTGAATTATTTTAGTTTGTAAAATAATAATTATTTTATTTTGTTTTTTAATACAAAAAACAAATCACGAAATTAAATCTATCGATAAATATTAAATTTAAGCAAAAACCATTCTCAATACATACCTATTTTATATAAAAATTCATCCTTATTCACACAGCGGTGACTAGTTGGTGACGCTGTACGATGTACGCAATTAATTAAAAATAAAATTGATTCGTAAACAACTTGAATTTCGTACGTTATAAATAAATACAAAACTATTTTAGTGTGTGTTATGTTTTTAATGAACTTATAAAAGGGGTTTATTTTGACGCGAATTTTTCGGTTCAAGTACTTATGTTCAGTGAAGTCATAAAAAGGTTTTGTGAGTTCTGAATGGTACAAAACTGTATTAAATGAAGTAAAGGTAGGTACATTAAATACAATAATTCAAACTGAAACTCAAAACTAATTTATTTAGTTTAGTCCCTGATAAGGCACTAGTTAAAATTATTATAATAGACTCCCACCAGTTCCACATAATGTTAACTGAGAACACTCCGGCAACAAACTCAGCCCGGCTTCTTTCTAATAATTAATTAATTTTTAATAATTATAAAGAGAAAATTTTTGTAAGTTCTGATGTAATCTCCGAAGTTACTGGTGCGATTATGAAAATTGTTTCACTAACAGGAAGCTACATTATTCCTGACTGCTATAGGTACGTAGTAATATACCTCTGTCTATGACATAATTTTCATGTATCTATGGTTCATGTTTGGGAAGCGGCTAAACATCTCAAATGAGAAGCTTCATTTAAAATTTATACTTATGAACAATTTAGTTCAATTATGTATGGCTGAAATAGAAAGCGTCCTTTCTTATCTCTTATTTTACAATATAATTCGTATTTTTCTATCCTGACCCCAGGTCATTTTATAATTGGTCTTACTTTAAGGGTAAACCTTTGCTTGGACCGTTAAATTCAGATTTTATCACGTTTTTTTGCTAATTGCAGCTCAGTATTATATTAGTAACATTTTCATGAAATAGTCGTAAATGTCAGTAATATACCTTGGAGGAATATATTGATGATTTCTTTTGTTATTAATCAGTAAATATACCACCATTCTTCTCGCAAATAACATGTTGATAACTTACGACCTATAACTGAGCTGCAATTAGCAAAAAACGTGATAAAATTTGAATTTAACGGTCCAACCGAAGCCTCCACCTTAACTGCTATCCCTCAACCAGATCTTAACGATATACCCTCTAATAGGCTTAGCCTAGTAGCGAACAAGTAAGACAGCATTTCTGGAAGGCGTGGTCAAGAGACTGTCTGTCATCCCTTAACCAAAGAACAAAATGGGAGCAGACTTTGCCTAATCTAAAGGAAGGTACTGTTGTGCTGTCATCAACTCCACCTCTTCAAGGGCCTCTGGGCAGAATCACAAAAACGTTTTGGTAACTTAAAGATAATATCGTTAGGGTTGTCGAAGTAAAATGTGGCTCAAGAAAATTGGATAAAATTGACGGCGAGGACCGCCGCGACATCCCACTCAGTCTCGTCCCGTTCAAGCGGCCCGACCTGCCTACAGTAATCCGACCGCCCCCAATTACTCGTAACTCGTAAAAAGTCCTCCCCTTCCCCCGGTAACGCCCTGAGCCGAGGTTCGTACCCCGCTCGGGGGTGCCCTCAGGCGTGGTTACCTAAATTACCCGGCTGAGAGCCCTCTGCGCTCGCCGATTGTTCCGGTAAGGTTGGAGCAGCAATCAGAGGCTACCAACATTAGTCCTTTAAAAAAAAAAAGGATAAAATTTTGTATTAAGATAAGGTCATGCTTTGATAACTATCTTATGAGTTATATTCGCTATTTTTACCTTAGTAACCACGCTGATATCAGAAACATTAATTTTATAAATATAAAAAATAAATTATGTACCTATTTATCTCTTATTGGTACTGACTCTTATATAAATAAAGGAACAGATAATGCGCGTATTTCCCAATTAACAGATATGCATTTATTTACAATATAAATACACAAAATAACATCCTGGGACATTGTTCACACACGGTTATCTGATCCCAAACTAAGCAGAGCTTGTACTATGGACAACCAGATAACTGATATACTACATATACTACTTTTTATATAAACATGATTACAATCTTCTCAATTTCAATGTTTTTTTTTTTTTATGTCAGAAAGTTGATAAGCAGGCAGGCGGTCCACCTGATGGTAAGTGGTTACCGTCGCCTATCGCCATTTGCACTTGAGGGTGGTAGCCAGCCAGACGGGTACTACAAAGTACCCTACCACCGTGCTATGGTTTCCTCACGATGTTTTCCTTCACCGAAAGCTCAAGCTCATTGTAGGATTCGAACCCACGACCTTCGTCGCGGCATCCGACGTCACTACCACTGAGCTATCATCGCCTCAAAAATGTTATGTTTGTCATTCAGTAAGACTTATTTGTACGGAAGACCGCGGTGCGCGAGTCAGGATCGCACTTGCTGTTTTGCAATTTAATTTTGTATAAGCACTCGTACCTATATTGGCCATATTTTTTTTATAATTTGTGATTTAAGAGATGTGATTGAATTCAATTCTCCCGGTAAATAAAAATTATAAATAATTAGAATTATTGTTGCACTTTCCTTATTCCCTATAGGTAAGAAGGTAGATACATAATATAAGGTAAAATAATATTTTAATGAATAATTAATTTATAGTTATATGTACCTATATTGATTTCATCACGTAATATAATAACGAGGTGCCAACCTGGGCCACCGAATATTTGTTTTTACTCGTTTATCTGATCCCAAACTAAGCAGAGCTTGTACTATGGACAACCAGATAACTGATACACCACATACACAACGTTTTTTTGTAAATACATACTTATAGACACACCCATAGATAACACCCAGACTCAGGACAAACAGGCTTGTTCTTGCACACAAATGTTGTCTGGATAGGAATCGAACCCATGACCAACGGGCTGATAGGTGGTGTCTTAACCAACTGCGCCAACTGGCCTATCAAATCGCTCCGTCAATTTATTTTTTTGTAGAAAATCGCGTAGTTTCGTTCATGTAAGTCCAGGGTTATTTTGAAAGGTTATTTTAGGCTGAATACAACGTATAGTGTACAAAGGTATCAGTCCTCTTACAAAATTTCAATCGCTTAAGCATTACCATTATGAAGTTAGGAGGCATCCATTAATTACGTGAGGTTTTTAGGGGTCGAGCCGAATCTCGCCCAATCTCACATGGGGGAGAAAAGTAGTAAAAAGGAAAATCGAGAAAGTATAAGTAAAATCTATTTCTGAGAGCTTATGTATTATAAAGCTACTAGCTGACCCGGCAGACGTTGTCCTGCCCAGAGAATAAAAATAAAACTGGGACCTACCTACCTACTCCTACCTACCTCTACCTACCTCTACCTACCCCTAAATTTCCCCTACCTACTAATACCTACCCCTACCAACCTTACCCTCCCCTACCTGCCCCTACCTACCCCTACCTACTCCTACCTACCCTACCTACCCCTACCTAACTACCTACCCCTACCTACCTCTACCTGAGAACAAAATCTCTAATACATGGTCTAACTCGGGTACAGGCTTTAATATGGGAAACAAAATTAGCGACAGTATTTTTCTCACACCAGTCGATGCAAAAGAAATTGAAAATATAATAAATTCTTTAAATAACACAAGTGCAGAAGGCTATGATGGCATAAACACCAAAATAATGAAGCTTTGCAAAACTGAGATTGCACCTATGTATAATAACGTATCTGGTAAATTTATCATTTGAGACGGCAAGTTTTCCGGATAATCTAAAATTCTCGATAGTAAAGCCGTTACATAAAAAAGAGAATTAAGTAACTATCGGCCAATAACATTAGTCCCAATACTATCGAAGATTTTTGAAAAAGCTATGCACAAAAGACTAACCCTTTTTTGCATTAAAAATAAGTTAATTAAAAAAGAACAATACGGATTTAAAAAAAATAAATCTACTTTATTAGCAATGTTTGATTTAGTGAAAAAAGTTGTGGATTCGGTTGATAATAAAGAAAATGTAACAACAATTTTCTTCGATATGTCCAGGGCTTTCGATTGTGTATCGCATTCGATCTTATTGAAAAAACTAGAACATTATGGCATTAGAGGCCCAGCATTACATTCGATACGATCATATCTGAATAATAGATGCCAGAGGTTTCTAAACTCGATAATATGAACAGGATTATAACTTACAAATCAATTAAATTGCAAAATAGGAATGGTGTACCGCCAGGGAGCATTATGGGCCCACTTTTGTTTCTCTTATATATTAATTATAACAGAAAAAAATCCGTATCCGTGTATTTTATTTGCAGATGACATATCTGTTATTATTAAAAATAGTGGACATGATCTGTTGTTATATGAAAGAGAGATCAATGGGACTATAAAGGCAATAATTGATTGGTTCTTTAAAAATAATCTCAACGTTAATATATCTAAAACTAATTACGTAAATTTTTCTCATAGAAACAATAAAGATTTAAACCTGAACATCAAAGTTAATAATAAACAACTATTAAAATCAAGCCAAACTACTTTTCTTGGGCTCATAATTGATAATAACTGTACTTGGAAGGCACATGTCACAAAGATGTGCTCAAAACTGAACCGTATTGTTTATGTATTACATAGATTGCGTCGAGTCACTTCACAGCAGACAATACTGAAGGCTTACCATGGTTATGTGGCTTCGGTCCTTAGGTATGGTTGATGACAACAGGGCCTTTATAGCTCAAAAAAAATGTATTCGAGCCTTATGCGGCGCAAAATTCCATGATTCATGTAAACCACTATTTCGGTCACTAAATATTTTAACCTTACCGTCTATGTATATTTTAGAAGCATGTATGTTTGTCAAACAAAACAAGGAATTGTTTATGACGGCATCGGAACATTATCCCAGAAACACCAGAAATAAAGTGCCTACGACAACTCTGTACCAAAAAAACTGTTATACCTAACATGTGCATAAGAATTTACAACTGTTTATCAAGCAATATAAAAGATTTGCCCATAGATAAATTTAGAAAAACATTACGAGAGACGCTTGGTGCTAGTGTATTTTATTCAATAGACGAATTTATTAATAAGAAATTGTGATTGTGATTTTCTCCATTAAATTTAAGCTATTCTTGTAATGGACATATTTATTTAAATATATTGTAATTATTCGCTGTGCAATTATTATTATTTTTTACTTTTATGTAGATATTGGTGTCGATTCTGTTGTTTACGAACTTAACTAATATTAGACAAGTCACCTCTCTTTCATTTTAACCTTATTGAAAAAAGATAGAACATTTTGAATGCTGTCAGTTTAATCCATGCCGTCGTAATGTACGGGTAAATAGTCGTGACCAATAAAGATCGCGCTTAAATTCACGTTGAAATATGTGATCAAACTAAACTGACAGGATTAAAATATCTTGCATCCCTTTCATATATTTACTATTAAAAAGAGATATAGTGAGATTAAATTTATTTAGTTCGTAAACAACAGAATCGGCAACATTGTCTGATAATGTAATATTTTATGACAAATTATGTAAATGATTAATTATATTTTAATTGTATGTACTGAAGCTGTACTGTAGTACCCAGTGGCAGAATATGTGGACATTAAACAGTTTTAATAATATCGTGTACTTAAACCATGTTCTTGCAAATAAAGAATCTGAATCTGAATCTACCCCTACCTATCCCTAATTACCCCTACCTACTCATACCTGGGGTAGGTAGGGGTAATTAGGGATTTATATAGGAGTTAATTTAATTATTAATTAATTTAACTCCTATATACAAAACTAACTAAAATTAAAACTGCCAGCCATTTGCAAAATGTAGGTACCAAACTTATTTTTAAATACTGATAAAGTGATGACTGATAAATATGCTCTGGAAATTCCGTGATAATATTAGTGTTATTATGTACATCTGGCCCCGGCACATTATCTACGCACCGCCCCAGCCAGCGCCAGCCAGTGCCGGCGCGCGGCGAGCCAAATGCCTTATCTCACATTTGCTTCTCATTATTTGGTAATTAATTACGTACTAGTGGAGTCGACAGACATTGTCTGACAAAATTTCAAATTCATACAAAAATCGCAATAGAAAATAGCAACTTAAAAATCGTTCTTAAGTTTAGCGTTAGCAGCACATCTAGCCATTCATTTTTTGGGTTCCGAAACCAAAAGGTTATAAAAGAACCCTTATGGTACCTCTCCGTCTGTCTGTCTGTCTGTCACAGCGGTATATTTCAACTAATGCTATCGATTTGAAATTTGAAACGAAACATCAGAGCATAATCGTGAATATGCCCCTTTTTTAAACTAAGAATGCATTTCTCTTATTTGGACCATCCAAATAAATTGAAAATATTAACGCATTCTGAAATCCAATAGAAAGAATAGTTTTCTTAATTTTTTTAAAAAGTCTTAGTATTTTTTAAACAACATAGAACCATATTTTTTACTAAAATTGTGATCTCCTGTCTCGCTTGTCCCCGTCAGTTTAGTAAGGGACGCAGAGCATCCTCTCAAGAGCAGTGAATATTTCAGTGACGTCACGGTGTGCAAGAGCCGGCGCCGTCATGTGGCGCACCCGCACGCTATGTGCGCTGGCGGCGTGTGTGTCGGTGACGTCATCGTGGGGGGCCCCTCCCCCGCCTCCCCCGCCACCCCCGCCGCCCCCCCCGCCCCGCGTAGAGACGTGCGCGTGCGAGGTCACGGAGTGGGCCGGTGTACCGTACCAGTGCTACAAGAGCTCTCTCAACGGCAACACACTCCTCATCAACGTGGCGGACAATGACAATGTCAACATTGCTTGTAAGGTATGTACAATGGTGCAAATGTTATTAGTCCAACAAAAAAGAAAATATTTATTTTAACATGGATAAGATTTGATCAAGTATGGTAGTGACGTCGGATGCCGTGACGAAGGTCGTGACTTCGAATCCTACAATGAGCATGAGCTTTCGGAGGAAAACATCGTGAGGTAACTATAGCACGGTGGTAGGGTACTTTGTAGTACCCGTCTGGCTGGCTACCCTCAAGTTGGAAAATTTGTCGCCAAGCACCTACCAGAGTCAGTTGCCTTCGTGGCATTGTAACAGGTCTGCAACACATTGGCAATACCTCTGGTATTGCAAATGGCGATAGGCGACGGTAACCACTTACCATCAGGTGGGCCGTATGCTTGCTTGCTACCTTTTGCTAATTGCTTATGAACCGACTTGAATAATTCGTATCGCGTTGACATCAGTATAGCTCCAAGGTGGTGACATCTTAATGTTATTGTATACGGATGATTTGATTTGACTAATTATAATTCCAGGGAGGTACTTTCAAGTGCGATGACGTCCCCAAGCTGAACGTGTCGCGCGACGGCACGTTGAAGAGCATGTCAGTGTCGAAATGCGCGCTCTCGCTCTCGGAGCCGCTGCCGTGCGCGCTGGCGGCGCTCGGGGCGCGTGACGTCACCACGCTCTCGCTCCAGAACTTGCACACGCCGCTCCGAGCAGAACATGTGCGCGGCTTCAATCACCTGTATGAACTCATGATGTATGAATCAGGTATGAAGTGCCATGAGTTATTGGAATAAATACAAGTGTAACTAATGTTGTGTTAATTTATGACCTGACATGCTACATATTTGACGTGCTACATGAGCTGACATGCTACATATTTGACGTGTTATATGAGTTGACATGCTACATATTTGACGTGCTTCATGAGCTGACATGCTACATATTTGACGTGCTACATGAGCTGACATGCTACATATTTGACGTGCTACATGAGCTGATATGCTACATATTTGACGTGTTATATGAGCTGACATGCTACATATTTGACGTGCTACATGAGTTGACATGCTACATATTTGACGTGTTATATGAGTTGACATGCTACATATTTGACGTGCTATATGAGCTGACATGCTACATATTTGACGTGCTACATGAGCTGATATGCTACATATTTGACGTGCTACATGTTCGAGCGCCTACAGCGTTTAAATAGCAATTATGTGTCAAAACATTTAATTGTTAATTATATATATATTTTTTCACTCCTAATTAAGATTGAGTACAAATCAGTTATACAAATTCACGTTCCCGTTTTGTTTTATTTAAAAGTCCCAAATTTACGCCATTACATGGTCCATTATCGAGCCGAATGGAGATTATTGGATAATCAGCTGTTATACGTTGAAGATTATTATTTAACTCTGTGGAATTATTATGAAGATAATTAACTTGGACTTAGAGGTTATATACCGACATTGTGGAATGTGGACGGAGTATATAATTACATGGTGTAAAGGTTTTATTCACATTAATATCATCACCCAACACTCGATCAGGTATTAATTAGTGTTAATTAGCGAATTAATAAGGTCAGTACAATTTATTACCTAATGATTGTATTATATTGATTAGTCATCATGCAATTTAGCAGCAATTAAGATTAAAAATCATACTTAAATACAGTATAGTGTGTTAACATTTAGTGTTAGGTACATACATAATTTTAATTGATTGTTGTTAAAGTTATATTTTATGCAGTTAGATACTTCAATTAATGAACACAGCAAATATTTTAATGAGTGTTAGATATTTATGTGTATGATTCATGTTGATTATTGTTATAGTTACAGTTACCTAATCCATGTTTGTTATATATTATTGTACTTTCATCGTAAACTGATTCTTTTAGCTATTACATTAGTAAGGTAATTCAGTTAGAGTCTGACCCCTAAGATAGTATATCTTCCAGGATAACATTATACTGTCATTATATTTATATAGATTCTCATTTGTTACTTCATACATTTCAGGTTGACAACAAACGTCTCCCAGAATGACCGAAGAAAAAGAATTAATTAAGAAAAGAGGGAGTTTTAAAGGGAAATTAACTGCGTTTATTAACTATCTCGATTCGTTAACTGGTAAGGAATTAAGTAGTATAGATGTAGCAGAAGTACAGCTACGTATGGGTAAAATTGAGTCGATGTACGAGCTGTACGATGAGGTACAGTCGCGTTTGGAATGTATTGTTGACGACGTTAAAGCACAGTTCTCCGAACGAGCTGAATTTGAATCTCAATACTATAAATCGCTTGCTAAAGCGCAAATTTTAGTAAGTAACCATAAAGATAACGATTCAATAAATGATGATAGGACTACTCGTGTCAGTACTCATAAGCTGGTTAAGTTACCCATTATTCCTCTACCGAAGTTCAATGGAACCTATAGCAATTGGTTGGAGTTTCGTGACACATTTAGCAGTCTCATTCGTTCTAATGATGAAATTGATGACATAAACAAGTTCCACTATTTGCGAGCGTCACTGGAGGGGTCCGCTGCTGTGGTCATTCAGGCGATCGAGTTCTCCGCTAGCAACTACGCAGTGGCGTGGAAGTTATTATGCGATCGATTTGACAATAAACGATTATTGGTTCAAAATCATGTGTCAGCTTTATTTAATATAGACGTTATTTCAAAAGAGTCATCTATCGCTTTGAAGGGATTAATAGATCAATTAAATAAAAATTTGCGAGCTTTAGAGTCGTTAGATGAGCCAGTCAAGCATTGGGACACTATGTTAATTTATATTGTCACACGTAAGTTAGACCAAAAGTCATACCGCGAGTGGGAAGAGTACAAGAGTCGTTTAGAGAAAGATAGCATCATCACTTTTGATGAATTCCTACAATTCCTCCGCAATCGTGCCGATTTGGTGGAAACTTTGGAATTATCACGTAATAATTCATCCCAATCGATTATAAAACCTAGTCCCAAATTGAAGTCTATGATGTCAACGCAAAATCTGAATACTTCTGATGTAGAATCAGCTCAAAAGTCTTGTCCTAAATGTAAGGGTGACCATTTTTTAAGTAATTGCCCACAGTTTCTCGCATTGAGTAATGATGCCCGTTTGAAGTTACTGCCTAATTATAAAATATGTTATAATTGTTTTCGTACAGGTCATTTTGCCAACCATTGTAAGAAGCCGGGTTGCAAGTTATGTAAACGTAGGCATAATACATTAATTCATGTTTCAGACATAAAAAGCACATTACAAACACAACATGACACATCATCTGACAATTCGACTCCATCTTCATCTTCCCAGTCGGTCACGGATAAAAAAAATATATCGTTGTCAGCAAGTGTCGCATCGTCTTGTGGTGAACTCAAACAACGTAGTGTGTTGTTGTCAACTGCATTGGTTAAATTATATGATCACAATGATCACGAGTATGTTGTCCGTGCAGTGCTGGACAGTGGTAGTACGTCGTCTTTTATCACAGAAAGATTATGTAAACAGTTAAATTTAGCAACACGTCAGGTAGACAGGCCGATATTCGGTATTAATAACGTGACTTCTCACGTAGGTAAAACATGTCATGTAAAAATGACGTCACTTAATAACAGTTATGCGGCTAAGCTTTATTGTTTTGTTTTGCCATTAATTACTAACGAGGTGCCATGTCGCGAAGTAAATCTGTCTGATATTAACATTCCGTCTAATATCTGTTTAGCCGACCCTACATTTTACAAGCCTTCTGATGTAGATATCCTGATCGGGGCTGATCTCTTTTGGGATCTGTTGGGGTCGGAAAGAATAAAATTAGGTAACGGAAAGCCTGTACTCTGTGACACCAGGTTAGGGTGGATAGTCTCCGGCCCTGTCATGCTTAGTTGTGATAAATTCCCTTCTAATGATATTAGGTGTAATTTTACCAAAATACAGTCGTCCTCAAACGATGATTTTAGAAATATTCAAAATGATTTAACTCGTTTCTGGCAGTTAGAAGAGGTAAATTCACAGTCATCTCATTATTTGCCAGAGGAAAAGTTATGTGAGGATCATTTTGTTGCTAATACTACACGGTTGGATGATGGTCGTTTTTGTGTGCGTATACCACTTAAACAAAGCCCTTCTGTTTTAGGAGATTCATTTCAAAAAGCCACACAGTGTCTTTTTTCTCTAGAGCGCAGACTCAAGGCTAAACCTGATTTTAGTAAATTATACCATGATTTTATGACTGAGTATGAGATGTTAGGTCATATGACGGAAAATAAAGAACCTGATTTAAGTACCAATTCATATTTTATCCCTCATCATGGTATACTTCGTGAAGGTAGCAGCACAACTAAACTCCGCGTGGTATTTAATGCAAGCTGTTCTACTTCATCAGCAGTTTCCCTTAATGATGTTCAGATGGTTGGTCCCACAGTTCAAGACGATCTCCTGTCTATACTAATTCGTTTTCGACAGCATAAGTATATATTATCAGCGGATGTCGAGAAAATGTATAGACAGGTAGCTGTTCATCCATCTGATAGGGAATTGCAACAAGTAGTTTGGCGTAGCAATATAGGCGATCCAGTTAAGATCTATAAATTAAACACCGTAACTTATGGTACAGCTAGTGCCCCATTTCTTGCGACACGATGCCTTAAACAAATAGGTCTTGACTGCAAGAATGACAAGATTGCTGAGATCATCATACATGATTATTACGTTGATGATTTGCTTACTGGCTGTGATGACTTAAATGATGCAAAGTTCATTCGCAGAGAAGTCATTAATGCACTAGCCTCAGCTTGCATGCCACTGAGAAAGTGGAAATCAAATGAACCTCAATTGGTCTCTGAAGCCATTCAGCCATCATTAGATTTAAATATCGGTTCTAATGTGCCCGACAGGTTGCTAGGTCTGAGTTGGTTTTCAAGTTCTGATGAACTTAGTTTTTTCGTTGATTCGTCATTGTCTGCGAATGGCAATACTAAACGTGATTTGCTTTCAGCAATTGCAAGGATTTTTGATCCATTAGGACTTTTATCTCCTTGTGTAGTAACTATGAAAATGTTACTGCAAAGAATGTGGTTAGACAAATTGTCATGGGATGAATCATTAAACCCGGAATTGAGTGCAAGTTGGAAATGTATTGTCCAATCTTTGCCCCTTTTAAATAACTTTCGCGTTCCACGAATTGTAGTTTGCGATTCATATAGGGAACTAGAACTTCACATATTTACGGATGCGTCTGAGCGCGCATACGGAGCATGCGTATATGTACGTAGTGTTAATGACAAAGGTGAATGTATGGTTCGTTTATTAATAGGTAAAAGTCGAGTAGCACCTATTAAACCCACAACAATACCAAGATTGGAATTGTGCGGTGCTTTGGTAGGAGCTCGTATGTATGAGAAGGTTTCAAATTCACTTCGAGCAAGGGTCAGTCGTGTCTACTGTTGGACAGATTCAACCATAGTCTTGGGTTGGTTGCAAATGGTGCCTTCTAAACTTCAGCCCTTTGTACGCAATCGCGTTGCTGAAATTTTAGATAAGGCAGGTAATTGCACGTGGCGACACATCCCAACTGACAAAAACCCAGCAGATCTAATATCTCGTGGTGTGGATATTAGTACCCTGCAAAGGTTAGATTTGTGGTGGTCTGGTCCCAACTTTCTAAAGGAAGACCAATCTAGTTGGCCTGCTCAACTCAAACATTAAGAATTTGAAGCTTTACCTGAAACTCGACCTCATATTTCATTAACTACTGTTGTTACTGACGATACCGTAAACAATAAAAATGATAATTTTATTGATTTTAAACGTTTTTCCAATTATTCACGACTTATACGTTGTGTAGCATATGTATTGCGATTTATTAAGTCCTGTAGAAAATATTCTTTTATTAATAAATTTCTTTCGCAGGAAGAGTTACAGGAAGCACTAAATATTTTAATTTTTAAATGTCAAAGTGATTCATTTCCAGAACATAAATTCCTTATGAACAAACGTCAATTACCAAAAAAGAGCGCCCTTCTAAAGTTTAACATTTATTTAGACAGTAATAATATAATGCGTGTAGGAGGACGTCTCGATAACTCAAATTTTGTTTATAACAAAAAGCATCCTATATTACTACAGTCCACTCACGATTTTACAAAATTAATTTTCAATTTTGAACACAAAAGGTTGATGCACGCCGGCCCACAATTATTATTAGCTTCTATCAGAGAAACATACTGGCCTATAGGAGGTCGTAATTTAGCAAAGAGTTGTTATCGTAAATGTATTCGTTGTAGTCGGATGAAGGGTAAGGTAATAAATCCTTTAATGGGGAACCTACCACAGCAGCGTCTCGCTCCAGGTGGTACTGCTTTTGAAACTGCAGGTGTCGATTATGCTGGCCCCATTATGTGCGCTAGTCGTCAGGGTCGCGGATGTAGGCTGGTAAAGGTGTACTTAGCTATTTTTATTTGTTTTACCACCAAGGCAATTCACTTGGAGTTGGTGGGTGACTTAACCAGCAATAAGTACTTGCTGGCCTTATATCGTTTTATTTCGCGAAGAGGTAAACCCGTCAACATATATTCCGACAACGGTACCTCATTTGTTGGTGCCAGTAACGAACTTTCCAAATTTTTAAAAGCCAATTGTGAATTTTTAGAAGAAGGTATGGCTAATGATGGAATTAAGTTTCATTTTATTCCCGCGTATACTCCTCATTTCGGTGGTCTCTGGGAGGCGGGTGTCAAGTCAACAAAATATCACCTTCAACGAGTGTTGGGAAATTGTAATCTCACTTTTGAAGAACTTTACACCACGTTAACTCAAATTGAGGCAATATTGAACTCTCGTCCACTGACGCCGTTATCTTCAGATCCTGCAGACTACACACCATTGACGCCAGGACATTTTCTGATTGGTCGTCCACTAACTTCGATGCCGCAGCCTGATTACCAACGTTTTTCCACAAACCAATTGACTCGTTTTCAACGTATTGAGCAACTCCGTCAACATTTCTGGTCCCGATGGAGTAAGGAGTTTGTTGCAGAATTACAACAAAGAACCAAATGGCGTTCTTGTAAGGAGGCTTTAAAGCTAGATTCCTTGGTTGTTGTAAAGGAAGATCATTTGCCGCCGCTCAAGTGGAGATTAGGAAGAATTGTAGCAGTTCATCCAGGAGTAGACGGAATTGTTCGTGTGGCAGACATTCGGACATCTAACGGCACGATTCGAAGAGCCTTTAATAGGATCTGCCCATTACCTATTGATGACATTCGGGTTGAAAGCACAGCATTCAACGCCCGGGGGCATGTTCGAGCGCCTACAGCGTTTAAATAGCAATTATGTGTCAAAACATTTAATTGTTAATTATATATATATTTTTTCACTCCTAATTAAGATTGAGTACAAATCAGTTATACAAATTCACGTTCCCGTTTTGTTTTATTTAAAAGTCCCAAATTTACGCCATTACACTACATGATTGGACATACTACATATTTGACGTGCTATATGAATTAAGTTCAAATCAACATGTGTTCTTGTGCTACATAAGTTGAGGTGCTGTGGGAATATAGTTGTTGGTTGAAGTCCAATATAAATGTAAGTAACTACATGAGACTTGTCAATGAGTTTGTTTCTCCTATGAAATACTAAACGACTAGTATCTGCATGTCATTCATAAGTAAGGGCCCATGTTGTATGCAGGTGTGGAGCGGTCGGTCCCGATGGATGTACTGTCGTCACTTCCGTCGCTGCGTCACTACCGGCTGCATGAGGCGTCGCGCGTGTCGCTGCGGCAGTTCCCCGCGCTGCCGCTGCAGTACCTCGACTTGTCGCTGGACGGCATCGAGGAGTTGCCGCCGAACGTCTTTCAGAACCTGCACAGCCTCACCGTGCTAAATCTGGGGAGGAACGACTACCAAAATGTCGGCAATCAGAGCTTCACTGGTCGGTTGGGATTATCTTCTATTTATTACTAGCGAGCGACCCGCCCCGGCTACGCTCGGGAGTAATTTAGAAGCGAAACCCTTAATTCAATTAAATAAAGTAACATTTACAATACAATACTTGGTGTACACCGTGTGGTGACGGCGACGAATATCACCACCCCATCTCTAGTATTCCAGAGTACGGGCAGCAGCGTATCTCTGAGAAATATAACGCCATACTGCGATCGCCAACCCGCCTGTTAAGCGTGGCGATTATGGAATATCCCCCCAAATTATTCAAGATCCTTGGTGGAGGCCTTTGTCCAGCTGTGGACGTCTTTCGTACCAGTGTAGTACCCATCCGGATAGCTCATGATCACCAAGCACTTGCAGTGTATTCCGACACTGCACTCGAGAGCCAGTTGTCTTTTAGGAATGTCTACCTTACCACAGATAAACGGCCACATCATCACTGGCCAAAGTAAGATTGTGGTAAAACTTAGGTCTATACATGGTAAAATAATGAAACTATGTGGATATCCTTGGGGGAGGCCTTCGTCCAGCAGTGGATGTCTTTCGGCTGACATGATAATGATGATGAGACATACTCTAGCAAGCTAGTCCTAAAAAACAAAAGGCATAATTTAGTAACTAATTCCGCTGGATCTCCTTCTCTGTCAAGTCCCACACAAGGGAACTTGTTCACGAAGCATCATCAGGACGTAATAGACCCACTGTCACGTAATCAACGAACGCGCACAAGCACACACACACGGAGCTTCGAAGACGTGTTGCCTCGCCGACCGCCGGACAGAAAGTAACGTTTAAGGCGATGATAGCTCAGTGGTAGTGACGTCGAATGCCGAGACGAAGGTCGCGGGTTCGAATCCTACAATAAGCTAGAGCTTTCGGTTAAGGAAAACATCGTGAGGAAACCATAGCACAGTGGTAGGGTAGTATCCGCCTGGCTGGCTACCACCCTCACGTTGACAATCTGTCGACAAGCACTTTCCGGTGTATTCCGACAGCTGCAATTAAGAGCCAGTTCCCTTCTAGGCTTTGTGTGCTTACCATTATCGGCCACATCATCACGGACCACGTTGAGGAAAAAAATGAAAGTGTAATGGATTTCCGCAAGGTCAATTAGTTAAGCTAGTCCGTAAAGCATCCGGGACCCGTTTTCCAGGTCTACAGTCCCTGGAGACACTGAGCCTGAGCTCGTCGACGCGCACCCTCGCGGCCGGCACATTCCACCACACACCGCGCCTCAAGGAGATCTTCCTCACCAGGGTCAACCTGAGCACCTTGCACCAGGGAGTCTTCACTGGATTACACCACTTGGAGAAGGTGGGTGATAAACCAATGGACGACAAGTGAGGGGAAGAGAAACGGAGAGAGAGCAAGGACTTGAAAAAGAGATTGATAATGAGAGAGATAGACAACATGTAAATTCTACTAATATTACAGGTAATAGTGATGACTTATGGAGCAGAGACGTGGTCGCTTACGATGGGCCTTATAAGAAGGCTCAAGGTCACCCAAAGAGCAATGGAGAGGGCTATACTCGGAGTTTCCCTGCGAGATCGGATCAGAAATGATGAGATCCGCAGGCGAACCAAAGTAACCGACATAGCCCGAAGAATTGCCAAACTTAAGTGGCAGTGGGCGGGGCACATCGCCCGTAGAACCGACGGCCGCTGGGGCAGAAAGGTTCTCGAGTGGCGACCACGAACCGGAAGACGCAGCGTGAGCAGGCCCCCCACAAGGTGGACCGAAGATCTTGTGAGGGTCGCGGGAAACCGCTGGATGCGGGTAGCGCAAGACCGGCCATCGTGGAGATCCTTAGGGGAGGCCTTTGTCCAGCAGTGGACGTCTTTCGGCTGACTTGATGAATATTATAAATGCGAAAGTTTGTGTGGGATGTATGTTTGTTACTCTTTCACGGAAAAACTACTGAACGGATTTGGATGAAATTCGGAACACATATAGTTATAACCTGGATTAACACATAGGATACTTTTTATCCCGGGAAAACATAAGATCCCTCTGAAACGCGGGTGAAACCGCGGGGCGGAAGCTAGTGACATCATAATGAAAACTGATACGAGGAGTCAGTACCTATATGATTATGGGCATCTTTGTTCTGGACGCCACAGTGTTTGAATTTTGCGTCGGACCTTTTAATTAATTTTAAGCTATAATTTAATCGTACCACTTACGGCGTTAGGTAGGTATTTTATATGGAATTTTGTATGAAATATTACACTATGACGTCATAGTTTCACAGCATCAAATGATCTACTCTTTGTGGTTCTACTGGTAATTAAAAATCATTAAATGCATTAAATGTACAACATATTTGATGTTTCCACGTGTTTTTAGATGTTTTATGCATGGGTTAGTGTTTGGTCATTTATTTTTGACACTGTCAACTAGCCTATACAAGCACACTATGCACTTCATACAAGCGAACTACTTAATAATGAGAAATAATGACAAAAAAATCTAATTAGTCCGTCAGTTAGGTTATCAGAAAATATTGGACACGTATTTTTATTTAGTTACCTGAAAACAAAAAATAACGAAGATAGTGCGTTAAGATTTCGCGTGACGTCACCGGTCTGCAAAAAGTGTACTAAAATGTAGTAGACCGATGACGTCACAAGCCGCCACTCCTGAACTTTGACGGGACTTATCTTTATAATTTCTTATTGGTTTGATAAAATAAAAAATACGTATCCAATATTTTTTGATAATCTAACTGACGGAGTAATTAGATTTTTTTGTATTTTTTTTTTTTGATGAAGCGTACGGTGGGGACATTGGTCGTTAGGTGGCAATACTACCAACAGTACTGTTATGCTATTACGTTGCGGGCGACGTCGACAGGGGGACTCGGGGTGTGAGTAATACTACTTTACGTGGTACATAATAGTATTCTTTGGTATGTCTCAATATCCTATGTTCACACAATATTCTAATATATATTCAAATATAGCGGAATATCAAGTACGTATATATTTGAGCCGTTTGGGGTTGAAACCTTAGGACCCTGGGGTGATCGAGCTCACCACCTCTTTAGAGAAATCTCTAAGCAGTTGGTGGGAGCTACGCGGGATCCCAGAGCTGGCGACTACTTAGGCCAAAGAATAAGGCAATGCATTGGCATTGGCCAGGGGAGGAGTTAGGGGTAGTTTTTTATTTAGAATTAATTTATTTTTTAGTTACATTTAGAAGTAGTTAGTTTTTTTAGTAGTTAGGTTAGTTTTAAATTGTTTTTAAAAAATGTAAATAGTCAGTTATTAAAATAAATATTATTTCCATATTCATTTATATAAACTATCCCTACTTCACAGATAATAATGTCCAACGACATGGAGCTGACGGTGGAACCGCAAGCCTTCGCAGCGCTTCCATCGCTGACTGAACTCAAGCTAGACATGTCCACGATACACACCCTCCCGGCGGACGTGTTCAGCGGATCCAGCGCTTTAGTCAACCTTTCACTAACCCATAACGAGCTTGAAGCGCTGCCCTCCGTACTGTTCAAGGACCAGACAGCGCTGCGGCGGCTCTACTTACAGGAGAATCGTATTAAAGCGCTGCCAGCGGATTTGTTCGCGGCTAACAAGAAACTGGTGGAACTCAATCTTGATGGAAATCTTATAGAAGTGCTGCCTTCGTGAGTAGTTTACATGTTTTTAACCGACTGCCAGTAAAAAGAGTGTAATGCTTCAGGGTTCATGTATTTGTTCGTTTCTTAATTCCAACATGATTTCTAAGTTTAAACCGATTTAGAAGTGTGTGGTATTAATCCTTATGTCATCCCGGGAGACCATTATACTATAAACTAAACTAAACTGACAAAATGTCAAAAATATGTTCACGATTATGTAATTTTGTTATAACTGCGAACATTTTGAACTAATTATTATGTTTTTACGATTTGAAGGGTTACTATGCAATTAAGACAACTAGCAACTGATTTTTAAAACTATATCAATGTGGGGTTGCCTACGCGCTTTTTTATTTCTTTTTTTAATTTTATTATGTATCTTTTAATATACTAGCTGTCTCTCGCGGTGTCATTCACGCTCCCGGAGTAAAACATAGCTTCAATATTGCGTACATGCAAGTTACACAAAAAAAATTAACCACACATAAACATTAAGAAGGTTAAGGTTTATGCCTTGTTCCTGTCAAATTCCATTAACACATATTATTGTGTCGACAGACAACTGTTCGCGGGGCTGGCGGAACTAGACACTGTATCAATAAACAACAATCGTTTGAAGACGATCTTCGACGACGCGTTCCAAGGAGCGCGCTCTCTCCACACGCTCAAACTATCCAACAACCAGCTGACGTTGCAACCGGAGACCGCGATCGCGACCGCAACTGCAACCAACGAGTTCCACAATATTTTCGACATAATATATTTTGTACAATCACCGTTCAGTTACTCGTTTGAGTTGCGAGAGTTAGATCTGAGTCGGAACAACATTTCCATAATGTTCGACGACTGGATGTTATCGCTCGTCGAACTCAAGAGTGTCGACTTGACATATAATCAATTTAATAGAATTGGCGTAAGTATTTATTTTTATATTAAACTTCGTGTTCCCCGCTGTCTCGCCCGCGTTCTCAATATAATTAGCCTATGTCGTTCTCCATATCATAATCTATCTGAGTGCCAAAATCGTGATCGATTTGACGGTTAAGGCATAAAAAGGTAACAGACTGACAGACGGAGTTGATAATATTAGTATGGATGGTATAGCTGTCTAGGTATCCGCTAAGAAAGGATTTTTGAAAATTCAATCCTTAAGCGGTAAAAATAAGGAATCAAAGGTGAAACCGCAGTTTCCTATAATGTTTAAGTGAAATGAAAAAGTTATTTATAACATTAGTACAGATTGTTCAATTTCTTGGGGCTTGTATAAAAATACTCTAGGCTAATTAATATATTCATTGTATATATTATTTCATTCATGATATTACAGTACACTTACCACTAGTGGTAAGCGGTTACCGTGGCTGATAAATGTTTGCTACACCGTTGAAACACTCCATTAAGTTCGGCTGCTATATTTACTAATTATAAAGCTGAAGAGTTTGTTTGTTTCATCGCGCTAATCTCTGGAGTTGCTGGACCGATTCGAAAAATTCTTTCATTAATAGGAAGCTATATTATCCCCGAAGGTTATAGGCTACTTTATTATCCCGGGAACGCGAGTGGAACCGCGGGTAACAGCTAGTAATCTATAAAATAATCGACCTCATTAGATTTGTATTACCTTTAATTAAAAGTAATTTTCTTTTTATTCCCAGTCTTTACAATTCGTGAGCCCAAACATCGTCGTAGACTTACGACACAACAACATATCGACTGTCAACTTAACTCTCCATCAGTCAACCACCAGTAGTGGCGCTATTACTGGGGTCGTTCACTTAGAAGACAACCCATTGCACTGCGACTGTCACTTATACGGAGTCGTACAACGATTGCACAACTCCTTCGACCCTCAAAGAGCTGAAATTAAACTGGACTTCGGCGAGGCCGCCTGCGTCGCCCCAAGAAACTTAGCCGGGATTAAAGTAACCTCCTTAAAACCTGAACAACTGATATGTAACATCACAACCGATTGTCCCGGTGGCTGTCAGTGCGACCACAGACCCGCCACAGATACTCTAGAGCTAGTCTGCGACACGGGCGACGTTGCCGTTCCTCAACCTGACAGCTTTCATGTCAAAATATTGCAACTGCAGCTGCGAAGTATACCGCCATCTTTCTATATTCTACCTCCGCACGTTCAAGTGCTGAAGTTAAACGGATTGGGAATGGACAGGACACCGGAGGGCCGTCCTCCAGATTCGGTCAAGGAGATAGATCTGAGAGACAATGCACTGAGAGAGGTTCCGGTGGAGCTGATCGAGATGGGTCTACAGTTGAGGCTGTCGGGGAATAAGTTCGAGTGCGAGTGTGCGCACGCGCGGGAGCTGGCCCTGCTGATGCAGTACAAGGATAATATTAAAGATCTAGACGAGGTGACGTGTAGCGATGGAGTGTCAGTTTCCTCCGTAGACACGAAGAGATTGTGCGCGCAGGTGATCGCCAGTATAGTGGGGGGCACGCTGGCCCTCGTCGGGGTCCTGGTGGCCCTGCTGGCCGTCCTCGTGTACCGCTACTCGCTAGAGGTGAGGGTGTGGCTGTTCGCCCGCGGCTGGTGTCGCTGTCTGCTCCCCGAGGAGCGGCTAGACAGAGACAAACGGTACGACGTGTTCCTCTCGTTCGCCCACGGCGACGAGAAGTACGTCACCGAGCAGCTGCTGCCGACCCTGGACCGGGAGTACCGCGTGTGCGTCCACTACCGCGACTGGCTCGTCGGGGACATGATCCCGACTCAGATAGCTCGCTCCGTGGACTCCTCGAGGCGAACTATGATAGTGCTGTCGCGGAAGTTTCTAGAGTCGATCTGGGCGCGGCTCGAGTTCAGGGCGGCTCACATGCAGGCGCTGAGCGACCGTCGCGCGAGGGTCATCGTCGTGCTGCTGCAGGACGTCGCCGACCACGAGGAGTTGGATGACGAGCTCCGGGCGTATCTCAGCACCAACACCTACGTCAAGTGGGGCGACCCCTGGTTCTGGGACAAGCTGCGGTACGTGCTGCCTCGGAGGGACGCTAAGCAGCGAGTGGCCGACTTGAGAGCCGCGAGGAGGACGCGGGAGGCCCTCGACAAGCTCGCCAGCTACGGCCTCGACGTACATATCAATGAGGAGGGGAAGCTCGTCAATGTCGCCAATAAGCCATAGTGAGCGCATTGAAATGCCAATTGATTTACTAGTTTAAATGTTTGTTTGCTAGCTTTCGCCGTGTTCCTGAGGGATCTTTTGCGTTCTCGGGATATAAAGTTACGACACTCTTGATATTCCAAGTTATCTGCCAAACTTGACAATTGCTGGCGCCATCGAAGCGTCAAAAGGCAACAATTAACTCACTATTGCATTTATAATATTAGTTTAGTTAGGATAGAACTCTTTATTGATACAAATTAGAACTTTTTTTCTATTGTGTTTAAAACTGATCTATCAATGCATAAACCACTGGACAGATCGAGCTGAAGGCATATTTATATAGCAAGCTATTATGGCGTAAACATCCGCTAAGAAAGGATTTTTGAAAATCTCTCCCCTAAGGGGGTAAAGTAAGGGATGAAGGGATACGCGGGTATTTATAATGTTAAGTTTCCGAGGGATAAAAAGTAGCCTGTGTGTCAATCCAGGATGTCAGCTACCACATTAATAGTAAGCTACAAATTTTATCTAAATTGGTCCAGCCGTTTGAGCGTGAAGAAGTGAAAAACATACACACTCACAAACTTTCGCATTTATAACATGTTATAGTAGGATAGGAAGTAGGACTTGTAGGATAGCGATCGTTGTACTTATGTAGTATTGTCGTTCTAACAACTGGTTGTTATTGTGTGAGTTATATAGTCAATAGGCTACGTCTGTCGAACTATGAACCATGTAGCTTGGCCATCCAAAGAGGAAACTGTGCCAGCCTTCTGGGAACCTTGCCGTCGATCGGCAGCAGCACACGTCTCGAGGATATTTATATTTAGATTGTATTTAATATATTTAATTAGGTAGTGAAAATGAAGAGCTTGACATTTTTCAGCCGAGGCAACATCCGTACAAGAAGCTTATCCATAGTGTCCTTAAGTAAATTATTGGTGCCGATTCTGTTGTTTACGAACTAAATAAATTTAATCTCACTATATCTCTTTCTAATAGTAAATATAAGAAAGGGATGCAAGATATTTTAGTCCTGTCAGTTTAATCCGATCACATATTTCAACGTGAATTTAAGCGCGATCTTTATTGGTCACGACTATTTACCCGTACATTACGACGGCGTGGATTAAACTGACAGCATTCAAAATGTTCTGTCTTTTTTCAATAAGGTTAACTTGAAAGAGAGGTGACTTGTCTAATATTAGTTAAGTTCGTAAACAACAGAATCGACACCATTGTCTGGAATTGTTTTTTTTTTTTTTTTTTGAAAGGACTAAAGTTGGTAGCCTCAGATGGCTGCCACAACCTTACCGGACAAATCGGCGAGCGCAGAGGGCTCTCAGCCGGGTAATATTTAGGCAACAACGCCTGAGGGCACCCCCGAATGGGGCACGAACCTCGGCTCAGGGCGTTTTTATTGAATGTACTTAACTTGTTTTTCTTTCTTTTTCTTTTGATATTTAGTTTTTAGTTTCTGTTACTTTATAATTTTTATTTTTATTATTATTTTTGGTATACGAGCAATAATGTGTGCTTGCTGCAGCTGTGTCAACTGTGAACTGTAATTTTTTTATGTTATATTTATTAGTCTCAAGCCAAGATTCGACTGTGACCTGTTTTGTTTACCTTATAAAATAAATAAAAAATAAAATATTTGTAGTAATTAATTGTATGTTTCTTGTAAATAAATAGAATAGAAAATTATTGTTTTATTGATAATGAAATACATACCTACACTATTCGCAGTATAAGGTCTAATCTAATATATAAAATTCTCGTGTCACTCCTCCGAAGCGTCTTGACCGATTATTATGCAATTTTTTGTGTATGTTAACGGAAAAGTATCTAGTCCGTCATTGTATACATTTCCTAGGAAATCCATACATTTCCTAAATATCTATCGGAGTACTACATTCGGTATATTTGTAAGGATAGCGGTATTTGGGGGGTTGTAAGTGAAAGGTACTTTTGTGCGAATACTTGCTATTCTATGCAAAATAAAAAAAATAACCCCAACCTATTTTTTTCAATAGTTTCTATATATTTAAAAGTATCATTATTGAATTATAATTTCCTAGGGGAAATACACAAGAATTGTATACAATTCCTATATTTCATACATTTCCGGTGACATGTATACGGTCGTAAAACTATTTTTAATCGCGAGTGAAACCGCGGAGAACAGCTAGCACCCTTGGACGAATGGTTTTTGGTATCTTATCATCATCAAACCGAAAGACGTCCACTGCTGGACAAAGGCCTCCCCGCAGATCTCCACGATGGCCGGTCTTGCGCTACCCGCATCCAGCGGTTTCCCGCGACCCTCACAAGATCCTCGGTCCACCTTGTTCGTGACTCGAAAACCTTTTTGCCCCAGTAGCCGTCGTCGTCGGTTCTACGAGCTATGTGCGGTATCTAGTTAACTCTACATCTATGTATTTCCCTGATAAGCTGGCCTCATGTTTTCGTACATGGATGTTAATTTAATAAGATGATTTTCCTTATCAATAATTCGTAAAAACAATTTATTGTAACGAAATAAAAATGTATTATAATTGGCTTATTATGATATACTAGCTTCCACCGCGCGGTTTCACCCGCGTTCCCGAGGTATCTTATATTTTCTCGGGATAAAAAGTAGCCTATATGTTATTCCAGGGTATGATCTATCTATGTGCCAAGTTTCATAAAATTTGAATTTAACGCCCCAACCGAAGCCTCCACCTTAAGATGTGGCAAGTAGTTCCACCACTGAGATATATTACTAAGTATAGAGAAGCTATCTTTAGCTAAGCTCATGCTCTATTTTCTTAATATTCGCTGCAGCGTTGAAACAATGATAAGTCGTCTAATCAGACAGTTTAAGCATTTAGCGCTGGACCGTTTTTAAGGCGACGATATCCGAGAAATGATGATTCTAGATTTAGTTTTTCTCGGCATTCTCTGTTGCAAGAGATTTGTAAAAAATATATGTTAAACTAGAGAATATCTGACGGGGGACAGTTTTTTACATTTATAACGTCAGAAAAAAGTCGTGAATATGCCCCTTTTTAAAACTAAGAATGCATTTTTCTCTTATTTGGGCCATCCAAATTACTTGAAAATATTCACATACATTCAGAAATCTATTAGAAACGGAATATAGTTTTCTTACTTTAAAAAAAAGGCTTAGTTTTTTTTTAAATAATATAAAACCGTATTTTTACTAAAATTGCGGCTCCTGTCTCGTTTGTCTCCGTCAGTTAGTAAGGGACGGAGACATTCACGGAGAGCCTCCTCTTGTAGTTTTTACGCGATCAAAAACTCGTAAGCGCCGTGATTTTCATGACGCTTACGCGTTTCGTGTTTAAGCTACTAAGTGCGGCCGGATGGCTGCACGTGAACGGAACATAGTGGTCTCTTCTCTATACGTAGTACCTAATCAATGAGTTCCACAAAAAAAAAATAGCTTTGCTGTGTTTGTTGCCGGAGTGTTCTCAGTTCAAATGTATGTGGAACCGGTAGTAGAGTCTATTGTAAAACTGTAACTGTTGACGTTCATAAGTGCCTTATTAGGGCCTAAACTGAATAAATGAAAATATGTTTCAGAACCAGAGTCCTGAGTCTGGGTGTAATTATCTATTTAAGTATGTATTTACAAAAAAAAAGTAGTATATGTAGTATATCAGTTATCTGGTTGTCCATAGTAAAAGCTCTGCTTAGTTTGGGCTCAGATAACCGTGTGTGAAGGATGTCCCATGTGATGATAATGATGACAGTTAAGAAATAAAACAATCCAGGTATAATTGTAGACACACCAGTTTATGAAGTTTCAGAGTGACTAGAGACGGCCAGCACGAAATGCATGTCTACATCTCGCTCACACCATATACAAGCTACCTACCTACATACTACATGACAAAATAATTACATTCTTATAACTAACTTACAATATAAAATGCATCAGTAACGCAGTGCGATCAGTTGCAGATCGTGCGATCGAATTGACAATAATTTTAAGTTATTTCTTAACCAAAGCATGGGGATCTCAAATTTTATTATTATTGCATATTTTGTAAAAGTGTATAATGGTGCCGATTCTGTTGTTTACGAACTAAATAAATTTAATCTCTCTATATCTCTTTCTAATAGTAAATATAAGAAAGGGATGCAAGATATTTTAGTCCTGTCAGTTTAACCCGATCACATATTTCAACGTGAATTTAAGCGCGATCTTTATTGGTCGCGACTATTTACCCGTACATTACGACGGCGTGGATTAAACTGACAGCATTAAAAATGTTCTATCTTTTTTCAATAAGGTTAACATAAAAGAGAGGTGACTTGTCTAATATTAGTTAAGTTCGTAAACAACAGAATCGACACCAGTGTAATAAAAAAATATATCGAGGTAATAATAGTACCTATATAAACAAAGTACAAAACAATACAAAAACAATAAGAAAATAAAGGATTGCACCTTATTGTGATTGTCAGGCAGTCTTAGCTAAAAAACAGAGAATTCAATTTTAAAAAGAAAATTGTATCACAAAATAATGTTCCTTGCAAACTTTGAGAACTCTTCAGGTAACATTTGACAGATCAAGGTCATTTTTAACCGACTTATAAAATGGAGAAGGTTCCCATTTTGGTTGTTTTTTTATGTTTGTTCACGCATAACTTTTTTTATTATGAACGGATTTTAATAATTCTTTTAGCGTTGAGTTCAGTATAGATCCAAGGTGGTCTCATATTAATAGGCTAGTTGACACTGTCAAAAATAAATGACCAAACACTAACCAATGCATAAAACATCTAAAAACACGTGGAAAAAACAAATATGTTGTACATTTAATGCTTTTTATGATTTTTAATTACCAGTGGAACCACTAAGAGTAGATGATTTGATGCTGTGAAACTATGACGTCATAGTGTAGTATTTCATACAAAATTCTATATAAACTATTGTTTTGACATTTATTAAAAAGTAGCTGATTTGATATGTCAGTCAACTACCCTATTTTATTTTCTTTGAAGGAGTAAAGTCACTGATGATGCAACTTACATATAACAACAGGTTGTTAATTCAGAGACGATCGCTATATAACTAATTTCGCTTCTACGTTGCTAAGGACTTACGTATAATTTTAAAAACAATAAAAAAAACATACAAAATAAATTGCTTATGAAGGTGGCACCGTCTTACAAAACAATAAAAAGTTTTTAAAAAGAGTATTTAAACTTATAACAAAAATATTTTTTAAGCGATAATTTTATTATAATATATTATTTTAACATGGCAATATTTCCTAATTGTCCACTAAGTACAGTCAACAAACTTTAAGCATGACTGCCATAGAGTTTAAATTAGTGTCGTCACTCTAGCAGCCTTCCGGTTCTCGCAAATATTCATAACTAGCGACCCGCCCCGGCTTCGCCCGGCTTTACTCAGCTTTTCTATACGCATGTATTATACATATAAACCTTCCTCTTGAAACACTCTATCTATTAAAAAAAACTGCATCAAAATCCGTTGCGTAGTTTTAAAGATCTAAGGACACATAGGGACAGACAGACAGGAAGCAACTTTGTTTTATACTATGTAGTGGTGATGACAATGGATTATCTATATATCTATACTAAGAATAAAGCTGAAGAGTTTGTTTGTTTGCACGCGATAATCTCTGGATCTAGCAGTCGGATTCGAAAAATTCTTTCACTAATAGGAAGCTACGTTATCCTTGAAGGTTATAGACTACTTTGTATTAAGGCAAAAACTGTAATTACCTACCATAAATTTAAAAAAAAACGCCTTGCTGAGTTTGTTGCCGGAGTGTTCTCAGTTCAAGTGTATGTGGAACCGGTAGTAGAGTCTATTGTAAAACTGTAACTGTTGACGTTCATAAGTGCCTTATTAGGGTCTAAACTGAATAAATGAGTTTTTGATTTTGATTTTTATCCCGGGAACCGCGAGAGACAACTAGTATTATACAAAAAAAAAAACTATTAATAAGGCTGCCCATTATCACTATATCATTAAGTGCGTGCACACAGCTGCGGAAGGTTTGGCGCGCGTTCGTGCGCGATAACAAAGCGCGTTACATTCGGCTGGTGAGTCATGTAACTTAAAGTAATTAAAATTAAAAATGTTAAGAAACCCCCGAACAGTACCGGCGTTAGGGTAGGGCGAGGTAGGGCGATCGCCCAGGGCGCCAGGACCACCTTTATTTCCGGTCGCTCATGAGCGAGTCCTGCTATCTCGAGACTAAATCAATAAATAAATTCTCAAGTCTAAAGATAAAATGGCTTAAAATCCCTTTTGTTGGCGGGAGAAGGGGGGGAGGGGGGGGGTTATCACAACTCGCCCAGGGTGCTGGTAGAGCTAAAACCGGCACTGCCCCCGAAACACTAGAAAAGAGGTATGTATGATCTTCAAACGGCTGACTGGCTGATTTTGAAACAGAGCTAACAAAACCAGAGTGTTGTTATGAAGACACCTATAAAAAAAACGGTCCATCTGTTCTGGAGCTATGATGCCACAGACAGACACACAGATACACAATACAAACTTATTACACCCCTCTTTTTCGTCGGTTTCAAAACTCTGCGAGCGTGTCGAAACCTTAGGCAGGTGTGTCGCTAAACATTAGATTTATATCTAATTTTATATTTATAAACTCATTTATTTTACTTGCAAGTGGTCATGCTTATAATTTGTTGATGGTACTTATTGTCCTGAAATATAATCTAAACCTATTGGTTATTGCTTTTTATTATTACTTTATTCAGCTGCATTCAAGGATATGTAACGTGTTTGTACTAGGGACGGGTTGCATGACTGGTACTTACCTAAAACTAGGGTACATTCCGAAACATGCCATAATCGATCTTAGCGCTCACATCGATAATTTGCGTTCCGATACGAATATCACATCTATAAGAGCCGTGAACTGTCAATGATTCGGAACGCTTGTGAACGCGCTGACAGTATTTAGAACTAAAACAATCGAAAAAGGGATTAAAAAATTAATGATCAACGCGTTGGGACTCCCTAACTTCAATTATTGGACTCCCTAATTTGAATACAGTGTATTTTTATTTGTTATTCTCACATAAAAACCTTTGTCAAAACAAAAACACAACACAAGTGTCACTTTAGACATCCACGCTCACGGCGATAACGTTTGGACCATGGTCGTCGTAATCGCAATATGGCGCATGTAATGACGTCACCGATGACGTTTCGCGAGGCTTCGTTATCGCGCTAAAAGTGATTCGGTACGCGGTTTAGCGCGCTCACATCGATAATTATCGATATCATCATCATTCGGAATGCAGCCCTAGTTAGCTTGCGTCAACTTTTACCGAAATTTGACTAACTATTATGGATAAGTCTAAGAGATGTTTATTAGTTCATTTGATAATATTTTTTTATTTACTTATTAAATATTGTGATCTCTACTAATAATAAAGCGGAAGAGTTTGTTTGAACGCGCTAATCTCTGGAGTTACTGGTCCGATTGGAAAAATTCTTTCACTAATAGGTAGCTAAATTATCCCCAAAGGTTACAGGCTACTTTTTATCCCGGAAACGCGAGATGAACCGCGGGGAACAGCTAGTGTAATATATCTAAGCAAGTTCTGTGAAGATTAATTGCTGAGTTTATTGCCGGCATACTTGCAAACCGAATCAGTATCATAATTACACGCGAGTGTTTATTTGAATAAAATAATATAGATAGTTGACCTATGGAGGAACAAGGATGATTCCTCCATTTAAAAGGGAAGATCTTCCGCCAGGCTGAGTCATAGTGCCTGGAGACCGCGGTCCAACTATTGACTTTGGAATCCTGTATATATGCAAATGCGCGAACAAACTCCACTAGTGCGATGTAGGTTTGTATGTAGATAGTGTCGATATATTGCAGCGCCATCTATCCATCGGTGTCTGAACTATGTAGCCGACAGGGGTCACTATATTACATTTTAAATACCAAACAACCCTCCCCTAGATCCATGAGGTATAAATTTTAGTATAGATAACACAGGACGAGAGATTCTTAAAAAACACTAAAAACTGACTTAAGGCACCAAATCGTAACGCACTAACTTACATTTTAGAGATTCCAGAGATTCGTCATCTCCACGTCAAGATCTTTTCAAATGCAGCTTTAACGCGAACCTTTAAGGTTCACTACGCTTTAATGGCGGCATTGACGAGCTTCCCCTCCTCGTTGATATGTACGTCGAGGCCGTAGCTGGCGAACTTGTCGAGGGCCTCCCGCGTCCTCCTCGCGGCTCTCAAGTCGGCCACTCGCTGCTTAGCGTCCCTCCGAGGCAGCACGTACCGCAGCTTGTCCCAGAACCAGGGGTCGCCCCACTTGACGTAGGTGTTGGTGCTGAGATACGCCCGGAGCTCGTCGTCCAACTCCTCGTGGTCGGCGACGTCCTGCAGCAGCACGACGATGACCCTCGCGCGACGGTCGCTCAGCGCCTGCATGTGAGCCGCCCTGAACTCGAGCCGCGCCCAGATCGACTCTAGAAACTTCCGCGACAGCACTATCATAGTTCGCCTCGAGGAGTCCACGGAGCGAGCTATCTGAGTCGGGATCATGTCCCCGACGAGCCAGTCGCGGTAGTGGACGCACACGCGGTACTCCCGGTCCAGGGTCGGCAGCAGCTGCTCGGTGACGTACTTCTCGTCGCCGTGGGCGAACGAGAGGAACACGTCGTACCGTTTGTCTCTGTCTAGCCGCTCCTCGGGGAGCAGACAGCGACACCAGCCGCGGGCGAACAGCCACACCCTCACCTCTAGCGAGTAGCGGTACACGAGGACGGCCAGCAGGGCCACCAGGACCCCGACGAGGGCCAGCGTGCCCCCCACTATACTGGCGATCACCTGCGCGCACAATCTCTTCGTGTCTACGGAGGAAACTGACACTCCATCGCTACACGTCACCTCGTCTAGATCTTTAATATTATCCTTGTACTGCATCAGCAGGGCCAGCTCCCGCGCGTGCGCACACTCGCACTCGAACTTATTCCCCGACAGCCTCAACTGTAGACCCATCTCGATCAGCTCCACCGGAACCTCTCTCAGTGCATTGTCTCTCAGATCTATCTCCTTGACCGAATCTGGAGGACGGCCCTCCGGTGTCCTGTCCATTCCCAATCCGTTTAACTTCAGCACTTGAACGTGCGGAGGTAGAATATAGAAAGATGGCGGTATACTTCGCAGCTGCAGTTGCAATATTTTGACATGAAAGCTGTCAGGTTGAGGAACGGCAACGTCGCCCGTGTCGCAGACTAGCTCTAGAGTATCTGTGGCGGGTCTGTGGTCGCACTGGCAGCCACCGGGACACTCGGTTGTGATGTTACATATCAGCTGTTCAGGTTTTAAGGAGGTCACTCTAGTCCCGGCTAAGTTTCTTGGGGCGACGCAGGCGGCCTCGCCGAAGTCCACTTTAATTTCAGCTCTTTGAGGGTCGAAGGAGTTGTGCAATCGTTGCACGACTCCGTATAGGTGACAGTCGCAGTGCAATGGGTTGTCTTCGAGCCGGGCGAGCCCGTGGCTGCCGGTGCTGGTCCGCGACAGCTCCTCGGGGTGGAGACGGTTGAGGTGGACCGTCGTGATGTTATTGTGTCGCAAGTCCACGACGAGGTGTAAACTCAGGAATGTGATATCGTACGACTGACAACAAAAATGTACAGTTAAGGAGGATATTTAAAAAATCTATTTATGGACCAAAGTTGAACCATAATCTTCGGTGGTCAGCGACGGTGGTGGTAACACAAAGCCTAGAAGGAAACTGGTTCTCTAGTCGGTAATCGTTAATGCTTGGCGATAGATTACCACTTGCCATCAGGTGGACCGCCTGTCTGCTTATCGACCTTCTGAGATAAAAATAAAAGATTTACAGCTTGAGGGGGGGGAGGTAGTTTTTTTTATACTCCTAAGGTAGCAAGTAAGTGGTTACCGTCGCCTATCGCCATTTGCAATACCAGAGATATTGCCAATATGTTGCTGACCTGTTACAATGCCGAGAAGGCAAACTGGCTCTCAAGTGCAATTGCCGGAACACACCGGTAGGTGCTTGGCGACAAATTTTCAACTTGAGGGTGGTAGCCAGCCAGACGAAAGCTCAAGCTCATTGTAGGTTACGAACCCACGACCTTCGTCGCGGCATCCGACGTCACTACCACTGAGCAGCATACAGCACACTAAAAAAATATACTCACATCAATGCTACTAAATCGATTATAAGTCAAATCGAGAGTTTGAAGTTGCACGAGAGTCGTCATCCAGTCGTCGAATATATAGGAAATATTGTTCCGACTCAGATCTAACACTCGCAACTCAAATAAGTAACTGAACGGTGATTGTACAATTATGTTGTCGTAGCGATACTCGTTGGTTGCATTTGCGGTCGCGATCGCGGTCTCCGGTTGCAACGTCAGCTGGTTGTTGGATAGTTTGAGCGTGTGGAGAGAGCGCGCTCCTTGGAACGCGTCGTCGACGATCGTCTTCAGACGATTGTTGTTTATTGATACAGTGTCTAGTTCCGCCAGCCCCGCGAACAGCTGTCTGTCGATACAATACTATGTGTTAAGGTGGAGGCGTCGGTTGGTGCGCGAAATTCAAATTTTATCACGTTTTTTGCAAATTGCAGCTCAGTTATAGGTCGTAAGTTATCAACATGTTATTTGCGAGAAGAATGGTAGTATATTTACTGATTAATATCAAAAGAAATCATCAACATATTCCTCCAAGGTATATTAGTAACATTTTGTCGTAAATGTCAGTCAGATAAAATTTGAATTTCGCGCTCCAACCGAACGTTTACCCTTAATGGAATTTGACAGGAACATGGAATTATACTATAATAAAACTTAACTAATATTATTGATTTTGATGTGGTTCAAAATTTTATAGGCAATATTGAGGCTATGTTTTACTCCAGGAGCGTGAATAAAACCGCGAGAGACAGCTAGTATATTAAAAGATACATAAGAAAGATAAAATAAAATTAAAAAATAAATTAAAAAAAGCGCGTAGGCAACCCCACATTGATATAGTTTTAAAAATCAGTTGCTAGTTGTCTTAATTGCATAGTGACCGTTTCAAATCGTAAAAACATAATAATTAGTTCAAAATGTTCGCAGTTATAACAAAATTACATAATCGTGAACATATTTTTGACATTTTGTCAGTTTAGTTTAGTTTATAGTATAATGGTCTCCCGGGATGACATAAGGATTAATACCACACACTTCTAAATCGGTTTAAGCTTAGAAATCATGTTGGGACAAATAGTAATGGGGTGCATTGATGAAGCATTACACTCTTTTTACTGGCAGTCGGTTAAAAACATGTAAACTACTCACGAAGGCAGCACTTCAATATAATTTCCATCAAGATTGAGTTCCACCAGTTTCTTGTTAGCCGCGAACAAATCCGCTGGCAGCGCTTTAATTTTATTCCCCTGTAAGCGGAGCCGCCGCAGCGCTGTCTGGTCCTTGAACAGTATGGAGGGCAGCGCTTCAAGCTTGTTATCGGCTAGTGACAGGTTGACTAAAGCGCTGGATCCGCTGAACACGTCCGCCGGGAGGGTGTGTATCGTGGACATGTCTAGCTTAAGTTCAGTCAGCGATGGAAGCGCTGCGAAGGCTTGCGGTTCCACCGTCAGCTCTATGTCGTTGGACATTGTTATCTGTGGAATAGGAATAGAGTTTGTATTAGGTTTAGTCAACACAAGTGCTGAGACTTCTGCCTCTCTCCAGAGATAATGGAAGGTTTTTTTTCCATATTATTACAAACTTTCCTTTCATCCCTTATTTAGCCGCCTTAAAGGGAAGGTAGCCCTCGAAATTCAGATTTTATTAGGTTTTTTGCTAATTGCAACTCTGTTTGTTCGTCGTATGTTTGTCAACAAGTTTTGATAAATGCGAAAGTTTCTGAGTGTGTATAATTTTGATGAAATTTGGTATGGAGTTAGCTGACACCCTGGATTAACACATAGACTACTTATTCTTCGGGAACGCGGGTGAAACCGTGGGGCGGATGCCAGTAACAAAATAGCCTGGCGGAAGATCTTCCCTTTCCAATAGAGAAGTTATCTACATTTAGTTTTAAGAGAGGTAGAGCATAGCGATTTTTCGCTTGAAGAGCAGCTCGACTGGGGAAGTACCTCCACCTTACAGAATACCGCAGCCAAATAACCTGGTTGTGTTTCCGCGCGTGAGTAAAGTCACAAACTGGTCTCTATCCCGGGTGTCGCTAGCGTCCATAGGCTACGGTAACCGCTTACCATCAGGCCGTATGCTTGTTTGCAGACTTTGTTGTATAAAAAAAATACCTTGGTCCTCCACAGGACCTCATAGTTTTACCCACCTCCTCCAAATGCTGTAACGTGGTGAAGACTCCCTGGTGCAAGGTCTGCAGGTTGACTCTAGTGAGGGTGATCTCCTTGAGAAGCGGCGTGTGGTGGAAGGTACCGGGGGCGAGGGTCCGCGTCGACGAGCTCAGGCTCAGAGACTCCAGGGAACTCAGGCCTGGAACGCGGGACACCGATCATTTAACACTTTTTGGACAGCGGACGGTAGTACCCGTCTCGCTGGCCACCATCCCCATGTTGAGGAGTGTACTGTACTGACCAGCGAAGCTCTGGTTGGCGACATGGTGGTAGTTGTTCCCCCACAGATGCAGCGCGGTGAGGTCGTGCAGGTGGCGGAACACGTCCGGCGGCAACTCCTCGACGCCGTCCAGCGACAGCTCCAGGTAGCGCAGCGGCAGCGCCGGGAACTGGCGCAGCGACACGCGCCGCGCCTCGCGCAGCCGGTAGTGACGCAGCGCCGGAAGTGACGACAGCACGTCCATCGGGACCGACCGCTCCACACCTGCATACGACATATACTCGTTTAGTATTTCATACGAGAAATAAACTCATTGACAAGTCTCATGTAGCACGTCAAATATGTAGCATGTCAGCTCATGTAGCACGTCAAGTATGTAGCATGTCAGCTCATGTAGCACGTCAAGTATGTAGCATGTCAGCTCATGTAGCACGTCAAGTATGTAGCATGTCAGCTCATGTAGCACGTCAAGTATGTAGCATGTCAGCTCATGTAGCACGTCAAGTATGTAGCATGTCAGCTCATGTAGCACGTCAAGTATGTAGCATGTCAGCTCATGTAGCACGTCAAGTATGTAGCATGTCAGCTCATGTAGCACGTCAAGTATGTAGCATGTCAGCTCATGTAGCACGTCAAGTATGTAGCATGTCAGCTCATGTAGCACGTCAAGTATGTAGCATGTCAGCTCATGTAGCACGTCAAGTATGTAGCATGTCAGCTCATGTAGCACGTCAAGTATGTAGCATGTCAGCTCATGTAGCACGTCAAGTATGTAGCATGTCAGCTCATGTAGCACGTCAAGTATGTAGCATGTCAGCTCATGTAGCACGTCAAGTATGTAGCATGTCAGCTCATGTAGCACGTCAAGTATGTAGCATGTCAGCTCATGTAGCACGTCAAGTATGTAGCATGTCAGCTCATGTAGCACGTCAAGTATGTAGCATGTCAGCTCATGTAGCACGTCAAATATGTAGCATGTCAGCTCATGTAGCACGTCAAGTATGTAGCATGTCAGTTCATGTAGCACGTCAAATATGTAGCATGTCAGCTCATGTAGCACGTCAAATATGTAGCACGTCAAGTATGTAGCATGTCAGCTCATGTAGCACGTCAAATATGTAGCATATCAGCTCATGTAGCACGTCAAGTATGTAGCATGTCAGTTCATGTAGCACGTCAAGTATGTAGCATGTCAGTTCATGTAGCACGTCAAGTATGTAGCATGTCAGTTCATGTAGCACGTCAAGTATGTAGCATGTCAGCACGTCAAATATGCAGCATGTCAACTCATGTAGCATGTCAGCTTATGTAGTAGGTATGTCAACTCATTTAGCACATCAAATATGTAGCATGTCAACTCACGCAGGACCTCACCTCATAAATGAACACAACATAAGTTACACATATATTTATTCCAACAACTCCATACCTGACTCAAACATCATGAGTGCATAGAGGTGGTCGAAGCCGCGCACGTGTTCCGCTCTGAGCGGCGTGCGCAGGTTCCAGAGCGAGAGCGTGGTGACGTCACGCGCGCCGAGCGCCGCCAGCGCGCACGGCAGCGGCTCCGAGAGCGAGAGCGCGCAATCCGACACTGACATACTCTTCAACGTGCCGTCGCGGGACACGCCGAGCTCGGGGATGTCATCACACTTTAGGGTGCCTCCCTGCAAATGTCAAATATGTGTATACACTTAAGAGGAACTGACAAACGCTGGATCAAGATGCTGCACAAAGTTTCTAGGAGAGTTTTTGCGCTATGTATGTTTATGTGTATGTGTATGTTTGTATGCACGTATGTTTAGTTGTAATGAAATAATATTATATTATTTATTCAAATAGAACTTCACAAGCACTTATGAATAGTCAGACTCTAATACACGGTTCGGAAGGTTGCTTTTGCTGATGTTCTATGTCCAAGTGTATGTTTTGGTGTATGTTTGGGTGTGTGTTGAAGTGTATGTTTTGGTGTATGTCGGAGTGTATGTTTGGGTGTATGTTGAAGTGTATGTTTTGGTGTATGTCGGAGTGTATGTTTTGGTGTATGTCGGAGTGTATGTTTGGGTGTATGTTGAAGTGTATGTTTGGGTGTATGTCGGAGTGTATGTTTTGGTGTATATCGGAGTGTATGTTTGGGTGTATGTTGAAGTGTATGTTGAAGTGTATGCTTTGGTGTATGTCGGAGTGTATGTTTGGGTGTATGTTGAAGTGTATGTTTATTTACATGTTTTTTTTAATGTTAGTGTGTTGTGTGTGTGTTTGTTTATTGTCAGTTACTTAATCTCACCGTAAAGCCAAAACCGACCGAAAAGAACTGTATACATGCAAAATTCATATAACATATCTGTCCCACCTAGAAAAACACAAGACCCTAAGGATCGACATACCTGACAGTTGATTTTGACGTAGTCATTGGGCTGCACTTTGATGATGACTCTGTTCCCATCACTGAGCGGACACTCGTACTCGAGCTCGTCCCCGGAGAAGAAGCTGCAATTCCCGATGGGCGGCCGCGAGGCGTCCCCCGCCCCCGATGACGTCACCACCGCCAGCGTCAGCGCCGCACGCAACACGCGCCACATCCTCGCTGGTTGGTACACCTAGCGTGACGTCACTGAAACAATAACAACAAACATTTTTATTTAGTTCATTTTATCTGAGTAGTTTATGTTTATTGCATATTTATCAGTACAAATACATTTTAATTTGCTATGCGCAAAGCTTCGCAAAGAATCGTATTAATATTATAAATGGGAATGTTTGTAAGTCGGTATGTTTGTTACTTCTACACGCTGAAATGGCTGAACAAATTTTTATGAAATTTTGTATGGAGGTAGCTAAGACCATGGTTTAAGGCGATGCTTTACGTGAAATGATGATTCTAAAATGCGTTTTTCTCCAAGAGATTTGGAAAAAATATATGTGAAACTAGAGAATTGTGACGGGGAATAGTTTTTTAAAAATTGTAATTAAAGATTTTTCATTAGTAACGTCAGAAAAATATCGTAAATATGCCCCTGCTCAAAATTGTTGACTTGAGCTGATTGACCAAGATCTCAGGGTAGTGCGTATTAAGTATATAATACAAGGAGAATACCGCGGTTTTCCCTGACATATTAAAGCAATTAACTAATACCTTACAACAAGTCATGCAGTTCAGTCATTAATTAATTAATATTTATTATAAATAAATAGCTCCACAACATGACAAGTCCAACTCAAAAAAAAATGAGCAGGAAAATCAAGCATTTCCACTGTGGAAATAATTTATTTGTATTTTTCTTTAAATGTTTTCGGGGGCGTTCGATAGATGGCAGTGTTTTAAATCCTAACGCATTTTTTTTCTTTGTAGGTATTTAATTTTCTACACTTGAGTAAAAATTTGAAGGAAATCATGGTGAGGAAACCATAGCACGGTGGTAGAGTACTTTGTAGTACCCGCCTGGCTGGCTACCACCCTCAAGTTGTAAATCTCTGTAATAAATAAATAAATAAATAAATAAATATCCTGGGACATTCTTCACACACGGTTATCTGATCCCAAACTAAGCAGAGCTTGTACTATGGTAACCAGATAACTGATATACTACATATACTACTTTTTTTTTTTGTAAATACATACTTATATAGATATTTACACCCAGACACAGGACAAACAGACATGTTCATGCACACAAATGTTTGTCCTGGATGGGAATCGAACCCATCGCCAAGCATCAATAACATTTTATTTTTTGCGCGCCATCCAATGCTTATATTTTGTGTCTTTAAAAAATACAAATAGTACATCGTTCTATAATATTATAAATGCGTAAGTTTGTATGTATGTATAGATGGATGTTTGTTACTCTTTCACGGAAAAACTACTGAACGGATTTGGATAAAACTTGGCGCATAGATAGATCATATGGATCCCTAGAATAACATATAGGCTACTTTTTATACCGGGAAAACACGGGGCGAAAGCTAGTAAGTCATAAACAAAGTATGGCTTTGATCCTTCGACTATTTTTTTATGCAACCAAAAACGATGAAGTAATGAGAGCCAGTTTCATTCTAAGTTTTGTGTGCTTACCACCGGCCACATCATCACTGACCACGGTGAGATTGTGGCCAAACACAAGGCTACTCATAGTAAAAAAAATATAACGAACGTCTACAGAATAACAGTTGAGGTTAACAAGTTGACAGCATGAGCTCAACGAATCGGAACTAGTGACCGATTTAACTTATTTCATTTAGTTACGGATCTAAACAGACTGGTGTCAGAACTGCGCGTCAGTAACTAAAACTTCTACTACTTCTACTTCCTACTAATTGTAAACTAGCTGCCCCCCGCGGTTTCACCCGCGTTCCCGAAGTACCTTATGTTATTCCAGGGTATGATCTATCTATGTGCCAAGTTTCATCCAAATCCGTTCAGTAGTTTTTACGTGAAAGAGCAACAAAGATACATACTCACAAACTATCGCCTTTTTATTATTATTAAGAAGCGAAAGTTGGATGTAGGTATGTATGTTTGTCACTCTTTCACTCAAAAACTAATGAATGGATTTGGATGAAACTTGGAACACAGATAGTTTATAACCTAGATTAACACATAGGATACTTTTTATCCCGGGAAAACATAAGATTCCTCGGGAACGCGGGTGAATCCGGGGAGCGGAAGCTAGTCATACTAAAATTATAAAATGCGAAAGTTTGTGAGTATGTATGGATGTTTGTTACTCTTTCACGTAAAAACTACAGAACGGATTTATATGAAACTTGGCACATAGATAGATCATACCCTGGAATAAAGTGTGACCCTTCCTGGCAGGGCCACCATCACGGATCTGAATTCCAAGTCTGTCGCTATTTTGTCCCTAATTTGTCCTATTTTGTCCTCGAATATCAGATTTTGTCGCGCCCTGGTTCAAAAGTTACAATGGTTGTTAGGTGACACCAGGACTTGGAATAGGCTAGTTGACAGTGTCAAAAATAAATGACCAAACACTAACCAATGCATAAAACATATAAAAACACGTGGAAATATCAAATATGTTGTACATTTAATGCTTTTTATGATTTTTAATTACCAGTAGAACCGCTAAGAGTAGATCATTTGATGCTGTGAAACTATGACGTCATAGTGTAATATTTCATACAAAATTCCATATAAACTATCGTTTTGACATTTATTGAAAAGTAGCTGATTTGATGTGTCAGTCAACTACCCTATTTATTGTAACGAAATAGGAATGTATTATAATTGGCTTATTATGATACTAGCTTCCACCCCGCGGTTTCACCCGCGTTCCCGAGGTATCTTATATTTTCCCGGGATAAAAAGTAGCCTATATGTTATTCCAGGGTATGATCTATCTATGTGCCAAGTTTCATCCAAATCCGTTCGGTAGTTTTTACGTGAAAGAGCAACAAACATTCATTTATAAAATATTTGTAGGATAATGTGAACAGTATTTCTCAAAGTGTATGATAACTTCGATCAACAATATCTTAGATATCGGGACACGTACAAAATCCAAGCTAAATACTGTCCGCGTGAATATATACTTTTACAGCTGCATTTGTTTACTAACAAACGGAGAGAAATGTTTTAAAACAGTTTTAAGTTCAACCTAATTACAGCCATAGCACCTAGTAATAAAGTCACAAATCTTCTAAATATTATCTAATACTTACGATCATTCGAACTAAACAAAATAAGAGCTCACTTCTCTAGTGAGTGTGAGTTTAAGTACCGAGCCGTAGGCGAGGTTCTTAATAGTATCACACGAGTTTTTAATACCTTATTATGTGCAGTATCATACAGTACTTTATCTAAACTCATATAAGTAATGTAATTTAAAGGTATAAAATCGAAAATATTTTGGTTTACAAAAAAAATTGTGCTTTCAAAAAAAAAAACATTTTTGGCCAAAATAAAATATGCCAACTCCCAAAAATTCTTACCTCTAAAGTTAAGTCAAAAAATCCTAAAATCGACACTATTACATGCAACCACAGACAAAGTAAATTTGCATCTAAAATTGAATTGATACTGATTGCATATTCCCTATTGGGGCCAGGCACAGGTAAGAAATAAAACAATCCAGGAATAATTGTAGACACACCAGTTTATGAAGTTTCAGAGTGACTAGAGACGGCCAGCACGAAATGCATGTCTACATCTCGCTCACACCATATACAAGCTACCTACCTATATACTATACATACATACTACATGTCAAAATGTTAAACATGACAATGACATTCTTATAACTAACTTACAATATAAAATGCATCAGCAACGCAGTGCGATCAGTTGCAGATCGTGCGATCGTTGGGCAATTGACAATAATTTTCAGTTATTTTATAACCAAAGCATGGGGATCTCAAATTTCATTATTATTGCATATTATTTTGTAAAAGTGTAAACTGGTGCCGATTCTGTTGTTTACGAACTAAATAAATTTAATCTCACTATATCTCTTTCTAATAGTAAATATAAGAAAGGGATGCAAGATATTTTAGTCCTGTCAGTTTAATCCGATCACACATTTCAACGTGAATTTAAGCGCGATCTTTATTGGTCACGACTATTTACCCGTACATTACGACGGCATGGATTAAACTGACAGCATTAAAAATGTTCTATCTTTTTTCAATAAGGTTAACATGAAAGAGAAGTGACTTGTCTGATATTAGTTAAGTTCGTAAACAACAGAATCGACACCAGTGTAATAAAAAAATATATCGAGGTAATAATAGTACCTATATAAACAAAGTACAAAACAATACAAAAAAAATAAGAAAATAAAGGATTGCACCTTATTGTGATTGTCAGGCAGTCTTAGCTAAAAAGCAAAGAATTCAATTTTAAAAAGAAAATTGTATCACAAAATAATGTTCCTTGCAAACTTTGAGAACTCTTCAGGTAACATTTGACAGATCAAGGTCATTTTTAACCGACTTAAAAAAATGGAGAAGGTTGTTTTTTTATGTTTGTTCACGCATTACTTTTTATTATTGTGCACGGATTTTAATAATTCTTTTAGCGTTGAGTTCAGTATAGATCCAAGGTGGTCTCATATTAATAGGCTAGTAGACAGTGTCAAAAATAAATGACCAAACACTAACCAATGCATAAAACATCTAAAAACACGTGGAAACAACAAATATGTTGTACATTTAATGCTTTTTATGATTTTTAATTACCAGTGGAACCACCAAGAGTAGATGATTTGATGCTGTGAAACTATGACGTCATAGTGTAGGATTTCATACAAAATTCTATATAAACTATTGTTTTGACATTTATTAAAAAGTAGCTGATTTGATGTGTCAGTCAACTACCCTATTTTATTTTCTTTGAAGGAGTAAAGTCACTGATGATGCAACTTACATATAACAACAGGTTGTTAATACAGAGACGATCGCTATATAACTAATTTCGCTTCTATGTTGCTAAGGACTTACGTATAATTTTAAAAACAATAAAAATAACATACAAAATAAATTGCTTATGAAGGTGGCACCGTCTTACAAAACAATAAAAAGTTTTTAAAAAGAGTATTTAAACTTATAACAAAAATATTTTTTAAGCGATAATTTTATTAGAATATATTATTTTAACATGGCAATATTTCCTAATTGTCCACTAAGTACAGTCAACAAACTTTAAGCATGACTGCCATAGAGTTTAAATTAGTGTCGTCACTCTACCAGCCTGCCGGTTCTCGGAAATATTCATAACTAGCGACCCGCCCCGGCTTCGCCCGGCTTTACTCAGCTTTTCTATACGCATGTATTATACATATAAACCTTCCTCTTGAATCACTCTATCTATTAAAAAAACCGCATCAAAATCCGTTGCGTAGTTTTAAAAATCTAAGGACACATAGGGACAGACAGACGGGAAGCGACTTTGTTTTATACTAGGTAGTGGTGATGACAATGGATTATATATATATCTATACTAATAATAAAGCTGAAGAGTTTGTTTGTTTGCACGCGCTAATCTCTGGATCTACCAGTCGGATTCGATAAATTCTTTCACTAATAGGAAGCTACGTTATCCTTAAAGGTTATAGACTACTTTGTATTAAGGCAAAAACTGTAATTACCTACCATAAATAAAAAAAAAAACGCCTTGCTTAGTTTGGTGCCGGAGTGTTCTCAGTTCAAGTGTATGTGGAACCGGTAGTAGAGTCTATTGTAAAACTGTAACTGTTGACGTTCATAAGTGCCTTATTAGGGCCTAAACTGAATAAATGAGTTTTTGATTTTGATTTTTATCCCGGGAACCGCGAGAGACAACTAGTATTATACAAAAAAAGATCACTATTAATTATAAGGCTGCCCATTATCACTATATCATTAAGTGCGTGCACACAGCTGCGGAAGGTTTGGCGCGCGTTCGTGCGCAATAACAAAGCGCGTTACATTCGGCTGGTGAGTCATGTAACTTAAAGTAATTAAAATTAAAAATGTAAAGAAACCCCCGAACAGTACCGGCGTTAGGGTAGGGCGCGGTAGGGCGATCGCCCAGGGCGCCAGGACCACCTTTATTTCCGGTCGCTCATGTGCGAGTCCTGCTATCTCCAGTCTAAATAAATAAATAAATTCTCAAGTCTAAAGATAAAATGGCTTAAAATCCCTTTTGTTGACGGGATAAGGGGGGGAGGGGGGGATATCACATCTCACCCAGGGTGCTGGTAGAGCTAAAACCGGCACTGCCCCCGAAACACTAGAAAAGAGGTATGTATGATCTTCAAACGGCTGAGCGGATTTTCTGGAAACAGAGCTAACCAAACGAAAGTGTTGTTATTAAAAAAAACGGTCCATCTGTTCAGGAGCTATGATGTCACAGACAGACACACAGATACACAATACAAACTTATTACACCCCTCTTTTTCGTCGGTTTCAAAACTCTGCGAGCGTGTCGAAACCTTAGGCAGGTGTGTCGCTAAACATTAGATTTATATCTAATTTTATATTTATAAACTCATTTATTTTACTTGCAAGTGGTCATGCTTATAATTTGTTGATGGTACTTATTGTCCTGAAATATAATCTAAACCTATTGGTTATTGCTTTTTATTATTACTTTATTCAGCTGCATTCAAGGATATGTAACGTGTTTGTACTAGGGACGGGTTGCATGACTGGTACTTACCTAAAACTAGGGTACATTCCGAAACATGCCATAATCGATCTTAGCGCTCACATCGAAAATTTGCGTTCCGATACGATTATCACATCTATAAGAGCCGTGAACTGTCAATGATTCGGAACGCTTGTGAACGCGCTGACAGTATTTAGAACTAAAACAATCGAAAAAGGGATTAAAAAATTAATGATCAACGCGTTGGGACTCCCTAACTTCAATTATTCGACTCCCTAACTTGAATACAGTGTATTTTTATTTGTTATTCTCACATAAAAACCTTTGTCAAAACAAAAACACAACACAAGTGTCACTTTTGACAGCCACGCTCACGGCGATAACGTTTGGACCATGGTCGTCGTAATCGCAATATGGCGCATGTAATGACGTCACCGATGACGTTTCGCGAAGCTTCGTTATCGCGCTAAAAGTGATTCGGTACGCGGTTTAGCGCGCTCACATGGATAATTATCGATATCATCATCATTCGGAATGCAGCCCTAGTTAGCTTGCGTCAACTTTTACAGAAATTTGACTAACTATTATGGATAAATCTAAGAGATGTTTATTAGTTCATTTGATAATATTTTTTTATTTACTTATTAAATATTTGATCTCTACTAATAATAAAGCGGAAGAGTTTGTTTGAACGCGCTAATCTCTGGAGTTACTGGTCCGATTCGAAAAATTGTTTCACTAATTAGCTAAATTATCCCCAAAGGTTATAGGCTACTTTTTATCTCGGAAACGCGAGATGAACCGCGGGGAACAGCTAGTGTAATATATCTAAGCATGTTCTGTGAAGATTAATTGCCGGCATACTTGCAAACCGAATCAGTATCATAATTACACGCGAGTGTTTATTTGAATAAAATAATATAGATAGTTGACCTATGGAGGAACAAGGATGATTCCTCCATTGAAAAGGGAAGATCTTCCGCCAGGCTGAGTCATAGTGCCTGGAGACCGCGGTCCAACTATTGACTTTGGAATCCTTTATATATGCAAATGCGCGAACAAACTCCACTAGCGCGATGTAGGTTTGTATGTAGATAGTGTCGATATATTGCAGCGCCATCTATCCATCGGAGTCTGAACTATGTAGCCGACAGGGGTCACTATATTACATTTTAAATACCAAACAACCCGCCCCTAGATCCATGAGGTATAAATTTCAGTATCGATAACACAGGACGAGAGATTCTTAAAAAACACTAAAAACTGACTTAAGGCACCAAATCGTAACGCACTAACTTAAATTTTAGAGATTCGTCATCTCCACGTCAAGATCTTTCCAAATGCAGCCCTAACGCGAACCTTTAAGGTTCACTACGCTTTAATGGCGGCATTGACGAGCTTCCCCTCCTCGTTGATATGTACGTCGAGGCCGTAGCTGGCGAACTTGTCGAGGGCCTCCCGCGTCCTCCTCGCGGCTCTCAAGTCGGCCACTCGCTGCTTAGCGTCCCTCCGAGGCAGCACGTACCGCAGCTTGTCCCAGAACCAGGGGTCGCCCCACTTGACGTAGGTGTTGGTGCTGAGATACGCCCGGAGCTCGTCGTCCAACTCCTCGTGGTCGGCGACGTCCTGCAGCAGCACGACGATGACCCTCGCGCGACGGTCGCTCAGCGCCTGCATGTGAGCCGCCCTGAACTCGAGCCGCGCCCAGATCGACTCTAGAAACTTCCGCGACAGCACTATCATAGTTCGCCTCGAGGAGTCCACGGAGCGAGCTATCTGAGTCGGGATCATGTCCCCGACGAGCCAGTCGCGGTAGTGGACGCACACGCGGTACTCCCGGTCCAGGGTCGGCAGCAGCTGCTCGGTGACGTACTTCTCGTCGCCGTGGGCGAACGAGAGGAACACGTCGTACCGTTTGTCTCTGTCTAGCCGCTCCTCGGGGAGCAGACAGCGACACCAGCCGCGGGCGAACAGCCACACCCTCACCTCTAGCGAGTAGCGGTACACGAGGACGGCCAGCAGGGCCACCAGGACCCCGACGAGGGCCAGCGTGCCCCCCACTATACTGGCGATCACCTGCGCGCACAATCTCTTCGTGTCTACGGAGGAAACTGACACTCCATCGCTACACGTCACCTCGTCTAGATCTTTAATATTATCCTTGTACTGCATCAGCAGGGCCAGCTCCCGCGCGTGCGCACACTCGCACTCGAACTTATTCCCCGACAGCCTCAACTGTAGACCCATCTCGATCAGCTCCACCGGAACCTCTCTCAGTGCATTGTCTCTCAGATCTATCTCCTTGACCGAATCTGGAGGACGGCCCTCCGGTGCTCTGTCCATTCCCAATCCGTTTAACTTCAGCACTTGAACGTGCGGAGGTAGAATATAGAAAGATGGCGGTATACTTCGCAGCTGCAGTTGCAATATTTTGACATGAAAGCTGTCAGGTTGAGGAACGGCAACGTCGCCCGTGTCGCAGACTAGCTCTAGAGTATCTGTGGCGGGTCTGTGGTCGCACTGGCAGCCACCGGGACACTCGGTTGTGATGTTACATATCAGCTGTTCAGGTTTTAAGGAGGTCACTCTAGTCCCGGCTAAGTTTCTTGGGGCGACGCAGGCGGCCTCGCCGAAGTCCACTTTAATTTCAGCTCTTTGAGGGTCGAAGGAGTTGTGCAATCGTTGCACGACTCCGTATAGGTGACAGTCGCAGTGCAATGGGTTGTCTTCGAGCCGGGCGAGCCCGTGGCTGCCGGTGCTGGTCCGCGACAGCTCCTCGGGGTGGAGACGGTTGAGGTGGACCGTCGTGATGTTATTGTGTCGCAAGTCCACGACGAGGTGTAAACTCAGGAATGTGATATCGTACGACTGACAACAAAAATGTACAGTTAAGGAGGATATTTAAAAAATCTATTTATGGACCAAAGTTGAACCATAATCTTCGGTGGTCAGCGGCGGTGGTAACACAAAGCCTAGAAGAAAACTGGTTTTCTAGTCGGTAATTTACGATTATGCTTGGCGATAGATTACCACTTGCCATCAGATGGACCGCCTGTCTGCTTGTCGACCTTCTGAGATAAAAATAAAAATAAAAGATTTACAGCTTGAGGAGGGGAAGTAGTTTTTTTTTATACTACTAAGGTAGCAAGCAAGCATACGGCCCACCTGATGGTAAGTGGTTACCGTCGCCTATCGCCATTTGCAATACCAGATGTATTGCCAATGTGTTGCCGACCTGTTACAATGCCGAGAAGGCAAACTGGCTCTCAAGTGCAATTGCCGGAACACACCGGTAGATGCTTGGCGACAGATTTTAAACTAGAGGGTGGTAGCCAGCCAGGCGGGTACTACAAAGTACCACCGTGCTATGGTTTCCTCACGATGTTTTCCTTCACCGAAAGCTCAAGCTCATTGTAGGTTACGAACCCACGACCTTCGTCGCGGCATCCGACGTCACTACCACTGAGCAGCATACAGCATACTAAAAAAATATACTCACATCAATGCTACTAAATCGATTATAAGTCAAATCGAGAGTTTGAATTTGCACGAGAGTCGTCATCCAGTCGTCGAATATATAGGAAATATTGTTCCGACTCAGATCTAACACTCGCAACTCAAATAAGTAACTGAACGGTGATTGTACAATTATGTTGTCGTAGCGATACTCGTTGGTTGCATTTGCGGTCGCGATCGCGGTCTCCGGTTGCAACGTCAGCTGGTTGTTGGATAGTTTGAGCGTGTGGAGAGAGCGCGCTCCTTGGAACGCGTCGTCGAAGATCGTCTTCAGACGATTGTTGTTTATTGATACAGTGTCTAGTTCCGCCAGCCCCGCGAACACCTGTCTGGCGACATAATACTATGTGTTAAGGTGGAGGCGTCGGTTGGAGCGCGAAATTCAAATTTTATCACGTTTTTTGCAAATTGCAGCTCAGTTATAGGTCGTAAGTTATCAACATGTTATTTGCGACAAGAATGGTAGTATATTTACTGATTAATAACAAAAGAAATCATCAACATATTCCTCCAAGGTATATTAGTAACATTTTGTCGTAAATGTCAGTCAGATAAAATTTGAATTTCGCGCTCCAACCGAACGTTTACCCTTAATGGAATTTGACAGGAACATGGAATTATACTATAATAAAACTTAACTAATATTATTGATTTTGATGTGGTTCAAAATTTTATAGGCAATATTGAGGCTATGTTAGTCCGGGAGCGTGAATGACACCGCGAGAGACAGCTAGTATATTAAAAGATACATAAGAAAGATAAAATTAAAAATTAAAAAATAAATTTTAAAAAGCGCGTAGGCAACCCCACATTGATATAGTTTTAAAAATCAGTTGCTAGTTGTCTTAATTGCATAGTGACCGTTTCAAATCGTAAAAACATAATAATTAGTTCAATATGTTCGCAGTTGTAACAAAATTACATAATCGTGAACATATTTCTGACATTTTGTCAGTTTAGTTTAGTTTATAGTATAATGGTCTCCCGGGGTGACATAAGGATTAATACCAGACACTTCTAAATCGGTTTAAGCTTAGAAATCATGTTGGAATTAAGAAACGAACAAATACATGAACCCTGAAGCATTACACTCTTTTTACTGGCAGTCGGTTAAAAACATGTAAACTACTCACGAAGGCAGCACTTCTATAAGATTTCCATCAAGATTGAGTTCCACCAGTTTCTTGTTAGCCGCGAACAAATCCGCTGGCAGCGCTTTAATTTTATTCCCCTGTAAGCGGAGCCGCCGCAGCGCTGTCTGGTCCTTGAACAGTGCGGAGGGCAGCGCTTCAAGCTTGTTATCGGCTAGTGAAAGGTTGACTAAAGCGCTGGATCCGCTGAACACGTCCGCCGGGAGGGTGTGTATCGTTGACATGTCTAGCTTGAGTTCAGTCAGCGATGGAAGCGCTGCGAAGGCTTGCGGTTCCACCGTCAGCTCTATGTCGTTGGACATTGTTATCTGTGGAATAGGAAGTGCTGAGACTTCTGCCTCTCTCCAGAGATAATGGAAGGTTGTTTTTTCCATATTATTTAAATAATTATTAACTTCGCTACAAACTTTCCTTTCATCCCTTATTTAACCGCCTTAAGGGGAAGGTAGCCCGCGAAATTCTGATTTTATTAGGTTCTTTTGCTAATTGCAACTCAGTTAAAGGTCGTATGTTTGTCAACAAGTTTTGATAAATGCGAAAGTTTGTGAGTGTATGTGTTTGTTATTTCTTCAAGCTCAAACGGCCGGACCAATTTTGATGAAATTTGGTATGGAGTTAGCTGACACCCTGGATTAACACATAGACTACTTATTCTTCGGGAACCTTACAGAATACCGCAGCCAAATAACCTGGTGGTGTTCCTGCGCGTGAGTAAAGTCGCCAGAGCTGGTCTCTGCCCTAGGTGTCGCTAGCGTCCATAGGCTACGGTAACCGCTTACCATCAGGCCGCTTGTTTGCCGACTCTGTTGTATAAAAAAAATACCTTGGTCCTCCACAGGACCTCATAGTTTTACCCACCTTCTCCAAGTGCTGTAACGTGGTGAAGACTCCCTGGTGCAAGGTCTGCAGGTTGACTCTGGTGAGGGTGATCTCCTTGAGAAGCGGCGTGTGGTGGAAGGTGCCGGGGGCGAGGGTCCGCGTCGACGAGCTCAGGCTCAGAGACTCCAGGGAACTCAGGCCTGGAACACGGGACACCGATCATTTAACACTTTTTGGACAGCGGACGGCAGCACCCGTCTGGCTGGCCACCATCCCTGTTGAGGAGTGTACTGACCAGCGAAGCTCTGGTTGGCGACATGGTGGTAGTTGTTCCCCCACAGATGCAGCGCGGTGAGGTCGTGCAGGTGGCGGAACACGTCCGGCGGCAACTCCTCGACGCCGTCCAGCGACAGCTCCAGGTAGCGCAGCGGCAGCGCCGGGAACTGGCGCAGCGACACGCGCCGCGCCTCGCGCAGCCGGTAGTGACGCAGCGCCGGGAGCGCCGACAGCACGTCCATCGGGACCGACCGCTCCACGCCTGCATACCACATACATACGCACGCACGCACGCACATCAATTACATGCAGATACTACTCGTTTGGCATTTCATACGAGAAATAAACTGCTGCATATTTGACGTGCTACATGAGCTGACATGCTACATATTTGACGTGCTACATGAGCTGACATGCTACATATTTGACGTGCTACATGAGCTGACATGCTACATATTTGACCTGCTACATGAGCTGACATGCTACATATTTGACGTGCTACATGAGCTGACATGCTACATATTTGACGTGCTACATGAGCTGACATGCTACATATTTGACGTGCTACATGAGCTGACATGCTACATATTTGACGTGCTACATGAGCTGACATGCTACATATTTGACCTGCTACATGAGCTGACATGCTACATATTTGACGTGCTACATGAGCTGACATGCTACATATTTGACGTGCTACATAAGCTGACATGCTACATAGGAGAAATAAACTCATTGACAAGTCTCATGTAGTAACTTTTTATATTGCACTTCAACCCATATAACAACTACTCACACAGCTAAACTAATGTAACACGACAGCTCATGTTGATTTGAACTCAATTTATATAGCACGTCAAATATGTAGCATGTCAGCTCATGTAGCACATCAAATATGTAGCATGTCAGCTCATGTAGCACGTCAAATATGTAGCATGTCAGCTTATGTAGCACGTCAAATATGCAGCATGTCAACTCATGTAGCATGTCAGCTTATGTAACATTTCAGATTATGTAACATGTCAGCGTAAGTTGTCAGCGTACGTAGCATGTCAGCTTATGTAGCATGTCAGCTTATGTAGTAGGTATGTCAACTCATTTAGCACATCAAATATGTAGCATGTCAACTCACGCAGGAGCTCACCTCATAAATCAACACAACATTACACATATATTTATTCCAATAACTCCATACCTGACTCAAACATCATGAGTGCATAGAGGTGGTCGAAGCCGCGCACGTGTTCCGCTCTGAGCGGCGTGCGCAGGTTCCAGAGCGAGAGCGTGGTGACGTCACGCGCCCCGAGCGCCGCCAGCGCGCACGGCAGCGGCTCCGAGAGCGAGAGCGCGCAATCCGACACTGACATACTCTTCAACGTGCCGTCGCGGGACACGCCGAGCTCGGGGATGTCATCACACTTTAGGGTGCCTCCCTGCAAATGTCAAATATGTGTATACACTTAAGAGGAACTGACAAACGCTGGATCAAGATGCTGCACAAAGTTTCTAGGAGAGGTTTTGCGCTATGTATGTTTATGTGTATGTGTATGTTTGTATGCACGTATGTTTAGTTGTAATGAAATAATATTATATTATTTATTCAAATAGAACTTCACAAGCACTTATGAATAGTCAGACTCTAATACACGGTTCGGAAGGTAGCTTTTGCTGATGTTGTATGTCTAAGTGTATGTTTTGGTGTATGTTTGGGTGTGTGTTGAAGTGTATGTTTTGGTGTATGTCGGAGTGTATGTTTGGGTGTATGTTGAAGTGTATGTTTTGGTGTATGTCGGAGTGTATGTTGAAGTGTATGTTTGGGTGTATGTCGGAGTGTATGTTTTGGTGTATGTCGGAGTGTATGTTTTGGTGTATGTCGGAGTGTATGTTTGGGTGTGTGTTGAAGTGTATGCTTTGGTGTATGTCGGAGTGTATGTTTGGGTGTATGTTGAAGTGTGTGTTTATTTATATGTTTTTGTGAATGTTAGTGTGTTGTGTGTTTGTTTATTGTCAGTTACTTAATCTCACCGTAAAGCCAAAACCGACCGAAAATAAATTTATACATGCAAAATTCATAAAACATATCTGTCCCACCTAGAAAAACACAAGATCCCTAAGGATCGACATACCTGACAGTTGATTTTGACGTAGTCATTGGGCTGCACTTTGATGATGACTCTGTTCCCATCACTGAGCGGACACTCGTACTCGAGCTCGTCCCCGGAGAAGAAGCTGCAATTCCCGATGGGCGGCCGCGAGGCGTCCCCCGCCCCCGATGACGTCACCACCGCCAGCGTCAGCGCCGCACGCAACACGCGCCACATCCTCGCTGGTTGGTACACCTAGCGTGACGTCACTGAAACAATAACAACAAACATTTTTATTTAGTTCATTTTATACAAGTAGTTTATGTTTATTGCATATTTATCAGTACAAATACATTTTAATTTGCTATGCGCAAAGCTTCGCAAAGAATCGTATTAATATTATAAATGGGAAAGTTTGTAAGTCTGTATGTTTGTTACTTCTTCACGCTGAAATGGCTTAATCAATTTTGATGAAATTAGTATGGAAGTAGCTGACACCTTGGTTTAATACATAGGCACCTTTTTATACTCAAATTTACTCTCAATTCTTGACCTGAGCTGATTGGCCAAGATCTATAAGTCGTGCGTATTAAGTAAATAATACTTATACAATACAAGGAGAATACCGCGGTTTTCCCTGACATATTAAAGCAATTAACTAATACCTTACAACAAGTCATGCAGTTCAGTCATTAATTAATGAATATTTATTATAAATAAATAGCTCCACATCATGACAAGTCCAACTAAAAAAAAAATGAGCAGGAAAATCAAGCATTTCCACTGTGGAAATAATTTATTTGTATTTTTCTTTAATGTTTTCGGGGGCGTTCGATAGATGGCAGTGTTTTAAATCCTAACGCATTTTTTTTCTTTGTATTTAATTTTCTACACTTGAGTAAAAATTTGAAGGAAATCATGGTGAGGAAACCATAGCACGGTGGTAGAGTACTTTGTAGTACTCGCCTGGCTGGCTACCACCCTCAAGTTGTAAATCTGTCGCCAAGCATCAATAACATTTTATTTTGTGCGCGCCATCTAATGCTTATATTTTGTGTCTTTAAAAAATACAAATAGTACATCCTTCTATAATATTATAAATGCGTAAGTTTGTATGTATGGATAGATGGATGTTTGTTACTATTTCACGGAAAAACTACTGAACGGATTTGGATAAAACTTGGCGCATAGATAGATCATATGGATCCCTAGAATAACATATAGGCTACTTTTTATACCGGGACAACACGGGGCGAAAGCTAGTAAGTCATAAACAAAGTATGGCTTTGATCCTTCGACTATTTTTTTATGCAATCCAAACCTATGAAGTAATGAGAGCCAGTTTCATTCTAAGTTTTGTGTGCTTACCACCGGCCACATCATCACTGACCACGGTGAGATTGTTTTCAAACACAAGTCTACTTATAGTAAAAAAAAAATAAGGAACGTCTACAGAATAACAGTTGATGTTAACAAGTTGACAGCATGAGCTCAACGAATCGGAACTAGTGACCGATTTAACTTATTTCATTTAGTTACGGATCTAAACAGACTGTCTGTGTCAGAACTCCACGTCAGTTACTAAAAACGCATTTTGGATTCATTAGACATCCTACTTCCTACTAATTGTAAACTAGCTGCCCCCCGCGGTTTCACCCGCGTTCCCGAAGTACCTTATGTTATTCCAGGGTATGATCTATCTATGTGCCAAGTCTCATCCAAATCTGTTCAGTAGTTTTTACGTGAAAGAGCAACAATGATACATACTCACAAACTTTCGCCTTTTTATTATTAGTAAGAAGCGAAAGTTGGATGAAACTTGGAACTCATATAGTTTATAACCTAGATTAACACATAGGATACTTTTTATCCCGGGAAAACATAAGATCCCTCGGGAACGCGGGTGAATCCGGGGAGCGGAAGCTAGTCATACTAATATTATAAAATGCAAAAGTTTGTGAGTATGTTTGTTACTCTTTCACGTAAAAACTACAGAACGGATTTATACATAGATCATACCCTGAAATAACGTGTGACCCTTCCTGGCAGGGCCACCATCACGGATCTGAATTCCAAATCTGTCGCTATTTTGTCCCTAATTTGTCCTATTTTATCCTCGAATATCAGATTTTGTCGCGTCCTGGTTCAAAAGTTACAATGGTTGTTAGGTGACACCAGGACTTGGAATAGGCTAGTTGACATTGTCAAAAATAAATGACCAAACACTAACCAATGCATAAAACATATAAAAACACGTGGAAACATCAAATATGTTGTACATTTAATGCTTTTTATGATTTTTAATTACCAGTAGAACCGCTAAGAGTAGATCTTTTGATGCTGTGAACCTATGACGTCATAGTGTAGTATTTCATACAATATTCCATATAAACTATAGTTTTGACATTTATTAAAAAGTAGCTGATTTGATATGTCAGTCAACTACCCTATTCAGATCCGTGCGTGATGGTGGCCCTGCCAGGAAGAGCCACACTGGAATACCATACAGGATATTTTTTATTGCGTGCAACCGCGGGACGAAACAATGAAGTCGATTCTGTTGTTTACGAACTTAACTAATATTAAACAAGTCACCTCTCTTTCATTTTAACCTTATTGAAAAAAGATAGAACATTTTTAATGATGTCAGTTTAATCCATACCGTCGTAATGTACCAATAAAGATCGCGCTTAAATTCACGTTGAAATATCTGATCGGATTAAACTGACAGGACTAAACTATCTTGCATCCCTTTCTTATATTTACTATTAGAAAGAGATATAGTGAGATTCAATTTATTTAGTTCGTAAACAACAGAATCGACACCAATGAAGTACTTAGGTATATGAATTGCATGCGCAAAAAATAGTTATCATAATTACTGTCATGTGTCCGCCCACTTACCACAGACATATCAAGTATCTATCTCAACACTATAGGTACATTAGGTATATGTATGTATTCCCTTCCTATTAGATCTCAGAATGTGTGCTAATACTAGCTCACACCCCGCGGTTTCACCCGCGTTCCCGGGATAAAAAGTAGCCTATATGTTATTCCAGGGTATGATCTATCTATGTGCCAAGTTTCATCCAAATCCGTTCGGTAGTTTTTACGTGAAAGAGCAACAAACATTAATTTATAAAATATTTGTAGGATAATGTGAACAGTATTTCTCAAAGTGAAGTGACAACTTCCATCAACAATATCATAGATATCGGGACACGTACAAAATCCAAGCTAAATCCTGTCCGCGTGAATATATACTTTTACAGCTGCATTTGTTTACTAACAAACGGAGAGAAATGTTTTAAAACAGTTTTAAGTTCAACCTAATTACAGCCATAGCACCTAGTAATAAAGTCACAAATCTTATCTAATACTTACGATCATTCGAACTAAACAAAATAAGAGCTCACTTCTCTAGTGAGTGTCACACGAGTTTTTAATAACTAATTATGTGCAGTATCATACAGTACTTTATCTAAACTCATATAAGTAATGTAATTTAAAGGTATAAAATCGAAAATATTTTGGTTTACAAAAAAAATTGTGCTTTAAAAAAAAAAAAAACATTTTTGGCCAAAATAAAATATGCCAACTCCCAAAAATTCTTACCTCCAAAGTTAAGTTTAAAATTCCTAAAATCGACACTATTACATGCAACCACAGACAAAGTAAATTTGCATCTAAAATTGAATTGATACTGATTGCATATTCCCTATTGGGGCCAGGCACAGGTTAAGAAATAAAACAATCCAGGAATAATTGTAGACACACCAGTTTATGAAGTTTCAGAGTGACTAGAGACGGCCAGCACGAAATGCATGTCTACATCTCGCTCACACCATATACAAGCTACCTACCTATATACTATACATACATACTACATGACAAAATAATTACATTCTTATAACTAACTTACAATATAAAATGCATCAGCAACGCAGTGCGATCAGTTGCAGATCGTGCGATCGTTGTGCAATTGACAATAATTTTCAGTTATTTCATAACCAAAGCATGGGGATCTCAAATTTTATTATTATTGCATATTATTTTGTAAAAGTGTATACTGGTGCCGATTCTGTTGTTTACGAACTAAATAAATTTAATATCACTATATATCTTTCTAATAGTAAATATAAGAAAGGGATGCAACATATTTTAGTCCTGTCAGTTTAATCCGATCACACATTTCAACGTGAATTTAAGCGCGATCTTTATTGGTCACGACTATTTACCCGTACATTACGACGGCATGGATTAAACTGACAGCATTAAAAATGTTCTATCTTTTGTTCAATAAGGTTAACATGAAAGAGAGGTGACTTGTCTGATATTAGTTAAGTTCGTAAACAACAGAATCGACACCAGTGTAATAAAAAAATATATCGAGGTAATAATAGTACCTATATAAACAAAGTACAAAACAATACAAAAACAATAAGAAAATAAAGGATTGCACCTTATTGTGGTTGTCAGGCAGTCTTAGCTAAAAAATAAAGAATTCAATTTTAAAAAGAAAATTGTATCACAAAATAATGTTCCTTGCAAACTTTGAGAACTCTTCAGGTAACATTTGACAGATCAAGGTCATTTTTAACCGACTTAAAAAATTGAGAAGGTTCCCATTTTGGTTTTGTTTTTTTATGTTTGTTCACGCATAACTTTTTTTATTATGAACGAATTTTAATAATTCTTTTAGCGTTGAGTTCAGTATAGCTCCAAGGTGGTCTCATATTAATAGGGTAGTTGACAGTGTCAAAAATAAATGACCAAACACTAACCAATGCATAAAACATCTAAAAACACGTGGAAAAAACAAATATGTTGTACATTTAATGCTTTTAATGATTTTTAATTACCATATACCAGTGGAACCACCAAGAGAAGATGATTTGATGCTATGAAACTATGACGTCATAGTGTAATATTTCATACAAAATTCTATAGAAACTATTGTTTTGACATTTATTAAAAAGTAGCTGATTTGATATGTCAGTCAACTACCCTATTTTAATTTCTTTGAAGGAGTAAAGTCACTGATGATGCAACTTACATATAACAACAGGTTGTTAATACAGAGACGATCGCTATATAACTAATTTCGCTTCTACGTTGCTAAGGACTTACGTATAATTTTAAAAACAATAAAAATAACATACAAAATAAATTGCTTATGAAGGTGGCACCGTCTTACAAAACAATAAAAAGTTTTTAAAGAGTATTTAAACTTATAACAAAAATATTTTTTAAGCGATAATTTTATTATAATATATTATTTTAACATGGCAATATTTCCTAATTGTCCACTAAGTACAGTCAACAAACTTTAAGCATGATTGCCATAGAGTTTAAATTAGTGTCGTCACTCAAGCAGCCTTCCGGTTCTCGCAAATATTCATAACTAGCGACCCGCCCCGGCTTCGCCCGGCTTTACTCAGCTTTTCTATACTATAAAACGCATGTATTATACATATAAACCTTCCTCTTGAATCACTCTATCTATTAAAAAAACCGCATTAAAATCCGTTGCGTAGTTTTAAAGATCTAAGGACACATAGGGACAGACAGACAGGAAGCGACTTTGACTATGTAGTGATGATGACAATGGATTATCTATATATCTATACTAATAATAAAGCTGAAGAGTTTGTTTGTTTGCACGCGATAATCTCTGGATCTAACATTCGGATTCGATAAATTCTTTCACTAATAGGAAGCTACGTTATCCTTAAAGGTTATAGATTACTTTGTATTCAGACAAAAACTGTAATTACCTACCATAAATTAAAAAAAAAACGCCTTGCTGAGTTTGTTGCCGGAGTGTTCTCAGTTCTAGTGTATGTGGAACCGGTAGTAGAGTCTATTGTAAAACTGTAACTGTTGACGTTCATAAGTGCCTTATTAGGGCTTAAACTGAATAAATGAGTTTTTGATTTTGATTTTTATCCCGGGAACCGCGAGAGACAACTAGTATTATACAAAAAAAGATCACTATTAATTATAAGGCTGCCCATTATATATATCATTAAGTGCGTGCACACAGCTGCGGAAGGTTTGGCGCGCGTTCGTGCGCGATAACAAAGCGCGTTACATTCGGCTGGTGAGTCATGTAATTTATTATAATTAAAATTAAAAATGTCAAGAAACTCCCGAACAGTACCGGCGTTAGGGTAGGGCGCGGTAGGGCGATCGCCCAGAGCGCCAGGACCACCTTTATTTCCGGTCGCTCATGAGCGAGTCCTGCTATCTCCAGTCTAAATAAATAAATAAATTCTCAAGTCTAAAGATATAATGGCTTAAAATCCCTTTTGTTGGCGCGAGAAGGGGGGGAGGGGGGGATATCACATCTCACCCAGGGTGCTGGTAGAGCTAAAACCGGCACTGCCCCCGAAACACTAGAAAAGAGGTATGTATGATCTTCAAACGGCTGAGCGGATTTTCTTGAAACAGAGCTAACAAAACCAGAGTGTTGTTATTAAGACACCTATAAAAAAACGGTCCATCTGTTCAGGAGCTATGATGCCACAGACAGACACACAGATACACAATACAAACATATTACACCCCTCTTTTTCGTCGGTTTAAAAACTCTGCGAGCGTGTCGAAACCTTAGGCAGGTGTGTCGCTAAACATTAGATTTATATCTAATTTTATATTTATAAATCCATTTATTTTACTTGCAAGTGGTCATGCTTATAATTTGTTGATGGTACTTATTGTCCTGAAATGTAATCTAAACCTATTGGTTATTGCTTTTTATTATTACTTTATTCAGCTGCATTCAAGGATATGTAACGTGTTTGTTTGTACTAGGGACGGGTTGCATGACTGGTACTTACCTAAAACTAGGGTACATTCCGAAACATGCCATAATCGATCTTAGCGCCCACATCGAAAATTTGCGTTCCGATACGAACATCACATCTATAAGAGCCGTGAACTGTCAATGATTCGGAACGCTTGTGAACGCGCTGACAGTATTTAGAACTAAAAAAATTATTAGACTCCCTAACTTGAATACAGTGTATTTTTATTTGTTATTCTCACATAAAAACCTTTGTCAAAACAAAAACACAACACAAGTGTCACTTTTGACATCCACGCTCACGGCGATAACGTTTGGACCATGGTCGTCGTAATCGCAATATGGCGCATGTAATGACGTCACCGATGACGTTTCGCGAGGCTTCGTTATCGCGCTAAAAGTGATTCGGTACGCGGTTTAGCGCGCTCACATCGATAATTATCGATATCATCATCATTCGGAATGCAGCCCTAGTTAGCTTGCGTCAACTTTTACAGAAATTTGACTAACTATTATGGATAAGTCTAAGAGATGTTTATTAGTTCATTTGATAATATTTTTTTATTTACTTATTAAATATTGTGATCTCTACTAATAATAAAGCGGAAGAGTTTGTTTGAACGCGCTAATCTCTGGAGTTACTGGTCCGATTCGAAAAATTCTTTCACTAATAGGAAGCTGAATTATCCCCAAAGGTTACAGGCTACTTTTTATCCCGGAAACGCGAGATGAACCGCGGGGAACAGCTAGTGTAATATATCTAAGCAAGTTCTGTGAAGATTAATTGCTGAGTTTATTGCCGGCATACTTGCAAACCGAATCAGTATCATAATTACACGCAAGTGTTTATTTGAATAAAATAATATAGATAGTTGACCTATGGAGGAACAAGGATGATTCCTCCATTGAAAAGGGAAGATCTTCCGCCAGGCTGAGTCATCGTGGCTGGAGACCGCCCTCCAACTGTTGACTTTGGAATCCTGTATATATGCGAATGCGCGAACAAACTCCACTAGCGCGATGTAGGTTTGTATGTAGATAGTGTCGATATATTGCAGCGCCATCTATCCATCGGTGTCTGAACTATGTAGCCGACAGGGGTCACGATATTACATTTTAAATACCAAACAACCCGCCCCTAGATCCATGAGGTATAAATTTCAGTATCGATAACACAGGACGAGAGATTCTTAAAAAACACTAAAAACTGACTTAAGGCACCAAATCGTAACGCACTAACTTAAATTTTAGAGATTCGTCATCTCCACGTCAAGATCTTTCCAAATGCAGCCCTAACGCGAACCTTTAAGGTTCACTACGCTTTAATGGCGGCATTGACGAGCTTCCCCTCCTCGTTGATATGTACGTCGAGGCCGTAGCTGGCGAACTTGTCGAGCGCCTCCCGCGTCCTCCTCGCGGCTCTCAAGTCGGCCACTCGCTGCTTAGCGTCCCTCCGAGGCAGCACGTACCGCAGCTTGTCCCAGAACCAGGGGTCGCCCCACTTGACGTAGGTGTTGGTGCTGAGATACGCCCGGAGCTCGTCGTCCAACTCCTCGTGGTCGGCGACGTCCTGCAGCAGCACGACGATGACCCTCGCGCGACGGTCGCTCAGCGCCTGCATGTGAGCCGCCCTGAACTCGAGCCGCGCCCAGATCGACTCTAGAAACTTCCGCGACAGCACTATCATAGTTCGCCTCGAGGAGTCCACGGAGCGAGCTATCTGAGTCGGGATCATGTCCCCGACGAGCCAGTCGCGGTAGTGGACGCACACGCGGTACTCCCGGTCCAGGGTCGGCAGCAGCTGCTCGGTGACGTACTTCTCGTCGCCGTGGGCGAACGAGAGGAACACGTCGTACCGTTTGTCTCTGTCTAGCCGCTCCTCGGGGAGCAGACAGCGACACCAGCCGCGGGCGAACAGCCACACCCTCACCTCTAGCGAGTAGCGGTACACGAGGACGGCCAGCAGGGCCACCAGGACCCCGACGAGGGCCAGCGTGCCCCCCACTATACTGGCGATCACCTGCGCGCACAATCTCTTCGTGTCTACGGAGGAAACTGACACTCCATCGCTACACGTCACCTCGTCTAGATCTTTAATATTATCCTTGTACTGCATCAGCAGGGCCAGCTCCCGCGCGTGCGCACACTCGCACTCGAACTTATTCCCCGACAGCCTCAACTGTAGACCCATCTCGATCAGCTCCACCGGAACCTCTCTCAGTGCATTGTCTCTCAGATCTATCTCCTGGACCGAATCTGGAGGACGGCCCTCCGGTGCTCTGTCCATTCCCAATCCGTTTAACTTCAGCACTTGAACGTGCGGAGGTAGAATATAGAAAGATGGCGGTATACTTCGCAGCTGCAGTTGCAATATTTTGACATGAAAGCTGTCAGGTTGAGGAACGGCAACGTCGCCCGTGTCGCAGACTAGCTCTAGAGTATCTGTGGCGGGTCTGTGGTCGCACTGGCAGCCACCGGGACACTCGGTTGTGATGTTACATATCAGCTGTTCAGGTTTTAAGGAGGTCACTCTAGTCCCGGCTAAGTTTCTTGGGGCGACGCAGGCGGCCTCGCCGAAGTCCAGTTTAATTTCAGCTCTTTGAGGGTCGAAGGAGTTGTGCAATCGTTGCACGACTCCGTATAGGTGACAGTCGCAGTGCAATGGGTTGTCTTCGAGCCGGGCGAGCCCGTGGCTGCCGGTGCTGGTCCGCGACAGCTCCTCGGGGTGGAGACGGTTGAGGTGGACCGTCGTGATGTTATTGTGTCGCAAGTCCACGACGAGGTGTAAACTCAGGAATGTGATATCGTACGACTGACAACAAAAATTTACAGTTAAGGAGGATATTTAAAAAATCTATTTATGGACCAAAGTTGGTGGTAACACAAAGCCTAGAAGGAAACTGGTTTTCTAGTCGGTAATCGTAAATGCTTGGCGATAGATTACCACTTGCCATCAGATGGACCGCCTGTCTGCTTGTCGACCTTCTGAGATAAAAATAAAAAAAAAGATTTACAGCTTGAGGGGGGGAGGTAGTTTTTTTTTATACTACTAAGGTAGCAAGGCAATTGCCGGAACACACCGGTAGGTGCTTGGCGACAGATTTTCAACTTGAGGGTGGTAGCCAGCCAGACGAAAGCTCAAGCTCATTGTAGGATTCGAACCCACGACCTTCGTCGCGGCATCCGACGTCACTACCACTGGGCAGCATACAGCATACTAAAAAAATATACTCACATCAATGCTACTAAATCGATTATAAGTCAAATCGAGAGTTTGAAGTTGCACGAGAGTCGTCATCCAGTCGTCGAATATATAGGAAATATTGTTCCGACTCAGATCTAACACTCGCAACTCAAATAAGTAACTGAACGGTGATTGTACAATTATGTTGTCGTAGCGATACTCGTTGGTTGCATTTGCGGTCGCGGTCGCGGTCGCGATCGCGGTCTCCGGTTGCAACGTCAGCTGGTTGTTGGATAGTTTGAGCGTGTGGAGAGAGCGCGCTCCTTGGAACGCGTCGTCGACGATCGTCTTCAGACGATTGTTGTTTATTGATACAGTGTCTAGTTCCGCCAGCCCCGCGAACACCTGTCTGGCGACATAATACTATGTGTTAAGGTGGAGGCGTCGGTTGGAGCGCGAAATTCAAATTTTATCACGTTTTTTGCAAATTGCAGCTCAGTTATAGGTCGTATGTTATTTGCGAGAAGAATGGTAGTTTATTTACTGATTAATAACAAAAGAAATCATCAACATATTCCTCCGAGGTATATGACTGACATATCGTATATACCTTGGAGGAATGTGTTGATAACTTACGACCTATAACTGAGCTGCAATTTGCAAAAAACGTGATAAAATTTGAATTTCGCGCTCCAACCGAAGGTTTACCCTTAATGGAATTTGACAGGAACATGGAATTATACTATAATAAACCTTAACTAATATTATTGATTTTTATGTGGTTCAAAATTTTATAGGCAATATTGAGGCTATGTTAGTCCGGGAGCGTGAATGACACCGCGAGAGACAGCTAGTATATTAAAAGATACATAAGAAAGATAAAATAAAATTAAAAAATAAATTAAAAAAAGCACGTAGGCAACCCCACATTGATATAGTTTTAACAACCAGTTGCTAGTTGTCTTAATTGCATAGTAACCTTTTCAAATCGTTAAAACATAATAATTAGTTCAATATGTTCGCAGTTGTAACAAAATTACATAATCGTGAACATATTTTTGACATTTTGTCAGTTTAGTTTATTTTATAGTATAATGGTCTCCCGGGGTGACATAAGGATTAATACCAGACACTTCTAAATCGGTTTAAGCTTAGAAATCATGTTGGAATTAAGAAACGAACAAATACATGAACCCTGAAGCATTACACTCTTTTTACTGGCAGTCGGTTAAAAACATGTAAACTACTCACGAAGGCAGCACTTCAATATAATTTCCATCAAGATTGAGTTCCACCAGTTTCTTGTTAGCCGCGAACAAATCCGCTGGCAGCGCTTTAATTTTATTCCCCTGTAAGCGGAGCCGCCGCAGCGCTGTCTGGTCCTTGAACAGTGCGGAGGGCAGCGCTTCAAGCTTGTTATCGGCTAGTGAAAGGTTGACTAAAGCGCTGGATCCGCTGAACACGTCCGCCGGGAGGGTGTGTATCGTGGACATGTCTAGCTTGAGTTCAGTCAGCGATGGAAGCGCTGCGAAGGCTTGCGGTTCCACCGTCAGCTCTATGTCGTTGGACATTGTTATCTGTGGAATAGGAATAGAGTTTGTATTAGGTTTAGTCAACACAAGTGCTGAGACTTCTGCCTCTCTCCAGAGATAATGGATGGTTTTTTTTCCATATTATTTAAATAATTATTAACTTCGCTAGAAACTTTCCTTTCATCCCTTATTTAACCGCCTTAAGGGGAAGGTAGCCCTCGAAATTCAGATTTTATTAGGTTTTTTGCTAATTGCAACTCTGTTTGTTCGTCGTATGTTTGTCAACAAGTTTTGATAAATGCGAAAGTTTGTGAGTGTGTATAATTTTGATGAAATTTGGTATGGAGGTAGCTGACACCCTGGATTAACACATAGACTACTTATTCTTCGGGAACGCGGGTGAAACCGTGGGGCGGATGCCAGTAACAAAATAGCCTGGCGGAAGATCTTCCCTTTCAAAATCAAATCAAAATCAAATCAAAAACTCATTTATTCAGTTTAGGCCCTAATAAGGCACTTATTTCCAATAGAGAAGTTATCTACATTTCTCTATTGGAAAGGGAAATATATTTTTAACAAAGTACTCATTGATTACTTACTACGTTTTACTTTTGTCATAGATTGTTCCCCTCTTACTTCTTGTTGTTTTGTTTTTTATTCTCGCTATTCCAATTTCTTGTTTATGGCTCCATCGAGTGGCCGATGACTTTGCCAATGTCATGCTTAGAAAAGGAAAGATTTATTTAAACCAATTTTACTCGCATGTTGGTTTAAATAAATCTTTGACTTGTTATTGCTGATAGCTGACAGATTTGGGTGTTATTGCGTGTTTTGTATTTTGTTATTTTAAATTATTATTTTAATTATGTTTTCGTTGTTTTTGTAATTTTTATATTAGAACGCATCTCGGTGTCACTGTATGTTCGTGATGTCATAGACATAGGCCCTGACTGAAAACCAGCGCGAGGGTTGATATTTAGTTATCGATCTGAGCATTATGCTGAGTCAGGACCTATTCTTGACATCGCGCAACATTACAACATTGTTAGTTTTTTTATTTTTATTTTTTGTACTCTTTTTATTTTATTTTTTCTTTTTCAATTTTGTAATGTTGTGTGTTGTCATGAATAAATGTTTTTTCTTTCTTTCTATTTCATTTTAAGAGAGGTAGAGTATAGCGATTTTTCGCTTAAAGACCTCATAGTTTTACCCACCTTCTCCAAGTGCTGTAACGTGGTGAAGACTCCCTGGTGCAAGGTCTGCAGGTTGACTCTGGTGAGGGTGATCTCCTTGAGAAGCGGCGTGTGGTGGAAGGTGCCGGGGGCGAGGGTCCGCGTCGACGAGCTCAGGCTCAGAGACTCCAGGGAACTCAGGCCTGGAACACGGGACACCGATCATTTAACACTTTTTGGACAGCGGACGGCAGCACCCGCCTGGCTGGCCACCATCCCCATGTTGAGGAGTGTACTGTACTGACCAGCGAAGCTCTGGTTGGCGACATGGTGGTAGTTGTTCCCCCACAGATGCAGCGCGGTGAGGTCGTGCAGGTGGCGGAACACGTCCGGCGGCAACTCCTCGACGCCGTCCAGCGACAGCTCCAGGTAGCGCAGCGGCAGCGCCGGGAACTGGCGCAGCGACACGCGCCGCGCCTCGCGCAGCCGGTAGTGACGCAGCGCCGGGAGCGCCGACAGCACGTCCATCGGGACCGACCGCTCCACGCCTGCATACCACATACATACGCACGCACGCACATCAATTACATGCAGATACTACTCGTTTGGCATTTCATACGAGAAATAAACTGCTGCATATTTGACGTGCTACATGAGCTGACATGCTACATACTTGACGTGCTACATGAACTGACATGCTACATATTTGACGTGCTACATGAGCTGACATGCTACATATTTGACCTGCTACATGAGCTGACATGCTACATATTTGACCTGCTACATGAGCTGACATGCTACATATTTGACGTGCTACATGAGCTGACATGCTACATATTTGACGTGCTACATAAGCTGACATGCTACATAGGAGAAATAAACTCATTGACAAGTCTCATGTAGTAACTTTTTATATTGCACTTCAACCCATATAACAACTACTCACACAGCTAAACTAATGTAACACGACAGCTCATGTTGATTTGAACTCAATTTATATAGCACGTCAAATATGTAGCATGTCAGCTTATGTAGCACGTCAAATATGCAGCATGTCAGCTTATGTAGCATGTCAGCTTATGTAGTAGGTATGTCAACTCATTCAGCACATCAAATATGTAGCATGTCAACTCACGCAGGAGCTCACCTCATAAATCAACACAACATTACACATATATTTATTCCAATAACTCCATACCTGACTCAAACATCATGAGTGCATAGAGGTGGTCGAAGCCGCGCACGTGTTCCGCTCTGAGCGGCGTGCGCAGGTTCCAGAGCGAGAGCGTGGTGACGTCACGCGCCCCGAGCGCCGCCAGCGCGCACGGCAGCGGCTCCGAGAGCGAGAGCGCGCAATCCGACACTGACATACTCTTCAACGTGCCGTCGCGCGACACGCCGAGCTCGGGGATGTCATCACACTTTAGGGTGCCTCCCTGCAAATGTCAAATATGTGTATACACTTAAGAGGAACTGATAAACGCTGAATCAAGATGCTGCACAAAGTTTCTAGGAGAGTTTTTGCGCTATGTATGTTTATGTGTATGTGTATGTTTGTATGCACGTATGTTTAGTTGTAATGAAATAATATTATATTATTTATTCAAATAGAACTTCACAAGCACTTATGAATAGTCAGACTCTAATACACGGTTCGGAAGGTAGCTTTTGCTGATGTTGTATGTCTAAGTGTATGTTTTGGTGTATGTTTGGGTGTGTGTTGAAGTGTATGTTTTGGTGTATGTCGGAGTGTATGTTGAAGTGTATGTTTTGGTGTATGTCGGAGTGTATGTTTTGGTGTATGTCGGAGTGTATGTTTGGGTGTGTGTTGAAGTGTATGCTTTGGTGTATGTCGGAGTGTATGTTGAAGTGTGTGTTTATTTATATGTTTTTGTGAATGTTAGTGTGTTGTGTGTTTGTTTATTGTCAGTTACTTAATCTCACCGTAAAGCCAAAACCGACCGAAAATAAATTTATACATGCAAAATTCATAAAACATATCTGTTCACCTAGAAAAACACAAGACCCTAAGGATCGACATACCTGACAGTTGATTTTGACGTAGTCATTGGGCTGCACTTTGATGATGACTCTGTTCCCATCACTGAGCGGACACTCGTACTCGAGCTCGTCCCCGGAGAAGAAGCTGCAATTCCCGATGGGCGGCCGCGAGGCGTCCCCCGCCCCCGATGACGTCACCACCGCCAGCGTCAGCGCCGCACGCAACACGCGCCACATCCTCGCTGGTTGGTACACCTAGCGTGACGTCACTGAAACAATAACAACAAACATTTTTATTTAGTTCATTTTATCCAAGTAGTTTATGTTTATTGCATATTTATCAGTACAAATACATTTTAATTTGCTATGCGCAAAGCTTCGCAAAGAATCGTATTAATATTATAAAAGGAAAGTTTGTAAGTCGGTATGTTTGTTACTTCTACACGCTGAAATGGCTGAACAAATTTTTATAAAATTTTGTATGGAGGTAGCTAAGACCATGGTTTAAGGCGATGCTTTACGTGAAATGATGATTCTAAAATGCGTTTTTCTCCAAGAGATTTGGAAAAAATATATGTGAAACTAGAGAATATGTGACGGGGAATAGTTTTTAAAAAATTGGGATTTTTCATTAGTAACGTCAGAAAAATATCGTAAATATGCCCCTGCTCGAAATGTTGACTTGAGCTGATTGACCAAGATCTCAGGGTAGTGCGTATTAAGTATATAATACAAGGAGAATACCGCGGTTTTCCCTGACATATTAAAGCAATTAACTAATACCTTACAACAAGTCATGCAGTTCAGTCATTAATTAATGAATATTTATTATAAAAAAAAATGAGCAGGAAAATCAAGCATTTCCACTGTGGAAATAATTTATTTGTATTTTTCTTTAAATGTTTTCGGGGGCGTTCGATAGATGGCAGTGTTTTAAATCCTAACGCATTTTTTTTCTTTGTAGGTATTTAATTTTCTACACTTGAGTAAAAATTTGAAGGAAATCATGGTGAGGAAACCATAGCACGGTGGTAGAGTACTTTGTAGTACCCGCCTGGCTGGCTACCACCCTCAAATTGAAAATCTGTCGCCAAGCATCAATAACATTTTATTTTTTGCGCGCCATCCAATGCTTATATTTTGTGACTTAAAAAAAAACAAATAGTACATCCTTCTATAATATTATAAATGCGTAAGTTTGTATGTATGTATGGATGGATGTTTGTTACTCTTTCACGGAAAAACTACTGAACGGATTTGGATAAAACTTGGCGCATAGATAGATCATATGGATCCCTAGAATAACATATAGGCTACTTTTTATACCGGGAAAACACGGGGCGAAAGCTAGTAAGTCATAAACAAAGTATGGCTTTGATCCTTCGACTATTTTTTTATGCAAACAAAAACGATGAAGTAATGAGAGCCAGTTTCATTCTAAGTTTTGTGTGCTTACCACCGGCCACATCATCACTGACCACGGTGAGATTGTTTTCAAACACAAGTCTACTTTTAGTAAAAAAAAAATAACGAACGTCTACAGAATAACAGTTGAGGTTAACAAGTTGACAGCATGAGTTCAACGAATCGGAACTAGTGACCGATTTAACTTATTTCATTTAGTTACGGATCTAAACAGACTGATGTCAGAACTCCACGTCAGTTACTAAAACCGCATTTTGGATTCATGAGACATCCTACTTCCTACTAATTGTAAACTAGCTGCCCCCCGCGGTTTCACCCGCGTTCCCGAAGTACCTTATGTTATTCCAGGGTATGATCTATCTATGTGCCAAGTTTCATCCAAATCCATTCATTAGTTTTTGAGTAACAAAGATACATACTCACAAACTTTCGTCTTTTTATTATTAGTAAGAAGCGAAAGTTGGATGAAACTTGGAACACAGATAGTTTATAACCTAGATTAACACATAGGATACTTTTTATCCGGGTGAATCCGGGGAGCGGAAGCTAGTCATACTAAAATTATACGTATTTATACATAGATCATACCCTGGAATAAAGTGTGACCCTTCCTGGCAGGGCCACCATCACGGATCTGAATTCCAAGTCTGTCGCTATTTTGTCCTATTTTGTCCTCGAATATCAGATTTTGTCGCACCCTAGTTCAAAAGTTACAATGGTTGTTAGGTGACACCAGGACTTGGAATAGGCTAGTTGACAGTGTCAAAAATAAATGACCAAACACTAACCAATGCATAAAACATGTAAAAACACGTGGAAATATCAAAATACATTTAATGCTTTTTATGATTTTTAATTACCAGTGGAACACTTACCACAGATATATCAAGTATCTATCTCAACACTATAGGTACATTAGGTATATGTATGTATTCCCTTCCTATTAGATCTCAGAATGTGTGCTAATACTAGCTCACACCCCGCGGTTTCACCCGCGTTCCCGGGATAAAAAGTAGCCTATGTTATTCCAGGGTATGATCTATCTATGTGCCAAGTTTCATCCAAATCCGTTGAGTAGTTTTTACGTGAAAGAGCAACAAACATTCATCCTTACTCACAAACTTTCGCATTTATAATATTTGCAGGATAATGTGAACAGTATTTCTCAAAGTGTACGATAACTTCGATCAACAATATCATAGATATCGGGACACGTACAAAAACCAAGCTAAATACTGTCCGCGTGAATATATACTTTTACAGCTGCATTTGTTTACTAACAAACGGAGAGAAATGTTTTAAAATAGTTTTAAGTTCAACCTAATTACAGCCATAGCACCTAGTAATAAAGTCACAAATCTTATCTAATACTTACGATCATTCGAACTAAACAAAATAAGAGCTCACTTCTCTAGTGAGTGTCACACGAGTTTTTAATACCTAATTATATGCATTATCATACAATACTTTATCTAAACTCATATAAGTAATGTAATTTAAAGGTATAAAATCGAAAATATTTTGGTTTACAAAAAAAATTGTGCTTTCAAAAAAAAAAACATTTTTGGCCAAAATAAAATATGCCAACTCCCAAAAATTCTTACCTCTAAAGTTAAGTCAAAAATTCCTAAAATCGACACTATTACATGTAACCACAGACAAAGTAAATTTGCATCTAAAATTGAATTGATACTGATTGCATATTCCCTATTGGGGCCAGGCACAGGTAAGAAATAAAACAATCCAGGAATAATTGTAGACACACCAGTTTATGAAGTTTCAGAGTGACTAGAGACGGCCAGCACGAAATGCATGTCTATATCTCGCTCACACCACATACAAGCTACCTACCTATATACTATACATACATACTACATGTCAAAATGTTAAACATGACAATGACATTCTTATAACTAACTTACAATATAAAATGCATCAGCAACGCAGTGCGATCAGTTGCAGATCGTGCGATCGTTGTGCAATTGACAATAATTTTAAGTTATTTCATAACCAAAGCATGGGGATCTCAAATTTTATTATTATTGCATATTTTGTAAAAGTGTATAATGGTGACGATTCTGTTGTTTACGAACTAAATAAATTTAATCTCACTATATCTCTTTTTAATAGTAAATATAAGAAAGGGATGCAAGATATTTAAGTCCTGTCAGTTTAATCCGATCACACATTTCAACGTGAATTTAAGCGCGATCTTTATTGGTCACGACTATTTACCCGTACATTACGACGGCGTGGATTAAACTGACAGCATTAAAAATGTTCTGCCTTTTGTTCAATAAGGTTAACATGAAAGAGAGGTGACTTGTCTAATATTAGATAAGTTCGTAAACAACAGAATCGACACCAGTGTAATAAAAAAATATATCGAGGTAATAATAGTACCTATATAAACAAAGTACAAAACAATACAAAAACAATAAGAAAATAAAGGATTGCACCTTATTGTGATTGTTAGGCAGTCTTAGCTAAAAAGCAAAGAATTCAATTTTAAAAAGAAAATTGTATCACAAAATAATGTTCCTTGCAAACTTTGAGAACTCTTCAGGTAACATTTGACAGATCAAGGTCATTTTTAACCGACTTATAAAATGGAGAAGGTTCCCATTTTGGTTGTTTTTTTTATGTTTGTTCACGCATAACTATTTTTTATTATGCACGGATTTTAATAATTCTTTTAGCGTTGAGTTCAGTATAGATCCAAGGTGGTCTCATATTAATAGGCTAGTTGACAGTGTCAAAAATAAATGACCAAACACTAACCAATGCATAAAACATCTAAAAACACGTGGAAATATCAAATATGTTGTACATTTAATGATTTTTATGATTTTTAATTACCAGTGGAACCACTAAGAGTAGATGATTTGATGCTGTGAAACTATGACGTCATAGTGTAGTATTTCATACAAAATTCTATATAAACTATTGTTTTGACATTTATTAAAAAGTAGCTGATTTGATATGTCAGTCAACTACCCTATTTTATTTTCTTTGAAGGAGTAAAGTCACTGATGATGCAACTTACATATAACAACAGGTTGTTAATACAGAGACGATCGCTATATAACTAATTTCGCTTCTACGTTGCTAAGGACTTACGTATAATTTTAAAAACAATAAAAAAAACATACAAAATAAATTGCTTATGAAGGTGGCACCGTCTTACAAAACAATAAAAAGTTTTTAAAAAGAGTATTTAAACTTATAACAAAAATATTTTTTAAGCGATAATTTTATTAGAATATATTATTTTAACATGGCAATATTTCCTAATTGTCCACTAAGTACAGTCAACAAACTTTAAGCATGACTGCCATAGAGTTTAAAATAGTGTCGTCACTCTAGCAGCCTTCCGGTTCTCGCAAATATTCATAACTAGCGACCCGCCCCGGCTTCGCCCGGCTTTACTCAGCTTTTCTATACGCATGTATTATACATATAAACCTTCCTCTTGAATCACTCTATCTATTAAAAAAAACAGCATCAAAATCCGTTGCGTAGTTTTAAAGATCTAAGGATACATAGGGACAGACAGACGGGAAGCAACTTTGTTTTATACTATGTAGTGGTGATGACAATGGATTATCTATATATCTATACTAATAAAGCTGAAGAGATTGTTTGTTTGCACGCGCTAATCTCTGGATCTACCAGTCGGATTCGAAAAATTCTTTCACTAATAGGAAGCTACGTTATCCTTAAAGGTTATAGACTACTTTGTATTCAGACAAAAACTGTAATTAACTACCATAAATGAAAAAAAAAACGCCTTGCTGAGTTTGTTGCCGGAGTGTCCTCAGTTCAAGTGTATGTGGAACCGGTGGTAGAGTCTATTGTAAAACTGTAACTGTTGACGTTCATAAGTGCCTTATTAGGGCCTCAACTGAATAAATGAGTTTTTGATTTTGATTTTTATCCCGGGAACCGCGAGAGACAACTAGTATTATACAAAAAAAGATCACTATTAATGAGGAATACCAACAGAAAAATCTAATTAGTCCGTCAGTTAGATTATCAAAAAATATTGGATACGTATTTTTTATTTTATCAAATCAATACGAAATTACAAAGATAAGTCCCATCAAAGTACAGGATTGGGGCTTGTGACGTCATTGTACAACTACTTTTTAGTACACTTTTTGCAGACCGGAAAATTTTAACGAACTGTATCTTCCTTATTTTTTGTTTTCGGATCAAAATAAAAAATACGTATCCAAAATTTTTAGATAATCTAACTGACGGACTAATTAGATTTTTTTGTTGGTATTCCTCATTATAAGGCTGCCTATTATCACAATATCATTAAGTGCGTGCACACATCTGCGGAAGGTTTGGCGCGCGTTCGTGCGCGATAACAAAGCGCGTTACATTCGGCTGGTGAGTCATGTAACTTAAAGTAATTAAAATTAAAAATGTAAAGAAACCCCCGAAAAGTACCGGCGTTAGGGTAGGGCGCGGTAGGGCGATCGCCCAGGGCGCCAGGCCCACCTTTATTTCCGGTCGCTCATGAGCGAGTCCTGCTATCTCGAGTTTAAATAAATAAATAAATTCTCAAGTCTAAAGATAAAATGGCTTAAAATCCCTTTTGTTGGCGGGAGAAGGGGGGGAGGGGGGGGTTATCACATCTCACCCAGGGCGCTGGTAGAGCTAAAACCGGCACTGCCCCCGAAACACTAGAAAAGAGGTATGTATGATCTTCAAACGGCTGAGCGGATTTTCTTGAAACAGAGCTAACAAAACCAGAGTGTTGTTATGAAGACACCTATAAAAAAAACGGTCCATCTGTTCAGGAGCTATGATGCCACAGACAGACACACAGATACACAATACAAACTTATTACACCCCTCTTTTTCGTCGGTTTCAAAACTCTGCGAGCGTGTCGAAACCTTAGGCAGGTGTGTCGCTATACGTAAGATTTATATCTAATTTTATATTTATAAACTCATTTATTTTACTTGCAAGTGGTCATGCTTATAATTTGTTGATGGTACTTATTGTCCTGAAATATAATCTAAACCTATTGGTTATTGCTTTTTATTATAACTTTATTCAGCTGCATTCAAGGATATGTAACGTTTGTGCTAAGGACGGGTTGCATGACTGGTACTTACCTAAAACTAGGGTACATTCCGAAACATGCCATAATCGATCTTAGCGCTCACATAGAAAATTTGCGTTCCGATACGAATATCACATCTATAAGAGCCGTGAACTGTCAATGATTCGGAACGCTTGTGAACGCGCTGACAGTGTTTAGAACTAAAACAATCGAAAAAGGGATTAAAAATTAATGATCAACGCGTTGGGACTCCCTAACTTCAATTATTAGACTCCCTAACTTGAATACAGTGTATTTTTATTTGTTATTCTCACATAAAAACCTTCGTCAAAACAAAAACACAACACAAGTGTCACTTTTGACAGCCACGCTCACGGCGATAACGTTTGGACCATGGTCGTCGTAATCGCAATATGGCGCATGTAATGACGTCACCGATGACGTTTCGCGAGGCTTCGTTATCGCGCTAAAAGTGATTCGGTACGCGGTTTAGCGCGCTCACATCGATAATTATCGATATCATCATCATTCGGAATGCAGCCCTAGTTAGCTTGCGTCAACTTTTACAGAAATTTTACTAACTATTATGGATAAGTCTAAGAGATGTTTATTAGTTCATTTGATAATATTTTTTTATTTACTTATTAAATATTGTGATCTCTACTAATAGTAAAGCGGAAGAGTTTGTTTGAACGCGCTAATCTCTGGAGTTACTGGTCCGATTGGAAAAATTCTTTCACTAATAGGAAGCTAAATTATCCCCAAAGGTTACAGGCTACTTTTTATCCCGGAAACGCGAGATGAACCGCGGGGAACAGCTAGTGTAATATATCTAAGCATGTTCTGTGAAGATTAATTGCCGAGTTTATTGCCGGCAAACATTGCAAACCGAATCAGTATCATAATTACACACAAGTGTTTATATAGATAGTTGACCTATGGAGGAACAAGGATGATTCCTCCATTGAAAGGGGAAGATCTACCGCCAGGCTGGGTCATAGTGCCTGGAGACCGCGGTCCAACTATTGACTTTGGAATCCTGTATATGCGCGAACAAACTCCACTAGCGCGATGTAGCTTGTATGTAGATAGTGTCGATATATTGCAGCGCCATCTATCCATCGGTGTCTGAACTATGTAGCCGACAGGGGTCACTATATTACATTTTAAATACCAAACAACCCGCCCCTAGATCCACACAGGAAGAGAGATTCTTAAAAAACACTAAAAACTGACTTAAGGCACCAAATCGTAACGCACTAACTTACATTTTAGAGATTCGTCATCTCCACGTCAAGATCTTTCCAAATGCAGCCCTAACGCGAACCTTTAAGGTTCACTACGCTTTAATGGCGGCATTGACGAGCTTCCCCTCCTCGTTGATATGTACGTCGAGGCCGTAGCTGGCGAACTTGTCGAGGGCCTCCCGCGTCCTCCTCGCGGCTCTCAAGTCGGCCACTCGCTGCTTAGCGTCCCTCCGAGGCAGCACGTACCGCAGCTTGTCCCAGAACCAGGGGTCGCCCCACTTGACGTAGGTGTTGGTGCTGAGATACGCCCGGAGCTCGTCGTCCAACTCCTCGTGGTCGGCGACGTCCTGCAGCAGCACGACGATGACCCTCGCGCGACGGTCGCTCAGCGCCTGCATGTGAGCCGCCCTGAACTCGAGCCGCGCCCAGATCGACTCTAGAAACTTCCGCGACAGCACTATCATAGTTCGCCTCGAGGAGTCCACGGAGCGAGCTATCTGAGTCGGGATCATGTCCCCGACGAGCCAGTCGCGGTAGTGGACGCACACGCGGTACTCCCGGTCCAGGGTCGGCAGCAGCTGCTCGGTGACGTACTTCTCGTCGCCGTGGGCGAACGAGAGGAACACGTCGTACCGTTTGTCTCTGTCTAGCCGCTCCTCGGGGAGCAGACAGCGACACCAGCCGCGGGCGAACAGCCACACCCTCACCTCTAGCGAGTAGCGGTACACGAGGACGGCCAGCAGGGCCACCAGGACCCCGACGAGGGCCAGCGTGCCCCCCACTATACTGGCGATCACCTGCGCGCACAATCTCTTCGTGTCTACGGAGGAAACTGACACTCCATCGCTACACGTCACCTCGTCTAGATCTTTAATATTATCCTTGTACTGCATCAGCAGGGCCAGCTCCCGCGCGTGCGCACACTCGCACTCGAACTTATTCCCCGACAGCCTCAACTGTAGACCCATCTCGATCAGCTCCACCGGAACCTCTCTCAGTGCATTGTCTCTCAGATCTATCTCCTTGACCGAATCTGGAGGACGGCCCTCCGGTGTCCTGTCCATTCCCAATCCGTTTAACTTCAGCACTTGAACGTGCGGAGGTAGAATATAGAAAGATGGCGGTATACTTCGCAGCTGCAGTTGCAATATTTTGACATGAAAGCTGTCAGGTTGAGGAACGGCAACGTCGCCCGTGTCGCAGACTAGCTCTAGAGTATCTGTGGCGGGTCTGTGGTCGCACTGGCAGCCACCGGGACACTCGGTTGTGATGTTACATATCAGCTGTTCAGGTTTTAAGGAGGTCACTCTAGTCCCGGCTAAGTTTCTTGGGGCGACGCAGGCGGCCTCGCCGAAGTCCACTTTAATTTCAGCTCTTTGAGGGTCGAAGGAGTTGTGCAATCGTTGCACGACTCCGTATAGGTGACAGTCGCAGTGCAATGGGTTGTCTTCGAGCCGGGCGAGCCCGTGGCTGCCGGTGCTGGTCCGCGACAGCTCCTCGGGGTGGAGACGGTTGAGGTGGACCGTCGTGATGTTATTGTGTCGCAAGTCCACGACGAGGTGTAAACTCAGGAATGTGATATCGTACGACTGACAACAAAAATGTACAGTTAAGGAGGATATTTAAAAAATCTATTTATGGACCAAAGTTGAACCATAATCTTCGGTGGTCAGCGGCGGTGGTAACACAAAGCCTAGAAGAAAACTGGTTTTCTAGTCGGTAATTTACGATTATGCTTGGCGATAGATTACCACTTGCCATCAGATGGACCGCCTGTCTGCTTGTCGACCTTCTGAGATAAAAATAAAAATAAAAGATTTACAGCTTGAGGAGGGGAAGTAGTTTTTTTTTATACTACTAAGGTAGCAAGCAAGCATACGGCCCACCTGATGGTAAGTGGTTACCGTCGCCTATCGCCATTTGCAATACCAGATGTATTGCCAATGTGTTGCCGACCTGTTACAATGCCGAGAAGGCAAACTGGCTCTCAAGTGCAATTGCCGGAACACACCGGTAGGTGCTTGGCGACAGATTTTAAACTAGAGGGTGGTGGCCAGCCAGGCGGGTACTGCAAAGTACCACCGTGCTATGGTTTCCTCACGATGTTTTCCTTCACCGAAAGCTCAAGCTCATTGTAGGATTCGAACCCACGACCTTCGTCGCGGCATCCGACGTCACTACCACTGAGCAGCATACAGCACACTAAAAAAATATACTCACATCAATGCTACTAAATCGATTATAAGTCAAATCGAGAGTTTGAAGTTGCACGAGAGTCGTCATCCAGTCGTCGAATATATAGGAAATATTGTTCCGACTCAGATCTAACACTCGCAACTCAAATAAGTAACTGAACGGTGATTGTACAATTATGTTGTCGTAGCGATACTCGTTGGTTGCATTTGCGGTCGCGATCGCGGTCTCCGGTTGCAACGTCAGCTGGTTGTTGGATAGTTTGAGCGTGTGGAGAGAGCGCGCTCCTTGGAACGCGTCGTCGACGATCGTCTTCAGACGATTGTTGTTTATTGATACAGTGTCTAGTTCCGCCAGCCCCGCGAACAGCTGTCTGTCGACATAATACTATGTGTTAAGGTGGAGGCGTCGGTTGGAGCGCGAAATTCAAATTTTATCACGTTTTTTGCAAATTGCAGCTCAGTTATAGGTCAATCAACACATTCCTCCAAGGTATATTAGTAACATTATCATGAAATAGTCGTATATGTCAGTAATATACCTTGGACGAATATGTTGATGATTTCTTTTGTAATTAATCAGTAAATATACCTATACTACCATTCTTGTCGCTAATAACATGTTAATAACTTACGACAAAAAACGTGATAATATTTGAATTTCGCGCTCCAACCGAAGGTTTACCCTTAATGGAATTTGACAGGAACATGGAATTATACTATAATAAACCTTAACTAATATTATTGATTTTGATGTGGTTCACAATTTTATAGGCAATATTGAGGCTATGTTTTACTCCAGGAGCGTGAATAAAACCGCGAGAGACAGCTAGTATATTAAAAGATACATAAGAAAGATAAAATAAAATTAAAAAATAAATTTTAAAAAGGGCGTAGGCAACCCCACATTGATATAGTTTTAAAAATCAGTTGCTAGTTGTTTTAATTGCATAGTGACCGTTTCAAATCGTAAAAACATAATAATTAGTTCAAAATGTTCGCAGTTATAACAAAATTACATAATCGTGAACATATTTTTGACATTTTGTCAGTTTAGTTTAGTTTATAGTATAATGGTCTCCCGGGATGACATAAGGATTAATACCACACACTTCTAAATCGGTTTAAGCTTAGAAATCATGTTGGGACAAATAGTAATGGGGTGCATTGATGAAGCATTACACTCTTTTTACTGGCAGTCGGTTAAAAACATGTAAACTACTCACGAAGGCAGCACTTCTATATCATTTCCATCAAGATTGAGTTCCACCAGTTTCTTGTTAGCCGCGAACAAATCCGCTGGCAGCGCTTTAATTTTATTCCCCTGTAAGTAGAGCCGCCGCAGCGCTGTCTGGTCCTTGAACAGTACGGAGGGCAGCGCTTCAAGCTTGTTATCGGCTAGTGAAAGGTTGACTAAAGCGCTGGATCCGCTGAACACGTCCGCCGGGAGGGTGTGTATCGTGGACATGTCTAGCTTGAGTTCAGTCAGCGATGGAAGCGCTGCGAAGGCTTGCGGTTCCACCGTCAGCTCTATGTCGTTGGACATTGTTATCTGTGGAATAGGAATAGAGTTTGTATTAGGTTTAGTCAACACAAGTGCTGAGACTTCTGCCTCTCTCCAGAGATAATGGAAGGTTTTTTTTCCATATTATTTAAATAATTATTAACTTCGCTAGAAACTTTCCTTTCATCCCTTATTTAACCGCCTTAAGGGGAAGGTAGCCCTCGAAATTCAGATTTTATTAGGTTTTTTGCTAATTGCAACTCTGTTTGTTCGTCGTATGTTTGTCAACAAGTTTTGATAAATGCGAAAGTTTGTGAGTGTGTATAATTTTGATGAAATTTGGTATGGAGGTAGCTGACACCCTGGATTAACACATAGACTACTTATTCTTCGGGAACGCGGGTGAAACCGTGGGGCGGATGCCAGTAACAAAATAGCCTGGCGGAAGATCTTCCCTTTCAAAATCAAATCAAAATCAAATCAAAAACTCATTTATTCAGTTTAGGCCCTAATAAGGCACTTATTTCCAATAGAGAAGTTATCTACATTTCTCTATTGGAAAGGGAAATATATTTTTAACAAAGTACTCATTGATTACTTACTACGTTTTACTTTTGTCATAGATTGTTCCCCTCTTACTTCTTGTTGTTTTGTTTTTTATTCTCGCTATTCCAATTTCTTGTTTATGGCTCCATCGAGTGGCCGATGACTTTGCCAATGTCATGCTTAGAAAAGGAAAGATTTATTTAAACCAATTTTACTCGCATGTTGGTTTAAATAAATCTTTGACTTGTTATTGCTGATAGCTGACAGATTTGGGTGTTATTGCGTGTTTTGTATTTTGTTATTTTAAATTATTATTTTAATTATGTTTTCGTTGTTTTTGTAATTTTTATATTAGAACGCATCTCGGTGTCACTGTATGTTCGTGATGTCATAGACATAGGCCCTGACTGAAAACCAGCGCGAGGGTTGATATTTAGTTATCGATCTGAGCATTATGCTGAGTCAGGACCTATTCTTGACATCGCGCAACATTACAACATTGTTAGTTTTTTTATTTTTATTTTTTGTACTCTTTTTATTTTATTTTTTCTTTTTCAATTTTGTAATGTTGTGTGTTGTCATGAATAAATGTTTTTTCTTTCTTTCTATTTCATTTTAAGAGAGGTAGAGTATAGCGATTTTTCGCTTAAAGACCTCATAGTTTTACCCACCTTCTCCAAGTGCTGTAACGTGGTGAAGACTCCCTGGTGCAAGGTCTGCAGGTTGACTCTGGTGAGGGTGATCTCCTTGAGAAGCGGCGTGTGGTGGAAGGTGCCGGGGGCGAGGGTCCGCGTCGACGAGCTCAGGCTCAGAGACTCCAGGGAACTCAGGCCTGGAACACGGGACACCGATCATTTAACACTTTTTGGACAGCGGACGGCAGCACCCGCCTGGCTGGCCACCATCCCCATGTTGAGGAGTGTACTGTACTGACCAGCGAAGCTCTGGTTGGCGACATGGTGGTAGTTGTTCCCCCACAGATGCAGCGCGGTGAGGTCGTGCAGGTGGCGGAACACGTCCGGCGGCAACTCCTCGACGCCGTCCAGCGACAGCTCCAGGTAGCGCAGCGGCAGCGCCGGGAACTGGCGCAGCGACACGCGCCGCGCCTCGCGCAGCCGGTAGTGACGCAGCGCCGGGAGCGCCGACAGCACGTCCATCGGGACCGACCGCTCCACGCCTGCATACCACATACATACGCACGCACTCATCAATTACATGCAGATACTACTCGTTTAGTATTTCATACGAGAAATAAACTGCTGCATATTTGACGTGCTACATGAGCTGACATGCTACATATTTGACGTGCTACATGAGCTGACATGCTACATATTTGACGTGCTACATAAGCTGACATGCTACATATTTGACGTGCTACATAAGCTGACATGCTACATAGGAGAAATAAACTCATTGACAAGTCTCATGTAGTAACTTTTTATATTGCACTTCAACCCATATAACAACTACTCACACAGCTAAACTAATGTAACACGACAGCTCATGTTGATTTGAACTCAATTTATATAGCACGTCAAATATGTAGCATGTCAGCTTATGTAGCACGTCAAATATGTAGCATGTCAACTCATGTAGCACGTCAAATATGCAGCATGTCAACTCATGTAGCATGTCAGCTTATGTAGCACGTCAAGTATGTAGCATGTCAGTTCATGTAGCACGTCAAGTATGTAGCATGTCAGCTCATGTAGCACGTCAAATATGTAGCATGTCAGCTCATGTAGCACGTCAAATATGTAGCATGTCAGCTCATGTAGCACGTCAAGTATGTAGCATGTCAGTTCATGTAGCACGTCAAATATGTAGCATGTCAGCTCATGTAGCACGTCAAATATGTAGCATGTCAGCTCATGTAGCACGTCAAGTATGTAGCATGTCAGCTCATGTAGCACGTCAAATATGTAGCATATCAGCTCATGTAGCACGTCAAGTATGTAGCATGTCAGTTCATGTAGCACGTCAAGTATGTAGCATGTCAGTTCATGTAGCACGTCAAGTATGTAGCATGTCAGTTCATGTAGCACGTCAAGTATGTAGCATGTCAGCACGTCAAATATGCAGCATGTCAACTCATGTAGCATGTCAGCTTATGTAGTAGGTATGTCAACTCATTTAGCACATCAAATATGTAGCATGTCAACTCACGCTGGACCTCACCTCATCAATGAACACAATATAAGTTACACGTATATTTATTCCAACAACTCCATACCTGACTCAAACATCATGAGTGCATAGAGGTGGTCGAAGCCGCGCACGTGTTCCGCTCTGAGCGGCGTGCGCAGGTTCCAGAGCGAGAGCGTGGTGACGTCACGCGCGCCGAGCGCCGCCAGCGCGCACGGCAGCGGCTCCGAGAGCGAGAGCGCGCAATCCGACACTGACATACTCTTCAACGTGCCGTCGCGGGACACGCCGAGCTCGGGGATGTCATCACACTTTAGGGTGCCTCCCTGCAAATGTCAAATATGTGTATACACTTAAGAGGAACTGACAAACGCTGGATCAAGATGCTGCACAAAGTTTCTAGGAGAGGTTTTGCGCTATGTATGTTTATGTGTATGTGTATGTTTGTATGCACGTATGTTTAGTTGTAATGAAATAATATTATATTATTTATTCAAATAGAACTTCACAAGCACTTATGAATAGTCAGACTCTAATACACGGTTCGGAAGGTTGCTTTTGCTGATGTTCTATGTCCAAGTGTATGTTTTGGTGTATGTTTGGGTGTGTGTTGAAGTGTATGTTTTGGTGTATGTCGGAGTGTATGTTTGGGTGTATGTTGAAGTGTATGTTTGGGTGTATGTCGGAGTGTATGTTTTGGTGTATGTTGAAGTGTATGCTTTGGTGTATGTCGGAGTGTATGTTTGGGTGTATGTTGAAGTGTATGTTTATTTACATGTTTTGTAACGTTATACACCAAAGTGTCGTTACTTTGATATTACAATAAAATAAATTTTAACTTAAAACTAATCAAAATAAAAATAACACTTAAATTAAATAATTCATACAATAATTTTGTACCTTCGAAGCAAGTCGATTTATTTTCGTTGCGGTGGCGGTATTCGCAAACAGTTACACACAGAAGGATATTCGGACCTACCCGCTTACGTTCCGTAGAACGCGCGATCAGCTGTATGTAGACCGACCGTTTCATTCTGTTCGAGACTGGATTCGATTGCTCGCTCGGAGCACACACGCGTCTCCTGATATAAATATTAGGACATCTGTACGTGGTGTTGTGCTAAATATATTAAATTATAAATTCCGAGTTATATATATTATATAACAAAACTTATTTTGATTTGTAAGTCAGTGTAAAACCCCATATTGGGGTTCCATTTTTTACATTGAGACACCTCATCGAGGTCACCATCAACTTTTTCCCGGTTCGGCAAGATCACCTGCCTCCCGACTCCGTGACATCACTTCACCTCGCCGGATTCTGGATCCAACATCGTGCCACGCACCAGAACAGGGGAGTGCCGGACTACGCAAAGCAAAAATTAGGCGGGCCAATGAACCACAACCTTTTAATAATTGTTTAATATATTCTGTGATGACAATTTCTGGTTTCATTATAAAACCCGAGTGTCACACTGGCGCCTGTATCGTGGTAATTTTATGGCCTAATTTTTGCTTCCGTGGTTGTATTTGTGTTGGTGTGCTTGTTTTTTATTTCTGTGAAACGTTTTTTTTTTCCTACTTTTTTCTTTTAGTTGCAAGCAACTAGGGTGTACTTAGCCCTAAAATATTAATTATATATTTTTTTATCCGAAAAATTGTGGGTACTTGTATAATAAACAGTAACGTTTTTTGTTCTGTATTATTGCCTAACTAGTGCTTATATCTTTGTTACACCTAAGCACAACGACTTTTTTTTTGGCTTTGTGAATCTTTTCATTAAAAGTACAGTCGAGGCGAAAAATCTATGTAATTTTTTTTAAACAACCTTTTTATATATAATAGGGAAACACTAAGAGCACACTAGTTGCAAATTTTAAGCTTATTTTGTTTTTATTTCTGTGTTGTTTTTTCTGATTTTATTTTTTCAGCTTTTATTTATCATTTCATCAAAAAAAAAAAAAAAAAAAAAAAAGAAACGTCATTCATTAACATATTTATGTAACAGAAGGAGCATTATTATTCTTATAATTTTTTGCATACATATTCATCATAAGTTTCAACATTTACCTAATTTTTTTAATTATTTAAATAATTCGTTTAAATATGTCTTTTGGAGTAAAATTTCTTTCTCTTCCGAAAACTGAATTGGATTACGAAGTAGCAATTCGAGGCACAACACCAGCGTTAACTGTTCAGGAACTGCGCAAGCAAATTGCTAAATTAGGTCCTCAGTTTCCTTCGGAGGACATTTTGTTAAGCCATTTATCAACTTCAGATGACCTGGTCGGTGTAAATGAAGTTATCGAAAAAATTACTACCAGTCTTGAGTCACAATTAGATAAAAGCACAATATTACGTACTCAAAATTTAATTAATCATTTATACCACCGTCTTAACAGAATTACTTGTGATGAAATGACACAACCCTTATATGATGATTGTGTCAAACGTTTTAAGTTAAATCTAGCTAAGCTTGAGTCTCTTAAAGATAGTAATTTAGACAATTTGACACTTCCGTCAAAAAAGTGAAACTACAGATTCTAGTAGTCCTTTTAATATTACCGTTCGTTGCGATCGTACTATTTCAAGCGAAATAAGTAAATTAAAATATGACGGAAAGTCTTGTGTACGTGCATTTATTCAACGTGTTTCTGAATTTCGTGAAGCTCGAAAAATTACGTCTTCCACTGTCCTATCGTACGCTACTGAGATTTTTACGGGTGACGCTCTGCACTGGTTCAGAAGTATCAAGGATCAAGTTTCAGACTGGGATCAACTGATAGAACTTCTAAAGCAGGATTTCGACCAATCTGATTTTGACTACAGATTGCTTACTGAGATTCGCTCAAGAACGCAAGGAGAATCAGAAAATATTATAATCTATTTGTCTGTTATGTCAGGATTGTTCTCGCGTCTATCTAGAACTGTTACTGAAGAAGATAAGTTAGAAATAATTCTCCACAATATCAGACCAGTCTACGCATCTATATTAGCTTCTTCTCCGGGTATTAAAACTATTGCAGATCTAAGATCAGTCTGCCGTAATTATGAAAATGTTCAGGCTCGTCTAGCTCAATTTCGTGAACCTCCTAAAGTCAATTCAGATACTCTCGCGCCAGAATTTGCCTATGTAGGAAATAAAAATAAATTTGAAACAAAATCCAATTTTAATAATTATTCAAAGTATGATAAAACTAACTACTATACAAACAATTACAACAGAAATTCTTACAAGGCACAAACAAACCAAACTGAAAAATCATATAATAGTAATAATAAAAATCAAAACTATGTACATTCAGTCAATGTTACTAATACTAAGCCTCGATTTTGTCCTCGTTGCCGTGAAGACACTCACAATTTGCGACAATGTCAGGCTGATAAGAATAATATTGTTTGTTTTGTCTGTGGTCGCAAGGGTTTTAAAACCCCGGATTGTCCTGACTGTTCTCAAAAACAATCTAGCTCAAAAAACTAAATGAGAGGAATTGTGTCGATAAGTCTATTAATCATTTCGATATTAACGATTGGAAATCATGGCTAGAAACTATTAAATTATATTTTCAAACTTATAAAATCGATGCAATTCTTCATAACACTCAAAATAATGATAGCCGGCCTTACGCCACTATTGTCATTAATAATATTTCTATGTCCGGTCTTCTTGATTCGGGTTCAGCTGTTACTATAGTCGGTAACCACGCTCATAAAGTTTTAGAAAATCAAGGTTTGACGTTGATCAAGGATTCTGGATTAAATGTTTCTGCTGCAGGTGGTCAGGTTTTACAAAGTATTGGTTTCTTTAATCTACCAATTAATTTTGAGGACCAATTTCACATTATTAAAGCTTTTGTTATTCCTGATATAAACACTAACCTTATTCTTGGTGTTGATTTTTGGCAGAAATTTAAAATATGTCCGAAATATTTACATGCAATTAATATTGATAATAGTGAGACTGCAAAATTGATTCGGGAACCCATTATACAAAGTTATGACGCACTTAGTGAAACTGAAAAGTCTATAGCTGACAACATTATTGACCAGTTTAAAGATATTTCATTTGAACGTAAAGGCTTAGGTAAGACTAGTCTTATAACACATTGTATTGATACGGGAGATGCTCAACCAATACGCCAACGATATTACCGCATGTCGCCGGAAAAACAGCGTATACTGGTTGAACAGGTTGATGAAATGCTGGCCCTTGACGTAATCGAGCCATGTGAGAGTGCTTGGTCGTCTCCTGTACTAATAGTCGCGAAGAAAAACGGACAGCCTAGGTTTTGCCTCGATAGTCGAAAACTAAATTCGGTAACAACTCGTGATGCGTACAATTTGCCGTATGTCTCTGAGATACTCGACAATCTTCGAGATGCTCGTTTTCTATCTACCCTCGATTTATCAAAATCATTTTGGCAAATAGAAATAACGCCAAAAGACAGGGATAAAACAGCATTTTACGTACCAGGAAGAGGAACATTCCGCTTTAAGAGAACTGCGTTTGGTCTTACCAATGCTCCAGCAACTCAGCAACGTTTAGTTGACCTTTTGTTTCGCGAATTTGATTTACAAGTCTTTGCGTTCCTTGATGATATAATTATTATTAGCAAAGATTATAACAGTCACGTATCTCTCCTACTTAGAGTTCTTGATAAGTTAAAACAGGCCAATTTGACCGTAAACCTGGAAAAATGTAATTTTTTTCGGAGTCAACTTAAGTATCTGGGATATGTTGTAGATAGTTGTGGACTACGTACCGATCCTGAGAAAGTAGAAGCTATCCTCAATTACCCGACACCTACTTGTCGGAAGGACTTAAAGCGCTTTCTTGGGACAGCTACTTGGTACCGTCGTTTTGTTCCGAACTTCAGCACTATTGCAGGTCCTCTCAATAAGTTGACTTCGAATAAAAAGGGAGCTCCAGTCTTCAATTGGACACCCGAAACTGATTCTGCTTTTCAGAAGCTTAAACAATGTTTAATTTCCGCTCCAGTGCTTTCTTGCCCCGATTATTCTAAACCATTTGAGGTTCATACAGACGCTAGCAACTATGGCGTTGGTGCTATGCTTACACAGACCTTAGATGGTAAAGAACATCCAATAGCTTATATGAGCAAATCTTTATCAGCGGCAGAGAAAAACTACAGCATCACTGAGCGTGAAACATTAGCTGTCATAACTGCGTTAGAGCATTGGAGGTGCTATGTGGAGAATGGACAACCTTTCACGGTCTATACAGACCACAGTGCCCTAAAATGGTTTCTTTCTCTGGATAATCCCACTGGCAGATTGGCGCGCTGGGGAGTTCGTTTGTCGACGTTCAATTTCGAGCTTAAGCATCGCCGTGGTGTCGATAATGTTATACCGGATGCACTCTCCCGAGCTGTTCCCGTGAGTGCCATAAGTAGCTCCAATTCTCATTTAGATACTAAAGATTCATGGTATAAATCTATTTATAACGGTTGTTTAACAAAACCTGAAAATTTTCCTAATTTTTTAATAAAGAATAATACATTATTCAGACTTTGCAAAAACAAACACGAATTAATTTCAGAATTTTCATGGAAAGAGGTGATTCCAACTGAATTACGTAACGATATTATTGCAGAAAATCACAGCGAACCTACTGCAGGTCATTTAGGAACTTTTAAAACGTATCGTCGTCTTACGTTACGATATTTTTGGCCTAAAATGTTTCAAGACGTACTAAAATTTGTTAGCGTCTGTACAAAGTGTCTGTCATATAAGGCTCAAAATCATCAAACTTTAGGTGAAATGGGCCGACCGAAACAGTGTAGTCGTCCATTTCAAATGATTTCAATAGACCTAATGGGCCCTTTGCCAGTCAGTAAAAAACAGAATAATTTTATTTTAGTCATCACGTGCTGTTTTTCTAAATTTTGCCTTATATTTCCAATTAAACGTGCTACATCAGACATAATTGTTAAAATTTTAGAAGAATCCGTATTTCTTGTTCATGGTATTCCACAAACCATATTCATGGATAATGGAAGCCAATTCATTAGTAAAATTACAGATAATATTTTTAAGAAATATAATATCCCTAACATCTATTTTACGCCGAAATATACACCTCAAGTGAATACCGTAGAACGTCATAACAGAACCATAATTACCTGTATCTCGACTTTTGTGGAAGATGACCATAGGTCATGGGACGTATTCATTCCGAAAATTCAGTTTGCCATCAATAACTCTGTTAGCGAAGCAACTGGATTTACTCCATCATTTTTAGTTTATGGCAGAGAGCTTGTCATATGTGGTTCACACTATATAGACTCTGATCTGGGTGATGAACTTTTATTTTTACCACGTGATATCTATGCAGAGAATTTAGGTTGTTTATCCAAAATCTTTGATCAAGTGCAAACTAAATTGTGGCATGCACATTTAAAAAATACGTCCCATTATAATCTCCGTCGCAAACCTGCAGAGTTTAATATTGGCGACATAGTCATGAAAAAAGCTTATTTCCTTAGTGATAAAGATAAAAGGTTTTGCAAAAAGTTGGCACCGAAATTCATAAAATGCCGTGTCATTAGGAAGAAGTCCCCTCTTGTTTATGTTTTGGAGGACATGTCAGGGAAAAATTTAGGTTCTTGGCACATTAAAGATTTAAAATTATTAGGACTGAATAAATTATAATATTTTTTTTTTCTTTCACATCTCCCATGTTTTTATATCATTGTCGAAGTATTTACATGAGTTAATAATGTAATTTATTAATTAACTCTCTCAATGAAAGGGCGCGTCAATATTTAACACCATTAATTTAATTGTTGTATTTATTGTTGCTTAAAACAATTGCGTGAAGTATGAAAGATTTTAATTGATCGATTGTTTGAATGGTTAAATGTAAATACGATACTTAGACAGGTACCGGATTTTATTTTATAGCAATAAAATCCTTGGTAGGCGAGGGGGATATGTAACGTTATACACCAAAGTGTCGTTACTTTGATATTACAATAAAATAAATTTTAACTTAAAACTAATCAAAATAAAAATAACACTTAAATTAAATAATTCATACAATAATTTTGTACCTTCGAAGCAAGTCGATTTATTTTCGTTGCGGTGGCGGTATTCGCAAACAGTTACACACAGAAGGATATTCGGACCTACCCGCTTACGTTCCGTAGAACGCGCGATCAGCTGTATGTAGACCGACCGTTTCATTCTGTTCGAGACTGGATTCGATTGCTCGCTCGGAGCACACACGCGTCTCCTGATATAAATATTAGGACATCTGTACGTGGTGTTGTGCTAAATATATTAAATTATAAATTCCGAGTTATATATATTATATAACAAAACTTATTTTGATTTGTAAGTCAGTGTAAAACCCCATATTGGGGTTCCATTTTTTACATTGAGACACCTCATCGAGGTCACCATCAACTTTTTCCCGGTTCGGCAAGATCACCTGCCTCCCGACTCCGTGACATCACTTCACCTCGCCGGATTCTGGATCCAACATCGTGCCACGCACCAGAACAGGGGAGTGCCGGACTACGCAAAGCAAAAATTAGGCGGGCCAATGAACCACAACCTTTTAATAATTGTTTAATATATTCTGTGATGACAATTTCTGGTTTCATTATAAAACCCGAGTGTCACAGTTTTTTTTAATGTTAGTGTGTTGTGTGTGTGTTTGTTTATTGTCAGTTACTTAATCTCACCGTAAAGCCAAAACCGACCGAAAAGAAATGTATACATGCAAAATTCATATAACATATCTGTCCCACCTAGAAAAACACAAGACCCTAAGGATCGACATACCTGACAGTTGATTTTGACGTAGTCATTGGGCTGCACTTTGATGATGACTCTGTTCCCATCACTGAGCGGACACTCGTACTCGAGCTCGTCCCCGGAGAAGAAGCTGCAATTCCCGATGGGCGGCCGCGAGGCGTCCCGCGCCCCCGATGACGTCACCACCGCCAGCGTCAGCGCCGCACGCAACACGCGCCACATCCTCGCTGGTACACGTACACCTAGCGTGACGTCACTGAAACAATAACAACACACATTTTTATTTAAGTTTATAAGCTACTAGCTGTCCCCCGCGGTTCCACCCGCGTTTCCAAATAAAAAGTAGCCTATGCAACCTGATCTAGATAAGGCAACATAATAATTGTCCATGGGAAAAACAGTTTTCTCTTAAATATATTCCAACATGCTTAAAAGTTTGTCCTTGTGCTTTATTTATATTGACTTCAGACGATAGGTAGGTAATTTTACAGGAAATTGTACCTATTCGTTTAAATCTATATGGTAAATCTGTGGGTATCATCGGAATGCGAGGTATCAGTACTGTTTGCCCAACTGCTGGCTCAGTCAAAACCAATCGCTACTATGACAGAAATCTAGAAATTTTACTTGAAGTCTGGTACCATTACATAAATTTGGTGGTCTAATATCTATTTAACATGCATTGTCCTGAATGACTGTCTGACGGATCAACGCATAGCCTAAACCGCTGATCGTAGCGACCTGAAATTTAGAGGGTGTGTTCTTCGTATGAAGTAGGCATCCTATAAGAAAGGATCTTCCGAAATCCTTAGGGGTTAAAAAACTGGGACAAAGTTTGTATGGAACAACGTGATTCCTTGGTCCAATCTACTTCAAATTTTGCAGAAACATTCTTTAAGATAATTGATGGAAGACGTGTTTTGTATTTTATTGAAACTCATCGCCTAACGGGGTTAAAATAGGGTAGAAAGTTATTTTGGGGGTGATTTGCATCGAAGTTGATATCAATACTGCTTTTGAACTCACATAAAAGCTTGGTGCAATGCAATGCATATGACGAACAATTGGGATGAATTTGCTGTTATGTCTCATGACCGTTTTGGCAACAATCATGGGACAAAAGAAAAGTATAAATTAGATGTTACAACACTCTACATTTCTGCGAGTTAGTTGCAGCCGGTCAAATATACCCATTTGTATTTGAAGTATATCGAAATGGAAACCAGTATGCCAAATTTGGTACAGAAGACCAGCCCATCAAAAGGTTACGTTTTTCCCAAGATCTTTCTTATGGTCACTTTGATGCCTACGCTGATGCCGATGGTGATAATAACACTGATCAGCGTCCAATAGCCAATCTAAATATATAAAACTTTTAACAAAAATTTGAACCGATATCATGGTACCGCAGATTTATTTCGCTTACTTCAAAACTATCATATTAGAGTTCCTAAATAGTTATTTTCTGCTTTTTAGTGCCTTTGAAGGAGGTTCTATTTTTTGTTAAAAGTTTTTTATTTTTCAATTTTGAATTTCTTATGTGTAATCAATGACTCTCAAGGTCACTGACCTAGGATAAGCATATTAGCGTTGTAGTTTCCATCATCGTTCCTATAACATTTAAAGAATTATCCCCTAACTCCTAACCATTAAGGAGTTGTACCTTCCATCATCAGCTCAGCAACATAAGATGATGACTACCAGACGCAAATATCTGAATAGCTTTAGAAAGTATGATGAAAAACATTGTAAGTGCCTATAAAATTTAAAGAGTTCCCTCGATTTGTCCAGGATCCTATCATCAGATCCTGACTTGGTGACCAAGGGACTACTTGTGAACAAAAAACATTTCAAACAACCCTTTCAAACAAAAAATATTTTTCCAAATCGGTCCAGGCGTTCGAGTATTCGGGGAACATACAAAAAAAATAATTTCAACGAATTGATAACCTCCGCTTGAAGTTGGTTAATTGACTGACTGATCGTGGCATCGCGGGTGGAAAGCTATTTAGCATTAAATAATAAAGCTGAAAAGTTTGTTTGTTTTTTTGAACGCGCGAATCTCCGGAGTTACTGGTCCGATTCGAAAACTACGCTGTCGGCTGGTAGTTTAGCCATTAATTTGTCGTTGATGGCGTCAACGCTTATATTTCTGGCAGCTAATTAAATTAAATTACCCTCTCACACATCCATTAATGTTTTGTTTGGTCGATATTGGCTATATCCGGATATACTCTACAGATCAGGTCTTCAATGTTGGTCACGATTTTACCAAGGTCTTTGTCAATAGCTATTTTTTTATCTGATTCAGGTACTTTCCCATCCCCGATTAAATGGAGCTTTATTGGGAAATCTGTGCTTCCTCTACCCAAGTGACTCCTCATTTTGGAATACAGTTTCAATAATTCAACAGACTTTCATAATGAGGAAGATTTTAAGCAAGATTTAATAATATCTGCTCTAGTTTCCCTAACAGGCAACGTTTATCTGAAATCACCAGAAAACATCAAAGTTATTCCACCCATGGCTATTTGTGCATTTTATAATTCTGAGAGTTCTATCTAAAGCCTCTAGATGAGCTCTATGAGTCATGTGCACTCATCCCATATTATTAGGTTTGCATCTTGTAAAACCTTGCCCAATGGTCCATTTTTACGTATAGAGCGTACGCTGTCTTTTTCAAGAAATACCGTAAGGGTCTGTTTAGAAGTGAAATGAGCCGTCCTTCTACCTGTCAATAGTGTAGCAGCAATAAATATCTGATGATGCAACAGCAATGGCTAATTTCGTTGACTTCAAAACTATCAGATTAGAGTTCTTACATAGTTATTTTATACTTATTAGTGCCTTTGTGGTTTTTTTTTGTTAAAAGTATTTTATTATTCATTTTTTAGTTTCTTATGTGTAATCAATGACTCTCAAGGTCACTGACCTAGGATAAGCATATTAGCGTTGTACTTTCCATCATCGTTCCTATAATATTTAAAGATTTATCCCCTAACTCCTACCCGTTAAGGAGTTGTACCTTCCATCATCAGCTCAGCAACATGTGACGACTACCAGACGCAAATATCTGAATAGTTTTAGAAAATATATGAAAAACATTGTTAGTGCCTATAAAATTTGAAGAGTTCCCTCGATTTCTTCAAGATCCCATCATCAGACCCTGACTTGGTGACCATGTGACCACCTGTATCTGACCAGTTTCCAAATCGGGTCAGGCATCTTCGAGTAATCGAGGAACATACATAAAAAAAGATTCCGACGAATTGATAACCTCGTCTTGATGACAGTTAAAAATAACAAAAAACTGTTACCTAGGCGACCGCTGTCATCCATTGACAACCGCGTCGCATCGCTCACCCATGCTATACATGCTCCCGCTTAACGTTCTTTTTATCATTGCTCAGCTCCTGAGGGTCGTAGCGTGATGTTCTATAGCCTATAACCTTCCTTAATAAATGGGCTTTCAATTGCAAAAAGGTTTTTCCATATCCCACTGGCAGATCCAGAGATTAGCGCGTTCAAACAAACAAACAAACAAACAAACAAACTCTTCAGCTTTATTATTAGTATAGATATCAACACAATTTTATAAGGCGATGATAGCTCAGTGGTAGTGACGTCGGATGCCGCGACGAAGGTCGTGGGTTCCAATCCTACAATGAGCTTGAGCTTTCGGTGAAGGAAAACATCGTGAAGAAACCATAGCACGGTGGTAGGGTACTTTGCAGTACCCGCCTGGCTGGCTACCACCCTCAAGTTGAAAGTTTGTCGCCAAGCACCTACCGGTGTGTTCCGGCAATTGCACTTGAGAGCCAGTTTGCCTTCTCGGCATTGTAACAAGTCAGCAACACATTGGCAATATCTCTGGTATTGCAAATGGCGATAGGCGACGGTAACCACTTACCATCAGGTGGGCCGTATGCTTGCTTGCTACCTTAGTAGTATATTTTTTGCGCGCCATCCAATGCTTATATTTTGTGTCTTTAAAAAATACAAATAGTACATCCTTCTATAATATTATAAATGCGTAAGTTTGTATGTATGTATGGATGGATGTTTGTTACTCTTTCACGGAAAAACTACTGAACGGATTTGGATAAAACTTGGCGCATAGATAGATCATATGGATCCCTAGAATAACATATAGGCTACTTTTTATACCGGGAAAACACGGGGCGAAAGCTAGTAAGTCATAAACAAAGTATGGCTTTGATCCTTCGACTATTTTTTTATGCAATCCAAACCTATGAAGTAATGAGAGCCAGTTTCATTCTAAGTTTTGTGTGCTTACCACCGGCCACATCATCACTGACCACGGTGAGATTGTTTTCAAACACAAGTCTACTTTTAGTAAAAAAAAATAACGAACGTCTACAGAATAACAGTTGAGGTTAACAAGTTGACAGCATGAGCTCAACGAATCGGAACTAGTGACCGATTTAACTTATTTCATTTAGTTACGGATCTAAACAGACTGGTGTCAGAACTGCGCGTCAGTAACAAAAACGCATTTTGGATTCATTAGACATCCTACTTCCTACTAATTGTAAACTAGCTGCCCCCCGCGGTTTCACCCGCGTTCCCGAAGTACCTTATGTTATTCCAGGGTATGATCTATCTATGTGCCAAGTTTCATCCAAATCTGTTCAGTAGTTTTTACGTGAAAGAGCAACAATGATACATACTCACAAACTTTCGCCTTTTTATTATTAGTAAGAAGCGAAAGTTGGATGAAACTTGGAACACAGATAGTTTATAACCTAGATTAACACATAGGATACTTTTTATCCCGGGAAAACATAAGATTCCTCGGGAACGCGGGTGAATCCGGGGAGCGGAAGCTAGTCATACTAAAATTATAAAATGCGAAAGTTTGGGAGTATGTATGGATGTTTGTTACTCTTTCACGTAAAAACTACAGAACGGATTTATATGAAACTTGGCACATAGATAGATCATACCCTGGAATAAAGTGTGACCCTTCCTGGCAGGGCCACCATCACGGATCTGAATTCCAAGTCTGTCGCTATTTTGTCCCTAATTTGTCCTATTTTGTCCTCGAATATCAGATTTTGTCGCGCCCTGGTTCAAAACTTACAATGGTTGTTAGGTGACACCAGGACTTGGAATAGGCTAGTTGACAGTGTCAAAAATAAATGACCAAACACTAACCAATGCATAAAACATGTAAAAACACGCGGAAACATCAAATATGTTGTACATTTAATGCTTTTTATGATTTTTAATTACCAGTAGAAGCACAAAGAGTAGATGATTTGATGCTGTGAAACTATGACGTCATTGTGTAATATTTCATACAAAATTCCATATAAGCTATCGTTTTGACATTTATGAAAAAGTAGCTGATTTGATATGTCAGTCAACTACCCTATTCAGATCCGTGCGTGATGGTGGCCCTGCCAGGAAGTGCCACACTGGAATACCATACAGGATATTTTTTATTGCGTGCAACCGCGGGACGAAACAATGGTGCCGATTCTGTTGTTTACGAACTTAACTAATATTAGACAAGTCACCTCTCTTTCATTTCAACATTATTGAAAAAAGATAGAACATTTTTAATGCTGTAGTTTAATCCATACCGTCGTAATGTACGGGTAAATAGTCGTAACCAATAAAGATCGCGCTTAAATTCACGTTGAAATGTGTGATCGGATTAGACTGACAGGACTAAAATATCTTGCATCCCTTTCTTATATTTACTATTAGAAAGAGATATAGTGAGATTAAATTTATTTAGTTCGTAAACAACAGAATCGACACCAATGAAGTACTTATGTATATGAATTGCATGCGCAATAAATAGTTATCATAATTCCTGTCATGTGTCCGCCCACTTACCACAGATATATCAAGTATCTATCTCAACACTATAGGTACATTAGGTATATGTATGTATTCCCTTCCTATTAGATCTCAGAATGTGTGCGAATACTAGCTTACACCCCGCGGTTTCACCCGCGTTCCCGGGATAAAAAGTTATTTCAGGGTATGATCTATCTATGTGCCAAGTTTCATCCAAATCCGTTCAGTAGTTTTTGCGTGAAAGAGTAACAAACATACATACATCCATATTATATTATTATTTATGAATATTATTGACCTGACGCACGGTTCATGGAAACTGTACTCTACATATCTGTATACAAGGTTCATTGTACTTCACCAGTAAGGCAACACAATTTTCTATATAACTAAAATTAAAAAATTTAAACACACCCCAAAAAACTCTTTTAAGGCGATGATAGCTCAGTGGTAGTGACGTCGGATGCCGAGACTAAGGTCCCGGGTTCGAATCCTACAATGAGCTTGAGCTTTCGGTGAAGGAAAACATCGTGAGGAAACCATAGCACGGTGGTAGGGTACTTTGTAGTACCCGCCTGGCTGGCTACCACCCTCAAGTTGAAAATCTGTCGCCAAGCACCTTTCGGTGTGTTCCGACAGCTGCACTTCCCTTTTCAGCCAGCCAGTTCCCTTCTAGGCTTTGTGTGCTTACCACCATCGGCCACATCATCACTGACCACGGTCTGATTGTGGTCAAACACAGGCATATTACACAATACAGCACGCTCTATAGATCTCAGCTTAGGTACCTACACGCGCGGGCTTCCTCGCGACTAGCAAGGTTTCTTTTTTTAAAAGGACTAAAGTCTGAATCCTCTGAAGTCTGCAACAACCTTACCGGACAAATCGGCGAGCGCAGAGAGCTCTCAGCTGGGTAATATTTAGGTAACCACGCCTGAGGGCACCACGAATGGGGTACGAACCTCCGCTCAGGGCGTTACCGGGGGAGGGGAGGACTTTGTACGAGTTACGACTAATTGGGGGACTATCAACGTATTGTACCAAACGCGCAGATAGCCTCTTGGCTCTTGACATATAAAGTTATCATTATAAAATGTACGCTGGAATATTTAAATACATATAATGAAGCTTTATTGTTATTGTTTATACCTAAAATTTTTTTTTTTTTTTTACTACGTATAGGCCTGTGTTTGACCACAATCTCACCGTGGTCAGTGATGATGTGGCCGATGGTGGTAAGCACACAAAGCCTAGAAAGGAACTGGCTCTCAAGTGCAGCTGTCGGAACACACCGAAAGGTGCTTGGCGACAGATTTTCAACTTGAGGGTGGTAGCCAGCCAGGCGGGTACTACAAAGTACCCTACCACCGTGCTATGGTTTCCTCACAATGTTTTCCTTCACCGAAAGCTCAAGCTCATTGTAGGATTCGAACCCGGGACCTTGTTATCGGCATCCGACGTCACTACCACTGAGCTATCATCGCCTTACTGTATACATTACTATATATTACACGTCCGTGTTTGTGTCACCGACTTACATATGTGTACCAACTTTCAACTCAATCCAGTCCAATATTTTCGGACAGACAGACACACGAGTGATCCTATAAGGGTTCCGTTTTTTTTTATTGACTTCCGGAACCCTAAAACTAAACCCAATTGCGGTACGAAAAACGTTTAAAATTAATTTAATATGAACTGAAAAGGAAAAGAAACAAGTAAATAAATTTAAATTAATCTAGACAATGAGGAATAACAACAAAAAAATCTAATTAGTCCGTCAGTTAGATTATCAAAAAATATTGGATACGTATTTTTTATTTTATCAAATCCATAAGAAATTACAAAGATAAGTCCCATCAAAGTGCAGGATTGGGGCTTGTGACGTCATTGTACAACTACTTTTTAGTACACTTTTTGCAGACCGGACAATTTTAACACACTGTATCTTCCTTATTTTTTGTTTTCGGATCAAAATAAAAAATACGTATCCAATATTTTTTGATAATCTAACTGACGGACTAATTAGATTTTTTTGTTGGTATTCCTCATTATAAAAACTTTTTAAACGCTCGGGACCCATTACCAAATAAAATTGGAACTTGGTGGAAGAATTGCCTGAATTTCTCAATAAAAATAAACAGACGCATCATAAAAACCATTTCAATGAAAATAATAATATAAAGTCTAAGAAAAGCAATTAATTTAATAGATAAAAAGAAAACATTATTAAACGTGGAATAACCCAATTATATTTCCTTCATCACTCGATGCAATGGAAAGCTTCGCGACACGACGCGGCGGCGGCGGCGGCGGCGACGTAGACGCGATACGAAATAGTTGCGTAACTGTCTCTCGAGAGTTGTTTGCCGGTCGGTCACCGTTCCGGTGTGTAAACCCAAACATCCTGTTCTATTTTGTTAAACTGTCTTTTAACTCCCGGAAAAGAGGGGTGTTATAAATTTGTGTGCTTGTGTGTCTGTCTGTTGCATCATAACTCCTGTGTAATGTGAGAAGGTATTGAGACGACGAGTGCTCCGTAATTAATGTTGTTTATTAATTATAAGATCTAATATTTATACATGCACACTACAACTGAACGGATAAACAGATTTTGATAAAGTGTTTTCGTTTGAAAGGTGTCTTAATCGATAGTGTAGTTTGAACATCACCTCTTTTCTAGTGTGTTTAGGTCCGGGGTTTCTTTAATTTTGTCTTTTCCTTATTTGTTATTCCTCCTTTTTTAAGGAGGTTAAAAAGTAGTCCATGCGAACGAAATCGCAGCATAAGTACATTAGCTGATAAATTATTTCTATACAGCCTCTGATCTGACGAGATTCGTCGGTAAAGGTAAGGTTTCAGCGATGAATGACGTCACTAGAACGTTGTCTATGTTGACCAAATGGCGCGGTTTCCTAGAGAACGGTAATTGGCGGCACCGCTTTTTGACGTTACGGTGTCAATTACCGTTCTCTAGGAAACCGCGCCATTTGGTCAACATAGACAACGTTCTAGTGACGTCATTCATCGTCGTATTACGGTCGCTACATGATGGTACCGCTTTTTTGGCTTTTTTTTTTTTTGGCGAGGTGGAAATCTTCAGAAAGATACCCGGTCACATTGGGGGTGTAACCGGGTTATGTGGGATTCTTACCCACTAAAACCACCTCGGTGTCCCTCGTGCCGCTTGTTGCTGGGTACCCGGGTGCGCAGAAACATTCTTCCGCGTCCCAGCTGCGACGGCCTCTTAGGCCCCTCCGATTTTGGAGGAAACCTTACCTCAGGGGCGTAGCTACCGCCGTATCTGCCGTATCAATTATACGGGGCCCCGGGTCACAGAGGCCCCCGACGTGCGTCATAGAGGCAAAAACATTAGAAAAACCAAAGTCATCATCAGCTATAAATGATTTAATAAATCAGTTTGCCGAAAAAAGGCAAGGAGAGTGTATATTTAATTTGAATTGTTTGTAAAAAAAAAAACTTTAATTTTATGCAATCATTTTTTTTTTCTTAATAATCTTTACCATTCATAAGGGCCCCCAAACATTTTTTTATACGGGGCCCCGCAGGGCCACGCTACGCCACTGCCTTACCTTAACCCCGCGACGCGACCGGCCGACCTTCGAGTCGCTAGTCTGCAAACAACTATAACGCACACACGCTGTAGTGCTATATCATAGATTTTCCCATTTATGATAATCTATTATGAATATTTGTATGCTAAGCTAAAAGTAAATTATTAAAAAAGTCTAACACATAGGGATAACATATACTATGTAGTTAAAAATAAAACATATGTATTGTTATTTAAATATAAAAACAAAATATGTAAAAAAAAAACATATATGGGTTTTTTGGCGATCGTCACATGTATAGGACATTCCCAATATGTATAGATAAAAAAATATGCATATCAAATGTCAGATATAGAATGTAATTTAGCACTGATGAGTAATGAAGTGTTGCCAGATGTTCACAATATCAAATAATTACGGAATTACCCGAATCGTATATTTTCGTGATTATTGTATACTAGATTCCGCCCCGCGGTTTCACCCGCGTTCCCGAGGGATCTTACGTTTTCCCGGGATAAAAAGTATCCAATATGTTAATCTAGGTTATAAACTATCTATGTTCCAAATTTCATCCAAATCCGTTCAGTAGTTTTTGCGTGAAAGAGTAACAAACATCCATACTCACAAACAGTTTGTAGACTGTTGGTCCATTGTGAACGTGACGTGCCCCGCGCTTTGACAATTGCCAAAGATGGCGGATGGTAAACAGCTGTCCACAGTTCATAATTTTGAGGAGGCTCTCTGCGTATGTCTCTTTAGTAAATAAGGTTTTATGTTATTTAAAAAGAAACTAAGCCTTTTTTTTTAATGTAAAAAAACTATTCCCTTTCTAATGGACTTCAGAATGTATCTTAATAGTTTTCAAGTTATTTGTATGGCCTAAATAAGAGAAAAATGCATTCTTAGTTTCAAAAAGGGGCATAATCACGATTTTTTTCTGACGTTACTAATGAAAAATCCCAATTTTTTTAATAACTATTCCTCGTCTCATATTCTCTAGTTTAACATATATTTTTTATAAATCTCTTGGAACAAAGAATGCAGAGAAAAAAACAATCTAGAATCATCATTTCTCGTGAATCTTAACTAATGGGAGTAAAAATAGATCTCATGTGAAACCGCAGGGTACAGCTAGCGTGTATACGTGATATGTACCATATACACATATGTATTTAACAATTAATTACGAGCTAAAATCAATTTCTGACTAATTAAAACATCATTTTACCTTCTCCTCCTACAATCCTACAATTATTATAAATGCGAAAGTTTGTTGCTCTTTCACGTAAAAACTACTCAACGGATTTGGATGAAACTTGGCACATAGATAGATCATACCCTGGAACACAACTAATGAACATCATTCATTATCGCGCCATTCAACGTTCAACAAGAACATTTTCGCCTAAAGTACTAATAAACATGGGTAATGCTGTAGGCGCACTCTTGTCGGAAATGATTTTGCCGATGCTTCATCTAAGTTGTGACATACTGTATCTCCTTGTAACGCAATACGCCCCCCCCCCCCATACGCCTTGATGCGCCGGCGCAGACACACAAATGTAAGTAGTAACAGAAATAGCGAGTCTCGAGTAAGGCAATACATTATGAATCACTCATACAAACATTTTAAGCGAAGGAAAATATCCTCAGAAATCTAAAGCATGGAGATTATAGTATGATAGTCGATAGGTCATGGGTTCGATTACTACCCAGGACAAACTGTATCGGTACCTAATTAGCACCCCGCGTACCCCCTTAAGGATTTAATTTTCAAAAATCCTTTCAACGTCCTAATATCTATCTGTATGCCTCAGCACGATCCGTCCAGTGTGAGCTGTGCGTTGATAGATCACTCAGTCACGTTTAAAAGATAGATAATACTGCATTTGGAATCTCCTACTCGACTTGAAATAAAAAAAAATAAAAAACAAAATTAAAATAGAGATGGGTGTCGTGATAATAAATTATCGATATTTAAATTAAATAAATATCCTGTGACATTGTTCACACACGGTTATCTGATCCCAAACTAAGCAGAACTTGTACTATGGACAACCAGATAACTGATATACTACATATAATACTTTTTTTTTGTAAATACATACTTATATAGATAATTACACCCAGACTGAGGACAAACAGACATGTTCATGCGCACACATGTGCATGCACGCGGCGTGGTCTAAAATACCTGTATCAACATATTTAACAGTTTAGTTTAAAAAACTATATAAAGATTAAAAAAACTAATTTAAAAACAGATCCATATTAATGGTAATAATATTGTTTTTTGGTAGTTTATCAGTACAGTTACTTCATGTTTGGTTAATTAAGGTTTACGGGAAAATAAACTAGGCGACATTAACTGTTTTGATATGCCTTTTTAAGTATAACTAACAACGGTTAGTAGTTTTAGGGTTACGTAGACAAGGGTTCGTTTTCGTTTGAATGTACAGCAATTTTACTTGTAAATTATAAGGTCTATGTCACAGAATTTTGGCACACGTAGGTATAGTGTACCTAGCAGTGGCGAGGGGTGAAATTAGGGCGAGGGTAAGCCCTTCAAAAAACACCGATAATTTTGAAAATTATAAAAGTTGCTTTGAAATGATGAAAATGTGGGACTGGGATTCCTAAAAGGTAAGCCGATGGGAATCGGCTTGTATGGACCCTTCGCCACCGGTACACACGGCCACAGATCAAGCTACACACTGCGGCACCTTATGCGGTTGTAATAGGCGCTATTTTGCAACAAAAATGTGTAGCTTGATCTGTGGCCGTGTGTACCTAGGTATAACAACAGAAAAATATTGCTAGTCGGTATCTTAGCAATTTAGCACCTTATGTCACTTAAAAAAGAAAATTAAAAAAAGAAGTGAATGTTATTAACATAATGATTTTTTGAAAATAGAATTCCAGGAATAGGCTAGTTGACACTGTCAAAAATAAATGACCAAACACTAACCAATGCATAAAACATCTAAAAACACGTGGAAATATCAAATATGTAATATATTAACTTACTTAAAATAAAATATATATACATACAAATTTAAACTATATAATCTAAACTAAACTAACATTAACTATGTACATAAAAAAATAAAAATAAAAACTTCTTACTACCTAACTACTTATAAGTAAAAAATTTGTCCCAAATCGCTGCCTAGCGGTAGCGTGCCAAGAAGGCTGGCCGCATTGCCACGCTGAATAGCAATGCTAATTCTTTGTGCAAAATACGTGCCAGCCTTCTTGTCATGAGAGGCCTGAATGAGTCGATAGGAGACCTCTTTGAACAGAAGATGAGCCTCCGGTCCCCAAGGCCCTAGAGTTTCTACCCCAAATGCCAAAAATATGTTGGTCCTCTGTAGACCAGCATATTTGCGACGCTTGAGGCACTCTTGTTGTGCAGCCGCAGCGCCGGCAGCTACAGACGTGTCTGTAAGATGGGAAGGCGCAAGGGTGTCGACGCACGTAGCATCCCACACCAACGGCCTTCCCATCTTCCACGGCACCAATGACATTCCATCTGGTCTCTTGCCATCGTCGCGCACCAGGCCATTTGGTTCTAAAACTGCCGGTACACCAACGGTGACAAGAGCCCGACGGATTAAGTCATTGAGTGCCGCATGACGCGAAAGCCTCCCAGCACTCCTACTGCACGATAGGCCATGGTGACCAAGCTCATCCACATTGTCCCCGCAGGAGCAGCGATGAGGGACATTACATATAGTACCCAATCTTAGGCAAGTGCACAACCGGAATGTTGAGTTATCCAATAATGTGCCCGTATTGGTTGATGGAAGGGCATTTAGCCAGTGCCCTGACTCCCATTTAGCTACTGCTAAGAGACGAGCTCGCTCAGCAGTACTGTCAGATGACTGTAAAAGAGACGTATATGACAGTCTACTCAGCGGCTCGTCCCACAGTCTTTGTGAATGTGTGGACAAAGTTAATTCTGTGCTTGAACTAGCCATCACCCAAGCATTTCTGGCCTCAGACAGGAACGAAACCTCAAAGTCACCTAGTGACGGATTTAGAATACTTCCGATGAGGTCTCGCACACTGTGAACTGAGGAAAGAAATGCTGGTAGAGATACACTTGAAATTTTGCGGATCCCAAGGCCTCCAAACCTGATTGGTAAAGAAGCCGGGGTCCATGAACGATCATCCAAATTGATGTTTATAATAGAGGTGAGCGTATGTTGAATAATATTATCTAAATTTACCAGAATATTTTGATGTTGCCACAGAGGGCAGCTGCGTAGCACATAAGTAAATTTTGGAACAAATAGACAATGCCGAATAATATAGTAAGCCATATGAGTAGGAATTTTTTGTAAGCGGTCTGAACATTGGCTAAAATTTTGAATTTGATCTTGAATGAAAGTAGAAAAAGAATCCTCAAAAATTGGTGACCCTAGGAGTTGAAGCGAACTTTTGTTTATAATTTTTAAATTTGGAGCCAAATGATTAAATTGAGAAATGATTGAATTTTTTGTATCATGATCAAACAAATCTGGTATAAAAAGTTCACATTTTGAGAAATTTAGTTCCAAACCAATTTTCTGAAGCTCTGTGATGAGGGTAGTTAAATCACCTAAGACTGTGTTCGCTTCACCGCCTAAGGTACCATCATCGAGGTACCATACGTTAAATTTTGAATTCAGATTTTTAATGATGGGATGAATGGCGAGACTAAAGATGGCTGGTCCAAGAGGATCACCTTGTTGGCATCCAACTGCTGAAAACAAATGGTTATTTTTATACATTAATTTTGTCGGTGAACTGTAACATTGCCATAAAAATTTGTAACAAAAAGGAATTTGGTCTTTAATTTGTTTAAGGAGGGTTCCCCTGTCCACAGCATTGAAGGCGTTTTTCACATCCACCTTCAGCAAAACATCGCCTTCCCGATTTTTTAAATAAGTGCGCAGTGAGTGCACTGCTGCCTCACAACCACCCCTCGAACCGAACCCAAGCTGGACCGGCTGAAAGTAAGAGGTCAAACCGGTAACTGCTTTACAGCAAACCTTTGCTGCGAGCCTTCGGTAAGTAGTACCTACAGCTATCGGTCTGACCCCACCATCTTTTTTAGCCAGTGCACATAAATTTGCACCATACAGAATATCAAGGATATCCTCGTTCACTTGACCCGATAACATTAAATTTATCAGGTCCGTCAAGTCCTTCAACAACTTCTCAGCAGTTTCGCCTGAAGTAACACACAGTAGGTCTTTAAGATGTTGCGGGGTCAATCCATCGATCCCGCCTGCTGAGCCGTTGCGAAAGGACATGACGCAACCGAGGACATCCTGCGGCGATACTTTTAATGCCTGATCCGACAGAAGAGGTGGGTCCGGGAGGTCTATGCTGGCTGCTGGAGGTGGATGTTTGCCTTTCAGGGCACTGAGGGTGCTCAAATCATCAGGAGCCATTGTGTCGCTGGAGAAAAGAAGGCGAGCAGCTCCTTTGATGTCACCTTCACTCATTTTACATTCAACTAAATTTGGTATATTAAAGTTACGTCTGAAAGGGTGTATATCTAAATTTTGAGTCTGAATAGGGGTATTACAATTATTTTTAATATTAACTGTTATTGTCTTTTTTTTATCCTGAACGTGAAGAATACAAAAGGGAAATAGAAGCAAATGCTCCCAGCCACGCTTGCTGTTTTCATTAATTGTATTTTTTATGCATTCTGAAAGTTTTTGTGCAACACTTATGCGAGCTCCACGAGGGATACGTTTAATAATGGGGATTGAGTTTTTGAGATTGGTAATATGTTCATGAAATGAGGTTGACGAAAAATTTTGGTTATCATTAACTATGTGAGATGAAGAGGGTACGGAACTTGAAGACTCATCTTGGTTTTTATGGGATTTGCCAAGATGAATCTTCAAGCCTCTTTCAAATATGTTGTACATTTAATGCTTTTTATGATTTTTAATTACCAGTAGAACCACTAAGAGTAGATGATTTGATGCTGTTAAACTATGACGTCATAGTGTAATATTTCATACAAAATTCCATATAAACTATAGTTTTGACATCTATTAAAAAGTAGCTGATTTGATGTGTCAGTCAACTACCCAATTGTCGATGTCGAAATAAAAACTGTACTATCAAAACTATACTCGTATGTTTTTTTTTATTCATTTTGGCATCACACTTTTTCCTTCGCAGTGTCAAGTTGAGGAATGTCGTTATTTTTATACTCCCTTAAAATATAGTATTAAGATGTGCCAAAAAAGCCCGCGAAATTTAAATTTTATTAGGATTTTTTCAAATTACAGCTCAGTTATAGGTCATTTATTTGTCAAACTAATAATGTTAAAACAAAATAATGTTTACTATACCTGTCACGGACGAAGACGAGACGCATACATACTATCTAGTTTTTTCTAATGGAGTATTTTTACTGTTGTAGAGATCCGGCTGTCGATTGCGTGATTATTTTTTAATTGACTTTGATGAGTAATTTTTTATTGATTTGTCCCAATACAATAACATAGGTAGTATAATAATAAATGAAAATGTTCTGTCAAGCCGTTTTTTGTGGTTTATTGAACATTATTAATTTATAACCAAAAAATATCAATACGTTCCTATGAATAAATTTGCATATTTGTATTGGTATACAAACATAATATTAAAAAAAAATATGCAAAGATACAATTAATTATTACCTACTAGCTTCCATCCCGCGGTTTCACCCGCGTTCCCAAGGGATCTTATATTTTCCCGGAATAAAAAGTAAAAAAAAAATACACATACCCCCGAAATTCATATAGGTGATAATTTTCAAACGGCTGAGCGGATTTTCTTGAAACATAACTATCAACATACTAAATTAAGACGCCTTTCAAACAAAAAAAAATTATCAAAATTGGTCCATCCTTTCAGAAGCTATGATTCCACAGACAGTACAAACTTATAATACCCCTCTATTTCGACGGCTTAAAAACACGTTGCCAAAACAATACGGAGATGTCCTAAGGAATTTTAATTAAAAAAAAGAAATTAATTAAGTACCTACTTCCGTTTTACGAAGTAATAAAAAAAAATGCTTGTAATAAAACATTAAGGTGGAGGCGTCGTTTGGAGCGCGAAATTCAAAATTTATCACGTTTTTTGAAAATTGCAGCTCAGTTATAGGTCATAAGTTACCAGTATCTTATTTGCGACAAGAATGGTAGTATATTTACTGATTAATAACAAAAAAAAAACATCAACATATTCCTCCAAGGTATATTAGTAACATTTTCATGAAATTGTCGTATATGTCAGTTAAGTACAAATCAATTTCAGTCAGAGATAACTGACGATTTGGGATATTAAAGAAAAATCCTTATTGCCTTACAATAAGATCACCTAAATTATTATAATGAACCATACATTTGATAGATGAAGGTTATCTATCATAAAACGCAATACAGTTCATTTCCACATCAAACGGTATTAAAATAGACAACCATTTCATCAAACACATCTGCCTCGAATATTGTATTATCCCAAATAATAATACCTAACTCAAACTCAAGCAGTAAATGCTACATGTTTATAACTCACGCCGTCTCTTGCTAATTGATATTAAAAGATAGAGATGGAGATACCACGGGATATTCCGAAAACTCGACAAACAAGCAGATAAAGGCAAAAATACACAGAGCAAGATGAACTGAGAAAAAGACAGAGTTAGCCTGACATGTCTGTATCGCTGTCTCTGTCACTCTACTTGGCCTTTTACCTGCACAAGAATGAATGCATGGACAGGATCTTATCAATGCCTTGGCATGAAAGAAGCATCGATATTTTTTTTTAAAGCATAGACCTCTGTTTGAATATAATTTCACCGAACATGGTTAGCACAGCTGTCGGAACACACCGCTAGGTATTTGGTGATATATTTTTAACTTGTATGTAATAGCCAATTTGCCTTCTCGGCACTGTAACAGGTCAGCAACACATTGGCAATATCTCTAGTATTGCCAATGGCGATAGGCGACGGTAACCACTTACCATCAAGTGTGCCGTATGCTTGCTTGCTACCTTGCTATAAAAAAAAGGGCTATGGATTCCTCCACCAAAAACTCAAGCTCGTAGGATTCAAAACTCGCGACCTTGGTCTCATTCGACGTCACCATTTGAAAATAATTTACTAATCACCGATAATTTCCTGATCACGTCAACAGCTACTCTGATTTCACTTGAACTACACTCATCATCTTTCTGCCATGTCTCCAAGAACTAGTAGTCAGTTAGTGCAATATGCACTCTTCCATTCAGTCCTTCTATGCGTGATATCAGCATTCACTCCTTTCTCTTATCATTTTACACACCATCCATCTCTTTTTCGGTCTATCTTCCCGTATTCCCATCACTTTCAAATCCATAACTCAAGATATCAACACTATACCTAAGAATTTACTGAACAATATCATGGAAGATCCATCAAAACAGCATGGCAATCATTTTTGACCAAGCTCTTTAAAAAATACAATGCTTTACCTATAAATAAATATCCTGGGACATTTCTTCATACACGGTTATCTGATCCCAAACTAAGCAGAGCTTGTACTATGGACAACCAGATAACTGATATACTACTTTTTTTTGAAAATACATACTTATATAAATAATTACACCCAGACTCAGGACAAACAGACATGTTCATGCACACAAATGTTGGTTCTGGGTGGGAATTGGACCCATGACCTGCGGCGCACTAAATAAAGAAATACCAACATTTATAAACCCTTCTATAGCACTCTAATAAAACCAAAGGAGCTAAGAATGTGTCAGTAATCATTAAAATGCAAACAATACATCTTTATGGAGGTCCAACGTCTCATTAAAGCATTTCTAAGAAACGTTAAACATGTTAACGTAACCACACACCCTAAAAGGTATCCTATTACTTAACAGATAAAGTTTATAATTATCTAACATATACAGACCATGGCCTCATATTGTTTTACTCACTTTTTCAATCCATTTACTGACAATTGATTCACAAAACTTATGTTATTTAATGAACAAACACTAATTCACGAACATTTCACGAAATTGTTATAATATTTATCACGAAACTAAACTTTTTTGCCGATTTAAATTTGTTTTCAAAATGGCGCACGTCTCTCCGCTCTAAAGTAGCGTCATAAACTGGTATGCAGACTGGTTTCGTTCCACTGTGTGAATAAATACGGATGTCTTTTTCGCTTGCAGTTATGTGGATTCTATTTTTAAGAACATAAGAGTGATTTTAGCTTGTTTAGTTAGTAAACAGTATGACGATGTGTCGCTTCGCAGTCGATAGTATTTATTCTGTTTAAAAAAAAATATATCCTGTATAATTCGCTTACTAACATAGTAAGCCATTATTGTTGTGAAAGAAATGTGTATTATTATACTTAAATCTTTTTTTTTTACTAAGTATCTTACTTATTCGCAAATCCGAACTTGTATCTACCTACTTGATTTGATGGCTTATATTAATTTAATTTAATTTTAAGTGCTATAAAAATCCACAGCTATGGTAAATTAATGATATAACTAAATAAAACTTAATTAAAATAATATTAATTATACTATTTAAATAAATAATCCCTCGATATATCGACATACGTTTCCCATCACTAGTAAAATCGCGATGGCGCGATCCTGATATACAGACCGAGACCGTTTGTTTACAAGTTTTACAAACATAGATATACTATGAAGAGTTAGAGAATACAGCTCAAAACATTTTTGACAGTATTTTGATTTGATGTATCTGAGGCATATATGACATATGTCTACGGCGCGGAAACGCATACAGCCCTTGGCCCTTGCCAACTGGCAAAATTAAAAAATAACAATTGTTTTTATTACTAACATAGATCTTAAGTAATTTGTTACTAACATTCTATGGATCATTGTAGTATGTTTTTTTTTTTATAATGTGGCATGATATCCATAAAGCGTCCTCCCCCTCCCCCGGTAACGCCCTGAGCCGAGGTTCGTACCCCATTCGGGGGTGCCCTCAGGCGTTGTTACCTAAATATTACCCGGCTGAGAACGCTCTAGAGGCCAATTCTCGCGCGGGTAGAGATCATCTCTAATCAGAGATAGAGAGAGAGAAAAATCTCACCAAAATGTCATCATTCGACATCGAAATCTCTACTGCTCCGGACCATTCGTTACATCTCGAACGAAAGGGATTCGACATTTCTCTAGCGTGACATCCCGAGAATACTAAAAATTGATTTTATTAGAGATTCGCCATTTTGTTTCAACATATCTCGAATTAGAGATGATATGCGCGAGAATTGGCCTCCTGGGCTCTCTCTCTCTCACTCTCTTAAAAAAAAAGGGATAGCGTCAGACGGGATAAGCAAATAATTGAAGTGCGGCCGGATGGCTGCACGTGATCGGAACATAGTGGTTATGTGTGGCGTCTTCTCTATACGCAGTATTACACCTTAGAGCTTATCAGTGCCGGTTTTAGCTCTACCAGCGCCCTGGGCGAGATGTGATAACCCCCCCCACCTATCCCTTCTCCCGCCAACAAAAGGGATTTTATGCCATTATAGCTATTTTATCTTTAGACTTGAGAATTTATTTATTTATTTAGACTCGAGATAGCGGGACTCGCTCATGAGCGACCGAAAATATAGGTGGGCCTGGCGCCCCTTTACATCTGGCGCCCTGGGCGATCGCCCTACCGCGCCATACCCTAACGCCGGTACTGGAGCTTATAAAACCTTATTTTTCATCGGGGGTTAAAAAAAAAAAACGATGAAAGCGTTGCATGCAACTGATGACGCAAGCGTCTGTCTCCTCTAGTCGTTCAAAGTACCTACACTCAATATGTCAAAACAAAACAATACATAGTTAATAACTAGCTGTCCCCCGCGGTTTCACTCGCGTTCCCGGGATAAAAAGTAGCCTATAACCTTCGGGGATAATGTAGCTTCCTATTAGTGAAAGAATTTTTCGAATCGGACCAGTAACTCTGGAGATTAGCGCGTTCAAACAAACCAACTCTTCCGCTTTATTATTAACTAGCTGTCCCCCGCGGTTCCACCCGCGTTTCCAAATAAAAAGTAGCCTATGCAACCTGATCTAGATAAGGCAACATAATAATTGTCCATGGGAAAACAGTTTTCTCTTAAATATATTCCAACATGCTTAAAAGTTTGTCCTTGTGCTTTATTTATATTGACTTCAGACGATAGGTAGGTAATTTCACAGGAAATTGTACCTATTCGTTTAAATCTATATGGTAAATCTGTGGGTATCATCGGAATGCGAGGTATCAGTACTGTTTGCCCTACTGCTGGCTCAGTCAAAACCAATCGCTACTATGACAGAAATCTAGAAATTTTACTTGAAGTCTGGTTCCATTACATAAATTTGGTGGTCTAATATCTATTTAACATGCATTGTCCTGAATGACTGTCTGACGGATCAAGGCATAGCTTAAACCGCTGATCGTAGAGACCTGAAATTTAGAGGGTGTGTTCTTCGTATGAAGTAGGCATCCTATAAGAAAGGATCTTCCGAAATCCTTAGGGTTTGAAAAACTGGAACTTCTTTAAGATAATTGATGGAAGACGTGTTTTGTATTATCAGCCTCATATTAGCCTATCGGGGTTAAAAAAGGGTAGAAAGTTATTTTGGGGGTGATTTGCATCGAAGTTGATATCAATACTGCATTTGAACTCACTTAAAAGCTTGGTGCAATGCAATGCATATGACGAACAATTGGGATGAATTTGCTGTTATGTCTCATGACCGTCTTGGCAACAATCATGGGACAAAAGAAAAGTATAAATTAGATGTTACAACACTCTACATTTCTGCGAGTTAGTTGCAGCCGGTCAAATATACCCATTTGTATTTGAAGTATATCGAAATGGAAACCAGTATGCCAAATTTGGTACAGAAGACCAACCCATCAAAAGGTTACGTTTTTCCCAAGATCTTTCTTATGGTCACTTTGATGCCTACGCTGATGCCGATGGTGATAATAACACTGATCAGCGTCCAATAGCCAATCTAAATATATAAAACTTTTAACAAAAATTTGAACCGATATCATGGTACCGCAGATTTATTTCGCTTACTTCAGAACTATCATATTAGAGTTCCTAAATAGTTATTTTCTGCTTTTTAGTGCCTTTGAAGGCGGTTCTATTTATTGTTAAAAGTTTATTATTTTTCAATTTTGAATTTCTTATGTGTAATCAATGACTCTCAAGGTCACTGACCTAGGATAAGCATATTAGCGTTGTAGTTTCCATCATCGTTCCTATAACATTTAAAGAATTATCCTAACCATTAAGGAGTTGTACCTTCCATCATCAGCTCAGCAACATAAGATGATGACTACCAGACGCAAATATCTGAATAGCTTTAGAAAGTATGATGAAAAACATTGTAAGTGCCTATAAAATTTAAAGAGTTCCCTCGATTTGTCCAGGATCCTATCATCAGATCCTGACTTGGTGACCATGGGACTACTTGTGAAGTATACCCTTTCAAACAAAAAATATTTTTCCAAATAGTTCCAGGCGTTATTATATTATTGTATTCGGGGAACATAAAAAAAAATGATTCCGACGAATTGATAACCTCCGCTTGAAGTGGGTTAATTGACTGACTGACTGATCGTGGGTGATATCGCGTGTGATATCGGGTGGAAAGCTATTTAGCATTCTATATTAAAGCTGAAAAGTTTATGAAAAACATTGTAAGTGCCTATAAAATTTGAAGAGTTCCCTCGATTTGTCTAGGATCCTATCATCAGATCCTGACTTGGTGACCATGGGACCACTTGTGAAGTATATATCCTTTCAAACAAAAAATAATTTTCCTAATCGGTCCAGGCGTTCGAGTATTCGGGGAACATACAAAAAAAAAGATTTCAACGAATTGATAACCTCCGCTTGAAGTTGGTTAATTGACTGACTGATCGCGGGTGGCATCGCGGGTGGAAAGCTATTTAGCATTAAATAATAAAGCTGAAAAGTTTGTTTGTTTGTTTGAACGCGCGAATCTCTGGAGTTACTGGTCCGATTCGAAAACTACGCTGTCGGCTGGTAGTTTAGCCATTATTTTGTCGTTGATGGCGTCAACGCTTATATTTCTGGCAGCTAATTAAATTAAATTGCCCTCTCACACATCCATTAATGTTTTTTTTGGTCGATATTGGCTATATCCGGATATACTCTACAGATCAGGTCTTCTATGTTGGTCACGATTTTACCAAGGTCTTTGTCAATAGCTATTTTTTTATCTGATTCAGATACTTTCCCATCCCCGATTAAATGGAGCTTTATTGGGAAATCTGTGCTTCCTCTACCCAAGTGACTCCTCATTTTGGTATACAGTTTCAATAATTCAACAGACTTTCATAATGAGGAAGATTTTAAGCAAGATTTAATAATATCTGCTCTAGTTTCCCTAACAGGCAACGTTTATCTGAAATCACCAGAAAACATCAAAGTTATTCCACCCATGGCTATTTGTGCATTTTATACTTCTGAGAGTTCTTAGGTTTGCATCTTGTAAAACCTTGCCCAATGGTAAATTTTTACGTATAGAGCGTACGCTGTCTTTTTCAAGAAATACCGTAAGGGTCTGTTTAGAAGTGAAATGAGCCGTCCTTCTACCTGTCAATAGTGTAGCAGCAATAAATATCTGATGATGCAAAGCAATGGCTAATTTCGTTGACTTCAAAACTATCAGATTAGAGTTCTTACATAGTTATTTTATACTTATTAGTGCCTTTGTGGTTTTTTTTTGTTAAAAGTATTTTATTTTTCATTTTTTAGTTTCTTATGTGTAATCAATGACTCTCAAGGTCACTGACCTAGGATAAGCATATTAGCGTTGTACTTTCCATCATCGTTCCTATAATATTTAAAGATTTATCTCCTAACTCCTACCCGTTAAGGAGTTGTACCTTCCATCATCAGCTCAGCAACATGTGATGACTACCAGACGCAAATATCTGAATAGTTTTAGAAAATATATGAAAAACATTGTTAGTGCCTATAAAATTTGAAGAGTTCCCTCGATTTCTTCAAGATCCCATCATCAGACCCTGACTTGGTGACCATGTGACCACCTGTACGTATAGTTTCCAAATCGGGTCAGGCATCTTCGAGTAATCGAGGAACATACATAAAAAAAGATTCCGACGAATTGATAACCTCGTCTTGATGACAGTTAAAAATAACAAAAAACTGTTACCTAGGCGACCGCTGTCATCCATTGACAACCGCGTCGCATCGCTCACCCATGCTATACATGCTCCCGCTTAACGTTCTTTTTATCATTGCTCGGCTCCTGAGGGTCGTAGCGTGATGTTCAATAGCCTATAACCTTCCTTAATAAATGGGCTTTCAATTGCAAAAAGGTTTTTCCATATCCCACTGGCAGATCCAGAGATTAGCGCGTTCAAACAAACAAACAAACAAACAAACAAACTCTTCAGCTTTATTATTAGTACTAGCTGTCCCCCGCGGTTCCACCCGCGTTTCAAATAAAAAGTAGCCTATGCAACGTGATCTAGATAAGGCAACATAATAATTGTTCATGGGAAAAACAGTTTTCTCTTAAATATATTCCAACATGCTTAAAAGTTTGTCCTTGTGCTTTATTTATATTGACTTCAGACGATAGGTAGGTAATTTCACAGGAAATTGTACCTATTCGTTTAAATCTATATGGTAAATCTGTGGGTATCATCGGAATGCGAGGTATCAGTACTGTTTGCCCAACTGCTGGCTCAGTCAAAACCAATCGCTACTATGGCAGAAATCTAGAAATTTTACTTGAAGTCTGGTAACATTACATAAATTTGGTGGTCTAATATCTATTTAACATGCATTGTCCTGAATGACTGTCTGACGGATCAACGCATAGCCTAAACCGCTGATCGTAGAGACCTGAAATTTAGAGGGTGTGTTCTTCGTATGAAGTAGGCATCCTATAAGAAAGGATCTTCCGAAATCCTTAGGGGTTGAAAAACTGGGACAAAGTTTGTATGGAACAACGTGATTCCTTGGTCCAATCTACTTCAAATTTTGCATAAACATTCTTTAAGATAATTGATGGAAGACGTGTTTTGTATTTTATTGAAACTCATCGCCTATCGGGGTTAAAAAAGGGTAGAAAGTTATTTTGGGGGTGATTTGCATCGAAGTTGATATCAATACTGCTTTTGAACTCACATAAAAGCTTGGTGCAATGCAATGCATATGACGAACAATTGGGATGAATTTGCTGTTATGTCTCATGACCGTCTTGGCAACAATCATGGGACAAAAGAAAAGTATAAATTAGATGTTACAACACTCTACATTTCTGCGAGTTAGTTGCAGCCGGTCAAATATTTGAAGTATATCGAAATGGAAACCAGTATGCCAAATTTGGTATAGAAGACCAACCCATCAAAAGGTTACGTTTTTCTCAAGATCTTTCTTATGGTCACTTTGATGCCTACGCTGATGCCGATGGTGATAATAACAACGATCAGCGTCCAATAGCCAATCTAAATATATAAAACTTTTAACAAAAATTTGAACCGATATCATGGTACCGCAGATTTATTTCGCTTACTTCAAAACTATCATATTAGAGTTCCTAAATAGTTATTTTCTGCTTTTTAGTGCCTTTGAAGGCGGTTCTATTTTTTGTTAAAAGTTTTTTATTTTTCAATTTTGAATTTCTTATGTGTAAGCATAAGCTAGGATAAGCATATTAGCGTTGTAGTTTCCATCATCGCTCCTATAAAATTTAAATAATTATCCCCTAACTCCTAACCATTAAGGAGTTGTACCTTCCATCATCAGCTCAGCAACATAAGATGATGACTACCAGACGCAAATATCTGAATAGCTTTAGAAAGTATGATGAAAAACATTGTAAATGCCTATAAAATTTAAAGAGTTCCCTCGATTTGTCCAGGATCCTATCATCAGATCCTGACTTGGTGATCATGGGACCACCTGTGAAATATATCCTTTCAAACAAAAAATAATTTTCCTAATCGGTCCAGGCGTTCGAGTATTCGGGGAACATACAAAAAAAAAGATTTCAACGAATTGATAACCTCCGCTTGAAGTTGATTAATTGACTGACTGATTGCGGGTGGAAAGCTATTTAGCATTAAATAATAAAGCTGAAAAGTTTGTTTGTTTGTTTGAACGCGCGAATCTCCGGAGTTACTGGTCCGATTCGAAAACTACGCTGTCGGCTGGTAGCTAAGCCATTATTTTGCCGTTGATGGCGTCAACGCTTATATTCCTGGCAGCTAGAATTGCCCTCTCACACATCCATTCATAATTTTTTTGGTCGATATTGGCTACATCCGGATAAACTCTACAGATCAGGTCTTCAATGTTGGTCACGATTTTACCAAGGTCTTTGTCAATAGCTATTTTTTTATCTGATTCAGGTACTTTCCCATCCCCGATTAAATGGAGCTTTATTGGGAAATCTGTGCTTCCTCTACCCAAGTGACTCCTCATTTTGGTATACAGTTTCAATAATTCAACAGACTTTCATAATGAGGAAGATTTTAAGCTAGATTTAATAATATCTGCTCTAGTTTCCCTAACAGGCAACGTTTATCTGAAATCACCAGAAAACATCAAAGTTATTCCACCCATGGCTATTTGTGCATTTTATAATTCTGAGAGTTCTATCTAAAGCCTCTAGATGAGCTCTATGAGTCATGTGCACTCATCCCATATTATTAGGTTTGCATCTTGTAAAACCTTGCCCAATGGTCCATTTTTACGTATAGAGCGTACGCTGTCTTTTTCAAGAAATACCGTAAGGGTCTGTTTAGAAGTGAAATGAGCCGTCCTTCTACCTGTCAATAGTGTAGCAGCAATAAATATCTGATGATGCAACAGCAATGGCTAATTTCGTTGACTTCAAAACTATCAGATTAGAGTTCTTACATAGTTATTTTATACTTATTAGTGCCTTTGTGGTTTTTTTTTGTTAAAAGTATTTTATTTTTCATTTTTTAGTTTTTTATGTGTAATCAATGACTCACAAGGTCACTGACCTAGGATAAGCATATTAGCGTTGTACTTTCCATCATCGTTCCTATAACATTTAAAGAATTATCCCCTAACTCCTAACCATTAAGGAGTTGTACCTTCCATCATCAGCTCAGCAACATGTGACGACTACCAGACGCAAATATCTGAATAGTTTTAGAAAATATATGAAAAACATTGTTAGTGCCTATACAATTTGAAGAGTTCCCTCGATTTCTTCAAGATCCCATCATCAGACCCTGACTTGGTGACCATGTGACCACCTGTATGTATAGTTTCCAAATCGGGTCAGGCATCTTCGAGTAATCGAGGAACATACATATAAAAAGTTTCCGATGAATTGATAACCTCGTCTTGATGACAGTTAAAAATAACAAAAAACTGTTACCTAGGCGACCGCTGTCATCCATTGACAACCGCGTCGCATCGCTCACCCATGCTATACATGCTCCCGCTTAACGTTCTTTTTATCATTGCTCGGCTCCTGAGGGTCGTAGCGTGATGTTCTATAGCCTATAACCTTCCTTAATAAATGGGCTTTCAATTGCAAAAAGGTTTTTCCATATCCCACTGGCAGATCCAGAGATTAGCGCGTTCAAACAAACAAACAAACAAACAAACTCTTCAGCTTTATTATTAGTATAGATATAGATATATACCTACATAGATATATGTATAGCATACATGTAATCAGCTACGCGATAAATATTTGACGCACGCATTATAAGAGGCCCAGACGAGTTACTGAACATCTGTAATATTTTTTTTCTGCTTTTTAACCGACTTCAAAAAAGGAGGAGGTTCTCAATTTTGCTGTATGTTTGTTCACGCATAACTTTTTTGTTAATGAACCGATTTTAATAATTTTTGGGTTCAGTACCTATAGCTCCAAGGTGGTCCTATTTTATTGTCTATGAAGGTTTTTTTTTTAAAGTTGATTATTTTATCTCACCGTGGTCAGTGATGATGTGGCCGATGGTGGTGCACACAAAGCCTAGAAGACAACTGGCTCTCAATTGCAGCTCGGAACACACCGGTAGGTGCTTGGCGACAGATGTTCAACTTGAGGGTGGTAGCCAGCCAGGTGCCTACCACCGTGCTATGGTTTCCTCACGATGTTTTCCTTCACCGAAAGCTCATTGTAGGATTCGAACCCGCGACCTTCGACTCGGCAAAATCTGTTATATCCTGGGACAGGATGTATTAGCATGTTCTAGATGGGAATCGAACCCATTCTGTCGCAGTTAGGGTCATCATCTCAACCTGGTTTAACCTGAGAATTGAACCCACATCCCCACGTAGGTGTAAACCATAAAAAAAACAAGGACGAACAAAAATGGTCATTTTCTTTGCGTAAGAAATTTCCTTTATTTGGAGTCATTCCATTTTTGATATAAGATTTTATGTAATTATAAAAGTATTATATTATCAACTCTAATAATACGTAATAAAGCTTAAATTCAATCAAAGTTTTTAATCATTGGTCTTATTATGAAACCATTCTAATAACAACTTTATTAATAACTCATACAGTATCAATTCCATCATAGTGTTTTGTTCATAGGTTTTATTATAAAATCATTCTAATAGCAACCTTATATCTAAAGCTTAAGGTTCAACGTGTTTATTTGATGGTATGTCGTAAACCAGTTGCAAAATTACCTTCTGTATTTTTAGATCGTATAGATTACAGGAACCTATGAGAAGTCTATGGAATTGAAGTACCATAGGAAAATCCGGAACCCTCGGTGCACTAGTCAGACTTGCCTTTCTCCGGTTTTGTTTTAAACTGGTGCCGATTCTGTTGTTTACGAACTTAACTAATATTAGACAAGTCACCTCTCTTTCATTTGAACCTTATTGAAAAGAGACAGAACATTTTTAATGCTGTCAGTTTAATCCACGCCGTCGTAATGTACGCGTAAATAGTCGTGCGTGACCAATAAAGATCGCGCTTAAATTCACGTTGAAATATGTGATCGGATTAAACTGACAGGACTAAAATATCTTGCATCCCTTTCTTATATTTACTATTAGAAAGAGATATGGTGAGATTAAATTTATTTAGTTCGTAAACAACAGAATCGGCACCACTAGCTGTCCCCGCGGTTTCACTCGTGTTCCCATGATAAAAAGTAGCCTATATGTTATTCCGGGGTATGATCTATCTATGTGCCAAGTTTCATCCAGATCCGTTCAGTAGTTTTTACGTCAAAGAGCAACAAACATACATACATCCATATTATCAAATTTCGAAATTTTGTAGACACGGATACAAAATATTGCTCAATTAAATATATACCTTGAAATGGTATACCTAGAAGCTGTTTATCTAACCGCAAACAGCCTCGGATCGCATAATTACATCACATTAAGGATTTATCAAACTATCTTGCTATATTTCACCTTTATCGCTTTTTAATAAGGTTCAATTTCAAGTAACAAATTTTACGATCCCACACGGTAAAAAACGATTTCTTCAAATAAAGGAAAATGCGTTATGCCAAGAAAATATTAATTCATATATATTCAAACGCTTCATTTCTCTTAAATTCAGTATTCGGTGTTCTTAAAAATATAACCTTGTGTTAAACTGATATACGTTTAATCCAAAGGAATACGAACTATTTATTTTAATAAAATATTATTTTATTTTAAGAAATCGAGTTTTCTTCACTGAAGCCTTTGTGTTGTTATTGAATTTAAATAATAGAGTTCACTTAATTTAAGACAACAGTTTGTCTTGGATTTAAGACAATCGTTTATTTAGATCAAGATATTTTCTATTTTATTATAAAATATACATGTTCTTGATTGAAATTATTTGATTTTTGACTAAGAATCGAGTTGTCTTCGATATAGAATAGTAGATGCTTAGTTCAAGATAATTATCGTATTACGAAGAAAAAACAAACAATTTGAACTAAAGGGTTCAAAATATTAAATCTTTTGAGTAAAAATTTAAGAAAATTTGATCCAAATTAAACTATTTTTATTTAATGCCTCGATAACTTCGTTTAATACTAAAATAGTTTTACTTTTTTGAATGGAAGCCAGGATTGTCTGTATGGAAGAGTTTGGTTCGTTTCAATAAAAACCACGACATTTTAAATTTGAGAATCATTATTTATTGAATACACCATAAATAATAACTACAACCTACACATGCCATTATTATTATTTAAAGATTTTAAATACTTGGGTGTAAGTGGCATCGAACATCTAACGAAAACTGAAAACATGGATCCTTTATGCCATTTTGGTCCTTTCAGCGTTAAAATTGTAAGTCGGACTTTTAAAAAATATTACGCCTGTTTTGTAAGTTAGTTATTCAAACTGCAACCAAAGACGTACCATAAAAAAAAACAACCAGGCAATATTTTAACGCTAAGAGGTCCAAAATAACGTACAAAATCATGAGTTAATTCAGTTTTCATTATTGACACAAGTATTTAAAAACTTTAAATAATAATAATGACATTTGTAGGGTGTAGTCGTACTCAAAAAAATAAAATCAATATGTACAGAATAAAATTACATATGCTCAAGAAAATTTTGACTATACAAGGTTGAAAACTTAGACTTAGCCAAAACAAAATATATATCTACCTACATAAAACATATTCAAGTAATTACATTTTGTTTGCAAATATTTACTTTAAAAAAAAATTATGAATGATAAGAAAACTGATCTCCTTGCAAAATTAACTGGCGTTTAATTTTTCACTCAACTTAATATTTCATTTTTTATGAGTTAAGTAGTGAAATAATGGGATACGTCCTGCCTTGCTAACAATATTGAGCAGTAGCTTTCTATTTTGCAATAACTTCCTCCCAGGGTTCTTTTCTTTTAGCCAATCAAGGTCTTCCTGTTTTCCTTCTGCAGTAGTTCTAGTTGAAAAGAAAATGAAAAATGAAATTAAAAAAATAGGAAGGTATAATGGTTTATTATTTATAGTTACTCTGTAATGTATATAAGATAGATATTGTAGTTTAATTTTAAATTAATATTTCATATATGTTATAATAGTTGTTATGTTTCAATTGTATCTATACCTACATATAAATAATTCTTAGAATATTATGTAAAAATAATTTAGTATATCCAGTTAACTGGTTTCCATAGTAAAGACTCTACTGTTTGTGAACAGATAGCCATGTGTTATATATAATATCCCAAGATATTATTAAATTTCAACAAAATAATCATGGTTGGTTTAGGTACCTACCATTCACTGTACCATTCCTTTTGCTGTGATAGATTTGCCCAGTATCACCAGGTGTTACTTTTTTTATTGGTTGGGTGAAGTAGGTACTAATTGCGGACTCTTGAGGGGAGAGTATTAATTATTATCATTCCAGATATAAAAGTATAATCTTCATACGTCAAACACCTGAAAAAATAAAACAGTTAGCTCTCATTAATAATAAATGTACTATTATATTGTACTAGCTATACCTTATGAATATATCTTATGAATTTACGAAGTGAAGAGTATATAGTTTAGCGGATGCCTTCATTATCTGTATGCCAAATTTCAGCTCGAGGTTTGAATTGTGTATTGATAGATCAGTCAGTCAGTCACCTTTTCCTTTTATATATTTAGTGTGTACTATCTATCATACACATACACCTACAATCAAATGGGATATACTAACTAAAATGAATAACTGTATAAATTGTAAATGCTTACTTGTAACCAAATGTTATTTAAGCAGTTTCTGCGTTTGGTTATATAAATAATCCATTACTGCTATAGAATTGTAAAATGCTTTTTCCACATGGTGAAGTCTCTAGATGAGTTTGAAGTCAAAGTCTTGGAATGAAGACATCAGACAAGCTTGTGTTAAACATCTAACTAATTATGCATTTCCACCTCCTCCACTGTAGCCTGAAAATAAAAATAATTAGGTAGGTAATCTTGCTAATATCAAGTGGTTTTCCTAAGTAGTATCCAGTTGTTTATTCAATTTAAATCAATTTCAAAGGATATTGATCAGTTGTAGAAAATATAAAGTTTTATATTTACCAGTCTATCTTCAAGTCAATACGCACACCCAGCAATAGTCTGAGTTCTTTCAAATTGTCTTCCATGAGAGAACCTATGTGGTTCGTCTGAATCCAATTTACTGTAAATTTAAACCAATAGTTAGGATTTAAATAAATCTCACACATATCTGCTGCCGCCACTATGGTCATAAACAGCTTTAAGTACCTAAAGTAGGTACTTATTTGTTAATTAGATAATTATTTACTGGGTGCCTCCCTCTAGGTACCCTCGGCACTATATAGAGAAGTGAGTTAGCCAGACATTAGTATTGATCAGTTAAAGATAGTAACAGTAGGTAAATATCCTTATACTCGCAAAAATCTAAAAAACACACTTACTTAAAATGCCCCATGGCATCCAGTTCCTGGAATTCTTTTGAACTTCAGCTGGCATTTACCAGGTTTTGAGTAATTTCTCCATTAATGTACAACACACTCACCAAGACTTATGAAAGTAAAACAAATTTTAAAAAACCAAAACTTCGGCTTCGGAACGCGCATGTGTCAAGACCGGCGCGGTGCGACAGTAAATACGGTGATGGCGGCCGGCATGAGATATTTACAACGATCTATGAGAATTGTTTTATCTTCATGTAAACAATTTAAAGTTGATTAAAAAGAGAACACTCTTATTATAAAATTATGCAGCTTCATATTCATCAGATTTTTTGGAAATTTTGCTTAAAGATAATTGTTTCGTAATAAATATATCTTCAATTTGGATACAAACTTGTTGTATATTTTGTCAAGACTACTATCTAATATTGAATTGATAATATATTGTCACAGAAAAAGACTTCTTTTATTTCTAATGATACAAGCTCACTTTTGAGTATAGACGATTAAATATCTCATGTGGATTACAAAGATTGATCAAAACAAGAGTTTTCGATGTCTTAAATGGAATGTAAACTAATTTCATCAGAACAAAAAACCTGGGTTCTTGACCTAAGATACATAATTTTAATATAAATATTTTTTTTCTCCTTCAGTTTAGAGAATAATTTTTTTTAAGTAAGAATCAAATTTCGATTGAAAACAAAATTCTCTTAGAATCAGTTGATATTTTTAAGAATATTTATGGTCTTGGCGCAAATAAGTCGCAAAATCTTTTTTTTCCGTGCAGGTACTAGCTATTACCTGCGGTTTCACCTTGGTATAATGCTAACCTTGCTATTAGTGAAAGATTTTTTTCGATCGGATTTGTAGTTCCTTAGATACATCCCTCATACACACAAACTAAAAAAAAACACACTCTTTATAATAATAATATACAGGCTGATGCTAGAAGTAATAACTACTGGTGTAATAAGGGGGAATCATACGCTACTTGACCTGTGACGTCACATTACAGTGGTGCCGATTCTGTTGTTTACGAACTAAATTTAATCTCACTATATCTCTTTCTAATAGTAAATATAAGAAAGGGAAGCAAGATATTTTAGTCCTGTCAGTTTAATCCGATCACACATTTCAACGATCGTACATTACGACGGCATGGATTAAACTGACAGCATTAAAAATGTTCTATCTTTTTTCAATAAGGTTAACATGAAAGAGAGTCGACTTGTCTAATATTAGTTAAGTTCGTAAACAACAGAATCGGCACCACTGTACTCGTATATTAAAAAAAAACCGCACAAGTGCGAGTCTGACACGCGCACTGAGGGTTCCGTACAATCATAACTTTGTAATTGAGTGTAACTTAAAATGTATGCTTTTCGCAATGTTTCCTTTATCTGTGCCATAAGACGTTGCTTCGTACCAAATTTCAAGATTCTGAGTTCACGGGAAGTACCCTGTAGGTTTTGATTCCCTTGCGAGTGAAACCGCGGGGCACAGCTAGTTATGTATACATGCACTCAGTGAATCACGTAGACATGTACACTATATGTGCAAATATGCCATTTCCGGTCGCAGTCTGTTTCAAGGAAATGTAACTCCTATATGGACATTATCTGATAAATATCCTTGGATTATCTACTCTAATTTATTCTTTTTTTTTTTTTTTGACAGAAAGTAATATTTATTTCAATACCTAATTATGTGCAGTATCATACAGTACTTTATCTAAACTCATCTAATAATGTAATTTAAAGGTAAAAAATCGATAATATTTTGTCATAGGTTTTCATGACTTACGGGTAACGATTATTCGTCATTTCCATTGCCGCCTCCATAATTTCAGATCTAAGTTTATTTGACCTTAGTATCACTGCTATTTTTCTATCATTTTTGGCCAAAATAAAATATGTGTGCAAAAAATCAATAAAATAAACAAACATTAATCATCATGGCGCCCAAATCCATGTGGGGACTCCTAAGTTGAGATCTCTACCGCATACGCGACCACAGGGTGAATTTGCATCTAAAATTGAATTGAAAGTGATTGATTCCTACATGATTCCTAATTGTTTAGTCCTGATGTCTGGCCACTTATAATGTTTTTTTCTTTATTATTTCGTTTGACAAGTTGACTGACAGTAAATTGAAGTATACCCATAAAACATTATAAGTGACCAGACATGTCCAAATACTTGTACTTTAATGAAAAAAAGTTAAAAGTATATATTCACGCGGCCAGCATTTAGCTTTTGTACACACGGCCCGGCCACAGATCAAACTACACATTTTTGTTGCAAAATAGCGCCTATTACAACCGCATAAGGTGCCGCAGTGTGTAGCTTGATCTGTGGCCGTGTGTACCTGTCCCGATATCCATGATATTGGTGTCGATTCAGTTGTTTACGAACTTAACTAATATTAGACAAGTCACCTCTCTTTCAAGTTAACCTTATTGAAAAAAGATAGAACATTTTTAATGCTGTCAGTTTAATCCATGCCGTCGTAATGTACGGGTAAATAGTCGTGTGACCAATAAAGATCGCGCTTAAATTCACGTTGAAATGTGTGATCGGATTAAACTGACAGGACTAAAATATCTTGCATCCCTTTCTTATATTTACTATTAGAAAGAGATATAGTGAGATTAAAATTTAGTTCGTAAACAACAGAATCGGCACCGTTGATCGAAGGGTAAAGAGCTTTGTTCTCAATATAAACAGATCGTGAAAATACTGACGCGTCATACAAATGTACATTATATTTATCCCACATAATTTCGCATCGAAAAAAAATTTAGGGGATTTTTGCTAATAAATAAATAAATAATAAATATCCCGTGACATTGTTCACACACGGTTATCTGATCCCAAACTAAGCAGAGCTTGTACTATGGACAACCAGATAACTAATATACTACATATACTACTTTTTTTTGTAAATACATACTTATATAGATAATTACACCCAGACTCAGGACAGGACGTAGTATATGTAGTATATCAGTTATCTGGTTGTCCATAGTACAAGCTCTGCTTAGTTTGGGATCAGATAACCGCGTGTGAACAATGTCACAAGAAGAAGATATATGTAAATAACTATTTTCTATATTAGTTTCGTAGAAAATTGGCTGTGACAGACGGACGGACAGACACACGAGTGATCCTATATAGAGAAAATCACGAGACGTTACAACGTAAATAATATCAGATGATTTTCAAACACGAAATTAGATTTCGTCGAAACAGTCACAAAACGAACTTGGTTTTCCCGGATCATAAAATATATTTACAACATCCCACTCGAATGCTTAAAGAAAGATCCTATGTCAGTTTCTTTATTCCAGCATTCAAGGCGATGCTAGCTCAGTGATGACGTCGGATGCCGAGACGAAGGTCGTGGGTTTGAATCCTACAATGAGCTTGAGCTTCCGGTGAAGGAAAACATCGCAAGGATACATTTAGACATTTTCTTCCAGTCATTTGACCTACAAAAGAAGCCTTGCTGAGTTTCTTGCCGGAGTCTTCTCAGTTCAAGTGTATGTGGAACCGGTGGTAGAGTCTATTGTAAAACTGTAACTGTTGACGTTCATAAGTGCCTTATTAGAACCTAAACTGAATAAATGAGTTTTGATTTTGATTTTGATTTTGATACATAAAGAAATGTAAAGAAAATCTTAACATAGAGTAGTAGAGTTAGTTTAGAGTTCAATTAATTTAAATAATCAAGTCTGGTGGTGCTGCCATGTCAGCAGAGAACCTCAAGCGGCGCAGTTTAGATTCCAGCTACATTTTTGAGTCGTTTGGGGTCGAAACTCTGGGTCCGTGGGGGCCGAGTGGCCACCATCTTTATAAAGAGCTATCAAAACGCCTGGTCGAAGCATCTCGTGACCAGAATGCTGGCGTATACTTGGGTCAGAGAATCAGCATTGCCATCCAACGTGGCAATGCCGCTAGTATTCTGGGAACGATGCCTTCTGACAGCGACTTTTTCGTTTAGTTTAGTCCTTTTTATCTAAGTAGTTTTTCTTTTTGAACTTACAATGAGAAATTGTTTTCTACCTATAAATCCTATATAATATCAATTTATTTAAATTATTATTATTTATTTTTAAGTATTATTCGGCTGATAGGTACGAGGGTGATTGTATTCTCTTTTACTGTTCAGAATATTTATTGTAATTTGAATGCTGTGCTCGCTAAGGCGATGATAGCTCAGTGGTAGTGACGTCGGATACCGACACGAAGGTCCCGGGTTCGAATCCTACAATGAGCTTGAGCTTTCGGTGAAGGAAAACATCGTGAGGAAACATAGCACGGTGGTAGGGTACTTTGTAGTACCCGCCTGGCTGGCTACCACACTCAAGTTGAAAATCTGTCGCCAAGCACCTACCGGTGTGTTCCGACAATTGCACAGGTCGGCAACACATTGGCAATATCTCTGGTATTGCAAATGGCGATAGGCGACGGTAACCACTTAACATCAGGTGGGCCGTATGCTTGCTTGTCAACCTACTGACATAAAAAATAAAACTGGCTTCACAATATTATAGTAAACACGAAAACATGGTGAAATCCGCGTAATAGTATTTTCCATTTTTATTTTTAGAAAATCATTGAAAACATTTTGCGTCTGCGATCTATTTACAGAACGGAACGAAACGTGCGAAATCGAGCGTGTATTTAATCTAATTGTATCGACCCCTGTCGGCTACATAGTTCAGACACCGATGGATAGATGGCGCTGCAATATATCGACACTATCTACATACAAACCTACATCGCGCTAGTGGAGTTTGTTCGCGCATTCGCATATATACAGGATTCCAACTTCAACAGTTGGCCCAGCCACGATGACCCAGGCTGCCGGAAGATCTTCCCTTTTCAATGGAGGAATCATCCACGTTGCTCCTCCATATTGTGATAACCCGCGATCCCCTATTTGACCCCCTTAGGGGATGAATTTTCAAAAATCCTTTCTTACCAGATGCCTGTATGCCAAATTTAGCAAGATCCGTCCAGTGGTTTGAGCTGTGCGTTGATAGATGACTCAGTCAGTCACGCTTTCCTTTTATAGGTATAACTAGCTGTTCCCCGCGTCTTCACTCACGTTCCCGGGATAGAAAATAGCCTATAACCTTCGGGGATAATGTAGCTTCCTATTAGTGAACTCAGATTACAAAGTTAGTAAATTTTTCTTTCAAATCGGTCCAGTAACTCCGGAGATTAGCGCGTTCAAACAAACAAACTCTTCAGCTTTATTATTAGTACCTATAGATAATGTCGCCGTCGCCGTATGATTTTGAAAAGCGTTATTTTATAATCAAACTCGCGAGATTGTAAACTGTCGATACATTGTGAACTGTACCATACTGTTTACAATATACCGTAGGTACTCATTTTAGATAGTGATGATCTATAAATATAAAAAAACGGCCAAGTGTGAGTCCGACACGCGCACGAAGGGTTCCGTAGTATTATCTATAAAAACTGCAAAAGAATCATGTTTGTTGTATAGGAGCCCCGATAAATATTTATTTTATTCTGTTTTTTAGTGTTTTTTGTTGTAGCGGCAACAGAAATACATCATCTGTGAAAATTTCATTTGTCTAACTATCACGGTTCATGAGATACAGCCTGGTGACAGACAGGCAGGCAGCAGAGTCTTAGTAACCAAACAAAATTTGTGATAGGGTAGTTGACTGACATATCAAATCAGCTACTTTTTAATAAATCTCAAAACGATAGTTTATATAGAATTTTGTATGAAATATTACATTATGACGTCATAGTTTCACAGCATCAAATCATCTACTCTTAGTGGTTCCACTGGTAATTAAATAGTAGTTTATGATACTGTTGCATAATAGGGGTTATTAACTACGAGTGTGAGTTTAAGTACCGAGCCGTAGGCGAGGTTCTTAATAGTATCACACGAGTTTTTAATACCTAATTATGTGCAGTATCATACAGTACTTTATCTAAACTCATATAAATAATGTCATTTAAAAAAATTGAATTTCTACCAACTTTGCAAAAAAAAAAAAAACACATTTTGTGACATTTTTGGTCAAAATTATATGTGTAGGCAAAAACAATAAAATATAATCATATACTTAATCAAATCCGTGTTGCCAACCCCCAAAAATTCTTACCTCTAAAGTTCAAGTTACAAAAGAAGAATGTCCAGTTTTGACCTGTCAAACAATTAGCGCGTCTAGAGATAAGATATATCTTAAAAAAATGCTTATCAAAAGTACATTTTAAAACACTAACTAGAATTTTAATACGAAGTCTAGAAAAAATTAAAATGATTTTTAAAAATGTTCATGTTTGGCAATAATTTTTATAAGAGAACGCATCCATTTTGGACTCATCCATTCATAGAGTACATGATTTACGTTCCATTTATCGCACAAGGACGCAGCCGCGCTGTCTCTATTTATTAACTTTAATTATTTTTAATTCCTAATCTAATAAAACCTTTTTTTCTATTCCTAACTATCCTTAATACGCGTTAATTTTTACTTGATTACCGACTGTAAGCATTTATTTTGGAGACAAACTACTGAAGAAAAAAATGATCGATATGCGCGAAACAGAACGTGACACTTTTTTTTTTTAAGCTTTGACAGCTTTAAAAAAAAATACATTTGAAATAAAGCAACTTCACGACGATTGTTTTCAGTCAATAATCTACGACCATAGCTGTTGAAGGCTGGTTACACCAAATACCTGCCTATATGTACCTATACTTTTTCATACTTAACCTCAAACAATGATTTTATTATAACATTTTTCCCCGACTTCCAAATAAAAATCTGATGAGAGTATTGATTTAAGTGGACATTAAAGATTCTAATACAATACTAACAGTCAGTAGACACCACCTAATAACAAAATTGAGTGACAGGTCAACGCATGTATGGGAAATGGGCATTGTTCTTTGTGACATTGTCATCGTCAAATTGAATTGATACTGATTAATTATACTATTGATAGGTCCAAAGTGTACTTTAATAGAAAAAAAGTTATTTTATAGCATTATCTTGGGAACAACAACTGTACTATAATGAATCATTATACACGGGTGTGCCTAAAGTGGGTCATTAAAGTACTGATTTTGATTTCATAATAAGAACATTACGATATGAGAGTAGATAAAATCATAAAAAGCATTAAATGTACAACATATTTGATATCTCCACGTGTTTTTATATGTTTTATGCATTGGTTAGTGTTTGGTCATTTATTTTTGACACTGTCAACTATTCTATTGTAACCTAACACGTTATGCCTACAGCTTACAAAATACTCTCGAAACGCGCAAACCTCGCACTAAATACAATAATACATGTAATGTAGAACAAAAGGGGTTCCATCCCCCCTCCACCCTCCTACTTCACCCCTCACCCCGCACCCCGGGCGGGTATTGTCCCGAGTAAATAATTCAGTAGGCGTCCCGGGTAGAGGGCGTGGCTAAGAGAACACGCCTTATAAGGCTGGGATATAATCTATCCATACTAATATTACAAACGGGCCAGTTGGCGCAGTTGGTTGAGACACCACCTATTGCGCCGCAGGTCGTGGGTTCGATTCCCATTCAGGACAAACATTTGTGTGCATGAACATGTCTGTTTGTCCTGAGTCTGGGTGTAATTATCTATATAAGTATGTATTTACTAAAAAAAAAGTAGTATATGTAGTATATCAGTTATCTGGTTGTCCATAGTACAAGCTCTGCTAAGTATGGGATCAGATAACCGTGTGTGAACAATGTCACAGGATATTTATTATTTATTTTATTTATTTTAAACGTGATAGTTTGTATGTATGTTTGTTGCTCTTTCACGCAAAAACTACTGAACGGATTTGTATGAAACTTGGCACATAGATAGATCATACCCTGACATAACATATAGGCTACATTTTATCCCGGGAACGCGGGTGAAACCGCGGGGGACAGCTAGTCTATCCATACTATTATTATAAATGCAAAAGTTTGTGAGTATGTTTGTTAGCGTGAAGAAGACGCTCAAACGGCTGGACCAATTTTGATGAAATTTGGTATGGAGGTAGCTGACATACTGGATTAACACATAGGCTACTTTTTATCCCTCGGGAACATAAGATCCTTCGGGAACTCGGGTGAAACCGCGAGCAAAGTGGAATGCCAGAAAAATATTTTTTTTTTACTAGTTCGATATCAATCTCACCGTGGTCAGTGGTGATGTGGCCGATGGTGGTAAGCACATAAAGCCTAGAAGGGAACTGGCTCTCAAGTGCCGCTGTCGGAACACACAGTAAAGTGCTTGGCGACAGATTTTCAACTTGAGGGTGGTAGCCAGCCAGGTGCCTACCACCGTGCTATGGTTTCCTCGCGATGTTTTCCTTCACCGAAAGCTCAAGCTCATTGTAGGATTCGAATCCGCGACGTCACAACCACTGAGCTAGAATCGCCTTAAAATTGACCCCGCCTCATACATCCTAGCCTTTATAGGGGTGGAACCAACCCCTGGAGACCACGCCCTCATCCCTCCCCTTTAGCACCAGTCGACCTCCTACACTCCTACGATAACCATCTCTTAAACTTAAATTAGTATTGTTCTAAAGTGACAAAGTGACATAAAGTGATATTAGTGACAGTTGACAATTCGTAGTGATATTTTAGGGGCCCGTGAGTGGATTGAAATTAAAAGTTTTTATGGTGTTTTGATGTGAAGAGGTTTCCATTTTTTTTTATTAAAAAAATAAGTTGTTTTATGACGAAGTCAGTGTCCTTTTTTACTCGACTGTCCAAAGGAGGAGTGTAATGTTTTCAGGGTTTATCCTACTAATATACTTATATAAATGCGAAAGTTTGTGAGTATGGATGGATGGATGTATGTTTGTTACTCTTTCACACAAAAACTACAGAACGGATTTGAATGAAATTTTGAACACAGATAGTTTATAACCTGGATTAACACATAGGATACTTTTTATCTCGGGAAAACTTAAGATCCCTCGGGAATGCGGGTGAAACCGCGGGGCGGAAGAAAGAAAGAAAAATATTTTATTTTTTGCGCGCCATACGACACAACTAGCTTAAAGGAAAAACAAAAAACAAAAATTACAGTATTTCAACACATAAATAAAAAAAAGGAATGTAAGAAAAAATAAAAAATTAAAGGCATTACTTTTCTAGAAAAAACAACGTGACTTGACACTGGCAGAAATATTATAAAGGATTTGGTAGCTTATTTGAAACACAGAAGATTATAAATTCAAATTCAAAAGTGTCTTTATTAAATGAACTCATTGCAAGTATTTTTAATCGTCAAATTTGTAAATATAAAAATTATAAATATAAAAAAACTATATAAAATAAACTATAAAAATTAACAATATGACAATGCATTAATTATGTATTATTCTATACTAATATTATAAAGAGGAAAGATTTGATTGTTTGTTTGTTTGCATTGAATAGGCTCCGAAACTACTGAACCGATTTGAAAAATTCTTTCACTAATAGGAAGCTACATTATCCCCGAAGGTTATAGGCTACTTTTTTATCCCAGGAACGCGAGTGAAGCCGCGGGGAACAGCTAGTTGTATTATAAACAGACATACAAGTACATGTCAAATTATTATCACAATAACAATGCGTTTAGTATCAGAACAATACCTATAGTGATTTATATGAGAAGCACGTTTAGGAAATTCGCGAATACAATAAGCATCACCAAATAAAAATAAAACCGGACAAGGGCGAGTCTGCCTCGCGCACCGAGGGTTCCGGAATTTCCTACGGTACTTTAAATGCCATAGACTTCTTATAGGATTTCCTGTAATCTATGTATAGGTAAAGAACTATCATAATTATGTATTTTTTTTTTAATTTTTGGCCCATTATTTCGAAGATAATGGTCAATTTTCGCCTATTTCTTTAAATAACTTCAAAACGATTTATCATAAAATTATAAAAAAAAAAATTTAAATCCTCAAAATGAGCCCTTTCATTTGATATGCCACAATATAGTCCAAAACTTTATTTTTAATTTTCTGATTTACCCCCCAAAATTAGCCCCTATGTTTGAAATTCATTTATTTACGTAACACGTCCATGTTTGGGTCATCGACTTACATATGTGTACCAACTTTCAACTCAATCCAGTCCAATATTTTCGGACAGACAGAATTTTCAGAATCGTGTTTAAATCATTGTATTTATTTATTTTTTTACTATTACGGAACCCTCATCACTTAAAAACAACCCCTAGTTGAAAGAAAGTGACAAAAGTGTTAAATTGTGTAAAATAAATGAGCAATAAGTGACAAGTGAAACTCTATTTTTTTGTAATACAAATAAATATAAAACGAATAACGACTCTTCAGAAGCAGTAGAACAGATACTTCGGATTAATTATTATTTGGTAAGTACAATATGTGTCATTTTGGACGTTCTGGGCAAAAAAATTGAGCCGGTCTTTTAAAAAATGATATTTTTAGGGTTCCGTACCTCAAAAGGAAAAAACGGAACCCTTAGAGGATCAATTCGTTGTCCGTCAGTCTGTCTGTCTAGGCCTTTTTTCTCAGGAACGCGTGGAGGTATCAAGCTGAAATTCATATCAAATACACAGGTCTACTGTCCCTTGGAGCTGTAAAAAAATCAAACTTCTACGCCAACGCAATCAAAAGATACAGCCGTTTATGCTGCAAATTTTCGACACTCGCAAGGGAATCAAAACCTACAGGGTACTTCCCGTGAACTCAGTATCTTGAAATTTGGTACGAAGCAACGTCTTATGGCACAGATAAAGGAAACATTGCGAAAAGCATACATTTTAAGTTACACTCAATTACAAAGTTAAGTTAAGTTTGTACGGAACCCTCAGTGCGCGAGTCAGACTCGCTCTTGTGCGGTTTTTTAGGGATCCGTAACAAATGGCAAAAAACGGAACCCTCATGAATTCGTCATGTCTGTCTGTCTGTCCGTCCGTTGAACGAGATCGAGTAAGTAGTTTTTTTTTAATACGTCATTAATCGTAAACCGCAATTTACCTTTCATTCAATCAAATCAAATATAAAAATAAAAAAAAAAACATTTAATTACTTGCTGCTACGGAACCCTTCATGGGCGACTCCGACTCGCACTTATCCGTTTTTTTTTTTATTAAAATGACCACGGTGAGAGTGTTTAGTTGTCGGGGAAAACCTATTCTATCGATAAAATCGATATCACAGATTCAAAAACTCAAATACAGTCACAATATTACGAAATTTTCCTTTAACCAAACTGTCAATCACTTTAAACTCAATCTTTTCATGTTATAATCGACTTAAACGACTCGAGACATCCCTGTCACCACAAGCAATACAACCTGTCATTAACTTCAATATATACCTTAATTCCATAATCGTAAGGTTCAAAATGAAGTGAGAATTAAGTTCAGTTAAGGTAAATATTGTAAAGTAAAAATCTGTTTTGTATCTCTTATGTCGTAGCAATAAGGTATACTATACAATGGTAGGAGTGTAATTATAAGTTGGTTTTTATGTTAAAGGTAACAATATTTTTGATTCGCGCGCAGCAGGATATCTGATAATGTAGGGATTCCATATATTATATGATTTACGAGATATTTTCATAAGGTTTTTAGTTGTTTTAATTGGTCATAAGTTTATTTTGAACCTCCAATGAAAAAGAGGGGTGTTAAAAATTCGTATCTGTCTGTTTGTAGCAACATAGCTCGGATGACCCGATTTTGATTGGGTTTTTTCGTTTGAAAGGTGTCTTAATAGAGTTTTCGTAGCTATCTTAAAAAAAAACATGAAAATTCATGCACACAAATGATTGTCCTGGATGGGAATCGAACCCACGACCTGTGGCGCAATATGGTGTCTTAACCAACTGCACCAACTAGCCGAGAGATCAAAAAACTGTGTGTTCACTACCAAGGTAGCAAGCAAGCATACGGCACCCCTGATGGTAAGTGGTTACCGTCGCCTATCGCCATTTGCAATACCAGAGATATTGCCAATGTGTTGCCGACCTGTTACAATGCCGAGAAAGCAAACTGGCTCTCAAGTGCAATTGCCGGAACACACCGGTAGATGCTTGGCGACAGATTTTAAACTTGAGGGTGGTAGCCAGCCAGACGGGTACTACAAAGTACCCTACCACCGTGGTACGGTTTCCTCGCCATGTTTTCCTTCACCGAAAGCCCAAGCTCATTGTAGGATTGGAACCCACGACCTTCGTCGCGGCATCCGACGTCACTACCACTGAGCTATCATCGCCTTGATGTCCCAGTGTATTGATGACGTCATCGTGGTCACCCTAACCCTGTTGCATGTCGTTGACACTTGTCACGTTTGATCTCCGTCCGCGGCGCCCCCGCGCGTGACGTCACGCCCCCCGCCGTGATCCAAGACTCAACTTTATCATCAATGTAATTAAGAAAGATATTTGATTGAACATCGATTTTATGGATTTTGGTCACAATTTTGCTATTAGAAATATATGTAATTTTGTACTTAGGGAATAAGGCGTGTTGTTAGAGATTTATCTATGTATGTACTAACTGGCCCTAATAAAAAAAAACTGGGAACTTTTTGGCGGAACTTGCGAAATAAATAAATATCCTGGGACATTCTTCACATATGGTTAACTGATCCCAAACTAAGCAGAGCTTGTACTATGGACAACCAGATAACTGATATACTACATATACTACTTTTATTTTTTGTAAATACATACTTATATAGATAATTACACCCAGACTCAGGACAAACAGACATGTTCATGCACACAAGTGTTTGTCCTGGATGGGAATCGAACCCACGACCAGCGGCGCTACAGGTGAATGAAATTATTACGTGTATAGCTTTTCAAGTTGTCTCAAGAAGTCACTGAAAAGTTTTAGTAATACGGCCACCATTTAAAAACTTAAACTGACTATGTATGACTTGTAGATGATTTAACATGACTTGAAATTAACTTGACACTGGCAAAATACACAAAGTGTTATGCCAAAATGAAAAAAAAACTGGGACCTACCTACCCTACCTACACACAGCTACTTACCTACCAATAAATAAATAAATATCGTGTGACATTGTTCACACACGGTTATCTGATACCAAACTAAGCAGAGCTTGTACTATGGACAACCAGATAACTGATATACTACATATACTACTGTTTTTTGTAAATACATACTTATATAGATACACAGGACAAACAGACATGTTCATGCACACAAATGTTTGTCCTAGAAGGGAATCGAACCCATGACCAGCGGCTTGATAGGTGGTGTCCACCAACTGCGCCAATTGGCTTGTCAAATGAATGTTCTTATCTTAGTTAGCTATATTTCAAGAAAATCCGTTCCACCGTTAGTATACATAACAAATCTCAAAAATATTAAATATTGTAGCAATTTAATAAAACCCGACATACCCGGGGCGGGGGCGGGGGTGGTGGGGCGCACCGTTTGTGCCGGATGTTTGTATACAGCGTGTTTGTTTAGCTGTTTATAACCCCGGGACTCGGGACTCGCGGGACGGCGCGCGGCGCGGGACGGGACGGAGCTAAATGTTATGAATGTTTGTTTTGTTTGCAAATTGTTCAATAAAAATATTAAATTTTTAACCTTCTAGGTTTTCTATTCTAAATTCTAAAACAATTGTCAAATGCACCATGGTTTAACAAAACAACCATGACATCCTCAACATGTTAACAGTTAAGGAGGAAATAAATATACATGGTGCTAAATACAAATGCCGATTGCAAAAGCACCCGAACCAACTTGCAGGACAGCTTACTATCCCAGAAAGTATTCGTCGGCTCAAGAAGCGACGGGATATCTTCGATAAACCCAGTCAGTGAATACCGACTAAATAAAAGGGCTGCCTCCACTGGGAGAGTGCTCTACCTGTTCCTAGCCCACAACTCATCTGCTCATAGGCTTAATGACTGATCGCAAGATTCTATTAAAAAAAAATAACAGGTTCTATTACGGTAGTATGTAGGTACTGTTATTTATCTGTGGTTCTAGTCAATTGTATGTTTTTAAACTGTTTTGTTTATGAACAGATTTTAATGATTGTTTATGCGTTGAGTTACAGAGCTACAAATCCTTCTTTTCCAGGTGATTCCATGATTTTTGGATATGCTTCTGATTTTATTTTCAATTCCATGACAATCTCCTGCATTTTTCACAGGCTTTTGGAGCGAATTCTGTGGTTTCCAATTTGACAGCACATAATGTTCTAAAGTATCACAGTACAGTAGGACAGATAATGCTATTCAAGGCATGAACTAACTACCTTACCTAATATTAAAATAACTACGAATAATTCTAAAGAGAGCAAAGAGTACTTTTTTTAAATTCTCCTTTTTTTTCCCGTCTCTGTATTTCTGGCACAAATATACTTCCTGGCAAATTGTCGTTAGCAGCACTGTTGGGTTCAGTATAGCTCCAAGATGGACCATTTCAATAGGGTAGTTGACTGTCACATCAAATCAGCTACTTTTTAATAAATGTCAAAACGATAGTTTATATGGAATTTTGTATAAAATATTACACAATGACGTCATAGTTTCACAGCATCAAATGATCTACTCTTAGTGGTTCCACTGGTAATTAAAAATCATAAAAAGCATTAAATATACAACATATTTGATATTTCCACGTGTTTTTACATGTTTTATGCATTGGCTAGAGTTTGGTCATTTATTTTTGACTACCCTATTTTATTGTATTTGAAAGAGGTTTTACTCTTTTTATTAAAAGCTGTTAAAATTAAAACTAGTATTTCCCCTCGCTTGCCAGTCAGTGCAGTACGGGAGGTCACCTTGTACACACGGCCACAGATCAAGCTACACACTACGGCGCCTTATGCGGTTGTAATAGACGCTATTTTGCAACAAAAATGTGTAGCTTGATCTGTGGCCGTGTGTACAAAAATTATAAAATACATTTTGCAACCCAAAATCAAAATCTGAAACGCGAATCCCATAATAAATTCCGTAGCAAGGGTTGCACTAACTATAAATATTTGTTGAATGAATGATGCGAGGCGATGCGGCGTGTAATAGCACAAAATGGCCGCTTCATTACCCAGCGAGCGATTATACAAAGGGTTGCATAATCCTATACGACCACAGTGCAAGTGTTGTTGCAGTAATGCAACCAAAACTCAGAAGTTACCATGATAGCAGACCAACTTTTTTCGAAGAAAAATTCTGCTTAGTGGATGCCTACTCAGACATATTTTTACTTTAAAAGACCACAAGCTCACCGTGGTCAGTGATACCGATGGTGGTGCACACAAAGCCTAGAAAGAAACTGGCTCTCAAGTGCAGCTGTCGGAACACACCGGTAGGTGCTTGGCAGATTTTCAACTTGAGGGTTTTGATTGCCAACTACGTCTATGCATCATTCTATGGTTTCCTCACGTTTTCTTTCACTGAAAACTCAAGCTCATTATAGGATTCGAACCCGCATCTTCGTCTCGGCATTTGACATCATTACCACTATCTAGCTATAAAAAACGATACATAAAAAGAAAGAACCGATTCCGAACCGGTAGTAGAGTCTAAAAATTATAACTGTTGACGTTCATAAGTGCCTTATTAGGGTCTAAACTGAATAAATAATAAATATCCTGGGACATTGTTCACACGCGGTTATCTGATCCCAAACTAAGCAGAGCTTGTACTATGGACAACCAGATAACTGACTAGCTGTTCCCCGCGGTTTCACTCGCGTTCCCGGGATAAAAAGTAGTTTATAACCTTCAGAGATAGTGTAGCTTCCTATTAGTGAATGAATTCAAATCGGACCAGTAACTCCGGAGATTAGCGCGTTCAAACAAACAAACTCTTCAGCTTTATTATTAGTATAGATACTTAAACTATTAAACTATTTTTTTTGTAAATACATATTTATATAGATAATTACACCCAGAGTTTCGAGTTGGAATTTGAGAGTATATTTTGCAGTAGTACTACTACCACTAGCTATACATGTACTGTGTTAAACTCAAGCGGGGGATAATGTTCTCAGTCAATTGTGGGTACTTAACGCTGGGTATTATGTAGAGGGTACTGAGGGTAGTCTGTTTGACTTATTACTTATTTGTTGATTTAACAACTACTCGTATATTTAACTTTTTTTGGTAATTGAACTTCAGATATTTACACGAAAACATTAAATGATTATTTGTTTGATTTATTATTTATTATATTTGACGGGTCAGTTGGCGCAGTGGGTTAAGACACCACCTGCGCCGCAGGTCGTGGGTTCGATTCCCATTCAGGACAAACATTTGTGTGCATGAACATGTCTGTTTGTCCTGTGTCTGGTTGTAATTATCTATATAAGTATGTATTTACAAAAAAAAGTAGTATATGTAGTATATCAGTTATCTGGTTGTCCATAGTACAAGCTCTGCTTAGTTTGGGATCAGATAACCATGTGAGAACAATGTTACAGGATATTTATTATTTATTTATTTAGTATCTTGTGATTTTTAAGGTTATTTTTTTGAGTTTCTTCCGAGTTTAAGCGTCAAATCGCGGAAATACGCTGTGTTTAGACAGTTTTTTTGATGAATTCTTTCGTCTACTAGTCCTACGAAAAATATATGATATAGTTAAGTTCATCATGTTTCAAATTAATTGATTTCCAGTCTGGCGGCGCTGACTAATAAAAAAAAAGGAAAATCTAGGAAAGTCGTGAAAAGCAACTCTTGTCCTTATTGACTTTAAAAACGTTATTATTATAATTCTTATATATTCCTGTCAAGGTTGAAATTTAAATAACATTTAAAAATAATAAAAGCGTAACGGAAACTACTTGTTATAAACAAAAGCCATATGACAACAAAATTGTTGGGCCAAATACGGACAGCGACGCCAGACTGGTTAATAACTAAAATTAAAAATGTATAGAAACCCCCGAAACTCACTAGAAAATTGGTGATAATTTTCAAACGGCTGAACAGATTTTCATGAATCATGTCTAAGAACACTCGGGATAAAATTATCTATGACACAATAAAACTAATCGAAAATCGGTTCGTCCATTTGGGAGCTACGATACCGATACAGAGACAGACACGTCAAACTTATAACACCCCTCTCTTCTTGCATCGGGGGTTGAAAATTGAAGAAAACATCCCTGAATTCGGAACAAAACAATTAAAAATATCATATCAAATGCAATTTTAGTCTAAATGGGAATTTTTTAACAAAACGGCTTATTCGTTGTAAATGAATCTTATAACAAAAAAAGGAGTTTTTTTTTTACAATTTCTATTAGTTAAAATTATTTTTATATCAATCATTTTAAAGTAAAAAATAAAAATCAATCATAAACCCGAGGCTCCCTCTAGATCCCACCCGCGGACGCCTAAGCTTTGAGTACTTATTTGTATGGACCAAGGTCATTGGCGTTAGTGATCCTCTCAAATGAAATGGTTATAAATATCCTACTTCCTACTTAATATTATAAATGCGAAAGTTTTTGAGTATGGATGGATGTTTATTGCTCTTTCACACAAAAACTAATAAACGTCTTTGGATGAAACTTGACACATAGATAGATCATACCCTGAAATAACATATAGGCTACTTTTTATCCCTGGAAAACATAAGATACCTCGGGAACGCGGGTGAAATCGCGGGGTGGACGCTATATATAAATACTAGCGTTCCCAGGATAAAAAGTAGCCTATAACCTTCGGGAATAATGTAGCTTCCTATTAGTGAAAGAATTTTTGAAATCGGTTCAGTAGTTTCGGAGTCTATTCAATGCAAACAAACAAACAAACAATCAAATCTTTCTAATATTAGTATAGATAATTAGCACGAGTTACTATGATATCCACACGGTATTTTCCATTGCTAAGAAGAAACCATCGCCACCTCGACTGTCCCTAAAATAAATACAATTGACCCCCGGGTGTGACGTCACTCGCCACAATTAGCTAATGTGTAGCCTCCGAGGGGCGCCACTGGCGGCGCCACCTGCGTCGCCTCGACACATGCATTGTTTGACCTCCATTGTAACAAGTTTACAATCAAGTTTGTCGATTCAATTCATTAGGTGATAGCTAGGGTTGCCATACGTCCCGGCACTGTCGCCCTATTTGTATGACGATAATATTGCTATTGCTATTTGTCCCGATTTTTTCAAAATCCTACAATGAGCTTGAGCTTTCGGTGAAGGAAAACATCGTGAGGAAACATATATAGCACGGTGGTAGGGTACTTTGTAGTACTCGCATGGCTGGCTACCACCCTCAAGTTAAAAATCTGTCGCCAAGCACCTTTCGGTGTGTTCCGACAGCTGCACTTGAGAGCCAGTTACCTTCTAGGCTTTTTGTGCTTATCATCATTGACCACAGTAAGATTTTGGTCAAACAGGCCACTCTATACATAGTAAAAAATTATACGCGAGAAGTCTCGGTGCCCAAATATGAGGATAATATTTTATCCAATGACAACACAATGGTCGGACAGAAATACGTTTGTATATAATATATTATACGGTAGAGACAGTTGAAGCTATTTTAATTTTAAAATGCTATCTGGCTAATTTTATGTTTTAATCTTTGAGAGTGATTTAAAAATAAAAGTCACTTAACTTATTTTCAGACCTATTTTAAAAACTTGTCCACGCGCTCAGGGGGCAGGTAGTCAAGCATACCTAAACGTGAACGGATTTGGATGAAACTTGGAACATAGATAGATCACCCTGGATGGAATAGCATTATAGGATAAGTTTTATCCCGAGAAAACTTATAATCCTTCTAGAAAGCGATACATACTCGCTTCAACATAAAACATAGCTATTAAATATGGCGCTGATTCTGTTGGTTACAAACTAAACAAATTTAATCTCACTATATCTCTTTCTAACAAACCATATAAGAAAGGGATGAAAGATATTTTAGTCCTGTCAGTTTAGGCCGATTACTTCAAGCGCGATCTATACTTTCGATGACAAAGACTAATCTGACAGCACTAATGTTGCCATCTTTTTCAATAAGGCATAAATGAAAGAGAGGTGACGTGACTAACATTTTTGTAAACAACAGTATCGACACCAATAATTTAAGAGGAGGCTATCTGTGTGTCTCCGTTCTATACTATACTGACGCGTGACGGAGACAAGGGAGACAGGACAGACGTAATTTTTGTAAAAAATAAGGTTTTATGTTATTTAAAAAGAAACTAAGCCTTTTTTTTAAGGAAATTTCAAAATGTATGTTAATATTTTTTAATTTAGTTTTAAAAAGGGGCATATTTACGATTTTTTTCCTACGTTACTAATGAAAAAACCCCATTTTAAAAAAAATCTATTCCCCGTCACATATTCTCTAGTTTAACGTATATTTTTTCCAAATCTCTTGGAACAAAGAATACAGAGAAAAACGCATTTTTGAATCATCATTTCACGTATAGCATCGCCTTAAATCCAAAGCTTGATATTCAAATGTAAAATTATTTCTCTCACGTCATTTTAAAGCCGCGGGCACACCGCCGCAATTGATTCTCGATTTTTTTTAAATTCACTTCCCCCCCGCGTTATTATAATGACAATGGCGCGTGATGACAAACAGACGTGACAAATAGACCCTGCAGGTACATTTATCATATCATAAAATTGGCAATATGATTTCTTTTTTATTAAAAAAAACATGGCTGCCAATTGGAATTTGTTACCGCGGGGTTATTGAAAAGTTTATTACTTTTAAAAAGCATAATATAAAAAGATTATACTAAGACTATCATTCCGCCCCGTGGTTTCAACCGCGATCCTCTATTTTACACCTTTATCGTTTAAATTTCAATAATCCTTTCTTATCGCATGCCTACGTCATAAAATGCCAAATTCGTCCGTCCAGTGGTTTGTCAGTCGATCACGAATTTTTTAACCCCCAACGATAAAGAGGGGTTTTATAAGTGTGTAGTGTCTGTCTGTGGCATCATATAAAACTGTAATTAACTAAATAAATTAAAAAAAAATACCAACAAAAAAAAACGCCTTGCTGAGTTTGTTGCCGGAGTGTTCTCAGTTCAAGTGTATGTGGAACCGGTAGTAGAGTCTATTGTAAAACTGTAACTGTTGACGTTCATAAGTGCCTTATTAGGGCTTAAACTGAATAAATGAGTTTTTGATTTGATTTGATTTATAGATGAACCGAAATTGATAGTTTTTTTTAATTTGAAAGGTGTCTTAAATCGAGAGTGTTGTTAGCTATGTTTAAGGTAAATCCACTCAGTCGTTTGAAAATCATAACGTTTTTCTTTGTCGGGATTATTTAGATAAAAAATAATGACTGCCGTTTGGAAAAGTAAAATAATTATTAATTAATTAATTATCCTGTGACATTGTTCACACACGGTTACCTGATCCCAAACTAAGCAGAGCTTGTACTATGGACAACCAGATAACTGATATACTACTTTTTTTTTTGTAAATACATACTTAAATAGATAATTACACCCAGACACAGGACAAACAGACATGTTAATTCGTCAAATGTTTGTCCTGGATGGGAATCGAACCCACGACCAGCAGCGCGATAGGTGGCGTCTTAACCAACTACGCCAACTGGACTCTCAAAATAATTTTATGAAGTAATAAAATATTCGCATTTTTATTTCGGTATTTATGTTTGTATCCTAAGGCAGAAAACAATTCAAATCGTTTTCAATAAACAAACTCTTGCACAAACAAGCACACGTTCGACGCAATAACACGTCATCTCCGATCACCCCTCACTCCCCTCAGGGGAGAGGGATATTAATGCATCTAGTGTGGACGTAGGTTATTGTTTTGTAAATGAAGAGTTTTCTGTCGGAGAAATATTTTAAGGTGGAGGCGTCGGTTGGAGCGCGATTAGTCACATTTTCATGAAATAGTCGTATATGTCAGAAATATACCTTGGAGGAATGTGTTGATGATTTCTTTTGTTATTAATCAGTAAATATACTACCATTCTTGTCGCAAATAACATGTTGATAACTTACGACCTATAACTGAGCTACAACTTACAAGTAGCAAAAAACGTGATAAGATTTTAATTTCGCGCTCCAACCGAAGGTATACCCTTAATTCGGCAAATTGTAAATAGGCTAGTTGACAGTGTCAAAAATAAATGACCAAACACTAACCAATGCATAAAACATGTAAAAACACGTGGACACATCAAATATGTTGTACATTTAATGCTTTTTATGATTTTTAATTACCAGTAGAACCACCAAGAGTAGATGATTTGATGCTGTGAAACTATGACGTCATAGTGTAATATTTCATACAAAATTCCATATAAGCTATCGTTTTGACATTTATTAAAAAGTAGCTGATTTGATATGTCAGTCAACTACCCTATTCTAAGAATGGCGATGATAGCACAGTGATGAATACATAACTGGACAAGTGCGAGTCTGGCTCGCGCACTGTGGGTTCCGTATACATAGTTCCGACTGAAGTAGGTACAAACTTAAGGTAGATATTATGTTAAGTGCATACTTATCTCTTTTGCTTATGAACCAATTGTAATAATTATTTTTGCGATGGGTTCAATATAACTCCAAGATGGTCCCATAATAATTTTATTGTCTTCGAATGTTTTACTCTTTTTTTTAAGTTATATTTCACTTTTATAATCGAAAAACACAACACTCCAAAACACCCTATATAATAATGAATCTCGACTGTGCACTACATCCTATATACAAATCCCTCCACACCGGTATTCAACATGACTCACTGAGTACAGATAATGTATACGTTAAATATTTAGTGTTACCCATCAGTCCCGGGCGCAGGGCTCATCTCCCCCGGGACAACACTGAGTCCCGGAGTCCCGGGGGAGTCGTGCTCATAGTTATTTAACGGGTTGGATTAACTTGTTAACCTGATGGGCCATTTAGTTAAATACTCTACAGGTCGTGGGTTCGATTTTAATACATGTTTTTATGTCCCGAATTTGGGTGTATTAAAAAAAATAGACAGGTAAATAAATAAATAAATAATAAATATCCTGTAACATTGTTCACACGCGGTTATCTGATCCCAAACTAAGCAGAGCTTGTACTATGGACAACCAGATAACTGATATACTACTTTTTTTTGTAAATACATACTTATATAGATAATTACACCCAGACTCAGGACACACAAACAGACATGTTCATGCACTCAAATGTTTGTCCTGGAATCGAACCCATGACCAGCGGCGTGATAGGTGGTGTCTTAACCAACTGCGTCAATGGTTGTACCCCTATTTTTGGTTTACGCAAACTACCAACACATGCGACATATAGTAAATGGCCATATATTTTCCAAATGACCGTATACTTTATTTGATATTAATTTCCACTTGATACCTTTCACGCATCAATGAGAAAAACGGTCTAGTCTTGTTTTTAGGGTTCCGTAAAAAAATTGAAGGATCACTTAGGTTGTCCGTAGGTTGTTAAGACTCTTTTTCAACAATGCAATCTAATCTTCATAATTATTAATTAAATTGCTTCCTCTAATACATTTCAAGGAATTCAACTGAGAATTTTACGAGCTAACAAATATACGAGCTAATTTGCATCTTAAGAATAGACACATTAAACCTGCCTAAATAGGGCTGCTACATTGGGTTTACCCCTATTCATTGACATGACGAAAATCAGTCGCCAATAACCTAACGGCGTATTTTAAATCGAAATCAAAAACATTTATTCAATTTAGTTATACAATAGACTCTACTATCTTTTAGCAGCCGCACTTGAGAGCCAGTGCTCCCTTTTAGGATCCATGTAGGTATGCATAATTTACCATAATTTAAATTATAGACGAACAAAAAATGATATTTAAAACAAAATATCGACTTCAAAAAGAAATAATCAAATCAAATCAAATCAAAAATCATTTATTCAGTTTAGGCCCTAATAAGGCACTTATGAATGTCAACAGTTACAGTTTTACAATAGACTCTACTACCGGTTCGGAATACACTTGAACTGAGAAGACTCCGGCAAGAAACTCAGCAAGGCTTCTTTTTTTTGGTGGATCTTTTTTTTTTTAATTTATGTAATTACAGTTTTAAATATACATAAACTTCATACAATTATCACTTGGTCAGAGGGCTGCAGGTGCAGAGAGAAGCTACTACAACCATGTATTCTTGTCTTCTATGTAAGGAGCCACCTTACAGTAGGCCTTGTCGATCAACTTATGTTTAACATGCTCTTTGAATTTATTATAAGACATCTTAGTTACTTCATATGGGATTTTATTATAAAAGCGAATGCAATTCCCGAGAAAAGACTTATTGACTTTCGCTAGCCTGAATCTAGGAGTAACAATGTTGTCTTTGTTTCTTGTATTTAGGTTATGGCGGCTACTGTTTGTGTCAAATAGATTTAAATTTTTACGAACAAACATAATATTTTCATAAACGTATAGCGAAGGTAAGTGCGGCCGGAAATAAAACCGGCCAAGTGCGAGTCGGACTCGCGCACGAATGGTTCCGTATCATCATATAAGCCGAAAGACGTCCACTGCTGGACAAAGGCCTCCCCCAAGGATCTCCACGATGGCCGGTCTTGCGCTACCCGCATCCAGCGGTTTCCCGCGACATTAACAAGATCGTCGGTCCACCTTGTGGGGGGCTTGCCCACGCTGCGTCTTCCGGTTCGTGGTCGCCACTCGAGAACCTTTCTGCCCCAGCGGCCGTCGGTTCTACGAGCGATGTGCCCCGCCCACTGCCACTTAAGTTTGGCAATTCGTTCCGTACCATTATCTATAAAAACAAAACATCATGCCTGTTGTATGGGAGCCCACTTAAATGTTAATTTTACTTCTTTTTTAGTATTAGTTCTTATAGCGCCAACAGAAATACATCATCTGTGAAAATTTCAACTGTCTAACTATCACGGTTCATGAGTACAGCCTGGTGACAGACGAAGCGGAGTGTTTGTAATAGGGTGCTGTTTTACCCTTTGGGTATGGAACCCTAAAAATAGATAGGTACTACATGTCCGAGGGCGGCTAAGACTGCAAATCCGCCACTGTACGGGCGATATATAGTATACAAAGTCAAAAACACAAGGATTGGGTATCAAGACAAGTACAAGAATGGTGCCGATTCTGTTGTTTACGAACTAAATAAATGTAATCTCACTATATCTCTTTCTAATAGTCAATATAAGAAAGGGATGCAAGATATTTTAGTCCTGTAAGTTTAGTCCGATCACATATTTCAACGTGAATTTAAGCGCGATCTTTATTGGTCACGACTATTTACCCGTACATTACGACGGCATGGATTTAACTGACAGCATTAAAAATGTTCTATCTTTTTTCAATAAATTTAACATGAAAGAGAGGTGACTTGTCTAATATTAGTTAAGTTCGTTAACAACACCAATACCTACCAAAATAAACATGAAATCAAAAACTCATTTATTCAGTTTAGGCCCTAATAAGGCACTTATGAATGTCAACAGTTACAATAATTTTTAGATTCTACTACCGGTTCGGAATACACTTAACTGAGAAAACTCCGGCAACAAACACAGCAAGGCTTATTTTTTTTTGTATACTTTTTTAATTTATGTAATTACAGTTTTAAATATACATAAACTTCATACAATTATCACTTGTGGAGGCTGCAAGTGCAGAGAGAAGCTACTACAACCATGTATTCTTGTCTTCTATGTAATGAACCACCTTATAGTAGGCCTTGTCGATCAATGAACAATGAGACCCCTCATTAGGTCATAGTGCATTGTTTGTTCCCCACAAGGTGGCGGTCGACGGCCCGCGCTGTCCCCGACGACACCTACTGCTATCAATAACTACCTACGTATATGAATAACTGTTCATTACGGTAAGCGCCACTGGCTTGACGTAAAAAAATTGTGTAGGTTTTTTTAAGCTTATAAATTTTGGCCTAGATTTCCCTGGGATCACATCATCAGATTCTGACTTGGTGACAATGGGACCAACTCATTAGTATACTCTTTCGAAAAAAAAGAAGTCGCCTCGACGAAACTTTTTATATGTAGTTTGTATATTTGTTGTAAATAATTGTAAAAAATATATTAAAGTTATTAATAAATCCGAGAACGATACAGTTAAAAATAGAACCTCCTCCTTTGATGTAGGTTAAAATATCACAAGCAAATAAACACAGGTAAAGCAGTGTACTATATATACTACATATATATCTCTATTATCTGTCAGATAACATCTTAAACTGAAAGATTGGTAGACGCACATCAAAGTATAGCGGCGTGAGGCGATGCCACAGTATACACTTAGTACAGTAACATAACGATATAAAATAAATAAATAAATATCTTCATACGCGGTTATCTGATCCCAAACTAAGCAGAGCTTATACTATGGACAACCAGATAACTGATATACTACATATACTACTTTTTTTTGTAAGTACAATCTACTTATATAGATAATTCCAATCCCAGACACGGGACAAGCGGTTCATGCACACACAAATGTTTGTCCTGGATGGGAATCGAACTCCCAGCGGCGTGATAGGTGGTGCCTTAACCAACTGCGACATCTGGCTTGTCAATCTGGATATATAGGACCAAGGATCGATGGCTCCAATAATATATTTGTATTCCAAATTTCAGCCCGATCCATCCCGTTTTTCTTATAAATAACTATTTAGATATTTTAGACTTTTCCAAGCATACCTAAATTGGACTACAATTTCAAAACTTTACGATAGATATTGGTCACTTCGAATTAACAGTTACTACGGAACCTTTAGTATTCGTGGTCGAACATGCACTTGGCAATTTTTTATTCCTTTTAATAGTTCAAGACTTTGATCTTGGCCTCTGGAGATCTGAGAGCCAGGGACTTTTTTGCCCAGATCTGATCATTCAGCGAGGCAACGCCGCAAGTGTCATGGGTACCATGCCAAATTTTAGAAGTAGGTCAAGGCAATGATAGCTCAGTGGTAGTGACGTCGAATGTCGAGACGAGGGTGTCGGGTTCGAACCTACATAAACCTAGCTTTCGGTGAAGGAAAACATCGTGAGGAAACCATAGCATGGTGGTAGGGTACTTTGTAGTACCCGCCTGGCTGGCTACCATCCTCAAGTTGAAAATCTGTCGCCAAGCACTTTCCGGTGTTTTCCGACAGCTGCACTTGAGAGCCAGTTACCTTCTAGGCTTTGTGTGTGCACCATCGGCCACATCATCACTACCCACGGTGAGATTGTGGTCAAACGCAGGCCAAAAAAAATAAAGTAAGTTATTTTTTTTAAATGGTTTTTGAATATTAATAATTTATATTGTATCCGTATTATTATTCAGTGTTCATTCTGACCTCGGCCGCTGTACGTCGATGCACTAGGTACTCAACGCAACGGAAATACAGCGGAAGCGAGTGCGGCTTCATTTCCCGACTCGCGGCGGGGGTCGCCCCTCCCCGGGGGGCGTCAGTACCTACCCCAGGGGGTACCTACATTTACGGATTACATTATCAAGAATTAATAAAATTGTAAATAAAATAAAGTCTATATTTATTATGATTTTACTACAAATCTATAATAATAATAATAAATAATAAATTTAAATAATAATAATAATAAATTTATTTGATAAAAAGTTTACAGCAATTGTTACATAAATGTTCAAGATAAAAATTTAAACAAAAATTGTGTAAATGCTCGATAAAAACTAGTTTATAGCTAAAAAGAACAGAAAAAAATAGAACATATGCATGGAAATAAAATATTAATTCATCAATTTGGCTAGCGGTCTGCCTGAGCTAGGTTGGTTAAACCTGTGTTTCAGGCTAGCGCTTACTCATCGGTTATTTAGGGCCGTAAGCAATAATGGTTTAAGTAAGGAACATAAAAAGATTTACAAAATTGGGGAAAAAATACGCATTGCTGGAGGGACTGGCGTCACAAAAGGGAATGATGGTAATTTATATTTTAGCATTAAGCAAAATCCTAAACTATATGTGTACATTTACATTTTATAATTTCTAGCAACTTTTCTGTGTCTCCATAATTTAATTTCTCTAAGTAATCTGTCAGTATGATACTGCATTTTTTATAGTTTAAATTATGTATGTTGAATAGTTTATTAAACTTATTATACAAAAACGGTCCCAAAAATATGTAAAATTTATTTACAAATGCATGTTTAGTTTGTGGTTCAAAACAGACCAAGTCTTTCCATAATAAAGTCGTGTAATTGAAAAATCTAAAAACCCAAAGGCACCGCTGCCCAGAAGGCTGGCAGCATTACCGCGCTAGATCGCAAAGCTAATCTATATGTTTACCACATATACCTTACATCCACGACATGACAGTGACGTGTCGTGCGCCAACACCTCGCTGAACTCGTATGTAAATACGCGCGACCGTTGAATGCTGATGACTTTCGAAATACGCTTCATGATCACTGATTATTAAACAGTTGTGGAAAGTAAAGGACTAAAATACAGAAATACGAGACTCGTAGATTAAAAATGCAGAAAAAAGTTTATGCCAAAAAAAAGTCTATGCACCAAACTCAAGCATCAAATCTGAATATTCTAAATTCAAATATCACAGAGCACACAAAATAAAGACAGCCCGCCACAGACTCCATCTCCGGATATTACGGACAAATCAATCAGACGTAATGCGATTGTCGCGCGACTCCGCGACGCGACGCGACACCTCGCGAATACAAAATGAACTAAATATTAAAGCTTACATTTTATTGTTGTCGTTTGAGATTTGATTTTTTGGAAGAATGTTTTACACAAACAAACACACTTTCACATTTATAATTTAACTATCTGGCCCCGCAGACATTTTCCTGCTCTAAGAATAAAAGAAACTGAGACCTACCTAACTACACCTACCTACCTACGTAGTCCTCGTCCAGAGTTCACGAGTGATCTGGTGACCAGGGAAATAGGGATACATTTTTATATATAAGATACTAGCTGACCCGGCAGACGTTGTCCTGCCCTGAGAACAAAAATAAAACTGGGACCTACAAACCTATCCCTACCTACTCCTATCTACCTCTACCTGCCACTACCTACCCCTACCTACCTTACCTACCTACCCTACCTACCTACCCTACCTACCTACCCTACCTACCTACCCTACCTACCTACCCCTACCTACCTTACCTACCTACCCTACCTACCTACCCTACCTACCTACCCTACCTACCTACCCTACCTACCTACCCTACCTACCTACCCTACCTACCTACCCTACCTACCCTACCTACCTACCTACCCTACCTACCTACCCTACCTACCTACCCTACCTACCTACCCTACCTACCTACCTACCCTACCTACCTACCCTACCTACCTACCCTACCTACCTACCCTACCTACCTACCCTACCTACCTACCCTACCTACCTACCCTACCTACCCTACCTACCTACCCTACCTACCTACCCTACCTACCTACCTACCCTACCTACCTACCCTACCTACCTACCTAACCTACCTACCTACCCTACCTACCTACCCTACCTACCTACCCTACCTACCTACCCTACCTACCTACCCTACTTACCTACCCTACCTACCTACCCTACCTACCCTACCTACCTACCCTACCTACCTACCCTACCTACCTACCCTACCTACCTACCTACCCTACCTACCCTACCTACCCTACCCTGCCTACCTACCCTACCTACCTACCCTACCTACCCCTACCTATCCTATGTCCTTCTCCTGGCTCTAAACTACCTCCCTGCCAATTTTCAGCTAAATCGGTTCAGCCGTTCTTGAGTTATAAGGGGAGTAACTAACACGACTTTCTTTTATATATATAAGATTACATTGACTCCCCCCCCGTACCCCAGTGACGCTTACATGGAGCCTACATCGCATGCTGGCTAGCTGAGCGCGGTGAGCGACAACCACGCGACTTTTTTCTAATACTTGCATTTTTAAACTCGTGATATCTTCCGAATGAAATGTCCGAATTGAATAATTCAAAAAGTTATAAAAAGGTATTAAAGCCGTCTTGAATATAAAGTAATTTATTTTGATGAGGATTAATACCAAGGTACAAATGAAGAGCCTTTTCAAGAGGCGGCATATATAAATTAATATTTTAGAATAAAAAACTGCTTACTGTGACCTAACTATATTATTTAGACATATGCTGTCGCGACACTTTTTGTAGATAATGATGAGTTCTGCAAAGTCGTAGTAAATGATTTTGTTCTATCATCAATAGTTTTCGCGGCGCACGCGACTTAAGGAATTTTTCAGGTCATTTTTTTACACCTTATGTTACATTATTGGAGTTTTAGTAAGGATCCCTAATTTTTTTTTAAATATAATATAGCCTATGTTACTCGGGGATAATGTAGCTTTACAAAGGTGAAAGAATTTTTGAAATCGTTCCAGTAGTTTCGGAGCCTATTCATTACAAACAAACAAACAAATCTTTCCTCTTTATAATATTAGTATAGATATAGACTAGCTGTTCCTCGCGGTTTCACTCGCGTTCCCGAGATAAAAAGTAGCCTATAACCTTCGGGGATAATGTAGTTTCCTATTAGTGAAAGAATTTTTCAAATCGGTTCTGTAGTTTCGGAGCCTATTCAGTGCAAACAAACAAACACAAACAAACAATCAAATCTTTCCTCTTTAGTATTAGTATATAGATTAGTAAATACATAGACCTTTTAATCTCACCGTGGTCAGTGATGATGTGGCCGATGGTGATGCACACAAAGCTTAGAAGGCAACTGGCTCTCAAATGCAGCTGTCGGAACGCCGGTGGGTGCTTAGCGACAGATTTTCAACTTGTCTTTTTCAGAAAAGTTCCAAAGTACCCCACCACTTCGCCTATAGATATCAAAATATGCACTATAAGGTATGTATTTTACCTACAGACAGACAGCGAAGTGATCCTATAAAAGAAAATCTCCCCCTCCCCCGGTAACGCCCTAAGCCGAGGTTCGTATCCCATTCGGGGGTGCCGACGTGGTTACTCGGTTGAGAGCCTGACCTGCGCTCGCCGATTTGTCCGGTAAGGTTTTGAAGCCATCAGGCTTTTAATTTTAATCTTATGCTAATAAAGCTGAAGAGTTTGTTGTTTGAACACGCTAATCTGGAGTTACTGGTCCGATTCGAAAAATTATTTCACTAATAAGAAGCTACATTATCCCCGAAGGTTATAGGCTACTTTTTATCCCGGGAACACGAGGGCAGCAGCGGGGAACAGGTAGTCCTTTATGTGGATAGCAAAGCTTATTATTTGACGTCATTCGACGACGGCAAACTCGAAGTGAACGGCTAAGAGACAAGTAAATTAGACGCTTTATAGAAAAGCAATCGTGCACCGGAACCAAATGCGCCGCGGAGCGCGGAACGAAGTTACCGTCTCCGCATCTCCGCGGGACGCGACCGTCTACAGCTGCACTAATACTAAATGCTGTCAGTGTCAATTACAGATACAGATTCAGTCCAATTCGGTTGACCAACCGATTGGGTATTTCTATGGAACAACACAAAGACTTTAACAAAGGAATGTTTTGAATGTAATCATATAAAATTGTCAGTGTTTGTCACCAAAATCCTCCGAAACGGCTTGACCGATTTTGATGGGACCACTGCCAGATAGCTTATATTATAAGGAGTAACTTAGATTACTTTTAGAAAAAGAATTAGGGTTGTCTTAAAAAAAGTATCCCTGAAACTCGGGTCAAACCGCGGGGAACAGCCGCACCTCACTACAGTCTCACAGTAGTGTAGACATGACTGAGACTCACTACAGTTGCACTGAGAGCCGATAACTGCAATTCGATTCCACAAACAAAGTTATAGACCAACCAACGGAGAGCTTGTCGCGTCCGTCGCGGCGATCTGAGTAAAGTAGTCGATCTAATAACGAGGCCGAGGGTAAGCCGCCGCCGCCGCAGCGCCACGGAAAGATGAACCAAATTACCGCTCTATATAATAAGAAATTGTTAGCAATACAGCTCAATTGAATAGTGGTTTGCAATATTTCTCTCACAAATATTACATTTTTTTTAAGGCGATGATAGCTCAGTGGTAGTTACGTCGAATGCCGAGGCGAAGCTTGTGGTTTCAAAGCAGTGCCGTAAATAGGGCGGTGCCACCGGTGCCCAGGCACAGGGCGTAGACTCCAGGGGGCGCAAGAATGGCCAGACCAGGCAGGACTATTATTATTTCAGTTTGCTCCTGATAAGTCCGCTGCGCCCCTAGTGCTCGATTCCAACACGTACGTACCTACATGCCTGCGTCATCTGTAGCATTGCTTTAGCTAGCGAAGCATTATTATGCTGCAACAAAAGATGCTGCAGCGCTGGATGGGATCTAAAGTGAAATCAAGTGGAAGGAACAAAATATAGAGAGGTGTTTTATGGAGGCACCCGGCTGAAACAGTTATTTATAGTATTACAATAAAGTGTAACAAATTACAAAAGTCATACAGTATAGTCGTGAGAACGACATAGCTTGTTTAAAAAAGACACAACGCCATCTATTGACATTAGTTAGTACTAATGCTAGTCTTCTTATAATTGACGGACGCTAATTTTGCTTTGTAGCGTCGATCATCGACCAGTGCCCAGTGAGATGCCCCTTGATATCATTCTATTATTTGTGATAGGGTAGTTGACACTGTCAAAAATAAATGACCAAACACTAACCAATTCATAAAACATCTAAAAACACGTGGAAATATCAAGTTGTACATTTAAAGCTTTTTATGATTTTTAATTACCAGTGGAACCACTAAGAGTAGATGATTTGATGCTGTGAAACTATGACGTCATAGTGTAATATTTCATACAAAATTCCTTATAAACTATCGTTTTGACATTTATTAAAAAGTTGCTGATTTGATGTGTCAGTCAACTACCCTATTGTTGACAGGTGACGATGAACGCGCAGTGCAGTCCAGAGGGGGGCGCGTGGTGACGTCATGGCCCAGCAGACGCCTTTCCCCCTCCCCTGGGGCTTACACTATCAGCACAGGTGAGTTTAAGATATAACTAGAACCAGAGAGGATCATTTTCTTGGTCATATCTTTGTTTTTAATTGGCGACTTCTTGAATAACATAAAGCTGTTGTTTACGAACTTAACTAATATTAATCGGCCATTCTCCGATTAGCAAGTTTTACGTGTCCGGGCTTGCATAGTCCATAATATTATCATATTCAATCACGCATTTTTTTTTTATATGTTAGTTAGCATCCGTATCTAGCTGTAAACAAAAACATTGGCTTCTATTTTAAGTAGTTTAAGACTAAATTAATTTACTATGTTCAAAGAACGTCTGTTCTCTAATTACCGTGGCGTGTCCGCACACCAACTTAATGTTAAAACTTGCTTGTAATTTTTATTACGTACAGATTTACTTTGATTCATTCATCTTTTTAAACTATATTATGCAACGTGTATCGCATAACAAAATATCGACTCAATATAACCAGTCTATAAATAATTATCATAAAGTAACCGCATGTCCAATCGAAAGTTATAATTGCCGTGACATTTTCTGTTCTCGGGTGCACATCCCTAAATAACAGTATTTGGCTCATCACTACCGTACGCGTCGCGTCTCCTCAGTGTGTGCCGCGGCCCATCAGCAGTTGCACGTCTCTAACGTTAGGGTACCGCCAATGAAGCACGAGAGTATATAATTACCGTAGCCTTGGTTAAAAACTTTTCTAATTACCGTTGTACTTGCTTTAATACTTGATTTTTTAAGTTAGACCAAAGTTGATCATGTAAATGGAGACAGTATTTTGGCCTCCGTACGTTGTAATAAGCTAATATTTGTAAACTGAGTTGGTTTTAGAAATTTTTAGGAAAATCTATAGTTTTCTAATTATTGTATACTAATTACCATCTGTTTATAATTACCGTTGTATGAAAAATTGTGTACTATCTGTAGCATTTATTTACTGTACTGATTTATTTAGTTTGTTTTACCTGATTTCCATTAAATGTGTCTAATTTTTAATAAATTATAGCAAAGAGCCGCCACAGTCGTTCAACTGGAGACCTTCTAGTGTATCTTACGCATCGTTGGTCGCTCGCCATCGAGTCTCAAGGTGAGGCACTGGCGGTGAGCTTAGATGTGGCGAAGGCGTTCGATCGGGTCTGGCACCGGGGTCTTCTATCGAAGTTACCAGCATACGGGCTTCCCGAGGGGTTATGCAAATGGGTTGCTAGCTTTCTGTCCAGCAGATGCATTAGAGCCGTCGTTGACGGTAGTTGCTCCGATAGCATGGACATAAATGCCGGCGTCCCGCAAGGCTCTGTGCTGTCTCCAACGCTGTTTCTGCTGCATATTAATGATATGCTGTCCATTGATGGTGTACATTGCTATGCGGACGACAGTACTGGGGACGCTCATTATACAGGCCGTGCAAATATCCCTCGTTCCGTAGTAGAGGAAAGTCGTGAACGACTTGTGTCCGAAATCGAGATTACACTAACTATGGTCTCCGATTGGGGTCGACTAAACCTAGTCCAATTCAACCCCTCCAAGACACAAGCCTGCGCGTTCACCGCTAAGAAAACCCCATTTTCTGTAGCACCACAGTTCCAGAACACGTCTCTCAACATCACTGAGAGTATCGGGATCCTTGGCATCGACATTTCTAGTAACGTTCAGTTCCGTAGTCACTTGGAAGACAAAGCCAAGCTGGCGTCTAAAAAGCTCGGTGTGCTCAATAGAGCTAGGCAGTATTTCACTTCGGGATAAAGACTGCTACTCTATAAGTCGCAAGTACGGCCCCATATGGAGTACTGCTGTCATCTTTGGGCGGGGGCACCTGCATACCAGCTTGGACCTTTTGACTCGGTTCAGCGGCGTGCCATTAGAATTGTCGACGATCCCGTGCTCACAAGCGGCCTGGAACCCCTTAGTCTGATGAGAGACTTTGCCTCCTTATGTGTGTTCTACCGCTTGTACAATGGACAGTGTTCTGAAGAATTGTTTGATATGATGCCCACGGCTACCTTTTACCATCGCACCTCTCGCCATCGGCGGGGGGTTCATCCTCACACACTGGAACCTAAATGGTCTCGTACTGTGCGGTTCCTAAGGAGCTTCCTACCACGGACGCTCAAGTTGTGGAATGAGCTGCCCGCCATGGTTTTCCCAAGAAACTACAGCATGGGGTTCTTCAAGAAGGGTGTGAAGAGATTTTTGCAGGGTCGGCAACGCGCGAGTGATACCCCTGGTGTTGCAAGCGTTCATAGGCTACGGTAACCACTTACCATCAGGTGGGCCGCATGCTTGTTTGCTGCCTTAGTAGTATAAAAAAAAAAAGATAAAGTGTCTTTTTTACTATTGGTTATGGTTATGAGGGACATCGTTAATTCTATTGCTTTAATTATATGTGTACAAATTAATAATGTGTGATATTATCATTACATTATATCATATTTTACATAGACTTGATGATATTTTCTAATTACCGTTGCATTAAATATTAATCTTTTCTAATTACCATACTCATAAAATTTTTAAGTCTCATTAACTAGAAAACCACCATGAATTGTTAAATGCCTAATTAATTATTGAATTCGTATCTTTGATGTGTTTCATATTTTAATATGTTTAAGTCAAATCAGTGAAAAATAAAAAAGGTTACGGTAATTAGGCAAAGAACGCCGAATTGGAGAATTACCGTAATCACGTCACCTCTCTTTCATGTTAACCTTATTGAAAAGAGATATAACATATTTAATGCTGTCAGATTAAACCATTCCGTCGTAATGTACGGGTAAATAGTCGTGACCAATAAAGAAGGCGCTTAAATTCACGTTGAAATAAGTGTTCGGACTAATCTGACAGGACTAAAATATATTTCTTCCCTTTCTTCTGTTTTGTTAGAAAGAGATATAGTGATACTAAATTTGTTTAGTTTGTAATCAAAAGGGGCCATCGTCCCACAAAAAAAAACAGAATTATAATGTAATTTTTATATCCAAAATATGTGTCAGGACAAATACATATCTTTAACAATTTCCCGCTCAGTACAATTTTCGGCCATTTAATTCTTGCGATAGTACTAGTAATGACATCTAGTGGGGGAATGTGGAGTTATTTCATACGACCATGACAAATGGCGCCCAACGTGGGACCAATGGAACATTTTTTCTGTATGAATCCTTCTGAGACCATTGTAAATTAACACAAAATAAATTGTAACTCCCACAGAGAAGCCGGCGCCGGTGGCTCAGCGAGCACTCCGCGCCGTGACCTCCCCCCGCCCCCCTACGAGCACTCACACTCACACACACACGCACAGCCATCTCACTCACATCTGTACACGCGACACACTCACTCACACCCACACACGCTGCTGGAGAGTCAGCCGCCGCAGACGCACATACAGTAAGTTTATTTTATACTTATATAATATATATATATATATATATATACACTAGCTGACCCGGCAGATGTTGTCCTGCACTGAGAACAATAAATACTGGGACCTACCTACCTACCTCTACCTACTCCTACCTACCTCTACCTACCCCTACCTATCCTATGTCCTTCTCCTGGTTCTAAGCTACCTCCCCACCAAATCAGTTCAGCCGTTCTTGAGTTATAAATAGTGTAACTAACACGACTTTCTTTTATATATATAGATATATCTAAAAAAAAAAAAAATATCACTCGTATATTAATTTAAAATGCCTTAAATTAAACATTTTATTTCCCGCCAAAACGCTATCGTCTGTCATGGCGTCACTATGACATTACAATCCTCTAAACAACACCGTTCATGCTGCAAATTTTGATAAAACTAGAATTTTGTAGCGACATCTATCTGCTACATAAAAGTTCACAATTCCATGGATAGATGGCGCCATGTAATCCTACATCGCGCTATCAAGATTTCCTTCATCATAGACCAATTGGTACCCAGCCTCGATGCCCTAGGCTTGTGGAAGATCTTCCCTTTTCAGTTAAGAAGTCATCCACCTTGCTGTACCTTAATTATGTACCTATTATTGTTTGACAGGTGTAAGGGAGAGAGCGAAGAAGTAAGGCCAGACTACAGGGAGCAGTACCATGTTCACAGGTAGGTGATGAACATCACAGAGAAGTAGCTTCTATATCAAGATGAATAGATTCAAATTCCCATGTGACAGATTGAGATTTTCTATTGCAGTTTGCCAAATCAAAGCCGCGTTCTTTTAAGCTTAGCTATTTAGAGGATGCTCTCCGCAAATGACTCCGTCTCTTACTAAGCTGACGGGGACAAGCGAGAGAGGCGAGACGCTATTTTAGTAAAAAAGATGATTTTACGTTATAAAAAAAAACTAAGCCTTTTTTTGCAGTAAGAAAACTAGGTATTCCCTTTCTATTAGATCTCAAAATGTATGGTAATATTTTCAAGTTAATTGGATGGAATAAATGAGAGAAAAATTCATTCTTAGTTTAAAAAAAGGGTTTAATGAAAAACTATTCCTCGTCATATATCTAGTTTAACACATATTTTTTACAAATTTCTTGCAACATAGAATACAGAGAAAAGCTGAAACTAGAATCATCATTTCTCGTATATCGTAGCTTGAAATACCGTATTGATGATTATGTACAGATGCAGTGCGTCGTACGGCAAGTGCGTGGAGGAGTCGGAGGAAGCTCGCGAGGAACCCGTCACCAGCACAGCGGAACACCTTCACTGGGACGAGAAGATCGGTAATGTACCAATAATGGCTATAAAGAGTTTTTAAGAGAGGTGGAGAATAGCGACTTTTCGCTTGAAGAGCAGCTCGACTGGGGAAGTACCTCCACCTTACAGAATACCGCAGCCAAATAACTTTGTTGTGCTCCTGCGCGTGAGTAACGTCGCCAGAGCTCATCGGGGTGGGGGGAAGGAAGTGGTACCCGGGGCGCGGATTAGTATATGGTCTCTGTCCCGGGTGTCGCTAGCGTCCATAGGCTACGGTAACCGCTTACCATCAGGCGGGCCGTATTCTTATTTGCCGACTTTGTTACTAAACTGACGGGGCGAAGCGCATTTTTAGTTTTATGTAATTTAAAATAAAATCAAACCATTTTTTTTTAAAGTAAGAATACTATTCCCTTCCCACCTGTCACTCTAAACGGCAACCAAATACCACAGTCCGACTCTGCCAAATACCTGGGTATGCACCTCGACAGGAGACTAACGTGGTACAGACACATTTGGAATAAGCGGAAACAACTGGATACAAAGTTAAGAAGTTTGTATTGGCTAGTCGGAAGTAGATCACAGCTATCCAATGAAAGCAAAATGGCAATTTACAAGACAATACTAAAACCAGTATGGACATATGGAATCGAACTTTGGGGCACAGCATCAAATAGCAATATTGAAATATTGGAAAGATTTCAGACCAAAACCATAAGGCTCATGTTCAATATCCCTAAATGTATCAGCAACAAATACATCTTACAAGACCTAGAGATAACATCTGTCAAGCAAGAAATATCATTGAGAAGTCTCAAATACCAGAATAAGTTATCAAAACATGTCAATGCACTAGCGACAAACCTTAAAGGAACTGGTAGTGTAACTTACTCAAGACTGAGGAGGAATAGTGTTCCAAACCTCCAAAACCGATTTCTCCAAAATACAATGAGCGAAGTCAATGGACTTTACTCATAATTTAATCACATATACCGACTTTTGTCTATGAAAAGAGCAGCTAAATGTGAGAAACAGATCGCTGTGTTGAGCAGGATACAAAAAAAAAAAAAAAAAAAAAAAAAAAAAAAAAAAAAAAAAAAAAATACTATTCCCTTTCTATTAGATCTCAGAATGTCTGTAAATATTTTCATGTTATTTGGAAGGACCAAATCACCTAAAAATTTATATTAGAAAAACGCGAGGGACTCAATCGTTCTTAAGTGCCTTATCAGGGCCTGAACTGAACTGACGAAATGAATATTAAATAAGTGACCGATGTTTACAGTAAGCAGTTCTCTGTGCGGGTCTGCGACGCCGGCAGGGGGGGCCCGCGCCGACGCCGCCTCCCCGCATCAACACGTCACCACCACGCATGCGGGTACGCACTTAGACATTAACTCCAGCAAACAGCCAAAGACAGGGGGCGGGGGGCGGGGGAGGACAGTTGCATAGCTTCACACTGGGAGAATAAGGAATATGCATGATATTTTTTTTGCTGTTCATTCATATAAGAAGCAGTGAGAAAAAAAATATTTCAGATAAACATAAAAATAAAGCCATCAAAGATTTATTCCTATCTCTTTCTAGCAAACAGAATTTAGCATGGAGTTTATATGGCCGTCATAGTATTATGACGTCACATACTATATCCGATCTCTCTGTCTAATTAGTAGTTTAAAATGCTTATATCTTCCGTGTTTCTTGGCCGTTTTTAATTTCACTCTTTGACATGTTTTTTACGGTATTTTCATACTAAAATATTCCCTGCATATTCCCTATTGGCTCCATCTAGGGAAAAACCATGAGTCAAATACCTTCGTTTCTAAACGCTTACCAAAGCTGTTATTTAAAAAAGCGTTGGCCAAGGGTTCGAAGTGTTTAATCTGTTCCACTCTACATACATAGGTCTATCGTATGTAATGCCATTTGGGAAGCATCCCCCGTATAAGGACTCAACAATTTGCTTCTTCGTTCCTTACACCAAAGAATCTTACACGAACTGCAAAGGAGTGGAACTTACTCCCGGGGTCTGTGTTTCCTGACACTGACAACCTTCATCTCTTCAAGGCCAGAGCGAATAGGCTTTTTCTGGGCAAGCGTGCTACATCCTCGGCCTCGTCACAACTCCTCTTTGGGGTATGACGACGGTCAAACGTAAGCCCATTTTATATTAAAAAAAAACATAACTATCCAGGTAGTGGGCGTCGCGGCGCGCTACAGCTGTGGCAGTTCTTGGTGTCGCTGCTGGCGGAGGGCGCGCGCTGCGTCGCATGGACTGGCCGCGGGCTGGAGTTCAAGCTGCACGAGCCGGAGGAGGTAACTATAGTAGCACCTTACCTTCCCTTCCATACCAACTGTGGCAGTTCTGGTCTCGGTGAACATGACACAAAATACTCTCATTTTTTCGTAACATTTTGTCGTGTCACTGAAATCCTAATACAAATCTCACGACCAATGTTACGCCCACCAACTCGTGGGGAGGCTGCCCACGCTGCGTCTTCCGCTTCGTCATTCTTAACAGAAGGCGGAGTGCTTAGAAAGCTTCATCATCACGTTAGCCGAAAGACGTCCACTGCTGGATAAAGGCCTCCCCTAAGGATGTCCATGATACCCGGTCTTGCGCTACCCGCATTCAGCGGTTTCCTGCTCACAAGATCATCGGTCCCCCTTATGGAGGGCTTGCCCACGCTGGGCCTTCCGGTTCGTGGTCGACACTCGAGAACCCTTCTGCCCCATCGGCCATCGGTTCTACGAGTGATGTGCCCCATCCACTGCCACTGTTTGGCAATTCTTCGGGCTATGTCGGTTACTTTGGTCCGCCTGCGGATCTCATCATTTCTGATGAAAGCTTCCCACTAAACAATTCGTATGCCTCGAACATGCGTAGTGGAAAGTTAATAGATTTCCAGCAGTTTGCCAATATCTAGGGTTTTTAAACTTGCAGGTGGCTCGAAGGTGGGGTGCTCAGAAGAACCGACCAGCGATGAACTACGACAAGCTGTCGCGATCGCTCCGGTATTATTATGAGAAGGGGATCATGCAGAAAGTTGCTGGTGAGTTGTGTAGGCCTGTGTTTGACCACCATCTCATCGTGGTCAGTGATGATGTGGCTCTACAGTGCAGCTGTCGAAACATACCGATAGGAGCTTAGCGACTTTTCAACTTGAGGCCAGTCATGCGGGTACTACAAAGTACCCTAGCGTGCTATGGCCACCGAAAGTTCATTTTAAGATTCGAACCCGCGACTTCCACCACGTTATTCGACGTCACTACCACTAAGCTATCATCGCCTTAACTGTCTCGATAAACCCTTGCTGTTTAAGGACTTATTACGTCTTTATCTCTCCCTTGCTGAAGGCCTTTCCTTCTAGTCCTTCTTCTTCCTCTTCAGGTCGACTGTCCAGGCGATAAGAGAACTTAGAGGGCCTACCTACTCCACATCTCCTGTTCGATTCCGATTAAGCATAACGTCCTTATTTGATCTTTCGTACTGAGTATCAACTTTCTATCCTTCAAGATCTAAAAGCTATAAAGCAATATCACTACCTATCTTGACAGATTCTATATCATCATTATCAACATTTAATTTTGGATTTTTCCTTTACTGGAGCTCATTGTAAGATTTGATTCCACATTCCCAGGTGAACGCTACGTATACAAATTTGTATGCGACCCAGAAGCTTTATTCAGCATGGCGACGCCCCGAGCGCGCTCGCCTGCGCCCCTTGCGCCCCCTGCAGCGCCTCCTGCGCCCTACGACGTACTCTCACAGCTGTACGGAGGGGTATACCCACAGTACCTTCCACAGCAGGAATACCAGCGGAGGTATTACCAACATCATGTTAATCAGCTAGGGTACGATGCGTAGGAATACTAAAAAAATGTTTTTAAGTATTACTTTTATTAGATATTCATAACATAAGTCAGTCATATGAATAAAGAAGAGTAGTAGACCAAAGTGTGAAGCTTGTGGAACCCCTGATATAATTGTAAGGGATTTGGACATGAATCTAATCATATTACTACCACATTGAATTATGGATTGAAGACATAGAAGATTCAATCGCAATTAGGTATCATCGTTTGATTGATAACTTGTCAATATGTATAAGAAAGAGTAATGGTATTAGATAAGATCCTTGTGGAACACCCATATCTTCAGCAGTTACTAAGAACGAGGTGAGAAGTAAAATGTATATAAGATTATGATTTAGTGGTGTTTGGACGCTGGTTTTTAGTATTGACGTAAAGGAGAGACTGCTGTTATAATAAGTGAATGAAAATGGACAAATATGTCAAATTCTAGTCATAACTTGTCAAATTAGCATTATTGCCATAAAGAAAATAATAAATATAGTGCTTAGAGCACGATAGAATAGGAAATAATTAATTAAATAAACTGTAAAATTCGTAGATCCAATGTGAATGTAAAAATTATTAAAATTAGGGATCGTAAAATAAGAATAAATTAGAAAAATATTCAGTCATAAATATTTGAGGTAAGGAAATAGGTTATATATTTATTTAAAAAAAAAATATTTTTTTTAATCTATCTCCTCGATTTGATGTCGTGAAAATGCCTACTGTCATTTATAAATAGAACTGTTCATTTTGTAAAAGTATTTTGTTCTTTTAATATTTTTATTAAAGGAATTTGTATGAAAGGTGGAGAGATAATGTAGTTTACCACTCGGCAAGGTCATATACTGTTATCTAATTTTGTTGCATACAAAAAAAATCTTTTAAAAATATTTTGAGCTTTCGGTGAAGGAAAACATCGTGAGGAAACCATAGTACGAATGTAGGGTACTTTGTAGTACCCGCCTGGCTGGTTACCACCCTCAAGTTGAAAATCTGTCGCCAAGCACCTTCCGGTATGTTCCAGCAATTGCACTTGAGAGCCAGTTGCGTTCGTGGCATTGGAAAAGGTCGGCAACACACTGGCAACACCTCTGGTATGGCGGTAGGCGACGGTAACTACTAACTAACCATCAGGTGGACCGCCTGCCTGCTTGTCAACCTTCTGACATAATAAAAAAAAACGACAACAGATTTACACTTTAAAATGGAACCCAAAATAATTTACAATTAGTAAATTGACCTCGTACCGTGTAATAAAGTCAATATATTGCTGGCAACAATAATGAAGTAATATAATATGTTTGGTCACAAATACGCCATGTCATCGCTTTAGTTTATTGGTTTACGAAACGGGGGGTTATTTTTTAGGGTTCCATACTCAAAGGGTGGCAACGGAACAAATAATAACAATAAGATAAAGTTAAAAATTAAAGGTTTTTTTGTTTAGGGATTGGGGATCATACAAAAAAACCTGATGTTTTTTGCGTCGCTGTATCTCATACAGTAATATTTAAAGAAATGAGGTCGTGTATCCTGAGGCTAATGCTACTAATTAATTTTGATTAGATTACAAATGGATCGCAGCTAATTGACAGCTTTTACACATTTTCGTATTCTAATAATAATCTGACAACGATCGAGATCCGATCATGGTTGAGTGAAAGTTGATGTTCGATCGAAAGTTATAAAAGTGGTATTCCACTAAACGTCAATTGGATTAGAATTGTTTCGGTTACCAAGAGCAACAACGATTACAATCTAATCGTAATCCAATCGTGGTTCGGTTTCGTTTATTTAGTGGAATACCGGTGGAATACCGTTTTTTAGTAAAATTAGAATTGCATTAGAAACGAACATTAACTGAATCGAAATTGGATGTCAACGGTTGTAATTTGGCGGAATTGGCCCCCTGGTTTTTAACTACAGTCAAGTAACAACCCAAACTAATAATTAAATATACCTACCTATGTCCTAGAAAAGCCCCTAGGTGCGCGACTCAGACTCGCACTTGGCCGACTTTGTTTTTTGGTTGGTAACACTATGATCTGCCCCCTAATTATCTACAGATATCTCGCTAATGTTAATCGATTTTGAGATACATGTTTGATAATGTATTTAATTATGTTTTAGTTTAAAGGATACCTACTCATATTTATAAAAAATGTGCAATATTATTTATTAGACGCAAAATGTTAGATTTAAGGCAACATTAAGCAATCTTGTGAATAATAAAATAATTATTATTTAAATATACTTTTTTTCTTCGTCCATCGGTCACATCATCACATCACAAGTACAACACAAACAGATTACGTACGTTTGAAACGAATCTGCGAGCGCCATCTATTGAGAAAGTCTAACTACATAAAAATGACGTTATCTGTGGTAAATAATTCCCGCGACTTTTTAATTTTACTCCCAAATTAAACAGCACTCCAAGAAGCAAAGTGCATGCTCCGAGAAACTAGACCACACTCACTAACTATAAATGCATTGAGAAGTATGTACCTTTTTCAATTTGAACCATTTGAACTGACCGCGAGTCCGTGGCGCGGCTGTAGTGAAGGGTAGGCGCTAGAGATGGGCCGTAACGTCTTTTGAGCGTAATCGGTTATACGTAGTTTCGTGCATATGAGTAACTAGTTTCAAAACTGCTTATTTTTGTAACTAGTTACTTCTGTATACGGTAGAGCGTTAGTTACTTTTGGTTATGTAGGTATTATAATAATATGATTACGAAAATGTTACAGGTTATAGTTATTACAATATTAGTTTTACTTTCGTGTTGTTATGATTAGGAATATGTAACAGGTTTCTAGGTATTATAATACCTATGTAAGCAATGCGTGTAATTTGTTTGAGTAAATAATTTTATCAATTGAACTTCCCTTCATACTTTTTCAGGCCTAGCTGCATTTTATTTTAATGTTACGTTTTTTAGTGAGTGTAAACTGGGTACGTAAAATAATCGTTACATTTTTGTCCACGAAACTACGTACACGATTATCAACCTCGTAAGCTGTTACTGAAACCGATTACGTTAAATAACGCTCATCTCTAGTAGGCGCGTCCACAGACAAGCACGCTGTCACCAAATGTACTCTTTGGCTGTCACAGTATACAGTATACCTACACCAAAGAGTACATTTGTAATAAATGAGGGTATACACAAACTAATCCTTCCTGCCAAACAGGTAGGTAGATACACCATACAACCACAAACGTAACACATGCTTCTATAGGTAGGTACAGATCGCGCCAAACTTCTAGTCTGCTCTGAAGTTGAGGCGATCGCGTCGCAGTAGCGATAAACATTGTACCGAGGGACTGGAGAGAGGGAGAGGGGAGGCAACTTCAGAGCGAACTAGAAGTTTGGCGCGATCTGTACTTTACCTAGTAAAATACCTACTTTGTTTGAATCATCTTTTCCTTCATACTTTCATTTACGGGGTTAGGACAAATACCCATAGATTTTTAAACGGTCAATTTGGTGGGTACCTACCTCATGGATAAGGATCCACATTCTCGCAGGTTGAACACATACTCCTTATCGTGTTGGTATCGTTCTCTCCTGAGTCTTACACTACACTTTGTCATTTAGTCCACTTCAAAAGGCAGTGCCGGTTTTAGCTCTACCAGCACCCTGGGCGAGATATGATAACCCCCCCCCCCCCTTCTTCCGCCAACAAAAGGGATTTTAAGCCATTATAGCCATTTTATCTTTAGACTTAAGAATTTATTTATTTATTTAGACTCAGATAGCAGGACTCGCTCATGAGCGACCGGAAATAAAGGTGGGCCTGGCGCCCTTTTACATCTGGCGCCCTGGGCGATCGCCCTACCGCGCCCTACCCTAACGCCGGTACTGTCAAAAGGAAATCTCGAACTAATCCACCATTTTCGCGTGTCGAAAGTTACGTTCGTTTGTGACAGGTACACCACAATTGTTATTCTGATTGGAAATGGGTTAGGTGTACTTAGGAAGGACCTATATAATAGTTATGAGTCCCTACAAAAGCTAGGGGTAATGAATGTAATGTTGTGTGCTTTCCCCTATTCAGTTTGTTATACTGAGAAACAAAATAAGTATATTATGTTTTTAAATAATTGTGTACATAATTTGACATGTCATAATGATTTATTTTTATTTTTTGACACTAATAAGTTTGTTAGTGGTATTAAAATGACTCAGGATTCAGTGAGCATGCCTAGAAGGTCAAAAATCCTGATTGCTACTTTGGTAGCCTATAATATTGACATGTTTATAGCAAACATAACACACCCTAGGCTAAGTGACAAAGCAGTATTATCTAGTAATTCTAATAATATTGTGATCAATTCTTTAAACATTTAATTTCGACAAAAGAGAAGCAGATACATAATATATTCTATTGCATCAGAACATAAATCGCTTCTCTGGCAAAATATATGATATAGAACTATTATTAGATAAAATTAAGGTTGATATTTTATGCTTTACTGAAACCTGGTTAAAGGCTGATATGATGCTTTTTAATGTTAACAATTTCACCGTCGCCAGTGCGTTCAACAGAGTGTCTGCCAATGGTGGTGGATCTATTATTTTACTAAACAACAACATTAAGTTCAAAAATCGTACAGATATATGTAGTCATTCTGTGGAGCGCGTCTGTGAGGTAGCATGTGCAGAGGTTGAAAGCTCCATTATCGTATGTGTTTATAGACCACCGGCTTCTGACTTTTCTTTATTTTATTCTATAATAGAAGTAATTCTTAGTAAACTATTCAGGTCCAAAAAGACATTAATAGTTTGTGGTGATTTCAACATTGACATTCTTGTTAGTTCATCTGAAAGAAACAATTTTATTTCTCTTTTTAAATCTTTTAATATGGATCTTTTGTTCAGTGAACCAACTCGGGTAACAGCCACATCTTCTACGTGTATTGATAACATTATAACAAATGGGAGTGTTCTGGAAAAGACATTAATTAGTGGTATTCGTTCGGATCACTTGGCTCAAGTTGTTAAATTGCCTTTTAAGTGTCAAACTTCACCTGTACATAGAACATTTAGAACAACAACTAAAACCAAGTTAGAGAAATTTAATAATCAATTAGAATTGAAACTCAGTAACACTTCATTTGAATCCGACGATCCTAACAAAACATTTAAAACATTATCCATTTGTATTTAATTTTCTATTATATTTTTGTATAGCAATCACCTTCTTCCCCGTGTCTGTTTGAGGTAATTTTGGGAATGAACCGGGTCGCCCGCGATACAGGTTTGTCCTAGTGCGGGGGCCATTGTTAATCGTGCTTGTGAAATTTTGTTTTTGGTCTAATAAAGTGATTTGATTTGATTTGATTTGATTTGATTTGATTATTTACAGCAATTTGTAATGGATTTAATAAATGTTGCCCAGTTAAATCTACTATGGTAAATAATAAATTAAAATTCTGTGACTGGGCAACTAAAGGGTTAAAGGTGAGCAGGGACAACATGTATGAACTTTATCATAAAAAATCGTATACAAATAATGAAGAGTTTCATACATATGTTAGGAATTATTCAAAGATATTCAAAATAGTCTGCAATAAAGCAAAAGCTATGTTCATTGCCAATAAAGTTAGTAACTCAACTAATAAAATCAAAACTGGAAAGTCATAAATACGGAGACTGGTAAAAATAAAAAGGAAGATGAAACATTCACTCTTAAAATTAATGATAAACTTATCTCTGATAAATATGAAGTGGCTTCGGCTTTCGAATCTTACTTTTCAACGATTCCTACTGAAGCTACTAAGTATCTTGCATCGTCCCCGGTGAAAGCGGAGTGTCTGCTTACAAATAATTTTACTAAACATATTCCAAATTTTTTGTTTAATTTCATTGATGCTAGCGACATTTTAAGCGCTTTCAAGTCTTTAAATTTGAAAAACACAGAAGACTTATGGGGTTTGTCAGTTAAAGTCATTGGCTCAATTATTACTAGTATTGCTCCTATTTAAGCAGGTATTTTTAATCAATGTATTGATAAAGGTTCTTTCCCTGATTTGATGAAACATAGTAAAATCGTTCCCATTTTTAAATCCGGTAGCCAAAATAATCCATCCGATTATAGACCTATCTCAGTTCTCCCAGCGCTAAGCAAAATCTTCGAGAAAATAATGCTGAATCAATTGTTAGCTCATTTCAACAATAACCAAATTTTACATGAACACCAGTTTGGATTTACAAAAGGGCGGTCTACGACTGACGCCGGAGCTAAACTTTTGAAGTATATTTTCGAAGCCTGGGAGAACTCTCAAGATGCGGTTGGCGTATTTTGTGATCTTTCCAAGGCATTTGATTGCGTAGATCATCACACCCTACTTTTAAAACTTCGACACTATGGCGTTCGCGGAGTGGCACTAGATCTTGTAGCATCTTATCTGTGCAGTCGCCAACAAAAAGTAGGTATTAGCGGTACTACGTCCTCAGGGTCTTTAGTTAAAACAGGCGTACCGCAAGGATCAATTTTAGGCCCATTTTTGTTTTTGGCATACATCAATGATCTGCCCTATATGGTAAATGAATTGTGCGATATAGTTTTATTTGCTGATGACACTTCTCTAATCTTTAAAGTGGATAGAAAAGACACAGAACTTACGCAACTCAATAACACATTATCCACTATATCGAAATGGTTTGCGGCCAATAATCTCATGCTTAATTCCTCTAAAACTAAGTGTATAAGGTTTACTCTCCCCAATGTTGCTAGGAATGACAGTCATGTCCTAGTCGATGATGTTAGACTCGAACTAGTTGATAGGACAGTTTTTCTCGGCATAACATTAGATAGTAAAATACAATGGGGTCCTCATATAGAAAGCTTAGCTAGTAAATTGAGTTCCGCCGCTTTTGCAGTTAGAAAAATTAGACATATAACAGATGTGGCTACAGCTAGGTTGGTTTACTTTGCGTATTTCCATAGTATAATGTCCTACAGTCTTCTGCTATGGGGCTCGGCTGCGGATTTGGAATCTATCTTTATCTTGCAGAAAAGGGCCATTCGTGCAATCTATTGCTTGGGTCCTCGCGAATCCTTACGAACTCGGTTTAAGGAATTTGACATTTTAACCTTACCGTCGCTATACGTTTTTGAAAATATTATGTTTGTCCGTAAAAATTTAAATCTATTTGACACAAACAGTAGCCGCCATAACCTAAATACAAGAAATAAAGATAAAATTGTTACACCTAGATTCAGGCTAGCGAAAGTCAATAAGTCTTTTCTCGGGAACTGCATTCGCTTTTATAATAAAATCCCATATGAAGTAACTAAGATGTCTTATAATAGATTCAAAGAGTATGTTAAACATAAGTTGATTGACAAGGCCTACTATAAGGTGGCTCATTACATAGAAGACAAGAATATATGGTTGTAGTAGCTTCCCTCTGCACTTGCAGCCCCCTGGCCAAGTGGTAATTGTATGAAGTTTATGTATATTTAAAACAACAACTGTAATTACATAAATTCAAAAAAAAAAAGATCCACAAAAAAAGAAGCCTTGCTGAGTTTCTTGCCGGAGTCTTCTCAGTTCAAGTGTATTCCGAACCGGTAGTAGAGTCTAAAAATTGTAACTGTTGACATTCATAAGTGCCTTATTAGGGCCTAAACTGAATAAATGAGTTTTTGATTTTGATTTTGAAACATATTACTTTTTAATTTGTGGTTTGTAATCGCGCGCAAGTAACGATACATGCGCCACGTCAAAGGAACTTTTTTTTTGGACATTTCTGCCAATGTCAAAGTTTGAAAACGGGGAAACAGGATTAGAATTCAAAATATGCCTAGCTTCTGTCAAGGGACTTGTGGCAGACTGACTGGCGCTGGATGTGTAAAAAAAATCTATTTAAAAAAATATCGGTTTTTATAATCCAACATTATATATATAATAATCGATTATTAAAAAACCTATTTTAATTTTCACATTAGATTTTTAACTGCTACGAAAACAAATTGTGTTACCATCTCCGCTTCTGTACTAACTGCGCTACATTATCTTACGTCGAAGAAGAAATAATAGTTCTTGTGTAACTGGCTATTGATTATGGGCGTACCCAGGGTGGGTTAGGGGGGCAGCTGTCCCACCCTGGACTTATCATACATAAATAAAGCTGGATCTCCTACAGGTTTTTCACCTTTTGGCCACCAGAAACCTACTTATAGGGTCTTTGCGTAAGGTAAAATATGTGCGAGGGACCCGGCCTAAGTTTCTGTTTTGTCGAGATATTTTAGATATTTGATGTCAAACTCAAAATAAGGAAAGATTTTTATAAAAACAATTACTTTAATCGATATAAATACAAAGATAATGAATCGATTACTAAATAAACGTTTTTTTATATGTTGAATGTCACATCCCTAACTGGCGCCGGCCGGCCGCACAGATCATATAGAAGTGTGGCGCTACTGACGCTATGTTTAGTGTTGTGCATGACAGAGATGTTTGTTTGTCGATATCGATACAGCTAGTGCTGTGAGTATTTCGGTAGTAAACGACTTATATCTTTGGATTATTTATTTTAAAATAAAACAGATTCGTATGATTAAATTTTTTATTTCTGCTCAAAATACAAACTTTTCTATGTTATAATTGTTCCTTGGTGAGATGGTCAAGTTCAGGGCAAATTGGCAATATAGTACGGTTGAGCCACATATTTCTAATTTTGTCATTCCGAGGAAAATTGAATAATGTACACTCCTTGGCAGCAGCATGACAAACACAACACTTTGTAGGTAAATACCAGAATAATAATTTGGCAATCAGAGTCCAGAAAACGTAACCTTTCAGGTAGGCTTATCACGTCAGAGTCCGGTAAAACAGTTCCAAGTCACAAAAGAGATATCCACAACAAGTCCCAAGCAAGCACAGTTCGTAAGAAATAAATTGCAACCAAAATAATAATTCTAAAACCTAAACAAAGTAATCAAAACCACAAACTACCCAGAGAACTAACGTTATCAAAACGGAATAACAACGATAATATTTCGTCGGTGATACTGCAATACCGCGTAAGTAGGTTTTACTATAAGGCCGAACTTTGGATTTAATAACGTTGAAATTTTGACCTTATAGCACACGCTACTTACGCGGTATTGCAGTATCACCGACGATTTGTCAAAACTGTCAGATACACCGGCAAGATTGAACTGAATGTAGTTATAATAAAAGCGAAATGGCGGCCGCTCTGTCAACCAATAGCGAGGGCCGTTTCTCTTGAATACTTATGAAGTTTGAGCGAATCATAAGATCAAGAACGAATGGATGAGCTGTCTTAGCCCTGGTCGGCCGCCGCGTCACGTCAACCCCCTCGCACATCCGTTGACTATACACTTTTTAGTTATTACAAGATTTTCTCATCAATAGTTGCTGACCAAAACAACTTCCTGTATTAAATACCTAGAATTACTAACGCCTAAAACATAAACTGACTGACTCCGTGATTGACTATTTTGAAAATGATTTATTATCATCATAACTCGAACTTTAATTCAACTTATAATACAAAATTCACGAAGAACACATTACTTAACTTGACACTGGCAAAATACACAAAGTGTAATGCCAAAAGGACACAAAAAAAAAACAAAAAAAAAACGATAACATTTTATTTTTTAAACTTGTATTTCATAACACTACGCAGTCGCAAAACGTAAAAATAATCTATACAAATATATATTTAAAACATAATACTTTTCTTAAAATTCTATGAAAACAACAACATACAAAACTGAGTACTGATTCATACTTACTGATTAAGGGTAAACGTTCGGTTGGAGCGTTAAATTCAAATTTTATCACGTTTTTTGCTAATTGCAGCTCAGTTATAGGTCGTAAGTTATCAACATGTTATTTGCGAGAAGAATGGTAGTATATTTACTGATTAATAACAAAAGAAATCATCAACATATTCCTCCAAGGTATAACTGAGCTGCAATTAGCAAAAAACGTGATAAAATTTGAATTTAACGCTCCAACCGAAGCCTCCACCTTTATACTCGACTTTTATACAACATGTCATCAACAACGCTTATTTAAAAAAGCGGAATACAAATTTCACATTATGGCTAGAATAGGGTAGTTGACAGTGTCAAAAATAAACGACCAAACACTAACCAATGCATAAAACATCTAAAAACACGTGGAAACATCAAATATGTTGTACATTTAATGCATATAAGAATTTTAATTACCAGTAGAACCACTAAGAGTAGATCATTTGATGCTGTGAAACTATGACGTCATTGTGTAATATTTTATACAAAATTCCATATAAACTATCGTTTTGACATTTATTAAAAAGTAGCTGATTAGATGTGTCAGTCAACTACCCTATTTAATTCGGCCATGATGCGAAATTTAATAATCAAATATCGAACAAACATTAAAGGAGAATGTTCCAAACCACTATGTTCGCGTACATTTTTGACGTTAGTAAACGTTATCTCGTTACCGTTAACTGTATAATGTAAACATGTAAATGAATTAAAACATAATAACAGGATATCTATCGTTTACGCGTGGTACTAATTTTCTCCATAAAAATATTAGTCTCTTTTACGGGGCATTTTCCTAAAAATGCATAGTACAAAATGTGAATAATTTCTAAAAAAAATAAATTACTCCGTCATTTAGATTATCAAAAAATATTGGACACGTAGTTTTTATTTTATCAAATTAATAAGTAATTAAAAATATAAGTCCCATCAAAGTTCAGGAGTGATGTGACGTCATCGGTTTACTACTTTTTAGTACACTTTATGCAGACCGGTGACATCACGCGAAATTTAACGCACGCATTGTACAGTATGACACAACTTAGATGTAGCATCGGCGAATCGTTTTCGTACACTTCACTTCCGATTTACACAACAAATAAAAATAATTCAGTATCGCGCCATTCAACGTTCAACAAGATCATTTTCGCCGATCATTTTTTAACACAGGAGTAATGTTGTAGGCGCACTCTTTTCGAGAACGATCGATTTTACGAAGTTTGCCGATGCTTCATCTAAGTTGTGTCATACTATATCTTCGTTATTTTTTGTTTTCGGAATTATATAAAATATACGTATCCAATTGTTAGCTACTTAAAGCGCTAACATGAATTTATTGTGAATAAATGTATTTCTAATCGTTTCTATGGCGAAATCAATTAAAACGAGATTATTTGTTGAAAAAATGTTATTACATTTTCCCTCCAATATTTGTATGTACAATATGATTAAAAAAAATAGAATAAAAAAAGTTAAATTTGAATTAGGCAGAATGGATAAAAAAATAAATTACACCGCCATCTAGCGGCAACTTTGCGGTTGTTTATATAGCGCCAACACCAATATTTTTTGATAACCTGACTGACGGACTAATTAGATTTCTTTGACATTATTCCTCATTGCTTGCATAGTGTACTGCGAACATAGTATCCCATCAACGCAAATCTTTCACTATTTAATATGCGTTAAATTACAAGGCGAAATTCGCGTTACAACCGACATTGAACTACTTACAAACTATATTTACTAAAATACATAATAATATTGCGCGTGATGAATATTTTCACGTGAAAGCCGTAACGCGAATTTCGCTTTATAGCCCGTAAAGACAAAACAACGTAGAATAAGGCACAACATATTCGTGTAGAATCATAAAATATTTACAGCTAGACTAGACAGGTTAATATTTTACAAGCTGGATAATTTTGGACGATATCCTTTAAAAATCCAAGTTGGGTTTTGTTAAGCTGAGCTTTCAGTATGGACTTTTAGTTTCGACAAACTTGACTAACTAATCGTGAAAAATAATAAGTAAATTATAGTAATATAATTAAAATAAATAAAATATAAGTTAACAAATTTATTTTTGTGTTATTTCGATATTTATTTTTAGCTGTAAATAAAGTTTGTTATCAACAATTACACCAAAAATACAAATTATGCAATTTTATTGCGTTTTCAGAGAAAGTCTGCACGGTTTGCACGGTGGTAGGGTACTTTGTAGTACCCGCCTGGCTGGCTACCACCCTCAAGTTGGAAATCTGTCGCCAAACACCATTCGGTGTGTTCCGACAGCTGCACTTGAGAGCCAGTTCCCTTCTAGGCTTGTGTAGACTGACCACGGTGAGATTGTGGTCAAACACAGGCCTAGAAGGGACAAAAAAAAAGTCCTGTAGATATTTTACAGAAAACGAACCCATCTTGAACTAAAGAATACCTCTAAATATTATCAGGTATTACACATTACATATACATATATATTGTGCGTAAAATATTTTTATTTTCCACAGAAAAACTCGAAATTTGTAATAAAAATCTTATTTTCGATTAGTCTTTCACTTGACAAGTCCGGATAAAGTAGATTTTTTATTGTATTTATATAAATCTGATATAAAGAATATCTTATAGGATATTATTGTCGGATTGATTCAGTCCTCCTCATCAGTCGTTATTAATATGGACAGATGGTGCGAAGTAAAAGGAAAACAATTAATTTACTAGTCTATATAAATACCTGTTAGAAAGATCTCATAGACTCTAAGCTTAGATAATAAACTTGTCTAGATAGAGTGTCGAGCTACAATCGCAACAAGAAAATCAAGCCAGATTTGTCTACTGTTAGACAAGCGTGCTGCGTTACTCAGACATGCTGAGTGATACCAGTTCTTGAATCATCATATTCATCATGTCAGCGGAAAGACGTCCACTGCTGGGCAAAGGTCTCCCCCAAGGATCTTCACGATGGCCGCTTCTTGAGTATTTCTCATAAAAGTAGGGGAAACATATATTCTGAAGCATATTTGGCACAGAATTTGACAGAATACGTGATTATAGTATATGTCACCACTCACCACTGAGCGGGCGAAACAAGCTGATCAGCCAACAAGCTTTTGGGATTTAGACGCGCGAACTCTCTATCTAGACAGGTTTGTTATCTAAGACACTATAGCAGTCTCTTTCTGACAAGTGACATTTTGTATATGAAATAATGAGACAAACATTATACGATACTGTGTTTTAAAAATTGGTAGTTTTTTATGATTTGAAATCTTTTTGAAACTCTCTTACTTCTTTAATTATTATATTTAAACTATAATTAAATTGCATATTTTATTGCAGTTCTCTCAAATCGACGAAAGATATTTGTGCATAACTTAAAAAAAAATATATACAAAACATTACTGTATATTTCGAATTAACACTGTATACTATTTGCTGTATAAAATAGACTTCTAAAAAAAAGGGAAATTCATTCTTCGAATTCGCAAACAAATTCCGCAATTTTACCTTTTTGAGCACCAGTTCCATTGATGTTGAATCAAGTGTGGTATTATTGAAAATCTGATTATTGAGACAGTACCTAGAGAGATACGAAAATGTACCATATGACATTGCAATAAGGCTTATCTACAAAAACAGCATACATAGTCTCTGGAGGCCCATTTCACTTTTATCTGTTAAGCGCAACAGCCAAGTCTCTCAGATTGCTTTTGACGGCATCGTAAGTCGCGAAGGAGATCCCTACAGCGACGGGGCCCTTCACCCAGTTCATGCTGAGGCCCTTGAAGAACCCTCGCCACCCCTCAGCCCTGTACATACAATATATATATTAAGAGCAGGCTCTCTCTTACTAAACTGACCGAGACAAGCGAGACAGGAGACCCGCAATTTTAGTAAAAAATAAGGTTTTATGTTAATTAAAAAAAAACTAAGCATTTTTTTTTAAAGTAAGAAAACTTTTCCCTTTCTAATGGATTTCAAAATGCATGTTAATATTTTCAAGTTATTTGGATGGCCCAAATAAGAGTAATATGCATTCTTAGTTTTTAAAAGGGGCATATTCACGATTTTTTTCTGACGTTACTAATGAAAAATCCTAAATTAAATAAAATATCCCCCGTCAGATATTCTCTAGTTTAACATACATTTTTTTACAAATCTCTTGCAACAGAGAATGCAGAGAAAAACTTAATCTAGAATCATCATTTCTCGGATATATGAGTTGTTTTCAAATTTAGTCCAGCCGTTTGAGCGTGAAGACTAATATTATAAATGCGAAAGTTTGTGAGTATGTATGTTTGTTGCTCTTTCACGCAAAAACTACTCAACGGATTTGGATGAAACTTGGCACATAGATAGATCATACCCTGAAATAACATATAGGTTACTTTTTATCCCGAGAAAACGTAAGATACCACGGGAACGCGGATGAAACCGCGGGGCGGAGGCTCTGTTTTAGTATCATCGTAAAGTCATAGTCGGTCAGTTTAAGTTAGGTTTTAGTACGATGGTAGCCGTTCTACTAAAACTTTTCATGGACTTCTTGAGACAACTTGAAAAGCCATTATACACGTAATCATTTCATTTCACTTCACTGGTGCAAAAAACAATTTTAGGTAACTGCGCCTGAGGGCACCCCCTGTGGGGTACGAACCTCGGCTCAGGGCGTTACCGGGGGAGGGGGAGGACATAGTACGAGTTACGACTAATTAGGGGCGGCCGGGACGGGTGTAGCCCATTTATAATATTGTAGAATTTAAATACTCACGCGTAAACAGCGTGCAGCGTCATAGATATGGTTCTGTAGGGGTAGGTCCCGCGGTGGTCGGGGGTGGCGGTCTGCATGCGGCGCCGCACTATGTCGAGCGGGTACGACGTGGTCTGAGCCAGCGCGCCCGCCAGCCCACCGAACACCACGTTCACCACCGGCCCCTGACTGCCGCCGTAGTACTCTACCAGTCAAACGAAGAAAGGAAAGAAAGGAAAGAAAGGAAAGAAAGGAAAGAAAGGAAAGAAAGGAAAGAAAGGAAAGAAAGGAAAGAAAGGAAAGAAAGGAAAGAAAGGAAAGAAAGGAAAGAAAGGAAAGAAAGGAAAGAAAGGAAAGAAAGGAAAGAAAGGAAAGAAAGGAAAGAAAGGAAAGAAATAATAATAATAAATATCCTGGGATATTCTTCACACACGGTTATCTGATCCCAAACTAAGCAGAGCTTGTACTATGGACAACCAGATAACTGATATACTACTGTTTTTTGTAAATACATACTTATATAGATAATTACACCCAGACTCAGGACAAACAGACATGTTCATGCACACAAATATTTGTCGTGGATGGGAATCGAACCCATGACCAGCGGCGTGATAGGTGGTGTCAACTGGCTGAAGAAATAACATTTATTCATGATGACACACGACAATTCATCATTGAAAAAAAAAGTATAGTACAAACAATATTGTAACGCTACGCGATGTCAAGAATAGGTCCTGACCAGTACCGGCGTTAGGGTAGGGTGCGGTAGGGCGATCGCCCAGGGTGCCAAATGTAAAGGGGCGCCAAGCCCACCTTTATTTCCGGTCGATCATGAGCGAGTCCTTCTATCTGGAGTCTAAATAAATAAATAAATTCTCAAGTCTAAAGATAAAATGGCTATAATGGCTTAAAATCCCTTTTGTTAGCGGAAGAAGGGGGAGGGGGGGGGGGGTTATCACATCTCGCCCAGGGTGCTGGTAGAGCTAAAACAGGCACTGGTCCTGACTCGTAATTCTCAGGTTGATAAAATACCATCCTTCGCGCTGGTTTTCAATCAGGAACTAAATCCTTGACATCACGAACATACTACGCTTCGGTTTCTTTTTGTAGTACACAAAATACTAGAAGGTAAACTACGTTCACATGGCGCGCTCTCCAAATTACTGTTTTAATGTATGTAGTCACATCCTTCCCAAAGAGTTTATCTACTCTCATATCGTAATGTTCTTATTATGAAATCAAAACCAGTACTTTAATGTCCCACTTTAGGCACACCCGTGTATAATGATTCATTATAGTACAGTTGTTGTTCCCAACATAATGCTATAAAATAACTTTTTTTCTATTAAAGTACACTTTGGACCTATCAATAGTATAATCAATCAGTATCAATTCAATTTGACGATGACAAATTTTTGACTTGAACTTTAGAGGTAAGGATTTTTGGGAGTTGGCAACACGGATTTGATTACGTATATGATATTGTGTCTGTTTATTTTATTGATTTTGCCTACATACATCATTTTGACAAAAAATGACACAAAAATAGCAATTTTTTTTTAAAATTTTGGTAGAAAAATACTATCGATTTTTCTATTTTTTTAAATGACATTATTTATATGAGTTTAGATAAAGTACTGTATGATACTGCACTGCACTGATATTAAGAACCTCGCCTACGGCTCGGTACTTAAACTCACACTCGTAGTTAATAACCCCTATTATGCAACAGTATCATAAACTACTACTGTATCTTAGTCTATACCAATAATAAAGCTGATGAGTTTGCGCGCTAATCTCCAGAGTTACTGGACAGATTCTAAAAAATCTTTCACTAATAGGAAGCTACATTATCTCCAAGTATTATAGGCTACTCTTCATACCGGGAACGCGAGTGAAACCACGAGAAACGGGTAGTTTATGAGAAACTTACCTAAATACTTGTGTTTAAACGTGTCGTAGGTGAAGAAAGACACGCCGGCGTAGGGGATCACGCCGAGCACCGTCGCGGGGTACCCTCTGTATAATTAACAAAAATTTACTTTAAAAAAAAGAGTAAAATCTCCTTCAAAATATGGGACCATCTTGGACCTATATCAAACTCAACGCAAGAAGAATTATTAAAAAGTTATGCGTGTATAAACATTTAAAAAAAACATACAATCGAATTGAGAACCTCCTCCTATTTTTTGAAGGAGGTTAAATCAAATCAAATAAAAAACTCATTTATTCAATTTAGGCCCTGGTAAGGCACTTATGAACGTCAATAGTTACAAACATTACAATAGACTCTACCACCGGTTCCACATACACTTGAACTGAGAAGACTCCGGCAAGAAACTCTGCAAGGCTGAGTAAAAACTGTATTAAAACCAGAAATCGATCAAGATTATAAAATATTTGCATACTTTATATAGAAACAAGTATAGTGCGATGTAAAGTACTAGTGCTGCCATCTAGTAAAAAATAACAACAAATATTGATTCTGTCAGACATATTTTATGTGTATTTTTTTAAAATTGTAAATAACGCTGAGAGGTCTAAAATGGCGTACAGTTCAATGCAAAATACATATTTTTATATTTCTTTAATGTATTAGGGGGCGTCCAATAGATGGCAGTGCTAATAAGTGTAAATTATATCAAAATTTTTCGCAGTAGATTTTCTTCTCCCTAGAGCAATGTTTTCAATCTTATTGAGTTTGCGACCCTTACAGCATCAAAATTTTAAAAACCTACGGCCATAAACGGACTAAATGTTACCTACATTCTACGAGGATGCCTCGAGATTTCTAAAAGTATTTATTATGTAACTATTTTTATATTGTAGTGCCTACAAACACTTAACTTTTTTCTTTAAACCGAAACCCCCAGATGAAGGTAACGCGACCCCCACAGGGATACGAGTAAGTTTACTGTGACGTCACAGTACACACTCACCGGTATAGAGTGGTGAGTCCCTCGTGGCGCACTACTTTAACGAAGACGGCGCGCAGCGTGGGGTACTGCACCGCGCTGGTGACCGCCATGCGCGCGCGCGCCAGGTCCAGAGGGTACGTCGCGCTCTGTGACGTCACACCCGCCAGGGACCCCGCCACTAGGTGCAGCAACTTATGCTCACTGAGGGGGGATCACTCTAGTTTTATTACACAACTAGCTTCCGCCCCGCGGTTTCACTCGCGTTCCAGATGGACCTTATGTTTTCTCGGGATAAAAAGTAGCCTATATAGTAGTATTCGAGGGTATGATATATGTGCCAAGTTCAAACAAATTAATAACATATAGGCTATATTTTATCCCTCAGGAACGCAGGTAAAACCGCGCGGCGAATGTTATAAACATATAATAATCTTTTGCAAAGGAAATAGTTATTTAAATTTACGAAATATCATGAAAAACCTTAGACTTCGCAAAGTGATTCAATAAAGGTTTAATTTTATTTTTTGAGGTACAGTACCCTAAAAATGCCACTTTATTACACAAAAACCTTTAAAATCTTAACGAAAGATACCTATTAAATAGGATGTAACTCACTGCGCAGTCTGCGGCGTGTCGACACCTAGAACTCGTTTCCATTGCTCGTGCGCTGTGAACTGTATGGCCGCGTACGGAACAATACGCGCCATGGTCGCGCTGTTCCCGCGCCACAGCGCAACTACGCCTTCCTTGCGTGCGCATTGTACTAGGAAGTCTACTGCCGCACGCGCCGAGTACGGGATTTGACTGGAGAAGAAAAAAATGAGTGTTTTTTTTTATGTCAGAAGGTTGTCCAGCCGGCGGTCCACCTGATGGTAAGTGGAAACCGTCGCCTATCGCCATTTGCAATACCAGAGGTTTTGCCATTGTGTTGCCGACCTGTTACAGTGCTTAGAAGGCAACTGGCTCTCAAGTGCAATTGCCGGAACACACCGGTAGGTGCTTGGCGACAGATTTTCCTTGTGTGTGGTAGCCAGCCAGACGGGTACTACAACGTACCCTACCACCGTGCTATGGTTTATCTTTGGAAGTCTTTCGGCTGATATGATGTCTGTGTGTGTCTTATTTTATACAACAAGCATACGGCCCACCTAATCAATGGTTACCGTAGCCACACCCAGGGCACACAACAGACCATTTACTAATCCTTGTCCCACCACCGCGTTGCCTGCCCTTCCCCGATGAGCTCTAGCGTAGGAGCTAAATATCAAGTCATCTCACCGAGGGGAGGGAATTTCGCCTAACCTACTATAATATATTACAATATACAACTTTTTTCGTTTGTCCTTGTTTCACACAGCAATTAAAAACAACGGATTAACGTGATCTTTTACATACAGATAGTTTATGGGCCATAGAGTAGCATAGGCGACACTTTATCCCGGGAACGCGAGTGAAACCGGGCGGAACCTTGTAACACATAAATAAAAATTACATCATAGCGGCGCTAACTAGCAATGAAGTGCTATTTTAAGAAAACAATGAATGAAACTGAATGACTCATTGTCCTAAATAATATTTTAGCTTATGTTCTAGATTTATTTTTGATGCTCAAATTTTCTCGACATTTACTAATGATTGCGATTTTTTTAACTATGTAAAGGCCTGTGTTTGACCACAATCAGACCGTGGTCAGTGATGATGTGGCCGATGGTGGTGCACACAAAGCCTAGAAGGGAACTGGCTCTCAAGTGCAGCTGTCAGAACACACCGGTAGGTGCTTGACGACAGATTTTAAACTTGAGGGTGGTATCCAGCCAGGTACCTTACCACCGTGCTTTGGTTTCTTCACGAAGATATTCTTCACTGGAAGCTAAAGTTCACTGTAGGTTCGAACCCGTGACTTCACTACGGTATTCGACGTCACTGCAATTGAGCTGTCATCAACTCCTACTTACGAAGTCTGGAAGTTGATCTTAGTCCTATCGAGTGGCGCTATTGCGGTCTTGGCGATGGCCCCTGCAATGGCCCCCGCGACCAGTGACGTCACTACAGTGGTCCCCCCGCTCAGGGCACGGTGGCTGGAGCGATCCGCCGCCACTGCCGCTGGTGATTTGTGCGCATGGGTTGGTTCTGAAAAATACTTTCTTTTTGTATTTTAATACAGGCTCGAGAACTCGCCTGTAGTCCGCATGCAAGGCCGTAAACGAGATGTGACTACGCAACGCAAGACAAAGCTTTTAACCAATAATAATCAACTTTTAGCAAAAAGAGTGAAACCTTCAAATACAATAAAAATATAATGGGACCACCTTGGTGCTATATTAAACCCAACGTAAGAATAATTATTAAAATCAGTTCATAAACAAAAAAAACACAACCGAATTGAAACCTCCTCCTTTTTCTATTGAAGTCGGTTAAAGATGCAGGAAATTTCGATTACGAACCGTCACCTCGAGAACCCAAAATGCATTCGCAAACACTCCTTTAGTGGCCAGGTTAAACCTATTCACTCCGTTTGGTCAGTAGTGCGTGGTGCTGATTTTGTTACTAACTTTATTCGTCATATCTCTTTATAAGAAACATTATTAACAAAAGGATAAATAATATTTTAAGCTGACGAAATAGTCATACATAGGTCATAATGTTTTAGATTTGAGATGCCCAGGAACGCGGGCGGACCCGCGACAAACAGTAGTAGTATTATTATATTATAATACTAGCTGACCCGGCAGACGTTGTACTGCCCTGAGAACAAAAATAAAACTGGGACCTACCTACCTACCTCTACCTACCCCTACCTAAATACCTACCCCTACCTAACTACCTACCCCTACCTAACTACCTACCCCTAACCTAACTACCTACCCCTACCTACCTTACCTACCCTACCTGCCCCTACCTACCAATCCTATGACCTTCTCCTGGTTCTAAGCTATCTCCCCACCAATTTTCAGCCAAATCAGTTCAGCCATTTTTGAGTTATAAGTGGAGTAACTAACACGACTTTCTTTTATATATATAGATAATAAAATCCCATATGAAGTAACTAAGATGTCTTATAATAAATTCAAAGAGTATGTTCAACATAAGTTGATCGACAAGGCCTATTATAAGGTGGCTCATTACATAGAAGACAAGAATACATGGTTGTAGTAGCTTCTCTCTGCACTTGCAGCCCCCTGGCCAAGTGATAATTGTATGAAGTTTATGTATATTTAAAACTGTAATTACATAAATTAAAAAAAAAAACCACCAAAAAAAGAAGCCTTGCTGAGTTTCTTGCCGGAGTCTTCTCAGTTCAAGTGTATTCCGAACCGGTAGTAGAGTCTATTGTAAAACTGTAACTTTTGACATTCATAAGTGCCTTATTAGGGCCTAAACTGAATAAATGAGTTTTGATTTTGATTGAGAAGGATAGTACACTCAATTAGCAACAAACGATTCATTAAATACGTAAGTAGTCATTCAAGATAAGTAGTTATTTAGATACACCCGATATGATATCGCAGTTTAAACAATTGACTGTACATTATCGCGTCGGCATGTATGTGAGAGGTGTTTGTACTATTTATATACTCCAACTAGCTTCCACGCTCCGGTTTTACTCACGCTTTTAAGGTATCTTGTTATATTTTAACAAAAAAGGAAATACTCGTTCAGAGACAATAAAATTAAAATGTGTCCAATCGGACCAATTATTAAAATCGGTTCATAAACAAAAGAGATATGCGTGAACAAACATAGAAAACAACCGAATTGATCACCTCCTCCTTTTTTAAGTCGGTTAAAAATGATCTATCTATTTGGCATTATAGCATGATTGAGTGACAGATGGTTGATTAATGTTTACAAGTGACGTTTCAGCCCATGTTTAGAATCCGATGACAACGAGGAAAAATAATATTTTTTTATTAAATTAATTATGGGGCGTTCCATAGATGGCGCTGTTTTACGTGTTAAATCTGTTGCATATTTTGTATAAGTCTATTTCAAAATTGATCGTATATGTGACATATGGCGTTATATAAAATTTCTCACTTGTTGATTACTACTTCTACGTAAAATGGTAATCTAAATATATAAAAGGAAAACGTGGCCGATTGACTGACTGATCTATCAACGCACGGCTCAAACCAATGGACGGATCGTGCTGAAATTTGGCATACAAATAGCTATTATGGCGTGGGAATGCGCTAAGAAACGATTTTTGAAGAGGGTTTTCCTAAGAGGGTAAAATAGACGACGCGGGCGGAAAGCTAGTATCTTAATAAAAGAACATTAAGGGAGAAGATAAGATCAAAACTGTCTTTTGCTAGCAAAACCGTTGCTCTGACTCTGACAGACAATTTAACGATAACGTTGGATGGTGCAACCCACCCTAAAACATATATTTTCTGAGATATTTCATAGTAATCAAATTAAATTATAATTGTTCAAAACTAATTATATTATAAATTAAATAATACTATAAAAATAAAGATCCTTATTAAATACGTTTCTGAATGTCAAAAGAAAAATAGTCCTTATATCTTCATGATAATGTTTATATCTGTTAAATTGCAAAATAATACAGATAGACCTAATTTTGAAGTAAAAAGCACTCATTTCTTTGAGTTGATAAACGGAATTGTAGTTTTGATATTATTTTCGATAGAGTAATGTGTTTATGCTCACCATGGTGCGTTGCAGGCGATCTGTCATCTCTTAGTAGCGGCACTCGCGCCTCTCCCATCGCCATCCTGCTCTCTCACCTCACATCACATCACTGACACTGGAAACACACACATATACATTATGGGGGATGTTCCAAAAAGCCCGCGAAATTCAAATGTTATTAGGATTTTTTCAAATTACAGCTCAGTTATAGGTCATTTATTTGTCAAAATGTCATTCGCGACACTGACGTAGGGCTATAGATCTATCTATGTATTCATTTTGTATTCAAAATATTATAGAACTGTAAGTACATTGGTTCCTGCGCGTTATTTATCGAAAAGGAACCAATGTATGGATTTAAATAGATTAAAAAGCATAATGTATACTTACAGTAATCAATTGGCATATTAAATAGGCGCAAATCACATTTTGACAAATATACGACCTATTACTGAGCGGCAATTTGAAAATAACCTAATAAAATTTGAATAGGGTAGTTGACACTGTCAAAAATAAATGACCCAACACTAAACAATGCATAAAACATCTAAAAACACGTGGAAATATCAAATATGTTGTACATTTAATGCTTTTTATGATTTTTAATTACCAGTGGAACCACTAAGAGTAGATGATTTGATGCTGTGAAACGTCATAATGTAATATTTCATACAATGTTTTGACATTTATTAAAAAGTAGCTGATTTGATGTGTCAGTCAACTACCCTATTTCGCGGGCTTTTCGGCCGATTATCTCTTTCACCTTATAATAATATCCAAGGACAAGGGTTACCAAAATGTGCGCCGTAGAAAGAGAGGGGCACCGTGAGTCGATCCTCTATCATTATCCGAAAAGTCTTTCTTGTTGTTTTCTGTTTCAATTATTTTATAAAAAAAAAAATTCAATGCTTTTTTTTTCAAAATTTGTAAATGCCGATAGCAATAAAAAAAAAAGGGATGGTCTCCCAAGACCATATTCGCGTGGCTTCAACTCTTAAGGTAGCTGCCCTTACTGGCCCGTTTCAAATTTCCTGTATTAGGGTTATTTTTCCCCTTGAAGTACGGAACCGTATAACGAGGAAATTCTTATTCTAAACGCAGTCTGGTAAAAGCACAAGACAACACGCTACAATTATAAGCTAACTATATGTATAAATTCTTTAGAATGATTACCATTTAATTGCAAAAAATCTTGGCTTATTTATCCTTCTAATATTATAAACGCGAAAGTTTGTGAGTATGGATGTATGTTTGTTACTCTTTCACGTAAAAACTACCGAACGGATTTGGATGAAATTTGGAACACAGATAGTTTATAGGGTACTTTTTGTCCCGGGAAAACATAAGATCCCTCGGGAACGCGGATGAAACCGCGGGACTGAAGCTAGTCTATACTAATATTATAAAGAGGAAAGATTTGATTGTTTGTATATTTGTTGTTTGTTTTCATTGAATAGGCTCCGAAACTACTGAACCGATTTGAAAAATTATTTCACTAATAGGAAGCTACATTATTCCTAAAAGTTATAGGCTACTTTGTATCCCGGGAACGCGAGTGAAACCGCGCGGAACAGCTAGTCCTTTATAAAAATATTAATGTGTCAGTTATTTCTTATAATTAAATTGATAAAACCCAAGTTGAAGACTGATCGGGGCTCTGGGTGAAGCAAACCGCGAAGTCATCGTGAGGAAAACGATCGAGAGATAGAATCGAGCGATAGATTTTAATAACTTGACTTTATGTTTGTCCGTATGTTTATTCCATCACTAGCTGTTCCGCGCGGTTTCACTCGCGTTCCGGGAATAAAAAGTATAACTATAACCTTCGGAAATAATGTAGCTTCCTATTAGTGAAAGAATTTTTCAAATCGGTTCAGTAGTTTCGGAGCCTATTCAATGCAAACAAACAAACAATAAAACCTTTCCTCTTTATAATATTATTATAGAGTATAGATACTTCTAAATGCTTGAACGGTCCGATACACCGGTCTGATGAAGGACCTATTTAAAAAATAATCTTTACATTAATTTATGTTATTGTAACGTATATTTTTATTTTATGTATAAATAACGACTTGTTTTCGAAACACGTTTATTTATGTAGATATAAAAATAAAAACAAAACACGACAGGTCAATCCCCGGCGATATAATAAAAACATTATGTGACGTCATGTCCGTCCGATGCAGAAAAACAGGTTAAATACCTACGTTACTTGCATAAAAACAAAGACGAATAAATTATATGTACCTACTGTATAATATACTAATCGCTTTTTAATGTAGGTTACATAAAGGACAAGCAGAATGCGTACCATTCTGTTTTCCATGAGAACAAGAGAATTTTCGATATTAGGTAGAGCCTATTTTCAAAGCTCATTTTCAGAGACAAATGAGGAAATTTTAGAAGAGTTTTTTTTTAAATACAATAACTAGCTGTTTCATTCGGGTTTCCGGGATAAAAAGTAGGCTATAACCTTCGGGGAAAAAGTAGCTTCCTATTAGTGAAAGAATTCAAATCGGACCAGTAACTCCGGAGATTAGCGCGTTCAAACAAACAAACTCTTCAGCTTTATTATTAGTATAGATAGATGTAGATAAATAAGAGCTTGAGTGACTATTGTGTATGTAAATAGGAAAAGTAGCTCTATAAGTTTGTAATAAGAATAAGATTCATCTGTCATGTTTGGCGTACAAAAAACATCGATTCTATAGCATCGAAAAATAAAAAAAAAACATTAAGATATATTCTCGTTTACATTTAAGTAAGATATTTACAAAAATCCGGCTCGAAGGACCATTCCTTTTTGGACTATACCACATGTAAACTGAAGCCATGGACGGCTGCCCGTCGCGGCCCCCGCTTAACGCAGTTTCAGCCTTTAGTAATAGGGTCTTGTTTTACCTTTTGGGTACGGAACCCTAAAAATGTATAAATCGTACCTTAATGACTTTAAGTTAACTGACTTGTATAAAAACATTTATTATCAGGTATTTAGTTATCTAGCTTATTTATAGATAACGAGGTCAAATATAACGTAGGTTATTCATTCTTTAGGTTTGATAAGATATTTTTCACAGTGGTAGTACATGGCTGGCTGGCTACCACACATATGCGACCGCCCCGGCTTCGCACGTTTTTTCTCGGCTTTTCTGTACTATAATATCCATGTATTATACATATATAAACCTTTCCCTTGAATCACTATTGCTGAAAACTGCATTAAAATCCGTTGAGTAGTTTAAAAGATCTAAGTGAACAGACAGCAAAAGCGACTTCATTTTATAATATGTAAAGATAAAGATACTAGCTGTTCCCCCCGCTTTCACCAACATTCGAGACACCTATAGCACTCGGGGATAATGTAGCTTCCTATTAGTGAAAGAAATTTTAGAATCAATCCAGTAACTCCGGAGATTACCTCCTACAAACTTTACCTCTTTATAATTTACTAGCTGTTCCGCGCGGTTTCACTCGCGTTCCGGGGATAAAAAGTAGCCTATAACCTTCAGGAATAATGTAGCTTTCTATTAGTGAAAGAATTTGTCAAATCGGTTCAGTAGTTTCGGAGCCTATTCAATTCAAACATACAAACAATCAAATCTTTCCTCTTTATAATATTAGTATTGAAGTATAGATTAGTGTAGATTTTTAGGATTTGTCTGTGGCAGGTAGCCAGCCAGGTGTCTATAACAATATACCCTAACCATATTACAAAACAAAATATTCCCGCGATCTTGTGAGGGTTGCTGGAAACTGCTAGATGACCCGCATCTAGCAATTTCCAGCGCAAGACCAGGCATCATGGAGATCCTTGAGATCAACAGTAACTTTTGACATTCATAAGTGCCTTATTAGGGCCTAAACTGAATAAATGAGTTTTGATTTTGGAGGCCTTTGTCCAACAGTGGAAGTCTTTCAGCTGACATGATGATTACTAAGTACTCTACCGCCGTAAATCAAGGAAACTACTCACAGTAGAAAGCATTGTGTTAGTAGCACAGATTATATCTTATCATGTTGATGAATGAAAGCAAATATTCTGAAACTGTATGATAATTCTAGAAAACCTAACATTTGCTGCTTACAAAATGGAGGCTACACAATGCTTATATTTTTAAATAAAGACTAGCTGTCCCTTGTAGGTTTGCCTCCATTCCTGTGATAAAAGTAACCTTATATCCTTCTTAATATTACAGGCTATCTGTGTGCCGGCTACTTACAGCAAGAGGGTTTCCTAACTAGTGGGTCTAAAATCACACTCATATATTTTATGTACCTAAATTATGAAGTTTATTTTGAAAAGAGTAATTGCTGAGTTTATTGCCGGCCCTTCTCAGCAAAAGCTACCTTCCGAACTGTGCATTAGAGTCTGACAATTCATAAGTGCCTGTGAAGGTCTATTTGAATAAATAATATTTCATTTCATTACTCAAAACTCATTTATTCAGTTAAGGCCCTAATAAGGCACTTATGAATGTCAACAGACCTAGTACACATTGAGAGCTGTAATGCAACTATGGTGACTGGCAAAATAAACATTTGTAATATTGTCAAGTGTTTATTCTATAGTAATATCATATTGTATTATTAAATCAAATATTGTATTTTTACATAGCCCTGAAGTAATTTTTGATAGTTTTCAAATTTAATAATTAATTACTATTTAATTTGGAAGATGTAAGTATCATGTTCAATTACTACAAATTTTTTTTATGCCATAACATATACAAAGTACAGAATGTGTAAACAATATAAATTAAAAAGAAAAAAAAACTATTAAAACTATACAAATAGATTTAGTTAGACATTGAAATCCAAAACAAAATTGGCCTAAGAGTAATAAAAATCTGCCAAGAATTTAAATAAAGATATTATTGGATAGTAGAACACATGGCCATCTAGACCTATCACTAAAATTAAAATTCATTAAAAACTCGCGTACATTTTTACCTTATTTATTTTACTGTGGGTGTGGTTCTAGATAAAAACAAACTAGTTTGAAAAAAAAAACAAGGTGACATTAAATGACCAAAAATATTTATAATAAAATTCTAAAAAATATATATTTGACATCCTGATAAAAAGCCCTTTCATTTGATATGTTATACAATATTGTCTGCAATACTTTTTTTTAAAATTTTCTAATTTACCCCCCAAAATAAACCCCCATGTTTGAAATTCATTTATTTACGTAACACGTCCATGTTTGGGTCATCGACACCAACTTTCAACTCAATCCAGTCCAATATTTTCGGACAGACAGACAGACGCACGAGTGATCCTATAAGGGTTCCGCTTTTTTTTTTTTCGGAACCCTAAAAATTAAAAACAGACATAATGCTTTTTAAAAAAAATTAAGGTCACGGCTCTGCTCCACTCTGCCTAGTTCTACATAGTATTTTTCAATAAACAATTTTTTACTACACCTTACAAGTTCAAAGTCTAAATACCGACCTTGAATTGTTTATTTTTAAGTCGGTTGTTCGATAACAGTAGTACTACCAGCTATTAATAGAAATTATTAGCAAATATAGTTAACATAAATATGTTATAAATGACCTATTTTTATTTTCGTACTTACGGAATTCTGGTTGGCCTGCCACTGTAGAAAACGTAACTTTTTAAAATATTATTATTTTTTCTTCACCAGCACACACTTTTGTGGTTGATTTTTTAATACAGTTTTCACTCTGTTCGTTTTATTGAAACGTGTTTAGATTTTGTACATACGAATTTTCTTTCATGTGAAAATTCGGAAAAACATTGAGCACGTAACCAGCTTCCAAATTGCACACCACTTCGCAAACTGTCAGTCAAGGGGCGAATGACAAAGACATTTGTTATCCAGGGTTACTAGCTACTTACATCAATTACTACCATATTTTTAAATGATGAAAGGAATTGTTGAAGTATAATATAAAACCAATCTATTGGTGATTCTGGCTGCTAATCTTTACTTGTGAAAAGGAGTATAAATCGTCTTTCAATTGTTATACATTAAAAAAAATACCGAATAATTCACGGAAGGGTACCCGATTTTTACTCCGATTTCAGATCTTCTCGATTTTTACTCCTTCCATACGGTAGATATGACTTTCAATTAATGTATACTGGTGCTGTGGTAGACGCAGTTTTTATTTACCATTACGTTATTTACCGTATTGGTTTGTATACCAACACCAACCGTCTCAGTACGAACGGAATTTTAATAGACTCCGATCGAAACACTTTATCTCTAGGTACTTCATGTATTTATTTATACACAGAAAAATAAACATAAGATAAACCACATAGTAATATATATTACATTTTGTAGTAATAAAAAACATAAAATAATATAAAAGATTTATTTCAAATTGTTAATTTACAGACAATCTGTCAACCACCCGCACGTACGCACATATTGTAAAATAAAATAAATAAAAAACAAACGCACTAGCGGATCTACTAAAATAAAAACTACCAAATAAATCTGGCAACACAATAATCTACATTCAAACGAGATTGCATTTTACTCACACGCGTTACAAGTTATAATCGAAATGCAATTAAATATATCATTAGCACCATTCATATATTTTTACAAATAGTGTAGTAGAAAATACACTGGTATTTTTTTAATTATTATGATAGCAAGAGACATTAAATTATTATGCCTCAATCAAGGAGGTGATGAAACACAAGAGCAAATCAGTGATAATGGGACCAAAGGTGGTAAGCACAAGCCTAGAAGCTTAGATTCTAGAACATATTTTAAATTAGGACTTCATATTTATATTTAAAAGTAATATAATAGGGGTGATGACTAAAAAATATATTTAGAATCGAACTGACGGACAGTTCGATTAACAAAATTATTTATCGGTACAAAATTTTATCATTCAGCAATTTTTGTCCTACATTTAAATGTGTGAATCAGTCGCTAAGATCCAAATCTGAGTCGGAGTCCGGGGCTCCCCTTATAGTCTTCTTGCTTTGTATGTGCTGGATTCGTTGTTTGCGAGACTCTTCTGGTGGAATGAGCAGGTCCCCGGAGTACTCAATAGCTTCTGACCTGGATTAGACAAATCTTTTTCTTTACATAGTATAAAACGGAGTCGCTTCCGCTGTCTGTTCGCTTAAATCTTTTAAACTACTCAACGGATTTTAATGCAGTTTTCAGAAATAGATAGAGTGATTCAAGAGGAAGGTTTATATGTATAATACATGCATATTATACTACAGAAAAGATGTGCGAAGCCGGGGCGGGTCGTTAGTAAATAATAAAATTCGTAGTAAAACTTCCTTCAAAGACAATGACCACCTTGGAGCTATACTGAACCCAAAGAAAGAAAGAAAGAAAGAAAATCATTTTTTAGAAAGCAAAAAGAATTATTAAAATCGGTTCATAATAAGCAAAAAAGTATACATGAACATTAAAAAAAACACAACCAAATTGAGAACCTCCTCTGTTTTTAAGGAGGTTAATAAATAAATAACCTGAGACATTGTTCACACACGGTTATCTGATCCCAAAATAAGCAGAGCTTGTACTATGGACAACCAGATAACTGATATACTACATATACTACTTTTTTTGTAAATACATACTTGTATAGATAATTACACCCAGACTCAGGACAAACAGACATTTACATACACAAATGTTTGTCCTGAATGGAAATCAAACCCATGATGACCAGCGTGATGGGTGATGGGTCTAATATTACCTGGCGATCCTCCATTCCAGCATCTCAGTGGAGAAGTCATCCCTGTTGCCGAGGTCGGTGAACCCAACAATGAAGTCCTTAGTCTTGTTGTCCTTCACCAGCCCTATGGTAGGTATCACGCGGATCTTGAGCCGACCTGCACACAAAGTGGATTATTTACACTATTTGTATAAGATTATTGTAGCCGTGATCAGAATCCGGCCCGCTGAAGGTCGGATCTTGGACCACCAAATATTGTCAGCCGGAAGACCACTTCTGGACAAAAGCCTCCTCCTTGGTCTCCACGATGGCTGGTCTTGCGCTTCCCTCATCCAGTGGTTTCCCGCGACCCTCGCAAGATTGTGGGGGGCACGCTGCCGCCCCACGCTGCGTCTTCCGGTTGGTGGTCGTCTTCGCGCTATGTTGGTTACTCTGATTCGCCTGCAGATCTCATCATATATGATCCGATCTCGCAGGGAAACTCCGAGCATAGCCCTCTCCAATGCTCTTTAGGTGAATTGAGAGTAATGACAACTAATAAAATTTAATGCAATCTTCCCACAGACGTTCATGCCAATTTGATAAAAACCATTTGATCAAATTACTTGAACGTCTATGGGCGGCATAACTCACCAGTTAAAAATGGAGCTCTTTCCACGTCCAGCTTCACGAATCTCGTCTCAATGTGTTTCTTAGCCAGCAGCTTGAGATGCATATCTACAATCTTACACCTCTCCGTGTCGGACTTGTAGAAATGGCACACTACATGTTCGCTCTTGTTGCAAATTGTGAAGAATTCCTTCTCACCGTCTATTTCTGTGTATTCACCATGACCCTGGTAAAGTAAAGCGATGATTATCACAAGTGAAAGATTAGAGTTCACATATAAAAAGTGAATTGTAGCGACCCCTGTCAGCTACATAGTTCAGACACCGATGGATAGATGGCGCTGCAATATATCAACACTATCTACATACAAACCTACATCGTGCTAGTGGAGTATGTTTGCGCATTTGCATATATACAGGATTCCCACAGCAACAGTTGGCGGGTGGTCCCCAGGCACTATGATGAGTGGTAAAACTTACATTAGCCAGCCACTCCTGCTTCTTCTTGGCTCGTTGCTTCATCTCATTGATACGCTGCTGTCTGATAGCCTCCAAGTCACTGCTGTCCAACTGATCAAGTCTGTAACATAATACATGTCAAATTAAATTGAATATTTGAAAAGAAAAATCCACAAAAATGTTGACCATGGGTCACCTGGCAGATGAGAAACATGTTATCTGATCCCAAACTAAGCAGAGCTTGTACTATGGACACACTGGACGGATCGTGCTGAAATTTGGCATACAGATAGTTATTATGATGTAAGCAACCGCTAAAAATGGATTTTTGAAAATTCCACACCTATGGGGGTAAAATAATGAAATGCGGGTGAAACTGCGGGGCAGGAAGCTAGTTTAAACATAAATTGCATGGCATTTTGTCACAGACCCTTCCATTTAAAGGATGTAGACGACGCATATACTAGGACACTTGCCTTGCCTTCTCTTTCACTGGTATAACTCTGTCTCAGTAAATATAAGATAAAATATTATAGTATCGGTACTTTCAACACTGTGTGATATAGGCACATCAGCTACCAAGGTGCTTGTCCATAAATAAAATAAATAAATATCTTCACCATATGGCACAATTTTAAACAAGAATAACCTTCTAACTTTCTATAGTTGATTACCTTTCTATTTCATTATCCAGCTGCTTCTCCATGTTGGAGGCCACATGATGCAGGACCTGATCCATCTTTGTGGCTTTCACTGCTTAAATTAATGCTTTTACTGCTGAAAAAGAGCAATTAATTTATTAGAGTTTAAGTTGAAGCTTTTCTATTCAAAACATCCATACTATGTTTGTGAGTGTGTATGTTTGTTACTTCTTTACACTCAGACCAAATTTGGTATTGTTGGAGTAAGTATTGGCTTTTTTTGTGTTTTATGACACCGCTGACCCACCCATAAAGGATGGACCCACCCATAAAGGATGGATGGAGGAAGGCCTCAGATGGAGCTTGCCTGCTCAAAAACCTATTCACTTCATTGGCCTTGAGGGCCCTAGCCCTAAAAAGAATCATGAAACTAGAACCAGGTACTCTACCACCGTACCGTTTCCTCACAATGATTTTTCTTCACCAAACAAAAGGGCCTTTTGTTAGATTTAAACACCACTATCGCCAATGCTTTCAACATCACTGCCACTAAGCTATCATACTTTACTTTAATTATAAATATTATTTAATTAGGAAAGTATGTAAAACAAAAATAAATGCGTTTCGGAAGTTTCTGATAAATATGACCTCATCTCTACACATGTTATATTTTTGCTATAATTCACAAAAACTAACCTTTTTCAACGATTTAAAGTTGCTCCAATCGATAGGAAGTATCGGAAATTATTTATTAGAATACTTTTTAATACAGCTTTCACTATATTTATTCAAAAATCAATTATTTCGTGAAACAAATAGCCCTACCTACATATGTCCAAAGAGAATACAAAAAAAAAAACTTTCTCTTTGATTAAATGTACTGTCATACTGTCAGTGTCAGTCATCCGTCCGCAAAGGAGTTTGGCGTTCCAAAAAAAGGTGGTAACGTAAGATTTTCTGCCAACGCTGATGAAAAAAATATTTTGAAATACAATTGCCATTTGTTTGTCTTAGCACTCGAAATAGATGAAGTTATAGATAAATTAACGTTTATTCAATAAAAAATCTCACGGTGCTATCCAGATTCATACAGGCATTATATGAGACTGGGAGTTTGATTCTACACCACTGGCAAGACAGAAACAGACTGTCTCTTTGACTTTCGACCATTTTTACACTTAAGGGTATACCTTCGGTTGGAGCGCGAAATTCAAATTTTATCAAGTTTTTTGTTATCAACATGTTATTTGCGAGAATAATGGTAGTATATTTACTGATTAATAACAAAATAAATCATCAACATATTCCTCCAAGGTATATCACTGACATATACGACTATTTCATGAAAATGTTACTACGTGATAAAATTTGAATTTCGCGCTCCAACCGAAGGTATACCCTTAAAAGTTCCCGTTTATTTCATGATTCCCGGGAGCTACTGGGTTTTGACAGACGGACAACAGTGATCCTAATCAAAGAGGATATAAATAAACACTACGTTTTTATCCTAATAAGAGTTCCCTGTTCCATTTGAGGTACGGAACCCTAAAAAAAAACACCATTTTTATCAACAAAATCATTTAATCCAAATTTAATACAATACTAACGACTATTTCAGACAGCACGATTTACAATCAAATTGCACCAGGCTGCGATTATTCAAAAATACCTATCGGCGGACTATGTGGTTTATTATAATAGCATTAGAGTCATTTTTGTCGTCAAATATATGCCGAATAAACTAACACAATTATGCCATGTCTTGCCGGCATTACATGACAATATCATATATATGTAATACCAATATCTCGAGTACATTTTTTCAAGATATTAAATATAAATATTCATAATATAGCATAAAAAAAAAACAATAACACATTTGGAGCGATGCCACACGAGCTGCGTTGCCGGTGCGTTGCGTCGTCAGCGAGGCCTGAGTATAACTTGAGTGCTGCAAACCGCAACTTGCCAAAAAGAAGTATATTTGTGCCTGAAATCCAGGAGATGGGAAAAAAAAAAGAATAAAAAAATACTTTTTGGTTTCTTTATAATTATTCGTAGGTACTATCGACAAAGTTGAAGCATGATCATCTTAAGGGTGTATTTTGCGTGCAGTGACCAGCCGCTACCTGTGTCTCACACAATATAACCAGACAATGCGCTTGTCATAAAATAGTAGATTGTCATTGTCAGTCAATAGTCTAAACAAAAGATTTTACAAGAAACCTTTTTATTGTCAGGGCAAACTATGATTACTGGCTGCAAGCGAAAAGGTCTCAAAACTGATCATGCTTCAACTTTGTTGATGGTACTTATGTCAATATTAGTCATATGTAGTAAAGTACCTGGTTAGTAAGAATTGGCAACCACAGAATACGCTCCAAAAGCCTATGAATAATCCTGGAGATTTTAATTGAATTGAAAAAAAAAACAAAAGTGTATCCAAAAATCATGGAATCTCCTGAAAAAGAAGGAGAGTTTGCAGCTCTGGTGCTTAGTTCTACCCGTTGAAATCACAGCAGTGCGACGACGCAATGCACCGGCAACAACCGTGTGGCATCGCTCTTAGATCCAAGAGTTAATGCAGTCTGAAACCTTTGGAAAAAGAACAACGTGCAAAAATATATCTACCAGATTATCTTTCAGGGACTTTGAGAAAGACCTTTAGTATTGGGCAGAATTAGGAGCTTGTTGTAATATAAACAAAAGAATCTGATTATACAAGCTTAACAGATAGAAACAACTATACTCGTCCATAGATGTAATAATTACACGCCACATATATATTGTAGCAGCAGTCGGTGGCAGCCACACACGACAGAAGCTTGTGGCATCCACACGGTGCAACAGTTATTAAACAAGCTTTGGGTCTTTAATTACAACTGATCGGTGGTTATTTCACAATAAAAGTTAAATAAAACAACAAAATTAAAATCCAAAATTACAGTAATATAAAACAAAAGCATTCACATATTTATGTGTATGTCCGGGATATGCAGAGAGCTGGACACTACCTAGCACTAGCTTCGGCCCCGCTATTTCATCCGCGTTCCCGAGGGATCTTCTATTTCTGAGGGTTAAAAAGTAGCCTATATGTTATTCCAGGGTGTCGGCTAACTCCATACCAAATTTCATCAAAACTGGTCTAGCCGTTTAAGCGTGAAGTAACAAACATACAAACTATCACATTTATAACATTAGTGGTTGTTTGATTATTTTCTCCATAGTCAGTGATTATTTGGCCAAAGGTGTGTGTAGCACTTCCTGGCAGAGCCACCATCACGAATTTGAATTCCAAGTCTGTCGCTATTTTGTCCTTGAATATCAGATTTTGTCGCGCCCTGGTTCAATAGTTATAAGGGTTTTTAGGTGGCCCTGCCAGGCAGCATACTTCCAGGCAGGGCCACCTCATATCTCAAGAACTAGGGCACCTAGCGAAGATATGTTTTGCTTCCAGAATTCGTCCCTAATTTGTATGAGTTTTGACTATGAGTAAATAATCAAACAACCACTAATGTTACAAATGTGAAAGTTTGTATGTCTGTTACTTCACGCTTAAACGGCTAGACCAGTTTTGATGAAATTTGGTATGGAGTTAGCTGACACCCTGGAATAACATATAGGCTGCTTTTTAACCCTGAGGAACAGAAGAGTCCTCGGGAACGCAGGGCGGAAGCTAGTTGCTCTATAAAAAGATTTTAGATGAGGGCTAACTGTGATCATTGGACTTACTCATACAAGGCGGAACGTACTTCTAGGGGGAATTCATAAATATAAAAATAACCTCACCAGGCCCGAATTTGTGAATGAAACCAGAATGAAACATGTAAAAAAATCCAGGGCTATTCAACTAGGCCGTACATGCAATGATCTCAGAAGAAAGTAGCAAGTTTTAGATCTACTAAAAGCCTATCTCCTATTACTATTATGACAGTTGTATGTCAATGTTACTGCAAAGGCGACGAGACAGCCGAAATAATTGTAGTTTTGATGTCAATACACTTAAATTTTATGACTAATTCATTAATTTAACTTTTCAATACCTACCTATCAAAAGGACTAAGCTTCACAAAAGTATAAATCCGGCGCTGAACCTAATATAAAAAATCACATTCACAAATCATTATAAAGTTAAAATAATTATTTACAAAAGTCTAAATTATAATAAATGCAACGATTTCTCGTCTAGATTTCGAGTAGCGATAGCATCCATCGATATTTTTATGCCTTAAAACTAACACATGGATTCGATTAGCAATTAGATTGTCCAAATTTCATAATCCGTATATCATGAGTTCATGGAAACAGCTTTATATAACCTAAGCCTGGATTCTGAGAGCGCAGCCAGCACCGTGTTACCATTGAGCTGTGCTGAACATACGTCCAGCGCTGGTTCAGCCGCTGGCAGCGACATCGTCCTCGCCCCGTCCAGTCCATGGAGGTACAGAGCCGAGTCGCTTTCAGAATGAGCCGCGAGCCAGGATGCTCCCGGAGCCTTGACCCACGCAGCCCTCGACATCAAAGACGATCTGGTAGACCCAGGAAAAGTATCATCTATGTCGAATAGCACTTCACCACTTGGCACGCTAACTTTCAATTTACATAGGCTTAATTTCGATCTTTCGACGGCACTAGTAGAACTGGGTCTACCAGATATGACGGCGCGGTGAGACTCGTTATCGTAGCATAAGGACATGAAGGGACCTTCTACTGGCAGAGATTTAGGTTCCCATTGCCGGTTGTTAGCCACCCATAACCAGCACGAGTTTAACTGGCATGATAGCAGCCCAAATTCTGTTGAACAAAGAGACACGACGGGTGATAAGTCTCCGGGCGCCGAGAGCACTTGTATGTACGTGCTGGGGTTTCTAACGTCATACTGGTGGATGATGCCACCTACTCCGCCAACGTAGAACTCATTGCTTCTCATGAAATCCCATGAACAGGACCATAGAGGTACTCCTGCGTTGACTGTCACGCTAGGTATACCTCTTTCGACGATTCTTGCCGAGCTATCAAGTCCGACGCTGAGCAATAAGTCTCTCGGTTGCGAATATGTGATGTCCCTTATGGGTTTAGGGTGCAGAAACACGAATTGCCCAAGTTTGTAATCTACGCAATTGACATTCCTGATTCCGTAACCGGGGAATAAAGAGTTAGTGCTCTTCGCAGAGACGTAGAGCTCGTAAGTCCTGCAGTTGTATGTTAGAACTCGAGAACCACCATCCTTGCAGACCACTAAGTTTTTCTCCAAAGCGAAACGCCAAGATCTCCTAACAGGCTGCTCTTTAGTCACTTGAGATTTCATCAGAGTACTCTTTAGGACTTCCAACTGTAAAGCGCAAGCCCTGTGTGCTATTTTAGACTTCTGCAGCTCCAACTCCGTCCTACACTTTTCACTTTGAATAGTTTCCATCTGCTTCTGCAATTCCGTGATTTGTGTCGTGTCGCATGCTACTAATCGTCGTGCGTAAATGAACCTTAAGTCTTTGAGAGTGGCTTTGCTTTTACAAGTTGGGCAAGACCTGTCTTTCACTGTTTGTGCTTTTAGCCACCTCTCAACGCATTGCGAACCAAACAGATGTCCGCATTTTAAAGCAACAAGTCTATGATCACCGGAATTTCCCCATGAATCTAAGCAGATAGGGCAAGTCTCTCCATCCATTTCTTCAGATTTCATTGAATCGCTCATTTTTCTCATTTTCGCTGGTGGTTCGCCTGCCCTGTCCACACTTTTACGTGAATGTGATTCAGGAAACGACATTAAGCTACTTGATTCTTCATTCATTGTCTGAAACGTGTTAGAATTGCTGTTATCTTCGTTCATGGAACTATGAGGAAGATTCGAGCTGGAGTTGTCATCAATGTCTCTAGTAGCCCAAGGAGCTCGGGTACTTAAACTACTGATGCTGGCGACATCATTTACAGTAGCTGCTGAATCATTACTATCTCCATCTTCAACGATTGCAGGCTCTGTATATGTTTCCGAGTTATTCTGGGCGTCTTGCCATATTGGACTGGGAGGATCTTCTAGTATGTTAGGGCTTCCTGGAATGAGAATGCTCTGGCTACTGCGGCCCGGCGAGCTGATAGGTGGATCAGCCATTGTCAGTCATGAGGCAGCTGTAACAAAAACCATTATTATCTGATATTACTACCTAGTATAGAGAGGTGGAAACTATGACAGAAATGTGAATAGCTAGATAATTTTCGCGAAAATATTGTAAACTAGTTCACGCCACGGTTTTGCCTAAAGAACATATATTTTTTTTTATCAATTTCTAATTGTTTAATCCAATAAGAGCTCTTTAGCATTACAAATGAAGCAAATTTTATCTGTGTATAATGTTTTATAGGTATAGATAACTTAAAAATCTCGCAATAAATAACTGAAAATGTAATCTTTGAATTTTGTTAATTTCCACATGGCATAATGAAAACGTACAAATCAAATCGCCGCGATTTTCACGTGCACTGCACCCGCTTGTTGGGAAATAGAACAATAAATCGTTAACACCAATAATATAATCCAAATTTATTGCTGTACCTTCAGCAAATTAAAATAAAGTGCAAGAATATGTAGTTGAAAAACGCTTCATATTTTTATCGATCAACATAACAAAATGTTGTTTAGCTTGAATTAGCAATTTCAATATTTTGACAGCCATCACACCCAGCATTATCAATAAAGTCTTTTTTAGTAGCTCATTACTTGCCACACACATATTGAATGTCGCCAGTGGCAGCCACACAGTGCTGCAGTAGATGGTGTCCTTAATTTATACAAAATTTTCGTTTGCATCTGAGATGGGTGGCTATATTCTCAGATTTCTAATGAAACATTTGTAATTATAATGAACAAAATACAACTCAAAAGTACAAAATGAATATGAAACAACTGTATATTTATCGTAAGCTCAAATGCTTAGGATAAACGCCCAGGACCTCGCTCTTGCAGGGGCCTCGCACACTCATGAAACAACTCAAGTAGTTTGAAATTTTTTATTCTCATGAAGCAGTCATTAAAACTAATTCCACAAAGACAAGGGCCTCGATCATGGCTCACAATCTACCCACCAGGAGCCTCGCATTGGCTAAGGCCGCTGCTAAATACAATAAATCAAACAATATAAAAACCCTTAAATATGGATGAAGAACTAACATTTTTGACATATTTATAATGTACCTACATACCATATATATATATAAAAAAAATTATAACTAAACTTGTGTCCGAGTCGTCGTTTACACATGTGGTGGACAATTAACTTCCTAGCATTTTAAATTTATTTTTCATCGTCGTTCAGTAGTAGACGGAGTAATACACCCCGAAAACTAATATCTTATCGTAGTTTCGGTTATATACATTATTAAAAGCTAATCATAAGATCGAAGTCTAATAAAAAATTATATATTCCGAGCTTCTTGAACATTCTCAATTTCCCACCCTCCCGAATTACACCAAAATACCAACCCCAATGGTATTTCTTTATTTTTGTAATAAAATGAAATAAAAAATAGATTATGGATAATATCATAAGATTATAAATTACCTGGTGTTTATTTTAGGTAGTTACACTATTTTACACACACGAGAATTTATTTGAAATTTTATTTTTCTATTTCACGAAAAATCACTCAATTTTCTGACAGTTCACAACAATAGTCAATAAATAAATCCACAGAACACAACAGAACAGAATTATATCCATTGATAACTGTCAGAAACTGTTTTCAGAGTTACCAGATACCTGTACGTAGAAACTAACTAGTGTATAATAAAAACATTATAGGTATATTTTGAAGCAAAAGCAAACATGATTTTTAACTGACTACAAAAAGGAGGAAGGTATCAATTCATCAGAATCCTATTTTTTTTTTCAATGTTGCAGAGCTGATGATGGAAGGTACAACGCTAATATGCTTATACTAGGTCAGTGATAAAACATAAGAAACTAAAAATTTAAAAATAAAAAACATTTAACAAAAAAAAACCGCCTTCAACAGCATTAAAAAGCATAAAATAACTATGTAGAAACTCTAATACGGGTAGATTGTGTGAGGACCTTGTCTTTGTGGAATTAGTTCTAATGATGATGCTTGACAAAGTTAGTAACGCGAGGTCCCTGCAAGAACGAGGAAGGTTGTACTGTAAAGAGGATAACTTAAATCACGGAAATCCTATTAGTAATTTCATGAAATATATCATGACTGATTTATTCGAGTTCGAATGAAGCAGTACCTACTGTAAAAATATTTGTAAAACATGACTTATCAACTAAACAATACGAACGAACACACATTGAACAAACATATTTTTTTGTAAAGGTATTTTGAACTTGTTATATTATTGTTGAACTTTTAATGAAAATAAAATGTCTGTCTGATTTTGCCAGGGAATATTAGTATAGATGATTGGTGGGTGCCAGTGGGTGGTGAAGAAATAGTAGTATTTATATATTTTTGCTCGCAACATTTGTGTGAGTGACAAAATCACGAAGAACGGGAAGTCATAACGGGTTGCGCTCGTTCCTGGTTTTTAATAAATTTTTACCTAACGAGCTTCAAATAGTGACTTATTTGTGTAAAAATATATTAAATAATTAGTGATAAGTGTTTCACATTCACATATAACCGTGATGGTCTCGTTGTGTTCAGTGAAATTGTGTTTTACTGTCGTACTTTGTTGATAATGGCGGTGCCATATAACGTTATGTTTGTGTAATTATAAACGAGAAAGCTATTGTAACACGTCGCGGTGATGCGCTTAATCGCTGGTAAGTGTTTAATACACAAAAGAATCTAAGTGAAAAATATCGATCTTTTCATTTGTTGACCTACCAAATTCGTGAAGAATCCGTCGAGTTATAGGTCATAAATGTTTCAGAATTCGCTTTTCCAGGGCGTACGAACTAGGTATTAGTCAATAATAGTGCTATAGTAGCTTGGGCAACTCGTGTTGACATTTTACTTTTGTAGGTAGTGTCGCAAGTCGAAAATCTAGGTCAGGTTCCTTGGTAGGTCGAATGCGCGCGCAATGACGTCACACGCGCCCCTATAGGCACCCCTAACATTCACTTTCAAAATTTATCCAGCCAGTAACATTTATTACAAAAGCTGGGTCATGTAATATTGGTGTCACAGTGACAGCATAGAGGTTTGTTTAATTTTTTTTGTAATGGAAAATTATTGTTCCATTTTTGAATTCTTACTACTCATAAATATATTTTTCGTGGAAAGAGGTTTCTAATCTAGGTTTGATCAAACCTTAGATTTAATTAACACAGAATAACAAGTACTACCGTAAAATGGGGTGAATAGACACAACTTTCAACTTCTACACTGATTTTCTTACATATTTTGTATGAAAGCTGTTATTAAAGAATCGTCGAATTGCGAGTCTCGTTTTAATTTACCAAATGGTAATTCTTTAATTATGCATAAATATGAGAATTATTTGTTAAAAAGGAAAAATTAGGCGGTTTCTATTTACCTTGAAACTGGGGTCAAAAGATACGACAGAGGGGTGAATAGAGAAAAAACGTAAGGGTTGTCAAAATCAACTTTTATTATACCTATTTGTTTTTCAGTAAACAACTATCAACAATAATTGAAGAGTTTAATTTTTGTAAATATAATATAGGTATAATTAATTATAATTCGAACACAAAATACTAATCGTCGCTAAAATCACTTACGCGTACGAGTTGAAATTAACCAAGTAAAAATAAAGTAGAATTTAGAATACCTGATATTTAAATGTATTAACGAACATTTAAAAAAAATTGGGCATATCGAAAATATGTATTTTTAAGAATAAGTCTTTCTGCAAATGAACCCACAATTAGGGCATTTTTGGAATGAGGCTTATCGCAAATATATCCTTAAACGGTCTTAAATATTTATCTCAGAAATCCAGAAAATGTAATATTAAATTGATTAAAGCCGTTGAAGATAAAAAATCAAAATTTCAAATTGTCACAGAAAAACATTTTAACTAAAATTTTTAAATGAAAACTGTCATGATGAAAAAATACTCGATTGACAACCCTGAAAATCATGTTTCTATAAACCTCTTTCTCGTTGCTATTAACCCCTCACTCATATCTATTGACCCCTTTCGTCGTGTCTATTGACCCTAAAGGCGTTTCTAATCACCCCCAACTCGGTTCTATTCACCTCGAATTCAGTAAAAAAATACTAAGTCTCGGTTTTACTAAAAAATAAGAACAAAATGATGAAATATTGATATTAACCTTTTTATTCCTAATAGATGAGAAACTTAACTATCCAAGTATGCAAATTTACAAAGAGATAACAGTGAAGAATATTATGTTTTTTTTAAAGTTTTAGACTGTCCATAAACACTTGTACGCAGACGTTCACTTCAAAGGCTTTTTTCTTTATGTCATTAGACTTGACGTAAATTTTAGGGTTGCCAGAATAAAGGAAAAATGTTGCAGTGTTATTAATAGTAGAAATAAAGATACTTTAACAAACTATAGAGCAACTAGAACGACCAAAATCAAATTCTCAGATTTGTTTCTATACACCCCGCGATTTCTATTGACCCCATTTTACGGTACCTACTTCTATATGGAAAGTTCACTCCCTAATAACATATTTTTTCGTGCCAAAATACTTATATGACAATAGGATTTATTATTTATTGAATCACACCAACAATCACATATAACAATAAATAAGAGAAATGTAAAAAGAAAAGACACATGGTACATACTTTGATTATGTTATGTACATTATTGTACATCAAAAGGTAAACATAACATTTTTTTACTTTTTTTTATTTTAATTTACTAAGAATTACTGTTTCAAGTGTTCGTAATTGGTGCATGCTTGTATAGTATAATTTTTAGTAGATTATTGTAAGGTGCTGATTTTCAATCAGAAACATTTATTCGTGAAACAGATATACAATAGGATCTTAAATAAATAAATTGTATATTTTGCTATGATAGGCATAGAAAGTAGGGTTTGGTGTATTTTAATTTAATTCATCTTTCTAAAATTTAAATTGCATTCAAATTCACTGTACTATAAACATTAAAAACAATATATTAGTTACACCTAAAATTAAATATAATTAAATGAATATCTCATCAATTCTGTGATGACATTTATCTATCTATCAAGTAGCCGACCCGCCAACATTGTCCTGCCCTATGAATAAAAACAACTGGGACCTAACTACTACTAAATCTACCTACCTACCTACATCTGCCTACCTGCACCTACCAAAAATTTTTTTTTTAGGCGATGATAGCTCAGATGAAGGTCCCGTGTTCGAATCCTACAATGAGCTTGAGCTTTCGGTGAAGGAAAAGATCGTGAGGAAACCATAGCACGGTGGTAGGGTACTTTGTAGTGCCCGCCTGGCTGGCTACCACCCTCAAGTTGAAAATCTGTCGCCAAGCAAAACAACAAAAAAAGAATTAATTAGTAAAATCGGTACAGCCTTCATCATGATCTTGTGACCAAGGGAAATAGGGATTCATTTTTACTTATAAAATTATAGACACCGACACTAAAGAATTGTCATTAAACCTAAACTGACTTTAATTTCATGAGTAATTAAGCAGACCAATTGTGATTTGATAGTTATTTAATGATATTTAGAGTTAATTTTTATTAAATTCATGTGTATTTGATAAAACATTCATATCCAGTCTGGCGTCGCTGTCCGTATTTGGCCCAACAATTTTGTTGTCATATGGCTTTTGTTTATAACAAGTAGCTTCCGTTACGCTTTTATTATTTTTAAATGTTATTTAAATTTCAAACTTGACAGGAAAATATAAGAAATATAATAATAACGTTTTTAAAGTTAGTAAGGACATGATTCGCCTGCAAAAGAATTGATTTTCACAACTTTCCTAGATTTTCATTTTATTTGACAGTGCCGGCAGACAGACAGAAGAAAATCCTGTCGACCCTGCTTATAAGTAGCTAAATTTCCACTTTGTGGTTTAACCCGTGATCCCTTACCCCCAGTAATGATTAGAATTTAAGGCGATGATAGCTCAGTGGTATTATGTCGAATGCCAAGACAAAGGTCACGTGTTAATCCTACAATGAGCTTGAGCTTTCGGTGAAGGAAAACATCGTAAGGAAACCATAGCACGGTGGTAGGGTACTTTGTAGTACCTGCCTGGCTTGCTGCACTTGAGAGCCAGTTCCCTTCTAAGCGTTGTGTGCTTACAAACACAGGCCTATACATAGTAAAAAAAAATATATGAAAAACCCAATTATTAAGGACTAGCTGTTCCGCGCGGTTTCACTCGCGTTCCTGGGATATAAAATAGCCTATAACCTTCAGAAATAATGTAGCTTCCTATTAGTGAAAGAATTTTTAAAATCGGTTCAGTAGTTTCGGAGCCTATTCAATGCAAACAAACAAACATACAAACAAACAATCAAATCTTTCCTCTTTATACTATTATTATTATTAGTATAGATGTACAAAAATGTCTAAAACTTGACTTAAAATAGACCTAGAAATGTTTAGATGATTAGTGCTCCTTAGCTATTTAGTGCAAAAGAAAGATGTTCCTAGGATGAAAAGGTATAGGTTGTTTTTGTTACTCTCAAAATCATACAAAAGACAAATATTAGTAACTTCTGTCTGAAATAGGGTAGTTGACTGACTTATCAAATCAGCTAATTTTTAATAAATGTCAAAACGATAGTTTATATGGAATTTTGTATGAAGTATTACACTATGACGTCATAGTTTCACAGCATCAAATGATCTACTCTTAGTGGTTCTACTGGTAATTAAAAATCATAAAAAGCATTAAATGTACAACATATTTGTTGTTTCCACGTGTTTTTAGATGATTTATGCATTGGTTAGTGTTTGGTCATTTATTTTTGACAGTGTCAACTAGCCTATTTGGTATAAAGATAGTTATTATGAGGTAGGCATCAGTTAAGAAAGATTTTTTGAAAATTCAACCCCAAACAGATTTTTTTTTATTAAATGAAACTACGTTCTACAGACTCGAGGTCCATACTTTTTTGATTTAGTTTTTATATCTTATAACATATGTCCGGGCAAGACATTTAAGGTTCGCGCACATTATGTCAGGGCGCAGCGGGTCGGGTCGCAGCGCAAAAATACGCTCAAATCGCTCGTACCTATGTATTTTATATGAATTATCGCACACTATGCCGGGGCGCAGCGGGCCGCATATTCCGCCGAGGATTGTTGCGCTGCGACCCGCCCCGCTGCGCCCCGACACAGTGTGCTATAAAATTTTTCATCAGAGCTATACAAAAGTGAGGAATAACAACAAAAAAATCTAATTAGTCCGTCAGTTAGATTATCAAAAAATATTGGATACGTATTTTTTATTTTGATCCGGAAACAAAAAATAACGAAAATACAGTGCGTTAAAATTTTCCGGTCTGCAAAAAGTGTACTAAAAAGTAGTTGTACAATGACGTCACAAGCCCCCACTCCTGCACTTTGATGGGACTTATCTTTGTAATTTCTTATTGATTTGATAAAATAAAAAATACATATCCAATATTTTTTGATAATCTTACTGACGGACTAATTAGATTTTTTTGTTGTTATTCCTCAGCGTCGTCTGGCAGTACACTGTACTCAAAATCCGTCCAATGTGCTGCGACCCAGCGCGTCGCTAATATGCTAAGTAAGCATTTTGCGCTGCGCTGTGGCCCGCTCCGCTCCGATCCGATCCGAAATAATGTGCGCGATCCTATATTCATTATCAGGGGTGAAACCGAGGGGTGGAAAGCTAATACGAGACAATAAACATGTCATCCAGATAAACAAGTGAAGTGAGGTATTTGTGTGTAGAGGTAGAGGACAGGTGGTGGTGCATGAGGCGGTGATGGCGGCGGCGGGCGGTGGACGCGCCCCATGAGCCGGCTGCTGTGCTGTCTGTGCGCGCGCCGACCCGACATGGGCGCCGCGCTCTCGCATCCGCAGGTACTAGCCAACTGGTGATACCCACCGCATGAGGCGACACACATCTTTCATGTAGACTTCACTACTTTTGTCATTTTGATATATTTTTTCGTCAGGCCAGTTGGCGCTGTTGGTTGAGACGCCACGTATCGCGCCGCCAGTCGTGGGTTCGATTCCCATCCAGGACAAAAAAATTTTATATCAATATGTCTGTTTGTCCTGAGTCTAGGTGTAATTATCTGTTTATGTATGTATGTATTAACAAAAAAGTAGTATATTATTATGTAGACTTTTTTATTAATTTGGTTTTTTTTTTTGAAAAGTGTGAGAATAGCAGTTGGTCCAAAATGGTCTCTTACTGCACGGTTTGAAAGGAGCTTCCTACTGCGGACGCTTTTGAGTTTGAGTAAGGGCGTGAAGAGATTTTTACAGGGTCAGCAACGCGTAGTACCCGCTTCCCATCAGGTGGGCCGTATGCTTATTTTTGATGAATTTGACTCCATCAGAAATTCGGGAAGCAGACGAAAAACGACAAATACCTTTACATGAGTTTAGATGAAGTAGTAAAATAGTCATTTGCGGTATTATATCATCCCTTTAATGCACCAGTTTCACGAACTACTAAGGATTTGTTACTCGTTCTGTCACCTTCATATTGGAACATAGTTTAAGTTCTATGTATGAATGCAGGAGGGCGAGGCGTGTGACGGTGCCGGCGTGCCGGCCGCGCCTCCCACCATGGCAGATGTCATACGGTGAGCATCATCACATACTTAGTCATTTTACTTACTTCACTGAAGAAAGAAAGGAATCACATTTATTTTGGACTCAAATCCAAAAAAACACAAAATACAAGCTGTGTGATCAGCCCCGCACAGAAGACATCTTAGAATATGCTGAAGTTAAAGATTAAACAGAAGACAAATATTTAGTAACTAATTCTGAAGCATCATCGTGAAAAAGTGAAACACGTGTCGATTTCCTGTTAAGTTTCCTTGCCCCGCAAGGAGACTTAACAGGAAATATATAGAAAGGGATATAGTGAGATTATGTAAATTTACTTTGTAAACAACTGAATTGGGACTTGCTGCTTAGGCGAGTGATCGCTTTTTACTCGGTTAGGTTTTGAAGGTTATTGATGTAGCTGGTAGTGATAAAGGAGATGTACTTGTGATGTAGGGAGAGGAAGAAGAAAGCGGGTGGCGCGGGGCTCGGCACGCTGAGGAGACGGTTTGCAGTTGCGCGACGCCGAGACAACCGCCCTGACAGAGGTGAGTAGTGGACTCTACATAGTTCTATCTAGGACTTTGAATCTGCTATACGATTTCACTTGAAGGCATTGGAAAAGAATGAAAGAATGATAATAGGGAATATGCATGATATTTTCATGAAAGAAAAAAAAAATCGGGTAACTATAAAAATAACCAAGATATTAAGCCATCACAGATTTATTCCTATCTCTTTCTAGCAAAACAGAATTTAGCATGGAGTTTATATGGTCGTCATAGTATTATGACGTCACATCTTATGTCCAATCTCTCTGTCTAATTAGTAGTTTAAAATGCTTATATCTTCCGTGTTTCTTGGCCAATATTAATTTCTCTTTTTGACATCTTTTTTACGGTATTTTCATATTTTGTTAAGAAATGCGAAAAAAATCATGCATATTCTTTATTAAGGTAGAAGCAGGTTTATAATATTTAGTAGACATTTTTCATTTAATAAGGCGATGATAGTAGTAGAGATGTCGAATACTTTGAGGATAGGTCGTAGTTTCCAATCATATAATGAGGTTGAGCTTTCGGTGAAGGAAACCATAGTACGGTGGTAGGGTACTTTGTAGCACCCCCGTAGCTGGCTACCCTCAAGTTGAAAATCTATCGCCAATCACCTACCGGTGTGTCCCAACAGCCGTACTCGAGAGCCAGTTCCCTTCTAGGCTTTGTGTGACCACCTTCGGGAACATCATCACCGATTACGGTGAAATTATAGTCAAACATAGGCTTATTTATGCTAAAAAACCTAAAAATGATAGAATCTCATTGTCCCTCACGTACGGTCGACCAAGAAAGTGATATGCCAGTTTTGATTTACTTTCCTAGTCATCGAAAATTACAACAAGGTTCAAACTAAGAACAGCTGGCAATAGAAGTTGTCAGATTGATCTGCAAACGAAACTAATCATTATCACCTATGAATCTGCAAGCGACATTCAACCTTAGGGTGGTGCACCAATTTGTTGGGCGACCGTACATGTTAAATGTCGGTATTGTGAAGAGGTGTCGGTTCTCGTGTTAGGATGCGAGCACGCCAGATTCATCAGATCGGTGGTGAGCTCGTGGCGGCTGGCGGAGGTGTTCCTGCTGTGCGAGGAGCTGGAGGCGGGCGCGGCGCTGCGGGATCTCGTCACGCAGGCCGAGCTCGCGCGGGAGCCCGCCGCCGCCCTCCACGCGGACCTACTCGCTGTCCTCACTGACCGGTGAGTCTCTGTCCACTACCGCTACGGCGACTAAGTGTATGCGATTATCTTCTAAATATATAAAAAGAAAGCGTGACTGATTGATTTATCAACGCACAGCTCAAATCACTGGATGGATCGGGCTGATTAGGCATACAGATAGGTATTATGACGTCGCTAAGAAATTCAATCCCTAACGGAATAAATTAAGAGATTGCGGGTAAAATCGCGGGGAGGAAAGCTAGTTAACATATCTATCTATACTAATAATAAAGCTGAAGAGTTCGTTTGTTTGAACGTGCTAATCTCTGGAGTTACTGATCCGATTAGAAAAAATCTTTCACTAATAGGAAGCTACATTATCCCCGAAAGTTATATGCTACTTTTTTATAACAGGAACGCGTGTGAAACCGCGGGGAAAAGCTAGTTATATACAAGATCCCAACATTAACACTTAGAGGGCGGTCCCCAGCCTGGCAGAAGATCTTCGCTTTTCAATGGAGGAATCATCCACCTTGCTCCTTGATAGGTCTATCAAATCTTCATGTCCCTGCCCTGTTTTTAATCATTTGTGGTCGCCACCCGTCATATTAGCATTCACGCCTTTCTTACCCATATCATCTTTCACACAATCCATCCTTCACTTTTTCTGTCTTCCTCTTCTCGAACACCCATCAACTTTCATAGTCACATGGAATTATTTCCTCCTCACACACATCACTTACTTTTAGGTTTAGAAATTTCAAAGACAAATAAAATTTGTTGCGTCATAATGCAGTTTTGTCTATTAAATCCGGCTCGAAGGACCAATCTTAATATTTATGTTTAATTAAATGAACTAATTTTTTTTTAGATTAAAATCCTAACACTGTATTGTTATGTGTTATTGTGTTGTGGTGTTGTAGATGGCGCTGCGACGTGGAGCTGGTGGGCGGCGGGTGGTCGGTGCCGGCGCACCGCGCTATACTGGCCGCCCGCTGCACCTACTTCCGCGACCTACTGCAGCGGTACCCGCCGTAAGTACTCTACTCTACACTACACTACACTACACTACTAGGCGATGATAGCTCAGTGGTAGTGACGACAATGAGCTTGAGCTTTCGGTGAAGGAAAACATGGTGAGGAAACCATAGCACGGTGGTAGGGTACTTTGTAGTACCCGACTGGCTGGCTGGCCTTCAAGTTGAAAATCTGTCGCCAAGCACAGAGAGAGCCAGTTCCTTTCTAGGATATGTGTGCTTACCACCATCGGCTACATCATCACTGACCACGGTGAGATTGTGGTCAAACACAAGCCTATAAATAGTAAAAAAAAAATCGACTTTGTTACGATGTTCGATGTATACAATTTGAATTAGGATGTACACATATAAATCTTGAAAAATTATCTGCATGATGGTGAAAACCGTTTCAATATCCGTTGCGTGGTTTAGAATGAGTTCATGTTACTTATATGTCTTTCCTCATATAACTTACAATGAGGAAAAATGTCAAAAAAATCAAATTTGTCCGTCAGTTAGATTATCAAAAAATATTGGATACGTTTTTTTTATTTTATCAAATCAATAAGAAATTACAAAGATAAGTCCCATCAAAGTTCAGGAGTGGGGGCTTGTGACGTCATCGGTCTACTACATTTTAGTACACTTTTTGCAGACCGGTGACGTCACGCGAATTTATAACGCACTGTATCTTCGTTATTTTTTGTTCTCTCCTCTGATGGCTGCTCCAACTTTACCTGAACAATCGGCGAGCGCTGAGGGCTCTCAGCCGGGTAACATTTAGGTAACCACGCCTGAGGGCACCCCCGAGTGGGGTACGAACCTCGGCTCAGGGCGTTACCGGGGAAGGGGAGGACTTAGTACGAGTTACGACTAATTTGGGGCGGTCGGATTACTGTAGGCAGCTCGGGCCGCTTGAACGGGACGAGACTGAGTGGGACGTCGCGGCGGTCCTCGCCGTCGAGGACGGTAGCGTAATCGGTTTATTTTTTTGTGATTATTCCTCATTATAATATGTGTAAGACATTATCTTATGTTACTTATTTCCTCTGCGTTTAGGAAGCGGAAGATGTTAGACGCTTGGTCAGGAGATGGTGATATTGTATTGCAGGTCATGTTGCCGCGTGCCGCTAGAGGGCGCCGGCGCGGCGCTGTCCCGCGAGGAAGTAGAGGCGTGCGTGTTCGCGCTCTACGCCGGCCCCAGCGCCACCCAGCCGCGCCCACTCTGCGGACTGTGCTCCAGTGAGTATACCTTCTCACTCAGTCACTCTACCTCCTCACTCAGTGAGTATAACTCCTCACTCAGTGAGTATACCTCCTCACTATCTGAGTATACCTCCTCAGTGAGTATAACTCCTCACTCAGTGAGTATAACTCCTCACTCAGTGAGTATACCTCCTCACTATCTGAGTATACCTCCTCAGTGAGTATAACTCCTCACTCAGTGAGTATACCTCCTCACTCTCTGAGTATACCTCCTCACTCAGTGAGTATAACTCCTCACTCAGTGAGTATACCTCCTCACTCTCTGAGTATACCTCCTCACTTAGTGAGTATAACTCCTCACTCAGTGAGTATACCTCCTCACTCAGTGAGTATACCTCCTCACTCTCTGAGTATACCTCCTCACTCAGTGAGTATACCTCCTCACTCAGTGAGTATACCTCCTCACTCAGTGAGTATAACTCCTCACTCAGTGAGTATACCTCCTCACTCTCTGAGTATACCTCCTCACTCTCTGAGTATACCTCCTCACTCTCTGAGTATACCTCCTCACTCAGTGAGTATAACTCCTCACTCAGTGAGTATACCTCCTCACTCAGTGAGTGTACCTCCTAAGTTTCACAGTAGTGTACTCAGTAAGTTTTGTCTCTGTCCAGTACCTACTGTCTCATGTTCTATTACATACTCAATTGTGGTCTAATGCAAAGCCATTTATTCAATTTTTTGCCACGAAAATACTTTAAAAAAAAAGTTTTTTTAATTAATGATTGCTCTAAAGATTTCAATTTCAATGTATGCTTTGTTATGTGATTATGAATTAATATAAATATTGAATGATTTAAAATAAATATCCCGGGACATTGTTCACACAAGGTTATCTGATTTGGGATCAAGCAGAGCTTGTACTATGGACAACCAGATAACTGATATACTACATATACTACGGTTTTTTTTGTAAATACATGCTTATATAGATAAATTACACCCAGACACAGGACAAACAGACATGTTCATGCACACAAATGTTTGTCCTGGATGGGAATCGAACCCATTACCAGTGGCGTGATAGGTGGTGTCTTAAGTTCTTACCTAACTGCGCCATCTGGCTTGTCAAATTTATGAGAAATGTAAATTATATCATGTCTATTCAATGCAACCACGAACTGGAAGACGCAGCGTGCCCCCCCCCCCCCCAAGGTGGACCGAGGATCTTGTGAGGGTCGCGGGAAACCGCTGGATGCGGGTAGCGCAACACCGCCCATCGTGGAGATCTGCGGGGAGGCCTTTGTCCAGCTGTGGACGTCTTTCGTCTGACATGATGATGATGCAATGATATGTATGTGTACATTACAGAATGGGACCGCGGCACCAGTTCTGATGGAAACTTGGATATCATCAACGTGGATAACTCGGGGAGTGAGTGTTTATTTATGTTTATTACCCATGTATTTATTTATGTTTATTACCCATGTATTTATTTATGTCTATTACCCATGTATTTATATAATTTTATTACCCATGTATTTATTTATGTCTATTACCCATGTATTTATATAATTTTATTACCCATGTATTTATATAATTTGATTACCCATGTATTTATTTATGTCTGTTACCCATGTATTTATATAATTTGATTACCCATGTATTTATATAATTTGATTACCCATGTATTTATTTATGTCTGTTACCCATGTATTTATTTATGTCTGTTACCCATGTATTTATTTATGTCTGTTACCCATGTATTTATTTATGTCTGTTACCCATGTATTTATATAATTTGATTACCCATGTATTTATATAATTTGATTACCCATGTATTTATTTATGTCTATTACCCATGTATTTATTTATGTCTATTACCCATGTATTTATTTATGTCTATTACCCATGTATTTATTTATGTCTATTACCCATGTATTTATTTATGTCTGTTACCCATGTATTTATTTATGTTTGTTACCCATGTATTTATTTATGTCTATTACCCATGTATTTATTTATGTCTATTACCCATGTATTTATTTATGTCTGTTACCCATGTATTTATATAATTTGATTACCCATGTATTTATTTATGTCTATTACCCATGTATTTAATTATGTCTTTTACCCATGTATTTATTTATGTCTGTTACCCATGTATTTATTTATGTCTGTTACCCATGTATTTATATAATTTGATTACCCATGTATTTATTTATGTCTATTACCCATGTATTTATTTATGTCTATTACCCATGTATTTATTTATGTCTGTTACCCATGTATTTATTTATGTCTGTTACCCATGTATTTATATAATTTGATTACCCATGTATTTATATAATTTGATTACCCATGTATTTATTTATGTCTATTACCCATGTATTTATTTATGTCTATTACCCATGTATTTATTTATGTCTGTTACCCATGTATTTATTTATGTCTGTTACCCATGTATTTATTTATGTCTGTTACCCATGTATTTATTTATGTCTGTTACCCATGTATTTATTTATGTCTGTTACCCATGTATTTATTTATGTCTGTTACCCATGTATTTATATAATTTGATTACCCATGTATTTATATAATTTGATTACCCATGTATTTATTTATGTCTATTACCCATGTATTTATTTATGTCTGTTACCCATGTATTTATTTATGTCTGTTACCCATGTATTTATTTATGTCTGTTACCCATGTATTTATTTATGTCTATTACCCATGTATTTATTTATGTCTGTTACCCATGTATTTATTTATGTCTGTTACCCATGTATTTATTTATGTCTGTTACCCATGTATTTATTTATGTCTGTTACCCATGTATTTATTTATGTCTGTTACCCATGTATTTATTTATGTCTGTTACCCATGTATTTATATAATTTGATTACCCATGTATTTATATAATTTGATTACCCATGTATTTATTTATGTCTATTACCCATGTATTTATTTATGTCTGTTACCCATGTATTTATTTATGTCTGTTACCCATGTATTTATTTATGTCTGTTACCCATGTATTTATTTATGTCTATTACCCATGTATTTATTTATGTCTGTTACCCATGTATTTATTTATGTCTGTTACCCATGTATTTATATAATTTGATTACCCATGTATTTATATAATTTGATTACCCATGTATTTATTTATGTCTATTACCCATGTATTTATTTATGTCTGTTACCCATGTATTTATTTATGTCTGTTACCCATGTATTTATTTATGTCTGTTACCTATGTATTTATATAATTTGATTACCCATGTATTTATATAATTTGATTACCCATGTATTTATATAATTTGATTACCCATGTATTTATTTATGTCTATTACCCATGTATTTATTTATGTCTGTTACCCATGTATTTATTTATGTCTGTTACCCATGTATTTATTTATGTCTGTTACCCATGTATTTATTTATGTCTATTACCCATGTATTTATTTATGTCTATTACCCATGTATTTATATAATTTGATTACCCATGTATTTATATAATTTGATTACCCATGTATTTATTTAATTTTATTACCCATGTATTTATATAATTTGATTACCCATATATTTATTTAATTTGATTACCCATGTATTTATATAATTTTATTACCCATGTATTTATATAATTTTATTACCCATATATTTATTTAATTTGATTACCCATGTATTTATATAATTTTATTACCCATGTATTTATATAATTTTATTACCCATATATTTATTTAATTTGATTACCCATGTATTTATATAATTTTATTACCCATGTATTTATTTATGTCTGTTACCCATGTATTTATTTATGTCTGTTACCCATGTATTTATGTATGTCTATTACCCATGTATTTATTTATGTTTATTACCCATGTATTTATTTATGTTTATTACCCAATGCAATGGTATAGTCAATAGAGTATATGCATGATGTTTTTTTATAACTAAATATCAAAATAAATTAAATGAGGTCAAAAAGTGAAATTAAAATCGGTCATAAAATACTGAAGATAACAAATATTTTCTTTTAAACTAATTAGACAGAGAGATCCGACATGGCATGTGACGTCAAGATCACTACGTACGACCATATAACTGTCAGTATATTTAGATTTTAGAACCAAGCTAAAGGATGCTCTACATTTCTCTCAAAGTCTAAAATGGAGGTGGGCTGGTCATGTGGCGAGATATGACGACAGTCGAGGGACAATCAACATCATGAAATGGAAAGGACCATTTGGCAGGACGAGATTGTAGCCTACATACGAAGGGACTGGGTAACCACCGCCAACAGAAAATAAATGGAATCCTTTGGAGGAGGCTTTTACCCTCAGGGGATCCACAAATTAAACAAGCATGATTATAAAATTATTATTATTTAAATTAACTTATTATAATACGTTTCAATTTTCAAATTAACTATAATGTAATTTATCTACTCTCATATCGTAATGTTCTTATTATGAAATCAAAATCAGTACTTTAATGACCCACTTTAGGCACACCCGTGTATAATGATTCATTATAGTACAGTTGTGTTCCCAAGATAATGCTATAAAATAACTTTTTTTCTATTAAAGTACACTTTGGACCTATCAATAGTATAATCAATCAGTGTCAATTCAATTTGACGATGACAATGTCACAAATTTTGTAACTTGAACTTATCGTATTATAACGTATTATAACATATCATTTTGACCAAAAATGTCACAAAAATACCTTTACCAAAAATTTTTTTTTTTTTTTTTTGTTTTTTTTTTTTTTTTGCAAAGTTGGTAGAAATTCAATTTTTTAAAATGACATTATTTATATGAGTTTAGATAAAGTACTGTATGATACTGCACATAATTAGGTATTAAAAACTCGTGTGACACTATTAAGAACCTCGCCTACGGCTCGGTACTTAAACTCACACTCGTAGTTAATAACCCCTATTATGCAACAGTATCATAAACTACTATTTTGTGGAATAAATAAAGCTTTTATTATTATATTTAGATTTTATTGGAACACAATACTTTCAGTATTAATGCTACTGTCGAGAAATTACAATGATGTTTGTTTTCCGCAGCGTGTCGGTCTACGAGCGGAGGTGGGGGTAGGAGTGGGGGTGGGGGGTGCGGCTGCGGGCGGTGGGGGGTGGCGCGGAGGCTGGGGGGGGTGCTCGGCTTCTCGCTCGACTCGCTGCACACTGACATGAGATACCTACTCGATTCCGGTACGTACTATCCGACTAATAATTTAAACTAGCTGTCCCCCGCGGTTTCACCCGCGTTCTCGGGATAAAATGTAGCCTATATGTTATTCCAGGGTATGATCTATCTATGTGCCAAGTTTCATACAAATCCGTTCAGTAGATTTTGCGTGAAAGAGTAACAAACATCCATCCATACTCGCAATTTTCGCATTTATAATATTAAGTAGGATAGTAGGACTATACCTGTCTCTATACAACGTGTTGTTTTTGATATCCCATAACTCTAAGGTTATATTCTGTAGGTAAAAATAATACTAAAACTCCAAGAATAGGTGGTCCAAAAATGCATAGTTTCGGAGATAGGTATCATCAATCATAATAAAATTAGGTCAAAAATAGTCGTCAGTATGACGAATCATTACTTTTGCGAGGTCGCCAAACTCCGCAAAACTTAGACCTTCGATGTGTCTAGGTATCTAAGTTTCATTGATAAATACGAGTAATTCATTCATATTTAAAGCTAAGAAAATGCGACGTTGTCATATTTCACGTAAGGGTGTATCACATTAAAAATCGTGACTTTGTCGAATTATTTTGTATGAAAAATGATAAAAAAAGGATGTTTGAAACATAATTCATATGCCACTTGATTCTTTGATATGGTCTCAGTCATACCCTAGAGTTATGGGATATCAAAAAAAAACAGATTGTATATCTATCTGTCACTTTGTATCTACTAACTCGCATTCTCAAGGAATCTTATGTAGCCTATGTGTTAATCCAGGGTGCCAGTTACCTCCATACCAAATTTTATCAAAATTGGTCCAACTGTCTGAGGTAGGGTACTGTAGTACCCGGCTGGCTGGCTATCACACACAAGTTGAAAATCTGTCGCCAAGCACCTACCGGTGTGTTCCGACAGCTGCACTTGAGAGCCAGTTCTCTTCTAGGCTTTGTGTGCACCACCGTCGGCCACATCATCACTGACCACGGTGAGATTGTGGTCAAACACAGGCCTATACAAGTTAGTAGATAGATAGATGGCACCTTAAGGGTTGAATTGTCAAAAATCCTTAGCTACGTCGTCATTATTATTATGAGAAAAAAAAAACATTTTTTTTTAATTGATGAATACTTCCACCTCTTAAAACACTGCAGATATAGGGTAGTTGACTGACACATCAAATCAGCTACTTTTTAATAAATGTCAAAACGATAGTTTATATAGAATTTTGTATGAAATATTACATTATGACGTCATAGTTTCACAGCATCAAATCATCTACTCTTAATGGTTCCACTGGTAATTAAAAATCATAAAAAGCATTAAATGTACAACATATTTTATATTTCCACGTGTTTTTACATGTTTTATGCATTGGTTAGTGTTTGGTCATTTATTTTTGACACTGTCAACCTTATTATACCTGTAGAGTAACACTCTTATTAGTACTACTAAAAATTTCCAGCGGCCCGAGCTGCCAATAGTAATCCGACCGCCCCCAATTAGTCGTAACTCGTACAAAGTCCTCCCCTTCCCCCCGTAACGCCCTGAGCCGAGGTTCGTACCCCACTCGGGGGTGCCCTCAGGCGAGGTTACCTAAATGTTACCCGGCTGAGAGCTGTCTGCGCTCGCCGATTGTCCGGTAAGGTTGGAGCAGCCATCAGAGGCTACCAACTTTAGTCCTTTCAAAAAAAAAAAAAAACTAAAAATTGTTCCTCTTATCTCCAGGCGAAATGTGCGACGCTCGGCTAGTGTTCAGACTTGAGAGTGGGAGTGGAGCCGCGTACGGTTTCCGGTCCGCTCTTGAGTTGCCGTGCCACCGGGTCCTGCTGGCAGCCAGATCTAGGTTCTTTAGGTATGTATCGCTTATATACTCTAGGAATAGTATAGGTCATAAGTGAGAACCTTGAGGGACCCCGAACATTTTGTTAAGATATGTGAAATATTTTACCATTTATTTATGTTATTTATTATATGTTTAATGTACTTAGAAAAAAAAAATGCTATATAAATTTCTTCGTAAACGCACTCCCATCTTTCTGCTATGGAATTTTTTCGTATTGTCATCCGACTGCTATTTAAAATATCCTTTTGACAGCTCGTCGGAAATGGAATCGAAATCGGTAAGTTTTCGTGTCCTATTCCGATGTCGGATGTTTTAAAATAGCCCTGGTGATGGTAAGTGGTTACCGTCGCCTATAGACGTTAGCTACACTAGCTTTTTGTTCCAACCCATAAAGCGCTGCAGATGTATATATAATCAGGTTGTATGTGTGTTTGGTATACAGGAACGTGATGTCGAGGCGTTGTACCGGTAGCGGAGGCGGAGGCGGAAGCGGAAGCGGCGGCGCGGTGTGTGTCGACGAGAAAGTGTTGCCCAGACGGTTCGCCAGAGCACTGCTACACGCCGCATATACCGACCAGGTCAACTATCCTACTTAATATTATATACCGACCAGCTCAACTATCCTACTTAATATTATATACCGACCAGGTCAACTATCCTACATAACATTATATACCGACCAGGTCAACTATCCTACTTAATATTATATACCGACCAGCTCAACTATCCTACTTAATATTATATACCGACCAGGTGAACTATCCTACATAACATTATATACAAACCAGGATAACTATCCTACATAACATTATATACCGACCAGGTCAACTATCCTACTTAATATTATATACCGACCAGCTCAACTATCCTACTTAATATTATATACCGACCAGCTCAACTATCCTACTAAATATTATATACCGACCAGGTGAACTATCCTACATAACATTATATACTAACCAGGATAACTATCCTACATAACATTATATACCGACCAGGTCAACTATCCTACATAACATTATATACCGACCAGGTCAACTATCCTACTTAATATTATATACCGACCAGCTCAACTATCCTACTTAATATTATATACCGACCAGCTCAACTATCCTACTTAATATTATATACCGACCAGCTCAACTATCCTACATAACATTATATACAAACCAGGATAACTATCCTACATAACATTATATACCGACCAGGTCAACTATCCTACTTAATATTATATACCGACCAGCTCAACTATCCTACTTAATATTATATACCGACCAGGTGAACTATCCTACATAACATTATATACTAACCAGGATAACTATCCTACATAACATTATATACCGACCAGGTCAACTATCCTACTTAATATTATATACCGACCAGCTCAACTATCCTACATAACATTATATACCGACCAGCTCAACTATCCTACATAATATTATATACCGACCAGCTCAACTATCCTACATAATATTATATACCGACCAGGTGAACTATCCTACATAACATTATATACCGACCAGCTCAACTATCCTACATAATATTATATACCGACCAGCTCAACTATCCTACTTAATATTATATACCGACCAGGTCAACTATCCTACATAACATTATATACCGACCAGGTCAACTATCCTACATAACATTATATACCGACCAGCTCAACTATCCTACTTAATATTATATACCGACCAGCTCAACTATCCTACATAACATTATATACAAACCAGGATAACTATCCTACATAACATTATATACCGACCAGGTCAACTATCCTACTTAATATTATATACCGACCAGCTCAACTATCCTACTTAATATTATATACCGACCAGGTGAACTATCCTACATAACATTATATACTAACCAGGATAACTATCCTACATAACATTATATACCGACCAGGTCAACTATCCTACTTAATATTATATACCGACCAGCTCAACTATCCTACATAACATTATATACCGACCAGCTCAACTATCCTACATAATATTATATACCGACCAGCTCAACTATCCTACTTAATATTATATACCGACCAGCTCAACTATCCTACATAACATTATATACCGACCAGCTCAACTATCCTACATAACATTATATACCGACCAGCTCAACTATCCTACATAATATTATATACCGACCAGCTCAACTATCCTACATAATATTATATACCGACCAGGTGAACTATCCTACATAACATTATATACCGACCAGCTCAACTATCCTACATAATATTATATACCGACCAGCTCAACTATCCTACTTAATATTATATACCGACCAGGTCAACTATCCTACATAACATTATATACCGACCAGGTCAACTATCCTACATAATATTATATACCGACCAGCTCAACTATCCTACATAATATTATATACCGACCAGCTCAACTATCCTACTTAATATTATATACCGACCAGGTCAACTATCCTACATAACATTATATACCGACCAGCTCAACTATCCTACATAATATTATATACCGACCAGGTAAACTATCCTACATAACATTATATACTAACCAGGATAACTATCCTACATAACATTATATACCGACCAGCTCAACTATCCTACTCAATATTATATACCGACCAGGTCAACTATCCTACATAACATTATATACAAACCAGGATAACTATCCTACATAACATTATATACCGACCAGGTCAACTATCCTACATAATATTATATACCGACCAGGTCAACTATCCTACATAACATTATATACAAACCAGGATAACTATCCTACATAACATTATATACCGACCAGGTCAACTATCCTACATAATATTATATACCGACCAGGTCAACTATCCTACATAACATTATATACTAACCAGGATAACTATCCTACATAACATTATATACCGACCAGCTCAACTATCCTACATAATATTATATACCGACCAGGTCAACTATCCTACATAACATTATATACTAACCAGGATAACTATCCTACATAACATTATATACCGACCAGGTCAACTATCCTACATAATATTATATACCGACCAGGTCAACTATCCTACATAACATTATATACAAACCAGGATAACTATCCTACATAACATTATATACCGACCAGCTCAACTATCCTACATAATATTATATACCGACCAGCTCAACTATCCTACTTAATATTATATACCGACCAGGTCAACTATCCTACATAACATTATATACCGACCAGCTCAACTATCCTACATAATATTATATACCGACCAGGTAAACTATCCTACATAACATTATATACTAACCAGGATAACTATCCTACATAACATTATATACCGACCAGCTCAACTATCCTACTCAATATTATATACCGACCAGGTCAACTATCCTACATAACATTATATACAAACCAGGATAACTATCCTACATAACATTATATACCGACCAGGTCAACTATCCTACATAATATTATATACCGACCAGGTCAACTATCCTACTTAATATTATATACCGACCAGGTCAACTATCCTACATAACATTATATACAAACCAGGATAACTATCCTACATAACATTATATACCGACCACGTCAACTATCCTACTAACACGTGCGAAAGTTTGTGAGTGTGTTTGTATGTTTGTTACTTGTTCACGCTCATACGGCTGGAGCAATTTTGATGAAATTTGGTGCGGATGAAGCTGATACTCTGAATTAATACATACTTGTGAAACCGCGGGTTGGAAGCCACACAAGTGAAGGAGCAAATCTAAAAATTAATATTTTCATGATGCATAGTAAAGTGTATTCTATATGTATAGGTAATAAGTGTGATTGTTGCAGGTGGACCTGAGCCTCATCGGCAGGAACTCCTCATCCCCCTCGTCCACTAACAGCGCGGGGAGTGGGGGCTCGGTCAGTATACTTATATTGCAATTTTTTTTTTACTATGTATATGCCTGTTTGGCCACAATCTCACCGTGGTCAGTGATGATGTGGCTGATGGTGGTAAGCACACAAAGCCTAGAAGGGAGCTGGCTCTCAAGTGCAGCTGTCGGAACACACAAGAAAGTGCTTGGCGACAGATTTTCAACTTGAGGGTGGTAGCCAGCCAGGTGGGTACTACAAAGTACCCTACCACCGTGGTACGGTTTCCTCACGATGTTTTCCTTCACCGAAAGCTCAAGCTCATTGTAGTATTCGAACCCGGGACCTTCGTTTCGGCATCTTAACCTATTTTAGGGGTTTGAATTTCAACAATTCTGATAAGGAACCAATCATTTTGGTCGAAATCGAAGATGGCCGAAGCTTTACAGACTCTATAGTCTCCGTTACAATGTCCCTTACTTGTTTGTCTGTTTGTTTTCAGTCATGGACGGGCGTCAGTAGAAGTACGGGAGTGTCTAGACCCACGAGTACTACTATGCTGGACGACGCCTTCCAACTCTATGAGATAGCCAGGTATTATATATATACAAGCTTCCGTCCCGCGGTTTTCCCGAGGGATCTTATGTATTCCCGGGATAAAAAGTATCCTATGTGTTAATACAGGTTATAAACTATCTGTGTTCCAAATCAGTTCAGTAGTTTTTGCGTGAAAGAGTAACATACATTCATCCATACTCACAAACTATCGCATTTATAATATTACTAGGATTCATTTACGATAGTTTATAATTTATCCATGTGAAACCGTTAAATTATGAACTGGCATCATACTCTACCGACCTTACGCGGAATCGCAATAGGTCTTTTTATGACCACAATCTCACCGTCAGTGATCGTAACCACACGTCGCTTAGAAGGATGCTGGATCTTGAGTTCTAGTCTGATTTTTAATTAGTTTTTTTTTTTTACGATGTATAGGCCTGTGTTTGACAACAATCTCACCGTGGTCAGTGATGATGTGGCCGATGATGGTAAGCACACAAAGCCTAGAAAGGAACTGGCTCTCAAGTGCAACTGTCGGAACACACCGAAAGGTGCTTGGCGACAGATTTTCAACTTGTGTGTGGTAGCCAGCCAGGCGGGTACTACAAAGTACCCTACCACCGTGCTATGGTTTCCTCACCATGTTATCCTTCACCGAAAGCTCAAGCTCATTGTAGGATTCGAACCCGGGACCTTCGTCTCGGCATCAGACGTCACTACCACTGAGCTATCATAGACTAAAATGACAGCTACGATTGACCTTTTTTTTTAATGTTGCAAGCATAGAGTATAGTGTTGTAGTATGGCGCATTATGAATGATTCATCCAACTGTTGTCACATGACCTTTTGATTTCATTTTACTCATTGGTATAACCAGTCTGGCGGCGCTGACAAATAAAAAAAAAAGAAAATCTGGGAAAGTCGTGAAAAGCAACTCTCTTGCAGGCGTTGTCCTTATTGACTTTAAAAACGTTATTATGGGTAGTTGACTGACACATCAAATCAGCTACTTTTTAATAAATGTCAAAACGATAGTTTATAAGGAATTTTGTATGAAATATTACACTATGACGTCATAGTTTCACAGCATCAAATCATCTACTCTTAATGGTTCCACTGGTAATTACAAATCATAAAAAGCATTAAATGTACAACATATTTGATGTTTCCACGTGTTTTTACATGTTTTATGCATTGGTTAGTGTTTGGTCATTTATTTTTGACACTGTCAACTAGCCTATTATAATTCTTATATTGTCCTGTCAACATTGAAATTTAAATAACATTTAAAAATAATAAAAGCGTAACGGAAACTACTTGTTATAAACAAAAGCCATATGACAACAAAATTGTTGGGCCAAATACGGACAGCGACGCCAGACTGGATATTATATAGATATAAACATAGCAAAATTAATAAAAAATAATATTATAAAATAAATAAATATTAAATAAGCATAATATAATACAAAGAATCTCTTACAACTCACTCACTGAGTGTTGTATCACTCAAGATACAACATTATTTTTACTTTACGATAACCTGGCAACCCACCAAATGTCATTTTAGTTTATCTCATTAAAAATGGGAGTATAGCTGAGATAATGGTGCTACGAACTAAATAAATTTAATCTCACTATATCTCTTTCTAATAGTAAATATAAGAAAGGGATGCAAGATATTTTAGTCCTGTCAGTTTAATCCGATCACACGTTTCAACGTGAATTTAAGCGCGATCTTTATTGGTCACGACTATTTACCCGTACATTACGACGGCATGGATTAAACTGACAGCATTAAAATGTTCTATTTTTTTTCAATAAGGTTAACATGAAAGAGAGGTGACTTGTCTAATATTAGTTAAGTTCGTAAACAACAGAATCGGCACCAATGTCGAGACATAAGTGAAGCAAGTGTTCTTGTGTTGTCAGGTTTGTGGAGATGCCGATAGTGGTCCAGGGCTGCGAGGACGCCATCGTGGAGGCTCTCAGCGCGGACACGCTGCCGCACGTGCTGCGCTGGGCCGCCCAGCCGCACGCCAGCCACTGGGTGCACCGGTCCGTATACTATACTACACTACACTACACGTTCACTACACTACACTATACTACGTGTTCACTACACTATACTACGTGTTCACTACACTGAGTACATGTTCACTACACTATACTGCATGTTCACTACACTATACTACGTGTTCACTACACTGAGTACAAGTTCTCTACACTGAGTAAATGTTCACTACACTATACTACATGTTCACTACACTATACTGCATGTTCACTACACTATACTACATGTTCACTACACTATACTGCATGTTCACTACACTATACTACGTGTTCACTACACTGAGTACATGTTCACTACACTATACTGCATGTTCACTACACTGAGTACATGTTCACTACACTATACTGCATGTTCACTACACTGAGTACATGTTCACTACACTATACTGCATGTTCACTACACTATACTACATGTTCACTACACTATACTGCATGTTCACTACACTGAGTACATGTTCACTACACTATACTGCATGTTCACTACACTATACTACATGTTCACTACACTATACTGCATGTTCACTACACTATACTACGTGTTCACTACACTGAGTACATGTTCACTACACTATACTGCATGTTCACTACACTGAGTACATGTTCACTACACTATACTGCATGTTCACTACACTGAGTACATGTTCACTACACTATACTGCATGTTCACTACACTATACTACATGTTCACTACACTATACTGCATGTTCACTACACTATACTACGTGTTCACTACACTGAGTACATGTTCACTACACTATACTGCATGTTCACTACACTGAGTACATGTTCACTACACTATACTGCATGTTCACTACACTATAATACATGTTCACTACACTATACTACATGTTCACTACACTATACTGCATGTTCACTACACTATACTGCATGTTCACTACACTATACTGCATGTTCACTACACTATACTGCATGTTCACTACACTATACTACGTGTTCACTACACTATACTGCATGTTCACTACACTATACTGCATGTTCACTACACTATACTGCATGTTCACTACACTATACTGCATGTTCACTACACTATACTACGTGTTCACTACACTGAGTACATGTTCACTACACTATACTGCATGTTCACTACACTGAGTACATGTTCACTACACTATACTGCATGTTCACTACACTATACTACATGTTCACTACACTATACTGCATGTTCACTACACTATACTACGTGTTCACTACACTGAGTACATGTTCACTACACTATACTGCATGTTCACTACACTGAGTACATGTTCACTACACTATACTGCATGTTCACTACACTATACTACATGTTCACTACACTATACTGCATGTTCACTACACTATACTACGTGTTCACTACACTGAGTACATGTTCACTACACTATACTGCATGTTCACTACACTATACTACATGTTCACTACACTATACTGCATGTTCACTACACTATACTATACTGCATGTTCACTACACTATACTACGTGTTCACTACACTGAGTACATGTTCACTACACTATACTGCATGTTCACTACACTGAGTACATGTTCACTACACTATACTGCATGTTCACTACACTGAGTACATGTTCACTACACTATACTGCATGTTCACTACACTATACTACGTGTTCACTACACTGAGTACATGTTCACTACACTATACTGCATGTTCACTACACTGAGTACATGTTCACTACACTATACTGCATGTTCACTACACTATACTACATGTTCACTACACTATACTGCATGTTCACTACACTATACTACGTGTTCACTACACTGAGTACATGTTCACTACACTATACTGCATGTTCACTACACTGAGTACATGTTCACTACACTATACTGCATGTTCACTACACTATACTACATGTTCACTACACTATACTGCATGTTCACTACACTATACTACGTGTTCACTACACTGAGTACATGTTCACTACACTATACTGCATGTTCACTACACTGAGTACATGTTCACTACACTATACTGCATGTTCACTACACTATACTACATGTTCACTACACTATACTGCATGTTCACTACACTATACTACGTGTTCACTACACTGAGTACATGTTCACTACACTATACTGCATGTTCACTACACTGAGTACATGTTCACTACACTATACTGCATGTTCACTACACTATACTACATGTTCACTACACTATACTGCATGTTCACTACACTATACTACGTGTTCACTACACTGAGTACATGTTCACTACACTATACTGCATGTTCACTACACTGAGTACATGTTCACTACACTATACTGCATGTTCACTACACTATACTACATGTTCACTACACTATACTGCATGTTCACTACACTATACTACGTGTTCACTACACTGAGTACATGTTCACTACACTATACTGCATGTTCACTACACTGAGTACATGTTCACTACACTATACTGCATGTTCACTACACTGAGTACATGTTCACTACACTATACTGCATGTTCACTACACTATACTACATGTTCACTACACTATACTGCATGTTCACTACACTGAGTACATGTTCACTACACTATACTGCATGTTCACTACACTATACTATATGTTCACTACACTATACTGCATGTTCACTACACTATACTACGTGTTCACTACACTGAGTACATGTTCACTACACTATACTGCATGTTCACTACACTGAGTACATGTTCACTACACTATACTGCATGTTCACTACACTGAGTACATGTTCACTACACTATACTGCATGTTCACTACACTATACTACATGTTCACTACACTATACTGCATGTTCACTACACTATACTACGTGTTCACTACACTGAGTACATGTTCACTACACTATACTGCATGTTCACTACACTGAGTACATGTTCACTACACTATACTGCATGTTCACTACACTATACTACATGTTCACTACACTATACTACATGTTCACTACACTATACTGCATGTTCACTACACTATACTGCATGTTCACTACACTATACTGCATGTTCACTACACTATACTACGTGTTCACTACACTGAGTACATGTTCACTACACTATACTACGTGTTCACTACACTGAGTACATGTTCACTACACTATACTACGTGTTCACTACACTATACTGCATGTTCACTACACTATACTGCATGTTCACTACACTATACTACGTGTTCACTACACTGAGTACATGTTCACTACACTATACTACGTGTTCACTACACTGAGTACATGTTCACTACACTATACTCCGTGTTCACTACACTGAGTACAAGTTCTCTACACTGAGTACATGTTCACTACACTGAGTACATGTTCACTACACTATACTGCATGTTCACTATGCTACACTATGCTAGATTCACTGTACTACATGTTCACTATACTACAGGTTCACTACGCTACATACACCACTCATGCGCATCATAGCAACTATAAATGATATGAATCATATTAGTAAATACATGACTGTCTCATTTAGACAAGCGATGCGATATCTCCGCGACGAGTTCCCCACGATAATGTCGGCGGCGGCCTCCGTGCGGCTGCCGCGGGGGGCCGTGGCCTCCGCCCTCGCCTCGCCCTTCCTGCAGGCCTCCGAGGCGCAGGCCCTCCGCGCCTTGCTGCGGTGGGCCGAGCGCCAGGGGGACCTCGGGAACCATGCCGGTATGTCATATCTGTTCACTACTAGTAGCGACATGAACTAGTTACTGTTGACTACTAATTGCGACTGGACTAGTTTGTAGTACCCTCTGCAACTAGTTGTGACGGTACTAGTTTGTAGTACCCTCTGCAACTAGTTGTGACAGTACTAGTTTGTAGTACCCTCTGCAACTAGTTGTGACAGTACTAGTTTGTAGTACCCTGTGCAACTAGTTGTGACAGTACTAGTTTGTAGTACCCTCTGCAACTAGTTGTGACAGTACTAGTTTGTAGTACCCTCTGCAACTAGTTGCGAACGGACTAATTTGTAGTGCCCTTAATTATTGTTGAATGAAATGTTTTGTACGTGATGTTTGTATCTCTTGGCTTTCGCTGACGCCGATATACAAATATTTCGGTGTTAATAGCATTGAATCCATGTTGACAGAGCGCGTGGAGGCTGGTGGTGGGAGTGGGGGTGGGGGCGGGGTGGGTCGCGGGGTGGTGGGTCGCGGCGGGCGGCGGCGCGAGGCCAGCGAGGAGGCGCTGCGGGAGGCGCTGCAGGACCTGCTGGCCCTCGTGAGGGTCCACCACCTGCCCAACGACCACGACCTGCTCAACCAGGTCTGTTACATCTATACTACACTACACTAGACTAAACTACACTACATCACACTATACTATACTATAGGGATGATTACTAAAAAAAATCGAATTAATCTGTCAGTTAGGTTATCAAAAAATATTGTATACGTATTTTTTATTTTATCAAATCAATAAAAAAAAATACAAAGATAAATCGCATCAAAGTTCAGGAGTGGGGGCTTGTGACGTCATCTCTCTGTAAAAAGTGTACTAAGACGTGACGTCACGCGATATTTTAACGCGCTGTGTCTTCGTTATTGTTTAAAATTAATAGAATCGACGCCATTAATTCTCATTTCTCTTTTTAAAGCTACAAAATAAGTATCCATAGGTATATATAAAAAGAATGACTACGGAAATATATATGATTTAGATTTTACAAAAGCGTTCGACACAGTAACATTCCTAATTTTCCCAAAATAACTTATATAAATAGAGCAAGAAACATGAATTCAATTAATCTGAACTGAATTTTAAATAAATAATAATACAAATCATATTTTTTGTCATTATTCCGATTTAAAAATCTTTATTATGAAAGGAGTTCCACAAGGCTCCATTTTTAACCCCACTTTATTCCTTATCTACACTATTGATATACCAAGTATGGCGTTTCGCGTTGATTTTAAAAATAACGGTTGATTGTTATATTACTCGAATAAAACACGATTTGTGAATGGAGAATCTTTAAACATCTGTCTTTTTATGTTAATAAATTATTGAAAGTTTGTGTTATTTAGATGGTGCGTCGCGGAATGTTGCCGGCTAGTGGCGTGACGGAGGAGAGCGGGGCGGCCGCGTGGCTCGGCCGCGGCGCCACCAGTCCGCCGCGCTGCTTCCTACCCTACCTCGACGAGATCAAGGTACACTACACTATACTACACTACACTACACTACACTATATATACATAACTCGGCGTGTAACATACGAGAACATTGTAACGTACAATAGCAGTCTAACATAGGAGAATGGTGTAACATAGGAGAGTGGTGTATTATAGGAGAGAGGGGTAATATAGGAGAGTGGTGTAACGTAGGAGAGCGGGATGACTTAGGAGAGTGGTGTATTATAGGAGAGAGGGGTGACTTAGGAGAGTGGTGTATTATAGGAGAGAGGGGTAATATAGGTTAGCGGTGTAACATAGGAGACTGTTGTAATATAGGTTAGCGGTATAACATAGGAGAGCATTATAACATAGGATAGCAGGGTTACATAGGAGAGCATTATAACATAGGATAGCAGGGTTACATAGGAGAGCATTATAACATAGGATAGCAGGGTTACATAGGAGAGCATTATAACATAGAATAGCAGGGTTACATAGGAGAGCATTATAACATAGGATAGCAGGGTTACATAGGAGAGCATTATAACATAGGATAGCAGGGTTACATAGGAGAGCATTATAACATAGGATAGCAGGGTTACATAGGAGAGCATTATAACATAGGATAGCAGGGTTACATAGGAGAGCATTATAACATAGAATAGCAGGGTTACATAGGAGAGCATTATAACATAGGATAGCAGGGTTACATAGGAGAGCATTATAACATAGGATAGCAGGGTTACATAGGAGAGCATTATAACATAGAATAGCAGTCTAACTTAGAAGAGTGGTGTAATATAGGTTAGCGGTGTAACATAGGAGAACATTGTAACGTAGAATAGCAGTCTAACATAGGAGAGTGGTGTAACATAGGAGACTGTTGTAATATAGGTTAGCGGTATAACATAGGAGAACATTATAACATAGGATAGCAGGGTAACATAGGATAGCAGGGTTACATAGGAGAGCATTATAACATAGAATAGCAGTCTAACTTAGGAGAGTGGTGTAATATAGGTTAGCGGTGTAACATAGGAGAGCGTTATAACATAGGATAGCAGGGTTACATAGGAGAGCATTATAACATAGGATATCAGGATAACATAGGAGCGTGGTGTAATATAGAAGAGTGGGGTATCATAGGAGAGCGTGGAGAGAGGTATAAAAAGCTAATAAATATAAAAAAATAAATAAAGAAACTTCAATAATTCTAAGGCCTATTTAACTATAGTCCATTCGGTGTCGAAAAATATGCCAGCGTATCTAAAAGATACGTAATTGTAAAGGCGTAAGGTTCATAATTGCATGGTTGTCATGGAACAGGCCCTGCTGGAGCACCAGGCGGTGCCGGAAGCGGAAGTGGCGCGCGCTCGGAGGGCGCGGTACATGCACCGGATACCTGACACTTTATATATGGTACGTTTTACATTTATCTATATATCTATCTATCGAATACCTTTAAGCGATCAATTCTTGTTTGGTCTAAATGTATGAAAAGTTTGAATTTTTTTTTCGAGTTTTCAGGTATGGTCCTAAGAAAAGTCACATAAAATGTGTATTTTTAAGGTTCAAACGGTAAAACGGGACCCTATTTCTAAGACTCTGCTGCCTATCCGTCTGTCACCAGGCTGTATCTCATGAACCGTGATAGTTAGAGAGTTGAAATTTTCACAGATTATGTATTTCTGTTGCCGCTATAAAGTAAAAAATCCTTTAAAGTGAAAATGAAATTTTATCTGGTTTTTTGCAAATTGCAGCTCAGTTATATGTCGTAAGTTGTCAACATGTTATTGTATCCAAGGTATATTAGTAACATTTTCATGAAATAGTCGTATATGTCAGTAATATACCTTGGAGGAATATGTTGATGATTTCTTTTGTTATTAATCAGTAAATATACTACCATTCTTCTCGCAAATAACATGATGATAACATACGACCTATAACTGAGCTGCATATAGCAAAAAACGTGATAAAATTTTAATTTCGCGCTCCAACCGAAGGCTTACCCTTAAGGACAATAAATATATAAATCTCTATGTAATGGAACCAGACTTATGTATTATATAATGTCTTATTATATAATGTCATAGTAGCGATTGGTTTAGACTGGGCCAGCAGTTGGACAAACAGTACTGATACTTCGCACTCCGATGGTACCCACAGATTTAGCATTTAGTTTTAAACGAATAGGTACAATTTCCTATGAAAGTATAGTCGCAAAGCGGGTAAAACCGCAGGGAACAGCTAATTTCTATTATAAAAACCAACGAAGTACAAGTGAGGCTCGCGCACGAAGGGTTCCGTACCCATTATCTATAAAAATCATATGGAAGCCATACAACAAACATGATTATTTTGCCGTTTGTTAACTAGTCCGGCGTCGCTGTCCGTATTTGGCCCAACAATTTTGTTGTCATATGGCTTTTGTTTATAACAAGTAGTTTCCGTTACGCTTTTATTATTTTTAAATGTTATTTAAATTTCAACCTTGACAGAAAAATATAAGAATTATATTAATAACGTTTTTAAAGTCAATAAGGACAAGATTCGCCTGCAAAAGAGTCGCTTTTCATGACTTTCCTAGTTTTTTTTATTTGTCAGCGACGCCAGAGTGGATATAAAACCCGTGACATACATATAGGTGGCAGCGGCCCGCACGAACACAGAATGCGTCCCGGCGGCGGGGGCGTCCGCATCCGCATCCGCACCCACTTCCGGTGCGGGCGCGCCCGCCGCCGACGCCTCCGCCTGCGTGTCCCCGCGCGTGCTCGCCGCCCTCAGGGCCCGAGCGAGAGAACTGCGCTCCTCTCCTCCCGCACTCAGAGCCCTTGACCTACACCCTACTGACGTCACCATCGTATATAGACAGGTATGTAATCACAACTTTATTTTTTTTTTAAAGAAAGATATATTTATTAGATCAAATTAGTACACTAAATAAAACTATTAAAACCAAATACTGCACAGAATAAAATAGTGAAGTAGTCCCATCATACAGTGCTGGTTTTAGCTCTACCAGCGCCCTGGGCGAGATGACCCCCACCCCCCCCCTTCTCCCGCCAGCAAAAGGGATTTTAAGCCATCATAGCCATTTTATCTTTAGACTTAGATAATTTACGAGTAAGCAGGACTCGCCCATAAGCGACTGGAAATAAAGGTGGGCCTCAGGCGCCCTGGGCGGTCGCCCTACCGCGCCCTACCCTACGCCGGTACTGCCATCATAGGTACCAAGATGGTCCAAAAGGCCCCAGCTCAGCATGGCATAGCATAAAGGACAGGTTGGGCCTCCGATGGCTGCACCAACCTTACCGACTAAGTCCTCCCCTTCCCCCGGTTGCGCCCTGAGCCGAGGTTCGTACCCCACTCGGGGGTGCCCTCAGGCGTGGTTACCCGGCTGAGAGCCCTCTGCACTCGCCAATTGTTCCGGTAAGGTTGGAGCAGCCATCAGAGGCTACCAAATTAAGTCCTTTAAAAAAAAAACCCTTACCGAACAAAGCACTAGTAGGGAATATGCATAATATTATTACTAATTATCTCGACAAGCCAGTTGGTTAAGACGCATAATAGTAGAGTTATAATGTGTATGTATGTATGTTTGTTTGTTTGTTTGTATGTAATGTAATGTAATGTAACAGATAGGGCTGCGCGCCGTCCGCGAGATGTCGCTGCCCGACGCGTGCGCAGAACTGCTGCTCCCCCATCTCCACCATGACAGGTACATTGGAATTATTCTTAATAGTATCACACGAGTTTTTAATACCTAATTATGTGCAGTATCATACAGTACTTTATCTAAACTCATATAAATAATGTCATTTTAAAAAAAAGAAAAAAAAATTTTTGGTCCTTTCTCCCAAAAATTCTTACCTCTAAAGTTCAAGTCAACAAATTTGTGGCATTGTCATCGTCAAATTGAATTGATACTGATTGATTATACTATTGATAGGTCCAAAGTGTACTTTAATAGAAAAAAAGTTATTTTATAGCATTATCTTGGGAACACAACTGTACTATAATGAATCATTATACACGGGTGTGCCTAAAGTGGCTCATTAAAGTACTGATTTTGATTTCATAATAAGAACATTACGATATGAGAGTAGATAAAAATATCATATATTTCTTCAAATACTTAAATCATTATCCAGTCTGGCGTCGCTGTCCGTATTTGGCCCAACAATTTTGTTGTCATATGGCTTTTGTTTATAACAAGTAGTTTCCGTTACGCTTTTATTATTTTTAAATGTTATTTAAATTTCAACCTTGACAGGAAAATATAAGAATTATATTAATAACGTTTTTAAAGTCAATAAAGACAAGATTCGCCTGCAAAAGAGTTGCTTTTCATGACTTTCCTAGATTTTCAATCTTACGTATTTTCCATTTTATTTGACAGCCACGCCTGAATGGTAATCAATAGTGTATCTAAACTGCAATGTTAAAAGGATTTTCAAAATTCACCCCCTAAGGGGGTAAATAGGCTAGTTTAATGATATCTATGTATGTTGTAGGGAGAGCAGCAGTAGTGGTGACGAGTGGCAGCCCGGCGCGCAGGCCGCGGACCGGGACCAGGACCGGGACCGGGACCGCGGCTGGAGTGGACCAGATACCAAGGACTGTTGCAGGTACTATTATACTTGTAATTACATTTTGGTATCCTACTTATATAACTAGCTGTGCTGTTCCCCGCGGCTTCACTCGCGTTCCCGAGATAACAAGTAGCCTATAACCTTCGGGGATAATGTAGCTTCCTATTAGTGAAAGAATTTTTCAAATCGGACCAGTAATTCCGGAGATTAGCGCGTACAAACAAACAAACTCTTCAGCTTTATTATTAGTATAGATATTATACTTTATACATGTGAAAGTAACTCTGTCTGTTTGTTACCTTTTCACGCCTAAACCACTGAACCGATCAAGATGAAATTTGGCACGCAGATAGTCTATGATATGGAGAAAGTTATAGGTTACTTTCTATCTCAGGAACACGAGTGAAACCGCGTAGAACAGCTAGTAATATTATAAATGCGAAATTTTGTGAGCGAGTATGTTTGTTACTTCTTAACACTCAAACGGCTGGACCAATTCAGATGAAATTTTGTGTGGAGGTAGCTGACATCCTGGATTAACATATAGGCTACTTTTTATCCCTCGGGAACGCGGACGAAACCTATTTTATCATGTTTTAAAAACTTGACACTCGTCTTTTTTGTTTGAGGTTAAAAATGGTTCTGTAATCTACATCTATCTATATACTAATAATAAAGCTGAAGAGTTTGTTTGTTTGAACGCGCTAATCTCAGTGTTACTGGTCCGATTTGAAAAATTCTTTCACTAATAGGAAGCTACATTATCCCCGAAGGTTATTGGCTACTTTATCCCGGGAACGCGAGTGAAGCCGCGGGGAACAGCTAGTCTGTAATAAATATGTATTCGTTGTACAGGACGCTAAGCGGAAGTGGATCAGTGCGATGCTCGTCAACAGGAAGTGCGCGGTCAGTTCCCGCCATTCATCTACCTATGGGTGAGTACATATATACTCTGTCATTATTTACTAAAATTAAAAAAAAAAATCAATTTTTAGTTGAATAAAGCATTTGTAATCTTCTGGAACTGTTTGAAAGCATTTTAACTATCTATTAGGGTAACTATCTTCTGAGACAGTTGAATGTATATTTGGGGTAATTATTTTTAACTATCTTCTGAGACAGTTGAATGTATATTTGGGGTAATTATTTTCAACTATCTTCTGAGACAGTTGAATGTATATTTGGGGTAATTATTTTCAACTATCTTCTGAGACAGTTGAATGTATTTTTGGGGTAATTATTTTCAACTATCTTCTGAGACAGTTGAATGTATATTTGGGGTAATTATTTTCAACTATCTTCTGAGACAGTTGAATGTATTTTTGGGGTAATTATTTTCAACTATCTTCTGAGACAGTTGAATGTATATTTGGTTGGGGTAATTATTTTTAACTATCTTCTGAGACAGTTTAATGTATATTTGGGGTAATTATTTTCAACTATCTTCTGAGACAGTTGAATGTATATTTGGGGTAATTATTTTCAACTATCTTCTGAGACAGTTGAATGTATATTTGGGGTAATTATTTTCAACTATCTTCTGAGACAGTTGAATGTATATTTGGGGTAATTATTTTCAACTATCTTCTGAGACAGTTGAATGTATATTTGGGGTAATTATTTTCAACTATCTTCTGAGACAGTTGAATGTATATTTGGGGTAATTATTTTTAACTATCTTTTGAGACAGTTGAATGTATATTTAGGGTAATTATTTTTAACTATCTTCTGAGACAGTTGAATGTATATTTGGGGTAATTATTTTTAACTATCTTCTGAGACAGTTGAATGTATATTTAGGGTAATTATTTTTAACTACCTTCTGAGACAGTTGAATATATATTTGGGGTAATTATTTTTAACTATCTTCTGAGACAGTTGAATGTATATTTGGGGTAATAATTTTTAACTATCTTCTGAGACAGTTGAATATATCTTTGGGGTAATTATTTTCAACTATCTTCTGAGACAGTTGAATGTATATTTGGGGTAATAATTTTTAACTATCTTCTGAGACAGTTGAATATATCTTTGGGGTAATTATTTTCAACTATCTTCTGAGACAGTTGAATGTATTTGAACTCTCTTTTGGGATTATATTAACTATGTAACTTCTTTTATGAATCTTAAAATTAAATTTCTCTTTGATATGATTATTGCATTATTCAATCGATTATGCTGGAAGAAACAATTAGAAATAAGCTGTCCCTTTGTGCTTTTTTGTGTTCGCTCTTGTCTGTGTACATATATAAATAAATGTTATTGTATTGTATTGCAGATAACTCCCGCGCGGGCACGTGCCGGCGCGAGTCGTCTCGTTCCGGAGATTCACATCAGCACAGGTACAAAATATTTTAGTATCCTAACTGACGGACTAATTTGATTAACAAATTATAAGCACACAGTACAAAATAGAGTAATCATAAATATTTATTTGCAGTGGTATCGCGGGCATCGGTACCGGTCTCGGTCCCGGGGTCGGTCTCGGTCCCGGGGTTGGTCTCGGGCGGCTGTCGGCGGCGGTCCCGGACGTGGCGATGGCCCCCAACGCGAACACGCACCTACTCACCGCCAGAGACTACTTCAGGCACCCGCCCACAGGTTACATACAAAACCTTGTACTGGGGGGCTAAAACGGCCGCTCGACCAATATTGCTATGCAATTCATATCTCGAATTTACAGCAGAGACAAATGTTTTTTTTAAATATTTTTTGGTGAAAATGCAAATCATTTTAATCAATTAATTTAATCAATTTAGACAAATTACACCGTAATCTGCTGTAAATTCGAGATATGAATTGAATAGCAATATTGCTCGAGCGGCCGTTTTAGCCCCCCAGTATGACACAACTTAGATGAAGCATCGGCGAAATTCGTAAAATCGATCATTCCCGACAAGAGAGCCTACAACATTACCCATGATTATTAGTACTTTGTTTTTTTTTTTCTTTGTTTTTTGGCATCACACTTAGTGTATTTTGCCAGTGTCATGTTGAGGAATGTAGTTATTTTTATATTCTTCATGTATTAAATTCTCGTCAATCGTCAAGTTTCTAAGTTCAAGAGTCATGTTAAATCTTCTTCAAGTCATAGTCGGTCAGTTTAAGTTAGTTTTAGTACGATGGTAGCCGTTCTACTAAAACTTTTCACGGACTTGTTGAGACAACTTGAAAAGCCACTATACACGTATTAGTACTTTAAGCGAAAATGATCTTGTTGAACGTTGAATGGCGCGATAATCAATGATTTTTATTAGTTGTGTAAATCGCAAATTAAGTGTAGATATACGATTTGCCGATGCTACATCTAAGTTGTGTCATACTATACACTATTTATGCTGGTGGGCTAAATTGTGACGTCATAAAACAATTACTGTCTGATTTTTGAAATGATTTAGGAAAAATCTTTGAAGTATATTTTTTTACTCGAATGTAAATTTCCTTATTTTCAATCAAAATGTTAGTATTTTGAAATGTTAGTGTTTTGGCTTTTCTCGGGTTTTCTGTACTATAATATCCATTTATTATACATATAAACCTTTCTCTTGAATCACTCTATCTATTGCTGAAAACTGCATTAAAATCCGTTGAGTAGTTGAAAAGATCTAAGCGAACAGACAGCGGAAGCGACTTTGTTTTATACTATGTAAAGAATCTAAATATATAAAAGAAAACGGACTAACTGACTGATCTATCAACGCACAGCTCAATAGGAGATCACGAGCGAAACCGCAGAGCGAAAATTTAATGAGGCTGAATTTCTTCTCGCTTCTTCTTTCTTCTTGTTTCTTCTCTCTTCTTGTTTCTTCTCGCTTCTTCTCAGGTCTAAACTGACTATTTGTCTTTGACAGAGTACAGCGCGCGAGGAGTTCTTCAACTGGATCTGGGAGATGGCGCCACACATACACCCAGACCTGGTAATTATACACGTCCATACTAGTATCATATATGCGAATGTAACTCTGTTTGTTTGTTACCTTCTCACGACTGAACTGATGAACCGATCGCGATGAAATTTGGCACGCAGATAGTCTATGATATGGATATAGGGTACTTTTTATCCCGGTAACGCGGGTGAAACCGCGGGGAAGAGCTAGTATATTATATAATACTAATCTATAGTAATGATCAAGCTGAAGAGTTTGTTTATTTGAACGTGCGATTCTCTGAAACTCCTAGTCGGATTCGAAAAATTCTTTCGTTAATTGTAGGCTACATTATCCCCGAGTGCTATAAACTACTATCTCGGGACGCGAGTGAAACCGCGGGCCGGAAGCTAGTATAACACAAACCCTTGCTCGATCAAAATTTTGAAGTTTAATATTTTCATGATTTTAATGTTGGTCTTATAGTAAAAGTTAGTCCCTGTTTTATAGTCGGTCTCATAGTAAAAGTTAGTCCCTGTTTTATACTCGGTCTTATAGTAAAAGTGGGTCTCGATTTCAAAGTCGGTCTCATAGTAAAAGTTAGTGCCTATTTTATACTCGGTCTCATAGTAAAAGTTAGTCCCTGTTTTATACTCGGTATCATAGTAATAGTTAGTCCCTGTTTTATACTCGGTCTCATAGTAAAAGTTAGTCCCTGTTTTATACTCGGTATCATAGTAATAGTTAGTCCCTGTTTTATACTCGGTATCATAGTAATAGTTAGTCCCTATTTTATACTCGGTCTCATAGTAAAAGTTAGTCCCTATTTTATACTCGGTCTCATAGTAAAAGTTAGTCCCTGTTTTATACTCGGTATCATAGTAATAGTTAGTCCCTGTTTTATACTCGGTCTCATAGTAAAAGTTAGTCCCTGTTTTATACTCGGTATCATAGTAATAGTTAGTCCCTGTTTTATACTCGGTATCATAGTAATAGTTAGTCCCTGTTTTATACTCGGTCTCATAGTAAATGTTGGTCTCGATTTCAAAGTCAGTCCTAAAGTAAAAGTCGTTTATATTGTCGAGTATTTCCACGCGTTAAAACATAACATGTGAATGATCATAGTGTGTGTTTGTCTGTGTGTGCAGGATCTCGTGCCCAGCGTGCGGGTGGTGGGGGCGGTGGTAGCGCGGGAGGGGGGGGAGGGAACGCGAGCTCGTCGCACGGAAGGCAGTACCACGCGCGGGAACATGTACAGGTATATATACATACTGATACCGTTTTTAGGGTTCTGTATCCGTGTCCGTTTGTTCGTCGTCTGTCACAAAATTTTGTTTTTTACATATTTTTTTACTTCCCATTAATCTATGAACTTGAAATTTGGTCGTAATGATTATTATTATGTAATAGGTTGTGGAAAAAGTTTCTTCGCTTGTTTTAAGAAAATTCAAAACATTTTTTAATATAGTTTATTTACATTTAACTAAAGTATGTAGGTACCATTTTGTTCGATAACTTTTTGCCATCTTGTAGGTAGGGACATGATACCATTGCTATAGAAATTTTGGGACTTCTGATCAAAATACCGCAACAAGTAGTTTTGGCAGTCCTCTCGTGATGTTAACCTGACACTGCCTAAAATCAAAATCAAAACTCATTTATTCAGTTTAGGCCCTAATAAGGCACTTATGAATGTCAAAAGTTACAGTTTTACAATAGACTCTACTACCGGTTCGGAATACACTTAAGAATTCTGAAGAGACCGAAACAGGTGGAAATCTGAAGGTGCAAGGTCAGGACTATACGGCGGATGCATTAACACCTCCCAGTCAAACTCTCTTAATTTTTGCTGAGTGGCTAAATTTAGAGGTCTAGCGTTATCATGATGAAAAACCACACTCCTTCTGTTGATTAATTCCGGCCGCTTTCTCTCAACTTCTTGCCTTAATCTCATCAGTTGTCCGCAGTAGAGTTCAGAATCGATGGTCCTGCCTGGTGGTAACAGCTCATAATGAATAATGCCCTTCCAATCCCACCACACACACAGCATCACCTTGTTGCGAGTGAACCCGGGTTGAAGCCACAGTCTGGAGCCTGTCCGGCCTTTGACCACGACCTTTTTCGCACGTTCTTGTCGTACGTGATCCACTTTTCATCACCAGTTATCAGCTTCTTCAAAAATGGTTCGGTTTCAATACGTCGTAATAAAGAATCACAAATGAGTACACGGTTCATTAGGTTTCTTTCAGTGAGCTCGTGAGGTACCCAAATATCGAGCTTTTTTGTGTATCCAGTTTTTTTCAAATGCGCCAAAACTGTTTTGTGGTCGATTCCCAGTTCTTCAGCTACGTCGTAACTACTGATATGCCGATCTTGCTCCACTTTTTCAAAAATGGCATCCATTTTATCCGTAATAGGGCGACCAGAGCGACGTGCATTTTTGACATCAAAATTTCCGGATTGAAAACGCTTAAACCAAATTTGTGCTACTCTCACAGACACTGCACTACGTCCATAAATATCGCAAATTTTTTTCGCGGCTTGCGTTGCATTTTTACCTTTTTTGTAGTAAAATTTTAAAATGTATCGAATTTCTTCATTAGACTTCACTCATCTTGATAGTACGCAAAACAAATGAAAATCACACATTTTCCTAATTTGAATTTGGAATTATGTTCTTTAAAATTTAAACTTTCAATTATACCTAAACCAGCCAGATACAAATAGTATAGCCAAAGAGATTTTATTATAAGTTCATACATACTATAATGCGAAAAGACTTTTTCCCCAACCTAATATGTCGGAGAGTCTGGTTGTTTGTCCGACTCGATTGGCTCAATTTATTATCATGGTGGAGGTATCGGTTGAAATGGTGGCAACACTTGCGGTGAATGAATAACCTATGACTGAATGATAGTTTATGATACAAGTTAATGTGGGTAAGATCATTACGGGCGGATGGAACACTTTATCACGAGCTCTCGAGTTGTACACACGTCGGTGTAACTGTTGTTTCAATTGATACTGAAGTCTACCTTAATGTGAGTCTGTACGTGTAATTGAAGTGATTAAAAACTACCTGTCAGATTAACTAGGCTTTAACAGTCTGATGATGCAATGTTTGCAGGCGATGTCATGTTTACGAGTTAGGCCGGACGAAGACGAGCTGAGAGCCGCTATAGAGCTATCTGTTATCAGAGGTATGTCATGAATTTATTACCTGTTATAATAATATCATACTGTCAATGTTACTGACTGACTGTCTAACTGACTGACTGTGTCTAACTGACTGACTCGCTGATTAACTAACGGACTGACTGTGTCTAACTGATTAACTAACGGACTGACTGTGTCTAACTGATTAACTAACGGACTGACTGTGTCTAACTGACTGACTCACTGATTAACTAACGGCCTGACTGTGTCTAACTGACTGACTCACTGATTAACTAACGGACTGACTGTGTCTAACTGATTAACTAACGGACTGACTGTGTCTAACTGACTGACTCACTGATTAACTAACGGACTGACTGTGTCTAACTGATTAACTAACGGACTGACTGTGTCTAACTGATTAACTAACGGACTGACTGTGTCTAACTGACTGACTCACTGATTAACTAACGGCCTGACTGTGTCTAACTGACTGACTCACTGATTAACTAACGGACTGACTGTGTCTAACTGATTAACTAACGGACTGACTGTGTCTAACTGACTGACTCACTGATTAACTAACGGACTGACTGTGTCTAACTGATTAACTAACGGACTGACTGTGTCTAACTGACTGACTCACTGATTAACTAACGGACTGACTGTGTCTAACTGACTGATTAACTAACGGACTGAGTGTGTCTAACTGACTGACTCACTGATTAACTAACGGACTGACTGTGTCTAACTAACTGACTGACAAGACATAGGCAATAATAAAAAGTTTACGATTTTTAGAATAAATACTCCAATACTTACCACCATCTGCCACATTAAGATTGTGGTCAAAAAGGCCTAATTAACCAGTAATCATTTGACAGCATACTCCTCATTTCATCCGCGAGCTCACAGCCCCTCAGTTCTGCCACACAGAGAGTTATCTCAAAGAGAATTAACCCAGAGGGATATATCTCAACAAGATATGCCTCAAAGGGAATCAAGTAGGAGAGAATTGACGCAACGCGATTTAAATCAAAGAGAATTCTCTCTACGCGAATCTCACAGGGAGTTATCCCAAAAGGAATTGCCTCTACGGGAATTATCGCATCGGGAGTCATCTCAAAGAGAATTGTCGCAGCGGGAACTGCCTCTGAGGGAATTATCGCAGCGAGAATCGTCTCAAAGAGAATTGCCCAAGAGAGAACTGTCTCAAAGAGAACTGTCTCAGAGGGAATTGTCGCAGCGATGTCGTACCGCGGCCGCGACGTTGCCGCACTCGTATCGGACCGACTTGCAGGCACTTGGGAGTAATGGTGAGTGAAATATTCTAAACTAGCTGTTCCCCGCATTTTCACCCGCGTTCCCGAGGTATCTCATGTTTTCCCGGGATAGAAAGCAAGCATACGGCCCGCCTGATGGTAAGCGGTTACCGTAGCCTATGGACGCTAGCGACACCCGGGACAGAGACCATATACTAATCCTTGCCCCGGGTACCACTCCCTTCCCCCCACCCCGATGAGCTCTGGCGACCTTACTCACGCCAGGCGCAGGAGCACAACCAGGTTATTTGGCTGCGGTATTCTGTAAGGTGGAGTTACTTCCCCAGTCGAGCTGCTCTTCAAGCGCTATGCTCTACCTCTCTTCAAGTTGTCATGGATATTTCTCTTTACTTATACAGGTTCATGTCGCGTGCGCTCGTCCCTGTCCCCCTCGCCGCTGACGGTGGGGGCCGGGGGGGGCGGCGGGGCCCCCTCCAGCGCCCCCTCGGCCCCCCCGCACAGGCATAATGACCTGCACACGCCGCCGCCGCATTTAGCCAGTGAGTTATTTTTATGTTTGTGCAAAAAAACATAAACAAGGATTTTTGTTTATGTATAATTTTTTCAGTTTTATATTTTAATTTTTTTTTAAAGTATTTAAATATAAAAATACCTACATTGCTCAACTTGACACTGGCAAAATTTAAGGCGATGATAGCTCAGTGGTAGTGACGTCGGATGCCGAGACGAAGGTCCCGGGTTCGAATCCTACAATGAGCTTGAGCTTTCGGTGAAGGAAAACATCGTGAGGAAACCATAGCACGGTGGTAGGGTACTTTGTAGTACCCGCCTGGCTGGCTACCACCCTCAAGTTGAAAATCTGTCGCCAAGCACCTTCCGGTGTGTTCCGACAGCTGCACTTGAGAGACAGTTCCTTTCTAGGCTTTGTGTGCTTACCACCATTGGCCACATCATCACTGACCACGGTGAGATAGTAGTCAAACACCAGGCCTATACATAGTAATAAAAAAAAATAAAAAATACACTAAGTGTGATGCCAAAAAGACAAAAAAAGGAGAGGAATAATTGCTGATCCATCTGATTGCGACTATTTGCGACAAATGAATGACCGCGCGCACTCAAACAGTTTGGACTCGCTGACCTGTGCGTACGTCTGTAAGTGGCAAATAGGTACTATCGACAAAGTTGAAGCATGATCACCTTAAGGGTGTATTTTGCGTGCAGTGACCAGCCGCTACCTGTGTCTCACACAATATAACCAGACAATGCGCTTGTCATAAAATAGTATATTGTCATTGTCAGTAAAGTCTAAACAAAAGATTTTACAAGAAACCGTTTTATTGTCAACAATGGACAGGGCAAACTATGATTACTGGCTGCAAGCGAAAAGGTCTCAAAACTGATCATGCTTCAACTTTGTTGATGGTACCTACCCTACCCTTACACACCAATATTTTTTGCTATCAGCATCAGCATATCTAAATAATAGGTATCTCGAGAAAAAATAATCTGGTGAAAGTAGACTTATTATTTAAAATCCTGTATATTTGTTTAGTGTCTCGCGTGGTATGCGTGGGAGCGTCGCGGTCTCCCTCCCCCTCCCCCTCCCCCTCCCCCGCCCCGTGCGCCCCCTCCCCCGCCGCGGCCCCCGCCCCCACTCCGGCCGCGTCCCCCTCCCCGCGGCGCCTGCACCCGCACCAACACCAACACCGGTCGCACGATTACTCCCACTACAGGCACCAACACCAACACCAACATCATGACTACAGGTAACTAGATCTATTTGTTTTGATATAGTTCTCTTCTTAGCTTTTGTGTCCTTATCACTATCGGCCTCATCATCACTGACCACTGTGAGATCATTTAACACTATATTAATCTTCTCATCAAAAAAATCGAAACACTTCCGTTTTTATGGACATATATTCCTAAATATACTATTTTTTCTCATAATCCTTATAAAACATAAACTTGCAAGGTGTTTCGATTTTTCTGATGAAAAGTGTTTTAGCATTTTGCCCTTCGGTTTCACACGCGTTCCCGAGGGATCTTATGTTTTTCGGGGATTGAAAGTGTATATGTTATTCCAAGGTATGATCTTGTGTGAAAGAGTAACAAACATTTTCGTAAACTCTCACATCCTACACGGCTAGACCAATTTTTAATGAAATTTCTTATGGAGGTAGCTGACACCCAGGATTAACTCAGGCTACATATCCCTCGGGAAACTGGTAAAAACTGGTTTATAATTATACCAAGATTTACCCACAATGGTTTCTTGATTTTCCCAAGGCTTTTGACTCCATCTCGGTCCCTAGTTTCCCATCCCCTAATTGAAAAGCTCGAGAGGAAAATAAGAAGTTCAGCACATGATATTATTAAGAAGTGGTGCCGATTCTGTTGTTTACGAACTTAACTAATATTAGACAAGTCGACTCTCTTTCATGTTAACCTTATTGAAAAAATAAAGAACATTTTGAATGCTGTCAGTTTAATCCATGCCGTCGTAATGTACGGGTAAATAGTCGTGACCAATAAAGATCGCGCTTAAATTCACGTTGAAACGTGTGATCGGATTAAACTGACAGGACTAAAATATCTTGCATCCCTTTCTTACATTTACTATTAGAAAGAGATATAGTGAGATTAAATTTATTTAGTTCGTAAACAACAGAATCGGCACCAGTATCTCTCAAAAAGGACATTAATATATTCAAATGTGCAACTTTATAAGTGATGAGTTACTGCTACCTTTTGGAGTCCCTCAAGGATCAACTTTAGGGCCTATCTTGTTCTCTATATATGTTCATAGTCTTTGCAATATTTTCCTCTCATACAACAATATTATATACCGGGTGTAAGAGACACCGTATTCGGGAACGCGGGTGACACCGCAGGGCAGAAGCTAGTCAGTTACTAAAAATATCAATGTCTTCTGAAGATATCAAGTGTCCCCTTTGCTTCTTTGACCTCTAACTGATAATTCAGGGTTGAGGGCTCGTACTCGGGGTCGGGGTCGGGGTCCGGGGCCGGCAGCCGCGGGCCCAGCCCCCACAACTACGCGTGAGTGTGGGGCCGGGGCCGACGCCGGGGCCCCGACACACTGCCGCGAATCACGCGCCCGCGCAGGTACATTACACTCTCATACTCCAATTTTTTTTACACTCTATTTATGCAAGGTGTAAATGAGTTAACTCAAAAACTTAAACTTGTTCGTTCAGAATTGATAGTGGAGTCGATTGCACTAGTTTTTTTTTCTTTCAAGAAATACTATTGTAACTTGCCGTGTCTAATAGTATGGACGCTCTGTGCGCCTTTTGTATCTTTTATTTTTACTTGTTTATGAAGTAAGGTAAGGTAAAGTAAAGTAAGGTAAGGTAAGGGGCCGTAAAAAGGCCGCACAAGCAATATTGCTATGTAAATCTCGAATTTACGGCAGAGCCAAATATTTTTTAAATAATTTTTGGTGGAAATGTAAATCATTTAATTTCCAATTTAGACAAATTACACCATAATCTGCTGTAAATTCCAGAAATGAATTGCATTAGCAATATTGCTCGAACGGCCGTTTTAGCCCCCAAGGTAAAGTATAGTAAAATAATTTCAGAGAGGAGCCCACGGCGACGGACCTGTAGCCCGGTAGCGATCGCACCCGCAGGCCGCCACTAGTGTAGTGTAGTGTACTGTACTGTACTATAGTCTGACGTCACACTCACACTCACACACACACAGTGACCATGATCTCAACAACATAAAGGTTAACTATACTGTATGTATGTACGAGTAATATAGTGTTTGTAACTCGATGTTTTTATGGTTATAATTTATGTAGAAAAAGCTCCAAAGATGATATTAAAAAAAATATGAACTATGCGATTATAAGCCGCCATGTTGTGACGTCATAGCTGAAAACAGTTGAAGGTAGTGTTGGAATATGATGATTTTTTTTAAATTTAAAATCAAATGCTTCAGCTTTTGAAGGAAAACATGGTGAGGAAACCATAGCACGGTGGTAGGGTACTTTGTAGTACCCGCCTGGCTGGCTACCACCCTCAAGTTGAAAATCTGTCGCCAAGCACCTACCGGTGAGTTCCTACAATTGCACTTGAGAGCCAGTAGCCTTCTCAGCATTGTAACAGGTCGGCAACACATTGGCGACGGTAACCACTTACCATCAGGTAGACAACCTGCCTGCTTATCAACCTTCTGACATAAAAAAAACCAGTGAGTGGTCAAACTAACGCCATCTATTGGACAATTTAAAAACATCGAGTTATATATATATAAATAAATTGTCTATATTATATATAAATAAGAATTGTAAATAGTTATTATATAAGCGAGCATGTATTTAATATTAGTCATTTAAATTGAGTGTATATTATTTATTTTCATTTCCTACCTATCATACCTGCAGGTCGTGGGTTCGATTCCCATCCAGGACAAACATTTGTGTGCATGAACATGTCTGTTTGTCCTGAGTCTGGTTGTAATTATCTATATAAGTATGTATTTACAAAAGTAGTATATGTAGTATATCAGTTATCTGGTTGTCCATAGTACAAGCTCTGCTTAGTTTGGGATCAGATAACCATGTGTGAACAATGTCCCGGGATATTTATTTATTTATCAAATCTTGTTAGTCTCGTAATAAAGAAGCTAACTTTGCGCCCGCGGTTTTACTCGCGTTCTCCTGTTTTCACCTTAGGATATGTTAAAATTTAACTAGCTAACTGCTTCGTGCAATATTGACTACAGACAAACAAATTTTGAGTATTGTATCAATGAAATCTTATTTTCATTCGTTGTCCTTCTCTAAATTGTAGCGCTATCTCAAAATCAAAACTCATTTATTCAGTTTAGGCCCTAATAAGGCACTTATGAATGTCAACAGTTACAGTTTTACAATAGACTCTACTACCTATCTCATTCCAAGGTATTCTTTAGTAACTTTCTAAGGCCCAATTGCACCAACGACTTATACCACTAACCCGCTGGTTAAATATGGCTTTGTGACATAATTTTTATAGAGAATCTGTCAAATTTACATATTTAACCCGGGGTTAGTGTTATACGACGTTGGTGCAATTGGGCCTTAGTGTGATATACACACAGCGTCACATTAAACTTGGATTGTGTTTAAATGAAATTTAAAATAAATAATAATACACTCATACTTGTATAATGTTATAATAATTATGATTATTACATAGTGAAAGAACAAAATTGTTTAAAAAAAAGCGACCAAGACTCCATTCCGCTGTTTGTAATATAAATAATAATATATATATAAAAATAAATAATAATTATTGTGTATAGTTACGTTTTAATGTATTTAATGAAGTTATTATTGATTTTATTTCTATATTTTAAGGGAAATAGTGTTGTTTAATGTCGATTTTTATGATATCGATATTTAAAATACTTATTTATTAAAATGTACTGCTTCAACCACTGAACTCTATATGCTTTGGACGGGATACATTGAATATAATATCCATAATGTTACACTTGCCCGTCGCCAGCTATGCAATAGAAAGAGACATTTTAGTACATAAACACAGTTTTTATTAAGGTGAAACATTCGGTTGGAGCGCGAAATTCAAATATTATCACGTTTTTTGCTAATTGCAGCTCAGTTATAGGTCGTAAGTTATCAACATGTTATTTGCGACAAGAATGGTAGTATATTTACTGATTAATAACAAAAGAAATCATCAACACATTCCTCCAAGGTATATTAGTAACATTTTCATGAAATAGTCGTATATGACATAGCTGAAATTTGCAAAAAACGTGATAAAATTTTCATTTCGCGCTCCAACCGAAGGTTTCACCTTAATATGAACTCTCTATACGATTTATTATATAACTCTGCTTTTAGTTTTTGAAGTGTTTTTTCTGTGACTGAAGTATAATAAGACTAAACTTTGAATATGTATGACAGTTAAATAGATACAAATTTAACATTTAATGTGAATGTTTCTATTATAATGTTGTTATTTTGTCTTTTATCGATTTTTTAAGTTAAATTATGTTTCCGATTCTATTTACGACATCTCACGTTTCTTCCTTACAATGTTGAAAACACAGTAAAATTTGTCTATTCGTCGTGTTGTTTTTTTTTTTTTAAATACAGTGACGTCAATACGAAATATAAAATTGTATTTATCTTATAATTGAGAAGCCTCTGGAAATAACATTTACGCGAGTACTTTTTTAAGTTACTTGATTTTTATAGTTTTTAGAGATTGGTTAGGCCACGCTCATTTGCAAAATCCGACACAATGCAAAAAAAGTATCGTTTAACACGTGTCAAATTAAAAACCGCTTATCAAGGCTAAAATCACAGGTACTAATATTTTAAATCTTCGCGTACAGCCTGCACTGACGTAGTGACATCCGATCCAGCAATAGAGATCAGTGGTACATCGACATTTTCTTTTAATCGATATCGACAGCTAAATAAACTATATGTATAATACAAATTAATAACAATTTATATAAAATAAAACTGCCAATGTTATTTAAATAAGGATTTCGTTATTTAATTAAATGACTCAAATATTATAACTCTGAATTACTTTTGTCTAGACAGTGTTGCGCTGAAATCGCAACCAAAAAAAACAGGCCAGATTTGTCTACTATTTGACAAGCGCATTTAGGCATGATGAGTGATACCAGTACTTGAATATTACCCATAAAAGTTGGGGAAAGTATATTAAAAGTATATTCGGCACATAATTTGACAGAATACGTGTTTATAGCACAATGACAGTGTCATTACTGAGCGGGTGGCCTGTTGTGCAATTTTTATTTGCTCGTATTGTTTTGATAACATTTTAAAGTCTGGGTAAAATCAATTTTCCTCATAAGTTACAATATTGAAAAGGTTATGAACCACTATGCTAGCGCTTACTGGTCATGCTATAAGTTTATGGTACATGAGTAGCACAGAGTAATATTTGAGTCTATGGTCGCACGCGCAGCTCACACTTGCCATAAACATAATGTATATTTTGGTGTTGTTTTTTTATTATTTTGTTTGGGTGATACTGTCATATATTTACGTGCCCACTGTTATTATGTGGCTGCTGTTTCCAGGACAATTGGTAGGCGATGTCCTTATCCATATTATAGGCTATCTGCGTACCAAATTTCACTGCGATTGGTACAGAGAAGCGTTGTAACTTACATTCGTTTTCGTTTTATTTTCATAAAATCGTGTATTTTTAGTTTTTAATGAATATTATCGGTGGTATTTTGTCCAATAAAGATCAGTACAAGTGCACCAGTCAAGTGAAATGAAATGATTACGTGTATAGTGGCTTTTCAAGTTGTCTCAAGAAGTCCGTGAAAAGTTTTAGTAGAACGGCTACCATTGTACTAAAACCTAGCTTTGGCTGACTGACTGTGACTTGAGGATGATTTTGCATGACTTGAACTTAACTTGACGAGGATTAAATACATGAAGAATATGAAATACATGACTTACTACACTTGAAACTGGCAAAATACAAAAAGCGTGATGCCAAAAAAAAAGTAAGTGACAGTATCGCCCAACAAGAGCTGCAAAGACTGGGAATATGTTTAATTAATTGTATTATATATAACTATATAATAAATAACGTACCTTCAGTTCGTCATTTTGTAAATATCTCAATATTTACGTTTCAATTTTACGATGCTTTATTTACTTTTGAAGGCACTGAGAGGAATTAGACTATTTACGTTGTATCTTGGTGAAAATGAGTGATCATATATCTCTGGCTACTGTCACCAGATCCACAAGGTAAATAGTGTAAAGCATTGCAGATAAAATACCGTAAATAAGTCAAAAAGGAATATATCTGTTACTAGCTTCCGCCCCGCGGTTTCACCCGTGTTCCCGAGGGATCTTATGTTTGCCCGGGATAAAAAGCAGCCTATATGTTATTCCAGGGTATGATCTATCTATGTGCCAAGTTCCATCCAAATCCGTTCAGTAGTTTTTACGTGAAAGAGTAACAAACATACATACATACAAACTTTCGCATTTTTAATATAGTAGGATAGGTATACAGTGTCAAAAATAATGCTCAACAATCAAAAAAACTCTTTCACGTAAAAAATTACTGAACGGATTTTAAAGAAACTTGGCACTTAATTAGCTCGTACCCTGGAATAACATATAGGCAACTTTTTATCCCGGGAAAACATAAGATACCCCGAGAACGCGGGTGAAACCACGGGGCGGAAGCTAGTACTACCATATTTGCTTTCAGTGCCCTCAATAATAAATAACTTCTTCTAGTCTATCAACGAACTGAAATACGCAATTCCAATATAGAATTAAATAATAAGAGAATATAAACACTTAGCGGTAAGTAACCGAGGCATCGCGCCCAACTGACAGATTAACCGATCAAAACGAGACGAGTTATGAGTTTATTATATATGTCAAACAAACATTACGCAAAAAAAAACTAATCTTGTTAAAAACGAAACTGATTTAGTTCACTATAACTTTAACAGAAACCTGTGACAATGGTGTAGACCAGGGGTTCCCAAACTGTGCGTCGCGACGCCCCGGGGCGTCAAGGGGCTGCCCCAGGGGCGTCACGAACCGGTATACTTACGTCACGTTCTAAAGCTACACACTTTCTTCTTCTACAAGAGATCCAAAAAAAAGGGGAGGGCAAAAAAATTACAACATGTAAAGGGAATCGCAATACAAATAAAACCGGACAAGGGCGAGTCTGACTCGCGCACCGAGGGTACACTGCATTAAAAAAAAAATTCTCAATTTTCTTCATAAGTCCGATATGTCTCTGATAGCTTATCTAATAGAAACGAGTCTTTTAAATTACCATATAAATATTCTGCTAGATAAGCTATCAGTAATATAACGGCGACCTGCGAAACAGATCTTTATTAGCTCAACTTAATTTTATTTAAATTAAAGAAATGTAACCTTATTACAATGATTTAAACTATATTTCTGTTGTTAAAACATAATGCTCTTTTTGCGATTGATAAAATATGAAATAATGTTTTTGAAAAGTTATATTTTACTGCAGATTCATTTGATACTTATTGTAAGAACTTACTTTGATAAAATACAATGAAATCTTCGCCGAAATATTGTGAATATATATATATAAATTAAGTCTACATATAAATTGTATCCAGTTTTGTTTGTTTGTTTGTTTGGTAATGTTGTATGACGGTATCTTGTTGATGATCGGACGTTGTTGAAACAGATTATTATGTATAAATAAAATATTTATTCACACATATTGTCTATTATTTTCAATCATTCTTATCCCATAATCCATATATTAACCTCATATTTTTTCTATTTCTATTGCTAACTACCAGGATAGCATAAGTTAAAGATGTTTCATAAGAGCCAACATAGAATTTAAAACAAACTGACTTCATATGAATGGAGTAGCAGCGACTTGATTGCATAAAAAAGTACTAACTAGGATATCAAAAGATTGAAGGAGTTATTATACTCGCGAACTCATTGTAGGTACAGAGCAAGACTGGATATTATTATAAATTCTGCTGAGGAACTACCAGGATCGCATAAGTTGAAAGATGTGTCAAATGAAGGTAACATAAAATTTTAAATTTGAATTTACTCTGGCTGCTTAGAAAAAGTACTAGGACATCAAAAGATTGAAGGAGCTCTGTCCACTCGCGAACACTATGCAGACTGAATTTCATAACCAATTCCGTTACAAAACAACCAGGATATCATAAATTGAAAGAGATGTGTCAAATGAAGGTGAGAACATAAAATTTTAAATTTGAATTTACTGACTGCTTATAAAAAGTACTAGGACATCAAAAGATTAAAGGAGCTCTGTCCAATCGCAAAAACATTCTACCGAGCAGACTGACTTTTATCGGAACTACCAGGATAGCATAAATTTAAAGATGTCTCAAAAGTGAAAAAGTGCCAACATAGAATTGAAAACAACCTAGCGTGTTATGAAAGGAATACTAGGATATCAAAAGATTGAAGGAGTAAAATTGTATGTTGTCACCTTTATTTAACACATCTAATATAATATTATAAATGCGAAAGTTTGTGAGTGTGTATGTTTGTTACTTCTTCACGCTCAAACGGCTGGACCAATTTTTATGAAATTTGGAATGGAGGTAGCTGACACCCTGGATTAACTCGAGACTTACTTTTTATCCCTCGGGAATGCAGGTGAAACCGCGGGGCAGAAGCTAATTTCGTTATAAAATTCAGAATGCATTATTTACTTTTTTTTCGATATTTTCTATTTAAAAATACTGTAATTCAGCCATTTTATCCCGTGGATAAAAAAAATATTGAGATTGGGTCATAATGATGTCGATTCTGTTGTTTACGAACTTAACTAATATTAGACAAGTCACCTCTCTTTCATGTTAACCTTATTGAAAAAAGATAGAACATTTTTAATGCTGTCAGTTTAATCCATACCGTCGTAATGTACGCGTAAATAGTCGTGACCAATAAAGATCGCGCTTAAATTCACGTTGAAATGTGTGATCGGATTAAACTGACAGGACTAAAATATCTTGCATCCCTTTCTTATATTTACTATTAGAAAGAGATATAGTGAGATTAAATTTATTTTAGTTCGTAAACAACAGAATCGGCACCAATATGTAGGTAATAGTTTAATTTTGAAAACTTGGCACAGCCCACCTAAACTGGGTTTGTGAATAAATCAAATAAAACTTCAAAACTATTGTAATGTTAATATTTATTTCGTCATTATTATAATTATACGCACAAGTCTAGCACCGCTCCCCCTCCCCTCCCCTCCCCACCCCTACCTCGCTACAATCTGTACATACATACATTTATACATTATTTTACATTCAAACAAATGCTTTAAGCTTTTTAAAATGCGCTGACATATATTTGTCACATAACTTAATGACCCCATGATATAGGCAAGCGACCCTATGACAGTACTAAGCGACCCCATGACAGTACTAAGCGACCCCATGACAGTACTAAGCGACCCCACGACATCGAAGACAGTATCTAGGCACCTACCAGCGACATAGTTCACACACCGTCGGATAGATGGCGCACCATGATTCTCCATCGCGCTGACGAAGTTTATTCGGCAATCGACATACACAGATTGAATATTTCAAGTAGTAGTTGACTAAACTAAATCCTATATTTAGTTTAGTTTTTATTTATTAATGTTTTTTAACTATTATGCTGAAAGGAGTCTTAAGGCCGATTTTGATAAAAACTAAAACTTTATTGGATTTTTAGAAAATAAATTTTCTTCGCCGCGAATCTAAATCGTTGATTTGGAATAAACATGTCATAGTGTCGCTTGTAAAGATCATTTTCTGGGTAGTAATGAATGGCAGAATAAATAAAAGGGTTTAATTTTGAAGAAAATACTATTTACTTTTATATAAGTCGAATCCACCTTAACCATAAACTTTCCATAACATTACTTCCCAGCAATTCGATCTTATTATCACCGGCATTAAGCACAATTTTCAATAATTAAATGCACATTATTATCACAAAATAACGCGGGAGGGGGCATTTCTTACAACGTCGCATCGCAAGCATGTAATATTATATTACATTATAGCCTAACTGTGTGGCACTGCCTGGCAGGGCCACCATCACGGATTTGAAATCCAAGTCTCCATCATATCCACCTAAAAACCCTTATAACTTGTGAACCAAGGCGCGACAAAATCTGATATTCGAGGACAAAATAGCGACATCTTGGATTTCAAATCCGTGATGGTGGCCCTGCCAGGAAGTGCCACACAGCCTACCTCACAATCGCCGGGTAGTAAATCATCCCAATACATAAATAGAAAACATGACTGAGTGATCTATCAACGCACAGCTCAAACCACTGGACGGATCGTGCTGAAATTTGGCATACAGATAGCTTATGACGTAGGCATCCGCTAAGAAAGGATTTTTGAAAATTCAACCCCTAAGGGGTAAAATAGGGGATCGCGAGTGAAATTAAGATGGAAAGCACTGGACAAGGTTATCTGATTTCAAACTAAAAAGAACTTGTACTATAGACAACCAGATAACTGATATACCTGTACTAGATACTTTTCAATATTGATAAACTAGCTGTCGCCCGCGGTTTCACCCGCGTTCCCGGGATAAAAAGTAGCCTATATGTTATTCCAGGGTATGATCTATCTATGTGCCAAGTTTCATCCAAATCCGTTCAGTAGTTTTTGCGTGAAAGAGCAACAAACATACATACATACAAACTTTAACGTTTCTCCAGTCTCAGTTGTCTCCAGTTCATCTCAGATAGATTACCAAAAATCACATCGATCCGTTACTTCATTGCTACATAATATAAAACAAAGTCGCTTCCCGTCTGTCTGTCCCTATGTATGCTTAGATCTTTAAAACGGATTTTGATGCGGTTTTTTTAATAGATAGAGTGATTCAAGAAAGGTTTATATGTATAATACATGCATATTATAGTACAGAAAAGCTGAGAAAAGCCGGGCGAAGCCGGGGCGGGTCGCTAGTTTATTATATTAGTAAGTAGTACAACCAGACTCACAAATATGTCTGTTTGTCCGAATGGAAATGGAACCCACGACCTGTGACCCAGTATCTCTACTATATTTATCAGGTTATATTACACGACGATTGTGAAAATGGCTTATAATTTCTTATTTTTAGTGATCGAAAAAACTGAGGACAATTTTTAATGTATTTTAAGCTTCTGTGAACACATTCCCAGCATGGTAGGTGATTGAAGACCCAACATGAATATTTCACTAGATATACCTATTTATTGAAGATTTTTAAAAATATCCTCAATATTTTCCGACCAAAACATTTTTTTTTAACATCAAATATTTTTAAGTTCATTCACTTTTCTTAAAATTATTTCGTAAACGACATATTCCATCTCTTTTACAGACATAATTGATATTTTTAGTACATGCTAGCCCATTTTTGATGGGTCTAAAAGCGAATGATACGACATTTACGGGATTAGTAAGTAGACATTTCTTTACAATAAACTCTATGTGCTATGTAGGTAAGTGTTATTTTACAATATTTTATTATTTGGTATTTGATATACTATCTTTTTCCTATTTCTTTTAACGTATATATAATTCATATTTTTCGTTGACAAATTGATATAATGTAGTCTTTAGAGAATAATTCATAATGTATGTATGTGTATTTGCTTTTTTATCCAAAACACGATTAAATAATTTCATTTCTATATAGCGCTGTCTTTTTCTTGTAATTTACATTTCAATTCATTTTTATGGTGAAAGGTCCAAAAATCCCGTGATATTCAAATTTTATTACGTTTTTTGCTAATTTCAGCTTAATAATGTTAGTAAACATGTGATTTGCGTCTCATACGAATATCTATTGATTATTGTATGTATACATTATACTTTTGAAACTATTACGGAGCTGCAATTTGGAAAAAACGTAATAAAATTTTAAATTCGCGGGTTATTTGGAAAATCCCCCTAAATTTTTTTATTAGTTTTTAAAGGCGGTTTTTGATTCATAATCAAAATAATTATTTTAGACCAGGACATGATTTCCGTTGGATATAGTAGACCAATACGGAAAGTAACAATTTTTAATATTTTTGTCTGTCTGTCTCCAAAACGGATGGACCGAATTTGACACGACTTTCACTGGCAGATAGATTATGTTATAAGGAGTAACTTATGTTGATTTTATTTTAGAAAAGGAATTAGGGTTCCGCGCAAAAAAAACCGGGGATAATTATTCCAAAATATTGTTAATTACCTTGAATATAGATCTAACGAGCCGCCTTAACATAGATTTTTTAAAATAGCCTCATTTTAAAATTAAAAAAAAAACGAGATTCTTTTTTTTTCTTTTTATACTAAGTTTAGTTCTAAACAAGCATATACCGCGACAAATAAAGTATTATACTCAAAATAGTTTAATTTTACAATTTAATACAAATTATACCTATCTACTTTATAATTTTGAAATATATTTATTTTTCTTTCGTTCCTTTTTTTTGTTCAATAATTTTAATATGGCTTTTACTATGTCCTTTATACTTTTTACGTTACATTTTTTACGTTACCAACATTGCTTTTTACGTTACCAACATTGTTTTTAACGTCATCAACCTTATTACTATGATATTTAGATCGCATTTCGATTAGAGAAAAGTTGGCTTTAAAAATATTTATTTAAAATAATGAACGTAGGGGATAAACAGAGAACCTTTCTATTTTAAGTCGGTTAAAAACAATGTTTAATAAGTAATCAATATATACATTAAAATGGCTTCGATTCTATTAGTGACAAACTAAACATATTTAATTTCAGTGTATCCCTTTCTAACAAAAAACATAAGAAAGGGATAAAAGATTCAGTCCTGTCAAATTTGTCCGATAGCTTGTTTCAACGTGAACTTAAGCGCCATCTTTATTAGTCACTAGTATTTAATATAAAATGATCTGACAGCTTTAAATATATATCATTTTTTAATAATCTACATAAGAAAGAGACGCGCTAGAATTAAAATTAGTTTTGTTCGCAAACAGAATCTGTACCCTTATTACGACGCAATAAAGTATATTTCTCTTTGTCATTCCTAAATGTATCCGTAGATTTGATAAGTATATATATATTGTTTATAGATCTGTCTCCGATGCGTTTGTATGTGTTTGTGTGTCAAGCCAGTGCCGGTCTCTACGACGCCGGCTCCTTGTAGACTCACTCTGAAAAAAAAAAAAAGAATTAGCTCATTCACGTGGTAAAGGAATATCCTATGTCCAACTCCGTAACATGGGCTTTCTGCATGCCAAATTTCATCGCGATCGGTTCAGTGGTTTACGCGTGAAAAGGTAACAAACAAACTTATAAACAGTGTTACATTTATAGCCTGTGTGTAGGGCATGCAATTATCCGCCTCATTTTACTATCCGGATATTTCGGATACTTCCAGTTCACTATCCGAATAAATCCGGATAATATGGATAATTCGGATACCCCCTTAGAAATGGGTAAATCAATCAGCCAACTTAAAAATATGTCTTTAATTAACATTTTTAAACACGCACGCCGCCCAACGAAATGCTCAACAGATCTCAAAGTCTTTAACTCGCGAAGTCGCGACACACGCCAATTTAAAACCGTTATTATTAAAGAGGCCATTGAGCAGAATAAAGGCTCTTAAGTGTTCGCAAGAGATCTGTCTGTTGGGCAGAGCCACCTGACGAAGCTGAAGACTGAGGGTGGCAGAATCATCACATCAAACATGTCGGCTAACCCAACACTATACTGAAGATATCCCGGACGTCAGCCTGTACGAGATTAGAATGGCTCTCAAACAACTCAAGAACAACAAGGCGCCAGGTGATGATGGAATTACAGCTGAACTTCTGAAGGTACACCGATCCTCAGGGCCCTTCAGAAACTATTTAATTCCGTCATACTCAAAGGCCGGACGCCGCAAGCATGGCACAGAAGTGTGGTGGTGCTCTTCTTCAAAAAGGGAGATAATTCCCTATTCAAGAATTACAGACCCATCACACTGCTGAGCCATGTTTACAAATTGTTCTCGAGAGTCATTACAAACCGTCTCGCATGCAGGTTTGACGACTTCCAGCCTCTCGAACAAGCCAGTTTCCGAAAAGGCTTTAGCACCATAGACCACATACACACGCGGCGACAAGTTATACAGAAGACCGAGGAGTATAACCAGCCATTATGCTTAGCGTTTGTCGACTATGAGAAAGCCTTTGATTCGATTGAAACCTACTAGGCCGTGCTGAGGTCTCTTCAAAGGTGCCAAATCGAATACCGGTATATTGAGGTGTTAAAGTGTTTGTATGAGATCGCCACCATTTTGGTCCGTCTCCAGGACCAGAACTCGAAATCTATCCAATTGCAGCGAGGCGTGAGACAGGGAGACGTGATATATCCGAAACTGTTCACCGCTGCACTGGAAGACGTCTTCAAACTTCTGGACTGGAATGGATTTGGCATCAATGTCAATAGCGAGTACATCACTCACCTTCGATTTGCCGATGATATAGTAGTCATGGTTGAGACCTTGGAAGACCTCAGTACAATGCTCGATGACCTCAGCAGAGTCTCTCAACAAGTGAGTCTAAAAATGAACATGGATAAGACGAAAATCATGACGAACGTCCATGTTGCACTCAAGTAAACGTTGGGAATTCTGCACTCGAAGTTGTAGAGGACTATATTTACCTAGGACAGACCATCCAACTAGGTAGGTCCAACTTCGAGAAAGAGATCAATCGTCGAATCCAACTCGGCTGGGCAGCGTTCGGGAAGCTACGTAATATCTTCTCGTCTCAAATACCGCAGTGTCTCAAGTCGAAAGTCTTCGACCAGTGTGTGTTGCCAGTGATAGCTTACGGAGCAGAGACGTGGTCGCTTACGATGGGTCTTATCAGAAGGCTGAAGGTCACCCAAAGAGCAATGGAGAGGGTTATGCTCGGAGTTTCCCTGCGAGATCAAATCAGAAATGATGAGATCCGCAGGCGAACCAAAGTAACCGATATAGCCTGAAAAATTGCCAAACTTAAGTGACAGTGGGCGGGGCACATCGCTCGTAGAACCGACGGCCGCTGGGGTAGAAGGGTTCTCGAGTGGCGACCACGAACCGGAAGACTCAGCGTGGGCAGGCCCCCCACAAGATGGACCGATGAACCGATACCCGCTGGATGCGGGTAGCGCAAGACCGGCCGTCGTGGAGATCCTTACGGGAGGCTTTTGTCCAGCAGTGGACGTCTTTCAGCTCTGACATGATGACGATGTAAAATGTTGTAATATTTGAGTGATTTTGATGTAATCCAATTAAAAATTAGTATGCTATATTAATAAAGTAACTATTCGTTTTATTCGTTTTATCCGGATAGTAAATCGAATAATATCCGAATATTAAAATCGACGGATATCCGGATAATTCGGATATCCGAATATCCGGATAGCATGCCCTACCTGTGTGTTAATCCAGGGTGTCAGCTACCTCCATACCAAGATTTAATCAAAATTGGTCCAGCCGTTTGAGTGTGAAGAAGTAACAAACATACTCACGGATATATGACCTGGTCGGTATATAATGTTATGTAGGATAGTTGACCTGGTCGGTATATAACATTAAGTAGTATAGTTGACCTGGTCGGTATATAATATTAAGTAGGATAGTTGACCTGGTCGGCATATAACATTAAGTAGGATAGTTGACGTGGTCGGTATATAACATTAAGTAGGATACTTGACCTGGTCGGTATATAACATTAAGTAGTATAGTTGACCTGGTCGGTATATAATATTAAGTAGGATAGTTGACCTGGTCGGTATATAACATTAAGTAGGATAGTTGACGTGGTCGGTATATAACATTAAGTAGGATACTTGACCTGGTCGGTATATAACATTAAGTAGGATAGTTGACGTGGTCGGTATATAACATTAAGTAGGATAGTTGAGCTGGTCGGTATATAATATTAAGTAGGATAGTTGACCTGGTCGGTATATAACATTAAGTAGTATAGTTGACCTGGTCGGTATATAATATTAAGTAGGATAGTTGACCTGGTCGGTATATAACATTAAGTAGTATAGTTGACCTGGTCGGTATATAATATTAAGTAGTATAGTTGACCTGGTCGGTATATAACATTAAGTAGTATAGTTGACCTGGTCGGTATATAATATTAAGTAGGATAGTTGACCTGGTCGGTATATAACATTAAGTAGGATAGTTGACGTGGTCGGTATATAACATTAAGTAGGATACTTGACCTGGTCGGTATATAACATTAAGTAGGATATGACGTGGTCGGTATATAATTTTATGTAGGATAGTTGACGTGGTCGGTATATAATATTAAGTAGGATAGTTGACGTGGTCGGTATATAACATTAAGTAGGATACTTGACCTGGTCGGTATATAACATTAAGTAGGATAGTTGATTTGGTCGGTATATAACATTAAGTAGGATATGACGTGGTCGGTATATAATTTTATGTAGGATAGTTGACGTGGTCGGTATATAATATTAAGTAGGATAGTTGACGTGGTCGGTATATAACATTAAGTAGGATAGTTGACCTGGTCGGTTTATAACATTAAGTAGGATTTTATAGGTACCTTATGTTCGGGGAAGTGTTCGTGTAAAGTCGGCTCTTGGTCGTGTTGTAGTTCTGTATGCAGGTTGTTGGCTTCATGTATCGCGCGAGCCTCTCGAGCTGTCAACACCTCCTGACAAATTTCAAAAATGAAACATATTGATAGAGGTTTGGCACTTTTTAACCTCATTAAAAAAGGAGGTTCTCAATTCGTCTGTATAAGGCGATGATAGCTCAGTGGTAGTGACGTCGGATGCCGAGACAACGAGAAAACATCGTGGGGAAACCTTAGCACGGTGGTAGGGTACTTTGTAGTTCCCGCCTGGCTGGCTACCACCCTCAAGTTGAAATTCTGTCGCCAAGCACCTTTCGGTGTGTTCCGACAGCTACACTTGAGAGCCAGTTCCCTTCTAGGCTTTGTGTGCTTACCATCAATGGCCACATCATCACTGACCACGGTGAGATTGTGGTCAAACACAGGCCTATACATAGTAAAAAAAAAAAATATATATATATTTGTCAGTATAGCTCCAAGATTGTCCCATATTAATTTTATTGACTCTGAAGGTTTTACTCTTTTTTTAAAGTTGATTATTACTATGTATAGGCCTGTGTTTGACCACAATCTCAACCGTGGTCAGTGATGTGGTCTATGGTGCACGCTTTGTGTGTGCTCCATCGGAGATCTTAGCTTGTCGAGACTCACATCTGCCTGAAAACAATGTTATATAATAATAATATCCCGGGACATTGTTCACACACGGTTATCTGATCCCAAACTAAGCAGAGCTTGTACTATGGACAACCAGATAACTGATATACTACTTTTGTAAATACATACTTATAGGCCTGTGTTTGACCACAATCTCACCGTGGTCAGTGATGATGTGGCCAAAGCCTATAAGGCAACTGGCTCTCAAGTGCAGCTGTCGGAACACACCGGTAGGTGCTTGGCGACAGATTTTCAACTTGAGGGTGGTAGCCAGCCAGGCGGGTACTACAAAGTACTACTTTTTAGAGGTTTAAATTAGTGAGTCCGACTCGTACTTGGTCAATTTTTGAGTTTTTCGCATTCAGAAAAACAGACAAATCGCGAAACTAATAACGTTATACATAGTTTACTTACTTGCATCATGACGGCTGCTTCCATTTCCGCCATGCTGAAGTTACCGACCGGCTTCGGCAGGTCTTCTTCTTCCACATCTATCAATTACACACAATTTATCATATATTTGACAACAATAGGGAATATGCATATTTTTATTGTTTTAATAAATCTTCAGTCTTATAAGAAATTGAAGAAAAAACATTGTTAATAAGCGACTTTTTCACTCAGTTGTCCTTTTTATATAAGTAGTTTTTAGTTTTTCTTAAATTTAATTTGATGCTTAAACTAATGAACAAAATACATTTACATATTTAGTTAATAAATAACCAAGATCTATATAAGCCATCAAAGGTTTATATTTATCTCTTATTAGAAAAACTGAATTAAGAATGGAAATTATATGACCTTGTGTACTATGACGTCACGGATCTTTCTGTATGTAGTTTAATATGGTTATATCTTCCGTATTTCCGATTTTAATAATAACTACATAAGAATTCATATACTCTACTATCTGTTCCCCGCGGCGTCACTCGCGTTCCCGGGATAAAAAGTAGCCTATAACCTTCAGGGATAATGTAGCTTCCTATTAGTGAAAGAATTATTCAAATCGGTTCTGTACTTTCGGAGCCTATTCAATGCAAACAAACAAACAATCAAATATTAGTATAGATGAGGCCAAAAGTAGTGAACGCAAATCCTCAAGCACCCATGACTGTAATATAATAAACTAGCTTTTCGCCCCGCGGTTTTACCCCCTTAGGGGTCGAATTTTCAAAAATCCTTTCTTAGCGGATGCCTACGTCATAAGCTATCTGTATGCCAAATTTCAGCACGATCCGTCCAGTAGTTTGAGCTGTGCGTTGATAGATCACTCAGTTTGATGATAGCTCAGTGGTAGTGACGTCGGATGCCGCGGCGAAAGTCGTGGGTTCGAATCCTACAATGAGCTTGAGCTTTAGATAAAGGAAACCACAGCACGGTGGTAGGGTACTTTGTAGTACCCGCCTGGCTGGCTACCACCCTCAAGTTGAAAATCTGTCGCCAAGCACCTTTCGGTGTGTTCCGACAGCTGCACTTCCCTTTTCAGCCAGTCAGTTCCCTTCTAGGCTTTGTGTGCTTACCATCATCGGCCACATCTTCACTGACCACGGTGAGATTGTGATCAAACACAGGCATATACACAGTAAAAAAAAAAGTCATTCCTTGTATATATTTAGACTAGACTGACCGTGATATGAGAACAGTGATGGTGTGTGGTCCGGTTGGTCTCGCAGCGAGACGGTCTCGGCCTTCAGTCTCGCGGCGTGACTCCGCAGCCTGGTCTCGCAATCCACGCTCCAGCCCTCCCCACTCCCACTCCCACCCTCGCACACTCTACACAACACAAACAAACAAATAATAACATTGTACAGTACAAAGTATGTAGTACAAATTATGTAGTACAAAGTGTGTAGATCAAAGTATCTAGTACAAAGTATGTAGTACAAAGTATGTTGTACAAAGTATGTAGTACAAAGTGTGTAGTACAAAGTATGTAATACAAAGTGTGTAGTACAAAATATGTAATACAAAGTATGTAGTACAAAGTATGTAGTACAAAGTAGTTAGTTCAAAGATAAGAGAATTGTGTTGCTTTTTATTTATTTTTTAATTTGAATTGTTATCTCACTGGTTGTGATGCTGCAGCCAGGGTCCGGGAGACAGGAGCGGTTCCCCGATAGCTGCTGAACTCTGTTCCGCGTCCAGTCGACAGAGCAACTGTCTGGCAACTAGTTCCGCTGCTTCCCGCTACCAATCAAAAGTTTACCTTATTACAACATTATACAGTTCTAATTTGCAATATACTGTGTGGTAGAGGTAGCGTTTTCCCGGGATAAAAAGTAGCCTATATGTTATTCCAGGGTATGATCTATCTATGCGCCAAGTTTTATAGAAATCCGTTCAGTAGTTTTTACTTGAAAGAGTAACAAACATCCATACAAATTTTAGCATTTATAATATTAGTATAGGATATTAAGTAGGTATAGGGAGCACAATGTTTTTTTAAATTAAGTACGTAGTCTGTTGGCGTAGGTCATTTGTGATCATGACCATGTCTGTTTGTCCTGAGTCTGGGTGTAATTATCCATATAAGTATGTATTTACAAAAAAAAAAGTAGTATATGTAGTATATCAGTTATCTGGTTGTCCATAGTACAAGCTCTGCTTAGTTTGGGATCAGATAACCGTGTGTGAACAATGTCACGGGATATTATTATCAATTCTAAGAAATACGTTAACAATGAAAAACAAATCTTATCTCCTCATGATAAGGATTATCTATTAATTTTAAGGTTAAAAGCAAAATGTACATATAAACCTTGTTATGACGCGATAAGGTTAATTTTCCTTTGTCAATCCCAAACATCAAAAAATATTTCTTTCACATAAATGTTAATTTATTTTTTTCAAAAGTAAACCTTATTATAAATACTTACGGTCTGTTTTAAGTATACAAGGTTAACTAAGTAATAGAGTGTCATACCTCGGCTCCCTCTCGGTTTTGCGTCTCAGCGAGCGCTAGGAGCACGTCGTACGTCTCAAGAGCGCGATCAGCCGCCCTGAGAGCCACACACAGCGACACCGAACAGGACTCTTGAACTGCGCACGCGCAATACAACCTAAAAACAGACGTAGTTGTAATATTAAAACTGGTTGTACCCCGCGGTTTCACTCGCGTTTCCGAGATTATGCTTTTTAAGATAGAAAGTTAAAATCTGTTCATTCGTTACGGAGATGGAGTGGTAACAAACATACATACATAAATTGTGTAAAACCCCAAAAAATATTAGACATATTTTTTCTTTAGTTCCTAAAACAAAAATAGCGTAGATACAGTGCGTTACAGTTTCGCGTGACGTCACGCCTTCGTACATTTTTTACAGAGAGATGACGTCACAAGCCCCCACTAACTTTGATGCGACTTATTTTTGTAATTTTCTATTGATTTAATAAAATCAAAAATACGTATCCAATATTTTTTGATAACCTAATGAAATATTACACTATGACGTCATAGTTTCACAGCATCAAATCATCTACTCTTAGCGGTTCCACTGTTAATTAAAAATCATAAAAAGCATTAAATGTACAACATATTTGATGTTTCCACGTGTTTTTACATGTTTTATGCATTGGTTAGTGTTTGGTCATTTATTTTTGACACTGTCAACTAGCCTATTATTTTTTGTCCACTCATCATCCCTATTGGATGTCCATAAGATACCAATTTTAGAAGCTTTTATTTACCTTCACCTGTCCCGTTGTCTGTAATGGAATTTTGCAAGTTACATTTGACCCACTACCCGGTTTCCGATTGAGCTGAAATTTTGCACGAATATGTATATCGCGTGACAATGCAATATTACGATGACGTGGAGCTGATCTGATGCTGGAGCTGGAAGGTGGCCATAGGAACACCGTAATAAAACGACACAACCCTATCGAGTTTGGGCTCATTGGAACCGTCTTAACGAGTAGTTGAAGACTTTGCAAAAAAAGTACAGTCGGCAATAAAAGTTTTTACCAAAAATGAAATTTTTGACAAACTTTTTTTAAGTATTAAGGTAGTTTAGTTGCAAATGTGTGGTATACAAACAAACATACCTATGTGCAGTGTCGGTGGCCCGCGCCAGGGCACAGGTGAGCACGCGGCAGTCCGCCTGCAGCCGCCCGCACCGCGCCCGCCACAGCGCCGCCCCCCCCGCCGCCGCCGCCGTCCCGGGGGATGTACCTTGCAACAACCAATATTCTATCATCATTATCATTATCCTCATCATCATGTCCGCCGAAACACGTCCACTGCTGAACAAAGGCCTCCCCCAAGGATATTCACGAAAAAAAAAAATTCAACCACTATCAATCAATAGGGTAGTTAGGCAAACAAAATATCAGCCAATAGTTAGCTGATAAGCTAGATCCGCTCGCTCAGTGGCAACACTGTCATTGTGCTATAAACACATATTCTGTCAATTCTGTGCCGAATATTTTTAATGAACTACTAATGACGTAGACGGGTGTACAAATCTTTGAATTTCTCAGCTTTTCTGTACTATAATATGCATGTATTATACATATAAACCTTCCTCTTAAATCACTCTATCTATTGCTGAACTTTACTAAAATCCGTTGAGTAGTTTAAAAGATCTAAGCGAACAGACAGCGGGAGCGACTTTATTTTATACTATGCAAAGAAGAAGAGTATGATACAGTATGGTGTAGTGCAGTATGGAATAGTACAGTATGTTATAGTACAGTATAGTATGGTGTAGTACAGCACAGTATGGTGTAGTACAGTACAGTATGCTGTAGTACAGTGTAGCATGGTGTAGTACAGTGCAGTATGGTGTAGTACAGTATGGAATAGTACAGTATGGAATAGTACAGTATGTTATAGTACAGTATAGTATGGTGTAGTACAGCACAGTATGGTACAGTACAGTATGCTGTAGTACAGTGTAGCATGGTGTAGTACAGTGCAGTATGGTGTAGTACAGTATGGAATAGTACAGTATGGAATAGTACAGTATGGAATAGTACAGTATGTTATAGTACAGTATAGTATGGTGTAGTACAGCACAGTATGGTGTAGTACAGTACAGTATGCTGTAGTACAGTGTAGCATGGTGTAGTACAGTGCAGTATGGTGTAGTACAGTATGGAATAGTACAGTATGGAATAGTACAGTATGTTATAGTACAGTATAGTATGGTGTAGTACAGTACAGTATGGTGTAGTACAGTGCAGTACAGTACAGTATAGTTACCGTCGTGCAGCTGTTGCACTAGCGCCTCCCGCAGGTCCGCCTGCGCGCACACCTCCAGCGCCAGCCGCTCCGGGCACCACGCCTGTTATATATACATTACATTACAATAATTTATAATGTTACTAGCTTCCGCCCCGCGGTGCAACCCGCGTTCCCCAAATATCTTATGTTACCCCGGGATAAAAAGTATCATATGTGTTAATCCAGGTTATAAACTATCTGTGTTCCAAGTTTCATCCATCCATACATACACACTCACAAACTTTCGCATTTATAATATTAGTTTAAGGAGTTGATAAATAAATAAATAAAATTACAAAAAACTGTCATTTTTTTTTAAAGGATTAAAGTTGGCTGCAACAACCTTACCGGACAAATCGGCGAGCGCAGAGGGCTCTCAGCCGGGTAATATTTAGGTAACCACGCCTGAGGGCACCCCCGAATGGGGTACGAACTTTTCCGGTTTCCGGTTGAGGGGGAGGACTTAAAGCTGTCATATTATTCACAACATCACGAAAATATATTGCATTTATTTATTTTATTCAGATTTTTAGTATTTGTTGTTATAGCGGATCTGTGAAAATTAAAACTGTCTAACTATCACGGTTCATGAGATACAGCCTGGTGACAGACGGACAGACAGTGGAGTCTTAGTAATAGGGTCCCATTGGCTGCGGAACCCTAAAAATGAATGAAAAAGCTACGCTATATGTTGGTGTTACAAGTACCTATTTTAAGTAATAAGAAAATAATTTTCATAATTTAACTAGTAATATTGTAATTGGCTTAATTTAAGGAATAATTCCTATTGTATTTAATTGTCTTTTTTTGAAAGCTGTAAAGCTTAAAGCTGGGTTATACGATGAAACCGCAGGGGAAAGGAAAGCATTACCTCTTCGTTATTAAGGTGGTTACTAGAGTCAGTTTCCTCAGTACGTCGCAGTCGCACCCGGGAGGCGATCTTAGCTTGTCGAGACTCACATCTGCCTGAAAACAATGTTATACAACAATATTATCCTGTGACATCCTTCACATGCAGTTATCTGATCCCAAACTAAGCAGAGCTTGTACTATGGACAACCAGATAACTGATATACTACATATACTACTTTTTTTTTGTAAATACATACTTATATAGATAATTACACCCAGACTCAGGACAAACAGACATGTTCATGCACACAAATGTTAGTCCTGGATGGGAATCGAACCCATGAACAGCAGCGTGATAGGTGGCGTCTTAATCAACTGAGCCAACTGGCTTGACAAGAAATACCGGGTATTGAAATTGCATTATAATACAGTAGCGACCCCTGTCGGCTACATAGTTCAGACACCGGTAGATAGATGGCGCTGCAATACATCGACACTATCTACATACAAGCTACATCGCGCTAGTGGAGTTTGTTCGCGCATTCGCATATATACAGGATTCCAACATCAACAGTTGCCAGCCAGGATGACCCAGGCTGCCGGAAGATCTTCCCTTTTCAATGGAGGAATCATCCACCTTGTTGATAGTGTAGATAGAGCTAGTAGTTACCTGGTGAAGCAGTATAGACCCTGGCGCCTTCAGAGGAGCCGTGTTCCCTCTCGCAGCTGCCCGCGCTGGCTGTGTGAGCGTGAGTGTGAGTGTGAGTGTGACGCACGTGTTGACAGCACCTGTCAATGTCAACAATGTTATAAGTAATAAAAAAATAATATACACCGAACGATTTTTTTTTAAAACGCATTTTGTCGCCAAAAATCCACCATTTTGATTTTTATTAAATTTATACCTAGAAACTCTTGCGCAATAAAGATGAATCTAACAACATAAATATCAAAATCAGTTCAGCCGTTTAGGCTACTAGGTCACAATGGAACGGACATACAAACATACATATGCGCGAAAATTTACCGTCCAGTTGGGTAATAAAAAAACCGGCCAAGTGCGAGTCGGACTCGCGCACGAAGGATTCCATACCATCTACAAAAACGGCAACAAAAAACACGTTTGTTGTATGGGAGCACTCTTAAATATTTATTTTATTCTGTTTTTTAGTATTTGTTGTTATAGCGGCAACAGAAATACATCACCTGTGATCAACTCTCTAACTATCACGGTTCATGCTACCTTCCGAACCGTGCATTAGAGTCTGACTATTCATAAGTGCCTGTGAAGGTCTATTTGAATAAATAATATTTCATTTCATTTCATGAGATACAGCCTGGTGACAGACGGACAGACAGACAGCGGAGTCTTAGTAATAGGGTCCCGTTTTACCCTTTGGGTATTCCGTACCCTAAAAATGAATGAAATTGCAACATATGTTGCTAGTACTTGCTAGGAGACTTACCTAGCCGTAGTAAGACAGATCTCGGAGTCTCGCTCGGATAGGTTGAGACTAGTGTCGCAGTTATCCGTGACGTCACCGCACACTGCTGACGTCACTGCCTGTGGCTGCTCCACTCTGTAATGACGTCACTAATTAATAATATCCTGTGACATTGTTCACACACGGTTATCTGATCACAAACTAAGCAGAGCTTGTACTATGGACAACCAGACAACTGATATAGTACATATACTACTTTTTTTGTATATACATACTTATATAGATAACTAGCAGTTCCCCGCGGTTTCACTCGCGTTCCCGGGGTAAAAAGTAGCCTATATGTTATTCCAGGGTATGGTCTGTATGTGCCAAGTTTCATCCAAATCCGTTCAGTAGCAACAAACAAACAGACATACAAACTTTCACGTTTATAATATTAGTAGGATTACACCCAGACTCGGGACAAAAATGTTTGTCCTGGATGGGAATCGAACCCACGACCTGCGGCGTGATAGATTTGAACCAACCGCACCAACTGGCCTGTCCAAAAAATTATCAACAACTGCTGGAGTACGAGCTTCCATTGATGGTTTGACCCCGAAGTTAGTGATGATATGGCCGATGGTGGTAAGCCCACAAATCCAAAATCAAATCAAAACTCATTTATTCAGTTTAGGCCCTAATAAGGCACTTATGAATGTCAAAAGTTACAGTTTTACAATAGACTCTACCGGTCTCTATCCTAGAAGAGAACTGGCTCTCAAGCGCTGGTAGGTGTTTCACAGATTCTCAACTTGTGTGTGGTAGCTGGTACCCAGCCAGGCGGGTACTACAAAGTACCCTACTTCCGTGCAAATTGTCTTACTACCTGGAGAACTCGAGCTCATTGTAGGATTCGATCACACGACCTTCGCTTCAACATTGGACACCATTACCACTGAGCTATCATCATTTAGAATTCTACTTACATCAAATGCTTTAACTCCTCACCTGATATGAACTTCATGTGAGCTTGTATCGGTGGTGTCATCAGGAAGGTCTGGTGGCTCCACCTTCTGCTCCTGAGGAGTCGGTAGCTCCGCTGGACTCAGGATGGATGAGGTGTCGTTCTGGAATAGATCATGATCAAGATAAAGAAACAAGTGCTGGTCAGGAGTGCAAGAAATAAAGGTAATTCCGTCTACTAGAAGATTGAAATTTTCGGCCAATGAAATCACATAAATATGACGTGATGAAATGAAACCGCAATTATTATTGGTGGACTCTGAGGCTGAAATCTATAGAGCATACTTAGACTTTGCTCAGACTTTACCCTACAAAGTTGGTATTTAAAATGCAATCTTCTAATCTTTCTGAGTGTGTGCTACGCAAAGCCTGAGTGCACCTAATCGACGACTTACCAAAAACTTGGCTACAAATTAAAACACACAAATATTTACTTTATTACGTAGGTTTATACCCTAAGTAAAGTCTGAGCAAAGTCTAAGCACGCTCTATAGATCTCAGTCTACGCTTGCCATGTTACAGGGGCAGATAGACTGCAAACAGTGCGTTAGTTAGCGCAAACGAAAACACTTTCGACATTGTCAAATTTATATCGATTGAAAGGCTTTATTTTGAAATTGATTGCCCCGGTGACCTAAAAGAGGTATTACAATTACTTTTCTCAAAATAGAATAAACAAAATATTGCCATAATTATTTGTACATGCACTTATTTCTTAAATTACCTGTTCAGTCCTCGATCTATCAGCGTCGTTGTCCAGTTCACCGGCCGGTTGGGTAGTTGATTCACACTCATCTGTAAATTATGAGTAACTGTTTCAATAAAACAATTTTTTTCCGCCCGCAGTTTCACCCCTCTATTTGACTCCTTTAAGGGTAGAATTTTCAAAATTCCTTCCGAAGCGGATGCTTACGTCATTATAATAGCTATCTGCATGCCAAATTTCAGTCTAATGGGTTTGAGCTGTGCGTTGATAGATCTGTCAGTTAATCAGTCACGCTTTCCTTTTATATATTTACGTGTATGTACGATGATTTGAGAGCCAGTTCCAGGCTTTGTGGTCAAACACAAGACTAAAAAATCTATAAAAGAAACACAAAAACTAAATGTATTTAAAACACTACTATCCAAATATTTAAAACAAAAATGCTATTACACACTGCAGGAGATTTTGATGAAAGATAGATTAAAATTTGAAATGTGGTTAGGAATCAGGAACTTGGCCTGTTGCACTATAAGCTGACTACTTGTTAATCTTGACATTTTAAATATTCATATCTTTATTTGTTTTTTTCAATTAATCTAATAACTAAACATACTGTAATTAAAGATAAATGTAATGGAAAATACGTGGAATTAGTCTAATTAATTATTATTATTGTCGTAATGTAGGAAATTTTTCATTATTTTATATAAATTTAAATGGACATTATAATAACATTAATCCTAAGTATTTTAATGAATTCTAATATTTTATTTTATTTTTTGTTCTTATTTTTATTTTTATTCTTTGCTGTGCCCTAACAGGGTTTCATGTTCTGTTCTATATATGTTATATACACATGAAAGCAATAAAGTTTGAAGTTTAAACATAGTAAAAAAAAAGATGTAGTAACTCTTGTCGAATCACTACGCGATGCCACTATTTTTGACTTACCAGAAATTTCTTCTTCAGGTATAGCCCTCGCGTGTTTATCAGCAGCTCGTCTCCTCACCAGCTCAGCTATAACTCCATGCAGCTCAGCGAGCCTCGCGTCGTGAGCTCTCGCGGCGGTGGCGGCGCGCTGTCGCTCGGCTGCAAGCGCGCGGGCCAGTGCGTCGCGCTCGGCTCGCAGGCTCGTGGCATCATCGCGCCCTGTGCTATGAGTTGCCACCTGGGAACAAGGCGTAGTTCATCGTCACGTTCACTGCTGGACAGAGGATTTATAAGCTCTAATAGTAAACAAAATAATGGGATAATGCCAGAAAATAACGCGGTATAATTATGAAATAATCCTTACATTCACAGATTAATCTCATTGAGTATCAGATATAGGCTGTAGTGTCATCTTATTATGACATCTTTTTATCCTATTCAAGGGTTGGGTTTTAAAAAATTGGCTTAATAAATAAGTGTGTATATTTAACCTACCAAACTCAATCCATTCTGTCCAGGCAACGGCGGCGCCGTAACCGGCCTCAAGCTGGAATACCTCCACGAGGATTCCCTCGATATCTCCTCATCAGGTACATTCGGACAACAAAGGTACCAGCTCCTACTTCTCCTCACACCTGACGTTGTTTCCAACTGAGTTAACGGTAGTCTTCCAACCACTTCCAATTCTGCTAACAACGGTTCTTTTTCCTTCGGTTCTGGCATCGGAAATGTACCAGCTGTGGAGTACGTCTCTTCTAGAACCTTCCTTTCCGGAGCGCTGTACTCTGGGAGGCTCCATTGTCGCACCCGATCTCGTAAAGGAGGTACTTCTCTTACGGCTCCATCATTGACGACTTCATTTGATTCGACGTATTCGCTTAGCTCGTTGACTTGTTGTCGGGTTATCGTCAGATCGTCTGGTGGTGGGATATTCGGTCCAGGAAGGTTGGGGCCGTCTTGAGAGCCATTCTTGCGTTTGAGACGCTCTAAATCGGCGTAGTAGTAAGCAGTAGAGCGCGGCGGCTCGCCACTTATAGTTCTCGTTCCCGACATAGTTTGCATTTTAATTTCATATCTTGACGACTTTGTTGTTTATAGTGAATGTTAATAGTTACATTTTTACGTTTGAGCGATGTAACTGTCGTTATAAGATGTTATGAGTTTTTTATTTACAGACCAAAAAGAGATATGTTGCTTAAAAGCTTTAAAAAAGTAAATTTAATTTTTATAACAAGATTCATAAAAATAGGAACAGAGATAAAGAAAAGCTTTGCTTTGGATCAAATCCTCAGCTTCTAGAAAACTTACTAATGTTAATTTTCGATTCAAAATATACCTGTTACTATCATTGTTCAAAATAAAGACAAAGACACCAATAGTTTTGATTATAATCAATAATAAAAAACCCCGGGGCATTTAAAAATTGTTTTGTCCTTGTATCTTTCTTTTTGGTCTGCAGTAAAAAGGAAACAAGCTAAATTGAGCGGATTGGCTGTGTGATTTTCATCAAATGCAAAATGAAACCGTGTTATTTGCAGACGAGCAATTGGTAGCAATTCACTAAAGTGGAGACTCGTGAGACAATGACCTTTGTGTAATCATTCGGTTTAAAGTCAATTCCGTCTCACGGGTCACGGTAAATTTAATAGCTTAAAATTTGAATGCACGAACAACAAACTCTGTTCAAATATATTTTTGAGGATGTATCAATGATTAAAACAAATATGTGTATACATGTAACTAAACACCACCCTTATGGCGATGACAGCTCAGTGGTAGTGACATCTAAAGCCGAGACGAACGTCGCAGTTTCAAATCCTACATTGAGCATGAGCTTTCGCTGAAGGAAAATATCGTGAGGAAACCATAGCACGGTGCTAGGGTACTCAACGTGCTCAAGTAAAAAAATTGTTGCCAAGCAGCTTCCGGTGTGTTCCGACTTGCACTTGAGAGCCAGTTCTCTTCTAGGCTTTATGTGCTTACCACTATCGGCCACATCATCACTAACCACGGTGAGATGTCAAACACAAGTTATGCGATGTAAAAACACCCTCGAGACTTATTGGCGGGAACTTGCGAAGTGACGTTGCGTTTTCGTTTTATTTTCATAAAATCGGTGGTATTTTGTCCAATGAAGATCAATACAAGTGCACCAGTGAAGTGAAATGAAATGATTACGTGTATAGTGGCTTTTCAAGTTGTCTCAAGATGTCCATGAAAAGTTTTAGTAGAACGGCTACCATCGTACTAAAACCTAACTAAACTGACTGACTATGACTCGAAGAAGATTTAACATGACTTGAACTTTGAAACTTGACGATTGACGAGAATTTATTACATGAAGAATATAAAAATACCTACATTGCTCAACTTGACACTGGCAAAATATACGAAGTGTGATGCCAAAATTTTAAAAAAAAAACACCCTCTATCAATTTTATAATGCAAGCATCTCCGTAATTACTAGGGTAAATCGGTTGCCAATAAAGAATAATGTCGAACACATGAATAAAAACTAAAGTACGAACTGAAGACTTACATCATCACAAGGAAAGCAATCAACGTAAAAATTTCCCCATTTTCCAAACATCCACGAAAATGTCGCACGTATACCAAATGTTTACTCTCGACCTTGGCGTTAAAGGAATAAAGTGTAAATTAGATTAGAGTATTTGTCGATGAGTCACTGGCGCGCAATTTGGTCACCTTTGACACAGTTTAGTGCAGCTGTGCCACAAGTGTTTTTTATTTGATGTGGACAGACATAATGTACCTAACAGAAAGTGATGGCACTGTATTCCAAAAACAAATTCAAATAAAATATTACACGCATAATTCAAACCTCGTTCTTATTCCAAATCTATATCTATACTAATAATAAAGCTGAAGAGTTTGTTTGTTTGTTTGAACGCGCTAATCTCCGGAGTTACTGATCCGATTTGACAAATTCTTTCACTAATGGAAAGCCACGTTATCCCCGAAGTTATAGGCTACTTTTTATCCCGGAAACACGAGTGAAACCTTCGGGAACAACTAGTCATAAATATAAAATTCCGTTATAGAATTAAAGAGTGCCGAGCGTTCTTAATTCAAAACATCAATGGCTACCGACATTCCATGCCCGTACGCAGCGACTTAGCTGCACGTCGCGACGCTGTACAGTCACGAGCATCAATATATTGGCATGGACAGATCAGCAATAATATCTGATTTCATGATTCATTCATTAACTTCTGCTCTCAAGACGAAAGCAACAATATGTGATCATTTATCGAAGGTATATATAAGTAGCAGCATAATTATGTGATGTCGAATGAATGAAATTAATGAATGAATCATGAAATCAGATATTACTGCTGATCTGTCCATGCTAATATATTTATGCTCGTGACTGTACCTATTGTTCTATAGACCTCGACGATTCTACAGACTTGGCGATGTCCAAAACTTTGTGATGACGCACTTATTGGATAAAGACTTATCATTATGTAGACACGCGGAAAATTTATTTAATATTTTTTTTTCTACAAAAGGAACTCTTATAGCATCTCCTAGGATTTTTTTAAAGGACATTAACGTGTTAGCTAGATGTGGCTACACCCTTTACGCGTTTAGGTAACCACGCCTGAGGGCACCCCCTGTGGAGTACGTACCTCGACTCAGGGCGTTACCGGGGAGAGAGGGAGGACATAAAAAATCTCTTAGGTGTCCGTTTATCTGTCTTTGTGTGAACACCTTTCTCCTCGTGGAAGTTTCTAGTTGAAATTAATGTGATAATTCTAGGTCCCGGGTTTTTGAAAGAACCCTTGCTGAGTTTGATGCCGGAGTATTCTCAGTTTAAGTGTATGTGGAACCGGTGGTGGTGCCTTTTCAGGGCCTAAACTGAATAAATGAGTTTCGAGTTATACCGGGTTAAAAAGTATAATATATTCTAGAATCATCATTTCAGCCAAAAGACGTCCGTAGCTGGACACAAAAGCCTCTTCGCAATCCGTGGTCCTCACAAGATCGTCGGGGGCCTGCCCACGCTGCGGCTTCCGATTGGTGGTCGCCATTCGAGAACCTTTCAGCCCCAGCGGCCGTCGGTTCTCCGAGCGATGAGCCCCGCCCACTGCCACTTCAGTTTGTCAATTTTTCGGGCTATGTCGTTTACTTTGGTTCGCCTGCGGATCTCATCATTTCTGATTCGATCTCACAGGGAAACTCCGTGTATAGCCATTTCCATTGCTCTGTGGGTGACCTCGAGTAACCTTGAGCCTTCTTATGAGGCCCATAGTAAGCGAATGTAGTTTACTAGTTTAGTATTCTAGGATACGATCTATCTATGTGCCAAATTTAATCTAAATCCTTAAGTCCGTTTACGCGTGATTGAATCACAAACATCTGAATATAATTTTAGTGAGACAGTTTAAATGAATGGATACCGTCTGGGGTTGCAGGTCTCCCCGCCCCACTGTCCCCGGTGGGGGCACGGTGGGGGTGAGGGGGGTTAATACAATCAGCACATTTTGCCGCAAATCTCCCCCCTTAGGGTGTGGCTTCAGTTTTTATAAGCGCCAGCGGGTTTTATTAATAGTTGGAACATAAGAAATTAGAGTTAGAATAGGATCTCGACCTACGATCTTGTGAGGGTCCCGGGAAACCGCTGGATGCGGGTAGCGCAAGACCGACCATCGTAGAGATCTGCGGGGGAGGCACGCGTCCAGCAGTAGACGTCTTTCGACTGACATGATGAAGAAATAGAGTAGAAAACCATTTATTGACAGCACAATAAACAGTGGCGAGAAACTTAATGAAACGAGACAAATAAAAATAAATACTTACAGTCCGAATGAGATTATAAAAAAAGAGAAAAATACGAAAAACGCCACGGAAAATTAAAAAATTGGAAAAATCTACATAATCACTTGGTTAAATTATTAACCCGTTTTTTTGACATAAATTACATTCCTTTCTTTTAAATATATCCGCTATCACTGGCACCACACCCGCTTACAACCCGCCACCCCGACTTCCGAGGACGCGACCTTGACCGCAATACATAGAACAGATGTTCAATCCTAGATCACTACGTCCTATCTACAGAACATACAGTATAGTATACCCCGTGACTTTACTCGTGATGCTACATATGTGTAGTATGACACAACTTAGATGTAGCATCGGCAATTCGTATATCTACACTTCGCTTCCGATTTACACAACTAATAACAATCATTCATTACCGCGCCATTCAACGTTCAACAAGATCATTATCGGCTAAAGTACTAATAAACATGGGTAATGGTTGTAGATGCACTCTTTTCGGGAATGATCGATTTTACGAATTTTGCCGATGCTTCATCTAAGTTGTGTCATACTATACCTACCTATATTATAGGTATCCACTGTCTGTCTTTTAGCTCGAAATAAAAGTACGATATTAAAATTCTACTAATTTTATAAATGCTAAAGTTTGTGACGATGTTTGTAACGCTTTCACGAAAAAACTAGTGAACGGATTTGGATGAAACTTGGCACATAAATATATCATACTCTGGAATAACATATGGGCTACTTTTTACCCCGAGAAAACTTAAGATCCTTCGGGAATGCGGGTGAAACCGCGGGGCTGAAGTAAGCATGTAATCAATATTTCGGCTAATAATGCGTGCCACAGTAAAATCATATCAATGATTAGTAAGGCAGTTGTTACTTAACAAAAGGTTTTGGATTTTTACTATATTGTTTTACGAATCAAAAACAAAAGAGCTCAGTGTTTTAGAATTGAATACTTTTTTATCTGCGAAAATAGCTTCGTCTGTGTGGAATTTGTTGCAAAGCTACTGAAAACTGAGCCCCGTATAATATTAATAGTACTTGGAATTTGAGATCCCCTTGGTTGCATTTGGCTTTCGTCATCATGACATGATAGATTATTAGTTGATGATTAAGATTCCTACTATAAACTTCTCCGTATGTTTTTAAGCTTTTTAGTGCATTTTTATTTTTGGCATCACACTTATTGTATTTTGCCAGTGTCAAGATGAGCAATGTAGGTAGTTTTTTCTTCACCATGTATTTGAATTCTCGTCAATCGTCGAGTTTCAAAGTTCTAGTATAGTTCAATTCATTATAGTAGTTTATGATACTGTTGCATAATAGGGGTTATTAAATACGAGTGTCAGTTTAAGTACCGAGCCGTAGGCGAGGTTCTTAATAGTATCACACGAGTTTTTAATACCTAATTATGTGCAGTATCATACAGTACTTTATCTAAACTCATATAAATAATGTAATTTAAAAAAATTGAAAAATCGATAGTATTACATTATTAGATGAGTTTAGATAAAGTACTGTATGATACTGCACATAATTAGGTATTAAAAACTCGTGTGATACTATTAAGAACCTCGTATTTAATAACCCCTATAATGCAACAGTATCATAAACTACTATTAAAGTCATAGTCGGTCAGTTTAAGTTAGGTTACAATGGTAGCCGTTCAACTAAAACTTTTCACGGACTTTTTGAGACAATTTTAGTTTATTTGACCATTTCGAAGACTGTTTTTATTTTTCTTAAAAAACATCAGAAAGAACATTTAGAGAAAAAGAAACGAAAAGTAACGAAATATATCTTAACAAAAATAGAACGTAACTTTGGAAGTCTAAATCCTATATCAATAAAAACGCTCAACGAATACGGCCAAAAACAACAATCATAAAAACAAAACGATTTGAATTTAGAACGTTATTTAAAATATTTCGTAAGAAGCAAATCGGATGGTATAAAAATAAACCAATCGAAGAGCCGCGCGTTCCGGTACGCAAATAGGCTTTGTCACGACAAAGGAGCTAAAAATGGCGCATTGTTGGATGGTGGAAGAATCGAGTTCACGTTGTAATTAGGTGTTAAGTTAAACTTGTGTTCGACACATCTATCCTGCAAGCAAATGGTATGCGGAAGTAATCGTTACTTATTTTAAACGTCAAATTGAGAGAGAAAATGCTACGCTACAGAAAGTAATGTGTTAGAAAATTGGACTGACTCCATAACAGTACCTTTGAAGAGTCGCTTCACTAATAGGAAGCTACATTATCCCCAAAGGTTATAGGCCACTTTTTATCCCAGGAACGCGGGTGAAACCGCGGGGAACAATTAGTAATTTTATGATCATTTTACACGCTTTTGAAACGTTATTTTGTGATTTGCGCATTCAAGACGTTTTACTAGTTAGTAGAAAGCTAGATTTTTTCAGCTTCAGATCATTATCTCTCACGATTACCTTTTACAACCGAACATACAAACTATACCTCTGTTATAGTAAATAAATAACCTTCACACACGGTTATCTGATCCCAAACTAAGCAGAGCTTGTACTATGGACAACCAGACAACTGAATGCTACTACATATCCCATTTTTTTTTGTAAATACATACTTATATAGATTATTACACCCAGTCACTTAGAAACAGACATGTTCACACAAATTATTGTCCTAGATGAAATAGAACCAACGACCTGCAGCGTGACAGTCGTCAACTGACTTTAAAGTTCACTTTAAGCTATCTAGCTAGCATAGATAGCCCCAGAAGACGCAGTCGACGCCGCAGTATCGACCAATACGTGCACAAGGTCAATTTGGCAGTATACAAGGATACACAGTATAAAATACGTACACGTGTTCCGACGAGGACACTTAGGTTGTCCTTTGAGTATCATAAAAACAGTTGTGAAAAAAAAGAAGTCTTTATAGCCTGAAAATATCTACTGCGAGCGTAGAGGATCCATTACCACTAAGGTACTACGTATAGAGAAGCTATCCTAAGCAAAGGTCATGCTCCATTTTGTTAATATTAACTGCAGCGCTGAAACAATAATATGTCGTCTAGGTATATTAGTAACATTTTCATGAAATAGTCGTATATGTCAGTCATATACCTTGGAGGAATATGTTGATGAATTATTTTGTTATTAATCTATACTAATATTATAAAGAGGAAAGATTTGTTTGTTTGTTTGTTTGTTTGTTTGTAATGAATAGGCTCCGAAACTACTGGACCGATTTCAAAAATTCTTTCACCTTTGGAAAGCTACATTATCTCCGAGTAACATAGGCTATATTATATTTAAAAAAAAATTAGGGATCCTTACTAAAACTCCAATAATGTAACATAAGGTGTAAAAAAATGACCTGAAAAATTCCTTACGTCGCGTGCGCTGCGAAAACTATTGATGATAGAACAAAATCATTTACTACGACTTTGCAGAACTCATCATTATCTACAAAAAGTGTCGCGACAGCATATGTCTAAATATTATAGTTATGTCACAGTAAGCAGTTTTTTATTCTAAAATATTAATTTATATATGCCGCCTCTTGAAAAGGCTCTTCATTTGTACCTTGGTATTAATCCTCATCAAAATAAATTACTTTATATTCAAGACGGCTTTAGTACCTTTTTATAACTTTTTGAATTATTCAATTCGGACATTTCATTCGGAAGATATCACGAGTTTAAAAATGCAAGTATTAGAAAAAAGTCGCGTGGTTGTCGCTCACCGCGCTCAGCTAGCCAGCATGCGATGTAGGCTCCATGTAAGCGTCACTGGGGTACGGGGGGGGAGTCAATGTAATCTTATATATATAAAAGAAAGTCGTGTTAGTTACTCCACTTATAACTCAAGAACGGCTGAACCGATTTAGCTGAAAATTGGCAGGGAGGTAGTTTAGAGCCAGGAGAAGGTAGGGTAGGTAGGTAGGGGTAGGTAGGGTAGGTAGGTAGGGTAGGTAGGTAGGGTAGGTAGGTAGGGTAGGTAGGTAGGGTAGGTAAGTAGGGTAGGTAGGTAGGTAGGGTAGGTAGGTAAGGTAGGTAGGGGTAGGTAGTGGCAGGTAGAGGTAGGTAGATAGGTAGGGGTAGGTAGGGTAGGTAGGTAGGGGTAGGTAGGGTAGGTAGGTAGGGGTAGGTAGGGTAGGTAGGTAGGGTAGGTAGGTAGGGTAGGTAGGTAAGGTAGGTAGGGGTAGGTAGTGGCAGGTAGAGGTAGGTAGATAGGTAGGGGTAGGTAGGGTAGGTAGGTAGGGTAGGTAGGTAGGGTAGTTAGGTAGGGTAGGTAGGTAGGGGTAGGTAGTGGCAGGTAGAGGTAGATAGGAGTAGGTAGGGATAGGTTTGTAGGTCCCAGTTTTATTATTGTTCTCAGGGCAGGACAACGTCTGCCGGGTCAGCTAGTCAGTAAATATACTTCCATTCTTCTCGCAAATAACATCTTGATAACATACGACCTTTAACTTCAAATTCAAATTCAAAAGTGTCTTTATTAAATGAACTCATTGCAAGTATTTTTAATCGTCAAATATGTAAATATAAAAAATATGTATATAAAAAAACTATAAAAAATAAAATATAAAAAATAACAATATGATAATAATAATAACAAAATTCATAATAATAGTAAACAGCATGTGAAGCGAGCAACTCATAGAAATGCGTTCTTGTCCTCTATAAAATCAGAAACTTTATAGTACCCTTTTTTGTACAACTTATCTTTAATTAGCTTTTTAAATTTTAACACGGACAATTCTTGAATTTCTTTGGGTACTTTGTTAAAGAAGCGTATACATTGCCCCTTAAAAGAATCCCTAACTTTGCTCAAACGAGTTAAAGGTACAGCAAGTTTATCCCTATTTCTAGTGTTTAAACTATGAGTGTCGCTATTTTTGGGAAAGTTATGAATGTTTTTCCGAACATAAATTAATTTTTCATATATGTACTGTGACGACACTGTCATTATATTTATAGTTTTAAATTTATTTCTTAGGGAGTCTCTGGGACTTAAATTATATATAGCCCTCTTCTGCAGAATAAAGATTCTATTGATGTCGGCACCGCTACCCCAAAGGAGGATGCTGAGCTGCAATTTGAAAAAACGTGATAAAATTTGAATTTCGTGCTCCAACCGAACGTTCCCCCTTAAGGTGTAGTTTTTTCGCGACCAACAAGTCGTAAGCACCGTGATTTTCAAGGCACTTACGCATTTCGTGTTTAAGCAACTAAGTGAAGTGCGGCCGGACGGCTGCACTTGAACGAAACATAATGGTTATGTGTGGCGTCTTCTCTATACGTAGTAATATAATTCAGTGTCCATTACGGACTTTTTACTGCATACTTGTATTTCCAGAAAGAGTTGAAATGAACTCGCTCAGCTCTTTCATTTTCCTTGACAAAATAATATCAAGAAACAAATCATTTTGTTTGTGGAAATGTAAACCTATTTCATTTAAAAGGAGTCTGTTGCGCTAAGAAATTAAAAAAAAAGCCGTTATTTTGTGTGTGATGTCAAGGATTTTAGACCCTGACTGAAAACCAGCGCGAAGGTTGGTATTTCTTTATTGACCTGAGCATTATGCTGAGTCATGACCTGACATCGAACAGCTTTAAGTTTGTTTGCATAATTAATTGTACTATATTTTTTTTATTTTCTTTCAATTTTGTAATGTTGTGTGATGTCTTGACTTAATGTTTTTTCTTTCATTTCGACAAAATCCACATTCAAATTTCAGATTTCCTTTTTATATTTTGTTAGAAAAAAATCATTTAACTTTTAAATCGGTTCAAGCGAGAAGTTATATTCACAAATAAATCATGACAATCTTACGATTTCTTTCGGTCAATCGTATAAAAAACATTAGGTTATTCATTGGACAAAGCAAAAAACCTCGAGGCGTGAACTTGTCAGTAATTGATTGATTAACATTTGACACACTCGAATGGAAATAATCCCACGCGTCCGTCTTATTAAGACGTGATAAGACAGTGCGGCAATGTTGGTGATTACTGAATGATGTAAGCGGAGTACAAATTAGGTCGAGCCATGCTGAGATCATTAGAGATAGAGGTGGGTCTTGTTTCGTGTTCATTTATTTATTAGTACCCGCATTCAGTCGCATAAAAAGTAGCCTATAGCACTGGGGGATAATGTAGCTTCCTATTAGTGAAATAATTTTTCAATTGGACCAGTAACTCTGGAGATTACCTGTTACATCCAAAATTACAAAATTTACCTCTATAATATTACTGTAGATTAAGTAGTAGTTCTATGTTTGACCAGATTCTCACTATGGCACAGTGATGACATGGCCGAAGGTGGTACACACACAGCCTAGAAGGGAACTGGCACTCACGTGCAATTTTATAGCTACAAAAAAGACCTGCGGTCCCAACGGAAGACCAGCGCTGGTTTATAAATAACCAGCACTATACTGAGTTGGGTCCGTTCTGTGGCTCGCTTGAAGTAAATTAGTAGTATTTTCTTTTGTTTCATTATTTTTATAATTTAATTTTAATTATCTGTGAATCTTATGTACATAATTTGTGGAAAAAATAAATATAATTTCTTTCTTTCGACACATTACTATGCTCTGCTAAAACCTAATTTGAGGAGCTTTATTAGTATTACTACTATGAAACTATACTCAAATAAGCATAACGTTAAAAACTCAAGAAAAAATGGGCAAATGTCGTCAAAGACTCTTCACATCCTAATAGGAGAAAAAACTCGATAGTCGCAAAAAAGCACATCCCAAACCTTACGTAACCTTAATTCCCAACTAGTGGGCCACAGTATCGTTAGGTTGGTAAGAACACGTGCCTTCCCCCCTATCTCCCCCTACCCTACCGGCAACCCGGCGCCTGACTAACACAAAAGCAATTGAGACTGGCAAATACTTTCTACGAGTCGCTAAGAGATTTATGGATGGCAGTGTGCAATGTAGTAGTGCAATAGGCAATATACCTGATTTTTTATAATGACATTTCTTAACAATATATGAAAATACCGTAAAAAAGATGTCAAATAGTAACAAAATCGAAAGATATAAGCATTTTAAACTACTAATTAGACAGAGGTCCGACATGGTATGCGACATCATATAACAGTACGGTCACATAAACTCCATGCTGAATTCAGTTTTGGTAGAAAGAGATAAATCTTTAATGGCTTAATACTTTGGTTATTTTATAGTTATTCGAGCAATTTCAATCATGTGTAATGTAAAATTTATCTCAGTGTTCTGTTGGAGTTGCCTTACTGTGTTAGGTATGTCCTGAACTGTGACGCTAGGCCGTCTGATGGTTTTTATTGGCGCTCATCGACGCAATATTGACGAAAACGACAAATAAGATCTATTGGAAGATTTATGGACAAACATTTGTGTTTGCTTTTTTATTTCTTTTTTTTTATGGCAAAGGTTGGCTCTTTGGTAGATCATTAGGAAAGGTATCATAAATAATATAGACAGTGGGTGTATTTCTCTCAGATTACTAAACATAGGCGCACAGAACACGAGAGAGTGGTCCCCAAAGAAAATACAGATTCAGAATAGTAGGGCTAGCACGAACCATTTTGACGTATCGAAACGTAAATGTAAGTGAACTTTGAAGCTGAAATACGTACATCTAACTTTAAATTTTGATTATTATTTATACTATCTCTGTATGATATAAAGTGCGCACGATACATAAAATTAAATCAAAGTGTTATAGAACTGTGGTATTTTTTATTCAAACACTGCTTACGTTAATGATTCGATACGTCAAAATGGTTCGTGCTTGAGCTACAGGTATGAGTGTGAAGGTATTTTGTTTTTTTTAGATAAATTGTATTTTTTTCCACAGTTATTAAAATAATGTTAATTGTAAGTAACACTATTCATACAATATGAATAAAAACAATAATGAATACATAAAAAAATTACAACTGTTTTTTTTTTTATAACTGATAGTAGGTTATTCAAAAATAAATTAGATTTTGTTTTTGATAAAAATCATGGTAAGTATTTAATTATATAATATAATTATATAATAAGCGCACCGCACCAATGTGTCGATTTTGGATGAGCTCAGGATAAGGGAAAGACTGTCATCAACTGTACAGATACGAATCCTGAACTTCTTTGGTCATGTTACCCGCAAAGAGACAAATCATTTTGTTTGTGGAAATGTAAACCTATTTCATTTAAAAGGAGTCTGTTGCGCTAAGAAATTAAAAAAAAAGCCGTTATTTTGTGTGTGATGTCAAGGATTTTAGACCCTGACTGAAAACCAGCGCGAAGGTTGGTATTTCTTTATTGACCTGAGCATTATGCTGAGTCATGACCTGACATCGAACAGCTTTAAGTTTGTTTGCATAATTAATTGTACTATATTTTTTTTATTTTCTTTCAATTTTGTAATGTTGTGTGATGTCTTGACTTAATGTTTTTTCTTTCATTTCGACAAAATCCACATTCAAATTTCAGATTTCCTTTTTATATTTTGTTAGAAAAAAATCATTTAACTTTTAAATCGGTTCAAGCGAGAAGTTATATTCACAAATAAATCATGACAATCTTACGATTTCTTTCGGTCAATCGTATAAAAAACATTAGGTTATTCATTGGACAAAGCAAAAAACCTCGAGGCGTGAACTTGTCAGTAATTGATTGATTAACATTTGACACACTCGAATGGAAATAATCCCACGCGTCCGTCTTATTAAGACGTGATAAGACAGTGCGGCAATGTTGGTGATTACTGAATGATGTAAGCGGAGTACAAATTAGGTCGAGCCATGCTGAGATCATTAGAGATAGAGGTGGGTCTTGTTTCGTGTTCATTTATTTATTAGTACCCGCATTCAGTCGCATAAAAAGTAGCCTATAGCACTGGGGGATAATGTAGCTTCCTATTAGTGAAATAATTTTTCAATTGGACCAGTAACTCTGGAGATTACCTGTTACATCCAAAATTACAAAATTTACCTCTATAATATTACTGTAGATTAAGTAGTAGTTCTATGTTTGACCAGATTCTCACTATGGCACAGTGATGACATGGCCGAAGGTGGTACACACACAGCCTAGAAGGGAACTGGCACTCACGTGCAATTTTATAGCTACAAAAAAGACCTGCGGTCCCAACGGAAGACCAGCGCTGGTTTATAAATAACCAGCACTATACTGAGTTGGGTCCGTTCTGTGGCTCGCTTGAAGTAAATTAGTAGTATTTTCTTTTGTTTCATTATTTTTATAATTTAATTTTAATTATCTGTGAATCTTATGTACATAATTTGTGGAAAAAATAAATATAATTTCTTTCTTTCGACACATTACTATGCTCTGCTAAAACCTAATTTGAGGAGCTTTATTAGTATTACTACTATGAAACTATACTCAAATAAGCATAACGTTAAAAACTCAAGAAAAAATGGGCAAATGTCGTCAAAGACTCTTCACATCCTAATAGGAGAAAAAACTCGATAGTCGCAAAAAAGCACATCCCAAACCTTACGTAACCTTAATTCCCAACTAGTGGGCCACAGTATCGTTAGGTTGGTAAGAACACGTGCCTTCCCCCCTATCTCCCCCTACCCTACCGGCAACCCGGCGCCTGACTAACACAAAAGCAATTGAGACTGGCAAATACTTTCTACGAGTCGCTAAGAGATTTATGGATGGCAGTGTGCAATGTAGTAGTGCAATAGGCAATATACCTGATTTTTTATAATGACATTTCTTAACAATATATGAAAATACCGTAAAAAAGATGTCAAATAGTAACAAAATCGAAAGATATAAGCATTTTAAACTAATAATTAGACAGAGGTCCGACATGGTATGCGACATCATATAACAGTACGGTCACATAAACTCCATGCTGAATTCAGTTTTGGTAGAAAGAGATAAATCTTTAATGGCTTAATACTTTGGTTATTTTATAGTTATTCGAGCAATTTCAATCATGTGTAATGTAAAATTTATCTCAGTGTTCTGTTGGAGTTGCCTTACTGTGTTAGGTATGTCCTGAACTGTGACGCTAGGCCGTCTGATGGTTTTTATTGGCGCTCATCGACGCAATATTGACGAAAACGACAAATAAGATCTATTGGAAGATTTATGGACAAACATTTGTGTTTGCTTTTTTATTTCTTTTTTTTTATGGCAAAGGTTGGCTCTTTGGTAGATCATTAGGAAAGGTATCATAAATAATATAGACAGTGGGTGTATTTCTCTCAGATTACTAAACATAGGCGCACAGAACACGAGAGAGTGGTCCCCAAAGAAAATACAGATTCAGAATAGTAGGGCTAGCACGAACCATTTTGACGTATCGAAACGTAAATGTAAGTGAACTTTGAAGCTGAAATACGTACATCTAACTTTAAATTTTGATTATTATTTATACTATCTCTGTATGATATAAAGTGCGCACGATACATAAAATTAAATCAAAGTGTTATAGAACTGTGGTATTTTTTATTCAAACACTGCTTACGTTAATGATTCGATACGTCAAAATGGTTCGTGCTTGAGCTACAGGTATGAGTGTGAAGGTATTTTGTTTTTTTTAGATAAATTGTATTTTTTTCCACAGTTATTAAAATAATGTTAATTGTAAGTAACACTATTCATACAATATGAATAAAAACAATAATGAATACATAAAAAAATTACAACTGTTTTTTTTTTTATAACTGATAGTAGGTTATTCAAAAATAAATTAGATTTTGTTTTTGATAAAAATCATGGTAAGTATTTAATTATATAATATAATTATATAATAAGCGCACCGCACCAATGTGTCGATTTTGGATGAGCTCAGGATAAGGGAAAGACTGTCATCAACTGTACAGATACGAATCCTGAACTTCTTTGGTCATGTTACCCGCAAAGAGGACTCAATGGAACGTTTGGTAGTTCAAGGCAGAATGAATGGCAAAAGACCACGTGGTCGGTCTCCGACTAGATGGTCGGATCTTATAGTGTCTACCACACACTCCACCATGACCGAGTGTTCCCGCAATGCTTGCAACAGGGCCGAATGGAGACGGATTGCAGAAGCCGCCACTCAAGACCTATCATAACCACGACCACGCTGGCAAGAGTGTCCGACTAGGAAGAAGAAGAATTTAATTATGAAATAAAACATTTAATTCTATTTTCTACTAATATTATAAATGCAAGAGCTCTGTAATGGATTGATTGAACTTGAAAGAAAGATAGATCATACCCTGGAATAACTTATAGGGACCTTTTTATCCCTGGATGAGACATCTTGTTACTAATACTTGTCTTAAATTCTATACAAATATTTAAAACAACAACTGTAATTACATAAATTCATTAAAAAAAAGATCCACCAAAAAAAGAAGCCTTGCTGAGTTTCTTGCCGGAGTCTTCTCAGTTCAAGTGTATTCCGAACCGGTGGTAGAGTCTAAAAATTGTAACTGTTGACATTCATAAGTGCCTTATTAGGGCCTTAACTGAATAAATGAGTTTTTGATTTTGATTTTGAAAACGAGGTATTTTGTCAAGTATTTTTGGATTCAGGGTTAATAATCTCTGGAGTTACTGGTCGGATTAAAAAAAATATTTCACTAATAGGAAGCTACATTATCCCCAAAGGTTTATAGGCTACTCTTTATTCCAGGAACGTGAGTGAAACCGCGGGGAACGGCTAGTGTGTAATAAACACGAAGCAAGATTATTGCTGGTAGTTTAAATGTGTTGGGCTGAATATTACATAACTGTTGAGTGTCAGATAAAACTACTTGAGAACATTTATAGGATCTACTTATGATGAAATAGTTCCAGAGAAAAGTTAATTTATAATCAGATATGTTTTTATTTAGGTATAGTTATTGGATTTAGTTTTAGTGATCATTTTGACTTTTTTAACTTTGATTCAAATAAATAAAAATAACTTCATGATACCTAGAGTATGATTTTCACAAAAACAAATGTTTTAGTAAAATTATCCTGGTATTTTTTCCGGATAATCTAATACCTTTAAACAAGAAATTCTTGTATATATGTATATATATGTTAACGGAAAAGTATCTAGTCCGTCATTGTATACATTTCCTAGGAAATCCATACATTTCCTATATATCTATCGGAGTACTAAATTTGGCATATTTGTAAGGATAGCAGTATTTGGGGGGTTGTAAGTGAAAGGTACTTTTGTGCGAATACTTACTATTCTATGCAAAATAAAAAAAATAACCCCAACCTATTTTTTTCAATAGTTTCTATATATTTCCAAGTATCATTATTGAATTATAATTTCCTAGGGGAAATACACAGGAATTGTATACAATTCCTATATTTCATACATTTATACCGGTGACATATATAATCTGAATCTCGGAAACGGTTCCAACGATTTTCATGAAATTTGGTATGCAGGGGGTTTCGAGAGCGATAAATCGATGTAGCTAGGTTTCATTTTTAGAAAACGTTGTTTAAAGAAAAACGAGCAAAACTATGTCAACCAGGTACTATTAATTTAAGAGATACAGTTTTCCTTGTGTTTTATTGATTAAGCAGGATGCTGTGGTAAAGCTTAACTCATTTTAATAATATGTTAGTTAAATCAGCAAAATATAGGTATCTATCCTATTTGTAACATAGGTACTTACCTATTCAATTTATTTATTGTCTCTTGTCTAATATTTTATTTATTTGATATTACAAAACATTTAATTTTTTTTATTACAATGGTGCAGATTCTGTTGTTTACGAACTTAACTAATATTAGACAAGTCACCTCTCTTTCATTTTAACCTTATTGAAAAAAGATAGAACATTTTTAATGCTGTCAGTTTAATCCATGCCGTCGTAATGTACGGGTAAATAGTCGTGACCAATAAAGATCGCGCTTAAATTCACGATGAAATGTGTGATCGGATTAAACTGCCAGGACTAAAATATCTTGCATCCCTTTCTTATATTTTCTATTAGAAAGAGATATAGTGAGATTAAATTTATTTTAGTTCGTAAACAACAGAATCGGCACCAAAGAGTTATTTTACTTGCACATTTGCCAATAAGGAATATCTATTTTGTTACTTGAATTTAATAAATAAGAAGTGGGTAGGAAACTAAAATAAAAAAAAATTCTATTAGTGCTGGCATAAAGAAATTGATTATAAAACAATTATTTAGGTAAGATTGATACTAAAATTTATTTAATTACATATTTACATTATTTATCTGTCAGCTACTTTTAATTTTAGTTTTATTGTATATGTTACGTCTAAAGTAAAGTTTAGTATTTTTTTTCACATTTGAAGACAATTTTACCCCAAAATATGGGCTATTCTGTATTGTCCCACTTTTTTTAAATTATATTTTTATTATGGCAGATTGATGAAAATCATAAAGCCAACCCTGAATAAAAAGAAATATTCTCAAATTCAAAATAATAATTAAAATCGACCGCTCAAATCCTCCGGTGGTAATGACGTCACGCTGCACTACGCCGCACACAAGTAGGTCACCAATACCGTTGCAACGTTCGAATATGGAACACTACACCACATACAAAAATTTTCAAACTTGCGAAACGCCACACTGGCCACTATTAAAAAAAAACTGGTTCCTTCACATTTCCTTACACTTTCACTATCAAAATATTGAAGCACAAAATATAACAATCGATCGATTAAGATTTTAACATAAATTTTATCGTAATTCGGGCGGTATTTTTCGCGTTGTATTTATTTTGATGACGTATTTTTATGGACGCGATAAGTACAGGCGCACTTGACGTAGCGCGTCGCGGAATGGCGCATTTAGACTGTGTTGCCATGTTAAGAATTGAAATTCGGGCTTGATAAAAATATTTCGGTAAATATATGAACAATGCCTTTCATAAATATGTGCATATCTCGTACCTAAGGTGTTATGACCAATTTCCATTGAGGAATTATATGTCACGTCGTTCAATTTCGAGGCTCTTTAGAAAACTTCGGCACATTTGGGCAAAGATATTTTTTTTGCCCGAATCTAAAGCTTCGATCGGACACTACCCAGATCAAAGCTACTAATTTCAGTAAGATGAAATAAGTCTACTAGCTGTCCCCGCACATTTACTCGCGTTCCCGGGATATATTGCCTACGTCTATTCTCCATAGGCTATCTGTGTGCTAAAGATCGTGAACGATTCATCGGTTTAGAAAAGGTAATAAGTTATAATATTAGTATGAATAAAGGTAAGTAGCTAAGATATAGTAGCTTCGAGGTTAAAAGGCCCTAAATGAATGTTTTCAGTAATTCAATCAACTAAAGTGTATGTGAACCTTTATAAATGGGTGGATACCATAATGAACACAAAAAACGTTATTATAAAATGAACCGAAAACGCCTTGGAATATTACAAAATATTTTCCACAGAAGCAGCGCAATTTCGCCCAACATGGCAGCACTGACGAAAATGTCATTGTATTCTGACCGCGCTGCCAGCTGCGCTACTAAAGGTCACAAACTCGAACCAACCTTATCAGCGACATTCGTTTACTTTAGATTGGAACGGCAAACAGACATGGATATACATTAAAAGCGATGTAAAAGCGAGATGACTATTCATAGTAACGAATATTTTATAGGGATGTCAACCCAACCCACGCATGGTGCGTCGTGAATTCTTAAGTTGAATAAATAAATAACATGTGAAAATGTTAAGCCATGTTTGTTTATATTGTTAGCGTAGGTGGAATAAAGGCATTGGGTTTAGTTAGATAGAGAGTAATAGGTGACTTTTTGATAACTGTTTGTTTGTGTTTTCCTATTATTTATGTTATTGAACGAAGAAATAAACCTTATTTATAAGCATGTTGACTGTTCTTACACATTAATTAACATAATTAATTCCTTCACTACAATATTAAAGTTTTTGTTTGGTGCGGGTGACAGTAGCTAGATAGACATGAAAATGAACCATATTACATTGCAATAAGGTTCATCTGAATGTACATTATGCTGAATCATCATCATATATCAAACAGATGAACTTTATTGCAAAGATATAAGGCTCATTTTCATGTCATATATGTCTGTCACCCGCGCCAAGATACAACGTAAATAGTGTAAGTACTTATTTTGCTGTCGGTCAAAATGTTAACAATAGATTCAAATATCTTATTTAAGTCTGCAACTTCCACACTGCGGTTTCACTAGCGTTCCCCAGAGCTATGGAAAATGACCACCCTTTCTAAAAAAAAGATACTATCAATGCGAAAGTAAGTCTACCTTTGTATGCTTACCGATTCGACCGACCTTTCGAACCGATTTTGACGAGCAGGTGAGTATACATTTATTTTACAAAACCACGTGTAAGAGCAATTTATAAAAATAATTAAATTCCAGTGCCAACCCTACAGAACAAAAAGTCGGCAAAGGAAGTCCAGCATACAGCCACAAATACATATAAAACTGAAGTGCATCATTAACGTCAGATAAAAAAGCTTTGGTTCGGTCCGAGCGCATTACTTATTATTATAACGTCAAATATATCGCTATATTAATGAGTTACGCTTACGGCGCCAAGCAGGAAGGGGGAAGTTTTGAGACATTTATCTTGTCAATAATAATTTTAAATATTTTTTTATAAGCGTTTTGAAACAGCATGTGCGTGCGAAGTGAAGTTATGGGCGAAGGTCGCATGCACATAATGCCTAGTCAATCAATGTAGTTGCCGGAATACCAGTGCTTGGTAGTTCAGTAGGTCCTATTATTTAATCCTCCTCCGTACTACCAATCATTCACACAGTGGCGCCGATTCTGTTGTTTACGAACTTAACTAATATTAGACAAGTCACCTCTCTTTCATTTTAACCTTATTGAAAAAAGATAGAACATTTTTAATGCTGTCAGTTTAATCAATGCCGTCGTAATGTACGGGTAAATAGTCGTGACCAATAAAGATCGCGCTTAAATTCACGTTGAAATGTGTGATCGGATTAAACTGACAGGACTAAAATATCTTGCATCCCTTTCTTATATTTACTATTAGAAAGAGATATAGTGAGATTAAATTTATTTTAGTTCGTAAACAACAGAATCGGCACCATCAAAATAATAAAATTATGGACTGTAAAAAAGATTCAAAAGAGATTGAGTGGGCCTAAATTAGTTTCATAAAAACAGAATCAGCATCATATTCTAATCTATATCTAAATTCTCAAGTATCTACCGGTGTGTTCCGACTGCTGCACTTAAGAGCCAGTTCCCTTCTAGATTTTCTTCACCACCATCGGCAATTAAAGGCCAAAATAATCTCGCCGTCTCTTTAAGGTGAAACTGACTTAAACGACTATTTCATGAAAATGTTATAATATACCTTAGAGGAATATGTTGATGATTTCTTTTGTTTATCAGTAAATATACTACCATTCTTGTCGCAAATAACATGTTGATAACTTACGACCTATAACTGAGCTGCAATTTGAAAAAAACGTGTTTAAATTTGAATTTCGCGCTCCAACCGAAGGTTTCACCTTAAATAAATCAAAAAATAGCTGATCCAAATGTTCAAACTAAGACTTTGATCAAAAAATATACATTAAAGATTTCATCACTTTTCACGCGGAAATGTATTTCTCAGCTAAACGTGTCGTGTCCCAAATTATATTATTTCCGTGAACGGGACTAAAGTAGGCCAGAGAGCCCAGAGATGAATTAAAAACGATCTCTTATCTGTTGCATCAACGCTTGGATATTATTGTGACGTAATGTATTAATGTGCATCTCAATTAATTACGTCACCAAAGTATCAATTATCTGTTTATGGAGAATAACCCAATTTTTTTTTTAGGTGGAGGCGTCGGTTGGAGAGCGAAATTCAAAATTTATCACGATTTTTGCAAATTGCAGCTCAGTTATAGGTTGTAAGTTATCAACATGTTATTTGCGACAAGAATGGTAGTATATTTACTGATTAATAACAAAAGAAATCATCAACATATTCCTCCAAGGTATATTAGTAACATTTTCATGAAATAGTCGTATATGTCAGTAATATACCTTGGAAAAATATGTTGATGATTTCTTGGAACACATCATCCAGTTTATAACCTAGATTAATTACATATACGATTCTTTTTATCCCGGAAAAACATAAGATCCTCGGGAACGCGGGTAAAACCGCGGGGCGGAATCTAGTTAGTAATAGATATTTAATATGCCATCTCGAAGTACCCAATGTAGATTAGATATTGGGGTTATTCTCTACTAGCTGTTCCGCGTGGTTTCACTCGCGTTCCCGGGATAAAAAGTAGCCTATAACCTTCGGAGATAATGTAGCTTCCTATTAGTGAAAGAACATTATACGACTTGTGCGAACATGAGCGAACTTTGCTTACCTCTTCAACTTGACTGAGTGATGAGCGACTGCCCCAGTCGTCCCAAGTCTCTCTTTCACCTGCACAAACATAAAAACTTTAAACAAAAAAAAAATAGAACCGCCTTCCAATACAAAAAAAAGCATAAACTAACTACCTATATTATATAACTTTATGAGCTCTTACACACGGGTGGCATGTTGCCAACGGCAGCCATGGATGGCAGCCATCGATGGCATCCGTCGACGGCTGCCGCCGACACGTGTTGAAGCCTGCCGTTACCTCTGCCGTTGGCAACATACCCCTCGTGTGTAAGAGCTCTAATCTGACACAGTTTTGAAGTCAGCGAATGTTCCATAGAAAACATCATGGTACTGCGGAATTTTATTGTTCACTTCATAACTGTCAGATTAGGGTTCCTAAATAAATAGTTTCTAGTTCCTAAATAGTAATCTAACACTGTTGTGAAGTCAGCGAAAGAGTATACTCCTAAGCTGGTCCCATTGTCACCAAGTCTCAGGATCTATTGATGGAAATGGCAAAAAACGGCATTTGAAAAGGGTTCTCTTTTTGTTAAAAGTTATATTATTTAAATGTTATTTTTGATCATAACTTACAGTAACTGGCATCGCTGCTCGCCTCCATACTTCTCCTATGCATATGCATCCTGCTATCATCCCAGCATTCTCTGTTAAAATATAGAACTAATTAGAATCTTTTTATGTGTTACCTACGCTCATTTTATAAAGAGGCTCATTTGATAAAAATTAAATATGCTGGGTTATTGTTCACACACGGTTATCTGATCCCAAACTAAGCAGAGCTTGTACTATGGACAACCAGTTAACTGATATACTACATATAATACTTATTTTTGTAAATACATACTTATTATAGATAACGATAGATAACGATAGATAACCTGCCCCCCAGATGTTGTCCTGCCCTGAGAACAAAAATAAAACTGGGACCTACCTACCTACCCCTAAACCTTCTCCTGGTTCTACGCTACCTCCCCACCATTTTTCTTGAGTTATAAAATTACAAGGAAAAGTGGCATTGATTTTTATATATATGTAAACGGAAAAGTATCTAATCCATCATTGTATACATTTCCTAGGAAATCCATACATTTCCTAAATATCTATCGGAGTATTACATTCGGGATATTTGTAAGGATAGCTGTATTTGGGGGGTTGTAAGTGAAATTTATTTTTGTGCGAATACTTTCAAATTTATGCAAAATAACCCCAGCCTATTTTTTTCAATAGAATTTATATATTTCCTAGTATCATTATTGAAATAAAATTTCCTAGGAGAAATACAAAGGAATTGTGTACAATTCCTATGTTTCATACACTTCCGGTGACGTATAGATTAAACCCAGAATCGGGACAAACAGACATGTTCATCCACACAAATGTGTTGTCCTACATGGGAATAGAACCCACAAGCGATGGCACAATACTGGTGTCTTAACCAACTGCGCCAACTGGCAGATCAAAGGTATTTTCTGTTGTAGGAGGTAATCATCAGAGTTACTGGTCCGATTCAAAAAAATCTTTCACTAATAGGAAGCTACATTATCCTCGAAGGTTATAGGCTACTTATTATCTCAGGAATGTGAGTGAAATCGCATACTACAGCTAGTATTGTATAAAGTGACTATGCATGCAAGTGGCCTATGGTATTGATAGGGACACAAGCTCCTTTTTATGTAGGCAACGGGGGTAATAGCTAGTAGATTAAGATATTGTATGGAATACTTAGGCAAAAACCGCGAAAATTTCTGTATTTTAAATTCAAATATCTCTTAGTCACACACATGTACCATAAATTAAATCTCATGTTAAAAAACTTAGCTCTTTCAATACCTTCTCAGTTTTTTTTTAATTAAATTGAGATATTCCTTAAAAATTAAGTACCTACTATTTCGCGGTCAAAACTTACCTGATTGAATACTTTTAAATTTCAAACTAAATCTCACTACACCACACAAGAAATGAGTCACAGACACTAAAATGTACTTAAACATACACAAATACACTGCTTTTACTGTTCTTTTGCTGTTCAATTATATAAAAATAGATTCAAAGTAGAAACACACGCCCATTTATTTAGAAGCGTAAATATCATGTATTGAAGGCCGCTCTTATGTGAAATAACTTCTAAATACACGAAGGGCACTGTTGAAGACACTTTTAATTGATAAATTGTTTATTATCATTGATAATTATAGTTTAAATTAAAGAGTTCATTGCACTTTCTGTTTACAAAGTAATGTCAAATCGATGAAGTCGAATCGTATTCCAGTTTTGCTAAATATCCATTTACTCGTATAACATGAATCGTTCCGGGTATAATACTTTATTTAATACTTTAGCATAGATTTATGGCCGGCTAGCTATTTTCGATTGAAACTGGTTAAATATAGCAATTTTTGATGATTTTTTAAGTTTTGATAATTCCATCAAACAGTAGTGCTTCATTGCTCATTGAAACATTATCAACATTGTATTTCTAGCGATTTAAAGATTGAAAGTGATTACAACAAAGTTACTTGATTGCCCCCCAGATGGATCGCCGCCTGCCCAAAAAAAAATACATAATGAATACCTAATTCGTAATATAAATGCCAGAAATACGTAAGTTTCGTATCGAATAGTATTATATCGTTTTGTAGCCGTTGTATGTGTCTTGTGTTGTGTTGCAAGCATCAATTAAGCTACTGTACCCGATAGGGTAGTTAACTGACTTATCAAATCAGCTACTTTTTTATTAAATGTCAAAACGATAGTATACCTAAATGGAATTTTGTATGAAATATTACACTATGTCGTCATAGTTTCACAGCATAAAATGATCTACTCTTTGAGGTTCTACTGGTAATTAAAAATCATAAAATGCATTAAATGTATAACGTATTTGATGTTTCCACGTGTTTTTAGATGTTTTATGCATTGGTTACTTTTTGGTCATTTATTTTTGACACTGTCAACTACCCTATTGTCATCACGCGGGCGGGACGGCCGGCTGCGGACGTAAATCAGCTAAGTGGAATTAAATAAAGTAAACAAAATGTTATTTAAAGTATAATTAAATGCTCAATATGTAAAACAAATATAATTAACAAATTATTCTTTTTTCCTTTTACTTGGCGAATCGTCATCTTTCGCGCTACTTCTTCTTTTCCTGTCATCCTTCTTTTCTTCGCCGTCTTGTTTTTCCTCTTTAGTCTCTGGTATTACTTTTTTGACGCGTGCGGCTTCCGGTGAATACGCCCAAAGGAGCATTTCCAAGTGTTCTTTAGTTGGTTCATCTTTTTCATTGAATAGTTTTACATCAGCATACTGAAAAGAGCAAAAGAAAATTTTATTTATGACTATTTGTTCCCCACAGTTTCACTCACGTTCCCGGAATAAAACGTAGCCTTTAACCGACGGGGATAATTCATAATCATAATCTTATCATCCGAAAGACGTCCACTGGATAAAGCCCTCTCCTAAGAATCTCCACGATAGCTTCCTTTTAATGAAAGATTTTTTAAATCGGACCAGTAACTCTGGGGATTAGCGCGTTCAAACAAACAAACATACTCTTCAGCTTTATTATTAGTATAGAAGATATATCATTATATTATTGTGCATTATATTATTTAGAAACTAAAGAGAAGAAAAAAAATTGGCCAAGTGCGAGTCGGACTCACACACGAAGAGTTCCGTACTATCGTACATTATTTTTATTATTTATTGTTATATACATTAAAAAATGAGATACAGCCCGCTGCCAGACAAATGGACGGACAGCGGAGACATGGTAATAGACTAAGAAGTTATTGATGTAATACCTTTTCCTTGAGATCCTTCAAGGCAGCGTTTCTCACGATGTCCCATGTCTTGCCACCTTCCTTCTCGTGTACAGTGCGGAGTCGCTTGTACTCGCCGTTCACTGAGCTGTACGCTGCTATGAACGCGTTCTGTTCACAGAATTAATATGATTAGCTCTTTAAGGGGGAACGTTCGGTTGGAGCGCGAAATTCAAATTGTATCACGTTTTTTGCAAATTACAGCTCAGTTATAGGTCGTATGTTATCAAGATGTTATTTGCGAGAAGAATGGAAGTATATTTACTGATTAATAATAAAAGAAATCATCAATATATTCTTCCAAGGTATATTAGTAACATTTTCATGAAATAGTCGTATATGTCAGTCATATACCTTGGAGGAATATGTTGATGATTTCTTTTGTTATTAATCAGTAAATATACTTCCATTCTTCTCGCAAATAACATCTTGATAACATACGACCTATAACTGAGCTGCAATTTGCAAAAAACGTGAAAAAAATTGAATTTCGCGCTCCAACCGAACGTTTACCCTTAAATGGTATGGAATTTGATGGATAGATTATGATATGAGTAAAGAGTGAATGCTGATATCACGGATAGAAGGGCTGAATGGAAGAGTGCATATTGCAGAGAATACAAATGATTCGAACCTAATATCATAAATGCGAAAGTTTGAGAGTATAGAGGTATAGTATGACACAACTTAGATGAAGCATCGGCAATATTCGTAAAATCGATCGTTCCCGAAAAGAGTGCCCCTACAACATTACTCATGAGTTAAAAAATGATCGGCGATGAATGATTTTTATTAGTTTTGTAAATCGGAAGTGAAGTGTACGAAAACGACTTGCCGATGCTACATCTAAGTTGTGTCATACTGTATGTTTGTTGCTCTCTCACGAAAAAACTACTGAACGGATTCGGATGAAAAACCCATTAGATCCTTCTGGAATACCCCAGAAGCTCCTTCCCTCACCTGTTGTTCAGTGACACTGTCTCCAGCCTTCTTGACAGCAGTTCTGACAATCCCAAGGCTGATGTAAGGGTTGTTCTGCTTACTGAGGTGCATCGTGTCGAAGTCGTCGAGGAACTTCTCGAACAACGACATGGCTTCCTTTATATTTGATATCTTCGTCTCATCTCGGGTACCTGGAAGAAGACATATTTTAGTTTTTGGCATCTATTAGCAGTAACCAAATCAGGATTTTGGTTTGGGAGCTGCTGCTTAGGGTAATGAATGTCATCAGATGCTTTTAAGGGGTGCTTGAGCTTCTTAGCCTCCGTTACTACCTACTAGCCCAGCCTTAGAGGATAATGACGAATCAAAAGATGGAGCTTTGCCCAGAGAAAACCTTCACCTTGGCTTTGAAAGTCCCAAGGTTTTATTTCCAATTCACATAGACGTTAGAAACCAATCCCACTTCTTTGCTGTTCGCATTATAAAAGAAGAAGAAGGAAAAAGAAAGAAAGATATTTATTTCGGTCTCTAAAACCAAAAGCATAAAAAAAACAGATACCTACATTTAAACAAATAATAAGACATAGGTAATATGCAGTGTGAGGCCAAAAAGGCGCCCATCAAAATCAAAATCAAAAACTCATTTATTCAGTTTAGGCCCTAATAAGGCACTTATGAATGTCAACAGTTACAATTTTTAGACTCTACTACCGGCACTCTCAGCACTAGACAACACTAGATGCTGCAGCGCTGGTTTTTAGACGGGGTCAAAAGTGAAGCCACTGTCAACCACGGCACGAACAATGACATTGGCAGAGTCATTGGTCACTTATAAGAAGAAGCATAACGTTGTGTCCGTTTGTCAACAACCTATGGGTCAATCTTCGTCAAATCGGTCTAAGAATAGGGATAATGGAATTAGGATCAATAATTCCTATACACAAAATCCGTCCGCATGATATAAGGAATTTTATATGAATGTAGTATTCGTAGGAATCCCATTTTTTTTGGAAAATAAAAAAACGCTTATGTCGCTCCTTGATAATTGAGCATTATACTGATTGGTTCAGTACGTTGTGAGTTTATTAGATAAGCAAGCAAACTTTCTTGGGTTCTCAAGGCTGTTCTAAATATTCTAATAAAATAAAAAATGCATACTCACAAGTCAATACTCTTTTAGCTCTGCCAATGAGGCCTTTAACAGCTAACTTCTGGTAATCAGGGTCTCTACCCTCCAGCTCCTGCAGCGTCCCTTCAGCAGTCGCCTTATCCTTGAAGCCTAGCCCTTGCACTGTGTCCGGGGGAAGTTCCTTCTTCTCTTTCTTCTCTTCCATTTCCACGTCGGAACTAGAGTCTGAGTCCTGGAAAAAGATTTCTATCATCAGTTGGTGCCGATTCTGTTGTTTAAAAACTATATTCATTTTCGTGGCAAAAAATGGCCATGTGTACATATCTACATTATTGTATTTTGATTATTTGTTGTTATAGTGGAAATAGAAATTCATATTCTGTGAAAATTTCAACTTTCTAGCTAATACGGTTCATGAGATACAGCCTACTGACAGACTAATGGATGGACGGACAACAGAGGCTTAATAATAGGGTTTAGTTGGCACCCTTTGAGTGTGGAACCTTAAAAACAAAAAAATAATTATGAGTTTCATCATCATCATAATCATGGCAGCCGAAAGACGTCCACTGCTGGACAAAGGTTCATAATCCTCCTTGGGGGAGGCAAGGAGGATTAAGAGTTTAGTCATATCAAATTACTCCAATTGCTTGTGAACCAGTCACGACTTCTTCCGTAAATTACAGTGGCATAGACAACGGCAAATATTTTCTATTCTTTTTCAATCATATTTATAAGAAAGAGATGGGACGAGAGATTCAAAACAATCCTTTAGCAATTATAAATTAGTTTACCTTCTCACTGCTAGCCTTCCTTTTCCTCTCCTCCTTCTTCTTTTCTTCCTTTGGTTTATCTTTCTTATCTCCTTTGTTCTTCTCTAAGTCTGCGAGCCAGTTCTCGAATACTTCCATTGCTTCTTTTATATTCTTTATTTTGTCTTCTGCTTTTGTCACTGGAAATTCAATTGATAACTTGAACTTTTACTAATCTAGGTATCTTACAAACAGCGTGAGCTTTCAGGAAGGAAAACATCATTAGGAAACCTAGGTAGGAAGCATCGTAGCGTACTCTTTTACTATTTCAACAGGTTGACAAGCAGGGTGACGATCTACCTGATGGTAAGTGGTCATCGCCGCCTATGGACATTTGCAATCCCAGGGGGATTACCGATATGCTGCCGACCTTGAGGAGCTTTTTTCACGCCCCTTTTGAAGAACCCCATGTGGAAGAGCTGAGAGAAAACCGTGATGGGGAGCTCATTCCACATCCCAATAATCTTCAGAAGGAACGTCCGACTGAAGCGTGGAAGAACGAGGTGGCTCGAGGATATGATGATGAGCTCCACATCTTCGGCGATGCGATGAAAGAATGGTGACGCTGGCACCAGTTCAAAAATCAATAGTTGTAGAACTCCCCGTGTGATGATGAAAGAAAGCTCCACAAAAAAATGAAGCCTTCCTGAGTTTGTTGCCGGAGTGTTCTCAGTTCAAGTGTATGTGGAACCGTTGGTAGAGTCTATTGTAATGATTGTAACTATCGACGTTCATAAGTGCCTTATCAGGGCCTAAACTGAATAATTGAGTTTTAATATGATCAGTGTCCTTACTTGTTAACACCCTCTTGGCCCTTCCCAAAAGTCCTCGAACAGTGAGGCGTCTGTAGTTAGGGTCGTGCTCCTCCAGCAGTCGCAGGGTCTCTTCAGCCTTCGCCCGATCCTTGAACCCGAAGCCGGAGTCTTCTTTGTCATCTTTGCCCATGGTTCTGAAGAAAATAATAATATATGTAGGTATATAACATGTGGAATGTATGAAGTGTAGAAAAGGGAAGATCTTCCGCTGGGGCGTCAACGTGGCTAGGGAATGCGTGCGCCTAAGCTGTGCTATGATTTCCTCACGATGTTATCCTTCACCGAAAGCTCAAGCTCATTGTAGGATTCGAACCCACGACCTTCGTCGCGGCATCCGACGTCACTACCACTGAGCTATCATTCGCATTCATACATAATCCTCTTAAAATAAAGAAGAACGTTTCTCTCAAATCTCCGGTCATCATTAGGATACAAAGATCATAATTCCTTCTATTTTTTTTTCGACAATGCTTCACCATAAATAACTTCTAGTGCTTGTAATCCGTCTGGTGACGTCACTCAATAAACAATGATAATTGTGTTTGCACAAGTGTATGTCAAATTAAGCTTGTATGCAAAAATGCAAATTGTACAAGGTTTTTTCATTGTTATTCTGATAAATTGTATTTACATTCTTTCAGTTTACCTACATTTAATATGGCCGAGAAACGTTTCAAGTAGCATTTTGAATCTTTTTACGTATATTTTTTCGATTTATACGCCAATTTCAAGCGCTATGAGTCGTATACTGTAATTTGCGACTCAGGAACATGATTATAGATTTATCTATGCATTCAAAACACTATAAAACTGGTTCCTTTATTATAAACTAGCTATCGACCTAAGGTTCTGACCCGCGTTCCCGGGATAAATAATGTCTGTCAAAACTTTAAGCTTCTGTAACCGACTGTACTTTTACGCACAGACTTCATCCTCGATAGGATCAAAATCAAAACTCATTTATTCAGTTTAGGCCATTAAAATCATGAAACCAATAAAAAAATATGCATATTCCTAATTTATACCTAGTCAAAATACAAAAAAAAATACCGACTTCCTATACCAGCTAGAGTTAAAATAACTAATTCTTAAGTAAATTCAAAACGCGAATAATTCAATTCAACCTTGGGCCAGTATTATTTGACTTACAGAGTAATGCACTCGCAAGGTTACAAAACGTCACGATTCTAAAATAAATTACATTCCTACATTGTGGATTTTATTTCAATAACCAGGTAGGTATCTACATATACATTAGCACTACGATTGTGTTTTTAGCCTCCGACGCAAAAAGAGTGTTATAACACAGACCATTAAGGGGGAACGTTCGGTTGGAGCGCGAAATTCAAATTTTATCAAGTTTTTTGCTAATTGCAGCTCAGTTATAGGTCGTAAGTTATCAACATGTTATTTGCGAGAAGAATGGTAGTATATTTACTGATTAATAACAAAAGAAATCATCAACATATTCCTCCAAGGTATATTAGTAACATTTTCATGAAATAGTCGTATATGTCAGTAATATACCTTAAGTTTTTTTGTGTCATAGATAATTTTATCCCGAGTGTTCTTAGGCATGGTTCATGAAAATCAGTTCAGCCGTTTGAAAATTATCACCAATTTTCTAGTGAGTTTCGGGGATTTCTTAAATTTTTTAATTTTAGTTATCTGATCTAAATAATTCCTTACATAGGTACCTATTGTCAAATCTCTGTGCTCATCTGCTTTTGATTTGAGGACCACATAGATGCTTTAGTAATGCAGCACAAGCAGAATAATGATGAATTAAAAAATAATTAAACATGCATAAAGTAAGTAACTTCCTAATCTAAAACATTGAGATAAAACCGGCAAGTGCAAGTCTCGCGCACTGAGGGCTCCGGACTGTTACTCTAAATACCATAGCCTTTTTATAGGTTTTTTATCTATTTATCTTATAATTATAAAAAATATATTTGAGGTTCTCACAACGAGCCCTTTCATTTGTGTCAAAGTCTAATACTCGGGTCTACGGTGTCAATATAGTTTGCAAAACTTTTTTTTTTATTTTCTTATTTAGGGGGGGTACCCTAAAGTGGACCCCTTGTTTGAAATTCTTTTGTTACGTTACACGTCCGTGTTTGGGCCACTGACTTACATATACGTACCTCCAATCAATCCAGTCTAGTATTTTCGGACAGACAGACACACGAGTGATCCTGAAAGGGTACCGTATTTTTTTTGAGTTCCGGAACCCTATAAATAATACTTACTTACCTGATAGAAAGCACGTAGAAAGCACATGAAAAGTACTTTCGTGAACGCGACGAGGCATGCGTTTTTAAATACTTACTTTGTGAGGGCACAAAGTCAAGGAAGAGTAATATTTTTCGAATCGGTACACGGAACAGTCGTTTTTCAGCCAAAATGGCGCCCACGTCGAACGTTCGAATACAAATAGTAAACCAGTGCCAACTAGGCTATGCTATAAACCAAAGTGCAAATTACTAACATATCTGATTTTAGAATTATTTTACTGTGGTGAATGGTTCCGTACAAAATTATTATTATTTTGACAGTTTCACACTTGCTTAGTACTAATAAATATATAATATAACACAAAATAGACATAAAATTGCCTCGGATCATTGACAGTTTTATTGAAATGAAAACTCTTTTAATCCAGCCTATGGGTGTGACTGCATTGGCATAGAAACAGCTATATGGATTGTTCCTGACTTGTTGTTGCTATATTAAAAGAAGTAATGTAACGACTTTTTTTATTTATTTACTAGCGACCCGCTCCGGTTTCGACAGGTTTATATGCATGTATTACACATATAAACCTTCCTCTTGAATCACTATATCTATTGCTGAAAACTGCATTAAAATCCGTTGCGGAGTTTCGAAAAAGTTCTAAGCGAACAGACAGCGGGAGCGACTTTGTTTTATACTATGTAAAGATAAAGATTTCTGTAAATACATGGACAAGTAAAGAGCAAAAAAAATACATACAAAGGCACAAAGGGACTGCTTATTTCTAATAGAAACTTCGAGCAGCCCTACGATTGAAAAAGTTAGTTTTAGTTACACGCCAGCTTAACTTTCTAAATTTTATGTATCTTTGAAAACCATATTAAAGTCAAAGTGCAATAGCTAATTAGATTTGATAATTTTCTAGCTATAAGAATCACAGTATCGGACAAACAGACAGAGAGACCTTGCGTTTTGTAATATGTAGGTTTAAGACAGGCTCTGACAGCCAATGGTGTCGATTCATGTTGTTTACGAACTAAATAAATTTAATCTCACTATATCTCTTTCTAATAGTGAATATAAGAAAGGGATGCAAGATATTTTAGTCCTGTCAGTTTAATCCGATCACACATTTCAACGTGAATTTAAGCGTGATATTTATTGGTCACGACTATTTACCCGTACATTACGACGGTATGGATTAAACTGACAGCATTAAAAATGTTCTATCTTTTTTCAATAAGGTTAAAATGAAAGAGAGGTGACTTGTCTAATAGTAGTTAAGTTCGTTTACAACAGAATCGGCACCAATGATTTTTAAACTATTGACTCTACCATCGTGATTGCAGAAGGGTTTTTCAGAGTCTTCCATCACTTTACGGAACCCTAAAAGCAATGATATCATGTCAATCTCACGATCGTGTCATACTACCAATGTTTACATACAAAATATTGTGATATAATGAATATATACACATGATGTAATGCTTAGAGCATTGGAAACAGGTTTTCGAACATAAATCTTAGCAATTTACATCGCCGGTCGCGTCATCGCTCCATTAGTAGCCCGTGACCAATAGTCATTCGACTAAAATAATACCCTAAATTCACTGAGGTATAATTACTAGGCACTAACATTTGGTGTATTAAATACCGGTTTGGTAAAAACAGTAGGATAAAACATGATATTTTTATAGACGGAAACCATTAGATAAACGCGGGAAAAAGTAAAGAAACATTTTTTTTAACTCTACAGTTATTAAGATGTTTTTGAAATCGATAATGAATTATTGCAAAAAGGAGGAATTAAGAAATATACTTAGGTACCTACCTACTTTTCATCAATGACTCATATTTTCTTTTGTAATCGCATCAAAATCAAATAGTAGTAAATCAAGCACTACAGGCTGCTTACGGCTTTACTATTGGCAAAAACAGTTTTTTTTTTTTTTTTTTTTTTTAATATTTGTTATTACTCGTCAAAAAATAAATATCAATCATTTACACATCGTAAACGCCCTTACGGTTCAGTGGTGTTTTAATTCGAATGTTATTTTAACGTAGTTTTTTCAATAAAATTTTAAATCGACTCCATAAAATAAAATAATATTCACAGCTTTAGCGCCTGTAGGTAGATAGAGCAAATGTGAGCACTAAACTACATAAATTATTATGCCTTATAATAATGATAGTACTTACAAATTCAAAAGTTCCGATATTCGATCGATAATAATCCTTACAACAGCACTATACACTTAAATAATCAACCTTTTTTTTTACTAAATAGGTCACCTTACAAACGCAATCTATACTTGACTATTCCAATTTCAAATGTATTATGGTTGAGCGGGAATTTCACGATAACCCGTCAAGTAAGAAAGGTAGTCTACACTCGAGTGAGTATCTTTGGTTAGTATCATATAAAATAAGCCGTATAATTTATTCGGGTTGCATGAAGAGGCGACAAATCGACAAAAATAACGTAGTGACGTCACCTATCGCCGGTCTTTGCTATTGCTATTCCAAGGCTGTATATTTCTTTCTGTTGACATCATCGATGCTTCAAGTTAGCTGGTAAAGGCCTCATCAGCCTTGACCTTAGACTTAATGGCTCTGCCCACAATGTGCCACAACTTACATAAAAGATATAGGTACTGAAAATTTTAGGACAGCATTAAATTTCAATAAATCGTAAATTTTTGTCGGTTTTTGTTTATAATATTTACTTAATTTTAAAAGAACTTTGTGTAAGTACTAGATCTATGATTGACATTGAATTAAATAAAAGCCATTTAAATTTTTGGGATTCAGATCATAGCTAGTAGCTTATTTTTGATTTTAAACAAAGAGAAATATAAAGTTTTAATTGTAAATAAATGATCATACAAACATCATTGTATAAAAAAACGTAGGTATATTGATTCTCTTTGGTATTGTATGAAAGAAAATCACACAGTGTTGCCATGTCAGTAACAGAAGAAACAGCTAAACAGTTGTAAAAATTGCTAGAATATTAATTAATTTATCCTTTGAAGTCGCTAGAAGTAGCCAGCAGATTAACAACCTCTTTTATTGTCGTTGGTTAGATAGGAGGGAGTACTCTTGCGGGATTTCATCATATCAGCCGAAAGATGTCCACTGCTGAACAAAGGCCTCCCCCAAGGATCTCCACGATGGGCGGTCTTGCGCTACCCGCATTCAGTGGGACTTAATATTGTAATAAACTTGAATTTGCGTACTATTTTTAAGAACTGCGCGTAACGGAACGTAAAACCCATCTGGTAACACTGCAGGCAACACCAAATTATTTGCAAAGAAAAAGAAACCTGAAAACGTGCGTCGCGTGCTATTGCGCTGTTTTTTCATAGTTTTATTGAATTTTTGCGAAAATGTGCAGCGTAGAACAGAAGCCGGTGTTCCGGGACCTCTCGGGAGAAGATCCAGATCCTGAGGTCACAGAAATCGAGTCACTCTGCATGAACTGCCACGCCAATGTAGGTAAATAAAATATGGCGTACTTTCATTCTGGAAGGATCTTTGCCGATCGCAAATATTTTGCGATCCTTTGTTAAAAAAATTGTAGTTTTATCATGAATCATAATTATAATGTCTATTCTAGCTGGCATTATAACTTATTTACTGCAAAATAGGATGATTCAGCAACAATTAGAACACAAAACTAATTTAACGGTACATAACCTACCTGCTTGGAACACTTTAAGTACCACAGTTCGTTGTTAGCATATTTAATGGCTTATTATCACCCATTGTACTTCCTACTGGTCATTCAAACTAAATTATCATTTAAATCACACCTGAACCTGATTTGTTCTAGAAGCAGTTTCCATTCTCAGAAAATGCTGGCGTTTTTCAATAGTAAGAATAATCTAAATCCTCTTGATCCAGGGCATGACTCGTCTCCTGATGACGCGTATCCCGCACTACAAGAATGTGGTGCTCATGTCATTCTCATGCGAAGAATGTGGCTATGAAAACAATGAAATCCAGCCGGGAGGAGCTTTTGCTGAACTAGGGGTGAGGTACGCATTAATGTATCTATCTAATTTATCTTCACACTGTCCTGATAAACAGGGTCTGGTTTTCCAATCACTGCTCTATTTTAGTTGTTGATGGACTTCTTCCTTTAGGCCAAAATTTTTTAAGTCACGCTGTTCTATTAACAAAGTTGAAGCACTATCAACCTTAAGGGTGTATTTTGTGTGCTAGTGCTTTTAAGGCGATGATAGCTCAGTGGTAGTGACGTCGGATGCCGCGACGAAGGTCGTGGGTTTGAATCCTACAATGAACTTGAGCTTTCGGTGAAGGAAAACATTATGAGGAAACCATAGCATGGTGGTAGGGTACTTTGTAGTACCTGCTGGTTACCACCCTCAAGTTGAAAATTCGTCGCCAAGCACCTACCGGAGTGTTCCGGCAATTGCACTTGAGAGCCAGTTTGCCTTCTCGGCATTGTAATAGGTCAGCAACACATTGGCAATATCTCTGGTATTGCAAATGGCGATAGGCGACGGTAACCACATACCATCAGGTGGGCCGTATGCTTGCTAGTTACCTTAGTAGTATAAAAAAAAAGCCTGTGCCACACACAATATAACAAGACAATACGCTTATCATAAAAATTGTTTACACAAATAATTTTGCAGAGCTGGTTTTTATTGTGAACAATAGACAGGGCGAGGTTTCAAAACTGATCATGCATCAACTTTGTTGATTGTAGGTACATTTGAAAGTCATAAAAGATGTGGCTTGTGGTCTTCCCCTTCCCCTCTTATTATAGGAAGCCATGGAAATCTGATTATATGACATTGGGTCTCCTAACGTGACCATACCATTGCAGCCTTGCTATGCATATAGCATATGTTACCAATGGCACAGATATTAATATAATTATTTTATCACAGATGGAAACTAAGAGTAGAAAATGCAATAGACATGAACCGGCAAGTGGTGAAGAGTGACTACACAAGTGTTAAAATACCCGAACTGGACTTTGAGATTCCCGCCCAGAGTCAGAAAGGAGGTAGGTTTATTATGTCCTTGTGGAAGCTGCAGGGCGATTGTTTACTGTCTCATATGGCTCTCGTCTTCTATTTTTGGTATTGTCCAATCTTTTTTTGATGGCTAATGTCAAAAATTCATTGTTATGAGAAGTAATTACATGATACCTAAGATTGACACAAAATTTTAAGATTACGAGAGTCATTGCTATCGGAATCAAGTTACACAATCGCCCTGCTGTTTATTTTTGGTCTGCTGTAGAGCTGTTTAAATCATATACATACTAAATAATATCAATAAAAAAAAAAAGAAGCCTGCTGAGTTTCTTGCCGGAATCTAGTGGGCCTAAAGGGCCCAAATTAACTTTTAAAATTCGGTTATTTTGAAATTAAGGCTACAAATTCAAATGATAATATGATACCCCCCCTTATCATATTATGAAACGGACGTCTTATTTGTACATACCAAAACAGGTTCTTAATTTCCTTAATGATGAACATGAACAGATGAACAGATCTTGAATTATTTTTTTTTGTTTGAAAGGTGTCTTAACCGAGTGTTCTTTAAAAAAATTTGCTCAGCAATTTGAAAATTATGACCAATTTTATCAAGGTTTCTTGAACTTTGAATTTTAGTTATTCAACAGGTAGTTTATCTAAATGACTAGACTCAGAAGAAACACGCAATAAACTGTATATTTTGAACAGAGGTAACAACAGTGGAAGGCCTCATCTCCCGGGCGGTATCGGGGCTCACTCAGGACCAGGACATCCGCAGGAAGGAGCACCCTGAAGCTGCAGCACAGATTGACGAGTTTGTGGACAAGCTGAGGCGATTGAGAGCACTAGAGACTCCTTGGACACTGCTTCTTGAAGACATTAGTGGTGAGTATAACGCTATATAACTAATCAATAGCTATCTATACTAATAACTAGTTTGTATGTATGTTTGTTGCCCTTTCACGCAAAAACTACTGAACGGATTTGGATGAAACTTGGCACATAGATAGCACATACCCTGGAACAACATATAGGCTACTTTATCTGGGGAAATTTTGAAACGGCAGGGGACAGCTAGTCTATACTAATAATAAAGCTGAAGAGTTAGTTTGTTTGAATGTGCTAATCTCTGGAGTTACTGGCCGGATTTAAAAAATAATTTCACTAATAGGAAGCTACATTATCCCCGGAGGTTATAGGCTAGTTTTTATCCCGGGAACGCGAGTGAAGCCAGGGGAACACTTAGTATTTTAAATAGGTAGTGTTTGTATGTTCCAATGTAGGAGGTCATATCCAGAGTTACTGGTGGTAAAGAAACTCTTTATCTATACTAATAATATAGCTGAAGAGTTTGTATGTTTGAATGCGCTAATCTCCGGAGTTATTGGTCCAATTTGAAAAATTCTTTCACTAATAGGAAGCTAGTTATAGGCTACTTTTTATCCTGGGAACACGAGTGAAACCACGGGGAACAGCTAGTCTAAATATAAAAGGAAATCATAACTGATTGACTGACAGTGTCGTCACAGTACATATATGAAAACTTAATTTATGTTCGAAAAAACATTCATAACTTTCCCAAAAATAGCGACACTCATAGTTTAAACACTAGAAATAAGGGTAAACTTGCTATACCTGTAACTCGTTTGAGCAAAGTTAGGGATTCTTTTAAGGGGCAATGTATATGCTTCTTTAACAAAGTACCCAAAGAAATTCAAGAATTGTCCGTGTTAAAATTTAAAAAGCTAATTAAAGATAAGTTGTACAAAAACGGGTACTATTGTTTCTGATTTTATAGAGGACAAGAACGCATTTCAATGAGTTGTTCGCTTCACATGCTATTTATTGTTATTATAATTTTTGTTATTATTATTGTCATATTGTTAATTTTAATATTTTATTTTATTTTCTATAGTTTATTTTTATATACATATTTTTTATTGTTACAAATTTGACGATTAAAAATACTTGCAATGAGTTCATTTAATAAAGACACATTTGAATTTGACTATCTGACTGATCTATCAACGCACAGCTCAAACTAGTGGATGAATCGAGCTGAAAATTGGAATACAGATAGCTATATGATGGAGGCATCTGCTAAGAAAGGGTTCTTGAAAATTCATCTCCTAAGGGGGTTAAATAGGGGCGGACAGCTAGTCTTACTAATATTATAATGCGAAAGTTTGTGTGTATGTATGTATCTTTTTTGCTCTTTGAAATGAAATGAAATGAAATATTATTTATTCAAATAGACCTTCACAGGCACTTTTGAATAGTCAGACTCTAATGCACGGTTCGGAAGGTAGCTTTTGCTGAGAAGAGCCGGCAATAAACTCAGCAATTACTCTTTTCAAAATGAACTTCATAATTTAGATACATAAAATATATCCTGCAAGAGCGAGCGCTACACCCAAGCCTTTTTGTCATTTAAATATTCGTTAATATTGTAATAAGCCTTCTTTACTAAAACGGTCTTAATATGTTCCTTAAATTTATGTGAAGGCAAATTTAAAAGTGGAAGAGGTATCATATTATAAAAGCGTGTACACAAGACCTTTCACGTAAAAACTAACGAACGGATTTGGATGAAAGTTGGCACATAGATTATACCCTGGAATAACATATAGGATACTTTTTATCTCTGGAAAATATAAGCTTTTTACCTCGGGAAGGCGGGTGAAACCGCAGGGTTGACAGCTAGTTATTTATATTGTCCTCACTATGTCAGACGAAAGACGTCCACTGCTGGACAAAGACCTCCCCCTTTGATCTCCACGATGGGCGGTCTTGCGCTACCGGCTTCCAGCGGTTTCCCGCGACCCTCACAAGATCCTCGGTCCACCTTGTGGGGGGCCTGTCCACGCTGCATCTTCCAATTCAGTTTATATGGTCTTATTTCAGGTAATTGTTTTGTGGAGAACCCGGAGGCTCCCCGCAGGGATCCCCGCTGCGACAGGACTGACTTCAAGAGGACCAGCGACCAGGATCACTCGCTTGGCATATTCACACGGGAAGAGGTATGTGTATTTTATACTAGCATCCGCCCGGCGGTTTCACCCACGTTCCCGAGGATCTTATGTTTCCCGCGATATAAAGTATCCTATGTGTTAATCCAAGTTATAAACTATCTGTGTTCCAAATTTCATCCGAATCCGTCCAGTGGTTTTTGCGTGAAAAAGTAACAAACATACATCCATATTCACAAACTTTCGCATCCTACTAATGTTATTGTGGCCTACTCACGCATACATCCTTCTCTTTTATTCATCACCATATATACATACCTAATCTATCACAATCTCACATAAATAAATATACATACAAAAACATTACATAATATAATTTATAATACATTATTATTATCAATATAATACACAAACAATATTATTTAGTATACTTAAATAAATACGTATTAATTATATATAAACACTTACTGTACCGTTATCGTCGCGAACTAGTCGGCCGCCGGACGAGTGTGTATACGCGCTCTCTGCAACGACTCCTATTGTTTAACCGATGACGTCACAGATCGCGCGATAAGGAACTCCAGCGCAGGCTACCGTCCGTACGGTGCCGTGCCGCTCCCCAACCAGTCAGAATCTATGTCCGACGCCGAACGCACGCTGCTTGTTGCTACGCACTTGCTTTGCCTACCTTCGCTCCGCGCTTTCTTATAACTATTTAAGTTTTTCTTATATCTGTTTGTTTGTGCTATCCTATCTACTGTGCTTCCTTCAAACTATGGTGTGATGTTATTCTGTGTGTGCTTGTCGAAACAATATATATAGTCGTATCAAGAAGTGTCGATTTATTTGGACCCTATCGACGCGACTTCCTTCAATCGTTGCCCACGAGTACACAGGTACCACAGACATTTATATATATTAATAAATCCTCCAAACTGGTGACCCCTCAAGAACACAAAGATGAGTGACAGTAGTGATTCCGACAAGTCAGTCAAATCACAAAAGGACGGTGTTACTATGCGCCGGCCAAAGAAAATGTGCGTTCCCACTGACGGACGGGATGCGTCATCCGACATTAAGAAATTTAAATTGAAGGTTCCTGCATTTTCATCGGATGACCCAGAGATTTGGTTCCTCTTATTAGAAGGTCAATTTGAACATTTTGACATCACTGAAGACGCGGTCAAATTTAATAATGTCATATTAAACTTAGACATTTCTCATGCCAAAACGGTTAAGGACGTCATTGTTAACCCTCCTTCAAAGAACAAATATGAGAAAATTAAGAGTGAGCTAATCAAGAGACTGAGCGCGTCCCAAGAGAATAAAGTCAGGCAATTATTGACCCACGAAGAACTTGGAGATAGGAAACCATCGCAGTTTCTTCGCCATCTTCAGGACTTGGCAGGATCAAACGTTCCAGAGGACTTCCTACGGACCATCTGGTGCAACCGCCTTCCCCAGAACATCCAAACAGTGGTAGCATCTCAATCCTCCCAGTCCCCGGAGCAACTGGCTGATCTGGCGGATAGAATTCAGGAGATTACCGCATCAAGAAACGTTGCATCGACTTCTTCATCTAGTGGTGGAATGGCCAGCAATGTATCAAGCGAAATTGCTGAGCTCAGAAAGATGGTGGAACACCTGGCTGTCAAGCTTGACGAGGTCGTTCGTACATCACGCACCACTGATCGTTCCCGACCCCAACGTCGTGCATCATCGCGCAGCAGATCACGATCCGCATCCAACTACCGACGTTTCCCCGTTTGCTGGTACCATGCGAAGTTCGGATCGAAAGCAAACCAATGCCTGAAGCCTTGCGATTACCAAAAGTCGGGAAACGCCACAGGCAATCGGTAATGGCGACAGACGATTGCCCCACCTCTCCAGGTCGCCTCTTCGTGACGGATCGCAACACGAAGACGCAGTTTTTGGTCGACACCGGTAGCGACCTCTGTGTTTTCCCACGCACCCAGATACGAGAGCGTTGTGCACCTACGAGCTACATACTCACTGCAGCCAACGGGTCGACTATTAACACGTATGGTTTTGCACATTTAAACTTAGACCTAGGACTTCGCCGTAGTTATCCTTGGCGATTCGTGGTGGCAGATGTTACGAAGCCAATAATAGGGGTAGATTTTTTGTGCTTTTATAATTTAGTTGTTGATTGTAAAAACAAAAAACTGGTTGATAATACCACAACTCTTTCTGCTCCAGCTTCACTGGCTCGTAATGCTAATGACATTCTTTCTGTGAAGGTTCCGACTGGTGATTCGCGTTATCATTTAATTATATCGCGTGAATTTCCCGAAATTACGCGACCGGCTGGTACGCATCGCACGGTACCTCACAACACACAACACCACATCAGAACTACACCAGGTCCTCCAGTTTCATGTGCGCCCAGGCGCTTAGCTCCAGATAAACTTAGGGTAGCAAAGGAGGAGTTCGAGGCTATGCTAGCCAATGGCACAGCCAGGCCTTCTGATAGTCCGTGGTCGTCCCCTTTACATCTAGCGCCAAAGAAAGACAATGGTTGGCGTCCTTGCGGCGATTACAGGCAACTTAACGCTCGAACCATTCCAGATAGGTACCCGATTCGTCATATTCACGACTTCACGCATAGCATCGCTGGTTGCAGCATCTTCAGCACCATCGATCTCGTGAAGGCGTACAATCAAATACCTGTCTGTGCGGACGACATAAACAAAACGGCAATCACAACACCGTTCGGGATGTTTGAATTCCCGTACATGACGTTTGGCCTACGTAATGCGGGTCAAACTTTTCAACGATTTGTTGATGAAATTACGCGCGGGCTGGATTTTGTTTATTGTTATTTGGACGATTTTCTTATTTTCAGCCGAAATCAAAGCCAACACGAAGATCACCTTCGCCAAGTGTTCACCAGGCTTCGGGACTATGGCATGGTCATAAACTTGTCCAAATGCGTTTTTGGGGCTCCCGAGGTAACCTTTCTAGGTTATCGCATCTCGGAGAGCGGAACCAAGCCACTGGACGAAAAGGTACAAGCCATACGCGACTTTCCCCCTCCTAAGGACGTTAGAACACTCAGGCGCTTTTTGGGTATGGCCAATTTTTATAGGCGATTTTTGCCTGATGCCGCCCAAACACAAGCACCTCTTAACGCCCTTCTGACAGGGGCAGTCAAGGGTTCCACACCAATTAATCTCACCGGCAATGCTCTGAAGGCTTTCTCAGACACCAAAGAAAGTCTATCCAATGCAGCTCTTCTGGCACATCCAGATTGTCACGCTAAGCTTGCATTGGTTACAGATGCATCAGATTCGGCGATCGGAGCCGTTCTGCAACAGCTGCAGAACGACGTGTGGGAGCCACTTGCGTTCTTCTCCCGAAAGCTGACCTCGTGTCAACAAAAGTACTCCCCGTACGACCGCGAACTTCTCGCGATCTACGTGGCTATTAAGTACTTTCGACACATGCTCGAAGCCAGGCACTTTACGGTCTATACGGACCACAAACCGATCAGTTACGCCTTCCACGAAAGGAAGCATAACTGTTCGCCCAGACAGTTTCGACATTTGGACTATATCGCTCAGTTCACGACCGACATAAGGCATATCTCCGGCAAAGATAACGTAGTAGCCGACACCTTATCTCGCGTCGAAGAGCTGAATAGTCCAATATGTCTCACTGATCTCGCCAAGGCCCAAGATGGTGATCTTGAACTGGCCCACTATCTAACAGATGGTTCATCGCTCCGTCTAGAAAAGATGGAATATCCTGGAAGTAATTCTCCTTTGTACTGTGATATCAGTACACCAACTCCCAGGCCTTTTGTCACTAAAGACTTCCGTCAGCAAGTGTTCCAAAGTCTCCACTCCCTAAGTCATCCTGGCGCAGCTGCCACTGCCAAATTGGTGGCTGATAGGTTTGTTTGGCCTGGCGTTAGGAAGGATTGCCGAGACTGGGCACGATCATGCTTGTCCTGTCAACGCGTTAAGGTAAGTCGACACGTGTCTGCGCCCTTAGGCACTTTCGATTTACCCCGCGCGCGCTTCAAGCATGTCCATATTGATTTGATAGGCCCCCTTCCTGTTTCTCAGGGATTTAGGTATTGCTTGACGGCTATTGACCGATTTACTCGATGGCCAGAGGTCATGCCAATACCTGATATAACCGCAGAAACAGTGGCTAAGGCACTAATTTCGGGCTGGATATCCAGATTTGGATGCCCTCTAGATATTGTTACCGACCGCGGCCGACAATTTGAGTCCGCGCTGTTTCAATATCTGGCAAAAACCACTGGATTCCAGCACAAACGCACGACAGCATACCACCCTGCATGTAATGGACTAGTGGAACGTTTCCACAGACAGCTCAAGGCATCCATTACATGCCATAATGACCAAAATTGGTCAGAGGTGTTGCCTTTCGTACTACTAGGCATTCGCAGTGCTTTTAAAGAGGACTTGCAAACATCCTCCGCAGAGCTGATGTATGGCGAGCCGTTAAGACTCCCCGGCGAATTTTTCGATCAGAGCACACCCTGTACATCTGACATATCAGATTTTACAGCGCGCCTACGCTCATTCGCCGAGAAACTTAAGCCAGTCCCTGCCTCTCGCCACAGCAAACACAATGTTTTTATTTTTAAAGACCTCGCAAGCGCTGACCATGTCTTCCTTCGCGATGATGCCTCGCGTCCACCTCTTCAGCCAGCTTACACAGGCCCGTACAAGGTTCTAGAAAGAGGTGACAAAGTTTTTAAACTCCTTGTAAAAGGAAACTCTGTCACGGTCACTATCGATCGACTTAAACCTGCGTACATAGTTAGTGACGAGGAGGACTTGTTAGGAAACTCACGGCATACACCTACACCTAGCATAATTTCAAGGAATACAATAACACCATCTCCTGACACAGTCATCAAAACTACTCGCTCTGGTCGACGTGTCCGTTTTCCGGATTATTATCGCCCCTAACCAGGTCTCTGGGGGGGAGTGATGTGGCCTACTCACGCATACATCCTTCTCTTTTATTCATCACCATATATACATACCTAATCTATCACAATCTCACATAAATAAATATACATACAAAAACATTACATAATATAATTTATAATACATTATTATTATCAATATAATACACAAACAATATTATTTAGTATACTTAAATAAATACGTATTAATTATATATAAACACTTACTGTACCGTTATCGTCGCGAACTAGTCGGCCGCCGGACGAGTGTGTATACGCGCTCTCTGCAACGACTCCTATTGTTTAACCGATGACGTCACAGATCGCGCGATAAGGAACTCCAGCGCAGGCTACCGTCCGTACGGTGCCGTGCCGCTCCCCAACCAGTCAGAATCTATGTCCGACGCCGAACGCACGCTGCTTGTTGCTACGCACTTGCTTTGCCTACCTTCGCTCCGCGCTTTCTTATAACTATTTAAGTTTTTCTTATATCTGTTTGTTTGTGCTATCCTATCTACTGTGCTTCCTTCAAACTATGGTGTGATGTTATTCTGTGTGTGCTTGTCGAAACAATATATATAGTCGTATCAAGAAGTGTCGATTTATTTGGACCCTATCGACGCGACTTCCTTCAATCGTTGCCCACGAGTACACAGGTACCACAGACATTTATATATATTAATAAATCCTCCAAATTATAAACGTGAAAGTTTGTCTGTGTGTATGTTTGTTGCACTTTCACGCAAAAACTACTGAACGGATTTGGATGGAACTTGGCACATAGATAGATCATACCCTGGAATAACATATAGGCTACTTTTTATCCCGGGAGATGAGGGTGAGACCGTGGATTTTCTTGAAACATAGCTATGAAAACTCTCGATAAATTAAAAAACAAAAACGGTCCATCCGTTCAGGAGCTATGATGCCACTGATAAACATACAAACATATAACACCCATCTCTTTCGTTGGGGGTTAATAAAAGAAGTGTATTGTATTGTCCCCAGGCATCGGAGCAGTTCGCCCCTGCTGAGGAAGGCACCCTCCTGTCTCCCACAGATCCTGAACAGTGTTCCTACGACAAGATGGCCGCCGACGAAGTGTTGCAGTTCAGAACTAATTGTCCAGACTGTAATGCACCCGCTGACACCAATATGAAAGTTACCAGTGAGTATTCTTTTTTTTTTTTTTGAGTGGCCACCACCAACCGGAAGACACGCTGGGGGAAGCCAGCGTGCCCGCCACAAGGTGGACCGAGGATCTTGTGAGGGTCGCGGGAAACCGCCCATCGTGGAGATCTGCGGGGAGGCCTTTGTCCAGCTGTGGACGTCGTTCGGCTGACATGATGATTCTATTTTTAAGGTTCTCAATTCGGTTGTATATTTTTTCACGCGTAACTTATTTGTGTATGAACAGATTTTAATAATTATGTTTGCGTCGCGTTCTGTATAGCTCCAAGATGGTCCTATATTAGTTTTATTGCCTTTGAAGGAGGTTTCACTCTTTTTTAGGGTTCCGTAGCCAAAATGGCAAAAAACGGAACCCTTATGGATTCGTCATGTCTGTCTGTCCGTCCGTATGTCACAGCCACTTTTTTCCGAAACTATTAAAACTATACTGTTGAAACTTGGTAAGTAGATGTATTCTGTGAACCGCATTAAGATTTTTACACAAAAAAAACAATAAATTTTGGGGGTTCCCATACTTAGAACTGAAACTATGGATAGGTCTTCGAAAATGATATTGAGGTTTCTAATATCATTTTTTTCTAAACTGAACAGTTTGCGCGAGAGACACTTCCAAAGTGGTAAAATGTGTCCCCCCCCCCCTGTATCTTCTAAAATAAGAGAATGATAACACAAAAAAAAATATATGATGTACTATCGACAAAGTTGAAGCATGATCACCTTAAGGGTGTATTTTGTGTGCAGTCAACAGCCGCTACCTGTTTCTCACACAATATAACCAGACAATGCGCTTGTCATAAAATAGTAGATTGTCATTGTCAGTAAATAGTCTAGACAAAAGATTTTACAAGAGACCGTTTTATTGTCAACAATGGACAGGGCGAACTATGATTACTGGCTGCAAGCGAAAAGGTCTCAAAACTGGTCATGCTTCAACTTTGTTGATGGTACATTACCATGCAAACTTCCATTAAATATTAGTTTGAACGAGATCTAGTAAGTAGTTTTTTTTTCGAGTCCGACTCGCACTTGACGGATTTTTTTATATTTCATTTATCTGTTTGTTCCAGACATTCCTCATTTTAAGCAAGTTGTTATCATGGCGACCACGTGCGACGCGTGTGGACATCGAACTAATGAGGTGAGGATAACATATAGGGTACTTTTTATCCCGGGAACGCGGGTGAAACCGCGGGGCGGAAGCTAGTATTAGCACACATTCTGAGATCTAATAGGAAGGGAATATATACATGTTAACGGAAAAGTATCTAATCCGTCATTGTATACATTTCCTAGGAAATCATACATTTCCTAGGAAATCCATACATTTGTTCCAATAGTTATCATAAAAACTGTCATGTGTCCGCCCACTTACCACAGACATATCAAATATCTATCTCAACACTATAGGTACTATGGTACATAAGGTATATCCTGTGACATTGTTCACACGCGGTTATCTGATCCCAAACTAAGCAGAGCTTGTACTATGGACAACCAGATAACTGATATACTACATATACTACTTTTTTTTTGTAAATACATACTTATATAGATAATTACAACCAGACTCAGGACAAACAGACATGTTCATGCACATAAATGTTTGTCCTGGATGGGAATCGAACCCACGACAAATGGCCCGTCGGCGCGAAATTCGAACCATATTTGATAACGACTGACAGTGCTTTGCGATATGAGTCCTACTAGTCTTGAAAAGTCATGGTAGATTTCCTTAGGAAATATTTTTTTATCCTGTAACTATAATTATAATTAAAGACCTTTTTGCTGCTAAAAAATTTAAATCACTGCATGAAGTATTTGTTATCACTACATAGAAACAAAGTCGCTTCCCGTCTGTCTGTCCCTATATATGCTTAGATCTTTAAAACTACGCAACGGATTTTGATCCGGTCTTTTTTAATAGATAGAGTGATCCAAGAGGAAGGTTTATATGTATAATACATGCATACTGTAGTTTAGAAAAGCCGAGAATTATACACCCGTGCGAAGCTGGGGCGGGTCGCTAGTTATTAAATACTAGCCGTTCCGCGCGGTTTCACCGGGATAAAAAGTAGCCTATAACCTTCGGGGATAATGTAGCTTCCTATTAGTGAAAGAATTTTTCAAATCGGTTCAGTAGTTTCGGAGCCTATTCAATGCAAACAAACAAACATAGAAACAAACAATCAAATCTTTCCTAATATTTATTGTCATAACCAACTGGCCTGTTTTTACCCATGTTGTGTTGTTCCAGGTGAAGTCTGGAAGCGGAGTAGAGGAGAAAGGAGTCAGGTTTGAAGTGAGAGTCGCCAGCAGAGAGGACTTTTCTCGCGATATACTCAAGGTAAATTATCTTAAGGTGTGGAGGCTTCGGTTGGAGCGCGAAATTCAATTTTTATCATGTTTTTTTGCAAATTGCAGCTCAGTTATAGGTCGTAAGTTGTCAACATGTTATTTGCGAGGAGAATGGTAGTATATTTACTGATTAATAACAAAGGAAATCATCAACATATTCCTCCGAGGTATATTACTAACATTTGCATGAAATAGTCGTATAATATGTCAGTATACATATACAAATTGTGAAAAATTGTATCCTTTTTTTTTTTTTTTTGTATCCAAATCCGTTCAGAAGTTATTGCGTGAAAGAGTAACAAACATCCATCCATCCATACTCATAAACTTCGCATTTATAAGATTAGAAGGATATTTTTAGTAGGACTAATAGATTTAAAGGATTCGTCAAAACAATCGTCTAAATACAGCGTATTATCGCGTATTGATTGACTCGTGTTCCACCAAATCTAAACTAATAATAAAGCTGAAGAGTTTGTTTGTTTGCGCGCGCTAATCTCTGGTGTTACTGGTCCGATTGGAAAAAATCTCACGATTAGGAAGCTACATTATCCCCGAAGGTTATAGGCTACTTTCTATCCCGGGAAAGCGAGTGAAGCCGCGGGAAACAGCCAGTAAATAATAATGAGACTCCTTACAGCATTTTTCGCTATTTTTGTTTATAGTCTGAAACATGTATGATGAGTATACCCGAGCTGGATCTGGAAGTGGGGGGGGCGGCGCTGGGAGGGAGGTTCACGACGGCCGAGGGGCTGGTGGCCGCCACCCGGGAACAGCTCCTCAACCAGGTCGTTGGAGACGCACCTGGGATCAACAAGGATGGCATGCAGATGTGAGTTCATCATTTTGTTTTTACCTCCGACGAAAAAGATGGATGCTATTAGTTTGTAGTGTTTTTTTTTGCTATGTATAGGCCTGTGTTTGACATGTCTTTTGTAGGGTACAAATTAAATCAAAACTCATTTATCCAGTCTGGCGTCGCTGTCCGTATTTGTCCCAACAATTTTGTTGTCATATGGCTTTTGTTTATAACAAGTAGTTTCCGTTACGCTTTTATTATTTTTAAATGTTATTTAAATTGCAACGTTGACAGGAAAATATAAGAATTATAATAATAACGTTTTTAAAGTCAATAAAGAAAAGATTCGCCTGCAAAAGAGTTGTTTTTCACGACTTTCTTAGATTTTCTTTTTTTTTTATTTGACAGCGACGCCAGACTGGTTATTCAGTTTAGGCCCTAATAAGGCACTTATGAATGTCAAAAGTTACAGTTTTACAATAGACTCTACCACCGGTTCCACATACACTTGAACTGAGAACACTCCGGCAACAAACTCTGCAAGGCTTCTTTTTTTTTTGTAGACTTTAATCTATGTAATTACAGTTTTCGATTTAAATATACATAAACTTCATACAATTATCACTTGGCTTACCTTGAAGATATTGACTGATAAAATTGTTATATCCAGTTTCGTAGAGAAACTACAGTCGGTGCTGGAGTGCAAGTTGGCCATAACCCTCGTCCTGGACGATCCCGCTGGCAACTCTTACGTGCAGAGTCTTAATGATGATGACCCCACAGCGCCTGATGATGGTGAGATTATAACTTATTTTTCACCAAATTTTTTTTTATACTATGTATAGGTCTTTGTTTGACCGCAATCTCACCGTGGTCAGTGATGATGTGACCGATGATGGGAAGCACACAAAGCCTAGAAGGGAACTGGCTCTCAAGTGCAGCTGTCGGAACACACATATTAGCACAGTTTATTACAGTTTACAAGATTGTTACAGTTTATTGACAAGCCAGTTGGCGCAGTTGGTTAAGACACGACCTACCACGCCGCTTGACATGGGTTCCATTCCCATCCAGGACAAACATTTAAGTGCATGAACATTGTTTGTCCTAAGTCTGGGTGTAATTATCTATATAAGTTTGTACTTACAAAAAAAAGTAGTATATGTAGTACATCAGTTATCTGGTTGTCCATAGTACAAGCTCTGCTTAGTTTGGGATCAGATAACCGTGTGTGAACAATGTCCCGGGATATTTATTTATAATTTTTCACCATATTAGCACAGTTTATTCCGTACAGTTGGGAATCGCACGCGGAAGTGCCAGTTTTGTCATAAAATGGAAAATTGAAATTTAATAGTACATCCTACCTAATTTACATTAATTTGTATTACATAATAAGAAAGCTGAAGAGATTGTTTGTTTGAACGCGCTTATCTCCGGAGTTACTGGTCCGATTTGAAAAATTCTTTCACTAATAGGAAGCTACATTATCCCCGACGGTAATAGGCTACTTTTTATCCCGGGAACGCGAGTGAGGCCGCGAGGAACAGCTATTTATCTATATTAGTATGTATTTACAAAAAAAAAGTAGTATATGTAGTATATCAGTTATCTGGTTGTCCATAGTACAAGCTCTGCTTAGTTTGGGATCAGATAACCGCGTGTGAACAATGTCATTTTTTTTTTCAGGATTAAAAATATCTCGCTACGAACGCACTTACGAGCAGAATGATGAGTTGGGCCTCAACGATATGAAGACTGAGGGATACGAAAATGAAACGTAGCGCACGGAAATAAGGTATACATCACCGTAATTGTGTATATGTGCAATAAATTGTATATATATTTATTATAGATATTTTGGATCGTTTTATTTTACCTCGGATTTTATAACTTCTCTAGTATGTATTTAAATCTACACTGTTTATGTTGTAGCTTGGTACAGGTGACAGTAAGTAGCCAGTTATTTTTTTTATTTTAGGAAGTAAAGGAAAAATGTGTCCAATATTTTTTGGTAAAATAACTGACGGACTAATTAGATTTTTGTATCCCTATTCAATATTTGGGTGCCATCGAGCTGTTCTGATGATGGAGCCGGAAGGTAGGGACTGGAAATAATAGTCTTCCAGTGCCTAAAATCTTGGTATCCAAAGGTTGTCTGGAAGAGATCACTTCTTAGTGATAATATTTAGTTGTTATTTGTTATTTTCTTTATTTTACTTTCTGGTGATTATAAAGAGTTGTCTAAAAACAAAACTAAACTAAACAAGTAAAAACTAAACAAAACAAATAAAAACTAAACAAAACAAAACAAATAAAAAACTGAACTAAACAAATAAAAACTAAACAAAACAAATAAAAACTAAACAAAACAAATAAAAACTAAACAAAACAAATAAAAACTAAACAAAACAATTAAAAAACTAAACAAAACAAATAAAAACTAAACAAAACAAATAAAAAACTAAACTAAACAAATAAAAACTAAACAAATAAAAACTAAACAAAACAAATAAAAAACTAAACTAAACAAATAAAAAACTAAACTAAACAAATAAAAAACTACAAATTCGAAAAATGACGAACGTAATTAAATAATCGAACGTTATGTAGTCGTATTTGAGCTTGTTGGAATCGTCTTGCACTTTGGCCACAATTTTTTAGGGTCTGATGATGAAGTCGGAGGGTCTTTTTGGTCTCTAACCCGCCTATAAACATGACGAAGCCTATGATGTGGCACGCTTGCCCAGAAAACCGTATCTGGTCTTGAAAGTTTCACTACTTATTCTTTTTGACTATTTTCCAGCACATCTTCTGAAAACAACCCCACACGCTAAAGTAGCTCCTTTATTGTATATATCCACTGTATTTGAAAATGGCCGTCAAAAGAAGTATCGTTTTCAAATGGAAAATCGTCACTCGTGGTCAAAGTATTCCGTTCGGAATGCCTCCAGTGATGATTTTATATTTAGAAATTGGTGTTTTATTTGATTGGATGTTTTGATCTTGGGCTCGTGTCACTGTTTTTTTGTTGACTCGTATTGGGTACGAGTAATTTATTGTCTTTGCGCTAAGTCTTGATTATACCGGGTGTAAGGGACAGCCTTCCGAAAACTGATGCCATGGATTCAATTCATGATTCTGGACCCCCAGACTTTGAATTTTTCGTCGATCTTTTCATGAATTATACGATTTTTTTTCTCATTTTTTGATTGATTATATTATAAAATCATTATACAAGTCTAACTAAACCTGATTTAAAAATAAATAAACAGCAATTACGAATTTAGACAGAAAACAGCAATGTACACCAAAATTCAAATCAAATACGCGAGACTGCACGTGTTATGTGCGATAGCGTTGTAACGTACATTGCGCGCTCAAACATTACGATATCTGTAACCATCGGTTACTTCTGACATAATTGATTTCTATAGTGTTATTATAGCCATTTAGTGTAAACGTTTCCCAAAGTTTTCGGTCGGCTGTCCCTTACACCCGGTATGCTGAATGCAGTACAAACCTTGAGACGTCGAATCCAGCTATTTATTGAAAACAATGGCCATCATTTTGAGCAATTAATCAGTTAAGGTTTAATTGGTAGGTAACATAAAAAAGAAAAAAAAATGTTTAAAATGAGGTCTTTCCTTAAGTTTGCCGTATGTCATCACTTGCCAGAATTTGATCCTTATAAGCGACACTATCGAATGGTGTAATAATACAGTGTGGTTTTTTTTTCAATATCAACGGGTTCGAATGGCTAGGAATATTGAATTTTCAAAAATCCAAGTTAACAGTTTTAGTTTTTATCAAAATCGGCCCCGAGACTCCTTTCAGCATTTCTCGCTATTCCCTATACTTTAGGATTTGGTCTACCACGTCCACATAAAAAATTCAGCTGTATTTCCAACGGGTAAGATGACTCATATTAAGGGTATACCTTCGGTTGAAGCGCGAACTTCAAATTTTATCAAGTTTTTTGCTAATTGCAGCTTAGTTATAGGTCGTAAGTTATCAACATGTTATTTGCGACAAGAATGGTAGTATATTTACTGATTAATAACAAAAGAAATCATCAACATGTTCCTCCAAGGTATATTACTGACATATACGACTATTTCATGAAAATGTCTATTTCAAAAAACGTGATAAAATTTGAATTTCGCGCTCCAACCGAACGTTTACCCTTAACATATTTCAATACTGGGGCAGGAATTGTAACTGTGGCTAAGCCAATCAAAAAATGTGCAGGGGTAAGTAGGTCAGGTGCCCGGTTTTGGCCATTTTAAGAATTTTGTAGACATTGAGGCTTTACAGTTTTTGTTATCACGGACATATTTCTTGTAAAAAGTGATTAAATATATTATAAATCTAGCCTAAGGATACATTTTTTGGGAATCACATGGAAATTTGTGCCATTTTTGGCCACATGACTGTGGCAGAAATGGGTTACCCCATTTCTGCCACAGTCATGTGGCCAAAAATGCCAAAAGTGCCAGTTCTGGCCATCAAAATTCATCAAAAATAAAAAGCAGATAATTCAAGTTTATTCGAAAATCGCATATTTCACGACCAACAGTCTTTATTTAGAGAAAAATAGCGTTCGTAAATTATTGCGTTCAATGCTAATGTTATTTTATGCGATGAGTACTGGAACAATTTTCGTTTTTTTTAGTATTTGGTTTCGATGGAGGCATAATCGTAACTCTGAAAATGAATAGATTACTTATATCAAAATAGCTAAGTAATTAAGTTGAAAAATCACGATATAAACTAAATGGCCAAAAGTGGGGTTCTACGTGCACCACTTTTGGCCAGTCATGTGGCCAAAGATGGGAAAATTCATTCATTCATAGTGGCCACCTCTTATAACCTCACTTAATAAACAAATAGCGATAAAATATCATTAGTACCTCTTAGACAGTGTATTCTTTATGAAGGATTAACATAAACATTAAAAAAAATATGAAGGATTTAAAAAATAATGATTTATTACTCACCCGCTCGCCTTAGCCTTTTTGCTAAGAAATAAAACGATGACGCTCGACAAAAAATAATGACTTGTTGGATTGAAGTGAAGTTTGACACATCAAAGCTGTCAACGCTATCAGTGTTGCCAATATTAGATATTTTTATTCCCGTAAACTATAGATATTTGCCGTTGCCTTAGTTTAGTTATAACGATTTTAAGTTCTAAATGGCCACAAAGGGGTCGGTGGCCACAACCGGGTCACTTGCCCTACCGTCAAATGCCCTGACTTTGCCTGGATTTCAATAATTTTTGCATTTAACTTAAAATAAAATTAATAATTTGCTCAATTTTCATGTCTTGTACACATTTTATAGTAGAAAAAACCCAAGATTTCTGTAATTATTATTTATTTTAATACATTTTTGTATGAAAATAAAGTTTTTGAGGTATTTTAGAAAATAGGCAATGTCGTGTCTCATGTCTCTGACAATGCCTAGTGCATTTATTCCTAAATAAACGATAACATTTTTATGCCAAACAATCTGAAATGTAGTTTAAAGTCTAGAGAATACAATCCAATTTTGAATTACAAATTTTGGGAGTATTTTAGTAGATAAAATTACGTAGGCAATTTCTGGAAACCATTATAAACAATCTCCATACATTGACAAGGAATGGGTAGGGTTGTGTCGTCGGTATTATAACAAAATGAAACAAATATGAAACGTTTTTTTTATTTAATATTAATTATAAACAAAGACTTCAAAAATCTTGAAAAGTCATAATTCTTAGAGCTAATAAAATGAGTTTAGTATCTAAATCAAACATCAATTCTCCTCGACGACCAACATGTGGTTTTGGCGATATTTTTTTTACATCTAGCAAAGTTACCTCTGAGATATCATCTACTGCTGCCCAGTAAAATGTACCTTTTGAATTCTTTCTTAAGTATTTTATAGTATATACGCGCTCTAAATCGTTGTACTTGGTTACTAGACCAATATAATATTTAACCAACTTTGAAGTAGCAAATTTTCTCTTTTTCAATATCTTTTTCCATTTCTTCATTAATTTCTTCCAAATAAGTTTCTGTGTCACTATTAGATGGAAGAAAATGTCACAAGACGAATCATGAACAGTATACATCCCTGAGCTTTCTGAACTTGACCTTTTATTGTTTCTTCTTTTTGGAAAGACATTTTCTTGTTTATAATGGCTCCGTGAAGAGCAATCGTCAATTGGAGATTTAATACGAATATTGGAGAGAATGTGGTTTTTCGTCATAATACCTTCAGTTGATTGTTGCGGTAACGTTAGAAACATCTCTGAATAAACTCTTGTTTTTTGTTAGACGTAAATTTTTATCGACATTTACAACAACGTTCGATGGAATATTCGAATCAGTTAGTACTCTTGGTATGTGTCTGGTTAGATAAATTCGTGTCCTCAAGAGTTTGCTGATATACTTCAGCTCTAACAACTACAATAGTCTCATGTTCCTTATAGTCTGTATCGGAAGATGATTCTCGTCTGATATTTGATAGGACTTTGTTAAAAGGACATTCTCCAATAGCTGTAGAAGTGTCTTCTACGTCCTGATGTAATTGGATCTTTTTCCTTTCGGAGATTAGGTTTTTTTGCTTTAGTAACCGTAGTACCTGGTGCTTTTGGTTTTTTTCCTTTGCTTTCATCTAACAAATCATTAACACTTACAGATTTCCCAGGTTCTATGAATAGCTTTCTATTTACGTTTCTCTTTTGCTTGTTAGCCGGAGTTCTCAAATTTTTCAAATAATTGACAAATGTTTCGTCATAACTGACGTTTGTTTCGGGCCTACGATAATCTGGCAATTTTTTTAATACAGCCTCTGGATTAATGGGGTGTATCCCAGCAGCACGAAATCCACTTATTATATTCTTACTTTGCGTAAGTTTTGATGCATCTAATAACATCTTTAATAATTCAGGGAAAATCTGTTTATTTAATGTATTTGCGCTTGGATGTCGAACTTTGTAGTCCATTAAATTTTTTCTCCATTCTCTCTTTAATGGGCCAAACAAGGCCACATCAAGAGGCTGAGTGTGATGCATGGAATTGGGTGGCAAGAAAATAAACCTTATATTGAGCTCTTGACACTTAGATATTATACTTATATTCATATGAGACGATAAATTGTCTCCGATCAAGACCTTAGGACCCGTAGTTTTCTCAGCCCATGGAATAATCATGGAATTAAACCAATCTTCAAAAGTGTCTGCATCAAACCAACCGGATTTAGTTCTATTATATCTGGTCCCTTCAGGACCATTGGTACACCAAGTTGTCCATAAATTATCAGCTTTATAAACCACATATTTTGGAAAAATGTCTCCACTGGCCGTAGCTGAGAACATAACGGATATTGCCGTTTTGGTATTATTTAATGTTTTATTTGGGTGTTTAGTGCCTGCTCTAAATATACATTTTTGAGATTCTTCCTCAACCGGTCTTGTGATAGCAATATGGGTACAGTCAATGCACCCTATCCAGGCAAATTATGTGTCCTTTGAAATCTGTAAATTATTTACAATTTTACAGCAAATTCCAAAAAGTAAGTATTTATGAAAGAACCTCTAAGAAAGTTTTTAATTAGTTATTTATCCTATTTAAAAAGAAATTACATACTTCTCTTTGATTAAGGATCTCTGTTGTGGCGTTTGTGGAAACACTATCCACCTGCTGACCATCCAATTGTGATTAAGGGCATTCACAACCACCCTGATGCAGCGACTTGTTGTCCGCTGAGTCAAATACTGGCCCACACCCACTATTTTTTGGTACGACCCTTTAGCTAAAAAGCTAAGAGCACACAACACCTGAAAAATATAATAATACATAGGTTGGTACCTATTTGGTTCGATGATGCCTGCATTAATTAAGTAAATAATTGGTTTATGAATGTTACATTTTTTACCTTTATTTCCAGGGGAATTTCAGGGGAACCATTTAATCCGGCATGACATTTTAGGTCATTACATAATTTCCTAAATGTTCTCTTATTAAGCCTGAAATGTTGGATGCATAACAATTCTGGCATATCCTCAATTGTTTCCAATTGCCGTCGCTGTCTTAACCGGTTTTGGCGCCTCTCCCAGGTGTTTTCATTGTATGCAGCCCACAATAAACGTACAGAATGCATTTTCGATCTGCAATAATGCCTCTAGCACAGAAGAAATACCTAAGAGTATGTAAGTAAATGTAATCACTCCGTGTCAAAAATCTGCTGCTAAATGAAATCCGGCCATATTGTTTCTTTAACTACAACGTTTTAACATTCGTTTCGTTATCTTTTTTGGCGATCGCGATCGAAGCGAAGGCGAACGGTGAAAGTGCTGCTTGTCTACGCATTTGTATGGGATAGCCACAAAAACTATTCGTTCCTCTATGGTTTCGTTACGAATTAAATATTGTATACCAACTTGCGATAACGATGTAGATTGACCACGTGATTTAACGCGGCTTATGTCAGTCCCATACATTTTAGTCTTTTCGAACTTCGTTATCGTTTTTAAATTGTTACTTTGTCTAAGCCCCCAGGCCTGCCTTCATCGCGATTTTGCTTCAAAATAGTTAGGTACCTGTATCTCCAGGCCACAATATCAGGTCTTTCCATCAGTAGCTTTCTTTTTGACCCACATTTTTTTAAACTGAATCCAATTTGTCGGATAATTTTCCACAATGTAGTACGCCCTCCACGAAAATTTATGTCAATCTTCAACTCTGCTAAAAGGTTTCCCAAAGTCGGTACCTCCTTTCTGACGGTATACATTTGATGTATTTTATTTCGAATTGCACAGAAATCAAAATCATCCAATTCAATTTTTTTTTCTGCATTCGTTTCTTTCTTGGCGTGGAATTTTTTTGAGATGTGGAAGCAGCTACTTCACCTTCTTTGGTAATGGTGCTAACGGTTTTTTCAGATATGCCTGAAATAACAAACAACTTTAATTGATAGCCTAAATATATCGTTATTTTTTATTATTTATTTATTCATATGGCAACTTACACTATTTGACAATCATTATTGTATGAATGAATAACAATTTTAAATTATAAATAAAACAAATAGAAACGACATGAAAATTAAAAACCTAAATTAATAGCAACATAATACAAAAATATCGACATGATCTTAAATAATGTTGCTAAAATGCAGGGTCATGATTTTATGCATCTGGTGCGCTAGCTCAGGGTACGAGGTGGTGGAGTCCGTTTACACTCTGTGGCTGTTACACTCAGGAATGGGGTTAGTGCTTATTCTATGGTTTACAAAGGGCGCCACCAGCGCAGTAACGCTGGAAAATAAATTAAATTAAACACAGACAATGCGTTCCAAAGTTTATTCTTTAGGTTCTTTCCGTTGTACAAAATTCTATTTCTATATTCTGTTCTTCCTTAATTAAGGTTAGTTGTTCTTAAATTTAACATATTTCATGTGCACTGGTTTGTGGACGGGCCCTTCCACAAACAGTTTCTAAAGATTGGACTCAATCACTTCTTAAACATTCTAAAAGTTAATGTTCTATGTTTCTATATCACGCGGACGGACACGACACTGTGATGACTGAAATCCCCTTGGAGAGTAGGTAGCAAAGGTGGACACTTACATTACATGTGGCATGTGTGGTATGCAACACACGAGTTCTTTAAAAAAAATCAAACCATACTCGTGGATGACGGTGGCATCAGTACGTCGACGTTGGAACGCAAATAAAAACTTTTTATTTAATTATAATGAAAATATTGGAAAAACTTTGGAGCGGCACTCTGAAACAAAGAGTACACAGCTACGCTGTAGATTATGACGTCGACGGATCACTCCTATGAGCCCAGGCTGACCGGCACGGTGGCCACATGGCGTCCCCCAGCTCGGATGACATCTCCTAATAATCTACGACAACCAGAACAATACGAAATGAAATACAGCGTGAGATGCGAGGAGGATCCTCGTATTCTAATGAAGAATGCACTTACAATTCTGTTTCTAAATTCTTATTCAACAAAATCCCTAACTGCGTACGAGTCGGAGATGTGAAGTGGAAAAGGAAAGAGGATGTTCCAAAGACTCAAATGATGAGATGTCAAAGACAAACATGTCAGAAAAATCTAGAATTTAATTCGACTAATGTTAATATTTCTCCAAAACAGCTAATTATCTGCATCAAAAATTACTACAATTTATCCTGTAACTGAAACTATATTCTTCCTGAAACAAAATATTTTTGATGACCAACTAACTATTTGATACAACCAAAGTCCCATCCAACCACGCGATCTAACAAATCAATAGGAGATTGATATCAAAACATTTATGATCAATATTCGGAACGCTCCCAAAGTCTATTGTATCTGTCACCTTGAAACGTCAAAAGTGTCAAAACAACAATAACCTAGAATAAACAAACATGATGAAAACGTTCATGAGATTCTATTCCAAAATTGCACAATTTGGATGAGGATCACGACCCCAAGTACCATGACCTGTGAAACAGTATCCTACATTACTTCGTGACTAAAAGGAAGTGATGAAAACAATGTGAAATAACACGAATGTATATCGGAGTTCTCTTCTACAAAGTCCGTCACGGAAATGTATTCCGTCTCCCATTCTCGGCATCATCAGCGGCGAACCGACCGACACGAACCCTGCGGAACGTCCTACGAATGGCAGACAAAATCCACCTCCGTTTAGGATCTTTCTGCAAAAATAGCATGGTTGCAAAAACAACATGCAACAATAATAACAATAATAAAACTTCAAATAATCGTTGCCCTCGTGTAAGTAATTTCACAAAAATACCTATGCAATATATGTTCTAAATATGGTGCTTACGGTATGAAATTCTAGTTTCCAGTTTAATTGGGTAAAATATTAAGACGGGTAACCCTTTTTTACATACCTGTAATGGCGGCTACTCGTTGACGAACATTGCCAAATGGAATTAAAGGAGCATTATTGTCTTTTTCCCTTTCACAAAAATCACGCACTGCTAATACAATCTTTCTTCCGCTACTTTGAATCCTTTTCGGCATTATATCACATGAAATATCACAACTGTTAAAGAAATACGCAAGAAGCTTTTCAAAACGACTCAACAGTAATACCAACACTCAGAAAACATTTTTCAGAGGTAAAATAACTGTGAATGAACTGTACCACTTCACGCACCTGCTGCGTAGAATCATGGCGTACCGTTTCCACTTCCATTGCATGTGTTAGGGCAGCCTTCAGTGTTTGGTCATGAGCCAGACGAACTGCAGCTCGTATTTCACTTTCTCTGATCCCATACACAAAAGATGGTGAATCAATTCTGGAGTTGATACACATGCTCGGTTCACACATCTTTCGATTTCTAGAGCCCATTGCGGGAGACTCTCGTGTACTTTCTGTCGTTGGGTCTTGAGCTGTGCACTGTAGAAGTGCTCCAAATGTTTCTCCCCATACCTTGTTTTCAGGGTTCCAAAGAGTTCGGCCAAGGTTCTACCTTCAGCAGGACAGCTTTTTAGTACCAGGACTGCTTCACCTCGTAAAGCGTGAGCGCCATTAGAGTTTGCTCGTCACTCCAACCTTTTCCCTTGGCAAGTGTCTCGAACTGTTGTCGGAAGGCTACCCACGATGATTTTCCATCAAAATGAAGGCCATCTAACTTCATCCTGAATGGTGCACTGGCAGTAACTACCCCAGCTGTGGTAACAGCACCACGTGCTTCCACTTTCTGGATGGCGATCTTCAGATCAGCATCATGGGCGTCGAGGGCTGCTTGATGAGAATTGAGGGTAGCTTGATGAGTTTTGAGGGTATCTTCTTCTGGTTGTAGCGGTCTTCATGTCTCCTTGAAGCTGAGATACTGTCACACTCCCGGGTCCCGGTGAACCAGGAGGGACAAAAAAAAGAAAAGGAATCCTATGGTGTTATGGATGTAATTGGTCGTTGAGGCACGTGATTAAAAGAAATATTCTTTGATAATGGGTTTATAATTAACTCAAAATTAATAATACTTTTTAAACACATAATAAACATCAAAATAAATAGAAATCAGCTCAGGGGTCGTTAAAAATTGTTACACATAAAGGGTGGGAATGAAAGAAATTCTCCCGGTTCACAAAGTATTATAATTTAAATATTTTTCCCAAAATAAATTTACAACATAATACAAATTTTGGTAAATAAATACCCAAAGGGTGTAAAATAGCCAGCTAGACTCAGCGCGTGGGTATTTCGGGTGCGGTTTTAAATTGGTTTATTAATTTTTATCCTCAAAAAATGTTAAGGTTTATAAAAAATTTTTGAGGTTTATGAAAAAAAATGTTGAGCGCCACTGACAGTACGGCTGTCAGACCGTTATAATTAGGGGGAAAGAGGGGTCCTCAATAGAGGGCATCGGATAACGTCTATAGCGAGTGCATAGAAAAATAATACTGCAACATTTCACTATAAAGCCGGCTTTTGACTGCGGGATGTAATATATATTACATCCTGGAATATATATTTCATCCCGCAGTTGCTGTTCACACTGAAAGATATATATATTGGAACAGTTCAGTTTCGATCACCACTGTGTCATCACGTTCTTTATCAAAACGGTTGAATTATAAAATGGATAATATGGAGATTGTTTTGCTTGATTCCTTCTATAGTTCATCAGACGACGACGATGCTGTATTCGATTTACATTTATCATTGTTAACAAGAAAAAAATATAATAAACGTCGATTCTGGATATCGAATCATATTAGACTAAGAGAAGATTATGGCGAATTTCGGCTTTTTAATGAACTCGATGAAGAAAAGTTTTTTAATTACTACAGGATGAATAAAACAAAATTTTTCGAACTTCATGCTATGATTGAAGATGACATTATGAAGCAAGAGACGCATTTACGCAAAAGTATTTCTTCTCTGGAGAGACTTGCAATAACTTTAAGGTAAGTGTCAAATTAAAATAAGACTCACATAAATTCGGTTCATCATTTATTAGAAACCAATATATTGTTTCTTACATTTATATTTGGTCATCCGTACAAATCTAAAAACTTTCATAAGTAGCGTCATCAGTTACATAAGATCTGATATCGCGACCATCGCTGCTAGTGGTATTTTCGTAAGGTGTAGACTGACATGGGGGCGAAAGAATATCTGACTCAGCTACTGAATGTGGTGATAGAGAGCTTTGTAGCGAATACGATGTTCCAGGACGAGGTGGGGGCGAAGTTGCGTGATAAATATGTGACTCAGGACTAAGTACTGAATGTAATGGTTGAGAGCTATGTGTCGAATACGATGTTCCAGGACGAGGGGCAGGAGGAGGTAGTGTGAAGGATTCTGCCCCAGAAATATTATAAACTACTCTCGCTTTTGAATTTTCCTCTCTAGCACGCATCACATTTTTAAAAACTTCATTCTGTATCTTCATCTGAAAATTTTCGGACAAATTCTTACTCATTTCGTACATAGTGTCAAAAAAAGACTTCATTACATCTTTCGGCGGTTCTTGTCTTGTCAATACTTGTCTTCGTAATTGATCTCTTTCGGCGGCCCTTTTATCTCTTGCCTTTTTTTCCTCATCTAAATACTTTATCAAGCTATCATTTGATTTTCTTTTTCGTGAAATACTTGCAGTTTCTTCTAAATTTCTTTCGGCGTTTTCAATCTCTTGAGTTTGTAAAGAGTCTGATTGTTCTAATAAAGGTTCTGATAAAGGTTCAGCATTTGTGGTCCTCGGTCTGTTTGCCATATACGGTATTAAAAATTCCATTAATTTATCATATTTCCAACCTTTGTCGCTATCAGCAGCTTGTCCAGTAGTCGTTTTTCGTCTATTGAGTGACTGTCTATGACCATCGCGTAGTTTTTTCCATAAGTTTTTAGCTTCTTTTACTGTAACAAATACACAATTATTACAATACATATTAAAAATGTTAACATTTCTAACATTTCTCTGTTACAGATACTTGGCTACAGGAGATTCGTTCACATCAATGGCATATAGCTATAGAATGGGCTTGTGTACAGTTTCAGGCATTGTTGAAAGTGTTTGTGATGCAATATGGAACCATCTTCAACCTTTAGTATTAAAAGAACCAACTGAAAATGAATGGAAGGAAATAGCTGAAGATTTTAAAAATATCTGGCATTTTGATCACTGCGTCGGTGCTATTGATGGCAAACACGTCGTAATAAAAGCTCCACCACACTCAGGCAGCAATTTTTTTAACTATAAAAAAACATTTTCGATTGTTTTGTTGGCCGTTGTTGACGCAAAAAAAAGATTCATTTACATTGATGTTGGGTCTATGGGACGTTACAGTGATGGTGGAATTTTAAACGACAGTGTATTTGGTCATAAATTAAAAACAAATAATTTGAATTTGCCGCCGGATGAGCCACTGTGTCCAGGAGGACCGAAACTACCCTACGTATTCATAGGGGATGAGGCCTTTCCCCTTCTGATAAATCTAATGCGCGCCTATCAGAAATCAAAATTAACAGACAGTCGAAGAATATTTAACTACCGGTTATCAAGAGCACGCCAGGTAGTTGAAAATGCTTTCGGCATATTAACAGTAAGATGGAGGGTATATAGAAGACCATTTGAGTGTCGTGTCGAGCTTGTCGATAAAATTGTGAATGCTACATGTGTCCTTCATAACTACCTAATCAATGATAACTCCAATATATTCAATGAAAGCGAGATATTATCTACTGAAAATCAGCTGACGCCATTATCCCACTCGGGTTTCAGATATTCAAATGAAAGTTTCTTTATACGGGAAGAATTTTGTCGATTTTTTAACACATCTGGCACTGTACCATGGCAAATTACAAGAATACAAAAGAGATTGTTAAGAATGTAATAACAATAAATACTTACTATCCGGTAAATCACATTCTTTTATTACGTTTCTCCAAGCAGCATCTTTAATTTCATTTATTTTATACTCTTCACTGTTAGTCGCCCATAAGCAAGGATATTTCCTAACGCTTTCTATAAAATGTTCCATAATATGCGTAGGTAAGGATTGCGTACTATAAACAAACAAAAACGAAAATTCAAAACACGAGGTCTGCAGTCTGCACCGTTCCGTTCAAAGTGAGGGCGAGGCAGGGGGAGGTGCGGTGTCCGGGGACGTGAGGTAAAATATACAGCTCCTCTTTATCGCCCAGTCGGTCGAAAAAATATTTATAGTTTGGGATATAATATATATTACAGCTTAGTGTAAAGAGGTTGCTTAAATAGCATGGTGAGCGATATTGAATTATATCTCGTGATGTAATATATATTACATTACATCCCGTAGTCAAAAGCCGGCTTTAATGTAGGCAGTAGTGATTCTGCTGTTATGGGCTGGAGCACCATCTTGCTGTAGAATTATTTGGTTTCGCTCTTCCTCGGGGAAACCATTTAACTCGTTTCTTAATAAATCGAGTATTTCTAAATACTTAACAGTGTTTAAGTGACCTTCGTATACATGGACTAACACAACCATATTTCTCATAATTCCGCACCAAACGTTGAAAGAAAATCTTACTTGACTGTTAGTTTCATGAACACGAAGAGGATTCACTCTAGACCAATAGTGATTATTGCGGCGATTGTACATGCCGTTATTGCTGAAGTTGGTTTCGTCAGACCATACAATGTTACTCAAAAAATTAGGGTTACGGTCAATTTCTCTCAGCATGTTTTGACAAAATTGTAGTCGTCTCTCACAATCCCCAGGATGCAATTTTTGTACCAACCGACCATCACGATAACATCTAAACTTATACTTTTTCAGCGCTTTAAGTATGCGAGTGTGGGTTGTTCCAATTACTTCGGCAGCATCTCTGCTTGAAGCCTTCGGAAATGCTTCGAAGTATGTTAAAATATTTAATTCAAAATCAAAGTTGTTTTGTTGAAGAGGGTGCCGTCGCTTTTTGAAACTTCCAGTGTTCTTTAAATTATCTATCATTCTTTTCAGTACAAATCGAGTTGGTGTCTGACGGTCTCGATATCTCTCTCCATACCACCGCAGAGCACGATTCACATCTTTATTATTTAAAAAATAAGCTTCCATTAAATCAAATTGCTCTTGATAAGCCATTTTTACCGTGAAACAATTATGAAATGATTTGTAAAAACAATCAAATGTGAATAACAGATGAAAATCTATTTTCAAATGTAACATTCCATATTTAAACTACGTCATACACGCAGTTATGTCACATCTAAGAAAGGAGTCTGCATTACAAACACGTGCAAATTGCAATCGTCTTATCTAAATAGTAATTCGTCATTTCGATGGATAAATGACGTCAATGATAATAATTAATGAATAACATAAGTACACAGATAGATCTTTGAGTAAAAGTGCTTTAACTTGACCGATTGAATTAATAATTTAAGATTTCATTGACCCTAACAATCAATGCAATAGAAGTACACGGTGCAACTTTTACAGATTTTAGTCGGTTCGATTACCGTGTGCGGCAAGCGAATTTTTAAAAATCTTTAATGCCGTTTTTTTTCTTTTCAAAAATAAAGGAATGTTTCCTTTGAGCAAAATTTTCTATCTAAAGTATTAAGAGTACTTCCCCTCCAGGTGGCATTACAAAATTCCACCCTGTATATATATCCATGAATAAAGGTATTAGATAGACTTCTCATAGGTTTTCCTGTAATCTTTAGGTAAAGAACTATTATTTGATTTTTTTTCAAAATGTTTGGCCCAGTCAATTTTCGCCAATTTTTCGCCTATTTTCTTAAATAACTTCAAAACTATTTATATTAAAATTCGAAAAAAAATATATTTGACATCCTAATAAAAAGCCCTTTCATTTGATATGTTACACAATATTGTCTGCAAAACTTTTTTTTAATTTTCTAATTTACCCCCCAAAATTACCCCCCATGTTTGAAATTAATTTATTTACGTAACACGTCCATGTTTGGGTCATCGACTTACATATGTGTACCAACTTTCAACTCAATCCAGTCCAATATTTTCGGACAGACAGACAGACAGTCGGACAGACAAACGAGTGATCCTATAAGGGTTCCGTTTTTTTTTCTTTAGAATTTCGGAACCCTAAAAATATCGACATCATCTTAAATAATGTTGCACTAAAATGCAGGGTGATGATTTTATGCATCTGGTGCGCTAGCTCAGGGTACGTGGTGGTGGTGGTCCGTTTACACTCTGTGGCTGTCCGTTTACACTCAGGAATGGGGATAGTGCTTATTCTATGGTTTACAAAGGGCGCCACCAGCGCAGTAACGCTGGAAAATAAATTAAATTAAACACGAACAATGCGTTCCAAAGTTTATAATTCTTTAGGTTCTTTCCGTTGTACAAAATTCTATTTCTATATTCTGTTCTTAAGTTGTAATTAAGGTTAGTTGTTCTTAAATTTAACATATTACATGTGCACTGGTTTGTGGACGGGCCCTTCCACAAACAGTTTCTAAAGATTGGACTCAATCACTTCTTAAACATTCTAAAAGTTAATGTTCTATGTTTCTATATCACGCGGACGGACACGACACTGTGATGACTGAAATTCCCTTGGAGAGTAGGTAGCAAAGGTGGACACTTACATTACATGTGGCATGAGTGGTATGCAACCCACGTGTTCTTTAAAAAAAATCAAACCATACTCGTGGATGACGGTGGCATCAGTACGACGACGTTGGAACGCAAATAAAAACTTTTTATTTAATTATAATGAAAATATTGGAAAAACTTTGGAGCGGCACTCTGAAAAAAAGAGTACACAGCTACGCTGTAGATTATGACGTCGACGGATCACTCCTATGAGCCCAGGCTGACCGGCACGGTGGCCACATGGCGTCCCCCAGCTTAGATGACATCTTCTAATAATCTACGACAACCAGAACAATACGAAATGAAATACAGCGTGAGATGCGAGGAGGATCCTCGTATTCTAATGAAGAATGCACTTACAAGTCTTGTTTCTAAATTCTTATTTAACAAAATCACTAACTGCGTACGAGTCGGAGATGTGAAGTGGAAAAGGAAAGAGGATGTTCCAAAGACTCAAATGATGAAATGTCAAAGACAAACATGTCAGAAAAATCTAGAATTTAATTCGACTAACGTTAATATTTCTCCAAAACAGCTAATTATCTGCATTAAAAATTACTATAATTTATCCTGTAACTGAACCCATATTCTTCCTGAAACAAAATATTTTTCATGACCAACTAACTATTTGATACAACTAAAGTCCCATCCAACCACGCGATCTAACAAATCAATAGAAGATTGATATCAAAACATTTATGATCAATATTCGGAACGCTCCCAAAGTCTATTGTATCTGACACCTTGAAACGTCAAAAGTGTCAAAACAACAATAACCTAGAATAAACAATCATGATGAAAACGTTCATGAGATTCTATTCCAAAATTGCACAATTTGTATGAGGATCACGACCCCAAGTACCATGACCTGTGAAACAGTATCCTACATTACGTCGTGACTAAAAGGAAGTGATGAAAACAATGTGAAATAACACGAATGTATATCGGAGTTCTCTTCTACAAAGTCCGTCACGGAAATGTATTCCGTCTCCCATTCTCGGCATCATCAGCGGCGAACCGACCGACACGAACCCTGCGGAACGTCCTATGAATGGCAGACGAAATCCACCTCCGTTTAGGATCTTTCTGCAAAAATAGCATGGTTGCAAAAACAACATGCAACAATAATAACAATAATAAAACTTCAAATAATCGTTGCCCTCGTGTAAGTAATTTCACAAAAATACCTATGCAATATATGTTCTAAATATGGTGCTTACGGTATGAAATTCTAGTTTCCAGTTTAATTGGGTAAAATGTTAAGACGGGTAACCCTTTTTTACATACCTGTAATGGCGGCTACTCGTTGACGAACATTGCCAAATGGAATTAAAGGAGCATTATTGTCTTTTTCTCTTTCACAAAAATCACGCACTGCTAATACAATCTTTCTTCCGCTACTTTGAATCCTTTTCGGCATTATATCACATGAAATATCAGAACTGTTAAAGAAATACGCAAGAAGCTTTTCAAAACGACTCAACAGTAATACCAACACTCAGAAAACATCTGTCAGAGGTAAAATAACTGTGAATGAACTGTACAACTTCGTGCACCTGCTGCGTAGAATCATGGCGTACGGTTTCCACTTCCATTGCATATGTTAGGGCAGCCTTCAGTGTTTGGTGATGAGCCAGACGAACTGCAGCTCGTATTTCACTATCTCTGATCCCATATACAAAAGATGGTGAATCAATTCTGGAGTTGATACACATGCTCGGTTCACAAGTCTTTCGATTTCTAGAGCTATTGCGGGAGACTCTCGTGTACTTTCTGTCGTTGGGTCTTTAGCTGTGCACTGTAGAAGTGCTCCAAATGTTTCTCCCCATACCTTGTTTCCAGGGCTTCAAAGAGTTCGGCCAAGGTTCTACCTTCAGCAGGACGGCTTTTTAGTACCAGGACTGCTTCACCTCGTAAAGCGTCAGCGCCATTAGAGTTTGCTCGTCACTCCAACCGTTTCCCTTGGCAAGTGTCTCGAACTGTTGTCGGAAGGCTACCCACGATGATTTGCCATCAAAATGAAGGCCATCTAACTTCATCCTGAATGGTGCACTGGCAGTAACTACCCCAGCTGCGGTAACAGCACCACGTGCTTCCACTTTCTGGATGGCGAACGTTATATTCTTCAGATCAGCATCAAGGGCGTCGAGGGCTGCTTGATGAGAATTGAGGGTAGCTTGATGAGTTTTGAGGGTATCTTCTTCTGGTTGTAGCGGTCTTCATGTCTCCTTGAAGCTGAGATACTGTCACACTCCCGGGTCCCGGTGAACCAGGAGGGACAAAAAAAAGAAAAGGAATCCTATGGTGTTATGGATGTAATTGGTCGTTGAGGCACGTGAATAAAAGAAATATTCTTTGATAATGGGTTTATAATTAACTCAAAATTAATAATACTTTTTAAACACATAATAAACATCAAAATTAATACATAAGAAATCAGCTCAGGGGACAGGGGTCGCAAAAAATTGTTACACATAAAGGGTGGGAATGAAAGAAATTCTCCCGGTTCGCAAAGTATTATAATTAAAATATTTTTCCCAAAATAAATTTACAACAAAATACAAATTTTGGTAAATAAATACCCAAAGGGTGTAAAATAGCTAGCTAGACTCACCGCGTGGGTATTTCGGGTGCGGTTTCAAATTGGTTTATTAATTCTACTCAAAAAAATGTTAAGGTTTATAAAAAAAATGTTGAGGTTTATGAAAAAAAATGTTGAGCGCCACTGACTGACAGTACGGCTGTCAGAGGGTATCGGATAACGTCCCTCGTCACTGGTGGCCCGAGGTGCACGGTGAGCGTACTCCCTCCGGATGGGAGCAGGCGGATCGGATCCCACATAACACACTGCAGCTAAAACAGCCCCCCCTTAACACTTCCTTTTGATTTGGAGGATTATGTCCCCGCCTGAATAAGGTGGGCAATGTCCAATCCAGCCGGGGGAAGCACGTCCAAGTGCCGGTGGCAATGCCAACTCAGCAACGGTGTGAAAGATTTGTACTTAACGCGTGGCGTGCTGATGTCCCAAGTTCTGAGCACGCGCCGGCAGTAAGTCCACGAACAAAAATAAGATAAAGGCTCGAGGCCTGTGACCTCAGGCAAGGTCGAGAGAAAGTCAATCAAAAATCCGTGTCATGGCCAACACGAAAGGATGTGCCCTTGCACATCAATCTTGCACAGATGCGCCATAAATCAATAAAAATCACTGACATTCTCTGTCGACTATGCGACTAATTGAGTGAACGAAAGCGTTAAGTGCGTGAGGGAACGACACTAACGTCACTGTCAGTGGAAAGTCAAGAGCTATCGATCTGTGAACGCAATCCCAAAAGAAAACAAAAATAGAATCTTGTTTTCTTGTAAAGAAAAACATCAAATTAACGTTAAATGGAAGCCGGTAAACTCCGGAAAAGACGGTAATATTGCAATGAAAAGCAAGGATGAGTATGAAATGGAATGAGCCCAAGTAATACGTAAGTTACAATTTTTTTTACGCTGCCGAATTTTATATGTAACAAAATGGATTCTAAATTAGTTACAGTATGGCTCTATATTGTTTATTTTATATTAATAAGTTACCCATTACATAAACCTAGTACATTAAATATACTAAACCAAATTTGAATCTAGTTATACCACCAAATATGTGAAGTTAAATATTCCCCGGAGGGTTAAAGATATATGTTATCTATACCTTCATCTTGAGGCTTACAAATATATCATGGAGTTCACAACGAAGGCCTTGAAGGTGTAATGTGGAATGGCATCACCTTACTGCACATCCACCAAACGGTTAATTGCAAAGAAATTGCATTGCAAGTGTTCTCCGAATAAATTATTTCACAAAATGAAATAAATCAATTTGAATATAATAAAATTAAATAAATTAAATCAAATCACACTGCAGAACATTGTGGTTGAGGACATTTCCACAACGTTGCTGCATCCTACCCCTTTCATAAAAAAGGAAATCAGTACATTGTCTGAATATGTTGGATATATGAAAAATAATTCAATTAGCCTTTTACATGGCAAAATAAAACAAAAATGCAAATTACATTATAAAACGAAAAATAATCCTTTCGCCGGCATCTGTTACCGTGTTGCCCAAACCTTGTAGGGTCTCCAATAGGTTGGTGTCCATCTTTTCCAGTTTTTCATCCAGTTTGATCTCCAATATGCGTTGGCCTTCTTTCAATCTTCCTTCATCTTGCGCTGATCTTCCTGCAACTTTTTATGACCTTGCTTAGTCACCATTTTCTGCAGAAGCGCCAACAAATCAGACATGTCGAATCCAGGAGAAAGGCCTGAGGTTGTACTTTCACCCATTTCTGCAGACAACGGAGTATCGCACTCCGTCTTTTCTCTTCTCTCTAGTCTCCTTCCCGTGGCGTTATCGGCATTTCACTTCTGACACCATTTGTTACGTATCCGGGGTGGATACGAATTAATATGCCTATTTACGGTAGAAGAGATTTATTGACGACCAGATTCAGTCAGAATATCGTCACAGAGACAATTATTAATCGTCTATATCGCACTTGATCACTGTCTCACAATATCACTATAACACTGAACAACACACTGGGTATCGCACTTTAAAATTCGCTTCGATGTTCACTTGGTAGCTCGTAGAACTGAATTGTCCCTGCTGGCTCGACCCTCGTCTTTTATATTAGAGTCTTCTTAGCTCCAGAATATTCATAATTAATTTAATTTAAATGCACGCTAGATGGACTGGCGTCAACATGTCTTGTCGATAATATATCATCGCACACCGGCTCCAGATTTACGGCATTTATGATATTGATTCATTGGTTAGGTCTTATAAAGTTAGTTATGAAAGTCAAAACATGAATTAACCACTGTATGTTTGTCAAAATATGTATTTCTTACGTAATATATATAGGCTATTATTGGTCCTTAAATCGATTTGGAAGGTGCTTTTGAGAGTTAGTTAGCAAGATATACTGTAATGGTACTTATTGTTGAGTTTGCACGGGGTTGCTAGATTTTTTTAAAATCCTGTAAGACATGCTCTATTTGTTTAAAAAGAACGTTTATTTGTCTGGGATGTGAGATGTCTGACGTGTATAGTGGTCTTCTTCCTTGTCGGACACTCTTGACACAGTGGTCGTGGTTATGATAGGTCTCAATCTTGAATGGCGGCTGGTATAGTGGTAGGGTACTTTATAGTACCCGCCCCCCCCAGTAATATAGAAATAAAAGAGGTGTTACTGGCTTAATTTCTTTAATTTAAACATTTCTTTTTTTAATTATTTAAAGAAGAGAATTAATTATAGTAAGAATACAAGTATGGTAATAAAATAGGGGTGATGACTAAAAAAAAAAATTAGTCCGTCAGTTAGATTACCAAAAAATATTGGACACATGTTTTTTCTTTAGTTCTGAAAACAAAAAATAACGAAGATACAGTGCGTATAAATATCGCGTGACGTCACGTTTTAGTACACTTTTTAAAGAGAAGTAACGTCACAAACCCCCACTCCTAAACTTTGATGCGACCTATCTTTGTAAGTTTTTATTGATTTGATAAAATAAAAAATACGTATCCAATATTTTTTGATAACCTAACTGACGGACTAAATAGAATTAATTATTTTTTACCCACTCATCATCCCTATTGATAGTAGGCCACACCTCAGATGGAGACTGATGTGGGCAAACTGAGATGAATTGCATTACTTTATTATAACATAATTAGAAGGGCGCCAAAAGCAGAAATGACTGCTTTACCGTTAGTAAATGGTTAAGTATATCATATTGTAGTATAAGTACAAGCCAGGAGTGCAGCATGACCGGCCAATAGTATGCCTCCTATACAGCGGACCAGCAATCACCTTTGGAATCGCAATGCCACCAATAGTAGTAGCAGTAATACAGGTTGGACCAAAAACCTCTTAACATTTACAATGGCTATAAAAAATAAACACGCTATTCGGGTCAAAAACTGTATATTGTATTTCAAAGTACACAAATTAGTTTTATTTTTTGAAAATAACATTATGTAAGTGTGAACCTTGTTTATTTTTACACTCCTGCAACCTGGACCGAAAATTTTCCATTACCGCCCGAAAAATGGTTGCACTTATGAACTTCTTCATTAAAGAATTCAGGACCACTAAGATCTTCTTCTAGTGAGACCATAGTAATGCTGACAGCCTTCAGATGGGCTTTTGATGTAAAAACCTGTGGCCAATGTGGCCATCAGCGACCTGAAGAAAATGTATAACTTCTTGCTGCCGATTGGTTATAAGGCCGTTTGGTCCAAGGGAGCCATCTTGGTACTGCTTATCTGCTACCTGCTACCTGCTGAACATAATGTATGGTATCTGCAACGATATCCAGCATGAACATTTGGGCAGCAATAAATTCTGGTCTCCATTATTTCACTAAAATGTAACGAACTGGTTTTTATACATCTGGGTACGAGGTGGTGGAGTCCGTTTACGCTCAGTGGCTGTTACACTCAATAATTGGGGTTAGTGCTTATTCTAAGTTACAAGGGCGCCACCAGCGCAATAACGCTAGAAAATAAATAAAATTAATCACACACAATCCGTTCCAAAGTATATGATATTATAATTCTTTCCGTACAAAATTCTGTAGGTATTATTTTCTGTTAACCAAAGGTTAGTTCTGTTCTTAATTTTACGAATGTATACTAGATTGATTTCGTATAATAGTGGAAAATGCACTTACAAAAAACAATTTTTGCATGTAACATGAAAACTTTTGTCTAGTCATGTTTAGGACAAGGATAAGGATAAAATTAAAATGCTTCAAATACGAATAGTTTTTTTGTAATACCATTTTATAACATTTCAGGCTGCACCAATGGAGGGTTTTTGATATTTTTTTGTCCTGGAGTAAGAGATTGTCTTTTGGGCCAGTCTTGCTTAACATAATGATTTTTTCGGTCTCTGCTATCCCACTCACAAATAATCCCCAAGTTGTAATCCTAAAATTAGGGCAATTACCTTTAAATCTCCACAAACTTTTCAGTTGTGTTCGTTATACTGATTTTTTTCCAAGATAAATTTAATCGTTTCATAAGACTCTTTCATGTTAGAAGCCTCACCTAATGGGATAGAGGGCACTAGGGCAGTTTATTGCCAATATGTAAGAGAACAGCCTTAAGACTTACTTTTGAGCCATCAATAAATAAACGCCACTCTTCTGCTTTATATTCTATGCCCAAGACAGTCATTACACCATAGACATTATTACAAAATACAAGCTGATCATCTTGTGAAAAAAAACCTAGCTCTCCATCTCGATTGCGAAAGTAACATACTTTTGTTTTAGGTTGTAATAAATACCTTTAATCGAGAGCCCAAAAGTTCTGCCTGTTGTTTGGACAAATTTAAGTCACGTACCAAGTCATTGAGATCTCCTTGTGATAGAAGATGTGGCTCATTAGATGTGGATGAGGAAGCTTCTTGAAAGTCAGGATCCAATGTCTCTTTTTCGACTTCTGGCGTAAGGGACAGATCGCTAGTTTGAGGTGGTTCTGGTACCGGTAGATCTTCACTATGAGAAATCGGTCTTTTAGCTGATGGCAGGTCAGGATACTTGATTTTACTTTGTTTTAATTGTAATACCTTTTGTATCTGTAAGACAAAAATAACAATCAGATGAGTGGTTAGTTGGTTCCGTCCAAATCATAGGGATTGCAAAAGGCATAGATCGAGATCTTTTCGCCCATCCAGTGAGAAGACCGACACATGTAACACAACAGATGTGTGGAACCCACGCTTTGTCTTGTTGTCCGATGGCAAAACCAAAATACTGTTCATATAACTTAGTTACTAATGGTGTCAAATTCCTTCGCTGAGTTTTGAAAGTAATGTCACCACAAATGTAACAAATCACTTCACTCTAAAAACAGAACCACTGCGCTCTTCAAATAAACAAATTCTCTAAATGCGAAAGTAGAACAAAAAGGTTTAATTTTGTGGGTAGTAGCTGTAACACAAAACTAGATCTGATGGAATCGAAATAAATATGGTTATAAAATGAGGGTATGTGGGTAATTTAAAATTAGCCAGCACCTTTCTTGTTACAAAATTTTGTTGACCAGTGTTCTTAGACAATAAAATCGTCAGCTGTGTACGAGTCGGAGATGTGAAGTGGAAAAGGAAAGAGGAAGTAGCAAAGACCAAAACGATGAAATGTCGAAGACAAACATGTTAGAAAAATCTAGAATTTAATTCGACTAATGTTAATATTCCTAGGAAATAGGTAGGAATCTACATTAAAAGTTACTTCAATGTATCCTGTAACTTAACCTATATTCTCCCTGAAACAAAATAAACCAACCAACTATTTGATACGACCAAAGACCGATCCAACCACCCGATCGAACAAATAAAATCAATATTCTGAACGCAACTAAAGTCTATTGTATCTGTCACCTTGAAACGTCAAAAGTGTCAAAACACAATAACAACCTAAAATAATCAAGTATGAAAACATTCATGAAATTCTATTCCAGACGAAAGTATAGTGGAGTACTTTTCTCTTTCGATCCAAGGGAGCCATCTTGGTACTGCTTGTTGCCATTTAGCCATTTCATTTTGTTGCCATCTTGGTACCATTTGTGTCTATATGACAATAAATTAATCTTGACGTGGGATTACAGCAGTGGTATAAGGGCCACGATATGTTTGGGAGAAAACTTCTCGGAAGTCCACTCAACAGAAGAAAACAAGAATATACCTTTACATAATTAAATCGTGTCGTGTCGTTTGGAGATGATTCCATTTGGACAAGTCAAGTTGTAATGACCTTTAGATTTTGATGAAGCTATTTTGTCCACTCGTTTCATTACCTCTATTTCAGTATTTGTCATGGTCTGTTCTTGGACAAACTGCAGAACGTTGTCGCTTAACGATGTTTCTAAACTGACGTGTAATAGTCTCATTTCATAAGTTTGTTAATTCTTTTCTGCAGGGTTGTACGATGTCATCCCGTTCATGAGTAGTAGAAATGCTGTTGCTCATTAATCTTTTTAGCCAATTTATCTTTTCCGTGTGTTTTGCTAAGATTCATGGCTGATGAGTGCCTGTAAAAGTTGAACAATTTTAAAAGATCTTCAGTCTGGGTTTCAAATCTATTGAAGGCCATGAGAATAATCACAGATTGAAACACAATTTTCACCCTGCCGTCACTTTAAAATATATTGACCGTTCCTTTGATGCACAAACATGTGGCCATCAGCAATCCGAAGAAAATGTATAACTTCTTGTCATTGGTAACGTGCAAATTTTTTTTTATCCAAGGGAGCCATCTTGGTACTGCTTATCTGCTACCTGCTACCAGCCGAGTATAAATGTCAGCAACAATCTACTCCATAAATTCTGGTGTCCATATGTCAATAAATGAATCTTGATTGTGGCAACTCCAGCTCTTAGTAGTGTCGTGCTCTATGTTAAAATAAACTAAATTAAATTAAACAACGTTATACCATTGTAACGTAACGGAACCCCCCCCTCCCAATAATAATCCGATGCGTTAACCCCCAGGAATAAATGAAACAAAGGGTAATTACTGACTTAGTTCTTTTACTGATATATCAATATTTTTGGAAGGTTGATGATAATAGGATAATATGATAAAAATGGTAGTAGGCCACAGCTTCTCAGAAGGAGACTAATGTGGGCAACCTGAGATGAATTGCATTACTTATTTTTTAATTTTATTTAAATTGAAGGGCGCCAAAAGCAGGAACGGCTGCTTTCCCGTAATTAAAGGTTTATATTATTGTAGTAGTTAATTATTGTAGTTGTAGTCAAATCAAAAATGTGATACAAGCCAATACAGCCCCACCGTACAGCATCTCGAGGCACAAATAGGCCCCCACCGAACTCCAATTCGATGCCAAACTAGGCCCCCACCGAACAGCATCTCCTAGGCCCCCACCGAACACCTCCTGGAACTGACACCAATATTGTCGACATTAGGGTGGTGTGTCTACAAAGCCAGAGCATACAGAAGGGTGGACACAGGTCACAGATGTCAACCATGTGCTCGGTTCTTGGGCATCCTATTCCCAGGGAAAATTATTAATAATAGGGAAAGAAATACATTGAAATACTTTGCCACAACTAAAGGTTAGGCAGAGTAAACCCTACAAAGCATCCACGGTCAGTACAGCATAAGTTGTCTGCCATGTGCCTGCCTACTTGTCCGGACCTACTCGGACAAAAGTTAATGAAACCCTAACACAACTAAAATAATTAAAATACACCTTAAATACCTTATGGAGGAAAAGAACCACGCTTTTTAAAGGTGGGTCATGTCGACTCCGGAGGGAAAGGAGGATTAGTATGAACCTGGCTGGCCACGCCACGCGGTTAACATGAAATCTAGCACTTTCCAAAATAATAATTATTACCAAATTTAGATAATAAGCGAAGTAAACAACGCAAATTTAATTGGTAATGTGGGAAAAAAAACAGCAAATTTAATAAATAAGCTGACAGCGCCATAAGTGTTGCCTAAGTAAGAAAAAAAATGTTGCCACAGGAATAACTTGACTTTGTACCGCAAGCAAATCGATTAATCGATATGAAATTGAAGTATTTATCGAATTACAAATAATGTTTATTTGAGTATTAATAAAGAAAGGAATAAAGAAATGCCAATAACAATGAAAAATGGATAATTGGCTACAACTCCAACTACTATAAAAAGCTATAGTCAATTAGTAAATTCCAAATTAAACTACGTTCAAGAATATAACAACTAATCGAATGAAAAATCGATAAAACGTAATACATGTAATAAATTATTGAAGACCCGATTTTACTACGTGACACCATCGCTTCGGAATAAACCCGTATGAGGAGAAGAAGCGACGCAAGAAACTCCTCATGGGCCCAAGAGATTAATTTTTGTAATTTCACAATAGTTTATCACTTTACTTACACGTACAGTCTTAAAAAATGATAGGTTTTACGGCTGGGTAAAACAATGATTGCACCGAGGTGCGTACAGCTCGACTCAACGTATTAACTGTGAATGCCCGCTCTCTTTCAAGAGCGGTCGCTTATAAAGCGGTTACTTCGCCTTCCCGCCATCGCGTCACCGGCTCACAGGTGCAACGGGTTGTGCACGTGTCAAAGCAGCGCAGGTATTACATGACGTCTCCGTCAGTGTTGCTACCAATGACATAACAAAATATAACCAAATTATTAATTCGATCGTAATATTTTCTATAAAATTACTGAATTTAATCCGAACCTTACAACTTAAATGATTGCCGTTAAAAATAGGAAAAAGCGAGTCCAAGGACAAAAAGACTACCAAATAGAAAGAAAAATTAATATTATTCATTTACCATATTGTTACACAAAAAGGGGGATAGTGACATAAAATAATGTTATTCCCCTTTTACAATGTATTTAATATAAATAAATGTTTTCAACAATACCTATAGTACAAAATAAAAAAAGAACGAATTTTTTTTATAAGTCACAAACGTGAAAAAAGAAAGGCCAGCTGGACAGGGCGTGGGTATTCGGGTGTGGTTTTAAATTGGTTTATAATGAAATTAATTTAATCTTAAAAAAAAATGTTAAGGTTTCAAAGATAAATTGTTGGTTGGTTTATAATATAATAAAAAATGTTGAGCGCTACTGACAGTACGGCTGTCAGACCGTTATAATAAGGGGGATAGAGGGGTCCTCATTCAAGGGTACCGGGCTAATGTACCTCGTCGCTTGTGGCCCGAGGTGTTAATTCTATAATCACAGATTTGTTTCATAATTATATAATCTAAATATAAATAATAAAAGAGATTGATAAATCAATCTTTTAAATAATTAACACATTAAGACTTCTTTGCTGATTTAATCCACTGCTTTGTCCGACGAGACAAGTACAGGATGTCCAGTGGCAGAATTCAAAGTTTGAAAAATTGTAAAAAAAACTACACCTCTAATAAAGAATGTTTATTGTAATTTAATAACAATAAATGAGGATTTAATTTTTTGAAAACCACGTTCTCCAAATGGCGAGCATCGAGCCTAGCACACTCTTCGAGTCTAGCACGCATGTGCATCAACACATTTATTAGGGTGGTCCTAAAGAATAAATTATTTTTTTTACCTGAAAACGGGTGAATGAACGAAAACAGGTGAATGGTCAGAACGTTTAGATGATGTCGATGGTGGTCGTAGTGGTGTGCCAGGCTCCGAATCATCCAATGATAAAATGTAACATCAAATTTTTGGAAAAAATTGCCGATTGCGAAAATACGGTATTATAAAATAAAAAATTTCTAATTTTATTAATTTGGACGTAGTCGCACCATCGCCACTTTTGCCTTTTCAGATCCATGCACTGCTTACCCTTTTCCCGTGAAAGTGTTGTTATGTATTCATAGCGAATTCATTAATATCTATATTATTTTCTCTAAGTAAATCTTTTAAATTACGTATTTGTTCGTTTATCACAGAGTGTTCATCCCATGTGGGGTTTCTTTCAACTGTGGAAGCGTTTGCATCGTTCAAGTCTTTGACTTGTTATTTCTTGAAATAATAAAATTCTGGATATTGATATTGCGGTTTATAGAAGATAAAACTGCGCGGCAATCCCTTCAGTTGTGTGTGTTGCACAGAGCCCTTTGTGCTTCTCCTTCGTTAAAAGCACTGTTTTTACAGTGTAAGAACAAGTGTATTATTTTGTTGTTTAAATCAGTTATATTTGGTTGGTCTAATGTCGAATTGTTGCTGAATGGAAGTCTGTTGTATGTCGATTCTAACGTCAATTTCTTGATGCTCCATTCTCTCGTTATGAGGTAAAATTTCGTTGGTCTCAATAGACTCATTATCCACTCGTCCGTCAATTTCGGACAATGTTGAGCCTTGTGACTGAAGAATCGTATCTCCTTTCGGAATATGTGTTATTCAATGGATTGGTTGTTTTCCCACCATACCACAAATTCCCAGCGAATGAGCGACGCAGATGCAAATTTTTTGATCATGTTCTGTGAGAATATTTCTATGTGTTGTACGATCGTCGCTGGGATCAATATACTCAAGAAGGCAAGTGATACATGTATCCTTGAGACATCGATGGTATTGTTACGTATCCGGGATGGGTACGAATAAATATGCCGATTTACGGTAGAAGAGTTTTATTAACGAACGGATTCAGTCAGTATATCAACACAAATAATTAATTAATAAAATGTCACAGTCACAATTAATAAACGTCTCTATCGCAATTAATCACTGTCTTACAATAGCACTATAGCACTGAACAACACACTGAGTATCGCACTATTCGCATTTTAAAGTCGCTTTGAAGTTCACTTGGTAGCTCGTAGAACTGAACTGTCGTTGCTGGCTCGACGCTTGCCTTTTATATTCGAGCCTCCTGATCTCCAGAATATTCGCGAGGAAGTTTCGGCGGCCGTCCGACACAAACAAGCGTGGGAAAGTAAACAGAGCCATAAAACTCCGATAACAATAGGGCTATAAACGAAACAATAGGCGGGTCTTTCCTTTGTTTTCGAATAGCGGCATTGTTAACGCCGACGAAAACAAATACAAGGATCTCTCTAGAAAAGTCTTGACCCTTCACTTGTACGTAACAGTATCTTGCTTTAATGATTCTTCTAAGTTTATTATTATGTCACGCGTAATACGCCACATGGCGTCCCCCAGCTCGGATGACATCTTCTAAATCTACGACAACCAGAACAATACGAAATGAAATACAGCGTGAGTTGCGAGGAGGATCCTCGTATTCTAATGAAAATAACATGGTTGCAAAAATAACATGCAACACTGCAAAGTAAATAATGATGATTACAATATCTAAGTGATAGATAACGCATCCGCGGTGATACTGACATGTTTGCGGAGCATATAATGGTTGAGATAGTTTTGTCCTGCAGAATTGATATTGTGTAAAGAATTGTACAAGAATTGTAAAGAATGAACATTTTAATTTTGTTAAAGTTAATAAATTATTTTTTAACGATTTTTATGAATGACAACATAATAGAGACTATAACTATACATTTTCTTAATAATTTATTTTTAAATAAATAGAATTACCGTTTAATAGCATCAGCAAGTGCTTTACTTCCTCCACCAACAAATGATCCCTTTCGCTGTTCGTTCCATAACTGCAATCATTCGCTCATTCAAATCAATCTCCGCTGTTGCAATCGCAAAAACTTCACAGGCGTGCCCATTAAATTTGTAGAAGGTGGTGACGATTTGACGTTCCTCCTAGTCGACTGGAAAAGTCTGCAACGCCATCGTCTTGGGTGGGGCTGATACATAAAACATAAGCAAGTTATAAATAAATAGAATTACCGTTTAATAGCATCAGCATGTGCCTTATTGTCTCCACCAACAAATGATCCCTTTCGCTGTTTCGTTCCATAACTGCAATCATTCGCTCATTCAAATCAATCTCCGCTGTTCCAATCGCAAAAACTTCACAGGCATGCCCATTACATTTGTAGAAGGTGGTGACGATTTGACGTTCCTCCTAGTCGACTGGAAAAGCCTGCGACGCCGTCGTCTTGGGGCTGATACATAAGACATAAGCAAGTTATAAATAAATAGAATTACCGTTTAATAGCATCAGCATGTGCCTTATTGTCTCCACCAACAAATGATCCCTTTCGCTGTTTCGTTCCATAACTGCAATCATTCGCTCATTCAAATCAATCTCCGCTGTTCCAATCGCAAAAACTTCACAGGCATGCCCATTACATTTGTAGAAGGTGGTGACGATTTGACGTTCCTCCTAGTCGACTGGAAAAGCCTGCGACGCCGTCGTCTTGGGGCTGATACATAAGACATAAGCAAGTTATAAATAAATAGAATTACCGTTTAATAGCATCAGCATGTGCCTTATTGTCTCCACCAACAAATGATCCCTTTCGCTGTTTCGTTCCATAACTGCAATCATTCGCTCATTCAAATCAATCTCCGCTGTTCCAATCGCAAAAACTTCACAGGCATGCCTATTAAATTTGTAGACGGTGGTGACGATTTGACGTTCCTCCTAGTCGACTGGAAAAGTCTGCGACGCCGTCGTCTTGGGGCTGATGCAAAAAACATAATCAAGTTATAAATTTATATGTGTATTATACGATATATTAAGTGATGCATGTAACCTTGAGACATCGATGGTAGCTTGCTTTAATGATTTTTCCTAGTTTACTATTATTATTATGTCCCCACGCTTTAGCGCTGGATATGTAGATGATATGGTAATGGTCATTAAAATGTCATATTTATGATTAACGTCTAATTATAAAATTTACACCAAAATGGGGTTTCTATGATTGAATTACGTTTAGCGGCAGCGATAGTTCCAAAAAAACAATTTTTTATTTAACTTAACTTAATTTATAAAGAAATTACAATTTAAGACTTAATTAGTTATTGCAAGGTTTACGTGGTTAAACTCTATGAATTGTCTCTGGTTTCTAACTCGTCGTGAAAATTCTGATTATTATAATCATATTCAGGAATATTATTGTAATACTCACAGTCTTGGTATTCGGGAACATAATCACAATTTTCAGCAGGTTCGAATTGATCTGAATTATTTTCATCTTCATGCAAAAACACTTCTTTCGCGACGAAACCTTTACCGAGGTTTATTTGACCGGGCTATATAGCGGTAGCTAGAGGTTTGCAATACTGATTTTGGTTGAGGAAACATAACATGTTGATAGCATCATGGCGCAACATGTTCCTTCTGTCATTTAATGACCTGTTGTTGAAAAAACTCTTTCTTATTGTACAGAAGTTGCAGGGACAGCTAAATATTTAAAGGCAATTTGGTCCAATGGTTTTAAATGACCATTGAAATGTCATAATTCAACCACATTGACCCAGTTATGACTATTTTCTGAAAAAAATGTGTATTTTTTGAAACGCATAGTTGCAAAAAATATAATAAAACAATAAATAATAAATTGACCAATACGTTTTTTATCACCTACTATTTCACCGGAGATTAATCAATTTGTCTCCGGTAGTTTTAATCGATTTCTTTTACCGGTAAATCACCGGTGATTCTCCGGTACTCACTGCTCCGGTGCAAACCTCTAGCGGTAGCATCGTGACATCCTCAGACTGTCTGGGTGTATTGATTTGTTGTTGCGGCTGATTATTTGCATAAGCATGTCTAAAGTGCGAATGTTGTGGCCTCGCGAATACATTATTTGGATTTGGAACCCAGTTACGCGACGGAACGTTAATGGGGTATTGTCCGGGTTGTTGATTATGCATTCGATTCATTATTGACCGTTGTGTCGGTGGATACTTATGAGCCATTTGGTTATACGACGGATATTGATTCTGAGACGGGTAAGGATTTTGATTATTCTGTATTATTTTAGGTGGAGGTAAGATGTGTGAAAACTTTTGTTTTATACTTTCAAATCTTCCTTCGGCTTCTAATTGTAATATTTTAGATACTGTGTCGTTAAAATTGCAATTACTTACATATATTTGGTCGTGATATGGTAAACTACTTCTTAGAATATTTTGAGCCATATTTATTTATGGATCCATTATACAATGTCACCCGTCGAGATGTGACCGCCCGAAAACAAATTAAAATATACGTAAATTTATCGAGGAAAATGTGATAGAAAGTGGTCTAGCTGCTATCGTTTTTTTTTATTTATGTTTTAATATTTATTTTAAGATTCCTGGCTCTTAGACTAATTTTATTTGTATCTCGGGTAATAAGTGATATATCACTCAGATTTCTTCTTGAATCAATTGGTATTTAATGAAACTATGATAAAAAAATAATGATTAATGGTTAATTTGTACCAATTTCTTATAAAAAGAACGGCATTACTGGATTTTTTTTACGAAAAAAGGGTATTTTTTTTTATAAAACCGGGTTTATTTAAAGAAAATGCCTAATAATTAAAATAGTTTCTTTTTTTTTCCTTAATTTACAAGATATCACCTACAAAATCGTAGAACATCTCATAAGTCTAACTATAGAAATTGCAGAGAAACAAAATCACAAAAGATACTCTTTCTGCAAGTAAATGCATAATAACAAACAATAGGGTGCCACCCTATTGTTTATCTTGGGGCTTTAGCAGGTAAACACCTGTTTGTATCTTATTTAAATTGTTTTAATAGCAGAGTACAAGTTAATTACTAAAATAAAAGACAAATCCACGTTATTCATACAAGTTTACTGCAGTGATAAAATGGTTTTAGTAGAGATTAACATAACTTAACATTATTTTAACACAAATTTAATTAATTAAGTTTTCAATGTGTCCTCCATTTGCTTGCAGACATGCTTGGGCCCTTATGCCAACACTCTGAGTAGTTTTCCGTACTTCCGCAAAATTTTCTTTTATTTCTGCAGCTGTGGTATAAATTCTTTGCAGTAATTGGTCGCGGCTTGCAATTTCTACTGCATAAACTTTTTGTTTCATGTAGCCCCAGAAATAAAAATCTAAGGGCGTTAAATCAGGGGATCTCGGTGGCCAAGATATGGGCCCTCCTCGGCCGATCCATTGTGGATAGTTTTCATTTAAATAATTGCGAACCAATCGAGCGAAATGAGCTGGTGCACCATCTAGTTGAAACCAAAATCTTCTACGTGTTGCTAAAGGTACATCTTCCAGTAATAAAGGTAACGTGTTTCGGAGAAAATTCAGAAAAACTTCTTGAGTAAGCCTGCTGGGTAGTTCTACAGGGCCAATAATATGGTTATCAATTATCCCTGCCCACATGTTAACTGAAAACTGCACTTGAAAAGATGTAATACGGACTGCGTGTGGGTTGTCATGTGCCCAGATACGTAAATTGCGATGATTTGTTATTCCCGCTCTTGTGAAGGTCCCTTCATCAGTCCATAAATTTTTTTTTAGGAAATTTGAATCCTGTCTTTGTTGTTGTAGTATCCAACTATAGAAAACTGACCTCGGTGTAGTGTCGTGTAGACCAAGATGTTGAGCGCGGCGAAAATGAAAGGGATGTAATCCTTCCCTTCGTAGAATTCTCCACACCCTTATCTGAGGAATGCCTAGTCTAATTGAAATAAGGCGAATACTTGTAGTAGGGTCTCTAACCATTTGCAAAACTTCGTTGTCAGCTTCTACATTCACGCCTGATTCACGACGTCTTTGGAAAAGTCCAGTTTCGGTAAACTGGCGATGCACAGTTATAAATGACCGGTACCCAAGAACTGGCCTTGTTGGATATCTTCGCCGATACTCTGCAACAGCGGCTCTAGCATTCCCATTGCAGAAACCGTATACAAAATGCATATCGGCAATGTGGGAAGGTGGTAAATCAGACAGTCTCGGCATTTTGAAGTACGTAGTATGATTTCTTAAAGTGTCACAAATGTAAAAGCTAGGCGCACAAAACGTTATCTCACGAGCACAATGATCGGTCGACTAATCACAGCGACAAGCCAACGTTTAACTTTTGGTTCAACAACCATTTTTTACCTGCTAAAGACCCAAAGATAAACAATAGGGTGGCAGCCTATTGTTTGTTACTATGCATTTACTTGCAGAAAGAGTATCTTTTGTGATTTTGTTTCTCTGAAATTTCTATAGTTAGACTTATGAAATGTTCTACGATGTTGTAGGTGATATCTTGTAAATTAAGGAAAAAAAAGAAACTATTTTAATTATTAGGCAGTAATGCCGTTTTTTTATAAGAAATTAAAATATCATAGTTTCATTAAATACCAATTGATTCAAAAAGAAATCTGTGTGATATATCACTTATTACCCGAGATACAAATAAAATTAGTCTAAGAGCCAGGAATCTTAAAATAAATATTAAAACATGAATAAAAAAAAAAACGATAGCAGCTAGACCACTTTCTATCACATTTTTTACGTATATTTTAATTTGTTTTCGGGCGGTCACATGTCGACGGGTGACATTGTATATTCCACTAACTGATTATTATTATACACATCTTGTAATCTACTTTTAATAAAGATTATTTTTTGTTTTAATTCAAATATAAAATCTTTATAACTACTTTTCCTTTTCATATTAGACAATTCTATCAATAAGGTATTAAATTCCCTATTGTCACCACATTCAGTTTTAAGACCATTTCTAATATTTTTCCAAACAAATTGGTGGTCAATCATTGATATGACCAAAGCTGATCTACCTGTTAGTTTACTCAATAGTAACATAACATTTGGGATGGTTTCGCCTCCAACATAAGTTAACCATTGTTCGGCATTATTTAAATAATTATAAATTGCCGATAGCTCTCCATCATACGAAGGAACAAATGCCATCAGTTTAATTGGGTCCATTTTAAATTCTGGGACCTTAATTTCACTAGGTGCCGGTGCTGTAGGCACAGCTATAGGCACGTAGGTTGGTATAGCCTTATTATCAGAAGAAGGGTCAGTCATTTTACAGCGATCTTTAGATTTAAACGAAAGAATAGGTGATCTTAGGAGCGGAATTTTGGAAGTTTTGTAGGAAATGCTACTAAGTACTTACAATAATTGCCAGCTAATGATCACGTTCCACATAATATTCTTCACTTCTTCAATATTTGACTTATTTGTTTGTTGAGTTACCCAGTATTTAAGACTTGAGAGTCACGCGAAGTTATTGTTGTAGTTACTTAGCGATCGAGGAGTTTTTCGTTGATCTTGAACTGAAGTAAGTTTTTAACAATTAAACTTGCTTTTCTGGGCCCCACCGTTGGGCGCCAGTCAAAATAGTTGAAAGATTAAACTCTGTTAAAAATTTTTTTATTTACTTTTGATGCCAATTACAAGAATATATATATATATATACAGTGGTCTTCTTAGTACTAAGGTCGATGTAGAATGAGTTACTGACCGGGGACCTCTTCTTGCGTCGTAGGCCGCGGCGCCGCCTCTTTTTGCCGGCCGACTGGGAAGTGTGGCCAGCATCGGTGGCGGCGGACGGAGCAGGGGCGGTGGGGACCATCACCAGTGGTTTCTTGGTGGCCCTCGAAAGGGCGACTGTGCCCGCCTTCCTATTGCGCGCCTCCCGCCGCTTGACGGGGCACGCATTGCGGTTGGCGGGATGGGGCCCGTTGCAGTTAGCGCACGTGGCGGGCTCTTCAAGCGGGACACTCCCTCGCTGGGTGCTCCCCCCCGCATCGGACGCAGGCGAGTTGACGGTGGCACTGGTATGACGAGTGGCGGAATTGCTGGCACCGATGACATTGCGCCGGCCCTGGCTTTCCTCGCCACCCGTTGATCTTGATGCCGGGCATACAAAGCATCTCTGTGATGCGGCATATGCCCGACATGACGTCTGGTGTTCGGCGCAGCTACGCGAAGTACACGCAGCCGGGACGTCCGTTTCTCCCCTCGATTTGCCGAACGTGTTTGTGTTTGTGTTCGTGTTTGTGTTCAGCCCCTTTATGGCTACCTTGACGCTGGTCTCGGCCGGGATGGAGTATGAGGACCAGGAAATCTTCTCTGTGGCTTCTAGAGTTGTGAGGTACTTGGAGATCGTACGGTATTCCAGTTCCCCGCGAGGCATGAAGCGCACCCCATTCCCATAAGGGCGCACGTGGGGGACGAAACCGAGCTGGGCTTTCAGCTGCCGCAGGTGGTGCGCCCAATTCGGCAGGCGCTCGACGACCAACGGCGGAAAGCGTGGCTTCGGTGGCGGCAGGTTAGTCGCGCCGGCAGGCGTGCCAGCGGCGAACGGGGGGGGGGGGGGCATTCGCAATCTCCGCATAGGAGGTGCGGTCGGAGGCGGGCGAGAAGTTGGGAGTAGGGTAGTCGGCTGACCGACCATTTATTTGCAAAATTATTTAATGACAATAAAAATAATCAGGTAGGTACATTTCTTTTTTAAAACTATGTACAGAAAACAGTAATTAATGTTTAGGACAATAACACCAACTAGGACTTTTACTTACATTTACAAAGAACAACACATTAATTTGCTGTACCTCATAATTTTACCCAGCAAATAATTAAAACGGGAACAAAATCTCTAATGATAAGTTCATACAATGTAACTAATAGGTATATGAAGTAGGTAATTATTTGATGGTAAATAACTAGTACTCACTGTAAAAATCTACACTACATAACTACGACATAATTTAAACAAACATCAAATTTATTTCTTTGTATGATCTGTTTTGTGTTACATACTACCAACACTTTGTGCACATAGCTTCACTACAAACGTAATGACTTTTAGGAAGTTCGCCTTATTATCACTTTAAAAAAGCCTTCAATTTATTATTTTTTTATATACAAAAATGGCTCAATATGTCTGCCACCGTGCTCAATACAGGCAGGGACTCTGCGGTTCATCGATATCCTCACGTTTTGCAGCATCTGAGGCGTTAATGGCTTGAAACGCTAGGTGTATTTTATTTCGCATTTCGTCAGCACTATTGCACTGCACTGCGTACACTTGGTTTTTCACGTAGCCCCACAAAAAAAAGTCCATAGCGGTAAGGTCGGGCGAACGGGCAGGCCACTGCACTGGACCCCCTCTGCCAATCCACTGAGCACCATGTCGTCCATCGAGATATTCCCGGACGCGGCTCGCGTAGTGCGCTGGTGCACCGTCGTGCTGGTAAACAATATTTCGGTACACTGACAGCGGCAAATCTTCTAAGTAATCCTCAACTTCGTCGGTCAATAGCTCCAAGTACTTACTTATTTGTTTGTTGAGTTACCCAGTATTTAAGACTTGAGATTCACGCGAAGTTATATGTTGTTGCTACTTAGCGATCAAGGAGATTTCGTTGATCATGAACTGAAGTAAGATTTTAACAATTTAAACTTGCTTTTCTGTTCTGGGCCCCACGTTGGGCGCCAGTCAAAATATTTGAAAGATTAAATTACAAGAATAATATGTTTAAAGGTCGTCTTAGTCTAAGGTCGATATGAAAATGAGTCACTCCTACTGTTTTATACAGTGTTTAACGATGCTCCCACCTCGCCTTTATCAGTCTGGTACTTTTCCACATTGCTTGTCCATGGTGTTATTGGAAACTTTAAATCATCCTTTATTCCTGATGCCGTTAGGTGACCGGTTGTTATTATACTTTTATGTCGGTTAATTAATTGGTCCTTATTTGACTAGTGGATGGATATGGTGTAGATAGTTTTTATCTTGGTAAACCATAACTGCCACATCACCAGTATGTCAACAAACGTTCCATCGCGAGTTAATAAGGGCTGGCACGTCCGTAGAGATTTTCGCAACATACCTACCGTCCGTATTGTTGCTGTCTTTCTCACTACCTGCTGTTGCTAATCGTTGTCATCATCATCATCAAATACTGAGTACTCGTAAAACATGCATTATTTCAATTGGAATTACAATAATAAAAATATAATATGTCCTTCTCCATAACGGGCTATATGTATGCCAGATTTATATTCTTATTTCGTTTTATTTACATATTTTTATTTGTACAAAATAAATAATGGTAATTACAATATCAAAGAATATTAACGCATCTGCGGTGTACTGACATGTTTGCGGAGCATATCGTGGTTGAGATAGTTGTCCTGCAGAATTGATATGGAGTAAAGAAAAAAATCTGTTCTATGAATGTATGTTAGCCGACTGCTTTATTGTTTAAATGTCGACGAACCAAAATCTTCGAAAGCATTCAACATAGCCATGTTTATAATGTTGGTTTCACGTGGGGCTGGGTTGATGATTTGGTCCGATATGATACGAATAGATGACGAGGGTGCTGTTGATGTAGACGGAGCTGGAGCTATTGGAGTTGGTATATGTTTTGCCATGTCTGGCGCTGAATAAGAAGTTTGTGTGTTTGGAGAGGGAAAAAAACTTTGGTTGTTATGAATAGGTTCAGAATAAACACTATTAACTGATGTTGGTTGACTCGGAATGACTTGAGGAGATGGTGTTGAATATGCACCAGCCATTGACGACGGTCGAGAATAATATTGAGGGTATGGTGTATGACGCTCATTTGATTTTTGACTGATTCTGTTTATAAACAACCCATCTATTTGGTACATCATAATTTTTCGTTCATCAGTTGACAGTTCACGTAGCTTTATAGCCAATAATTTTGCGTATAGATCGCAATCATCGTCTTTGTGAGCAGGTATATTTTCATTCTGCATTTGACCCAAAACATTTGTTAATTGTCCAAAAGCCACGGTCATTTGCTTTTCAGCCGTTTCAGAAGCAGGGCGACGACGTTTATTAGTAACAGCTTGTATGAATGGTGGTCTGGATGGTGATCTAGATGGTGGTCTGGATGGTGTGGTAACCGTATTTGTACGGTCTCTTATCAGAGGGTCATCCTCTGTCTGATGTGTATCTTCTTCTATTTGTTGTGATTGCTGCAAAAAAAAATATATACTTAAACTTACACTTCATTTACTTTCTTTTTACAGATGCCCACCACAGCAGAAGGATGGTTTAATATAGCAGAAGGATTCAGGACTAAATTTCCACATTGCATAGGTGCATTGGATGGCAAGCATGTAGTCATTGAAAGCCCAACGCATAGTGGAACAGAGTATTTCAATTATAAGAAAACTTTTAGCATTGTCCTTTTGGCTTTAGTGGATAGTATTCGCAGACATCGGGAGTCAAGGAAGAATAAGTGACGGCGGCGTCTTTAATAATTGATTACTATGGAAAAGAATATTTAGAAACGAGATAGATTTTCCACCACCATGTCCACTTCCAGGATCGAATATTAATATTCGATTAGGCTTATTAGTCTTGCCAAATACTGTCGGAATCATCGCTAGATCTTAAACTTCTTACTATTGTATTATCTATAACAACTCCACTTATTGGCACAAGGCCCATTGTAGTAGAAACAGCGTTCAACATTCCCATCAAGAAGCCTGGGGATGCCTCAACATAATCATCCTTGTCGATCTTATCTCTTATTTCCATGAACCATTCCTTGTTTTTGTGTTCAACTGATCAGGATTTATCTCACACCATCTCATTTTATTATACATTTTCTAGTAGAAAACCCATCCCAAGATTTATTCTCTTTATCAATAGATAGTAAAATCCCACCATACATATTTTTATTAAGGTTTTCTCCAATGCTTTTGAACAAGTTGTACTTTTGAAATTCTCTGGGTCTCAGGTTTGTCTCCCCTTATTTAACACATCTGACTAGTCTTCATAAAATCCATTGTGTGCCTAATCCCATCAACAATAGTATCAAAATTCTTCACTAAGTACAATTGAGCAAATTTCCAAACAATACCTGGATTAAAGTTCCCTTCTATGCCTGACGACGGGTATTCACTTATATTGGGTATCTGCGCATCTAATATTTTATGGCCATTTATCTCTTTCACACGGTTCACTTCCTTATCCTTCTTGTTATAGCTGTAGGCACGATTTACTGAGGCCGCTACGTAAGGTGCCGGACTCCCATAACCATATGGAGGAGGGTTTGTGTAAAGGTATGTTCCGCTAATCATATGCAAACCTTTTGTGGCTTCTGGACTTATATAGGAGCTGTTTATTATCAATTCCCTTGTATTTGTATCTCCGGGCAAACTTAGAGTGCATGCTACTAAACTATTTAATTTGTGGCCTTTCATAAATGTCGCTCAGTACTCATCCATTTTTTCGAATATAACCTTTATCATTTTTCACCTTTAGGTGCGTATACGCCGGGAGCGAAAGAAAGAATATCCCTTTGAACTAGTGATCTTGACCTATTTACGAAAAGGGTGTACAAAAACTATCTTCGTGTTGCACTGGCCGTTTTATTGCCACATGTGTTCCATCAATGCATCCTAGCACCTCGGGCATACCACATTTACTACGTACTTAGTCTACTTGCTCAGCTACAACTGCTCTCCGTTCATTGACAATATTTGGAAATTTTATATATTTCCGGCGGAAATATAGATTAATTGAAACATTTTTTAACTGCTCACAAAAATTGCTGTTGTAACGTAACGGATTTTGTAACTAAGGGGGGGGGGGCCCTTAGTAGTCCGATGCGTTAACCCCCAGCAATAAATGTAACAAATGGTAATTACTGGCTTAGTTCTTTTACTGATATATCAATATTTTTGTAAGGTTGATGATAATAGGATAATATGATAAAAATGGTAGTAGGCCACAGCTTCTCAGAAGGAGACTAATGTGGGCAACCTGAGATGAATTGCATTACTTATTTTTTAATTTTATTTAAATTGAAGGGCGCCAAAAGCAGGAACGGCTGCTTTCCCGTAATTAAAGGTTTATATTATTGTAGTAGTTATTTATAGTAGTTGTAGTCAAATCAAAAATGTGATACGAGCCAATACAGTCCCACCGAACAGCAACTCGAGGCACAACTAGGCCCCCACCGATCAGTATCTCGAGGCACAACTAGGCCCCCACCGAACACCAACTCGAGGCCAAACTAGGCCCCCACCGAACACCATCTCGAGGCAAAAATAGGCCCCCACCGAACAGCATCTCCTAGGCCCTCACCGAACAGCAACCTGAGGCAAAACTATGCCCCCACCGAACACCTCCTGGAACGGACACCAATATTGTCGACATTAGCGTGGTGTGTCTACAAAGCCAGAGCATACAGAAGGGTGGACACTGGTCACAGATGTCAACCATGTGCTCGGCTCTTGGGCATCCTATTCCCAGGGACAATTAATGATAATAGGGAAAGAAATACATTGAGATACTCTGCCACAACTGAAGGTTGGGCAGAGTAAACCCTACAAAGCATCCACGGTCAGTACAACATAAGTCGTCTGCCATGTGCCTGCCTACTTGTCCGGACCTACTCGGACAAAAGTTAATGAAACCCTAACACAACTAAAATAATTAAAAAACACCATAAATACCTTATGGAGGAAAAGAACCACGCTTAATAAAGGTGGGTCATGTCGACTCCGGAGGAAAACGAGGTTTAGGATGACTCTGGCTGGCCACGCCACGCGGTTGTCATCGGCCGCGTCAGCTAAGGCTAATCAGCCGAAATTCTGTAGAAAACCGAATAATAAATGACGAGACACTGATTTGATGATGGAACTAAGCTTCCCAAAGAGAATATACACCAAAAAAGGTCAGGTCATTGACATTCGACCTTTAGATGCGTATACGCCGGGACGCCGGGAGCGAAAAGAAAGAATGTTCCATTGAACTAATGATCTTGACCTAATTACGAAAAGGGTGTACACAACTCGAAGAAGTCCCCTAATCGGTCGAAAAACTCCGATATACCGGTCACAAACACTAAGCCAACAAACACTGAATTAATGAAATATGGACGGGAATACGTCAAAAACACACTGAACTCTAATTTGATTAATAAACATGAAATCTAGTACTTTCCAAAATAATAATTATTACCAAATTTAGATAATAAGCGAAGTAAACAATGTAGATTTAATTGGTAATGTGGGAAAAAAAACAAAGCAAATTTAATTAATAAGCTGACAGCCCCATCAGTGTTGCCTCAGTAAGAAAAAAAATGTTGCCACGGGAATAACTTTACTTTGTACCACAAGCAAATCGATTAATCGATTTGATGAAATTTAAGTATTTATCGAATTACAAATAATGTTTAATTGAGTATTAATAAAGAAAAGAATAAAGAAATGCTAATAACAATGAAACATGGATAATTGGCTACAACTCCAACTACTATAAAAAGCTATAGTCAATTAATAAATTCCAAATTAAACCACGTTCAGGAATATTTAATCGACTGAAAAATCGATAAAACGTAATAAATGTAATAAATAATTGAAGACCCGATTTTACTACGTGACACTGTGCAACTGAATTTGCAGCAATATGACTAGGTGATTCACCTATCGGTCTTTGGTATGAACCAGTAGCATAGAATGATAATGCTATTAAAACCTGAAATTAAAGGCATAAAACGATGATATTTGGTATATTTCTGTTGTAGATAATATAAGTATATGGTGGCATAAAAGCTTGTAACTCAATACAAAGTCCAAGCAAAAGTTCTTTACTTAGTCTATACCTTTTGATGAACATACCATCCTGCATTTCAAAGGGTTTCACTCTACTTCTTAACAATTTTCTTTCAATTCTTGTTTGGGAAATAACAGCTTGGCGACCGAAATCCCTCCGGATTCCACCTGCGCTCATTGGCCGGAAAAGGCATGGGTGACCAAGGGATAATCCGCGAATTATAGATGTGTCTTAAGAAGTCCAGAGAATTCTCATGGCACAGGAGGACATCCTTCTGGATAAAGTTGCGGAAATAGCCGCCACCATTGTCGCGCCGCCTTATTCCTCTGCGTCTCCCACTGTCCTCGCAACCAACGTTACCGTTTGTGCTGGTATCATAAACGGTTCACCAACAAGGCTACTAATGCATTCAGCCCTGTAGCTAGAAATTTGATGGTCAGGGAAATGCCAGCCGCAATCAGTGAGGTGGCTGACTGCACACAACACAATTACAGTTAACTTTTTCCGGTTTAGGTTGAAACTATTTTATATTTGTAATCCGTCATCGAGAGGGCATTACAGAAAGAATAGATTTTTTAGATTTAGAAGCTATTTGTAACGATTGTTTCCTGTACCCTGAAAAGTCTGTTGATGAGTCTGAACTGGACAGTGATTTCTTTGACAGCACTCGAAGAATCTTCCAAGGGTGAGAAAGAATATGGAGAGAAGATATACGAGGAGATCTTTAATATAATAAAAATATAATTAATGGCTTACCTAAACAATCTAAATATGAATCAGGTTTGATTAAATTTGTTGAATTTAAATTATTGGAAGCTCCAAAATTAAAATTTGAGTTTAATAGTCTGATAAGTAACCCATCTAAAACAAGAGACACATTATTGCAGGATCGAGACAGGAAATTGCCAGCATTTGTTCTTTGACAGCACTCGAAGAATCTTCCAAGGGTGAGAAAGAATATGGAGAGAAGATATACGAGGAGATCTTTAATATAATAAAAATATAATTAATGGCTTACCTAAACAATCTAAATATGAATCAGGTTTGATTAAATTTGTTGATTTGAAATTATTGGAAGCTCCAAAATTAAATTTTGAGTTCAATAGTCTGATAAGTAACCCATCTAAAACAAGAGACACATTATTGCAGGATCGAGACTGGAAATTGCCAGCATTTGTCAAATAATATATTCACTGACTAAGAAAGATGATAAGCTATATATCATTAAGAAGTTAGTGACGTTGCTCGAATTCTCAGCAACATGCACTTTAAGGATACCGAAGTTTGACGAAAGCTTGTTAACCCATCTCTAGACAGAAATTTGGCTGAAAACTTAAAAGAAAACAAGAGGGAAACATATTTGTATTCAAATCAGAAAGACTGAAATATTTATCAGTTATGAAGCGAGCTTCTAATGTACTTATGCCAAAGCCAGCAGTAGAAACAAAGCCCATAAGTTCAAAAAACTGCCAGGAGCCACTATGCATTCACTATGCTTACTCGTATTCCTCTGGATTTTCATAGTCGCAACTCGCATGGTTCTAGATGTAGAATTTCTTTATTGTTTTTTCATTCTCTTTAAAGTTGTCAATAAGTCGATATCGACGTTCCTTCAGTGCCTCCACTGATGTAGTTATTATTTCGGGCGAATAGATGAATTTCGCTATCCTGGTTAATGCTACCTTTAATATCAACAAAGGAGAGGACGATTGGAATTTTGAAAGGGTGGTTCAGATGCTTTGATGCCTATATGGTCGTAGTTTGAACCGATCGCGATGGAATTTCTAAAGTAACAAACGAAATAAAAGAATTAATTTCTATTTAAATTCTCCTCCAGTGTTCAGGGGGATGCATATAAATCTTGCTGAGCAGGGTCTGCCTTGACCATGACCGACTTATTTCCATAAAAATCTTGAACATCCTTTTTTGGTTGTCAATCAGAAGCCTTGGTCGTAGTTTAAACTGATCGCGATGAAATTTCTAAAGTAATAAACGAAATAAAAGAATTAATTCTATTGACATTCTCATCCAGTGTTCAGGTGCAGGATGCATATAAATCTTGCAGAGCTGGGTCTGCCTTGACCATGACCGACTTATCTCCATAAAAATATCGAACATGCTTTTTTGGTTTTCAATCAGAAGCCTTTGATTCTCTTCTCTGATCGTGGGGTGCATATAAAACTTGCTGAGCTGGGTCTGCCTTGACCATGACCGACTTATCTCCATAAAAATATCGAACATGCTTTTTTGGTTTTCAATCAGAAGCCTTTGATTCTCTTCTCTGATCGTGGGGTGCATATAAAACTTGCTGAGCTGGGTCTGCCTTGACCATGGCCGATTTATCTCCATAAAAATCTCGAACATCCTTTTTTGGTTTTTTTTATTTATTTTTATTTATTTATTTAATAGAATCACCAACAAGAATGGTACACTACACTTACTAATAAAAAGCAATACACTACAAGGATACAATAAATTGAGTACCACCTTAATTAAAGGTGATCACGGCATGCACTAAAACAGATCCATGTAAATAAACATCTTAATACTAAGTGAACAAACATTCAATGAAGACTAACTTATAAATATAAATTTAAAAAATTAAAAAACCTTATCAATATATAAGAGATTAACAAAAATATAAGTAGGAAACTTATCTAAAATCAGCCCAGTAAATTAGTTTTGAATTTTGACAAATTATCGGAAAAAATATCTATATCTAAAATTTTGAATTTACTATTATATAATCTTACACAACGGTTTATCGGAGAGTTATAGCCAAGGTTGCTTTTGGATAATTTGTGGACAAAAGGTGTGAATTTAGACAGCCGAGGGAGACGATTAGGAGCACTGATATTTATACTGCTTAATAACACAGGACAATCCAAGTGACTGTTAACCAATTTAAAAAGAAATACAAGATCTAGAAAAGCTCTTCTCTCAAAAAGTGGCCTAAGTCCAAAGTGTTTAAGACGATCCACATAATGAGGAAGCCTTTTGGCCATGTTACAGCTATATGATAAATGCCAAAGAAAACGTTTTTGAATACGTTCCATGCGCTTAATATATACGTCATAGTGTGGGTTCCATACTGTACTACAATATTCTAGATTGGACCTTACTAATGCATTGTAAATAAGTATCTTACTAGACGGCTTTTTAAAATCTTTTATATTACGTAGTACGAAACCCAACATTCTAAAACTTTTAGATGCTATATTATCGATATGTATATGAAATCGCATAGCACTATCCATAGTGACTCCCAAATCACGTATATTACAAACTTGCTTGAGTAATTGATTATCCAGTGTATAGCAACCAGGACTTACAAGCTTATTTCTAGTAAACTGTATGTATTGACATTTATCTATATTTAGGTTCATTTTATTTTGAGAACACCAATTAGTCAAACGATCAAGATCTTCTTGTAAACGGATTCGGTCGTCTGGAAAACATATGGGTTTAACAATTTTCAAATCGTCAGCGTAGAGGTATAATTTAGAATTTTGAAAACAATGTGTTATATCATTTATAAAAATATTGAAAAATATTGGTCCCAAATGAGAGCCCTGAGGTACACCGGATGAAGGATAAAAATGTCCAGACTTATGACCTTTTGCTACCACAGTTAAGGTTCTGTTTGTTAGATAAGAGGAACACCATTTTAAAACGTTACCGGAGATACCTAAAGCTAAAAGTTTAGAAAGCAAAATATTATGATCAACTCGATCAAACGCTTTACTAAAATCTGTGTATATAACATCCACAGGGGTTTTAGCATCGACAAACTTTATAATTTCTTCTGTAAAAGATATCAGATTAGAACTAGTTGACCTAGACTTGATAAATCCATGCTGATGCTCAGAGATACTTTGTTTGACATAAAAGTTAATGATAGGGTGTAGTATACGCGCTAACCAAAAGGGTTAGCGGCTTTCTACCACACTGGGACAGACGTGAAGCCTGACGATATACGTTATGATGTTCAAATCTCGATCTAGGTGATAACAATACGATACAATGCACACACGTACCTTGGACTGCTATCAGCACTCGATGAGTTCCACCTTCCGATCTTTGAGTCTGCTTGTTCCAATTGAAGAGTATAGAAGCGAGAAAGGGCGCACGCGTCACGGTTGATGTTCACACGAATTCAAAAACTGACTGACAGCTCCAAATTGTAACCAATACGCGCGTGCCTAACGTCGTGTCATACGACGTTTCGATATTGCTTCACTAGCCGAGCTTTGAACATCGATTTGAATTAAAACAAAATAATGAATCGTTTTGTTAGCTACGGTTGGCTACGGTAATGAAACATCCCGCCCACCAAAATACCTATGGTGTTTTCTGGTTAAAAAAAAAAAATAGATAAATGAAGAAATGAATATTGAAATACGATTACGTTAACGAATATCTACTTAACTATGATTTATTTATTAATTAAGGTTGCGAAGAAAAAAAAAAAAAAAGAAATAATTAAAACTAGTCTTCTATTGGCATAGGACATAGTTTTACCAAAGGGCGATGAATAAGATGATTATGTGAGGTTTTTACTAATGCACTCCGAGCTATTCCATCTCCACCGTAATGCAATTCTACAACGCGCGCTTGGGTCCATTGCAATGGAGCACGATTGTCGTCCTTAATTATCACCATCGAACCTATAGATAACGGTTTAGAATCTTTAGTCCATTTAGCACGTTGTGTCAATGAATTTAAGTATTCCGATTTCCATCTAGACCAAAAGTTTTGTTGGAATGCTTGAATCATCTGCCACCGAGAAAGCCGTTTTATGTTAATATTGGAAAGATCTTCGTCGGGAACCGCTGTCAAGGGCTCTAAGGTCAGGAAATGACCTGGTGTTAGACATGAGAGGTCGTTGGGATCAGAACTGATAGGGCAGAGAGGCCTAGAATTTAGTATGGCTTCGATTTGGATGAAGAGTGTAGTTAACTCTTCGAAGGTTAGGACCTGATCACCTACTACCCGATACAAGTGGGATTTTGCCGATTTTATTTGTATTTCCCAAACACCGCCAAAATGTGGTGCTCCTGGTGGATTGAATTTAAATTCTATTTTTTCCGCATTAGAGGCTTGTTGCATTAAGGATAAAAATTGATTTCTAGCACCAACAAAATTGGTTCCACAATCCGCATGTATCTCATTACAACGTCCTCGGCGTCCAACGAAACGTCTTAGCGATGCGATGAAGCTTTCCGTAGATAAAGACGATACAACTTCTAGATGGACCGCCTTGGTGGCTAAACAGACAAACAAGCACAAATAAGCTTTGTCGATCTTAGCACCACGATGTGAACCTAGTTTGATTCGGAACGGTCCACCCAGATCAACGCCTACCACAGAGAACGGTTTTATTTTATTGATACGATAAGACGGAAGATCGCTCATAAAAGGCTGCAACGGTTTTGGATTTGTGCGAAAGCATTGAATGCATTTAGAAAGCCGACGGCGAACGGTACGTTTGGCGGCAACTATCCAAAACTGTTGGAGAAGTAAATAATGAGTGGTATTTATGCCCGGGTGCAAATGATTACGATGTACAGAGTCGATTATTAAGAAAGTTAGTGGATGGTCAGAGGGTAAGAAGGCAGGATGTTTTTGTTCGTATTGCAATCCAGATCGTGAAATCCTACCACCCACTCTGAGCACACCTTGATCGTCGAGAAATGGATTCAGTTTTCGAAAAGGCTTTGCTAGCAGTTTATGATTTTTTATATTCAAAATTTCATCTTGAAATACATTACTCTGCACACTTTTAACGATTTGCATTAGAGCCTTATGACGTTCGACATTATTCAGAAATTTATTACGATTTGCCTGATTTTTATTTCGAGAATTATTAATGAATTTTCTGAAGTGACGAGAAACGATTAAGTAAATTCTCAAAAATTGTTGGTTCATTATGCAGTACTTCATTTACGTGTTCAGATACTAATGCTACAGATTTACGTGCTTCAGCTTGTATAGTTACTTCGTCGTCGTGAGATATGTTGTCTAAATTTATAGGCCAAAATTTTTGATCTTTTGATAACCAACTTGGTCCCGCCCACCATAGGGAATTGTGAAGAATTTCACTGGGAAATTGTCCACGCGAGCAAATATCTGCAGGATTATCCCCTGAAGATACATGGTGCCAACATTCGGTAGATGTTATATCTTGAATTTGACTAACTCTGTTAGCAACGAAGGTGGCCCAACGAGATGAATGCGAGCGTAACCACGCGAGGACAACTGTGGAATCTGACCATAAATATACCGTATCGATAGGAACACGAGAAAGGCGAGTGTTACGTATGAATTTATACAGGTCTGAAAGAAGAACTGCCGCACAAAGTTCAAGACGAGGCAATGAGGTACGTTTTAAAGGAGCTACACGAGCTCTTGAAGAAATCAAAGATACGTGAACTGTACCATTCTCGTCGATAATGCGTAAGTAAAACACAGCGCCATAAGCTATTTCAGAGCTATCACAAAAACCATGTAGCTCGCACGATTTTAACTTTGTAGGACACAGTTTACGAGGGATTCGGAGTTGACTTAATTGTGATAATTGATTCTTGTAAGTGGTCCACGCATTTATGATCTCACTAGGTGGAATTTGATCCCATCCAACACCGAGGATCCAAAGTTTTTGGATGAGAGATTTAACTTGAACTGTGATGGGAGATAAAAATCCTAACGGATCAAAGATTCTAGCAAGTTCGCTTAGGATTGAACGCTTTGTGCATGGCCGTTCTAAAGGCTTGATTTCAAAAAGAAAAGTGTCAGATGAAGGATCCCATTTCAAACCAAGAACCTTTAAGGTTGACTGTTCAGTATCGTCAAGAGAAACTGAACTCGTTAAACAGTCTTGACTGGGAAGGTCGGTTAAGAGCTTGGGATCGTTACTTGCCCATTTCCTGAGCTGAAAACCGCCTAAATTAAAAAGGGCGATAAGTTGATCTTTCGTTTGTTGTGCTTTTTCGAATGATTCACAGCCAGACACTACGTCATCGATATATACATCCGATAAGACTATCTTCTTTGCCATGGGATATGAATCTCCATCATCCTCAGCGAGCTGTTGTAGTGTACGGCAAGCAAGAAATGGCGATGAAGCTACACCATACGTAACTGTATTCAAACGGTATTCTTGTAGACAATCGTTTGGTGATGCTCTCCAAAAAATACGTTGATAGTCACGATGCTCAGGTGATATTAAAATCTGTCGGTACATCTGCTTAGCGTCGGCCATAAACACGATATCATGTTCCCTAAATCGCAATAAGATTTTCAAAATATTAGGTTGTAATTTTGGTCCGATAAGTTGAGTATCATTTAAAGAACGGGAATGACGATCTTTGGCAGACGCATCAAATACGACACGGAGACGAGTGGTTGCTGAATCGGGACGTAAAACGCAATGATGAGGTATATAATATTTTCCCATGCCTACTTCATCTGTTGGAACTATCGACATGTGACCGGTTTCAATGTAGTTTGACATGAAGTCCGCGTATTGACTATGTAAATTGGAATCACGTGATAGTCTTCGTTCGATGGCATAAAAGCGTCTCAATGCCACGTCGCGAGATCCATCAAAAGTGGGATCTGAATTGTCTTTGAATGGTAAGTGCAATATATACCGTCCAGAAGCATCGCGGGCATGATGGTCCGAAAACAATTGTTCGCAAAGCGATTCATCTGGTGTTAATAGGGAAGATTTTGGAATAGAATCTAATTCCCAGAATTGTTGAACCATAGAATTCAATTCATTATCAAGGTCTGATGATGTATGGAGTAAAGCACTAGAAGCTAATCGCGTTTTCCCTAAGAGAAGCCAACCGAAGATTGAATTAAAAGCGGTGGGTTGGTTAGAATTTCCCTTGACATGTTGATGAAGAAGTGATTCCGCAAAAACGTCAGCCGCGAACAATAAATCGATGGGTCCCGGAATATCAAAACCGGGATCAGCTAACGGTAATGATTTAACATGTGACCACCCTGAAGTATTTAATTTTGCAATTGGTTGATCGCCACATATTTTCGCAATAACGTGCAAATTTAGTTTAAAAACTGCTTTATTGTTCACGCCTATAGAACAAGTAACGTCTCCCAAAATTGAAGTGACTGCTTCTCCAAGTCCGCTAACGTTAACATTCGCTTGGGTAGACTTTAATTTTAAACGTTTCATTGCTAATTCTGTAATAAAGTTACTCTGGCTTCCCGTATCAAATAACGCACGGAACGATTGCATTGCACCGGAAGCATCCCTAACTTGCACTATTGCAGTCGCCAGCAAAACGGTAGTATGAGTGGGTGACCTTGACACCAACGACGATTCAGTTTTATTTGATTCGATAGGTTTATCGCGATGGAGTAAAGTGTGATGTTTTCGTTTGCATGTACGACAGGTAAAAATTGAATTACAATTTTTCAGTTGATGAGATGGCTTCAAGCAATTAAAACACCAGTTTTTTTCATTAGCAATATTCATGCGTTCATCGATAGATTTTTTAAGAAAATCAGAACACGACGTAATCGAGTGTAAATCATCACAAAATGAACACTTGCTAGTATACGGAACCGCATTCGAACGACTCGCATTGGTTTTCTGATCATTAGCGGCAACAAGTACATGTGACGACGCTGTAGTAGTAGTACTGGTAGTACGCTTGGGTTGCGGGGGTGCATAAGGAATCCGTTGCGGAGGTTTAGTTGTTTTCATGGTTTCAGAAAAGTGGTTATCGCGTAATAAGGCCTCACATTTAGATTTTAAAAAGTCTTTAAGTTGTTCGTATGAAGGTAATTCAACATGCGAATATTTTTCCTCAAAACTACGACGCAATTTGGTGTCTAATTTTGATAAAATATGGTACACTAAAATAAAATCCCAGTGGCCAATAGGTAGATTAATTGTTTTTAGAATACTTAAATTTTCCTCAAATAAATCGAGTGACTTCCGGAACTCATGAGCACTATTATGTTTAAACTCGATATTCAAAATGTCCCGCCAACACGTAAAGGCTAAGTCTCGTTTGTTCTTATAGCGCATAATGAGTGCCTGATACGCGTCGTGATAATGTTCATGAGTCATCGGGAACGTCTTCACCACCGATAACGCATCGCCGCTAAGAGACGATATAAGATATTGAAACTTTTCCGTGTCAGTCAAAAAAGTAGGATTGTGGATTAGAGCGTTGAAGGTATCAAAATATTCAGGCCATTTTTTAATGTCACCACTAAAAGTCGGAAGTACTATTTTTGGTAACCGAATATTTGAGAAAGAACTCACGTTAGACCGGCACGGTTCCGTTCTAAATAAGTTACGATGAATCGATAAAACCTGATAATACATTTCATCAAAACGTTCCTGAACTTCGTTATCCTCCTGTTCAGGATCATTCAAAATTTCCTGAATTGTGAAATGTGCATCCTCAAAATTCGCGGCTATCTGCTTTATTTCTTGATGGTAAGATGAAAATAAATCTCGTTGACACTGATCACTCAACGCTAACGTACCGATCTCTAAAGCCTTAGACAACCGTTTATAAGCGATGGTCCGCTTCCTACGTAATGACGGCAAATCTTGCGTGGTGTATTCGATATCTATAGATTTGGACTTGGATTTCTTTAAAGTACTTAATTTACGAGTAGAATGCTTAATCGGAAGCGACATGATTCAAGTAAGCACGTTAAATAATTTATACGCTAAAAATAAAATTGAAAGGGGTTCGTTCAAAAGAAAACGAAGTATAAACGATTACCGTGAATGCACAGTTAAATGAAAAATAACACTACGTTATACGATGATCCTTACGAATAACAAGAACGCACACAGCGATATAGTACCTACTCGGTGATCAAGACTGCTACGTCACATCAACCGGCCGGCAACCACTAACATAATCGTTGACCGTTCGAAAGTTTTTCGACTTACCTCCACTTTAAGTGATAATTTTGATAAATAATTTTATGTTTTAACGTATGATTCAACAATAATGTAGAAACAAAAAATGTAATTGTATTATGATAGAAACGATGCGTACAGGTAAGTGATGACGATTTAACTATTGTGAGCCAAAGTATGCACCGATAAATAGGAAATGATTGCACAATTTGGTTTTACAATAATTTACGATAAATATGGACAAGATTTGATGGGAATATTTAATAAAAGCTAATTTCTGTTCGATGGTGATAGTTTGTGAACTCTAAAGATAATTCGATAGGTGATATTTGTATCTGATTGTGATTTGGATAACAAATTCCGATTGGATAGAATAACTTAGAATGCGATACTATAGTTTTTAGTTTAAAAACCATAGGTTGATTGAAAATATTCTAAGCTACGATTTAACCAGAAATACCACAAGTAAATTGACGCTTGCGATTTACGATAAGTATAAAAGTGGAAACTCCCGGGTTTCGGCACCAAAAAATGTAGTATACGCGCTAACCAAAAGGGTTAGCGGCTTTCTACCACTGGGACTACTGGGACAGACGTGAAGCCTGACGATATACGTTATGATGTTCAAATCTCGATCTAGGTGATAACAATACGATACAATGCACACACGTACCTTGGACTGCTATCAGCACTCGATGAGTTCCACCTTCCGATCTTTGAGTCTGCTTGTTCCAATTGAAGAGTATAGAAGCGAGAAAGGGCGCACGCGTCACGGTTGATGTTCACACGAATTCAAAAACTGACTGACAGCTCCAAATTGTAACCAATACGCGCGTGCCTAACGTCGTGTCATACGACGTTTCGATATTGCTTCACTAGCCGAGCTTTGAACATCGATTTGAATTAAAACAAAATAATGAATCGTTTTGTTAGCTACGGTTGGCTACGGTAATGAAACATAGGGCATATCAAGGACTCAAAAACTTTTGCGAAAATAGAAAGTATTGAAATAGGTCTGTAATTTTGGACGGATTTTATATCACCAGTTTTAAAGATGGGGATAATATGAGCTGCCTTCCATGCACTAGGAAATACACCAATCGAAAGAGATTTATTAAAAATGAGATGTAGTGGGCAAGCAAGTTCTTTAGCACATTTAGAAACAAACATCGCGGGTATACCATCGGGTCCCGCCCCTTTTGTGGTATCAAGTCTTTTTAAAGCCAAGGTGATAGTTCTTTTAGAGATATCAATAACACTTAGGTTGTTTTTCAATCAGAAGCCTTTGATTCTCTTCTCTGATCGTTTCTTTCCAAAAACTTTCTCGTTTTCCAAACGCCCTTCTTTAATATATATTGTGGGAGTACGGTTTAAGGTACACATGGCCACAGATCAAGCTACACATTTTTGTTGCAAAATAGCGCCTATTACAACCGCATAAGATGCCGCAGTGTGTAGCTTGATCTGTGGCCTGTGTACCTAATTGAGATTCGGTGAATAGTGCTTTAAACATTTAACGAGTGCACATTGTCCAACTTCAGTTTAAGGTTTTTATTTCCTGAATGTTCTACGACAATCTGTCAAAACTTATTTAGAACAAAAATTACTTTTTATATTGAAATGGTTCGACTGTAATAGAACCTTAACATCTATAGAACGTTCGGTGAGACTGCATTTATAATGGGGTGTAACCTATAGTTATATTTTTGGTTAATAAAGGTGTTAGGCACCGACTAGCTTTTGGTTCTAGGGCAGCAGCAGGCTTTATAGAGGGCGCCACCCGCTTTTACCCTAAAGCGCGAAAAGGTTAAAAAAATAAAAGTTGAAAACTTTTCTCAAGAAGTGATGTAATATTTTTATAAGAAAAGAAAAACCAGATTAATACCTAAATCTTCACAAATATTAGCTATTAACTATTATTAATTTAAATATTAAAGGAAATAACAATGAATTTATCAATTATTTCTTTGCTTTCCTCTTGCCTACTCTAATCTATTGAAGATTTACATACTATGTTAATCTTAGACACAAGTTGTTTCTGTATTCTAGCAGTCGATGACATTTAACTATAGATTTTACATGAAAGTGTTCACCTGAGCTTCCCTGTGGGATGACCAAGGTAGATCTGCATTTAGTGGTTAATTTTGTGTTAACTTACATTGACCGTTGAAAAAGCAAGCTGATCCCAACTCAGGCTCAAGCCAGGTGGAAGCACATGTGGGCTAAACTCTTTCCAAGCAATGAAGTTGGTGCACTAACCTCATTGACATGATCTAAATGTCGTAAGGGAGGCATATGACTATAATCTGGTATAGTATACTCTTGAGTCACACCTAGTTGGTGAGCTACACGTTCCGCTAATTGATTAACAGCATTTTCTGCTTCGCCCCTAACTGTAGCTGATGATACGTCCCAATTTTTATTTCAAAATGAGAACAATAGTAACTATGCGCCAACTTGAACTCAAAACTGAGTTCATGGAGAAACCTAGCTTTGGGCCTCGTACTACGCTCAATTTATATAATTTAATTATAAATCTTTTCCTATTCTTATATGAAAAGAAACTTACTATCATAACATTTATGGAGTGGTAGCCCTTTCGATTGAAATACCTTTCTTTATGATGGATAGGCCTGACAATTGCCACATGGGTTCCATCAATACAACAAACTACACCAGGCATTTTGGTTTTATCATAAAAGCTGTAAAGGAAACCTATTTTTGATATAGGTAACCGTATTGGAAATGGGTCAGGTGTATTTTTAACAAAGCAGTCTTTCTTAATTGAATTAAATGTACCTTCTCTTGATTATGTCCCTCTCCTCCCGACTTGTTGGAAAGAAGACATATTTTTTAAACAATTAGGGATTGTTTAGGGCTTTTGTGACCTGATTCACTGCTCTTGATATAGTTGGCTGGGAGACTGAGCTATAGATACTCTGTCCAATAAGAGTCTGGTAAGACCCAGTGGCATAAAATGATAACTTTATTAAAAGCTGAAAGAAAATATCTGAATTAATATTCATGAATATCAATCAGTAGGTAAGTGATAATCTACATTCAACGAGATCTACGGCAGATATTTAAGCCGTATTTAAACATGTCTCGTGTACCCGCTCTTGGCACCTCAAGACATAATAAAATTGATCAAATTTGATCTAAAACCCAGACTCGTTTTATGCTACCTGCGCAGGTTGTATGTTAGCATTGTTTTTGTACACGTTGTTTTAGGACAAATAAACAACGTTAAACGTAGTCAAATTTAGGGAACGTTTAAAAGGTTTTTTAAAAACTAAAATTAAACTAAGAGACAACGTCTACACCGATGCGGAGGTGAATTTATTGTGTCTAAGAATACAAGAAGCAGTTGCCACCAGCCGTTGCAACGACTGCTGACCTGCATAACATTTATACAGAAATCGGCCCACGCAACAGGACCACATACAGCTGGCAATGCTGAGCCAGCGCTTAATCTAATACAGAAGGGCTGGAGGCATACATAACTACGTTGTTTTTCATTCGTTACGATAGTTTTTGTTTGTTATGACAGCAAAGAAGGTATTACACAGTAAATTTTGTTCCGTCAAAATTAAGTTGTAAAATACATAACAAATTACCTTTATCAGAATCTCCAAGCAGGGATAGTAAAGTTTTGAGTAGTTCCCTCTTCTTGTTCATTTCAAAAAGCAGAAATTAATATATTTTACAAACTAAAAAAAACGTGTATTTCGGCACGAAAAAACACAATGACAGGATTTGGATGGGGTTGCCAGCCGCTGACGGCGAACCCTAGGGATACCATCTCTTACTTTTAAATTTCGTGTGATTTGGTACGTCAAGGCATGACTACATAGTATAAACACAGACGAGGCGTTAACGAATATAATGAGAATACTAGTTCTGTGTATAGTTTGTGTTGGTTTCTTAAATTACCGGACTTCCTCATTTAACCAAATTTCTTCAGCTCTACTTAAAGCAATATTTGCAACTCGACTATCTGTATTAGAACGAATATTGACGTAAGATGGAATTACTTTTCTTTGTTTACATTGTTGATTAACATTACATTTTGGGCTGCAATACAATGTAAATTTGTGAGTTTGATGTATAATTTTGCCTGTTCAGCTGTACCTGCTGCTCTAAGATAGGTAATTGACTCCCTAAGATTAAACATAAGACAATTTTCCAATGTGTGATACTCTATCCAACATTTACCCAAGCAGATAGGAACGTTGCACTTGCTGCACATGGTAGTTACTTGCGTTTTACCATTCTTTGCACAGCGAGTGCTTGTCTTTGAGAATAACGGTTTGTCTCCAAAACGATGCCTTCCATGAACTCCGTTGTCCATATGGCAGTTAATACATCATATGGAGATGTGGTAGTAGGCCCACAATTAAAATCAAAATCAAAAACTCATTTATTCAGATAAGGCCCTGGTAAGGCACTTATGAACCTCGATAGTTACAATCATTACAATAGACTCTACCACCGGTTTTGATATTTGAGAAAACTTCCCGTCTCGTAGAGACTGATTTGGGACTGCTAAACGAGCCCTATTTGCCATATTGTGCAGCATTTATAATTTGTCCTGCAGTTATAGGGTCGTAATGCAATTTACGAGCAACCAACAAACATCTGAAAATTATAAAGAAAAATAAAAAATCTGAAGAGATGCAAATATAGCTATTTATTAATGAACATCATACATTACCTAAAGCGAGATTCTAACACCCCAACACATCGTTCTACAACATTACGAGCAGATACTTGCATATTGTAATAATTGGCTTCTGGGGTGGCATTTTCAGCATCATCGTCCTTCTCAATGGGTATCCACTATCACCTTTGAATAAATGTTAATAATTAATTATAAAGGCTGATTAAAATTAATGTGCTTTATTATTATTATAGATCGGTTTATTAATAATGACTGAATAATATTAGTGTTACTGTAACAAAGATTTCTATTATTTAGGTACTTTTGTTTAATTATTGTTGATGCGTTTGTTCCGTTTAAAAATGTTACTTATTTTTAATTTAAATATTGAAATATACACAAACGTATTTTATTTTTTCAAATTATTATTTAGAAATGAGAGGATTTTTTGAATAAATTATGTGTTTATTCAGATGACTTTCAAATACCATTTTAATTCCGTTTTCCTCTCCATTAGAAACATTCTTAGTTTCTAGTCTTCGAGGTCCACACTCCCCATAAATTGGTTGTAGGTATCCACGATAACGTCGAGGCTGCAGTAACTAGTTTCACATCCTTTCAAGCAACTACAGTCAAGTCACCACAATGCCGAGCAATTTGATCCCCTTGCGCCATCCTATCGTCAAAGACATAATTCATCGCCGTCGATTCATCGTACCTATGACGTCGGTGTCTCTCTTTTACCAATTATCCATCACCAGGAGACGACCGACGTCAAGGTAATCCATCCAAGACTTAGAGAACTATCTTAGCGGTGGAGTTACAGAACCCATGAAAGGCTGATCATACTTGAGTTTTTACGTGCATACAGCAAGCTTCGGAGTATGTACCCCGTCTGATATTCGCACAGATCGAACGACTTTTTCTCGAAGCGACTTCAAAACAGTGCCAGATTAGAGTTCCTGCATAATAATTTTATGCCCTCTCCATTGATTTTTGGGTGACCTTGAGCCTTCTTATGAGGCCCATTGTAACCGACCACGTCTCTGCTCCATAAGTCATCACTGGCAACACACACTGGTCGAAGAATTTCAGTCCAAAGAAGCCATCTTGGTACTGCTTGTCAGCTACTTGCTGAGCATAACTGTTTGTCTCCAAAACGATGTCTTCCATGAACTCCGTTGTCCATAATGTCAATAAATGCATCATATGGAGTACCGTATGGAGTTGTGGTAGTAGGCCCATAATTAATATTCGAGAAAACTTAGCGTCAACTTGTTGCACCAAAATGAAGGGTAATGTTTTCATACATCTGGAAAGACTGAATAAGAGGAAACTTACCAGCCGCTCCATTCTAAATTATTTAGGATCACTCCTATGAGCCCAGGCCGACCGGCACGGTGGCCACATGGCGTCCCCCAGCTCGGATGACATATTTCTTCTAAACAATTCTGTTTCTTTCTAAATTCTTGTTAAGATCACCAGCTGCGTATGAGTCGGAGATGTGTAGTGGAAAAGGAAAGAGGAAGTTCCAAAGACTCAAATGATTAGATGTCAAAGACAAACAAGTTAGGAAAATCTAGAATTTAATTCGACTAATGTTAATATTTCTCCAAAACAGTTTGTGGTGGGGGATAATAGGTGGGCTTTAAGTTAATTATCTGCATTAAAAATTACTACAATTTATCCTGTAACTGAACCTATATTCTTCCTGAAACAAAATATTTTTCATGATCAACCAACTATTTGATACAACCAAAGTCCCATCCAACCACGCGATCTAATAAATCAATAGAAGATCGATAGCCAAACGTTTATGATCAATATTAGGAACGCACCCAAAGTCTATTGTATCTGTCACCTTGAAACGTCAAAGTGTCAAAACACAATAACTGTCACGATATTACTACTGTATTTTTGTATCTGGCAATAATAAACTACTTCTGTCACTGGACTGATTCATGACATGAAAGCTGTTTTATTTTATAACATAATTGTTACCTGACGACGAAGTGGACTAAAAGGAAACCAGTTCTATTGTATCCAAATTATATATTTTTTCCAGATTTATCTATAAGCCGATAACACGCTCGGTTGCCTTGACAATACTACACTACTAAATCAAACTTCACTTTTTAAACCTATGTATTCCATCGCGCAACCAGCCAGTCGCCAACAATAATATTAATCCTCGCTAATCTGATAACCGAAGACACAATCAGGTGTGGTTGTAACGAAACAACGCCAAAATAATCCAAGATGTCGAAACCTGAGGAAATTCGAGCTTCTCACGGTACGCGATTGAGGCACATGAATCCTTTTAATGTCGGTGCGCCTAACCTGTCTTTGGAATGGAAAAATTGGGAAATGAAATATAAAATATACCTTCGAGCGCATAATTTAGAAAAGGAATCCGATTCAAGACTGGTTGCAATACTACTTCATTCACTTGGACATGAGGTACTAGAAATTTTCAACTCTTTTAATTTAACCATTGATGGCGTCACTCATAAAGAACTGCTGAAGCACTTCGAAGATTATTTTAGTCCCAAAGTGAACATCACTATGGAACGTCACCGCTTATTCAATAGGAAACAAAAAAGTTATGAGTCATTGGAGAACTACGTCACCGATCTTAAAAACATCTCGCTATCTTGCGAATTTGGTACATTACGTGAAGAAATAGATAAATTTAGTTAGATCCTAAATGATGACTTGTTTACTGTTAAAGAAAAGATACTACAAGAAATTCCGAAAACACTGGATGATGCAGTAAAACTGGCAAAGTCATATGAGTTCACAAAGTCACAGGCAAAGATCCTTTCTAATAATAATAATAAAGATGTCATAGCACGTCTAATAAATCTAGGAATTCGAGGAGTCCGTCACGATCAAGTCATTTCAAGTCAAAGAAGTCATTCTCTCCATTGCGCAAGTCGTCACCATCTCCCCAGTCTCCATCAATATCACAAGTCTCTCCATCAGAACAACGCTGTAGAAGGTGTGGTCAAGTCCATCGAAGCGAATGTCCTGCTTTCGGTACTGTATGTTATAAATGTCATAAGAAAAATCACTTTGCAAATACCCGATGATCTGGGTATCTTTCCCGATAAAGTCGGGCTGCTTTTCTCCCGATACCTCTGCATTCACCATTAATGAAATGCATGTCGGCATATTCACGCGGGGTGTACAGAGGCATTGCTAAAACGTCACTGTACTGCACGTTTATCTAATCGAAGTCCGGATAACGTAGCCAATGTCGTAGGAATCACAAAACACAACGAGTCCAAACAGAAGCAAATCAGATTCCAGGATGAAAAACCAGAAATTCAACGGCGGAGATAAACACAGAGACTTAAAGCGCATGCGACGTACAGAATCGCACTGAAGCATTTTGACTGATTAGATTTGTAATAGTCAAAGTCTGAGCGAGTAACAAATTTGAGCGGTAACCTTATCTGCTTATCTGGTCACAATAATACCTTGCGCCTTGGCGTCCATTTTTGACCAATCTTCTGTTTCCTTTTCTGGACGGGTGTAGGTTCCATCAACAATTTTATACATATCTGCTGCCTTTAAAATTACATTTAGTTTAAATTTCCATGTGTTGCAATTAGCCGCCCCTTCTAACCGGGTATATTTTGATTCTACCATGTTTGCCATGTCCATGCTGTTTTTTTTTCTTTTTACGCCTTTGACCGCCGCACTTTTTCAACGACTTTAATAAATAATATAAGGTGTGCGGTAATTAACCGACTCTCCTTGATAAATTACCCGTATGGCTGGCCTAGACGGAATAACTAATGGAAGCAACAAGAGTGATAATTGCGTTATGGTTCACTTTAATTGATACTTTTTTATGATTAAAAATTGCAAAGAATTGTATTTCTCTAATTTTATTCGACGACTGCTGCAAGGTAGGTATATGTATGCGTATAGTATGTAGGTCGACTTTACAGTATAGATACAAACATCCCAAAAACTGCGATCAGACGCTCCTAGATGGTGGAAGAATCGTTGATTTTGAAGGTGGCGCTACGCCCATGTTGTGTTTACATAGACAGTATAAATGATAGCCGTGTAATTTATCGCTTCTTTTTAATTTCAATGGTTTTACAAGTTTTACAACAGTGTACGCGTATACAGACAAAATCAAGTAAGTATGAATGGCCGCCAAAATGGTTAGTGTTGCCATTTTATTCTAAATGTTTCCAACATAGACAACGCAAACACGTTACGACCTGTATGCAGTTTGTAAAAACTTAACGAGTAATTCAAGTGACTTATTAGATCAGATGCTGGCCAGAGTGAATATGAGCCCCACAAAAAAAGGGAAAAACAGAAGGTAAAGAATGAAAAAATTACTTGGGGAAAAAAAATATGCGAAAGTAAAAGAGAAGTTTGGGTGAAGAATATACATCAGCTCGAGGAAAGAATGTACCTAAAAAGGTTTTTAAACTTATTACCACATAGTTACACAAAAATAGTGAAATAAAAATTATTCCCAGTTCAAAGATGTGTATTAAATGAAATAAAATTTACCAAAAGAAAATAAAGTCTTATGTTAAAAAAGTCACAATGTGAAAATGAAGGCCAGCTAGACTCAGCGCGTGGGTATCTGGGGTGTGGTTTTAAATTGGTTTAAATAATTAATTTTTAACACATTCATAACTTTCCCAAAAATAGCGACACTCATAGTTTAAACACTAGAAATAAGGATAAACTTGCTATACCTGTAACTCGTTTGAGCAAAGTTAGGGATTCTTTTAAGGGGCAATGTATACGCTTCTTTAACAAAGTACCCAAAGAAATTCAAGAATTGTCCGTGTTAAAATTTAAAAAGCTAATTAAAGATATGTTGTACAAAAAAGGGTACTATAAAGTTTCTGATTTTATAGAGGACAAGAACGCATTTCTATGAGTTGCTCGCTTCACATGCTATTTATTGTTATTATAATTTTTGTTATTATTATTGTCATATTGTTAATCTTAATATTTTATTTTATTTTCTATAGTTTATTTTTATATACATATTTTTTTATTTTTACAAATTTGACGATTAAAAATACTTGCAATGAGTTCATTTAATAAAGAATTTGAATTTTATCCTCAAAAAATGTTAAGGTTTATAAAAAATAAATTGTTGAGGTTTATGAAATAAAATGTTGAGCGCCACTGACAGTACGGCTGTCAGACCGTTATAAAAAAGGGAAAAGAAGGGTCCTCAATCGAGGGTACCGTTTTTTCAATTATCACAGACAGCTCTCAGCTGTCTCTAACAAATATGATGTTATCTTGCCGTCAATCATTGTCATAAGCAACTTATGGTTTATTTCAACCTCACTCACAGTTTCACTTTGGATGGCTGGATTGTTTCAATTTCGTCTGTAAAGTTAGCTTTTATGGCGGTCACGGTAGTCTCGGATTCTTTAGTGAATTTAAAAGTAATAGGACGACAGTAAAATGTTGATGATGGGCGATTGTTCTCCCAAACAACTGTTCCATCTGCTGCTGTAGCCTTATTGGAACCAAACTGGTCATGAAAACACAAGTGTAATTGTGCTTTGACCAGAAGTTCCATCAAAGCCCCATTTGCTTATAAGCTGTAAGTGTGCTGTAAAGTCTAAGTGTAGACTAATTAAAAGTAGTAAGACGGTATCTAAATTCTTAAAACCGTTAAGTTCAGCAAAGTTTGCAGTAATAGTTATGGCCTCCATCTCTGGGTAAAAATTCAATTTAGTTGATTTTACTTTATAATAGCAAGGATACAAATCGGAACCATTTTCATTTGCAGACTCCCTTAGGATTAAATATTGCCACTTCGACACAGTGCTGCAAACTCTCCTTCTTTTGCAGGAGATTCCATAATTTTTCGACATGTCTCCTTTATCTCCATATTTATTTTTCAATTCCATGAATATCTCCTCTATTTTCACGATATGAGCCAAATATTCGAAATTTTTATCAATTATTTATAATTAGCGTAGAACTGAATGTTTCCAAAAAGGATTTTTGAACACATCTGTCGCAACACTTTGGGTATGCGGAACGCACTCAATGGTCCTGCGCTGTCTGTAGTTTTTTTTCCATAGACAATTCCCAATTTAATCTGTGGACAATTTGACTCATGGATGGTTGGTTGCCAAAAGTTGTTTAGGAAGGAGCTGAGCTGCAAACTTTCCTTCTTTTCCAGGAGATTCCATGATTTTTGACTATGCCTTTGATTTTTTTTTCAATTTCATGAAAATCTCCTGGATTCATAGGCTTTTGGAGCGAATTCTGTGGGTGCCAATTTATTAACAGCACATATTAATAAAACTAGCTGTTGTTGGAATTTAGTGTTCTGCATCTTGCACCACATAAAGATTTTAAAATTGTAATCTGACATTTGGTACAGTTAAACCTAATAGGCGAATAAGCTTCTACTTTGAAATGTAGGTAATATATAGGACACCATCATAGAATTTCTTTGTAAGCCACATTTACTGTTTTCCCGTCTTGAGCGCCAGTATGAAAAGATTGTCTGAATTACTGACCCGCGGGAAAAACAATCCGACCTTAAGTCAGATTTCAGTATGATTTCAGATATAATAGCTTATCAACTTCAGCAATATTCCTGTTGTCTATAGTCAACTGGAACTGGTCCCAGAACTAATGCCACTTCAGAACGTCCGCATCAATCTCTGGTAGATTAAGTTTAGGTAAACGACCGCTTATGGTGCATGACTGCTGCTCCTTATAATAATTGTTAGATTTCTCCAATAGTTTAATTTTTACTTCCAACTGGGTTAAGTTTTGTTCAGCCTCCAGCTGGATTTCTGACATCTGACTAATGTCATTGACAGATGGATGGTCTACCAGTCTAAATTAGTTATTGAGGTCCTCGTTGAACCTTTTAAGGAGTGTATCAAGTTCAAATTTTATGACTTCAGCATTCTCTATTTCATTATTGTTTGCCAAAGAAAGGGTTGAATTCTTTTTTATTTCTCTTGTTAACATCGATAATCGTTGAAGCGACACTTCTTCCATGACTGTAAGTTTATGGTAGCCGGGAGATATCCATATTCCCTGTACCACTCAGATAGTATAGACAGTGTATACAGAAAGTCTTCTTGGAAACATTTGTTGTAGTTCGTCCCTTGCTTCGCATAATGAGTGGCTGTGTCTGAGACTATTCTGATCCATGATAGGATGTTTGTGCACCCGTTCCACATGGCACCTCTCCTTAGGGCAGGGCAGGCTAGACGGTGAGCTAACATTCCCGAGTACACCTGTGATGTAAATGGTTCCAGTTCATCCAGTTTTATTAATAATATTAGTGTCACTTGTCACAACTCTATCACTATTTGGTCTTTTTGCACTTTTCTTCCTTTATTGTTAATTTTTATTTATTTTGTGGGTGTAGGTATTAATTATTATAAGATTATAATAATCTTAATTAATCTCGATCCCACTTCTGATGACAGAAGCCATTTTCATTTGCAGACTCCCTTAGGATTAAATATTGCCTCTTCGACACAGTGCTGCAAACTCTCCTTCTTTTGCAGGAGATTCCATTATTTTTCGACATGTCTCCTTATCTCCATATTTATTTTTCAATTCCATGAATATCTCCTCTATTTTCACGATATGAGCCAAATATTCGAAATTTTAATCAAAAATTAGCGTAGAACGGAATGTTTCTAGTCTTCGAGGTCCACACTCCCCATAAATTGGCTGTAGGTAGCCTCGATAACGTCGAGGCTGCAGTAACTAGTTTCACATCCTTTCAAGCAACTACAGTCAAGTCACCACAATGCCGAGCAATTTGATCCCCTTGCGCCATCCTATCGTCAAAGACATCATTCATCGCCGTCGATTCATCGTACCTATGACGTCGGTGTCTCTCTTTTACCAATTATCCATCACCAGGAGACGCCGACGTCAAGGTAATCCATCCAAGACTTAGAGAACTATCTTAACGGTGGAGTTACAGAACCCATGAAAGGCTGTATTAATCATACTTGAGTTTTTACGTGCATACAGCAAGCTTCGGAGTATGTACCTCGTCTGAGATTCGCACAGATCGAACGATTATTATTATTATTATTGATTTTTGGGTGACCTTGAGCCTTCTTATGACGCCCATTGTAACCGACCACGTCTCTGCTCCATAAGTCAACACACACTGGTCGAAGAATTTCAGTCCAAAGAAGCCATCTTGGTACTGCTTGTCAGCTACTTGCTGAGCATAACTGTTTCGTCTCCAAAACGATGTCTTCCATGAACTCCGTTGTCCATAATGTCAATAAATGCATCATATGGAGTACCGTATGGAGTTGTGGTAGTAGGCCCATATTTAATATTCGAGAAAACTTAGCGTCAACTTGTTGCACCAAAATGAAGGGTAATGTTTTCATGCATCTGGAAAGACTGAATAAGAGGAAACTTACCAGCCGCTCCATTCTAAATTTTTTAGGATCACTCCTATGAGCCCAGGCCGACCGGCACGCCACATGGCGTCCCCCAGCTCGGATGACATCTTTCTTCTAAACAATTCTGTTTCTTTCTAAATTCTTGTTAAGATCACCAGCTGCGTATGAGTTGGAGATGTGTAGTGGAAAAGGAAAGAGGAAGTTCCAAAGACTCAAATGATTAGATGTCAAAGACAAACATGTTAGGAAAATCTAGAATTTAATTCGACTAATGTTAATATTTCTCCAAAACAGTTTGTGGTGGGGGATAATAGGTGGGCTTTAAGTTAATTATCTGCATTAAAAATTACTACAATTTATCCTGTAACTGAACCTATATTCTTCCTGAAACAAAATATTTTTCATGATCAACCAATTATTTGATACAACCAAAGTCCCATCCAACCACGCGATCTAACAAATCAATAGAAGATCGATATCCAAACGTTTATGATCAATATTAGGAACGCACCCAAAGTCTATTGTATCTGTCACCTTGAAACGTCAAAGTGTCAAAACACAATAACTGTCACGATATTACTACTGTATTTTTGTATCTGGCAATAATAAACTACTTCTGTCACTGGACTGATTCATGAAAGCTGTTTTATTTTATAACATAATTGTTACCTGACGACGAAGTGGACTAAAAGGAAACCAGTTCTATTGTCTCCAAATGTTTTTTTTTTCAGATTTATCTATAAGCCGATAACACGCTCGGTTGCCTTGAAAATACACTACTAAATCAAACTTCACTTTTTAAACCTATGTATTCCATCGCGCAACCAGCCAGTCGCCAACAATAATATTAATCCTCGCTAATCTGATAACCGAAGACACAATCAGGTGTGGTTGTAACGAAACAACGCCAAAATAATCCAAGATGTCGAAACCTGAGGAAATTCGAGCTTCTCACGGTACGCGATTGAGGCACATGGATCCTTTTAATGTCGGTGCGCCTAACCTGTCTTTGGAATGGATAAATTGGGAAATGAAATATAAAATATACCTTCGAGCGCATAATTTAGAAAAGGAATCCGATTGAAGACTGGTTGCAATACTACTTCATTCACTTGGACATGAGGTACTAGAAATTTTCATCTCTTTTAATTTAACCATTGATGGCGTCACTCATAAAGAACTGCTGAAGCACTTCGAAGATTATTTTAGTCCCAAAGTGAACATCACTATGGAACGTCACCGCTTATTCAATAGGAAACAAAAAAGTTATGAGTCATTGGAGAACTACGTCACCGATCTTAAAAACATCTCGCTATCTTGCGAATTTGGTACATTACGTGAAGAAATAGATAAATTTAGTTAGATCCTAAATGATGACTTGTTTACTGTTAAAGAAAAGATACTACAAGAAATTCCGAAAACACTGGATGATGCAGTAAAACTGGCAAAGTCATATGAGTTCACAAAGTCACAGGCAAAGATCCTTTCTAATAATAATAATAAAGATGTCATAGCACGTCTAATAAATCTAGGAATTCGAGGAGTCCGTCACGATCAAGTCATTTCAAGTCAAAGAAGTCATTCTCTCCATTGCGCAAGTCGTCACCATCTCCCCAGTCTCCATCAATATCACAAGTCTCTCCATCAGAACAACGCTGTAGAAGGTGTGGTCAAGTCCATCGAAGCGAATGTCCTGCTTTCGGTACTGTATGTTATAAATCACTTTGCAAGATTTTGTCGATCACAGGTTTCTGTAATTCAGTGTAATAAATGGCTTTGGACTTTTATTACACCATACGTAAGGTACAGATTTTTACGCCTACCTTTTGGTATTAACGCAGCACCCGAAATATTTCACAAAGAAATGATTAATAGGTTCACGGATATTAAAGGTCTTAAAATAATGATGGATGATTTTTTAATTTATGGATCTACTTTGTTAGAACATAATCAAGTCTTACAGTCTGTACTACGACGTGCTAAGGAAATTGGTCTTAAATTTAATATGGAAAAATCTAAAATATGTCAAGAGCAAGTCAAATATTTAGGTTTTATTTTCAGTCGGAATGGAGACACAGTTGATCGATCTAAAGTCGAGTCTATTTGTAAAATGCCACATCCAGTCTGTGTTGCTGATCTTCAAAGATTCCTAGGAATGGTTAACTTTCTAGGTAGTTTTATTAAAGATTTGTCAAAAGAAACTGTCAATCTCGGAAAACTGTTAGTCAAAGATAATGTTTGATCATGGTCAAATGCTCGAGAATTACAGTTTAATAAGTTGAAGCATCTCATTAGTAATGCACCAATTCCTACTTACTTTGATCCTAACAAACACTTAACTTTATCAGTCGATGCATCTCAGTTTGCCATGGGAACAGTCATATCTCATGATAAAAATTCAATAGCTTATTTATCAGCCTCATTAACTAAGTCACAACAAAATTACTTTCGATCTTTTCTTTAAATCGAAAAAGAAATGTTAGCCATATTGTTTGGTGTCCATAAATTTCATCAGTATATCTAAGGTAACAGAATCACAGTAGAAACTGATCACAAGCCGATAGTCAGTATATATTGCACATAATATTGATAAAGTCGCATTATCCGATGAAGAGACTGTTCCATTAACGCCAGTAATATCGGAAATGTTTCCAGTAAATGAGCCACAATACCAACTGCCCACACTTCACTCCATATCCGCGATTTATCTCCCTCAACCCCCTCGCCAGCTTAGCAAACCAGATCAAAAAGAAGAGCTAATAATAATCCGGAAGGCCCATCACACGTTGCGAAAAAAAAGAAAAAGTTTATCAGAAAACCTTTATCTTTTAAATTTAAGTTGAGCCGGTACACTTCAATCAACCAATTTCCGAAAATAGCAAGTCTCCGCTCGATTACTTTTATACTTTTTTCACGGAAGATATTTTTACTATGATAGTTGATAACACAAACCTTTACTCAGTACAGAACAGCCAGTCATCTAAGTGTATCAATGTAACTATCGATAATATTCGAGCTTTCATAGCAATTACAATTTTGATGGGTGTCGTACCCATGCCATCTTACAGAGATTACTGGTCTAAGGAATTGAGGTTCCACGTATTTCTGATGTCATGCCTCTCAAAAGATATGAACAAATACGAAAGTACCTACATTTTGTAGATAATAGCGAAGTGAATGACGACAGGTATTTTAAAATTCGCCCACTTTTAGAAAGAATAAGACAGAACTGTTTAAAGCTTGAAGAAGAAGCTCATTTTAGCGTGGATGAGATAGATGATGGTTCTACAAAGGAACAAGAGCGGGGAGCCGACGACAATACTTGCCGAAAAAGCCCAAGAAATGGGGGTTTAAAATATTCGTTCGTGCGGGTGTATCTGGCCTTGGCTTGTATATGATTTTCTACCCTATGCGGGTAGTTTTACTGACTATGAGAATAGTTTGGGACTTGGAGCTAAAGTGGTGTTGGCTCTCTGCAAAACAATTAAAAATAATCAATTGTCTATTTTGATAACTTTTTCACGTCACTAGATTTAATTCTTAAAGCTTAGGTACTATTAAAAATAACCGATTAAGGGGATGCCAAAATAATTTTCCAACCTATAAGGCCCTCACCAAGAGAGGCAGAGGAGCAAGTAAACAAATGGTCTGCAACGAAAACGGCGGCAGGCTAATTACCTAAAGATTTGCAATAAGCAAATATCGCGCAGCTATCACGCGATCGATCGCTACACGTCAATAATAATAGAATTACGTACGTGATCGTTTGTTTATCGATCGCCGTTTGTTAGTAGCAATAACTGGTAACAATTTTATGTCAAACAGTTGGTGTTGTTTGTGTAGATTTTTTTGTTTACAAGTTAAAATCTTTTCAAATATGATTCAAATTCCACAAAAAATAGCTTGGCGTCCCTTCCAATATGTTTAAGTGGTCGAAGTTGAAGTGATTGAAGTGTTCCTTTCATTTGGGTCTTGGATATCATCACAAACTTAAGTAAGAGGTTAACTGTAAAGGTTAAAGTTTACAATAAAAATTGTAGATATATCTCAATCAACTGGAATACAACAGCAAGAGCCTGGGCCATCACAAACAAGTATGTCAAATATCTTCTATGCATATTATAATTAGTCTGTAGTAAAGTTGTTTCATACAATAACTCAGTATTGTATGAAGTAGTTATGGTGAAAATTTGGCAGGGCAGTTAGCATGGTTGGTTAAGTTAAGTACGCATTTTTATATAAAATATTATGCTGCTAATTCTCACTATTTAACACCAGTATAATAAACTAACCTCCAATATAAAATCTCTACAATTAAACAATAGTCTACTGTTGTTCTGCATTAACATTACAATCTTGCTGACCATAATCTTTTTACAATACGGTGCCGTTGATGTCCCCCACTTGCGAGGAGCTGTAGTTCATCAGCTGGACCTTCGTCTTGCACTTGTGTTGGGATCTGTTGATGATGGTCTTGCTGACTATCCACACTTTGCATCTGTTGTACAGGCAGCCGATAGCTGTTGCAGATATTGTGCAAGACAGCACATGCATTTACAATTTTTGCAACAGTATAGTGATCATAGTGCAAAACTCTATGTGCCAGTAAACACCTCCAACATGTTTTTAAAACACCAATGCAGCATTCCACAGTGTTTCTAGTGAGGCAGTGAATATTTGTAGAATATTCATCTGGACTTCCAGGTTGAGCGTTTACAATTGGCGTTAGAAGCCATGGCCTCAATGGATATCCAGAATGCCCTGTAAAGTAAATTTGAATAAATCTAATATCATGTGACATTGTTCAAACAAGAATGAGCAGAATGTTTTAATGGTTAAAAGTTTAATGATGGTGAACTACTTACCAAGGAACCAAACAGTTTCTCCTTGTCAGGTTATCATTCCTCCTGTCCTGAATCTCTATTCCACACAGGATCAGAACGAGCCATGGTTATTGGTTATGTCTACAACTGTTAAAACAATCCCCTCTAACACACTTCACTTATTTTTTATAATGTTACGTAACAGTACGTGTACGTTCAGTACGTAAATATGAACAAAAATCAAGACAATTTCATTAAAATGTAGGGAGCAATCGAACAGTGATTTGCGATCGATCAAAACAATCAATGAAAAGGTCTTCGCAATTTGACAGATAAAAATGCTTGCTTTTTGCTATCGCGCTGCTGTCAAAAACGTTTCGTAATACCAAAACATTGTAAGCCTAAACGGTTAACCACAGATGAATGCACATTTTAGTTTACCAATTGTCCCATAGAGGCAGCACTATTGCATGTTTGCTTTGGTTAAATTATCGCCGATACATAATATGATTTTGCGATATATCAGCAAATATTGCAAATTTTTTGCTTTTGCTTGGCTTTTGCAAGTAAGGTAATCAGCCTGCCGGCTAGCTATTGTAAAGTGGGTTGATAATAAGATTGTGACCTTAGCAAGCTCTTTCGGGGATTCATATCCTGTGGAAACAATCCAAAGATATACCAAAGAGACTAAGTCAAAGCAAAACGTTGACTGCCCTCAAATAGTCAAGCAATACAACATCCACATCGGGGGTGTAGATTTGGCAGACATGTTGGTATCTTTATATCGTGCAAACTTTAAGACAAAACGGTGGTACATGGCTTTATTTTCACAGTCACTTGATATATGCGTCAATAACGCCTGGCTACTCTACCGGAGAGATTTAGGGGCAAACAAGAAAGCTTTACCATTAAAAAAAATTAGGATCCAGATATATAGAGAACTATTACAGAGAGGAAGAATGACACAGGCCGAATCTATCCAAACTTCTTGCACAAAAATTAAGAAACCAGTTGCACCCAGGCCCCCTGAATCTTATGGTAGGTGCAAAACATGTAAAAATGGGTTTACTAATATACAATGTACAAAATGTGAATTGAGATTGTGCCTTGTTGCGAAACGAAATTGTTTTTATGAATACCATGTGGCAAAATAAATATTTTTATATAGCTGGACGTTTTATTCTAATTTATACGAACAATCAAGCTGAAGAGTTAGTTTGTTTGTTTGAACGCGCTATTCTCTGGAACTACCAGTCTGATTCAAAAAATATTTCATTAAGTAGAAGCTACATTGTCCCTGGGTCCTATAGATTAATTTTTATTCCGAGAACGCGAGTGAAACCGCGGGGATAGCTAGTATATTATATCTTGATAAAAAGGGCAATGTTGAAAATACTCAACACTATTTACATGTGAATATATCAGTGTTACTCAATGTAAAGTATTTTTAACATATGTTATTTACAAAACTACATAATATCATATTTTTTATATATATTTTATTGTCCTTACCAACACCAAATAGATCCAATATAAAAGAAAAATCAACAAAAAATAACTTTTCTGGTTGTGCGCATTAAAGGGTTAAGAAAGATAGCCTGTAAGAAAATATAGTTGATTAAAGTTTGTTTGTTTATCTAAATTGTCACTTGTTGAATATGTCAATGTCATGATGACGTAACTTCATACGTTTCGTTCGTTCTTGTTTCGATTGTAGTCGCATTCCATTACACGAAAAAATGTTTTGTTTTGGTTCATTTCAATAACATACCTAATTAAAAATATTTTTTGTAAGTTTAATTTTAAGTTGTTAAGATTTATTATAAGACTTAAAAGGAGGGATGTCACTATATTACTACTGTATTTTTGTATCTGGCAATAATAAACTACTTCTGTCACTGGACTGATTCATGAAAGCTGTTTTATTTTATAACATTATATTAATCTGATAACCGATGACACAATAATAACAACCTAAAATAAACAAACATGATCAAAACGTTCATGAGATTCTATTCCAAAATAGCACAATTTGGATGAGGATCCCGATTCTAAGCACCATGACCTGTGAAACAGTATCCTACATTACGTCGTGACTAAAGGAAGTGATGAAAACAATGTGAAATAATAACTAATATCTCTCACAAATTAGGCACTTAAAATATGCACAAAGTTTTAGGGTTGAGCATTTTAAGAATTTGCCCAGTATCCTTCTCAAATTATAATTTTGTTGAAATAAACAATGACTTGATTAATTTAATATTTAATTATTCTTCTCAGATTCTGTAATATCTATTTCACTCGAATGACAATTTCTGATAGTGTGAACAAAGTTCAAAATTTTCGCATAAACACGTGTCCACATGCAGGGTTCAATATGTTGTAATTCATCATGTAAAAGGTGTGATGCTCATTTCGAGTATCATTATTAACAAAGCTATTCAATTTAATACAGTCAGAATACTCAGACCACGTCTGCTTAAACTTGGAACACAAATCAAACAATCCAAGATTTATGTTGGATTAAGATGCTCCCGAACTCTAGCTGCGTAGTGAGCGGGACAGCCATCATTCTGCAGCCACATTTGTTCAGGCACTTCCAGACTGACGTCTCTCAGCTACAGGGGCAGGTCGTTTTGTAAGAAATGCAAATATGTTTCTCCATTAAGGGTTCCCGGTAGCTTAAACGGTCCAACTATTTGCCCGTTAATGATCCCCGTCCAGAGGTTGATTTTAAATTGGTATTGGCATCGATCTTGTGTTATTAATTTTGGATTTTCAAGTTGCCAGCTATGCAGATTATGCTAATTTAAATATCCACGGTGGAAGGGTACTTTGTAGTACCCGTCTGGCTGGCTACCACCCTCAAGTTGAAAATTTGTCGCCAAGCACCTACCGGTGTGTTCCGGCAATTGCACTTGAGAGCCAGTTTGCCTTCTCGGTATTGTAACAGGTCAGCAACACATTGGCAATATCTCTGGTATTGCAAAATGGCGATAGGCGACGGTAACCACTTACCATCAGGTGTGCCGTATGCTTGCTTGCTACCTTTGTAGTATAAAAAAAAACATATTTTTTGCAAGATGACTCCAAAGTATTTTATTAAAAAAATGTGGGACTTCCCTTATTTTTCGTAGCATTTCTGTATAAAATCTTACTATTAGTGGGTTATCTCGTGGCAGCAAACTTTGTACCCGTAGGTGATAAGGGTTCGTGTCTTTTTAAAATGCGATGAACCGTTCTTGTAGAAATGCCTGTCCTGCGTGCTATGTATGACACGTACCGATGTCGACGGATCTTCGTTTAGTAATTGTAGCACTTCGTCGTCATGGTAGCTTCTTGGTCGACCCTCACTAGCACCGCCTACGCCTCTGCCAAGTATCCTCCCTTCGAAATATGCGGCATGCACTCTACCAAATACCCGATGATCTGGATGTCTTCGATCTGGATATCTTTCCCGATAAAGTCGGGCTCCTTTTCTCCCGATGCCTCTGCATTCACCATTAATGAAATGCATGTCGGCATATTCACGCGGGGTGTACAGAGGGATTGCTAAAACGTCACTGTACTGCACGTTTATCTAATCGAGTCGTAGGAAACACAAATCACAACGAGTCAAAACAAAAGCAAATCAGAGTCCAGGATGAAAAACCAGAAAGAGATAAACACAGAGACTTAAAGCGCATGCGACGTACAGAATCGCACTGAAGCATTTTGACTGATTAGATATGTAATAGTCAAAGTCTGAGCGTGTAACAAATTTGAGCGGTAACCTTATCTGGTCACAATAATACCTTGGCGTCCATTTTTGACCAATCTTCTGTTTCCTTTTCTGGACGGGTGTAGGTTCCATCAACAATTTTATACATATCTGCTGCCTTTAAAATTACTTTTAGTTTAAATTTCCATGTGTTGCAATTTGCCGCCCCTTCTAACCGGGTAAATTTTGATTCTACCATGTTCGCCATATCCATGCTGTTTTTTTTTCTTTTTACGCCTTTGACCGACGCCCTTATTGAACGACTTTACCGCACGCCTTATATAATTTATTAATTAACCGATTCAATTTAAGTTTGTTAGGCCCCTATATTATCGAAGAAAGACTCGATAGTGTATTTTAAATAGTGTGATGAACGATATGCTCGATGATGTACCTCTCAGTTATCATCGAAACTTATTTTATCAGCACGACGGAGCGCACGCGCACTATCAGACGCAAGTACGAGAGTACTTAAACCGTAACTTCGGGGATAGCTGGATAGTTCGCGGAGGGCCTGTGCCATGGCCAGCTCGCTCCCCAGATCTGACTCCACTAGACTTTCTTGTAAAAATGAAATGAAATGAAATATTATTTATTCAAATAGACCTTCACAGGCACTTATGAATAGTCAGACTCTAATGCACGGTTCGGAAGGTAGCTTTTGCTGAGAAGAGCCGGCAATAAACTCAGCAATTACTCTTTTTAAAATGAACTTCATAATTTAGGTACATAAAATATATCCTGCAAAAGCGAGCGCTACACCCAAGCCTTTTTGTCATTGAAATATTCGTTAATATTGAAATAAGCCTTCTTTACTAAAACGGTCTTAATATGTTCCTTAAATTTATGTGAAGGCAAATTTAAAAGTGAAAGAGGTATCATATTATAAAAGCGTGTACACAGACCTAAAAACGAACCATGCACTTTTTGGAGTCTATAAGCAGAATTTACAAGTTTATGCTTATTTCTAGTATTGATACAATGCACGTCGCTTTTTTTTTTTACAATAAGACCAATATTTTTATGAAAAAATAATATGTTTGCATAAATATACTGTGACGCTACAGTGAGGATACCGATTTGTTGAATTAAAGACAAAAATCACAAGTGCTTTCCAAACTGTAGCACCATTTTAGTCATAGTTGGGTGTATAAATTGTTGGCGATCCTGTTTAAATTAATCTAGCAACAAATATTATTGTGCGCAATTTTTGTCATCGTCATCTGGCAACACTGTTTGCCCTCTTCTTTAAAAATGTGCCGCCATGTAGAGTTGTAGCTTTTGTCTTATAATAACAATTAAATTAATAACGTCTTCCTCCGTGTTTAATTCCGGTAAACGGATTATCTCACCCAATGGAACATTCAATAGATCTGTAGCGACCCCTGTCAGCTACATAGTTCAGACACCGAATGGATAGATGGCGCTGCAATAGATCAACACTACATTCAGACCTATCCACATACAAATCTACATCGCGCTAGTGGAGTTTGTTCTCAGATTCACATATATACAAGATTCCAACATCAACAGTCGGACCGCGGTCCCCAGGCACGATGACCCAGCCTGGCGGAAGATCTTCCCTTTTCAATGGAGGAATCATCCACCTTGTTCCTCCATAGTGGTGACCCCGACGTGATGGATGGGAAACTTCCAATCCCTCCATTCACTGAACATAACCATACTTCTGAGCATTACAACGCTCATCACTCCGCATCAGCATCAAGTCTCTGCCGTCAACACAGCAAGCCAACATCGCCTCAATCAGGTCCAACGCAGCCGACGCACCGTGCTTCCTGGTCCTGCAAGGCACAACCCAGCGGCAACTCATCGCCAGCACAGTTCCACCGCAGCACACGCCCGGATCATCTCCTCCGGCGTGGCGGTCTCTGCACTACGTGGACTTCATGGCTCAACCGTCGCAGCAACCCCGCTCTGTCTCGACTCACCGCAGACAACAGCGCAGCACTGGCACTTGCAAGCATTACGCACTGACGCAACAACAGATCGACCTCTGGTCTAGGAAGGGAGTGATGTAGCGACCCCTGTCAGCTACATAGTTCAGACACCGAATGGATAGATGGCGCTGCAATAGATCAACACTACATTCAGACCTATCCACATACAAATCTACATCGCGCTAGTGGAGTTTGTTCTCAGATTCACATATATACAAGATTCCAACATCAACAGTCGGACCGCGGTCCCCAGGCACGATGACCCAGCCTGGCGGAAGATCTTCCCTTTTCAATGGAGGAATCATCCACCTTGTTCCTCCATAGATCTTTAATAAATAAATAAACTGTTAAAAGTGATCCATTTGTTTTGAATCGTGTGAAAGACAATATGTGTAAACGTGCCGAACTATGCATTACACGAGGAGGTGCACATTTTGATAAATTTTTAGGGTTAGTGTAATTATGTAAATGGTTGGTATAATAAAGTTCTATATAGGTATATATGTGGAATATTATTATTAATTTTATTATTTTTTTCAAAAGACAATTTGTTAATTTGCTGCGCTGGTAACACAAAAAATATTAGGGTGCTAGCTAAGGTCGTATATGTAAACACGAGTTTTCCTAAAGAACGAATAAAATTATAGAAGAAACCAAAAAGTTTTGTGATTAAGTAATTTTCAGTGAGTATCCATAATCTTACAAATGTTGTATACAGTTATAAAAGGGATACAAATTTAAAAAGGTTATTTTTAATTTTAGATTAAGTTAATTTATGAATATGATTTGTATTCTGTTACTGTGTCTTGAAATAGGAAAGTCAAAAGAAAGGAAAGGTCAATTTTTTAAGAAAATACTGTTTACTTTTAATGAAGTAGGTACATACTCGTACAATAATACATTTTTCAAAATGACACCAATTGTTTAAAATACATTACCTTATGATAAAGAACGCACTAAATGTTTGAGGTTTCGAGTCTACTTATGTATTGAAAACAATGGACATCATTTCGAACAATTGATTAGTAAAGTTTAATAAACGTAAAAAAAAAAACTAGTTTTCGTAAGAAAAATATTTTTCCATTAATTTTTATATAACATTACTTCCCGAAAATTAATCTTTAAAAGCGACACTATGAGATGGAGCAATAATACAGGCTGTGTTATTTTTTCAAAATCAATGAGTTCGATACCCGGCAAAGCAAATATTTTTTTGAAAATCCAAGTATACAGATTTAGTTTATCAAAATCGGCCCCGAGACTCCTTTCAGCATTTTTCGCTATTCCTTATACTTTAGGATTCGGTCTACCACGCCCACTTAAAAACATCACCTGTATATACTTAAATATACATAAACTTCATACAATAATCGCTTGAGGGGGCTGCAAGTGCAGAGAGAGCTACTACAACCATGTATTCTTGTCTTATTGTCATAGTGCCATCCATTATACAAGCAAAGCCATCTCTTGGCATTATTTGGAAACTACTTAATTTTAATGTAAACATTTCGCCCCTCAAAGTACGTTAGAACTTTTTAAAGATAAAACAATACTAAAATCTATTCTAGTAACTAACAAAAAAAACTAATTAACTATACAAGTGGACTGTAAACTTAATATCTTAAATAAAAACTAAATGTTGTAACAAAAAAAAACTAAATATCTCAACTAAACTAAATAAAAGTAAATACTTATAAATGTAAAAAACTAAACTGTAATCAATTATTATTTTAGAAATATTTAAATACCTATTTACAAATTAAATCTATTATACCTATCTATGTATACTATTATAAATTGTTGACTACTATCGATGGGTTATTTTTTCTACAGGGTGGGCCAATAATTTTTGCACTTTTAAAACATGAATAGAAATAAAACTACAACTGTTATTTTGTTGATTATATATTTAACGTTTTGAAAATTTAATGAAATTTATTTTTTAAAAATGACATCGTCGAGATGTGCACCGTCTCGTCGTTGGCACTCTAGCAATCGACTACGCAAACTTTGGAAAACTCGCTGACACATGCTGCGGGGGATCGCGGCTATCTCGTCGTGGATGTTTTGTTTTAATTGGGATATATTCGTCGGTTTATTAAGGTAGACTCGACTTTTCAGGTATCCCCATAAGAAAAAATCGCATGGTGTAAGATCCGGGCTTCTCGGAGGCCATGGAATATCACCTCTGCGAGAAATCAATTTATTCGGAAACATTTCTTTGACTACCGGTAAAGTCACATTTGACGTGTGGCATGTTGCTCCATCTTGTTGCATCCAGGTCCTGCTGTTGTATCCTTGAAATTCATGCAACTGCGGCGTCAAAAACTCTCGCAACATCTTGACATATTCCGCTGAATTCACAGTTACATTATCTCCTTGATTATTTTCAAAGAAATACGGACCAATTATGCCCTTTGCTGATATGGCAGCCCATACTGTCGTTTTAGGTGAATGAAGTGGCTTTTGGTGTTTAAGGCGAGGGTTTTCCCTGCTCCAATATCGACAATTGTGCTTATTCACGTGCCCGTTGATGTGAAAGTGGGCCTCGTCCGTAAAGAATACATTCTCCAGGCTAGAGAATTGCTCCAGCATTGTGTCAGCCAATAACTTACGTTGAATGCATAAACTAAAATTGCATGTAGCGACGCATAGTTTCCCGCCACCCGCGCACCCCTCCTTCCAACGGTATTCGAGAAATTTAGTGTTGCTATTTGCAAAAATTATTGGCCCACCCTGTATTAGGGCCAAGGGTCCGTACAGTGCGTTTTTTTGCTTAATAGTTTTGCTGCTAAATTAACACTATTATAATAATCAATGTAGATGGAGTGGCCACAATTCAAATAATCCTCGAGAAGAGATAATACTCCTCCTACCTCACTATCGGCACAACCCTCGACCCTGGTACATTAAAATTTTGTGCCCTAGCCCCATGGGGTCGGCTAATACGTATAGTTTAACGCCAAACTTGTGTCGTTTATTTTTTATGTATTGGCGTATCCCTAGCCGACCCCGAAATAACACCATCGATTCATCAATGCTGAGTTCCTTAGAAGGATACACAATTTCTTTCATAAAGTTATTAAAATGATTAATTAATGTATCCACCTTATTATATTTATTATGAGGATCAGTTTCATATTAAAATATAATGCTCCGTAATGGGGATTTTTTCCGGGGTAATTGTGTCAGTTTTTGGAGGAAGAAGTTCAAATAGCACCTTTTGTCTATATGTTTCTAAATTCATATTATAGTGGTATTTGAACTTTTTTTAAATTAACAACTGACAAAACAACGCCGCAACAAAGGGCCCCAATGAAGAGAGAATTCATAAGCATCGTTTGGATACCATTTTTTTTATGCCACCTAACGCTTTTGTGCTCACATGTGTAGTAAGTAGGCTAGCATCTGGTCGTGTCGGTCTACACCTTTCATAATATTTATTGTATTCTACAACCATTTCCGTCTTTTTGACCGCACGACCACGCCTGTTACTACGTCCACCATTCTTGGGGAATGTTCGGTGGATAATATGAGCAAGCCTGCTTATCTTTCCATTTGCATACACAAATATTTTTGCTATTATACCTATATATGCTATTACCTTTTATACATTTTTTTTACCACTATTGTTGGGTTATTTTTTTTATTAGGGCCTAGGGTCTCCGTACAGTGCGTTTTTTTTGTTTAATAATTTTGTTGCTAAACTAACACTATTATAATAATCAATGTAGATGGAGTGGCCACAATTCAAATAATAATTATAATCGGTATCTCTTATATTACAACTTTTTCCAAATAACACCATCGATTCATCAATGCTGAGTTCCTTCGAAGGATACACAATTTCTTTCATAAAATTATTAAAATAATTAATTAAAGTATCCACTTTATTATATTTATTATTAGGATCTAAATTATCCACATTAAAATATAAAGCTCATAATAACAAAAGAAAACGATCTCTACTCATAAATGTAAATAACTTAATATATAAAAAAACCTTAATACCTATTTACAAATTAAATCTAAAATTAAATCTAATTATTTACAATAAATAGTTTTAATTTCCAGCATGTGACACATTTACGCCGTTTATAGCAACCATTTTAGCTACGGCTTAGTTCGGTGGGCATATGTCGTAATGAATGAAACACTTTGTTGCGGCGTAATTCTGTCAGTTTTTTGGAGCAAGAAGTACAAATAGCACCTTTTGTCTATATGTTTCTAAATTCATATTATTGTGGCTATTTGAACTTCTTTTGAATAACAACTGACAAAACAACGCCGCAACAAAGGGCCCCAATGAAGAAAGAATTCATTCATCGTTTGGAATATATGGATCCGATTTTTTTTATACCACCTAACGCTTTTGTGCTCACATGTGTAGCACGTAGTAGGCTAGCATCTGGTCGTGTCGGTCTACACCTTTTATACTATTGTATTCTACATCAATTTCTGGTATTTTGACCGCACGACCACGCCTATTACTACGTCCACCATTCTTGGGGAATGTTCGGTGGATAATATGAGCACAGCCTGCTTATCTTTCCATTTGCATACACAAATATTTTTACTATTATACCTATATATGCTACTAGCTTTCGCCCAGCGGTTTCACCCGCATTAGAGTTCATGAACACCCCGTAATCAATTTAACCAACCAAATAATATGTAGGTCAATTTGTCCGTTAGTATTCTCATACCTTGAGAACCACAGTACAGATTATGAAGCGCTTTTCAAAGATAGGTATCCTCTTAGATTCAGGTTCCTAGATGAAGGTTTAGGCTATTTAATATCCAGGGAAAGGTATAGTTCTGTGACGATTGAATGCTAATAAATAATATTATGCATGTGGAGTTCAGTTTTCACGTCTAAATACGTGTCAAAAATTACAATCCATTATTAGTCATACATAAGTTTTTGTTACGTTAAAAAAAACAGTCAAAGGTTCAGAGCCATACAGCCTTCTTATTATTTTTGTAGGTATATAGGGTAGTTGACTGACTTATCAAATCAGCAACTTTTTAATAAATGTCAAAACGATAGTTTATATGGAATTTTGTTTGAAATATTACACTATGACGTCATAGTTTCACAGCATCAAATCATCTACTCTTAATGGTCCCAGTGGTAATTAAAAATCATAAAAAGCATTAAATGTACAACATATTTGTTGTTTCCACGTGTTTTTAGATGTTTTATGCATTGGTTAGTGTTTGGTCATTTATTTTTGACACTGTCAACTACCCTATTGAATTTTTATGTTTGATATTTTTTTTTATAAGTTTCGAATGGCATGCAATGCAGGAGATAAAAGTTTTTTTTTCTTCTTTCTTTCTAAACGTTCAAACAGTGTGTAATGAAAACTGGCAGAGAGGTAGACCCGTGAGATAAGAAGGTAGGTATTTTTATCCCAGAACTTGTGAGAAACTAAGGACAGCTTCTTAAACGATTGTCTCAATGATACAATACAGATTGATGCAAAATTGTCAAGAACTGCCAACATTAACCTATCTATAATTTATCTATACTAATAATAATCTATCTATCTAAACTATAATGAAACTGAAGAGTTTTTGTTTGTTTCTATGAACGCGCTAATCTCTGGATCTACCAGTCGGATTTGGAAAAATCTTTTTGCAATTGAAAACCTGAAAAAAAAATGTGAAGAATGTCCCAGGATATTTATTTATTTTTGTATAGCACGGGCGATGCGACGCGGCGCCCAATGTAACCCTAGCAAAACCGAAAAGAACCGAACTATGCACGACTTCACCGACATGAAGTCGTAATTTGTTTGATGATAATTGCTTTAACGTTGAATATTTTTAAGTTGAATTGTTGTAGATATTATATACGGATTTCATAGAAACAAATACTACTTAAGAAGTCCTAATTATTTCAAAATTGGTTTTGAGTTTATTTTTACTAAATTTGTTTTTTTTTATTTCTTAAGTGAAAACTTAATCTATCTATAGGTAGTAATAATAAAGCTGAAGAGTTTGTTTGAACGCGCTAATCTCCGGAGTTATTGGTCCGATTCGAAAAATTGTTTCACTAATGGGAAGCTACATTATGCAATGCCCGAAGGTTATAAGCTACTTATAAACCCGCGAAAGAAACCGCGGGGAACAGTTAGTTATTTTATATACTTAAACTAAATGCTAAGTATTACAATATTTTAGATCACTTGTTTGAGATATTGAAGAAAATTTAAAGCTTTGTTACTTTATTTTGGCATGAAAGTTGAACAATACTGTGAGTGGAAGGGTTCTTAGTTTGCTATAAAAAATGCATGCTATATGATAGCTTAAATTCATAAAATATGGTACTTATATGAATAGAGTAGCTTTATACAGTCTTATAAACTTTTTTAAAAAATCATTTAAATATATATATGACTAAAATTTAGAATAATTTTGATTTCTATGTTGTTACATTTGTGTTAATTAGTCTATATTCAAAATTTTGGATCTTTTGCTCAAGTAATTGCAAAAATATTAAAGGGTCAAAATTCAATTTTCCGCCCTCTATAACATTTCATTGCTAAATAGTATTGCAAAATGCTTTAGGATTCTTATAGTGCTTGCTATGAGTAGATTATTTCCAAAAAATCATGCTTCTTAGTTAAATAGTTCTTGCGTTATACAGGTTGATAAAAAAAAATTAAAAAGGTCATAAAATTGTCTATAATCATTTTTTTTTAATTATTGACTTGTTACACTTATGTTACATGGTCTACATTTAAAATTTTGGAACCCTAGCTTAAGTAATTGCAAAAATATTAAAAGTCAAAAATAAAATTTTCCACCCTCTATAACATTTCATTGCTAAATAGTATTGCAAAATGCTTTAGGATTCTTATAGTGCTTGATAAGGGTAGCTTATTTCCAAAAAATCATGCTTCGCAGTTGTATAGTACTTCCGTTATACAGGTTGATAGAAAATAATTTAAGGTGTCATAAAATTGACAACTATGAAAAATTTGAGAAACACTGGTTTGAATATCCAATTGTATTGAATAGTTTATATTCCAAATGTAAGGTCCCTAGCTTGAGCCATTACAAAAATATTAAAGTGCCAAAATTTGATATTTCACCCTTTATAACTTTATGCCGCATGAAAAGTTTGAGAAACTTGATAGTAAATTTCGAAACAAATACTGTAGAAAGCTTATATTCCAAAAATCAAGCTTCTGCTATGAATATTAACTGAGATGCTAAAAGTAAATTTTCGTCATTTTTACTTTGTCTATGCGCAAAACTTTGACAAACACCAAGTTGAAATTTGTAGTATTTGTACATAACGCGTATACGAAATTTCATTTGCCTATCTTCAGCCGTTGCAGAGATATAAGAGTTTGAAAAATGTATAATTTCCATCGGTAATATCTTCCTCGAAGAAAAAAAGTTTAAGAAATGCCGAAAATACATTTTAGCAGTATTATTAAACTACCTACACTATAAATTTTGAGTTTCTAGCATTCAAACTCACAAAGTTATCAAGGTTTAACGGAAACAAAGCAAATCCCTTATTTTTTTAATTTTTCTCCCATAGACAAAATTTTGAGAAACGCTTGCACCCATATCTAATATTTTTTACTGAAAAAGCTACATTAAAAATTTCAGACTTCTAGACCCTAAGGTTCCAGAGATATTAAGATACTTAAAATCGCACAAAGGGCCCGTTACCACCGCTGCGGAAAGGAATTTCGAAAAATCGCTTCTTAAATAGGGTCTACATGACAAAATCTATGCACATGCCAAATTTCACATTAATCGGTTCAGCGGTGTGGGCAGGGGGATGTTTACCCAAAAAACCGCTACTCTTTTATTTATATAGATTACCTTTTATACATTTTTTTTACCACTATTGTTGGGTTATTTTTTTTATTAGGGCCTAGGGTCTCCGTACAGTGCGTTTTTTTGCTTAATAGTTTTGCTGCTAAACCAACACTATTATAATTGTTAATATGTGAGGTATACCATATACGCAACTCTACTGTAATCTGTGACATCTATTTAATCTATGATACATTTCGCTACTCTGTGTCTCTCTCTGCGATTTTCCCCCTAAAAATGTATGTCATTAATTTGCAAATAAAACAATTAATAATTATATCGTCGTGGTTTAATGTTAATTCCGTTTACAATAAATCCCAACAATTGGTAGCAGAGCGTGGTTTTTCTGCAAAACGGATTAAAAATAGCTTTGCAAACAAAAAATGACGTCGTACCGCTCGGTGATCGAACCACTATCAAAAACCAATTATGATACGTGGTATCTACAAGCCCAAGCTATATTAATAAAAAATGAGCTATGGGATTATGTTAGTGGCGATATAAAGTTGCCGGCAGAGCCGAGTGAAGACGAGAAAAAAGCATTCAGTAAGAAAGATATACAAGCAAGATCAGAGATATTTTTGCTAATTTCCCCGTCGGAGCTGAAGCAAATAAAAGGTTGTACCACATCAAAAGAGGTATGGGACAAACTTAAATCTATATATCAAAGCACTGGCCCGGCTAGGAAAGCCACTTTACTTAAACAATTAGTTCTAAAAAGAATGAGCCCTCAAGAAGATATTAGAGATCATTTGAATAATTTTATGGACGTGGTTAGCAAGCTTGGCGATATGGATGTTAAAATTCATCCTGAATTATTAAGCATAATGATGCTATATAGCTTACCCTCTAATTTTGAGAGCTTCCGCATAGCGATAGAATCAAGAGATTTTCTACCTAATCCCGATGATCTTAAAATTAAAATTATAGAGGAAAGTGAAGCTAGAAAACAACAAAATAACCATACATCAGAAGCAGAAACATCAGAAGCATTTTACACAAAAAATAAAAGGAAAAACCACTATCCCATGTTATGCAAAAATTGCAATAAAAAGGGTCACTCAACTGAAGCATGTTGGTCTAAAAAGAAAGTCAATAAGAAGCAAGAGAAAAACTTTAATGTGTGCCTCACATTAGACACTAATATGAATGGAGACACATGGTGTTTAGATAGTGGATGTACTTCCCACATGAGCGGAAATAAAACTATGTTTGATAACATAACCCCTGAAACAAGCACATTAAAATTAGCTTCTAAAAAACACACCACCCAAGTAAAAGGAAAAGGAAAAGGAAAAATAAGTGTAACGACAAAGAATGAGAAGTATAATTTAAATAATGCACTGTATGTTCCTGAAATATCAACAAATTTAATCTCTGTGAGTAAAATAACTGACAATGGATATAAAGTTATATTTTAAAAAGAAAAACATCTATTTCAGAAAATGGTAAAATTGTTTTACAAGCAAAAAGGAATGATAATGGATTATATTATCTAAAATTCAACCAATCTGATGAGTCAGTAAATTTTACATCAACATTAGGAAATAAATCAATGATATGGCATCGTAAACTGGCCCATTTAAATGAAAAGGATTTAAAGTTGATAGCTAAAAAGGAAATGATGAAAGGTTTAAACATAAGAGATATTGATAACAGTTTTACTTGTGAAACCTGTATTAAAGGAAAAATGACAATTCTCCCATTTCAAAAGCATAATGAAATAACCTCTTCTCAACCATTGGAAATTATTCACAGTGATGTATGTGGGCCATTTGAACATGAAACACTGGCAGGCTCTAAGTATTTCGTTACATTTATAGACGACTATACAAGATACTGTTTTATATATTTCATTAAAAGAAAGAATGAGGTAATAAATAAATTTAAAGAATTTAAACAAGAAGTTGAATTATTCACAAACAAAAAAATTAAAAACCTTCAATCTGATAATGGTGGGGAATATAAAAATAAAGAGTTTGATGATTTCCTAAAACAAAATGGCATTCAAAGAAGATTAACAGCACCCTATACTCCACAGCAAAATGGTGTGAGTGAACGGAAAAATAGATCACTCATGGATAAAGCCAGATGCTTAATGCTAGAATCAAATGTACCTCCTAACTTGTGGGCAGAAGCAGTTCACACTGTTAATTATTTGATAAATAGATGCCCAGCTAGCGCTTTGAATGGAGACTCACCATATGAAAAATGGGTTGGAAGAAAACCATCAGGAAACCATCTACATGTTTTTGGAAACAAGTCATTTGTACTTAATAAACACAGAAAAGGAAAGTTCTCGCCAAAAGCTATAGAAGGAGTATTTATAGGTTATCCCAGAAATAGCAAGGGTTTCAGAATTTACATACCGGAGAAAAATGATGTTATTGTAAGCAGAGACGTGAAGGTCATTGAGAAAATGTATTATGACAATAACACTACAGAAGAACATGATGAATTCATGCCAAAACAGCTGGAACCTGAAACAGAAAAAATTATTTACATAAATGATAAAATTAAATTAAATAAAGAAAAGAAAATAAATAATGAAAATATGATGGAAATAAATACTAAAGAGAATTATAATAATAACTTACCTTTCCAGGAATCCTCTCCTAGGTCAGATTCTCCCTTTCAGCCTGTATCAGTACCTGTTGATGATAGCAAAGAAGTATTAAATGATGACATTTCAAGCGATGGAGCTGAAAATGAAGATCAACTAAGTCCACTTGAAATGCCATCTAATGCAAGGCCTAGAAGGCAAAGAAAGCAACCGGTATGGACTAAAGATTACGATTTACAAGCTGAAACTGATGAAAACATGTTCATATCAGAAATGACTTACCTGTCAGAAGAAAGTCATAATGAAGAAGACTGGCACGATGCAATAAAAGGTGAAATAAAAGCACATATAAAAAATGGAACCTGGAAAATAGTAAAGAAAGAAAATGATATGAAAATTATTGATTATAAAATGGTACTAAAAAATAAGATGGGACCTGACAACACTGAAACCAAAAAGGCAAGGCTCGTGGCGCGGGGATTCGCTCAGCGGCCTGGCGTTGATTATAACGAGACTTTTGCACCTGTGGCTAAACTAAGCTCCATCAGATCTGTCATTGCCATGTCTGTGGAAGAGGGCATGCAACTCCAACAAATGGATGTCACAACAGCTTATCTAAATGGCGATTTAGACGAAGATATTAATATGAAGTTACCTGAAAACCTAGAAGAATATGTGACAGAAATAATGATTGAAGAGAGTGAAAAAGATGATCTGACTATGTATAACAAAGCTAAAAAGATGCTAGAGAATATCAGAAATATAAACAGAGAGAAGGTATGCAAACTGCAAAAAGCACTGTATGGATTAAAACAATCTGGAAGGCAATGGTATAAAAAACTTGATTTTGAACTTAAAAGCCTAGGATTTGTGCCATCAAAAGCAGACCCCTGTGTATATATTTTGAAAGGAGGAGAAAAAGTTGTTATTACTATATGGGTAGATGATTTACTTATAGCCTACTCATGTCCTAAGAAAATGCAAGAAATAAAAAATATACTGACAGAAAGATTTGAAATAAAAGACTTAGGAATACCAAAAAGAATGCTTGGAATAGAATTTACTTATAAACATGGAAATATAAAATTGAGCCAAGAAAAATACATTAAAGACATTCTGAAAAAATATAATATGGATGAGTGTAAATCAACCACCACTCCCATAGAAACAGGTCTTAACTTAGAGATGAAAAAAGATGAAAACAAAAAAAATGGAATTACCTTACAAAAATCTTATTGGAACCCTTATGTATTTAGCTATTGCAACAAGGCCTGATATTATGTTTGCTGTAAGTTACTTATCACAATTTAATGATTGTTACAGTGATGAGCATTTCAAATGTGCTAAACGTGTCCTGAGATATTTGAAAGGCACATCAGACATAGGTCTAACATTCATTAAAACAAATCAAAAGTTGTATGGTATGGCTGATGCAGATTGGGGTGCATGCAAGCTTGATCGCAAGTCATTCTCTGGGTATTGTTTCATATATGCAGGAAGCTGTATAAGTTGGTGTTCAAGAAAACAAAGAAGTGTTGCCTTATCCACAGCGGAAGCTGAATATGGATCAATAACTGAAGAAGCTAAAGAAGCCATACATTTAAGGCTACTGTTTGATGACTAAAAATCTATTTAGAGAATGTAGAAATTATGAACGACAACCAAGCAGCATTAAAATTAAGTTACAACCCGATTGTTAGTTCAAGATCCAAACATATTGATATGAAAATGCACTTCATTCGAGAATGTGTCCAGAAGGGACAGATTAAATTAAATTATCTCGAAACAAAGAAAATGTCAGCTGATTTGCTCACTAAAGGGCTAGCAGGCCCAAGGCTAAAGGAGCTGAGGATTTCCTTGGGATTGATACAATAGGAGTCGCGAGGAGGAGTGTTAATATATGAGGTATACCATACTACGCAACTCTACTGTAATCTGTGACATCTATTTAATCTATGATACATTTCGCTACTCTGTGTCTCTCTCTGCGATTTTCCCCCTAAAAATGTATGTCATTAATTTGCAAATAAAACAATTAATAATTATATCGTCGTGGTTTAATGTTAATTCCGTTTACAATAAATCCCAACAATAATAATTATCCATGTTGATGGAGTGGCCACAATTCAAATAATCATCGGTATCTCTTATATTACAACCTTTTCAGTGTGGCCTACTCCTCCTACCTCACTATCGGCAGAACCCTCGACCCTTGTACATTAAAATTTTGTGTACTAGCCCCATGGGGTCGGCTAATACGTATAGTTTAACGCCAAACTTGTGTCGTTTATTTTTTATGTATTGGCGTATCCCTAGCCGACCCCGAAATAACACCATCGATTCATCAATGCTGAGTTCCTTCGAAGGATACACAATTTCTTTCATAAAATTATTAAAATAATTAATTAAAGTATCCACTTTATTATATTTATTATTAGGATCTAAATTATCCACATTAAAATATAAAGCTCATAATAACAAAAGAAAACGATCTCTACTCATAAATGTAAATAACTTAATATATAAAAAAACCTTAATACCTATTTACAAATTAAATCTAAAATTAAATCTAATTATTTACAATAAATAGTTTTAATTTCCAGCATGTGACACATTTACGCCGTTTATAGCAACCATTTTAGCTACGGCTTAGTTCGGTGGGCATATGTCGTAATGAATGAAACACTTTGTTGCGGCGTAATTCTGTCAGTTTTTTGGAGCAAGAAGTACAAATAGCACCTTTTGTCTATATGTTTCTAAATTCATATTATTGTGGCTATTTGAACTTCTTTTGAATAACAACTGACAAAACAACGCCGCAACAAAGGGCCCCAATGAAGAAAGAATTCATTCATCGTTTGGAATATATGGATCCGATTTTTTTTATACCACCTAACGCTTTTGTGCTCACATGTGTAGCACGTAGTAGGCTAGCATCTGGTCGTGTCGGTCTACACCTTTTATACTATTGTATTCTACATCAATTTCTGGTATTTTGACCGCATGACCACGCCTGTTACTAAGTCCACCATTCTTGGGGAATGTTCAGTGAATAATGAGCACAGCCAGCTTATCTTTCCATTTGCATACACAAATTACCTTTTATATTTTTTTGTTGACCACCATCGATGGGTTATTTTTCTATTAGGGCCCAGGGTCCGTATAGTGCGTTTTTTGCTTAATAGTTTTGCTGCTAAACCAACACTATTATAATAATTATCCATGTAGATGGAGTGGCCACAATTCAAATAATCATCGAGAAGAGATAATACTCCTCCTACCTCACTATCGGCAGAACCCTCGACCCTTGTACATTAAAATTTTGTGTACTAGCCCCATGGGGTCGGCTAATACGTATAGTTTAACGCCAAACTTGTGTCGTTTATTTTTTATGTATTGGCGTATCCCTAGCCGACCCCGAAATAACACCATCGATTCATCAATGCTGAGTTCCTTCGAAGGATACACAATTTCTTTCATACAGTTATTAAAATAATTAATTAATGTGTCCACCTTATTATATTTATTATTAGGATCAGTGTCCATATTAAAATATAAAGCTCTTAATAACAAAAGAAAACGATCTCTACTCATAAATGTAAATAACTTAATATAAAAAAAAACCTTAATACCTAAACTAAACGTACCTAATCAATAATTTACTTTTATTTTAGAAATACTTAAATAAATATTTACAAATTAAATATAAACTTAAATCTAATTATTTAAAATAAATAGTTTTAATTTCCAGCATCTGACACATTTACGCCATTAATAGCAACCATTTTGGGCCTTTGTTGCGGCGTAATTGTGTCAGTTTTTGGAGGCAGAAGTTCAAATAGCACCTTTTGTCTATATGTTTCTATTCATATTATTGTGGCTATTTAAACTTCTTTTGAATAAAAACTGACGATTACGCCGCAACAAAGGGCCTCATTAAATTATGGATCCCAATTATTTAATACCATCTAACGCTTTTGTGCTCACATGTGTAGTAGGCGAGCATCTGGTCGTGTCGGTCTACACCTTTCATATTTATTGTATTTTACAACAATTTCTCGTTTTTTGACCGCACGACCACGCCTGTTACTACGTCCACCATTCTTGGGGAATGTTCGGTGGATAATATGAGCAAGCCTGCTTATCTTTCCATTTGCATACACAAATATTTTTGCTATTATACCTATATATGAGTGAATATATTGTTACATTTTAAAGAAAGTTGAGTGATTTTTTGACATCCAAGTGTTATTATAAAATTAATGAATATCTTTCTGATAAAACTAATTAATAATAACCAAATAGACAAACTAAATTATGTAATAGCTTATAATTATCATTCCATTTGTGTGTTTTTTATATATACTAATATCAACTAAAATTATATCATATTATTAAGGAAAATTTGTTAATTACATCTATTGTGAATTATGTAACTAGTTTATTAAATAGTACAAATTTAAATTCAAATAAACGACAATTAATATTGCATGTTCAATGTGGACGAGATTGTTGATACTTATGAAATGTAAAATTTAACACCTTCATTCTGTACAATTTATGCAATAAATGATTTCTGATTCTGATATGCTATTACCTTTTATACATTTTTTTTACCACTATTGTTGGGTTATTTTTTTTATTAGGGCCTAAGGTCTCCGTACAGTGCGTTTTTTTGTTTAATAATTTTGTTGCTAAACTAACACTATTATAATAATCAATGTAGATGGAGTGGCCACAATTCAAATAATAATCGGTATCTCTTACTTATATTACAACTTTTTCAGTGTGGCCTACTCCTCCTACCTCACTATCGGCAGAACCCTTGACCCTTGTATCTAAAAATTTTGTGCCCTAGCCCCATGGGGTCGGCTAATACGTATAGTTTAACGCCAAACTTGTGTCGTTTATTTTTTATGTATTGGCGTATCCCAAGCCGAGCCCGAAATAACACCATCGATTCATCAATGCTGAGTTCCTTCGAAGGATACACAATTTCTTTCATAAAATTATTAAAATAATTAATTAAAGTATCCACTTTATTATATTTATTATTAGGATCTAAATTATCCACATTAAAATATAAAGCTCATAATAACAAAAGAAAACGATCTCTACTCATAAATGTAATAAAAAAAACCTTACTACCTTAAACTAAACGTACCTAATCAATAATTTACTTTTATTTTAGAAATACTTAAATAAATATTTACAAATTAAATCTAAACTTAAATCTAATTATTTACAATAAATAGTTTTAATTTCCAACATCTGACACATTTACGCCATTTATAGCAACCATTTTGGGCCTTTGTTGCGGCGTAATTGTGTCAGTTTTTGGAGGCAGAAGTTCAAATAGCACCTTTTGTCTATATGTTTCTATTCATATTATTGTGGCTATTTAAACTTCTTTTGAATAAAAACTGACGCCGCAACAAAGGGCCTCATTAAATTATGGATCCCAATTATTTAATACCATCTAACGCTTTTGTGCTCACATGTGTAGTAGGCGAGCATCTGGTCGTGTCGGTAGACACCTTTCATATGTATTGTATTTTACAACAATTTCTCGTTTTTTGACCGCACGACCACGCCTGTTACTACGTCCACCATTCTTGGGGAATGTTCAGTGGTTAATGAGCACAGACCCCGAAATAACACCATCGATTCATCTATGCTTAGTTCTTTAGAAGGATATACAGTTTCTTTCATAAAGTTATTCAAATAATTAATTAAATTGTCTACCTTATTATATTTATTATTATGATTAGAAGATATATACAGAACCTAAATCTAAATTATTAACAAGAAATATAAAAAAAAATACTAACTATATACAATTTTATAAATAAAAAATTTGGTTGAACTAATTAAACTCTAGGTATGACCTAACTAAACTATATACAATAAAACTAAAATTAAACGTTAAAACACTAAAACTAAAACTGATAAAATAAATTTTATAAATAAAACACAGAATTGAAATCGCTGTCTATGGGTACTTGGGTAGGGTACCCAAAACGCTAGCTACGTTACGTCGCTGAATGGCTAGGCTTATTTTCTGACCGAGGTACGAGCCAGCCCTTTGGTCCCCGGAGCAAATATATATTATATGTCTGCTCATGTATTTTTGTATTTTAAAATAGGAAGTTTCACAGTTCCCATATAAAATATGCCAATAAATGTTAATAGCTCATTGACGTTGGTGCTTTTGCATTTACTTACTCTACTAAATGGTTTCAAAGGTTTCGATGTTAAAACCCTTGCGTGATGAAAAAGAACCCATCGATGGGTTCTTTTACCATGTCTATGTTAATATTAATTTGAGGCTTCCCTGTGAACTCAGTCGTTACATCTGGCGCCCTGGGCGATCGCCCTACCGCGCCCTACCCAAACGCCGGTACTGGTAATTACACGCAGGCACAGGACAAACATAAAAAAGACATAAAAAATAAAACCAAAACATCCCTATCTGATGATTCTGACGAAGATATTTCCTCGTCAGCGTCACTTATCTACGAGAAGAACCATAGGCTCAGATTCCGAGACTAAATTTTGCTCAGCCTCAGACCAAACAAAGCTAAAATATTATTATCTCAATTATTGTAGGTCAATTTCAGTTCTTTTGTCCCTTTTAAATATTTCAATATTATCTTTGCTGCTCTCCATATTCCTTTATTAAATTTATCTAGGTATCTACTCAAGAAACTGGTTGCAAAGGTGATATCTGGTCTTGTCATCAAATTTCTCTGGTAATTTCAAGATGGAAGCCGGTCACCATTGGAGTCTATGGAAGTGCATCCATTCCATACTTTTGTATTAACTTATTCATTTATTTAAATATCTATGGCTCGAAAACTTTTTAAACTTCCCATATCTTTTTTAAAGTATCCATAACTGTCATTTCTAGTAACAGGGCTCTTACTCTGTCCATGAGCGTCCTGTTTATACGCTCAGCTACCTCTTTCTACTGAGGTTGTATGGGCATGTGAACTCCTGTATAATACCTTGATCTTGACGAAATTGAATTAACAACTAGTTAAAATTCTCCGCCATTGTCTATTCTTATTCTTGGAACATTAATTTCACTGTTTTTCAATTTTTTAATACAATTTATTATACAGGGTGGAATTTTGTAATGCCACCTGGAGGGGAAGTACTCTTAATACTTTAGATAGAAAATTTTACTCAAAGGAAACATTCCTTTATTTTTGAAAAGAAAAAAAACGGCATTAAAGATTTTTAAAAATTCGCTTGCCGCACACGGTAATCGAACCGACTAAAATCTGTAAAAGTTGCACCGTATACTTTTATTGCATTGATTGTTAGGGTCAATAAGGATGAAATCTCTTTAACAAACTTCATAAATTGAATTACATGAAAACAATGAAATTTTAAATTAATTTAATTATGTACAAAAATTTAAACTAACTAATTAATTGCTCGAAATGGGCTCCATTTTCTTGGATACACAAATTTATTCTTCTAACGAATTCATTTCTAGTTACCTTCAATAACGTATTGTGGTGAATGTTATAAATCGTATTCTGAACTTCAACTCTCAACTCGTTTATATTCTCATAACATTTAGTGTAAATTTGATTTTTTACATATCCCCACAAAAAAAAATCTAAAGGGGTGAGATCTGGTGATCTCGCAGGCCATCTGATTGTGCCGTTTGTACCAATCCAGGTATTAAAATGGTTATTAATGTAGGCAGTAGTGATTCTGCTGTTATGGGCTGGAGCACCATCTTGCTGTAGAATTATTTGGTTTCGCTCTTCCTCGGGGAAACCATTTAACTCGTTTCTTAATAAATCGAGTATTTCTAAATACTTAACAGTGTTTAAGTGACCTTCGTATACATGGACTAACACAACCATATTTCTCATAATTCCGCACCAAACGTTGAAAGAAAATCTTACTTGACTGTTAGTTTCATGAACACGAAGAGGATTCACTCTAGACCAATAGTGATTATTGCGGCGATTGTACATGCCGTTATTGCTGAAGTTGGTTTCGTCAGACCATACAATGTTACTCAAAAAATTAGGGTTACGGTCAATTTCTCTCAGCATGTTTTGACAAAATTGTAGTCGTCTCTCACAATCCCCAGGATGCAATTTTTGTACCAACCGACCATCACGATAACATCTAAACTTATACTTTTTCAGCGCTTTAAGTATGCGAGTGTGGGTTGTTCCAATTACTTCGGCAGCATCTCTGCTTGAAGCCTTCGGAAATGCTTCGAAGTATGTTAAAATATTTAATTCAAAATCAAAGTTGTTTTGTTGAAGAGGGTGCCGTCGCTTTTTGAAACTTCCAGTGTTCTTTAAATTATCTATCATTCTTTTCAGTACAAATCGAGTTGGTGTCTGACGGTCTCGATATCTCTCTCCATACCACCGCAGAGCACGATTCACATCTTTATTATTTAAAAAATAAGCTTCCATTAAATCAAATTGCTCTTGATAAGCCATTTTTACCGTGAAACAATTATGAAATGATTTGTAAAAACAATCAAATGTGAATAACAGATGAAAATCTATTTTCAAATGTAACATTCCATATTTAAACTACGTCATACACGCAGTTATGTCACATCTAAGAAAGGAGTCTGCATTACAAACACGTGCAAATTGCAATCGTCTTATCTAAATAGTAATTCGTCATTTCGATGGATAAATGACGTCAATGATAATAATTAATGAATAACATAAGTACACAGATAGATCTTTGAGTAAAAGTGCTTTAACTTGACCGATTGAATTAATAATTTAAGATTTCATTGTTTTCCATTCATTTAACTTCTGAAAATGGAGCTCATTTCGAGCAATTAATTAGTTAGTTTAAATTTTTGTACATAATTAAATTAATTTAAAATTTAATTGTTTTCAAGTAATTCAATTTATGAAGTTTGTTAAAGAGATTTCATCCTTATTGACCCTAACAATCAATGCAATAGAAGTACACGGTGCAACTTTTACAGATTTTAGTCGGTTCGATTACCGTGTGCGGCAAGCGAATTTTTAAAAATCTTTAATGCCGTTTTTTTTCTTTTCAAAAATAAAGGAATGTTTCCTTTGAGCAAAATTTTCTATCTAAAGTATTAAGAGTACTTCCCCTCCAGGTGGCATTACAAAATTCCACCCTGTATACTAATATCAACTAAAATTATATCATATTATTAAGGAAAATTTGTTAATTACATCTATTGTGAATTATGTAACTAGTTTATTAAATAGTACAAATTTAAATTCGAATAAACGACAATTAATATTGCATGTTCAATGTGGACGAGATTGTTGATACTTATGAAATGTAAAATTTAACACCTTCATTCTGTACAATTTATGCAATAAATGATTTCTGATTCTGATATGCTATTACCTTTTATACATTTTTTTTACCACTATTGTTGGGTTATTTTTTTTATTAGGGCCTAAGGTCTCCGTACAGTGCGTTTTTTTGTTTAATAATTTTGTTGCTAAACTAACACTATTATAACAATCAATGTAGATGGAGTGGCCACAATTCAAATAATAATCGGTATCTCTTACTTATATTACAACTTTTTCAGTGTGGCCTACTCCTCCTACCTCACTATCGGCAGAACCCTTGACCCTTGTATCTAAAAATTTTGTGCCCTAGCTCCATGGGGTCGGCTAATACGTATAGTTTAACGCCAAACTTGTGTCGTTTATTTTTTATGTATTGGCGTATCCCTAGCCGACCCCGAAATAACACCATCGATTCATCAATGCTGAGTTCCTTCGAAGGATACACAATTTCTTTCATAAAATTATTAAAATAATTAATTAAAGTATCCACTTTATTATATTTATTATTAGGATCTAAATTATCCACATTCAAATATAAAGCTCATAATAACAAAAGAAAACGATCTCTACTCATAAACGTAAATAACTTAAAAAAAAAACCTTAATTTTATAATAAATTTACAAATTAAATCTAAACTTAAATCTAATTATTTACAATAAATAGTTTTAATTTCCAGCATCTGACACATTTACGCCGTTTATAGCAACCATTTTAGCTACGGCTTAGTTCGGTGGGCATATGTCGTAATGAAACACTTTGTTGCGGCGTAATTCTGTCAGTTTTTTGGAGCAAGAAGTACAAATAGCAACTTTTGTCTATATGTTTCTAAATTCATATTATTGTGGCTATTTGAACTTCTTTTGAATAACAACTGACAAAACAACGCCGCAACAAAGGGCCCCAATGAAAAAAGAATTCGTTCATCGTTTGGAATATATGGATCCGTTTGTTTTTATACCACCTAACGCTTTTGTGCTCACATGTGTAGCACGTAGTAGGCTAGCATCTGGTCGTGTCGGTCTACACCTTTTATACTATTGTATTCTACATCAATTTCTGGTATTTTGACCGCACGACCACGCCTGTTACTACGTCCACCATTCTTGGGGAATGTTCAGTGAATAATGAGCACAGCCAGCTTATCTTTCCATTTGCATACACAAATTACCTTTAATTTTTTTTTGTTGACCACCATCGATGGGTTATTTTTCTATTAGGGCCCAGGGTCCGTAGAGTGCGTTTTTTTGCTTAATAGTTTTGCTGCTAAACCAACACTATTATAATAATTATCCATGTAGATGGAGTGGCCACAATTCAAATAATCATCGAGAAGAGATAATACTCCTCCTACCTCACTATCGGCACAACCCTCGACCCTTGTACATTAAAATTTTGTGTACTAGTCCCATGGGGTCGGCTAATACGTTTAACGCCAAACTAGTGTCGTTTATTTTTTATGTATTGGCGTATTCCTAGCCGACCCCGAAATAACACCATCGATTCATCAATGCTGAGTTCTTTAGAAGGATATACAGTTTCTTTCATAAAGTTATTCAAATAATTAAAATTGTCTACCTTATTATATTTATTATTAAGATTAGAAGAAGATATATACAGAACCTAAATCTAAATTATTAACAAGAAATATAAAAAAAAATACTAACTATATACAATTTTATAAATAAAAAATTTGGTTGAACTAATTAAACTCTAGGTATAACCTAACTAAACTATATACAATAAAAATAAAATTAAACGTTAAAACACTAAAACTAAAACTGATAAAATAAAATTTATAAATAAAACACAGAATTTAAATCGCTGTCTATGGGTACTTGGGTAGGGTACCCAAAACGTTAGCTACGTTACGTCGCTGAATGGCTAGGCTTATTTTCTGACCGAGGTACGAGCCAGCCCTTTGGTCCCCGGAGCAAATATATATTATATGTCTGCTCATGTATTTTTGTATTTTAAAATAGGAAGTTTCACTGTTCCCATATAAAATATGCCAATAAATGTTAATAGCTCATTGACGTTGGTGCTTTTCCATTTACTTACTCTACTAAATGGTTTCAAAGGTTTCGATGTTAAAACCCTTGCGTGATGAAAAAGAACCCATCGATGGGTTCTTTTACCATGTCTATGTTAATATTAATTTGAGGCTTCCCTGTGAACTCAGTCGTTACATCTGGCGCCCTGGGCGATCGCCCTACCGCGCCCTACCCTAACGCCGGTACTGGTAACTACACGCAGACACAGGACAAACATAAAAAAGACATAAAAAATAAAACCAAAACATCCCTATCTGATGATTCTGACGAAGATATTTCCTCGTCAGCGTCACTTATCTCCGAGAAGAACCATAGGCACAGATTCCGAGACTAAATTTTGCTCAGCCTCAGGCCAAACAAAGCTAAAATATTATTAACGTTATTGTAGGTCAATATCAGTTCTTTTGTCCCTTTTAAATATTTCAATATTATCTTTGCTGCTCTCCATATTCCTTTATTAAATTTATCTAGGTATCTACTCAAGAAACTGGTTGCAAAGGTGATATCTGGTCTTGTCAATTTCTCTGGTAATTTCAAGATGGAAGCCGGTCACCATTGGAGTCTATGGAAGTGCATCCATTCCATACTTTTGTATTAATTTATTAATAAATATTTCTGTGACAATGTAAATGTGTTTTCTTTCTCATTTATTTAAAAGTATCCATAACTGCCATTTCTAGTAATAGGGCTCTTACTCTGTCCATGAGAGTCCTGTTCATACGCTCAGCTACCCCTTTCTACTGAGGTGTGTATGGGCATGTGAAATCCTGTATAATACCTTGATCTTGACAAAATTGAACTCACAACTAGTTTAAATTCTCCGCCATTGTCTATTCTTATTCTTGGAACATTAATTTCACTGTTTTTCAATTTTTTAATACAATTTATTATATAATCCTTCACTTCATTCTTACTCTTTCAGCTCACTCGGAAGAGCCAGTTTAAAAAAGTATTTTTCTAAAAGATGAATCGTGTTCAGTGTTGTGGACGACGCCATTTTTTCTTTTCACTAGTTCCTTCCTACAAATCCTAACTATACGACTAAACCTATCCCTATGCACTTATTTTTTCGTCATCTGACTTTATTTCCCTGATCCCTGGGCCCGTAACCTGTGGAATATATATTCTAAATATTTAATTGAACAATTTTTATACATACGCAGTGTCTTTATTCAGGCAGCGCAAGTCAGAGAGAACACAGTCGGACCATAGATTACAGCAAAGTTTTTAAATAAAGCTGTACATTCACTGATCTATTCAATATCCAACAGTACATACAGAAAGTTTATTAAAATGGTCAAAAACTGAAATATGCAATATTTTTCCGGCAAACATTTCGGGTTGGCTGTCATACAATGAAAGGAAGATTATGGACTATCTAAATATAAGTCATCAGTAGATCTTAATAACTAACCACGCGAACGGAGCCGCGGATAAAAGCTAGTAAGTGAATGTAGATACTTACATTATTCACAACTAGCTGTTCCGCGCGGTTTCACTCGCGTTCCCGGGATAAAAAGCCTATAACCTTCGGGAACAATGTAGCTTCCTATTAGTGAAAGAATTTTTGAAATCGGTTCAGTAGTTTAGGAGCCTATTCAATACAAACAATCAAATCTTTCCTCATTATCAAAATCAAAAACTCATTTATTCAGTTTAGGCCCTAATAAGGCACTTATGAATGTCAACAGTTACAGTTTTACAATAGACTCTACTACCGGTTCGGAATACACTCGAACTGAGAAGACTCCGGCAAGAAACTCAGCAAGGCCTTTTTTTTTTGGTAGATCTTTTTTTTTTTAATGTATGTATGTAATTACAGTTTATGTCTTAAATATACATTAACTTCATACAATTATCACTTGTGGAGGGGGCTGCAAGTGCAGAGAGAAGCTACTACAACCATGTATTCTTGTCTTCTATGAAATGAATGAGCCACCTTATAGTAGGCCTTGTCGATCAACTTATGTTTAACATACTCTTTGAATTTATTATAAGACATCTTAGTTACTTCATATGGGATTTTATTATAAAAGCGAATGCAGTTCCCGAGAAAAGACTTATTGACTTTCGCTAGCCTGAATCTAGGAGTAACAATTTTATCTTTGTTTCTAGTATTTTGTTTATAATATTAGTATCGATAAATATCCAACAAATCTTGCATGACACGCCAAATTCTCACTCAGGAGCTCGACACGGAGTCCAGAAACGTAAGCCAAAGTCACACGAGCACAATCAATCCGATATAACACGCCTTTTTTTTTTTTTTTTTTTTAAATATTATTGATTATAAATAGTTAAAAGACACAAAATTAAATTCAATTCAGCCTATCGCAGTCCACTGCTGGACATAGGCCTCTCCCAGGCTGCGCCACAACGCCCTGTCCTCCGCTTTCCGCATCCAGTCTGTCCCAGCCGTCTTCTTTAGGTCGTCGGTCCACCTAGCTGGGGGGCGCCCCACACTACGCTTGCCGGTTTAATTAAATTAATTAATTAAAACTAAATAAAAATTAAACTTAAAATTTACAGGAATTTGTGTGCATGAACATGTCTGTTTGTCCTGTGTCTGGGTGTAATTATTTATATAAGTATGTATTTACAAAAAAAAAGTAGTATATGTAGTATATTAGTTATCTGATTTCCATAGTACAAGCTCTGCTTAGTTTGGTATCAGTTAACCGTGTGTGAAGATGTCCCAGGATATTTATTTATTATTTATTTAAACTATGTACAATCTAAACTAAACTAACATTAACTATGTACATAAAAAAGTATAAATCAAATTTACATTATCAGATAATTATCTTTTTCTGAAAGAAGGTTTGAATTTATTATCGAACAAATTCGTGCTGGTGGCCCTGCCAGGACGAATAGCACATATTATTATGCCAGTTTATATTATTTTGCCGTTTCTTCTTGGCCGCTGGTTGGCACTCTTCAGCGCTGCGTATAGCAGCGCGCAGAATTGCGGGTATAGGTGTAATTTCATTATAATCCCGAGTTGGTCAGCCAGTGCGTAAAATTTTAGACCATATTTGTGACGCTTTCCTTTCATGTATAGTTTTAAATTTTAATCTTCCCGTCCCCAACATCATTGATTCGTCGATAGTTATTTACCGATAACATTTTGTTATTAATATAATCAATAAATAGACGTTGCTACGCCTCTACTCACACATAACATTCTTAAAATAAACAAAAATCGATTTCGTGACATAGCCTAACCAAATACTGGTTGATTGAAATAATCTTCCAGTAATCATTTAAACGATTCAACTTTATGAAGCCCATATGGAAAAATATCCCGAAAAACAATTTAATTTCTCAACCTACAGGCTTCAAATGATTTTTATTTTTCTCCATGTTAATTGAAACAGTCTATGAACAATTCTAGCAGCTCCGAAGTACACAATGCGTCGAAATAATGGATTGGCTCATCGCCAATATTTTCTTTTAGTCCAGTGGTCTTGAGGAATGAGAATTCGGTTGGATTAGATGTAGGGTTTCCGGGTTTCCTTCATTACGTGTAACATCATCTGCTAGTAAATTTTCATTTTTTTTTACTAGTGTTATGTCAGTTGGTTAGTTTTTTTTTACTTAAACTTAGTTTTTAGTATTGCTAAGCTTTCCTTTGTAAGAACCCTACAATGGGTGAAGGCCTCCTCCAAAGATGCCCATTCGTCTCTGTTTTTGGCTATTTGGGCCCAGTTTTGGCCGGCTATTTTCTGGACTTCGTCTTCCCATCGTGTAGGTGGTCTCCCTCTGCCTCGTTTGTCTTGTGGGCCACTCCACATGGTTGTTTTTATGGTCCACCTCTGATCACTAAGCCTCGCTATGTGACCTGCCCATTTCCACTTTAGCTTTTGTGCGTAGCTCAAAGCGTTGCGTGCGTTATTGTTCTTATTTTTGTGTGATGTATTTTATCGATTTTCTATAACTTGAGCATGCTACGTTCTAATCCTCGCTGGCAGGTATTGATTTTGTGCTTTGCTTTTGCCGTAAATTTCCATGTCTGGCATCCGTACGTCAAACACGGTAATAGGCTTGAGTTCATGATCTTGCTTTTAATTTGAATAGGCATGTTACTCTTAAAAATTTCTTTCAGACTCCAGTATTTGTTCCGAGTTTGTTGTCCTCTTCTTTCTATCTCCATGTTGTTGTTTTTTCTGTCAAAACTGAGTGTCTTTCCCAAGTACATGGGTAGATGGATTCTCGATAAATACGGGATCAAAATCATCATCGGTATCAGGGTCCAGATCATCGATCACGTTTTCTGACAATATCCCCAATAATTCCGAATCAGTATATATCGTTTCATATTGAGGTGAACTGATATTAAGTTGGTCTCGGTTAGGTTCGTCAAACGAATCCATTGCTTGAAGTGTCTCTTCTATATAGAAGTTTTCCCAAACGGAATCGTTGAAAGAGGTCGATGAAACCGGGTTATCGTAAGGATCCGATAACCTACGACAAAAATCATTAAGGATTACTTATCTAAAGTTGTACCTAATTATTTGTTGAGTGACGGCCATTTGCAAATATCGAATGCCGTTTGAGCGTCGAAAACCTTATTCTTTCTACTTTCATTTACGTTTTGTCCCAAAAGGTATAAAATATCGCGATTTTATTTTATATAATTAAACCTATAAAACCGTTACTATTTTGAAAATTAGATGAAGAGATGTTTCATTTTTGGAAATTGTACACATATTAAAAACAAGCTAAATGATTATTCAAACCGATAAAAAATATCTAATTTAATTTTTCTTGATAAACGCTGTACAAAAATATTTTTTATAAATACCAAAGGGTAACATGGACCGCCATGTTGCACAAAACGTTAGTCACATAGTTTGTGTTTTTTGCCAGTGTCAAGTTGAGCAATGTATTCTATTTAATATTTTCAACATTCATAGTCAGTCAGTTTATGTTAGGTTTTAGTACAAAGGTGGCCTTTCTACTCCTAAAACTTTTTACGAACTTATTGAGACAACTCAAAAAACATCTGAAACATGTCCTTTCCTATCGGTTTTAATAACCGTAAAAATAACATAAGTATTATTTAGCAAAATCATAATAAAATTGAAAATTTAAAGAAACCCCCGAAACTCTAGAAAATTGGTGATAATTTCCAAACGGCTGAACAGATTTTCATGAAACATGGCTAAGAAGACTCGGGATAAAATTATCTATTACACAAAAAAAAGCTAGTAAGTAAATATAAACACTTACCTAATTCACAATAAAAATCCAACAAATCTAGTATGTATCACACGTCAAATTCTCCCTCAGAAGACACAAGAGAGAGAGAGAGAGAGAAAGGGAAAAAAGGTGGGCTCACCAAAGAAGATATTCAAATGGCTCTCGCTCTGGTGAAACATGGTGCAAGCATTCGCAAAGCTGCTATGGACTGTAAATTGGCCTACACACTTACTTATATACTTATCAGGCTTATGTCTTATGTAAGTTCAAATTATGGAAGACTGATATTGTGATTTGAGACTGATTGTATAGATCTCTTACGGTCTTATTACAAAAATCTTCTTAAAACTCGTTTCAAACCAGATCTAAAAGGTCCGGGTTTGTTACGGTACTAACGTTTAAAACACGATCTTATTACAAAACGCTGACCAATCGTGGATCTGTACATATAAGATATTGGTGCCGATTCTGTTGTTCACGAACTAAAATAAATTTAATCTCACTATATCTCTTTCTAATAGTAAATATAAGAAAGGGATGCAAGATATTTTAGTCCTGTCAGTTTAATCCGATCACACATTTCAACGTGAATTTAAGCGCGATCTTTATTGGTCACGACTATTTACCCGTACATTACGACGGTATGGATTAAACTGACAGCATTAAAAATGTTCTATCTTTTTTTAATAAGGTTAAAATGAAAGAGAGGTGACTTGTCTAATATTAGTTAAGTTCGTAAACAACAGAATCGGCACCATTGTGCCTTATCAGAAGTGGTGAGACTCAAGTTATCATGAATGAGATTTTTAAAATTTTGATAAAACACATGCCATTTATTAGGTGTTCCGTCAAATGAAGCTAATTCAAGAGGGGGTAATTTCCTATTGTGTTTATTTTTATTCTCAGAGTTAGCTTTCAGTCGAGTAAGCGAATTTTCTACAGCTTTTATGTCACAATATAAATCATCAAAAGCACTAAGTACGGCGTAGGTAGGTTTAATTTCCTCATCCTGTTCCATGCAATAGAGATTCAGATTGTCTACTGTTTCGATAAATTCTGTTCTAGTTTTCTCTAAAGATTGAATGCGAGCAAGGAATTTAGTTTCATTTGCGGGAGAATCAGCTACTTTGCGGCTAAGATCTTTTTTCGATTCTAATAAATTAATTTTACGTTGCAATTCTTTCTTCGCCATGTTTAAAGAAAAATACAAAAATCAAAATGAACTTTAGAGATATGGTAACAAAGGCGATTATCGCTTGAAATGGATGCAGACTTGAATGCGGCGATTGAGTTATGCAAAAAATGGCGACCTATTGACAAGGTTAATTATTTACGATTCGTTTGAGAAAAAATCACAATGGATAAATGCGTATTTTAGATGGAAAATATGTAAAATGCGGGGGGACTAATTTATATAATACTTAAATATGTGTCGCAAGGAGTTTCAAATGGAGATTATTGAGATATTTGGGTTTCTTTCTAATACAAAAATGGAGGGCGTTATAATTCATAAAATTAATAATTTGTGAGTTAGCGTGTAATGAGTAATTCGGAGGGAATATCCGGCTCGAAGGACCAAAACCTTGGACGTGGAAATAAAAAGGGTGGTACCTTGAAATGTTTTGTACTTGTTTTTCCTTCGATATTGTTGTAATCCATGTAGTTGTCCACGTGGAGTGCCACATCCAAAGGTACTCGAAAATTTATATGAAAATCACTCGCGAACACGGTTTTGATTATATTATTGGTTTTTATTTATTAGGCGAGTTAATGCTTAAGCGTGGTAATTTATATAGTTTTTACACATTTTTTCTTCACACGCGGCGACTGTTCATTCTTTTTTTCTTCCATAGAGAGAGAGAGGGGTGCGGGCGCGGAAGCGGAAGTGTAAAGCGGTAGTGGTGTATTGTCAGTGTCGTGACGTGAATGTGATATAGAATAGATAATAAAAAACAAACATTTAGTAAACGGCGTAATCAGACGTTTTGGTTGATTTATTTTCTATTATATTTGCCGATTGAGCTATCAGCTGGCGTAGTAGTCACTAGAATAATTGAAATTTGAGTTATCTAAAAAAATAAGGGTAAATCCTACTTCCTACTACGTTAAAAATGTGAAAGTTTGTGAGTATATCTCTTGTGATCTCTTGCGGTGGCTCTCATCTTACTTGGTGAACAGGTCCCAAGCGGTAGCCATAAATAACTATGTTTCCAGCTGGATCCCTGTCCCTAGCGGTGTTCCTCAAGGTTCATTACTCGGCCCTTTGCTTTTTGTGATTTTTCTGAACAATATCGAGCACTGCTTTAGGTTTTCTCATCTCTTGTGTTTTGCTGACGATATGAAAATATACAAAATCATAACTTCGCAGGAAGATGTAGTTAACCTGCAATCTGATCTTACCCGCCTGACTGAGTACTGTTTGCTAAATAAACTTGATCTTAATCCTGATAAATGTTCAGTCGTCACATTCACGCGCAAAAAATCAACAATCAATTCTGAGTATTTTTTAAAAGGACATCATCTTTTGAAAAAACCTTTCGTACGAGATTTGGGTGTCACCCATGATTCTAAATTGTTGTTTGATATCCATATAAATAATATTATATCTAAAGCCTCTAGAGCTTTGGGCTTTGTGATGCGTAACTCAAGGTGCTTCACCAAAGTGAAAACCATGAAAATCCTTTATTGCACGTACGTCAGAAGCAACTTGGAATATGCATCACAAATTTGGAATCCAAGGTACAATACCTACATAGATAGAATAGAAAATATACAAAAGAAATTTATTAAATATCTGTGTTACCGAACACGCATAAAATACAATTCCGCTAGTTATATTGACTTGTGTAAAAAACATCATCTCCTGCCATTGGCTTCTCGACGCGATATTGCTGACCTCGTACTTCTTTCCAAAATTATGACTGGTCCTATTGACTGTCCTGACTTACTAGAATTATTTATGTGTAACACTCCTGCCAAATGCCTGCGACAGAATCCCCTTCTACATGTACCGATTGTGTCTTCTAATTACAGGCAAAATACTTACATATGGCGAGCTAGCAATGCATATAAAAACAAAAGCAAAACAATCGATATAGACAGACATATTTAATATTAGCACCCCAATACTGAGGCGTCGGCTTAGTTGGCAATTTTTCCAAGAATCCTAGTAATTAATCTTGTTATTATATAGGTATTATTCTGTTTTTTTTATAATAGTAACGATCCGTATATATATTATGTGTCTATCAGTGAGGACCTCTAAATGGCTCATGCATTTTTTATGTTATAACTCTGTTCAAAACTTGGAAAGCTGTTGGTCCCCCATCAAAATAAATAAATAAATTACTTCTTCACGCTCATAGGGCTGGACCAATTTTTATGAAATTGGTATGGATCCCTCGGGAACGCGGATGAAACCGCGTGGCGGAAGCTAGTCTAAGCATATAAAAAGAAAGCGTGACTGAATGACTGATATTTCAACGCACAGCTCAAACTAAAACTGGACGAATAGGGCTAAAATTTAGAGTAAAGGGTCGAGGGGTGGAAAGCTAGTTGCCTATATTTCAATACAAACTTTCTCTTCGGCACTCCAGTTTTCTCCTCTACTTTGTTTTTGTTGATCGATTTTATGTCACAGTCACTACTCACTATTAGAGTGGCGTGGTATGTGTCTCAATAGAAGTATGCAATTTACATTGATTGCACACTTGAGAAACAATAGACAACGTTTTCCCCACAAAGGGAAGAAAACGATATATTTCATGTCTTGCCTAGGCTTGACCATGTGAGATTACACCTTCATTCTAGCCCTTTTCTTTTTTTTTTATTACGGACCTCCTGTTTGGCGTGGTCCTCACATGTTCCTCTGCCTTTCGTCAGAGTCCTTGCATGCCTGTTTAGTTAAATTCTGCGCTTTAATTTTAATTATTTGTAGTTTCCCCCCCTTTTACCCCCATTCTAGCCCTTGGAAACCTATAGATCCATGCGTGTAAGTGTCCTTTTGCGTCTGTCTAGTCGCGGCCGCTGCGCCCCCCCCCCCCGCCCCGCGCGGGGTGTGACGGGAGAGCGCAGGTGGTCGCGTCGCCAGTACCTCTCAGTAAAGTCGTCAAGAGCTTATTCGGGTCAAGCCTAGGCAAGACATGAAATATATCGTTTTCTTCCCTTTGTGGGGAAAACGTTATCTATTTCATGGTCTGTGCCGTCGGCTTGACCATGTGAGAGGTTTTTAGTTTCTGACGACGCAAGAGGAAAGCGTACTGTGAATTACTAATGCCCGGTTTCTGAGGTACTTTTAACGGCAGTTTATCTATTCAATAGCGCTATTGGTTCGATAACTTATGAAAGTGCGTTTCCGAACAACGCATTGTAAGATAAACTCCGTTTAAACTTAGTTCAACTTAACTGACCAATCTCTGCCGTTTATCGGTTCCATAACTTTATTTGACGTTTCTTTTCTTTAAATTATCGTATAATGCATGTAACTGCTTTTCAGTCCTGTTACCGGTTTCCGAAACAGCATTATATTTTTTCATCAGCGCTGCCCAAGCGTGTTTTTTAGCTTCTATACAAGTCCCATCCGTCTTTTTATTGTCGATTATATTAACAAATTCTTTCGCTACTTCGATAAGAAGCATCTTTTCTCTTTCAGTAAAATTTTTACTCCGTTTTCCAGATTCCATGATTTATTAATATGTAGATACAAACGAATGCAATAATCAAATAATATTTATGGGTAAAGCTAAAAATTGTTTGTCGTTTTTTTTTTTTAAGATTTGTAAATGGCGACGTTCATAGTCGTTCATACGGCTTCTTAAAAATAATGATTTGTCATAATTTATTACTAAAATAGTGCTTAGCTACTTATTTAGCCTCAAAACAATTATTGTTATCAATACAACTTGTATTAATGACTGATTGAAATGATAAAACCAATTTTAAACTCGATCTCTTAAACAGATCCATCTAGCGGCATATTATGGAATGCTTATCGATTCCATAGTTATTGCACGGTTTGATGCGTATTCAGAAACGCAGTGACAGTTAACCGAAGTTTATGTGATACTTAACTTTATTGAATCAATAGCTAATGAGAATATAACTGAGAACTTCAGAAACCGGGCATAAGTAGATTGTATATAGAAAGAAAAGTAAAGTGTAGGCAAGGTATATTTACTGAAGATAAACAAAATTATACAGGCTTGAAACTAGTATTAATTAAATCTTTTACAGGTTGAGAAGTAGAAGATTGTTTTATTATTTCTTTAAAATAAAATTTAAAAACAGTTTTATCAGATCTCCAGTTACCCTGTCTTAAAATCACGTCAAGAGGGACATCATTCTCCTTTCTTGACGAAGCAACCGCGGACCTTATACTCCCAGGGGAAAAAATTATCCCTAAAGCCACTAGTGCGGTTCGTACCCAACCAGCTACTACTGCTCTCGAAGCAAGTTTTACGACTCCTCGGGTAGAAATAAATAGAGAGTCTAAGCCGGGCTTCCTTCTTGTGGAATTAGCTTTTTAATCCAAAATACAGGATCTAGGTTTCTTTCTGAAGACATAGATAATAACCAACCCGATTGTATGTGACTGCTCTTGTCTGTTTTCGAACCGTAAACTGGCCAGAAAGTCACTGATTCTCCTTCCATTCTTAAATGATCTTCATCTACTCTTAGCAGTGTAAGATCGTGTATTCTTCGCCCAGAAGCTAATAGTAGGATGAGGGAAGCATGCCGTGATATTTCAAATAAGCTGTTCTCGTTTATTACTATGCTTCTAAACCAGAGCACCATCTGTTCTATATCCCAAATACATCGCCTTGTGGACGGAGGTCTAGATATCTCAATGGCCTTGATCATATGTTTTACTAATGGGTGACCAGAAATCTCCTCTCTTTTTAAAGGGTTAGCCAAGGTAGATATCACAGACTTATGTAATTTAATTGTTCCTGGAGAAAGCTGTTTCACTCTATGTAAATAACTAAGGTGCTGTGCTACCCCCGCTGGATCAGGGTTATTCGGGTCCAAATGTAGTTGTCTACATCTTGTTACCCATGTCTTCCAAGGGGCAGCGTAAGTCTTCAAAGAAGATTTCCTCCATGAACTTTCTAATAGCTCGTTGGGCCAAGAAGCTGTTAAACGGGTCCACCCCGTACCCTCCAAGCCTCCTAGCGTAAGTTTCGAGCATCTGGTAGGGGCACATTCCTCGTTGCATTCTTCAGATGATGATGAAGATTTCGAATTTGAAATGGCTGGTCCAGAGACCTCCGTTTCAAGTCGGCCCTCCAGAACACCCGCTCCCACCGGGGGGTGATCAAGATGTATGTTCCGCGAGCTTTGTTCCAGTGTGATAGCACCCGCGGGATCAGCGCCGGAGGAGGAAATACCCAAGCTAGGTCGAAGACCCATGTTCTGCTGAACGCATCTATGAAAGCCGCCCCTTTGTCTCTCGCGTCTCGGGCCACATAAATCGGAACAACTCTTGAGAGAGGGGTTGCAAAAAGGTCTATTTGGGGGGTTCCCCACTTCTTGAACAGTAAGCTTGTCACCTGATCCGATAGGTGCCAGTCTGCAAGCGATTTCTGACGTGATAGACTGTCGGCAATCTCGTTGTAAACACCCGGAATGTAGTAAGCAAATGTCTCTATTCTGTTCATGTAAGCAAGCTCTAGGATATTCGCTACTAGATCTGTTAAAATACTGGATCGTGTTCCTCCCTGATTTCGTATGTAAGACACAACAGTCTTGTTGTCGGACTGAATTATGACTCGTCGGTCCTGCAGTTGAGGTAGCGCTATTTGGAATGCTTGATACACCGCAAATAGTTCTTTGCGGTTTATATGCCACGAAATCTGGCTTTCTGTCCATAACCCGCTGAGCGACCCGTTGACTTGAGCACCCCAACCGTTTTCTGAGGCATCCGTCGTAATGAATACTGTCTCCTGACGTGTAAAAATTTCTCGTCCCCTCTGAAGATTCTTCAGCCACCAAGTGCACTCTTGTAGAGCTTTTGTCGGCAGTAGATACTGTCGAGTCTTTTGATGTTGAGGAAGACCATTGGCTGCGCGTTGAAGATGTCTTGTGTGTAGTCTTCCCAGAGGGACAGTGAACGAAGCAAAGTTGAGCTTTCCTACGAGACTCTTTCCCGTGACCCAGTTCCAGGTTCGTGTCTTTGTTAACTTCAGAAGAATGCTCTTCAGATCGACGATCTTTTTGTCTGGCAAGGAGGTTCTGTTTGCTTTTGTATCCCACATTATTCCCAAGTATTCTAGGCGATGAGTCGGTGGGCTTAGAGACTTCTCTTTGATAATTTTCCATCCCAGGTCTTCTAGGAAACCTACAGCGCATGCTGTGTCTTCTATTAAGCTGATATCCTGCTGATTGGCTATGAGGAAGTCGTCGAGGTACACAATGACTTATTCCCATTTGTCTTTGCTATCCAGTTAGACACTCTTGCGAACGTCAGTGGAGCGGTCGATAGGCCAAACGGAAGGCAAGTAAATTGAAGCTTCTTTTGCTGATGTGCTATTGCTAAGAATTTTCTGTGACCTGGTTTCACAGGTATGTGAAAGTATGCCTGAGAAATGTCTATTTTTGCTAGAAAATCTGACTCTTGAAGGAAATCTGGCACTTTGTGATGATTCAGGAGGCGAAATTTCTTTGGGCATAGATAATTGTTTAGTCCTCGTAGATTTATAATAGGGCGAAGGCCCCCGTCGGACTTCGGAACTGGGAACATCTTCGATAGATAACCGACCGGGCAATGGCAATCCTCCAAAATTCCCTGAGATATCAGCGCCTCTATCTCTGAGTCCATCCCTATAGTTCGAAATGTGGACAGGCGGTTGCTCGTTATAGGGAAAAGAGGGGGTTTGATTGTAAACGGAATGGAATACCCTTCTATGATCTTTAAGATTCCAGGAGGAGCCCCGTAAAGCCGCCATATGTTTACATAATTGCCTAGCCTCCCCCCTCTGAAGTCCTGTAAGTCAGGTTTCTTGGGCTTTTTGGCATCAGATTCTCTGTGGAACTTGTCCCTAGAGCTGGTGAATTTGTTACGCTTTGTCGCCTTTCTGGGGTAGAACTTTCCCGACTCGGCATTCGTCGCTTTGAAAGTATGGGATTTTGGTCGATAAGAAGATGGGGCGTTTTAGGGACCTTCTTTCTTTGTTCAAAGTTTGTAGAAGTTCTTGGTTGAGGTCTCGGTTCATAGGAATTTGAAGAGTATCCCCGAAAAAATCCTTGGAGTGAAGGTTGCTTCAACAATTCTGCGACCTGCTGCTCATCAAAAAGATGTGTTGAAGAAGGAGGAATGGCATTAAGCAGTGTTGCGTAGTACTCGTCTTTCGGTAGGATCGCATTCCTTCGAAGTTCTATTGTTTCCACTTTACGACCACAAACATATTGCAAGATGTCATCAGAAACCGTCTTGAAAGCAGAGGTTGATGCTTGGTTGAGAGCTCCTTAATAGCATTGGTAAGAGCCTCGCGTTGTAGCAGCAACCCATGTAAGATCGTCCCAAAAGAGGATTCTCGCTTGGATAGAGAATCAGATGTAGCATTTGCCGGACTAAGTTTCATAAGAGAAGGGTTAACTTTCGAGGCGTGAAATACTGGAAACGCCTGCAGCTTTTTCTGGACCTCAGCATACCGGATCTGTTTGTACCCCAAGTCACCCAGTCTCATGCATTTAATACCCTGCTCCTCGATATGTGCCTTTGGTGTTGGAATTGGAGGTTCCTGTTGTTTAGTTTGGGGGGAGAGGCCAAAATCATCGTCATCATCCTCTAGTGTTAGAGCTGGTGCCTTCCAGTCTGAGGATTCTATTGTCTTTTCATTCTGTCCTGGATACTCTTCCTGTAGATCATCATCAGAGGAAGGGTAAGCTGCCTCTACTTCGGATTCATCATCAACATTTCCTTCATCTCGCTAAAATTTTGTTCTAGCTTATCTATCCTTGTCAGTTTTTTAGATTTGGATGATGCAGAGCGAAGCGTCGATGAGTCATCTACATCCTCACTATCTGCGAGCTCCGACGACGCCTCCTTTCTGCTTAAGAGTAGAGGCTTTAATTCTGCTAGTGAAGCTACGATCAGTTAATTTTGAACGGCGGAACCTCTGATTCTAGATCCGATGGACGGTGGGCCAATTATAAGCCCCACACAGAAAGGCCACCCAAGCATCTTAATCTTCATATCCTTGTAGTGTAGGTCTTCTCAGAGAGGGAGGTACATTCTGGGCAGAAGGCTCTAGCAAGTTCGACGGTCGGGAGAGCGAAGCGGATTTTATTCAGCACAAGAGGGTCCAGGTGCGAACCCGCAGGGAACCCGAGGGAGTACGCGCACCTCGGACCACCAGGAACGTTACCCGGTACCCTCGATTGAGTACTCTTCATTTAATATCGGTCTGACAGCCGTACTGTCAGTGGCGCTCAACATAGAATCTTATAAAACCTTAACATTTCTGTTGTCATAAACATCCGACATTGTTTTTAAAACTTAAAAAATTTAATTTCATAAACCAATTTAAAACCACACCCCAGATACCCACGCGCTGGCTATTTCGCACCCTTTGGGTATTTTATTATAAAAAAAATGAATTTAGCTATAAATTTATCGTTGGAGAAAAAAATATCTAAAATATATTACTTTGTGAACCGGGAATAATTTTTTTTTATTTTCACGATTCCCCTTTTTGTGTAACAGTATATTATTTTTATTAAATTACTTTGTGAACCGGGAGAATTTCTTTCATTTCCCCTTTAAGTGTAACACGGGAAGGGCAAATTATTAAAAAAAGAACATGTCTATGAAATTCTGCGTGAGCGCCAGCGGCCAGACTCTTGCCCGTTTTCACCAACATCCCCTAAGTATGGTTAGGGGACTGTTAGGAGATGGTTTCTGTTTCACCAACAGTTAGGGGTCACCTAAACACTAAAAGGTCCCCTAAATTTAGGTGGTCGAATTATGGGCTCTTAAACCGTCGCCTAAGTAAGTGATCTCTCAAGCAACGAAGATCGACAGTGATTTATACGAATTTATTGAAAATTTAGAAACTGTTTCTACTATATTTGACGTAAATAACACCCGTAGACCTAAAATATATCGGAAACGACCTAATTACTTCGAAAGTTTAGATGAAACTGACTTTTTTCGGAGATATAGGTTATGTAAATCTTCAGTGTTGTATTTATTGGAAAAGATTGAACACAAATTAGAATTCCCCAATAATAGGTGAGTACCTGCACACATTATGTTTTAATTAACCCTAGAGTGGTCGCGTGGATTACATATGTAATCCACACTTACTAAATTGTAAAATTTTCAAAAACGGCGAACGTTAATTACGCGCTCTTCTAGGTACTCTAAGTTAAATAGTTGACGAATTCGCTCAGTGCTGCGCGAGCGCCGGTCGCATACGGTTGTGTCATAGGGGGGCCGCAAAGTCGGTGGATTACAACTGTACGCCGCGCGACCAATTACGTAAGTATTTTGAATGTAATAATATAGTCATTTTTTTTGTTTTTATCGTTAATTCTGGGTTACAAATGAAGTTGTGTGATTGTTGGTAAGCGCTATAATTGTTAGACACAAAAAAATATTTTCCTTTTTTTAGATTAACTATGAATAATCGGGAGACTGCTCAGATTGAGGCGTGGCTGGCTGAAAATGATGGCGAAGACGTTTCTTACGATGATCGTTCGAGTTCAAATGCTGAAGAAGATCATTTAGAAGAGCAAGAACATTTATCAGAATCCGAACAAGGCGAAGAAGTTCCAGGTGAGCCTTTAGAAAATAGTTCGGAATCGGAAGATGACGAGCCACCTCGGCGCAGTCGACGCGCAGACTTTTACAGCGGTGTAGATAACACCATCTGGACAAAAACGGCTCCTTTGAATATTGGAAGAACTCGGCAACACAATATTGTCTTTGTTGTCCCTGGTCCTAAAGGAATAGCCCGTACAAAAACTACTCCAGAAGACTGCATGTCTCTTTTCCTGGATGAAAATATTATTGATCTCCTCACAAAGTATACAAATATAAAAATCGACTACATCAGGAATAAATACGCAAGAGAAAGAGATGCCAAACAAACAAACGCAATAGAAATAAGAGGCTACATTGGAATTTTACTCATGGCTGGTGTATTGAAAATAGGAAGATTGAGCGTTGACCAAATATTTGAGCATGTAAAACACACAGGAATCGATGCTATTTATTTGACTATGTCTGAACAAAGATTTAAATTTTTGACAAGATTTGTGCGATTTGATGATATTGGAGATCGCCAAGTTCGTGCGAGTATTGATAAACTGGCTCCAACAAGAGAGTTTTTAGACTTGTTTTTGAAGAACTTTCAGAACTATTTTGTTCCGAGCGCAGAGATGACCCTGGATGAACAATTGTTGGCTTTTAGAGGACGCTGTTCTTTCAGGCAGTACATTCCAAGCAAACCAGCGAAGTATGGAGTAAAAGTTTTTGCTCTCGTGGACGTGCATTACCCGTACACATTCAACTTAGAAATATATGCAGGTCAACAACCTGAAGGCCCGTTTCGTTTGAGCAATGAGAGACACGATGTGGTTATGAGGATGGCACGTCCTGTGCTGGGTAAAAACATCAACATTACGATGGATAACTGGTTTTCTTCTCTGCGCGTAGCTAAAGAACTCTTTGAAAATCAAACCACAATGGTTGCTACAGTGCGAAAGGATAAAAGAGAGGTACCACGAGAATTTCGTGTTGCAAGAGGTAACCCATTATGCTCTTCAAAATTTGGCTTCCATCAACAATGTACGCTAGTTTCATATGTACCTAAGCCTAACAAAGTTGTAATTTTGATGTCAACGATGCATAACGATGCTGCAATTGATTCGGAGTCAGGAGACCAGCGCAAGCCAGAAATAATTACGTACTATAATCGAACAAAAAATGGCGTCGACCTGGTGGACAAGATGTGCTCCGTCTATAATACGTCCCGAAATTCACGAAGATGGCCCCTCACTGTTTTTTTTAACTTGCTCAATCTCAGCGCACTAAACGCATTATGCATTTACACTGCAAATAAAAATTATGAGGGTGTTCGCCGACGTGACTTCCTCATTGACCTTTCTCTGGCTTGGATGAAACCTCTTGCTCAACGAAGATTGGACAATAAATTACCAAGAAGTCTAGTATTTAAAATAAAAGACTTTCTTGGCATACCCCAGGCAGAAACTACAGCAACAACGTCAGCACAGACACCAACTCGATCCATAGGTCGCTGCCACGACTGCGGAAGAAGCCGCAATAAAAGCACTAGAAAACTGTGCAACACGTGCAAAAAGTTTATTTGTGGCGATCATTCCAGGATTGTATGTCTGTCTTGTTTAGAAAACACGAATTAGAATTTAGTATTTTTGATTAGAATTTTTGTGATCTCAATTATACCAAACTATGTGATTTTTTGTGCCATTTTAGAGGTTTTTTTTGTTTTGTTGATTTTTTTATACTAAGTGGTTGTGATTCGTTTTTGTTGATTATTTTTAATAAGACAATACTTTATTAATACTATTACAATAAGAATTAAATATAGTGGAAGCTCAATATGTATTTTTATTTGAATTTATAAATGGCATACAATAGTAATCCACGCGACCAATCAGGTCAGGTTTTGGTACGCGACCACTGTAGGGTTAATAGCCTATATAATAAATTAATCCTGTTAACATGTTATTTTTGAATGTGGTATTTATTCTGTTTAATAGATGATGTAGGATCCTAACAATGTTTATAAGATCACCATACCTTGTGAGGTACGTATTATGTCCATATTTTTTATTCTCATAGTTATAAATAAAGCATTTATTATTTTAGAAATAATTCTGTGGCTCCAATAAACCAGTTATTGATAGCATTGAGGTTTTATGCTACGGGTAACCATTTGTTGGCTGTGGCAGACATGGGTGGAATCAGTGTGGCTACTAGCAGTCGAATAATAAAAAGAGTGTCTGCAGCAATTGTGACTCCACGTACAGAATTTATAAAACTTCCTGAAACCACTGTAGAGCAAGAGGAGCAAGAAAATGTGAAGATGGAATTTTATAATATTGCAAGGTTCCCTAATGTTCTTGGATGCATTGATTGTACACATGTGAAAATACAATCACCAGGTGAAACTTCAACAGTTATATTAATTTAAAATTATGAAATTAGGTTATTTACCTACCTATTTAATTATTAGGAACTTCGGTACTTACATAGAATAAAATGGATATTTTGTATGTATTTTTTAAGGTGGAGATGATGCAGAGCTGTTTAGAAACAGGAAGGGATACATGTCCATAAATTTACAAACAATAGCATCAGCCAATTTAAATATAAGGGATGTTGTGTCACGTTGGCCAGGGTCATACATATTATTATACCTTGAATAATATAGTATATAGATTAATAATATTACTATTTAGGTTTTGTATTTTTTTTTATTTCTTTTTTAAAAATAACAATTTCTCTTATTTCTAATCACCCTTCGGCACACCAAATAAATTCTTCAGATTGAAGGTTCCGCCTGAAAACAAAATTTGTATTTTAAAGGGATAATAAAGCAGCAGTGATTAATAAACTATTATTTCTTTCAGCGTCATCTGTTGACTCCATATTTAAATCCCATCACAAGATGGCAACAAAAATACAATGAGGCTCATATTAAAACTAGGAATGTTGTGGAAAGGCAATATGGAGTCTGAACGACGTTTCCCTGTCTTAGCCATTGGCATAAGATTAGAGTTGAAAAATGCTATCAATGTAATTATTGCATGCTGTGTCTTACACAACATATGTATTTTAAGAAATGAAGAGGAACCAGTTAATTAAAATATTATTCCAAATATAGAAGAGCAAACGCTGCGGAAAACCTCAAGCGGAGGAAATATACTTGTCTTGGAGATAGTTATATATTTCTTCCGTTTGGGGTCGAAACTATGGGTAGTTGGGGTCAAGATGCTCGCAGTCTGGTTAGGGAGCTGTCCAGACGCCTTATTGATACCACAGGTGACCAAAGAGCTGGCACTTACCTCGGGCAGCGCATCAGCCTCGCAATTCAACGTGGTAACGTTGCCAGCTTTTTGGGAACCCTGCCTGCAGGCGGCGATTTAAATGCGGTTTATTATTTATAGTTACTCTGTATATAGGATAGATAGTTGTAGTTTAATTTTTAATTTAATATTTCATTTATATTATACCTAATAGTTGTTATGTTTCAAATAAATTATGTGCGTAGAAGAGCTTATTTCAAATGGGCAAATAACTAATATCAGAACAAATATAACAAGCCAGAATACATATGGCCTTCAAAGATTACAAATTATTTTGAGAACTTGTAACATTTAATAAGTGTGTAATATACCAATAAGGTTGATAATTAATGTTTTTTTTTTTATTTTATAATATACCTTTATTTGATTTAATACTTCAATTTTTATTTCTATGTCTTTCCTTGCTGCCTCAAGTTGTAAATTGTATAAACTTCTTTTAAATTCAATTTCTTCTTGTAACAACTTCTTTTTTAAATCCTCAATTTCATTTTTTTTATTATTCACCCCTTGAAATCCTGTACACAAGGTGGCTACAACTTCAGACTGTGGATGGTTATGTTCTCTAAGTATTGGTCTACGCCTTTTCCAAAGAGGAGTTGTTTGTATATTGTCACATGTCTGGATGTTTGTCTCCTTACCTTCGCCTTCCTTTACATCATTAATAGATAGGTCCTGAAAACAAAAAAAAATTAAGGTATAAGAAAACCATTTTGTAGTAAATGAAATTTTGTTGAAGCATATAATTTTTTTTGTAACTGTGTAACTTTGTCTAAAAGGAAGTATAACCTAGTTCATACTTCTACATAAAATAATAGTAGATAAGTACTTACTGTAACTAATTCAGCATCTAAAATTATAGTCTGTGATTCTTCATTAACTATTTCTACATCTGTGACCTCCGTGTTCATTGGTATGGTGATGACTGAATCAGTCTAGAACATCAGCAATACCACTGCACCCTCGACCCATTAAATCACAGACTTGTTCCAGTATTGGGTCTGTTTTTGATGTTGATGGTCCTCCACCCGTTCCAGTAGTACAACTTCTTTCTTGAGTTGTAAATTTTTGCTTCACTTTTCATTTTCTCCTAGACTCTTATGAGAGCATCTTTACTCCTAAAATAAAAAATAGATATAGATTCAAATATGGTCTTATTCATATTATTGATATAAATCATAATTTATATATAAATGATAACTAACCTGTACATGTTTCCCGTTGAATTATATTGGTTAGTGAGGTTTATCCAAGCTTCGTTTTTGGCTTGATTGGTGGTACCATCTGTTCTTTTATTTAAAATAATACTTCTGTAGGCATACACCAATTTCACCAACTTGTCTTTCTCATCTATTGTGAAATTGTGGCCACGCTTCCTCTTTTCTGCCATTTTATTGTACAGGGTGGGCCATAAGGGTGTTGGCGTTTTGATTCTTTAATTTCTCGAAAACTTGCAGCGCGGTGTGGTGGGGGGGTATATTGCTTGACGCGTCGCTTCCTGGAAATTTAGTCGCCATGGAGCCGTACACGGGAGCGCAGCGTGCATTTTGTGTCCGCGCGTATTACGAAAACAACAAATCGGTGATTATTGCACGACGGTTGTATCGACGGGAACACGGTTTACGAGACATCGGTGAAGGTCCTAGCGCCAATGTGATACGCAAATGGATCAGAATGTTCGAAACAACTGGCTCGACTGTAACAATAATGGATCGCGGACGTCCTGTCTCTGCGAGAACGCCCGACATTGTGGAACGTGTTCGTGTGTCAGTTCAGCAAAATCCGCAACAATCGACTCGTAAGAGAGGTCAGGCTTTGGATGTTAAAAGAACAACTTTACGACGAATTTTGAAGCGTGACTTGCATCTTAAGGCCTATAAGATCCAGATTGTCCAAGAATTAAAACCGAATGATGCCAGTAACCGCCTTAATTTTGTCAATCAAATGCTCAACCGGTTCAACAACTTTTTCAACGTGATGTTCAGCGACGAGGCGAATTTCCATCTTAACGGTCAAGTAAACAAACAAAACTGTCGATTCTGGTCCGAGACCAATCCCCAACGACTTCATGAACGTCCACTTCATAGCCCGAAACTTGTCGTGTGGGCTGCAATATCGGCAAACGGTATTGTCGGACCATACTTTTTCGAGGACGAAATAGGTCGCGCAGTGACTGTGAGAGCCCACAATTATTGCGACATGTATATATTAAATCAAAATAAATCAAAGTTATTAATATTAACACGAACAAAATTGTAAAATAACACGCAACGCTTATTCCTCACAACACGACAGAAAGAACTTGAAAGAAGTGTCAATGTCAATAATAACAAATATGACCACAGATACGCGAAATTTCATAATGTACACAGAGTAAATATGCAAGAAAAGCTGAAATTAATTCAAAATAAGAAGGAAATAATATTTAATATTGCTATTAGAACATGATTTATTAATAACTGTGTCCATTTAAGAGTATACATTAGAGAATTGAATAAAATACGACCGTGTTTCAAAGTATCGATAAGTTCAAAGATGAATCGGTCACTATTATCGAAAACAAAACGTCACATAGTTATGTATCCCCTAGTTAAATGTTAAAAGTGATGGTGAAACGAAATTTTATTTAGGGGCTAGTTTAGGGGAGCTTTTAAGCTAAGGGTCCCATACGTAGGTGTTAGTATAGGGGATGTTGGTGAAAACTACCTATCTACCTACCCATCGGCACCTATCATGTAAGTATTTTAAATTTAGCTATGAATTAGAAGGATAGGTTGCCATACTGCTGAGATATTTTCATGTCTACTTGCATCATTAGGGAACACGACGAAAATACGATGGAGAGCGATTGGATCCCGTCGGTGAGACCGGGACCAGGGAACTCCCCAGGGCGGCGGCGGCGGCGAGATAATTTATCGAGCTTGCTGCGCGCTGCTATACGCAGTGCCGAAGAGGGCCAACCAGCCACCAAGAAAAAATGCATCCTGCAGGAGTCGCCGCAACCCGACACCGGCATCCACAAAATATCCCACGCCAAAGGTATCTTGGGTCCCGTCGGAGGGACCGGGACCAGGGAACTCCCCAGGGCGGCGGCGGCGGCAAGACCAATCTATCGAGATTGCTGCGCGCTGCTATACGCATTGCCGAAGAGGGCCAACCAGACACCAAGAAGAAATGCATCCGGCAGGAGTCGCCGCAACCCGACACCGGCATCCAGACTGGGACCAGGGAACTCCCCAGGGCGACGGCGGCGGCGAGACCAATTTATCGAGCTTGCTGCGCGCTGCTATACGCAGTGCCGAAGAGGGCTAACCAGCCGCCAAGGAAAAATGCATCCGGCAGGAGTCACCGCAACCCGACACCGGCATCCACAAAATATCCCACGCCGAAGGTATCTTGGCTCCCTTCGGAGGGACCGGGACCAGGGAACTCCCCAGGGCGGCGGCGGCGGCAAGACCAATCTATCGAGCTTGCTGCGCATAGCAGCGCAGTGAATAAAATTGTAAGTATTCATTCATTTTTATTGTTGATGCATTCATTTCATTGAAATATTGTTACATATTTGTTAATTTACCATCTTTATTTGATTGTTACAGAAATTTAGACGCCCAAAATTACAATGGGAAACTGGTCAGTAATCAGGAATATCAACATGAATTGCAATTTTAATTAAATAATTTGATATAATGATGATTAAAGCTACTCAAATGGGTACAAAAAGTGATTGGTTGCAAAATAATCCGAAGTGTTATGCTTAATTTGTGTTCTTCTTGCTGGGGATTGAGTGGCTTTTATTTTTTAGGATCACGCTGCTCGATTGCTGTGATTTCTGCGGCGGTGGTGGTGGCCTTCCGCTGTAAGTACCTACCTACCTTCCATTAATAAAAAAATTGACATTGACAATTGTATTAATATACAATTGATTATGGTGCTAGTGTCCTAGACTAGTAGCATTTATTTACTAAAAAAAGTAGAAAATTACAGCGGTCCTTGCACTAAGCAAGCTTGTATCGCAGGAAACCAACAAAGGTAGTTTTGTTGGTCACATACCGTCTAGATTGTAAGTCATAATCAATATTACATTCTCAAATGTTTTATTCTTTTTATATTTAAAGAAACACTCAGCTGTCGTATATGACTGGCTTTTTGCAATATTCAGTTTTAGTATTTTACCATGTTAAAAATGGTAATTGCGTTTGGCGGGTATAATAACATTTTAACAAACAGTTTCACCAATCTAAACCTAAGGCAGCTGATATTGTGTTTGTTTTAAAAAATAATATTATTTCAGAGATGACGTCAGTGTCGCCGGCTCGGCCTACGAGGATCTGGATGGTGACACTGAACCGCTCCTAGCCCCGCGGCCGCGGCTGCGACGACTGAGCGTCGCGCAGATGGCCTTGTACCGGCGGTTGCTGCTGCCGGAGGCGCTGGCGCAATGCCGTGGCTGCGGCGCAGGAGCGCTGGCGCAATGCCGTGGCTGCGGCGCAGGAGCGCTGGCGCAATGCCGTGGCTGCGGCGCAGGAGCGCTGGCGCAATGCCGTGGCTGCGGCGCAGGAGCGCTGGCGCAATGCCTTGGCTGCGGCGCAGGAGCGCTGGCGCAATGCCGTGGCTGCGGCGCAGGAGCGCTGGCGCAATGCCGTGGCTGCGGCGCAGGAGCGACGAGACCACCCTCGACCACCACCACGGTCGCAGAAGAAAATAATTGTACCGCGTAGGGGGCTCTAGACAAGTTGACATAGTTTTATTAACTTGTATAGAGCCCCCAATTAAACCAATGAATTGAAAAATAAATTTGATTTAAAAAAAGTGTGTATGTTTTCATTGTTTACTTATTGTTAGGTAAGAATTAGGACATACCTATTTGAATATTTAACTCAGTTGTTAGCAACCTGTACTGCCACGGCAAACTAAAGGTTTTCCGGGGAAAATTATAGGCTATGTATAAATTCACTGCAACTAAAGCAGGCATACTAGTGTCTGTCTAAATACATCTATGTAGGTACGCTAAATATAGTTATAGCTAAGGTATCAGCTGGAAATATCGAGTAGGATATTCAGGATGTAGGCTATCTCCACAAATTCTCATCTGAATCTATTCTGCCGTTCCACATGAATAGACGACAACAATACTTACGCCACCTGGTGGCACCATACAGTAACTATATTCTAATGTACTTATAAGAAAAATACTTTGTAAACCAAAATCTACACCTATATAAAAAGACCCTTATTTCTATCGTAAATGTTTATTGCCTGTCGTAAACAATCGAGGTTTTATGGCCAGGCCTTTCGGCAACAAACGCGTAGAAGCGTCGCACCGCACTTAGTAACAACGTCGATACACTCAAATAAGCGTCGAGTAGCATTGAGACTTCATTTTTTTTAGCAGTTAACGCGTTAATGATTAATTACCTATGTTTATCTGAATTCTGAACTATTTCTACACCAATAATGGTAGAATATGCAGATCTTTAATACTATTCCATCCTACTGTACCATATTCTCAGAAATAAATGATTTATTATTATTATTATTGAAAATCACGTAATAACTGTCAAATCTTACAGTCGTCAAATAAAGGGAGGTGCCATACGCTAGAAGTGTGGAAATATCGATGCAGAAATCGGTCATATCGATATTTCTGTAAATATCATTAATACACCTAATTTTTCATATCATACAATTTAATAAATTGAAACAAAAGGAATAAATTAAAATAAAACTGAAGTAATACTTGACTTGATACATTTTTTTTAATTTAAAGTGTGACGATAAAGTGGGGTTCACAATCCATTTAACATATTTTAACCTTAACATTTCTTTTGTCATAAACATCGACATTGTTTTTCAAACCTTAAAATAATTAATTTCATAAACCAATTTAAAACCACACTCCAGATACCCACGCGCTGAGTCTAGCTGGCTATTTCGCACCCTTTGGGTATTTTATTATAAAAAAATTGAATTTAGTTATAAATTTATCGTTGGAGAAAAAAATATCTAAAATATATTACTTTGTGAACCGGGAATATTTTTTTTTTATTTTCACAATTCCCCTTTTTGTGTAACAGTATATTATTTTTATTAAATTACTTTGTGAACCGGGAGAATTTCTTTCATTTCCCCTTTAAGTGTAACACCGGGAAGGGCAAATTATTAAAAAAAGAACATGTCTATGAAATTCTGCGTGAGCGCCAGCGGCCAGACTTCTATCTACCTACCCATCGGCACCTATCATGTAAGTATTTTAAATTTAGCTATGAATTAGAAAGATAGGTTGCCATACTGCTGAGATATTTTCATGTCTACTTGCATCATTAGGGAACACGACGAAAATACGATGGAGAGCGATTGGATCCCTTCGGTGAGACCGGGACCAGGGAACTCCCCAGGGCGGCGGCGGCGGCGAGATAATTTATCGAGCTTGCTGCGCGCTGCTATACGCAGTGCCGAAGAGGGCCAACCAGCCACCAAGAAAAAATGCATCCTGCAGGAGTCGCCGCAACCCGACACCGGCATCCACAAAATATCCCACGCCAAAGGTATCTTGGGTCCCGTCGGAGGGACCGGGACCAGGGAACTCCCCAGGGCGGCGGCGGCGGCAAGACCAATCTATCGAGATTGCTGCGCGCTGCTATACGCATTGCCGAAGAGGGCCAACCAGACATCAAGAAGAAATGCATCCGGCAGGAGTCGCCGCAACCCGACACCGGCATCCAGACTGGGACCAGGGAACTACCCAGGGCGACGGCGGCGGCAAGACCAATCTATCGAGCTTGCTGCGCATAGCAGCGCAGTGAATAAAATTGTAAGTATTCATTCATTTTTATTGTTGATGCATTCATTTCATTAAAATATTGTTACATATTTGTTAATTTACCATCTTTATTTGATTGTTACAGAAATTTAGACGCCCAAAATTACAATGGGAAACTGGTGAGTAATCAGGAATATCAACATGAATTGCAATTTTAATTAAATAATTTGATATAATGATGATTAAAGCTTACTCATATGGGTCTACTGGTGTTTTGGTTCTTTGTGATTTTGTGATGTATTGGTTTAAAATGGCGGTTGTACATACAGTACGGAAAACCGTCGTTTTCTTACTAACCTTGCACTATAATATTGCAAAAAAGTGATTGGTTGCAAAATAATCAAGTGTTATGCTTAATTTGTGTTCTTCTTGCTGGGGATTGAGTGGCTTTTATTTTTTAGGATCACGCTGCTCGATTGCTGAGATTTCTGCGGCGGTGGTGGTGGCCTTCCGCTGTAAGTATCTACCTACCTTCCATTAATTAAAAAATTGACATGTACAATTGTATTAATATACAATTGATTATGGTGCTAGTGTCCTAGACTAGTAGCATTTATTTACTAAAAACAAAACTAATAAAAGTAGAAAATTACAGCGGTCCTTGCACTAAGCAAGCTTGTATCGCAGGAAAACAACAAAGGTAGTTTTGTTGGTCACATACCGTCGATTGTAAGTCATAATCAATATTACATTCTCAAATGTTTTATTCTTTTTATATTTAAAGAAACACTCAGCTGTCGTATATGACTGGCTTTTTGCAATATTCAGTTTTAGTATTTTACCATGTTAAAAATGCTACTTGGGTTTGGCGGGTATAATAACATTTTAACAAACAGTTTCACCAATCTAAACCTAAGGCAGCTGATATTGTGTTTGTTTTAAAAAATAATATTATTTCAGAGATGACGTCAGTGTCGCCGGCTCGGCCTACGAGGATCTGGATGGTGACACTGAACCGCTCCTAGCCCCGCGGCCGCGGCTGCGACGACTGAGCGTCGCGCAGATGGCCTTGTACCGGCGGTTGCTGCTGCCGGAGGTGGAACAGCGGCGGCCGCCGTAACCGGAGGAGGAGCTGCGCGCCGCGCAGGAGCGCTGGCGCAATGCCGTGGCTGCGGCGCAGGAGCGCTGGCGCAATGCCGTTGCTGCGGCGCAGGAGCGCTGGCGCAATGCCGTGGCTGCGGCGCAGGAGCGCTGGCGCAATGCCGTTGCTGCGGCGCAGGAGCGCTGGCGCAATGCCGTGGCTGCGGCGCAGGAGCGCTGGCGCAATGCCGTTGCTGCGGCGCAGGAACGCTGGCGCAATGCCGTGGCTGCGGCGCAGGAGCGCTGGCGCAATGCCGTGGCTGCGGCGCAGGAGCGCTGGCGCAATGCCGTGGCTGCGGCGCAGGAGCGCTGGCGCAATGCCGTTGCTGCGGCGCAGGAGCGCTGGCGCAATGCCGTGGCTGCGGCGCAGGAGCGCTGGCGCAATGCCGTTGCTGCGGCGCAGGAGCGCTGGCGCAATGCCGTGGCTGCGGCGCAGGAGCGCTGGCGCAATGCCGTTGCTGCGGCGCAGGAACGCTGGCGCAATGCCGTGGCTGCGGCGCAGGAGCGCTGGCGCAATGCCGTGGCTGCGGCGCAGGAGCGCTGGCGCAATGCCGTGGCTGCGGCGCAGCGACGAGACCACCCTCGACCACCACCACGGTCGCAGAAGAAAATAATTGTACCGCGTAGGGGGCTCTAGACAAGTTGACATAGTTTTATTAACTTGTATAGAGCCCCCAATTAAACCAATGAATTGAAAAATAAATTTGATTTAAAAAAAGTGTGTATGTTTTCATTGTTTACTTATTGTTAGGTAAGAATTAGGACATACCTATTTGAATATTTAACTCACGTTGTTAGCAACCTGTACGGCCACGGCAAACTAAAGGTTTTCCGGGGAAAATTATAGGCTATGTATAAATTCACTGCAACTAAAGCAGGCATACTAGTGTCTGTCTAAATACATCTATGTAGGTGCGCTAAATACAGTTATAGCTAAGGTATCAGCTTCAGAATTGTAAGTGCATTCTTCATTAGAATACGAGGATCCTCCTCGCAACTCACGTTGTATTTCATTTCGTATTGTTCTGGTTGTCGTAGATTATTAGGAGATGTCATCCGAGCTGGGGGACGCCATGTGGCCACCGTGCCGGTCAGCCCGGGCTCATAGGAGTAAACATAATTAATTTAGAATGGAGCGGCTGGTAAGTTTCCTCTTATTCAGTCTTCTCACGATCAATCGTTCCTTGCATACCTCATAATCTACAGCGTGGCTGTGTACTCTTTGTTTCAGAGTGCCGCTCCAATATTTTCATTATAATTTGATAAAAAGTTTTTATTTGCGTTCCAACGTCGGCGCACTGATACCACCGTCATCCACGAGTATGGTTTGATTTTTATAAAGAACACGTGTGTTGCATACCACACATGCCACATGTAACGTAAGTGTCCACCTTTGATACCTACTCTCCAAGGGGATTTCAGTCATCACAGTGTCAGTGTCCGTCCGCGTGATATAGAAACATAGAACAATAACTTTTAGAATGTTTAAGAAGTGATTGAGTCCAATCTTTAGAAACTGTTTGTGGAAGGGCCCGTCCACAAACCAGTATACATGTAATATGTTAGATTTAAGAACTAACCTTAATTAAGGAAGAACAGAATATAGAAATAGAATTTTGTACAACGGAAAGAACCTAAAGAATTATAAACTTTGGAACGCATTGTTTGTGTTTAATTTGATTTATTTTCCAGCGTTACTGCGCTGGTGGCGCCCTTTGTAAACCATAGAATAAGCACTAACTCCATTCCTGAGTGTAACAGCCACAGAGTGTAAACGGACTCCACCACCTCGTACCCTGAGCTAGCGCACCAGATGCATAAAATCATCACCCTGTATTTTGGTGCAACAACCGGGAGAATTTCTTTCATTTCCCCTCTAAGTGTAACACCGGGAAGGGCAAATTATTAAAAAAAAAGAACATATCTATGAAATTCTGCGTGAGCGCCAGCGGCCAGACTATCTACCTACCCATCGGCACCTATCTTGTAATTGTTTTAAATTTAGCTATGAATTAGAAGGATAGGTTGCCATACTGCTGAGATATTTTCATGTCTACTTGCATCATTAGGGAACACGTCGAAAATACGATGGAGAGCGATTGATTCCCGTCGGAGGGACCGGAACCAGGGAACTCCCCAGGGCGGCGGCGGCGGCGAGACAATTTATCGAGCTTGGCTTGCTGCGCGCTGCTATACGCAGTGCCGAAGAGGGCCAACCAGCCACCAAGAAAAAATGCATCCTGCAGGAGTCGCCGCAACCCGACACCGGCATCCACAAAATATCCCACGTCAAAAGGGATTGTATGAGCAGCAATTTCAGTTAGAGGAATCATTGGGCCCTATTTCTTTGATGATTTTCGCGGCCGTACAATTACTGTTAATTCTACTGAGTATGTCACCACAACTACAGGTACTTGCTAGCTACAATGGGAATACGTTGTTCCAGCAAGACAGAGCCAATTGTCACACCTCTAACGAGTCCCTGGCGGTCATTAAAGTTTAAGCTTATGATTTTGTAAATTTAAAGCAACTTGTTGGTTTTGTCCATTCAATTCCATCAAGCAACGCCTTTTGCGAGAAAACTTTCAGCCTCCTGAATAATTTATGGACAAAAGAGCGAAACTGAATGTCCATGGATTTCATCATGTCTGAACTGCAGACTCGCATCAATTTTGATGCGTCTTGCTCAGAAATATTGTCTATTCTGCAAAGCCCTGACGGAGAAATGCTTCAATGGTGCCGATTCTGTTGTTTACGAACTAAATAAATGTAATCTCACTATATCTCTTTCTAATAGTAAATATCAGAAAGGAATGCAAGATATTTTAGTCCTGTCAGTTTAGTCCGATCACATATTTCAACGTGAATTTAAGCGCGATCTTTGTTGGTCACGACAATTTACCTGTACATTACGACGGCATGGACTAAACTGACAGCATTAAAAATGTTCTATCTTTTTTCAATAAGGTTAACATGAAAGAGAGGTGACTTTTCTAATATTAGTTAAGTTCGTAAACAACAGAATCGGCACCATTATTTTTTTCGTTTGATGTGTGAACACATCTCATTTTCGGAAGTAGCGTGAAGAACGTTTTACTAGATAGAAGATCACTAATAATCGCCGCAGCCACGGGAAAGGAGGTATCTATCATCAAGCAAGACGCAAGAGGAGGCCTCGCACCAGGCTGTCGCTACTGGTTATGCGGACGAATGCTTCGGCGCCCCCGTACACCCAGCCGGCAGCGACATGTAGGAACACTGTGGGGTTTTAGTCACTAGGAGTCTGACATAACCCTGCCGCTCCCCCCGGGGCCGCTGGATATCCTATGAGGATTTCCCCACATATAGGGTACATTACGTCGTGGAGAACATTAAGCCCCACGCGACCCTTAAGGCCCCTTCACATGTCCTGTTCCAGGATTCACTCGGGTAGCTAATACATCAGCGTTGTATGATGGACGATTGCAATAAAACAGCTCCACCAAATACCTAATAGCATTAAGGTCTATCTTTTGAGCTACCACCGATTGCACATTACCCAGCTTAGATCTGCGAGATGTTCACCAAATTCGAGATGAGCTTGCCAGCGCTGAGAAAGCTAAAACAAAAGGTAAACCTAGTAGTGTCAAAACTAGGAAGAGACGCTCTTCAGCAGGAGAGTGATAAATACCAGACGCTGAAGGATAGACTGATGCAAGTCTACATCTAATAAAGTGCCGAGAGACAATTCCAAAAATTAGTCAGTGAAATGGAACTGGGATCTCAAAAGCCGTCACAGGTTCTACGGCGCATGAGAGACCTAGGTAGGAAAGCGCAGATATCTGAGAAAACGCTACATAATCTTTGGATGGCGAGACTAGCATCTTCGATTAAAGAAGAGAATTAACAAAACATAAATTAGATAATTTATGACAAAAAAATTTGGTTATATTTTGCAATTTTATTGACAGCTAAAATAGCATACCAATTAGATGTATCACAAAACTGTATTATACGATTACGATATGATACGAAAAACAAAGACAAAGTCATTGATGGCAACCCGCTTGTCAAACCAAAGACATTTAAATTTTTGTTCTTCCATTATTGTTTGAACCGGCGCCGGCGGCGTGATTGAGGTGTGCACACGACGTACTTTGAATAAAATTGTAAGTATTCATTCATTTTTATTGTTGATGCATTCATTTCATTGAAATATTGTTACATATTTGTTAATTTACCATCTTTATTTGATTGTTACAGAAATTTAGACGCCTAAAATTACAATGGGAAACTGGTGAGTAATCAGGAATATCAACTTTAATTAAATAATTTGTTATAATGATGATTAAACCTACTCATATGGGTCTACAGGTGTTTTGGTTCTTTGTGATTTTGTGATGTATTGGTTGAAAATGGCGGTTGTACATACAGTACGGAAAACCGTCGTTTTCTTACTAACCTTGCACTATAATATTGCAAAAAAGTGATTGGTTGCAAAATAATCAAGTGTTATGCTTAATTTGTGTTCTTCTTGCTGGGGATTGAGTGGCTTTTATTTTTTAGGATCACGCTGCTCGATTGCTGTCATTTCTGCGGCGGTGGTGGTGGCCTTCCGCTGTAAGTACCTACCTACCTTCCATTAATTAAAAAATTGACATTGACAATTGTATTAATATACAATTGATTATGGTACTAGTGTCCTAGACTAGTAGCATTTATTTACTAAAAACAAAACTAATAAAAGTAGAAAATTACAGCGGTCCTTGCACTAAGCAAGCTTGTATCGCAGGAAACCAACACAGGTAGTTTTGTTGGTCACATACCGTCTAGATTGTAAGTCATAATCAATATTACATTCTCAAATGTTTTATTCTTTTTATATTTAAAGAAACACTCAGCTGTCGTATATGACTGGCTTTTTGCAATATTCAGTTTTAGTATTTAACCATGTTAAAAATGCTACTTGGGTTTGGCGGGTATAATAACATTTTAACAAACAGTTTCACCAATCTAAACCTAAGGCAGCTGATATTGTGTTTGTGTTAAAAAATAATATTATTTCAGAGATGACGTCAGTGTCGCCGGCTCGGCCTACGAGGATCTGGATGGTGACACTGAACCGCTCTTAGCCCCGCGGCCGCGGCTGCGACGACTGAGCGTCGCGCAGATGGCCTTGTACCGGCGGTTGCTGCTGCCGGAGGTGGAACAGCGGCGGCCGCCGTTACCGGAGGAGGAGCTGCGCGCTGCGCAGGAGCGCTGGCGCAATGCCGTGGCTGCGGCGCAGGAGCGCTGGCGCAATGCCGTGGCTGCGGCGCAGGAGCGCTGGCGCAATGCCTTGGCTGCGGCGCAGGAGCGCTGGCGCAATGCCGTGGCTGCGGCGCAGGAGCGCTGGCGCAATGCCGTGGCTGTGGCGCAGGAGCGCTGGCGCAATGCCGTTGCTGCGGCGCAGGAGCGCTGGCGCAATGCCGTGGCTGCGGCGCAGGAGCGCTGGCGCAATGCCGTGGCTGCGGCGCAGGAGCGCTGGCGCAATGCCGTGGCTGCGGCGCAGGAGCGACGAGACCACCCTCGACCACCACCACGGTCGCAGAAGAAAATAATTGTACCGCGTAGGGGGCTCTAGACAAGTTGATATAGTTTTATTAATTTGAATAGAGCCCCCAATTAAACCAATGAATTGAAAAATAAATTTGATTTAAAAAAAGTGTGTATGTTTTCATTGTTTACTTATTGTTAGGTAAGAATTAGGACATACCTATTTGAATATTTAACTCAGTTGTTAGCAACCTGTACGGCCACGGCAAACTAAATGTTTTCCGGGGAAAATTATAGGCTATGTATAAATTCACTGCAACTAAAGCAGGCATACTAGTGTCTGTCTAAATACATCTATGTAGGTGCGCTAAATACAGTTATAGCTAAGGTATCAGCTTCAGAATTGTAAGTGCATTCTTCATTAGAATACGAGGATCCTCCTCGCAACTCACGTTGTATTTCATTTCGTATTGTTCTGGTTGTCGTAGATTATTAGGAGATGTCATCCGAGCTGGGGGACGCCATGTGGCCACCGTTCCGGTCAGCCCGGGCTCATAGGAGTAAACATAATTAATTTAGAATGGAGCGGCTGGTAAGTTTCCTCTTATTCAGTCTTCTCACGATCAATCGTTCCTTGCATACCTCATAATCTACAGCGTGGCTGTGTACTCTTTGTTTCAGAGTGCCGCTCCAATATTTTCATTATAATTTGATAAAAAGTTTTTATTTGCGTTCCAACGTCGGCGCACTGATACCACCGTCATCCACCTTAATTAACCTTAATTAAGGAAGAACAGAATATAGAAATAGAATTTTGTACAACGGAAAGAACCTAAAGAATTATAAACTTTGGAACGCATTGTTTGTGTTTAATATGATTTATTTTCCAGCGTTACTGCGCTGGTGGCGCCCTTTGTAAACCATAGAATAAGCACTAACTCCATTCCTGAGTGTAACAGCCACAGAGTGTAAACGGACTCCACCACCTCGTACCCTGAGCTAGCGCGCACCAGATGCATAAAATCATCACCCTGCATTTTGGTGCAACAACCGGGAGAATTTCTTTTATTTCCCCTCTAAGTGTAACACCGGGAAGGGCAAATTATTAAAAAAAGAACATGTCTATGGAATTCTGCGTGAGCGCCAGCGGCCAGACTATCTACCTACCCATCGGCACCTATCTTGTAAGTATTTTAAATTTAGCTATGAATTAGTAAGGTTGCCATACTGCTGAGATATTTTCATGTCTACTTGTATCATTAGGGAACACGACGAAAATACGATGGAGAGCGATTGATTCCCGTCGGAGGGACCGGGACCAGGGAACTCCCCAGGGCGGCGGCGGCGGCGAGACAATTTATCGAGCTTGCTGCGCGTTGCTATACGCAGTGCCGAAGAGGGCCAACCAGCCACCAAGAAAAAATGCATCCTGCAGGAGTCGCCGCAACCCGACACCGACATCCACAAAATATCCCACGTCAAAAGGGATTGTATGAGCAGCAATTTCAGTTAGAGGAATCATTGGGCCCTATTTCTTTTTCGCGGCCGTACAATTACTGTTAATTCTACTGAGTATGTCACCACAACTACAGGTATTTGCTGGCTACAATGGGAATACGTTGTTCCAGCAAGACGGAGCCACTTGTCACACCTCTAACGAGTCCCTGGCGGTCGTTAAACTTTAACAACCGCTAATGATTTTGTAAATTTAAAGAAAATTGATGGTTTTGTCCTACCAATTCCAAAAAGCAACGCCTTTTGCGAGATAATTTTCAGCCTTCTGAATAATTTATGGACGAAAGAGCGAAACTGAATGTCCATGGATTTCATCATGTCTGAACTGCAGACTCGCATCAATTTTGATGCGTCTTGCTCAGAAATATTGTCTATTCTGCAAAGCCCTGACGGAGAAATGCTTCAACGGTGCCGATTCTGTTGTTTACGAACTAAATAAATTTAATCTCACGATATCTCTTTCTAACAGTAAATATAAGAAAGGGATGCAAGATATTTTAGTCCTGTCAGTTTAGTTCGATCACATATTTCAACGTGAATTTAAGCGCCATCATTATTGGTCACGACAATTTACCCGTACATTACGACGGCATGGACTAAACTGACAGCATTAAAAATGTTATAAGGTTAACATGAAAGAGAGGTGACTTGTCTAATATTAGTTAAGTTCGTAAACAACAGAATCGGCACCATTATTTTTTTTCGTTTGATGTGTGAACACATCTTATTTTCAGAAGTAGCGTGAAGAACGTTTTACAAACACATATCAAAGACTTTTTTAATGTTGCACGGCCTGCCAAATCAAGCTCAACAAGACATGACAAATGGCTTCTGGCTAGAGATTTGGCCTTTTTTGACGCCGAATGATTAGAACAGTGCAACGCGGAGGCGATTCCCTTTTTCAATACCGATAAAAGGTTGTAAAAGGTATAGACTTACATTTGTGAATTACATAGTGCGCGGGAAAACACGTAATTAAGGGTCGGGAATATGTAGCTAAAATAGCATACCAATTAGATGTATCACAAAACTATATTATACGATTACGATATGATACGAAAAACAAAGACAATGTTTTGGGATATTTTTAAGTCATTGATGGCAACCCGCTTGTCAAACCAAAGACATTTGAATTTTTGTTCTACATTAAAGTTCTTGTGATTGAGGTGTGCACACGACGTACTTTGAATAAAATTGTAAGTCTTCATTCATTTTTATTGTTGATGCATTCATTTCATTGAAATATTGTTACATATTTGTTAATTTACCATCTTTATTTGATTGTTACAGAAATTGAGACGCCCAAAATTACAATGGGATCACGCTGCTCGATTGCTGTGATTTCTGCGGCGGTGGTGGTGGCCTTCCGCTGTAAGTACCTACCTACCTCCCATTAATTAAAAAATTGACATTGACAATTGTATTAATATACAATTGATTATGGTGCTAGTGTCCTAGACTAGTAGCATTTATTTACTAAAAACAAAACTAATAAAAGTAGAAAATTACAGCGGTCCTTGCACCAAGCAAGCTTGTATCGCAGGAAACCAACAAAGGTAGTTTTGTTGGTCACATACCGTCTAGATTGTAAGTCATAATCAATATTACATTCTCAAATTGTCACGTAGTAAAATCGGGTCTTCAATTATTTATTACATGTATTACGTTTTATCGATTTTTCAGTCGATTAGTTGTTATATTCCTGAACGTAGTTTAATTTGGAATTTACTAATTGACTACAGCTTTTTATAGTAGTTGGAGTTGTAGCCAATTATCCATTTTTCATTGTTATTAGCATTTCTTTATTAATACTCAATTAAACATTATTTGTAATTCGATAAATACTTAAATTTTATCAAATTGATTAATCGATTTGCTTGCGGTACAAAGTAAAGTTATTCCCGTGGCAACATTTTTTTTTCTTACTGAGGCAACACTGATGGGGCTGTCAGCTTATTAATTAAATTTGCTTTGTTTTTTTCCCACATTACCAATTAAATCTACATTGTTTACTTCGCTTATTATCTAAATTTGGTAATAATTATTGTTTTGGAAAGTGCTAGATTTCATGTTCATTTATCAAATTAAGGGTTCAGTGTGTTTTTGACGTATTCCCGTCCATATTTCGGCTGCATTCCGAATGATGATGATATCGATAATTATCGATGTGAGCGCGCTAAAACGCGTACCGAATCACTTTTAGCGCGATAACGAAGCCTCGCGAAACGTCATCAGTGACGTCATTACATGCGCCATATTGCGATTACGACGACCATGGTCCAAACGTTATCGCCGTGAGCGTGGCTGTCAAAAGTGACACTTGTGTTGTGTTTTCATTTTGACAATGGTTTTTATGTGAGAATAACAATTAAAAATACACTGTATTCAAGTTAGGGAGTCTAATAATTGAAGTTAGGGAGTACCAACGCGTTGATCATTAATTTTTTAATCCCTTAATCCCCTTTTCGAATGTTTTAGTTTTAAATACTGTCAGCGCGTTCACAAGCGTTCCGAATTATTGACAGTTCACAGCTCTTATAGATGTGATATTCGAATCGGAACGCAAATTATCGATGTGAGCGCTAAGATCGATTATGGCATGTTTCGGAATGTACCCTTCATTAGTTCAGTGTTTGTTGGATTAGTGTTTGTGACCGGTATTTCGGAGTTTTTCGACCGATTAGGGGACTTCTTCGAGTTGTGTACACCCTTTTCGCAATTAGGTCAAGATCATTAGTTCAATGGAACATTCTTTCTTTTCGCTCCCGGCGTCCCGGCGTATACGCATCTAAAGGTCGAATGTCAATGACCTAACCTTTTTTTGTGAGTATTCTCTTTGGGACGCTTAGTTCCATCATTAAATCAGTGTCTCGTCATTTATTATTCGGTTTCCTACAGAATTTCGGCTGATTAGCCTTAGCTGACGCGGCCGATGACAACCGCGTGGCGTGGCCAGCCAGGGTCATCTTAAACCTCCTTTCCCTCCGGAGTCGACATGATCCACCTTTACTAAGCGTGGTTCTTTTCCTCCATAAGGTATTTATGGTGTTTTTTTAATTATTTTAGTTGGTTAGGGTTCATTAACTTTTGTCCGAGTAGGTCCGGACAAGTAGGCAGGCACATGGCAGACGACTTATGTTGTACTGACCGTGGATGCTTTCTAGGGTTTGCTCTGCCCAACCTTCAGTTGTGGCAGAGTATTTCAATTTATTTCTGTCCCTATTGTTATTAATTTTCCCTGGGAATAGGATGCCCAAGAACCGAGCACATGGTTGACATCTGTGACCAGTGTCCATCCTTCTATATGCTCTGGCTTTGTAGACACACCACCCTAATGTCGACAATATTGGTGTCCATTCCAGGAGGTGTTCGGTTGGGGCCCAAGGGATGCTGTTCGGTGGGGGCCTATTTTTGCCTCGAGGAGCTGTTCGGTGGGGGCCTATTTATTGCCTCGAGTTGCTGTTCGGTGGGGGCCTATTTTTGCCTCGAGGAGCTGTTCGGTGGGGGCCTATTTTTGCCTCGAGTTGCTGTTCGGTGGGGGCCTATTTTTGCCTCGAGTTGCTGTTGGGGCCTAGATTGGCCTCGAGTAGGTGTTCGGTGGGGGCATAGTTTTGCCTCGAGTTGCTGTTCGGTGGGGCCGTTTCGGCTCGTATCACTTTTTTTTATTTTGACTACAATTACTATAAATAACTACTACAATAATATAAACCTTTAATTACGGGAAAGCAGCCGTTCCTGCTTTTGGCGCCCTTCAATTTAAATAAAATTAAAAAATAAGTAATGCAATTCATCTCAGGTTTCCCACATTAGTCTCCTTCTGAGAAGCTGTGGCCGTGGCCTACTACCATTTTTATCATATTATCCTATTATCATCAACCTTACAAAAATATTTATATATCAGTAAAAGAACTAAGCCAGTAATTACCCTTTGTTTCATTTATTGCTGGGGGTTAACGCATCGGACTACTAAGGGGGGGGTTAAAATCCGTTACGTTACAAAATGTTTTATTCTTTTTATATTTGAAACACTCAGCTGTGGGATATGACTGGCATTTTGCAATATTGTTACGTCATACCGCCTCAGCCAATCACAACGCGCCATTCAAGCCAGCCAATCCTAGCCAAGCCAAGCCACCACTCCAACTACCGGATGCCTCCGGTGGGGGTAAAGCTATTTAATACTCTGCGAGCTCATTTTTGTGACATTCTCCTACTATTGTAATTGTAAGCAAGAACTCTGTCCGATAAGGTTCAGAATATTAAATTATAATTAAAACTAAGTGTGATTTATTATATTAACGGTTTGCCTTTTATTGTATACCCTGCTGTTTCATCTCAGAAGTGGGATACAAAAAAAAAAAAAAAGGCTATGAAACGTAATCACACTGAAGCGTCTAAAATAGGCCGTCTAGTCCGTCCGCAAGATTGGACCGAATCACCACGTGGAGATGAATCCGATACAAGCGACAATGAAGACGAAGTTACACCGCCGGGCTCTCCTCCAGCCCGAAAAATCCTTAGAAGACTTTTGGAAACCGAGGTACAAAAGGCGATGCACGAGTTAAACGAAGAGATACCCTCCATCACAAAAAGAAAAGAGCACCGTGCAGCTTCGCTAATTCCCGAATTCGACCCTGACAGTGAAGAATGTACTACTGCGGCAGCATGGCTCAAAAAGATAGATCAACTAGGCGAAATTCATGGCTGGAGCGAAACTACGAAGTCGTTTTACCTGCAAGATAGATTAAGAGGCCAAGCAAGAAGGTGGTACAACCGACTTGATGAATACGATTATTCTTGGGAGGACTGGAAGCAGATGCTGATACGTGCTTTTCCCAGACATCGAGATTTCGGAAATATGTTAGAAGAGATGATGAACAGGAAGAAACTACTAGCAGAATCAATGACTAAATACTACCAAGATAAAGTGGCCATGTGCTTCCGGTGTAAGTTGTCCGATATTGCGACTGTTTCCTGCATTATACGTGGCCTGCCACCATCACTTCAAGCGAATGCTAGGGCTTACCAATGCGAGCGACCTGAAGAACTATATGAAGGCTTTCTTTGTGCGCTGGATGACTATCAACCACCGACAACGTCAATTGGAACACGTGCGCCCATTAAAGATACCAACAATCGACAGGTGAACGATAAAAAATATACCTCCATTAACCCGGATATTGATCCATGTCCGCGGTGTAAGAAGACCGGCCATGTACTACGCAACTGCCCATATCCAGATTCGCGAACATGCTTCAAATGTGGTAAGCAAGGCCACATTGCTACCCGCTGCGCAATAACACCGAAACCTGCGACACTGACCGAGGATAAAGTCAAAGAAATCAAACTTCTACAAAACCACAACAAGATTTACGAAAAAACGGTAAAAATCAATGGCATTTACGTTAAATCTTATATCGATACTGGCAGTCAAATTAATGTACTCTCTACACACGTGTCGAAACTACTCAATCTTGGAATCAGCCCAACTAGCACCATGCTCAGAGGATTTTCTGGAAAACATTTACCCAGCCGTGGAGAAGTAGTTTTTGAACTAGAAATCGATGGCATACATATCCCCTGCACGGCTCATTTAACAGACGTAGATATGGGTAACATAAATTTATTAGTCGGACAGCCCATTATCAATAGCGACGGAATGACTTTGGTGGTCAGCGACGGAAAAGCAACACTAAAACAGGACATAGACTTTACAAGGCACATGGACGTAATTGAAGAGCACACTCGCTTCAAGGTTGTCACTACAGAAAAAGAGTGCCTATTGCCTGGACTCTCCATTATCAAAGTCAATGTGTTGAATAATGATGAAGATAACGATGTCGTCACTACCCCACAACATTATGAGCTGCGAGGTATATCCTATTCAATTCCTGCCACCTTGCTACGAGGCACCGTCGGGTACATCAAGATCATCAACAATGGCACACTAAACGTAGTCTGGAAACAAGGCGAAGTGCTGACCAGAGCCGACAGTTGTATCGCTTCACCGCCACCGGAAGTTCAGGTTAGTCTACAAAATTACGAGTATACTATGCCATCAACTACCGTAGCCAAAGCCAATAATCACAGCCTTCCTGTAGCATCTCTGTTGCACACTAGCCTAGCCAGTATTACCACTATTGGGGGAGTAAATGTAGAAGATATCAAGTCGGGTCCATTAAATAAAAACGATCACGATAGTTTAATTACTTTATTAACAAATTACAGTGACTGTTTTGCGAATAAAACACAAGACTTAGGATGTACAGATTTATTACAAATGAAAATAAAATTAACAAGTGAGCAGCCTATATATCGCCAACCTTACCGTTTGTCACATAGTGAGCAGGAAATAGTTAGATCCAAAGTCTCCGAATTATTAGACGCTGGTATTGTCAGAGAGTCCGAGTCATGTTTTGCTTCTCCAGTCATACTTGTCAAGAAAAAGAACGGCGACAGCAGGCTTTGTGTCGATTATCGAGCGCTTAACGCAATTACAGTTAAAGACCGATATCCATTGCCCAACATCGATGATCAAGTTTCGAAGTTAGCCGGCAAACATTTTTTCACAAGTCTTGATTTAGCACAAAGTTATCATCAAGTTAAAATTGATCCAATAGACACGCACAAAACGGCTTTTATAACACCACAGGGGCACTTTGAATATACACGCGTTCCATTTGGTCTAGCTAACGCACCGTCCGTTTTTATGCGACTTATCAATAAGATTGTAGATTCTATACGAAATTCCAATGTCTCTTCACAAGACGGTAGTACGAAAACTTTTAACGTTTCGAACGAGTATGAAGTGTTAGCATTTTTAGACGATTTGTTATTACCCTCTTTCGATATTAATTCGGGCTTGGATATTTTAGAGAAGGTTCTTCATAAATTAAGATCGGAAAATTTAAAACTAAATATGAGCAAGTGTTCATTTTTACAAAACAGGATAACATACTTAGGACATGAGATTTCATCGAATGGCATTCAACCGGGTGAGTCAAAGTTGGCGGCAGTGTCACAGTTTCCCATTCCTAGTAACGTTCACGAGATACGTCAATTCATAGGACTATGTAGTTATTTCCGTAAATTTATCAAGAATTTTGCAATAATTGCACGTCCATTAACAGATTTAACAAAGAAAAACTCAGTGTGGAATTGGGGTAGTAAACAATCTGATAGTTTTGAACAATTAAAACGGTGTTTGTGTACAAAACCCATTTTGGCTTTATACGACCCTGCACTGCCAACCGAGATTCACACGGATGCATGTAAATCGGGTATAGCAGGTATTTTATTACAAAAACAAGCTGATAATTCGTTACGTCCCGTTATGTATTTCAGTAGGGTAACGAGTAAAGAAGAAAGTATGTACCATAGCTACGAACTTGAAACGCTCGCTGTGGTGGAATCATTGCGTAGATTTAGAGTGTACATTGTAGGTAAACACATAAAGGTAGTGACTGATTGCACGGCTGTTCGTGCCACTTTAACCAAACGTGACATTATCCCACGAATTGCCAGGTGGTGGTTGTCAATACAAGATTTTGACATGAGTGTAGAATATAGACCTGGAGAGAGGATGAGGCATGTAGACGCACTAAGTAGGAACCCAGTAGATACTATGAATATCAATCGCCTTGAAGTGTCGGACTGGTTCTATACCGTACAGTATCAGGATGATAAGTTGAAGCGAATCATTGACCAGCTTAAGGATGGCTCGGCTGCCACTGAACTAACCAACAATTATGTGATCTTAGATGATAGATTGTATAGAAAGACATTGCATGGTAATCGTCTCGTGGTGCCAGCATTAGCTCGATGGAGGCTGGTCCAAATGCACCATGATGATATAGGGCATGTGGGTTTTCAAAAGTGTATGGATTTAATAAAAAAAGATTATTGGTTTTCAAAAATGACTCGCTTTATTCAAAAATATGTTTCCGCATGTCTCCATTGTGCATATGGCAAAAGTAATTATGGTAAAAAAGAAGGCAAACTGTTCCCTATTCCGAAACCCACAGAGCCCATGCTCATGGTTCATGTTGACCACTTAGGCCCCTTTTGTAAAACGGCGAAAGGCTATCAGTATATGCTGGTTATAACAGATGCTTTTTCAAAATTTGTTGTGTCTGAGCCCACCCGAACAGTCAATTCCGTGGAAACTATTAGAACACTAAAAAGAATATTCAGCTTATTCGGATACCCTGATAAACTTGTAAGTGATCATGGGAAGGCTTTTACCAGTAGGTATTTTAAAAAGTTTTGTAGTGACAAACAATTTAGACACATTTTGACTTCAGTTGCATGCCCGCGAGCCAATGGTCAAGTGGAACGCACCAACCGAACTATATTGAATGCGTTGCGAGCCACAGACCCTAGCGAGGCTGCGAATAATTGGGCAAACTGTTTACCTGACATTTTATGGGGTATTAATAATACTGCGAATGAAAGTACAACCTATAGGCCCTATGATTTAATGTTTGCCAAAAGCTCTAGGCCACGATGCGATATCGTCACTAGTGAAAGTAATAGTGAGCCAGTGGAGGTTAGACGTAATAAAGCTAGTGCTCGGTTAAGGATAGCAAGCGAGAGGATGAAACGTAACTTTGACAAGAAACGCAAAATGAGCCGTATTTATAGAAAAGGGGATTTGGTTCTTTGGCGGCAAGCACCCACAAGCAGTGTAACAAAAGTAAATACAAAACTTGATGACATTTACTCGGGTCCATATATCATAACCAAGGTAGTCGGCAACGACAGATACAAGATACGAAGTATCAAGGGACTCCGAGGATACAAAGCATTTACAAGCCTAGTTGCAGCGGACTCCTTAAGGCCTTATCACAGTACGGTTCCTATATCTGACAGTGCCAGCAGTTCTGATGAACAGCTTGAAACCGAGGACCTTATTGACCTATTAGAAAGTTAACTAAGCCTTCTCCCATTGCGGGAGCAATCTTGTTTCAGGACGGCCGAATGTTACGTCATACCGCCTCAGCCAATCACAACGCGCCATTCAAGCCAGCCAATCCTAGCCAAGCCAAGCCACCACTCCAACTACCGGATGCCTCCGGTGGGGGTAAAGCTATTTAATACTCTGCGAGCTCATTTTTGTGACATTCTCCTACTATTGTAATTGTAAGCAAGAACTCTGTCCGATAAGGTTCAGAATATTAAATTATAATTAAAACTAAGTGTGATTTATTATATTAACGGTTTGCCTTTTATTGTATACCCTGCTGTTTCAATATTCAGTTTTAGTATTTTACCATGTTAAAAATGCTACTTGGGTTTGGCGGGTATAATAACATTTTAACAAACAGTTTCACCAATCTAAACCTAAGGCAGCTGATATTGTGTTGGTGTTAAAAAATAATATTATTTCAGAGATGACGTCAGTGTCGCCGGCTCGGCCTACAAGGATCTGGTTGGTGACACTGAACCGCTCCTAGCCCCGCGGCCGCGGCTGCGACGACTGAGCGTCGCGCAGATGGCCCTGTACCGGCGGTTGCTGCTGCCGGAGGTGGAACAGCGGCGGCCGCCGTTACCGGAGGAGGAGCTGCGCGCCGCGCAGGAGCGCTGGCGCAATGCCGTGGCTGCGGCGCAGGAGCGACGAGACCACCCTCGACCACCACCACGGTCGCAGAAGAAAATAATTGTACCGCAGTTAATTGTAGGGGGCTCTAGACAAGTTGATATAGTTTTATTAACTTGTATAGAGCCCCCAATTAAACCAATGAATTGAAAAATAAATTTGATTTAAAAAAAGTGTTTCAGTGAATCAGTCACAAGCAATTCTCAGCTCTTATAGAGTTCATGGAAAGGTATTTTATAAAGAAATTACCATTTTTAATTCACACTTACAAACATGTAGTTCTTACTAAACTATGCAATAAATAAACATTGATGTCATGCACGACTAAGGTGATAAAGAGAGTCTTTGTATGAGCTTTGGATGTTTATGTTATAGGTACGGTGACCTGTCCAGGCCCCAAGCGGGTGCTCAAGGCCGATTAAGAGGGGATCGGCTTTGGCAGGAGTTAACAAGTTTACTTCATGTCATTAGCCGATTCATTTATTTTTAAACTATCATTTTTTTTGTTGGAATTACCTAAAAGGATCATAATTATGTATTTATAGGTTTGGGCTGACTGGAAGACAAAAACAAAAAATAAATTTTCTATTATTAGGCGTCATGCAAGTGGTACTGGTGGTGGTCCAAGCAGCAGACAAACCCTAACTGCTTTAGAAGAAAGAGTAGTGGCAGTTATAGGCGTGTCTGCTGTTCTTGGTCAAGCTAGCATACAAGTGCAAGGTTTTAATGTTCGTACTATATTATTATAACAGTTAATTTTATTAAATCATAAATATTCTAGCATTAATAACTTCTCTAAACAATCACCATTTTATTGATTATATTGTGTAGTTCAAAATAACAATATTCATTGCTGGCTTTGATCATACATGCTATGCTTAATATGCATTACAAATTAAACAATGTTATGACGATTGATATTAATTAATGTTTAAAAATTTCAAGCACCATCACAACCGAGCGAAGAACCAATTGCAAGGTAAGTACCAAACAAGAATTTAAGTTCTTTTTCTCAGTTGACTCAAACCGGGAACCTTTTGCATTCAAGGTGAATCACCATCAAGGTGGTCATACTGTACTAATTGGGTTGTTCGCATAAAAATATGAAACTATAAATTGTTGAATGAATAAAAAGCTACCAATTTTAAAGAAACACACAGAACACGCTCCAACATCGTCAAACATGCTCAATGAGGATAGTCAAGATGTTTTTGAGGACGACGACAGTTCGGTTAATACCACCCCCAGTGTTACGGAACCATTCACGTCTAATGAAAAGAAAACATTAGTCCAAATGTTTCTGGAATCTAATAAAGAGATATCGAATGTTATGCGCGAGAGTATAGATATACAAAGAAATAATGTTCAACCACAGTACCGTGACGAGCGTGGAAATGAGGCATTTTTCCGTTCGTTGCTACCACTTATGGACAAAATAAAAGAAGACTGTTTAATTGATGCCAGCACTGAGATTATGGCCATAATTAAGAAATACACACCATCAGCACATCCACACCAACAAGCGAGGACGATATTGCTCAAATGTTCGAACACTTTGATGGAATGTAAACTATAAGGTTTGATTTTATGTAAGCTTTTATGTATAAAATTATAAGGCATTTATGGTATAACAATTTATTAAGAATGACAGGAATTTAAAGTGACAAGTATTTTTCTAAAGTCACTATAAAAGAAGAAGCACTCAGTATTAAAAAGTATATATCAGGGCTCCGCCCTTAATTACGTAGTGGTAACCCTCTCGAATGTTGTTCCCAGCATCTGATCGACATGCCTCTTCCAAACCTAACCAGAATCCGTTAAGATTTCGTAATGTAAACGACCAAAACGTTTAGTAACTGTGCCGAATTGCCATTTACTATTAGAATTACTATAATCTCTCACCTGGACCCTCTGGCCCAATTGAAATGTTCTCACATTGGCAGTATGCCCTATGTTTGAGCTGGTTGGTATATTACGTTTCTTCAGCATGACGTGAAGAAGTGTTCTCACTGGTCGACCGCCGAAGACATGTTCGTAAGGACTTTTTCCAGGCCGTGTTGGTGATTCTACGCAGTTGTGACTAGATTTTTAATCTGTATCGATCCAGTTTCATTATCCAAACTGTGTAAAGCTTTCTTTATAGTTTGGACAAATCGCTCAGCTTGCCCGTTAGTAGCTGGATGGTATGGAGCTGAAGTTTTATGTAACACACCATTATTTTTCAAAAATGACGAAAATTCTCCTGATGTGAACTGTCTGCCATTGTCGGAAACTAAAATATATGGTATACCGAAATCCACAAATACATTTTTTAATTTTGTAATACACCAAGTACTTGTAGTTGTTTTTGTTGGAATAATCTCCACCCATTCTGACATCGCATCTACTATTATAAAAAGGTAGTAACCATGTATAGGTCCAGCGAAGTCGATGTGTATGCGTTGCCATGGTTCTGTCGGTACTTCCCAATGATGTATCTGTATGCTAAGAGAGAGTTTTTTTTACCAATTTGTATGGCGCTGGGTAAGCGCCACCTAGCGTCATACGTGAGAATTAAATTTTGTGAGTGTCAGTTTTAAAATTAACGCCGTCACTAGTGACGATCGAATACCTCTCGAAAGTGAGGAACGTTTCGACCACAAACGCTAACGATTGCACGTTTATCGCGAGTGCAAGTTACAATTTTGACAGTTTTGACAGCTCGAATTCGAAACGCAGTCACTTTCGAGCGCGTAAAGTTGTCACTTAAGATTTTGTTGTGAGATCGTTGTGAGAGTGGTTAAATAACAAAGTGATTTAATTGAATTTCATATTGTGAATAAGACTTACAATGGCATCTCGTATGTATTTCGCTTGGAGGATGTTTGAGACCGCAAGAGCACAAGATGAGCGTAATCTAACATCCTTTGGTGGTGCAAGAGCACGTAACTCGAGTAATCCCCTAAGAGACCTTCCGAAGGCTGAATTTAAAAGAAGATATCGGCTTCCGAAGACAGCCGTCAAATTTTTGTGCCGTGAGATGAGGCAGCTTTCTGGTTTAAAGTCCTCTCAGCGGATATCCTTGGAAGATAACGTAATGTATCAGTATTTTTGAAACACACTTTTTTCTACTTGCCCCTGGCACAATGTCCTTATTTTCTATGAAAAATATTATTTTAGGTACTGACAGCCCTGTTTTTTTATGCAACTGGGTCTTACCAGCGCCCAGTGGGAGTTGCTAAAAACGTCTCACAAAAAATGTGCAGTGTTTACATTGAAGAGGTTACCAAGACTCTGACACATAAGAACATAGTCAGAAAATATATCCGGTTTCCTAATACTTCAATTGCCAGGCAAGCAATTACCCAAAGGTATGGTCTACATGATTTATACATATACCATTGTAATAGTATCATTACAATTTCAAATGCACATAAGTTTCTTATTTGTTTCAGATTTTGTGCCAAGTATGGAATACCCGGAGTAATTGGGTGTATTGATTGTAGCCATTAGAATATTTGGACCTCCAAAAGATGAAGAACATCTGTATTATGGCCGCAAGCACTATCATTCAATAAATGCTCAAATGGTAAATAATTATCGGTATGACTTATTCTTTCATTGCTGTGTGGTGACGGCGACGAATATCACCACCCCATCTCATCCCGTGGGGGGCGTAGAAGTCGTCCGAGGGAAGGTATACCAGAGTACGGGCAGCAGCGTATCTCTGAGAACTATAACAACATACTGCGATCGCCAACCCGCCTGCCAAGCGTGGCGATTATGGCATATCCCCCCAAATGATCCAGGAGATCCCTGGGGGAGGCCTTTGTCCAGCAGTGGACGTTTTTCGTCTGAAATGTATGTATGTATGTATGATTTATTCTTACCTGCTTATAAGTTTTTTTTTCCTAACTGTATTTTTGTTTTACAAAGCTCACAGATTGGATCACAAATTTACTAGACACCAAATTATACAGGGTGTCCCAAAACTCAACGATAACCTGGTACCGTGCGAGAGGCCCAGGTATACCAGTTATGAAAAAAATAAGAAAAAAAATCCATGTCACTTAGTCAAGCGATGATAGACATTTTTCGAAAAAGTTAAAAATTTGACACCCTTGGTCGCATTTTTAGGTACTGTGATCGCAATTTTCACAATTTTACAGTGATTTTTTTAATAATGTTATCTCAAATAACAGTGCTATTAATCGTAACCACAAATGAAAGTAATAATCATTGTTAACTAAGTAAAATAAATTAAATTTTGACGAGTTTATAAAATTTATGTCAGTCAACTTTGACACTCAACGTTGGAAAAAAATGTACTACACTACGTATGGCAAGTTTTTTTAAAAGATGACCCATTTAGTCTAGATTTCAAAATAGTACAACACTTGCAACTTTTCTTGCCAATAAAACTGCTATTTCGTATGCTATGCGTAGGGATCCCTCATTAAAAAAAAATACCTGATATTCTTTTGTTTGAAAAGTTCGAAGTCTCCATTGTTTGTAATGAACAAAAGTGATAAAAAGAAATGGATAGTAGTTATGGTATTTGTCAAAACGAGGCGTCACTATCCGTCTCACTCACAACGACTCATCAGTCGTTCATAATAAAATTTAAACAATAACATTTAGTACGCATCGTTTCTTCGTTTACTGTGCATCTCTCGTAATCGTGTTACTTTCGTACTATCGACTTTGGCTTGTGTTACAGGGTAACACAAGCCAAAGTCGATAGTACGACTTGATACTCTATCCGTACTTGACGACTCTGGCTTTGTTATTTGGACTTTGTGCTGTGCAAACTGTGTGTGAACAACATGTCGCATTTGTACACACCGCAAGAATATGCAAATATGCATCTTATCTACGGTGAGTACCGTTGTAATGCCTCTGCTGCAGCTCGACTGTATCGGGAGTATTCGGGAGAGGTACCCGAATGTGGAGCGGCACCCAGATTATCGTGTCTTCCAAAATGTGCACGCATCATACTCGGAAGGACGATTACCCAGTGATCGTAAATCTGGTGGGAGACCTCAAGGAAACTACGACGCTGAAGTTTTGAATGAAGTTGAAAATGACCCCAGTACCTCAGTACGTGCGATTGAAATTGCAACGGTTGTGGCGAAGAGTACCGCACATCGAATTTTAAAACGATACGATTTTCATTCTTACCATGTACAACGTGTGCAGAGCTTGTTAACACGTGATCACGCACCCAGAGTTGATTTCTGCAGAACCATGTTAGTGAAAATTCGTGAAGATCCGGATTTTCTAAATAAAGTTTTGTGGACTGACGAATCGACATTTATTTACTTTACTAAAAGAGATGGTTATTTAAACTTACATAACCTTCATGGTTGGCATACGGAAAACCCGCATTTGATGCGTGAGGATCGATCCCAATACCAATTTAAAGTCAACATGTGGACAGGAATATTAAATGGTCAAATAATTGGACCATTTGAGTTGACTGAAAATTTTGATGGCGCCACCTACTTGCATTTTCTTCAAAATGATTAGCCGACATTGCTAGAAGATGTACCACTCAACATCTACAGAGAAATGTGGTATCAACAAGATGGTTGCCCAGCACATTATGCCCGGCCTGTAAGAGAATATTTAAACGAATTATATCCCGGTAAATGGATCGGACGCCTTGGACCAATTTCATGGCCCCCTCGGTCCCCAGACCTGAATCCAGTAGATTTTTTTTACTGGGGATGCATAAAAGAAAAGGTCTACTCAAAACCAATTCAAAATGTAACAGAATTGCGTCAAAAAATTTATGCAGCATCAGAAGAAATCAATGCGAGGAGATTTGCAAGACTGGTGAACAGGTCATTTCTGAGGCGATGCAGAGCTTGTATTCGTGCTGGAGGGAAACAATTTGAGCTTCTGCTTTAGGTTTAGGAGGATAATAAAGTGTTACGATAATTTACCGTTTTATTTTGATTAAATTTTCCATGAGTTCCTTTCGCAAAAAATACGAAATAGCAGTTTTATTGGCAAGAAAAGTGGCAAGTGTTGTACTATTTTGAAATCTAGACTAAATGGGCCATCTTTTAAAAAAACTTGCCATAGGTAGTGTAGTACATTTTTTTCCAACGTCAAAGTTGACTGACATAAATTTTATAAACCATAACTCGTAAAAATTTAATTTATTTTACTTAGTTAACAATGATTATTACTTTCATTTGTGGTTACGATTAATAGCACTGTTATTTGAGATAACATTATTAAAAAAATCACTGTAAAATTGTGAAAATGGCGATCACAGTACCTAAAATGCGACCAAGGGTGTAAAATTTTTTACTTTTTCAAAAAATGTCTATCATCGCTTGACTAAGTGACATAGTTTTTTTTTCTTATTTTTTTCATAACTGGTATACCTTGGCCTCTCGCTCGGTACCAGGTTATCGTTGAGTTTTGGGACACCCTGTATAAATTACACTTACTACTCCATATATGTCACCAATATTTCAAATTGGGACGGACTAGTCTTCATTTTTAGCAATAAAATTTAAAACTTTATCCAAATCACAATTTAAACAAACTTTTGTCAACACAAAATAAACGACAACTTGTAGTATAATCACGACGAATTGTATAGGCAGTCGTTTCTATTACGAATACAATATACAAAGTTCGTTCGTTTGTACGTTTCGAAATTATTGAAAGATATGAAATTTATAAATAAACAGACTGATTCTGGAACTCTGAAGCAGACCTTACAAGAAGCATAAGAAATATATCGGCATTGCTTGATATTTTCATCTGGAAAATTCTATGGACGGGTGAATCATCCAAACGCTTACCTAAGCTGTTATTCCTGAGCTCGCTGCCTACGGAATTCTAGTTTTTGAAAATTTTAATTTATGCTTTATTTATTTGAATAATTTAATTTTGTTAATTTATGTGAAGAACATTTTAATTTAACCTTTTATAATTTGATTGCTAAAACTTTAATTTGTGATGATTATAAGCTTGCTATTTCTGTTGTTTATTTTTAATTAATAAGTCTATTGATATAATACCTAGTCAGGTCATAAGTATTGTCACACAGTAAAAACTTTTCTTTTAGAATGCTGGCCACAAAAAAGTTTATTGAATTCGAATTTCGAATTGTTCATGAAAATAAAACTGTATACTTTTTAGAATTTTACTCATTTTTAAATATGAGCAAGAGCATAGAGCGAAGAGCACACAAATCGACTCATCCGGCACGAAGACTGGCCCTCCTCCAGTACAGATTTGAATCCGTTAGATTACAAGATATGGCAACACATGGAGGAAAAGGCGTACTCAAAGCCTCATCCCAATTTGGAGTCACTCAAGACATCCTTGATTAAGGCAGCCGCCGATATTGACATGGACCTCGTTCGTGCTGCGATAGACGACTGGTCGCGCAGATTGAAGGCCTGTATTCAAAATCACGGAGGTCATTTAACTTATCAAATAACATGTCAAATAAACTTTAGTGTCATAAGAATCTATGTTTTGTTAAGTTCATTTTGGTATATAAATGGTTACATAATGAATAAACTTGCCTCAATTATTTTATATTAATCATGTGACAGAATTTATGACCTGACTAGGTATTTATGGCGTTTATTTTGAACTTAATTGACAAATTATACTTATGTTCAACAATAAGATTAATACCCAAGCTAACAGAAAATCATATATTTCCATCAAAAATATCAAAACTGAAAGTATGCAACACAGCCAAGCTATTGGCAAAAATATGTATAAATACAATAAAATAATATTACAGATAACGAAATTCTGCCTCCTGAGTGCAGAAAGACAGCAGACCAGCTATTTTTTGACTCTCTTATCAGGAATCGAAAAGAAAAAATGGCAGCTGTTGCAAAAAGACTACTCATGAAAAATCACGTCTGGGACCAGTTAGGCCAAACTTCAAACATCACCAGGTATGGAATGAAGCCCGGAAATCATTGAAAGATATGAAATTTATAAATAAACAGACTGGAAAATTTGAATCAGTTCAACCCACACCAGTACTGATTCTGGAACTCTGAAGCAGACCCTACAAGAAGCATAAGAAATATATCGGCATTTCTTGGTATTTTCATCTGGAAAATTCTATGGACGGGTGAATCCAAGTTCACCAAAGAAGGGACTCTTAAATTCACACAATTAACACCATTAGGCGCCAAAAGAAATAAACACACGTGTGAAGAGACAATAATATTTTCAGATAAGATCTGTGAATGTCTAGGCTGGGGTAATTGAGAATAGAGTGATTGGGCCGCAATATCTGCCCGACAATCTGAACGGGGATAATTATTTGTATTTTTTGCAAAATGACTTGCCCGAGTTATTAGCGGAGGTACCCATTTTTAATGAAGACGTACCAATTGTATTTCAAAATGATGGCTGTCCCGCGAATGGCGATTGACGGTGAGAGAGTATCTCGATAATGTGTTCCCAAATTCGTGGATTGGGGGAGATGGCCCTATTTCATAGCCAACGCGTTGCCCAGACCTAACTCCGTTAGATTTATACATCTGGAGACGGGCCAAAGACATTGCATACCAGACAGAAGTTTCTACATTAGTCCAAAGCATAGAGGCAGCTTTCGGTATTATTAGGGAGGAAATGCGATTTCATACCACTACAGTGGAAATACGAAACTGGTGACGTGCCTGCATTCGCAACGTAGGCCAACAATTTGAACAAGATTTATGAGAAGTGGTGTACTTAAGTACAAACTAATTTATTTTTATGATGATTTACTTCTTAATAAATGATTAAAATGATAATTTTGGTTTTTAATTTAAAGTAAAACCCATGTAAGAAAAAGATAAAGTTTCCCAAGAATGAGATAACTTCGGCCTGTAGGCTCGGCATGACTGGACATAAATACACGGTGGGCCATAAGGGTGTTGGCGTTTTGATTCTTTAATTTCTCGAAAACTTGCAGCGCGGTGTGGTGGGGGGGTATATTGCTTGACGCGTCGCTTCCTGGAAATTTAGTCGCCATGGAGCCGTACACGGGAGCGCAGCGTGCATTTTGTGTCCGCGCGTATTACGAAAACAACAAATCGGTGATTATTGCACGATGGTTGTATCGACGGGAACACGGTTTACGAGACATCGGTGAAGGTCCTAGCGCCAATGTGATACGCAAATGGATCAGAATGTTCGAAACAACTGGCTCGACTGTAACAATAATGGATCGCGGACGTCCTGTCTCTGCGAGAACGCCCGACATTGTGGAACGTGTTCGTGTGTCAGTTCAGCAAAATCCGCAACAATCGACTCGTAAGAGAGGTCAGGCTTTGGATGTTAAAAGAACAACTTTACGACGAATTTTGAAGCGTGACTTGCATCTTAAGGCCTATAAGATCCAGATTGTCCAAGAATTAAAACCGAATGATGCCAGTAACCGCCTTAATTTTGTCAATCAAATGCTCAACCGGTTCAACAACTTTTTCAACGTGATGTTCAGCGACGAGGTGAATTTCCATCTTAACGGTCAAGTAAACAAACAAAACTGTCGATTCTGGTCCGAGACCAATCCCCAACGACTTCATGAACGTCCACTTCATAGCCCGAAACTTGTCGTGTGGGCTGCAATATCGGCAAACGGTATTGTCGGACCATACTTTTTCGAGGACGAAAGAGGTCGCGCAGTGACTGTGAGAGCCCACAATTATTGCGACATGATAAGAGAATTCTTGGTCCCAGCTTTGCAAGAATTTCAAGGGGATACGACCAGGATATGGTTCCAACAAGATGGAGCCACATGCCATACTGCTAGGGTGTCCATTGACCTTCTGAAAGAAACCTTCCCGGGAAAACTCATTTCGAAAAGGGGGGATATTGAATGGCCCCCCCGCAGCCCAGACCTCACTCCCTGTGATTTTTTTTTATGGGGCTACCTTAAATCGGTGGTGTATGAAAACAATCCGACAACTTTAGAACAACTCAAGAGAAACATTATCCGAGAAATTAACAATATCCCGAGGACAACGTTTCGCCGAGTGTTCCAAAATTCGCGACTTCGGTTTCAAGAGTGCCAAGCGGCCGAAGGACGTCATTTAAAGAACATTATTTTTAAGTCGTAAAATTTCCATAATTTCTACTTTCTTTTAATATAAATAAAATTATCGTACGTTTCGTATTTTTTTTTTCATTTCACATTCAAACCCCCAACACCCTTTTGGCCCAGCCTGTATATACTGGTCACAGCTTATATATCCCCAAATCGCGACAATACGTCACTCACCAGCGACGTCATTTTAAAAAACTGGACCAAAGCGAAGTTTCAAAGATAAAATTGATGAATTTACATTCTCTGCAATACGAAGAATTGTTCATCAGTTCTTTTACCGAAATGAACCTCCAACCATTGCAAAGGTTAGTCAATCAGTCAGAAAGTATTATTTTATACCTGCATCTTTTATATATAAGTAATGATTCCAAGCTATTATAAAATTTACTATTTTAGATTTTACAAGTGATGAACGATGATTCAGAAATGCCCAAGATTTCCAAAGACACCCTCAGAAAATTTTTGAAGCATCTTAATTTTAAATTTGTTGCACGGTCACGCAAGAGCACACTTATTGATCGAAATGATATAATAACATGGCGCCAGCGTTACTTGCGATCTATATGTCATTTTCGACGAGAAGGGAGACATATATATTATCAAGATGAAACTTGGGTTAACGCAGGTAAGGCTAACATTTATACACACAAATGAATTTATATACATTTTACATTAAATTTAATAGTAATATTGAATGTTCATGTAATATATTTATTTTAAGGTCATACTGTAAAAAAAACTTGGGTGGACAAGAAAGTCACATCATCTCGACAAGCGTTTTTGGAGGGACTGACCACTGGATTAAAAAATCCATCTGGAAAAGGCAAACGTCTCATAATTAGCCATATAGGTAGTGAAGAAGGCTTCCTGGAAGAGGTGCTCATGATTTTTCAAGCAAAGAAAAATTGTGAAGATTACCATGATGAGATGAATGCAGTTGGTGGAGTCTTACCAAAATTAAGACCACTCCCGAAAATTGGAAACGGCACCAAAAATGAGCTGGAAAAAAGCTGCCATTCAAGATTGGCTTTTAAATAAAAATATTTTTTACGAACCAGATATGGTTAAAGCTACGCTTTTAGAACTGATTCCACATAACGAGTCTTTTAATAAGTACGCTGTAGACGAAATGGCAGTACAACATGGGATCACGGTTTTAAGACTGCCCCCTTACCATTGCGAGCTAAATCCTATCGAATTGATATGGGCGCAGGTAAGGGGCATGTAGCTCAAAATAATAAAACCTTCAAATTGACAGACGTGAGAAATTTATTTCAGGAAGGCATTCAAAAAATTACGGCTACCGAATGGTCTAAATGCGTATCCCATGTTGTCAAAGAAGAGGAAAAAATGAGTAAGCTAGATATGTTAATTGACAATATCACAGACACATTTATAATAAATGTTACAGAAAGTGACAGCGATAGCGATGACGGCGACAATTTATAAAATAAATTATTACCATAATACATCTATGTTTTATTTGTCATGTTCCTTCATGATCACATTTTTTTATTTATTTCACACACAATTATAAAAGAAAAGTCTCAGATCGTTAATTAATCGTCAAAACTAAATTATCGGTTCAGAAATATTTAATTTCCTGATATACTTAGTTTACGAGAGTAAAATTTTAATCGAGAAGAATCGCAACGTCACTATTTAGTACTTGTCATAACGTTGCAACACTGAAATTGTCAAATCTGGAATCGAATTAAAATTCCGAGTATAGCAGTTACACTATTTGCACATTCAGAAGACTTTCAGACAAGCAGATGATGAAACTTTTGGCAAGCCCAGTATCCACAAAATCACTGAGATCATTGTAAATTCTACTTCAAGTGAGCCCGCAGAAGAAAAGAATCATTCTTCGTCTTCTGATTCTCGTTACAACCGCCGATTTAACACTCGACTGTAAACGAAACTCAATTAAGCTCTCAAAGTAAGCTCTCGTTTTATTATTAATCTCAATGATAATCGCCGTAGATCAGGGGTCCAATTCCGCTAAATTACAATTTCGATTCAGTTAAAGTTCGTTTCCAATCGAATTCTAATTTGACTAAAAACGGTATTCCGGTAAATTAATGAAACCGAACTACGATTGGATTACGATTAGATGGTAATCGTTGTTGCCCTTGGTAACCGAAACAATTCTAATCCAAACAAATGTGTCAAATGTTTAGTGGAATACCACTTGATCGAACGTCAACTTTAACTCAACCATGATTGGATCTCGATCGTTGTCAGATTATTAGTGGAATACTAAAACGTGCAAAACTCGTCATTCAGCTGCGATCCAATTGTAATCAAAATTAATCAGTGGAATTGGCCCCCTGAACGCGCCGACCGTTGATCAAGATTTTAAGGACAATATTAAAATTTATGGAGGAATACTAACAGCGGTTTTGGCATTATTGGCGTTAATCATATTATGCTGGTTATACAAGAGGTGCAACTCAGGTAAAGTCCTGGATTCGTAAACAAATGATGTTAATAATTTGGAAGTAGCGGCTCCCACGCGAAATCCACAACAAGTTGTATTTGCGGCCTAAGTATTTTTATTTTTGAGTTTTATTGTCGGGTAAATAAGTTGTTTATTATATTTATGTATATATTAGTAGCGCTGTCACGAAGGGTACCGTGGGGGCACCAAGGGATCTGGGGGCTTAGACAAAGTAACAATTTAAAAACGATAACGAAGTTCGAAAAGACTAAAATGTATGGGACTGACATAAGCCGCGTTAAATCACGTGGTCAATCTACATCGTTATCGCAAGTTGGTAGACAATGTTTTAATTCGTAACGAAACCATAGAGGAACGAATTGTTTTTGTGGCTATCCCATACAAATGCGGAGACAAGCAGCACTTTCAGCGTTCGCCTTCGCTTCGATCGCGATCGCCAAACAAGATAACGAAACGAATGTTAAAACGTTGTAGTTAAAGAAACAATATGGCCGGATTTCATTTAGCAGCAGATTTTTGACACGGAGTGATTACATTTACTTACATACTCTTAGGTATTTCTTCTGTGCTAGAGGCATTATTGCAGATCGAAAATGCATTCTGTACGTTTATTGTGGGCTGCACACAATGAAAACACCTGGGAGAGGCGCCAAAACCGGTTAAGACAGCGACGGCAATTGGAAACAATTGAGGATATGCCAGGATTGTTATGCATCCAACATTTCAGGCTTAATAAGAGAACATTTAGGAAATGATGTAATGACCTAAAATGTCATGCCGGATTGAAAGGTTCCCCTGAAATTCCCCTGGAAATAAAGGTAAAAAATTTAACATTCATAAACCAATTATTTACTTAATTAATGCAGGCATCATCGAACCAAATAGGTACCAACCTATGTATTATTATATTTTTCAGGTGTTGTGTGCTCTTAGCATTTTAGCTACAGGGTCGTACCAAAAAATAGTGGGTGTGGGCCAGTATTTGACTCTGTGTGGTTTACAAAATTTAAACTATGTAAGAAGGTAAATACTAAATTCTTAATATTATATTTATTGTAAGTATGTCATATCATACATAATGAAATAAGTATATGATAAGTTTCAGGTTAAGTAACTTGATTTATCAGCGCTTTATTAAATTCCTTCCCTTCCATGCAATTTGGTTCTATGTGGAAACCAAATAACACATAATGTTTTATTTTTTTTCCTTTTCAGATATGTGATTATGACTTACACATAATAAATGTGAACTCCAAATTTGGTGGAGCTACGCATGACTCCCACACATGGTCTGCATGTCACGTAGGCACATATATGCAAGGGCTTCATGAAAGTGGTGAACACGTTTGGTTGTTAGGTACGACATTGTTTCTTATATTGTAAATAGTGAGACATCTGAAATAGGTCTATACTCCTAGTAGTAATTGCATAACATTTAAGTGAGCATGACTACAAATAAACAACAATTAATACAATCTTTTGTTAGAACTAGAGTAGTTTATTAATAAAAATATATTTCCTTTTTTAGGAGATTCTGGCTATCCACAGCGGCCCTGGTTGAATTATCCGACACTTTTAAAAATGAATCTATTTTGAATACCATTAAGTTTTGGAGACCATCTAAAAGTAATAACACTTAATTCACTTACCACTGCCAAAATATTGTTTTAATTATAATTTGAAAACGATTAAACGCAACACTCACTTATTCTTAGCATTAAAAACTTTTTGAAAACAACAACTACTAAGTTCGCGGGTTTGATCCGATTTGACACTTCATGACTGACACTGACAGCTAAATTTTCGATACCATAAACAATATTTTTGTTTCATAACGAATAAACAATTCGACACAACGATCGCGACAATAGTGTTACATTGGCTAGGAAATTGTTTTCGATATCTCAGTGACGATGACGAATTTAGATATCGTTTCGGTACGAAGCGATGTTACTTTGTCTAAGGACCCTGGTTATTTAATTTTTATGGCAGGGTACTCTTCGCGGCAGCTACCCTTAATTTAGTGTTATTATTGTATCGAGAGAATCTCAAGACGGTCCTCGAAATATGTTTCCGCAAATTTAGTGATAGGTATATAACATAAAATGATTTCGAGATAATTTAAAGTATTTTTTTGATTGTTTAAATCGATTTTGTCAAAAACGATACAAATTAATTTTAAGGATTTTTTAAAAGTGCCTTATTTAGTGTTCAACTGGACCCCAGAGTTATGGACAAGGCTGAGGATACAGTATGCTTGCCCAGAAAATTTAAGTTCTAATATTTCAATGGGTTTATTGCTGAAAAAGTTACTTGGCAGGCCCAATTTGCAGAATGATTTAACCGCAATTATTATTAATTTTCGATTAATTCCAATTGCAATGAAACACAGACATGTGTTAGCATTTTTATATACTATAACTATTGAAGAGGCTGTATGGCCATTTACCATAGCCTGTTTAAAAAAGAGATATATCTAGAGTTACTGGTCCAATTCAAAAAATACTTTCACTAATAGGAAGCTACATTATCCCCATAGGCTACTTTTTATCCCGGGAACATGAGTCAAGCCACAGGGAATGGCTAGTATGAGATAAAGAGGGAGTTGACCAACTGTTTTTAATAGTAAAATAATAAGCACTAACCCACAGGTTAAATATGGCTATGTCAATTTGTATAGAGAATCAATCAAAGTTCATCGGGTATTTTTGAACCTGGTAAGCTTGAATGTGCTTTGTTTTGAAGGTTTAGGGTTTATATTTCATGGAATGTATTTATTTTAATCAAAATGTATGGGGAAAAAAGTTTAATAGTCACATAACATATATATTTGACATTATTGATTTTCAATCATTACTACTAACTGTAATACATTCTCTGGCCCTTAGAATAGTTATCTTTCACACTATAAGCCTAATAACCGCTTTCAATATTTAGCAAAATAAAAAATCCCTTTTTAGGGAAGGAATAGACTAGTTTTGTTAGTGTCGCTGGTGGGTCACAGGTCCAAATATAATACCCTGTCTGCGCTTACCCCGATTAAAAGTGCAATAGCAATGTTGTATTTTGTTTATGATTGTTAACCACTGTCTTCAGGTGTCATCTTTCTTAACCTATTTGGATTCAATAGACATACGTCACACTCTCACACAAAAATAAAATAAATTTAAGATTAAGAGTAAACGCTCCAACGTTAAATTCAAATTTTATCACATGTTTTGCTAATTGCAGCTCAGTTATAGATAATATGTTGTCAACAAGTTATTTGCGACAAGAATGGTAGTATATTTACTGATTAATAATAAAAGAAATCATCAACACATTCCTCCAAGGTATATTAGTAACATTTTCATGAAATAGTTGTTTGCAATGTAAGCGCAAAAAATTAGTTTATTTAGGACATCACATTAGAAACCTCTAAAATTATCAGTGTTTCTCTACTATGTATGCATGTATTATACACATAATCATCCCCTTGAATCACTCTATCTATTAAAAAAACAGCATCAAAATCCGTTGCCTAGTTTTAAAGATCTAAGCATACATAGGGACAGACAGACAGAGAAGCGACTTTGTTTTATACTATGTAGTGATAAAATATTATTCTACGAAAGTTGCTGTCTTAGAACAATGAAGCAAAATTTTGGGTCTATAGTGACATGCCACGACTCACAGAAAACACACACGAGACATAAAGACTAGGTACCCTAACATGGTACGACGGACAGAAGAACGAAATATACAAATCAACTATTTCCACCATAATTCCAACCACCTTCAACACCTTTTTACCTATTACAAATCACTAACAAAACAAAAGACAGTCGGCAACCGGCCCCATTTGGCTTGTGTCAAGCATTTATGCATATTTGCGTCAAAATTATGAGTAAAAATAAAATCTACAGATGAGTTTTAAAAATTTCTGCACTTTACCACGTACGATGTAATTTTTTTTTCAATGTAAAATAGTAAATTCGAGAAACTGCAAATTCAACAATACAAGCCAAGCCACGAGGACGCCATTTTATGTTTTAACACTTTTAACATTTTTTTTCTTCACTTCTCCCAGTGTTGCCAACCCTAGCATTGAGCAAAACTGTAGATATGCTGATAATTTAAATTATTTACTTTGTGTGCAAGGTACCTTTTATTGTGGTCGTTAAAAGATTATTTCTTAGTTTTGTTTTCATATTAATGCTCTAAAACAAGCATTTTATCGTAGCGGTACTGTGCGGCAAACATATAAGCTTTTTGATTAAAGTCGATAATTGTGGAAACATTGCAGAGCCGTCCGTGTACGGACTAATAAAATAGATGACAATAGCATCTTAATATAAAACTGTCGATTTCGAGGCCTAAACTTGTACATATTACTTTATAATTTGTGGGCCTAAACTGAAAACTGTCAGTATTTCCGAAAAACTGTAGATCTACAGTAAAAACTGTAGGGTTTACAGCAAGTTTACTTTTTCTTTTTGGCATAACACTTTCTGTATTATGCCAGTGTCAAGCTTAGCATTGTATTATTTATTCTTCATGTATGTTTATTTGTTGTAAAGTGGAAGTCGTGCTTGATATTGAGACAACCTGGGGGCTAAAACGGCCGCTCGAGCAATATTGCTATGCAATTCATATCTCGAATTTACAGCAGATTATGGTGTAATTTGTCAAAATTGTATATTAATTGATTAAAATAATTTGCGTTGTCACCAAAAAATACAAAAAAAAACATTTGGTTCTGCTGTAAATTCGAGATATGAATTGCATAGCAATATTGCTTAAGCGGCCGTTTTAGCCCCCCTGAAAAGCCACTGACTATACACTAAATCACAGATTTATAAACAATAGGAATCTGAGTACTAAATCATTTCACTTTACTGGTGCACTTGTATTGATCTTTATTGGACAAAACAACAGCTATAACATTCAATAAAACTCAAAATATACGATTTTATGACAATAAAATGAAAACTTAACGTCACTTTGCAAAAATAAAATTCGATTATTATTTTTACCGTCCATTTTAAACTGATAAAAAATAATTGTATCGATCTTTATATGAATATCGAACCAATAATCATGTATGAAAACTTTCGATGTCGATTTCGTTCCCGACGAGCTATCAAATGGCTATTTTAAATAGCAGTTGGATCGAAAAGATTCGATATCTATAAAGTAAGATTGAATATGAAGTTGGGTTGGTTGATCCGGGTGGATATTGAGAGCTCATCGTACTCATCACCATCTCATCGTTTTCTGGGTGTCGTTCGTTCGTAGGATTTGCCACATACCACCCGGAAACACTGCACAGCACAGCTGACTGTCAATGTCAGGTTAATCAAAAGTTGTCAATCAGATGTATTTTTGAGGTTACGTTTTTATTGAAAAGTAGATAATAATTTAGATAATATTTTCTATAATGTCTAATAGTGAAGAGGAAAGTCTGTTAACTCACCACAAACAGCAGGAATTATGTTCGACACGGTTGCCTTATAGGCAAGGTAGAAAACTCACTGCAGTAAAGGTAAAGATTATTAATTACCCAAGTAAATTCATTTAGAAATACATTGTTTAAAATTTATTATTTTGTAGGTTTATACTATAAATGATGAATCAAAACACCTGCTCATTTTCGGTGTCCCCTCCCTAAACTTACGACAGGAGACGAAAGCCTTGTTTTTCAAATTTGGAAAATTATTGCAATTTAACTTAACTAATCATCCAGCGGAACAATTTACTGAGACTTATCATGCACTATTTGAGAGAATACAATCGGCTCGAATTGCTAAAAAGATGTTGGATACTAAAAATTATTATGGCGGAATTTTGCATGTTTGTTACGCGCCAGAATTAGAAACATTGGATGAGACAAAAGAAAAATTAATACAGAGGCAAAAAGACGTTGTGTACAGATTGCGAAATTTAGAAAAAGAAACAATTCAGAGTAAAATTAAATTGAATTTGGAACATCGACATCAGACCACTCAAAATTTAGAAGAAACAACTTCAAACATAGATCTAGAAAAAAAAAATATAGTCAATGAAATTACAGATGTAGTTGTTGAAGACAATGTAAAATTAAATATGGGTGATATTAATACTATCCATGTTGGAGGGAAAATTAAAAGGAGAAAGCAAGAAGTTTGTATTGAAAAAAGTTTTAAACCAACATTTTCCATGGACAATGTAGAAGTCGTAGATTGTACGTCAACTGAAAAGGAAACGGTTACAAATATAAATGAAAGTCTAAATTACAATAAATTTGGTAATGAAATAATTAGGAAGGTACCTGAAAAGGCTGTTAATAGGATTAAGTTTTATGTGGGAAATAAAGAAACATAATTTATTTGTGTTGGTTTTTATTTAATGCATTCTCTTATTTAACACTCAGTACAAACAAGTATATAAAATGAAAATAAATATGTCTGACATATAAATAGCATGGGTGTACCCAAGGGGGGGGGGCAGGTGGGGCAGCCTTCAATTTTGTGGGCTACCTTGTAGCCTTGAGTTTATGAACTTTTTGGTATTATTTGAAAAATACAATGCGCTTATCACTAAATTCTTTGGAGACACTTAAAACTGATGTAATAAATTAAAACGCAAGATACCTATATAGTTTTGAACACTCGAGTATAGTTTTAGAAGGCAGGTACGTTTACTTTTATATAAATAATCTAGAGTTGGTTACTTATTCTTCCTCAGGGAATTCGTCGGCGGGCACTTCTTCCTCGTCGAATTCTCCGTCGTCGACGCCTACTTCCTGTTGATAGAAATATTCAATTTCAAGCCTTTATTATATTCAAAGTAGTATAAATTAATCATTCCCCTGATCAGCGCGTCCCCTTGACACAAAGGCCTCCTCCATAGCCCTCCACCCCACCCTATCTCTCGCCAGTCTCAGCCAATGCGGGCCACCGACCCTCCTCAAGTCGTCAGACCATCTCTTAAGTGGTCTTCCTCTCTCTCTTTTTGTATTAAGTCGAGGTGTACATACTGTTATCTTTTTTGTCCATTTTTCCTTTCCTCTTAACATATGGCCTGTCCACCTCCATTTTAGCGTTTTAAATATCGATAGAAATATTAAACTTATGAAAATTATTGCTAATAGACTTTCACAGGCACTTATGATTATGACTCTAATATAGTTTCGGTAAGTTACATTTAAGGGGGAACGTTCGGTTAGAGAGCGAAATTCAAATTTTATCAAGTTTTTTGCTAATTGCAGCTCAGTTATAGGTCGTAAGTTATCAACATGTTATTTGCTAGAAGAATGGTAGTATATTTACTGATTAATAACAAAAGAAATCATCAACATATTCCTCCAAGGTATATTAGTGACATTTTCATGAAATAGTCGTATATGTCAGTCGTGAATTTCGCGCTCCAACCGAAGGTATACCCTCAGCCGCTAATACATGCACCAATAGACTAGTCAACAGTGTCAAAAATACAATAATAATAGTTTCGACAATAATTAAAAAGTAGCTAATTTGATAATGTCAGGAAATTACCCTATTGCCTACTCTGTACAAAATAAGCACGTAAAACGTAGTGTTTATATCCTCTTTGAGCACATTTACATTCTAGTGAAGCGACACGAATCAGCTACATAGTTCACAAAGCGACGGATAGATGGCGCCACTATAATCTACGACCACAGAGTAATAATATACGTACAAGTACAACGGTAATGGCCAGCCAGGCGGGTACTATAAAGTACCCTACCACCGTAGAAAGACTAACCTCGTACTGCTGATATTCTGAGACAAGGTCGTTCATGTTGCTCTCTGCCTCCGTGAACTCCATCTCGTCCATGCCCTCACCCGTATACCAGTGAAGGAAAGCCTGCAGATATAATACTGGGTTACATTTAAATGTGTAGCGAAATTTTCAGGACAACAACTTTTACTACTTGTTTTCAGGGTTGTTTATAATGATGTACCTTCCGGTGTTCTGTGGCCGTCTGTACATACAGCCTACTTTTTCGTGTATGACATGACCTTGCCTTTTAAGGCGATGTTAGTACAGTGGTAGTGACGTCGGATGCCGCGACGAAGGTGTGTGAGTTATCGGTGAAGGAAAACATAATGAGGAAACCTTAGCACGGTGGTAGGTACTTTGTAGTACCCGTCTGGTTAGCTACCACCCTCAAGTTAAAAATCTGTCGCCAAGCACCTTTCGGTGTGTTCCGACAGCTGCACTTGAGAGCCAGTTCCTTTCTAGGCTTTGTGTGCTTACCATCATCGGCCACATCATCACTGACCACGGTGAGATTGTGGTCAAACACAGGCCTATGCATAGTATATTTATTTTATTTTTATTATTTGTTGCTATAGCAGTAACGGAAATACCTACACATTCTTTAAAAAAATCAACAGACTATCTATTACGGTTTATGAGATACAGCTCGCTGACAAACAGACGTACGGATGGACAGCAGAGGCTTAGTAATAACGGAGGGTTCCGTCATCATCACACAATGTTTTTGTTTTAATTTAATAATTTCTGATTATTTTTTATTTACCTACAACCTGCCCGTCGTGAATTAGTACTTACCTTCCGTCTAAACATGACGGTAAACTGCTCGGATATTCTCTTGAATATCTCCTGAATGGCGGTAGAGTTGCCGACGAAAGTGGCGGCCATCTTGAGCCCGCGCGGCGGGACGTCACACACGGCTACCTTCACGTTGTTCGGGATCCATTCCACGAAGTAACTGTAGGAAATAAACAACGTTACTATGATAATATGCTTCCGTTTCCGGCTGTTCTCCTCTACAGATTCTCATGAATATTTGTGAGCAGGTACGATAATTATATGGAACTTTTTCGTCGACTCAGTTTTTGGAAATCTTTCAAAATGGCGGAGATATGAGGGTTGAAAACATAAAAAAAAAACAAGATGCCAACTTGTACAGTTGGAGGGTGGTCCCTAGCCATGAAATCTTTCATATATAATCATTCCTTTTTGACAAAACGACTAAACGATTTACGACTTGATGATTTTATTAAGGTGCCTTATCGGAGTCCTTGGTTGTATGGACAAATCGTAAATTTTTTTGGCCTTAGTAAATCACTTTTTTTTTACTATGTATAGGCCTGTGTTTCTGATGATGGTGCACACAAAGCCTAGAAAGGAACAGCTCTCAAATGCAGCTGTCAGAATACACTAGAAGGTGCTTGACGACAGATTTTCAACTAGAGGGTGGTTAATACTGTTTTTATTCGCTGCTCACTGGGTCGTAAATCGTAGGAGTGGTGAAGAGAGTATTTCTCCCACTCATGTGTCGTATGGGCGGGCGCAATGCTGCGCATTATTGCTATCGATAGTATTTAATTTAGTCCTTTTTATTTATACCCTCACCGCTCTGTACAGCGAGCGAAAAACAGTATTAATGTACCTGGAGTTCTTGTCCTGTACAGATAACATCTGGTCGTCGACCTCCTTCATGGACATGCGTCCGCGGAAGATGGCGGCGACGGTGAGGTAGCGGCCGCGGCGCGGGTCGCACGCCGCCATCATGTTGGTGGGACTGAACATCTGCTGCGTTAGCTCCGACACCGACACCGCCCGGTACCCCTGGCTGTTGCGGGCCGTCAGCGGGGCGAAGCCTTGACGACAAGTTAAACGCAAATCATTTTTAAACTAGCTTTCAACCCGTGGTTTCAACTATTTTACCGTCAGTCGTGGGTTCCTGTCGCGGACTATTCGGATCATAGCTATCTGTATGATATAATATCACAATAGTACCTGGCATGAAGAAGTGCAGCCGCGGGAAGGGAACCATGTTGACAGCCAACTTCCTGAGGTCCGCGTTCAGCTGTCCAGGGAACCGGAGGCAGGTGGTCACCCCGGACATTGTCAACTACAATTAATTACGAAGAAAGTACAAGATCTAGCGGATAGATGGCACTACAAGATTCACGAGCTAACGAAAGTCTTTGGTTACATAAAAAAACCCGTCAAAGGCTCAGAGCTATACAGCCTTATCATATTTATATTTATATTATTTATGTATAGCCAACATATGCGTCGGATGGCGCACAATAGATTGTTATTATTTCTTACTTTCTCTAAAAATTCCGATAACAATAGATATTTTCAGATAGGATATTTTTAAAAGGTGGGTTCATCTGAACAGCTTTGATTATAGGAGTAACTGATATCTATAATAATAAAAACAACGGTAAAATGCGAGTCTAAATCGCGGATCAAGGGTTCCGTACTAATGAACTGCAAATGTAATTGGAATTCATATTATTGTATTGTCATCAGACTCATGTGGTGTCTTTTTCAGATCATTTGAACACTGGGAAGTGAGTCATTTACTTGCAAGATTCCACCTAAACATACTAACACGGTAAATTGTGTAAAATGTCGACTTACTGAAACCAGATGGTTTAAGTCTCCATAAGTAGGAGACGCGAGCCTCAAAGTCCTGAAGCAGATGTCGTATAGTGCTTCGTTATCAATGCAGAATGTTTCGTCAGTGTTTTCAACCAACTGGTGGACGGAAAGCGTCGCGTTATAGGGCTCCACCACAGTGTCCGAAACCTGAAAAACAAGAAAAAAGAATTGTTAAAATTGGTACCATAGTTTTTGAGTTTATTCATTACAAATAAACATATAAATCTTTTCACACTTTATGTATATTGAGTATATAAATCAAATTAAAAGAAAAATAATCTACTTAAACAAGACTTAAATAAATAAAAACTCCTCGCTGAATGATCAGACTTAGCCTCTGGGCAAATAAGTCCGTGGCTCTCAGATCCCCAGAGGCCAAAATCAAACGCTTGCCTATGTCTTGAACTATTCGCTTCGTGTCAGATGACTAAGGGCCCAAGGTTTCAACCGCAAGCACCGCAAATACATAATCATCAATGAGATGGCAGTAGTTTCGGCGCTTGAGGAATAGTCGTTTCACTACAATAATAGTATAGATTTCCTCAAGGCGTGTGCTGCTGCAAATTAAAAGCGTTTCCACTTTAACGGCTAACGCCTTGGCGAAAAAAAGCTCCCCGCCCGAGGCCTTGATAAGTTTGGAAGATAATGTGCGAGCAAAGCGGTAACCCAAGGACTCATGGTCTCGACCTCAAAAGGAAAAAGGTAAATTTAATTTTGAAGAGTCCTTACCTTAGGAGAAGGCATGACGCTGAACGTGTTGACAATCCTGTCAGGGTATTCTTCCCGGAGCTTGCTTAGCAGTAGTGTTCCGAGACCCGATCCTGTTCCGCCGCCCAGAGAGTGAGTCAGCTGGAATCCTGGGACATTATAAAGTTTATACTTGAATGATGAAGACACTTTCCACTGTGGCATTTTTATGACAGGATTTTTATTTTATGATAGGTGTGGGAGCGAATCCTACAATAAGCTTGAGCTTTCGGAGAAGGAAAACACCGTGAGGAAACCATAGCACGGTGGCAGGGTACTTTGTAGTCCACTCTGGCTAACTACCACACTAAAGTTGATAATTGTATAAATATTCTTTAGAACAAAATTTCCCTACCCTAAGAAGGAAATAAAAATACTACAGCGGGGCGTTCAATCCACAATCTGACCTTCCCGGGTTGAAATATCCTCCTAATAATTACCTTGAAGACAGTCGCAAGCCTCTGACTCCTTCCTCACGACGTCCATGACGGATTCCACCAGTTCAGCGCCCTCTGTGTAGTGACCCTTTGCCCAGTTGTTACCTGCAAATAATGAGTATGCTTTTGTAGCGACCCCTACATAGTTCACACACCGATGGATAGATGGCGTCACACAAATCTACGGACAATTGCTCTTATGAAGTTCCTTTTTAACCTTTGTGTCTGCACTACCCTTGGCCACAACCATACGTTTTTGGCCACACATCACTGACCACGGTGGGTTTGTCTGGTCAAACAAAATGTCTATACCTACATCAGATTTTTTGTACGGGGACCTACCGTACTGTTACCGTTTGTTGTTATAGCTCCACTGTCTACCTATCTGCCCGCTGACAGACGAACATACGGATAGCGGAGGCTTAATAACAGGGTTCCATTGGCACCCTTTGGGTACAGATTCCTAATTAGTCCAAGAACATGGAACACAAGTTTCTCACCAGCTCCACTCTGCCCAAAGACGAAGTTATCGGGGCGGAACAACTGTCCGTAGGTGGAACCCCTAATGGCGTCCATGGTTCCTGGCTCCAGGTCCACAAGAACTGCTCGGGGCACGAAGCGTTTGCCTGGAAAGAAAAAGAGGGTGAACTAGTTGACTCAGACGAGACCTTACGGAAAACCACTTCACTTTCTGTCCGACGGTTGGCGAGGCAACACGCCTGCAAGCGCCTAGAAGCGAAACACGTGTCGATTTCGTGTAGAGTTTCCTTGACAGAGAAGGAGATCCAGGAACTAGTTACTTAATTTGTCTTTCGTATAATTTTATAAACAGGGTGAAGATTCATAGTAACATGCGTTAGTATTTTACCTGTAGCGACCCCTTTCAGCTACATAGTTCAGACATCAATGGATAGATGGCGCTGCAATATAACAACACTATCTACATAGAACCTACATCGCGCTAGTGAAGTTTGTTCGCGCATTCACATATATACAAGATCCCAACATCAACAGTTGGGGGGCGGTACAGGCACGATGACCCAACCTGGCGGAAGATCATCTTTTTTCATATGACTATGTTATCCCCTTAGGGTTTGAACTTGTAAAAAATCTTTCTTAGCGGATGCCTACGTCTTAATAGTTGTATGCCAAATTTCAGCACGATCCGTCCAGTCGTTTGAGCTGTGCGTTGATAGATCACTCAGTCAGTCAAATCCTTTCTTAAATATAGAAATTGTGTTATTTTCCATTCTAAATACTTTATTTTATGTCAAGCAGACTTGTTTGCATTGGAAGGAAATCGAACACACGACCTCAGGCGAGATAGATAACCCGTCAAAGATCAGGGTTAATAGTCCACCCAAACAAAGTAAGTATTATGTCGACATTACCATCAGATGCCTCGTTGTAATACACCTGGATTCTCTCGAGTTGAAGGTCGCTATCGCCTCTATAGTAGCCGGTGGTGTCTATGCCATGCTCGTCCGATATGATCTCCCAGAACTGTTGACGATTATAATGTTATTATTGTTTACTATGTATAGGCCTGTTTGACCACAATCTCACCGTGGTCAGTGATGATGTGGCCGATGATGGTAAGCACACAAGCAGATTTTCAACTTGAGGGTGGTAGCTAACCAGAAGGGTACTACAAAGTACCTACCACCGTGCTAAGGTTTCCTCATTATGTTTTCCTTCACCGATAACTCACACAAAACGACCTTCGTCGCGGCATCCGACGTCACTACCACTGTACTAACATCGCCTTAAAAGGCAAGGTCATGTCCTACAATACACGAAAAAGTAGGCTGTATGTACAAACGGCCACAGATCAAGATACACATTTTTGTTGCAAAATAGCGCCTATTACAAGCGCATAAGGTGCCGCAGTATATAGCTTGATCTGTGGCCGTGTGTACACCGTCATTAAGTACTTATGTATAGTAACATAATAAAAATTAATAATGTTTGAACAGATTTCATTGTGGTGGCACTTGAGTAAACAAAAAACGAAAATTCACACTTGGAAATAGTGACCATTTATTGTGTTTTCAAATACCTACTATATTACCTATAGAAATCTATTCCTTTTTCTAAATGTATGTTCATATTTTCAAGTTATTTGGATGGTTATGGCCTTCAAAAAGCGGCATGTTTTTTTTCTGACATTACTAAGCAAAAATATTAAAAAAAAAACTATTCCTCGTCATATACTATATTTTACAAATCTCTCACAACAAAGGATGCAGAGAAAAACTTAATCTAGAATCATTTCTGATTCTGGAAAAGACGACGCATGATGCAAATGCTTTTTTCTTCGATTGGAAACACAAACTCATTGGAGAATTAAATCATATATTTTATCTATGGTAAGCCTACAAGAACGAAGATGATAGCTAGTGGTAGTATACGTCGAAGGTCGCGGTTTCGAATCCTACAATGTGCTTGAGTTTTCGGTGAATGAAAACATCGTGACGAAACCATAGCACGGTGATAGGGTACTTTGTAGTACCCGCCTGGCTGGCTACCACACACACGCACAAGTTAAAAATTTGTCGGTGTGTCTCAGCAACCGCACTTGAGAGCTAGTTCCCTTCAAGGCTTTGCGTGTTTACAACCTTCGGCCACGACATCACATACTAAAAAAAAATACAAAATGATCTTGGATATTATTTAAAAAAAATATATACTTATAAGAAAATGAGTTTATAATTTAATTATGAGAGTGAAATCTTTTTAGCTACTTAGGTTTTGCAACTAAGTTCGCATGTACTCGTAGTAGGAACCTAAATACATACAAACCATTGTTATTAAATAACAACTTTCTATTATTACCATCAAAGCACGCAAAACCGTTGGCTGTGTCTAGTAAGTATTATAATTATACCTACAGTTATATCTGCATGACCGTATCAGAGGTAAAAATAGATTTTAGCACGACAGACAGAAAACTATAGAGAAAAATCGAATAATATTAGGTATTTTTATATGCGCACCTTTGAACCTATTTGATTGCCACACTGGCCGGCTTGTAAATGCACTATTTCACGCATTTTTTAAATAAATAGTATCACTTGAAAACACACACGAGACTACAACACGATGTACTATTTTAAGACTTGATGAACGCAACACGTGGTTTATGTTTTTGCCGTTTACTTTCTATGATTTATTAATAGACTTTAACAATGTATACTGTTTGAATTTTTTATTATGAATAAGCTATGTTTATGAGTAAAAAGAAAATCATTTTCCTATTCGAAAGTAGTGAAACTTAATCGGTTATTTATTACAGCGCCATCTAGTATGCACTATACAGAAGAGATTATATATTTATTCATGTTACTTTAATATTGTATTTCAAAATTATTACACAATATTATTAAAAATGCATGAGTTTACAAATGTTTCTAAAAATAATATTATGTACATTTTATTTAATTTTACAAGAAACTAAACGTTTTTGTTCTACCGATCCTGAATTCCTGACATTTCTATTTCTTTCTGTTCTGTCCAAGTTCTGTCAGTGTCAACGAAACGAAACTGTCAAGTTCGTCATGTCTGTCATATCAATTTTTTACAGGCTAGCTAGATTTTAATTTCAAATCAAATAAATTTCACTATTAAATTTTTGAAAATTCTTATTTCAATATAATTAATTCTGTTCAAACAACCGACGAAATTGATTACTTGCTAGATTTTTCCAATTATTGCCAAGTATTTTGTTTGTGTTGGTTTCGTGCGCCATGTTGTGTGAAAACACTATGCCTTGGGGCGAAAGAGCCATTTTATCAGTAAAGCAATTATTTCTTTTGTGCTGAACGCAGTATTCGATAACTTATGACGTGTTAAAATTGCAATATAGGAATAATAAGTTGCGACTTCGCATCAAAAAGTGAGTAAAAAAAGTTATTATTTTTCTTTTATAGTTTTTTTTATCAGGATTCGTACTTGATATGCTATACTTTTCGCCGCGGCCCCGCGTGCTGTGTTAAAAAAATCCAGCACCTTTTTTGCTAGTCTTGCTTTAATGTAAAGATTTTTTTGCTCATATTTATGTATATTTGAACTAGTTACTAATTCATAATATTTAAAGCTCGCGGCGCCGCCCATGAAGTACATATAATAGTTTAGCTAAAATAAATTCTCTATTCTAATAATTTTATAGTCTAGAATTCTAGATAAGTGATATGAATTCTCAACTAACTGATATAACTCTATTTTGATGTCTGTGCTTGTATTGTTATTGTTAATTTATATTTAAAAAAAATAATGTACACACAACAAACTAGAGGCATGGCTACTCTGTTCCTCACAGTATATCCAGACCATGCACCTGACAGGTAGTCAATGCAAACAGTTTTTTTATGAAAGTGTCTTCTCAATAATAGATACCTAGCTGTGAGGGAAAATGATTCAAAACTGATCATGCTTTAACTTTATAAAAATAAAAAATTATTTATCTATATTTATTTTGACATTTCACATGTGTTTTATTTGGTTTGTTAATAGGTAAATATATTTATAATAAACTAGTTATTCCCCTCGGTTTCACTCGCATTCCTGGGATAAAAAGTAGCCTATAACCTTTGGCGATAATGTAGTGTTGATTCTCTTTTTTGTTTTGTTTGCGATTTTCCTGGGATCCCACCATCAAATCCTGGTTTGGTGACAACCTCAGAAGTATACTCTTTCGAATTAATATTTTAAATCAGTTGATTATTGGCAGAGATATTGATAAACATACAACACAAGTATTAGACACTTAAGCTCATTAAATAGTAAGTAAAAATCTAGTTGAAATAGGTATAAAGTGAACTAGGTAGGTACATGAATAATGTTAGGAATTATGGAAATGCACTATTCCCCATTATTACAATAATGAAATTGGAATGAAATGAAATATTATTTATTCAAATAGACCATCACAGGCACTTTCTTCACTTTCTCTAAAGTAGCGGAGTGTAGCTTTGGGGTGCTGACAAATTTGCTTCAGGGATGTGGGTGTTGCTATTATCAATGGTGGCGAAAGCATCCTTGAATCTGTATCCAAGGTTTTTGGCTCCAAAAGGCACTTACGAATTGTCAGACTCTAATGCACGGTTCGGAAGGTAGCTTCTGCTTGTTTAACAGATTTGCGATTTCATAATTATATTGTGATAATATAACTGTTGTTAATATGAATGGAGAGATCAAGTTCACAAAACCGATTACTTTACCGTCCTCGACGGCGAGGACCACCGCGACGTCCCACTCAGTCTCGTCCCGTTCAAGCGGCCCGAGCTGCCATCAGTAATCCGACCGCCCCCAATTAGTCGTAACTCGTACAAAGTCCTCCCCCTCCCCCGGTAACGCCCTGAGCCGAGGTTCGTACCCCATTCGGGGGTGCCCCGGGCGTTGTTACCTAAATATTACCCGGCTGAGAGCCCTGTGCGCTCGCCGATTTGTCCGGTAAGGTTGTTGCAGCCATCTGAGGCTACCAACTTAGTCCTTTCAAAAAAAAAAAAAACGCGTCTTATAATCTGTATGTTAGTAATTTTGACAGATGGTTAAAAAAAATACTGTATGCCAAAAAGATTTGCAAAATAATAAATTTATGTAGGTATATCCCCTTGTCCCATCCCTTTTCAATCCAGACCGCATCCCTTGGGTAGCTCGGCGGTTCGCGCCCTTTTGTATATTACAACCGGTGTCTGGAAATTTCAACTTTATGTCTACATTATTTAAGTCTATTATGGTTTATAGTTATGGGCGGGCTTCGTGCGGGCCTTATGTATTAAATATCTGTACAACGTTACTGTACGTTACATAATGTATAGTACACCAAGGGGTTGTTTTTAAGAATAGAAGAATTTTCATTCATATAAGAAGCAGTTAGAAAAAATCGATATAAAAATAAACAAGATGTAAGCCATCAAAGATTTATTCCTATCTCTTTCTAGCAAAACAGAAATTAGCATGGAGTTTATATGGTCGTCATAGTATTATGACGTCACATCCGATCTCTCTTCTAAGAAATTAAATAAAAGATAACCTAACCATAGTAAAAAAACCTGCCAAGTTTGAGTCGGACTCGCGCACGAAGGGCACTTTGAGTACGGAACCCTAAAAATGAGATGCCATATTTTTAGCAAATAATCGATTTTATATATACCTGGAACATACATCGCCCCCTTTCTGTCTCGTGGGGCTAAGCCCGTATCCCGAAAAACTTTCAACCGCGCCTCGGCCGCCGTTCGTCACTTACTATTTACATGACAGCTCGAAAAAGGCTTAAAGTTTCAGGGTTCATGTAGATATGTAATTCATCTGTCGTGCTTTAAGGTAGATTTTCAACCGATATTTTTTGTATTATAATTCAGGACTGCGCCAGTCCATACCTTATTTCGATGGGATACCTATTAAATTCAATTGATAAATTTTAAATCCTCTGCCATCCCGTTCGTCACTGTGCGCCGGACATAAATGGTTAATGTTGTAACGTTTTTAATATTTTATAGGTTTTGTAACTTTTTAGTCTGCTGGGCCAACCATATTATAAGAAAAATCACTCGTATCTATAAATACCTGTCCCCCGCGGTTTCACTCGCGTTCCCGGGATAAAAAGTAGCCTATAACCTTCGGGGATAATGTAGCTTCCTATTAGTAAAAGATTTTTTCGAATCGGACCAGTAACTCCGGAGATTAGCGCGTTCAAACAAACAAACTCTTCAGCTTTATTATTAGTACTAGCTGTCCCCCGCGGTTCCACCCGCGTTTCCAAATAAAAAGTAGGCTATGCAACCTGATCTAGATAAGGCAACATAATAATTGTCCATGGGAAAAACAGTTTTCTCTTAAATATATTCCAACATGCTTAAAAGTTTGTCCTTGTGCTTTATTTATATTGACTTCAGACGATAGGTAGGTAATTTTACAGGAAATTGTACCTATTCGTTTAAATCTATATGGTAAATCTGTGGGTATCATCGGAATGCGAGGTATCAGTACTGTTTGCCCAACTGCTGGCTCAGTCAAAATCAATCGCTACTATGACAGAAATCTAGAAATTTTACTTGAAGTCTGGTACCATTACATAAATTTGGTGGTCTAATATCTATTTAACATGCATTGTCCTGAATGACTGTCTGACGGATCAACGCATAGCCTAAACCGCTGATCGTAGCGACCTGAAATTTAGAGGGTGTGTTCTTCGTATGAAGTAGGCATCCTATAAGAAAGGATCTTCCGAAATCCTTAGGGGTTGAAAAACTGGGACAAAGTTTGTATGGAACAACGTGATTCCTTGGTCCAATCTACTTCAAATTTTGCATAAACATTCTTTAAGATAATTGATGGAAGACGTGTTTTGTATTTTATTGAAACTCATCGCCTAACTGGGTTAAAAAAGGGTAGAAAGTTATTTTGGGGGTGATTTGCATCGAAGTTGATATCAATACTGCTTTTGAACTTACATAAAAGCTTGGTGCAATGCAATGCATATGACGAACAATTGGGATGAATTTGCTGTTATGTCTCATGACCGTCTTGGCAACAATCATGGGACAAAAGAAAAGTATAAATTAGATGTTACAACACTCTACATTTCTGCGAGTTAGTTGCAGCCGGTCAAATATACCCATTTGTATTTGAAGTATATCGAAATGGAAACCAGTATGCCAAATTTGGTACAGAAGATCAACCCATCAAAAGGTTACGTTTTTCCCAAGATCTTTCTTATGGTCACTTTGATGCCTACGCTGATGCCGATGGTGATAATAACACTGATCAGCGTCCAATAGCCAATCTAAATATATAAAAATTTTAACAAAAATTTGAACCGATATCATGGTACCGCAGATTTATTTCGCTTACTTCAAAACTATCATATTAGAGTTCCTAAATAGTTATTTTCTGCTTTTTAGTGCCTTTGAAGGCGGTTCTATTTTTTGTTAAAAGTTTTTTATTTTTCAATTTTGAATTTCTTATGTGTAATCAATGACTCTCAAGGTCACTGACCTAGGATAAACATATTAGCGTTGTAGTTTCCATCATCGTTCCTATAACATTTAAAGAATTATCCCCTAACTCCTAACCATTAAGGAGTTGTACCTTCCATCATCAGCTCAGCAACATAAGATGATGACTACCAGACACAAATATCTGAATAGCTTTAGAAAGTATGATGAAAAACATTGTAAGTGCCTATAAAATTTGAAGAGTTCCCTCGATTTGTCTAGGATCCTATCATCAGATCCTGACTTGGTGACCATGGGACCACTTGTGAAGTATACCCTTTCAAACAAAAAATATTTTTCCAAATCGGTCCAGGCGTTCGAGTATTCGGGGAACATACAAAAAAAAATGATTCCGACGAATTGATAACCTCCGCTTGAAGTTGGTTAATTGACTGACTGACTGATCGCGGGTGATATCGCGTGTGGTATCGCGGGTGGAAAGCTATTTAGCATTCTATATTAAAACTGAAAAGTTTATGAAAAACATTGTAAGTGCCTATAAAATTTGAAGAGTTCCCTCGATTTGTCTAGGATCCTATCATCAGATCCTGACTTGGTGACCATGGGACCACTTGCGAAGTATATACTTTCAAACAAAAAATAATTTTCCTAATCGGTCCAGGCGTTCGAGTATTCGGGGAACATACAAAAAAAAAGATTTCAACGAATTGATAACCTCCGCTTGAAGTTGGTCAATTGACTGACTGATCGCGGGTGGCATCGCGGGTGGAAAGCCATTTAGCATTAAATAATAAATCTGAAAAGTTTGTTTGTTTGTTTGAACGCGCGAATCTCCGGAGTTACTGGTCCGATTCGAAAACTACGCTGTCGGCTGGTAGTTTAGCCATTATTTTATCGTTGATGGCGGCAACGCTTATATTTCTGGCAGCTAATTAAATTAAATTGCCCTCTCACACATCCATTAATGTTTTTTTTGGTCGATATTGGCTATATCCGGATATACTCTACAGATCAGGTCTTCAATGTTGGTTACGATTTTACCAAGGTCTTTGTCAATAGCTATTTTTTTATCTGATTCAGGTACTTTCCCATCCCCGATTAAATGGAGCTTTATTGGGAAATCTGTGCTTCCTTTACCCAAGTGACTCCTCATTTTGGTATACAGTTTCAATAATTCAACAGACTTTCATAATGAGGAAGATTTTAAGTAAGATTTAATAATATCTGCTCTAGTTTCCCTAACAGGCTACGTTTATCTGAAATCACCAGAAAACATCAAAGTTATTCCACCCATGGCTATTTGTGCATTTTATAATTCTGAGAGTTCTATCTAAAGCCTCTAGATGAGCTCTATGAGTCATATGCACTCATCCCATATTATTAGGTTTGCATCTTGTAAAACCTTGCCCAATGGTCCATTTTTACGTATAGAGCGTACGCTGTCTTTTTCAAGAAATACCGTAAGGGTCTGTTTAGAAGTGTAATGAGCCGTCCTTCTACCTGTCAATAGTGTAGCAGCAATAAATATCTGATGATGCAACAGCAATGGCTAATTTCGTTGACTTCAAAACTATCAGATTAGAGTTCTTACATAGTTATATTATACTTATTAGTTTTGCCTTTGTGGTTTTTTTTTTTTGTTAAAAGTATTTTATTTTTCATTTTTTAGTTTCTTATGTGTAATCAATGACTCTCAAGGTCACTGACCTAGAATAAGCATATTAGCGTTGTACTTTCCATCATCGTTCCTATAATATTTAAAGATTTATCCCCTAACTCCTACCCGTTAAGGAGTTGTACCTTCCATCATCAGCTCAGCAACATGTGACGACTACCAGACGCAAATATCTGAATAGTTTTAGAAAATATATGAAAAACATTGTTAGTGCCTATAAAATTTGAAGAGTTCCCTCGATTTCTTCAAGATCCCATCATCAGACCCTGACTTGGTGACCATGTGACCACCTGTATGTATTGTTTCCAAATCGGGTCAGGCATCTTCGAGTAATCGAGGAACATACATAAAAAAAGATTCCGACGAATTGATAACCTCGATGACAGTTAAAAATAACAAAAAGCTGTTACCTAGGCGACCGCTGTCATCCATTGACAACCGCGTCGCATCGCTCACCCATGCTATACATGCTCCCGCTTAACGTTCTTTTTATCATTGCTCAGCTCCTGAGGGTCGTAGCGTGATGTTCTATAGCCTATAACCTTCCTTAATAAATGGGCTTTCAATTGCAAAAAGGTTTTTCCATATCCCACTGGCAGATCCAGAGATTAGCGCGTTCAAACAAACAAACAAACAAACAAACAAACAAACAAACTCTTCAGCTTTATTATTAGTATAGATAGATAGATATAGAAGATAGATATAGATTAGCCTCCGCCCCGCGGTTTCTCCCGCGTTCTCCAGGGATAAAAAGTAGACTATGTGGTAATCCGGGCTGTCAGCTACCTTCATACCAAATTATATAAAAATTGGTTCAGCCCTTTGAGCATGAAGAAGTAGCAAACTAACACACTTGAGGAATAACAACAAAAAAATCTAATTAGTCCGTCAGTTAGATTATCAAAAAATATTGGATTTGTATTTTTTATTTTGATCCGAAAACAAAAAATAACGAAGATACAGTGCGTTAAAATTTTTCGGTCTGCAAAAAGTGTACTAAAAAGTAGTTGTACAATGACGTCACAGTCCCCAATCCTGCACTTTGATGGGACTTATCTTTGTAATTTCTTATTGATTTGATAAAATAAAAAATACGTATCCAATATTTTTTGATAATCTAACTGACGGACTAATTAGATTTTTTTGTTGTTATTCCTTATAATATTAATAGGATAGTTTCCGCCCCGCGGTTTCACCTGCGGCCTAGGGGGTCGCTTTATCACCTTAGGGGTAGAGTTTTCAGAAATCTTTTCTTAGCGGATGCCTACGTCATATATAATAGCTGTCTGTAAGCCAAATTTCAGCACGATCCGTCCAGTGGTTTGAGCTGTGCGTTGATAGATCACTCAGTCAGTCACGCTCGCTCTCCTATATATTTCTCCATGAGCAGTATTTGCTTAGGCTTAGTGTAATTGAAGTCCTGTCGAAATCAGATTAGCCGTCTTGATTAGACCAATTTAATGATGTCGGAAATATGGTTACAAATATATCTCTTACTTTTATACGTTACAGAAAACCAAAATGTCGGAGATAAAACAAGAGGAGAAACCAAGCGAGCCCGTCATGAAATTCATCAGCGTGAACAGTTCCATCTTAACTGATGAACAGAGACAGATGTACGAGTCTGTACTTACCACCTGGAAACCCGTTATGTACCCGAAAAGCGCTAAAAGATACATCTGCCAAAAATGCAGCAAGGAATTCAAAAATTACCAAAACTTATATCTCCATACCACTAGAGTCCACTCCTCTGAGGAATCGGCTGTCATATGCGACATCTGCGACAAAACATTTAAAAATAAACACTACCTATACATGCATAGGATGAACAAACATTACTCTGAAATGGAGAAATGTTACTGCCAATTCTGTCTCCAGGAATTTAGGACTCGCAGAGCGTTGCACATGCATGTAAAGCGCATACATCCAAACACTTTGCCAGAAATTAAGTGTCAGGAATGTGGGAAGGAGTTCTCCGTTCCATACAAGCTCAAATACCATATAGAAGCCTGCCATAGACCAGATAAGGAGAAATACAAATGCCACATCTGTCACAAGTTGTACAAAAATCATTTGAATCTGAACAGGCATTTGCATTTTCAACATACGCCAGTGGAAAGACACCCCTGTGTGTTTTGCTCGATGACTTTTAAGTCTCGTCATCATATGAAGAGGCACGTGCTTAATATCCATCCGCCGTTAGAGTCCAAAGTCGCTTGTCCGGAATGTTTGAAGGAATTTAAGAACGATCAGTATTTGAAGGAGCATATGCAAGTTCACTCGTCTTTGGATACCAAAGTGAAGTGCGATCTGTGCGACAAGTTTTTCCACTCGGCGATTCGCCTTAAGAAACATAAGAAAATTGTTCATCCGACGAAACCTAAGCTACGCTGTGAGAAATGCGACAAGGAATTTGCTCATGCGCATTATTTGAAGCGCCATAACAATTCGGTCCACGTGGAAATCGATGAGACAAATTACGAACACGAATGTAAGCAATGCGGGAAGAAATTTAAGCTCAAAAAATACTTGAGCAACCATATGCAGCGACATGAGCAGCAGCATTTGAAAAGGATATCACAAATGGTGAAAACGGTGATGGGAAACGATGGAGAAGTGAAGCAGGTGAAGAAACGGGGAAGGCCAAAGAAGACACGCGCAGAAATTGAGTTCATAAAATGCGAGCCAGTATCCAGCACTGAGGAATCTGAGACTGGAGAATCTGATGAGTCTGATTCGGAGTGAAGGTGATTTTTGCGAGTTTTTCTGGTATCAGTACTCTGATGATTACAGATCTATAATAGGGAACATTACGCAAAGGTGTGTGCAGATGGCGCCACTAGCATATACAATAAACAAACCGCCATGGCGTGCCGTAACGCATGGTATTTCAAAGCTATTATGTGAAGACTATTTGGTATAATGGAATCTTACGGCCATTCAAAGTGGACGATCTGAAGAAACTGCTTCGGGAACGTGGCGCGAGCTTCAAAAAACTTTGTTTACTGTTTGTGCTAGTGCTGCACTCTGGTGCCAAAACATTGCAGTAATACTTCCTATTGGTAGAATATAGCTGTTGGATATTGGCAACACTTAAAGGATGCTGGTCACCCCATTTGGATGTGTGTGAGTGCAGAAAATATATTAGTGTTTCGATTTGTGAGTTACATCAAAGTTAAAATCTAAGAAATTCCTATTTTCGTTTATTCATGAAGAAAAATGTCAAAGTTGTGTCGACATCGCGCGAGTGAGAGTGTAGCAAGTGTCTAAAGGCAATGGTAACCGCTTACCATCATGTGGTATACTTATTTGCTACCTTATTGTGTTTTAAGTTTTATCTGTACTTTGTAATGAATCATAGATACCTTATAGTAAAGTAATAAGGTTTATTATCCTTTGATATTCCTAAATGTCAAGGTATTACTTAGATTTTGATTGATTTTTAGTAAACTATATACTGCAAGACGTAGGTGTAATGCGTCAAGTTTTAAAAGAGGAGGCTCTCCGAGAATGTCTCCGTCCCTTACTAAACTGATGGAGACAAGCGAGACAGAGCACTTTTAGTAAAAAGATAGTTTTATGTCATTTAAAAAAAAACTAAGCCTTTTTTAAAAAAAAGTAAGAATACTGTTTCTTGTCTATTGGATCTCAGAATTTATGTTAATATTTTCAAGTTATTTGGATGGCCTAAATAAGAGAAAAATCATTACTAGTTTTAAAAAGGGGCATATTATCGATTTTTTTCTGACGTTGCTAATAAAAAAATCCAATTTAAAAAAACTATTCCTCATCACATATTCTCTAGTTTAACATATATTTTTTACAAATCAGGTGGTCAAACAGGCCTATATATACATATTTAAAAAAAGCGGTATTTAGTTTACTCTAATCCATGATAAATTTACTTAAAAATTTGTAGTTCAATTAAAAGGTACATTAATGCTACAAAAAAATATATATAAAAACTTTTAAATATCTTCATTTGAAAATAGGGTAGTTGACAGTGTCAAAAATAAATGACGAAACACTAACCAATGCATAAAACATGTAAAAACACGTGGAAATATCAAATATGTTGTACATTTAATGCTTTTTATGATTTTTAATTACCTACCTGTGAAACCACTAAGAGTAGATGATTTGATGCTGTGAAACTATGACGTCATAGTGTAATATTTCATACAAAATTCCTTATAAACTATCGTTTTGACATTTATTAAAAAGTAGCTGATTAGATGTGTCAGTCAACTACCCTATAATATTCTCTTAGCGAGAAAACAGACTTTCTATATTGTTTTTGGTGCACAGGTTAATTTTAAGTTGTATTTAAGATTATTTGGGTCAGTAACTTAGATTAAAATAAAGTGGGAGATATAGTACGTTCTTGCATCGCGTTATATAGTAGTTACCAATGTTTCGAGATAAATTATCAAATACTAAAAAGTGTATTTAAAAATACACGGAAAGATATTATGCTACAATAAAAATGGTTTTTATGAATTTTAATTACCTTAATTAACCATTATTATTTGACGATTTGATGCTTTTAAATTATGAAGTCACAACTTAATATTTAATTAAAAAGTAACGTTTTTTTTTTACAAAATAGGTAGGTAATTTTACATGTCAGGTAAATAAATTACCCTATTTTAATTAATTGTGTGTTATGCGTACAATTTTAACAGTCCACGTTCGAGAATCCGAACCGTGTCTTCCTACTTTTGTTTAATCTAAGGTTAGTAACGGTATAAATATGTAAATAAAAAAAAAACACTTTTATTAATTTTAAGGTCAGCAAAAAATATATATTTCGATAGATTCTCAAGAAATTGTTGTTTATTGGAATTGTAAGTAATTTATCTGATAACGACGTACAATTTGTGAATTTTAGAATTAATAAATTATTTATTTGTTCGGTTACGGTTCCGAATCGGAAAATAAACCGATTAGCGTAACGAACGACTTTTATTTTCTAATTTAAAAGTTCCATTCGGAATAGTGTTGCAGAACTACCGAATATATAATAATAATGAAAACAAACAAAAATTAGGGGGGGTGAAAAAAATATTGTTTGTTGAAGGAAGCTATCGATAGTTAATTTTTACTTTCGATATTATTTACATGTGACAATACTATTGATTTTATTTAAAAATAGCCCTATATTTTATGTCAGTGTTTAAAAAAAATCACAACTTTTTTTTCTCAGTTTCTCTAAGTTTGTTACATAAACTGGTCATAAAGTCGAAATCATTTTACATAATATCGATAGTATAACTGATTTTCAAGGCCACACTACTATCAATAGACTGTTACTTGCAACACTAATTCGGAATGAGACAGTGAATACGGTCATACAAGTCGGTGGAACGCTATAATATCTCAAGTGATTATAGTATTATAGTCTCTATTTCAATGACAAAGAGTTTTAATTGTAATGACAAAAGTAATTTGACGTTTGTCAAGCGTATAAGCGTTCCTTGGATTTGTTCCTTCGATACCTATCTGTACTTTAGTACTATTTTCATCAATGTGTATATGGCTGCATATAACAGCATACAAAAAAATTAAAATTCATTTCTACCGTTCGGAATCGCTACCGAATAGATCAAAATAAGATTATTATGATCCTTAATAATAAGATTTTTCGTCTTTGGAGGTAATAATATAATAATTGTTATTAATTATTAATAGTAGAAATATTCCTTGAGTAATGTTGAATCATGGCTTAATTTAGGGGTATAAGGGGAATCCTTAAAGGTAGCCCGCGAATATCAAATTTTATTAAGTTTTTTGCAAATTGCAGCTCAGTTATAGGTCGTAAGTTATCAACATGTGTTTTGCGACAAGAATGGTAGTATATTTACTGATTAATAACAAAAGAAATCATCAACATATTTCACGGAGTTAAATTTGTGGTAAAAAGTCACGTTTTCATGAAATAGTCGTATATACCAATAATACACCTTGGAGGAATATGTTGATGACGGGGTGTTATAAAATTGACGTGTCTGTCTATCTGAGGCCTGAGCTCCTGAACGTATGGACCGATTTTGATTTATTATTTTTTGTTTGAAAGGTGACTTACCGAGTTTTCTTAGTAATACATATTTGAAGAAAATCCGCTCAGCCGTATGAAAATTATCACCAATTTTCTAGTGAGTTTCGGGGGTTTTTTTTACACACGGTTATCTGATCCCAAACTAAGCTGAGCTTGTACTATGGACAACCAGATAACTGATATACTACATATACTACTTTTGGTTGTAAATACATACTTATATAGATAATTACACCCAGACACAGGACAAACAGACATGTTCATGCACACAAATGTTTGTCCTAGATGGGAATCGAACCCATGACCAGGCTTGATAGGTGGTGTCTTAACCAACTGCGCCAACTGGCTTGTCGATACTTTATACTACCATTATTGTCGCAAATAAACATGTTGATAACTTACGACCTATAACTGAGCTGCAATTTGCAAAAACGTGATAAAATTTTAATTTCGCGCTCCAACCGAAGGTATCACCTTAAGGGTAAACGTTTAGTAACATTTTCATGAAATAGTCGTATATCTCAGTAATATACCTTGGAGGAATATGTTGATGATTTCTTTTGTTATTAATCAGTAAATATACTACCATTCTTCTCGCAAATAACATGTTGATAACTTACGACCTATAACTGAGCTGCAGTTTGCAAAAACGTGATAAAATTTGAATTTCGCGCTACAAACGAAGGTATCACCTTAAGATAATACTTTTACAATTTCATACGTACTCATTCTCATTTTCAAATTGCATTCATCATGATTATTTAGAAAATGTTTGGTCTTTTATGTTTCAAAGTATTGTAAATAAAATATGAATGTTAAATTTATTAGAATAATTATTATGAATATCAAATTATATGTCTGCTACGTTTTAATGGCTGAACGATGATTGCCAGAGAGATAGCTCTGATCTTGGTGGGATATTCGGTAAATTCTTGAAAGATAAAGTGCGGCCGCTTACTGACGGGTTTCCTCGGAAACTGAAAATCTGAGTCCGACGGCTCCTTCATGGAAATGTTCGGTATTATATTAGGCGTAGTTATACGTTTCTCAAATAAGCAGTATATTAAGGTGAACGCACACTTATTTGATCCGAACGCGTCAAACGAGTCGAACGGAATGAATCTTAGAATCGCGCACAACTGCTCGCGTCCAATCGGCGGATATGTGTGTGAGGCCTCCTTGATGTTGCATGTGTGCGTTCACCTTTAGTCGGCTACACTTTAGCGAATTAATATTTTGAATAAATGTGGGTTGGAGACCTTTTTAAATTTTGGCTGTCTATGAAATACTGTAAAATGTAAATTGACAAACTTATGTCACAAGCTTCACAAGATGGCGGCGTTAGTTCCGATTTTGGCCACGTGCAAAAAATGTGCAAAAATATTCTTGTCGCACTGTATGTCATTATCTTTGTCTATGGTAGACGTATTTCATAGATAACTGTTTTTTTTTAAATCTTGTTAAACTTATCTTAATAAAATTTACAAAATAGTAAATTATGTACATTTCTCTAGAAATATATTTTAAAACAATATTATGAATGGAATTACACATTGATTTTTGTGTAATAAATAATTTTAGTCAAACTTAACCTAAGAATTAGATTAAAATAAGTGATAAACATTTAAAATTGTTTCTTTATCCTTTATTTATAGTAAGTATTAAAAAAATAATGTGGAAGAATGAAATAATTAAAAGAAAAAGTCCGAAGTCAAAAAAAGATTTATTTTCAGAAAACTAGAGCCAAACTTGCGACCTGAGGCCAGGTACATAAAAAAATAGTATGAATATTATTTTTTCGAATGTATTTTTTTTAATTATTGAATTTTATGATCTTCAGTTGGTCTATAGTAAAAAAAAACAATTACAGCATGAACCAATTTTAGCCTTTGGAATTGTAATTTTTTCTACTATACAGATAACCAAAATATTAAACATTTTTATAAAATACAATAACAAATGAGATTCCACGCAAACACTGCCTCAAAACATAGTAATAATTTAAGCTCAAATTATAAAAGCAACGAAAATATTAATTAAAGTGGATGGGCCGTATTTTTAATTATTTAAGTGAATTTTTTGATAATCATTAATTGACATACGTCTAAGGCTATGCTAATCACAAAATTCCTTTCAAAAGATAAAAATAATTTATTAGATTAAAATTCAAAAAATATCCGTTGAAAAAATGTGAATTTAAGCGCGACTGTTATTGGTCACGACCATTTACCCGTATAATACGATGGCATGGACTAAACTGACAGCATTAAAAATGTTCTATCTTTTTTCAATAAGGTTAACATGAAAGAGAGGTGACTTGACTAATGTTAGTTAAGTTCGTAAACAACAGAATCGGCACCATTGACTTATATAAATTAAAACGCTCGAAATATTCGTTAGAAATTGAAACTGCAGACCATCCACCTTAACCTGTTTGTCATAAATGATTCTATTTAACGCAAGTTTTTGTTATTGATATTTTTAAGGTCCCATTTAAAACTCACAGAACTTATTGTATTTCATGTGTGATTAAATGTTTTTATAAAAATATTTTCGAAGTTTTTTCATTTTTTTTTTATCCTGGGACATTGTTCACACACTGTTATCTGATCCCAAACTAAGCAGAGCTTGTACTATGGACAACCAGATAACTGATATACTACATATACTACTTTATTTTTTTTGTAAATACATACTTATATAGATAACAAGCTGACCCGGCAGACGTTGTCCTGCCCTGAGAACAAAAATAAAACTGGGACCTACCTACCCTACCTAACTACCTAGCCCTACCTAACTACCTACCCCTACCTAACTACCTACCCCTAACCTAACTACCTACTCCTACTTACCTACCCCTACCTATCTACCTACCCCTACCTAACTACCTACCCCTACCTAACTACCTACCCCTACCTACCTTACCTCTACCTACCCCTACCTAACTACCTACCCCTACCTACCTACCCTACCTACCTCTACCTACCCCTACCTACCTTATCTACCTACTTATCCTATGTCCTTCTCCTGGCTCTAAACTACCTCCCTGCCAATTTTCAGCTAAATCGGTTCAGCCGTTCTTGAGTTATAAGTTGAGTAACTAACACGACTTTCTTTTATATATATAGATTACACCCAGACACAGGACAAATAGACATGTTCATGCACACAAATGTTTATCCTGGATGGGAATCGAACCCATGACCAGCGGCGCTGCAGGTAGTGTCTTAACCAACTTTTTTCGCGCCAACTGGCTTCTATAAATCTTTTTTCTAATATTTGTTTTTATGGGATCAGATACCAGTGTGTGAACAATATCCCAGAATATTATTATACCGGGTGTAAGGGACAGCATTCCTAAAACTGATTCAGTTCATGATTCTGGACCCCCAGACTTGGAATTTTTCGTCGATCTTTTCATGAATTATACGATTTTTTTCAGAACTTTAGGAGTGATTATACTATAAAATCATTAAATTAGTATAACTAACCTGTTTAAAAAATAAATAAACAGTAACTACTATTTTAGACATAAAACTGCAATGTAAATTAAAATCAATACGCAAGCAGCTTTTTGAGTTATGTGCGATAGCGTTGTAACGTACATTGCGCGCTCAAAAATTACGATATCTGTAACCGATGACTTCTGACTTGTTTGATTTCTATAGTGTTATTATAGGCATTCAGTGTAACCTTTTCCCAGAGTTTTCGGTCGGCTGTCCCTTATACCCGGTAGAGTACTCGATATACGTTACTACCAATGCTGGTAGTAACGTACTCTACCATGAGATTGTGTTTTCGGTGTTTCGACAGCTGCACTTGAGAGCTGGTGAGATTGTCAAACAGGCTTATACATAGGTAAAAAACAAAACATTGTATTAAAAATAATTTATTTACACTTATCAAGGTACAAATCAGTCTAATTACTTATTTTATCGCACACATATTAGAGATCAGATTATTCAACATAATTAAAATCAGCGAATATTTCTACAGGGTGATTTTGGTTGTATATATTACTAGCTGTTCCCCGCGGCTAAACTCGCGTTCCCGGGATTAATAGCCTATAACCTTCGGGGATAATGTAGCTTCCTATTGGTGAAAGAATTTTTCGAATCGGACCAGTAACTCAGGAGATTAGCACGTACAAACAAGCACATACGGTACTTTTTATCCCTCGGGAACACAGGTGAAACCGCGAGGCGGAAGCTGGTAACCTATAAAAGTATTTCAACGACCAAAATCACCCAATGAACCAAGATTACAAATTATCAAGGTCACATGACCTTGACCTTTTGAACTAGTGACCTCGACCTCAAGGTCCAGCAGTGACCCTAAAGAACATATCGCAAGGCGGCGGCTGCCGATTCCACGCATCGAAACCAATCTGACTTTCCTCCTTTGTGAACAATTCCATTTTGGGTTCATTCTCTGCAGCCGGTGGGGGTGGGGCGTCGGGTTTTACCTGTAAAATATATTTTTTTTATTTTGGGGAAAAACAGCTACAAAAAACAACTGTATTGTCCGCAAATACAGAGTATTGCCAGATATTAAGAGACGTACAGCATTGACAAGCCAGTTGGCGCAGTTGTTTAAGACACCACCTATCGCGCCGCTGGTCATGGGTGCGATTCCCATCCAGGACAAACATTTGTGTGCATGAACATGTCTGTTTGTCCTGTGTTTGGGTGTAATTATCTATTTAAGTATGTATATACAAAAAAATAAGTAGTATATGTAGTATATCAGTTATCTGGTTGTCCATAGTACAAGCTCTGCTTAGTTTGGGATCAGATAACCGTGTGTGAACAATATCATGCGATATTTTTATTTAATTTATTTATTTATATTGCAAAATTAATGGAAAAATATTTATTGTATACAAGAATAGGTAATATGCATGCTTTTTTATCGCATTTCTTAACAAAATATGAAAATACCGTAAAAAAGATTTCAAAAAGAGAAATTAAAATCGGCCAAGAAACACGAAAGATATAAGTATTTTAAACTACTCATTAGACAGCGATTAGACAGAGAGATCGGATATAGTATGTGACGTCATATACTATGACGGCCATAAACTCTATGCTAAATTCTGCTTTGCTAGAGAGAGATAGGAATAAATCTTTTAATGGTTTATATCTTTGTTATTTTTATAACTATCCGATTTTTTTTTCTTACTGCTTCTTATATGAATGAGCTTTTATTAAAGCAAAAAAAAATATGCATATTCCCTATTGCTAGATTAAAATTCAAAGATGAATGAAATCGTGTGTGGGTGGGGTGGGTTAGTATATATAAAGTTACCTTCCCCTGGGTGCGTATCTTGAGATGCACGCGGGTGTAGTGCGTGCGCATGGCGGTGCGCTGCGTGAAGCGGCGCGAGCACACGGCGCACGGGAACGGCTTCTCGCCGGTGTGAGTGCGCACGTGGTTTATTAGTACGCTCTTACCCTACACAACAACAAATACAATGCTTCATATAATACCGGGTGTAAGGGACACCGTACGTAACGAGACACTCACAATGTGACGTATTAATTTACGATAGTTCACAAAATATCGACGTCAAAATTTGAACGGACCTGCACTTACCCGACTGGGTTCACAATCAGTTCGTTTTATCACTCGTAATCGTGAATCGTCCCTGATTGGTCGGTCTCAGAGTAAAATAATTGCACATTTGAAATCAAGTAAATCGAGTTTATAATAAACTATTGAAAACCCACAAAAACAGCTGTTTGTTTACCATCCGCCATATTTGACAACAGACAAAGACGTAATACTGTAAACAGCATGGCACAGTTCACAATTATTCGACAGTGTACAATTCCGCGATATATATTATGAAGTAACGGCGTTCACAATCAAGCGTGACATTATATAACGTGTTACTTTTGATATTTCATAACTCCAGGGTATTAATGAGAGAAAAATCACTTAGTTACGTATTTACAAACACGCTATACCACACAGAATTAGCTCTGAAACAAAGTAGGTTTTAAAAAACTAAACTAAACTGATTTAGTAATTGAGCATTGTTTTGGGTTATTCTTGTGCTCTTGTTAACGAGAATTTTTTGTTTTTTTTTCGACACGAATATTTAGTGTTGAACTGAAATCTAAAAATTTTACCTAAAGCTATAGTTATATATAGGACTAGCCGTTCCCCGCGGTTTCACCCACGTTCCCGGGATAAAACGTAGCCTATAAACCATGGGTTAATGTAGCTTCCTATTAGTGAAACATTTCACCACGTCCACTGCTGGACAAAGGCTAGATCTCCACGAGAGGTAGTGTAGTGTTGTGTACTTACAGTGAACGCCTTCCCGCAAGTGTCGCAGACGTGTCTCCTGGGGCGAGGAGCGGCGGCGAGGTCCCCGCGCGCGTGCACAGTGCGGGTGTGCTTGTGCAGGCTGGCGCGGGAGGCGAGGGCGGCGCCGCAGATGGCGCAGGCGTGCGCGCGGAGCCCCTCGTGCGCGACCTGCGTGTGATGCGCGAGGTCGGCGGCTGACGTGAACCGCTTGTCGCATCGTGTACACGCGAATCTATAACGCCAACTATGCTTTAGGGCTCCGCGGCTAATACGTCCTGCCTAGCCTAGCTTATCTGACATATATATATTTTGATAATAATAATAAAAAAATGTCCTATACCGGGTATAAGGGACAGCCGACCGAAAACTCTGGGAAAAGGTTACACTGAATGCCTATAATAACAATATATGTATTGAATCCATGGAATCAGTTTTCGGAAGGCTGTCCCTTACACCCGGTATAATAAAAATGAATCCCTATTTCCCTAGGTCACGCACGAGATCACGCGTGAAGGCTGGACCGATTTCGCTAATTCTTTTTTTCTTGTGTTTGTAATTGTCAGAAAGTTCTTATGAAAAAAAAATAACAAAACAAAATCGGTGGGTAGGTGTAGGTAGCGTACGTAAGTAGGTAGGTGTTGGTAGGAAGATGTTAAATCAAATCAAGGTAGATTTGGATGAAACATGGCAGTTTGGCACATAGATAGATCATACCCTGGAATAACATATAGGCTACTTTTTATCCCTGGAAAACATAAGATACCTTGGGCACGCGGGTAAAACCGCGGGGCGGAAGCTAAAAAAATATTATTGTAGGTTTTAATACATAGAAACCCTATGCTAAAAATTATTGAAATAACTGTCTACAGACGTACATTATTATTTTTCACGCATGTACCATCAACAAAGTTGAAGCATGATCAGTTTTGAGACCTTTTCGCTTGCAGCCAGTAATCATAGTTCGCCCTATCCATTGTTGACAATAAAACGGCCTCTTGTAAAATCTTTTGTCTAGACAATTTACTGACAATGACAATCTACTATTTTATGACAAGCGCATTGTCTGGTTATATTGTGTGAGACACAGGTAGCGGCTGTTCACTGCACACAAAATACACCCTTAAGGTGATCATGCTTCAACTTTGTCGATAGTACTTTAAATCCTAACTTATTACAGGCACTAAACCAACCGTGTGGACTATGTAATATAGATTTTGTAATTGCGCAGCCTTAATTAAATATCTTAAAAGAAAATAGAAAATATTAGGATGTCCGGTTTTATTTTTAGATGGAAACCAATAGTTGATAAAATATAATTTATAACATCCCTCTACTAATATTCTTAGTTATGATTTCAATGAGGAATAACAACAAAAAAATCTAATTAGTCCGTCAGTTAGATTATCAAAAAATATTGGATACGTATTTTTTATTTTATCAAATCAATAAGAAATTACAAAGATAAGTCCCTTCAAAGTGCAGGATTGGGGCTTGTGACGTCATTGTACAACTACTTTTTAGTACACTTTTTGCAGACCGGAAAATTTTAACGCACTGTATCTTCGTTATTTTTTATTTTCGGATCAAAATAAAAAATACGTATCCAATATTTTTTGATAATCTAACTGACGGACTAATTAGATTTTTTTTGTTGTTATTCCTCATTGCCGTCCTTAGTATATTTGCTACCTTTAAAGTAGCTGCCATACTTAAATCTAGTTATTTTATTAGTCGTAAACTATTAGTCATTTGTCCGGTAAGGTTGTCGCAGCCATCTGAGGCTACCAACTTAGTCCTTTCAAAAAAAAAAAACTATTAGTTACCCTTTAAGTTATAGTCGCCTGAAAAATCAAATAATAGGTACCTACTACATACTACGAGTATAAAATACTTACTTGCGGTTATGTTCCGTGTGTTTCATACTTCTCAACAGATGTTGCCTTAAACTATGTGACGATTTAAATCTGTGGACAAAAACATAATCTATATATATAAAAGAAAGTCGTGTTAGTTACTCCACTTATAACTCAAGAACGGCTGAACCGATTTAGCTGAAAATTGGCAGGGAGGTAGTTTAGAGCCAGGAGAAGGACATAGGATAAGTAGGTAGGGGTAAGTAGGGTAGGTAGGTAAGGTAGGTAGGGGTAGGTAGGGTAGGTAGGTAAGGTAGGTAGGGGTAGGTAAGGTAAGTAGGGGTAGGTAGGTAGGTCCCAGTTTTATTTTTGTTCTCAGGGCAGGACAACGTCTGCCGGGTCAGCTTGTTCATAATAATAATACTATCCTGTGACATTGTTCACACACGGTTATCTGATCCCAAACTAAGCAGAGCTTGTACTATGGACAACCAGATAACTGATATAATACATATACTACTTTTTTTTTGTAAATACATACTTATATAGATAATTACACCCAGACACAGGAGCCCAATTCTCGCGCGGGTAGAGATTATCTCTAATCAGAGATTATCTCTAATCATGAATGTCTATGAAAAATCTCACCAAAATGTCTACTGAATCAAAAAACTGTATTCTCAGTTATAATAGAGATTATTTCCTTCGACTTAGCTGTAGACATCAAAATAACACGTTCCGTTTTATCGATTATGGTAACGTATAATCGAGAAACGTAGTACCTACCGGTTTATAAAGTTTAAAAATATGAACATAGTGTAAAAATAACATATATTACTTCAAATACTTAATTCATCAATCAATAGTGTACCTAAACTACAAAAGTTTAAAAAATAACTTTACAAGTATGCGACTAAGAGTAAAGTTAACTCGCGTGAAATGAAATTATGTTGCGCCGATCTAAAGGTTTGACACATTCTCAATAGATGGCGCTATATCTTATATTTAAATTCTAAATTAAAAATATAAAAAAAAAATATTTTGCACGTAGATAGACTATAATAATAATATTATTATGGAGAATATAGGGCACTTCTTCGGAAATTATTTACTATTATATTTTAACACAAAATAATAATTTGTCTAATTATAATTTAATCTAATCGGAGTTCTATAGTTACAAATTTTATTATTAAAATTGAAATATATTTTATACATTTACGTTTTTGATAACAATGACAAATAAAATTTGAAGTCAGTAACGTTTTATCCAATTTGTCATTCGACATCGAAATCTCTACTGCTCAGGACCATCCGTTGCATCTCGAACGAAAACGATTCGACATTTCTCTTGCGTGACATCCCGAGAATACGAAAAATTGATTTTATTAGAGATTCGCCATCTTGTTTTGACATATCTCGAATTAGAGATCATCTCTACAGCGTGAGAATTGGCCTCCAGGACAAACAGACATGTTAATTACACCGTTTGACTTTTTAAACACCACTATAATTAAACGCAACGAACATGCTTTTGATTTTTAATTTTTACTATATATAGGCCTACGTTTGACCACAATGTAATCGTGGCCAGTGATGATGCGGCCGATAGTGGTGCAGAAGAGAACTGGCTCTCAAGTGCAGCTGTCGGAACACACCGGTAGGTGCTTGGCGACAGATTTTCAACTTGAGGGTGGTAGCCAGCCCGGCGGGTACTACAAAGTACTCTACCACCGTGCTATGGTTTCCTCACCATGTTTTCCTTCACCGAAAGCTCAAGCTCATTGTAGCATTCGTCACTAACACTGAAGTAAAAAGATTTTTATATTTCTCCGAAAATACTAACAATTGACATAAGTAAAATGTTTTATTTAGCAAGACTCTGCTTCCTTTACAATTCATTACTAGAGGAGGGGTAGACCAACTTCCATACATTTTTGCCCATCCTCCTAATCAACATTGGTCCAGCCGCTTAATTGAGCTATAAGAAGTAACAAACATACTCACAAACTTTCGCATTTATAATAATTATTAGGATTCCAACATCAACAGTTGGCGGGCGGTCTTCCATCTTCCCTTTTCAATAGAATCACCCATCTGGCTCCTTCACATACATGATCATTAAAACATAATTACCTAACGTCGCACTCCACGCAATAATATTCCTTAACATCAGTGTGTTTGAGTTGATGATGCCTTATCTGTGTGCGGGTTCGGAACCGCATGCCGCATGTCGGACACTCGTAGTTCTTGATGCCTTGGTGGATCCTGCCAATAGATGGAGTGAATGACCCGTAAAGTGTGAGTGTATGAGTGGTAAAGTGTGAGTGCGTGTATGGTAAAGTGTGAGTGTGTGTATGGTAAAGTGTGAGCGTGTGTATGGTAGTGTGAGTGAATTAGTAGTAAAGTGTGAGTGTTGACAAGCCAGTTGGCGCAGTTGGTTAAGACACTACCTAACACGCCGCTGGTCATGGGTTTGATTCCCATCCAGGACAAACATTTGTGTGCATGAACATGTCTGTTTGTCCTGTGTGTGGTTGTAATTATCTATGTATTTACAAAAAAAAGTAATATATTATGTAGTGTATCAGTTATCTGGTTGTCCATAGTACAAGCTCTGCTTAGTTTGGGATCAGATAACCGCGTGTGAACAATGTCCCAGGATATTTTATTTTATAAGTGCGTGTATGGTAAAGTGTGAAAGTGTGAGTGAATTAATAGTAAAGTGTGAGTGAATTAATAGTAAAGTGTGAGTGAGTGAATGACATTTATAGTAAAACTAGCCTCCGCCTCGCGGTTTCACCCGCATAAAAAGTAGTATATGAACTTCATACCAGAGACTACATGCTCTACTTTCAACGCGATCCCCTATTTAAGCCCCGTAGGGGTTGAATTTTCAAAAGTCCTTTCTTAGCGGATGCCTACGTCATAATATCTATCTGTATGCCAAATTTCATCCCGATCCGTCCAGTGGTTTGAGCTGTGCGTTGATAGATCACTCAGTCAGTCACGCTTTCCTTTTATCTATCCTAATAATAAAGCTGAAGAGTTTGTTTCAACGCGCTAATCTCCGGAGTTACTGGTCCGATTTGAAAAGTTCTTTCACTAATAGGAAGCTACATTATCCCCGAAGGTTATAGGCTACTTTTTATCCCGGGAACGCGAGTGAAACCGCGGCTAACAGCTAGTATATTATGGTACTTACTGTTGATGTTCAGCGAGCGAGTCTTTATTAACGAAAGTCTTCCCGCAATCGACACACTTTGGTCTATCCCCGCCGTGGTGGTTCCGCAGGTGGCCGCGGTGGGTTTTATTATTACTACAAGGGAACCATAAAGTTATTATAATTATTTTATGTCAGAAGGTTGACAAGCAGGCGGTCCATCTGATGGTAAGTGGTTACTGTCGCCTATCGCCATTTGCAATACCAGAGATATATATACCGAGAAGGCAAACTGGCTCTCAAGTGCAATTGCCGGAACACACCGGATATTTACCCAAGCCTATGGGCCAGTTATAGGTATATCGCAATTTTGGTTCTCAGTTCAAGTGTATGTGGAACCGGTAGTAGAGTCTATTGTAAAACTAACTGTTGACGTTCATAAGTGCCTTATTAGGGCCTAAACTGAATAAATGAGTTTTGATTTTGATTGATTTGATTTTGGATACTTACTTGGAAACTTTTCCACATATATGGCATGTGAACACAGTATATAGTCCTTCATGCTGCGCTCTGTAACAATACATACAATAATCTATAACACCTGGTTGACAGAGCTTTGCTCGCTTTTTTTTAAAAACGACGTTTTCTAAAAATGAAACCTAGCTAGATCGATTTATCTCCCCCGAAACAGCGAGAGCATACAACATTTCATGTAAAATCGTTGGAGCAGTTTCCGAGATTCAGATTATATATATATTTATCCATGAATTGCAGGTTTAAAGGTATTAGATAGACTTCTAGTAGGTTTTCCTGTAATCTTTAGGTAAAGAACTATTAACTGTTTTTTTTTTTCAAAATGTTTGGCCCAGTAGTTTCGAAAATAAGGGGGGGGGAATGGTCAATTTTCGCCAATTTTTCACCTATTTTCTTAAATAACTTCAAGACTATTTATATTAAAATTCTAAAAAAAATATATTTTGCATCCATTTTTTATTATTATTCTTTTGTTTTTTCTTCATTTTTGTAGATTTGGTTCACCCCTATCAATTATCACTTAGTCTTTGTATGTGAAAACTGTATTGCTTATAGTTTTTATTTCTACTTACTTAAGGGGGAACGTTCGGTTGGAGCGCGAAATTCAACAAAAGTAACATTTTCATGAAATAGCCGTATATGTCAGTAATATGCCTTGGAGGAATATGTTGATGATTTCTTTTGTTACTAATCAGTAAATATACTACCATTCTTCTCGCAAATAACATGATGATAACTTACGACCTATAACTGAGCTGCAATTAGCAAAAACGTGATAAAATTTGAATTTCGCGCACCAACCGACGCCTCCACCTTAAAGTACTTATGTTAAGCTGTTTGTTTTCCGAATAAAATATAATATACAAGAATTGTTCGTTTAAAGGTACGATAGATAATAAAATGAATTGCGAATTCTGTGAGTCTCGCTAAAACTCTAGAACGGCTGAACCGATTTGGCTAATTTTAGTCTTGAAATATTCGTGGAAGTCCGGGGATGGTTTATACGGTGAGAAAAAAAAAGGTAGGTAGTTGTAGGTAGGTAGGGTAGGTAGTTGTAGGTAGGGAAGGTAGTTGCAGGTAGGTAGGGGTAGGTAGGGAAGGTAGTTGCAGGTAGGTAGGGGTAGGTAGGGAAGGTAGTTGCAGGTAGGTAGGGGTAGGTAGTTGTAGGTAGGTAGTTTTGGTAAGTAGGTAGGGTAGATAGGGGCAGGTAGGGAAGGTAGTTGCAGGTAGGTAGGGGTAGGTAGGGAAGGTAGTTGCAGGTAGGTAGGGGTAGGTAGGGAAGGTAGTTGCAGGTAGGTAGGGGTAGGTAGTTGTAGGTAGGTAGTTTTGGTAAGTAGGTAGGGTAGATAGGGGCAGGTAGGGAAGGTAGTTGCAGGTAGGTAGGGAAGGTAGTTGCAGGTAGGTAGGGGTAGGTAGATAAGGTAGTTGCAGGTAGGTAGGGGTAGGTAGGGAAGGTAGTTGCAGGTAGGTAGGGGTAGGTAGTTGTAGGTAGGTAGTTTTGGTAAGTAGGTAGGGTAGATAGGGGCAGGTAGGGTAGATAGGGGCAGGTAGGGGTAAGAAGGGCAGGATAACGTCTGCCGAGTCAGTATCTACTACGGGGAAGTATCCCCGCTATATAAGATGTGTACCTATAGTGCATCAGTATGGAGGCCTTGTCGATCATCCGGCGGCCGCACTTGAGGCACTCGTAGCGGCGCGTGTGGATGACCGAGTGCACGCTGTAGCTGTAGGTAGGTAGGGGTAGGTAGGGGAACGGGGAAGTATCCCCGCTATATAAGATGTGTACCTATAGTGCATCAGTATGGAGGCCTTGTCGATCATCCGGCGGCCGCACTTGAGGCACTCGTAGCGGCGCGTGTGGATGACCGAGTGCACGCTGTAGCTGTAGGTAGGTAGGGGTAGGTAGGGGAACGGGGAAGTATCCCCGCTATATAAGATGTGTACCTATAGTGCATCAGTATGGAGGCCTTGTCGATCATCCGGCGGCCGCACTTGAGGCACTCGTAGCGGCGCGTGTGGATGACCGAGTGCACGCTGTAGCTGTAGGTAGGTAGGGGTAGGTAGGGGAACGGGGAAGTATCCCCGCTATATAAGATGTGTACCTATAGTGCATCAGTATGGAGGCCTTGTCGATCATCCGGCGGCCGCACTTGAGGCACTCGTAGCGGCGCGTGTGGATGACCGAGTGCACGCTGTAGCTGTAGGTAGGGGAACGGGGAAGTATCCCCGCTATATAAGATGTGTACCTATAGTGCATCAGTATGGAGGCCTTGTCGATCATCCGGCGGCCGCACTTGAGGCACTCGTAGCGGCGCGTGTGGATGACCGAGTGCACGCTGTAGCTGTAGGTAGGTAGGGGTAGGTAGGGGAACGGGGAAGTATCCCCGCTATATAAGATGTGTACCTATAGTGCATCAGTATGGAGGCCTTGTCGATCATCCGGCGGCCGCACTTGAGGCACTCGTAGCGGCGCGTGTGGATGACCGAGTGCACGCTGTAGCTGTAGGTAGGTAGGGGTAGGTAGGGGAACGGGGAAGTATCCCCGCTATATAAGATGTGTACCTATAGTGCATCAGTATGGAGGCCTTGTCGATCATCCGGCGGCCGCACTTGAGGCACTCGTAGCGGCGCGTGTGGATGACCGAGTGCACGCTGTAGCTGTAGGTAGGTAGGGGTAGGTAGGGGAACGGGGAAGTATCCCCGCTATATAAGATGTGTACCTATAGTGCATCAGTATGGAGGCCTTGTCGATCATCCGGCGGCCGCACTTGAGGCACTCGTAGCGGCGCGTGTGGATGACCGAGTGCACGCTGTAGCTGTAGGTAGGTAGGGGTAGGTAGGGGAACGGGGAAGTATCCCCGCTATATAAGATGTGTACCTATAGTGCATCAGTATGGAGGCCTTGTCGATCATCCGGCGGCCGCACTTGAGGCACTCGTAGCGGCGCGTGTGGATGACCGAGTGCACGCTGTAGCTGTAGGTAGGTAGGGGTAGGTAGGGGAACGGGGAAGTATCCCCGCTATATAAGATGTGTACCTATAGTGCATCAGTATGGAGGCCTTGTCGATCATCCGGCGGCCGCACTTGAGGCACTCGTAGCGGCGCGTGTGGATGACCGAGTGCACGCTGTAGCTGTAGGTAGGGGAACGGGGAAGTATCCCCGCTATATAAGATGTGTACCTATAGTGCATCAGTATGGAGGCCTTGTCGATCATCCGGCGGCCGCACTTGAGGCACTCGTAGCGGCGCGTGTGGATGACCGAGTGCACGCTGTAGCTGTAGGTAGGGGAACGGGGAAGTATCCCCGCTATATAAGATGTGTACCTATAGTGCATCAGTATGGAGGCCTTGTCGATCATCCGGCGGCCGCACTTGAGGCACTCGTAGCGGCGCGTGTGGATGACCGAGTGCACGCTGTAGCTGTAGGTAGGTAGGGGTAGGTAGGGGAACGGGGAAGTATCCCCGCTATATAAGATGTGTACCTATAGTGCATCAGTATGGAGGCCTTGTCGATCATCCGGCGGCCGCACTTGAGGCACTCGTAGCGGCGCGTGTGGATGACCGAGTGCACGCTGTAGCTGTAGGTAGGTAGGGGTAGGTAGGGGAACGGGGAAGTATCCCCGCTATATAAGATGTGTACCTATAGTGCATCAGTATGGAGGCCTTGTCGATCATCCGGCGGCCGCACTTGAGGCACTCGTAGCGGCGCGTGTGGATGACCGAGTGCACGCTGTAGCTGTAGGCGGTGGGGAGGTACATGTGGCATACTTTACACTCGAACTTACCGCGACCCTGGAATATTAGCAAAAAAAAAAAAAAAAGTAATTAGACTGATTTGTACCTTGATAAGTGTAAATAAATTATCTTTAACCAGTCTGCCGGCGCTGTCAAATAAAATGAAATTGAAAATCTAGGAAAGTCGTGAAAAGCAACTCTTTTGTAGGCGAATCTTGTCCTTATTGACTTTAAAAACGTTATTATTATAATTCTTATATTTACCTAATTATGTGCAGTATCATACAGTACTTTATCTAAACTCATATAAATAATGTCATTTAAAAAAAATGAGTTTCTACCAACTTTGCAAAAAAAAAACTATTTTTGTGACATTTTTGGTCAAAATGATATGTGTAGGCAAAAACAATAAAATATAATCATATACTTAATCAAATCCGTGTTGCCAACTCCCAAAAATTCTTACCTCTAAAGTTCAAGTTACAAAATTTGTGACATTGTCATCGTCAAATTGAATTGATACTGATTGATTATACTATTGATAGGTCCAAAGTGTACTTTAATAGAAAAAAAGTTATTTTATAGCATCTTGGGAACAACAACTGTACTATAATGAATCATTATACACGGGTGTGCCTAAAGTGGGGCATTAAAGTACCGATTTTGATTTCATAATAAGAACATTACGATATGAGAGTAGATACAAATAATAAAAGCGTAACGGAAACTACTTGTTATAATCAAAAGCCATATGACAACAAAATTGTTGGGCCAAATACGGACAGCGACGCCAGACTGGATAATACAATGTTTTGTGTTTTTTATATGTAATAGGCCTGTTTGTCAATCTCACCGTGGTCAGTGATGATGTGGCCGATGGTGGTAAGCTTACAAAGAGAACTCTCAAGTGCAGCTGTCGGAACACACCGAAAACTCAAGCTCATGGTAGATTCGAGTAATCTATATATAAGGTCCTAACATATTACATGAGGACCTTTGGGGGGATGAATGTATAGGTCATTAGGATAAAAAAAAAAAAATCAAAAAAAAATTTGGTGCATTAGTTAATAAGTAAATCCAAAAATTCGAAAAATTAATTTAACATCTCTACAAAGTTTTAAATAAAACCATAAGCTAAAATAATCATTATTACAATTGTTTATTTATTTAAAAATAAATAATCACAAAAATGAATTAAATCGCAATACGTCGTGCATGCCATCTCGTCTTCATACCTACATTGTAGCGGCAACGGTAACGGCAACGTCGCTTGTATACCTACCTACAAACCTACAGGCATACATAGGCAGCCGGCCGCGGCCGACCGTCAGATCGGCCGCCGACTCCCACGCATACGGACGCACATCTCTCTTCAATCCGCCCGCCACGCTCGCGCTGTACGTAGCGCGACGCCACGCGCCACGCGCCGCGCAGCCCGCGCATCGCCGTGCCAGGGCCGTGCGTGTCCATACGTTACTAGGTCGGTCGGTAAGCGCGCAAACAAAAGGTAGCCGGCGACTGCGACAGTGGATCTGTATTGGGTTCGGTGTACCTACTTGCTGGTCCCGAAACCATAACCGAAAAGCATACAGCGCCGCAAGGAAGCGCTGTGCTAGAAGCCGTACAGCATCACCGTGACAAGGCTGTCTGAAACCGGGCGATCTTAGCATCCTCGTAGGATCGAGGAGACAGTGGAATTCTTCCGGGACCATCCTATAGCGAGCATTTGAATCGTGTTCCGGCCTCCGGGTCAGTGATGTCTACTTCTTCGGTACGAGGGACACCACCAGCACCATTTCACCCTAGTTCAAGAACTGGAAACCACGGAATACCAACCGGACCATTCTGAGGCCCGTTTTATTGCTAGACTACACGTGATAGTATGATACTGTAGTGATATGATGGTGATCAACTGTTAGGGCCAGTGTTTTTAAACTGCTCGAATGCGAGGACCTAATTTGGATTTAGTTAGTGCTTAGTGAGTGATGACTGCGTTGCGTAGGTACCTATTTTGGAACGAGTCTCTGACAGAGACGCTATTGAACTTCCAATTCTGGGGTCTCGTGCTAAACTGATTGTGATGTTGGTTGGTTAGCTTAGATGACATTTTACTAAACATTTTAGACTAAAGTAGTTTTTATTCAACAATAATTTTCATGTAATTTGAAGTTTTATGTGTAACCAATCAATAGGTATCTAGATAATAAAAGTTATGGTAAGATAAGTAGGTAATGTGACGTGTTGTGAAGTACATTTGTACATACATAGTAGGTACATAAACTAACATGCTAGGCAAGACTGTTATTTTTAATCAGTAAAGTACTACAGGCATTATTTTATTACCTGCAGTAATTTGTCATTTAAAGGCCTGGGCAAGAGACTTTTAATCACATACAATTTATAATAGGTTAGTAGGTATGTAGGTAGGAACCAAAATTTTGAGATTTACAAATGTGTAATTTGGTTAAAGTGTTTTACTGTAGTCATAGACGTTTTAAAAAATCATGTAGTTTATTATGTTCGTATTACTAATAAAGTGTTGATAAGAATAATTAGTATTTACCTATTTATTTTAGAACCATACCTATTCAAATTGGAATGAATGAGAAAAACCAGCAAAGAAGCCCATCCTGGCACTTCTAGCTTATTATTTAGGTAGGTAGGTAAGTAATCGACCTTCTTATGTGGCTGCCTAGAGCCTTAAATTGAATAAATGTTTTCAAATTTTGTATGCCATGATAAACCGATTGATTAGATCGATCGAACTAAATAATCAAAGTAGGTAGGTAGTAATTGGGGAGTGGGGAACAATGAGCATTTTATTCTAATATTCCCCGGGATAACAAGTAGCCTATCGAAAGTAACCTAGTATCCTTCATATCATTGGCTAACTGCATCCCAAATTTCATCTCGATACGTTCTTAAATTTACCGCTTTAACCTACCTACATCTAGTTAGGTAACCTATCGATAAATCGCCTGTCTCGTGAGCTTATCGCAAACATTTACATTACAGCTGTCATCTCTTTTATTTGCCTTTAATCACAGTTCCTTATGTTTTTTTTGGCCAGTGTTTGACCACAATCTCACCGTGGTAAGTGATGATGTGGCCGATGGTGGTAAGTACGCAAAACTTAGAAGGGAACTGGCTCGCAAGTGCAGTTGCCTGAAAACACCGGTAGGAGCTTGGCGACAGATTTTCAACTTGAGGGTGGTAGGTAGCCGACGGGCGGGTAGGCCCTACCACCGAACTATGGTTTTCTCACGATGTTTTCCTTAATCGAGAGCTCAAGTTCATTGTAGGATTCGAACCCGCGACTTTCGACGTCACCACTGAGCCATTGCCGTCTTAAAATCGCCTTGTTTGCACAAATCACGCATAATTCATTGATATTATTGTTTGAGTAGGTAGGTATGTACATACCTAAATAATAACTTAGTGGGATTTTATTAAATGTGCAATTTTATTAAATGTCCTACAGGCCTGTGTTTGGTCACAATATCACCATGGTCCACAGTCTCTTGAAATCCAGCTGTTGGAACATACCTACTGAACGGCAGGTAGGTATTGACCTTAGATAGGTACCTTAACCTAACACGTCTTATGATGATTATCTCACATGTTTTCTTTTACCGATAGCTCATTCAAGTAGGATTTGAACTTATACACAAGGCAGTGACGGCAAATAAGACAGGTGTGTGTCTACGGCGCCGCTAATAGCACACTATCTGTACCTATGTTGGCACAGATAGTGTTCTCGCTGCCGCTTCCTTCGGATATTATCGAATAACAAAACATCGATTGCTCGCGAGCGAATAGGATTTTAGCAATTTGCCCTTGTTAAGGTTGACTGCTATTTCTAAAATAAACTCCAAAGCAAGTAACCCAAAGTACCTATTACATTCTTTGCGATAATTAGTAGCGGATCGCAAAGAAATGTTTGTTTGAAAAAAAAAATGAAATTACTCATGTGAATTTGCAGCAGTTTGTGAAGCTAGAAAATCACCGTAGTACAAGTCTAAATTATTCCTTTGGCGTCCCACAGGGCAGCACGTTGGGGCCGTCGCTGTTCCTTATATACATCAACAACTTGTGCAAACTACCTATACCTGGAGCCGATTTGTTGATGTTTGCGGATGACACTGTAGTTCTTTTTCACAAAAAAACGTGGACAGAAGTTAGAAAGTCGGCTGAACTGGGAATGGCTGAAGTTACCTCCTGGCTAGAAGACAGTCTACTCACAATAAACACTTCCAAAACAAAATACCTCTGTTTTAGTAAGTCTGAAGCTAATAGTCCAGATGATACCTTCTATATAAAAATTCATACCTATCCCTGTAACAGAATCCCTGACAATAACAATAGTATCTGTATCTGTCCCGTGCTTTGCCGCGTTCCTATAATAAAGTATCTGGGAGTTCACCTTGATGACAAATTACGTTGGAACCATCACATATCTACCCTATCAGTGAGAGCTCGTAAGTTAATTTATATCTTTAAAAACCTCAGGACAGTTGCGGATAAAAAATTGCTTAGTACAACTTACAAGGCCCTCTGCCAATGTCTTTTAACATATTGTATAGGTGCTTGGGGTGGTGCAACTAAGAGCTGTCTAATTGAGCTGGAACGCGCGCAACGTGCAGTCCTAAAAGTAACTTTTAGTCTCCCTTACAGGTTTCCCACTTCTTCTCTTTATAATGTCGCTAACGTTTTACCCATTCGAAAACTCTTTATACTACATATTCTATGTAAATTTCACTGTAATGTTGTGCCCAATTTTTCCCCCACTATTAGAAGAATTATACGTTACCCAATTCCATTTGTCAATTCTACTTTTGCCAAAAGACATCAAGACTATATATCCCCACGACTTTATAATATGATTCTACGTAAGGATAAGGAACTTGTGCAACATAATCGTACAGTTTTCAAAAAAATTGTACTAGAATGGCTTATCTCCTTAGACTATAATTCAACCGAAGAGCTGTTTGTAGCTGTCACATAATACAACTCCGAATCGTGCCATAGTTGTAAGTAGTCTAATTCCTATTCCTTACTTAATTGCAAAAAAAAAAAAAAAAAATTACAACACTTAATTATAATTACTTAATATATATATAATTATAATGACCTATATATAAACCTTATCATATCTACAGTATTCAATCGCCACGGTAAACACCCACACTAACATTTGCACACATCACACCCACACCTCACACACACCTCACTCACTCCCCACTCACACCTCACTTACTCTCCACACACACCACGCACACGCCTCACACACACCCCACCCCACACACAACCCACCCATATCTCAAACAAACCTCACGCACGTTTTCACAATCAAATTTTGTTTAATTTAAAAAAAAAAAAAAAACACTTTTTTATTATTTTCATTATTTCCATCATTGTAATAGTCATAGGAAGAGCGTGTCTCCCACAACACAGGGTAACCTAATGTGGGAGCGCAGCCAATTAATTAATGTTGCCATATTTATTTGGAATAAACATATTTTCATTTTCATTTTCAATTAAATAAATCATTTTTAAAGTGTTTTACAATAGGTTGCAATCATTTTGTATGCATGTCTAGCTAGATCAACCTAGAACTTGAGTGATAGCGCGCCCTGGCGCGGGCGGCGCGGCGGGCGGGGGGCAGTGATGCCTCGTGCCACATGCGTAGTGCGGCTGCACCGGCTGCCCAGATGCCGCCGCGCCGCGCCGTTTGATTTCAATTCTACAATGAACTTGAGCTTTCGGTAAAAGAAAACATCGTGAGAAAACCATATTACTTACCTACAGAGGTAGGTCACTTTGTAGTAGGTACTCACCTGGCTTGCTGTTGCTGCATACTCCCGCCCGCCACTCACGCTCAAGTTGTGTGTACAACGCAATAGACAACCAGACTAAGCGAACTAATTTAATTACGTTTTAATAATACGCTCCTACCTTCTTTATGTACCTACCTAGTAATTGTTACTATTCCTTGTTATAAGTTTTGAAGGTTTTGTCCATTCTTTTAGATCAATCGAAGCAATGACCTAAAAGTTTCGTCATCAATTTTATCGGGGCAAAGATACTTACCAAACTCAAAGCCATTTAAGCCCGACCCCGTCGCGTCACCCACATGTAAGTGCGTCGCTTGTACCTACCTACTTATTTAATTTTGTAAGTAACGCACCCTTTCCGAAAAGTAATTATTATGTTTGTAATTGTGTGAAATTTGAAAATGTTGAGATGAATAAACTAAACTAACGCATTTTGTAATGTAATAAAACGCCGCGCTCTGTGCACCGCCTCGACTAACATGTGATGTGTGTGAGGCGTGAGCGATGGGCCTTACAGTTTAGAGGTCCAAGGAGTGCACTTACGTAGGTAGAAGAGCTATCTAACCTTTGTATGTATTATTATTCTACAATAAAGAAAACACCAATTAATTTTAACTCTTTACTGCAAAAAATAAATAAATACCTAAATTTCAATAAACACTTACATAAACTACAAAATGAATTAGTCTACATTAAAAATACCCATTAATTTTAACTCTGCTGGTAAAAATTAATAAATACATTACATGTATGTAAGGGTACGCAAGAAATCATTGTGCGATTCAAAAGTCTATCTCTCTCTATGCGCAGGCGGTTTTAGCATTTTCCTATCATTCAAACGCTCTGGTAGGTACGGACGACGACAATTCAAGGTAAACACTGCGGCATCTTATGCGCTTGTAATAGGTAGGAGCTATTTTGCAACAAACAAAAAGGTCTGATCTGTAACCATGTGTACCTACCTACTAGTTATCTTTAATCTAACGTGTCGTTGCGTGCGAGCGGTCGATGTTTATACCTACGATGATATCCGAATGAGCTACAATGAAGGAAGGAGGCAGCGGCGCAAGCGCTAGGTTGCGCGATGTAGGTAGATAGGGATAGGAAGGAATAATGAATTTTAGGACTACGTACAAATTAACTAGGTAGGTAGGTTCCTTACCTACCTACTCAGGTCGTTGTTCACCGATAAAAAAAACAGTCCATTAAAATTATAATCGGGCGTTTACGATGACTTTTTCCTACGAAAATTCATGATAAACGCCTGATTGTAATTTATTGGACCGTTTTCTACTCGGTGAACACCGACCTTAAAGGTTCACAACTAGGTACTACTTTCTGTAAAACTACATAGTTTATCTGAGTTATGAACGTGGCGCGTGAGGCTTCTGCCCGGGCCGGACGTGAGCGGACTGAATCGAGTGTTGCACTTGCATGGTGGGAGCGGGCGCCGGGCGCGATGATGGCGCGCCTTCACTATTTTAATTTGCCCTGCCTTGTGGTATAAGTTCGAATACCTACCTACTACTTGAATAAGCTATCGCTGAAAGAAAACATGTGAGGTAACCATCATAGGACGTGTAAGGTTAAGGTACCTAACTATGGTCAATACCTACCTGCCGTTCAGTATGTTCCAACAGCTGGACTTCAAGAGACTTTGTAGACCATGGTGATATTGTGATCAAACACAGGCCTGTAGGTACATTGCACATTTAAAAAAAACCAGGTAAGTACCTACTTACCTGGTTTTTTTGTTTTTTTTGTAGGTACCTACCTACAATAATAAATCTTGAGAGATTGAATTATGAGAGATTTGACGACACAAGGAGATTTTAAGGCGACTATAGCTCAGTGGTGACGTCGAAGGTCGCGTGTTCGAATCCTACAAAGAGCTTGAGCGGTAGGGTGCCTACTTTGTAATACCTACCCGCCTGGCTGGTTACCACACACAAGTTAAAGATCTGTCGCCAAGCTCTACCGGTTTTTTTTCCCTTCTAGACTTTGTGTACGGTGAGATTGTGGTCAAACACTGGCCAAAAAAAACATAAGGGACTGTTATTAAATGCTTATAAAAGAGATATTTTCGACTGTGGCAACACTACGCTAAGGTGTCAAAAATAAGTTTCCGAATTTCAAATATTAATTAATATTATAATTATCCCATTTCAAGGTGCCCTAAACCAATTCGTCACTAAATAAGTGTTACCTAAATAATGTGCAATATAAATTAATATCTAAAATTTGTTGGATTACGAGTTCACTAATGTGAGTGAGTCATCGCAACCGTTAGTATACTTATCATAATTTACATTCAAATTCAGGCGAGTATTAAGACAATTACATTTAATTCTTTATTATATGTACGTTACTATATAGTTTCTGGTTGTAGTTGTACTTTGAGAGTCGCCTAAATTGTGTATTTTTTATCAAAAGTAAATAGTAAATACCTAGTAGTAGATAGATACTTGTTAGTAGTTTTTCACACATATCCACTCATTTTACTTACTATTCAAGCTTACTAATAACTCATAAGCATGATGATGACGCGTAAGACCTCTGTCCGTCAGGCAGAAGAGAAACTCCAGCTTACTCTTCAAGAACTTAAGTCATCTAAGGCTATGTGTGACCGACTATTATCAGAAAATGAAGATAATGAGAAGGAAGTGTTGGAACTAATTAATAATAATAAAAAGTTAAAGGCTGAGATGGCAGAGAATTATGCCCGGAGCCTAGTTGTTGAAAAGCAATGTGACCGCCTTCAGCGGGTTGTTGATGGGTTCGACCAGTGCAGCCATGAGTTTGATAATGCCCTCAGGCGCATTGCTGCATTGGAGTTGGAACTATGTGATGCTAGGAAATACATTTGCCACCTAGAAAATACTAACCAAACCACCATGGTTTCAAATAACCAGTCATTATTCGATGAATTGATTGAGTCGGCCCCGGGCATGGTTTCTGGTTCCTCAGTCTCAAATGTTGTGCCCACTGTCACTATAGATTTAACATGTAATGATTCAAATGTCTCAAACAGTACAGTGCGGTTAGTTAAATGTAGTAAGAATAAATTGAAGAAATATATAAAAATTAACAAAATGATAAAGAAAACTCAAAATTTAATTAGGAAAAACAAAGTATTTTGTAATATTAATAAATTGCGGAAGGACCGTTGTAATTTAGTAAGTGAAATTAATTTATGTCATATAAACATGGGACAAAATCTAATTAAATATGAAACTGACACAAACCACCTTCAGTCTGAAATTATTAACTTGAATGAATTATTAACATCTGTTTCAAATAAATATGAAAACTCTCAAAAAGAGATGAATGAGTACATTCTAGCTATGAATGAACTAATTAATATCTCCAAGTATAATAGTGAAAAATTTGATTCATTGATAAAAAATCAACAATGTGATTGTTATAAAAGTGTCTCGAACTGTACACAGTTGGACTGTACTCTGAGTTCATCCTTAAAATCACCGAAGGAGTTGTGTGAAGGTTCAATAAACACTTCCTTCAGTAAAAGTAAAATTAATACACCAAATGCAAATAATTATGTAATGTTTAGTGATGAAATGGGCAGAGGCATGGGATTGCAACTTAGCCAATACTTAGGGCATGCCATAACAAATACTTGTATGCCTGGCGCGTCTTATTCCCAAATTTTAGATAAAATCATAAAAACCACATTTAACAAAAATACCACCCTAATAATATTAATTGGAAGAAGAGGAAATGTTAGCAAAAATGCACTGCTAAAATACTTCCATTCAATTGAATTATTAAATGTAAAGCATATTGTTATGTTTGCATTTCCTTTTATTAAATGTTTGCCACAGACGGAAAATACAATTAGACATAATTTGAATTTGACATTACACACATTGACATGTCGTCACAATGACAAATTTCATTTCATTGATACCAATACCTTCCTTGGTAAAAATTATTTTTTGACTGTAGACAATTTTTATCTTTACAATAATCATAAGAGACTAATAGCAGAATCGCTATCATATTATTTTAGGAATCTAGCCAAATGTATGGCTACACAAACGGCTGCTTCTATTGAGCAAATTAATATTGACATTTGTTTACAGTCCTTGGAAACTTTTCCAAGCAATTTGTCATTACTGGAAAATATTCCAAATAATTTAAATTAGACCAAGAGACAATAGAGGCATCCTCTAGCACTATTTGTGAGAATAATAATAACTACTATTTGCATAAATCTGGCCCAGTAAATTTAACTAATAATATTTCTAATAGTCTAAATACATGTAAAAATTATAATAATATTAACCTGGTGCACCAAAATATTCAAGGAATAATGGGTAAGGAACTTGAACTCGAATTGTTCATGAACTGTAATAATATTAAAATTTTATGTATTACTGAACATTGGCTTAAGGCCCACCAGTTCATGTTCAGTTTTAGTAACCACCGGGTTGCAAGTTCATTCAGTAGAAAACATGCTATACATGGTGGTTCTTTAATAGTTATTCAGAATGATATAAAATTTAAAGAGCGTAATGATATTGTGAACCTGTCTATTGAATGTACTTTTGAAATAGCCTGTGTAGAGCTTGAGCAGTTCATTATAATGAGCGTATACAGACCCCCATCCGCGAGTTTTGATTTGTTTGAAAAATGTATGGATGAAACATTGTTTAGAGTAAGTAAAGCTAAAAAGAATATTATAGTTTGTGGTGATTTTAATATAAATATTTTGGATAATAATGCTTTGAGTAATAGAATTAAATCGTTATTTTTGTGTTACAATCTTGTAAATCTTTTTTTTGAACCAACTAGGGTTACTGCTACTTCAGCAACCTGCATTGATAATATATATACAAACTTGCAGTCTGTTACTAAGTCCATCTTTAGTAAAATAACTTCTGACCATTGTGGTCAGATGGTCACTTTCAATATACCTAGAACTAAGGTGATAAAAAAATATATTAAATGTGTACCTATGAGTGAAATTCGCTTAGAAAAATTTAGGAATAATATCCTGAGTAAATTACCATATTTACCTTATAATAATGATGCAAATGACCTCTATAATGAAATTTTTAATCTAACCAAAACAGAGTTTAATACAATATTTAAATCAAAAAATGTAAAACAAAAAACCCACAGTGTATTTAATGATTGGGCGACGGTGGGAATTCATAAAAGTAGACAAAGATTGTATGACCTATATGGCGAAAGGCAGTATAATCATAGTCCTGTTTTTGCGGATTATGTAAGAAATTATTCTAGATTATTTAAACGCATTTGTGCCGCGGCGAAATCTAAATATCTTAGCAATAAAATTAAAAGTAGTCAAGATAAAATTAAAATGACTTGGAAAATTATAAATAGCGAAACTGGAAAAGTTAAAACGTATAATAATGATATTCAACTCAAGATTAATGATAAAGTTATTGAATCAGACCTAGAAGTTGCTGCCGCATTTGAAACATTTTTTACAGATATTCCAGTTTCTATTACTAAATCTCTTAACACCTCTCCCACCCTCGCTGTATCTTTACTAAGGGAAAATGTTACAGAATGTACTGATGACTTTAAGTTTTCAAGTGTTACCTCTAGTGATATTATTAAAACATTCAGATCTCTAGACTTAAAAAAGACTGTTGACCTCTGGGGAATTTCTGTCAAACTTGTTAACTCTATAATTGATTGTATTGCGCCATATCTGGCTATTACCTTTAATAAGTGTATTGAATGTGGTTTATTTCCTGATCTAATGAAGTATAGTAAAGTAGTTCCCTTATTTAAAGCCGGTAGTACCGCGGACCCCACTAATTATCGACCAATTTCTATACTACCGACACTTAGTAAAGTTTTTGAGAAAATCATTCTTAATCAATTAATGATACATTTTAATAGTAATAGACTGCTTCACAGTAATCAATTCGGTTTTACAAGGGGTCGCTCAACAACCGATGCTGGTGTTGAGCTTGTTCAACATATTTTTGACGCCTGGGAAAATTCACGTGATACTTTCGGTGTTTTTTGTGACTTATCCAAGGCCTTTGACTGTGTCCATCATGAATTGCTCATCAAGAAATTACACCACTACGGTATTAGAGACACTGCACTCAGTCTTTTGAATTCATACTTGAGTGATAGGATTCAGAAGATTGATGTTAATGGCAAAGTTTCCCCTGGGTCCTTAGTTACTATGGGCGTCCCACAAGGTTCTATTCTTGGACCTTTTCTTTTTCTAGTTTACATCAACGATTTACCTTATCTTGTAGAAAAGAAAAATGAAATAGTATTGTTTGCTGATGATACTTCACTTCTTTACAAAGTGAAACGACATGATTTTAATTCTGACGATGTGAACAATGCTCTTTCAGTAGTTGTTGATTGGTTTACAGCTAATAATTTGATGCTCAATGAGAAAAAGACTAAATGTATTAGATTCAGTCTACCGAATGTAAAACACTCCGATGCCAATATTGTTATTAAGGGCGAAAAACTGGAGCTTGCTAAAAGTACTGTATTTCTAGGTATTACATTAGACGATAAGCTACAATGGGGTCCTCACATTAATAATTTAGTGAATAGACTTAGTTCTGCAGCTTATGCAGTGAAGAAAATTCGTTCTCTCACTGATGAATTAACGGCAAAATTAGTATACTTTAGTTATTTTCATAGTTTGATGTCTTACGGCATCCTCCTTTGGGGTAGCGGTGCCGACATCAATAGAATTTTTATTCTGCAGAAGAGGGCTATTCGCGCTATATATAATTTAAGTCCCAGAGACTCCCTACGAAATAAATTTAAAACTATAAATATAATGACAGTGTCGTCACAGTACATATATGAAAACTTAATTTATGTTCGAAAAAACATTCATAACTTTCCCAAAAATAGCGACACTCATAGTTTAAACACTAGAAATAAGGATAAACTTGCTATACCTGTAACTCGTTTGAGCAAAGTTAGGGATTCTTTTAAGGGGCAATGTATACGCTTCTTTAACAAAGTACCCAAAGAAATTCAAGAATTGTCCGTGTTAAAATTTAAAAAGCTAATTAAAGATAAGTTGTACAAAAAAGGGTACTATAAAGTTTCTGATTTTATAGAGGACAAGAACGCATTTCAATGAGTTGTTCGCTTCACATGCTATTTATTGTTATTATAATTTTTGTTATTATTATTGTCATATTGTTAATTTTAATATTTTATTTTATTTTCTATAGTTTATTTTTATATACATATTTTTTATTTTTACAAATTTGACGATTAAAAATACTTGCAATGAGTTCATTTAATAAAGACACTTTTGAATTTGAATTTGAATTTGATAACAGCTGTAGTCCCCGATTACTACCTACCTACCTACTTGTATACTTTGATTGTATTTAGTTCGTTTGATCTAAAGGTACCTAGCAAGCAATCAATCGGTTTATCGTGTGGCAATGATAGGTTCCCTAACCTACATAGGTACAAAATTCGAAACCATTTATTAAGTTTTAAGGCTCTAGGCAGCCACATAAGGAGGTCGATCACTTACCTACCTACCTAACAAGCTAGCAGTGCCAGGATGGCCTTCTTTGTTGGTGTTTTCCATTAATTTAAATTATAATAGGTATGGTTCTAAAATAAATAGGTAAATACAAATGATTCTTATCAACACTTTATTAGTAATACCAAAGAATAAATAATACGAACATAATAAACTACATGATTTTTTAAAACGTCTATGATTCCAGTAAAACACTTCAACCAAAATACACATTTGTAAATCTTTAAATTTAGGTACCTATCTACATCATACCTACTTACCTATTTTATTTGTTATTAAAAATGTTCATCCATTCAAATCTTGCCCTGGCATTGAATTGACGATTGATTGTAGGTACTAAAATAATGCCTCTTAACTAGTACTTCACTGATTAAAAATAACATACCTACCTAGCATGTTAGTTTATGTACCTACCAAGTACGTACAAATGAACTTTACAACACGTCACTAACTACTACCAAAACTACGCTTTAGCCTAAAATGTTTAGTAAAATGTCATCTAAGCTAGATTAAACCAACATCACAATCAGTTTACAAGACGTTTAGCACAAGACCCCAGAAATGGAAGTCGAATAGCGTCTGTCAGACTCATTCCAACATAGGTACGCAATCATCAGTCACTAAGCACTAAATCCACATTAGGTCTTCGCATTCGAGCAGTTTAAAAAACACTGACCCTAACAATTTATCACCATCACATCACTACCTACATCACGTGCAGTCTAGAAATAAAGCGGGCCACAAAATGGGCCGACTGGTATTGTTGATAATACATGGTTTCCAGTTCTTGAACTTGGGTGAAATGGTGCTGCTGTCGTCTCTCGTATTCGTAGCGAAGAAGTACTCGTCACACTGACCCGGAGGCCGGAACAAGATTGAAATGCTGGCTATGGGATGGTCCCGGAAGAATTCCACTGTCTCCTCGATCCTACGAGGATGATGAGGTCGCCCGGTTTCAGACAGCCTAGTCACGGTGATACTGTACGGAGATCCACTGTCGCAGTCGCCGGCGCCGCAACTTACCAGTAGGTTATCTTTAGTGGTAACGTAACAGTAACACGGCCATGCGATGCGTGTGGCGTGGCGTAACAGCGTGACGGGCGGATCGAAGTGAGATGCGCGGACGTCTGTGCGCGTGGGAGTCAGCGTGCGATCTGTCTGTTGTCGGACTTGTCGGCTTGGTAAACAGCTGGCTGCTCTTTGTGACGTGAGCGACGTTGCCGCGCCGCACGCTACAATGTAGGTACGAAGACGATATGCACTACGTATTGCGATTAATTTTTTTATTGTGATTATTTATTTTAAAATAAATAAACAATTGTAATAATGATTATTTTAGCTTATGGTTTTATTTAAAACTTTGTAGAGATGTTAAATTAATTTTTCGAATTTTTGGATTTACTTATTAACTAATGCACCAATTTTTTTTTTGATAATTTTTTTTTTATCCTAATGACCTATACATTCATCCCCCCAAAGGTCCTCATGTAATATGTTAGGACCTTATATACGTTACAATCAAAGCTATAATAATATCCCGTGACATTGTTCACACACGGTTATCTGATCACAAACTAAGCAGAGCTTGTACTATGGACAACCAGATAACTGATATACTACATATACTACTTTTTTTTGTAAATACATACTTATATAGATAACTTAGACTTGGTCTTGACAACATTAGTGGCGAGTGATGTGGAGGTGCTTGTGTCGAGTGAACCATTAGTGGATATTGACTTGCAACATCCGCCGTTGTTGGCCAAGGTTTGCATGTGCTCACGCCGGAATGTGGTGCCGACGCCAGGGTTAATACGACACCCATGTACGCAGGGTGGCATGGATGTAAATAAGGCCAGTATTAAATGGAATTTTACTAAATGTAACTTTTCTATGTTGTATTATAATTTAGAATTATTAGATTGGGATGTTTTATACAAAATTGAAAACCCTGAAGCGGCTTTAGACTATTTTTACAGCATAGTAAACAATGCCATTAGTGAGTGTACTCCTAGAAAAAATAAAAATAGGAAGAAAAAATCTAAGTACAACTATCCGGATTGGTACACTGCCGATTTAATACGTGATATTGAGCGTAAGTGGAGGTATCACAAAATTTTTAAATCTTCGGGATTGCAGAGTGATTACGGAACGTTTTCTCGCTATAGGTCTATAGTTAAGAGTAAACTTGTATCTACTTATGAGGCTTATCAGTGTAGACTGCAACTAAACATTAAAAGTGATCCAAAATCCTTTTGGAATTACGTTAGGAGTAAGCAATCCAAACGCAGCAGAACTCGCATAAAGAAAGACGGCACAGTGTTGAGGGATGAAGAGTGTGCGGAGTGTTTTGCTTCGTATTTCCACTCGGTGTACAGTACGGAGCGGCCAGCGCTGGAGCCGGCGGAGGCGGAGCGTGCGGGTGGCGCGAGGGCGGGCGCGGCGCGCGTGCACGTCGGCCAGCTCAGCGCGCACGACCTGCGCTCGGCGCTCCGCCGGCTCCGGCCCAAGCCCTCCGTGGGACCAGATGGTATACCGCCTTATATTGTCAAAGACTGTAGCGCGGTTTTTGAAAAGCCTTTGCTACACGTCTTTAACCTATGCCTAGAAGGAAGCTACTATCCAGATCGATGGAAGATCACCAGAGTTATACCGGTGCCAAAGGGAGGTGCGAGCTCGGATGTCAGCGGCTATAGACCTGTGGCGGTGCTGTCGGCGTTCGCTAAGGTATTTGAATCCGTATTGCACAAATGTATTTACACCCAAGTCAGCTCGCAACTGACCGACACTCAACACGGTTTCCGGCCGGGTCGAGGAACGGGGAGTAATCTGCTGTCTTTTATGACGTACTTGACGCCGGTCATCGACGTCGGGGGGCAGGTGGACTGTGCGTACTTTGACTTCCGGAAAGCGTTCGATACGGTGGACAACGATATACTATTATCAAAGTTTGCCGCGTTAGGTTTCACTCCCCATTTGTTGAAATTCTTTGCAAGCTACCTTGGCGAGCGCCGGCAGTACGTAGAGTATGCGGGTTGTGAATCGAGACCTTACTTTACGCTTTCGGGAATCAGCCAGGGGTCAAATTTGGGCCCTTTAGAATTTATTTTGATGATTAATGATCTCCCTGAAGTCGTCCGCGGGGCGGAGTGTCTGCTGTTTGCAGATGACCTTAAGGTGTATTTGTCGGTAGCGGACGCTTCGGACTGCGGGCGGCTGCAGGAGGACATAGATCGGATTGTTCAGTGGAGCAACACGAACAAACTGTTTTTTAACGTGGCTAAGTGCGGGGTAATGAGCTACAGCCGGGCGCGAGCCCCGTTGTGTTATCAGTATGAGATGGAGGCTGCGCACATCCCGCGCCTCGTGGCTGTGCGGGACTTAGGCGTCGAGATGGTACCCGAGTTAACGTTCCGTAAGCACATCATTGACATCTGTGGCCAATCCTTTAGAAATTTGGGGTTTATTTTGAGGCAGTGCAAGGATTTTAACAGCACATCTGTCATAAAAATTTTGTACAATGCACTCGTCCGGAGTGGTCTAGAAACCTGTACTATGATTTGGAATCCACATGAGGCAAAATACAGTCTCATGATGGAAAAAATTCAAAATAAATTTACGCGGTTTTTATATTTAAAAGAGTTTGGCGTATATCCATTTTATCCGCTAATGTACCCGAGCTTGTTCGTTATCGGCATGGTCGGGTACAGTCGGTTGAGTTCGCGGCGCGACGTAGCGCTAGTACGGTACGTGTGGCGCGTGTTGCGCGGGGAGCTACACCACCCAGCGGTACTAGAGGCGCTGCGGCTGTGCGCACCCACAGAGTACTTGGGCGCGCGCCGCCGCCCCTCTACGCTCAGCGTTCCCACGCCAAGAACGAATTTACTTCAGTTTGCCCCCTTGTCGCGTGCCATTCGACTCATTAATAGGATAGCTGAAGAAATTGATATCTTTCACTGTACCCTGCCGAAGTTTACGAAAGCAGCACAGATATGTAGTGAGAAATATTATTATAAATAGATAATGCTATGTTTATAACATTATATTATATTTAATTTTTGTTAGTCCTTATAGCATCGTATTGGAATGACTGTGATGATGTTATAATGTGTGTTAAATAAATAAATAAATAAATAAATAAATAAATAAAACTAGCTGCTCCCCGCGGCTTCACTCGCGTTCCCGGGATAAAAAGTAGCCTATAACCTTCGGGAATAATGTTGCTTCCTATTAGTGAAAGAATTTTTCGTAGTCAGTAGTTTCAGAGCCTATTCAATTTAAACAAACAAACAATCAAATCATTCCTCTTTATAATATTAGGTATAGAAAAAGAATTTTACAAATCGGTCCAGGCGTCGAGTAATTGGGGTACATACATAAAAAAAAGATGCCGACGAATTGAGAACCTCCTCCTTTTTGAAGTCGTTTAAAAATAGGAGATGATAACTAAAAAAAATCTAATTTGACAAGCCAGTTGGCGCAGTTGACCTATCACGCCGCTGGTCATGGGTTCGATTCCCATCCAGGACAAACATTTGTGTGCATGAACATGTCTGTTTGTCCTGTGTCTGGGTGTAATTATCTATATAAGTATGTATAAACAAAAAAAAAAAAGTAGTATATGAGTCCGTCAGTTAGATTACCAAAAAATATTGGACACATATTTTTTCTTCAGTTCCTAATATAAAATATAACGGAGATACAGTGCGTTAAAATTACACGTGACGTCACGTCTTAATACATTTTTTACAGAGACTCCTGAACTTTTAGTTTTTTTTTCAAAGTCTTCTCAGTTCAAGTGTATGTGGAACCGGTAGTAGAGTCTATTGTAAAACTGTAACTGTTGACATTCATAAGTGCCTTATTAGTGCCTAAACTGAATAAATGAGTTTTGATTTTGATTTGAATGAATGATTACTTTATCACAGGATTTTTTGTTTTTTATGTCAGAAATTTTACAAGCAGGCAGGCGGTCCACCTGATGGTAAGTGGTTACCGTCGCCTATCGCCATTTCATACATATTGACCGAACAAAACTGGTTTTTTGTTATTTTTTGTATTTTCAGGGTTGGTCTCATAGTAAAATTTGTTCATAATGACGGTGATTACATCACCCAGTATGGATATCACTTACCGGACTGTGTTTGTACATATGGTTCTGCAGTTTAACTTCAAAATTGAACCCCTTGTGGCAGAGGTCGCATTTGAAGGGGAACTTGTACCCATTTATGCTTTCTTCCTGAAAAAAAATAATAACATATGTGATTACGTCATACGAATTTCAGGATTTTTGTACCGACCCCCCCCCCCCCCCCCATCCTTGATATAAATAAATATCGTGGGACATTGTTCACACACGGTTATCTGATCCCAAACTAAGCTGAGCTTGTACTATGGACAACCAGATAACTGATATACTACATATACTACTTTTCTTTTTGTAAATACATACTTATATAGATAATTACACCCAGACTCAGGACAAACAGACATGTTCATGCATACAAATTGTTTGTCCTGGATGGGAATTGAACCCACGACCAGCAGCGCGATAGGTGGCGTCTTAACCAACTGCGCCAACTGGTCTGTCAATCCTTGATACTCACACAAAGCCTAGAAGGCAACTGGCTCTCAAGTGCAGCTGTCGGAACACACCGGTAGGTGCTTGGCGACAGATTTTCAACTTGAGGGTGGTAGCCAGCCAGGCGGGTACTACAAAGTATCCTACCACCGTGCTATGGTTTCCTCACCATGTTTCCACCACCAAAAGCTCAAGCTTATTCTGTCTGTATATGGGATATTTCTTCATGTTGATTTCTTCCCTAATATATTACCACTAGCTGTTCCCCGCGGCTTCACTCGCGTTTCCGAGATAAAAAGTAGCCTATAACCTTTAGGGATAATGTAGCTTCCTATTAGTGAAAGAATTTTTCAAATCGGACCAGTAACTCTGGAGATTAGCGCGTACAAACAAACTCTTCAGCTTTATTATTAGTATAGAAAATATGAAACACAAACTTACCTCTCTCTGTTTGATCTGTTCTTCAGGATTCAAGGTGACAACTTTGATCTTGGTCGGGTCCAATTCCACTTGCTTCCTGATTGTGCTCTTCGGTTCATCCAAATCCTCCTCTAATACTTGTTTACTGAAATTATAAATAAAAACATATTTTCATAAAGGCGATGATAGGTACTGACCAATGTCACTATCACTGGATAGTGACATTGGATACCGAGACGAAGAACACCTGGGTTCGAATCCTACAATGAGCTTGAGCTTTCAGTGAAGGAAAACATCGTGAGGAAACCATAGCACGGTGGTAGGGTACTTTGTAGTACCCGCCTGGCTGGCTACCACCCTCAAGTTGAAAATCTGTCGCCAAGCACCTTTCGGTGTGTTCCGACAGCTGCACTTGAGAGCCAGTTCCCTTCTAGGCTTTGTGTGCTTACCACCATCGGCCACATCATCACTGACCACGATGAGATTGTGGTCAAACACAGGCCTATACATAGTAAAAGAAAAAACAAACACTACATTTTTAAACAAATGCATTAATAGTGTAATGTTTTCCAACCTGTTATCGCCGTGAGTGTGGCTGTCAAAATTGACTCTTGTATAGTGTTTTTGTTTTGACAAAGACATTGGTGCCGATTCTGTTGTTTACGAACTTAACTAATATTAGACAAGTCACCTCTCTTTCATGTTAACCTTATTGAATAAAGACAGAACATTTTCAATGCTGTCAGTTTAATCCATGCCGTCGTAATGTACGGGTAAATAGTCGTGACCAATAAAGATCGCGCTTAAATTCACGTTGAAATGTGTGATCGGATTAAACTGACAGGACTAAAATCTCTTGCATCCCTTTCTCATATTTACTATTAGAAAGAGATATAGTGAGATTAAATTTATTTAGTTCGTGAACAACAGAATCGGCACCATTATCTATCTATATATATAAAAGAAAGTCGTGTTAGTTACTCCACTTATCACTCAAGAACGGCTGAACCGATTTAGCTGAAAATTGGCAGGGAGGTAGTTTAGAGCCAGGAGAAGGACATAGGATAGGTAGGGGTAGGTAGGGTAGGTAGGTAGGGTAGGTAGGTAAGGTAGGTAGGGGTAGGTAGTGGCAGGTAGAGGTAGGTAGATAGGTAGGGAGGTAGGGTAGGTAGGTAGGGTAGGTAGGGTAGGTAGGGTAGGTAGGGTAGGTAGGGTAGGTAGGGTAGGTAGGGTAGGTGGGGAGGTAGGGTAGGTAGGGTAGGTAGGTAGGGTAGGTAGGTAAGGTAGGTAGGGGTAGGTAGTGGCAGGTAGAGGTAGGTAGATAGGTAGGGAGGTAGGGTAGGTAGGTAGGGTAGGTAGGGTAGGTAAGGTAGGTGGGGAGGTAGGGTAGGTAGGGTAGGTAGGTAGGGTAGGTAGGTAAGGTAGGTAGGGGTAGGTAGTGGCAGGTAGAGGTAGGTAGATAGGTAGGGAGGTAGGGTAGGTAGGTAGGGTAGGTAGGGTAGGTAGGGTAGGTAGGGTAGGTAGGGTAGGTAGGGTAGGTGGGGAGGTAGGGTAGGTAGGGTAGGTAGGTAGGGTAGGTAGGTAAGGTAGGTAGGGGTAGGTAGTGGCAGGTAGAGGTAGGTAGATAGGTAGGGAGGTAGGGTAGGTAGGTAGGGTAGGTAGGGTAGGTAAGGTAGGTGGGGAGGTAGGGTAGGTAGGGTAGGTAGGTAGGGTAGGTAGGTAAGGTAGGTAGGGGTAGGTAGTGGCAGGTAGAGGTAGATAGGAGTAGGTAGGGGTAGGTAGGTAGGTCCCAGTTTTATTTTTGTTCTCAGGGCAGGACAACGTCTGCCGGGTCAGCTAGTCTAATTATATAATCTGAATCTCGGAAACGGCTCCAACGATTTTCATGAAATTTAGTTTGCAGACTAATAGTTTTTTTTCGATTTGTAACATTTCTGATACATGACCACATAGAACCTTTTGATCCTAGCCGGAGACAGGATTGATTAAACTAATAAAAAATATTTTGTAATATTACGTATTTCTCGCTGAATGTACATTTTGTTCAAAATCTGTAAATGTCAATAAGGGACTAAGACCATATTCGCGTGGCTTCAACCCTTAAGGTAGCTGCCCTTACTGACCCGTCTCAAATTTCCACCCTGTATATAAAGGAATACCTATTTCCCTTGGTCACGTAATCACGCGTGAACGGCTGGACCGATTTCGATAACAGGTCCGAGGTCCAACCTCCCACAGTCCACCTGTTGCCTACCGCTGCTCTAAGGGATTTAATGAATCAGACGAATACCAACCTAGATTTTTTCTTCTTCACTTTCTTCCCGTCCTCGTCTTTTCTCTTCTTTCTCTTTTTAACTTTGGCCTCGTTACTAACTTCCACATTTTCAGTGTCCTCTAACATTTCAGATATATAGTTGTCATCAATTTTGTTTGAAGATAATCTGAAATTAAAAAGACATTATGCGTGATTTATCACTAGCTTACCACCATCAGTCTTGGGTTTGTAAATAGGCCGTGTGGCGCTGTCACTTTTGATTGACAGATAGAAAAAATTGATGAAATATCAAACATCGAAAATATGTTTTTGTAAATTTAATAATTATAATAATTGTGATTCTATGTTTACTATTGCCGTCGCTTGTATCTTCTACTCCTTCTGTTTGTTAGTTAGTGTGTACCTATATATTAAACTGGTTATTCTTCAGTTACTGTGTCATTTCTTACTACGTGCTTCAACGCCTCAGGTACCTACTGCTAAACTGGTGACCCCGACGTGATAGGCCGCGTCCTAGGGGCGGCAGATTTTAGAGCACGCCCACTGGATTTGTTATAGGGGCGGCTGGTACTACACAGGCCTATTGCGGCTAAGACTGCAAATCCGCCACTGAGCTACATCCATGCCAAAGTTCATCAATATTGGTCCAGCCCTTTGAGCATGAAGAAGTAACAAACAAACTTCAAAAGTAAGATAACGGTACATCTCTGGATACCTTCTAGAGATTTATAATAGAACTAGCTGATCCTCGCGGTTCCACTCGCGTTCCCGGGATAAAAAGTAGCCTATAACCTTCGGTGATAATGTAGCTTCCTATTAGTGAAAGAATTTTTCGAATCGGACCATTAACTCCGGAGATTAGCGCGTTCAAACAAACAAACTCTTCAGCTTTATTATTAGTATATAGATAGAATATTATTTTTTAGTTTTTGTACCAGTTTTGTTCTATATAGCACTTTGTAGAACCCATCTGGATGGCTACCACCCTCAAGTTGAAAATCTGTCGCCAAGCACCTACCGGTGTGTTCCGACAGCTGCACTTGAGAGCCAGTTGCCTTCTCAGCATTGTAACAGGTCGGCAATACATTGGCAAAACCTCTGGTATTGCAAATGGCGATATACGACGGTAACCACTTACCATCAGGTGGACCGCCTACTTATTAACCTTCTATAAGTAAGACATACATACTTGTATTCGTCCAACGTGATATTGTCTTCATAATCCGAGAAGCCGGCCTCCACCTTCACAAAAGCTTCATCAGTTTTATTGATCAGTACAGGTATTTCTATCTCATCCAACTCTGATTTCTTCAGCTGCTTTTTATGCTGTAACATTAAATTTTGTTTTATTTATAACCAACTAGCTGACCCGGCAGCCGCTGTCCTGCCCTGAGAACAAAAATAAAACTGGGACCTACCTACCTACCCCTACCTATCCCTACCTACCTTACTTACCTACCCTACCTAACTACCTACCTCTACCTATCCCTACCTACCTCTACCTACCCCTACCTACCTTACTTACCTACCCTACCTAACTACCTACCTCTACCTATCCCTACCTACCTCTACCTACCCCTACCTACCTTACTTACCTACCCTACCTAACTACCTACCCCTACCTACCTCTACCTATCCCTACCTACCTCTACCTATCCCTACCTACCTATCCCTACCTACCTCTACCTACCCCTACCTACCTTACTTACCTACCCTACCTAACTACCTACCCCTACCTACCTCTACCTATCCCTACCTACCTCTACCTATCCCTACCTACCTCTACCTATCCCTACCTACCTCTACCTATCCCTACCTACCTATCCCTACCTACCTCTACCTACCTTACTTACCTACCCTACCTAACTACCTACCCCTACCTACCTCTACCTATCCCTACCTGACTCTACCTACCCCTACCTACCTTACTTACCTACCCTACCTAACTACCTACCTTACCTACCCCTACCTAACTACCTACCTCTACCTATCCCTACCTACCTCTACCTACCCCTACCTATCCTATGTCCTTCTCCTGGCTCTAAACTACCTCCCTGCCAATTTTCAGCTAAATCGGTTCAGCCGTTCTTGAGTTATAAGTGGAGTAACTAACACGACTTTCTTTTATATATATAGATAACCAACTAGCTGACCCGGCAGCCGTAGTCCTGCCCTGAGATCAAAACTAAAACTGGAACCTACCTACCTACCTCTACCTAACTACCAATCCCTACCTATCCTATGTCCTTCTCCTGGTTCTAAGCTACCTCCCCACCAAATCAGTTCAGCCGTTCTTGAGTTATAAATAGTGTAACTAACACGACTTTCTTTTATATATATAGATAGATAACCTGGCCAATGAACTCGCACAAATGTCGTGTTGTAAACGCCTTAAGCGGCATGATATCCAAGATTTGGAAGCTTGATGGCAAAACTAATAGGGACCTCCCACTGGAGAATACCCTTTACAAGAGAACATCTAACATAACATATGGACGGGCCAGTTGGCGCAGTTGGTTAAGACACTACCTATCGTGCCGCCGGTCGTGGGTTCGATTCGAGATCCAGGACAAACATTTGTGTGCATGAACATGTCTGATTGTCCTAAGTCTCGGTGTACCGTGAAATATGCCAATATTGCCCCCAAGGGAAACTTTGCCCGAAGAACAATTTATAAGCATATCTTTGATGTGCAAAAATATCTTAATGTTATGGCAAAATTTATTGACTTTGGTGCAAAATAGGTCATATGTATGGCAACATTGACTACGGTGTTTGTTGCTATCTATGCTCAGTAACTTGTTGGAACTCGTCAAGTGAGGTGCGTGTTGTTACGGGCAAATTTTCGTGCAAATTTGAAAGTAAATTCTGTGAGATGGCGAAAACACAGGTTATTTTAATTTATAACATGTGATAGTAAATTATTTGTAGAGTTCATTAATGCTAATGTCATTGCGTAAGGTCCTTGAAAACTAAAGTTATGATGATGGGCAATGTTATCTAGTAATGTTCTGACTTACGATTGACAACATTGCCCACCATCAAAAAACGCTTAGGGTTGGCACATTACGAACGCTTGATTTTTTTTTCGTTTTTATTTTACCGCTACTGAGTTTATTTAATTTTAAACACGTCAAAACAAAAGAAATCATCAACATATTCCTCCAAGGAATATTACTGACATATACGACTAATTCATGAAAATGTTACTAATATACCTTGGAGGAATACGTTGATGATTTCTTTTGTTATTAATCAGTAAATATACTACCGTTCTTGTCGCAAATAACATGTTGATAACTTACGACCTATAACTGAGCTGCTATTTGCAAAAAACGTGATAAAATTTGAATTTCGCGCTCCAACCGAACGTTTATAATTAGTAAAATGAACAATTGTGCCATCGAAAAATATGTGATTTATATTGTTATTGCGGGGTGGATTCAGATCAATCACTAGTAAATTACCCCAAAAAATTTGATCTCTAATTATTAACTTTAATTATAAAAATAAGAGTAAGAATATATAATTTAATTTCATGTGTTCTCTATTTAAGTTTAAACTTTAATTTGTGAATCAGTCGGACGTTATAGTAGTACTAATGAACAATTTTATTGTGATATCAAAAAATATGCGAAGTATGTTGTTATTGCGGGGTAGATTCAGACGAATAACTAGTAGATAACCTCAAAAATATTGATTTCTGTTATAACTTTACCCAAGGATATAAATTGAAAATGGAAAACTACCTTATCTTGATTTTTTTTATTAACTTCTACATAATTATGGTTAAAGTATGTATGTGTGTGTGTAATGTATGTCTTCAAATTAAGAAAAATAGTATTAATTTAATTTATCTACCACATACTTGTACCACATGATAGGAGTTACTTGACTTGACTTGATCTCTTTCATAGTACCTAAGTATCTACTTTATCGAAAAAGTGTTAACTATAATTTCAAATTTTATTAAATACTAATAAGTGAATAATTTTTCTATGTTTTTCTTTTTATTTACCTAAACACATTCTATCCATGTGCCAACCCTAGCACATTTAAAAGGTGAAATGTAGATTGTATGAAAAAGATAAAAAATGTCAGGGTAATATTGCCCAGTCATTTTTGTAAGAAACTTTTCATAGTGTCGTTTACATTCATGAAGTAAACGCCATCTTTACCAAAATTCTTGTACTGGTTTTTATGGCATCTGCATAAAGACCATATTTACGTCAAAAATCAATGTGGGCAAAGTTGGCTAAAAGTCCAGATAACTTCGCCCGCCAACGAAATCGAACAAATATAGCATTAAATGTTGAATAGTATTAAATTTAGTTATACTAACACATGCACATAATCTTACGGTTGTAGCTAATGAAGGAAAATACTTACGTCTTCATAGAAAAATTGAATTCAAATTGAAAATATTTGATAAAAGTGGGCAAAGTTGGCATGTTTCACGGTAATTATCTATTTACAATAAAAAAGTAGTATATGTATCAGTTATCTGGTTGTCCATAGTACAAGCTCTGCTTAGTTTGGGATCAGATAACGTGTGTGAAAAAATGTTGCAGAATATTTATTTAAATCTGCTCATAGTCTAGAGACTGATCGCAGATTAGCACAAAAAAAAGGAAATAATTTAATAGTAGTTTATGATACTGTTGCATAATAGGGGTTATTAACTACGAGTGTGAGTTTAAGTACCGAGCCGTAGGCGAGGTTCTTAATAGTATCACACGAGTTTTTAATACCTAATTATGTGCAGTATCATACAATACTTTATCTAAACTCATATAAATAATGTCATTTAAAAAAATTGAATTTCTACCAACTTTGCAAAAAAAAAAAGAAAAAAAAAAAAAAAAAAATGATATTTTTGTGACAGTCCAAAGTGTACTTTAATAGAAAAAAAGTTATTTTATAGCATTATCTTGGGAACAACAACTGTACTATAATGAATCATTATACACGGGTGTGCCTAAAGTGGGGCATTAAAGTACTGATTTTGATTTCATAATAAGAACATTACGATATGAGAGTAGATAAAGAAATATATTTTATTCATTTCTTACACTATTTACTTGTATGTACGGGAGATAGTAGCCAGAGAGATATGAAAATGAAGCTTATGTCTTTACAATAAGTGTAAAATGTTGAAGTGGTCACCACACCACAAAAGAACCATAGAGGTCCTAAGAAAATAAAGGTACATACCAACAAAATTTTCTGGTAACCAACTTTATTCCTTCCATTGTTATCAAATGTTAGTGTGTCTGTCACACATAGGTGTGGACTCGCATACTTAGACAGCTCCGGATCTTGAGCATCTATTGGGAACTGTGGAAGAAAAATAAAAATTATAACAATTACCTAAATATGATTTATACTACAGTTTTCATAGAAATTGGAACCAATTTGGAAAGAGGATTTTTCCTGTTTTTTTTTAATTCAATTTCAGAATCTGTGGTAGATAAATTATCTATTAGATTTTATCTATGGTTCTATATGTGGTTTAGCCGTCTAAATAATTATTTGGTTTTATTGTGGTTTAGTACATGTAATGTTTTATTACCTGGTTGACCGAGCTTTGCTTTTTTTTTTAAAACGACGTTTTCAAATAATTAATCTTAGCTAGATCGATTTATCTCCCCTGAAACCCTCCATACTAAATTTTAGGAAAATCGTTGGAGCCGTTTCCGAGATTCAGATTATATATATACACTCCTTTGCAAAAAAAACGGGCGGTTTTGATTTTTCTACATTATTGGTAATAATTTTGTTCTAGAGAGGTTTTAATAGCCAAACTATGTTACTGGCACTTAATAAATAGTCTGGGTATGAAAAAAAGTTAATTCCAAATTCGAAACTTTTTCTGTTCTTGACTTTTTACTTACTTTTCGCGGGTTTGCGGTTAAAAGGTTATCAGGCAACTAAAACTAGCTTCACATTATTTTTAGTAAAATAATTTATGTTTGTCGCATAATCCTGCCTTATTGTGACTTAAAACAGATATCTTTGCGTTGTTTGTAATGGCAGAAAAAGCAATAAGAGCTAGTAAAATTATAGCGCTGCTGGAAGAGGGGTGTAGCCAATGTTACGTCTTACAGCGGTTAAACGTGATTCATTCAACCGTCCAAAGAACCTGGACTTGATTCCAAGAGACAGGTTCCGTTCAGAGAAGGCAAGGTTCTGGGAGAAAACGTTGCACACAACCACGAGACGACCGCTTTTTAGTGACTCAGGCACTGAGGAACCGCAAATGCAGTTACATAGACCTCAAAAGAAACCTTGAAGAGGTACGAGGAGTACAAGTTAGCCTATGGACAGTAAGGAGGAGGCTTTTAGCGGCTGATATACGCAGTCGACGACCAGCGCGGGCCCCCAAGTTACTCCGTGAGCACCGGATTGCTCGATTGAGGTTCGCTAGAAATTGCCTATCTTGGACACTAGGTAACTGGAGTAGCGTACTCTTATCCGATGAGGCTCGAATTTGTCTGAATGGTGAGGACCGACGTCTGCGAGTGTTACGAAGACCAGGGGAACGCTATGCCGACGTGTGTTTCGAAGAAATCACCCCTTATGGTGGAGGGTCCGTTATGTTTTGGGCGGGCGTAACTTCCAGCTATCGTACCGAGATAGTATTCATTGAAAATGGGTCACTAAATGCGCAAAGGTACTTAACAGAAATCCTTTGTCAACATGCACAACCCGCAATGACTGTAATTGGTGAAGATGCCATTTACATGGATGATAATGCTCGAGCCCACCGTTCTGGCGACGTAGATGCTTATATGCAAGAGGTCGGTATTCGTCGTTTAGATTGGCCAGCGCGGAGCCCCGACCTTAACCCCATTGAGCACGTCTGGGACTTCCTAAAAAGGCGAGTACGATCTGTCCAACCACCTCCACAAAACATCAGGGAGCTTAAACGTGTGATCTTGGCTGAGTGGGAACACATTCCACAGGACACCATCAAAAGCCTGGTGGAAAGCATGCCAAGACGACTACATGCCGTAATCGCTGCAAGGGGAGGTCATACTCGTTATTAATTTTTATTTTTTAATGTGTTTTTTTTATTAATATACCATAAAAATACTCGTAGTCTTAATTTAATTATACCCATAAAAATGTCCTTTAACTGTTTACATTGACTAAAACACCGCTTCCAGGATTTAAGAGTTAAAAACTATTTCCTCATCGATAATAAGAAATTTCTAGTCATTTATGCTAATGATATAATATTAATATTATCCATAGAAAAGCCAATGATGGTAAGGTGCCCGTTTTTTTTGCAAAGGAGTGTATATACATATATATACAAGAATTGCTTGTTTAAAGGTATTCGATTTTCAGCAAAATGTCTGACAAAAGCAGATTATTTTGAAAAATAAAAATTTTCCCTTAAAAATGCTGGCAACCCTACACACACATGACAGAATACACTAGATTAACAAGTAAACCAGGCCCTTACCGGTGCACATCTCGTCACATACTCATACAACATGTTATGTGCTCTCAATACTTTCTGTTTGAACGTCACAGCTTTCTGGAGGAGTGTGCTGCATTCGTAACACAGCCATGGCGGTAATCCATCGCTGTGGCATACCTGGAAAGAATCATTAAAGAGTAAAGGATCGCTCAAGCTACGGAGTTAGGGTGAATGGTCTGGTTTGAATTTTTTACGAATATTTTTGCATTTTTCAATGTGGTTGTGGGTTGAATCCTACAATGAGCTTGAGCTTAAGCACATTGGTAGGGTACTTTGTAGTACCTGGCTGGCTACCACCCTCAAGTTGACAATCTGTCGCCAAGCACCTTCCGGTGTGTTCTGACAGCTGCACTTGAGAACCAGTTACCCTATAAGCTTTCTGTGCTTACCTTCGGCCACATCATCACAGCCATGGTGAGATTCTGGTCAAACACAGGCCTATACATAGTAAAAATATATATTTAATACGTAAATTTCAAGAGCCTATGAGTTGTTTTGTGATTAGCAACACAGGGTTATGGCTATAGATTTATCTATGTATTCATTTTGCATTCAAAATATAAAACTGTACATTGGTTATTTTCTGACAAATATCCATTATTAATTGATAAAAAACCGTTTTAAACAATTATATTATTTCAAAAGCTTAATAAATACATGAATTGACATTATGTCTGAGGTGCTAATCACTAAAATCCTTTCAATACGTGCTTATAGCATAATCCTGGCCATGATTTCTTTATTTTATCAGCACAATTCAAAACACCCTAAATTGCCACAAAAGATTTGCAGGTAAAAAAGTTTAGGAACCCTACATAGGTGTAGGCTTGGTGTTCTATTTACAGACCCAATCTATTACCAGAATGTGGTATATCCGTATTACTTCTACTTTTACTGTACAAAATACAGTAAAAGTAGAAGTAATTCCATGGTGATTTTAATTATGAGTTTACACAGTAAATACGTTACAAAAACCCACGAATTTTATACATAATAGTTAATAGCATAGAAATATCGTAAATTCTAATTAAAAATAAATAATTTACTTACGTTAATGCCCGCTAATTCCATAAAATGTGTGTTGTAGGTGGATGCATTGAGCATCCGCTTTTCAGTCGACAAACAACACCTACATAGATGTTTAGTAGGCTCGAAATTTAGCTTGATATCATCTTCGTTGCCTAAGCTATTTGATTCCATTGTTTTTTTACTTGATTATATACTACGATTACAAGAAATAAATTATTTTACGAGCAAGGACGAATTTTACAGATTTGTAAACAATATGGCGGGCTTGAGACCAATGCTGCCAGGTCGATAAAAGAAGAAATGGCTAACTAAGCTAAAAGCATATTCATAGACATCTGGCAGCACAAAGTACATTTTATTTCTTGCGACTTGTATCTATGGTCATGAATAAAGAAATTATTAGGTAAATTATTTATTTCTTGCAGGAGGCAGCCCTATCTCCATCGTTTATCTTCAAATACCCTGACACTGGCAGAATTGTGTAAAAAACGCATCTAACAAGAAGTGAAGTGAAGTTATAGGCTGCATTCCGAATGATGATGATATCGATAATTATCGATGTGAGCGCGCTAAAACGCGTACCAAATCACTTTTAGCGCGATAACGAAGCCTCGCGAAACGTCATCTGTGACGTCATTACATGCGCCATATTGCGATTACGACGACCATGCTCCAAACGTTATCGCCGTGAGTGTGGATGTCAAAAGTGACACTTGTGTTGTGTTTTTGTTTTGACAAAGGTTTTTATGTGAGAATAACAAATAAAAATACACTGTATTCAAGTTAGGGAGTCTAATAATTGAAGTTAGGGAGTCCCAACGCGTTGATCATACATTTTTAAATCTCTTTTTCGAATGTTTTAGTTCTAAATACTGTCAGCGCGTTCACAAGCGTTCCGAATCATTGACAGTTCACGGCTCTTATAGATGTGATATTCGTATCGGAACGCAAATTATCGATGTGATCGCTAAGATCGATTATGGCATGTTTCGGAATGTACCCATAGTGTCATGTCAATCAATGTCAAAAATTAGTTAATGTGTGTTTGTGTGTGAGTGAACATTCGATTTTAAAAAATATAAATTCTAATGGCTCAAGTATTTCATTCTGAAACCACAACATCCTCGTTACGAGTATGTCGTGGATGTCTCGCTACGGACGCTCGACTGTACGACATACGACAGAACCGGCTGATGGAGGCCTATTACTCATTACTGGGTACTGCTGTAAGTTACGTTATATTTTTTTACAATGTATAGGCCTGTGTTTGACCACAATCTCACCGTGGTCAGTGATGATGTGGCCGATGATGGTAAGCACACAAAGCCTAGAAAGGAACTGGCTCTCGAGTGCAGCTGTCAGAACACACCGAAAGGTGCTTGGCGACCGATTTTCAACTTGAGGGTGGTAGCCAGCCAGGCGGGTACTACAAAGTACCCTACCACCGTGCTATGGTTTCCTCACGATGTTTTCCTTCACCGAAAGCTCAAGCTCATTGTAGGATACGAACCCGGGACCTTCGTCTCGACATCACTACCACTGAGCTATCATCGCCTTAAATGTTTATATTCTTACGTCAATATTTCATCAATTATGTTAAACAAATTACTCAAGTCTTGTACTTCTTGTGTAAATGACAATTGCCTATATTTACATAACTCTAAGTAGATGTAAACATTGAAACACAGTTCGCGTCACGTAAAAAGAACGCTGGCAGTAGGCTGCGCATTTGGCCATTTATCAGTCTATTTGACCGAGGTCGGGTATATCTACCAATAATCAATATACAAGTCCCAAAAAGCCAAAGGCTAGTTCTAAAATAAAATAATAGGCCTAGTTCGTACGTGCGCGAGTGTAGACAAGCGCAAACACACCTCTTCCACTTTCTTCCAGCGTTCTTTTTACTTGACGCAACCTATACCACTGATGCGTAAAATGCCGCCAGGCAGCTATAATAAACAGTAGTCATATTTACAGATACAAGTAACAGATGAGCTGCCACATTACTTATGCAGCTACTGCGCTGCACTCCTGCTCAAGTGCAATACGTTCAGAAATAAGTGCATTGAAACACAATCTGTATTTAGAAATGCACAAAATGCAAATTTTAATGTAAGTCAATTTTATATCTTGTTTTAATCTTCAGAGCTACTGATGTAACTTTTTAGAATTTCACTAATAGTCTTATAGATAGAAGAAGCTACATTATCCCTGAAACATTCATGAAACCGTGTCAATTTTCTAGTCCAACAGTCTGGAACAGGCGGACCGAAAGGTCGAACCTCAGATCACCAAATATTGTTAAATAAGCCTACATCCATCATCATGTCATCCGAAAGACGTCCACTGCTGGACAAAGGCCTCCCCCAAGGATCTCCATGATGGCCGGTCTTGCGCTACCCGCATCCAGCGGTTTCCCGTGACCATAACAAGATTGTCGGTCCACCATGCGTGTGCCTTAACAGGGCATAAATGAGTTTTGAGTTTGAGTATCTCTCAATCAGTAATCAATTGATAAGCCAGTTGGCGCAGTTGGTTAAGATACTACCTATCACGACACTGGTCATGCGTTCGATTCCCATCCAGGACAAACATTTATGTGCATGAACATGTCTGTTTGTCCTGTGTCTGGGTGTAATTTTCTATATAATAATATATAAGTATGTATTTACAAAAGTAGTATATGTAGTATATCAGTTATCTGGTTGTCCATAGTACAAGCTCTGCGTAGTTTGGGATCAGATAACCGTTTGTGAACAATGTCCCAGGATATTTATTTATTATTTAAGTGTTTTATTTCAGCTTACCACAGAACATGTCAAAATTATACACGCACCTATACATTTCAGCCAATCTGAATTTGAAATTATTAATTATATTGATACAAAACCATTAGCAGAAACTGCAGATACAGGTACATGTTTAGATTCCGATGAATCTACAGATTTTGATGCAAATGAATCAATAATAGATTCGAAAGTAAAATCAGACGATTCAGACAGTGATGAGGATGATATAAAGTTATGCGGAAATCCAAATAATCTTATTAATACTTTACTTAAGAAATATAATATGCATAATAACAAAACTGTATTGAAGAATTTTAGTGTTAAGTTTTGTAAGAACGCTTCAAGTGAAATGAATCAGTTGTGTGAAATTATTCAACATATTCAATATTCTAGTGAGACTGCTACTGAATTACTCAGCATAATGAATGAAGATTGCAAAGATAATGTTAAAGCTAAACACAAAATAAAAAAAACGAGAGATAATGGTAAAGTTATTGAACAAGAAACAATATCAAAAGTAAAAGGTAAAACGGCATCTAAAATGAAAAAGATATCTCAAAATTATAAAGATCTTAAGGCTAAATCTGCAACAGCACCAAGAAGTCTAGATACTTTAGAAGCTAAATTTAAACCTGATATTGTTGAAAATGAAAACCCAGATATAGCTACTTCAAAATCCAATGAAATTCTTACATTGAACAAAACATTTAAAATGAAAGATGAACTTGCAATAGAATTTGACGAAAATTCAAGCAATTCGAACGCAGAAGACAACTGCACTATAGCAGACATGAAAATAAGTTTAAAAAGTAAATTAAATCCTCCAATTGCTAAAAGAAACAAAACAAACTGTATTCGTAAAAGGAAGACTGAAGCACTTAAAGATAATTTTAAGTTGTCCGAAGAGTATTATGCAAAATTCAATTTAAAAGTAAAATGTCTGAGTAAAGAAGAACAACTGAAAGATATTGAAGATAGAAAACAGTCTGATAATTATAAAAAAGCAGACTTCAAATGTAATTTCTGCCACAAAGGGTTTTACGTTGATGAGACGTTTAAAAATCATATGTCACTACATGATGATGTAAGTATCATGATTTAAAAATACACCTTTCCATTTTCCTATTTTCTTTTCACTATTCAAATTTTATCACATTTTTTGTAAATTGCAGCTCAGTTATAGGTCGTATGTTATCAACATGTTATTTGCGAGAAGAATGGAAGTATATTTACTGATTAATAACAAAAGAAAACATCAATATATTCTTCCAAGGTATATTAGTAACATTTTCATGAAATAGTCGTATATGTCAGTCATATACCTTGGAGGAATATGTTGATGATTTCTTTTGTTACTAATCAGTAAATATACTACCATTCTTCTCGCAAATAACATCTTGATAACATACGACCTATAACTGAGCTGCAATATACAAAAAATGTGATAAAATTTGAATTTCGCGCTCCAACCGAACGTTTACCCTTAAGCAACTAAGTGAAGTGCGGCCGGACGGCTGCACTTGAACGGAACATGGTGGTTATATGTGGCGTCATCTCTGTTGTAATATATCTCAGTGGCTTCGGCCAGATATCGACCATAGTTCAGACATGACATTTTACCTACAGATTAGCGGCAAGTTCGTTTGTGAGATCTGTCAGTATCACTTCATGAACAACAAGAGGCTTATGCGACATAGACAGGGTCACAATAAAGTATTTACTTGCAATGAATGTGGATACACTACCAGACATGGGTATGTGTTTTCTTATTAATTAGTTTCATTTTTCATTCAAAAGAATTAAAAAGTATAAAATAATAAGTATGTAGGACTAGGAACTCTTATCTGGCAGTTTTGAAGTCAGTGAAAAAATCTGCGGTACAGTATGACACAACTTAGATGCAGCATCGGCAAAACGTTTTCGTACACTTCACTTCCGATTTATACAACTAATAAAAATCATTCATTGGTGCCGATTCTGTTGTTGACGAACTAAAATAAATTTAATCTCACTATATCTCTTTCTAATAGTAAATATAAGAAAGGGATGCAAGATATTTTAGTCCTGTCAGTTTAATCCGATCACACATTTCAACGTGAATTTAAGCGCGGTCTTTATTGGTCACGACTATTTACCCGTACATTACGACGGTATGGATTTGCCGATGCTTCATCTAAGTTGTGTCATACTATACCATGATATTTCACATGGAACACGAGCTACACTTTCGCTGATATCAAAACTGTCAGATTAGAGTTCCTACATAGTTATTTTATATTTTTTAGCGTTTTTGAAGGTGGTTTCTCTTTTTGTTAAAAATTATTTAGTTAACTTAGTCGCATAAAATACAATTCCGCTAGTTATATTGACTTGTGTAAAAAACATCATCTCCTGCCATTGGCTTCTCGACGCGATATTGCTGACCTCGTACTTCTTTCCAAAATTATGACTGGTCCTATTGACTGTCCTGACTTACTAGAATTATTTATGTTTAACACTCCTGCCAAATGCCTGCGACAGAATCCCATTCTACATGTACCGATTGTGTCTTCTAATTACAGGCAAAATACTTACATATGGCGAGCTAGCAATGCATATAAAAACATAAGCAAAACAATCGATATAGACAGACATATTTAATAATAGCACCCCAATACTGAGGCGTCGGCTTAGTTGGCAATTTTTCCAAGAATCCTAGTAATTAATCTTGTTATTATATTATTCTGTTTTTTTTTATAATAGTAACGATCCGTATATATATTATGTGTCTATCAGTGAGGACCTCTAAATGGCTCATGCATTTTTTATGTTATAACTCTGTTCAAAACTTGGAAAGCTGTTGGTCCCCCATCAAAATACATAAATAAATAAACTGTACATAATTTACAGTCACCAAGCAATTCAGCACAGTAAATGGCACACAGGAAAGAAATATTCATGTAAGGATTGCGGGAAAGAATTTCAGTAAGTTAATTATGATCTTATGAGAAAATAAATAATATCTTAAACCTTCCTGTTGTTTTTAAAATCTTAAGACTTTCAAGGTCAGAGTGAATAGGTTTTTGTAGGCAAGCGTCCATCTATGCCTTCATTTTCGTCCCATAAGGGCTTGTCAGTAAACGTACCCCGATTTAATATAAACAATCATAATCTAGCTAGGTTTTTGTCAATCTTGCTCTCTCTCTCTCTCTCTCACTGGATGAAATGAGTGAGAAGTACTGAAAGCTAATCAATGATAATTATTTTTAATATTGTTTTGAATTTGTTGAAAATAAGCAAATATTTTTACACGGCTGATCCCAAAGTCCAAACTATGGAAACTAGATAACTGATATACTACTAATTATAGTCAGATTGCCGAAATTAATATTTAAAAATAACCTTATTGAAAGCTGACGAAGCCCGTAAAAGTACACAACACACTACACACAACCGATGACGCTACCGTCCTCGACGGCGAGGACCGCCGCGACGTCCCACTCAGTCTCGTCCCGTTCAAGCGGCCCGACCTGCCTACAGTAATCCGACCGCCCCCAATTAGTCGTAACTCGTACAAAGTCCTCCCCCTCCCCCGGTAACGCCCTAAGCCGAGGTTCGTACCCCACTCGGGGGTGCCCTCAGGCATGGTTACCTAAATGTTACCCGGCTGAGAGCCCTCTGCGCTCGCCGATTGTCCGGTAAGGTTGGAGCAGCCATCAGAGGCTACCAACTTTAGTCCTTTCAAAAAAAAAAAAAAAAAACCTTATTGAGTTTCTTGCCGCTTCTTCTCAGTAAGGCTCACTTCAGTATGTTACTTGTTCAATTCTGTATTTTCAGCAGCTTTATAACTGTAGACCTAATTTGATTAAATGATGATTTCCCCGCGGTTTCACTCGCGTTCTTGGGATAAAAAGTAGCCTATAACCTTCGGGGATAATGTAGCTTCCTATTAGTGAAAGAATTTTTCGAATCGGACCAGTAACTTCAGAGATTAGCGCTTTCAAACAAACAAACGAACTCTTCAGCTTTATTAGATACCAAAAAACATCTATATTTGTTTAGGAATAGATCAAGTCAGTATGGACATATCAAGATGTGTCATCCGACCAGTGAGCAGCTAGTGCGGTGCGAGATCTGTGGGGACTCATTCAATGGACTCACGGGCCTCAAAAATCATGATAATAGAACACATAAAGAGGTAACTATTTAACATTTAGAAGACTGCCCTGGAGTTTCACCTATTTGACCCCCTTAAGGGTTGAATTTCGGATAATAGGGATGACTGAGTAAAAAATAATAAATTCTGCTTAGTCCGTCAGTTAGGTTATAAAAAAATATTGTATACGTATTTTTTATTTTATCAAATCAATAAAAAAATACAAAGATAAGTCGTATCAAAGTTCAGGAGTGGGGGCTCGTGACGAGATGACGTCACGACTCTGTAAAAAGTCTACTAAGACATGACATCACGCGAAATTTTAACGCACTGTATCTTCGTTATTTTATGTTTTCGGAACTAAAGAAAAAATACGTGTCCAATATTTTTTGGTAACCTAACTGACGGACTCATTAAATTTTTTAGTCATCACCTCTATTCTGTGTATTTCCCTGAATATTTTCATCATCATCATCGAATTGAAATTATTATTGTAATAAAATTTTAGATATTATAAAATGGGTAGGTAATTTTGCTATACCTGAAAAAGGTCACTAAGTTATTGAAGTCCTGTGTAATCGAATAATACCTAAGCATAACACTTAGGGTACATTCCGAAACATGCCATAATCGATCTTAGCGCTCACATCGATAATTTGCGTTCCGATACGAATATCACATCTATAAGAGCCGTGAACTGTCAATGATTCGGAACGCTTGTGAACGCGCTGACAGTGTTTAGAACTAAAACAATCGAAAAAGGGATTAAAAAATTAATGATCAACGCGTTGGTACTCCCTAACTTCAATTATTAGACTCCCTAACTTGAATACAGTGTATTTTTATTTGTTATTCTCACATAAAAACCTTCGTCAAAACAAAAACACAACACAAGTGTCACTTTTGACATCCACGCTCACGGCGATAACGCTTGGACCATGGTCGTCGTAATCGCAATATGGCGCATGTAATGACGTCACCGATGACGTTTCGCGAGGCTTCGTTATCGCGCTAAAAGTGATTCGGTACGCATTTTAGCGCGCTCACATCGATAATTATCGATATCATCATCATTCGGAATGCAGCCTTAGTTGCAGTTATTCCATATATATTTGAATCTTTTAACAGATGTACTCCCCGGAGTGTTACTGTTCTGTTTGCGAGACTCAGTTCTACTGGTCGGGCGCGTTGAAGGCGCATCAAGGAACCGCCGGCCTGTGCATAACTACACACAAGTAAGCGACTACACACATGTTTGACACAAATATAACACTGTTTCATTAATACTATGCTCGTTGGTCATCAGGTATTGTGTGCGCTGCGGTATGGCGTTCGAGACTGACGAACTGCTCAAGGAACATGAGATAGAGCAACGGAAACCAAGGAATGTATTTAAATGCGAGCTAGTAAGTACAAAGTGTATGTACATGATAGCGTTTTTCTTTGTTTAGTGTTTCACCCGCGTTCCCGAGGTATCTTATGTATTCCCGGGATAAAAAGTAGCCTATATGTTATTCCAGGGTATGATCTATCTATATGCCAAGTTTTATCCAAATCCGTTCCGTAGTTTTTTCGTCGAAGAGTAACAAACATACATACATACAAACTTTCACGTTTATAACATTAGTAGCATTTTGTTTTTACACCTTAGGTTACGTTATTGGAGTTTTCGTAGGATCCCTAATTTAAAACATACAGCCAGTGCCGATTTTAGCTCTACCAGCACCCTGGGCGAGATGTGATAACCCCCCCCTTCTCCCACCAACAAAAGGGATTTTAAGCCATTATAGCCATTTTATTTATTTATTTAGACTCGAAATAGCAGGACTCACTCATGAGCGACCGGAAATAAAGGTGGGCCTGGCGCCCCTTTACATTTGGCGCCCTGGGCGATCGCCCTACCGCGCCCTACCCTAACGCCGGTACTGCATACAGCATATTATTATTTTAAAACTAAACTTTAGTCCTTTCCAAAAAAAAAATGGAACGCGGGAGAAACCACGGCGCGGAAGCTAGTTTATAATATGAAGAAATCGGACGAAGTGATAATGGAGCCATAAGTTGATATAAACGAATTATTTCAGTGCCAAAAAATCTATGGAAATTTCTCTAATTATAAAACTCACCTCCGTTGCCACGAGCCTTCGTACGCCAAATGGCGGAAGTCGTACAACAAGAAGGCGAACGTCGTGTCTGATAAAAACGAACCCAAAAACAGTGGATTCATGTGTGAACTCTGCGGGAAGGTGTCCAAGGTAAGATTGATCCCAAACTAAGCAGAGCTTGTACTATGGACAACCAGATAACTGATATACTACATATACTACTTTTTTTTGTAAATACATATTTATATAGATAACTAGCTGACCCGGCAGACGTTGTCCTGCCCTGAGAACAAAAATAAAACTGGGACCTACCTACCTCTACCTACCCCTAACTACCCTAGGTAGAGGTAGCTACTCCTACCTACCTCTACCTGCCCCTAACTACCCCTACCTACCTCTACCTGCCCCTACCTAACTACCTACCCCTACCTGCCCCTACCTACCCCTACCTATCTTATGTCCTTCTCCTGGTTCTAAGCTACCTCCCTACTAATTTTCAAACAAATCAGTTCAGCCGTTCTCGAGTTATAAATAGTGTAACTAACACGACTTTCTTTTATATATATAGATTACACCCAGACACAGGACAAACAGACATGTTCATGCACACAAATATTTGTCCTGTATGGGAATCGAACCCACGACCGGCGGCGCGATCGGTGGTGTCTTAACCAACTGGCCTGTCCGAAATTGTTGAGTTTCTTGCCGACTCTTCTCAACAAAGTCGACCTTCCCAACTAGTATTAGTCTTAGTCATAAGTACCAGCGAAGGTTTATTTTTAACCCCCGACGAGGTTTGGTGTTATAAGTTTGACGTGTCAGTCTGTGTGTGGCCTGATAGCTCCTGAACGGATGGACTGATTTTGATTTATTTTATATTTGTTTGAAACATGACTTAATCGAGAGTTTTCTATGCAGTTATGTTTCAAGAAAATCCGCTCAGCCGTTTGAAAATTATCACCAATTTCCTAGTGAGTTTCGGAGGTTTCTTAAATATTTTTTATTTGATTACAGAGTAAAGGTGCCCTTCAGTTGCATGTTCATAATATGCATTCAAGTGAAAGACCGTTTACGTGTTCCGACTGCTCGAAGACATTCAAAACTGCTATTAATTTAAAGGTATATTTTTTTAATATTTAGACTTATGGAGGAACAAGGTGGATGATTCCTCCATTGAAAGGGGAAGATCTTCCGCCAGGCTGGCTCATCGTGCCTGGGGACCGCCCCTTTATTTACCTTTTGTAACCTAATATACCATTTGTACCCTTTGTGTACCCTGACTAATATACCATTTGCACCCTTATGTATCTATTTGTACCCAATCTAATATACCATTTGTACCCCTATGTAACCTTTGTTACTATGTGAATGCGCGAACAACTCCACTAGCGCGATGTAGGCTGTATGTAGATAGTGTTGATATATTGCAGCGCCATCTATCCATTGGTGTCTGAACTATGTAGCTGACACTACCGGGGTCGCTACATTGTATTTTATATATTTGTTGTAATAATTAAGTATTATTAAAAACTACGAATTTTATTTTTATTTAATATGCCCATCAAAGTAATTTACATTTCGTACTTACATATAAAAAATAAAAATTATAAAATGACAGATCAGGCACCACATGCAATATTAATTTAATTAAAAAAAGGACAAGTGCAAGTCTGACTCGCGCATCAATATCCCTAATGGCCTAGTGTACCCTTTCAAAATCATCACAAGAATGACTTGTTTTTTATTAGATTTATTGTAATATGTTGCAACAGGTACACACCCGTGTTCACACAGGTGAACGCCCATTCCAGTGCGACCGGTGTCCGAAAGCGTTCCAGTATCGATCGAATCTCGTTAGACATCAATTAGTAAGTACTTATGTATCCTAATATACCATTTGTACCCTTATGTACTTTTTGTATCCTAATATACCATCTGTAACCTTTGTGTACCCTGACTAATTTCCTCATGTCATTGTAACCTTATGTATATATTTGAACCCTATCTAATATACGATTTGTACCCTTGTGTATCTCGTGTACTCGTTACTATGTGTACCGTAGTATATCACTTGTACTCTTATATCCTTGTGGACCCTTATATACGATGTGTACCCAAATATACCCTTAATGTACCATTCGCAACCTTATGTACCTACTATGTGTACCCTGATATACTATTTGTACCCTAACGATCGATTAGCTTCCCAATGTAAAATATTTGCGTATTTTTTTTTCACAACTTCGTTTTGATAAATTATTGCGTATCAACAGGTACATACAGGGGAGCGCCCATACCCTTGCAACATCTGTGGTAAAACTTTCAATGATATGTCATACATTAAGATTCATATCAGAACAGTACATATGAAGATACCCATGCCGCCGCGGATCCGACGCGGCCGGAGAAACAAGAAAACTTAGTGAATTTAATTAATTTTAATCATTAAATAAAATGTTATTTAATTCCAACTATGTGTTTTTTGACAAGTAAAATATTATCCCTGCACATTTCTAGGGCTATTTTAAAACGCTCGAATTATACATCGGAATCGGAAACGAAACTTTCCAATGTTGATTTCGTTCCCGACGAGCTATCTAAAGGTTATTTTAAATAGCAGTCTTCAGATGACAGATCGAAAAGATGTGATAGCGGATTCGTGTCGGAAGTTTTCGAATACGTTTCTCATGTCGAATCTGAGTGTTTTAAAATAGCCCTGCTGATCCCAAACTAATCAGGGCTTGTAGATTCAGCGTCAAAATATCTGATCACCTTGTCATTGCAATACAGTTTTTAAACAAAATATTAAAAGAATGTCAATAGATTTATTATGAACTAGCTGTTCCAAACCAGCCGACATCACCTGAGCATAATTATTTGTTAAATTGTACCCATTTTATACTTGAAAACCCGTTGCAACTTAAGGGCCCCACGATAGAATTTACTACGGGCCCCAGCTTGCTTAATCCGGCACTATAAACCAAAACTAGCTGTAAAAAACCACGCCAATCGGGCAAAAACAATGAATGCATGGCATATACAACCAGTTTCTTGAACTATGCAAGTTTCCGAACCGGTATTATAGACTAGGTATTCATTTGCTTACATTCGTATTTTAAACACAGGTATATTACGGATTACCTATCCTAAACAAAGGTCGTGCTCCATTTTGTTAATAATCGCTGCAGCGCTGAAACAATAAATTAGTCGTCTAACCAGATAGTTTAAACACGTAGCGCTAGAACGCTTTTAAGGTCAAATTTTAAATTTTATCAGGTTTTTTGCAAATTGCCGCTCAGTTATAGGACGTAAGTTATCAACATGTTAAATGCGACAAGAATGGTAGTATAGTAACATTTTCATGAAATAGTCGTATATGTCAGTAATATACCTTGGAGGAATATGTTGATGATTTCTTTTGTTATTAATCAGTAAATATACTACCATTCTTCTCGCAAATAACATGTTGATAACTTACGACCTATTATATACGTTTTTTCGCGACCAAAATGTCGGCAACTAAATGAAGTGCGGCCGGATGGCTGCACTTGAACGGAACATAGTGGTTATGTGTGGCGTTTTCTCTACACGTAGTATTATACCTTAGTGTATTTGAATAGTTTTTTTTAATGCCCATTTAGACCCATATCTACCTGAGACAAAAAGAGACGCAAAGAGAGATAAGAGAGGTAACCAAGTTTAAACGGCAATCATAGAATTCCGCTAGTTTGTGATTAATGCTCGTGTGATTTTTAAAAATAAGTTACCTGACGGACGGAAATTAAAGTGAAAATTAATGAAGATATGTTCACGCATATGCATAAATTTGCAATTTTATTAATATTAATAATTTTAACAGCTATAATAATAATAAACCTGGTAAGTGAACCTGTTATTTACCGTATAAAGGGCTATCCACACATGTCCGGGTACCCGGCCCTGTCGTGTTCCGTCAGGGACGGGGAAAAAATCGGTTACATACTTCTAGTACGAGCTTGTTCACACAGCTCCGTGTCAGGGAACACGGATAGCCCTGACGGCACGGCAGGGCCGGGTACCCGGACATGTGTGGATAGCCCTTTATACGGTTTTTTTTGTTCGATGGTGTGGTCGATGGTGGACACACAAAGCCTAGAAGGGAACTGGCTCTCAAGTGCAGCTGTCGGAACACACCGGTAGGTGCTTGACAGAAAAGATTGATCAGAAGATTAACTCTTTGTTGAATGCGACCGATAAGCCGCGAAGATTTTATTACAATTTTGGCTAATTGCAGCTAACTATATTTTTGGTATATACGACAATTTCATGAAAATGTTACTAATATACCTTGGAGGAATATGTTGACGATTTCTTTTGTTATTAATCAGTAAATATACTACCATTCTTGTCGCAAATCAAACGTTGACAAACTGAGCTGCAATTAGCAAACATGTAATAGAACTTTAAATTTCGCGGGCTACCAAACAAAAATGTATTTTATAGAAACTATCAAATTGTCTCTAGGACCCCATGCCTTCCGAGTACCTCTATTCAACTGACATACTGAAGCGGACAGATTACAATAAGACTCATGGAAGATTCAATGTTTCAACTAACTGGATGGTGGCGAGGCCTCTCCAGCGATCTGACTACGATAAAGGCTTTCTACAATTGCTAACTCAACGGAATAATGCTGGTAACGTGTCTAGAAAACAATTTGATGGTAAGTGGTGCTTCATCGACAACTTGACAAGCAATTACAGTATGACACAACTTAGATGTAGCATCGGCAAATCATTTTCGTACACTTCTCTTCCGATTTACACAACTAATAAAAATCATTCACTATCGCGCCATTCAACGTTCAACAAGATCATTTTCGCCGATCATTTTTTAACACATGAGTAATGTTGTAGGCGCACCTTTTTCGGGAACGATCGATTTTACGAACTTTGCCGATGCTTCATCTAAGTTGTGTCATACTATACGCACATTTCTTATATTTATATAATAGTTTGATACGCCCTCTGTTACCAAAATTTATATCAGGCAGAAAAGGCTTAAAAAAATTGAGAGGTATCTTACGTGGACACAAAATGGAGTTCGCATAAAACAACTGAACGGGTCTACGAGTTCGCTCTGTCCGCTTATAATTTTTGTATGCTGTGTTGTTTTTTTCTTCTTTTATTTTCAAACTAGCTGTTCCGCGCGGTTTCACTCGCGTTCCCGGGGTAAAAAGTAGCTTTCTATTAGTGAAATAATTTTTCTAATCGGTTCAATAGTTTCGGACCCTATACAAACAAACAAACATTATATAGATAATATGCCGAAAGTAATTAGAAGTGGTGTCAGAGAGATAGTGCTAGTGATATATAACTGTCAAAAGATCTTTGTCGCACAGTACGTATGTACGATTTTTTCAGAGCGTTTCACGAATATGAAACAGTCTGGCGATTACTACGTCACTGTCATCGAAGACACGCGCGTCTCTAAATTAATATCAACTGTCACCCTAACCGTGGAACAGAAGTTTACACTCGATTGCTCTATGGTATGTTATTTTTTTCTTACTATGTATAGGCCTGTGTTTGACAACAATCTCAGTTAGTGATTTGGCTGATGGTGATAAGCACACAAAGTTTAGAAGGCAACTGGCTTTCAAATGCAGCTAGCCGGGTAGCCAGCCAGGCGGGTACTACAAAGTACCACCGTGCTACAATTTCCTCACGATATTTTCCTTTTCCGAAAGCGAAGATTCGAACCTGCGACCTTCATCTCGGCTTCCGACTTCACTACCACTAGAAGGTCTCAAATAGACATATCAACTCTGAAAGGGATCGGCACCGTATCAATTCGAGCCGTTTATACTAAACGGCATTTTTGTATAAAACTTCTTACTGCAACGCACACTAATCGGAAACGTAACGTAATCGGGTCGCCAGTACCGGCGTTAGGGTAGGGCCCGGTAGGGCGATCGCCCAGGAAGCCAGATGTAAAGGAGTGCCAAGCCCACTTTTATTTCCGATCGCTCATGAGCGAATCCTGCTATCTCGAGTCTAAATAAAAAATAAATTCTCCAGTCTAAAGATAAAATCCCTTTTGTTGGCGGGAGAAGGGGGTAGAGCTAAAACCGGCACTGCGGGTCGCCTCAGGACAAGATCAAGAACCGCGGTGCGGTTGCAGTTCCCGCGCTTACGGTTAGGGGACGCCGCGCTTACGTCTCTCCGTACCAGGGCTTACGTCCTCTCACTACTCTCGCGGCCTAATTTGTATTTCTTTTTCCTCTTCATCACGTGCTAACAAGGACAACCGTGCGCTACATCACGTTCGGATTCAAACCGATTGAACTGGAGCCGAAGAATTGCCAAACTGAAGTGCCAGTGGGCGGGGCACATCGCTCGTAGAACCGACGGCCGGTGGGGCAGAAAGGTTCTCGAGTGGCGACCACGAACTGGAAGACGCAGCGTGGGCATGCCACCCACAAGGTGGACCGACCGCAGGGTAGCGCAAGACCGGCCATCGTAAAGATCCTTGGGGGAGGCCTTTATCCAGCAGTGGACGTTTCTCGGCTGACATGATGAACTGGTGCCGCCTACCCGTCAACCAGCGGTCGGTAAGCCGTAAGCGCGGCGTCACCTAGCCGGAGCTGATCCGCTTTCGTTAGGTTGACGGCGAGGCGAAAGCCGATCCCCTTACGAGTTGATATGCAGCAGCAAAAACCCAGAGCATCAAGAAAGTGGAGAGAAATTCGTTTCAGAATAATTAGACAGGAGTGCCGATTCTGTTGTTCACGAACTTAACTAATATTAGACAAGTCACCTCTCTTTCATGTTAACCTTATTGAAAAAAGATAGAACATTTTTAATGCTGTCAGTTTAATCCATGCCGTCGTAATGTAAGGGTAAATAGTCGTGACCAATAAAGATCGCGCTTAAATTCACGTTGAAATATGTGATCGGACTAAACTGACAGGACTAAAATATCTTGCATCCCTTTCTTATGTTTACTATTAGAAAGAGATATAGAGATTAAATTTATTTAGTTCGTAAACAACAGAATCGGCACCAGTGAATATGTATTCTTGTTTTCAGCGTTTAGAAAACGTTGCAGTCAACGACAAGTACAAGGGGAATCAGCTGGGTGAATTGTACGTATTGTTACATTTATTTTTCATATTTAAACACGCACAGGCCACATGGCAACCAAATAAAAATAAAGGACTTAATTTTTTAGTGTTTTGTGATAACGTATTTTTAACCGACTTCAAAAGAAGGAGAAGTTTCTCAATATGGTTGTATGTTTTTTTTACATTTGTTCACGCATAAATTTCTTGCTTATGAACAAATTTATATATTTTTTTGCGATGGGTTAAATACAGCTCCAAATTAATGTTATTCTTTAAAAGAGATCTTTAAAAGTTTTACAATGATTTGTCTACTCTACAGGATAGTGGCGACAATGTCACAACTCGCCCAAGCACTGGGATGCAGCAAAATATCCTCGGATTGCGATGCAAAATTAACCAAGTTCTATGAAACTCTGGGATACGACCTTGAGCCAACTTTTAAATTATTAACATGACGTATCATAAACGTCAACCTTTCAACGAAGAAAATGTATTTTACGAGGTACACACGGCCACAGATCAAGCTACACACTGCGGCACCTTATGCGGTTGTAATGGGCGTTATTTTGCAACAAAAATGTGTAGCTTGATCTGTGGCCGTGTGTACTTTAAGACATTTATGGAGATGTGTCAAGAAAACATTTTTTTTTAATATATTTTATTTAAATTTAATCATTCCGTTTTTTTGTTCCTCCTTCGGATCCTCGGCGGCATGGGTATCTTCATGTGAACAGTCTTGACGTGTGTCTTCACACAACTCGTACTTTGGAAGCTCTTCCCACATATGTCGCAAGAGTGTGGACGCTCCCCTGTGTGTACCTGCCATAATGCAACAATAATGATTGGAAATGGAGCTATAATGTAGGAGTTGTTAGGGTAAGTGGAGCTATAATGTAGGAGTTGTTAGTGTAAGTGGAGCTATAATGTAGGAGTTGTTAGTATAAGTGGAGCTACAATGTAGGAGTTGTTAGTGCAAGTGGAGCTATAATGTAGGAGTTGTTAGTATAAGTGGAGCTACAATGTAGGAGTTGTTAGTGTAAGTGGAGCTATAATGTAGGAGTTGTTAGTATAAGTGGAGCTACAATGTAGGAGTTGTTAGTGCAAGTGGAGCTATAATGTAGGAGTTGTTAGTGCAAGTGGAGCTATAATGTAGGAGTTGTTAGTATAAGTGGAGCTATAATGTAGGAGTTGTTAGTGTAAGTGGAGCTATAATGTAGGAGTTGTTAGTATAAGTGGAGCTACAATGTAGGAGTTGTTAGTGCAAGTGGAGCTATATTGTAGGAGTTGTTAGTGCAAGTGGAGCTATAATGTAGGAGTTGTTAGTATAAGTGGAGCTACAATGTAGGAGTTGTTAGTGCAAGTGGAGCTATAATGTAGGAGTTGTTAGTGTAAGTGGAGCTATAATGTAGGAGTTGTTAGTGTAATTAGATAGATAGTAAACCTAATACTCACAAGATTATGCCGTTTAAGGTTTTGTGGGTTCTGGAATGCTTTTGGACAGTTTTGGCATTGGTATGGACGCTCTCCCGTGTGTACACGCATATGCCCCTGAAAATATAACGTTTTACCATAGGATGTCCGGTAAGGAGAGCTTAAGAAATAGATGGGCCAATTAGAGGTCCTCGCTGGTACATATATTTACAGAATTATTTCCAACAAATGTACAAAATAAAATGTACATTAAAAAAAATCTCAAGGCGGCCGCTACTGCCGATCGACGGCAAGGTTTCCAGAAGTCTGGCAGCGTTGCCTCTTTGGATGGCCAAGCTAAGGCCATACTCCTATGTGAAGTCCACCCCGCACTGTGCTCAGTTGGTGAACTATGTAAGTTAGTGATATTAGACACTCTCATTGTTAGAGGTAAAATTACTTCGGTAAAATGTGGATCAGAACTAAAACATAATAAATAAACAATTTGGTAATGTCTCACCACTAATAGCGCAGATGTTTTGAAACCTTTAGGACACACTGTACATTTAAATGGCTTGTCATCTAAATGGACTGCGCTGTAATGTAGTTTAAGGAGACCAGCATTCTGTAATTATTGAAAAATTCACAATGTTTTTTTTTAATGTCAGAAGGTTGACAAGCAGGCAGGCGGCCCACCTGATGGTAAGTGGTTACCGTCGCCTATCGCCCATTTGCAATACCAGAGCTGTTGCCAATGTGTTGCCGACCTGTTACAATACCGAGAAGGCAACTGGCTCTCAAGTGCAATTGCCGGAACACACCGGTAGGTGCTTTGCGACAAATTTTCAACTTGAGAGTGGTGTTGTGGCCAGCCAGACGGGTACTACAAAGTACCCTACCACCTTGCTATGGTTTCCTCACGATGTTTTCAATTCATTGGCAGAAACATCAGGCTACATCAGAAGCACGATTATTGAACACTTGTATGAAGCCTACGAGATTTTGCAAGATTTATCTAAGGCTTTTGACTGTGTTGACCACCGTAATTTGCGTTTAACGGATTGACTATTATGGTATTCGTGGAACAGCTCGTAAACTTGTTTAATTTTATTCAATAATCGCCAAAAAAAAGGTAGGAATTATTGAATCAACATCAAAGGGCTTTGTAACTAAAATTGGGTTACCCCAGGGCTCTATATTAGGGCCATTTCTGTTTCTAGTATATAATAATGATATAGTATTTCTTTAATTTGCGCTATACGTGAATTAGAGGATCTTTGACATTTAGTTTTCAAGGCTAAGCGTGTATGGAAGCATTATTGCATCGGCCGATTGAACTATCGATCGAGATTTTTTGGACAATCGTGTTTGTATTGGCTGCTATGTTTTCCAAAAGCAATGAATGATGATATCACCTTCACTGACTTCCCGCACACTTCACATATCATATCTTCGTAACCACATTCCTCCCTCTCATTTTTCATTTTCCTCGCGTTATACATTTTAATATAATTAGGATACGTGGCCGAGTGCCGTCGCTGGTGCATTTTTAATTTCCAGAAGAATTTGAATCTTTTATGGCACTGCAATAGAAAAAAATATCAAAAAGTCCAATAAAATATTTTTTCAACTGTCTACTAAAATTGTACATACCACTTCGCAATCAAAATCATCACGTGATTTCCGTTGCTCTATCTCATGTTCCTTCAGCATTTCGTCAGTGTCAAACGCCATACCGCAGCGCACACAATACCTGATGACCAACGAGCATTGTTTTAATTAAACAGTGTTATTTGTGTCAAAATCAAAACTCATTTATTCAGTTTAGGCCCTAATAAGGTACTTATGAATGTCAAAAGTTACAATTTTTAGACTCTACTACCGGTTCGGAATACACTTGAACTGAGAAAACTCCGGCAAGAAACTCAGCAAGGCTTCTTTTTTTGGTGGATCTTTTTTTGAATTTATGTAATTACAGTTTTAAATAAACATAAACTTCATACAATTATCACTTGGCCAGGGGGCTGCAAGTGCAGAGAGAAGCTACTACAAACATGTATTCTTGTCTTCTATGTAATGAGCCACCTTATGTTTAACATACTCTTTGAATTTATTATAAGACATCTTAGTTACTTCATACGGGATTTTATTATAAAAGCGAATGCAATTCCCGAGAAAAGACTTATTGACTTTCGCTAGCCTGAATCTAGGAGTAACAATTTATTTCTTTCTTTCTTGTCTTTGTTTCTTGTATTTAAGTTATGGCGGCTACTGTTTGTGTCAAATAGATTTAAATTTTTACGAACAAACATAATATTTTCATAAACGTATAGCGAAGGTAAGGTTAATATTTCAAATTCCTTAAACCGATTTCGTAAGGATTCGCGAGGACGCAAGCAATAGATTGCACGAATGGCCCTTTTCTGCAAGATAAAGATAGATTCCAAATCCGCAGCTGAGCCCCATAGCAGAAGACTGTAGGACATTAAGCGTGTAGTCGCTTACTTGTGTGTAGTTATGCACAGGCCGGCGGTTCCTTGATGCGCCTTAAACGCGTCCGAGCAGTAGAACTGAGTGTCGCAACCAGAACAGTAACACTCCGGAGAGTACATCTGTTACAATATATTTTAAAACGAATTAATAAAACAAACGGCAAATATTATTATTCCATGATTCTAATTCCAATTTACGTTTACCTCTTTATGTGCCCTATTATCATGATATTTGAGGCCCGGGAGTCCATTGAATGAGTCTCCACAGATCTCGCACCGCACTAGCTGCTCACTGGTCGGATGACACATTTTGATGTGTCCGTATTTACTTGATTTTTTTCTGTGCACAAACAATCTTGTGACTAGAATGATTCAGTACATATGCACAGAGACACTTATTGATAGGAAACTTGCGCGGAAGAAATTTGCGCGAATGTGTCAGGGGAAAGACTCTAGACGAAAATTACACATAACATACGTAAAAAAAAATATGATTGTATAGCATACAAGATGGAGAAGATTTAACTAATCTAAGGACAGATAACGTTCTGAGAGAAAAAAATGAGAAAACGTTTTTGGCGAGCGAAAGTAGTAGGATACCAACTTACGAACCTTGGCCTCGAAAATATCAGTTTAGAAGCTATCATCGCCTTGGAGACAGATAGTCGAACCACTCACTTACCGGAATTCCTTTCCACAATCCTTGCAGGAGAATCTCTTTCCATTGTGCCATCTATAATGCTCGGTTGCTAGAGTGCTAAAAAATATATATATTGAAGAATGCTTTTGTGAGATGTACAATAAATTGAGCACATTGAAAACACTTACGCATGTCTCGTTATGTGTCCACATTCTTTGCAAGTATATAATTTAGTATGGCCTTTTTTATGCCCGATAAGTCTCCTCTTAGTCATAAAGTGACACTGACAGATGTCACAAACGAATTTTCCGCTGATCTGTTAGTAAATAAATTATAATTATTTCACGAAGCTGTCTCATTTTCGTAACTATTTACTTCATATGTAACTGCTTCAGTAGCTTTAACCTTAATACTTACATCATCATGTAGAGACATGTGATTCTGATATGTTTCTTCAACAAGGAATCCTTTGAAGCAAATGTTGCATTTGAACTGTCCATTTTTATAATTCTCAGACTCCTTCCTATCATTAATTTCCTTTATTTGTTCCTCTCTACTTAGGTGTTTCACTTCTGTGTTATACATAGCATAAAGCTCTTCAGTAAACTGCATTTTTTTTGTTTGTCGACCATTTAATATACCATTGATGATATTTTTACAGCCTCTATAATTTGGTGCACTAGTCTTTACGTTTTTACATTTTGTTGGCTTAGAATTAAGTTTTAAGTCTGCAATAGCAATGTCGTCTTCTGAATCTAAAGTTTCGTCCTGGTTTTCTAATTCAAATCGAGAGATTTCATGTGGAGATATTTCTAGCTTTATTCCATCTATTTGAATCAAATTTGAATTTGTTCCTTCAATGACTGCTTTAAAATTGAATTGACTATCTAATACTGATTTATTTGATTTATCTTGTACTATGTCTTCTTGTAGCTCCTTAGCTTTGTAGAATTCTTTCTGTTCATCAACAGTTTCAAATTCTGTATGAAATTTTGATTGTTTAATAACAACTTTACTTTTTTTATTGGTTTTAGTTACAGATGTTAAAGTATCTTCATCTAATATTTTGAGTAATTCAGTACTTGTCTCACTAGAATACTGAATATGTTTAATAATTTCTGACAACTGATTCATTTTATGCTCTCTAATGTTACTTATGGCTTTATTTGCTGCAAAATCTATGTCTACTGTAAAGTCTTTTAATAAACCACATCTTTCATTATCAAAATATTTATTTAATAAACTTTTTATTTCATATTTTGTATTTTTAGCATCATTGTCATGTTCTGTTTTTACTATTTTGTGTTCTCTAATATTTGATTTGGCTTTTAAATTAAGATTTTTTTCTTTTTTACTATCTAAATAATTTAATGTTAAATCACAGTCTATAGATTCATCAGACTCTAAATATATATCAGTGTAGATTTGTTTGCGTTTAGGAGTTTTATGAATAATATCAATATTTTTTAATACAGACCTTTTCAAGAATGTAGATTGGTCTATTAATTTTATTGTATCTGTACTAAGCTGGAACAATAAATGCAGCTTTTATTTAATATCTATTCATATATATTAACTAGCTTTCCGCCCCGCAATTTAATGTATTTTATTTTAAAAAACACCTTTCTTAGCGGATGTCTACGTCATAGTTATCTGTATGCCAAATTTCAGCCCAAACCTTCCAGTGCATCATTCGTCAGTAGATCAGTCAGTCACCTTTTCCTTTTATATATATACTTAAAAAGTGAACTATGAAGTGAGTTTTCGTGACTTCAGAGATCATCTCATAGTAAAAATAAAACTTTTAATAAATCCTACTAATATTATAAATGCGAAAGTTTGTGAGTATGTATGTATGTTTATTACTCTATCACATAAAAACTACTGAATAGATTTGGATAAAACTTGGCACATACAACCTGTATATGGTGAAGATGAAATCAATTCAGGTACTCACATGTGAATATTGTTGTGGACCAGTCCTAAGCACTTTTAATGAATCAATGCACTTATTTCTGAACGTATTGCACTTGAGCATGAGTGCAGCACAGTAGCTGCATAAGTAATGTGGCAGCTTATCTGTTACTTGTACCTGTAAATATTAATACTGTTTATTATAGCTGCCCGGCGGCATTTTACACATCAGTGGTAAGTGTTTCAATGTTTACATCTACATAAGTGTGTATAATGGAAGTATTTCTATGCAATCATGTAGGTTACACTATATAAATAAAACAAAGGTGGGTTATTTACACCATTAATAACTCAAAAAAATTCGCCTTTATACTGGTGTGTTCAGGAAATTGCACTTGAGAGCCAGCTGCCATCTCGATATTGTAACAGGTCGGCAACCACATACCATCAGGTGGACTACTGGCTATCAAGCTGCCAATTCCAATTTCTTATTAATGGCTCCAAAGGGTGACTGATGACTCTGCTAATGTCAAGTGTAGCTGCCGGAAGACCGGTAAGGAAAACGATCAGCGAGAGATTAATCAACTCCAAGACGCAAGTAGCAAGGCAGGCGGGTACTACCAGTTAAGTACATAGAGGTAATTGTCATTTACACAAGAAGTACAAGACTTGAGTAATTTATAATGATATTTGATAAAATATTGTCGCAAGTATATAAACATAACATACAGCTGTATTCAGTAGTGTGGAATAGGCCTCCATCAGCCGGTTCTCACGTATGTCGTACAGTCGAGCGTCCGTAGCGAGACATCCTCGACATACTCGCAATGAGGATGTCGTGCTCTCATTTAAATGATTGTTTGCTGGCGGCATTTCATAAATACAAATAATCCTTTAAAAACTTTCTCGTTTCTCATAGGTTTTCTTTCTGAAATTGTTTTCTAAATAAAACAAAACAAATAAAAATCAATCAAACATGTCAAGTTAGTGCTGCCAACTCTTAAAAAATATTTCTTACTCTTAAGCTTAAGTTAAAAACCCCTAAAATTGTCACTATTACTCGAAAAATCCTCTTGTTTGTAAGTTTAATAAGTACAATTTTTTTTTATATTTATAAAAAATATCAGAACCATCAAAAGAAAACCAAAGGATGTTAGATATTTTTTTAATTATTTGACATTATATAAAACTCAGACTTTTTGAAATACGTACATTTAAACATTCAACAAACTTATCATTTTTTTGGATGAGTTAAATGTGATGTACTATGCAAGATCTAACATTTCGCTGAAATTTAAAATCAAAATTCCCTTAAAATACATAAAAAATATAAAGGCCCTAAAAAAATCCATCACCCGATTTACTTCCTAAATTTACGACAAAAATCCCTTATAATACATTAAAAATATAAAGGCCCTAAATAATCCCATTACACCGATTTGCTTCCTACTTAGGGAAAATCCTCTAAGTTGGAATCCCTACAAGAGTTGTATTCTGTCAATTTCAAATGAAATGTGTTTATCAGAAAACAGTGTTGCCATGCCAATCAAGTATTAACATTTCGGTCTAGGTCGATTTGCCTTAAAAATAAAAAAATAAAAATGCTGATTTTCTTTTTTGATCAACGATAGTATTTTTTTTATTTTTACATTACTGTAGGTCACTAAATAAAACAGAATTTGGGAGATCCTCGAAGGAAAAAATTAAAAAAAGAATCATTTTGCCGCTCCATTTCCCTTGTTACGCCCACTCGCTCAGAAGTTTGTGCGTACTTATAGGACTAGCTTTCCGCCCTGCGATCCCCTATTTTCCTTTCCCCCTTACGGATAGAATTTTCAAAAATCCTTTCTATAAAAATGATAAAAGTAAAAAAACATAAAATAAACTGCCACTAAAACTGGCACGTAACGATTTATTTACATCATAATAATCATTCAGTTTTCTTGTTCCTCCGTCGGATCCTGGGCGGCATGGGAATCTTCATGTGTACTGTTTGTATATGTTCTTTGACGTACGACGCAGTCTGGAAGGTCTTGCCACATACATTACATGAATGTGGACGCTCCCCAGTGTGTATCTGCCATGGAATAACATAAAAATAACATGTAAGTAGACGGATCGGCTTGTGACCATAATGCCTCGAAACAATACGTCATTTCGCGTCATAAAAATGCATTTTTAGCACAGTTTTCGGTGTTTTTTAATTTGCCTGCTGGCAGCACTAACATGGGCCATAGACCACTTCCTAGATGACAACTTCAAACACGCATAATAATAAACACGCCGTGGCTATATTTTTAGGTGTATAGTCTGTTCAGGAAGAGAGCCGTCGTGGCCAAATTGTGAGACTATAAGGCCAGACTATACTTGTCTTGGTTATACATAAACTCAAAACTAATTAATTCAGTTTAGGCAATTATTACAATAGACTCTACCACCGGTTCCACATACACTTAAACTGAGAACACTCCGGCAACAAACTCAGCAATGCTTCTTTCTTTAATACTCACAATGTTATGTCGTTTAAGATTCTGTTTGTTCTGGAACGCTTTTGGGCAATTCTGGCATTGGAACGGCCTCTCTCCCGTGTGGACACGCATATGTGCCTAAAATAATATTATTAAAATGTTAAAGCCCACAAAATGTTAAACTGCTATCCTATGATTATGAATGCGAAAGTTTGTGAGTATGCATGTATCTTTGTTGCTCTTTCACGTAAAAACTACTGAACGGATTTGGATGACACTTGGCACATAGATAGATCATACCCTGGAATAACATATAGGCTACTTTTTATCCCGGGAAAACATAAGGTACCTCGGGAACGCGGGTAAAACCGCGGGGGGCAGCTATTACAAATAAAACAGGTTCTATTTTTAACCAGCTTCCGCCCCGCGGTTTCACCAGCTCTTGAGGGATAAAAAGTAGCACGTGTTAATCCAGGGTTTAAGCTACTTCCATACAAAATTTCATCAAATTCATAATAGTATAATATGGTAGGATAAAAAAGTTCTCTGTAATATAACAGGTGGCGGTATCCAGGATAGAAATAAGTGTCAAAATCAAAATATTCAGTCTGTCACTTTAGTGTTGCCAAATACTTTTATAACGGACGGTTTCCGTACTATTTAATTAATAATCAGCAAAATTAAAATACAGTCGATACTTTTCAATAAGTAGTCAAATTTTCAGGGATTATTGTGACCCATCATTATGAACAACTTTTACTAATACCTGACTGAAATTACCATTTCCATAGTAAAGATCAAATTGCCACAATTAAAAATGTTAAAACCGGCCAAGTGCGAGTCGAACTCGCGCACGAAGGGATCAAAATCAAAATCAAATCTCATTTATTCATTATAGGCTCTAATAAGGCACTTATGAATGTCAAAAGTTACAGTTTTACAATAGACTCTACTACCGGTTCCACATACACTTGAACTGAGAAGAATCCGGCAAGAAACTCAGCAAGGCTTCTTTTTTTGGTGGATCTTTTCGTTCCGTACAATTTATCGTTATTAACTACAAAACGGCAAAAAAATCACGTTTGTTGTATGGGAGCCCCCTTAAATATTTATTTTATTCTGTTTGTTAGTATTTGTTGTTATAGCGGCAACAGAAATACATCGTCTGTGAAAATTTCACCTGTCTAACTATCACGGATCATGAGATACAGGCTGGTGAAAGACGGATACACAGCGTCTTAGTAATAGGGTCCCGTTTTACCCTTTGGGTACGGAACCCTAACAATGATTTGATCTGCAATTAAAGTACCATTATCAAAGCTGTTCATAATGATAGGTACAATAAACCCTGATAATTTGGTTACCTACATAATGAAAAGTAACCGTGTACAGAATTTGATATATACTTTTTAATACTGAGTGCTTCTTCTTTCATAGAGACTTTAGAAAAATACTTATGTCACTTTAAATTCCTGTCATTCTTAATAAATTATTATACCATGAATGCCTTATAATTTTATACATAAAAGAAATAATAGTTTCTTACCACTAAAAACGCAGATAGCTTGAACGCCTTGGAGCATATGGTACATGTAAATGGCTTATCCGCACCGTGCACCATATTGTAATGATTGTTAAGCCGACCAGCATCCTGGGATTATTAAAACTTATAGCAAAAAAAGAAAATTAAAATCAGCCAAGAAATACGAATCACAAGCATTTTAAAGTATTAATAGGGCCTATATTAGGGCCTTATCACCCAAGCGTTTTTGACCACAATCTCACCGTGGTCAGTGATGATGTGGCCGATAGTGGTAAGCACACAAAGACTAGAATGGAACTGGCTCTTAAGTGCAGCTGTCGGAACACACCGGCCGGTGCTTGGCGACAGATTTTCAACTTGAGGGTGGTTACGAAAGTTACTATTACGGTTCAAGAGATACAGCCCGCTGACAGACGGACGGACGGACAGCGTAGGCTTAATAATGGGGTTCCATTAGCATCTTTTATGTACGAAACCCTAAAAAGCGTAAAATATTCGTTAATAATATTATTGCCAGCGAACTAGTCTATCAAATCAAATAAATATCTGTTAAAGAAAAACAAAGCCTATTGCGTCTTTATAAGGTTTATATTTTAAATGTATGGTCATTTGCAATAAGGTTTATTTGACATTCCTAAGATGGTATTTCTTAAATTTCATGAGAGAACTTACCTTCATAAGCTTCCTGCACACGTGACATATCCGCTCCTTGTTCTCGCCTCCGTCTATCTTTTTATCGTTTTTCTCTTTCTTCTCTCTCTTCTCATACATGCTCACCTTCTCGTTCTTCTCATACATTCTCACCCGTTTAATCTTCTTAGGGAAAGTAGTCGAGTGACGCCACTGGTGTTTTTTTAATACACCAAAGAATCTGAATGTTTTATAGCACTGCAATAATAATATTAATTACAAATTTAAACAAAATCCCGACACAAGGTGATGATAGCTCAGTGGTAGTGACGTCTGTTGCCGCGACGAAGGTCGTGGGTTCGAATCCTACAATGAGTTTGAGCTTTCGGTGAAATAAAAACATCGTGAGGTAACCATAGCACGGTGGACTTTGTAGTACCCGTCTGGCTGGCTACCACCCTCAAGTTGAAAAACTGTCGCCAAGCTCCTACCGATGTGTTCCGGCAATAGGGTAGTTTCCTGACATATCAAATCAGCAACTTTATAATAAATGTCAAAACGATAGTTTATATAGAATTTTGTATGAAATACTACACTATGACGTCATAGTTTCACAGCATCAAATCATCTACTCTTAGTGGTTCCACTGGTAATTAAAATTCATAAAAAGCATTAAATGTGCAACAAATTTGTTTATTCCACGTGTTTTTAGATGTTTTATGCATTGGTCAGTGTTTGGTCATTTATTTTTGACAGTGTCAACTAGCCTATTGCATTTGAGAACCAGTTGCCTTCTTGGCATTGGCCAATTGTTACAATTAACAAACAGATCGGCAACACATTGGCAATACCTCTGGTATTGTAAATGGCGATAGGCGACGGTAACCACTTACCAGCAGGTGGACCGCCAGCCTGTTTGTCAACCTTCTGACATAAAAAAAAACACTAGAAAAGAGGTGATGATGTTCATCCTTTCAGGAACTATGATGCCACGGACAGACACAGATACACACTACAAACTTATAATACACCATCAATTTCGTCAGAGGTTAAAACCATTTATTCTTAGCTAGGAGCTGTCAAAGCTTAAAACGCAAGATGGGTCAAAAGACGTGTCTGGAATTGTGTTTACTTACCACATCACATTTAAATTGATTCTGAGGCTTCCGTTGCTCTATCTCATGTTCCTTCAGCAGTTCGTCAGTCTCGAACGCCATACCGCAGCGCACACAATACCTGATGACCAACGAGCATAGTATTAATGAAACAGTGTTATATTTGTGTCAAACATGTGTGTAGTCGCTTACTTGTGTGTAGTTATGCACAGGCCGGCGGTTCCTTGATGCGCCTTCAACGCGCCCGACCAGTAGAATTGAGTCTCGCAACCAGAACAGTAACACTCCGGTGAATTCATCTGAATGAGGTATTTAAAATCACTAAATAAAGTACAAAGTCCATCATCATGTCAGCCGAAAGACGTCCTCTGCTGGACAAAGGCCTCCCCCGCAGATCTCCACGCTGGGCGCGGTAGTGTTGCGCTACCCGCATCCAGCGGTTTCCCGCGACCCTCACAAGTTCGTCGGTCCACCTTGTGGGCCACCTGCCCACGCTGCGTCTTCCGGTTCGTGGTCGCCACTCGATAACCCTTCTGCCTATTAGAATAATATTCGAAGTATTTTTTAAGGATAAGCTTTTTCATGTGAGACCTACATAATGACACCATTTTATTGTATTGTAATCGGACTTCGCTAAAGACATACACACACCCAATCATTAAATTACTTATTAAATTATTATTCAAATATACCTACGCAAAATACCTACTTATGAATAGAGTGTCTCTAAAACCAGTTCAGAAGGTCTGATTTGTTGAGAAGAGCCGACAAGAATTCCATATATATTACATATAGTACAGAAAAACTGAGAAAAGCCGAGCTAAGTCGGGGCGGGTCGCTAGTATATTATATATTTTGTAATGGATGTTCGCAAGGTTACGTCTGAGCCAGATCTCGGTTTAAGTCTATCCCGAACATATGCTAGAGTCTAATATTCTAGTAATATTTGTATTTATCGACATTCATAGGTGCCTTATCAGGGCCTAAACTGAATAAATTTCTTCACAGTGGGTAGTGTTTTAGGCTGTGCGTTGATATATCAGCAAGTCAGTGAGTCAGTCAGGACATTGAATTTTATACAAGTATTTTTTTGCCGTTTTGTAGTTAATAACGATAAATTGTACGGAACCCTTCGTGCGCGAGTCCGACTCGCACTTGGCAGGTTTTAACATTATTAATTTTTTTTAATTGTGGCAATTTGATGTTTATTATGGAAATCATAATTTCAATTAGGTATTAGTAAAAGTTGTTCATAATGATGGGTCACAATAATCCCTGAAAATTTTAGTACTTATTGAAAAGTATCGACTGTATTTTAATTTTGCTGATTATTAATTAAATAGTACGGAAACCGTCCGTTATAAAAGTATTTGGCAACACTAAAGTGACAGACTGAATATTTTGATTTTGACACTTATTTCTATCCTGGATACCGCCACCTGTTATATTACAGAGAACTTTTTTATCCTACTATATTATACTATTATGAATTTGATGAAATTTTGTATGGAAGTAGCTTAAACCCTGGATTAACACGTGCTACTTTTTATCCCTCAAGATCTGGTGAAACCGCGGGGCGGAAGCTGGTTAAAAATAGAACCTGTTTTATTTGTAATAGCTGCCCCCCACGGTTTCACACGCGTTCCCGAGGTACCTTATGTTTTCCCGGGATAAAAAGTAGCCTATATGTTATTCCAGGGTATAATCTATCTATGTTCCAAGTTTCATCCACATCCGTTGAGTAGTTTTTAAGTGAAAGAGCAACAAAGATACATACATACTCACAAACTTTTGCATTTATAATTATTAGTGGGATACAGATACACTTACCTCTTTATGTGTTTTATTATCGTGTAAATCGAGGCCTGCTGGTCCATTAAATGAGTCTCCGCAGATCTCGCACCGCACTAGCTGCTCACTGGTCGGATGACACATCTTGATATGTCCATACTGACTTGATTTATTTCTAAACATTAACAATGATTCCGAATTGAGCTCGACTGAGAAGAACCGGCAAGAAACTCGGTAAGTTAACATTTTTTTTTTATAATCTGACTGATATTTCCATTTATTGATGAAGTAAAAACTTTTAAATATGTTTTTAAATTGTAACTTAGTTGCATATTAGTTGAGCAGCTATTAATATTTGACTTTAAAGGGCTTAATGGAAGTCGGGAAATACTGAAATTACTACAGATAATATAATAAATAACAAGATTAATTACTAGGATTCTTGGAAAAATTGCGAACTAAGCCGACGCCTCAGTATTGGGGTGCTAATATTAAATATGTCTATATCGATTGTTTTGCATATGTTGTTATATGCATTGCTAGCTCGCCATATGTAAGTATTTTGCCTGTAATTAGAAGACACATGTAGAATGGGATTCTGTCGCAGGCATTTGGCAGGAGTGTTAAATATAAATAATTCTAGTAAGTCAGGACAGTCAATAGGACCAGTCATAATTTTGGAAAGAAGTACGAGGTCAGCAATATCGCGTCGAGAAGCCAATGGCAGGAGATGATGTTTTTTACACAAGTCAATATAACTAGAATTGTATTTTATGCGTGTTCGGTAACACAAATATTTAATAAATTTCTTTTGTACATTTTCTATTCTATCTATGTAGGTATTGTACCTTGGATTCCAAATTTGTGATGCATATTCCAAGTTGCTTCTGACGTACGTGCAATAAAGGATTTTCATGGTTTTCACTTTGGTGAAGCACCTTGAGTTACGCATCACAAAGCCCAAAGCTCTAGAGGCTTTAGATATAATATTATTTATATGGATATCAAACAACAATTTAGAATCATGGGACACCCAAATCTCGTACGAAAGGTTTTTTCAAAAGCTGATGTCCTTTTAAAAATAACTGAGAAGAATTGGAAAGAAACTCAGCAAAGTTACATTAACTAAGCAAAATCACAAAGAAATATATGAATATAACATTTACTTACTGGAATTCCTTGCCACAGTCTTTGCAGGAGAATTTCTTCCCACCATGCCACCTATAGTGCTGAGCTGCGACAGACCTATAATTAATGCAGACTTTAGTTACACGAGGAATAAGACGAAATTAATACAAAATTTATCTTATTAAATAAAAGAAAGTCCGGTTATTTACTATTTATAACTCGAGAGTAGCATTTTCTATTTCAAGAAATGGTCGCTCAAATAATGAACTTATCAATTCTAAGATCTGGCCACGACACATACATAAAATATGTACACATCTCATATTATAAATCTGTCTAGATAGAGTTGCGCTGCAATCGCAACAAAAAAAAACAGGCCAGATTTGTCTACTGTTTGACAAGCGCGCTGCGTCATTTAGGCATGCTGAGTGATACCAGTTCTTGAATATTTCTCATAAAAGTAGGGGAATTTGACAGAATACGTGTTTATAGCACAACGACACCACTGAGCGGGCGGAACAAAATTTTTTTGGCATTTTGACGCGCAAACTCTGTACCTAGACAGATTTATAATCTAAGGTACAAATACAATATAACACTTACCCACGTCTCGATATATATCCACATTCTTTACAAGTGAATACTTTATTGTGACCCTGTTTGTGCCTGATGAGTCTCTTCTTATTCATAAAGTGACATTGACAGATGTCACAAACGAAATTGCCGCTGATCTGTCATTGATTATTAGCTATTAATGTTTGACAGCTAGAAGGGCTTAAGTCGGAAAATACTGAAATTAAATTACTACCGAATTGGAAGTCAGCATAACTGAGAAGATCCGGCAAGAAACTCAGCAAAGTTACATTTTAACTGAGAAAAATCACATAGAAATATATAAGAAGATTGTAGAGACGCTACTGGCCTTTGAATACGCATGAACAAGGTGCATTTGTATTCAGAAATCTATCTTCATTATTAGTGTCGTAATTTTTCGTAATTTCAAGTTGTTTCGAAGTTGTTCATACTCATGACATACTTATTTGCGATGATATAAAACCATCAGACACCTACTTTAACGACCCCTCTCACGCGCAGGAACAAAACATTAATTAAATTGGCCGGGGTATTCTGTTAGGATATATCTCCAGCTACTCTAATCCTATTTAATATTACAAATGCGAAAGTTTGTGAGTATGGATGTATGTTTGTTACTCTTTCACGCAAAAACTACTGAATGGATTTGGATAAAATTTGGAACACAGATAGTTTATAACCTGGATTAACACATAGGATACTTTTTATCACGGGAAAACATAAGATCCCCCGGGAAGCGGGTGAAACCACGGGGCGGAAGCTAGTCTCTTATAATACAATTTTCATTAGACGTGTACTATGCGATCAGACAAAAAAGGGCTGCATAAAATGGAGTCCGCTTTTTTATAGTATCTTAATTATTAATTATTTTCAGTTATGATACTTACATTATCATGTAGCAACATATGATTCTTAAAAGTTTCTTCTATAACAAATCCTTTGAAGCAAAAGTTGCATTTGAACGGTCCATTTTTATAACTGTCACTGTCTTTTCTTTCTATTATTTCTTTTATTTGTTCATCTTTACTTAAGTATTTCACTTCTGTATTGTACATTGCATATAGCTCTTCGGAAAACTTAACGTTTTTTGTTTGTCGTCCATTAATAATTTTACTACAGGCTTTTGGCGCACCTTTTGGGGTAATACTTCCTTTTTTACATTTCGGCTTTTTGGTTTTTAAATTTGCAACGGCAATATCATCTTCTGGATCTAAAGTTTCGGACGTTTCGTTGTAATTAGATTCTTCTAGAGATATTTCTAATTTAACTTCTTCTATTTGTATCAGAGGAGAAATATCCGAATTTGAGCCTTGATTGTTAACATTGTCTGATTTATTATTGGATTTGCTTTCCAATGATGTTTTTGAATGTGTTGTCTTTTGAGGAACTTTAACTTTTCTAGCTACCGTTTGTTTGTTTATAACTTTAACTTTTCCATTAGACTCCGTTTCTGGTTTCAAAACTTTATCTTTTTGAGTGGTTTCAGATACAGATTTTGAGTCTCTATTTTCACATAGAAGCTCATCTTCATGCAATCTTTTGAGCAATTTTGTACTTGTCTCGCTAGAATACTGGATATGATTAATAATTTCAGACATCTGTTTCATTCTGAGGTTTCTAATATTGCTTGCTTCTTTCCTTTTTGCACAATCTAAGCTAACTTTGAACTCTTTTAATAAATCACCATTTTGGTCATTGTTACCTAAGTATTTCTTTAGTATTTTTTTTATTTCATTATTTGCATTCAAAGCATTATCATATTCTATTTTTATGTCATGTTCTATACATGATTTAGCTTTCAAATTATGTTTTCTTTCATCGTCACTAATTGAAAAATCTGATTCTTTTTCTGTTGAATCAATATCTGTTGATTCATCAGAATCTAACGATATATCCGAATCAGAAGATGTTTCAGTATCTGAAGATATATCAGGATCTGAGGATAGATCTGTGTCTGTAGATATATCAGAATAGATTTTTTTGTTCTTAGGATTTTTACTAGGAATATTGATGGCTTCTAATTCGGATGTTTTGAAGTATGTAGATCTGTTTATTTTTTTTACATGCTCAGTGGTAACCTGGAATAGGAAAATGAAGTTTGTACTAGATTTTAGATGATTAATCTCAGTAAATTTTGGCAATAGTAAAATCCGATAGGCCTCATACGAAGGCTCAAGGTCACTCAAAGAGCAATGGAGAGGGCTCGGATTTTCCCTACGAGATTAAATCAGAAATGATGAGACACGAAACCGAACCAAAGTAACCGACATAGCCCTAAGAATTGCCAAACTTAAGTGGCAGTGGGCGGGGCACATCGCTCATAGAACCGACGGCCGCTGGGGCAGGTCGGTTCTCGAGTGGCGACCACGAACCGGAAGACGCAACGTAGGCTCCCACAAGGTGGACCGACGATCTTATGAGGGTAGCGGGAAACCGCTGGATGCGGGACCGGCCATCGTGGAGATCCTTGGAGGAGGCCTTTATCCAGCAGTGGATATCTTTCGGCAGACATTATGAAAAAAACAATTACATATTGTTAGGATTCTCACATTTAAATATTGTTGTTGCGCATTTCTAAGCACTATTAGTGAATCAATGCACTTAATCCTGAACATGTCGCACTTGAGCAGGAGTGCAGCGCAGTAGCTGCATAAGTAATGTGGCAGGTCATCTGTTACTTGTACCTGCAACAAATTATAGGACTTAAAGCTGGTTAGCAGCGGCTACAAGAACTGATAATAATGGTTGAAAATATATTTATTTACTTATGCAATGGTGGAGATGAAGAGATTTATGCAGGGTGTGAGCGAACATACTAGGAATATCTTATGCTTCTGACCCGACCTCCTAGCTGGCAATCTATCTACACACAAAAAAACAGGCAACTTATGTTTTTCGCAATTTTTCCTTTATCTGTGCTATAAGACGTTGCTTAGTACCAAATTTCAAGATTCTGAGTTCACGGAAAGTATCCTGTAAGTTTTGATACCCTTGCGAGTGTCGAAAATTTGTAGCTGTATTTTTTGATTGCGTTGGGTTAGAACTTTGATATTTTCACAGCTCCAAGGGACAGTAGACCAGATTATTTGATATGAATTTCATCTTTATACCTCCACGCGTCCCTGAGAAAAAAGGTCATGACAGACAGACCGACAACAAAGTGATCCTATAAGGGTTCCCTAAAAAGGGCACACACGAAAGACCTATGTGCAGAAAAGAACTTAAATGAAATCAAAATCAAAAACTCATTTTTTCAGTTTAGGCCCTAATAAGGCACTTATGAACGTCAACAGTTACAGTTTTACAATAGACTCTACTACCGGTTCGGAATACACTTGAACTGAGAAGAAAGTTCATAACAAGAGGGCAAGAACTTACAGCAGTGCTAAGTAGCATGGAATAGGCTTCCAGAAGTCGGTTTTGGCTCATGTCATTGATGTCGTATAGTCGTACGTCCGTAGCGAGACATCCTCGGCAAGCTAGCAGTGACGATGATGTAGTCTTTGTATAATAATTAGCTACAGACATCTCTACTAGTCTTTTAGGCCTTTGTCCAGCAGTGGACGTCTTTCGGCTGATATGATGATCTCTACTAGTTTATTGGAAATGTGCGTTATGAAAACTTTGGTATCATATTTTTCAATCTGTCTCTTGTTCCTCTGGAAAGGTGACTGTAGTTTGCAATTCCACCAGCCAGAGAGTAAGTAGATTACCTAAAAAACAAACAGGTTTTTAACATTTCATAATTCCATAAACAAAAATTTCCAGTCATTTGTGTTGAAAAAAATAATATATCCCAAAAATACATATAACAATAATAAATGTCTTACCTGTATAATATGTACTCACCGTGCGACATAGGAATATACTCTTTTTATCAATTTTATCCTACTTTCCTGTTAATATTATAAATCAATTTATAGAAAGTTTATGAGTATGGATGTATGTTTGTTACTCTTTCAGGCAAAAACTATTGAATGGATTCGGATGAAATTTGGAACACAGTATATAACCTGAATTAATACATAGGCTACTTTTTATCCCATACAAACACATCCCTCGGGAAATTGCGGGGCAGAAGCTAGTACAAAAATATATTTGGGGCATTTCAGCTTATTTATTTTTGATTGCGTTCTATTGCAGTCTACAGCATTGACAGCTAGCTCAGTGGAGGATATTTAATTTATTTAGAAAGGCATTTAAGCTACATAAGTTACATTGAGTTCAGAACTCAACTCAAATGAGAAGAACGGGGAAGAAACTGAGCAAAGTTACTACTTTTCTATCCTACTTATAATATAAATGTGATAGTTTGTATGGAAGATGTTTGTTACTCTTTAATGCGAAAACTACTGAACGGTTTGGGTGAAACTTGGAACATTGATAGATCATATGCTGGAATAACATATTGGCTACTTTAATCCTAGGAACACAAGTGAAACTGCAAGACACAGCTAGTTTAAAGAAGCCAATATACTTTTTTTGAGTTCTGTTCTCTTTTTAATAATGGTTATTTTAGACCTAATTACTTTGTGGTCATTGACCTCATACCAAAATGTCCTAAAGTTGCTGTCTACGGTTTCCCCCACTCCAAAGTACCATAAAAAATAGGGGTTAATCCTCCTAAAAAATTGTTATTGAAAATTTTATCTCTTCTTCAGCATTAGATAGATAGATAGATAGATAATTCTTTATTGTCACACCACATTAATATTTGTAAGGCAATACAAGAATTTAAATATATTATAGTGTTACAATCGGCGGCCTTATCACTAAAAGTGATCTCTACCAGGCAACCTTTGGATGGAGAGGAATTAAAATTATCTGAATATGACGGGGGTGTACAATTAAAAAGTAAAGGAATAAAAAAAAACTAATTATACTCATATATCTAAATAACATTTCATTTATTATAGCTTTTATATCATGGATAGGCCAAAGGTGAGCACACAAAGTTAAAAAGTAAACTAGTTTGGTGACAGTTCAACTATAGCAGAGGTTCCCAAAGTGGCCCAGGGGTCCAGGCAGACTCCACGGGGGTCTACGTTGGCGTGATATTTTTTGTCGACTTTTGGGAATATGGCAGAAATGTAGCTGCAAGGGGTCCACCGCTAAATATTGAAAAGTGGTCTATGAGAAAAAAATCTGGGTACCTCTCTACTAGAGCTAGCTCTCTGCTATCATCCAGCCAGGTAGGAAGTACTCTTCCTCTAAAAACTTGTACCTACTTCGGAAGGATCTGTAGCTTTAACAGGAAGATCCTTAAAAAGTTTATTTATATTTAGCACTCGAATACTAACACTTATTTTTGTATTATCAACACTCTAACGAAACCTGAAAAAGATTATTTGAACACAAAATGACAAAAATAAATTACGATACAGTCTATAAACTTTTTTTTTTTTTTTTTTTTTTTTTTTTATGGCAATTGTCCTTTTGGACATTTCTGCCAATGTCGAAGTTTAAAAACGGGGAAACGGAATAAAAATGAAAATATGCCTAGCTTCGGAAATTTGGAAGGAAGGACAAGGAGATCAGGGAAGTAAATGTAAAGAGGGATAGGGTGGGACAAAGAAAGGTTTTATAATTTAATGTTATTAAATAAAATAAAAGAAGATATAATATTATAAACATCACTACAATTGTAAGAGAGTAAGGATGATATGCTTATGGGAAATGGGACACGGAGTGATATTAAGCTGTCTAGGAAGGAAGAGCGGTCATAATTTTGGCAAGCAAAAAAAATATGATTGACGTCACCCACATCAGCACCACACACACAATTTGAATTATCCAAAATATGAAGTTTTGCGAGATGAGCCGGGGAACACACGTGACCCAAACGCATACGTATAAGAATAGATGTTGATATTTTGCAGAGATTCACTCTGAAGAACCAAGGTTTTATAGGAATATGCGGTTGAATGTTATGATAATATCGACCCTTAGATTGACTACTACTTAACCAAAGCTTATTCCAAGCTTCTTGGAGATAAACTTTTGGCAAAGCAGCAAGATCAGGGCAATAATTCTCGTACGGAAATAAGTCCCCACACTCCACAGCCTGATTAGCAAGCTCATCAGCTTTTTCATTGCCTTTAATATTACTATGGCCGGGTATCCATATGAGATTTACCAAAAAACCTTTTTCAAGGCACTTGTAAAGAAGATCTCTAGTTTGAAGGATTACAGGGTATTGACATTTTGATTTAAATGGAAATCTATCTAAAGTTTGTAGTACACTTAGTGCATCGCTAAAAATAACTGTTTTTTTAAGCTTCATCAGAAGTACATATTCTATGGCTTTAAGGACACCAAAACATTCACCTGTAAATACTGATGTTTCTGGAGGTAATTTAATTTTTTGAACTACTTTATATTGACTATGATATACACCTACACCAACATAACCACTAGATGAATGTTTCGAAGCATCACAATAAATATAGTGTGACCCTGAGAAATTGCTATGTAATTCAAAGTTAAAATTAACGTTTGTATTACTATCATTTTTTTGTATATTTAAATTGTAGCTAATATTAGGAGAAGAGATTAAAGCTTCGTATTGACAGTTATATATGGGTAGACGGTTTGTACAGTGGACAGGTGCTTCAATTGCAATAACTTTTTTATAGCTATTAACAAGGCATGGGGGAGATTTATGCTTCCAATAAGATGAAGAATCTAAAAGTTCAGCAAGATATTTAAGTTTAGGAATGAGGGGATGATTAGCAAACTGTAAAATGCGAAATATAAATTTGTCCGACAAAAACTGGCGTCTTAAAGATAATGGCGGTTCACAGCATTCAACCTGTAAGGCATTGATAGGGCTAGATTTCATTGCTCCAGTTATAATCCTTAAAGCTTTTGATTGGATACCATCCAATTTCCTGAAACTCGCCACGCTACCAGGTATCAATAAGAAGGTTCCATAATCAAGAACACTTCTTATTAGAGCGTTGTAAATGAGCTTCAGAGAAAAAGGATGAGCACCCCACCAAACACCAGAGAGACATCGAAGCATGTTAAGGAGGCGCTCACACTTAGAGATTATATAGTCGCAATGTGGAAGACCAGTAAGTTTTGAATCTAGAACTAAACCTAAAAATTTGACATGAGTTTTGATCGGAATAGATTCATCATTATATATTAATTGGACTGGAGGAGGCATCCTCTGTCTTGTAAATAAAACTGCACTACTTTTGGAGGTTGATAGTTGCAGACCATTTTGATCCATCCAAGTTTTTAAAAGTTTTAGTCCTAGAGATATGCGTGAATTTGTGATGTTGATTGAAGGATCAGAAAAATATAAAAGCAAATCATCAGCATATTGTAAAATGCTCACTGAATTATTAAGACAAGATTCAAGGTCATAAGTATAAATATTATACAGAAGGGGACTCAAAACTGAACCTTGGGGAAGACCTTTCCAAAGTGTCCTTTGAGTTTTAACAGAATGATTGTCCAAAGTTATTATTCTTTCAGATAAAATATTCATAATGAAATTTGTGAGCATCTCTGGAACCTCTAACTTACGTAATTTGTCCCTCAGGACAAGTAAAAGTACACTGTCATATGCGGAATTTATGTCTAAAAATACTGCAAGAGTGGACTCATTGCGTGAAAAAGCCAGGCGGATATCAGTAGTAAATATACTGACGCTGTCTATTGTACTCCTACCCTTTCTAAAACCAAACTGACTGGCAGATAGCAAATCTTTACTTTCAATAAACCATTCTAATCGGTTTTTAATTAAATGCTCATTAATTTTTAACAATACTGTAGATAACGCTATTGGTCTGTATGAAGAGGCCGTAGATGGTATTTTATTCGGTTTTAAAATTGGCAACACTAATTGTGTTTTCCATGCCACAGGAATATTACCCGACGACATTGCAGAATTAATAATATTTAAATAATATAGAAGAGCCTGATCCCCGAGATTGGCGAAAAATGAGTATGGAATACCATCTATTCCAGGAGCCGAATCTTTTACTACTGAAAGTACTCCTTTCAATTCAGATAGGGAAAATAAAGAGTTGAGATCTGTATGTTTTGCTGAAAATGATGAAGATATTACAAGGTCTTTTTGTGGAGCACACTGAGGAGCTAGATGATCCAAATATTCATCAGCCAGTGAAGGAGGGATAACCGGTGCACTGCAATTATTCAGCGAGGATTTAAATCTTCTTATATTATTCCAAACAACAGACGCTTTTGTGTCAGGGGAAATTGAGGAACAGAATCTTCTCCAACTATCAAATTTCTTTTTTTTTAATAATTTCTTTGTATTATTAATTGTGACTGACAGTGCTTGGAAATTTTCGGGAGTCATACAATTACAATAATTTTTTTCAGCTTCTTTTCTGATTTTGATGGCTTCTGTACAATCACTGTCCCACCAAGGCGGGGAAGGAATATTATTGCTGACTGCATTTTTAATGGGGAAAATCTCTTCAGCTGATTCAACAATAGCCTTTGTCAAAGCATCCGAACAAACTGTCTCACCATGTAAAATACTTGGGAGAGATGAGACCTTATTCTCTATAGAGATTTTAAAATTGTCCCAGTCAGCATCAGATAGCCTAAATTTTAAACGTGGATTTCTTTGGTGTTTCTTTGGTTTACTACAGGGAAAAGAAATAATGATAGGAAAATGGTCACTGCCAAATGTTGAAGACATTGTATACCAGGCCAGTGAGGATGCTAAATTAGGAGTGCAAATTGACAGGTCTACAGCACTTTTACCCTCATTTGGTTCAGTGCGACGGGTTGCAGAACCATTATTCAATATACAAAGGTTATGTGAATCTACTATGTCTAACAACTCTTCTCCATGACAATTATTTTTAGAGCTTCCCCATGAGCAATGTTGGGAGTTAAAGTCTCCTAACAACATAAAAGGTTTTGGAAGAGTTGAAATAATTTGTTTAAGTTCAGTGAAAATAGTAGGGGAGGGATGAGGAATATAAATAGAAACTATACAGATATTATTAACTATGGCAGCTACTATAGAGAAGTTGTCACTATGACTAGGGAGAGGAAAAGAAGAATATGGAAAGATATTGTTGATGAGGATAGCTACCCCACCATATCCATCAGATCTGTCTTCTCTGAGACAGCTATATCCAGGGATTTTAAAATTATAGGCACATTTAAGCCATGTTTCAGATAAAACAATGACAAATGGCTCAAATTTATTTATAAGGTAAATTAAGTCACTTTTTTTATTGATTATACTTCGGCAGTTCCATTGTATTATATTTTTGTGATCCATTGAGAAGTAGATTCTTAAAAATGTCAAGTATTGGGGCAACGTTGGACGGTATTATGGTAGATTGGGAGAGAATATTTATTAGAGATATGATTATGTCAGTTATGGAGGGTTCAGTAGAATTAGTATCTTTTTTAAGTGCACAACCATTATTTATTGGGGGTGGAACATTATAGTCTTTGGTTAACTGATCATGAGCAGCACGATCATAACCATGTGATTGTAGTGGTGAATGTGAACGATTTTTAATAAATACTGTTTTTTTATAAGATGTTCTTATGGGTTGATTGTGAGAAGGGGATTTTTGGGATGGAATATTAGAGTTAGAAATCAGAACATCAGCATATGACTTGGAAACAGGGGGGTGGAATTTAAGTGCTTCAGAATATGAAATACAACTTTCAGCCATTGAAGATTTAATTCTTTTTTGTCTTTCAAATTCAGGACATGATTTACTAGTTGCATAATGGTAACCCTCACACATGCAGCAGAAAGGATCTTCAACAGTGCATGAGTCACCAGAGTGATCCTGTCCACATTTATAGCACTTGGGTTTTGACCTACATTGTACTCTTGTATGGCCATATCTGCAGCAATTGAAACATTGTATAGTAGGATAAGAGTAAAGTTCTACTGAGAGCGAATTATAGCACATAAAAATGCGTTTCGGTAAAACCTGTCCATCGAATGTGAGTACAACAGTTTGGGAAGGCTTCCATATTGGAGAACCCTCCACTATTGTTTTATAATTAAGACGCCTTACTTTTAGTATCTTGCCACAACCTATAGGAACAGATGTATGATCAGTGACCTCTTCAGGTGACCATTCAGCGGGAACACCGCGAACAACTCCCATTCTTGTAATATTGAATGAAGGAATAAAAGCCTTAAGTTTATTCACTTCCAGACTATTATGATTAAGAAAGGAATTTGCATCTGTAAAATCCGAAAAAGATAGAGATACTCTATTACGACCAATTCTTTTCACGCTGCCATTTATGATATTATTAATTTTATTTTTTTTCAGATAATTTCCAAAAGTGACAGGGTGGAGTGTGGTACCATCATTAAGAGCAATCTGAATTTTTTGAACATGTACAACAAATGGGGCTACATCAGTAGTTGTGTATAAAGTTCTGCCAACTGAAACTTGTGAAGTAGTAACAGTAGGTGTAGGTGTGGAAACAATAGTTTCTTGTATTGTTGGACTTTGTTGTGAGGATGCTGTTGTAGGGGAAGAACAATCCATAGACTGTAATGATTCGGCATGCCTAATTTTTGTTTCGTCATGAAATAAAGTACATTGACAATCTGACTTATTAATTTCAGAACCACTTTTGTTTTTTCGCTTCCGTTTATTACAATTCTTACAAATTTTGTGAATCTTATTGCGTTTTAATGTAGGTCGTGAATTTTGTGTAACGGACCCATCCGTGTCCATTTCAGAAGAATGATTAATTGTTACAAAGTAACCCGCTGCCGGGGGGACTAAGCCCCCCGGGTCGGGAGGCTCAGTCATGTAAAAGCTATGTTAAAAATGTTAAACTCACCTATATATACACTACTAATAAATACGAACAAGAATTAAGGCTAAAACTACAATATATACACTACTTAGCTGATCTCAGAACAAGTTAAAATGAATTTTAAATAAGAAAAATTTAAAAACGCTCCCGCAATTTCGACAGTTTCCCGCGCTTTTCGTCTATAAACTTATTTTGAAATTTTAGTGTGAGACTGAGACAAAGAGAGAATTTGAATTACATTACATTTCAAATATTTCAGAATATAGGTATTCACTAGGGACGGACTGAGAGAGAAGATTAAACTTTTAATAGGGATGGTCTATGTTGAATAAACATCGATATATCGGAAAATCGATAAACTCTGTCATTACAACACCAGACATCGCAAATAAATACATTTTTCATTCTATAGTTTTAAAAAATGAGGTGAATTAGATGTTGCTGACTAATATTTTTGGTAGCATTAGTTCACCGTCCACCAATTGATACTGGATGTCGCCGATTAATGTAACCGAACTAAACTGAATGAATACATATTCCGTTGTATTTCTTAAAAAACGATAGATTGTTTAATTTGCTCCCCAAATCATCGATATTTTTCTTTCAATATTTATCATATATCGACACTTTTGAATCAGTGTTAATATCGATGTAAAAATCGATGTTTTTCTCTTTTCTCAACGAACATCCCTACATTTGACACTATTGACAAAGGCTGCATTCCGAATCATGCTAATATCAATTATTAGCAATGTTAGCATGATGCGAAAACGCGTACCGAATCACCGTTAGCACGATGCTCTGCCTTGTGAATCGTCATCGGTATTGTAACATCATTACATGCGCCATTTCATGTTATCGCCGTCAGCGTGGCTATCAAAAGTGACAATTATGTTGTGTTTATGTTTTGACAAAATATTATTCAGATTTTATGAGAGAATAACATATGAAAATACAGAGTATTCAAGTTAGGGAGTCCAAACGCGTTGTCATTCATTTTCTATCTCTTTCTCGAATGTTTCAAAATACGAGTTCAAAATACTGACAGCGCGTTCACAGGTCTTCCGAATCATTGACAGTTCTCGGCTCTCATAAATGTGATAGCCGTATACGCAAATGATTGATGTGAGCGCTATTTAGCGATTATGGCATGTTTCGGAATGCAGTCAAAAAGTTGAAAGATTTGGCCAGTGTTGCCAGAGTCCTTCCCTTAAAGCCGGTTACTCACATCCCTGCTGCAGGGGCAATCTAGACTAGGAGGTTGCAGGCCTCCAGTATGAGATGCCCTCCATCTATGACATCAAAAATGTCCAGCGAACATCTGTGGTCACTTGAATCAATAGAGGCCCTAAACGATAGAGGCAAATCCTATATTTTTTTGAGGTCAGTGCAAGCGCTATCATAGTCATCGAATATAAAACGCAATCAAAATAGAAATAATCCAATAAAAACAGATTTACTCAACCTAATTTTGTATGTATAGGAACATACGTTGTTATAGTACATAATCGATGGCTCTGGATTAAAACGCAAATCAAAATGCGGCCCATCTACACAAACACGAATCGAAATTATACATACATATGATACATATATTTAGCACTATTATTAATTACTAGCTTCCGCCCCGCGGTTTCACCCGCTTTCCCGAGGATCTTATGTTTTCCCGGGATAAAAAGTATCCTATGTCTTAATCCAGGTTATAAACTATCTGTGTTCCAAATCCGTCCAGTACTTTTTGCGTGAAACAGTAACAAACAGATCCATTCTCACAAACTTTCACATTTATAATATTACTAGCTGTTCCCGAGGTATCTCATGTTTTGAGGATCTATGTGCCAAGTTTCATCCAAATCCGTTCGTTAGTTTTTACATGAAACTACCTAATACCTATATTAAACGAGGAATCGTCAAAAACACCGTTAGAATCATAATTATACTCGCATCCTACACATATCATTTATTATAAATAGTAAGTACATAACAACAGTAACTCTTAAATAATTTAATAGAAATTATAATTATTCACTCTTCTTCCGTCGCGCGTCATTTCCTCGGCGTCATGGGCATATTCATGTGTACAGTTTTAATATGTAATTGCACACTATTTTTGGCTGTAAAGTTCTTCCCACATATGTCGCACGTGTATGTCTGCCTTAAGTGTACCTGCTATAATGCAATACCATGGTAAATAGGAGCTATGACGTAGAAGTTGTTAGTATAAGTGGAGCTATAATGTAGGAGTTGTTAGTATAAGTGGAGCTATAATGTAGGAGTTGTTAGTATAAGTGGAGCTATAATGTAGAAGTTGTTAGTGTAAATGGAGCTATAATGTAGGAGTTGTTAGTATAAGTGGAGCTATAATGTAGGAGTTGTTAGTATAAGTGGAGCTATAATGTAGGAGTTGTTAGTATAAGTGGAGCTATAATGTAGGAGTTGTTAGTATAAGTGGAGCTATAATGTAGGAGTTGTTAGTATAAGTGGAGCTATAATGTAGAAGTTGTTAGTGTAAATGGAGCTATAATGTAGGAGTTGTTAGTATAAGTGGAGCTATAATGTAGGAGTTGTTAGTATAAGTGGAGCTATAATGTAGAAGTTGTTAGTATAAGTGGAGCTATAATGTAGGAGTTGTTAGTATAAGTGGAGCTATAATGTAGGAGTTGTTAGTATAAGTGGAGCTATAATGTAGAAGTTGTTAGTGTAAATGGAGCTATAATGTAGGAGTTGTTAGTATAAGTGGAGCTATAATGTAGGAGTTGTTAGTATAAGTGGAGCTATAATGTAGGAGTTGTTAGTATAAGTGGAGCTATAATGTAGGAGTTGTTAGTATAAGTGGAGCTATAATGTAGGAGTTGTTAGTATAAGTGGAGCTATAATGTAGGAGTTGTTAGTATAAGTGGAGCTATAATGTAGGAGTTGTTAGTATAAGTGGAGCTATAATGTAGAAGTTGTTAGTGTAAATGGAGCTATAATGTAGGAGTTGTTAGTATAAGTGGAGCTATAATGTAGGAGTTGTTAGTATAAGTGGAGCTATAATGTAGGAGTTGTTAGTATAAGTGGAGCTATAATGTAGGAGTTGTTAGTATAAGTGGAGCTATAATGTAGGAGTTGTTAGTATAAGTGGAGCTATAATGTAGAAGTTGTTAGTGTAAATGGAGCTATAATGTAGGAGTTGTTAGTATAAGTGCAGCTATAATGTAGGAGTTGTTAGTATAAGTGGAGCTATAATGTAGGAGTTGTTAGTATAAGTGGAGCTATAATGTAGGAGTTGTTAGTATAAGTGGAGCTATAATGTAGGAGTTGTTAGTATAAGTGGAGCTATAATGTAGGAGTTGTTAGTATAAGTGGAGCTATAATGTAGAAGTTGTTAGTGTAAATGGAGCTATAATGTAGGAGTTGTTAGTATAAGTGGAGCTATAATGTAGGAGTTGTTAGTATAAGTAGAGCTATAATGTAGGAGTTGTTAGTATAAGTGGAGCTATAATGTAGGAGTTGTTAGTATAAGTGGAGCTATAATGTAGAAGTTGTTAGTGTAAATGGAGCTATAATGTAGGAGTTGTTAGTATAAGTGCAGCTATAATGTAGGAGTTGTTAGTATAAGTGGAGCTATAATGTAGGAATTGTTAGTGCAAGTGGAGCTATAATGTAGGAGTTGTTAGTGCAAGAGGAGCTATAATGTAGTTCTTAGTATAAGTGGAGCTATAATGTAGGAGTTCTTAGTATAAGTGGAGCTATAATGTAGGAGTTCTTAGTATAATTGGAGCTATAATGTAGGAGTTGTTAGTGTAAGTGGAGCTATAATGTAGGAATTGTTAGTGCAAGTGGAGCTATAATGTAGGAGTTGTTAGTGCAAGAGGAGCTATAATGTAGGAGTTGTGAGTGTAAGTGGAGCTATAATGTAGGATTTGTTAGTGCAAGAGGAGCTATAATGTAGGAGTTGTTAGTGCAAGAGGAGCTATAATGTAGGAGTTGTGAGTGTAAGTGGAGCTATAATGTAGGATTTGTTAGTGCAAGTGGAGCTATAATGTAGGAGTTGTTAGTGCAAGAGGAGCTATAATGTAGGAGTTGTTAGTGCAAGTGGAGCTATAATGTAGGAGTTGTTAGTGTAAGTGGAGCTATAATGTAGGAATTGTTAGTGCAAGTGGAGCTATAATGTAGGAGTTGTTAGTGCAAGAGGAGCTATAATGTAGGAGTTGTTAGTATAAGTGGAGCTATAATGTAGGAGTTGTTAGTATAAGTGGAGCTATAATGTAGGAGTTGTTAGTATAAATGGAGCTATAATGTAGGAGTTGTTAGTATAAGTGGAGCTATAATGTAGGAGTTGTTAGTATAAGTGGAGCTATAATGTAGGAGTTGTTAGTATAAGTGGAGCTGTAATGTAGGAGTTGTTAGTATAAGTGGAGCTATAATGTAGGAGTTGTTAGTGCAAGTGGAGCTATAATGTAGGAGTTGTTAGTGCAAGTGGAGCTATAATGTAGGAGTTGTTAGTGCAAGAGGAGCTATAATGTAGTTCTTAGTATAAGTGGAGCTATAATGTAGGTGTTGTTAGTATAAGTGGAGCTATAATGTAGGAGTTGTTAGTATAAGTGGAGCTATAATGTAGGAGTTGTTAGTATAAATGGAGCTATAATGTAGGAGTTGTTAGTATAAGTGGAGCTATAATGTAGGAGTTGTTAGTATAAGTGGAGCTATAATGTAGGAGTTGTTAGTATAAGTGGAGCTGTAATGTAGGAGTTGTTAGTATAAGTGGAGCTATAATGTAGGAGTTGTTAGTATAAGTGGAGCTATAATGTAGGAGTTGTTAGTGCAAGTGGAGCTATATTGTAGGAGTTGTTAGTGTAAATGGAGCAATAATGTAGGATTTGTTAGTGCTACTCAATCCATACTAAATGGTTATTTTTAAGTATTTGTAATATATAAAACATAAGGTTTTCAAGTGCATTGCATGATTATACTTACATTTACATGTCGTTTTTTATTTGATATGTTCGAGAACGATTTTGAGCAAAAATTGCATTTGAACGGGCGCTCTCCCGTGTGTACCCGAATATGACTCTGCAAATATGATATTTGTGAATTAAGAACTTACATGAGAAGAATGCCACAAGATATTATATAAAAAATATATATTTAGTGAAATTCTATTTTTTTTAATTTATTTTATTATTTAAACGATTATTTTTAAGGCGATGATAGCTCAGTGGTGGTGACATCGAATGCCGAGGCGAAGGTCGCGGGTTCGAATCCTACAACAACATGACCGGGTAAGATATCGAATCCTACAATGAGGAAAACATCGTGAGGAAACCATAGCACGGTGTAGGGTACTTTTTAGTACCCGCCTGGCTGGCTACCACCCTGGCTGGCTCGGTGTGTTCCGACAGCTGCATTTGAGATACAGTTCCTTTCTAGGCTTTGTGTGCTTACCATCATCGGCCATATCACCACTGACCACGGTGAGATTGTGGTCAAACACAGGCCTATACAAAGTAAAAAAAAAACAAAATCCAATTTTTCAACATTAGTTCGGCTTCAGTAGCGCTTTCTCAACTTATTTTGACTTAATTGTACGTATACCGGGTGTAAGGGACAGCCTATCGAAAACTTTAGGAATAAGTTACACTGAATGCCTATAATAACACTATAGAAATCAATTATGTCAGAAGTCATCGGTTACAGATATCGTAATGTTTGAGCGCGCAATGTACGTTACAACGCTATCACACATAACACGTGCAGTCTTGCGTATTGATTTGAATTTGGATGCACATTGCTGTTTTAAGTCTAAATTATTAGTTACTGTTTATTTATTTTTAAAATTGGTTTAGATAGACTTGTATAATGATTTTATAGTATAATCAATCCAAAAATTCAGAAAAAGAATTGTATAATTCATGAAAAGATCGACGAAACATTCTGGGGGCTCCAGAATCAGAAGAACATGGTATCAGTTTTCGGAAGGCTGTCCCTTACACCCGGTATATTAAGGGTAAACGTTCGGTTGGAGCGCGAAATTCAAATTTTATCGTGACATCGTTATGTAACATTTTCATGAAAAAGTCGTATATGTCAGTAATATACCTTGGAGGAATATGTTGATGATTTATTTTGTTATTAAGCAGTAAATATACAACCATTCTTCTCGCAAATAACATGTTGATAACTTACGACCTATAACTGAGCTGCAATTTGCAAAAAACTTGATAAAATTTGAATTTCGCGCTCCAACCAAAGCCTCCACCTTAATGTGAAAATGCCTCACGTCTAATTGTACAGATGTTTTGAATATTTTTGAACATGTGGTACATTTAAAAGGCTTCGCAGCAACATGCACCAACTTGTAATGTTGTTTCAAACGAGCAATATTCTGAAAATGTGGACACACTTATTTTTAATTCATAGGGATTGTATGTTGAAAACCTGTCGCCAAGCAAACGGCGTAACACAATATCAACACCTCTGACAAGCCAGTTGGCGCAGTTAGTTAAGACGCCACCTAATGCGCCGCTGGTCGTGGGTTCGATTCCCATCCAGGACAAACATTTGTGTGCATGAACATGTCTGTTTGTCCTGATTCTGGGTGTAACCTATATAAGTATGTATTTACAAAAAGAAAGTAGTATTTCAGTTATTCTGGTTTCCATAGTACAAGCTCTGCTTAGTTTGGGATCAGATAACCGTGTGTGAAGAAATGTCCCAAGATATTTATTTTACCTCTGGTAAAACTTGTATATGACATGACAGTGGCCACTTATCAAGATATATGTTTATCAGCTGTCTGACATAAAAAGAAATATTACACGAGTCACAGCAAAGCAAGTGTGATAGTCTTAGATGAAGTTACAGAAGAAGCCTTCAATTAAGAAATTACAACCTGATTCCACGGTAGATATTAACTTGTACGTTGTTGCCTTTAATTTGCTACGGGTTTTCAAGTATAAAGTGGTAAAAAGAAAATGCAAGACTCCAATACGTTTAATAGGATACAATTTTCAAAAAAGGGTGATGACTGGGTTAAAAAAATACTGTTTAGTCCGTCATCTTAGGTTATCAAAAAATATTGGATACGTACATATTTTTTTTTTAATTTATCAAATAAACTAAACATTACAAAGATATGTCGCATCATAGTTCTGGAATCGAGGGTTGTGACGTCATCTCTCTGTAAAAAGTGTACTAAGACGTGACGTCACGCGAAATTTTAACGCAGTGCGTTATTTTTTGTTTTCGGAACTAATAAAAAAATATGTATATTTTTTGGTAATCTAACTGACGGACTAATTACATTTTTTAGTCATCATCTCTATTATTTTCAGGCAGGTGGACCGGTTTGGATACGCGGGGCCTCTTGCGCGGACCTCTGTAAGTATTTCCTGACTCTTATAATCTTGGGACTTCAAGGCCAGAGTGAACAGGTATTTTCTGAGTAAGCATGCTCCATCTCGTCCTTTAAATGGGCAGGTCTGTGGCCGAAAGCAAGCCATTTTGATAGAAAAAAAAAGAACCGGCAAGAAATCTATACTAATAATAAAGCTGAAGAGTTTATTTGTTTGAAAGCGCTAATCCCCGGAGTTACCGGTCCGATTCGAAAAATACTTTCACTAATAGGAAGCTACATTATCCCCGAAGGTTATAGGCTACTTTTTATCACGGGAATGCGAGTGAAGCCGCGGGGTACACCTATGCTTAATAAAAGAAATCTATAATCTCACCTTCGCCGGTTTCCCGCACACCTCGCATATCAAAGCTTCACCTTCATATGTCGTTTTTTTTTTCCAAGTTTTAATATAATTCGCTTGATAAGTTTTAATAAATTCAGAATACTTCGCCGAGTGACGTCTCTGGTGCGTTTTTAACTTCGAATATAGATTATATGTCTTATGGCACTGCAATAGAAAAGTTTCAACTCAGTGGTAGTGACGTCAGATGCCGCCTCGAAGGTCGTGGGTTCGAATCCTACAATGAGCTTGAGCTTTCGGTGAAGGAAAACATCGTGAGGAAACCATAGCACGGTGGTAGGGTATTTTGTAGTAGTCTGGCTGGCTGCCATCCTCAAGTTGAAAATCTGTCGCCAAGCACCTACCGGTGGGTTCTGGCAATTGCACTTGAGAGCCACATTGGCAATTAGCTCTGGTATTGCAAATGGCTATAGGCGACGGTAGCCACTTACCAGCAGGTGGACCACCTGCCCGCTTGTCAACCTTCTGACATAAAAATAATCAAAAATCCTTTTATTAGATTTTACTTACCACTTCACATTTAAAACATGTTCCTGGCTTCCGTTGCTCTGTCTCATGTTCCTTGAGCAGTTCCTCAGTCCCGAACGCCATACCGCAGCGCACACAATACCTGATGACCAACGAGCATAGTATTAATGAAACAGTGTTATATTTGTGTCAAACATGTGTGTAGTCGCTTACTTGTGTGTAGTTATGCACAGGCCGGCGGTTCCTTGATGCGCCTTCAACGCGCCCGACCAGTAGAACTGAGTCTCGCAACCAGAACAGTAACACTCCGGAGACCTCATCTGTAATAGTTTCAATTAATTAATAAACCCCAACAGCAAATATCATAGTTTCTCTCTAATTTATTTACCTCTTTATGTATTTTATTATCATGATTTTGGAGTCCCTTGATTCCATTGAATGAGTCTCCGCAGATCTCGCACCGCACTAGCTGCTCACTGTTCGGGTGGCTAATCTTGATGTGTCCGTATATACTTGATTCTTTTCTGTGCCCAAACAATTTAGAGACATGAGAACATTTCAACGAGAACTTGGAAATTATTTCTTTATATGGACGATCTTGTTAAGGCCAGCCCTGTGCCGAAGCTGCATGCAGGAAGACGAAACTGTGGAACATGTGTTATGGCACTGTGCAGTCACAGAAGAAAGCAGAACCAAGACGGGACTACGGGAGCCACAAACCGTGGAAACAAACTCAGGTATGAATCATCACCAGCATTGAAAACAACACCCACATCACTGAAGCAAATTTGCCAGCACCCAAAGACCACACTCCGTTACTTTAAGGAGCTAGGATGGCTTGGGTAGAGCTGGCAGGGGGGAATGCACAATATACCCCAATCGGGACTCAGTGCAGGCCTCATCACCCCAAAACAGAATAAGACCTTCTTAAGGCGGTTTCGATTACTAACTTTAGTGATTTTCTACATGATGAAAATGTTTCCTTACCAACCGCATTAAACGTAACTGATCTAAACTAGCCTTGCCTTGAAGTAAAATTAGTTAATCATATACTTACTTGAATTCCTTTCCGCAATCCTTGCAGGTGTGTTTCTTGCCATTGTGCCATTTATAATGCTGAACTGCTTCGCAACTATAATGAAAAATCATTATTAAACGCCTAAAAAACTATTGGTGTTACACTTAGGCGACTGCGCTCTCCTCTGTTTAAAAGTCTCTAGAATATTTGTTACCTGCACTGAGGTATATTACTACATATAAAGAAGCTACCCTAATCATGCTCCATTTTGTTAATATTCGCTGCAGCGCTGAAAAAATAATTAGTTGTCTAACCAGACAGTTTAAACACGTAGCGCTAGAACGATTTTAAGATGTAATTGTTTCGCGACCAAAAGGTCGAAAGCGCCGTGATTTTCATGGTACTGTAGCGTCCCCTGTCAGCTACATAGTTCAGCATTCACCGACAGATAGATGGCGCTGCAATATCACATACAATATCTACATACAAATCTACATCGCGCTAGTGGAGTTTGTTCGCAGGTTCAGATATATACAAGATTCCAACATCAACAGTTGGACCGCGGTCCCCAGGCACGATGACCCAGCCTGGCGGAAGATCTTCCCTTTTCAATGGAGGAATCATCCACCTTGTTCCTCCATAGCACTAACGCGTTTGGTGTTGAAGCAACTAAGTGAAGTGCGGCCGGATGGCTGCACTTGAACGGAACATACCTCAGTGGTTAGCTGAGGATCGTCGGTAATTCTAATGGCAAGTCACTAAGCTGTCTCGAACTGATTCACGATACTACGACAAGGTCCTCACGTCACTTGTGCGACGAGTTAAATGATAATTTATCGAACCCTGTCAATGTGATTGAAAAGAAAATTGCACAATTTCACTTACCCATGCTTAGTTGTGTACCCGCACTCTTTGCAAGTATATATTTGGTTGTGAGTTCTCTTGTGATTTGTGAGCTTTTGCTTAGTCATGTAGTGACACTGACAGATATCACAAACGAACTTGCCGCTGATCTACACGATACAAAATATCATTATCGACAAAGTTGAAGCATGATCACCTTAAGGGAGTATTTTGCGTGCAGTGACCAGCCGCTACCTGTGTCTCACACAATATAACCAGACAATGCGCTTGTCATAAAATAGTAGATTGTCATTGTCAGTAAATAGTCTAGACAAAAGATTTTACAAGAGACCGTTTTATTGTCAACAATGGACAGGGCAAACTATGATTAATGGCTGCAAGCGAAAAGGTCTCAAAACTGATCATGCTTTAACTTTGTTGATGGTACCAAAGATACTGGCTACTCATATCAAAAGGGCAAAATACAATGAACTTTGATTGATAAAACCTAGAACTAGATGTCGCCTAGCTGTTTCACTCGCGTTTCTAAATCCTTTTTTTTTTTACTATGTATAGCCCTAAGTTTGACCACAATCTCACCGTGGTCAGTGATGATGTGGCCGATGGTGGTAAGCACACAAAGCCTAGAAGGGAACTGGCTCTCAAGTGCAGCTGTCGGAACATACCGGAAGGTGCTTGGCGACAGATTTTCAACATGAAGGTGGTAGCTAGCCAGACGGGTACTTTGTAGTACCCTACCACCGTGCTATGGTTTCCTCACGATGTTTTCCTTCACCGAAAGCTCAAGCTCATTGTAGGTTCCGGCCTTCGTCTCGGCATTCGACGTCACTACCACTGAGCTATCATCGCCTATATCCAATAGAACGACTGAACCGTATAAATTTTATAAAAAACAACGATTTTATAATTTCCACATTAAGTTACTTATAAATACTCTATTAACTATTATAACTTCTTCCTTTGACTAGGAATAGGGCCAAAATGTACTAGACTTTTCTGCAACCATGCTCCATTTTAGGCAAACGCAAGTTCATTTAATGTTGAAGCATTTCCAAGCACAGATTGCAATCAAGGCAATCTTTAAAATTAATACTTACATCATCATGCAGCAACATGTGATTCTGATATGTTTCTTCAATAAGGAATCCTTTGAAGCAAATGTTGCATTTGAACAGTCCATTTTTATAATTCTCAGACTCCTTCCTATTATTGATTTCAATTATTTGTTCCTCTTTACTAATGTATCTAACTTCCATATTATATGTTGCACAGACCTCTGCGGTATACTTTGTATTGTTTGCTTGTCGTCCTTGTAATATTCCATTGATGATATTTTTACAGCCTCTATAATTTGGTGTACCTTTTTTCGCACGTGTCTTTTTACATTGTAATGACTTAGAATCCGATTTTGCAGTGTCTGGAAGTGCAGACAGTGGACTTTCATCTCCAGAATTTAGAGATGCATCTACTTCAATATTGTCAATGACTGGTTTAATATTGGATTTACTTTCTAATACTGATTTCTTTGTATTATCTTGTATTGTGTCTTTTTGTACATTCTGCTTACTTGTTTGAGCTACCTCCGGTTCATTAATAGTTTCAGCTTTAGCGTCAGATTTGGATTCCTTTTTTATAATTTTACTTGGTATATTGGTTTCGGTTACAGATTTTAATGCTTCATTTTCATAGTTTGGTAAATCTTTATCTAGTATTTTAAGTAATTCATTACTTACTTCACTAGAATACTGAATATGATCAATAATTTCTGACAACTGCTTCATTCTTTTGTTTCTAATGTTACTCGTACCTTTAATTGATTCACAATTTAAATTAACTTTAAAATCTTTTAATAAACCGCTTGAACTTTTATCATCAAAATATGTCCTTAGTTGACTTTTTATCACATTATTGGAACTTTTTGGAGGATTGTCATGTTCTGTGTTAATTTTTATTGATTTGGCTTTTAAATTAGGTTTTCTATCGTTATCACTATCTGTACAATCTGATTTTACATCGGATAAATCATCTGAATCAAAGGATATATCGGATAAATCAGATTCTGAACATATATCTGTATCTGAAGATATATCAGAATATTTATTTTTGGCTTTAGGAGTTTTATCAACAATATTAATATTTTCTATTTCAGATTGTATTAAGTATGTAGAATGATTTATTATTTTTATTTTTTCAATCGTAAACTGAAACAATAATATGCAGCTTTAAAACGGAGCCGTATTTACAAAAAGGCCTAAGCCTCAGCTTGCCTGGTATTGGTTGAGTCTGGCTGGCTTCTATCCAGCGTTATTACCCATATTTTTGGGATAAAAGTAGCCTATATTATGCTTCATTATATAACCTAATTGCTATGTGAAAGACCCAAACACTCTTTCACAATAAAAATATTAATAAGGTTATATGTACAAGAAGGACTATACTAATATATTTTCATAGTACAAGCTCTGATTAATTTGGAATTAGATATCCATTTGTGATAAATAGCCCGGGATATTGTCATAAAGATGGTGAAGGAAAACTTGTGATGAAACCATAGCACGATGGTAGAGTACTTCATAGTGCCTGTTGGAAAAATAGACAGAGGCAGATAGCAACTTTGTTTTATACTCGTAGTACAAACTGCCATAGGTACTCAGACATCAAAAAGAATTTACTGATTAAAATATATCCTTCATTGTTTATTGCAAACTTAATTGACATCTCCAAGTGCGGCTTATAATACTCACATACAAATTATGTTGTGCATTTTTAAGCACTTTTAATGAATCAATGCACTTAGTTCTGAATGTGTCACACTTGAGCAGGAGTGTAGCGCAGTAGCTGCATAAGTAATGTGGCAGCTCACCTGTTACTTGTAACTGAAAGATTTTGAAAAATATGGAATGCAAATGTTGTACAACACAAAAGTTAGTCATGGATCAAACTCAAAACTCATTTATTCAGTTTAGGCCCTGATAAGGCACTTATGAATGTTGATAGTTACAATTATTACAATAGACTCTACCACCGGTTCCACATACACTTGATGGGATTTGAACCCACAATCTGCAGCGATAAGTCTTAACCAACCACGCCAACCGGCCTGTCGTCTGTAAAGATCATAATGTCAAGATCTTGAATATGAAGTTATTGGTATTATGTACTTACAGCGGTATTCAGCAGTGTGGAATAGGCCTCCATCAGGTTGTTCTGACGTATGTCGTACAGTCGTACGTCTGCAGCGAGACATCCTCGACACACTCGTGACGAGGATGTAATGCTATTGTTTATACAATTCATTTCTAGAGCCATTTCTCTAAGATGTTTTAATCAAAATAACAAAGTTATCGCTACCAATGTAATTAATTGCTTTTATTCCTGTAAAATTGAGATTACTTTGACGGTATTTATTTGTTTATTTTTGTCAAGTGACTGACATTAACAGATACGATTTGACACTATTGTATTGATTGACAGCAAAGGATAGTAGTCCAGTGTTGCCAGAATCCTTGCCTTAAAGCTGGCTATTCACACGCCTGCTGCAGGGGCAACCTAAGAGCTATACCACTCTAAAATTGATGAAACTCTGGTATACGAACTTTTACGTTAATACATGACGTCACATATCTGAGTAAACGTCAATCTTCGATTAATAAAACGTATTTTGTTCAGTTTGTGTTAAAAAAAAAACCGTTTTTTTATGTAGTCGTTTAAACAATAATATTATTAAACAACAAGAAGAAATCTTAGTTAGTAAATAAACTTTTTCCTTATTTTATTTAAATTAATTAATTCATTCATTTTTCTTCTTCTTCCGGATCCTGGGCGGCATGGGCATCTTCATATGAACTGTTTGTATATTTTCTTTGACGTACGACGCAGTGTGGAAGCTCTTGTCACATACATTACATGAATAAGGACGCTCCCCAGTGTGTATCTGCATAATGCAACAATAGTATAATTATTGGAAATGAAGCTACCCATAATGTAGAAGTTGTTAGTGCAAGTGGAGCTATAATGTAGGAGTTATTTAGGTAAGTGGAGCAATTGGAGCTATAATGTAGGAGTTGTTTGGGTAAGTGGAGCTATAATGTAGGAGTTATTTAGGTAAGTGGAGCAATAATGTAGGAGTTATTAGTGTAAGTGGAGCAATAATGTAGGAGTTATTAGTGTAAGTGGAGCTATAATGTAGGAGTTATTGGAGTAATATAATACAATTTATTTTTTTATTAATGAACAATAATCCTAAAGATACTCACAAGGTTATGCCGTTTAAGGTTTTGTAAGTTCTGGAATGCTTTTGGACAATTCTGGCATTGGTACGGGCGCTCTCCCGTGTGTATACGCATATGCACCTGAAAATATAACGTTTAGTTAGTATCGACAATCACCCGTCTTTAACATTTAGTGTCATTTACTTAGCCAATCAGAGCGCATCGTCTGTGGTCGGGAATTACCGGGATTGTTATCAAGCTTAAGAGGCGTCATTGCGCTTATTTATGCTAATTGTTCGATGAATATAATAAATCAACAGTTTGGTAATGTCTCACCGTTAATAGCGAACGTGCTTTGAATGCTTTAGGACACACTGTACATTTATATGGCTTGTCATCAGAATGCATTGCCCTGTAATGTAGTTTAAGGAGACCAGCATTCTGAAATGATTGAAAACACACAATGATTTTCTTTTTATGTTAGATTAAGTTAATGTACGATATGATTTGTATTTTGTAACTGTCTTGATAAAATTTAAAAAAGTTAAATGACGTCACCTTCATTGACTTTCCGCACACATCACATATCTTATCTTCGTTACCCTCATTTTTTATTTTATTCGCGTTCTTCATTTTAATATAATTAGGATACGTGGTCGAGTGCAGTCTCTGGTGCAATTTTAATTTCCACAAGAATTTGAATTTCTTATGGCACTGCAATAGAAAAAAATCTATTAAAAGCACAATAAAACAATTTCTAAACTGTCTACTAAAATTTAACATACCACTTCGCAAATAAAATCATCACGTGATTTCCGTTGCTCTATCTCATGTTCCTTCAGCAGTTCCTCAGTCCCGAACGCCATACCGCAGCGCACACAATACCTGATGACCAACGAGCATAGTATTAATGAAACAGTGTTATATTTGTGTCAAACATGTGTGTAGTCGCTTACTTGTGTGTAGTTATGCACAGGCCGGCGGTTCCTTGATGCGCCTTCAACGCGTCCGAGCAGTAGAACTGAGTCTCGCAACCAGAACAGTAACACTCCGGAGACCTCATCTATTAGAATATTTTAAAACGAAATAATAAAACCAAACGGCAAATACTATTATTTCTTCACTTTCAATTTTATTTACCTCTTTATGTGTTCTATTATCATGACTTTTGAGTCCCCTGAGCCCGTTGAATAAGTCTCCACAGATCTCGCACCGCACTAGCTGCTCACTGTTCGGGTGACACAGCTTGATGTGTCCATATTTACTTGATTCTTGTCTGTGCACAAAAATCGAGACATGAGTTCAACGAGAACTTAGAAATGATTTCTTAAATTGGTGGATTCTTAAGGTAACGGCTTCTGTTACTCGCAAGATTTTCTAAATGATGTGTCTTTTACCAACCACATTGGACGTCACTGAAGTCCTTGCCTTGAAGTAAAATTGGTTAATCATATACTTACTGGAATTCCTTTCCGCAATCCTTGCAGGTGTGTTTCTTTCCATTGTGCCATTTATAATGCTGAACTGCTACGCAACTATAATTAAAAAAACATTATTAAATGCCCAGAGTCCGCCACAACAATTGGGATAAGTAATTCATAACTTTCTTCTACCACGGTACAAGAAACAAGCCGTGGTCTAAGGACCGTGTAATAGAATATCATTGATATGCAACAGGAATAGTATAAGGGATAGTGTAGAGCCTTGAGGGACACCGGCATTTATGTTCATGTTATCGGAGCAACTGTCAACGATGGCTCTTATGCGTCTGCTGAACAGAAAGCTGCGAATACATTCTTATAATACCTCGGTAAAACCAAGTATGTTAGTAACTATTTCTTAAAAGACCCTGGTGCTAGATCTGATCAAACGCATCACCTTGAGTCTCGAGCTAGTGAACAACTAGAGGTAACTTGAAGGTCAGAAGTCGAGCGACTGTTATAGCGATAGCTATATTGTAGTTCGCTCTACGTTGTTGTAACCCCTTTAAGTCTTAGGCTGAGATCTATAGAGCGTGCATAGACTTTACTTAGGGTATAAACTTACGTAATAAAGTAAATCTTGGTGAATTTTAATTTGTAGCCAAATTTTTGGGAAGTCGTAGATTAGGTGCACTTAGGCTTTGCTTAGCACACACTCAGAGAGATTCCAAGATTGCATTTTAAATACTGACTTTGGACGGTAAAGTCTGAGCAGGCTAAGTACGCTCTATAGATGTCAGCCTTAGAGTCTAACAGTTTTCTTGTCGGAGAACATCGACCTAAGAGGTCCATCCTCCATCACATTGACAGAAATGGGAAGCGATAGCGAACAGTTATCATTTTGGTAAGTTTGATCCTTCATCCTTTTTATGTTGGTTAGGTTTTGCGCACTAGAGCAATCGTCCACGAAGAAAAGTTTTTTTGCTTGTTTGAGGTATCTCCGGAGTTACTGGTCCGATTTGTAAAATTCTTTCACTATTAGGAAGTCACATTATCCCCGGAGGTTATAGGCTACTTTTTATACCGGGAACGAGTGAAATCGCGGGGAATGCACACACACAATATATTTCACTTACCTTTGCTTCGTTGTGTACCCGCACTCTTTGCAGGTATATATTTGTGTGTGATTTCTCTTATGATTGGAAAGCTTATCCTTAGTCACGAAGTGACACTGACAGATGTCACAAACGAACTTGCCGCTGATCTATTAATGCACGACACAAAAGATCATTATTGACTTTTCATTACAATAATCAAGGTGATAATAGCTGTGGTAGAGACATCAAATGCCCAGCTTTCGATGAAGGAAAACATCGTGACGGAGCCAGAGTATGGTGGTAGGGTACTTTATTACCCTCAAATTGAAGACTTGTCGCCAAGCACCTTCAGGTGTGTTCTTGGACACCTGCACATGAGAGTCTGTTTCCATCTAGGCCATCATTACTCGCCACGCTAAAGCGGTTGGACCATATTTTTATGAAATTTGGTATGGAGGATGGATTAACAAATAGGCTACTTTTGAAACCGGGTTCCCGTAAACTTTTTCCTTTAACACTCAAGCTTCTAAAATCCAGAGTTTTTAAGGGCCAGAATTCCAAGCACAGATCAATTCCATCTTTAAAATTGATACTTACATCATCATGCAACAACATGTGATTCTGATAAGTTTCTTCATTAAGGAATCCTTTGAAGCAGATTTTGCATTTGAATGTTCCATTTTTATAATTCCCAGACTCCTTTCTATTATTAATTTCCATTATTTGTTCCTCTTTACTAAGGTATCTAACTTCCATATTATATGTTGCACAGACCTCTGCAGTATACTTTGTATTGTTTGTGTGTCCTTTTAATATTCCATTGATGATATTTTTACAGTTTCTATCAGTGGTTGCACCTCTTTTAGCACGTGGTTTTTTACATTTTGTTGATTTAGAATCCGGTTTTGCAGTCTCTGCAATTTCAAACAGTGAATATTCATCTCCCGATTCTAAAGGTGCATTTATATCATCAAACTGGATTTCTATGTCGATTGGTTCAGCTTGAGATCCTTCTAATTTTATTGCATCTACTTCAATAATGTGTATGACTGGTTTAATGTTGGATTTACTTTCTAATACTGTGTTTTCTGTATTATCTTGTACTGTGTCGTTTTGTACATGCTGATTACTTGTTTGAGCTACCTCTGGTTCGTTAATAGTTTCTTGTTTTATAATTTTACTTTGTATATTGGTTTTGGTTACAGATTTTAATGCTTTATTTTTATAGTTTGGTACATTTTCATCTAATAATTTAAGTATTTCAATACTTACATCACTAGAACGCTGAATATGATCAATAATTTCTGACAACTGCTTCATTCTTTTGTTTCCAATGTTTCTCATACCTTTAATTGCTTCAAAATTTAAATTAACTTTAAAATCTTTTAATAAACCACTTATTTTATTATCAAAGTATGTCTTTAGTTGACTTTTTATTACATTGTTACAACTATTTGGAGGATTGTCAATGTTTATAATTGATTTGGCTTTTAAATTAGGTTTTCTATCGTTATCACTAACTGTACAGTCTAATTCTTCATCAGATGAATCCTCTGATTCGAAAGATGTATCAGATAAATCAGATTCTGAACATATATCTGTCTTTGAAGATATATCTGACTTTTTGTGTTTAGTTTTATCAACAATATTAATATTTTTTATTACAGATTGTCTTAAGTATGTAGATTGATTTATTACTTTTATTTGTTCAGTAGTAAACTGGAACAAGGGAACACAGCTTTAATGTAATGTATAGTCAATAATCAGAGGCCTATTTACAAATAGATTCTCTAAGCTTTCATTTGGTTTCAAAAAGGCTGGTAAACAGTGACAAGAGCCCGACGGATTAAGTCATTGATTTCCACATAATGGTGTCCAAGCTCATCTACATTGTCCCCACAGGACACCAATACATTTTATTAGTATTCGTTGATTTGATACAGCTAGGAGACAAGCTTGCTCAGCAGTACTGCCAGATGACTGCAAAACAGAGACATATGACAGTCTGCTCAGCAGCTCATCCCACAGTTTTGATGCTCGAACTAGCCATCACCCAAGCATTTCTGGCCTCAGACAGGAACGAAACCTCAAAGTCACCTTGTGGCGGATTTACAATACTTCCGTTGAGGTCTCGCACCCTAACATTTTAAAATAATAAAAAAGATACAGCACCTTGTATGTGAAATTATATTAAAAGCATTACTTAACAGGAAATCTTACTTGAATAGGAAGGATAAAGGATAATTTATATATTTAAGATCCTTCTGGAATACAAGGGAAAACAAAGAGCTGAAACTGTCTATCTATATCATAAAATAAAAAAAATTAAGATAACAATGCAATTTTTTGTTTAGATCGGTAGGTACTCACATTTAAAAGTTGTTGTGCATTTTTAAGCACTTTTAATGAATCATGACACTTATTTCTGAACATGTCACACTTGAGCAGGAGTGCAGCGCAGTAGCTGCATAAGTAATGTGGCAGCTCATCTGTTACCTGTACCTGAAAGGGTTTAAAAACTATGTTTATTAGAGTTGTTTTGTATTAGGTTATTAATTATTTCAGATATTAAACCCACAATCTTGTTGGTAATAGATGGATTTGGACCTTATACAAATTGTATTATGTACTTACAGCGGTATCCAGTAGTGTGCAATAGGCCTCCATCAGGTTGTTCTGGCGCATATCGTACAGTCGTACGTCTGCAGCGAGACATCCTCGACACACTCGCGACGAGGATGTCATGCTATTGTTTAAATCATTAATTTTTAGAGCCATTTCTCTCTTTTAATCAAAATAACAAGATATCGCTACCAATGTAATTCATAGCTGTGATTCTTGCAAAAACAATTAAATTATTTTGCTTGCCCATTTAAGTTCATTTTTTTTGTCAAGTGACACGTGACAGTTAGCAACAAGGTTACCAATTACCAAAAAAGACCACAGAGTACATTTTAACGGAACAAAGACTACAATGGAAACTTACCAAATAGACTATAATCACTTTGTTATAGTATAGCACGGTTCTATTATTGACAACGGCAACAGCTCTCTCACTGTAAAAACTCTACCGTTATCTAAATAAACAATATAATAATAATAATTCAAAACAATGTCAGGTTGATTAGAGTTCCTAGGGTTATTTTATGTTATTTCAAAACACTATTTTGAAGTCAGTTCTATTTTTTGTTAAGTTTTTTATCTTCAAAGTTTTTGCTCCAGTAGTTAGTAGGGAGGAATCTCGGAGGAATGGTAAATTTTTGCCTATTTTCAAAATCAAAACTCATTTATTCAGTTTAGGCCCTAATAAGGCACTTATGAATGTCAAAAGTTACAGTTTTACAATAGACTCTACTACCGGTTCGGAATACACTTGAACTGAGAAGACTCCGGCAAGAAACTCAGCAAGGCTTCTTTTTTTGGTGGATCTTCTTTTTTTAATTTATGTAATTACAGTTTTTCTTAAATAACTTCAAAACTATTTATCAAAAATATATTTGAGATCCTCACATCTAGCCCTTTCATATGTGTACCAAATTTCAACTCCATTCAGTCCAGTATTTTGGGACAGACACACAAGGGTTCCGTTTTTTTTCTTTTGAGTTCCGAAACCCTAAAAAGGAAACTGAGAAAAAAAAACTTTTTCTTTAATTAATTTTATTAAATTATTCACTTTTATTGTTCTTCCGTCGGATCCTCGGCGGCATGGGTATCTTCATGTGTACAGTCTGGACGTGTGTCTTCACACTACTCGTACTTTGGAAGCTCTTCCCACAGATGTGGCATGAATGTGGACGCTCCCCTGTGTGTATCTGCCATTGGATATACAATATACAATAGGGTAGTTTTCTGACATATCAAATCAGCATCTTTTTATTCAATGTCAAAATGGAGTTGTTCATCGGAGTTGTTAAACATAAGTGGAGCTATAATGTAGGAGTTATTAACATAAGTGGAGCTATAATGTAGGAGTTGTTAACATAAGTGGAGCTATAATGTAGGAGTTATTAACATAAGTGGAGCTATAATGTAGGAGTTGTTAACATAAATGGAACTATAATGGAGGAGTTGTTAACATAAGTGGAGCTATAATGTAGGAGTTGTTAACATAAGTGGAGCTATAATGTAGGAGTTGTTAACATAAGTGGAGCTATAATGTAGGAGTTGTTAACATAAGTGGAGCTATAATGTAGGAGTTGTTAACATAAGTGGAGCTATAATGTAGGAGTTGTTAACATAAGTGGAGCTATAATGTAGGAGTTGTTAACATAAGTGGAGCTATAATGTAGGAGTTGTTAACATAAGTGGAGCTATAATGTAGAAATTGTTAGTGGAAGTAGAGCTGTAATGTAGAAGTTATCAGTGTAAGTGGAGCTATAATGTAGGAGTCTTTTATTAAATCATTGAATGATATACCTAGAGATACTCACAAGGATATGCCGTTTAAGGTTTGTTGAGCTACGGAATGCTTTTGGACAATTCTGGCATAGGAACGGGCGCTCTCCCGTGTGTACACGCATATGCAACTGAAAATATAACGTTATATCACAAGATGTTTGGTAAGAAAAGAGATTAAGGGGGAGGCTTCGGTTGGGGCGCGAAATTCAAATTTTATCACGTTTTTTGTAAATTGCAGCTCAGTTATATGTCGTAAGTTATCAACAAGTTATTTGCGACAAGAATGGTAGTATATTTATTGATTAATAACAAAAGAAATCATCAACATATTCTTCCATGGTATATTAGTAACATTTTCATGAAATAGCCGTATATGTCAGTAATATACTTTGGAGCAAAAAACGTGATAAAATTTGAATTTCGCGCTCCAACCGAAGCTTAAGGTCCAAATAGCCTTTTTTGCTAAAGGTCTCATGTTTACTGATGTTATACTTACATTATTGATTGTTGTATGTGTACATTATGCTTTTTAAACAATTTAAATCCATACATTAGTTCCTTATCAATAAATAACGGACAGGAACCAATGTACAGTTCTATAATGTTTTGAATGCATAATGAATACATAGATAAATCTATAGCCATATCTCTGAGTCACCAATCATATTTTCAGAAACATACGACCGATTAATGAGCTGCAATTAGCAAAAAAAAGTAATACAATTGGTAGGTGGGACATTTAGAAGTCCCCCCCCCCGCACTGTGCTCAGTTGGTGAACTAGATATTAGTCCCCCTCATTGTTAGGGGTGGCTTCGTGCCCCTATATTTAAACACTAGCTGTTCCCCGCGGTGTCACTTGCCTTCCCGAAATAAAAATAGCCTATAACTTTCGGGGATAATGTAGCTTCTTATTAGGGAAAGAATTTTTCAAATCAGATAACCAGTAACTCCGGATATTAGCCCCTCCAAACAAACAAACAAAGTCTTCAGCTTTATTATTAATATAGATCAGACTTTTAAAATCAACAATTTGGTTATGTCTCACCGATAAAAGCGAAGGTGCTTTGAATCCTTTAGAACACACTGTACATTTAAATGGTTTTTCATCGGAATGCATTGCCTTGTAATGTAGTATAAGGAGTCCAGCGTTCTGTAAATATCCAAAATACACAACATTTTGACATTTAGTTTTCAAGGCTAAGCGTGCATGGAAGTTTATTGCATGTACAAGTAACGTTTGATAATTATTTGGACAATCGTGATTATATTACGTCCCGTTTTCTGTAATGAAATTTTGCAAGTAAAATTTGACCCACTTCCCGTTTTCCGATTGAGCTGAAATTATGCACGAATATGCAAATCGCGTGACAATGCAATATTATGATGACGTGACCTGATCTGATGATGGAGCTGGAAGGTGGCCATAGGAACTCGGCAATACAATGAGGAATAACAACAAAAAATTCTAATTAGTCCATCAGTTAGATTATTAAAAAATATTGGATACGTATTTTTTATTTTATCAAATCAATAAGAAATTACAAAGATAAGTCCCTTCAAAGTGCAGGATTAGGGCTTATGACGTCATTGTACAACTACTTTTTAGTACACTTTTTGCAGACCGGAAAATTTTAACGCACTGTATCTTCGTTATTTTTTGTTTTCGGATCAAAATAAAAAATACGTATCCAATATTTTTTGATAATCTAACTGACGGACTAATTAGATTTTTTTGTTGTTATTCCTCATTAAACGATACAACCTCATCGAGTTTGGGCTCATTGGAACCGTCTTAAGGAGTAGTTGAAGACTGCAAAAGATAGTACAGGTGGCAAAAAAGAGCTTGTACCAAAAATGAAATTTGTAATATGTTTTCCAAAAGCAATGAATGATGATATCACCTTCACCGACTTCCCGCACACCTCACATATCATCATTTCTTCGCTACCACATTCCTTCCTCTCTTTTTTCATTTTCCTCGCTTTCTTCGTTTTAATATGATTAGGATACGAGGCCGAGTGCCGTCTCTGGTGCATTTTTAAATTCAAAAAGAATTTATATCTCTTATGGCACTGCAATAGAAACAAAATATTAAAAAGTCCTATAGAAGCACCATAAAATAAATTCTCAACTGTCTACTAAAATTTAACATACCACTTCGCATTCAAAATAACCACGTAATTTCCGTTGCTCTATCTCATGTTCCTTCAGCAGTTCCTCAGTGTCAAACGCCATACCGCAGCGCACACAATACCTGATGACCAACGAGCATAGTATTAATTAAACAGTGTAATATTTGTGTCAAACATGTGTGTAGTCGCTTACTTGTGAGTAGTTATGCACAGGCCGGCGGTTCCTTGATGCGCCTTAAACGCATCCAAACAGTAGAACTGAGTCTCGCAACCAGAACAGTAACACTCAGGAGACCTCATCTGTTAGAATATTTTAAAACGAATTAATAAAAACTAACGGCAAATATTATTATTCCATGATTCTAATTCCAATTTACGTTTACCTCTTTATGTATTTTATTATCATGATGTTTGAGGCCCGGGAGTCCATTGAATGAGTCTCCGCAGATCTCGCACCGCACTAGCTGCTCACTGGTCGGATGACACATTTTGATGTGTCCGTATATGGTTGAGTTTTTTCTGTGCACAAACAATCTTGTGACAAAAAGGATCTGGTACATTTGCAGAGACTTATTGAAAGGAAACTTGCGCGGAAGACAGCGCAGAAGAAATTTGCGCGAATATGTCAGAGGAAAGATTCTAGATGAAAATTGTACGTAAAATACATAAATGATGATTGTAAAGCCACAGTGTAATAACAAACAAGATGGAGCAGATGTACCTAATAAGTTCAGATAACTTTCTGAGTGAGAAAACATTTTTAAGGGGTGGTGAAAAATCGAAGTTAAAGACTGAGTTTTTATACGAAATGTATGAATAAAGGATTTTGGCGAAAGACGTGAACTACTAGGATGCGAACTTACGAACCTTGGCCTCGACAATTTACCTTACTACCATACTAAGCTATCTTGGAGAGGAATAATCGAATCATTCACTTACCGGAATTCCTTTCCACAATCCTTACAGGAGTATGTCTTTCCATTGTGCCATCTATAATGCTCAGTTGCTCTGGTACTAAAATAAAAATTATAATAGTGAATGAGAATATTTATTGAATCTGTAGCGACCCCTGTCAGCTACATAGTTCAGATACCGAATGAATAGATGGCGCTGCAATATATCAACAGAACATACAGAACTATCTACATAAAAATCTACATCGCGCTAGTGGAGTTTGTTCGCGCGTTCTAACATCCACAGTTGGAGGGCGGTCCCCAGGCACGATGACCCAGCCTGGCGGAAGATCTTCCCTTTTCAATGGAGGAATCATCCACCAATACAATCGAAGGACCCACTAAATGAAGTATGGCGCTTTTGAGAGATGAACAATAAATTACGCACATTTAAATAAAAACACTTACGCATGTTTTGAGATGTGTCCACATTCTTTGCAAGTATATAATTTAGTATGGCCTTGTTTATGCTGGGAAAGTTTCGCTGTAGTCATAAAGTGACACTGACAGATGTCACAAACGAACTTGCCGCTGATCTGATAATAAATAAATTATATATCTATCTATATGTATATGTAAAAGAAAGTCGTGTTAGTTACACTATTTATAACTCAAGAACGGCTGAACTGATTTGGCTGAAAATTGGTGGGGAGGTAGCTTAGAACCAGGAGAAGGACATAGGATAGGTAGGGGTAGGTAGGGGCAGGTAGAGGTAAGTAGGGGTAGTTAGGGGTAAGGAGGGGTAGGTAGAGGCAGGTAGGGATAGGTAGGTAGGTCCCAGTTTTATTTTTGTTTTCAGGGCAGGACAACGGCTGCCGGGCCAGCTAGTTATATATAAAAGCGCGGTCACCAAGAGACTGTGTTAGTGAGCCTGGTAAATAATGGGCTACACTTGAAAATGGGAAATCCTGTAACCATGAATTAACTAAATTATGAATGAAAATGACTAAGCCATCCCATGAAAGTATCAGCAAAATCAGACTCCATGATTAAACCATTATTTACAAATGTCAGAAACGCTTAAACTCTACAATTTTTAATTTAAACTGGATTGAGTAGAAACATTTATTAATAATAATTGTTAGCGCCATATATGGCATTCATGTATTTGATTGCATTTTTTCTTAATATAGTCTATCACTTTCGCACACATGGTAAAATAGGCATATTGAGTGATGCTATCCTTTTCACCCCCCCGCCATATTCCTTTATTCCTCCACGTTGACAACTAGCTTCATTTGAACTGACGACCTAAAAGTCAGTGTCAAGGTTAAATCGCTGAAGAACGCATCTCAGTGAAACTTATTGCACCTAAAACTACCGCGAGTACGTGAAATTAGATATAATAAATACTATACAATATACGTGTGTTATCAAACCTACATAATCAGTGGTCAGTGCTTCATTCTGACGGCTAAGAGCCGTGCTATAGGTGCCCAGGACAATCCAGGACCCAGGAGGAGCATCAGGTGCGTGGATTCCTTAATATCCTATACCTTTTAGGTATTCGCTCGTCGTTGTACTATGATACCAGTGTGCCTAACGATTCAAAAATACAGTCCACTCCCTTTATTATTATCATTTCCCATTAATTACCGCCATACAAGCCTTAGGGCGCATAACGCTCCACGTTTGCGGTTAAGTATAAAAATTTGGCCGCTTCATTTGGTCCATCTCACTGGATTCTATTAAAATTTGTACCTTTTCATTTCTATTTATAGAATTTCATTTCTATTACGTATCAATTTCAATCCGTACGACGTACGTTATCCACGACTTTTTATCCACTTACCTTCATAAAAATAATAAATTTATTTTATGTGTTTGATATCCATGTATTTTCTGTAGATGCTAACTGCATTACATCTATATTATACGCACCGCCCTTATAAAAGTGTTGCCTTTGGACTACTTATATAAATACGTTCCCGCCCCTTTAGGCATATACATTATAAGTGATATTTATTTTATATTTATATATTTATGAATTCACGTACTCATTTCATTATAATATAATTTAATCCCGCGCCTTTATAAAATATAGTTTATATAGTTTAATATTAGGTATTTATATACTTATATACATATATTATAGCTGTGTAGGCAGTCGCCGTAATACTACGAAGTAGTCGTGCAGTTTGCTATATCGGTAGTTAGTTGTACATATTGTATTTTTAATAGGTACTTCTGTGATAAACTAATATCATTATGCCTCGCGAACGGGAGGTTGCTTCTCCTTGTACCCCGCGCTTAACTGTTCTAGAAGCTAAACGAAACGCTCTTTATGAACGAATCAATGATGTTTATAAATTAGCGAAAGTGGCTCAAGCTTCAGAAGAGTCTCAAGAGACATTTTTGAATTCGTGCGTGACGATTGATAATATACGTTCTAGTTTCCACAACGTCCTCGATGAGTATAATGAGACGCTTCTGGAGAGTAACCCCAAAGCTACTCCTTCTTATCAGTGTTATTCTTCGTTCGAAGACCTATATTGTTATATCAGGCAGGTTCAGTCGAAGTTTACGAAACCCACGGTTACATCAGAGCCCTCGACAACTCCCAAAGCTAAGACGCGTTTACCAGAAATTCAGCTTATGTCATTTGATGGTAATTTGAATAACTGGCCGTTATTTTACGCTAGTTTTAACGCCACAGTGCACGATAATTCTTCGCTTACAGACGCAGACAAACTGTACTATCTAATAGGAAAACTGTCACCTACCGTCCAGTCTACATTTGCTGGTATAATACCGAGTGCCGAAAATTATAAAGTTATTTACCAAACACTTCTCGATAAATATCAAGATGTCAGGCTATTAGGATCTAATTATTTAGATCAAGCGCTCAACCTTAAATTAAATGGTTCCCCATCTGCATCTAATTACCAATTGTTTATCGATAGGTTTGTTGTCGCTATTAACTCATTAAAATCATTGAAAATCGATGATCTGTTGGATTTTGTATTACTGCATGTAGCTACGCAAAAATTTGATACGGAAACGGTACGAGCGTTTCAAATGTATTCTCGTGATACAAAAGTGCCCACACTTGATAATTTCATTGATTTTATTAAGAGTCAGTGTCGCATTTACGAGAGAACACAGTCTGCATCTGCAGGTGGCTGTAACCATTCAAATAGGTCCAGTCCTAAGCCCCGTGCTAAGACTACTAGTCCGCCGAATCCACAGTCATACGTCACAACTTCGGCTTCTGACAAATGTTCGCTGTGTAATTATGCTACTCACGATCACTACTATAAATGTACCGCGTTCGAAAAACTTTCGCCTGCTGAACGATTTAAGCATATAAAAAATAACAACGCATGTGTTAACTGCTTAAGTCGTACGCATAAAATTGTTAATTGCTCGTCTAAATTGAAATGTCGTACCTGTAATCAGCGACACCATTCTATGTTGCATTTCAATAACGCTAAATCGATTACTGAACCTGTTACGAACCCTGTAGCAGCCGCGCATCTCACCACTACGCCATGGGAACCCGTCCCCGTCGCGACTGACTCGCGTCATCCGCACATAACGCAACGTAGCGATCTATCGCTCTGTACAACGTCCATTGCTGCCTCGCTTCCCACGCGCATTGATTCACCGACTGATAACCGGCAGTGTACATCTATCTGTTCTACTGTGTTGCTGGCTACGGCTCAAGTGGTAGTATACGATACGAACAACACACCTCAAATAATACGTTGTTTGTTGGATAGCGCGTCTCAAGGTAATTTCATAACTTATGAATGTTGTAAGCGTATTGGATTATTAGATCATATGACGCCGTCGCAAACGGTGGTCAAAGGTATTGGTGGTTCCGAAAAGCAAGTTAAGGGTTCAGTTAATTTGAGATTACATTCGCGATTTAATACAAATATTAATTTTGATCTCGTCTCGCTCGTAATTGATCGCATAAGCGACTCGCTGCCATCGGCGGCAGTAGATAAAGATGCGTTCACACATCTCGAGTCGCTCCCGCTCGCCGACAAAGATTACGCGACTCCCGGACCGGTCGACTGTTTAATCGGTGCGTCAACTTTGTCTCATTTATTGTTACCTGTAATAGTTAAAAGTAACTACATTAATGTTCCACCCGCGATTCAAACTGTTTTAGGTTTTGTGATTATGGGTTCCGCGCCTACATCACAGATCGTTCAAAACAATCTTTCAACCTTGTGTTGCAACGTTGTCCATGACTCGATGGACACGCTCTTCAAGAGATTTTGGGAGCTTGAAGAAGTATCCGCGCCGCCCACTCTAAGTCCTGATGATTTTGAGTGTGAAGAATTTTTCCGAGCTACCACCGTTCGAGAAGAAAGTGGTAGATACGTCGTCGCCTTACCTTTTCGTAATGACGCATGTCTATTAGGTGATTCTTACACCGCCGCGTTTAGACGTCTCAATTGCTTAGAGCGTAAGTTAGATATTTCGCCTCATACCCGCGCCGCTTACAATGAAGTTATACGCGATTATATAAATAAGGGCTACCTTAGTCCTATTAATATAAGTAATGACGACGTCGCTCGACCCTCATATACGATCCCACATCATGGTGTATTCAGGGAAGACAAATCCTCGACTAAACTGCGCTGCGTTCTTGACGCCAGCTGTAAGACTTCGTCTGGTCACTCACTCAATGATCTTCTCCACGCAGGTGCTAATTTACAAGGAGACTTGTTTAGCATCCTCATAAATTTCCGCCTATTTGAAGTGACACTTTCAGCTGACTGTCGTCAGATGTTTCTTCAAATAGTTTTACGCGAGCCTGACCGTAGGTTTCAAAGAATTTTATATCGGTTTAGTACTGGCGATCCAGTTACTGTATACCAATTCAACCGCGTATGTTTCGGACTAAGGTCTAGTCCATATCACGCTTTGCGTGTCATCCGTCAGCTGGTCACTGATGAAGGAGATAAGTTCCCCGCCGCAGCCGCTGCTGCTTCTTCGTTCCTTTATATGGACGATATAGTTCTTTCTGTCATGTCTATTACGCAAGCCATCACGATTAGTGATGAGTTAATCCAATTTTTCAAACTGGGTCAATTTGACCTAGTCAAATGGTCAAGCAATTCTGAAGCGGTCCTTAGACACATACCAGATACGCATAAATGCTCTCATGACAAAATGTTCGAAGAGTCTGTTCCACATAAAATCCTGGGTCTATATTTTGATAGATCTTGTGATTGTTTTCGTTTTGTTGTCGCCGCCCCTGATAATAAGTGCACTAAGCGCACGATATTGTCCGCGATAGCACGGTTGTGGGACATCATGGGTTTGGTGGCTCCCGCCATTTTGTACGCCAAGCTTCTTATTAAAGAGCTTTGGCTCGCAAAGTGTGATTGGGATGCCGAACCGCCCCGCCATATTGTCGGTAGTTGGAAGCAGTTTTGTATGGAGCTTCCCTCGCTTAACAAACTGTGTATTCCACGACATCTGGGCATTGTGCAGGGTTGTGAAGTCAACCTTATCGGATTCGCTGATGCTAGCCAACGCGCCCTAGGCGGCGTAGTATACATACAAATCCGCGCAGGCAATAAATATACTGTAAAATTAGTGTGCGCAAAATCTAAAGTGTCACCTGTAAAGGTTGTCTCTGTTGCACGATTGGAACTCTGCGCCGCGGTATTGTTGTCACAGCTACTTCGCAAAGTCTTAGACATTATAAGCCCGCGTTATCCCGTTAATAACGTATTTGCCTTCAGTGATTCGAAGGTTGTGATATGTTGGATAAACGGGTCTCCACATCGCTGGCAGACTTTTGTCGCCAATCGGGTTGTAAAACTGACAGAAAATATTCCCGCGAGTCGATTCTTCCATGTTTCTGGCTTTGAAAATCCCGCAGACTGCTTGTCTCGTGGCCTCACCCCGGACAAGCTAGTTGACCATCCTTTATGGTACAGTGGACCTTCCTGGGTCACTTGCGACCCAAGTGAATGGCCCTTAAATAAATTCGACGACAATGAATGCGCGGATGCGCCTGAACAGCGTATCCAGGCGCACGTCCTCACGACTAGTCCAGAGGATTCCCCGATTTATACGCTTGCGCTACGACATTCGTCATATTCTAAGTTGTTACGTGTAATTGTCTACCTTTACCGTTTCATGAAAAAATTACCACGTGGTAATCCTGTATCGGCCGCAGACTTAGATTTTGCAGAAAATAAATTAATTCGCGTCGTGCAAGACATTTATTTCTCTAACGAAAAATGTAGTTTAATTAAATCAAAATTTTGCTCACCCGTCTTAAATAAGTTAAGCCCTTTTCTCGACAGTAACGGTATTATTCGTGTCGGAGGTCGCTTGACAAATTCTGCCGAGGAATACACGCATAAACACCCTTGTATTTTACCGCGTCACGACCATGTAGTTGATTTGATAGTTGACTACTATCACCGCAAGCATTTGCATGCTGGTCCAGAGCTTCTGATGTCCTTATTGAGGCATAAATTTTGGATTTTGGCTTCACGGCGCATTATACGCCATCGCATTCAAAAATGTAACGTGTGCTTTAAGTCGAAACCGCGTCCTTTATTTCCACTTATGGCTGATTTACCCAGTCAGCGTGTTAATCAAGTTGATAAAGCCTTCTCGCATGTTGAGTGCGATTATGCAGGCCCTCTGCAGTACACACCGGTTCGTGGCCGGGGGGTGAAGAGCCGTAAAGCTTGGCTGTGTATCTTCACTTGCCTTACAACCCGTGCCACTCACATTGAGATAGCGACAGATCTCAGTACTGTCAGCTTCTTAAATGCGTTCAAACGTTTTCTTTCTAGACGCGGACCTGTAATATGCATGTATTCAGATAATGGAACCTGCTTCGTTGGAGCACGCTCTTATCTATGCGACCTCTACAAATTCTTGGATGAGTTACGCCCTCATCTGGAGGTAGAACTTTCTGAGAATCGTGTAGATTGGAAGTTCATTCCACCCGCTGCGCCGCACTGGGGCGCATGCTGGGAAAGTATGGTTAAAATTATAAAGACACACTTATTTAAGTCTATTGGACAGCAAATAGTTTCATACGAGGAGCTTCTCACTATACTCGCTCAAGTAGAATCTCTTATTAATTCGCGCCCGCTAATAACTATGAGTAGTGACCCCGCAGAGCCTTCAGCTCTTACACCGGCTCACTTTTTGCAAACTGTGCCACTGTCATCGCTACCCGCGCCCGAAGTTAATCCGAAGGACTTACTACAAAGACATAGCTTATTGGATAGTATAGTTCAGTCTTTTTGGAAACGCTGGCGCGTGGAATACTTGCACCAGCTACAGTCGCGTGCTAAATGGAATGTCCCTTCTGTTCCTATACAGGAAGGAACAGTAGTGATTATCAAAACGGATAATGCTCCGCCATTTTCTTGGCCTTTGGGTGTTGTGGAAAGGGTTCATCCTTCTAAGGATGGCACTACTCGAGTTGTCACAATAAAAACGTCAAAGGGAAGCTACCTTCGTCCGGTAGTAAAGTTATGTCCCCTTCCTACCCAATAGTTATAGTAATTAGTAAAAAACCATATTACCATATATATTGTATATAGATATATTCTTCCGCACATAAACATCCGCACATACATATTACCGCATTTATATTTAACCGCATATTTAATTATAATTATATTTAAAGGCAACCCTTTAAGGCCGGAGGAATGTTAGCGCCATATATGGCATTCATGTATTTGATTGCATTTTTTCTTAATATAGTCTATCACTTTCGCACACATGGTAAAATAGGCATATTGAGTGATGCTATCCTTTTCACCCCCCCGCCATATTCCTTTATTCCTCCACGTTGACAACTAGCTTCATTTGAACTGACGACCTAAAAGTCAGTGTCAAGGTTAAATCGCTGAAGAACGCATCTCAGTGAAACTTATTGCACCTAAAACTACCGCGAGTACGTGAAATTAGATATAATAAATACTATACAATATACGTGTGTTATCAAACCTACATAATCAGTGGTCAGTGCTTCATTCTGACGGCTAAGAGCCGTGCTATAGGTGCCCAGGACAATCCAGGACCCAGGAGGAGCATCAGGTGCGTGGATTCCTTAATATCCTATACCTTTTAGGTATTCGCTCGTCGTTGTACTATGATACCAGTGTGCCTAACGATTCAAAAATACAGTCCACTCCCTTTATTATTATCATTTCCCATTAATTACCGCCATACAAGCCTTAGGGCGCATAACGCTCCACGTTTGCGGTTAAGTATAAAAATTTGGCCGCTTCAATAATATCTCGACCAAAAGCTGTCTCATTTTCTTAACTATTTCCTTCATTTGTAATGCTGCTTCGCTTTTGCGCTGTCAATAAATTAAAGTTAAAGTCACTGCTTCTGTAGCTTTAATCTTTATACTTACATCATCATGCAGCAACATGTGATTCTGATATGTTTCTTCAGCAAGGAATCCTTTGAAGCAAATGTTACATTTGAACTTTCTATTTTTATAATTCTCAGACTCCTTCCTATCATTAAATTCCTTTATTTGTTCATCTCTACTTAGGTGTTTGACTTCTATATTATACATAGCATAAAGCTCATTAGTAAACTTCATTTTTTTTGTTACTCGCCTTTTCCTTTTTCTTTTTAATATACCATTGTTTATATTTGTACATTCTGACGGCTTAGAATCCGGTTTTGCAGTGTCTGCAGACAGTGGATTATCTTGTACTGTGTCTTTTTGTACATGCTGATTACTTGTTTGAGTTACCTCTGGTTCATTAATAGTTTTAGCTTTAGCATAAGATTTGGGTGCTTGTTTTATAACTTTTCTTATTATATTGGTTACAGATTTTAATGCTTTATTTTCATAGTTTGGTACATCTTCATCTAATATTTTAAGTAATTTATTACTTACATCACTAGAATATTCAATATGATCAATAATTTCTAACAAATGGTTCATTCTTTTGTTTCTAATGTTTCTCATACCTTTAATTGATTCACAATTTAAATTATCTTTAAAATCTTTTAATATACCACTTATGTTACCACCAAAGTATGTCCTTAGTTGACGTTTTATTACATTATTGGAACTTTTTGGAGGATTGTCATGTTCTGTGTTATTTTTTATAATTGAATCATCTTTTAAATTAGGTTTTCTATCGTTATCACAAACTGTACAATCAGATTTTTCATCTGATAAATCATCTGAATCGAAAGATAAATCAGATTCTGAAGATATATCAGATTTTTTGCGTTTATGAGTTTCATCAACAATATCAATATTTTCTATTTCAGATTGTCTTAAGTAAGTAGATTTATTTATTTCATATACTTCCTCACAAGTAAACTGGAACAAGATAATGCACCTTTAATTTAATGTATCATTAATAATCAGAGCCCTATTTACAGTTAGATTCTCTAAGCCTATTGGTTTACCCACTAACCCAGCATTAAAAGAAGTATTACATGTAGTATTATCACAGGTTTAGTTAGATCTAGAAATGCATATATCTACACTAAATGATACAATGTTTTTAACTCAATCATAAAGCAATGGTTGAATGTATTTTAATATATCTTGGCACATCTAGCATGTGCCAAGTTATGAATCATACCATAGAATAAAATATTTTCTGACACACCTGCACAGCCAGAGCCGGTCTCGAAATTTGGGTGTATAATAAAAAAGCCATATACTTGAATAGGAAGGATAAGATCCTTCGTGTGGCCCTTCCTAGCAGGGCCACCATTACGGATGTGAATTTCAAGTATGTCGCTATATGCTAGCAAGTATGCTTCCTGGCAGGGCTACTTAAAAACTCTTCTAAATTTTGGCCCAAGGCACAACAAAATCTAATATTCAAGGATAAAATAGGACAAATTAGGGACAAAACAGCGACAGACTTGGAATTCAGATCCGTGATGGTGGCCTTGCCAGGAAGTGCCACACATATTCTTATAGAATACACGTGAAAACAAAGAGCTGAAACTGTCTATCTATATCATATATCAATAGATTGTCTACATTAACTCAAACTCAAATCACATATATTATTATTTATTTATTAGTTTAGGCCCTAATAAGACAATAGTTACAATGAGGAATAATGACAAAAAAATCTAATTAGTCAGTCAGTTACATTATCAAAAAGTATATAAAATGATACTTACATATTTTTTATTTTATCAAATTAATAATGTATGGTGGGGGCTTGTGACATCATCAGTCTACTACTTTTTAGTACACTTTTTGCAGACCGGTGATGTCACGTGAATTTTTAACACACTGTATCTTCATTATTTTTTGTTTTCGGAACTAAATAAAAAATATGTATCCAATATTTTTTGATAACCTAACTGACGGCCTAATTAGATTTTATTGTCATTATTCCTCATTGACTCTACCATCGGTTCCACATACCTACATTTCAACTGAGAATAATATATGTTAACAGTACAATTGCTTGTTTAGATACTCACATATAAAAGGTGATGTGCATCTTCAAAAACTTTTAATGCATCAATGCACTTATTTCTGAATGTGTTGCACTTGAGCAGGAGTGCAGCGCAGTAGCTGCATAAGTAATGTGGCAGCTCATCTGTTACTTGTACCTGAAAGATATAAAAAAATATGTACGAGTTGTTTTATTTCAGGTTATGTAGCATTTCAGATGTTGAACACAAAAGTTTGTCATAGATGGGATTCTAGAGTATAAAGGGTGGAAATTTGAGATGGGTCAGTAAGGGCAGTCACGTTAAGGGTTGATGCCACGCGAATATGGTCTTAGGAGACCATACTTTATTTTTTGAGTTATTGCTATCGGCATTATTTTGAAATAAATTTACAGTCATCGAGAAATCGGCAAAATATTTTTTATTAGCTTAATCATTCCCGTCTTCGACAAGGATCAAAAGGTTCTGTGGCGGTCCAAGTTAGGTTAGGGTGTCAGACATGTCACAAATAGAAAAAATCTATTCCCATACATTTTTTTAGGAGATTAATTTATCATACTATGGTAACATAGTCAAATGTAAACAAAATAAAGTATCAATACTTATACAACACAAACAGCGAAATCTTAACCAACCGCAATAAATGGCTAGTCTGCTGTAAAGATCTAGACTTAGACCTTTAACAAAATGTATTATGTACTTACAGAGGTATTCAGTAGTGTGCAATAGGCCTCCATCATGTTGTTCTGATGCATATCGTACAGTCGTACGTCTGCAGCGAAACATGCTCGACATACTTGCGACGAGGATGTCATGCTCTCGTTTGAATAATTCATTTCTAGAGCAATAATTTATTTCTCTAAGATCTTTATAATAGCACTGTATAGTAATTCATTGTCATAGTAAATAGTACTCAAGTTTTAGTTTAATCTGTGTTCATTGCAGTGATTACTGTTAATCCAAGTGTAAATCCTTGATGATGATGAGCCTTTCGGTACATAGCAAGCGTAGAAAGTTTTATATAATTTAACACACGGAACACTTTTACTCCGACTCAATGATATATTAAACTAACTAATTCCCGTTTATATAATATCATTGCTCCTAGCTGAGTATTGATTGTTGGATTGATTAATATTTAATGTTCCTAGACTAGGAATCCTAGTCAATGAGTGCTCTCATTTATGAATTATATTATCTTTGATAGGAATTATGATATTTATTTTATTTGTTACCCTCAAAGAGAAGGTTACCCTCACCAAAGAGAATTTAATACTACGTTTACCGTCACATTGCCCTCACAGTCTCACATGTCCACAGAACAATTTTACTCCACATGTTTTTTTTCGTTTGTTGTCTCTCTCTTTCTCCTTCTTTTGGTTGAGTGAAATCAAAGAGAATGAATTGACAGTTACCGTCAGTATTGCCAGATGCCAAAATTAAACATATGGTTACTGTTAGTGTTGCCGGACAATCGATAGTCTAACGATAGTAACGCAGTACTATGAGGAACCCGAAATCATTCGTAATATTGATAGTATCGATTGTTGTATTTAGTAGTATACTATTGATACTATTGACCTCGGTCACAGTCTCTGTCTGAATAAATAATAGTACTACCGTACAGAAGCAACTTATGCTAAATTACGCGCAACGCAGATAGCGTGCGACCTGAGCAGCTATGACTACCCAAGAGCAACACCGGCCGAATGTACATATAAAACTGCCTCAGTTCTAGATAACTGATATAATTTATGAAGATTGTTGATAGTATCGATACTATTGATCGATAGACTACCGATTTGCTATCGATAGATTATCGATTGTCCGGCAACACTATTTCTCAATAATTTATAAACAAAGTATCAAAGTCAAAGAGGATATAATACTTGCAAAGTATGAAAATACAATAAATTATTAAATAAATATATAATTTTATTGTATTCTGAATTCTCTTTGATGACTTGTCTTTTTTTTTAAACTGCTTTTCATCGAAGTCAAATTACTCAGTGAAATCAGAAGCATTAAGTGACATTAAGTTTTGTTTGTCTTTTTTGAAACATTTTGAAGAAAATAAGAAAAATGTCTTCATCAAATGATTATCTAAACAAGAGCACGACGTTGCGAATGTGCAGGGGATGTCTCGCTGCAGACGTACGACTGTACGACATGCACCAAAACAAACTAATGGAGCCCTATTCCACACTCCTGAGTACTGCTGTAAGTTCGGAATATAAATAATCATCGATGAGTCTGTTATTCCGCTAATCGGATTAATAAAATTGGTTGGAGTGTAGCCTTAAGTTCGCTTAGGCCCTATACTATATTTAAAAAAAAAGACTAATTTATTAGGGGCAGTATGAAATTCCATTAAAAAACGACACGGATACTTTAGATTAGAAGTGTATGGAGATCTCGAAATGCAGCGAGCAATTGCATATACTTCGTGGTTATTTTTTAAATTGTTTTGAGAATTTTCAAAGTCCCATATCTACTGGTACCTTGGAGGATCCAAAAACTATCTACTAGTAATACTTCTACTGCTTATATCATAAGCTATCTACATAAGCTATCTACATGTACTAGCAAAAGCCATCAATTATTCACTGTGAATGAGAGCTGATGAGGCTCCTGGTTCTAACATTCTATATCCATTTTATAAATAATTATCTTTGCATTTTTACATTTAGAAAGAAAATGTCATAATGTTTAGTTGAGAAATTAGGCTCAGGCCTAGGGTTGCCACCTTTTTTTTTTGCAGATAAAGTACATTGGTTATTTATAGGGAAGAAAAAAAAGTACATCGTATCAAAATAAAGTACAATTTATTTTTCTTTATTATTATGTTTAAAAACATATTTTTTATTGCTTGCAGTTTGTATCAAATTAGTATCTCTACTAAATAATTGTACCCACTTACAATTAAACTTTTCAAAATCCCAAAGAAATCAAATCATGCGAAATAAAGTATTTTCATGTACTTTATTGTTCTCATAAAGTATAGGGTACATTTACCTGAAATAACGTACAATACTTTATTATAAAGTACGGGTGGCAACCTTCCTCAGGCCTAACACTATACTGCCTAGTCCAAAATTTATAAAACTAATTTTTTTTTGTGCTGCTGCTCATAGAGCCTCTATGCAGCTTAAAACACAGTTTTATATACTTTTAAAAATAAAGGAATGTTTCCTTTGAGTAAATTTGCTTATTTCAATAGGTTACTTCTCCATATCACATTCCATTTTCGCCCTGTATTTACCCCAATCTGTGGTTGTCCTACTCTTGCCATGTGGCGGCGGGGCTGCGTGACATTCTTCAAAGGTCACAGGGAATTGTTTCAAAATTAGTTCGGCCCCCCTCCAATGTGGCGATCAGAACACATGGGCGCCTCCAGCATGGGACCTATAGTGTCAGCAGCGAATGCCCTGTATTTACCCCAAGCCCAACCCTACTTTAAGGCTACTTTCTAATCTATTTACAGGTACAGGAAACAGAGGACCTACCACATTACTTATGCAGCTACTGCACTGCACTCCTGCTCAAGTGTGACGCATTCAGAAATAAGTGTGACGATGCATTGATAGTGCTTAGAAAAGCAGAACAAAAATATGTGGATGTGAGTGCATATTTCATCTTTATCAACTACTACCTGACCCGGCAGACGTTGTCCTGCCCTAAGTACACAACAAAAATAAAACTGGGACCTACCTACCTGTACCCTCAAGTAGACAATCTGTCGCCAAGCACCTAATTACAAACACAATTTCACTTGAGACCCAGTTTTACTCGGAGTTCAGATAAAAAGTTACTAAAGTCTTAAATATAATAGTGAGGATGAAACCATCGCTCATAAAAAAAGGCACAACGCCAGCTATTGACATGAGTTCAAATACAATCAATTGATTTTGCATTATTTGTTTCAGTTTACAACAGAACATGAACTAATAATTGAAAAATATACATTCTTGAAGGAAACTGAATTAGAAAAAATAATTATAGATAATACTCCTGAAAGTGATGTAAAATATTCTAATACAGATACAGATATATCTTCAGATTGTGATATTTCTTCAGAATCTGATATTTCTTCAATTTGTGATGTACCTATGGATTGTATTTTTACAGCAAAATCTGATTCAAAAGCTAAAACTTTGAGAGAACACTTAATAAATGAAACAGAACATGACTATTCCGCGAAGCAATCTGATAATGAAATTAAAAGCTTATTAAAAAATTACTTTGCTAATGAACAAAATGGAATATTAAAAGATTTTCAAATTAACTTAAATTGTGAATCAAATACAGATGTACTTAATAGAGTACATAAAATGAATCAGTTGTTAGAAATAATCAAACATATTCAGTATTCCAGTGAGACAAGTAATAAATTACTTGAAATGTTAGACGAAGATACAATACAATGTGAAGATAATGAAAATAAAAGTAAAATAATTAAACAAGAAGATAACTCTGATAAAGAACAAGACACAGCTCAAGAGAATATAAATAAAGCAGTATTAAAAAGTAAATCTGTCATTAACAAAGTAGATTCAAATGATTATCCTTTGATACAAAAAGTGGATATTAAGATAGAAGTTGAAAATGAAATTCAGTGTGACAATATCATAGACTCGGAAGACGACATTGCTATTATAAACTTAAAACCGGATTCTAAACCGTTGAAACGGAAAAAAACTAAGAAACGTAATAGAAGCTGTGAAAAAATCATCAATGGCATATTAAAAGGACGGCAGCCAAAAAACAAAAAGTATACCAAAGAGCTTTATGAAAAGTTAAATATAGAAGTAAGATATCCAAGTAAAGAAGAACAAATAAAGGAAATTAAGGATAGGAAAGAGTCGGATAATTATAAAAATGGTCAATTCAAATGCAATGTGTGCTTCAAGGGATATCTCGCGGAAGATACTTATAACAAGCACATGTTGCTACATAATGATGTAAGTATCAATTTAAGCTGATATTTATTTAAATTCTAGCTTCCGTTCCGTTTCACTGGCTTTCCCGCGGGTAAAAAGTAGCCTATATATGTTATTCCAGGGTATGTGCCAAGTTTCATCCAAATCTGTTCAGTTTATTTGTGCAAAATCACTAACTGGTCAGCGGCAAGTTCGTCTGTGACATTTGCTTAAATAGGTCAGCGGCAAGTTCGTATGACATTTGCATTTGCATTAATAGGTCAGCGGCAAGTTCGTCTGTGACATTTGCTTAAATAGGTCAGCGGCAAGTTCGTTTGTGACATTTGCATTAATAGGTCAGCGGCAAGTTCGTCTGTGAAATTTGTCAGTGTCGATTCTCGACCGCGAGGAGGCTTTATAAACACAAAATCTTTCACACGAAAATATTCACTTGCAAAGAATGCGGACACACAACAAAACAAGGGTGAGTGATTTGAACGGTGCACATTTTATTTATGTTTCCAGAATGAAAATTAATGATAATAATATCATTTTTAGGGGTCCGTACCTCAAAAGGAAAAAACGGAACCCTTATAGGATCATTTTGTTGTCCGTCTGTCAAGCAAGACCCTTTTTGTCAGGAAAGCGTGGAGGTATCAAGCTGAAATTCATATCAAATACTAAGGTCTACTGTCCCTTGGAGCTGTGAAAAATTGTATTTTAATATATTCTGTGACCCTCGCGCTTAAAAACAAATCTTTTGACATATTATTAATCAAAATTGGTTCAGCCGTCTAGTAGTTACGAAGGAGCATAGGGACGGACGTACATACAAACGCAACTCTCTTAGGTCTCGCTCATTGACTTGTCCATCAACCTAAACCCCTGGGACCTGGAAAGCTCACACAGACGCAACTCAAGGGAGCAACTCTGATTTTTCGAAAATCTACAAAAAGAGATGGCAGTTAAGTCGGGTCGTAAAGCAAGTGTTCTCAGATGTTTATTAAAACTTAATTTAAATATCCAGATAATGGTGCCGATTCTGTTGTTTACGAACATAACTAATATTAGACAAGTCACCTCTCTTTCATGTTAGCCTTATTGAAAAAAGATAGAACATTTTTAGTGCTGTCAGTTTAGTCCATGCCGTCGTAATGTACGGGTAAATAGTCGTGACCAATAAAGATCGCGCTTAAATTCACGTTGAAATATGTGATCGGACTATACTGAAAGGACTAAAATATCTTGCATCCCTTTCTTATATTTACTATTAGAAAGAGATATAGTGAGATTAATTTTATTTAGTTCTTAAACAACAGAATCGGCCTATATAGTATTTTTTTCATTATAGCAGTGAAGCAATTGAGCACTCTAAATGGCATAGTGGAATGAAATTCTCATGCGAGGACTGTGGAAAGGAATTCAAGTAAGTAAATTCTTGATTTCCTTGAGCTTTAGGTGAAGGATCCTTATGAAAATATAGAAAGAATCGCGTAGAAACCATTACCAGATCGTCTATATAAAACTTAATTAAAATAATTTCTTCGTTCGTTTACAAGCAGGCAGGCGGTCCATCTGATGGTAAGTGATTACCGTCCCCTTTCGCCATTTGCAATAACAGAGGTATTGCCAATGTGTTACCGACCTGTTACAATGCCGAGAAGGCAACTGGCTCTCAAGTGCAATTGCTGGAACACCGGTAGGTGCTTGGCGACAAATTTTCAACTTGAGGGTACTTGAGCCAGACGGATACTACAAAGCACGTAAGGTACAAACAGATTAAACAGAAGACAAATATTTAGTAACTAATTCCGCTGGATCTCCTTCTCTGTCAAGTCCCACACAAGGAAACTTAACAGGAAATCGATACATGTTTATAATCTTATCATCCCTATTGTTTGTGTACAGAAAGAGTTCAAGTAAGTACGGACATATCAAGTTTTGTCATCCGACCAGTGAGCAGCTAGTGCGGTGCGAGATCTGTGGAGACTCATTCAATGGACTCCCCGGTCTCAAACATCATTTTCGTAGGACACATAAAGAGGTAAAAGTCACTTGGGAAAGAAGTAAAAGCAATATTGCTGTTCGATTTTGATCATACGTTTTCAAATCTAACAGATGTACTCCCCGGAGTGTTACTGTTCTGGTTGCGAGACTCAGTTCTACTGGTCGGGCGCGTTGAAGGCGCATCAAGGAACCGCCGGCCTGTGCATAACTACACACAAGTAAGCGACTACACACATGTTTGACACAAATATAACACTGTTTCATTAATACTATGCTCGTTGCTCATCAGGTATTGTGTGCGCTGCGGTATGGCGTTCGAGACTGACGAACTGCTGAAGGAACATGAGATAGAGCAACAGAAGCCAACAACTATATTTAAATGTGATGAGGTGAGTAAAGTTTTTGGTCCAACATTATTTTTGACAATGTTTATAGCATGGATCAGTAAGTGCCCTCGCGTCGAACACATTAGCTTGTTAGCGTGGGACGTGAGATGCCTTTAATTCTTTATTGAGCTGATTTTGAATAGGTCGCCATCTAGAAATAAGCCGAAATAAAGAAGCCCAAAAGCCCAAAAAATTTCTGGCAAGCCATGGCATTTTCTAGCAAGTCCACATTACAGATTAGAATCCTAGGTCTGGTGTGAATTTTTCAAAAGTCACGAAATATCAGATTTATCAATCCCTTCAGAGAATATGACTTTACATTAGTGTTTTCCGTATTTTCGTGCGATCCTAAACGCCAATGCACGCTGACTGTGCAGTCGGTTGGCAATGCAACTGCACAGAAACTGCATTTCGTAACTATCTCACCATTGTCAGTGATGATGTGGCTGATGGTGGTACACTCAAAGCCTAGTTAGGAACCGATCAAGTGCAGCTGTCGGAACACCGGTCCTTGGCGAGAGTTCTAAAAGTAACGAAAGAAGCATGACGAAATTTTGTATTTCTTAATCTGCTGCAAATTCCTGGAACCTCAGGATTTCACAAAGGCAAATCGGACATGGCAAAAATCAAGGGGTGTTATAAGTTTGACGTGTCTGTATGTGGGGGGGGGGGGTCTTTGGCCTCATAGCTCCTGAACGGATGGACCGACTTAATCGAGTATGTTCTTATCTAAGTTTCAAGAAAATCCACTCAGCCGTTCGAAAATGATCACCAATTTTCTAGTGAGTATCGGGGGTTTCTTTAAATTTTAGTTTTTTCTGTTGCAGTGCCACAGGACATACGATAACTTTATGAAGTTAAAAATGCATCAAAGGTATCACTGGTATCCTAAATATATGAGCAAGTATAATAGACGTAATGTCAAAAATATAATTAAAAACGATGCTATGATATGTGAGGTTTGCGGGAAGTCCTCTAGGGTGGGTGAGATTTAAATAATTTTAGACTACTTAAAAAGTTACTCTAATACCAGTTGAGAAGGTTGCGTTTGCTTTCGTTTTTTTTTATGTCAGATAAGTGGTATGGTAATTGAAAACCGTCGCCTATCGCCATTTGCAATACCAGAGATATTGCCAATGTGTTGCCGACCTGTTACAATGCCGAGAAGGCAACTGGCTCTCAAGTGCAATTGCCAGAACACACCGGTAGGTGCTTGGCGACATATTTTCAACTTGTGTGTGGTAGCCAGCCAGGCGGGTACTACAAAGTACAAGTCTTTCATGTAAACTTTAGAAAAAAGATAGACCATTTTTATGCTGTCTGATTAGTCCATGCCGTCGTAATAACGGGTAAATGGTCGTGACCAATATTAGATCGCGCAAAATCAAAACTCACTTATTCAGTTTAGGCCTTAATAAGGCACTTATGAATGTCAATAATTTTTTTTTTTACTCTACCACCGGTTCGGAATACACTTGAACTGAGAAGACTCCGGCAAGAAACTCAGCAAGGCTTCTATTTTTTGTGGTTTCTTTTTAATTTTTGTAGGTAATTACAGTTGTTGTTTTAAATATACATAAACTTCATACAATTATCACTTGTGGAGGCTGCAAGTGCAGAGAGAAACTACTACAACCATGTATTCTTGTCTTCAACGTAATGAGCCACCTTATAGCAGGCCTTGTCGATCAGACAGGATAACAGACTCAGAACAGAATCGGGACCACTACCATATTAAAAATCTCTGTATTTACAACAATTTCAGAACGCCAAGTATCTAGAGCGACATTACAGCGTGGAGCATTTAGGTGAAAAGCCATTTAAATGTACAATCTGTTCTAAAGGATTCAAAACATATGCAGTACTCGTGGTAAGACGTTGGAGCCTATTCAGTTGTTAAAATTAGTTACATGCATATTATAGTACAGAAAAGCCGACAAATTCGAAGATAAACTAATATCACGGGTGGCCAGGTCCATACATTTCAGAATTAGTGTAGATTTGACACCAATAGATGTCGCTACGAACATCGTTTGGACTATTGATAAAATAAAAACGCAATTAAATCACTTAAAAATCAGCTTATTGTATAAGAATAAATTACTGGGGTTCATTAATTAATTTATTTATTAAATTAGTCTTTATAAACTGTAAATAATATATTTTACATCTTTAAATGATAACACTGAGTCTACTAGATGGCGTAAACGCTAAACAAACAAATTTTTTATTGTACACGCCATCTAGCGTCAAAGCTAAACGCTAGGACACTATTAAAAAAAATGTACAAACGCTAGATACGTATGTACATACAGATTGTACTCTACTTGTACAATAACGATGCGAGCGAGCGAGCACTGAGAAATCTGTTGACGAAATGAGCTAGAGGTGTGATTTAGTCGATATTTCGATATCGATATCTGTTGGTATCGATATCGAAATATTCCTTGCGAAATATCCGAGAGTGCATTTAATTAAATTATGACATAATTCTATCATTTTTTTTCAAGTGCTTAGAATCCTCTAAACACTTGAAAAAAAAACGTATCACAAAATTTTATTAGAATGAATTAATCCTCGTCATTCTCTTCACGTAATTCAATCACTCAATGATAATTCTTCATTATGCCATAATTGAAATCGATAAGCATACTCTCGCGTCAAGGTCGACTAGTACTGGGTAAGTGCCGAAAACTAATGGCACTAATTTTTTCTTTCTTTTTGCCATATATGTGGTAAAAATGTCATCAATTGCCGTCAGTGTGATATTGTTTATTGCCAAAGAGATTAGGTAGGATTAGTTTTTACATAAATACCTATTGGGCGTTTTCACATTGGACGATAACGGTAACTACACGATATCGTCGGACTGGTAGTTTGATACAATCACTACTAAATGCTTTCACACTGCCGATATCGGGTGACGACACAGTGCGGGGTGAAGCAGGATTGTGGGGGGAGTGGCTTGGGCAGGCGCCGCTAGACCACAGTAGAAAAATAAATATGCTTCAACAAAACCGGAGCTATAATTTTTTTAACTTCCTGCTGATTTTGAAAGGTGAGAATTTTATTGTTTTAAAATAGTAATCGTCTATGTGATCGATCATAATAAATTCGTAAAACATTACACAAAATACAAATCTAAGATGGCGGCTGCAATAGATTATAATATTAATATCAACTATAAAGTCATGGGTGTAGTTTTTATGGTTTTCGAAGGTGTTGAAGCCGTTAGTGCTGTCAGTATAGAAATCAAAGATGGCGGCAGCAATAGATTATCATCTTTTTCGAGATGAATGTCGTTTCCATGGTTCTCGAGGGTGTTAAAGCCGATATTACTGTCAAAATCTAAATTCAAGATGGCGGCTGAAATAAATTATTTTGTTTTCCGTATTTTAAACTATCGAGAGTAACCGACGCCATGAGATGCCTATTATTTTATTTGTAAACTAGCTATTTCAATTCGATTAATTGATCACTACACTACAGAACATTGAATGTTTTAATTAAAAAAAACAATACCATAAAACATTAAAAGTGACGACCCTACTGCTTCAACGAAGCGTAGGTAATTATTTTATCAACTAGCTTAGTTTCTATACTGTCACATCTTTATACTGTGGCTGGACGACCGACGACGCCACGCCACTTGACGCATATCGTGTCACATACCGATATCGCTCCGATAGTAGGTATGGCGGTTCATCTAATACCTATAAACGAGCAATTCTTCTAATCTCGGAAACAGCTCCAACGATTTTCATGAAATTTAGTATAGGGAGGAAGGGAGCTTCGGGGGCGATAAATCGATCTAGCGAGGTTTCATATTTAGAAAACGTCGTTTCATTCGTATTTTGAGGGAATGAAAAACTGCTAAAATAGAATACGAAGGTAAATTTCGCATGTGTTCTTAAGGTTAAAATAGCTCAGGTGGATAATCGGGTGGACCCGAAGTCCGATGACCCCGGTTCGGTTCTAGATGTCTCCTAATATTGTTTTGCTTTTTTTTATCTATTTTGTATCTAAATTCTTTTGTATCATTTCGATTTATCAAAAAATACCGAGGAAAGCTCAGTCATCCAGGTACTATTGTACTATTTTGTTGAATCGGTTTCTATGAAAACACATAGGAATTATCTAGATTGTATAGGTTTATAGCTCCGGTTGTCTAAACCGTTGTGGTTTTTTGGAGCTATTTTAATTTATATACCAATTATTAAATCGATAATAATAAAAAAAAAGTGTAATATTCATATAGCGTTTAATAGTATATTCACGAATAATCGCAGTTTTGATAGAAGTAGCACATAGTTAAAATTATAGGTACTACGTACAAGAAGTAGGTAGATAGAATATCTCGGGGTATGTCTAGGTATATTCGTGGTGGCGGGCCGCGCGACGGAGATTTAGGATCGCGCTCGCGGTATAATAATAATAAGTACAAACGGAATTCTCGGACCGCGCCATCTAACGGTCGCGCGTAGCGCAGTAGCGCCTCTGGTCTTATTACATGAAAACAAAATGAACTAAACCTTGCTGTAGTAGCACGTAGTTTATGATACTCACCACTGTCGCTTTAATTACGCGAGTTAAGGTGGTAACTTCTTAAGTATGGGCGTTAACTTTCTTCCTATATATTATTTATTCTTTGCTAATATTATCAACGTGAAAGTTTGTATGTATTTTTATGTCAGAAGGTTGACAAGCAGGCAGGCGGTCCATCTGATGGTAAGTGGTTAACGTCGCCTAACGTTTGCAATACCAGAGGTATTGCCAATGTATTGCCGACCTGTTACAATGCCGAGAAGGCTACTGGCTCTCAAGTGCAATTGCCGGAACACACCGGTAGGTGCTTGGCGACAAATTTTCAACTTGTGTGTGGTAACCAGCCAGCCGGGTACTAGTACTCTAACACCGTGCTATGGTTTCCTTCACCGAAAGCTCATGTATGTATGTTTGTTGTTCTTTCACGCAAAAACCACTGAAAGGATTTGTATGAAACTTGGCACATAGACAGATCATACCCTGGAATAACATATAGGCTACTTTTTATCCCGGGAACGGGGGTGAAACCGCGGGGGACAGCTAGTAACATATAAATGTATTTCAGTTACATTTAGATATATGTCGTCATTCAAAGCTGGGGCACTACCGCTTAACTTAGGTGATAATCGTAATGAACAACATTACTGAAAATCATCCAATGAGAGCTCGACCAAGCCCACAAAATGGTCGTCGTCGTAGGAAATCATTGAATGAAATCATGAATGGTGTTCATTCTGATTACCACCAAAAGATACGCAATAGCTCGGCTAATCGGTAGCTAGTGCATTGACAATTTAAAAAATCACAAATTTAACTTGAAAAGCAAGGGTATAATTGTTTTTTTTTAACTAAAATGTTATATTTCTAGCAACACAGTCGTATACACACGGGAGAGCGCCCGTTCAAATGCGAGCTCTGCTCGAAAACATTCTCAAGCCTAGCCAACTTTAAACGGCATAATTTAGTAAGTATAAACATACAATGCACCCTACCATCAACTCCTGACTGCATTATAGCTCCACTTACACTAACAACTCCTACATTATAGCTCCACTTACACTAACAACTCCTACATTATAGCTCCACTTGCACTAACAACTCCTACATTATAGCTCCACTTGCACTAACAACTCCTACATTATAGCTCCACTTGTATAACAACATTGTACTGTATAATGGCAGGTACATACAGGGGAGCGTTCACACTCGTGTGATATCTGTGGGAAGAGCTTCCAAACGGCATCCAGTGTCAAAGAGCATGTCAAATATGTACACATGAAGGTACCCTTGCCGCCGAGGACTCCACGCAAGAATAAGAAAACTTAATATATTATAATATTTTTATTAAATTATTCATGAATTAATGTATTGTTTTATTCAGTCCTGGATTTGTCAATAGGCCGTAGAGGCCGCAGCCTAGGGGCGGCACTCGATTTGTTAAAGGGGCGGCTGGTACTACACGCGCCTAGGGCAGCTAAGACTGCAAATCCGCCACTGGGTTTATTGAGTAGAATATTCTTTACTAGCTTACGCCCCGCGGTTTCTTTTGCAACAGGACGCGACAAAATCTGGGATTCGGGGACAAAATTTGACAAATTAGGTTCAAATTCTGGAAGCAAACAGATCTTCGCTAGGTGCTCTAGTTCTTGAGATATACCCTTATAACTTTTGAACCAGGAAGCGACAACATCTGAAGTTCGAGGACAAAATAGCGACAGACTTGGAATTCAGATCGGTGATGGTGGCTCTGCCAGGAAGTGCCACACATTTTCCCGGGTTAAAAAGTAGCCTATATGTTATTCCAGGGTGCCAAGTTTTTTCCATTTCCGTTAAGTAGTTTTTACGTTAAAGAGTAACAAACATTCATCCTCATATACTTTCGGGTTTACAATTAGTAGGATTTAGACAGACCAAGATAGATATTAGGATTTAGTCAGGCTTATTGTGGTAAGATTGTTTCTAATATACAGTGCCGGTTTTAGCTCTACCAGCACCCTGGGCGAGATGTGATAACCCCCCCACCTTCTCCCGCCAACAAAAGGGATTTTAAGCCATTATAGCCATTTTATCTTTAGACTTGAGAATTTATTTATTTATTTAGACTCGAGATAGCAGGACTCGCTCATGAGCGACCGGAAATAAAGATGGGCCTGGCGCCCTGGGCGATCGCCCTACCGCGCCCTACCCTAACGCCGGTACTGCTAATATATCTTATATCTGACGACTAATGTCTGATTCGTCCGATTAGCTGACGACTAGCAACAGGCGATGATAGCTCAGTGGTAGTGACGTCGGATGCCGCGACGAAGGTCGTGGGTTCGAATCCTACAATGAGCTTGAGCTTTCGGTGAAGGAAAACATCGTGAGGAAACCATAGGACGGTGGTAGGGTACTTTGTAGTACCCGCCTGGCTGGCTACCACGCTCAAGTTGAAAATTTGTCGCCAAGCACCTACCGGTGTGTTCCGGCAATTTCACTTGAGAGCCATTTTGCTTTCTCGATATTGTAACAGGTCAGCAACACATTGGCAATATCTCTGGTATTGCAAATGGCGATTGGCGACGGTAACCACTTACCATCAGATGGGACATATGCTTGCTTGCTACCTTAGTAGTATAAAAAAAACACGAGTGATCACGGATGCAAGGACTACCTGCCTTATTTGATTTGTGAGGTATTTTAAGCAAATTAATAAGCTTTTTGTGAATCAATCCCTCCCCGCCACGCTTTGACACCATCAATAGTATTGCTCAACTCAACCTACTTTTAGTGTAGGCCATATATTGGCCGTGAGACGAGAGGTGAACTGGTTTACCGTGTAGTGATGTTCCCAATCGATATTTTTTTATCGATGTCGACTCTTTTTTTTTACAGACGGTTATCTGAACCCAATCTAAGCAGAGCTTGTACTATGAAATCCAGATAACTGATATACATTTTTTTTTGTAAATACCTACCTACTTAAATAGATAATTACATCCAGACTCAGGACAAACAGGCATGTTCATGCACACAAATGTTTGTCCTGGATGGAAATCGCTTCGGCCCCGCGGTTTCACCCGCGTTCCCGATGGATCTTATGTTTTCCCCGGATAAAAAGTAGCGTACACCTAAGTTATTTCAGGGTATGATCTATCTATGTGCCAAGTTCCATCCAAATCCCTTCAGTAGTTTTTACGTGAAAGAGTAAGAACCATACATCCATACAAACTTTCACATTTATCTATACTAATATTATAAAGAGGAAAGATTTGATTGTTTGATTGTTTGTTTGGATTGAATAGGCTCCGTAACTACTGAACCGATTTGAATTATTTCACTAATAGGAAGCTACATTACTCCCGAAGGTTATAGGCTACTTTTTATCCCGGGAACGCGAGTGAAACCGCGGGGAACAGCTAGTAATATTATATATTAGTATGATTACTTTCAAAACACAACCGATCACGCTACCGTCCTCGACGGCGAGGACCGCCGCGACGTCCCACTCAGTGTCGTCCCGTTCAAGCGGCCCGAGCTGCCATTAGTAATCCGACCGCCCCCAATTAGTCGTAACTCGTACAAAGTCCTCCCCCTCCCCCGGTAACGCCCTGAGCCGAGGTTCGTACCCCATTCGGGGGTGCCCTCAGGCGTTGTTACCTAAATATTACCCGGCTGAGAGCCCTCTGCGCTCGCCGATTCGTCCTGTAAGATTGTTGCAGCCATCTGAGGCTACCAACTTAGTCCTTTAAAAAAAAAAAACAAAATTACTTTCAAACTCGATATCGATATTATAACCAATCACTTTCGTATAATCATTACGTCACTACTAGATACATTAAGTTGTTTTGAATTGTACTGTGTATTGAATCTGCTAAGTCTAAAGCTTGTAGTTATACGGAATAAACTTTTAAATTGTAAGAAGTGTTGTTATCTACCTAGCTCATTTTTGGATATAAGGTAAGATTTTTTTTTATTAACAATTAAGGTGGAGGCTTCGGTTGGGGCGTTAAATTCTTAAACATGTTATTTGCGACAAGAATGGTAGTATATTTACTGATTAATAACAAAATAAATCATCAACATATTCCTCCAAGGTATATTAGTAACATTTTCATGAAATAGTCGTATATGTCAGTAATATACCTTGGAGGAATATGTTGACGATTTCTTATGTTATTAATCAGTAAATATACTACCATTCTTGTCGAAAATAACATGTTGATAACTTACGACCTATAACTGAGCTGCAATTAGCAAAAAACGTGATAAAATTAATAAAATTTCGCGCTCCAACCGACGCCTCCACCTTAAGGAATTTATTATTAGTTTACTAGCTGTTACCGGCGACTTCGTCCGCATTTACATCATAGATAAAATACTAGCTTCCGCCCGCGATTTCACCCGCGTTCCCGAGGTATCTCATCTTTTCCCGGGATAAAAAGTAGCCTTTATGTTATTCCAGGGTATGATCTATCTATGTGCCAAGTGTCATCCAAATCCGTTCATTAGTTATAACGTGAAAGAGCAACAAAGATACATACATACTCACAAACTTTCGCATTTTTTTTTTTTTTATTATGTATAGGCCTGTGTTTGTCCACAATCTCACCGTGGTCAGTGATGATGTGGCCGATGATGGTAAGCACACAGAACCTAGAAAGGAACTGGCTCTCAAGTGTACCTGGCGGAACAAACCGAAAGGTGCTTGGCGACAGATTTTCAACTTGAGGGTGGTAGCCAGCCAGGCGGGTACTACAAAGTACCCTACCACCGTGCTATGGTTTCCTCACGATGTTTTCCTTCACCGAAAGCTCAAGCTCATTGTAGGATACGAACCCGGGACCTTCGTCTCGGCATCCGACGTCACTACCACTGAGCTATCATCGCCTTAAATCTTATCGCATTTATAATACACTAGCTGTTCCTCGCGGTTGATTTCGCAAAAAAGTTGAAATTAGGTAAATTTTCAGATTGAGGAACTATGAATTGCCCATACAAACTTTGAAAACTTATTTCACCCACTTTTAGATTATTTTTTGAGACAAAATATATCCTATGTCCTTCCCCAGGATATAATCTATCTCCTTGTTAATTTTAATGACGACCCGTTCAGCCGTTTAAAAGTAACAAACAAACAGAGTTATTTTCGCATTTATAATTTTAGTATGGATGATTACTTACATGTTTTAATTAAACATTTTCTTAGACAAACCAAAATAAGTTTTTGGCCGTGAAGACAAAATAAGTAAACTAATCTATACCTATCTACTAATAATAAAGCTGAAGAGTTTGTTTGTTTGTACGTGCTAATCTCCGGAGTTACTGGTCCGATTTGAAAAATTCTTTCACTAATAAGAAGCTACATTATCCCCGAAGGTTATAGGCTACTTTTTATCCCGGGAACGCGAGCAGCTAGTTAAAAATAAAGAGACAATCGCAATTTTAAATCTGTGGGATTTCTCAAGAAAATATACCGTAAGGGAGATGTCAAAAAGTTAAATTAAAATCGGCCAAGAAATACTGAACATATATAAGCATTTTCAACTACTATTTAGACAGCGATTAGACGGAGAGATCGGACATAGTATATGACGGCCATTACTACGTTCTAAATTCTGTAGAAAGAGATAGGAATAAATCTTTGATGGCTTATAATTCTTGGTTATTTTTATTTTAGTGGGCAGCAAATTCAACGAAATTTTTTATTTATAAAAAAATTATGTAGTATTTAGTAAGTATTATTATTATTTTTTATTTATTTAGAATATTTCTTGTAAATAATTAGATTTAGGTTCTGTTTAATTAAATAGGGTATTAAACTCCTTTTTATAGTTATCCGAAATATATTTTTTTCTAGTGTTTCTTATATGAATGAGCTTGTAATAAAGCAAAAAAACATGCAAATTCCCTATTATGTTTAGGATACGATAGGATTGACATGTCCGAGAGGAAAAAAATCCCTATTAAAGACAGAATAAAAAAAAACTCCACTGACGTGTTTTTTTTTTGCGATTAGACCATATTTTAGTTAGCCTTCTGTACTGAAACGGTCATAATTATGTTCCATAAATTGTAAAGGCAATAGGTAATATTGCAAGATCCTTATTATAGAAGTGTATTTGATATAAACATAATAATTTGCATGTAAAATGGAGGTCTTTTAGACAATAACCGTTAATAGTTAGGCTTCGACGCCATTATCGTATCTATACGTACCTATACATGTTTCTAATATCAAATTGATGTAGGTATCTATATATTTAAATAAAAGAAAGTCGTGTTAGTTACACTATTATATTACACTATTTATAACTCAAGAACGGCTGAACTGATTTGGCTGAAAATTGGTGGGGAGGTAGCTTAGAACCAGGAGAAGGACATAGGATAGGTAGGGGTAGGTATTGGTAGGTAGGGGTAGGTAGGAGTAGGTAGGGGTAGTTAGGGGTAGGTAGGGGAAAGTAGAGGTAGCAGCCTCAGGGCAGGACAATGTCTGCCGGGTCAGCTAGTAGGTTATAAAAAAAAGAGTGGAAATTAGCACTAAAATATTTCGAGACAAATATTGAAAAAAACTATGTACCTACCCCTACCTCCCCACCAATTTTCAGCCAAATCAGTTATATAAATAGTGTAACTAACACGACTTTCTTTTATATATATGTATATAGATTTTACTAATGCAGACTTTTTTTTTTTTGAAAGGACTAAAGTTGGTAGCCTCTGATGGCTGCTCCAACCTTACCGGACAATTTTTTTTTTTGTAAGGACTAAAGTACTAATGCCGACCCTCATAATATATTTTTTTTATAATAATGTTTGATAATGACAGATGGATGCTAACACCACTCCCGAGTCATCGTGTGGTGAGCAGGAATACACTTCTGGTGTCAGGCTTATTGTGGTAAGATTGTTTAATAATCTAATATCTCTTATATCTGACGACTATAATGTCTGATTCGTCCGATTAGCTAACGACTAGCAACAGGCGATGATAGCTCAGTGGTAGTGACGTCGGATGCCGAGACGATGGTCGCGGGTTCCAATCCTACAATTATAGCGCATCATAATATCTCGCGGGGAATGATCCCCGCGAGATATATAGATAGAGCTATGTAGCTTTACCTAAAAACCCTTATAACTTTTGAACCAGGACGCGACATAATCTGATATTCAAGGACAAAATAGGACAGACTTGGAATTCAGATCCATGATGGTGGCCCTGCCAGGAAGTGCCACACCACATCATCACTGACCACGGTGAGATCGTGGTCAAACACAGGCCTATACATAGTAAAAAAAAAACTAGCAACAGCCAAAAATTTTACTTGACCATCTATTCTGGTTAATCGATTTTCGTCGCAGGTACCTACATGTGTGAGGCAGCACTTAATTGTTGGGAGGCGGGGCGGGATTATCAAAACATTTATTTATTCACTAAGGATCAAAGATTTGTTGCTGATATTTTTTTACAATTGAATAAGTACAGAAATTATCTCTTAATTAAATATTTACAAATACTAAAAATAAAATAACATTCTAACCCTATTTACAAAATACAAAATATTTACAAGTATAAAAGTTGTGCCAGATCACTGCCCTGAGTGAACGTGCCAAGAAGGCTGGCGGCATTGCCACGTTGAATGGCAATGCTGATCCGCTGTCCTAGATAGACACCAGGCTTCCTGTCACGGGAGGTCTCAATCAAAGATTGTAATCATTTCAAATTATGATCAAACAGTTTACTAGTATATTATCATAGTCGATTTTTTAAGGTAGGGCAATGGTATTTTAAGGTAGGGCTTTGTCCCATAATGCCCCCCCTAGCTACGGCCCTGCCAACTATTCACATTTTTTATTGTTTTTTTTATTACAGTTAAACCTTCCGGAGGATGAGGGGGAAGGCCTTGGATTCAGGTTGACGAGGACTCTTTGGGATCCATACCCTTGGGTAAGATAAATTAATTTTTACTCTCTGCCATGTCAATCTAGCTAAGTCCTGTCTACAATTTAATTAAAAAGTGAGCCTTTTCAGTCAGTGACAGTTACATACCTGTGTTGTCAAAGTGTCATACAAATTTGCTACCATATACAAAAAAAATAACTAACCTAAATTAAATACACTTTCCTTGCACACTTAAAATAAATTAACGTATTATAACTATGTGTTCCACCCAAGAATAAATGGATTTTGATTTTGAACTTTATTTTACTTTAAAAACATTTTTGTTGGAAATACTCTACTGGAAATAGTAAAACATTTATAAAATGTTTATTAAACAGAATGAAAGCAAACAATATACTTTACTTTTATATTTTATAGGTTCGTGATGTAATAAACGGCGGACGGGCAGACACAGCAGGGCTAAAGATGGGTGACTGCCTGCTTCAAGCCGATGGGAAAGACTTGCTCGGTCTACCGGTAAATACAACTTCATTCAATTCTACGCTATTGCAGTTTGGAATTAATTATCTTGTAAAAAAGTGTCCAGGGAATGATATATACATGAGGGTACAGGGTTTGTTAGTTTCTTTACTCCAACATAAGTTGCAAATACTTCGAAGTTTTGTTAAAATAAAACGATTACTATTAGTATATTCTGAGTCTCTAGTTTTGTGGTGAGTCAGCAAACATTTTGATCACTAGTTTTATAGTTTTTCGGATTGTTTAGTTAGGCTGCAGCAAACAAATAACAGATAAACACATTTATTAGTAATATTTAAGCTTATTACAGGTCAGAAGGATAAATAAAGTATATAACATTTGAAGCGAAATATATGAAATCACGATATGTACATGTAAAATATTCCAATTATCAATTCCAATTGATGACCTATAGAGTGTTTGTAAACTGTACATGTAACAGGTGGGTCAAGTAGCTGGACTGATCAGAGGAGATGGCGCTGGCCGTGGCGTGTCACTGCTCGTGTGGAACTGCGGAGTCGACCCTAAAGATGATCCTGAAGTGAGTAGTAATATTTAATTGATTACTAGAAAATATCTTCTTTCACTTCTATAATGAAGACTAGATAGCGTAAATTTTCACTTAAACTTATAACGGTAAACGGCCGATTAACTATTAAGTTAAAGGGCAAGGCTAGCGTAATAGACATTTTAGTATTTATTGCAGTATTTGAAAGATTTTTAATTTAGATAAGTAAGAAAGATGTATCCTATACTATGTTGTCTATGTGACAATTTCAATCACCACAAATATCCATCCAAGCTTTCATATTTACCTACTAGCTTCCGCATCGCGGTTCCACCCGCGTTCCCGAGGTATCTTATGTTTTCCCTGGATAAAAAGTAGCCTATATTTTATTCCATGGTATCTATTTATGTGCCTAGTTTCTTCCAAACCCACAAGAGAGTGAAAGAGTGACACACATCCATACATCCTCACAAACTTTCTCATTTATAATATTAGTAGGATAATATCAGTGAGATTATCTAAGTGAAATTGTTTACAACATGGTACAGTTGTTATGGAGCGTGGGGGGCGGGTCGCGCGGGGAGCGGTCGCGGCGCGCGCTAGCGGCGGCGGTGCGCGCGCTGGCCTGCGCCGTGTGCGCCGCCACCGCCACGCGCCCGCTCGCCTGCGCACGATCACATCTCTATTGTGAAGGTCAGTTCAAACAAAATGTATTTCGCTGCAAACCCAGAGAGCCTACCACCGACTCTTATTGCCATCATTTCGGCTTATACAGTAGTTTTATTGATAAAATACGTCAGAGTGTATGAAAAAAATTAAAAACTAGGCCTTTATAAAAAGAAGGAGAGAACCTTCCAGGGCACATCTGACTTATAACATCATTTAAATTGTCAAAAAATACGAGCTTTTTCTGGTCTGAAACATCTGTTAGGTGAAGAAATATAAGCAGTTCTAAATATTTCTCAAAGATGGAATACGAGAACGATAATCGGTCACGCTAAATGGTAGATATAAAGTCATTTTGTACATTGGAATTATTATTTTTCTAATTGACAGCCTGCTGGACGCGCCTCGAGCGATGTGCTTTATGCAGGGAACCTTTGCCTCCTAAAGAATCTCCATACGCTAGAAACTTAGTCGCTGAGCAGGTATGCATCACTTAATTTTTTTATATCTAACACAATCTATTCATATTTCTAGACCTGTTTAAATTTTTTAGTATCGTCTTATATATATTTCTAGGTATTCGAGGCAATTGCAACGGAATACGAAATAAAAAATGTTACAAGAAGAATTAAAGAAACTGCCTCGGCCTATACTTCACCTAACAGATCACCGAGCATGTCGCCATCATCACTCCGCAAAGGCCAATACCAACTATCGATGATGAACAGAAAAAAGGTTCACTTCAATGAAAAATTCGGCCAAACATATGCATCGGATCCTAACATACACAAATCATCAAATGAAACACGTCGACCAAATACTTCTAATTTGGTAGAAAATTCCCAAGCTGGCAACTCTAGTCAATGTCACTTTCAGAATGATGTTCAGAATCAGAGCGCGGGAGTACCGAAAATTACGATAAATGATGCACAAAAATCCGATGAATGTTCAACGATTTGCAATAATTCAATGCAGCATAAATTAGTAGCAAGAATACGGCAAGCGTGTTCTTTAGCTGATTTGCAAAACACTGCGATACAGGCGGTTCCGATAACTCGCTCGCTTAATAGTTTAGGTGATTGGTACGTAATTTGTTTTTTATAATAATGTAAATAATATTGACACCATGGATTTAGGACAACAATTGATGCACGTGCTCGTTTAAGGCGATGATAGCTCAGTGGTAGCGACGTCGGATGCCGAGACGAAGGTCCCGGGTTCGAATCCTACAATGAGCTTGAGCTTTCGGTGAAGGAAAACATCGTGAGGAAATTCGAATGTTCGAAGTCAGTCTGTCCATGAGTGTTTTTTAAATCCATAATTGACATAGCTTGATAAAAAGTGTCAGGAATCCACTCAAATACTCATTAAATTCTTTTTTACAGCAAACACGGCCACCACAGCAACTCATTAGACAATTTAAAGAACAATGGCGGTACTAGCTGCGGTAAATATATTGTCTCTTCTTATTTTAATCGCATCTCTTTCTCTTATCTCTAAATAGTGTCTAAAATTGAAAATTTTAAGAAACTATCGATACACTAGAGAATAGGTGATGATCTTCAAACGGCTCAGCGGATTTTCTTGAAACATAACTAAGAACACTCTCCATTAAGATACTATTCAAACGAAAAAAACTTTATCAAAATCGGTTCAACCATTCAGGAGCTATGATGACACAGACAGACACACAGATACCCCTATTTTCAGGGGGGTTTATAAAATAAAGTCGCTATCCGTGTCTGTTTATGTGAGGAAACCGCGGGTGAAACCGCGGGGCGGAAGCTAGGTTTTTTTTTTTTTTTAGTATGTATTGGCCTGTGTTTGACCACAATCTCACCGTGGTCAGTGATGATGTAGCCGATGATGGTAAGCACACAAAGCCTAGAAAGGAACTGGCGACAGATTTTCAACTTGTGTGTGGTAGCCAGCCAGGCGGGTACTACAAAGTACCCTACCACCGTGCTATAGTTTCCTCACGATGTTTTCCTTCACGAAGTTTTTCATATAAGTACGACTAGCTCCCGTCCCGTGGTTTCACCCGCGTTCCCGAGGTATATGATGTTTTCTTAGCCTATATGTTAATGTTAATGCAGGGTGTCAGCTACCTCCATACCAAATTTCTTTAAAATTGGGCCAGCCAATCAAAACTCATTTATTCAGTTTAGGCCCTGATAAGGCACTTATGAACGTCGATAGTTACAATCAAAAATTCCGCTCCGGTGCAAACCTGGTAAAGTCGTCACAAAATAATAGGACCGTTTTGACTTGTCATCGCGACCTAACTAGAGATTAACCATACGACTCGGTATTCGATACTCACGATAAATCTACTATTTTTTATTTTCAGATACTCCAGTATTTTTGCTATCTGCTCCTCCGATTTACGTCGTAGCCTGCGACCATAGCGACACTCAAAAATAAATATTTTTTTTATCTAATTTAATAATTTACGCCTTTTTGCGCCTGATCGACACGTCACGGCTGGCGTACCTTGCGCACACTACCGGCTGGCAGCCATTTAAATCCTTAGAGCATCTATAGAGCGTACTTAGACTTTGCTCAGACTTTACCGTACAAAATCGGTATTTAAAATGCAATCTTCGAATCTCTCTGAGTGTGTGCTAAGCAAAGCCTAAGTGCACCTAATCGACGACTTACCAAAAACTTGGCTACAAATTGAAACACAAAAACATTTACTTTATTACGTAGGTTTATACTCTAAGTAAAGTCTGAGCAAAGTCTAAGCACGCTCTATAGATCTCAGCCTAAGTTTAAATCAGCTGTACTTATTGTAAATAGCTTTTCTTTTTTATTTGTAGTCTTGTTTTTATTTTAGTTTGATCTACATAATTAGCAATATGTGCCACAAATAAAAATTCTAAATTAGTTTCTGAAAAATAAAGCATTCTAAATATATTATGTTATTAATAAAATATATTATATTATTGTATTTTTATTCGTTTTCCATACTTTATGTATCGAATACCATGCTATAAATATATAGGTAACCCAAATGGGTTTTTAGACAAAACGGCTTATGTAATGTAAAGGAATCTTATACCATAAAAAGGAGCTACATTTTTTTACAATTTGTATTAGTTAAAATTATTTTTATATCATTCAATTTAAAGAAAGAAATTTTCGTATTTTCTGCGTTTGGGGTTAAAACTCTAGGGCCTTGGGGACCGGAGGCTCGTCGATTGTTCAAAGAGGTCTCCTTTCGTCTTATTGAGGCCTCTCGGACAAGAGGGCTGGCACATACTTTGCTCAAAGAATTGCCATTGCCATACAGCGTGGCAATGCTGCCAGTCTTCTTGGCACACTTCCGCGGGGCATCGATTTGGCACAATTTTTTATTTATAGTTAGGTAGTTTGTAGTTTTAATTAGACCTAATAATGAATAAGGACAGGAATGTGATTTAATTGTTATAAATAAACTTTTTACGACCGGTGGAAAAAAAGAAAAAAAAATGAAGCCGCGGACGTCTAAGCTTTGAATACTTATTTGTATGGACAAATCGTAAAGGTCATTGACGTTAGTGATCCATTTAAAATGTCGTGTCAGAGTTCCCTCTGATCGACTTCCCAAAAAGATTAAAAGCGCGAAAATTTTTGCGCGGTAAGAAGTGGGTCAAATTTTAAACTTGCAAATTCCAAAAAAGGCTTTCAAAAGTATATATCCGATCGGTGAGAACGAAACCATAGCGCGATCTACAAATTTAACAGCGCTACCTGTTGAGTAAGCATCGAGTTAAGATTCAATTAAAAAAAAACATTGAGTCAATTGCGCTATAATTAAGTTTTAATAAAAACTTTACATTCTCATAATGATTATTGACCAATCTACATATTTTGAGATCTATGTCCTTGAACTTCCAACTAAAATAAATCACTGTGACCGAATCTGTGAACACATTATTTTATTTTAAATCACTAATAGAACAGGAACCATTATCATTGGACCCACTTCGTATTTATTTCGTGACATGAGTGATCGAGACGTGACAAAGTCACTGTTATTTTTTTTAAACTGGAACGACACTAGCACTCTACAATCACGGTGATTGATACCAAAATTACGCTTTGCCCCATCTCTAATTTCAATAATGGTTGACCAATAACACATTAGATGTTGAAATAATGACGTTTGACGTAATCCTTGAACATACGTAAAATCATATCATATCTTCATTATACAGTAAAGTTAGTATGAATGTTAAAGCCGAAACAGAGTTCCCTCTGATCGACTTCCCAAAAAGATACGGTAAAACCGCGGGTAAAAGCTAGTAAATTAAGACAGATAGTTTGTCTGTATGTTTGTTACCTCTAAATAGGTTTCCAAAAGTATATATGCGTTCGGTGAGAACGAAACCATAGCGCGATCTACAAATTTCACAGCACCATCTGTTGAGTACGCATTGAGTTTCAGTATTAACGTTTTTGTGTGCGAAAAAGCGAAAAACTACTTCAACATTATTTCAAATTAAATATTTAATTAGATTTAAATAAAGCCCATATCAATAATTATTAAATACCTACTAGTATTTTAAGAGGTAAAGTTTGTTTCAATGTAAAACGAGTTACTGAAAATTCTCTTACCATAGAGCTTTTACCACAGATTACTAAATATCAAAGAATAAAATAACATATAGGCTAAATATGCTTTTACGTAATACAAATCTACATTTTATTTGAGTATGTAGTATACTGGAAACCTCGGGAAACAGCTAGTTTCAAATACTTTGAAATAAAGTTGGGTTAATGGAGGCTCGAGGCTCGAATGTATTTATTATGATGTTGTATTACATCACATTATTATAATAAAATTAAAAGACATACTTAATTTCAATATATTTACACTATCACTACATAGTATAAAACAAAGTCGCTTCCCGTCTGTCTGTCCCTATGTATGTTTAGATCTTTAAAATTACGCAACGGATTTTGATGCGGCTTTTTTCAATAGATAGAGTGATTCAAGAGAAAGGTACATATAACTTCTGTCTACCACAAACTAAGTAGAGATACGAGTATATGCTGTCTAACTGCCTGGCTGGCTGACCATGCTCAAAGCTTGTATTGTAAACAAGTAAGAGCGTTTTCACATAACCCGATACTATATCGGCTAGTATATAAGAGTTTGATAAGAGTAATCTATGGATATCGGTATCGGTCGCCCGACGACGATACGATATCGGGGGTAGTAAATTGCCTGCCGATATCCGATAATTCGATATCGTGTTGGCAACACTGACAGTGTTTATCTTCTATTCTTTGTAAAGTTTATTCCTTTTGGTTTATTTACCACAATAATTATTATTCACCGTCATACCTAACATTTCGTAACCATATTTCGATATCGTGGAGTAGATAAAGTGAAAGCATCAACCATTTCATCAAATATCATAAAATGCCCCGAAACAGTATTCTAACAGGTACAATTGCAACTGATTTGCGAATGTGTCGAGGATGTCTCTCCACCGACTCTCGATTATACGATATGCGTCAGTACCAACTGATGGAGGCCTATTTCAAACTGATACATACAGTAAGTACCATATATTAAATAAGAAGTTAGTCAGCTGTTTCATCCAACGAATGGGTTATGAAATCAATAGGTACACAAAAAAAAGAAGCCTTGCTGAGTTTCTTGCCGGAGTCTTCTCAGTTCGAGTGTATTCCGAACCGGTAGTAGAGTCTATTGTAAAACTGTAACTGTTGACATTCATAAGTGCCTTAATAGGGCCTAAACTAAATAAATGAGTTTTGATTTGATTGATTTGGTGCTTATGTATAATAAAGCTGAAGTTTGGATTTGAAAATTTTTATCACTGATAGGAAGCTACATTATCTATCTTTAGCTATAGGCTTTTTAGCTTGGTAATGTGAGTGAAACCGCTACTAACGGCTAGTGCTAAAGTAATTTTCCAAATCAAATTGGTAGTTTCTGTGATTAACACATTCATATTAAAAAACTCTTCAGCTCTTAAAACAAATTACATAGAAGCAGTACCGGCGTTAGGGTAGGGTGCGGTAGGGCGATCACCCAGGGCGGCAGATGTAAAGGGGCACCAGGCCCACCTTTATTTCCGGTCGCTCATGAGCGAGTCCCGCTATCTCGAGTCTAAATAAATAAATAAATTCTCACTTGAGAACTTTAGACTTCTAAAGATAAAATAGCTATAATGGCTTAAAATCCCTTTTGTTGGCGGGAGAAGGGGGGGGGGGGGGTTATCACATCTCGCCCAGGGTGCTGGTAGAGCTAAAACCGGCACTGCATAGAAGACAAGAATACATGGTTGTAGTAGCTTCTCTCTGCACTTGCAGCCTCCTCCACAAGTGACTATTGTACTTTATGTAAATACCTATAATAGTATTTAAAACAAAAACTGTAATTACATCCCTTCTTAGTTTATGTGTATTCTGAACCAGTGGTACAGTATGACACTACTTAGATGTAGCATCGGCAAATCGTTTTCGTACACTTCAATTCCAATTTACACAACTAATAAAAATCATTCATTATCGCGCCATTCAACCTTCAACAAGATCATTTTCGCCGATCATTTTTTAACGATCGATTTTCCGAATTTTGCCGATGCTTCATCTAAGTTGTGTCATACTATACTCTATTGTAAAAAAATTACTATCAATGTTCATAAATGCCTGCTGTTCAAATATTACGTATGCAGATTTATTACAATTATTTACCCCTCCATCCACCTTGTCAGCAAAAGTAAGCAAAGCTCTTACCCCCTCCCTCCATGCTTACGTAAATAATTTTCAATTAAAAATGTATTTTTTTTATATTATAATTACAATTATAATTTGAAAAATGAGAAAATAGATTTAGGATAGAATTGGTTCTAAACGTATGCGTTTATATTTGCGGGAATCCCCGAAAATGCGTTTAGTTTTCAAGTAGTTTTCACATAGACAATGTGAGGGTTGCCATTCGTGTAAAAAAGTTAATAACTACCAATGACGTAATCATCATCTAGGCTCCCCCCCCCTAACCCCCATGTCATCCAAAATAAACAAAACAGTGACCCCTCCACCCTCTATAGTGATTACGTAATACTTGAACGGCCCCCTTATCAGGGTCATAACTGAAACCCAGACTCAAACTCAAAAATCTAAATGAGTTTGAGTCTGGGTGTAAATATCAATAAAGGTAATGAAATGAAATGAAATGAAATATTATTTATTCAAATAGACCTTCACAGGCACTTATGAATAGTCAGACTCTAATGCACGGTTCGGAAGGTAGCTTTTGCTGAGAAGAGCCGGCAATAAACTCAGCAATTACTCTTTTCAAAATAAACTTCATAATTTAGGTACATAAAATGTATGAATTTAAATAAATTTATGAATGCCAACAGTCACAATTTTTACAATACTCTACCACCGGGTCCATATACACATAACTTATAACTTTTGAACCAGGGAGCAATGAAATCTGATATTCGAGGGCAAAATAGGACAAATTAGACAGACTTGGAATTCAAATCCGTGATGGTGGCCCTGCTAAAAAGTGCAACACAAAAAAATACTAATTACTTCTTTTTACTTTGGATAGCTTGTGTTGGACCTCTCACCGTCTTAATTAATAATTTGTTCCAGGTACAAGTAAGGCAGGATGAGCTGCCACATTACTTATGCAGCTACTGCGCTGCACTCCTGCTCAAGTGCGACATGTTCAGGATCAAGTGTATAGACGCACAGACAGTATTCAGAAATGCTCAATCTCACAATTTACAAGTAAGATAAAAAAATATAAATATTTTTGTTTGTAATGGATATGGGTATGGGTAAGCTATCTGTATGCCAAATTTCAGGTCGATCTGTTCAGTGGTTTGAGCTCTGCGTTGATACATCAGTCAGTCAGTCACGCTTTCCTTTTATATATTTAGATAAGAGACTTTTTTCTCAATTCGGGTTTTTATGCTTGTTCCCCAATTAGTCGTAACTCGTACAAGTCCTCCCCCTGCCCCGGTAACGCCCTGAGCCGAGGTTCGTACCCCATTCGGGGGTACCCTCAGGCGTTGTTACCTAAATATTACCCGGCTGAGAGCCCTCTGCGCTCGCCGATTTGTCCGGTAAGGTTGTTGCAGCCATCTGAGGCTACCAACGTAGTCCTTTCAAAAAAAAAAAAAAAATGCTTGTTCAGGCATAACTATTTTGCTTGAACCGATTTTAATAATTCGTTGGGTTCTCTATTGTCTTTGAAGGAGGTTTTACTAATTTTATTTTATTTAATTATTATCTTTCTTGGCAACCATCATCGTCATCATGTCCCTGCTATTCCCAATTATTTGTTTTCTCCGCAATATGTCCTCTTCCATTCAGTCCTTCTATCCATCATATCAGCATTCACTCCTTCATTACTCATATCATCTTTCACACAATCCATCCATCTCTATCTCGGTCTTCCTCTTCCCGTATATCCATCAACTTTCAAATTCATGACTCTTTTAGTGACATGGGTTTCATCCCTCCTCATGACATGTCCGAACCAGGATAAACGGTTCCCTCTCAATTTATCATTCACTGTTTTTTTTCTTTTTACTATGTATAGGCCTGCGTTTGACCACAATCTTACCGTGGGTAGTGATGATGTGGCCGATGATGGTACACAAAGCCTAGAAGGGAACTGGCTCTCAAGTGCAGCTGTCGGAACACATCGGAAGATGCTTGGCGACAGATTTTCAACTTGAGGGTGGTAGCTAGCCAGATGGGGTACTACAAAGTACCCTACCACCGTGCTATGGTTGCCTCACGATGTTTTCCTTCACCGAAAGCTCAAGCTGAGCTTACCACTGAGCTATCATCGTCTTATGTACTCATTCCTAATTTTGGCAATTTCTAGGCAACCATAGAGACATTAAAAAAAAGTGATAAAACAACATACTTATCAAGATCTATTATTGAATCAATTGATCTCAGTGATTCAACATATCTTGATGACTATGTAGATATTATACCTAAATCTACTGATATACAAAAGTGTATACTCAAAAATATTAAAATTGAATTTGATACTGAAGAAAATGATGCAGTAGATAAAAGTAATAAACAGAACATTAAAGATCATAAAGACAATTATGTACTGAGAGATATACTTGTAAATCACAAAAGTGAAGAGAAAAACAGTAGAATAGAAACTGTAGTGAATAATGATCAAACATTAATAAAATATGAAGATTTAAATACAGATTCTGAAGCATATATTGTATATAAAGACCCAAATCCAAGTATCTTAGATCGTGTAATTAAAAATGATATTCCAGTAGACTTTGAAAACGCGGATTCTAATTCAGACAGCGAAGAGGATTTTCTTGCAGATTTAAAAAAATCTAGTAAAGGTAAAGATCCAATAGCGAAAAATGTTTGTAAAGTTGAAAATAAAATAAAAAATGATTATCTTAGCAAAATGTATAATATGGATGATATAGATTTGAGTATAGAAGAACAGCTCAAGGAAATTGAAGATAGGAAGAAATCTGATAATTATTTGAAAGCTGCATACAAATGTGAACTCTGTTACAAAGGCTTTATGCTCGAAGATACTTATAATAGTCACATGCTGTCGCACGACGATGTAAGTATGTTTATTCGCAGTCGGGTGACTGCGAAGCCAAAAAAGGAGAGTTATGGGTTTGACTTGTATAATAATTATAACAGGCCAGTTGGCGTAGTTGATTATGACACCATTATCCCGGGACATTGATCACACACGGTTATCTGATCCCAAACTAAGCAGAGCTTGTACTATGGACAACCAGAGAACTGATATATATATATATACAAGGTTTTTTTGAAAATACATACTTATATAGATAATTACACCCAGACTCAGGACAAAGACATGTCCATGCACACAAACGTTAGTCCTGGATGGGAATCGAACCCACGACCAGCGGCGTGATAGGTGGTGTCTGAGCTGCAAGTAGCAAAAATTGAAATAAAATTTGAATTTCGAGGGCTACCTTCACCTTAAGATGTAAGTTAACTCAATCGAACGCTTCAATAAATCCGTAATTTCATCAACAGAAATACGGCAAGCACGTTTGCGAGATATGCCACTGCCACTTCATGAGTAGATCTCGACTGAACAGACATAAAAGTAACCACAAGAAAAGGTACACGTGCAAGGAATGCGGCTTCATCACCAAATATTTGTAAGTGTTTGCCATAAATACTTGAACTAGCCATTGTAGCGACCCCTATCAGCTACATAGTACAGACACCGATGGATAGATGGCGCTGCAATATATCGACACTATCAGTGGCGTAGCGTGGCCCTGCGGGGCCCCGTATAAAAAAATGTTTGGGGGCCCTTATGAATGGTAAAGATTATTAAGAAAAAAAAAATGTTTGCATAAAATTTAAGTATTTTTTTTACAAACAATTCAAATTAAATATACACTCTCCTTGCCTTTTTTTCGGCAAACTGATTTATTAAATCATTTATAGCTGATGATGACTTTGGTTTTTCTAATGTTTTTGCCTCTATGACGCACGTCGGGGGCCTCTGTGACCCGAGGCCCCGTATAATTGATACGGCGGTAGCTACGCCCCTGGACACTATCTACATACAAACCTACATCGCGCTAGTGGAGTTTGATCGCGCATTCGCATATATACAGGATTCCAACATTAACAGTTGGCACGATGACCCAGCCTGTTACCCCCTTAGGGTTTGAGTTTTCCAAAAGTCCTTTCTTAGCGGATACCTACGTCATAATAGCTATCTGTATGCCAAATTTCATCCTGATCCGTCCAGTGGTTTGAGCTGTGCGTTGATAGATCACTCAGTCAGTCTCACTTTCCTTTTATCTATCCAAATAATAAAGCTGAAGAGTTTGTTTGAACGCCCTAATCTCTGGAATTACTGGTCCGATTTAAAAAAATATTTCACTAATAGGAAGCTACATTATCCCCGAAGGTTATAGGCTACTTTTTATCCCGGGAACGCGAGTGAAGCCGCGGGGAACATACATGATTACTTAGTGTTTTTTTTTTATATAGATCACAAGCAAAAGAACATTTCAAATGGCATGGGGGAGTTAAAGACACGTGCAAATATTGCGGAAAAGGATTTAGGTAAGTAATTGCCCTGATTTTGCATCTCTTTCTAACAAACAAATAATAGGAGAGAGATTATTTTTATTACTATGTATAGGCACAAAATAACTTATAGGCCTGTGATAGACCACAATCTCACCGTGGTCAGTGACGATGTGGTGTGGCACTTTCTGGCAGGGCCACCATCATGGATCTGAATTCCAAGTCTGTCGCTATTTTGTCCTCGAATATCAGATTATGTCGCGTCCTGGTTCAAAAGTTATAAGGGTTTTTAGGTAAAGCTACATAGCTCTTGGACTACTCCATACAAAAAACAAATGTGTTATATACCTTTGAACCAGGACGCGACAAAATCTGGATTCGGGGAAAAAAATTGACAAATTCTGGAAGCAAACGGATCTTCGCTAGATGCTCTTCATTCTCTTTATTCTTGAGATATGAGGTGGACCTGCCAGGAAGCATGTTTCCTGGTAGGGCCAAAATCAAATCAAATCAAAAACACATTTATTCAATTCAGGCCCTGGTAAGGCACTTATGAACGTCGATAGTTACAATCATTACAATAGACTCTACCACCGGTTCCACATACACTTGAACTGAACACTCCGGCAACAAACTCAGCAAGGATTCATTTTTTTTTGTGGATCTTTACCTGGCCACCTAAAAACCCTTATAACTTGTGAACCAGGACGCGACAAAATCTGATATTCGAGGACAAAATAGCGACAGACTTGGAATTCAGATATGTGATGGCTCTTAGCGATGTGACCGATGGTGGTGCATTCATAAAGCCTAGAAGGGAATTATAGCGGAAGCGAATTCATATTATACTTAAAGTTAAGAAGATGTTGTTTGGTTATCTAAATAAAGGCTATTTTCGCTTGGCCAGCGGTCAATCGACTTACTATTTACATCTGAAAGTGTCGCACCCGACCAGCGACGAGCTCGTCCGCTGCGAGATATGCGGCGAGTCTTGTAATGGAGCGGTGGGCCTCAAGCTGCATGAGAAGAGGACGCATAAAGAGGTAAGGACAGGTAATTTGTGTGCATGAACATGTCTGTTTTTTTTTGTTGACAAGCAGGCAAGCGGTACACCTGATGGTAAGTGGTTACCGTCGCCTATCGCCATTTGCAATACCAGAGGTAATGTGTTGCCAACCTGTTACAATGCCGAGAAGGCTACTGGTTTATTTTTTGTTTGAAAGGACTAAAGTTGGTAGCCTCTGATGGCTGCAGGAACCTTACCGGACAAATCGGCGAGAGCAGAGGGCTCTCAGCCGGATAACATTTAGGTAACCACGACGAGGGCACCCCCGAATGGGGTACGAACCTCGGCTCTGGGCGTTACCGGGGGATGACTAAGTACGAGTTACGTCTAATTGGGGGACATGTATATGAATAAATAACTAAAGTTCACTGTACCCGGATGACAGCCGTGAGAAGGATAGCACCTACCACCGGGAGGTTCGAGTCGCCGCTGCGTTCGCCCCCCACGGGGTGGATTCACCAACACCTGACAAAGGGACCGTTGAAAGGATTATCCGGTGCCTACCGAACACAGCTCCCGGGATGGATGGTATTTCATCAATCATTGTGAAGTGGGCTTGGAAAGCGTCATCCGACGAGATGTGGCAAATGTTCGTAATCTGCATAGCGGAGGGGGTATTCCCCGACCTTTGGAAGACCGGAAAACTCATCGTTCTGCCAAAGTAGCAACGGCAAACCTCTCTCGGACCCGAAGGCCTATAGACCTATAACGTTACTGCCCATTCTAGGCTAAGTTCTTGAACGTGTCATAGTCTCTTGCGCTCCTAGTCTGTACCGTAACATTTCAGAATCGCAGCACGGTTTCTCGCGCGGCCGCTCCACGATCTTTACCTGGCCACCTAAAAACCCTTATAACTTGTGAACCAGGACGCGACAAAATCTGATATTCGAGGACAAAATAGCGAGACTCGGAATTCAGATATGTGATGACTCTCAGCGATGTGACCGATGGTGGTGCATTCATAAAGCCTAGAAGGGAATTATAGCGGAAGCGAATTCATATTATACTTAAAGTTAAGAAGATGTTGTTTGGTTATCTAAATAAAGGCTATTTTCGCTTGGCCAGCGGTCAATCGACTTACTATTTACATCTGAAAGTGTCGCACCCGACCAGCGACGAGCTCGTCCGCTGCGAGATATGCGGCGAGTCTTGTAATGGAGCGGTGGGCCTCAAGCTGCATGAGAAGAGGACGCATAAAGAGGTAAGGACAGTTGGCACAGTTTGATTCCCGTCCAGGACGCGGCCGCTCCACGGTCACGGCGCTTAGCCGAATAATTCCATCACCGATGCTAGTAACGAGAAGTACGTACAGCTGATACTTTTGGACATCTCGGGCGCTTTTGATAACGCGTGGTGCCAATGATCCTTTTAAAGGCGAAACAGTGCGGTGCGCCGCCTAAAATCTATCGTATACTGGTCAGTTACTTCACGAACCGCCGTGTGGGACTCCTCACCGGAGACCAAGCGGCGTGGAAGACCTGCACCATGGGATGTCCACAAGGATCAGTTCTAGGCCCGACATTATGGAACCTCCTCCTCAACGACCTCCTGCTGCTGCCGGTACCAGAGGGGGTACACATTATTGCCTACGCCGACGACGTGACAATAGCTATCGAGTCCAGATCGCGTGCGGATATCGAGAGGAAGGCCCAATCCACGTTGGATGGCATATCCGAATGAGGGACCCGCAATCGGCTGGGTTTTTCCCCGGGGAAATCACTAACGATGACGTATAAGGGGAAGTTCGCGAGACCGCCTACTATTCGTTTGAACGGGGCTTCGATAGCTAGTGTCAGTCAGGCCAAGATCTTAGGCGTGACCCTGGATGATGCTAAGTCCTACGTGCCGCATGCGGATTTTATCGGCGAGAGCGCTGCAAATTGCTTCGGGAAGATGGCGAGAGTTTCCGCATCGACCTGGAGTGTCAAGTTCCGTGCCCTTAGAGTCCTGTATTCAGGGACCTATGTGGCTACGATCACGTACGCTGCAGCCGTATGCTACAAACGCTCTTCCAACTTTGCGGTGAAGAGAGCATTGCTCCGAATACAGAGACCGGCGCTTATTATATTGACGAAAGCCGACCAGCTCCATGGCGTTATCAGTGCTAGCGGGTGTGTTACCAGCCGACCTGGAGGTACTTCGTGCTGGACGATTTGCGGAGGAGAGTATCCAACTGGCCCCAAAGGAGCGTAGGAAACTGAAGTCGGATATTAGGATCGCTATAGTTGCATTCTGACAAGAGCGATGGGTATCTACGGAAGACGGACGCGCACACCTGGCACACCATTAGGCGAACATACGAGGAATAAGGACAGCAAGATCGAGTGAAGCCCGACGTGAAGTCACATACTGTGGTGTCACGCCCCAGAAGGGGGAGAGGTGGCATGAGAAAGGGACACATTTTATTTGTAGGGAGCCAGCGAAGTGCGCGCGCGAAAGAGCCTCGAGCAAGTAGCGCGCGTAACAGATAACCTAATTCTAGACTAAAGGGAATGTTCAGATCTTTTTCTTTCTTATAGCCGGACTATGTTAAATGCAAGTTTACATTATGTAATAAATAAAATCATTGTTCAAAACCATAGTAATTTATTTTACTCATTCTCACACAAACAAATCACCTTAATAAGAGTCATTTATTAATTATTTAACTATTTACTATGTAGGTACATTAAATGATACACAACTTTTAGTAATTGATCTTTCAAGATATAATAAAGATTAACAGGGTCTTTCACAATTAAAAAAAAGAGAAGAAATAATAATAACATAATAATATACTCATCTTGTAATTTTCGGTTATAACTCGAATACTTCAGCAAAGTAATATATCTTACAGTAATCGTTAGGTACTACGGTGTAGTGCTATTTGCCAAGTTTACATTCAGCTTAATTCTTACGGACATAGGATACTAATATCCGAACCGTATAACAGCTGATTAATCGACCGTTTTACATCCAGCTTAATTCTCACGGACATAGACACAGTTTATATGTCCGAACCGCATAACAGCCGATTTAAACGGTCGATGAGTAATTTGGCATAGCTTTCGCTATTTACTTGAAGATTACTTTTCTCAACTTAATTCTTACGGCCAAGACAAACTATGAGAGATGTCTGCTCCGTATAACAGTCGAATGAAAAGTCATCTTAGCTCAAAATGATGCGGCTTTATATAGGCAACCTCAGACGCCGCAAAGTATGACGACATTTTGTACAAAATTGCATCATCTTACAAAAGTACAAGAAAATAGTTTTAAGGAATATTAGTTAAGCATTATAATTCACGTTAAGATTTGTGGTGGTAATATCTTGATATTTTTACAACGTTTAAACTATTTTCTTTATACCGTTACAAAATCCAAATTAAGTAACAAGTCATCAACAATATTATTTATATATAATTCATACATTATAATTCAAATCATGATTTATGGTATATCAATACTTCATATTCTTTATCTTTAACGAGGTTTTCAATTTATTCGTTTAGAGCATTATGAAATTCCTAAAGCAAACAAAGCAAGAAATCGTAAACCATATTATTTGTACATTATAAAATGTATAATTATCGATGGCACACAAACAGTAAGAATCTAAACTTATCTTGTATTTATTTGTTGTAAACCGGAAATGTGTATTTTGACGATCAATAAAATGTAATCAAAAAGATAAATGTTTTCAATAAACCTGTTCAGTGTTCCAATAAATCATAACTATTATTTTACCATACAAATACAGGGATAATATTTAAACTTTATGTTGCTTAAATTGTATAGTTTTGGTAATAATCTAACACGGCCAAACTGACGTATACTTTGCTCTCAAAGTACACGGAGTAAATAGTGTCACTTTCAATACCAATTTAGTGATACCAGAATTATCTTTCCACAATCGTCAAAGTCAAAGTCACGAGTCACAGTCAAAGAGTCAAAGTCAAAGTCAACGAGTCACAGTAAAAGTCAAGTCAATCAATCTTATTATCCAATCCTGAATATCATCGTATGTGATACCAGAATCAATCTTATTATCCAATCCTGAATATCATCGTATGTGATACCAGAATCAATCTTATTATCCAATCCTGAATACCATCGTATGTGATACCAGAATCAATCTTATTATCCAATCCTGAATACCATCGTATGTGATACCAGAATCAATCTTATTATCCAATCCTGAATACCATCGTATGTGATACCAGAATCAATCTTATTATCCAATCCTGAATATCATCGTATGTGATACCAGAATCAATCTTATCATCCAATCCTGAATATCATCGTATGTGATACCAGAATCAATTTTATTCTACAATTCCGAATATCACCATACGTGATACCAGAATCAATTTTATTTCTCTTTTTATCAAGTCATGTCAAAGTAATGGTCATGGTCAATTTTATACAAGTCTCATGTCAAAGTCATAGTCAATTTAATCAAGTCTCATGTCAAAGTCATAGTCAATTTTACACAAGTCTCATGTCAAAGTCATAGTCAATTTTACACAAGTCTCATGTCAAAGTCATAGTCAATTTTACACAAGTCTCATGTCAAAGTCATAGTCAATTTTACACAATTCTGTATTCACTTTTATCCCATTTCCACAAATCTATATTAAATTTGTAATCATCTTTATTAGTATCAATATATATCATTTATTTAGTAGTCTAACACGGTTATCATAGTTATCATGTCATTTTCAACAGAATGTTTTGATCAACCCACTCGCAAGTATGATAAGATATCTACAACTTAAGTTTCTTGGCGGCTTTACAGAGTACCTACTCATTTAATCGAGCCAATTATAGTAGGCATCCATTGATCGCCAAACATACTACAAATTGTTCGGCCAGTCTGACGTACTTCATTATTTTGCATTGGGTATATGATTCTTTTTTTTTTTGTTATTATGTATCTTTCAGCTCAACAATTATATTTTAAAACATTATTCTCACACGGGTATCAGATACCAATAATCTGATCAGAACTTGCACTACGGAAACCAGAGAAGCGATATACTACATATATTTTCCGTGGGATAAGTTCCATTTATTTTTTGGTTTACTATTTCTGACCAAGAAGTTTGGGGTTCTAAGGCAATGGTAGGTAATTAGGTGTTTTTTGAAGGAAATGGAGAGAGATTTTCCAAAATACAACATCAAAACTGAAATCCCGCAAATAAGTTCAGAAACAGATTTTCACTACTATATGTTGACCTAATACTAATTATTCATGATCCTGATTTATTATACAAAAATCAACGTCAAATTAACTCAGTCATTATAAAAGAAACTAATAAGCAATACTTACAATAACGTTACAATATTTTTTTTTTTATAATGTTGGGTTACGATATTTAATGTGGGTAAGACGTAGCACAGCGGTTAGGATAACTACAGTTCTATTGCTATTAGTGCACAAACTGCGTAGGTACCCTACTGCACCTTCATCATTATGTAACTCAGCCGATCCCCCATGATTGGTCTAATATCAAAACAAATTATGAAAGGTCGGAGGTGAATGTAGTATTCTATTAAACTAAAACTGTAACTGCTATGGATACAAGTGTATATGTTTTTCTTTTAAACAAAAAAAAACAATTGATTCAATATCAATCGACTAGTGTAAATAATTCAAAGGTTTTACAAAATGAATTTACAACGAATCCTGTGTTTACCAACTCAGGGGTTATAAACAATTCGACAGAGTCTTTATAGGTACTAAATCTTATACTCTTACGGATATTAATAGGACAACCTATTTGTTACCGTTTGTTAGAGTATAGGGAGGTATAGGGGAGCCTTTTTTGTACTTAATTTGGAGAGGGTAGCACCGATATAATTTTTTTTTTTTTTTTTTTTATCCTATATCTATTTATTGGTAGGCAAGCCAATTTGCACTAGAAAAATCATGATAATTTGATTAACTAATAAGATGTTGTATAAATCACGACGACGCGACGTAGGTAATTCTAATACATACTTTTGCAATTCTAAAATCAAAATACCACTCACTGTCTAATCACGAAATCTCAAAAATTACTTTACCTATGAAGCAAGAAAGCTACAAATATGGCAGGTTGTGGAGGAGACTTTACGTAGATGTAGGACTGGTGCAAGGTTGAAACACACGTTTGTACTAAACTCCTAAATGCATAGTGAAATGTACCTACGTATTGTTCGAAGCAAATGATAGATTTGCATTTTATTATAATTGACCTCCAAGTGGGTGGAAGTGAGAAGGCAATGATTGTAACGGAAAACAAAATTATTCAGACTAATTGCCTCTAAATTTAATGATAATACACTATGGGTAATGTGTATGTGACTATTCCTATTAAGAAAGAATTTTCCGAAATAAAATTTTGGCCAAGGGTAGCCGGGAGTCTTCTCAGTTCAAATGTATTGACATTCATAAGTGCCTTATTAGGGCCTAAACTTAATGAGTTAATTTCAATCACGGAAATAAATATTGGACACATTATCTCAGGAATAAATTGGTAAATTGGGAGGCTAAGCAAGACAAGAACATTTCAACAATGTTCATTTTGATAACCTACCTTTCTTGCAATACTTAAAAATACACTGGATAAAATCTCATCTCTAGAAAGAAAACACGGCTTTAAAGTATCTTACCTTATTACAAAGGTTGCAACAATCAGAGATGTTTATCATCACTGGGGCTACTAGAATTTATACTATCAGTTTGAGGGTAGTCTGTTACGGTCAATTGGTAGTTTAATTGCTGGGACCAAGATGATAGTGATACTATTAATTAAGAGGTGGTTGCAACGTTAACATGATAGTACATATATCTACGATAACTTTCTGCTGATTTAGATCGAATAATATTGTCTTTGTTAATCTTTCCCAAAAGTCTCTGGTTATGTGATGTCTAATTTGATTGATGATAAACAGCCGCTTGCTCCTAAGATTCAAACCAAGATACAGCAGATCCTTGACAGTTTTGCGCTTCAGTTGAAAGGGCGTCGATGCTTTTGCACCAGGACTCTGCTCCAGTTTGAGATCAGTCATAATTAGGTAGCAGCAAGAGTCAAGTCTTTAGTTTCGATGAAACTAGCGACTCGTAGGTAGGGCGCCATAGAGACACCAGAACTTCGGAATCCATTATAATGAACCTTCAAAAGAATAAGTATATTAATATATGTGGTTTGGGTTATCCCACTTCTGATAACAGATAACCTAATTCTAGACTAAAGGGAATGTTCAGATCTTTTTCTTTCTTATAGCCGGACTATGTTAAATGCAAGTTTACATTATGTAATAAATAAAATCATTGTTCAAAACCATAGTAATTTATTTTACTCATTCTCACACAAACAAATCACCTTAATAAGAGTCATTTATTAATTATTTAACTATTTACTATGTAGGTACATTAAATGATACACAACTTTTAGTAATTGATCTTTCAAGATATAATAAAGATTAACAGGGTCTTTCACAATTAAAAAAAAGAGAAGAAATAATAATAACATAATAATATACTCATCTTGTAATTTTCGGTTATAACTCGAATACTTCAGCAAAGTAATATATCTTACAGTAATCGTTAGGTACTACGGTGTAGTGCTATTTGCCAAGTTTACATTCAGCTTAATTCTTACGGACATAGGATACTAATATCCGAACCGTATAACAGCTGATTAATCGACCGTTTTACATCCAGCTTAATTCTCACGGACATAGACACAGTTTATATGTCCGAACCGCATAACAGCCGATTTAAACGGTCGATGAGTAATTTGGCATAGCTTTCGCTATTTACTTGAAGATTACTTTTCTCAACTTAATTCTTACGGCCAAGACAAACTATGAGAGATGTCTGCTCCGTATAACAGTCGAATGAAAAGTCATCTTAGCTCAAAATGATGCGGCTTTATATAGGCAACCTCAGACGCCGCAAAGTATGACGACATTTTGTACAAAATTGCATCATCTTACAAAAGTACAAGAAAATAGTTTTAAGGAATATTAGTTAAGCATTATAATTCACGTTAAGATTTGTGGTGGTAATATCTTGATATTTTTACAACGTTTAAACTATTTTCTTTATACCGTTACAAAATCCAAATTAAGTAACAAGTCATCAACAATATTATTTATATATAATTCATACATTATAATTCAAATCATGATTTATGGTATATCAATACTTCATATTCTTTATCTTTAACGAGGTTTTCAATTTATTCGTTTAGAGCATTATGAAATTCCTAAAGCAAACAAAGCAAGAAATCGTAAACCATATTATTTGTACATTATAAAATGTATAATTATCGATGGCACACAAACAGTAAGAATCTAAACTTATCTTGTATTTATTTGTTGTAAACCGGAAATGTGTATTTTGACGATCAATAAAATGTAATCAAAAAGATAAATGTTTTCAATAAACCTGTTCAGTGTTCCAATAAATCATAACTATTATTTTACCATACAAATACAGGGATAATATTTAAACTTTATGTTGCTTAAATTGTATAGTTTTGGTAATAATCTAACACGCGCATCTCCCACGATTCGGTCAGTATGCCGGGAGGCAGGTATGACCATGAGGAGGTGGAGGGAGTGTTCAGGAGCTATGAGACCACAGACAGACGGAACCGACAAACATATAACACCCCGTAGTTTTTGGGTCGGGGATTAAAAAATACTTTTAACAAAAAGAGAACCGTCTTCAAAAACATTAAAATGTATCACAAAACAACGGCGCTCACAATCATACGGTAACATATATAGTGTATAACTACTAAACAGCTGAACCGATTTCGATGACTAATATATCGCTATATACGTCATTATTGCGCGAGAGTCACTGGGTATATGAAAATTATATATTCAAAAAATAATCATCTATAAGCTTTCTATAGCTATGACAATTTTCGGAGCATTGATTCATATATTTATTAACACTAACAGATGTACTCCCCGGAGTGTTGCTGTCCTGTTTGCGACACTCAGTTCTACTGCTCCGGCGCGTTTAAGGCGCATCAAGGAACTGCCGGCCTGTGCATAACTACACACAAGTAAGCGACTACACACATGTTTGACACAAATATAACACTGTTTCATTAATACTATGCTCGTTGGTCATCAGGTATTGTGTGCGCTGCGGTATGGCGTTTGACACTGACGAATTGCTCAAGGAACATGAGACAGAGCAACGGAAACCAGGAACATGTTTTAAATGTGAAGTGGTAAGTTCTAATGATTATGATTAATTTAAGATTACACGAATTGGTATTAATTAGGAATAAGAAATGAATAATATTTTTAACCGACTTCAAAAAACGGAGGAGCATAACTTTTTTTTTTATTTGCGTTATTTTTGTGTTAGGTTCAGTATAGGTCTAAGGTGGTCCCTTTGTCTTTGAAGGAGGTTTTACTCTTTTTGTTTAAACGTTAATTATTTTATTGTAATTTACTTTTCAGTCTTAGATACTTACGTTATTAAGAAATAAATAAAAATGTAAAATTGCTGAGTTTCTTCTCAGTTCTTCTCGGTTCTTCTCAGCTGAGCTGACTTCTGTACCAGTGTTAACAATTATACAAACTACAATTAAAAAAAATACAGTTATTTACAACAATTACAAACTACATATAAAGAAATTACAATTATTTGCAACAATTATACAAACTACAAATAAAAAAATTACAATTATTTACAACAATTATACAAACTACTTATAAAGAAACTACAATTATTTACAACGATTATATAAACTACATATAAAAAAATTACAATATGCTGCTGAATATGCTTCAGAATATATTTTTGCCCTACTTTTTTGGGAAGTATTCATGAACTAGTATCTGACGCAGCGCGCTTGTCAAACAGTAGACAAATCTGGCCTGTTTTTTTGTTGCGATTGTACCGCAACACTCTATATAGACAGGTTTATTATCAGGTTTTTTATCCAGGGAACGTGGGTGAAACCGCGGAGGACAGCTAGTTTAATAATATGTTACTTAATTTCAGTGTAATAAGGATTTTAACGGCGTAACGAGTTATAAGAAGCATTTGAGGACTCACTCGACTTCCCTCATTGGCACTCGAGAAACAGATAAAGTAAAGAAACGCACCGTTTGTGAGATCTGTGGAAAAGTAATAGCGGTAAGCGTGGTCCCATATTCATATAGCTTGCCGCATCCTGTTTTACCCCCTTAGGGGTTGAATTTTCAAAATCCTTTCTTAGCGGAGGCCTACGTCATAACAGCTTCTGTATGCCAAATTTCAGCACGATCCGTCCAGTGGTTTGAGCTGTGCGCTGATAGATCACTCACTCAGATATCCTCGGACATCACAAGGCTATGAAAAAACATGCTAAACTTAAAATTGTCATACACATCGGCTGGTTTTCAGAAAAAATATAATTTAATGAGGTTTTTCTGTAGTATGTTCCACTAGGTGGCAGCACTGTAGCGAAAAACCAAGAGAGCATTCCATCTCCAAGTACTGTAAATCTTTAAGTCACGAGATCACGCGTGAACGGCTGGACCGATTTAACGAAATCCTTTTTTTTGTTGTTTGTTATTGTCAGGAGAAGGTTCTTATGAAAAAAAAATATTCGAGGTAAGGTATAGGTAGGAAGATAGATATAGGTATTAGGTAGGTAGGTCCCAGTTTCTTTTATACTTAAGGCAGGACAACGTCTGCGGGGCTAACTAGTAACATTATTTATATTTCAGAACAAGAATCTACTGAAACAGCACCATAGGAACAAACACTCGACTGAAGCACCTTATAAATGTACAGAATGTCCCAAGAGCTTCCGAGGTGCTTTAAATTTGCAGGCAAGTTGACGTCATACTGCTTATTTATTCTAGAACAAAATCAGTAAATCAGCTTGATGGTAAGCGGTTACCGTACACAGCACATTTTCAATGCCCCGGGTACTGCTGTCGAAGTTCATAAGTGCATTATCAGGACCTAAACTGAATAAATGAGTTTTTGAGAATTTTTAGTTTCCGAGTTTTATATTTTTTTTTCTCTACAGCTACACATACGCACACATACAGGAGAGCGTCCGTACCGGTGCTCGCATTGTCCAAAGGCATTTACAACTTATACGAACATGAAAAGACATAAACTAGTGAGTATCCTACATTATAGCTGCACTTGCACTAACAACTCCTACATTATAGCTCCACTTGCACTAACAACTCCTACATTATAGCTGCACTTGCACTAACAACTCCTACATTATAGCTCCACTTGCACTAACATCTCCTACATTATAGCTCCACTTGCACTAACAACTCCTACATTATAGCTCCTCTTGCACTAACAAATCCTACATTATAGCTCCACTTGCACTAACAACTCCTACATTATAGCTCCACTTGCACTAATAACTCCTACATTATAGCTCCACTTGCACTAACATCTCCTACATTATAGCTGCACTTGCACTAACAACTCCTACATTATAGCTCCACTTGCACTAACAACTCCTACATTATAGCTCTACTTGCATTAACATCTCCTACATTATAGCTCCACTTGCACTAACAACTCCTACATTATAGCTCCTCTTGCACTAACAACTCCTACATTATAGCTCCACTTGCACTAACATCTCCTACATTATAGCTGCACTTGCACTAACAACTCCTACATTATAGCTCCACTTGCACTAACAACTCCTACATTGTAGCTCCACTTATACTAACAACTCCTACATTATAGCTCCACTTGCACTAACAAATCCTTCATTATAACTGCAATTGCACTAACAACTCCTACATTATAGCTCCACTTGCACTAACAACTCCTACATTATAGCTCCACTTGCACTAACATCTCCTACATTATAGCTCCACTTGCACTAACAACTCCTACATTATAGCTCCTCTTGCACTAACATCTCCTACATAATAGCTCCACTTTTTTTTTATTATGTCAGGTCCACACAGGGGAGCGTCCACACACATGCGAGATGTGTGGAAAGGCATTTAAAACTAAGTGTGATGCAAAAACACACATCAAGACTGTTCACATGAAGATACCTATGCCGCCGAGGATCCGACGGAGGAACAAGAAAACTGAATGAACTAATACATATATTAATTAATGGAAGATGATGTGTCAGATAAGAGTGTATGGAGGAACAAAGTGTATGATTCCTCCTTTTAAGGGAAGATCTTCTGGCAGGCTGGGTCATCATGCCTGGGGACCGCCCTCCAACTGTAGATGTTGGAATCCTGTATATATGTTATTGCGCGAACGAAGAAGCGCGAACTTCACAAGCGCGATGTAGGTTGTATGTTTTGCGTACAGATACACACAGTACATATGAAGCTTTCAAACAGTACATATGAAGGTGCCCATGCCGCCGAAAATTCGCAAGAAGAAAACTGAATGTAATATAGTTAAAAATAATAAACATCTCAATTTTATTTGATGGCTTTTTTATTATTAAAAGTCTGAGCCGTTTATTTTTATTTTTAGATGCTGGTTTTATTAGGATTCTATTTTTAACAGACTTAAAAAGAGATTCTCAATTCGGTTGTATTTTTTTTTTGTTTATGAACTGATTTTGATAGTTTTTGCGTTGGGTTCAGTGCTCCAAGATATATTTTTTTAACTCTTTTTGTTAAAATTTAATTATTACCTACATTATAATGTTTTTTTTTATTATATTAGGATTTTGAACAATTTGACAATATGCATGTTTTTGGCTGCATCAATCTTACCGGACAAATCTGCGAGCGCAGAGGGCTCTCAGCCGGGGAACATTTAGGTAACCACGCCTGAGGGCATCCCCGAATGGAATACGAACCTCGGCTCAGGGCGTTACCGGGGGAGGGGGAGGACTTTGTACGAGTTATGACTATTTGGGGGCGGTCGGATTACTAATGGCAGCTCGTGCATGGTTTATTTATAGGTATTTAAATTTTAATAGGAATGATGAGTGGGTAATGAATTCTGTTTAGTCCGTCAGTTAGGTTATCAAACAATATTGGATACGTATTTTTTATTTTATCAAATCAATAAAAAAATATAAAGATAAGGCGCATCAAAGTTCAGGAGTGGGGGCTTGTGACGTCACATCTCTATAAAAAGTGCACTAAAACGTGACGTCACACGAAATTTTAACGCACTGTATCTTCGTTATTTTATGTTTTCGGAACTAAATAAAAAAAATGTGTCCAATATTTTTTGGTAATCTAACTGACGTACTAATTAGATTCTTTTAATCATCATTCCTTGGGTAGGGAACCCAAATGATACCTAAAGAAACATTAAATAAAACAACAATTTGGCATAGGAAAAAATATTTATTGACATAAAAATTCATCTGCCATTACTAAAGCGAACAAGAAAGTTCAAAATCTTCAAATTGCTTGTAATTTCAATTTAGGTACCTTTTATCATGCATGATGACATAAATAAGCCGTTCACCTGGAGTTGGCTGTGATGGAATGACGTCATAAATACAAGCAACACTTACTGGCGTAGTCTATACTAGGCGGGTCTGACTTGAGACGCGGAATTATTTTACATTGCGTTTCATATAAAAATATCATCCATATGAGTCTGGAAATAAATAATAATAATCTATATGTATATATAAAAATGAATCACTATTTCTCTTGGTCACGGCATCACGCGTGAATGGCTGGACCGATTTCGATAATTCTTTTTTTTATTGTGTTTGTTATTCAGAAGGTTTTTATGTAAGAAAAAGTTAGATTTAAGTTAAATTAGAAAATTTAAGAAAACGAACGCCCAATTCTGCTGCGGAACTACTAGGATAGCATAAGTTGTACGTACCTAGGTAGGTGTAGGTAGGTAGGGGTAGATAGGTGTAGGTAGGTATGTAGGTCCCAGTTTTTTTATTATCAGAGCAGGACAATGTCTGCCGGGCCGTTTGCCGATTCTGTTGTTTACAAACATAATAATATGCATGAATTGTTTTTATCGCATTTCTTAGCAAAATATAAAAATACCGTAAAGATTTCAAAAAGTGAAATTGTAATCGGCCAAGAAACACGGAAGATATAAGAATTTTAAACTACTTATTAGACAAAGAGATCGGACATAGTATGTGACATCATATACTGTTACGGTATACGGCCGTTAAATTCTGTTTTGCTAGTAAGAGATATCTTCGATGGCTTATGTCTTGGTTATTTAGGTGGTAGGGTACATTGTAGTACCCGCCTGGCTGGCTACCACCCTCAAGTTGAAAATCTGCCGCCAAGCACCCGTCGGTTTGTTCCGACAGCTACACTTGAGAGCCAGTTCCTTTCTAGGCTTTGTGTGCTTACCACCATTGGCCACATCATCAATGACCACTGTGAGATTGTGGTCAAACACAGGCCTATACATAGTACAAAAAAAATAGTTATACGAAAAAAAAATCATATAATCTACTTATTATATGAATGAGCTTTTATTAAAGCAATAAAGGAAATATTTAAGATAATTTATGTTAATATATGTCTTGTCGGTTGCCCTAATAAAATAAATAAACAGATACATGAAAAATTGAAGACAAAACACTCATCAGCCCCAATAGAACGATGAGTGGGTAAAAAATAATTAATTTTAATTAGTCCGTCAGTTAGGTTATCAAAAAATTTTTTATTTTATCAAATCAATAAAAAAATACAGAGTCGAATCCAAGTTCAGGACTGGGGGCTTGTGATGTCATCTCTCTGTAAAAAGTGTACTAAGACGTGACGTCACGTGAAATTTTAACGCACTGTATCTACGTTATTTTAGGAACTAAAGAAAAAACATGTGTGCAATATTTTATTTTGGTAATCTAACTGACGGACTAATTAGTTTTTTAGTCATCATCCCTATTCTATTCTTTGAATGTTAATGTTAATTTATGTTAATAATTATTATTATGAATTAAAATCGAAAATTATTTCAATAAAACTCACCTGGTACAAAAACCGCATTGTTTGCAACTGTATTTTGTTTTGTGATTCCTTTTATGTTTTATATAATCTTTTTGCCTTTTGAATTTCATTTTACAAATATCACACGTTACACAATCCATCTGTTGAAAACATTTCAATTATTATGCGATTTAATTTATTATTAACATTTTTTTTTTTCACTTTGTATAGGCCTGTGTTTGTTGAAAACATTTCAATTATTATGCGATTTAATTTATTATTAACATTTTTTTTTTAACTATGTATAGGCCTGTGTTTGACCACAATCTCACCGTGATCAGCGATGATGTGGCCGATGATGGTAAGCACACAAAGCCTAGAAAGGAACTGGCTCTCAAGTGCAGCTGTCGGAACACACCGAAAGGTGCTTGGCGACAGATTTTCAACTTAAGGGTGGTAGCCAGCCAGACGGGTACTACAAAGTACCCACCACCGTGCTATGGTTTCCTCACGATGTTTTCCTTCACCGAAAGCTCAAGCTCATTGTAGGATACGAACCCGGGACCTTCGTCTCGGCATCCGACGTCACTACCACTGAGCTATCATCGCCTTACATTTAAACTATTATGCGTTTTAATTTATTATTTTGTTGTGGAATGAACTGCCCGCGATGGCTTTCCCAAAAAACTACAGCATGGGGTTCTTCATGAAGGGTGTGAAGAATTTTTTGCAGGGTGGGCAACGCGCGAGTCATACCCCTAGTGTTGCAAGCGTTCATAGGCTACTGTAACCACTTACCATCAGGTGGGCCGTATGCTTGTGTGCTGCCTTAGTAGTATAAAAAAATATATTTATGAGTTTATTGGAAGGAATTATGTGAGCGCCATTTTTTTTATCGCACTTCTTAACCAAAATATGAAAATACCGTAAAAATGATGTCAAAAAGTGAAATCAAAATTAAATGCGGCCAAGAAACACGGAAGATATAAGCATTTTAAACTACTAATTAGACAAAGATACTATGATACTATGACGGCCATAATTATAAAATCCATGCTAAATTCTGTTTTGCTAGAAAGAGATAGGAATAAATCTTTGATGGCTTATCTTGGTAATTTTTATATTTATCTGAATTTTTTATTTTCCTACTGCTTCTTATATGAATGAACTTTTATTAACGCAAAAATACGCCCCTATTTCAGGGGCTATCATACATACCTGTTTATGAGTTATCTTGTGTTTGATGTAAGCTTGTTTAACATAAAAATATACTCCAGGACAACGTTCACACGAGTACTTTCCAGTATTGAAACCATCTTCAGCATCAGTCAAATCAATAACATCTGCTTTACTACTTTTAAATTTTCTGTTTTTCAACAATTGTTGCTTATTAAGTACTAAAGTCTTTTTCATTATTGACCTGTTTCTTACTTTCCCTTTATTAACCTTTCGATTTAATAATTGTAACAATTTCATCCGATTTTTACTTAATTCATTTACACCTGAATGTTTTCTTTGATATATTAAATTGAGTTTGTAATTTTTATTGTTACTACGAACTGTATCAGTTTTCTTGGTATCATGTATCGGTACAATATTACCAATATCAACTAAATCTTTATTCTTAATTGTAGAACCTACAAAACCTTGCTTATCAATAATTTCTGTTAGTTTGATTGTGGTTACACTCTGATCCTTATTTATTACCTTCATAATGTGAACACCATTTTCTTTAGTCACAGGTATTTCAAAATTTCGTTTATTAATAATTTCTGTTAAATTTAATACATCAGTAACGTGAAATACATCATTATTTTCGGTTACAGGTCCTTTAAAACTTCGTTTGATTATAACTCCTGTTGGTTTGACTGTATTTATACTCTGATTCTTATTTAATACATCATTATTTTCAGTTACAGGTCTTTGTAACTTTCGTATATCAACAACTGCTATTCGTTTGACTGTATTTACACTCTGATCAGTATTTAAAACATCAGGAATGTGAAATACATCATTATTTTCAGTTACAGGTACTTTTAACTTTCGTTTCTCAACAACTCCTGTTGTTTTGACTGAAGTTATACTCTGATTCTTATTTAATACATCATTATTTTCAGTTACAGGTTCTTTTAACTTTCGTATATCAACAACTGCTATTCGTTTGACTGTATTTACACTCTGATCAGTATTTAATACATCAGTAATGTCTAATACATCATTGTCTTCAGTTACAGGTGGTTTTAACTTTCGTTTCTCAACAACTCCTGTTGTTTTGACTGAAGTTATACTCTGATTCTTATTTAATACATCATTATTTTCAGTTACAGGTTTTTTTAACTTTCGTATATCAACAACTGCTCTTCGTTTGACTGTATGTACACTCTGATCAGTATTTAATACATCAGTAATGTCTAATACATCATTGTCTTCAGTTACAAGTCCTTCAACATTTCGTTTATTAATAACTTCTGTTGGTTTGACTGTATTTATACTCTGATTCTTATTTAATACATCATTATTTTCAGTTACAGGCGCTTTTAACTTTAGTTTCTCAACAACTCCTGTTGATTTGACTGTATTTACACTCTGATCATTATTTAAAACATCAGGAATGTGAATTACATCATTATTTTCAGTTACAGGTACTTTTAACTTTCGTTTCTCAACAACTCCTGTTGTTTTGACTGAAGTTATACTCTGATTCTTATTTAATACATCATTATTTTCAGTTACAGGTTTTTTTAACTTTCGTATATCAACAACTGCTATTCGTTTGACTGTATTAACACTCTGATCAGTATTTAATACATCAGTAATGTCTAATACATCATTGTCTTCAGTTACAAGTCCTTCAACATTTCGTTTATTAATAACTTCTGTTGGTTTGACTGTATTTATACTCTGATTCTTATTTAATACATCATTATTTTCAGTTACAGGTCTTTGTAACTTTCGTATATCAACAACTGCTATTCGTTTGACTGTATTTACACTCTGATCAGTATTTAAAACATCAGGAATGTGAAATACATCATTATTTTCAGTTACAGGTACTTTTAACTTTCGTTTCTCAACAACTCCTGTTGTTTTGACTGAAGTTATACTCTGATTCTTATTTAATACATCATTATTTTCAGTTACAGGTTCTTTTAACTTTCGTATATCAACAACTGCTATTCGTTTGACTGTATTTACACTCTGATCAGTATTTAATACATCAGTAATGTCTAATACATCATTGTCTTCAGTTACAGGTGGTTTTAACTTTCGTTTCTCAACAACTCCTGTTGTTTTGACTGAAGTTATACTCTGATTCTTATTTAATACATCATTATTTTCAGTTACAGGTTTTTTTAACTTTCGTATATCAACAACTGCTCTTCGTTTGACTGTATGTACACTCTGATCAGTATTTAATACATCAGTAATGTCTAATACATCATTGTCTTCAGTTACAAGTCCTTCAACATTTCGTTTATTAATAACTTCTGTTGGTTTGACTGTATTTATACTCTGATTCTTATTTAATACATCATTATTTTCAGTTACAGGCGCTTTTAACTTTAGTTTCTCAACAACTCCTGTTGATTTGACTGTATTTACACTCTGATCATTATTTAAAACATCAGGAATGTGAATTACATCATTATTTTCAGTTACAGGTACTTTTAACTTTCGTTTCTCAACAACTCCTGTTGTTTTGACTGAAGTTATACTCTGATTCTTATTTAATACATCATTATTTTCAGTTACAGGTTTTTTTAACTTTCGTATATCAACAACTGCTATTCGTTTGACTGTATTAACACTCTGATCAGTATTTAATACATCAGTAATGTCTAATACATCATTGTCTTCAGTTACAAGTCCTTCAACATTTCGTTTATTAATAACTTCTGTTGGTTTGACTGTATTTATACTCTGATTCTTATTTAATACATCATTATTTTCAGTTACAGGCGCTTTTAACTTTCGTTTCTCAACAACTCCTGTTGATTTGACTGTATTTACACTCTGATCATTATTTAAAACATCAGGAATGTGAATTACATCATTATTTTCAGTTACAGGTACTTTTAAATTCTGTTTCTCAACATCTCCTGTTGTTTTGACTGAAGTTATACTCTGATCCTTATTTAATACCACAGAATTGTGAAAATTTGCATCTTCTGTGAGACCAGAATCTATTGGAATGTCACGTATGTTTGATACAGTTGTATCTGAATCATTTGAACATTCATCAATATCATATATTGGTTCATTTATGTCTATTTTCTTATTGTTTACTGCGATATTTACGGAAAGTTGATGCGTATGTTTGTAAGGTAATATAAACTTGTTACTTTTTCTGTCTATCTCTTTCAAATGTTTTATTGTTAACTGAAATAGTAAATAAATATATAATGTAGGTACTAGCTGTTCCCCGCGGTTTTACGTTTAAAGTAGCCTAACCTTCGGGGATAATGTAGCTTTCTATTAGTAAAAGAATTTTTCTAATCGAGTAACTACAGATTTATGCATTCAAACAAACTCTTCAGCTTTATTATTAGTGTAGATATAGATTGGGCATAGAATAGATAATATTGTATACATCACAGACTCAGACCCAATAAAAAAGTTAAGTCGAAACTCTGGGAAGCGAGGCCATCAAAACTAGCCTCGCTGTGTACACACCAATGACGATGGGTAAAATTATGGCCTTCAAAAAACACCGATAATTTTATACTTAATTACAGTTCATGGCTTTGAAATGATGAATTTGTGGGATTGGGATTTCTAAAAGGTAAGCCGATGAGAATTGGCTTGTATGGACCCTTCGCCACTGGTACACACACACATATACAACATAACTACGCCTTGTGTTGTCGGTGTTACTCCCACGAGCCGCGATAGCTAGACTGACACGACAAGGCTAGTTACGTTGTACATGTGTGTATAATTGTGTATGTATACGCATCTGATATTACTTTCAACATACTTCCTGACCAAAATGGCCTTAACTACCGCACAGACAAAGTGTTTTTTTCCAAAAGCTAATAATTAAATAAGGAAACTTACTTCAACATTTTCATTTTGAGCGTTTTCTAATATAAGTCTTGCATGAAAGCACTTGATTCTGAATTTATCACATTTGAGCAATAGCGTAGCGCAGTAGCTGCATAAGTAATTTGGTAAGTCCTCTTTTATTTGTGTCTGAAACAATAATGGTGATTAGAATATAGTGAAGCCGGACCACATGGGCACGTCTCGCCATCGGCAGGGAGTCCATCCTCACACAATTTCAAGCATTTATTACTAAACAGGGATACAAATTTAGTTACATAATATTAAATACAAAGTAGTATAAATTATGACAAGTGGAGCAAGACAGTGATAACCTGCATGCCAAGACAAGGCAAGAGGAATAAGGGCCGACAGTGCTTGAGGTGGGCAGACGAAATCCAGAAGGTAGCTGGGGAACCTGGACGAGGAAGGCATGAGACAGACATGAGTGGAAGAGGTTAGAGGAGGCTTTTGCACATTGGGCAAACAGACCCAAACAAAAACATTTGTAGTAGTCTGAATAAAGAGCTTTATTATAATGATTAGTATAAATTATTCATTCCCTTGATCAGTGCATCCCCTTGACACAAAGGCCTCATCCACAGCCCTCCACCCCATCAATCTCTCGCCAGTCTCAGCCAATGCAGGCCACCGACCCTCCTCAAGTCGTCAGACCATCTCATAAGTGGTCTTCCTCTCTTTTTTTTGTATTGAGTCGAGGTGTCCATACTGTTATCCTTCATCCATTTCCACCCTCACACACTGTACCCTAAATGATCTCGCACAGTTCAGTCCCAAAGGAGCTTCCTACCACAGATGCTCAAGTTGTGGAATATGCTCCCCATTGTGGTTTTGGTTGGGGTATGATGAGATTTTTGCAGTGTAGCCTTGGGGACAGGGACATTTTTTTTTTTTCAATTTCGCTACTTCTTTCATTCATTCTTTGATCCTCCGAGGCACCAGTAACGAGATATGGGACTTTGAAGCAAGCGATTGCCTATATACACTTCGTGGTTTTTTTTTCCGTCCCTAAGGCTATTCTCTGACCCAGCGCCGGGAACTCAGGAGTGATACCCCTGGTGTTGTCGTCTCCAGGCTACGGAAACCGCTTACCATCAGGTGGGTCGTTTGCTACCTTAGTAGGGTAGTTTAAAGAACTTACCAATCTAGAATAGGCCTCCATCAGCTGGTTCTGGTGCATGTCATACAGTCGCACGTCAGTGGCCAGACATGCTCTACACACTTGTAAGTCTTGCAAATTAGAGGTGCTCTCATTCCTATTATTGAATTCATCAGACATATTATGAATGCAAATCTAAATCACTTAACGGCCAGGGTCCGACGAAATTGTTAGTTAAATGTTAAATTTATCTAAAATAACATTCAATCAAACAAACTTCTTATCAACAAAACATAGAGTAGATTAACAGATTAACTGATTAAATTCTCTTTGTAGATTAACTATTTTAGATGAAGCAAGTTTACAACAACGGTTTACACAAAGAGGTTCATACCATGGTTTACAAACAACAAACACAGATTAAATAGACAGACACAAAAATAAATACAGAGTATTATTTTTCCTTTTTGACATCACACTTCGTGTATTTTGCCAGTGTCAATGTGGGTATGTACTATCGACAAAGTTGAAGCATGATCACCTTAAGGGTGTATTTTGCGTGCAGTGACCAGCAGCTATCTGTGTCTCACACTATATAACCAGACAATGCGCTTGCAGTAAATACTGGCTGCAAGCGAAAAGGTCTCAAAACTGATCATGCTTCAACTTTGTTGATGGTACATACAAATATTCTTCATGTATTAAATTCTCGTCAATCGTCAAGTTTCAAAGTTCAAGTAAAGTTAAAGTCATGTTATATCATTTAAAAGTCAAAGTTGGTCAGTTTAATTTAGATTTTAGTAAAATGGTAGCCTAAAAAGTTCCACTAAAACTTTTCACGGGCTGAGACAACTTGAAAAGCATACACGTAATCATTTCACTTCAGTGCACTTGTATTGATCTTTAATGGACAAAAGACCACCGATAATATTCAATAAAACTCATAAGCAACTCACTCCAATCCTCTCATCGTACAGGCTGCAACCTTCCCTTCTAGAATCTCGCGTATCCGACGTCCATGGCAAGCCCTGATCGGAGCCGGATGATCCCATTACTCTCGCCCAGATTGCAGCCGACTCAGCTCGACAAAACGACGACACACAAAACCGACTTCCTCGGTATCGTCCTCGACGGTGAGGTACGTCGCGACGTCCTACCCAGTCTCGTCCCGTTCAAGCGGCCCGAGCTGCTCCCAGTAATCCGACCGCCCCTAACTAGTCGTAACTCGTACTATGTCCTCCCACTCCTTAACGGTAACGCCCTGAGCCGAGGTCCGTACCCCACAGGGGGTGCCCTCAGGCGCAGTTACCTAAAATTGTTTTTTGTCCGGTTGAGAGCCCTCTGCGCTCACCGAGTTGTCCGCGTAAGGGTGTTAACCATAAATTATGCACTCTATGGTGGTTCCTTCGGTTGGAGCGCGAAATTCAAATTTTATTACGTTTTTTTGCTAATTGCAGCTCAGTTAAAGGTCATAAGTTTGTCAACATGTGTTTTGCGACAAGAATGGTAGTATATTTATGAATTAATAAGAAAAAAAGCTATGTTTCATGAAATTCCGTTCAGCGGCTTGAAGAGTCTAGTGTTTGTGGCTTTCTTCATATTTTTAACTAGCTGTTCCCCGCGGCTTCACTCGCGTTCCTGGGATAAAAAGTAGCCTATAACCTTCGGGGATAATGTAACTTCCTATTAGTGAAAGAATTTTTCGAATCGGACCAGTAACGGGAGATTAGTGCGATCAAACAAACAAGCTTTATTGTTGGTATAGATATTAGTTACTAAGATGTCATCATATTATATTCTATTAGAAAAAATATGAATTAATTTATCATATTTATTTCTTGTACGTGTTTTGTTATTAATGTAGTTGATAAACTGAGTTACGAGTCTGGCAAATGAAACACACTCGAATTATTTGCAAACTTTTCATATCCAGTCTGGCTTCGCTGTCCGTATTTGGTCCAACAATTTTGTTGGCATATGTATTTTGTTTATAACAAGTAGTTTCCGTTACGCTTTTATTATTTTCAAATGTAATATAAATTTCAACCTTGACAGGAAAATATAAGAATTATAATAATAACGTTTTTAATGTCAATAAGGACAAGATTCGCCTGCAAAAGAGTTACGTTTCACGACTTTCCTAGATTTTCATTTTATTTGACAGCCTCGCCAGACTGGATATGGCAATGTTTTTTCAATGTATGAAGTACTTGGATAACCTGACTTGATACTTTAGAGTAATTTAGTTTTTTGTGTAAAACTTAACAATAGGATACATAATAATATTTAAATAATACAATCTAAACAAAATAGAAAATGCTGGTTTTGATAAAAAAAATTACAGATTATAGAAAAAACAAGTCTTTCATATGAAAAAATTATATGTTCCATTACATTCTAATATGGTTCTTAACGCCTTTCCTTAGATCTTTTAATAGGTAAATGTTGACCAAGAGGAACCCCGTGGACTTTAAACAAATGCTTTTTCACGGAACACAATCTTTTGTACCTGAAAAATTCAATTTAATTAATTTTGATTCATTCAGACTGGTACCACAAAGTACCCCACCACCGTGCTATGGTTTCCTCACCATGTCTTCATTCATCAATAATTAACTTCTAAGAAAGAGTAAAACCTCCTTTAGAGACTATAAAATTAAGGTGGATGCGTCGGTTGGAGCGCGAAATTCAAATTTTATCACGTTTAATTGCAGCTCAGTTATAGGTCGTAAGTTACCAACATGTTATTTGCGACAAGAATGGTAGTATATTTACTGATTAATAACAAAAGAAATCATCAACATATTCCTCCAAGGTATATTAGTAACATTTTCATGAAATAGTCGTATATGTCAGTAATATACCTTGGAGGAATATGTTGATGATTTCTTTTGTTATTAATCAGTAAATATACTACCATTCTTCTCGCAAATAACATGTTGATAACTTACGACCTGCAAAATAACGTTAGTGTTTGGTCATTTATTTTTGACACTGTCATCTAGCCTATTGCACTTGAGTGCCAGTTGCCTTCTCGGCATTGTAACAGGTCGGCAACACTATAGGCGACGGTAACCACTTACCATCAGGTGGACCGCCTGCCTGCTTGCCAACCCTCTGACATGCAAAAAAGTTATGCGTGAACACATATTTAAAAAAAAAACAGCCGAATTGATGACCTCCTCCTTTTTTTGAAGGAGGTTAAAATTTCAAGATCATTGTTGGAGTAGCTTGGTGTAGCTAGCCAGGCAGGTACTGCAAAGAACTCTACTACCGTTAAAGCTCAAGTTATTGTAGGATTCGAACCCACTACCACTGAACCTTGGTCTCTATACCACTTTCTGTGCAATAGCTTCAGTTTTAATCATTGTAATATAAAAATCCTGGGACATTGTTCACACGCGGTTATCTGATCCCAAACTAAGCAGAGCTTGTACTATGGACAACCAGATAACTGATATACTACATATACTACTTTTGTTTTGTAAATACATACTTATATATATAATTACACCCAGACTCAGGACAAACAGACATGTTCATGCACACAAATGTTTGTCCTGGATGGGAATCGAACCCACGACCAGCGGCGCGATAGGTGGAGTCTTAACCAATTGCGCCAACTGGCCTGTCAATATGAACTTACGTCTGAGGGCAGAGGTAGCAGTAAAACGTGTAGATCATCAGATGAACCTTGTTCCTATGCCATGATAGCTCCGAACCACTCTTGAACATTGCTGGACATCGTTCACACTGGGGATAATCATTATTTGTTTATTTTACATTATTCTTTACATTGTTTTTTACTTTTTTATACTACTAAGGTAGCAAGCATATGGCCCACCTGATGGTAAGTGGTTACCGTCGCCTATCGCCATTTGCAATACCAGAGATATTGCCAATATGTTGCCGACCTGTTATAATGCCGAGAAGGCAAACTGGCTCTCAAGTGCAATAGGGTAGTTGACTGACATATCAAATAAGCTACTTTTTAATAAATGTCAAAACGATAGTTTATATGGAATATTGTATGAAATATTACACTATGACGTCATAGTTTCACAGCATCAAATCATCTACTCTTAGTGGTTCTACTGGTAATTAAAAATCATAAAATGCATTAAATGTACAACATATTTGATGTTTCCACGTGTTTTTAGATGTTTTATGCATTGGTTAGTGTTTGGTCATTTATTTTTGACACTGTCAACTACCCTATTGCCGGAACACACCGGTAGGTGCTTGGCGACAAATTTTCAACTTGAGGGTGGTAGCCAGCCAGATGGGTACTACAAAGTACCCTACCACCGTGCTATGGTTTCCTCATGATGTTTTCCTTCACCGAAAGCTCAAGCTCATTGTAGGATTCGAACCCACGACGTTCGTCGCGGCATCCGACGTCACTACCACTGAGCTATCATCGCCTCATTACATAGTATAAAATGAAGTCGTTTTTTAATGTAATTTGTTGGAAAGAGATACAGTGACACCAAATTTAGCTTACCTGCACATTTCTGACGCCAAAGTGTTTGCGCATGTGTTGTGCGATAGTATTCCGCATCCGGAACGTGTCCCCGCACACGTCGCACACAAACGGCCGCTCACCCGTATGCACCGCGCGCGTGTGGTTCTACACAACACACACTTCATCAATGTCTACTCTGTACAACACACACTTCATCAAACACTACTCTGAACAACACACAATTCATAAATGTCTACTCTGTACAACACAAACTTCATCAAACACTACTCTGTACAGCACACACTTCATCAAACACTACTCTGAACAACACACACTTCATCAATGTCTACTCTGAACAACACACATTTCATCAATGTCTACTCTGTAAAACACATACTTCATCAAACACTACCCTGTGAAGTGTATGTTCACTTCGTCAATTTCTACTCTGGACATAGTGCCGATGTTTTGGCCGAAGCGGAAAGTTTCTAGCAAGCGTAATTGAACGAACTGTTACGAATGAGCGAGAGTAAAATGAAGCGACGATCGTAGTGGGTAATTAAATTTTTTAAAATAATAATTATAGCCAATCTTGAACTGGCTTTCTAAGACTTCGGCTTTGACTGAAAGTTAATTCAATAGCCGACTAATCAGCTTCCGCCCGAAATGCCGGACCCTATAGACAACACATACATACTTCCTCAACTAAAACTCAAACAAATTTATTTAGTTTAAGCCTTTATGAACTTCGACAGTTACAATAGACTCTACCACCGGTTCCACATACACTTGAACTGAGAACACTCCGGCAACAAACTCGGCAAGGGTTAATTCTTTTGAATATTATTACATTGTACTGAGGTACTAAAGGGGTACTAAAGGGTACCTGTAATTGTTTTAAATCCACTGCTCTGTAGGAGCATTGTGTACACGCAAGGCGTTTTTCTTTACCATGGACTCTTTGTTGATGGTAGCGCAGTATGTTAATGAAAGTGAACTTTTTACCGCATATCTGTTGAAAAATATATTGTATTAGTAAAATATTTGATGAGCCAATTGGCGCAGTTGGTTAAGACACCACCTATTGCGCCGCAGGTCGTGGGTTCGATTCCCATCCAGGACAAACATATGTGTACATGAACAACAAATGTTTATCCTGGCTGGGAATGGTTCCCATGACATGGTTCAAACCGGTAACGCCCTGAGCCGAGGTTCGTACCCCATTCGGGGGTGCCCTCAGGCGTTATTACCTAAATATTACCCGGCTGAGAGCCCTCTGGGCTCGCCGATTTGTCCGGTAAGGTTGCTGCAGCCATCAGAGGCTACCAACTTTAGTCCTTTAAAAAAAAAATGTTTCCCATGACCAGCGGCTCTACAGGTAGAGTCTTAACCAAGTGCGCCAACTGGCTTGTCAAATAAATGTATTATTTTCATGACTGATGGTGAAATGTACTTACCTCACAAGTGAATTCCCGCTCAAAGTGTGTTTTAGCGTGACATTTAAAAATGCTAGCATTCTTCAACATCTTATTGCAGAGTCTGCATTTAATAGGTCCGTTATTGTCGTACGGCTCAACTGCTAGAGCCATGCATTTACGGGTTTCAGCCTGGAATATACACAAATAGATTAAGAGCATGTAAATAAATAAATATCCTGTGACATTCTTCACACACGGTTATCTGATCCCAAACTAAGCTGAGCTTGTACTATGGAAACCAGATAACTGATATAATACTTTTTTTTTGTAAATACATATTTAAATAGATGTTTGTCCTGGATGGGAATCAAACCCATGACCAACTGCGCCATATAGAGGTAATTATGACGAGTTACATCGAAAGAAGAAAATTTTACTTTTTGAAATCTTTTTACGGTATTTTCAAAGAAATTCGATAAAAAAAACATGCATATTCCCTGTTACGTAATTTAAAACTCAGTTTTGAATAACAAAAGCATGTCCTTTTATTTTAGTGCACTTCCAAAAATGATTGCAAAGAGGAGAGATGCATTTTTCATCATTTCAAAGCCACTTCATGAACTTTAATTAATTGATATATGATCTGTGTTTTTTCAAGGCTTACCCTCGGCATATTTTCACCCCAGGCTGTATGTATTTCCAAAAAGTAGGATCTGATTATCCATAGTACAAGCTCTGCTCAGTTTGTGATCAGATAACAGTATGTGAGAAATGTCTCGGGACATTATTATAATAATCTATACTAATATTATAAAGAGGAAAGATTTAATTGTTTGTTTGTTTGCATTGAATAAGCTCCGAAACAAATGAACCAATTTGAAAAAATCTTTCACTAATAGGAAGCTACATTGTCCCCGAAGGTTATAGGCTACTTTTTATCTCAGGCATGCGAGTGAAACCGCAGGGAACAGCTAGTAATTAATAAGATACATACCTCTATCAAGGCTTTCTTTCTCATTTTGTCCTCACACTCCATTTGAATAGTATTCAGCAGATTGTCATCATCAGAACTTTCTAAATCTTTTATTGTATACCATTTTTCTATTTTTGTTTTTTTATTTAAGTCTAAATCGTGTACAGGTGACATTTTCAATGGTTCTATATCAGTTTGAAAGTAGTCATCAATTGATACACTATCGTTCAAGCTATCATTTGATTCTAGATCATCTATAGTTAGTTTTTTCTCATGCTTCCTACATTCATTGTCCGATTCCAAATCTTTTATCCTTATAGGACTGTACGTAGATTCAAAACTGTCGCTGGATTCCAAATCTGATATTGTTATGGTTGATTTTTTCAAATTTTTAACTTTATTTTTTTTCTCTTGATTTCTCAACATTGTTTCAGACTCCAAGCTCTGTTTACGTAGTTTTAAAGAGTCATTGATTATGTTGGTGCATGTTACACATATCAGTTGCGGTAAGCCATCGTTGAAGCATATCTGAAATAATAAAACTTATTTATTGCTCGGTGATTATTTATTTATAGACGATCTTGTGAGGGTCGCGGAAAACCGCTGGATGTGGGTATTTGGGTAGTGCAAGACCAGCCATCGTGGAGATCTTTGGGGAGGCCTTTGTCCAGCAGTGGACATCTTTCGGCTGACATGATGATGATGATTGCACTGGTACCATTATTTTGATATTTAGCAATTTCTTTGAAGAGGTAGTATTATTTTGTAAATATACCTGCGGTGCTTTGCTTTACGGCGTTTATGTATCGAAGCCATCACTTCACGCATAAAATAAAGTTTTGATGGAATTAGACACATAGACAGAACACACCACGGAACACTTTTACTCCACGGTATGTTCCCCTGTTATAATATATAGGCTACTTTTTATAGATTTTTTAACGTGGTTTATCCGCGAGAAACAAACAGCTAGTAAGTAAAATTTAATTAATTTTGTCTAGAAAGCGGTACCTTCACTCCAGTGACAGAAAATAAATCATCGCTGCGTTTATTGTTAAGACGCTCATCTTCAAATATAAGCGTTAAGTGTTCTTTTGCTAAACAAGTGCGGCACACATTCATTTTATTACACGAATTAAATTAAATTTGATTGCGAAAACCTTTGACAAAATCCATTCATACGTAAAGCAACAATTTTGTTTACGAAGAAAGATTTAATCATAGATAATACACTTTAAATGTTTCCAACATAGTGTTTATATCCTCTTTGGTTTCCAATTACAATTTCTTGTTTATGGCTCCATCGAGTAATCGATGACTTTGCCAATGTCATGGTTAGAAAAAAGAGTGAAAAACAACAAGAGTAAAGAATAGATCGCAAACTAACTGAGCATACTATATAGTGTTCTATATGACAGATACATGGTGATATAGTTTGGAACAAATAGGTCCAAATATTGCCCGACCAAAAGAAGTAGATACTTAATAAGTATCGCTTTGCATACAGCGTGGTGCATGATAGATATGGTACCTACTATACTATACGTTTTAATGTCTGGCAATACTTCAAGTACTGTCAATCAGTGTCAAAGTAGGTAGGTAAACAAAACTTTACCGTAAAAATTGTTGCATTTCACTGTTTTTTCTAACCAAGTAACCATGGCATTGGCAAAGTCATCGATCACTCGATGGAGCCATAAACAAGAAATTGGAATTTGTATTACTTTTCTTATAATTGTGTATGAGTGAGTAATGCAGACTGCAGAGTAATGTACCAAACAGTGTATCTAGAAGAGTCGGCTACATTCTCGTCGCGAATGTGTCGAGGACGTCTCGCTGCAGACGTTCGACTGAACGACATGCAGCAGAACAACCTGATGGAGGCCTATTCCACACTACTGAATACCGCTGTATGTTTACTACATTTACATTCAGCCGCTGCCTCTCACGCGGCATTAATTTCCTAAATACTGCTAAACCAGGATCGAGAGAAGTGTGTTCACATACTGTCCTAATACTACTTCACTTTCGTGTTTCGGCTATGGCAGACGTCGAAATAAATACAGCGTCAGCCCTGTTTTTTTGCGAAACGATATCAATTACAAAATAAAGTAATTTTTTTTTAAGTATACACCAATTCTTTTATACCTCTCTTTAAATCATAACTAGCGACGGGCCCCAGCTTCACGGGTGTTCAAATCTTTGAAATTTTCGGCTTTTCTGTACTATAATATGCATGTATTATACATATAAATCTTCCTCTTGAATCACTCTATTGCTGAAAACTGCATTAAAATCCATTGAGTAGTTTAATAATAGTACTTTATGATACTGTTGCATAATAGGGGTTATTAACTACGAGTGTGAGTTTAAGTACCGAACCGAGGTTCTTAATAGTATCACACGAGTTTTTAATACCTAATTATGTGCAGTATCATACAGTACTTTATCTAAACTCATATAAATAATGTCATTTAAAAAAAATTAATTTCTACCAACTACCAAAAAAAAAAAAAAAAAGCTATTTTTGTGACATTTTTGGTCAAAATGATATGTGTAGGCAAAAACAATAAAATATACAGACACAATAATCATATACTTAATCAAATCCGTGTTGCCAACTCCCAAAAATTCTTACCTCTAAGGTTCAAGTTAAAAAATTTGTGACATTGTCATCGTCAAATTGAATTGATACTGATTGATTATACTATTGATAGGTCCAAAGTGTACTTTAATAGAAAAAAAGTTATTTTATAGCATTATCTTGGGAACAACAACTGTACTATAATGAATCATTATACACGGGTGTGCATAAAGTGGCTCATTAAAGTACTGATTTTGATTTCATAATAAGAACATTACGATATGAGAGTAGATAAAAATAGTATATTTACACCATCAAAAACACAATATAAAATGAAATTGGTTCCGCTGTCTGTTTACTTAGATCTTTTAAACTACTCAGCAGATATTAATGCAGTTTACAGCAATAGATAGTGATTCAAGAGAAAGGTTCATATGTGTAATACATACATATTATCGTACAGAAAAACAGAGAAATTAAATTTGTACACCCATGCAAAGCTAGCTGGCGCGGGCTAGTTATTATTATTTTAAGGCAGTTGCCTTAAAATAAAAATGAATGTCAAAAAACTACACTCTTTCAATCTGCAGGTACCATCAACAAAGTTGAAGCATGAGTTTTGAGACCTTTTCGCTTGCAGCCAGTAATCATAGTTTGCCCTGTCCATTGTTGACAATAAAACGGTCTCTTGTAAAATCTTTTGTTTAGACTATTTACTGACAATGACAATCTACTATTTTATGACAAGCGCATTGTCTGGTTATATTGTGTGAGACACAGGTAGCGGCTGTTCACTGCACAAAATACACCCTTAAGGTGATCATGCTTCAACTTTGTCGATAGTACAAGTCAAAAAAAAAAAATCAAAATCAAAATCTCATTTATTCAGTTTAGGCCCTAATAAGGCACTTATGAATGTCAACAGTTACAATTTTTAGACTCTACTACCGGTTCGGAATACACTTGAAGTAACAGATGAGCTGCCACATTACTTATGCAGCTACTGCGCTGCACTCCTGCTCAAGTGCAACACATTCAGAACTAAGTGCATTGATGCTCTGTTTATATTGAGAAAAGCTCAACTTGAAATTGTACAAGTAAGTAGTAGTTTTGACAGGCCATTTGGCGCAGTTGGTTAAGACGCCACTTATTGTGCCGGAGGTTGTGAGTTTGATTCCCATCCAGGACAAACATTTGTGTGCATAAACATATCTGTTTGTCCTGAGTCTGGGAGTAATTACCTATATAAGTAAGTATTTACTAAAAAAAAAGGAGTATATGAAGTATATCAGTTATCTGGTTGTCCATAGTACAAGCTCTGCTTAGTTTGGGATTAGACAACCGCGTGTGAAGAATGTCCCAAAATATTATTAATTCATAGTTTACTTGCCATTTAAATTACAACTATCAAGACAACAAATTTGGAAAAAGGTCAAATAGAAACAATTGATATTATCAGTGAAAGTTTAAAACAAGAGCATGATTTAGCTTCCGATTAGGATGACGTAAAAGATGATATAACAAATATACAAAAAGATCATCAAGTAACAGATAATATTCTTACTGACCATGTTATTGAATCAAATAATCAAAATTTTAATGAAGAAAAAGATCCATTGCTAAAAGAAGAAGTTAGAGATGTGAGTGATAATGATAGAATTAAACAGCTGCCAGAAACTGTTAATATACAGTATTCAAGTGATACAAGTAATGAATTATATAATTGTCTTGATGTATCTAAAGGCAATGTTAAAGATACAGAGCCGGAAATAAGAGAAACAGCTATGCCTATTCAAGGAGAAGTGATTACAAATGCTGTAGAAGTTTCTTTGACAGCACCAGAAAGTCTTACAGTATCAGATTATGTATTAGACAATGATATCTCAAATGGAATTCCTGAGGAAGATTTAACATTAAATCTTCGATATGTGATTGAAATATCAGATGATTCTGATGATTCAGATGCTTTAATGGGCAGTTTAAGTGATCATACTGATTCATCAGGTCTAGATGACATTTTTGAAGACATGAAAAATCAAATCGAAATGTTGTCTTCGGTAATGGACGAAAAATTTAATAAACGGCAAATAAAGGTTAGAAGCACAGAAGATAATCAGGAGAAACCAAAACAGACTGCAGCAAAGTATGAAATGGTATTAACATATTTTACTAGAGAAGAACAGTTGAAGGAAATTGAGGATAGGAGAGAATCTGAGGATTGTAAAGGATTTAATAATGAAGATTCATATAATAATCATATGTCGTTACATGATAATGTAAGTATTATCATGGCTAGAAATTAACGTTATACTACGCTACTTAAAGGGTTTTTTATACTACAAACTAGCGACCCGCCCCGGCTTCGCCCGGCTTTTCTCAGCTTTTCTGTACTATAATATGCATGTATTATACATATAAACCTTCCTCTTGAATTACTCTATCTATTAAAAAAAACCGCATCAAAATCCGTTGCGTAGTTTTAAAGATCTAAGCATACATAGGGACAGACAGACGGGAAGCGACTTTGTTTTATACTATGTAGTGATAGTGACGTAGCAGCAAACTTGCATACGGCCCACCTGATGGTAAGTGGTTGCTGACCCTGCAAAAATCTATTCACACCCTCCATCTCTTGGGAAATTTTTGTCCAGTTGATTCGGGAATGGTAAATTTTCGCCTATTTTCTTAAATAATTTCAAAACTATTTATTTTAAAATAATATCAAAAATATATTTGACTTACTGTTATTACTTTTTTTTATTTTCTAATCTAAAAGTGGCCAATTATTTATGTTACACGTCCGATTTTGGGTCACCGACATACATATGTGTACCAAATTTCAACAATTTTGGAGCAAATTGGCTGTGACAGACAGACTGACACACAAGTGATCCTTTAGGTTTTTTCCTTTTGAGGTACGAGAAACCTTAAAAATGTGTATATTTTTCAATGACAGATCGACATGGCAGTTGACCGCTTTGGTTAACACACCACCTATCACGCCGCTGCTATGGGTTCGATTCCCATCCAGGACAAACATTTGTGTGCATGAACATGTCTGTTTGTCCTGTGTCTGAGTGTAATTATCTATATAAGTATGTATTTACAAAAAAAAAGTAGTATATGTAGTATATCAGTTATCTGGTTATCCATAGTACAAGCTCTGCTTAGTTTGGGATCAGATAACCGTGTGTGAACAATGTTCTAGGATATTTATTTAGAGATTAGCAGCAAGTTAGTTTGTGATATATGTCAGTATCACTTCACGAACGCAAATAAATTAAGGAGACATAAATTGTCCCACAGTCAACTGTTCACTTGCAAAGAATGCGGTTATACAACCAAATACAGGCATGTTTTGTATTAACCAATCTGGCGTGGCTGTCAAATAAAATGAAAATCTAGGAAAGTCGTGAAAAGCAACTCTTTTGCAGGCGAATCTTGTACTTATTGACTTTAAAAACGTTATTATTATAATTCTTATATTTTCCTGTCAAGGTTGAAATTTAAATAACATTTAAAAATAATAAAAGCGTAACGGAAACTACTTGTTATAAATAAAAGCCATATGCCAACAAAATTGTTGGGCCAAATACGGACAGCGACGCCAGACTGGTTAAGGTAAATAGCTGTTCCGCGCGGCTTCACTCGCGTTCCCGGGATAAAAAGTAGCCTATAACCTCCGGGGATAATGTAGCTTCCTATTAGTGAAAGGATTTTTCGAATCGGACCAGTAACTCCGGAGATTAGCGCGTTCAAACAAACAGACTCTTCAGCTTTCCCTTAGGGGATGGATTTTTCAAATATTTTTAAAAAAAAGGAGTTTCTTAATTTTGCTGTAAATATATACTAGCTGTCCCCCGCGGTTCCCGAGGGATCTTATGTTTTCTCGGGATAAAAAGTAGCCTATATGTTATTCCGGGGTATGATCTATCTATGTGCCAAGTTTAATCCAAATCCGTTCATTAGTTTTTACGTTAAACAAAGATACATACATACTCACAAACTTTCGCATTTATAATTATTAGTAGGATTTTTTTAATGTTTACTAGCCAAGGTCCTCGAGGAATCGGGGCACATGCATAAAAAAAAAACGATTCCGACGAATTGAGAACCTCCTCCTTTTAAAAGTCGGTTATTATATATCGGATTGAAACAAAAGTTTTATATATCTTTATACAGAATATAATAAATGAGAAAACATTCATAACTTTCCCAAAAATAGCGACACTCATAGTTTAAACACTAGAAATATGGATAAACTTGCTATACCTGTAACTCGTTTGAGCAAAGTTAGGGATTCTTTTAAGGGGCAATGTATACGCTTCTTTAACAAAGTACCCAAAGAAATTCAAGAATTGTCCGTGTTAACATTTAAAAAGCTAATTAAAGATAAGTTGTACAAAAAAGGGTACTATAAAGTTTCTGATTTTATAGAGGACAAGAACGCATTTCAATGAGTTGTTCGCTTCACATGCTATTTATTGTTATTATAATTTTTGTTATTATTATTGTCATATTGTTAATTTTTAGTAGTTTATGATACTGTTGCATAATAGGGGTTATTAAACACGAGTGTGAGTTTAAGTACCGAGCCGTAGGCGAGGTTCTTAATAGTATCACACGAGTTTTTAATACCTAATTATGTGCAGTATCATACAGTACTTTATCTAAACTCATCTAATAATGTAATTTAAAGGTAAAAATTCGATAATATTTTGTCATGGGTTTTCATGACTCACGGGTATCGATTATTCGTCATTTCCATTGCCGCCTCCACAATTTCAGATCCAAGTTTATTTCACCTTAGTATCACTGCTATTTTACTGTAATTTTTGGCCAAAATAAAATATGTATGCAAAAAAATCAATAAAATAAACAAACATTATAATCATCATCAAATTTGCATCTAAAATTGAATTGGTACTGATTGATTCCTATTTTTTTACAAAGAGAATATAATACTACGTTTAATTGTTTAGTCATGTCTGGCCACTTATAATGTTTTTTTCTTTATTATTTCGTTTAACAAGTTGACTGACAGTCATTGAAGTATTAAAACTCAAAAAACATTATAAGTAAGACATGTCCAAATACTTGTACTTTAATGAAAAAAAGTTATTTTATAGCATTATCTTGGGAAGAAAACTGTGCTATAATATAATTTTTTAATTTCATTATACACGGGTGTGCATAAAGTGGGAAGTAAGTAGTAAGAACATTACGATATGAGAGTAGATAAAATATTTTATCTACTCTCATATCGTAATGTTCTTATTATGAAATCAAAATCAGTACTTTAATGAGCCACTTTAGGCACACCCGTGTATAATGATTCATTATAGTACAGTTGTTGTTCCCAAGATAATGCTATAAAATAACTTTTTTTCTATTAAAGTACACTTTGGACCTATCAATAGTATAATCCATCAGTATCAATTCGATTTGACGATTACAATGTCACAAATTTTGTAACTTGAACTTTAGAGGTAAGAATATTTGGGAGTTGGCAACACGGATTTGATTAAGTATATGATTATTGTGTCTGTTTATTTTATTGTTTTTGCCTACATATATCATTTTGACCAAAAATTTCACTAAAATAGCAATTTTTTTTTTTTCTTTTTTTTTTTTTTTTGAAAAGTTCAGTTTGTTGAAAAATACTATCGATATGTCTATTTTTTTAAATTACATTATTTATATGAGTTTAGATAAAGTACTGTATGATACTGCACATAATTAGGTATTAAAAACTCGTGTGATACTATTAAGAACCTCGCCTACGGCTCGGTACTTAAACTCACACTCGTAGTTAATAACCCCTATTATGCAACAGTATCATAAACTACTATTATCTACTCTCATGTACGTAATAAGAACATTACGATACATAGTGATACTATTAAGAACCTCGCCTACGGCTCGGTACTTAAACTCACACTCGTGTTTAATAACCCCTATTATGCAACAGTATCATAAACTACTATTATTTTCTATAGTTTATTTTTATATACATATTTTTTATTTTTACAAATTTGACGATTAAAAATACTTGCAATGAGTTCATTTAAGACACTTTATAATTTGAATTTGAGATAATGACTTAAATATAAAAACAGCTCTAAAATTAAAAAAGAAAAAAAATGGTTCCATTTTGCACACATGTTATTACGCAGGCACTAAGGAAATCAAATTTAATCCTTAAGGGGGTAATAGTAGATTATACCTACAATTTTGGAGGGGCGAATCTTACCCAAATAGAATAGACTATGTTTTCTTCCTCCGTGTCCTAGGCGGCGCGGGCATCTTCATATGAACCATTTTGATGTGAGTTTGCACATCGCTTTTAAATGCGAATCTCTTCTTACAGATGTCGCAAGAGAAGGGACGCTCGTCTGAGTGTGCATGTATCTGTTAGTAAAGATTAACTTTTAAAAAAATAGTAAAACCTTATAATAAAATCAATATGAAGCTTGAAGATATACTGAACCCAACGAAAAAAGAATTATTAAAATCGGTCAAAAGCAAAAAAGGTATACGTGAACATTTAAAAAAAACCGAATTGAGAACATCCTCAAAAAAAAAATTAAGTCGCCAAGTTGGCGAGGTTGGTTAAAACACTATCACGCTGCAGGTTGTGGGTTCGATTCCCATCCAGGACAAACATTTGTGTGCATAGACTTATAAAAGAATTATCTAGTTTCCATAATACAAGCTCTGCTTAGTTAGGCACTAATAAAGGCATTTAGGCGCCGGAAATTACAATTGACACTACTAAGGTAAACATATACGAGTTGGATAAGTGGAGCTATAATGTAGGAGTTGTTAGGGTAAGTCGAGCTATAATGTAGGAGTTGTTTGTTAGTGTAAGTGGAGCTATAATGTAGGAGTTGATAAGGTAAGTGGAGCTATAATGTAGGAGTTGATAAGGTAAGTGGAGCTATAATGTAGGAGTTGTTAGGGTAAGTGGAGCTACAATGTAGGAGTTTTGGGTAAGTGGAGCTATAATGGTGCCGATTGTATTGTTTACGAACTTAACTAATATTAGACAAGTCACCTCTCTTTAATTTTAACCTTATTGAAAAAAGATAGATCATTTTTAATGCTGTCAGTCTAGTCCATGCCGTCGTAATATACGGGTAAATAGTCGTGACCAATAAAGATCGCGCTCAAATTCACGTTGAAATGTGTGATCGGATTAAACTGACAGGACTAAAATATCTTGCATCCCTTTCTTATATTTACTATTAGAAAGAGATATAGTGAGATTAAATTTATTTTAGTTCGTAAACAACAGAATCGGCACCAATGTAGGAGTTTTTAGGGTAAGTGGAGCTATAATGTAGGAGTTGTTAGTGTAAGTGGAGCTATAGTGTATATGTCGCGGGAAACCACAGGATGCGGGTAGCGTAAGACCGGCCAACGTGGAGATCCTTAGGGGAGGCCTTTGTCCAGCAGTGGACGTCTTTACGCTGAAATGAAGATATTATTTATATTGATACTTACTTGTAATTTGTGTTTCTTAAGGTTTGCATTGAGAGCAAATTTCTTCTGACATAAGTCGCATTCGTATGGTCGTTCACCAGAGTGGACGCGAGCGTGATGCTGTAAAAAAGTACTTTTTAGGGTTCCGTAGCCAAAGGGTGCTAATGGAAACCTATTACTAGGCCTCCGCTGTCCATCCGTTCACCTGTCAGCGGGCTGTATCTCATGAGCATGACAGTTGATATTTTTACACAATATTTATACACCTATCGCGCCGCTGGTCGTAGGTTCGATTCCCGTTCAGGAGAAACATTTGCGTGCGTGAACGAACATATCTGTTTGTCCTGTGTCTGGGTGTAATTATCTATATAAGTATGTATTTACAAAAAAAGTTGTATATCAGCTAGTTTCCATAGTACAAGCTCTGCTTAGTTTGGGATCAGAAAACCGTGTGTGAACAATGTCACAGGATATTTATTTACTTACCCGCAGATTAGTTAGATTCTTGAATTTCTTCTTGCATAAGTTACAGGGAAACGGCCTGTCGTTACTGTGTTTAAAATCTTGATGCAACTTGAGAACAGTTTTGTTCTACAAACAAAAACGATAAACATACAAATGACATCATCTCCGTGTCCTGTTTCAAATAATTTGTGTAACAACTGAGATAAGTAGTTATGTAAAGGTTGACAAGCAGGCAGGCGGTCCACCTGATGGTAAGTGGTTACCGTCGCCTATAGTGTTGCCGACCTGTTACAATACCGAGAAAGCAACTGGCACTCAAGTGCAATTGCCGGAACACGCCGGTAGCCAGACGGGTACTACTATGTACCCTACCACCGTACTATGGTTTCCTCACGATGATTTTCCTTCACCGAAAGCTCAAGCTCATTGTAGGATTCGAACCCACGACCTTCGTCGCGGCATCCGACGTCACTACCTATCATCACCTTAATTAGCCGTACAGTAAAAAATAATTTACCTTGTATGATTTTCCACAAACTTCACAAAAGACGCATTTATTATGCGCTTTACGACTTCTGTTATTTTTTTTCTTTTGATACAAACCAGGGCGGCTAAATCCATGAGCTGCTGTTGTCGTCATGTGCCCAATGTAGTATTGGTGGTTTTTGAAGGTTTTATTACACTGCAATATCATAATGTAGAAGTTATTAATATAAGTGGAGCTATAATGTAGGAGTTGTTAGTGCAAGTGGAGCTATAATGTAGGAGTTGTTAGTGTAAGTGGAGCTATAATGTAGGAGTTGTTAGGTGTAAGTGGAGCTATAATGTAGGAGTTGTTAGGTGTAAGTGGACCTATAATGTAGCAGTTGTTAGGTGTAAGTGGAGCTATAATGTAGGAGCTGTTAGTGTAAGTGGAGCTATAATGTAGGAGTTGTTAGTGTAAGTGGAGCTATAATGTAGGAGTTGTTGTTAGTAAATCATTTATTTCTGTTATGTTAAGATGTAGGTAATTCATAAGTTTTATACTGGTAACACAGAACCGTAAGAAAAGAATTAGCAGTCTATGACATCAGTAAAAAATTAAAAAATACTCTCTGTGAAAATGTCTAAAATAATGTGCGTATCAATTGTACAAATAAAATAAATACTTAATTAATAAACTATATTTCAATGCGCTGCGCTCGCTCTGAATACCTCAACAGGTTATGGGCCCAGAGCCGTCCAGCAGACGCAGTATGTAAAAAAGGTGCGTAATTTATAAAAAACCTAAAACCAGTGTTAAAAGCCACAACGGCTATACAAAGAAAAAATCAAGAATAAAACAGAAAAAACCGAAAGATGACTCAAGAAGAGGTTAAAATAGAAAAGTTGACGGATAGTGAAAGCTTCCTGATGTGGAAATTCGAATTCAATATTTACCTAAAAGCCTATAAATTAAATATGGATAATTCGCCTTTGCCGGAAGATGAAAACAAAATGGCTGAGTTCGAGACAAATGATGCTAAGGTGCAAAGAACGATTATGAATTCCATAGACAGAAAATTAAAAGGACAAATAATAGGGTGCAAAAGTGCTAAAGAAATGTATAACAAGTTGTGTCAGGTATTTGAAGGGACTGAAGAGAGAAATAAGAGCACATTATTACAAGAATTTTTTAACTTTAGAAAAGAAAATCGGCCCCTCGCCCAAATCATAACAGACTTAGAGAACCTGCGACTAAGGCTAAATAACCTTGGACAGAAAATTAATGATGACATGGTAATTTCTAAAATACTAACCTGCTTGCCCAGTAACTTAACACATTTCATAACAGCTTGGGAGTCATCTCCTGATGAAAAAAAGACTTTAACAAACCTAACAAACAGACTACTTGCGGAAGAGAGTCGCCTGCAAGAGCGAAGTCAAAATAATAAACAGCTAGCATTTCAAGCAGATAACAAAAAATATATAAAGTGCTTCAAATGCAACAAAAATGGGCACGTAAAGAATGATTGCAAAATGTGCAGTATTTGTAAAAAATTCAACCATCAAGAAAAAAGCTGTAAATTTATATCTAAACAATGCTCAATATGTAAAAAAACAAACCATAAAGAAGAAAATTGCTATTTTAAAAAATAAAAATAAAGATAAAACTAAACAAGATATGATTTTTTTAACAAATATAGAGAAGAATAACATAATAAATCAGAAGTTTATAGTAGATTCTGGATGCACAGCTCATATGACAAATAACCTCAACATACTAGATAATTTTACTAATCAGAACTCCTCTGTCTTAACTGCAAATAATGATAAAATGGAAGCTCAAGGTCAAGGAACTGTAAAAGGGACTAAATGTAAGTTGTCAAATACATTATTTGTACCAGACCTATCACAGAACTTACTGTCAGTAAATGCCATTACAAACAATAAAGGGATAGTTGTATTCACTCAAAATAAGGTTAACATTTATAAAGATACAGAGTTAATATTATGTGGTAAAAAAGAAAACGGGTTATATATAGTAAATATGCAACAAGAAAAAGAAAATAAATCTCTATTAATAAAAGAAAATGGAACAGCTACAGAATGGCACCGTAAACTTGGTCACCCAGGAAACACAGTTTTAGAAATTTTACAGAATGCTGTAGAAGGTATAAAGATATTAGGACCTACAAAATTAGAAGAACAATGTGAAATATGTATTCAATCAAAACAAGCTAGACTACCATTTAATACAATTAGAACCAGAATGGAAAGACCTTTACAACTAATACATACAGATGTTTGTGGTCCATTTGAAACTAAGACACATGATGACAAATATTATACACTGACCATAATAGATGATTACAGCAATTTTACAAAAATTTATATAATTAAATATAAAAGTGAAGTAACAGATTACATAAAACATTACATAGAAGAATCAGAGAGAGAATTGAATAAAAAAGTTTCTTGTATTAGATGTGACAATGGAGGTGAATATACAAGTAATGAGTTAAAGCAATGGTGCATGAAAAAAGGAATAAAACTAGATTATACAATACCTTATTCTCCTCAATTGAACGGTAAAGCAGAGAGAATGAACCGCACACTACTAGAGAAAACCAGAGCTTTATTGTTAGACTCAAATTTAATGAAAGAAATGTGGGGTGAAGCTATGTATTGTGCAGCATACATACTAAATAGATTACCGAGTAAGACCCTAATAAATAAGACACCTTTTGAAATGTGGCATGGTAAGAAACCTAACATATCAAACATGCAAAAATTTGGTTCTATTGTTTATGCTAAACAACTACATCCAAATCTAAAGAAACTAGATCCCAGAAGTAAGAAACTAACATTGATAGGATATACTAATAACGGATACAGACTGTGGAATATAAAAGAAAGAAAAATAGAAATTGCTAGAGATGTTGTAATAATTAGTGACAATACTACAGAATTTAATAAAGAGGAAAACATTAATAAAAATATAGAACACATACCTAAAATATTAATAAATAAAGATGAAACAGAATATAGTGATGATTTAAATAATGAAAATAATATAGATACAGTACAAACTACAACTGAATTTGAAGAAAATGTAATAGAAACAGAAAATAATATTAATGAAACAGAAGAAAATATAATAGAAACAGAAAATAATATTAATGAAACAGAAGAAAATATAATAGAAACAGAAAATGAAACTGAAAAATATATAGAAGAAACAGATAATGACGAAGAGGAAAATATAAAAGAAGATACACTAAGAAAAAGCAAAAGAATTAAAAAGAATCCAGAATACTTACAAGACTATGTATTACTTACCTATAATGAAGCTATTACATCTACAGAAAAAGAGAATTGGGAGAAGGCTATTAATTCGGAGAAGGAGTCACTGCAAAAGAATAATACATGGAAAATAGTAGATAAAAAAGAAGCAAAAGGAAAGAAAATACTTACCAATAAATGGATATTCAGAGTGAAAGAGAATGATGTATATAAAGCAAGACTTGTGGTAAGAGGATTTGAACAACATGGTATTGACTTCAACGAAATATACAGTCCAGTAGTTAGTCAATCAGCATTAAAATCGATGTTTGCTATAGCTGCTTCTAATAACTATGAAATAATGACATTTGATGTGAAGACTGCATTTTTATATGGAGAGTTAACTGATGAAGATATTTATATGAATATACCTGAAGGATATGAAAAACAACCAAATAAAGTTTGTCATTTGAAAAAGGCTCTGTATGGTCTGAAACAGGCCCCAATAACATGGAATAATAAATTTAAAACATGCATGCTAAAACTAGGATTGAGACCTACTAAAACAGATCAGTGTGTTTTTACAAACAATGACAAAACAATAATAATTGCTATATATGTAGATGACGGATTAGCTATATCAAAGAGTACAGAATCATTAACAGAAATATTACACTGCTTGGAAAAAGAGTTTGAAATAAAAGTATATAAAAATCCTACTAAGTATATTGGTTTTGAAATTGAAAAAAACAATGAAGGAATATATTTACACCAAGAATGTTACACTGAGAGCTTATTGAAGAAATACAGAATGATAGATTCTAAACCAGTAAGTACACCATGTAATACAGATAAAAAGACAGAAATTTCAGACACTACAGTAACAGATTTTCCATATAGAGAGTTAATAGGAGGACTACTTTATTTATCTACTAGATCACGACCAGACATAAGTCAAGCAGTAAACGAGGCCAGCAGAAAAATAGAAAACCCTAGCAAAGATGATATAATAGCTGTAAAGAAAATACTGAAGTACTTAAATGGAACAAGAAAGAAAGGAATATTATATAAGAAGGGAGGAGATATTTCAATGTTAAATGCTTATTGTGATGCTGACTATGCAAATTGTACCCAGACCAGACGTAGTAATACAGGCTTTGTTATTATGTTATCAGAAGGACCAATATCATGGTGTTCCAGGAGACAACCAATTGTTGCTTTGTCGTCCACCGAAGCAGAATATATAGCTGCAGCAGATTGTTGCAAAGAATGTCTTTATTTGAAATCATTTTTAAGTGAATTGTCTCCAAGTAAAATTAAAATTGTACTTAATATAGATAACCAGAGTGCTATAAAATTAATTAAAACAAATTCATTTAATAGAAGGTCTAAACACATAGATGTTAGATTTCATTTCATTTATGAAAATTATAAAAACAAAAATTTGCAAGTTAAATATTGTCCATCAGATCTGCAACTAGCAGACATATTTACAAAACCATTATTAAGAAATAAATTTGATTTTCATTGTAAACAAATGTTAAAGTAATTAAACCAGAAATTAAAGGTTTATAAAACTTTATGTTAAGAATTAATTTTGTTAATTAATTAATTCAGATGTGTAATAAACTTGATAAAAGGCTTGGAATTCTAGAGATTGAATTAGAATAGTTTAACATGAAGATTTCATCTTATAAATGTATAATGATTAGTAAAATAAGATTTGATTTCTTTTTAGTTCTTAGAGGATAGTAAATAAGTTTTGTTTCTTGAACTATGTCTGATTCTAGATAACTACATTAAAATGTTGCTAGTGAAGTTAAGATTGTATTTTATAAAAAATATTGTTTAAAAAATAGGAGAAGGTGTTAGTAAATCATTTATTTCTGTTATGTTAAGATGTAGGTAATTCATAAGTTTTATACTGGTAACACAGAACCGTAAGAAAAGAATTAGCAGTCTATGACATCAGTAAAAAATTAAAAAATACTCTCTGTGAAAATGTCTAAAATAATGTGCGTATCAATTGTACAAATAAAATAAATACTTAATTAATAAACTATATTTCAATGCGCTGCGCTCGCTCTGAATACCTCAACAGTTGTTAGTGTAAGTGGAGCTATAATGTAGGAGCTGTTAGTGTAAGTGGAGCTATAATGTAGGAGTTGTTAGGTGTAAGTGGAGCTATAATGTAGGAGCTGTTAGTGTAAGTGGAGCTATAATGTAGGAGTTGTTAGTGTAAGTGGAGCTATAATGTAGGAGTTGTTAGTGTAAGTGGAGCTATAATGTAGGAGTTGTTAGTGCAAGTGGAGCTATAATGTAGGAGTTGTTAGTGTAAGTGGAGCTATAATGTAGGAGTTGTTAGTGTAAGTGGAGCTATAATGTAGGAGTTGTTAGTGTAAGTGGAGCTATAATGTAGGATTTGTTAGGTGTAAGTGGAGCTATAATGTAGGAGCTGTTAGTGTAAGTGGAGCTATAATGTAGGAGTTGTTAGTGTAAGTGGAGCTATAATGTAGGAGTTGTTAGGTGTAAGTGGAGCTATAATGTAGGAGCTGTTAGTGTAAGTGGAGCTATAATGTAGGAGTTGTTAGTGTAAGTGGAGCTATAATGTAGGAGTTGTTAGTGTAAGTGGAGCTATAATGTAGGAGTTGTTAGTGTAAGTGGAGCTATAATGTAGGAGTTGTTAATATAAATGGAGCTATAATCTTACTTACCTCTACACATTTGTATTCATTAGGAGGCTTCCGTTGCTCTGTCTCATGTTCCTTGAGCAGTTCGTCAGTGTCAAACGCCATACCGCAGCGCACACAATACCTGATGACCAACGAGCATAGTATTAATGAAACAGTGTTATATTTGTGTCAAACATGTGTGTAGTCGCTTACTTGTGTGTAGTTATGCACAGGCCGGCGGTTCCTTGATGCACCTTCAACGCATCCGAGCAGTAGAACTGAGTGTCGCAAACAGAACAGTAACACTCCGGTGACCTCATCTGACATAGGTACATAAAAAAAAAATATAATTATATTATAAATTCTTCTCGCTAATGTAGACTTTTAAAGTCATATTTTGTGAGAAGAATCGGCAAGTTGCTCACCTCTAAATGTGCCTTCTGCTCATGACAGTTCAGTCCGTACTCTCCACTGAAGCAGTCTCCACACATCTCGCAGCGCATCATTTGATCGATGTTTGCGTGAGACAGCTTTATATGACCGCAGTAGCTTGAGCGGCGGCTAAATAATACAACAGATATTGACAAACCAATAGGGATGATGACAAAAAAAATCTAATTAAGATGGAGGCGTCGGTTGGAGCGCGAAATTCAAATTTTATCACGTTTGTATGTTGGTGATTTCTTTTGTTATTAATCAGTAAATGTACTACCATTCTTACCGCAAATAACATGTTGATAAACTTACGACCTATAACTGAGCTGCAATTTGCAAAAAATGTGATAAAATTTGAATTTCGCGCTCCAACCGAACGTTTCACCTTAAGTAGTCCGTCAGTTAGCTTACCAAAAAATATTGGTACACTTTTTATAGAGAGATGACGTCACAAGCCCCCACTCCACAACTTTGATGCAACTTATCTTTGTAATTTTTTATTGATTTGATAAAATAAAAAATACGTATCCAATATTTTTTGATAACCTAACTGACGGACTAAACAGAAATAACTATTTTTTACCCAATTATCATCCCTTGTCGCAGTTGGTTAAGACACCACCTACCGCGCCGCAGGTCGTGGGTTCATATCCCATCCAGAACAAACATTTGTGTGCATGAACATGTCCGTTTGTTCTGAGTCTAGGTGTAATCATCTATATAAGTATGTCATGTATGTTATAAAAACAAAGTAGTATATATCAGTTATCTGGTTGTCCATAGTACAAGCTCTGCTTAGTTTGGGATCAGATAACCGTGTGTGAACAATGTTACAGGATATTTATTTATATTCTAGTACTAGCAATCTATACTTACTTAAATTCCTTTCCACAAAATTTACATTTGAATCGAACTCCACCATGCCATTTGAAATGGTCTCTTGCTTGAGTTCTGTCAACACAAGAATTTTAGCTAGATTTAATTCTCAAGCTAGCCAATACAAAGAAAGCATGAGTCTCTACACACGTCTGTCTATAAAGTAATACAGGTCCTTATTTATAATCTAAAACGCATTATAAGCTATTGGAGCGACCTCAGTCAGCTACATAGTTCAGACACCGGTGGATAGATGGCGCTGCAATATATCAACACTATCTACATACAAGCTACATCGCGCTAGTGGAGTTCGTTCGCGCATTCGCATATATACAAGATTCTAACATCAAGAGTTCGAGGGCGGTCCCCAGACACGATGACCCAGCCTGGCGGAAGATCTTCCCTCTTCAATGGAGGAATCATCCACTTTGTCCCTCCATACTATCTTTAGCCCAGCGGTTTTAAGTTTCCAGGATAAAAATTAGCTCTCCGGTTTATTGCCTATCTAAGAAATCACTTCGATCTGATTGACAAACCAACAAATACACTTTAATAGTTATAATTTTTGTAGGGATTTAGTCATGACCAATAAAGATCGGCGAACCGATTGGTAAACAGTGAGACCGATAGGGTTCGCATACCTTACTTGCATTGCCGCAAACAATTGCACTAATCTGACATGACTAAATTTCTAAATAGTAGCCACCGAGGTATATTAATACGTATAGAGAAACTATCCTAAGCAAAAGTCATGCTCCATTCTGTTAATATTCGCTGCAGCGCTGAAACAATAATTAGTCTTTTAACCAGACAGTTTACCTAAACACGTACCGTTAGAACGCAAACGAAAGCGCCGTGATTTTCATCGCGCTTACGCGTTTCGTGTTTAAGGGTATACCTTCAGTTGGAGCGCGAAATTCAAATTTTATCAAGTTTTTTGCTAATTACAGCTCAGTTATAGGTCGTAAGTTATCAACATGTTATTTGCGAGAAGAATGGTAGTATATTTACTGATTAATAACAAAAGAAATCATCAACATATTCCTCCAAGGTATATTAGTAACATTTTCATGAAATAGTCGTATATGTGAGTAATATATAACTTACGACCTATAACTGAGCTGCAATTAGCAAAAAACTTGATAAAATTTTAATTTCGCGCTCCAACCGAACGTTCCCCCTTAAGCAACTAAGTGAAGTACGGCCGGATGGTTGCACTTGAACGTAACATAGAAGTCATGTGTTGCGTCGTCTCTATACGTAGTATACCTCAATGATAGTAGCAATATTTTTTCTACTTTACAGACAACAGAATAAGCATCAAAATCGTTCAATAAAATATACTCACGATGATTGCATGACCTGCCCGCATTCTCTACAAATAAATTTCCATTTGTGTTTATATTTGTGTCTACACAGACGTTTTAATGTCTTATGGTGTATGTGACATATATCGCACACATGTTTGCCTCTAATCTGTCGACAAATATTCATTTTAAGTTGTATACGTATGTCATTTATTCAGTTAAGACCCTAGGAACAGAGCAGATGTTGATAAGGTCAAAATTACTACCGGTTGAGAAGTCAAATCAACTGAGAAGAACCGGGAAGAAACTCAACAACAATATTTTGTATGATCTTAAAATTGTCTTTCATTTATTAAGTTTAGGAACAGAGCAGGGGTAATAAGTTTAGGAACAGATGATGATAAGACCCTAGATGGGCCTATTAAGGAGGTCAAAGTTACGACCAGTTCGGAAGTAAGAACAACTGAGAAGAACCGGGAAGAAACTCAACAACAATATTTTGTATTATCTTAAAGTTGTATAAGTCTGTCATTTGTTAAGTTTAGGAAAAGAGCAGAGAGATGATGATAAGGCACTGGATGAGCACTTAAGGAGATTAAAGTTACTACAAGTTCGGAAGTAACATCAACTGAGAAGAACCGGGAAGAAACTAAACAAAAATATTTTGTATGATCTTAAAGATTAATTAACTTGTAATTTATTTTTCTATATGACGATGTCGGCTCGGTGGTAGACATCGAATGTTGTGACGAAGATTGCGGGTTCGAATCCTACAATGAGCTTCAGCTTTCACATTCCAGTTCTCTACTAGGCATTGTGTGCTTACCGCGCTTTGTACACAACAGAATCGGCACCAATATTGAACTAACATAAAAACAGCTCATATGGAACTTTCAGTGCTACACTAACACTGTAAGCTTGTAATAAAAATAAGAAACCCCCAAAATTCATTAGAAAATTGGTCATAACTTCTAAACGGCTGAGCGGATTTTCTTAAAACATACCTAAGGACACTCTCAAAACTCATTTATTCAGTTTAGGCCCTGATAAGGCTCTTATGAATGTCAACAGTTACAATTTTACAATAGACTCTAACACCGGTTCCACATACACTTGAACTGAGAACACTCCGGCAACAAACTCAGCAAGGTTTCATTTTTTTTTGTGGATCTTTACCTGGCCTAAAAACCCTTATAACTTGTGGACCAGGACGCGACAAAATCTGATATTCGAGGACAAAATAGCGACAGACTTGGAATTCAGATATGTGATGGCTCTCAGCGACAGCTCAGTCACAATTTTACAATAGACTATAACACCGGTTCGGAATACACTTGAACTGAGAAGACTCCGGCAAGAAACACTTTTTTTTTGTGGATCTTTTTATTAAGATTATCTCTCGATTAAGATACCTTTCAAACAAAAAAAAACTAAATGGATATTGGTAAATCCATTCAGGAGCTATGAGGGCACAGACAGACACGTGAAACTTATAACAACCCCATCGGGGGTTAAAAATACTTACATCATCATGAAGCAGCATATGTTTTTTAAATGTAACTTCTGACATAAAACCTTTAAAGCACAATTCACATTTCATATTAGCCAATAAATAATTCTTAGACTCTTTTCTTTTTTCAATATCTTCCAACTGTTCCTCTTTACTTAGTTCCAATACGTCTGTATTGTAAATCTTACTTAAACCATCTTTGTCTATCTTGGATTCTCTAGCTAACTTCACAGTCCTATTATTCTTAAGAATCTCTTTACATTTCAATATAATCTGTACGTCTTTTCTTTCAAGAAATTTCTTTGATAAATTTTTCTTTATATCATCACTGTAATCAGTTTCTATTTTATCGAAATTTATTTTAAGTTCCTCTACATTGATAATACCTAGAGAATTCAAATGTAAAATCTTCTTTTTTGTATCATCATTCATTCTTATCCTTTTACCAATCGCCGCGAGATTTATTATTGTATTTAATATAGCTGTATCACTAGTGCAATCCTTAAATCCGTCACATTGATCAATTATTGCTGGATTAGAATCCATCTTTTCATGAGAATCGTCGCTTAACTGATCAATACCTGAAGTGAATTCTAAGTCTGAAATATCAATTTCGTTTTCACTTTTACCATCAGCAGATTGTATGTCATATTCACTGACTACATTAGACTCACAATCAGATACTACGTCTTCTAGTTCAGTTTTCAAATACTGTATATAAATTGGCTTATCTGGGACTATAGTTTCTATTTTATTAGGTTCATCAACATCAACTCCATTTCTATTATTCAATAGTGTTTTTCTAAGTATAGAATCATTTGTATCTATTTCAACTTTAATAGGGTCAGGTACATTGTCTGTGTATACTTGTTGTATTGCGTCTATATTAATATTAAGTACGTAAGATTGTCTTAAGAGTGGCGGTTTGTTTATTTGTTTAATTTGATCCAGAGTTAGCTAAAAACCAATAAATACATTTCTTATAATAAATTCAAAGAGTATGTTAAACATAAGTTGATCGACAAGGCCTATTATAAGGTGGCTCATTACATAGAAGACAAGAATACATGGTTGTAGTAGCTTCTCTCTGCACTTGCAGCCCCCTGGCCAAGTGATAATCGTATGAAGTTTATGTATATTTAAAACTGTACCTAATTACATAAATTAAAAAAAAAAAAAAGAGCCACCAAAAAAAGAAGCCTTGCTGAATTTCTTGCCGGAGTCTTCTCAGTTCAAGTGTATTCCGAACCGGTAGTAGAGTCTATTGTAAAACTGTAACTTTTGACATTCATAAGTGCCTTATTAGGGCCTAAACTGAATAAATGAATTTGATTTTGATTTTTTTATGTCAGAAGGTTGCGGCCTCAGGTGATGGTGAGTGGTTATCGTCGCCTATCGCCAATAGCAATACCAATCTGTTACAATGCCAAGAAGGCAACTGGCTCTCAAGTGCAATTGCCGGAACACACCGACTTGAGACAGATTTCCAGAATGATGGTGGTAGCCAGACGGTTACTACAAAGTGCCCTACCACCATGCTATGGTTTCCTCACGATGTTTTCCCCCACCAAAGCTCAAGCTCATTGTAGGATTCGAAGCTACGACCTTCGTCGCGGCATCCGCGTCACTATCACTGAGCTGAATGTCCTAGGATATTTATTTAGTATAAATAAATACTAATAAAGGTACTTACATCAACATTGTGTAGTTGAGGATTTTTGAAAAAAGACATTGTGTCAAGGCACTTTGATCTGAATGCATTGTATTTGAGCAGCAGTGCAGTGCAGTAGTTGCATAAATATTTTGGTAAGTCATATGTTGAGTTTATCTGCAACATAAATAACATAAAAATTTTGTTATGTCAAATTCTAAAATAATGTGATACTACCACAGAGCTATCCTCGCCAGAAAACCTTATAGTAGGTCTTGTAAATCAATTTATATTTTATTCTTTCCGAATAGACTATCTATTTAAGGGGTATCTATCTATATTATTATGTAGATACAATTTTCTTTTATATAAAACTAGCTACCCCTGCAGTTTTATTCACATGGCAGGGATAAAAAGTTGCCAATAACACTCGGGTTTGATGAAGGCTCCTATCAGTGAAAGAATTATTCAAAACTGACTCGCAGTTCCAGAGATTAGGACGCTCAAACAAACTCTTCAGCTTTATTATTACTATACAGTGTGTCCAGTCATGAACTAGCAATATTCTAGATACTATATATTTCAAATGTCTCTTATGTTTTGTATGAATAGTTTGTTTTTTTTTAAGTTTTCAGGGTTGGTCCCAAGATAAGTCCCATAAAATGTGTTCAAATAAAAGTACCTATAATAAAGCTAGTTCATGATCATGACAGACACACTGTATAGATAGATAGGCTAGCAGGTCGTCGACGGACCCCACGGAGTTTTTCGATGGCAAGCAGAGCGCTTCTCTAAAAATACTACAATACCTTAGAGTACTTACATTAGTGTTCAATAATGCACAATATGGCTCAATCAAGTTGTTCTGTTGCATGTCGTACAATCGGGCATCAGTGGCGAGACATCCTCGACACACTCGCAAAGTGCTTGTCGGCAACGGGTTAGTTTTTGGGTTTGTTATCACATAAATCACCGACATTTCTTTGCGTTAGATATTATAACAAGAGTAGAGAGTAGCCTTAGGGGGTAGAATAATCCTTTTGAAATTCCATTTGTTTTTATCGATTTTAGCGAAGTGCGAATTAAATCAATTTTAAACACTTTAAACAATGTGAAAGGAACAGCACAGCAACACAACAATGAAGTTTTACTTGACGATTTTGATTTGACAACTTTTGTTTGACAGGGACCAGGGTTGAATTGTCAATTTCCAAAAATTCTTACCCCTAAAGCTAAAATCAAAAACCCTTAAAATCGTCACTATAACTTGGAAAACCCCCAAAAAATAAGTACAATGTTATGCTTAGTATTTTTAATTGAAATATTAAAAACTTTTCCATTACTAAAAAGTCTGAACTATTTAATATCTATAAATATAGAATAACCCAAAAATAACGAATTTCGCATTTCTCGTAACATTCTGGCAATACTGAAACTGTAACACTAAAAAAAAACATCCATTTTCAATTGTTGCTCTGATAAAATTAAAATCCTACTAAAACTACTAAATCAAAAAGTAAACATTCCTTAGTAATCCTTACTGGCCTCCTCCCATCCTAAATAATTGTTCTAACGAAGTATTTTATGTAGGTATTTCAATAAAAATCCCACCTACTTACTTATGTCGGCAATGGAACGTGTTAAACACGTTCGTAAAGCAGATAAAAGACTCAAAAATCGTTACGTACCTTACCTTAATACACAGTTGACCGCGTCAGTGGAAACGCACCCTACCTTTGAGTACTTGAAAAAAAAAACTTCGTTCTACACCCCTAAACTTTTTTTTTTGTTTCCGATTTGGAACAAAAGTGAACGCGATAAATATAGAGCATTAGACAATTGAAATAAGGTTTATTTTAACAATTAACTTTTTTCTTAATTCTGAATATCTGTACTGGGGATTTCTGTACATTTAAAATAGAAATAGGGGAAAAAAACCCGCTTTAGCTTATATTTTGTAATTAATTTATGTACATGTAAAAGCCTTATTTCTATAACGACACAAGAATTTATTCAGTATTCTTGTTCCTACGTCGTTTTCTCGGAGGCAAGGGTATCCTCATGTGTACTGTTTTCACGTGAGTTTTTGCATCACTAGTAGTTTTAAAAGTTTTTCCACAAACATCGCACGAGTGTGGCCGCTCCCCTGAATGTACCTGTCACAAAAAAGAGCTCTAATGTAGAAGTTGTTAGGGTAAGTGGAGCTATATTATAGGAGTGGTTAGGGTAAGTGGAGCTATAATGTAGGAGTTGTTAGGGTAAGTGGAGCTATAATGTAGGAGTTGTTAGGGTAAGTGGAGCTATAATGTAGGAGTTATTAGGGTAAGTGGAGCTATAATGTAGGAGTTGTTAGGGTAAGTGGAGCTATAATGTAGGAGTTGTTAGGGTAAGTGGAGCTATAATGTAGGAGTTATTAGGGTAAGTGGAGCTATAATGTAGGAATTTGTTAGGATAAATGGAGCTATAATGTAGGAGTTGTTAGTGTAAGTGGTGCTATAATGTAGGTAATCTATTGAAGTAAAATATCGTGAGGAAACGGCAAGGCTGCAGTTTACCAACAATATTTCGATCGAATAGAATAATACTCACAAGGTTATGTCTGATAAGATTTTGTATAGTTTTAAATGCTTTCGGGCAATTGAGGCAGTGGAACGGACGCTCACCGGTGTGAGTGCGCATGTGTATCTGTTAGAGAAAACAAGTGGATTATAACCTCTCTATTATTAAAAGCTTTTATTTATTTTCACCTGTCCCGATGTTTGTCATCAAATCTTTCAAGTTAAATTTGATCCACTTCCCGGTTACCGATTGAGCTGAAATTTTGCATGCATGTGTAAACCGGATGACAATGCCAAATTATTACGACCGAGCTGATTTGATGCTGGAGCTGGAAGGTGGCCATAGGAACTCTGCAATAAAACGACACAACCCCGTCGTCTTTGGGTTAATTAGAACCATCTTAACGAGTAGTTGAAGATTGTGCAAAAAAAGTATAGTCGACAATAAAAGTTTGTAGCAAAAATGATTTTTTTGACAGATACTTGTTTTCATATAACTCACTTTCACCCGCAATCACCTATTTTACACCCTTAGGGATTGAATTTTCAAAAATCCTTCTCGTAAAGACTACCACTTGTACCATTATGTACTATTATGGATAGTTTTTTCAGAAACATTCAAATCAATTTATAGCGTTTTCCAAAAATTAATAAAATTGTATTTTACCTGCAAATTAACAGCACTCTGGAAGTTCTTAGGGCATTCATTGCATTGATAAGGTCTTTCATTTGTGTGTTTTAAACGATGATGCACTTTTAAGAGACCGTTATTCTGAAATTATAAGTTATTTAGATCATTTATTTAAGAAAATAGGCGAAAATTTACCATTCCCCCCTTATCTCCGAAACTACTGGGCCAAAAATATTAAAAAAAATACTGAAATTAGTTCTTTACCTATAGATTACAGGAAAACCTATAAGAAGTCTATGGTGTTAGAGTAACAGAGGTAATTACGGAACCCTCGGTGCGTTAGTTAGACTCGGACTCGTCCAGTTTAATCCGGCTCGAAGGACCAATGAAGATTCTAGTGCATGCAGGAAGTAATTAAAACTGCCCGCTGCCGAACCACTGTAGAACCATTTAATAGAAGCCAAATTTACAAGGCGCACACCGTTCCTGGCGGATTTCTCAACCCAACAGGCATAGTGTAAAAAATACATATTTAATCAAATTAAAGAGTTTATAATGTAAAATCGATTTTATGTCTCAGACACCGGTTTTTTTCACTTACCTTGAGTACCTTCCCGCAAATCTCACAAATAATGCCTTTGTTCGTCTGTTCCCGAGGACGTGGGATGTAAGAAGACGAATGTAAATTAGTATATTTTCTATGCCAATTGTATTTTTGAAAACTCTTAAAACTTTTATTGCATTGAACGCATTCAAACACATCCCGAGGCTTCCGTTGCTCTATCTCATGTTCCTTCAGCAGTTCCTCAGTCTCAAACGACATACCGCAGCGCACACATGTACTGAAAATAAATAAATTAATGAATAGTTCCAAAGAACAATGCTCATGTATCGACCCCTGTCAGCTACATAGTTCAGACACCAATGGATAGATGGCGCTGCAATATAACAACACTATCTACATACAACCTACATCGCGATAGTGGAGTTTGTTCACGCATTTGCATATATACAAGATTCTAACATCAACAGTTGGGGGGCGGTCCCCAGACACGATGACCCAGCCTGCCGGAAGATCTTTCCTTTTCAATGGAGGAATCATCCACTCTGATCCTCTATACCCATTTCCGCTTACAACACTATACGCGTTCAGTGGATTCTGAAATGGACATTACTCTTTCTGTGAATGTAAATAGTTGCTTACTTAGCTTGCGCGTCGCATAGTTCATCGGTTCCTTGATGCGCCTTTAACGCGTCCGAGCAGTAGAACTGAGTATCACAACCAGAACAGTAACAATCCGGCGATCTCATCTGATAAAGATATTTCATAAATATATTGCCGATTCTGTTGTTTACCAACTAATTTACTTTTTTTTTATGTCACATGGTTGACAAGCATGCAGGCGGTCTTACCTGATGGTAAGTGGTGACCGTCGCCTATCGCCTATACCAGAGGTATTGCCGAGAAGACAACTGGCTTTCAAGTGCAATTGCCGGAACACACCGGTAGGTGTTTGGTGACAGATTTTCACAGACGGTGGTAGCCAGCCAGACGGGTACTACACAGTACCCTACCGCCGTGCTATGGTTTCCTCACGATGTTTTCCTTCATCGAAAGCTCAAGCTCATTGTAGGATTCAAACCCACGACCTTCGTCGCGGCATCCGACGTCACTACTACTTAGCTATCATCGCCTTTTCCATAATATCATAAAAAAAGAAAAGGATATAAGTTTAGTCCCACCATATTATGATTTAATTATTTATTGCCAATGGTAGTTAACACAAATAGGCTTATAGCAACACCCATCAAAAGACACTGATGGTTCATTGATCGATGGATAGATGGCGCCACCAGATCCTACATCGCGCTAGCTAACTTCCCTCGAACATCGACAAATAATAATAATAACTTTATTGACAAAAAGCAAATCTATGCCAAGAACAACATCTTGTGAACCTGATACTAGACTGGGCCTGTCCTGTAAGGTTATTACTAACCTGTTAGCAAAAACAATAACAAAGAAAGAAACATTATATCATCATGTCAGCCGAAAGACTGGCTGGACAAAGGCCTCCCCCAAAGATCTCCAGGATGGCCGGTCTTGCGCTACCCGCATCCAGCGGTTTCCCGCAACCCTCACAAGATCGTGGGGGGCCTAAAAATTATATACATTTAACAAATTAAAACATAAAATACAGATGTAAATCTAGAAAATATAACTGTATATGTTTGTGTTGTACCACTGCATACCTCTTTATGTGCCTTCTTCTCATGAAAATTCAGCCCTGAATATCCATAGAAAGCATCTCCACAGATCTCACAGCGCACCAGCTCGTCGCTGGTCGGATGACTCATCTTCAGATGGCCGTAATAGTTCGATGCACTTCTGTACACGAGGCATAATATAGACATTTTAAATAACATAATGCCGGTTCCAGACCGACAACTAAGCTATTCCGAAGCTAAACAAAGCCAGCTTAGCTAAGCTAAGCCAAGATAAACTAAAGCTCAGTCAGTGTGTGACAACACTGGCAAAGGGGGTGCGGGAGGCGGGAGGGGCTTAGCTTAGCTCGTGTAGCAGGGCATCGGCATTAGCTTCGCATATTTTAGTTAGCTCACATAGCTTAGTTTGCAGTCTGCACACAAGTATGAAAAACTGCGTAAGCTATGCGAGCTAAACTAAACTAACTTAGCTATTGGTCTGCAACCGGCATAATGGTCAGGTCCAACTGATAAAATAGGAAAGCAAAAGAGAAAAACAAGATGAATGTCCCATAGCAAAGATAGAGATGGTGGAGGCTTTGACCCAATCGGGGACCATACAAAAAACCTGACACTAATCAAACTTTATATTTACTTTTTTCATTTACAAACTCAAAAATAATTGATTCAGTTTAGTCCCTAATAAGGCACTTATGAACGTCGACAGTTACAATACAATAGACTCTACCACCAGTTTCACATACACTTGGACTGAGAACACTCCGGCAACAAACTCAGCAAGGCTTATTTCTAATTACTTTGAGGAATCCATTTACATTTTATGATTCTAGTTTCTTTCATAAACTTACATAAACTCCTTTTCACAATGTTTGCATTTATATTTAAAGCCACCGTGCCATTTGTGATGTTCTTTCACTTTGTGACTGAAAATAATACACGTGTGAATAATCTTACTCTAATGCAGGGCTATTTTAATACACTCGGATTCGACATCGGAATCGAAAACTATCTGATGTATACTGAGAAGGCAACTGGCTCGCAAATGCAATTGCCGGAACACACCGGTAGGTGCTTGGTGACAAATTTTCAACTTGAGGGTGGTAGCCAGCCAGACGGGTACTACAAAGTACCCGACCACCGTGCTATGATTCTTATTCTTTGTGAGGGCGATGAGGCCTGCACTGACGTCCCGCTTGGGGTTTATTGTGCATTCCACCTTGCCAGCTTTACCCAAGCCAGCCTTAAAGTAGCGGAGTGTGGGGTGCTGACAAATTTGAATTGTTATAATACTGTATGATTAGTTAAAATAGAATCTGCGGGAATTCGTCGCGGAAGTTTTCGAATCCGTTTCCGATGTCGAATCTAAAACACAATCACAATTTGAACTCAAGTTTAAATTTGAAAAAGTTACAAAATCATCGAAAACAACATACAGATATTTCGTGACAAATCCACAGTCTTTACAAGTGTATCTCTTCTTATGATTCCCTTTGTGAAAGCCGAGCTTCAGTTTACTCATGAAGTGGAATTTACAAATATCGCACACATATTTACCGCTGATCTGAAATGTATAGTTTTTGATAACTTAAATAGACTCTGGCAGTTTAGATAAGCTTATAGACGCTTGCAACACCCGCAGCATACCTGGGGTCCGCATAATCCGAAGCGAAAAGCAAATGTATTCAGTAAAGTTTGTAGCAACATAGTTCAGACACCGAATGGATAGATGGCGCTGCAATTGATCAACACTACAAACAGAACTATCTACATACAAATCTACATTGCGCTCCACTAGTTTGTTCGCGCATCACTATCACTACATAGTATAAAACAAAGTTGCTTCCCGTCTGTCTGTCCTTATGTATGCTTAGATCTTTAAAACTACGCAACGGATTTTCATGCGGCTTTTTTTAATAGATAGAGTGATTCAAGAGGTAGGTTTATATGTATAATATATGCATATTATAGTACAGAAATGCTGAGAAAAACAGGGCGAAGCCGGGGCGGGTCGCTAGTTAGCATATATACAAGATTCCAACATCAACAGTTGGAGGGCGGTCCCCAGGCACGATGACCCAGCCTGGCGGAAGATCTTCCCTTTTCAATGGAGGAATCATCCACCTTGTTCCTCCATAAGTTAAAACTTAAAGCTAGCGCCAGTTACTACACTAAGCTTATTTCAACTTACATTGTCATGTAGCAACATGTGATTCTTAAACGTTTCTTCAATGATAAATCCTTTGTAACAAATATTGCATTTAAAATTCCCCAGTTTGTAATTATCAGATTGTTTTCTATCTTCAATTTCTTTCAGTTGTTCTTCTCTACTTAACTCTACAGTGTTTATGTTATACGTTTCACTTAAATTCTCCGTAAACTCAGTTTTTTTATCACCTTTCATTTTTACTTTCTTTTTCTTTGCTACTTTTGGTATTACAGAATCGCATTTTGTTACTTTTAACTTCTTACGTTTGGATTTTAATTTTACATCTTTAATATCGTCATTATTATCTGTATCTATAGATACTAAAACATTGGAATTGTCATTGGATATATCAATGTCACTTTCATCTAGTTTTGAATCATTTTCGTCAAACTTTAGACTTAGGTCTTCTACTTTCAATGTTTTATTTAATTCTGTTGTTTCATCATTTTGTAGATCAGATTCTTCAACATTTTTCTTGATTGATTTAGGTTTAATACTATCGTCAGATGTCTTAACTGTATTAGTATTATCTATCTCAACTTTTATTTCCTCGCGATATTCAGATTCATTAAAATCAGGGAAGATTTTCGGTTTATCATCGATAAAATCGATTGTCGCAATGCAGGTTTGAACATAATGTCCTTGTATATTAATCATGCGTAACTGAAACAAATCATACTTTTAGTGCTTCTGCCCCGCGGTTTCACCCGTGTTTCCCAAAGATCTTATGTTTTTCTGGGATAAAAAGTAGCCTATCTGTTATTCCAGGGTATGATCTATGTATAGTCCAAGTCCAAGAGTAACAAACATCCAAACGTCCTCACAAACTTTTGCACTTATAATTTTAGTAGGATTGAATTCGTATTTAACTGCCAATGGGACATAATTTTATGATTTGTGAATGAAATGTATCATCATCAGCCATTTTGGGTCCACTAATGGGTATAACTCTCCCAGAGTGTGACACTCGACGATTTTTAGCCACCCACATCTAGCCATATCAATGGATTATTGGAATGTTTAAATGATTAAACTTATTTAAAACCATCTTGGGTAAGAAAAATACAAATATTATGAAAAAATAAAATTTCAGGAATATTGATTCAACTGAAAATACTTAAAACATTTGTAAGCAAGAACTTGTCTGTTTGTTTTGAATCAATCGGTGTTTGTAGGGTGTCAATCCTACTATTAAATCAACCCCATGTTTCCCAGAGATCATAAGCTCTCCGAATACTTTAACATTTATAATAATAGGGCTAACTCACATCAAAATTGTGTAGTTGAGTATTTCGAAAAGCAGACACAGCGTCAATGCACTTATTTCTGAACGTATTGCACTTGAGCAGGAGTGTAGCGCAGTAGCTGCATAAGTAATGTGGCAGCTCATCTGTTACTTGTATCTGAAAGTAATTGAACATATGATTTTAATAAGTGTATATGTTAACAGAAAAGTATCTAATCCGTCATTGTATACATTTCCTAGGAAATCCATACATTTCCTAAATATCTATCGGAGCACTACATTCGGTATATTTGTAAGGATAGCGGTATTTGGGGGGTTGTAAGTGAAAGGTACTTTTGTGCGAATACTTGCTATTCTATGCAAAATAAAAAAAAATACCCGAACCTATTTTTTTCAATAGTTTCTATATATTTCCAAGTATCATTATTGTTATAATTTCCTAGGGGAAACACAGGAATTGTATACAATTCCTATATTTCATACATTTCCGGTAACATATATAACTCATTTTTTGGTCAAATCCATAATGATCCTACTAATTTTCAATTTTCGTTACGGTGAGAAAACTGCATGTGCCTTAAGAGCAAGTTTAGAAGCAAAATCAATGGCACAGGGACGTGTTTTCATTAAAAAGAAGTTGAAAACAAGCAGGAGGGTAGAATTAATTTACTTACAGCAGTATTCAGTAGCGTGGAATAGGCCTCCATTAGACGGTTCTCTCGCATGTCGTACAGTCGAGCGTCCGTAGCGAGACATCCTCGACATAATAGCAACTTAGTTATCGTTTTTTCAGCAAAAATGGGAGGCATCATTTATATTACTTTGATAATTTTATTTTATGTTGATCCGACATCGGTCGATCAGCTGTTTTTTTTAATTTATTTTGTTTGACATTGGTTTTGGGTTGCCAAGTGCCTAAATAAATACTACCAAACGAAGTATGTAGACTATTAAGTTTTTGTGGGCCCCATTATACATTACCTACCTACCTTATCCTTATGTATCACATACCATTTAAATTAAAATCTCATTTACTGATAAAAATGACATTCAGATCTTGATCAAGCATTCAGACCTATCAATCAATAGTAAACCGAACCGAATCTGAAAGAGCAATGGAGAGGGCTATATTTGGAGTTTCCGAGATCAAAATAGAATGTTGAGGCGCAGGCGAACCAAATTAACTGGCATAGCCCGACGAATTGCCAAACTGAAGTGGCAGTCGAAGTGGAAACCGCTAGACGCGGGTAGCGCAAGACCGGCCATCGTAGAGATCCTTGGGGGAAGCCTTTGTCCAGCAGTGGACGTCTTTCGGCTGATATGATGATGATGAACATAAAAAATTAACACAAATTAAATAATATTTTAATATTCATGATTCTTAATAATAATAAATTAATTTCATTTAACATATACAAATATACATCATTCAGTTTTCTTGTTCCTCCGTCGGATTCTCGGCGGCATGGGTATCTTCATGTGAACTGTTTTGACGTGTGTTTGAACGCAGTCTTTAGTTTGGAAACTCTTTCCACATAACTCGCATGTGTGTGGACGCTCCCCAGTGTGTACCTGTACATACAATCAAGTCAAAAATACAGATTAAAAATGTATATACTCACGTCGATGTCTGAGGACATATTCACGTGGATGTAAGTTTAGATGTTGGAGCGGATGTCTGTGGACATATCTACGCGAATGTTTATATGTTCAAATGGACCTCTGCGTCACGTAGATGTTTGTATTGATATTGGTGTGGATGTTTTACCCTACTTCCTAATAATATTAGAAACGTGAAAGTTTGTATGTATGTATGTTTGTTACTCTTTCACGTAAAAACTACTGAACGGATTTGGATGAAACTTGGCACATAGATAGATCATACCCTGGAATAACATACTGCTACTTTTCATCCCGGGAAAACATAAGATACCTCGGGAAAGCGGGTGAAACCGCGGGGCGGAAGCTAGTAAGACGATAATTTTAGTTAGGTTACACAAATACCAACCAGATTATGTCTTTTGAGATTCCCTATATTCTGAAATGCTTTCGGACAGTGTTCGCACTGGTACGGACGCTCGCCCGTGTGAGTTCGCATATGTACCTGTAAACGTTTAGTCTGTTTATATTTATTAGATATCATTTATAACTAAAACTAAAAAAAATAAGAATCCCCCGAAACTCACTAGAAAATTGGTCATAATTTCCAAACGGCTGAGCGGAAGTCCTTGAAACATAGCTAAAAACACTCTCGATTAAGACACCTTTCAAACAAAAGAATCTAAATCAAATCGGTGCATCCGTTCAAGAGCTATGATGCCACAAACAGACACACACAGACACGTCAAACATATAAAACCCCGTCGTTTTTGCGTCGGGCATTAAAAAGGAAAAATGATTAACTAACTGATCTACGAACAACACACAGCTCAAACCACAGGACGGATCGGGTTGAAATTTGACATACGCTACGAGTATTATGACGTAAGGAAGAATCTGCTAAGAAAGGATTTTTGGAAATTCAACCCCTAAGGAAGTAATATATGAGATTCATGATATTTGTAGCTCGGCAAGTACTGTCGGAAGACACCTGGTATGTTATAGTCGTCAGTTCAACTTGTGTATGATAGCCAGCCAGACGGGTCTAAAAAGAACTCTATTGGAGTTAAACATCTTGACGAAACCATAGCACGGTGAGAATACTTTATATTACCCGCCTGGCTGGCTGGCTACCACCCTCAAGATGATAATAAGTCACCAAGCACCTTCCTGTGTGTTCAGACAGCTGCATCAGACAGCCAGTTCCCATCTAGGATTGTGTGCTTACCACCATCGGCCACATCATCACTGACCACGGTGAGATTGTGGTCAGACGCAGGCCTATACATAGTAAAAAGAAATAGTAATTCAAAAAACCGCTGATATACCTTCAAATTCATGGAACTTCGGAACTTTTTGGGGCATTCATTACATTTATGCGGCTTTAAATCTGTGTGCGACATGACGTGGTGGAGTTTTAAGAAACTTCTATTCTGTAAGCGAAATTGTTTATGATGTTTTTATTTAAATATACCGAATATTGTGTCAGTGTTGATAATCTATATATATAAAAGAAAGTCGTGTTAGTTACACTATTTATAACTCAAGAAAGGCTGAACTGATTTGGCTGAAAATTGGTGGGGAGGTAGCTTAGAACCAGGAAAAGGACATAGGATAGGTAGGGGTAGGTAGGGTAGGTAGATTGGGGTAGGTAGGTAAGGTAAGTAGGGGTAGGTAGGGGCAGGTAGAGGTAGGTAGCAGTGGCGAAGGGTCCATACAAGCCGATTCCTATCGGCTTACCTTTTAGGAATCCCAGTCCTACATTTTCATCATTTCGAAGCCACTTTTATCATGCTAAAAATACACTGTAATTACAAAATTACAGGTGTTTTTTGAACGGCTTACCCTCGCCACTGGTAGGTATGGGCTGGTAGAGGTAGGTATGGGCAGGTAGAGGTAGGCAGGTAGAGGTAGGCAGGTAGAGGTAGGTAGGTAGGTCCCAGTTTTATTTTTTCTCATGGCAGGACAACGTCTGCCGGGTCAGCTAGTTATAGCTACACAAAAAAAGCTCAATAATTTTTTAAGGGCTAGTAATAGCAAATATCCATAGGCGACGGTGACTTCTTATCTGGTGGACCGTCAGCCTGCTTGACAACCTGATCACATAAAACCACATCAAGTAAACTGAGTAATAATTCACATTACAACTTAGAGCTATTCTTATAACTTTTTTTTTTGCTACTACATCGAGGGATTTCACCATCAATGACTCCACATAGGCATTGCTTGGGGTGGAGATACTCTGGTGACAGATACTCTTGTATCTTCCCTAATATCTGATTCTGCATTCACACATCTATATCTGTACTAATCTGTACTAATAATAGAGCTGAAGAGTTTGTTTGAACGCGCTAATATCCGGAGTTACTGGTCCGATTCTAAAAAATCTTTCATTAACAGGAAGCTACATTGTCCTCGAAGGTTATAGGCTACTTTTTGTCCCGGGAACGCGGGTGAAACCGCTGGAAACAGCTAGTATATAACATACGTGTCGGAAACACGGCTACAGTACCTACTTACCTTAAGCACTTTGCCACATATCTCGCAAATGGTGCTGATCCTCACAATCGCCTTTTCCTCAGGCTTACCTTTAGGCCTCTTGGCTTTAGGCCCCGCGCGCTTAGGTTGATTGGCCTCTCGTTTCGGACGCGGAATCGGACTGTGCCTCCTGCGATGAGTCTTGTAACTTATGAAATTCGAATATCTTTTGTGACACTGAAATTAATAAATATCCTGGGACATTGTTCACACACGGTTATCTGATCCCAAACTAAGCAGAGCTTGTACTATGGACAACCAGATAACTGATATACTACTTATACTACTTTTTTTTTTGTAAGTACATACTCATGTAAATAATTACACCCAGACAGAGGACAAACAGACATGTTCATGCACACAAATGTTTGTCCTGGATAGGAATAGAACCCATGACCAGCTGCGTGATAGGTGGTGTCTTAACCAACTGCGCCAACTGGCTTGTCAATACAATCAAATTCATCATTAATTTTCTAAAAACATACTATCATCCCAGTCTTTGAAGTTATTTCTTACCACTTCACATTCAAACACATCTTGAGGCTTCCGTTGTTCTATCTCATGTTCCTTCAGCAGTTCGTCAGTGTCAAACGCCATACCGCAGCGCACACAATACCTGATGAGCAACGAGCATAGTATTAATGAAACAGTGTTATATTTGTGTCAAACATGTGTGTAGTCGCTTACTTGTGTGTAGTTATGCACAGGCCGGCGGTTCCTTGATGCGCCTTCAACGCGTCCGAGCAGTAGAACTGAGTGTCGCAACCAGAACAGTAACACTCTGGTGAATTCATCTGAATGAAATATTTAAATATGTTTAGAATGATAATAGTATCTAAAGAACTAAGTTTGTAACTAGGTATGTAACATTAAAAACTTGCGAACAAATTGACAGGAATCAAAAAAGTAAAAAACATTTTAAGACGCACTGAATATAAATGTATTATGACGCATACCTATTTAATTTTATTACGAATAAACAAAAAAAAATACAATCACATTTTTACGCTAACTGTACGAGTTGTCCGATTATCCGAGGAGAGGATCAAAACCTCACTTGTCCACTTTTGTTGTTATTCGACTCGAAATGATAAAATTCACCATTTTGCTAAACAATTTTGATCAAAACAGCATATAGTGATACGCAAACTAAATCAAGAGTTTCGATCAAAACCACCACATATCCTACTGTAAAATTACTAAATCAGTGTACTAAGAATAGTTTGGTTTTTATGATTTTTTAACAAAAACACATATACGACTGTTTCATGAAAATGTTACTAATATACTTTGGAGGAATATGTTGATGATTTCTTTTGTTATTAATCAGTAAATATACTACCATTCTTCTCGCAAATAATATGTTGATAACTTACGACCTATAACTGAGCTGCAATTTGTAAAAAACGTGATAAAATTTGAATTTCGCGCTCCAACCGAACGTTTCACCTTAAGTGTATATGTGAGGTTTTGATCCTCTCCTTCTCATATCTAAATACACATCAGAGAAAAGTCGCCATAACTAAAAATAAGAAGCACAAACCTCTTTATGAGATCTATTCTCGTGACTCTTAAGGCCGGTTTGTCCTATGAAGGAGTCTCCGCAGATTTCGCATCGAACCAGCTGGTCGCTGGTCGGATGCAACATCTTCAGATGAGTGAAGTGGCTGGTAAGGCCTCTGTACATAGGAAAATATGTACTGGAGACTATTTTCTTACTTTAAGGTAGGGTACACACGGCCACAGATCAAGCTACACATTTTTGTTGCAAAATAGCACCTATTACAAACGCATAAGGTGCCGCAGTGTGTAGCTTGATCTGTGGCCGTTTGTACCTCTATACGGAATATGCATGTTTTTTTTTTATCGCATTTCTTAACAAAATATGAAAATACCGTAAAAAAGATTTCACAAAGTGAAATTAAAATCGGCCAAGAAACACGGAAGATATAAGCATTTTAAACTACTAATTAGACAGCGATTAGACAGAGAGATCGGACATAGTATGTGACGTCATATACTGTTACGGCTATAAAAACTCCATGCTAAATTCTGTTTTGCTAGAAAGAGATAGAAATAAATCTTTGATGGCTTATATCTTGGTAATTTTTATGCTATACTATGATTGTACAATGACGGTCTTATCCCTGACCCGGCAGACGTTGTCCTGCCCTGAGAACAAAAATAAAACTAAGACCTACCCTACCTAACTACCTACCCCTACCTACCTTACCTACCTACCTAACCTACCACTACCTACCCCTACCTATCTACCTACCCCTACCTAACTACCTACCCCTACCTAACTACCTACCCCTACCTACCTTACCTACCTACCCTACCTACCTCTACTTACCCCTACCTACCTACCCTACCTACCCCTACCTATCCTATGTCCTTCTCCTGGCTCTAAACTACCTCCCTGCCAATTTTCAGCTAAATCGGTTCAGCCGTTCTTGAGTTATAAGTGGAGTAACTAACACGACTTTCTTTTATATATATAGATAATAATAATAATTTTAATTTTAATATTTTTGATTTTTGATACTAATGTTGTAAAAAAAACTAATTTTAAGGAATAACATAAATAAAGAAGATAATAATTTTATATATAATAGATAGACAGATAAAACACAACGTCTCTTTGTATTTTTGTGTGCTTATACATATTTGAAGAATCACAGATTTTGAGGTCTTTAAAGACTTACTTGAATTCTTTCCCACAATGTTTGCACTTGAATTTTAATCCATTATGCCATTTGTAATGCTGCTTCGCTTTCGCACTGTAAATATATTTTTTTTTTTTACTATACAACGTGTTGTTTTTGATATCCCATAACTCTAAGGTTATATTCTGTAGGTAAAAATAATACTAAAACTCCAAGAATAGGTGGTCCAAAAATCATAATAAAATTAGGTCAAAAATAGTCACCAGTATGACGAATCATTACTTTTGAGAGGTCGCCAAACTTCGCAAAACTTAGACCTTCGATGTGTCTAGGTATCTAAGTTTCATTGATAAATACGAGTAATTCATTCATATTGAAAGCTAAGAAAATGCGACGTTGTCATATTTCACGTAAGGGTGTTTTACATTAATAATCGTGACTTTGTCGAATTATTTTGTATGAAAAATGATAAAAAAAGGATGTTTGAAACATAATTCACATGCCACTTGATTCTTTGATATGGTCTCAGTCATACCCTATAGTTATGGGATATAAAAAAAAAACAGATTGTATATAGGCTTGTGTTTGACCACAATCTCACCGTGGTCAGTGATGATATGGCCGATGATGGTAAGCACACAAAGCCTAGAAAGGAACTAGCTCTCAAGTGCAGCTGTCGGAACACACCGAAAGGTGCTTGGCGACAGATTTTCAACTTGAGGGTGGTAGCCAGCCAGGCGGGTACTATAAAGTACCCTACCACCGTGCTATGGTTTCCTCACGATGTTTTCCTTCACCGAAAGCCTTGAGCTTTCATTGTAGGATTCGAACCCGGGACCTTCGTCTTGGTATCCGACATCACTACCACTGAGCTATCATCGCCTTACACAAATGAACTAATATTTGATTTTGTTTTGCAGTTGTAACTATTATCTCATTCCTGACTGCTGCTGTCCCACAAGGTTTCACCCACGTTACCGAGGAACCTTATGTGTTCCCGGGATAAAAAGTAGCCTATTGATAGCACATAGGTAGATCATACCCTGGAAGAACATATACGGTGGGGCGCAGAGTGGCGGACGGGATCGCAGACGATTAAAAATGTATCAATTGAATTTAATAGTTCCAATCCAATCAAAATAGGGTATATGTGCACCCCGCCATATACAGAGTGTAATCGTTAAGTGTGTCCAGGCGATTATTCCGTAACTATTACAGATTTAAAAAAAAATAAACTGATATCGAAAGTACGTTACCTAATCAGTAAAATACCATCAATAATTTTTTTGAAAATCAAACGATAAGTATCCAAATTTTTGACATTACGGAATAATCGTCTGGACACACTTAACGATTACACCCTGTATATTATTATCTATATAAGTATGTATTTACAAAAAAAAAAGTAGTATATGTAGTATATCAGTTATCTGGTTTCCATAGTACAAGCTCTGCTTAGTTTGGGATCAGATAACCGTGTGTGAAAAAATGTCCCAGGATATTATTATTATTATTATTATTATCTATTCTGTTCCCCGCGGTTTCACTTGCGTTCCCGTGATAAAAAGACCTTCGGGGATAATGAAGCTCCCTATTAGTGAAATAATTTTTCAAACTCGGGAGATTAGCGCGTACAAACAAACAAACCAACTCTTCAGCTTTATTATTCGTATAGATTCCTCTATGTGCCATGTTTCATCCAAATCCGTTCAGTAGTTATACGTGAAAGAGTGACAAACTAAAGTGAAAATAATAAGTTTTAATCTACAATGTTCTCAAGTGTACTTACATGTACTGCGTAGCGTGTCCACATTCCCTGCAAGTGAACCGCCTCTTGTGATGATCCTTGTGCTTGGACAGCTGCTTCTTATTAGTAAAGTGACAGTGGCATACGTCACATACTTCAGTGCCACTTACCTGTCGAATATGTTATAGTTAGAACTGATCTGGGCGACGGAGCCTCCTTCCCCTACGTGCAGTGCCGTAAATAGCCTTTTCAGCCTATGCGAACTTCTATAACTGCGCCCTTGTTTTTTTTAGATATTATAGGTACTTCACGAGCATAAATATATTAGCATGGACGGATCAGCAATAATATCTGATTTCATGATTCATTCATTAAATTCTGCTCTCAAGACGACAGCAACAAGCATACGTCATGATGGAGCGGATACACGTGGTATATAGTCTAACCTTGCTTTTGAGGGCAAGTTTAGATTTACGATTTAGTAAAAAGTTGAGGCGCCCTAAAACAAAAGCGGCGCGCGCGCGTACCGCTTTAATGTGGGCATCAAAGGTCAAACGATCATCGAGAATTACTCCGAGATATTTGGCTTGCCTTTCCCAGGGGATTGGTTCACCGAATAGAGTAACTGCCTTTGGAGGGGAGGGGGTCCCTCGATGGTAGGGTCTGTAGAATAGGACCGCCTGGCTTTTGACAGGGTTGATCTCGATCCTCAATTTCCGAAACCAGGCGCCTAGGGCGTTAGCCGCGGTTTGGGGGTTCTTAACAATGACTGAGGGGGACTTAATAGAGCAGTAGTCCGCAAAAAGAGCTAACTGCACCTTGTCGGTCTTTGGCATATCACTCGTGTAGAGCGAAAATAGCAAGGGGGAGAGTACCGAGCCCTGAGAGACACTGGCACCGATAGGGTGAGGGGAGGAGAGTGCGCCAGGAATGCGATATCGAAAGTGGCGATTTGACAAATAATCTCGTAAGATGAGCACTAGTCTATGTGGGACACCTAAGGTGAATAGCTTAAAGATTAAGCCATTGTGCCACACTTTGTCAAATGCCTTCGCGACATCGAAGAGTAAGGCACCTGTCATGTTGCGCTCTTGGTACTGAGAGGAGATGTGTTCAACAATACGATGGACTTGTTGAACACAATAATGTTTGGCTCGAAAGCCAAATTGTTCATCAGGGACGAGATTATTGGCGTCGGCATATGTTTTGAGGCGGATATAGATCAGTCTCTCATACATCTTGCCCAGGACATTTAATAGACTTATAGGGCGGTAACTGGAGGGCTTGGACCTGGGTTTGCCGGGTTTATGGATTCCAATTACATGGCCCTCTTTTCACTGATGTGGAAAAATATTACAAGAGAGAAACACAAATACTTTAATTGACAAGTCGGGTCGAATACGCGGTTTCAGTCATATACTGGTACACACGGCCACAGATCAAGCTACACACTGCGGCACCTTATGCGGTTGTAATAGGCGCTATTTTGCAACAAAAATGTGTAGCTGTGGCCGTGTGTACATACCAAAGAGCATACATAAATAATATTTACTCACATCATCATGCAGCAACATGTGGTTATTATAAGATTCCTCAACAACAAATCCTCTGAAGCAAACATTGCATTTGAAGTGGCTTTGTAGGTAATTATTAGATAACTTCCTATCTTCTATCTCTTTCACTTGTTCCTCTCTGTCTAAATGTACAAATTCAACATTGTACATGTCACTAAAATTTGCCGGTATTTTTGTTCTATTTGTAGTATTTGCTTTAGATATGTTTGTTTTAGATTTAGGTGTAGCCTTCTTTTTAGCTTGAACTTTTCCTCCATGTTTGCTTTTCGACGTCGACTCATCTTCGTAGTCTATATCAGAGCTTGAAACGCAAGAAGAAACCTCAAAATCACTGTCATCTGTATCTTCAGTGGTAAATTTTTCTTTTATATTGGACTTAGAATCTTCCTCAACTTTCAACTTAGCTTTATTTGACACTATAGTTTCCAGTATATCACCGCTTTTTGTATTAGATATCAATTTAAAATTGTCTTCGTCTTCACTATTATGACATTCAGTCTCTAAATCTATTTCAGTTTTAATATCTTCTATTAAATATTCAGCTATGTATGTAGATTCGGGTAAAAGTACGTCATTTTCTTTGTTTATACTAATTGTTTGAATGTATGTTTTTTTTAAGTGTGGTGGTCGGTCTATTTGAATTATGTGTTCCAGAGTTAGCTAAAAAAAAAATTATAATAAAGAATGTGTATGCATAAATTATCTGGTCACCATGGTATAAAACTATGCTTAGTTGATTAATCCACAATTTGAGTTAAAAAAAAAGATGTCAAATACCCACACTACAATGTACATGAATGTTTTGAGCAGATAGCTAAACCATCCAAATAAATCTCCACTAACATCCACATGAATCTAAAACAACATCCACGTGAATCTAAAACAACATCCACGTGAATCTAAAACAACATCCACATGAATCTAAACCAACATCCACATGAATCTAAATCAACATCCACATGAATCTAAACAAAAATCCACAGGATTTAGCATATTATAGATGTAGAATACAGGATAGAGGTACTTATTAGTCCAGTAAGGTTGATGAAGCCATCAGAGGCTACAAACGTTAGTCCTTTCCCAAAAATTGAGGTACTTACTTCTGATTTTTCTAACTGTACATTTCTCAACACAGCTTGGGTATCAATGCATTTAATTCTGAATGTGTCAAATTTTAAAATGAGTATAGCACAGTAGCTGCACAAGTAAAGTGGGAGGTCATCTGTTATTTGTATCTGGAACACAATATTTTTTTTTATTATGGTCTGCCCTTTCACTTTATATGTAATTTAATTAATTTTCTTTAAATTTTGATAAGATTGAAATTAAAATATAGGATAGTTAACTGACATATCAAATCAGCTACTTTTTAATAAATGTCAAAACTATCGTTTATATGGAATTTTGTATGAAATATTAAATTATGACGTCATAGGTTCACAGCATCAAATCATCTACCCTTAGTGGTTCCACTGGTAATTAAAAATCATATAAAGCATTCAATGTACAACATATTTGATGTTTCCGCGTGTTTTAAGATGTTTTATGCATTGGTTAGTGTTTGGTCATTTATTTTTGACAGTGTCTACTACCCTATTGTGTGAAAGATGATATAAACAAGAAAGGATAGAATGTTAATATAATGGATAGAAGGGCTGATTGAGAGAATACATTTTTAGCCGACCAAAACTGATTGGGCAGTGAGATTTAATGGGAATTAAAATATTAGTTTCACATGTAAAGTTGTGATGACAAACTGGAAGACACATTGTCGTCAGGCCCCCCACAAGGTGAACCAACAGACTTGTGAGGGTTGCAAGAAACAACTACATGCAGGTAGAACAAGACCGGTCATCGTGAAGATCCTTGGGGAGGCCTTTGCCCAGCAGTTGACGTCTTTCGGCTGATATGATGTAAAGTTGAGAGAATAAAATGATCAGAATGTACTTCTGTTTAGTCAATTTACTGATCCATCTAGCTGAATGAAGCCTTACAGTAGGCACTGAGGACTTATAAAAATTACGGAACGGAACTGTAAACCTGATATTTTTTTATCCAGGCAAATTATGGTAAATTTAAGAAACCACTTACAGCAGTATTCAGTAGTGTGGAATAGGCCTCCATCAGCCGGTTCTGGCGCATGTCGTACAGTCGAGCGTCTGTAGCGAGACATCCTCGACACACTCGTAGCGAGGATGCCGTCGACTCTCGAGGAAAGTAATATATTTGGGACATTCAGATAGTTTCCAATTTTCCATCCACCGGTTATCTTGTAAAAAAAATATTCTATTCGGCGAATTGAGTAAAGTAAAACATTTTTTTTTAGAAAATAAATAAATTGTTATGATTTTGATTGACCACAGATTGCTTAAAATACTACGACGAAAAACTTGAGAATTGTCATTTTTTTTTTGGGTTGCTAGGTAAGTAGGTAAACTTTTTCTACCATTTCTCGTAAAATTAGTTATACTTTTTTTTCAAATTATTTAATAATAAAATACGACGAAATATTACGATCACTAACCTGTATAAAAATATAAATAACTAGCTGTTTCAACCGAATTCCAAAGATAAAAAGTAGCCTATATCCTTCTCCAATAACATAGGCATAATGCGTGCCACGCATTTATAATATTAGTACGGATAATACTACTGTTGATATATACTAACGCTTTTTTAAAGAGTTGCTTAAGGGGGAACGTTCGGTTGGAGCGCGAAATTCAAATATTATCACGTTTTTTTGCAAATTGCAGCTCAGTTATAGGTCATAAGTTATCAACATGTTATTTGCGAGAAGAATGGTAGTATATTTACTGATTAATAACAAAAGAAAGAGGAATATGTTGATGATTTCTTTTGTTATTAATCAGTAAATATACTATCATTCTTCTCGCAAACTCGCAAATAACATGTTGATAACTTACGACCTATAACTGAGCTGCAATTAGCAAAAAACTTGATAAAATTTGAATTTCGCGCTCCAACCGAAGGTATACCCTTAAGCAGGTTTTCAGATACACGAAGAGTAGAATGGAAAATAATGTTTAATTTTTATATGGAAAACATACAGCGATATCAATTCTAGATGTTTTATAATTTAGAATCAAGACATAAGACACCATTTATAAGTTTCCGCATGAAAAATATTAGAAATCTTTTTTTTAATGAGGCATTAATATATTTCGAAAGGATTGTTTTATGTATAAATTCTTATCAGACCCTACGCGCAGTATTGTTAGGACAAGAAACAACCAGTATCTAAACTGTCAGGGAGTCGGGTAAGATAAATCAAACATGAAATATATTGTGTTATTTAATGTATAAATCATTCTGTGTTCTTCTTCCTCCGTCGGATCCTTGGCGGCATGGGTATCCTCATGTGAACTGTTTTAATGTGCGTTTGAACACAACGTTTAGTTTGAAAGCTTTTTGTACAAATGTCGCAGGAGAAACGCCGCTCCCCTGTGTGCACCTGTGTAATTACGAAAAAATATCATTATAATACACCATTTACGTTATAGCTTGGACAGTAACCAGATATATATAAAAATTAGCCCTATATCTTTACAATAAACTTAATCTGTTTAATCTATGATTCAGTATATAAAGATTCAGATGAACCTTATTAAACTGTCATATGGCTCATTTTCATATCTCTCATAAGACACAATGTAAACAGTGTAGTTTTTCCTGACTTCGAGATTTGTATGCTGCAGCCATGTGACATATCGTTGTTATTTTACTTAAAAAAGTCTTCGGCAAATAGCCACATCAAGTGTGTACACCAATATTTCTCAAAGTGGGCGATAACGCCCCCTTATGGGCGCTGGAGGCCTACAACCGGTAAAGGGCTCAGAAAACAAAATTGAATGGCATAGTATGAACTCAGAAACTGGATAAGACCTATGGCACGCTATAATTAAATTAAAGTAATGATTAAGAACCTTTTTCTTTACTATGTACAGGCCTGTGTTTGACCACAATCTCATCGTGGTCAGTGATGATGTGGCCGATAATGGTACGCACACAAAGCCTTGAAAGGAACTGGCTCTCAAGTGCAGCTATCGGAAAACACCGAAAAGTGCTTGGCGACAGATTTTCAACTTGACGGCGTCAGATTTTCTACAAAGTACCCTACCACCATGCCATGGTTTCTCACGATGTTTTCCTTCACCGAAAGCTCAAGCTCATTGTAGGATTCGAACCCGCGACCTTCGTGTATATTCTTTGGTCTCGGTATTCGACGTCACTACCACTGAGCTATCATCGCCTTTATCTAGACTCTAGTGCTATAGTCTAATTGTCCAGACTCAGGACAAACAGACATGTTCATGCACACAAGTATGTCCTGGGTGGGAATCTATACAATCCTATACTCACTCGTTTATGTCTGCTAAGATTCGTGCAACATTTGAAAGACTTCGGGCAGATCTCACATTGAAAGGGACGCTCCCCTGTGTGTACGCGTTTGTGAAACTGTTAAATAAGATAAACATTTATTGAACACGCAAATCCACACAAAACATTGTAATAAACACAAACTAAAATAATGGACACAAAATTAATGTTATATTGTGGGTCCAAATCTTCGATCAACACACAACGTACAAAATCCAAGCTAAATGCTGACCGCGTGAATATATACTTTTACAGCTACATTTGTTTACTAACAAACGGAGAGAAATGTTTTAAAACAGTTTTAAATTAAACCTAATTACAACCATAGCACCAAGTAATAAAGGCACAAATCTTCAAAATAGTATCTAATACTTACGATCATTCGAACTAAGCAAAATAAGAGCTTACTTCTCAAGTGCGCTGTTATTTACCGAGACATATTTTTTGCGCCGACCCGATATCTATGCTATTGTTGATCGAAGGTCCAAATGGCCTCAGCACAGTTAGATCGCTGATTTTCTGCTACATAAATTAAGTATGGGACCAATTTTGAATATGTAAAATCTAAGTCTCTGGAGACTCACTAAGGATTTTCTAAAATCCACTCCTAAGGTGATAAAATAGGGGATTGCGGGTGAAACCGAGGGACGAGAGCTAGTGAGAGATTAAAGAAAGTTTGTACTAGTAATTACCTTTAAACTCGTAGTAGTTTTGAATGCCTTTTTGCACACATTACATTCGTAAGGTCTGATGTTTGTATGGATATTGTAGTGATGCAACCGTAGACCAAGTTTAGTCTGTAATATAATGACAGTAAGTCATTTGCGGGAAACCGCTGGATGTGGGTAACGCAAGACCGGCCATCATGGAGATCCTTAGGGGAGGCCTTTATCCAGCAGTGAACGTTTTTCGGCTGATATGATGTTGATCAGTTAGTCTCAACATAGGAATATTCAAAATTAACAAGTGTGCAGAGCGCAAATGGCGCCACTAGCACATACAGTAAACAAACCGCCATTGCGTGCCATAAAGCATTGTATCTAAACACTTTTATGTGAAGACTATTTGGTATAATAGCATCCTACGGCCATTCAAAGTGGATGATCCGATTCTGCTTCGTGAACGTGGCGTGAGCTTCATAAAACTTTGTTTACTGTTTATGCTAGTGCTGCACTCCGGTGCCAAAACATAGCAGTAATACTTCCTATTCTCACCTACAAGTCTCACCTTATAAATAGTACCGCATAATTCGCATATCAGCTTCGTTTCGGGCTCCTCATCACCGATCGCATTTTGTTTATATTTCACACCTGTATATCGCTTATTTTTCGTGTATCTATTCCTATATTGTATTAGCTCTGATTTGGAATTGTGAATTTTCCGATGAACGTTGTACGCTGGATAGTTTTTTAATATCTTTGCGCACTGCAAAGTAATAAGTAGGAATGTTTATACAAGTTGATTTTCGTTGCGTGTATTACGCTGAATACTGCGGACAGTGAACGTATCATCTGATAATATAATAAAGCCGAAGAGTTTCTTCATGGCCCGGTTATAAGCTATTTAGCATCATGCTAAAATAATAAGGAGTCGAGCAAAGAAATAGAACGCTAAGCGAGAAGGATGTAATTTCAGATGCCTGAACACCTACCATTACGAATTTATGATAATTTAAAGTTTAGCGTAAATCAAAGTTGTTGATATGAACATATTTTACTATAAGACCAACTCGCGATCTGTACTAGAACAATAAGCCATGTATTTAACAATTAAACAATACTTACCACCTCGCACTTAAACTCATCACGTGGTTTCCGTTGCTCTATCTCATGTTCCTTCAGCAGTTCGTCAGTCTCGAACGCCATACCGCAGCGCACACAATACCTGATGACCAACGAGCATAGTATTAATGAAACAGTGTTATATTTGTGTCAAACATGTGTGTAGTCGCTTACTTGTGTGTAGTTATGCACAGGCCGGCGGTTCCTTGATGCGCCTTCAACGCGCCCGACCAGTAGAACTGAGTCTCGCAACCAGAACAGTAACACTCCGGGGAGTACATCTGAAATTGAAACTTTTGAGTTATTATTGTATAAGAAACGAAAACAATCTCATATCTCTCTAAGAATTATAATGTAAACCATCCATATCACCATCTATCGCCTTTCATATTGTAATTATTATGCTAAGATTTATGTATACATAGAATTGGTACGTTATTATTTATGTAGCTATTCTCAATACATAAATCGTACCTGGTTGACTGAGCTTTGCTCGTTTTTTTTGAAAAATCGTTGGAGCCGTTTCCGAGATTCAGTTTATATATATAGGTATATATACAAGAATTGCTCAATTACAGGTATTAGATAGATAGATTAGATTTTATCATTATTTTTATTACTACAGTCAATAAATACATAGTTGCCATATAACATTAAATACTACCATTTTGGTAGAAATATTTTAATAGTCTCTTTAATAAATAATACAGAAGAGGAAGTTTGTAGAAATCTCCTCCATTGGAAAGGGAAGATCAAGGGGGAAGATCTTCCGAGAATGTGATTAAGAGAGGTGAAATATGAATATACAATCATTGTAAAAAAAAATTATGAATGTATAAATGGAAAAAAATACTAATATTAAATGCGAAAGTTTGTGAGTATGGATGGATGTTTGTTACTCATTCACGCAAAAACTACTGAACAGATTTGGACGAAACTTGGCACATAGACAGATCATACCCTGGAATAACATATAGGCTACTTTTTATCCCGGGATATAAACATTCCACTGGAACCGTGGCGGAAGCTAGTTTAAAATTAAGTTTATGAAAACGGTCCAATAAATCTTTACCTCTTTATGCGCCATTCTTTCGTGTTGTTTTATCCCGGTATCACCACAGAAAGAGTCTCCGCACATTTCACATCGTATTAACTCATCACTGGTCGGATGAACCACCTTTAGATGAGCGTAGTAACTCGAGCGACCACTAAAAAAACTAATAAGGTAAAAAAAAACCTGGGAAGGAACGTCAAAGAAAAATAAATCGTATTGCGTCATAATAAGGTTTAAAGTTCTATGGTTCATCATCATCATCATATAGGCCGAAAGACGTCCACTGCTGGACAAAGGCCTCCCCCAAGGATCTCCACGATGGCCGGTCTTGCGCTACCCGCATCCAGCGGTTTCCTGCGACCCTCACAAACATAAATAACTAAATAAATAATAAATATCCTGTGACATTGTTCACACACGGTTATCTGATCACAAACTAAGCAGAGCTTGTACTATGGACAACCAGATAACTGATATACTACATATACTAACAATGTCCCAGGATAATTATATTATTATTAACTGGCATAAGAAAAAAATAATTCTTATAAAGGTGTAGCGACCCCTGTCAGCTACATAGTTCAGACACCAATGGATAGATGACGCTGCAATATAACAACACTATCTACATACAACCTACATCGCGCTAGTGGAGTTTGTTCGCGCATTCGCATATATACAAGATTCCAACATCAACAGTTGGCGGGCGGTCCCCAGCCACGATGACCCAGCCTGCCTGAAGATCTTCCCTTATCAATGGAGGAATCATCCACCTTGTTCCTTCATAAAGGATTAGGTTGCCATTGAAAATAAAGAATAAGAAACCTTATTACGACGCAATAAAGTTTATAACCTCATCAGCGTGTCGTGTTTTACTTACTTCAGTTTCTTGTCACACAACTTGCACGAGTATTTGAATCCGCCGTGCCAAAGGTAATGGTCCCTCGCACTTTCCCTACAAAATTATATGTATACTCAGTCAAATAATTTGTAGTAGGTATGTAGAAGAAGAAGGACGTGGGGGGGGGGAGATAGGCCAGTTGGTTAAGACGCCACCTATCGCACCGCCGGTCGTGGGTTCGATTCACAAACATTTGTGTGCATGATCATGTCTGTTTGTCCTGAGTCTGGGTGTTATAGGGATGATGAGTGGGTAAAAAATAATTAATTCTGTTTAGTCAGTCAGTTAGGTTATGAAAAAATATTGGATTCGTATTTTTTATTTTATCATGGTTTGATAATAAAAAATACAAAGATAAGTCGCATCAAAGTTCACAAGTGGGGACTTGTGACGTCATCTCTCTGTAAAATGTGTACTAAGATGTGACGTCACGCGAAATTTTAATGCACAGTGTGTTATTTTTCGTTTTCGGAACTAAAGAAATAATGTGTCCAATATTTTGGTAACCTCACTGACGGATAATTAGATTTTTTAAAAGTTAAAATACTCATGATCAGAGAATAAAGGCTTTATAAAAAATAAGTGTATTATAATTTTATTATTCATAACAGTTTATTTTTTTATGTCAGAAGGTTAACAAGCAAGCGGTCCTGATGGTAAGTGGTTACCGTCGCCTATTGCCATTGGCAATACCATATTTGGTTGCAAAATCGAAACAAAGAATAAGAGGCTTACTTACTTGACGTCAGTGGTATAACTACATTCTCTGCAGGCAAATCTCCTGGAGTGCCGAGTGAGGTGTCCTTGGAAACTGTGCTTATTATTAAAGTAAAGGTTGCAAATATCGCAAAAGTACTTGCCGCTCTGGAATGAATAACAGTAAATAAATTTAAGGCGATGATACCTCAGTGGTAGTGACGTCGGATGCCGAGACGAAGGTCGTGAGTTCGAAACCTACAATGAGCTTGAGCTTTCGGTGAAGGAAAACATCGTGAGGAAACTATAGCACGGTGGTAGGGTACTTTGTAGTACCCGCCTGGCTGGCTACCACACACAAGGTGAAAATCTGTCGCCAAGCATCTTTCGGTGTGTTCCGACAGCTGCACTTGAGAGCCAGTTCCTTTCTAGGCATTGTGTGCTTACCATCATAGGGCACAACATCACTGAACATGGTGAGATTGTGGTCAAACACAGGCCTATACATAGTAAAAAAAAATCAAGTTATTCTGCTTATCTTTTGTACAGTATGTTAAACAGAAATTTATCGACAAGGCCTACTATAAGGTGGCTCATTACATAGAACACAAGAATACGTGGTTGTAGTAGTTTCTCTCTGCACTTGCAGCCCCCTCCACAAGTGATAATTGTATGAACTTTATGTATATTTAAAACAACAACTGTAATTGCATAAAATCAAAAGAAATATCACAAAAAAAATTAAGCCTTGCTGAGTTTGTTGCCGGAGTCTTCTCAGTGCTAGCTCTTGGTCTGCAACCCGCATAAGTAAGATGTCAGATGTTACACATCACAGACTACTGTAAGATTTTTTTACATACCTCTTTATGTAAAATCATGTGTTTATTATAAGCTTCATTCATAACAAATCCTTTGAAACAAACATCACATTTAAAAGTACCCAAATTGTAATTATCGGACTGCCTCCTATTATTCAATATTTCCTGGAAATTCTTAATTTGTTCATCTTTCGTTTTCAAAAATGTAAAAGTCATATTATATTCTTTGCTGAATATCTCGTAATCTTTAAGAGTGAATTTTGGGTGACGACGCTTCACTGTTTCTGAATTATGTTTATCAGTAACTGTATTTATATCTTTACAGTGCTTATTAGACTCTGATTCCACCTTTTGTACTTTAAGCTTCTCTTTCTTACGTACTTTAAGTAATTTATCATTTGAAGCTTCATTATTGCTACCATAAAAGTATTTCAGTAAATCACTGCTGTCTTTAACAAACCGTTTCTCAGTTTTGATGATTATATAGTCATTTTCATCACTCAAAGGATCATGTTCACTGTTATCATGATTCTTGATACCAGCTTCCTCTTTTATAGATTCAGAATCAAGAGAATCATTATCAATTGTATGTTTATGTTCATGTGAATCAGTATTATCATTATGGTTATATTCACTTATATTTAATATTATAGTATTGGATTGTTTGTATGGACTGTTATGTGTGTTTATTTGTTTTATATGTTGAAATAGAAGCTGAAATGAAGACAAATTGTTAACAAATCTAAAATTTTACAGGAAAAGTTTAAAGTCTAGTTTATACTGTGAAAGGGTAATGCGTGGGAAATGGCTAAGCCAATTGGACACCTTTTTAATGAAATAGGTTTACACACACAAACAGATTTCGGAAAATATGTACAGTCAGCGAATAATCACTGATTTTTCAAAAAAAATTTTATTAGCTTATCAATCCTGTCTCCTACAAGGATCAAAAGTCTCTATGTGGCCAAGATAGGTTAGGGTATCAGAAATGTCACAAATCGAAAAAAAACTTTTCCAATACAATTTGTAGGTAACATTTTGAAATATAATTTTTTCAGCATTTTACTGATTTTTTAACAGACTTAAAAAAATAGGAAGAAATTCACAATGTGGTTGTTTTTTTGTTATGTCGGGTTCATTATGGCTCCAAGGTGGTCCCATTTTCTTTTTAGGGTTCCATACCTCAAATGGAAAAAATGGTACCCTTATGGAATCACTATGTTGTATGTCTGTCAAGACCCTTTTTCTCAGGAACGCATGTAGGTAACAAGCTGAAATTCTCAAATACTCAAGTCTACTGTCTAGGCTAGGCTAATACTGGGCTAGCACATGTAGGACAGAATAGAAAAGCCTTACAGCTAAGAGTTATGAAACAGAACTTACTTGTACATTTTCAAGATGCGAGTCTCTGAAAATAGCCTGTGAATTAATGCACTTAGTTCTGAACATATCATACTTGAGCAGGAGTGCAGCGCAGTAGTTGCATAAGTAATGTGGCAGCTCATCTGTTACTTGTACCTGCAGATATAACATATAATATTTGAGACTAGTTTCCACCCTGTGGCTTTCACCAGGGTTCCTGAAGATATTATATACTATGTAATGGTATAAATCGGACCAGTTAGCATATTTGGTTAAGATTTAAGATACCACCTATTACGTCACAGGTTGTGGGTTTGATTCCCATCCAGGACAAACATTTGTGTGTATGAACTAGTCTCTTTGTCCTGAGTACTATCTTAATATAATATTATAAATGCGAATATTTGGGAGTATGAATTTTTGTTACTTCTTCACATAGAAACAGCTGTATTAATTTTGATGGAGAATTTGGTATGGAGGTAGCGGACACCTTAGTGGGCGCCTTGGGTATACACGGGGAGGTGTGGAGTGGCAAGAGTAGTTGCTGCCATGAGCGATAACGGCAGATAAGCATCCCCCCCCCCCTGTCTCGATGTGAGTATCTAAGGCGCAGTGCAGCGGTAGCGGTCAGACTATAGCACCAGTTTGGGATACACTTAAACTGAGAAGACTCCAGCAAGAAACTCTTTTTTTGGCAAGCTTCTTTTTTTGTGGATAATTGTTTTGAATTCATGAAATTACAGTTTTTGTTAAAAATATACATATACAATAGTCACTTGTGGAGGGGGCTGCAAGTGCAGAGAGAAGCTACTACAACCATGTATTCTTGTCTTCTATGTAATGAGCCACCTTATAGTAGGCCTTGTTGATCAATTTATGCATAACATACTCTCATAAAGTTATAACTGGGTCTATCACCAGTGGGTGAAACAGTAAGGCAGAAAGATATGTTATAAAACAATGCTTACCAGTCTCGTATAGGCCTCCATTAGTCGGTTTTGGTGCATGTCGTATAGTCGTACGTCTCCAGTGAGACATCCTCGACACAGTCGCAATGTTTCAATAGCTTGTGACATTGTATGATTCAAAATAATTCAAATTTAATCAAAATAGACAGAACAGTATATAAGAGTTATAAGACAAAACAGTAAGCGGTATGTTTTATGTTTCAAATTAAGTTTCTTCACTTCACTTCTTGACTATGATGGCATTAGATGCGTTTTTTACACAATTCTGCCAGTGTCAGGGTATTTGAAGATAAACGATGGAGATTCTTTTAACTACAAGAGTTACGAAAGCTATGAAAGTAGAAAAAACAAATAGTTAATCATTACGTTATAAATTCTAACTCAATTAATCAATATAAAAAAAAATACACAAACAAAACAAAAAACGTACTTAACAACAACCATGAACAAGTATTGCCAGTACGCTCTGGTGAAAAATTTACTTATCATACTTTAGGTGCTCAAAAGCTAACATTTCAATCATCACAATCATGTCAGCCGTCATATTCTTTTAAAAGTTTTTACTTGCTTGTTTTTACAAAGTTTATAAAAATACACTATTAATGACCACAAAGACTGTAAATTTTTAATCAGCCGATATTTAATTTGTAGGTAGTCAAATTTATTAAATGAAAAATGCATATTTATTTTGTATTTACATCATTTAAAATCTTAATTTGTATAATATAGTAACCGCCAATGACCTCGCACATAAACTCATCAAATGCCGGTGTTCAAAAAGTACCAGAATCGTACAAAAAGTTGAGTACTGGGAACAAAACCTAGCACGTCACTTTGACGTTTATAATGTTGCTAGCAAGCCAATACCGTTTTCTACCAATAACGCATGTATATTGTATCTACATGTTAAAATAGCAAACATAATGAGAGGGACGAAGGAAAGTTTTAAAAATAAAGCAATATTAAATAAATTGGTTTATTTTCGATTTAATTATTACATATATTTACAATTATTTCAAACAATAAATAATCTGAATAGATGGCGAAGCTAATAATTTGGCGGCAGATAATCTTGCTAATTATATGCGAGATCCTCAATGCTGGCGAAAACATTTAGTTTATTATGTTCCTCTGTCGCATACTAGGGGCTCGGGGAATATTATTATGAACGGCTTGAACGTGAGCTCTGGCATTATATGCAGTTTGAAATCTTTTACCACATAAATCACAAGAATGTGGACGCTCCCCGGTATGTACCTGCAATGATATATAGATATAATTTATTGTAGGTAGATTCACTGGGACTAGGTTCGGTTGGAGCGCGAGTACCATTTTCATGAAATAGTCGTATATGTCAGTAATATACCTTGGAGGAATATGTTGATGATTTATTTTGTTATAAATCAGTAAATATACTACCATTCTTGTCGCAAATAACATTTATTTATTTATTTACTTATAACAACGTTTATTTGTAACATGTTGATAACTTAGCTTAAATGAGCTGCAATTTGAGTTTCTTACGATTTTTAAGCCTTCTGCTGCAGCCGATGGTTGTGATAACAAAGTAATCGACTTCAGCTAGAAATCGACCTACGGTCAGACACTTAAAAGTGTACCTATAGTGTAGGAATTGTTAGGGTAGGTAAGTGGAGCTATGATGTAGGGCTTGTTAGGGTAAGTGGAGCTATAATGTAGGGCTTGTATGGGTAAGTGGAATTATAATGTAGGGCTTGTTAGGGTAAGTGAAGCTATAATGTAGGACTTGTTAGGGTAAGTGGAGTTATAATGTAGGACTTGTTAGGGTAAGTGGAGTTATTTAGATAATATGTGGGTATTGGACATTGATTTAATACTCACCAATTCATGTCTTTTCATGTTCGCGCAGTTTGAAAATGTTTTTGGGCAAATTTTGCACTTATATGGACGTTCGCCTGTGTGTGTACGCATATTATGCATCTGAAAAAAGATAAATAATTTGTCATTAGTTAAAATGATATAGCTTTGCTGGTAGTAGTGCTGTCAGGTCAATTTTGGGTTACAAACAAGAAAAATCTTTTATAGATATAGCAAATATCATTGTATTCATTTTCAGTTATAAAAAACCGAATGCTGCTTGATAGTTAACCTGGAATAGAAACATGACATTCGACACATTTTATCACAAAAAAAAATAACATGGGTATATCATTATCTGGTTTCCATAGTATAAGTTCTGCTTTGTTTAAAATCAGATGGATGGAAGAACGAAACTGACCTTTAAACTCAGGGCACATCGATAACTCTTGTGGCATTCAGTACATTTAAATGGAGTTTCCGTCGAATGTACGTTCTGATAATGTTGTTTTAGATTATTCCCATTCTGAAATATAAAATATTTTTTTTATACCTTCATTGGTACCTGATTTTGATTACACATCTACTTTTTTAGAACATAAATGAGAAAGGATAAATTCTGTTATTTCTCTCTTTTAATCAAAAGCCATAAATAAAGAAGTTTACTCCTGTAAAATTAAACCAATTGCTTTTTTCAACGTGAATTTAATCGCCGATTTTTATTGATCACAAAGGACTTAATCAGAGATTGCTGCTTAGTTTAGGATGGCATGTGAAAAAAAAAAACGAGCAAAGCTCGGTCAACCAAGTACTTATTATAATGTCATGAAAAAGGAAAAATGAAGAAAAAATTCGATTCTAAAACTTACCGATAACACATTTCCACATATTTCGCAGACATGTTGTCCTTTACGGCGATTCGGTTCAGTTGGTAAATTACCAATAAGCACAAAAGCAAAATACAATTTAGATTAATGAACGAGCTTTATCCCCAAACTGAGCTATTAATTGCAAATGGCGATATGCGACGGTAACCAGGTGGACCGCCTGCATGCTTGTCAACCTTCTGATATAAAATAAAAAATGAAATATCTACCATAATATTAAACTAATTTTGGGAATAATTGTAGCAACACTTACAGCTACATGAAAAATGGTTCAAACACTGATGGATAGATGGCATCACAAGATCCTAAATCGCGCTAAAGGTTAGTTTTAAATTACATATAATACGTACGGCCATAATTATAGGACCCAAAATCAAAGAAAGCGATTTATCCATCTGCGGTAGCCACACCGATGTTTTCCCATTCCACTGATACAATAATGAAGCAAAAATGCCCAAATCATGCATTTTCAAACTTAGTAACTATTTCCCAAATTGATCATAATCTAAACTTACGAGTATTTTTCAACGAGTGGTGTAACTGATGCCTCTTGAGGGCCATGTGGCCTTTGAAAATTTTGTCACACTGTAATAAAATAATGGTTTTTTTTTAAATAACCACCATACATGAGTTGAACTGTCGCCAAGCACTTTCCGTCGGCAACAAAAAAAAGTGGCAAAGATAACCAAAAAGATCATAAATATGTTAACCTCACCAATTTACATTTAAACATAGTTCTCGGTTTCCGTTGCTCTATCTCATGTTCCTTCAGCAGTTCCTCAGTGTCAAACGCCATACCGCAGCGCACACAATACCTGATGAGCAACGAGCATAGTATTAATGAAACAGTGTTATATTTGTGTCAAACATGTGTGTAGTCGCTTACTTGTGTGTAGTTATGCACAGGCCGGCGGTTCCTTGATGCGCCTTAAACGCGTCCGAGCAGTAGAACTGAGTGTCGCAACCAGAACAGTAACACTCCGAGGAGAACATCTAAGTGGGGTATTTAATTACATTTAGATTGGTAATATTATTTCAAGAAGACATATCTTATATAACGTTTCTAGTACCTCTTTATGTGCTCTCTTTTCATGTATTTTGTAGCCGAGTGGACCGTTGCACGATTCCCCACAAATCTCACACCTAATCAACTCGTCACAGGTCGGGTGACAAGTCTTCAGGTGGAAATAGTAGTTCGATTGACATCTGTGCAAGAAAAAATGTCAAGCAACTGAGAAATAATTAATTTAAAGAAACCCTTGTCTATCACTTTCACCTGTCCCGTTGTCTGTAATGGAATTTTGCAAGTTAAATTTGACCCACTTTCCGGTTTCCGATTGAGCTGAAATTTTGCACGATGCAAATCGCGTGACAATGCAATATTATGATGACATGGAGCTGATCTGATGATGGAGCTGGAAGGTGGCTATAGGAACTCCGTAATAAAACCACATAACCCCAATAACCCCATCGAGTTGGGGCTCATTGGAACAGTCTTAACGAGTAGTTGAAGACTGTGCAAAAGAAATACAGTCAACAATAAAAGCTTGTACCAAAAATTTCATTTTTGACAGAAACATTATTTCAGAGAGTATGATAAAAACGTAGATGATTCTAAGAAAAGTAGATCAAGGTTAGTAGGAGGTTAGAAGTAGGGTAGGTATAAGACAGCAAATAATGCGATGATAGCTTCTACAATGCACTTGAAAGGTCCGATGATATCTGATGTAAGCTTACCTCAATTCTTTTCCACAATGTTTGCATTTGTTTTTCACTCCGCTGTGCAAATTGTAATGTTCTTTTGCTTGACTTCTGTAATTATTCTTACTAATTAGCCTATTATATGGAGGATATGGCAGTTTTTATTCTGGGAACGCGGGAGAAACCGCGGGTCGAAAGCTAGTTTTAATATAAATTCATTAAATTACCAGTATTGCTTTATTGAAAAGCTATAGAATATTAAAACAAAACTTTAAGCAAAGCTTACATGTTTTGTGATATTATTTTCACAAATGGACAATGTCTGAAATATGATTGAATTAGAATTATTGATTCGACCAAGACCATAGCAGAGTATGGCATTTAAATCACGGAAAAATCAAGTAATATAGTAAGAATCAAAATATTTAAAAGGAAAGCGTGACTGTCTGATCTATCAACGCCCCGAGCGTCAAACTACTGGACGGATCTGGCTGGAATTTGGCTTACAGATGACATTTAAATAAACAACCAAAACTCAATAGGAAATTGGTCATAATTTTCAAACGGCTTAGCAGATTTTCATGAAACATATCCAAGAACACTTTCAATTAAGACACCATTCAAAAAAAACAAAATCAAATTCGGTTCATGCGTTCGGGAGCTACGATGTTACAGACACAGCCAGACACGTCAAACTTATAACACCCCGTCGTTTTTGCGTCGGGGGTTAAAAATCCAACGATATTCATAAGTGCCTGTGAAGGTCTAAGAATACAATAGAATATTTATTGCATCAAGGTCTATTTGAATAAATAATAAAATAAAATAATAATAATATTTAATTTCATTTCATTAACGCCTAAGGGGGTAAAATAGGGGAGCGGAAAGCTAGTACTTACATAAATTTAGTAACATATCCACAATCCTTACAAGTGTATCTCTTTGAATGGTTATACTGGTGTTTCTTCAATCTATACTTATTTACGAAGTGGGAATGGCAAAGGTCGCAAACATATTTGCCGCTCTTCTGTAGAAACAATGATTTCAGTTGAGCGTTTGATTATGTGAATCATATAGGTTTATAATAACTAAATAATGTTTAGCCAAAATAAATGTACTTTATAGGTTTTTCTTTAAAAGTATCCTTACTAATATTATAAACTAGCTACCCCCTACGGTTTCACCTACGTTGCCGGTAAAAAAAAGTAGCCTATAATCTTTGGGGATAATGTAGCTTCCTATCAGTGAAATAATTTTTCAAATCGGACCAGTAACTCCGGAGATTAGCGCGTTCAAACAAACAAATTCTTCAGCTTTATATAGAAGTAAAAGTATGTTTGCTGGTTTGTTCGTCTTTCACTCGACACAGAAGCAACGGATCCACTTGATTTTAATTTTAGAGATAATGGGATGGAGACTTTTGTCCCAGGAACGCAGGTAAAACTGGGGGATGATTTTTAACAATCTTTGATGTTATTATCAAAGTGAAATGAATATTTTACAATATGGAGTTCCACAAGGTGAACTGGGCCACTTTTCTTTGTCATGTTCAATTCGTGTTTAAAGAATTAATAAGGGTACATAAGTCGATAGAAACAGACATTTCACTTGATACTTACGTCGTCATGTAACAACATATGAGTTTTGAAGCTCTCTGCTGTTCGAAAACCTTTGTAACAAAAGTCACATTTGTACTGAGCTTGCAAATAACTATCGGAATTCTTTCTATCTTCAATTTCTTGGAGTTGTTCATCCTCATTTAAATCTGTTTCAATCATATTACATAATTGACTAACAACCCTCTTTTCTGGATAGGTTTTAGGTTTACGATTTTTTATTTCTTCATAATCTTTTGTTTTCACATCTGAAGATGTAAGTTTGCATTTTGATTGATTGGAATCCATTTCTAAATCTACAATAACCATTTCATCCTCTGTATCTGAACTTATATCGTTCATTTCACCAGTATATTCAAATTTGTCATCAATCATTTCTACCTCTTTTTTAATATCTGATGTCATGTTATTCAACAAATAGTCTTCATTTGTTACAGCATCATGCATTGAATCAGATATTATTGGGTATTCAAATTTAAATTTAGTTAGATCATTTGATACTACAGTTTCTATTTTACTTTTTCTATTAGAAGTTCGAGTAACCTTTTGTTTATTGCAAACTTCCAATAATTCAAGCAAATTATCCTTTGTCTGATTAGAATACTGAATATTTTTAATAATTTCAGCTAACTGATCCATTTTATGCATGTCTATATTATTATCAGACTTTTTAAATTCATCACAATCCAAATAAAATTTGAACTCTTTTATTAAATCATTTATACGACCAGCGTCTTGGTCACTTTTAAGTATTTTATTTAGCAAAGAATTAATTTCACTATTTACATACGCATTGTTAGTCAAATTGTTTGTAAAACACACATCATTAGCTTCTTCTTTATCAGACACATGAAAATCATCTGGATAGTTAAAATTTTCATATGGTTTATCAATATTATTTGTTTGGACGCTGGATTGGCTGAAGTTTGGGAAACCTATCTCTTTTACATATGCATTAGTTGGCTGAAAGAAAATTGCTTACTTAGTAATTAAGTACGTATTACTTTTTGAAAATCAATAGAGGTAGGCTCTCGAGTGGGAAACACCATCACCAAGTGAATGATGTGGTTACTAGAAGTCAATAGAAGCTTCTAGAACCATGTGGTAGAGAAATCTATGAGGCTTATGTTCAGTGGTCTTCATAAAAAGAATATCTCTACTACTTGGGGATGATACTGAAACAGTATCATCTGAAACAGTACAGAACCAGTGCTATGATGGAATGAAATTCAGCTGCAGCAAAATGCTGAGTTGTCCTCGTTTGTCAGATAGGGTATAGGTTCTCTAACAGTTCACAGAAGAGTAATGGGTTTTATATATCTTTTGTCTATTTGACTGTATTTCTTTTATGTTTGTTACATCTTTATAATAATATAAATCAGGAATGTGAGATTGTTTTCTAATTACCTTAAGCGTCTCAACAGTGCAACCAAAGGATGCAAGTATACGCCATTGTGATGAACATTCACTATTATTTTTCCCAGAATTGTTAATATTATGGGGAACAGCTAGGAATATGGAGTGTAAATATTAAATGCACTAACATTTCTTAATGCCACCCGGGCATCAATGCACTTATTCCTGAATGTGTCACACTTGAGCAGGAATGCAGTGCAGAAGCTACATAAGTAATGTGGCAGGTCCTCTACATCTTGTACCTGTAACATTACATAAAGTAAAACATAGATTATAATTTGTATTATTTTGAATACTATATTGAGTTCCACCACTTTTCTACCAACTGAATCTCAAATGGTTCCTAAAAGACCGATGAAGGTAGTAGAGGAAAAATACTAGCTTTTAACTCGCGAGTGATAATACAAGTGTTGCAAGGGTGTAGGCTACGGTAACCGCTTACTATCAGGCAGGGCGTATACTTTATTGCTACCTTAGTTGCTCTTTGATTTCGAGCTCTATAACATACATATCCTGTAAATCCGTTTTCCAAAATATAGAGAAAGTAAAAATAAATAAGGAAATTATTTACAGCAGTATTCAGTAGTGTGGAATAGGCCTCCATCAGTCGGTTTTTTCGCATGTCGTACAGTCGAACTTCCGTAGTGAGACATCCTCGACATAATAGCAAATCGTTTTTTTTGGAGAAAGATATATCTGGAATGTCATCCATTTTGGTTCACAAATAAGATTTTATTGAAAAAAAAAACATAGATTCGTTAGTCCAAAACACAACTGTTTTTACTAAATTATTGATTGACCACTTTGACCTGACCACCCACTTGTTGACATTTGAAGGACTTTTGTTGCTAGCTATAAAAAAGATTCTACTTATTATTATGAATCTACTATTTTAGTAGGATACTGGTAAATATTTTTTTGGCATCACACGGTTTGTCTTGTTCCCTCTGTTTACGGTTTGTATAATTATTGTATTTTTGCCAGTGTAAAGTTATTAGGCTTAAAAAAAATGCTTACTTACATATTCCACGTATAATCTTAAGGTGGAGGCGTCGGTTGGAGCGCGATATTCAAATTTTATCACGATTTTTGCAAATTGCAGCTCAGTTACTGAGAAATTATTAATTACTTTTCATGAAATAGTAGTATCTGACATATACGACTATTTTATGAAAATGTTACTAATGTACCTTGGAGGAATATGTTGATGATTTCTTTTGTTATTAAATCAGTAAATATACTACCGTTCTTCTCGCAAATAACATGGTAATAACTTACGACCTATAACTGAGCTGCAATTAGCAAAAAACGTGATAAAATTTGAATTTCGCGCTCCAACCGAACGTTCCCCCTTAAAGGTAACATCTTCGATCAACAATAACAGGTAACATGGTAATAATGAAACTCGAACACAATAAATTAGTACTTTATTTTTTTATATATACATTGTTTTATTATTCAGTTTTCTTGTGCTTCCGTCGAACTCTAGGTCTATATATTTTCATGTGAACAGTTTGAATGTGAGCTTTGCAGTCAGCTTTAGTTTTAAAAGCTTTACCACATATTTCACATGAGTGTGGTCGCGCATCTGTGTGAACCTGTTAAAATATAAAAAAAATAAAGAATTGTTAGGATAAGTGGTGCTAAGTAGGAGTTAGTGTAACTAAAGCTATAATGTAGGAGTTGTTAGGGTAATTGGAGCTATAATGTAGGAATTGTTAGGGTAAGTGGAGCTATAATGTAGAAGTTGTTAGGGTAAGTGGAGCTATAATGTAGAAGTTGTTAGGGTAAGTGGAGCTATAATGTAACGAGTTGGTAGGGAAAGTGGAGCTATAATGAAGGAGTTGTCAGTGTAAGTGGAGCTATAATGTAGGAGTTGTTAGTGTAAGTGGAGCTATAATGAAGGAGTTGTCAGTGTAAGTGGAGCTATAATGTAGAAGTTGTTAGGGTAAGTGGAGCTATAATGTACGAGTTGTTTGGGTAAGTGGAGCTATAATGTAGAAGTTGTTAGGGTAAGTGGAGCTATAATGTAGAAGTTGTTAGGGTAAGTGGAGCTATAATGTAAGAGTTGGTAGGGAAAGTGGAGCTATAATGAAGGAGTTGTCAGTGTAAGTGGAGCTATAATGTAGGAGTTGTTAGTGTAATTGGAGCTATAATGAAGGAGTTGTCAGTGTAAGTGGAGCTATAATGTAGGGAGATGTTAGGGTAAGTGGAACTATAATGTAGGAGTTATTAGGGTAAAAGGAGCTATTATATAGGAAATAATATTTAAATATTATATATATAAAAGACTTCCAAAAAAAGGAGGATATCGTGAATTCGGTTGTGTGTTTTTTTTATACTGACCAGTTCGTGTCTCCTCAAATTAGTTACACTCCGGAATGTGCTGGGACAGTGCGGGCACGGGTGTGGTCGCTCGCCGGTGTGGATGCGGGTGTGTAGCTGTTGAATTAAATTTCAAAGTTATAAGGGAATGGGCCGCGTTTTAATTTTGTAACCGATATTTTTGGTAAGTAGTTAATATTGTGAATATTTTGTAATACATGACATTAATGGCCGGTGCACAGTGGCGGACGGCATGGCAGGGGATTTAAAATGTATCAATTGAATTTAATAGATGTCCAATGGAAATTTCTATAATTCATTTCATAAATTTCATTCATTTCTTTCATTTTGATACTTAAGTACGTTCCAAGTATCAGGAAGGCCGCCTCGAGGATTTTTTTTATATATAGCTTGTATATTTGTAGTATATAATTGTAAATATTGTATATTATAGAATAAAGCAAAGGTAATTATTAGAAAAAAAACAGGACCACCATTGCACGCCACACTCAATAAATGCGACGAGAGCTAACTCTCTCCCTCACTCTTACCTGCAAATTGATAGCACTCCTAAAGCTCTTCGGACATTCTGTACACTTGAATGGATTCTCCGTCGAATGTTTATTCAGATAATGTTGTTTAAGTATATATTGATTCTGTAATTGAAAACAATATATATCAGTAAATATATAGGCACTACCAAGAAATAAGAAACGAAATCGAGGTAGACAGTTTCGAAGGTGGGAAGACGAAATAAAGACCACAGCAGGGAAAACATGGACCCGGTCTGTGTCACCGACTCGCCATTACATTAAGATCAAATTATTGTAAAATTATGTGTCTGAATAAAGGCTTATATTATTATTACTACCTAAGCACCAAAGGGGGTGGGGGCGGGGGCGGGGTTCCATTGCTTATTTTTGATGTCATGGGAGACGGGGGGTCTGAATTACTCTGAATGGTGATTACATCACCAATATTTATTTTTATCTGTATCTCATGAACCGTAATAGGTAGACAGTTGTTTTTTTTTAAGAGAATATGTATTGTTGTTGCTTGTTTTTGAAAGGACTGTAGTTGGTAGCCTCTGATGGCTGCAGCAACCTTACCGGACAAATCGGCGAGCGCAGAGGGCTCTCAGCCGGGTAACATTTAGGTAACAACGCCTGAGGGCACCCCCGAATGGGGTACGAACCTTGGCTCAGGACGTTACTGGGGGAGGGGGAGGACTTTGTACGAGTAATTGGGGGCGGTAGGATTACTAATGGCAGCTCGGGACGCTTGAACGGGACGAGACTGAGTGGGTCGTCGCGGGCGGTCCTCACCGTCGAGGACGGTAGCGTGATCGGTTGTGTGTAGTGCGTTATATTGTTTTTACTATAACAACAAAAATAAAACAGCTATCGACGTTTTTTTCGACCATTATAATCGCTGTATCTCAAAAACCGTAATATATGAATAGTTGAAATTTTCACAGAATGTGTGAAATCAACAACAGTGAAACAGTATAAAAATAATGAAATCATAATAATTTACGATGATACGGAACCCTTCGGGGCCACTGAGGTATATTACTACGAATACAGAAGCCATTCTAAACAAAGGTCAGGCTCCATTTTGTTAATATTCGCTGCAGCGCTGAAACAATAATTAGTTGTCTAACCAGACAGTTTAAACCCGAGCTTTTGAGGTGTAGTTTTCACGCGACCAAAAAGTCTTAAGCACCGAGATTTTCATGGCGCTTACAGTATGACACAACTTAGATGTAGCATCGGCAAATCGTTTTCGTACACTTCACTTCCGATTTACACAACTAATAACAGTCATTCATTATCGCGCCTTTCAACGTTCAACAAGATCATTTTTAACACATGAGTAACGTTGTAGGCGCACTCTTCTCGGGAAAGATTGATTTTACGAATTTTGCCGATGCTTCATCTAAGTTGTGTCATACTATACGCGTTTCGTATTTGAGCAACTAAGTCATATCAAAGAACATAATGGTGTCTTCTCTATACATAGTAATATACCTCAGTGTTCGGGGCCGTGTTTTTGAAGATTAGATTTCACGTACCGATAACACTTTTCCACAAATCTCGCAGACGAGGCGTCCTTCATAAACACGTGTAGGATTAGTTGACAAACGACCTATTTGCGATACAGTAGTCACCGGGCCATTCCATTAAAAAACGTTTAACAAAAAAAATAGAACCACCTTCAAAGGCACTAAAAAGCATAAAATAACTATGTAGGAACTCTAATCTGACTGTTTTGTCGTCAGCGAAAGTGTAGGGTCATTTATAGTTATTTTATGTTATTTAGGTTCTATTTTTTTACTCTCAAGATGGGTCACTGACTTAGGATAAGCATATTAGCGTTGTACCTTCCATCATCGTGCCTATAATATTTAAAGAATGATCTCCAACTCCTAACTGATTCATGAGTTGTACCTTCCATCATCGTGCCTATAATATTTAAAGAATGATCCCCAACTCCTAACTGATTCATGAGTTGTACCTTCCATCATCGTGCCTATAATATTTAAAGAATGATCCCAACTCCTAACTGATTCATGAGCTGTACCTTCCATCATCGTGCCTATAATATTTAAAGAATGATCCCAACTCCTAACTGATTCATGAGTTGTACCTTCCATCATCAGCTCAGCAACTACTAGACGCAAATATCGGAATATCTTTAGAAAGTTAACAATGGGATAATCTAGCACTAGTAGTACTTTTAAGTATTATGCTATTAGAATATTTTTGAAATCAATAATCGACTTTTAAAAAAAGGAGTAAAACCTCCTTCAAACCCAACGCAAAAAGAATTATTATAATCGGATCATAAAAAAAAAATTATGCGTCAACAACCATTGAAAAATAACTTAATAACCTCCTCCTTTTGTTTGAAGGAGGTTAATAACCATAAGTCATTTGTCGACTAAACCTACGAGACAAGGTGATAGCGTGTCCCAACTGATGCTTCTTGAGGCTTGTGTACCCTTTGAAATCCTTTTCACACTGTAATTAAATTAATTGATACTTTAAAAACAAGTTCAATTTATGGGAGGTAATTAGAATGCTAATATTTATTTTTGAAATATAAATAGGGGTTGGGCTCGGTAGCTAGGGGTCGGTAGGGGTAAGTAGGTCCCAGTTTTTAATTCTCATGGCAGGAAAACGTTTGCGGGGCCAACTAGTTTTTATAGAACTTACCACATCACATTTAAACATAGTTCTTGGTTTCCGTTGCTCTATCTCATGTTCCTTGAGCAGTTCGTCAGTCTCGAACGCCATACCGCAGCGCACACAATACCTGATGACCAACGAGCATAGTATTAATGAAACAGTGTTATATTTGTGTCAAACATGTGTGTAGTCGCTTACTTGTGTGTAGTTATGCACAGGCCGGCGGTTCCTTGATGCGCCTTCAACGCGCCCGACCAGTAGAACTGAGTCTCGCAACCAGAACAGTAACACTCCGGGGAGTACATCTGTTAAAGATTTGCGTCTTTGAAATAAATAGTCTTGTATTACCTAGTTAAGAAGTTATTTAAGAAAATAAGCGAAATTAGATTTTTTTTCTCATTAAATATCCTGGGACATCCTGGGACACACGGTAATCTGATCCCAAAATAACAGAACTTGTACCATGGAAACCAGATAACTAATATACTACATATACTTTTTTTGTAAATACATACTTAAATAGATAATTACACCCAGACACAGGACAAACAGACATAATGCACACAAATGTTTGTCCTGGATGGGAATCGAACCCATGACCAGCGGCGTGATAGGTGGTGTCTTTACCAACTGCGCCAAATGCCTGTCATTCTTTCTTACCTCTTTATGGGTTCTCTTTTCATGCATTTTGAAGCCAAGTGGCCCGCTGCAAGATGTTCCACAGATCTCGCACCTAATCAAGTCATCGCTGGTTGGATGATACAACTTCAGATGATGGTAGTATGATGTCTGGCCACTGTTCACCAGAAGACGTCAATTAAAATTATATGATCGAAAAAAAAATTTAACTGTCCCCCGAAAATCACTAGAAAATTGGTAATAATTTTCAAACGGCTGAGCGTGTTCTCATGAAACACAGCTAAGAGCATTCACGTTTAATCTTAGTTACAGGGTCGGCAACGTGCAAGTCATACCCCTGGTGTTGCAAGCGTCTCTAGGCTACGGTAACCGCTTGCCATCAGGTGGGCCATATGCTTGAATGCTACCTTAGTAGTATAAATAAAAACGTAATAAGAATTTCGCAGGATACCTTGACGCATCTACCTTTTTTTTTTAGGTAACCGCTTGAGGACACCCCCGAATGGGGCACGAACCTCGGCTCAGGGCGTTACCGGTGGAGAGGGAGGACTTAGTACGACTAATTGGGGGCGTTCGGATTACTAATGGCAGGTCGGGCCGCTTGAACGGGACGAGACTGAGTGGGACGTCGCGGCGGTCCTCGCCGTCAAGGACGGTAGCGTGATCAGTTTTGTGTACTTTTGCGGGCTTCGTCAGCTTCGATCTGAGCTAATGTTATGGGGTCATCCGGCTCGCTGAGGCATCTACCTTAAATACAGTATCTTCTCTGCTGTTACTTACCTACATTCCTTGCCACAGTGTTTGCATATGTCTTTAACTCCGCCATGCCATTTATAATGTTCTCTTGCTTGACTTCTGTAATTAAGAATCATCATTACTATCTTCCATCATACGGTTCCACCCTCGTTCCCGAAAAATCCTGAGTTATCCCAGGAGAAAAAGTAGCCTATATGTTATTCCAGGGTATGATTCATCTATGTAACAAGTTTAATTCAAATCCGTTCATTAGTTTTTGCGAAAGAGTAACAAGCATTATAATCCTCATCATGTCAGCCGAAAGACATCCACTGCTGGACTAAAGATTCACATTTATAATATTAGTATGATTGGTGCTCACTTATTAGTTAATCGCGCTCTAATTTTGATAGCACTTCACTTCACTTCTTGACTATGATGGCATTAGATGCGTTTTTTACACAATTCCATCTCTTTCATACAAATATTATTGACAGCCTTCAAAATGGATAGAAAATATTTAAAACTGTCAAATGATAATGGTAAAGGGTAAAGTCGTCGGTGCCCTACTATCCTTCTAGACGACATGACCGCCATTCCGTCATTGGTAGGGCGGCAAAATTTTTGGAAGTGTCCTCATAGTAGCCCGACTTATTCGCCATTTTTGTACGTTCAACCGTCTATTAAATACCCTGTATCAATCTAATACCTTTAAACGAGCAATTCTTGTATATATATAATCTGAATCTCGGAAACGGCTCCAACGATTTCCATGAAATTTAGTATGCAGGGGGTTTCGGAGGAGATAAATCGATCTAGCTAGGTTTTATTTTTTAGAACACGTCGTTTTAAAAAAAAACGAGCAAAGCTCGGTCAACCAGGTATAGTATGACACAACTTAGATGAAGCATCGGCAATATTCGTAAAATCTATCGTTCCCGAAAAGAATGCGCCTACAAAATTACTCATGAATTAAAAAATGATCGGCGAAAATGATCTTATTGAACGTTGAAAGGCGCGCTAATGAATGATTTATATTAGTTTTGGAAATCGGAAGTGAAGTGTACGAAAACGACATGCCGATGCTACATCTAAGTTGTGTCATACTGTACTATGTATTTAAATAACTATATAATTAAACAACACTTACAAATGTTTCGTGACATATTCACACGCATCGTGTTTACAAGTGAATTTCTTTTTATGGGTAGCTTTGTGTTTATTCAATCTCTTCTTAGTTATGAAGTGACAATGGCAAATATCGCAAACGAACTTCCCACTTCTCTGTGAAATTATTGATAACAGTAAAGCGTTTGATATTGTCAACCATAGAAAATTATTTATAAAATTAGTTAAAGCTGTGATTAGATTACTTAATTAAAAGAGAATCTGAATATATATGACAATTGAAGTATCTTATATGTAAACAATTATCACTTTTTAAGTCAAATGAAGAATTAATTATGGAGTTCTACAAGGGTCGATGTTAGGGCCACTTGTCTTCTTCATATACAATACCACAACGTACAAGCAAGCGGATCGCGTGCGTTATGATTATTTAAATCTTGTGTGGTACAAATCAGGAAGAAAAGTGCATGAATATGGAATATAAACTGTATTTCCAATATATTTTAAGAATCAAAATAGTGTTCCGTTCCTTAAGGTAAATATTGCATGCATTCTGGATAGATACGAGACATTAAGTATAATAATAAGTAGGGTTATTGGATAAGGACTGTTACTTACATCATCATGTAAGACCATGTGGCTATTAAAAGATTCCTTCAAACGGAATCCTTTGAAGCAAAATTCGCATTTGTATTCCGCTTGCAAATAACTCTCCGAATTCTTTCTATCTTCGACTTCTTTCAGTTGTTCTTCTTTACTTACATTAACTTCGTCCATATTATACACTTTACTAACATTTTCAGTCTTTTTATGTACATTGGGTTTGGCTTCTTTTGTTTTCTTTTTTATTACTTTTATTAATTTCACTGTTGTATTAGGTTTTTTAGTTTTACATTTGGATTTCTTAGAATGATTTTTTAAGCTTGTAATTGTAACATCATCATCTGAGTCGGAACTAATTTGGTTTACTTCATCAGTATTTTCAAAGTCGTCACTGTTTATAGTTTTTGCAAGTAAATCGTTATTTTTTACTAAATTTGTCATTGATTCAGATTGAATATTTTCAAGTTTCATTTTTGATTGCTTTTTTGAGACTGTTTTTATTTTACGTTTTCGTGTAGTTACAGCATTGACATTACTTTCATTATTATCAATCATTAGTGCTTTTTTAAGTAATGAATTAACTTGAGTATCAGAGTTACCATTTGTTTCAACATTTGAATGATCAGTTATATTATCTACTACATCTTTTATATCAAATTCCTTTTTTAGAGGCTCGTCATCAATTTCTTCTTTAACAGGCTCTGCTACATTATCTGCATTATAGTTGGCTTTGGGATTTGTATCATCAATATCAATAATTTGAACATAGGACTGTCTGAAATGTGTTGGACGTTCAAATTGTTTAATATTTTCCAATGTTAACTGAAATACAAAGTAATAGCATCTTGGATTTATAATGTTAACTGAAATACAAAGTAATACCATTTTGTATTTATAATGTTAACTGAAATACAAAGTAATACCATCTTGTATTTTAAATGTTAACTGAAATACAAAGTAATACCATCTTATATTTTAAATGTTAACTGAAATACAAAGTAATACCATTTTGTATTTATAATGTTAACTGAAATACAAAGTAATACCATTTTGTATTTATAATGTTAACTGAAATACAAAGTAATACCATTTTGTATTTATAATGTTAACTGAAATACAAAGTAATACTATCTTGTATTTTAAATGTTAACTGAAATACAAAGTAATACCATTTTGTATTTATAATGTTAACTGAAATACAAAGTAATACCATTTTGTATTTTAAATGTTAACTGAAATACAAAGTAATACCATCTTGTATTTTAAATGTTAACTGAAATACAAAGTAATACCATTTTGTATTTATAATGTTAACTGAAATACAAAGTAATACCATCTTGTATTTTAAATGTTAACTGAAATACAAAGTAATACCATCTTGTATTTATAATGTTAACTGAAAGACAAAATGATACTATCATGTTTTAAAAAGTGATACATACTTCTAAATTGGGCAATATAGCTTTTTTTAATAGAATTTGAGAATCGATGCATTTCATTTTGAACGCTTCATATTTGAGAAGGAGAGCAGTGCAGTAGTTGCATAAGTAATGTGGCAGGTCATCTGTTATTTGTACCTGAAACATGGTATGATTTATTTACAACAAATATATATTTAAAAATATTCATAATATTCATTAAATACTAGATCTCGCTCTGCAGTTTCACATGTGTTCTAAAGTAACTTATGTCCTTTATTTATTTCTAGAATTTACAGCAGATTATAATCAATTGGTTAAATTTGGAAATGCAAATTATATTAATTAATAAAATAACTAAAATTTCAAGAAGCCTTCGAAACCACTAGGAAGCAGGTGATGATCTCCCAATGGCTGAGCAAATTTTTTTGAAACAGCTATGAGTAATCTTGATTAGACACCTTTCAAATGAAAAACAAAACAGAATCAAAGTTGGTTCATCCATTCAGGAGCTGTGATGCCACAAGCTGCCAGACAGATACACACTACAAACTTATAACACTCCTCTTTTTCACCGGGGGATAACAAGTTTTTTCAGAAAAAAATATCGGAACATATGATTTAGAAATTAATTGCATATAGCAATGTCACTCGAACAGCCTTTTCAGATGTCTAGATCTAATAATCAATATATAATCTATCATCATCAGCCAGTACTTTATACAAATATTCTTATTCTGTGTTGGGGTGATGAGGCCTGACCTGACGTCCCGCTTGAGGTGTATTGTGCATTACCCTCAGCCAGCTCTACCCAAGCCATCCTAGCTCCTTAAAGTAACGGAGTGTGGCCTCAGGGTGCTGACAAATTTGCTTCAGTGGTGAGGGTGTTGCTGTTATCAATGGTGGTGGTGAAAGCATCCTTGCAAAATGTATTCCGAACCGGTAGTAGAGTCTATTATAAAACTGTAACTGTTGACGTTCATAAGTGCCTTATTAGGGCCTAAACTGAATAAATGAGTTTTTGATTTTGATTTGATTTTGATCCTTGAATCTGTTTCCACGGTTTGTGGCTCCCTTACTCCCGTCTTGGTTATGCTTTCTTCTGTGACTGTACAGATCTTCCACAGTTTCATTCAGCATACAGCTCTGGCATAGGGGACTGTCTGTTGCTCCTGTCTTATGGAAGTAGTAATTTAGATTGCAGTGGCCTCTAATTAGGCCTACAATCATCCTTATGTCTTTCCTCTGTAACTTTAGCAGATTATTCGTAATATTTCTATCGAGGGCTAGGGGCGGTCTTAGTGTGTCTACAGTCCTTCCCTATCTCCCATAACCTTCTGTATGGTGGCGTATAAGATCTCTAGCCTCCATCATAGATGGTTTGCAGAGGTGCTATATGCCGTCGCTTACCTGTTTCTTAGTGCCTTCCTTGGTGAGTTTGTCAGCCGTAGTATTTCCTGCACTACAGCCATGAACTCTTGTCCATTTAAGTGTTAAATTATACATGTCCTTAAGTCTCTGGAGAGTTTCGTGACATTCCTCTTTGTACAACTATTTAATTTAATATGAACAATATTTACAAGGTAATCTATTTTGACTTTAGTTTCATGGATATCGAACTGGACCTATTAAGCAAAGAGCTACTGGTAAAATTAAAGCTAAGAAACTTTGATTAAAATAAAACATATATAATGTACTTACATCGGTGTTCAGAAGTGAGGAATAGGCCTCCATCAGGCGGTTCTGACGCATGTCGTACAGCCGTGCGTCCGTAGCGAGACATCCTCGACACACAAGCAAATCAGATGTTGATAATTCTGTTATAAAAATCTGTTGGAACATTATTAATTTGCTAATTTCATTTGCTTCACTTCACTTCACTTCTTGGTAAATAACCATATAAATAACATTAAATGCGTTTTTTACAAAATGATTTGACTTCATTCCTCTCGGTAGAGAGCACAGAGTACTTTTTATATAAGGTAGAGAGCAAGGAGTAAAAGTGTTCCGTGGTAGAGAGTATGGAGTATCCCCCCCGTATTAATCTACTCTTTGAAGTTCCTTCACTTCACTTCACTTCTTGACTATGATGGCATTAGATGCGTTTTTTACACAATTCTGCCAGTGTCAGGGTATTTGAAGATAAACGATGGAGATTGATCGGTAAAAAAAAACAAAATTTAGTATCAAAATTGTCAAATCAGAAGATATTGACCGGTGGCGAATTTACCTAGAACAAAATAAGGACAACACTATTATACCAACACCCAAATTAAGGTAAATGTTAAAATATATTTTTAAAGTATATACACAAGAAATATCAAAGTTTAATATTGTTAAAACTAATAAATTGAGACAGAGCATACACAAAGGGAGAATCAACAAGAGACAATAAACATTTTTTGAAGTTCCTTGCTTCATTCCAATTCCAATTTCTTGTAGGTACCTATATATTTTGTTTGACATTAGTTAATTTTAGGGTTGGCGATCTGAGATTGATTAAACGAAGAATAGATTTTTTGGGCCAAAATAATCGATTTTCTATCGATATTATGCAATGAATCGTTTCAGAGAATCAATCTACACTAGATTTTTTTTTAATTGTTAGTGTTGTGTAGTAGTTGAACGCAAGTTGAACGAACAGCAGCTAAAATAAAAGCTCATATCGAAAAAAAATCGGTTTATAGGAAATCAATCTTTTAGGCCACGATCTCTTGTGAATTGATTAATTGGAGTTCGATCTTTATTGGTGATAATCGTTAATTTTTCTTTTGTTTTCATTTCAGTTTGGCATCAAACTTTATGTATTTTGTCAGTGTCAAGTTGAGCCTTGTATTTTTAATTATTGTCAAGTTACACTGGCAGAATTGTGTAAAAAACGCATCTAATGCCATTCAATCAATCAAGAAGTGAAGACGTGAAATCACTTGTTAATATATAATTTTCAAGTGATAATAAGTCACGTAATCAGTTAGTTTATGTTAGGTTTTCATTAGTAGTAAAAGTGTTCCGTGTTTATCTTCAAATACCCTGACACTGGCAGAATTGTGTAAAAAACGCATCTAATGCCATCATAGTCAAGAAGTGAAGTGAAATCACTTGTTAATATATAATTTTCAAGTGATAATAAGTCACGTAATCAGTTAGTTTATGTTAGGTTTTCATTAGTAGTAAAAGTGTTCCGTGTTCATTACGTTTAAGGGTTTTAGTACAATGGTGGCCGTTCTTCTAAAACTTATCTTCGCAAGTTCCCGCTAAAAAGTAAAATTTTTGCAGTGTTGCCAGCTGTATCTCTCTACTCTACCTGCTCTCACGCGGTAGCTACCAGAAACAAATTACGCCATGCAAACACAAATAGCAAAGTGCCGGCTATTTTTTAACTTTTCTGATATTGATATATGGCTTTTCCTGGGCCACCGGATTTGATTTTCAAAGCCATCGCTATTTTGTCACGAATATCAGATTTTATCGCGCCCTGGTTCATAAGTTATTAAGGGTTTTAAATGGCCCTTGCTGGACGGGCTCTTCCTGGCAAGGCCTCTTCACCTCTAGGTATATCTAAAGAACTAGGACACCTAGCAAATATCTATATTGGCGTCCAGAATTTGTCAATGTGCTATTCATTTATTGTTAAATAAGTACCTAAGAAACCTTATAACTTTTGAAGCGACTTTTGAAACTAGTTACTAAACACAATTTATTAACAAAATTGCGAGACTCGGACGGAATTCAAATCCATTATAGTATTTCTAACAACTTTAAGGTAGGCTTGTTTACCGACTGTAATAATGTCAAGACTTATTGTTTTATAGTATAAAAAAACACAATGATTGCTGAGAGTATTTTTTGAAAGGACTAAAGTTGGTAGCCTCTGATGGCTGCTCCAACCTTACCGGACAATAATTGCTGAGAGTATTTACATATAATTAGTAAGTTACAGAAGCCATGACTCATAGAATTAAAAAAGTAGGTATACAATTTCTCTGCCATGACTTGATATATATATTGAGAATCCCGTGCAAGAGTGTTACCAGCCTAGAGAAATTATACCTATTTAAAATGACAGCTGGGGTCATCGAGCTCACCACCTTTTTAGAGAAATCTCTCTCTAAGCGGTTGTTGGAAGCTACACGGGATCCCAGAGAGCTGGAGGCTACTTAGGCCAAATAATAAGCCTCGCAATACAGCGAGGCAATGCCGCCAGTATTCTTGGTACTCTGCCACCAGGGGAGTTTTTGTTTATAGGTAATTGATTATTTTTTTATTTACATTTAAAAGTTGGTAGTTTGTTTTATTTTAGGTAGTAAGTAGGTTAGTATTAAATTGTTATACATGTAAAAAAAAAAATAGAAATAATAATTTGAATAATTTTATTTTGTTAACAATTAATGATACATTTATTGAGTTGCAGTCGTCTTCCTGCGTCTATTCCTAGGCTTTAAGGGTACTTTCATGTGAACGTATTTTACGTGAGCTTTGACGCAGCCGCTAGTCTGGAACCTCTTTCCACATATATTACACAAGTGCGGACGCTCCCCGGAGTGAACCTGCAATAGGAACAATTTTTTTCACAAGCGATGACGCGACTATCTCTAACACGAACTATTTTGACGTATCGAATGATGCGGTAACGCAATTGCAAAGCAAGCACCCCATGACAACATAACCCCGTGACAATACGTCCCATGACAACTCAACCCCGTGATAACTCGTACCCATGAAAATTCTCCAAAGACAACTTGACCTCATGACAACTCAACCCCATGAAAATTCGACCCCATGACAACTCAACCCCGAAAAATTCGTAGAAATTATTTTATGATAATAATACACAATGGGGTCAAAACAACAACTTTGATACAAATGTATGAAACGTTTGAATTTTGATGGGTAACTGATCCCAAACTAAGCAGAGCTTGTACTATGGACAACCAGATAAAAATGCATTCTTAGTTTTAAAAAGGGGCATATTCAAGATTTTTTTCTGACGTTACTAATGAAAAATCCCAATTAAAAAGAAACCATTCTACTTCACATATTCTCTAGTTTAACATATATTTTTTCCAAATCTCTCGGAACAAAGAATATAGATAAAAACGCATTTTAGAATAATCATTTCTCGTATAGCATCGCCTTAACCAACCGCGCAACTAGGCATGTCGACTTATCACTGTATACTTAATACATACCAAAGCATGTCTGTCGCGATTCCCGGGTGACCCGAAGCCCTTGGAACATATAGTACACTTGTAGGGCCGCTCGCCCGTATGTACGTTCGAGTGTAACTGCAATACAAAACATACAACCGGAATGAGAACCTCTTCCTTTTTTTGAAGTCAGTTAAAGATACAAAATTATTACCATGGACTCTGAATTATACATGTATTATGTATGAGAAAATAAGCCCAAAAATCGTCGTTCAGACCGAATAATTTTGAAAATTGGTACAGTTATTCTTTGAAGAGTCCAGATGATCATACGAAGTCCCCGTCTCCCCGAGGGTGGGAGACGGATATCTCTTCTTTAGTCTTTTCTACGTTAATTATACCGGGTGTAAGGGACAGCCTTCCGTAAACTGATTCAATGGATTCAATACATGATTCTGGAGCCCCCAGACTTTGAACTTTTCGTTGATATTTTCATGAATCAATGCGTTGTGTTGTGTTACATTGCGCGCTCAAAACTGACGATATCTGTAACTGATGACTTCTGACATAATTGATTTCTATAGTTATTATATGCATTCAGTGTTACCTTTTCCCAGAGTTTCCGGTCGGCTGTCCCTTATACCCGGTATACATATCTATAAATTATGTTCATGCATTTTTACTGTATGATCAATACTTTATCTTTAAAGATCAGGGAGGTTAAAACGGCCGCTCGAGCAATATTGCTATGCAATTCATATCTCGAATTTACAGCACATTATGGTGTAATATGTCTTAATTGGAAATTGATTGATTAAAATAATTTGCATTTTCACAAAAAAATCTTTAAAAAAACATTTGGCTCTGCTGTAAATTCGAGATATGAATTGCATAGCAATATTGCTCGAGCGGCCCTTTTAGCGCCTCAGGTTTGGGCTTGGTACGAGATTTGAAAAACAGTGTCACCGAAATACTTCCCTACTATCGATCGATGTGTGAACCATCTGTGAGCGTTAGTAGTAGCGATAATTAAGAAAGAATGAAAGAAAAAACATTTATTCATGACAACACACAACATTACAAAATTGAAAAGTAAAAAAAATAAAATAAAAAGAGTACAAAAAACTAAACAAACTAACAATAATTGATTACCTTCAACGACATATTGCAATTGAAGCTCTTCGGGCAGTTAGCGCACTGGTACGGCTTGAGATTCAAATGTGTCTTGCGGTGATGCAAATTCAGAAGATAGTCATTCTATTAAAAAAAATTGCAAACAAAGTGTATTTAGGTCATTAGGGTTCTGGAAAAATACCGGTATTCTTATAGGATCTGAGGATCGGAGTCTGCCTGCCTGTCCGAAAATACTGGACGGGATTGAGTTGAAACTTGGTACACATATGTAAGTCGGTGACCCAAACACGGACGTGTTACGTAAATAAATTAATTTCAAACATGGGGGCCATGGTTTTACAAAACAAACTGTACTGTGTGACATATCAAATGAAAGGGCTCGTTGCAAGAATCTCAAATATATTAGTCATAGTTTTGAAGTTATTTAATTTATTGCGGCTGAACTGATTTGGCTGAAAATTGGTGGGGAGGTAGCTTAGAACCAGGAGAAGGACATAGGATAGGTAGGGGTAGGTAGTTAGGCAGGGGTAGGTAGGGGCAGGTAGAGGTAGGTAGGTGTAGTTAGCGGTAGGTAGGAGCAGGTAGGGGTAGGTAGGAGCAGGTAGGGGTAGTTAGGGGCACGTAGAAGTAGGTTGGAGTACTAGGAGTAGGTATAATTATCCTGCTACTTATACATGCCTTCCATAAATGATTTAATCAGATATTATTTCTGATCTGTCTATGCTAATATATTTATGCTCGTGACTGTACATTTTTTTCCTCTTACCTTAAAAACGACACCACACAGTTCACACATGCTGGGGCCCAATTTCTTAATGTTATTCGAACGTCGCCGTCGGCCCGCGCCGTGCGTCGCTCTGTGAGTATTATAGGACGTGTAGTTTGTGAATTCCCTGTTACACTATAAAAAAAAGTGTATTTTTTTTAAATCCCGACAAAAGTAGGACTGTTATTAGTTTGTAGTGTTTGTCTGTGGCATCATATCTCTTGAACGGATGAAACTATTTTGATTAAGTTACATTTTAATGTTCTTAGCTTAGCTGTTTGAAGACCACCATCACCTCTTTTCTAGGGTGTCGGATTTCGTTAATTTTAGTTATTATCCCTTCAACTTCGTCACACACGACTGTCTGATCAAAAACTAAGCAGAGCTTGTACTATGGACATCCAGATAACTGATACACTACTTTTTCTATATAATGTAAAAATAAATACGGACATATTCAAGCACACAAATATATTTCCATCATGAGAATGTAACGCATTGATAGGTAGTATTTTATACTCACCACTTCACATTCAAAATGATCCCGAGGCTTCCGTTGCTCTATCTCATGTTCCTTCAGCAGTTCGTCAGTGTCAAATGCCATACCGCAGCGCACACAATACCTGATGACCAACGAGCATAGTATTAATGAAACAGTGTTATATTTGTGTCAAACATGTGTGTAGTCGCTTACTTGTGTGTAGTTATGCACAGGCCGGCGGTTCCTTGATGCGCCTTCAACGCGTCCGAGCAGTAAAACTGAGTCTCGCAAACAGAACAGTAACACTCTGGTGACCTCATCTATTCAAAATATACAAATAGAACATTTTATAGAACTTTAATTTTAAAGACGTTCAATAAATTATGGTGCTTCGTACTAAAGTAATTGAAAAAAAAATAATTTTACGTAATATCAAAATCAAACTTTTTTAAACCATACGTTTGAACATTAAGCATACTTAAACACTTTCGTTGATGGGTAAAATGTTACACAAATACCACCATCTTTCAGCAATATAAAAAAAAAAACTTATTTTGAACGTTGAAATGAAATTGAAATTTCAATTTCAATTTCATTTCAACGTTCAAAATAAGTTTTTTTTTTACTATGTATAGGCCTGTGTTTGAACATAATCTCACCGTGGTCAGTGATGATGTGGCCGATGATGGTAAGCACTCAAAGCCTAGAAGGGAACTGACTCTCAAGTGCAGCAATCGGAAAACACTGAAAGGTCCTTGGCGACAGATTTTCAACTTGAGGGTGGTAGCCAGCCATTCGAGTACTATAAAGTACCCTACCACCGTGCTATGGTTTCCTCACGATGTTTTCCTTCACCGAAAGTTCAAGCTCATTGTAGGATTCGAACCCGGGTCCTTCGGCATCCGACGTCACTACCACTGAGCTATCAACGCAATAAAACCTCACCTCTTTATGTGCTTTCTTGTCATGATAACTGAGTCCTATGGGTCCATTGAAGGAATCCTCACAGATCTCGCACCTCAGTAGCTGCTCGCTGGTTGGGTGACACAGCTTGATATGGCCGTACCGGCTCGAGTTGTTTCTATACATGATGAATTTTTAAAGTGGGCGTGGTAGACCAAATCCTAACGTATAGGGAATAGCGAAAAATGCTGAAAGGAGTCTCGGGGCCGATTTTCATAAAAACTAAAACTGTATACAGTATGACACAACATAGATGTAGCAATTGTAGCATCGGCAAATCGTATATCTACACTTCACTTCCGATTTACACAACTAATAAAAATCATTCATTATCGCGCCATTCAACGTTCAACAAGATCATTTTCGCCTAAAGTGCTAATAAACATGGGTTATGTTGTAGGCGCACTCTTTTCGGGTATCATCGATTTTACGAATTTTGCCGATGTTTCATCTAAGTTGTTTCATACTTGTACTTGGATTTTCAAAAAAATATTTGCCTAGCTAGCCTATTTTAAAATTTTATATATTGAAATCACCAAATTTCGTAAAGAGATACATAATTATGTATAAATACTTAAAATATGCATTTGCCTCTGCGGATGTTAGAAAATTTGCATCCACAATATCCGTTTTAAAATATCAAAAGGTCTCATATAGCAAATTTAGGCTTCGCATTTTTTTTAACGTAAGTCTTCTTTTTATTTGGTTTATTAGGTACACACGGCCACAGGTCAAGCTACACACTGCGGCACCTTATGCGGTTGTAATAGGCGCTATTTTGGAACAAAAATGTGTAGCTTGATCTGTGGCCGTGTGTACATAATTATTTATTAAGATTAGAAGAAAATATATACAGAACCTAAATCGAATTATTTACAAGAGATATGAAAAAAAAATAGCAAAAGTATACCCAAAATAAGTTATTATTGACATACTTGAATTCTTTTCCACATTCCTTGCAGGAGAATTTGTTCCCGGTGTGCCATTTACTGTGCTGTATCGCTAGGTGACTGCAAAGATAGTGTAAACTTAGTCTGTTTTTTTGGAAAGGACTAAAATTGATAGCCTGATGGCTTCATCAACCTTACCGGACATTGGCGAGCGCAGAGGGCTCTCAACCGGGCAACATTTAGGTAACCACAACCAAGCAGAAAAATATTTGGAAAATTTGCATCTTAGGAAAAGCCCCAAACATAATTTCTGAATCCCTGATTCTTGTAAGACATTAATGCACCTTAGTTTATCATGATTCATAATATTGTTTATCTTTATGTAGGTACTTGATTCCGCCCCGCGGTTTCACCCGCGTTCCCGAGGGATCTTATGTTTTCCCGGGATAAAAAGTATCCTATGTGTTAATTTAGGTTATAAACTATCTCTGTTCCAAATTTCATCCAAATCCGTTCAGTAGTTTTTGCGTGAAAGAGTAACAAACATCCATCCATCCATACTCACAAACTTTCACATTTGTAATATTAGTAGGATAATGGTGTCGATTCTGTTGTTTACAAACTTAACTAATATTAGACAAGTCACCTCTCTTTCAAGTTAACCTTATTGAAAAAAGACAGAACATTTTGAATGCTATCAGTTTAGTCCATGCCGTCGTAATGTACGGGTAAATAGTCGTGACCAATAAAGATCGCGCTTAAATTCACATTGAAATATGTGATCGGATTAAACTGACAGGACTAAAATATCTTGCATCCCTTTCTTAATTTACTATTAGAAAGAGATATAGTGAGATTAAATTTATTTAGTTCGTAAACAACAGAATCGGCACCATTATTTTTTGTTAATAACTTAGTTACAGCATTTCTCGTCAGGCATCATCATTAAAACTAATTCCACAAAGACAAGGGCCTCGCACAATCTACCCGTCGTCCGGGGCCTCGCAATGACTAAGGCCGTCCCTGAGTCCGTAGGTTACCTAAAACATAATACAAAACTTACCTATGATTAGTTTTGTGTCCGCATTCTTGGCAGGTGAACACTTGACTGTGCGACCATTTGTGTTTCTTTACCTTTGCCGGGCTCGTGAAGTGAAACTGACAGATGTCACAAACGAACTTGCCGCTGAGCTGTCATTGAACAATACCGGGTGTAAGGGACAGCCGACCGGAAACTTTGTGAAAAGGTTACACTGAATGCCTATAATAACACTATAGAAATCAATTATGTCAGAAGTCATCGGTTACAGATATCGTATTTTTTGAGCGCGCAATGTACGTTACAACGCTATCACACATAACACGTGCAGTCTTGCGTATTGATTTGAATTTTGTGCGATAGCGTTGTAACGTACATTGCGCGCTCAAAAAATACGATATCTGTAACCGATGACTTCTGACATAATTGATTTTAATAATGTTATTATAGGCATTCAGTGTAACCTTTTCCAAAATTTTTCGTTACGCTGTCCCTTACACCCGGTATACATACATCATCATGTAACACCTTATGATTATTATATATTTCTTCATTATTAAATCCTCTGTAACACAAATTACATTTGAACTTCATTTGTTTATGTTTCTTAGATTCTTTCCTGTCCTCAATTTCCTTTATCTGTTCATCCTTACTCAAATAAGTTACATTAAATTTATACTTCTCTTCAAATTCTTTGGCTTTCTGTTTAATACTTTCACTAATACCTTCTCCTTTATCTTTCTTTTGGGGTTTTTGCAAAATTTTCAATAAACCTTTAAAACCATATTGTTCATCTTTAACCGAAGATTTTCTTTTAGTTTTTTTTTTCTTTTTCATGTCTGCAATATTGTCTTCTAGATCTACATTTGATTCGGTTTTATCGCATGAACTGTCCATTGGTTCAATTGATACTTCAATTTTATTTGAAATATTGAATGTAGTATTATCTTCAGGTATGGGAGTAGCAATCTCATTCGAAACTTCATTCTCTACGTCTGATTTACAATCAGATACTGTAAGACTCTCAACTTTTAAAGAAACATTTATAGTATTCGCTATCACATCTCCTTTAGTTTGTTTAGTCATTACTGATTTTCTATTCTTCGGCTTATTATGTGTAACATTGCCTTGTGTAGTTTCAGTTATATATTTAGACACATCTGAGCTATCATTATCCAATATATTAAAGAATTCATTACTAGTCTCACTCGCATACTGTATATGCTTAACAATTTCTGATAATTCTTTAATTCTATCTTCATTACTTACATCTTTATTAACATCAAAGTCTTTCAATAAAGGGCTACCTTTATCTTCAATGAATTTATTTAATAATTTATTTATTTGATTATTTTGATTTTCAATATCATATTCATGATCGGTATTTATACTATGTGTTACTGCATGATCGTCAAATACATGATTTGTATCTTTCACGTCATCAGGATCTGAAGGTGTATCAATATCATGTTCTTGTTTTAAATTTACGTTAATTATATGAATTGTTTCACTAATTATATCAACTGTTTCTGTTTGACCTCGTTCGAAATTTGACGCACTTCTGTTTATTATATAATCTGTGGATTGCTGTAATAAAAAATGTAATTCTTTTTGAGGCAAAGTATTAAAAAAGATATTTATATTATATTTCATGTACAGAAGGTAATCTATGTATATAAAAATGAATCCCAATTTCCATCAGTCAGGGGATTACGCATGATCTGGCATGGCTGGACTGATTTTACAATTTTTTTGTTGTTGTGTTTGTTATTGTCTCTATTAAGGTTCTCAGTAAGCAAAAATTAAGAAAGTTGTGTGGAAAATTTGAAAATTTAAGAAATCTTAGCGACCATATTAACTTTTCTAATGTAACTTTCTTTTGAAACTATAATCGTTTCTAATGTACCTAACCATATGGTCAGCTAGTTTCTTATAATCATGTTTGTTGAAATAATCCTGTATTTATTAACAAGCAATTTAGTCTTCATGCCAGGTCCAGCAGCCAGTTCAGAGATTCATAAATTTATCATTGCAACTAAGCCTTATGCAACATCCGCATTGGCAAAAGCTCAGAATTGATTACGGGTGCGGATGCTAAAATTGTGAATGTGAATATCTGATACAACTCCACTATTGACATCAACTGACAAATTAATGCTTCATTTTATTTTTATAGTTCTAATCAATAAAATAAATACTTATCATGAGTACATACCTAAAACATTTAATATCTATACTAATAAGAAAATGCTAATCTCCGGAGTCACTGGTCTGATTCGAAAAATTCTTTCTCTAATATGAAGCTACATTATCCCCAAAGGTTATAGGCTACTTTTTAGCTCGGGAATGCGAGTGAAACCGCAGGGAACAGCTAGTATATTATATACAGAATGAATAACATTTTAAAAAAAGTTTGGGATTATTCACTCTTTTAATTATATTTAATATCATTCATTCAAAATAGGTTTAGCCGTTTAGTAGTTAAGAGGGAACATAGGGTTGGACAAACAACCCTACATTTAGTTTCGCCACATTCAGGTAAAAATAAAGTAAACTAAACGACAAATACTACTTACCAGTACATTTTTAAGTTGAGCATTTTTTAATATGAACAGAGCATCAATGCACTTATTTCTGAATTTAACACACTTGAGCAGGAGTGTAGCGCAGTAGCTGCATAAGTAATGTGGCAGCTCATCTGTTACTTTTACCTGCAGATACAGAATGAATACCTTCAAGGTGATACCTTTGGTTAGAGCACGAAATTCAAATTTTATCACGTTTTTTGCAAATTGCAGCTCAGTTATAGGTCGTAAGTTATCAACATGTTTTTTGCGACAAGAGAAAAGTTTTAGTAGTATATTTACTGATTAATAATAAAAGAAATCATCAACATATTCTTCCAAGGTATATTAGTAACATTTTCATGAAATAGTCGTATATGTCAGCCTGTTCGCTCCAAACGAAGCCTCCACCTAAAAACAATTGATTGAGCAATTCTTGTATATGTAACGCTCAAAGATCAAAACCGCTCATTGAGCAAAAAATAGCTCACAACGCATTGTGGTCACAGTATAACATCCACATTGCGAAATTCGTGTTATGGCTCTAATGAAAACGCTCACGACGCATTGTGGCAATCACAGAAAGACCACATAGCGAAATTCGTGTTGTGGCTGACATGCAATTCAACCTCAAAGCATTGGCAATGAAGAAAAGTTTTTTATGTTTATAGCCCTAGCTAGCGAGGGTCGCTAAAATTTTAAACTGCGTAGAAGTTGTGCCTATTCAATAAGTTTAGAGATGCTTGGGCATAAGTACTTTTAGTTTACAAAAAAATATTTACATGAGAACACAGTGTAACTTTTCATAACAAGGCTGGCAAGCAGGCCAACATATTCGATGTTGAAACCTTCGGCATAGCTCTCAAGATATTTCATAACTTACAGCGGTATTCAGTAGTGTGGAATAGGCCTCCATCAGACGGTTCTGTCGCATGTCGTACATTCGAGCGTCCGTAGCGAGACATCCTCGACACACTCGCAACGAGGATGTGGCCGAGTTTTTTAGATAAACTAATTGGGACATTACTCACATTAAATTTAAGAAAAAAGCAATTTAGATGGCAAATTTTTTTTTTAGAAATATTTTGTGACAATTTTGTGATACCTACTATCTAGGGATGGTCGATGAATTAATAAACATCGATGTTTTCTTTAATTCAATAATATCGATACATCAATGCTATCGCTATCGTAACAATGATAAACTCTAAGCCATCTTACGTGAATCAGGTGTATTAATTAGATGCTGTTGACTAATATTTTTGTTGGTATTAGTTCACCTTCAACCTACCTTCACCTTGGATATCACCGATCAATGTAACCGAATGAAGGTGAATGAATACTTATTTCGTTACATTACTTAAATATCGATGTTTTTCTTTCGATATTTATCGTACATTGTTAATAAAATTGTATATTGATGTCATCATCGATGTTTTTCTAATATCGATCATTCCTACACTATCAAAGCAATTTTAGACTAGAAAGACATTGACAAGAAGTTCGGCGTTGCCAGAAAATAGAAGCAAATCCTACTATCACTTAGCTAGTTAGCTAGCTTAGCCTTAAACAAAACCCTGAAAAGGTACGTAGTTCTACAAAAATTGGCTAAGTGCGAGTCGAATTTGCTCCTGAAGTGTTCCGTATCATCGCGTACAATTTAATTCTGTGAAAATTTCAACTACCTTTTACGTTTCATGAGATACATAAGCTATAACCTTCGGGGATAATGTAGCTTCCTAGCTGTAGTAAAATATTTTTTCGAATCGGTCACTCCGGAGATTAGCGCGTTCAAACAACTCTTCAGCTTAGATTTTCGGTATCTCTAAGTAGTCTGTGATAATTAAATTAATTATCTGTGGACTCTGTCCTGTCTGTGGCAGCATTGCCAGAAGGTTACATTTCTTACATTTTTCGTAACTTTTGACCCCCTCGCGTAATATGTAAATAATTTTTATATTCAAGGGTAAACCTTCGGTAGGAGCGTTAAATTCAAATTTTATCACGTTTTTTGCTAATTGCAGCTGAGTTATAGGTCGTAAGTTATCAACATGTTATTTGCGACAAGAATGGTAGTTTATTTACTGATTAATAACAAAATAAATCATCAACATATTCCTCCAAGGTATATTACTGACAAATACGACTATTTCATGAAAATGTTACTAAAATCACTTAAGGCAATTTTCATAACTTTTGAGAACAACGAGATTTGTAATACTAGGTTTTTATTGCAAACAGTTTACGAACGCATTTAAATTCAAAGCATCTAAATTGAACGCACCTAAAACTCACTGTATTCACTCCATATCACACTCAGAGATGGCTCTGAATGGAAAGCGCAACGACAAAATGAAACGTATTCTGGATGCGTTAAAACTTAATTTTGCTTGAGCGGGAGCTCGCACGTTTCCTATTTGCCGAGTTGCCGCCGTTCGCGGTTTCGTTCGTAGCTATAGAATTTGTTTTGTTTCGTTGCGTTATTGTTTGTTGTCGTACAACTGTTAGAAAAGTGCGTCCGACCTCCGAACCCAAAAACACGTAAATAAAAAAAAAAACAATAATGTAACTTTTGCAGAAAAATATAACATTTCAGGAAACGAAACGTAACTTATGACTCAAGGGCCCTGGCAATGGCAACACTGTTCTGTGTTATGTTTGTTATGCTGGGTGCTGTTGTACACAATGCATAAATTTTCGATATTTAATGGGCTTTGTTAATAATAAGCCAAACAATCATAATAAATAAACTCTTATCAAAACTGGGCAAGTACCGTTTGTCCAATGCATTCTTCTTAAATAAAATTAGAGCCAAATACGATGTCTTCGTTGCGAATATGTCGAGCATGTCTGGCTACAGATGTACTTTTATACGACATGCATGAGAACCGACTGATGGAAGCCTATACTAGATTGGTAAGCACCTCCGAAAGTATATCTCCCTTTTCTCGGCCCGATAAAGTGTATCCTACAACCACCTACAACATGTTAAAATATTGTTTAATTTTATTTAAAAATTTGCTTTAATCGAATGGTCTCTTTATTATATTTCACCGATCAAGCAGTAACAGAAGGTCCTGCTGTTCTTACGAATATATGTATGTAGCCGTAGTGCAACCAGATAGGTAGGAATCTCAACTAAGCATTCCTCCCCAAATTTAGGGGGTAAATATGTGGAATAGGATCTTTTAGGGGCTTTACATTTTCAGGGGTATTTGATCTTTTGTATTGCAACAAGATGGTGGATCTTGTTTAACATTTTACCCATCAATGATGATGCAAGTTTGTTTAATGTTCAAATGTAATGTTTCAAAAAAATTCCAGAGTATGGTCAATCTATGTGCCATGTTTCATTCAAATCCGTTCAGTAGTTTTTCTGTGAAGAAGTAAACATTCATCCATACTCACAAACGTTCGCATTTATAATATTAGTGGGATTTACTTTTTTCGGTGTTCCAGGTAAATACTAAAGAATCCCTGCCACATTATCTATGCAGCTACTGCGCGGCACTCATACTAAAATGTGACGTATTCAGGATGAGGTGTATTGATGCAGTTATTATATTAAGGAATGCAGAACTTGATGTCGGACAAGTATGTTTCTTCCATATATCTATATATAGATTTTCAACTTGAGCTTTCAGTGAAAGAAAACATTTACAATCCGATAAGTAAGAAAATCATTATTATCAGGACGTTAGGGTACTTTGTAGTGCTCGCCTGGCTGGCTACCACCCTCAAGTTGAACGGTTGATATTCGAAATTAAGTCTCATTAACTTTTCCAGACAAATATGGGATATATAAAAAGAATGACTAAACAAACAAACAAATTTACATTACCCTACTGTTTAACTCCGATTCAATTTTTAAATATTAACGAAACATGTGACGTAGCTTTTAAAATGGAGGTGGATAGTGAAAAAGTTGACACAAATGTTATGGATAATGAAATAGTTGAGCCAAATGAGATTGATGAAGAATATTTAATTGATAGTGATGAAAGTATGACTGGATATGAGGAGAATGTAGATAATGGTATCAAAGATGAAGTGGATGATGAAGGAAATCACGGTGATGAACCATATGGTGATATTGATGATTTCATACAAGAGTTTGTAAATGATGATCCTGATGATCAAATTCCTGATGCGAAAGTTTTAGACAGTGAAGGTATTATAAAACCAAGCTTTATCATCAATAATGGTACACATGATCATAACTATGCTCTGAATCAAAATGCCAATAAACACATCAGCTGTGTTGTCCAAGAATACCTCCAGAAGATTGGCAACACAGATATCCTAAATAATTTCCAAATAAATTTATTTTGCAACGAAACAACACTGGCAAAAATCAATAACAATGAAAAGATGAAATTAAAAATTATAGACCAAGTGGATTCTAGAGAAATGAATGATAAATTGCAGAAATTATTAAATAGAAACGGTAATACTGAATCTAATGATTCAATATTAAGAAGTATGCTAACTAAAAAGAAATATACACCAACAATCAATGAAAAGAGTAAAAAAAAAAGTATATTCAAGCCATGTATCACAAATGATGGTAAATATATAACTATAGATTTTGAAGATGTGTCTAAAAAAACTGATGCTGATAAAATTGTCGATCAAATTAATACATATACTCAAAATAGTATTAAATGGTTACCAATCGATGCGTTTAAGGATTTTGAAGATAAAGGATTACCAGATGTAGAATTAATGATATTAGCTAAGAAATATAATATGGATATAACATTTATGTACTCTCAAGAGGAGCAAATCAAAGGGCTTGAGGAGAGAAAAAATACAGCTAATTATAAATTATCGAATTTTAAATGCGATCATTGTTTCAAAGGATTTGATTATTTTAAAACTTATAAGAAACACATGTTATTACATGACCCTGTAAGTATCTTTAACTGATTTTCTTTTTTGATCTGTAGCGACCTCTGTCAGCTACATAGTTCACACACCAATGGATAGATGGCGCCACAATAATTTAGGTACAGCCTACATCGCGCTGGTGAAGTTTATTCTTTTTTTACTATGTATAGGCCTGTGTTTGACCACAATCTCACCGTGGTCAGTGATGATGTGGCCAATGGTGGTGCACACAAAGCCTAGAAGGGAACTGGCTCTCAAGTGCAGCTGTCGGAACACACCGAAAGGTGCATGGCAACAGATTTTCAATTTGAGGGTGGTAGCCAGCCAGGCGGGTAATACAAAGTACCCTACCACCGTGCTATGGTTTCCTCACGATGTTTTCTTTCACCGAAAGCTCAAGCTCACTGTAGGATTCGAACCTGTGACCTTCGTCTCGGCATTCGACGTCACTTACTACAACTGAGCTATCATGGCAGTTCCCAGGCACAATGTCCCAGCCTGGCGGAAGATCTTCCCTTTAAAGTGGATTCTCCCACCTTGATTCTCCAAAGATCTATGTTCCAAATTTCATTGAAATCCTGTCACGGAGCTAAGTGGTAATAACCTTCTATTTTTAGGGTTCCGTACCCAAGACACCGCGGTCTGTCCGTCTGTCACCAGGCTGTATCTCATGATCCGTGATAGTTTGATAGTTGACATTTTCACAGATGATGTATTTCTGTTGCCGCTATAGCAGCAAATATTAAAAAAACAGAATAAAATAAATATTTAAGGGGAGCCATACAACAAACGTGATTTTTACTCGATATTTTCTAGCATTTTTATAGATGGTACGGAACCCTTCGTGCGCGAGTCCGACTTGCACTTTTTAATGAAATGTCTCCTATCCTTTTTCATACAACAATCTTTTTTGCTCGATATTTTTTGCCATTTTTATAGATGGTACGGAACCCTTCGTGCGCGAGTCCGACCCACACTTGGCCTTTTTTTTAAATGAAATCCCTTTTCAATAATGTTTGTAAGAGAGAGAGGTAATGTGACTAATATTAGGTTAGTTTGTAATCAAGAGAATCGGGGACTTTTTGGCGGGAACTTGCGAAAAACGAAAACGCAACGTCGTTTTCATTTTATTTTCATAAAATCGTGTATTTTGAGTTTTATTGAATATTATCGGTGGTATTTTGTCCAATAAAGATCCATACAAGTGCACCAGTGAAGTGAAATGAAATGATTACGTGTATAGTGACTTTTCAAGTTGTCTCAAAAAGTCCGTGAAAAGTTTTAGTAGAACGGCTACCATTGTACTAAAACCTGACTTAAACTGACTATGACTTGAAGATTTAACATGACTAGAACTTTACTAGAACTATGAAAATTGACGATTGACAAGAATTTAATACATGAAGAATATAAAAATACCTATATTGCTCAACTTGACACTGGAAAATAACACTAAGTGTGGTGCCAAAATTAAAAAATAATACAAAAGAATCGGGGTCAAAGTTTGTTGTTTCTTCAACAGAGCCGTGGCGATTACGAATGCGAAATTTGTCATATGCGTTTAAGAAAGAAAGCCCGATGCAATACGCATATGAAACATCACGCGTACAAGTTTACTTGCAAGCAATGTGCATTTACTACGAATTACAAGTGAGTTTAATTAAAAAAAAAAAAAAAAAAAAAGCTTCTAGCACTCTGGTTTAATATACAGTTTGCGCGCGAGCTCCGAGGAATCATAAATAATGACGTAATGACCTAGAGTTGTGATTTAGTCGATACTAGTTAAATAAATAAATATCCTGGGACATTGTTCACACACGGTTATCTGATCCCAAACCAAGCAGAGCTTGTACTATGGACAACCAGATAACTCATATACTACATATGACAAACAGACATATTCATGCACACAAATGTTTGTCCTGGATGGGAATCGAACCCATGACCAGCGGCGTGATAGGTGGTGTCTTAACCAACTGCGCCAACTGGCTTGTCAAATTGATGTATTATCGTCACTCTCTTCATGGACTTCAATAATAAATGAGTCCACAACATTCTCAAGAATCTATAAGCGTGGTCTCGCGTCAAGGTCGACCGACACTAGTAGTGGGAGAGAGCGGGACGGAACGACAGTCGGATGCGGCACACGCGCTTCCTCCGCTCCCGATTCCTCGGAGCTCGCGCGCTCACTGTACCTTCTTATTAGCGAAAGGTCGAGACTAATTTCTGAAATTGGGAATGAAAAAAATAACTTATATCACAGCTTTAAAAGATTTCCCTTCAGCGTCGAGAACCGTGAGACAGCATTTTAGACGACGCTGCCAAACTTTTTGTTTCTGTGAATTTATTTTGAATCTTTTAGTTGAAAAACAAAGCCTTATCAGTGGCCTCCGTCTTTTGAATTTAGGCGCGGCAACTAACGGAAATCCGTGAAAAGCTGGCCGACGCCCTAGTGGTGGGAGATAGGGACCTTTCGCTCGGTGAGCAGCTCGACTGTGGAAGTACCGCCTTGCAGAATACCGCAGACAACTAAATGCAGTGTTCCTGTAGAGCTGTGTAACTCAGCTCTGAACCAGCTCCATGAATTAGATCATGATGAGATTAAACAGAAAACAAATATTTAGTAACTAATTCCGCTGGATCTCCTTCTATGTCAAGTCTGTGTGTCTGTCTGTGTGTCTGTTTGTCCGTCTTTCACGACAAAACGGAGCGACGAATTGACGTGATTTTTTAAGTATAGATAGTTGAAGGGATGGGGAGTGACATAGGCTATTTTTTGTCTCTTTCTAACCCCCCACTTCTCTAAAATGGGGGGTGGAAGTTTGTATGGAGCATTTCAAGGTAGAAAGCTAAAGCTCCGCAAAATTAGTACAAAAAAAAGTTACGTGGAAAATAGTTAGGTAAATAGGAAGTTGTAGGTAGGTAGGGGTAAGTAGGGGTTGGTAGGGTAGATAGGGGTAGGTAGAAGTATTGACTGTGAGTATCTGAGTTATTTACCCTTGACGGGTACTTCTGAATGATCGCCTAATTAGACCAGCTTGGCGGAGATTGGTTTCCCATGACACGACTGACCCCAAGAAGTAGGTAGAAGTAGGTAGTTAGGTCCCAGTTTTTTTTTGTTCTCAGGACAGGACAACGTCTGCCGGGTCAGCTAGTAAGGGTACCCATGGTACCAGTGGAATGGTAGCCAAGATATATTAGTAACATTTTGTAGTAGTATACCTTGGAGGAATATATTGACGATTTCTTTTGTTATTAATCAGTAAATATACTACCATTCTTGTCGCAAATAACATGTTGATAACTTACGACCTATAACTGAGCTGCAATTCGCAAAAATTTGAATTTCGCGCTCCAATCGAAGGTATCAGCTTAAGGGTAAACGTTCGGTTGAAGCGCGAAATTCAAATTTTTTCACGTTTTTTGCAAATTGCAGCTCAGTTATAGGTCGTATGTTATCAAGATGTTATTTGCGAGAAGAATGGTAGTATATTTACTGATTAATAACAAAAGAAATCATCAACATATTCCTCCTCATAGTGATAAAATTTGAATTTCGCGCTTCAACCGAACGTTTACCGTTAATCGGCAACAATATAACATACGGCAGTCGTATTTTTTTTTAATAATTTTTGTATATTTCTTTAGACATGTGGCAAGGGAGCATTTCTTGTTTCACAATGGAGAAAAATTTACGTGCAAACATTGTGGAAAGGAATACAGGTGAGTTATGAAAGTTGAAATAATACGTGGAATATAAAAAAAAATATTGTTCAGTTTCATAAATAGTTTAGTTTCTCGAATTACTCAGTTTCTTAGTTACTCAAATAATCAATTATTTGTTCAGTTTTAGTTTTTATTTCAGATACTTAATTGATCAGTTGGTCAGTTTATTAGTTACTCAGATATTTCTCCAATCAGTGGCTAAGATACTTGAGATATGAGAGATAGAGATATGAATTGCATAGCAATATTGCATAGCAATATTGCTCAAGCGGCCGTTTTAGCCCCCAGATCGTTTTCTAGTCGGTAAACATCGACCTTAGTCAGGGCCGGACCGTGAGTTTAGGGGGCCCTGGGCTAGAACCAACTCAATTCGAAGTACCAACACCTGAACGTAGACTAATTGAATGGGTTTGATTAGTCGTAGGATTCGCAGGGCTGCAAACCATACGATCTGTTTAATTTAATAAAATTATGAATCTTTCGCATTATCGTCGATTTTTACTTTGACTTGTCTTAGCTGGGGGCCCCATTATATCGCTAAAAAGCCCTATGGTAGACCGGCCCTGACCTTTTTTTTTTTATACTACTAAGGTAGCAAGCAGGCATACGACCCACCTGATGGTAAGTGGTTACCGTTGCCTATCGCCATTGGCAATACCAGAGATATTGCCAATGTGTTGCTGACCTGTTACAATGCCGAGAAGGCAAATTGGCTCTCAAGTGCAATTGCCGGAACACACTGGTAGGTGCTTGGCGACAAATTTTCAACTTGAGGGTGCTTGGCAGCCAGGCGGGTACTACAAAGTACCCTACCACCGTGCTATGGTTTCCTCACGATGTTTTCATTCACCGCAAGCTCAAGCTCATTGTAGGATTCGAACCCACGACCTTCGTCGCGGCATCCGACGTCACTACCACTGAGCTATCATCGCCTTACTTGCTTAGTTTATTATTCACTCAGATACTTTACTAACTAATTGTTCAGTTTTTTAGATCTAGATTAATAATTTGTTCAGTTTATTTAGTTCAGTTTTTATTTGTTTAGTTTTTATGTATTTAAGTCTTAAGCTTATTAATAAGTCAGTTATAGTATGACACAACTTAGATGAAGCATCGGCAAAATTCGTAAAATCGATCGTTCCCGAAAAGAGTGCGCCTACAACATTACACATGTGTTAAAAATGATCGGTGAAAATGATCTTGTTGAACGTTGAATGGCGCGATAATTAATGATTTTTATTAGTTGTGTAAATCGGAAGTGAAGTGTACGAAAACGATTTGCCGATGCTACATCTAAGTTGTGTCATACTGTACCATCAACAAAGTTGAAGCATGATCAGTAGTGAGACCTTTTCGCTTGCAGCCGGTAATCATAGTTCGTCCTGTCCATTGTTGACAATAAAACGGTCTCTTGTAAAATCTTTTGTCTAGACTATTTACTGACAATGACAATCTACTGTTTTATGACAAGCGCATTGTCTGGTTATATTGTGTGAGAGACAGGTAGCGGCTGGTCACTGTACACAAAATACACTCTTAAGGTGATCATGCTTCAACTTTGTCGATAGTACCTATAATAATAGCCTTTGTTTATTAGTTACTTAGTTAATCAGTTTTTTCGTTACTCGGTGACTCACGTACTCAGTTATTGACTCGGTCACATATTTACTCAGTTTTTCAGTTAATTCGTTACATAGTAAGCTTTTTTACTTAGTTAAACAGGTTTTCAGGATCTTGGTTATTTAGTGACGATACTTTAAATAGTGATGATGAGTGGGTAAAAAATAATTAATTCTGTTTAGTACGTCAGTTAGGTTATCAAAAAATATTGGATACGTATTTTTTATTTCAATCAAATCAATAAAAAATTACAAAGATAAGTCGCATCAAAGTTCAGGAGCGGGGGCTTGTGACGTCACGTCTCTGTAAAAAGTGTACTAAGACGTGACGTCACGCACTGTAAGAAAAAACATGTGTCCAATATTTTTTGGTAATCTAACTGACGGACTAATAGGGTAGTTGACTGACATATCAAATCAGCTACTTTTTAATAAATGTCAAAACGATAGTTTATATGGAATTTTGTATGAAATATTACACTATGACGTCATAGTTTCACAGCATCAAATCATCTACTCTTTGTGGTTCTACTGGTAATTAAAAATCATAAAATGCATTAAATGTACAACATATTTGATGTTTCCGCGTGTTTTTAGATGATTTATGCATTGGTTAGTGTTTGGTCATTTATTTTTGACAGTGTCAACTAGCCTATTAGATTCTTTTAGTCATCATTCCTATTGTTCGTTAGCGTTAAATCTAGTTACTACGCCCACTTGAAGATAAGCCACCCGACCAGCGACGACCTGGTGCGCTGCGAGTTGTGCGGAGACGCCTTCCACGGCCTCTCCGGGCTCGGGCAACACGAGAGGTTCGCGCATACTGATGTAAGTCGACAACGTATACAGGACTAGCTTCATGGGCGGATCCAGGATTCCAATTTGAGGGGCCCTCGGCCACGTCATAAGTTTTTTTAAAAATTTAAGTTGGAGGAACAAGCAGATGAGATAGAGACGAGTTGTTCCGAATTCGTTCGACAGACGGTCAGCAGTATGTAGGTATCGCACGAGCTGATCATAATCATAGCCTCAAAATTCAATGCTAACCGCAAAGGTAGCTGGCCTTGTGGGGGGTGCCATAGCCCGCTGCCCCCCCCCTGGATCCGCCACTGACTTACCACCCCGCGATCCCCTATTTTTCAAGTTTTTATTTACTTTCACCTGTCCCGTTGTTTGTAATGGAATTTTGCAAGTTCAATTTGACCCACTTTCCGGTTTCCGATTGGGCTGAAATAATGTACGAATATGCAAATCGCATGACAATGTATGACGTGGAGCTGATCTGATGATGGAGCTGGAAGGTGGCCATAGGAACTCCTTAATAAAACCACATAACCTCATCGTGTTTGGGCTCATTGGAACCGTCTTAACGAGTAGTTGAAGACTGTGCGAAAAAGTACAGTCGGCAATAAAAGCTTGTACCAAAAATGAAATTTTTGACAAAAACTTGTTACCCCAAAAGGGTGTGAATTTTCAAAAATCCTTCCTTAGCCTTCGTCATATTAGTTATCTGTATGCCAAATTTCAACTCCGATCCGTCCAGTGGTTTAATAGATCTGTCAGTCAGTTACGCTTCCCTTTTATATATTAAGATGTGTGTGGCACTTCCTGGCAGGACCACCATCACGGATCTGAATTCCAAGTCTGTCGCTATTTTGTCCCTAATTTGTCCTCGAATATCAGATTTTAAGGTATAACAGGTTTTTAGGGCCACCTTAAAACCCTTATAACTTTTGAACCAGGGCGCGACAAAATCTGATATTCGAGGACAAATTAGGGACAAAATAGCGACAGACTTGGAATTCAGATCTGTACTGGGCTCTGCCAGGAAGTGCCATACTAAGATGTTTACCAAAATTGAGTTCCTTTCTTGCTTGGCTTTGTGTGCTTACCATCATCGGCCACATCATCACTGACCACGGTGAGATTGTGGTCAAACACAGGCATATACATAGTAAAAAAAAAAAAGAGACATAGTCCTATACAAGTAGAATAGGAGGAAATAAAAAGGAAGCGGGAAATTATTTCGTATGTTTAATGCTTAAAATCTTTATATCAGATGCACTCCCCGGAGTATTACTGTTCTGGTTGCGAGACTCAGTTCTACTGGTCGGGCGCGTTGAAGGCGCATCAAGGAACCGCCGGCCTGTGCATAACTACACACAAGTAAGCGACTACACACATGTTTGACACAAATATAACACTGTTTCATTAATACTATGCTCGTTGGTCATCAGGTATTGTGTGCGCTGCGGTATGGCGTTCGACACTGAGGAACTGCTGAAGGAACATGAGGTAGAACAACGGAAGCCTCGGGATCATTTTGAATGTGAAGTGGTGAGTATAAAATAAAAAAAAGTTGTACATATTGTATATCAGTTATTTGGTTTTCCATATGACAGTTGTTTTTTTTTTACGTAGTGTAAGAAAAAATTCACAAACTACACGTACTACAACAATCACAAAGCGTGTCACGCCCCTCGCCGACCTACGAATAAGCTTAAGATATTGAGACCCAGCATGTGCGAGCTGTGCGGAGTCGTGGCTATGGTAAGAACGAGGCATTTTTAACCCCCGAAGAAAAAGAGTCGGGTGTATCGTGTGACACTTCCTGGCAGGGCCACCATCACGGATCTGAATTCCAAGTCTGTTTTTTATACTACTAAGGTAGCAAGCATACGGCCCACCTGATGGTAAGTGGTTACCGTCGCCTATCGCCATTTGCAATACCAGAGATATTGCCAATGTGTTGCTGACCTGTTACAATGCCGAGAAGGAAAACTGGCTCTCAAATGCAATTGCCGGAACACACCGGTAGGTGCTTACGACAAATTTTCAACTTGAGAGTGGTAGCCAGCCAGGCGGGTACTACAAAGTACCCTACCACCGTGATATGGTTTCCTCACGATGTTTTCCTTCACCGAAAGCTCAAGAGCTCATTGTAGGATTCGAAATACAATGAGCTATCATCGCCTTCTCTATTAGTCTGTCGCTATTTTGTCCTCGAATATCAGATTTTGTCGCGTCCTGGTTCAAAAGTTATAAGGGTTTTTAGCTGGAAGCATGCTTCCTGGCATGGCCACCTCATATCTCAAGAACTAGAGGACCTAGCGAAGATCTGTTTGCTTCCAGATTTTGTCATTAATTTGTCAAAGTTTGTCCTCGAATATATATCACATTTTGTCGCGTCCTGGTTCAAAAGTTATTGATGAATCTAAAATTCTCTATACTCTTGTACAGGCGAGGAGAAAATATTTTTGATGTCTTTATTAAATTGCTTTAAAACTTTGAACTGTCTAATAAAATCTATTCGTAGTTGGAAGAGTATGTATTTTAGTACAATGAGTACAAAGGATAAAAAATCAGGTCCCTAGAAAAGTAAACAGGGACAAAATAGCGACAGACTTGGAATTTAGATCCATGATGGTGGCCCTGCCAGGAAGTGGCACACATATCAACTATCGTTTTGACATTTAAGCTTATTTCAGACGACGCTATACTATAATAGCATATAGTATATAGCTCATAGCACGACAAAATCGCGCTCCATACATTGTTATGGACACGTCCACAAATTGTACTGTACTATATACATATTTACTATAACGCTATAAATTGGTGCGATACGCAGAGTTCATGCTATACCGCCCTCTTCTTTCTCCCTCACCCCCGGCCGCGGCCGTCCCGCAAGCGAAACGAGCGAGACAATACTAGACTGTAATATGTAGCTCTTTGGCGTAAATGAACGCCATGCTATATAGTATAGCATGAGGTCCTTCCTTGCTATATATTATAGCACAATAGTATAGAGTCGTCTGAAATGAGCTTCTCGGTGTCACTGTATGTTCGTGATGTCATAGACATAGGCCCTGACTGAAAACCAGCGCGAGGGTTGATATTTAGTTATCGATCTGAGCATTATGCTGAGTCAGGACCTATTCTTGACATCGCGCAACATTACATTATTGTTAGTTTTTTTTGTACTCTTTTTATTTTATTTTTCAATTTTGTAATGTTGTGTGTTGTCATGAATAAATGTTTTTTCTTTCTTTCTTTCTTTTATTAATAAGTAGCTGATTTGATGTGTCAGGAAACTACCCAATCTATATGCATACTTTTTTAATAGAATGTCGGTCTTCTGAAATTGCATCACCGCGTGAAGCATATGGAGTACAGGCCCCACAAGTGCACCTACTGCTCGAAGAGCTTCAAGGCAAAAAAGACTTTGATGGTAAGCCTAATTTAATCTATACATCCTACTAATAGGGGGTAAAAAAAAACATATTAATTCTATTTAGTCCGCCAGTTTTAATATAATAAATCAATAAAAGTCGCATCAAAGTTCAGGGTGGGGGCTTGTGACGTCATCTCTCTGTAAAAAAGTACTAAGACGTGACGTCCTGCTTACGTCACGCGATTTTTTAACGCACTGTATCTTCGTTTTTTATAAAGTCAGTATGGCTAGTAAAGTTATCCGCCATGATGTTACGCATAATTATAACGCTGAATTCAAAATCATGTACTGAAGGCGATGATAGCTCAGTGGTAGTGACGCCGGATGCCGAGACGAAGGTCCCGGGTTCGAATCCTACAATGAGCCTGAGCTTTCGTTGAAGGAAAACATCGTGAGGAAACCATAGCACGGTGGAGTACTTTGTATTACCCGCCTGTCTGGCTACCACCCTCAAGTTGAAAATCTTTCGCCAAGCACCTTTCGGTGTGTTCCGACAGCTGCACTTGAGAGCCAGTTCCCTTCTAGGCTTTGTGTGCTTACCACCATCGGCCACATCATCACTGACCACGGTGAGATTGTGGTCAAACACAGGCATATACATAGTAAAAAAGTCATGGTAACAATTTTGTGTTGCAGTATCATATGTATATGCATACGGGCGAGCGTCCCTTCAAGTGTACTGTGTGTTCTAAAGCTTTCCGGTCCCCCACGAATCTCAGCAGACATATTGTGGTATGTATTATAATACAGTGTTAATTTTAATTTTTATAATTTACTAAGTGTGGAACCACCTACATATGTGGAAATAAAAAAATTACTCTACCGTAAATTTTTTGTGTGCCACTTCCTGGCAGGGCCACCATCACGGATCTGAATTCCAAGTCTGTCGCTATTTTGTCCTCGAATTTCAGATTTTGTCGCGTCCTGGTTCAAAAGTTATAAGGGTTTTTATATCATAAGAACTAGAGCACCTAGCGAAGATCTGTTTGCTTCCAGAATTTGTCATTAATTTGTCCAATTTTGTCCTCGAATATCAGATTGTGTCGCGCCATGGTTCCAATTAGGGACAAAATAGCGACAGACTTGGAATTCAGATCCGTGATGGTGGCCCTGCCAGGAACTGCCACACTCAAGAAAATACCTTTTATGAAATAAATAACAAAGCCAAAAATTACAAACATATCATTAAATACTAATAAATACAGATTTAAATAAAACGGTGTGGCACCCTTATAACTTTTGAACCAGGGCTCGACAAAATCTGGGATTCGGGGACAAAATTTGACAAATTCTGGATCTATCTATCTTGCATCTCTTTCTTATATTTATTATTATAAAGAGATATAGTGAGATTAAATTTATTTAGTTCGTAAACAACAGAATCGACACCACTGTTTCCCTGACCTGGCACATTAATTTCCAGATTCACACCGGGGACCGTCCTCACATGTGCAATATATGCGGGAAGAGGTTCCAGACTAGCACTTGCATCAAAACTCACGTCAAAAACGTTCACATGACGGATCTGGAACACTTACCCAGGATTAGACGCAGGAAGATCACGGCTCAATGATTTAAGGTGAATCGGCCGAAAAGCCCGCGAAATTCAAATTTTATTAAGTTTTTTTTTAAATTGCAGCTCAGTAATAGGTCGTATATTTGTCAAAATGTGATTTGCGCCTCATTAATATGCTAATTGATTACTGTATGTATACATTATGCTTTTTAAACTATTTAAATCCATACATTGGTTCCTTTTCGATAAATAACGCGCAGGAACCAATGTACAGTTTTTTAATATTTTGAATGCAAAATGAATACATAGATAGATCTATAGCCATATCTCAGTGTCGCGAATCACATTTTGACACATAATTGACCAATTACTGAGCTGCAATTTGAAAAAGAATCTAATAAAATTTGAATTTCGCGGGCTTTTTGGAACATCCCCCTTAAGTGCATTATTATTGTTAATTAAAATCAAATAATGTTTAAATACATTTGAAGTGTTTTTATGGTTATACAAGTTATTTAAAAAATAAAACAACAATAACTTAAAAAAGCTTTTATTATCTTCTCAATAAGACAAAAAACATGCTATGTACAAATAAAACTTTTTAATTTAGTTAAAAACTTGATACAATAGGGTATATTTGATCATTTTTAAATATTAATTAATAATAATATCCTGGGACATTTCTTCACACACGGTTATCTGATCCCAAACTAAGCAGAGCTTGTACTATGGAAACCAGGTAACTGATATACTACATATACTACTTTTTTTTTGTAAATACATACTTATATAGATAATTACACCCAGACACAGGACAAACAGACATGTTCATGCACACAAATGTTTGTCCTGGATGGGAATCGAACCCATGACCAGCGGCGTGATAGGTGGTGTCTTAACCAACTGCGCCAACTTGCCCGTCAAAATTATGTTGTCATATAGAAACAAAATTTCTTTGGCGTACTTATTGTGAAATCCATATTGATCCGTAGATCTCTGTCTAATCTAATAGCTTCAGTGCCGGTTTTAGCTCTACCAGCACCCTAAACGAGATGTGATAACCCCCCCCCCCCCCCTTCTCCCGCCAACAAAAGGGATTTTAAGCCATTTTATCTTTACACTTGAGAATTTATTTATTTAGACTCGAGATAGCAGGACTCGCTCATGAGCGACCGGAAATAAAGGTGGGCCTGGCGTCCCTTTACATCTGGCGCCCTGGGCAATCGCCCTACCGCGCCCTACCCTAACGCCGGTACTGAATAGCTTATATCTTCTGTATTTCTTTGCTGATTAATATATCACTTTTTGACATCCTTTTCACAATATCATATTTTAAGAAAACTATTAAAACAACATTAATATACCCTATTGTAGTCTGTCAACTATAATGTACTTAATGAATCTAAGCTTATTTTGTAAACAGTAATTTTTATTTTTATTTTTCATATGTGCCTGCTAAGGTATATTTGAATAAAAATAATTTTAATTTTGGCAGTTCAACTTGTGTTCAGCCATTCAGGCGGGTACTACAAAGTACCCTAACACCCCATACTATCTATCTGTACTATCTATACTAATAATAAAGCTGAAGAGTTTGTTTGTTTGTTTGTTTGTTTGTTTGTTTGTTTGAACGCGCTAATCTCTGGATCTGCCAGTGGGATATGGAAAAACCTTTTTGCAATTCAAAGCCCATTTATTAAGGAAGGTTATAGGCTATAAAACATCACGCTACGACCCTCAGGAGCTGAGCAATGATAAAAAGAACGTTAAGCGGGAGCATGTATAGCATGGGTGAGCGATGCGACGCGGTTGTCAATGGATGACAGCGGTCGCCTAGGTAACAGTTTTTTGTTATTTTTAACTGTCATCAAGACGAGGTTATCAATTCGTCGGAATCTTTTTTTATGTATGTTCCTCGATTACTCGAAGATGCCTGACCCGATTTGGAAACTATACATACAGGTGGTCACATGGTCACCAAGTCAGGGTCTGATGATGGGATCTTGAAGAAATCGAGGGAACTCTTCAAATTTTATAGGCACTAACAATGTTTTTCATATATTTTCTAAAACTATTCAGATATTTGCGTCTGGTAGTCGTCACATGTTGCTGAGCTGATGATGGAAGGTACAACTCCTTAACGGGTAGGAGTTAGGGGATAAATCTTTAAATATTATAGGAACGATGATGGAAAGTACAACGCTAATATGCTTATCCTAGGTCAGTGACCTTGAGAGTCATTGATTACACATAAGAAACTAAAAAATGAAAAATAAAATACTTTTAACAAAAAAAAACCACAAAGGCACTAATAAGTATAAAATAACTATGTAAGAACTCTAATCTGATAGTTTTGAAGTCAACGAAATTAGCCATCGCTGTTGCATCATCAGATATTTATTGCTGCTACACTATTGACAGGTAGTAGGACGGCTCATTTCACTTCTAACAGACCCTTACGGTATTTCTTGAAAAAGACAGCGTACGCTCTATACGTAAAAATTGACCATTGGGCAAGGTTTTACAAGATGCAAACCTAATAATATGGGATGAGTGCACATGACTCATAGAGCTCATCTAGAGGCTTTAGATAGAACTCTCAGAATTATAAAATGCACAAATAGCCATGGGTGGAATAACTTTGATGTTTTCTGGTGATATCAGATAAACGTTGCCTGTTAGGGAAACTAGAGCAGATATTATTAAATCTTGCTTTAAATCTTCCTCATTATGAAAGTCTGTTGAATTATTGAAACTGTATACCAAAATGAGGAGTCACTTGGGTAGAGGAAGCACAGATTTCCCAATAAAGCTCTATTTAATCAGGGATGGGAAAGTACCTGAATCAGATAAAAAAATAGCTATTGACAAAGACCTTGGTAAAATCGTGACCAACATTGAAGACCTGATCTGTAGAGTATATCCGGATATAGTCAATATCGACCAAAAAAAAACATTAATGGATGTGTGAGAGGGCAATTTAATTTAATAAGCTGCCAGAAATATAAGCGTTGACGCCATCAACGACAAAATAATGGCTAAACTACCAGCCGACAGCGTAGTTTTCGAATCGGACCAGTAACTCCGGAGATTCGCGCGTTCAAACAAACAAACAAACTTTTAAGCTTTATTATTTTATGCTAAATAGCTTTCCACCCGCGATGCCACCCGCGATCAGTCAGTCAATTAACCAACTTCAAGCGGAGGTTATCAATTCGTTGAAATCTTTTTTTTTGTATGTTCCCCGAATACTCGAACGCCTGGACCGATTAGAAAAATTATTTTTTGTTTGAAAGGATATACTTCACAAGTAGTCCCATGGTCACCAAGTCAGGATCTGATGATAGGATCCTAGACAAATCGAGGGAACTCTTCAAATTTTATAGGCACTTACAATGTTTTTCATAAACTTTTCAGCTTTAATATAGAATGCTAAATAGCTTTCCACCCGCGATATCACACGCGATATCACCCGCGATCAGTCAGTCAGTCAGTCAGTCAATTAACCAACTTCAAGCGGAGGTTATCAATTCGTCGGAATCATTTTTTTTTGTATGTTCCCCGAATACTCGAACGCCTGGACCGATTTGGAAAAATATTTTTTGTTTGAAAGGGTATACTTCACAAGTAGTCCCATGGTCACCAAGTCAGGATCTGATGATAGGATCCTGGACAAATCGAGGGAACTCTTTAAATTTTATAGGCGCTTACAATGTTTTTCATCATACTTTCTAAAGCTATTCAGATATTTTCGTCTGGTAGTCATCATCTTATGTTGCTGAGCTGATGATGGACGGTATAACTCCTTAATGGTTAGGAGTTAGGAGATAATTCTTTAAATGTTATAGGAACGATGATGGAAACTACAACGCTAATATGCTTATCCTAGGTCAGTGACCTTGAGAGTCATTGATTACACATAATAAATTCAAAATTGAAAAATAAAAAACTTTTAACAAAAAATAGAACCGCCTTCAAAGGCACTAAAAAGCAGAAAATAACTATTTAGGAACTCTAATATGATAGTTTTGAAGTAAGCGAAATAAATCTGCGGTACCATGATATCGGTTCTAATTTTTGTTAAAAGTTTTATATATTTAGATTGGCTATTGGACGCTGATCAGTGTTATTATCACCATCGGTATCAGCGTAGGCATCAAAGTGACCATAAGAAAGATCTTGGGAAAAACGTAACCTTTTGATGGTCTTCTGTACCAAATTTGGCATACTGGTTTCCATTTCGACATACTTCAAATACAAATGGGTATATTTGACCGGCTGCAACTAACTCGCAGAAATGTAGAGTGTTGTAACATCTAATTTATACTTTTCTTTTGTCCCATGATTGTTGCCAAGACGGTTATGAGACATAACAGCAAATTCATCCCAATTGTTCGTCATATGCATTGCATTGCACCAAGCTTTTATGTGAGTTCAAAAGCAGTATTGATATCAACTTCGATGCAAATCACCACCAAAATAACTTTCTACCCTTTTTTAACCCCGATAGGCGATGAGTTTCAATAAAATACAAAACACGTCTTCCATCAATTATCTTAAAGAATGTTTATGCAAAATTTGAAGTAGATTGGACCAAGAAATCACGTTGTTCCATACAAACTTTGTCTCAGTTTTTCAACCCCTAAGGATTTCGGAAGATCCTTTCTTATAGGATGCCTACTTCATACGAAGAACACACCCTCTAAATTTCAGGTCTCTACGATCAGCGGTTTAGGCTATGCGTTGATCCGTCAGACAGTCATTCAGGACAATGCATGTTAAATAGATATTAGACCACCAAATGTATGTAATGGTACCAGACTTCAAGTAAAATTTCTAGATTTCTGTCATAGTAGCGATTGGTTTTGACTGAGCCAGCAGTTGGGCAAACAGTACTGATACCTCGCATTCCGATGATACCCACAGATTTACCATATAGATTTAAACGAATAGGTACAATTTCCTGTGAAATTACCTACCTATCGTCTGAAGTCAATATAAATAAAGCACAAGGAAAAACTTTTAAGCATGTTGGAATATATTTAAGAGAAAACTGTTTTTCCCATGGACAATTATTATGTTGCCTTATCTAGATCAGGTTGCATAGGCTACTTTTTATTTGGAAACGCGGGTGGAACCGCGGGGGACAGCTAGTATACTAATAATAAAGCTGAAGAGTTTGTTTGAACGCGCTAATCTCCGGAGTTACTGGTCCGATTCGAAAAATTCTTTCACTAATAGGAAACTAAATTATCCCCGAAGGTTATTGGCTACTTCTTATTCCAAGAACGCGAGTGAAGCCGCGGGGAACAGCTAGTTTTATATATAACACACCACATTAGCTGATCACAAAATAATGTTGCTCGAAGTAATGGAATAAAACATACGAAATATTCCTTACTAGCTTCCGCTCCGCGGTTTCACCCGCGTTCCTGAGGTATCTAATGTTTTCCCGGGATAAAAAGTAGCCTATATGTTATTCCAGGGTATGATCTATCTATGTGCCAAGTTTCATACAAATCCGTTCAGTAGTTTTTACGTGGAAGAGCAAACAAATTTTCGCATTTATAATACGAGTAGGAAGTAGGAAAAAATCATACTGACTCACTGGACACTAAAATTTAATCCTGATAAATAACTTCATACGTTATCTCCTTGTCATCAATATCATGATCATATAATATTTCAGACTCCTCTACCTCTTCATACATTTCCTCTTCATCTTTAACAGATTCGATCTCCTCTTTGCCATCAAACTTCACTTTTTGTACCTCAGCTTCAATTATCCCCCCGGCTTCAGATTCATACTGAGTATGATCCGTAACAATTTCAATAACTCGCGATTTCTTTGTATTTTTATTTTCAATAATTTGGTACATGTTTTTCATTTTGCTTCCCAACATCTCTCGTTCCAGAGCTTTCAGTTTGCGGTTTTTGCTCTTGTACGGTGCAGGCATTTTTAGATGGACAGTGTTCACGTGTAGTTTCATTGAATTTGATTGGGTGAAGAATTTGCCACACTGCGGGCAACCATATGGTTTTATTCCGGTGTGGACCTGTAAGGTAAATTTATATTAGTTCTTTGACACAAGATCATATTCTTCAGTGTGGCATTTCCTGGCAGGGCCACCATCACGGATTTGAATGTAGTCTGTCGCTATTTTGTCCTCGAATATCAGATTTTGTCGCGCCCTGATTCAAAAGATATAAGGGTTTTTAGGTGGCCCTGCCAGGAAGTATGCTTCATATCATACCATATCCACCTCATATCTCAAGAACTAGAGCACCTAGAGAACATCTTTTTGCATCCAGGATTTGTCCCTAATCTGGTCAAATTTTGTCCTATCTTCGCTAGGTGCTCAGACAGACTTGGAATTCAAATTCGTGATGGTGGCCCTGCCAGGAAGTGCCACACTATTCTTCAAGAAATTGTTGTTGTTGGTGTTGCTAGCGGTAACCGCTTATCATCAGACGGTCGTATGTTATTTTTGTGAAGGTTAGTAGCATAAAAAAAATCCATACTTAGTCCGTGACATTGTTCACCCACGGTTATCTGATCCCAAACTAAGCAGAGCTTGTACTATGGACAACCATATAACTGATATACTACATATACTACTTTATTTTTGTTAAATAAATACAGGCGATGATAACTTAGTGGTAGTGAACCACGAGATAAACCTGTGTTTGACCACACTCTCACTGTGGCCGATGATGGTAAGCACACAAATCCTAGCAAGGAACTGGCTCTCAAGTGCAGCTGTCGTAACACACCGGTAGGTGCTTGGCGACAGATTTTCAACTTGAGGGTGGTAGCCAGCCAGGCGGGTACTACAAAGTACCCTACCACAGTGCTATGGTTTCGTTCAAGCTCATTTTAGGAGTCGATAACTTACCCGGTCATGTCTCAACAGAGCAGCCTTGTTGCTGAACGCTTTAGGACAGAGCTGGCATTCGTAGGGACGCTCCCCAGTATGTGTTCGCAGGTGAATCTGAAACAAGAATAAATGTATAAACTACTGATACTCATCGCATTTTGAAGTTTTAAAGGATATTTTGATACTTTTATAGTTAGTATCATAGTGGTGCCGATTCTGTTGTTTACGAACTTAACTAATATTAGACAAGTCACCTCTCTTTCATTTCAACCTTATTGCCAAAAAGATAGAACATTTTTAATGCTGTCAGTTTAATCCATACCGTCGTAATGTACGGGTAAATAGTCGTGACTAATAAAGATCGCGCTTAAATTCACGTTGAAATGTGTGATCGGATTAAACTGACAGGACTAAAATATCTTGCGTCCCTTTCTTATATTTACCATTAGAAAGAGATATAGTGAGATTAAATTTATTTAGTTCGTAAACAACAGAATCGACACCAGTGTTTCATATTTGACATTACAAACAGACACTTAAGATTATATTTATTCTACTAACATTATAAATGCGAAAGTTTGTGAGTATGGATGGATGAATGTTTGTTACTCTTTCACGCAAATACTACTGAACGGATTTGTATGATATTTGGAACACACATAATTTATAACCTGAATTAACACATAGGATACTTTGTATCCCGGGAAAACATAAGATCCCTCGGGAACGCGGGTGAAACCGCGGGGCGGAATCTAGTTTCTACATATAGATTGTTGAGTGTTTCTCAATTTTAACAGCAAAATGTAGCCAAGAAATAGTTTACCTGTAGGAATAGTGGCATGGTGAATGATTTGGGGCACATCGTGCAGTGGTAGGGACGCTCCCCGGTGTGAACGCGCTGATGGTACTTCAGTGCTGCGTTAGACTGCATACAAACATTAAATCATTATTGCTAGTATCCCACTGAAGCTTTGACTTCAACCAAGTTTGTGTTCTCAGTTCAAGTTCAAGGCGATGATAGCTCAGTGGTAGTGACGTCGAATGCCGAGACGAAGGTCGCGGGATCGAATCCTACAATGAGCTTGAGCTTTCGGTGAAGGAAAACATCGTGAGGAAACCATAGCATGGTGGTAGGGTATTTGTAGTACCCGCCTGGCTGGCTACCACCCTCAAGTTGAAAATCTGTCGCCAAGCATCTTTCGGTGTGTTCCGACAGCTGCACTTGAGAGCCAGTTCCTTTCTAGGCTTTGTGTGCTTACCATCATCTGCCACATCATCACTGACCATGGTGAGATTGTGGTCAAACACAGGCCTATACATAGTAATAAAAAAAAAAAATGTGGAACCGGTGGTAGAGTCTATTGTAATGATTGTAACTATCGACGTTCATAAGTGCCTTACCAGGGCCTAAACTTAATAAATGTGTTTTTGATTTTGACCACCTCCAGTTATACCCTCGGCCTCGGCTTCAGCCAAAATGGGCTGAAGTTTTGACCGAAGTCGAAGGTGTAGCAAGCGCCGAAATTGTCCATTGCCGAATTAATCCGATCTCTCTGTCTAATTAGTAGTTTAAAATACTTATATCTTCAGTGATTCTTGGCCGATTTTAATTTCACTTTTTGAAATCTTTTTTAACGGTGTTAAAAATGCGATAAAAAAAAATCATTCATATTCCCAGACAATATAAACCTTCAATTTAAAAGTTTCAAGCACCACAAGCTCACCGTGGTGATGATGTGGCCGATGGTGGTAAGCACACAAAGCCTAGAGAGAGAACTGGCTCTCAAGTGCAGCTGTCGGAACACACGGAAGGCGCTTGGCGACAGATTTTCATGTAGTTATAAGGTTGTAGCACACATATCAACTCGGAAAGGTGTTGCCATCGTATGAACTCGAGCCGTTTAATATTCTTTGTATGAAACACACTAATCGCCTCGCCTCAGGACATGCTGTCGAACGGCTTACGGATAGTTGTCAACCAGCGGTCAACGAGACGTCAGCGCGTCGCTGTCAGTCAGTCGTCGCCGAGCTGATGGTGCTTACGGTAGGTTGACGCCTGGTTGACGGCGCGGCGAAAGGCGATAAGTGTGCTGACACCCTTAAATATCCTGGGACATTCTTCACACGGTTATCTGTTCCAAAACTGTAATATAGACAACCAGGTAACTGATATACTTATTTTTTTCTAAATACATACTTAAATAGATACCCAGACTCCTAGGTCTGTCCATCTGTTTGTCTGTTTTTGTCCTGACAATGCACACAAATGTTTGTCCTGGATGGGAATCAAACCCATGACGTATATTTTGTAGTAAATAAAAATACTTACAGCATATCGCCTGCCACACACTTCGCACACAATAATTTTCTCGTAGTACTTTTTTTTCTTCTTTTTAACCTTAGGTTTTTCCTCCACCTTCTCCAGCTTAACTTCAACAACTTCTTTCACATCTTGAGATACCTCGTCAATGTCGTCAGAATATTCTTCTTTCACATCGAGGTGGGATTCTTCGTAATGCTCTATGCACTCTTGCTCCGTAGGAAATATTGCCTCGCACTGAAAATAATGATCAGATTAAACAGAAGACAAGTATTTAGTAACTAATTCTACTGGATCTCCTTCTCGGTCAAGTCCCACACAAGGAAACTTAACAGGAAATCAACATGTGTTTCGCTTGTTCACGAAGCATCATCAGGACGTAGTAGACCCACTGTAGACTGCAGATACTTATAGGCTTAGATCTTTTTGAAAGGACTTACTTCTGATGGCTACAGCAACCTTACCGGACAAAAGGCTTAGATCAAATTCAAAAGTGTCTTTATTAAATGAACTCATTGCAAGTATTTTTATCATCTTATATAATTTAAGCTTATAGCATAGATTTAGAACTTTTTACAGTTTTTACAATGGCTTCAATGTATGCATAGATCATACACGTTTTATGTATGTAAACAATGCTGCAATGCTTTGATTTTAAGGTAACCATGGTAACCATGCAATAATAATGTTTTTTTTTTACACATTACAATGCATCTTGTCAAAAAATTAGCAGAAAAGATCTTTATGCTATTCCCTCATTTGGCAAATTAAAAGTTTAAAGCATGGCCTAAGCTTTGAAACTCAGATTCATGATTAAAAGGTGATTTTACTATTATAATAGTTAAGGGTGCAGCTTATGAAGATTTCGCAAGTATATCAATAGAATCAGTCAAGATTTAAATAAATAAGCATGTGTAATGAAAAAATGCATTTTATGACACATTTTGGATTATGATTTTTTAATGTTTATCAACAGGAAGGCAAGAGTGTTAGGTACTTACCACCCCACATTTGTATTCTTTTCTTTCCTTTTTATGAGGATGCTCTTTGTCCAAGTGGCCCCGCAACGCATCTTCCGTGGGAAATGTTTCACCGCATTCACAGATTATGTAATGTATACTGACGAAAGAACAGTAAAACATATCATTTTCACTCATAATGCCGGCTTTTATAGCACAGATTAGCAATTTGAAATATTTCCTCTTGATCCGCTGAGACACAGAATGATAATGTTTTAATTTTCTATATCGTCTTTCGACGCCATGACATTATTTTATTCTGTCTGTGCCGCGTAAGCGTGTGTAGAGTAGTGTTGTGAAGCAATGTCGATGCGCGAGTCGAGTTACTTGACCCGAGTAACAACTCGCATCGCATGACGGACGAGTTGCGGGCGGCGATGAGTTGCGAACACCTCCGATTCGTACGCGTTGTTCAACTCGCTCACTCGCTGACTCGGTTGCAAGCCAGCTATTGTATGTACTAGCTCGCGTGGTCGAGTCAACTCCGAGAGAACTCAAGACCCGAGTTGCTTGTGGGTGGCACGGCGCCTCCGAGCAGTTACCGAGTAGCTTCAACTCGAGTTGCGACTTGAGTCAATGGCCATATCAGTTCGAGTAACTCGAGTAAAAAAAAACAAACTCTTCACATCGCTAATGTCGAGATCTGAAAACTGAAGCAGCTCTGTATTATAACACCACAGAGGAAAAAAAAAACAATTTAACTAACAAACAGTTCCAAAAGTATTGTTGTCTGTTAGTGATGTCAGTCAAGTATTACGGAAGTTGTATAGTTTCATTCAGTCAATCAATAATTGCGCAGATTGCGCAGTAGATGTATGTTATTATACTCGTTTTATGTCTATCAGTATTTTTCTTACTTTGTTTTCAAAATTTTTATCTACTGAATGCGTAGACAGGACACAAGTAATATGGCATTCAACATAAAAAATATCTTTGCATTTAAATCGAATGAATTATAGATTTTTATTTATTTTCTTGAGAATCACATAATATGTCGATACTTTTAATATTCAAGTTTTTTACGTTCCTAGCTGAATGACGTTTGCCTGGCTATGTGTTAGGGATGGGTAAATGAAAAAAGAAATAGATATTTAGATATATCGATATACACAAGGCATGATTACATGATTGAAGGGGCTGTCAAAATATATAAGAGTGAAAAAATAAAGACATCGGCAGTATGAAAAGATTTTTCTAATCTCTGTGATCGGTGAATGATTGGAATGGAACAGTCCGCTGTCGAATACAGTCGAATAAATCCGACTGACGTAGGTTTGGAAGCTCTTAAAAAAAATCAATAATGATTCAAAGATACACGGAAATTATTATCGTATATCGATATTTTGAGATATAAAATAAAATATCGACAATATATCGATTATTTTCTAAAAAGATATCGATATTTTTGGCCAAGCCTAGTGTGTGTGTTTTTTTTCTGCATTCATGCATTGCATTGATTGAAAAACTATTAATAAAATTAATATTGAGTTAGTAAATAAGAAGAGTATTTAACTTCTATAATGGAGGATTTAATGGCATGCCGCGTTTGTCTCGCTACGGACGTTACTCTGTTCAACATATTCGCGCATCGTTTGCACAATGCTTTTGAGATACTTACTGGAAAAGAAGTAAGCATTTTTTAATTAAAACTAGCGACCCACCCCAGCTTCGCACGGGTGCAGTACACACAAACCTTTCTCATTTAACGCTTTTTCTATTAATGTAAACTGTATCAAAATCCGTTGCGTGGTTAAGAAGTAAGCGGAGAAACATACAAAGGTAGATAGAGAGTTCGCGCGTCTAAACGCCAAAAAAAATATCATGATAAACTTGTTCCATGGGCTTCGGTTCAGCTGATTACTTGTAAAAACGTAACAAACAAACAGTTACTTTTGCATTTATAATATTAGGTATGAAACTCTCTTCTAAACAACTTCTCTTCTTCTCTTAATAAACCTGTCTAGATGCCTGATTTGCCTACTGTTCGAAGCACACTGTGTCACTCAGGCATGCTTAATGATACCAGTTCTTGAATATTTCCCATAAAAGTAGGAGAAAAATATATTCTGAAGCATATACGGTATGGAATTTGCTAGAATATGTGTTTACTGTACAATGAGGAATAATAAAAAAAAAATCTAATTAGTCCGTCAGTTAGATTATCAAAAAATATTGGATACATATTTTTTATTTTATCAAATCAATAAGAAATTACAACGATAAGTCCCATCAAAGTGCAGGATGGGGTTTGTGACGTCATTGTACAACTACTTTTTAATACACTTTTTGCAGACCGGAAAATTTTAATGCACTGTATCTTCGTTATTTTTTGTTTTCGGATCAAAATAAAAAATATTTATTTTTTGATAATCTAACTGACGGACTAATTTGATTTTTTTGTTATTATTCCTCATTACAGTGTCACTGCTGAGCAGATGGAAGAAGCTTATCAGCTAACAGTTGGCTAATATATAAGACAAACTCTCTATCTAGACAGGTTTAATAACCAAGGGATCTCTAAAATGTACAAAACACAGTTACTGTATGCCTCTGTTTCTCTGCTTACTTCTTCTAAACTATGCAATGGATTTTGAGACAGATTGTATTAAATTTTGTTTTTTTACAGATAGCCTTGACAGATGCTTTCCCAAAGCATATATGTAGTTGCTGCATGATGCTACTCAAAAAGTGCGTCTATTTCAAGAAAATGAGCACAAAAGCACAGATTCTGCTGAAAAATGCTCACCAAAGTAACCATGTTGTGAGTATAAGATTATTTAGTTACTAGCTTCCGCCCCGCAGTTTCACCCGCGTTCCCGAGGGATCTTTAGTTTTCCTGGGGTAAAAAGTAGCCTATATGTATTCCAGGGTATGATCTAACTATGTACATACATCTATACTCACAAACTTTCGCATTTATTATATTAGTAGGATTCGAAGAACAAAACAGTCAAAAAAACCACTGTGGTATGGAAAAAAATTCAAGAATGTTTTATTTTTAATCGAAAATGTTTTTTAAAACATACATTTTAGTGCAAAAAATCCGCCATTTTATTTTTTGTAAAGACGAAATATTATATCAAGAAGGTACATTGGGACAGACATCCATACAGGTCAACTGTATCTCTATCAAATAGCTAGGGTAGGGCGCTGTGACGCAATACTAAATTTGTAACTGCGCAGCGGGCTCAAAAAGATTCGGAACCCCTGAGTTAAGCTATCATGATATCAACAACATGCGAAAGAGGCCTTAAATACAGTAAAAAATACCTTGTATATAATTTCAGATAACAACAGACTACATACGCAGCATAGACAAGACAGCTCATAAACTAACATTCTTCACCAAATCACCGTTAGAAATAATAGACTACCCCCAATTAGATATAAAGGATGAATATGATACCAAAGACAAAATATCCATAGATATTATAGATATAAAACAAGAGAATGATCATAGTGACGAGGAGCCTCTATCTAAGAAAGTGAAGAAAAAAAAGAAACGGAAAAAGAAGGATAAGGATATATTTATTAAAATAGAAAATAATGAGCTGAAATTGAGCGATACTCATGATGATTTAGAGTTTAAGGTTGATTTAGACTTTAATGATTCTCAGAATGAATTAGAATTTAATCATATGGCAGATAATGATACAGATTTGCAAGATATATCAAATGATAATGATACAGAAGTAGTTTTGACTAGAAAAAAAGATAATGATAATGATTTGATAAATGATAATGATATAGAAGTTGTAGTTTTGACTAGAGAACAGCAAATTGAAGAAGTGCAGGCTAGGAGACAGTCATATAATTATAGGAATTCATTTTACAAATGCGAGAAATGTTTCAAAGGATTCATATCTGATGGGACGTACCAGAATCATATGACGAGACATGACATTGTGAGTATATCATTTAATAAAATGCAATATTATTTCCATCGCATTTCTAAAAAGATGAAAATAGCATAAATAAATATCTTGGAACATTACTTCACACACGGTTATCTGATCCCAAACTAAGCAGAGCTTGTACTATGGACAAACAGATAACTGATATACTACATATACTACTTTTTTTGTATATACATACTTATATAGATAATTACATCCAGACACATAGGCAAAATAGGCTTGGTTTTTTTTTTAAAAGCTTTTATTTACCTTCACCTGTCCCGTTGTCTGTAATGGATTTTTACAAGTTAAATTTGACTCACTTTCCGGTTTCCGATTGAGCTGAAATTTTGCACGATGCAAATCGCGTGACAATGCAATATTATGATGACGTGGAGCTGATCTGATGATTGAGCTGGAAGGTGGCCATAGGAACTCCGTAATAAAACCACATAATCCCATCGAGTTTGGGCTCATTGGAACCGTCTTAACGAGTAGTTGAAGACTGTGTACAATGCATGCCTACCAAAAATGAAATTTTTGACAGTAATTTGTAGGTATATAGAATTTTATTATCATAAGAATTTTATCTTCAACAGAAAAGCGGTCCGCACACATGCGACATATGCCTCACCCGATGGCCAGATCACCGTTCCTTACGGGCCCATAAAATCATATCACACGAACGGAAATTCATTTGCAAAATATGTGACCATGTGACCAAGTCCCACCATAGGGCTAAGGAGCACTGTAAATGGCATTTCGGGTTCAAATTCGAATGTAAAGCGTGCGGATCTACCTTTGCGAAGTCCACAAGTTATTTTACACATGTGAGATTGCACCATCCTTCGACTCATAGTTGTGATGTCTGCGGAGAATCGTTCATCGGTCAAACTGGACTGAATATGCATAAAAAGAAAGCTCATAGAAATGTAGAGGTAAGGATTTGTATTTTAGTATCTCGCGGCTTCGCACGGTTTTTCTCAGCTTTTATGTACTGTATACACTAGCTGCCCCCCGCGGTTTCACCCGCCTTCCCGAGGTACAGTATAACACAACTTAGATGTAGCATCGGCGAATCGTTTTCGTACACTTCACTTCCGATTTACACAACAAATAAAAAAAAATCAGTATCGCGCCATTCATCGTTCAACAAGATCATTTTCGCCGATCATTTTTTAACACATGAGTAATGTTGTAGGCGCACTCTTTTCGAGAACGATCGATTTTACGAAGTTTGCCGATGCTTCATCTAAGTTGTGTCATACTATACCTTATGTTTTCCCGGGATAAAAAGTAGCCTATATGTTATTCCAGGGTATGATCTATCTATGTGCCAAGTTTCATACAAATCCGTTCAGTAGTTTTTACGCGAAAGAGCAACAAACATACATACATACTCACAAACTTTCGCATTAATAATATTAGTAGGATTATACATGTAAACCTTCCTGTTGAATCACTATCTATTGCTGAAAACTGCATTAAAATCCGTTGAGTAGTTTAAAAGATCTAAGCGAACAGACAGCGGGAGCGACTTCATTTTATACTGTGTAAAGAAGCCACACTAATTCCAATGGTGGATTTGCAGCCTAGGCCGTGTACCTCCTCCTTTTTGAAGGGGTTTTATTTTTTTTTATGTCAACTGGTTGACAAGCAGGCTGACGGTCCACCTGATGGTAAGTGGTCACAGCCGCCTATGGACATATGACACAATACCAGGGGGATCGCCGATGTGTTGCCGACCTTGAAGAGATTTTTTCACGCCCCTTTTGAAGTGCCCCTTGTCGTAGCGCTGAGGGAAAACCGTGATATAAAAATGTTACCTTGCTGAGTTTCTTCTCAGTACTTTTCAGTTAAGCTGACTTCTGACCGGAGCTAACTTCAGTACCTACATCTCACCTAGAGTGTTAATCAAATAAATTACTTCGATATTACAGAAGATCAAACTAAAAATTGAATATCAATGCGCAAGATGCGGAGTTCAATTCAAAAATATGGACGCTCTAAAACAACACTTAAGCTTAGCCCAGGACGATATATGTGATACAAAATTAAGGTAAGTGCATTGAACTATTACAAAACAAGAAAAAACTTATTTGTTGCACGGTGGTAGGGTACTTTGTAGTACCCGTCTGGCTGGCTACCACCCTCAAGTTGAAAATCTGTCGCCAAGCACCTACCGGTGTGTTCCGACATTTGCACTTGAGAGCCAGTTGCCTTCTGAGAGCGTGGTAGATTGATCTCAGTTCTTAGTTTTGTTGATTTTGGTGGCACAGGGGCCTGAAATGAGGCCTTTGAGTCATGAAAATGTCATGTATTACTGTTTTTTTTAAACAAATAAGGCAGCAAAGGGGTGTCACTCGCGCGTTGCCGACCCTGCAAAAATATCTTCACACCCTTGTTTGAGAACCCCATGCTGTAGTCCCTTGGGTGCACCACGGCGGGCAGCTCATTCCACAAGTTGAGAGTGGGTGGTAGGAAGCTCCTTTGGAACCGCACAGTATGAGACCATTTAGGTTCTGATGGTGAAAAGGTAGCCGTGGGCATCAGATCAAACAATTCCTCAGAACACTGTCCATTGTACAAGCGGTACACATAAGGAGGCAAAGTCTCTCCTCAGCCTTAGGGGTCCCAGGCCGCTTGTGACCTTGTGACTGAACTACAAATTCAATGAATGATATTTTAGATGCTACATAATCTTAGCATGCTCATAACGTGTTGGGCGTGGCTGTCAAATAAAATGGAAAATACGTAATATTGAAAATCTAGGAAAATCGTGAAAAGCAACTCCCTTTTGCAGGCGAATCTTGTCCTTATTGACTTTAAAAACGTTATTATTATAATTCTTATATTTTCCTGTCAAGGTTGAAATTTAAATAACATTTAAAAATGATAAAAGAGTAACGGAAACTACTTGTTATAATCAAAAGCCATATGACAACAAAATTGTTGGGCCAAATACGGACAGCGACGCCCAACAGGATAATCTCAACAAAAAGATGATGTAATGAGTCAGCTAGCATCCTCATAAGATTGTAAAATGGGCCTAAAACTCCTGTACATTTTACAGGCCATGTGTGGTTTGCGGTCTCAGCTTTGCTAATGGAGACGAGTTCAGTAAACACGCCAAAAGCCATCAGAATCGCATCGCGGCGAGGTGCGAACTGGTTAGATATTTGATATTATTATTATTTGGTTTCTTCCCTTCAAATCAAATTTAGGAGAGAGCACTGAATCAAGGTCAGCTTGACTGAGAAGACCCGGCAAGAAACTCAGCAGCAATTTCTAAAATGTTTTTTTATTCACTAGGATTTGTATTTTTCTTTTATTTTTAATGTCTATATACTAGCTGACCCGGCAAACGTTGTTTTGCCATATAAATTATTTCCCGTGGTTTCACTCGCGTTCCCGGGATAAAAAATAGTTTACGACCTATCTCAGACCTACCGAAAAAAATACGAGAATTTTATATATTAGATATATTTCCAAAAAAAAAAGTATTTGAAGTATATCAACTGTCTGGTTGTCCATAGTACAAGCTTGCTTGTTTGTTTGGTATCAGATAACCGTGTGTGAACAATGTCCCAGGATATATATACCTGGTCTATACTAATAATAAAACTGAAGATTTTGTTTGAACGGAGTTACTGGTCCGATTTGAAAAATTCTTTCACTAATAGGAAGCTACATTATCCCCGAAGGTTATAGGCTACTTTTTATCCCGGGAACGCGAGCGAAACCGCGCGGAACAGCTAGTTTATTTATATAATTAATCTTGTATTCCAGTGTGACAGAAATTTCGCTCATGAAAGATCATTTGCGATTCACAATCAAAGGGTACATCTGGGGCTCAAACATAAATATAAGAAACAAGATTTGAAGAGGAAAGCTGTGGTCGTCTGCGAAATATGCGGGAAGAAATGTATTGTAAGTTTTCTTACCACTTTATATATATAAGGCTACTTCTCAACACATATGAGAAGATTAGTCGCAATTAAGGCGATGATAGCTCAGTGGTAGTGACGTCGGGTGCCACGACGAAGGTCGTGGGTTCGAATCCTACAATGAGCTTGAGCTTTCGGTGAAGGAAAACATCGTGAGGAAACCATACAATGATGGTAGGGCACTTTGTAGTACCCGCCTGGCTGGCTACCACCCTCAAGTTGAAAATCTGTCGCCAAGCACCTACCGGTGTGTTCCGGCAATTGCACTTGAGAGCCAGTTGCCTTCTCAGCATTGTAACAGGGTCGGCAACACATAGGCGACGGTAACCACTTACCATGAGGTGGACCGCCTGCCTGCTTGTCGTGTCTTTATGGCTACTTATCAGCACATATGAGAAGATGAATCGCAATCTTCTATATTTACATCTAAAGCTGAAGAGTTTGTTTGTTTGAACGCGCTAATCTCCGGAGTTACTGGTCCGATTCGAAAAAATCTCACTAATAGAAAGCCACATTATCCCCGAAGGTTATAGGCTACTTTCTATCCCGGGAACCGGGACCGCCGCGATGTCCCACTCAGTCTCGTCTCGTTCAAGCGGCCCGAGCTGCCATTAGTAATCCGACCGCCCCCAATTAGTCGTAACTCGCACAAAGTCCTCCTCCTCCCCCGGTAACGCCATGAGCCGAGGTTCGTACCCCATTCGTGGGTGCCCACAGGCGTTTTTACCTAAATATTACCCGGCTGAGAGCCCTCTGCGCTCGCCGATTTGTCCGGTAAGGTTGTTGCAGCCATCTGAGCCTACCAACTTTAGTCCTTTAAAAAAAAGAATGACCGCAAAATATGGTGTCACTTACACTAGTGCCACTGCCTCTGACCTCGTCAGTGGAAACACAACCTAACAGCTTTGACCGCGTTAGTGGAAATGCAACCTAATAACTTTTAGTCCTTAGATCTTTAGACACACCTCTCAATTTTTTTTTGTTTTTTTTTTCTTGTACAGTCGAAGGCAACGTTAGTGTACCATCAAAGAACGCATACAGGAGAAAAACCATACAACTGCACAGAATGTCCAAAAAGCTTCAGCGTTTACCAGAGATTACAGGTAAGATATATCAGCTCCACATTGTTTTACAACAACTGTCTCAATCAAAACTCATTTATTCAGTTTAGGCCCTAATAAGGCACTTATGAATGTCAAAAGTTACAGTTTTACAATAGACTCTACCACCGGTTCGGAATACACTTGAACTGAGAACACTTCGGCAAGAAACTCAGCAAGGCTTCTTTTTTTGTCTCATAGCGCAATACAATTACATTGTTGAAATATACAACGATTGCTGAGATACAAGCGGATTAGAATTAGTTTTCAAGCGCCATTGTATTTTTCTAAAGACGTAAATTAATTAAAATATCAGTTCCACAATATTTATACAACATGGATGAAATATGCAGAGATATCATGAGACTAGTGATTTTGTAAAAAAATCAGCTCCACAATGTTATACAATAACTGTCTCATAGCGCAATACAATCACATTGCTGAAATATGCAGAGATTACTGAGATATTGTTGGATTAAAAATGTTTTATTAGGCCATTACTCTTTTTTTAATTATGTAATTACTAGCTTCCACCTCACGGTTTCACCCATGTTCGCATCTGATGTTTTCCCGGGATAAAAAGTAGCCCATAAGTTATTCCAGGGTATGATCTATATATGTGCCAAGTTTTATCCAAATCCGTTCAATAGCTTTACGTGAAAGAGTAACAATAATCCATACATCCTCACAAACTTTCGCATTTATCATACTATACTCAGAATTTTAATTCGATTCCAGATTTGACATTAGCTACTGTCATTTTGTGAAATAATGATACCACATTTAATAGTGTAGTGATGAACACAAAAATCGATAAACAATCAGTGTGTGTGCCATCAGTGTGCCAATTATAGACTAAATTATTGATTTTTATTTAAATAAATACATAATTATTCATAATAATTATTTATTAATTAGTAATCGCTGCTCTATTTTATAAAAAGTTAATATTTTTGTTTTTATATTAAAAACAAAACTTATATTTGCTTATAATAAAAGAGCCTAGATAGTTTTCAGTATTGGCAACCCGTGCGCGCTCGTGCAGCTATCGCCATTTTGTTTATCGTGTCATTCGGCTTTATTCTCCCAGTCTGACTGCACGAATATCTTATTTCATTGCGAATCGATATTTTGTTATTTTGTTGGGTTTTTGTTAAAGTGTTGTTACGTTGTGTTTGTTGTTACGTTTATAGTTTTTTGTGAACTTTGAGTGAATCTATTTGTTTTGGTTTTCCATCAAAATGGATCCTCAGCCAAGTACATCACAAAAAGACGTGGATGTTTTCTTGTCCCCAAGAAAAAAACGTCCACGAAAAGCTTTCACTGTTACTGAAAAAGTAATGATCCGCAACGCCTACAAACACGTGAAAAATGAAATTTCTGCGCAATTGGAGGCCTTTGAAGTTGTGGAAGAAAATGAATGTATGAGCAAAGTTGCTGACATATTGGGAATAACCTCACGCTCTGTTTGATATGGGCGCAGGTATGTTTGGCATGTAGCTCAAAATAATAAAACCTTTAAATTTACAGACATGAGAAATTTATTTCAGGAAGGCATTCAAAAAATTACGGCTACCGAATGGTCTAAATGCGTATCCCATGTTGTCAAAGAAGAGGAAAAAATGAGTAGGCTAGATATGTTAATTGACAATATCATAGACACATTTATAATAAATGTTACAGAAAGTGACAGCGATAGCGATGACGGCGACAATTTATAAAATAAATTATTACCTTAATACATCTATCTGTTTTATTTGTCATGTTCCTTCATGATCACATTTTTTTATTTATTTCACACACAATTATAAAAGAAAAGTCTCAGATCGTTAATTAATCGTCAAAACTAAATTATCGGTTCAGAAATATTTAATTTCCTGATATACTTAGTTTACGAGAGTAAAATTATAAACGAGAAGAATCGATCTGGAAATATTCCATTTCCATATCGAATAATTTCGCAACGTCACTATTTAGTACTTGTCATAACGTTGCAACACTGAAATTGTCAAATCTGGAATCGAATTAAAATTCCGAGTATAGTAGGATTTATAGGCGAATTCTTAAAAAAATAATCCGTCTATATCTCAGCAATCTCTGCATATTTCAACAATGTGATTGTATTGCGCTATGAGACAGTTATTGTACAACATTGTGGAGCTGATATTTCGAGATAAATAACCATAATAGGGTAGTTGACAGTGTCAAAAATAAATGACCAAACACTAACCAATGCATAAAACATCTAAAAACACGTAGAAACATCAAATATGTTGTACATTTAATGCTTTTTATGATTTTTAATTACCAGTAGAACCACTAAGAGTAGATCATTTGATGCTGTGAAACTATGACGTCATAGTGTAATATTTCATACAAAATCCCATTTAAACTATCGTTTTGACATTTATTAAAAAGTAGATGATTTGATATGTCAGTCAACTACCCTATTATAATAATATGAGTATATTTTATTACAGATTCATATACGCACACATACAGGGGAGCGGCCATATAAATGTTCAAATTGTCCAAAAGCATTCAAGCACAAAGCGGCTTTGAACCGACATGGTCGAGTAAGTTGTTTCATAAATTTAGTACCTGGTTGACCGAGCATTGCTCGTCTTTTTTTTAAACGACGTTTTCCAAAAATGAAACCTTGCTAGATCGATTTATCTTCCCCGAAACCCTCCGCGCCCATTTCATGAAGGGGCTCGTTGTGAGGATCAAAAATTTTTTTTCAAATAATCTTAAGATTAACCATACATAGCGTAAATTTACCATACCCCTTATCTCCGCAACGACTGAACCAAAAATTTTGAAAAAAATACAGAAAATAGTTCTTTACATATAGATTACAGAAAAACCTATAAGTAGTCTATGGTATTTAAAGTAACATAGGAAATCACGGAACCCTCGGTGCCCTTGTCCGGTTTATTCTTAAAAGTAAATTATTTAATTTCAGGTACACAGCGGTGAAAAGCCTTATCAATGCTCACATTGTGGCAAATCCTTCTCACAATCTAATTCAATGAAACTTCACGTAAAAACTGTACATTTAAAAATGCCTGCGCCTTACAGAAGTAGGCGTAATAAAATTAATGAATAAATGAAACAACCGGTTGCAGTGGTAGTTAGTTCGCTAGTTAGCACTGGGGACTTTAACAAACAAACTATCCGTGCGATTAATAGGAGGCTCTCCGCGAATGTGTATTACCAAACTGACGGAGACAAGGGAGACAGGAGAGACGCAATTTTAGTAAAAATACGGTTTTATGTTATTTAAAAAAAACTACGGCTTTTTTCAATAAAGTAAGAAAACGATTCCCTTTCTAATGGATTTCAGAATGTTATTTAAAATTTTTCAAGTTATTTGGACGGCCCAAATATTGTATATTATATAAACATATTTAGTAAATAAAAGACAATTCATACACTAAAATAAAACACAAAAAAACAAACCGAAATACAAAAGAAAAATGAAGAAACTCTATCGACAAAATAAAATATGAATCGTATATATAAATTGTGTAATGTATTAATTTTTAAGTGATATTTGAAATGAAAATAAATGAATTTAATTCGTGTTATTGTTTTTTTTTCCATTATACCTGTAATGATTGACAGTGAGGATGTATGGATGAATATTTGTCACTCTTTCCCGTGAAAACTACTGAACGGATTTGTATGAAACTTGGCACATAGATAGATCATACCCTGGAATAACATATAGTCTACTTTTTATCCCGAGAAAACATAAGATCCCTCGGGGACGCGGGTGAAACCGCGGGGCGGAAACTAGTAGTACCTATAATAGTTTTATTAGCTGGCCCGGCAGACGTTGTCCTGCTCTGAGAATTAAAAAAACTGGAACTCACCTATCTACACCTAAGATGTGTTCGCGATTGGACATAACTCCTTCAATATTATGAAATCCTAGTACTCCTTTCAAGCAGACAGTAGGTATGTTTTAAAATTTATGTTAGCACTTTTGATTTGACACCTTTCAACTTATGCCATCCTGGTAGTTCCGGAAATTTGTTATGATAACATTCAGTGTAAAATGTGTTCCCGAATGGACAGAACTCCTTCAATCTTTTGATATCCTAGTCACGAAGCAAATCTAGTACTCTTTTCATGCAGCCCGTAGGTATGTTTGAAACTTTATGTTAGCACTTTTGATTTGACACATCTTTTAACTTATGCTACCCTGGTAATTAGTTCTGCAATGGTATAAAATTCAGTCTGCACTTTATGTTTGCGAATGGACATAACTCCTTCAATTGCATAATAACACACACAAACCATAATTTAATTTATTTTACATTAAACAACTATTATAACATAAATTAAATATTAACTCCTTCAATCTTATGAAATCCTAGTACTCGTTTCAAGCAGCCAGTAGGTATGTTTGAAACTTTATGCTAGCACTTTTGATTTGACACATCTTTCCGCTTATGCTATCCTGGTAGTTTCACAACGGAATTTGTTGTAAAATTCAGTGTACACTATGTCTGCGAATGGACATAACTCCATCAATCTTATGATATCCAAGTACTCCTTTGATAAGCAGCCTGTTTTAAAATTGTATGTTGTCACTTTTGATTGTACACATCTTTCAACTTATGCTATCCTGGTAGTTCTGTAACTTATTATAATAATCAGTCTGCATTTTTGTACAATATGTTTGCGAATAGACATAACTCCTTCAATCTTATGAAATCCTAGTACTCGTTTCAAGCAGCCAGTAGGTATGTTTGAAACTTTATGCTAGCACTTTTGATTTGACACATCTTTCCACTTATGCTATCCTGGTAGTTTCACAACGGAATTTGTTGTAAAATTCAGTGTACACTATGTTTGCGAATAGACAGAACTCCTTCAATTTTATGATATCCTAGTACTTCTTTCATGAGCAGCCTTTGTTTTAAATTGTATGTTGTCATTTTTGACATATATGTATTTCTCTACCAAAGAGAATTTAATCTACTATGTTCGCGACTGGACGGAACTCCTTCAATTTATTGATATCCTAGTAGTACTAGGACCTAGTAGTCCTACCTACTCTTTTTATTTGTGAAGCATTTTTAATATGATTACACCCAGACTCAGGACGTGTTCATTCATGCACACAAATATTTGCTCTGGATGGGAATCGAACCCACGAGGTGTGTTAACCAACCGCCATCCGGCCCATTAAAAATAAAACTTTACAAGTAATAAATATTTATTTTTATTAACATTTTTACATAGTATTAACATTAAATTGAGGTATTCTATAATATACAATATTTACAACAAATATACAAACTATATATATAAAAAAAAATATATTGCTTAAATTTGTCGTTTTGTTTTCGTCGTAGATTTTGATGTTACGCCTGTATGAGTCTGTAAGAACGAAAAATTAATAATTAAAATTTCATGAGGTTGTTATTTTTTGTTTTTGCGCGGAACCTTAAGACTTTAAAATAAATGTAGACTAAGTTACTACTTATAAGCTATCTTCTAAAAGTCCGGCTAAAATCGGTACAGCCGTTTCGGAGATCCGCCGGAAGAAACTGACAGACAGTCAAACATTAGAAAAAAATATTTTGTTTTTCATATTGATATTATGAGTTGAAGAGAGTTGTTTGTGACTCTTTCACGCTTAAACCAATGAACCGATCGCGATGAAATTTGGCAAACAGATAGCCTATGATATGGAGAAGGACATAGGTTACTTTTTATCTCGGGAATGTGGGTGAAACCGTAGGCAACACCTAGTCTAGTACGTTGTAGCTTGGTGCATGTGACAATAGCCAGAGAGATATGAAAATGATCCTTATATCTTTGCAATAACGTTCATTTTTGATTCAGCATATGTGGTAGTGACGTCGAGACGAAGGTTGCGGGTTCGAATCCTACAATGAGCTTGAGCTTTCGGTGAAGGAAAACATCGTGAGGAAACCATAGCACGGTGGTAGGGTACTTTGTAGTACTCAACTAGCTGGCTACCACACACAAGTTGAAATTCTGTTCCGACAGCTGCACTTGAGAGCCAGTTCCCTTCTAGGCTTTATGTGCTTACCACCATCGGCCACATCATCACTGACCACGGTGAGATTGTGGTCAAACACAGGCAAAAAAAGTTCTATATACCTGTTCGTGTCCTCTGAGTGCGGACGGTCCTTTAAAAGTCTTCGGGCAATGTTTACACACGAAGGGACGGTCTGTCGTATGAACGCGCATGTGAGACTGGAAATTAAGTTTATTTAACTACTAGCTGTTCCCCGCGGTTTCACTCGCGTTCCCGGGATAATAAGTAGCCTATAACCTTCGGGAATAATGTAGCTTCCTATTAGTGAAAGAATTTTTCTAATCGGTTCAGTAGTTTCGGAGCCTATTCAATGCAAACAAACAATCAAATCTTTCTTCTTCTAATATTAGTATAGACTAATATTATAAATGGTTTGTTACTCTTTCACGTAAAAACTACTGAACGGATTTGGATGAAACTTGGCACATAGATAGATCATACTCTGGAATAACATATATGCTACTTTATCCCCCGGGAACGCGGACGAAACCGCGGGCCGGAAGCTAGTTTAGGATAAATTTGAAATGGCGTGGAAAATATAAATACCCGTAATAATTTATGCATTGTAAAACTCTTTGGGCACTGTATACATGGGAACGGTCTCTCCCCAGTATGGTTTCTCTGGTGATACGCTAGCACACATTTGTTCTGTAAGATTATACAATAAAAAAATATATATATCAGCTTCACAATGTAGTACAGCAACTGTCTCATAGCGCAATACAATCACATTGCTGAAATATGCAAAGACTGCTGAGATATAGACGGATTAGAATTAGTTTTCAACCGCCATTTTGTTTTTTTAAAAACAAATTTATTAAAATATTAGTGAAACAATGTTTTACAGCAACTGTCTCATAGCGCAATACAATCACGTTGCTGAAATATGCAAAGATTGCTGAGATATAGACGGATTAGAATTAGTTTTCAACCGCCATTTTGTTTTTTTAAAAACAAATTTATTAAAATATTAGTGAAACAATGTTTTACAACAACTGTCTCATAGCGCAATACAATCACATTGCTGAAATATGCAAAGATTGCTGAGATATAGACGGATTAGAATTAGTTTTCAACCGCCATTTTGCTTTTCTAAAGACAAATTTATTAAAATATTAGTGAAACAATGTTTTACAACAACTGTCTCATAGCGCAATACAATCACGTTGCTGAAATATGCAGAGATTGCTGAGATACAAGCCGATTAGACTTTGCTTTCTAAAGGTAAAGCTAAGGTTTCCTCCAAAAGCGGTGCCATCATGTAGCGAGCGACCGTAATACAGCGGTGAATGACGTCACTAGCACGTTGTCTATGTTAACCAAATGGAGCGGTTTCCTAGAGAACGGCAATAAACACCGTAACGTCAAAAAGCGGTGTCAAATGGTATGTGAAAGATGGCCATCGAACTTCCGAACATTCCACGTGCCTACGGCCGTCTTTTTGCGGCCATCATATTGCATTCGTTTAAAGACGGCACCGCTTTTGGTTTATGGCGCGGTTTCCTAGAGAACGGTAATTGGCACCGTTACGTTATGTTCTTTAGGAAACCGCGCCATTTGGTTAACATAGACAACGTTCTAGTGACGTCATTCACCGCTGTATTACGGTCGCTATATGATGGCACCGCTTTTGGAGGAAACCTTACCTTAACAACAATTTTCTTAAAATATCAGCTCCACAATGTTGTACGGCAACTGTCTCATAGCGCAATACAAACACATTGCTGAAATATACAACGATTGCTGAGATACAAGCCGATTAGAATTTTAAAGAATCTGCCATTGCGCTTTCTTTTACATGACCGTTCTATATTATGTACTTAAAATTGAATTTATTTAACCAAAGCACCGTGAAAAAAAAAAGAATTATCTAACTAACCGGAAAAGTATTCCCGCACACTTCGCACACACAGGGTGTATTTTTACGCGGTCGTAGTTTGGCTTCCACATGCATCCGTCGATAGTGCGCGCTATATAACGACTCGCGGGAAAACGACTTATTACACTGAAAAAAAAAAAAAAAACTAGATTATATTAAAAATGGATAAGATGTCGATTCTTTCTTAATTACATTATTGAACAAGTAAATGATTTAAAAAAACAAGATTAATTTTTTAATTTTTATTAGAAGATTGATTAAATTAGTTTTTAAACAACATAATCGGGTGTGGCACTTCCTGGCAGGGCCACCATCACGGATTTTAATTCCAAGTCTGACGCTATATTGTCCCTAATTTGTCCTCGAATATCAGATTTTGTCGCGCCCTGGTTCAAAAGTTATAAGGGTTTTTAGGTGGCCCTGCCAGGAAGTGGCACACCATATAAGCGCACCAATGGTTGTTTTTATATTCATGCGAGGGTGTTTTAGAGTTAGTGTGAGTGTGCCTGTGTTAGTGTGGGGGTGTTTTTGAGTGTGACGGTGTTGTTGTGTTAGTGTGAGGGTGATTTTTAGTTAATGAGAGTCTGTTTAAGTTAATGTGAGAGTGTTTTTGAGTTAGTGCGAGTGTTTTTGAGTCAGTGTGAGGGTGTTTTTGAGTTAGTGTGACGGTGTTATTGTGTTAGTGAGTGTTTTCGTGTTTGAGTGTGTTGTTTTGTTTGCTTAGGGGTGTGTTTACGTTACTATGTGTGTGTTTATGTATATTATACCTTCTCACAATGAAACGGCATTTGCACGATATGTTCCTTCAGCATGTGGGCTCGCAACAGATTGTTAGTCTCGCGAGACTGGCCGCAGTGTACGCAGTGTACCGACACCGCCTCCGAGCAAGTGTCGCCGTGGAGTGTCGCGTGTGTCGCTAGAGCCGCCGCGTTCATGAACTGAGTGTCGCATGACTTGCACTTACATGAGGGGGGGAGTTTTAGCTGAGATAAGGAAATTATTTATTATTTACATTAAAATCAAGAAGCTCTTGTAAATCTACGAAAACTTATTTTAGACTAACTGTTCCCCGCGGTTTCTTACATGGGGATAATGTAGCTTCCTCTTAGTGAAAGAGTTTTTCGAATCTAACTGGTAGGTCTAGAGATTAGCGCGTTCAAACAAACAAACTCTACAGCTCTTATTATGAGTATACAGAAATTAAACGTCCCAGTGTGAGCATTATTACAAGAATAAATAAATTTTTATTTTGTCTGTCTGTTTGTTTGTTCCGGCCAATCTTTCTGTGCTTTGTGTGCACCACCATCGGCCACATCATCACTGACCACGGTGAGATTGTGGTCAAACACAGGCCTGTAAATAGTGAAAAAACACCTAACAAAAATATACATAAAGTGTGTCCAACTCACGTCTCGGTGCGCTCGTTTCTTATGGCCATTTAACCCGAACTCCCCTACGAAGGGTTCTCCACATACTTCGCACCACACCAGCTGTTCTGGATGGTGGACTCTCATATGGCCAAGGTAACTCGACAGCTTCCTATTAAAATAATATCCTGTGACATTGTTCACACATGGTTAACTGATCCCAAACTAAGCAGAGCTTGTACTATGGACAACCAGATAACTGATATACTACATATACTTTTTTATTGTAAATACATACTGTTTGACAGGCCACCTGTAGCGCTGCTGGTTTTGGGTTCGATTCCCATCCAGGACAAAAATTTGTGTGCATGAACATATCCGTTTGTCCTGAGTCTGGGTGTAATTATCTATATAAGTATGTATTTACAAAAAAAGTAGTAAATGTAGTATATCAGTTATCTGGTTTTCCATAGTACAAGCTCTGCTTAGTTTGGGATCAGATAACCTAGCTAGGATTTATTGTAATGTATGTAAACTCATCCATTAATTTCTGGAACAAAGTTCCTGGAATGAACCACTCTAAGGCACTTATAAATGCCTATAGTAAAAGGTCTACCTTAGAGGCACTATCCCTAAGTAAAACATACTTACGCATAGTTGTGAGGGCCCTAACGGGACACAGTGGATTGAACAAGCATCTGGGGGCCTAAAACGGCCGCTCGAGCAATATTGCTATGCAATTCATATCTCAAATTTACAGCAGATTATGGTGTAATTTGTCTGAATTGTAAATTAATTGATTAAAATGATTTACATTTTCACCAAAAAATATTAAAAAAAACATTTGGTTCTGCTGTAAATTCGAGATATGAATTGCATAGCAATATTGCTGAAGCGGCCGTTTTAGGCCCCCTGTTCACCATTGGCGTCCGTGACACGAAGGCGTGTAGATCCTGGTGTCAGGTGGATGAAACTCCACTTCACCATTTGTGTGAGTGCCACCCACTTATGCCTAAACGTAATACTCTCCTGGGGAAGCACCAGTTGCACCCAGATGAAGTAAAATTTATCACCGCTAAGAATATAGTACAGTTTATTATAGCTGTAGGTCTTGGCGGTGAAATTGAATGTATTAGGCGATCACAATAGATCTAGACAGGTCGCAGTGATACAAGCTCTGTGAAGACTTGAAACAGCCATAAAACCCAAATAATAATAGGATTTATTTTTAGAAAACGTCTTATTAAAGCTCGGTCAAGCAGGTACTAACAATAGTTAGATCAACATATGTTTTTAAATGGCTGGGGCAGAAAGGTTCTCGAGTGGCGACCACGAACCGGAAGACGCAGCGTGGGCAGGCCCCCCACAAGGTGGACCGACGATCTTGTGAGGGTCATCGTGGAGATCCTTGGGGGAGGCCTTTGTCCAGCAGTGGACGTCTTTCGGCTGATATGATGATGATGTTTTTAAATACTTACCCATATTCTTTTCCACAATATTTACAATCGTACATCCGACCGCTGTGCATTTTATAATGTTCCTTTGCGTTGTAACTACAAACAATTATAGAATCATTCAATTCCAATTCCAATTTCTTGTTTATGGCTCCATCGAGTGAACGATAGAATCATTATTATCATCATTTAAAACTGATATTTTAAAGACCATTTATAACTTATAAATTTCGCTTCGCGGTTTCACTCGCGTTCCCGAGGTATCTTATGTTTTCCCGGGATAAAAGAAGCCTATATGTTATTCCAGGGTGCTATCTATCTATGTGCCAAGTTTCATCCAAATCCGTTCATTAGTTTTTACGTGGAAAAGCAACAAAGATACATACATACTCACAAACATTCACATTTATAATATTAGTGAGATTTGATTCGTGAGGTGAGATAATATTAGTGAGGTGAGATTCGTGAGATTGTATTAGTGAGATTCGATTCGTGATATGAGATTCGTGAGGTGAGATTCGTGAGATGATATTAGTGAGATTAGATTCGTGATATTAGTGAGATTAGATTCGTGATATTATTGAGATTAGATTCGTGATATTAGTGAGATTAGATTCGTGAGATTAGAATCGCAAGGTGAGATTCGTGATATGATATTAGTAAGATTTGATTCGTGAGATGATATTAGTGAGATTAGATTCGAGAGATGTGATTATCATGATTTAATATTATAAATGGATAGTTTAGATGTAGGAAGTAATCTTCGGAACTAATAATCCAATTTTGAAAATACTTTCACAAATAGGAAGCTACTTTGTTACTGATTGCTATAGGCTACTTTTCATCTCTAACGCGGGTGAAACCGCAGAGCACAGCTAGTAAGGAGCAAATAAAGAAACAATAACATTATGAGTATTAAAAGAAATGTAAATGCAACTGAATTTCAAAACAAAAAATACAAGCACCTTTCGGCGTGATCCGACAGCTGCACTTGAGTCAGTTCCCTTTAAGGCTTTGAAGGTACATCGGCCACATCATCACGGTAAAAAAAAGTTAATAAAGTGAAATTATTTAATTGTTTACTTTACACAGGATTTATTAATCTAAGTTTAGGTATTAGTTTTAACACTAAAATAGGCTAATTGACACTGTCAAAAATAAATGACAAAACACTAACCAATGCATAAAACATATAAAAACACGTGGAAACATCAAATATGTTGTACATTTAATGCTTTGTATGATTTTTAATTACCAGTAGAACCGCTAAGAGTAGATCATATTTTGATGCTGTGAAACTATGACGTCATAGTGTAGTATTTCATACAAAATTCCATATAAACTATCGTTTTGACATTTGATTTGATGTGTCAGTCAACTAGCCTATTGTTTATTTTACAAAGGATTTGTAGTTCAGTTGGTTAAGATTCCCATCCAGAACAAACATTTGTGTGCATGAACATGTCTGTTTGTCCTGTGTCTGGGTGTAATTATCTATATAAGTATGTATTTACAAAAAAAAGTAGTATATGTAGTATATCAGTTACCTGGTTTCCATAGTACAAGCTCTGCTTAGTTTGGGTTCAGATAACCGTGTGTGAACAATGTCACAGGATATTTTTTTTTTTTTTGATGGTGCAAATAAATTATTATTATTGTTATAAGATAACTCACGTTGTCCTGGAGACATATTTACACTGTCTACATATAAATTTAAGCCTATGACATTTCTGGTGTTGAGTTAGGCTCCGTTTGTCTTTGTATCTGAATCGACAGAATTCGCATACCACGTCTCCTCTACTCTGAAAAATAACAAAGAAATATTACTAACTAACTTCCGCCCCGCGGTTTCACCCGCGTTCCCGAGGTATCTCATGTTTTTCTGGGATAAAAAGTAGCCTATATGTTATTCCGGGGTATGATCCATCAATGTGCCAAGTTTCATCCAAATCCGTTCAGTAGTTTTTACGTTAAACAGCAACAAACACATACTCACAAACTTTCGCATATATAATATTAAAAGGATAAGCATTCAGCATCCCTTATTTTACGCCTTAAGGGGTGAAATTTACAAAAATGCCTACTTTATAATAGCAATCTGTAAACTAAATTTCAGCCCGATCCGTCCAGTGGTTTGAGCTGTGCGTTGATAGATCACTCAGTCATGTTTTCCATTTATATGGTTAGATTATTAGTAACATTTTTTAAAGGTTTGATCTTAGCCTCTAGGGACCTGAGAGCAAGGGACTTTTTTGCCCAGAGACTAAGGTCATAGATAGATCACATAGATAGTGACCAACCAAATTTTGTAACATATATTTTTGTATGTTTTTAGTGACACTACTTTGTATTACTTTACAAAATAAAAAAAAAACAAAATGGCGGATTTTTACGGCCAAAATAAAAAAAAATATCAAACCTATCAAGTGCGGTATCAAATTGATTACAAAAGTTATTTACAACTAGAATGAGAAATGATTAAAAACATTCCGAACTTTTTTGTAACTGTAGCCAGGATTTAGCTTTTTTGATAACTGCCTTGTTGAGAATCATATTATACTCAAATCAAAATCAAATCAAAAACTCATTAATTAAGTTTAGGCCCTGGTAAGGCACTTATGAACGTCGATAGTTACAATCATTACAATAGACTCTACCACCGGTTCCACATACACTTGAACTGAGAAGACTCCGGCAACAAACTCAGCAAGGCATCATTTTTTTTGTGGATCTTTCTTATCTATACTAATATTATAAAGAGGAAAGATTTGATTGTTTGTTTGCATTGAATAGGCTCCGAAACTACTGAACCGATTTGAAAAATTCTTTCACTAATAGGAAGCTACATTATTCCTATAGGTTATAGGCTACTTTATATCCCGGGAACGCGAGTGAAACCGCGCGGAACAGCTAGTAATAAATGAGATAATAATATTACAATAATAGGTAGCTGGCTCAAGGGCTTAATTCAGAAGGCAGTGCTCCTGGAGACGGCACGCATAGTGAGGAAGTTCCTCTGTCTGGAGCCTTAACCATCGGTATCTAGGACCCTGTTCCCGATGCCGGTTGGATTCTGTTTTTTATATTTTTAAATGTATTTTTTTACAGATTATATTTAAAAATATAATTTATAAGATATATATTTAATAAATGAGATAATAATAATATTATAAAGAGGAAAGATTTGATTGTTTGTTTGCATTGAATAGGCTCCGAAACTACTGAACCGATTTGAAAAATTCTTTCACTAATAGGAAGCTACATTATTCCTGTAGGTTATAGGCTACTTTATATCCCGGGAACGCGAGTGAAACCGCGCGGAACAGCTAGTAAACTATAAAGGGAAATCTATTAAAGCTGTGCCACGGTAGTCGACGCCCTGTTGGCTAGTTGAGTATCATATTATACTTACCGGATCATGTTGTAAAGAGAAATGTTTCTTTAGATTCTCTCCGTTCATGAAGCCTTTGTAACATTCGTCACATCTATAAGGTCCGGTGAGATAGTTTATACTGTTCTTTCTCTCGTTCACATCATCCATTTGCTGCTGCCATGTCAGTACTTGTATTTCTACGTTGTATACTTTCTCGAAATCAGCCATGTTTTCTTTCGTTTCGAATTTTTTACCTAAATAGAATATTGAAATTTATAATTTTGTTTGTTAAAGTTTAACTTCAGTTGGCGTTAAGATTCCCATCTAGGGCAAACCAGTTGGCGCAGTTGATTAAGACACTACTTATCACGCCGCTGGTCATGGGTTCGATTCCCTTCCAGGACAAACATTTGTGTGCATGAACATATCTGTTTGTCCTGAGTCTGGGTGTAATTATCTATATAAGTATGTATTTACAAAAAAAAAAGTAGTTTATGTAGTATATCAGTTATCTGGTTTCCATAGTACAAGCTCTGCTTAGTTTGGGTTCAGATAACAGTGTGTGAAGAATGTCCCAGGATATTTATTTTTGGCATCATCATGTCAGCCGATAGACGTCCACTGCTGGACAAAAGCCTCCCCGCAGATCTCCACGATGGTCTTACGCTACCCGCATCCAGCGGTTCTCCACGACTCTCACAAGATCATTGGTCCTTGCCTTCGGTTCTACGAGTGGTGTGCCCCGCCCACTGCCACTTAAGTTTGGCAATTCTTAGTGTAGTTTGGAATCAGATAACCGTGTGTGAACAATGTTCCAGGATATTATTAAATCAAAATCAAATCAAATCAAAATCTCATTTATTCAGTTTAGGCCCTAATAAGGCACTTATGAATGTCAACAGTTACAATTTTTAGACTCTATTACCGGTTCGGAATACACTTGAACTGAGAAGACTCCGGCAAGAAACTCAGCAAGGCTTCTTTTTTTGTGGATCTTTTTTTTTTGAATTTATGTAATTACAGTTGTTGTTTTAAATATACATAAACTTCATACAATTATCACTTGGCCAGGGGGCTGCAAGTGCAGAGGGAAGCTACTACAACCATATATTCTTGTCTTCTATGTAATGAGCCACCTTATAGTAGGCCTTGTCAATCAACTTATGTTTAACATACTCTTTGAATCTATTATAAGACATCTTAGTTACTTCATATGGGATTTTATTATAAAAGCGAATGCAGTTCCCGAGAAAAGACTTATTGACTTTCGCTAGCCTGAATCTAGGTGTAACAATTTTATCTTTATTTCTTGTATTTAGGTTATGGCGGCTACTGTTTGTGTCAAATAGATTTAAATTTTTACGGACAAACATAATATTTTCAAAAACGTATAGCGACGGTAAGGTTAAAATGTCAAATTCCTTAAACCGAGTTCGTAAGGATTCGCGAGGACCCAAGCAATAGATTGCACGAATGGCCCTTTTCTGCAAGATAAAGATAGATTCCAAATCCGCAGCCGAGCCCCATAGCAGAAGACTGTAGGACATTATACTATGGAAATATGCAAAGTAAACCAACCTAGCTGTAGCCACATCTGTTATATGCCTAATTTTTCTAACTGCAAAAGCGGCGGAACTCAATTTACTAGCTAAGCTTTCTATATGAGGACCCCATTGTATTTTACTATCTAATGTTATGCCGAGAAAAACTGTCCTATCAACTAGTTCGAGTCTAACATCATCGACTAGGACATGACTGTCATTCCTAGCAACATTGGGGAGAGTAAACCTTATACACTTAGTTTTAGAGGAATTAAGCATGAGATTATTGGCCGCAAACCATTTCGATATAGTGGATAACGTGTTATTGAGTTGCGTAAGTTCTGTGTCTTTTCTATCCACTTTAAAGATTAGAGAAGTGTCATCAGCAAATAAAACTATATCGCACAATTCATTTACCATATAGGGCAGATCATTGATGTATGCCAAAAACAAAAATGGGCCTAAAATGGATCCTTGCGGTACGCCTGTTTTAACTAAAGACCCTGAGGACGTAGTACCGCTAATACCTACTTTTTGTTGGCGACTGCACAGATAAGATGCTACAAGATCTAGTGCCACTCCGCGAACGCCATAGTGTCGAAGTTTTAAAAGTAGGGTGTGATGATCTACGCAATCAAATGCCTTGGAAAGATCACAAAATACGCCAACCGCATCTTGAGAGTTCTCCCAGGCTTCGAAAATATACTTCAAAAGTTTAGCTCCGGCGTCAGTCGTAGACCGCCCTTTTGTAAATCCAAACTGGTGTTCATGTAAAATTTGGTTATTGTTGAAATGAGCTAACAATTGATTCAGCATTATTTTCTCGAAGATTTTGCTTAGCGCTGGGAGAACTGAGATAGGTCTATAATCGGAAGCATTATTTTTGCTACCGGATTTAAAAATGGGAACGATTTTACTATGTTTCATCAAATCAGGGAAAGAACCTTTATCAATACATTGATTAAAAATACCTGCTAAAATAGGAGCAATACTAGTAATAATTGAGCCAATGACTTTAACTGACAAACCCCATAAGTCTTCTGTGTTTTTCAAATTTAAAGACTTGAAAGCGCTTAAAATGTCGCTAGCATCAATGAAATTAAACAAAAAATTTGGAATATGTTTAGTAAAATTATTTGTAAGCAGACACTCCGCTTTCACCGGGGACGATGCAAGATACTTAGTAGCTTCAGTAGGAATCGTTGAAAAGTAAGATTCGAAAGCCGAAGCCACTTCATATTTATCAGAGATAAGTTTATCATTAATTTTAAGAGTGAATGTTTCATCTTCCTTTTTATTTTTACCAGTCTCCGTATTTATGACTTTCCAGACAGTTTTGATTTTATTAGTTGAGTTACTAACTTTATTGGCAATGAACATAGCTTTTGCCTTATTGCAGACTATTTTGAATATCTTTGAATAATTCCTAACATATGTATGAAACTCTTCATTATTTGTATACGATTTTTTATGATAAAGTTCATACATGTTGTCCCTGCTCACCTTTAACCCTTTAGTTGCCCAGTCACAGAATTTTAATTTATTATTTACCATAGTAGATTTAACTGGGCAACATTTATTAAATCCATTACAAATTGCTGTAAATAATGTTTTAAATGTATTGTTAGGATCGTCGGATTCAAATGAAGTGTTACTGTTACTGTATTACAATCCTGAGTGGGGTATCTCACGCACTGCCAACACTTCCCCCTCCCTAATCAGCTTTCTCCTTAGTCCTTACTCACGAGCAGGAATAAAAATATTATTATTTTTTTATGTCAGAAGGTTGACAAGCAGGCGGTCCACCTGATGGTAAGTGGTTACCGTCGCCTATCGCCATTCGCAATAACAGAGGTATTTGCTAATGTGTTGCCGACCTGTTACAATGCCAAGAAGGCAACTGGCTCTCAAGTGCAATTGCCGGACGCACCGGTAGGTGTTTGACAACAGATTTTCAACTTGTGTTTGGTAGCCAGCCAGACGGGTACTACAAAGTACCCTACCACCGTGCTATGGTTTCCTCAGGATGTTTTCCTTCACCGAAAGCTCAAGCTCATTGTAGATTCGAAGCCCACGACCTTCGTCGCGGCATCCAACGTCACTACCACTGAGCTATCATCGCCTTATTTTGCTGTGGTATTCTGTAAAGTGGAAGTCCTTCTCAACTTACCTTTTCTTTTAAATTCGTCATCTGTAACTTTTCTTTTAACCATCAGTTTTTTAATTATCTTTGTATCATTCTTTTTAAATTTCTGTCTTGTTTTAGCTTTCACTTTCTCCACTTTGCTGGCTTTTTTAGACTGGCTGACTTTAGAGTTGGCTTTGGGTCTTAAAGCTCGGAACTTTACATCCACTTTAGCTTTTTTTCTAGCTCTCACATTCTCAGTATTTATCACTTCTAATTTAGGTTTCTTACATACTGGCTCATCAATTAGTAATACTTGTTCAATATCATTATGATCATGATCAGAATCGCTCGGCTCATTTTTTACATTTACATCATCGTTAATTTCATATTTTACATCATGAGCTGTTTCTATATCAATTTGAATTATATATTTGCTATTTTCTTGTGGGTAATCTGTGATTTGAGTTTCTGATTTGATTAGTGCATGTGTTTTTAATTTTTGATTTATGTTGATGACATTTTGTGTGGTTATCTGAAATTTTAATGTTGTTTATTTTTTAAGAAATGAGAAAATGTGAGTGAATTTAGATGGTGTTTGTGAGATTGGGTTAGATTCGGCTCAGCCCACTCCCACATGAAGTAATTAATGGGGTGGTATCAATTAATTACTTCATTTTTATTACTATTTCAGGGCACCCTACCCTAGCTAGCTATTTGAAAAAGATACAGTCATACTGAACTAGAATGGTAGTATATTTACAGATTAATACAAAAAAAATCATCAACATATTTCTCTAAGGACAGAATAACTTTATTCCTCAAGCGCCGGAAATACTCTCATCTCATTGATGATTATGTGTTTGCGGTTGAAACCTTGGGCACTTGGTCATCTAACACAAAAAAAATCGTCCAAGACATAGGCAAGCGTTTGATCTTGGCCTCTGGGGATCTAAGAGCCAGGGACGTTTTTGCCCAGAGGCTAAGTCTGATCATTCAGCGAGGCAACGCCGCAAGTGTCACACAAGTACCATGCCAAATTTTGAAGTAGATTATTTTTGTAATTAGTAGTTATATAGTTTAGTTTTTATTTGTTTAGTTTAGTTTTTATTTATGTAAATAATTGTAAATATGGATTTAGGATTTAATTTAAATTTATTAAATATTATCTATACTCGATACTAATAATCAGTCATACATACTATAATAGTAGTTGCTTAGGTAGATAGGAACAAAAATTAAACATCTACAATATGAAATTTTAGTTTTTTGATTATAAAAGAATTGAAAACAACAAGAAAGACTTTTCAGATAATGATAGGAGATCGACTCACGGCACCCACTTTCTTTTCTATGGCACACCAGACCGCCGCGGTACACATTGGGAACTTCCGGCCATGACAATTAAACAGACAGACAGAAAGATAGACAAACAAGGTATACAGTACCACTTGACTCTTCAGGCTCGCCTCTTCTAACAATCTCTCTGAATTCTTACATGAGTCTCTAAACTTGATATATTTGAGTATTAACGCACTGCAGATATAGCATAGATGATGTGGGAATTCTGGATTCAGAGCCTGAAAATATATAATCATGAGCAATCCAATGGCTTAGTTACATTATTAGTAACATTTTTTAAGGGTTGGTTGTTATCTACCTCTAGGGACCTGAGAGCCAGGGACATTTTTGCCCAGAGACTAAGATCATATAGATAGCTCACAATCCATTTGGCTCAGTTGGTTAAGACACTACCTATTATGCTGCTGGTCATGGGTTCAATTCCCATCCAGGACAAACATTTGTGTGCATGAACATGTCTGTTTGTCCTGTGTCTGGGTGTAATTAATTATCTATATAAGTATGTATTTACAAAAAAAGTAGTATATGTAGTATATCAGTTATCTGGTTTCGATAGTACAAGCTCTGCTTGGTTTGGGATCAGATAACCGTGTGTGAGACTGTCCACTGTTCAGTAGTTTTAGAGTTTATATCTAAATTATTTTTCTTCTAAAAGCATCACGTCGGTGATACTGCAATACCGCTCAAGTAGCGTGTGCTATAAGGTCCAAATTTCAACGTTATTAAATCCAAAGTTCGGCCAATTTCAACGTTATTAAATCCAATGTTCGGCCTTATAGTAAAACCTACTTACGCGGTATTGCAGTATCACCGACGAATTCAGTCAAAAATCGTAAAAAGTTAATATAGACGTAGCCTGTAATCCAGAGAAGGATGCAACATACTTTTCAACTCACTAAAGCCAATATTACTATAAGGATAGCGTTTAAAGACGTGAAGAAAATAATTATATGAATTTCAAATAATTAAGAATAATTTAGGCTAGAAACCGGTCTAGAATAAGTATAGGTCTTGAATTAATAATAAGAATAAGTTTCTGAGAACTTAATAATGATATTTGGATGAAAAATAATAGAAACATCAAGTAGATTTTCCACTTACTGTAGAGCCGATAATTTCAGAGTAAATCTTTGATAATTTGTACTGAAACATGTCGTATAACTTGACGTCGGTCGCGAGGCATCTGCGACATGCTAATAATTCGTATTCGTCTTTTACTTCATTTTCAGATAAAAAAGAACACATTTTTGTTGTTTTTCGTGATTCTTCACTCGAAAGTTCACTAAAAAATGGACACTAAAAAAAGTCGTCAATTTTGATCATAGACTAGATAGAAATCAGAATTCAGCAGCACCAATACGTCTATGGACAGCACGGATAGTGATGCGCGTTGCATAGCTTTAGGCGATTATTGCACGCACTTCTTTAATCGAATTTATCGAAAATTTTTCCAAAAAATTTTTATTTTAATATTAATATTTATAAAATTTTATAAAGTTTCTCTAATTGGTTGCTATGTGTGGCGGCCTTGACTCTGGCAACACCAGAACTCTGGCCGACACGCAAAGCCGACGTAGAGGATTGTCTATGGCGCCGACGGTTGACCGAAATGATTCCGCGCCAATCGTTCTAACGGACTTTTGAACTGACAGCAAAAAGGCACAACAGAGTGTTACGCATTTCAATTTAATTTAATGTTATCTGGTGATTCTTGTTATTTATACTAATTTAACCCAGTAACTTGTAACGTCTAGGAAGTTGGGACGCATATTAAAGGTGTGGTGTTTCCTACAGTTGAAGTGTTTCAGTAACCCCCCTTCCATCACCCAACTAAACCTAACATTGGTGACCCCTTCATGTAAATAGTACTCTGTGCCTCACTATCCTCACATCTTCACTTGCCACGTGTTCAGTTCTTGAGTTTGCGGTTTTGCTCAACTCAACGCAATCCGTTTATGGTACGAGACGGTCGCGCTCTGGTTTGGTGATAACCGCCACGCGCCCTGCATCAGTCCGCATGCGCAGGCTACCTGCACTGAAAGCCGGTCTCCATGCATGCACTCTACGCAAGTGACTACCGCCTGCTCTGCTCATAGTCACCCTTGGTATGCCTTGCATGTCGCATGCCTAATGCATCTTGCCTCTACCACCGAGCTACGTGTACGTAAGTTTTTGCATGTCTTCAGTTTCTGCAAACTTTCCCCAGTGAAGAGTGATAAACTAAACAATAAACTCTAACAGACTATCCGCTATAATCAATAAGAACTTTATTTTAAATCATAATCTTAACAAATTAATTTTATTTAAACTGCTATAGTATGATAACATATCATAAATAGTGTTTATTTTAAATTTCCATACCAAGTTAATAGTATTATACACTTTCAGTTATAGTTTAATCAATAATTAAACTGTCTTATGTTAATAATTTGAAATTTTCATCCCGGCCTGTGTATTTTTATTTTAGTTGTTTTGTAATAAAGTTGGTTCATAGTATACAATTTAGGCCTTGTACAAAGATTATTATTTATGAAGATATTAGTAGTAAACATGTACCATAACAATTTAATTTAGGTAATTATTTTAAATAAGTAGTGATTTTAGAAACCTGTCTACATAAATATTTCGGAGATAGGTTTCAAACACAGTGTTGTGAAATAAACTCTTAATTTATATTTGCAACCTCAACTAGTAATAACATTTAATAAGTTTTTTTACTCGGGTTGGTTTGCAACTTATTTTTTTTTATTGTCTATGTGCTACTAATTTTAATTATTTTGTTTTATTATTTTTTTTTTCATGTGCATGACTGTTTTATGATTTCTATTTTGGTATGTTCTGTTTTATTATTTTGTGTGTTTTAATATTTTTATTTTATTGTGTAGGAGTATTGCACTTTTATTGATTAATTTAGTTTCTTGTTTTCATTTGTTAAGTGTGCATTATTTTTACCTACATACAGGCGGTGCCAGTTAGAGTTCTGGAGTTTTGTGTAAATATTAACCCGGGTTCCTTCAGTTATATTATCTTAGTATTTTAATATCTTCTTTTGTGTCTATCTGCCCTTTCTGCCATCCACTCCCTCGTCTAACTACCTATCCAACATGACATCAGAGGAGCAAATCATTCTTTTGAATGAAGAAATAAAGGAGTTAAAAATGGCTAAGGTTATGGGTGTGTCGGTGAAACTACCTCCATTTTGGTCGGACAAACCATCAATATGGTTTAAACAGGCTGAGGCCCAATTTGAAGTAGCCGGCATTACAAAGGATAGCACTAGGTATAGTCATATCATTTCTGTCCTTGACACAAGGATAGCAGAGGAGATTGGAGATATTATTGAGGACCCACCAGCAAAAGACAAATATGAAAATCTAAAATCTGAACTCATAAAGCGATTGTCATCTTCTCGGGAACAGAGAGTACGTCGCCTATTAGGAGAGGAGGATATTGGTGATCGAAAACCGTCACACTTTCTCCGTCACCTTCGCTCTCTCGCTGGCTCCTCTGCCCCCTCGGACGACATCATCAGGGAACTCTGGATGAGGCGCCTACCCAGCAATGTTCAAGCCATTTTGACTGCACAAGCAGACCTCCCTCTCGACAAGGTTGCTGACATAGCAGATAAAATCCTCGAGGTGTCTGCTCCTATACCAGTGGTCCATGCTGTGGGTACATCATCATCATCATCCTCACCTTCAGCAATTGAGAAGCTCACTCTCCAGGTTGAGAAGCTGACAAGGATGGTAGACGCCCTTAGCGCCGGCTCCTCAAGGTCGAGGTCAAGGTCACGCTCCAGCAACAACGCTTCAAGGTCTTCCTCAGCATCTGGTGTATGTTGGTACCACCGTAGGTATAAAACCAAGGCCAGCAAGTGTGTCAGCCCGTGCTCCTGGAAGGCTTCAAAAAACGCGAACAGCGGTCAGTAGAGGCGGCAACTGATCATCTAGCTCCTAGCCGCCGATTATTCGTCACGGACAAACTGTCAAATCGCCGATTTTTAATTGACACTGGCAGTGACCTTTGCTGTGTACCTAGGTACATGGTAACCGGTTGCCCCTCCGCTACGAACTACAACCTCAGTGCAGCTAACGGAAGCTACATTCCAACATACGGAACGACGATTATTCATCTCAACCTTGGCCTACGCCGAGATTTCAGGTGGAACTTTGTTGTGGCCGACGTCAACACACCCATCATCGGTTCGGACTTCTTGGCCCATTACAACATTCTTCCGGATCTTCGACACAAGCGCCTGATTGATGCAAATACCAACCTGACTACACCTGCTTCGATTGCTCAGGTCGACCAGGTCAGCGTCAAGGCCGTCTCCGTCGAGGGAGAATCACCTTTCTCCAAACTCCTCTTAGAGTTTCCGGACCTAACACGCCCACCTGGTCTTCCACGGCAGATCAAGCATTCCACGGTTCATCACATCGTGACCACCGAAGGCCCACCGATTTCTTGTCGTCCTCGCCGCCTGGCTCCTCAACGTCTTGCCGCGGCTAAAAAAGAATTCGATGACATGGTCCAGTGTGGAACAGCTACACCATCGAAGAGTCCATGGGCATCGCCGCTCCACATGGCTCGGAAAGGCGAAAATGGCTGGCGTCCGTGTGGGGATTACCGCGCACTCAACGCCAGAACCGTCCCAGACCGATATCCCGTTCGGCACATAGCTGATTTCTCCCAGAACCTGTCAGGATCGACTATCTTCAGCACCATAGATTTAGTGAAGGCTTATCAGCAGATACCAGTGCACGACGCTGATATTTGCAAGACTGCCATCACCACACCGTTCGGGCTATTCGAGTTCCCCTTTATGACTTTCGGTCTCCGCAATGCTGGACAAACCTTCCAGCGGTTTATTGACGAAGTCGTAAGGGGACTCGATTTTACATACCCGTACGTCGACGACATCCTCGTTTTCTCACCGGATGCAGAAACACACGCGGAACACCTGCGTACTCTGTTCCAGCGACTTGCTGCTTACGGTGTTGTGGTAAACGCATCCAAATGCATATTCGGTGCTGAAGAGGTGACATTTCTGGGATATAAGATCTCAAAGGATGGAACACGACCCCCTCCCGACAGAATTGAAGCTCTTCGAAGTTTTCCCTTGCCAAAAACCGTGCAAGGCCTTCGTCGGTTTCTAGGCATGGTCAATTTTTACCGTCGTTTTCTCCCCAAAGCTGCCGAAATGCAAGCTCCATTAATAAATGTGCTTGCTGCCTCTAAGCTCAAAGGTGCAAAGCCAGTTCCGTGGACACCTGAGCTAGAACTGGCGTTCGAAACGTGCAAAACAAGTCTTTCGAATGCCACCTTAATTTCCCATCCGGTTAGTGATGCTCCTCTGGGCTTATTCACGGACGCGTCACTGTATCAAGTTGGCTCGTGTCTACAACAAAAAGTAGACGGCGTTTGGAAACCAATTGCATTTTTCAGCAAAAAGTTGACTGAAAAACAGTCCCAATGGCCTGCATACTACCGCGAACTTCTCGCCATTTATGAAAGTGTGCAACAATTTCGCCATATCTTGGAAGTACAACACGTCACTATATACACCGACCACAAGCCCATAATATACGCCTTTAGTCAGCGTCGCGAAAAACTGCCTCCTGTCCAACTCAACCAATTATCTTTTATTTCCCAATTCACGACCGATGTCGTCTACATTAAGGGAGAAGATAATGTGGTCGCGGATACCATGTCTCGAATTGAGGCAATCTCTCTCGAAGAGAGTTACGCGGCACTGGCTGAAGAACAGGCTACTAGCGATGAACTTCAAGACGCCGATCGAAGCTCTCTCAAACTTGAGAAGTTTCCCATTCCTGGCACCGACTTGTTCATCGTCTGCGACACGTCCACAGGAAAACCGAGGCCGTATTTAACCTCGTCCTTTCGACGTCCTTACTTCAATAAGGTCCACAACCTCAGTCATCCTGGCGCACGGGCATCCGTACGATTGATGGCTGACCGTTTCGTGTGGCCTTCTATGAAAAAGGACTGTCACAAATGGGCTCGTGAATGTCTTGCGTGCCAACGCAGTAAGGTGACTCGGCACACTGCAACACCCGTAGGTGAGTTCAAGTCTCCTACTAACCGATTTCGCCACGTCCACATTGACATCGTTGGTCCCCTACCTTCCAGCAAAGGCTACCAGTACTGCCTTACTGCTGTAGACCGGTATACCCGGTGGCCGGAGGTGTGGCCAATTGTGGGCATTACTGCGGAAGAAGTTGCCGAGACTTTCACCAATGGCTGGATCTCGCGATTTGGTGTGCCTTCCGTTATCACCACGGACCAGGGTCGGCAGTTCGAGTCTGCCCTCTTTAAGGCACTACTCCAAAACTGCTCCATAACACGCACCCGTACTACCAGTTACCATCCATGCGCCAACGGTATGGTCGAAAGACTTCATCGACAACTGAAGGCCGCACTTACTTGCCATGGTTGTACTTGGAGTGTCGCTCTACCTCTCGTGTTGTTAGGAATGCGAGCTGCCCTTAAAGAGGACCTTCGGACTTCGGCTGCCGAACTGGTTTATGGGGAGCCACTTCGCTTGCCTGGAGAATTTTTATCTCCGACTCCTTCTGACAGCATCGAGGACGTAACGAATTTTGCTTCGCAGTTGAGAAAGCGGATGTCTCTGCTATCACCAACTCCTGCCTCTCGACACGGCACTCAACGAACTTTCGTTTCGAAAGACCTGCATACTGCATCTCACGTTTTTCTGCGCGACGACGCGGTTAAGGCTTCATTAAAGCCACCATATAATGGTCCTTACAAAGTAGTCGCCAGAAACGATAAGACCATCACACTCACTATTGGTCACAAGGACGTCCAGGTCAGCCTAGATCGATTGAAACCAGCGTTTGTCGAGCAAGACCAAAACCATAGCCATCAGCTAGTTTCAACTCCGCAACCAAGCTCAACTCCTATTGTTTCACCTTCTTCCAATCCAACTTCGACCGACCCTACCTCTAACAACGACCCAGCTCCAGTCACAACACGCTCGGGGCGGCGGGTTCGTTTCAAAAAACCCCTGGATGTTTAAGGTTTCTCTTCTTGTTTCCATTTCTTTTTCCCTGGGTTTCTTTACAACGTAGGGGGGTGGTGTGGCGGCCTTGACTCTGGCAACACCAGAACTCTGGCCGACACGCAAAGCCGACGTAGAGGATTGTCTATGGCGCCGACGGTTGACCGAAATGATTCCGCGCCAATCGTTCTAACGGACTTTTGAACTGACAGCAAAAAGGCACAACAGAGTGTTACGCATTTCAATTTAATTTAATGTTATCTGGTGATTCTTGTTATTTATACTAATTTAACCCAGTAACTTGTAACGTCTAGGAAGTTGGGACGCATATTAAAGGTGTGGTGTTTCCTACAGTTGAAGTGTTTCAGTAACCCCCCTTCCATCACCCAACTAAACCTAACACTATGCATGCGATCAATCAGACCCTAACAGGGTCCTTGTACTCATTAATTAGTTCACTGTAAGTGTAACATTGTGTGTACATTGTGCATTTTATTAATAAATAAAATTATAACAAAGAATATTTGTGATTACAGTCGTCGTATAATGGCGGATCACATTTCAATTCTTTATGCAAAGCTGACAAAAAGAAATAAGGTGGGAATGGTTGTCTAAAATAAATGCTACAAGCATTTTTATTTACTTGTTATTTTTGGCCTCGGTGAGAACATAAAAAGACAAGACAAAATTAAAAATTCTTTTAGTTTAGTTGTTGGCATGGGCCTACATTTGTATTTTTTTATATGATCAAATAATAGTAGTTTATGATACTGTTGCATAATAGGGTTTATCTACTCTCATATCGTAATGTTCTTATTATAAAATCAAAATCAGTACTTTAATGAGCCACTTTAGGCACACCCGTGTATAATGATTCATTATAGTACAGTTGTTGTTCCCAAGATAATGCTATAAAATAACTTTTTTTCTATTAAAGTACACTTTGGACCTATCAATAGTATAATCAATCAGTATCAATTCAATTTTAGATGCAAATTTACTTTGTGTGTGGTTACATGATTGTAATAGTGACGAATTTTTGACTTGAACTTTAGAGGTATGAATTTTTGGGAGTTGGCAACACGGATTTGATTAAGTATATGATTATTGTGTCTGTTTATTTTATTGTTTTTGCCTACACATATCATTTGACCAAAAATGTCACAAAAATAGCAATTTTTTTTTTTTTTTTGATAAGTTCAGTTTATAGAAAAATACTATCGATCTGTCTATTTTTTTAAATTACATTATTTATATGAGTTTAGATAAAGTACTGTATGGCACATAATTAGGTATTAAAAACTCGTGTGAGACTATTAAGAACCTCGCCTACGGCTCGGTACTTAAACTCACACTCGTAGTTAATAACCCCTATTATGCAACAGTATCATAAACTACTATTATTATATACGAGTGTGAGTTGCTATTTTTGTGAAATTTTTGGTCAAAATGATATATATAGACAATAAAATAAACAGACACAATAATCATATACCTAATCAAATGGGTACTTTAATGGCCCGTGTTGCTAACTCCCAAAAATTCTTACCTCTAAAGTTCAAGTCTATAATTTGTGACATTGTCATCGTCAAATTGAATTGATACTGATTGATTATACTATTGATAGGTCCAAAGTGTACTTTAATAGAAAAAAAGTTATTTTATAGCATTATCTTGGGAACACAACTGTACTATAATGAATCATTATACACGAGTGTGCCTAAAGTGGGTCATTAAAGTACTGATTTTGATTTCATAATAAGAACATTACGATATGAGAGTAGATAAACATAATTATTATATATAAGAATCACCCAGATCGAAGGAACAGAAAGAAAACAGGTCTGATTATTTAATGACAATTTAAAAATAAATCATAAATTAAAAATCAATTAATCAATCAAACACATTTTTTTATAATAAACTTACACGTTTATTTGCTACTTACAGGATTCTGTTTTTTTGTCAAATAAAAAGGCGATTTCTACAGCCCATCGAATTTTTACAATTTTCCATTCAAACTATAAATATTTTATTTATTTTTTTTCTACAAAATTACAACTAGTTCATTTGAAAAAGGTTTTAATTTATGGCTGATTATTTTGTAAATACAATATAATATTAATATAATGTTATGTTTATGTTATGAAGAAAAAGAGAAATCGTCTTAAATGTACAGTAAAAAAAGTTTTTATAAAAGTGTTTTATTCGGCAGTGTTTATTATAATATTTTAAAAATATTAGCACTAATCTTTACAAAAAGATTTAAATTAAATTATTCTCAAGTACAAATTAATAAAAAATACAAATAAATTTACAATAATCTTTACACATTCTCCCATTCTTAAATCAACTAATGATGTGTTTAAATATTGCTTTTGAATTTCCATTTTTAAAATAATATTGCACTTATACTAATTATGTTACATTGAAGGCAAACAGACATAGACAGATGACATTTTAAAATATTTTTTTCAAATAGTAATAGGTAGGTAGTAAGTTTCTTTTCGAACAATGCGAAATTTGTTTTTTATTATTCTATAAGTCAATCAATGGGTTAAAATAATACTAAAATGGTAATCTACACTGCCAAGGCAACACATTAGCAATACCTCTGGTATTGCAAATGGCGATATGCGACGGTAACCACTTACCATGAGATGGACCACCTGCCTGTTTGTCAATCTTCTGACATAAAAAAAATGATTTTAATGAATGCATTTTAGCTATAGGTAAATTGACAATTCATAATTTAACGACATTTATAAAATAAAATATAACGTCTATATGCTGTGAGCCTTCATTTTGAAAAATATTTTTTTCTAAACTTAAGGAGTGAGTATTTTTTCAAGATAAAAATACATAGGTACATAAGATTTTTGTATTAACGTAGGTACTTAAATTCTAAGTAGCATTATCACTAACACAGTTTATTGCTTAAATAATGTATAATTAAGTATTAATTACTACAATTATTATAATATTATTATAATAAATTCATTTAAATGGATGTCGACAATATTCATTACAAAAAATATTTCTCAAAAAAGAAATTATAATAAGCTGTTTATTTATTGCTAAGGAAATTTATGGGATTGTATGGTACTGACTAGAAAGTACTTACTAATACGTGTAAAAAAGAGGTAGACATTTTAAAATGATACCGTTTTCGAGTTCAACATTGTTTCTCGATCTAAGGTGGAATCTCATGATGCATTTTTAGGTCGTAAGTTTTTAAAAATATTTCATCAATTTTAAGTTGATATGAGACGTAGTTTTCACTAAAAGTCAGCGGTGGGAATAATGAGTAAAGTTGGTCAAGATACAATTTTACTTTGAAATCGTGAATTAAGAAAAACATTAATTTTGAATCGCTATTCAGCATCGAAACAATGTTTTGTACCTACGGGAAATATTTACCCCTTTTTTACGTTGGTACTAAATATATATTTTAGGTTGTGGCGTCACTGTGCGTTCCTTTTTACGCATTTGGATAAATAAACTATAGGTATATTACTAATTAGTGTTTTATATAAATGTCCGTTAAGGTGTTTACTTCCAAGTTGTTTTTTTTTAATTAACTTTATCCTTTTAAATTTTTAATGGAGGCTATAATTTTGCTAATTGATTTTGAGAATATTACAGCAACATTTCTATAAACATTTTTTCATCATTGGTTTTGCTTCTATGTTCTATTGATTCTAGAGCATTTTTATTTGTTATCGACTTTATAAAACAATTCACTCACGAACTATTCTGGCTCTATCACAACACTTATTCAAACTACTTACAAAAAAAAACCTCTTTGGTGTTATCAACAAATCGTTATACGACATATAAAAAAATGGTATCTATCGTGAAATGGAACGCGGAATGTCAATTGCAATTTTGAATGGCGTCCGCTCATTGGTCGGTCTCAGCCAATCAGGCGTAGGAGAGTACAGTATATAAGGCGGGAATAAGGATGTGTAGACACAGTTGACTTTTAGTTGCTGACGCAAACATTGGCGTTAGTTCATCGGCATGAGCTGTGTGTGGTCCACCAAGAGTGTGGAATTGGAAGATGTCACTGACCTGTGAAATTAAAGAGTATTTAAAAAAAAAAATTAGTTTTATATTTCACACAGTGAAATATAAAACTAATTTTTTCGATTCTGTTGTTTACGAACTTAACTAATATTAGACAAGTCACCTCTCTTTCATTTCAACCTTATTAAAAAAAGATAGAACATTTTTAATGCTGTCAGTTTAATCCATGCCGTCGTAATGTACGGGTAAATAGTCGTGACCAATAAAGATCGCGCTTAAATTCACGTTGAAATGTGTGATCGGATTAAACTGACAGGACTAAAATATCTTGTATCCTTTTCTTATATTTACTATTAGAAAGAGATATAGTGAGATTAAATTTATTTAGTTCGTAAACAAAGCTCCGAGCCGACGCATCGAACGAATCGAAGTCAAGCAAAGTCTTGCACGCATATAGGACGATTCGACGCGGGCAGGTGTATTATGTATAGGATTTCTAAAGAATTCTAAAATTCGTTTCGTTCGATGCGTTCGGGTCGGATAAGTGTGCGTTCACCTTCAGGTGGAGGCGTCGGCTGGAGCGCGAAATTCAAATTTTATCACGTTTTTTGCAAATTGCAGCTCAGTTATAGGTCGTAAGTTATCAACATCTTTTTAGTAGTAGTAACATTTTCATGAAATAGTCGTATATGTCAATAATATACCTTGGAGGAATATGTTGATGATTTATTTTGTTATTAATCAGTAAATATACTACCATTCTTGTCGCAAATAACATGTTGATAACTTACGACCTATAACTGAGCTGCAATTAGCAAAAAACTTGATAAAATTTGAATTTCGCGCTCCAACCGAAGGTATACCCTTAACGAGACACTGAAGTCGCGGCTTGCTACGGACGAATCATTACACCAACATACAAACTCTTTCGTAAGGATGTGACTACACACATCGAAACGGTAGTTTGGAGGTTGTTAGAGTAATTTATCTCTAAGATAGTCCTTCCTGTGTTCCTACTAACATTATTAATGCGAAAGTTTGTGAGTATGGATGTATGTTTGTTACTCTTTCACGCAAAAACTACTGAACGGATTTGGATGAAATTTGGAACACAAATATTACCTGGATTAACACAAAGAATACTTTTTATCCCGGGAAAACATAAGATCCCTCGGGAACGCGTGTCGGAAGCTAGTATAGAATAATCGCGGTATAGGGACCTCGTTCCATCCGTATCTGTTCTTGGCCTGGACGATGGCCTCGTAGACGGCGGCGGGCTGCAGCGCGCGCAGCTCGTGCGTGACGCGGTGCGTGAGCGTGGCGCCCCCACTGCCCCCGCCGCCCCCACCTGCCCCCACACCCGGCGGCGGCAGCACCACGTCGTGCCACCGACCCGGCTGTTGAAAAGACTCGTTTATCTGCAAATATAATTACAAATGTTACAATCATCTGCCGGATGCCTATGTTATTATGTCAATGTAGGTAGGCAAAAAGAATGGTGTAAGTACCTATCAAAATTTGGACATCCTATTATATTACGTCGGTGGAGCGCTGTCTAGAGGTGCTTTCGGTGACCATTATTTGAAGGAGATACACTGTTTATAGTGTGTACCTATGCGTAGTGTTGCAAGCGTCCATAGACAACGGTAACCACTTACCATCAGGTATTTTTTTGTTTTTTTTTGAAAGAACTAAAGTTGGTAGGCCTCAGATGGCTACAACAACCTTACCGGACAAATCGGCGAGCGCAGAGGGCTCTCAGCCGGGTAATATTTAGGTATCAACGCCTGAGGGCATCCCCGAATGGGGTACGAACCTCGGCTCAGGGCGTTACCGGAGGAGGGGATGGACTTTGTACGAGTAACGATCAATTGGGGGCGGTCGGATTACTAATGGGAGCTCGGGCCGCTTAAACGGGCCTAGACTGAGTGGGACGTCGCGGCGGTCCTCGCCGTCGAGGACGGTAGCGTGATCGGTTGTGTGTAGTGTGTTGTGTACTTTTACGAGCTTCGATCTGAACTAATGTAATAGGGTCATCCGGCTTGCTGAGGGCTTGCCTTGGTCTATGGATACGGAGTATACAGGAGGGCGTGTAGGTTGCGGTTTTTACTAAAGAGGGTTGCGGTGATTAACGGCGGTATTGAAAAATCCTGCGTGAGTACCATCAGGGTGGCCGTATGCTTGTTTGCTGCCTTAGTAATATAAAAAAAAGTGTGGTGAATGGTGTAAGCGTACTTACCGCTAGCTGTCGGTAGAGCAGCCGCAGCTCGTCGAGCGGCGGATAGCTGTCGACGGCGAAGGCGAGCGTGTAGGCGGTGGGGAGGCGCGCGAGGGGCGGCGACGTGAACCGCGCGGGGCCGGGCCGCCCCGACACTTCTACGTGCTGTCGCGCGCGGCCCAGGCTGTTGTCCGCTACACAACTGTCGGGACCGACAATATTTGCGTTTAGAGTACTTACCTAGTCAATCTTTGACTCTGGTGATTGCAAGGTGGGTCAATTGGGACTACATAATAGGAGTGAGGTCTACAAGTACGTCATTATAGCGATTCCTTTTTTATTGATTTCTGGTTGGGTAGGTAAGAGCAGTGGCGAAGGGTCCTTACAACCCATCGGCTTACCTTTTAGAAATCCCAGTCCCACATTTTCATCATTTCAAAGCCACTTTTATATTAAATACACTGTAATCTATATATATAAAAGAAAGTCGTGTTAGTTACTCCACTTATAACTCAAGAACGGCTGAACCGATTTAGCTGAAAATTGGCAGGGAGGTAGTTTAGAGCCAGGAGAAGGACATAGGATAAGTAGGTAGGGGTAGGTAGGGTAAGTAGGTAAGGTAGGTAGGGGTAGGTAGGGTAGGTAGGTAAGGTAGGTAAGGTAGGTAGGGGTAGGTAGAGGTAGGTAGGGTAGGTAGGTAAGGTAGGTAGGGGTAGGTAGTTAGGTAGGGGTAGGTAGTTAGGTAGGGGTAGGTAGTTAGGTAGGGGTAGGTAGTTAGGTAGGGGTAGGTAGTTAGGTAGGGGTAGGTAGTTAGGTAGGGGTAGGTAGATAGGTAGGGGTAGGTAGATAGGTAGGGGTAGGTAGAGGTAGGTAGGGTAGGTAGGTAAGGTAGGTAGGGGTAGGTAGTTAGGTAGGGGTAGGTAGTTAGGTAGATGTAGGTAGATAGGAAGGGGTAGGTAGATAGGTAGGGGTAGGTAGGGTAGGTAGGTAAGGTAGGTAGGGGTAGGTAGTTAGGTAGGGGTAGGTAGTTAGGTAGGGTAGGTAGGTAGGGGTAGGTAGGTAGGTCCCAGTTTTATTTTTGTTCTCAGGGCAGGACAACGTCTGCCGGGTCAGCTTGTTAGGTATAAAATTACAAGTACGTCATGATAGCGACTCAGGCCTGCGACTTTACAGAGGAGCAATGACGACAAAGAGAATAGGGATGATGCCTAAAAAATAAAATCTAATTAGTGAAGGAAGTTAGATTACCAAGAAATATGGGAGATCTATTTTGTCTTTAGTTAAAATTTCGCGTGACGTCACGTCTTAGTACACTTTTTACAGAGAGATGACGTTCTTGATAGTTCTGACGATCTTTGTAATTTTCTATTTACCTATATATTTTTTACAAATCTCTTGCAACAAAGAATCGAGAGAAAACCTTCATTTGAAATCATGTTCTAAGGCGATGATAGCTCAGTGGTAGTGACGTCGGCTGTCAAATCGAAGGTCGCGGGTTCGAATTCTACAATGAGCTTGAGCTTTCGGTGAAGGAAAACACCGTGAGGAAACTATAGCACGGTGGTAGGGTACTTTGTAGTACCCGCCTGGCTGGCTACCACCCTCAAGTTGAAAATGTGTCACCAAGAACTTTCTGGTGTTTTCCGACAGTTGCACTTGAGAGCCAGTTCCCTTCTAGTCTCTGTGTGCTTACCACCATCGGCCACATCATCACTGACCACGGTGAGATTGCGGTCAAACACAGGCCTATACATAGAAAAAAAACTCATGTATCGTCTTATGGTGAATTGGCCGAAAATCTCGGTGTCGCGAATTACATTTTGACAAATATCATATATGACTTGCAATTTGAAAAAAACCTAATAAAATTTTAATTTCGCGGGCTTTTTGGAACATCCCCCTTAAGTTCACTAGTCGCCTCGCGGTTTTGACCTTGTTTAATTGATAACGCTTTTTAATAGCCTAGATTGCAACCCTAATGAGATTTGTTTCATTATAATAATTAGCATTGGTTTGGAACGTAATACCACGATAAGCTTGACGATAAGAGCTTATTATTTAGGCTACCTAATTGTATTTATATACAGGGTTTACGCCAGTCTTCACCCGCGAATTAATTAATAATCTATATACTAATAATAAAGCTGAAGAGTTTGCTTATATGCGCTAATCTCTAGATAGGTTTTTTTTAATGTAATATAATAATTTAAGATAATTTTATTCTATAATATACAATATTTACAATTATTTACAACAAATATACAAACTATATATTAAAAAAAAACCTCGAGGCGGCCGCTGCTGCCAATCAACGGCAAGGTTCCCAGAAGGCTGGCAGCGTTCCCTCTTTGTATGGCCAAGCTAACGCGTTGGCGGAAAAAGCTAAGTTAAGATTATAATAATATGATTCTATTTGGCTTTGCTGTGAATCAATGAAAACCAAAAATAAATACAATGATATAAAACTAAGTTTACTAAGAAAATACTTATACTGACTCGTATAAATCGTTTAAAACTTAAGGTCAGTTAAACACTTTTCCCCAAACGTTACCCTAAGGATTTAATTTCCCCATTCTCCAAAAGCGATTTTTTTCCCCAGAAATGCGAACAATAGGCTAGATGACAGTGTCAAAAATAAATGACCAAACACTAACCAATGCATAAAACATCTGAAAACACGCGGAAACATCAAATATGTTGTACATTTAATGCTTTCTATGATTTTTAATTACCAGTAGAACCACTAAGAGTAGATCATTTGATGCTGTGAAACGATGACGTCATAGCTTAGTATTTCATACAATATTCCATGTAACCGATCGTTTTGACATTTATTAAAGAGTAGCTGATTTGATAAGTCAGTCATCTACCCTATTACCCCAATTTACCGACTCTGGCTATCAAATCTGGAATGTGTGAATGAAATATAATAAAAGTCGCCTCAATACAACCTTAATTCACCAACTAAAAAACAATACGTTATATTATAATCGGGCGTTTATCATGACAAGCGAGTTGGCGCAGTTGGTTAAGACACCACCTATCAAGCCGCTGGTCATGGGTTCCATTCCCATCCAGGACAAACATTTGTGTGCATGAACACGTCTGTTTGTCCTGTGTCTGGGTGTAATTATCTATATAAGTATGTATTCACAAAAAACAAGTAGTATATGTAGTATATCAGTTATCTGGTTTCCATAGTACAAGCTCTGCTTAGTTTGGGATCAGATAACCGTGTGTGAAGAATGTCCGAGGATATTTATGAATTTTCGTAGGAAGAAATATCGTATACGCCCGATTATACCTACTTAATTTATAGGACCGTTTTCTAATCGATGAACATCGACGTACAAACAAACTAACAAGAGAAATTAATGACCGACTAATAAAATTAATGAGAGAAAAATCAAATATTATCAACATTTTTTTATAACACAGGTACAGTATGACACAACTTAGATGTAGCATCGGCAAATCGCATATCTACACTTCACTTCCGATTTACACAACTAATAAAAATCATTCATTATCGCGCCATTCAACGTTCAACAAGATCATTTTCGCCTAAAGTACTAATAAACATGGGTAATGTTGTAGGCGCACTCTTTTCGGGAATGATCGATTTTACGAATTTTGCCGATCCTGCATCTAAGTTGTGTCACACTGTAACGACGATTGTATTTTTTCCTGTTAGATAATTTAGGGTCATAGAATATATAAAGCTGTATCTTCTATACAGTTTTTTGTTTTAAAATCGACACCATGATGTCCGCAACAACTGTATTTTTGGTGCTGTTCTTCATACAAGGGTCTCTGGGACACGGTAAGTGATTTACATAATTTTTCGGATCCGGTAACCAGTTTTCATTGAAGTTATGTAGGTATCTCTGATTCTTGCACTTTCGACATCAATTTCATCTCGTTAAGAGGATCACTAACGCCGATGACCTAGACGATTTGTCCATACAAATAAGTACTCGAAGCTTAGGCGTCCGCGGGTGGGATCTAGAGGGAGCCTTGCGTTTATGCTTGATTTTTATTTATTACTTTAAAATTATTGATATAAAAATAGTTTTAACTAATAGAAATTATGAAAAAATATATTTCCTTATTTTTGGTGTAAGATTAATTTACATCGGATGAGCAGTTTTGTCAAAAATTTCCCATTTAGGTTAAAATTGCAAGTGATTATAATTTAACGTATTATTTTTTAGTTGGTGAACATCGACCTTACTTAAATTAAGGTTGTATTGAGGCGACTTTTATTATATTTCATTCACACATTCCAGATTTGATAGCCAGAGTTGGTAAATTGGGGTATTATTTCGCATTTCTGGGGAAAAAAATCGCCTTTGGAGAATGGGGAAATTAAATCCTTAGGGTAACGTTTGGGGAAAAGTGTTTAACTGACCTTAAGTTTTAAACGATTTATACGAGTCAGTTTAAGTATTTTCTTAGTAAACTTAGTTTTATATCATTGTATTTGTATTTATTTATTTTTGGTTTTCATTGATTTTTTTTTATTTTTTGATAGGATATTTTTTTTCAAAATTCAGGGATGTTTACTTAATTTTAATCAATACAATTGAAAAATGATGAGCTAAACTCTAACATATATTTTTCGTAGGACTAAACTGTCTAAAGGTGATACCTGGTTGGAGCGCGAAATTCAAATTTTATCACGTTTTTTGCTAATTGCAGCTCAGTTATAGGTCGTAAGTTATCAACATGTTATTTGCGACAAGAATGGTGTTAATAACAAAAGAAATCATCAACATATTCCTCCAAGGTATATTAGTAACATTTTCATGAAATAGTCGTATATGTCAGTAATATACCTTGGAGGAATATGGCCAACCGAAGGCATCACCTTAATAGACCATAAGCTCCAAAACGGTTGGACCGATTTTGACCGTACTTTCCCTGGCAGATATCATATGGAGTAGCTTAGCCTAGGTTCTTTTAATTTAGGCCAGATAATTAAATGAAATGAGACCTGCTATAATATGTTAATCCATGTTTGACCATTACGGTTTCCATAGTTTTTTGAGTGAATTTATTAAAATACAAATAGTTTTGCGTCGTATCGACATTTCACTTGACTTTTTTTTTATACTACTAAGGCAGCAAACAAGCATACGGCCCACCTGATGGTAAGTGGTTACCATAGCCTATAAACGCTTGCAACACCAGGGATATCACTGTTATCTTCAACTACCTAATAATAGAACCAGACAAGGGCGAGTCTGACTCGCGCACCGAGGGTTCCGGAATTTCCTATGGCACTTTAAAATAAATACCATAGACTTCTTTTTCTGATATTGAGATGAGATTTTCCTGTAATCTATAGGTGAAAATCTACCATCTGTATTTTTTTCAAAATTTTTGGCCCATTATTTTCGGAGATAAGGGGGGAATGGTCAATTTTCGCCTATTTTCTTAAATAACTTCAAAACGATTGATATATACTATACTACCGACCCGCCCCGGCTTCACCCGGTTTTTCTCAGCTTTTCTCTACTATATTATGCATGTATTACACATATAAACCTTTGTCTTGAATCACTCTATCTATTAAAAAAACCGCATCAAAATCCGTTGCGTAGTTTTAAAGATCTAAGCATACATAGGGACAGACAGACGGGAAGCGACTTTGTTTTATACTATCTAGTGATGATGATAACTTATACTATATTATATATATACTATAAGTTGGATTATTGTTGTTTATTGTATCTCCATAGCTCTCCAGCAGACCTCAATAGTGGGAGTCACAGGTGGTCACCCAGTGATCGTAGAAGACGCACCGTTCATGGCGTCCGTGCTGTACTATATTCAGTCTGATAACTACACATATTACCAATGCAGTGGAACCATAATCCACGAGCATTTCGTGTTGACATCTGCATTCTGTATCAAGGAGTAAGTATGTCAGCCCCAGAGGTTGAGGAGGCTATCTGTGTATGTATCCGTCCCTTACTAAACTGGCGGTGGCAAGCGAGACAGGAGAAACGTCATTTTGTTAAAAAATATGGTTTAATGTTATTTAAAAAGAAACTAAGCCTTTTTTGAAAAATGTAAGAAAACTATTCCCTTTCTAATGGATTTCAGAATGCATGTTAATATATTTCAAGTTATTTGGATGGTGCAATTATGAGAAAAATGCATTCTTAGTTTTAAGAAGGAACATATTTAGGATTATTTTCTGACGTTACTAATGAAAAATTCAAATTAAAAAAAAATTAGTAGTTTAACATATATTTTTTCTAAATCTCTTGGAAGAAGGAATACAGAGAAAAACGCATTTTAGAATCATCATTTCACGTATAGCATCGCCTTAATCATACAAATTCAATACCAGACACTAAGGTACAGTATGACACAACTTAGATGTAGCATCGTTATATCGTATATCTACACTTCACTTCCGATTTACACAACTAATAAAAATCATTGACTATCGCGCCATTCAACGTTCAACAAGATCATTTTCGCCTAAAGTACTAATAAACATGGGTAATGTTGTAGACGCACTCTTTTCAGGAACGATCGATTTTACGAATTTTGCCGATGCTTCATCTAAGTTATTTCATACTGTATATTACTACGAATAGAGAATCTATCCTAAGCAAAGGTCACGATGCTCCATTTTGTTAATATTCGCTGCAGCGCTGAAACTATAATTAGCCGTCTAACCCCAGTACCGGCGTTAGGGTAGGGCGCGGTAGGGCGATCGCCCAGGGCGCCAGAAGTAAAGGGGCGCCAGGCCCATCATTATTTCCGGTCGCTCATGAGCGAGTCCTGCTATCTCGAGTCTAAATAAATAAATAAATTCTCAAGTCTAAAGATAAAATGGCTATAATGGCTTAAAATCCCTTTTGTTGGCGGGAGAAGGGGGGGGGGGGGTTATCACATCTCGCCCAGGGTGCTGGTAGAGCTAAAACCGGCACTGTCTAACCCGACAGTTTAAACACGTAGCGCTAGAACACTTTTAAGTTGTAGTTTTTTCGCGACCAAAAAAAAAGTCGAAAGCGCCGAGGTTTTCATGGCGCTAAGTGAAGTGGCCGGATGGCTGCACTTGAACGGTACATAGTGGTTATGTGTGGCGTCTCTATACGTAGTAATACCTCAGTGTAAAAAGCATTAAATGTATAACATATTTGATGTTTCCACGTGTTTTTAGATGTTTTATGCATTGGTTAGTGTTTGATCATTTATTTTTGACTGTGGTGCCGATTCTGTTGTTTACGAACTAAATAAATTTAATCTCTTTCTAATAGTAAATATAAGAAAGGGATGCAAGATATTTTAGTCCTGTCAGTTTAATCCGATCACATATTTCAACGTGAATTTAAGCGCGATATTTATTGGTCACGACTATTTACCCGTACATTACGACGGCATGGATTAAACTGACACCATTAAAAATATTCTGTCTTTTGTTCAATAAGGTTAACTTGAAAGAGAGGTGACTTGTCTAATATTAGTTGAGTTCGTAAACAACAGAATCGACACCACTGTCAACTAGCCTATTATGTTTGTTTTAAGCCCTAATTTGAGTGAGTCCGTCCGGGTGGGTTCGACGTTCTACAACCAAGGAGGTAAACTGCACCAAATTGAAAAGCGCATCAGACACGAATTATTTTCAAATGAAGTAGTATGGCACTTAAATAACGTGGGGCTCGTTAAGCTGTCGGAGCCTGTCACCTTCGGCCCTACAGTCGCCGCGATCAGGCTGGCTGATGCGAGTGTCAATATACCTATAGGCCTCCCCGTCAGTGTCACTGGATGGGGAGAAATGTATGTAAGTAATTAGCAATCCCCTATTTTAAAATTCATTCTCTAGGGGGCTAGAGAATGAATTTTCAAAAATCCTTTCTTAGCGGATGCCTACGTCCAGTGGTTTGAGCTGTGCGTTGATAGATCACTCAGTCAGTCACGCTTTCATTTTATATATTTAGATATAAGACTAGCTTCCAGCCCGCGGTTTCACCCGCGTTCCCGAGGAATAAAAAGTAGCCTATGTGTTAATCCAAGGTGTCAGCTACATCCATACCAAATTTCATGAAAATTGGTCCAGCCGTTTGAGCGTAAAAAGTAAGAAACAGTGAAAAACGAAATGGATTTTTGATATTATATGCAAAGTTATATGTTATATTTTTTTTATGTGAGAAGATTGATAAGCAGGCTGGCGGTCCCACCTGATGGTAAGTGGTTACCGTCGCCTATTGCCATTTGCAATATCAAAAGTATTGCCAATTTGTTGTCGACCAGTTAGGTACAATGCCGAGAAGGCAATTACTGGCTCTCAAGTGCAATTGCCGGAACACACCGGTAGGTGCTTGGCGACAGATTTTTAACTTGAGGGTACTACAAAGTACCCTACCAGCGTGCTATGGTTTCCTCACGATATTTTGCTTCACCGAAAGCTCAGCCCACGACCTTCGTCGCAGCATCCAACGTCACTACCACTGAGCTATCATCGCCTTATATGTAAAAAAAAAAAAAGATCCTCCAAAAAAAAAAGAAGCCTTGCTGAGTTTCTTGCCGGAGTCTTCTCAGTTCAAGTGTATTCCGAACCGACAGTCGAGTCTATTGTAAAACTGTAACTGTTGACGTTCATAAGTGACTTATTAGGGCCTAAACTGAATAAATTCGATTTTGATTTTATGTTATTTTAATTTCAGTATTATGGGAGTCCGTCGACCGTATTGCAACAGGGATCGGTTACAGTGTCGCCACAAGATGACTGCAACATTCGTGTCGACCACAATTTAACTGACAATCAAGTCTGCGTCCAGAATTATATTGAAGGAGCGTGTGGTGTAAGTGTTTTTTTTTTACCACGTCAGTGATGATGTGGCCGATGGTGGTGCACACACAAAGCCTAGAAGGGAACTGGCTCTTAAGTGCACCTGTCGGAACACTCCGAAAGCTGCTTGGCGACAGATTTTTCTACACTAATATTATAAAGAGGAAAGATTTGATTGTTTGTTTGTTTGTTTGTTTGCATTGAATAGGCTCCGAAACTACTGAACCGATTTGAAAAAATCTTTCACTAATAGGAAGCTACATTATTCCCGAAGGTTATAGGCTACTTTTTATCCCGGGAACGCGAGTGAAACCGCGCGGAACAGCTAGTTTATTATAATTTTTTGATGGCTCATATCTTGGTTATTTTTATAGAAGAAGAAAATATTTTTTTCTACATTTTTAAAAGTTGGTAGCCTCAGGTGGCTTCATCAACCTTAACGGATGAATCGGCCAGCGCAAATGGCTCTCAGCCGGTTAACCACGCCCGAGGGCACTCCCGAATGGGGTACGAACCTCGGCTCAGGGCGTTTCCGGGGGAGGGGGAGGGCTTAGTTCGAGTTACGACTAATTGGGGGCGGTTGGATTACAGTAGGCAGCTCGTGCCGCTTGAACGGGACGAGAATGAGTAGGACGTCGTGGCGGTCCTCGCAGTCGAGGACGGTAGCGTAATCGGTTTTGCGTAGTGTGTTGTGTGTGTACCTTTACGAGCTTCGTCAGCTCCATTTTTCTACTGTTGGTTATATGTATGAGCTTTTATTGATGCATTAAAATAGGGTTGCCATCTCTAGAATCCGCTAACCAGGACAACAAGTGTGAAAACCCCGGATTTTTAAGCTTTAAACACGGACATGTCATTTATTTGTTAAAGTTACTCGGTAAAATAAATAATTGTTATAAATCCTCTATTGTATTTATTTTTGCGACCGGTAAATTTTAAAACCCGGACTATAAATGAACCCGGACCGCGCTCGGACGCTGCCCGGACGCCCTCTAAACTAGGACTATCCGGGGAAACCCGGACAGATGGCAACCCTACATTAAAAGAAACTCTTGCAAGTTCCATATTCTGATCTAAGTAGAGCTCCTGCTATGGGAACCAGGATAACAGTTTGTAACATTGGGTGATGTTCCAGGACGACGAAGGCGGACCCCTCATCGCTGGAGACCTTCAGATCGGCATCGTATCATACGGTAGCGTCTGTACGTTTAATTATAACGTATACGAAAAAGTAGCGCCACACTTGCAATGGATTCGTAATAAAATAAAACAGAATCTTTAAATTGAAAATATTGGTGGCGATTCTGTTGTTTACGAACTTAACTAAGACAAGTCACCTCTCTTTCATGTTAACATTATTGAAAAAAGATAGAACATTTTTAATGATTTCAGTTTAGTTCATGCCGTCGTAATGTACTGATTCACGTTGAAATATGTGATCGGACTAAACTGACAGGACTAAAATATCTTGCATCCCTTTTTTATATTTACTATTAGACAGAGATATAGTGAGATTAAATTTATTTAGTTCGTAAACAGAATCAGCACCATTGTACACATAAAAATAATAACCATAAAAGTATTTTTTTGGGTGACTTATACATACATAATATGAATTTTAATTAGGATGTACAGTTGTTACATATACATACCGGGTGTAAGGGACAGCGTAACGATACTAGGTACGTACTAGTGCAGTCTTGCGTATTGATTTGAATTTTGATGTACATTGCAATTTTATGTCTAAATTAGTAGTTACTGTTTATTTATTTTTAAATCACGTTTAGTCAGGCGTATAATTAATCCTAAAATTCTGAAAAAAACATATAATTAATGAAAAGATCGACGAAAAATTCAAATTCTGGGGTCTCTAGAATCATGATGGTATCAGTTTTCGGTACGTCCCTTACACCCGGTAAAAAGCTTCCGGAAAAAAAATCTACATGACCGTGAAAACCGTTTCAAAATCCGTTGCGTGGTTTAGTTGCGTATAAACAGACAGACGTGGAGGGCGATTTCCTTTTATAGTATGTAGAAGACCCGTGGAATTAGAGGGCGCTGCTGTCCTTAATTACCTTTTTTGTTTAGCGGACAATACAATAGCTTGTCTCTTCCGTTTTGATCCTATTACAGCAGTAACTATTTCATTAGTTTATGATTTAAAATGCTGACAGAAAGAAACCAGCTCCTAATTATGGTTGTAATATAAAATCGGAACGTTAGTTTTCAATAGGGTAGTTGACTGACATATCAAATCAGCTACTTTTTAATAAATGCTAAAACGATAGCTTATATGGAATTTTGTATGAAACATTACACTATGACGTCATAGTTTAACAGCATCAAATCATCTACTCTTAGTGGTTCTACTGGTAATTAAAAATCATAAAAAGCATTAAATGTACAACATATTTAATGTTTCCACGTGTTTTTAAATGTTTTATGCATTGGTTAGTGTTTGGTCACTGTCAACTACCTTATTAAATCAAATAAATAAAATTTTTGGTTATCAAATATGTGTTTTATTTGTTTCAAAAATCTTTAAGCTGCTAGAATAGATATAATAATTTAATAATTATACTCATATTATAAAGCTGAAAAGTTTGTATGTTTTTTGTATGTGTACTTGCCAATCTCGAAAAATACCGTACATATTTAAGGCGATGATATCTCAGTGGTAGTGACGACGGATGCCGCGATGAAGGTCGTAGGTTCGAATCCTACAATGAGCTTGAGCTTTCAGTGTAGGAAAACATCGTGAGAACACCATAGCAAGTTGGTAGAGTACTTTGTAGTACCCGTCTGGCTGGCTACCACCCTGAAGTTGAAAATCTGTCGCCAAGCACCTACCGCTGTGTTCCGACAGCTGCACTTGAGAGCCAGTTTCTTTCTAGGCTTAGTGTGCTTACCATCATCGGCCACATCAACACTGACCACGGTGAGATTGTGGTCAAACACAGGCCTATAAAAAGTAAAAATAAAAAAAATATGTGTGCGTCTCGGAACGCACGACAGAAGTGATAACTTACACTAATCTAAGTTGAAGCCTGCCTACTGCTGACGTATGCGTGAGAGAAAAGGAAGCCAGACCGACTGACGCCTACGTAACGAAGCGGTTTACCCTTCCATAACAAGTTATCACTTAAAAAAAAACAAAACGTGGTAGAGTCCCAGATCGCCGGTCTACAGCACTGGGAGGTTTTCTACTAAATAACTGGTCTGACTTACCTGTAATTGCCGAAGTCCTCAGGTTGGACATTAGCAATGAGTAGAGTATGGTTATTGCCTCGAACCGACATCGTCACGCGTTCCGAAGCGCTTAGAGGAAACGAGTTCTGGTACCAGGATACCTGGAAACGAGTGATTGTAGATAATAATTATATCATGGAGTTCTTCAAGAAGGGTGTGAAGAGATTTTTGCAGTGATACACCTGGTGTTGCAAAAAAAAAACCAAAGTTAACGACTTTGGTTTTTTTTTTAGTTTTCAGTACGACACAAATTAGATGTAGCATCGGCAAATCGTTTTCGTACACCGATTTACACAACTAATAAAAATAATTCACTATCGCGCCATTCAACGTTCAACAAGATCATTTTCGCCAAGAGTAATGTTGTAGGCGCACTCTTTTCGGGAACGTTCGATTTTACGAATTTTGCCGATGCTTCATCTATGTTGTGTCATACTATACCCTATGGGCGTCGGCCATCTGACAGCGGAGGTCACTGATAGCTAGCTAGTTAACTTTGTTTTTCCACATGACATTTTCAAAATAAGTTCGCAGAAACAAGCGTTTAAATACCGTCACACGGTTGTCCACTATAAGGGAAGCTTGTCGACGCCCTGTTATATAAAATTTAGTTACAGGTTTTAATTAAATGGAATGAAATTAAAATATGAAATTAAAAACTACTAAATTACTCAGGCCTATACTATCATTATTATTATAAATAAATAATAAATAAATATCCTGGGACATTGTTCACACACGGTTATCTGATCCCAAACTAAGCAGAGCTTGTACTATGGACAACCAGACCACTGATATACTACATATACTACTTTTTTTTTGTAAATACATACTTATATAGATAATTACACCCAGACTCAGGACAAACAGACATGTTCATGCACACAAATGTTTGTCCTGGATGGGAATCGAACCCATGACCAGCGGCGTGATAGGTGGTGTCTTAACCAACTGCGCCAACTGGCCTGTCAATATGTTTCTCCATTATGTTTGTATATTTATCTATACTCGTATATCCAGTCTGGCGTCGCTGTCCGTATTTGGCCCAACAATTTTGTTGGCATATGGCTTTTGTTTATAACAGGTAGTTTCCGTTACGCTTTTATTATTTTTAAATGTTATTTAAATTTCAATCTTGACAGGAAGATATAAGAATTATAATAATAACGTTTTTAAAGTCAAAAAGAGTTGCTTTTCACGACTTTCCTAGATTTTCATTTTCATTTTATTTGACAGCGCCGGCAGACTGGTTAAGTATGTATTTACAAAAAAAAGTAGTATATGTAGTATATCAGTTATCTGGTTGTGCATAGTACAAGCTCTGCTTAGTTTGGGATCAGATAACCGTGTGTGAACAATGTCACAGAATATTTATTTATTTATTTGCTGTAAATATTTCAGCATTCTGACATAAGAAAAGAAAATAAAAGAAGTTGCTTACTTCTGCTGGAGGATCAGCCAGTACTGTGCACAGTAGTTCAGCTCTGAAACCCTCTCCTGTGTGTACCCAAGACCGTTCCACTGTTATTTCTGGCGGATCTGAAAATTTAAAACCAGCTTTATGATCTCCGCCCGCAGTTTCACCCGCGTTCCCGAGGGATCTCATGTTTTCCCGGGATAAAAAGTATCCTGTGTGTTAATCTAGGTTATAAACTATCTATGTTCCAAATATCATCTAATTACCATTTATTTAATGTTTATTGTGCCTCTGTTTTTTATTTTTTCTCTGTTCTGTTTCTCTCCATAACGAGAAAGCTTGCTATTTCCCTGTCGTATATGTTTAGGGTAAACCTTCGCTTGGAGCGCGAAATTCAAATTTTATCACGTTTTTTGCAAAATGCAGCTCATTAATAGGTCGTAAGTTATCAACATGTTATTTGCGACAAGAATGGTAGTATATTTACTGATTAATAACAAAAGAAATCATCAACATATTCCTCCAAGGTTTATTAGTCACATTTTCATGAAATAGTCGTATATGTCAGTAATATACCTTGGAGGAATATGTTAATAATTTCTTTTGTTATTGATCAGTAAATATACTACCATTCTTCTCGCAAATAACATGTTGATAACATACGACCTATAACTGAGCTGTAATTTGCAAAAAACGTGATAAAATTTGAATTTCGCGCTCCAACCGAACGTTCCCCCTTAACTGGGACTTTTTTATAATTCTCCTTCTATTTTCCCGTTACCTGGATTTCTGGCACAAATTCTTTGGGGTTTGCAACACTGCGCGATGCGCTCGATATTAAATAACCAGCTACTCACAAAGAACTTGCAGCTGGAACTCCGTTACCAGGGGTGGTCCGACTGCATTGTCGACGGTACACGCATATCTGCCGCTGTGATGTCTCTCCAACCTGGACATCTGGAGCTGAGGACCTTCCCCCAGCCGTGTGTTCGTCTCGTTCTGGAACGAGGTCGACTGGGCTTTACGTTAGTATGCTCTTGATTTTGTAGGTTTCTTTGACGCAAAAACGACGGGGTGTTATAAATGTAGGGACACATTGTGTCATGTCATCAGACAGGGGCTGGCATGAATATATCGTAGCGAAGCGAGTCAGTTGTCATACCACCGTATTAACGTGCGCCCGCGACCACCTCCTTAGTACAGTAGCCTTGTAATTGAACTCATTTGCGACTTAGTTTTGTGAAAGTATTTATAGTGTAACTGGTGACTGTATTTACTGTGAACCCTTTGTGAAATTCTAAAATTATATCAATTTACGAACTATTGACATTTTATTTATCTCTCTATAGTGAATCTCCTAAATAAGTTTGACGTGTCTGTCTGTGTGACTACAGCATGCGGTTCTTCACGAAGGGTGTGAAGAGATTTTTGCAGAGTCGGCAACGCGCGAGTGATACCCCTGGTGTTGCAAGCGTTCATAGGCTACGGTAACCACTTACCATCAGGTGGGCCGTATGCCAGTGCCGGTTTTAGCTCTACCAGCACCCTGGGCGAGATGTGATAAGCCCCCCCCCCTCCACCCTTCTCCCGCCAAAAAAAGGGATTTTAAGCCATTATAACCATTTTATCTTTAGACTTGAGAATTTATTTATTTATTTAGACTCGAGATAGCAGGACTCGCTCATGAGCGACCGGAAATAAAGGTGGGCCTGGCGCCGCTTTACATCTGGCGCCCTGGGCGATCGCCCTACCGCGCCCTACCCTAACGCCGGTACTGCGTATGCTTGTTTGCTGCCTTACTAGTATAAAAAAAATGTGTGTGTGTGTGTGTGTCTGTGACCTCATAGCTCCTGAACGTATGGACCAATATTGATTTAGTTTCTTTTGTTTGAAAGGTGACTTAATCGAGAGTGTTCTTTGCTATGTTTCAAGAAAATCCGTTTGAAAATTATCACTATTCTAATGAATTTCGGGGGATTCTTAAAATTTTTAATTTTAGTTATTTTCTTATGTATTGGATAATCTATTGGATTTCAGAATGTATGTTAATATTTTTAAGTTATTTGGATGGCCCAAATAAGATAAAATATTCTTAGTTTGAAAGGGGCATATTCTCTTTTTTTACAAATCTCTTGCAACAAAGAATACCGAGAAAATCTTAATCTAGAATAATTTATCCGATATCGTCGGCTGTAGGGTATATTATTCAATATAATGCTGTCTACTCACAAGTTTCTGCCAAGTAACAGTGGGCACAGGGTTCCCACTGGCTCTGCACTCCAGCACGGCGGCGCCACCTCTCCTGGCGGCTGCATGTCGGGACTCCGGCGAGGCTCGCACGCTCGGCGGTACCAGCACTTCTACTGTGTGGACCTGGTCTCGTGCTACGCGATCGGATATCTGGCAAACGTAGTCTCCTGCGTCCTGTAATGATTAAAGGATTGCTCAGTGGTAGTGGTGATGATAGCCGAGACGAAGGTCGCGAGTGTGTCGATAATAGTAAAATCTGTCTGTTATCTTTTCACGCCTAAACCGCTGAACAGAATAATATGAAATTTGGCATGCAGGTAGCACAGCATAGAGAAAACCTGGGCTTATAAGGAATAAATTGGACTAGTTTTATGTGAGTAGTAAATTAGGGTACCGCACAACAAAAAAAAACTCTCAAACGTGACTAAGTAACGAAAAATTGAGAGGTGTCTTGTTGACACCCGATTGGAATGGAGAGCTCATTTAAAAAAAGGCACAACGCCATCTATTGACATTAGTTTGTACTACTGCTAGAGGGTCTACTTATAATTGACAGTCACTAATTTTGCTTTGTACCGTCGATCATCGACCAGTTAACGAGACCCCTCGGTGTCGGTTCGGTTCTACTTTATCAATGAAAGCTGTTCCCCGCGGCTTCTCTCACGTTCCCGGGATAAAAAGTAACCTATAACCTTCGGGGATAATGCAGCTTCCTATTAGTGAAAGAATTTTTCGAATCGGACCATTAACTCCGGAGATTAGCGCGTTCAAACAAACTCTTCAGCTTTATTATTAGTATAGATAGATATGTTAGCAAGAAATCGCTGGATGCGGGTAGCGCAAGACCGGCAATCGTGGAGATCCTTGGGGGAGGCCTTTGTCCAGCAGTGGACATTTTTCGGTCTAGGCCCTCAGCTCGCAAACGAAAACGTGTCATAAGAAACTCCGTTCCAAAACACATCGTACTAATATTAGAAATGCGAAAGTTTGTGAGTATGGATGGATGTTTGTTACTCTTTCACGCAAAAACTACTGAACGGATATGGATGAAATTTGAAACACAGATAGTTTATCATCATCATCATCAGCCATTTTGAGTCCACTGCTGGACATAGGCCTCTCCCATAGCGCGCCACACCTTTCTATTCTCAGCCACCCGCATCCAGCCCAGTCCGGCTAGCTTTTTAAGGTCGTCAGTCCATCGTGCTGCAGGGCGTCCCACACTACGCTTGCCAAGACTCGGTCTCCACTCTAACAATCGTCTGCTCCATCGACCGTCCGTTCTTCGGCAGACGTGACCGGCCCATTGCCACTTCAATTTGCTAATTCGGTGAGCTATGTCGGTTACTTTAGTTCTTTGTCGGATAATCTCATTTCGGATTTTATCCTTCAAAGAAAGCCCGCAGGCTGATTACGTTACTTGCAAAAGCCAAGCAAAAGCAAAAAATTAGCAATATTTGCTGATATATCGCAAAATCGTATTATGTATCGGCGATAATTTAACCATAGCAAACATGTACTAGTGCTGCCTCTATGGGACAATTGGTAAACTAAAATGTGCATTCATCTGTGGTTAACTGTTTAGGCTTACAATGTTTTGGTATTACGAAACGTTTTTGACAGCAGCGCGATAGCAAAAAGCAAGCATTTTTATCTGTCAAATTGCGAAGACCTTTTCATTGATTGTTTTGATCGATCGCAAATCACTGTTCGATTGCTCCCTACATTTTAATGAAATTGTCTTGATTTTTGTTCATATTTACGTACTGAACAATATCGTAACATTATAAAAAATAAGTGAAGTGTGTTAGAGGGGATTGTTTTCATTGTTTTAACAGTTGTAGACATAACCAATAACCATGGCTCGTTCTGTTCTGTTATTGTGTGGAATAGAGATTCAGGACAGGAAGAATGATAACCTGACAAGGAGAAACTGTTTGGTTGCTTGGTAAGTAGTTCACCATCCTTAAACTTTTAACCATTAACACATTCTGCTCATTCTTGTTTGAACAATGTCACATGATATTAGATTTATTCAAATTTACTTTACAGGGCATTCTGAATATCCACTGAGGCCATGGCTTCTAACGCCAATTGTAAACGCTCAACCTGGAAGTCCAGATGTACATTCTACAAATATTCACTGCCTCACTAGAAACACTGTGGAACGCTGCATTGGTGTTTTAAAAACATGTTGGAGGTGTTTACTGGCACATAGAGTTTTGCACTATGATAACTATACTGTTGGAAAAATTGTAAATGCATGTGCTGTCTTGCACAATATCTGCAACAGCTATCGGCTGCCTATACAACAGTTGCAAAGTGTGGATAGTGGGCAAGATCATCATCAACAGATCCCAACACAAGTGCAAGACAAAGGTCCAGCTGATGAACTACAGCTCCTTGCTAGTGGGGGACATCAACGGCACCGTATTGTAAACAGATTATGGTCAGCAAGATTGTAATGTTAATGAAGAACAACAGTAGACTATTGTTTAATTTTAGAGATTTTATATTGGAGGTTAGTTTATTATACTAGTGTTAAATAGTGAGAATTAGCAGCATAATATTTTGTGTAAAAATGCATACTAGTTTGATTTTAAAATAATACTTTTATGATTTGAGAAAGTAACAGGTATAACCCTGAATACTATCAAATACTGTATTATTAATAGTATATAATTTATAGGTTATTATGTAAGGAATAGGCTAAGGTAGCCTGACATTAAAGGGATTATTATAATAGTTAATACAATAATGTTTTAATTGGATTGATACATACTATATATATCAATAACTAATTGCTATTATAAACATAATTTGTGTTCAAGAATACTTCATTCTAGGGAATGGTTGTAGGTGGAATTATTTGTTAAATATCATAAATTTTTAGATTTAGAATGTTTACTACTGTAAAATAAATTATATATGATGTTAATTCTTAATTCTGTCAATAATAAATGTATATCTTTGTGCCAAATCTAGACTTAATTTCAGTAAATAACTAGATTACTGTACATTATAAAAATAATGGCTTCTAAATGACTAGTGTTGTCACACCAATTTGTCCTGGTACCTACCGCAGTTGTTTGTATGTACTGAATAGGAATTTGTATGTATACTAGTGATTATGGTACTCTAAATGTGGGTTAAAATAAACACAAGATAATTGCAATTTTATATTAAATACCTAGTTTTTTTATTTAACATTGACATAACAATCAACCTATACTTAACTTTAATTAATTAAGGAATTATTTATATGTTTATATAACTATTTAATACTAACCTACTTACTATCTAAAATAAAACAAACTACCTAAATAAATTTCTTATTATTGATTATTCTGCCTCTGGTTGAGTAATTCATGCACAAGAGCAATAATGTTCTCATTTTGTATCCGCATTGATTCTACTATCACATGGATGGATTCTTTCATAACAGTAGCAGCTTGGGCCAGTCTACCCTCAGTTTCCACCCTTTTTTTCTTCTAAATTCATTACCCATTCAGGGTCAATTCTGGGTCTCTGAGCTCCTGAAATAAATAATTATGTTTTATGATTATTATCAACAATTTTTTTAAATAAAATATTTAAAGTTAAATTCTTAAAAAATATGCATAGTTTACTTACTAGTAGTATTGAGTATATTAGACCTAGGTCTGAGGCGAGGGCAGTTGACAGCTGGCCGACACATGGGACTTCCTACTCCTGTAAAATCATACTTTATTTAAAATTATACATCTTAAATATTTTTATTAAAAACTGTGTATATATTTTATGTGTCAGGATCTCTCACCAAAAGCATATTTTATGGGTATATTCCAATGTTAATATTTCAACATTTATTAAAAACTAGTTGTCCACTGCGGTTTCACCCGCTTTACCAGGATAAAATGTAGCCGATTGCCTTATCCATATCAGACAGTTATATTAATTTCATTAGATAATCATAACATAACACCCAGGCACAATGCAAACAAACATATTCAGGTACTAATGTTTGTTCTGGATGGGAATCAAACCCACAATTAGATTATAGGTATCTTAACCAACCATGCTAACTGCCCTGCCAAATGGAGAATATTATGGTGAAAAGAATGTGTTGAAACATTTACCTAACTACTTCATACAATACTGAGTTATTGTATGAAACAACTTTTCTACAGACTGATTAAAATATGCATAGAAGATATTTGACATACTTGTTTGTGATGGCCCAGGCTCTTGCTGTTGTATTCCAGTTGATTGAGATCTATCTACAATTTTTATTGTAAACTTTAACTTTTACAGTTAACCTCTTACTTACGTTTGTGATGATATTGATATCCAAGACCCAAATGAAAGAAACACTTCAACTTCGACCACTTAAACATATTGGAAGGGACGCCACGCTATTTTTTGTGGAATTTGAATCATATTTGAAAAGATTTTAACTTGTAAACAAAAAAGTCTACACAAACAACACCATCTGTTTGACATAAAATTGTTACCAGTTATTGCTACTAAATCGCTATTGGCGCTAGTGTCGAAGCGATAAGTGCATTCCAACAAACGGCGATCGATAAACAAACGATCTCTTACGTAATTCGATTATTATTGACGTGTAGCCATCGATGGCGTGATAGCTGCGCGATATTTGCTTATTGCTAATTTTTACGTAATTAGACTGCCGAGCTCTTTCCATAGCTCGCTGAGTGACTTAAAATTTTTGAACCAGTCTATATGTCAGATAGTTTATAACCTGGATTAACACATAGGATACTTTTTATCCCGGAAAAATATAAAATCCCTCGGGAAAGCGGGTGAAATAAAAAATAATTGCATAAATTAGTAGACCCATTAATTTCACAGATAAAAAAAGGTGTCCGTTCGGAAATCAATCCGATCCATTATGTAGCCAGAATACAGACCAACGAACGTGTTAATTAAGGAGCCCTATTAAAATGCTTTTAATCAACATTTCAAAGTGAATCACCAGTTAGTTCGTAATCAGTAAATGTGATTTAGCTTAATGTGATGGAAGACCCAGAGAAGCCAAGGACTTCACTTGGAAGTAAAGTGATTAACTGACTTTAAGGCTGAGATCTATAGAGCGTGCTTAGACTTTGCTCAGACTTTACTTAGGGTATAAACCTACGTAATAACGTAAATATTTTGTGTGTTTTAATTTGTAGCCAAGGTTTTGGTAAGTCGTCGATTAGGTGCACTTAGACTTTGCTTAGCACACACTCAGAGAGATTCGAAAATTGCAGTTTAAATACCGACTTTGTACGTAAAGTCCGAGCAAAGTCTAAGTACGATCTATAGATCTCAGCCTGAGAATGAATGCATTGTTTTAGGATTCCGTATTTCAAAAGGAAAAAAAGTGCGAGTTCGACACACACACGAAGGGTTCCGTACTCATACATTATTTTATCGATTTTCTGATTGATGCCTTTACCTGGTGCTGTACCTTGCTTCTAGCCGAATAATGGGAAGTACCTATACATCTTGATTTACTCGCGAAGTATTATAACTAAAATAAAAAATTTAAAGAAACCCCCGAAATTCAATAGAAAATTGGTGATCATTTTCAAACGGATGAGCGGATTTTCTAGAAACATAGCAAAGAACACTCTCGATTAAGTCACCTTTCAAACAAAAAAATCTAAATAAAAATCGGTTCATCCGTTCAGGAACTATGAGCCCACAGACAGACACGTCAAACTTATAACCAGCCGAGACGGTATGTTTTTATTGCGTTTACGTAGAAGCTTGATTTGTATCATACAAAAACGAAACGATTCTTAATTTTTTTTTTTTTTTTTTTTTACGATGTATAGGCCTGTGTTTGACCACAATCTCACCGTGGTCAGTGATGATGTAGCCGATGATGGTAAGCACACAAAGCCTAGAAAGGAACTGGCTCTCAAGTGCAGCTGTCGGAACACACCGAAAGGTGCTTGGCGACAGATTTTCAACTTGAGGGTGGTAGCCAGCCAGGCAGGTACTACAAAGTACCACCGTGCTATGGTTTCCTCACGATGTTTTCCTTCACCGAAAGCTCAAGCTCATTGTAGGATTCGAACCCGGGACCTTCGTCTCGGCATCCGACGTCACTACCACTGAGCTATCATCGCCTTAATTTTCAGGAAAGACACCTATATAGAGAAAACCTAAAAAGCAAAAGCTTATCTGAATACAATATTTCATTGAAATGGTAAGTGCCTTTCCAAGATAGCACGAAACAAATAAATGAAGACAGATATCGGGAGGTTGGATTGTTGTTTGATTTATACTATTATCGTGGTAGAAGTGATGAAATATGTAGTGGCAACACTGTAGGTGACGTCAATGACCATCTATACTAATAATAAAGCTGAAGAGTTTGTTTGTTTGTTTGTTTGAACGCGCTAATCTCTGGATCTGCCAGTGGGATATGGAAAAACCTTTTTGCAATTGAAAGCCCATTTATTAAGGAAGGTTATAGGCTATAGAACATCACGCTACGACCCTCAGGAGCCGAGCAATGATAAAAAGAACGTTAAGCGGGAGCATGTATAGCATGGGTTCGTGAGCGATGCGACGCGGTTGTCAATGGATGACAGCGGTCGCCTAGGTAACAGTTTTTTGTTATTTTTAACTGTCATCAAGACGAGGTTATCAATTCGTCGGAATCTTTTTTTATGTATGTTCCTCGATTACTCGAAGATGCCTGACCCGATTTGGAAACTATACATACAGGTGGTCACATGGTCACCAAGTCAGGGTCTGATGATGGGAACTTGAAGAAATCGAGGGAACTCTTCAAATTTTATAGGCACTAACAATGTCTTTCATATATTTTCTAAAACTATTCAGATATTTGCGTCTGGTAGTGCTTCCTTTACCCAAAATGAGGAGTCACTTGGGTAAAGGAAGCACAGATTTCCCAATAAAGCTCCATTTAATCGGGGATGGGAAAGTACCTGAATCAGATAAAAAAATAGCTATTGACAAAGACCTTGGTAAAATCGTGACCAACATTGAAGACCTGATCTGTAGAGTATATCCGGATATAGCCAATATCGACCAAAAAAAACATTAATGGATGTGTGAGAGGGCAATTTAATTTAATTAGCTGCCAGAAATATAAGCGTTGACGCCATCAACGACAAAATAATGGCTAAACTACCAGCCGACAGCGTAGTTTTCGAATCGGACCAGTAACTCCGAAGATTCGCGCGTTCAAAAAAACAAACAAAGTTTTCAGCTTTATTATTTAATGCTAAATAGCTTTCCACCCGCGATGCCACCCGCGATCAGTCAGTCAAATAACCAACTTCAAGCGGAGGTTATCAATTCGTTGAAATCTTTTTTTTTGTATGTTCCCCGAATACTCGAACGCCTGGACCGATTGGGAAAATTATTTTTTGTTTGAAAGGGTATACTTCACAAGTAGTCCCATGCTCACCAAGTCAGGATCTGATGATAGGATCCTGGACAAATCGAGGGAACTTTTTAAATTTTATAGGCACTTACAATGTTTTTCATAAACTTTTCAGCTTTAATATAGAATGCTAAATAGCTTTCCACCCGCGATATCACCCGCGATCAGTCAGTCAGTCAGTCAATTAACCAACTTCAAGCGGAGGTTATCAATTCGTCGGAATCATTTTTTTTGTATGTTCCCCGAATACTCGAACGCCTGGACCGATTTGGAAAAATATTTTTTGTTTGAAAGGGTATACTTCACAAGTAGTCCCATGGTCACCAAGTCAGGATCTGATGATAGGATCCTGGACAAATCGAGGGAACTTTTTAAATTTTATAGGTACATACAATATTTTTCATCATACTTTCTAAAGCTATTCAGATATTTGCGTCTGGTAGTCATCATGTTATGTTGCTGAGCTGATGATGGAAGGTACAACTCCTTAATGGTTAGGAGTTAGGGGATAATTCTTTAAATGTTATAGGAACGATGATGGAAACTACAACGCTAATATGCTTATCCTAGGTCAGTGACCTTGAGAGTCATTGATTACACATAAGAAATTCAAAATTGAAAAATAAAAAACTTTTAACAAAAAAAAGAACCGCCTTCAAAGGCACTAAAAAGCAGAAAATAACTATTTAGGAACTCTAATATGATAGTTTTGAAGTAAGCGAAATAAATCTGCGGTACCATGATATCGGTTCAAATTTTTGTTAAAAGTTTTATATATTTAGATTGGCTATTGGACGCTGATCAGTGTTATTATCACCATCGGCATCAGCGTAGGCATCAAAGTGACCATAAGAAAGATCTTGGGAAAAACGTAACCTTTTGATGGGTTGGTCTTCTGTACCAAATTTGGCATACTGGTTTCCATTTCGATATACTTCAAATACAAATGGGTATATTTGACCGGCTGCAACTAACTCGCAGAAATGTAGAGTGTTGTAACATCTAATTTAAACTTTTCTTTTGTCCCATGATTGTTGCCAAGACGGTCATGAGACATAACAGCAAATTCATCCCAACAGTTCGTCATATGCATTGCATTTCACCAAGCTTTTATGTGAGTTCAAAAGCAGTATTGATATCAACTTCGATGCAAATCACCCACAAAATAACTTTCTACCCTTTTGTAACCCCGATAGGCGATGAGTTTCAATAAAATACAAAACACGTCTTCCATCAATTATCTTAAAGAATGTTTATGCAAAATTTGAAGTAGATTGGACCAAGGAATCACGTTGTTCCATACATGCTTTGTCCCAGTTTTTCAACCCCTAAGGATTTCGGAAGATCCTTTCTTATAGGATGCCTACTCTACGATCAGCGGTTTAGGCTATGCGTTGATCCGTCAGACAGTCATTCAGGACAATGCATGTTAAATAGATATTAGACCATTAAATTTATGTAATAGTACCAGACTTCAAGTAAAATTTCTAGATTTCTGTCATAGTAGCGATTGGTTTTGACTGAGCCAGCAGTTGGGCAAACAGTACTGATATCTCGCATTCCGATGATACCCACAGATTTACCATATAGATTTAAACGAATAGGTATAATTTCCTGTGAAATTACCTATCTATCGTCTGAAGTCAATATAAATAAAGCACAAGGAGAAACTTTTAAGCATGTTGGAATATATTTAAGAGAAAACTGTTTTTCCTATGGACAATTATTATGTTGCCTTATCTAGATCCGGTTGCATAGGCTACTTTTTATTTGGAAACGCGGGTGGAACCGCGGGGGACAGCTAGTAGTCTATAAAAGTGTTTATGTGGGTAGGCGTATCCACAAAAAAATGAAGCCTTGCTGAGTTTGTTGCCGGAGTGTTCTCAGTGTAAATGTAAGGTTTCCTCCAAAAGCGGTGCCATCATGTAGCGACCGTAATACAGCGGTGAATGCCGTCACTAGAACGTTGTCTATGTTAACCAAATGGCACCGCTTTTGGAGGAAGCCTTGAGATGAACCTTCGGTTGGAGCGCGAAATTCAAATTTTATCACGTTTTTTGCAAATTGCAGCTCAGTTATAGGTCGTAAGTCAACATGTTATTTGCGAGAAGAATGGTAGTATATTTACTGATTAATAACAAAAGAAATCATCAACATATTCCTCCAAGGTATATTAGTAACATTTTCATGAAATAGTCGTATATGTCAGTAATATACCTTGGAGGAATATGTTGATGATTTCTTTTGTTATTAATCAGTAAATATACTACCATTCTTCTCGCAAATAACATGTTGATAACTTACGACCTATAACTGAGCTGCAATTTGCAAAAAACGTGATAAAATTTGAATTTCGCGCTCCAACCGACGCCTCCACTTTAAGTGTATGTGGAACCGTGTAGCGTGTGACCGTCCTACCCGTGCCACTAGGGGCAAGCTTCCTCTTCGCTATAAAATATAGGTACAATCATCCCTATTCGCGCGGCCGGCGAGAGGCCCGCGCAGGGGTGGATAGACAGTCGAGATCGAGAGTCGTCCGATGACGTTCCGTTACGTTTTCATAATTTGATAAAAACTTTATAAAAGAGTTCTGTTATTCATTCCTAATGTGTAACTTGTCGGGCAATCCGTATTAAACAGTTTACTAACTTAATACCGTGTTTATGTTACACCCACCCCCTACAATGACGCCCAACGTCTTCAGGGCTCAGGGGTGAATGAACTCTAAGCGTTTTCGCGTGTGTTTTGCATTTTTATTTCGCGTTCGTTCATTCTTATCATACCGCAAAGGATTTTGTGCAATTTCTGTGTGTTTATAATAGTGAAACGTGAAAATGCCGCGCAAAAATCGCAAATCGTTGGCAGAAACGGAGGAGGCCGACGAAAGTATTACTGATAATAGCAACAACGTAACGTTTAATAAGGACGCTTTGTCGTCGCTGCTCACGTCTCTGCAGCAATCTCAAGCAGAGTTCTGCCAGATGTTAATTCGTGAAGTACGTTCGTCGACGCCGGCGGCGTCATACACAGTCGACCCTGCCGGCGGTGCTACTCCAGGAAGCTCCGCCGCCGTCCCTCAAACCGCCAGCAGTGGGAACTTTTCCAAGTGCACGGCAAGATTCAGCGGCTCGTCGGTGGAGTCCCTAGAGAACTTTATAGATGCCGTCGAAGTATATAAGTCATGTCTACACGTGAACGACGACAACGCGCTTCGTGGTATGTCGATGCTTTTCACCAATGATGCTGCAGTGTGGTGGCAAGGAGTCAAAGCCAGCACCAGTACCTGGACAGAAGCTCTAACAAGGTTAAGAAGTGCATTTGGTGAGCGCCGTCTACCATTCCAAATTTATGGGGAATTATTCTCGCTTGAACAAGGTAACCAGAATACTGATTTATTTATAGCCAAAATAAGAGCCCTTCTTGCTAAAATCCCTCCTGACGACTTATGCGAAAGAGTTGAAATAGATTTTTGTTTTGGACTACTGGACCGACGAATAAAGAAACGACTGGATAGAAGTTCTATCACGTCATTCGACGAACTCCTGATAAAATGCCGTTCTATAGAAGATTCACGGAAGGAGAATCGATCAGTGAAGGTACCCGCCGCGGTAGGTACCAGCAGTACCGTTCCGACGGGGCAGACGCCCGCGCCGGCAACGGCGGCGGCGCCCGCTCCCGCTCCCATGGCTATCGACGTGCCGTCGACGTCGCAAGTTGATAAGGTAAAACGTACATATTGCGTATATTGCAAACGTGGCGGGCACACACGTGATAATTGTGAAAAGTTAAAAAAATCTAAAAGTGAAAATAATGATTCTAAAAGTGAAAAAAAATCTAGTATATCGTGTTATGGTTGTGGTGCCGCTAATGTAGTCCGTAGCAAGTGTGCAAAGTGCAATCCCACCCAATCCGGACATTCATTTTATTCCGTGGGTATGGGGTCCACACATACCACTGACTCTTCGCCGCGACACCTGACGCTAGGGTCACGCGCCACTCGGGTACTCGAGTCGCCCGCGCCCGCGCCTTCGAGTCCCTCACATTCAGCTCAGCAACATAGCGCATGTGCGCTACCGCTGTTATCATGTGAGAATATTTGTTCATCGTGCAATTTAAATTCTATTGATAAAAATTCTAAATGTTTCAATTGCAGAAATAATTGCAATAATGTATTGTGCAAAGGTATGTGTTCGTCGTGCAATTCTTCTTATTTGTATAATTCTGATTCGTGCAATTTTTCGTGTAAATGTGTAACTTATTGTAGCACGACTACTGATAGTAATTTGTTACAGTGTAATGTTGATAATCGTGTTAAGGGGGAGCTTTCACCTAAAAGTTTTTCGTCCACAGCGGTAAATAATAATCCCACTGTTTCTCAATCTTTTTTCGGAAAATCACGCGGTTCTCAACCTTTTTCGGAAAAGGCCAGTGTTTCTCAACCGGTTTCGAATAGTGAGCTTTATCGTCGCCCTATTTTGAATATTAATATTTTAGGCGAGCGCGGCTCTGCGTTACTTGACTCTGGGGCAAAATCGTGTATTGCCGGTCACACGCTTCACGCTATTCTGAGAGAAAAAGGACACCCGTTAATCCCGTCAACAATGTTTGTTAGGTTGGCGGATGGTGTTAGTAGATTGATGGATGTACTTACCGCAGAGGTTGAGGTGACTCTCCTTCATAAAGTGAATAAAGTTAGTTTTTTGATTTTTCCGGATTCAAATTCAAATGAAACATTACTCGGTGTAGATTTTTTGACAAATTTTAATATATCCGTAGATTTTGGTAATGCCAAGTGGCATTTCGGGGAAAATAGTTCTAGAAAATTTAAATTGAGGTTTGAAGAAGTGTCACCTGCAACCTCATTGGCATCAGTTGATGTACTCAGGGATGATGAGGCGACGTCACTTAGTGTCGAACAACGCGAAGTTCTTGCCGGTCTCCTCATAGATAATCAGGACATCTTCGAGTTAGGAGGAGAGCCGACTCCGTTCGCTGAACTTAGAATTGATACTGGTGATCATCCTCCCATTGCAGTTCCACCTTACCGCCTCACGCCAGCTAAAAAGGTCGTTATGGAAGCTGAGCTCGAGCGTATGCTGAAGGATGGTATCATAGAAGAGTGCGAGTCAGCGTGGGCTGCACCAGCACTTCTCGTTCCAAAAAAAGACGGTTCAATCAGGTTTTGCGTAGATTACAGGAAGTTGAACGCAGTCACAAAGAGCGATGCATATCCACTGCCAGTAATCGACGACCTGCTGCAGTACACAGGTAAGAGTTGTATAATGAGTACCATTGATCTTCGTGCTTCTTATTGGCAAGTAATGGTCAGCGAAGAAGATAGGGACAAAACGGCGTTCGTGACGCCATTCGGAGTCCATCGTTTTAAACGTATGCCGTTCGGTTTGCGGAATGCGCCCGCAACCTTTCAGCGGCTGATTGATCGTTTTAGGTCTTGGGCTGCTCTCAAGGGTGTCACGTGTCTTGGCTACATTGATGATTTGATTGTGATTTCCAGCAGTTATGCCCAACACCTGCAAGACCTGCAAGCAGTCTTTGAGCGCCTAAGATTTTTCAAACTGCAGGCTAACCGTGCTAAATGTGTATTTGCTCGGGATAGCGTTAAGTACCTCGGTCATGTGATCACTCCCCAAGGTGTATCTCCAGACCCAGATAAGATCAGTGCTATCGCTGATATGAAAGAACCAAAGTCTCTGAAACATCTTCAAAGTTTCTTACAGACATGTTCTTGGTTTAGGAAGTTCGTTCCTCGTTTCTCCCAGGTTGCTCAACCGTTGACCATGCTCACAAAGAAAAAACAGCCATGGGTTTGGGAGCAAGCTCAGGTTAATTCGTTCAACGAACTCAAGCGATTATTGACTTCAGCGCCAATACTTATTCAACCAGACTACGATCGTCCATTCATCCTGAGGACAGATGCCAGTAGTTATGCCATCGGTGCGGTGTTACTACAGGGCGAAGATAAGGATGAAAGGCCTATCGAGTATGCCAGTCGCCTGCTCAGTCCAGCCGAAAGAAATTACAGCACCACAGAGCGTGAAGCTCTGGCTGTTGTTTGGGCTGTCGAGCGTTACAGGGGCTATATTGAAGGGCATCCGGTTATAATAGGCAGCGACCATCAGCCATTGAAGTGGCTTCTTACCTTAAAGTCACCTTCTGGAAGGCTCGTTCGCTGGGCACTCAAGTTACAAGCTTTTAACATTCAGTTCACGTATACTCCTGGACGTGTAAATGTCGTAGCTGACACTCTAAGCCGTCCTGTCTGCGAGGTTGATAGCAGAGACCAGTGTGGAGTATGCTCGGTCGTCGTCGATTTACCAGCTAGAAGTCCATCCGACTTACGACGTTCTCAGCTCGATGACCCAGAACTGGAGAAGATTGTGAATGATTTTGAAGATACCTCTGATGCTGGACCACTCGCGGTAAAGCGTTGGTCAGAAAGAGGGTACTTCATGCAGCAAGGTGTTTTGTTTAGGTACAATCCTGATGTCGACAGTGAGGAGCCGCAGCTGGTCGTTCCTGTTAGCCTTCGCCTTGATATCGTAAAGGAATGTCACGATTCTCAAATTGCGGGGCACCACGGGATTGAAAGGACCTTTCACAAGATCTCTCAACAGTTTTATTTTCCAGGTATGCGCCGTTTTATAGGAGAGTATATTAAAACTTGCGTTACCTGTCAACGCTACAAGGCGTCCAATCAGAAACCATCAGGTCTTCTTCAGACTCCTGTTCTGAATCAGCGAGGGGAAGTTTTGGCCATTGATCTTTTCGGTCCACTTCCAGCTGGAGAAAAGGGGGAGAAGTGGATTCTTTTGGTGGAAGATACAGCGACTCGGTGGGTTGAGCTGTATGCTTTGAGAGAGGCAACCTCTGAGGTATGTGCTCGAGTCCTCATAGAAGAGTATTTTCTCCGCTATGGACTTCCACGTCGTATTATTTCGGATAATGGAGTACAATTCATTTCTGCTGTTATGCAGCAGTGTATGTTTGTTTTAGACATTACGCAAGATTTGTTGCCGTTGTACCATCCACAGGCAAATCCAGCGGAACGCAAAAATCGCGACCTTAAGGTTCATTTAGCCCAGGTGTTGGATACCAAGCACACTTCGTGGCCATCGCATTTGCCTGCTGTTAGGTTTGCAATGAATTCGGCAGTATGTCAAACTACAGGTGTCTCACCAGCGTTTTTGACATTTGCTAGGGAGCTAAGATCGCCTATAGATGTTCAGCATGATATCAGAGCCGTTTTAAGTAAAGATAATTTCGTTCCCCAAATCACACCCTATTTGAAAAGGTTTGTAAATTCGTTAGTTTCGGTTAGGGATAGAGTAGAGAAACAACAAGATAGGCGTAAGGATCAAGCTGATAAGTCACGTAGGTCCGAATCTTTCGCAGTAGGTGACAAAGTCCTCATCAAATCGCATGTTCTTAGCAATGCGGCAAAGAACATTACTGCTAAATTCGTGCCCAAGAGAGATGGGCCCTACCAGGTTGTGAAGAAGATCAGTCCCACGTCTTACCTCGTTTCTAATTCTAATGAGGAGATTTTAGGCAAGTTCCACGTCTCGGAGCTTACTCGGTTTTATAATAGGGAAGACTCGCCTCCTGATCCTGTCATGCCAAAGCGGTCAAGGGGACGTCCCCGTATCCAAGATGTAGATGTCCGAGTCCATGAACGAGGGCGTTCTCATGAACTCGAGGGGGAGTCTGTAGCGTGTGACCGTCCTACCCGTGCCACTAGGGGCAAGCTTCCTCTTCGCTATAAAATATAGGTACAATCATCCCTATTCGCGCGGCCGGCGAGAGGCCCGCGCAGGGGTGGATAGACAGTCGAGATCGAGAGTCGTCCGATGACGTTCCGTTACGTTTTCATAATTTGATAAAAACTTTATAAAAGAGTTCTGTTATTCATTCCTAATGTGTAACTTGTCGGGCAATCCGTATTAAACAGTTTACTAACTTAATACCGTGTTTATGTTACACCCACCCCCTACAACCGGTGGTAGAGTCTATTGTAACTATAGAAGTTCATAAGTGCCTTATCAGGGCCTAAACTGAATAAATGAGTTTTGATTTGATTTGACTTTGGTAACAGTCAGTTGATTGCGAGGTCGCTAGCTGTACGCATGTCAGTGTAGCCGTTGTTTTACCCGATCTTGCAGTTTATCGTAATTTAATACTGTACGTGTAATAGAAGTGATAATTTAATTAATGTGAAATTACAACAATAAATCTATCGGGCTCATGAGGAGTTCCTTGCGTCGCTTCTTCTCCTCATAAGGGACTTTTCCGAAGCGATGGTATAACGCCTACATACAAGGATTGATCGTTTAAAGAGGATGTTCCAAAAAGCCCGCGAAATTCAAATTTTTTTAGGTTTTTTTTTCAAATTGCAGCTCAGTAATAGGTCATTTATTTGTCAAAATATGATTGGCGACACTGAGATATGACCATAGATCTATTTATGTATTCATTTTGCATTTAAAATATTAAAGAACTGTACATTGGTTCCTAAACGTTATTTATCGAAAAGGAACCAATGTATGGATTTAAATAGTTTAAAAAGCATAATGTATACATACAGTAATCAATTGGCATATTAATGAGGCGCAAATCACATTTTGAAGACAAATATACGACCTATTATTGAGCTGCAATTTGAAAAAAACCTAATAAAATATGAATTTCGCGGGCTTTTTGGCCGATTCACCTTAAAGTTATTAGATTGGTTGCCATATTGAAAAATTATAAGAAGAGGATATTATTTGAGTTGGATCCATTAAATACTTAAAAACTTTATTCCAGTTTTTTACTAAATCTTCAGGATTTTTTAAGTTACCTTTAATCTCGTCTGGTGGCGAGGGAGGTACATACTGCGCATTATATTGGCAAATATGAAATTGTAACTTTAGTAAAGTAAACTTGTATATAAGACAAAACATACCGACATGTTCTTGACGAGGGTTACCTATTCGATTATGCCATGGTATGTAAGTTTGTCCAAGTTTTATGGCTGCATGGGACGTATAAAAAAATGTCGAAGCAAAAGAACGGATTTTGAATTATCCTACTAATGTAATAAATTCGAAAATTTAATGTATGTTTGTTACTCTTTCACGCAAAAACTTGTGAACGGATTTGGGTGAAATGTAGGAGACAGATAGTTTATAACCTGGATTAACATATAGGCTACTTTTTATCCCGGGAAAACAAGACCTCTCGGGAACGCGGGCGAAACGGCGGGACGGAAGCTAGTTACCAAATATTTTCCTTGGTTTTTTACGTCAATTTAAAGCGCCTACGAGTCGTAATTTTGTGATGATTCAGGGATAAATAAAGATATATTTATGTATTAATTTTACATTCAAAATATTATAGAACTACACTTTGGTTCTTCTATTACAAATAATGTCCGTTATTTATTGATAAGGAAATAATTTATGGATTTAAATAGTTTCACCTCCCGTGACAGGAAGGCTGGTGTCTATCTAGCACAGCGGATCAGCATTGCCATTCAACGTGGCAATGCCGCCAGCCTTCTTGGCACGTTCACTCAGGGCAGTGATCTGGCACAACTTTTCTACTTGTAAATATTTTGTATTTTGTAAATTTAGTGTTAGGGTTATATTAATTTTTAGTCGTAAATATTTAATGTTGTAAAAAATACCAGTATCTTTACTTCAAAGAAATAAAACAATAGAATGAATTTACATATTATGTCGATATTTGTGTATTTAGCTAACCGAATTATGACTAAAAGCTAGCAACCATTAATACATATAATAACCAATTTTCATACAATACATAGGTATGTCATGCCGTAATCACATAATTCTATACTTACATTACGTTTAATAAAAGAAAAAAGGATTTATCCATGAAAAATATTTAGTATAATACCTACTCAAATGAAGAAATAAATTAGGTAATGATCATAAAGAAATAGGGTTCCATCCAAGCCATTAGAGTACGGAACCCTAAGCAGCTATTATCTCAGCAATCGACTTAATATTACGATAAATAACAATACAATTTCTAGCAAACGTCAAAAAATGCTAAACAGCCCACCCTAAACGGTAATTGGTCCAAAGAAATATGATAATTGCCACATAAAACCTTTGTGGTGGTTGCCGCTCGTTATTTTTTATGTGTGGCAACACCGAGCTACGATTTCGCGCGCAATTTTTTTCCCGCCGGCCATTTTGTTCCGTACGTTATCACGATTCATTGGGTATACGCAACTTTTTTTTTAAACCGATTATTTTGTACTTTAGGGTTTTACACGAGGGATTCCTTTATTAGGGTATGTCCATGTTAGGTAGATTTTTTGTAGTTAGTTATTGTTTGTTTTGTAAGTTTGGAGCTAGCAGTTAGGTAATCTCCGGAGTTATTGGTCCGATTCTAAAAATTATTTCACTTAAGGTGGAGGCTTCAGTTGGGGCGTTAAATTCAAATTTTATCACGTTTTTTGCTAATTGCAGCTCAGTTATAGGTCGTAAGTTATAAACATCTTATTTGCGACAAGAATGGTAGTATATTTGCTGATTAATAACAAAATTAATCATCAACATATTCCTCCAAGGTATATTACTGACATATACGACTATTTCATGAAAATGTTACTAAATAAGAAGCTAAATACACTAAGTGTGATGCCAAAAAGAAAGAAAAAAAAAAGAAGCTAGGTACATGATCCCCGAGGGGTAAAGGCTACTTTTGATCCGGGTAAAACAGCGGAAAACAGCTAGTAAATAATAAAAGAAAAATGGCAGGTAGAAAGATATTTATTTCTACACTGCTTGTATATCACCAATCTCTGCATATTTCAGCAATGTGATTATATTGCGCTATGAGACAGTTGCTGTAGGTACAACATTGTGCAGCTGATATTTAAAACAATCATCTAACTTTAAAAGAAAATGGTGGTATTTCTAATCGGCTTGTATCTCAGTAATCGTTGTATATTCCAACATTATAATTGTATTGCGCTATGAGACAGTTGTTGTACAGCATTGTAGAGCGGATATTTTTAGATTCATTTTCATGTACAATTAAATAGACGTGTCCATTATAATAAAAACTATCTAAATCTCTTTGGACGTCCGATCGTCGGACGCATGAAGTCCGGATGACCGGTAAATTCGTAAGAAAATGATGCGAAAACTGACCGATAAATCGAAATGGAGTATAAAAGGGGTAATGTCATAAAAACCCGTACAGAGCCCTTTGCTATTATAGCGAATAATGTGTTAACTGCCTATTTTCTTGAAAAATACTATAGGGGATTCTTTAGGTATGTTTCAAAACTACTCGTAGCCTAGCCAGCTACGCTCCCCAGAAGATTTATGGTCACAAAAATTGTGTTTTAAGAACTTCGTCGACTACTTTTTTTGTAAAACTGATAGATATTTTGTTTTTCATTTTTAACGTAACCTGTCCCATTGCTTATGCAGCATTTACCTTAGATATATTCTAGGTTTGTCTACGCCTGCCCCCCCCCTTAACAAAATCCTAGCTACACTCTTGATTGACATTGCGAGCTGTCTACGTCCATTAGAGAATAAAATTGTCCTCACAATATATTTTTAGAACATCAATGGGAATTTATTTTAGAAAGCCAAAGCCGAAAGGTATTGGGAAGCACGTAAAATAAACGAAATGTGCCTATAAAGTACAGTGAAAAAATAATGGCGCCATATTTTTTGAAATTACTACCATGTGGGGTTGCGAGAGTTAATAATTTATAAACCTCCAAACAACAATAAACATGAGATGGTATATTTTTTTATCCAGAAAGTTGGAATATTTCGAGTAAAAAAATAAGCATATTTTTACAATGTGTTGATTTGTACATTATTTTGTAGTCGTTTTATATAGGTAGGTACTGAGAGATTTTTTAATCACCGTCCCAATCATGGACTCATCATTACGAACAACTTTTACCGTGGGAACTTCAACCCTGAAATCACGATAATATATCTATCTAATACCTTTAAACGAGCAATTCTTATATATATAATCTGAATCTCGGAAACGACTCCAACTATTTTCATGAAATTTAGTATGTCGGGGGAGATAAATCGATCTAGCTGGATTTCATTTCCAAAAAACACGATTCACCAAAAAAATTACCGAGCATAGCTCTGACATCCAGATACTTGTATTTATTTGCAACAAAATATTTAAACTCTCTTACCTGAGGACCAACGTCAGTGATTTGCAAGTTGTACCCGTCCACCAGCCGGAACCTCTCGTCCCTGGTCACCATGAGGCTCGCAGCGGTGAGTACCGCCGGCCCCCTGCGCCATAGTAGCACGAGGGACCCTGGAGTGGCACCAGGAGGGTAAAAAAGGCCGCTTGAGTAATATTTTAAGATGCAAATTGTTTTTTTTTTTATGTCTGAAGGTTGACAAGTAGGCAGGCGGTCCACCTGATGGTAAGTGGTTACCATCACCTATGTGTTACCGAACTGTTACAATTCAAGTGCAATTGCCGGAACACAGCGGTAGGTGCTTGGTGACAGATTTTCAACTTGAGGGTGATAGCCAGCTAGATGTGTACTACTAAGTACCCTACCACCGTGCTATGGTTTCATCACGATGTTCTCAAAGTTCATTGTGGGATTCGAACCGACGACCTTACCTTCGTCGCGGCATCCGACTACCATTGAACTATCATCGCCTCTCGAATTTACAGCAGAGAAAAATTTCATGATTCTTGGACGTCCCGTCTTTTTCACATTATTTGATCCCCTCGCATCTGGTGTGATGTCATATATTTTGTAATTTTAAATTTAGAAATTATCAAAAAATACAAACGTAAAGTGAATAGTTGATCATTTTAAAGATTTTCGTTAGGATTTAAATACTTTAGATTCATACCTACATGTGACGTATTATGACTACTTGTGACGTACTACCCCTTGTTACACTTTGTTGACCTCCTCCCTCCCCCCTTAACGTGAGACGTAATTTATACATATTTTCTCAGTAACGCAGGTAAAACCTCGGGGTGGACACTAGTATTATTTGACATTGAATAAATGTATCTTACCCAAGTTCTGAACTTGGCATGGCAGCAGCAGGGTGTCTCCAACAACCGTCCTGAAGGAGTGGCCTCGAGAGAGGAACCGCGGCCCATCGTCTGTGAACCAAAGTATATACATAATAATATATAATACTACTTATTCAAGTGTACCTGTGCAGAGGTTTACAGGATTATTTGTTGGGTTAGGCCCACCAGATATTAGGGGTGGCGATGAGCTAAAACTACAAGGCCTAGAGCGGCCAAGACTGCCTATTCTACCACTGCCTGTGGAATTTCTCATCAATATCATCTGATGATGTCAGCTGAAAGACGTCCACTGCTAGACAAAAGCCTCCCCCAAGGATCTCCACGATCTCCGGTCTTGCGCTACCCGCATCCAGAGGTTTCCCATAACCCTCACAAGATCATCGGTCCATCTTGTGGGGGGCCTGCCCACGCTGCGTCGGTTACTTTGATTCGCCTGCGGATCGCATCATTTCTAATTCGATCTCGCAGGGAATATCCGAGCATAGCCCTCTCCATTGCTCTTTGGGTTTTGGTTTGTTTCTCATCAACATGAACAACTTTTATTGTGGGACCAACTTGGCAATCAAGAAAAAAAAATCTGTTCCTTTAAAGTTCACTAGGTGAACTTTACTCGACTAAAATGTATGGAGTAAATTTTATCTAGATATATCAATACCTGAAAATTAATAATAAATAATGGCGATTGGAGAAAATGACAACTTGACATTAACTCACAGTTTGTGACGTTAGTAATGACGTCACGCCTTCTGACATGAGCGCGCTCACACTGATTCGGAACGCATCAATGACCGGTAGTTTCGCTTTTGGCGTATTTCAGCCCGCACCAAAAGTAAAAAGCAATTCCGAAATAAAAATAGAAATGAAATAAGCTATTCCATTATTCTTTTCACTATTGTACGAAGCAAAGAAATGGCCTAAGTTTCTTGAGCGGACTATTTTAAAATGAGATTTATTTTAAAAAGTTTTATACGGTTGAATTAAAATTAATACGTTATGCATCGGACAGAATGATAAATTAGTTTTTGTTAAACTTGTATTAAATATTTTCTATTAGAATGTGGTGAAAAGTTTTTATATTGAGAAAATAATAAATAATAATTGGCTAAGAGTGGAACTTGCGCCAGGAAAGTATAGCTAAGCTACCTATATGTTATTGTCGTCAGTGATTTTCCTCACTGCTTTTAATAAACAAAGCGCTAACGTATTAAGTTTCTTTTTTTTTATATATATAGCGCCTAGCTCAGTGATAGGTCGTACGTATAAGTGTATTCCGAACCGGTAGTAGAGTCTAAAATTGTAACTGTTGACATTCATAAGTGCCTTATAAGGGCCTAAACTGAATAAATGAGTTTTTGATCTTGATTTGATTTTGAACATGGTATATTTGTGGGATATACGACTATTTCATGAAAACTACGAAAACTCGGTAAAATATGTTGACAATTTCTTTAATCAGTAAATATACTACCATTCTTGTCGCGAATCAGATGTTGACAAATTGAACTGCAAATGGCAAAAACGTAATAAAATTTGAATTTCGTGCCTAACCCAAAGCATTCACCATATGTAAACATAAAAATCTTTATTCGGATAAAATAAGGGGTCAAATCTGTACGGTAATAAAATATGAGCCCCTTTGTTGTTCTCAGTAAGACAAATAAACAAGATTAAACAATTACAGTTGCAGACGCAAGTAACTGCAGGAAATGACGTAACTGCTTCCCACTTCCGACATCCGCCATGTTTATTGCATCCTTTGTGCTAAGCTTTTGTCTATGATTTTGTTTTTGTATCCAAAATTATTTTTCGAAAAATATCGTTATGATGCGCTGTCAAATGTCAACTGATAATGGCGCGAAACTATTTCTAATCCGCTTGTATCTCAGCAATCGTTGTATATTTCATCAATGTGATTGTATTGCGCTATGAGACAGTTATAGTACAATATTGTGGAGCTGATATTTCTAACATTATCTAGAATTTTAAGACATTTTATTTTGATAAAGAATATTTCTAATACTGGGTTAGGCATATGACTAAGACTGGAAGGGATGACTGCAAATTCACAATAGAAACAAATTGTTATAACCGAAAATATACAAGAAAGAAGTTGTCGGAAGCAGCCATCTTAACCGGCAAAATTGAGCAATGGCGGGACCGGATGTTAGGGTGAACGTTTTATGATTTCCTTGGTGTTGCCATACTCATTTTCTACTTTATTGGTACAAATTACTTTCCGTCTGGCCCCTGAGACGGTAATACTGATTGATTGCAAAATACAGTTTTTGTTATATCCTTTCTATACTATAATATGCATGTATTATACATATAAACCGTCCTCTTTAATCACTCTATCGTTTACTGAAAACTGCATTAAAATCAGTTGCGTAGTTTAAAAGATCTAAGCGTAGAGAGCGGAAGCGACTTCATTTTATACTATGTAAAGATAAAACCTGTAAGAAATTATCACGTATCCTCCTCCAAAGAAACATAAAGATCCACAGATACATAAAGGTAATCAAATGATAATAAAACAAGTAATATATTTCACGTTAGATATAAAATCTGATGAGAGATATGAAACGATCCTCATTTGTCATTTATGTCGGTTCGTGTATGAGAAACACGTACTGGCATTGTATTACTTATGGGACTGTCTCTTTTAGATATTTTACGTCTATTCAAATGGTATTTTATGGTATACTAACTTCCGCCATGCGGTTTTACTTGGCGTTCCGGAGGCATCGAGAGCGAAAGAGAGAGAAGATAAAGATTCGCAATTGAGAGGGGGCTTTCCGCGAATGACTCCGTCCTTTATAAACTGACGGAGACAAGCGAGACAGTAGCAATTTTGGTAAAAAAGACGGTTTTATGTTATTTAAAAAAACTAAGCCTTTTATTAAAAAAGGTAAGAAATCTATATCCTTTCTAATGGATTTCAAAAAGGTATGTTAATATTTTTCAAGTTATTTGGATAGCCCTCATAACAGAAGAATGCATTCTTAGTTTTAAAAAGGGGCATATTTACGATTTTCGTCTGACGTTACTCATGAAAAATTAAATTTAAAAAAAACATTCCTAAAATACATCTGCAACAGCACCAGAAAGTCTTTAGAAGCTAAATTTAAATCTGACATTGTTGCAAATGAAAACCCAGACTTTCCAGATATTCTCTAGTTTAACATATATTTTTTACAAATCTCATGCAACAAAGAATGCAGAGAAAAACTCATCATTATTTTCTCATATATCGCCTTATAAGTAGTACACTTACTCCGGTTGTTCTGCGCGTACGCAGCGGCGAGCACCGCGGCGAGTATCAGCCAGCCCCCCTCCATCGCGTCCCCTCCCCTCAGCCGCCCAGACACCGGCACCTAGCTGAACTCAGCCTCATCTGAAAGAAAGAAAGAAACTAAATTTATTTGTGGCGTACTAGGCCTAAAATAAAAAAAAAAGTTTAAAAAAATACTACAACCTCCATCAAAGACAATAAAATTTATATGGGACCCAACATACAGAACCCAACGCAAAAAGAATTATCAGAATCGGTTCAAGCTAAAAATGTATGCGTGAACAATCATTAAAAAAGAAAAAAAAATAACAGCAACATTGAGAACCTCCTTGTTTTTTGAAGGAGGTTAAAAATTCAATCAATAAGGTTCATCAGAATCTACATAATACTGAATCATAGATTAAACAGTTTAACATGATAGCAACGACGTAAGGCTCATTTTAATATCTCTCTAGCTAATGTCACCCTCAAGTCTAAGGCTGAGATCTATAGAGCGTGCTTAGACTTTGCTCAGACTTTACTTAGGGTTTAAACCTACGTAATATAGTAAATATTTTGTGTGTTTTAATTTGCAGACAAGTTTTCGGTAAGTCGTCGATTAGGTGCACTTAGACTTTGCTTAGCACACACTCAGAGAGATTCGAAGATTTTAAATACCGACTTTGTAAGGTAAAATCTGAGCAAAGTCTGAGTACGCTCTATAGATCTCAGCGTAAATGTCTAAATCAAGGTACAGCGTAAATAGTGTAGATCGTCTCTCATCCGACAAACGCAAGTTGAGTAGTGGCCACTCTATGTTAGAGTACTGGAACAAATAGATGATGGGCAATCTGTTACATTTTGATCCACACATCTGTGCTTCACGCATTCGTAGCTATTTGGATAATAAAAAAAGAGGAGGTTTACAATTCGTTGGAATCTCTTACAATTATTTTTTTTGATGAATCAATCTAAATTTAGTCACGTTTTTGTTAGTTGTGATTACAATTAACAAAAACGTGACTATTACTAATTTAATTTTTTCCGATTTGGAAACAAACAGTACGAAAACGCTCGTAAAATTGTAAATTTACCTGGCAACACTAGTGTAAGTGACAGCATATTTTGATATTGATACTTTTCTTTCGGTGACAGCGCCACCTTAATTAGGTGGCGCTGTCACCTAATTAAGGTGACAAGGTGAAAGAAAAGTATACTTCAGATAAGCTCTTTTTTTAGGGTTCCTTTTCTAGGTACCTAAACGGTAAACGTAACCCTATTCTATTACTAAGACTCCGATGTCCGAAATTTTCACAGATGATGTATTTCTGTTGCCGCTATAACAAATACTAAAAAACAGATTAAAAAAATATTTAACTTTTATTTTTAAAGAAAAAGCTTAATTATAAATACATATCTAACACTGTATTTATTTACACCTGGAGAAAATATTTGATAGCCTGTGTCGCTTCCTCACCGACAGAGGAACAGATGCCTAAAGGGTAGGTAACATAATACTTGCTCCCCTCTTAAACAGCAGTGACCCTCACACACCCTCTCTGAGAGGAATCAATCACACGGAATAATTTGTTGTTAAGGGCAAAAAAAATAGGGCGCATAAATACGATCTAAAAAATTGTTCATGGTTTTTTTGTTTTTTTTTTAGGACTTTTAATGCAACCAGTCGCAATTAATTTAATAGTTCTAAAAACAAAACTGTCATTTACTCGCGTATCTTTTTTTTTAGAAAGGTTCCCCGATTACTCGAAGACTATACCGATTCGGAAAATTATTTTTTTGTAAAGGGTATACTTCACAGGTGTTCGATTGTCAGCAGGTTAGGATCTGATGATGGGGTCCTGGAGAAATCGAGAGAACTCTTCTTATAGGCTTACTTACAATGTTTTTAAACGACTTCTAAAAGGAGGAGGTTCTCAATTTGTCGGAATCTTTTTTTTGTTTTTTTACACGTTGCTGAGCTGATGATGGAAAGTATAACTCCTTAAGAGTTAGGGGACCGCTGACTTCAAAAAAATGACAGGTTGATTAGAGTTCCTACATGGTTATTTTATGCTTTTTAGTGTTTTGAAGTCGGTTCTATTTTCTGTTATTCTTATATTCGGTTCTAAATAGTAAAATATTTTTTTTAAACAAAAATACAAATCTGTGCTAACTTGAAAATTCACAATCAATTAAAGTTTGTATTCGCTATAAAACTAGGGTAGCCCCTTCGCAATCACCCTCGGGTCAGACGGGATCAATCATTCGACAAGATATTTAGGGGTGCGACCATGTTATTGCAACCGATTATTTATTTATTTTATTTTCTACATGTCATGTCGCGGTGAAAGAGAATTAGGGTGTTTATTTGACTTGCTGGTTTTAGTTTGCTTTTTTTATGTGATTGAAATGAATTATTCTTTCTTCTTCATTCTTTCTTAATAATAAATAAATATCCTGGGACTTTCTTCACACACGGTTATCTGATCCCAAACTAAGCAGAGCTTGTACTATGGACAACCAGATAACTGATATACTACATATACATTTTTTTTTTTTGTAAATACATACTTATATAGATAATTGCACCCAGACTCAGGACAAACAGACATGTTCATGCACACAAATGTTTGTCCTGGATGGGAATCGAACCCACGACCTGCGGCGCGAAAGGTAGTGTCTTAACCAACTGCGCCAACTGGCCTGTCAATAATAAGTATTTTAAAAGAAGATCTCAACATTTTAAAAGAACACTGAAAAAAGTCATACCTTAAATATTACTTTTAGTGTGATACCAATTCTAAAATCTTATAACTCCGAATTTACTACTCTATCCATGGTTTTGTAAATAGTTTGTGCCTCGTGTCGCAAGGGTCCATAGGCTACGGTAACCGCTTACCATCAGGCGGGCTGCATGTTTGTTTATAGACATAAATCTGTATTAAAATCAAATAGTAAGACACTACCCTTCCCCCTGAGCATTAAACCAACCTACATTTAAAACAAAAAATGTAATCACATAAAATCAAAAGAAAGTTTCACAAAAGATTGAATCCCTACTGTGTTTCTTGCTGGAGTGTTCTCAGTGCAAGTGTATGGGGAACTGGTGGTAGAGTCTATTGTAACTGTTGACGTTCTTATGTGCCTTAACCAGTCTGGCGTCGCTGTCCGTATTTGGCCCAACAATTTTGTTGTCATATGGCTTTTGTTTATAACAAGTAGTTTCCGTTACGCTTTTATTATTTTTAAATGTTATTTACTTTTCAACGTTGACAGGAAAATATAAGTATTATAATAATAACGTTTTTAAAGTCAATAAAGAAAAGATTCGCCTGCAAAAGAGTTGCTTTTCACGACTTTCTTAGATTTTCCTTTTTTTTTATATGTCAGCGCCGCCAGACTGGACAGTGCGTAAACTGAATAAATGAGTTTTGAGATTGAGTTTAAACAGTTATAAACGATTTTTTTATAGTTTTAATAATTGACTTTAAAAAAAAAGTAAATCCTCCTTCAAAGACAATATAATTATTAATATCGGTTCATAAGCAAAAATGCGTGAACAAACATAAAAAAAAACAACCGAATTGAGAATCTCCTCCTTCTTTTTTTTTGATTCGGTTAAAAACCCGAAGATATTCGGTGATTGTGACTTTTGTACATTTTTATTTTTCAATTAATTTTCCTTTCACTATAAGTACTATATCTCTTCGAAAATTCAATTTCGAATAAGTACTAGTCACCCTAAAACTACGAATTATTCCGCCAAATTCATTTACAAGTGCAAATCGATTGTAATTTCACGGTTTTTCCCTCGACAGAATATTTAACGAACCCTATTTCTGATCGAATGCACATGTAAGTGCGTGAGGGTACTAGGGTATTAAACGAATTGCATCAAATGGATTGAATTCAAAGAAAAATTGAGGTTGAATTCAAAGCATTTTGACAGGCCATGTGGCGCAGACGCCACCTATCGCTGATCGTGGGTTCGATTCCCATCCTGCACAAACATTTGTGTGCATGAACATGTCTGTTTGTCCTGAATCTGGGTGTAATTATCTATATAATTATGTATTTACAAAAAAAAGTAGTATATGTAGTATATCAGTTATCTGGTTGTCCATAGTACAAGCTCTGCTTAATTTGGGATCAGATAACCGTGTGTGAAGAAATGTTCCAAGATATTTATTTATTCGAAAATAAATATAAAAATAAGCGGACAAGCGCGAGTCTGTCTGTACAAACTTAACTTTTTAATTGAGGAAATATTCTCCCATACATCCATATACGTCACGGTCAGGTAAGGAAATAAGGATAAACTTGCTATACCTGTAACTCGTTTGAGCAAAGTTAGGTATTCTTTTAAGGGGCAATGTATACGCTTCTTTAACAAAGTACCCAAAGAAATTCAAGAATTGTCCGTGTTAAAATTTAAAAAGCTAATTGAAGATAAGTTGTACAAAAAAGGGTACTGTAAAGTTTCTGATTTTATAGAGGAAAAGAACGCATTTCAATGAGTTGTTCGCTTCACATGCTATTTATTGTTATTATAATTTTTGTTATTATTATTGTTATATTGTTAATTTTAATATTTTATTTTCTATAGTTTAATTTTATATATGTCGGCGTCAGCGACAGCCAAGCGATACAAACATCACGTATAGGGTTCAGTGGTATCAGGATCCGATTCAGTGGACGTAGTGCAGACAATGAAACAATACCATCGCTTCGGAACAGTCCCGTATGAGGAGAAGAAGCGACGCAAGAAACTCCTCATGGGCCCAATAGATTTATTGTAGCAATTTGACAATTAAATAATCACTTCAATTACACGTACAGACTCACATTAAGGTAGACTTCAGTATCAATTGAAACAACAGTTACACCGACGTGTATACAACTCGAGAGCTCGCGATAAAGTGTTTCATCCGCCCGTAATGATCTTACCCACATTAGCTTGTATCATAAACTATCATTCAGTCATAGGTTATTCATTCACCGCAAGTGTCGCCACCATTTCAACCGACACCTCCACCATGATAATAAATTGAGCCAATCGAGTCGGACAAACAACAATCTCCGACATATACATATTTTTTATATTTAAAAAATTGACGATTAAAAATACTTGCAATGAGTTCATTTAATAAAGACACTTTTGAATTTGAATTTGGTCAATCCTCCAACTGCAAAAATGAAAATTTGTTATTGCAAAAAAAAGTGATATAAACTGGAAATTTGTAATTTTCAGATTTAATCCTGTAATGTATGCTGTAAGCCCTTGAATCATGCTAAACATAATTCTCGGTCAACGGGAAGTACCCTATAGGTTTTGAATCCTTTCATTAAGACGTCCACTACTGGACAAAGGCCTACCCCAAGGATCTCCACGATGGCCGGTCTTGCGTTACCCGCATCCAGCGGTTTCCCGCGACCCTCACAAGATCGTCGGTCCACCTTGACATTTGAATCCCTCGTGAGCATCAAAATATGAGGCATATCTTGTTTGAAAGGATGATGATGAAGATTCATTTTGATATCAGGTAGGGTTGCCATCTCTAAAATCCGCTAACCAGGACCACAAGTGTGAAAACCCCGGATTTTGGAGCTTTATACCCGGACATGTCATTTATTTTGGAGATTTGTACCCGGACATGTCATTTATTTTGGAGCTTAGTACCCGGACATGTCATTTATTTTGGACCTTTATACCCGGACATGTCATTTATTTGTTAAAGTTACTCTATAAAATAAATAATTGTTATAAATCTACTTTTGTATTTATTTTTGCTTTAAAACCCGGACTACAAACAAAACCCCGCCCGGACGCTCCCCGGACGCCCTCTAAACTAGGACAAATCCGGGGAAACCCGGACAGATGGCAACCCTAATATCAGGTATATGTTAGTATTACCATGTATTACTATATTATATTTTAGTATTTTTTCATATTGGGCACACATTTAGAAACAATTTAGTAATCTGAAATATTGGGTATTTAACTCTATTTCATATAAACGTGTAATTTTTTTTTATACAATATTTACAACAAATATACAAACTACATATAAAAAAAATCCTCGAGGCGTGTGCTGCTGCCAATCAACGGCAAGGTTCCCAGAAGGCTGGCAGCGTTCCCTCTTTGTATGGCCAAGCTAACGCGTTTCATATAAATATTTTTTTTTTCATAAGAAATATAATATGGTAGTTGACACTGTCAAAAATAAATGACCAAACACTAACCAATGCATAAAACATCTAAAAACACGTGGAAACATCAAACATGTTGTACATTTAATGCTTTTTATGTTTTTTAATTACCAGTAGAACCACTAAGAGTAGATGATTTGATGCTGTGAAACTATGACGTCATAATGTAATATTTCATACAAAATTCCTTATAAACTATCGTTTTGACATTGATTAAAAAGTAGCTGATTTGATGTGTCAGTCAACTACCCTATTGTCTTTATTAGTTGCATGTTATGTTTACTTTTAATTATTTTATACAACTATTATTTGTTTTCAAAAAGTTATAATCTGTGTATGTTTTCTGTGTAACAACTGTTAGTATGCTTAATAAATAAATAAATATCTCCCTGGCTACTGTCACCAGCACAAAGCTACAACGTAAATACTATACTATATATACTTTTACCCTCTAACCATATTTAAACCAAAATAAAATTAATCTTTTAAGTCCCTACACGCCAAAATTAAAAATGGAAATTACCCTCTTTTTAGCGCCGCAATCTGCGCGGGACATTTGTCAAATTAATCCTGAAAACAAATTAAATAATGCCATGGGAACGATCTGGGATGCAGTTCCCGAGTTAACGGGGAAAGATGTGCAAACAGTTTTATTGTTATCTCCGACTAGCTTGCGCCCACTGGTTTTCCACAGTCCCGAGGGATATTATGGTGGAAAGTATCCTATAGGTTATTCTAGGTTATGATCTATCTGCATGCTAAATTCCATCACGATAGGTAGTTGACGCGTCTATAACATACAAACTCGAATTTATAAAATAATCTCAACCACTCATTAAGATGGTTCCAACGAGCTCAAAACACGATGGGGTTGTGTCGTTTTATTGCGGAGTTATTAGCCTATATGTTATTCTAGGGTATGATCTATCTATGTGCCAATTTCATCAAAATCTGTTCAGTAGTTCTTCCGTGAAAGAGTAAAAAACATCCATACTCACAAACTTTCGCATTTAGTAGGATTTTCATTCTGAAAAGAAGTTCTTGACAGTCGGAGATAAAATGCAAATCGTATTACAATTTAATGACAAAATCCCATGACGTCCCTCCCTGTAAATGAAAACGCACTAGTACTCGTGGGAACGGCGCTAATTTCGTAGGGTCAAAGAGCTTTGAGGGTTGTACAGCAACTAATTTGACATTTAAACCAATATGGCGGGTGGCGGGCTGGTGGGATCGCTTGCTTTTAATATTGGTGGTAAATGCTTCGGTTAGCCGCGAAATTAAATATTTTGTTAATTGCCTCCTATTACTGAACTGTAATTTGTTAAATTTTAATGTTGTTCGAACATCTAATATATTCCGGAGGAATATGTTGATGATTTATTTTGTTATTAATCAGTAAATATACTACCATTGTAGTATATTTACTGATTAATAACAAATAACATGTTGATAACTTACGACCTATAACTGAGCTGCGATTTGCAAAAAACGTGATAAAATTTGAATTTTTGGTTTATACAAAACTCTTTAGACCACGAAGCTTCGCGGTCGCCATATACTTCTAATGAAGCCTACTTCCTACTTATAATATTATGAATCCGAAAGTTTGTGAGATGGATGATTGTTTGTTACTCTTTCACGTAAAAACTACAGAACGGATTTAGATGAAACTTGGCACATAGATAGATTATACCCTGGAATAGTATATAGGCTACTTTTTATCCCGGGAAAACATAAGATCCCTCGGGAACGCGGGTGAATCCGCGGAGACAGTAAGTAGTTTATATTTTTAAGAAAAATATGAGAGGTGATTAAAATTTGTTTAGTTAAAAGAAGAGAATCGACACCTACTTGCAGTACAGCTGTAACTCATAAAGTTAACAGGCTGGGCCAGTTTCTGGGTACTACATCACCCGGTAATCATTTGTGCATACATTACGGAGGAGTTCGTGAAAGCGCGCGGCGCGGCGTGCCAGGTGCGCGCTACGACCGTAAATTACAAATTATACGTCTGTGGAAACATACGAGAGAGTATTTTGAGGAGGGAAGTCGCGGGAAATATTTAATCTTTAATAGATTTTTTTATCAAACTCATTTAATAAATAAATGAACATTGATTTGTCTCAAACTTAAAAAAAAATACAAGACATAAATTAAATTAAAAGAAAACAAAGAGAAGACAAAAAGGTCTAGTGCTCAGTCATGGCTAAACATCATATATAACAGCTGATTTTCTGCACTAGCCTGACATCAATGATACGTATTTATTCAGTTCAGACCCTGATAAGGCACTTATGAATGTCGATAGTAACAATTATTACAATAGACTCTACCACCGGTCCACATACACTTTAACTGAGATCACTATATAGATTGTATAGACAAGTAATCTTACATTATCATCCAAACGTATTGAATCCTACAATGAGCTTGAGCTTTCGGTGAAGGAAAACATCATGAGGAAACCATAGCACGGTGGTAGGGTACTTTGTAGTACCCGTCTGGCTGGTTCTCGCCAAGCACCTAGCCAGCCTTCTCGGTATTGTAACAGGTCGGCAACACATTGGCAAAACCTGTGGCGATTGGCGACGTTTTCTGACATAAAAAAGAAAAAAAGGCATCGGGGACTGGCGGGCGGGGAGCTTTTTTCGCCAACTAACGCTTGGCTATCCAAAAAGGAAACGCTGCCAGCCTTTGCCATTGATCGGCAAAAACACACGCCTCGAGGACTTTTTATAATAAGACATGTCTTTTATGACATTTACAATGTGCAAAGGGCCTGATAAACCAGACACGACATTTTTCTCGTCTGATGTCCGTATCTTAAAATGTGCAATAGCACTAACGCACCGTTTCCAAACCGAAAATACATCTGTATATTTGACATTTACCAATTTGTAGCAGATAAATTGTTTGTATAGCTACGTAATAATTATTATTTATTTATTTACTGTTAATTTTTGTTTAAATTGTCCTATACAGTGTTATATTATGTGTTATTCAATGGCTTTAAGGCGAAGATATACGATTATTACTTTCACACACTCTGTCTACATTTATTTATATGTTTTTCAGTCGCAGGGTTGCCGGAAGAAATTTCTATTAGAAATAAGCATTCCCTTTATACATTTGTATCTTATTATGTTTTTTTTATTATTACTTGTGTGTGTGTAAATAAGGCTCGCCGATTTTCTCGAACATTATCTTCAAAATTAATTGAGGTCACAGGGGACCGGCGGGCGGGTAGCTTTTTCCGCCAACGCGTTAGCTTGGCCATACAAAGAGGGAACGCTGCCAGCCTTCTGGGAACCTTGCCGTTGATTGGCAGCAGCGGCCGCCTCGAGGAAATGTTTTATATATAGTTTGTATATTTGTAAATATTGTATATTATAGAATAAAGTAAATAAATAAATAATAAATAGTTTGATTCGAACCCTCGACATTCATCTCGGCTTTCGACGGCTACCACTGAGCTATCATCGCCTTAAACCGCACCGTCAACCAACAGTACATATTAGTTTTGCCGTAAATCGAATATATCCAAAGTTATGAGCGTCAAGTTATGTACGTACATATCTACACATAAGTTAATACAATCAAGTAATTTAGACGTCAGTTCGTTTACATAAGTTTAACGTTACTTATTGAGTGTTGAGCTACGAAATTAGCGGTTTTATGAGCGTAGCGGAGTCGAAAACGCCTACATTCTATCTATTATTATTACTAACTAGATCCGCCCCGCGGTTTCCTTTAGAACCCTTAGTTACCCTTAGAATATTTTGCCTCACTTTTGAAGCCGATAAAAAACTGCGTGTAAAAAGTCTGATTTCGTCCAAGTTTCAGCTAATCAAACATTATTATTATTATTTTTTTACTATGTATAGGCCTGTGTTTGACCACAAACTCACCGTGGTAAGTTTTGATGAGGCTGATGGTGGTAAGCACACAAAGCCTATAGGGTAACTGGCTCTCAAGTGCAGCTGTCGGAACACACCGAAAGGTGCTTGGCGACAGATTTTCAACTTGAGGGTGGTAGCCAGCCAGGCGGTTACTACAAAGTATCCTACCACCGTACTATGGTTTCCTCAAGATGTTTTCCTTCACCGAAAGCTCAAGCTCATTGTAGGATTCAAACCCACGACCTTCGTCTCGGCATCCGACGTCACTACCACTGAGCTATCAACACTTTAAATTTAGGTTTTTGCTGTAAAAACAAGTAATGGGACAAGTTTTTGTTCGCCAGCTCCTCAATGAGACGCTGGGCCCGTGGGCACCGGGAGTCTATTGCATTTTTCGAAGAACCTGATCGACGCATAAGCATTGCCATGAGCTATACTTTTTTATGAATAGTTAATCATTAATTTTTTTATTTAGTTTAGTTTCTATATATTAGTGTTACGTGTTACATTTCTATTTATTAGGGTAGGGACCATCCTCCAACTGTAAATGTCGAATAAACTTCGTCAGCGTGATTAGAACCTTACCGCGCCATCTATTCATCGAAGTGAGAACTATGTAGTTGATAGGTATCGTTACGCGTGCTCGCTGATTCTATGGCCCAACTAACTGAAGATTTAATTTCAACCCCTTAAATCTCATTTAGAGAATTAATCCACGTTTTACGTAACTGTATTAATTTCATTTGCCGAATAGGTATTTGATATAAACTGTCTTCCTTTATGGATATAAAGGTGTAGACGCGAGCTACATAATAGCTCATGAGTCAGCGTATGAGTCGGTTCAATGACTCATACACTGACTAAAGTGTATTCCGAATCGGTAGTAGAGTCTATTGTAAAACTGTAACTTTTGAAATTCATAAGTGCCTTCAGTTTAGGCCCTACCTAAACTGAATAAATGAGTTTTGATTTAGATTTTTTGACTCATGAGCTATTATGGGGTGGAAGCGAGTATGCGGGCCATCTGATGGAAAATAATCACCGCTGCCCAGGAGTACATGAGATACCAAGTGAGTGAAGTGAGTCGCAAGGGTATGACTCATTGAGCTGTTTCAGAGCCAAGTTAAAGGTTAAACAGCTCTATAAATGTGACAACGTTGGTACGTTGATTAAATATTTCGCCGAATGTTTTAGCGAAATAATGAGGTTTGCGTCATGGACGTATAAAAAAAGACGGACAGAGTATGGCCTAAACATAAAGTGAAGCATAGCAATGGCGGCGACGCATCCATGTGTGAGTCCCAGAGTTGCTCGCGACGTAATGGCGACCGACTGGCTTACTATGGTGAGAGTGTGTGCGTGTCGCATTGTATGTACTATCGACAAAGTTGAAGCATGATCGCCTTATGGGTGTATTTTGCGTACAGTGACCAGCCGCTACCTGTCTCTCACACAATATAACCAGACAATGCACTTGTCATAAAATAGTAGATTGTCATTGTCAGTAAATAGTCTAAACAAAAGATTTTACAAGTGACCGTTTTATTGTCAACAATGGACAGGGCGAACTATGATTACTGGCTGCAAGCGAAAAGGTCTCAAAACTGATCATGCTTCAACTTTGTTGATGGTACAAGACGGCCGGCTTACTATGGTGCTTCAGTTTGCTGGTTCGTTCGTTCTGGCGTCCGTCTTTTTTTATACGTCCATGGTTTGAGTATTTTGTTTTCAAATTAGTATTATTTACAAAGTTGTGGGGTGTTGTTATTATTTTGGATTAATATCTCGGTTTTAGGTATGTTATTTAGCGACATATGTACAATTTAGGGTAGCTTCAACTTTCAAATTGACTTTTTTTTTACTATTTATTCAGTCACGCGTCGGCGTCTGACAGCGGAGGTCACTGACAGCTAGCTAGTTAACTTTGTTTTTCCACATGAAATTTTCAAAATAAGTTCCCAGAAACAAAAGCGTTTAAATGCCGTCACACGGTTGTCCACTATAAAGGGAAATCTATTAAGCTGTATTAAATGGTGGCGACTCCAGACTGGTTATAGGCCTGTGTTTGACCACAATCTCACCGTGGTCAGTGATGATGTGGCTGATGATGGTAAGCACACAAAGCCTAGAAAGGAACTGGCTCTCAAGTGCAGCTGTCGGAACATACCGAAAGGTGCTTGGCGACAGATTTTCAACTATGGTTTCCTCACGATGTTTTCCTTCACCGAAAGCTCAAGCTCATTGTAGGATTCGAACCCGGGACCTTCGTCTCGGCATCCGACGACTTTAACGAAATAACACTCTTCAAACTTTGCTCTGAGGAATATAATAACATAGTTAAAACGATCTATGTCGTAGCAGTTAATAAAAGGAAACAAATGGACATTTTGGCCGTACCCTCAACATTTCTAGTATCTGTGACACGGCACGCGACCGGCGCACGCGCATTGTTATAGGCTTTGATCATGCGAAAGTGATGTTCGCTACAGTGACTATGACTGTGGTGAGACATTCCTATTTTTTCGAAAGAAATAAAAACATTTTATTTGTGTGCGCCATCCGATGCATATAGCCCAAAAATTACAATATAATAAACACTTATCCAGTCTGGCGTCGCTGTCCGTATTTGGCCCAACAATTATGTTGGCATATGGCTTTTGTTTATAACAAGTAGTTTCCGTTACGCTTTTATTATTTTAAAATGTTATTTAAATTTCAACCTTGATAGGAAAATGTAAGAATTATAATAATAACGTTTTTAAAGTCAATAAAGACAAGATTCGCCTGCAAAAGAGTTGCTTTTCACGACTTTCCTAGATTTTCATTTTCATTTTATTTGACAGCGCCGGCAGACTGTTTAAGTAAAAATTAAGAATATACGAGAAATAAAAAAACCTGCCAAGTGCGAGAGAAGACTCGCGCACGAAGGATTCCGTAACGTTATCTATAGAAACGGCAAAAAACGTTTGTTGTATGGGAGCCTTAAATATTTATTTTATTCTGTTTTTTAGTATTTGATGTTAGTAACAGATTAAAATGAAGTATTTTTATTTGCAGCTCCTGAACGGACTTTGATTCGATTTTGATTGAGTTTTTGCTCGTTTGTAATGTGTCTTAATCGAGAGTGTTCTAGCTACGTTTCAAGAAAATCCGCTCAGCCGTTTGAAGATCATCACCGCTTTTCTAGTTGTTGGGTTGTTTCTTTAATGTTTTAATTTATTAAAACATCTTAATATGTCACTCTTTTAAAAATAAAAAAAACGGTTTTTCATGACCTTCTTAAAAAAAAATGCTGGACATTATATTTTAACTTCACTAATAGGAAGCTACAAGAAGCTACATTATCCCCGATTGCTATAAATCACTATTATCCAACAAACGCGAGTGAAACTACAAGAAATGGCTAGTTTAAATTAAAATTATCTTCGATAATACAAATAACCTATTGGGCGTCGCCACCGTTTAATACAGCTTTAATAGTTTTCCCTTTATAGTGGACAACCGTGTGACGGCATTTAAACGCTTTTGTTTCTGGGAACTTATTTTGAAAATTTCATGTGGAAAAACAAAGTTAACTAGCTAGCTATCAGTGACCTCCGTTATCAGATGGCCGACGCCCAACAGGCTAACCAACATTGAACTAAAATAAATTCCCATTTTTTTCCAATACTAATGGTCACCCTATAATATTGCTTACAATGATGGACGGCCGCCACGTGCCGTGAGCGTGACGTCACGGGACAGGAAGTGGGGACCCAACCCCACTGGGACAGGGGGTCAGAATATTACAGTGTTAAGGATAGGAAAAATGTCCCCCTTGAGATTGTCAATGCATTATATGTTTTTAATTGAATGTACATACGGCCACAGATCAAGCTACACATTTTTGTTGCATAATAGCGCCTATTACAACCGCATAAGGTACATAGTCTCTGTATTAATTATCACATTTCGCTTTCTGTTTATTTTATGGTAAAACCCGTTGAGAATTCATTATTTCTCTGGAAAATACGGAACTATTATAGGACACTCTCTGTCTGTCTGTCTGTCACAGTCATTTGCTCCGAAACTATTACTGGACAGATTGAGTTGACATTTGGGTACACATATGTAAATCGGTGACCCAGACAAGGTAAATTGCAAACTATACTGTGTGACATATCAAATTAAAGGGCTCGTTGTTAGAATTTTAAATATATATTTTTTTATAATATTAGGATAAATAGTTCTGAAGATATTTTAGAAAATAGGCGAAAATTATGCGCGATGACAATGAATACATAAAATTAAAAAAATCAAAACTGTCTTTTGTGCCTTTACAAAAAAAAACTAATTATACTATCACTCGGGATGATGTAAGGTTTCTAACGATACCTCATACATACAAATCTGTTCAGGCGTTTAAAAGTAAAGCTGGATTAAAGAAACTCACATACATACATGAACCCTGAAAACATAACACTCCTTTGGGCAGTCGTGTAATTAAAACAATACTCAATCAACCATTATCTACCATAGATTAAAAATAAAGAACAGATTATTTTAAAACAAAAACACGAAGTTCTCGTGACTGAGTTACCCTGGTTGGAACCAGGGGCGGATTTGGAAGTCTTTAGACCCTGGAGCAACGAAGGAGCGGAGGCCCCAAATTATTTTCAAAATCAATAGAATTCAACCAAATAAAAATTCAATATCAAATTCAATTTCTTTTTTTTTATATCTATTGTGGATGTTGAAAACTCTTTAGTGATTTGTATGTAGTGTGAACGGTTGACTGAAGTCAAAAAATATGAAAAAAAAGGAGAAACTATTTGACCGTCTAAGAAATTTTGTTTAGATTTACTACATTAGGGGCACCTCTATTGTGAAGGCCCCAGGGCCGTAGCATGCCCTTAACGAAATCCGGCTCTGGATGGACCCACAGTGGTAGATGCCCACGTCAGATTGACCAGACGTTGATGTATAGCCACGGCGAAGTTAGCCGAGTGGCAAAAATTAATTACCTGACTAATTCTTTGATAACGAAGCGGGCATCGCTTGTTTTCATGCTGGTAACACTGTAGGGTTTCAACGAATGCTTTTTTATTGGACATGTGTTTTTTTAGATTATTTTATCAACATATTCCTCCAAGGTATATTACTGACATATAAGACTATTTCATGAAAATGTTACTAATATACCTTGGAGGAATGTGTTGATGATTTATTTTGTTATTAATCAGTAAATATACTACCATTCTTGTCGCAAATAACATGTTGATAACTTACGACCTATAACTGAGCTGCAATTAGCAAAAAACGTGATAAAATTTTAATTTAACGCTCCAACCGAAGGTATACCCTTAATGGATTACTTTTTATTATTGTGTAGTTTAAAATGTTGTATATTTATTTAGTAGCAATATAGTAGTTTAGATTCCAGCTACATTTTTGAGCCGTTTGGGGTCGAAACTCTGGGTCCGTGGGGACCGAGTGGCCACTATCTTTAAAATCTCGTGACCAGAATGCTGGCGTATACTTGGGTCAGAGAATCAGCATTGCCATACAACGTGGCAGTGCCGCTAGTATTCTGGGAACGATGCCTTCTGACAGCGACTTTTTCATTTAGTTTAGTCCTTTTTATATAAGTAGTTTTTAGTTTTTCTTAAATTGAATTTTATGTGTAAATAATTCGATTTAGATTTCAAACGAGAACAGTTCATTCGTTCAAGACCTATTAAAAAACTATTCCTCATTATAATAATATTCTCTAGTTTAACATATATTTTTCTCTTGTAACAAAGAATGCAGAGAAGTACTTAAGTGTAAACCTTCGGTTGGAGCGCGAAATTCAAAATTTATCCCGTTTTTTGCAAATTGCAGCTCAGTTATAGGTCGTAAGTTATCAACATGTTATTTGCGAGAAGAATAGTAGTATATTTACTGATTAATCACAAAAGAAATCATCAAAATATTCCTCCAAGTTATATTACTGACATATACGACTATTTCATGAAAATGTTACTCCAACCGAAGCCTCCACCTTAATCTAGAATCATAATTTTTCATAAATCGTAACCTAAATTCACATATAAAACTGCATTTATGAGTTTCAGTAAAAATACATAGCATATAATTTAATAAACGATTACGGATTGGATACCTAAATAGTAATATCCAATCCGTATAGTAAAGCGACCTCAGTTCAATCAGCGGACGAGGTTGGCGAAAATTGAAAATTTACCCATCACAATACTGGCAAACATGTGGGTTACAGGGTTGCCACTTACAAAATAATTCGATCTAAATTAGTAAATAATTGGGCACAGGGAAATCTGATGATGAAGATCATCATCATCATCATCATATCAGCCGAAAGACGTCCACTGCTGGACAAAGGCCTCCCCCAAAGATCTCCACGATGGCCGGTCTTGCGCTAGCTGCATCCAGCGGTTTCCCGCGACCCTAACAAGATCGTCAGTCCACCCTGTGGGGGGCCTGCCCATGCTACGTCTTCCGATTCGTAGTCACCACTCGAGAACCTTTCTGCCCCAGCGGCCGTCGGTTCAACGAGCGATGTGCCCCGCCCACTACCACTTAAGTTTGGCAATTCTTCGGGGTAAGTCGGTTACTTTGGTTTGCCTGCGGATCTCATCATTTCTGATCCGATCTCGCAGGGAAACTCCGAGCATAGCCCTCTGCATTGCTCTTTGGGTGACCTTGAGCCTTCTTATAAGGCCCATCGAAAGCGACCACGTTTCTGCTCCGATGATGAAGATAAAGCTACGCTATTTCTGATTGACATAATAGGGAATGTACATGATTTTTTTTATAGCATTTCTTAACAAAATATGGAAATACCGTAAAAAAGTGAAATTAAAATTAAATTCGGCCAAAAAACACGGAAGATATAAGCATTTTAAACTACTAATTAGACAGCGATTAGACAGAGATGGAACATAGTATGTGCCGTCATATACTATAACGGCCAAATAATCTCCACGCTAAATTTTGTTTACCTTATAAAATAAACTACTTATGTTACGGACTGTAGGTACCTAGAATTGATTAAGTGTCAACCCTATTTCCTGATGCGAAATTAGGTATGCAAGCGGTGGTATAGTTTGGTATTTTAGCTGAAAGCTTCAAATAACCGCAGGTTTGGTGCAATAATCGCCATTATACCATATAATTTGTGTTTGTTTATGTTTTTGTATGATCATTATTGACAAGCCAGTTGCTGCCGCTGGTCGTGGGTTCGATTCCCATCCAGGACAAACATTTGTATGCATGAACATGTCTGTTTGTCCTGAGGCTGGGTGTAATTATCTATATAAGTATGTATTTACAAAAAAAAAGTAGTATATCAGTTATCTGGTTTCCATAGTACAAGCTCTGCTTAGTTTGGGATCAGATAACCGTGTGTGAACAATGTCCCAAGTTATTTATTTTATTTTTATTATTTGCGATTGACCCGTCCTACTGAACCGAAGGATAAGCGAGAGGAACTAGGAAAGAGGCGTTTATATATTTTACTAGGTGTTCCCCGCGGATTCACCCGCGTTCATTAGATAAATTGTATCTTAATATGTCCCTTGTTATATGTCAGAAGGTTGATAAGCAGACAGGCGGTCCACCTGATGGTAAGTGGCTACCGTCGTTTATCGCCATTTGCAATACCAATGTGTTGCCGACCTGTTACAATGCCGAGAAGGCAACTGGCTCTCAAATGCAATTGCCGGAACACACCGGTAGGTGCTTGGCGACAGATTTTCAGCTTGAGGGTACTACAAAGTACCCTACCACCGTGCTATGGTTTCCTCACGATGTTTTCCTTCACCGAAAGCTCAAGCTCATTGTAGGATTCGATCCCACGACCTTCGTCGCGGTTTCCGACGTCACTACCACTGAGCTATCATCGCCTTAAATTAAATGTCCTCTATATCCTAAGCTGCCAAATTTCTTCGTGTTCGGTTCAGCAGTTTAGGCGTGAAAAGATAACAGACAGACCGAGTTACTGCTGTTAAAATATAGAATTGCAGAACGGAAAACACACAACTTTACCCGTATAATTGGCAATCATCCAATCAATTCTGTTGTACAACTAAATTAATAACCAAGTACATATTGTCCACCAAATTTTGGCATGTTATTACAAGCCAAAAATGGCAGGATCGCCAAAAACGAGTGTCGAAAGCAAGTTTTCAATGAACTATGTAAAAGTTTGTAACTTAGTGATGCTTGAACATTCTTGTCCAACAGTTAACTTGAGATTAATGTGCGGAAAGAATGTTATTATTGGTTTAGTTTGAGTCTGCATTCTCTTCGCCGTCAATTCCAAGTGACAATGTAAAGTTTTTAGACTACTGGCCAAAGCAGGAGTGTAATCAGGACAGGGGCGGCTTTAGACATTACGAGGCCCCGCGGGTGGGTAGATTGTGTGAGGCCCCGTCTTTGTAATGATGCTTGACGAGACATGCTAAGTTTGTAAAAAAAAAATATACGTAAAAATAAGGTATATATCTGAATCTCTGAAACGGCTCCAAAGATTTTCATGAAATTTAATATACAAGTGGTTTCGGGGGCGATAAATCGATCTAGCTAGATTTAATTTTTAGGAAACACGATTTACCAAAACAAAACCGAGCAAAGCTTTATTAAACTTTCATATTAGAGATTCCTACGAAAATGAACTATAAAATTACGATGCGTAAAGCTAGTAGAAAATAATTCAAAAATGGCTTAAAAAATTATTGAACCATAGAAAAAAAAATTACCTGACAAATAAATCCATTAAGAATCTGTTCAAAGTTCTATTAAACACAAACACAAATATATAAAAACACCACAGTTAATTCTACAAAATACTGAAACACGACACTACAAATGTCCGATAACTATTTCGTCACTTCACTAATTAAAAAGTTTTTTCGAATTTGAATTTTTAAAAAACGTCTTCAGTCACTCTAGCACGAAACCATTTTGACACATCGAATCGTAAAAAATGAATAATCTGAAATACAATTAATTTAACTTGATGATTATATTATCTTTTATTATATAAATTATATCTGTATACAATGAGATCAAAATATAATAAAACTGTTGTATTTTTTATTAAAATATTTCTTACGTTAAATTCTTTCTGATTTGTAACGTCAAAATTATTTGTGCTAGTCCTATTTACGATAAATAAATTGATTTATCAATTAATATAGAATGCGTGTTGCTTGTACTGCGTTTTACGGAATACTGAATAGATAGAAAGGACTCACGCACGTCACTAAAAATTAGGGGTGCAATGTCAAACAAATACAAGTTTATACATGCGTTTGAATTTGATTTCTAACACCCTAAACATAAGGATTAACATAACTTGTAGACTTTATTTCAGTAGATTTTGAAACGACGAACCAATTGGCGTGATTGGTTAAGATACCATCTATCACGCAGTTCGTTGGTTCAATTCCCATCCAGGACAAAAAAAAAACAATTTTCAGAAAAACTATTCCTCGTCACATATTCTCTAGTTTAACATATATTTTTACAAATCTCTTGCAACAAAGAATTTCGTGAGTCTTGTGACGTCATAAAAGAAACAGAAACGTCAAATGGCATACAGATAATAAAACTTACATTTTATTTATCAAATTAAAAATAAATCTTATGTTTTTATAACAAAAATAGTATATTAGTATTTCTTATGGTAAATCTATATAAGTAACCTTATTTTTGATACATGTAATACCTTAATCCAAAGATAATAATATGGATTCAGTTCTATAATAATAAAAAAACCGAATGAATAGGCACAAAAAGGAAAACTATTTTCAATAAAGATATTCGTACCTCCCTAAAATAAATAATTTATTTTCTTTGAACGAACCCCAAAAATACCTTTACCGAGGGCGTATTACAAATCCATAGAGAATACTTATTGATTTTTCTGACAGTTATACTTTTTTATTTGAAATTATGGGCAAGGCTCTGGCACAATGCATTTTAGCTGTGGTAATTTATTATCATTTTGTTGCGTTATAGGGTAAAAAATGACATAACAAATTCAATTAAGGTTTAGTTTTGATTAATACTACTACTTAGTACGTCTCTTTACATAGACATATTAACTTTCCGCTCCGTGGTTTTACCCACGATCTCCTATTTTACCGGTAACTCCGGAGATCAGCACGTTCAAATAAACAAACTTTAGCTTTATTTTATGCTTTATTAGTATGAATAGATAACCCCCCCCCCCTTCTCCCGCCAACAAAAGGGATTTTAAGCCATTATAGCCATTTTATCTTTAGGCTTTATTTTTATACTACTATGGTAGCAAGCAAGCATACGGCCCACCTGATGGTAAGTGGTTACCGTCGCCTATCGCCATTGGCAATACCAAAGATATTGCCAATGTGTTGCTGACCTGTTACAATGCCAAGAAGGCAACTGGCTCTCAAGTGCAATTGCCGGAACACACCGGTAGGTGCTTGGCGACAAATTTTCAACTTGAGGGTGGTAGTCAACAAAGTACCCTACCACCGTCCTATGGTTTCCTCACGATGTTTTCCTTCACCGAAAGCCGAAGCTCACTGTAGGATTCGAACCCCCGACCTTCGTCTCGGCATCCGACGTCACTACCACTGAGCTATCATCGCCTTGACTTAGACTTGAGAATTTATTTATTTATTTAGACTCGAGATAGCAGGACTCGCTCATGAGCGACCGGAAATAAAGGTGGGACTGGCGCCCCTTTAAATCTGGCGCCCTGGGCGATCGCCCTACCGCGCCCTACCTAACGCCGGTACTGGATATACCTATGCAGTAAGTATTAGTTCAAAATTAAATTGATAAATCTATTGCTACATGAAATAGTAGGTAATACACATACGATAAATTGATTAAAAAAAAAATTGCTGGTCATGCATAAGTACCTATCTTATATATATAAAAGAAAGTCGTGTTAGTTACTCCACTTATAACTCAAGAACGGCTGAACCGATTTAGCTGAAAATTGGCAGGGAGGTAGTTTAGAGCCAGGAGAAGGACATAGGATAAGTAGGTAGGGGTAGGTAGGGTAGGTAGGTAAGGTAGGTAGGGGTAGGTAGGGTAGGTAGGTAAGGTAGGTAGGGGTAGGTAGAGGTAGTTAGGTAGGGGTAGGTAGTTAAGTAGGGGTAGGTAGTTAGGTAGGGGTAGGTAGATAGGTAGGGGTAGGTAGATAGGTAGGGGTAGGTAGAGGTAGGTAGGGTAGGTAAGTAAGGTAGGTAGGGGTAGGTAGTTAGGTAGGGGTAGGTAGTTAGGTAGGGGTAGGTAGTTAGGTAGGGGTAGGTAGTTAGGTAGGGGTAGGTAGTTAGGTAGGGGTAGGTAGTTAGGTAGGGGTAGGTAGATAGGTAGGGGTAGTTAGGGTAGGTAGGGGTAGGTAGGGTAGGTAGGTAAGGTAGGTAGGGTAGGTAGGTAAGGTAGGTAGGGGTAGGTAGTTAGGTTAGGGGTAGGTTACCTAACTACCTGCCCCTACCTAACTGTAGGGGTAGGTAGTTAGGTAGGGGTAGGTAGGTAGGTCCCAGTTTTATTTTTGTTCTCAGGGCAGGACAACGTCTGCCGGGTCAGCTTGTTATTAATAAAACTAACCTCTTTTTTGGATCCAGTTGTTATTTCTGAACGACCCTTTCAATATCTGTAACAAATAAACATAAAATTATTTATTACTATTTTGTAACGCACTTGACTAACGCATGAGTGTAAAGTGTCATAAATGTGAAATATGTTGTCGCTTAATTTTGATTGTATATCTATTAAATTCAATTGATAAATTTTAAATCTTCTGCCATGCCGTTCGCCACTGTGCGCCGGGCATAAGGCTAGAATAATATAGGCTCGGAATTAATAAGAAAGAAAGAAAAAAAGAAAGAAAGAAATATTTAATTTAACAGCACAATACAAAAGATAACAGAAAAAAAGCACGGAATATGAATATAAACGTGACTCCAGAAACATAAAAGAAAAATGAAATAATAATTTTAAAAAAAAATCTAAAGATGAAATGAAATTACGTCGCTAAGAGTAAATAATAGAACGGGAGCTTGAAAAACTAAAAATATTAGTTCTAAAATCCGTATTCAGTATATCGATAATTATATTCGTTAAAAACGAGAAAAGAAAAACAAATCAATACAAAACTTGTGGAGACAGTGTTGGGCACCTTGGTCATCATGGCCTCTCTTGTTGTAGGAGCGCTGGGCGTATGTCACGGCATGCGGCCATAAATGACCTAATCCGCCGATCTCTTGTCACCGCTGGCGTACCAGCCGTTTTAGAACCAAGTGGCTTGGTGCGCGACGATGGCAAGAGACCGGACGGAATGACTTTAGTGCCCTGGAGGTTGGGACGACCATTGGTTTGGGATGCTACATGCGTCGATACCTTGGCTCCGTCTCACCTTCCAGACACTTCAGTCATGGCCGGTGCTGCTGCCGCCCAGCAAGAATGCCTTAAGCGCCGCAAATATGCATCTATAGGCAATGGATGCATTTTTGTGGCGTTTGGTGTTGAAACACTGGGGCCGTGGGGCCCAGATGCCCTTCTTTTGTTTAAAGAGGTCTCCCGGCGCCTTATTGAGACCTCCCGTGACAGGAAGGCTGGTGTCTATCTAGCACAGCGGATCAGCATTGCCATTCAACGTGGCAATGCCGCCAGCCTTCTTGGCACGTTCACTCAGGGCAGTGATCTGGCACAACTTTTCTACTTGTAAATATTTTGTATTTTGTAAATTTAGTGTTAGAGTTATATTAATTTTTAGTTGTAAATATTTAATGTATATGATTAAATAAATATTCACATCCTACCTAATAAGTATACAAAACTTAAATGGACACATGTCAAAGTTTAATAATCTGTGATACATACATACCTACTTAACAGATACTGTAATGTGTTTACCCTAACTTTTTAAAGATGACTTTGAATATGCCTCAATGATAATAATCCATCAATTCTGTCAAATATTGTGTTGCCAGCATTTATGGTAAACATGATTTCTCATATTCAGCCATAAGGTGGAAGCAGCGGTTGGAGAGCGAAATTCAAATTTTATCACGTTTTTTGCAAATTGCAGCTCAGTTATAGGTCGTAAGTTATCAACAAGTTATTTGCGAGAAGAATGGTAGTATATTTACTGATTAATAACAAAATAAATCGTCAACATAGTCCTCCAAGGTATATTACTGACATATACGACAATTTCATGAAAATGTTAGTCCCTGAAGCGTCCCCCTTAAACATCGATACCTATGCAATGTTACAAAATATAAAAAGAAATACTTTAATATTTCAGTAATCATATACCGCCTAGTATAGGAAGAGTAGGTATTTTTTGGACTTCTTGAGACAACTTGAAAAGCCACTATACACGTAATCATTTCATTTCACTTCACTGGTTCACTTGTATTGATCTTTATTGGACAAAATACCACCGATAATATTCAATAAAACTCAAAATACACGATTTTATGAAAATAAAACGAAAACGCAACGTCACTTCGCAAGTTCCCGCCAAAAAGTCTAAAGCTGAATTTATGATGAAAATATTAATAGGGTAGTGTCCTGACATATCAAATCAGCTACTATTTAATAAATGTCAAAACGATAGTTTTATATTATGCAATTTTGTATGAAATACTACACTATGACGTCATAGTTTCACAGCATCAAATGATCTACTCTTTGCGGTTCCACTGGTAATTAAAAATCATAAAAAGCATTAAATGTACAACATATTTGATGTTTCCACTGTGTTTTATGCATTTGTTACCTAAAAAAATAAGTTTCTAAATCAGCACAATAAAAAAATACGTCCATCAAAATGAACTTTATCCCCTCCAGTTAACTAAGAAAAAGGGTATTGACACAGACAGACATACAACGAAGTGATCCTTGGGTTCCTGTACGGCTTTTGAGTAACGGAACCCTGAAAATACCATTTTTAATACCTCATTTTAATGCTGCAAAACTGTTTAAAATTTCATCCTAAAACGTTGAAACTTTATGATTTTTGTTTTAAATTTTAAATATGGAATTAAAATGCCCTGACCGAGTTACCGAACAATTTTACAGTCTGTAGGGATCTTCCATACATGAACGGGGGTCAAACCGTAAAAATACGATGCATATACAAATAATATCAATAGTTCAGCATTATATTTTAATTGTTTGGATTAAAATTGAACATCCTTGCAAAATAATATACCTTATTTAGATTGGATAACTATTTAATGCAATAGGCTAGATGACAGTGTCAAAAATAAATGACCAAACACTAACCAATGCATAAAACATCTGAAAACACGCGGAAACATCAAATATGTTGTACATTTAATGCTTTCTATGATTTTTAATTACCAGTAGAACAACTAAGAGTAGATCATTTGATGCTGTGAAACTATGACGTCATAGTGTAGTATTTCATACAAAATTCCATGTAACCGATCGTTTTGACATTTATTAAAGAGTAGCTGATTTGATAAGTCAGTCATCTACCCTATTGATGTTTTTTTATTCAATTGATAAATTTTAAGTGGCAGTGCCGTCCGCCGGTCTGCGCCGGCCATAAGATTTAAATTACAACAAGAGTCAGTTCCCTTCTAGGCTTTGTGTGCTTACCACCATCGGCCACATCATCACTGACCACGGTGAAATTGTGGTCAAACTTATACCTATAAATTACTATTAATAATTACTTTTTTTAACCATGTTATATTCTGACATTAAAATAAAAAAAAAATAACCATTCAACACTTTTTAACCGCCCCAGCTTCGCACGGGTGTACAAATCTTTGAATTTCTCAGCTTTTCTGTACTATAATATGCATGTATTATACATATAAACCTTCCTCTTGAATCACTCTATCTATTGCTGAAAATTGCATTAATATCCATTGAGTACCTAATTGAAAAGATCTAAGCGAACAGACAGCGGAAGCGACTTCATTTTGTATTATGTTTTTTTTTTATACTACTAAGGTAGCAAGCAAGCATACGGCCCACCTGATGGTAAGTGGTTACCGTCGCCAATCGCCATTTGCAATACCAGAGATATTGCCAATGTGTTGCCGACCTGTTACAATACCGAGAAGGCAAACTGGCTCTCAAGTGCAATTGCCGGAACACACCGGTAGGTGCTTGGTGACAAATTTTCAACTTGAGGGTGGTAGCCAGCCAGGCGGGTACTACAAGGTACCCTACCACCGTGCAAATTACGTATGTTAAGAAGATTTGACAAAAATACACAAATACGAACACAGATTAAAGAACATAGTACTAAGTATCTACAGATAGGCAAAGAAACAAATCGGAGGAACGCTTATGCGCTTGACAAACGTCAAATTACTTATTTTTGTCATTACAAATTAAAACTCTTTTTCATTGAAATAGAGACTAAAATACTATAATCACTTGAGATATTGTATCGTTTCACCGACTTGTATGGCCCATACCATAGCGTGGACAGCATAATAATTCCCACAAACATTAGCTGTACTACTTAAGTCAAGTGTTGCCACATTAGACATGGCTGGTGCATTTAGTTTTTGTGGTTGCCACCCGACAGTGACAGATTGCAGCCCGCTTGCTATTCCACGAGTGGGCCCTGGGGACGTCATTAGTCAACGTATCTCGCAGTGACGTTTATTAAGCTTTTACGACGGTTTTACTTGCATTAGAGAAGGGATTTTAATGTTTTTATGGTTCGTTCTGTTTCTGTATCGCTAAAGGAAAAAAACCGGCCAAGTGCTAGTTTGACTCGCGTAACGAGGGTTCCGTAAAGATAATTTCCTATGTTACTTTAAATACCATAGACTTGTTATGTAGATTAATAGGTTTTACTGTAATCTAAAATAAAAATAAAGTAAAGAACTATTTTCTGTATTTTTTTCAAAATTTTAGGCCATTTAGTTTCGGAGATAAGGGGGGAATGGTCAATGTCAACGCAATAAAAAATACGTTCATTAGTGTCATATTGACATCGACCCCGTGATTTTTCTCAATTTTTGGAGTACCTACTAAGTGTAAAATGACCCTGGCCGATTTCGAGACATCTCCTTTCAGTGTAAAAGCATCTTTAGTAGGATTTCATTAATTTAACGCATGTCGGAGTACCATCGTGTGTTCCTGACACAAATTAAGAAAACGTCTTATCAAGTTGACTAATTAAAAATTCCTTACAGTGCCAATCTTTGCACTCTACGGCGTTGCAATAAAGCTTATAATGGTTATGGACAAAAACAGATGCTTACTTAATTTAAACGTTACTTTGAAGAATTGATATGTTTGTCAAAAAAGAGATTAAAGTAATTCATATTTTTTAAGGTGGAATTTTTTAAATTATTACTTCAATTTCAAGTGCCTATGAGTCCTCAGATCGAAGCTGACGAAGCCCGTAAAAGTACACAACACACTACACACAACCGATCACGCTACCGTCCTCGACGGCGAGGACCGCCGCGACGTCCCACTCAGTCTCGCCCCGTTCAAGCGGCCCGACCTGCTTGCAGTAATCCGACCGCCCCCAATTAGTCGTAACTCGTACTAAGTCCTCCCACTCCCCCGGTAACGCCCTGAGCCGAGGTTTGTACCCCACTCGGGGGTGCCCTCAGGCGTTGTTACCTAAATGTTACCCGGCTGAGAGCCCTCTGCGCTCGCCGATTGTCCGGTAAGGTTGGAGCAGCCATCAGAGGCTACCAACTTTAGTCCTTTCAAAGAAAAGCAAAAAAAAAAGCCTATGAGTCGTCAATTTCTAATTAGCGATTCCTTAGTTACATATATCTGTTATTTATTGACCAGGAACCAATGTATGGATTTAAATAGTTTCATAAGCTTAATTAATACATCTATACTAATATTATAAAGAGGAAAGATTTGATTGTTTGTTTGCATTGAATAGGCTCCGAAACTACTGAACCGATTTGAAAAATTCTTTCACTAATAGGAAGCTACATTATCCCCGATGGTTATAGGCTACTTTTTATCCCGGGAACGCGAGTGAAACCGCGGGGAACAGCTAGTAGAATAATAAAATGATGCGCTAATAACAAAAGTTAAATTAAAAAGATCCGGATTGTTTTTTTTAATAATATATTGCCCGATAGATAGGTTTGTAAGTATATTTTTTCTAAAAATCCGCTAATTTGATGCTCTGATGTATATTACTACGTATAGAGAAGCTATCCTAAGCAAAGGTCATGCTCCATTTTGTTAATATTCGCTGCAGCGCTGAAATAAAAATTTGTCGTCGAACCAGACGTAACCGTATCACTAGAATGTGTAGTTTTCGCGTCTAAAAAGTCGTAAGCGCCGAGATTTTAAGCAACTAAGTGATGTGCGGCCCGATGGCTACACTTAAGAGGAGGCTATCTGTGTATGTCTTCATCTCTTACTAAACTGGCGGTGACAAGCGAGACAGGAGAAACGTAATTTTGGTAAAAAATATGGTTTTATGTTATTTAATGAATCTAAGCCTTTTTTTTTTAAAAGTAAAAAAACTATTCCCTTTCAAATGGGTTTCAGAACGCATGTTAATATTTTTCAAGTTATTTGGATGTCCCAAATAAGAGAAGAATGCATTCTTAGTTTTAAGAAGGGGCATATATACGATTTTTTTCTGATGTTACAAATGGAAAATTCAAATTTTATTAAAAACTATTCCCCGTCACATTATCTCTAGTTTCACATATATTTTTTCCAAATCTCTTGGAACAAAAAGTACAGAGAAAAACGCATTTTAGAATCATCATTTCACGTTCATCGCCTTAAACAGAACATAGTGGTTATATGTGATGTCTTCTCTATACGTCGTAATATACCTCAGTGTTTTGATGTATTAAATTTTAATATACCCATTGACACTCTGTTAATAAAGACGAATCTAAGGACATAATCATTTATCAAAATCGTTTATGAGATAAGAGGTGGCTACGCCTCAGTCGGGTATTTCTAGAACGTTCTAATAATTACGAAGATCCCGCGAAAAAAGGAAAAAAATACATCATTACTTTGAATTCAAAACCTTTAAGCACTAAACTTTATTTATTACGAAGTTTAAAATACTGGCACTCAGTCGAAACCTTGGAGCCGAGTCTTTTTGCATTTTTTTCAATTCATTTAACTCCCCCCCCTCATCACTACGTACCATCCCGTCTTTTTATAAGGCATTGACATGAAAAACTTTTAATTAAAACTGGAGGAGACCGCTTCATGGATTTTTCAACATTTATTTTCTTTCTAGTTTTTTTCATCACAATTTTTTTTAATGAATAGTTGAATTTTATAGTTTTTCTCTTTCTCTGTGACTTACACAACTAACGAATAGGTCTTCACAGGGTCTTGTTAATTGTTAGACGCCACGGTTCGTTTTGCATTTGCTGAGAAGAGCCACCTACTAACCGATTATGGCCGACTATGGCCAAGTCAATCTATTTACATTCGCGGGTTCGAATCCTACAATGAGCTTGAGCTTTCGGTGAAGGAAAACATCGTGAGGAAACCATAGCACGGTGGCTGACTGACACACTACCGTGGTCAGTGATAATGTGGCCGATGGTGGTAAGCACACAAAGCCTAGAAGGGAACTGGCTCTCAAGTGCAGCTGTCAGAACACACCGGAAGGTGCTTGGCGACAGATTTTCAACTTGACGGTGGTAGCTAGCCAGGCGGGTACTACAAAGTATCCTACCACCGTACTATCCTCACCAAAAGCTCATTGTAGGATTCGAACCCGCATTCGTCTCGGCATTCGACGTCACTACCACTGAGCTATCATCGCCTTGAATGCATCGCCCGACATCAAAAGCGTTTGTAGTAACACTGTGGTCATGTTTTTAAAAGTCATCAATGTGATCTTCTAAATCGTTCTGCTCTTTAAAACTAGCTTCTTTTAAACAAATTGCATCCAATATGGCGGAACCGTAAATCCGGAAGTTAAAAGGAACAAGAATTGAGCGTAATAGTGCCGCTTCCGGAGAATTCCGGACTTTTCCGGATCTCTAAAGCACAATAGGACATAAAAATTTTATGACCATCTGAGAGCAAATTATGCCTGAAATTTTTCAGGCTCTCGTACGGTAGTGTTCAAGCGATAAGATGTAGCGGTTTTGTGAGTTTTAATTTGAATGCAATTTTGTTTCGCTGCATCTAGTTTTTTATTTCACGTTCCTTTTTCAATATATTGGTAATTTTCCGATAATAGGGTAGTTTCCTGGCATATCAAATCAGCAACTTTTTAATAAATGTCAAAACGATCGGTTACATGGAATATTGTATGAAATACTAAGCTATGACGTTATCGTTTCACAGCATCAAATGATCTACTCTTAGTGGTTCTACTGGTAATTAAAAATCATAGAAAGCATTAAATGTACAACATATTTGATGTTTCCGCGTGTTTTCAGATGTTTTATGCATTGGTTAGTGTTTGGTCATTCATTTTTGACACTGTCATCTAGCCTATTCACGGTTCTCCGAATAAGTGAGTTTCAGTTTAGCACAGTGTGTTATGGTTAATCTTACATAAAATCCGTGAAAATCACGACGCTTACGACTTTTTGGTTGCGAATAAAATACATCTTAAAAACGTTCTAGCGCTACTGCCTGTTTAGACGACTAATTATTGTTTCAGCGCTGCAGCGAACATTAACAAAATGGAGCACGACCTTTGCTAAGGGTAGCTTCTCTATACGACATACGTAGTAATATTGAGAATACCTATTTCTCGTATATCCCCATTGGCGTCGGCCATCTGACAGCGGAGGTCACTGATAGCTAGCTAGCTAACTTTGTTTTTCCACATGAAATTTTCAAAATAAGTTCACAGAAACAAAATCGTTTAAATGCCGTCACACGGTTGTCCACTATAAAGGGAAATCTATTCAAGCTGTGACATACTTGTCGACGCCCTCGCTGTGAGCCCGTTCCTTGCACCACATTTGAAAGCTTTAGTGGGCGGGTCATTGCTCTAAAGGCCACTATAAAGAGGCAGCCAATCCATTGAAATTTCAAGAGGTTTTAAAACAACTATAAAACGATTTTAGAACGTTAATATTATTCTATTGTTAATAACCAGGTATAAATATTCTATTGGTAAGGTGATTTCGGTAGGTTTACTTTACTACGTACCCCCCGCGGTTTCACCCGCGTTCCCGGAATAAAAAGCCTATAACTCTCGGAGATAATGTAGCTTCCTATTAGTGAAAGATTTTTTAGAATCCGACTGCTAGTTCCAGAGATTAGCACGTTCAAACAAACTCTTCAGAGCTTTATCTATCTATACTAATAATAAAGCCGAAGAGTTTGTTTTTTCGTCCTCGTTCTCGAGAAAAATGCTGATTTTCATGGCGTTTCGTGTTTAAGGCAATGCTATACGTGAAATGATGATTCTAAAATGCGTTTTTCTCTGTATTATTTGTTCCAAGAGATTTGGAAAATATATATGTTAAACTAGAAAATAGGTGACGGGGAATAGTTTTTTTTTAAATTAGGATTTTTCATTACTAACATCAGAAAAAAAACGTAAATATGCCCCTTTTATTTAAACAAAGAATGCATTCTTCTCTTATTTGGGCTATCCAAATAACTTGAAAAATATTAACATACATTCTGAAATCCATTAGAAAGGGAATAGTTTTCTTACTTAAAAAAAAAAGGCTTAGTTTCTTTTTATACAACACACGTCTTTCCTGTCTCGTTTGTCTACGTCAGTTTAGTAAGGAACGGACATACGCAGTGAAGTGCGGCCCGATGGCTGCACTTGAAGGAAAACATCGTGACGAATCCATTGCCCAATGGTAGGTTTTTCGCCTGACTGGCTATCACCCAAGTTGAAAATTTGTTGCCAACCATTTACCGGTGTGTTCCGACACCTGCACTTGCGAGCCAGTTCCGTTCTAGGCTTTGTATGTTTACCACCATCGGCCACATCATCACTGACCACGGTGAGATTGTGGTCAAACACAGGCCTATACATAGTAAAAAAAAAACACAGGCTAATAAATAGGTAAAAAAACAAGCGCACAATTCAATCGAACAGACTCACTATCGATATCGATACTAGGTAGGGCGCGCCATGTTATAGTAATTTATCTGTACTATCGACTTCTCCCAACACTATGCGCCACGGAAACGGAACTGTATTGTGTCAAGTCGGCGATTCCCAAACTATAAACTATGCTATAGAATGGAACAGATTTTATTCTGTCAGTGAAACTTTTGTAACAACAGATGAAAACAAATAGGACAGTATTGCAAACTTTACTGAAGGCTTCGATTCGCGTTGTCTATTGATTGAGCTAAGGCAGATTCTTTCGCCATTTTATATTATAGTACCTAGCTGTTTCCAGCGGCTTTACCTGCGTTCCAGGGATAAAAAGTAGCCCATAGGATTCGGGAATAAGAAGGTATAATTCCAGAGATTACCTTACCTCTAGATTAACTTCAAACTTTATTGTTTTCATGTGTAAAAGGATGACAAATAATACATTATATAGAACAGAACATGAAACCCTGTTAGGGCACAGCAAAGTATAAAAATAAAAATAAGAACAAAAAATAAAGTAAAATATTAGAATTCATTAAAATACTTAGGATTAATGTTATTATAATGTCCATTTACATTTATATAAAATAATGAAAAATTTCCTACATTTCAACAATAATAATAATTATTATAATTGCAAGTTTTATTAATATAATTACATTACAAGATTTACCGGGATATAGTATAGTAACCTTCAGGAATAATGTAGCTTCGTATTAGTGAAAGAATTTTTCAAATCGGTTCAGTAGTTTCAGAGCCTATTCAATGCAAACAAACAAACATACAAACAAATAATCAAATCTTTCCTCTTTATAATATTAGTATAGACTAGCTGTTCCCCGCGGCGAGGTCACCGGGGACTGGCGGGCGGGGAGCTTTTTCCGCCAACGCGTTAAGCTGGAAACAAATTATCGGACGCGGCTGAGGGACGCGGCTGACAGCTGCGACTTATATGTATCTAGATAATGAATGTACACTGAGCTGTGCAAATCATCGGATGTAAGTCGTGGACGTAACCTTGAGCTGACCTTGAGCGTTCGGACGTCCGATAGAAATCTGGCGCGCTGGATGTTTTTGTCAGCGGAAAACGTCCGCGGACGGTATGCACAGGGTGCGGGACCCGTCCGTGCGCCAGAAGGACGCGGAATACGCGAGAGGTCGGACGTATCTACACTACTACTACCTAAAAATGGACGAAAAAATTATAGAGTGTGTTCGTAATAGAGAAATACTATTTAATCACACAATAAAATTATACATCTTCATCTACAGTTCTTTGTGGAATAGGCCATAGATAATACATCATAAACTAGAGGAATAGGCGTCGGAACGCGTCCGCGAGCCACGTTTCAAAAGACTGTGCACACTTATCAGTCGCGGCTGTCAGCCGCGTCCGATAATTTGTTTCCAGCTTTAGCTTAGCCGTCCGAAGAGGAAACACTACCAACATTCTGGGAACCTTGCCGTTGAGCGCACGCCTCGAGGAACTTTTTTATATATAGATTGTATATTTGTTGTAAATAGTTGTAAATATAGCTTATAGTCATGTTATTAAAAAAATTATATTGCATAAAAAAATGTAATTAAGATTTATTTTTTTAGAAATTATGTCGACAAATAAATAATTTTGATTTATTTTGTGTGACAGCAGTATATTTTTTTACTTTGTTATATTGTAAAAATACCTAAAAACACTAAAATCGGTTATATTTTGAAAACATATTAAGCGCATGTAAAATCACATAATTTTGTTTAAAAATATTGGATACTATCGTTTGTCCGTGACTTTGATCAACATTAGTTGGATTATTTGAATAAAAAAATTAAAATGTAGAAATTAGAAAAAATAATTCGAATTTTCAAATGTCACCGAAGAATATAGGCACTAAATACCTAGATTATTAATTAAGAAAGAGATTAATATAATAGACCGGACAATGGAAACATTTTTATAAAGAAACTCATCACATAATTATTACTCGCGGGCGTAATAAAATAGTCTCTGTTTGTAAAGTCAAAATAACAGCTTTTTACAAAATTCGTATGAAATAATATACGGTATACTGAAAAAAAAAACAATCACAACATTTTTTTGTATGTTTGTTTGTTTCGGCTAATTTAAAAAGGTTGAAACGGCTGGACCGATTTTTACGGCACTTTAACTGATAAATAGCTTATGTTTAAAGGAGTCACTTAGGGCACTTTTATTTTTGAAAAAGATGTAGTGTTTCACGTAAAAAAGAACGCAGGTGAAACCGCGGGCGACAGCTAGTATGACATAAAACTTGTTACCAATAGGCAATTAGTCGTGCAGTGGTATTTTAAAGTTGCAAATTTAAAAATTGTAAAATCATAATTGCATAAACATAACATTTAAATTATAACTTTTTAAAAATAACATGAGAATGGCGTTACTATTTAAATAAAAAAATCTATATAATAATGTTAATGTTTTAAAATAATGTTTAGTCCATGTAGAATAATAATGAAGATTTTACTTTTCGTTTTGTTTTTAGGTAAGTTTTTTTTAATATGTATTAAAAAATCGGTGGTTAAAATTACCATTGGCTATTTTCAAACCCCGACGAAAAAAGAGGGGTGTTTTAAGTTTGTCATGTGTATCTGTGTGTGTATTGCCAGTGATGACATATCCTGTTGGGCGTCGCCACCATTTAATACAGCTTTAATAGATTTCCCTTTATAGTGGACAACCGTGTGACGGCATTTAAACGCTTTTGTTTCTGGGAACTAATTTCCAAAATTTCATGTGGAAAAACCAAGTTAACTAGCTAGCTAGCCAGCTATCAGTGACCTCCGCTGTCAGATAGCCGACGCTCAATAGGATATGGAGCAGAGACGTGGTCGCTTACGATAGGCCTCATAAGAAGGCTCAAGGTCACCCAAAGATCAATGGAGAGGGCTATGCTCGGAGTTTCCCTAAGAGATTGAATCAGAAATGATGAGATCTGAAGTCGAACCATAATAACCGACATAGCCCGAAGAATTGCCAAACTGAAGTGGCGGGGCACAGTTCAGTTTAGGCCCTGATAAGGCACTTATGAACGTTGACAGTTACAATAGACTCTACCACCGGTTCCACATACACTTACACTGAGAACACTCCGGCAACAAACTCAGCAAGGCTTTTTTTTTGTGTGGATCTTTCTTTAGAATTTATGTAATTAAAGTTTTTGTTTTAAATATCTATAAACTTCATACAATAGTCACTTGAGGAGGGGGCCTCAAGTGCAGAGAGAAGCTACTACAACCATGTATTCTTCTGGTTCTGGTTGCCCATAGTACAAGCTCTGTGTAGTTTGGGATCAGATAACCGTGTGTGAACAATGTCCCAGGATATATTTATATTTAAAATGTTGCAGTGACGCTGTCCAGCACAGCACCCACGCCCCAGGGTGCCATGTCCCTGGAACAGCCCCAGAGCCCGCTGGTATCCATGCTGTCCTTCCCCATGCAGATACCAGCATCACTTTTCAGTTATCTCTTCAAGAATTAAAATGTATTGATATTATTCATGGAGTTTTAATGACCTTTCTACCTTCAAGTCATTGACAAATATTTAGCTAGTACTCTGCGAGGAGGTGCGGATCCAATGGATGCAATTGCCCCTTTGACCCCTTGAGCTACGACCAATTTTTGATTATTGAATAGACTTTTTTTATTTACTTATCAATTTTTTTTTATTTATGGCATTAGGCGACAGTAACCATTTTTTTTACTATGTATAGGCCTGTGTTTGACCATAATCTCACCGTGGTCAGTGATGATGTGGCCGATGATGGTAAGCACACAAAGCCTAGGAAAGAACTGGCTCTTGGGAACGGACGAAAAGGAACTTGTGAGTGGTACCTAGCCAGGCGGGTACTACAAACTACCCTACCACCGTGCTATGGTTCAGTTGCTCAAGCTCTCGACAGTCTACTCGGCATTCGACGTCACTACCACTGAGCTAGCATCACCTTAAAACTTACTATCAGGTGGACCGCCTGCCTGTTTATCAACCTTCTGACATATAAAAAGGGGGGGGGGGTCCAGCCGAATCTCACCCAATCTCACGTGAGTAGAGGGATAGATAGGGCTTAAATTAAGTAAATGTTTCTCCACTAAAATATGGCAAAATCACATATACATAATAATAATTATCGTGGTTAATTACTAGTAGTAAACACAAAAAATACGCATGTTAAAAAATCTAATGTGAGATTCAGGGAGGAGGGAGGCAGTCGAGCCTTTTTACTTACTTTAAGGAGATGCTATACGTGAAATGATGATTCTAAAATGCGTTTTGCTCTGTATTCTTTGTGGCAAGAGATTTGGAAAAAATATATGATAAACTGGAGAATATGTGACGGGGACTAGTATTTTTTTAAATTGAGATTTTTCGTTAGTAACGTCAGAAAAAAATCGTGAATATGCTCCATTTTAAAACTAAGAATGCATTTTTCTCTTATTTGGGCAATCCAAATAACTAAAAAAATATTAACATACATTCTGAAATCCATTAGAAAGGGATAAAAGTTTTCATACTTTTTTTAAAGAAGCTTAGTTTCTTTTTAATAACATTAAACCGTCTTTTTTAGTCAGCTTAGTAAGGGACGGGGACATTCGCGGAGAGCCTCCTCTTAAGGTGGAGGCTTCGGTTGGAGCGCGAAATTCAAATTTTATCACGCTTTTTGCAAATTGCATCTCATTTATAGGTCGTAAGTTATCAACATGTTATTTGCGACAAGAATGGTAGTATATTTACTGATTAATAACAAAAGAAATCATCAACATATTCCTCCAAGGTATATTACTGCCATACACGACTATTTCATGAAAATGTTACTAATATACCTTGGAGGAATATTAGTATACGACCTATACTCAGCTGCAATTTGTAAAAAACGTGATAAAATTTGAATTTCGCGCTCCAACCGAACGTTTACCCTTAATGAAAATATGTACGTTACATTAATAATAACTGTCTTCATTAGTATAGTGAAGTCTTCAAAAGTCTCTTAGAAAAAAGGGTCTGAGCCTGTCCCACGCGGGACATTTAATTTTGATTTCATAATCGGGACTTTTGCCAGAAGTCCCAACTGCTGCCCACAACGTAATCGCAAGTCTAAAGTTGCGAGCGTTTGATGGCCCGCAGATATTTCATACATTTTAATTTATTACGTTAATTTCAAGCACCCTGTGAGTCATAATTTTGTGATTAGCAACTTAGAGATATGGCTACAGATTTATCTATATTCATTTTGCATACAAAATATTGTAGAACTGTATTTTAGTTTGTTGATGGATTTAAATAGTTTCAGAAGCATAATCCTACTAATTATACCTAAATGTGAAAGGTTATGAGTATGGATATTTGTTTATCTACTCTCATATCGTAAAGTTCTAATTATTAAATCAAAAACAGTACTTTAATGACCCACTTTATGCACACCCGTCTATAATGAAATTAAAAAATTATATTATAGTACAGTTTTCTTCCCAAAATAACTTTTTTTCATTAAAGTACAAGTATTTGGACATGTCTGGCCACTTATAATGTTTTTTGGGTTTTAATACTTCAATTACTGTCAGTCAACTTGTCAAACGAAATAATAAAGAAAAAAGCATTATAAGTGGCCAGACATCAGGACTAAACAATTATAATTTTAGATGCAAATTTACTTTGTCACACGGATTCGGGCTCCATGATGATTAATGTTTGTTTATTTTATTGATTTTTTTTGCATACATATACTATTTTGGCCAAAAATGATAGAAATATAGCAGTGATATTAAGGTGAAATAAACTTGGATCTGAAATTGTGGAGGCGGCAATGGAAATGACGAATAATCGATACCCGTAAGTCATGAAAACCTATGACAAAATATTATCGTTTTTTTTACCTTTAAATTACATTATTAGATGAGTTTAGATAAAGTACTGTATGATACTGCACATAATATGTATTAAAAACTCGTGTGATACTATTAAGAACCTCGCCTACGGCTCGGTACTTAAACTCACACTCGTATTTTAATAACCCCTATTATGCAACAGTATCATAAACTACTATTATACCCTTGATTAACACATAGGATACTTTTTATCCCGGGAAAACATAAGATCCCTCGGAAACGCGGGTGAAACAGTTTTTATCAATTGAGATACGTCTCAGGCGTTATCCACAAAATTCCTTCCAATAGGCTGTAAAAATTGATGTAATAGATATTCAAAATACCTCTGATTTTTTTGACTCTAGCTATCTCTGAATGTCAAAAGTTATATATTTTCAAGTATCTTCCGTATTATGCTTTCGATAAGTTCAGATTCCCATAATTTAGTTGCGTAACTACATTCTAAGGCACCTGTTCGACAGGCCACGTTAGCCGCCAGTGCGGCTTCTAAAATATATTTTTATTCGTGAATTCTCAAAATTTGGAATAAACTTTTTAAGTTTTTCATATACGAGTGGGTTTCAAAATTACTAAAAATCTGCATACGTTAAAGGTACTTTAATGGCCCGTTGAATTAAAAAATCGCCTAAATTTGTAATAGTTTATAGTTTCATTACATTTTGACTTCATTTTATGCATCAAGCACACTCTATATCAAACAGAGTTAATTAAATAATAATATAGACTTAAATCTTGTAATAGAGAAGTAATGCAGCTTTACAGTATCGATGTTTCGAAGAAGTGCTCGAACAAATGAACATCGAGTATTATTGATTTTGTATGTTCTCTTTTCCGAAGCCGGTGGTATCAGTAAATTTCTCCGCGAAATGCTTGCATCACATCACGATCTGATGATGTACGTACTTATGTGATGAGACTGGTAGCTACATGGTAACTGTACCCCACTCTATGTCAATTTTATTCCAATCCTATAGAAACAATAGTGATGATGAATGGGTAAAAAATAATTAATTCTGTTTAGTCCGTCAGTTATGTTATCAAAAAATATTAGATACGTATTTTTTATTTTATCAAATCAATAAAAAATTACAAAGGTAAGTCGCATCAAAGTTCAGGAGTGGGTACTTGTGACGTCACGTCTCTGTACAAAAGTGTACTAAGACGTGACGTCACGCGAAATTTTAACGCACTGTATCTTCGTTATTTTTAGGTTGGAACTAAAGAAAAAATATGTCCAATGTTTTTTGGTTATCTAACTGACGGACTAATTACATTTTTTTAGTCATATCCCTATTTAACCATAAGCAGATGATGACCAAAAGAGCTTTCAAATCTACTGGTAGTAATTGCTTGCAGACAGACTTTCAACTCGAGAGTAGGCAACTGGACACTAAAAAGCTCACATAAAAATAAAACACAAAAGAAAATTCCAAAAAAAAGTTTTAATAACCAAATTGACATCTACAAATTTTTACATCATCAAATTTTCTACAGCCAAAAAATTTACCGAAATGTATGCCCAAATTAACCTAAATCACGGGCAATTTAATAGCAAGGGGGTGGGCATGGTGGTGGTTCTGGGCATGGGCAAGGCATTTCACAGGGGGGCGGCGGGCAGGGCGGTGGCGGGCAAGGTGGAGGCGGGCAAGGCGGGGGTGGGCATGGGCAACCAGGAGTGTAGACTGTCGTGGGACCCACACAGGGGGGGAGGGAGCGACTGATGCAGATAGATGGCGGAGCTATGGTCGGCTGACCAGCGTTGCCGATGCAGATGGTAGACCCATCACACGCTCTGAAGCAGCGCCAGGGTGCAGCCGCTGCGTAGCCAACCAGAACTGGAAAATAGTCTTTTTATTAATATACAAGATCATTATTTGACAGGCCAGTTGGCGCAGTTGTGTTCGATTACCATCCAGGACAAACATTTGTGTGCATAAACATGTCTGGGTGTAATTATCTATATAAGAATGTATTTACATAAAAAATGTAGTATATCAGTTATCTGGTTGTCCATAGTACAAGCTCTGCTTAGTTTCGGATCAGGATAGCCGTGATACATTTTATCCCGCGGAGCGGAAAGTTAGTTATAAATGAGAAAGTTTGTGACTATGTTTGTTACTGCTTCACGCTCAAACGACTGGACCAATTTTTATGACATTTAGTGTGGAGGTAGCTGATACCCTGGATTAACACATAGGCTACTTTTAATCCCTCGAGAATGCTAGTAAAGCTAGTAAAGTGCTCATTACAGTTGGAGAATTCAAACTAACATTCAAATGTATGTTAAACATAAGTTGATCGACAAGGCCTATTATAAGGTGGCTCATTACATAGAAGACAAGAATACATGGTTGTAGTAGCTTCTCTCTGCACTTGCAGCCCCTTGGCCAAGTGATAATTGTATGAAGTTTAAAACTGTAATTACATAAATTAAAAAAGAAAAGATCCACCAAAAAAAGAAGCCTTGCTGAGTTTCTTGCCGGAGTCTTCTCAGTTTAAGTGTATTCCGAACCGGTAGTAGAGTCTATTGTAAAACTGTAACTTTTGACATTCATAAGTGCCTTATTAGGGCCTAAACTGAATAAATGAGTTTTGATTTTGATTTTGAAATATTTTAACCCTATGAGCGTCGGCCATCTGACAGCGGAGGTCACTGATAGCTAGCGAGCTAACTACGTAACTTTGTTTTTCCACATGAAATTTTCAAAATAAGTTTGGAGAAACAAAAGCGTTTAAATGCCGTCACACGGTTGTCCACTATAAAGGGAAATCTATTAAAGCTGTGACATGCTTGTCGACGCCCTGTTTTAATTGATTCTCGCCACTTAGCGACAAGGACTAGTCAAATCCAATAACTAAAGTTCTAAAGTTAACTGTCTGTGGTCTGACTAGGGAAGTGTCAGTCAGGAGTTCAGGACATTTGCGGCCACAGTATTGAACGAGGACTGAAATTTATTGTTCTAAGGAATCTTGCGAACTTGAACTTTAACAGTTTATGTCCAACTCAAATGTAAATTGCAAATGTTTTGTGTTCACGCCTTTTTACTCGACTTTGGCAAAGTTAAAAACGAGGGTTATGTGTTTGACCTGTAATTTAATGAATGATATGTCGTGACATTCGTCTTTATAAGTCTATTATAATTTAAAAAAAAAATCGGTTAAAATACTGTTTTTTCATTTGAAAGGTGTCATATGCAAGAGTGTTTTTACGGTAGAGGATTTAATATTAAGTTCTTAGTTATGTTTCAAGAAAATCCGTTCAGCCGTTCAAACGGCTCTTTTGCCTAGTGTGTTGGGGGTTTCTTTAAATTTTTGAAATCAGTTATTACTTGCTGTTTCCCGCGGCTTCACTCGCGTTCCCGGGATAAAAAGTAGCTTATAACCTTAGGGGATAATGTAGCATTTTTACTAATGCAAACTCTTAAGCTTTATTATTAGTATATTATAGACTAGCATCCGCCCCGCGGTTTCACCCGCGTTCCCTAAGTATGTTATGTTTTCCCGGGATAAAAAATATATGTTATTCCAGGGTATGATCTATCTATGTGCCAAGTTTCATCCAAATCCATTCAGTAGTTTTTACGTGAAAGAGTAACAAACATACATACATACTCACAAACTTAGCATTTATAATACTAGTAGGATAGATAAAACACTTTTTTTTTTTTTTACTATATATAGGCCTGTGTTTGACCACAATCTCACTGTGGTCAGTGATGATGTGGCCGATGATGGTAAGCACACAAAGCCTAGAAGGCAACTGGCTCTCAAGTGCACCTGTCGGAACACACCGAAAGGTGCTTGGCGACAGATTTTCAACTTGAGAGTGGTAGCCAGTCAGGCGGGTACTACAAAGTACCCTACCACCGTGCTATGGTTTCCTCACGATGTTTTCCTTCACCGAAAGCTCAAGCTCATCGTAGGATTCGAACCCGGGACCTTCGTCTCGGCATCCGACGTCACTACCACTGAGCTATCATCGCCTTAAAACTTAACGTACTTGTATACAAGTACTTACCCAAGACCAAAAGTGATTGTGGACCCATCGTTGCCAATGATGTGACTTCTACGAAGATTGTATACACTTATATACACTCTCAACACTTTTATCTGTTCATGCTTCACTTACTAATATATATAACAAATTACCCGACATTCAAGCATATAATTTATGAATATTAAAACAAATAATATAAGTTTTTATTTAATATACTTAATTTAAACATATTATTTTTATTTTTTTTTAAAGGACTAATGTTGGTAGCCTCTGATGGCTGCTCCAACCTTACCGGACAATCGGCGAGCGCAGAGGGCTATCAGCCGGGTAACATTTAGGTAACCACGCCTGAGGGCACCCCTGAGTGGGGTACGAACCTCGGCTCAGGGCGTTACCGGGGGAAGGGGAGGACGTTTGACACATTACAACTATTATAACATAAATGAAATATTAAATTAAAATTAAACTACAATTATCTATCCTATATACAGAGTAACTGTAAATAATAAACCGCATTTAAATCGCCGCCTGCAGGCAGGGTTCCCAAAAAGCTGGCAACGTTACCTCGTTGAATTGCGAGGCTGATGCGCTGCCCGAGGTAAGTGCCAGCTCTTTGGTCACCTGTGGTATCAATAAGGCGTCTGGACAGCTCCCTAACCAAACTGCGAGCATCTTGACCCCAACTACCCATAGTTTCGACCCCGAACGGAAGAAATATATAACTATCTCCAAGACAAGTATATTTCCTCCGCTTGAGGTTTTCCGCAGCGTTTGCGGCAGCGCCCGCCACCCGTGATGAACGTTGGACGTGGGAGGGTGCAAGGGTGTCAGCACATGACATTTATAGTTTAGATAGTTTTGATTATATAATTTATATTAATATAGGTTTATATTTAAAATACTTAATGGCTTAATATTTTTTGGTAAATATACCTACCTCTGAATAATATTTACAACAAATATACAAACTATATAAAAAAATCCTCAAGGCGTGTGCTGCTTCCGATCAACGGCAAAGTTCCCAGAAGTCTGGCAGCGTTCCCTCTTTGAATGGCCAAGCGACACGCGTTGGCGGGAAAGGTTCCCCGCCCGCTGTCCCCTGTGACCTCAATTAATTTTGAAGATAATTTTCGACAAAATCGGCGAGCCTCGGCCCCCAAGGACCCATGGTCTCGACCGCAAAAGGCAAAAGTAAATAATTTGGGCCAATAGAAGCGTATTTTAAAGAAAATATATTCATTTGCTTTTCTTCGATTTTTAAATTTTTCCGTTAAAATCATATCAGGGCACGTCACATAACTGCGTTGAAAAATAAACTGTATAAAAATGGTTATATGATTGCATATCAAATAAAGATATGTAGTTAATCAGGCAAATTAATAATATGCGTTTTCTTTCGTATAAATTAATGCAAAAATATTTGGTTCCTCACACTGCTGTCGAATATGGGGCATTTAACAGTTTTGGGTATTATAGGTGAGTTATTAATTAAATAAAGTTTTTTTTTAAACTAAGGTACAGTACACAAACTTAGATGTAGCATCGGCAAATCGTTTTCGTACACTTGACTTCCGATTTACACAACTAATAAAAATCATTCACTATCGCGCCATTCAACGTTCAACAAGCTCATTTTCGCCGATCATTTTTTAACACATGAGTAATGTTGTAGGACTCTTTTTGGGAACGATAGATTTTACGAATTTTGCCGATGCTTCATCTATGTTGTGTCATATTATAACAAGCAAGTATGTCCCACCTGATGGTAAGCGGTTACCGTAGCCTATAGACGCTTGCAACACCAATTTGTATAGCTATATATGTATAATTTTTATGTATTAGTAAAGTATAGGGTACGTAGAATGTAAGAACTCTGTGCTATTTGGTTAATGAAGTTTATAAACCTTTTAAAATAAAGTACAGTTGACCAGTAATGGATGGCGCATAGTGGCGGATGGCACGGTAGAGGATTTAATATTTATCAATTGAGTTTAATAGTTATCCAATCGAAATAAGGTATATGTTTCAATACTCGGTGATCGGCCTCGGAGTATCGCACAGACTGAGAGACGTATACGATACGCTAACTCAAAGACACCTTAAAGACTATGCGCTGAGTAACTCGAATCTATCGCGCGCATCGTTTGCTGTGAATCAGCCGCTCACTGAATGAGTCGGCAAGCAAAACGCCTCAAACTGCGTACATTACGCGCGGTATGGACACTCCATTTAAAAATTTGGGAGGCAAACTGGCTGCAAACAATCTGCCACTAAGTGTGCGCCTTAAGCGCCCTAAGAGCACTGAGTTAGATTACTACGTATAGAGAAGACACCTCATATAACCACTATGTTCCATTCAAGTGCAGCCATCCGGCCGCACTTCACTTAGTTGCTTAAACACGAAACGGAAGAAAGAGTAAAAAGCAATAATAAGCTTATAATAATTTGTATTTGACAATCCACAGCTTTGATAGCAACAGCTGCGGCGGCGCCGTCGCCCCAGTTCTACCCGTGTCCATGCCCGTGCCCACCACCACCATGCCCGCCCCCGCCGCCCCCCTGCCCACCCCCGCCACCGCCCTGCCAGCCGCCTTGCCCGCCGCCCTGCGACCCCTGCGCACCACAGCCTAGTGAGTATACCAATTTATTTTAGTAGACTTAGGTCCGTTTGCATCGAACCATTGGTAATCAGATTAAACAGAAGACAATTTTTATTTTCTCTCCAGCTCCGTGCGGTGACGGGCCGATCAAGGTGCAGATGATGAAGACCTGCATCCCTCAACGGCTCCGTCAAATCGGCTTCCAAGAAATATCCGTCCCAGGAGGAACCTTCTACGTCTCCCCCTCCCCTGACGTAGTCATCCAACCTCCCCCAATATTGGTCAGACAGCAGTCTCTTCCCCCCATTACTCCCCCTCCGATAACTGTCCAACCACCTCAGATACCACCTATAACTCCTCGCCCGATCGTAGTTAGACCACCCCGCCAACCAGCTATCAACCCCCCAGCTATATTAGTCAGGCCTCCACCTCTAGCGCCCATCCAGCCACCTCCAGTAGTGGTCAGGCCACCGAGACCTAGCCCGATTCAGCCTGCAGCGATATCTGTGACTCAGCCAATCCCAGAGCCCATTAACCCACCTCAGATCGTGGTGAGGCAGCCAAGGCCAGCAGCAGTTCAGCCACCAACGGTCTGCATCCAAGCGTCAGCTCTGCAAGGAGGATCTCAAGGTCAGAACGCTGGTGGCTCTGGATTTGCTGGAGGTAATGGATTTGGAGGAGGTAATGGATTTGGAGGAGGTAACGCGTTCTCTGGAGGGTCTGGTTTTGTGGTGCCGCAGCCGTCGGGAAGTGACCCTTGCTCGCCCTGCCAACCTTGTGATCCCTGCCAGCCGTACGAACCTATACCCAACCCCTGTGGATGCTTGTAAGGATTTACAACAGTTTGAAACTATTCATCAAGATTTTGAAGACTTTTCATCAAATGCCTATATTAGATAAATCGAAATAAAATTAGAGTCCAGTAGCGGATCCAGGAGGGCTAAGTCCTCCGAAAAGCACCTGAGTCATGTTTTTTATGACTAATCATAAATTAAACTTGATTTTATTTCCTTCAGCGGGGTCAAGCGCCACCCAAATCAATATCCTGAATCCGCTAAAGCAATAGTGTATGATATGGCCTTGCGTATAGAGAAAAACCATCTTACTGGAATCAACAGGCTTTCTGCCTTGATTTATAGCATCAGTACCTTTCAGATGAACCAGGAGAAAAACCTAGTTATCATGGAAACCAATCTACAATCTAACGTTCTTAGCTAGCAACTGCACAAATAGAAGAGCCGCCATTTTGAATAGAATGTCACTAATTAGTACTGATTTCCACCGTTGGTGTCACTACTGTCTTCAGTGCGGTAGTCTTTTTAGAGTGAGATAGAGTATTGCGAGTTGATAAGATCTGACAGAGACAATGTGCTGGCTAAAATAGGCATATATCAATCCTGATGTTTATGTTTTAATGATTGTTTAAGTTAAAAAGATCTCGTTAAAAATTCTATTTTTATTTCAGACTAGGCTTTGTTATGGATAACTGATTTTTCGTTTTGAAATGGCCGTACTTATTTTGATTGTGTTGATGTGTTTACAAATGTAATTTTAAGTTTATGTTATGTATATTTCTCGATAAAATTATATGATATATATTTTATAATTTTGATTTCTTTTTTATATCGCGTTAACGAGGGATCATAAATTTTCCCGGGATAAAAAGTAGCCTATATGCACAGTAGAAATATTACATCTTTATACTGTGCTATATGTTACCCTAGAGTATGATCTATCTATGTGCCTAGTTTCATTCAAATCCGTTCATTAGTTTTTGCATGAAAGAGTTACAATCATCTTCACATCAACATAAACTTTCACATAATATTAATAAGATTAAGAAATGAAGAAGCATCAAATAATATAATACTACTACAATGACATAACACATAAACTCGTAATGTAAATAATACAATATCGTATACCAAAAGGCAAATATCGGCACGTATGTCCCCCCTAACTCGGAAACTAACGAACTGTTTGCCTTCGTGACCGGAATGCCTTGTTTAAGTAGCTGTCTTACTGTCGCAGATATATATCAAAAAACATATTAAAGTATAGCTTGGAATTGAGTTATTAAAATACAGTGAAACCTGGGTAACAGGGACCTGCAAATTTGTCTCACTTAAAGAGGTATTTACACTGGGTATGTCCCAGTGTCTCAGATGTCCAAGTATAAGTAAATATCTGTCTCATTTACAGTCGGTTCCATTAATAGAGGTAAGAATAGAGGTTAATTCAGTTATAGAGGTGCGGTTATTAAATAATACACAAAATGTAGTCTCAGTAAAAGAAGTAAATACACTCGCTGCCTCAATTATAGAGGTAATTATGACGATAAAATGGAAAGAACTAACCCCAGATATAGAGGTTTGTTTTGTCCCACTAACAGAGGTAATTCAGTGCTAAAGTGTCGGGACCGAAGCATGAGTTCCAGCTATGGAGGTTTCTCACTTATCCAAGTCCCATTTAACCAAGTTTTACTGTACAATAAAGATAAATAGTTTTGTTTGTTTATTTGAACGTGCTAATATCAAGAACTAACAATCGGATTTGCAACTGACAGCTCAATTAATAAGAGAGGTTATAGGCTATTTAACATCGCGCTACGATCCTTAGGAGCTGAGCAAAACAAATGAGCGCTAAGTGATACGGATGTAGCGCGGGCAAGCGTTGCAATGTGACGCGCTCAGATAGTACAACAGTAGTAATAAATCATCTTATCAAGCGGGCCGTATGCAAATACGGCAATACTCTTATAGGAAAATGTAAAAAATGTGTATTCCAAATTCTAAGAATCCACGATTGAAAATATATTTTGGAAACCGCACAGGTAACGTGGACAGTCGAACAGGTGCCTTAGAATGTAGTTACGCGACTAAAATAAGGGAATCTGAAGTTATCGAAAGCATAATACGGAAGATACTTGGAAATATATAACTTTTGATATTCAGCTATATATAGCTGAAGTCAAAAAAATCAGAGGTATTTTGAATATGTAAGAGGAGGCTCTCCTCGAATGTCTGCGTCCCTTACTAAAATAAAGGAGACAGGAGAGACGCAATTTTAGTAAAAAAGTTGGTTTTATGTTATTTAAAAAGAAACTTAGCCTTTTTTTTAAAGTAAGCAAACTATTCCCTTTCTAATGGATTTCAGAATGTATTTTAATATTTTTCAAGTTATTTGGATGGCCCAAATAAGAGAAAAATGGATTCTTAGTTTTAAAAAGGGGCATAATTTACGATTTTTTTCTTACGTTACTTATGAAAAATTCAATTTTTTTTAAAAACTATTCCCCGTCACATTTTCTCTAGTTTCACATATATATTTTCCAAATCTCTTTGAACAAAGAATACAGAGAAAAACGCATTTTAGAATCATCATTTCACGTATAGCATCGCTGGATATTTTTTGCGTTTTAATTTATTACCTATATCAATTTTTCAGTCTATTGGAAGGAATTTTATGATTAGCGCCTGAGACATATGTCAATTGTATGTATTCATTACACTATTATTGGTTCCTTATCAATAAATAACTGACATTTGTATAGCCTAAATAAATCTATAACCCAGAGTCGCTAATTTAAAAAATACACAATAATTTTCGTTACAAATTCAAGCTACAGACCATCCACCTTAATCATCAAATAAAAAGGCTTGTTGTGAGGATCTCAAATATATATTTTTAATAATTTTATGATAAATAATTTTGAAATTATTTACGAAAATCTCTTCTCATCTATCTCCGAAACTAATGGGCCAAAAATTTTGAAAAAAATACAGAAAATAGTTCTTTACCTATAGATTACAGGAAAACCTATAAGAAGTCTATGCTATTAGGGTCGGTTGCATAAAGCGCGGTCATGGTAAGGTTATAATTAGGTTACGGTTATATAGTTAACTGTAACCACTGAAAGAAAGCAAACTCGTGTCAATTTGACTAAAATTTTAACCGTAACGTTATAATGGTGCCGATTCTGTTGTTTACGAACTTAACTAATATTAGACAAGTCACCTCTCTTTCATGTTAACCTTATTGAACAAAAGATAGAACATTTTTAATGCTGTCAGTTTAATCCATGCCGTCGTAATGTACGGGTAAATAGTCGTGACCAATAAAGATCGCGCTTAAATTCACGTTGAAATGTGTGATCGGATTAAACTGACAGGACTAAAATATCTTGCATCCCTTTCTTATATTTACTATTAGAAAGAGATATAGTGAGATTACATTTATTTAGTTCGTAAACAACAGAATCGACACCAGTAGCTAAGTGAGATACTTTAACTAAAAAGTACGAGCAACCGACCCTTAGAGTAACATAGGAATTAACGGAACCTTCTATGCGCGAGTCAGGCTCGCACTTATTCGGTTTTATTTATCCCAGGAAAGCGTGTAAAATAGCTAGTACAAAAAAAAAAGTATAAATTATATAAAAAGACAGTCCGATAAGATACGTGTCTCCAGTACGTGCTCCATCTAAAGACAAATTAGGATCGTTCCATATCTCTCGCCAGATTCTATATGTAACGTGAGTTAGGCATCTGTCCCACCGCCAACGATAATTATAATTTAGCGAGAAGCGAGTAAAGCTACTTTAAAAAAATAATGTTTCTGGTCATGTAGGTAGGTGTTACACTTCTCATCAGAAAGATTGAAACACCTTGCAAGTTTATGTTTAGTAAGGATTATCAGAAAAATGTTTATATATATTTAGGAATATATGTCCGTAAAAACAGAAGTGTTTCGATTTTTCTGATGAGAAGTATATGTTTAGATTGGCAAAATTTTTGAATACGGAACATTGCTTTTATATATTCTGACACTCTTAATTCATATTTCATTAAAAGTACAAGTTTAAATTTGTGTTTTAACTTGTTTTACTAAAAATAATAAGACTTTTTTAACAATTATCTAGATATAGTCTATCTCAGAACAACGAAATCTAAACATATGAATTAAACCGGAGAGGTTATAGCACTTTTACTCAAAGTTCGATCAAATAAAAAAAAACTTTGAATGCGACACTTTTCGATAGCTAGTCGCTTATTTTTCGGTGGTGGGGCAGGTGCCTAATACGTTCCTATTTTATGTTTTACTAGCTGTTCCCCGCGGTTTCACTCGCGTTCCCGGGATAAAAAGTAGCCTATAACCTTCGGGGATAATGTAGCTTCCTATTAGTGAATGAATTTTACAAATCGGACCAGTAACTCCGGATATTAGCGCGTTCAAACAAACAAACTCTTCAGCTTTATTATTAGTATAGATTACAGTTTGATGACGTATAAATGTGCCTTTAGGGTTTGCTTGTAAATTAATGGGTTTAAGTTACACTAATATTTTATTATTAGCTTTCTTCGCAATCCCCTATTTTACCCCCTTTAAGGTTGAATTTTCAAAATCACTCCGTCTATCGTAGACTTCCTTTAAAGGTTTATCAAATCTCAAACCCTTGGGGGATAGAGAAATGGGGATTCGGAAAACTACGCTCAAATAAAATGAAGGATCGCACGTACAGACAAATCTACACTATTATAAGATTGTTTGTAATGAATAAACGAAAAATAAACTAAATTTACCATTATTATAATATTTACATTAAAAATAAAAATTTGTATATTATAATATTTAGCTCCTTAAAAAGGGAGGTCTTCCTTTTTAAGGAGCTGTCGACGCGTCTCATCGACCGCACAGGTGACCAAAAGGCTGGCTGCTACCTCGGACAACGGATAAGCCTTGCTATTCAACGAGGCAATGTGGCCAGCCTTCTGGGCACTCTACCAGTGGGCAGCAACTTCAACGAAATTTTTTATTTATAAAAAAATTATGTAGTATTTAGTAAGTATTATTATAATTTTTTATTTATTTAGAATATTTCTTGTAAATAATTAGATTTAGGTTATGTATATATCTTATCTTCATATTTACATTGTAATATACTTTTTTTTTTTTAAATGGGATCCAATGATAACTCCTGGAATAGTACAATACAATACCTGCCTAAAAGTAAAGCGTGACTGAGTGATCTATCAACGCACAGCTCAAACCACTGGACGGATCGTGCTGAAATTTGACATACAGATAGCTATTACGGCGTCGGTATTCGTTAAAAAAGGATTTTTCAAAAATTCAACCCCTAGGTAAAATAGGGGGTCGCGGAAAGCACAGGGCGGAAAGCTAGTCAACTATAACGAATTAAATTTAATCAGATCTAATTAAAAATAAATATTTTTTTAACAGTTAACATCGTTTAAATTTGCAGTTCCAAAACCGTTAATAAAATCATTGAACTAAAACGTAACTTCAATAATATTTGAACAATAAATTAAAAAAAGCATTTTTAAATAAATATTTTACGCACATTACATATTTAATAGTCGATTACTTTCAATATTCGCTTTTAATGAGAGAAATATAAGTATGATTTTTGTGTAGCGGATTTTTACTAAAAAAAACATTATTTTTCTTACAAAAAATGTTTAGTATATAAATGATATTTTTTTCTATTTCTTCATCAGACGATCGGAAAATGGCGAAGGGGACTGTCATATGGTTTTCTGGTAAATATAAATTCATTTAATAATTAATTTTACTGCTTCACTATTTGCTTCCCTTTTCCGCACATATGAATAGAAAGAGATAGCTAGCTGTCAATGGTGCTAATTCGGCCTAATGAGAAACCCTCGACACTCACTAGAAAATTGGTGATAATTTCCAAACGGCTGAGCGGATTTTCTTAAAACATAGCTAAAGACACTCCCGACTAATTCACCTTTCAAATAAAAAACACAGAATCAAAATCGGTTCATGCGTTCGGGAGCTACGATGCCACAGACAGACAGATACGTCAAACTTATAACAGCCTGTCGTTATTGCGTGGGGGGTTAAAAAGAGAAAAGATTTGTATTTATGTTTGTAATTAATAAAGTCAAAAACCACTGAGCCGATTTAAAAATATCCTTCACCATTAGAATGCTACAATTAGTAAGTACCTAAGTTTTTTTTTTAAAGGTACATTCTTCACACACGGTTATCTGATCCCAAACTAAGCAGAGCTTGTACTATGGACAACCAGATAACTGATATACTACATATACTGCTTTTTTTTTGTAAATACATACTTATATAGATAATTACAACCAGACTCAGGACAAACAGACATGTTCATGCACACAAATGTGTGTCCTGGATGGGAATCGAACTCACGACCTGCGGTGCGATAGGTATCTTAACCATCTGCGCCAACTGGCCTGTCAAATTATTAACTGTCAATTACTGCGATCCTAAGTAAATGTTCAAAGTTGGTTGAATTTACATTTAGGCGCAACTCCAATAGAACTGCTTGATTTGGAACATTATAATTATTATAAATTAGCTGTTCCCCGCGGCTTCGCTCACGTTCCCGAAATAAAGTAGCTTATAACCTTCGGGGATAATGTAGCTTCCTATTAGTGAAAGAATTTATCGAATCAGACCCGTACGGAATTACGGGTCAGATTGATGATTAGCGCGTTCAAACAAACAAACAAACTCTTCAGCTTTATTATTAGTCTATACTTATAATAATATTATAAAGAGGAAAGATTTGATTGTTTGTTTGTATGTTTGTTTGTTTGCATTGAATAGGCTCCGAAACTACTGAAGCGATTTGAAAAATTATTTCACTAATAGGAAGCTACATTATCCCCGAAGGTTATAGCCTACTTTTTATCCCGGGAACGCGAGTGAAACCGCGTGGAAAAGCTAGTATAGATTTAAATAAGTTTTCTGCCCCGTGGTTTCACTCGCGAGTGCAAAAAATTGTCCTGACAATTACAAACACCAAATTAAAACCACCAAATATAAAACCTAACAACTTTAAAAATTGTATTAGAAAAATCTTATTTTAATCTAATTTGAGTACCTACTTTATTTTTTGATATTTTGTTATTCTTGTTTCACTTAATTATCACATACTAGCCGTTCCGCGCGGTTTCACTCGCGTTCCCGGGATAAAAAGTAGCCTATAACCTTCGGGTATAATGTAGCTTCCTATTAGTGAAAGAATTTTTCAAATCGGTTCAGTAGTTTCGGAGCCTATTCAATGCAAACAAACAAACAAACAATCAAATCTTTCCTCTTATAATATTAGTATAGATATATAATCGAGAGTATTAAATATTTTGTAGATATACCAAGTAAGGGCACATGTTTTTGGAGTATAACCTAGCTCAGCTCTTTAGTACTAATAGGGTAGTTGACTGACATATCAAATCAGCTACTTTTTAATAAATGTCAAAACGATAGTTTATATGGAATAATGTATGAAATATTATACTATGACGTCATAGTTTCACAGCATCAAATGATCTACTCTTAATGGTTCTACTGGTAATTAAAAATCATAAAAAGCATTAAATGTACAACATATTTGATGTTTCCACGTGTTTTTAGATGTTTTATGCATTGGTTAGTGTTTGGTCATTTATTTTTGACAGTGTCTACTAGCCTATTGTTGTTAATATGTTTGGTTATATTCTGTTGTGTGTCTTAAGGTGGAGGCGTCGGTTGAAGCGCGAAATTCAAATTTTATCACGTTTTTTGCAAATTGCAGCTCAGTTATAGGTCGTAAGTTATCAACATGACATATACGACTATTTCAGGAAAATGTTACTACTATACCTTGGAGGAATATGTTGATGATTTCTTTTGTTATTAATCAGTAAATATACTACCATTCTTGTCGCAAATAACATGTTGATAACTTACGACCTATAACTGAGCTGCAATTTGCAAAAAACGTGATAACATTTGAAAAAAAAAGATAATTAACCAAATAGGTGCAGCCGTTCTGAAGTGATGCGCTTACATACATTATGGCAACTGATTTTTATTGATATCCTATTAATTATAAACGTGAAAGTTTGTATATATGTATGTTTGTTTGTTACTCTTTCACGCATAAAATACTCAACGGATTTGTATGAAACTTGGCACATAGATAGATCATACCCTGGAATAACATATAGGCTACTTATTATCCCGGAAACGGGGATGAAACCGCGGGGGACAGCTAGTACGTACTTAGATAAAAAAAAAATATTTTTTATTTAACATAATTAATTTTTTCCAGTTCTAATCCTCGGGGTACTAGGCCAGCCTGTGCCCGAACCCCAGTACCCGGATCCATGCAACCCCTGCCCGGAACCATGCAGCCCGCCGCCATGCGAGCCATGCGAGGGCCCTGCGATTCAGATCAGCCCATGCAACCCTTGTGAACCCACTGTCAACTACGTGTATGGGCAGGCTCCCGCAGGTAAGAGATTCAAAGACAAAATACTGAATCATCATGTCAGCCGAAAGACGTGCACTGCTGGACAAAGGCATCCAAAATCAAAATCAAAAACTCATTTATTCAGTTTAGGCCCTAATAAGGCACTTATGAATTGCAACAGTTACAATTTTTAGACTCTACTACCGATTCGGAATACACTTAAACTGAGAAGACTCCGGCAAGAAACTCAGCAAGGCTTCTTTTCCCAAAGGATCTCCACGATGCCGGCCATCGTGGAGATCCTTTGCTACCTGCATCCAGCAGATCATTGCAGATCTTGCGCTACCTGCATCCAGCGGTTTCCCGCGACCCTCACAAGATCATCGGTCCATCTTGTGGGGGGCCTACATAAATACTGAATATCGCAACCAAAAAACTGAATGTTGTAAGGACACAGAGCTCGTCGAGGATTCCCTGGGTCGGCAATGCTCCCTGGGTCGGCAATGCTCCCTGGGTCGGCAATGCTCCCTGGGTCGGCAATGCTCCCTGGGTCGGCAATGCTCCCTGGGTCGGCAATGCTCCCTGGGTCGGCAATGCTCCCTGGGTCGGCAATGCTCCCTGGGTCGGCAATGCTCCCTGGGTCGGTAATGCTCCCTGGGTCGGCAATGCTCCCTGGGTCGACAATGCGTAAATTATACCAATAGCTAAATTTATTATTTACATATTATACCAACGACCCGAAATAGTTCATCGATTGAATGATTTCTGAAGTACTGGGGCGTAGATCACTAGTGGCACAGAGAAAATAACTAGTGGTAAGGGTAGTAGTACCTAACATTCCTCCTGGGCTATTTTAAAACACTCGGATTGGACATCGGAAACGGATTCGAAATCTTCCGAGATTTAATTTCTTCATAAACGCACTCCATCTTTCCGCTATCGAATCTTTTCGATCTGTCAACCGAATGCAAAAATAAAATATTAAAAACTCGAATCCCCAAACCTTATACAAAAATCACATTTTTTCCAAATGTAGCACCTTAAAATAGCCGTTTGATAGCTCGTCGGAAACGACATTGGAATGTTTTCGTTTCCAATTCCGATGAAACTAAATTAAAAAAACAAAACTACCTAACTATAAATAGAAAATTTGTGCCAAATTGCTGCCCCGCGGAAGTGTGCCTAGAAGACTGGCAGCATTGCCACGCTGGATGGCAATGGCAATTCTTTGAGCAAAGTATGTGCCAGCCTTCTTGTCACGAGAGGCCTCAACAAGACGAACGGAGACCTTTTTGAACAATCGACGAGCCTCCGGACCCCAGGGCCCTAGAATGTCATCCCCAAACGCCGAAAATATATTGGACCCCTGTAGAGCAGCGTACTTGCTAGCTTAATTTATTTAATTTAGCTAGCATTCCTAGTTTCCGAGATTTATAGGTTTCTTTAAGTGACCCGGATTCATTGCTCTCGAGTGTATTATCAAACACATATTTCTTATAAATCTTCAGCCAATCTTAACTTGCTCCATTCTCAACAGGTTCCCTGATAATAAAACCAGGGGCGGTCCGCTTCCACCAGCCAGCGCCGATAGTAGTCAGACCGGGTCAGATCAAGCTGCCCAACCCTCCCCAGATTTGGGTCAGACCAGCGTCAGTGCAGCCTCCTACTCCAGCTCCGATATACGTCCGACCACCACCCATTTCTCCACCTACACCACCTCCGATCTACGTGCGACCACCTCCCGTGAACCCCCCACAGCCTCCAGCGATTGTGGTCAGGCCACCGCCCGTTGAAGTACCGAGGCAGCCCCCTATTAAAGTAAGTATTTCAAGGCGATGATAGTTTAGTGGTAGTGACGTCGGATGCTGCGACGAAGGTCGTGGGTTCGAGCATGAGCTTTCGGTGAAGGTAAACATCGTGAGGAAACCATAGCACAATGGTAATGGTAAGTTACTTTGTAGTACCTGCCTGGCTGGCTACCACCCTCAAGTTGAGAATCTGTCGCCAAGTACCTACCGGTGTGTTCCGTTACCTTCGTGGCATTGTAACAGGTCGGCAACACCAGGGGTATTGCAAATGGTGATAGGCGAAGGTAACCACTTAGCATCAGGTGGAACGCCTGCCTGCTTGTAACCTTCTGCTATAAAAAGAAGTGTCAATTAAGACGTTTGATTCCCTGGCATGTAACTAATTATGGGCTTGATTCCCCCTCAGGCCAAAGACTGAGTTACTTGCCGAAGTGTTTACGTATCGGTAGAAGAGTCAGTTTTACCATTCATGAGTGTCTTTTATAAACTGGTATATAATGACCCTGAAGTTCATTTTTCCAAATCTGCAACCGTAACTGTTTGCCCAAGATTGTCAAACGCTTCTTTCAACATCTTTCAGTCTTCTCTAGCTTGGGCTGAACTTGGAACCATAAGTGCCTTACCATGACCTAATCTGAATAAATGGGATTTGAGTCTGAGCTTGTGGAGGAACTGATATAGTCTGTTTCCTTTGCTTCTGGGTGTATAATTCAAGCTTCAGTAGCACAATTTCTGCTTAGTTAAGGATCAGGTGGAGTTGCGAAGAAAATGTCCCAGGAAATATGCCAATGGAAACGTATAAATTTCTTCTTATATCTTCCAGGTACAACCAGCACCTGTCCAGCCAACAAACCCTGATACCCTGGTCATCACTCCACCCAGGATCATCGTGCCAGCTCCTCCAGTAATCTGCTTCAGGCCCAATCCTCCTACTTCCTACAGGACCGTAGGCTGTGCATGTATCCGTCATCAACAGGCTGTACCTGACCAAACACAACCTAACGACCCCTGCGCACCCCCTTGCCCGGTACCCTGCCCGGTACCTTGCCCCGCCCCTCCCCCATGCGACCCTTGCAACCCCTATTAGTAAAAACATAGAATCTGTAAAAGGTTAGAAAGATTCTCGATCTCGCCTTACTCACACAAATAACTATGTTGCAATTCGTGTTATGGTCTATGTATCTGGGTCGTTCTAACCTTAAATTCTGTGATTTCACGTATATGTATAGTATTATATTTATATGTATATAAATTAGGTTACATTTGTAAATGTGTGCGTGATTGAAATATAGTACGGTTATTTAATTGAGCAAGTATTTCGTTGTTTTTTTTATTTTTTCCTTTATCTATAACTACATTGATTTTTTTTTTATACAACGAAGTCGGCAAACAAGCATATGGCCCGCCTGATGGTAAGCGGTAACCGTAGCCTATGGACGCTAGTGACACCCGGGACAGAGACCATATACTAATCCGCGCCCCGGGTACCACTCGCGCATTGCCGACCCTCCCCCCACCCAGATGAGCTCTGGCGACCTTACTCACGCGCAGGAAGACACAAAGTTATTTGGCTGCGGTATTCTGTAAGGTGGAGGTACTTCCCCAGTAGAGCTGCTCTTCAAGCGAAAAATCGCTATGCTCTACATCTCTTAATTAATATCCTAGGAAATTGTTCATACACGTGCTGCTTGTACTATGGATAAACAGATAACTGAAATACTTTTTAACCGAATTCAAAAAAGGAGGAGGTTCTCAATTCAACTTCCATATGTAAACCGATTTTAGAAATTATTTTTTTTATTCGAAAGAGTATACTCCTGAGGTGTTCTCATTGTCACCAAGTCTCTGTTGATGGAAATGGCAAAAAACTAAAAAATCAAAATTAAATAACTTTTAACAAAAACAGAACCACCTTCAAAAATACTAAAAAGTATAAAATAATAACTATGAAGGAACTCCAATCTGTCAGTTTTGAAGTCAGTGGAAAAATCTGCGGTACCATAATATATTACATGGAACATGAGCTACACTTTCGCTGATATTAAAACTGTCAGATTAGTTCCTACATATAGTTATGATTTTATACTTTTTAATGTTTTTGGAAGGCGGTTCTCTTTTTGTTAAAAGTTATTTTTTATTTTAAAATGCAATCTGAAGTTGTAATGCAAATAATATAAAAAGCGAGAAATAAAAAATAAACTTCCAAATAAATATTATTTATTAACCAAATATATACATACAAATAAATATTGAATTTTGATTTTACTATACCTTTTTTTTCAATCCAGAAGTCTCTGTTATTTTATTTTTTACAAAAAAAAAACACAATTTATTTAAAAACTTTTGAAGAACATAACGATAGTGCGATTCAGAAGTAACTACTAACGCCATCTCTTAATAGCAAATATAAACTATTTAATTCTTAATACATTGACATTTCCTATTTGAAGACAATTTGAAAAAAAAACCAAGAATGAAAACTACACAAATCTAGAACAGAGAACATCTGAAGTATTTTTGAATATGCCTTACTTAAATAAAGTCTACGGACATTCTATTATAATCGAATATTTTTCCGGATATCCGGACAGAACACTAATGTCTTGACAGATGTCAAAAATAATTACACTCCAATTTTTCTATGTTGAATGATGCATGCCGAAGAAACTCATAGCAGCATATAATCAAACAAAGCATAATACTAATTAAATTCTAACTAATATTTTTTCCGGATATCCGGAATCCATAATCGAATATCCACAAACCAAATCACAAACAATAATGAGACCAAATCATCGTCCTTTACAAGCCAAACGACATAGAACTGCTGTCAGTTTTAGAAGACTTAGAATTTTGACTTACAAAAGACCTATATCCTATTCCCATGCGCGTATCAGTATCAGTCGACGCACAGGACGAATGGCTGTTTATAAAAAACGCCCATAAGGAAGACCGAACTGTCCGTACTGTCCAAACTGCCCGTACGGGCTTGGAGCGGATTCACAGACCGTTGTGGAAGCTGGACTAACATTCCCGATATATCCGCCAACAGGATACCCCATACCGAGATAGCTAGGCGCAGTTTCACAAACTGTAGTCGCTCCAAGACCTGGCAAGCCTAGGCCTAGTCCGTACCCTGGTAAGCCGAGGCCTAGTCCTGAGTATCCCAAGCCGTAGCCAGCCAAACCGGGTAGATAGCCGAGAAGATTCGGTGAACTTTCGCAGACTGTCGTCGCGCCGCCTACTCCGGGGTATGGCATGCCTAAGCCTAGGCCTCCGAGAGAGTATGGGTTAAGGCCTAGGCCTCCGAGGCCTAGTAAGTTAGGGGATGTTTCGCAGACCGTAGCTGTGCCTAAGGGGCCGTACGGGAGGCCGTATGGTATCAGGTTGGGTGAGGTCTCGCAGACGGTTGTTGCTCCATAATTTGGCAGGACGCCGGGTAGAAGGTTTTGGGCTGATTCGCATACTGTTGTTTGCCCCAACGGGTTGGCGTGGGATGCGCAGAATAAAGCTGGAATAACAATATTATGTCAGAAGGTTGACAAGCAAGCAGGCGGTCCACCTGATGGTAAGTGGTTACCGCCTATCGCCATTTTCAATACCAGACTGCCAATGTGTTGCCGACTGTTACAGTGCCGAGAAGGCAACTGGCTCTCAAGTGCAATTACCGGAACAGACCGGTAGGTGCTTGGCGACAGATTTTCAACTTGTGTACACATTATGAAGAATTATTATTTTCAAATTATGTTCAGTAATATTTTTACTTTTTTTAGGTGGGTATATAAGGCCTAAAGGGCAATTTACCTATAAACTATGCAAATAATATTTCTTGATAATATTGTAATTTTGTAATGAAATATTGATAAATTAAAACTTACCGAATATAATTAATACGATTTTAGCTGCCATTGTGAGTTCTTCTACCAGCTCGTCTGTACTCCAAACCTTCGATCCGACACTATATATACTAAAAATATTAATTAACTTATGTTATTTCATCACAATTCTTTATGGTTCACCAAGAACCCCGTAACGGAAGATATACAAATATTATCTTTGGTTTTAATTAAAATTTTCGTTATCTAGGTAAGTATAAAAGGTTTTTACAGGGTCGGCAATGCGCGAGTGATACGTGCTGCAGCGTCTATAGACTACGGTGACCGCTTACTATCAGGTGGGCCGTTTGCTTGTTTGCTAACTTAGAGGTAAAAGAAATGAAGTCATAACAAAAACTGAAACCATGGCCCCAATTAGTCGTAACTCGTACAAAGTCCTCCCCTTCCCCCGGTAACGCCCTGAGCCGAGGTTCGTACCCCACTCGGGGGTGCCCTCAGGCGTGGTTACCTAAATGTTACCCGGCTGAGAGCTCTATGCGCTCGCCGATTGTCCGGTAAGGTTGGAGCAGCCATCAGAGGCTACTAACTTTAGTCCTTTCAAAAAAAAAATGAAACCATAGCATTAGAGTCAGCCTATTCGTATACATGCAAAGCTCTATTTTTAACCCCAGACGAAAAATAAGAGTATTATTTTTAGTCTGTTTGTAGTGTAGGTGGCATCATCCTAGTGTAGACTCAGCTGCAACCTCCTATATTGTGCTCAACCTAATATTTATTTGTATTACTTAATTACAATTTTCCAGATTGTAATAGGTTAAGTTTTTTTTAAATGAAATAAAGATATTTAATTTAGTTATCTAAAAAAAAAATCTTTGTGTATGAATGGGTGAGCCAATTTTGAATGAGATTTTTTGTTTGTAAGTTGTCTTAATCGAGAGAAAATCCGCTCAGCCGTTTGAAGATCATCACCGCAATTCTAGTTTGTTTCGGGAGTTTCTTAAATTATTTAATTTTAGTTATAAATATAGTTAATTTAACTACTTAAATAAATAAATATCCTGTTCACACACGGTTATCTGATCCCAAACTAAGCAGAGCTTGTACTATGGACAACCAGATAACTGATATACTACTTTTTTTTTGTAAATACATACTTATATAGATAATTACACCCAGACTCAGGACAAACAGACATGTTCATGCACTCAAATGTTTGTCCTGGATGGGAATCGAACCCACGACCAGCGGCGATACAGGTAGTGTCTTAACCAACTGCGCCAACTGGCTTGTCAAAAATATTTTTAAAAAGCAGTAATTTAGCGATCTTTACCTTAATAAGACCTTAAAACTAATTGAGGTCACATGGGACCGGCGGGCGAGGAGCTTTTTCCGCCAACGCGTCAGCTTGGCCACAGACTATAGCATGGCCATCCAAAGAGGAAATGCTGCCATTTTTCTGGGATTTTTTTTTTATGTAGTTTGTATTTTGTTGTAAATAATAGGGATGATGATTAAAAAATAAAAAAGATTGGACACATATTTTTTCTTTAGTTCCGAAAACAAGAAAATAACGACGATACTGTTTAGCGAGGCGTCACGTCTTATTACGCTTTTTACAGAGAGATGACACAAGCCCCCACTCCTGAACTTTGATGCGACTTATCTTTGTAGTTTTTATTGATTTGATAAAATAAAAAATATGTACTTATCCAATATTTTTGGATAACCTAACTGACGGACTAAGTAGTCATCGTCCCTATTTCAACAATAAACTTACCAAACAAGAAGTATCACATTGACATACCTGAAAATAAAAAAATAAAGATTAGTTTTATGCTTATCTATTCTTTTTTCTATTCTGTCAGTATGCTGTGTGAAGACTATCTATAGTATTGTTTATTATTGTTTTTTTTAACTTGTAAAAAAAAACAAATGATAGCGAAAACGTGTTAACAAAACCTTAAAGTCTAGACAGACGGACTACATTTCAACTGCAGCAGTTAGTACGACTGCAATAGAACTGTAAACCAACCGTGCAGCCCGATTGCAGTCGGTGTGCAGTTGTGTGCAGTTCCAACGACTGCAAACTAGCTGCACAATCGACGTGCAGTTTAAGATTGCAAGATGGTATTATATTTACTGATTAATAACAAAAGAAATCATCAACATATTCCTCCAAGGTACCAAGGCTCCAATTACTGACATATATACGAGTATTTCATGAAAACGTTACTTTTTACAACAAATTTAACTCCGTGACATATGTTGATGATTTCTTTTGTTATTAATCAGTAAATATACTATCATTCTTGTCGCAAATAACATGTTGATAACTTACGACCTATAACTGAGCTGCAATTTGCAAAAAACGTGATAAAATTTGAATTTCGCCCTCCAACCGACGAGATTTTTTCTTAGATTTTATTTTGTTCAATGTAGGATTTACAAACAATGACCTTTGTCACAGTATTCGACGGCACAATCGCTTTAAAAACGAAATATAGTTTACAAAACATTTGATATCAAATTATAACGATTGCTTTTTTTTTATTCCTTAATCGCCCATGAAGGTTTCACGAATTCATTGGAAAATATTTTGGAAAATACACTCTTAAGTATTATAAAACGTGTTTCTATGAACATAAAGTTGTTTTTACAATGGTATCAGTTAGTTGTTATGGTAGGAAACTGGATATAAGGCGGGAAAACTGAATTTTTACGATCAAGTTTGTACTAAAATGATTGTGACGGCCATTTTGATTTTATTTGGTAACACATTTTTTATTTTACTTTACTTCATTTATTTTGGACATTTACCAACATTAATTATCATGAAACAAATATTCAAAAAGATAAATTAAAAAAACAATAGTGTCCTGTCATATCAAATTGGCAACTTTTTATGAAAATTTAAAGGCGATGATAGTGGTAGTGACGTCGAATACCGAATCCTACAATGAGCTTGAGCTTTCGGTGAAGGAAAACATCGTGAGGAAACCATAGCACGGTGGTAGGGCACTTTGTCGTACCCGCCTGGCTGGCTACCACCCTCAAGTTGAAAATCTGTCGCCTTCCGGTGTGTTCCGACAGCTGCACTTGAGAGCCAATTCCCTTCTATTCAATTCACAATCGGCCATATCATCACTGACCACGGTGAGATTGTGGTCAAACACAGGCCTATACATAGTATGTGGAGTTTTGTATGAAATACTGCACTATGACGTCATAATTTCACATTAAAAATTAAGAAAATGTTTTTACTATTAATTAAAAATGAATCCTTTCTTTTTATCCATCTAAGAACATGTTTTGAGTTCCATCATAAGATGCAGAAAGGTCTCAAAATTGGCCCAAGCATAAACTATGATAATTTTGATTCCAGGACTTCTTACATGTCCAATAAGGTCGAACCCAAGCGTGGGCTTCGGTGTGGACCGCCAGGGACACCTGGTCTTCGCCTACAACCTGACTCCACGCATCCCCAGAATCAACTTTGCCTCAAGATTGGACGTTATTGATGATATCTGGAGAGATCGTCGCAATAAATAGCTGATCAATTCTTTTGTGGTTTCATTCAGATCAGACCCTCACACAGGACAAACTGACATGCACACAATAAAACTATATCATTTAAAACTATATCGCACAATTAATTTACTATACAGGCTGACTGGTGAGTCACCAACGATATTCGAGGACGTGATATTTGACGATCATATAAGAAGAAAAAAAATAACATTAAAAATGTATATTAATAGACTACTTAGTAAACTTAACCGAAAGTTAAGTAATTTATTACGCAACGCATGGTCACCGCGCGGACGCATACTACGGAACACAAGATCTCGCCGCGCGCTAACGGGGTAACAGACAAAAAGCATGAGCGTCGGGAATGTAGCCACACTTCATTTATTTATAGGGAAATTTGACCAAAAATTAAGTACCTAATTTACCGAGTACTCTCCTTAAATATCGTTGGTGACTCACCAGTCAACCTGTATAGGGAGATCATTGATAAATGCCAAAAACAAAAATGGGCCTAAAATTGATCCTTGCGGTACGCCTGTTTTAACTAAAGATCCTGAAGACGTACTAAGTAGTAGAAGTATTTATGTCGATGATAGTTCAGTGGTAGTGACGTCGGATGCCGAGACGAAGGTCGGGGGTTCGAATCCTACAATGAGCTTGAGCTTTCGGTGAAGGAAAACTTCGTGAGGCAACCATAGCATGATGGTAGGGTACTTTGTTGGCTACCACCCTCAAGTTGAAAATCTGTCGCCAAGCACCTACCGGTGTGTTCCGGCAATTGCACTTGAGAGCCAGTAATTGCCTCTTCAGCATTGTAACAGGTCGGCAACACATTGGCAATACCTCTGGTATTGTTAATGGCGATAGGCGACGGTAACCACTTACCATCAGGTGGACCGCCTGCCTGCTTTAGTTTAGTTGCCTGCCATTGGTGCCGATTCTGTTGTTTACGAACTTAACTAATATTAGACAAGTCACCTCTCTTTCATTTTAACCTTATTGAAAAAAGATAGTTTTTTTTTTAATCCTGTCAGTTTAATCCACAAGTACCGCCTAATGTACGGATAAATAGTCGTGACCAATAAAGATCGCGCTTAAATTCACGTTGAAATGTGTGATCGGATTAAACTGACAGGACTAAAATATCTTGCATCCCTTTCTTATATTTACTATTAGAAAGAGATATTTGACGTGCACACTTCGGCACTAATCACATTGGGTCGATTACCCCTTTTTTGATTTGTTTCGCACAGTAATCACCAAGTAGATAATGTATGACAGAGAGATATTCCCCGGTAACAATATAATGCACACGTACCTGGAAAACCAACTGCTGATTACCCTTAACCGTTGTGCGCCCGATGGTCTGGTCACTGCTTGATTGGTATTGCTCACAAACTCACAAGATATGAATCGTTAGAATCAATTGAGGACGTCCCGATATTTTCGATGTCGATTGTTTCGTAGTGAATGACGTACTGGTTTGAGGTATTATTGTTCGCCTCAGCAGTTCTTCGTTGATTTGAAGGTGGTTGCAGATAAAGTTTTATGAAAGTACCGCACGCATAGGACAGTGAAGTGTTGCCCGTGTTACAAGAAAAACTACCCCCACATCAATACACCAGAGCTACATTAGGCGAAAACTATGCGAACGAAACAGTGAGACAATATAGTGAGATTAAATTTATTTAGTTCGTAAACAACAGAATCGGCACCATAGTCCTTTAGTTTAGTTTTTAAAGTACATCAATAAGATCCCTTAAATCTTATTACCTACGTCATATTTCAGAGTACACGTGATAGTATTCAAATAATTTAGCTCATGTTTTAAATTCATAATTTGTTGACATTTAATCGTTAATCGATTGAAACTAAATAGATTACTGATATTAGAATACTGGCTCTATTTTTAAGTATATAAGGTATATATTACTTTAATTTTGATCAAATTAAATGATATTTAAATAGAAGTTGAAGCCACGAAAATGGATTAGTTAATAAAAAGTATTTGAGTGTGTAAAATGTATTTCACAATATTTTTGATTGTAATTTTATTTGGTAAGTACCCGCCTGGCTGGCTACCACCCTCAAGTTGAAAATCTGTCGCCAAACACCTTTCGGTGTGTTCCGACAACTGCGCTTGAGAGCCAGTTCCCTTCTAGGCTTTGTGTGCTTACCATCATCGGCCACATCATCACTGACCACGGTGAGAATGTGGCGAGACCTATAAATAGTAAAAAAAAAGAAGTAAAATAAATATTACAAGGAAAATGCGACTGACTGGCTGACTGATCTATCAACGCACAGCTCAAACCACTGGATGGATCGGCCTGAAATACAGCTAATAGCAGATATTATATTATGATATATAGCAGATAGCTTTTATGACGTAGGCATCAGCTAAGAAAGGATTATTGAAAATTCAACCCCTAAAGGGGTAAAATAGGAGATAATGGTGCCGATTCTGTTGTTTACGAACTAAATAAGTATGTATTTACAAAAAAAAAAAAAGTAGTATATGTAGTATATCAGTTACCTGGTTGTCCATAGGACAAGCTCTGCTTAGTTTGGGTTCAGATAACCGTGTGTGAACAATGTCCCAGGATATTATTATTAAATCAATTTAATCTCACTAACTAAATATAAGAAAGGGATGCAAGATATTTTAGTCCTGTCAGTTTAGTCCGATCACATATTTCAAGGTGAATTTAAGCGCGATCTTTATTGGTCACGACTATTTACCCGTACATTACGACAGCATGGATTAAACTGACAGCATTAAAAATGTTCTATCTTTTTTCAATAAGGTTAACATGAAAGAGAGGTGACTTATCTAATATTAGTTAAGTTCGTAAACAACAGAATCGGCACCAATGATTATTATTATTTTGTATTGAGTCGTTTTATTATTAGTATACCCGGTTGACCGAGCTTTCCTCGTTTTTTTTTAAATGACGTTTTCTAAAAATGAAACCTAGATTGATTTATCTCCCCCGAAACCCTCTGCATACTAAATTTCATGAAACTCGTTGGACCCGTTTCCGAGAGTCATTAAATATATATTTATATACAAGAATTGCTCGTTTAAAAGTACAGATATTTAGTTAGCTAATAATTTAAATGTAATTTTAATTTTAGCTTTGTATTTAATAATTGGAATGCGTAAAGAAAGAACTATTCGTCTCTACGTCCGCGTCCGCGTCCTTTGCGAATACTGTAAATACTCTGAATATTACTTATTTAAAATGCAAATACAAAATAGTGTTACAAACCTAGGTATTTTAAATACAAAATACGTCAAAATACTTTTATTAAAATAAAATAAGTTTCAGTAGAAACAACAAAAATTAGGTACAAAAAAATATTTTCAATAACAATACGCCCAGCCACAGATGTACTTACGTACCTACGCACACGTTACGATTAGTTCTACTTTAAAAAGAGTAATAAAACATTTTGTATTTTTCAAATACAAAATATTTTTAACTTTTCAAAGAAAGAATTTGAATACAAAATAGAAAATATGTATTTTGTATCTGCATTTTAAATACAAGTTTTTCATTGACAAACCAGTTGGCGCAGTTGGTTAAGACACCACTTATCACGCCGCTGATCATGGCTTCGATTCCCATCAAGGACAAACATTTTGTGTGCATGAACATGTCTGTTTGTCCTGTATGGGTATAATTATCTATATGTATAAGTATGTATTTACAAAAAAAAAGTAGTATATGTAGTATATCAGTTATCTGGTTGTCCATAGTACAAGCTCTGCTTAGTTCGGGATCAGATAACCGTGTGTGAACAATGTCCCCAGGATATAAATCACATCTCTGTGTCTTTGTATACAACAGGAGGGAAATTAGAGAGATGGACCAACATGACTATGTTTGTTTCAGGAACGCCAAGCCATGGTTTCTACTGCATACCCTGCCCACTGACGCAGCCTTGCACAGTGCCAGCGTCCTGTGACGGGCAATACGCCCAACCTCAAGCCAGCCCATGCCCAATTCAACCTGCGGGGACTTGCCCATACCAAGCTGGAAACTTTCCACCATTAAATCTCGTCCTCAAATATGGTAAGAATTTTTATCTTAAAGAACTACACTTGAGAGCCAGTTCGCTTCCAGGCTTTGTGTGCTTACCACCATCGGCCACATCATCACTCACTGACTGACATCACGACTGTAAGAAAAATAAATCTTTTTTCAGTCGGCCAACAATACCTGGGGGGCTAAAACGGCCACTTGAGCAATAGTGCTATGCAATTCATATCTCGAATTTACAGCAGAGCCAAATGTTTTTTTTATTATTTTTTGGTGAAAATGCAAATCATTTTAAACAATTAATTTACAATTTAGACAAATTACACCTTAAGGTGGAGGCTTCGGTTGGGGCGATTTTATCATGTTCTTTGCTAATTGCAGCTCAGTTATAGGTCGTAAGTTATCAACATGTTATTTTCGACAAGAATGGTAGTATATTTACTGTTTAATAACAAAAGAAATCATCAACATATTCCTCCAAGGTATATTACTGACATATACGACTATTTCATGAAAATGCTACTAATTTAATTTAACGCTCCAACCGAAGGTTTACCCTTAATCTGCTGTAAATACGAGATATGAATTGCATAGCAATATTGCTCGTGCGGCCGTTTTAGGCCCCCAGATCTTTGAATGCAGATTTGTTCTTGTTTTTAAATAAAGCAATGTTTTCTTTGAGTAAAACTTGCTATCTTCTGTATTTAGTGTATACTGTGGTGTAGATACACGCTGACAGGCCAGTTGGCGCAGTTGGTTGACACCACCTATCGCGCCGCAGGTCGTGGGTTCGATTCCCATCCAGGACAAACATTTGTGTGCATGAACATGTCTGTTTGTCATATTTCAGAGTACACGTGATAGTATTCAAATAAATTAGCTCATGTTTAAAATTTATAATTTGTTGACATTTAATCGTTAATCGATTGAAACATAATAGATTACTGATATTAGAATACTGGCTCTATTCTTAAGTATATAAGGTATATATTACTTTAATTTTGATCAAATTAAATGATATTTAAATAGAAGGTGAAGCCACGAAAATCCGTTAGTTAATAAAAAGTATTTGAGTGTGTAAAATGTATTTCACAATATTATTCTGTTTGTCCTGTGTCTGGGTGTAATTATCTATATAAGTATGTATTTACAAACAAAAGTAGTATATGTAGTATATCAGTTATCTGGTTGTCCATAGTACAAGCTCTGCTTAGTTTGGGATCAGATAACCGTGTGTGAACAATGTCCCAGGATTTTTACTATTACTTTCCCTCCAGGTGCGGTTAAAAAATTCCACCCTGTATACAAATTATTACTGAGGGACCATACATACCTACAGAGCTTTGTTTTCTTTTTTTAAGTCTCTCTTATACATTGCACGTGACGAATTTGGCATTTAAATTTTATAACCATATCTCGTGAAATATAGCTTCAATTAGTCATAGTGAGATAGGCAAGGTGTAGTTGATAAGTAAGCCTAGCATAGGTTGTAAGTTTGATTCTCACCCAGGACAATTGTGTGAATGAAAATGTCTATTTGTCTTCTGGGTATGATGTATACAAGTATTGTTTAACCTGTTGGGCGTCGCCACCATTTAATACAGCTTTAATAGATTTCCCTTTATAGTGGACAACCGTGTGACGGCATTTAAACGCTTTTGTTTCTGGGAACTTATTTTGAAAATTTCATGTGGAAATACGAAGTTAACTAGCTAGCTGTCAGTGACCTCCGCTGTCAGATGGCCGACGCCCAATAGGATATTATAAAAAGCTGTAGCTGGTGTTCCATGTAAAATATCATGGAATCGCAAATTTTTTCGCAGACCTCAAAACTGACAGTTTTTTTTTTTTTTTACTATGTATAAGCCCGTGTTTGACCACAATCTCACCGTGGTCAGTGATGATGTGGCCGATGATGGTAAGCACACAAAGCCTAGAAAGGAACTGGCTCTCAAGTGCAGCTGTCGGAACACACCGGTAGGTGCTTGGCGACAGATTTTCAACTTGTGTGTGGTAGCCAGCCAGACGAGTACTACAAAGTACCCTACCACCGTGCTATGGTTTCCTCACGATGTTTTCCTTCACCGAAAGCTCAAGCTCATTGTAGGATTTGAACCCACGACCTTCGCCGCGGCATCCGACGTCACTACCACTGAGCTAACATCGCCTTAAAATTATTAGATTAGAGTTCTAGATCATTATTTTATACTTTTCAGTGTTTTCGAAGGCGGTTCTCTTTTGTCAAATCTATCTCTCATGCACAGATTAATGAATATAGTACTAAATTACAGATAGGTATCGAAGGAACAAATCCAAGGAACGCTTATACGCTTGACAAACGTCAAATTACTTATTTTTGTCGTTACAGTTAAACTCTTTCTCATTGAAATAGAGACTATAATACTTAATCACTTGAGATATTGTAGCGTTCCACAGACTTGTATGGCTATCGGCCATAGCGTGCTCTCATGTCATAAATTGTGTTTTTTTTTACAGATCCAAAGGAGACGCAAGAGAGAGAGAGGCAGCCCCCATCATCAGGTTTACCGCCTCGGCGGTTCTTGACCAGTCTGTTCTCTATACCAGGAGCAGTAGCCGACTCTATCATGAGTGGGGAAATTAATATTTGAATGTTTTGACCATAGATAGATATTTTTTTACGATAGGTATTTTGACTGACATAATATAGTTGACAGTGTCAAAAATAAATGACCAAACACTAACCAATGCATTAAACATATATAAAAACACGTGGAAACATCAAATATGTTGTACATTTAATGCTTTTTATGATTTTTAATTACCAGTAGAACCACTAAGAGTAGATCATTTGATGCTGTGAAACTATGACGTCATTAGGTTAGTATTTCATACAAAATTCCATTTATACTATCGTTTTGACATTTATAAAAAAGTAGCTGATTTGATGTGTCAGGAAACTACCCTATTATCAAATTAGCTACCTTTTTATATGTCAAAACGATAGTTTATGGTGTCGATTCTGTTGATATCTTTTGTAAAAACATATAGTAGTGATAAAATAAATTGAATCCTGTCAAATTAGTCCGACTGCTTGTTTCAACGTGAAATAAGGTGCCATCACTTAGAGGAGGCTCCCCGCGAATGACTCCGTCCCTTACAAAACTGACGGGGACAAGCGAGACAGGAGAGGCGCAATTTTAGTATAAAAGACGGATTTATGTTATTAAAAAAAATACAAAGCCTTTTTTTAAAGTAAGAAAAAAAGAAAAGTTTTTGAGGATCCTTGGTTCCTTAAATGTAATTTAATTTTAAGTAATAAAAATATTTTCTCAAAATTATTATATTGTTTTATTATTTCGAAACCTTACTTCATTTACATTGGTCTTATAATCTAAGGATTGTTGGGATGTAAACAACCGCCCTTTTTTTTACAGACATTTGGAATTCAATTCTATATATTGGTTGGTTTTCAAAAGTGAGTTTTTGAGATAAATTCAGTAATTAATATACGAAAAAACAATCATTAACATATATATATATAGTGTTACCCATTAATTAGCAATATATTTTTAATAATAATAAATAAATATCCTGGGACATTGTTCACACACGGTTATCTGATCCCAAACTAAGCAGAGCTTGTACTATGGACAACCAGATAACTGATATACTACATATAATACTTTTTTTGTAAATACATACTTATATAGATAATTACACCCAGACACAGGACAAACAGACATGTTCATGCACACAAATGTTTGTCCTGGGTGGGAATCGAACCCATGACCAGCGGCGTGATAACGGTGGTGTCTTAACCAACTGCGCCAGCTGGCTTTTATTCATAGATATAAAGATTGATAATTAATTTGTTCTCTGTTATTTTTGGTAGATTAAATCTGAAAAATGTGTGGTTATTTTTAACTTTTTGATAGCTCTTAAATTCCTGAAATTTTGTACAACAATCCTAATAATAATTACCTAATATTTTAAATGTGAAGTAACTCTGTCCATCTGTCCGTCTGTTACCTTTTCATGCCTAAACCAAACACGATGAAATTTGGCACGCAGATAACCTCTGATATGGAGAAGGACATAGAATACTTTTTATCTCGATGACACGGGAGGAATCGCGGGGCAAAAGTTAGTACGGTTCTATTTATGCTAATAATAAAGCTGAAGAGTTTGTTTGTTCGAACGCGCTAATCTTCGGAGTTACTGATCTGATTTGAAAAATAAATAGGAATTAAATACTTGAACACTTGAACGCGAATTAAATATGGTGCCGGGTAGAAACTATGTACTTACTGCTTCGCATAATGAAGGAAGGAATTCCTTCTCTGTCTGAATATTTCTTTACAATAAATATTAATCGAATATAAGTTTTAATACTTACAATCTTTTACTTTTACTTATTATTTACAACTTGTTATCTCTTAGTATCATCACTGTATAGTGATGATAGATTATTTATAGGACCTCTATTTGTCCCAAAGGATGGCCTCCAAACCTCCCCTTCTCTAGCCATTCCCAGTCCACCAGCTTTACTATCAGCACATTATGTCTCTAAATAATAACAATCATGGTTGTAACTCACCCTAGATTTTCTATAGGGTATAATTCACTCTTTTTACCACTCTCAAAAACTCCATTTCTTTTCACTCTTTTCCCCCCAACTTAATTAGTCTTACCAACTTCATCAACTTACATTTTCATTATTTTTTTTTTATTTCATCTACTCATAATTCGCGCAAGTAACGCCTTTCGCGACAACATTATCCCCGAAGGTTATAAGCTACTTTATCCCGCAAACGCGAGTCAAACCGCGAGAAAAGCTAAGCAGTGAGTTTATAAAATACCATGCTAACATTTTACTTAGAAAATAAATACTGCGCAAAAATTTATAATAAAAACTAAGACAAGAAAATGTAGGCAGAAAAGAAGATATTATTTATTCACAGCATGATTGATAACTGCCCCCCGGCCAGTTTTTGTCTATGGGTCGTGTCGTTCTCATGAATTATATCCCGAATATGACGAAGGGTTAGGACATTTTATTTGCCAGAGATATGTCTATGGAATAATTCCTACGCTGCTCTAGTATTTGTGTCCCTGTATTTTTTTAAACGACTTCAAGAAAGGTTGAGGTTCTCTTATCTTGTCTTAGGTTATGCGTATGTTTTTTTAGACAAAGATAAATTCTGTTATTTTTTAGGATCCGTACTTACCTCAAAAGGAAAAAACGGAACACTTTGTTGTCCGTCTGTCTGGCAAGACCCTTTTTGTCCGGAACGCGTTGTTGTTGTTGATACCTCCAAGCTGAAATTCATATCAAATACTCAGGTCTACTGTCCCTTGGAGCTGTGAAAAAATCAAACTTCTAAACCAACGCAATCAAAAGATATAGCCATTTATGCTGCAAATTGTCGACACTCGTGTAGCGACCCCTGTCAGGTACATAGTTCAGACACCGATTGGATAGATGGCACTGCAATATATCGACACTAAAAACAGAGATATCTACATACAAATCTACATCGCGCTAGTGGAGTTTGTTCGCAGATTCACATATATACAAGATTCCAACATCAACAGTTGGAGGCGGTCCCCAGGCACGATGACCCAGCCTGCCGTAAGATCTTCCCTTTTCAATGGAGGAATTATCCACCTTGTTTTCATCCATACTCGCAAGGGAATCAAAACCTTACAGGGTCCTGTGAACTCAGAATCTTGTTTGGTACGAAGCAACGTCTTATAGCACAGATAATGGAAAAATTGCGAAAAGCATACCTAAATTTTTAGTTACACTCAATTACAAAGTTAAGTTTGTACGGAACGCTCGGTGCGCGAGTCAGACTTGCACTTGTCAGGTTTTTTTTTAATTATCTGTACAGATACCACGGTGCAAGAGTTTTTAAAACTAATACACAACCATACCTGAATCGAGTTCATATTCCATGACGTAGTTAAGCAGAAAGGACTCAAACCACATAAAGTCTCTTTTGAGGGCGATAGGCGTTTGAAGTACATTCGGCGAATGCATCTTGTGTGCTATGGGTTGGGTCGGGGTTGCGAAAAAAAAACAGTTCCCGTGTACATTTTTAGGGTTTTCACTACATGATAGATTCGACCTTCAGAAGTCTGATGGAATACTTAACTCTATTTTGACCAAGGTGTGGTTTGAGTCCTTTTTTAGGGTTCCGAAACTCTAAAGAAAAATAAACGGAACCCTTATAGGATCACTCGTTTGTCTGTCCGTCTGTCTGTCTGTCTGTCTGTCCGAAAATATTGGACTGGATTGAGTTGAAACTTGGTACACATATGTAAGTCAGTGACCCAAACATGGATGTGTTACGTAAATAAATGAATTTCAAACATGGGGGCTACTTTTGGGGGGTAAATAAGAAAATTTAAAAAAAAAGCTTAGCAGACTATATTGTGGGTATGACTAATGAAAGGGTATGTTGTGAGGATTTGAAATATATTTTTTATAGAATTTTAATATAAATAGTTTTGAAATTATTTAAGAAAATAGGCGAAAAATTGGCGAAAATTGACCATTCCCCCCCCCCCCTTATTTACGAAACTACTGAGCCAAACATTTTGAAAAAAAAATCAGATAATAGTTCTTTACCTAAAGATTACAGGAAAACCTATGAGAAGCCTATCTAATACCTTTAAACCTGCAATTCATGGATATATATATACAATCTTAATCTCGGAAACGGCTCCAACGATTGTCATGAAATTTGGTATGCAGGGGGTTTCGAGGGCGATAAATCAATGTAGGTTAGGCTAGGTTTCATTTTTAGAAAAGACGATTTCCAAAAAAAATAAACTTTTTATAGTTACCATCAACAAATTTGGGTCAGGTTTAAAAATATTTATGGAACTTAGTTAAACTTGTACGGAACCCTCTCTACGCGAGTTTAACTCGCATTTGTCTGATTTTTTTTAACTACGTCCTACGTCCATGTGTTTATATTAAAATTAATACTATCCAGATAATGCCAAGAGATGGCGTTACTTGATCGCGCTATGGTTTCGTTCTCACGAAATCTACATATGAAATTTATTGATTCAATAAATTGAGCGTTTTCTGGGCCTATGTTTTTTTCTTTTGCTATCGTTTCATCGTACACCATGAAACACATAAACTTTACCAATTTCAAGAGTTACTAAGCTTCTATTTGAGTTGAAATGAAAAATATCTCAATATAATTTTGTGGAAAAATTTTTTTGTTCGAGTAATAATTTGATATATTTCACACTAAGGCGATGATAGCTCAGTGGTAGTGACGTCGGATGCCGCGACGAAGGTCGTGGGTTCGAATCCTACAATGAGCTTGAGCTTTCGGTGAAGGAAAACATCGTGAGGAAACCATAGCACGGTGGTAGGGTACTTTGTAGTACCCGCCTGGCTGGCTACCACCCTCAAGATGAAAATTCGTCGCCAAGCACCTACCGGTGTGTTCCGGCAATTGCACTTGAGAGCCAGTTGCCTTCTTGGCATTGTAACAGGTCAAGCAACACATTGGCAATATCTCTGGTATTGCCAATGGCGATAGGCGACGGTAACCACTTACCATCAGGTGGGCCGTATGCTTGCTTGATACCTTAGTAATATAAAAAAAAAAACTAAGTATCAACAAACGAATCCTACTTTCTACTAATATTTATGCGAAAGTTTGAGAGTGTATGTTTATTACCTCCTCACACTGAAACGGCTGGACCAATTTTGATGGAATTTGGTATGGGGGTAGCTGACACCCTGGATTAACACAAAGGCTACTTTTTATCCCTCAGGAACGCGGGTGAAACTGAGGTGGGTGATTCGCAGTAACTATTCGGCCTTTGTATAGATAACTAGATTCCGCCCCGCGGTTTCACCCACGTTCCTGAGTTATCTTATGTTTTCTCGGGATAAAAATTAACTTAAATGTTATTCCAGGGTATGATCTATCTATGTGCCAAGTTTAATCCAAATCCGTTTAGTAGTTTGTATGTGAAAGAGTAACAAACATTCATCCATACTCACAAACTTTCGCATTTATAATTTAAGTAGGACACCCAGACTCAGGTAAAAAGTGTGTTGACCACAATCTCACCGTGGTCAGTGATCATGTGGCCGATGATGGTAAGCACACAAAGCCTAGAAAGGAACTGGCTCTCAAAGTGCAGCTGTCGCAACACACCCGAAGGTGCTTATCGACAAAATTGACAAGCAAGCAAGCGGTCCGTGACGGTAAGTGGTTACCGTCGCCTATCGACATTTGTAATACCAGAGGTATTGCCAATGTGTTGCCGTCCTGTTACAATGCCGAAAAGGCCACTGGCTCTCAAATGCAATTGCGACTTGGCGACAGATTTTCAATTTGAGGGTGGTAGCCAGCCAGACGGGTACTACAAAGTACCCTACCACCGTGCTATGGTTTCCTCACGATGTTTTCCTTCACCGAAAGCTCAAGCTCATTGTAGGATTTGAGCCCAAGACCTTCATCGCGGCATCCGACGCCACTACCACTGAGCTATCTTCGACTTATCCTACCATCGTGCAAAGATATTTTCCTTCCAGCATATCTAATCTTCAAACTCAGTCTGAGATATTAAAAACGTAACCATATCCAACGATTACCAAAGCATACAATGTTATGAAAACATGAAAAAAAAGTAAGCATTTACACGCGAGAAATACATTTCAGTTTATCCGACAATGGAGGTTAGTGAATCCTACATATATTATAAAAACGAAAGTTTCTGAGTATGGATGAATGTTTGTTACTCTTTCACGCAAAAACTACTGAACGGATTTGGATGAAACTTGGCACATAGATAGATCATACCCTGGAATAACATATAGACTACTTTTTTATCCCGGAAAAACTAAAGATCTCTCAGGAACGCGGGTGAAACCGCGGGACGGAAGCTTGTAATATTATAAATGCAAACGTTTGTGAGTATGGATATATGGATGAATGTTTGTTACTCTTTCACGCAAAAACTACTGAACGGATTTGGATGAAACTTGGCACATAGATAGATCATACCCTTGAATACTTTTTATCCTGGGAAAACTTAAGATCTCTCGGGAACGCGGGTGAAACCGCGGGGCGGAAGCTAGTATTATTATAAATGCAAAATAACTCTGTTTGTTTGTTACCTTTTCACGACTAAACCGCTGAACCGATCGCGATGAAATTTGGCATGCCGATAGTCTATAATATGGAAAAGGACATAGGCTACTTCTTATTCCAGGAACGCAGGTGAAACCGCCGGGAGCAGCTAGTTACTAATAGGCTAATAGTGATTGCATTCTCGGCATTGTAACAGTGCGGCACACATTTGCAATACTTTTTGTATTGTAAATGGCGATTGGCGACGGTAACCACTTACCATCAGGTGGACCGCCTGCTTGCTCGTCAACTTTTGACATAAAAAAAGAGTGATTTGAATGTTTGACGCATAGATAGAATCTATTCGGGTTTAGATTCCGTCCCGCGATTTCACCCGTGTTCCAAAGGGATCTTTTGTTTTTCCGGGATAATTATTCCAGAGTATGATCTATCTATGTGCTAAGTTTGATCAAAATCCGTTCAGTAGTTTTTGCGTAAAAGAGTATCAAATATCGTCACATTCATACAAAATATTATATTAATTTGCTATTTTTGTTTACAGGGAATAAATTGAATGACAGAAAACAACAATGACTTTATTTCGACAGTTAACACTGACCAAGATTTTATTATGTGAGTACAATGTTATTACTTTTTAGAGTACCGTAGACAAATAAGAAATCCTTATAATTTCGTAATGTCTGTCGGATTGTATGTGGGTAAAAAATTATTGTTTAGTCCGTCAGTTAGGTTATCAAAAATTATTGGATACGTATTTTTTATTTTATCAAATCAATAAAAAGTTACAAAGATAAGTCGCATCAAAGGTCAGGAGTGGGGGCTTGTGGCGTCATCTCTCTGTAAAAAGTATGCTAAGATGTGACGTCACGTGAAATAACGCACTGTATCTTTGTAATTTTTTGTTTTTGGAACTAAAGACAAAACATGTGTCCAATATTTTTTGGTAATCCAACTGAGGTAGAGTCTATATATTATTATTTTAGTCGCTACCCCTATTATTATATGTAGGATATATCTTGACAGTAAGTTGCAAAGTTATTCAGTTTACTCCCTCCCTAGGGGGGCGGGAAAGTCAACAAAGCACTGAAAAACTGGCAAGAAACTCAGCTCAATTTTAATGGCTGTTTTCATTGTATAGAATCGAAACAAAAATCGGACAAATGCGAGTTAAACTCGCGTGGAGAGGGTTCCGTACATGTTTAACTAAGTTCCATAAATATTTTTAAACCTGACCCAAATTTGTTAATGGTAACTAACTATAAAAAGTTTTTTTTTTTGGAAATCGTCTTTTCTAAAAATGAAACCTAGCTACATCGATTTATCGCCCTCGAAACCCCCTGCATACAAAATTTCATGAAAATCGTTGGAGCCGTTTCCGAGATTCAGATTATATATATATATCCATGAATTGCAGGTTTAAAGGTATTAGATAGACTTCTCATAGGTTTTCCTGTAATCTTTAGGTAAAGAACTATTATTTGTTTTTTTTTTCAAAATGTTTGGCCCAGTAGTTTCGGAAATAAGGGGGGGGAATGGTCAATTTTCGCCAATTTTTCGCCTATTTTCTTAAATAACTTAAAAACTATTTATATTAAAATTCTAAAAAAAATATATTTGACATCCTGATAAAAAGCTCTTTCATTTGATATGTTACACAATATTGTCTGCAAAACTTTTTTTTTTAATTTTCTAATTTACCCCCCAAAATTAGCGCCCATGTTTGAAATTAATTTATTTACGTAACACGTCCATGTTTGGATCATCGACTTACATATGTGTACCAACTTTCAACTCAATCCAGTCCAATATTTTCGGACAGACAGACAGACAGACAGACAGACAGACGGACAGACAAACGAGTGATCCTATAAGGGTTCCGTTTTTTTTTCTTTAGAATTTCGGAACCCTAAAAAGAACGATAACATAATATATTATTCAGTAATTTAATGTCTGTTGAGTGACTCCCCCCTCTTTTTATATTTCATCGCGTGTGACCAAACAATTAATGGTCTTGTTTTGTTTTACCAATAAAGCTTCATTTAAGGCTGTCTATTTAATAAAAGCCTCGTAGGTTTGAGTCACGGAAACTAGCAACCTTTTAAACGATAAATATCAACTCTGCAATATTGTACAGCAACTGTCTCATAGCGCAATACAATCACTATGCTGAAATATACAACGACTAGCTGACCCGGCAGACGTTGTCCTGCCCTGAGAACAACTGTGACCTAACTACCTCTATCTACCCTACCTACCCCTCACTTACCCCTACCTACCTCCAACTACCTATTTACTTAACTATTTTCTACGTAACTTTTTTTTCTGTGTTAATTTTGCGGAGTCTCTCACAAATTTCCATCCTCTATTTTAGGGGCTGGGGGAGGATTTAAAAAAAAAGGCAGGTATTTTAGAGTTGGTGATAAAGAGTCTGTGTACCAATTTTTAGTTGCGAAAAGTCCCATTTAAACTTCACCCCCTTTTTTAAGGGGTTGGGGGCAGATTTCCAAATATAAATGATGCACGATTTTTTTGCTAGTCACAAATAATCCTCATACCAATTTTTAGCTTTCTACCTTGAAAACCGCGGAATGCTCCATAAAACCTTCCACCCCCATTTTAGGGATGTGGGGGGTTAGAGAGAGACAAAAAGTAGCCTATGTCACTTTCCATCCCTTCAACTACCTCCACATAAAAAATCACATCGATTCTTCGCTCCGTTTTGCCGTGAAAGACGGACAAACAGACACACCGACACACATGCACACTTTCACATTTATAATATTAGTATGGATTGCTGAGATACAAGCGGATTACAAAGTTTAACATATTCCGCCATTGCAGTTCAATCAATAACTTCCGACAGTGACTGAACAAAAAATGTATGTAAATTTATGTGAAGTAGGTACTACGAAAATATTCTCAAACAGATTCGAAAAGTATACCGCCTTTAAAAATAAAGTATTAAGCTTTTAAATCCGCGACCTACCTACCTGTCAAATTACAATTGCAGATTATTCGTTTTATTCTTTCGCTGTTACTTGAAACGCCTGCCATTTTGTGTTTACCTTTTATCGTTCTTTTGTGGGGTGGCAATGCTTTCATGAAACGAGTGACATTTTTGTGAGCAGTCCTTAGACAAAATGGATGCTAATTAGCGATTTCGTTTGTTGAAATCCACTTTTAATGGATAACATGCATTTATTTAACAAAAATGGACGTATGTACTCAAAAGAAATACAGATTATATATACAGCAAGCAAAAACAATAACTCTTCAATTAATAATAATACAAAACAAAAAACATCCTTACCTATCGTCCAGTAGTTTGAGCTGTGCGTTAATAGATCAGTCAGTCAATAAGTCACGCATTCCTTTTGTATATTTAGATTCATTAAGGCTTTGTATAAATTGGCTGAAATAGGACGATGATTACTGAAGAATTCAGAAAAGTCATGCCATGTGGATAAAACTCGGTGAAACACATCGTGCGAAGCCAGGGCGGGTCCTAAATAAAAAAATAAAAACAAAATGGCTGAATTTCATTTCAGTATCATCCCTCGAGGTAAAGAAATATTTTCCCGTGACTATTTTGTACATGAATAATGGCAGTAAGATTAGTTACATAAAAACTTCCAACTTTCACTACTAACCAAAAAATTGTGGTCGAACATGACCACAAAAATATACAAAAAAAATCAAAACATATTCACCCTACACTCGAGGTTATACAAAACGAACAAAATACAAACTTGTCTAATTAAATTCATCGGGAGTTCTCGGAAAATCCGATCCAAATACCGAGGTGGGTTTATAAATTTCGTCGGCAAATACTTACCTACTCAGCTTTCCTTTGGGATATTATTAAATCGTCAACGTAAACAAACATATTTACACACAAAACTATACATTTACAGATGGTTTTGGTTTCTTTGACCACAATCCTATACAATAAACATTTGTGTGCATGAACCTGTCTGTTTGTCCTGAATCTGGTTGTATCCCTACTATCCCTACTATATATTCAAATTCAAATTCAAATTCAAAAGTGTCTTTATTAAATGAACTCATTGCAAGTATTTTTAATCGTCAAATATGTAAATATAAAAAATATGTATATAAAAAAACTATAAAAAATAAAATATAAAAAATAACAATATGATAATAATAATAACAAAATTCATAATAATAGTAAACAGCATGTGAAGCGAGCAACTCATAGAAATGCGTTCTTGTCCTCTATAAAATCAGAAACTTTATAGTACCCTTTTTTGTACAACTTATCTTTAATTAGCTTTTTAAATTTTAACACGGACAATTCTTGAATTTCTTTGGGTACTTTGTTAAAGAAGCGTATACATTGCCCCTTAAAAGAATCCCTATATAAATGCGAAAGTAACTCTGTCTGTCTGTTACGCTTTCCCGGTTAAACCTCTCAACCGATCGCGATGAAATTTGGCACGCAGATGGTATATGTTATGGAGAAGAACATAGGCTACTTTTTATCCCGGGAAATCATGAACCTCGGGAACGCGGGGGACAGCTAGTTATCTATATAACTCTGTATTTACAAAAAAAAAGTAGTACATGTAGTATATGTGTGTAGTACACTTTAATTTAATATCAAAATTCTTGTATTGCTGTACAAATCTTAATGTGGTGTGACAATAAAGAATTATCTATCTATCTATATCAGTTATCTGGTTGTCCATAGTACAAGCTCTGCTTAGTTTGGGATCAGATAACCGTGTGTGAACAATGTCACAGGATATTTATTATTATTATTACACCGTTAAATAATGATGTGGTTGCTAGTGGTAAGCACATAAAACCTAGAAAGGTATTTTTTCATTATTCTTTAAAATATGGCAGCATTTGATACGAAGGCATCTGCTAAAAAATATTTTTTGGAAATTCACCCCTATACACTAGACAGTGTGTCCGGTCATGAACTAGCGACATTTTAGGTACTTAAATTTGAACACATCTTATGGTACTTTTCTTAGGACCAACCCTGAAAACTCGAAACCCTTAACTAACAGTTATTTAAACGAATTATTATTTAAAACAAAAACTGTAATGAGGAATAACAACAAAAAATCTAATTAGTCCGTCAGTTAGATTATCAAAAAATATTGGATACGTATTTTTTATTTCGATCCGAAAACAAAAAATAACGAAGATACAGTGCGTTAAAATTTTCCGGTCTGCAAAAAGTGTACTAAAAAGTAGTTGTATAATGACGTCACAAGCCCCAATCCTGCACATTGATGGGACTTATCTTTGTAATTTCTTATTGATTTGATAAAATAAAAAATACGTATCCAATATTTTTTGATAATCTAACTGACGGACTAATTAGATTTTTTTGTTGTTATTCCTCATTACATAAATTCAAAAGAAAGTTCCACGAAAAATATACCTACCTACCCAGTGAAATTCGCGCAATAAAGACAAATCTATAATCATTCATCAAAATGGTTTCAGCCGTTTAATAGTTACGGAAAAGATACATAAATACAGGTCAAATACATAAGAATTATATTACTTTAAAAAAACAGCACCAATTTTATTGGTTGCAATCGGATGATTAACCGTTATTAACCGCATTTTATGGGTAGCTAACCATGGCTCTCAACCGGGCAACCACGCCTGAGGGCACTCCCGAATGGGGTACGAACCTCGGCTCAGGGCGTTACCGGGTGAGGGGGGCTAACGGGTATTTTGCAACTATAGCTTAATTCCGCCCCCACTCCTATCTCTTCTGAACTCAAGCTCTAATCCTCACTCCCCTCCAGTGGAGAAGCACCCTTAAAATTGAGAGCAAACATTTAATGGAGATTAAATGAATTAAAAAAAACTGTACTGAATAAAGTTTATCAATAAATGGGCTATGGAGTTCGAAGTTATTGGATTATCGAAAAATTTTGTATTCAATGTAAAAAGTTTTGTTTCCTGAAAAATTGGTTAATTTCATCAATAACTTTTAGGTGCTTTTAAGGCATGTTAAAAAGGACTGTTTATTACCGGTACTGATTTCTGGTATACCAGTATTATTTTTTTAGGGTTCCAGTACCTCAATTGAAAAAGGAACCTTACTTATAGGGTCACTTCGTTCTGTATGTATGTTAGTGTCACGACCATTTTACTCAGGAACGCGTGGAGTTATCAAGTTGAATTTAATATCAAATACTAAGGTTCCTAACAGTTGTAAAATAATCAAACTTCTAAATAAAAACATATGCCCATTTAGGTCGCATAATTTGATACTTTGCTAGCAAAAAAAAAATACAGATAAATCTAATACGAGCAATACTTGTTTAATTATATATATGTTAACGGAAAAGTATCTAATCCGTCATTGTATACATTTCCTAGGAAATCCATACATTTCCTAAATATCTATCGGAGTACTACATTCGGTATATTTGTAAGGATAGCGGTATTTGGGGGGTTGTAAGTGAAAGGTACTTTTTTGCGAATACTTTCTAATTTATGCAAAATAAAAAAAGTAACCGTAACCATTTGTCTTCCATCTAACCGTAACCTATTTTTTTCAAGTTTTTATATATCGCCTAGTATCATTATTGAATTATAATTTCCTAGGGGAAGTACACAGGAATTGTATGTTTCATATATTTCCGGTGACATATATAATCTGAATCTAGGAAACGGCTCCTACGATTTTCATGAAATTTAGTATGCAGAGGAGAGAGATGTTTTTAGAAAATATAGTTAAAAAGAAACGAGCAATCCTCGGTCAACCAGGTACTCATAATAAAATAAGTAAAGGAAGAGGTTCTCAATGCGGCTGTATGTTTTTTTTATGTTTGGTCACGCTTAACTTTTTTGTATTTAAATCATTCTTCTTGCTTTGGGTTCTGTACAGCTCCAAAATGGTCCAATATTAATTTTATTGTCTTTGAAGGAGGTTGTACTTTCTTTTTACATTCCTAAACGTTAAATGATAATTTCATAGACTGTATAAGTAGTTAAAAATAATAACAATCTTATTACTTTACAGATTTCTACATCATCCACTATGGCAGTACCAACATTATTTCTGGTGATAATCCCTCTACACCACAATCGAGATCTACTAAATCACAGTTATCATCAGATATTGAGGTAAATACCTTCGAGGAACTAACACCAAGAGAAGTGATGACTCTTTGGTTTGTTTGAAATCGATTCCACTAATTTTCGTACAGATATATAACGCACTCTAAGGCTGAGATCTATAGACCGTACCAAACCGTACTTAGACTTTGCTCAGACTTTACCATACAAAGTCGGTATTTAAAATGCAATTTTCGAACCTAACAGAGTCTGTGCTAAGCAAAGTACACCATCGACGACTTAACATAAACTTGGCAACAAATTAGAACACACAAATATTTACTATATTACGAAGGTTTATACCGTAAGTTAAGTCTGAGCAAAATCTAAGCATGCTCTATAGATCTCAGCCTAATTGTCTGAGCCACCGCCACGTGCTGATTTCTTTAGAATTATTCGTAGTCAGTTATTTTAATGAAATCAAATACCTAGTTAGTAAGGTAATAAGTTCAAGCCTTGAATTGCATTGTCTGTCGACACTTTAGTACATATTTTATTAATATTTGCTGTTAATAAATTGGCAACCACAGAAAAGCCTATGAATAATCCAGGAGATTTTCATGGAATTGAAAAAAAATCAGGAGCATATCAAAAAATGATGGAATCTCCTGGAAAAGAAGGAGAGTTTGCAGCTCTACTTGTCGGCTCTTCTCAATTGAGCAGACTTCCGATACGATTCAGTAGCCTAGTTAGACCTCCATAAATGCTTTCCTAGGTACTAAAGTGAATAAATATTTCTAATTTTGACTGCAACAGTCAGAGACAACCTTTAATCAGAAGGAGATTTTGCCATAATGTTTTCCTTCACCAAAACACCGGGAGTGAATCCATTTATAAGTTTAAATCTTTGTGGTCTTAGCCCACGACGGCTTATGACAGACCAGTTGGCACAGTTGGTTAAGACACCACCTATTGCGCCGCAGGTCGTGGATTCGATTCCCATACAGGACTAACATTTGTGTGTGAACATGTCTGTTTGTCCTGAGTCTGGGTGGAATTATCTATATAAGTATGTATTTAAAAAAAAAGTAGTATAGGTATGTAGTGTATCAGTTATCTGGTTGCCATAGTACAAGCTCTGCTTAGTTTGGGATCAGATAACCGTGTGTGAACAATGTCCCAAGATATTTATTCAGCCCAAATTTAATATAAGACACCAGACATCTCGTGAAATTCATAATTAATCTGTATATTTTAACAGGTTATTCCACATCTGTATCAAATATTTGATCCAAGTCAAGATGGGCAAAGTTTGACACCAACATGTATTGCCAATACATTACAATCACCAATATTGGATATAAAAGAAAAAGAAACACAAGAAAAAATTATAGAAACTCCAAATAAACTTAAGCACAGTCATGATTGTATAATTTGTAAATTAAAAAGTAATACAGAGAAACAGGAAAGTTTTAAAAAGGATACCAAAATAAACGACATAGATGAAATACCAAATAAGGATGAATTATCTAAAGAACCTCAAATAGTAGATCTGGAGGCTTCAAATACTATCTGTATAGCTGGTTATGATAACGAAATATACAAACTTATGAATGATATAAACACAGATCAAGGCACAGAAGTTTTAATAATATTCTACGCATATAAAGATTCTAGATATAGCTATTTGGGTTGTTCAATGATAGATTTGGACATGTTTAAGAAAAAACTAATGAAATACAGTCATTATTATATATTATGTACGAATTATTTAGAGAAATATAACAAAGAAACGAATACTTGGTACATAAATGACTTTATGATTCATTCAAATACTGAAATTAATGAAACTAGAACTAATGATTTGAAAAATGACCAAATTGAAACTGTTTTTAAAAGATTTACTCCACATTTAGATGGCACTGATATTTATTTTGATTGTTTTGATAACATCGTTCCTATCTTTAAAAAGGAAGAAGTAAAATCAAATAAAGGGTACATAGTATTAGAAAATGATATGTCATGCAACGGTCAAGATACCGATAAATTCACTAAACTAGAACCAAAATATGATAAAGAAAATAATCGGTTTGAAGTTCACCTTCCAAAAGAACCGAATATAAACACTAATCCTATATCTTTACATTTATATTTTAATCGTAGCAGTAATAATGAAACAACAAATAGTAGTCCTGAAGTCGAATTTGATGATGACATGAATAAGAATGGAGAAGATGTAAATTTTAATTGTGAAAGCGAAAAAAGATGCACAGATACTAATAATGATCGTCCTAGTGAAACAGACGAATATGAAACAACTGATGAAGAAATTACAAGTGACCATTTAAATTATTGGAGTAGCTTAAATAATGATTTAGGTGCAAATAAGTTTATTTTTGATGATGAAATAGTGAGTAATGATGATGAATTTGTAACTATTAATAATGTACTGTCATCTGACATCAGTGAACCACCAGGATTATTTGCCAAGTCTAATTATTTAGATAGCATAGATAATCATTTATTAGAACAAGATTTATCAAACACACAAGAAAAAATACCAGAAGAATATCTAGATTTCTTACCATTTGACAATCACAAATATTCAGATCCTCAAATATTATGTGCTGATTTACAGACCAATAAGCCTAGGACACCATCAAATACTTATTGGACAAATCTTAATCCTTATAATTTTGATAGAATAATTAATACCCATAATAATCCTAAACTATCAACAACTATGACTTCAAAATCAGAAATAAATAATCAATTGTACCCCCAACCTGGTACGCTTCACGAAAATTATTTATTACATGGTAAAAATAATGAAATAAGTAAAGATAATCTAAATTTTAAACCCATATCACTAATAAACAGTCAATTAAATTTAATTGGAAAGCAAAATGAGAAATATAAATGGTCAAATCATGTAGATAATCTAAAAATCCCTACTGTATTAAAAGATGCTACTATTCAGAATATCAATACAGGTAACTTATGTAATACCTTTTTACCACATCAAGAAACCCAATTATCTGCTTCAAGTTATATAAACTGCATAAATTCCAACCATTTCAAAGAATTAAAAAATAAAATTAGTTTTAATAATATAAGGCCAATATACTTTAATGATAGAGCTATACCCAATGCTAAATTAAATATTGATCCTAATATCGACTGTGATAGAAATAAAGTAACTAATTTACATCCAAGAACTTATAAAATAGTGGAAACACAAGAAACACCACTATTTGAGCACATTTACGATATGCCTAATATAATAAATAAAAAAAATCCATTTATTGAAGGTAAAATAAACACTCGACAAATTAACAAACCTTTAACACCAACAAAAATGTATACTCAATATCAACCAATTTTAAAATCAACATTAGATAATTCATTTATCTTAACTCCAGACAGTAAGTGTAACAAACATAATGATGACGGATCATCTATAGATTATATTTCTAGTGATGAATTTAATCAAATTGTTCAAAGACCCAAGTCAACATTACATATTCCATCTGTTAAGTGTGATGCTACCAAAGAAAATATTCAAACTATCAATTTAGAACCATCTACAGAAACACTGTTTTTTAGTCCAGCTACCTATCCAAATATTAATTTAAAAGCAGGTCTAAATATAGTAACAAATAAACCTTTCGAAGAACTAAATACCGACAAATCAATATCTTCAAACGGTATAACTAATTTAATTCCTTACTCTGAAACACCTAATATCAATCATGCAATACTGAAAAATAGACTTTCTATTATTCTAAAACCTTGTCTAGAAAGTGAAGAAGTGAGTCAAATTAATATAAACAATGACTCAAATATATTGCCTATTATGGATCAAAATTCACTTAAAGTATATCCGATAACAAATATTGATGGTAATAATATTAAATCATTTTATACTAACATCATTACTGATAAACAAAAAACACAAAATTTCAATGATATTAATCCATATAAAGCTAATCTTTTACATATATATCCAACATTTACTAAAAATAATGAAGAACTAGAATTAGCAATTCAAGATCCTTCCACATTATACCCCATTTTTAATACTGTTTATGTAAATGCAGCTAATATCGAAGAAACTGTACCATTAATAGTAGGAAAGCAATCATTTCAACAAAATAAAAATAATGTAGGTGAAAAATGTCCATTATCTGATGAAATGAATCCACAAAATATTCAGAGAGGGTTTCTAATGAATAATTATCTAGATAGTACAGAAAATAATGCAAAGCCAATATTCCCGTTTTTAGATAATCAAACAATTATGCTACAAGGTACTGAATCTGTTGATAATATTGATTTAAAACAAACATTTGGTCAAATAGTACCAATAGAAACTAATGAAAAAACATCTCCAAGTTATCAAACATTTAAAACTAAAGATCTTGTAGATTCCAGCAACCCAAGACCTATAATGAATGATTTCCATAAACTAGACACAGACCTTTTTAAATTTACACCACAGCAAAACGTACTTATAGATACAGAAAATTCTAAACTAACTAACATTGCTACATCAAATATAAATAATAATCAAAAATCAATCAAAAGCAAAGATAACATTGAAACTGTAGTTGAAAAACCTTATCTTGTTAATAAACATACGTATTTATCCAATTTAAATCGAAGCCCAGATTTTAAAAACACCATATCTAATAATTTAAATAAAAATCCAGCTTATTGTCAACCTTCTATTTTAAGTCCACAAGGTCCATCTAGCAATTTATTAACTAAGCCAGTACCATATATGTCATTACGAGAAGATATTAAAAATATCAAACCAGTACGAATCAATCCTCTAAATTCATTAACAACTGATTTTGTTACAAATATTAATAATAATAAAAAATATGAGATAAACAAACCAAATTACACGTTGAATAATATTGAAAGTAATAAACATAATATAATTAACTATCAAAATGATCCAAATGTTCAGGAATCTAATTTAGAAAAGAACATTAATCCTTTTTACGCTACACAACGTCCTGTTTCTTTTATTAAATTTGGTAACACCACTCCTTATTTTGAAATGCATTCAAGCTTATCTCTAAATACTTTCGAACCAAAGTTTGAGAGTTTGTATGCACCAAGCATATCACCTTTGAAGTGGCCCCTAGAAATTCAGCTAAATAATGATGCTGTAGCATATCCTGAATATCATGAAGTTAAACCAACAGATTTCAAACCACTATCATGTAATCATAACAATTACAATGATTTTGGTAATGTACTTCAACCTCAATTTAATAACCTGCCTATAAATATAAATAAAGAGTTATCAACAAATAAAATAGATGATCCTCAAAAACCTGTAATCAAATCAAATAATAATGTATTTTTACCAAATGCTGATTATACACAAACTCCTAAATTTAAATATTTCCATCAAGTTAAGCCAGTTTTACCACAACTTAATCAAAATAGTATTAATTCTTACTTTATAGACGATAAAGGAAGTAGCATTGATAATAATGCCAATACAAAATCTATGATAAAAGAAGGTGCTAAAGACAATACCGAAATAGAATCAAATATAACGAATGAATTAGATAATGCCAAAACACTCTATCCTCAATATATGCCAAGGTGTAATACACCAATTACTAGTTTAAATCACATAAATCCGTTTAGTACTATAAATAATTTTAACACAGGATATAGTAAAATATACGATCCTAAATCAGAATACTGGGATAATATTAATATCGGAATAAATAGCGTTACTGAATCTAAATTTAAAGATATCAATAAAATAAATGACTATGCAAAAGATCAATTTATCAATATAGGTAGAACTAGGAGTGTATTTCCCAAAAAACAAGATTATTTACACCCACATGTAAATAATAACTTGCCTCGTTTAGATGAAGTCAACATACCTGAATGTGTTAATAATGATCAAGAAGATAATACTATTAACTTAAATAATAAAAAATACTTAAAGGAATATGACATGTATTCCAAATCAAATAAGAACCTAATCCAGACACAAGAAACAAAGGATATCATAGACACTCTAAAACGTAATAAATTAATGAGAAATAATTATAATGTATATTCACAAATTAATACCAAAACACTTTTTACATCAAATTTTCAGCAAAACATAGGCAATCAATATTTACGAACTCCTGCTTCAACACTTAACTTTTGGTCAAATTTACCTGAACTAGAACCAGTGCCTTCAAATAAATTAAAATATTATAACCCAATAACAAGCACGTCGCCACTAGAAATATCTCCAAAAAACCCTTTTATAAACCAAATTCCTTTAAGATCTTCATCATCTTATGCGTTACCATTTTTATCATCAAACTTAAATGGACAATCAAGTAAAACTCCTTCTCTAGAAACTTCACCTAACTATTTGTCAAATTTACCAAAACCAGTGACTTCAAATAAATCAATAAAGTATAATAACCCAATTACCAGCGAATCACTGTTAGAAAGTTTACCAAATATCCCTTCAAGAGCAACAAATTCTATGCCATTCAGTACTTCATTTCCACATGATCTACCATCACTAACTAACATTTATAAACCATCACTTAAAAGTCCTCCTTTAACTTCTCTGTCATATTTACCAATGATATCCCAAGAATTCGTTAAACCTAATACTTTAAAAACTACCATGTCTCTCCCTGAAATTTTTCGAAATATACCTACAGAAACGATGACAAATCCTATCCTATCGTCTTTAAGTACTCCATCTAATGCTCTATCACTATCACCAACATTCTTATATGAACAGTCAAATAAAGCTCCTGTTTTTGAAACTTCACTAAACATTTTATCAAATCCGCTAAAATCAGCAATTTTTAGTGAACCTACAAAATCTAATACCCTTATAACGGGTTCTCCACTAAATATATTTTCAAATAGCCATTTAAAAACAATGGGAATAGCTAATTCTATACATTTAAATCCACCATCATCTTACGCTTTACCGTCACCAACTAACGCATATCAACAGCCAATAACAACGCCAACAATCTCAAAACTACAGTCTTCTAACAATTCTATCAAATTTTATAATCCTATAACCGCCTCACCTTTATTAAAAACGTCTCCAAATATCTCTAGAAAAACGATAGCCAATCCTATGCCTTTAAGTACTTCGTTTTATGTTCCACAGCCACCAGCTAAAATATATAAACAATCAATGAAATCTCCTCTTGGAAATTCACAAACCTTTTTGAAAAATCTACCAAAAACGATAATTCCTTATGAATCCACCAAATTGCAGACTCCATTAACACTTCCACTAAATACATTTTCAAACAGTCCTTCCGAGTTTAAAGAAATATCAAACACGGTGCCTATAGCTGCGTTAGCGTCTTATAATCTACCATTATCCCCAACTAACATATATGAACAAGCATTAAAAAACCCTACCCTAGGAGTATTACAGAATATTTTTTTAGATTTATCTAATCTACCTCCTAATGAAACAGTAAAATTAAATGCTCCAATAACGCAAACATCTTCTTTAGAATTTTTTAAAAATATCCCTTCAGAATCTTTAGCTGATCTTGAAACTTTGAGTCCTACATCATCTTATTTTTCACCATCATTACCAACTAACTCATATCAACTGTCAATAAAAACTCCTGCAATTGGAACAATACAGGACTTTTTATCAAATTTACCTAAGCCAGTTGCAACAGATTCATTTGGTATGTCTTCACAGTTAGCACAACCAAGTCCTATTGAGCCAGCGTCAAGTATGACTTCTCTATACAACCTATTTAGTGCATCATTGCCAAAAGAGTCATATTTAGAAACATTACAAAACGCATTTGCAGATATTAAACAAGGGTCAGCAAAATTAACGGGAGTTTGCCCACAAATATGTCAACCTTTATCTAACCTCCTAAACTCATATGATTTATTGACACCAAGAACTTATGAACAACCAATACAAGCTCCATATTTAAGAGTTTCAAATAGCTTACTTCCAAATCCTACTCAGGCTGTAAATAAAAATGCTGTTGCTTGCCCCCATGCAAATAAAGCTCTACCATATATAGAAAACGTGTACACACCATTTACATCATCTAATAATGGTCTACGGTCATTGGAAAAATCTTCTCTCCTACCTTTACAATCACTTTCAAGTATGACTAATATTAATCAATTAATTAACCCGTATAACTTAGAATCCCCAGACATATCCCGATTGTTAACTTCTAACATAAAATTACCATCATTAGAACCTATAAATATTCCAACATCAAGTGTTACCAAAACAGTATCTCCAGTAGCAGGATTCTTCCCAAAGTCAAACAAAGCTACATCGTTCTATGATTTGCAAAATATCAATACTATCCAACCATCAAACTTTGACCAACAGCCATTAAAACCAATAGATGTTTCATTGACTGCAAAAACCATTACAAAACATCCGCAGATGAATACCGTATGTAGTAATACACAAAACCCTTATTTCATATTATCATCTAATAGTAACCAACCATCTTTAGAACCTGTAGATATCCCACTATCAAGTACTTCTGGTTCAGTTTCTACAAATTCAATAAACATATATCCAAGTTTAACCTCCTCAAATAAAAACGTGTTAACTTCTTTTAGTGTACCATTGTCAACTACTTCTTTAGGAACTTCTAAAAACCCAATGTTTGTGCCGTGGACATCAAATGCGAAATCAAATATTAAATTGCCTTCAAATTTAGCTGTGGCTCCACAATTTAAGATAGCTACATCATGTGGTAACTTTGCAAAGTCAGTCCAGCAACCGTTTTCAGAATGTAGTTGTATGCCTTCAAATCTTACAGTTGCACTTCCTTTAAAATCAGCAAATATTTATCCTCAATCAAACTTAATGTTATCCAATAATATCTTGGAAAATCCATCCAGTATACCTTCCTCCAAACCTTCTTCTTTAGAAACATTTAAAAATTTGCTCCCAAATAGATTTACACCATTGATATCAAAATCAAATCAAGAAATTACTTCAGATTTTCCAGTGACTGCTAAATCAGTAGCTACTCCACAAACAAATTTAGCTTCTTTCTATTCTAACTTGAAGAAATCTCAACCAAACATCCTTATTCCAAGAACAAATAATTATTCAGTTACACCTTTAAATAATATTACTCCTAACTCATATATTCCAACCTCTATACAAGACTCTAGTACTAAAATAGTAAATAATCCAGAAATCGATGATATAAGTCCAGTACCTCCACATAACTTAAACCCAATATTCAGTCCACAAACTAGTGCCCCTTATTTCAATCAAGAAGTAAGTAAATCACCTTACAGTGAAGATTCACTTAATTCTATCTCTAATACACCAAGCAATGTTTCACCTATTTTACCAATTTTCAGTTCTAGTCCAATAGAAAACATACCAATTTTGAATAACCCGATAACTTATACAAGTACTCCATCATATCAAAATGTGTCACCTAGTTTAATTTCTCCAGGAATTTCATCATTAACTTTAACCCAGCCGTTGTTAGGTCAAACTAATAACAATCCTACTGCCATACCTGGGAAGCCATTTTACACTGTTGCCAATAATAATCCATCTTACGAAAATATCCTTGGCAAGTCGTTTTCTTCACCTCTTGAACCATTCAGAGAAGTTTCTTCAAGTATTCCTTCTTTAATAACGCAGCCGTCAAAATCACAATCAAATTTAAATCTTATCTCTACATCAAAAATGCCAATTCCTATCAACCTTGCTGTTAGTAGAAATCCTTTAACCAATAAAGAAACTCAAAATCCATTAATTTCTTCTAGTAGAACTTCAAGTATATTTTCATCTAATTTGCCATCTTATCTTGAGCCAACAATACCTCAATCAAATTTAAACTCTATTCCAATAGCAGAAAGACCAATTGCAAGTAACATAAACACGGCTCAAACTTTATCTCCTTACGTTTATTCAAAACCGATTGAAAGCGTAAGCCAATCGTATTTTAAACCTAATAGTTTTGGTACACAGAGTTCATTATTGAACGCACCTACATCATTTTATCAATCACCGATTGAATCAAAACCAATATTATTGTCTCCATCGATTCCTTTGCAGTTAAATAATATAATTAATCAAGGTGATATAAACTCTAATCCTTGGCAACAAAATATAGGATTGTATAAACAAAATCTTAATTACAAGTCACAAAACATGATGTATCCGCAAAATAACTATCATATAGTGGAAAATGCAAAACAAAACCTACCATTATCTAATAGTATTGTAAACTTATCAAAAACTTTAGAAACCGATATAATTAAAAATATAAAATCATCAGAAACACTTAAAAACATGAACAATAATGAAAATATAACTATACCATTAGCCAATATAGGTATCGTTAAATATATAGAAAACGGTAAAGAAAATACTTGTGTTGTAAATACTGATGATCCTAATATTATACTAAAAGGTTGGTATTCAAAGTTAAAAGTTTTAAAAGCAAAATTAATTATTGAAGCTTCTGATAACCAAATTGCTAATTTCATACCTGTAGTCTATAATAAAGCTAGATATAACTTAGATGTAGTACAGGAAGTAGCTAAAGACGCCATTGCTCAAATTTACGGCGAACCGTTAGTAGTAAAAGGAGTTTATAGTAAGGAACAACCTTATGCCGTTGTTAACGTAGAAAATGCTTTATTGGGTGATAAATTTAGTATACTATGGCCTTGTTATTGTAACTGTGAAAAACCGAGCTGTGATTGCTATTTTAAGAATTTAAAATAGAGTAGACACTAATTAAGAAGCTACTGAAGCTCTGAATGTCAACTCGACTAAAAAAATCGGGAAGTTAAATTTTATCCAGGTACAGGATTGCAAAAACAGAAGTTAAGTTTTGCACGTGTATCTTTGTATGATTTTTAAAAGGACTTTAACTGACTCCGTCCTTTACTGAACTGGCAGAGACAAGTGAGACAGGAGAGGTGCACTTATAGTAAAAAATATTATTTAAAAGGGTTTTATGTTATTTAAAAAAAAACCAAGCCTTTTTTAAGTAAGAAAACTATTCCTTTCTATTGGATCTCAGAATGTATGTTAATTGTTTTCAAGTTATTTAGATGAACCAAATAAGAGACAAAATCAGTCTTAGCTTTAATCACGTTTACATATTCACGTTTTTTTTTCTGACGTTATTTATGAAAGATTCCAATAAAAAAAAAATCTCGTCACATATTCTCTAGTTTCACATATATTTTTTTTAAATCTCTTGCAACAAAGAATGCCGAGAAAAACTTAGGTAATCTAGAATCATCATTTCTCAGATATTATCGCCTTAATAAATGAGGTGTCTATCGATTCTGAGTTAACTCTATGGTAATGGTTATCACAAAGGTTTCTTTTTATAAAACCAAAATGGCGGCCGTGGAATAATAAATTGCAGTAGGAACATGAAAAATCTTCCACTTGCTGCGCTCCTAATATTCGTCGTGACCTTGCGTCCAGCCGTCTGTAGGTAGCAGTGGCGAGGGGTGAAATTATGGCGAGGGTAAGCCGTTCAAAAAACACTTGTAATTTTATAATTACAGTGTATTTTAAGCAAGATAAAAATTGCTTTGAAATGATGAAAACAGAACTGTGATTCCTAATAGGTAAGCCGATGGGAATCGGCTTGTATGGACCCTTCGCCACTGGTAGGTAGTAGGTAGGTGGGGTACGCTAACTTTCATTTGAGTCCTAGATTCTATCTACCAAGCATTTCTGGTATAATTATATAATAATTTAAGTAAAGTATGTGAGACTGAATGATATAAAATATTTTTCAATTAATTTATTCGTCGTTTTATTTCATTTCAAACAATAAACACAATCTGTGTCAATTTTCTATAACTTTTTTATGTTAGAAAGCTCTCAAGGATTCTGACGCCTAAAATCATTAGGAATTTTGCTACTTAAATAAGTAACTTTAAAATAATATACCACGTTTGAAACAAACTAAAAGTACGGTTGGAGCGCGAAATTCAAAATTTATCACGTTTTTTGCTAATTGCAGCTCAGTTATAGGTTGTAAGTTATCAACATGTTATTTGCGACAAGAATGGTAGTATATTTACTGATTAATAACAAAAGAAATCATCAACATATTCCTCCAAGGTATATTACTGACATATACGACTATTTCATGAAAATGTTACTACTAATAACATGTTGATAACTTACGACCTATAACTGAGCTGCAATTTGCAAAAAACGTGATAAAATTTGAATTTCGCGCTCCAACCGAAGCCTTAAGTTTGTTTGGATGTAGTTAGGGTCGGTTGCATAAAGCGCGGTCATAGTAAGGTTATAGTTAGGTTACGGTTATAGTTAACATGAACCACCGAAAGGAAGCAAACTGGGTTCCTCGGGTCACATTCACTAAAATTTTAACCGTAACCATAACCGACCGAGGGAGATCGTCGATCATCGTCTAAGTGACTCTACGGTCAAAGCATGGTAATAGTTAAGTTAACTTTGGCTATAACTTTAACTAAAATGTACGAGTGTATCCCAAATTAAACTATGAAAACCAGTAATTGTATCCTACTAATATTCAAAATGCGAGTTTGTGAGTATGGATGTATGTTTGTTACTCCTTCACGTAAAAACTACAAAACGGATTTACATGAATAATCTATATATATAAAAGAAAGTCGTGCTAGTTACTCCTTGTAACTCAAGAACGGCTGAACCGATTTAGCTGAAAATTGGCAGGGAGGTAGAGGACATAGGATAGGTAGGGGTAGGTAGGGTAGGTAGGTAGGGTAGGTAGGTAGGGTAGGTAGGTAGGGTAGGTAGGTAAGGTAGGTAGGGGTAGGTAGTGGCAGGTAGAGGTAGGGTAGGTAGGTAGGGTAGGTAGGTAGGGTAGGTAGGTAAGGTAGGTAGGGGTAGGTAGTGGCAGGTAGAGGTAGGTAGATAGGTAGGGGTACCTATCCTATGTCCTTCTCCTGGCTCTAAACTACCTCCCTGCCAATTTTCAGCTAAATCGGTTCAGCCGTTCTTGAGTTATAAGTGGAGTAACTAACACGACTTTCTTGTATATATATAGATTACACCCAGACTCAGGACAAACAGACATGTTCATGCACACAAATGTTTGTCCTGGATGGGAATCGAACCCACGACCTGCGGCGCGATAGGTAGTGTCTTAACCAACTGCGCTAACTGGCCTGTGAAAACTGACACTTGACATGAAACATGAAACTTGGCACATAGATAGATCATACCCTGGAATAACATATAGGCAACTTTTTATCCCGGAAAAACATATGATCCCTTGGTAACGCGGGTGAAGCCGCAGGGCGGAAGCTATACTATCTTTTTCAACCTAAGCATCCTCTGAGTAAGGTAAAACCATCCATAAAAGAGGCCAAGATATTTCTAATGAAAATATTTCAGGGTAAATGCAGTAAAAACTTATTCAAAGCTCCCTAACGAGCGAGCTACATTCTAGTGGAAGTCGGATATAAAGTAACTGGATAAGCCCTTAACTTGGCAGAAGGTAAAAAATCGACTATAATATTTGAAAATACAATAATAAAAAAAAACTGTCTGTAAGTATAGTCTGTGCTGATGATAGAGCTGAATAAAAAAAGATTGTCCATATTTATTTATTTATGTAACATATACTGCCTAAAGGTAAGGTTTCCTCCAAAAGCGGTGCCATCATATAGCGACCGTAATACAGCGGTGAATGACGTCACTAGCACGTTGTCTATGTTAACCAAATGGCGCGGTTTCCTAGAGAACGGTAATTGGCGGCACCGCTTTTTGACGTTACGGTGTCAATTACCGTGAGTCATTCACCGCTGTATTAACGTCGCTACATGGTGGCACCGCTTTTGGAGGAAACCTTACCATAAGTAAGTAATAATCAAAATACTTAATTTATTTCAATTTTTGTAAATATTTAATATAGTTCTATGATTTAAATTTATTATTTATTTTTCATTTTATTTACACAAAAAAAAATACTTAATTCTACTAATATTATAAATGTGAAAGTTTGTGTGTATGTATGTATGTTCGTTACTCTTTCACGCAAAAACTACTGAACGGATTTGGATTAAATTTGGAACACAGATAGTTTATAACCTGGATTAACACATAGGATACTTTTTATCCCGGTAAAACATAAGATTTTATTTTGTCAGTCATTCATCAGAGGCTTGATGTCATATCTAGTCGTACTAAGTCCGTAAAGCTATTTTATTTTACAACAGTTTTTGTCGCATCCAACCCTTTGTTAAACTTTGTAACAATATCTTTTAAGGTGGATGGGCATTGTTATTTTTTACGGTTTTAATTTAATACATAAATTTTAATTACCTCTTGAGAAGAATATTGTGATCAACGCCTGAGACGTATGTCAATTGATTATTCAATCTATACTAATAATAGAGCTGAAGAGTTTGTTTGTTTGTTTGAACGCGCTTATCTTCAGAGTTACAGGTCCGATTGGGAAAATTGTTTCACTAATAGGAAACTACATTATCTCCGAAGGTTATAGGCTACGTTTTATCCTGAGTACGCGAGTGAAGCCGCGGGAAACAGCTAGTGTATTAATAAAATGATATTTGTAACAAAGGAACCAATGTACAGTTCTATAATATTTTGAATGCAAAATTAATACATAGAAAAATCTGTAGCCATATCACTGTGTCGCTTATTATAAATTTACGAATCATAGGCTTGAAATTGACGTGACGTACATGTAGCGACCCCTATCAGCTACATAGCTTAAACATCGATGGATAGATGGCGCTGCAATATATCAACACTATCTACATACAACCTACATCGCGCTAGTGGAGTTTGTTCGCGCATTCGCATATATACAGGATTCCAACATCAACAGTTGGCGGGCGGTCCCCAGGCACGATGACCCAGCCTGCCGGAAGATCTTCCCTTTTCAATGGAGGAATCAATAATTTTTGTCCTCCATAACAAAATAAATTAAAACGTACGAAATATTCATTAAAAATTCAAGCTGCCGACCATTCACCTTAAGTTAGATACAGGACACAAGGGCACGGTATAAATACCGTAGATTTTTCTAGTTATTTGCTATTTTCTATTGTATGTCTTTGAACTTTATAATTTGGTAGAACCTAGGCCTAAAATGTTAAGAATTTCAGTGGTCAGTCAAGAATTTCGTGTAACAGTACAGTGGGCCAAATAATGTCTGACTCGCGCACCGGGGGTTCCGTACAAACTTAACTTTGTAATTTAGTGTAACAAAAAATGTATGCTTTTCGCAATTTTTCCTTTATCTGTGCTATAAGACGTTGCTTCGTACCAAATTTCAAGATTCTGAATTCACGGGAAGTACCCTGTAGGTAATCAGAGTGTCAAAAATTTGCAGCATAAACGGCTGTATCTTTTGATTGCGTTGGCTTAGAAGTTTGATTTTTTCACAGCTCTAAGGGACAATAGACTTGAAAATTTGATATGAATTTCAGCTTGATACCTTCACGCGTTCCTGAGAAAAAGGGTCTTGATAGACAGAGACGGACAACAAAGTGATTCTTTGAGGTGATACCTTCGGTTGGAGGTTGGTTACCTTCTACTAACATATACGACTATTTCATGAAAATGTTACTAATATACCTTGGAGGAATATGTTGATGATTTCTTTTGTTATTAATCAGTAAATATACTACCATTCTTGTCGCAAATAACATGTTGATAACTTAGCTGAGCTGCTATTTGCAAAAAACGTGATAAAAATTGAATTTCGCGCTCCAACCGAAGCCTCTTTAAGGAATCCTTTTTTCCTATTGAGGTACGCAACCCTAAAACGTCAAATTGCGAGTCCCGTTTCTCGATGTCAGTGAAAAAGTATTTAATAAAAGATCAGCCAACTGAACTCTTGTTTTACTACAAATTGAATAATTAAACGCACAAGTGAAAAGTTTTGGAATTGTTGGCAATCCGATTTGGATCCTCTCTTAAATATTTGAGAGAAGTTTTGTGAAGACTTAAAAGAATTTTCGGCCTAGTATTTTATGTAAATTCGTAAGAGATTTGTTGAAGTTTTTTTTTTGTTAAAAAAGCTTTTGAACTTTGCGGATAGAGGAGTAGAGATTAAGAAGAAGTAGGTAGTTTTTTTTTATTTTTTTTATTATACACACACGGTTATCTGATCCCAAACTAAGCTGAGCTTGTACTATGGACAACCAGATAACTGATATACTACATATACTACTTTTTTTTTATAAATACATACTTATATAGATAATTACACCCAGACTCAGGACAAACAGACATGTTCATGCACACAAATGCTTGTCCTGGATGGGAATCGAACCATGACCAGCGGCGTGATAGGTGGTCTCTTAACCAACTGCGCCAACTAGCTTGTCGAATGGTTAAGTTATGGAGGAACAAAGTGGATGATTCCTCCATTGAAAAGGGAAGATCATCCGCCAGGCTGGGTCATCGTGCATTTACTATTAGATCTCATGTTGATTCATATTTTCAAGTCATATGGATAGACTAAATAAGAGAAAAAATAATTCTTAGTCTTAATAAAAAGAGCTATTCCGCCATCTTGGATGGTCCGCCATATTGGATTTAGAATGACGTCACATATATGGCGTATTGTGCTCCAAACTAAACGTGTATACAAAATTTCAGCTCAATCGGTTGAAGATATCTGCTTCAAAATTGAGTAGCAAGATTCCACCCGAACAAACATACAAACATTGCAAGCTAAAGAAGCTTAAAAAGATTTGAATCAAACAAACAAATATACGAAGTGAAGCTAAATAAAACCTAATATTCCTTGTCACATATTGTGATTTCAGGAATGGTCCCATAAAATTTGTTCATAATGGTGTGTACAATAATCCCTAAAAATTTCGAGATGACAAAAAAACATTCAGTAAATAATTTTTTTTTTTTTTTTGGCTTCACACTTCTTGTATTTTGCCAGTGTCAAGTTGAGCAATGTAGGTATTTTTATATTCTTCATGTATTAAATTCTCGTCAATCGTCAAGTTTCAAAGTTCAAGTCATCTTAAATCTTCTTCGAGTCATAGTCAGTCAGTTTAGTTAGGTTTTAGTACAATGGTTGCCGTTCTACTAAAACTTTTCATGGACTTCTTGAAACTTGAAAAGCCACTATACACGTAATCATTTCACTTCACTGGTGCACTTGTATTGATCTTTATTGGACAAAATACCACCGATAATATTCAATAAAACTCAAAAAATACACTATTTTATAAAAATAAAATGAAAACGCAACGTCACTTCGCAAGTTCCCGCCAAAAAGTCCTTCAGTATATTTAATTTAATATAACATTGTAGCAACCCACAGATTTATAAACAATAGGTTAGTAATCTGAGTAGCAACCAGGATAATAAGTTACACGCAAACTGGGTCAATTAGCTACAGTAAATTATATATATGTTAACGGAAATGTATCTAGTCCGTCATTGTATACATTTCCTAGGAAATCCATACATTTAATAATAATATCTATCGGAGTACTACATTCGGTATATTTGTAAGGATAGCGGTATTTGGGGGGTTGTAAGTGAAAGGTACTTTTGTGCGAATACTTGCTAGTCTATGCAAAATAAAAAAAATAACCCCTACCTATTTTTTTCAATAGTTTCTATATATTTCCAAGTATCATTATTGAATTATAATTTCCTAGGGGAAATACACAGGAATTGTATACAATTCCTATATTTCATACATTTCCGGTGACATATATTTGTCACATTAATGACAGTACAAACATATTATGTAGATTAGTATAGTTCTGTTGGCGGCCATGTTTGAACATGTCGTGATTGGCGGAGATCGCATGCCATGTCTGATACTGTGTACTGTGTGGACATAGGACAATTATGGTTTAAAAAAATAGAGAGAGGTCGCATGCATGTCTGTTTGTCCTAAGTCTGGGTGTAATTATCTATTTACCTACCTATGTATTAACAAAAAAAAAAAAACATAGTTATAAAACATTAGACAGATTTTGGTCAAATAATATTTTTTTTATACTATACATTGTATAGGCCTGTGTTTTACCACAATCTCACCGTGGTCAGTGATGATGTGGCCGATGATGGTAAGCACACAAAGCCTCGAAAGGAACTGGCTCTCAAGTGCAGCTGTCGGAACACACGGAAAGGTGCTTGGCGACAGATTTTCAACTTGAGGGTGGTAACCAGCCAGGCGGGTACTACAAAATACCCTACCACCGTGCTATGGTTTCCTCACGATGTTTTACTTCAAAGAAAGCTCAAGCTCATTGTAGGATTTGAACCCGCAACCTTCGACTCGGCATTCAACGTCACTACCACTGAGCTATCATCGCCTTAAAAATATGTCTCAACTCCACACTTTTCCTACACACACCGCCTGCAATTTTTCATAGTAATATTTTTTTCACGTAATTGTAATACTAGCTCCTACCCCGTCGTTACCTGCACGACACTACATTGAATAATGATTGCTGGTTGCACAACAAACAAGAATTTCCCTATAAATTGGACCTGAGTAATTGCTGGGAGTACTAGAGTATTTATTTAGCATTGTTTTCTAATATTTATTCTTTTAGAGTTGTCATGAAATGAACTATATTTGATTACTAGCTGACCTGTCCCGGCTTTTCTCAGCTTTTCCGTACTATAATATGCATGTAATATACATATAAACCTTCCTCTTGAATCACTCTATCTATTGCTGAAATCTGCATTAAAATCCGTTGCGTAGTTTAAAAGATCTAAGCGAACAGACAGCGGGAGTGACATTCTTATAAACTACTAGCTTCCGCCCCGCGGTTTCACCCGCGTTCCCTAGGGATCTTATCTTTTCCCGGGATTGAAACCTGTGTTCTAAATTTCATCCAAATCCGTTCAATAGTTTTTGCGTGAAACATAGGTACATCCATCCTCACAAACTTTCGCATTTATAATATTACTAGCGACCCGCCCCGGCTTGGCTCGGCTTTTCTCAGTTTTTCTGTACTATTCTATTCTATTCTATGTATTTGGCTAACACGGGCTCAGCAATAGCCGAGCGCACTTCGACCCTGTTGGATCCATTGTGCTTCCCTAAGCCCTTTATTACTCTTCCGCTGGTAGATCAAAGAGTCCCTGTATGAACCTCACAGTCATACCTGCTTGGAGCTGCGCATAGTCATCAGGTGTTGGATAAGCCGTACCTAAATGATTTGCCCTACGCCTTGCCAGAGCGTCGCAGCTGCACAGTATGTGTAGCATTGACTCTTTATCGTCCATGCAGAATCTGCATGTGTCCGTCGTGCTAAGCTTCATTCTATGAAGGTGCTCATTGGTGCCAAAATGGCCTGTCATTGCACCAATGTAGTGCCTAAGTTGTGTTTTATTGAGATTTAAGAGGTTCTTAAAACCTTCTACCCTCGTGCTGCAGAATTTCTTGGAGTGGTTTAGGCCTCTTTTCTGTACTATAATATGCATGTATTATACATATAAACCTTCCTCTGGAATCACTCTATCTATTACTAAAGCATCAAAATCCGTTGCGTAGTTTTAAAGATCTAAGCATACAGGGACAGACAGACGGGAAGCGACTTTGTTTTATACTATGTAGTGATAATGATGATGAAGTAGGATAAAGTAGGATGTAAAGGTTTATTTATGTAGGTACCTACATACACACACAAGTTTACAATTATTTACAACAAATATACAAACCATATATAAAAAAAATCCTCGAGGCGTGTGCTGCTGCCAATCAACGGCAAGGTTCCCAGAAGGCTGGCAGCGTTCCCTCTTTGTATGGCCAAGCTAACGCGTTGGCGGAAAAAGCTCCCCGCCCGCCGGTCCCCTGTGACCTCAATTAATTTTGAAGATAATGTTCGAGAAAATCGGCGAGCCTCGGACCCCCAAGGGCCCATGGTCTCGACCGCAAAAGGCAAAAATAAATAATTTGGGCCAATAGAAGCGTATTTTTTGGATTTAGAATTTTCCGCACCAGCTGCAGCCGCTCCTGCAACTCTACATGTCGCTGGCAAGTGAGATGGCGCAAGTGTATCAACACATGTGGCATCCCACACCAACGACTTACCGACACTCCATGGGATCAAAGACATACCATCCGGTCTCTTGCCATCGCCACGCATAATACCGACTGGTTCCAGTACAGAAGGCACATTGGCGACAACAAGAGCCCTGCGGATTATGTCATTGAGAGCCGAGTGACGAGAGATTCGGCCGGCACTTAGAGAGCACACACAAGTTAAAAATAAAGGAGAGAGTCCAAAAGAGGAGCGCCGACGGAGACCTATATTTTTATGATTGTTTACGCATAACTTTTTTGTTTCTGAACTGATTTTAATAATTCTCCTTGCGTTAGGTTCAGTATAGCTCCAAGGTGGTCCCATTTTAATTTTATTGTGTTTGTAGAAGGTTTTTATATATATAAAAGAAAGTCGGGTTATTTACACCATTTATAACTCAAGAAGGGTTGGACCGATTTGATGATCTACGATTTGTTGGATTCGTCTCATGGAGAATAACTATGAACAATATAGAAAACAAGGACAGTATGAGATTAATCTAATAACATATGAAAGTTTGTTAGGATTTCTTCTTTCACGCAAAAAATACATAACGGATTTTGATGAAACTTAGAACATAGATATATTATACCTTGGAATAACATATCCTGTTGGACGTCGCCACCATTTAATACAGCTTAATAGATTTCCCTTTATAGTGGACAACCGTGTGACGGCATTTAAACGCTTTTGTTTCTGGGAACTTATTTTGAAAATTTCATGTGGAAAAACAAAGTTAGCTAGCTAGGGAACGCGGGAGAAACCGCGGGAGACAGCTTGTTTATAATAGTAACATATAACCCATCATTAAAATTATGACACGTGTTAAATACATCGTCAAATATTTCTAAGTCACTTGAAATGTCAAGAAAATGTCGGGAAATTATTTTAAATGTCAAATTGAAATGTCATTTTAGTCTAGCATTGTTTACGCGTTGTTTTCACGCTTGTACGTGTTGATTAGCTTTCGGCCCGGATATTTTTCCTCCTTATATCATTCGAAAATCCTTTCTTAGAGGATGCCTACGCCATAAAAACTATCTGTATGGCAAATTTCAGCATGATCCGTCCAGTGGTTTGAGCTGTGCGTTGATAGACAGTTTCCTTTATTTTTTTTGTGTTTGGCCGTGGTCAGTGACGATGCGTCATAAAGCCTAGATAAAAGAACTAGCTATTTCAGTAAGTACCTAATAATCTAATAAACTTATGATGAAGCGTATTTTAATTCTAAATTAATTTATAAATAAATATCCTGTGACATTGTTCACACACGGTTATCTGATCCCAAACTAAGCAGAGCTTGTACTATGGACAACCAGACAACTGATATACTACTTTTTTTTTGTAAATACATACTTATATAGATAATTACACCCAGACACAGGACAAACAGACATGTTCATACACACAAATGTTTGTCTTGGACGAGATTTGTTGATATTTTATTGTATATTCCACGATAATATAATTCAATACCTTTTCGGCATATTACGCCCTATAAAAATCATCATTTATAAAATACAGATAGATAATATTTTTGAGGCGATGATAGCTCAGTGGTAGACGTCGGATGCCGCGACGAATCCTACAATGAGCTTGAGCTTTCGGTGAAGGAAAACATCGTGAGGAAACCATAGCACGGTGGTAGGGTACTTTGTAGTACCCGTCTGGCTGGCTACCACCCTCAAGTTGAAAATCTCTCGCCAAGCACCTACCGGTGTGTTCCGGCAATTGCACTTGAGAGCCAGTAATTGCCTTCTCGGCATTGTAACAGGTCGGCAACACATTGGCAATACCTCTGGTATTGCAAATGGCGATAGGCGACGGTAACCACTTACCATCAGGTGGACCACCTGCCTGCTTGTCAACTTTCTGACATAAAAAAAAAAAAAAGATATATAATATTCAAAATAATAGGAGTAATGTCACGTATTTATTAGACCCATTTATATAATGTTAACAAGGAAAACAATCCGATGTCAAAATATAAAACATATTTAATTAATTAGACTGAAATTATTTCAGTAAAACACGCAAACGCTGGATGTTGTTAACTATATGTAAGTTCAGGTAACAACTATTAGGTATAGGTTATTTGATTTATTACACAAGTTTACAAAATTAAATTTTTGTTTTGTTGCCAGAGTGAGAAACGTAATTTCATGTAGATTCTGACGCTGAATGTAAATCTGGCCACAGAATTGCTATAGGGGCTCAGGAGCTCTTTGAGATATACCTACCTATTTTAATATGGTAAAAATACAATTTTTGAAGCTAGAAGAAGTGTATTTGTGCATAGACAAAACAAACGAGGTATTATATTCTCTTTAAGGGGGAGGCTTCGGTTGGAGCGTGAAATTCAAATTTTATCACGTTTTTTGCTAATTGCAGCTCAGTTATAGGTCGTAAGTTATCAACATGTTATTTGCGAGAAGAATGGTAGTATATTTACTGATTAATAACAAAATAAATCATCAACATAATCTTCCAAGGTATATTAGTAACATTTTCATGAAATAGTCGTACATGTCAGTAATATACCTTGGAGGAATATGTTGATGATTTATTTTGTTATTAATCAGTAAATATACTACCATTCGTGTCGCAAATAACATGTTGATAACTTACGACCTATAACTGAGCTGCAATTTGCAAAAAACGTGATAAAATTTTAATTTCGCGCTCCAACCGAACGTTCCCCCTTAATACTACCTTATTACCACAGACAGTTATGATTGATCACAGTGTATTGAATAGTTGCAAGCTAGGATGAACTGTGTTCTATACCAATGGAAAAATAAGGCAATGGCTCAGAGCCATAGAGCCTAATCTTGTTTTTATGTTTAGCTATAATTTTTATTGTTTTAGGATCTATATTGGTTATGATTGTATGTCACATGCGTTGTGTGGCGCGCAAAAAATAAAATTTTTTTCTTTCTTTCTTTATTTGAAGTATTTTTTTAAGGACAGAAAATTTTTACGGTCATTTCCAACTGAAGCATCCTTTAGTACCTAGACACTACTCTTTCCCTTTCAATACCATTTTCGTTTGTTTCGCTAAGAGTTTTCTTCTTATAGACAGACGGACAACGAATGCTATAAGGATTCCTATTTTCCTTTTGAGGTACAAAACTCTAAAAACATAACAAGATAAACATCATCGGGTCAAAATGAAAACCGTCCAATAGTAAAAGTGAGCTGGTAACACATTTACCGTAATGTGCGATATAAATCACTCTCGGGTATTCGTATCAAATCTCTGTACGCATTCATCATAGCCTGCAAGTGTGGGCGGAATATTTATTTGATGCTAGCTTTAGTTCGCGACTTCATTTCAAACATTTTACCCCCTAAAGGTAAGGTTTCCTACAAAAGCGGTGCCATCATGTAGCGACAGTAACATAGCGGTGAATGACGTCACTAGAACGTTGTCTATGTTAAGGGGGAGGCTTCGGTTGGGGCGCGAAATTCAAATTTTATCACGTTTTTTGTAAATTGCAGCTCAGTTATAGGTCGTAAGTTATCAACATGTTATTTGCGACAAGAATGGTAGTATATTTACTGATTAATAACAAAAGAAATCATCAACATATTCCTCCAAGGTATATTACTGACATATAAGACTATTTCATGAAAATGTTACTAATTACCGTTCTTTAGGAGACAAGTGCGGATCCAGGATTTAAATTTGGGGAGGTCATAATTTTTTTTCAACGCACGATTTCAAACAATAATCTACGCATTTTACTCCCTGAGTATAGAGATTAAGAATAAAAAAAAAAAAACTACTGTTCCGAATTCGTTCGACCGACGGTCAGCAGTAGGTAGGTACCGCATGAGCTGATCATAGTCATAGCCTCGAAATTCAACGCAAACCGCAAAGGTAGCTGGCCTTGAGGGGGACCATGGCCACCCCACCCCCTGGATCCGCCACTGTTAGGGAATGATTTTTCAAAAACCCTTTCTTAACTGATGCCTTTGTCATAATACCTATATGCCAAATTTCAGCACAATCCGTCCAGTGGTTTGATATGTGCCTGCTCTCATTTTATATATTTAAGGGGAAACGTTCGGTTGGAGCGCGAAATTCAAATTTTATCACGTTTTTTTTTGCATGCACAAATTGCAGCTCAGTTATAGGTTGTAAGTTATCAACATGACATATACGACTATTTCATGAAAATGTTACTAATATACCTTGGAGGAATATGTTGATGATTTATTTTGTTATTAATCAGTAAATATATTACCATTCTTCTCGCAAATAACATGTTGATACCTTACGACCTATAACTGAGCTGCAATTTGCAAAAAACGTGATAAAATTTGAATTTCGCGCTCCAACCGAAGCTCCCCCCTTAAAAGACTAGCTGTTACCCGTGGTTTCACCCACGTTCCTGGGATAAAAAGTAGCCTGTAACCTTCATTTATCAACTTTTTTTTCTAAATTAATTGTAGGAATAGTACTTACCTCATTTAATGTGTTTGATGAGAAACCATACGTCACTACCTGAAATAATTTAAATTATTTTATTAAAAACACTAAGAAAATCCTTCTTGACAAGCTTGTTGGCGCAGTTGGTTAAGACACCACCTGTAGCGCCGCTGGTCGTGGACTCGATTCCCATCCAGGACAAAAATTTTTGTGCATGAACATGTCTGTTTGTCCTGAGTCTGGGTGTAATTATCTATATAAGTATGTATTTTTTAAAAAAAGTAGTATATGTAGTATATCAGTTATCTGGTTATCCATAGTACAAGCTCTGCTTAGTTTGGGATCAGATAACCGTGTGTGAACAATGTCCCAGGATATTTATTTATTATTTTTATGCTTAAAAATACTTTAAAAATATTTTTTTACTATGTATAGGCCTGTGTTTGACCACAATCTCACCGTGGTCAGTGATGATGTGGCCGATGGTGGTAAGCACACAAAGCGTAGAAGTACTAGTAGAATCTAGTTTAAAACACAAATAATTATGTACGCATGCGCAGATATGCGTCCCCTTTTCCATATGCAACAACATCAAAAGGTTACGAATAGTTCGTAGCACCGTAGCGGGTTCGTAGACCCATCGTAGACATAACTTATTCATGTAAGCACAAAGCCTATTCCAGCATGCAATAAGCTCGAATTGTATAGCTTACTTTACAATTCTAAGCTATTGTGTGTAGCTTAGTTTTGCTGCAAAGTTTTGCTAAAGTTAAGACCAAGTTTGTGTAAGTTTTCTTTAGTTACAAATTTTAGGGTTCCGTGTGGAAAAGTAACCATTATAAGGTTACTTTCGTCTGTTATCGGGTTATATCAGAACTACATAGTATAAAACAAAGTCGCTTCCCGTCTGTCTGTCCATATGTATGCTTAGATCTTTAAAACTACGCAACGGATTTTGATGCGGTTTTTTTTAATAGACAGAGTGATTCAAGAGGAAGGGTTATATATATAATACACTGCCCCCAATTAGTCGTAACTCGTACAAAGTACTCCCCCTCCCCCTCCCCCGGTAACGCCCTGAGCCGAGGTTCGTACCCCATTCGGGGGTGCCCTCAGGCGTAGTTACCTAAATGTTACCCGGCTGAGAGCCCTCTGCGCTTGCCGATTTGTCCGGTAAGGTTGCTGCAGCCATCAGAGGCTACCAACTTTAGTCCTTTAAAAAAAAAATGCATAATACAGTAGAGAAAAGCAGGGCGAAGCCAGTCTATACTAATATTATAAAGAGGAACTATTTGATTGTTTGTTTGTTTGCATTGAATAGGCTCCGAAACTACTGAACCGATTTGAAAAATTCTTTCACTAATTAGGAGCTACATTATTCCTGAAGGTTATAGGCAACGTTTTATCCCGGGAACGCGAGTGAAACCGCGCGGAACAGCTAATTTATAATATTAGTAGGATTATAGAAGCCCATCACAAGGGTCTCCCCTCTATACCTACATTATGAAAGCAAATTATAACAGATCCCCCCCCCCCTACTTTATTGGATTATCAACATAACACAACCCCCGAAGTATTTACAGTTGCCTTTTGATATAGAACTTTATATTTTAGAAGGGAGGTTTGCAAATCTAATGAGATTACAATTGTAGAGTTGATGGAAGAGACACGAGCGTGGTTGTATTATAGATGCCTAAGTTAAATAAATAAATAAATAAAATAATATCCTGGGACATTGTTCACACACGGTTATCTGATCCCAAACTAAGCAGAGCTTGTACTATGGAAACCAGATAACTGATATACTACATATACTACTTTTTTTTTGTAAATACATACTTATATAGATAATTACACCCAGACACAGGACAAACAGACATGTTCATGCACACAAATGTTTGTCCTGGGTGGGAATCGAACCCATGACCAGCGGCGTGATAGGTGGTGTCTTAACCAACTGCGCCAACTGGCTTGTTAATCTTCGTATTAATTCTACTTCCTACTAAATACTCCCGCGGTTTCACCCGTGTTATCGGGATGAAAAGTAGCCTATGTCCTTCTCCGTATCACAGACTATCTACGTAACAAATTTCATCGCGATCGATTGAGGCGTAAAAAGTTAACAAAACAGAGTATCTTTCGCATTTAAATTTTTCCTTGAATAAAAAAAATTGAAAGTTCCAAAAATGAATTGCATTAGCAATATTGCTCTAGCGGCCGTTTTAGCCCCATGGTCAATCAGATAACCCTCTTTTTTGGCATGTCACTTTCAGTTTTTCTTTACGTCAATATTTTCATAGTAAAATGTTATACGAGGGGCCAGAAAGCATTTGCGCCAACAAATTGAATTCCAATTGAAAAAATCTTCGCCTCTCGGGAATTGTTGAAAGTTTTGCTCTAGAACAAAATTGCTTTAACCTTTTTGACATATCATATTACTTAGTTCGTTTCACCCATGGTTTTAGAATGACGGATTATTTTTTGGCGGACTTAAAAAGAAGGAGGAAAGAAGTATAAATCCGAAAATTTATATCACTTATAAAAATATTTTTGTGATTAGGTACATATAATTTTTTTCTAGATGGAGAGATTTTTTTTTTACTATGTGACTGATGGTGGTAAGTACACAAAGCCTAGAAGGGAACTGGCTCTCAAGTGCAGCTGTTGAAACACACCGGAAGGTGCTTGGCAATACATTTTCAACTTGAGAGTGGTAGCCAGCCAGGCGGGTACTACAAAGTACCCTACCACCGTGCTATAGTTTCCTCACCATGATTTCCTTCATCGAAAGCTCAAGCTCATTATAGGATTCGAACCCGCGTCCAATGTCTCGGCGTTCGACGTCATGAATGTTGTCAAACAGACTTATCTGCACGGAACCCTCGGGACGGGTCAGACTCGCAATGAGGAATAACAACAAAAAAATCTAATTAGTCCGTCAGTTAGATTATCAAAAAATATTGGATACGTATTTTTTATTTTATCAAATCAATAAGAAATTACAAAGATAAGTCCCATCAAAGTGCAGGATTGGGGCTTGTGACGTCATCGTACAACTACTTTTTAGTACACTTTTTGCAGATCGGAAAATTTTAACGCACTGTATCTTCGTTATTTTTTGGTTTTCGGATCAAAATAAAAAATACCTATCCAATATTTTTTGATAATCTAACTGACAGACTAATTAGATTTTTTTGTTGTTATTCCTCATTGCCCGATTTTTTCTATTCCTAAAATATTTTTTATGACATATCCATAGTAAAGCATACTTCAATGCCCTTTCGACCTTACTTACCAAAATCAACCTTATAATAAACTGACACATCAAATCAGCTACTTTTTAATAAATGTCAAAACGATAGTTTATATGGAATTTTGTATGAAACATTACACTATGACGTCATAGTTTCACAGCATCAAACTCTTAGTGGTTCTACTGGTAATTAAATATCATAAAAAGCATTAAATGTACAACATATTTGATGTTTCCACGTGTTTTTAGATGTTTTATGCATTGGTTAGTGTTTGGTAATTTATTTTTGACACTGTCATCTAGCCTATTTCTGAAGCCTTTTCAGGTAAAACATCATAAGCGACCATTTGAACTTTTTACAGGAGAAAGTTTTTTAATTCCTAATTTAAAGGTAAAAAAAATATGATTCGTTATTCATATAAATATTGTCAATTAAAAATAAAGGTTAGAGTCTGTTTGTAATAAGGTGTAAATTGGTCTGATTAAGAGTGTACACACGGCCACAGATCAAGCTACACATTTTTGTTGCAAAATATAATAACATCTTATTTTTTTTGCGTTTATGATATTTTTCGTGAAAAGGCTCGTTATTATTAAATATTAATAAATAATTTCCCCGTGGGATAGTCAGTCGGTTCGTCACCTGTTCGGGTTTTAATTATATAATCGTTAATATCTCGTTAAATATACATTATCGGCACAAAGCGTTGGCTAAACTCGGATCTATGGGCTTTCAAAGATGTCTTCTGTATTATTATTTCTTTATGAAAGCCTTCCGACGCTTCCGTTTGAAAAGTGTTAAAAAATTTGTTTTTTTTTTAATATAGGCCTGTGTTTGACCACAATCTGACCGTGGTCAGTGATGATGTGGCCGATGATGGTAAGCACACAAAGCCTAGAAAGGAAACTGGCTCTCAAGTGCAGCTGTCGAAACAAACCAAAATGTGCTTGGCGACAGATTTTCAACTTGAGGGTGGTAGACAGCCAGGCGGGTACTACAAAGTACCCTACCACCGTGCTATGGTTTCCTCACGATGTTTTTCCTTCACCGAAAGCTCAAGCTCATTGTAGGATTCGAACCCGGGGCCATCGTCTCGGCATCCGACGTCACTACCACTGAGCTTTCATTTCCTTATTGTTAGTAAAAAGAAAGATTAAAAAAATCATTTTTTTTTTTAAATTAAAAAAACTGTACAAGTAGTTACAGTATGACACAACTTAGATGAAGCATCGGCAAAATTCGTAAAATCGATCATTTTCGAAAAGAGTGCGTCTACAACATAACCCATGTTTATTAGTACTTTAGGCGAAAATAATAATAAATATCCTGGGACATTCTTCACACACGGTTAACTAATCCCAAATTAAGCAAAGCTTGTAGGATAACTGATATACTACACTACATTTACTACTTTTTTTTTCTAAATACATACTTATATAGATAATTACACCCGGACTCAGGATAAACAGACATGCTCATGCACACAAAAGTTTGTCCTGGATGGGAATCGAACCCACGACTAATGGCGCTACAGGTGGTGTCTTAAAAAACTGCGCCAACTGCCTTGTCTAAAAAAATCAAAAAAATGTAAAATGTCTTGTTGAACGTTGAATGGCGCGATAATGAATGATTTTGATTAGTTGTGTAAATCGGAAGTGAAGTGTAGATATACTATTTGCCGATGCTACATCTAAGTTGTGTCATACTGTACCAGTCTGACTCGCGCACCGTCCCATAAAAATGATTTCCTCATGTTACTCTAAATACCATAGACCTTTTATAGATTTTCCTGTAACAGGTTTGGGATCAGATAACCGTGTGTGAACAATGTCCCAGGATATTTATTTAGTACTAGATTCCGCCCCGCCGTTTCACCCACGTTCTCGAGGGATCTTATGTTTTCCCGGGATAAAAAGTATCCTATGTGTTAATCTAGGTTATAAACTATCTGTCTTCCAAATTTCATCCAAATCCGTTCAGTAGTTTTTGCGTGAAAGAGTAACAAACATCCATCCATCCATATTCACAAACTTTCGCATATTTGTTGGATTTATTTAAACTTTGTGTTTACCACCTTCAAATACGTCATCACTTACGCTGAGATCTATAGAGCGTGCTTAGACTTTGCTCAGACTTTGGATATAAACCTACGTAATAAAGTAAATATTTGTGTGTTTTAATTTGTAGCCAAGTTTTTGGTAAGTCGTCCATTAGGTGCACTTAGGCTTTGCTTAGCACACACTCAGAGAAATTCGAAGATTGCATTTTAAATACCGACTATATACGGTAAAGTCTGAGCAAAGTCTAAGTACGCTCTCAGCCTGAATCTGTAAAATCTTGGTCAAAATCTAGCCTAACTACATTGAAAATCACTAAAGGTAATATAACTTTTCCGAGAGAAAAAGTAGTATGTATTTATTCAGTTCGATTCTGATGCTAATTTCATTCGAATCTATGCGGCCTTTTAGAAGATTGATACTTTTGCTTTTAGAGGCCTCAACAAGAGTCGAGATTTTTATGACCCACTTATTAGCGACCCGTCCTGGCTTTGCACGGGTATATATTAGATACGGCTAAAAGGCGAAGTACGGTTATACCTAGTTCTAACCGGCTACACTTAGGTATGGCCGCCGGTATGTAAGGCGAAGATAGCTCAGTGGTAGTGACGTCAAATGCCGAGACGAAGGCCGCGAGTTGGAATCCTACAATGAGCTTGAGCTTTCGGTGAAGGAAAACATCGTGAGGAATCCATAGCACGGTGGTAGGGTACTTTGTAGTACCCGCCTGGCTACCACCCTCAAGTTGAAAATCGGTCGTCAAGCACCTTTTGGTGCGTTAACTGCTTTTTTTTTCTTTTTTTACTATGTATAGGCCTGTGTTTGACCATAATCTCACCGTGGTCAGTGATGATGTGGCCGATGGTAGTAAGCACACAAAGCCTAGAAGGGAACTGGCTCTCTAGAAGGGAAGTGCAGCTGTCGGAACACACCGGTAAGTGCTTGACAGATTTTCCAAACTTGTGTGCAAGCCAGGAGGTTTCCTCACGATGTTTTCCTTCACGAAAAGCTCAAACTCACTGTATTTTTTTTTACTAGCGTATTAAAACTAGCCTCTGTCCATATTATAGGCTATCTGCGAGCTAAATATCACATCGTTATTGGTGCAGCGGTAAAAGGTTACAAACTAACAACTAATTTCATATGTAAATACGCAAAGTAAACCAACCTAGCTGTAGCCACATCTGTTATATTTCTAATTTTTCTAACTGCAAAAGCGGCGGAACTCAATTTACTAGCTAAGCTTTCTATATGAGGACCCCATTGTATTTTAGAGAAAAACTGTCTTATCGTGTCGTATCGTTAAAAATGAATCCGTCAATCTGCGGTTTAGAATTTGAATATTGTGAACTTTTAATTTCAAATTAAATTGAAAATTAAGTGAAACACTGTCTTTCAAAGTGAATAAAGCGGTATGTTTAAAGTTTTCTTTTATCTATCTAAGTATATCCAAATATGTTTCGAGTTCCATCAAGAGCTGCAGAAAGGTCTTGAGAATGTCATATATATTTTTTCATTAAAAATAAGTATCTATATTGACGTTTGGATGAAACTCTAGGACCCTGGGGACCTGAGGCTCGTCGATTGTTCCAAAGAGGTCTCCGTTCGTCTTGTGGAGGCCTCTCGTGACAAGGCTGGCACATACTTTGCTCAAAGAATTGCCATTGCCATCCAGCGTGGCAATGCTGCCAGTCTTCTTTGCACACTTCCGGGGGACAGCGATTTGACAAAAAAATTATATTTATAGTTAGGTAGTTTTTTTTTTAATTTATTTAGTTAAATTTGTTACATAATATAATAAACGTAGTTATTATCGTTAAATAAAATGTATAACAGTACTATATATAGAAGATATTATAATGGCTTTAAAAAACCCTTTTTAACAGACTTCGTAAGGGAACCGTGGGAGAAAGCATGATGCTCTCAAAATCATGCTTTCTCCCACGGTTTAACCCACCGTGAACAAACATACAATCGAATTGAGATCCTCGAAAAGTCGATTAAAAATAAGAAAATCTTTCGAAATGCAAATAACATTTTCGATAGAACACTTTAGTATAAACCTTCACTAACTTCACAGAAATCTAACTAATCCCTTACTAACATGTATTCTACGAGTAGTTTCCAGCGGTTTCACTCGCGTTCCAGGGATAAAAATTAGCCTAGAGCCCACCGGAATAATGTAGCTTTCTATGAGTGAAAGAATTTTTAGAATCGGACCAGCTCCGGAGATAGGAATATACTTACAAACATTACCTAGTACAGAATACAGGTTGGAGAGACGGGTCAGTAAGGGCAGCTACCTTAAGGGCCGAAACCACGCGAATATGGTCTTAGGAGACCATCTCTCATTTTTCTCAGATTTTGAAAAAAATGTACAGTCAGCGAGAATTTTTTTATTAGCTTAATCAATTATGTTTCCGACAAGGATCAAAAGGTTAGGTTAGGGTATCAGAAATGTCATAAATCGAAAAATCTATTCCTATACATTTTGTTAAATGCCGATAGCAATAACTCAAAAAATTAGAGATGGTCTCCTAAGACCATATTCGCGTCGTTTCAGCCCTTAAGGTAGCCCTTACTGACCCGTCTCAAATTTCCTGTTTAATAAATTTGTGGACAAACTACTGAATATTTAAATAATTAAAGACACTTACTGGATATCCCTTAGCGAAACAGAAAGCTTAATATGTCTTTTAGCACTATACACAGACAGCCATCTTGGGCGATTTCAGGTACCAAAATCTAGCTCACAATTTACACTGAAACACTAAAATCCACAGTAATTCTCACACTTTATAATTCATTATTTTTTCCAAATAATTTCGATGTTTTTATAGGTTTTTTTTTCAGTTATTTTTCAGGGGATTGGGAGGGTGGTTACACGCTCGGTGTTAGTGGGGTTTCGTTCTACACTGAGTAAAGCCTGTTCAATATAGAATCCAGAATGTAGTTTTTATGGATGTGCTATTTTGGAATATTATTAACCTTTATCGTTCCAATATTAAAGATGAGAAAGTTTGCGAGGATGTATGGATGTTTGTTACTCTTTCTTGTTTAAACTACTCAACGGATTTGGATGAAACTTGGCACATACGTAGATAATAATATGTACGCTACGTTTATACTTTTTTAAAAGTAAGGTCCCTTAGGAACGCAAATTAAACCGCGAGGCTGGAGTTAGTAAGTTATAAAATATAGTTAAATAATATTAATAATATACCTATACATAATTAATACATATATTTTTACTTATTATTTTATGGTGATAACAAAACGCATTCAAGAAATACGCTCCAGAAATGGGACCTCCATTTTATTCCAGTTTTCGTGTCTCCCGACACGATAGAAAGAGAGGGCGTGCGAGCGAGAGGCCCAGCACGCGTTTCCCTTTACACGAAAACGCTTTTCAGATCCAGTAATTATTTGTGAATAGCTATTTTATCATATTTGATATAATATTCAATTATTTAATGTATCAAATGTATTTTTTTAAATAACAATTTGAAATATTTGTGGTAATGGTAAATACCGCTAGATGGCGTTGTTTTAAAAGTTATTATACGACCTGAAAACATAAACCCAAAAAAAATGTACTAATCTTTTGCCGTGGGTTTGCCCGCGCCAGAGTATGTATAAGTATCTCCTCGTGCTAAATTATATTTAAAAGAACATTAATGCAAAAACTTCATTTTTAAATTGGAAGGTCATTTATTATATTACTAGCTTTTCCTCGCGGCATCACTCGCGTTCCCGGGATAAAAAGTAGCCTATAACCTTCGGGGATAATGTAGCTTCCTATTAGTGAAAGAATTTTTTGAATCTGACTGGTAAATGCAAAAAAAAGCTTTGTTGTGTTTCTTGCCGTTTCTCAGTTCATGTGTATGTGGAACCGGTAGTAGAGTCTAAAAATTGTAACTGTTGACATTCATAAGTGCCTTATTAGGGCCTAAACTGAATAAATGAGTTTTTGATTTTGAGATTAGCGCGTTCAAACAAACTCTTCAGCTTTATTATTAGTATAGATATATACATAGAATAAATAATATACTACGTGCTAGTATAGATATACCTAGATAGAAATTCGCCCCCCGGATGAAACCGCGCGGCGAAGCATAGCTTGTCACAGCGTAGACGTTATGAGCCATTATATTTTTCTTATAAAATATGTATGTATTTTTACGAAGCATACGTGCTACGAGGCTACGGCGTTTGAATGAGTTTAGGTTCATAATGAGGAATAACAACAAAAAAATCCAATTAGTCCGTCAGTTAGATTATCAAAAAATATTGGATACGTATTTTTTATTTTAATCCGAAAACAAAAAATAACGAAGATACAGTGCGTTACAATTTTCCGGTCTGCAAAAAGTGTACTAAAAAGTAGTTGTACAATGACGTCACAAGCCCCACTCCTGCACTTTGATGGGACTTATCTTTGTAATTTCTTATTGATTTGACAAACTAAAAAATACGTATCCAATATTTTTTGATAATCTATCTGACGGACTAATTAGATTTTTTTGTTGTTATTCCTCATTATAAAAGGTTAAATTTATTTGTGCTTTTTATGTTTTGCATGATAATTGATTTGATTTTCATTTCATTTTACTCTAGCTATTCTATGCTACTAAAAATTAAATAATCCATCTTATAATAACTATAAAGGAACTCTAATCTGAAAGTATTTATTGATCAGCAAAAAAAAAATCTGAGTTAGGTGCCATATGAAATTTTCCATGGAACACAAGCTACACTTTCGCTGACTTCGAAACAGTCAGATTAGAGTCCCTAAATAGTTATTTTATGCTTTGAAGGCGGTTCTATCTTTAATAGGCATTAGTATAAGACCTAAACCTTATCATTAATATTGTTTATTTAATATAGTAATACTATAGGGGTGATGACTAAAAAAATCTAATTAGTCCGTCAGTTTGATTCACAAAAAATATTGGTCACATATTTTTTCTTTAGTTCCGATAACAATAAATAACGAAGATAGTGCTAAAATTTCATGTGACGTCACGTCTTAGTACACATTTTCCAGGGAGATGACGTCACAAGCCCCCACTCCTGAACTTTGATGCGACCTATCTTTGTAATTTTTTATTGATTTGATAAAATAAAAAATACGTATCCAATATTGTTTGATAACCTAACTGACGGACTAAACAGAATGAATTATTTTTTACCCACTCATCAACCCTATTAGGGACTAGTTCACGTTCCGTGGCTTCTCCCGCGTTCCCGAGGGATTTAGTAATTCAGACATTAGTACGTGACTTAGATACAAATACTCACACAAACAGAAACTTTTGCATGGATTATGTTATTATCGTAGAATTATGGGGATTCTGTGATTATGGTATTAACTAGATAATTTACGTTATAGTGTCGTATGGATGACCAGGGAGTGAAAATGAGCCTTATGCCTTTGCAATAAAGATTATTTGTTTCATCTATGATTCAGTATTTTTTTTATTACAGGCCTAGCGACCCCTGTCAGCTACATAGTTCAGACACCGAATGAATAGATGGCGCTGCAATATATCGACATTACATACAGAACTATCTACATCGCGCTAGTGAAGTTTGTTCGCGCATTCGCATATATACAAGATTCCAACATCATCAGTTGGAGGGCGGTCCTCAGGCACGATGACCCAGCCTGGCGGAAGATCTCTCCTTTTCAATGGAGGAATCATCCAACCTGTTCCTCCAAGGCCCTATAGCTTTTTTTCTATAAGGATGCAAATTCAGTTATTTTAATTAGTCTAATAAAACTACTATACTGTAATGTATATAATACTAGCTTCCGCCCGCGATTTTACCCGCGTATCTTGTTTTCTCGGGATAAAAAGTAGCCTATATGTTATTCCAGGGTATGATCTATCTATGTGCCAAGTTTCATCCAAATCCGTTCATTAGTTTTTACGTGAAATAGCAACAAAGACACATACATACTCACAAACTTTCGCATTTAGAATATTAGTAGCATAATACTTACCCCAAACTAAACTAGGTACTTCTAAAAAAATAATACCTTTTAAACTCGCGAACACAATTCATGTTTATAGTAATGTATCGGGTCTATTCGCGCACAATATATTATTTTGACTAATCTCGACGTTTCGATCAAGTTGCATTGATCGTGGTCACGAGTGGACTGGAACAGCGGGTCAACGTCTTGATGGGCGAGAGTTATCTCCGACTACCCGCAATAGGGTAGTTTCCTGACATATCAAATCAGCTACTTTTTAATAAATGTCAAAACGATAGTTTATATGGAATTTTGTATGAAATACTACACTATGACGTAATAGTTTTACAGCATCAAATGATCTTCTCTTAGTGGTTCTACTGGTAATTCATATTCATACAAAGCATTAAATTTACAACATATTTGATGTTTTCACGTGTTTTTGGATGTTTTATGCATTGGTTAGTGTTTGGTCATTTATTTTTGACAGTTGATAACTAACGACGGACATAGGATAGGTAGGTAAGGTAGGTAGGGGAAGGTAGGGGCTGGTAGAGGTATGTAGGAGTATGTAGGGGTAGTTAGGGGTAGGTAGAGGTAGGTAGGAGTAGGTAGAGGTAGCTAGGGATAGGTAGGTAGATCCGATCCTAGTTTTATTTTTGTTCTCAGGGCAGGACAACGTCTGCCGGGTCAGCTAGTATTTAATAAACATTTGGTTTTGCTGTAAATTACCTATATTTATGCATAGGAATATTGCTCTTGCGCCCTTTTTACGGCCCCTGGACTCCTTGCAAGTCTTCGTCGTCTTCTGGAGGTCGATATACACTTTGGAAAACACACAGTATACCTACAATCTGCATTATTCGGTCTGATATAACCTAAATCACGCTGCATAGTTGCGTCATAGAAAAGAATACGCTGGAAAAAAAAACATAGAAAGCTTTATGGGAAATACCATACCGTCATAGGGACCATGTTAAAGCCTTACGCTTCGTGTGACTTCGAGTGCTCGGTAAAGTTCGGACTGATATCGATTGTAAGTTGGAATAAACTTGTTTGATACTTTAATAAAAACAATATCCTTTTTTTAAAAGGACATAAGTTTTGTATTAACGTTTGTATTAATCTACGTAATGTCTCGTAATCTGTGGATAGCGTAGTGAGAAGTATATTTATCTGTGTACTAGCTGTTCCACACGGTTTCACTCGCGTTCCCGGGATAAAAAGTAGCCTATATATAACCTACGGGGATAATGTAGTTTCCTATTAGTGAAAGAATTTTTCAAATCGGTTCAGTAGTTTCGGAGCCTATTAAATGCAAACAAACAAACAAATCTTTCCTCTTTATAATATTAGTATAGATATAAGGTAGATAAGCTATGTTTTTTTTTAAAGGACTAAAGTTGGTAGCCTCTGATGGCTGCAGCAACCTTACCGGACAAATCGGCGAGCGCAGAGGGCTCTCAGTCGGGTAACATTTAGATAACCACGCCTGAGGGCACCCGAATGGCACGAACCTCGGCTCAGGGCGTTTCCGGGGGAGGGGGGGGGACTTAGTACGAGTTACGACTAATTGGGGGCGGTCGGATTACTAATGAATAATATCCTGTGACATTGTTCACACTCACACACGGGTATCAGATTCCAAATATATTCCAAGTGTATTCCGAACCGGTAGTAGAGTCTATTGTAAAACTGTAACTTTTGACATTCATAAGTGCCTTATTAGGGCCTAAACTGAATAAATGATTTTTGATTTGATTTGATATTCCCAAACTAAGCAGAGCTTGTACTATGGGCAACCAGATAACTGATATCTATACTAATAACAAACCTGAAGAGTTTGTTTGTTTGTTTGAACGCGCTAATCTCTGGTGTTACTTGTCCGATTCGAAAGATTTTTTAATTAACAGCTGTGTTAATAGGAAGCTACAATATTCATGAAATAGTCGTATACAGGTGTAATTGTTAAGTGTGTCCAGGCGATTATTCCGTAACTATTACAGATATAAAAAAAAACTGAACTGAAAGTACGTTACCTAATCAGTAAAATACCATCAATATTTTTTTGAAAATCAAACGAGAAGTATCCAAAATTTTGACATTAAACACTCCCATATATTTAGTATGAGATTAGTAGAAAGGTTTTAGTTTCCTTATTTTAAGTGGCCTAGTACTCATTTTGCCTTAATCTCATTTTATGATATGATCATAATTATTTTCAAGTAGATACGTGTGTAGATTAATTATCTTACCACTTCAAATTAGTAATAAACCGTGTTTCAATATCGCATTAATTGGAACTGGCAGAAAAGCAAAACACTACAAAATAAGACAAAAAAACTCCATATATAGACAAATGTATCCAATATCAATATTTACTTATGCTTTATTTATGCTTTTTTTAAGGCGATAATAGCTCAGTGGTAGTGAAGCCGGATGCCGCCACGAAGGTCGTGGGTTCGAATCCTACAATGAACTTGAGTTTTCAGTGAAGGAAAACATCGGTAGGAAACCATAGCACGGTGGTAGGGTACTTTGTAGTACCCGCCTGGCTGGCTACCACCCTCAAGTTGAAAATCTGTTGCCACCGGTAGGTGCTTACCTACCGGTGTGTTCCGGCAATTGCACAGTTGCCTTCTCGGCATTGTAACAGGTCGGCAACACATTGCAAATGGCGATAGGCGATGGTAACCACTTACCATCAGGTGGACCGCCTGCCTGCTTCTGAACCTTCTGACATAAAAAACAAAAAAAATGTAGCCTCGCAGAAGGTACGAAAAGGTAAAGTATTCATCTTCATGCCTCTCTAGACATAAGACACTGATTTATACCCTTTGTGCATAATCTACTATAAAAAAAAAAACTACGAGACGGCCACTTAAATGTCAATGAACAGCCCTCCCCTATCTGAGAATTATAAACATAAATCACCATCGCACCAGGCAACACCATGTTATTTTTTCTATTGGCAACACAATAAAGTCCCGAGTCCCGCCTTCAAATGTCACTGTCGTAATTAAATTAGGCACAGATTATAATTCAATCCTATACGCAACTCATTTGTGGTGCTCAGTGTCCTGTGGGTAGGTACAGTTGGGCGCACGAGTGCGTGTGTATTTAAGTACCGGTAGGTGCTTGTGTACTTAAGTTTCTGTTGTTGTTTTTATTGTTGTTATTGTTATTTTTTATAGTTTTTTTATATACATATTTTTTATATTTACATATTTGACGATTAAAAATACTTGCAATGAGTTCATTTAATAAAGACACTTTTGAATTTTGAATTTGAATTTAAAAAACCTATCTAAAGTGTTATCCACACATGTCCGGGTACCCGGCCCTGCCGTGCCGGATCAGGGCTATCCGTGTTCCGAGTTGTTCGTTATACTATGATGTACCCGGACGCCCCTGACACGGAGCTGTGTGATCAAGCTCGTACTAGATGTATGTAACCGATTTTTTCCCCGTCCCTGACGGAACACGGCAGGGCCGGGTACCCGGACATGTGTGGATAGCCCTTAATGATACCCCACACAATAGAACAGACGTGAGAAAAAAAACATCCCCACTTTACATGTAGGGGAGGTATCCCAAGAAAAAATATTTATCGTGATTTTATTTTAGCACTTTGTCAACGTGGTAAATACACATATCCATACAAAGTTTCATCTTTCTAGCACTCACCGTTTGGAAGGTAAGCCGAGGACGGACGGACGGACGGACATGACGAAACTATAAGGGTTCCAGACGTGTACTACGGAACCCTAAAAAGTGCATACTGCTGCAAATTTGGTTGTATAATTTTTTAACGTTTGTATTAATCTACATAATGTCACATTAAACGTTGTAGGTTGTTAAGTAATCTGTGGATAGCGTAGTGAGAAGTATATTTATCTGTGTACTAGCTGTTCCACACGGTTTCACTCGCGTTCCCGGGATAAAAAATAGCCTATATATAACCTTCGGGGATAATGTAGTTTCCTATTAGTGAAAGAATTTTTCAAATCGGTTCAGTAGTTTCGGAGCCTATTCAATGCAAACAAACAAACAAATCTTTCCTCTTTATAATATTAGTATAGATATAGATAAGCTATGTTTTTTTTTAAATGACTAAAGTTGGTAGCCTCTGATGGCTGCACCAACCTTACCTTACAATCGGCGAGCGCAGAGGCTCTCAGCCGGGTAACATTTAGGTAACCACGCCTGAGGGCACCCCCGAATGGGGTAAGAACCTCGGCTCAGGGCGTTACTGGGGGAGGGGGAGGAGATAAGCTATAATATGAACCGATTTTAATAATTCTTTTTGCGTCGGGTTCGGTATATCTCCAAGGTTCAGTATATCTCCATATTACTTTTATTGACTTTGAAGGAGGTTTTAAGCTGATTTCAAACGACGCTATACTATAATAGCATATAGTAAATAGCTCATAGCACGACAATATCGCGCTCCATACATTGTTATGGACACGTTCACACTGTACTGTACTATATATTATTGGCTTATCTATTATATAAAAGAGTAGCGGTTTTTTGGGTAAACATCCCCCTGCCCACACCGCTGAACCGATTAATGTGAAATTTGGCATGTGCATAGATTTTGTCACGTAGACCCCATTTAAGAAGCGATTTTTCGAAATTCCTTTCCGCAGTGGTGGAAACGGGCCCTTTGTGCGATTTTAAGAATCTTAATATCTCTGGAACCATAAGGTCTAGGAGTCTGAAATTTTTAATGTAGCTTTTTCAGTAAAAAATATTAGATATGGGTGCGAGCGTTTCTCAAACTTTTGTCTATGGGAGGAAAATTTAAAAAAATAAGGGATTTGCTTTGTTTCCGTTAAACCTTGATAACTTTGTGAGTTTGAATGTTACAAACTCAAAATTTATATTGTAGGTAGGTTAATAATACTGCTAAAATATATTTTCGGCGTTTCTCAAACTTTTTTTCTTCGAGGAAGATATTACCGATGGAAATTATGCATTTTTCAAACTCTTATATCTCTGCAACGGCTGAAGATAGGCAAATGAAATTTCGTATACGCGTTATGCTATACAAATACTACAAATTTCAACTTGGTGTTTGTCAAAGTTTTGCCCATAGACAAAATAAAAATGTTGAAAATTTACTTTTAACATCCTGTTTTTCTCAGTTAATATTCATAGCAGAAGCTTGATTTTTGGAATATAAGCTTTCTACAGTATTTGTTTTGAAATGTTTTGTTAAGTTTCTCAAACTTTTCATGCGGCATAAAGTTATAAAGGGTGAAATATCAAATTTTTGCACTTTAATATTTTTGTAATGGCTCAAGCTAGGGACCTTACATTTGGAATATAAACTATTCAAAACAATTGAAACAATATTTAAACCAGTGTTTCTCAAATTTTTCACAGTTGTAAATTTTATGACACCTTAAATTATCAAAATCAAAATCAAAAACTCATTTATTCAGTTTAGGCCCTAATAAGGCACTTATGAATGTCAACAGTTACAGTTTTTAGACTCTACTACCGGTTCGGAATACACTTGAACTGAGAAGACTCCGGCAAGAAACTCAGCAAGGCTTCTTTTTTTGTGGATCTTTTTTTTTTTGAATTTATGTAATTACAGTTGTTGTTTTAAATATACATAAACTTCATACAATTATCACTTGGCCAGGGGGCTGCAAGTGCAGAGGGAAGCTACTACAACCATATATTCTTGTCTTCTATGTAATGAACCACCTTATAGTAGGCCTTGTCAATCAACTTATGTTTAACATACTCTTTGAATCTATTATAAGACATCTTAGTTACTTCATTTGGGATTTTATTATAAAAGCGAATGCAGTTCCCGAGAAAAGACTTATTGACTTTCGCTAGCCTGAATCTAGGTGTAACAATTTTATATTTATTTCTTGTATTTAGGTTATGGCGGCTACTGTTTGTGTCAAATAGATTTAAATTTTTACGGACAAACATAATATTTTCAAAAACGTATAGCGACGGTAAGGTTAAAATGTCAAATTCCTTAAACCGAGTTCGTAAGGATTCGCGAGGACCCAAGCAATAGATTGCACGAATGGCCCTTTTCTGCAAGATAAAGATAGATTCCAAATCCGCAGCCGAGCCCCATAGCAGAAGACTGTAGGACATTATACTATGGAAATACGCAAAGTAAACCAACCTAGCTGTAGCCACATCTGTTATATGTCTAATTTTTCTAACTGCAAAAGCGGCGGAACTCAATTTACTAGCTAAGCTTTCTATATGAGGACCCCATTGTATTTTACTATCTAATGTTATGCCGAGAAAAACTGTCCTATCAACTAGTTCGAGTCTAACATCATCGACTAGGACATGACTGTCATTCCTAGCAACATTGGGGAGAGTAAACCTTATACACTTAGTTTTAGAGGAATTAAGCATGAGATTATTGGCCGCAAACCATTTCGATATAGTGGATAACGTGTTATTGAGTTGCGTAAGTTCTGTGTCTTTTCTATCCACTTTAAAGATTAGAGAAGTGTCATCAGCAAATAAAACTATATCGCACAATTCATTTACCATATAGGGCAGATCATTGATGTATGCCAAAAACAAAAATGGGCCTAAAATTGATCCTTGCGGTACGCCTGTTTTAACTAAAGACCCTGAGGACGTAGTACCGCTAATACCTACTTTTTGTTGGCGACTGCACAGATAAGATGCTACAAGATCTAGTGCCACTCCGCGAACGCCATAGTGTCGAAGTTTTAAAAGTAGGGTGTGATGATCTACGCAATCAAATGCCTTGGAAAGATCACAAAATACGCCAACCGCATCTTGAGAGTTCTCCCAGGCTTCGAAAATATACTTCAAAAGTTTAGCTCCGGCGTCAGTCGTAGACCGCCCTTTTGTAAATCCAAACTGTTGTTCATGTAAAATTTGGTTATTGTTGAAATGAGCTAACAATTGATTCAGCATTATTTTCTCGAAGATTTTGCTTAGCGCTGGGAGAACTGAGATAGGTCTATAATCGGAAGGATTATTTTTGCTACCGGATTTAAAAATGGGAACGATTTTACTATGTTTCATCAAATCAGGGAAAGAACCTTTATCAATACATTGATTAAAAATACCTGCTAAAATAGGAGCAATACTAGTAATAATTGAGCCAATGACTTTAACTGACAAACCCCATAAGTCTTCTGTGTTTTTCAAATTTAAAGACTTGAAAGCGCTTAAAATGTCGCTAGCATCAATGAAATTAAACAAAAAATTTGGAATATGTTTAGTAAAATTATTTGTAAGCAGACACTCCGCTTTCACCGGGGACGATGCAAGATACTTAGTAGCTTCAGTAGGAATCGTTGAAAAGTAAGATTCGAAAGCCGAAGCCACTTCATATTTATCAGAGATAAGTTTATCATTAATTTTAAGAGTGAATGTTTCATCTTCCTTTTTATTTTTACCAGTCTCCGTATTTATGACTTTCCAGACAGTTTTGATTTTATTGGTTGAGTTACTAACTTTATTGGCAATGAACATAGCTTTTGCTTTATTGCAGACTATTTTGAATATCTTTGAATAATTCCTAACATATGTATGAAACTCTTCATTATTTGTATACGATTTTTTATGATAAAGTTCATACATGTTGTCCCTGCTCACCTTTAACCCTTTAGTTGCCCAGTCACAGAATTTTAATTTATTATTTACCATAGTAGATTTAACTGGGCAACATTTATTAAATCCATTACAAATTGCTGTAAATAATGTTTTAAATGTATTGTTAGGATCGTCGGATTCAAATGAAGTGTTACTGAGTTTCAATTCTAATTGATTATTAAATTTCTCTAACTTGGTTTTAGTTGTTGTTCTAAATGTTCTATGTACAGGTGAAGTTTGACACATAAAAGGCAATTTAACAACTTGAGCCAAGTGATCCGAACGAATACCACTAATTAATGTCTTTTCCAGAACACTCCCATTTGTTATAATGTTATCAATACACGTAGAAGATGTGGCTGTTACCCGAGTTGGTTCACTGAACAAAAGATCCATATTAAAAGATTTAAAAAGAAAAATAAAATTGTTTCTTTCAGATGAACTAACAAGAATGTCAATGTTGAAATCACCACAAACTATTAATGTCTTTTTGGACCTGAATAGTTTACTAAGAATTACTTCTATTATAGAATAAAATAAAGAAAAGTCAGAAGCCGGTGGTCTATAAACACATACGATAATGGAGCTTTCAACCTCTGCACATGCTACCTCACAGACGCGCTCCACAGAATGACTACATATATCTGTACGATTTTTGAACTTAATGTTGTTGTTTAGTAAAATAATAGATCCACCACCATTGGCAGACACTCTGTTGAACGCACTGGCGACGGTGAAATTGTTAACATTAAAAAGCATCATATCAGCCTTTAACCAGGTTTCAGTAAAGCATAAAATATCAACCTTAATTTTATCTAATAATAGTTCTATATCATATATTTTGCCAGAGAAGCGATTTATGTTCTGATGCAATAGTATTATGTTATGTATCTGCTTCTCTTTATTTTCTATCAACCTCTATAACGGAAGTACTAGACAACTGAGAAGCATGATTTTTTGGAAATAAGCTACCCTTAGCAAGTACTATAAAAATCCTAAAGCATTTTACAATACTATTCAGCAATGAAATGTTATAGAGGTTGGAAAATTTTATTTTTGACTTTTAATATTTTTGCAATTACTTAAGCTAGGGTTCCAAAATTTTAAATGTAGACCATGTAACATAAATGTAACAACATGCAAATCAATAATTAAAAAAAAAATAATCATAGACAATTTTATGACCTTTTTAATTCTTTTTTATCAACCTGTATAACGCAAGAACTATTTAACTAAGAAGCATTATTTTTTGGAAATAAGCTACCCATAGCAAGCACTATAAGAATCCTAAAGCATTTTGCAATACTATTTAGCAATGAAATGTTATAGAGGGTGGAAAATTGTATTTTGGCCCCTCAATATTTTTGCAATTACTTGAGCTAGGGATCAAAAATTTTGGGTGTAGACCATGTAACATAATTGTAACAATATGCACATTAATAATTTTAAACTTTTTAATCATAGACAATTTTATGACCTTTTTAATTTTTTTTCATCAACCTGTATAACGCTTTTCCTATTGATTTAAGAACCACGAATTTCTGGTTATAAGCTACCCATAGCGAGAACTATAAGAATCCTAAAGCATTTTGTAATACTATTTAGCAATGCAATGTTATAGAGGGTGAAATATTTCATTTTTGCCCTTTAATATTTTTGCAATTACTTGAGAAAAAGATTTAAAAAATTTAATATAGACTAATTAACACTAATGTAACAACATAGAAATCAAAATTATTCTAAATTTTAGTCATAGATATTTATATGATTTTTTAAAAAAGTTTATCAGACTATATAAAGCTACTCTATTCATATAATTACCATATTTTATGAATTTAAGCTATCACATAGCAATCATTGTTTATAGCAAACTAAGAACCCTACCACTCACAGTATTGCTCAACTTTCATGCCAAAATAAAATAATAAAGCTTTAAATTTTCTTCAATATCTCAAACAAGTGATTTAAAATTTCTAAAATCAATTTAGTTTATATAAAATAACTAGCTGTTCCCGCGGTTTTACTGGCGGTCACGGGATTAAAAGTAGTCTATAATAACCTTCGGCGATAATGTAGCTTCCTATTAGTGAAACAATTTTTCGAATCGGACCAATAACTCCGGAGATTAGTGCGTTCAAATAAACTCTTTAGCTTTTTTATTAGTACCTATAGATAATTAAGTTCTCACCCAAGAAATAAAAAAAAACAAATTTAGTAAAAATAAACCCAATACCAATTTTGAAGTAATTAGGACCTTCCTAATTAGTATTTGTTTCTATGAAATCCGTAGGTAATATCTACAACATTCAACTTGAAAATATTCAACGCAGTAAAGCAATAATTATCGTCAAACAAATTACGTAAGTATTAGTAGTTCGGTTCTTTTCGATATTGCTCGGGTTACATCGGGCGCCGCGTCGTATCGCTCGCCCGTACTTCCCGCTTGCTTAGCGTTCTTTTTATTATTGCTCAGCTCCTAAGGAGCGTGATGTTATATAGCTTATGCCCTATAACCTTCCTTGATAATTGGGTTTTCAATTGCAAAAAGATTTTTCCAAATCCGACTGGTAGAACCAGAGCATAGCGCGTTCAAACAAACTCTTCAGCTTTATTAGATTAATAATAATCATGGATAGGTTTATGTTGGTAGTTCTTGACAATTTTTCATCAATCTGTATTGTATCATTGAGACAATCATTATAGAAGCTGTCCTTAGTTTCTTACAAGTCCTGGAATAAAAATACCTACCTTCTTATCTCACGGGTCTACCTCTCTGCCAATTTTCATTTAACACTGTTTGAACGTTTAGAAAGAAAGAAGAAAGAAAAACCTTTATCTCCTGCATGCCATCCGAAACTTATAAATAAAAACAATATCCAACACATAAAGAATTCATTACAAAAATAAAAACTATAAGAAGGCTGTATGGCTCTGAACCTTTGACTGATTTTTTTAACGTAACAAAAACTTAGGTATTTATTGTAATTTGTAACCAGTGCATAATACATATGTCACCGGAAATGTATGAAACATAGGAATTGTACACAATTCCTGTGTATTTCTCCTAGGAAATTTTATTTCAATAATGATACGAGGAAATATATAAATTCTATTGAAAAAAATAGGTTGGGGTTATTTTTTTTATTTTGCATAAATTTGAAAGTATTCGCACAAAAATAAATTTCACTTACAACCCTCCAAATACCGCTATCCTTACAAATATCCCGAATGTAATTCTCCGAATAGATATTTAGGAAATGTATGGATTTCCTAGGAAATGTATACAATGACGGATTACATACTTTTCCGTTAGCACATATATCTATGTAGTATTCAATCAATATTATTTGGTTGGTTAAATTGAGTACGGGGTGTTCATGAACTCTTATGCGGGTGAAACCGCTGGGCGAAAGCTAGTTATACTATATAGCACGATAGTATAGCGTCGTCTGAAATGAGGTTTACTTACTCTTTTTTTTAAGTTAATTATTATTTTCAACAATATACAGACATGTACCTACCCGCTGATTGGCTACACTCGCATCAATACTATTGCATAATTACCGGTTAAACTTAATAATAATATGCACATAATTTTGTAAAATATTTTTTTTATTAAATTAAAAATCCTTGTTGGTCCCGACTGTACACCATAAACAAGGGTGTGAATACAAAGGGGCCCCGTCCCCTTTTACTTTTTAAAATGACTGACAAGGCACTGGTCCGTATTTAGACTCAAATCTATTATTATTAATGTTACATAGACTGGGAATTTTGTGAGTTTGTATGTTCAAGGTAATCTCCGGAACTACTGGTCCGATTCTGAAAATTCCTTCACTAATAGGAAGCTACATTATCCCAAAGTGCTATAGGCTACTTTTTATCCCGGGAACACGGAGAATCAGTAATCAATAATAATAAAAAAATTAACAATGTATAGGCCTGTGTTTGACCACAGTCACCGTGGTCAGTGCTGAGAATGAAAATGGCTCTCAAATGGAACACACCGCAGAAGGTGCTTGGCGACAGATTTTCAACTTGAGGGTAATAGCCAGCCAGGCGGATAATGAACCGAAATTACGAAATAATATTCATACATTTTGAGGGTTACTGCCATAGTAAAAGTTGTTCATAACGATGAGTACTGAGAATAATCACAGATTAATAAATAGTTACTACGAAAAAAACCAGTAAGTATATTTATTTATGTATATTATTTTATTTATTAGGTATACACACACAAAAGTAAAGAGAAAAGACAAATCAGATACAAAGGGACTGCTTATTTCTAATAGAAATTTCTTCCAGCAGCCCTGCTACTGGAAAGTTTGACAGATATGTAGACACAGTGTGAATATTTAGATTTGGTGGCTCATTACATGAAAGACAAGAATATATGGTTTTAGTAGCTTCTCTCTGCACTTACAGCCCCCTGACCCTGGTGACAATGAGGAATAACAACAAAAAAATCTAATTAGTCCGTCAGTTAGATTATCAAAAAATATTGTATACGTATTTTTTATTTTGATCCGAAAACAAAAAATAACGAAGATACAGTGCGTTCAAATTTTCCGGTCTGAAAAAAGTGTACTAAAAAGTAGTTGTACAATGACGTCACAAGCCCCAATCCTGCACTTTGATGGGACTTATCTTTGTAATTTCTTAATGATTTGATAAAATAAAAAATACGTATCCAATATTTTTTGATAATCTAACTGACGGACTAATTAGATTTTTTTGTTGTTATTCCTCATTGTATGAAATTTATGTATAGGTATTTAAAACAAAAACTGTAATAGGCTAGTTGACAGTGTCAAAAATAAATGACCCAACACTAACCAATGCATAAAACATCTAAAAACACGCGGAAACATCAAATATGTTGTACATTTAATGCTTTTTATGATTTTTAAATAGTGGAACCACTAAGAGTAGATGATTTGATGCTGTGAAACTATGACGTCATAGTGTAATATTTCATACAATATTCCATATAAACTATCGTTTTGACATTTATTAAAAAGTAGGTGATTTGATATGTCAGTCAACTACCCTATTACATAAATTCAAAAATAGAAACCTTGCTGAATTTCTTGCCGGAGTCTTCTCAGTTCAAGTGTATTCCGGTCTATTGTAAAACTGTAACTGTTGACATTCATAAATGCCTTATTAGGGCCTAAACTGAATAAATGAGTTTTGATTTTGATTTCAAGTGAATTCAGCCCTGCACATTTTTAACATCAATCGCAGCACATCAAAGTCACAGTTAAGCCAATTACGGGTAAAACCGGGCCGCGGCACCAGTCGTGTGGGCCCCTCGTTTCATTAAGTAACCTTATCTCAACTCTACAGCTTTTAGAGGGTGAATAGAGATGTAGACTGTAAAATTGAAAATCACTGTTCAGTTTTAAAGAAAAAAAACCGACCAAATGAGAGTCGGACTCGCGCACGTAGGGTTCCGTACTATACTATATTTATTTAATATTATAAATGGGAAAGTGTATGTGTCTGTTTGTCCGTGTTTCAGGACAAAACGGAGCGACGAATTGACGTGATTTTTTAAGTGAAGATAGTTGAAGGAAAAGTCGATGAAGGCATTGGAGGCTGCTTACATTTTTTATAGGCTACTTTTTGTCTCTTTCTAACCCCCCACTTCCCTAAAACGTTGGGTGGATTTTTGTATGGAGCATTTAGCAATTTTCAAGGTACAAACACTTATTTTTCTCATGTGATACAAAGCACAGGTACAAAGCTAAAAATTGGTATGCGTAGTGAGAAACCTCTGATATTGCAAATGGCGATATGCGTCGGTTTCTACTTACCATCAGGTGGACCGCCTACCTGCTTGTCAACCTTCTGACATAATATTTTTTTTTTTATTTTAATCTTAGGGCAGGACAACGTCTGCGGAGCCAGCTAGTATAAGAATAAAAACAACATATCAATTGACTTTTTGGCGGGAACTTGCGAAGTGACGTTGCGTTTTCGTTTTATTTTCATAAAATCGTGTATTTTGAGTTTTATTGAATATTATCGGTGGTATTTTGTCCAATAAAAATCAATACAAGTGCACCAGTGAAGTGAAATGATTACGTGTAGTGGCTTTTCAAGTTGTCTCAAAAAGTCCATGTAAAGTTTTAGTAGAACTGCTACCATTGTACTAAAACCTAACTAAACTGACTGACTATGACTCGAAGAAGATTCATGACTTGAACTTTGAAACTTGACGATTGACGAGAATTTAATACTTGAAGAATATATAAATACATTGCTCAACTTGACACTGGCAAAATACACGAAGTGTGATGCCGAAATTAAAAAAACAACATATCAATTAAAAATCTTTATTCATCCCCCATGCAACGTAGAAATAAACATTATGGTATCATTTTCTTGTATTTCATATTCTATTTCTCCCATTAGCTCCCAGTCTGCGTCATTCACCAGAACTAATATACCTGGTCTGACAGAGTCGCCCTGGAATAAATATCTTTATTAAAATCAGCATCACATGGGTGGGGGGGGAGTTTTATTTTAGGAAATCATCCTACTTCCTACTAAATGCGAAAGTTTGTGAGTATATATGTATGTTTGTTGCTCTTTCACGTAAAAACTACTGAACGGATTTGGATGAAACTTGGCACATAAATAGATCATACCCTGGAATAACATAAAGGCTAATTGTAAAATTTGTACCAATATTAGGAATGCAACAAAGTTTCATGATTAGCCCACAAAGCTCACTGGGGCTCAAGCTTCAAAGTCTATGGTACTTACTTACCAAAAGACAGGCTAGTATGTAGACTTTGTGGTATAGAAAAGTGAGACCATAGCTGCTCCATAACGGCTGAATGAATTTGGATGATATTCGACAGACACACAGACAATATATATTACAGTTTTCCCTGGGTATGGTAAAAATAAGTTTGTATATTAGTAATTTATTATACCTGTAAAAACAATTCCGGTCTTTCTTTCAATAAATTTTCTTTTATCCATAAAAGTAATTCTTTTATCCTCCATTTTTCGTTCTGGCTATCTGGCATATATTTTTTTAAAGCTGGCAATTCAACTTCTCTCTTCTTTATTTTGTCAAATAGTAATTCGGCACCACCACCAAAGTGAATTTGTATTTTTAGTGTCTCAGCCATTTTGTTTCTGTAATCATTGTAAGATTTATTTTTACCTAAACTCTGGACAAGAGTTCAATGGCGTCAGTTGGAGGAGGCCTTTGCCAAAAGGCACACAGAAACCAGAGACATATTATAATTCAACTACAAAACTGACCTGAAGCATCATACTTTAATATGCAATGGTTCAGTATAATAAAAGGCTATTTTATTTCAAAGCTATGGGCAAAGCAGAGCGTCTTACGAGCGGCGAACACTGCAATGATAATATGGCACCATGCACACCTTAGTGAATGCGACGATGGTATTTTTGCAAGTCGAAACGAGATATTAGTAGAATGTGCCAAGAGTTACTTTAAATCAATCAAGATAAGTATAAAGTTTAATTTGTTGTTACTTTGATGGTCTCATAAAGAGAGTGATGTGATAGAGTGATACACTACACGAGCTTCATTAACGACTCCTTCGTTCAGATACACTGATAAATTTTATGCATGTCTATGTGAGTCGGCGGAGCGGGATCCACGCGTCTTATAGTGTAGCCAGGTTAACGAATTAGCCTTAACTGGGCTATAAACATGAAATTTGGTCGCTCAGGCTTAAGCTTAACACCTGCTTACCTAAAAACCCGCCTCGTAGCGCAACATTGTCCAAAGTATCCAACACTGGATTATGTCACAAGCCGGTCTCTAGTTCCTAATATACTAGTAAAATAGACACTCTAGATTCGACATAATACTATAGGTAATCATGATAAATAAATAAATAAATAAATAAATGATAGTTCGCAAAAACTTAAAAAGCATGTTTAATCGAATGATATTATATTTTATTGAATTTTATAGGCGTAAATCACTATGGCAGAAGCCCCAGGGTAGTTCAAGCTTGTTTTAGTGAGTGCTACATAAAATTACAGACATACATAAATACCGGCTGTGGATGTTAATTCGATTATAATTTTACTTTAGTTACTTGTAAAAACTATACTATATTTTGGAAATATATTGTACTCACCTTACTATACGATAAAAAAAATGTTAACTTAAATAAGCAAATGATAAGTTTGTTACGAAATTACATAAATTTTTATGAAACATTTATTTTTAAAAAAGTTTGAGGTTATGTTATTACTTTAATTCGTTGACTGACATTGACAATTGAATTTGCGTTTATAAAGACAGTTATTTATTTGCTATAAAAAATATGTAATTAAATGTTACAAAATCTTTATTTTATTTAATTATTATTATAATCTAATAATAAATAAGATGTTTAGTAATAGTAATGGAATGAAATATATACTTATACGCTACTCAATGAACAATTTATTTTCTCCTTTATTAGTTGCTTACAACACTCGCCTTCATTTTCCCTTTTTTATTTTGCGGCCCTTGTTTTCGAGTTATCGCTTATCTAGTCAATGAAAAATCAGCCTTTATTAAATTGTATTGTTTTAATTCAATATTCTACACAAAATAATTTGTTTACGAGCTTTAGCATACAGACAGCAGCAGTCAGGGCGCCTTTGGGTACGGAACCCTTATAAAATATATAAATAGCTACCTATATTGTTATGCAAGGGTAGGGATGAATGTTGCCACAATACCATTTTAGCCACTATCAATTTGTGCCGCAGCTTAAATTAGCCTCGGACAGTCACTGACAGATACCTTTAAGTTTTGTGCCCCAGCAAAATCCCCTCATATGCCCCAGCACATATTTTTAATCAAAATAAAGCAAACACATAAAATCACAATTTATTGATACAAAACAGGGTATTTTTCAACTGTGTCCCTATCCCGGCGCGCCATAGCGGGCAATTTTGCTGCGACGAAAAACCGCAGCGTATCCGAGAGCGAACGCGGGAACTGCGGGCTGGTGACCGCGGTGCCTAGAGCTGAGTAGCACCCAGGGATCGAGTAGCGCGGGGTCGACTTGTTTTCCGACTAGAACAAGAAAATTTATTATCTTTTCAAATTATGACCATGAAAAAATCCTGAAAATCGGTTTTTGGCTTATGTTGTCCGCAAGAAACAAGCTTAGTAATATATAATTTAATAAAAGAAACCTAATTTTAACTTTACTATAATCACTAAATAGTTAATATACCTATATTACATAAAAGATCACATTTTAATTGATACCCTTACAAAAGGTGCAGCCTCAGCTGAAACATTCACTGCAGGGGCACAAGAATCTTTGTGCCCCAGCAAACAATTTGTATGCCCCAGCAATAAATAAAACCTTACTTTGATGAGTCCGAGCCCCCTCAGCATGGCATCAGCAAGTATCCACGATGCGGCGTGTTGCTGTCCCGCTCGCTCTAGCAGTATAGTGTACATGCGCTGAGCGAGACCGCTGGCCGTAGTGTTGTTCTCCGAGAGGCCTGACACGCAGAATGTAGCCTCTACATAGGCCGATATTAGGTCTGATGGGTTCTTTATTGACTGTGGAAAACAGATGGCGTAGTAGGTTAAGACACCACCTATCACGTCGCTGGTCATGGGTTCGATTCCCATCCAGGACAAACATTTGTGTGCACGAACATGTCTGTTTGTCCTGTGTCTGGGTGTAATTATCTATATAAGTATGTATTTACAAAAAAAAAGTAGTATATGTAGTATATCAGTTATCTGGTTGTCGATAGTACAAGCTCTGTTTAGTTTGGGATCAGATAACCGTGTGTGAACAATGTCCGAGGATATTTTGTAATAATAAGTTTCTTATGAACTAGCGACCCGCCCCAGCTTCGCACGGTTTGAATATCTCGGATTTTCTGTACTATAATATGCATGTAATATACATATAAACCTTCCTCTTGAATCACTCTATCTATTGCTGAAAACTGCATTAAAATCCGTTGAGTAGTTTAAAAGGCGATGATAGCTCAGTGGTAGTGACGTCGGATGTCGCGACGAAGGTCGTGGGTTCGAATCCTACAATGAGCTTGAACTTAGGTAGGGTACTTTGTAGTACCCGTCTGGCTGGCTACCACCCTCAAGTGTTCCGGCAATTGCACTTGAGAGCCAGTTCTCGGCATTGCAACGGGTCGGCAACACATTGGCAATATCTCTGGTATTGCAAATGGCGATAGGTGATAGTAACCACTTACCATCAGGTGCTTGCTGGCTTGCTGCCTTATCCCGGGAACCCGATAAATTTACCTGTAAATGTGCGTCTATAACTTCTGCCGCATTAGGTCCTAATTTATTAAGATTTTCTATCGTCGGATCTTCTAAGAAATTACTGACGTCCGTCTTAATTTCTTCAACTCCTGAAAACAAGCATTAGAAATTTTAAAAGGTTTTTCTACACCATCCAGTGTGGTATGGAGCCGTCCGTCAATTTCGTCACACGTTGAGCGAGAGGGAGGGAGGGGGGAGGAGTCCTAAGCTTCATGACGTCACATATATAAATCAAAAGTATTTTAAATTCTAAAGAAAACCTTTAAACTTACCAAACTCAATAGCCCAAGAGCTGATAACGAATTTTGAGAAGGTTCTTTAGGCTCCTCCGAGATAAAAATTAATTTAAGTTGCCTAAAATATGTTTTCTTTAAATACTTATTTGCAAATGTTATATGTTGCGCAGTTAATAAATAACCGCTAACTCGCTAAAAGACTTCCAGGACTGGATTCGCCAATTGACGGAATTGTAATTTATCGCAATTTCAGCGTGCCTAAAGAACCTTCTCAAAATTCGTTATCAGCTCTTGGAATACTATAAATATAAGGTCTATTTGTATCACTTTTTGTTTGTTTATTTAATTTAATTGATGTTAAAATCATTTAATTTAATTATTTCAAAAAATGCGACGCGACATCAGCAGGTCTATTTTAAAACACTCGTATTCGACATCTGAAGCAGTCGGATCGAAAAATTCGATAGCGTAAAGATATATCATCAATATTCCAGTCTGGCGTCGCTGTCCGTATTTGGCCCAACAATTTTGTTGGCATATGGCTTTTGTTTATAACAAGTAGTTTCCGTTACGCTTTTATTATTCTTAAATGTTATTTAAATTTCAACGTTGACAGGAAAATATAAGAATTATAATAATAACGTTTTTAAAGTCAATAAGGACAAGATTCGCCTGCAAAAGAGTTGCTTCTCACGACTTTCCTAGATTTTCCTTTTTTTTATTTGTCAGCGACGTCAGACTGGATATAGTAAAAAAAATCGGCTTGTATCTCAGCAATCCCTGCATATTTCAACAATGTGATTGTATTGCGAGACAGATGTAGTACAACATTGTGGAGCTGATATTTACCTGATGTGTCCAGGGTGAGTTCCTTGACGAAGTCCACAACCGTGTCCTGATGCTGAGCATCCTCTGTGGCGCTGTCTTCGGAATTATCCTCGGATTCTTCATCGTCTGTGTTCTCATCGTCCTCTTCGGAATCTGTTACATCTGTGAATGTGAACGTTTAGAAAATTAACTTGAACGTCTCTGAATGAGCTGTTACAATATGAACATTCGTATTTCTATTTGATCAAACTGTTTGATCATATCACTTGCACGTCTATGGCCGCCATAAGCGTTTGAATTTTTCATTAATTTTACACATATTTTGTAATAAAAAAAAATGAGGTATATTTCTACAGAGAAGCTATCCTAAGCAAAGATCATGCTCTATTTTGTTAATATTCGCTGCAGCGCTGAAACCAATAATTAGTCGTCTAACCAGACAGTTTAAACACGTAGCGCTAGAACACTTTTAAAGTGTAGTTTTGTTGCAATCAAAAAGTCGTAAGCGCCGAGGTTTTCATGGCGTAAGCGCGTTTCGTGTTTTAAGCAACTAAGTGAAGTGCGGCCGGGTGGCTGCACTTGAACGGAACATAGTGGTTATATGTGGCGTCTTCTCTATACGTAATACCTCAGTGCTTAAAAGTACAATGTAAAAATTCTACTATTAAATTCACTGGCAAGGTGAAAAAAATCATCCGCTAAGGATTTTTGAAAAATTCAATCTCTAAAAGTAAAATATGAGATTACGGGTGAAACCGCAAGGCGGATACTAGCTATACTACTTACATTCATCGTCGCTTCCCTCGCCGTCGCTTAATTCCGCTGCGGCACCGAGTTTGTCTCTCATCGACTTCTTGTTTGCTGCACCTCCTAAACTGTTACCTGGACAATGAAATCAAAATTCTGTCTTTACCCAGTCTGGCGTCGCTGTCCGTATTTGGCCCAACAATTTTGTTGGCATATGGCTTTTGTTTATAACAAGTAGTTTCCGTTACGCTTTTATTATTTTTAAATGTTATTTAAATTTCAACGTTGACAGGAAAATATAAGAATTATAATAATAACGTTTTTAAAGTCAATAAAGAAAAGATTCGCCTGCAAAAGAGTTGCTTTTCACGACTTTCTTAGATTTACCTTTTTTTTTTATTTGTCAGCGACGTCAGACTGGTTAAGTTCTAGTTTTAATACAGCCCCGTGCTTTCTAAAAACTTTTGGAACGAATATCCTTATCGCGCATTGCGTATGGGGGCTAGACGGAAAAAATTTAAACCGAAAATTGTAACGACCGACACGACACTTTTTGCTATAGTTGTAAGCCGTGCGGCGTGCGCGTGTTTCTCTGTCTGTCTGTCTGTCTCTCTCTCTCTCTCATAGAAAGCGTGAACTTCGTTCCATCCGGGTGTCCCTTGACACCTCTCAAGTTTTTTTAATTTTCTGTGGTGTGACAATAAAGTATTAGGTATCTATCTATCTATGTATGTATGTTTGTTTTGACTATGTGTAGGCCTGTGACACCGTGGTCAATGATGTGGCCGATGGTGGTAAGCACACAAAGCCTAGAAATGGAAATTAACCATAATGACATTGCCTTATTGCTAAGACTGTTATTGCAGACTTTATTGCAATGATATAAGGCTCATTTTCATGTCTCAAAGTGTAGCTCGTGTTATTTTTTTGGCATTTTCCTGGGATCCCATCATCAGATCCTGATACTTGGTGACAATGGGACCACCTCAGGAGTATACTCTTTCGAATGAAAAATAATTTAACAAATCGGTCGAAAATTAGCGGAGTAATTGCGTAACAAACGTGCAAAAAAAACCGTCGAGTTGAGAACCTCCTCCTTTTTTGAAGTCGGTTAACAATTAATAAATTACAGTAAACAAATTAATTAATTAATTATTTTGTAATTAGTAGATATAAGTTCGAGGAATGTAACACCTTAGACATGTATAATACATATATAATAAAAAAAAAACCTTTTTTTTTCGATAAATCGTGTAAAAACTAAAGTGGTATCACTAACCAGCGAGGACAAGCCGGCTGAGCGTGTCCTTTGTATCTGGCAACACTGTTAGCGCGTCGACTACTTCCATGCACGCCGCCCGACCTATCTCATTATGGCTCAAATCTACACTCTGAAATACAAAACATAATGAGGAATAACAACAAAAAAATCTAATTAGTCCGTCAGTTAGATTATCAAAAAATATTGGATACGTATTTTTTATTTTATCAAATCAATAAGAAATTACAAAGATAAGTCCCATCAAAGTGCAGGATTGGGGATTGTGACGTCATCGTACAACTACTTTTTAGTACACTTTTTGCAGACCGGAAAATTTTATCTTCGTTATTTTTTGTTTTCGGATCAAAATAAAAAATACGTATCCAATATTTTTTGATAATCTAACTGACGGACTAAATAGATTTTTTTGAAGTTACTGGCGCCGATTCTGTTGTTTACGAACTTAACTAATATTAGACAAGTCACCTCTCTTTCATGTTAACCTTATTGAACAAAAGATAGAACATTTTTAATGCAGTCAGTTTAATCCATGCCGTCGTAATGTACAGGTAAATAGTCGTGAAATATGTGATCGGACTAATCTGATAGGTCTAAAATATCTTGCATCTCTTTCTTATATTGTTTTTTAGAAAGAGATATAGTGAGATAAAATTTGTTTAGTTTGTAAACATCAGATTCGAGGTCAATGGCATTTTAATTTATTCCATCAAAATGAAGTGCTATTAGATAGGCCAGTTGGCGAAATTAAGACACCACCTATCACGCTTTAGGTCGTGAGTTCGATTCCCATCCAGGACAAACATAAGTGCATGAACATGGTCTCCTTGATATTTATATAGATAATCATACCCAGACTCAGGAAGTCAGGGTGTAATCTATACTAATAAAGCTGAAGATTTTGTTTCTTTGTTTAAACGCGCTAATTACTGGTCCGATTCGAAAAAATCTTTCACAAATAGGAAGCTACATTATCCCCGAAGGTTATAGGCTACTTTTTATCCCAGGAACGCGAGTGAAACCGCGGGGAACGGCTAGTATTTAGATAAAAAGATTAGTATGAATGTTTATTACCTCTAAACGTAGCGAGTTTTCTCTGATAGCCTTCGCAAGGGCCGTGGCGCCTTTGCTCTTCAGCAAGCAGTCCCCAAAGTTTATGAACTTTAGGTTTTTTAATCTGTAACGGAAAATTACCAAACATTAATCTAAGTTTTGATTTACTCGCGAGGTATCAAAACAGCCACAACTTGCCACAGATAGCCACAACTCGCCACAGATAGCCACAACTCACCACACGTTGGCAAAAACAGCCACGACATGTCACAAATAGCCACAACTCGCCACACATCGCCACAAAAGTATCAATTTGCGTCAAATAGTAACAACTTGCCACAAACAGTTACAGATCGCCACACGTTGCCACAAACAGCCACAAATTACCGGACACACAGCCATAACTCACCACACGTTGGCAAAAACAGCCACGACATGTCACAAATAGCCACAACTCGCCACACATCGCCACAAAAGTATCAATTTGCCTCAAATAGTAACAACTTGCCACAAACAGTTACAGATCGCCACACGTTGCCACAAACAGCCACAAATTACCGGACACACAGCCATAATTCGCCACACATTGCCACAAACAGCCACAAATTACCGGACACACAGCCATAATTCGCCACACATTGCCACAAACAGCCACATATTACCGTAAACACAGCCGTAACTCGCCACACATTGCCACAAACAGCCACAAATTACCGTAAACACAGCCACAACCAACCACACGTTGCTACAAACAGCCACAACTTTCCACAAACCGCCACAAACAGCCTCAACTCACCTAGGCAACGCCCCAGCTATAGCCTCCGCTCCTCTAGCGGCAATAGTGTTGTCATTAAGGTTCAGAGCTCGCAGTTTTGGATTCTCTGCGAATGCAGTCGACAGAGCTGATATACCCACGTGGTATATACCATTCTGTGGCATCGCTACCTCTTCTAGGGTTCCCATGCTCTGTAAGAGAATTAAGTACATATAATTAATATATTAAATTAAAATATGGTAGTTTCCTGTCACATCAAATCAGCTACTTTTTAATAAATGTCAAAACGATAGTTTATATGGAATTTTGTATGACATATTACACTATGACGTCATAGTTTAACAGCATCAAATGATCTACTCTTAGTGGTTCTACTGGTAATTAAAGATCATACAAAGCATTAAATGTACAAAATATTTGATGTTTCCACGTGTTTTTAGATGTTTTATGCAATGGTTAGTGTTTAGAAACTTATTTTTGACACTGTCAACTAGCCTATTATATTAATTACTAGCTGTTTGTCAGCGTTATCCGGGTCTTTTTTTTTACTATGTATAGGCCTGTGTTTGGCCAAAATTTCACCGTGGTCAGTGATAATGTCGCCGATGGTAGTAAGCACACAAATCTTAGAATGGAACTGGCTCTCAAGTGCAGCTGTCGGAACACACCGGAAGGTGCTTGGCAGATTTTCAACTTGTGTCTGGTAGCCAGCCAGGCGGGTACTACAAAGTACACTACCAACATGCTATGGTTTCCTTCACTCGGTAAACTTGTAGGATTCGAACCCAGGAACTTCGACGTCACAACCACTGAGCTATCATACCTGGAAAACCTTGGCCAGAGCCGTAGCCCCATCATTCTCCAGCCTGTTCCTTCCAGCGATGAAAACCCTCAACTTCCTCGGCCGAGCTGATAATGCTTTAGCCAGCAGCTTCCCTCCTGTGATACCCAATCCATTGTTGTTTAGACGTAGCTCCTGTAACATACCGTTTGAAGATGTAAACTGTCTGGTTAGACAGATTAATTATTGTTTCAGCGCTGCAGTGAATATTAACAAAATGGAGCATAACCTTTGTTTAGGATAGCTTCTCTATACATAGTAATATACCTCAATGCTGATACCATGGATTCTACTCATGATTCTGGAGCTCCTAGACTTGAAATTTTTCGTCGATCATGAATTATAAGATTTCTTTCCAGAATTTTAAGATTGATTATAATTATACTATAAAATCATTATACAAGTCTAACTAAACATGACATAAAAATTAATAGTTACTGCTAATTAAGACATAAAACTGAAACGTACAGACAGACAGAGAGACAACTTCACACAAGTAAACCTACAAGGGTTTCGTTTTACCCTTTTGAGGTACGTAACCCAAAAAACGGGAAAAAACCATACCTCTAGTTCACTACACACGTCGCTCTGCAACAACTTGGCGAGCCCTTCCACACCAATAGGTCCAAATGCATTGTCACTGAGGTCCAGCTCACTGAGACGAGCTCCGGCTGTTATCATGCCATCGCCTAATGCACTCTGTGAAGGTAACATGAGTATTAATACCTGATCCTATCCACGGTGAGATTGACAGGCCAGTTAGCGCAGTTGGTTAAGCTACCACCTATCGAGCCACTGGTTGTGGTTCGATTCCGATCCAGGACAAACATTTGTGTGCATGAACATGTCTGTTTGTCCTGTGTCTGGGTGTAATTATCTATATAAGTATGTATTTACAAAAAAAAAGTGATATTATGTAGTATATCAGTTATCTGGTTGTCCATAGTACAAGCTCTGCTTAGTTTGGGATCAGAAAACAGTGTGTGAACAATGTCCCAGGATATTTATTTATTTATTGTGGTCAGTGATGATGTGGCAGATGTGATGGTAAGCACACAAGCCTCGAAGGGAACTGGATCGCAATTGCAGCTGTCGAAACACGCCGAAAGGTGCTTTGCAACAGATTATCAACATGAGGGTGAGACCAGCCAGGGGGTACTACAAAGTATCCTACCTCCGTGCTATGGTTTTTCCTTCACCAAAACTCAAGCTCATTCGAACCCGCGACCTTCGTCTCGGCATTTGACGTCACTACACTGAGCTATTATCAAATTAATTTCTGTTAGTTTTTAACAAAATAGGCATAGACTCAGCATTTTTCGCTATACCCTATACTTTAGGATTTTGTCAACCAGGACCACTTGAAAAATTCACCTGTACCATCCTGGATGGTGACCATACCACTGAGGCCTAAGACCTTGACTAATCCCAAATTCTCATTACATACCAAAGCAGGAGGTATCTCCGTCTTCATCCTCCCAGTAAACATATCTGAGAACCTCGCTGTCTTCAGCTCCGGGTGGTGCTCCAATGCCTTCGCTATAGCCTTTGCGGCTTCAACTCCCAGCGTGTTGCCCGTAAGAGTGAGGTATTGTAGGTCAGGACATGTGTTGATTGCATTGACAATTTGTTGTGCTGAAATTAAATTAAATTTATTTGATGTTAATCTATCTATCAATATTGATACTAAAATCAAAATCAAAACTCATTTATTCAGTTTAGGCCCTAATAAGGCACTTATGGCACTAGTATGGAGGGACAAGGTAAATGATTCCTCCATTGAAAAGGGAAGATCTTTGTCGTCTTGGCTATGGTTAGTAGGTTATCATTGGTGACGATTCTGTTGTTTACGAACTAAATAAATGTAATCTCACTATATCTCTTTCTAGTAAATATAAGAAAGGGATGCAAGATATTTTAGTCCTGTCAGTTTAATCCGATCACACATTTCAACGTGAATTTAAGTGCGATCTTTATTGGTCACGACTATTTACCCGCACATTACGGGATGGATTAAACTAACAGCATTAAAAATGTTCTATCTTTTTTCAATAAGGTTAAAATGAAAGAGAGGTGACTTGTCTAATATTAGTTAAGTTTGTAAACAACAGAATCGGCACCATTGTTATTAATGTTCGCAATTTAACTTTTTTCCAAAACGACGTTTTCTAAAAATAAAACCTAGCTAGATCGTATTATCTCCCCCAAACCCTAGTATAGGGTGTGAATAGAAATTTCCACATAGATACCGCATAGGTTATATTATGATTAAATTATCAAATTAAAGTGTAAATTATGTTTATTAATAGAAATAGAGGTCGAAGAGTAGCCTATAGTACTTTCATTAAGTATATGTCGCATTTAATATGATTTTATGCTGTATTTTACAATAATATCAAGTCAGATTTTATGCGTAAGAAGTTTAATAAGGTAGTAGTAAGTAACACGCGCCTTTTTGAACCCAATGGATCACCATGAAATCAAGTAATGATAGCTTTGGTCATGGCAAGTACAAAAGCATTTAAACAGGGCGAGAAATATTAGTAAATTGTAAACAAAAAAAAATGCAAAACCAACCATCATTTTCTGTGTCCAATTTCAAAGATTTTCCAGAAAAATCGACACCACTAGAAGCACGACTATGATCACTCAACGCTGATGTGATTGCATTCAAATCGAACGTCGTCATTCTGTCTATTTAATTACAAATAAATTAAAAATTAAAACAAAACATGAAAACAATGTCACACGGCAACGGATTTTTTCAATTTATTTTTCCTGAACTAGTGTTGGGTTGGCGTCTTGGCGATCTGACATAAAATAATTTTTATATCGATATTACGTCATGAATCGATTCAGTGAATCAATTTCAGACTCTAAAAAATAGAAAAGCCTTAAAAGGCACTAAAAAACATAAAATAACGTTGTTTTTTGTGAATTATTATCACTTTAATTTGCTGTATGTATTTCTTGTCAATAAATAAAAAAAAATAAAAAAAAACTATGTAGGAACCAGGAATGTTATGGATATATAATTTCGGATCCGGATATGGATATGGATATTGGTAAAATATAATTTCGGTTACGGTTATGGATATAAAATTATTTCGGATTATCTGATTCGGCAAAAATTAATATCCGTAACCGAAACTATATTAATTTTTGCCGGCCGGGCAAAAACAAAAACTTGTCACGACGTGTCATATTTACTATAAAGTATAACCCGTACGAATTAGCTGTGCACCTCGCGCTATGACGTCATTAGGTAGCGGGAGAGGTGTCGCATTCCAGCGGAGTGCACAGTTAATTCATACGAGTGTAGTATTTAGTTAGACTCCGCCCTATCCGAAACTATCCAAAACTTTTATTTCGGATTCGGTTACGGTTACGGATATTTTTTTATTTCGGATATCAGATAGTTTCGGTTACGGATATGGATATCCATAACAACACTAGTAGGAACTCTAATATGACTGTTTTGAAGTCAGCAAATGTGTAGTTCATGTTCCATGGAAAATATTATGGCACGGCAGATTTTTTTTCGCTGATTTCAGATCTATCAGACTAGAGTTGATTTTTAGTGCCTTTGAAGGTTTTATTTTTTGTTGCAAGTTTTTTTTAATGATAATCAGAAGTAATGTTCACTTTGAATTAGGTATTAAAATAAAAAAAAACGATAAGTGATTACATATTGTCATGTCTTTTTTATTTTTAAGTAGTTAAGTGTGTAGGTAGTAAAGGGTTTTTTTTTATGTACATACGTTAATGTTAGTTTAGATTATATATAGTGTTTTAATACCTGTAAATATATTCTTTTATGTTGTTTAATAAAGTCCCATACAAATAAAAGCTAACATCGAAGACAAAGATATTTTTTTTTGTGAATCGATTCATTAGCATTCGATTCGAACAGATTAAATAATCGATATTTGTCTGAGAGAATCGGCATCCCTATTCTGAACCGTTCGTTGCGTTCCTGTTCCCGCTGCCGTTTCGGTAAAACATAGTGATTATATTCTCTTTTGAATGTGCATAGCAATAGTCCGCTTATAATATTTTTGATGCTACTGTTCAAGGTTTTGCTTTGTTTTGTTTGCTTTTTCTTAAGGTGAATGCATATTTTATCTCAAAAACAAAAACTCATTTATTCAGTTTAGGCCCTAATAAGGCATTTATGAACTAAAGAAACGGAACCCTTATGGGATTATTCGTGCGTCTGTCCGTCTGTCTGTTCTAACGTTATATCAACATAAATAAACCAATCAAACTAACATCAATACTAAAATACGAAAAATGCGGAGTAACGAAATGCATTCGTAGGTAACGTTTCAGTACTCGGTACTAGATGGCGTACCCGTTACTCGGTACCAAAGAGGATATAAAGATTACGTTTTACTCGGTACCAATGATATCTCGGTACCGATTTATACGGTTTGCGGTTTGCTTGCTACAGCTCTATTCATCTGTCTGAGTGAGTAAGTTGAGTTGACCGACTTAGTTTCAGTTTCAGTACTTTCAGTTCGGAGTATTTGACGTAAACCGTGATATTGTTTGTGATTTTCCTAAATTCTTGTCGATTTATTTCAAGACAAGACGGGTTGTTGTGGTGCGGTGCGTCGAACTCTAGTACGTACGTGACTATTCGTGCTACTGCCATGGCGGGTGAGTTAATTTTGTTAGAGTTCGAAATTTGAAAAAAGTTGCTTTCACATCACCGAATCGTGGCGAACTCTATTCATTCGCTTTTAATTCGCACTAAACTTGAATATGTGTATTATTTTTTGGTTATATTATTACTATCATAAACGCATGGTGTTCTTTATAATGTTTATTTCTAATATATCTCATTAATTCTACATAACCTTTGCACCTGTAATTAATTAATAAATCAGTCCTATTTGTTTACATTTAACTTGTAGCCGTAGGTACTAATTATAGAGGTCATGTCACATAGAATATTTTATTACGTTGATACCCAACATTATTTTAGATAGAAATAAAATATTAGGTAGTATCTGATACCTAAAATTCCAAATAAAATTACAATAAGATCCTGACATGATGTAAAATAATAAATTGGTACTTATTTAGCATAACTATCAATCTGAATAGGCATAATGATAGGTTATTTGTGCCCTTATTTTTTTCTTAGTATTCCTTCAATATCATCTAGGCTAGGTAAATCAGGGGTCTGCCATAAATAAATATGTGAGTGGTCTAACCAATGATGTATAGATTAAATTAATAAAATAAATTGAAGTAATAAACAAAATTATTAGTGTTTCTTTTATTCAAATGGATTCATTTTATGCAAGACAGAAAATCTATAGAGTAGTTTTTTTTTAATGTGTGAATTTTATTAATAATGAAAGTAAGATAATGAACTTATTATGAATTACTTTATCTATAATATTACCATATGATTGATAACGATTATATAAGTTTTAAAACAATATTGTTATTAAAATATATTTCTGATTGTTAGGTCAAAAGTTCAAATCCGTTATTGGACTGAGTATGTTTGTGGATTCAGACCTACCAGAAAACTATTAAAACTTTTTGGAACAAAATTACTTACCTTTTTTTTATTTATTACCATTTAAAAAAACATTTTATAGATAAAAATACATTATTAGACAGATGCCAAAAGTAATAAAAACAAAAAAAACTTATTAGATAGCATTTAAAAGCCACAAAGGTACCTAACTAGGTATTTAATTAGTTCCTACATAAAAAAAAAATTTAGTTTTTATTAACCAATTCCAAAAAAGGAGGAGGTTCTTAATTCGGCTGCATTTTTTTTTATGCGATCAGGTAATTCCTTTTGTTTTCGAAAGTCCCATTGTCACCAAGTCTCAGGATGTGTGGATGGAAATAGCAAAAAAACAAAAAAATTAAGTAATAAAAAGTGAACCAACTGCCTTCATAAACACTAAAAAGTATAAAATAATCACTATGTAGGAACTCTAATCTGATTTTGAAGTCAGCGAAAAAATCGCAAAATAGGAGAGGAAAGTTGTTAGGCCACATTTTACGGCATGACAAACTAATAAAAAATATCATAGAAGGAAACCGTGGAAGAGGAAGACTTAGATTGAACTATATAGACCAAGTGAAGGCTAAATTGTACGTCGTGTCGTATGAGGTGCAGAAAGCAAACAACAGAGAGGAATGGAAGAAGCTACACCAACAAGAGCCAAGCTTTTAAGTATTTAAACTAAAAAAAAATATACCAGATATATACAAAATGAAAATTTCCTGTTCCGTTATATATTTATGAACTCATCGCTGCCCGTGGGTAATGTGCCCAGAAGGCTGGCAGCATTACCGCGCTAGATCGCAAGGCTAATCCTTTGACCGAGGTAAGAACCAGCCCTCTGGTCACCGCACCGGACAACTTTATGAGGCGCATCGAGAGTTCTTTAAAAAATTTCCGCGCTTCGGGTCCCCAAGAGTTTCCACACCAAAAGGAACAAATATATAGCCGAAATATATATTGTTTTTTTTTTTACCGTACACACACACATAAAAAAGGCTATTCTAAAACTCCAGACGCTCTCAATAGATGGCGTTGTGAATTTACTAAATCGCACTATGGTTTCGTTCTCGCCCGTTTGGTATATTGTTTTGGAACCATCGGTTTCAGTAACAAACAAACTTCTTATATACTAGCTTTTTGCCCGCGGTTTCACCGCGTATTTTTGAGGAGGTCGTTCAGAGGAATCTCTGGCACGACCCATCTATCTAACTAAAAGTAAATTCTTACTATTATAATATTTTTTAAAATAAACTATCTTCAATCAATAGGGATGGACAAATGAAAAAAAAAACAATATTGTATCGTATCGATATTTTTAAAATATATCGTTATAATTATTATGATGAAGAGTAAAAAATTACTGACCTAAACGTACTGTCAAAATATTCAAGATTAAAAAAAATAAACACATCTGGCAGCAGGCAGCTTGTTTCGACGTGATTGAAGCAGTCCGCGGTCGAATAGATGCGATGTACGGAAATCTTAAAAAATATCGAATTTGATACAAAAGAACCGGACAAGTGCGAGTTACTCGCGCACCGAGGGTCAATTTTAGCCTATTTTCTTAAATAACTTAAAAATTATTGATCTAAAAATAATAAAAAATATATATTTAAGATCCTCACAACGAGCCCTTTCATTTGAAATGTCACTTTTAAAAAAATTCTAATTTAGCCCCCAAAAGCAGCCCCCATGTTTGAAATTAATTTATTTACGTAACACGTCCATGTTTGGGTCACCGACTTACATATGTGTACCAACTTTCAACTCAATCCAGTCCAGTATTTTCGGACAGACAGACAGACGCACGAGTGATCCTATAAGGGTTCCGTTTTTTTTCGGTACCCTAAAAAAGGTATGACAGTGATTTACATATTTACATTATAGTGTTTTGTTACAGCCCCTAACCCCTATGATGGCTTGCTGAAATCCATCGAGATAAACGGCAAGACGTACAAATACTACGACCTATCCTCTTTCGGATCGAAATATGGTAAGTTGTTAACCGACTTCAAAGGAGGAGGTTCTATGTTTGACTGTAGGTATGTATTTATTTTTATTTATGTTTGCTGATATCTCTGCCAATAGGGATGACGAGTGGGTAAAAAATAATTAATTCTGTTTAGTCCGTCAGTTAGGTTATGAAAAAGTATTAAAATTACAAAGATTAATCGCATCTAAATTCAGGAGTGGGGACTCGTGACGTCACCTCTCTGTAAAAAGTGTACTAAGACGTGACGTCACACGAAATTTTAACGAACTGTCTCTTCGTTATTTTTTGTTTTCGGATCTAAAGAAAAAACATGTGTTCAATATTTTTTGGTAATCTAACTGACGGACTAATTAGATTTTTCTAGTCATCATACCTATTGTCGACCGATTTTCAAAAGTCTTTTTTCATTCAAAAGTTTCATTATACACCTCAAGTGGTCCCATTGTCACCAAGGCCGGATCGGATGATGGGATCCCAGGAAAATCGCAAACTACTTTTTACAAAAAAGAGAACCCACTTCAAGACCACTAAAAAGTATGAAATAACTATGTAGGAAACTAGGAACTCTAATCTGACACTGGTGTCAATTCTGTTGTTTACAAACTTAACTAATATTAGACAAGTCACCTCTCTTTCAAGTTAACCTTATTGAACAAAAGACAAAACATTTTTAATGCTGTCAGTTTAATCCATGCCGTCTCGTAATCTACGGGTAAATAGTCGTGACCAATAAAGATCGCGCTTAAATTCACGTTGAAATGTGTGATCGGATTAAACTGACAGGACTAAAATATCTTGCATCTCTTTGTTATATTTACTATTAGAAAGAGATGACCAGAATGCTGGCGTATACTTGGGTCAGAGAATCAGCATTGCCATCCAACGTAGCAATGCCGCTAGTATTCTGGGAACGATGCCTTCTGACAGCGACTTTTTCCTTTAGTTTAGTCGTTTTTATCTAAGTAGTTATTAGTTTTTCTTATATAATATAAATATATCTCTAGGTGCATTAAAATACACTGCATAGTTTGCTAATTTTCAAAAAAAAAAAAAAAAATAAAGAGATATAGTGAGATTAAATTTATTTAGTTCGTAAACAACAGAATCGGTTCCATGAAATATTTCATTGTACCGCAGATTTTTTATATGCCATACCAAATTTCATCAAAAGGTCAAGCTATTTAAGCTTGAAGAAGTAACAAACACACACACAAACATTCGCATTTATAATATTAGTAGGGTAAGTAAATACATAATATTTACATGGAAAGAGCTTATGCTGTCACATAATATTATCACGAATAAATATTTATTCGTAGATTATCAGTTATACGAGTCTGATTTTATCATTCAGTGATAAAATAATGTTTATATTACATAAATAACCATTATATAAATATGTTTATTTGTTTATTATAATGAGACTAGCTGACCCGGCAGACGTTGTCCTGCCCTGAGAACAAAAATAAAACTGGGACCTACAAACCTATCCCTACCTACTCCTATCTACCTCTACCTGCCACTACCTACCCCTACCTACCTTACCTACCTACCCTACCTACCTACCCTACCTACCTACCTACCTACCCTACCTACCCCTACCTATCTACCTACCTCTACCTGCCACTACCTACCCCTACCTACCTTACCTATCTACCCTACCTACCTACCCTACCTACCTACCTACCTACCCTACCTACCTACCCTACCTACCCCTACCTATCTACCTACCTCTACCTGCCACTACCTACCCCTACCTACCTTACCTACCTACCCTACCTACCTACCCTACCTACCTACCCTACCTACCTACCCTACCTACATACCCTACCTATCCTATGTCCTTCTCCTGGCTCTAAACTACCTCCCTGCCAATTTTCAGCTAAATCAGTTCAGCCGTTCTTGAGTTATAAGTGGAGTAACTAACACGACTTTCTTTTATATATATAGATTTAATCAATTATAATATACTAGCTGTCCCCCGCGGTTTCACCCGCGCTACCGGGATAAAAAGTATCCTATGTGTTATTTGTGTTTCAAATTTCATCCAAATCCGTTCAGTCATTTTTACGTGAAAACATACATCCATACTCACAAACTTGTTTACACCCGCGATCCCCTATTTTACCACTTTAGGGGTTGAATTTTCAAAAATTCAATCTAATATTTATATAGGGTGGGTCGCTAGTATATGTATTCTAAACTTTTATCGCAGATCGACTCCCATACTCCGTGCGCGTACTCCTGGAGTCGTGCGTGAGGAACTGCGACAACTTCCAAGTTCTGGAGAAGGATGTCCAAAATGTCCTGGAGTGGGAGACCAACCAGCTCCTCGAGGGTGGCGTCGAGGTGGCTTTCAAACCTGCCAGAGTTATATTACAGGTAGATATAAACTCTTCTCAGTCCTCTTCTAGTAGTAGATTCTTCTCAGTTCAAGTGTATTCCGAACCGGTAGTAGAGTCTATTGTAAAACTGTAACCGTTGACATTCATATGTGCCTATTAGGGCCTAAACTGAATAAATGAGTTTTTGATTTTGATTTGATACTGCTATAACATGGCGCGCTCCAAATTACTGTTTCAATGTGAGTTTGTATGTAGTAAGTATTCGTCCAGTAGCAGGCCGTCTGCTGTATCTCACTTATTACCAGATTTGTTGGTCAACTATTCATAACATAATACTGGAGGAACGCTGGTCCCTAAGATACAGGTCTCGTACTTCGTTTAGGGATCAGAAGTCCGACATTATCCAATGTCCTTGATGTACAACCCTTGTTAATTTTGTATTGTTAAAAATTTCTGTGTAATTGTACAAATAAACGTTTTTATTATTTATTAACTAGCCGACCGCGCAACACAACGCACGTGTCATTGTCATAGAGTACGTCAGTGCAGCGACATACTAATAATAATGAGCGATTAATGACGCCGCTAGTCGACCAACAAATCCTTGGATTCGTTTCTGTCTGGCGGTCGAGTACGCACACATAAATAAATATCCTGGGATATTTATCACACATGGTTATAATATGATCCCAAACTAAGCAGAGCTTGTACTATGGACAACCAGATAACTGATATACTATTTTTTTTTTGTAAATACATACTTATATAGATAACTAGATTCCGCCCCGCGGTTTCACCCGCGTTCCCGAGGGATCTTATGTTTTCCCGGGATAAATAGTATTCTATGTGATAATCTAGGTTATAAACTATCTGTGTTCCAAATTTCATCCAAGTTCGTTGTGTAGTTTTTGCGTGAAAGAGTAACAAACATCCATCCATACTCACAAACTTTCGCATTTCTAATATTAGTAGAATTACACCCAGACTCATGTAGGTATGTATTTACAACAAAAAAAAGTAGTATATGTAGTATATCAGTTATCTGGTTGTCCATAGTACAAGCTCTGCTTAGTTTGGGATCAATTTACCGTGTGTGAACAACGTCCCAAGATATTTATTTAAACAGGATCTAACAGGAGTGCCGGCGGTAGTGGACTTCGCGGCCATGCGTGATGCTGTCAAGGAGCTGGGAGGAGACCCTCAGAAGATCAATCCCATATGTCCAGCTGATTTGGTCATCGATCATTCTGTGCAGGTTGATTTCGCTCGTGTGTAAGTATTGTTCTGTAAATTGCTGATCTATAAATAATGAAATATGAGTCAAGAGTGTGTGTTGCCAGTGATGACTTATGGAGCAGAGACGTGGTCGCTTACGATGGGCCTTATAAGGAGGCTCAAGGTCACCCAAAGAGCAATGGAGAGGGCTATGTAGTATTGTCATATTGTTAATTTTAATATTATATTTTATTTTCTATAGTTTATTTTTATATACATATTTTTTATTTTTACAAATTTGACGATTAAAAATACTTGCAATGAGTTCATTTAATAAAGACACTTTTGAATTTGAATATGCTCGGAGTTTCCCTGCGAGTTCGGATCAGAAATGATGAGATCCGCAGGCAAACCAAAATAACTGACATAGCCCGAGGAATTGCTAAACTGAAGTGGCTATATTAACTTTATTTACAATTATTATACAAATGATTTACAACAAATATACAAAAAACATATTAAAAAAAACCTCGAGGCGGCCGCTGCTGTTCATATTAATATACCTATTTACATTTCAGACCAGATGCGCTGAACAAAAACCAAGAATTAGAATTTGAAAGGAACAAGGAAAGATTTCAGTTTTTGAAGGTACCGATTTCTAGCTGACTAAATTTTTTTCAACATCTGTAAATGCCGATAGCAAGAACTCAAAAAATAAGGTATGGTCTCCTATGACCATATTCGCGTGGCTTCAACCCTTAAGGTTGCTCTTACTGACCCGTGTCTAATTTCCACCCTGTATATTAAAGTTATCAGTTGTCTGGTTGTCCATAGTACAAGCTCTGATTAGTTTGGGATCAATTATCCGTATGTGATCCCCAGGATATTTATTTTATTTATTTCAATGTTTTCAGTGGGGAGCTCAAGCCTTTGACAATATGCTGATTGTCCCTCCTGGGTCAGGAATTGTACATCAGGTATGTTTTATATAAAAAAAAACAGATTCATACTTATCCGCGTTAACAAGATGACAAGGCCTTTATTTTATGTCAGAAGGTTGACAAGCAGGCAGACGGTCCACCTGATGGTAAGTGGTTACCGTCGCCTAGCGCTATTAATACCAGAGGTATTGCCAATGTGTTGCCGACCTGTTACAATGCCGAGAAGGCAACTGGCTCTCAAGTGCAATTGCCGGAACACACCGGTAGGTGCTTGGCGACAGATTTTCAACTTGAGGGTGGTAGCCAGCAAGGCGGGTACTACAAATTACCCTACCTCTACCACATGGTTTCCTCACGATGTTTTCCTTCACCGAAAGCTCAAGCTCGTTGTAGGATTCGAACCCACAAGCGACGAATACTATAAGGTGGGTCATTAAATCCCCTATGTATAATATTTGCAGGTGAATCTAGAGTACCTAGCTCGCGTGGTGTTCACGGGAGACTTGCTTCACCCAGACTCAGTGGTGGGGACAGACAGTCACACAACTATGATTAACGGACTTGGAGTCGTTGGGTGGGGAGTAGGGGGTGAGTGAAAATAAATAATAATTTTGGGATCAAGTTTCCCATCCATACTATAAACGTCAATTTTTGCGAACCTTTTAACGACTAAATCGCTAAGCCGATCACAATGTAATTTGGCACGCTGATAACCTATGTTATGGAGAAGGATATAATCTACTTATTTATTCCAGCAACATGGCAGAAACCACGGCGAACAGCTAGCTAAAGGTTATAAATTGAATACATTGTGTTTTATGTTCTGTATTCTGTTACTCAAGGATTGATAACACTGCATACTTTGTTATTACTTTATTTTTTTCTCCTGGATCATTATTCATACACGGTTAACTGATCCCAAACTGAGCAGAACTTCTTGGAAACCATATATCCAGTCTGGCGTCGCTGTCCGTATTTGGCCCAACAATTTTGTTGGCATATGGCTTTTGTTTATAACAAGTAGTTTCCGTTACGCTTTTATTATTTTTAAATGTTATTTAAATTTCAACGTTGACAGGAAAATATAAGAATTATAATAATAACGTTTTTAAAGTCAATAAGGACAAGATTCGCCTGCAAAAGAGTTACTTTTCACGACTTTCCTTTTTTTTAGGGTTCCGAAAAAAAAAACGGAACCCTTATTCACTCGTGCGTCTGTGTGTCTGTCTGTCTGTTCGAAAATATTGGACTGGATTGAGTTGAAAGTTGGTACACATATGTAAATCGGTGACCCAAACATAGACGTGTTACGTAAATAAATGAATTTCAAACATGGGGGCTAATTTTGGGGGGTAAATTAGAAAATAAAAAAAAAAAGTTTTGCAGACAATATTGTGTAACATATCAAATCAAAAGGCTTCTTGTGAGGATCTCAAATATATTTTTCTAATTTCTATCGAAATATATAAAAGGAAAGCATGACTGAGTGATCTATCAACGCACAGCTCAAACCACTGGACGGATCGGGATGAAATTTGACATACAGATAGCTATTGCTGCTAAGGTTGCTGGTTCGAATCCTACAATGAACTCGAGCTTTCGGAGGAAACAATAGCACGGTGGTACACTCAAGTTGAAAATCTGTCGCCAAACACCTTTCGGTGTGTTCCGACAGCTGCACTTGAGAGCCAGTTCCCTTCTAGTCTTTGTGTGCTTACCATCATCGGCCACATCATCGCTGACCACAGTGAGATTGTGGTCAAACACAGGCCTATACATAGTAAAAAAAAGCTCTGCTTAGTTTGGGATCAGATAACCGTGTGTGAACAATGTCCCAGGATATTTCATAATTATTTTCTCCATCCAGGTATCGAAGCAGAGGCCGTGATGTTGGGACAAGCGATCAGTATGCTTCTTCCCAAAGTGGTGGGGTATAAACTGGTGGGAGAATTGAACCCACTGGTCACCTCTACGGATCTAGTCCTAACTATTACTAAGGTAAAGCCTGTTTTAAATCAATTAAAATCCAAATTATTTAAGTTTTTTAAATGTTTTTATATAGACCAGCTGTTCCGTGCGGTTTCACTCGCGTTCCCGGGATAAAAAGTAGCCTATAACCTTCGGGGATAATGTAGCTTTCTATTAGTGAAATAATTTTTCAAATCAAACAATGCTTTATTATCTATACTATATACTAATAATAAAGCCGAAGAGTTTGTTTGTTTGAACGCGCTAATCTCCTGAGTTACTGGTCCGATTCAAAAAATTATTTCACCAATAGGAAGCTACATTAATCCCGAAGGTTATAGGCTACTTTTTATCCCGGGAACGTGAGTGAAGCCGCAGGGAATAGCTAGTTAGTATACAATCTGTTTTTTTTGATATCCCATAACTCTAGGTTATGACTGAGACCATATCAAAGAATCAAGTGGCATATGAATTATGTTTTAAACATCCTTTTTTTTATAATTTTTCATACAAAATCGTGAAATATAACGACGTCGCATTTTCTTAGCTTTAAATATGAATGAACTAGTATTTATCAATGAAACTTAGATACCTAGACACATCGAGGGTCTAAGTTTTGCGAAGTTTGGCGACCTCGCAAAAGTAATGATTCGTCATACTGGTGACTATTTTTGACCTAATTTTATTATGATTGATGATATCACCGAAACTATGCATTTTTGGACCACCTATTCTCGGAGTTTTAGTATTATTTTTACCTACAGAATATAACCTTAGAGTTATGGGATATCAAAAACAACACGTTGTATACTATAGATAACTGATAACTTCTAGCACCTCCGTTCGCTGGGCGTGGTGGGTAAGTTCGTGGAGTTCTTCGGGCCCGGTGTCTCTGCGCTAAGTATAGCGGACCGAGCCACTGTTGCTAATATGTGCCCCGAGTTTGGGGCCACTGTTGCTCACTTCCCCGTCGACGGACGCTCTCTACAGTACTTGACACAGACAAGTGAGTGGTTCTTATACTTGTTTTTAGGGATCCGTTAACCCTTGACAACGTACATTCTAATGTACACACAAAAAATCGTTATTTATACATTATTTTTTGTAAAAAAATCTAATTAGTCCGTCAGTTAGATTATAAAAAAATATTGGATACGTATTTTTTATTTTATCAAATCAATAAGAAATTACAAAGATAAGTCCCATCAAAGTGCAGGATTGGGGCTTGTGACGTCATCGTACAACTACTTTTTAGTAAACTTTTTGCAGACCGGAAAATCATAACAGTTGAAATATTTTAGATACTGCCGCTATAAAAACAAATAATAGAAATACAGTTAAAAACAGACGGACAGACGCACGAGTGACCCTATAAGGGTTCCGTTTTTTTTTCCTTAGAGTTTCGGAACCCTAATTAAAGGTGGTCCCCAATCGCCGTACAAAAACGTGATTTTTTTTGGTCGACCCTAAAAATCACTGTATCTCATGAACCATAATAGGTAGATAGTTGAAACTTTCACAGAATATGTATTTCTGTTGCCGCTATGACAACAAATAATGAAAATAAAATAATGTATAGTATGACACAACTTAGATGAAGCATCGGCAAAATTCGTAAAATCGATCGTTCCCGAAAAGAGTGAACCTACAACATTACTCATGAGTTAAAAAATGATCGGCGAAAATGATCTTGTTGAACGTTGAATGGCGTGATAGTGAATTATTTTTATTAGTTCCGTAAATCGGAATTGAAGTGTACGAAAACGCCGATGCTACATCTAAGCTGTGTCATACTCTCCGATAGTACGGAAACGTTCCTGTAGATTTTGTTTCTAAAACACTTGTCTTATTTTAATTTCAGATCGTTCTAGTGAAAAAATAGCCATCATAGAAGGATATTTGCGCGCCACTAAACAGTTCAGGGACTACACAGACCCCAGCCAAGACCCTGTCTTTTCTGAGGTATGCTAACTTAATGTGTTTTTTAACCTAGAAGGAAGAGAAGTGTTATAAGTTTGTCTGTGCCATCATAGCTGCTGAACGGATGAACAGATTTTGATTTAGTTTCAAAAGGAAAAAACGGAACCCTTATAGGATCAATGTTGTCCGTCTGTCTGTCTGTCAAGACCCTTTTTCTCAGGAACGCGTAGAGGTATCAAGCTGAAATTCATATCAAATACTCAGGTCTACTGTCCCTTGGAGCTGTGAAAAAATCAAACTTCTAAGCCAACGCAATCAAAAGATACAGCCGTTTATGCTGCAAATTTTCGGCACTCGCAAGGGAATCAAAACCTACAGGGTACTTCCCGTGAACTCAGAATCTTGAAATTTGGTACGAAGCAACGTCTTATAGCACAGATAATGGAAAAATTGCGAAAAGCATATATTTTTTGTTACAAAGTAAAGTTTGTACGGAACCCTCAGTGCGCGAGTCAGACTCTATAATTATGTTTCAAGAAAATCTTCTTTCTTTTCTAGTGTTACTAAAAACTCATTTATTCAGTTTAGGCCCTGATAAGGCACTTATGAATGTCGACAGTTACAATAAATAAATAAATATCCTGGGACATTGTTCACACACGGTTATCTGATCCCAAACTAAGCAGAGCTTGTACTATGGACAACCAGATAACTAATATACTACATATACTACTTTTTTTTGTAAGTACATACTTATATAGATAATTACACCCTGACTCAGGACAAACAGACATGTTCATGCACACAAATGTTTGTCCTGGATGGGAATCGAACCCATGACCAGCGGCGTGATAAGTGGTGTCTTAACCAACTACGCCAACTGGCTTGTCATTGACATAACATTGTTGAATGTGGTTGCAGGTGGTAGAACTGGATCTATCAACGGTGGTCACCTCAGTGAGTGGACCCAAGAGACCCCAGGACCGGGTCTCCGTGTCTGTCATGAAGAAGGACTTCCAAGAGTGCCTCACAAATAAGGTTAGTTCAGTTCATTACTATCTGTCCCCTGCGGTTAAAAGCAGAATATATATTATTTCATGGTATGATCTATCATTTCTTTTCATTAATGTTAGTAGGATAGTTTATTCATTAATTCTACAATATACTACAATGGATTATAATGCAATTATTTAAACTAGAATTAAAACTATATAATCTCAACTAACATTAACTATGTACATAAAAAATTAATAAAAACTACTTATAAGTAAAAAATAAGGCTGGCCGCATTGCCACGCTGAATAGCAATGCTAATTCTTTGTGCAAAATACGTGCCAGCCATCTTGTCATGAGAGGCCTGCCATTCATTTTATATTCATATCATTTATTTTTTTTTGTTACAATATGACATCATGCAAATACCATATCAGTAGTTATCACAAACCCAGTGATAGAATGAAAAAAATAACTACTGAGGAAATGGCAACTACAGATAAAGGCTGCTTTAAATAAAGATAGAATTATGTATAGTTATTACACTAAAGAAATATTACCAGTAGATTTATTTCCATGTATCAGTAGTTATCACGAACCCAGTGATAGAATGTAAATCGTATCTACTGAGAAAGTGGCAACTACAGATAAGGATACATAATATGTTCAGCATAATAGTCCAATGAGACGTAACTAGTCGATTTATTGTCATACGCCAGTAGCTATCACAAACCCAGTGATAGAATGTAAATCGTATCTACTGAGGAAGTGGCAACTATTAAACACGACAAAGAAATATTTCTAATTACACACACAAAATAAGCAGATGTGTCGTCATGTATCAGTAGCTATCACGGTCCCAGTGATAGAATGTAAAACATATCTACTGAGGAAGTGGCAACTATTAAACAAGACAAAGAAATATCACACACAAAATAAGCAGATGTATTGCCATCTATCAGTAGTTATCACGAACCCAGTGATAGAATGTAAAACATATCTACTGAGAAAGTGGCAACTACAGATAAAGGCTGCTTTAGATAAAGATAGAATTATGTATAGTTATTACACTAAAGAAATATTACCAGTAGATTTATTGCCATGCATCAGTAGTTATCACAAACCCAGTGATAGATTGTAAAACATATCTACTGAGGAAGTGGCAACTACAGATAAGGATACATAATATGTTCAGCATAATAGTCCAATGAGACGTAACTAGTCGATTTATTGTCATACGCCAGTAGCTATCACAAACCCAGTGATAGAATGTAAATCGTATCTACTGAGGAAGTGGCAACTACAGATAAAGACAGCTTTAAATAAAGATAGAACTATGTACTGTTATTACACTAAAGAAACATTAACAGTAGATTTATTGCCATGTATCAGTAGCTATCACGAACCCAGTGATAGAATGTAAAACATATCTACTGAAGAAGTGGAAACTATTAAACAAGACAAAGAAATATTTATAATTACACACAGACACACAAAATAAGCAGATGTGTTGCCATGTATCAGTAGCTATCACAAACCCAGTGATTGAATGTAAAACATATCTACTGAGAAAGTGGCAACTACAGATAAAGGCTGCTTTAAATAAAGATAGAATTATGTATAGTTATTACACTAAAGAAATATTACCAGTAGATTTATTGCCATGCATCAGTAGTTTTCACAAACCCAGTGATAGATTGTAAAACATATCTACTGAGGAAGTGGCAACTACAGATAAGGATACATAATATGTTCAGCATAATAGTCCAATGAGACGTAACTAGTCGATTTATTGTCATACGCCAGTAGCTATCACAAACCCAGTGATAGAATGTAAATCGTATCTACTGAGGAAGTGGCAACTACAGATAAAGACAGCTTTAAATAAAGATAGAACTATGTACTGTTATTACACTAAAGAAACATTACCAGTAGATTTATTGCCATGTATCAGTAGCTATCACGAACCCAGTGATAGAATGTAAAACATATCTACTGAGGAAGTGGCAACTATTAAACAAGACAAAGAAATATCACACACAAAATAAGCAGATGTATTGCCATGTATCAGTAGCTATCACGAACCCAGTGATAGAATGTAAAACATATCTACTGAGGAAGTGGCAACTATTAAACAAGACAAAGAAATATCACACACAAAATAAGCAGATGTATTGCCATGTATCAGTAGTTATCACGAACCCAGTGATAGAATGTAAAACATATCTACTGAGGAAGTGGCAACTATTAAACAAGACAAAGAAATATCACACACAAAATAAGCAGATGTATTGCCATGTATCAGTAGTTATCACGAACCCAGTGATATAATGTAAAACACATCTACTGAGGAAGTGGCAACTATTAAACAAGACAAAGAAATATTTATAATTACACACAGACACACAAAATAAGCAGATGTGTTGCCATGTATCAGTAGCTATCACAAACCCAGTGATAGAATGTAAAACATATCTACTGAGAGAGTGGCAACTATTAAACAAGATTTATGTAATTACATAAATGTAAAAAATCAAGATCCACAAAAAAAAGTTTCTTGCCGGAGTCTTCTCAGTTCAAGTGTATTCCGAACCGGTGGTAGAGTCTATTGTAATGTTTGTAACTATTGACGTTCATAAGTGCCTTACCAGGGCCTAAATTGAATAAATGAATTTTTGATTTGATTATTGATTTGATTTGAGACAAAGAGATATCTATAATTAAACACACACACAAAACAAGCAGATGTATTGCCATGTGTCAGTAGTTATCACGAACCCAGTGATAGAATGTAAAACATATCTACTGAGGAAATGGCAACTACAGATAAAGGCTGCTTTAACTAAAGATAGAATTATGTATAGTTATTACACTAAAGAAATATTACCAGTAGATTTATTTCCATGTATCAATAGTTATCACAAACCCAGTGATAGAATGTAAAACATATCTACTGAGAGAGTGGCAACTATTAAACAAGATTTATGTAATTACATAAATGTAAAAAATCAAGATCCACAAAAAAAAGTTTCTTGCCGGAGTCTTCTCAGTTCAAGTGTATTCCGAACCGGTGGTAGAGTCTATTGTAATGTTTGTAACTATTGACGTTCATAAGTGCCTTACCAGGGCCTAAATTGAATAAATGAATTTTTGATTTGATTATTGATTTGATTTGAGACAAAGAGATATCTATAATTAAACACACACACAAAACAAGCAGATGTATTGCCATGTGTCAGTAGTTATCACGAACCCAGTGATAGAATGTAAAACATATCTACTGAGGAAATGGCAACTACAGATAAAGGCTGCTTTAAATAAAGATAGAATTATGTATAGTTATTACACTAAAGAAATATTACCAGTAGATTTATTTCCATGTATCAATAGTTATCACAAACCCAGTGATAGAATGTAAAACATATCTACTGAGGAAGTGGCAACTACAGATAAAGATACATAATATGTTCAGCATAATAGTCCAATGAGACGTAACTAGTCGATTTATTGTCATACGCCAATAGCTATCACAAACCCAGTGATAGAATGTAAATCGTATCTACTGAGGAAGTGGCAACTACAGATAAAGACATATATTTTCAATTATTATAGACCAAAGAGACGCAACATGTAGATTTAGTTGTCATGTATCAGTAGCTATCACGAACCCAGTGATAGAATGTAAAACATATCTACTGAGGAAGTGGCAACTACAGATAAAGGCTGCTTTAAATAAAGATAGAATTATGTATAGTTATTACACTAAAGAAATATTACCAGTAGATTTATTGCCATGTATCAGTAGTTATCACAAACCCAGTGATAGATTGTAAAACATATCTACTGAGGAAGTGGCTACTACAGATAAAGATACATAATATGTTCAGCGTAATAGTCCAATGAGACGTAACTAGTCGATTTATTGTCATACGCCAGTAGCTATCACAAACCCAGTGATAGAATGTAAATCGTATCTACTGAGGAAGTGGCAACTACAGATAAAGACATATATTTTCAATTATTATAGACCAAAGAGACGCAACATGTAGATTTAGTTGTCATGTATCAGTAGCTATCACGAACCCAGTGATAGAATGTAAAACATATCTACTGAGGAAGTGGCAACTACAGATAAAGGCTGCTTTAAATAAAGATAGAATTATGTATAGTTATTACACTAAAGAAACATTACCAATAGATTTATTGCCATGTATCAGTAGTTATCACAAACCCAGTGTAGAGGAAGTGGCAACTACAGATAAAGACAGCTTTAAATAAAGATAGAACTATATACAGTTATTTCACTACAGAAATATTACCAGTAGATTTAATGCCATGTATCAGTAGCTATCACAAATCCAGTGATAGAATGTAAAACATATCTACTGAGGAAGTGGCAACTATTAAACAAGACAAAGAAATATCACACACAAAATAAGCAGATGTATTGCCATGTGTCAGTAGCTATCACGAACCCAGTGATAGAATGTAAAACATATCTACTGAGGAAGTGGCAACTATTAAACAAGACAAAGAAATATCACACACAAAATAAGCAGATGTATTGCCATGTGTCAGTAGCTATCACGAACCCAGTGATAGAATGTAAAACATATCTACTGAGGAAGTGGCAACTATTAAACAAGACAAAGAAATATCACACACAAAATAAGCAGATGTATTGCCATGTGTCAGTAGCTATCACGAACCCAGTGATAGAATGTAAAACATATCTACTGAGGAAGTGGCAACTATTAAACAAGACAAAGAAATATTTATAATTACACACAGACACACAAAATAAGCAGATGTGTTGCCATGTATCAGTAGCTATCACAAACCCAGTGATAGAATGTAAAACATATCTACTGAGGAAGTGGCAACTATAGATAAAGACATAATATGTTCAGTATAATAGTCCAATGAGACGTAACTAATCGATTTATTGTCATACGCCAGTAGCTATCACAAACCCAGTGATAGAATGTAAAACTTATCTACTGAGAGAGTGGCAACTATTAAACAAGATTTATGTAATTACATAAATGTAAAAAAACAAGATCCACAAAAAAAAGTTTCTTGCCTGAATCTTCTCAGTTCAAGTGTATTCCGAACCGGTGGTACAGTCTATTGTAATGTTTGTAACTATTGACGTTCATAAGTGCCTTACCAGGGCCTAAATTGAATAAATGAATTTTTGATTTGATTATTTATTTGATTTGAGACAAAGAGATATCTATAATTAAACACACACACAAAACAAGCAGATGTATTGCCATGTGTCAGTAGCTATCACGAACCCAGTGATAGAATGTAAAACATATCTCTGAGGAAGTGGCAACTATTAAACAAGACAAAGAAATATCACACACAAAATAAGCAGATGTATTGCCATGTATCAGTAGTTATCACGAACCCAGTGATAGAATGTAAAACACATCTACTGAGGAAGTGGCAACTATTAAACAAGACAAAGAAATATTTATAATTACACACAGACACACAAAATAAGCAGATGTGTTGCCATGTATCAGTAGCTATCACAAACCCAGTGATAGAATGTAAAACATATCTACTGAGGAAATGGCAACTATAGATAAAGACATACTATGTTCAGTATAATAGTCCAATGAGACGTAACTAATCGATTTATTGTCATACGCCAGTAGCTATCACAAACCCAGTGATAGAATGTAAAACATATCTACTGAGAGAGTGGCAACTATTAAACAAGATTTATGTAATTACATAAATGTAAAAAAACAAGATCCACAAAAAAAAGTTTCTTGCCTGAATCTTCTCAGTTCAAGTGTATTCCGAACCGGTGGTAGAGTCTATTGTAATGTTTGTAACTATTGACGTTCATAAGTGCCTTACCAGGGCCTAAATTGAATAAATGAATTTTTGAATTGATTATTGATTTGATTTGAGACAAAGAGATATCTATAATTAAACACACACACAAAACAAGCAGATGTATTGCCATGTGTCAGTAGCTATCACGAACCCAGTGATAGAATGTAAAACATATGTACTGAGGAAGTGGCAACTATTAAACAAGACAAAGAAATATCACACACAAAATAAGCAGATGTATTGCCATGTGTCAGTAGCTATCACGAACCCAGTGATAGAATGTAAAACATATCTACTGAGGAAGTGGCAACTATTAAACAAGACAAAGAAATATTTATAATTACACACAGACACACAAAATAAGCAGATGTGTTGCCATGTATCAGTAGCTATCACAAACCCAGTGATAGAATGTAAAACATATCTACTGAGGAAGTGGCAACTATAGATAAAGACATAATATGTTCAGTATAATAGTCCAATGAGACGTAACTAATCGATTTATTGTCATACGCCAGTAGCTATCACAAACCCAGTGATAGAATGTAAAACTTATCTACTGAGAGAGTGGCAACTATTAAACAAGATTTATGTAATTACATAAATGTAAAAAAACAAGATCCACAAAAAAAAGTTTCTTGCCTGAATCTTCTCAGTTCAAGTGTATTCCGAACCGGTGGTACAGTCTATTGTAATGTTTGTAACTATTGACGTTCATAAGTGCCTTACCAGGGCCTAAATTGAATAAATGAATTTTTGATTTGATTATTTATTTGATTTGAGACAAAGAGATATCTATAATTAAACACATTTTTTAACTCTACTACAGTAAAAAAAATACATTATTTTCCATCGTAAAGGTGTTCCAAACTTATTTCTAGATTACATTACTTTTTTTTTTTAAGTTTTAATAGAATTTGAAATTTTATTGTGGAACAAATATACAGGCTATAAGCAATTAAATAAACTAAACCTACGCTATAATAATATATAAACTAAACTAACTATATGTACAAAAAACCAAAATAAAAAACTTAAAATATATCTAAAATAAAAGCTCATCAAAATTATCCATGGTACCCATGATGCTGGCGGCGTTGCCCCGCTGAATAGTCAGGCTTAGCCTCTGGGCGAAAAAGTCCCTGGCTTTCAAGTCCCCAGAGGCCAAGACCAAGCGTTTGCCTATGTCTTCCACTGTAGATTTTGTGTCTGATGACCAAGGTCCCATGGTTTCTACCGCAAGCGCCACAAATTCGTAATCGTCAAGTAGACGTGAGTATTTGCGGCGCTTGAGGGTCTGTGCATTATCCGCGGCAGCTCCAGCTCTGTGGCGCGTGCTTGGGATGTGGGAGGCTGCCAGTGTATCTACACAGGTAACGTCCCACACCAGCGCACGGCCTAATCTCCACGGCACTAATGTCACACCGTCCGGTCTCTTGCCATCGTCTCTAGAGAGGCCACTGGGCTCCAGTTTTGCTGGAACCGCGGCGGTGGCAAGAGCCCGGCGGATCGTGTCATTGAGCGTGGCATGGCGGTATATGCGGCCTGCACTTTTAATGCAAGACAGACCATGGCGCCCACGGTCATCGACATGGTACCCACAACTGCGACAGGTATGGGGTTCACAAATTTTACTACCTAAACGAAGACATATGGCAATGCGGAGCACCGACGCTTCTAAAAGTGTACCTATATAATGTGAAGGAAGCGAGTACAACCAATGGCCAGACTCTTTTTGTGAAACCGCTAAGAGCCTAGCTTTATCCACTTCATTAGAGGACTCAAAGATACAAGCAAAAGTTGAATTTAGATGTGGTGAATCCCACTCTTTCTGTGACTCCCGTTTGACAGGAAAGTTTTCCCCCGGGAATGACGATGTCCAAAGAGCAACTGCATCCACTTGACCACTAACACGAACATCAGCTAAGGGTAAACTTAGTATATTGCTGATGAGTGTCAGGGTACTATGGGTAGAAGAAAGAAAAGCCGGAAGAGCCACACTAGATGCAGTCCGAATACCGAGACCACCTAACCTAATAGGAAGCGTTGCTTGTATCCATGAGCGGTCATCAAACTGTAAATTTAAAATTTTGGTTAATGAGTTTTTCAAAACAATGTCTATGGAGTCAATTAAATTACGTAAATTCCAAAAACCACAACTACGTAGGAGGTACATAAATTTAGGTGTGAAGAGGCAGAGTCTTATGATGAAAAGTGCCATGTGTGGTTTTATTTTATATAATAGGTCAGAAGACTGTTGAAATTTTTCTATTTTAGAATTTATGAGGTCAGGAAACGCGTCGATATAAATAGGTGCACCAAGGAGAGTGAGGTTGTGCTTGTGAGAAACATAAATATTTGGAATTAAATTATTAAAATCACTTAGTAATTCAGATTTGGTGTCGTCACTAATGTGATCAGAAAAAAATATTTCACATTTGTTAAAATTCAGTTTAAGACCAATATTGCTAAAGCTGCGGGTGATGGTATTAAGGTCTTGGAGAACTGAAGACGCGTCTCCTGCCAGTGTGTCATCGTCAAGGTACCAAAAGTTGAATTTTGAGGTTAAATTTTTAATTATTGGGTTGATAACCAAACTGAAGATTACTGGTCCAAGGGGGTCTCCTTGCTGGCAGCCAACACAAGAGTCAATTTCTGTGTTTCCAAAAAATAGTTTTGAAGGGGCCCCATAAGCTTGAAAAAGATATTTTGAAATTTCCGGAACTTCTTTTTCAGCTTCCATTAGAAACGAGGCCCTGTCAACTGAATTAAATGCATTCTGAACGTCAATTTTAACCAAAACATCATAAACAGAAGACTGAAGAAAAGTGCGGGCTGCGTGTACAGCTGCTTCGCACCCGCCTCTAACTCCAAAGCCCAACTGTTTTGGGTGAAACAAAGAAAGCAGTCTGGAGTGGAATTCCCGGCAGCATACTTTTGAAACCAAACGCCTAATTGTATTTCCAACTGCGATCGGACGTATACCCCCATTTTTCTTTTTTAAGGCAATTAAATTTGCTCCGAAAAGAATGGGAGTGATTTCATTAGGGACTGAACCTGACAGAATAAGGTTTACTAGATCAGTAAGATTCTTGACTAGAATTTTTCCAGGATCTCCTAAAAATGGATCAGTTAGATCTTTGAGATGCTGCGGGGTGATTCCATCCAAACCACCAGCAGAACCATTGGGAAATGACCTAATAGTATTAAAAACAGTGTCAGCATCAACAGTTAAAGGCCGGTGTGAGGTCTGAGAAGGGATGATCGGGATGTGAGCCGTGGGTGAAGAGGGGTGTTTTTCACGGAGAGTTAATAAGGTATCCAATGAATTTTGTGCAATTGTGTCTGAAGAAAAAAGGAGATTGGCAGCTCCTTTAATATTTCCATCTGAAATTTTGTTCTCAATGAGTTTAATCTTATTAAAATGGTGATTATCTCTCGAGTCAACAGTAGGCAATACTGAATTGGGTTGTGATAAGTTATGTTTAATGATAGATGACAGAGAGCGGTTGTTATGGTTGCTAACTATGTGGAATGATCGATACGAAAATGTTAAAAGTTCTTCCCAGACCTGACATGTATTTTGGGAGACCACCTTGGCCACACATGCACTGAAACTACGGGCTGCTGTTGCACGGGCTCCCTTAGGTACTCTTTTAATAATTTTGCAATTGCTTTTTAAAAAAGCCAATTTTGATGAGATGGATTCGTCACTTAGGGTCCCACCAGGACTAACATTCAGTGATACCGGTGGTGGGAATGAAATATCTGTGCGGGGAACATGTTTTCGGCTGCAATGTATTTTCAAACCTCGATGCCCCTTGTATATTTTTTTGTCGTCACAGATAAGACACTCTAATAATGTGGTGGTATTTCCAGCATTTGACATAGTAATTTACACTCTATACTGTAAAAAAGGCTAAAAAACATTGAATAAAAATATAAAACACTGAAAATATAACACTCTTGTTTGACAAAATACCACCGAAAAAGATCGGCAGTGTTCGGCCGAAGTGCGATGAGCTGCAATAAATCTGATTGGCTGTGAGGCTCTATCGATGTGCCGATGATGATAAAGCAACCAATCTTACGTCTGATGACTGCGCATGTGCAACATTTGTTGCTTAGCAACTTAAAAAATGCGTGAACTTGAGTAATCCCAGCTGATCCATGACAATTTTATTCATAAAAACTGGTGAGGTGGTAAACTACGGCACACAATAATAGACAATGATCACAGCGCCTTAATGATTAAAAAGGAACAGATTATAAGATATGGTAATATATACTCATTAATTAAACACACACACAAAACAAGCAGATGTATTGCCATGTGTCAGTAGCTATCACGAACCCAGTGATAGAATGTAAAACATATCTACTGAGGAAGTGGCAACTATAGATAAAGACATAATATGTTCAGTATAATAGTCCAATGAGACGTAACTAATCGATTTATTGTCATACGCCAGTAGCTATCACAAACCCAGTGATAGAATGTAAAACTTATCTACTGAGAGAGTGGCAACTATTAAACAAGATTTATGTAATTACATAAATGTAAAAAAACAAGATCCACAAAAAAAAGTTTCTTGCCTGAATCTTCTCAGTTCAAGTGTATTCCGAACCGGTGGTAGAGTCTATTGTAATGTTTGTAACTATTGACGTTCATAAGTGCCTTACCAGGGCCTAAATTGAATAAATGAATTTTTGAATTGATTATTGATTTGATTTGAGACAAAGAGATATCTATAATTAAACACACACACAAAACAAGCAGATGTATTGCCATGTGTCAGTAGCTATCACGAACCCAGTGATAGAATGTAAAACATATCTACTGAGGAAGTGGCAACTATTAAACAAGACAAAGAAATATTTATAATTACACACAGACACACAAAATAAGCAGATGTGTTGCCATGTATCAGTAGCTATCACAAACCCAGTGATAGAATGTAAAACATATCTACTGAGGAAGTGGCAACTATAGATAAAGACATAATATGTTCAGTATAATAGTCCAATGAGACGTAACTAATCGATTTATTGTCATACGCCAGTAGCTATCACAAACCCAGTGATAGAATGTAAAACTTATCTACTGAGAGAGTGGCAACTATTAAACAAGATTTATGTAATTACATAAATGTAAAAAAACAAGATCCACAAAAAAAAGTTTCTTGCCTGAATCTTCTCAGTTCAAGTGTATTCCGAACCGGTGGTACAGTCTATTGTAATGTTTGTAACTATTGACGTTCATAAGTGCCTTACCAGGGCCTAAATTGAATAAATGAATTTTTGAATTGATTATTGATTTGATTTGAGACAAAGAGATATCTATAATTAAACACACACACAAAACAAGCAGATGTATTGCCATGTGTCAGTAGCTATCACGAACCCAGTGATAGAATGTAAAACATATGTACTGAGGAAGTGGCAACTATTAAACAAGACAAAGAAATATCACACACAAAATAAGCAGATGTATTGCCATGTATCAGTAGTTATCACGAACCCAGTGATAGAATGTAAAACATATCTACTGAGGAAATAGCAACTACAGATAAAGGCTGCTTTAAATAAAGATAGAATTATGTATAGTTATTACACTGAAGAAACATTACCAGTAGATTTATTGCCATGTATCAGTAGTTATCACAAACCCAGTGATAGAATGTAAAACATATCTACTGAGGAAGTTGCAACTACAGATAAAGGCTGCTTTAAATAAAGATAGAATTATGTATAGTTATTACACTAAAGAAACATTACCAGTAGATTTATTGCCATGTATCAGTAGTTATCACAAACCCAGTGATATAATGTAAAACATATCTGCTGAGGAAGTGGCAACTAAAGATAAAGACACATAATATGTTCAGTATAATAGTGCAATGAGACGTAACTAGTCGATTTATTGTCATACGCCAGTAGCTATCACAAACCCAGTGATAGAATGTAAAACATATCTACTGAGGAAGTGGCAACTATTAAACAAGACAAAGAAATATCACACACAAAATAAGCAGATTTATTGTCATTGTATCAGTAGTTATCACAAACCCAGTGATAGAATGTAAAACATATCTACTGAGGAAGTGGCAACTATTAAACAAGACAAAGAAATATCACACACAAAATAAGCAGATGTATTGCCATGTATCAGTAGTTATCACGAACCCAGTGATAGAATGTAAAACATATCTACTGAGGAAGTGGCAACTATTAAACAAGACAAAGAAATATCACACACAAAATAAGCAGATGTATTGCCATGTATCAGTAGTTATCACGAACCCAGTGATAGAATGTAAAACATATCTACTGAGGAAGTGGCAACTATTAAACAAGACAAAGAAATATCACACACAAAATAAGCAGATGTATTGCCATGTATCAGTAGTTATCACGAACCCAGTGATAGAATGTAAAACATATCTACTGAGGAAGTGGCAACTATTAAACAAGACAAAGAAATATCACACACAAAATAAGCAGATGTATTGCCATGTATCAGTAGTTATCACGAACCCAGTGATAGAATGTAAAACATATCTACTGAGGAAGTGGCAACTATTAAACAAGACAAAGAAATATCACACACAAAATAAGCAGATGTATTGCCATGTATCAGTAGTTATCACGAACCCAGTGATAGAATGTAAAACATATCTACTGAGGAAGTGGCAACTATTAAACAAGACAAAGAAATATCACACACAAAATAAGCAGATGTATTGCCATGTATCAGTAGTTATCACGAACCCAGTGATAGAATGTAAAACATATCTACTGAGGAAGTGACAACTACAGATAGACAGTAATCTTTTCTGTCACTTCTAACTTGAATGGCAGTATCTGGAATTATATTTTTACAAATGTAAATTATATTAGTTTATATTTATTACCTGTTTTGATCCTTGCACTGCTAAAATTTAACTAATACGTAACTTTGCCTCCCATCGCTTTTATATATCAGAATGTAGAAATATGTACCTGTTGCCTAATTAGGGATAATTAAATAATGACATATAAGATGAAGCAATATGCTAATAGATTTTAGCAACTACTTGTAATGACATCTTGATTGAATTAGATAATCAAGTAATGGACGCTAGAATTTAATTATCCCATATCACGAGTAATCACGCACCCAGTGATAGAATGAAAAACATACTGAGGATGTGGCAACTATAGATAAAGGCAAATCTAGGTTTACTTATTACGATTACGAAGAAACGAATCTGGTAGATGTATTATCATGTATCGGTAGCTATCACAAACCCAGTGATAGAATGTAAAACATATCTACTGAGGAAGTGACAACTATAGATAAAGACACATATTTTCAGTTTTTGTAGACCAAAGAGACGTAAACAGTAGATACATTGCCATGTATCAGTAGTTATCACAAACCCAGTGATAGAATGTAAAACATATCTACTGAGAGAGTGGCAACTATTAAACAAGACAAAGAGATATTTATAATTAAGCACACACACAAAACAAGCAGATGTATTGCCATGTGTCAGTAGCTATCACGAACCCAGTGATAGAATGTAAAACATATCTACTGAGCAAGTGACAACTATAGATAAAGACACATATTTTCAGTTTTTGTAGACCAAAGAGACGTAAACAGTAGATACATTGCCATGTATCAGTAGTTATCACAAACCCAGTGATAGAATGTAAAACATATCTACTGAGAGAGTGGCAACTATTAAACAAAACAAAGAGATATTTATAATTAAGCACACACACAAAACAAGCAGATGTATTGCCAAGTGTCAGTAGCTATCACGAACCCAGTGATAGAATGTAAAACATATCTACTGAGAGAGTGGCAACTATTAAACAAGACAAAGAGATATTTATAATTACACACACACAAAATAAGCAGATCGTTATCATGTATCAGTAGTTATCACAAACCCAGTGATAGAATGTAAGACATATCTGCTGAGGAAGTGGCAACTAAAGATAAAGACACATAATATGTTCAGTATAATAGTCCAATGAGACGTAACTAGTCGATTTATTGTCATACGCCAGTAGCTATTAAACAAGACAAAGAAATATTTATAATCACACACACACACACACAAAATAAGCAGATTGTTATCATGTATCAGTAGAAGGAAATGGCAACTACAGATAAAGGCTGCTTTAAATAAAGATAGAACTATGTACAATTATTACACTAAAGAAACATTACCAGTAGATTTATTGCCATGTATCAGTAGCTATCACAAACCCAGTGATAGAATGTAAAAAATAACTACTGAGGAAATGGCAACTACAGATAAAGGCTGCTTTAAGTAAAGATAGAATTATGTATAGTTATTACACTAAAGAAACATTACCTGTAGATTTATTGCCATGTATCAGTAGTTATCACAAACCCAGTGATAGAATGTAAAACATATCTACTGAGGAAATGGCAACTACAGATAAAGGCTGCTTTAAATAAAGATAGAATTATGTATAGTTATTACACTAAAGAAATATTACCAGTAGATTTATTGCCATGTATCACTAGTTATCACAAACCCAGTGATAGAATGTAAAACATATCTACTGAGGAAGTGGCAACTATAGATAAAGACACATATTTTCAATTATTATAGACCAAAGAGACGTAACTAGTAGATGTATTGCCATATATCAGTAGTTATCACAAACCCAGTGATAGAATGTAAAACATATTTACTGAGAGAGTGGCAACTATAGATAAAGACAAAGAAATATTTCTAATTACACAAACATAAATAAAAAGCAGATTGATTGCCATATATCAGTAGCTATCACAAACCCAGTGATAGAATGTAAAACATATCTACTGAGAGAGTGGCAACTACAGATAGAGACATATAATTTCAGTTATTATTCACTAATTACGATGAAGAAACGAATCTGGTATATTTATTGCAATGTATCAGTAGTTATCACGAACCCAGTGATAGAATGTAAAACATACCTACTGAGGAAGTGGCAACTTTAGATAAAGACAAAGAAATATTTCTAATTACACAAACATAAATAAAAAGCAGATTGATTGCCATATATCAGTAGCTATCACAATCCCAGTGATAGAATGTAAAACATATCTACTGAGAGAGTGGCAACTACAGATAAAGACATATAATTTCAGTTATTATTCACTAATTACGATGAAGAAACGAATCTGGTAGATTTATTGCAATGTATCAGTACTTATCACGAACCCAGTGATATAATGTAAAACATATCTACTGAGAGAGTGGCAACTATGGATAAAGACATATAATTTCAGTTATTATTCACTAATTACGATAAAGAAACGAATCTGGTAGATTTATTACCATGTATCAGTAGTTATCACAAACCCAGTGATAGAATGTAAAACATATCTACTGAGGAAGTGGCAACTACAGATAAAGACAAATCACGTGACATCTTGGTAGAACTTCTTAGTAAAATATTGACATTAGAATATTATTGTCTCTTATCACGAGTCATCACACACCCAGTGATAGAATTGTAAACATATCTACTGAGAAAGTGGCAACTATAGATAAAGACAAATCACGTGACATCTTGGTAGAACTTCTTAGTAAAATATTGACATTAGAATATTATTGTCGCATTTCACGAGTCATCACACACCCAGTGATAGAATTGTAAACATATCTACTGAGAAAGTGGCAACTATAGATAAAGACAAATCACGTGACATCTTGGTAGAACTTCTTAGTAAAATATTGACATTAGAATATTATTGTCGCATATCACGAGTCATCACACACCCAGTGATAGAATTGTAAACATATCTACTGAGAAAGTGGCAACTATAGATAAAGACAAATCACTTGACATCTTGGTAGAACTTCTTAGTAAAATATTGACATTAGAATATTATTGTCGCTTATCACGAGTCATCACACACCCAGTGATAGAATTGTAAACATATCTACTGAGAAAGTGGCAACTATAGATAAAGACAAATCACGTGACATCTTGGTAGAACTTCTTAGTCAAATATTGACATTAGAATATTATTGTCGCATTTCACGAGTCATCACACACCCAGTGATAGAATTGTAAACATATCTACTGAGAAAGTGGCAACTATAGATAAAGACAAATCACGTGACATCTTGGTAGAACTTCTTAGTAAAATATTGACATTAGAATATTATTGTCGCATATCACGAGTCATCACACACCCAGTGATAGAATTGTAAACATATCTACTGAGAAAGTGGCAACTATAGATAAAGACAAATCACGTGACATCTTAGTAGAACTTCTTAGTAAAATATTGACATTAGAATATTATTGTCGCATATCACGACTCATCACACACCCAGTGATAGAATTGTAAACATATCTACTGAGAAAGTGGCAACTATAGATAAAGACAAATCAGGTGACATCTTGGTAGAACTTCTTAGTAAAATATTGACATGAGAATATTATTGTCGCATATCACGAGTCATCACACACCCAGTGATAGAATTGTAAACATATCTACTGAGAAAGTGGCAACTATAGATAAAGACAAATCACGTGACATCTTGGTAGAACTTCTTAGTAAAATATTGACATTAGAATATTATTGTCGCATATCACGAGTCATCACACACCCAGTGATAGAATTGTAAACATATCTACTGAGAAAGTGGCAACTATAGATAAAGACAAATCACGTGACATCTTGGTAGAACTTCTTAGTAAAATATTGACATTAGAATATTATTGTCGCATATCACGAGTCATCACACACCCAGTGATAGAATTGTAAACATATCTACTGAGAAAGTGGCAACTATAGATAAAGACAAATCACGTGACATCTTGGTAGAACTTCTTAGTAAAATATTGACATTAGAATATTATTGTCGCATATCACGAGTCATCACACACCCAGTGATAGAATTGTAAACATATCTACTGAGTCAGTGATAACTACTGATAATGACCAAATTGGTTATTATTTCTTAATCTCCGGAGTTACGATTCAAAATATTATTTCACTAATACTTTAACCTACTTACTTTAAGTCACTTCTTATCCCAGGAGCGAGTGAAACCGCGGGAAACAGCTAGTACATTATTATATCTATATTAAAAATAAGAGTTAGTTTGAACGCGCTTATCTCTGGTGTTACTGGTCCGATTCGAAAAATTCTCTCACTAATAGCAATCTACATTATCCCTGAAGGTTATATGCCACTTTGTATCTCGAGAATGCGAGTAAAGCCGCGGGCAACAGCTAGTTTATACGACACTAATATTATTCACTGCACTTTTTTAGTAAGTGTTATTGATAGTAGGTTCAAAATGAAACTGATAATGTTTATTGCATATCCTACGTATTTATACTAAATAGGTAGGGGTAAAATGTACCTGTCAATTAAGGGATGATTAAATAATCACCTTAAAGTAATTAATTAATTACATAAGTGTCATAATAGTGTTTAGGATAATCGTCAATTGAGCAAACATGTTTACTAAGTTAGAAATTATGTTTGTCTTGTCAATGAAATCTTATTTAATCTTTATCCTAGTAATATTATAAATGTGAAAGTTTGTGAGTATGGATGTATGTTTGTTACTCTTTCACGGATTTGGATGAAATTTGGAACACATATAGTTTATAACCTGGATTAACACATAGGATACTTTTTATCCCGGGAAAACATATGATCGTTCGGGAACGCTGGTGAAACCGCGGGGCGGAAGCTAGTTACATAGTATAAAACAATGTCGCTCCCGCTGTCTGTACGCTTAGATCTTTTAAACTACGCAACGGATTTCAATGCAGTTTTCAACAATAGATAGTGATTCAAGAAGAAGGTTTCTATGTATAATACATGCATATTATAGGACAGAAAAGCCGTGCGAAGCCGGGACGGGTCGCTATTTGTAAAAAAATAAATATTCTGGGACATTTTTCACGCACGGCTATCTATTGTGCACTTTATTGATTAACCGACAAAAAAGAGTGGTGTTATGTGTGTATCTGTGTATCTGTGGCATAGCTCCTGAACGGATGAAACGATTTTGAATAAGTTTTCGTTTGAAAGGTTTCGAAGCTATGTTTCAAGAAAATCCGCTCAGCCGTTTGAAGATCATCGAAGCTTTTTGTGTCGGGGGTTTCTTACTTTATGTTATTTCTTATGTTTTTGGGGTAAAAAGTAGCTTAGGTATATTTTTTTTTTGAAAGGACTAAAGTTGGTAGCCTCTGATGGCTGCAACCTAACCGGACAAATCGGCGAGCGCAGAGGGCTCTCGGCCGGGTAATATTTAAGTAACAACGCCTGAGGGCACCGCCGAATGGGGTACGAACCTCGGCTCAGGGCGTTACCGAGGGATGTAGCTTATAACTCTCGGGAATAATGTAGCTACCACTACAATAATGGTGCCGATTCTGTAGTTTACGAACTTAACTAATATTAGACAAGTCACCTCTCTTTCATGTTAACCTTATTGAACAAAAGATAGAACATTTTTAATGCTGTCAGTTTAATCCATGCCGTCGTAATGTACGGGTAAATAGTCGTGACCAATAAAGATCGCGCTTAAATTCACGTTGAAATGTGAATCTGATTAAACTGACAGGACTAAAATATCTTGCATCCCTTTCTTATATTTACTATTAGAAAGAGATATAGTGAGATTAAATTTATTTTAGTTCGTAAACAACAGAATCGGCACCAATGTATAAAAAAAAACTCCTTTCTTAAAAAGTATATGATTTATTATACTTAACTATTATTCGAATCAATATGAAAACCAATTAAAATTATTTATGATAATAATAAATATCCTGGGACATTGTTCACACATTATTCTTGTAAACAAGATTGTCAAAAATTACATTTTTGGTACAAGCTTTTATTGCTGACTGCACTTTTTGCACAGTCTTCAACTGCTCGTTAAGGGGGAGGCGTCGGTTGGAGCGCGAAATTCAAATTTTATGACGTTTTTTGTAAATTGCAGCTCAGTTATAGGTCGTAAGTTATCAACATGTTATTTGCGACAAGAATTTAGTAGTATATTTACTGATTAATAACAAAAGAAATCATTAACATATTCCTCCAGCTCAGCTGCAATTTGCAAAAAACGTGATAAAATTTGAATTTCGCGCTCCAACCGACGCCTCCACCTTAAGACGATTCCAATGAGCCCAAACTCGATGACGTTGTGTTTTATTGCGGAGTTCCTATGGCCACCTTCCAGCTCCATCATCAGATCAGCTCCACGTCATCATAATATTGCATTGTCACGCGATTTGCATATTCGTGCAATATTTCAGCCCAATCGGAAACCGGGAAGTGGGTCAAATTTAACTTGCAGAATTTTATAGACAACGGGACAGGTGAAAGTAAAACAAAGCTTGTAAAACCTCGTCGGTAATACAAAAAGACTATTTAGTGAGTAAGCTTTATGAGATGATTTTACTTCATAAGCTGAGTCACCAAATGGTCCGAATGTACTATTCCATGGTCCTGTAGTCAGCTGGCTTCCATCCGATTCCAGAAAAGGCGATGATAGCTCAGTGGTAGTGACGTCGGATGCCGCGAAGTCGTGGGATCGGATCCTACAATGAGCTTGAGCTTTAGGTGAAGGAAAACATCGAGAGGAAACCGTAGCACGGTGGTAGGGTACTTTGTAGTACCCGTCTGGCTGTGTTTCGGCAATTGCACTTGAGAGCCTTACCTTCGTGGCATTGTAACAGGTCGGCAACACATTGACAATACCTCTGGTATTGCAAATGGTGATAGACGATGGTAACCACTTACCATCAGGTGGACCGCCTGCCTGCCGTACAGAAAAGAAACTTGTTATTACTATCGGCATATTATTTGATTAACAAGTAAAAAAATCACAACATAGAACAATGATAAACTGACGGAGCGAACTCTTAAGGTGGAGGCTTCGGTTGGGGCGTTAAATTCAAATTTGGTCACGTTTTTGCAAATTGCAGCTCAGTTATAGGTCGTAAATTATCAACATGTTATTTGCGACATGAATGGTAGTATATTTACTGATTAATAACAAAATAAATCATCAACACATTCCTCCCAAGGTATTTTAGTAACATTCTCATGAAATAGTCGTATATGTCAGTACGTACGTACGTAACTTACGACCTATAACTGAGCTGCAATTAGCAAAAAACGTGATAAAATTTGAATTTAACGCTCCAACCGAAGGTTTACCCTTAAAAAGTTACTCTTTTCAAGATAGTTCCGATTTTGGCCACGAGCCAAAAGATCCTTGTCACACTGTATGTATAAATTGAAAATAGACTGATAATTTTAAAGAGAAAGAAAGTATTTTAGTTAGTCAAAAATCATAAAAGAGCTTGACAATTCGAAGGTGTTATGTCAGCTTTGATCTTCATAAGTCTCTTCCTAAAAATAATTACCTCATTTTAAATGCTGACAGCAATGGAGTGGAAGGCGTTTCCAGCGTCATGTTTTCCTTCATAATCTTGGGACTTTCAAAGCCAGAAGTAAATAGGTTTCTTCTAGACAAGCCACATAGGCTTCGACATCCTCCTTTAAGAGACCAAACGTAAGCCTGCTTAATATTTTCAAAAAATGATTTTTTACGTTGACGCGTCGTTTTCAAAATTATTATTTTATAATGAAATGATATATTTGTCAAATATATATGCGTTTATCAAAGAAATATCGACTCTGTGGTTAGTCTATTAAATTGTTTTTATATACAGAGTGATTTTAATTTGGCGAATAACCGATAAAGCGAATAATTAACCCACTTTCAGTGGTGCTAAAATTATTAATTTTATTGAAAGTGTTTTTATTGATAAATGAAATAAGTGATGATTGTTAAAAAAAAAAATAATTGTCATATTCATGGCTGAAATGATATTTTCGTTTTGAAAATAAATAAATATAAATACCTAATTGTTCGCGCCAGCGGTGCGCGCAACGGAATACGGCCCCACCAGCCATGGCAACACTGAGTGTCGGACATTATTATTATAAAAAAAACGCGAATGCGCACGGGCAGATTTGTACCTATTTTATTAAAAACCATTGTAAACTATCAAATTAAAATCATATAAAGGAAGAAACATCTTTCCTTCAACACATCAATCACAGGACTGTTGTCTGTGTCGTTTTTTACCAACGGTAAATAAAATTTACTAAGGTTGACATTATTTGCGATTTCAATGGTGTAAAGGTATACCTATATTTTTCCTTCAAACTTCAAACTGCTGGCTGATGATGGAAGATACAACTTCTTAACGGTTAGGAGTTAGAGGATAATTCTTTAAATATTATAGGACCGTTTAGACTGTTAGTTGTATTCTTTGATGTGATGATACAAAATACAACGCTAATATTTTTATCCTAAAACAGTGATAAAACAGAGTTACAAGTTTTGAATACCTAACATAATAGAGATGATGAGTGAGTTTCTTGCCGGAGTCTTCTCAGTTCAAGTGTATTCCGAACCGGTGGTAGAGTCTATTGTAATGTTTGTAACTATTGACGTTCATAAGTGCCTTACCTGGGCCTAAACTTAATAAATGAGTTTTTGATTTTGATTTGATTTGAGTTAGGTTGTGAAAAAAAAAATTGGATACGTATTTTTTATATAATCAAATCAATAAAAAATACTTAGATAAGTCGCATCAAAGTTCAGGAGTGGGGGCTTGTGACGTCATCTCCCTGTAACAAGTGTACTAAGACCTGACGTCACGCGAAATTTTAACGCACTGTATCTTCGTTATTCTTTGTTTTCGGAACTAAAGAAAAAATATGTAAAGAAAATCTAACTGACGGACTAATTAGATTCTTTTAGCCATCATCCTTAGTGGAACTAAAAAAAAAATATGTATCCATAATTTTTTGATAACCTAACTGACGGACTAAACAGAATAATTATTTTTTAACCAGTCATCAAAATCAAAAATCAAATCAAAATCAAAAACTCATTTATTCAGTTTAGGCCCTAATAAGGCACTTATGAATGTCAACAGTTACAGTTTTACAATAGACTCTACTACCGGTTCCACATACACTTGAACTGAGAAGACTCAACTCTATTCAGGTTATAAAATTTTATAGCATCAACCTGTATTCAAATACCTACTTTCGGTAGGTATTTATTTAAATACCTATATCAACTGTGCGGTTAAATTATCACTCGTGAAAGATAACCGACTTGTGATGTGGTACCCAACACAATATTGATGTCTAAACGTGATATGGGCTTTTTGTGGTAGCCACAAAGTATACATAAAAAAATACCTTGATAAGAAATAAGAAAAACATTTTGATACACATTTGTTTTTAACTTCCAAAAAAATGAAGAGGTTCTGTTTTTTTTTAAATATATTCAAAATCAAAAAATCAAAACTCATTTACTCAGTTTAGGCCCTAATAAGGCACTTATGAATGTCAACAGTTACAGTTTTACAATAGACCGGAATACACTTGAACTGAGAAGACTCCGGCAAGAAACTCAGCAAGGCTTTGTTTTTTTATTTCTTCACGTATAACATTTTTGGTTAACAAAAATATTGGTTTAGCAAGCTTTTATTGGTTACAATAACCGCTTATCATCATTACTAAGTAAATATTTACAAGTAGTATATATGTATGTGTAAACTACATCAGTTATCTGGTTGTCCATAGTACAAGCTCTGCTTAGTTTGTGATCAGATAACCGTGTGTGAACAATGTCCCAGGATATTTAATTGAAATAGCTGATATGCGTGAATATTACAAGTATGTAGCAGTGGCGAGGGGTGAAATAATGGCTAGGGTAAGCCGTTCAAAAAACAGCTGTAATTTTATAATTACAGTGTATTTTAAGCATGATAAAAGTGGCTTTGAAATTATGAAAATGTGGGACTGTGATTTCTAAAAGGTAAGCCGATGGGAATCGGCTTGTATGCACCCTTCGCCACTGGTAGGTATAGTATGACACAACTTAGATGAAGCATAGGCAAAATTCGGAAAATCGATCGTTCTCGAAAAGAGTGCGCCTATAACATTACTCATGTGTTAAAAAATGATCGGCGAAAATGATCTTGTTGAAGGTTGAATGGCGCGATAATGAATGATTTTTATTAGTTGTGTAAATTGGAATTGAAGTGTACGAAAACGATTTGCCGATGCTACATCTAAGTTGTGTCATACTGTATGTACCTAATTAAAAAGACAGGTAATATTGTGATTTTGAAATTATATTCATTATAGGTACCTACATAATAATTTGGTAATTATTATTAATGAGATTATCCGTCAGGTGATTAAATAAATGCTAAATGTTGTAAGAAATAATGTAATGATTACTAATCTAATACCTTTAAACGAGCAATTCTTGTATATACCTATATATGTATATATGTCACCGTCAATGTATGAAACATAGGAATTGTACACAATTCCTGTGTATTTCTCCTAGGAAATTTTATTTCAATAATGATACTAGGAAATATATAAATTCTATTGAAAAAAATAGGTTGGGGTTATTTTTTTTATTTTGCATAAATTTGAAAGTATTCGCACAAAAATAAAAATCCTTACAAATATCCCGAATGTAATACTCCGATAGATATTTAGGATATGTATGGATTTCCTAGGAAATGTATACAATGACGGATTAGATACTTTTCCGTTAACATATATATTTCATCTGAATCTCGGAAACGGCAACAACGATTTTCATGAAATTTAGTTTCATAAATCGATCTAGGTAGGTTTCATTTTTAGAAATCGTTTAAAAAAAACTAGCAAAGCTCGGCCAACCTGAGGGTCTACTACGAAAAACGATACACGATAGTTCTATTATCGTTGTCAAATTATTAACCAATAGAATAGCACAAAATTTACGTCCCGGTAGTTTACTGCAATAGGGTAGTTGACAGTGTCAAAAATAAATGACCAAACACTAACCAATGCATAAAACATCTAAAAACACGTGGAAATATCAAATATGTTGTACATTTAATGCTTTTTAATTACCAGTAGAACCACTAAGAGTAGATGATTTGATGCTGTGAAACTATGACGTCATAATGTAGTATTTCATACAAAATTCCTTATAAACTATCGTTTTGACATTTATTAAAAAGTAGCTGATTTGATGTGTCAGTCAACTACCGTATTCTATTGTTCAGAAGTAGTACAAATTAATGTCAAAGTAGTAGTCAAAATCAAAGGCGTTGTGCCTATTTTAAACGAGCCTCTCAATTTTTACCTCTTTATTTAAATACAGAACCTATGAAAAAGACTTACCATCATATATTTCTAATTTTCAAACACAATAAATCACTGCACAATAAATCTTAAACTAAAATAAATTCGTTTAGAACATTTTCTTTATATTCAATATTTATATTTTGAATCAGCATTATACAAGACAGTTCCTTAAATGCGTGTATATATAAATTGTATTTTTTGTCTGTTTGTTCATCGAATAATTAATTTATCCGCGATCCGCGTGATGAATTAATTATTAGATGCGTTTCATTCGCGTTCCTTAGATAAATAGTATCCTATGTATTAATCCAGGTTATAAACTATCTGTGTTCCAAATTTCGTCCAAATCCGTTCAGTAGTTTTTGCGTGAAAGATTAATAAACACAAACTTTCGCATTATTATTGTTAACTAGCTGTCCCCTGCGGTTTCACCCGCGTTCCAGAGATTAAAAGTAAACTATATGTTATTCCAAAGTATGGTCTATCTATGTGCCTAATTTCGTCCAAATCCGTTCAGTAGTTTTTGCGTGAAAGAGTAACAAACATACAAACTTTCACGTTTATAAATTTTTTGTCAATAACATTTTATTTTTTTGTAAAAATCCTCTTTTTTTTAAATATTGTCATTGATTTTAATTTCATAAATTAACTTACTTAAAATAAAATATATATACATACAAATTAAAACTATATAATCTAAACTAAACTAACATTAAATATGTACATAAAAAAATAAAAATAAAATCCTCTTAATTATTTTGTTTACAAAAATCAGAAAAAGACAACAAAAATTAATCCCATTCCATTATGTTGTTATTGACAAAAATGAAACAAACAAACCCACATAAACAGCATAATATTAAAAACAATAAATGACAATCTTGCAAGGTCTTTAAAATCCTTACATTGCAAAAATTTATGAAACATAATGTTGCTGATGTATCTCTTAATGCATTGTGTTAAGGTTTATTATAACAATGTGATTTATTGGTGGAAACTCTTCCTTGTTATTTGTACTTGATTTATCTGTGTCAGATATACTAGTATTTGTTTGCGGCTTTGCATACGTTAAAGTTCATACAATGGTAAATCCTAATATGATAAATGCGAAAGTTTGTATGTATGTATGTTTGTTACTCTTTCACGCAAAAACTACTGAACGGATTTGGATGAAACATGGCACATAGATAGATCATACCCTGGAATAAAATATAGGCTACTTTTTATCCCTGGAAAACATAAGATACCTCGGGAACGCGGGTGAAACCGCGGGGCGGAATCTAGTCAAAAATAATATCTGTATCTTATAAATAAATATCTATACTAATAATAAAGCTGATGAGTTTGTTTGTTTGAACGCGATAATCTGCGGAGTTACTGGTCCGATGAGATAAATTCTTCCACTAATAGGAAGCTACTTTATCCCCGAAGGTTATAGGCTACTTTTTATCCCGGGAACGCGAGTGAAGCCGATGATAACAGCTAGTTATATATAAACGCATAGTTATCTGGCTGTCCATGCAGACGGTGATAGCGCAGTGAAAATCTGTCGCCAAGCACCTTTCGGTGTGTTCCGACTGCACTTGAGAGCCAGTTCTCTTCTAGGCTTTGTGTGCTTACCATCATCGGCCATAACATCACTGACCACGAGATTGTGATATGGCCTATACTAAATAAAAATAACAATCTCTGCTTGTTTTGTGATCAGATAACCGTGCGTGAACAATACCCCAAGATATTACTTAAATCTATCTCCATCGACAGGTCGGCTTCAAAGGGTACGGCATAACACCAGAGCAGCTCTCATCATCTGGTAGCTTCACGTACAGTGATGGTGCTACGTACACCATCACCCACGGGTCCGTTATCATCGCTGCCATCACCTCCTGCACCAACACCTCGAACCCTAGCGTTATGTTGGGAGCTGGTAAGTACTGATGAATTCCCAACTATATTTTGGAGGAACACGGTGGATGATTCCTCCATTGAAAAGGGAAGATCTTCCGGCAGGCTGGGTCATCGTGGCTGGGGACCGCCCGCCAACTGTTGATGTTGGAATCCTGTATATATGCGAATGCGCGAACAAACTTCACTAGCGCGATGTAGCTTGTATGTAGATAGTGTTGATATATTGCAGCGCCATCTATCCATCGGTGTCTGAACTATGTAGCTGACAGGGGTCGCTACAATATTATAAGTGTATCAGTGTATGAACTCTGTTCTAACCGGGTGAACATATGACATCTCTGAATTTTTAGGGTTCCCTGCCTCAAAAAAAAACGGAACCCTTATAGGATCACTTTGTTTTCCGTCTGTCTGTCTGTCAAGACCCTTTTTCTCAGGAACGCGTGGAGGTATCAAGCTGCAATTCATATCAAATACTCAGGTCTACTGTCCCTTGGAGATGTGAAGAAATCAAACTTCTAAGCCAACGCAATCAAAAGATACAGCCGTTTATGCTGCAAATATTCGACACTCGCACGCAAGGAAGTCAAAACCTACAGACAGGGTACTTCTCGTGAACTCAGAATCTTGTAATTTGGTACGAAGCAACGTCTTATAGCACAGATAAAGGAAAAATTGCGAAAAACATAAATTTATATACCTACAGGTTTGTACGGAAGCCTCAATGCGCGAGTCAGACTCGCACTTGACTGGTTTTTTTTTGGCATTTTTTTTTTAATATCAAATATATTAATTAACAGGTCTCCTAGCAAAGAAAGCTGTGGAGAATGGTCTCAGCGTACTGCCCTATATTAAGACGTCTCTATCACCCGGTTCGGGAGTCGTCACTTATTATTTAAGGGTAAGTTATTCCCAAATCTAACAAGTGGGGTATCAAAATAAAAGGTTCTAAAAGGTGATTACAAAAATATGTACAAATTATTATGTTTAAATTTAATTATGAATGAGAAAAAATAAAAAAACTTTTTTTCATACCGCAGACGGGTTTTTTTAGAAATATCCTGGGACATTGTTCACACACGGTTATCTAATCCCAAACTAAGCAGAGCTTGTACTATCGACAACCAGATAACTGATACACTACATATTGTGAGGATCTCAAATATATATTTGTTATAATTTTAAAGCTAAATACTTTTGAACTTATTTAAGAAAATAGGCGAAAACTGAACCCCCCCCCCCCACTTTATCTCCGAAACTACTGGACTAAAAATACAGACAATAATTCTTTACCTATAGATTTCAGATAAACCTATAAAAAGTCTGTGGTATTTCGAGTAACATAGTAAATTACGGAACCCTCGATGCGCGAGAAAGACTGGCACTTGACCGGTTTTTATTTGCACAGGCACCTATCGCACCGCTGGTCGTGGGTTCGATTCCCATTCAGGACAAACATTTGTGTGCATGAACATGTCTGTTTTGAGTCTGGGTGTAATTATCTATTCATGTATGTATTTACAAAAAAAAAGTAGTATATCAGTTATCTGGTTGTCCATAGTACAAGCTCTGCTTGGTTTGGGAAAAGAAAAAAAATATATTGTTAACTTAATGATTTTTATTTTATTTTTTTACTATGTATATGCCTGTTTTTGACCACAATCTCACCGTGGTCAGTGATGATGTGGCCGATGGTGGTAAGCACATAAAGCCTAGAAAGGAACTGGCTCTCAAGTGCAGCTGTCGGAACACACCGGTAGATGCTTGGCGACAGATTTTCTTTGAATCAGATAACCGTGTGTGAACCATGTCCCAGGATATTTATATATTATAATTTCCAGGAATCAGGCGTGGTCCCGTATTTGGAGAAGCTCGGCTTTGACATAGTTGGGTACGGATGCATGACGTGCATCGGTAATTCAGGACCCATCGATGATAACATTGCCAACACCATAGAGAAGGTATGGAAACTTTTTTATGTGACGAGTAATATTTAATACTAGCTGTTCCGCGCGGTTTCACTCGCGTTCCCGGGATAAAAAGAAGCCTATAACCTTCGGGGATAATGTAGCTTCCTATTAGTGAAAGAATTTTTCAAATCGCTTCAGCAGTTTCGGAGCCTATTCAATGCAAACAAATAAACAAACAGTCAAATCTTTCCTCTTTATAATATTAGTATAGATAAGTAGGTACAGTATGACATAACTTAGATGTAGCATCGGCGAATCGTTTTCGTACACTTCACTTCCGATTTACACAACTAATAAAAATAATTCAGTATTGCGCCATTTCAACAAGATCATTTTCGCCGATCATTTTTTAACACATGAGTAATGTTGACTCTTTTCAAGAACGATCGATTTTACGAATTTTGCCGATGCATCATCTAAGTTGTGTCATACTATACGATGCTCTACAGGGGTCCAACATATTTTCGGCGTTTGGGGTTGAAACTCTAGGGACCGGAGACTCGTCGATTGTTCAAAGAGGTCTCCGTTCGTCTTGTGGAGGCCTCTCGTGACATGAAGGCTGGCACATACTTTGCTCAAAGAATTGCCATTGCCATCCAGCGTGGTAATGCTGCCAGCCTTCTTGGCACACTTCCGCGAGGCAGCGATTTGGCACAAATTTTCTATTTATAGTTAGGTAGGTTTTTTTTTTATTTTATTTCATTTTGTTACATATAATAATTATTGGTGTCGATTCTGTTGTTTACGAAATTAACTAATATTAGGCAAGTCACCTCTCTTTTAAGTTAACCTTATTGAAAAAAGACAGAACATTTTTAATGCTGTCAGTTTAATCCATACCGTCGTAATATACGGGTAAATAGTCGTGACCAATAAAGATCGCGCTTAAATTCACGTTGAAATATGTGATCGGATTAAACTGACAGGACTAAAATATCTTGCATCCCTTTCTTATATTTACTATTAGAAAGAGATATATTTATTTATTTATCTACAAATTCCGAAAATAACCTGCTTCAGAATTAGGCATGGTACCCATGACACTTGCGGCGGTGCCTCGCTGAATGATCAGACTTAGCCTCTGGACAAAAACCCTCTGGCTCTCAGATCCCCAGAGGCCAAGATGCGTTTTTATAAATCAGAAGGTTGAAAAGCAATTAACTAAAAATATCATGGTATCGCAGATTGTTTCACTGATATCAAAACTGTCAGATTTTTTTTCCGATTAACTAAAAATTAACGAAGATTATAAGATTTATCTCTCTCTTTCTAGCAAAACAGAATTTAGTATGCAGTCTGAATGTTGAAAAGCAAGTGTGGCAGGGCCACCATCACGGATTTGAAGTCCAAGTCTATTTTGCCCTCGCATATCAGATTATCGAAGAAGCATACTTCCTGGCAGGGCCACCTTAAACCCTTATAACTTTAGAACCAGGGCTATCCAAAATCTGATATTCAAATCCGTGATGGTGGCCCTGCCAGGAAGTCCCACATGAAAAGCAATAGGCTAGTTGACAGTGTCAAAAATAAATGACCAAACACTAACCAATGCATAAAACATGTAAAAACACGTGGAAACATCAAATATGTTGTACATTGAATGCTTTTTATGATTTTTAATTACCAGTGGAACCACTAAGAGTAGATCATTTGATGCTGTGAAACTATGACGTCATAGTGTAATATTTCATACAAAATTCCTTATAAACTATCGTTTTGACATTTATTAAAAAGTAGCTGATTTGATGTGTCAGTCAACTACCTTATTAATGAATTGACGTCATCGTTTACAGAACGAGTTAGTGTGCTGCGGAGTGCTCTCAGGCAACCGTAACTTCGAGGGTCGCATTCACCCCAACACGCGTGCTAATTACCTCGCGTCGCCATTACTCGTTATAGCTTATGCTTTAGCTGGAACTGTCGACATCGACTTTGAAATACAACCGTTAGGTGAGTTTAAAATTGATTATCACTACCATATACCGGGTGTAAGGGACGGCGTACCGAAAACTGATACCATGACTATGAATTTTTCGTCGTCTTTTCATATATTATACGGTTTTTTAAATAAATAATATAAATTAATTAAATAAATAATAAAAATTATAAATTAATATAAATTCAAATAAACGACACTTAATATTGCATGTTCAATGTGGACGAGATTGTTGATACTTATGAAATGTAAAATTTAACACCTTCATTCTGTACAATTTATGCAATAAATGATTTCTGATACTGATTCTGATTTTTTTTCAGAATTTTAAGGTTGATTATACTATAAAATCATTATACAAGTCTAACTAAACGTGATTTAGAAATAAATAAACAGTAACTACTAATTTAGACAAAAATACCTATACAATGTACATCAAAATTTAAATGCAAGCTAGACTGCACGTGTTGTGTGCGATAGCGTTGTAACGTACATTGCGCGCTCAAAAATTTTTTTTTTTACATTGTATAGGCCTGTGTTTGACCGCAATCTCACCGTGGTCAGTGATGATGTGGCCGATGATGGTAAGCACACAAAGCCTAGAAAGGAACTGGCTCTCAAGTGCTGCTGTCGGAACACACCGGTAGGTGCTTGGCGACAGATTTTCAACTTGAGGGTGGTAGCCAGCCAAGCGGGTACTACAAAGTACACTACCACCGTGCTATGGTTTCCTCACGATGTTTTCCTTCACCGAAAGCTCAAGCTCATTGTAGGATTCGAACCTGGGACCTTCGTCTCGGCATCCGATGTCACTCCCACTGAGCTATCATCGCCTTGAAATTACGATATTTGTAACCCATGACTTCTGACATAATTGATTTGTATAATGTTGTTATAGGCATTCAATGTAACATTTTTCCAATGTTTTCGTTACGCTGTCCCTTACACCCGGTATATAATATAAACTAAAACTAACTATATGCGCAAAAAACTAAATTTAAAAACTTGAAAGATATTTAAAATAAAAGCTCATCAAAATTGTCCATCAGGGGCGAGGGGTGAAATTATGGCGAGGGTAAGCCGTTCAGAAAACAGCTGTAATTTTATAATTACAATGTATTTTAAGCATGATAAAAGTGGCTTTGAAATGATGAAAATGTGGGACTAGGATTTCTAAAAAGTAAGCCGATGGAAATCGGCTTGTATGGACCCATCGCCACTTTTTTATTTGCTATAAATAAATATAGTGATTCATGTGAATTTTAAGGCGATGATAGCTCAGTGGTAGTGACGTCGGATGCCGCGATGAAGGTCCCAGATTCGAATCCTACAATGAGCTTGAGCTTTCGGTGAAGGAAAACATCGTGAGGAAACCATAGCACGGTGGTAGGATACTTTGTAGTACCCGCTTGGCTGGCTACCACACACAAGTTGAAAATCTGTCGCCAAGCACTTTTCGGTGTGTTCCGACAGCTGCACTTGAGAGCCAGTTCCTTTCTAGGCTTTGTGTGCTTACCATCATCGGCCACATCATCACTGACCACGGTGAGATTGTAGTCAAACATAGGCCTATACATCGTAAAAAAAAAAATGTCATAAAAACAAATTAGTACTACAATTTAATAAATTATTGTTTTTATTTTATAAAGCATTTACGTTTATCATTTCCATTACCATTATGAGGATGATGAGTGGGTAAAAAAAAATCTGTTTAGTCCGTCAGTTAGGTTATCAAAAAATATTGGATACGTATTTTTTATTTTATCAAATCAATAAAATACTACAAAGATAAGTCGCATCAAAGTTCAGGAGTGGGGGCTTGTGGCGTCATCTCTCTATAAAAAGTGTACTAAGACGTGACGTCACCCGAAATTTTAACGCACTGTATCTTCGTATTTTTTTGTTTTTGGAACTAAAGAAAAAACATGTGTCCAATATTTTTTGGTAATCTAACTGACGGAGTAATTAGATTTTTTTTGTCATCATCGCTATTGTAATTTCTTCCACAGGCAAGCGTGCAGACGGTTCTTCAGTATACCTAAGAGACATCTGGCCTACTAGGAAGGAGATACAAGAGGTTGAAGACAAATACGTCATTCCGGGGATGTTTAAGGAGGTAAGAGGCCCCCCCTCCCCACCTTAGAGTCCTAAAATCATAGTTAACAATATAATATTGATGATAGCTCGAATTCGAATCCTACAAGCTTGAGCTTTCGGTGACAGAAAACATGGTGAGGAGGAGGAGGTGGTAGGTTTTCAAGCTATTGCGTAGCTTCTATCGCGGGCCTTGAGCGTGGAGATCGAATCCAGAAATTCCGTAACGAAAATAACCTAACACCCCCCACTCCGACCGGCACAGCGGTGATACTTTTTAGTTTTGCCATCTATCGATGAATAGCAGAACTTTTAATGACTTTCTGAAATATCACGCTTGTCTCTTTAGTTCAGCAACTCGTCTCTAGGTGGCATTGGTTGTATCGGACCACGCTCAAAAAGTGTAACTTGAATTAATATCAAAGGAAAAAAAATACTGCATAAATAAAATAAATAAATAATTATAATTGCATAAGTTGATAAAAACAGCTATGCAATAGCTTTACCGCGGCAGTCTCCGAGTGACACACGACTTATTTTTTTTAATACGTATAGGCCTATGTTTGACCACAATCTCACCGTGGTCAGTGATAATGTGGTCGATGATGGTGAGTACACAAAGCCTAGAAGGCAACTGGCTCTCAAGTGCAATTGCTGGAACACCGGTAGGTGCTTGGCGACACATTTTCTACTTGAGGGTGGTAGCCAGCCAGGCGGGTACTACAAAGTACCCTACCACCGTGCTATGGTTTCCTTCACCGAAAGCTCAAGCTTGTAGGATTCGAACCCAACACCTTAAAATATAGCGTGTTTTTATATAATGGCAGGTATACGAAAGGATCGAGCTCGGTTCCCCATCATGGCAAGCTCTGGACGTGCCTCAAGGCAAGCTGTACGGCTGGGATCACAACTCTACGTACATCAAGAGACCGCCGTTCTTTGATGGAATGACCAGGGTAAGGTATCCATACATCCCTGCCCTGTTCCCAATAAATTGATAAATCATATGCCAGTAAACAAGATTATAGTACATTTTTTTTAACCACCTTAAAAAAAAGAGAATAAAATTTACATTAAAAAAAATTAAAAAACAAAAAGCCGAATTGAGAAAGAGTAAGTACTTCAAATACAATAAAATTTACATTAAAGAAAAATAAAAAAACACAGCTGAATTAAGAACCTCCTCCTTATTTTTTGAAAGAGGTTAAAAAAGGAGGGAGAGGAGGTTCTAACATAACATTTTTTCCTTATAAATCGATTTTGATAATTATTTTTGCGTTTAGTTCAATATTTCTAGCTCCAAGGTATTTTTATTGTCTTTGAAGAAGGTTTTACTCTTCTAAAAGTGTATTTGTTTACGCAGGAGCTAGGTCAAATCCAAAGCATAGACAAAGCACGGTGCCTCCTTCTCCTTGGGGACTCTGTGACCACAGACCACATATCGCCAGCTGGATCCATCGCCAGGAACTCGCCCGCTGCTCGCTTCCTTGCTGCTAGAGGGTATGTTATTAAGGCGACGATATCCATTAAATTATGATTCTAGATTAAGTTTTTCTCGGCATTCTTTGTTGCTAGAGATTTGTAAAAAATATATGTTAAACTATACTATAGTTAAAATCTCGCTGCAGACTCGGTCATAAATCATTCGAGTGTTTCGCTCTCTTTCCCACTCACGGGCAGGCCACGCCCACACGTAGTCCTGTGCATTACTGCAGTCGATGAGTGATATCGATAGTTTTATATATTTATAAATGGGTGATAGAAATAAATACACATTTTTTTTTATTTTATTACCAAATTTATGATTATCGATATTATCGATAATGGCCTTGAGCGCGCGCAACTAGCGCACATCCCTACTCAGATTATGATTTATGACCAAGTCTGCAGCGAGATTTTAACTATACTATAGAGAATAGGTGACGGGGAATAGTTTTTTTTTTAAATTAGGATTTTTCATTTTTAACGTTAGAAAAAAATCGTGTATATGCTCCTTTTTAAAACTAAGAATGCATTTTTCTGTTATCTGTGCCATCCAAATAACTTGAAAATATTAACATACATTCTGAAATCCATTAGAAAGGGAATAATTTACTTACTTTTTTAAAAGCTTTTATTTAACTTGTTTTTAAAAAGGCTTTGTTTTTTTTACATAACATAAAACCGTATTTTTTACTAAAATTGCGTCTCTCCTGTCTCGTTTCCGACAGTTTAGTAAGGGACGGAGACATTCGCGGAGAGCCTCTTAATAACATTTTATTTAGGACCTTCTGATCTCGAAAAGTCAAGATAGATGTTTTATATGAAAAGTTTTTCTTTTCGTGATTCCAGGGTTGGTCCATTGAAAAAGTTGTTCGTAATCATGAGTACAATAATGCCTGAAAATTTCAATACAGTAAAAATAGTTGAATTTTTTAAGTGGGCGTGGTAGACCAAATCCTAAAGTATTAGGAATGGCGAAAAATGCTGAAAGGAGTTTCGGGACCGATTTTGATTAAAATTAAAACTGTATACTTGGAGTAAAAAAAGAAATAGCTTTGCCGGGAATCGACCTCATTGATTTTGAAAAAAAAAAACAGCCTGTATTATTGCTCCATCATTAGTCTCGCTATTAAAATTAAGGAAAGGATGGGAAAGGTATTTTTTTTAAGAAAATACTGTTTACTTTTCTTACTTTTAAAGACGTATGTACGCGTAATACATTTTCCAAAATGACACCATTAACCTTATGATAAAGAATATATTTTGTTCCCACAAGTTGGCAACCCTTTTCATTAAAAATTACAACGATCTTTAGGTAAAAATGGTCACTTGGATTCCCACTCAGTCTCGTCTCGTTCAAGCGGCCCGAGCTGCAATTAGTAATCCGACCGCCCACAATTAGTCGTAACTCGTACTAAGTCCCCTTCCCCCGGTAATGCCTTGAGCCGAGGTTCGTACCCCACTCGGGGGTGCCCTCAGGCGTGGTTACCTAAATATTATTCGGCTGAGAGTCCTCTGCGCTCGCCGATTTGTCCGGTAAGGTTGTTGCAGCCATAAGACGCTACCAACTTTAGTCCTTTCAAAAAATGAAAAAAAATGGTCACTAGGGTGTTAACTAACGTTTAGGGAGGGAGAGGCGGGGGTACAGAAAAATGTTACGGCGCGTTACATGAGGGGGAGGGAGAAGCAAAAATTGTTTTGCGTAATACTAGAACGCTTCCTAGTCACCTTTGATCTTAAATACGTAATAAAAAAACTTCATACAAAACATCTATCTGGTTCGGTCAAAATGTATAAAAAGTTTACAATGTTTTTTTTTGAGTTTTCAGGGTTGGTCCTAAGAAAAGTCCTATAAAATGTTTCAAATATCATTACCTAAAATATCGCTAGTTCATGACCGGACACTGTATACAGGATGAATTTACTGAAACAAACTCTTAAGCTTTATTATTAGTATAAATAATGATATATTTCATCCCTCAGTCTAACACCTCGAGAGTTCAACTCATACGGTTCCCGTCGAGGCAACGACGCGATAATGTCTCGTGGAACGTTCGCTAATATTCGACTGGTGAACAAGATGGCGCCCACAGCCGGCCCTAGGACCACTCACCACCCTAGTGGCGATGTTATGGACATATTTGTTGCCGCTGAAAGGTGAGGGTTGTGATTATTTGGGAGTGTAGTAGAAATGTATGGGAGTAGTGCATGGAAAGTGTAACAGAAATAAGGTGTAACAAAAATGTATGAAGGTGTAAGATATGTACTAAAGGGGTAATAAAATGTACTAATCGTGTAATAAAATGTACTATAGGTGTAATAAAATTTACTAATGGTGTCATAAAATGTACTAATCGTGTAATAAAATGTACTACAGGTGTAATAAAATGTACTACATGTGTAAGAAAATGTACTACATGTGTAAGAAATGTACTAAAGGTGTAATAAAATATATGAAAGGTGTAAGAAGTGTACTAAAGGTGTAACAAAATGTATGAAAGCCGTAACAAAAATATGCGTGTGGTGTCAACTCAAAATTCTATTTTCTGTCGAATTTAAGTTTTAATATAAGTGTCTTTTGAACAGATACGCGGAAGAAGGCGTGCCATTAATAGCCATAGTGGGTAAAGACTACGGCTCGGGATCCAGCCGTGATTGGGCGGCGAAAGGACCATATTTACTTGTGAGTTAATTATTATTATATTACATAGAATTTCATATTTGTTTGTCATACAATGAAACATGTATGTACCAGACGATTAATTTTGAAATAAGTGTCATAATTTCCAAAACTTTTTATTAATAACTAGCTGTTCCCCGCGGCTTCACTCGCGTTCCTGGGATAAAAAGTTGCCTATAACCATCGGGGATAATGTAGCTTCCTATTAGTGAAAGAATTTGTAACTCCGGAGATTCGCTCGTTTAAACAAAAAAAAACTCTTCAGTTTTATTATTAGTATAGATAAATAAATAATGTTCTATAATGTATTTGCATCAACATATGTCACGGAGTTAAATTTGTTTTAAAAAATAACGTTTTCATAAAATATTCGTTTAAGCAACTAATATACCTTGGAGGAATATGTTGATAATTTGTTTTATAATTAACTAGTTGTTCCGCGCGGTTTCACTCGCGTTCCCGGGATAAAAAGTAGCCTATAACCTTCGAGAATAATGTAGCTTCATATTAGTGAAAGAATTTTTCAAATCAGTTCAGTAGTTTCAGAGCCTATTCAATGCAAACAAACAAAAAATCAAAGCTTTCCTGTTTATAATATTAGTATAGATCAGTATATATTCTTGTCGCAAAACACATGTTGATAAAACTTACGACCTAAAACTGAGCTGCATTAGCAAAAAAGCTAATAATTTTTTTATTTCGCGCTCCAACTGAAGGATCCTTAATAAAAATATTAAAATGTCCATATTACCCAGGGTATAAAAGCGGTGATAGCAGAGTCATTTGAACGCATCCATCGCTCCAACCTCGTGGGTATGGGCATCATTCCTCTGCAGTTCCTGGAGGGGCAGAGCGCTGACAGCCTCAACCTCACAGGCTCCGAGACCTTCAGCATCACCATCCCTGGTGATATCTCTCCGGGGGACCTTGCCACTGTAATGGTAAGCTGCGAAACAACAAGCTTCACAGTTTTGTGGTCGTTATGGGTTTTAGGGTGGGGGGGGGGTCGACCTATTCTTATTTTGGGGGGGAGGGGGGTCAGAAACTAGCGAAAATTGTCTTACGTAATAACTGAATGGCCCCTATTCTGTACATGTGAATTATTCAAGTGAAAAATGCTGAAAAGAGTCTCTAGGACGATTTTGATAAAAACTAAAACTGTATACCTACTTGGATTTTTCAATCAATTTGCCTTGTCGAGAATCGAACTCATTGATTTGGATATTAAATATATTATTGCTCTATTTCATAGAGTCGCTTATAATGATGAAATTCTGGGAAGTAATGTGATCCAATAAAATAAAAAATCTAATCTAAATTCCTTTTGAGGTAATAAACCGTAAAAAAGTAAGGTAAACTGTGAGAATAATTATTTTAAAATATATATTATCAAAAATATTCTATGTGTTCTGTTTCTTTTTTAGGTAATATAATAAAAATAAATTATACTAAATTTTGATAATAATAAAAATGTAATACCTTCTTTCTATCCACAGGTGGACAACGGTACATCATTCCAAGTGAAAGTACGTTTTGATACTGAAGTGGATTTAACATATTTCAAAAATGGCGGCATACTAAACTACATGATTAGGAAAATGTTATAAGTTTTTAAGTGTTGTATAAATTCGATAATGGTGCCGATTCTGTTGTTTACGAACTAAAATAAATTTAATCTCACTATATCTCTTTCTAATAGTAAATATCAGAAAGGGATGCAAGATATTTTAATCCTGTCAGATTAATCCGATCACACATTTCAACGTGAATTTAAGCGCGATCTTTATTGGTCACGACTATTTACCCGTACATTACGACGGTATGGATTAAACTGACAGCATTAAAAATGTTCTGTCTTTTTTCAATCAGGTTAACTTGACAGAGAGGTGACTTGTCTAATATTAGTTAAGTTCGTAAACAACAGAATCGTCAGTTTTTGGAATTATCGATAATATTTAAAGAATAATCCATAACCCATCCTTAGTTATATCGAAAAACAATCTTTCCGCTCCGCGATCGCCTATTCTACCCCCTTAGGTGTTGTAATTTCAAAAATCCTTTCATAAAGGCTAGTATTCTGGGAACGATGCCTTCTGACAGCGACTTTTTCATTTAGTTTAGTCCTTTTTATCTAAGTAGTTTTTAGTTTTTCTTAAATTGAACTTACATCAAAATAAATAAATAAATGTATTATTTATTTATTTAAAAAGATCAATCAGCATAACTTATAAATATTTAATTAAACATGACGATATTATTAATCTATTTGCTAAACCTAGATCTCCTCGAATTTCATAAATGAAATGATTTTTAGAATCGGTTGTGTAGTTCCAGACTTACCTACACAAACTCTAAATTTCATACTCTCTCTTTTTAATACTACCTCTATAGAGCTACTCTCTCTAACACCTATAGACACATACTCTCTCTTTCTAATACCTATCACCTACTCTCTCTTCCTAATACCTATAATATAGACTATAAAAAATAACATATCGATTATTTTTATCGACTATCAGACATAACTAGCTAATAAATAAATATTATCACAAAATCTGTGTAAGTATAGCGACACATCTGCGTAAGGTTCGGCGCGGAAAGTTCCGCGGTTTAACTTTCGGTCGTAATATTTAAGCGTGTTACGTTCGGCTGATGTGTTATGTAACATCAATAAGTAAATATTTTTTTTTTTTTTTTACTATATATAGGCCTGTGTTTGACCACAATCTCACCGTGGTCAGTGATGATGTGGCCGATGATGGTAAGCACACAAAGCCTAGAAAAGAACTGGCTCTCAAGTGCAGCTGTCGGAACACACCGAAAGGTGCTTAGCGACAGATTTTCAACTTGAGGGTGGTAGCCAGCCAGGCGGGTACTACAAAGTACCCTACCACCGTGCTATGGTTTCCTCACGATGTTATCCTTCACCGAAAGCTCAAGCTCATTGTAGGATTCGAACCCGGGACCTTCGTCTCGGTATCCGACGTCACTACCGCTGAGCTATCATCGCCTTAAAGACAAATTAATGACAAGCTTTTTTTTATCAGACCAACTCAATGATACCATATTATTGTATTGTCATAGGACTTACATATGTGTACTAAGTTTCAGATCAATTCTTAAATATTGTAGAATAAATCTAATTTGATGTTTTTTTATTTAAAAAATTGAATACCGGGAAGTGATTCAAATCAAAATTGACTAAGGTCATGTTCACCGACGAGAAAACGGACCGATAAATTTAAGAAGACTTTTTCCGAGGAAAATTCGTGGTTTTCAGATTCGACCTAAACATACTATGGCAAATTCAAATTCAATTTATTTGTGAAATTTGCAATATACACAAGGTCTTAAAATAAATTTATAGTTAAGCAAATTTTGCCTACAAGGCAACTTAAATAAAAGCTTGTAAAAATACTGGGAGCATGTTTAGCGGAAAATTACCGCGCCCAACTTTCCGCAGGTGTGTCACCACACTAACGGGTAACACATAAATGGTTGTTTTTTAAATATTTTTTTTTTATGGAAACCGATTAATTTATAAGGTTTTATGTCTTTTAATTATTTCTGTTTATGTATATATTATAATACTTATATGAAGCATTAAAATATAATTGAAATGAAATGGTAATATGGGAATAGGGTAGTTACTTCACTGATATTAAATATTATACATTTATTAATATAATATACGTTACAATAATTGAATTCCAAATAAAATTTAAAATTGGTCAAAAAATAAAAAAACTTATAACCTATCAATGTTTCTTTGTCTCTCTCTATTAACAAAACTAAGCTTTGCGTGTAATTTATATTTTACTAGCTGTAACCTTCAGGGATAATGTAGCTTCTTATTAGTGAAAGAATTTTTCGAATCGGACTCCGGAGATTGAAACAAACAAACTCTTCAGCTTTATTATTAGTATAGATTGGAGCCGTGACGTCACTTCTCTGTATTTCCATCTCTCTCTAATTTCATCTTTCTCATTTTTGATGATATTAAAAATTATACCAGGCATTGTTAATGGCTTTCAATTTAAATAATAAAAAAAAATAGTCACTTATCCTATTATTTGTTTTTTTTTTATTAAAATGGGACAGTAGTGTTAAGTTTACTATAAGATTCGCTTGTTACATTTATAGGAACTCCACTTTAAACATTTTGAAGGATATTTATTTCTATTTTAACTCAAAGGGGATATGCATGTTGTTTGCATTCATATAAGAAACAGTAAAACCGGATAAGTGCGAGTCGGACTCGTCGACCCTTCAGGTCCATTATCTAGTACCCGGTTGACCGAGCTTTGCTCGTTTTTTTTTAAATGTCATTTTCTAAAAATGAAACCTAGCTAAATTGATTTATCTCCCCCGAAACCCTCTGTATACTAAATTTCATGAAAATCGTTGGAGCCGTTTCCGAGATCCAGATTATATATATATTTATATACAAGAATTGCTCGTTTAAAGACGGAAGAAATTCGGATAAAAACGGCAAAAAATCATGTCTGTTGTATGGGAGCCCCCTGAGAAATAAATAAACATGAAACTTCACTTTATGATTATAAAGTTTATTTTTGAAACTCGATTTAAGCAATGATAATATACAGGTTGATTTTGAAAATGGTATTTTATCCCGAATTCTACGGTAATCGGTAATCCTACAAGATTTCAGGTGTCTGAGCAGTACCGTTACGAAGTTATGAGAGTTGAAAGTTTTGCGAAAATCTCTGGTAAAACCCTTTACTCGTACTCAGAAACGTAAAAACAGGGCAAATAGCTATTAAAGTACTCGAGTAATCTAATAGATACTCAGTTAGATTTAAATTGCAGCGTATTTTAAAGCTAAACTAATTTATTGTAATTTTTGTATGGTAATATATTTAGCATGATCTGTGGTAAACATGAATGCCCTTTAGGCCTGCTATACCATTTAAAAATCTTTCTGTATATATATTTTTTATATTATTTGCTAAGCTTTATATAATGTTCTGCAAAATATTGTATTTTTTATAAAAATAAGTGTAAAAGTGAATCAGACTTGTATAGGTAATTAATAAATGTTATATTTTGTTATATTAAAGTATTTTTATTTTATACGACCTGGCTTCGTAACGTGAGTGACCGCTTCCAACGCGCGACATGATTATATCAGACATATTTTTTTTTGGCCTTTGTTTGCCCACCACGCCGTGGTCAGTGATGATGTGGCCGATGGTGGTAAGCACACAAAGCCTACTAGAAGAGTACTTACGTTTTTGAAAATATTATAAATACAAGAAACAAAGATTAAAATGTTACCTGGATTCAGGCCAGCTAAAGTCTTTTCTCGGGAACTGCATTCGTTTTTATAATAAAATCTCATATGAAGTAACTAAGATGTCTTATAATAAATTCAAAGAGTATGTTAAACATAAGTTGATCGACAAGGCCTATTATAAGGTGGTTCATTACATAGAAGACAAGAATACATGGTTGTAGTAGCTTCTCTCTGCACTTGCAGCCCCCTCCACAAGTAACTATGTATATATTAACGGAAAAGTATCTAATCCGTCATTGATGCCGATTCTGTTGTTTACGTACTAAATAAATTTAATCTCACTATCTCTTTCTAATAGTAAATATAAGAAAGGGATGCAAGATATTTTAGTCCGATCACACATTTCAACGTATATTTAAGCGCGATTTTTATTGGTCACGACTATTTACCCGTACATTACGACGGTATGGATTAAACTGACAGCATTAAAAATGTTCTATCTTTTTTCAATAAGGTTAAAATGAAAGAGAGGTGACTTGTCTAATATTAGTTAAGTTCGTAAACAACAGAATCGGCACCATTGTATACATTTCCTAATTATCTATCGGAGTATTACATTCGGGATATGTGTAAGGACAGCGGTTACGCTCCCCGCCGGTCCCCTAAGGCTTCAATAAGTTTTAATTGTGCGTAGTATATTATTTACTCTATGGTTTTAATAATAAATTGATGGCATTATACCATTTACATGGAACGCGGGTGCAACCGCAGGAAACAACTAGTCGAGTTAATGACGCATGCGAATTCGAGAGCGGAGAGCGAAGTAAACCTACACCGTCCCGTTAATGTTTAAACACTGCAAATTAAACAGATTTATACAGCATGATTTATGTATAATAGGCCGTATACTGTGGTATCGTACATCATTACCCATCAATAATCGTACTTTAAAAAACCTGAGTTCTACCATTACGGAGTTATAACAGTTTATTCTATTTTGATTGATTAAGATAAGACAGTGCAATAGGACTTACCTATTCCTTAATCCAATCACAAAAAAATCCTAGTTAAATTATATAAATATACCTACTTAGAAAAGTTACTTTCAAAAACAATTTCATATCAGCTATTCCCCTCGGTTTCACTCACGTTCCCGTGATAAAAAATAGCCTATAACCTTCGGGGATAATGTAGCTTCCTAAGTAAGTTAAGTTAGTGTAAGATTTTTTCTAATCGGACCAGTAACTCTGGAGATTAGCGCGTTCAAACAAACTATTTCATATTAAATTCGTGAATTCAATATTAATAGGCGAATATGCCTGCGGTACATATAGGGTGGAAGTAGGTGTAATTACATATAACACTGTTTACGTATGAGATTAATGTCTTAGTCGCTAATTGTATTTAAACTTAAAATAAAAAGAGTAACATTCACGCGCAATTATACATATAGATGAAAGACGTAAAAAATAAGTAAATTTCCGGTCTTGTGTAACTGACCTAGTGATGTGATGCTACAACAGCACTATACATTATTGCCCCTCCGTCTACTATACGGCTATACCAAACAAAAATCACCCTGTATAAACATCGAATATTATTATTCAAATTATGTATTGTTTATAAATACTGATACAATACTTGCCTTAATAATTACTTGCAGTTAAAATTACACGATATTTCACAAGATAAGTAGTAATTAGGTAATCGAAGTGTAAAAAATAATCTACTAAATTACATATATACAAAAAAATATTCCGGCTGAGAGCTCTGTACGCTCGCCGATTTGTCCGATAAGGTTGCTGCAGCCATCAGAGGCTACCAACTTTAGTCCTTACAAAAAAAACAACTGAAATTTACATATTTATTTACAAAAAAGGGCATAAAAGGTGCCTGAGTTTTGAGTTATGTCTATTACACGTTGTAGAATCATATGTTTTATTAGCATGAAAGTAATATTGCTGTTATTATTTATTGATAATGTGATGGCAATGGATGAAGCCACAGTGGATCTACTGACGCCTAAGGGAGGAGAAGCATGCGGTTATCTGGTAAGCCATTTTTTTTCCCGTACCCAAAGGGTAACACGGGATTATTAGCGGTTCCTCGCGGTTTTATTCGCGTTCCCGGGATAAAAAGTAGCCTATAACCTTCGGGGATAATGCGGCTTCTTATTAATGAAAGAATTTTTAAAATCGGACCAGTAACTCCGGATATTAGCTCGTTAAAACAATCAAACTATTCAGCTTTATTATTAGAACTAGCTGACCCGGCAGACGTTGTCCTGCCCTGAGAACAAAAATAAAACTGGGACCTACCTACCTACCCCTACCTAACTTACCTATCCTATGTTCTTCTTCTGGTTCTAAGCTACCTCTCCACCAATTTTCAGCCAAATCAGTTCAGCCGTTCTTGAGTTATAAATAGTGTAACTAACACGACATTCTTTTATATATATAGATATTTTTTTATCCCGGGAACGCGAGTTAAACCGCGGGGGACAGCTAATTATATTATTCCACAGGGATGTCCCGAAATTATACCTGACAAAATAAATATACACATTGTGCCCCACACGCACGGAGAACTTGGGGTCACCAGGACATTCCACGAACACTATACAGGAAGTTAGTATAAAATCTTCTCTACTTCTTCTCATCTTTACCTCTTCTCTACCTCTTTTCTTCTCTACGCCTTCTCATACCTACCTCTTCTCTTCTGTAACGCTTCTCGTTTCGACCTCTTCTCTTCTTTAAATAGTATAAAACAGTCGCTATCTGCGTCTCTCTGTGTGTTTGTCTGCTTACTTCTTCTAATTAAACTATGAAACGGATTTTAGCGTGATTTTCAATATCTTTTAGAGCATTACATACATACCCGCCCCGGTATTGCACGGGTACGTTCTAATTATAGGCCATAATAGCCTTTAAATGCAGTGACAAAGGTCGCGGGGTCGAATCCTATAAGCTCGAATTTTCAGTAAAGGAAACCATAGCACGATGGTAATTTATAGTATCCGTCTGACTGGCTACTACACACAAGTTGAAAATCTGCCGCCAAGTAACTACCGGTGTTCCAACAGTTGCACTTGTGAGAGCCAGTCCCCTTACCACCATCGGCCACATCATCACTGACCACGCTGAATTGTGGTCAAACACTATACATAAAAATACGTTTTTTTTTCAGTAACTGGAGGTACTGTAGCGCATGTAGTAAATATGAAAAGAATTCTGGACAAAACCATTACTGAGCTTTGGGAGAATGATCAAAGAAAGTGAGAAATTCACATTCATTTTTAACCTTGTGTTTACAACAAATAAGACTTTATAAAACAAATAATCGTAAGAAAAGGATATCAGTTAAGTTCTGTAAAATTAATCCTACTGCTCGATTTAACTAAGACGAATCGACAGAACCATATTATAAGCCTCGGATGTCCGTCCCTCTGTTAGCGGGCCTATTCATTTTTATATATATTGTTACCGAAATAACAATAATGAAAATAAATGTAACAACGTAAAACGATGGTATGGAAACCCTTCGATTGCGAGTCCGACTCACGCTTAACAATTTTTTTAACTTCATACATTTTGATGTGTTATTTTGAATCTTTTTCGCGATTTCACTGATGGTCCCATAATATAAGGTTTTCATATTATTGATCTATACTTCTACTATAGGTAAATTACAAAAAACCTGTGTAATATTGTTTCAGGTTCACGCTGTTTGATACCCCATATTTATTCCAATGGTGGGCGAATCGCGACGGCACAGGTAACGCGTCATGGGCGTTTTTTAAAAACAAACACGATGTTGATATTTTTAAGAATATACCGAGTATAAGTGACATTCGTAACATAAAACTGAAATCATGAATAACCTAGCACTTCTTTACTATACTCTTTTTTTGTTCGAGCTCAAGATCTGCAATATACCTAAATGAAAAAAAAACAAAATAAAAATTTGCTGACTTCAAAAAAAAAGAAGAAGGTTCTCAATTCGACTGTGTTTCGTAATTACTCCGCCATAATGTGAACCGATTTAAAAAAATATATTCGAAAGAGTATACTCTTGAGGTGGTTCCATTGTTACCAAGTCTCAGGATCTGATGATGGAAATGGAAAAAAAACGGCAATGAACTAAAAATTAAAAAAGAAATAACTTTTAACAAAAACATCATGGTATCGCAAACTTTTTTCGCTTACTTCAAAACTGTCAGATTCTACATAGTTATTATTTTTGTGTTTTTGAAGGCGATTCTCTTTTTGATAAAAGTTATTCGTTAAAGAAAATCTATATTAATATTTCCCTGTAGTCAGGCGAATGGTGTACGAACTCCTTCGTCAGGGTCGACTGTATTTCGTTGGAGGAGGCTGGAGTATGAGTGACGAAGCCACCACCAGCTACCACGGAATTATTGACCAGTACACTTACGCTTTGAGGTAATAAACACAAAACACGCGGCTAATAGTCCTAGCACAAATAATTATGACATTTTGAATCGTTAAAAAAGTCGAGCGGAAATTTCCGCGCCGAACTTTACGCAGATATGTCGTAACATAAACGATAGTTATATATTTCTTCCGTTTGGGGTCGAAACTATGGGTAGTTGGGGTCAAGATGCTCGCAGTTTGGTTAGGGAGCTGTCCAGACGCCTTATTGACACTACGGGTGACCAAAGAGCTGGCACTTACCTAAGGCAGCGCATCAGCCTTGCAATCCAACGAGGTAACGTTGCCAGCTTTTTGGGGACCCTGCCTGCAGGCGGCGATTTAAATGCGGTATATTATTTATAGTTACTCTGTATATAGGTTTGATTTTGTAGTTTAATTTTAATTTAATATTTCATTATAGATAGATTAAACACAAATAATCAATTAGAGTTTATAAAAAAAAAACTAAAAACTACTTATATAAAAAGGACTAAATGAAATGTCGCTGTGAGAAGGCATCGTTCTCAGAATACTAGCGGCATTAACACGTTGAATGCTGATTCTCTGACCAAAGTATACGCCAGCATTCTGGTCATTTACAATTAGTTACTAAAGTACCTATTTATGGTATAAATGGAAACTGAAATTGTCATGTTATTTTTTATTTACACTAATATTATAACCAGTCAGGCGTCGCCACCATTTAATACAGCTTAATAGATTTCCCTTTATAGTTCGCCGCGACGTCTCACTCAGTCTCGTCCCGTTCAAGCGGCCCGAGCTGCCATAAGTAATCCGACCGCCCCCAATTAGTCGTAACTCGTACTAAGTCCTCCCCTTCCCCCGGTAACGCCCTGAGCCGAGGTTCGTACCCCACTCGGGGGTGCCCTCAGGCGTGGTTACCTAAATGTTACCCGGCTGAGAGCTCTCTGCGCTCGCCGATTGTCCGGTAAGGTTGGAGCAGCCATCAGAGGCTACAACTTTAGTCCTTTAAAAAAAAAATCCCTTTATAGTGGACAACCGTGTGACGGCATTGAAACGCTTTTGTTTCTGGGAAATTATTTTGAAAATTTCATGTGGAAAAACAAAGTTAACTAGCCAGCTATCAGTGATCTCCGCTGTCAGACGCCGACGCCTGACTGGTAGAGGAAAGTTTTGTATTATTGCCTAATGAATAAACTCAAAAACTAATGGACTGATTTTAGAAATTCTTTCGTCAGTAGAATGTTATATTATTATTATAACATAGATTTTACTTTTACGGCCTACTTACTACCTTTGGCTTAACTTGAAGTCCTTAAAAAAAATAGCCAGAATTTTAATTAAAACATCACGCCGAACGCGGGTGAATGGAATGGAATACCCGCGTTCCCGAGGTATCTTATGTTTTTTCGGGATAAAAAGTAGCCTATATGTTATTCCAGGGTATGATCTATCTATGTGCCAAGTTTCTTCCAAATCCGTTCATTAGTTTACGTGAAAGAGTAACAAAGATACATACATACTCACAAACTTTCTTTATTATTAGGATTATGTAACCTATGTTATGTACTTCGATGGTGCCGATTCTGTTGTTTACGAACTTAACTAATATTAGACAAGTCACCTCTCTTTCATGTTAACCTTATTGAACAAAAGATAGAACATTTTTAATGCTGTCAGTTTAATCCATGCCGACGTAATGTACGGGTAAATAGTCGTGACCAATAAAGATCGCGCTTAAATTCACGATGAAATATGTGATCGGACTAATCTGACAGGACTAAAATATCTTGCATCCCTTTCTTATATTTACTATTAGAAAGAGATATAGTGAGATTAAATTAATTTAGTTCGTAAACAACAGAATCGGCACCGAATCGCAGTAAGAAATCTTATTTACAGAAAATTAAACGCAACATTTCTGGAATGCGGTAGACCATTGGTTACCTGGCAAGCTGACGTTTTTGGACATTCGCGGGAGTTTGCGTCTCTGATGGCGCAGATGGGCTTTGATGGTCACTTTATAAATCCTATTAGCTTAGAAGACGAGTTGAACCGCATGGCGCAACAGTCTTTGGAGTTCGTTTGGAGAGGGAGTGACGACATAGGTATTTATTTATATATTCAGGACAACCAGGGGGCCAATTCCGCTAAATTATAGGTCGCGTTATGTAAAAAGAACGCTGGAAGAAAGCGAAAGTGGTGTGTTTGCGCATGTCTACACTTAGAACTAGCCTTTCGCTCTTTGGGGCTCGTATATTGATTATTGGTAGGTATACCGGACCTCATATCATCAATAAGACCGATAAATCGCCAAATGCGCAGCCTACTGCCAGCGTTTTTTTTACGTGACGCGAACTGTACAACGGTTGACATCCAATTTCGATTTCGTTAAAGTTCGTTTCCAATCCATTTCTAATTTTACAAAAAAACTGTTTTTTTTTTAAAGGACTAAGTTGGTAGCCTCAGATGGCTGCAACAACCTTACCGGACAATCGGCGAGCGCAGAGGGCTCTCAGCCGGGTGATATTTAGGTAACAACGCTTGAGGGCACCCCCGAATGGGGTACGAACCTCGGCTCAGGGCGTTACCGGGGGAGGGGGAGGACTTTACAAAAAAACTGTATTCGACTAAATAAACGAAAACGAACCACGATTGGAGTACGATTAGATTGTAATCGTTGCTGCCCTTGGTAACCGAAACAATTCTAATCCAATCAAATGTGTTTTAGGTTTAGTGGAATACCTACCACTTGATCGAACCTCAACTTTAACTCATCCATGATAGAATCTCGATCGTTGTCAGATTATTAGTGGAATACGAAAACGTGCAAAAGTCGTCATTCATCTGCGATCCAATTGTACTAATTAAAATTTATTAGTGGAATTGGCCCCCTGTAATTATTACATTGGTCCAGTCTGGCGTCGCTGTCCGTATTTGGCCCAACAATTTTGTCGTCATATGGATTTTGTATAACAAGTAGTTTCCGTTACGCTTTTATTATTTTTAAATGTTATTTAAATGTCAACCTTGACAGGAAAATATAAGAATTATAATAATAACGTTTTTAAAGTCAATAAGGACAAGATTCGCCTGCAAAAGAGTTGCTCTTCACGACTTTCCTAGATTTTTATTTTATTTGACAGCGCCGGCAGACTGGATATAGCACTATAAACTAAATAAAATAGAAAGAAAAGTAAATGCACAAACTATTAAGGTGCCTCAATATGCGATTAAACTTGGTAACTAAGTAACTTTAAATCGAAAAGTACCTAATCTAAACAATAATACTAATTAAAACTATAACATATATATATGTGACTAATTTTAATTGTTTGAAACAATTAAAATTAGTCACAAATTAGAATAGGAACAATGAAAAAAAAACTAGGTATCTAACTGTCTCACAATTTTGGGATGTTAGGAATCATCATCATATCAGCCGAAAGACTTCCACTGCTGGCACGATGGCCGGTCTTGCGCTAGCCGCATCCACCTTGTGGGGGGCCTGCCCACGCTATGTCTTCCGGTTTGTGGTCGCCACTCGGGAACCTTTCTGCCGCAGCGGCCGTCGGTTCTACGAGCGATGTGCCCCGCCCACTGCCACTTAAGTTTGGCAATTCTTCGGGCTATGTCAGTTACTTTGGTATGCCTGCGGATCTCATCATTTCTGATCCGATCCACGATGACCCAGCCTGGTGGAAGATCTTCCCTTTTCAATGGAGGAATCATCCACCTTGTTCCTCCATACGTTTATGTATTTAGATGATATAATGATATAATTAAACACAGCTCCAAGCTATAGATATAGAAATGTGGAAAACACATAATAATATAGGAATGTTTGTTCTCAGGTGCCGAATCAGATATTTTCACCCATAAACTATTTGATGGTTACTGGAGTCCTCCTGGATTCTGCTTCGGATCACACATATGTGAAGACCCATTAATTGTCTCTAGGGATTCGCTGTTTAATAATGCTGGAGACAGGGTAGTTATTTTTTTTATTAAAGTAAAATTTATAACCCAGAGTTATTACTAAGGGTCGGTTGCATAAAGCGCGGTCTTTTTAACCGCCGAAAGAAAGCAAACTGGGTTGCTCGTGTCACTTTAACAAAAATTTTAACCGTAACTATAACCGACCGAGGGAGATCGGTCATCGTCAAAGTGACTCTACGGTCAAAGCATGATAATAGTTAAGTTAACTTTGACTACAACTTTAACTAAAATGTACGAGCAACCGACGCTAATGTGAGCTAAATTCAATGAAGTTCTTAAACCATTACGCGTTATTTACGGCACGGAAAGTTACACTACGGAACTTTCCGTCGATGTGTCGCGTTACGTTCGGCTGATGTCTCATAGGTAACGTAACACTTCGAGCGGAACTTTCCGCTCCGAACTTAAGGTGGAGGCGTCAGATGGAGCGCGAAATTAAAATTTTATCACGTTTTTTGCTAATTGCAGCTCAGTTATAGGTCGTAAGTTATCAACATGTTTTTTACGACAAAATGGTTCGTGCCTAAAATAAGTAAGTTTTCTATGTCTTCTCACAGGCAAAGGAATTTATAAAATCTATGCAACAACGCCAAGGTCCGAACTTCAAGACACGCCATCTGATGGTGATGATGGGCCAGCAGTTCGGGTACTACGACGCTGGAAACTGGTTCTCAAATATTGACGCATTAATTAAGTATACTTTTCTTTTTTTACATAAATAACTGTCAAAGATTTATCTCTATCTCTTTCTAGCAAAACAAAAAGCAGAGAGTTTATATGGCTGTAATGTAGTACAATGACAAGACATACCATGTCGGATCTCTCTGTCTAATAGGCTAGTTGACAGTGGTGCCGATTCTGTTGTTTACGAACTAAATAAATTTAATCTCACTATATCTCTTTCTAATAGTAAATATAAGAAAGGGATGCAAGATATTTTAGTCCTGTCAGTTTAATCCGATCACACATTTCAACGTGAATTTAAGCGCGATCTTTATTGGTCACGACTATTTACCCGTACATTACGACGGTATGGATTAAACTGACAGCATTAAAAATGTTCTATCTTTTTTCAATAAGGTTAAAATGAAAGAGAGGTGACTTGTCTAATATTAGTTAAGTTAGTAAACAACAGAATCGGCACCAATGTCAAAAATAAATGACCAAACACTAACCAATGCATAAAACATGTAAAAACACGTGGAAACATCAAATATGTTGTACATTTAATGCTTTGTATGATTTTTAATTACCAGTAGAACCACTAAGAGTAGATCATTTGATGCTGTGAAACTATGACGTCATAGTATTTCATACAAAATTCCATATAAACTATCGTTTTGACATTTATTAAAAAGTAGCTGATTTGATGTGTCAGGAAACTACCCTACTAGTTAAAATGCTTATAGGTATCTTCGGTATTTCTTCGGATTTTAATTCCAATTTCACTTTTTGACAGGTATTTTCATATTTTGTTAAGAAATGCGATAATAAAAATTCTTGCATACCTATACACTATTTCTATAACTAATTCTAAGTTTCCTATGTATCTTTCTTATCTGCTTACCTAAGCTAAGCTGATGATGATTGTTTTCAGTACGGTGAACGAAATACCCCGGGGGAACATGACTCTGTATTATTCATCACCAGCGTGTTATTTGAAAGCTATTCATTATGAAAAGTAAGATGTATCCTACTAATACACTCGAGAGCAATGAATCCGGGTCACTTAAACTCCACTCGTGTGGAGTGGCCAGCACGCAGCCCGTATATCAACCGAAAGTTTTTTTCTTTATGTAATTTTTAGTACTCATAATGAAATGAAATGAAATGAAATATTATTTATTCAAATAGACCTTCACAGGCACTTATGAATAGTCAGACTCTAATGCACGGTTCGGAAGGTAGCTTTTGCTGAGAAGAGCCGGCAATAAACTCAACAACATACATTTTACTACTTTAATTTAAGGGGTATTATAATATTGTCTATTAAACACAATTTATTTAATTAAGCTAGCATCCTTAGTGTCCGACATTTATAGGTTTTTTAAGTGACCCGGATTCATTGATCTCGAGTGTATTATAAATGCGAAAGTTTATCTTTGTAAGTTCTTCACGTTCAAACGGCTTGACCAATTTTGATTAAATTTTGAATAGAGGTAGCTGACAACCTGGATTAACACGTAGGCTACTTATCCCTTGGGAACATAAGAAACTGCGGGGCGTAAATAATCTAGAATAAACGTTTCTTCATGTGACTTTTCTAGCCCGGCTCTTTCAACAAAACAGGATGATTTCTTCCCATATTCGTATAACGTAGAAACGTACGCAGCCGGCATGTACTCCTCGCGTCCCACCATCAAGTACATGGCGAGGGAAGGGCACGTGTTTATGCAGGTATGTTTATTCCTAATGCCGGCCACATACATCACAATTCCGTTTCGAAAGACCGTTTCCGAATATCGATTCGAGATTTCGAACGCAATAAATCTATACAAATCTATGGACCTATCATACATGCTATTTACTTCTCGCTCACACACCTATTGCCGACTGTATAACGCCTTTCGGTATGGACCGCAAAAAAGTAACGTTATTCATGTTTTTTTTTTATACAACGAAGTCGGCAAACAAGCATACGGCCCGCCTGATGCTAAGCGGTTACCGTAGCCTATGGACGCTAGCGACACCTAGGATAGAGAACATATACTAATCCACGCCCCGGGTATCACTCGCGCATTGCCGACCCTCCCCCCCCCTTACTCACGCGCAGGAGCACAACCAGGTTATTTGGCTGCGGTATTCTGTACTTCCCCAGTCGAGTTGCTCTTCAAGCGAAAAAGCTATGCTCTACCTCTCTAGTTTCGTATAGTGTTGCCATTTTATAATATTTTATAATTCAGTCTAACACCAGAAATATTCGTAAAATAACATCTAAAACTAGCATAATTATTATTCTCATATAAAATAACGTAGTTATAAAACAATTATATCGAAATTTACAGTTATAACGTTCTTAGTGAAATATATCGTTACGTTATTTTATACCGTAGCTGTGTCGTATTATGCTGACGGTACGGGCTCAATGAGCCGCCATTTCTAATCCCATTCTTTATCCGCTAAAATAAAAAATGGGATTAGAAATGGCGGTACCTACAATAGCCTTCCGTTCGAAGTTTTCTCCGATTCGAAATTCCGCATGGTAGCCTGTTCTACCAAACGGAAATAAACGTATGAGAGTGAAGTATTTACGGAATCCCGATACGATATTTTTTTATCGAAATTCCGAAACTGAATTCCTGATGTAGGTAGGTATATGGCCGCCTTTAAAAACCTTTTAGTCCATTGTAGCCGGTCACTGAACACAAAATATAGTCTTATAGTAGTCGTGCTTCAAGTTTGTCGATAGTGCCTACATTGTGCACACGTGAATATTTTCCAGATAGCAAAACAATTACAAATTGTCAGCAATATAAGCTACAACGCCGCCATTTTCGAAGAACTGCTCTGGATTAACGGTAAGGAGCATTATAAGATTAATTTACTTATTATAAACTACTAGCGACCCGCCCCGGCATCGCTCGGCTTTTCTCTACTGTAATATGCACGTATTATACATATAAACCTTCATCTTGAATCACTCTATTTATTGCCGAAAGCAGCATTAAAACTCGTTGAGTAGTTTAAAAGATCTAAGCGAACAGACAGCGGAAGCGACTTCGTCTAATGAGTCGAACGAAACGAATTTTAGAATTCGTTATATGAAATCCTATGAATCCTCGCACACCTGCTGCCCGCGTCGAATCGGCGGATATGTGTGTGAGGGTGTGAGGCCTCCTTGTCTTCGATTCGTTTGAAGCGTTCGGCTCGGATAAGTGTGCCAAAGTGTGCGTTCACCTCGCTACGATCCTGCTGACACGTGGAAGAGAAATAAATAAATAAACTATAAATAAAACACAAGAAAATATTTTATAAAAAAAAATGAAATTAAGAAATTATTTTATGTAAAAAAATGAACTGAATTAATAAAAGAAAATTTGTGCGAAATCGCTGCCCCAATAAATACTAACGGCTTTAAAAAACATAAAATATATAAAGAAAAGTATGTACGATTGACTCGAAATTCAATTTTTTTGCTATGGGACGCGCATCCCATAAATTGAGGATCGAATAAAACCCATAACTAACCTACGAAACTTTCTAGGTGTTATTCAAGACCACACAGTAATCACGGGCGCCATGAGTGATCACGTAAAAAGGTTTTACACCCAAAAAATGTATCATGCCGTTCAAAAATCTACAGCTGTCATTAGAATATCTCTCAAGTAAGTACCTAAATAGTTATTTTTGGGAAACTCACAGCTATACAGAATGATTTTGGTTATATACCTATATGTAGTGACCCCTGTCAGCTACATAGTTCAGACACCGATGGATAGATGGCGCTGCAATATAACCTGTTGGGCGTCGCCGCCATAATACAGGATACAGCTTTAATAAATTTCCCTTAATAGTGGACAACCGTGTGACGGCATTTAAACGCTTTTGTTTCTGGGAACTTATTTTGAAAATTTCATGTGGAAAAACAAAGTTAACTAGCTAGCTATCAGCGACCACCGCTGTCAGATGCCCGACGCCCAATAGGTTATCAACACTATTGACATACAACCTACATCGCGCTAGTGGAGTTTGTTCGCGCGTTCGGATATATACAGCTATGCTATTCTCTAACGTTTCATTCGTCGACGAGCTCGCGCAACGCTGCCGCGTACAGCGGACTTCTCACGTGATAGCTTAGTAAACGATAGAGACAGAGTACAGTGACAGCGTTGAATTCGTCGTCGAGCCTGTGCTATCGCCTTACAGAATAGCACCCCAGGATTCCAACATAAACAGTTGGCGGGCGGTCCCCAGCCACGATGACCCAGCCTGCCGGAAGATCTTCCCTTTTCAATGGAGGAATCATCCACCTTATTCCTCCATACATATTATTATCTATTATCTATATATATTATGTATATCTATATACATACTAATAATAAAGAAGAGTTTATTTGTTTGAACGCGCTAATCTCCTAGTTAATGATCCGATTTGCAAAATTCTTTCACTAATAGGAAGCTACATTATCCCCGAAGGTTATAGGCTACTTTTTATCCCGGGAACGCAAGTGAATCCGCGGGGAACAGCTAGTAACTGATAAATGTTTACTTTGCGTCTGAGTTATGTGTATTTGAGGCGCGAGGCCCCTGGGACGTAGGTGGTGGCCCACGTCGCCCACACCTAACGCCGCCTATGATCGTACTAATATTAATATGAAATGAAATAATATTGTTAATATGAAATTTGACATGAATGTTATATTTGTTACTTGTAACACCAGTCACCAGGTATCACTCACGCATTTCTGTATACTCTTGGGAAAGCGACGGCTCGGCAGACGCACTGCTCCAACAAATAAAATATTAATATTATTTTCAGTAAACTTCGAAAATCCAACAGAGAAGTATTATACTATAGATGTGGATTCAATGAGTCTGTTTGCTGGAGCACAGACTCTCAACATTCTTATGTAAGTAGACACAATACCTACTAGTTGCTTGAGCACATACTGGTCAATATTCTTGTAAGTACTAGTTGCTGGAGCACATACTGTCAATATTCTTGTAAGAACTAGTTTCTGCAGCGCAGACTGTCAATATGTCTGTAAGTAGCATGTGCTGTCAATATTCTAGGCTTTGTGTACTTACCTACCACCTTCAGCCACATCATCACTGACCACGGTGAAATTGTGGCCTAACACAGACTTATATACATTAAAAGGTACTAGTAGCTGGAACACGTACTTTCAATATTCTTGTAAGTACTAGTTGCTAGAGCACTTACTGTCAATATTCTAATGTAAGTAATAATAATAATTTCCTAGGACATTATTTACACACGGCTTGTATTATGGACAACCAGAAAACTGATTATACTACACCTCATCATATCAGCCGAAAGACTTCCACTGCTGGAATAAAACCTGCTAAATATAAAACCTGTACAAATAAATACAGCCAGACTCAGGAACTCTCTTTTTTTTCAGATTGTAATATATAACGTTTTGGCTTGGCCGGTCACTATACCCGTTCGACTGCCCATCAAGTATGCGAAGTATACGGTTTTCGCCCCCAACGGTAAGATTGTTTCCAGTGGCATAGCGTGGAAATCGCTGAGCGCTGGCAAATTTTGCCCACCTTATTTATTTTAAATCCTTACATCGCATACCGGCATAAACTTAAATAATTTGTTGCAAACTTATTTTAGTTTGTCTTTGAAGCCAGAGGACTTACATCTATACTAATATCATAAAGAGGAAATATTTTATTGTTTGTTTGTTTGCATTGAATATGCTCCGAAACTACTGAACCGATTTTAAAAATTATTTCACTAATAGGAAGCTACATTATTCCTGAAGGTTATAGGCTACTTTTTATCCCGGGAACGCGAGTGAAACCGCGCGGAACAGCTAGTCTATAATAATATTGAAGTTAAAACTGTATCTCGTTGTAAGTGAAGTAATGTAGTTAAAGTCCTTATGAGAATAAAGTTCTTTAAATCTAAATCTACATAACGCAGATCCCGGAATGATGTTAAATACCTACACATGATTTTTAAGTGCGCGTGGTAGGCCAAATCCTAAAGTTTAGCGAAAAATGCTGTAAGGAGTCTCGAGGCCGATTTTGATAAAAACTGAAACTGTAACTCCAAGGTATGTTACTGGCATATAGTACAATTTCATGAAAATGTTACTAATATACCTTGGAGGAATATGGTTGATGCCATTGTTTTCTATACATAAGCGGATATATTTTTCAGGCATGAGTATAAATTCAGCAATACTACCAGTTCCGCCTATCATTCTTATGTTACCTGGTAGGATTCGCCCTTCAGACCACGAGCTGACCTTCCTAGCCGAAGACCTTCCACCCCTAGGATACCGCTCCTACCTAATTATTAAAGACAGAGATCGAAATAGGAGATCCATCATAAAGAAACTAAAGAAAAACAAGAAGACAAAGTATACAAAACAAATTAACAACATGAGGGTCGACGAGGATTCTTTACTCGAGACTATGATACCAGAATACGAATCATTTGAAGATACCACAACTATCAAAGCTGATACTAAAACTACATTAGCAAATGTATCGAAAAGCAATGAAATCGATGATTTTATTGATGTAGAAACATCTACATCTAATAAAACTGTTACAGTTAAAAATGAAATCGAAGACGTTACTGTGAAATATCGTAAAATGGAAACAAATAATTTTATTCTAAACAAAATGGACGAATTTGATGACAAAGGTGATCAAGATGAATACTTTTATAGAACATCTCAGAACTTATTTATCGAGAATAAGGTAAGAGTTATACATAACAATAAATATGGAACGGGGACCGGCGGGTGGGGAGCTTTTTCCGCCAACGCGTTAGCTTGGGCATCCAAAGAGGGAACGCTGCCAGCCTTCTGGGAACCTTGCCGTTGATCAGCAGCACACGTCTCGAGGATTTTTTTTATATGTAGTTTGTATATTTGTTGTAAATAATTATAAATATTTTATAGTCTTTTAAATAAATATAAAAATGATTAATAAAACAATTTTTTTTTCAGTACGTAAAAATAAATTTGGGCAAATCCCGCAAAATCAAAAACATTGTACTATCAAATGGAGTGACAATGAATTTAAACATAGATATGTATTTCTACGCTTCAGATGACCCCAAGAAATTAGATCCAAACGAAATATATCGAATCAATCCAGGAGCATATTTCTTTAGACCTATGGATCCAGAACATCCAGAATATATAAAAGACAATTTTCATGTAAAAGTTTTAAAGACTGATATAGTAGAAGAGATACAATACACTTTAGCTGATTATGCTTATTTTGCTGTAAGAATATATCAGGATAAGCCATATATTGAAATTGATTGGGTAGTTGGACCAATATCTATTGATGATGAAGTAGGCAAAGAGGCTTTTATAAGATATTCAACAGATTTGAAAAATTACGGCGTATTTTATACAGACTCTAATGGAAGACAGACTATTAAACGTATAAGAAATATCAGACCTACGTATAGACCTAGTAAAATTGATCCTATCTCAGGTAATATATCAACATTTTTATCTTCTTGACATAATATAAAATGAAGTTGCTTCTGCTGTCTGTTCGCTTAGTTAAACTACTCAACGGATTTTAATGCTGTTTTCAGAAATAGATAGTCATTCACGCTCAAACGGCTAGACCAATTTTGATAAATTTGGTATGAGCTGGATTAACACATAAGATACTCTCTAACTCTAGGGATCGCAGGTGAAACCGCGGGGCGGAAGCTAGTTACTACATAAAGAAAGATTATACCCACTTAAAGTATAGGGCTTACAAATAATTTGAAAACATAGGGTGTAATAACCCGAGTAGCATTTTTTGTTGGTATTTCGTTGGGCCACTGATCGGCACAACCACCACTACCGTTGGTCAACCGTTGCGAGTGACACACCTGTTTTCAGTAATGCCAACGATGTCTCCCAACATAGGGCCTACCAGGACGACTATGTTGGGCCAACCACTGTTTCTCATCGTTGGGCCAACCACTGTTTCTCATCGTTGGGCCAGATTAACATTTGCAACTTATGGCCTACAGCTATACGACTACGTTGGGCCAACCACTGCTTAGAATTGTAGGGCCAGAATTACATTTGCAACATAAGTCCTACAGCTATATTCCACGGTTGGTATACATGTTGGTTGGTTCTATGGTTGCAAATGTAATTCTGTAACATACAAAGTAAAGGTCTTATGGCTGAATTCACTAACATCACTCAAATCTAACTGCAAATTAACATTTGATAACAGACATTTGAATGCTTTATGGAAGATCTAAAAGTTAAATTATGTTGGTGAATAATATTGGTCTTAAGCTTAATTTCACAAAATGCGAAACCTTTTTTTCTGAACACCTGAGCAATGATTCTAAATTACAGTTACTGTGCGATTTTAATAATTTAATGCCTAACATCTCAGTGATTGACAAGCAGCATCTCTCCCTTCTTGGTGCACCTATTTTCAACGATGCGTTTCCTGATTTTATAAATTCAAAAATTCAAAAATTTCATCAGTCGTCTGACTTTTTATATAAAATACAACCACACATGGCTCTTTTTATTATTAGACTCTGTTTATTTACACCAAAATTTCTGTACCTCCTTCGTTGTTGTAAACTCTGGCTTTTTCCTTTTTTAATCGCTCCCATTGATACAGTTTTAAAAAATGTATTGACCAAAATTCTAAATTTACAGTTTGACGAACGTTCATGGAGTCAAGCATCACTCCCCATCAGGTTAGGTGGCCTCGGTATCCGGACGGCATCAAGTGTCGCACTTCCAGCCTTTCTATCTTCTACTCACAGCACACTGGCACTCATCAGCAACATCTTAAATACTCCTTTAACTGATGTTTGTGTCAGTGGTCAGGTGGAAGCTGTGTCCCACTGGATTTCCATAAATCCTGGTGAAGTCCATCCTGCTAACCCTAAGTCGCAGAAGGAATGGGATACCCCTCAACTCAATAGATCTTTTGCTTGCCTCCTTGAACATTCTAATGATACGGATAAGGCAAGATTGCTAGCAGTTTCTCAACAGGAATCTGGTCATTGGTTGCACGCGCTTCCTTCTTCTAACATTGGTACCCTTTTAGATGCGACGGTGCTTCGTATAGCCCTATGTCTTCGCCTTGGCTCAAAAACCTGCGAGCCACATTCCTGCCACAGTTGTGGCCACCTTGTCGATGACCAAGGACTCCACGGCCTCTCGTGCATAAAAAGCGCAGGCCGCATGTTCCGCCATGCCGCTCTCAATGACACTGTCCGCCGAGCACTGGGTTCCATAGATGTTCCAGCAAAACTGGAGCCCTGTGGCCTCTCCAGAGTTGATGCCAAGAGGCCCGACGGCGTCACTCTGGTTCCATGGAGCTTAGGCCGTGCCTTGGCCTGGGATGTGACCTGCGTGGACACAATGGCACCGTCTCACATCCGGAGCTCGTGCCTTAGAGCTGGAGCGGCAGCGGAGAATGCACAATTCCTCAAGCGCCGGAAATACTCTCATCTCATTGATGATTATGTGTTTGCGGTGCTTGCGGTTGAAACTTTGGGCCCTTGGTCATCTGACACAAAAAAAATCGTCCAAGACATAGGCAAACGTTTGATCTTGGCCTCTGGGGATCTGAGAGCCAGGGACTTTTTTGCCCAGAGGCTAAGTCTGATCATTCAGCGAGGCAACGCCGCAAGTGTCATGGGTACCATGCCAAATTTTGAAGCAGATTATTTTTGTAATTAGTAGTTATATAGTTTAGTTTTTATTTGTTTAGTTTAGTTTTTATTTATGTAAATAATTTTCATCAATACCCTAGCCATAGCTTGTATATATAAAATGGATTTATTATAAATCTTTATGTTGGTGAATTTCACTATTATATAATTACTTAAAAAAATTGCAAAAATAAATTACATAATATTTCGATATCAGTGATAAATGAAAAAAATTTGCAATGACGTTTATTGGAAATTTGATTTACTTGACAATGGCTTCATAATATGAATATAAATATATATATATTTTTTTAAGATCAATAAGCAATTTAACTTGGGTAGATACCTACCTATAGCAAAAATGACCGCAAGTTTTTGTTTAGTCATAATTTCTAACCATAACTTGTCTTAGCACCATTTTTGCTTTCCCTTTTATTAGCAGAAGAAAACCTTTAAAAGGAAAGACAAATTACATTCGTTAATTTTTATAATTCTCAAGGTTCGATGCAACTACATTACATGTTGAAGCTGTCAAATTTCCTATAATTTATGCAGTCCTAGCCCTGATATGGCGATGCTTTGTACTTCTTAAAGATCTTCGGCTTTCTCTGCCTCCATCTATCTTTAGTGAACCGGAACCAGTTTGAAACTACGGCATGAATATCAGCATCTGTGGCTCCTTCAAAAGGTTTATTTAGTCAAACGGCACCTGTAGGTAAGAAATTTTATCATATAGTTATTGTTTTTACTATTACCTACATAAATCATCATCAAAAGTGCAGGAAACAATTTGTGGGTAGGGATAGGTAGGTAGGTGTAGGTATGTTTCAGTACCATATTTTTTTACGGAGCAGGACGTCTTCCGGGCCAGCAAGTAATTAATAATTTCTTGTGTTAATTAATATTTTTACGAAAATTACAAAATAGATATCAATTTTTTAAATAAAGGCCCCGCCATTATTACGGTCACCTATCCCATATAAATGTTTCCAGCCCAACAGGAAGGTAGTTCAAAATAGATTGCAAAATTTGTACCAAACAGACAGACAAACTATAATTAATATAATACTGTATTCCGAGCCGCGAAAACATTAAAAAAATTCTATATGTAGCAAATTTCATCCAAATCCGTTTAGTCTTGCAGTGCTGAATGGTAACAAACATACACGCAAATAATTATCAGCAATACAGATAACTTAGTTACAGTATAACTAATTTAATATATTGAGACTTACCAGGACCATGGCTGGCTGTCCTAGATCCCATATCTACTCCAGTTGACTTTGATGTAATACAAGGTGCACTTATTATTCTGGTTTCTGTAAAATCAAAACATACTTTTTATCACTATCTTTATGAACTACTTTATTCTATAATATACAATATTTACAACAAATATATAAATATATATTTAACAAAACATAATATATAAGTTTGCAGTTTTTGTGAGTGATATGAATTTATTTTCTGTTATCATCAAGTAACTGATCTGTACTATCAATTAATTTAATATCACAGATTTTGACCGTTTACTTTTAATGCTTGTGTCAGACTGATTTTTATAATAAATACAAATCACTGAACTTGGCAAGAAAAAGAAACAAAATATTATTAGAAATATATGTCACACAGGTAGGTAGTCAGGACCAGATAAATCGAAACAGAACAATTGTTGAGAAAAAATTAAAAAACCCAAGGGGAATCTCCATACCAGTAACCTCGATTTCATGGCAATTTTTAGACCATTTTTGTACAAACTCTTTTCCCAAAATAGCTTGTATATTCCAGGTGTCAAATTAATCCCGCCCAAGGACTACTCAATGACCATCAAATTAAGCTTAAGAGAAGTATATGGTTTGTACGTAAAACAACAAATACAAATTACGTATATATAAAACGGTCACCCATCTATTTTTTCGACCGCGCTTACAGATGCTTATCATTAGAGTTGAGATTTATTATTTTATAAATTATATGGATCACGGAACCCTCAGTGCTCGAGTCCGACTCCTACTTGCTTGGTTTAATCTGGCATTATTTATTTTGGAGGAGGGCCTGGTACAAAATAAATAGTAATAGTCCCGTTTAATATACAATGACAGTAAAAAAAACACTCAACTCACCTGTTTCATATAAAATCCGATTGAAGGGATAGACGATCCAAGTATCGTCTGGTAATATTTTTGTTGGCAGGCACTTTATCAGACACTTGTTGAATTTTGAAACTATTTTATGTGGAGGCTAAAGGCACTCCTCAAGTTTACGAGTAATCCACTCCTTTGACGCTCAAACTACCCAAAATACCGCCAATACTCCCATCACAATCGTCAAACTCAACCACCTTGTACATTATCAAGATTACTAAAAAAAGAATAGGTCGTAGGTATTCACTTGCACACTATTTTGTTTGTGTTATAGAAATAAACTTCTAAAATCTCTTCTATCCTTTGAAAAAACAAAAAAAAACGTGAGCACACAGAAAGCACGCAACTACATCAAAATTATCAATACAAAATGGCCGATTTAGCCGGCCGGCCGGCGAATGTCAAAGAGAATATAATAGTAGGGGGAGAGACGGAACATAGAACATTCAATTTATACGCTACAATTGCCATTGACAGATAACGTAGAGAAAATTATGTGTTAAAAATGACACTAGCTACTAGTGAGGATCTTCATGGTAGAAATAAGATCGATATATAGTGATGTGACTGACAAAATATCAATATCGATAAAAGTTGCAACATTGTTGCGTAACCTAGCTTGGTGCCTTGGTCAACTGTTCATAGATAAATGAAATGAGAAATTGTGAAATAAGAAAACTGTATACTTTGAACATTTTTATTAACATAGCCGACATACATAATAGCAAAGCCTACCTATAAATGGCTAATCTTTTACTACTAATAATCACAATTTTTGTTCAATGTTTGTAAAATATCGCACTTTTGCGGTACATTTTAATGGTATAGATAGAATATGTACATTTGATACAACCAATTTTTTTATATTACACCTTAATCATGTTGGGTGAGCGAATATTTTCGTATAACAAAACGTTTATGTAACGTACCCAAGTCACGCATTTATAACTCGACTCAGAGATGACATAGTCCTACAAAATTAAGTATGGTGCTATAAGGGATGAATGTATAGATTATAAGAATATTGAAAAAGTATAGGTAGTATTAATAAAAGCAATTCGTTTCCTTAGATTAAGATTCAAATTAGTCGCGGTTTCTGTGGTTTTGTATCGTTAACCCAGCAAACATACCGCTGTAAACAAAAGTGGAGGATCTCAAATTAATATTTCAGATAAATTACCGATTTTCATCCAGTGGGAAATGTGCAAAAAAACGGTGACTCTCCAAATGTGCTTCTTTCACGCCACATATCTCACAAGATCGGCGGGAACCTCTTTTTGACATTTTAGAAGTTCATAAGATTACAAATGTAAAAAGTTTATCACAAAAACACCTCGCACAAATTGAGTCTCTATCTCGAAAATGAATCCATAACTGTGTCACAAATTATTAGGACGGAGGAGTAATAACTCAACTCAACGCCTAGAACACAATATTTGGTTAAAAATAGACGTATTCAATGCAAAAACAACTTCAATCGCAAATAAATACAACGAAGAACATCCGAAAAGGCAGACCGACATTGTTTAGTTAGTGATACCATACGAATTGTTAATTTACTACCACACTCCTCCTGGCCTTCGCTTTTGAGAAGTTTGAATATCAAACTAACAATGGATTTTAATATAATATCACATAAGTTGTAAAATAATAGTGTAATAATAGGGTTTTTTTTTAAATAAAAAAAAAAAATATATATATATTAATATTAAAAATAATAACTTATGTTTCTACCACATTTTTGTAAGATTGTATTCACTGGCTATATTATTAATTCATCTTTGTATGATGCTAGTAAAAGGCATCAGTGGCCGTACATATTTTTTTGTAAGGCACTTTCTTGCCACTGGCGAATGTTTGGCGACTCGCGCGCGTGTCAAGTCAAGTTTGGTTGCATCACCCGCGCCCGTCCCGCCCGCGGCCCGCACCCCTTTGTAAATTGGTTGGTTGTTGGTTGGCATAATACTACCTATTTTCAATTTGTAATAAAGCATGTAAAATTAATCAGGGGTCATAATATTTTTGTTATATAAATAACTAAGTATAAATTACTCATATTTATTTGAACTAGGCGTGATGTACTGTACGTGTTGATACGTAAATTACACGTACTACTTACATTCATCGAGACTAATTTCCTAGTTTTTTTTTTAAAACTGCCTTTTCTAAAAATGTAACCTAGCTAGATCGTTTTTTTCTCCCCCGAAACCCTCTGCATATTAAATTTCATGACAATTGTTGGAGCCGTTTCCGAGATTCAGATTATATAGGTATTAGATTATTAGGTATTATATTAGGTATTAGATTGTTTTGTGTTATTTTGTTAAAATATGACGATAATTGTATGAGCAGCCCTCGTATGGATTTTCGGTTGAAAATCCAACTAAAACCGCGGTCAGGCCTTTGTTTTATGTTCGTATAAATTTTCTGTTGGGAACGCTGATCGAAACTGCAGTGGGGCCATTGTAGGCTGCTGGTATGAATTTTCGGTTGGAAAACTGTGGTAAGACCTTTGTTTTATTTTCGTATAGATTTTCCGTTGAGAATACTGAGCGAAACCACAGTAGGCCCATTGTAGGCTGCTCGTATGGATTTTTGGTTGGAAATCTAACCAAAACCGGCAGTAGGGCTTATGTTAGATATTTGTATGATTTTGCTGTTGCAAAGCCTACCAATTAGTAGTGAGGCCATTGTTGGCCGTTCGTTAGATTGTCACAAACAACTGTTGGCACCGTTGGCCAACGCAAAATGCTACTAGGGAAGCAAGTATCTGACTCAAAATATAATATCTAATGATTTTCCAGGTAACCTATATCCAGTTACATCAAAAATATACATAGAAGATACAACTAAGAATATTAGGTGTTCAATTTTCAACGACAGATCTCAAGCAGGCGGTTCTTTAAACGATGGCCAAATAGACCTATTGGTACATAGGAGAATATTAACTGATGAAACTGGCATGTTTTTATATTTAAATGAAACGGTTGATAATAAAGGTATAATAGTACGAGGTACGCATTATTTATACGTTTCCAAAGCGGATTATAAGCCAAACAAGATTTTCGAGAAGAAATTCGCAAAGGAAATTGAACTGATACCGAAGATTTTAGCTTCTACGAGAAAACCTTATGGCGTTAAAAGTCCATCGGTTGAATGGGCGAGATTTAGAAATGAATTTTCAGCAATTAGAATTAAATTACCTATAGGTGTACATATATTGACGCTAGAGCAATGGAATGAGGATGCATTACTTATAAGATTCGAGAATTACTTAGAGGAAGATGACATAGTAAGGAATGGAGTTAAAAAAGTATTTCTATGGGATCTGTTCGTTAATATCGAAATTACTAGTATTAGAGAAGCGACTCTTGGTGCTAACATGTGGCTGAAAGATTGGGTGCCATTACAGTGGAGGAAAAGTGAGAAATTCGTTAAGAATTTCAATAAATGCTATGGTGTAGCTGTGGATAATTTAGAGTTAAGTGAAGATGAAGAGATAAAGCCTATTGAAGAAGTGAATATTAATTCTACTATTAGTTTAAAGCCGCAACAAATACGTACGTTTGTTGTAGGCTACAAATATATTAGCTTTTAATTGCAACAAGCTAAATGGAATCTACCTGATAATGTTGAGGATATTTATGATGCAAATCCCTTGAATACGGACACAGCTTTAATAGGGAATATGCATGTTTTTTTTGCTTTAATAAAAGCTCATTAATATAAGAAACAGTAGGAAAACATATATTTCGGACTAGCTGTTCCGCGCGGTTTCACTCGCGTTCCCTGGATAAAAAGTAGCCTATAACCTTCGGGAATAATGTAGCTTTGTATTAGTGAAAGAATTTTTCAAATCGGTTCTGTAGTTTCGGAGCCTATTCAATGCAAACAAACAAGCAATCAAATCTTTCCTCTTTATAATATTAGTATAGATAACTATAAAAATTACCAAGTTATAAGCCATCAAAGATTTATTCCTATCTCTTTCTAGCAAAACAGAATTTAGCATGGAGTTTATATTGCCGTCATAGTATAAGACATTTTATATTTAATTTTTCTAAATTTAGTTTACTATAATTGTAAATTCCTAGTTTTTTTTCCTTGTTCCTTTTCCTAAAATTTTATGACTAATTTTAATTTTAATTGACAAGCCAGTTGGCGCAATTGGTTAAGACACCACCTATCACGCCGCTGGTCATGGGTTCGATTCCCATCCAGGACAAACATTTGTGTGCATGAACACGTCTGTTTGTCCTGTGTCTGGGTGTAATTATCTATATAAGTATGTATTTACAAAAAAATAAATAATAGTATATGTAGTATATCAGTTATCTGGTTGTCCATAGTACAAGCTCTGCTTAGTTTGGGATCAGATAACCGTGTGTGAACAATGTCCCAGGATATTATTATTATATAATTGTTTTTAACTACAGTTTTAATTATTATTTATTGTTTCTTATTTCAAATTATATTTAGATACTTTGTTTCCAAGTTTGTGTTTGCATGTTGTGGCATCTTAATAGGTTGTGCATTTACGTTTGTTTTTATTTTAATTAGTTTATTGTGTTATTTATAATGTAATAACCACTGGTTGTCCTAAATAAATAAGACGTCACATACTATGTCCGATCTCTCTGTCTAATCGCTGTCTAATTAGTAGTTTAAAATGCTTATATCTTCCGTGTTTCTTGGCCGATTTTAATTTAAATTTCACTTTTTGAAATCTTTTTTACGGTATTTTCATATTTTGTTAAGAAATGCGATAAAAATATCATGCATATCCCAAATCCAGTGATTAATAATTTAAATTGTTAAATATTGTATAAGAATATAAGTTTTAATGAAAAATCATAGAGTACTGTTCAATATTGTACAATCAATTCCTCTTTATAAGCAATATTGTCTTGTTCCAACCACTTGAGACTTCTTAAGTCGCGCTTCGATATTTTTCAATATACCTGGTAAGTACAAATAAAAGAAACGTTAAGATAAAAATCATTTATTTGGCTTGATAATATAATAAAAATACAAATCATGGCAAAAATTATCATTCGATTTATAAAAATAATCTTTTAGCTATTTTTGTGCGTTGCTATTTAAATTTTTATTAAAATTCTTAGGCTGAGATCTATAGAGCGTACTTTGACTTTGCTCAGACTATACCGTACAAAGTCGGTATTTCAAATGTAATTTTCGAATCTCTCTGAGTGTGTGCTAAGCAAAGTCTAAATATACCTAATGGACGACTTACCAAAAACTTTGCTACAAATTAAAACACACAACTATTTACTTTATTACGTAGGCTTATACCCTCAGTAAAGTCTGAGCAAAGTCTAAGCACGCTCTATAGATCTCAGCCTTAGTCTCAGCATTTAAAATTAACGATTTACACAAAAATATACATTACAAATCAATATAATCATATTCAATCTTAAACGTCCTAATTTCTTTGGCTCTTATTTTGATCTTTAATCCATCATCATTCACTTCATCACGATCTTCTGCTACTTTCTTATCACCAAACTGTCCATAATCATCATTAAAACTTCTAGCAAAATCATCATTTTTCGTCCAAACCCATTTACTATTCCTTAACTCTGTACCAGATAGAGACAATTCTTTAACTGATTTAATGTTCACATTCTTTAAAATACTTGATAAATCTACTTCTACAGTTGAATTTGCCGATTTCTCTAAATAATTTTCAAGACGAAGTAATATATTAGATTTTAAAGGTTCTACGGTTAACAAATGAATTCCTTCTGGTAGTTTATCTTTCAACCAAGAATACGCTTTTTTCAAACCCAACCATCGTTCATAATTTACATCAGCAGCATCAGAAACGAATACTATAGGTGGTGAATGCATTTCTAGTACACGTTTCCTCTCTCTCGCACCATCGCCTTTAGTACGAGATAGCAATATCCTATGTTTCCCTCTAACTACCAAGCCTAATCCATTTGCAATTTCGTTTAACGCTTCACCTACTCCAAATGCGTCATCTCTCAACAATCGCCTATGTAACATTACTTCTATATTGCCTTCTATCAAAGACGCGCCACCTTGCGATCTATCAGTTAAAACTACTAACTTATTAGCATCATTTTCAATAAATATCTCGTTGGTTATCGGATAATAATTTCCACTAACAGGCTCATCTAAAGTAACATTCCATTGCGGTCTATCATTCATTTTCCTCTTCAACATTTGCCTGCCATTTGAATCTGTGTAAAACTCCCCATTATTCAATATATCTGTTTCATATCTAACTATGTACTCCTTCCCTATACCATCGCCAACTGGAATTGGACCTACAACCCATTCGTGTTCTATAAAATCTAATTTATCATAAATTTTAACGACACTTAGAGAATTAGGCATTTCGACTCTATTCTCTTTGACCACAGTCCCAATTGCCCCTTTTAGTTTCTTGTAAGTTAGCTCAGTAGGTTCCGTATCATTGGGACGGAATATATAAGCCCCAGAAGACCGATTTGCAGCTATTTCATTATCACCATAAAAACCTGGATAATAATAGAAGTGTATAGTGAAGTTTATCTCATTTCCATCTGGTAGGATTATATTTGTTATCTGTCCTGTTCTGTTGTCGATTTGGAGTTTTATGTGCTGGAATATAAAGGTTATTATTAGTTGCAGTCTTGAAATTTACAGAACATATAGATCCCTCGTAGGGTTCGAACCTACAACCTTCGATATGGCATCCAATGCTACCATTGAGTTACCATTAATCTAAATTATTTGGAAAATTACCTGATTTTCAATAAAAACAGCTTCATCATCGAATCTCTCGACTACCATCGGATCATCAGACAGCATCCTCATCTCTTCATCGTTGAGCCCCAAGAATTGATTAGCCAATTTCTCATTTAAATCACCATCTTTAACTTTAACTATATAATCATTTTTAACTTCAAAAACATCAATATCTTTTCCTCTATTAACAGATTTCGCTTTACGCGTTTCCGTGTTTAATTGTTTTTTGTAGTAATCTAAGTATCTATCTATATTTCTCTGTTCATCTTCTAGATTTTTAATTTCTAAATCTGTTTCTTGTTTCACATCTTTAAAATAGTCGTTTAAGTTTTCGTAAAAGTATGATTTTGTTGTTTCTCTTTTTGTTTTTGTTATTTTTTTTATGTAGTACGATTTGTAACTCAAAGGATGGAGGTAGGCGATGAAAATAATTTCATGTGTGGCATTTGATTGACGCGTTGGAATATTCAATATCTGTTTTGGTATATCTACTAATTGAGAATCGATTTTTTCACCTGAAAAAAAAATGTTGTATGTACCTCTGTCTCACATAGATGGATACCCCCGACACTCACTGCAAAATTGGTTATAATTTTCAAACGGCTGAGCGGATTTTCTTGAAACTAACCTTCTAAACTAAACTTCTAAGAGAACTCTCGATTAAAAAACAATGAGTTCATTTAATAAAGACTTTTGAATTTGATTAAGACCGTTAAAAATAAGATCCCTCAGGAACGAAAGAAACCGCATGGCAATCTACACTACATCCATAAAATTCACAAATAGTATATCAGTTATCTGGTTGTCCATAGTACAAGCTCTGCTTAGTTTGGGATCAGATAACCGTGTGTGAACAATCTCCCAGGATATTTACTTACCATTAGGCGCATAGACTTCATAAGTGCCGTCTAAAACTGGAATATTTATAGGTTCCTCTCTGTACCATCCCAGAGAATTATATACTGTTACCTGGAAACAAATAATACCAATACAGGGTGGAAATTTGAGACGGGTCAGTAAGGGCAGCTACCTTAAGGGTTGAAGCCACGCGAATATGGTCTTACGAGACCATCCCTTATTTTTTTAGCTATCGGCATTTACAGAATTTGAAAAAAAATTACAGTCAGCGAGAAATCGGCGATTTCTCTAAATATTTTTTTATTAGCTTATTCAATCCTGTCTCCGACAAGGATCAAAAGGCAAAAGGTTGAGGTGTCACAAATAAAAAAAACTATTCTGTATGCAAAATTTCAGCCCGATCCGTCCAGTGGTTTGACCTGTACGTTGATAGATCAGTAATCGCGACCCTCGCCGATTATATATTTAGATATTCTCACCACAAATTGCCGGCTATTCTCAGAGGTGTGGCACCTTGACTCGTTCAAGTGACATCTATCGTAGCTGAAGATTGGTGGCTTCACTGTATCGTTTTGCATGAATTTACTGAAAGAAACAACATCATTAATCGACTTCAAAAAGAAGGAGGTTAACAATTCGACGGAATCTTTTTTTTATGTATGTGCCCCGATTACTCGAAGACGCTTGGACCGATTTGGAAAATTCTTTTTTTGTTTGAAAGGATATACTTTACAGGTGGTCCCATGGTCATCAGGTAAGGATCTGATGATGGGGTCCTGGAGAAATCGAGGGAATTCTTCAAAATTTATAGGCACTTACAATGTTTTTCATATTTTCGTCTGTTAGTCATCACCTCATGTTAAGTTGATGATGGAAGGTATAACTCCTTAACGGTTAACGGAGTTAGGGGATAATTCTTTAAATATTATTGGACAGATGCGACCGTTAGTTGTATTATTTGATGTGATGATGGAAGGTGCAACGATAGCGGATACTAGGTCAGCGATAAAACATAAGAAACTAAAAATTTAAAAATAAAAATTGTTGTTAAAAACAGAACCGCCTTCAAAAGCACTAAAAAGCATAAAATAACTATGTAGGATCTCTAATCTGACAGTTTTGGAGTCACAAATTGCACGCAGATAGCCTAGCTAGCATATGGAGAAGAACATAAAGACGGAAGGCGGAAGTTAGTTTATAATATTAAGGATTATCTTCTCATATCTTCTCACATCCTCTCATATCTGCTCACATCTTCTCATACTCACTTAAAAGCTTGTCTAGCAATGATGATGCCGTCGTCGATCGCTTGATTGAGCATTCTCTCGTAATCATGAGTCACGTGTTGCTTCTCTGTGCCAGTAATGGCGTCGTGATGCTGCATTACTCCTATATATTAAAAAATTATGATCCAAAGTCTATCAAATATGTCATTTTGACGTTGAATAATGGTGTTGATTCTGTTGTTTACAAATTAAACTACTCTCTTTCATAAAAGTCTTATATAAAAAATAAATTAATTAATTATAAAATTACAGCTGTTTTTTGAACGGCTTACCCTAGCCATAATTTCACCCCTCGCCACTGCTGGCTACCACCCTCAAGTTGAAAATTTGTCGCCAAACACCTACCGGTGTGTTCCGGCAATTGCACTTGAGAGCCAGTTGCCTTCTCGGCATTGTAACAGGTCGGCAACACATTGGCAGTACCTCTGGTATTGCAAATGGCAATACGCGACGGTAACCACTTACCTCAGGTGGACCGCCTGCCTGCTTGTCGACCTTCTGACATAAAAAAGCAACATTTTTAGTAATCATGTTCAATGTCATGTCGGCTTAAATACACGTTGAAAAAATTAAAAGGACTATCTGACAGGACTAAAATATCTTTCATCCCTTTCTTATATTTTTTGATAGAAAGAGATATAGTGAGATTAAATTTGTTTAGTTTGTAACCAACAGAATTGGGGCCGAAGTCAAAGAAAAATAAAAAAAGATATTTTTGATTATTTTTATTTATTTTTTTATATCAAAATCACTCACCCATAGCACTTTTGAGTTCATTTAATACGAATATGTTGTGTTTTTCCAATCCAGCTAATACTTGCAACTGTTTTATCATCTGAAAACATATATTATCACTTTGTTACTTCATAAAAGTTGAGATTCTCGAGAAATGATGATTCTGAAATGCTTTTTTCTCTGTATACTTTGTTCCGAGAGATTTGAAAACATATGTTAAACTAGAGAATATACGACGAGGAATAGGCTTTTAATTTTTTTTTTTATTAATAACGTCAGAAAAAATCCTGAAAATTGAGAATGAATTCTACTCTTAATTGGCCCATCCAAATAACTTGAAAAATATTAACATACATTCTGAATTCCATTAGAAAGAGAATAGTTTTCTTACTTTTTTAAAAAAGGTTAAGTTTTTTTTATATAACATAAAACCGTCTTTTTTACAAAACTTGGCTGACACACTACCATGTGTCACGATTAAAATAGTTCTTGTTTGTTTGTGCGTTTATCTACCTGTAAATAATTGTTGCCTTCCCTTTCAAAGTATTTAGTGGTCGGTCGAGATGTGAAATAGCCAGTCCAGTATGAATTTGGGTCGCTCGCGTATGGGAAGAAATCATCTTGTTTTGTTGGTAGAGATGGGCTGGAATTTAAGTTAGTTAAAATAGCGATTGAATTCTAATCCGCTTGTATCTCAGCAATCGTTGTATATTTCAGCAATGTCATTGTATTGCGCTATGAGACAGTTGCTGTTAAACATTGTAGAACTGATATTTTAGCTAACTTGTTAAATGGTGGTGAAAAAGATAATTCTAATCGGCTTGTATCTCATCAATCGTTGTATATTTCAGCAATGTGATTGTATTGCGCTATGAGACAGTTGCTGTTAAACATTGTAGAGCTGATATTTTAGCTAACTTGTTAAATGGTGTTGAAAAAGATAATTCTAATCGGCTTGCATCTCAGCAATCGTTGTATATTTCAGCAATGTCATTGTATTGCGCTATGAGACAGTTGCTGAACTACATTGGGGAGTTAATATTTGAAATTAACTTGTAAGAACATTTTCTTACAAGTTAAGAAGCGGTAAGAAAGATAACTCTAATGCGCTTGTATCTCAGCAATCGTTGTATATTTCAGCAATGTGATTGTATTGCGCTATGAGACAGTTGTTGTAAAACATTGTAGAGCTGATATTTTAGCTAACTTGTTAAATGGTGGTGAAAAAGATAATTCTAATCGGCTTGCATCTCAGCAATCGTTGTATATTTCAGCAATGTGATTGTATTGCGCTATGAGACAGTTATTGTAAAACATTGAGATAATATTTTAGTACTTATGCTATTTAAAAACGTAGGTATACTCACTTGGATTCTTTCACAGATTTCAAATAGCAATTCGGAGTTGAGTAAAACAATTTAATGTTAAGTCCATCTTTAGCTGATTTCATGTTAGCAATTCTGAAAAATATACAATTAGCATTTTAATAAAACTATGTATATTCATGCAGAGTCAGAGTGGCAGTGATATGAAAATGAATCTTATGCCTTTGCAATAAAGTTCATCTACTTAATCTATGATTCAGTATATGTAGATTCAAATGGGCCTTATTACAATATCATATCAAGCCATATATTATAACAAGGGTACGAAAATATACCTATGGACGAGCCCCTTGTACCGAAGCTGTGTCGCTATATAACAGTTGAGAGATCTGTCCGAATGAGATAGAGCTATGTTACGGAAAGAGAGGCGTTTATAGGTATTTTTTCGCACCAAAACAGTAAGTAAAGTTTTTATTAGGGAGTAACTTAGTATGTATGTACTATTTCTAATTCAATGCTGATAAAGCATTAATATTTATGAGAAAAAACCACTCTAAAAATGTCTCTTCATAAATCATTTTCTAAAAGAAAGTTCTTTAGTTTTATAAGTCATCAAAACGTCTATAAGGTCGAAGTTCACCGACAATAAAACGGTCTGATAAATTATAATCGGGCGTTTACGATGACTTTTTCCTACGAAAATTAGTCGGTGAACATAGACCTAAGTCTCCAATATGGCTTAACTTTATATCTCTCAATCTCGGGAATATGACTAAAAACTAATACATTTTGCTGTTCACATGCAAAACAGTACATGCTAATTTAATATTACAGATTCAAAATACTGTACAGATCATCATGCAATTTTAGAATAAGATATAAACCTAAAAACTACATGCAATTATTTAAAAAAATATAGAAATTGGACAGTTTGAAAGTTGTTCTGCAATTTAAAGCTAATGCTCAAATAAAAACTCACTCAATAAGTTTATCCAGGTTTTTATACCACATTGAAGCGTCTTGGTATGTGAAATCACCGCCCATTGTAATAATAGTATTGTTTGTACGGTAATGCAAGGACTGTTTTCTTACGTAGTCAATAAAGAGTGGCACCTGAAAATATTGTTAACTAACTATACTTGGAAATGGGAACCAGCAAAAAAATCCTTGTTTAGACAGTGGTCCGACCGCCGGCGAGAAAACGACTAACTATCGGCGATTTTCTCTCTCAAGAAACGCACAATAAATGTACATTCCGTGTAAACGAAAGAGATGCATATATTAAAAGTTGCTCTCTGACTGTTCACTGTCGACAACGACTCGCTTTACTAGTATTGTCGCTGAGCGACGAGCTTTCAAAAATAAACTCGCTCAGCGATACTCGTTCAGCGATGCTCGATCGCTTGATCATTTCTTTACAGTGCGGCATTGTGCATTGGTTTGCACAGGACTAAGCGACCGCGGGCGAGTGGCGCGAGTAATCGCTCGTCGCACTTGCACACTCGCTTATAGCCCGGCGACAAAACTATCGAAACTACACACTCGCTTCTCGCTGATCGCCAACTCGTTTATAGGTTCTAGTTCTACTCGTTTATCGTTAATCGTCGGCGGTCGGGCCACTGCCTTAACCAACCAACCACCGGTGTTTTTTCTTCAATTTGAAAATGATTTAACTCCCGACGCAAAAACCAACAGGGTGTAATAATTTTGACGTGTCTGTCTGTGTGTGAGTGTCTGTTTATGGCCTCATAGCTCCTGAACGGATGGACCGATTTTGATTTAGTATTTTTTGTTTGAAAGGTGATTTAATCGAGAGTGTTGTTAGCTATGTTTCAAGAAAATCCGCTCAGCCGTTTGAAAATTATCACCAATTTCTTCTTATTATACTTACTAAGGAAATAATATTTAAGGTACGATAGGATTTACATGTCCATGTGGGTAAAAATATGAAAACAGATATAAACTATTGGCCAATTCTTTATTTTAATTGAGGGTTAAATTTACGTACTGTATCACTTGGTATAAGGTGAACGAAAACATTACGTAATTTGTCAATTTGAAAACCCTAAAAGATTTGGCGAAACGGTCGAAAAGTCGACCTAAAGTAAGTTTTATGTTTGTAATCGATTTTTTCCAATGCGTGCTGTAATTTTATTGTAATAAAAATGTATCACTATATGACGGTAGTTAAGACATGTTGGAGGCTAAGTTGTGTGATGACTTATAAAGCAAGAAAACTGAAGTTTGACATAGGATCGGTTGCATAAATAAATAAATAAATATCCTGGGACATTCTTCACATATGGTTAACTGATCCCAAACTAAGCAGAGCTTGTACTATGGAAACCAGATAACTAATATACTACATATACTACTTTTTTTTTGTAAATACATACTTATATAGATAATTACACCCTGACTCAGGACAAACAGACATGTTCATGCACACAAATGTTTGTCCTGGATGGGAATCGAACTCACGACCAGCGGCGCTACAGGTGGTGTCTTAACCAACTGCAATACAAAGCATGGTAATACATAGTTCAGTTAACTTTAACTACTTTGTAACTCAAATTAGGTAGGTATACTATGATTAATAATCGAATGACTTACTTAATCAATCTATCCAAATTATCAAACCACATCGCAGCCACTTGATAGTTAAAGTCATCACCCATTGTTACTAGCGTGTTATTTGTTTTGTAATACTGCGCCATGTATGTAACATGGTCGAGAAACTCTTGGGCCTGAATTAGAAAAAAACTGTGTACCGCAGATGTCACAGGATAAGTGATAGCACTAAAGTGGCGCAGGATATAAAAAAAATCAAGTTTCATACTCCCAAGTATATTAATTCATAATAGTGACAACATTTTTTTTTATTTTTGGTAGAAGAACCTAGGTAAACTTTAGAGTTTTAGTTTATTTGATTAAATAAAATACAAAAACAATATTTTTTCAATGAAAGCAATAAGATATTGCAAAAATATTACAGTAATAATAGGCCGTTTCTCACTGAAGTTAGAAAATGGAACCACAGTGAAAAATATGCAACGTACGCGGCAATGTAATGCACCCAAAGATCCCAAGGTGATCATTTTATAAAACCGGATTATCATGCATTTATTTAATACTAAAACTTCGAAAAAACTACTTCATGCAAATTGTGTCTAGTGGATTAGCCTTTACTTGTCAATGTTCTAACTATAGCAACATAATTTAAAAAAAAATACCAATATTTTTAAATTAAAATTCCCCCACGAGTTCCGATGGCAGATGTTATTGTTAGAGATTCTAAGTCAAAGCTATTTATTTATTAATAGCGACCCGCCCCTGCTTCGCCCGGCTTTTCTCAGCTTTACTGTACTATAATATGCATGTATTATACATATAAACCTTCCTCTTGAATCACTCTATCTATTAAAAAGAACCGCATCAAAATCCGTTGCGTAGTTTTGAAGATCTAAGCATTCATAGAGACAGACAGACGGAAGGCGACTTTGTTTTATACTATTTATTAGTGATGAAAGTGAAGTGATAGTGAAGTGATTAGTGATGCATCGGATCTGAAATCCAAGTCGGTCTTTAAGAGAAGAACCGGAAACTCTACAAGGCGTTCGTATACAAACCGATTACATTGGCAATATTATTTTCCAAATATATAGACAAAATCCTATCCCGTTTTCATTGAGATTTATGCATGCATATATATAAAATATATCCATGCACACTTACTTTATGAGTTTGTCTAGGTTCTTGTACCACATCGATGCGTCTTGATATTGGAAATCTTCACCCATTGTCACTAATATGTTTTTTGTCGGGTAAGCTTTAGACATGTTTCGAGAAATGTCGAGGAATAATTGCACCTTTGTAAGAAAAAAATACCTAGTCTATCAAATCTAAGAAATACTCTTTGACGTTTAGGAATGTCATAGAAAATAAACCTTATAGCGTCATAATAAGGTTTATCCACTAAACTGATGGTTACTGAATGTCATACAGTGTTATACAACGAGTTGAGAGCGTTTATAATATACAGGGTGACTTTGCAAGGTGTTGCCAAATTTTTAGGAGCGACTCTGAATCAGTAACTTAATCGATATACGTAAAGAACAAAAAAAATTTTTTTTCATTTTAATTATTCCTATCCGCTGTTTAAAAATAGTACGCGTGGATAATTTACTTCATTCATAGAAAAATACGCACGCACGTCACGATAGTTTCGCAAAAGTTAAACTGCAAGTGTAGTAGTGATTATGGTGCGCGAAAATAAGCCTTATGCTTAACAACATAAGGATCGGGCGCCCGCGCAAGCTAGGGGTAGCGGGAAGCGTAGGCCGACAAAGGGAGGGGGAGAAGCGGCGCGAGCCGGGTGGCTCTTTTGGGAAACGTCCTTGCGAATCAGTAGTGACCGTGACCTCATTGCGTAAGCGCATGCCGCTCTTATCGTGCGCCGCTCCTGTTGTATCGCGTCTCGCCGCTCGCGTGTGCAGTTGAGTGTTGTTGTGACTTGTGACACCAATCATGGCGCATCATTATTCACATGCCGAACGATATGAGATGGTGCGTTGCTACATACTTAGTGGAGAAAGTTTACGTGGTGCGCAAAGACTTTACCGTAGTGATAGTTTACCCCGTTTACAACGTCGAGGAATCACCTCGACTGTACCATAATTTTAGCTGCGAATCAAAATTTACTGGATTTCGGACAATTCATCACTTTTATAATGCCTGTAAGTTGATTTCAATTTCTTATCTGATTACAGTTTGTTAGCTGATTTCAATTTTTTAAATACGCCTTAATTTTTTAATTAGGACGGTCCTAAGCCCGTTAAAGTATGAAGGGAAAATTGGAATCATACAAACAACTTGCCGTTTTGCTAATAAATAACAATCAGATCGTGTTGATGAAATTGCACCGTATGTGCACTGCATAAGAACTTGTTGGCGCGCTTGTCGTTATGTGGTCTGCATAAGGTCGTTTTTGACTCTGGTCTCTGATGAATGACGCTGCACGCGGTGTCTCTTTGTTGAGTTACTTTTAGGAAATTTTCAATAATTTTTTTTTTGAAAAATACTACGGTTACAAATAGTTACTACAAAGACGTATTTTAGTATTGTTCTATAGAGCTTATTTAAAAAATTTGGCAACACCTTGCAAAGTCACCCTGTATAACATTATTAACATCTTGTAGCAAAATGTTATCATGCTACACCATATTGTATAACTTTATATAACTGCTCTGTGGAATATACGGGAAAGGGAAGACCGAAAAAGAGATGGATGGATTGTGAGAAAGACAATATGGGTAAGAACGGAGTGAATGCCGATATGACAGATAGAAGGGCTGAATGAAAGAAGAGTACATATTGTGACCACAAATGATTGGGAACAAGGCAGAGATGATGATAATAACAACAGTGTGGGAGCACCTTATGGTTAACTAGCTGTTCCCCGCGGCTTCACTCGCGTTCCCGGGATAAAAAGTAGCCCATAACCTTCGGAAATAATGTAGCTTCCTGTTAGTGAAATAATTTTTCGAATCGGACCAGTAACTCCGGAGATTAGCGCGTTCAAACATACAAACTCTTCAGGTTTATGATTAGTATAGATAGATAGATAAATTAAAAAAATACAGAAAGTACCTTACAACACGCATTGGAAAATAAGTCTATTATTATTACATTGACTATTTCCGTAAACATATACCAAAGTAAATAATCATTAAGATTCACTTATGAGTCAATAAAGCGTCTTATCAGATATTTTATAAATCAAATTATTCCTCATTTTAGAGGGTGATGATATGGTCGAGTGATAAGCCCACAAAGCCTTGAAAAATTTGATGTAAATACCTACCTTTTCGTCAGCATTATACATAGGTGAATCCGGGTCATCGATTATAGGCTCATCATTGCATAGTACGTCGAAGCAAAAGCCGGCCGGAGGCGAATAAGTATTGTATAGCACTCCAGTAAAGATGTCTGATGAATTACCTGAGGAGCGAGAGGGGAGATCATTTGAAAGGGATAGAAAGCTGCCAAGTAATAATACCAACAAGTTTTTGTCGCTTAGTAAGTTTTGTAATCTAGCAATATTTTAAATATGGCGAAGTTTGTTAAGAAGCTAATTCTAATCGGCTTGTATATCAGCAATCGTTGTATATTTCAGCAATTTGATTGTATTGCGCTAGGAGACAATTGTTGTAAAACATTGTGGAGCTGATTTTAGCTAATTTGTAGAAAAATTGCCGTAAGAAAGTTAATAATCCTAATCGGCTTGTATCTCAGCAATCGTTGTATATTTCAGCAATGTGATTGTATTATGTTATGAGACAGTTGCAGTACTACATTGTGGAGCTGATATTTTAGATAATTTGTAGAAAAATGGCCATAAGAAAGACAATTCTAATCGGCTTGTATCTCAGCAATCGTAGTATATTTCAGCAATGCAATTGTATTGCGCTATGAGACAGTTGTTGTACAACATTGTGGAGCTGATAATTCTTACCTAAATCATCATCTCCCCTCCAAAGCATCTCCATATTCCTGGCTGATAATCTATAATTTTTATCTTGATAATCGATTCGGCCTAGGAACAATCCGTCATATTCCATAGCTGAGAGTAGGGATGCGAATTCTCGGGAATGTCCGAAAGGATCTATTTGCCAACCGACGCGAGGTAGTGCGCGTTCACCGAACGTATCGCTAATTTTGCTGGAAAAAAAGTTACATGTTGAATAAGACATGTACTAGACCGGCCCGCGGTTTCACCCGCATTCCCGAGGAATCTCATGTTTTACCGGGATAAAAAGTATCCTATGTGTTAATCTAGGTTATAAACTTTCTGTGTTCCAAATTTCATTCAAATCCGTTCAGTTGTTTATGCGTGAAAGAGTAACAAACATCCATCTATACATCCATACTCACAAACTGTAGCGGCAACTGGCTCTCAAGCAATAGGGTAGTTGGCACTGTCAAAAATAAATGACCAAACACTAACCAATGCATAAAACATCTAAAAACACGTGGAAATATCAAATATGTTGTACATTTAATGCTTTTTATGATTTTTAATTACCAGTGGAACCACTAAGAGTAGATGATTTGATGCTGTGAAACTATGACGTCATAATGTAATATTTCATACAAAATTCCATATAAACTATCGTTTTGTCATTTATTAAAAAGTAGCTGATTTGATATGTCAGTCAACTACCCTATCGTCGGAACACACCGGAAGGTGCTTGGCGACAGATTTTCAACTTGTGTGTGGTAGCCAGCCAGGCGGGTACTACAAAGTACCCTACCACCGTGCTATGGTTTCCTCACGATGGTTTCATTCACCGAAAGCTCAAGCTCATTGTAAAAGCTGTTCTAGAAAACCTACCTCAAACCCCAAGTGAACTGATCAATGGTGCTCTGGTAATGAGAAGCTGCTTCATCATTCATGCTCCAAGCGCCTCCTACGAACTGCAGCCTGCCTTCCTTGACCAGGGTCTGAACTTTCTGCTGGATAAACGCTGGCTGCAGCACCCACCACTTCCAGAAGAACGCTGTCTCTACGTAGATGAACCTGAAGGGGGGGGGGGGGGGGAGCATACGCTTGTAGTGCCAGGAGTAACTCACGATGGCAACTGTCTTCTCACTTCTCACAAATCAGACCTCACGAAAAATTCGAACCTTACTTTTTGTCTACAAACGAAATGACCCTTCTGTGCCAAAAGCGATGTTTCAGAATGAGCCACCTACTAAAAAAAACCGGCTAAGTGCGACACTGACTGGCGCACCGAGGGTTCCATAATTTCTTTCTTATATCATAATACGTAATGTATAAGTAAAGAACTATTTTCTGTATTTTTTCTATATTTTTGGCCCTGTAGTTTCGGAGATAAGAGGCGAATGGTAAATTTTCGCCTATTTACTTCAAAAATATTTGTCTTAAAATTATAAAAAATAAATATTTGAGATTTTCACAACGATCCCTTTCATTTGATATGTCACACGATATGCAAAAATTTTTTTTAATTTTCTAATTTACCTCATAAAGTGGCCACCCATGTTTGAAATTCATTTATTTACGTTACACGTCCGTGTTTGGGTCACCGACTTATATATGTGTACCAATTTTCAACTCAATCGATCTAATAGTTTCGGAGCAGCTGTGACAGACAGACACACGAGTAAGGGTTCCGTATTTTCATTTTGAGGTACGGAACCCTAAAAACGTGAAAACTACGTACTTTCGTTTCGGATCCTCCCATAACTCTTTTATCACTGTGTCCAAGATATATTGTACTCCAGCTTTCTGGATGTCATTTCGACCTGGAAACACAAGAGTCAGGGTTATTCAGTAGTCCAGAAATTACCTTAGTACTTGTAAAATAGGTAAGAAAAAAAAAAGATACATCCAAAAAAAGCTTGAGAAAAAATAATCCCATAAAGGTTTCTTAATTTCCTTTTAAGTTACGGAACCCTAAAAAAGTATATAAAGACTTACTTCCATAATAATACTGGTCCACTGTCTTCAACCATCCCACGTCGTCATGGGTATGGGGCACTATATGAACGTTCAGGACATCAGGATCTGTCACCGGGCAGAACTGCCAAGAAAAAAAAACTGTCAAATGAGAGCCAAACTCAGGTTTTCAATATGTCGCCAAGCGCCTACCAGTGTGTACAGCAATATTTTTTTGCTTTAATTAAAGATCAAGAAGTCAAATATCAAAATCAAAAACTCATTTATTCAGTTTAGGCCCTAATAAGGCACTTATGAATGTCAACAGTTACAGTTTTACAATAGACTCTACCACCGGTTCGGAATACACTTCGTCAGTAAAAAAAAATTTAGGATAACTAAAGTAACCAATATACAACGTGTTACGGAAAGGTCATATTCATCCGAAAGGGGTGATGATTACACCAGGTATAGATTCTCTATGCAAAGTTTCCACGCAAAATAAATTACTCAAAGAATTCATACCAAACTTTTGGTTTCGTAAGATTATCGAAATCAAACCATAACAAACGTGTCACCGCACTACGAGGGTCATTAACTTTTCACGTCATTTCCTAATATTGAAGTTAAATCTCTTTCGCGATCTGTGCGCCTGGTACACGCTGTAGTGTGATGCCGCGCCGCCCTGTGTCGGCGCGGCGGCACCCTTTGTCGGCGCGGCGACAGCCTTTGTCGGCGCGCCGACACACGAGTATTATTAAACAACTGACGAAGCTCCGAAGCTGTGGGGAAGACCCGAAAAATAAAACTTCTACTTTTCTACTATCCTAGTAGGGTAGCTGGCCCAATTATTGTACATTTTGAATTTATTTTCGATTTTTTGTTAAAATTAATTTACTAATCAAGTCAGCCTATCGCAGTCCACTGCTGGACATAGGCCTCTCTCAAGTTGCGCCACAAACAACACAAGGTTTCCCGCCTTTTGCATCCAGTAATCGTAGCGCCGCGCAGTATCGCTTTTCCCCCCAGCTACCTAATAATAATTTCAAGAAAACTGTGATAAATTTAATACATTGAAGCACACCGATTAAAGAAGAGTTAGGCCAGGGCATCAGTTAATTAATAAAACCTATGAGCTGTGTTGACAAACGAATCCGATAAGATAATTTGATGTGGACTGTGGGGGTGGTACCTACATAAGTACATAGTCTTAATTTGTAAGTATTGATTAATCAAAATAGCGACAGATAAGTTGAGTATTGATTCGATTTATTTATTTATTGAAGGCTACCAGCTAAGACTATCACTACGACTATGACTATGTACCTGCAACTGGCTCATTTACCCTTAATATCATTGTGTGTGTAAACCCCGATGAAATTAGGGTTCAGTTATTATTGTTCGCAATTGCTGTCCGAACAACTCTCGTTACTCATGAGGTCCTGGTACTTTTAACAATTTATTTCCATAGTTTAATACATTTTTGCGGCTTATATTTTTTTATTGTGTTTTATTAAACAAATAAAGACTCCGTACTACCTACTAAAAGCCAAAACCCATGTCTCAGTCAAATGGGCCCGCCGACAAAATGTAAACTTCTGATACGTTTTAAATGTTTTCAGTTGTAATTTAGTGTTGTTATCATCATAATTATCCACTCATTACTGTCCCACAGCTGGGCACGGACCTCTTCTCAGAATGAGAAGGTTAAGGTTAGGTTAGTCATCACGCTGGCCTTCTGCGAGTTGTTTAGCCGTGTGCGTGTTAGAATGGCAAAAACTACCAACATAATTTAATTTTAAAATCCTATCTATTTAAATAAAAGCGGAACCCACTGCACACTAGCATTTTATTTCTACCAGGAGACACATAAGTTGCATAGAGTAAACTTATTTAGGGTTCATTTTGAATAAATTATGTTACAAAATCTTTTTTCTGTAACATTTCTAATTGCATAATCTTTTAGTTAGTTACTTACTATGGTAATAAAAAAATCAACATTAAAAGGATCGTTCATATCGTTATCCTTTATCCCGTTTTGTTGTTATTGTGAGGTAAAAAAAATGTGGCAGAAAGTTACTATGTGCATAATTATTAGGCACCTACATTTACATGTTCACCGAAAGTCGTGAACTAGGTACCTACTCCGTAATTCTTGTTACTTTTCTTTAAGTATTATTATTATTACCTACAGCCTAAGTTTTAAAATAATTTTCCAAGCTGCAAACAAGCATTTGCATTTGAACTTGTTTACAAACAAACCTAGTTATTTAATTATTTAATTTAAACTAAACACAGAACCCTTTAGCATTATTTATGTACCAGGACACACATAAGTTGCGGAGGAAAGTTATTTAGGGTTCATTTGAAAATAAATTATGTTACGAAATCCTTTTTCTGTTCTAGGTTCCATTAGGTTCTTTCGCAGTATTTACCTAAGCAATTAATTTCTGGTAGAGTACCTATGTATGTCAACCAACATAAAAAAGAAATGTTGGATACTCAAATTCTGTGTCTGTGGTTTAATTTCAATGATAACGTAGATTCACACATTACATACTCCGTTATGTTTGTTATTAGATTGTTTTACGTAGATAGGTAACTAAGTATCATTTACTAGTCCCTACTAATCCCTTCATTAAGTACCTACCTAAATTCAATATAATTTTCAAGCTAACAAATGATTTACTGATGATTGATTGATGATTTGTTAATTTTTAAAGGATTTGTATTTTAGCTTGTTCACAAACATAATCAGTTTTTGTCAGAAAAAGTGAGTAACAAAATAAAATATCCGGAACCCATTATACAAAAATACCAGGGGTAAGAGCATAAGAGGTTTGTTTTCACAGGTGAATGTATCGTGAGTTACCTACTTACACCGATCAGCTGACTTGGTTGCTAGTGATGTGTAAATTTCAAGTTGAAATGTTTGGGTTTTTGGTTTCATTCCTCATATCTTCCTAACCTGTAGATATAGGATTTAAAAACCTTTGCAATATAGTTTATTATGATCCAAAGAAGCCGTGCACTTGATATGTATATACCCTTTCCGTAACAGCTTGTATAAGCCATCAAAGATTTATTCCTATCTCTTTCTAGCAAAACAGAATTTAGCATGGGGTTTAGGCCGTCATAGTATTATAACGTCACATCTTATGTCCGATCTCTCTGTCTAATCGCTGTCTAATTAGTAGTTTAAAATGCTTATATCTTCCGTGTTTCTTGGCCGATTTTAATTTCACTTTTTGACATCTTTTTTACGGTATTTTCATATTTTGTTAAGATATGCGATAACAAAAATCATGCATATTGCACTTGAGAGCCAGTTGCCTAAGGCAATGTAACAGGTCGGCAACATTGGCAATACCAGAGGTATGGCGATAGGCGACGGTAACCACTTACCATCAGGTAGACCGCCTGCCTGCTTTTCAACCTTCTGACATATAAAAAAACTAGAGATGGAAGCCCTTATCATTAAATTCCGTGATAAGATTTTTTTTACGGAATGAGACTGAATTCAGCCTAACATACCTGAGATCAATGGGGCGTGCTTAGACTTTGCTCAGACTTTACTTAGGATATAAACCTACGTAATAAAGTAAATATTTGTGGGTTTTAATTTGTAGTCAAGTCTTTGGAAAGTCGTCGATTACGAGCACTTAGGCTTTGCTTAGCACACACTCAGAAATTCGAAGATTGCATTTTAAATACCGACTTTGTACGGTAGAGTCTGAGCAAAGTCTAAGTACGCTCTATAGATCTCAGCCTGAGTCGTTGTGTGGGACTTGACAGAGAAGGAGATCCAGCGGAATTTGTTACTAAATATTTGTCTTCTGTTATATCCCCCTGGCCCTGTATGTGCAAGAGGTCCATTAACAAACTGATTAGATTACAATATGTACAGAGCTGTCAATACTTACCTAAGCGTTATCTGAAGTGCCTACCTACTTTCCACTCAAAATTTCAACACAAAATATACACTACAATCTTTATAAGTAGCTCAATTTACGTAATAAACAAAACTCAAACGATGTAGCAACATTCATTGAGGTATAACTACGTATAGAGGCTATCCTAAACAAAGTTATGCTCCATTTTGTTAATATTCGCTGCAGCACTGAAACTATAATTAGTCGTGTAATCAGACAGTTTCAACACATAGCGCGTAAGGTGTAGTTTCTTCGCGACCATGTCGTTACACACAGTGATTTCCATGACGCTTACGCATTTCGTGTTTAAGGTGGAGGCGTATTAGTAACATTTTCATGAAATAGTCGTATATGTCAGTAATATACCTTGGAGGAATATGTTGATGATTTCTTTTGTTATTAATCAGTAAATATACTACCATTCTTCTCGCAAATAACATGTTGATAACTTACGACCTATAACTGAGCTGCAATTTGCAAAAAACATGATAAAATTTGAATTTCGCGTTCCAACCGAACGTTCCCCCTTAAGCTACTAAGTGAAGTGCGGCCGGATGGCTGCACTTGAACGGAACATAGTAGTTATATGTAGCGTCTTCTCTATACGTAGTATACCTCAGTGGCAACATCTTTGTATTTACGTAGTGTTAATCGCACTATAGTGAAACGATCTTATCGACCTACGATTGAAAAATCGTTGAGGCGTATTTTTTTATGGTTCCGTACCTCAAAAGGAAAAAACGGAACCTTTATAGGATCACTCGTGTGTCTGTCTGTCCGTCCGTTTGTCACGGCCAATTTGCTGCTCCTTTTTTGAAGACGGTTAAAAAGGTTAGGAACCACTGATAGAATATCTAGTAAACAAGTCAAAGGTTATCTCTATTATAAAGATTATAAGTACATTGCCTTTTTGTAGGTAGTAATTGACATCATGGATTCAGTACAGTACAGTACCTATAACACAACTTAGATGAAGCATCGGCAAAATTCGTAAAATCGATCGTTCCCGAAAAGAGTGCGCCTACAACTGATAGAATATCTAGTAAACAAGTCAAAGGTTATCTCTATTATAAAGATTATAAGTACATTGCCTTTTTGTAGGTAGTAATTGACATCATGGATTCAGTACAGTACAGTACCTATAACACAACTTAGATGAAGCATCGGCAAAATTCGTAAAATCGATCGTTCCCGCAAAGAGTGCGCCTACAACATTACACATGTTTATTAGTACTTTAGGCGAAAATGATCTTGTTGAACGTTGAATGGCGCGATAATTAATGATTTTTATTAGTTGTGTAAATCGGAAGTGAAGTGTAGATATACGATTTGCCGATGCTACATCTAAGTTGTGTCATACTGTACCTAGAGTAGGTAAGGCTACATAATACATATTTTTTCATTAATTCCGAAAACAAACTTTGAACGCGCTAATCTCCAGAGTTAATGGTCCGATTCGAAAAATTCTTTCACTAATAGGAAGCTACATTATCCCAGAAGATCAGCTTCATTTTATCCTGGGAACGCGGAGAACAGGGCGCTAAAACGGCCGCTCGAGCAATATTGCTATGCACTTCATGTCTCGAATTTACAGCAGATTATGGCATAATTTTTCTAAATTGTATATTAACTTATTAAAATGATTTGCATTTTCACCAAAAAATATTAAAAAAGCTGTTTTAGGCTCCCTTATCGTTAGTATATACATATAGATTTAAGGGAGACCTACGCCAAACAGGCAATTATTCGTTTATTATTTTCTTCTAAATAGAGAAATCCATTTACGTACCGCATATCCATAGGGCTCGTCATGGTCGGCATTGATTACGCCTATAGCAGTTAGCAGGAGAAGTTTTATCAGCATCTTTCTGAAATACGAAAAGTTGTTTTTTACTTTACGGCGACGATAGACGAGAAATTATGATTCCAGTTTTTCTGTGCATTCTTTGTTGCATGAGATTTGTAAAAAATATATTGTTAATCTAGAGAATATATGAATAGAAATAGTTTTTTTTAATTGAATTATTCATTAGTAACGTCAGAAAAAAATCGTGAATATGCCCCTTTTTAAAACTATGAATGATTTTTTCTCTTTAAATGTTCCATACAAATAAATTGAAAATATTAACATACATTCTGAGATCTAATAGAAAGGGAACAGTTTCCTTACTTTAAAAAAAAAAGGCTTATTTTTTTTTAAATTACGCCGTATTTTTTACTAAAAGTAAACCTCGACTGTCCTCATCAGTTTAGTAAGGGATGGAGACAATCGCGGAGAGCATCCTCTTAAGAGGTCAAACTCAAAACTCATTTATTCAGTTTAGGCCCTGATAAGGCACTTATGAACGTCGATAGTTACAATCATTACAATAGACTCTACCACCGGTTCCACATACACTTACACTGAGAACACTCCGGCAACAAACTCAGCAAGGCTTCTTTCTTTATAACCTCCTTCAAAAAAAAGGAGGAGGTTCTCAATTCGGCTGTGTTTTTTTATGTTTGTTAACGCATAACTTTTCTGCTTATGAGCCGATTTTAATTATTATTTTTGCCTTGAGTTCAGTATAGCTCCAAAGTGGTCTCATATTAATTTTATTGTCTTTGAAGGAGGTTTCACTCTTTTCAGGGTTCCGACACTCAATAGAAAATAATCGACATTTAAAATAAAAAACGGGACAAGCGCGAGTCCGACTCGCGCATCGAAGATTCCGTAATTTTCTATGTTACTCTAAATACCATATAGACTTCTTATAGGTTTTCTCTATAGGTAAATAACTATTTTCTTTTTAATCGGCAAGAATTTTTTAAAAAAATACAGAAAATACCTACTTACCTAGTATTTAATAAATAAGTTGGTAGGTATGACAGTTGGGCGGAAATGTAGTCCACAATAAAAGAAAATGTTAAGGTGGAGGCTTCGGTTGAGGCGTTAAATTAAAATTTTATCACGTTTTTTGCTAATTGCAGCTCAGTTATACGTCGTAAGTTATCAACATGTTATTTGCGACCAGAATGGTAGTATATTTACTGATTAATAACAAAAGAAATCATCAACATATTCCTCCAAGGTATATTACTGACATATACGACTATTTCATGAACATGTTGATAACTTACGATCTATAACTGAGCTGCAATTAGCAAAAAATCACGTTTTTTTGCTAATTGCAGTTAAAATTTGAATTTAACGCTCCAACCGAAGGTATACCCTTAACAACCATAGCTAACAAACTTTCTTTTTCTATCAATTAATGCATTTGTTGACTCGAATCATACAATTAGCAGTCGTACCTACCTAGTGTTCACCTACTTAAAAATTAATTAACTAATACTAGTACTGACTGTTTACAAATCACACTATACTATAGGCATAAGTACCTATTTAATGTAGATAACGCTAACATTAGTCCTATAACAGACAACAGATAAAAGCATATAAACAAACGGAAAATAATGTATGTCAACACACTAGGCTGTACGAACTAACAGCATGTGCCTGGTATCACGGAACCTTTATAAAAACGAATGTATGTCAAATTAACGCGGGAACACGTCTCGACTGCCTACTTTTATTTCAAATCCTGATTGCTATAGGTTAGAGATCTTGAATTTACAGTAAGCGCCATTTTTACCGAGTAGAAAAATTACTGACTGATTTATGATTCAGAGGACAACGTAAGTTTTTAAAGGCGAATAATCCTATTAAAAAGTTCTGTTTAATTAGCTACCATTCATAAGTGCCATAAACTGAAGCTAAACTGGCCGCAAAAAAAATGTGCATACCTAATTAATACTGTTTTCATAAAATATCATTAAAATAATCTACAATGTAATGCATTACAGCATACCAAAGTTGGGTAGCTTGTTCAAGGTAGATAGGTACCTAACTGCCATATGTAGATAACAATTTTTAACGTTATTTATTACTAGTGAAACAATTTTTCGAATCGGACCAGTAACTCCGGAGATTAGCGAGTTTATACAAACAAACTCTTCAGCTTTATTATTTAACTAGCTATTCTCCGCGTCTTCACTCGCGTTCCCGGGATATAAAGTACCTAGCCTATAACCTTCGGGATAACGTAGCTTCCTATTAGTGAAACAATTTTTCGAATCGGACCAGAAACTCCGGAGATTAGCGAGTTTATACAAACAAACTCTTCGCTTTATTATTAGTATAGATTTAACACGAATAAATTTACAAATATCCTATACTTTATATTAGTTTTACGATATGGAATGTACACAAGGAATTATATGCATTTATTTTATAACAATGATAGCTTTCGTCTCGCGGTTTCACCCGCGATCTCGGGAATATGATATGGAAATGTTGCCTATATCATATTATGGGATAGTATGTCATTCAAATGCGTTCAGCCGTTACGGAGCCAAGTGGGACATACACAAAGAAACAGTCGCATTTGTAATATATGCCGACATCAATATAATTTAACACTTTTAAATTTGAATTTGAATATTTGTAGAATTAAAACGATTAATCCTGAGCTCAATTGGTCGCAGCGCAATGATACATATCGTAAAACCTTCGTCAAGAAACTAGCTACTATATGAAAACCGCATCAAAATCCGTGCATTCGTTCTCAATTTATAGGTGGTCAAACTGACGGAGAAATGTCTCGTTTCATTTTAAGTAAAGATAACCATAATGACATTATTAACTAACTCTCCACCGCGGTTTCACCCGCGTACCCGGGATAAAAAGTAGCCTATGTCCTTCTCCATATTATAGGCTATCTGCGTACCAAATTTCATCGCGATCGGTTCAGTGGTTTAGGCGTGAAAATAAAAACCGGCCAAGTGCGTGTCAGGCCACGCATAGAATAGGGTTCCGTAGTCACCCATAATGGACGTGGACTTATAAGATCGTGTCCAATAGATAAATTGTTATTATTTTATTTTTAATATTTTGTACGAAGTATTCCTTTAGTTAGGCCTCTGAACTAACAAAGTCATCTAAGCCGTTATATCATGAATATTTTCAGATTTTTCGAGCTAGCCGTTTAGCTTTTAGACGCAAACGGATACCTAAATCAAAAATTCGTCTTAGCAACCTCTCAATGTTTTTAAAAAACCTATCTATTGATACCCCACACAAAAGGATAGACGAGAGAAAAAAAAGCATCCCCACTTTACATGTACCTACCCCAAAAAAAATTTTTTTTCGTGATTTTATTTTAGCTCTTTGTTGACGAGGTAAATACTACCAAATACATAATATATCCATACAAAGTTTCATCTTTCTAGCACAAACCATTTGGAAGGTAAGCCGAGGACGGACGGACGGACATAACGAAACTATAAGGGTACCAGACGTGAACTACGGAACCCTAAAAAGCTGAAGAGTTTGTTTGTTTAATTTAAACGCGATAATCTCCGGAGTTACAGGTCCAATTCGGAAAATTCTTTCACTAATAGGAAGTTACATTATCCCCGAAGGTTATAGGCTACTTTATATCTCGGGAAATAAAGAGATCCCTCGGGAACGCGGGTGAAAACGGAAGCTAGTACAATATACTTTTATATATAACAATACAATAGTACCTACATTGCTAGCAATATACAGGGTTACAGGTTAAGTCGACCTAGATCCGTTAAGGACGTGTAGTACCCATCTTTTCTGACATATTTCACTATAGAACACCCTACCCCAAACCTAAACGTTTTCAAGAAAATAGACATTTAAATTTTTTAATAAAAATTGCCGATTTTTTGCCATTTGGTTGGTGCAATTGGTTAAGACACCACCTATCACGCCGCTGGTCATGGGTTCGATTCCCATCCAGGACAAACATTTGTGTGCATGAACATGTCTGTTTGTCCTGTGTCTGGGTGTAATTATCTATATAAGTATGTATTTACAAAAAAAAGTAGTATATCAGTTATCTGGTTGTCCATAGTACAAGCTCTGCTTAGTTTGGGATCAGATAACCGCGTGTGAACAATGTCCCAGGATATTTATTTATTTATATAATTTTACTTGGATATCTCACTTCACTATGTTATTAATATTTCTTTCAGAAGACTCGCACCATTTTCCTACCTATTACCGCAGTAGAAATTACATCTTTATTCTGTGCTATTACTCTAAACAAGATGTGTGCACTCAAAAAACAATTACCTACAAACTAAATGCAAGTATATTTATGAATAGCAGTAAGAACAACAATAATATCATTAGATACCTACCTACATAGCATTTATCCTCATAATTTAATCAAATACCTAGTTTAGTTTAATCCAAACAATGTTTTATTGATTGCTAAAAATACTGCCGGTAACTCTACGCCTAAAATTGGATATACCTCTACAAAATAATACACTTACCGGATTCCCGTGTTCTACATGAATTATTGAACTATTTTCTAGTATCGAGTAATATTTTTTTACGAAAATAAGTAAATACTATATATACATGTAGTCTCTGTATCAATGAAAATGCGACTGACTGACTGATTCAGAATTCTGATTGTTGTTTACATAGTTGACTGACAGAACTGATAAACAAAATCGAAAGCCAGACTCCTAACAGCAAATTGACAAAATTTCAGCTTTATTAACTCCTGTTTAACTCGTTACTGAAGCAGATAGAACATTTTTATAACCGCAAATGTAAATTGGTCGATAGACGATCGTCAAGAAGGTCAACAAACTATTCATCATAGTGTTTCCAGTTTCAACTAAGTTGAGTCGATCGATTCAATGAAATTATAGACATTTCTGACAATCTATATCCTATAATGATGGGTAATGCCCCGGGCGTTTGAGATTTGTAGTTTCTAGTTCTAATCGAGTTCGAGTGTTAATCTATTTTTTTGTCTATAGGGGAATAAATAAATTAGAAAAAAAAATTTTCGCGCCATCCAATACATATAGCCTAATTAGTTCATACTAGACTAATTTAATCTAATAAATATCACGATGTAGTGCTGAGAGTACATTTATTTTGAGACAACATCAGATACTTTTCGTTCATATGAAAATCATTTATATTCAACTAACCAACCGACTAAATTAAACATGACATCGTTTATTGCTTTATTATCATACCAGCTATACCGCTGTGATTAGAGAAATACACATTAAATAACAATAAATGTTATCATTGTCGGCCTTATTACTAAGTGATCTCTACCAGACAACCTTTGGCCGGGGATTAATTTAAATTCTAAAGCTTGTAGTCAAAATCTTTAAATTTTAAGCCATCCATACTTTATTTATTGCTTCTGTGATATTGCAAGTAACAAAGGTACACACGATGCATTGACATAATTAACTTTTTGTTTTTTTTCCTATACTAAAGGTCGTCACATACGTACGGTGAAAGCTTCTTCTATTCGGTTCTTACTTTATTGTTACATAAACAAGATAAATAAACTTTTTCTTCATTTGCATTTTTAATTAACTCTTTGACCAATTCATAATTAATAATTTTGAACCTTTCGTAAATGGGTTTTACTAATTACCTACTTAGTAATAGTAATTTGTAATAAGTCTTATTTTACTATTCCAGTAATCGTTTCTCGTAGAAAATTAGCACGTGTAAACAATAGCAGTTAGAAACAAAATGTTGTAAAAAAAAAAGAGAAAGCAACAGTATTTCTTACCTGAAGCAAGCTCATGAAGCTTTTTAACAATCACTTTTTCAATAGCCACTAGTGCCATTGTGAATTCTGGCGAGGCAACATGTAAGATTGTTTAATACTAGAGTATTAGAAACGTTAAAAGTCGATGTAGTGAAAATATACAGTGTGTAATAAAAACTTTTGTAGTGTTATAGTGCATTTAAATAACAATATTAGTTCAAAACACAACTGAAGTGACTTGTTATCATGTCAGATTTGACAGATTTACATCCAGCAAAGCTAATGGAAATGGAAATCGACACTCATTGTATAGAAACGATTGCACCAAGTCAAGATCACTGGCTTATCTGAATCGGACACAAGATGATAAATTTAAATTACTTAAAAGACGATACAGTGTGGAATCGCCATTACAAAAGAAGTGATTTGTGTGAAACTGGAGCTTACAGTACAGGATTTTCACCTCCAATAGGAGATGAACTAATGTTTCACCAAGCATTAGTGGAAACTCCATTAACTTGTTTTAGATCTATGGTAGAATTATCCCTTCAAAATCCATACATAATTATGAGGTTGGCTATATTCCTCTCACACAAAACTGTAGATATAATATGCAATCATGTATTTACAGCTAAAGATATAGATATGCAGTTTCTCAGCTTGTTCTATGACCTATTCATCCCAGTGTATTTAAGACGAGCTTATTCCTGGTTCTCAATACATCTATTGTTTAAAGCCAAAAAGGCATATCCAGAAAGGTTTAAGAAATTGATTCTTATACTTGTAAAAGATACACAAGTGAAAAGTATTGTTCTCCAAGATTATGTACAAAATGCTAGTGATAAAGTTAGAAATGAATTTATGAGATCTATAATTGAACTTCAGTTTACCCCTTACGAGTTTTCTTTTAACCTGACTACAATTTACTTCGCGTTTAAAGACTGTGAAATGGATGAACCTATCTTTCAATTTATTTTTAATAATCTAGAAAGACATGCTTATTATTGCATATATAACAAGAACTTTGGACGTCTTTTACTATTATGCATTGAGCAAATAATATTAGGTTACAATGTGAGACTTCGAGTATTGAAAAAAATTATTGACAAACATTGTACGTCTTACAAAAGTTTATGTCATTCGGCGTTCAAGACGTATGTCCTTGGTAGGCTTGATTGGCATGCCATTCGTCCTGAGCCATCGATGTTTATAATACCACGACCCGCGGAAACTTCGCGGCTGTGAATCCACAGTTAAATAATTTAAAAACATAAATGTACATTTTTTTTATGTATGGAGGAGGTTGACAAGCAGTTTGACAAAAAAGTATTGGTAATATGTTGCCGACCTCTTACAATGCCAATAAGGCAATTATTAGTATTAGCGCTCCAACCGAAGGTATACCCTACCTTCGGTTGGAGCGCGAAATTCAAATTTTATCACGTTTTTTGCAAATTGCAGCTCAGTTATAGGTAGTAAGTTATCAACATGTTATTTGCGAGAAGAATGGTACTGACATATACGACTATTTCATGAAAATGTTACTAATATACTTTGGAGGAATATGTTGATGTTTTTTTTTGTTATTATTCCGTAAATAACATGTAGATAACTTACGACCTATAACTGAGCTGCAATTTGCAAAAAACATGATAAAATTTGAATTTCGCGCTCCAACCGAAGCCTCCCCTTAAATGTTCGCAAGCAATATTAAAAAGTGAGATATAATATAAGGTTATTTATAATAGGTGTATATTTTTTTGTAATAATATGTTAAACTTTAATTAGGTAATGATGAATTATCATTATATTTCTTTCCTTTCTTTTGTTCTATTTTACTAATTAATTTGCAATCGTATAAATGTGATCATTACAATTAATTTAACCATGTTCTTGTTAGTAATAAGAATTAGTTTTAATTATTCTAAGCGTGCTACTTTATTACATTTTATAATGAAATCAAACTAAGTGAACTTAACTACCGTAGGTAAAATAATATTCAGACTTATGTATTCTGTCCACCCCTTTTGTTCTAACGAGATAACGATTAAAATTTTTGCTACTCTTTCATTCATTAGGTATAGTAATTTATTTTAACCCTATTTTGATAATATTGAGAAAATAATTATATAATCGATCGATTATGAATTAATATTACTTCATAACGTACAACACTTCGTAACCTTACCGGCTTACTGTCACTCTGTCAGTGACAGTGACAAATATTTTTTCTGTTGTTTGTGTCGCACGGAGCGGCAAAATAAAACTTTATAATATCAGAAATGTCGCAAATATGGATATTTTCACCTTCTTCTGAAGAAAAACTACGAGAATGTTTAGCTGCTGCATCGCCTGTGGTTAACAACAAATGGTCACGTCAATTTAAAAGAGATGATATACTTTTTGTCGAAGAATCTAACCTAGACGTTACAACATTTCAAAGCCCTAATGAAAATGAACATCAAATGGATTTAGTTGAGGTTTCAGAAACATACGAAGATTTCTTCGATACAATAGAAGCGGATCCTTTATTGAAAATGGACTATATCATTGACGAATGTATGAAAAATAATAATGTACTTGTTACAATCGGGGAACGTCTTTCGACCAATTGCTTGGAGAAATTATGCACAAATGTCTTGAATAACAAAAATATAAATGAGTCATTCATTGATATATTTTATAAATATTTCATTCCTACATTTATAAGACGAGAACAAACATTATTCAGCCTAGACTTGTTAGTGCAAGCCAAAAATCATTTGAACTTCAAAACACTGATAAACAACCTGTTACTAGATTTAGAAATCCCATGTAAATTATTGCAAACCTTTGTTATTACTTTAAATGATGTAGAAAAAGCTGATTTCATTGCAAATATTATTCTGATGGATTTACCACATAAGAACTTTATTAAAAACATGTTTACCATTTATTTAGCTTATAAAGACTGTATAAAATCAGATCATATACAAAATTTCATTTTTGCAAAATTAAAGGAATGTGGACACTATTGTACAACAGAGAGGCACTATGGGCGTCTCTTTCTGACATTTTTACAAGCTGAAAAAGCGAGAGGATGTAATTTTAATGTAGCTAATATAGAAGAGTTGTTGGATATACATAAATCGCCATTCAAAAGACCATGTATGAATGTATTAAAAGAAATTATAGAAATAAATTCTTCCAAGTAATACATATTTTAATTCTTGCCAGTCTTCTCAGTTCAAGTGTATTCCGAACCGGTAGTAGAGTCTATTGTAAAACTAACTTTTGACATTCATAAGTGCCTTATTAGGGCCTAAACTGAATAAATGAGTTTTGATTTTTAACCTGTTGACTCGGAACTGATGTTCAACCAGTAAAAAAACCTAATCTTTTTTTTTATATTGATAACATACCTCTACCTACCTACCTACACCTACCTACCTACACTTACCGTCCCCTTCTTTTTCTATATTTTCAGTTAATCTCCGATTAGATAAATCCAACAAATCATAGATCATCAAAATCGGTCCAGCCGTCCTTGAGTTGTGTATACTGTAAATATTTCGTTATTATAATTTAAATCATTACAAATTCTAGTGCATTTGTTTATAAAAACTTTTTCACCGGAGATTAGCGTGTTCAACCAAACAAACAAACTCTTCAGTTTTATAATATTAGTATAAGATTTTCTCTATTATTATTTATATTAATACCTATACCTACATGCAAAGTGTGCATGATGCATAAAATAGGGTAGTTGACACTATCAAAAATAAATGACCAAACACTAACTAATGCATAAAACATCTAAAAACACGTGGAAATATCAAATATGTTGTACATTTAATGTTTTTATGATTTTTAATTACCAGTGGAACCACTAAAAGTAGATCATTTGATGCTGAGAAACTATGACATCATAGTGTAATATTTCATACAAAATTCCATATAAACTATCGTTTTGACATTTATTAAAAAGTAGCTGATTTGATATGTCAGTCAACTACCCTATTATATCAAAATATAATTTAATGTTGTATTTTTAATAGACTTATTTTTTTGCGAAGGAACACAAAACCGCAGGGCGAAGGGTAGTATGCAATAAAACAACAAAATCCAAACAGTACACTTTTAATCAGTCTAACCAGTTTTATTTTAATCCGAATGTATAACAGTCAAATTATAACAGTAATACGCTCTAAAGGTAGACACAGTTTTGATCACCTAAAATAAAAACTGACAAAAAAAAATTAGTAGCCCAAAAATATTGCTGATAAATTATATTTCGGGATTAAAAAGGTACAAATTTTTTTTTACTAATTCTATGTATAGATATTGTTTTTTTTTTTTTTTTCATGTTTTGTGTCTACCTATTAGAATACGCATTTATGATATGAACACGATTCGTGGATCACAGTTTTTTGTTTTACCCAAGCAGCCATTTTTATGTGACGACTTTTACTAACTTATTACGTCATAATGAGTAAGTGAGAAAATAAGTCAGAATGGAAGCATAAAGTCAATAGTTACTGTTATCTGCTAGATATTTACTTTATATGATATAGTGATTTTTTGACGGCATTTATTTTTTAATTGACATATTCATATATATAACTTAAAAATATATTTTAATTAAACTTCAAATGCCCTGATTTCAGTAAAAACAAGTTTTAAAGCACAGATTATGCACCACATGTATTATTTACAGATTTTTTCCATTATTAAAAATTAAATATCTATAGGCATATAAAAACGAAATAAAAGGTTAGTAAATAAAATCTTAAGTTAGTAAAAGTCGTCAGAAAAACAATTTTATTACATTACAGACTATTTTAACAATAATTTCGGTTTTTAGTTTTTGTATATCAACAGTTAAAATCACAGAAGGGTTTGATTTAGTATCCATAACGGGGTGTTTTTGTATGTTTGTTTAGCCTCAATTTATTACGTAGTTGGTATTTTATTATATAGCTAAGTCCAGACAAAATAATATTATGTAAAATATTTTGACATCATTAAAAGTTAGCACACACTTAACTTTATTTAATTATTTAGTATTCGTGTGGTGTAGGTATCTGTGCGCGATGAACGCATAATATTAATTTTTGAAATAATAACCAATTCATGAGTAAAGAAAGAACATATTATATTATTATGTCTGGCTTAAGTTTTAGTAAAAAGTTGCATTTTTTTCGTTTTTTTTTTTACATTTTTACCGCTTAAGTTATAAGTTAAATACGAAGACGATACAAATGGCTTGTAAAATTACGAATCTACAGTTACAAAAGTATTTTTTTATATGTTATTGAAACGCCATTACGTCTTCGGAGGCTAAAAGACAGAGAGCACTGGCTGAAACAAACAATATATTTCATATTCAGGATTATTTTTTAAAGGATTTTCGTGACAAATGATCAAAAACAAAAATATGATTATACATTATTTTCAGCTTGAAACTTTACATACATTAGTGTACAATGTATTTTATGAAAAGGAGCATATATTTTTATTTTCTTATGCACTGAAGTAAAAAAAAAATGATCTAGTATTTTTAATCACTTTAAATTTTAATAAATAACGAAGTCAGCGTAGTGTACCCTCTGTCAAGAGTTAAATTATGCTTTGTTAAAGCTAAGTTTGAGTTATATGTTAACATACGTTCTTAACTTAGGGTTAAATGAGTAAATATTTGAGATGGAATGCATTTTTGTGTTTTATTTTTCTAGAGAAATTGACCTTTTAACAAATACTTTGATTAGGGCTCCTGTTAAGACGTCAAAGTATTTTCTTTTTACATCAAAAAAATATAGTAGGTTTGACATAAAAAATGTTAAGTAAATAAGAAATTTATGAAAAAAAATATGTTTTTTTTTCCAAAATTTTTTTTTTTTGAATTTATTGATTATTAAAATTGAAATCTTAACTGAGCCTTTATTATTCACAATGCATCCAATTTAAGTTTTTATTAAATTATTCAAAATATTCTTGTAAACTTCCTAGTTTAGGTACAAAACTAATATCAGTACATGTTTATTTATATTTAGCTAAAATTACAACTAATTTAATGTAGGCGGCTGAAAAACAGTGTATACTAACACGAAACAGTAAGGTAATCAAATATTCAGTTATCTTTGTTAAAATCTAGATTATAGGTACTAGCATTTCGTCCCACAGATGTCCTATTTACCCCCCTTAGGGGCTGAATTTTTAGATTTTTACTTGATTAAATTGAAAATGTATGTAACTTGACAAAAAATTATAATGTACGCGTAAAAAATGTCTCATGACAGTAATTAGCATTATCACAGAATACAATACAGTAAATCCTAGTCAATTAACTAAATATTTGACCACTTTCAAAACTATTTCTTTTTCATTTTTAAACAATGGCTTCGAACAATCAGTCTTTTGAGTTTTTGAGGCTTCTGAGATCAGTTTATAATTTTCATTTGTTTACTTATCTTTAATTATAAGCTAACATTAACTTATTTTATTAGTCAGTAAGGAAATAGTTATAAGCAAAGACAACGAGTGTTATTTGATAAAGTACCTATTTCAAAATTAAAACGAAAAAATAAGTAAGTCCGTCGAGTTTCTGAAATGAGATCACATTTATATGGATCTTAATATAATTTTTATCAAAATATTTTTTATATTTGATTTTGGTAAAGTCTCCAACATACATGTTTTTTTTTCTCAAAAATATGTAAGTATTATCATGAAAATAACATTAATGGCAGCTATATTCGGACATTACACAGATTATATATCAATGGAAGCTTATTAATCTAAGTAAATAAACTAAGTTACACTTATCAGATCTACCTAGCTTAAATGAATGAATCCAATTTCTAAACCCTGTTTTTTTTTATAAAAGTGATTTGAGGTAAAAAATGGTTTTCAATTGATAACTATACGTTTTACAGACCTAATATTATAATATATTGAGCAGTTTGCTTATATAAACTGTTAAAAATAGGCTAAAAACTGTCTCACCCCAATAATGTCTGATTTAAAAAAACGTTTCGATATATTACAGTTGTAAAGTTCGTTTTTTTATTGTAATTGTTTTTATTAATGATCAACTTTTATATATCTGTATAATAATTTTCAGGATTAATATAAAATCTGGAACATTGTATGTTTGGAATTTTTATTTTTAAAGTACCTACCAATTTCATATAACAGATTAATAAGCAAACCGCTACATGAAGTTGCACCTTTAGGAAATTGGCAGTGATTTAATGAGCACCTTAAATGATAAAACAACCATTACACAATAAGTACAAAACATTAGTCACTTTTTATTCACATAAAAAAAAGGACTTAAAAATAATTGAATAATAAAAAAAGAGAATAGATTGGAAAAATAGTTCGCTTAGTCCAGTAAGAATGAAATGGAAAAAAATAGTCATCATTTTATTTTCTGAAAATGTATGAATCTTGTATAAAATATTACAAAATGCCAGCATTTTCAATTAATTGATTTTGTATGTATTATATTATCACTATTAATTTACGTATTTCATTATTGTATAAAATAAAAAAAAAGTATTCATACATTTTGAAAATGTTTAATTTTAATCAATCATTAGAGTTGTCACTTCACTTCAAACGAAAGTTATTTTCCAAGTAAAAGAAATTAGTTACGTAAAATTATCCAACAAATAACAGATGCAAACATGCACTAATTGTATGTATAATAAGAACCAGAATAAATTCAAGTATTATTTAGATTTCACAAGTTAAAATTCAAGTATTATTTAGATTTTGCAAGATTAGTTAATAGTCAAGTCAAAAAAAGATGCTAAGTATCTCTCATTTAGTCAAGATACTTTGTTTTTAGGACTTATTAGTATAGCAAAGATATTTTTGATTATATCATTAAACGAGTGACAACCCTAAGAAACATGCAGCATGCAAACTTACTCTGATATTTCAAAATACTTGTCTTTCCTATCCAAATGTTCTTCATTAGAGCAATGCGCCATCAAAATTGATTCTCCAACTATTAAGTTCTCGAAACAAAGTGAGCATGCGTACATTGCATCTCCAAAACAAACAATCTTATTCTCATCTCTATACATTTTCATGGGATTTAAAACACTGCTCGGCTGAATTTCCTTCCCGCTTGACACACATTTCTTAATATATGCAGTTTTGTATTGAAAATGAATCTTCTCACAATGAATTTGACTTAAAATGTGTTTTAATAACCCATTTTCTTCAATCTCAGTGATATTACAAGAAGGGCAGTGGAACAAAATTATGTTCTTCGATTCAAAATCTTTATCCACTGCTTCGCATTTGAGTTGGATACTGTGGACTTGTACGTAGAAAGTTATACGTTCTATAGCAGCTTTTTGAAGCATTGTGCTGTAGAGGCTCATGTCTTGGAAGCTGTTGTAGCTAACAATCAAGTCTAAAGATTCTGAATATGCCGATAAAGTTGATGAATCCAGGCTGAAATTTCCAATTGAAGATGTTATTGACTGATCCGATGTGTTATCTTTGGTTATCAATCCTGAATCCGTTTCTGTTGGCGTTGAATTACAATGACAGGAGCATGCGCATTTAGTATCAGAGTCATCGAAATCATTTAATTTTGTGATATTGGATATGTCATGCTCTGATTCAGAGAAAAGGTTCATCATAGCTTCACGTAGATCAGGGAAATCAAAATGTTTCATTTTCTTCTTATAAGATACATGCCCTTGCTTGTGCTGACGTTTACCTTTATGCATATCAAAAGTTAAGCTACGGTTCTCTGACAGCAATTTCTTTTTCCCTCCAACATTTTGCAAGTGGACATTTACGAAAGAGTCAATAGTTTGTTTCATTGATAATAATTGGGATTTCAGTTTCTCTTTTGTTACCGTATCTTCTTTTTCCATGACTATGTTCCAGGAACCAGCTGGACTAATTCCTCGACTAATGTTATCCATGTAGGTTACATCACCAAGTATTTTTGGTATGTTTGACACGTCCGTACCAGGCAGAGCGGTAACTATGGATTTACAATTGAAAATTTTTGATACTTCAATATGGAATTCAAATTCAGTGAGCAGCTTTTGGAAAACACAAGCAATCTTCTCTAATTTCATTTGATACTTCAGGAGTAAAGAAATCCGTTCTTCCTCATTTTTTTCCAGTTCAACATCTCCAAAAGACTCAGGTGTAGTTGACGGTACTAATTGATTATCAGGTTGCAATTCTACTTTACGGCACATTTTTACAGGTGGCTTTCCTTCTTCGGAGGTAGCTGAGACTTCTGTATCAGATTGTTCTGATAGGGTCTCTATATCAATATCCTCTTCTTCATATGAAGATACGGACGAAGCATCAGAGTTATCAAAAGATTGGTTGAGATTGAACTTTTTGAACCGTTCACTGAATACGTCAGCACTTTGACAATCTAATAAAACATGTTTAGGTGTATTTTCAACATTAAAACTATTATTAACATTATTAATATTCTCATTCAGAGATTGACTTGCTTTTTTTATGTCCAATTTCAATTTCTTTTTGCGTTTATCTTTTTTATCAACATCTATAGCAAGGAGATCAGTGTCTGAGAAAGAGCCTTTTTTGGCGAACGTTTTAGATTCAGGAAAGTTTAAACTGAGAGCACATCTTGATGTGGAATCAGGTTCCGTAAGTTCAAAATCTATGTTACTAGATCTTTCATCTAATACATAGGCCGAGTGACCTTTTTCAATTAATAAATCACTCTGCTTTTCGTTATCTTCCTCCCCGGGTTTGGTAAAATAAGTAATATTCGATAGCATTTTTCGTATAGAGAAAGCCATCTTGTGAACACTTAACCAGCTCCGAGATTGAGTTTAGGCAGCCAAGAACGCACCAATTGCTTTTAAAACACCTTTGGGCAATAATAATTGAGTATTTAATGAATTTACACAATGGTAACAAAGAAAGTATAAAAAAGTTATGATGTAGGCGAAATAATTACCTGTAACGTTGTGTACCGACGTGTGTCGACACTTTTTTGAGTTTCACGTCATTTTTTATGTATTTTATTTGCGGATACCTTCAAAAATTAAATAAATAAAGATAACTTTTTCAACAATAAAACTAGATTTGACAACAATGAATGACCTTAAAATGACTGCACTACGCAGAAAGTAAGCCTTAATTTAAAAGCTTTGTTTTACAAAAGATAAAGATGTTTTTTATGACACTTTGATTTGGCCGTATTTTATGATAAATATGTCAATATAGGGTAGCCTCATTCAAGTACCCTGGGTCCTGGTAGTATTATATTCTGTTTGGGTCCTGGCGATGGCGTGGTCCGGGGTATATTTATCTAACATAGTAGTTTAATTACATAATCATAAGCGCCATAGCAGGACTTTATATTCATAAATTACGTTAGTTTTAAAACATACAAATAAATATAATTTATAAAATATCTTTATTTGCAATACTCACACGGCAACACTAAAACTAAACTACGTTTCTTTCTACTCAGTACTCACTCACCATTCAACAGTTTTATTTTTTATTCTATCGAGCCACTCACATATTTTTGTTTGAAGGTGTAATGTAAACCTTGTTGTTTCAAGTAACAAAACAAAATCAAAGTTCCTTATCTTTTAAAATGTGATAAACCTCATATAATATTCTAACACTAGTTTGTTAATTCGTGCAAACGCTTACATTTCTCTCTCAGGTGTATTGGAAGTTGAAAAGTAAGTTAAAGGAATATGAAACGAAACGTCTACCAAATTGAAAAAATAAATCAGCTGTTTTTGTTTTGGGATTTCGTGAAATTTCGTTGTTTGCATTACTCTTATAAAACAATCAGGAATAAACTTCACTCGCTTCTTAATCTAAGCAAAATTTATAGGTGGGCACTACCCACTAGAGTAAAATTGTTCTGTGGCACTACCGTAGTATCTCTACTTGTTTTGTAGGTGCTACAAAGTTGTAAGGTTTTGTGTAAAGTAGGTGCCCTCGATATTTCCTCACACCTGGAGACCAAAAATGTGAGATTGTGGTAATAAATAAGCCTATTTACGTGTAAAATACTCTTATTTCAGACTATGAAGCCAATAATGGACATAGACTCGTTAAGATCTGAGCATGAATCCGACGAACAGTGGGAAGTGAGGCGGAACTTCATGGAGGAGCATAAGGATGACTTCGAGGAAGCGGAGCTGGTAACACTGGCCCAGCTGTTCACTAATATTGAGTTTTTAGGATGCAGGTGTGTATGTGATGTTGCTATCCGTCTGTTTCCCCCGATTTGTCATAGTTTAGCGTCCAGGGAGCATACGCAAGTGTTTCATTAGTACCGTTTATATTTATTAATTACTAGCTGTCTCCCGCGGCTTCACTCGCGTTCCCGGGATAGAAAGTAGCCTATAACCTTCAGGGATAATGTAGCTTCCTATTAGTAAAAGAATTTTACAAATCAGTTCAGCAGTTTCAGAGCCTATTCAATGCAAATAAACAAACAATCAAATCTTTCCTCTTTATAATATTAGTATAGACACACAATTGAGTTACTGGTCTGATTCTTTCACTGATAGGAAACTACATTCCCCAAAGGTTATAGGTTGGTTAAAGGTTAGAGTGAAACTTCGGAGACCAGTAATTTATAATTAAACACATGTTTTATCGTACAGATATCCAGCAGAAACAATGAAGCGTATCTCCATATTATCGGAGAAGGTTGCAGCTAAATACAGAGACAGTAGGAAGAATAAACTAAAGAGGACTTTTGTGCATGCCAGCGATGCCGCCGAGCAGAAAGCCAAGAGGTCTTTCAAATAAACTTAAGTCTCTGTTTGTGATAAACTAAAAAACTACTGAATGGGTTTTCAATTGGTTTTCACCAATAGACTGATTCATCAGGAACGTTTAGGTGTATAATTTGTTAAGGTTTTGTGTAAATTGGTTGAAATATTACGGATAATTGTTGAAGATGTGGGAAAAAACCATGTCGTTTAAATAATGGCTTACCCAGCTTTTGGCCTACACACAACAACCAGGGGGGCATTCAAACATGACAATGATAAAAATTAAAATAGATACAATTGTATAAATTCATTTTATTTAAATAAAGATGTTTCTACAACACTGAGAATACTTATTTATTTATGCTACCTGACAACTTTTAACTTCAATCTATTTACCATTAATGAATGACAAAATTAAATATGTCTGCTGAGGTACTAATATTTGAATTCCAAACTAAGGGTCACCACTACAGATTATAATTCAAAAAATAGTCTGTGTCTAATTTGTGGCAAAATATCAGATTTTGTCTGTCCCTGTTTATTTATTTGTTTAAATAAATAATTATACATTTTTTGGCCTTGAAACTCTTAATATTCTGAGAGTTAGAAAACATATCCCGGAAGCAAGTACCACGCCTTTTCTATCCACATAGGTAATTTTGAAAAATTAGCAAGAGACCTAGAATTCAAATCCGTAATGGCAACACTGGCAAGACTAACATGAAAAATCTTGAAAATATGACAACATTATAAAACTTACATCAATCAAATTCTAAAATTATCTCACCTAACAGGTGTATTCTGGTAGCTGTATTCTACATAATATAAATTAGTACTTGCTTTTACATACACAACATTTTAAGGCTTAGCTCAGTGGTAGTGACGTCGGATGCCGCGACGTAGGTCGTGGGTTCGAATCCTACAATGAGCTTGAGCTTTCGGTGAAGGAAAACATCGTGAGGAAACCATAGCACGGTGATATGGTACTTTGTAGTCCCGTCTGGCTGGCTACCACCCTCAAGTTGAAAATTTGTCGCCAAGCACCTACCGGTGTGTTCCGGCAATTGCACTTGAGAGCCAGTTTGCCTTCTCGGTATTACAATTACAATACCGAGTAACAGGTCAGGCAATATCTCTGGTATTGCAAATGGCGATAGGCGACGGTAACCACTTTCCATCAGGTGGGCCGTATGCTTGCGTGCTACCTAGTAGTATAAAAAAAAAAACAGTATGAAAATCTTCAGCCATTTGTGTAATCCATACTGGCAGGACCAACAAAACAAAACATTCTTATAACTGTTAAATTACAAATAGGCAAATACATTGTGTGGCACTTCCTGGCAGAGCCACCATCACGGATCAGAATTCTAAGTCTGTCGTTATTTTGTCCCTAATTTGTCCTCGAATATCAGATTTTTAATGTTATAACTTAATTAAAAACCCTTATAACTTTTGAACCAGGATGCAACAAAATCTGATATACAAGGACAAATTCTAGAAGCAAACAGATCTTCACTAGGTGCTCTAGTTCTTAAGATATGAGGTGCCTCTGCCAGGAAGTGCCATACAAATACATTTAGACATTTTGGAGCAAGCAGATCTTTGCTATATTTTATTTATTTATCAAGGTTTACATAAACTATTATAAACAAAAAAAAGAAGGCTTCTCCTTCAACACTACAAAATATCTTAGAGGCACAGTAATCTCCGGTACTCCTCCTAGGTCAATTCTAGTTATAAGTTCTCCAGATAACATTTCTGGAATTCTATTTCCATATTAGATTTTAGATGCATATCCCAGTTTGTAAGCTTTGAAGTTAAACAGATATACACTGGTTAATTATCTGAACTAAGTTATTATTTTCAAGAGCTGCTGCTACTCTTTCCTTATCAGCTAACTGTTTGTTGACTGCATGCTCTGAGACATGTGTACCTTCAGATACTTCTACTGTCACTTTGAAGCGGCTCGGGAGCGCTCGGAGGAGCTGGACGCGTATGGAGAGACCTGGAATCCGTAAGTAAATGTAAGCATCCTACTAATATAAATGATGATAGCTCAGTGGTAGTGACGTCGGATGCCGAGGCCAAGGTCGCGGGTTTGAATCCTGCAATGAGCTTGAGCTTTCGGTGAAGGAAAACATCGTTAGGAAACCATAGTACGGGGGTAGGCTTTGTGTGCTTACCACCATCGGCCACATTATCACTAACCAAGGTGAGATTGTGGTCAAACACAGGCCTATACATAGTAAAAAAAAAAACCTGAAATTTTTTATGTATGTATGTTTGTTGTTCTTTCACGCAAAAACTACTGAATGGATTTGGATGAAACTTGGCACACATCATGGATATAGGCTACTTTTTATCCCTGAAAAACATGAGATACCTCGGGAATGCGGATGAAACCGTAAGGCGGAAGCTAGTCTTACATAAAAAAAGTTACAGGAAAATAATGTTTTAATCAGACATACATTGGTAAGTATGAAGACTTAAATACAGTGAGCTTGGACAAATGGTCATAGAAAACATAGCACTATGGTACTTTGTAGTTCTCCTCTGACTGGCTATCACACTTGAAAATCAGTCTAATCTGTATGTATTCTACTACTAATATTTTAAGAGGAAAGATTTGAATTTTTGTATGTTTGTTTCAAAATCAAAAACTCATTTATTCAGTTTAGGCCCTAATAAGGCACTTATGAACGTCAACAGTTACAGTTTTACAATAGACTCTACTACCGGTTCGGAATACACTTGAACTGAGAAGACTCCGGCAAGAAACTCAGCAAGGCATTTTTTTTTTTTTTTTTTTGTAATCGATACTACTGAGTAACATAGGCTATGTTTTATTTTTAAAGAAATTAGGGATCCCTATGAAAACTCTAATAATGTAATTGAAGATATATAAAAATCCATACTAATATTATAAATGTAGAAGTAACTTGGACAGTCTGTTCTCTTTTCACACCTAAATCACTGAATCGAACATGTTTAAATTTGGCATGTAGATACCCTAAAATACGGAAAAGGACATGGAGTACTATTTATCTAAGGAACGCTGCTGAAACCGCAGGGAAAAGCTAATTTGCCAATAAAACTACTGAACAGATTTTGACAAAATTTGGCATAGTTATACCTTGGATTCTGGTAATGCACACAGTGTATATTTATTATCCCCAATATGGGATAAGTTAGAAATAAATAGAAAAATACTAACCAATAAGTGTCGCCATACTGCAATGAGGTATAGTGGGTGTAAAATGTACAAACACAGTATTCTCCTTATTATTCACGACTATATTCTTTTCTTCTAACACTCGAAGCTCTTCAAGGCTCAAAGGATGTTCAGGGTCGTTGATATTGCGAATCATGTCGAAAATTTCTCGCTCGTCGAACTCGTCTACAATGTCCTCGTTGTGGTCTTCTGTTGTGATCTCCCGCTCGGAGCCTTTCTCGTAAACGTGAGGATTCACGTTGTCGGCAAGTTTCGTCATTTTTATTGATATATTTCGAGTTTTGTAGCAGAACACTTCTACTGTTTTGTTGACGTAGAAAACCTTTGCTTGCAGAAAACTTGTTTTTCCAATGTTTGCGTTTGTTTTGAAACTCTGGTTGGAATCTTTAATTTGTTTTTTTGTTGCATGTTGATTTTCTTAAAGAGTCTTGTAAGATATTGGAAGCATATTGTTGGTATATAATATTTTTCTTAAAATATTGAATATTTTTGGATTTTTTTTATATATGTTAAGCTTGGTGAAGAAAGATTTTATTATAAATAAAACTATTAAATAAATTACATTTACTAAGTTTTTGAACACAATCATAATATGATGGACTGATGGTACACACGACCACAGATCAAGCTACACCTTATGCACTTGTAATAGGCGCTATTTAGCAACAAAAATGTGTAGCTTGATCTGTGGCCGTGTGTACATACATACAGGTCATAAGCCAATCGTTCAAAAACCAACTGATTTTTTTCTTTCTTTCAGTTTTGGTTAATTTCACTAATTACTATTTATTTATTTGAATTTTTGGATTTATTTAGGGAAAGTAATTATCACCTCTTATTTATTTTAAACTAATCGTAAGCTCATTGCTATATCATAGATGATTATGAAACCTTTTATTGTAACTTTGTGGAAACTACTATCGTTATAGAGCAAGAGCCCCTGAACCCCAGACCTTCGTTATTTTATAAAGGCTGAAAACTTGTCAGCGCATGCTCCTAACATAGGTAAGAACGATGGACCATTATGAAGTTTGGGTTACCCTGGCTTTGGCAGGTAAACGGTACTAAAGTTGTGTAAAATACCGATCTAATTTCATCAAATAATAAAGTGTGATTTTTTGGTATTACCTTCAGAATATTATTAAAAATCACGCCATTAATTGCCAGACACTTATCATCGTGGCAACCCCTTGCCAGACACCCTTATTGTTCATGAAATTATAATTCTACTTACGTTATAGTATAAAAGCTGAATTTTATATATAATACTTGGGTAATAATTAGATAATGTTTCCTCATTAGCCAGACATTTTTGATAGTTCCAACCCCTTGCCAGACAAGCATGTAGGGTAGCTGTAGGAGCGAGCGCGAGACAGTTTATATATGTGGGTGCGAGTGAGATAGCGAGTTAGGTCTGCCGCGATCCCTACTTGCGCAGTTGTTATTACTAGTGCGCATGTATTGTTTACTACTTAGTACATGTTTACATCATGATGTAAGCTGCAGCTAAAATAATCTTATACACTATCTTCAAGTATTATTAATTTAATATTCATTAATAATTAACACCATATAAAATTCAGAATATATATAAACTAAAGTCGATGAAAATGATGACATTTATCATAATGATGATAATGAATGAAATAATATTTTCTGTTATACAGTGTAATAATAATAATCAGTAATGTCATCAATCTATTTTTTTATACTTTATAATAACTTGTAATGTCATTCATTTATTTTTAATTAAATTTTTGAGTATTATTTTGTTTGGTTTTTTTTATAACCTGTTATTGATAGAATAAATTGAAATTTTTAACAATTTAATGTAGCTGTAGCATCGAATGTCTTTTCTTGAGATGTTTTTGAGATTTACACAGATTATTAGTTATATAAATCTATGTCAAAAAGTTTATTTGCATAAGTCATTATAATCATGCCATCTCACTCGCACCCGCCCATATATACCGTCTCGCGCTCGCTCCTACAGCTACCCTACATGCTTGTCTGGCAAGGGGTTGGAACTATCAAAAATGTCTGGCTAATGAGGAAACATTATCTAATTATTACCCAAGTATTATATATAAAATTCAGCTTTTATACTATAACGTAAGTAGAATTATAATTTCATGAACAATAAGGGTGTCTGGCAAGGGGTTGCCACGATGTTAAGTGTCTGGCAATTAATGGCGTGATTTTTAATAATATTCTGAAGGTAATACCAAAAAATCACACTTTATTATTTGATGAAATTAGATCGGTATTTTACACACCTTTAGTACCGTTTACCTGCCAAAGCCAGGGTAACCCAAACTTCATAATGGTCCATCGTTCTTACCTATGTTAGGAGCATGCGCTGACAAGTTTTCAGCCTTTATAAAATAACGAAGGTCTGGGGTTCACGGGCTCTTAGACTATTACTATATTTTTGAACGACATAACTGTCACATTAAAATCTGTCAGTTTTTGGATCAATAAATTCGCGAGATTTTCTTCCTTTTCTGATAAATATTTCAATTCATCTCAAAAGGGGCGTAGATATACATTCGTCAACTTCTTTGCTGAATCCAAAAGGTATCTTTTACTTTTTATTATGCTTATAAGTGATTAAATTTAAGAGAAATTATGTAGAAAGTTGATGTAACAATTTAAATTTTATTTGATTTTTTGATTAATAATTTGTACAGTTCTGTGTGCATAGTTTAAGACTTATTTTCAGAAAAATAAGGCTCAGATATATCTTTTAATTTGTTTTAAAGAACGTTTATAAGAAAAATTGTACAGTTTATTTCATATACATTCTAGGTAATTATCTAGTTTGATTGGAAATTGTCTGGATTTATCACATCCGGGAATGTTCCTACGCATAAAAATCAGCCACAGAACCTAACTTAGTTAAAAAAAACAATGACAATGTGAAAAACTGGTTCTAAGCCATGTTAAAAGCTAACTAAATTGTGTACATAATGATTTTATACATAAACATAGAAATCTAATCTAAAAGACTAAAGTAACTTATGATAATATGATGTAACTCCATTGCTTGCTGACTATTTCATACCAATTTTTAACAAAAATACTTAAAAAATTGTAATCTATACTAATAATAAAGCTGAAGAGTTTGTTTGTATGTGTTAACGGAAAAGTATCTAATCCGTCATTGTATACATTTCCTTGGAAATCCATACATTTAATAATAATATCTATCGGAGTACTACATTCGGTAAATTTGTAAGGATAGCGGTATTTGGGGGGTTGTAAGTGAAAGGTACTTTTGTGCGAATACTTGCTATTCTATGCAAAATAAAAAAAATAACCCCAATCTATATTTATCAATAGTTTCTATATATTTCCAAGTATCATTATTGAATTATAATTTCCTAGGGGAAGTACACAGGAATTGTATACAATTCCTATATTTCATAGATTTCCGGTGACATATGCACTAAACTCTGAGGAATAAAAAAAATTGTTCACTTGTACAATGCTACATTATCCCCAAAGGTTTCAAGGCTACTTTTTATTCCGGGAATGTGGGCATAACCACGAGGGACAGCTAGGTACCTATATGTATATTGTTTTTTCTTTACACTCCCAGCATCAGAACATCATGGCAGGAGACCCATGGGTGGTGCAGCCCCATGAGCATGCCAAGTTTACAGAACACTTCCGCAACCTGGGACCTGTGAACGGCCACCTCACTGGGGAACAGGCCAAGAGGTTTATGTTGCAGGTAACTTGGAATTTGAGTTAATTAATGATTTGGCCAATAGTGGTAAGCACACAAAGCTTAGAAGGTAACTGGCTCTCAAGTGCAGCTGTTGGAACACACCGGTAGGAGCTTGGCAACAGATTTTCAACTTGTAGCCAGCCAGGCTGGTACTACAAGGTACTCTACCACTGTGCGTATGGTTTCCTCACAATGTTTTCCTTCACCGAAAGCTCAACCTTCTTCTTAGCATTCAACATTAATAATAAATATATATCCTGGGACATTGTTCACACACGGTTATCTGATCCCAAACTAAGCAGAGCTTGTACTATGGAAACCAGATAGCTTATATACTACTTTTTTTTGTAAATAGATAATTACACCCAGACTCAGGACAAACAAACATGTTCATGCATGTTAGGTTTAGTTGGGTGATGGAAGGGGGGTTACTGAAACACTTCAACTGTAGGAAACACCACACCTTTAATATGCGTCCCAACTTCCTAAACGTTACAAGTTACTGGGTTAAATTAGTATAAATAACAAGAATCACCAGATAACATTAAATTAAATTGAAATGCGTAACACTCTGTTGTGCCTTTTTGCTGTCAGTTTAAAAGTCCGTTAGAACGATTGGCGCGGAATCATTTTGGTCAACTGTCGGCGCCATAGACAATACTCTACGTCGGCTTTGCGTGTCGGCCAGAGTTCTGGTGTTGCCAGAGTCAAGGCCGCCACAATGCACACAAATGTTTTTTGTACTAGATTGGAATCAAACCCACAACAATAGGTGGCGTCTTAACCAACTGCGCCAACTGGCTTGTCTTTATTAATTACTAAGCTATCATTGTCTAAAACTTATATAATCTGTAAGACATCTATTATAATTTTTAAATCTTTTGCAGTCACAACTACCCCCACCTATTTTGGGTCAGATCTGGTCACTCGCAGACACTAATGCTGACGGGAAGCTGGATCTTAGAGAGTTTTCTATAGCTTGCAAGGTGAGTTTAGGAGGATAACTGCATAAAGTTTGACTAAGTATATAACAAAAGACTATATTCTTAGATGTATAACAGGCATTTGATATAGTTTGCCACAAAAAATTGCTCTACAAATTCAAAAGAGAAACTCTAAAACTGAAATGAAATTGTATAGCATATATCTCATTTTATATCATAACTGGAAAATGAAAATTCTGTGTTAGAATTATTATGCGACATCTGAATTGTACAATATAGATAGGTGTCCCACAGGGATCTATGCTGGGGCCTGCTTTCTATACTATGTATATGTCAGATCTACCATAAACCAAAGTGGTCCTGTCTGCAACATTTGACGGACGATACTGTTGACTTAAGTAGCATTACCGTTGAAGGTGTGCTATCAAAATATTTCTTTGAACACAAGAAATGTTTCAAAGTTTCTTAACCTTAACCGTCAAAATGATTTTCTTTTTGACAGGCATGTTTTTTAAATATTGTATTAATTGTAATGTTGTTTTCAGATAATCAATTTAAAACTCCATGGTATAGAAATACCAAAAACACTTCCGCCATCTTTACTCACATCCCTCAGTCCCACAGGTAATACAATCCACATATGTACGCTATAATGTTAACTAAACAACCATTCAGACAGACATTTTTTTAAGAGAGGTAGAGCATAGAGATTTTTCGCTTCAAGAGCAGCTCTACTGGGGAAGTACCTCCACCTTACAGAATACCGCAGCCAAATAACTTTGTTGTGTTCCTGGGCGTGAGTAAGGTCGCCAGAGCTCATCGGGGTGGTGGGAGGAAGGGAGTGGTACCCGGGGCAAGGATTAGCATATGGTCTTTGTTCCGGGTGTCGCTAGCGTCCATAGGCTACGGTAACCGCTTACTATCAGGCGGGCCGTATGCTTGTTTGCCGACTTTGACAAATAAACTATTTTTTTTCCAGGCCAGCAAAAATCTTTCGTTCCCCCAACAAAACCTCCCATCCCCCCCATGCCTTCCCTCCCTCCCCAACCTCAGCCTCTCATATCCGGCCTACCATCCAACCAACCGACCAACCAATCACTCCTTGGTGACTTCAACCAACCTCTTATAAGTACCCAACCACTGGTGTCTACAGCACCAATGGTACCAACTGCACCAATGGTACCAACTGTACCAGACTTAATTTCTGGTGTGAAACCTAGTCAATCACTTATCAACTCATCTCAGCCTTTAATGGGGTCAAACACGTCTTTGGGTAGTCAAGCTGTAATGGGGCTAACTCAGCCCATTATGGGTACAACTCAGCCTATGATTTCAAGTCAGCCACTCGTGGCAACTCAGCCTCTAATTGGTTCGACTCAACCTATAATGCCAACTCAGCCTCTTATGGGTTCATCTCAGCCCATCATACCAACTCAGCCAATTGATCAACCTCTTATTTCGACTCAGCCAATCATGGGTACTCAGCCAATTATGGGTACTCAGCCAATGATGGGTACAACTCAGCCAATAATGGGTACAACTCAGCCATTGTTATCATCTCAGCCGTCATCCCCTCCACAAGTACCTGTCGGTACCACAGTTGGTTCGTTGATCAGCAGCCCGCCAAAACCGCTGAATAGTATAGCGGGTTCGATGCCCGGCCAACCTGTGACGTCAACGCCTATAAATGCAATGAATAGTGAACAAATGTCTAAACCTGGTGAGTGTATTTATTTAATACTTGCTGTCCCCCGCGGCTTCACCCGCGTTCCAGAGGTATCTTATGTTTTCCCGGGATAAAAAGTACCCTACATGTTATTCCAGAGTATAATCTATCTATGTGCCAAGTTTCATCCAAATCCGGTCACTAGTTTTTCCATAAAAGAGTAACAAACACAAACTTTCGCATTTATAACATTAGTAGGATTTAAGGCGATGATAGCTCAGCGGTAGTGACGTCAAATGCCATAATGAGCTTGACCTTTCGGTGAAGGAAAACATCGTTAGGAAACCATAGCACGGTGGTAGGGTACTTTGTAGTACCCGCCTGGCTCCCTACCACACACAAGTTGCAAATCTGTCGCCAAGCACCTTCCGGTGTGTGCCGACTGAGCTGCTCTTAAAATCCAGTTCCGCTTTGTGTGCTTACCACCATCGGCCACATCATCACTGACCACGACCACTGAGATTGTGGTCAAACAGACCTAAAGTAATAAAATATATCTTAGTCTATAAATTGACTATTGAGTTTATGGAGGAACAATGTGGATGATTCCTCCATTGAACAGTGTAGATCTTCCGGCAGGCTGGGTCATCGTGGCTGGGGACCGCCCTCCAACTGTTGATATTGGAATCCTATATATATGCGAATGCGCGAACAAACTCCACTAGCGCGATGTAGCTTGTATGTAGATAGTGTTGTTATATTGCAGCGCCATCTATCCATCCGTGTCTGAACTATGTAGCTGACAGGGGACGCTACAAGTTATTATAAGATTAAATTAATTTAGATGGCTTTTTTTAGTTAGAATTGTTTACAGCATCTGTGGTGACGAGTCCCACGGACGTACCACTCGGTATGATGTCCCCACCACCACTGGAATGGGGAATACCTCAACCGCAGAAGCTTAAGTGAGTATTATCTCGAGAAAGGAAAATGTGAATGACTGAGTGATCTATCAATGATCTATGATGTATGTATTCGCTAAGACAGGATTTTTCAAAATCAACACCTAACCCTTTAGGTAGCGAATGAAATGGGGCGGAAGGCTAGCTAAATGTAACCATGTGCATAAGGGGACCACAAGGTGGACCGATGATCTTGATCCAGCGGGAAACCGCTGGATGCGAGTAGCGCAAGACCGGCCATCGTGGAGATCTGCGGGGGAGGCCTTTGTCCAGCTGTGGACGTCTTTCCGCTGACATGATGATGATGATGATATAAGGGGGGTCCTGGTGGGGGGGGGGGGGGGGGGGTTTAGCTTTTACCCCATTGCGAGGTTAGTGAGCACGTGACATGATTGGTATGTCAGGTATACGCAGCTGTTCAACGCGACGGACCGCAGCAAGAGCGGGTGGGTGTGGGGCGCGCAGGCTCGCTCCATCATGTTACAGTCGCGTCTCCCGCAGCAAGCGCTCGCGCAGATCTGGGCGCTCGCCGATCTAGACTCCGATGGGAAGCTCGGTGAGACGCTCTGCACTCGTGCTTTACACTCTATGGTATATAGTTGGCATCCGTATACAGTTACTATTCCATAATCTATAGTAAAAGTTCCAAGACCCCCTAGTCAAAGTTTAAATTTAATCTGGTTGTCAAAAGTAGATTGGTGTAATATTTTTAATATAATAAACTTCGTTTGATTTCAAATTTCATTTACTTTTCATGTCCATTTCAATCTCATTTCCATTTCAATCTCATTTTAATCTCATTTCCATTTCTATCTTATTTCCATTTAATATCCATTTCAATCTCATTTTAATCTCGTTTTCATCTCATTTCCATTTCAATCTCATTTCCATTTTAATCTCATTTCCATTTCATTTCCATTTCAATCTAATAGTAGTAATCAGTTTATTAATTATCTCAATATCCTTTATTATTTATTTTAAATTGTAAGCTAATGAAGCACAAATAATGTTAATCCGCGGAGTGGGGCACTGGTGACCTGTAATACAGGTTCTTAAACCTATCTCAGGCACCAGTCTCTCACAAAACAGGTTTTTCAGATTTTTTTGTAAGTTAGTTTTAGTTTAGTAGTAAATCATAAAAACCTATTGTGAGAGAGAATAAATAAATATTATTATTAATCTCATTTCCATTTCAATCTCATTTTAATCTCATTTCCATTTTAATCTCACTTCCATTTCAATCTCATTTCCATTTCGTTTCCATTCCAAACCTCTCCATGTTAAAATTTGACGTCGGTCTTTTAAAAAAATATTATGACTAAGTACTTTTCCAACGCAAAATTTTGCACACACATACTTGATCCATACTATCTTGCTATTAGTCCTCTCAAATATTGTCTCGGTAAACATCTCAGCCCCAGCACAAGGGTAAGCTGAAAAACAACGCAAATGTAGGTACCTACTTAAAGATAGTAGTTTATGATACTGTTGCGTAATAGGGGTTATTAAATACGAGTGTGAGTTTAAGTACCGAGCCGTAGGCGAGGTTCTTAATAGTATCACACGAGTTTTTAATACCTAATTATGTGCAGTATCATACAGTACTTTATCTAAACTCATCTAATCATGTAATTTAAAGGTAAAAAATCGATAATATTTTGTCATAGGTTTTCATGACTTACGGGTATCGATTATTCGTCATTTCCACTGCCGCCTCCACAATTTCAGATCCAAGTTTATTTCACCTTAGTATCACTGAGTGAGATGAGTTTAGATAAAGTACTGTATGATACTGCACATAATTAGGTATTAAAACTCGTGTGATACTATTAAGAACCTCGCCTACGTCTCGGTACTTAAACTCACACTCGTCTTTAATAACCCCTATTATGCAACAGTATCATAAACTACTATTATTTGCTCAAAGCATGGTAGGTACGTACAGATTTTGGTAAAAATATTAAATAAACGGAGCAATCATACTTTACCATATAACTTGACATACATTTACAATTTAATATTAAAATTATCAAATACACTCTCAACAGTTGGCGCTCTAACCACCTATCACGCCGCTGGTCATGGGTTCGATTACTTCTATTCCCATTCAGGACAAACATTTGTGTGCATGAACATGTATATATGTCCTAAGTACTAGTATGTATTTTGCAAAAGAAAAGTAGTATATCAGTTATCTGGTTGTCGATAGTACAAGCTCTGCTTAGTTTGGGATCAGATAACCATGTGTGAACAATGTCCCAGGTTATTTATTTATTTTAATATGGTGTAATGTCAGGTTGCGAGGAATTCGTCCTCGCCATGTATCTATGTGAGAAGGCAACTCAAGGAGACCCGGTACCGGCCAAGCTTCCGCCGGAACTCATACCGCCTACCTTCAGGTAACTATACATTTTATTTTGAACTAGCGACCCACCCCGGCTTCGCACGGTTTTTCTCGGCTTTTCTGTACTATAATAAGCATGTGTTATACATATAAACCTTCCTCTTGAATCACTCTATTAAAAAAAACCGCATCAAAATCCGTTGCGTAGTTTTAAAGATCTAAGCATACATAGGGACAGACAGACGGGAAGCGACGTTGTTTTATACTATATAGTGATAGTGATACTACTGTAGTAAATAGGCCTAACTAAAATTAAAATATTATGTGATTTTTTTTTTGTGAGAGTCATGTTTTTTGAGATGGTGAGATTCAATATTGAGATAAAATACTCATATGAGATTTGATCTATAGTAATATTATAAAGCTGAAGAGTTTGTTTGATTGAACGCGCTAATCTCCGGAGTTACTGGTCTGATTCGATAAATTCTTTCACTAATAGGAAGCTACATTATCCCCGAAGGTTATAGGCTACTTTTTATCATGGGAACGCGAGTGAAACTGCGGAGAACAGCTAGTAGTGAGATAAAATACTCATATGAGGTTTAGATGGATTAAATATTGAAATGAGATGGTGAGGTGTGATTGAGATAGTAAATTGAAATGAGATAGTGAGATAAAATAATGAGATAAGGTTGAGAGAGTGAGATGAGATTGAGTTAGTGAGATGAGATTTAGTTAGTGAGATGAGATTCGAGTTAGTGAGATGAGATTGAGTTAGTGTATATTCCATTCATCTGCAGACGTGATTCAGTATCATCGATAGGCAGTAATAAATCATACGAAGAGCGTCGCAGAGAAAATATGGCTCGTGGACAGGCCGAGCTCGAGAGACGTAGGACTCAGTTAGCCGACGCACATATGAAGGAAAAGGTATGACACTTTTGTTTTATGTAGAAAATTATTGTAATTACTTAGGCTTAAAAAGGCCCGTAGTGACAATATTAGGGTTCCGGTACTTAAAACAAAAAAACGGAACCCTTATAGGATCACTCGAGTGTCTGTCTGTCTGTCCCAAAATACTGGACTGTATTAAGTTGAAATTTTGTACACATATGTAAGTCCGTGTAACACGTCCTTGTTTGGGACATGGACGTGTTACGTAAATAAATGAATTTCAAACATGGGGGCCACTTTTGGGGGTAAATAAGAACATTTAAAAAATGTATTGCAAACTTTATTGTGTGACGTATCAAATGAGAGTATGGAGGAACAAGGTGGATGATTCCTCCATTGAAAAGGGAAGATCTTCCGGCAGGCTGGGTCATCGTGCCTGGGGACCGCCCGCCAACTGTTGATGTTGGAAGCTGGTATATATGCGAATCTGCGAACAAACTCCACTAGCGCGATGTAGGTTTCGATGTAGATAGTTCTGTTTGTAGTGTTGATTTATTGCAGCGCCATCTATCCATTCGGTGTCTGAACTATGTAGCTGACAGGGGTCGCTACAAGAGGGCTCGTTGTGAGGATCTCAAATATATGTTTTTGAAGTTATTTAAGACATTACCCCCCACCCACCCCTTTATCTTCGAAACTAATGTGCCAAAAATTTTCAAAAAAAGGAAAATCGTTCTTGACCTATAGATTACAGGAAAACCTATAAGAAGCCTACGGTATTTAGAGTAACATAGGAAATTACGGAACCCTCGGTGCGCGAGTCAGACTACATTTATTATTACTTTTTAAATATACTAAAAATAACTTGAGTATTACCAAAATAAACATTTACCTTGTTTTACGCAACACAGGAAGCAGAGGTAATGATTTAATTGTTATTCTCTATCTTTACCTTTTACTAATATTATAAACTAGCTTCCGCCCCGCGGTAAATGTTTTCCCGGCATAAAAAGCAGCCTATATGTTATTCCAGGGTATGGTCTATTTATGTGCCAAGTTTCATACAAATCCGTTCAGTAGTTTTTACGTGGGAGAGTAACAAACACCAATACATACATACTCACAAACTTTCGTATTTTTAAACCTACTAATACTCGTATTATAAATGCGAAAGTTTGTGAGTATGTATGTTTGTTACTCTTTCACGTAAAAACTACTGAAAGGATTTGAATGAAACGTGGCACATAGATAGATCATACCCTGGAATAACATATAGGCTACTTTTTATCCCGGGAAAACATAAGATACATCGGAAACGCGAGTGAAACCGCGGGGCGGAAGCTAGTAGCATCATATTGTTGAGATAAATCTTCTTTCAAAGGCGGAAAGAGAACGGAAAGAGAGAGAAGAAGCAGAAAAACGCGAGAAGATAAGATTGGAAGCGCAGAAGAGAGAACAGGAGGAGTTACTGAGAAAACAAAAGGAGGAACAGGTGAACAATATAAAATGTACACTGTTTATGTTGTAGCTTGATGCAGCTGACAGCCACAGATATATGAATATTAGTCTTATGTGTTTGTAATAAAGTACATCTGTATATGGGCGATTGTTCCAAAAAGTTATCGAATGAATCGAATATTGTACATTAGATTGTCGATTCATTAGTACCAACGAATAAACAATCGACGAATGAATAAATCGACCGATGACGATTCATTCATTCGGCGGCCAATCAGCGCGCAGCAGTCGATTGTTAGTAATACTAAACACTTAACAATCGACACTTACTAATAATCGACTAGAATACATTGAATAATAGGGATGATGACAAATCTAATTAGTCCGTCAGTTAGATAACCAAAAATATTGCACATATTTTTCTTTAGCTCCGAAAACAAAATATAACGAAGATACAGTGCGTTAAAATTTCGCGCGACGTCACGTCTTAGTACATTTTTTACGGAGAGATGACGTCACAAGCCCCCACTCCTGAACTTTGATGCGACTTATATTTGTAATTACAAATTATTGATTTGATAAAATAAAAAATACGTATCCAATATATTTTGATAATCTAACTGACGGAGTAAACAGAATTAATTATTTTTTACCCACTCATCATCCCTATCAGTGCCGGTTTTAGCTCTACCAGCACCCTGGGCGAGATGTGATAACCCCCCCCCTCCCTTCTCCCGCCAACAAAAGGGATTTTAAGCCTGTGGTGGTGGTAAGGTGGGCCTGGCGCCCCTTTACATCTGGCGCCCTGGGCGATCGCCCTACCACGCCCTACCCTAACGCCGGTACTGATCCCTATTATGTAGTTTCAGATAGAACCTCATTGCAATGTCATAAAGTTCATTTTTATATCTCTGGCTACTGTCACCGGCACCAAGCTACAACGTAAATAGTATATTTATTTCACAGATATTAAAACATACATATGTTTTTAGGAAAAACGAGAAGCGGCGCGCAAAGAGATGGAAAGGCAGTGTCAGCTTGAATGGGAGAAGAAAAGGTTAGTATCGTTATGTCTGTTTGTCCCGAGTCTGGGTGTTTATACTAACGTGAACTAAATATTTTAGGTTCTTATATGTGAACACATTTTATGGGACTTTTCTTAGGCTGAGATCTATAGAGCGTGCTCAGACTTTACTTAGGGTATAAACCTACGTAATAAAGTAAATATTTGTGTGTTTTAATTTGTAGCCAAGTTTTTGGTAAGTCGTCGATTAGGTGCACTTAGGCTTTGCTTAGCACACACTCAGAGATTCGAAGATTGCTTTAAATACCGACTTTGTACGGTAAAGTCTGAGCAAAGTCTAAGTACGCTCTAAAGATCTCAGGCTTAGGGCCAAACCTCAAAAAAATAAAATAAAAAAATATGTGAAAAAAAGTGTAAGAAAAGTCCCATGGAAGGAAATTTTACTGTGTAACATTGCTTTGTTTTTCAAAAACAGATTCGAAAAAATCTTTCACTAATAGGAAGCTACATTATCCCCGAAGGTTATAGGCTACTTTTTATCCCGGGATAAATCATCTATAATATAGATTCTATATCATTACCATAATGTCATGTTACCCTTTAGAACTCGCGAATTAGAAGCGATGCGTACAGAGGAACAGAATAAAGTCCTAAATCTAAAATCTAAGAACCAGGCGTTATCAGCTGAACTGAGCTCGGTGACACTAAGAGCTGGCAACCTTGCCAAGGACATCAGGGATACGAGAACAGCTGTGGCTGCTGCCAAATGTACTATTGATGGAATGAGGTACGTTACTTTTTAAATTTTTTAGGGTTCCGTACCTCAAAAGGAAAAAACAGAACCTTTATAGGATCACTTTGTTGTCCGTCTGTCTGTCCTTTTTTCTCAGGCATGCGTGGAGGTATATAGTTGAAATTCATATCAAATACTCAGGTCTACTGTCCCTTGAAGCTGTGAAAAAATCAAACTTCTAAGCCAACGCAATCATAAGATACAGCCGTTTATACTGCAAATTTTCGACACTCGCAAGGGAATCAAAACCTACAGGGTACTTCCCGTGAACTCAGAATCTTGAAATTTGGTACGAAGCAACGTCTTATAGCACAGATAATGGAAAATTTGCGAAAAGCATACATTTTTTGTTACATCATATAATAAAAATATTTTTACAGATAGATAATGTTACGGAACCCTTCGTGCGCGAGTCTGACTCACACTTGGCCGGTTTTTTTTTTGCATCACACTTAGTGTATTTTGCCAGTGTCAAGTTGAACAATATAGGTATTTTTATATTCTTCATGTATTAAATTCTTGTCAAGTTTCAATGTTCTAGTAAAATTCAAGTCATAGTCAGTCAGTTTATGAGGAGGCTCTCCGCGAATGTCTCCATCCCTTATTAAACTGACGGAGACAAGCGAGACAGGAGAGACAAAGACGGTTTTATGTTATTTAAAAAAATAACTAAGCCATTTTTTTAGTGGATTTCAGAATGTATGTTAATAATTTTTTTGTCCCAAATAAGAGAAAAATGCATTCTTAGTTTTAAAAAGGGGCATATTCACGATTTTTTTCTGACGTTACTAATGAAAAATCCCAATTTAAAAAAAAAACTATTCTCCGTCACATATTCTCTAGTTTAGAATACAGAGAAAAACGCATTTTAGAATCATAATTTCTTGTATAGCATCGCCTTAAGTTAGCTTTTAGCACAGGTTAAAATATATATTTGCCAGGTCTGATCGCGACGCGAGCATGTCAGAGATGCAACAGTTAAAGGCGAAGGTTAAGGAATTAAACGCTAAGCAAATATCCCTGAATAAGGAAAAGGCTGATCTGGATGCTAAGGTAAGTACCTACATAGAAATATTTTTCTTTCTTTCTTTCTTTCTTGACATCTACATCATTTATCCCCTTCTTATTCTGTATGGGGGCGATGAGTCGTCCCGCTTGGGGTGTATTGTGCATTCCCCCTGCCAGCTCTACCCAAGCCATCCTAGCTCCTTAAAGTAGACCATTTACCCCCCTTAGGGGATGACTTTTCAAAAATCCTTTGCATATAACCTATGTAATAATAACGATCTGTATTTTTTTAACCGACTTCAAAAAAAAGGATAATAACTTTTTTAACTTTATCTTTACATAGTATAAAATGAAGTCGCTCCCGCTGTCTGTTCGCTTAGATCTTTTATACTACTCAACGGATTTTAATGCAGTTTTCAGCAATAGATAGTGATTCAAGAGGAAGGTTTATATGTATAATACATGCATATTATAGTACAGAAAAGCCGTGCGAAGTCAGGGGAGGTAGCTAGTTTAGATAAGGCAATTAAGGTCTATTTGAATTAAATAAATAAATATCCTGGGACATTGTTCACACACGGTTATCTGATCCCAAACTAAGCAGAGCTTGTACTATCGACAACCAGATAACTGATATAATACATATACTACTTTTTTTTTGTAAATATATACTTATATAGATAATTACACCCAGACACAGGACAAACAGACATGTTCATGCACACAAATGTTTGTCCTGGATGGGAATCGAACCCATGACCAGCGGCTTGATAGGTGATGTCTTAACCAACTGCGCCAACTGGCTTGTCAATAATTTAGTTATTAAATATTTTAGGCTAAAGCGTCCGAGGGTGCAGGCGAAGACGGGAAACTGAATATGATGGAAGTTACATTGAAGCAATTACGAGAGAAGGTTGGTAGTTATATTATAAAATGGCATCTACCTACCCCTACCTATCTACCTACCCCTACCTATCTACCTACCCCTACCTATCTACCTACCCCTACCTATCTACCTACCCCTACCTATCTACCTACCCCTACCTAACTACCTACCCCTACCTATCTACCTACCCCTACCTATCTACCTACCCCTACCTATCTACCTACCCCTACCTATCTACCTACCCCTACCTATCTACCTACCCCTACCTATCTACCTACCCCTACCTATCTACCTACCCCTACCTATCTACCTACCCCTACCTATCTACCTACCCCTACCTATCTACCTACCCCTACCTATCTACCTACCCCTACCTATCTACCTACCCCTACCTATCTACCTACCCCTACCTATCTACCTACCCCTACCTATCTACCTACCCCTACCTATCTACCTACCCCTACCTATCTACCTACCCCTACCTATCTACCTACCCCTACCTATCTACCTACCCCTACCTATCTACCTACCCCTACCTAACTACCTACCCCTACCTAACTACCTACCCCTACCTACCTTACCTACCTACCCTACCTACCCGTACCTATTTATCCTATGTCCTTCTCCTGGCTCTAAACTACCTCCCTGCCAATTTTCAGCTAAATCGGTTCAGCCGTTCTTGAGTTATAAGTGGAGTAACTAACACGACTTTCTTTTATATATATAGATATATTATTTTTCTGCCCTTTTTAATTGGTATTTTCCAAAAACGCTACGATATATTATTTAAATATAGGTATATGTCGGAGAGTCGGGTTGTTTGTCCGACTCGATTGGCTCAATTTATTATCATGGTGGAGGTATCGGTTGAAATGGTGGCAACACTTGCGGTGAATGAATAACCTATGACTGTATGATAGTTTATGATACAAGTTAATGTGGGTAAGATCATTACGGGCGGATGGAACATTTTATCACGAGCTCTCGAGTTGTACACACGTCGGTGTAACTGTTGTTTCAATTGATACTGAAGTCTACCTTAATGTGAGTCTGTACGTGTAATTGAAGTGATTATTTGTCAAATTGCAACAATAAATCTATCGGGCCCATGAGGAGTTTCTTGCGTCGCTTCTTCTCCTCATACGGGACTGTTCCGAAGCGATGGTATTACGTTGTTTCATCGTCTGTACTACGTCCACTGAATCGGATCCTGATACCACTGAACCCTATACGTGATGTTTGTATCGCTTGGCTGTCGCTGACATATATATATATATATATGTCTATACTAATAACAAAGCTGAAGAGTTTGTTTGAACGCGCTAATCTCCGGAGTTACTGGTCTGATTTGAAAAATTCTTTCACTAATAGGAAGCTACATTGTCCGCGAAGGTTATAGGCTACTTTTTATCCCGGGAACGCGAGTGAAACCGCGGAGACAGCTAGTTTTAAATAAAATTATAAAAAATTGGATAATCACAGTAATTTTTATTTTATTTTTTACTATATATAGGCCTGTGTTTGACCACAATCTCACCGTGGTCAGTGATGATGTGGCCGATGATGGTAAGCACTTAAAGCCTAGATGGGAACTGGCTCTCAAGTGCAGCTGTCGGAACACACCGAAAGGTGCTTGGCGACAGATTTTCAACTTGAGGGTGGTCAATATGTAGTAAATAGTTATTATATACTTATTTTTTTTATTACCTACCAAAGGTGGAAGCGGCAAAAGCGATAGTGGAATCTAAAAAGTCGGATCTAGAGAGCAATACGTCACAGCTGTCGGAGTTGACGGCAACTGTGTCGGCTTTAGGCGACAAATGTACTCGAGTGTGGCAGCTGTACGAGCAGAAACGCAACGAATATGTTGAGAGGAGGAACACTGCGCCCGCCGAGGGGGCCTGGGGGGCTACAGGTCAGGAAATACATGTTTAATTTTTTTATTAGACACACCAACAGTAAATAACAAACATTGAACTAAAGAACAGAGAAATAAAGAACATTTTATTATTATATTATTATAGTATACATTAAATAAAACGGACAAGGGCGAGTCCGACTCGCGCACCGAGGGTACCGTACAAACTTAACTTTGTAATTGAGTGTAACAAAAAATATATGCTTTTCGCAATTTTTCCTTTATCTGTGCTATAAGACGTTGCTTCGTACCAAATTTCAAGATTCTGAGTTCACGGGAAGTACCCTGTAGGTATTGATTCCCTTGCGAGTGTCGAAAATTTGCAGCATAAACGGCTGTATCTTTTGATTGCGTTGGGTTAGAAGTTCGATTTTTTCACAGCTCCAAGGGATGGTAGACCTGAGTATTTAATATGAATTTCAGCTTGATACCTCCACGCGTTCCTGCGAAAAAGGGTCTTGATAGACAGACAGACTGACAAAAAAGTGATCCTATAAGGGTTCCGTTTTTCCTTTTGAGGTACGGAACCCTAAAAATACATAAAAGTGTTTCCTTGTTTGTCTAGGAATTGCAAAACCTCAAACTTATAAAAATATTATATGACAGAACTCTATCCTATAGGACGGCTTGGTGTTAATATCCTCTTATTTCTGATTATAGAAGCAGACTGGGGTACTTCCAACGACGCTTGGGGCGAAGCCCCGGCCTCCGACGACGCCTGGGGAGACGCTCCGCCCACTACCGGTGATTATTATTTTTTTTCCTTTTTTTGGCATCACACTTTGTGTATTTTGCCAGTGTCAAGTTGAGCAATGTAGGTATTTTTATATTTTTGTCAAGTTTCAAAGTTAAAGTCATGTTAAATCATCTTCAAGTCAGAGTCATCCAGTTTAAGTTAGGTTTTAGTACAACGGTAGCCGTTCTACTAAAACTTTTCACGGACTTCTTGAGACTACTTGAAAAGCCACTATACACGTAAACATTTCGTTTCACTTCACTGGTGCACTTGTATTGATCATTATTGGACAAAATACCACCGATAATATTCAATTTAACTCAACATACACGATTTTATCAAAATAAAACTTAAACGCAACGTCACTTCGCAAGTTTCTGCCAAAAAGTCGATTATAACTATAATAGAAAATGACCCCAATAGCGCGTATAAATTCGCCGCTAGGGGCGCTAGTGTGACGTGAGGTCTCCGAAATGTCAAATGTCACTTTTTGTGGGTGGGATACGCGGGTTTATTGCTAATTAGAACAATGTGAATGTTTTGCAATATCTGAGATTAATAAAACTGTAAAATAACCAAGATAATATATGCGCATCAAGAATTTATCTCTTTCTAGCAAAACAGAATTTAGCATGGAGTTTATATCGCCATAATATTATGTGACGTCACATACTATGTGCGATCTCTCTGTCTATTTAGTAGATTAAAATATATCTTCGTATTTCTTGGCCGATTTTAATTTCACTTTTTGACATGTTTTTCTCTAACTTTATCATATAAATAAGCATACATATTTACAAAAAAAAGTAGTATATGTAATATATCAGTTGTCTGGTTGTCCATAGTACAAGCTCTGCTTAGTTTGGGATCAGATAACCGTGTGTGAACAATGTCCCAGGATATTTATTATTCCAGCTATGGAAGCAGTTCCCCCACAGCCGGCAGCTGCTGCAGCCCCGAGTGTCTCCGGAGTCCCCAAGTGGCGCTGCGTGTATGAGTTTAGCGCTAGGACTGTAGACGAGCTCAGTCTGCAGCCTGGAGACTTGGTGAGCTTTAAAGTACTAATAAACATGGGTAATGTTGTAGACGCACTCTTTTCTGCAATTATCGATTTTACGGATTATGCCGATGCTTCATCTAAGTTATGTCATACTGTAAAACGGGACTCTATTACTAAGACTCCGCTGTCCGTCTGACACCAGGCTGTATCTCATGAACCGTGATAGTTAGACAGTTTAAATTTTTACAGATGATTTCTGTTGAATGAAATACAACTTGTAAAAATGAAAAAAAAAAAAAACTGATTAACAAAGAAATATTTAATGTTCATTAAGAATGAATCAGACAATCTATGTGGTCTACAATTTGAAATCTAGTGATATAGTTAAAGGAAAAAAATAAAAAAAAACATGAGTTTGAACTTTCGGTGAAGGAAAACATTGTTGACAAGCAGGAAGGTGCAGGCGGTCCACCTGATGGTAAGTGGTTGCCGACTCGGTACTATAAGCTAGTTGACAGTGTCAAAAATAAATGACCAAACACTAACCAATGCATAAAACATGTAAAAACACGTGGAAACATCAAATATGTTGTACATTTAATGCTTTCTATGATTTTTAATTATCATTAGAATTATAAGAGTAGATCATTTGATGCTGTGAAACGATGACGTCATAGCTTAGTATTTCATACAATATTCCATGTAACCGATCGTTTTGGCATTTATTAAAGAGTAGCTGATTTGATAAGTCAGTCATCTACCCTATGCCGAGAAGGCAACTGGCCCTCAAGTGCAGCTGTCGGAATTCACCGGTAGGTGGTTGGCGACAGTTGAACTAGTGTGTGGTAGGGAGCCAGGCGGGTACTACAAAGTACCCTACCACCGTGCTATGGTTTCCTCACCATGTTTTCCTTCAGTGAAAGCTCAAGGTCATGCTTTTTCTTTAAAACTAATCATCATAATCTAATATAGAGTTATTCGACAGGTGAGTGAGGCGACGGCACCCAGGGGTGATGCCGAGCCCGGCTGGAGGTGGGGCACCGCCAGAGGTCAGTGCGATACTCACTAACTACATTTTTAAATTATAATAGGGATGATGACTGGGTAAAAAATAATTAATTCTGTTTAGTCTGTAGCGACCCCAGTCAACTACATAGTTCAGACACGTATGGATAGATGGCGCTGCAATATATCAACACTATCTACATACAAGCTACATCGCGCTAGTGGAGTTTGTTCGCGCATTCGGATATATACAGGATTCCAACATCAACAGTTGGCGGGCGGTCCCCAGCCACAATGACCCAGCCTGGTGGAAGATCTTCCCTTTTCAATGGAGGAATCATCCACCTTCCTACATAAGGACTTATCAGGACGTCAGTTAGGTTATCAAAAAATATTGGATACGTATTTTTTATTTTATCAAATCAATAAAATATTACAATCGGCTTGTGACGTCATCTCTCTGTAAAAAGTGTACAAAGACGTGACGTCACGTGAAATTTTAACGCACTGTATCTTCGTAATTTTTAGTGTTGGGAAGTAGAGAAAAAATACGTGTCCAATATTTTTTGGTAATCTAACTGACGGACTAATTAGTTTTTATGCTAAAGTTTTTAAGAGTTTTGATTTTGAGAATGTAATCCCATATATTGGATTTTGACAGGCCAGTTGGCGCAGTTGGTTAAGACGCCACCTATCGCGCCGCTGGTCGTGGGTTCGATTCCCATCCAGGACTAACATTTGTGTCATATGTAGTATATCAGTTATCTGGTTGTCCATAGTACAAGCTCTGCTTAGTTTGGGATCAGATAACCGTGTGTGAACAATGTCACAGGATATTTATTTAAGACTAGCTTCCGCCCCGCGGTTTCACCCGCGTTCCCGAGGGATCTTATGTTTTTATGTATCCTATGTGTTAATCCAGGTTATAAACTGTCTGTGTTCCAAATTTTATCCAAATCCGTTCAGTAGTTTGTGCGTGAAAGAGTAACAAACATCCATCCATACTCACAAACTTTCGCATTTATAATATTAGTAGGATATTCTATATATTTCTATTTAATTTATAAGTGCTTCCGTCTCATCATAAGTAAGTTTGAGTTTTGATTTTTAGAATGTTATCTCATATATCCAGGTCAATCGGGCTGGTTCCCCGAATCGTACGTGGAGGATATAAACGCTCCATCATCGTATACCACCGAGGTGGTGGAACCCTTGGAGATGAAGACTCAACTAGAAGGAATCGCTGAAGTACCAGAAGCTGAAATAGCCAACGATTTGGGTGGAGCAATGCCACTAGTCGGTAAGTATTAATTATTTTATTTAATTAAGGCGATGATAGCTCAGTGGTAGTGACGTCGGATGCCGAGACGAAGGTCGTGGGTTCGAATCCTACAATGAGCTTGAGCTTTCGATGAAGTAAAACATCGTGAGGAAACCATAGCACGGTGGTAGGGTACTTTGTAGTACCCGCCTGGCTGGCTACCAAACACAAGTTGAAAATCTGTCGCCAAGTACCTTTCGGTGTGTTCCGACAGCTGCACTTGAGAGCCAGTTCCCTTCTAGGCTTTGTGTGCTTACCATCATCGGCCACATCATCACTGACCACGGTGAGATTGTGGTCAAACACAGGCCTATACATAGTAAAAAAAAAATTATAATCTTTGTTGCAGAAGGAGGTGATTTCTACATAGCAGCATACCCGTATACATCAGCTGAACCTGGCGACCTGACCTTCGAAGGGGGCGAGAGGATCGAGGTGATGAGGCGGGACGGGGACTGGTGGACCGGCCGGATTGGGATCAGGTAAGATGCTATAAAATTATGAAGTCACAATGTAATATTTCATATAAACTAAACTAAACAAAATTTTATAATAAAAAAAAATTTGCTAGTGCGAGTCAGATGGATTCGGAGTTTCGTACCATCGTACGACAACAGAAATATACACACATAAGCAAATAAATTATCTTAACACTCTCACTTTCTCACACACACCCTCTCATATACACTCTCAATCACGTTCTCACACACACGCTCTCACACACACACTCTCACTTTCTCACACACACGCTCTCATATACACTCTCAATCACTTTCTCACACACACACACCCCCACACCCCCACTCATTTTCTCACACATGAAACAGAGACTGCTCTCTTTCCTTCTCACACACTTACAAGATATATCTTATAACAATGTATGTATACGTTCCTAACTTCCTTACAGAACAGGTATATTCCCGTGCAATTACGTGACGAAGGACCCCACGTGCGCGGGCGTGGAGGGCATCGCGACCATCCCCGAGGCGGCCGAGCCCGCGCCGGAGCCCGAGCCGCAGCCGGAGCCCCCCGCGGTGCCAGAACCCATGCCAACATCGCCTCCTATACAGGTACTTATAAAAAAATAGCTGTGTAGTTGAATATTCAAAAATCGTTTCTTAGCAGATGCTTACGTCTTAACCAGTCTGACGGCGCTGACAAATAAAAAAAAAGGAAAATCTAGGAAAGTCGTGGAAAGCAACTCTTTTGCAGGCGAATCTGGTCCTTAATGACTTTAAAAACGTTATTATTATAATTCTTATATTTTCCTGTCAAGGTTGACATTTAAATAACATTTAAAAATAATAAAAGCGTAACGGAAACTACTTGTTATAAACAAAAGCCATTCCTGGCAAGACAAATATTTTTTTTCAAAATCCAAGTATACAGTTTTAGTTTTTATCAAAATCGGCCCCGAGACTCCTTTCAGCATTTTTCGCTATTCCCTATACTTTAGGATTTAGCTTACCACGCCCACTTAAAAAAATCACCTGTAGAGTAGGGTCACTTTCGTTCGTTTACGAAGTTTCGTTTCGGAGAAAGAGAGTAGGCCTCCTGGTCCGTCCAGTGGTGAGCTGTGCGTTGATAGATCAGTCAGTAAGTGAATCAGTCAGGACTTTGAAATGTATATGTCGGAAGATCGGCTTGTTTGTCCGACTCGGTTGACTCAATTTATTATCATGATAGAAGGATTGTTTGAAATAGGTGCAACACTAACGGTGACTGATTGAATGATCATTCAGATTACAGTATTCAGTTTCAATCTATGGGTATAATGTGGTCTATCAGGCCCATGAGGAGTTTCTTGCGTCGCTTCTTCTCCTCATACGGGACTATTCCGAAGCGATGATATAACGTTGTTTCATTGTCTGCACTACGTCCACTGAATCGAATCCTCCCTATACGTTTGTATCGCTTGGCTGTCGCTGAGCCGACATATATATTAAGTAGGATTTAATTAAAAATATTGTTAATTGACAGCAATTGCAACAAGAGCAGAAATCATCCACGCCAGTGTCGAGTGAAGTAGCGGCTATAACAGAGTCGGCGCGGCCTCCGTCCGCGTCCGGCGGAGGCCCCGCGGGCGCCGGGGGGCGGCGGGACTCCGGCCGGGATTCCGCCACCGGACGCAGGAAGAACGAGATCGCACAGGCCATAGCTAACTATACTGCTTCCAGGTCAGTTAGAAATACATAATGTATCAGACGTTCAGACGTCTTTACACACTCGTCTTTACATACTTTGACTTATGCTCACACTTCTCTTCTACTCACACACTTCTCTTTAATCCACACACTCGTCTCCTACTCACACACTTCTTTTCTACCCATACACTAAACTCCTATCCACACAATTCTTTCCTACCCACACACTTATTCACCACACTCATTCACACCTACATTTATTCAGTAAACTTACACACCAGCACACTAACCAACTTATTCAACAAATTTACACACTTATTCTTCACACTAATCCCCCATCTTAAGACTAATTCATCCTACTTACTCACGCCCACATCTTTAGTCACCTTAATTCTATTTTATTATTCAAGTAATTTTACATTGTCTATATCCACACTAATATTATAAAGAGGTAACGTTTGTATGTTCGTATGTAGGAGGTAATCTCCGGAGTTACTGGTACGATTCTAAAAAATATTTTTTCACTTCCGCCCTGCTGTTTCAACCCGCGTTCCTGAGGGATCTTATGTTTTCCCGGGATAAAAAGTATACTATGTGTTAATCCAGGTTATAAACTATCTGTGTTCCAAATTTCATCCAAATCCGTTCAGTAGTTTTTGCGTGAAAGAGTAACAAACATCCATCTATCCATATTCACAAACTTTCACATTTATAAAATGAGTAGGAAGTAGGATTTCATCAAAAGTAAATCCTATATTTTGTACTTCAGCACTGAACAGCTGTCCCTTACAAAGGGACAACTCTTAGTGGTGAAGAAGAAAGCTGACAGCGGGTGGTGGGAGGGAGAGCTACAGGCTAAAGGAAAGGGACGGCAAGTCGGCTGGTTCCCCGCCAGCTATGTTAAGGTAATATAGCCTTTATACTAGTGGCCAAACAAGTGTTATGTTTTCGCGTTTCGTTTTTTTTTTTGCTGGGACATTGTTCACACACGGTTATGTGATGTGATCCCAAACTAAGCAGAGCTTGTACTATGGAAACCAGCTAACTGATATACTACATATACTACTTTTTTTTTTGTAAATACATAATTATATAGATAATTACATCCAGCCACAGGTCAAACAAACATGTTCATGCACACAAATGTTTGTCCTGGATGGGAATCGAACCCATGACCAGCGGCGTGATAGGTAGTGTCTTAATCAACTGTGCCAACTGGCCTGGCAAATTGCACCATATTTTTTAAATTGCTGAACAGATTTGTATGCATATATCGTTAGAATCCTTACATCATCCCGAGGGACACTAAATATCATTAGTTCACTTTTTGTATAAGGCAGTCGTGTTTTTTTAATTTTTGTATTTGTATTTTTAGCACTAACGCTAAAATGTATGTTTAAAAAAACATATCCCAAACTTATCGAGGTATCAAAATGAAGGGAATTTGAAATGAAAAAAATACCTGAACTTTTTTCGTGGCACAGTCGTTTTTTTAATAACTAATCTTGATAATGAACTAACTAAAGTCTTTATTAATTTACTCCAGCTCCTACAGTCTTCAGGCAGGACTTCAGGTAGAACAACACCAGTTCTCTCCAAGATGGACACGCTGCCCGCTGAAACTGTCATCGATAAGGTAGCGTGGATGTAAATCAGGAAGAATGAGTATGTGTCAGAAGGGATGAGTGTGTGTCAGAAGGGGTGACTGTGTGTGTCAGAAGAGATAAGTGTGTGTCAGAAGCGGTGAGTGTGTGTGTCAGAAGGGGTGACTGTGTGTGTCAGAAGAGATGAGTGTGTGGCAGAAGAGATAAGTGTGTGTCAGAATGGGTGAGTGTGTGTCAGAAGAGATGAGTGTGTGGCAGAAGAGATAAGTGTGTGTCAGAATGGGTGAGTGTGTGTCAGAAGAGATGAGTGTGGCAGAAGAGATAAGTGTGTGGCAGAAGAGATAAGTGTATGTCAGAATGGGTGAGTGTGTGTCAGAAGAGATGAGTGTGTGGCAGAAGAGATAAGTGTGTGTCAGAATGGGTGAGTGTGTGTCAGAAGAGATGAGTGTGTGTCAGAAGAGATAAGTGTGTGTCAGAATGGGTGAGTGTGTGTCAGAAGGGGTGACTGTGTGTGTCAGAAGAGATGAGTGTGTGTCAGAAGCGGTGAGTGTGTGTCAGAAGAGATGAGTGTGTGTCAGAAGCGGTGAGTGTGTGTCAGAAGAGATGAGTGTGTGTCAGAAGAGATGAGTGTGTGTGTGTGTGTGTGTCAAAAGGGATGAGTGTGTGTGTCATGATATAATTTTAAATTTTTCATGATTTAAATTTTCAGGTGATAGCGTTATATCCTTACGCGGCTCAGAACGCAGACGAGCTGAGCTTCGAGAAGGATGATATCATAGCGGTTACCGACCGCAGCCAGGACCCTGCCTGGTGGCAAGGTATGTGTTACCTTTTGAGGGAAATATGCCAATTAAAATAATATTAGTCACATCCAGTGGTGGACCTAGGGGGGCGAGAGGGGGGGGGGGCATTTTCTAACCGGGTTGGCCATAAGATACCAGTTTTTTAGGGTTCCGTACCCAAAGGGTAAAATGGACCCTATTACTAAGACTCCGCTGTCTGTCTGTCAGTCCGTTTGTCACCAGGCTGTATCTCATGAACAGTGATAGTTACAGTTGAAATTTTCACAGATGCTGTATTTCTGTTGCCGCTATAATAACAAATACTAAAAACAGAATAAAATTAATATTTAACGGGGCTCCCATGTAATAAACGTGATTTTTTTGTTGTTTTTATAGATAATAGTACGGAACCCTTCGTGCGCGAGTCTGACTCGCACTTGGCTGTTTTTTTTTAAATCTTGGAATAACGCGAATTAATTTTTATCTATTTTTCAGGTGAACTCCGAGGCATGACCGGCCTATTTCCGAGCAACTATGTAACGAAATTAGTAAACTAGAATAACTACCAAAACCTACCATTTTTGCTTACGGCAACAATATATCGTACAAATAGTAACTGTGTTGCCAATTTGGAAAGTATTATGCTACTATTTTGTTTTTAAATAGGAGAAATTAGTGATAGTCGTTTAAATGATTAATTATGGTATTTAAATCTATATTTTAGGGTTTTTTCTTTGTATTTCAATGTTTAAATAATTCTTGACGCACATGTTGTGATTTCTTCGTACGCACTTATTGTTTAGTAGCGTTCTCAGTAAAGATACTTCTTTCTATACTAGCTATTCCCCGCGGCTTCACTCGCGTTCCCGGTATAAAAAGTAACCTTCAGGCATCATGTAACTTCCTATTAGTTAAAGAATTTTTCGAATCGGACCAGTATCACCAGAGATTGCAGCAAACAAACTCTTCAGCTTTATTATTAGTATAGATAAATATTTCGTAATCTCTTCCAAGGTATATTAGTGGTATATTCATGTAAATTAAATTTGACTTTTTACCACTAATATACCTTGGAGGAATATGTTGATGATTTCTTTTGTTATTAATCAGTAAATATACTACCACTCTTGTCGCAAATAACATGTTGATAACTTACGACCTATAACTCAGCTGCAATTAGCAAAAAACGTAATAAAATCTTAAGCACGACAGCGCCCTCTACCGCGACGGTATTTATTACCTAACAGACTCGACCTACATTAAATCCTGAAATATTCCTCCCTAATATTTTTATTCTATGACATGTAATATTTAGGTATTTTATTACACGACTTTAACCGGAAATCGATGTCGCCGCAACGTTCACTCTTAGGCTGAGATCTATAGAGCGTACTTAGACTTTGCTCAGACTTTACCGTACAAAGTCGGTATTTAAAGCAATCTTCGAATCTCTGAGTGTGTGCTAAGCAAAGCCTAAGTGTACCTAATCGACGACTTTCCAAAAACTTGTCTACAAATTAAAACACACAAATATTTACTTTATTTAGGTTTATACCCTAAGTAAAGTCTGAGCAAGTCTTATACTGGGTGTAAGACACCATAACAAAATAGATACCATGAAATTCAGTATATAATTAAATTTTATTAATATAATTTAAATCTAATATAAATGTTGTAATCATTCCAAATATTTGCCATTGTTTTAACGAATTTTAGAAGTAATGTTATTTGAATCGTGTAATCATTGTAGAATTGTAGAAATAAATGTTATGGCTTTATTTTGAAGTATTTTTGGGGTTCCGAAAAAAAAAACGAAACCCTTATAGGATCACTAGTGCGTCCGTCTGTTCGAAAATATTGGACTGGATCGATTCGAAAGTTGGTACACGGTGATCCAAACATGGACGTGTTACGTAAATAAATGAATTTCAAACATGGGGGCTAATTTTGGGGGGTAAATTAGAAAATTAAAAAATATGTTTTGCAGACTATATTGTTCTACAAATATATTTTTTTTAGAATTTTAATACAAATAGTTTTGAAGTTATTTAAGAAAACAGGCGAAAAATTGACCATTCCCCCCCCCCCTTATCTCCGAAACTACTGGGCCAAACATTTAAAAAAAAATAAAGATAAATAGTTCTTTACCTATAGATTACAGGAAAACCTATAAGAAGTCTATCTAATACCTATAGGTATATAATCTGAATCTTGGAAACGGCTCCAACGATTTTCATGAAATTTGGTATGCAGGGGGTTTCAGGGACGATAAATCGATGTAGCTAGGTTTCATTATTAGAAAACACGATTTACAAAAAAAAACCTTTTTTTATAGTTACCATCAACAAATTTGGGTCAGATTTAAAAATATTTATGGAACTTAGTTAAACGTGTACGGAACCCTCTCCACGCGACACTTGTCCGATTTATTTCTGTGTTTATACCCATTTTCCGACGATATACAGATACTTGTAATTCAATTACCAGTTTCCTAGTAACAAACACATTCATACAAACTTTCGCATTTATAAATTACTAGCTGTTCTACGCGGTTTTACTCGCGTTCCCAGGATAAAAAGTAGTCGACCTTCGGGGATAATGTAGCTTCCTATTAGTGGAAGATTTTTTCGAATCGGACCAGTAACTCCGGAGATTAACGCGTTCAAACAAACTCTTCAGCTTTATTATTAGTATATAATACATATTAGTAAGATATAGGATGTAGGATTTGAAAGAGGGAATAACAAATAATAAAACAACAAAAATAACAAGTTTTTCAATTTTTTTTGTCAATTTTTTTCACTATTACTTAAATCAACGTCATATAAATATTACGCTCTAGGCTACCCAACTCCAATTCACATATACCGAATAACAACCGTATTGCAATGTCTTAAGGTTCAATTTTGAACATGCAAAATTACCACATGCTACGTTGCATATGAAATGAAAATGTTTTTTTTTTCAGTTTGACATAAATGGATTTCAAAGGATATTTTTTTGGGTTCTGTACCTAAAGGGTGCCCACGGAACCCTTTTACTAAGCTTCCGCTGTCCGTCCGTCTCTCAGCGGACTGTATTTCATAAACCGTAACAGGTAGACAGTTGAAATTTCCACATTTCACACAATTGTGTGATTCTGACTCGAACTGGCCGATAGGGTAGTTGACTGACATATCAAATCAGCTACTTTTTAATAAATGTCAAAACGATAGTTTATATGGAATTTTGTATGAAATACTACACTATGACGTCATAGTTTCACAGCATCAAATGATCTACTCTTAGTGGTTCTACTGGTAATTAAAAATCATACAAAGCATTAAATGTACAACATATTTGATGTTTCCACGTGTTTTTACATGTTTTATGCATTGGTTAGTGTTTGGTCATTTATTTTTGACACTGTACCTTAACATTGCAATACAGTTTAAACAAGCCGACAATCTTTGGATTATAAAAATGGAAAGAAATAATACATAATAGGAATTTCGCAAACAATTTCATTTTTTTTTCAAAATAATGTCTTTAGATTTTTCTTTTTTCAGTTTTTAAGGAATTGAGGTACCACTTAGGCCGGCCACTTTTATGTTTATGAAACTAATATTAGTTACGTCACCTCTCTTTCTCACAAACCTTATTGAAAAAGGATAGGACATTAAAGCTGTCAAAATTAGACCATGCCATTTATGGGGAAATAGTCATCCTTCTAATATTATTAATGCGAAAGTTTGTGATTATGGATGTATGGATGTATGTTTGTTACTCTTTAACGTAAAAACTACTGAATGGATTTGCATGAAACTTGGCACATAGATCTTTACATATTATAAAATGAAGTCGCTTCCGCAGTCTGTTCGTTTAGATCTTTTAAACTACTCAACGGATTTTAATGCAGTTTTCAGCAATAGATAGTGATTCAAGAGGATGGTTTATATGTAACTATTAATATATATTATACATATTTATTTAATCGGACTAATTTGACAGAACATACAATTGTATCCCTTATGTTTTTGATAGAGAGAGTATAGTTTCGCTTATTAACAACGATGTCTAGGGACTGGCTCTCAAGTGCAGCTTTCTAGTGGTTGTAGAAAAGTCACCAACCTAAGCAGGTAAGTAAAATGTGACATGCATAAAATCATACAATATATATATATAAAAAGTCGATTGTTACAAAATTTATAAGTACCCTTGATTAAGGGGGATGTGCCAAAAAGCCCTCGATTTTATTAGGTTTTTTTCAAATTGCAGCTCAGTAATAAGTCATTTATTTGTCAAAATGTGATTCGCGACACTGAGATATGGCTATAGATCTATCTATGTATTCATTTTGCATTCAAAATATTAAAAAACTGTACAATGGTTCCTGCGCGTTATTTATCGAAAAGGAACCAATGTATGGATTTAAATAGTTTAAAAAGCATAATGTATACATACAGTAATCAATTAGCATATTAATGAGGCGCAAATCACATTTTGACAAATATACGACCTATAACTGAGCTGCAATTTGAAAAAACCTAATAAAATTTGAATTTCGCGGGCTTTTCGGCCGATTCACCTAAACTATGTAACTACTTTAGCAACAGACCATGGATTCGATTCTCATTTAGAATAAACATTTGCGTGCACAAATATGTATTATTATTGAATTTGAGTGTTTCTTTTTGTGTTTTACTTTGTATAGGCCTGTGTTTGACCATAATCTCACCGTGGTCAGTGATCATGTGGCCGATGGTAAGCAACAGCCTAGAAGGAAACTGGCTCTCAAGTGCAGCTGTCGGAACACCTAGTCTTCAAGGGTAGCTATAAATCGTGTTATACAGGAGGTAAGTGACATAATGAAAACTGATATCTTGGATTCAGTAAATGATTCTGGACCCCTCAGTTAAAGAGTTTTTCATGAATTTGACTGATTCTTAATATTACCTGTCCACCAAGGTTTCACCCGCGTTCCTGGGATAAAAATAAGTCTATATGTTATTCCAAGGTATAATCTATATATGTGCCAAGTTTCATCAAAATCCATTCAGTAGTTTTTACATGAAAGAGTAATAAGCATATGAACATCATAAAAACACGAGTGAAACCGCAGGAAATAGCTTTCACCTCTCCAGCACGAAAAAGGCGCTTTTGGCGGGTAAAATTTAATATTGAAATTGTATGTAAGCGAAGAAAAATTATTTTAGTCCAAAATCATATATCAGTTTCAGTTGCATGTTACATACTCCCTATATATAACTAAGTATATATTTGTCACCATATGATTGAAAACACCGCTATATTATAATCCATCTCGCGAGATTGTAAACCAACGTTACGATACGTATAAATTTTCGATAGTTCATAATATATCCATGTTAAACCGTTAAATTGTGAACGCACCTCCACTTACCGACAAGGTACCGATTTTATCACAAATAAAATTGTGAACCGTCCCTGATTGGTGGTCTCTGAGTCAAATAAAGTAAATGCAAATTCGAGTAAGTCAATCAATATCATTTTTTAATAAACTATTTAAAACCCACAAAAACAGCTGCTTGTGTACCATCTGCCATCTTTGGCTGGCGGCGCGGGCATTTTTTTTTATTATGTATAGGCCTGTGTTTGACCACAATCTCACCGATGTCCGTGATGATGTGGCCGATGATGGTGCCTAGCCTAGAAAGGAACTGGCTCTCAAGTGCAGCTGTCGGATCGAAAGGTGCTTGGCGATCACGTTCGACCATTCAGTCGACAAGTATGATGCCAGTTCATAATTTAACGGTTTAAGATGTTAGACCATGAATTAACGAAAATTAACACGCCACATTGCAAGCAGCATGATACCACAACAACAGTTTACAATCTCGCGAGATAGATCACAAATCGCGCTCACAATCACACGGTGAGATATTCATTGTTTACTGGTTCTGACTGGAGTGTGGTGCTCCATGGAGACGATGGTCACGCCAGTGTTTTTCCACAAACTTTCTGATATAAATATATGGTTTTGAATCTTTTTCTCCTAGTACATTGTCAACCTGAAAGGAATAAAGTATGTTATTTTTTTTTATTACAGTCGCAAATTAATACAGAAATTAAAAAAAACCCCGACAAGTGCGAGTCTAACTCGCGCACCGACTAACTAAAAATGTATGCTTTTCGCAACTTTTCCTTTATCTGTGCTATAAGATGTTGCTTTGTACCAAATTTCAAGATTCAGAGTTCACGGGAAGTATTTTGATTCCCTTGCGAGTGTTGAAGCATAAACGGCTGTATCTTATGATTGCGTTGGCTTAGAAGTTTGATTTTTTCACAGCTCCAAGGGACAGTAGACCTGAGTATTTGATATGAATGTCAGCTTGATACCTCCACGCGTTCCTGAGAAAAAGGGTCTTGACAGACAGACAGACGGAGAACAAAGTGATCCTATAAGGGTTCAGTTTTTTCCTTTTGAGGTATGGAACCCTAAAATACTAAATCAAAATCGGTCCATCCGTTCAGGAGCTATGAAGCCATAGACACACACATCAAACTTATAACACCCTTAGTTTTGCATCCCAGGGTTAAATATACTCACAATGCATGGAAAAACACAGTACATTGTCCTTACCTTGTAAGGAGGCGTGATAAGCACTTCATTGTAGACACGTATGTCTTGTCCAGACCAGGATACGTCTTCAATCACCCGCGCAATAGCCAGGAAGAGCCGCTGGCCCTCCGGGTCTAGGCAAGCTGATAATGCTGTTACCTGCAATAAAAGTTGGATTTTACTACAGAAACTAGGAAGCAAGTACAGTTTTAATTTTGTATGAAAAAAAATTTGATAATTTGATATGTTTTTATATGTCAGAAGGTTGACAAACAGACAGGCGGTCTACCTGATGATAAGTGGTTAACGTCGACTATCGCCATTTGCAATACCAGAGGTATTGCCAATGTGTTGCCAACCTGTTGCAGTTAAGACACCATCTATTGCACCACAGGTTGTGGGTTCGATTCCCATCCAAGACAAACATTTGTGTGCATGAACATGTCTGTTTCTCCAGAGTCAGGATGTAATTATCTATATAAGTATGTATTTACAAAAAAAAGGTAATATATGTAGTATATCAGTTATCTGGTTGTCCATAGTACAAGCTCTGCTTAGTTTGGGATCAGATAACCATGTGAAGAATGTCCCAAGATATTAGTCGGCCCCCAGACAGACTAACTTACTTTTACATTCATAATATTCTTTTTATTAAGTTGATTGAAAAATTTATCAATCATTTTAGAAAGTTTATGAATATATGATTTAAATTTAAAATGTAAATTGACTATTACCGGTTTATGATGAAAGATAACAACACTAGGAATCAGATAATGTGGTATATATATACTACCCCAATTGGCCTAAATAGCTAATAATTTTTTTTTTTTTTTTTTTTTTTTTATACTACTAAGGTAGCAAGCAAGCATACGGCCCACCAGATGGTAAGTGGTTACCGTCGCCTATCGCCATTTGCAATACCAGGGATATTGCCAATGTGTTGCTGACCTGTTACTTGGTATTGTAATACCGAGAAGGCAAACTGGCTCTCAAGTGTAATTGCCGGAACACACCGGTAGGTGCTTGGCGACAAATTTTCAACTTGAGGGCCTATGTAACAATTTTTAGGTGGTAATGTACCAGGATATCATAAAATTGAACAGGTAAATAAAATTAGAACAAATTCAAAAAAAGAAATTATAAAGAAGGTCTGAATACTCACTAATCTTCTCTTATTCTCTATAGAATTCCTGACTCTAGTATTTAATCTGTTCAAATTGAGAGATTGTGGTTGCTCTTGGGGTATGGAGCCTTCCTTCTTGATTTGCACATCGCTCACCAGCGATAGATTAACGATATTCACGTCATGGCGTTTAGGATTGCCGCTAGAAGACGCACATTTGAGTATTAACATTTTAGTCTGAGGGTCGAAAGCCAGCACTTCGCCTTCGATGTCCTCATTATAGCAGGTCCGAGTAGCGACTATACTGCCGATCGTGAAACAATCGTTCACAACGGTGGACATTATACACGATGTAGTTGTTAATTATCGAAAACGGATGACATGTAGTCGGAAATTTATCTTATTTCAAATGTGATAACGTGATGAAATGTTTTGCTGTGCAGTGAACTGAACGTCCGCCATAGAAATTTTTGACAGATCACCACAGATAAGTTTGATTTTTTAAAGACGTTTCGTTTCATGCTGTGATAGGACGCTGTCATATATTTTTTTTACCGTAAAATGTAATTCTGAAATCTTTATTAATTTAAATTTATGCATTTGTATTTACTTGTATTAAGTTCCACTATCGATTTAGTAAAATTTGTGTAAGAAAGTGACTGCGGTATCATAAAATTTTAAATGCAAAAAAAGTACGATGTATTCCATAATTATAAAAAAAGTAATTTTTTATCATACATATTTCACTATTATTTTCTGTATGTTTTCCTTGATGAATTATTTTCGTGTCTCTTGGAAGGTAATCAAAGATTATGTGTAAAGAAACGTAGCGAAGACAGGTCGACGATCTGCACCACAGGCAAGGAACATTTATACTGTAGAGTAGACCACAGGCCTCGGAACATACGTTCCGTCCAGAACAAATATATAACAAAGTACTCTGTGGTCCAGGAGCGTATCAACGCGCGAGCATATGGGGACGAATATTGTCAACCACAAACAACAACCTATACTTTGCAATAGAGATTAGTTTTTAGCTAAGGTTTATTTCTATAAAACTTTATTTGGATAGCTTAGAAAAAGTAATCTGTGAATAGATTAGTCCCCCTTCGAGCTGTAGGACTAAACCGAACCGGTAGTAGAGTCTATTGTAAAACTGTAACTTTTGACATTCATAAGTGCCTTATTAGGGCCTAAACTGAATAAATGAGTTTTGATTTTGAAACGAATTTTAAATCGATAATAAAGAAACTTTTGAATTTGACGATATACTAAATAGGACAAATAGGGTAAATGTATAAAATAAAACAGTTATGTAATAAAAATGCATATCCTTATATTTTAAGCCCTTAATACTACAGAATAAAATGACAAATATGTTTGAACGTAGAAATAGTAACATTATATATATTTACATGAAATTTTGAAAATATTTATGGCGGTGAATTAAAAAAAATCTACATTTTTTTAAAACAAAGCATAAAAGATCTATGATAAAAAGTCAAAGAATAAAATAACCGAAATATTTATTTTCTTAAAAATAAAACTTTGACATTATTTTAATTTACCGCCAAAAATATTTAGACGCTGTATTCATAGCGAATATTAACATTAATATTTCGTAAAAAGCTTACAAAACTCATTTCGACATTTAAAAACCGTATCATAGATAACATTGTCGAAATTAAAATAAACACACATCTCTAATAAAAAAAAAGACATCTAGCGATAGCGATCTATACTCAAATTCTAAACATAAAAATAATGAATCCATTTTTTTTAAACGAATGCCTTGAGAGCACGAAACATTTTGACGTATACATTGAATTGAAAATACAACAGATGCATCATGCATATTTTATAATATAAATGAAGAGTTTGTTTGTTTGAACGCGCTAATCCCTGGAGTTACTGGACAAATTCGAAAAATTCTTTCACTAATAGGAAGCTACATTATCCCCGAAGGTTATAGGCTACTTTTTATCCCGGGAAACCGCGGGGAACAGCTAATAAATCTTCGGTTTTTTTTTTTTTAATTTACGTTTCGATACGTCAAAATGGTTCGTGCTAGCGCAGTTCAGAAATGTATCGTTCGACAAACTTAATAAATAAATATCTTCACGTAAAAACTTTACCATTCCAGTCTTAGGACGCCATTTTTCACCCGACTGCCGCGAAGCTAAAAAGCTTGAGGGTTATGTGTTTTTCCTGACTATTTTAATTAATGATATTTAATCTTATTAGAGTCGACTTAATTCTGCGAGTACACTGGGTATATGTATAAAATGATAAAAAACCAAAATGGCGGATTTTTTTCATTTTTTTCAACCCTTATTAAATACTTTCTCGAACTTTTTTTGTACCGCAGTCAGGTTTTTGTATTAATATTTGCCAACTGATACATTTCCTATAATAATTTATAACAAAACCAATTGTTTGAGTTTAACATAATATAACTTTTCACTAACATCCTATATTATTTTAATTGTATCTTAAAATTATAACTACCATTAAAGTTCTATGAACAAAAAACGGCCCTGCACTATACGTATTTCGAGACAAAAATACGATTGCACGCGAGAGCGAGCGTGACAAACAAGAGCATGCCGAAAACAGCTTTAAAACTTAGCACGTACTACAAGAAAAAGATAATTAGATACTTATATAATTTAAAAAAAAAACTACTTTCAACGTCCAATTATAATAATAAGATACAAACTCCTAATGGCCCTTTTTTGCAAATAAATACATAGTTTTATAAATCACAGAGTAAATATTATTTAATTATTTTTTTTCGTATGAAAAAATTCCGAATTTTCATTCAAAGGCATTATGCAATGTAACTTTCGACTTTTATAAGTACCTTATAAGGGCCTAAACTGAAAAAAATAGTGTATGTATTTTAAAGGCAAAACCATAGACATTTCTTTTGCTTATCTGTTAACAGGATGCAGCGCCATCTATGAAACGCTTACCAGTTATTTTTCTCCCATTTCTTCTGCTAATTTTATAGATACAAAAATCTACTAGTATTTTTAGTGTAAAATCCCTTACAGTACATTATATTTTAAAAAATTGCAATTATCATTTAGATAATGTAATTATTATTAAAAAAAAATACTGACCCCATTTTGGCAAGTCAAAATGACAATTCGAAATTTTGATATGTCACAGTTGCAACAGTAAAAAATGGCGTTTTAAAAACATTCTAAACTCAACTACACTACTGTAACTTACAATGAAAAATTATGCGTTAAAAATCAAAAAGAGCGTAGCCCATTATATACCTATCATAAAAGTCAAGTGAGATAGACATAATTATGTAAACAAATACCACATGTTAGACAGAGATGGAAAACCAAATCAGCTACGACCTTTTTTTTAATAACTCAATCAAATGAAGATTTTCAACATATTTTACATAAATATAATTCTACTTTTTTTCTAAGATGTTGCGTTGACGCATTTATTACAAAGCATTAAAGTTCAGTTTACCTTGCTTATTCCCAACTCAAACAAACCACGATAATTCTAATACTTGTAGATTTAAGGTTATACAATTAATTACTAGTTTTGAAAAATAATATTGGCTTGACAAGTTTATAGCAAAAACATTCGAGCGAAAGATCTCTATGCTCAATTTTTTTTTTAAATAATGATTTGATAGCGAGAGTAGTAGAAAATACAAAAAGTGACCGAACAACCTACGATACATTTTTAAATATAGTCAAATGTATGTTTATTTTTAAGTTTTTTTTTCTCTTCGCACTAGCGTTACAGTCAAAAATTATTATTGCTATCAAATAATTTAACATACAATTTTGTATCCCAGAAAAAAAAAATACTGGAATATCATCTTGGTTATGTGGTCGATTTTTCTGGTGGCTCATATACCATTTTTGTATTAAAAAAAATAAGATTTTTCTTTTCTGTATGCTAAATTATTTAATAACATTACACTATTCCTATATCTAATACAAGAGTGACGTGACGCGACCGATAAACAAACAAACTGGACATTTAAAAAATGGCAGGATTTCATACAAAATATTATCATATAATAAGCATGTAATAAATCTAATTCTATTTTGACGTTAATTAATCAATCACTTAAAGATAAGGTTTGTTATAAAAAAAGAGTCTGTTCAGATAGAACCACCCGTCGTGGAAATGGAGGGCGCTGCTGTGCTAAATTACTTTTTTTGGCGGGCAATACTACAGCGCGTCTGTTCCGTTTTGATCCTGTTACAACAGTAACTATTTCATTAGTTTATGATTCATAATGCTGACAGAAAGAAACCAGCTTCTAATTAAGGTTGTAATATAAAATCGGACCGTTAGTTCACCATTTGGCCACGACGGCCCTCTTTCTGAAAAGACTCTTAGATATTTTTTTCTTATAAAAAGAAATACATATTTGACGTATATTTTGATGGTACAAAAATTCTTTCAGATAAAAAAAACATAAATAAGAAACATTTTAAATTCCCAAATAACAAGTAGGTAATTGGAAAAGGTCAAATGAATCCTACCAAGTACAAATTTGCAAATCCCATTTTTTTTTTTTTACCAATGTCACAATATAAAGGAGAAGGGGCAAAAGTGTTTCGCGTCACGTACCCGACCAGACTGTGTCTCTGTTCCCATCACTCAGTCTTGTATCCAACAATTAATTGATAACGATGAGTCTTGGGGGCAGCATGCCTTTCCTGCTTAACCATACGCTGAAAGAAGAAAACAATATATATATATATCTATATATATAAAAGAAAGTCGTGTTAGTTACACTATTTATAACTCAAGAACGGCTGAACTGATTTGGTTGAAAATTTTTAGGGGTAGGTAGCGTTTGTAAGGTAGGTAAGGGCAGGTAGAGGTAGGTAGGGGTAGGTAGGTAGGTCCCAGTTTTATTTTTGTTCTCAGGGCAGGACAACGTCTGCCGGGTCAGCTAGTCTATACTAATATTATAAAGAGGAAATATTTGATTGTTTGTTTGTTTGCATTGAATAGGCTCCGAAACTACTGAACCGATTTGATAAATTCTTTTACTAATAGGAAGCTACATTATTCCCGAAGGTTATAGGCTACTTTTAATCCCGGGAACGCGAGTGAAACCGCGCGGAACAGCTAGTATATAATAAACCCTCAAGTTGAAAATCTGTCGCCAAGCACCTTTTCTGTGTGTTCCGACAGCTGCACTTGAGAGCCAGTTCCCTTCTAGGCTTTGTATGCCACAATCGGCCACATCATCACTGACCACGGTGAGATTGTGGTCAAGCACAGGTCTATACATAGTAAAAAATTAAAATATCCTGGGACATTGTTCACACACGGTTATCTAATCCCAAACTAAGCAGAGCTTGTACTATGGACAACCAGACAACTGATATACAACTATTATTAAATTATTATAGTTATCTTTATCTAAAAAAAACAACAAACAGTCAAAGGCTCAGAACTATACTGCCTTGTAAAAATTTTAATATTTTTTTTGTTTAAGAATATTGCAAATACAAATAAATGATTTTTATTTTTTTATATATAGATTACTATAATTACGCCCAGACTATATGAAAGTTTAGATGATTTTGGAGTTTGATCTTTATTTGGAACTAGTTTTTTCCTATGGTATCATCCGCGCTTCTGGAATAAAAAAGTGGGCTATAGCACTAGGGGATAATGTGCTATGATATACCTAAAAGGGCGGGAGGTAAAAATAATAAAAATATAGATACCCGATGCCAGCGCCGAGCAGCAGCGACACGAGGTTGGTGACGAGCACGGCGGCGAGCGCGCCGCGGCTGAACAAGCTCGACCGACGCACGGACAGACAGTGGCTCTGCAACAAACAACCTTACACACTATACCGGCTATATACGGGTGTAAGGGTCAGCAAACAAATATGAACCCTTGCTGAGTTTGCTGCCGGAGTCTTCTCAGTTTAAGGGTAAACGTTCGGTTGGAGCGCGAAATTAAAATTTTATCACGTTTTTTGCTAATTGCAGCTCAGTTATAGGTCGTAAGTTATCAACATGTTATTTGCGACAAGTATGGTAGTATATTTATTTACTGATTAATAACAAAAGAAATCATCAACATATTCCTTATTGAACAAAAGATAGAACATTTTTAATGCTGTCAGTTTAATCCATGCCGTCGTAATGTACGGGTAAATAGTCGTGACCAATTAAGATCGCGCTTAAATTCACGCTGAAATGTGTGATCGGATTAAACTGACAGGACTAAAATATCTTGCATCCCTTTCTTATATTTACTATTAGAAAGAGATATAGTGAGATTAAATTTATCGGCACCACTGTTTCTTTATTTCTTAATCCCTTGTTTAGTTAGACTTGTATAATGATTTTATAGTATAATCACACAGCCTGATGGTAAGCGGTAACCATATCGTATGAATGGTTGATGAGGTACCTGTTGCATGACAGGGGCGGCGAGCTGCTGGTCGAGCACCTCGATGGAGGAGGTGGCGGAGGGGGGGCCGCGCGCGCTCTGAGGGTGCTTGAAGCGCCAGTCCCTGCCAGACCAAACAAACATACACATTGTTATTTGAATATAAGTCAATAAATAAATATCCTGGGTAATTTTTTCACTTACGGTTATCTGATCCCAAACTAAGCAGAGCTTGTACTATGGACTACCAGATAACTGATATACTACTTTTGTAAATACATACATAAATAGATTATTACACCCAGACACAGGACAAACAGACATGTTCATGCACACAATTTTTTGTCCTGGATGGGAATCGGACCCATGACCAGCGGCGTGATAGGTGGCGTCTTAACCAACTGCGCCAACTGGCCCGTCAAATAAGTATGTATTTACAAGAAAAAAAAAACAGTAGTAATACTGTTTTTTTGCCATCTTTTACTATGGTCCAAACCAACTACCAAAGTCGCTCTTAAGGGTATACCTTCGGTTGGAGCGCGAAATTCAAATTTTATCACGTTTTTTGCAAATTGCAGCTCAGTTATAGGTCGTAAGTTGTCAACGTGTTATTTGCGAGAAGAATGGTAGTATATTTACTGATTAATAACAAAAACAAATCATCAACATATTCCTCCAAGGTATATTAGTAACATTTTCATGAAATAGTCGTATATGTCAGTCACTAGAACGTTCCCCCTTAAGGTTTTGCGTTAATTATAGTGTTTTTTTTTAAAGGACTAAAGTTGGTATCCACCGATGGCTGCAGCAACCTTACCGGACCAACGCGCGAACGCAGAGGGCTCTCAACCGGGCAACATTTAGGTAACCACACCTGAGGGAACCCCCGAATGGGGTACGAACCTCGGCTCAGGGCGTTACGGGGGACGTGTTACGACTAATTGGGGGCGGTCGGATTACTGTAGGCAGCTCGGGCCGCTTGAACGGGACGAGACTGAGTGGGACGTCGCGGCGGTCCTCGCCGTCGAGGACGGTAGCGTGATCGGTTGTGTGTAGTGTGTTGTGTACTTTTACGGGCTTCGTCAGCTTCGATCTGAGCTAATGTTATGGGGTCATCCGGCTCGCTGAGGGCTTGCCTTGGTCTATGGATACGGAGTATACGGGAGGGCGTGTAGGTTGCGGCTTTCACTATAAGAGGGTTGCGGTGATTAACGGAAGTTATAGTGACTCAGCATACTCACTTGGGTGGTAGCTGGTCCGGTCTACTGCTCCATTCCCACACCCAGTCATTGGAGTCATCCTGCAATCAAAAATAACCAGATATTGAAACGGTAAACATTTTTATTTCACAAGGTAAGTAAGTGGTTACCGTCGCCTATCGCCATTTGCAATACCAGAGGTATTGCTTTTTAAGTTTTAGGCCCTGCATGTTCAGAGGTAAGCGCGAATTTGCCGCGTTTTGTAGTGCTATCGACAAAGTTGAAGCATGATCACCTTAAGGGTGTATTTTGCGTGCAGTGACCAGCCGCTACCTGTGTCTCACACAATATAACCAGACAATGCGCTTGTCATGAAATAGTAGATTGTCATTGTCAGTAAATAGTCTAAACAAAAGATTTTACAAGAGACCGTTTTATTGTCAACAATGGACAGGGCAAACTATGATTACTGGCTGCAAGCGAAAAGGTCTCAAAACTGATCATGCTTCAACTTTGTTGATGCTACATTGCTTCATCGTCATCATGTCAGCCGATAGACGTCCACTGCTGGACGAAGGCCTCCCCCAAAGGATCTCCACGATGGCCGGTCTTGGGAAACTGCTGGATGCCTTGCACGGCTAAACAAAGCGGCATTGTACTTGAAATCGCGCAAAAAATCGCCCCTTTTGGACAGGATTTATAAAAATCTATCTCATATCAAAAGACCCTTATATGGTCACATTGTAGCGACCCCTGTCAGCTACATAGTTCAGACATCGATGGATAGATGGCGCTGCAATATATCAACACTATTTACATACGACCTACATCGCGCTAGTGGAGTTCGTATATATACAGAATTCCAACATCAACAGTTGGCGGGTGGTCCCCAGGCACGATGACCCAGCCTGCCGGAAGATCTTCCCTTTTCAATGGAGGAATCATTCTTGTTCCACCATAACTTAGTTTTTCGTCGGTCTGTCTGTGAGTCAGAATCATGTTGAAATTATCAAGTACCTTCGAGGATCCCAAGAGGAGGCTAAGAACAAGTATAAGTTAGCTTACCCGCCAGCAGTTGATGTAGACGCCTTTCAGCTCGTCTTCGGTCGAGGGTTCCAGGTTCGGACTGTTCGGGGGAGACTTGGGGCTGAAATAAAAAAAATATAATCATTTTGACTATCTTGATACATTAGACGCTATAAAGACGTCCACTTCTGGACAAAGGCCTCCCCGAAGGATTTCCACGATGGCCGGTCTTGCGCTACCCGCATCCAGCTGTTTCCCTCACAAGATCATCAGTCCACCACTACTGGTTGGTGGTCACCACTCGAGAACCGTTCTGCCCCAGCGGCCGATCGTTGAAATAGCATGCAGGAGGTTTCACGGGCGATAAATCGATCTAGCTAGGTTTCATTTTTAGAAAACACAATTTACCAAAGCTCGGTCATCAAGGTATAGTATGACCCAACTTAGATGAAGCATCGGCAAAATTCGTAAAATCGATCGTTCCCGAAAAGAGTGCGCCTACAACATTACTCATGTATTAAAAAATGATCGGCGAAAATGATCTTGTTGAACGTTGAATGGCGCGATAGTGAATGATTTTTATTAGTTGTGTAAATCGGAAGTGAAGTATACGAAAACGATTTGCCGATGCTACATCTAAGTTGTGTCATACTGTACTTATTATAAATTGAACAAATGGCTTTCACTTTGAGTCATGTTTTCCATATTTATAATAAATTATCTGCAGTATTCGGCCTGTCATACTTAAATAAAATCAGGCTGTATATCGTATAACATAACATAACAGACTGTCGTGTCGTGTTAATATCAACGTATTGCATTGCATGCGGTCTGGACGGCGCCGCGCTGCATATAAAAGGTATCTTTGTTTGTGTACCGAGCATATTATATCCATTACTATATTCAACATCGGCACCAGCAAACACTGTTTGCAAAAACAAGTAATTTTAATCGTTATCCAGTCTGGCGTCGCTGTCCGTATTTGGCCCAACAATTTTGTTGGCATATGGCTTTTGTTTATAACAAGTAGTTTCCGTTACGCTTTTATTATTTTTAAATGTTATTTAAATTTCAACCTTGACAGGAAAATATAAGAATTATAATAATAACGTTTTTAAAGTCAATAAGGACAAGATTCGCCTGCAAAAGAGTTGCTTTTCACGACTTTCCTAGATTTCCATTTTCATTTTATTTGACAGCGCCGGCAGACTGGATAAAGAAAGAAGAAAGAAAGGATTTTTTTTTTTGTTATGCCTGTGTTTGACCACAATCTCACCGTGGTCAGTGATGATGTGGCCGATGATGGTAAGCACACAAAGCCTAGAGAGGAACTGGCTCTCAAGTGCTGCTGTCGGAACACACCGAAAGGTGCTTGGCTTGCTTGCGCAGCCAGCCAGGCGGGTACTACAAAGATACCCTACCACCGTGCTATGGTTTCCTCTCGATGTTTTCCTTCACGGAAAGCTCAAGCTCATTGTAGGTCGAACCCCGGAACCTTCGTCGCGGCATCCGATGTCACTACCACTGAGCATCATCGCCTTATTGACCCATTATTCCACAAAAAAAGACTTACAAATAAAAATATCACGCTATTAATAATTATCGCGCCATTCAACGTTCAACAAGATCATTTTCGCCTAAACTACTAATAAACATGGGTAATGTTGTAGACGCACTCTTTTCGGAAACGATCGATTTTACGAATTTTGCCGATGCTTCATCTAAGTTGTGTCATACTGCATGTGTATTCGGCCTACTTGCGTGCGTATCTCATTATGTGTGGCTTCTTTGGTCTAATTAGCTTTGCATATATCGTAAATGCGCTGCTATCCGCGATTTCCAACGCATGGAATTTTACACCGGAGCACCGCTAAGCAAAGTGTATGAGAATTTTACCGGTAAATTTAAAAAATAAAACTTAATTACACTACATATTAATTACTAACCTGAGGTTTCACTTGCGTTCCCGGGATGAAAAGTAGCCTATAACCTTCGGGGATAATGTAGCTTCCTATCAGTGAAAATTTTCGAATCGAACCAGTAATTCCGGAGATTAACGCGTTCAAACAAACAAACTCTTCAGCTTTATTATCAGTATAGAATAGATAAACGCTCATTGCCCATGCTATTTTTGTGATCCTGATATCACAAACCGGCTCCAACGGAAGACCAACCTTGGTCATCTGTCCAGAATATTACCGGAGCTGTTATAGCCGCACACCTTTACGGATTCTAGCGGATTTATACCCCGCTGGGGTCGTTGGAGCTAGAACACCAGAGATAACCAGTTCCTGGATTCCTCACCTGCCTTTAACGCTGGATGCCCGGGAATGCCTAACAGAAGAGTCGCGGCTCTCCCGCTGCGCCTCCCTGAGCAACCTTATGTACTCGTTCTCAACTGCGGCCAGGCCTCCGCCAGAGTTGAGCTCCACCCATGATTCTGTAACAAAGATAGGTCTATCATTAGGGAATAATACTGGGAAACTCTCAATCTAGGTCTTGCTCCTGAAAGACTCGAGGAAGACCTAGATTAGATATAGACCAAGGGAAGGCAAAAGTGGTTTTTCGAAAATCCACTTCAAAGAGAGTAACAAAATAAGGGCGCGTGGGCAGGAAATCAGTACATTATAGTTCCGCTTGGACTAAAGGAACAATTGTTTTTTGGGAAGGACTAAAATAGGCTCTGATGGCTGCATCAAACTTACCGAACAAATAGGCGAGCGCAGGGGGCTCTCAGCCGGGCAACGTTAAGGTGGAGGCTTCGGTTGGAGCGCGAAATTCAAATTTTATATATGTCAGTAATATACCTTGGAGGAATATGTTGATGATTTATTTTTCAAATAACTGAAGGTATACCCTCAAGGTGGAGGCGTCAGTAACATTTTCATGAAATAGTCGTATATGTCAGTAATATACCTAGGAGGAATATGTTGATGATTTATTTTGTTATTAATCAGTAAATATACTACTATTCTTCTCTCAAATAAGATGTTGATAACTTACGACCTATAACTCAGCTGCAATTAGCAAAAAACGTGATAAAATTTGAATTTCGCGATCCAACCGACGCCTCCACCTTAAGGGTATATAACAAAATAAATCATCAACATATTCCTCCTAGGTATATTACTGAAATATACGACTATTTCATGAAAATGTTACTAATATACCTTGGAGGAATATGTTGATGATTTCTTTTGTTATTAATCAGTAAATATACTACCATTCTTCTCGCAAATAACATGTTGATAACATACGACCTATAACTGAGCTGCAATTTGCAAAAAACGTGATAAAATTTGAATTTCGCGCTCCAACCGACGCCTCCACCTTAAGGTAACCACACCTGGGTTCGAACCACGGCTCAGGGCGTTACCGGGGGAAAGGCAGAATCTTAGATTGCAAGCGCATCATAACAATTTGATGTGGCCATTTAGAAGTTCATATAGAAAAGGTTTGCTGACCTCGAAAACGTCCACCCACTATACTACTGTTTCTCTTCCCACGGAGGCATTGGTGCGAGGCGAACATATCATATGGAGGTATCAGGTAACAATCTAAATCTATACAAATAATAAAGCTGAAGAGTTTGTTTGTTTGAACGAGCTAATCTCCGGAGTTACTGGTCCGATTCGAAAATTTATTTTACCAATAGGAAGCTACATTATCCCCGGAGGTTATATGCTACTTTTTATCCCGGGATCGCGAGTGAAACCGCGGGGAAACTATAAACAAGATATGTATGTACTAATAATAAAGCTGAAGAGTTTGTTTGAACGCGCTAATCTCCGGAGTTACTGGTCTGATTCGAAAAATTCTTTTACTAATAGGAAGCTACATTATCCCCGAAGGTTATAGGCTACTTTTTATCACGGGAACGCCGCGGAGAGCAGCTAGTTTTATTCATAAATCGATAGTTACCATGTAATCACAAAATTGAGAACTATAATCGGTTCAGTATACCTAGTATACCTACTAACATGTTTCTTTCCGATAATATGGCCATGTTTTCCTATTACGTCATCAAATAATAATTCAAAACGCAGATGTCGGCGCATGCGCCCACGCATTCGACCTATTGTTTGTAAATAAACCGACCGGACGCGCCGCCATGTTGGTTTTATAAAATTAAAATAACTTTTCGACACGCTATGCTGCTATGATTTTAATCTACTTATTTATACTTGAAATTATACGTTTTGGACTAGTATTAACAAATGTTTAAAGATATTTATGTTACTAGCTTCCGCCCCGCGGTTTCACCCGCGTTCCCGAGGTACAGTATGACATATGAGGTACAGTATGTAGCATCGGCGAATCGTTTTCGTACACTTCACTTCCGATTTACACAACAAATAAAAATAATTCAGTATCGCACCATTCTACGTTCAACAAGATCAATTTCGCCGATCATTTTTTAACACATGAGTAATGTTGTAGGCGCACTCTTTTCGAGAACGATCGATTTTACGAAGTTTGCCGATGCTTCATCTAAGTTGTGTCATACTATATCTCATGTTGTTCTGGGTTAAAAAGTAGCCTATATGTTATTCCAGGGTATGATCTATCTATGTGCCATGTTTCATGCAAATCCGTTCAGTAGTTTTTACGTGAAAGAGTAACAAACATACATACATACTCACCAAATATTTGTCAAATACACAAACATTCGACATCCTACCTATATTATAAAAACTACTGAACGGATTTAGATGAAATTTGGAACACAGATAGTTTATAACTTGGATTAACACATAGGATACTTTTTAACCCAGGAAAACATAAGATCTCTCGGGAACGCGTGTGATACCGCGGGGCGTAATCTAGTAATATTATAAATGGGAATGTTTGTGAGTATGGATTAATGTTTGTTGCTCTTTCACATAAAAACTACTGAACGGATTTGGATGAAACTTGGCACATAGATAAATCATACTCTGGAATAACATATATATGTGATACCTCGGGAACGCGGGTGAAACCGCGGGAGACAGCTAGTACTAAATAAAAGAAATCGAACATACGTCGAAGATCTCTTACATAATACCCTCTCGAGTTTTGGAATGTAGTAACGCAGGGCAGAACAACAATAAATTACCTCAAAACCTGTTTCCGACTAGGTAGGTAGTATTATCAAACGGAATAGATTCTATTCTTAAATAGGCAAGGGTATTTTGTAAGGGGTTATTGACTAGCTGTTCCCCGCGGCTTCACTCGTGTTCCCGGGATAAAAAGTAGCCTATAACCTTCGGGGATAATGTAGTTTCCCATTAGTGAAATAATTTTTCGAATCGGACCAGTAACTCCGGAGATTAGCGCGTACAAACAAACTCTTCAGCTTCATTATTAGTACATACATATCTTGTTTATAGTTTCCCCGCGGCTTCACTCGTGTTCCCGGGATAAAAAGTAGCCTATAACCTTCGGGGATAATGTAGTTTCCCATTAGTGAAATAATTTTTCGATTCGACCAGTAACTTAGGAGATTAGCGCGTTCAAACAAAACAACAAACTCTTCAGCTTTATTATTAGTATAGATTGTATTATATACAATTGCGATGAACACGTATGTAATATAAATTTTAGAAAGTTTGTACCTATTCGAGAAAATCTAAAAATTTCAATATAAGGAAAAGGTGACTGTCTGATCTATCAACGCACAGCTCAAACCACTGGACGAGTGCTGCAAACCCCAACTTGGCATGAAGAAGTATATTTATGCCAAAAATCCAGGAGACCCCCAATTAGTCGTAACTCGTACAAAGTCCTCCCCTTCCCCCGGTAACGCCCTGAGCCGAGGTTCGTACCCCACTCGGGGGTGCCCTCAGGCGTGGTTACCTAAATGTTACCCGGCTGAGAGCTCTCTGCGCTCGCCGATTGTCCGGTAAGGTTGGAGCAGCCATCAGAGGCTACCAACTTTAGTCCTTTCAAAAAAAAAAAAAACCAGGTGACGGGGGAAAAAAGGCGAATAAAAAAAAGTACGTTTTGCTTTCATTAGAATTATTCGTAGGTACTTATAATGTCACTTGCAATCAAGTACCTAGTTAGTAAGGTAATAAATAGTTCAAGCCTTGAATTGCATTGTCGGTCGATACTTTAGCACATATTTTATTAATATCTGCTGTTAATAAATGACCAAACACTAACCAATGCATAAAACATCTAAAAACACGTGGAAACATCAAATATGTTGTACAATTAATGCTTTTTATGATTTTTAATTACCAGCGGAACCACTAAGAGTAGATGATTTGATGCTGTGAAACTATGACGTCATAGTGTAATATTTCATACAAAATTCCTTATAAACTATCGTTTTGACATTTGTTAAAAAGTAGCTGATTTGATGTGTCAGTCAACTAGCCTATTGAAAAACTTCGAGCACATTCTAAAATCATGGAATATACTGGAATCTGGAGAGTTTCCAGCTCTGCACTGGAGGGATCGGGCTGTTGGTATACATATGGCAATCATGACGTAGGCATCCGCTAAGAAAGACTGATGGAATCTAAACCACAGGTCGCGACATCATCATGTCAGCTGATAGGACACTGCTGGACAAAAGCCTCCCCCAAGGATCTCCACGACGGCCGGTCTTGTGCTACCCGCATCCAGCGGTTTCCCGCGACCCTAACAAGATTATCGGTCCACCTTGTCTGACCACGCTGCGTCTACCGGTTCGTGGTCGCCACTCGAGAACCTTTCTGCCCCAGCGGGCGTCGGTTCTACGAGCGATGTGCCCCGCCCACTGCCACTTAAGGCGATGCTATACGTGAAATAATGATTCTAAAATGCGTTTTTCTCAGTACTCTTTGTTCCAAGAGATTTGGAAAAAATATATATGTGAAACTAGAGAATATGTGACGGGGAATAGTTTTTAAAAGAAATTGAATTTTTCATTTGTAACGTCAGAAAAAAATCGTAAATATGCCCCTTTTTAAAACTAAGAATGCATTCTTCTCTTATTTGGGCCATCCAAATAACATAAAAAATATTAACATACATTCTGAAATCCATTAGAAAGGGAATAGTTTTCTTACTTTTTTCAAAAAAGGCTTAGTTTCTTTTTAAATAACATAAAACCATATTTTTTACCAAAATTACGTTTCTCCTGTCTCGCTTGTCACCGCCAGTTTCGTAAGGGACGGAGAAATACACAGATAGCCTCCTCTTAAGTTTGGCAATTCTTCGGGCTATGTCGTTACACGCCGCGACAACTAATAGCCCAACGCCATTTAGAAAACCGGCTTTTCAAAGTTCAGGGTAACATAACAGTGTCCATGAGTGATAAGGTGCCCCAACCAAGATCATTCTCATTAATAATGAATCATACTTATCGCGACTTAACATGACATATGGCAACCTTGTTCTTGAGAACAATAGCTCTGATAACAGTGACCTGTGTTGACCCCAGTGATAGCTGACAGTGATTACTATACTTTGGACTGAAGAAAGGACAGGACCGCTTTAGGGCCTAAACTGAATAAATGAGTCGGCGAAATTGTAGTTTATTTTCCATGGAAAATATCATGGGTTTTAGTTATTATGTCCCACTTTACCGCAGATTGTTTTCAGTGACTTCAAAACTGTCAGATTAGAGTTCCTACATGGTTATTTTATAAATTTTTGTGTTTTGAAGGCGGTTCTTTTCATTGTTAAAAGTTATTATGTGTAACAAAAGACTCTCAAGATGCGTCACTGACCTAGGATGAGCATATTAGCGTTGTACCTTCCATCATATCATAATATTTAAAGAATTATCCCCTAACCGTTGAGGATTTGTACCTTCCATCAGATGACGATTACCAGACGCAAATATCTAAATATCTTTAGGAAGTATATGAAAAACTGTAAATGCGTTTAAAATAAGAATTCCCTCGATTTCTCCAGGATCCCATCATCAGATCCTGACCTGACCATGGGATCATCAGTGAAGTATAGCCTTTCAAACAAAAAAAATATTTTCCAAATCAATCGAGGCGTCTTCGACTAATCGAGGAACATACATAGAAAAAAAAACTACGAATTGAAGTCGTCCTTTTTGAAGTCGTTTAAAAATGGTTGGCCATGCCAAAAAACAACCATAAACAACCCATTGCATTGTATTCAATCAGTACAAAACCAATTCACAAAGTGTAGCTAACTTTCCTAGAGTTATGTTTATTCAAACAATTATCATAGACAATGTAGAGTTAGCATTATAAATTAAATCATTTCAGTACAAATATTTATTGTAGAACAAATGTAGACACTTCTGTTGGTTACAAACTAAACAAATTTAATCACACTAGGATCTCTTTCTAATCTAATAAGAAATTTAAGCATAATATTTTAGTCCTGTCAGATTAGTCCGAACACTTATTTCAAGGTGAATTTAAGACCAAAACTACTCAACGGATTTGGATAAAATTTGGCACATAGATAGATCATACCTTGGAATAACATATAGGCTACTTTTACCCCGTTAACCGCTTACCATCAAGCAGGCCGAATTGTTTGCCGACTGTTATATAAAAAAAACGAATCGAAATTAATCAATAACCTGCCTTGTACAGGTCAAAGAGGAAAAGATAAAATAATTATAATTCCATTAGTTTATTGTATTTTACCTACTGTTAAGTGTTAAATGGGACATTGTTATTGTAAATTACTTGGAAATCGTATTGATTAAAATTGAAGTAAACATCCTTGAAATTGAAAAAAAAATAACATGTCACTTGCAATTTTAACCTAAACGGGATTTTTTTACAAAACGGCTTATCCTATGTAAATGAATCTTACACCAAAAAAAAGGAGATATATTTTTTTACAATTTGTATTAGTTAAAATTATTTTTATATCAATAATTTTAATGTCATAAATAAAAATCAAGCATAAACGCAAGGCTCCCTCTAGATCCCACCCGCGGACGCCTAAGCTTTGAGTACTTATTTGTATGGACAAATCGTCAAGGTCATTGGCGTTAGTGATCCTCTTAATATTTTAAATGAGAAAGTTTGTGAGGATGTATGTTTGTTACTCTTTCCCGCTAAAACTACTCCACGGATTTGAATAAAACTTGGCACATAGATAGATCATACCCTGGAATAATATATAGGCTACTTTTTATCCCGGGAAAACATAAGATACTTCGGGAATGCGGGTGAAACCGCGGGGCGGAAGCTAATACAAAATAAAATTTGTCACAGAAAATAAAATGTCTCGATTAATTAAAATAATTCAAAACTAATTTATGATACCGGTTCCACATACACTTAAACTGAGAACACTCCGGCAAGAAAAAAAAACATAACTGGCTGTTTCCCACGGTTTCACCCGCGTTCCTAGGATAAAAAGTAGACTATGTCCTTCTCCGTATTATCGGCTATCAGCGTGCCAAATTTCATCGTGATCGGTTCAAGAGTTTCTTTTGCATTTATAATATTATCTATATATATTATATGAAAATCTGCCGCCAGCTGCACTTGAGAGCCAGTTCCCTTCTAGGCTTTGTGTGCTTACCGCCATCGGCCACATCATCACTGACCACGGTGAGATTGTGGTCAAACACAGGCCTATACTTAGTAAAAAAAAAAAAAAAAACAATTAAAAATAATATATACCCAGTTCGTCCACCGGCACAGAGCTCATAGGCTCAGTCATTTTTGATGTACACACTGCACACACAATCACGAATATATATATCTATATATAATATCCACAGTAAACACAATACAACTGCGTAAAAAGCACTAAAGAAACGTGTTTTGTTTCGACGTAGGTACGTGTCGGCGCGTCCTTCCGCGTCGATAGTTTAATCGCAACTGATTTTAAATATAGAATGTAGGTAAACAGAAGCAGTTGCGTGGGCGCATGGCTTGGCTAGGGCTGACACGTGATATCTATTTTGAAATAATAGTCAAATTAATGAATTCATATAAATTACCAGTATTTTTTTTTTTAAACTAAGGCGTAAAAATTTATTATTGCTTCAAAAAACATTCCTCAACACTTTCCTCAAGTAATTATGTTTACGAACTCGAAAAAACAATATAGTTATCTATACTAATAATAAAGCTGAAGAGCTTATTTGTTTGAAAGCGCTAATCTCTGGATCTACCAATCGGATTGCAAAAAATCTTTCACTATAAGAAGCTAAATCCTCGAAGTTATAGGCTAATTTTTTTTGGGTGGGGAACAGCCTGCTGTAAGATTGAATAAAAATACACAAATAGTACCTTCTTCGCTTTCTCTCACGTGGCAACCCTAGCAAACCTGTTGAACTACAACACACCTACACATATCAAGTGTTTGTATGTGTGGTGCCTACGTGAAATTTATCTCGTACCGTGCCTTGTATAGATTTGCAGATAATCGCGTGTCCGTCTGTTTGATATAAGAACATAATTGGACTCACAGCTTATGGATATGACCTATCCAGTGGAGAATGGAATGTATTAACCGACATAGAAAAGGAGGAGTAAGATTTCGCAGTCGAGTTTCGTGATTATAAACACACTAACAAAGTTATCTAATATCCTATCATCACATACTACTACACTTTACAGGTAGGGGAGGTAACCCAAAAAAAAAATTTTTTGTGACTTTATTTTAGCACTTTGTCGACGTGGTAAATACATATATCCATACAAAGTTTCTTTCTAGCACTCACCGTTTGGAAGGTAAGCCGAGGACGGACGGACATATTTTACTTAAGTTATTTAATAATTTTATACTTTTTTTTTTTTATCATTATCACCATTTTTATTTTGTGTATATGTTAACGGAATAGTATTTTCCGTCATTGTATACATTTAAATCCATAAATTTCCTAAATATCTATCGGAGTACTACATTCGGTATATTTGTAAGGATAGCGGTATTTGGGGGGTTGTAAGTGAAAGGTACTTTTGTGCGAATACTTGCTATTCTATGCAAAATAAAAAAAATAACCCCAACCTATTTTTTTCAATAGTTTCTATATATCCAAGTATCATTATTGTTATAATTTCCTAGGGGAAATACACAGGAATTGTATACAATTCCTATATTTCATACATTTCCGGTAACATATACATATTTTAGACTGCCAAATAAATAATATTCTATTCTATTCTCCATGACGAAACTATAAGGGTTCTAGACGTCAACTACGGAACCCTAAAAAACAGCGAAATAAGTAAGCTAACATAATAGTAATTATGACCTGCGCACTATATTGTATGTAGATTTTGACCGTCTAGGACTTTATAGCCTGTCTTGTAATGTTCAAGGTTCATTTTGCATTTTCTTTACAATAGGGAATATTCATGATCTTTTTTGCTTTAATTAAAGCTCATTCATATAAGAAACAGTAGGAACTAAAAATATTTCAGATAATAGGGTAGTTGACTGACATATCAAATCAGCTACTTTTTAATAAATGTCAAAACGATAGTTTATATGGATTTTTGTATGAAATATTACACTATGACGTCATAGTTTCATAGCATCAAATGATCTACTCTTAGTGGTTCTACTGGTAATTCAAAATTATAAAAAAGCATTAAATGTACAACATATTTGATATTTCCACGTGTTTTTACATGTTTTATGCATTGGTTAGTGTTTGGTCATTTATTTTTGACAGTGTCAACTAGGCTATTATAAAAATCACTAAGATTTAAGCCATAAAAGATAAAGGCTTTTTTGAACTTTCGGTGAAGGAAAACATCGTGAGGAAACCATAGCACGGTGGTAGCGTACTTTGTAGTACCCGCCTGGCTGGCTACCACCCTCAAGTTGAAAATCTGTCGCCAAGCACCTTTCGGTGTGTTCTGACAGCTGCACTTGAGAGCCAGTTCCCTTCTAGGCTTTGTGTGCTTACCATCATCACTGACCACGCTGAGATTGTTGTCAAACATAGGTTGGTTAAGACGCCACCTATAGCCAAGGGTCGTCGGTTCCATTGCCATCCAGGACAAACATATGTGCATGAACATGTTTGTTTGTTCCGAGTCTGGGTGTAATCCATACTTACTATATAATATTATAAATGGGAAAGTGTATGTGTGTGTCCGTCTTTCACGGCAAAACGGAGAGACGAATAGACGTGATTTTTTAAGTGGAGATAGTTGAAGGGATGGAGAGTGACATAGGCTAATTTTTGTCTCTTTGTAACACCCCACTTCCCTAAAATGGGGGTGGTAAATAGGTAGTTGTAGGTAGGTATAGGTAGTTAGGTCCCAGTTTTTTATAAGAATGCCGCAGGATATTCATTATTTTGAATTTTTAAAAAAATATTGGCAGGTATATTCCAACCAAATATTTCTACCTTAATCTCTAACATATCGTTAAAATCCATTACAAATCAATTAACCACAGCATACGTGATTAAAATCTCGTAGGTACTCTAAAAACGAGATTTATTAAGAATTCCGGTGCCGATGCACTCTCGAACCAAAGAGCATACGTGATCGCTGCCTCGTTGAACATATTGAATCCTCCCGCAATCTAAACTGGTTCAAACGCCTCAATAGAATGCATGATTTTTTTTTTATCGCATTTCTTAACAAAATATGAAAATACCGTAAAAAAAGATGTCAAAAAGTGAAATTAAAATCGGCCAAGAAACACGGAAGATATAAGCATTTTAAACTACTAATTAGACAGCGATTAGACAGAGAGATCGGACATAGTATGTAACTTCATATACTATACTATTAAGGCCATATAAACTCCATGCTAAATTCTGTTTTGCTAGAAAGAGATAGGAATAAATCTTTGATGGCTTATAACTTGGTTATTTTTATAGTTACCCGAAATATGTTTTTAAGGTATTGCATAGCTTCTATCCTTGATCGTGGAAACCGCATCCAGAAATTCCGTAACGAAAATCACCTAACACTCCCCACTCCGACCGGCACAGCGGTGATACTTTTTAGTTTTGCCATCTATCGATGAATAGCAGAACTTTTAATGACTTTTTGAAATATCACGCTTGTCTCTTTAGTTCAGCAACTCGTCTCAAGGTGGCATTGGTTGTATCGGACCACGCTCAAAAAGTGTAACTGTTGTTGAATTAATATCAAAGAAAAAAAAATACTGCATAAATAAAATAAATAAATAATTATAATTGCATAAGTTGATAAAAACAGCTATGCAATAGCTTTACCGCGGCAGTCTCCGAGTGCCACACGACTTTTTTTTCCTACTGCTTCTTATATGAATGAGCTTTTAAAGCAAAAAAAACACATGAATATTCCCTATTGGGGAAAAGTCAACTGGGTATTCAGTCTTTGAACTCTTTTAAAATTAGTAACACGGAGTTACAAATCTGTAATGAGGTCAACGGACTTGAGCTGAAGTACTTTGACTGAAGATTCAGCTTAGTATGACAAATATCCTGGGACATTGTTCACACACGGGTATCTGATCCCAAACTAAGCAGACATTATATGTAAGTTCTGATGTAGTAATCTCCGGAGTTACTGCTCCGATTTGAAAAAATATTTCACTAATAGGAAGCTACATTATCCCCGAAGGTTATAGGCTACTTTATATCCAGGTAACGCGATTGAAGCCGCAGGGAACAGCTAGTATAATATAAATTACACGCATAACTTCGTTTTGTAAGAGAGAGACAAGAATCTTTGATAGGCTATATTAGTTTTATTTTATTTTTTAACTAATTTCAAATTTAGTTATTGTATAACATATACATACATATTATAATATCTATACCTATAAATGTATATCTATTCTATAGTCTATATCTATACCAATCTATACTAATAATAAAACTGTAGTTTGTTTGAACGCGCTAATCTCTGGATCTACCAGTGACATAATAAAAATTCTTTCACTAATAGGAAGCTACATTATCCCCGAAGGTTATAGGCTACTTTTTATCCCGGGAACGCGAGTGAAACCGCGGGTAACAGCCAGTATTTAATATCAGTCAACTACCCTATTCATTTATTGTTTACACAAACATACACCTGGATATGTGCCAAAGGTATATTTCTTGGGATTGCACGCGACACGTGTCAGCGGAATCTGCGTTTACTTTTAATTTTATTTGACGTCATACGATTGAAAATACACTAATGTAAACAAAGGTCGTATGTGTGTATATAAGCGAAAGTTTACGGTTCAATAACTTATGATGAGGACACACACACACACAAGTAAAGAGAAAAGACAAAACAGATACAAAGCCCACCTGATGGTAAGTGGTTACCGTCGCCTATCGCCATTTCTGGTATTGCCAATGTGTTGTCGACCTGTTACAATGCCACGACGGCAACTGGCTCCCAAGCGCAAGTGGTGACAGATTTTCAAATTGAGGATTGTAGCCAGCCAGACGGGTACTACGAAGTACCCTACCACCGTGCTATGGTTTCCTCACGATGTTTTCCTTCACCGAAAGCTCAGGCTCATTGTATGATTCGAACCCACGACACAACGTTTTGTCCGGGACAAAACGTGACTAAAGCCCCAATATTTTCAATGGAAAATGATCTCTCATAAATCTTAGTAGCCAATCACATTTTGACAAACATCCGGGAGAAGTTCCATCCATTCGTAGTCGACATCCCCCGTATAAGGACTCAACGATTTGCTTCTTCGTTCCCTATACGAACTGCAAAGGAGTGGAACTTACTCCCGGGGTCTGTATTTCCTGACCCTTACAACCTTCATCTCTTCAAGGCCAGAGCGAATAGGCTTTTTCTGGGCAAGCGTGCTACATCCTCGGCCTCGTCATAACTCCTCCTTGGGGTCCGACGACGGTCAAACGTAAGCCCATTTTACATAAAAAAAAATACGACTTATTGAGCTGCAATTATCAAGAAACGTAAAAAAAAAAATTCGCATTTTTTGGAACATTCACCTTAAAAGACAATGCTGTTTCTCATAACATAACAAAAGGGAAGCGGTCGTGTGAACTGACGCGTCTCCGCCTTTGTCTGGCCTAAATCTGCGCCTGCGCATCGTATGAGTGAGTCACGTACGCGTTTGTTGTTTAACCTTCACCTTATGAGTGTGTGGCCTGTGGCGCGATCAATACTCATATAAAGCAATAACACTAGCTGTTCCTCGCGGCATCACTCGCGTTCCCGGGATAAAAAGTAGCTTATAACCTTCCGGGATAATGTAGCTTCCTATTAGTGAAAGAATTTTCGGATCGGACCAGTAACTCCGAAGATTAGCGCGTTCAACCAAACAAACTCTTCAGCTTTATAGATGTAGGTACACTATGCATAGTATGCCCAATCAAAATCATCAAGAATACTTGATGATCTATCTATAGATGATTGCTTATCGATCGTTCAACTAAGTGATAATATTTATCCTGTATGATTTCTCATATTAAGATCAATGTCATGATAGCCTGTACTACGATAGGACCACTGAACTTAAGGATTAGATGCATTGTCCTGAATATGTACAAATAATGTACTATTTAAAGAGATATTTAATGCTTTATTGTAACACTACATTGAGATTTAAAAAGTACTATAAAAATAAATTAAATATGAAATATACTAATAATAAAGCTGAAGAGTTCGTTTGTTTGAACGCGCAAATCTCCGGAGTTACTGGTCCGATTTAAAAAAAATCTTTCACTAATAGGAACCTACAATATCCCCGAAGGTTATAGGCAACTTTTACCCCGGGAACGCGAGTGAATCCGCGGGGAACAGCTAGTAGTTGATAATTATATGTGGTAGTGACGTCGAATGCCTTGACGAAGGTCATGGGTTGGAATCCTACAATGAGATTCAGCTTTTGATGAAGGAAAACATCGTGAGGAAACCATAGCATGGTGGTAGGGTACTTTGTAGTACTCGCCTGGCTGGCTAACACACACAAGTTGAAAATCTGTCGCTAAGCACCTTCCGGAGTGTTCCGACAGCTGCACCTGGGAGCCAGTTCCATTCTAGGCTTTGTGTGCTTACCACCATCGGCCACATCATCACTGACAACGGTGTGATTACGGTCAAACACGGGTCTATATATCACTAAGAGTGATCTCTACCAGCCAAAGAACCTTTGGATGGAGAGGAATTCAAATTAACTGAAAATTACATTAATTAACAGAGCATGGAGTTCTAGGAGGTGAAGAAATTTTAGCAGCGTCAGCCAGTATATTAAAATAAGTTCTACAAATTGTTATATCACATATTGTATATATATGATATCAGCAAAAAAAAGGTCACCGACCCCCAGAACACAAGTGTAATCTTAGTCTGGGTGTCAAGAAGTTTGCATATATAACATAATGATTTTTATGTCATTAAATTAATTTTAAATTATCTTTAACATTCCTGAGTGACCTCTTAGAACTTAAACTGAATTATTTCGAAAGTCACCCACTGCTGGACAAAGGCCTCCCCCAAAGATCTTCACGATGGCCGGACTTGCGCTACCCGCATCCAGCGGTTTCCTGCGCCCCTCACAAGATTATCGGTCCAACTTGTCTGACCAAGCTGCGTCTACCGGTTCGTGGTCGCCACTCGAGAACCCTTCTGCCCCAGCGGCCACGAGGTCGAATCGGTTCTACGAGGGATGTGCCCCGCACACTGCCACTTAAGTTTGGCAATTCTTCGGGCTATGTCGGTAACTTTGGTTCGCCTGCGGATCTCATCATTTCTGATCCGATCTCGCAGGGAAACTCCGATCATAGCCCTCTCCATTGCTCTTTGGGTGACCTTGAGCCTTCTTATAAGGCCCATCGTAAGCGACCACGTCTCTGCTCCGTAAGTCATCACTGGCAACACACACTGGTCGAAGACTTTCGACTTGAGACACTGCGGTATTTGAGACGAGAAGATATTACGTAGCTTCCCGAACGCTGCCCAGCCGAGTTGGATTCGAAGATTGACCTCATTCTCCAAGTTGGACCTATCTAGTTGGATGGTCTGTCCTAGGTAAATATAGTCGTCTACAACTTCGAGTGCAGAGTCTCCAACCTTTACTCGAGTGGGTGCAACATAGACGTTCGACATGATTTTCGTCATGGTTTCGTTCACCTCTAAATTTTTTGGTTGTCCATAGTAAATTTGCTTAGTTTATCAGATATCCTAGTCCTTGGATATTATTATCACCTCTAATAACTATATTTACGATGCAAAGTATACTAATTGGAACAGTTCCACCTTGTTCCAACGGAACAAGACCAGTAGGTTATTATGCCGAGTCCTTGACACCTACTATTGACTAAAACGTATCACTATACCTACCCACTCATTATCGCCAGTAACACCTACTTAAGAATTAAAATACTCTTGGGTCTTTGATATGGTTCATATTTTAGACAACGCAGAAGCTCATCGTGACAACTTTTGCTGAACGACATTTTTTCTAATTGTTTTATTCATACAAAAACTGTCTAGGCAGTCACAGACAGACATAATACGTCTCCTATATGTTACGACTAGTACGCTAGTTGACAGTGTCAAAAATAAATGACCAAACACTAACCAATGCATAAAACATGTAAAAACACGAGGAAACATCAAATATGTTGTACATTTAATGCTTTGTATGATTTTTAATTACCAGTAGAACCATTAAGAGTAGATGATTTGATGCTGTGAAACTATGACGTCATAGTGTAGTATTTCATACAAAATGCCATATAAACTATCCATAAGCCATTTTTTTTCATCAAATACAGTGACTGTTTTGTAATAATTATTATAATCATTAAAAAGTCTCCAGATCTATCTAAAACTTAAAAACTAATATTGTAAAATTCTGGCAAAAAATAAATATGCCTCTAGATTTAGAGCTAACTAAAACTAATAGATAAATAATTGTAAATATTGTATATTATAGAATAAAGTAAAAAAAAAAATTAAAATCTATTTAAAATAAACACGATATAACTAAAAAAAACTAATAATACTAGAAAAATAAATGTTTAATATAAACATTAAAAATAAAATAAATCAACGCAAACAAACAAAAACTATTTAAAAACTTGCCAGTTATTAGAAATCTTGGCGTATAATGCTGTCTCTTTGGCACTCGTTTTTTTAATATAACAATGCAATAAAAAAAATAACAAGATTTAGTCCATTAACCACAGACGTAAACGTTCTAATACAACATAAATTTTATTTACGTAATTTTTGTGGTCAAACACAGGCCTATACAAAGTAAAAAACAAAAGTATTGTTTTGAACAAAGCCCTTTTACTCGACTGCGACTGCTTAAATCCTTACATCCCAAGTGACACTAGCTAATTTTATAAATTAGTTTACTTTTTGTAAAAGGCAGTCGTGTTCTTTATGTTTGTATTTCTTGCGATTTATTGCTTGCGTTTAATTATTTATGTATTTTGTTTGTTATCTCAGGTCAAAACAAAGGACAATATTGTTAACGGTTATTTTAAATGATTACTTTTATTTCCTTTCAGATAGGAAGAGACTCGTCGAGACTTGTCAGTGGTCAGTTTCCCGTCGACACCAAGTTATTTTTAAATCAGATATATTCGGAACACTAACAGAAGCGTCCATGAAGTCGGTTAATCGAAATAACATCACCACATTATTTACAAACAATCCTTTCATACGACAACACAATAAAATTGTTGAAATACTCACAAAGCGATGAGATTAACTTGGATTTATTTATAGTGTTTATGAAAAGCCCGCCGTTGCACTTTCCATCGCAGATAATAAATCGTCACAGAGAATCAAATGAGGAAACAAGTATGTCGGGAGATAATTCTGCCAAAAAGCAATAAGTCATTGTACTTAAAATAATAAATACGGTAATGAATGATATTAAATGACGCGTCCAAAGCAATAATAAATGACATGCGTCATTTATTCTGATAAATAGATTTAAATTTAATGACGTCCGACGTTTTGAATCGCCTGATCTATTACATTAATCTATGGAAAGTTATACGTACGCAGTTTCTCTCAGTACCTACTTATATCCGTACCAAAGGAATCTAAGACTGAGGCTGAGATCTATAGAGCGTGCTTAGACTTTGCTCAGACTTTACTTAGGGTATAAACCTACGTAATAAAGTAAATATTTGTGTGTTTTAATTTGTAGCCAAGTTTTTGGTAAGTCGTCGATTAGGTGCACTTAGGCTTTGCTTAGCACACACTCAGAGAGATTCGAAGATTGCATTATAAATACCGACTTTGTACGGTAAAGTCTGAGCAAAGTCTAAGTACGCTCTATAGATCTCAGCCTTAGATTGATCTCCGCTACGCAGTGCGCTTCAACTACATACCTACTGGCGTACTAGTAAAATGAGCTATGCAGCGCATAGAGTTATATTACTACATAATAGAGAAAACGCCACATATAATCACTATGTTCCCTTCAAGTGCAGCCATCCGGCCGCACTTCACTTAGTAGCTTAAGAGGAGGCTATCTGCATATGTCTCCGTCCCTCACTAAACTGACGGAGACAAGCGAGACGGGAGAGACGCAACTTAAGTAAAAAATATGGTTTTATTTTATTTAAAAAAAAACTAAGCCTTTTTTTAAACTCTACATGCCAGTAGGCGCAGTTGGTTAAGACGCCACCTGTAGCGCCCTGGTCGTGGGTTCGATTCCCATCCAGGACAAACATTTGTTTCAATGAACATGTCTGTTTGTCCTGAGTCTGTATGTAATTATCTATATATGTATGTATTTACAAAAAAAAAGTAGTATATGTAGTATATCAGTTATCTGGTTTCCATAGTACAAGCTCTGCTTAGTTTGGGATCAGTTAACCATGTGTGAACAATGTCCCAGGATATTTATTTATTATTAAAGTAAGAATTTATTCTCTTCTATTGAATTTCAGAATGTATATTAATATTTTAAAAAGGGGCATATTCACGATTTTTTTCTGACGTTACTTATGAAAAATACCAATTTAAAAAATAACTATTCCCCGTCATATATTCTCTAGTTTAACATATATTTTTTACAAATCTCTTGGAACAAAGAATATTGAGAAAAACGCACTTTAGAATCATCATTTCACGTATAGCATCGCCAAAGCTCTCTAATTCTACGACGGGTCTCTTTCTGAACAGACTACCATCAATAATTTTCAGTCTAGAAGAGAAATGACAAAACAGGCAAGTGAAATCAGTTTCATGTAAATAAATATATTTATTTACTGTACCTAGTATCTATTGATAACATTCTAAAATTGTGCACAGACAGTACCAAAAGGGGTCAACGGTCTAATATCAGTATGTGATTGCTTGCGCACACCACGTTACATTATCTATGTAAATTAGTTATGACACTTCAAACTAACTAAACTTGATATTTTTGTCTATTATCACTAGTTTTACCTAAAATTTTCTACGTGAGACTCTTTTATATAGCTTTTTTTTCGGCTAAGCCAATAAAATCGGACAAGTGTTAGTCTGACTCGCGCGTCGAAGGTTCCGTAAAGATAAATTTCTTATGTTATTTTATATACCATAAACTTCTCATAGTAGGTATTTAAGCCTTTTTTCTAACGACTTTAGAGGAGGACCTATATCCTGACAAGCCAGTTGGCGCAGTTGGTTAAGACACCTATCACGCCGCTGGTCATGGTTTCGATTCCCATCCAGGACAAACATTTGTGTGCATGAACATGTCTGTTTGTCTTAAGTCTGGGCGTAATTATTTATTTATGTATTTAAAAAAAGTAGTATATGTATGTATATCAGTTATCTGGTCGTCCATAGTACAAGCTCTGCTTAGTTTGGGATCAGATAACCGTGTGTGAACAATGTCCCAGGATATTTATTTATTATTTATAAATAGTCTTTGTATATTAAGAAACAAAGATAATTTTGTCATTAACCTACGACAAAGTACCAAGACAAGTACTTGGCAAATCACCACAACTTCACCAGAAATAGGAAGGTCAGTAAATGATACAAAGGGTATGAAGATGTTAATTCCATTCCATAATTTGGGACTAGATTTCGACATTAAAAAAAAAACTATTTTATTGGTTCATCATCATGTCAGCAGAAATACGTACACTGCTGGACAAAGGCCGGCCCAAGGATCTTCACGATGGCCGGTCTTGCGCTACCCGCATCCAGCGGTTTCCCCAGACACTCATTGGTTATTAATTTCAAATTGAGACTTACTTCCATGCATTCCAAAGATAAAGGGTTTTGACACAGATGGACAACCAAGTGATCCTATAAGGATTCCTTTTGAAAAACGGAACCCTAAAACCATAAAGATTAAACCTTTTTTGACGTTTCTAATTAAATCTATATCTACACTAATAATAAAGCTAAAGAGTTTGTTTGTTTGTACGCGCTAATCTCCGGAGTTACTGGTCCGATTCGAAAACTTCTTTCACTAATAGGAAGCTACATTATCCCCGAAGGTTATAGGCTACTTTTTATCCCGGCAACGCGAGTAAAACCGCGGGGAACAGCTAGTTAAATATAAACTATAAATCTCGGGCCTTGAGACCGTCCAGTTTTAGAAAAAAGAAGTCAACAGGCTGTCATAATACATTTAAGTTATATAACAGTCATAATAAAACCCACTATGTAACTAAAACCAGTTTATGCTTCACAGATTCAACCTTGAATTCAGTCTTTTTTGTAAAGGTAACCTGACCTATTTTAATAGATCCTGTTTCACAAATCTGCAGAATGTAATATGAAACTGTCTATTTAAAAAGCATTAGGTATATATAATTTGCTTGTATTTTACGAGGTTTTTGTATTACAGATAACTAGCTGTTCCCTGCGGTGTCACACACATTCCCGGGATAAAAAGTAGCCTATAACCTTCGGGGATAATGTAGCTTCCTATTAGTGAAAGAATTTTCGAATTCTTCTGGTAGATCCAGGGATTAGCGCGTTCAAACAATCAAACAAACTCTTCAGCTTTATTATTTTTAGTATAGATTAGCTGTTTCCCGCGGTTTCACGCGTGTTCTTGCGATAATGAAGTAGCCTATAGCACTCTGAGAGAATGTTTATGTCAATTCAAAATCTATCAACTAGTATTTGAGTTTATTCATGACAAACAAAAATAGAAATCTAAAATGACGGGGAACAGCGAGACAGGCGAAGCGCACGTTAAGTAAAAAAAAAGTAAACCTTTTTAAAAAAATACAGTCAAGTGCGAGTTAAACTCGCGTGGAGAGGGTTCCTTACATGTTTAACTAAGGCCCATAAATATTTTGGTCAATGGTCAATTTTTCGCCAATTTTCTTAAATAACTTCAAAACTATTTATATTAAAATTAAAAAAAAAATTTTTGAGATCCTCACAACGAGTCCTTTCATTTGATATGTCACACAATATTGTCTGCTAAACTTTTTTTAAAATTTTCTAATTTACCCTCAAAAGTAGCCCCCATGTTTGAAATTCATTTATTTACGTAACACGTAAGCTCAAGGTCACCCAAAGAGCAATGGAGAGGGCTATGCTCGGAGTTTCCCTGCGAGATCGGATCAGAAATGATGAGATCCGCAGGCGAACCAAAGTTACCGACATAGCCCGAAGAATTGCCAAACTTAAGTGGCAGTGGGCGGGGCACATCGCTCGTAGAACCGACGGCCGCTGGGGCAAAGGTTCTCGAGTGGCGACCACGAACCGGAAGACGCAGCGTGGGCAGGCCCCCCACAAGGTGGACCGACGATATTGTTAGGGTCGCGGGAAACCGCTGGATGCGGGTAGCGCAAGACCGGCCATCGTGGAGATCCTTGGGGGAGGCCTTTGTCCAGCAGTGGACGTCTTTCGGCTGATATGATGATGATGATGATGACGTAACACGTCCATGTTTAGGTCACCGACTTACATGTGTGCACCAAGTTTCAACTCAATCCAGTCCAATATTTTCGGACAGACAGATAGACAGACGGACTGACTCACGAGTGATCCTATAAGGGTTCCGTTTATTTTTCTTTAGATTTTCGGAACCCTAAAAATTAAGAAAACCCTTTCTTTTGTTTAGATCTCAGAATGTATATCAATATTTTCAAGTTATTTGGATTGACCAAATAAGAGATTCACGATTTTTTTCAGACATTACTAATGAAAAATTTTTTTTTTTTAAATAATTATTCCTCATCACATATTCTCTAGTTTAACATATATTTTTTACAAATTGCTTCTAGCAATAAATGTAGAGAAAAACTGAATTTAGAATCATCATTTCTCCTTCGCCTTAATACCATAGACTTATTCAAAGAATCCTTAAAGTTTAAAATAGCAACAATACATTCTTAAATTGAATAACAACATTTATATTTAGTCTCAGGTCTATGGACTCAATTGTGAAGCAATTTACCAATTGGTGAATTTGAAGTGATGTCAGTTCCCTGGGGGGTATCAAGTGCTATAAAGATGCCAATTGTATTTAATGGGCTATCCGTAAGCAGGGTTGTCAGTCTGTTAACAGTTTTGCTTGGTTGTCACCACCTGAAAATTTGTAATTTTCAACCTCCTTAAAAAAGGAGGAGGTTCTCAGTTCGGCTGTATTTTTTTTTTATGTTTGTTCATGCATAACTTATTTGCTTATGAACCGATTTTAATAATATACTTCATATTCAGATATAATATATTACTTAACCATGTGATCAAATAAATCAAGACAGACTAGTTTCTTCATACATTATTCAACACATACTTTTATCCATATCCATGTGAAATGTATTTTTAGGGTAAAAAACGGAACCCTTATAGGATCACTCGTGCGTCTGTCTGTCTGTTCGAAAATATTGGACTGGATTGAGTTGAAACTTGGTACACATATGTAAGTCGGTGACCCAAACATGGACGTGTTACGTAAATAAATTAATTTCAAACACTTTTAAATTATAAAATAAATTAAAAAGTTTTGCAAACTATATTGTGTGTCATATTAAATGAAAGAGCTCATTATGAGGATCTCAATTTTTTTTTTTATAATTTTAAGATAAATCGTTTTGAAGTTATTTAATAGGCGAACATTGACCCATTCCCCCCTCCCCTAACCCCGAAAATACTGGGCCAAAAATTTTGAATAAAATACAGATGATAGTTCTTTACCTATAGATTACAGGAAAACCTGAAGTTTATGGTATTTAAAGGGCCATAGGAAATTCCGGAACCGTCGGTGCGCGAGTCAGACTCGCACTTATCCCGTTTTTTTTTCTTTTTATGTAAGCATTACTTTTTTATAATAAAAACTGTTGATATGAGCATAAAGCAACCACATAAAGCCTACAAGAGAACTTGTTCCATACACTCTTAAAGATCATATACTGTCTAGACATAGAAAAGTAACTGTTAAAACCCAGGAAGTATATTTTCATACTTTATCATTTAAAATATTATGTCACATAGGTTTTAGCGTTAGAAACTGATAACAAACTTTATGTAGATTGAGCGACCTTGTGGGGTTTTTTTATCAGCAATATTGTACATAACGTTTGCAATCTATAGGTTTTTATGTTTAAATACTTCAGCATTGTGCATTGAAAAAACAACTATTTGTTTGACATTCTGTTGAGAACAAGTGAATGTACTTTTTGTGATTGTTTCATTGTTTACACATAGAACTTTATCTCAGAAACTGCTTTTCTTTTCTGAATTTAATTGGTTTCTCAAAATTTAAACTTTGTTAGGCATAAATCAGGGTAGCCGTTTTTTTATTGGTGTAAATTCTCTAGGTGGCCCGCTATATACACTATATTACTATTGTCTGCATTTGAGCTGTAAGCTAGCAGTTCTTATAACTGTAAGCTGCATATTTATGATACTCTCCATGGAGTTGGCCTGACCCTGCATATGCAGACCATCTGCGTAAACATTACTTTATAACACTATGTAAACATAAAAGCAACCACGCAATATTTACAAACAAAGAAATGTAAACAAAAATGTCTACCAATCAATAGGTAAAAGTACCAGGGCGACAGAATTCCTTAGGAGGTAATAGTGCCGCAACAGCCTACAGGTATAACCCGGACAAGAACGGAAGTCGTTTCTATATACCAACTTCCTTCAAAGATAGTGAGCGTTTACAAAGTCGTGTAATCTGTTAGGAATCACGTACGCACCGCTATAATTATTATATGACGCAAATCGTATGTTATTGGACTAAGTTGACCTCGGTAGTTCAACTCGTGTCGTGGCGAGACGCCATTATTTACGTATCATCGATATGTAAACAGCTGTTGCGAAATTTGAAAAAATGTAGCGTAATTTATACGCACTGATTATAATAGATTTCACCACCCTTCACAGTCGATATCCTTGGTGGAACTAGTATATCAAGTTTCGTCACGCCGCAGCCGCAATCGAGTTTTGTTTTCAATCCATTCCATTGTTTATTTATGTTCAGAATGTACTCACCGCTCAAATCTTCGATTGTATTCAGTTTTCGAGCCGCCATTCTCGGGTTGGACGCTGACACAGCACGATAGAACTTGTATTTCAATAAAATTAATCACTTTTATTGTTATTTACACAAAGTTTCTGCGATAATTTTACAATAAACGAAGAAAACAACCTAGTCAAATCGTGAGGGCGCCGGAGGAGCTTTTAAAAATACAAATTGATTTTAATAAAGCGTATATTCGCGACGATTATATTTCTAAGACTAACTAAATTAAAACTTACATTGAACAACGGACAAAACAGTCTACCGCTTTATCAGTGCTGTCACAGCATTTATGTGCTAGAATATCCCACGGATGTTATGACTAGCACTCGAGTCACCAGGTGTAACTCCTCCCACCTCAGGATCGAAGTTCTCGTTTTCCGATGAACTTCGAGAGTACATTTTTAACAATTTAAAACGAAGCTTATAACATAAGGTACATAAAAATACAAATACAATAATATAGAGTGCAATTGTCCAAATACTTATTTTCCTTGTCGTTATTCCTAAACTTTCACTTTCATTGTACTTTTCATCACTAACACTATTCTTCAGAGCGTATGACAGGAACTTCAAGTCCGAAAGGTCCACGTTTTCCAGGTTGGTTGTTTTCAACGTCTCTGTCCTCACAGGTAAGTTTAATTGAGGTAAGTTAACAATTGGTAATCGGGGATATAGACTATTTTCCGCTTTTCTGGTATGCATTTTCAGAGTGATATCTTGAATTCTAATTTCACATACATCGTCTAAGGTAAGAATATATGTACCGTGTATATGTTGTCGGAAGATTTCATTAATGCATGTTTTCGTAAGTAATACCTTTTCTTTACTGTAGAGTATCCACCGGTTTGGTTGAATCAATTGAACTTTTACAGCTTCAATGGTGATTGGGATCTGAGTGCATGACGTCACATTGTTAACATACGTCATTAAATCAGTTATGCATTGATCTTGTATAAACTGGGATGTATCTTCCTCGAAACAGAGGAAACTTGTTTCGTCGATCTCCTTACAGGGTTGGGGGAGCAGCCTGATCTTCAACCCTTTCGCCAATAGGTATGGATATTTAGGTAAGATAACAACGGTACGGTTAAGGGACAGAATGGGTAATGGAAATAATCTATAATATGTGTAAGTATCTCTTCCAATTAAAGGTATTTCTAAAATGTATGTTATTTGATTTCCTTTATAATAAGCTTTCATAGTTACAGTTTGTTCCAACTTAATCAAATTTTCCACACTAGGAGGGTAGATTAATTTTTCTAATTTATTAATGTGTTCCAGAAGTTTCAGGAAATTATTAGATTCGAGTACAGATTGATGTAATATTCCTAATCTACTTAAAGCTAAACTGGTCTCTATTTCATCCAATTTGATATGAATTGCTTGAAAGTTATGTATTAATAGATTATAAGTATTTATAATACGGGTTTCAATATGATCTAAATATTCAATTCGAATAATGTCGCTTAAGTTTGCCGTAATATTTTTCAATTCATTACCAATTTGCATGAGATTTACATTTATTCTTAAAGTAGCATTTACCAAATTTTGTAGAGTTTCAGTGAATAACGTTACTTTCTTATTATCATGAGCCTGTTTAAGTTTAATATCCTTGATAAGTTTGTCATATTTTAAAGCATCTTCATTATCGAGATTCCCAGTAATTATTTTTATTAAACTACCAATTGGATTCAGTAAGCCACGCTTTATTCTAATTTTAAAGGAAGGAATTACTTGTTTACATTTATTAACAGTTAAACTCTGAATATAATCTATCTGTGCTTTTATATCCATAAAGTTATGTGTGTAATTCTGATCTAAGTTACTAACAAGTTTATTTAATTCGGAAGTTTTTATAATAGTCGTTTGTAAGTCATCTATTATAGGCTCGAAATTTAATACCTTAGCCATGATCCACCTGTCGTTGCTGATAACTGCAATACCAGTTTTTACTGGCAAAATTCCTGGATTTTTATCCATTGTCTGCAGTTGATGTGCCTGGAGTTGCATCACCATAGCTACTGCCAGGACGAGCAGGGCTTTTCTGTGAAGGGCGTTTAATATTCTTTATTGGGGCTTTAGTGTTTCTACTTTTAATTTGTATGGGAATAACATTTCGATTACTTTCGTCTGTAACTAGAGCCTTTTCGTATCGAGCTTTATCTTTACTACTTCTTTTATTTGTGATTTTACTAAAAACTATATCGCCGGGTTCGATTTGAATGTTAGTTTCACCTCCTCTCTTTTTAATAATATTCTCTTTCTTTCCTATTGCCTTTTCTGATAAGTGTTGATATAGATATTTGGTTCTTTTCGCATGTTCTTTTACTAACTGTTGCATGTACTGCTTATCGAATTCTAAATCAAAGCCGTGTCTTGAATCGGTATGCCCTAACAAAACCTCAAATGGAGTTAGGCCGGTAGTTGAGTGTATGCTATGATTGTAAGCCATTATTGCGTACGTCATGACGGACGCAGCATCGGTGAATTTATGTTCATATTTGGCAATTCTGTATATCTCGATAATAGTGGAGTGAAACCTTTCAATAAGGCCCATGGAATTAGGGTTATTTGGTGTGCCAATATGAAGATCAATTTTATAAAGAGCTACTAATTCTTTTAAAAGAGTATTGTTAAACTCTGAACCGGGGTCTGCACTTATTTTACGGGGGATTCCATATAAGGAGAAATATTTGATCAGAGCTCTAACGACTTCAGGAGTGGATCTATTTTCAATGTGGAAGGCTTGTCCTAGCTTACTGAAGGCATCTATTATTGTTAGATAATAACGTCCTTCAATGGAAAACAGATCAATAAAGATTTCTTCTAATGGTTTCGACTGTGTTTGTGTTAATTGGAGTTTCGGCTTTAGGGGTTTTCTATCGTACTTCATTTTTTTACAGGTGTCACAGGCATTAATTATACCGGAGATGGTTTCAGCCATGTTGTGCCAGAAGTATGTACGTTTTATATGTAAGAGTGTTTCTTTAATTCCGCGGTGGCAAGTTTTACCTACATGATATTTTTCTATGATTGCTCTTTGCTCGGATTCATCATTGACTAATATAACTCGTTCGGTACATTCATAAAATGTCACTACTTCCTTTTTAAATAACATAATTATAGATTCAGTAAACTGTTTACGGTGTTCTTTATCCTCGAAGTATATGAAGTATTTGGATTTATTTTTTATATATTCTTTTAGGAACTGTTTTACGAGATCGGGTCTATTCAAGGGTAAATGTACTTCTAAAATCTTTTGTTTGCTATTGGAAATATTTTTGACGCTTAATTTATCAATGAACCATGTATGTACAATAATCTGATTAGGTTTGGTATCTATTGCCTCTTGTAAAATTGGGATTCCCTGTGACTCCGTGTCCTGAGCTGAATGAACTGTATCAGAGGCCGTGTCGGTTCTACCTGAGGATTTTTCTGATGCTGTTATGGTTCTGCTAGGAGAACTTGGTATTGAAAATGGGGATCTAGGTCGGTTACTAATTGACATAGTTCTTTCCGAGTCCGAATCTGATATTGTCATTGGAGTGCTGGGTTGTTGAACAAGGTTCTTACGTGCTTTACCGAGATCTATAATATCTTTAGTTACTTGTTGTATAAATTTATTCATATCTTCGTCTTTATCTACGTTAGCTTGGGTTGACATATTGTCCTCATTACCTATAGCGTTTAATTTTATGCGTGATAACGCATCCGCGTTACAGTTATGTTTCCCGCTCTTATGAATAATCTCGAAATCATACTCAGCTAGTCGCAAACGCCAGCGAGTCAGTCTGCTATTGGTTTCTTTGAGAGTGTTAAGCCATGCAAGAGGCTTGTGATCAGTATAGATAATAAACCTTTTACCATACAAGTATGGACGAAAGTGTTTTACTGCCCATACTATCGCAAGAAGCTCCTTTTCAGTAACACTATAACGCGTCTCTGGGTCGTTAAGTGTTCTACTGGCGTAGGCTACAGGCTTATCACTCCCAATGGGTCCTTGAGAAAGAACTGCTCCTAGCGCAAATTCGGAGGCGTCTGTTGTCAGTACGTACGGTTTGTTAGGGTCTGGGTACTGTAGTATGGGGGCATTAATAAGGAGTTCCTTGCATTTTTGGAAGGATTCAATGTACTTCTGATCATCTATAGGTACCTGTTTTTTCTTTTTCAGTCGAGCTGTCATGGGTTGTGTAATTTTTGAGAAGTCTTTGATAAAGCGTCGATAGTAACCTACGAGTCCTAGGAAACTTTTGATCTCAGTCGTGGTTCGTGGAAGTGGGAAGTCTAATACAGCTTTTATTTTATCGTTATTAGGTTTAAGTCCGTCACTAGTTATGTTATGTCCAAGGTAAAGTACCTCTTTACGTAGGAACTCGGATTTGTCTATTTGTACCTTCAGATTTGTCTGTCTTAGTCGGTCAAATACCTTTCGTAATTTTTCCAGATGTTGCTGGAGGCTGCTAGAATATATAATAATATCGTCGAGATATACTAGGCAATGAATGCCTTGTAGGCCACGTAACACGTTATCTATAGTTCTTTGAAAGGTAGCCGGTGCGGTCTTGAGCCCGAATGGCATACGTGAAAATTCGTAATGTCCCGTGGTCGTACTGAATGCTGTCTTCTGTCTGTCATCCTCCTTGACCTCAATTTGATGATAACCGCTAGCAAGGTCAAGGGTAGTGAAGTAGGTACTACGTCCTAGTTGGTCAAATAAGTCTGTGATATTCGGCATGGGGTACTTGTCATCAATTGTTATTTCGTTCAGTCGCCTATAGTCAACTACAAGTCTAAATTTCTTTTCATTTGATGCATCTGCTTTTTTAGGTACTAAATGCACGGGTGCATTCCAAGGGGAAAAAGATTCTTGTACAACATTATCCTTTACCATTTTGTCAACCTGTTTGTTAATCTCTTCATTGATCACTAGGGGTTGTCGGTATGGTCTGACATAGATAGGGTCCTCATTACGGGTTCTAATGTGATGTTTAACTTCGTTAGTAAATGATAAAGGAAGTTTATCTGAATAAAATATATCTTTATATTCCAGACAAAGGTTTCGTATGCTTTTGCGTTCTTCCTCATTCATATGGTCTAACCGGAGTTTATCTAAATTTTCAGCTAATATTTGATCTATTTCTATTTCGTTTTTGTCATCTAAACTATTCAATTCACATGTCTGACAATCGTGTTTTGTTACTATGAAAGGACTTGATATTGTTAAATCTATTTCGTCGTCTAATGTATTTTGAATAATCGTCATCGCGTATCCATCAATACAGTTAACTAGAGCACTCGGCATCCTTATCCCATCGTGAAATTTAGTATAGTTTAATATGGCGTATCCATTTTTTAAGTTAGTCGGCACTCTAACTCTCTGTTCACAACGCGCAGCAAGACGAATTTCAATAGGTGGATTATAGATCATAGGTATTGTCGTCGAATTTGTCTGTAATGTCCCGTTCTTCATGTCAATTTTTGCACCTAATTGTTTCAGAAGGTCACTTCCTATGAGTCCATCGTATCGTTTGTCAACCTCATAAACATAAAACTTGTGGGTATTTGAACTATTAAAAACCGGAAATAAGGGTATCTCAATAACTTCGTTATGTCGGCTGGACGCGTGGGTACTTATGACCTCGAAAGGTTCGTGATATTTATATTCTGGAAAATATTCATTGGCCTTTCCAGGACTAATAAATGATCTCGAACTCCCGGTATCTATCATGAATATTGAATTTATTTCTGGTATTTTAACATAGGGTAATTTTAATTTATTGTCACAATTTAAATGTATTATTTGAGACTTTTGTTCACAACACTTATGTGAAAATTTTCAACTTGTTGGTCAGAATCGTCATTATTCTTTTGTTCTGTATCGGTTTCAGTATAATCGCATGGGTAGTTGGCACATTCATCCTGATATAAGCCTTCGTCAGGGACCGCATACTCATACGCATCACACATATAATTATTGTCTATGTCAGTCTCATTTAAATGTTGTAGTTCATTAGTATGAAGAGCTTGGGGCTTAGCAGGGGGTGCTGTACGCATAGAAACGTCGGTAGATGTATTCTGATGGAATGGTTGTAAATGTTGTGGAGGCCGGTACCCAAACTGTGGTCGGTAGCCAAACTGTTGCATACCCTGATTTGGAATGTTAAAATTTGGTCGGTATCCTAATTGAGGTCGGTAGCCAAACTGTTGCATACTCTGATTTGGAATATTAAAATTTGGTCGTAGATTGGCATTGAATACATTTGATTGAGGGCGGAACCCTTGCTGAGGGATCCCGAATTTGAAGTTATTCTGGTTCGGGATACCAAATTTAAAGTTAGACTGATTTGGATAACCTTGGATTTTAAAACCTGTGTTATGTGGTACCGGGGCACCAAAGCTCTGTTGCAAAGGCATTCTATAATTTTGGGGTAAGCCAAATCTAAAGTTTTGCGTTGGATTCTGTTGTATAGCAGGTGATTGATAAATTGGAGTTTGAGGTGATTTCAAAGTTGGGGGAATTTGCTTATTCTTACTCCTATAGTTGTATTGTTGTTGGAAATTCACCTCTTCCATTACAATACTTAAAGCTTTCTCTAAAGTAGTACACTGTTTTAGTCTAACAATTCGGATCATATCCTGTGGTAAATTAAATAGAAATACATTCATAGATGTATTATCATAAATTGTTCTTTTAGTTACTTTTAAATTGTCGTCATCTAAACTATTAACCTTTGCCATAAGGGCACTACGAACGGACTGAATCCTATGGCAGAAATCTATATACATTTCTCCCTGCTTAATTGTTAACGACTCTAGTTCTATTGCTATGCTTTCCTCAGAGCGAGGATCACCAAAATGTTGTTCGAGAGTTGACTTTAAGCCGTCCCATGTATCTATATCTTGCCGTTCGCTAACAAGCGACGCAGCCCTACCTGTTAATTTAGACGTTATGACATGATAGACATATAAATCCTGGTTTCTATTTCCTTGAATTCTACAACAATCTATAACATATTCACATTTTCTTATAAATAAACTTAATAACTTTTCGTCTCCGTCAAATTTCGGAATGACGCAAGCTATTTCCTTTGGGATTTTAGAGATATTTTCCATTTTTGAATTTATTATTCAACTTAAATACAATAACACTTTTAAATACTAAGATCGTAAAAGAAATCAAATAACGCACTTTTGATTTTTAAAAAGAAACGTAATTAAATTCTAGACACTTACAAATAGTGGAATAGAATTGGGAATAGTACTGGAATAGCGATTTGGGTCTACTCACAGGCTGCCCATGTTCCTCCGTTGAGTCTCAGATTCGTCGCTATCCTCGGTGATCGGCCACAATTACGTTGACTTATTTTTTAAAGTTCGTATAATTTCCGTTTAAAATGTGTGAAAACATTCGTCGGTCGCACTGATTTTTAGAAACGACGCGGCGCGGAAATCCTACCGGCTGCGCCAGTCAAATCGTGAGGGCGCCGGAGGAGCTTTTAAAAATACAAATTGATTTTAATAAAGCGTATATTCGCGACGATTATATTTCTAAGACTAACTAAATTAAAACTTACATTGAACAACGGACAAAACAGTCTACCGCTTTATCAGTGCTGTCACAGCATTTATGTGCTAGAATATCCCACGGATGTTATGACTAGCACTCGAGTCACCAGGTGTAACTACCTGTACTCGACGCCTTTGTTTTCTTTTTGTTGTTTGTTTTTGTTAAACTCCGCTATGACAAGTTGAGGGCGCGCATATCGCGTGGTTTATGATTGGTTGTCCTTTTACTGAATTCAACCAATGGAAGGAGAGTAGCGACATCCAATACGAAACGAGATTGAATAATAAAAAAAAATAAAGTTGCTAAGCTTAAAAATACTTCAAGGTTGAAACATTAAGTTTTATGGGATTGTAGGTTTTTATAGTACTTTATGATTTTGTTAAAATACATGGTTTTTGGTTTGGATTTTATAAATAAAAGTAAAAGGTTAAAAAAAACATAACACTTCTTGTCTATGATTATATCTGACCTACTCCACTCTTGATCTACAGGGCCACCCTATGGATCACCTCAGAAGAAGAGAGGGCCTGAGAGGGGCCCAAATGGAGGACCGAAAAAATTTAATCATCTGAGGCTCAGACATATTATTTATTACCTGTATTGTCTGTTCAGAAAGTGGTGGCCAAATTATGAACTAACGTTCCGTTGTTATAAACTAGTACGTAGTATATTATTTATTCTTTGTTATAAACTAATGAAATAGTTACCTGCTGTTGTAATAGTATAAAAACGGAACAGACGCGCTATTCTAGTAAGTTCCCGCTAAACAATGAAGGTAATTAGTACATCAGCGCCCTCCAATTCCAGTTATTCCCCGCGATTTCACCCACATTTCCGGGATGAAGGTAGCTTTATGTCCATCTCCATATCGAAGGGCTGTCTGCCTTTCATCATGATCGGTTCAGCGGTTTAGGCGTAAAAAGGTAGAAACTACCCAATCGGTTCTTCGTCTGAATCGAGACAACTTCTTTTTCGTTTTCAGTTTTTTTTAATAATACATACTTTGTTTCACAGAATATCATCACATTCGGTTGGATAATAGTTTTGGATCAAGTCATGACTAGGGCATGCTATCCGGATATTCGGATATCCGAATTATCCGGATATCCGGCGATTTTAATATTCGGATATTATTCGATTTACTATCCGGATAAAACGAATAAAACGAATAGTTACTTTATTAATATAGCATACAAATTTTTAATTGGATTACATAAAAATCACTCAAATATTACAACATTTTACATCGTCATCATGTCAGCTGAAAGACGTCCACTGCTGGTCAAAAGCCTCCCCTAAGGATCTCCACGATGGCCGGTCTTGCGCTACCCGCATCCAGCGGTTTCCCACGACCCTCACAAGTTCATCGGTCCATCTTGTGGGGGGCCTACCCACGCTGAGTCTTCCGGTTCGTGGTCGCCACTCGAGAACCCTTCTGCCCCAGCGACCGTCGGTTCTACGAGCGATGTGCCCCGCCCACTGCCACTTAAGTTTGGCAATTCTTCGGGCAATTTGTCGGTTACTTTGGTTCGCCTGCGGATCTCATCATTTCTGATTCGATCTCGCAGGGAAACTCCGAGCAGAGCCCTCTCCATTGCTCTTTGGGTGACCTTGAGCTTTCTGATGACACCCATCGTAAGCGACCACGTCTCTGCTCCGTAAGTTATCACTGGTAACACACACTGGTCGAAGACTTTCGACTTGAGACACTGCGGTATTTGAGACGAGAAGATATTACGTAGCTTCTCGAACGCTGCCCAGCCGAGTTGGATTCGACGATTGACCTCTTTCTCGAAGTTGGACCTACCTAGTTGGAAGGTCTGTCCTAGGTAAATGTAGTCATCTACAACTTCGAGTGCAGAATTCCCAACCTTTACTTGAGTGGGTGCAACATGGACGTTCGACATGATTTTCGTCTTATCCATGTTCATTTTAAGACCCACTTATTGAGAGACTCTGCTGAGGTCATCGAGCATTATACTGAGGTCTTCCAAGGTCTCAGCCATGACTACTATATCATCGGCAAATCGAAGGTGAGTGATGTACTAGCCATTGACATTGATGCCAAATCCGTTCCAGTCCAGAAGCTTGAAGACATCTTCCAGTGCAGCGGTGAACAGTTTCGGATATATCACGTCTCCCTGTCTCACGCCTCGCTGCAATTGGATAGGTTTCGAGTTCTGGTCCTGGAGACGGACCAAAATGGTGGCGTTCTCATACAAACACTTTAACACCTCAATATACCGGTAGTCGATTTGGCACCTTTGAAGAGACCTCAGCACAGCCCAGGTTTCAATCGAATCAAAGGCTTTCTCATAGTCGACAAACGCTAAGCATAATGGCTGGTTATACTCCTCGGTCTTCTGTATAACTTGTCGCCGCGTGTGTATGTGGTCTATGGTGCTAAAGCCTTTTCGGAAACTGGCTTGTTCGAGAGGCTGGAAATCGTCAAACCTGCGTGCGAGACGGTTTGTAATGACTCTCGAGACTCAACTCAACTTTTAAACATGGCTCAGCAGTGTGATGGGTCTGTAATTCTTGAATAGGGAATTATCTCCCTTTTTGAAGAAGAGCACCACCACACCTCTGTGCCATGCTTGCGGCGTCCGGCCTTTGAGTATGACGGAATTAGTTTCTGAAGGGCCCTAAGGATCGGTGTACCTTAAGAAGTTCAGCTGTAATTCCATCATCACCTGGCGCCTTGTTGTTCTTGAGTTGTTTGAGAGCCATTCTAATCTCGTACAGGCTGACGTCCGGTATATCTTCAGTATAGTGTCGGGTTAGCCGACATGTTTGATGTGATGATTCTGCCACCCTCAGTCTTCAGCTTCGTCAGTTAGCTCTGCCCAACAGACAGATCTCTTGCGAACACTTTAGAGCCTTTGTTCTGCTCAATGGCCTCTTTAATACTAACTGTATTAAATTGGCGTGTGTCGCGAGTTAAAGACTTTGAGATCTGTCTGTTGAGCATTTCGTTGAGCGTAGTGCGGGGTGACTATTGAGGGTGGATGCCGTCTCTTAATTATAAATGGTTGATGAGGCACTTAGCGTGCGTGTTTAAAAATGTTAATTAGAGACATATTTTTAAGTTGACTGATTGATTTACCCATTTCTAAGGGGGTATCCGAATTATCCATATTATCCGGATTTATTCGGATAGTGAACTGGAAGTATCCGAAATATCCGGATAGTAAAATGAGGCGGATAATTGCATGCCCTAGTCATGACTTCACGTCGTGTAGCTCTAAATTAATAATCCCAAATATCCAAAAACTAAGATCATGCGTATGCGTAAATAGACCTCCTATAGTGTTTATTCATGCTTCATTACATAACTATGTCATATCCGACTGCTGCACTTGTGTCGCCGCTGTCGCCGTGTAGTGTATATAATGTATTCTATGTAGTATAGATTACCAGTTAACAATTACTATGGAGATCTTTTAAGAAACTTATTCTCTTGTGACTCAACCTTAGTGTCTGAATTAAATTAATCTGCTTCGCAACTGAACACCACGACAGGACGAAATACAAATGGAACACTACCTGAGTGCTCCTCTATCCCTGATCCTCTTCTCTGTATGTTGTAGTTACTTGTATCTAGTCTCTCTCTATCCGAGTTGCCTTATCTCTGCTCCTTCCTGTAATATTAAGTACTCATTAGCCTTATGCCACTAAGTAGGTATTCTAGACACTCATCATATTTTATATGAACTTATATATTCAGCAAGATATTAAACTATTGATTATACTCATTACTTTGTGACTTTGATAACGTACTAGTTTCTGTCTAATGACGCTATTATGTAGATACTTGTAAAGTTCTCAGGGAACTATTTATATGACAGCAAAGTCCTAAGTGTAAAGACCCTGTCCATAGCCGAAGCCTTATTCCTGACGACAAAGTCATAAGTACAAAGACCCTGTCCAGTCGAGACAGCGAGATCTAAGCACAGAGACCTTGTCCATAGCCGAAGCCTTATTCCTGACGACAAAGTCATAAGTACAAAGACCCTGTCCAGTCGAGACAGCGAAATCTAAGCACAGAGACCTTGTCCATAGCCGAAGCCTAATTCCTGACGACAAAGTCATAAGTACAAAGACCCTGTCCAGTCGAGACAGCGAAATCTAAGCACAGAGACCTTGTCCATAGCCGAAGCCTAATTCCTGACGACAAAGTCATAAGTACAAAGACCCTGTCCAGTCGAGACAGCGAAATCTAAGCACAGAGACCTTGTCCAAATTATAGACCCGGCCCGCTACGTCAGCGCAGGCCAGGGCCTAGTTGGTACCAACAAATCTAAGATAATATGTGATCATTCTAGTTACTGAATTAGACTACAAGTCTACAAGATTGATTAGCTACAATCTACAATACATTGTCTAGAATACTTATCCTTGAATACTTAGCTTTGAATACTTATCAGTCCTAGAACCTCGCTCGCTGTGGCAACAGCCACGTAGCTGACTGCAGGAAGGACTGCACATTATTTCTTGCTAGTTCAGGTTTAGTTAAGATTAAAGTGCATAGCAAATTCAGAAGTAAACTTTTCTTTGTGACAGATAAAATGGCGCCAAGCGTCCTTTCAGTGTTGCTAGTTATAATTAATATATTTACATTTATGGAATCTCGCGACTGTCCGTCGCGACACTCCCGACGACGACAAAGTTACAGTCGATCCATCAAATCACGCGTCCACTCTTTAATCTGCTGTCGGGCTCTCATGGACGCGTCTCTTACTTTCCTCTTTTCAGGACTTAAAACTTCCTTTCTATTTCTGGTGCTCTCAGGTGTCATTTCAACTTGCAACGATTCTGCTAGAGGATCTTCGAGGAGTTCTATATGTTCTACAGCTTCTGTATGCTCAGGTATTATTATCTCAGAAGCATTTCCAGGTTCTGCCATAACCACGGAATGATCGTTCTTCGCAGAGACTTCCATAGGTAGTGAGCGATTAGATTCATTAGAAGAGTCATCAATAGGTAAGTACATTAATATTTGATTATTATCACTTTTAGCATTAACTTCAGGTACGTCATCTATTTCTAACGGGTAAAGATGACTTATGGAACGAGTAAACTCGGTACCGTTGACATTGACTCTCGCCACTCTACACTGACCGTCAGCTCCTTTAAGTACGGATGTAATTTTACCAACCTTCCAGGTCTCTCGGTTCTTATTATCACTCTTAATCTGAACAATATCTCCAACTTTAGGTTCTTCTAACTTCACTATTCTTGGCTCTTTATGTGAGTGTCGATATCTTTCTCTTAAACTTGGTAAGTACTGGTCTACAAACATGTTTTTGAAGTCTTTCAATATTCTTTGGCCACGTTTCCATCCATCTATAAGAATTTGTTTAGTAGTTGTACCATCTGTACATATCTCTTTATCTATTGGTTCTATGACCAAACATTTACCTAGAGTTAAGAAGTCTGAAGGTGTCAGAACATCTTCCAGGTCAGAATTGACGCTTGTCAATGGTCTCGTATTCAGAACAGCTTCGATTTCCTTCATGACAGTATTAAGTTGATTATCATTCAACATTTGTTTGGTAAGAGTTCTTTTCATACAATGTTTCACTAATGCTACTAAACGTTCATAAAAACCCCCGTGCCATGGGGCCAACTGGGGTATGAACCTCCACTTGATCTTGTTATTAATGCAATAGTTATTAGACATGACTTCAGCAGTTAGCTTGAATTGTGTCGCATTATCTGAAACGATGGTATCTGGTACACCTCTCAAGGCGATAAATCTCCTCATTGCGAGGAGACACTCTTCTGCTGATAAATCTTTGACTATCTCTAAAAGTATAGCACGAACTGCTAAACAAGTATATAGACATATCCATCTTTTCTCTTTCTTATTGTCATTGTTTACATATACTGGTCCTAGGTAATCAATACCTGTGTAGGTGAAAGGTGAACTGTAGTTCACTCTCTCCTGTGGTAGTGCAGGTGTAGACGGTAATTTGAAAGGTCCACCACCATGTTTAATACAATTTGTACATTTCCTTAATACCTTTTGCACCTGACTTCTTCCATGAGGAATCCAGTATGTTTGTCGTATTAAGCTTAAAGTGTGGTTAACACCCACATGATAATTCTTCATGTGTTGTTCGAATCAACCTTTCAGTGAATTCACAATCCTTTGGAATTAACATTGGGTATCTTTTATCAAAAGACCAATTGGCATTTCTCAGTCTGCCCTTGCATCGCAGTATGTCATCAATGTCTTTAAATAACCCAAGGTTACGACTAATGCTAGTTTCTTTACCTTTCACTTCTTCTGGAAAGTATTGTTCTTGTATCCTTTTAATTTCTTGTATATTTATAGTATCAACCCGGATGTCATCTTCTTTATTATAACTATCATTTTCATTCTCTTTCTCAACTACTGTTGAAATCTGCTTTCTTACAGGTGGTATATCTGGCTCGATCGTAAGACCCTCCCCAATCAGAAAAGAATGTTGGCTCCTACGACTTGACGGCCAAGTCTCGGAATCGTCTGACAAGAAACTTGGTCCAGACAGCCATTTCTCTCTTTCCTTCGTTTGCGTGGTAGGTCTCGTAGCTATATCAGCTAGATTTAACTCGGTTGGAACATATCTTATGTTCAGTGACACGTTTCTCTTTATCTCTTCTATTCTTCTAGCAACGAATGGTGGCAAAAGCTTTTTGGTGTGATACCAATCAATAACTATTTGACTATCTGTCCATAGAGTTATCTGTGTGAAGTTAAGGTCAAGATACTTCATAACATATTTGAGTAAACGACTGTAACGTGTCTTTTTCTAAACACCAATTAAGTCCAAGAACTTTTACATTATCTTCTTTATGTTGATCTGTTTCTGGAATCGTTTCCATGAATTGTTTAGAATTCGAACTCCACTCTCTTAAGTTCATAGAAATGTCTTCGAACACCCTTTTAGAAGTTTTATACAACATAGTTGCTTCTTTTATGGATTCCGTTCCAGTCACTAGATTGTCTACGTAGATGTCGTTCACCATTTGTTTCAAAATCTCTACATTTGAGTTTGACAGATGATGCTTTAGAGTAGCATTGAGTAGAAATGGACTACATATAATTCCAAACGGAACTCTGCAAAATCTTAGATGTATAAGATTGTCGTATGTGGCTGGTTTAGTAATATCCTTTAGCCATAGAAACCGTGTTACATCCTTGTCCTTTTCGTGTAATGCTATTTGTAAGAATGCCTTCTCGACATCAGCTGTTATTCCAATTCGACGTGATCTAAATCTTATTAACATTCCAGTTAAATCTTCCAACATCAGTGGACCGCAGTGTAAACATTCATTTAGACTTTTATTGTCTTTGGTCTTTGCAGAAGCATCATAAACAATTCTTATTGGTTTTCCAGGATTGCTGACGCCATAATGCGGTAGGTAATGGATCGGATTATCTAACTCTTCAATCCTCTCATTGTCAGGTATTACTTCTATAATTCCCTTCTCTATTTGTTCCTTCAATGTTTCTTCATAAGCAAGCAACGTTTGTGTATCTAGACGTTTGAGTAAGTTAACTAGTCTTCCAAAAGATAGACCAAAATTAGATGGTAGGTTTGGTGGATATTCTATCCACGGCCAGCTAACAGTATATCTGTTATCGATTATTTCAATAGTATTATTAAACTGCTTAATAGCTTCTTCATCTCTAGCCGCTCCTGGTGAATCGCATATACCGATAGACTCTAATTCCCATAGACCTTTCAAGTTACCATTATCTAATGGGAGATCCGGTTTTGTCAATTTACTTTCTACAGCTTGAAAATAAGTAATTACTGATAAGTCATCACCAGTCTTCGTGTTCGTCTTTCCAGTTAGTATCCATCCAAGTTTTGATTCTATCAAGAATAAGTTGTCATCCAATTTTATCTTTCCACTTAAGATCAGTGTGAAATAGTAATCGTTGCCAATTAAAATGTCTATTTTCGGTGACAAAGATCCACCATCAGCCAAGACTGTATCATCTTTCAACTTTTCAAATCTCAAATCCGGGTATGGAACTCCTTCAGATATATGTGGTACTACATTGGCGAACAATGTTATCACATTGTTAGTTCGAGTCTGTAGCTGTAATTTGACAACTGCGCTTTCCACCGCACGTGGTACTTTCGACCCGAAAGTAAATATTGAGACACTATCTGTATCTTCAACATGAAGGTTAAGTTTCTTTGCTACAGCTTGGGTAACGTAACTTCGTTGGCTGCCGGTGTCCAACAGTGCTCGACAGTTCACATACATTTTGTCTTCGTTCTCATTCCTTGCCTTTACTACAGCCGTTTGTAGTACTGTTGAGCCGCCAGTTACATGAAGTATATTAGTGCTAGTAGACACTCCCTTATTGGAGAAATATTGGGGACACAATGCCCTATTGTGTTTTTCAGTTGATTTGCAATATACACAGAGCTTGTTCTTTCTGCATTGATTCACGCTATGTCCTATGTAGAGACAGTTGTAACACCGACCTCTTAATTTTTCTTTTCTATCATTTAGTGTCTTAACTTTCTGACATTTATCATTGTAATGATTTCCTTGACAGAAAATGCATTGCCATTTTGCTTTCTTTCTTTCTGGAACTTCCTTCTTAAATTCCTTTTCTTCTAATTGTCTTTTAAGCTGTTTCATGTTATTCTCTCTATAATTCTGAGTAGTCTTATCCGGCTTGTCTTTGTAGAACTGTCCAAACTTCTTAGCATTATTTTTTCCATTATTAGTTTTATATTCTCTCTTATTAGTTACATCCCTTTGATTACTTTGCATGACTCCTTTTAGTTTATTTTCTTTTTTATATTTATTATTATTATTCTTGTTGAACACATTTACATGTAATGTCTGAGTAGTATACTCTTCTACTGTATTCTCTTGAGTGATCCTACTGGCATCCTCTCTAGCTGATATGATGATTTCTAAATGTTTTCTCATTTCTTCTATGGTATCTAGGCTGAGCTTCATCTTCATCTCATATATAATATCTTCTGGAAACTTTTCCATAATGAGAAATCTCAGATGATTGTGGTTTATGTCTTCTCCTAAAGATTTAAGTACTCTAAGATGCTTCTCTACGTCGTTTAATACGTTTCTTGCCTCAATTGTAGTATTACCCTTTCTTATTTTATATAAAGCAGCATAGTGAGCATCAATGATGTGGTTGGATTTGCCATATCTGTTATGTAATGTGGCAATAGCTATCTTATAATTATTGTTTGTAGTCTCCAAACCTTCGATCGTTCTTTTAGCGTCTCCCTTGAGAGAGGATTTTAAATATAGAAGTTTATCAACATCTGATAAATTCCTGCTTCCAATATTCGAGTTAAATTGATCCCAAAATTGGTACCACTCGAGGATATCACCCTCGAATTCGGGTAGATTTAATTTGGGTAGCTTGCAGGATAAAGTAGAATTCTTCAATGTTTGTGAGCTATCGCCGCTATCGGTTTTAGTTCCTTGTAATTTAATAGTTAATTCGGCCAGTACCTCTTCAGCCTTCAATTGGCTTTCACTAAATGATGACACATCATCCGCCGACGGGTCAGTACTCATGCGAAAATAATTATGAAGTTCAGAGTTGAACCGACATATGGACATTTCCAATTTTTTAACTACAACCCCTGCCTCTTCTACATTGTCAAGTCGATCAATGAACCTGAGAGCCTTAATAGTTAATTCATCTAACTTTGATATGATAAGTTGCAATCTTTGCAACATTACTACTTCCATGTTGATTCTGGAAATTGCAAGGTAAAATACTTTTTTAACCTTCAAACTTGGTTTCATTTATTATTTACTCAAAACAGCTTTAAGTTTTATATAATTGTCGGAAATTTATAAATAAATAATAAGTAATAAGTTTTTCGACGCATATGAATCATCATGAATACGCAAATTAATAAATGTACGCAAGACATTTAATACGCAAATTGATATAATATCACCACTACGCTTTACATGATATAGATACGCCAGTATACGCCAAACAAGTACTTACTGAAATAATATGTAAAATTATATCTTTACAAACAACTAGGTTGTATACCTACGCTTAAAGCCATTGCGCTATTACGCTAAACTTGCTTAGGTACTTACAAAATTTGTTAATTTTGTCAGAATAAACAATAAATTTTTAGTAAAACAATTTCTACGCATTTATCGCATACGCATGTGCATCGCCTTCGTTCCATATCTGTAGCAATTCAATTTATATTAAAATAATATATTAATTATTTTAAGTCTCTTGACTTAAATTTTATTCTATAATTCTCATTTAATGTCAGATAAATCAATGTTTATTATCTCTGCAGCAATCTTTATTTATTTAATTTGCACTTGCTTCCATATACCTATAAGTTGGAAGAACTAAGCTCAGTGTAACAGTTTCATAATATAATAATATTACTTTAATGTAATTTTATTGGTCAATAAATATGATCAATATTCTCTTCGAACAGTACAAGTGTTAACACACAATGTAAACATTTTTATGTTGTGTTCTGCTTTCATCTTAATGTATAAATAAATAAAATAGCCTTTTATTATTCATCTTAATACACATAACTCTCAACATATTTGCTTTACAGCCCACCTTTATCAGCTGTATAATTTATCAACATGACAACTGTCATTATTATTATTAGTAGTGAGGTACACCATGACTGATACAGACTGAAGGATAAGTCTGACAACCAGACTGGTTTAAGTCTTCTAACCAAACTTGGAAACAACTCACAATGAAACCGCTTTACCACTATGTATGTCCTGTATGGGAATCGAACCCTGGAATTCCAATTAGAAAGATAATGCTCTATTCTTGTCTAGGAATCGAACCCAAGACATCCTAATAGAGTTGAAGCCTTCACTATTATAGTTTATCATGAATATGACAGATTAGGTACCTACTAAAGTTGTCATAAGTTTATTTCTGTTTGTTAAAACTTTGATTATGATAACATACCTCTCTTTCCTCTAGAAACAGACAAGATAGTTGTGAGGTAACTGCCTTCTCAAAGTCCTTGAAAGGCACTCTTATTTATTTGTATTATTCTGGAAACCGTCAAACAATTATAATCATAGGCCCTTACTTCTTACAGGTAACTAGGTAAGTACCTATCATAGTGTGTACTGTGTATTCTTTATTATACTTTAGATATTGACATGGTTTTACTAGTAACTCGTTCACTGACTGGTATGAGCTTTGATACTTACTTACAGATCTGATACCAAAACTTGAGTTTAAATTACTTGGGGAAAACATACATACAATACAACAAGTAGCCTGTATTGATACTGTAAATACCAACATACTTAGGCCTATCAAAACAATATCGCATCGTTTTTGAATGAAATTGCATGATAAGACATAGATACCCTTTGCAAGTTTTCAAATCGCTGATATATTCGATTTGAAAACTATTTGCTGTAGGAAAGCATGATACCTACATACTTTTATTCAGTCTATCTGTTTGCGATGTTTAGATTTTATCAACGAAACTGAGGAATTAAATGCTAGAAAATTCCAATAGGTAGGTACCTAACAAAGCGAATTGTTTTCGGAAAACTTACCAATTTGTTCTCAGTGAAGTAATTATTGTGTAATTTTTGCCAGTATAAACTTTCCAATATTCTTGTGAACTTGCAGAACACTTTACATACTTATTTATTACTTTACTTTGCAAACTTTCAAAATCTGTGAAGTACCGGTACAACTTTGTTTGGCAACAAAATGACGCGTTCTTTTTTCTATTCTTGGAATTCAGTGCGTAGGTACGTACATACATGCGAATGTGTGTGTGCAAAAATTTCGGAATCCCGATTGAATGTGTGAAGTCAAAACAAAAATCATTTGTTTATTTTTAAAGTGTTATCATTTATTAGAAAGTTTTTATGTTATATTTTATCACACTATTAATTTTCTATATTTTTAAATATATTTATTTGTTTAATTATGCTTTAGCTTAGAAAATACTAAAGAATATTCTTATCGTCGATTCTATAGATTCTATACTTCAATTTGACACTTCCGTTTTTACGGGAAACGAATTCTTACGACGACATAAATTCGTCATTTATTATAATAGACACGTCATATAAATATGAAACAGAACACAACAGATTGATTAAAATATACTACCAAGCAATATATTTATTCACACAATTAATTTACTCAAGAATAAATTGTCGTCTACGCAACTACTTATATCGCAAAAAGTGCACACTAACGCCATCTATTGAGCAGACGCCGTAATAATTATTAGGCAGAGAAAATGCAACTCTAAATTATTATTCCTACTTTCTTTACAGGATCAGGGACTTTGGATTCACTAGGAAGTCATATCCCAGCACCTCCACCATGTCGCCGCTGTCGCCGTGTAGTGTATATAATGTATTCTATGTAGTATAGATTACCAGTTAACAATTACTATGGAGATCTTTTAAGAAACTTATTCTCTTGTGACTCAACCTTAGTGTCTGAATTAAATTAATCTGCTTCGCAACTGAACACCACGACAGGACGAAATACAAATGGAACACTACCTGAGTGCTCCTCTATCCCTGATCCTCTTCTCTGTATGTTGTAGTTACTTGTATCTAGTCTCTCTCTATCCGAGTTGCCTTATCTCTGCTCCTTCCTGTAATATTAAGTACTCATTAGCCTTATGCCACTAAGTAGGTATTCTAGACACTCATCATATTTTATATGAACTTATATATTCAGCAAGATATTAAACTATTGATTATACTCATTACTTTGTGACTTTGATAACGTACTAGTTTCTGTCTAATGACGCTATTATGTAGATACTTGTAAAGTTCTCAGGGAACTATTTATATGACAGCAAAGTCCTAAGTGTAAAGACCCTGTCCATAGCCGAAGCCTTATTCCTGACGACAAAGTCATAAGTACAAAGACCCTGTCCAGTCGAGACAGCGAGATCTAAGCACAGAGACCTTGTCCATAGCCGAAGCCTTATTCCTGACGACAAAGTCATAAGTACAAAGACCCTGTCCAGTCGAGACAGCGAAATCTAAGCACAGAGACCTTGTCCATAGCCGAAGCCTAATTCCTGACGACAAAGTCATAAGTACAAAGACCCTGTCCAGTCGAGACAGCGAAATCTAAGCACAGAGACCTTGTCCATAGCCGAAGCCTAATTCCTGACGACAAAGTCATAAGTACAAAGACCCTGTCCAGTCGAGACAGCGAAATCTAAGCACAGAGACCTTGTCCAAATTATAGACCCGGCCCGCTACGTCAGCGCAGGCCAGGGCCTAGTTGGTACCAACAAATCTAAGATAATATGTGATCATTCTAGTTACTGAATTAGACTACAAGTCTACAAGATTGATTAGCTACAATCTACAATACATTGTCTAGAATACTTATCCTTGAATACTTAGCTTTGAATACTTATCAGTCCTAGAACCTCGCTCGCTGTGGCAACAGCCACGTAGCTGACTGCAGGAAGGACTGCACATTATTTCTTGCTAGTTCAGGTTTAGTTAAGATTAAAGTGCATAGCAAATTCAGAAGTAAACTTTTCTTTGTGACAGATAAAATGGCGCCAAGCGTCCTTTCAGTGTTGCTAGTTATAATTAATATATTTACATTTATGGAATCTCGCGACTGTCCGTCGCGACAACTTGAGAGCCAGTTCCCTTATAGGTTTTGTGTATTTACCACCATCGGCCACCTCGTCACTGACCACACGGTGAGATACTTGAGCAAGACCACACTAGGGGATGTGAGATTGTGGTCAATCAAACACAGGCCACTACCAAAGAATAAATAATATATAGGCCACTCCCCATAAAAAAAAAAATTAAAAAAAAAAAGTATAATCAAGTATAATAATCATCTATTAGTAATATAATATACAATCGACAACCTGGCAATTCTAAACTCATCTATTTTGTCTATTCCGATTATAATTTTGCCAATTTTACGGATGATGACGTTAGTTCATTGACCGTCATTTCTATCCGTTGTAAAAATCATTATAAACTCAAGATGAGCGTAAACAGTGCTGATGATAACTATCCATCACCCAGACCCTCGGATGAGACGGAGAGTCCTCGGTAATTTGAATATTTACTTCACAAAGTGTACCCTTTTCCGTCCTCATCGTTCTGTGACAGCTGATTTTTACAGCGGGAAAGTCAAATGGCGCGAAACGTCATGCCTACCATGGTCTTTTATTTACTTGTTTTATGAAAGAAAATGGATTGATTCAGTGTATTTTTGGCAGGAAACGTTTGAAATTGGATACCGGGATGAGAAAAAGTTGGAGTTTAATGGACAGAAGAACTGATGACGAGGTAAGTTCTCTTCGATTCCCGCTTTTTTCCAATAATCTTTTTGGTTATGAAATATAGTAAAATAGTGAATTCACTGCTCATATACCCTTGCTAGATGATCAAACTGTATGATCTTGATCAGATACTTTCGTATATATGTACATTTCTCCTTAAAATCGTCTGATTTCCACACAAGGAGTCCCATATTTCCCGCCATATAATTGACACGTTTCGAATGACAATCTTGGGGGTATTTCGTGATGATATAATCACACCAACTGTCTCCAACCCATAATGGCACGTCCTGTTTGCGTCCACACATTTGATTTGACATATTTTGTTTTCTGAAGCTCCTACAAACATAAATGTGAGTGGTGTAAATTTGCTGTTTGTGCCAGTTCTGAATTTAACATTTTAGAAGCATTTATAAGCCACATGAGATGGTACCAGTTTCCTATCCTAATCACTCGTATTTATTAACATATATATTGTGCCATTGGTTGTGGGTTTTATTTGCATTCAGGACAAACATTTATGTGCATGAACATGTCTGTTTGTCCTGAGTCTGGGTATATGGTATGTATTTACAAAAATAATTAGTAAGTATAATAATATGCAGTATATCAGTTGTCTGGTTGTCCATAGTACAAGCTCTGCTTAGTTTGGAATCAGATAACCGTGTGTGAGGAATGTCCCAGGATATTTTATTTAATGCAGATTATCAGCACAGTCTAATTTTACAGGTTCTCCAAGAAATGGGAGTCAGTTTATTGGAGCCCGATGAATGTGAACCTGTCTGTGATGCCAGCACTTCTGGTCTTGTGAGTATACTTTAGTACAGCTGTCGCCAAGCACCATTCAGTGTGTTCTGACAGCTCCACTTGAGAGCCAGTTGCCTTCTAGACTTTGTGTGTGCACTACCATCTGTCTATACAAAGTTAAAAAAAAAACAAAATGGTACTTATCAGTGGCAAGGGGTGAAATTATGGCAAGGGTAAGCCATTCAAAAAACCTGTACTTATATAATTACAGTGTATTTTAAGCATGATAAAAGTGGCTTTGAAATTATGAAAATGTGGGACTGGGATTCCTAAAAGGTAAGCTGATGGGAATCGGCTTGTACCACAGATAGTACTGCCCCATGGAGCAATAGCCTCACATTTGCATGTGCGTGTACAGCATAGGTAATTAAATCTGGCCTTGTATGAAGCACACAGTAGTATTATTTAGTAGAAAAATATCTTATAACTTTGTAGTGTGTATCTGTGCCACCATAGCTCCTGAACGAATGAACCGATTTTATTGAGTTTTTTTTTTTTGTTTGAAATATAAATCTTTATTTGCAGAATACATAGATAATACATAAATGGTCTTAGATTTAAATTGAGCAGTTAGTATTCAGCTTGCAAAGCAGGTTTGCAAATATTTGTATTTCCTATGACTATGAAGCTAATTTACAAGGTCAAACATTATTATATATTATTAAAACATTAAATTCTTTGACACTTGAAACGTGACTTAATCGAGAGTGTTCTTAGCGATGTTTCAAGAAAAACCGCTCAGCCGTCTGAAGATCATCACCTCTTTTCTAGTGTGTCGGGTTTCTTTTTCTTGTGTTTTAATTTATTACGTTGTGATTACAGCATCAAGTATTATGCCAATAAGTTTATGTATGTATACGCTTCTTTAACAAAGTACCCAAAGAAATTCAAGAATTGTCCGTGTTAAAATTTAAAAAGCTTATTAAATATAAGTTATACAAAAAAGGGTACTATAAAGTTTCTGATTTTATAGAGGACAAGAACGCATTTCTATGAGTTCGCTTCACATGCTGTTTATTGTTATTATAATTTTTGTTATTATTATTGTCATATTGTTAATTTTAATATTTTATTTTATTTTCTATAGTTTATTTTTATATACATATTTTTTATTTTTACAAATTTGACGATTAAAAATACTTGCAATGAGTTCATTTAATAAAGACACTTTTGAATTTGAATTTAAAACTAAATAAAAATTAAACTAAAATATTCGTAAATTTATTATCTGTTATTACATTAAATATTTACAACAAAAATTAATATAACTACTAATATAACTAACACTAAATTTACAAAATACAAAATATTTACAAGTAGAAAAGTTGTGCCAGATCAGTGCCCTGAGTGAACGTGCCAAGAAGGCTGGCGGCATTGCCACGTTGAATGGCAATGCTGATCCGCTGTGCTAGATAGACACCAGCCTTCCTGTCACGGGAGGTCTCAATAAGGCGCCGGGAGACCTCTTTAAACAAAAGAAGGGCATCAATATTTATATATATATACAGTCACTATAAATAAACGGCATTTAAATCGCAGCCTGCAGGCAGGGTTCCCAAAAAGCTGGCAACGTTACCTCGTTGAATTGCAAGGCTGATGCGCTGCCCGAGGTAAGTGCCAGCTGTTTGGTCACCTGTAGTGTCAATAAGGCGTCTGGACAGCTCTTGAACTAAACTGTTAATTTAATTTTTAATTTATGTTATTTAGCAGCAACACAAGCCACACTTAAAGCGCAAACGTGATATTGAAAACGTGAACCCTAACGCGTCACTCGTGACGTCACCGCGGAACGTCAAGACCCGAAGCCCTAGAAGCACCGAGAAGAGTGAGTCAACTTATAATTATTATACTGTAGCGACACTTATACAACTTATCCTTTTGAAAATAGGGGTGATGACTAAAAAAAAAAAATTAGTCCGTCAGTTAGATTACCAAAAAATATTGGACACATGTTTTTTCTTTAGTTCTGAAAACAAAAAATAACGAAGATACAGTGCGTATAAATATCGCGTGACGTCACGTTTTAGTACACTTTTTACAAAGAAGTGACGTCACAAACCCCCACTCCTGAACTTTGATGCGACCTATCTTTGTAAGTTTTTATTGATTTGATAAAATAAAAAATACGTATCCAATATTTTTAGATAACCTAACTGACGGACTAAATAGAATTAATTATTTTATATCCAGTCATCATCCCTATTATATCATTATCTCCGTGCTCTATTCTCAATCATTTGTGGTCAGTGCAATATGTACTCTTCGTCCATTCAGCCCTTCTATTCGACATATCGGCATTCACTCCATTCTTACTCAGCCTCCTCCTTTTTTGAAGTCGGTTAAAAATACTAAACACTGTAATATATACTTTTGTGATGCGCAATTTTATAAAATTATTTTTAAAATATTTAATTTAATTTATTTAAAATAGGTACATCAACAGCACATGCATTATACATATTTATCTACTCTCATATCGTAATGTTCTTATTATGAAATCAAAATCAGTACTTTAATGACCCACTTTATGCACACCCGTGTATAATGAAATTAAAAAATTATATTATAGCACAGTTTTCTTCCCAAGATAATGCTATAAAATAACTTTTTTTCATTAAAGTACAAATATTTGGACATGTCTGGCCACTTATAATGTTTTTTGGGTTTTAATACTTCAATTACTGTCAGTCAACTTGTCAAACGAAATAATAAAGAAAAAAACATTATAAGTGGCCAGACATGACTAAACAATTAAACGTAGTATTATATTATCTTTGTAAACAATTAGGAATCAATCAGTATCAATTCAATTTTAGATGCAAATTTACTCTGTGTCGTGTATGCGGTCGGGAGTTTTTCCCAACACGGATTTGGGCGCCATGATGATTAATGTTTGTTTATTTTATTGATTTTTTTGCATACATATTTTATTTTGGCCAAAAATGATAGTAAAATAGCAGTGATACTAAGGTGAAATAAACTTGGATCTAAAATTGTGGAGGCGGCAATGGAAATGACGAACAATCGATACCCGTGAGTCATGAAAACCTATGACAAAATATTATCGATTTTTTACCTTTAAATTACATTATTAAATGAGTTTAGATAAAGTACTGTATGATACTGCACATAATTAGGTATTAAAAACTCGTGTGATACTATTAAGAACCTCGCCTACGGCTCGGTACTTAAACTCACACTCGTGTTTAATAACCCCTATTATGCAACAGTATCATAAACTACTATTATAGGTCATAATGTAGTGACAATAGTTCTGATACATGTGCCCATTACAGATGCACACAACATTGATTATGCAAGACAACAGACTAGGTAGATAGTTAACTAGAGAATAAAAAAGAAAAAAAAAACAGAAAATGAATCTACTTTTAAAGTTACCAACAAATGAAATATGTTATTTTTACAAAAAAAAAAGGAAATCCTGGTAGGGTATCGAATTTCAGAGGTCAGGTAGGGGCAACATTTAATAGCCAAACTGGCAGCAGATTTGTAAATTCGCCACTGGTACTATAAACAACCATCACTCCTCGACAGGTAAACCCCTCCAAACCATAGATCAGATACTGGAGACGACGCTGATCGAGGACTACCTGATAGAGGAAGAGACTCCACTGGCACAGTCCGTGAGCGGGCAGTACGTGCCGCAGGGTAGCGGGTTCGATGCCGACTGTGTCAGCACTGGGGGGAAGCGGCAGGGAGTGTTTTCTCGTAAGTAATTTACTAATTACTCTTTATTATAATACACAATGGTGTCGTCGTTGAAATGTGTGATCGGATTATACTGACAGGACTAAAATATCTTGCATCCCTTTCTTATATTTACTATTAGAAAGAGATATAGTGAGATTAAATTTATTTAGTTCGTAAACAACAGAATCGACACCATTATCTTACTAATATTATTAATGCGAAAGTTTGTGAGTATGGATGAATGTTTGTTACTCTTTCACGTAAAAACTAAAGGGATTTGTAAAACTTGGCACATAGATAGATAACCCTGGAATAACATATAGGCTACTTTTTATCCCAGGAAAACATAAGATACCTCGGGAACGCGGGTGAAACCGCGGGGCGGAAGCCAGTAACATAATATAGGTACTATATATTAATACATAAATCTATATCTATACTAATAATAAAGCTGAAAAACTTGTTTAGTTACTGGTCCGATTAAAAAAAATCTTTCACTAATTCCCGAAGGTTATAGGCTACTTTTTATCCCAGGAACGCGAGTGAAACCACGGGGAACAGTTAGTAATATATAAATGGATAGTCAAGGTAACGAAGATAAAAATTAAAAAAATATAAATCTGTGGTTTTCAGAATGTTTTCTACTTGTATTTCAGCTCTACCGCCCTCCCCCAGCGCTAGGGCTCCTCCCCCCACAGGGTCGGACTCATCGAGTGCTCTGTCAGATGAAATGATGCTGAGCGTGTTCCGGTGGCTGCCTAAGAGGTCCCTTGCACATTGTATGCTTGTTTGTAAAAGGTAATAACTCCTATAATCTAGATAGAAATTAACGTCTCGATCGCACTTGATAATTTTTCACTCAGTTGCACTTCAGCTCGCTGAACAACGCACTGAGTAACGCACTTCAAAATCACTCCAAAGTTCACTAAATAGCTCGTAGAATAGAACTGTCCCTGCTAGCTCGACGCTCGCCTTTTATATTCAGACCTCCTTAGCTCTAGAATATTCGGGAGGATGCTTCCTAGATACAAGTGTATTTCGAAGTTACGCTACCATGACTGCACAATGAAAGCGAACGCGCAACTAGTTGTCAATGAAATGACTATTGTATTACAATTCCAGATGGTACAGAGTGGCGTGTGACGAGACGTTGTGGCAAAGATTGGATCTAGGCAATAAGACATTGAACAAAAACGCCCTCGGAAGAATATTATCTCGAAAACCAGTTATAGTCAGATTGGCTAGTTCTGAGGTGAGTGCACTTTGTGTTTTTTTTTACTATGCATACTCTGTAGTATGTTATCACAATCACACCATGGTACTGTCCGGTCTTAGAGAATATGTGTTTCTCTATACAAATACATCAAATTGTTGTCTGTTTGTAATGTCAAAATAACAGCTTCTACATCACTACATAGTATAAAACAAAGTCGCTTCTCGTCCGTCTGTCCCTATGTATGCTTAGATTTTTAAAACTACGCAACGGATTTTGATGGGGTTTTTTTAATAGATAGAGTGATTCAAGAGTAAGGTTTATATGTATAATACATGCATATTATAGTACAGAAAAGCTGAGAAAAGCCGGGGCGGGTCGCTAGTTACTTATAAAAAAAAATGTGTTTCTGTCGTTTAATCACCGAAACGGCTAGACCAATTTTGATTTATTAAAACCGATTAAACTATAGGCAACTTTTATCCAGGGAACGCGGTTGCAACCGCGAGGGACAGCAATAAAATAGAAGCCAATTATAAAAATATATCCAATTATTTTTTCTATTTTAGATAGGCGAATGGCACCCCACCACAGTAGCTACGCCCTCGCGCCTTCAATATCTAGACCTGAGTATGTGCACCATAGACATTAGCACATTGAATAATTTACTACAACGATGCCCTGCACTCAAGAAACTTAGCTTAGAGAGTGTTACGCTGGGAGATACCACTTGTCACTTAATAGGTAAGGATTATACATTGTTTTTGCGTACGTTACTCAATCTGTTAGTCAGTATGTTAGTCAGTCAGTTGGAAATGACGTTCCGCCAAAGTTGCTACATACAACCTCGCGCCTTCAATATCTAGACTTGAGTATGTGCACCATAGACATTTAATAATTTATTATAGCGATGCCCAGCACTCAAAAAACTTAGCTTAGGGAATGTTACATTGAGAGATACCACTTGTCACATAATTGGTAAGGGTTTATACATTGTTTTTGTATCGTTCGTCAGTCTGTTAGTCAGTTTATAAGTCAGTCTGTTATTTATTAATCAAAATACATAATCATCTGACGAAAGTTCAAAAAGTGTTTGCTAGAGCGGCAATCGAATTCGGATTGTGTCAAGTCTTAAATGTTTGTTTGTTTGTTCCAGGCAAATGCAGTAACTTAGAAACGTTAAATTTAACAATGGCACGGGGTATCACCGCTGACGGACTATCATCCGTACTATCAGGATGCATCAAGTAAGTAATATTATTGGAGACTCATTAAGGTGAATGCTCATGATGTTTTTTTATGTCAGAAGGTTGACAAGCAGGCAGGCGGTCCACCTGATGGTAAGTGGTTACCGTCGCCTATCGCCATTTGCAATACCAAAAGTATTACCAATGTGCCGAGAAGGCAACTGGCTCTCATGTCAACACACCGGAAGCTGCTTGGGAACAGATTTTCAACTTGAGGGTGGTAGCCAGCCAGGCGGGTACTACAAAGTATCCTACCACCGTGCTATGGTTTCCTCACGATGTTATTCTTCATCGAAAGCTCAAGCTCATTGTAGGATTCGTACCCACGAGCTTTATTGCGGCATCCGACATCACTTAGGTTGTATGTTTTTTTTTTATGTTCACGCATAACTTTTTTTCTTCTGATAATTCTTTTTGCGTTGTGTTCAGTATTTTTATTGTCTTATTAGCTGACCCCGCAGACGTTGTCCTGCCCTGAGAACAAAAATAAAACTGGGACCTAACTACCTACCCCGACATACCTCTACCTACCCTACCTACCTACCTACCCCTACCTACCTACCTACCCCTACCTACTCCTAACTACCCCTAACTACCCCTGCCTACCTCTACCTACCCTACCTACCCCGACATACCTCTACCTACCCTACCTACCTACCTACCCCTACCTACCCCTACCTACCCCTACCTACCAGTACCCCTACTTACCCCTACCTACCCTACCTACCCCTACCTATCCTAAGACCTTCTCCTGGTTCTAAGCTACCTCCCGACCAATTTTCAGCCAAACCAGTTCAGCCGTTCTTGAGTTATGCGCTTACCAACACATTTTGCGATTCATTTTTATATTAATAGATAAGGTTTTACTATTTTTTTTAAAGTTGAATTATATTTTTCAGCCTAATAGCTCTGAATATATCATGGTGTAATCTGAACGAAGCCGCGTTACAAGTACTAGTGTCGTCGCTGCCTACAAGACTCCAGAGACTGAACGTCGGTGGCGCAAGGATTATGACAGACGATAGTAAGTTAACTATTACCTTAAGGGTATGCCTTCGGTTGGAGCGCGAAATTCAAATTTTATCACGTTTTTTGCAAATTGCAGCTCAGTTATAGGTCGTAAGTTATCAACATGTTATTTGCGACAAGAATGGTAGTATATTTACTGATTAATAACAAAAGAAATCATCAACATATTCCTCCAAGGTATATTAGTAACATTTTCATGAAACAGTCGTATATGTCAGTAATATACCTTGGACGCCTTCACCTTAAAAAGGGTTATTTGTGCAGTGGAAGTATTTTTTAAGGGTTCCGTACCCAAATGGTGACAACGGAACTCTATTACTGACACTCCGCTGTCCGTCCGTCCGTCCTAATCTTATCAGTTGCTTTATCTCATGAACCGTAATAGGTAGACAGTATAAGACATTGTATTGAACCTTATACGATGGTAGGAGCATCAATAAATAAAATATCCTGGGACATTGTTCACACACGGTTATCGTATTTGAAAAATTCTTTCACTAATAGGAAGCTACATTATCCCCGAAGGTTATAGGCTACTTTTTATCCAGGGAACGCGAGTGAAACCGCGCGGAACAGCTAGTAAATAATATAAATAAAAGATAAGTACATAGTATTGATGATTAAGCCAGTTGGCACAGTTGGTTAAGACACCACCTATCACGCCGCTGGTCATGGGTTCGATTCCCATCCAGGACAAACATTTGTGAGCATGAACATGTCTGTTTGTCCTGTGTCTGGGTGTAATTATCTATATAAGTATGTATTTACAAAAAAAAATAGTATATCAGTTATCTGGTTGTCCATAGTACAAGCTCTGCTTAGTTTGGGATCAGATAACCGTGTGTGAACAATGTCCCGGGATATTTATATATTATAATGTTGGCAGTGTTGGAACAGCTGACTCGTCGCGTCCCCCGGCTGGTGGAGCTGGACGTGTCGGACTGCCCGCGGCTGTCCTCCGGAGCCCTGGCCGCCCTCACCAGCCTCGCCAGGCTGGAGCACCTCGCCCTCAGCCGCTGCTACATGCTACCCGCCAAGGATCTATAGTTAGTATATATACTCATTATGAACACCGTTAGGTAAATAGATACTGGACTGTAGATCTGTAAGTCGCCTGTCCGAATCCGGCTCGAAGGACCATGTAGAAATGTGTTAGGCAGTATAATAATAATTTAATTTAAATAAGTCAGGCCAGTTGGTTGGTTAAAACGCCACCTATACGCCGCCGGTCGTGGGTTCGATTCCCATCCAGAACAAACATTTGTGTGCATGAACATGTCTGTTTGTCCTGAGTTTGGGTGTAATTATCTATATAAGTATGTATTTACAAAAAAAAGTATTATATAACATTTATGTTACAGGATATTTATTTAATATTTAGTAGGGTTACTGATAACTATCCGTACCCCCCCCCCCCCCCCCCGTGCGTGTTCCGGTTGGTGGTCCATCAAGAATCCATCCAACCCATCTGCCCCAGCAGCCGTCGGTAGCCGTCTACTAGCGATGTGCCCCGCCCACTGACGCCATAATTGTATTGTTTGCAGTAAACTGAACAGTATGTCGAGCCTGCAGTACGTGGAGGTGTGGGGCATGTTGCCGGCCTCCTCGCTCGCGGCTCTCGCTCTCTCCATCCCCGCCGCGCACCTCAACCAGTTCATGTTCAGGTTACCACTTGAATACATTTATAAATAGGGTAGTGGACTGACACATCAAATCAGCTACTTTTTTATAAATGTCAAAACGATATTTTGTATGAAACATTACACTATGACGTCATAGTTTCACAGCATCAAATGATCTACTCTTAGTGGTTCTACTGGTAATTCAAAATTATAAATAGCATTAAATGTACAACATATTTGATGTTTCCACGTGTTTTTACATGTTTTATGCATTGGTTAGTGTTTGGTCATTTATTTTTGACAGTGTCAACTACCCTATTCTAAACCCGAAATCAGCGTGTAATGAGTCACACCAATGATTTTTGTTATCAGCATATCTAAATAAATCAACATTAATAACTAAAAAAAGAGGTTAGAGGGGTTAAAAAAACAGTAAAACCTCCTTCAAAGACAATAAAATTATGGGACCACATTGGAGTTATACAGAACTCAAAGCAAATAATTATTAAAACCGGTTCAAAAGCATAAAAGTTATGCGTGCGTCGAATTGAGAACCTCTTCCTTTTTTAAAGAGGTTAAAAATAAATAACTGGAGATAAAATAATCTGTAGCGACTCCTGACAGCTACATAGTTCAGACACCGATGGATAGATGGCGCTGCAATATATCAACACTATCTACATACAAGCTACATCGCGCTAGTGAAGTTTGTTCGCGCATTCGCATATATACAGGATTCCAACATCAACAGTTGGCGGGCGGTCCCCAGCCACGATGACCCAGCCTGCCCGAAGATCTTCCCTTTTCAATGGAGGAATCATCCACCTTATTCCTCCATATGTTTTTATTTTTATCCCATCTTCAAAAATGACTGTCAAGGTTTTTCTGTATAAATTTGTCTTTAATTTTTTTAACTTTTCTTAACCTTGTGTCAGTGGACATAGATATATTTCAGTGTGCACTGAGTGAATTCACAAAGATTACTTTTTATATATTATGTTATAGAGTTTAGGATATGCTGCACTGTCGGATTAGGTATTGCCTGTAATGATAGTTGTAAGTTTTGGAATAAATAAATAAATAAAAACTTGTTTATTTTAATTTCAGCGCAATCGCCAGACCTACGGTTGGGACAAGAAGAACATCCATATGGGGCCTTAGGACTAGAGACTGAATCAAATTTTATTTATTTACCATTATTTATAAACGCTAATTAAATCTATACAGGGTGTAAGTGAAGTAAAGAAAATTGAAACTATGAATTCTGTATGATCCTTAAATGACGTCATATGTTAAGGGTGTGAGGGGGGCGGGTCAACAAAGTGTACCAAAGGGAGGGGATAAGTCAAGTTGTCATCGGTCGCTTGCATAAAAAGTATTGGAACTAATGCCCGGCGCACATTGGTGGATGGGACGGCAGAGGATTTAAAATGTATCAATTGAATTTAATAGACTGGTGTGCCCTTATTAGTAGTTTATATGTATTCAAATGTGTTGGCGGTCCGTGACGGAATTTCCGCGTAAAGTGGGTGTCCCCTTAGTGTTTAAATGTTGCGTTTCGTTTTTCTTTCCACAACTTTGTACTCAGTCTTTAGAAAACTAACTTAAAAAAGTGATAATTACATCCAGTGTCACTCGGGATGATGTAAGGATTCTAACGATACCACATACATACAAATCTGTTCAGGCGTTTAAAAGTTATGGTGGAATAAAGACACATACAAACATGAACCCTGAAAACATTTCACTCCTTTGGGCCAATTAGTCGTAACTCGTACAAAGTCCTCCCCTTCCCCCGGTAACGCCCTGAGCCGAGGTTCGTACCCCACTCGGGGGTGCCCTCAGGCGTGGTTACCTAAATGTTACCCGGCTGAGAGCTCTCTGCGCTCGCCGATTGTCCGGTAAGGTTGGAGCAGCCATCAGAGGCTACCAACTTTAGTCCATTCAAAAAAAAAAAAAAACCTTTGGGCTTTTTTTAAAAAAAAAATAAGACTTAAACTCTATAGCGTTTATAATTAAGGTTTTAGATTATAAGAAAAATGCATTTTTTATTATAATTGTAAATAATTTATTTTCTTAGGTTAAGCAAAATCATTTTGTTTTGTCATTTTGTTGTTTAGAATTCATCCGCTTTCATACTATTACCCGCCTTGCTGGGCGTAAATGATCTTGTAGTAGTATATACAGACAGATTTTCTATTAATATATATTATACTATTTTCTATTACGACCTATTACTGACCCTTAGGGAATATGCATGATATTTTTTGCTATAATCAAAGCTCATTCATATAAGAAGCAGTAGGAAAAAAAATCTTTCAGATTACTATAAAAATAACCGAGATATAAGCCATCAATGATTTATTCCTATCTCTTTCTAGTAAAACAGAATTTAGCATGGGGTTTATATGGCCGTCATAGTATAGTATATGAAGTTACATACTATGTCCGATCTCTCTGTCTAATCGCTGTCTAATTAGTTTTAAATGCTTATATATTCAGTGTTTCTTGGCCTATTTAAATTTCACTTTTTGAAATCTTTTCTGCGGTATTTTTATTTTTTGTTAAGAAATGCGAGAAAAAGAATTCATGCATATTCCCATATTAGCAAAAAACGTTATAAAATTTGAATATCGCGGCTAACAAAAGAAATCAACATATTATTGGTATATACGACTATTTCATGAAAACGTTACTTTTTACCACAAATTTAACTCCGTGAAATATGTTGATGATTTCTTTTGTTATTAATGAGTAAATATACTTCCATTCTTGTCGCAAATAACATGTTGATAACTTACGACCTATAACTGAGCTGTAATTTGCAAAAAACGTGATCAAATTTGAATTTCGCGCTCCAACCGAACGTTCCCCCTTAAAATTAAATATCCCGAAACATTTTTCTCATAATTATCTGATCCCAATTATATATTTGATAAATTTACGAGACGACTAAATTTATTTTTTATAACTCTTGAATTTATAGTTTATGCATATGAACTGATTAAAAAAGAGGATGAAATATTAGTATAGATATTTCAAGTCAAAGTCAGTCTTACAGATTTTAATAAAAAATATTGTCTTTTCTTTATTCCTTTCAAAAACATAAAAAATCATTTTAAATAAAATGGCGACGACTTGAAAGTACTATATGAAATTAAAGGGTATTTAATTAGATATGACGAAAGTTTATTAAAAATAGTTTTTGTACGAAATGATTGTATTATTTTGAGTTGGTTGCCTTTGCTTCGTTTTTCATGTCTTCGTATGACGCTTGGTTCTGAAAATTAAAAGTATAGTTTGGTGTTTTGATGTTTTACAAGCGTGGTGTCCGTTTCAAAGTTGTAAAGCCATTTTTAGGGTCCCGTGCCCAAAGGCTGCCAACGGCACCCACTGCCGTTTCACTGCCTACTCAATATCTATCTCTACTAATAATAAAACTGAAGAGTTTGTTTGTTTGAACGCGCTAATCTCCGGAGTTACTGGTCCGATTTGAAAAATTCTTTCACTAATAGGAAGCTACATTATCCACGAAGGTTATAGGCTACTTTTTATCCCGGGAACGCGAGAACAGCTAGTCACTTATATTATTATGGTGGTAGGATATAGTATCCTTACATAAATAGAGTTTATGTATATTTAAAACAAAATCTAATTATAAAAATTCAAAAAAAAAAAAGAAGTCTTGCTGAGTTTCTTTCCGGAGTCTTCTCAGTTCAAGTGTATTCCGAACCGGTGGTAGAGTCTATTGTAAAACTAACTGTTGACATTCATAAGTGCCTTATTAGGGCCTAAAACTGAATAAATTAGTTTTCGATTTTGATTTTAAATACATTGTAACTTACCTCCCACATATCAGCATCCCAGCTCGGGAACAGTTTCTTAAACACGCTGGGCTCGGCGCCTTGCTTCACCGAGACCACCACCGCTGTGTCGACTGTTCGCTCCATACCGTCATCTTCTATGTATTCCTGGTACATTTATGATACAGAGATATAAAAAAAAATAGTTTAATGGGGGGAAGGGGTAACTTTACGGCTGGTCACCCAATCGGTTTCCCCAAGGGAGTCCAACTATGTATATATTAGTAATATTATAAATGTGAAAGTTTGTGAGTATGTATGAATGTTTGTTACTCTCATATAAAAACTACTGAACGGATTTGGATGAAACTTGGCACATAGATAGATCATACGCTAGAATAACATATAGGTTACTTTTATCACGAGGAAAACATAAGATACCTCGGGAACGCGGGTGAAACCGCGGGGCGGAAGCTAGTACATAATGTTTCTTTATAGTGTCCTTGGTGTTGCAAGCGTCTATAGGTAACCGCTTACCATCAGCCGGGCTGTATGCTTGTTTTGCTACCTTAGTAGTATAAAAAAAGCATTTGACAGTATTCCGGTTTCTTGAGATTTCTAGAAGTAGTGTTGCTACTCATTGATTTTAATTGACTTAAAAAAATTACTGAAATTCTACAAGAAAATTTTATTGCGGTAAGAATACATAGGTACCTTTATAATGTTACTTCTTGCAGCTCGAACTCTCTCTGGAATATTCTTTCCCTGCCAGATGTATAGCTCCTCTCCAGTGTCGAGTATGTAAACTCCATCATCAGAAAGATCCTGAAATTACAATTATTTTAATAACTGGCAACATTATTAACTGTCACAAATTGATTAAACAATGGTGGATCTAAATCCAAAGATATTAAATTCTAATCCACTTAAATCTCAGCAATCGTTGTATATTTCAGCAATGTGATTGTATTACGCTATGAGACAGTTATTGTACAACATTGTGGAGTTGATATTTAAATTATGTACATACATTGCTCATTTGATCCCATAGCTGTGTCATGGCGTCCAACGTATTTTCAATAAATAAACCTGCCACCAACAATTACCTGCTGAGTATACTCCGAATCCAAGTCTTCAAACTTGATCTTTCCTGTCACATTGACAGTGACTGACGTCAGAGTTGTAGGTGTCACTACACGACGGTTGACTGTCAATCGCCAGGCTGCTGGGTCATCTTTTACCTCTGGAATTCCACCTGTTTAGAAGGACACGGGTAAAAAAAAGAGATGATATGGGAGTCAGCACTTATCAACTTAGAAAGAGATCCTCACCGCGCCTTTCGCCGCAGCTTCAACCAGGCGTCAACCTAACGTAAGCACGTAACAAAAGCGCATCAGCTTCGCCGCGCTTACGGCTCGCCGACTGCTGGTTGACGCCTAGCCGTAAGGTCGGCGAAGCTGTTCGTGAGCTTGTCCTAACCTAAGCAGCTCGAGTTGATACGGTGGCGATCCCTTTCCGAGTTGATATGGAGCAAGGAGGATATCTCACATTATAGGGTACATAGTGATATGTTACCTAAAGCTTCCCAGAATTCGTCAGTCTCGTCTCCCTGATTCAAGACTGTGACTACCTTGTCACCTACCAAGGTGACGAAGCTCAACGCTGCCTCCTGCTCTTTCTCATTGGACTCCTATAGGTGTAAAGAGTGAGACAAAAATGAGAATTATTCGGTGTTAAATACATTGCAATAAATAAGAAGAGATGTTGTTTAAAATCTAAACACGAGAAAAGAAATTGCTTCTTAATTTCGACACTTTTATTTCCATACTTTACAATTTACGTTGTAGTTAAGGTGATGGTAGCCAGAGATATGAAAATTAACTATAGGACATTGCATGTAAAGCCTTTGGTTCGGGATAATAGGTGGGCTTTCCACCTCATGTTGGCGTTAAAATGATACGAGGATCTCGGAGCAGTATATATTTATAATATTATATTTGGACGTACAGTATTGGTACAAACTCTATCACAAGAGAAGCTATACTCAATTAATGACCTGTTCCAGACCATGTCTTGGAAAATCAAACTCTTGTCTTACTGACAAGCTACATTTTAAAATAACAGTATAAAATTCTTCCTTTATGTACGGCTATATACAAATTCGAAATTATAAAAGAGGTTGGTAGCATTAAGCCACCACACATGGTATAATACTAACAAAATACATAAGAAAGGAATAGGTATAAGAAAATGACCACTAAGCGGTTCCCCCTCTTTCCCCTATTTTGTTCCAGTGGTTTGAGCTTTGAATGTATTATATACTAGATTCCACCCCGCGGTTTCACCCGCGTTCCCGAGGGATCTTATGTTTTCCCAGAATAAAAAGTATCCTATGTGTTAATCTAGTTTATAAACTATCTGTGTTCCAAATTTCATCCAAGTTCGTTCTGTAGTTTTTGCGTGAAAGAATAACAAACATCCATCCATCCATCTATCCATACTCACAAACTTTCGCATTTATAATATTAGTATAAGAAATCATCAACACATTCCTCCAAGGTATATTAGTAACATTTTCATGAAATAGTCGTATATGTCAGTAAAATACCTTGGAGGAATATGTTGATGATTTCTTTTGTTATTAATCAGTAAATATACAACCATTCTTCTCGCAAATAACATGTTGATAACTAACGACCTATAACTGAGCTGCAATTAGCAAAAAACTTGATAAAATTTGAATTTCGCGCTCCAACCGAAGGCTCACTTAAGCCTCACTAACTAGTTAGTAGTTTATATTACCTTGCCGTTCCACACGAACACACCAGCCGGAGTCTCCAATACGAAGACGTCGTCATCTTCCAGGACATCTGCTGTTTCTTCCACTTGAACTGCCCTCATGTCCACTCCTACTTCCGTTCCTTCTACCTGTACGAACAATTTTGTCATTCCTCTCAAACTCAAAACTCATTTATTCAGTTTAGGCCCTGATAAGGCACTTATTAATGTCGATAGTTACAATTTTAACAATAGACTCTACCACCGGTTCCACATACACTTAAACTGAGAAGACTCCGGCAAGAAACTCAGCAAGGCTTCTTTTTTGTGGATCTTTCTTTTGAATTTATATTTATTTATTTATTTATTTATTTTATATGGATATCCAACAAAGAATACACCTCACATTTAAAACAATACTACAGTGGCGTTTAAAGACCTAGTGCTTCTTCAATTACAGGACATCACAGAAAGCACATACAGATAACATTGCAAAAAAAGAAGAAAATATAAATACAATAATAACAAAAATAAATAATTACGATTCTAAATTATAATGAATTAAACGACAAATTGAGAAAATAAATAAAATAAAATAGAAATCACAGTCAAACAAACAAACAAGCAAGCAAGATATACATTAAATTATAGTTAAAACATTAATTTGAAGACTACTTATTACAATGAAAAGTTAAATATTATAATGATAATATCACTAAAGTTGCTTATGCTAGGTATATCAACCATTACACACCATTCAATTGAGTACGAATTAGATACTTAAATTTCTCCAAAGAACTGGAGAATATGTCTACTTCTTCCGAGGAGGTCGAGATCTTACAATTTATTACAATTAGATATAATTACAATAGGTACATAAACTTCATACAATAATCACTTGTGGAGGGGGATGCAAGTGCAGAGAGAAGCTACTTCAACCATGTAATTTTGTCTTCTATGTAATGAGCCTTGGCTTTGTCGATCCATTTATGTTTTGAATTCTAGAATATTTATCGGGAAGTTGGATTGTTGGTCCGACCCGGTTGACTCATATTATTATCGTGGTAGAAGAATTGGGTGAAATATGTAGTGGCAACACTGACGGTGACGTCAATGACCATATTCTATAAAAGGGGTTTATGTGATATTTATTCTAATAGGTCTTCACATGCACTTGTCAGACTCTAATGTCTTACCTAGTTTGTATCCTCTTTGCTCTAATGCACGGTTCGGAAGGTAGCTTTTTCTGAGAAGAGCCGGCAATAACCTCACATTACTCTTTTCAAAATAAACTGCTTAATTTAGGCAGGCACATAAAATATATCCTGCACGAGCGAGCGCTACATCCAAGCCTTTTTGTCATTTAAATAATCGTTAATATTGTAATAAGCTTTCTTTACTAAAACGGTCTTAATATGTTCCTTAAATTTTTGTGAAGGCAATTTTTTTTGTGTGGGTAGACGTATCACTTTTTGTAACGTTCAGTGAGCTCTCGACCTCAGTGCAATTTTGTCGTTTCACTCGATCGAACCTATCGGAAAAAACTGTGCGTGTGTGAAGTGATAATTGAATTACTGTGAAATTACAACAATGAATCTAACGAGGCCATGAGAGGAGTTTATCGCGCCGCTTCTCCTCATACGGGACTTTTCTGAAGCGATGGTATAACGTTGTTTCATTGGCTGGATACCTGCGTCCATCGAATAACCCTAATTATGGTGTTCGTATCGCTTGGCTGTCTTTGACGCCTAAATATTCTTATTAAAGTGAGTACACTTATTCTTACAGCCTTTGTTTTGGATATATTGCATAGGAAACATTCGAGCAAAGCCAGTTAATTTCGCTATAAAGCTATGCTTTTTATATAGGTAGCTTGAACAGGTACACACGGCCACAGATCAAGCTACACATTTTTGTTGCAAAATAGCGCCTATTACAACCGCATAAGCCGCAGTGTGTAGCTTGATCTGTGGCCGTGTGTACTTTATCAAAAACTGATACCATGGACCCTTTCAGCGTAAGAAAGTAGCGCAAAATTAATTAAAAAACCTACGCAAAATCAATAAATTACGTTTAAAATATAATTTTTACAACATTCGTTTCTTTTTGCTAATATTTAGAAATATTTACAACAAATATAAAAAAAATCCTCAATGCGTGTGCTGCTGCCGATCAACGGCAAGGTTCCCAGAGAGCTGGTAGTTTCCTCTTTGGATGGCCAAGCTATCGCGTTGGCGGAAAAAGCTCCCCGCCCGCCGGTCCCCTGTGACCTCAATTCGTTTTGAAGAAAATCGGCGAATAGTTAAATATTTTTTTTAGATTATATTACTTCAACAAACGCTCATGAGCAACGACATACAAAGGACGCAGTTTTTTAGCTAGTGTCGTGAAAATAAAATGCCTCATGACATGTAAAGGAAATTATCTTACCCTGAAAAGACGAATGCCATCATCATCATAGGTTCCTCTGGAGTTCTCCGGCTTGTAATCAGTGTCCTTACTTCCGAACAGCACCATTAAGTTGCCTGGAAAGATAATACCATCAAAGACAGGTCTGAGTCCGGCCTTAAATAATATACAAGAACTAATTTCACGCCGCGGTTTAAAAAAATAGGGATCCTACGAAAACGTCAAAAGTAGTCAAAACATTTTTTTTTTATTATGTGTAGGCTTGTGTTTGACCACAATCTCACCGTGGTCGGTGATGATGTGGCCGTTGGTGGTAAGCACACAAAGCCTAGAAGGTAACTGGCTCTCAAGTGCAATTGCCGGAACACACGGGTAAGTGTTTGGCGACAGATTTTCAACTTGAGGGTGGAAGCCAGTCAGGCGGGTACTACCACCGTGCTATGGTTTCCTCACGATGTTTTCCTTCACCGAAAGCTCAAGCTCATTCTCAGATTCGAACCCGTGACGTTCGTCTCGGTATCCGACGCCAATACCACTGAGCTATCAAAAAATACTTATAAAATTCCTTCATTACGCGTATCGCGGGTGAAACTAAACGTAAAAATTGATGCGAAATTATAAAAATACCTATATAAGTGATTAAAATAAAGGAAGAGACAATGGAAGGTTCACTGGAAAAAAGTACATGAATACTGTGAAGGATGATATGAAAAATGATGTAGAATGGGAACAAATCGCAATAAATACAAAAAAAATATACTAAAAAAAGAAAACCGCCTTCAAACACAAAAAAGTATAAAATTAGTAGCGACCCGCCCCAGCTTAGCACGGGTGTACAAATCTTTGAATTTCTTGGCTTTTCTGTACTATAATATGCATGTATTATATATAAACCTTCCTCTTGAATCACTATCCATCAAAATTCGTTGCGTAGTTTTAAAGATCTAAGCATACAGGGACAGACAGACGGGAAGCGACTTTGTTTTATACTATGTAGTGATGTAGAGATAACTACGGACATGGGGAAATAGGCCAAAAACTAAAAAATAAAGATCGTGTTCCATGAAAATATCATGGTAGTTATCGCAGACTTTTTTCGTTGACATCAAAACTCAGATTATCAAAATCAAAAACTCATTTATTCAGTTTAGGCCCTAATAAGGCACTTATGAATGTCAACAGTTACAGTTTTACAATAGACTCTACTACCGGTTCCACATACACTTGAACTGAGAAGACTCCGGCAAAACTCAGATTATCAAAATCAAAAATCAAAATCCAAAACTCACTTATTCAGTTTAGGCCCTAATAAGGCACTTATGAACGTCAACAGTTACAGTTTTACAATAGACTCTACTACCGGTTCGGAATACACTTGAACTGAGAAGACTCCGGCAAGAAACTCAGCAAGGCGTTTTTTTTTGGTGGATCTTTTTTTTTTTTTTTTTGTTATTTATGTAGATTAGAGTTCCTACATGGTTAATAATATTATTATTTAGCATACCTTTAAATATATTAAGGAAATGCTTGGATTCTTTCCCCTGAGGAACTGATACAAGAGTCACATTATCTCCGAGGTCGTCTTCCAGCTCTATGATCAGCTCGTATGCTGTTCTCTTATCATCTGCGGTCGCGTCTGTACCCTGAATAGAAAAACTAAAGTATTTTTTTTACCATGTAGGTGTTTGACTACAATTTCACCGTGGTCAGTGATGATGTGGCAGATGGTAAGCACACAAAGCCTAGAAGGGAACTGGCTCTCAAGTGCAGCTGTCGGAACACACCGGTAGTTGCTTGGCGACTAAAATCTTTTTATTAAGATATTTAATTTTTGTTTTATTTATGATGGAACTTAACTTAATTTTGATTGTATATTATTTTATTATTTTATATCTAAGAAAGAATGGGATAGTTTTATTATAAAGAAAGAAAGAAAAATATTTTATCTTTTGCGCGCCATAGCCTAAAAGAAAAACAAAATTGCAATATTACAAAAGTTATATAAAAAACAATCTAGAGGATAAAACAATGTGACTTGACACTGGCAGAAGGTTCATATTTTAAAAGCTATCACATTTTTTATAACCGCTTTCTTTACGGCCCTGTGTAGTCAGACCTCAACAGTATTTAAAAAGAAAGAAGTATAAATAAACAATTATTTTATTTTTACTTTTGCTCAAATAAAAACAGAAACTCACAATCCAGTTGTAGACCACAAAAGCGTCTTCACCATTATCGTTGGTGTACTGATACTTGACCACGTAGACCTCGCTCTGGTACATCACCGCGACTCCTGACTCGAACTTCTCCGTCACATCTTCTGAATCTCCTGATATCCTGTACGGCAATCATGTAACTTTGTTGCAATTCATTTCAATCGTTTGTAGTAATGTTAAAAACAAAAACAAAATTACCTAACTATAAATAGAAAATTTGTGCCAAATCGCTGCCCCGCGGAAGTGTGCCAAGAAGACTGGCAGCATTGCCACGCTGGATGGCAATGGCAATTCTTTGAGCAAAGTATGTGCCAGCCTTCTTGTCACGAGAGGCCTCAACAAGACGAGCGGAGACCTCTTTGAATAATCGACGAGCTTCTGGTCCCCAGGGCCCTAGAGTTTCAACCCCAAACGCCGAAAATACGCTGGACCCCTGTAGAGCAGCGTATTTGCGGCGCTTGAGGCACTCTTGTTGCGTAGCAGCAGCGCCGGCGACTACAGACGTATCTGGAAGGTGGGAAGGCGCGAGGGTGTCGACACATATCGCGTCCCACACCAGGGGCCTACCCATCTTCCAGGGCACCAATGACATACCGTCCGGTCTCCTGCCATCGTCACGTACCAGCCCGTTAGGTTCTAAAACAGCTGGCACGCTTGTTAGTTAGTTACAAGTGAAGCCAAATGACACACGATAGTCGATAGTAGGATGAAAATTGTTTTAGATTTTTACCATTACCTTTTACCATCGCACCTCTCGCTATCAAAATCAAAAACTCATTTATAGAATAGAAAAGATTTAGAATAGAAAAGATTTATTCAGCTCAAAACATACATTGTTTAAAACAAAATGAACTTAACCTAAGTACCATTAAGGAGCTGAAATGGTTTCCCACTCAGCATAATGTCGCAGCACTAGGGAGGGCCTATTACTACGACGCTGGTTTTCAGTGGGAACCAGAAAAAAATAAAAAATAAAATATTATCTACTACCTACTTATAACCTAAATAAATGAGTTACATACATAAATATGATAAATAATAATACTACTTACTAATATACTAATACTTACATAATAAATAACAACAATATAAATATATTAAAGTTAGGTGCCAATGCCAACATAGTGAGTGCTGAAATGTAATTATAACATTGATGCGAGAGTTTAAATAGGATACTATATAGATTTTTATTTCGGAGTGTGATAGAAAGTTATTTTATCAATTTAGGCCCTGGTAAGGCACTTATGAACGTCGATAGTTACAATCATTACAATAGACTCTACCACCGGTTCGGAATACACTTGAACTGAGAAGGGGGGGACTCCATCCTCACACACTGGAAACTAAATGGTCTCGTACTGTGCGGTTCCAAAAGCTTCCTACCACGGACGCTCAGGATATGGAATGAGCTCCCCGCCATGGTGCCCCCAAGAGATTACAGCATGGGGTGTGAAGAGATTTTTGCAGGGTCGGCAACGCGCGAGTGATACCCCTCCTGGTGTTGTTGGTGTTTATAGGCAACGGTAACCACTTACCATCAGGTGGGCCGTATGCTTGTTTGCTGCTTTAGTAGTGCTGTATGCGTGTGGCGCGCAAAAAATAAAAACTTTTTTTTTCTTTCATTCTTTCTTTTTAGTATATAAAAAAAAAGGTGATGATCTTCAAGCAGCTGAGCAGATTTTCTTGAAACATAACTAAGAACACTCTCTATTAAGTCACCTTTCAAACAAAAATAATTCAAAATCGGTTCATCCGTCCAGGAACCGTGAGGCCACAGACACACACAGACGGACCCCTCTTTTTTGGCCGGGGCTAAATACATATGAAAAGACATGATGAAGTCGGCTTATCACTAAAAACATTCTGGTAAATATCTGAATGATTACCTGGTAATAACCAATTTTCCTTCACCCTGGTCCGGCATGTAACCCCTGGCGGTAGCACTCTTGCCGATCAGCTTAGCAACAGCTGCAGATTCCTCCGCATCTCCAGAATAATAGCCAGCATCTGAATTTTTACAATATATAAGTTTGTGTTTTTTTTACAACAAGTCAGCAAACAAGCATACGGCCCGCCTGATGGTAAGCGGTTACCGTAGCATTTGGACGCTAGCGACACCTGGGACAGAGACCATATTAATCCTAGCCCTGGGTACCACTCCCTTCCCCCCACCTCGTTGAGCTCTGGTGACCTTTCTCACGCGCAGGAACACAACCAGGTTATTTCGCTGCGGTATTCTGTAAGGTGGAGGTACTTCCCCAATCGAGCTGCTCTTCAAGCGAAAAATCGCTATGCTCTACCTGTCTGTGTCCCACAATATCACCATGGTCAGTGATCATTTGGCCAATGGTGGTGCAAACACAAAGCCTAGAAGGGAACTGGTTTTCAAGTGCAGGTGTCGGAACACACCGGAACGTGCTTGGCGACGTTCAACTTATGTGTGGTAGCCAGCCAGGCGGGTACTACAAAGTACCCAACCACCGTGCTATGGTTTCCTCACGATGTCTTCCTTCACCGAAAACTCAAGGTCATCGTATCATAAGTTCAAATTAAATAGAAAATTAAGAGAAACGCTGGCATCGAAAGTGAATCAAGCGGTATGTTAATAGTTTCTTTTTAATATCCAAATATGTTTAAAGTTCCGTCAAAAGCAGCAGAAAGGTCTTGAGAATGTCACACATATAATTTTTATTGAAAATAAGTATCTATATAAGAGATACTTATGATGGTTTAAAAAAACCCTTTTTAATAGACTTCCTGAGGTGACAGAACCTTAAATAGGAGTCTCACCTATTTCAGCAGCCAACCCCCTAACTGATGCAGTGGCGACAGTGTCCCAAGAGTTGAAGAACTGCTTAAAGGTAGAGCTCTCTGCACCTTCTGCCACCCGTGTCACGTTAACCTGACGAAAACATTCAAGACATTGTAGCGACATCTATCAGCTATAATAGTTCACACACCGATGCATGAGATAAGCCATCAAAGATTTATTCCTATCTCTTTCTAGCAAAACAGAATTTAGCATGGAGTTTATATGGCCTTCATAGTATGATGTCACATCCTATGTCCAATCTCTCTGTCTAATCACTAATAGTAGTTTCAAATGCTTATATCTTCAGTGTTTCTTGGTCGATTTTAATTTCTTGACTTTTTTTTCTCGGTAGTTTCTAATGCGATAAAAAAAAAACATGCATATTCCCTGTTGAAAATGTTTTTATGAAAAGTTTGAAATATTTTTCGTGATTTACTTACCCAATTTGGGTATTCCTTCATATCTAGATACTTCTGAGCTAAGTCATTGTAATTTTTCTTAGTTTCTGCATCAACTCCTGAACCAAGCCAGATGTAGACTCCGGAGCATGGTGTGTCCAAGATATATACTTCCTGGAATAATATTTATTGTTCAGCAAATTCTTTTTTACTAGGTTATATTAATTATTTATTAAAAAAACTGGACAAGTGCGAATCTGACCCGCGAACCTAGGGTTCCGTACAAACTTAACTTTATAATTGAGTGTAACTAAAAATGTATGCTTTTTGCAATTTTTGCTTTATCTATGCTTTAAGACTTTGCTTCGTACAAAATTTCAAGATTCTGAGTACCCTGTAGGTTTTAATTCCCTTGCGAGTGTCGAAAATGAGCAGCATAAACGGCTGTATCTTTTGATTGCGTTGGCTTAGAAGTTTGATTTTTTCACAGCTCCAAGGGACAGTAGACCTGATTATTTGATATGAATTTCAGCTTGATACCTCGACGCGTTCCTGGGAAAAAGGGTCTTGACAGACAGACCGACGGACAACAAAGTGATCCTATAAGGATTCCGTTTTTGCTTTTGAGGTACGGAACCCTAAAAATGAAATATTCTTACATCAGAAGACAGTTGGCTTTGCTTATATGGCTTGCTCAATGAAATGAGATCCAATTCATCGCCAATGAGCACTCTGTATAAGTATACAGCAGAAATATCCGCGCGAGCGTATGTCTGAAACAAAAAATAACCGTTCAGTCCTACCTATGAGCCATATATTTGTAATCCGCTTGTATATCAGCAATCGTAGTATATTTCAGCAATGTGATTGTATTGCGCTATGAGACAGTTGTTATAAAACATTGTGGAGCTGATATTTTAAGAAAATGGTTAGAATGTAAATTCTAATCCGCTTGGATCTCAGCAATCCCTGCATATTTCAACAATGTAATTGTATTGCGCTATGAGACAGTTGTTGTACAACATTGTGGAGCTGATATTATAATTAAATCATTTAGCAATGTTAGACATTAAAATTTTAATCCTCTTGTATCTCAGCAATCGTTATATATTTCAGCAATGTGATTGTATTGCGCTATGAGACAGTTGCTGTAAAACATTGTGGAGCTGATATTATAATTAAATCATTTAGTAATGGCAGTTAGGAATTAAAATTTTAATCTACTTGTATCTCAGCAATCGTTGTATATTTCAGCAATGTTATTGTATTGCGCTATGAGACAGTTGCTGTACAACATTGTGGAGCTGATATTTTAATTCTGATGGTGTGATGACTTGCATAAGTTAGCTCACCTCTGAAGAGACATCATCAGCAAGTTCCTCTCTAGATCCAGACCCGAGAGCTTCGAAGAACATTGCGAAATCTTCGTCAGACGAAAATTCATCTGTCAAAGAAAACACGTGAATTAAGTTTGCAATAAATATGTATTGTGCCGACACTGTCATAAAAATAGTTTTTAAGGTGGAGGCTTCGGTCGGGGCGTTAAATTCAAATTTTATCAAGTTTTTTGCCAATTGCAGCTCAGTTATAGGTCGTAAGTTATCAGCATGTTATTTGCGACAAGAATGGTAGTATATTTACTGTTTAATAACAAAATTAATCACCAACATATTCCTCCAAGGTATATTACTGACATATCCGACTATTTTATGAAAATGTTACTAATATACCTTGAAGGAATGTGTTGATGATTTCTTTTGTTATTAATCAGTAAATATACTACCATTCTTGTCGCAAATAACATGTTGATAACTTACGACCTATAACTGAGCTGCAATTAGCAAAAAACTTGATAAAATTTGAATTTAACGCTCCAACCGAAGGTTTACCCTTAATTTATTTCTTAGGGAGTCTCTGGGATTTATTATGTATAGGTCTAGCTGACCCGGCAAACGTAGTTTTTAACCCCCGTCGCAAAAACGACGTGGTGTTATAAGTTTGACGTGTCTGTCTGTCTGTGTGTCTGCGGCCTCATGGCTCCTGAACGGATGGACTGATTTAGTTTTTTTTTTGTTTGAAAGGTGACTTAATCGAGTGTTCTTAGTATCAAAAAAATCCGCTCAGACGTTTGAAAATTATTACTAATTTTCTAATGAGTTTTTAATTTTAGTTATGCCAGTTATGCCATATACTCGTAAATAATCTCTAGAGCCATACCACCTATTCTCTAGAATATACACGAAAAAAAACATAAAAATCAAGCCGTTTCGGAGGAGTTTGGTGACAAACACTGTGACACGAGAATTTTGTATAATAGATATGTACTTTCATATATAGGTATTTCTTTTTATTCTATATACCAATAATCTCAATAGTAGCTCTGCCATTATGTTCGTCGTCTCTCAGAGTGTTGGCAACACTGATGATCTTCCGTCTCTGGGTGGCCTTGGCTCCATCAGGCATCAGCACGAATATGTCATGCTCCACTTCGAGGATGAAGCAGTGGTCTTTAGTCAGGGAGGAGAAATCTGCTGGTACCTGCAAATATGACGAATTCCTTTTAATATGCCATAACTTTTGGGTACTAGAATATAAAAAAACTGGCTTCCACCCAGCGGTTTCATCTACGGATAAAAAGTATATGTTAATCCAGGGTATTAGCTACCTCCATACCAAATTTCAACAAAATTGGTCTACCCGTTTGAGCGTAAAGAATTAACAAACATTCGCATTTATAATATAGTAGGATAACCAGCGACTTTCAGAATAACTACTTTTGCCGGTTTTTTTAAATATAAACATAAACGATTTGCTTGATTTACCTACGACGAAACTATAGTCTGGACTTTTTGGCGGGAACTTGCGAATTGATTTTGCGTTTTCGTTTTATTTTCATAAAATCGTGTATTTTTTGAGTTTTATTGAATATTATCGGTAGTATTTTATCAAAGGAAGATTAATACAAGTGCACCAGTGAAGTGAAATGAAATTATTACGTGTATAGTGGCTTTTCAAGTTGTCTCAAAGAAGTCCATGATACATTTTTGTAGAACGGCTACCATTGTACTAAAACCTAACTTACCTAACTGTCTATGACTTGAAGAAGATTTAACATGACTTGAATTTTTGAAACTTAACGATTGACGATAATTTAATACATGAAGAATATAAAAATAACTACATTCCTAAACTTGACCCTGGCAAAATACACTAAGTGTGATGCCAAAAAAAAAAACTATAATCTGATAGTACAATCTGATATGCTAACACCTTGCACTATTATCAGGGTAACTGGGTAATTAACATGCTATCAGTTTATATTATCAAGATTAGATGAAATTACAGGTTTCAGTGATACTTTGGTGATACTGATGCATCGCCATTTTGAAATAAACAAATAAGTATGCTACTTTTTATCACTCGGGAACGCGTGAAACTAGAGGCGAAAGCTAGTAAAATTCATAATCCTTACCTCTTCAATCCTCATGTTATCACAGCCAGATAACTTGAGGAGTCGCTTCTCAGCACCAGCATTCGTCTCCACCTCGTTGAATCCTGACTCATTTCCACCTTCCATATATCTGATAGCTAGAAAACCAGAATTTTTTGGCGATGATAGCTCAGTGGTAGTGACGTCGAATGCCGAGACGAAGTATCGGGTTCGAATCCTACAATTAGCTTGAGCTTTCGGTGAAGGAAAACATCGTGAGGAATCCATACCACGGTGGTAGGATACTTTGTAGTACCCGTCTGGTTGACTACCACACACAAGTTGAAAATCTGTCGCTAAACACCTTTCGGTGTGTTCCGATAGCTGCACTTGAGAGCCAGTTCCTTTCTAGGCTGTGTGTGCTTACTACCATCGGCCACATCATCACTGCCCACGGCGAGATTGTGGTCAACACAAGTAATCATTGCTATGCTATGCTTTCCTCACGATGTTTTCCTTCACCTCAAGCTCATTGTAGAATTCAAACCATCAATTGTTTTCTTACCCGGCTTAAAATAACCGAGAAACAAGCTGGACTCGTGCCCCTGGACCTCTCGATGATGTACAGCTCTTCCACCCAGCATGTCATCGAGGGTAACCGTCCAGATTGCTGCTGAGCCCTTTTTATCCTGAGTTGTGTTCTTCCCAAGCCAGAAGTGAGCGTCGTAGGAGAGTGGGGTTGAATCATCTCCTGTACTCTGTAAAACAAGTTTATTTTGAAGGTTAGAAACTACGATAACATGGCGCGCCCCTCCAAATTATTGTTTCAATGTGTGTAGTCACATCCTTACGAAAGAATTTGTATGTAGGTGTAAGTATTCGTCCAGTAGCAAGCCGCGTCTTCAGTATTTCACTTATGACCAGATTTGTTGGTCAACTAATCCTAATTAGCCGCGCAACACAATGCACGTGTCGTTGTCATAGAGTACGTCAGTGCAGCGCCATACTAAATTATAATTTGCGATTAATGACGCCGCTAGTCGAGCAACAAATCCTTGCATTTGTTTTTGTTTGACGGCCGTATCCAGTACGCACACATGCGTTGTGAGTCTGTAAATACTTTCACAAATACATTTCAAATGTTTTGAACTTTGGAGGGGAGCGCCATGTTATCGTAGTTAATTTCTACCTCAGAAGGAAAATGGAACCCGTATAGAACTTCGTTGTTCTGTGTCAAGACCCTCTTTTCCTGTGCCTTAAGCCCTTAATGACCTTACATTTTTTTTAATTGATTAAATGGTAGCAATGATTGGCATCCTTACGTACCTAAGAGGCTTTTGACATCCAAGACTAAGGCGTGTAATGATATACACCTTACCTTCAAAACTATGTAGGAATCACCATTGTAAAACTTTCCATATAATTTTGCATCGATAGGAACAGGTTCAAATTTCTGCAAAAAGAAACCAGATTGAGGGTAGATACTGCAATTAAATAGTATGAAATGGAGAGTAGTATATTAGTTTTGTATCCTTTACTAATCCAATTTAATAAACTGTCCTTTCCTAATGCTAGAAAGAGATAGGTAACTATAGTTATTAGTTTAGTAGCACAATAAAGATCAATGGGTTCAAACCAGTGCACCAGTGAAGTGAAATTAAATGCACGTACTTTGTCGACGTGGTAAATACACATATTCATGCAATGTTTCATTTTTTTAGCACTAACTGTTTGGTAGGTAAGCCGAGGACGGACGGACGGACGGACATGACGAAACTATAAGCAACCCTAAAACCTACAGACCGTTCACCTTGCAGTGTACCTACGTGTACTTCACACCGTGTAGGTAGTTCACAAGTGTATGTGGAACCGGTAGTACAGTCTAAAAATTGTAACTGTTGTCATTCTTAAGTGCCTTATTAGGGCCTAAACTGAATAAATGAGTTTGGAGTTTGAGTTTGACAGTAAGATGTAAATTTCCAAGGCAGGGAACATTTTCTGGTGAACGTTTTGTACTTTAACTAATATTAAGTTTATAGATGCTCGCAGTTTGGTTAGGGAGTTGTCCAGATGCCTTATTGACACCACAGGTGACCAAAGAGCTGGCACTTACCTCGGGCAGCGCATCAGCCTTGCAATTCAACGAGGTAACGTTGCCAGCTTTTTGGGAACCCTGCCTGCAGGCGGCGATTTAAATGCGGTATATTATTTATAGTTACTCTGTATATAGGATAGATTTTGTAGTTTAATTTTAATTTAATATTTCATTTAATTTAAACTAATGTTATAATATGTAAATAAAATTAAAAAGTTTATATTACTTACCTCTATAGTCCATATTTCCATTCCAGGAGCCCCGCCGGCCTCCACAAACGCGGGATGTTCCATTTTACAACCGTGTGTTGTCTCTGATACACAATATGTGACTAAATTTTAGATAACAAGCGAAAATATTTATCATTGCATGAATCATATATCGTGATAAGAGTCGTTATTGATTAGAGGATGTTTGTTTTAGATGTCATCGAATTATCTGTTCCAAAAAACCGGCGAGAAGGCTTTCCGTCTCCGTCTCTTATTAAACTGACGGAGACTAGCGAGACAGTAGAGAGGCAATTTTAGTAAAAAAGACGGTTTGATGTTTAATAAAAAACTAAGCCTTCTTTTAAACTATTACCTTTCTATTGGATTTCAGAATGTATGTATATTTCAAGTTATTTGGATAGCCCAAATAAGAGAAAAAAATATTCTTAGTTTTAATTTTTTTTTCTGACGTAATTTAAAAATTGTAATTAACTATTCCTCGTCACATATTCTCTAGTTTAACATATATTTTTTACAAATCTCTTGCAATAAAGAATGCCGAGAAAAAATTAATCTAGAATCATCATTTCTGGGATATCGTCGCTATAAAATATTAATATAGATTATTTATCTTATCAGCCTGTAGGTATACCAATCTAAGTATTTTCACCATTATCAGATATATATTATATCTTTAAAATAACTTTCCGTCCCGCTGTTTTTATTCGCGTTCCCCTATTTTACCACTTTAGAAGCACTGAGGTTTATTACTACGTATAGAGAAGCTGTACTAAGCAAAGGTTATGCTCCGTGTTGTTAATATTCGCTGCAGCGCTGAAACTATAATTAGTCGTCTTACCAGAGTTTAAACACGTAGCGCGAGATCGTTTTAAGGTGAATCCTTCGGTTGGACCGCGAAATTACTATTTTATTACGTTTTTTGCTAATTGCAGCTCAGTTATAGGTCGTAAGTTATCAACATGTTATTTGCGACAAGAATGGTAGAATATTTACTGATTAATAACAAAGTTTAAAGTGTAAATTACATTTTAGTTAAAGTTATAGTCAAAGTTAACTAATATAGCAAACTGGGTTGTTCGTGTCACTTTAACCCTATATATTATTTATTCTTTGCTTTAACTAAAATTTTAAGCGTAACCATAACCGACCGAGGGAGATCGGTCATCGTCAAAGCTTAGTGACTCTACGGTCAAAGCATGGTAATAGTTAAGTTAACATTGACTATAACTAAAATGTACGAGCAACCGGCCATTTGTAAATAAAAACAATATGAAAAAGCATAAAATATAATTTAAATACAATCAATTTTGGTACACAACACTTATTCTAATTTAGAATTATTTTACATTTTAATGATAGTAGGTACGTAATTATTTCCTAAAAAGCAATAGATAAAACTAAACAAATTTAATCTCACTATATCTCTTTCTAATAAGAAATATAAGAAACGGATGCAAGATATTTTAGTCCTGTCAGATTAGTCCGATCACTTATTTCAACGTGAATTTAAGCGCGATCTTTATTGACTGCATTAAAAATGTTCTATCTTTTGTTCAATAAGGTTAACATGAAAGAGAGGTGACTTGACTAATATTAGTTAAGTTCGTAAACAACAGAATCGGCATCATTAATAAAACAAATCTTAGGTTATGTTATAAGCGATAAAATAGTATTATGACAAAAAAATGTTTATAAACCTAATTTATGAAAAAATACATTTTATCACTTCACGTAGAATGGAGCAGCAGAGTGATTAATACAATTTAATGCAGCAAATCAAGGCACTCAATATATTGAAGTGGGTAAGAAATAGTAAACCTGCTGAATTCCCCGTAATTTCCTCCTGAAATAAATAATAAAGTTTTTAGAAAATTATCGATTTCTTTAATATTTTTTTCTATAGGTACACGGCCACAGATCAAGCTACACATTTTTGTTGCAAAATAGCACATATTACAACTGCATAAGGTGCCGTAGTGTGTAGCTTCATCTGTAGCCGTGTGTATCATGGTGTGTCTCTCTCAATCTCTTCATCATTAATTTCTTTTCAGTAAATATACCTACCTAGGTACTACTATAACCTATGCAATGCTAATGAAAATGTAAACCTAATGAAAATCAGCTATGCTTTTCTCTAACGTTTCAGTCGTCGACGAGCACGCGCAACGATGCCGCGTACAACTGACTTCTCACGTGATAGCTTAGTGAAAGATAGAGACAGAGTACAGTGACAGCGTTGAATTCGTCGTCGAGCTTGTGATATTGCCTTACAGAATAGCACCCCAGTACTGTGATCCCAGTACAAACTGTGCTCACAGTTTACAACTGAGTTGCTGTCCATTTATGATGTCACACACCACAATTTTTAGTATATTTATATTGTTATTTTAATTTATTGTCTTGTGTACCTTGTGTAATTGTGCTGTGTGTATCAAAATAAATGGTTTTCTTTCTTTCTTTCTATGCTATAACTGTCTTGAATCACATTTTGACAAACATATGACCTACTTATAAAGGTGAACTTACACATATTCGAACCGAACGCGTCGAACGAGTCGAACGAAACGAAAATTCTTTACAAGAAATCCTATGAAATTTCGCACACCTGTCCGTGTCGAATCGGTGGATATGTGTGTGGCCTTCTTGACTTCAATTCGTTCGACGCGTTCATCTCGGATAAATGTGCGTTCACTTTTACTGAGCAGAATAATTCGCTAAAAATTTAGAGGTGTCATAATATCGACACCCAGTTAGTACTTTTTAATTTTCTGATATCTATCAAACATAGTAGTCATGGAAATCGAAATAATGACAAGCCGCAGTGGCGCAGTTGGTTAAGACACCACCTATCACAAACATTTGTGTGCATGAACATGTCTGTTTGACCTGTGTCTGGGTGTAATTATCTATATAAGTATGTATTTATAAAAAAAAAGTAGTAAATGTAGTATATCAGTTATCTGGTTTCCATAGTACAAGCTCTGCTTAGTTTGGGATCAGATAACCTTATGTGAACAATGTCTCAGGTCCCAGGAATAATAAATAAAACAACTGAACGACCATTTATTTATAAATTGACGGACGCTAAATTTGCTTTGTGGCGTCGGTCATCGACCAGTTAATGAGACACACAACCTTGTTACACATTTCAACGGTTATATTATGTAAGTTCAAAGTAAGAAAAACTAAAAACTACTTAGATAAAAAGGACTAAACTAAATGAAAAAGTCGCTGTCAGAAGGCATCGTTCCCAGAATACTAGCGGCATTGCCACGTTGGATGGCAATGCTGGTTATTACACATTTTTTGGTTTTTTAAATAACGTGCCATAAAGAACTCCGTTCTAAAATCGTTATAAAATTTGAATGTATGACTTACCGCTATGTTTAGTTTCTGTGTGGCTCTCTTATCACACCTAATTTCGTCGACTGAAGTCCGAAACCTTTCTATATCTGCTTTATTGTTCAGATTCGGTTGGAATTTAAAACTATAATTAAGAAATGAAATATTAACGTGGCAGCTTGGGGGAAACATTTAGTTTTATTTTATTAATTAACATAATTAAAATTTAAAATATATTTATCTTTTTCAGATTATTTAAGGGGGGGGCTTCGGTTGGAGCGCGAAATTCAAGCGTTTTTTGTAAATTGCAGCTCAGTTATAGGTCGTAAGTTATTCACATGTTATTTGCGAGAAGAATGATAGTTATATTTACTGATTAATAACAAAAGAAATCATCAACATATTCCTCCAAGGTATATTAGTAACATTTTCATGAAATAGTCGTATATGTCAGTAAATATACTTCCATTCTTCTCGCAAATAACATGTTGATAACTTACGACCTATAGCTCAGCTGCAATTTGCAAAAAACGTGATAAAATTTGAATTTCGCGCTCCAACCGACGCCTCCACCTTAATTGTATTGTCTTCGGTCTTACATTATGTGTACCAAACAGATCAATTGACCACTAGGAAGTGGGCTAAAACTGACTTGCCAGTTTCAACCTAAACATACTAACATGTGAAAAAAAAGCGTGTAAAAACAGTAGCATTGCAGTAGGTAATGTATGCAACAAGTTTACGCAGTAGGTAAGTTTTCCCAGCAGTTTCACCCACGTTTTCAAAATAGCCAAGATGTGTCTTTGAAAAGATCTCTATTTACCAATGATGGTCCCGTCAAAATCGGTTCAGTCGTTCTGGAGTTTTCCCATAGAAACATACATACAGATGATATTAAAGACGCGTGGTTGTGTGCGCTTTTTTTGCTGAGTTTTTGACGGCTCTTCTCAGCAAATACAACATTCAGAATCAGTATGAGTTAGACGTCACGAACGCGTCAAGGAGGCCTCACACATTATATCCACCGATTCGACTAGGCAAAGTGTGCGAGGTTTCATATAAAGATTTCTAAAATTTGTTTCGTTAGACGCGTTCGGTTCGAATAAGTGTGCGTTCACCTTTAGTGTCTGCGCGTGCGCTGCGGCATTCTATTTGAATACAATAATTTTGATTTTCAGTGCTATAACGCTGTGGGACAAAGCAAATAATTTCTACTAACTTAGCCCCTTGTCTTGCAATTGGTTTATCATAATCAGAAATTGTAGACGTAGAGTTTGTTGAGACTGTTGAGTTTGTAGAAATTGCAGAGATTGCAGAGACTGCAGATGTAGCTCCCTTGTCTGTAGACGTCACCTCTTCTGAGTTTTCTGACTTGTAATCTGAAAATAAAATAGCTTTACTTTCGTCGTTGAAAATGGTGTATTCTGAAATATATATTATTTCTAATCGGCTTGTATCTCAGCAATCGTTGTATATTTCAGCAATGTGATTGTAATTCCGCTATGAGACAGTTGCTGTAAAACATTGTGGAGCTGATATTTTAATAAAATCATTTAAATTGTAAGAAAATGGCGGTCAAAGTTAATTCTAATCGACTTGTATCTCAGCAATCGTTGTATATTTCAGCAATGTAATTCTATTTCGCTATGAGACAGTTGTTGTATAACATTGTGGAGCTGATATTTTAAATATTTACTTCCTTGGGTGTTGAATAGGAATGATGACTAAAAAAATCTAATTAGTCCGTCAGTTAGATTACCAAAAAATATTGGACAAGTATTTTTCCTTCTTTCAAAAAATATCGAAGATACAGTGCGTTAAAATTACACGTGACGTCACGTCTTTGTACATTTTTTTCAGAGAAATGACGTCACAAGCCCCCACTGCTGAACTTTGATGCGACTTATCTTTTTAATATTTTATTGATTTGATAAAATAAAAAATATGTATCCAATATTATTTGATAACCTAACTGATGGACTAAACAGAATTCATTATTTTTTACCCAGTCATCATCCCTATTTTCAAAAATCCTTTTTTAGCGAACGTCATAATCTGTATGCAAAATTTCATCCCGATCCGTCCAGTGGTTTGAGCTGTGCGTTGATAGATCACTCAGTCAGTCACATTTTCCTTTTCCTGTTGGGCTTCGCCACCATTTAATACAGCTTTAATAGATTTCCCTTTATAGTGGACAACCGTGTGACGGCATTTAAACGCTTTTGTTTCTGGGAACTTATTTTGAAAATTTCATGTGGAAAAACAAAGTTAACTAGCTAGCTAGCTATCAGTGACCTCCGCTGTCAGATGGCCGACGCCCAATAGGATATACTCGTTTTTACACCATTCATACCCTGCTACTTACCGGCAGTGTCCCTATATATTTCTGCCAATTCCTTTTCAACCCTGGCTTCTTCATCCTCTGGGTATCTTTCAGTTTTCTGCAAGTTTCTAATCGTTTTTGAATTGGCTGCCACCTAATTTAAAGTAGAATCATAATAATTATTGTCGATTCGTTTAAAATAGTGACGTATCTTTTATGAAGAGATTTATAAAAAAACTAGCTGTTCCACGCTGGATCACTCGCGTTCCCGGGATAAAACATAGCCTATAACCTTCGGAGATAATATAGCTTCCTATTAGTGAAAGATTTTTTCGAAACGGACCAGTAACTCCAGAAACAAACAAACAAACTCTTCAGCTTTATCATTACTATCATATGTTAAACTAGAGAATAGATATATGACAAGGAACAGTTTTTAAATTAGAATTTTCCATTAGTAACGTCAGAAAAAAATCGTTAATTATGCCCCTTTTTAAAACTAAGAACGAAATTTTCTCTTATTGGGCCATCTAAATACACAACATAGTGAGACTAACCACATCGTGCGTACACCACCTTCTACTTACCTACTACAGACATACATACTAACTGACAATCACAAGGATAGACATATAGACAAACATACAAACAGACGGACATACAAAGAGCCTTTGAGAGTTTGGCAGGTACTTATTTGTAAAAAAATTAACTTTATTTCATAAATAAAATAAATAAAAAAAAAAATAACTTGAAAATATTAACACACATTCTGAAATCCAATAGAAAGGAAATAGTTTTCTTACTTTAAAAAAGAAAGGATTACGTTTTTTAAATAACATAAAACCGTATTTTTACTAAAATCGCGCCTCTCTAGCGCTTGTCCCCGTCAGTTTAATAAGGGACGGATTTATTCGCGGAGAGCCTCCTCATAAAAAGGTGCCCCTAGTCTCGCTTGTACCCGTTAGTTTTGTAAGGGACAGATTCCTTTACGTAGAGCATCCTCATCTCTTTTGGAAAACAGGGGGCCAATTCCGCTAAATTACAATGGTTGACATCCAATTTCGATTCATTTAAAGTTCGTTTCCAATCCTATTCTAATTTTACTAAAAACGGTATTCCACTGAATAAACGAAACCGAACCACGATTGGATTATTATGATTAGATTGTAATCGTTGTTGCCCTTGGCAACCGAAACAAAGTTCGTTCATCGTTGTCAGATTTATTAGTGGAATACGAAAACGTGCAGAAGTCGTCATTCAGCTGCGATCCAATTGTAATATAATCAAAATTTATTAGTGGAATTGGCCCCCAGAACCTTAGAAATGGTTCTTACAGTGGTAATTTTCTTGGTGTCTCGTTTAGTTGCAGGTTGTAAGGAGCTGGCGGTAGTCTTTCCTTCATCATCGATCTCCGCCGAGGGCTCCTCTTCCAACCCTGGGGGCAGTTCTGGAATCAATCATAGTTGATAACTTATTGAGTCAGGCGTGACCTTCCGAAAATCCTAGTAATATTATAAATGCGAAAATTTGTGAGTATGGATGGATGTTTGTTACTCTTTCACGCAAAAACTAGTGAACGGATTTGGATGAAATTTGGAACACAGGTTGTTTATAACCTGGATTAACACATAGGATGTAATTACCTACATAAATTTAAAAAAAAAGATCCCCCAAAAAAAAAACGCCTTGCTGAGTTTCTTGCCGGAGTCTTCTCAGTTCAAGTGTATTCCGAACCGGTAGTAGAGTCTATTGTAAAACTGTAACTGTTGACGTTCATAAGTGCCTTATTAGGGTCTAAACTGAATAAATGAGATTTTGATTTTTTGATTTTGGATACTTTTTATCCCGGGAAAACATAAGATCCCTCGGGAACGCGGGTGAAACCGCGGGCGGAAGCTAGTCGATTATAAGATTAAACAGAAGACAAATATTTAGTAACAAATTCCGCTGGATTCTGTTAAGTCCCACACAAGGAAACTCACGGATTTTCTAGAAAAATAGCTAAAAACACTCTCGATTAAGACACCATTCAGACAAAAAGAAACTAAATCGAAATCGGTCCATCTGTTCAGGAGCTGTAAGGCCACAGACAGACACACAGATACACACTACAAACTTATAACACCCCTTTTTCGTCGGGGGTTAAAAACAGCACCTAAATAGGTATTTTAAGTAGGGTAGGTATTTTTCTCTTATTGGTCCTTCCAAATTACTTCAAAATATTAACATACCTTCTGAGATCTAATAGAAAGGGAACAGTTTACTTACTTTAGAAAAAAGGCTTAGTTTTTTTTAATGGCATAAAAACGTCTAATTTACTAAAAGTGTCCCCGTCAGTTTAGTAAGGCACGGAGATATTCGCGGAGAGCATCCTCTGAAGGTGATACCTTCGGTTGGAGCGCGAAATTCAAATTTTATCACGTTTTTTGCTAATTGCAGCTCAGTTATAGGTCGTAAGTTATCAACATGTTATTTGCGACAAGAATGGTAGTATATTTACTGATTAATAACAAAATTAATCATCAACATATTCCTCCAAGGTATATTACTGACATATACGACTATTTCACGAAAATGTTACTAATATACCTTGGAGGAATATGTTGATGATTTCTTTTGTTATTGTAATTTCGCGCTCCAACCAAAGCCTCCACCTTAAACTGAGAATACTCCGGCAACAAACTCAGCAAGGGTACTTCTTTTGAATTTTTTTTATTACTTACCTTTTAGAGCTCCAATTTCGATAACTTCCTGTCCCATGGACTCAGTCAGAGATTTAACATTACTTTTAGCGGTCACAAAGTAAATTAATGTAAGAAAAGTAAATAGAATTAGTAAACGCATCTTTTGACTATTTATTGTTAATGTTCTTAGTTTGACTTTTTTATTTAACAATTGTTTTAGAATGCACTAGATTTTATTGTGTTTCTAGATGGTTGAGGTTCTATATTGTAAAACTAGATTCCACCCCGCGGTTTCACCCGCGTTCCCGAGGGATCTTATGTTTTCCCGGGATAAAAAGTATCCTATGTGTTAATCTAAGTTATAAACTATCTGTGTTCCAAATTTCATCCGAATCCGTTCAGTAGTTTTTGCGTGAAAGAGTAACAAACATCCATACTCACAAACTTTCGCATTAATAATATTCGTGGGAATATGTAGGTATGTCTATTTGTCTATAGGCTACAATATTATTAATATATAGGTGATTTTGGGTGGATATAGTAGACCGAAAGGATGTACCATAAAGTAACAGGTCATAAAAAATATTTAAGAAAAATATTTTTTTACTATGTACAGGCCTGTGGTTGACTATCACGGTCCAAGAGATACAGCCTGGTGACAGACGGGACAGACAGACAGACAGCGGAGTTTTAGTAATAGGGTCCCGCTTTACCCTTTGGGTACGGAACCCTAAAAAGGTCTATTTAAATAAAAACAGACAGAGAAAGAAAGTCTATTACCTAGTCAGTAATCCATTTGTTTACGGTCTAGATTTTCAACCGTGTCGACAGTTAGGCAAATGTCCTAGGAATTGGGTCTGGCCCCAGATTTTGTGATGAAATTAGGGTCACTGTTAACTCTGCCAAAACGGTGTTCAGTTAAGAGTTAACTGTTGTATTGAGTGGTTATAGTGAGGTTCAAATATATGGTAAGTACTTTTTAATTTAAACCAGATCGTGTCAAGATTGTTTTGAACATACTGGTATTTTTACAACATTAAATATTTACAGCTAAAAATTAATATAACCCTAACACTAAATTTATAAAATACAATATATTTACAAGTAGAAAAGTTGTGCCAGATCACTGCCCTGAGTGAACGTGCCAAGAAGGCTGGCGGCATTGCCACGTTGAATGGCAAAATGAAATGTTTTGAACTAAAAAGATGTTGTTTTGACTACATGCCTGAAGCAGGAACACCATACAACCGTTGTATATCGAGTCGTTGGACCACTTTTATGGTGTAGTTTTTTCGCGACCAAAAAGTCGTAATCGCCGTGATTTTCATGGCGCGTACGCAATTAAGTGATGTGCGGCCAGGGGGCTAAAACGGCCGCTCGAGCAATATTGCTATGCAAAGTATATTTAAATATTTTTTGGTGAAAATACAAATAGTTTTAATCAATTAATTTACAATTTAGACAAATTACACCATAATTTGCTGTAAATTCGATTCGATTCGATATGAATTGCATAGCAAAATTGCTCGAGCGGCCCTTTTAACCCCCCAGATGGCTGCACGTGAACGGAACATAGTGGTTATATGTGGTGTCTTCTCTATACATAGTAATATACCTCAGTGTATCACCTTTTGGTGTGTTCTGACAGCTGCACTTGAGAGCTAACAGTTTTGTCAACAGATGGAGCTGGACGTCACTATATCTCGTGATGGGGACGTACCATGGGGCTTCGAGCTCGTGGGGGGAGCTGACTGCGGAATACCACTTACAATAGTCAAGGTGAGTCTATGGTCAATAAGGTAAGGAATAAAAAGCCGGACAAGTGTGAGTCTGACTCGCGCAACGAGGGTTCCGTACAGATGAGACGTATTTATTTATTTATTATGGGAGAAAAAAGGATTAAGTACCTACATACCTACATAACTAAAAACTAATTACAAAAATAACCTACTTCAAAATTAGGCATGGTACCCATGACACTTGCGGCGTTGTTTCGCTGAATGATCAGAATGTCTCTGGGCAAAAAATTCCCTGGCTCTCAGGTCCCCAGAGGCCATTTATTTATTATTGTATTTGTTTACATTTCACAACTTAATGAAACGCGGGTGAAACCGCGGGGCGGAAGCTAGTAAATAATAATATAAGGATTGTAACATGTATCCTGTAAGGGCGCTTGCAAAATGTAAGTGGGAGTCAAATAAGAAGCCTATTGTAATTAATATTAGTTTTATAAATGCAAAAGCTTCATCACGCTCAAACGGCTGGTCCAATTTCGATGAAATTTGGTATAGAGGTAGCTGACACCCTGGATTAACACATAGGCTACTTTTTATATCTCTAGAACGCGGTTGAAACCATGGAGGGGAAACTAGTTTTTAAAAAAAACGATTTAAGGGTAAACACTAATAAAGGATCTCTAACTGAAAATAAGTAATTTGAAAAAAATATAACAACAAAACAATGAAGTTGAAACCTAAATGAAAAGAAAAATAACCTAACGAGTTAATGGTATTTCTTTTGAAAGCTTTCCTCATTGAGGAATACCAACAAAAAAATCTAATTAGTCCGTCATTTAGATTATCAAAAAATATTGGATACGTATTTTTTATTTTGATCCGAAAACAAAAAATAACGAAGATACAGTGCGTTAACATTTTCCGGTCTGCAAAAAGTGTACTGAAAAGTAGTTGTACGATGACGTCACAAGCCCCAATCCTGCACTTTAATGGGACTTATCTTTGTTATTTCTTATGGATTTGATAAAATAAAAAATACGTATCCAATATTTTTTGATAATCTAACTGACGGACTAATTAGATTTTTTTGTTGGTATTCCTCATTACGAAGCTCAATAATAATATCATATTTTATTTCAATAGATGGGTTTTTACGATATTTAAAAGTATTTAAATTATATAAGTATCTAATCTAGACTAGATTGTGGTGAGATTGTGGTCAAAAAAGAAAAAACATATGGCGATGATAGCTCAGTGGTAGTGACGTCGGATGCCGAGACGAAGGTCCCGGGATCGAATCCTACAATGAGCTTGAGCTTTCGGTGAAGGAAAACATCGTGAGGAAACCATAGCACGGTGGTAGGGTACTTTGTAGTACCCGCCTGGCTGGCTACCACCCTCAAGTTGAAAATTTGTCGCCAAGCACCTACCGGTGTGTTCCGGCAATTGCACTTGAGAGCCAGATTGCCTTCTCGGCATTGTAACAGGTCAGCAACACATTAGTAATACCTCTGGTATTGCAAATGGCGATAGGCGACGGCAACGACTTACCATCAGGTGGGCCGTATGCTTGCTTGCTACCTTAGTAGTATAAAAAAAAAAACATATTCAGTCAAAACAATTAAATATATACAAAACTCATATTTAAACCTAAATTAAAAGAAAAATATCCTTAATTAGATGATTAATGATTATAACTTTTTATATTTATTTTAAAATTTGTGTTTATTTGTCGGTTAATTCAATTTCGCGCTCCAACCGAACGTTCCCCCTTAAATAAAAACGCTATAAAAAAATATAGATGTCATTTTATTTTGGGTTAATTAATATGTTAAAAACTCTTTAACCGAATAATTTTTCGCTTAGTTACGGAATTATTCCACTACGGATCCCTAACATCCGAATGTCACATCATTGACATCTGAAAATAGGTGTTTATTTATGTACCTATTGAGAACATTGGCAACTGATCAGTTTGTATTGGCCATCAATACCTGGCTGGCCTTAATCCCCTGAACTTGCGCAAGTGGTTCCATTCTTGAGGTGTTACAACTGAAAGAAGAAAGAAAAAGTATTTATTTATATGGCATAGAAGATACAATTTTAACAAACATAAATAATAAAACAAGAAAAATTACAATCATAAAAACAAGACTAGGCTGTCTGGCTCTGAGCCATTGCCTTATTTTTTCATTATAGACCACAGTTCATCCTAATTTGCAACTATTCAATACACTATGGACAATAGTTGACATTGTCCAAAATAAATGACCAAACACTAACTAATGCATAAAACATGTAAATACACGTGGAAACATCAAATATGTTGTACATTTAATGCTTTTTCGATTTTTAATTACCAGTAGAACCACTAAGAGTAGATCATTTGATGCTGTGAAACCATGACGTCATGTAGTGTAGTATTTCATACAAAATCCAATATAAATTAAAAAGTAGCTGATTTGATATGTCAGTCAACTACGCTACTGCTTACTATTAGCCTACGCTATGCTGTGTTTTTTTATAGGTCTGTGTTTGACCACAATCTCACCGTGGTCAGTGATGATGTGGCCGGTAGTAAGCACACAAAGCCTAGAAGGCAACTGGCTCTCAAGTGCTGCTGTCAGAAGGAATTTCAAAAATCCTTTCTTAGCAGATGCCTACCTGTATGCCAAATTTCAGCACGATCCGTCCAGTGGTTTGAGCTGTGCGTTGATAGATTGCTCAGTCAGTCACGCTTTCCTTTTATATATATTTAGGACTAGAGTCCGCCCCGCGGTTTCACTCGCGTTCCCGGGACAAAAAGTAGCCTATGTGTTAATCCAGGGCGTCAGCTACCTCCATACCTTTCATCAAAATTGGTCTAGCCGTTGAGCGTGACAAATATGCTTTCTCACAAACATTCGTTTTATAAAATACTAGCGACCCGGCCCGGCTTTTCTCGGCTTTTCTGTACTATAATATGCATGTATTATACATATTAACCTTCTTCTTGAATCACTCTATCTATTGCTGACTGCATTAAAATCCGTTGAGTAGTTTAAAAGATCTAAGCGAACAGACAGCGGGAGCGACTTCATTTTATACTATGTAAAGATTATTTAAAGATATTATTATTATTTTACAGATACAACCGACATCCCTAGCGAAGAACGCGGGCTTACAAGATGGTGACATAGTGTTGCGCGTAAATAACACTGTCGTTACCGATTTAACGTACGACGAAGCGTGTAAACTAGTCGCTGAGTGTGGACACAACCTTAGTTTCGGAGTTTCCCGGTAATTATGGTATACTAATATTACAAATGCGAAAGTTTGTGAGTATGTATGTTTGTTAATCTTTCACAGAAAAACTACTGAACAAATTTGGATGAAACTTGGCACATAGATAGATCATACTCTGGAATAACATATAGGCTACTTTTATCCCGGGAAAATATAAGATACCACGGGAACGCGGGTGAAACCGCGGGGCGGAAGCTAGTATATATATATTTTTATACTACTAAGGCAGCAAACAAACATACGGCCCACCTGATGGTAAGTGGTTACCATAGCCTATGGACGCTTGCAACACAAGTATCACTCGCGCGTTGCCGACCCTGCAAAAATCTCTTCACACCCTTCTTGAAGAAACTCATGCTGTAATCTCTTGGGAAAACCACGGCGGGCAGCTCACACTTACGTTTTTGTATCAGAAAGCTGACAAAGGCTGGTAAGTATACAACCTGTCTAATATGTGGCCATCACTGTCTATGGATTTATATCTTTTAGAGTCTGTTTAGAAAAAGATCCATACTCCGAGTCGTTAATTAACGCTTTCTACCGCGTTTGCGTTTACAAAATTTCTCTATAAATATAATATAAATATCCTAGGTCATTGTTCACACACGGTTATCTGATCCCAAACTAAGTAGAGCTTGTACTATGGACAACCAGATAACTGATATCTTAGTTAGATATCAGTCTATCTTAGTTTGTAACATACGAAAATTTATGAGTTAGGATGAATTTTTATTACTCAATCACGTAAAAACTACTGAACGGATTTGTATTAAACTTGGCACATAGATAGATCATACCCTGGAATAACATATATGCTACTTTTTATCCCGGGAAAACATAAGATCCTTCGGGAACGCGGGGCGAAAGCTACTATTATACATACGAAAATATCTCTGTCTGTCTGTTACCTTTTCAAACCTAAACTGCTGAACCGATCATGATGAAATTTGGCACGCAAATAGCCTATGATATGGAGTAAGACGTAGGGTAATTTTTATCCCGGGAACGCGGGTAAAACCGTGGGTAACAGCCAGTGGCGGATTTGCAGTCTTAGCCACCCTAGGCCCGTGTAGTACCAGCCGCCCCTTTAACACGTACTCTGAAATCTGCCACCCCTAGGTAGTAACTATTTAATAATCTGTGCCCCTAGGCCGCGGCCTATACGGCCTATTTACAAATCCAGAACTGGTAACAGCTAATGCTTCATAAAAATAGAATGAGTAATTTATACTGTCCATTTCAATATGTATTTAAATCAAAAAGTCATAGAGATATTTATCACCTTTGCCAATAGATCAATGATTAATGTCAGATGTAAAATTAGTAACATGACCTAATTTATATTAAATCATGGTTAAATGGTCAAAATTAAAACTTCAGTTCATTTGTCATAAGGAATTGGTCGACAAAGTTTATTTTTTTCTAAAGACGGTTGGTCGAAATGAGGTTCTATCTCTTATACAAAAATCAGTGAGTTCTTTTTTTGTATTTATTTTAATACCTGTTATTTTGGAACAGTGATTTTTTACTGATATTTTTAACAGATTGTTGTGATGGTGTTATGTTCAAATGTTTGTGAAATGTGCCAAATAAGAAGGATTTTAATGTATCATTTCCGTAAGTCTGTAAACTAGAGGATTTGTATAAGGTTTTTAATTTAAATTCTACCTTAGTTCCACAATAATTTGAAGCATTATTTATTTTACTACATTCAAAACACATTTATTCAGTTTAGAAATGATTAGCCAATGATTTGTCTTTGAAAATAATTTTACCTTATTGAGTAAGAAATACATACAGGTGAATACAAAAAGCATAATTATTTTATTGCTTTGGAATAACCAAAGTAAAAGACTTCGGTATTTTCTGCTTGCTTTTAACATAGTAACATCCTTTACTTCCAAAACATAAAACTAGCTTTTCCCCGCGGTTTCACCCGCTTTCCTTGTATGCAAAATAGCCTATAACTCTCCTAAATAGTGTAGCATTCTATTAGTGAAAGAATATTCCGAATCGGACCAATAGTTTCGTAGTTTATCTACATCGAAACTAACAAACAGACGTTACCTCTTTAAAATAATAGTGTGTATAAATCAGTATTTAATTTAGATCAAATTGAATTATAAATAAACAACCTTATACCAAAACAGATACATAACCTTCATTAAAACTTGGCTAGATTACTCGCTTGAATCTTTGTATCATTCAATAGTTTTTGTTGAACAAAATACCATCATAATAAAATAATTAAATATTATTACCGTTATTCAATACTGTGATACGTTCTAGTATTATTTGATAACGTAACGTAAATAGATATCTAATTTGGAGGAACAGTGATATGTTGTGGAAAAATAACAGTGAAAATGAGTGGTGAAAATGCTAGTGAAGTGTCATTACTAGCAATCGTGATTTCAAGATATTATAGAAACAACTATAATAATGTAAATAAACCGATTCTGTTGTTTACGAACTTAACTAATATTAGTCAAGTCACCTCTATTTCATGTTAACCTTATTGAAAAAAGATACAACATTTTTTTAGTCCATGCCGTCGTAATATAAGGGTAAATAGCCCAATAAAGATAGCGCTTAAATTCTCGTTTAAATAAGTGATTGGACTAATCTGACAGGACTAAAATATCTTACATCCCTTTCTTATATGTCTTATTAGAAAGAGATATAATGAGATTAAGTTGATTTAGTTTGTAACCAACAGAATCGGGGCCATTATCTTATATTTTATTACGTATCAGTTAATGAGTACAACAATTGAATATTTCTTATATAAACGTATGTCTACAGATAAAAATAATGAAACAAAAATAAAAAAAATAAGATCTAAGACCACCTATCACGCCGCAGGTCGTGGGTTCTATTTCCATTCAGGACAAACATGCATGAACATGTCTGTTCTGAATCGGGGTGTAATTATATCAGTTATCTGGTTGTCTATCGTACAAGCTCTGCTTAGTTTGGGATCAGATAACCGTGTGTGAATATCCCAGGATATTTATTATTTAAAATTAAAATACCTGTTATAGAAAAATACTAGGTATCGTTGTATTCATATAACGTATTATTTATTTCCAGCGGTCTCTACGACCCGGTTTTGGACGACCAGGAGCCGTTGTACGACTACGGACCGGAAGATTTCGACCAACCGTCGTCAGAACCGACTGAGGTATTCCAAATTCAAAGATTCATCGAACCGCCAAACTTGGCCGACACGGACCCTGACTTCAACCGATCGCTTGCAGCCTCACCTTTCGTCCAACCAATCAAGCCTTACCGCCCATTCTCTACCGAACCCTTACCCGATGTCCCACCTTTAGAAGACCCTATTATACTTAACCCTAATTATCGTGATGAGTTTGGAAACTTGAAATATGAAGACGAAAATGTGGAAACTAAATTTAAGCTGCCAGTTTCTGAGCAATATGATCCTAATGCGCTTAAAAAACAAAGTGAATGTAGTAGAGAAATTGATGCTTCTATAACTGGAAAGTTAAGTCATGATGTTAGGGGTGTTTATGGGAGTCAAAATGGGCTCACGGAAAAGAAAGAAGAAATTATCACAAAAGATGTTAGATTTACAGAAGAGATGAAAGTAACTGAGCTACAAACTCACGAAAAAGTTATCAAAGATGTAAAAATTGTCGATAGGAGAGAGGAGATGACAATGGAAGATCTAGAAATTCAAAAAATAGAAGAAACTGCTAAGTTAATCGTTGAAGATAGTATTGAAAGAGCTGTGTCCGTCGCTGAAGAGATTAAAAAGGAAATTAATCATGAAATAGATAGTTCTGAAGTAACAATAGAAGAAAAAGAGTCTAAAGAGCTATTTGAATCTGAAAGGAAGAAAGAATTAATGAAAAGGGAGTTACAAGAAGTCTCTTCTAAACAAACAGTTGAAATAGTAGATAAAACAGAAGAAATTAAAAAAGATGAACGCGAAACTGAAGTAAGAGTTGATAAAAACATAGAACAATCACAGGCCATTGAACAAGAACAGAGAACTGAAGAGAAACAATCTATTAGACAAGAGATTGAAGAAACTATTGAAGTAGACAGTATTAGTAAAACAGAGAGAAAGGATTCTCAAGCAACAGAGAAACCAGTGACAAAAAAAGTATCTGTTGTTGAGTCTAAAGTAAAATCTGAGAAGCAAGAACAGGGTAGTTTAAATGAAGCTAATATGGAACGAAAGGAATCTGTATCAAAGACACAAACAGAAACAGAAAGATCTCGAAAAGAAGTTAATATGTCAGCAGAATCCGCACAGCAAAGAGCTTATAGTATTGGATTGCAGACTATACCAAATATAAGAGGAACTGTGCATTCCTCATATCACTATGATTTATTGCTTAAAACCTTTTTCATTCATTTGACAGATGTAATGGTAGCTTTATCAAGGTTTATTTTAAGTGAGCCTGTACTTTCTAAAGTTGAGGAAAGACATGATAGGACTTCAGTTTCACAGCAGATGGTTAATAAAACTGTTGATTTGAAAAAAGAACAAAGTGTAGAAACTAATAGAGACGATAAAAAAACGTTAATAAAGAACCAAGTGGATGCGGAAAAAGTACAATTTGAAAGAGAAACTCAAGACAAGATATCGGAGAAGAAAGAAACGAAATCTTTCAAAAATATAGTCAAAGAAGAAATTGTTGGAAAACAACGTGAACAAAAGAAAATGGCTAAAGTGAAAGTACCAGAGAACATTGAACAAAAAGTGGAAACGAAACAAGAAACAAGTCTGAATGAGGTGAAATATGAAAAAAAGGTTGACCGGCAAATAGTTAAAGAAGAAATTAAAGGAAAGATTGCAGAAGAATCAGAGACTATTGAGAAGAAAAAACTATCTGGAGCAAGAATGGCGCAACTTTCTGAAAAGAAATCAGAAGAATTAACTCAGAAAATGAGTGCAGTTATTTCCGAATTCCAAACTAAAGCAGTTGAACAATTTGCAGAAAGGGCAGAAACAGGTCAACGCCGTAGCAGATCTAGCAGTCGCAGTAGAATTGAAGAAGAGGTAATGCGAGAGAGTGATCCGTTAGATTGGCTAGAAAAACATGACAGTACAAAATCGTCTTTTGCAGAAACAAAAGCTGAATTCTCAAGTCAGTTTTCTGAATCGAAAAAAATCCAATCAACACATGAATCTAAGAAATATAAGACATTTAAGCCCAAACCTGGAAAACAAACTTATATAGCTATAGTTGAATCACATGTGTATACTAACACAGATGCGATACTCGAAGATTATGCTGCTGAAATGTCTGAGACAGCTTCTATGCAAAGTGCGGAAGAATCGAATACAGCATTTGAATCAATGGAAGCTATATCTACGGAAAATGTAGCATTTAGTAGCTCCATATCTAATAAACAGGTAGCACAATCTATGGTTGAGAAATCACGTGAATTCTCTACGGCTAGTGCTAAAAGGGAGGCTACTGTACAAATGATTGATGAAAGACTGTATGAAGCTAAAGAAGCTAAACATGAACAATATGAACAATCTTATGCTCATAATAAACAAGAAGCAAGAGAAGTGCTCGTTCAAGCGTTACAAGAAATCATAGAGCCCGTAACAGAAATCAAACAAACTGAAGAAATGAAAGTACATGAGGCTGTTATGAAGCTTGAAGAAAATTATAATTCAGCGAAACAAGAACATGTTAAATCTATCGCTCTTGCCAAGACTACTGAAGAAATTACTGAAGTTAAAGAAACTAATATTTTACAAAAAGATGAAATGAAAATTGAAAAAGCAGCAATGGCTATTGAAGAAGAATATAGTTCAGCCAAAAAAATCTCCGTGCAACCTTTAGCTATTGCTAAACCATCTGAACTTAAGGTAGATGTTTCAGAAACTGGAGTTTTTGTGAGCATGGTAACTGAGTCTAAAAACGTAGTAGTATCTACTATTGAAGACTTTGAATCAGCTGAGAAAGCTGAAGTTAGACCTCTAGCTTTCGCAAAGGTAGAAGAATTAAAGACTGAATTCAAAGAAACTCAAATATTTGAAAAACAAGAAGTACAAGTAGAAAAAGCTTCACAAACTATTGAAGAAGATCCTTCAATAACTATTGATGTTACTGAAGTTGACGTTAAAAAGGCTGAAGAAATTACTGTAGATGAAACATTGAAGATAAAGAGAAAAAATCGCCCTGTAGAAGCATCAGCTGAATTGAAAATAGTAAAATATGAATACATTGAACCTGAAGGTGTTGACGTTGTAAATATAAATGAGGAATCTGAATTGAAGATAAAAGAAAACATTGAAATAAATAAAAGCATACAATCTGTTATAGGTCAGAGTGATAATTATTTATCAAAACAGACAGGATCGAGTGCAACTGAAATGTCATCTCATCTTGAATCTAGAAAAGAACAGGCTCAAGTTTCAATGGAGCGAAGCTTAGAACAATCTTTAAAAGAACAGCGGACTGTAAGTTATACTCAAGAGGCAAATACAGCGAAACCAGCAGATTCTAAGCTAGAACTAAACACAGATTTAACTAAAGTATATGACAAACAAATTTCTGTAGAAAATGATGAAAATAACAATATGCCCAGCCCAACAACAGTTCCTGCAACACCTCTAACTGACGAATATGTATTTAAATTAGCCATACCTCTACCTAAAAGCCGAAGTGCAACCCCAATGCCTCGAGAACTAAGTAATGGTGAAGAAGATCCGAACATAGTAAAGAAACACGAAGACCCTAATATCGTTAAAAAACATGAAGATCCTAATATTGTTAAGAAGAAATTAATACCACATATAGTAACTAAAATTGAAAGTGTTATTTATGACCCTCCTTTGCCCACACCTCCTGAAGATAAAATTAGTTCTCCTACTTTTACTAAACCTGGCTTAAATGGTGGTAGTGTTCTGCGTAGGTTACCTTTTTATTTTAAACCAGGATTGAGGGGCGGTAGTGAAAGACCGAGGTATCACAAGGTATGTGGTTATTTATTTCGAGTGTCTTAAAGATCAATCATTTGTACATGTCACTGTATGATTTTGAGCGCCGTTTTATTGTGGTCTATCTCGCGAGTTTCTAGACTGTTAATACATTGTGAACTGTACCATGTTGCTTGCAATGTGGTGTATTGGTTTTCGATAGTTCATGGTCCAACCATTTTAAACCGTAAAATTATGAACTGTTAAAAATCATCAATGGAATACCTTGCGCACTGATTGGTCGTACGTGACGTGCACTTTGGCTCTCGCCAAAGATGGCGGATGGTAAACAGCTGTTTATGTGGGTTTTACTTTATTTGACTGAGAGACCGAACAATCAGGGACGGTTCACAATTTTATTAGTTATTTAATCGGTTGTATGTGTTTCATCTTTGGGTACGTCACCTTCGTTTCTACTGTTTTTAATGTGGAAATTAGCTGCTTCATCACACCTCACTTAGCTACTTGTGTTACCTTAAGTATACGACTTAATCAGAAGGTTACTGCAGCATTTTTCAAATGTTCATCCACTGCTTCGTTCAACAATATCATAGATATCGAGTCGGCGCAAAATATACGTAAATAACAGCTCACTTGAGAAGTGAGCTCTTATTTTGTTTATTTCGAATGATCGTATCGACAGCATTTAGCTTGGATTTTGTATGTTCCCCGAAATCCATGATATTGTTGATCGAAGATCCACTGTAATTGTGAAACCATTCAGAACATTATTCTGAAATATTTGTGATTGATTTATCTTGCGTATGTTTTTATGTTTCGTTATACATGACATAAATGTAGTTAATATTTGGCCTTTTTCCAATCCTGTCTAGCTGTCTTCAGCTCAGTCTAAATATTACATCGCCAAGTTTGAAGCCATATAATAAATTGTATTAATCAAACGCAGGAAGAAATTCGCGAGATCGAGAGAAAATCGTCGCTTCTTGCATCGGCTATTGATGAAACAATAAAAAGCATAGAAGAATATAAAGAGGAAGTAGCTATGGAGATGAATAAAGAAATCAAGAAGGAGGTTATAAAAACTGAGCATTCTTCTACAAAATTTGAACAAAGAATTAAGGGGACGACAATTGAGAGTAGCAGAATTAATGGTACGAATGTAACCGTAGATGAAATGTCTGAAAATAAAACTGGAATCAATGAAGTGACTGAGAGAAATGGAGATATTAAAAATGGTGAAACTATTATTGAAATAAAACCAGAATTAGATGTAGTTAACTCAAAAACTACAGATCATAAACGTGAAAGTATAAAAAATGGAGAGGTAACTAAAAATAATTCTTCTACAACTTCTATTCGTGTAATGAGAATGAAATCTGTTGAAGAAAAATCAACAAATGAAGAGCCACCAAAGGAAAGTCAACATTTTAATGAAGTTAAAATAGAAGAATTTGATACACCTAAGACTATAATTAGTGAGGTAGCGAAAATAAATGAGGGTGAAGTAAAAATTGAAGATCTTGAAGCCCCTAAATCAATAACTTCCGATAACATAGTGAAATCTCTTGAAGAAGATACTTTAAAAGTGGAAATAGAGGAAGTAAAAGAGAGTGATCATTTAAGTGAAGTTAAAATTGAAGAATTTAAGGCAGAAGTTGTTAAAACATCTGAAGCATCTCCTAAAGAAGAAACTAATGAATTACAAATTAAAGAAAATAATAATTCGAAGGTAGTTGACTATGTTCCAGTAAACGTAAAGACTGAAAAAACTGAAGAAAAACCTGATCCACTTCTTGGCTTTAGACCAGTGCATTTTGATCCTGAATCCATTCAAGATAAATGGAGCCAACATATTAATTATATGCAGGTAAGCTTAGTATCAGTTGTGCTTGCGTTTTACCGACCACATCAACACCTCATCATATAAGCCGAAAGACGTCCACTGCTAGACAAAGGCCTCCCCCAAGGATCTCCACGATGGCCGGTCTTGCGCTACCCGCATCCAGCGATTTCCCGCGACCCTAACAAGATCGTCGGTCCACCTTGGGGGAGGCCTGCCCACGCTACGTCTTCCGGTTCGTGGTGGTGGTCATCAACACCTATCACGCCTAAATTGTGGTCAAGGATATGTAAAAATATGCTTATAGTCTACTAACCTAAAGGCGTTTGTGACAGATAGCAGATACTCCCCCTTTCAGACCGACTCGGTTTCCATACCGATCGGTAGGAACAATTTAATTTAATTTAAATGGCGATACTGTATGTATTATTACCGATAATTTGACTGATCGTCTACCTCGTTCTATATTGAAGTCTGAAATTGGGAAATAAATTACCTACCCGCTTATCGCGTTTTCCGAATCGGGCCCGGAACCGAGCGACTCTGAATTACTCTGACAAACTTACTTTTGCATTTTTTTTCTCTTTATTGTATTTGTTTGTGTTTTGGAGTAGAAATTCAATTATTTTTCTTTCTTTCTTCACATGACCTTCTTTGCCATATTAGATTTCTTCACCATGTTTTCATAACACCTTTTTTGGAGAGCCCTATGCTGTCCCTTGGGATCAATGTGACGGGAGATCATTCCGGAATCCTTTGATTTAATTTTTTTGGTTACAATATGAAAAAATTTCAAAATGCCAAATCTACTAATATTTTATATGCGAAAGTTTGTGAGTATGGATAGATGGATGTTTGTTACTCTTTCACGCAAAAACTACTAAACGGATTTGGATGAAATTTGGAACACATATAGTTTATAACCTAGATTAACACATAGGATTAACACATATTAAAAATACTTGCAATGAGTTCATTTAATAAAGACACATTTGAATTTGATACTTTTTATCCCGGGAAAACATAAGATCCCTCGGGAACGCGGGTGAAACCGCGGGGCGGAATCTAATAATTGACTTACTACAGGAACCAGTTCAAATTCAGAGTGAAGAGAAAAAAGTGTATATGACACCAGATGGGGAAATAATAGGTACTGTTCAAGGCATCGTCGACGGTCTGGAAGAGGCGGTGGTGGATGAGGAAGTCGCAAGTAAGTTACATTCTACATCTACACTGTAGACGTTTGATGAAGCAACAGCGTTTGCTTGTGGAAACTAGCTAAAAGAAAACTTAAAAAAATTAAAGAGACCCCCGAAACTCATTAGAAAATTGGTGATTTTCAAACGGCTGAGCAGATTTTCTTGGAACAACAAAGAACACTCTCGATTAAAAAAAATCTAAATCAAGATCGGTCCATCCGTTTTTCATTTATCATTGAAATAGAGACTATAATACTATAATCACTTGAGATATTGTAGCGTTCCACCGACTTGTATGTCCGATACTATAGCGTGTAACTTGTCACTGTGTGTTCGTGATGTCATGGATATGGGCGCCGACTGAAAATCAGCGCAAGGGTTAGTTCTCTAATTAACCTTTGCACAATGCTGAGTCGGGGCCTATTCCGGGCATCACGCAACATTACATTATTGTATGTTAGTCTGTTGTTACTTTTTTTATTGTTCAATGTACATACCTGTATGTCATAATGTAATGTTGTGTGTTGTCGAGAATAAATGTTATTTCTTTCTTTCTATCCGTTCAGGAGCTATGAGGCTACAGACAGACACGTCAAACTTATAACACCCCGTCGTTTTTGCATCGGGGGTTAAAAATATCAGCATGGCAACTCTATTTGTGTGAAATACCTAGAATCCTAGAATATACTGATTGAATACTATAGAAATTACATACTCAAATAGTAAATGCTAAAATAAGATTACAACAAATAAAAAATTGTACTTTTTTATATTGTTAAAGTAAGTTTTAAATAAATAAAAAAATATTAGAATTAAAAGCAATCCAATTAGTTTCTTCACCTTGTAAGACAGACAGACACAGGAGTGATCCTATAAAGGTTACTTTTTTTATCGACTGTACACAACCCTAAAAAAGTAATCAATGGGATTTCAATAAAACTAGGTGCACTGTAGTTGAACCGCCAAGTTCACGATATTATTCTTTTGTTTTTATTTAAAAATAATTTAGTGTTTATTGATTATTTTTATGGTTTTTCCAGAGGAACTAGGTAAACCAGGTATAACTGAGGAGAAAATTGCTGAACTGATATCTGGCGAAGCGGAGATGTTGAGAGAAGCTCATGTCATGGGGTAAGTCCTTCATGACATTATTTTATATTTATGAAATAATAAAATGCTCGAATGCGAACGCGTTTCTTTAGGGTTTGCTTGAAATATACGTTTCTTCATTAACATACTCAATTTTATAACGAATAGACTAAACTTAAACAAAGAAGGAAGGTTATAAATGAAAATACTCAATGAGGTTTAAATAAAAGAGTAGTTAAATAAATATAATACAAATTATATGTAAGCTTAGAAAAGTTACGCGTGACAAGAAAAAAAAAATTGTCACGGGTTCTAAATTGATGCTAGTAAGGTTTCTATTTATAGATTTACGAACCCAGCTTCATTGTTTACGTATTGTCTAAAATTAAAAAATATTTAATGAATTAAATATAATTATTTACTTCATCAAATAACTTTTCATTATACATAACTGCATTTTCAACCATTTTGTAAATCCATGACATCTCACGCAATCACCTAATTTCTAAAAACATTCTAAAAGTTTATCACATACATTTTCATAAATACACATAGAATATCAGGAACTGAAATTTATCATTTTTATTCGTGATCTTTAAACACTTCTACTCTTAATAATAATGATAAAAATAAAACAAATATCAAAAAGCCTTACCCATAAGTGTACCCATGCCAGCATGGTCTCAAATTCCACCCAGTATCTGAATACCTATAATTGGCGAAGGGTCCATACAAGCCGATTCCCATCGGCTTACCTTTTAGAAATCCCAGTCCCAAAGATTCTTATTTGCAAGAGGTGAGACGGATTTTTCAAACGTTTTCATTACTTCAAAGCCATTTTTGTCATGCTTCTATTCTAATATTCCGAACCGGTAGTAGAGTCTATTGTAAAACTGTAACTGTTGACATTCATAAGTGCCTTATTAGGGCCTAAACTGAATAAATGAGTTTTCGATTCTGATAATACACTGTATCTAACTATCAAATTATCAGTGTTTTTTAAACGGCTTACCCTAGCCATAACTTCAGCCCTCGCCACTGATACCTACCTATATAAGTGTAATATGTAAATAGCCATGTAAGTTTGAAAGGAGCGCCAGTGACTGAAAATTTGAGAGGGAACCGAGCCATCACCTTATTATGAGGAAAAATGAAAGCCATCTGATGAATATGAAAGTGGATGGATATACGGGAGGGGGGAGACCGAAAATGAGATGGACGATTGTAACTAATTGACACAGGCGTGACCTTGCGGAAATCCATTATAAGATTAAACAGAAGACAAATATTTAGTACCTACCTAACTAATTCCGCTGGATCCTTCGTGAAGAAGCGAAACACGTGTCGATTTCCTGTTAAGTTTCCTTGTGTGGGACTTGACAGAGAAGGAGATCCAGCGGAATTAGGTACTAAATATTTGTCTTCTGTTTCATATTATGGACGATTGTGTGAAATATGATATGAGTTAGAAAGGACTGAATGCCGATATGACGGATAGAAGGGCTGAATGAAAAAATACAAATTGCACCGACCACTAATTATTAGAAACAGAGCAGGGGATGATAATGTTAGAAAAAAACATTCACAAAACATAACCTATCTCTCTCACACAACAAAATGGTTGAAATTACAGTCTAGCAAGAGTCCTATCGACTCACATGCACCGCCCTGACGATTCCAGCGTGGACTTCAAGAAAATCAAGCCTATAGTTGAGAGTCTGAACAATTCTGAAGTCCTCAAAGCCTTGAATGAAGACCTAGCAAGAACGCTGGAAGAGAAGAAGAAGGAAGAAGAGAAGAAATGGACCACGTTTCTGCAGAAGCCTAAAAGGCCAGTGCCGAGAGCTAAATTTGGTTACCCAGGCTATGTTGAACAGGAGAGAGTTGTTATTGATGTAAGTTTCCTACTTAATATTATAAATGCGAAATGTTGTGAGTATGGATGGATGGATGTTTGTTACTCTTTCACGCAAAAACTACTGAACGGATTTAGATGACATTTGGAACACAGATAGTTTATAACCTAGGTTAACACATAGGATACTTTTTATCTCGGGAAAACATAAGATCGCTCGGGAACGCGGGTGAAAGCGCGGGGCGGAATCTAGTTTTTCATATAGTTACAACAAGCAGTAAAACCCAATTGACAATGAGTTATATTGCCTAGAATGCAACTGGCTGGACATACCGGTAGATGCTTGGCAGATTTTCAATGCCTATAGGTGGTAGCCAGCCAGGCGGGTACTACAAAGTACTCTACCACCATGCTATGTTTACCTCACGATTTCCCTTCACTGAAACCTCAAGCTTATTGTATGATTCAAATCTGCTGGCTATCCAGTATTTAGCTGCTTCAAATCCAGTTTTCTTTTAGACTCTGTGCCTTTAAAGTCTTAAAATTTGATGTAATATCCGCATTCAATAATATACCTCCGTGTCAGTCAACAAATGTGTGTGTTAAGCCAAGTTCCTTATTATTGGAATTTCAAGATCAAAATATAAATGATAACTTGTCAGTGTTTATATCCGTATTGACAAGTGTTATTTATAACTAAATTACTTCTCAAATAGATATAGTCATTTGTTGATAACAATTAGGAATTTTTGGCAATTTTTCAATGAAAATAATGTGTTTTGGCTTTAGTTTGTGTCGTCGGGTGATGAGTTTTTAGTATTTTATAGTGAATCATAGTGTATGGTTGTGATAATAGTGTATTGATTAGGTAATTTATATTTTATTAAAGTAAAAAAAAACATCTTTCAAATTACACCATAAAGGTTAGCGGCGATATTTTTTTTCTTTTTCAACTCCCTTCTTATTGCAAGATTAGATTTATTTAATAAAAAATAAATTTTAATTATTATTACTATTTGATTGGTAGCATACATTTTAGATTAAAGAAAAAAATAATAGATAGAGGTTCATGTTTATTCTATTAATCAATATATAATTTATAAAGTATGTGGTAAAAAAAAGAAACTATGATTACTTGTTAACCTAATTAATACAAATAAAAAAAGGAAAAAACTAATAAAGAACACCAAATACCTTTACAAATTAAAAAAGGGAAAAAACAACAAAACCATAAATAAATAGATAGATAAAATTATGTGATCGAGACTTAAAATAAAAAAAAAACTATTCTTTTTCAGGAACCGTATAAAGTGAAAATTGTGAAACAACCAAAACCGAAAGTTGCGCCTGATTACAAACCAGAGGTAAATAATATATAGTTATAATTATATGAACAATCAAAGTACTATAATTTGTAATGCACCTATTTGATACTTATTTAATTTAATATCCTGTTGGGCGTCGCCACCATTTAATACAGCTTTAATAGATTTCCCTTTATAGTGGACAACCGTGTGACGGCATTTAAACGCTTTTGTTGCTGGGAACTTATTTTGAAAATTTCATGTGGAAAAACAAAGTTAACTAGCTAGCTAGCTATCAGTGACGTCCGCTGTCAGATTGCCGACGCCCAATAGGTTAAGGGTAAACGTTCGGTTGGAGCGCGAAATTAAAATTTTATCACGTTTTTTGCAAATTGCAGCTCAGTTATAGGTCGTATGTTATCAAGATGTTATTTGCGAGAAGAATGGAAGTATATTTACTGATTAATAACAAAAGAAATCATCAATATATTCTTCCAAGGTATATTAGTAACATTTTCATGAAATAGTCGTATATGTCAGTCATATACCAACCGACGCCTCCACCTTAAGGGACAATACGATTAGTTTTTTTTTTTTTTTTACCGATCAATCTCCATCGTTTATCTTCAAATACCCTGACACTGGCAGAATTGTGTAAAAAACGCATCTAATGCCATTCAATCAAGAAGTGAAGTGATAAACAGCTACAATACACAGTCTTAAATATATAAGAAAAATATGAAATTAAATATAACAATATTGCAGCCAATAAACAATAGATATACCAATAAAAAACTGTCAAATGATTTTAATACACAAACCGATATTATACAGGGTTACTGGTTATACGTCATGATCCCGTTATGGGGATGTAGGAGAGGTTCTTCCCTATTAAATTACCCCAAATATTCTAATAAAAATTTAACTAAAAAATAGAAAATTGCTATTTTCCTCAACTAATAATTTTATTTAAATATAATTTTCTGAGTTTTGGGTCCCTTATTTAAAAATGTATGAAGTTAATTCGAATTGTATTTCTGATTAAGACGCATTGCAGTGTTCAGAAATTAATAATATTAAAATCGTGAGACTATCATTAAGTTTTTGTTTAATTGATTTTATATCTTCCCTACTCCCCTTTTTCTTGAAAAAATAATTGATAAAATTATAAATATCTTGAAACTGGTTCACTTTTTATTAGAAGGAGTCATTTAATAGGGAAGAACCTCTCCTATATCCCCATAACGGAATCGTGACGTATAACCGGTATAACCAGTAACCCTGTATATTTACTTTTTGAAAGAGACTTGGCGCAATTTTTACATTATGGAGCAGGCATTTTTTTGGGATATATTAATTTGTAAACAGTTTGTTATAATATATATAATAACCTCTTTTAGACACTAACCAACATAAACCACTTTACGCCACCATCAGTTCATCATTATTCCAGGACTTCGACACCGGTCCTCTCCCCTGGGAGGAAAGAGCTGAAGTGGAAGCAAGTCTACCACCAGTGGAGCCTGAAGAACCTATCCTGATACCTGAGGAATCACCAGAATTTCTTGAAGCTGTTGATCCTTTGCCTGAAAGTGAAGTTCCTGATCTTGAAGATACTGGTAAGTGCTTTAAGGTGTATGCTTTGTGTTAGCCGCTAATAGAATAATGCATGATATTTTTTTAAAACTCATTCATATAAGAAGCAGTAGAATAATATACAATATACGGATAACTATACAAATAACTAAGATATACGCCATCAAAGATTTATTACTATCTCTTTTTAGCAAAACAGAATTTAGCATGGAGTTTATATGACCGTCATAGTATAGTATATGAAGTTACATACTATGTCCGATCTCTCTGTCTAATTAGTAGTTTAAAATGCGTCCGTGTTTTTGGACGTTTTTAATTTTAATTTCACTTTTTGTAATCTTTTTTACGATATTTTCATATTTTGTTAAGAAATGCGATAAAAAAATATTAGCATATTTCCTATTGACGCAGCAAATTTACTTTTAGGTATACCCCTCCCAAAATTCGAAACAATACCTCTTGAAGAACCAGAACCTCAAGAATTAATAGCAGAAGATAACATAGAAGAAGAGAAAGAAGAAGAATTAAATCAAGAAGAAGCAGTAGAGGAGACAGTTCACAAAGAAGAAAGCATGGAGCAGAATACTGTTATTGATCAATTGTTAAGAAGTGTGCAGAGTTTGGTTGGTAAGTTATTGACTCGTTTCTTTTAGAGGAAGTACTAGTCAGAGGGCCTACGAAAAACGATACATGATATTTCGATCATGGCTGTCAAAATATGTTACGAAAGACTCAACCCAAAGAGCAATTGAGAGGGCTATGCTCGGAGTTTGCTCGAAGTTATGCTCGAACCGAAGTAACCGACATAGCCCGAAGAATTGCCTAACTGAAGTGGCAGTGGGCGGAGCATATTGCTCGTAGAACTGACGGCCGCTGGAGCAGAAGGGTTCTCGAGTATTGACCACGAACCGGAAGACGCACCGTGGGCAGCCCCCCACAAGATGGAACGATGATCTTGTGATGATGATGTCAAAATATTACCCAATAGTAAGCACAAATTTACGTGTCGTCAGTTTGCTGCAATTCTATTGGTTAATAATTTGACAACGATGATCGAACTATCGTGTGTTGTTTTTCGGAGTAGACACTCACACTAGCACATCGAGTGTCCCATACAGATAATTCGGATTGTAAAACAATCTATATGTAGGTATGTACTAATAATATAGCTGAAAGGTTTGTTTGTTTGAACGCGCTAATCTCCGAAGTTACTGTACCGATTTAAAAAAAATCTTTCACTAATAGGAAGATACATTATCCCCGAAGATTATAGGCTACTTTTTATCCCGGGAACGTGAACTCTAATAAAGATTTAAAATCTTTCTTCCTCAGACCCCCGTGCACCATTAGACCAACAGCTCCAACAAATGAGAGGCCAGCTGGCGGCACTAGCTCAACTTCCTGAAGTTATTCAGCAGACCTTAGACCTGGTCACTAAGCAATTCAACCAGATTTCTCAACAGGTATAATAAATAATGTTAAATGCAGTTATGACTAAAGGGAATAAAATGGGCCAAAGAATCCTCCTTGCAAAATAAAAAAAAAAATGTAGCCATTAAGTATAAAGAAATCTCTTTTTGATATCAATAATATCTTGGGGTTTTTTATGCAGTACATTGCATTACCTAGCCTTTTTACTTTTTTTGTAAATAAATACCATAAAATGTCAATTATTGTTTCAGGAGTCCCAGCGTATCTTCGAATCTCAAAACTATGAGGAAAATGTTGAAGGTATGTCTGAATTTAGTTTACAATAAGACCTATTCGGTTTTTATTCCAATAAAATAAGAAAGAAAGAACTACAGCAGTAAAATATTGAATCTACCTAAATATTACAAAGATGTAATAAAATTATGAAGTAATCTCCAGAGTTACCGTCCTGATTCTGAAAGTTCTTGAAGTTACATTATTCCCGAGTGTTTTAGTTTATTTACGTTTTGGCAGTTACCTGTAACCCTGTATAATTTACAGCAAATCAAAGTTACGAAGTCCAAGATCCAGCTCAGCAGGCTCAAGAACCAACCAATACTGAACCTCCTAAAGTTGAGGAACAGGTGACGATAGAAGAGGTTCCAGAACAGGAGAGAAACGGAGAAGTGCAACACGTCATGAGCCAGGAAGAGATGGAGATGAGGAGGAGAGAGGAAGAGGAGATAATGAAGAGCGAGAAACAGAAGAAGGTTTGCTTATTTATAAACAAGGTTATTTATAATCCACTCGAGAGCAATGAATCCGGGTCACTTAAAGAAACCTTATAAATCTCGGAAACTAAGAATGCTTAATTAAATAAATATTTGTTCGTGTTTAATAGACAATCTAATACCCCTTAAATGAAAGACATAAAGAAAATAAACTGCTGATCTCGCCTTAAAACAAAATAGGAGAATGAAATTTTTGAACAACATTACGATTTTCTTGAATTTTAATACTTTTGCCTCCTCGTGCTTCCATTACTGCGTTTACGCGGTTTGGCATGCTACCAAGTTCCTTATAAATACGATTTTGGGGAATATTCTCCCATTCCTCTGTGGAAGCAATTTTGAGCTCACGAAGCGTGATTGGGGGAGGCATTCGTTGTTTTACGCATCTCCCTAGCTCGTCCCAAGCATGCTCGATCGGGTTGATATCCGGGCTGCGTGCTGGCCACTCCATACGAGTATGGAGTTTAAGTGACCAGGATTCTTTGCACTCGAGTGTATATACTACAGTGTATGAAATGAACGATGGATGGATTGTGTGAAAGATGATATGAGTAGGAAGGGTATGAATGCCGATATGACGAATAGAAGGGCTGAATGGGAGAAGAGTACATATTGCGCAGACCATAAATTATTGGTAACAGGGCAGGGAAATGATGACCAAAATCATACCTTTAATATATTACAAATTTTAAGAAACCTCCACAGCTAATAAATAGTACTAAAGTAGAAAAGGGGCGATGATCTTCAAACGGCTGAGCGGATTTTCTTGACATAAACTCAAAACTCATTTATTCAGTTTAGGCCCTGATAAAGGCACTTATAAAAGTTACAATGGACTCTACCACCAATCATGGCTAAGAACATTTTCGATTAAGACACCTTTTAAACGTAAGATGAAGTTCATCTGTTACGTAATAAATTAAAAATATTGTATATCCTTTAGTGTCTAAACTAAAAACTAGGTAATTAATTAAAAAAAACTTAAATGAAGAAGTCGCTGTCAGAAGGCGTCGTTCCCAGAATACTGTCGGCATTGCCACGTTGGATGGCAATGCTGATTCTCCGAGTATATGCTCCAGCATTCTTGTCACGAGATGCATCCAGGCCTTTATTATTTCTTTAAAAATATGGCCACTTATAAATTCCTCAAGATATTCTCAAAATAATATAGGTAATGTTGGAGCAAGCGAAACTAGAATCTGAGTCAAGACAAGTGAAGCAAAGGCCAACTCCTCGCGTTGGGAAACCCAAGAGGATGTTCGGGCCCCTATCTCCCGAGGAGAGGGCCATCGTCCTCCCCGGGGGCCGAAGATGGAGAGGCCCTAATGATGCATACAACGAGCAGCTCATAAACGAAACCTTGACGGCTCAATCAGAGCTGATACAAGGACGTTGTTTGGGGTACAGTTATTTGGTTATTTTGTAGTCTTTGCGAGTTATTTTGGACTGTATTATTCTAGAAATTCAAAGTTACCAGTCTACTGGTCGAGACTGTCCAATTTAATGCGCAATGATCTTATTATGTGATTTAGTTTATTGTTTTTTGTTTAGAAATTGTTATTTGTATTTATGTTTAGTTTTTTCATTGATTTTAAATATAAATAATGTTGTACCTAGTTACTTAGTTATTTGAGGTAAATTCTTTATCGATTCTTACTGACGTTAGTTATAGCCTGACCATTAAGATTTGAAGTTTAAGAATGCCAAAGTAAAATGAACTTTATTACTACCTATTATAAATATTTGTCTGTTGAATCAATTGTATACAAATGAACCTTAATACAAAGCAACAAAGCTAATTTTTCTTTGACATTCTTCAACTTCGACATATCTACGACGCATAGACTATAATCGTTAAACAACTCACTCAAACATTATTTTGTCTAATTTCAATCGAGTAATACTACACAGCTGAATTTTAGAACTTCATAATCTTCCATGTATGAAAATGTTGCGTAAAAGGCCATTTGCACGAAATAAGGTAGAGTTGGCACAGTACTCCCCCCTCAGGAAAAAGGTCCTCAAACTGGATGCTAGTTGCTTTGCTTGAAATCACGATGTTGATGATCTGAGCACCCTTGCAATACTTCGTTCGTGCTAGTCTTTTCGTGCAAATATCTTTTCGTGCAAGTAACTTTTCGTGCAAGTATCTTTTCGTGCAAAATTATTTCACTCGAGTATCTATCATCGTATAATGCATGTATAATGTATATATTTAGTATAATATTATTGTTTACATTTGTCACAATGTTTCATATATTCAATCGTTTTCTAGGCCGCCATTCGAAAGTGAAATCCTACCATACGATCACAGGTTTGTCATGTATCATAGATATTTTGCACTTTACATATCTTTAACTTGTACATTATCGTCGCTGCGCGTGCGAATCCGCGTAAGTGCAACATGTAAATATCGCGAATCAGCAAAACGCGCAAAATTCAAATCGTAATCCCATCGTGGTTCGGTTTAGTTTAGTGGAATACCGTTTTATAGTCAAATTAGAATTAGATTGGAAACGAACTTTACATGAATCGAAATTGGATGTCAACCGTTGTAATTTAGCGGAATTGGCCCTCTGACTCTTTTTGTTAAATGACGTCAGAAAGTGACAGATATATGTACCTACATATACCTATTTAAAACCAGGGTATAACTAGGGCTGCATTCCGAATGATGATGATATCGATAATTATCGATGTGAGCGCGCTAAAACGCGTACCGAATCACGTTTAGCGCGATAACGAAGCCTCGCGAAACGTCATCGGTGACGTCATTACATGCGCCATATTGCGATTACGACGACCATCGTCCAAACGTTATCGCCGTGAGCGTGGCTGTCAAAAGTGACAATTGTGTTGTACTTTTGTTTTGACAAAGGTTTTAATGTGAGAATAACAAATAAAAATACACTGTATTCAAGTTAGGGAGTCTAATAATTGAAGTTAGGGAGTCCCAACGCGTTGATCATTAATTTTTAATCCTTTTTTCGATTGTTTTAGTTCTAAATACTGTCAGCGCGTTCACAAGCGTTCCGAATCATTGACAGTTCACGGCTCTTATAGATGTGATATTCGTATCGGAACGCAAATATCGATGTGAGCGCTAAGATCGATTATGGCATGTTTCGGAATGTACCCTAGACTTGCTTTTAAACCATGAGGGGATAAGTTGTTTACTGTAGGTTTAAAAATAAAAATATATTATAGTTTTTCGTACATAAGTTTAGAATAACTACAACCATTTTTTGTGGTACATGTACCTAGATAAGTAGTTAGGTATCGAGGGCATAGTAACTTTCACTCGAATAATATCTACTAGGTAGTAGGTGAGATGATTATTTAAAAGAAGACTACAAATTGTCGATGTTCAGTATTATTACTACATAGGTAGTTACAGGGCCCGCCCGTCCATCTACCGGGTGTAAGGGACAGCCTTCCGAAAACTGATACCATGGATTCAATTCATGATTCTGGAGCCCCCAGACTTTGAATTTTTCGTCGATCTTTTCATGAATTTATACGATTTTTTTTCACAATTTTTCGTTTGATTATACTATAAAATCATTATACAAGTCTAACTAAACCTGATTTAAAAATAAATAAACAATAATTACTCATTTAGACATAAAACTGCAGTGTAAATCTAAATTCAAATCAATTCGTAGGTAGACCTACACAAGGCGCAGCTGTTTGAGTTCACGAGTGAGGTCATTTCTCGCAGGTATAGGTATAGCGGGGATTGTTGTGTCGTATATTGCGCGCTCAAAAATTACGATATCTGTAACCGATGATTAATATATAAAGTGTTATTAAATGCATTTAGTGTAACCTTTTCCCAGAGTTTTCGGTCGGCTGCCCCTTATACCCGGTATAGGCGAACTAGGCGACCGCCTATTATAGGGCGCACGTATTAGGGGGACGGCAATCGGTGGCATCGAAATTGAAAAATAATATTAAAGTATGTAGGTAGTGTATTATTTTGAGGGTTCCGAATTTTTAAGTTTATGGTACTTAGAGTAACATTGCTCAGGGATACGCTGCTGCCCGTACACTGGTATACCTTCCCTCGGACGACTTCTACGCCCCCCACTACTTTCGCCTAGGGCGCCAAAAATACTCGGGCCGGCCCTGGGTAGTTAACAAAATTATTCGAGGAAAGTAAGGCCCCACTAATCCCCGGGTTAAAGATAGATTCTCTATATAAATTCTGTCACATAGACATATTTAACCCGTGGTTTTGTGCTTTATGTCGTTGTAGACCAACGATACAACAATAGGGTAGTTGACTGACATATCAAATCAGCTATTTTTTAATAAATGTCAAAACGATAGTTTGTATGGAATTTTGTATGAAATATTACACTATGACGTCATAGTTTTACAGCATCAAAATCATCTACTCTTAGTGGTTCCACTGGTAATTAAAAAGCATTAAATATACAACTTATTTGATGTTTCCACTTGTTTTTAGATGTTTTATGCATTGGTTAGTGTTTGGTAATTTATTTTTGCCACTGTCAACTACCCTATTGGGTCTAAGAGTAATTTTTGAGTAAATATTATATTGTCGTGTATTTATGTACATTGTTGTATGTATTTGTGCATTTGTATGTAAGTATATGTATGTGGTATATGTTTTATGTAAAATGTAGTACCTAGTCGTAGTATAGTAGGTTAATACATAACGCAAATCAAATATAAAAACTAACATTACGCTATGCCGGCCGAGTTCCATGCCGGTTCTCTTAGTTGTAGCAGTGTTGCCAGAAAGGTACGAAAAGTACGAATTTCGTATTTTTACCCCCATATCCGTATCCCCTTACGCTGATGGTAACTTAAAAAAAAACAATACATATCTTGGGATATATATTTTTTTATACCACTAAGGATATTTTACACACTCGACCATCTGATCTCAAGCTTTACCTATTTATTGAACTTTGGATTTAAGTAACCTACTCTAAATGTTTTATGTTGTACAATCTATGTAAAATAGTTGTAGTTATAGTTTGGTCATTAATAAAAATCTATTTTCGACGTTTAAAAATGTCTAAGAAAATAAACTTTATTAATTTGTAATAAAGTTCTAAATCATTATAACATTATCCATAGCTTTGAAAAAAAATCTTTATAGCAAAAAATATTACCTATTGACTTTTTTTCGACACAAACGTCTTGGAGCCGATTTTTCCAGTCAAGTGATTGAAAATCGGATCTAAAATAGATTCTAATAGACAAATAGATTTTAAATGTACAGTAGTGTGTGTGTGTGTTGTCTAAGCGTATGTTTTTCTGTTTCTTTGCATGTTTGTCCGCGCGTCGGCAGATCGAAACCTGGAACCACATTTGGCCGTGGGGAAATTCTAAATCGTACTGTAGGAAATATAGGTATGTAACGTGTGCCTAAGATCTAAGGGCTGCTATATTTGTCACCAGCTACAACCCAAGGTCAAATAGAGGACGTGGAGTCAACAGACGGGTACCGTTTCCTATAAACTACAACTGGGGCAAAGATGTCAGGTTATCATGCGTTACCGAACCATCTTGTTCTTAAGCTCAATCAAATAGTTTCAATCTTTAGAATAGACTCTACTACCGGTTCGGAATACACTTAAACTGAGAAGACTCCGGCAAAAAACTCGGCAAGGCTTCTTTTTTTGTGGTTCTTTATTTTGAATTTAAATAATTACAATTTTTGTTTTAAATATACATACACTTCATACAATTGTCACTTAGCCTATTCGATGGGCTCTGGTGATCTTACGCTGGAACTCTATATATTAGCATGGATTGAAATGCTAAAACTTTACTGATTCAACGCCCTCTATTTGCCCTTGGTTGGTGCCTGGTTGACAAACGTGTTGCCTCTTTCGAGTTTAATCCCCCGGGCATTGCAAATGCCCCTATGGGGCATTATTATTGGATCACTATCCACTGAATGTGAGAATAGACTAAATATTATGTAACAAATCTAAGCTTGCTTTGAAAAGAGGAGCCTATAAATGTATATTTTTTAACGAATATCTATCCTTAGACATTTTAAAATGGTGATTTCTCTCATAATGCATTTCCAGGGAATCGAATTGTCACTTAGTGGATCTTTGCACGTTGAGACAAGAATTGCTACCTAATTATAACAAAATGATTGAAGTGAGTGTGTGTATCCTTAAATACGTAATAGTTATGTAAATACCAGTTTTCTTTTAAATAGCATAGTGCGTGAGGCAAATAATAATCGGGGTTATTTAGAGCCTATCGGTTGAAGTTCCAATTCAGTTGGTGAACCGATTAGATAGTCTGTTGATCCGAAAGGCTCATATTTTCCAATTTCAGACATCCATTTGGAATTAAGCAGTCGATTAGTACTCAATCGCGATAATTGATTTACCGATCAAGGACTGATCGGCGGCATAAAAATGAAATTAAATCTATCCTACCGATCGGATTTGCAACCTGATTGATAATTATGGAAAATATTTACTTTAAAAAAATATTTATGAAGACTTTACACGCACCATGTTTTATTAAAAGCTGAAAGATAAGCATGTTTTTATTTCTATATTATTATAATTTATAAGCATGTTCTTTATGCCCAAATGAATATTGTGCGGCGTTTATCAAATGTTTATTTAGGAAATATTCAAAGTATGTAAGGTACCGTACCTATAATCCGTTTCCAAATAACATGACCTGTCAGCCGAAAACTAATTGAATTTTGTTCCTAAAATCTTTTGATAAACAGCAAACAAACCAATTTCCTTTAAATCAACTCTCTCTAAACAGAATCAACTTCATGAAGTACGAAAAGCCACCCACGTCCCTCGACCACCTCCAGAACTCGGAGGTGTATAAAATGATCCACGATATGGACGAAAAGCCGCCGAGGCGCGTTGAGATGCGCACGCCGGTTATTTGTGAGGCTGACTATAGAGAGGTATATATTGTGTGTTTTTTTTATTATGTATAGGTCTGTGTTTGACCACAATCTCACCGTGGTCAGTGATAATGTGGCCGATGGTGGTAAGCACACAAAGCCTAGAAGGGAACTGGCTCTCAAGTGCAGCTGTCGTAACACACCGAAAGGTGCTTGGCGACAGATTTTCAAATTGAAGGTGGTAGCCAGCCAGGCGGGTTCTACAAAGTATCCTACAACCGTGCTATGGTTTCCTCACGATGTTTTCATTCTCCGAAAGCTCAAGCTCATTGTAGGATTCAAACCCGCGACCTTCGTCTCGGCATCCGACGTCACTACCACTGAGCTATCATCACCTTAAAACTTGTTTGGTATAAGGGCCTGTTTCACAGTTGTTAACTAGACACTAATAAGGGCAAATAGAGGGCAATGAGTTGAAGACGTTTAATAATTTCTATTTAGTTGAAAACGCCTTTCTAGTGGTTAACTCTAATTGTCTGATTTTGATGGGTCTTTAACGGTTTCATAGATTTAGGTTCTTTAGATTCAGTATTTCTTAGGCATAATTTACATTCCTTCAGTGACTGCAATTTAATTGAATTTTAATATCTCCTCTTGTTGACGAATGGCAAGTGCTTTGAGACAATTCTGTCAGCGTGGAAACTTATTTTTTTCTTCATGTTTATAGTAATGTACCGGGTCTATTCGCGCATAGAATATTATCAAAATATAATTTACTATAAACATGAATTGTGTTCGCGAGAGTTTAAAAAGTATTATTTTTTTCTTTTCTTTTTTTTCAGAGAGTACGTTCGCAAACCCCAAGCCTGAACATCCCTCCGCAGCTGTATCCTTAAATATTTATAATTTATTTACTTATGTTCTTAGTACCTACCTACTCTGTTAATTTTTGTACAATGAAATTGCTGTATTGATTGAAATAAAGTTGTTGAAATTATATTTGCATTTTTTTTATCTCGAGAAAAGAAAAGAACACTACATTATTATAAAAACCAAAGTTCTTATACAATAAATAAATAAATATCCTGGGAATTCATTACTTAAATATAATTTATCATTACATCCAGGCGCTACAAACAGCGTTACGTTACAACATGAGATTTTCATTGTTGCCGTGGAATGGTCATGCCTATTTAATTATTCTCTCCCTAACAGACACGTGATATGCTCTTTCCTTTTTGCATAGTCAATGTTTTCAAGTATAATGTATCTATCGGAAGTATACACTGAATGTGGCCACCGCATTCGCAGGCAGGAGCCGAGCGATTCACCACATAGTAACTGGCAACACTGAACCTTAACTTGTCAAAGTCAAAGTGAAAAAGTCTTGTCGGATTGTTTTTCTTCTAGAAAATTACGAGATAAAAAATAAATATTTGTGTATTTACACAAATTTAAGTATTGATTGAAACGTACAACTTGTGCGGTGTAAACAATGGTTGTTTCAAAGGTAGGCTTACGTCTTTTGGGCTATATTTTTTTTATCGAAAAGTAATTGAAAATTGCAAAACATGTTTTTAATTATTTTGTAAAGTAGATACCTACATAATATAATGACAAGGCATGACAAGGCTAAATAAATTGCTTATTCATACATCGACTTGAGGACTTTAGCCTTCGCTTTATTTAATTTTAAAGTTTATTGGCAGAAAAAAAGTTTAAAAAAATTTTGAATGCTGCTAAAATTTCTTTCATACACTAAGAAATAACTTATAATTTAACCGGAATCGTACCGCATAAGACGGTTAAAATTGGGATAAACCGTGGTAAAACTAGTATGAATAATATTAGGTAGCCAATGGTACCTCTGGAACAGAGACTATATCTATAATCTACATAAATTAAAAAAAAAAGATCCACCAAAAAAAAAACGCCTTGCTGAGTTTCTTGCCGGAGTCTTCTCAGTTCAAGTGTATTCCGAACCGGTAGTAGAGTATTGTAAAACTGTAACTGTTGACGTTCATAAGTGCCTTATTAGGGCCTAAACTGAATAAATGAGTTTTTGATTTTGATTTGATTTTAAGCAAAAAATCATTCAAAATTCTATCCTAAAGTTTTTGTCTATAGCTGGTAATTTATGAGCAACATTAGAACATTTAAACTATTTATATACCCATATTTTTTTTAGCTTGAAGTGCTTGTGGATTTTGGACATAGGAAAGATGTAAATGTTTTAAATAAAACATTGAGTGAACTTCAATCGCAAGATGGTGTTAAGGAAGTAAGTATTGCTCTAACAAATAGCATTCCACCCCACGGTTAACATAACATTACGAAGTCTGTAGCAAAAATATTTGTATAGACTATTTTTATGACAAGCGCATTGTCTTGTTAGATTGTGTGAGGCACAGTTAGCCACTGGTTGTTGCACACAAAATACACCCTTAAGGTGAAGGCTTCAGTTGGGGCGTTAAATTCAAATTTTATCACGTTTTTTGCTAATTGCAGCTCAGTTTTAGGTCGTAAGTTATCAACATGTTATTTGCGACAAGAATGGTAGTATATTTACTGATTAATAACAAAATAAATCATCAACATATTCCTCCAAGGTATATTACTGACATATACGACTATTTCATGAAAATGTTACTAATATACCTTGGAGGAATGTGTTGATGATTTCTTTTGTTACTAATCAGTAAATATACTACCATTCTTGTCGCAAATAACATGTTGATAACTTACGACCTATAACTGAGCTGCAATTAATAAAAAAGGTGATAAAATTTGATTTTAACGCTCCAACCGAAGGTTTACCCTTAAGGTGATCATACTTCAAATTTGTTGATAGTACATGTCTGTTTGTCTTTGGGTGTAATTATCTATTTATGTATTTACGAAAAAAAGTAGTTGATGTATGTAATATATATCTAGTTTCCATAGTACAAGCTCTGCTTAGCTAAGACTCAAATAGCCATGTGTGAAGAATGTCCCCGGATATAATTATTATAACTAACTAGCTGGCTCCACAGACATTGTCCTGCCCTAAGAGTAAAAGAAACTGGGACTTACCTAACTAAATCTACCTCAGTGGCGAAGGGTCCATACAAGCTGATGCCCATCGGCTTACCTTTTAGAAATCCCATTCCCACAGATTCATTATTTCAAAATACCTAATTGCAAGATGTGAGATGGATTTTTCTAACATTTTCATAATTTCGAAGCCATTTTTGTCATGCTTCTAATCAATTATCTATACATCAAATTGTCGGTGTTTTTTGAAGGCTTACCCTCGCCACTGCTACCTACTATTTTTTTTTCTTTATTAGAGCCTTCTCCTGACAATAACAAACACAACAAAAAAAGGATTAGCGAAATCGGTCCAGCCGTTCACACGTAATCTCGTGACCAATGGAAATAGGGATTCATTTTTAACCGAATTCATTAAATAACCATACATACATTTTTAGGCAGTCTACAAAGACGGAGCTATATTCATTGAGACAACTTTGCCTAGCACTGAAGTACTAGATATGGTCAATAGGGCTTCGGGAAAGAGAGCTGTATTGCAAGGCTTTGGAGGTGAGTCTAGCTTAGCACATCGAGCCAGTATAAGTGACTAGATCAGGGCAAGTAGTTTTAGGTGGGGTCCGGTGTTGTTCCCCGCGGTTTTACTCGCGTTCCCGGGATAAAAAGTAGCCTATAACCTTCGGGGATAATGTAGCTTCCTATTAGTGAAAGAATTTTTCAAATTGGACCAGTAACTCCGGAGATTAGCGCAGTCAAACAAACTCTTCAGCTTTATTATTAGTATATCTTTACGCTAAACTTCTAAAATGCCTGAAATTTTGTAGGAATATTAATAATAATTTACACTATCACTCATGCACAGACACTCAGTCGGCAGTAGCGATGATATCATCGCAAGCCTGCTGCCGTGGCCAAGCTCTAGGAGTGATTAGGTTCCAGCAGACAAGCGAGGGGGCGCTAGTGGCTGATGGAAGCATCGACGGACTCCCGCCCGGGGAGCATGGGTTACATGTGCATAATACTGGAGATCTTAGTGAGGTGAGTTATAAACAAATACACACACTTCCCACGCAAACGCACTTCACAAAAACACTCCAACACATTTTTGCTAGCATACACAGCTATGTGAATCAGCAATAGTGATAAGGTGCCAGCGAAGAATTGTATAATCACACATTTACACTAATACACACACTCAACAATAATGTCCCCCCTCTACAAATTCTCTACTCACCCAACATAAAAACACACACCGACAAATTTTCGTTAGCATACACAGCTATGTGCATAAGTAATAGGAGTGATAAGTAGCCAGCAAATAATTGTATAATCAAACATTCACACTCTTACACTAATATACACACTCAACAATAAAGTCCCCCCTCTACAAATATACTACTCACCCAACACAAAAATACACCCTCACACACTCACCCCTACTCTTATCCGGATATATTTTATGTTGATGAACAAATTTTAATAATTCTTTTTGCTTTGGGTTCAGTAATATAGCTCCAAGGTGGTCCCATTTTAATTTTATTGTCTTGGAAGGAGGTTTTACTCTTTTTGTTAAAAGTTGATTATGCAATCGTGACAACGTGTGTCGATTTTCGGTGTAGGTCCTCTGGATCCACCTCAGTCTCCCTCTAAAGTCATCACGATATCCGCCAGGGTTGCAACACAATAGGGGATCACTACAACCCGTATAGCAGCCCTCACGGGGCCCCTGCTGACCCGCCCCACAAGCGGCACGCGGGCGACCTAGGGAATATAGTCGCTGATGAGACTGGTCGCGCCACTTTCAGGATCCTCGATAATGTGTTGAAGGTATGTGGTTAGGTTACTCACATACTGAAGATAGTTCAGAACAGTGGCGGATTTGCAGTCTTAGCCGCCCTAGGCCCGTGTAATACCAGCCGCCCCTTTAACAAGAGCGTCCTCTGAAATCTGCCGCCCCTATGACGCTGCCGCCCCTAGGTATAGGGGCGGCCGCGGCCTATTTACAAATCCAGGACTGATTCAGTAGGTTCAAAATCCCCAAGCACCTATCGGTGTGCTCCGACAGCTGCACTTGAGAGTCAGTTCCCTTCTAGGCTTTATTTGTGCACCACCATCGGCCACAACATCACTGACCACGGTGAGATTGTAGGCCTATACATAGTAAAAAAGGGGGCGATTAATATAACTTTATTGAAATCCAGTTTCAATCTAACCCTGAAACAAAAATCGATAATTTGCTATTAAATAATGTATGTGTGTATCCAATATTTTTTGGTAATCTATTTGACGGACTAGATTTGTGAGGTTCCGTACCTCAAAAGGAAAATACGGAACCCTTATAGGATCACTTTGTTGTCCGTCTGTCTGTCTATCAAGATCCTTTTTCTCAGGAACGCGTGGAGGTATCAAGCTGAAATTCATATCAAATACTCAGGTCTATTGTCCCTTGGAGCTGTGGAAAATCAAACTTCTAAACCAACGCAATCAAAAGACCTTTTACCGTTTATGCTGCAAATTTTCGACACTCGCAAGGGAATCAAAACCTACAGGGTACTTCCCGTGAACTCGAACTACGAAGCAACGTCTTATAGCACTGATAAAGGAAAAATTGCGAAAAGTATAAATTTTTTGTTACACTCAATTACAAAGTTAAGTTTGTACGTAACCCTCGGTTCGCGAGTCAGACTCGCACTTGTCCGGTTTTTTTAATCATCACCCCTATTACTCGGGGTCAGGTTCTCGACGCAGGCATACAGTATATGTGAGAAAAGTTACGCAAAATTCAACGCTGTTCAAAAAATCATGTGCTGAATCTATAGTATAAATTTTGGTTATGTGCTGAATCCATGGTATAAGTTTTGGTTATGTGCTGAATCCATGGTATAAGTTTTGGTTATGTGCTGAATCCATGGTATAAGTTTTGGTTATGTGCTGAATCCATGGTATAAGTTTTGGTTATGTGCTGAATCCATGGTATAAGTTTTGGTTATGATGTCCCTTACAGCCGGTGTAATGTGACAGGTATGGGACATCATCGGGAGATCAGTCGCAGTTACTGAAAGGAGAGATGATCTTGGAAAGGGATCATCGTCTACTTCCAAAATTGACGGCGACAGCGGGCAATCGTAAGTGAAAAATCAATACTATATAACAGGGGTTCCCAATCTTAGGGAGGGTTGCACCGTGACAGAATACAAAATTTGTTGGTTACAAGTATAGGGTAGTTGACTGACACATCAAATCAGCTACTTTTTAATAAATGTCAAAACGATAGTTTATAAGGAATTTTGTATGAAATATTACATTATGACGTCATAGTTTCACAGCATCAAATCATCTACTCTTAGTGGTTCCACTGGTAATTAAAAATCATTAAAAGCATTAAATGTACAACATATTTGTTATTTCCACGTGTTTATAGATGTTTTATGCATTGGTTAGTGTTTGGTCATTTATTTTTGACACTGTCAACTACCCTATTTTGTCTGCTAAGGGTGGGTTGCACCATACTATATTATCGTTAAAATGTCTGTCAAAACTGTTTTTTTTTGCTAGCAAAACCGTTGCTCTCACGGCGCTTCTACCCTTTTGAAAAAGATACAGTCGAAAGAAATAGGTATCTACAATAATAGTAGTTTGGTTAGGTAGATAGGAACAAAAATTAAAACATCTACAATATGAAATTGAGATTATTTATTATAATAGAATTGAAACAGAAAACAACAAGAAAGACTTCTCGGATAATGATAGAGGATCGACTCACGGCGCCCCTATAGCCCCCCCCCCCCCCCCCCCTCCCTTATCTAGACCTAAAATAAAAATATTGATTACAGAAAAAAACCTATAAGTCTATCGTTTTTTTTTAGGACTAAAATTGGTAGCCTCTGATGGCTGCATCAACATTACCGGACAAAACAATGGTATTTAAAGTAACATAGGAAATTACGGAACCCTCGGTGCGTGAGTCAGACTCGCACTTGTCCGGTTTTATTTTATAATGTACCTTCCTCTTCAAAAATAGTGTTTATTTTATATTTGACAGGATTGCGTGCGGTATCATAGCACGTTCAGCAGGAGTGTTCCAAAATCCGAAGCGCATATGCGCGTGCGACGGTGTCGTAGTGTGGGATGAGAGAGATAGACCACTAGCCGGCAAGGGGAGGCGCGCAGATAAGAAAGAGACGGATAGATGCTGTCAGAACGCGAAGGATAATATTAATGTTAAGCCATGTTGTAGAGCTTAAAATTAGTGATTAATTTTTAATAGTGATTTTGGGAATTGATTATATTTAATTATTCATTGGTGCCGATTCTGTTGTTTACGAACTTAACTAATATTAGACAAGTCACCTCTCTTTCAAGTTAACCTTATTGAAAAAAGATAGAACATTTTTAATGCTGTCAGTTTAATCCATACCGTCGTAATGTACGGGTAAATAGTCGTGACCAATAAACATCGCGCTTAAATTCACGTTGAAATGTGTGATCGGATTAAACTGACAGGACTAAAATATTTTGCATCCCTTTCTTATATTTACTATTAGAAAGAGATATAGTGAGATTAAATTTATTTTAGTTCGTAAACAACAGAATCGGCACCATTAGCGATTTCCCGCGTTTCAGGGATAAAAATAAACGGTTTTTTTTTCATTTTTTCCACTAAGTACAAACAAATTCGTATACAGAGTGTTAGGCAGAACAGGTATCCTACAAAATTTCGTTAGCCTCAGAAATATCATTACGAAATTATAACAATTAGAAGTGGAACCTGTCAAATCAGCTACTTTTTATTAAATGTCAAAAATGATAGTTTACATGACAATATTTTTCAATAGGGATGATGACTGGATATAAAATAATTAATTATGTTTAGTCCGTCAGTTGGGTTATCAAAAAATATTGGATACGTATTTTTTTATTTTATCAAATCAATAAAAAATTACAAAGTTAAGTCGCATCAAAGTTCAGAAGTGGGGGCTTGTGACGACATCCCTCTGTAAAAAGTGTACTAAGACGTGACGTCACTAGAAATTTTATCTTCGTTATTTTTCGTTTTCGGAACGTTTGTTAATCTTACTGACTTAGATATTTTTTGTCACCATCCCTATTTTGGAGCACCATATAAACCTGTATAGATTTGTCTAAGGTGTTTCATTCCTCGTAAACTCGATTTAGAACCTACAATATTTACAATTATTTACAACAAATATACAAACTATATATAAAAAATTTCCTCGAGGCGGCCGCTGCTGCCAATCAACGGCAAGGTTCCCAGAAGGCTGGCAGCGTTCCCTCTTTGTATGGCCAAGCTAACGCGTTGGCGGAAAAAGCTCCCCGCCCGCCGGTCCCCTGTGACCTCAATTAATTTTGAAGATAATGTTCGAGAAAATCGGCGAGCCTCGGACCCCCAAGGACCCATGGTCTCGACCGCAAAAGGCAAAAACCTACATATTTATGTCAATTCGTAATTTTTTTTTACACAAATTGGCTCTTAATTAATACGGGCTGGACCTTTATCAATGCACAATTTGCATTCCAAACTACATTTACTTCTCGATTTATGAGGATAAATAAATATGTTTAAATCTTGGGAGGGCCAAGAAACTTATAACTTTTTAAATAAAATCTGTCAAATAAATTATTTATCATTTAAAACATTTTTTTCTTTTCTTTTAATTTTAATTCAAATCTGTGATGGTGGTCTTACCAGGAAGTACCACACGTAATAATGTAATTCGTCATGGACAATGTTTTTTTGTTTTAATTTGTTTCTTCATATTGCTTTTTGTTTATTTCTATAAGATGATAAGTTGTGTTGTTAATTTTAAAATAAATATCTTTGCAAATACATTTTATATTATTTCTTAAGAATCCTCTCTCTCAACGGATTTTCATGATCATTGACTTGTCCCCGCCCTGACTAGCAGAAGAAATATGAAAATATCGAAAAAAAAATACTAATAAAATGCAGCCTGATGAAAAAAATCTGCTCCTGTGTAACTACCAGGATCGCATAAGTTCTAAGATGTGTCAAATAGAGGTCACAAGATAAATAAAAAAAATAATGTGAATATGTTGGCTGCTTGTAAAAAGTACTAGAATATCAAAAGATTGAAGGAGTTCTATCCACTCGCGAACACATAGTACAGAAATGGAGACTGAATTTTATAACAAATTCCATTTTTGAATTACCAGGATAGCATAAGTTGAAAGATGTGTCAAAAGTCACGAACACATTGTTCCTACAGACTGCATTTTATAACAAATTTCGCTACGATACTACCAGGGTAGCATAAGTTGAAAGATATGTCAAAAATCGCGAACACATGTTCACAGAAATCTGAATTTTATAACATATTCCATTGCGGAACTACCAGGATCGCATAAGTTGAAAGATATATCAAAAGTCGCGAACACATTGTCCCTACAGTAATACAAACTTAATTTTATAACAAATTTCGCTACGATACTACCAGGGTAGTATAAGTTGAAAATAATCAAAGGAGTCAGAAAAGTTCTGTCCCGTTTCGAACACATCTAGGTGTAGGTAGGATGAAGCTACACATTTTTGTTGCAAAATAGCTCCTATTACAACCGCATAAGGTTGCCGCAGTGTGTAGCTTGTGGCCGTGTACCATTTTTTTTAAGTCTCAGGGCAGGATAACATTCGCTGGGCTAGCTGATTTTCTTTATTTATAATTAAAACACCAATTCTCTTAATAGTAATCAGTTTATTCCATTAATATTTAGTTTTCGAGTACGTGGTGACGTTTCACCATTTTACAAGGTTTTGTTAAATTATTGTTTTAGTTTAATTGATAAAAAAATGGTCAGAAAATGCCGATGTTCAACACTAGAGACGCCACTAGCACATGTTTTATTTTTAATTTGCAATAAGAGATCATTCTACAGTAAAACTTATATAGCTTAAAATTCCGAAAAAAATGTAACCTCAAAATACATGCAGTTGGTGGCGCCATCTAAGAATAACTGGTCTTCATAATTTGTTGATTGTGCTGACCATAGATTTTTTTTAATACGCCTCGTAGAATGACAAAGTCATGAAATAGAAATGATAATACATTGATAGTAATTTTACAATTTAATTTCATAGACAAGCCAGTTGGCGCAGTTGGTTAAGACACCACCTATCACGCCGCTGGTCATGGGTTCGATCCAGGACAAACATTTATGTGCTTGAACATGTCTGTTTGTCCTGTGTCTGGGTGTAATTATCTATATAAGTATGTATTTAAAAAAAAAGTAGTATATCAGTTATCTGGTTTCCATAGTACAAGCTCTGCTTAGTTTGGGATCAGATAACCGTGTGTGAGGAACGTCCCAGGATATTATATTATAGATAATTTTATGATGTTAAATATTTAATTTCCTGATATAAAATATCAGATCGGTCCTTAAATTTTTACGTTAGTTTTATTAAGAAAATTGCTTGTTATTTTATTACTAATTCAATTATTTAAATATTGATAAATTACACCTAAAATTACACTCAAAATGGCGGCGGAAAATTAATATACCAAGCAATTACAAGAAGCGCTTATGTAGCGTACATTTATTTATATGTACTTACTATCGATTATTTATACTTATTTCTAAATTATCGTGCCGTTTCTTGTCGAATCTATATTTATTTATTTCTAATATTTAATAGTACACTTAAATTAAAATAAAATATTGTTGATACATATTTGCAATTCGAATAACAAGCAATTTTCTTAGAAAAAAAAACTTTCATAATACACTTTTTTTTTTCAATACAAACAGCCACACACTCGACAATTCAATACAACATTATCTTTACATTTTTGTATATAACGACCTACTTACAACAAAGCTTAGCTTGGTCAGAAAAATAAAAAAACTCTGCAATCTTCACTTTGGTGAGTTTTTACTAATAAAAAAAGCGTTAAGTTATATACATTGTTTAAAAAGAAATATAGGAATTCATAGCTCGGATTGCAAAGATTTTTGTTATTTGATAGTTTTGCTAAAATTTATTGAAATACGAAAAAAATACTTTTTTTGTTTTTTTTTTTTATTTCTCTGACCACAAACATCGCTCGAAGGATTATATTCCTGTACATAAGTGAACACATCTTTTAGCATTAATATTGTTATATTATTTATTTAATATAGATTCAAAAATCAGGATAAATTGTAATACATAAGGCTTTCGGAATGACGTCACGAGTTTTCTAATTAAATACAATTTTATTCTGCTTTATTATTTTTAAATAAAATGCATTTATTTTTGATAAAAAAAATTAAATAATATAAAACATAAATACTTGATTATTATTAATATATTATTGATATACAGGGTGATTTTGGTTGGGTATATTAGGCCGAATATTGCGAAAAGTGTACGTCATCAATAATTCTAAAAAAAATGGAGTCTCATTTAGTGTTGTTTTCCATTCATTTTTTTTATGATTATAAGGTAATAGCCTCCGCTCCGCGGTTCCATAGGGGTCTTAGAGCGTACTCCGAAAAACGATAAACGATAGTCCGATCATCGTTGTCAAATTATTAACCAATAGACATGCAGCAAACTGACGAGACGTATATTTTGTGCAACTCTATCTATCGTGTATCGTTTTTCGGAGTAGGCCCTCTTATGTTTTCTCAGATTAAAAAGTAGAATATATGTTATTCCAGGGTATGATCTATCTATGTGCCAAGTTTCATCCAAATAAGTTTTTACGTGAAAGAGTAGCGAACATCCATCCATCCATCCTCACAAACTTTCGCATTTATAATGTTAGTAGAATAGACAAGTACTTTAATCATCTTTTAGCATAAATAAAAAAAAAAAATACCCACCCAATCAAAGTCACCCTCCTCTACAGTTGAATAAATACATGAATTAATGATTTTATCTTACACACATCAAAATTATATTTATATTCATTAAAATACATAAAAAAAAGGTCTAGCCTTTTTAATTCAATACTATGTATTGTTGCATGGAGACTATACAATAACACCACTACCATTTTGGACTTTGTTGCATTGTGATTTCAAGATTTATGTAATTCCTAATTTTGATTAATATATAAACGTATGACATCTTACTTTAAAATTCTAACAAGTAAAACATATTTCATCAAGAAGTACCAACATCTAAAAGCTACATATATCAAATGGCAGAATAATAACAAGATAATTAGAAAAAAAAAAACATGAATATTTTTTTATTGGTACACAGTGAAAAGTAAATTATTTTATTTGGAATAATAAAAAATAGTAATATTCCATTAATATTAATACATAATACCTACCTACAATCTACACATGCAAAACTAGATTAAAAAATAATTAATACAAAGAAAAGTTACTCATTAACTCTATTTATTACTGATGCACGTATTTTTTTAAATCATTTACAATTTCTTTTTTTAATCTATAACACCTAAACTTTAATTAAATTATTTTAAAAGAGGTAAAACTACACACTCATAATTGTCTATGATTATTTAAGAGTATATTGGCTGACAGCTATGACGCCGAAAAAAAACACAATATGGTATATAGTAAGGGCTTAGTTAACTATCGGGGTGCTTATAAATATCCATGAGTCGCAGCAAATACAAAATAAAGTATTATACTCCTCGCTTCTCTAATTTAAATTTTGAAATCTGCGGGGAGTTTGAACCCTCAAAAACCCCCTCTGATTACGCCCGTGGTATAAAGAAATTTGGCAAAATACACAATACACCTGTTAGCTACATTGTTCACACACCGATGGATAGATGGCGCCACATACAACCTACATCGCGCTGGTGAAGTTCGCGCATTACCATATATACCAGAATCCAACATGTACAGTTGGGAGGCTGGTCTCCAGCCTGGGGGAAGATCTTCCCTTTTCAATGGAGGAAACATCCACCTTGTTCTTCCGTAAATACTTGCATCAGTCACACTAAGCACTTCATACAAGCGAACAAAATTGCCTACGTGTGATCACACGCACACAACGAGCGTTGATGCCATTGCTCGATGGGCGGGGGAATACTATCAAGAGCTTAGATAATACACTGATCAAGAGTAATGATATGCTATTTAGATGCGGGGGGCGTGAGTGCCCCCTTTACACAGTAATGGTATTCTTTGCCAGAGGTATGATAGGCGATGATAGCTCAGTAGTAGTGACGTCGAATGCCGAGACAAAGGTCCCGGGTTCGAATCCTACAATGAGCTTGAGCTTTCGGTGAAGGAAAACATCGTGAGGAAACCATAGCACGGTGGTAAGGTACTCTTTGTAGTACCCGCTTGGTTGGCTACCACCCTCAAGTTGAAAATCTGTCGCCAAGCACCTTTCGGTGTGTTTCGACAGCTGCACTTGAGAGCCAGTTCCTTTCTAGTGCTTACCATCATCGGCCACATCATCACTGACCACGGTGAGATTGTGGTCAAACACAGGCCTATATATAGTAAAAAAAAAAAAAAAAAAAGGCATAAATCATATCTAACTTTATTGACTGTAGTACTAGTACTTTTGTTTTTTACAATGTTTAGGCTGCCCGCCCACGTCTGATAAATTTTTTTTGATAGAAAAATAGAACACTGATTGCAATAGTGCAACGCACATGTCCTACAAAAAGTCGGTCAGAAATAAAAAGGAATAAAAATCAGCCTGATTGTCAGTTCTACAAACGTCTGACGTGGGCATCGTGGGCAGACTTGTGACCACAATCTCACTGTTGTGGTAAAATGATTTTACTTTTAGATTTCTTTTCCATTTTTTTTTTATTTTTATCTCACCTACTTTTTTATATTTACAAGTGTTTTATTCTGCGCTCTGAAAACGCAAGTTTATTGCTATTATTTTTAGTTTGTTTTTTTTTACATACAATTTTTTTATAAACTAATAATTAATATTACATTCCTAATAAACAATTGCCATAACTAATGGCAGTAATTTCACCTACCTAATGTTGCTTTTGTTTATATTTTCTTCAGCAACCGAGTGATTCGCAAATTACGAATACATTATTTTTTTAATATGTTACTAGGTATTCGAGTTATTTTGATTTTTTTGTATTTATTTATGAACAAGAAAACGTTAGTCCATTTTGTTATTCAATATCATTTTCTACACAAAGTAAGTTATTTTTTTTGTTTAAAATATATCCTTATTTTTTTATAAAAAATAAATAAATAATTAAAATTATAATACAAAGATTATAATTCCTATTAATACGCTCACAACAACATCGTTAAACGTACATCATATAAAAATAATCATTCCTAACATTAATAGGAATTATAATATTTCCTAAAAACTATATAGGCTTGGCCTACCTTAACTGTAAACTAAAAATTATAATCATTTTCTCCTGAAACGGCATCAAAACCTAAATTTAATAACAGTGACATTTAATTTTTTTTCTCCGCAAGCAAAAACTAAATCAAAATCATTTTTTTTTTTCAACATTTAAACAACAAATGTTTAGTGATGTATTTAAATTGTTTTTTTAAGGGTTACTTTGATTAATCAATTTTACCCCTTAGTCTTTTTCTGAAATCTTTCATTTTAAATTCCGCTTTGCAGAACAAATTCGCAGAACACAGTAAATTCATTGATTTATGCAATACATTTTATAACTTTGCTAGTTCATATAAGCTATTTAGAAAAAAAAACTATAATATTATTTTCATAAACCTATCGATTTACTAAATTTAGTTCAAAAAACACATTCTACATATTAATATGAGCTAAGAAAACGAATCTCACTCAAAACAATTGTTCACAAAGCTATCGAATTCTGCACTCAGCAGTGTCAATAAAATTCTTTCAATTTGATGCATCAAGACAATTTACCAAAATAATTATCAAAAAAACGACGAAGCGCTTCGAGAAAAGGTAGGTAGTGCCCTTGCGCTTCGCTTGGCTCGTTTGGCGGGGGCACGACCGTGCCCCCAGATAATTTTAATTACTCAAAATAAATCTTAAGTATGATGCCTTCATATAAGTGTCTATATGAAGTTTCAAAAATACGTTTTATTTATTTAATATGCCAATTAATACTTAACTACATTTCTAGTAAATCATCAATCGTATTTTTTTTGTAAATTGGCAAAATATAAACTGAGAATTCAAATAAAAGTTATTAAAAAAAAGAATTTTATCTTATCCGATGTTGCAGCAAGCAAGGTGCCTGGTGACTTGCATAATTTAGTAAAATAGACTATACATAATTAGAAAACTATTCGAAAATATCATGTCCTTATACTCCTACTACGGATTTTTCCATAAACCACATCATTACAGCCATAGTCTAAAGCCACCAATCACTTTAAGTTTTTTTTTTGTAGTGTCAATTCGCAGCGGCTAATAAACTCTTTACATAAAGAAAAAAAAACCTTGTTTTACAAACTATCTCACTTCTTTAAACTCTACAATAAAAAAAACTGTAAAAAAAGATACCATGCAATTTCCTTCAACAAAACTCTGCAGAAGTTAGAGGGTTCACTTTTTAGTACTTTGGAGGACAATTTCTCCCAATAGGTTGAGATTGGGCGGCTAAAAAATACGTGTCTGTTATTTTAGACTAATCTCTAAAATATTTAATGTTTTTAATTTTTAAATTATTATTTTCTCTTTTATAATCAAATTACAACTGTAAACCGCTTCAAAATATTTTTTTATTTTAATGGGCTAGTAACAGAGCCCCACAGGAAAGGCCCAGCCTAGTGCGTGTTTCACAAGATATTCTTATGGCATGTGCCTTCAATAAAGAAATATATGTAATATTATTATTTAAGTAAGTATATTATACATCAAAATAAATCAATAGGGTAGTTGACAGACTTATCAAATCAGCTACTTTTTAATAAATGTCAAAACGATAGTTTATATAGAATTTTGTATGAAATATTACACTATGACGTCATAGTTTCACAGCATCAAATCATCTACTCTTAACGGTTCTACTGGTAATTAAAAATCTTAAAAAACATTGAATGTACAACATAGTTGTTGTTTCCACGTGTTTTTAGATGTTTTATGCTGTTAGTGTTTGGTCATTTATTTTTGACAGTGTCAACTACCCTATTCGGAGCCGGGCAGTTGGGTACCTTTCCATAAGTAAGCTTAAGGGATCTGAAGTAAAACCCTGAATAGGTATAGCGAATTCTAGAGTAGAATTCTGTATGGCTCTGAGCCTTTGACTTTGATAAATAATACATTTTTAAATAATATATACATTATTAAATAATACATTTTTCATTATTAGTTTAAAGAATTAAAGAATCTTTATAACTCGATCCGTTCTTTAAACTTTTTTAAATCGATTAATCAATTGAAAATCTCTTGGCATTTCCATTCAATCATCACTCGACTCGTTATCTTCGTTCTTAGTGCAAATATGGAATATTATAACAGGAATCGAACCCAAGACCATACAGGATCCCATGCCGTAGAAACACCACGAGTAACCTCCGGTTACGTCACGAATTAAACCTGAAAATGATAATAATAGATTTTAATAAACCATGAACTTATAAATCTTGGGAGGAAACCAAAAAGAAAATGTCTATGTTTTGTAAAATATAGCTCGAGTCCAGTGACAGTCGTGAGAAGCAACTCTTTTGCAGGCGAATTGTCCTTATTGACTTTAAAAACGTTATTATTATAATTCTTATATTTTCCTGTCAAGGTTGAAATTTAAATAACATTTAAAAATAATAAAAGCGTAACGGAAACTACTTGTTATAAACAAAAGCCATATGACGACAAAATTGTTGGGCCAAATACGGACAGCGACGCCAGACTGGATAAACAAACTTTAATAATAACAAAAGTAAGGTAATTAATAATAAATATCCTGGGACATTGTTCACACACGGTTATCTGATCCCAAACTAAGCAAAGCTTGTATTGTGGACGACCAGATAACTATACTACTTTTTTTTGTAAAAACATACTTATATAGATAATTACATCTAGACTCAGGACAAGCAGACATTTTCATGCACACGAATGTTTGTCCTGGATGGGAGTCGAACTAAGTCGTATCGATTCTAAGAATTCTTTCACTAATAGGAAGCTACATTATCCCCGAAGGTTACAGGCTACTTTTTATACCTCAAATACGAGTGAAACCGCGGGTAAAAGCTAGTAAAGCAGCAACTTACCAGCAGTAGGTGGTACGGAAACAGCAGCTAAACTCTGGAACATTCTCACAAGTCCGTACGAGGATGCGATTCGAGCTGTTCCGAATGCATCAGCCAGGAGTACTGGCACCAGGAGGAACCAGCATCCGAGACAGAGGCCATACGCACCTGGGAATTTAAAGAGTACTATAATTAAAAATAATGAAATAATATTTTTGAAAAACACGAAAAAATATTTTTTATAATTTATTCAGTTAAAATAAATAGATGATACAAATTTTCTATAAAGAAGAAGTAACTATAACGGAAAATTGAATTAAAACTTTAAAAAATTTGGCCCCTTAGGCATAAATAGAAAGGGAAAGTTATCTTACTTTCTTTTAAAAGGCTAAGTTTTTATTAGAATTACAAAAAAAAAATATTTTTCTAAAAAAAACGCCTTGCCTGTCCCCGACAGTTTACTAAGGAACTTCATTTGCGGAGAGCATCTTCTTAAAAGCTTGTATATAAAAAGTTAATAGTAAGATTTGTTTACTTTACCTGAAGCAACAGCCAGCGCCCACCAGGATGTTAAATTAGGTAAAGTCAGAACAGCTACTCCTGCTACCAGAATACTGAAAAAAAAAGAAAAAGTTTCTATCAAAAAATTCATTTTTGGTACAAGTTTTTATTGCCGACTGTACTTGTTTGCACAGTCTTCAACTACTCGTTAAGACGGTTCCAATGAGCCCAAACACGACGGGTTGGTGTTGTTTTATGGTGGAGTTCCTATGGCCACCTTCCAGCTCCAGCATCAGATCAGCTCCATGTCATCATAATATTGCATTGTCACGCGATATATATGTGCATGCAAAATTTCAGCTCAATCAGAAACCGGTAAGAGGGTCAAATTGAACTTGCAAGATTCCATGACAAACATCGGGACAGGTTGTATAAAATATGTTATTAAAAAAATAACCTAAAAACGAACACACGAGTGATTTTACCAAAAATACTTTGCATAATCATACTGTATAATAAGAATTATGATATATTAAAGTTATCATCTCCCTGCCCTGTTCCCAATCATTAGTGGTCGGCGCAATATGTACTCTCCTTCCATTCAGCCCTTCTATCCGTCATATCAGCATTCACTCCTTCCTTACTCATATCATCTTTCACACAATCCATCCATCTCTTGTTCGGTCTTCCCCTTCCCGTATATCCATCAAATCAAATCAAAAATCATTTATTCAGTTTAGGCCCTAATAAGGCACTTATGAATGTCAAAAGTTACAGTTTTACAATAGACTCTACTGTCGGTTCGGAATACACTTGAACTGAAAAGACTCCGGCAAGAAACTCAGCAAGGCTTCTTTTTTTGGTGGATCTTTTTTTTTTAATTTATGTAATTACAGTTTTAAATATACATAAACTTCATACAATTATCACTTGGCCAGGGGGCTGCAAGTGCAGAGAGAAGCTACTACAACCATGTATTCTTGTCTTCTATGTAATGAGCCACCTTATAATAGGCCTTGTCGAACTTATGTTTAACATACTCTTTGAATTTATTATAAGACATCTTAGTTACTTCATATGGGATTTTATTATAAAAGCGAATGCAATTCCCGAGAAAAGACTTATTGACTTTCGCTAGCCTGAATCTAGGAGTAACAATTTTGTCTTTGTTTCTTGTATTTAGGTTATGGCGGCTACTGTTTGTGTCAAATAGATTTAAATTTTTACGAACTAACATAATATTTTCATACATGTATAGCGAAGGTAAGGTTAATAAGTCAAATTCCTTAAACCGATTTCGTAAGGATTCGCGAGGACCCAAGCAATAGATTGCACGAATGGCCCTTTTCTGCAAGATAAAGATAGATTCCAAATCCGCAGCCGAGCCCCACAGCAGAAGACTGTAGGACATCAAACTATGGAAATACGCAACCTAGCTGTAGCCACATCTGTTATATTTCTAATTTTTCTAACTGCAAAAGCGGCGGAACTCAATTTACTAGCTAAGCTTTCTATATGAGGACCCCATTGTATTTTACTATCTTTTATCATCAACTTACATATTCATAACTCTTGTAGTCACATGGGTTTCATCCCTCCTCATAACATGTCCGAACCAGGATAAACAGTTCCCTCTCAACTTATCATTCACTGGTACTACTTTCAAGCTTCCTGTTATGTAGGTACTCATTCGTATTTTGTCATTTTTTGTTACACCACACATCCAATCTTAACATTCTCATCTCAGCTGCAATACCTTACCTGATGATGTATGCTTTTCTTCTGCAAAACAAATGAAGGTCGCACAGCCAGCCCAGACCTAAACGACCGCACAAATCTAGCACAGCGCTGATCGCTACCAATCGACCTGAAAAAATATTAAAATAGTATATTAATTCAGGTGGGTATAAGAATGAGAATGAGGTCATGAGACCGAGACCCAGGCTGTGATAACGAGACCAAGGCAATGATACTGAGACCGAGGCCATGATACCGAGACCAAGGTAATGATACTGAGACCGAGGCCATGATACCGAGACCAAGGCAATGATACTGAGACCGACGCCATGATTTATTTATTTAATATAATTATTACGGTAGGACACCAATTACAATAATTACAATGATATTGAGGCCAAGGCCACGAGACCGAGGCAATGACAACGACACCGAGTTTTCGTTCGAATCTAATTTTTAGGGTTTTTATTAAAGAACCATTCTGTAGTCTCTTGGGAAATCCATAAAATTCAAAATGCAGCCCTTATCTAAAGGTGTATAAAGGTTCTCACCAGCGGCGGTCTTGGTGTGTCCAGCTGCGACAGTATATGCGGGTAGATAGTACAGCGCGTACGGTGACCCGCATGACATCAGCGCTACCGACGCGCACAGTAGACCGAAACGCCACGACTTTAACAACGAAACATCCAAGTACCTGCAAGAAACAATTTATTATGGCAGTTTTTTTAATCAAAATGAAGGTTTACAAGCAGGCAGGCGGTCCACCTGATGGTAAGTGGTTACCATCGCCTATCGCCATTTGCAATACCAGAGGTAATTGCCAATGTGTTGTCGACCTGTTACAATGACAAAAAAGCACCTGGCTCTCAAGTGCAATTGCCGGAACAAAAAGGTAGGTGCTTGGCGATAGATTTTCAACTTGAGGGTGGTAGCCAGCCATACGGGTACTACAAAGTACCCTACCACCGTGCCTCTATGGTTACCTCACGATGTTTTCCTTCACCGAAAACTCAAGCTCATTGTAGGATTCGAACCCACGACCTTCGTCTCGGCATTCGACGACACCTTCTTACCACTGAGCTATCATCGCCTTAAAAAAACAATAAACCTACATAACTAAAATCCTCCATCTGCTACTGGAAACTCCTGTATTTCTTACCGGGATATGGTCGCAATGCATCCTCTCTTCTTCTCCACTACGATATCTTCCTTGGGTACTTCTTGCTCGGGTTTGGCGGTAACTGGCTCGACTATCTTGCTTTGAATGATCCGGCTGGGCAACGGCGGACGGATGTATAATGATCTGGAATATAATAAATACATAAATATCCTGGGACATTTTTCACTCACGGTTATCTGATCCCAAACTAAGCAGAGCTTGTACTATGGACAACCAGATAACTGATATACTACTTAAACTACTTTTTTTTGAAAACACATACTTATATAGATAATTTACACCCAGACACAGGACAAACAGACATGTTCATGCACACAAATGTTTATCCTAGATGGAGAATCGAACGGCGTAATTGGTGGAGTCTTAACCAACTGCGCCAACTGGCTTGTTAAATCTTTTTATCATAATAATAAAGCTGAGTTTGTTTGTTTGTAGTACCCTCATAACTTATTAACGTCGACAGTAACAATAGACTCTACTACCGAAAACAAGTTAAACAGAAAACAAATATTTAGTAACTAATTCCGCTGGATCTCTTTCTCTGTCAAGTCCCACACAAGGAAACTTGACAGGGAATCGACACGTGTGTAGCGACCCCTGTCAGCTACATAGTTCAGACACCGCATGGATAGATGGCGCTACAATAGATAAACACTACAAACAGAACTATCTACATACAAATCTACATCGCGCTAGTGGAGTTTGTTCGCATATTTGCATATATACAAGATTCCAACATCAACAGTTGGACCGCGGTCCCCAGGCACGATGAGCCTGGAAGATCTTCCCTTTTCAATGGAGGAATCACCCACCTCGTTCCTCCATACGTGTTTCGCTTCTTCACGAAGCATCATCAGGTCGTAGTAATCACACAGACTCGAACACAGAAGAAGACTCGACAGAAAAACGCGTATGAACGCGCACAAGCACACACACACTGAGCTCCGCAGACGTGTTGCCTCGCCGACCGCCGAACAGAAAGTGAGTCTTTCGTAGTCCTGTTAAGTTTCCTTGTGTGGGACTTGACAGAGAAGGAGATCCATCGGAATTAGTTACTAAATATTTATCTTCTGTTTAATCTTATAATGGTCACGCCTGAGTCAGTTAGTTATCTACCACCGGTTCCACATACACTTGAACTGAGAAGACTCCGACAACCTCAGCAAGGCCTCTTCTTTTGACTTCATTTAATTACAATTTTAGTTTTAAATATAGGTACATAAACTTCATATCATATAATGTAGGGGGCTGCAAGTGTAGAGAGAAGCTACTACAACCATGTATTCTTGTCTTCTATGTAATGAGCTACCTTATAGTAGGCCTGTCCATAATCATCACAATTTAACGTACCTGCTTATTTTTCTCCTGCTTGACTTATAAACACAGGTGCTGTCTGTGGACAGATCCTCGACTGAATGAAGAATGGAAGACGAACGAGTTGGTCTGAGACGTAGCCGGATCACTTCTCTGGGTAATCCTGGAAATATGGCTCATTATCATCATCATGTCCTAGAATAATTTATGTAGTTACAATATTTTAAGCTCCACATAAATTGATTCGACAATTTTATTTGTGTGTTTTTTGCACTTGTTTTTGATAAAATTCTCGGTGTCACTGTATGTTCGTGATGTCGATGGGTTAATATTTATTTATCGACCTGAGCATTATGCTGAGTCAGGATCTATTCTTGACAACAACATACATTATTGTTTGTTTGTTTAGTTGTTTGTACTCTTTTTTATTTTATTTTGTAAAGTTGTATGTTGTTATGAATAAATAGTTTTTCTTTCTTTTTCTGAAAGACGGCCACTGCTGGACAAAGGGCTCCCACAAATCCGGTTATCCAGTTTCCCGCGACCCTCACCAGACCGTGGGAAGGCTGCCCACGCTGCATGTTCAGGTTGGTGGTGGCCACTCGAGAACCCTTCTGCCCCGATGTGACCCACCCACTACCACTTTAGTTTGGCAATTCTTCGGGCTATTGGTCATAGCAGACATATCAACTCGAAAAAGCGATCGTCAGCGTATCGCCTTTCAACCAGGCGTCAACCTAACGCAAGCACGTAACAAAAGCGGATCAACTACGCAGCTAGGCGACGCCTCGCCGAGCGCTGGTTGACGCCTAGCCGTAAGCTTGGTAACGCCTAGCTGTAAGCCGTTCGTGAGCTTGTCCCGAGGCGAGACGATTAGTGTACATTGCAATAAGGAGTTTCATACAAAGAATACTAAACAGCTCGAGTTGATACGGTGACGATCGCTTTCCGTATTGATATATGCTAACCTTATAGTAGTTGGTTCGCCTGGGGATCTCATCATTTCTGATTCGGTCTCGGAAATGCAGTAGTGTGAGTGTCAAGTATTGATTATAAATGCTCACCTACAACGCCGAGAACATCCATGCCTTCAGAGTCTTCGGAATCCGAAAACTGGGACTGCATCGGGGGGCGAGGTATCTGTAAAAGTGTTTGTGTATAAAGCGAAGAATATTGACAAACCAGTTGGCGCAGTTGGTTAAGACACCTATCACGCCGCTGGTCATTGGTTCGATTCTCATCCAGGACAAACATTTTTGTGCATGAACATGTCTGTTCGTTTGTCTGGGTGTAATTATCTATACAAGTATGTATTTACAAAAAAAAGTAGTATATGTAGTATATCAGTTACCTGGTTGTCCATAGTACAAGCTCTGCTTAGTTTGGGATCAGATAACCGTGTGTGAAGAATGACCTAGGATATTTATTTATTTAATACTAGATTCCGCCCCGCGGTTTCACCCGCGTTCCCGAGTAATCACATGTTTTCCCGGGATAAAAAGTATCCTATGTGTTAATCCAGGTTATAACCTATCTGTGTTCCAAATTTCATCCAAATCCGTTCAGTAGTTTTTGCATGAAAGAGTAACAAACATCCATCCATCCATACTTGACTTGCATGCCTGCGAGCTGCAAAAATAAACTTTGCATGCCAGAACTGGCAGAATATGTTGATCCTTTATAAAAATTAGATCATTGTTATCATATTCTTGCAAATAAAAATCTTTATCATACTCAAAAACTTTCGCATATATTAGTAGAAACTAGCACTTGGAGACATACCTCAAAGAGTCCAGGATGTATCAGCTCATTGATTAAGTTGGTTCTCTTAGTGTCCTCACTGAGGAGAGCATTCTTCTGATTCAGCGCCAGTTCAGTGTCATGTTGGAACAAGTTCTGAAGTCTGTTGTCTTTCGACGGGTCGATTTTGACTAAAATTATGAGAGTAAACATTAAATAAAAGACTGATAGAGTAATGGAAACTATGTACCTATGTATAGGTCTGTGTTTGACCATAATCTCATCGTGATCAGTGGTGATGTGGCTAATAGAGTAGAGTAATTTCTTTTGTTATTAATCAGTAAATATGCTACCATTCTTCTCGCAAATAACATGTTGATAACTTACGACCTATAACTGAGCTGCAATTAGCAAAAAACGTGATAAAATTTGAATTTCGCGCTCCTAGCGAAGGTTTACCCTTAAGACAGATTTAAAAGAAGCACGTAACTTACCATCTTGCATCTCATTCAAGAGCGTGGTGTGTTCGGTGGTGGTGGTGGTGGTGGTGGTGGGCGTGGGGGCGGGGGCGGGGAGGTGGGCGGCGCTCGGCGCCGGCGCCGGCCGGTACAGCGTCGCCGACACGCACACGTGCAGCATGCCGCCACCTGGGACAATCAACTCTTTTGACAAGGAAGGCCTACTATAAGGTGGCTCATTACGTTGAAGACAAGAATACATGGTTGTAGTAGCTTCTCTCTATCAGATACTGCTTTTCAGACATTCTAAATATATATAAAAGGAGAGCGGGACTGAGAGGAGTGGGACCCGCGACCTTCGTGTCAGCATTCAACGCCACTACCACTGAGCTGTGTTTTGATTTAGCCTGTATTATTATTGGTATCTAGTGTCATCATACTGAAGGATAATTTCTGCCCGAAGCCGACTTAAATGGCCTAAAAACATTGGCTAAAATATACAAAAGGCAAAGAACTGACTGACTGATCTATCAACGCACAGCTCAAACCACTGGATGGATCGGACTGAAATTTGGCAAACAGATAGCTATTTTAATTGGCCAAGAAATATGGAAGATATAAACATTTTTATCTACTCTCATATCGTAATGTTCTTATTATGAAATCAAAATCAGTACTTTAATGAGCCACTTTAGGCACACCCGTGTATAATGATTCATTATAGTACAGTTGTTGTTGCCAAGATAATGCTATAAAATAACTTTTTTTTTTTTTTTTTGCAAAGTTGGTAGTTTTTTTTTTTTTTAAATGACATTATTTATATGAGTTTAGATAAAGTACTGTATGATACTGCACATAATTAGGTATTAAAAACTCGTGTGATACTATTAAGAACCTCGACTGCGGCTCGGTACTTAAAATCACACTCGTAGTTAATAACCCCTATTATGCAACAGTATCATAAACTACTATAAACTACTAATTAGACAGAGATCCGACATAGTATATGACGTTTTAATAACACTGCGTCCTTATAAACTCCATGCTAAATTTCTTTAAAATATACTAGCGGCTCCCCGCGGTTTCACTTGCATTCTCGGGATAAAAAGTAGCCTATAACCTCCGGGGATAATGTAACTTCCTATTAGTGAAATAATTTTTCGAATCGGACCAGTAACTTCGGAGATTAGCGCGTTCAAACAAACAAACTCTTCAGCTTTATTATTAGTATACATATAAATAGATTATGTTAAATCCGACAATAAACTTACCTAAAAGCAATACAGTTCCATGAAAACCGAATTTATCCACCAGTTTCTCTATCAACATCGGAAAAACGAAACTGCCTACTGCCGTCCCACTCACACATATGCCGTTTGCTAGAGCCCTGAAAAAAATATATTATTAAAAACCCAAAAATAAAAACAATATATCTAACTCTCCAAGAAATCAAGCCATTTTCGCCCGGTTCGATTCCCATCCAGGACAAACATTTGTGTGCATGAACATGTCTGTTTGTCCTGTCTGGGTGTAATTATCTATATAAGTATGTATTTTTTTTAAGTAGTATATGTAGTATATCAGTTATCTGGTTGTCCATAGTACAAGCTCTGCTTAGTTTGGGATCAGATAACCGTGTGTGAAGAATGTCCCAGGATATTTATTTATTTATTAAATCTAAAGAATTCTAGAACCGATTAGCTCTCGCTACGCCACTGATGATAGATTGTCATACCTGTGTTTGTCGAAGTATTGCGAGACGATGACTATGCCAGGGGTAGTTGACAGTCCTCCCCCAATACCTTGTAAAAGAAAAATTAATATAGAGATAGGCTAGTTGACAGTGTCAAAAATAAATGACCCAACACTAACCAACGCATAAAACATCTAAAAACACGTGGAAACATCAAATATGTTGTACATTTGATGCTTATGATTTTTAATTATTAGTAGAACCACTAAGAGTAGATCATTTGATGCTGTGAAACTATGACGTCATAGTGTAGTATTTTGTACAAAATTCCATATAAACTATCGTTTTGACATTTATCAATAAAATGCTGATTTGATATTTCAGTCAACTACCCTATTGTTGAAAATAATTTAATGATATTAAATCAAAATAAAACTAAATATAATTTAAAAACAAGTCAAGCGAACCAATATATCTGATATAACAAAAACTAAAAGTATAATTCATTGTTCTATGCTAAAACTAAACTTAATTATAAAACATAAACTTAGAACCTAAAATATATCTTGACACTGGCAAAGTACACAAACCGTGTGATGCTTAAAAAAAAAGGAAAAAAACCGAATCGCAGCATACTCTTACCAGTCATGACTCCAAAGCTCAGCAAGAGGTGCAACAAGCCTTGACTGAAGTAGGACAATGCGAGGCCGGTCGCGCAGAACAGTCCTCCAATGAACACCACCAGGCGGCAGGAGTACTTCTCACAGAGAGCTGATGATAACGGGGCTGGAGAACAATAATGTAGGTTAGATAGAAGAAGCTATTTTTACTAGTTATTATTAGCGCTGTAACTATCAGCAACGAAGCATAGTGCTGTAGCACTGTCACTATATGAGCTACGCTCCGTAGCGCAATAAACTATCAGCTAAGAAGCGTAGCAAGTGTCTACAAGCGCTGTAGTACTAACACTATGCTACGCTCCGTAGCGCTGTAACTATCAGCAACGAAGCTGGCAAGTGTCTACAAGCGCTGTAGCACTAACATTATGAGAGCTACGCTCCGTAGCGCAGTAAACCATCAGCTACGAAGCGTAGGCAAGCATCTACAAGCGCTGTAGCACTAACACTTTGAGAGCTACGCTACGTAGCGCTGTAACTATCAGCTACGAAACGTAGAAAATGTCTACTAACTAACACTATGCTACGCTCCGTAGCGCTGTACCTATCAGCTACGAAACGTAGCAAGTGTCTAAAAGCACTGTAGGACTAACGCTGTGCTACGCTCCGTAGTGCAGTAACTGTCAGCTACGAAGCGTAGCAAGTGTCTACAAGCACTGTAGCACTGCCACTATGAGAAACTTCTAGGCTTTGTGTGCTTGCCACCATCGGCCACATCATCACCGACCATGGTGAGATCGTGATCAAACACAGGCCTATACATAGAAAAATAACTGTTATTCTTTAATAAAGTGGAATATTAATACTATTGTACTTACCAAGAGCCAGGCACAGAGTGGACAGCGCAGCAGGTATCCACGAGGCTACAGACTCCGAGGAGTCGGGGAAGGTCTCCATGATCTCCACATACAGCACTCCATAGGACTTGAAGAGTCCAGCCACCCAGAACTGCACCATGAACGCGCCAAACACCACCACCCAGCCGTACCCACCGTCCGGAGGGCAGTTGCTGCTGGGAACGAGAATTTAAAGTTTATGTTAAGGCGATGATAGCTCAGGTTGTCAGGGTTGGTAGATTGGCGGTTTTTTTCGCATTTCTGTGGAAAAGTTCATTCTTGGGGAAATGAAATCCTTGGGGACAAATTTAACTCAGAAAATGTTATTGTTAAGAGAAGATGAAGTATCGGAAGTTTTAAACGATTTACATGAATCAGTTGTATAGGTCGCGTCATGTAAAAAGAACGGTAGAAGAAAGTGGAGAAGGTGTGTTTGCGCATGTCTACACTCGCGCACGAACGAACTAAGCGCTTATTATTATATTTTTGCCTTTCGCTCGTGGCTTCGTATATTGATTATTGGTAGGTATACAGACCACATACCACCAAATAGACCGATAAATCGCTTAATGCGCAGCTTACTTACTGCCAGCGTTCTTTTTACATGACGCAACATGTAAATCGTTTAAAACTTCCGATACTTATTGTTAGTTGGCGCAGTTGGTTAAGACACTACCTATCCCCCTGCAAGTCGTGGGTTCAATTTCCATCCAGGACGAACATTTCGGGTACATGAAAATGTCTCTCCTAATTCTGGGTGTAATTATCTATAAACGTATGTATTTACAAAATAAAATAGTATATGTAGTATATCAGTTATCTGGTTGTCCATAGTACAAGCTCTGCTTAGTTTGGGATCAGATAACTGTTATAGACTTAGGTACCTTTTATAATCTGTGAGTGGAGTTTTCCTCCCGCGCTTTTGGATATGTGTATATGTCACGTCACATTTATGAAATTAATAAATTATCTTTCTGATTATTAAAACACTACTTCAAGTATTAATTAATTACTCACTTTAATATTTATACGAGATATAACAATAACCGTGTGTGAACAATTTCACAGGATATTTATTTATTGATTTCATTAACTCATTGCGTTTGATCTTGGACTCTGGGGATCTGAGAGCCAGGGACTTTTTTGCCCAGAGACATTCTGATCATTCAGCGAAACAACGCCGCAAGTGTCATGGGTACCATGCCTAATTTTGAAGTAGGTTATTTTTGTAATTTGTAGTTATTTAGTTTAAGGTTATTTTTCGATAATTTGATGTGTGAATAAAGCCTTTGGTTCGGGATGTAGGTTGGCTTTTCACCTGATGTTAGCGTTAAAATGATACGAGGATCTCGGAGCAGTATATATATATAATATTATATTTGATCGTACAGTATTGGTACAAACTCTATCATAAGAGAAGCTATACTAAAAGACTTGTTCCAGACCATGTCTTGGAAAATCAATCTCTTGTCTTACTGACCAAAGAGAATTTATGACAAGCTACGTTTTAAAATAACAGTATAAAATTATTTCTTTATGTATGGTTATATACAAGTTTTTTTTTTTTTTTTTATTTATTTATGAAAAAAAAGTTACATTTTTTACAAATAAGTATCTGCCAAACTACATTGCAGTTTGTCGGCAGTTAGTTCTCATGTTTTAACAAAAGTCCTTCCATATGTCTCTTTGTATGTCCGTCTGTTTGTATGTTTGTCTATATGTCTATCCTTATGATTGTCAGTTAGTATGTATGTCTGTCTGTAGTAGGTAAGTAGAAAGTGGTGTACGCACGATGTGGTTAGTCTCGCTATGTTGTTATGGACATAAAGATAAATAATGTTTTTTAAGTACTTTTTTTTAGTTGGTTTGAAATTATAAAAGAGGTTGGTAGCATTAAGCCACCACATTGAATATTAAGAAACTTACTAAGTCGAACCAGTAGCTGGACGTAGTTTCCTCGATGCAGCCAGCAGGGGTCGCGCTGTGACTGACGAGAGCGTCAACAGCGAATCCTCTTCCTGCTCGGTTGGCGACATTGCTGATAGGTACGCGCCAACTTGCTATCGAAAATACAAAATTCAAACGCTGATGTATTGAATCCAAGGTATCATTTTTTATTTTTTAATTCTTGGAGTTTTAGTATTATTTTTACCTACAGAATATAACCTTAGAGTTATGGGATATAAAAAAAACATGTTGTATATATATATATATCCATGAATTGCTCGTTTAAAGGTATTAGGCAGACTTCTTATAGGTTTTCCTGTAATCTATAGGTAAAGAACTATTATCTGTATTTTTTTCAAAATGTTTGGCCCAATAGTTTCGGAGATAAGGGGGGGGGGGGGGGATGGTCAATTTTCGCCAATTTTCTTAAATAACTTCAAAACTATTTATATTAAAAATATTTAAGAAATATATTTGAGATCCTCACAACGAGTCCTTTCATTTGATATGTCACACAATATAGTCTGCTAAACTTTTTTTTTAAATTTTCTAATTTACCCCCCAAAAGTAGCCCCCATGTTTGAAATTCATTTATTTACGTAACACGTCCATGTTTGGGTCACCGACTTACATGTGTGCACCAAGTTTCAACTCAATCCAGTCCAATATTTTCGGACAGACAGACAGACGGACAGACGCACGAGTGATCTTATCGTTTTTGACTTCAAAACAGTACAAATATATTATTTAGTTTTCCTGGGACCCCATTATTAGATCCTGACTTGGTTAATATGGGCCACCTCAGGCGTATACTCTTTCGAATAAAAAAAGGAATACTGAAAATCGTTCGATATTTGGCGGAGTATCGCGTAATAAACATACAGTAGAGTTGAGGACCTCCTCCTTTTTTAAAGTCGGTTCATCATCATCATGTCAGCCGATAGACATCCACTGCTAGACAAAGGCCTTCCCCAAGGATGTCCATGATGGCCGGTCTTGCCCTAACCGCATCCAGCGGTTTCCCGCAACCCTCACAAGATCATCGGTCCACCTTGTGGAGGGCCTGCCCAAGCTGCGTCTTTCAGTTCGTGGTCGCCACCTGAGAACCCTTCTGCCCTGCGGCCGTCGGTTCTACGAGCGATGTGCCCTGCCCACTGCCAATTCAGTTTGGCAATTCTTCGGGCTATATCAGTTAAAGACGGTTAAAAAATAATAAAACATTTGTCCGTAAAAGATTGCATTAGTCACGACAACTGACTAAATAAGTCTTTTATAGACAAATGACTAATAAAAGCCTTAGAAATTAGTCATAATTGTGACCTGAATTCAAACATGAAGTTTCAGTAATAATATTGATTCTAAATAACGACTGTGAGAGATATCACGAACTGAGTTGGCAAACTGCCAAAACATCAAACACGAAGGTCGATTTTAAAACTCAAAACTCATTTATTCAGTTTAGGCCCTGATAAGACATTTATGAACGTCGGAAGTTACAATAGACTCTACCACCGGTTCCACATACATTTAAACTGAGGAGACTCCAGCAAGAAACTCAGTAAGGCTTATTTAATTTGATTTTTTTTTTTTAAAGGACTAAGTTGGTAGCCTCAGATGGCTGCAACAACCTTACCGGACAAATCGGCGAGCGCAGAGGGCTCTCAGCCGGGTAATATTTAGGTAACAACGCCTGAGGGCACCCCCGAATGGGGTACGAACCTCGGCTCAGGGCGTTACCGGGGGAGGGGGAGGATTATTTCATTTGAATTTATGCAATTACAGGTTTAATATAAATATACATAAAGTTCATTAATAGTGACTTGTGGATGTGGCTGCAAGTGCAGAGAGAAGCTACTACAACCATGTATTCTTGTCTTCAAAGTAATGAGCCACCTTATTTGACTTTGAACATTGACTTATTACTAAGGCCTTGTTATGGCACTTATGAGGTAGTAAATATCTATACAAATAATAAAGCTGAAAAGTTTGTTTGGTTGTAGGCGAAATCGAGAAATTCTTTCACTAATATGAAGCGGTTAACAAAAAGAGTACACGCATAACATTTTTGCTTATGTACCGATTTTATTAATTATTTATGTGGTTCTGTATAGCTCCAAGGTTCCATATTAAATATATTGGCTTTGAAGGAGGTTTTACTCTTTTTAGGGTTCCGGAACTCAAAAGAAAAAAACGGTACCCTTATAGAATCACTAGTGTGTCTGTTTGTCCCAAAATACTGGACTGGATTGAATTTAAATTTGGTACACGTGTACCTAAGTCGGGGAACCAAACATGGACGTGTAACGTAAATAACTGAATTTCAAATATTAAAAAAAAAGTTTTGCAGACTATATATTGTGCAACATAGATCTATCTCAAATAAATAGGGCCAAAAGTTTTGAAAAAAATACAGATGATAGTTTTTTCCTATAAATTACAGAAAAAGTCTACAAGTATTTAGAGTAACATAGGAAATTATGGAACCCTCGGTGCGCGAGTCGACTCGCGCACTGTACTATTTTTTAAGAGTAAGTTGATTATTTCTAACTGACCCGCTTTCTTTGCGACCCAGTGTATTTACAGGCATAGATATAAAACTTGGAGATACTTACAGAGGCTAATGGCAGCTCAAGGAGGAGACTTGAGGGCCGCTCCCTCTGCTCCGGCGGCGCTGACTGTACTGAGAGCAAGGACCCAGCATTGTCTGGTGACAGTGTTGCCTGACAAATAAAATTAATACCAGAAAGGAGTTTTAGACGATTTTCAATAATTTTATTACAAATTCGACAAGCCAGTTGGCGCAGCCTGTAGCGCCACTGGTCGTGGGTTCGATTCCCATCCAGGACAAACATTTGTGTGCATGAACATGTCTGTTTGTCCTGTGGGTGTAATTATGTATATTAGTATGTATTTACAAAAAAAAATGTAGTAGTATATCAGTTAACTGGTTTCCATAGTACGGACGACCACAAGCCAAGGTAAACACTGCGGCACCTTATGCGGTTGTAGTAGGAGCTAATTTGCAACAAAAAGGTGTAGCTTGATCTGTGGCCGTGTGTACAAGCTCTGCTTAGTTTGGGATCAGTTAACCATGTGTGAACAATGTCGCAGGATATTTATTTATTATTATATCACAGACACAACGCATTGCTCGTAAAAAAAACCACGTTTAAGGCGATGATAGCTCAGTGGTATTGACGTCGAATGCCGAGACGAAGGTCCCGGGTTCGAATCCTACAATGAGCTTGAGCTTTCGGTGAAGGAAAACATCGTGAGGAAACCATAGCACGGTGGTAGGGTACTTTGTAGTACCCGCCTGGCTGACTACCACCCTCAAGTTGAAAATCTGTCGCCAAGCACCTTTCGGTGTGTTCCAACAACTGCACTTGAGAGCCAGTTCCTTTCTAGGCTTTGTGTGATTACCATCATCGGCCACATCATCACTGACCACGGTGAGATTGTGGTCAAACACAGGCTTATACATAGTAAAAAATATATACATAAATAAACGACAAAGAAAGTACCTCAGCGATGGAGTCTGCCGGAAGGTCGATGGAACATGACAAGGTATTTGATGGCGGCGGCGCTGAAGTGCCCAGGACTTGGGGATCCAACTTTGACAGCTCCTGTCAAAAAGAATGACAAAATCTAAATTATTTTATTACATACAATACAAGTTTTTTAACTACATATGTTAGTGGTATATTGTAAGGGAGGGAATCATCCCCACCCCCCCTAAATCTTTAATCGTCATCCATATGCTACGATAACCGTTAATATTATCACAGACTACATAGAGTAGAGATACTACGTACCATTAATTCCAACAATAGGATAGTTTCCTGACACATCAAATCAGCTACTTTTTATTAAATGTCAAAACGATAGTTTTATATGGAATTTTGTATGAAATACTACACTATGACGTCATAGTTTCACAGCATCAAATGATCTATTCTTAGTGGTTCTACTGGTAATTAAAAATCATACAAAAAGCATTAAGCTTTGTATGATTTTTAATTAAATAAATACCCTGGGACATCCTTCACACACGGTTATCAAACTAAGCAGAGCTTGTACTATGGAAACCAGATAACTGATATACTACATATACTACCTTTTTTTTTTGTAAATACATACTTGTATAGATAATTACACCCAGACTCAGGACAAACAGACATGTTCGTGCACACAAATGTTTGTCCTGGATGGGAATTGTACGACATATTTGATGTTTCCACGTGTTTTTAGATGTTTTACGCATTGGTTAGTGTTTGGCGTAGACCCGAGTCTTTAAGGTGTTTGGTCATTTATTTGTGACACTGTCAACTAGCCTATTATATTATACTAGCTTTCGCCCGGCGGTTTCACCCGCATTAGAGTTCATGAACACCCCGTTCTCAATTTACCCAACCAAATAATATGTAGGTCAATTTGTCCGTTAGTATTCTCATACCTTGAAAACCACAGTACAGATTATGAAGCGCTTTTCTAAGATAGGTATCCTCTTAGGTTCGTTCCTAGATGAAGGTTTTAGGCTATTTAATATCCAGGGACGATTGAATACATAAATATATACTTGTCAAAAATTACAATCCATTATTAGTAATACCTAAGTTTTTGTTACGTTAAAAAAAACAGTCAAAGGTTCAGAGCCATACAGCCTTCTTATTATTTTGTATTTTTGTAGGTATATTGAATTTTTATGTTTGATATTTTTTTTATAAGTTTCGGATGGCATGCAATGCAGGAGATAAAGGTTTTTCTTTCTTCTTTCTTTCTAAACGTTCAAACAGAAAATTGGCAGAGAGGTGAGATAAGAAGGTAGGTATTTTTATCCCAGGACTTGAGAGAAACTAAGGACAGCTTCTTAAATTATTGTCTCAATGATACAATACAGATTAATGCAAAATTGTCAAGAACTGCCAACATAAACCTATCTATAATTTATCTATACTAATAATAATCTATATATCTATCTATCTAAACTATAATGAAACTGAAGAGTTTTTGTTTGTTTGTATGAACGCGCTAATCTCTGGATCTACCAGTCGGATTTGGAAAAATCTTTTTGCAATTGAAAACCTGAAGAAAAATATGTGAAGAATGTCCCAGGATATTTATTTATTTTTGTATAGCACGGGCGATGCGACGCGGCGCCCGGTGTAACCCGAGCAATACCGAAAAGAACCGAACTATGCACGACTTCACCGACATGAAGTCCTATACGTAATTTTTTTGATGATAATTGCTTTAACGCTGAATATTTTTAAGTTGAATTGTTGTAGATATTATATACAAACAAATTCATAGGAACAAATACTACTTAGGAAGGTCCTAATTATTTCAAAATTGGTTTTGGGTTTATTTTTACTAAATTTGTTTTTTTTTTATTTCTTGAGTGAGAACTTAATCTATCTATAGGTAGTAATAATAAAGCTGAAGAGTTTGTTTGAACGCGCTAATCTCCGGAGTTATTGGTCCGATTCGAAAAATTGTTTCACTAATGGGAAGCTACATTATCCCCGATGGTTATAAGCTACTTATAAACCCGCGAACGAAACTGCGGGGAACAGCTAGTTATTTTATATAAACTAAATGCTATTATAATTTTAGATCACTTGTTTAAGATATTGAAGAAAAATAAAAGCTTTATTACTTTATTTTGGCATGAAAGTTGAACAATACTGTGAGTGGAATAGGGTTCTTAGTTTGCTATAAACAATGCTTGCTATGGTATAGCTTAAATTCATAAAATATGGTACTTATATGAATAGAGTAGCCTTATACAGTCTGATGAACTTTTTTTTAAAATCATATAAATATATATGACTAAAATTTAGAATAATTTTGATTTCTATGTTGTTACATTTGTGTTAATTAGTCTATATTCAAAGTTTTGGATCTTTTTCTCAAGTAATTGCAAAAATATTAAAGGGCAAAAATGAAATATTTGACCCTCTATAACATTGTATTGCTAAATAGTATTACAAAATGCTTTACGATTCTTATAGTTCTCGCTATGGGTAGCTTATAACCAGAAATTCGTGGTTCTTAAATGAATAGGGAAAGCGTTATACAGGTTAATGAAAAAAAATTAAAAAGGTCATAAAATTGTCCATGATTATAAAGTTTAAAATTATTAATGTGCATATTGTTACAATTATGTTACATGGTCTACACCCAAAATTTTAGATTCGTAGCTCAAGTAATTGCAAAAATATTAAGGGGCCAAAATACAATTTTCCACCCTCTATAACATTTCATTGTTAAATAGTATTGCAAAATGCTTTGGGATTCATATAGTGCTTGCTATAGGTAGCTTATTTCCAAAAAAAAATGCTTCTCAGTTGATCATATCATGCGTTATACAGGTTGATAAAAAAAAATTAAAAAGTTCATAAAATTGTCTATGATTTAAAAAAATAAATTTTTTGATTTGCATGTTGTTGAATTTGTGTAACATGGTCTACAACAAAAATTTTAGATCCCTAGCTCAAGTAATTGCAAAAATATTAAGGAGCAAAAATAAAATTTTCCAGCCTCTATAACATTTCATTGCTAAATAGTATTGAAAAATGTTTTAGGGTTCTTATAGTGCTTGCTATAGGTAGCTTATTTCCAAAAAAAAATGCTTCTCAGTTGTATGATACTTGCGTTATACAGGTTGATAGAAAATATTTTAAGGTGTCATAAAATTGACAACTATGAAAAATTTGAGAAACACTGGATTGAATATTGTTCCAATTGTATTGAGGTCCCTAGCTTGAGCCATTACAAAAATATTAAAGTGCAAAAATTGGATATTTCACCCTTTATAACTTTATGCCACATGAAAAGTTTGAGAAACTTAACATAACATTTCGAAAAAAATACTGTAGAAAGCTTATATTCCAAAAATCAAGCTTCTGCTATGAATATTAACTGAGAAAAACAGGATGCTAAAAGTAAATTTTCAACATTTTTACTTTGTCTATGGACAAAACTTTGACAAACTCCGAGTTGAAATTTGTAGTATTTGTATAGCATAACGCCTATACGAAATTTCATTTGCCTATCTTCAGCCGTTGCAGAGATATAAGAGTTTGAAAAATGCATAATTTCCTTCGGTAATATCTTCCTCGAAGAAAAAAAGTTTGAGAAACGCCGAAAATACAATTTAGCAGTATTATTAAACTACCTACACTATAAATTTTGAGTTTGTAGCATTCAAACTCACAAAGTTATCAAAGTTTATCGGAAACAAAGCAAATCCTTTATTTTTTTAAATTTTCCTCCCATAGACAAAAGTTTGAGAAACCCATATCTAATATTTTTTACTGAAAAATCTACATTAAAAATTTCAGACTTCTAGACCGTAAGGTGCCAGAGATATTAAGATTCTTAAAATTGCACAAAGGGCCTGTGCGCCGCCGCTGCGGAAAGGAATTTCGAAAAATCGCTTCTTAAATGGGGTCTACGTGACGAAATCTATGCACATGCCAAATTTCATATTAATCGGTTCAGTGGTGTGGGCAGGGGGATGTTTACCCAAAAAACCGCTACTCTTTTATATATATAGAATAGAAAAAAGTTTTTAGATTTTCGAATGTTTGCGACTCTAATCATGCATTAAATTATGGTTCCAGTAAAGTACGTATTTTGCATCAAATATTCAGTCAGTGACCGTCAATATTCTACGAATAGAAACAATCGATGAACCTTGTTAGTGAAGACTATAAAAATCAATATCTACTGATGCTATATAAATGAAATGGTATTATGGATGTTTCTTCCCCTTGATTGGATTTTGATTATAGATGTTTGCTTTTCACTTCATATATTTTAGGCACCTGCCACACCGCCGACGAGAAAGCAATATTTATATTATAGCTATCGAAGATTTTCTCGCTCACAAGAAACGTATAATCCTACTAATATGGTAAATGCGAAAATTTGTGAGGATGTATGTTTGTTACTCTTTCACGTAAAAACTACTCAACAGATTTGGATGAAATTTGGAACACAGATAGTTTATAACCTAGATTAACACATAGGATACTTTTTATCCCGGGAAAACATAAGATCCCTCGGGAACGCGGGTGAAACCGCAGGGCGGAATCTAGTTATTTATATTTTCAAATTATAATACATTGGTTTATCGTCCATGATAGTGTTCATGTCTCCTAGTTTAGGGTCGCAGGCGGGCCACATGCCCTGCGCTATCTCCATCTCGCTTGCACTAGACACCAACACGGATTTTTATGAAACTTGGCATATAGATAGATCATACTGGAATAACGACCATATTAAGACCTTTTGAATGAAAAAGGCTTAATTACTACAATATTTAAATGACAAAAAGGCTTCGGGGTAGCCCTTGCTCTTGCAGGATATTTTTTATGTAAATTATGAAGTTTATTTTGAAAAGTGTAATTGCTAAGTTTATTGCCGGCTCTTCTCAGCAACAGCTACCTTCCGAACCGTGCATTAAAGTCTGACAATTCATAAGTGCCTGTGAATAAATAATATGTACTTATTTCATTTAATTTCATAGCTTATAGGCTACTTTTTATCCCGGGAAAACATAAGATCCCTAACGGAACGCGGGAGAAATAGCGAGGCGGAAGCTATTACTTTCGGTATTATACTGGTGCCGATTCTGTTGTTTACGAACTTAACTAATATTAGACAAGTCACCTCTCTTTCATGTTAACCTTATTGAAAAGAGATAGAACATTTTTAATGCTGTCAGTTTAATCTATACCGTCGTAATGTACGGGTAAATAGTCGTGACGAATAAAGATCGCGCTTAAATTCACGTTGAAATGTGTGAACTGACAGGACTAAAATATCTTGCATCCCTTTCTTATATTTACTATTAGAAAGAGATATAGTGGGATTAAATTTATTTTAGTTCGTAAACAACAGAATCGGCACCACTGCCTATTATTTTTATACTTTACTAATTATAAAGCTGAAACTCAGCAAAGCTTCTTTTTTTATAGATCTTTCATTTATCCAACTCGTATATACTTAGTAGGTAATGATTCAAGTTTAAATTATACTTCGGCTTCAAAATTAAACCTGGAAAGTACAAAATCAGATATAAAGTAGCTCTTAATCGATTAGGGCAGAGGTCAATGGCTGGTTGTGTTCAGAATGTGCCAGAGATACCAGACGCAGGAAGTAATCAATACAAACGCTACACCCCTATGTACAGACAGACAAGTCGGGCGTGTGTTTATAGGTGAATAACACTGTTTGGATTTTATAAGCTTTTTTTGTAACTGACTTCAAAAAAGGTTTTTTGTTCGTTTGTTACGCGATTACTCAGCCGTGTGTGAACCGATTTTGAAAATTATGATTTTATTCGAAAGAGTATACTCCTGAGGTGGTCCCATTGTCACCAAGTCTCAGGATCTGTTGATGGAAATGGGATAAAACTATAAATATAAATAACTTTTAACAAAAAGAGAACACTAAAAAGTATAAAATAATAATTATGTAGGAACTCTAATCTGACAGTTTTGAAGTTAGCGAAAAAATCTGTGATCACATGATATTTTACATGAAACACGAACTACACTTTAAAATAATACCTATATAAGTAATAGCTAGCTGTCCCCCGCGGTTTCACCCACGTTCCCGGGATAAAAAGTAGCCTATAACCATCGGGATAATGTAGTTTATTAGTACCTATATATTTTTTCTCAAATCGGACCAACTCCTGAACAACACAAACAAACTCTTCAACTTTATTATTAGCATAGATGTAGATTCTTCTTAAAGCGAGCCAAAGGAACCCTAAAAATCTAGAATGGGAGATTAGAAGCGGGTTTAAGGTATTTCCGTGCCTAAATAGCTAGTGAATTCTGTAGCGTGTAACTTCATATCGATTATTTTATGACAACCTTGACTGCAGCCGAGAATCGATTCGATTTGCAAACGTTTTATCGAACATTTATTTCATATGTAACTGTAGGTTTGCGCCCGCAGTTTCACCCCTATTTTACCTCATTAGGGGTTGAATTTTCCATAATAGCTATCTGTATGCCAAATTTCAGTCCGATCCGTCAGTCAGTCCTTTACTTTTTAAATATTTTAAACAATTTTGAATTTACTTAGGTCTTTTAAGTCTTCGGCTCCGGCCAGAAATTGACCTTCAGTGTGACACTGATACCAATTATAATACTTACAGGCTAAATCAAAACACATCTCAGTGGTAGTGACGTCGCGGGTTCGAATCCTCTAATGACCTTGAGCTTTCGGTGAAGGAAAACATCGCGAAGCCATAGCACGGTGGTAGCACATACATACATTGCAGTACACAATAACCTATTTATTTCCTATTTGCAGTGAATTTAATATAAAATCTAGGTCAGTTCAACCATTCTGCGCTCTCTTTGAAACTATTACCACATTACAGTTATTACTTTTACCCGCGACTTCTCTTAGTTTGTGCTTCTCTTTTTTTATATTTACATCTACACTAATACACTGGGCCGAGAAAGCGAGTCGGTATCAAAAACAAAAAAAAAAAACATTCAACATCACCAAAAAGAAATAAAAAAGTCTTATTACCTCCAATATTTTTAATGAAATAAACTTTAATCTAGTTTTTATTACAAACTGATTGCTCTAATAAATATTTTAAAAGTTACTACATCGCATTGAAAAACCTCAAGTTGAAAATCTGTCGCCAAACACCTACCGGCGTGTTCCGACAGCTGCACATGAGAGCCAGTTCCCTTCTTCATTCTAATTGTTAAAAAGGTCGGCTCTTATTACTAAAAATAACCACATACCATCACCACAGGCTTGTGTAATGTTTAGGTCTATATTTGACCACAATCTCATCGTATTTAGTAATGATGTGCCCGAGAATGGTAAGCACACAATGCCTATAACTCAAATGCAGCTGTCGGAACACACCAGTAGGTGCTTGGCGACAGATTTTCAACTTAATGGTACCGTGCACTGTGCTATGGTTTCCTCACGATGTTTTCCTTCACCAAAAACCCAAGTTGCTCAAAAAAGTCACTAACGACCGTTTCATATAACCCAAGGTGGGCCGACGATCTTGTGAGGGTCGCGGGAAGCCGCTGGATGCGGGTAGAGCAAGAACGGCCATCGTGGAGATCCTTGGGGGAGGCCTTTGTCCAGCAGTGGATGTCTTTCGACTGATATGATGATATCCGATAACCTAAGGAATCTTACAAACTGCGTCGGTAATATTTCAAAAACTGTTACCGTTTTTATAATATGACCATAGATAATAGCTATATCGTCGTTTTAATATTGATAAAGTACACAGATTAGATATTCGTTTTAAGGGGGAACGTTCGGTTGGAACGCGAAATTAAAATTTTATCAGGTTTTTTGCAAATTGCAGCTCAGTTATAGGTCGTAAGTTATCAACATGTTATTTGCGACAAGAATGGTAGTATATTTACTGATTAATAACAAAAGAAATCATCAAAATATTCCTCCAAGGTATATTAGTAACATTTTCATGAAATAGTCGTATATGTCAGTAATATAACATTCTTCTCGCAAATAACATGTTGATAACTTACAACCTATAACTGAGCTGCAATTAGCAAAAAACTTGATAAAATTTGAATTTCGCGCTCAAACCGAAGGTATACCCTTAAACGTATACTACCAATACCTACCTACAACAAAATAATTATTTAGAGTACCTACCTAACTTCAGCAGATTTTTGCGTAAATCGGCTGTATTTTGAATTTTCATAAATAGTAGTAGTACTGGAAATAATGTTGTTTAAAAAAATAACAACCTAGGCTAGTTTCCTGACATATCAAATCAGCTACTTTTTAATAAATGTCAAAACGATAGTATACCTACATCAAATTTTGTATGCAATACTACGTCATAGTTTCACAGCATCAAATGATCTACTATTAATGATTCTACTGGTAATTAAAAATCCACGTGTTGATGTTTCCACGTGTTTTTAGATGTTTTATGTATTGGTTAGTGTTTGGTCATTTATTTTTGACACTGTCAACTACCCTATACATCCCATAGAATAGCATAGTGCGTAATATATAATACCTAACCTTTTTTTTAATTACGTCAAGCATATGCAGTTAATAATATATTATATTATGAAAAGATTTATTTCCTTATGTTATATATTACACACTGAATAGGCTTTAAATATATAAATAGTTACTGACCTGGTTAAAAATGAATTCTCGTGGGAGTGACATTTCTCGATATCTGGTGGTAATGTTATACAGTCAAAATGGTCTTCAGATTCTGTAGATTCTAACTTAGCAATGCCCATGTATACGGCATTGGCCGCTATATACATTGGTTTATAACAATTAACACTTAGGGAAGCCGTTTTAACAATTTTGCTCAACCTTTTTTAATCAAAAAATCCTTTTTTATATTTAATTATTTGCAAAAATTTTACTAGAAAATTTCAGAAATATTACGGAGCGAATACAATCGACATTTTTAAATGTATTTAGAATATTATTTGTATTGATCACACTGTATTTCCTTATTTTGGCACGGCTTTTAATATTTTAAAGTTTCAGTGTGAAAGTACACGAGCGCCTAATGAAACGTAATAGCAACTTGTGTCACAGGCGTGTTTGCCGCGACTGCGCCGTTAGGGAAATCAATAATAGTTTAGTGTCTGCTCTGTCTGATATAGGAAGGAAGACATTTCCTTTTTTTGCGATGGTATACCCATCTTTGACGTAACAATTCTATTAATAATTATGATTTCATCTTCGCAAATTCATTACCTACTTGTATAATTACTAAGGAAGATCAAGATTTTAAACGAAATACAATAACAAAACCGAAGATTTTTTGTACCTTTAATAAATTACTGTAAAATATATTTTATTGTAATTAATACCTAAACTCAAAAACTATTAGAATTATTTTTAAATTTCTTTCACCAGTAGAATTCTATGTTATTACTATCTGTTGCCCGCGGTTTCACCCTCGGTCCCGGTCCTGGGATAAAAAATAGTTTACGACCTATTCTCAGACCTACCGTCGGTCAAGCCGTTTCGGAGGAGTTTGGTGCCAAAACTTATCATATATAAATTTTTCTTCTAATCCAGTGCCGGATTAAGGAAGCGCGGGGCCCGTCGCAAATTCTATCATGGGCCCTTAATTTGCTAAGGGGTTTTCATGTATAAAGTGGTCAAAACAAATCAAGGCTCAATACATATTTTCAAATTATGCTCAGGCGGAGATGGGCTGGTTTGGATACGCGGGGCCTCTTTTGCGCGGGGCCCGTAGCAACTGCTACGTGGTTCCGGTACTGTCTGATACTACTTTATGTAATAACTAGCTGTTCCCCGCGGTTTCACTCGCGTTCCCGGGATAAAAAGTAGCCGATAACCTTCGGGGATAATGTAGTTTCCTATTAGTGAAAGAATTTTTCAAATCGGTTCAGTAGTTTCGGAGCCTATTCAATGCAAACAAACAAACATACAAACAAACAATCATATCTTTCCTCTTTATAATATTAGTACCTATAATCATTATTATTTTTAATCTATACAAGAATTATCTTGTTTGTAAAATATAGTGGGACGAAATATCATTGAAGTATAGTATAGTATTAAACAGGTCATAAAAAAAACTATATAAAGTGGAAAACTATACTAAAATATTTCCATACTAAATTTTAAGAAAACCAAGTGCGAGTCGGACTCGCGCACGAAGGGTTCCGTACCATTATCTATAAAAAGGGCAAAAACATCAGGTTTGTTGTATGGGAGGCCCCTTAAATATTTATTTTATTCTGTTTTTTAGTATTGGTTGTTAAAGCGGCAACAGAAATACATCATCTGAAAATTTCAACTGTCTAACTATCACGGTTCATGCCTGGTGACAGACGGACAGACATACAGCGGAGTCTTAGTAATAGCGTCCCGTTATACCCTTTACGGACTTTAAAAAACAACAAATTAGTTTAACACCAACAGCTCGCTTCTATAATAAAAAAAAACTCATCATCATCATCAGCCTATATTAAAGTCCACTGTTGGACATAGGCCTCTCCAATTGCACGCCACTGAGCACGATCCTCGGCTACTCTCGTCCAGCTCTTTCCAGCCGCCTTGCGAAGATCATCGCTCCACCTAGTCTGAGGGCGTCCTACACTACGTTTGCCGATTCGCGGTCTCCACGATACGAAACCATCGTATCTGCATGATACGAAATTCAAACTCAAATAGAGTATTAATAAGATAAATTATTCATTTATCATCTTTAATCGAATACATAATAAATATTTTATAAATAACATTATTATTTTCTTAAATCTAAATGAGGCGTCCACTGCACCGCAACCAATGTACGAATAATAACTAATATTTTAAAAATAAAAATAGTTGCCATAAATAAAAAATAATCTTGAACATTTTTTTTTTACTTACAACTAAATGAAATGCACTTTTTAAGACTAGTATCGTATGTTTTTATCTACGAATTATATTCGAAATCTATGATTTAATGCGAGTGTCACAACAAGAAAGGGAGGGAACACATAACTACAATAGGGATGATGAGTGGGTAAAAAATAATTCATTCTGTTTAGACAGTCAGTTAGGTTATCAAAAAATATTTTATACGTATTTTTTTCGATACAAATTTGCATAGATAAGTCGCATCAAACTTCAGGTGTGGCTTGTGACGTCATCTCTCTGTAAAAAGTGTACTAAGGCGTGACGTCACGCGAAACTTTAACGGACTGTATCTTCGTTATTTTTTGTTTTCGGAACTAAAGAAAAAACATGTCACAATATTTTTTGGTAATCTAACTGACGGAATAATTTATTTTTTATCTTTCATCGAAACGTTTTTCTTAAAAATACCTAGTGATCATTTAATTAATTTTATTTATTTAAATCACAAAAACACCGATAAAATATATGTATTAGAAGTGCTTATAGCTATATAATATCTCGTGGAAGGAAGAGCAATAACTGAATCAATGATTGATAATTTAAGGCGATGCTATACGTGAAATGATGATTCTAAAATGCGTTTATCTCTGTATTCTTTGTTCCAAGAGCTTTGGGAAAAATATATGTTAAACTAGAGAATATGTGACACGGAATAGTTTTATAAAAAATTGGGATTTTTCATTAGTAACGTCAGAAAAAAATCGTAAATATGCCACTTTTTAAAACTAAGAAATTGCATTCTTCTCTTATTTGGGCTATCCAAATAACTTGAAAAATATTAACATACATTCTGAAATCCATTTTAGTTTCTTTTTAAATAACATAAAACCATTATTTTTGACTAAAATTACGTTTCTACTGTCTCGCTTGTCACCGCCAGTTTAGTAAGGGACGGAGACATACACAGATAGCCTCCTCTTAAAGCGGGTTATTTGATTAGTAGAAGGTAATTTAAAATTCAATAGAAACCAACAATTTGCAATTTTAGACACAAAAAACACTTTACAGGAAATCATTATAAAATAAGTTATACACAATTCAGTAGTAAATTTAAACTACAGATAGTCAAAGGGCTAACAATTACTATTTTAACTATTAGTCACCTTAAGAACCAATTAACAACCCACCCTTAATTATATCAGCTTATATATAAAACAAAAAGCTCAAATTGAACCCAAACGTGAGTTTCTACGCAATCACTATATACCAGTATATCATCTAGATACACTTAAAAATTCCAATATCACAAATCGTCCTTATTTAATTCGCTATCGAAGTAAGTTTGCGTTTCTGCAGAGTTAAAGCTCAGAAAAACGTCATTATTCACAGGATTACTCGTATCAGCTGTCTGAGTCTCCGTAGACGTCAAATTTGTGGGGATGGGACTTGATGAAACACTGTCGAAGAGTCTAAAGTTCATTTTTGGTGAATCGTAATGGCAGCAACATGTCTGAGTCTCTTTGATACTTAAATCTGGCGATTGCGTCTCTGATGTAATAGTTTCCTTATTCGAACGACTCAAACCAAATTCCAATGGAAATGTTTGAGTATGTATATCAGATAGTGAAACAGTTTCAGAGAAAAATATAGATTCATCCTCACTCGTTTGAGATTTTAATGATAGCAAATCTTCGAACACAGTTTGTGTTGATATCTCATCAGTTTTTGTTTCGTAATCGCTTTTCCCAGGCGTGGACTGCCATGAAACAAGTGTAACATCATTCTTTATGTTATCTTCAGGTCTCAGCGTTTGCGTTGCGAACGAACGCTTAGGACTATCGCAGAATATGTAATCATTGTTCTCAGTTTTGGGTTTTTTACACTCCGGATCAGTTTTTAACTTTCGTTTCTCAGCTTTCCTCTCGCTTTTATATTGTTTATGTAATTCTGGATGCTTCCGCATTAAATGAACAAGTAGTTTCTCATTGCTATTGTATTTTACGGTACATATTTCGCATGAAAATGTCATATTACACGTTTTCAGGTGTCGGTTGAAATCCGAGCTAATAGGAAAGCTAGATCCGCATTCATCGCAATGGAAAATTTTACTTTTGTGCACCTTATTGTAATGTTGATTGAGAAATTTCCTACCAGTGAAATATTTTTCTTTCCCCGAGCTAACATGGTATGGGCAATTAACATAAGAGCAGTAATACTGTAGTTCTATTAAAATGTCTCTATCTGTTTGATGTTTCTTCTTCAAATGTATTAGTAAATCTTTCTTTTTTATAAATGTCACCCGGCAATGGTACGGACATGTTAGGTAAACCCTTGAATGTGCTTCTGGTGCCGTTATTTTAATAACCAGTTTATCATTGGATAATAAACAAGATGTTGTGTTTATAGTATCATCTAATTCGGCTTTAGACACAGAATTTTTCTGAAAGAAATCTTTGAACAATAAACAAGATGTCGCATCTGCTGTTTCATCAAATTTAGTTTTGTGCAGCATTTTTTTCTGTAACAAATTAAATTCAATATTATTTTACGTTCGATTTTAGGATGAGTTTTGGGTGTTGCGAGATCGAATCAGAAATGATGAGACCCGCATGCGAACCAAAATAACCGACATAGCCTAAAAAAATTGCCAAACTGAAGTGGCAGTGGTCGGGCACGTCGCTCGTAGAACCGACGGCCGCTAGAGTAGAAAGATTTTCGAGTGGCGACCACCAACCGGAACACGCAGCGTGGGCCACCACACGCCCCCCACAAGGTGGACCGACGATCTTGTGAGGGTCGCGGGAAGCCGCAGGTTGCGGGTAGCGCAAGACCGGCCATCGTGGAGATCCTTGTGGGAGGCCTTTGTCCAGCAGTAGACGCTTTGAAATCACTGTTACCTTAGCAGTATCCTGCAGTATCAAGTTGGACTGCTGACACTGGGCCCTGAAGCTCTTGCATATCATCAGCGTCTCCTCACAAGAGGTGCACAGTAACTCTGATAAACCTTCTACTTTTACCTGCAAAAGAAACAAATTATAATGCCGCATTTTGATATTTTAGTCTCTAGGTCCAAGTCTAGAATATAGAATCCTCTAATCTGACAGTTTTGAAGTTAGCAAAAAATCTGCAGTACCTACCATGATATTTTCCATGGAACATGAACTACACTTTCGCTGACTTAGTTATAATAAATTACGAGTTGAAATAATAAATATAAGATGTTAACTGAAATAAAATTTAAAAAAATATATGTTCTGAGGTTTATATTTCTATTAAATTACTCAGAGAATCAGCATAAAGTCATCAAATATGGCAATGCCGCTAGTATTCTGAGAATGATGTCTTCTGACAGTAACTTTTTCATTTAGTTTAGTCCTTTTTATATAAGTGGTTTTTAATTTATTTTGTTATAATTCTAATTGTATGATAATTAAAATGAATAACTTATTAAATGGTTTATTTTTTTTTTTTTTTTTTTTTTTTTACTATGTATAGGCCTGTGTTTGGCCACAAACTCACCGTAGTCAGTGATGATGTGGCCGATGATGGTAAGCACACAAAGCCTAGAAAGGAACTGGCTCTCAAGTGCAGCTGTCGGAACACACCGAAAGGTGCTTGGCGACAGATTTAATTAATGAATTTGTATTTACTATGATTTCTTGCTGGATTTCCTAGATATTACCTCTAGAAACAATTTTGCATGTGCAAAATTTTCCCATCCAATGCCAAGATATAAGGATATTATTATTTAGCAGGAATAATAGTTTTTTAATATCTATATTATATTAAAATTTCTCTTCTATACCTGACAGTTACTATGAATTTCAGCATTGATACCTCTGAGAGCAAAATCTGCATGCATCTCAGAGATGCAAAATTGTTTATGTTCTTATTCTATGTGGGGGCAATAAGGCCTGCACTGACGTCCTGCTTGGAGTGTATTGTACATTCCCCCTGCCAGCTCTACCCAAGCCATCCTAGCTCCTTGAAGTAACAGGGTGTGGCCTTGGGGAGCTGACAAATTTACTGCAGTGGTGTGGGTGTTGCTGTTCAAAAGAGTCCTCGGAACTGTTACCACGGTTGGTGGCTCCCGTTATTATTTGTTATTTTTGTAGAGCTTTAAGTAATATTTTTATGATTTTGATGAGGCCTTCATTAACTTATGCTGAATTCACAGTCACGCTACTAATCTATACTAATAATAAAGCTGAAGAGTTTGTTTGTTTGTTTGAACGCGCTAATCTCTGGTGTTACTGGTCCGATTCGAAAAATTCTTTCACTTAACTAGCTACAGTATCGTATAGGCTAGTATATAAGGTTATAGGCTACTTTTTATCCCGGGAACGCGAGTGAAACCTCGGGGAAAAGCTAGTAACCTTATAAAATTTAATAGAAAAGCTGTAAATGCTGAAACAAACCGGCACATTAGTAAGCGCTAAAAAGTCATCTTGCAAGCCCCATTCGATCATATTCTTCATTTCTCCAGACTCGGCGAGGCATCCGCGGCATACCAGCGCCGTTTCATCAATAGGAGTCTCTAATTTCACGTACGGAGTGGACATTTTCAAGAAAAAAGAAACTAGTTTTCACGAATTGTTGACATACATGTTTGACTGACATGACAGTAGTGACAGTTGTTTGTAATGTCAATAGGGATGCGAAATGTATAGGATAGTTGAAGGCCTTCATTATTTAGTCGATTTTGAGGCCTTTATTATTGGTTGGATATTAATATTAGTTTGGATGCAATAAAATTAATACTAAAAAAACCACCACCACCGAATTATCTACTATAAAAATATTTATCAGACATTGCAAATTATTAAAGAAAAACTAAATATTACATTCCATTACACTTTGAAAATTACTTTTTGTGTAGAATTAAATCTGGATAAAAAAGTACGTTCAATTTTAAAATATTATATTTTTCTACAATCGATACCAGATAAAAATTATGAATATTTTGAAGTAATGACGGAAAATAAATAAAAGGCCATTTGTTTATTTTGAACAAAGAACCCAGTTGTCAGTTTTGACAAACATTTTGGCTCAGCAAAATTTACAAGAGTATGATTGTCTCGTAGAAAGGTATTTTACATTTATTTCTCTTTAATTCTTACAGTAAATCAATAAAATAATCTACAATATAATTTAAAATACCGGCGAATGATAACCACGAAGATAATCACATTTCCGAGCACGTCCTCATCCGCACGAACTTCACGACGGTCGCCATTTGCGCCACGAACGCTGGCTGATCGTCTTGTGTGCAGAATCGTGAAATTATAGGTTATAGTGTTAATTTAACTGATAATAGTGCATCAATACTGCCTACGACGGATAGGAGCACGTTAAATTAGTGTTTCTAATGTCCTAAATGCACGGAAAGTGCGTGTAATAAGTGAGTACATATCCCATTGGTAATATTACGTAGCATAGCTATATTGACACACGTGTTTCAATTTTTACTTCATTTAAATTGCATTTACACGGTATTGAAGCCCGATTAAAGTTCGACTTTGAACCTAGAAGTGTTGCGAATCTGTTCCATTCAGCCACCGATTATGTATATACTCGGTCAATTAATTATTTTAGTTTGTAGGTTGGCTATTTTTGGCTTGCTTGGCCGTATTACATTAGTAGTTCCTAGTTCGAATTTTAAAAATACTTTTATATTATTTCATAGACATTGTTATGATTTTGTGTACGGCAGAAGTGCACTGTGCCGTGGCGTAAAAAAGAAAGTAGAATATTTTAATTTGTAAAATGAGGGCGCCTTTCATTTGTTGACATTAAATTTCATAACATTATCAAGTGTTTGCGTCGACAAAGATATATCTGAATGCGTAGTTACGGTTTACAACCTGTTTATTTTTTTTTATTTCACACCTACAATAAAGTTGCAAGTTATTCAGCCTATGCCTAATATATGACTTTTTCTTGTATAATTTCCTCATAGATTGTCTTCATACCATTACTTTTAGGATTACTCCTATTTGTCAGTAGAGCTGTTTTTTCCTTGAAATTTATAATAAAAAAAAGATTGAAATATTTATATCATGTAAAAAATGGTATCTTTTGTTAAAGGTGTCCTCAAAGAGAAGTCAATCTTCACTAGCTAAAAAAATCATAATAAAACATTGAGAAAGCAATTAAGTACATAATATAAAATGTTGTTTTATGAATAAAAACTTTTTTGTACAAAGATTTTTATACAAATAAAGCCATGGAAGTTACAAACTATATTTCAATAAGATTGCCTTTAACCATCTTCACATAGTAAAAATGATGTATTAAATATTGATTTAAAACAAATATTAATAAACATGTATTTGCATAAGAAAAATTAATAAGTAAGACTGAACATAACATCTTCTGTATCTTGTCTGACACTTCAGTTTTAGGAATTATTTTCTTATAAGATTCTGATTGGTCACTGGGACATCTAGGGTGGACCAAAATATGCAAATTTATACAGGATCCCTACAAATATTACAAACTAGCTGTCCCCTATGGTTCCACCCACATTCCCAGTATAAAAAGTAGCCTAACCTTTGAGGGCCAGTAACTCCGGAGATTATGGTGAATAAACAAACTCTTCAACTTTATTATTTGTATAGATGTGAATTTGATGGTTTGCTATAGCAACAGAGTAACAGATAAAAAAGTAAAATATTATGTTACCTATATGAATCGATAGGTTCAAAACCATAGAGTAATAGGCTACTTTTTATCTTGGGGAAAGCTGGAGCCTTACTACAATTATAAATATGAAAGTATGATTAGATGTTTGTGACTCTTTTATGCAAAAACTTGTGACCAACTGGAATTTTTTTCATGGGTACAACCCAGGCCCTAAGAGATTAAGTTCAAAATTGGTGTGACCCCCTCACTTCTACACATCCATCACACTCTGTGCTCATTCATAGAAGTCCTTTCAATTTCGGTTCTTCAGCCAGACACTAGTTTTTCAAGTAGATTGAAACGCCTGATAACATAACAAGTTTCTATACCATATTGTTCAGTTTGTGTCAAATTTTTAATTTTACACAACTGCCAAAAAATGATTTCAATATTCATGTATGTCCGTTTCAGTAATCCTATATTACTTCTTGTTGCATAGAGGTTTTGTACACCTTCCTAACTTTAATCATCGCTGACAAGTTGAAAAAGAAATCTTTATACATTTTTTTAATATGTTAATAAATCCAATACTTCTGAAGGATGGAATGGATTTAGAAGTGTGACATGAAAAATTAAAAAAATATGTTATTAGGGTTCTGTACCTAAAGGGTAAACAAGAGGGCTCCCATTACAACAAACGTGATTTGCCGTTTTTATAGATAGGGTTCCTTCGTGCGCGAGTTCGACTCGCACTTGGCCGGCGTTTTTGAAATATATTGTGCATTTGTGCCCCATATTTTCCCTGGTCATACCATTCAGCGTTATCAAAGTTTATTTCTTAACCATTATTTACAAATCCCATTCTAATATTCCAGTTGCAGAGCAAACCAGAAATGAACATACAAACATACAATACAAAGCTTATGATAGAAGTGCCTGAAATTTATAATTTAACCAAGAAATTATAAAAACGGACATAACCTGTTAATTGTTCAACATCAGGAAAGAAATTGAATTTGTTTTTGAAGGAACTATCGCATTGAAGTGTAGCTGATTGTATACCAATTATGAAGATACCTGAAACGTCTGCAAATATTGGTGCATATTATGGGAACGAGGAGAACGGACAGTGGCAGGTATGTAACAAAAACTAATTCAAGGCGATGATAGCTCAGTGGTAGTGACGTTAGGTGCCGCGGCGAAGGTCAAGGAAAACATCGTGAGGAACCCATAGCACGGTGGTAGGGTACTTTGTAGTACCAGCCTGGCTGGCTACCACCCTCAAGTTGAAAATCTGTCACCTACCGGTGTGTTCAGCAATTGCACTTGAGAGCCAGTTGCCTTCTCGGTATTACAATACTGAGTAACAGGTCAGCAACACATTGGCAATATCTCTGGTATTGCAAATGGCGATAGGCGACGGTAACCACTTACCATCAGGTGGGCCGTATGCTTGCTTGCTACCTTGGTAGTATAAAAAAATATATTTATCAAACACTGATGCTACAAATAAAAAGCGAATTTGTGAGTTTGTATGTTTGTTACTTCTTCACGCTCAAACGGCTTGTCCAATTTTGATGAGATTTGCTATGGAGTATATGTTATTTCAGGGTATGATCTATGTATGGGCCAAGTTTCATCCAAATTATTATTATAAATGCGAAAGTTTACTCATATGGACATATGGATGGATGTTTGTTACTCTTTCACGCAAAAACTACTGAACATATTTGGAACACAGATAGTTTATAATCTAGATTAACACATAGGATATTTTTTATCCCGGGAAAACATAAGATCCCTCGGGAACGCGGGTGAAACCGTTATTGACAGCTAGTATTGGAATAAAATGTTGGGTTTGTTTCCACCAGCCCAACGGAGTGATGATAGACAGCGGAGTGGGTGGAGGAATTGTGGGGAGCGGAGACGCTGGCATCCATCGGCCTGTGTACCCGCTGCATATACATAGGGGACACGTACCTGGTGAGACCAATATACTGTATATTTATTTTATTTATAGACGATCAGCTTGATAGCTGATGTGCATATCAAGCTTTTTAGTCCTTGTCCAATTGTCTAATTTGCTTTTAAAAGAGTTTATATACTCTCATATCGTAATGTTCTCATTATGAAATTAAAAACAGTACTTTAAGGGTATACCTTCGGTTGGAGCGTTAAATTCAAATTTTATCGCGTTTTTTGCTAATTGCAGCTCAGTTATAGGTCGTAAGTTATCAACATGTTATTTGCGAGAAGAAAGGTAGTATATTTACTGATTAATAACAAAATAAATCATCAACATATTCCTTTAAGGTATATTAGTAACATTTTCATGAAATAGTCGTATATGTCGGTTTACCCTTAGCGCACACATTCATTACAAATATGTCGTGTAAGTGAGGAAGGTTACAATTTCCAGTGAGAATTTTGTACGTTTCAATGAGATCGCCACGAAGGCATCTTTCCTCGAGAGTAGTGAGGCGCAAGATGCGAATTACCACATAATTTTTATAGGATTCCGTAACCAAAGAGACCAAACGGAGCCCTTTTTTAGGGTTTGTAATTTTCCCTTTACAATTTCTACCCATTAAAACAGTGCAGTTGTATCTAATCCTGAATATGTAATGGTTCCAGCCGGGTACGTAATGGCGGGAGCCTTCTACCCCCCCGCGGGATATCCCCCAGTGCCGCCCCCCCCTCAGGATGATTTTGCTGACTACATGTGGATGGAGAACGAAGAGGAGTTTGATAAACAGGTATGCATCATCTTTTTAGGGTTCCTTAGTTCACATCTGGAACCCTTATAGTTTCGTCATGTCCTTCCGTCCTCGGATTACCTTCCAAACGGTTATCTGATCCCAAACTAAGAGCTTGTACTCTACTATGGAAACCACTTAACTGATATACTACTTATTTTTTGTAAATACATACTTAAATTGATTACACCCAGACTCAGGACACACATACATGTTTGTCCTGTAAGGGAATCGAACCCACGACCTGAGGCGCGATAGGTGGTGTACAACTGCGCCAACTGCCCTGTCAATTTAGCGCAGACAGGCCAGTTGGCGCAGTTGGTTAAGACGCCACCTATCGCGCCTCTGGTCGTGGGTTCGATTCCCATCCAGGACAAACATTTGTGTGCATGAACATGTCTGTTTGTCCTGAGTCTGGGTGTAATTATCTATATAAGTATGTATTTACAAAAAAAAAGTAGTATATGTAGTATATCAGTTATCTAGTTTCCATAGTACAAGCTCTGCTTAGTTTGGGATCAGATAACCGTGTGTGAAGAAATGTGCCGAGATATAAAAAAAAAAATATATACTAAAAATTACTTATAGATATATGTCGTAAAAATATCAGTTTGTATGATTCAACATAGATAACACCACTTCAAAGACTTTCCTGACACAAATATATGTAATAACTTCAATGTACTGATAAGAAATATTCTTTGAATTTATTAATGGTTTTGTTTGTATGAACAACATTTACTTTGTGATGACCGCCCCCAATTAGTCGTAACTCTCTCGTACTAAGACCGCCCCCCCTCTCCCCCACCCCCTCTCCCCCCAGAGCCCTGAGCCAAGGTTCATCTATACTAATATTATAAAGAGGAAAGATTTGATTGTTTGTTTGCATTGAATAGGCTCCGAAACTACTAAACCGATTTGAAAAATTCTTTCACTAATAGGAAGCTACATTATCCCCGAAGGTTATAGGCTACTTTTTATCCCGGGAACGCGAGTGAAGCCGCGCGGAATAGCTAGTATACTAATAATAAAGCTGAAGAGTTTGTTTGAACGCTCTAATCTCTGGAGTTACTGGTCCGATTTGAAAAATTCTTTCACTAATAGGAATCTACATTATCCCCGAAGGTTATAGGCTACTTTTTATCCCGGGAACGCGAGTGAAACCGCGCGGAATAGCTAGTATACTAATAATAAAGCTGAAGAGTTTGTTTGAACGCGCTAATCTCTGGAGTTACTGGTCCGATTTGAAAAATTCTTTCACTAATAGGAATCTACATTATCCCCGAAGGTTATAGGCTACTTTATCCCGGTAACGCGAGTGAAATAAATAGTTATTGTTTGTGTTGCAGGTGATGAAACAGTTAGAGGAGGAGGCCTTGATGGAACAATGCATAGAGGCCATGTTGGAGGACGAACAGCGGGAGAGACAGCAGAGGCCTGTTACCAATGGACATCACCATCTGCCCACGTAAGTACATCACCGGATTCTCAATGTGGTGATGGTGTCCCCAGGTTGGTTGCCAGTAAACGGAGTGGTTTGGAAACAGCTTGTTTCCACTGAGGGTAATATCCTACTAAGGTAGCAAGCAAGCATACGGCCCACCCGACCTGATGGTAAGTGGTTACCGTCGCCTATCGCCATTTGCAATACCAGAGTTATTTGCCAATGTGTTGCCGACCTATTACAATGCCAAGAAGGCAACTGGCTCTCAAGTGCAATTGTCGGAACACACCGGTAGGCGCTTGGCGACAAATTTTCAACTTGAGGGTGGTAGCCAGCCAGACGGTTACTAAAAAAGTACCCTACCATCGTGCTATGGTTTCCTCACGATGTTTTTCTTCACCGAAAGCTCATTGTAGTTGTATTCGAACCCACGACCTTCGTCGCGGCATCCACGTCACTAACACTGAGCTATCATATATATTCGCAGAATTTTACAGAATACGTGTTTATAGCACAAAGACTGAGTCACTACTGAGCGGGCGGAACAAGCTTATCAATCAACAGTTAATGGTGCCGATTCTGTTGTTTACGAACTTAACTAATATTAGACAAGTCACCTCTCTTTCATGTTAACGTTATTGAACAAAAGATAGAACATTTTTAATGCTGTCAGTTTAATCCATGCCGTCGTAATGTACGGGTAAATAGTCGTGACCAATAAAGATCGCGCTTAAATTCACGTTGAAATGTTTGATCGGATTAAACTGACAGGACTAAAATATCTTGAATCCCTTTCTTATATTTACTATTAGAAAGAGATATAGTGAGATTAAATTTATTTTAGTTCGTAAACAACAGAATCGGCTCCAATATATGTTTTTTTTTATGTTTGTTCACGCATATTTAATAATTCTTTTTGTTTTGGGTTCAGTAAAGCTCCATTATTATTATTTTTTTTTTTTATGTTGGTGGTATTATATTTCCAGCACAAGTAACGGCAGTTCGTCCCTATCGCTAGAGGAGACAGTGTCGCGGTCGACGCTGAATCCGCTAGCTGCTGAATTCGTACCGACGAGACTCCCCAGAGTGGCTCCCACACACACGCCCACAGGTTACCTACTCTTCCATTATTATATTTTCAAGAGAGCAATTTTCGCTTGAAGAGTAGCTCGATTGGGGAAGTATCTTACAGAATACCGCAGCCAAATAAGCTGGTTGTGTTCCCGCGCGTGAGTAAGGTCGCCAGAGCTCATCGATGGGGGGAAGGGAGTGGTAACCGGGGCGGGGATTACTATATGGTCTCTGTCCCGGGTGTCGCTAGCGTCCATAGTAACCGCTTACCATCAGGCGAGCCGTATGCTTGTTTGCCGACTTTGTTGTATTAAATAAAAACTAGCTTCCGCCCCGCGGTTTCACCCGCTTTCCCGGGATAAAGTAGCCTATATGTTATTACAGGGTATGATCTATCTATGTGCCAAGTTTCATACAAATATGTTCAGTAGTTTTTACGTGAAAGAGTAACAAACATCATGTATTATAATAATTCAGTCTCATATACCCAAACAAAACCTTGTATAATAAATAAATACCTTGGGATATTCTTCACACACGGTTATCTGATCCCAAACTAAGCAGAGCTTGTACTATGGACAACCAGATAACTGATACACTACATTTTTTTTTTAAATACTCCCAGAATGTTTGTCCTGGATAGGAATTACATAAATAAAAAAAAAAAGATCCACCAAAAAAAGAAGCCTTGCTGAGTTTCTTGCCGGAGTCTTCTCAGTTCAAGTGTATTCCGAACCGGTGGTAGAGTCTATTGTAAAACTGTAACTGTTGACGTTCATAAGTGCCTTATTAGGGCCTAAACTGAAAAAAATATTTTTGATTTGATTTGAATCGAACCCATGACCGGTGGCATGTTAGGTTGCTCCAACTGGTCTATATGAAACGTCCATTGTAATTATATTCCAGAAGTACCAGAAGACAAACAGAACGTAACAGATACACCGCCAGCGCACACAGAAGAGACCCTCAAGTCTAGAGAAATCGAAGAACCCACCACAGAAAGCAAACCTGACACCACCGAGGAACCAAAAACAGAAGGTATGTAGCATATTTTTTTTTTGTTTTCAACTTATGTGTGGTAGCCAGCCAGGCGGGTACTACAAAGTACCCTACCACCGTGCTATGTTTTCCTTCACCGAAAGCTCAAGCTCATTGTAGGATTCGAACCCACGACCTTTGTCGCGCTTGTCAGCCGTCTTATTTTAAATTTCAACAGAACCAGTACCACCGCCAAAAGACCCACCGGAAGTGAGCGCTGCAGACGTTCAGCCAATAGACAAGCGACCAAAAGACAAGAGAGATATCAAGAAAACAGATCAAAAAAAACAAGTCAAAGTGGAAGTGAAAAAGAAGCCGCAAGTGGTGAAATCTGAAACTAAAGTGCAACCCAAGAAGAAGGAAGTGAAAAGTGTTAAGAGCGAAGTAAAAGTTGATGATAAGTACCAGGAAGTGATCGCCACCACAGTAGAAGTTATGAAGGTAATCAATTAAAATAATTTATATATCCTGTGACATTGTTCACACACGGTTATCTGATCCCAAACTAAGCAGAGCTTGTACTATCGACAACCAGATAACTGATATACTACGTATAATAGACTAGCTGTTCCCCACGGTTTCACTCGCGTTCCCGGGATACAAATTAGCCTATGATTATGTTGCTAGGAGATTATGTAGCTTCTTATACTGAATTATAGATTAAACAGATGAATTTTATTGCAAAGACATAAAGCTCATTTTCATATATCTATGGCTACTGTCACCCGCAACGGGCTAAAATATAAATAGTGGAAAATTATCCTATAAGACTACCTAAAATAATAGACTTAAATCGTTGTTTTCTCAGATTCAAGCAGCGCCGATAGAAGATCAAGTTCAGTCGACGCCGGGAATCAAACCCATTAACTACGCAGCAGCGGCGAAAGCAAACAAGCCCAAAAAACCAACGACACCACCAGTCTCTGACAAAAGCACCCCACCACCACAAATAAAAGCTGAGAAACCCAAGATTTTTGAGAAAAAAGACAAGGTAAAAACAGAAAAACCTAATGTGCAGAGGAAAAACTCAGCGAAGTAAATAAAAAAAAATGATTGGGTTGTAAAAATACAAAAAACTACCGAAATAGTAGGTTTTTTCATCGCCTGGCAACATTGTGGGCCAAAAGACTCGTATTCAATGTAATGTACAGTCTTTTTTCTTTGCATGTGCATAGACTATTCGTTTTTTTTTCTTTTTTTGGTATAGAAAATAGTTTGTGATATTCTGAAAAAATAATTGTGCATTTTCTCATTAAAATGATTGAAAAACTTTAAAAAAAAATGTATAAAATCTAATGTGAATATTTAAGGTACATAAAAAAGATAGTTTGAAACTTTCTCCATCTCGTAGCGCGATATTTTGTGTTGCCATACGTATATGTTAAAATTACGTCCAAATATTTTATTAATTAAGCTTGATATGAAGCATAAAAGGAAATTCACAGCATAAAATAATTATCGTACAACTAATATATTAGTTATTATGAAATAGTAATTCAAACTATGTGGTCACCACTTTTGACCACATCTACCACAATAACCTAAATCATAGGAGAAAAACAGGATAATTCACATTTTGTCAATTTGCAAGTTTGAAAACTTATAATAATATTTTGTTCGAACATTAGATGCTTTAAAATAGTTGTCATAGTTTGAGTTGCTATTTCCATTCATAGAAAATGTGGATAATATTATATAGGGGGTTACTAAATAGCCAAGTGTTACCACTTTCTACCACATCATGAAATTGTGGTCAAACGCGAACATAATGTTGAGTTACAGAATGTATCCTAATTGTGGTGATAATTTTAAAACCTCCTATATAATATTGTACATATTTTTGCATACACCATGTATATACACTATTGTCCTATTAAAAAGTAGAATTTAACAAATAAAATGATGTTAAAAAAATGTAAATGAAAAAAAAAATTGCGTGTAAGAATTATTAAGGGTATAATTTCATTATATTTTAATCTCCAATATAGATTATTTATGGAAATATAAGAATATTAGATTAGGCGATAAATTCTGACATTACTTCTATATTTAAAAAACGAAATTTTAATTAGTATGTTACTTTTAAACTAAAATTGTATTATTTACCTTCCCAGACATGTACTACAGACGACAATGCTTTAAAAGTATAGGAAAACCAGGGTATTAAGGCCTATTGTTCACCTAAAGCCCCAAAATGATAGATGAAGATTTTATAGCCATCTCTCTTGCACATATAATTTCATCCTACTTATGATAATTTCTAAGTGATTGTATTTAGCTATATTCAGTGAAAGTATTTTATTTTCTAATCTGGTACGTTCGGTTTTACGAAAATAAACAAAATTACCATGTAAAGTAAATTGTACCAAAATAGTATGAATAGAGGACGTTGCGTTTTATAAATATAGAAGAATTTAATTTTAATTTCTACCACGCGGTTGGGTGTTGTCATATTGAAAACATAAAAGAGATGAATATTACCATTTTTGGTAGGAAAAAATTGTTTGTTTTATTATTTTTTATTTTTGAATTAATTAATTATTATTGATAAATAAACAGGGAATCTGCGTTTCTCTCAATTTCTAGTTATTAATTATTAAATGGTAATATTTTTAATACATAGTTATCATGGTTATTATAGTGATAAGGGATAGATTTTTTTTTCTAGTTTTTAAAAATTCGGGTAGTCTTTAAATGTGGTCAATTCACCACACGATAGTATAAACTTATAACTAGAACTAAATACATCATTTTTTTAGATGAAAATACTAAAATTAGTCTTGAAAATGCAACTACACTTTTCGGTACAGCTCCCTATAAGGACCTATTATATAATTTCATATATTTTAATTGTTATCCGTTAATGTAAATTATAGTCACAATATTACATATAAATGTCTTTGTTTGTATTTAAAATTCAAAATATTTTCTCCTTTCAACGTTAGATTTATAATAAAAAGGGACGCAGACGTAACACTATCCGAAAAAGTCCTTTATGAAGGAAAGACAAACGTAATAAGTAGTCAAAATCATTACCCTCCCTTTTGCTTCGCCGTAGTCGGGTAAAAACGGTATTTTGAATTGTCCGACTTCGACAAGTTTTACCAGTGATTAAAATAAAGCATTATAGGTTATGAAAAATACAAGAAAATTATGTAAATGTATGTAGCTAATATTATTTACAAATAGGAGGTTTCAAAATAGGAGATTTTGACGCTAACGCGATTTGCAGAAGACCTTTCTTTCCCCCAATTCTGTTTGCAACTAATTTAATCTCGCTATATGTATCTCTTTCTAAGTCAAGTTAGTCCGATTGCATATTTCAACGTAAAATTCTCGACTATTTCCCAAAAGACAATGACATAAAGTAATTTAACAACTTTACATATTTTCCATCATCTTTCATTAATGTTTGTAAGATCGCGCTTAAGATCTTTGTATCGACTATTTCCCCATATATGACAATGGCGTAAACTAATTTGAAACCTTTAAATATTTTATCCTTTTTCAATAACGTTTGTTAGAAAGAGAGATGACGTGACTAATTTTAGTTAAGTTTGTAAACAGGATCGGGGGTTTTCTCTAATATTTTAAGTGTTAGGTCTGCTTCCTTATAAAGATCTATTTCAATTGATAAAGGCTTTTTTCGTATCACTGCCTAACATGAGTTCTGTTTCTAAACCTTTTTCAAAATAGTCCAAAAATAGTCAATAATCCTGTTGTTTACTCAAACTAATTTTAATAACGTTTCTTTTTTACAAACATGAAAGAAAAAAGATGGAAAATATTTAAAGTTGTTAAATTAGTTTACGTCAGTCTTTTGGGAAATAGTCGAGATGTAAACGACTAAATTCACGTTGAAATAAGCAATTATACTGGACTACTATTTTACTTCTTGCTTTACTATGTTAGAAAGAGAAGATAGATCTAAAACAGTTTTGGCACCCTCACTTTTCGACCTGTAACTAAAATGCCATGAAATAGTTTTAGTCGATGATTATTGAATTGTTTCTACATTTACACATTGTTCCTGAAACTATATTTAAATGTGTTATTTCTTTTAACTAAATTGTCACAGAACCCCACCCCCTATTTCACAAAATACGCACGATTTTTTGATAAACTAATTATGCATAGAAATTAATAATGTATAGATAATATTAAATATTTCCCCAATATACATTATTATTCATAGTGTTTGTATATTATTAAGTACATAATATATAATTTTTTTAATGTGGTCTTGATTTATAGTGGTAAATACAGTCCGTGAGGAAAAGAGATAGAAGATCAAAGACGGAATGATAAATATTTGATATGTATTTTAAAATAATGTAGCTAAATTTCCTTATAATACTTATACATCTTTTATTAACTGAACTGACTCTAAAACCGACAAAAAACCTGTAGGTGTAGAATACCTTTTTGAAATTTAAAAGATGGTTGTTAAAGGTTGAGAGATTAAGGGGGATCGGCCAAAAATCCTTAAAAAATTTGAATTTCGCGGTCTTTATGGTGGATTAAACATATATTGCAATTAAGAATTTTACTTTCTATCTCACGGACTGAACACAACGCCTTTATGTAAATTTTGGCATAATTTAAAGACAACTAAAACTAAATTGTACACAGCACTTCAAACCTGTCGCTAGATATCAAATACTAAGCAAAAAAGGTCAAGGTCATTTTAGTCTGATTTTCTATAGAACAATGAAATGTCAACCACATTTCATTGACGTTTTATGAATTAATACGTCACGATCCGATACGAAATTACTTGGTAATTTTACTGTTGCATATTCGATGAGTCAAATCCAAAGGCGTACCCAGCTTTTGACCAAGGGGGAGGGCTAATATCAAGCTTTTGGCCTAGGGGGGGGATAAAGCAGCTGTCCTCCCCTGCCCCCCCCCCCTATCGGTACGCCCATGGTAAAATCATATCTATTCAGTGACATTATTTGAGCATTAATTGAGGAACTGGAAGCCTTAATGTTAGTATTTAAAATTGCTAAATGGAATCCAGCTCGGCATAATTCAGTACCCAGTTTTTTTAAAGGGCTGTAGTTAGCCTCTGATGGCGGCTCAAACTTGCCGGTCAGAGCCCAGTCAGCACATAAGCGCTGATTTACAGCGGTGCTTATGAAATTAAATTTCATGGGTATAAATTGCTGTTTTGCAGAGCCTAAGAATTTAATTCGAAGTGTCAATTTGTACTCGATTTGACACCAATAGGGGTGATGACTAAAAAAAAAAATTTGTCCGTCAGTTAGATTACCAAAAAATATAGGACACATGTTTTTTCTTTAGTTCTGAAAACAAAAAATAACGAAGATACAGTGCGTATAAATATCGCGTGACGTCACGTTTTAGTACACTTTTTACAGAGAAGTGACGTCACAAACCCCCACTCCTGAACTTTGATGCGACCTATCTTTGTATTTTTTTATTGATTTGATAAAATAAAAAATACGTATCCAATATTTTTTGATAACCTAACTGACGGACTAAATAGAATTTATTATTTTTTACCCACTCATCATCCCTGTTGTACTCGAAATAACTAGTTTAATTCGAGTACAAAGATTGATACATTCATTTTTATTTACAACTCGATTCAGCTTGAAAAATGAACGATTTATAGACTTCCTATTGTTGATAAAATTATGCGTCCCATTTTTTATTATTGAACTAAAATTATTAGATAAATTTGTTAATTAGTACAAAATAATGTGTTTTTGTTTTTTTGTAAAATAGTATCTGTTTTGACCTCGTAAATACGATTCATGAAACGGAGCATAGCAGATTGATGAATAATTTTCGTTTACAGTGTCATTTTTGTGACAAACTAGATTAATTTATCTAATACTAGCGACCCGCCCCGGCTTCGCACGGTTTTTCTCGGATTTTCTGTACTTTAATATGCATGTATTATACATATAAACCTTCCTCTTGAATCACTATCTATTAAGAAAAACCGCATCAAAATCCGTTGCGTAGTTTTAAAGATCTAAGCATACATAGGGACAGACAGACGGGAAGCGACTTTGTTTTATACTATAGCTATGTAGTGATGATACATTGCAAAATTGATCTCGGAATTTTAAAACACATTAATTTCTCACCTACCATCGTTACTCGTAAATATTTTGATTATAATTTACGGTGTAAACTTTTCACTGCCAACCAAAATGGAAGCTCAGTTCCGTAAGTGCCTAAAATGTTAAAATATTCAATTTGATATGCTCCTATAATACAGAATTGATGTCGCCTTCCACATCGGATGTAGCATGTTTTTAATGTATAAAATGCAACTTTTTACCAACGTTTTTAAAATTTTGACCAACGTTTTAAAAGATTTGACCAATGTTTTCAAAATGTTGACCGAACCGACATCTGGCGTGGAAACACTACATATACGAATAGTTTTTAATTCACATAATTGTTAGTTTCACACGCGTTTTATTATATTTTAAACTTTCTGGGAATGTTTGAAAATTATATGTTTTTTGGTAATGAAACGCGTCAATTGTATGATATATGTAAATTTTGATAATATAGTGTAATACATAGCATGTTATAGTATAGAATGCTAGAGGATTATCTATCACAAAAAATTATGATTAATAAAATTCATAAAAAATGTTTAGTGAAATAAATGATATGGATAATACGATACGTGAATCTTTGTATCTTTATTTTAACCCTTTGTTAGGGTTCCGTACCCAAAGGGTAAAACGGGACCCTATTAGTAAGACTCCGTTGTCTGTCTGTCCGTCTGTCACCAGGCTGTATCTCATGATACGTGATAGTTTGACAATTGGAAGCTTCACAGATGATGTATTTCTTGCGGCTAAATCCGTACATTTTACGTGAAACACAAAACAAACGTCCCATCATCAAAAACTTTCACATTCATCTATATATATAAAAGAAAGTCGTGTTAGTTACACTATTTATAACTCAAGAACGGCTGAACTGATTTTGCTGAAAATTTATGGGTACCTCCCTCTAAGCTTAGAACCAGGAGAAGGACATAGGACAGGTAGGGATAGGTAGTTAGGTAGGATAGGTAAGTAAGGTAGGTAGGAGTAGGTAGGTAAGTCACAGTTTTATTTTTGTTCTCATGGCAGGACAACGTCTGCCGGGTCAGCTAGTTTATAATATTAGAAGGATAACACCTCAAAGCGTCGAGAGACCGGGTACCGGACAGTAAATAATAATTCGCGGTGAATGTCAGCTGTCAAAATACCACCAGCCGGCAATTTTGGAGTGTTATTTCAATTTACACTTTGATAGGAGAGAAATAATAATAACGTTCCATTCAATCAAAACAAGAATCGTTTGCGCGAAGCTGCGAAAAGGGGTTTTCTTCAAGCGATTTTCTACTCTCTGTTTTTCAATTGTTTCTCCATCGACCCTTGAGAGGTACCTACCTACACACCAAATCTTCGATCAACAATATCAGATATATCACGTACCTACAAAATCCAAGCTAAGTTCAACCTAATTACAACCATAGATAGCACCTAGTAATAAAGTCACAAATCTTCAAAATATTATCTAATACTTACGATCATTCGAACCAAAGAATAAATAATATACTACGTACTAATTCGAACTAAACAAAATTAGAGCTCACTTCTCTAGTGAGCTGTTATTTACCGAGACGGATTTTTTTTGCGCCGACCCGAAATCTATGATATTGTTGATCGAAGCACCAAATGTAGGTACAAAGACTATACCTTTTTGTTGCAAATATGTATATTTATGGAACCAACAGTAAATGATTAATTTAGTTTATTAAAAATAGTTAATTAAAATTAGTAAACGATTATTGATGATTGGCGAATAACGTCAAATCAGAATAAGGCTTCACGAGTGCACAGAATAGGTCTGCGATCCGGGAGCGCGCCGCGGCCGCGCGTCACTGACTGCGGTACTTAGGTATATGTTTTTCGTATCTGTTCTACCGTTGCTACCCTCTACTTTATTTTTAACTAAGTACGAATAATTTTCAGAATAAAATGATCCCAGATTGACCTTAATACCATACATAGGTACCCAATCGAAAGAATTACGCCAATAATTCTACCTAATGTTTGTAATCATTAAATAAATGCGTTAAATTCAATGCAAAAAAGTTTATTTACTCACCTTTGTTATTCGAAGATACTGCTCAAAGTTCTCTGATTTTCGATACACAGTCGAGCACGGCGTCGCAAGTTTCTATTTAATTTACTCAAAACATGTCTGCCACACAATTCTTTGCCTTAATTGCGTATCACTGGTTATTTTATTTACGTACACTAGCCGTTTAAGTTCTCCCCACAAGGGGGTCCGGAGAACGCGGTGGCCAGGGCAATATCCACTAGCTTCCAAACACTTCACTTTCCGTTGCGTCATTATAACTGTTCGCTGTGGTGGCGCGGTACTCTGCGTGAAGATTGACTAACGCGCGACGCGTACGCAGGCGGAGTAGGTCAATTGCAACTGGCGCCCGCGCGGGCCGTTGCCGGTATCGTACAGCGCGTGCGGCGGCCTATAGTCGGTGTAAGAGAGAGCGCGATACGGTGCACAAACAAACGCGCGGTGGCACGGTGTCGACACTACACGGGATCATTTTATTAAATGTCGTTTAAACATTTAAAGGAAAGGATTTTTATTTTGACAAAACTTTAATAATAATATGTAATTTGACGAGTATGATTTTATAATTGATTCGTGTTCTATACAAATATCCGCAAATATGGCGGGTATGCAAAACCACATTCTGTATATACATTATGATATCAGTCATATAATAATTTTAGTGTCTTGTTCTCCAGAGCGAAAATAGGAGATGATTTTGAACTTCTCAGCTCAATTCAACCCCCTAGGTGTTAAAAAAAGAGATCACGGGTCGCTTATATATTAAAATAAAACAATTAAATCAACAGTAATAATATTTAATACGATAAGACATCTAGGTATGTAAACATTTAACTTTGTAAAGCGGTAAATACCTAATATGTAAACATATCAAAGTGGAAGCGTTTAAAAATAAGATTTTCACATGAAAGCTCATCCACGTATGATTTGATAGGTTCGTTACTCAATATGAATAAGCGTAAATTGAAAATTATTTGCGGACTGAAAAATTTATCATAGAAGGACTATACTATACGGTAGGGCTAGGAGCCGGCATGTGACATCGCTAGGAGGCGGCATGTGACATCGCTGGGAGGCGGCATAAGACATCGCTAGGTCAGCGGCATGTGACATCGCTAGAAGGCGGCATGTGACATCGCTAGGAGGCGGCATGTGACATCGCTGGGAGGCGGCATAAGACATCGCTAGGTCAGCGGCATGTGACATCGCTAGAAGGCGGCATGTGACATCGCTAGGGGGCGGCATGTGACATCGCTAGGAGGCGGCATGTGACATCGCTGGGAGGCGGCATAAGACATCGCTGGGAGGCGGCATGTGACATCGCGAAAGGCCCGCATATGACATCACTATGAGGCAGCATTTGACATCGCTAGGTCAGCGGCATGTGACATCGCTAGGGGGCGGCATGTGACATCGCTAGGGGGCGGTATGTGACATCGCTAGGTCAGCGGCATGTGACATCGCTAGGGGGCGGCATGTGACATCGCTAGGGGGCGGCATGTGACATCGCTAGGGGGCGGCATGTGACATCGCTAGGTCAGCGGCATGTGACATCGCTAGGGTAGCGGCATGTGACATCGCTAGGGGGCGGCATGTGACATCGCTAGGGGGCGGCATGTGACATCGCTAGGTCAGCGGCATGTGACATCGCTAGGTCAGCGGCATGTGACATCGCTAGGTCAGCGGCATGTGACATCGCTAGGGAGCGGCATGTGACATCGCTAGGGGGCGGCATGTGACATCGCTAGGGGGCGGCATGTCACATCGCTAGGGGCGGCATATGATATCGCTAGAAGGCGGCATGTGACATCGCTAGGGGGCGGCATGTGACATCGCTAGGGTAGCGGCATGTGAAATCGCATATTTTATGAATATTTTTTTCAATCCGCAAGTTTTTTATAGAAAATAAAAGGTGGACAAAATCGACGCGTTCTAACAAAAGCTGACTTTACGAACATTATTTGAAGACTTATGGGTATGTTAAGTAAAAGTTGACCGTTGATTCCAAAACAATTTCGAGATTTTAGGTTTCCAAGGCATATTTTGCTGTTAAGAGGTCTTCCCGAAAATTTGGACAGAGGGACAACCAATAATACCTAATTCATAATATGTCCATCTATAATAAATTAATAAAATCGTTTATGTATGTACTATTCTGAATTTGATTGATTTGTTTGATTGTTGAAAGATAATAGAATATGCATGTTTTTTCTTATAAATGCCAGTTTAAAAAAAATCTAATAACTATAAAAATAACCAAGATATAAACCATAAATTATTTATCTCTTTCTAGCAAAACAGAATTTAGTATGGAGTTAATTTATATGGCCGTTTTGCTCTATGACATCACAGACCATATCCGATCTCTCTGTCTAATCTCTGCCCAATTAGAAGTTTAAAATATCTTCCGTATTTCTTGGCCAGTTTAAATTTCACTTTTTGACATTTTTTCACGGTATTTTGATATTTTGTTAAGAAATGCGATGAAAAAAAACATGCATATACGCTTTTAGTGCCTAAATCACTGCATTTTACCTAGTGTAAGGTAGGTTTCAATGTTTTTTTATCGTGTCTACGTGGACCCTGCAATATCACTTGAAAGCCAGATCCTTCTTACCATTGTAACAGGTCGGCAACACGTTAGCAAATGGTTGTATTTTATATATACTTAAAATTATTATAGATGGAATATTTGTTTCCTTTTACACGGAAAAAGTCAGTGGCTTAAATTTGGTTGCATTTTTTTAAATTTAGAGGTAAGGCCACATCTATCACAAATTCGAACACGACACTAATACAAGGGCCTACATTACATAAATAGTTTATTTATTCAGTTTTTAACGTGAATATGGTAATGGTACGTAAATTATTTATCTGAAAAAAAAAAGAGACCCAGTGACTATTTGCACTATTAATTTCATCGTCACAATATTAATTTTGAGTGTAAAAATTGTGAGAACTACATAGTTGGTCCCATAGTTTTTTTTCAGTCATTTTAACCTTTTACAAATATATTTTTTAATATCCAGAAATTCGGATTCGCTGAAATCCATATCCACGTTAACACTGGCGGCTTACCTTCCTCAAGTTAATTTTAAGCTAAGAACCAATTAAAACGAAGTTTAAAAAACTCTCAACAAAATACGTAGATGTGGTCAGAAATTAACTAGATGGCAGCACTGTTAATAGTGGCGCCACCAACGTCTAAAATGCGTACTAATGATACCTGAATTTACTCTACATATTTCTTTGATAAGTAAGTATATCTATTTTTATAGTGTTACTTTTTTACTTATAAAATAAATGCATAAAACTATTTAAAAATGTATATATATACATTATACATAAGAAATAATCCAAGTAGACTATTGTATGTTTAATTTTACATAAAAAAATGCGTTAATCAAATGTCAAAAAGTTTCATTCAATAATATAAAAATGTAACAAAATCAAGTTCTGAAAATAATTATCAAATAAAAACATTAAATGGCACCCGTTGCCCAACAGTGGGCAAAAAATGGCACCAGCTCTGAAGGTACATTATCTAAAACTAAATTGAAGTCATCCGTCATATGTTACATTATTTTTTTTTAATAAAAAAAAATACTAAAATGCCTTTTTTATCTAAACAGTTGTTTTTTTATTACTGCGTTAGCTCTATGGTAAGTGGAGATGTAGCCGATTTACAATTAAAATGGTAACCACTCAAACGGGTACTACTAAGCGCCTCCCTTACCCTTGGTAAAATATAAAATTTCTTTTAACATTATATGGATGACCCCTTAGATATGTATTTAATAAAATCATTAATTCAAATAAAAATAATTAAACAGATTAAAAAAAAATGTTCCATCAATATAAAAGATATTTGTATAAAATTATAAGGTACTAAAAAACAAAATCTAACACTCAAATAATATAAAAAAATATCCAGTCTGGCGTCGCTGTCTGTATTTGGCCCAACAATTTTGTTGTCATATGGCTTTTGTTTATAACAAGTAGTTTCCGTTACGCTTTTATTATTTTTATATGTTATTTAAATTTCAACGTTGACAGGAAAATATAAGAATTATAATAATAACGTTTTTAAAGTCAATAAGGACAAGATTCGCCTGCAAAAGAGTTGCTTTTCACGACTTTCCTAGATTTTCCTTTTTTTTATTTGTCAGCGCCGCCAGACTGGAGTATAGAAACATTCCAATAAATATTTTTTGCTATATCCGAGTGTATGATAGAAGTCAAAAAAATCTATGTAATAAAATCGTTGGTTGTGTGGTATTTATGAAAAAAAAAACATACATAGGCAATGAAATTAAATTAAAAATAATTAAATTTTTCATGAAACAAAAATATAACCAAACCAGTCAAAATAAAGTAGTTAAATTTGAAATCATTAAAAACGCAAATTGCAATTTTAGATAAGTCTTATCTTCGTCAAAATCTACGTATAGTCTTTTTTCATAAATACCGCATTTAATAGTATAAACTGTCTAACAAAACATCTATGGCACATAAAATATAGTATACATGTGACTTATTCTTAGTGCCCACATAATAACGTATAAAATTGACTGAATCTAAGCGCAAATCTAAGTCTAGATTTATTAACTAAGTTCCGACGGTAACATTGTGTGCCGTTCGCATCTGAAATAATAATATTCACAATTAAAACAAGGTTCTGTTAAAAAAATCACCAATTTGATTTAGTTTTTTGTTTTGTTTGAAAGTTATCTCAATCGAGAGCGTTCTTAGATATGTTTCAAGAAAATCCGCTCAAACGTTTGTTTCAAAATTATCACAAATTTTCTAGTGTGAAAAAAATAAAGAAACCCCCGGTTTCTTTATTTTTTTAATTTTAGTTATGTTATCTGATCCCATACTAAGCTGAGCTACATGGACGACCAGATAACTGATATATTTACACCCAGACTCAGGACAAACAGACCTTGAATGTTTGTCTTGGATGGGAATTGAACTCACGACCTATTCCGTGATAGGTGTCTTAACCAACCACGCCAACTGGTCAGTCAAATTGGCTTATGGACTGTTAAATATATATCCTGGGACATTCCTCACACACGGTTATCTGATCCCAAACTAAGCAGAGCTTGTACTATAGAAACCAGATAACTGATATACTGCATATACTACTTTTTTTTTGTAAATACATACTTATATAGATAATTACACCCAGACACAGGACAAACAGACATGTTCATGCACACAAATGTTTGTCCTGGATGGGAATCGAACCGTGCGTGCGGCGTGATAGGTGGTGTCTTAACCATCTGCGCCAACTGGCTTGTCAATTAAAAGAAAAAAATGATTTTTATAAACTTACCTCATTTCATGTTCATGTTGCTATAAATGTCGAAGTCATCGAGGCCGTCTGGTTCAAAAGCGCGGATCTGTTCGAATAGCTCACTATCCATAAAGCTGTCCGTTTGAGCGGGGGTCGCTGCGCTGAAGTAGCTGGTTTTTTGTATTTTTTTGTTTTATAGGAATGAATATTTAAAAAAATGTGTTTATGTCGGCATTTAAGTGTATTATGTGATTTATTTTTGCATTTATAATTGTGGTGAATATAAAAAAAAAATATTTTTAATTAATTGTTTACGGTTGACATAGCAAAAATATCGCAATATTTAAATTAAATTAGATTGTTATGTTTACGTCATTAATGAATTGTTTAAAAAATCAAATTTAAATTATTATTATTGGTGAAAAAATATTTTAGTTCACAAATTTGTATAAAAATTACCAAGTTTTTTTTATTTTGTCGATGTCGCAGACCGCCGCACCAGATCGGGAAAGAAAAGAGAAAATGCAACACATTAGACAAATCGGTCGAAATGTTAAATGAGAAGATAAAACGGAAGAAAAAAAACTGAAATTCCCTACAACTAACACCGTCGCCAAAAAGGCAGCACAGACAAAAAAAAGTCAGCTGTTAGCATTTATGGTTTAACAAATGTAATTAAAATAATAAATATAAATTGTCAATAAAAAAATATAAATAAAAACAGTTTAGATCGACCGGTCTGTGTTGCATTTTCGCGATGGGTGTTCGAAAAAAGAACAAATATTGTCCATGAAAAGATTTATAAAGTAAATGTACAAAAACACCTGTAAAACCAAAACCATAGACAATTTTTGTTCTTTTTTACATAAAAAAATAAGAAATCGCATTTTTTACGTATAATAATAATTAATACAAATACATGCGTTCAACATTAAACATTCTTGTCATGTATCTAAAGATCATTTTTACTTAACTACGGTGACCATAGACGATAAAGAATTATGATGGCAAAACCAAATTGCGAGGTAAAACATAAAATTGAAATGTATCGTCAAGATTTCACAAGATAAACTGTCACCATATTTAAATAACTATAAAGCAAGATTGTTTTGCACGATATTTACTGAGAAAAACATATTATTATAAACATTAAATATTGATTAAAAATATGTTTTTTCATTTAAAAACAATCCAGAGATAAAGTAATGGGATATAATATGACATAAATTCAATGGTAATATATTTTTTACTTTTTAATTTTGATAAAACAAGAAAAGTTCTCCTACAGTAAAAACGTACAGCACAGATATTTGCGCACAGATTGAGCTGTTATTTTTATAATTTATAATTAAATTACCCTAGCTATAATAGTCACATCCGAAAGAAATATTTTTATTGGAAAAAAATCCACATTTATAGTAAATTCGTAATTGATAAAGTTTGTAACTACCAATTTATATATGTATATCATTATTAATAATAATTATTAACCAATAATTGACTTAATACTTAAAAAACGTATAATAAAAATATAATACTAAAGAGTTAATTTCTCTTTAAGTTACTAAAATAAATTAAGCAAGTTACTGTCAATTACTAAAAAAATCTTACTTCACTGTCAGATTTTAGGGCTTCATAGTAGAAGCTTAAGCCCTTCCAACGAAGGGCTTAAATTTACAATAGCTTTTAAAAAACTATTTTTAATCTAAAATTAATGTCATGTTTAAAAAAAAAGTGTACTTAAAAATTAAACTAGCACCAAATTATACAAAAAAAGAAAACAATCGCTTAAAAACAATCACAATTTGCGAAAAGGAAATACTTTTTTTAGCTTAATACATTTCAATAGCGTCAAAATAATGTCATATTTTGTGACAATAGACAAAGCAGACATGCTTACTTTTCCGAGTCCAATATTTTTTAAAAACATTTTTATACCTTCATAAGCCATACAAGTATTTAATAAAAAAAAAGTAACATGTCTGTTTGTCTGTGCAGAGCTTACACCCTATATTTTTTACTAACCTACATTTAAAACACACATCCTTACATTAGTAACATTTATTATATCCTATCTAAGTTTTGGAAATTAATTGAAATAATGCATCGTGGACCCAATGGTTTGAATAATGGATATAATTAATTCACCTATAAATAAAGTATATTGAGTGTAGAGGAACTTGGCGATGCACTGCCGTGCGCCCAGATAGATTTATTTTAAATATGTAAATATTGAATATTAAATATAGAGAAACAGAAATATACAATGTATATAAATTTATTTGTATATTTCGAAAAAGAGATTAAATAGATTACAAATATAACCACTTCAAGTAGCTTCATATAATGTATGTTTTTCTAGTTTTTTTTAAATTATTTAAGGGGACGGTAAATTTTCATTTCACAAAATAAGTACCAAGTAATGCGCAAGTAACAATTGGCATACATACTATCTGCTATCAGCCAAAAATAAAACGAGAGCTAATCGATAGTAAAAGATATATAAAACTAATCTTTAAAAAATCACCTAACGTATACACTTTCTGAGATATTTGAGTTCTAAAGACAATATATTGAAAAATATTTTTTTTTTATTAAATATCTCATAAAAATTGTGCATTAGTCAATATTTTCACAGAACAACTTGTTTTAATATTTTGTCGCTATTTTTTTAACCAACATGGCGTCGATAAGCATGTGACAAATTTAATAGATTTCCCTTTATAGTGGACAACCGTGTGACGGCTTTAAACGCTTTTGTTTCTGGGAACTTATTTTGAAAATTTCATGAGGAAAAACAAAGGCCAACGCAAACTAACTTATTAATTGATCTTTTATTATTAGCACGTAGCTGTCAGTAACTACATACTTCTTTAATATGTTGTTTATATGTTTTTATCAACAATCCCATCTGGAGAAAGAACGCATCATCATAAAACATTTCTTTGGCATATATTTTTAAAAGCCAAAATAAATCTTCAGTCCATTGTTTGATAAGATAATATATTTTGTAAATTGGTCATTTTTATTTTACGCTCCCACTGAGAGAACTAATAGATTTTTTTTTCGATACAGCGGCAAGTAATGTGAAAGCTGATTTTATCATTTTAAATAGGTATACATACTTTTTTACGTATACGATTTTATACCATGTAGATAGTTAACTAGCGAATAGTATAACGAAGTAAACATGATACCGATTTAAAAAAAATAACATGTTTTTAATAAATGCTACAGCCATTTACTTGTCTAATTGAATAGACGAGAAAGGAGCTTAAATGCTTTTTTTTATTAAATATGATGTAGTCATTACCTAATAAGTAAATAATTCTAGGATTTTTTTCACTCAATCGATTTGATATGTCATGTCATGTCAAAAAAATAACATCAGACTTATTATTATGAGAGAAAATAGACAGATTTACTGTCAAAGAAGTTAATTTTTAAAAAGTAAAACCTTAAAAATTAAATAAAAAATACATATGAAACCTACTCTTAAATCTAATTAAAATAAATGCTTTAGACGATTCACATATCAAATACCAAATTTCATATAATACTGTTTTTTTTTATGAACATGACTGCAATTGTTAACATTATAAATTTAGGAGAGAAGAGACAGCGCTGGTGGTAGAAATAAAATAAATTTGATAATCAATCAGATTTTTGTTAATAAACTAAACTTATTTAGTCTAATTACGTCTCTTTATCACACACATTATTAAAAAAGGATAGAAAATATTTAAGCAAGTCCATTCTATTGTCATTTACGCAAAAATAGTAGTGACCAATTTTGATGGCAATGAAATTCACTTTTAAACAAGTAATTGACTGATTTGATAGGACCAATTTCTTAGGATATTTTTAAGGCGATGATAGCTCAGGGTAGTGACGTCGGATGCCGCGACGAAGGTCGTGGGTTCGAATCCTACAATGAGCTTGAGCTTTCGGTGAAGGAAAACGTCGTGAGGAAATCATAGCACGGTGGTAGGGTACTTTGTAGTACCCGCCTGGCTGGCTACCACACAAGTTGAAAATTTGTCGCCAAGCACCTACCGGTGTGTTCCGGCAATTGCACTTGAGAGCCAGTTTGCCTTCTCGGCATTGTAACAGGTCAGCAACACATTGGCAATATCTCTGGTATTGCCAATGGCGATAGGCGACGGTAACCACTTACCATCAGGTGGGCCGTATGCTTGCTTGCTACCTTAGTAGTATAAAAAAAAAGATATAAAGTAGTTTTAAGAAAATAAAGTAGTTTTTGTTAGAAAGAGATATATAGTAAAACTAAATAAGTTTAGTTTGTAAACAGAATTTAGAACTAGTAAAATATTTTCCATAGAAGAATGTTTTGCAAATTTAAAAACCAAAGTCAATTAGGCCCTATTGTAATTACACAGAGTTCACAATGGCAGTCAGCCACAATATTTTCACGAGTCTTAATTTCATATACATAACATTCAAAATACTTAGGAAACAAACTCTCTTAACTTTTTTTTTATAAGCTTATTTCAATAAAAATCGTCTCTTAACCCGCGTCTTACATTAAAATTTTCTTCCAATTCAACATTTAATAATTCATATTTTTTTTGATTATGTAAATATTCCAAATAAAATAAAAACTTGTAATTTTTAACGATAAAAAATTAAGAGAGAACATTTCAATATTGCCTAACCTATCTATATTTTTAAAAAACAACATTCGAGACTTTTCGCGATTTCTAACGTATTCCGTCCATTTATAGCTGCAAGATAGTGGTTCCACAGCTAAAAAAAGAATTATTATACATTACAGACATTGTAATTTGTAATTACTCGAAATTTAAAAAAAAATATTGCTTGGTAAAAAAATTGCGTCATTTATGGATAGCCCCTTATGTCACATGAAAATAATTAAATAAAAATACAATAAATGAAATCCAAACTTTAAGGCCCAGTAACACTATACAGATTTATATGAAGTTCACCTACCATGCTTTCAGGGATTATTGTATTGATGATTTTGAACAACTTTTACTAAGCGATCAGTTATATGTCATAAGTTATCAACATGTTATTTGCGAGAAGAATGTTAGTATATTTACTGATTAATAACAACAGAAATCATCACCACATTCCTCCAAGGTATATTACTGACATATACGACTATTTCATGAAAATGTTACAAATATACCTTGGAGGAATATGTTGATGATTTCTTTTGTTATTAATCAGTAAATATACTACCATTCTTGTCGCAAAAAACATGTTGATAACTTACGACCTATAACTGAGCTGCAATTAGGAAAAAACGTAATAAAATCTGAATTTTGCGCTCCAAACGAAGGCATCACCTTAATAGACTTCGTGAGGTGACCTTAAATCACTGGAGGTGAATTACAAATAACAACTGTATAGTCAACTTACGATGTACTATAATCGTGTGCAATAGCGTAAAATTGGATTCAGGTAATACCATCGAGCGATTTTAACCAGTCGTCTACATCAGGCCTAAAGTGGACTTCGACAAAAAAATATAAAATAATGGACGCTCATAACCAAATAAAAAAAAAACTCAGGATGTGACTATTAAACAAATTATAAAATTATAAAAAAGTAAAATTAATATTATAATCTATCCTTATACATAAAAAGTTTTTTATGACGTAAAAAATTACGCGTCGAATATCTTCCCAAAGTAAATTATTAAAAATCAATCATGTACCTAGAGAAGAGAAAAAAAAACTTAAATACAACAAAAAAAAATAAAAGTAATAACTGAGGGAATTTTTTTTTAGAGATAAATCTAGTATATGTTACCGTATCATTGTAAACACCGTTAGTTTATAATTTGGATGCAGATGATAAACAAACAGCTGTTTATTGTTTTTATGGATTTTAAATAGTTTTCATTTATTTGACTCCGAGACAGACCAATTAGGGACGATTCACAATATTACGAGTGATAAAATCGAACAGATTGTGAACCCTTTAGGTTAGCTTAGGTACGTTCACAATTTAACGGTTTGATATGGATATATTATAAACTATCGTAAATTAATACGTTATATTGTAAGCCGTACGGTACAATTCACAATGTATCGACAGTTTACAATTTCGCGAGATATATTATGAACTAACGGCGTTCACAATGATACGGTGTCAGATTTGTGTATCCTTACATCATACCGAGTGACATCGCTATAATTAGTTTACTTTTTGTAATGGAAAAAAAGCAATTAGTAGTTAAAGAATGGGATAATAAATCTTATTTGTGTAAGGGTCGCAGGAAACCGCTGGATGCGGGTAGCGCAAGACCAACCATCGATCTTCACCTTGGGGGAGGCCTTTGACCAGCAGTGGACGTCTTTCGGCTGACATGATGATGATGATTTATACCCTAGTTGTGTCGTAGTATGCTGATAGTATAGGCTCAAGGAACCGCCATTTCGGCGCTGCGCAAACATAGACACTTTTGTGTCTAGTTACTTGCACTTGACACATATTCGCCGCCGATCGAACTAGGTGTTTCCTGTGATAATGTGTCGGTAACAAAAGGTGTCTACGTTTGCACAGCTAGGCGCAATTTTGTGTCTTGTGTGGGATACAAGCTACAAATGAATATGAAATCAGCTCTCCCTGAGCAGACGTGGACACTTTTTTGTCCAGTTACTTGCACTTGACACATATTCGTCGCCGATCGAACTAGTTGTTTCCTGTGATGGTCTGCCGTGTCGGTAATAAAGTGTCTACGTTTGCACAGGGCCTTCTAATCCCATTCTTTAACTACGCGGGTTATAATAGGGATGATGAGTGGGTAAAAAATAATTAATCCTGTTTATTCCGTCAGTTAGGTTATCAAAAAATATTGGATACGTATTTTTTTATTTTAACAAATCAATAAAAAATTACAAAGTCGCATCGAAGTTCAGGAATGTGGGCTTGTGACGTCATCTCTCTGTATTGTACTAAGACGTGACGTCACGCGAAATTTTAACGCACTGTATCTTCGTTATTTTTAGTTATCGGAACTAAAGAAAAAATACGTGTCCAATATATTTTGGTATTTTTTTTTTAGTCACCATCCGTATTGTGTTTGTTTGTATGTGTATGTTAGTTAGTTACCTACCTGCTCTGTACGCTGGGCGTGTTGCGGTGCGAGTCCGGCGAGTGCGAGTGCGCGTAGGCCGGCGACGACGACATGTACGACGGGAGGGTAGTCACCAGCACTGGCTTCACATACCCGTTCTTCAGCATCTCGTTCTCTACAAAATTGGGGGGGGGAGGGGGCATGGTAAGCAGCGTTTACTTTGGTACACTCAGCAAAATAAATAAAATCTTCACCCACGGTTATCTGATCCCAAACTAAGCAGAGTTTGTACTATGGAAACCAGATAACTGATATACTACATATACTACTTTTTTTTTTGTAACTACATACTTATATAGATAATTACACCCAGACTCAGGACGAACAGACATGTTCGTGCACACAAATGTTTGTCCTGGATGGGAATCGAACCCACGACCGGTGGCGCGATAGGTGGCGTCTTAACCAACTGCGCCAACTGGCCTGTCAAAGTAGCTAAACTAAAAATAAACCTTTTATAATAACTATCTGTTTGCCAAATTTCAGCCCGATCCGTCCAGTGGTTTGAGCTGTGCGTTGATAGATCACTCAGTCACGCTTTCCTTTTATATATTTAACTAGCTGTTCCCCGCGGTTTCACTCGCGTTCCCGGGATAAAAAGTAGCCTATAACCTTCGGGGACAACGTAGCTTCCTATTAGTATTATATTTTTTCGAATCGGACCAGTAACTCCGGAGATTAACGCGTACAAACAAACAAACTCTTCAGCTTTATTATTAGTATAGATAGATAAATATACATGAAAATAATGGAGAAATATATGGTATGTTGTTTTTTATAGACATGGTATTTTTTTATGTCATGGTCCTCCTGATGGTAAGTGGTTACCGTCGCCTAGATGAGCGGATAGGTGTGCTTACCACCATCGGCCACATCATCACTGACCACGGTGGGATTGTGGTCAAACACAGGCCTATATGTATATAGTTAACAGATACTGACCAGGTTTGGTGTAGTACTTGGCGAAGACCTCGTCCTTGATCACGTTGGGGTACAGGAACTGCAGCTGCGTGAGGTCGAGGACCCGGTCCGCCAGCGACCGCAGCATCAGGTCGCGCGAGGTGAACGGCTGGAGGCTGAACACTTCGTTGCCCTCTGTCGGGAGAAGTCACGAGATTTTTAACACTTTTTTTTGCAGTCTTCAACTACTCGTTAAGACGGTTCCAATGAGCCCAAGCTCGATGGGGTTATGTGGTTTTATTGCGGAGTTCCTATGGCCAACTTCCATCTCAGATCAGCTCCACGTTATCATAATATTGCATTGTCACTCGATTTGCATATTCGTGCAAAATTTCAGCTCAATCGGAAACCGGAAAGTGGGTCAAATGGAACTTGCAAGATTCCATTACAGACAACGGGACAGGCGAAAGTAAATAAAAGCTTATAAAAAAGACAAGGCAGTCTCGTCGGATTGCTTTATCAATTCGGTTGTATGTTTTTTTTAATGTGTGTTTTAATAATTCTTTTTGCGTTGAGTTCTGTATAGCTGCAAGGGGACTACCTAAAAATGGGACCACCATTTTAATTTTTCTTATATATATTACATAACCAGTCTGGCGTCGCTGTCCGTATTTGGCCCAACAATTTTGTTGGCATATGGCTTTTGTTTATAACAAGTAGTTTCCGTTACGCTTTTATTATTTTTAAATGTTATTTAAATTTCAACCTTGACAGGAAAATATAAGAATTATGATAATAACGTTTTTAAAGTCAATAAAGAAAAGATTCGCCTGCAAAAGAGTTGCTTTTCACGACTTTCTTAGATTTTCCTTTTTTTTTTATTTGTCAGCGCCGCCTGACTGGGTAAAACTTATTTATTTACATAATCACGCCCAGAAACAAGACAAACATACATGTTTATACACAAATGTCCTGGAAGGGAATCGAACCCACGACCTGCGGCGCGATAGGTAGTGTTACAACCAACCGCGCCAACTGACCTGTCAAATAAATAAATATCCTGGCACATTGTTCACACACGGTTATCTGATCAAACTGAGCAAAGCTTGTATTGTGGACAACCAGATAACTGATATACTACTTTTTTATGTTTGTCCTAGATGGGAATTGAGCCCAAAACCTGTGACAGGTTGACCAGAGTTTCTGGCTACTCACCCCCAGCCCAAGCGATGGTGATGCCCCCAAGTTCGGAGTCAGAGAACCGGAGTAGGAAAGTCCCTGGGGGACACTTGGACAGCATATCTTCAGCTTGCTTCTTCTGTATGAATCCCATGATGAGCCTATATAACATATTAATATTCTATACTAGCTGTCCCCCGCGGTTTATATGTTATTCCAGGGTATGATCTATCTATGTGCCAAGTTTCATCCAAATCCGTTCAGTAGTTTTTGCGTGAAAGAGCAACAAACATCCATCCGTACTCACAAACATTCGCATTTACAATATTAGTAATTGGCCAAATGCGAGTCGGACTCGCACACAAAGCGTTCCGTACCATCAAAACATTATTTTACCCAGTCTGGCGTCGCTGTCCGTATTTGGCCCAACAATTTTGTTGGCATATGGCTTTTGTTTATAACAAGTAGTTTCCGTTACGCTTTTATTATTTTTAAATGTTATTTAAATTTCAACCTTGACAGGAAGAATAGGCTAGTTGACAATGTCAAAAATAAATGACCAAACACTAACCAATGCATAAAACATCTTAAAACACACGGAAACATCAAATATGTTGTACATTTAATGCTTTTTATGATTTTTAATTACCAGTGGAACCACTAAGAGTAGATGATTTGATGCAGTGAACCTATGACGTCATAGTGTAATATTTCATACAAAATTCCATATAAACTATCGTTTTGACATTTATTAAAAAGTAGCTGATTTGATATGTCAGTCAACTACCCTATTATAATAATAACGTTTTTAAAGTCAATAAGGAGAGAGTTGCTTCTCACGACTTTCCTAGATTTTCAATTTTTTTTTCATTTGTCAGCGACGCCAGACTGGATATTTTCATTATTTGTTGTTATAGCGGAAACAAAAATACATATTGTGAATTTTTTTCAAACGAGGGTTTAATTAGAAAAATAAAAAAAAAGTTTTGCAAACTATACTGTGTGATATCTAATGAAAGGGCTCATTGTGAGGATCTAGTATAGGATAAATAGTTTTGAAGTTAGTTAAGAAAATAGACGAAAATTGACCTTATCTCCGAAACTACTGTGTCAAAAATTTTGAAAAAAATACAGTGAATATCTATAGATTACAGGAAAACCTATAACAAGTCTGTGGTATTTAGAGTAACATAGGAAATTACGGAACCCTCGGTGCGCGAGTCAGACTCGTACTTATCCTGTTTTATTTTACTATGTATAGGCCTGTGTTTGACCACAATCTCACCGTGGTCAGTGATGATGTGGCCGATGATGGTAAGCACACAAAGCCTAGAAGCGAACTGGCTCTCAAGTGCAGCTGTCGGAACACACCAGTGGATGCTTGGCGACAGATTTTCAACTTCAGGGTGGTAGCCAGCCAGGTGGGTACTACAAAGTATACTACCCCCATGCTATTGTTTTCTCACAATGTTTTCCTTCACCTTGTAGGATTCGAACCCATGACCTTCGTCTCGACATCCGACGTCACTACCACTGAGCTATCATAGCCTTAACTAGTAAATAAAAATAAATAAATATCCTGGGACATTGTTCACACACGGTTATCTGATCCCAAACTAAGCAGAGCTTGTACTATGGACAACCAGATAACTGATATACTACGTATACTACTTTTTTGTAAATACATACTTATATAGATAATTACACCCAGACACAGGACAAACAGACATGTTCATGCAGGGAATCGAACCCGCGAACTGCGCCAACTGGCCTGTCAAAGTAGTTTTTTTTTTATACAGGCCTGTGTTTTACCACAATCTCACCGTGGTCAGTTTTGATGTGGCCGATGATGGTAAGCACACAAAGCCTAGAAAGGAACTGACTCTCAAGTGCAACTAGAAGTAATATAATATAAGCAGGATTATCTCACCGATCACACCAAAGCGTCCTCAAATAGTCCCTGGTGACCTTAACCACCATGTAGAACCACTCCCAGAAGGTGAAGTTCCTCTCCGGCAGGGCATCCTTGCAGAACTGCGTCCAGCTCACCGCCATCGCGTTTAACTCCAGGGTGTTGAGGGGGAGTGACGTCCTATGGGGGGAGAAACTGTTCACACCTCAGCATATATGGCGATTAGGTTATACGCCCCCCCCCCCATTTTTAATTACCAATAGAACCACTAAGAGTAGATCATTTGATGCTCTGACGTCACTAGCTTCCGTCCCGCGGTTTCACCCGCTTTCCCGAGGTATCTTATGTTTTCCCGGGATAAAAAGTATCCTATGTGTTAATCCAGTTTATAAACTATCTGTGTTCCAAATTTCATCCAAATCCGTTAAGTAGTTTTTGCGTGAAAGAGTAACAAACATCCATCCATCCATACTTACAAACTTTCGCATTTACAATATTAGTAGAAAGTAGGATAGTGCATTATTTCCTACAAAATTCCATAATAAGGTGGAGGCGTCGGTTGGAGCGCGAAATTCAAATTTTATCACGTTTTTTGCAAATTGCAGCTCAGTTATAGGTCGTAAGTTATCAACATGTTATTTGCGAGAAGAATGGTAGTATATTTACTGATTAATAACAAAATAAATCATCAACATATTCCTCCAAGGTATATTACTGACATATACGACTATTTCATGAAAATGTTACTAATATACCTTGGAGGAATATGTTGATGATTTCTTTTGTTATTAATCAGTAAATATACTACCATTCTTTTCGCAAATAACATGTCGCTAACTTACGACTTCGACCATAGCTCAGCTGCAATTTGCAAAAAACGTGATAAAATTTGAATTTCGCGCTCCAACCGAAGGTTTACCCATAAACTATCGTTTTGACTTTATTTAAAAAGTAGCTGATTTGATATATCAGGAAACTACCATATTGACAAAGGTTTTCAAACTCCGATTGTACATTTCACCCTCTATAATTTTTTTTTCTGCTATAGAAATTAAATAACTTGTGGAGGAACACGGTGGATGATTCCTCCATTGAAAAGGGAAGATCTTCCGGCAGGCTGGGTCATCGTGCCTGGGGACCGCCCTCCAACTGTTGATGTTGGAATCTTGTATATATACAAACTCCACTAGCGCGATGTAGGTTGTATGTAGATAGTGTTGATATATTACAGCGCCATCTATCCATCGGTGTCTGAACTATGTAGCTGACAGAGGTCGCTACAAACAGACAGACACAAATGGAATCCCCGTTGGGAATAGAACCTACGACCTGTGGGTAATTTAATGTTACGAGTAGACGTATAATTTACATAAGGTACTTACCTAAATATCTTCTCGGCTAAGAATCGCAAATTATCTTCAGATAAATCCCCTCCGGTAGCAGAACAGAATTTGATGCGAAGCGTTTCAGCTAATTGACCCCATGTCACCTGAGATATAGAATTTATGAATAAAATATATAAATTTATGGTAGTGACGAAGGTCGTGGGTTCGAATCCTACAATGAGCTTGAGCTTTCATTGAAAACATCGTGACGGAACCATAGCACGGTAGGTTAAAATTTAAAGTGCAAAACAACACTAAAATATTTCCGTATGCATATATTTCAAAAAAATATCGACGAATTATTTTAGGTAGATGTATTAAAATGGCTATTATCGTTCCTATAATCATTTTTAAAATATTTATTTTCATTTCGTCTATTTTTAGGATTCCGAAAAAAAAAAAACGGAACCCTTATAGGATCACTCGTGCGTCTGTCTGTCCGAAAATATTGGACTGGATTGAGTTGAAACTTGGTACACATATGTAAGTCGGTGACCCAAACATGGACGTGTTACGTAAATAAATGAATTTCAAACATGGGGGGTAAATTAGAAAATTAAAAAAAAAAGTTTTGCAGACAATAATGTGTAACATATCAAATGAAAGGGCTTTTTATCAGGATGTCAAATATTTTTTTTTTAGAATTTTAATATAAATAGTTTTGAAGTTATTTAAGAAAATAGGCGAAAAATTGGCGAAAATTGACCATTCCCCCCCCCCCCCTTATTTCCGAAACTACTGGGCCAAACATTTTGAAAAATAATCAGATAATAGTTCTTTACCTAAAGATTACAGGAAAACCTATGAGAAGTCTATCTAATACCTTTAAACCTGCAATTCATGGATATATATATATATAATCTGAATATCGGAAACAGCTCCAACGATTTTCATGAAATTTGGTATGCAGGGGGTTTCGGGGGCGATAAATCGATGTAGCTAGGTTTCATTTTTAGAAAACACGATTTCCAAAAAAAAACTTTTTATAGTTACCATCAACAAATTTGGGTCAGATTTAAAAATATTTATGGAACTTAGTTAAACATGTATGGAACCCTCTCCACGCGAGTTTAACTCGCATTTGTCCGATTTATTTAAGACTGTGCTGCGATTGATCGTGCTTTGACTTATGGCGCCATCTGAAATCCAGCGCTGCAGCATTTAGTGTATGTGCATAAACAGAGATGGATGCCTTTTTTGGTTATAATTCTGTTTTTAATCTGTTTTATTTATTTGCTTAAGTTTTAGTGAGACCAAAAAAAATACTCTCTCTAGGTGGAGGTACAAACACAGGTAGAGGTAAAGAGAGGTAAAGGTAGAGAGAGGTAAAGGTAGCTGTAACGGTAGAGGTAAAAGTAGATTTCTTTATTAAGGTAGAAGCAGAGGTAAAGGTAGATGTAACGGTAGAGGTAAAGGTAAATTTCTTTATTAAAGTAGAGGTAGAGGTAAAGGTAGAGAGAGGTAAAGGTAGCTGTAACGGTAGAGGTAAAAGTAGATTTCTTTATTAAGGTAGAAGCAGAGGTAAAGGTAGATGTAACGGTAGAGGTAAAGGTAAATTTCTTTATTAAAGTAGAGGTAGAGGTAAAGGTAGAGAGAGGTAAAGGTAGCTGTAACGGTAGAGGTAAAGGTAGATTTCTTTATTAAGGTAGAAATAGAGGTAAAGGTAGAAAGAACTATGAACTAGGTAGATTTCTTTATTAAGGTAGAAGCAGAGGTAAAGGTAGATGTAACGGTAGAGGTAAAGGTAAATTTCTTTATTAAAGTAGAGGTAGAGGTAAAGGTAGAGAGAGGTAAAGGTAGCTGTAACGGTAGAGGTAAAGGTAGATTTCTTTATTAAGGTAGAAATAGAGGTAAAGGTAGAAAGAACTATGAACTAGGTAGATTTCTTTATTAAGGTAGAAGCAGAGGTAAAGGTAGATGTAACGGTAGAGGTAAAGGTAAATTTCTTTATTAAAGTAGAGGTAGAGGTAAAGGTTGAGAGAGGTAAAGGTAGATGTAACGGAAGAGGTAAACGCAAATTTCTTTGATAAGATAGAGGGTAAAGGCAGAGGTAGAGGTAGAGGTGGAGGTACCTTATCAGGCACAGCGAAGGGCACCCGTCCGGGCGGGCTGAAGGCGTTGTCCCAGGTGACGGTCGCCCAGCCGTGCGGCTCCTGGTTGCCGTGCACGATCACCACCACCGGCAGCGACAGCGTCCATACCTGGCACACACAACAAGTGGGAGGCGTTCCCGGGATAATAAGTAGCCTATAACCTTCCGGAATAATGTAGCTTCCTATTAATGAAAGAATTTTTCAAATCGGTTCAGTAGTTTCGGAGCCTATTCAATGCAAACAAACACCCAATCAAATCTTTCCTCTTTATAATATTAGTATAGATATATAGGGCTCTTATGTCTTCCCGGGATAAAATGCCTAAATGTTATTCCAAGTTGTGATCTATCCATGTGTAAAGTTTCATCCAAATCCGTTCAGCAGTTTTAGCTTACATTATAAGAAGTAACTCAGATTTTTATTTAGGAATAATAATTAGGGTTCCGCGCAAAACTTCCACGAGAACGCGGGTGAAACCATTAGACAGCTATTAGAAATTTTCAACTCTTGTCTCTTCCCACGTTAGAAAGAGACAAACTAACCTGAAAAACGAGCTCTCCCCCTCCAACGTTGAACTGTGATTGGAACAGCAGAGTCAACTTCTCGTCCATGACGCTTTCCGTCCCTTTCTTTTCTGCGCGCTTTATTTTGCGCAGTTGCATGTTTCTAGACACAAAAAATATAGTATAATTATTATGGTACACTGGTATATACTTGCCACAATCAACCATAAGTAGCCACAAGCAGCCACAATCTATCACAAACTTGCCACAAGTGGCCACAACCTATCACAAACTTGCCACAAGCAGCCACAACTTATCACTAACTTGCCACAAGCAGCCACAACCTATCACAAACTTGCCACAAGCAGCCACAACTTATCACAAACTTGCCACAAACAGCCACAACCTATCACATAACCACAAGTGACATTAACCTAGCCTCAGATTCACCACAAGTACCCACATTCAATAACAAACAAACATGCCACAACCTGTCACATAGTTGCCACAGCCATCAAACATAACCACAAGTGGCATGAACCTAGCCACAATTCGCCACAAACTTGCTACAACGACCACAAATAGTCACAAGTGGCCTCAACCTATCTCTAACTTGCCACAAATAGCCACACAGAGCCACAAGTCACCTAAAGCTGACGCTCAGCTGTCGACTGGTAGGCTGGTACTCCATGGCGCCAGTGTTGTTCAGAATGTCGCCGCATTCCACCGGCTGCTTGCCCTTACCCGCCTGGGTCTCGCTCTTCAGTAGCAGTTGGGCTTGCTGCTCGGATATTATTACCACCTGATGGAAAAAAAAAATAACCATTTATGAAAGCCATTTTATCTAAATACATTATATTATACCCGCGTTCCCGAGAGATCTTATGTTTTCCCGGGATATAAAGTAGCCTATATGTTATTCCAGGGTATGATCTATCTATGTGCCAAATTTCATCCAAATCCGTTCAGTAGTTTTTATGTGATAGAGTAACAAACATACATCCATTCACAAACTTTCGCATCACTACATCGTATAAAACAAAGTAGCTTCCCGTCTGTCTGTCCCTATGTATGCTTAGATCTTTAAAACTACGCAACGGATTTTGATGCAGCTTTTTTTAATAGATAGAGTGTTTCAAGAGGAAGGTTTATGTGTATAATAAGTGCATATTATAGTGCAGAAAAGCTGAGAAAATCCGGGCGAAGCCGGGGCGGGTCGCTAGTATATAATATTTTGTTTTATCACTGAATACATACTAGCTCCCGCCCCGCGGTTTCATATAGGTATTCTTAACATCGCGCAACATTATATTACTGTTTGTTTGTTTAATTGTTACTTTATTTTTCAATTTTGTAAAATTGTGTGTTGTCTCATGAATAAATGTTTTTTCTTCTTTTTTTTTTAATGATTGTTAATTTAATATAATGAAAAAATATATATACTTACGCTAACTCGTGGCGGCGTCATATACACGTTAAGCTGACCCCCGACTAGTAAACGGACTGTAGCCGTGAAGCTGAAACAAATAAAACCTCTTTCAAATACAATGAAATTAATATGGGGCCCTTGGAGCTTGGAGCGGTAGTAGAGTCTATTGTAAAACTGTAACTGTTAACATTCATAAGTGCCTTATTAGGGCCTAAACTGAATAAATGAGTTTTGATTTGATTTGAGCTATACAGAACGAAACGAAAATATTATGATTAAAATCGGTTTATAAGGAAAAAAATGTGTGAACAAACTTTAAAAAAAAAGATACAGGAGAATTCCTTTTTTTGAAGGTTAAAAATACTATATAGGTACTAACTATTGATTCTGTACACCATTTTGGAGATTTTCTTAAAGTTTCGGTTTTATATAAATTACAATTACATCATAAAAAAAAACCGGACAAGGGAACAAGTGACAAGAACTATTTTCTTAAATAACTTCAAAACTATTTATCGTAAAATTATAAAAAAAAAAAAATGAGATCTTCACAGCGAGCCCCTTCATTTGATGTCTCACACAATATAGTTCCTAAAACTTTTTTTTTTTAATTTTCTAATTTACCCCTCAAAAGTGGGATCATCATCATGTCAGCCGAAAGACTGCTTGGACAAAGGCCTCCCCCGCAGATATCCAAGAAGGCCGGTGTTGCGCTACCCGCATCCAGCGGTTTCCCGCGACCCTCACAAGATCCTCGGTCCACCATGTTTAAAATTAATTAATTTACGTCGTACGTCCGTGTTTGGGTCACCGACTTACATATGTGTACCAGATTTCAACTCAATCCAGTCCAGCATTTTCGGACAGACAGACACGAGTAATCCTATAAGGGTACTATTGTTTTTCTTTTGATTTTCGGAACCATTAAGTTCGTTAAAAAAATTGGTAGCTCACCGCGTGTTGGTCTTCATAACCTGAGGAGGTTGTTTCTCGATCACGAAGGTGGAAGTCACCAAGGTCGATAGCAGACCAGTCACCTAAACAATATATTACTTATTTATTTGTAAAATTGAGATGTTAATTATAAAATCTAATTAGTCCGTCAGCCAGGCGGGTACTACAAAGTACCCTACCACCGTGCTATGGTTTCCTTACTATTCCTTCACCGAAAGCTCAACATCATTGTTATATTTGAACCCACGACCCAATTTTTTTTTCTCGTATTTTAGCTTGTATCCACTATTACGTTACCTTAACATTCGCTTGCTGGTTTACAACAGGGATGATGAGTGGGTAAAAAATGAATTCTCTTTCGCCCGTCAGTTAGGTTATCAAAAAATATTGGATACGTATTTTTTTCATTATCAAATCAATAAAAAATTACAATGATAAGTCACAGGTCAGGAGTGGGGCTTGTGACGTCATCTCTCTGTAAAAAGTGTACTAAGAGGTGCCGTCACACGAAATTTTAACGCACAGTATCTTCGTTATTTTTTGGTAATCTTAATGACTGACTATTATTATTATTATTTGGGTTTTGTGGCTGTTTCAAGTCTTTAAAGAGCTTGTATCACTGCGACTTGATTAGATCTATTGTGATCGCCACATAAATTAAATTTCACCGCCAAGACCTACAGCTATAATAAACGGTACTATATTCTTAGCGGTGATAGATTTTACTTCATCTGGGTGCAACTGGTGCTTCCCCAGGAGAGTATTACGTTTAGGCATAAGTGGGTTGCACTCACACAAAAGGTGAAGTGGAGTTTCATCCATCTGACAGCAGAATCTACACGCCTTTGTGTCACGGACGCTAATGGTGACCAGATGCTAAAAACTAATAAGATTTACTGACTGACTAATAAGATTTAGTCATTCTGATACACACATAATTTCTCCATGAAATCACTCCCACAGTTAAGATGTTACACATGGAAAAAGTTGGCAATATGGGCAACGTTGCCAAGAACGCCAACATACCTGTTTGGCAATATGGGCATCGTTGCCAAACACGCCAACATACCTGTTTGCTCATATCGTCGAGCATCTCCGCGAGATGCGGCTGCCGGAGCTCCACAACAGTCTTGGTGTTGATCCTGGCAACATTGTTGACTTGCTGGCGAGTCGTCCAGATCAGGTCAGCCAGGAGTTCACACCACTCTTGTATGGTGTTCAGGTTGGATTGCATGGGTACACCGTTGCCTGATAATTGCTGCTCGCGTTTCCATCTGGAAATTTCAATTACTAGCTGTATTACAATTACTCTCGGTTTAGGGGTTGAATTTCGATATTTCTTTTTTCAAATTCAAAATGATTGGGGGAGATTGAAAATCAATACGCGTATTGATAAGAAACGACTGCACTTTAGCTAAGTGCAGTCGTAGCCAATTTCTTAATTTAGCGCATTTCTTAACAAAATATGAAAATACCGAAAAAAAATTACCGATTTCAAAAAGTGAAATTAAAATCGGCCAAGAAACACGGAACATATAAGCATTTAAAACTACTAATTAGACAGCGATTAGACAGAGAGATCGGACATAAGAGACGGCCATATAAACTGTATGCTAAATTCTGTTTTGCTAGAAAGAGATAGGAATAAATCTTTGATGGCTTATGTTATTGTGGTTATTTTTATAGTTATGCGAAATATTTTTTTTTCCTACTGCTTCATATATGAAAGAGTTTTTATTAAAGCAGAAAAAAAATATCATGCATATTCTCTATTGTCAGGACATGGTTGTATCAAAGAAAAGAAAAGAAATGGAAAATCCATGGCATTCGGAAGTCACCCGGGTGACGCCGGACACAAGCTAATCAATATATATAATTATAATAAAGCTAAAGAGTTTGTTTGTTTGAACGCGCTCTCCGGAATTACTAGTGGTACTAAGCTACATTATCCCCGAAGGTTATAGCCTACTTTATCCCGGGAACGCGGGTGCAACCGCGGGGGATAGGTAGTTATGACTTACTTGATCAACTCCTCGTCGAGGACCTGGCTCTGCAGCTGTCGAAGGTTAGCGATGTTCTCCTTCATGTGGTCCACCAGCTCCATCTGGGACTGGCTGATTTGAGCCACCTTCGGGGAAACAACACTACTATTATAAAAAACCAACCAAGTGCGAGTAGGGGTAGGTCCCATCCCATCTAAGCTTTGTGTGCTTACCACCATCGGACCGGACTGAGAAGGTGGTCAAACACAGGCCTATACATCGTTAAAAAGGGATTTTGGAAAATCCATTCCTAAAAAAAAGCTAGTCAGATATAAAAAAATCCGGGCAAGTACGAGTCGGACTCGCGCACGAAGGGTTCCGTACCATTATCTATATAAACGGGAAAAAAAAACACGTTTGTAGTATGGGAGCCCCCTTAAATATTTGTTTTATTCTGTTTTTGGGTATTTGTTGTTATGGCGACAACAGACATACACACAGCGGAGTCTTGTAAAAGAGGGATCAAAGCCGTTTTACCCTTTGACCTATGCCATCCATAGCCTATGGACGCTTACTACACCAGGGGTATCACTCGCCCCTTTTTTTAAGTCGGTTAAAAACTCACCAGCGCATTAAGTTTTCTCTCCGTATCTTCAATCTGTACGCGGAGACAGGCGACCAGGTCACGACGCTCGTTGGTCATCGATTGCTGGAGATAGTTCATGTGACCTGAAATATATCTAAGCTGACAAACACGCAGTAGTAACTAGTTACTACTAGGAACTAGTACTAACGTGGCAACCCACCAAATCTCATTTTACAATACATTATATAGAACAGAACATGAAACCCTGTTAGGGCACAGCAAAGAATAAAAATAAAAATAAGAACAAAAAATAAAATAAAATATTAGAATTCATTACTTAGGATTAATGTTATTATAATTTCCATTTACATTTAGTCTATAAAATTAAAAATCAGAGTATAGTTTTTAATCATGTAACTACTGTAACTAGTTACTACTAGGAACTAGTTTCTACTAAGAACAAGTTACTACTAGGAACTAGTTACATGATTAAAAACTATTCTCTGATTTTTAATTTTATAGACTAAAATGACATTTGGTGGATTGCCACGTTATCGTAAAGTAAAAATAGTGTCGTATCCTGAGTGATACTACACTCAGTGAGTGAGTCAGTGAGTGAGTGAGTGAGTGAGTTGTAGGAGCTATTTTGTATTATATTATGTTTATTTTATATTTATTAATATTATATTTATTTATTTTGTATATATTATATTTACTTACACACAAAAGGGTCTGTCATTTTAGTCTATCTAATCAAAAATCAGAATTGAGTTAGGTGTAAGTACATATGTTTTTGGAAATCGAACCCACGACACTATGATACCCTAAAGTGTCACGTTCCCGTACCGTATGGAGGTAAAAATCGCCATAAAGAGAACAGTTAATTTAGTTATAAAAACAGTAATTACGTGTGTATATCCCTGGACATTTTTTGTTTGTACAAGTGTCCCCTACCCATATCCAGTCTGAGGTCGCTGTCCGTATTTGGCCCAACAATTTTGTTGGCATATGTCTTTTGTTTACAACAAGTAGTTTCCGTTACGCTTTTATTATTTTTAAATGTCATTTAAATTTCAACCTTGACAGGAAAATATAAGAATTATAATAATAACGTTTTTAAAGACAATAAGGACAAGAATCGCCTGCAAAAGAGTTGCTTTTCACGACTTTCTTAGATTTTCATTTTCATTTTATTTGACAGCGCCGTCAGACTGGATATATACTACTTTCATTGTGCGCGAAAACTTTGAAAAAAAAAAAAACAAAATGGCGGCGGGTCGATATGCCACAAAGGTTCTCTGCCCTTTCAGATCAATAGTACATCGGGAAGTGGGTTAAAATTGACTTGCCAATACCTAAACACACTAACATGTGAAGTTCAATAAAATCTTGTAATAATGACTACTTACCTTTGTTTTTCAGACACTCGTGGTACTGCAGGGAAAAGGATTCGATGTTCGCTTGCAGGGTCCTGATCTCCTCGCCAGCCTGATTTACCTTCTGACGTACGGTTTGCAGGCCAGTTATCAACTAGAGTGAGAAATATATATTTTTCGAACATTTCATTATTTTTTAGTCGTACTAGTATCTTACTAGTCGTACTAGTATCTTACTAGTCGTACTAGTATCTTACTAGTCGTACTAGTATCTTACTAGTCGTACTAGTATCTTACTAGTCGTACTAGTATCTTACTAGTCCTACTAGTTTTATAAAAAAGTTAACTCCCGCGATTTCACTCGCGTTCCCGGTATAAACATTTTATCTACGCGAAACCCTAATTATTGATCCAACATAAAAGTAGCAAAGATTTTCCTTGTGGGAATAGTTTTTTTCGATTTATGACATTTCTGATACCCTAACGTAACTTGGCCCCAAAGAGCCTTTTGATCCTTGTCGGAGACAGGATCGATTAAGCTAATAAAAATTATTTTGATATTCGCTGATATCTCGCTGACTGTACATTTTTTCAAAATCTGTAAATTCCGATAGCAATAACTCACAAAATAAGGGATGGTCTCCTAAGACCATATTCACGTGGCTTCAACCCTTATGGTAGCTGCCCTTACTGACCCGTCTCAAATTTCCACCCTGTATAATATTTATTGAGAGAGAGATGACGTACCTCGCTATATTTCCTCTCGGTGAGTGGCTGCGCGACGTACTGAGCTCCGCAAGCACTCTGGATAACCTCCATCTCAAGAGCGAGGCAGCGTCGCATGTACGCATATAGCTCGTGGGGCGCGTGGCTGGGAAACAATACAATACAAAATTCTTTATTGCTTTTAGGGTTCCATACCCAAAGGGTAAAACGGGACCCTAATACTAAGACTCTATATATTCACTAAAGAAGACTTAAGAAGCTATATATTCACTATAAAAATAAATAATTAAATTTAAAATAAAATTAATATTTCAGTGGGGCTCCCATACAAGACATGTTTTTTTTCCGTTTTGTACGGAACCCTTCGTGCGCGAGTCCGACTCGCACTTGGCCCTAAAAAGTGGGAAAAGAAAATTACATCAGTACCATGACATCACAGAATGACTGGAGAGGGTCAAAGGTTAGAGGTCAGTGACCCTCACGATTAAAAACATATTTTTTCCTGGTAATGAATCATGACGAGAGTTACATGCCTTAAAAGGAAAAGACATCCTAGGACAATCTTCACACACGGTTATTTGATCCCAAACTAACTAAAAAACTAAACAAAATTAATATTATGCTAATTTATGCCTAACTCATGCAAAAAAATTATGCGAAACCAAGGGATACCTTTAAAAGGATTTATATAACTCACCTATAATGCATATGGAAGTTCTTAGCTGCTTCGATGAGTTTCATCTTGGTGACGAACATATCTGGTGACAGCATGAGGTCGGCGTGAGTCTGTATCTCCTGGACCAGCTCGTCCACGAAGAACCGCAGCTGCTCCTCTGGCTCGGGAGTCCTGGAGTCACCATACGAAAGAAATTATACACCCTACATGATTTTTAGGTGGAAATTATGTACTTATATTATAAATGCCAAAGTTTGTGAGTGTGTATGTATGTTACTTCTTCACGCTCAAATGGCTGGATCAATTTTGATGAAATTTGATATGGAGGTAGCTGACACTGGATTAACACATAGGATAATAAGTAGCCTATACATTGATTTATATATATTTTTATAGGAATTCGTTATTTTATTAGAATAACAATTATGCTAGATTTAGATGTTATTTTTTTCTTAAAATTTTAACTTATTTATTAGAAAAAGATATAATGTAGACTAAAGAATTGGGGCTAATAAATAATTTTTAGGGTTCCATACCCAAAGCGTGACAACGGAACCCCATTACTAGGACTCCGCCGTCCGTCCATCCTAATTTTATCAATTGCTCTATCTCATGAACCGTAATAGGTAGATAGTTGGAATTTTTACAAATTTTAACTTATTTATTTCCTAGATTTTCCTAGATTTTCAATCTTACGTATTTTCTATTTTATTTGACAGCCACACCCAACTGGATATAAGAACAAATAATAAAAATAAAATACCGTTAAAAACTATAGGTTGTCTCCATAGGAAAATCGTGTTTTTTTCAACTTTTTTGCTCGACCTTAATAATGACTATTTCAGCTGTCGTACGATAGTACGGAACCCTCAGTGTGCGAAGCCGATTCGCACTTAACCAAGTATTTATATTTTATTTAGATAAACTTACCATATCCGGCTCTCTATCCAATTGGCGAGGCAGTGGCGCACCTCTATCGGGAAGTGGTCTACGTAAATCGTGCGTACCTGATCAAAAATTATTTAAATAAATAACTAAATTCTACTAATATCATAAATGCGAAAGTTTGTGAGTGCAGAAGCAACGAACATCGTTGCTTCTTCACGCTCAAACGGCTGGACCAATTTTGATGAAACTTGGCGTGGAGGTAGCTTTCATCCTGGATTTAGGCTGCTTTTGCGGGGCGGAAGCTAGTTAATTAATAAAAACATTGTCTTATTCTATAACAGTCTAACTGACAGATTTTTTTTGCGCGCAAACGTATTTTTTTTTTCAAAAATAAATGTAGCCCAATTTAATCCTTATAATATAAAAACTATCTGCCAGTGAAAATCCCGTCAAAACCGTTCTAGCGGTTTCGGAAATCAGCTGGAACAAACAGAATAGAACGAGCGAAAAAAATATACATTTGTTTTGAGGGTCCCCCCCCCCATTTCCCACCCCACGGTAATTTTTACACCTGCTGAATTTTAACAATATTACCCCGCCCCCCTAGGCCAAAAGCTGGGTACGCCCTTGAACAACGCCTTTAGAATAAATGTTTGATTACCTTCTGCAAGCTCTCAGGAGGCAGTTGCTGAGCTCTGCCCCAGAGCGACATTGTTACTCTGCAACATATAAAAATAATTTATACCATCTAAACAATAGCAAGACCACAAGAGTCACCAAATGGCCAGGGCCACAAGGTAAAAGGAGAGTGGGAAGGCCTAGAGCAAGATGGATGGACGACATCATAGCCATTGCCGGACCCAACTGGCTCAACCGGGCCAAAGACAGGGGTGAATGGAAGGAGTTGGAGGAGGCCTATACCCAGCAGGGGTCCTTAACCTAGACAATGTTTAAATAGTATGTAAGGTATATACTAATATTATAAGGAAATGTAACTGTTAAGGAATAATAAAGGCTTTATTATTATTATTATAAACAATAGCAAGACCGGCCATCGTGGAGATCCTTGCAGAGGCCTTTGTCCAGCAGTGGACGTCTTTCGGCTGATATGATGATGATGATGAAATAACAACTGGATACACACAAATACATAACATATAAGCTACTTTTAAACCTGCTTTCCACTGCGAAGGGTTATTAGCAGGACACAGTCTCCTTTTAAATTAAACTATGCATTCGAGGTAGACCGCCATATTCAATTTTTATTATGTTTTTGCTAATTACAGCTCAGTTATATGTTGTAAGTTTGTCAACGTGTGTTTTGCGACAAGAATGGTAGTATATTTATATTTACCTTAAGGGGGAACGTTCGGTTGGAGCGCGCAATTCTCCTCCAAGGTATATTTGTAACATTTTCATGAAATAGTCGTATATGTCAGAAATATACCTTAGAGGAATATGTTGATGATTTCTTTTGTTATTAATCAGTAAATATACTACCATTCTTCTCGCAAATAACATGTTGATAACTTACGACCTATAACTGAGCTGCAATTAGCAAAAAACTTGATAAAATTTGATTTTCGCGCTCCAACCGAAGGTATACCCTTAAGAAAAATGAGAGAAAGACTTACCAATTCTTACTTGCCTATCTGTTAAAAACGAGACACCCTTTTGAAGTTCTATCTGTAAAAAAAACACAAGATCATTAAGTATATATAAATACTACTAATATTATAAACATGAAAGTTTGTATGTAGGTATGTTTGTTACTCTTTCACATAAAAACTACTAAACGGGTTTGGATGAAACTTGGCACATAGATAGATCATACCCTATATAATAACATATAGGCAACTTTTTATCCTGGAAAAACATGAGATACCTCGGGAACGCGGATGAAACCGCGAGACGGAAGCTAGTGTTAATATATATTTTTAATTTGTATGGAAATGTAGTGTCTGATTAGTCCATGTCATCAAATGTAAATGGTTGTGACCAATATAGATTGCATTTCAAATCAAAATCTCATTTATTCAGTTTAGGCCCTAATAAGGCACTTATGAACGTCAACAGTTACAGTTTTACAATAGACTCTACTACCGGTTCGGAATACACTTAAATTCATTTTGAAGTAATTGGACTAATCTGACAGGACTAAAATATCTTTCATCACTTTCTTATATTGTTTGTTAGAAAGAGATATAGTGAGATTAAATTTGTTTAGTTTGTAACCAACAAAATCAGGGCAAATATATTGCCTAAAATTATATGTGTTTATTCTTAAAATAAATAGTACTTAGTTATTAATCATAAGAGTAGAATAATCTGTGCAAATTTAGCTATTCAATAAAACGTAACCCTGCTGTATACAATAAATATCAAAAACTATTATATTTTTAAGTGCTGGAGCATTATTACCAAATTATATCAACCTTAATGAGGAATAACAACAAAAAACTCTAATTAGTCCGTCAGTTAGATTATCAAAAAATATTGGATACATATTTTTTATTTTATCAAATCAATAAGAAATTTTATCAAAGATAAGTCCTGTCAAAGTGCAGGATTGGGGCTTGTGACGTCATTGTACAACTACTTTTTAGTACACTTCTTGCAGACCGGAAAATTTTAACTTATTTTTTTGTTTTCGGATCAAAATAAAAAATATGTATCCAATATTTTTTGATAATCTAACTGACGGACTAATTAATCAAAATCAAAACTCATTCATTCAGTTTAGGCCCTAATAAGGCACTTATGAATGTCAACAGTTACAGTTTTACAATAGACTCTACTACCGGTTCGGAATACACTTGAACTGAGAAGACACCGGCAAGAAACTCAGCAAGACTTCTTTTGTTGTTATTCCTCATTGTTTTATTTATATTATATAGAAACTGTTAACAGTGACATAGTTGGCATAATATATACTTAACTTAACAGTAATATAAAAAAATCTAATAATTTCCCCTAACTTTTAAGGGTTGATTTTAGAAAAAAGGTGAAATATGTGAACTTTCAGATCATTGAGGAACTATGTTGGAGGAATTGCCTTTACAAACTTTCAAACCCTATTTCACCCACTTCAAGATATATATATTTTTGATTTTATTATTATCTCCTTGCCAAGTTTCATTATGGCCCGTTCAGCCGTTTAGTCATGAAAAGGAAGCATTTATAATATTAGTATGGATTACTAAGGTATTAAATAATAAGGCTTGCCTGATGGTAAGCTGTTACAGTAAACAGACATTTGCGACCAAAGGCATTTCCAGAAAATCAATAGAGTTAAGTACATTTCAATTTAACATTACAAATCACATTGTTGACCTTGCAAAAATCTCTTTGAACCTTTCTTGAAGAACCCAAGATAAAATACGAAACTGACACAAAGAGACTGCATTTCTTAATATAAACTTACAGACTTACAGCAACCCTACAGTACAGGCACTCAATGTTTTATTCATTTTATTCACTCACAGTTTGAATTCAGAACCTCATTAAAAAGGTATTTTAACATACAACTTCATGTTTATACACAAGTTTTATATGACCAGCCAACGTGACGAGGACACTGCACACATAACATTTATAAAAACTGAATAATTTACCTGACCCTTCACAACCTACCCAGATGCAATGCGTTGAAGTACAATAATTTTATGCGCGCAACGATGTTATAAAACGTGATCAACGTAATGATATAAACTGTCTGCACAAGTGCACACTATAAAAAACCTATAACTTTTTTAAAAATTGCAACTTTAAACTTTTTAATTAAAATTAGGGCAATGACACCAAGTTCAATATGTTTTACAGCCGAGCCGAATAGAATTTTGCCTTTGCCTACCTTTATTGAGCGATCTCGTTCGACGGCGGCAGCAAATTCCCGTAGCAAGCGAATTCCAAGAAATTTGACGTTTACGCACACATAGATGCGGTCAACAGGCCTGGCCGCCACACCAGTAAACAAGATATTATAATTTTAGATTTTAAAATCAACAACAATGACCTCAGAGCTGGTATACGTACCTACTTATTGAATGATGAATAACAACACTTCGTAAATATTTTTTAACACAATATCACATTATCAGTTCCAATATTAGATAATTAATTAATGATTTTCCTCCACACCGGGCGACGCAGTATCAATTCGTGAGCGAGACAAAAGACAAGATTATAAAAACAGAATTCAAGGAAATTCAAGGAAAAAACACCCATCCCCCACTTCGTTTGTTTGTCTGACACTGACAGTGACTGACAGACAGTAACAAGACAAACGCATTAGGTACATCTTTGTTTGACAATGACAGTTAAAGTGATGCCAGTACAAGTGCGATAAAAGTCCCATTTCTTTTTGCATGTATTTTAAGAATCAATCAGGTTACAGAATCTGGTTAAGCATAGACAGACGTATCTATCCTGCTAGCTTGCCGCATAGCTGTCCAGGAAAAAAGGCAGAAATAAAAATAAACAAAGCTTTTAACTCTGGCTATACTCAGCTTTAGACGTAGTTGGTACTTTTTATTATTCAAAAAATATATAGGATCCGATACTAAATAAAACGCAAATGACTCCACAGGCCTTCGACAGCAGCATGATAGAATATGTATCAATCCGCTTGAAAATGGAGCTTTTAAGGTAAAATCTTAAATGAGGGTTACACTGACTTAAGTTTCTTCAAAGCGCCGAAAGATGTCACTTTTTTAGACGTATTTTTTATATTCCGTTTTACGTAGAGTTGTGACAGACAACCAAATTTTTTTACATAATACTCATTATTAATAATGAACTGATTTTTTTTATTAATTTATGTAGTTGCATTGCCTTGGTGCAAATAATAGCTGCTAGGTTCAGAAGACCAAAAATCTTTTCTTAGTACAAAATTATATTCATTTTATATTATTATCGAATCGCAGGATTGCTTTTGTTTTTTTTTCTTTCGGTGACCGCTCTTGTCTTTGGGCGGTAGATTTGAAAACGTCATTCAGTTCATAGTCAAAATTATTTCTTAAAAAATGAACTGAATTTTTCAGTATGGATAAAAAGAAAATTAAAACAATGTTAGCACCTTTGATTATGTTAGCACAATCATACTAGTTTTTTTCTTAAGCTATTCTCTATATTTTACTAACTTATTTTTTAGACAAATGCAATATCCGGCTCCTTACTCTCAATCCTGGCCAACTCAACTCATAAAGAAGCCGAAAAAAGTAGCTTCAGCAGCACTTGCAAACAAGTAATACATTTCTCTTACATAGTAGCTAGAAAATAGAATAGCGTATATCACGAGAAGCAGAAATGTTATAAGCGCGTGTGTTGTGAAGACTTAAAAACTTCCCAATTGGGAAATCTTGTGATTAGCTGAGTCGAGCGCAAGAAATCACGAGTATGTCGCACTCACTAAAATAGAGCTATAATAATAATAATATATTCTTTATTTTTCTCCACAAATTATAGGTAAACAGCTAGTTCTAACATATTACATTCAGATTATCCTATATTTGTGAGAGACTGGTGCCTGAGATAGGTATGAAAATACCTGTATTACAGGTCACCAACAGGTTTCTTATAGAACTTAAAAAATATTTATCTTAAGATTATAAAAAAATAATTGAGATCCTCACAACGAGATACCTATGTCACACAGTGTAGTTGGCAAATCTTATTTTTTAGTTTCCTAATTTACCCCCTAAAAGTGACGTCCATGTTTGATTCTCATTTATTTACGTATACGTCCGTGTTTGGGTCACCACCTTACATAATTTGTACCAAATGTCAACTTAATCCAGTTCAGTATTTTCGGACAGACAGATACCTATACAAGAGTAAAACCTTCTTCAAAATCAGTAAAATTGATATGGGACCACCTTGGAGCTATACAGAACCCAACGTAAAAATAATTCTTAAAATCGGTTCACAAGCAAAATTTAATTTCGCGGGATACCTTCGACACTGACAGCTGTTGGGATGCCAGATTTAATAAAACTGATTTCCCAATGATTCACCTCGTCATATACCTAGTGTAACCTGTTGAACTAATTTCAAGCTCACAATCACAACTTGAAAGTATACAAAAATGTGAAAGTTTGTGTGTTTGTTACCACCCAGCTCAGTGAAGGCTCAACCAATATGAATGAAATTTGGATCATAGATAGATCATACAGATGAAATCACAAATAGGATACTTTTTAACCCAGGGAACTGCGGGTAAAACCGCGGGCAAAAGCTAGTTCTCAATAAAACCATGTATGTACCATGATTTAATAATATTGTCTTAAAAAAACACTTGTCTTAGTCCCAATTGCACCAACGTCTTAGGCCCAATTTCACCGTTAAGACATTGCTTGGTGCGATTGGGCCTTATAGCATTAACCCACGCGGGTTAAATATGTATGTGTATAATAGGGTAGTTGACTGACATATCAAATCAGCTACTTTTTAATAAATGTCAAAACGATAGTTTATATGGAAATTTGTATGAAATATTACACTATGACGTCATAGTTTCACAGCATCAAATGATCTACTCTTTGTGGTTCTACTGGTAATTAAAAATCATAAAATGCATTAAATGTACAACATATTTGATATTTCCACGTGTTTTTAGATGTTTTATGCATTGGTAGTGTTTGGTCATTTATTTTTGACACTGTCAACTAGCCTATTTACATAGAGAATCTGTCAAATTTACATATTTAACCCAGGATAAGTATTATACGGCGTTTGCACAATTATATAAAACGAAACTATAAAAATCAATTTAAAACATTTTATAATTTATTATTATTTATTTATTTAAAGGTTTTTGAGATAAATGTAAAATAAAGAACAGCGCAGCGTCCTCTTTTGAGATCATGTGAATAAATCTTTAATTATATCTTTTAAGTATTCATTTCGTTCTTCAAGGCGCTTAATTTTTTCTCTCAATAATCTTATATTTTTTGTTTGATTTTTTATGACTATTTGTTTTCTTCTAAGTATACCTTCCAAGTGTGTTATCCGGTGAATTGGCTGTTGATTTGAATCACTAGAGGTTCGTCGTTTCTAAAAAAAAAACTGCATTAATTCACTCTAATATTATACGAGCTACCAGAGTTCTCAGGATAATAATAGAATAATTAAAAATTTAAAAATTGAGAATTCTCAAAATCGGTCCATCCGTTCAGGAGCTATGATGCCACAGACAGACGCACAGATACACACTAAAAACTTATAACACCAATCTTTTTCGTCGGGGGTAAAAACGGCACTCCGGAATGGTGGAAGAATTCTCAGAATCAGCTCAGTATTTTCGGAAATGACATATTTTACCTGTTTATAGTAATAGTATAGATTGTTTATAAAGGTTTATTAATCGAATAAAAGATGATATAAAGATGTTCCCCGCGGCTTCACTCGCGGTTAAAAAGTAGGCTATAACCTTCGGGGATAATGTAGCTTCCTATTAGTAGTACGTAGTATATTCTTTATTCTTTGCTATTAGTGAAAGAATTTTTTGATCAGGCAAGTAACTCTGGAGATTAGCGCGTTCAAACAAACAAACACTTCAGCTGTATTATTAGTATAGAATAGATAGATACGGGTATGATGATGAGATCAATACAATCCCACCGTTAAACTCAAGATTCAGTTGCCCTATAGACTACATAATACGCTACAAATTTCTACCATATTATTGCTTTATACGTACTTTCGGTGCAGGTAAAGAAGTAGTTGGTAACTTATACGTTTCATTTGACGGTGGCTGATCCAAGAGAAATAATGTTTCAGTCTCTGCTGACATCTAAAGAAAAGATAATTTCCTGAGATTAGAGCGTTTACATATACTTTAACTTTATAATATTGTTATATAGGTATCTTACTTGGTATAAACTTGTATTTGATGATGAGGGGCCTGACGACGGTTTATTTATTACCGAGAGTTCCGAAATTGTGGTTTCTGTATTTATAACTGATGGTGGCTAAAGAAAAGAAATAATTATTCCATATTATTATTCCAAATTGTTGTTAATTAATAGACCTATGTGTAAGCCTACAAAAGAAGTCCAGCTATCGGATCATAGGAAGGTGCTTAGCGAGAGGTTTCAACTGGAGTGTGGTAAATACAAAGTTCCATACCACCGTGCCATGTTTATCTTCACCAAAAGCTCGCTAACTCTTGGATTCGGTTTTTTTTTTTGAAAGGACTAAAGTTGGTAGCCTCTGATGGTTGCAGCAACCTTACCGGACAAATCGGCAAGCGCAGAGGGCTCTCAGCCGGGTAAAATTTAGGTAACAACGCCTGAGGGCACCCCCGAATGGGGTACGAACCTCGGCTCAGGGCGTTACCGGGTGAGGGGGAGGACTTTGTACGAGTTACGACTAATTGGGGGCGGTCGGATTACTAATGGCAGCTCGGGCCGCTTGAACGGGACGAGACTGAGTGGGACGTCGCGGCGGTCCTCGGCGTTGAGGACGGTAGCGTGATCGGTTGTGTGTAGTGTGTACTTTTACGAGCTTCGAAACCTTAGATTCGAACGCACATCCTTCGTTACGGCATTCGACGTCACTACCACTGAGCTATCATCGCCCTGAAATGTTTTTGCTGTGTCGGCACCACAATGGTCACACCCTAGGTGTTTGAAGCTACTAATTCTAATTAGCTTGAGCTTTGCACTCAAGGAAAATGGCCCCGATTCTGTTTTTTACAAACTAAACAAATGTAATCTCACTATTTTCACTATATCCAACAGGGAGTCGACAAGCATGTCAGTGTCATATCTTTAATAGATTTACCTTTATAGTGGACAACCGTGTGACGGCATTTAAACGCTCTTATTTCTGCGAACTTATTTTGAAAATTTCATGTGGAAAAACTAAATTAACTAATAGCTAGCTAGCTATCAGTGACCTCCGCTGTCAGATGGGCGACGCCCAATTGGACATCTCATATTTCTAACAAAAAACATAAGAAAGGGATAAAATAAATTTTAGTCCTTTCAAATTATTATGATTGCTTATTTCAGCGGGATCTTTATTCATCATATCACGACTATTTCCCCTAGTATGAACTAATTTGACAGCTTCAAATATCTCCCGTCCTTTTTCAATAATGTTTGTAAGAAAGAGAGGTGACGTGGAAATATTAGTTTAGTTGGGAAACAACACAGTAGAGGCCTTCCAATTATAATTGATTTCATACCCAAGGTGTAGTGAAAATCTTAGATTCTGCGGCATGTTCTTGTTTTATATCACTAGGTGGCTTGAGCAATAGCTAAAAAAGAAAAGAATCAATAGTTTGTCCGATTTTTATAATATTTTTGACCACACATGGGTTTAATTCCCATTCAGAACAAACATTTGTGTATATGAACATGTCTACTTGCATGGTCTTAAAAATGTATGTCAGGTTTCTTGAACATATTTTCGAATGAATGAATGAACATATTTTGCGTTTTGCAAAAATCCGGGAAAAACGGTGTATATGGCAATATTGGTCTCAGTCGCCCTATTATAATACACGTGTATTTGAAATTGATCTTTAAAGCAACATTCTCAACGTTTACATTTTCTTGGTATTAAACAGCAAAAACATACGAAGCTCGGGATTGGGCGTGCTAAAGTCACGTGATAAGTGTTGTTCTATGTTGTTGTTGCGTGGACGGTGTTATCCATTAATTCATTTAATTAATGTTTTTTTTAAATATTTAATAGTTTTGGTATTCTTACTGAAGGTGGTTGATATAGGAGGTTTTTATAGACTTATGCAATATAATGTATATACTTAACTTTATCACAATCAACTTAATAACAATTATTTTTTTATTTTTTGTTGATTAATTTTGAATGTCATTTCAAATCATACAATTAAAAAAAATGCTTATAGCCCGAAGAATTGCCAAACTGAAATGGCAGTGGGCGGGGCACATCGCTTAGAGAACCGACTGCCGCTGGGGCAATAAGGTTCTCGATCACGAACTGGAAGACGAAGCGTGGGTAGGCCCCCCACAAGGTGGAGCGATGATCTTATGACTTATAACCGCTGGATGCGGGTAGTGCAAGACCGTTCATTGTGGAGATCCTTAGGGGAGGCCTTTGTCCAGCAGTGGACGTCTTTCGGCTTATATGATGATGATTGACTTTGTACAATTCAGTTTAGGTAAAGTTGAATCGCTTATTAAAGTGGCAACCTTTGAATCAAGGTTTTATTTTTGTAAGTACTACCTGCTCATTCGAATCTCCATTTAAAGATGTAGATGATGTGGTACAAATTGGTTTAACTTGTACTGTCACTGGTACATTTGAACTCGAAGGTGGTGCCATAATTGTTGGACATTTATCTAATGAAGCCGCAGACGCTGGTGAGTTTACCATCTGTTTAAAGATAATTTCATTAAAACTCTTGTGATACAGGTGTTCAACAATACTGAATGGATAATTGGAGACCTTTGTATAGATGTTCCTTTGTTTAGTTCGTTAAATTTAGTATGGAAAAATGTTAGAAATTGGAAAGAATTTGAAACATTTTACACTAGGCCCCGCGCTTACATAATCCGGCACTGAATTTAAGTCTATACTCACTGTGCAAATCGGTACTGCGGTTTTTTTTACTCGACATCTTCCATTAAACGGCAAACAAAGATCTTCATGCTGAAAGTGTATGCTACAAATTTTGCTGCTCTTGCTGGGCATCCAATTTTCCTCGCGCCTTTCTAACCGAACCGCTTCTATCCATTTCCACCACTGGCTAATGTTTACGGGAAAACTGTATATTCAAATAAAAGTTTTATTAATCTCAGTACGTACCTACATAATATTTATAAATATTATTCACACATGACTATCTGTAAGTTTATTGGTTTGAATATCTTACCCAGAGCGAAATTAAAATTTTATTAAGCTCTTTAATAAAATCACTCGGCTCTTTTTCTCTTTTTCCTTTACAAAACAACAGACAAAACTCTTTCTTAGTGGAAATATAAACCTATTTCATCTCATGCGTGTCACCTTTTTCGAATTATTAAAAAATTAATATAATTAAAAGTGAAACCCTAGTTCATGTTGCATAAAACATACCTTATCTGTCAAATATGGGTAACTATTTTATAGTTCACTTCTATGCTACTTACTTGTGAAAAGTTACTCCAGAGTTTTTTGTATCTGTGTGACTTCGACACCATTTCACTACACACGCAGGCATACTTCGTGTACGGCTTAAAGTATTATATCACTTAAATTATATTATATAAACAGCAAAACGCCGAGCCGAGTCGATAGGAGATCTATATATCTCTTCCGCCTGACATTTCTGACTGACAAGCTCTGACAGGACAACCAAAGAGAATTATTCAAATGAATTGGATAGGTATCTATTTAATGCTCTTTCAACATTTAGGTACTTATTTCATGGTATCTTTTTAAGTACCGATATACGTTTCTTCCTATTTTATATTCCTAGTTTGTGAGTATGGATGAATGTTTGTTACTCTTTCCCGTTTAAACTATTGAACGGCTTTGGATGAAACTTGGCACATAAATAGATCACACCCTGGAATAACATTTAGGCTACTTTTTACCCGGGAAAATATAAGATACCTACCTCGAGAACACGAGTGAAATTGCGGGGCGGAAGCTAGTATTATTACTGCGAAAGTAACTCATTGTTTGTTACCTTTTCACGCCTAAACCACTGAACCGATCGCGATAAAATTTGGCACGCAGATAGTCTATGATTTGGAGAAGGACATAGGCTACTTTTTATCTCGGGAACGGGGGACAGGGACAGCTAGTCACTGAAGAAAAGAGGTTATATTTTATACTAGCTTTCCCCCGCGGTTTCACCCGCGTTCTCGGGATAAAAAGTAGCCTATATGTTATTCCAGGGTATTATCTATCTATGTGCCAAGTTTCATCTAAATCCGTTCAGTAGTTTTTGCTTGAAAGAGCAACAAACATACATACATACAAACTTTCACGTTTATAATATTAGTAACGTAGTATATTATAACTAATTGACTCAGGCGTGACCTTGCGGAAATCCATTATAAGATTAGATGGAAGACAAATATTTAGTAACTAATTCCGCTGGATATATCCTTCTCTGTCAAGTCCAAAACAAGGGAACTTAACAGGAAATCGACACGTGTTTCGCTTCTTCACGAAGCATCATCAGGACGTAGTAGACCCACTGTCGACTACTCGACGAACGCGAACAAACACACGAACACAGAACCCGTATGTACGCGCACAAGCACACACACACTGAGCTCCGCAGACGTGTTTGTTCGCGTTCGTCGAGTAGTCGACAGTGGGTCTACTACGTCCTGATGATGCTTCGTGAAGAAGAAGGATATATACAGCGGAATTAGTTACTAAATATTTGTCTTCCATCTAATCTTATAACGTAGTATATTATTTATTCTTTGGTATTAGTAGGATTAAAACCAAATTAAAACAATTAGGGATCCCAACGAAATCTCCAATAATGTAACCCAAGGTATAAATGAGACAGATCCGAAGTAATGTATTTCTATTACAGTTCTAAAGCTCCGCGACACATGCCAAACGCTTCATCAGACTGGTTGAAGAGGCAAGCAGTATGCCGAGGATCTGACCCCACAGCTCCACACTTGAAATATGGCGTTTTTCATAATAGAAGACCAGTCGTCAGGTAGCTAAAGACGGCTGCAGAGACAATTCGTTACTGACATCTGTATCATCTTCATCATATCAGCCGAAAGACGTCCACTGCTGGACAAAGACCTACCCCAAGGATCTCCACGATGGCCGGTCTTGCACTACCCGCATCCAGTGGTTTCCCGCGACCGGGATCGTCGGTCCACCTAATATAAAAAGACTGATACTTACTACACTATTGACGTTGTGGCGTGGTGTGGCTGACAGTAGACAGAGAAATAAGAAAATTAACAATTATGATCTACACAACACAGTACACACAACCGATCACGCTACCGTCCTCGACGGCGAGGACCGCCGCGACGTCCCACTCAGTCTCGTCCCGTTCAAGCGGCCCGAGCTGCCATTAGTAATTCGACCGCCCCCAATTAGTCGTTACTCGTACAAAGTCCTCCCCCTCCCCCTGAGGCCCTGAGCCGAGGTTCGTACCCCATTCGGGGGTGCCCTCAGGCGTGGTTACCTAAATATTACCCGGCTGAGAGCCCTCTGCGCTCGCCGATTTGTCCGGTAACTCCGGTAAGGTTGTTGCAGCCATGAGGCTATCAACTTTAGTCAAAATGTTAATAACTTCGCAGATACTAAAATTTGACATGTTTTTTTCTTTCCAACAGAATCCAACCCCGATATGAAACATATGTAAAACCACTGAAATATGAACAAAATATTAAAAAATTTATCTCCGAAAACTCTATAACCAAGAAAAAAATTAAAAAGTCTATTAAAAAAGGTACTTAATAAATTATTTCGTATTTGTAGATAAATAATTTGAAGTGTCATTTGTAGGTAGGTATTAGGTAGGTACCGAAGAAAGTGTAATATGTAGGATAGTTGGTGGGTAGGATGTTTCCAAGTAATGTTGATGGGAGCCAGTATATTATGTATGTACTTTCTATATATTGTAATAGTGAAATTGTGGTCAAAATACACACCTATTCACTAACTAAAACCCCATCGTATAATAGGGGTGATGACTAAATAAAAAAAAATTGTCCGTCAGCTAGATTACCAAAAAATATTGGACACATGTTTTTTCTTTAGTTCTGAAAACAAAAAATTACGAAGATAGAGTGCGTATAAATATCGCGTGACGTCACGTTTTAGTACACTTTTTACACAGAAGTGACGTCACAAACCCCCACTCCTGAACTTTGATGCGACCTATCTTTGTAAGTTTTTATTATTTGATAAAATAAAAAAATACGTATCCAATAATTTTTGATAACCTAACTGGCGGACTAAATAGAATTTATTATTTTTTACCCAGTCATCATCCATATTGTAGATACCTTGTAGAATGTACATTAAAATTAATTTGTCCCGGAGGAAGCAGCTGACCTAATGTTAAACAAGTTTCTGTCAAAAAAATCATTTTTGATAGAAGCTTTTATTGCCGACTGTACTTTTTTTGCACAGTCTTCATCTACTCGTTAAGACGGTTCCAATGAGCCCAAATACGACGGGGTTGTGACGTTTTATTTCGGATTTACTATGGCCACCTTCCAGCTCGAGCATCAGACCCTGTTTACCATTGAAAGACAAACTACTCGTCAAGACGAATGAAACGAGCCCAAGCTCGATGGGGTTATGTGGTTTTATTAGTTCCAGCTCCATAATCAGATCAGCTCCACGTTATCATAATATTGAATTATCAGGCGATTTACATATTCGTGCAAAATTTCAGCTCAATCGGAAACCGGAAAGTGGGTTAAATTTAACTTGCAAAATTCCATTACAGACAACGGGACAGGTGAAAGTAAATAAAAGCTTATAAAATCACATCGATCCGTTGCTACAGTAGATTTAGATGAAATATTTAACAACCACCTTGTGGCACCAAACACACTCAGGTACTGGTAAGTAGGATAGTACCTAAACATACATTGGTACCAATTGTAGGATGGTGTAATGTAGGATAGTGTCGTTTGTAGGATACTCGAAAAAACTATTATTTTATGTTTTTTTTTCAGGTCCCGCAGATCAACCGTCTGAGTTTTGTCCTATAGATAAACACAATTCTAAGCAACTTACAAAAACGGAAGTAAAACATATGGATATTAAGCCCCGACAGATTGCTCCGTCGCCCGGAATGCGCGCTACTTACAATGTCCGCCGATCCCCGCCCCTGTCTCCAGTTAGCAGATTTATTAAAAGAGGCGATTAAATTATAACAAATTATACATTCATCTCTCCACTGATTGGTTTTATTTATAGTCCTGTTATTTCATGCTAAATTCTGTTTTGCTAGAAAGAGATAGAGATAAATCTTTGATGGATTAACCAGTCTGGCGTCGCTGTCCGTATTTGGCCCAACAATTTTGTCGTCATATGGCTTTTGTTTATAACAAGTAGTTTCCGTTACGCTTTTATTATTTTTATATGTTATTTAAATTTCAACCTTGACAGGAAAATATAAGAATTATAATAATAACGTTTTTAAAGTCAATAAGGAGAAGATTCGCCTGCAAAAGTGTTGCTTTTCACGACTTTCCTAGATTTTCGTTTTTTTTTTATTTGTGAGCGACGCCAGACTGGTATTAATTTTAAATATAATTATAATAATATATCCGCCACATTCTTACGTCATTTGACGGAAAGAGCTGGGACTATCTTCAAACTAGGTTATACAACAATAAACAAAGATGGCTAAAAAAGACAAGTACGAGGAGCCCCAGAGACTCGTACTAAAATCCGACTGCAAATATAAGTTTATATTAAAAAAATATTTTTGTTCTTATAACTAGAACACTCTACCGTTTAGTTTTCAAACTCAGAACTCATTTATTAAGTTTAGGCCCTGAGGGCCTACTCCGAAAATCGATACACGATCATCGTTGTCAAATTATTAACCAATAGAATTGCTCACAATTAACATCTCGTCGGTTTGCTGCAATTCTATTGGTTAATAATTTGACAACGATGATCGGACTATCGTATATCGTTTTTCGGAGTAGGCCCTCTGATAAGGCAATTATGAACTTCGATAGTTACCGCCAGATCCACATACACTTAAAAATAAAATTTAAGAATAAATTGTAAGTTTTATTTACAAGGTGTTTACAATACTCTGTACCTTTTTGGCACATAAAAATATTAAATACATTTACAGTATTTTTCATACATAAATCTTGTAATCAAAATTTTTTTTTACACATTCTCAAAAGGAACATTGAAATCAGACTTATTCAAATAATTTTCTAGTAATACATTAATTCAACTTAATACATAAATGCTTTTATTATGTAATGCTGAGCGGGCATGGATTAAATTTGCTACTTGAATAGTTCAAGTTCTTAAATACTTCCATCCTGCAGTCGCTAGGATTCTAATATCTTCTATAAAATTATGCAAAGGATCTCCTAAAAATTAGCTATTATTTTATCAAACTATGGAAACAAGCATAGGGCTGATGGTAAGCGGTTACCATAGCCTATAGACGCATGCAACACCTGTATCATTCGCGGGATGCTGACATTAACAATCTCTTCACAATAAATAATACCAAAAGAAAAATATTTGGTTAATACATATTATTACAATACAACCCAACTTTCAAAATGTACAGAGAAAAAATCGAGAGGGGTAGCGCTAAGTATTATGTAAGCAGTAGTGGCGTGCGGGGGGGGGGATCTTTGTTTTGCTTATTTTTAACTAGCTTTCAGCGATCCCCTATTTTAGGCTAAGCTAGAAGGATTTAATAGCGCATAGAAGTTTGAAATGCTTTACTTTCCGAGCCGATTTTAGTTTCACTGTTGCGTTGCTAATTTTTACGGTAGGTATTTTGTTAAGAAATGCTTTAAAAAAAAAAACATGCATATATGTTAAACTCTGCTTACGTAATACTTGTGTGACCCTATTTGTATCAAAACTTTATAATCAGCAGGCATTTTTGTTGCGATTGTAGCGCAACTCTCTATCTCACAGGTTCCCAAACTTTTTCTTGTAGACTTTCAAAGTTTACATTTCTACTATTTTCCCAAAACTCGAAAAAAAATGTCACGCCAACGTAGACCCGCGTCGAGTCTCCCACGGACCCCTGGGGGTCCTGGACTACTTTGGGAACCTTTGCTCTATCTAGACCGATTTATTATCTTAGGGTCTATGTTATAACTCAGCCCACAACACTCACTTTCACTTTGTCGTTCACTTTCAACATTGTCGTTCACTTTCAACTTTGTCGTTCACTTTCAACTTTGTCGTTCACTTTCAACTTTGTCGTTCACTTTAACTCTGTTCGACTTCCACGCACCAAGTCTCCACTCCGTCCATAACAGTGGTGTACTCCCCCTCTTGCTCTCCCTCATACACCGTAGATTGATTCTGAACAATTTCAACTTCAACAATCTCCTTTGTCATTAACCTCACCAACTCTGCATACTTTTGCTTCTGCTCCTCTGTCATATTAATTTGATTATGATTCTTTAAGTGATAATTAAGATGGCTGCTCTGCTTGAACTTCTTGCTGCATATCCCACATTGGAACGGTGAGACGTTTGTATGTGTTCTCATGTGTTGTTTCAAATGTACAGATTGGCAGAATGTTTTTCCGCAGACCACACAGCGGTAGGGTTTTACTTTTGTATGTATTCGGAGGTGCTGGTCCAGGCCGGATTTCTGTGTGAAGGCTTTAGGGCAGAAGGTGCAGTTGAACGGGCGGTCGCCTGTATGCATTCGCATATGCTGTTGAACGCCACCCTGAAATTATATAGGCTTATATGTAGTATAGGCTTCTGTTTGACCACAATCTCACCATGGTTAGTGATGTGGCCGATGGTAGTAAGCACACAAAGCTTACACAGCAGACTCTCAAGTGCAGCTGTTGGAACTCACCAATGGGTGCTTTGCAACAGATTTTCAGTTTCAAATGGTGAGTGGTAGCCAACCAGGAGGGTGCTATGTCAAGATGTCTTCTTTTACCGAAAGCTCAAGGACTCGAACCCGCACCCTTCGTCTCTACATGCGACGTCACTACCACTGAGCTATCATCGCCAATAAAGCTGTAGAGTTTGGATCTACCAATAGGATTCAAAAAATTATTTCACTAATAGGAAGCCAGTATGCCAGAAGGACAGCCAGTATGATATATAAGATATTACTAACCTGTTGAGTGAATCTCTTGTGACAAATGGTACATTCAAAGGGTTTTAGCTTGACATGAGCTACGCACATGTGATCCTGTAAATCTTTGCTCGTTTCAAAAGCAGCTCCGCATAACTGTAATAAAAAAAAATCTTATGACCAGTATTTTGACCCAGTGAGAAAATTGGCTGTGACACACAGACACTCAAATGATACCAATTCTTGAAAAAAATACCAGCTAAGTGCGAGTGGGACTCGTGCACGAAGGGTTCCGTACCAGGTCAACATAATATTCAGCTACTTATATTGTCACGATAGTGTACAGGTCAACATAATATTCAGCTACTTATATTGTCACGATCGTGTACAGGTCAACATAATATTCAGCTACTTATATTGTCACAATAGAGTACAGGTCTACATAATATTCAGCTACTTATATTGTCACAATAGAGTACAGGTGTACATAATATTCAGCTACTTATAATGTCACAATAGAGTACAGGTCAACATAATATTCAGCTACTTATATAGACTAACCTCACAAGCGTTAGCATTATCAGCTATATCAGCTAGGAGCGGTTTCTCGCAGATCTGACAGCGGAGGCCCTTGCGGCGTCTGTTGTGCTCGTCGCGGTAGTGGATGGAGTACTCGCAGCACGAGAAGAAGATCTGATGGCACGTGCCTTCCGCCACCAGGGTCGACGGCTGCAGGCATTCGAACGGACCGCTGTAACGAAATAAAATTTTATTTTTTATTATACAGAACCATTGCATATTAGAGAGCGACCAGACCAGTATAGTTGATTCATAATATGTCTCTGGTTTCTGTGTGCCTTTTGGCAAAGGCCTCCTCCAACTGATGCCATTGAACTCTGTCCATTGCTACTCTAGTGTAGCAATGGAATAATAATAAATAAATAAATATCCTCGGACATTCTTAACACACGGTTATCTGATCCCAAACTAAGCAGAGCTTGTACTATGGAAACCAGATAACTGATATACTACATATACTACTTTTTTTTTGTAAATACATACTTATATAGATAATTACACCCAGACTCAGGACAAACAGACATTTCATGCACACAAATGTTTGTCCTGGATGGGAATCGAACCCATGACCAGCGGCGTGATAGGTGGTGTCTTAACCAACTGCGCCAACTGGCTTGTCCAATAATAACCTATCTATAATATCTATAATATCCTGGGACATTGTTCACACGCAGTTATCTGATCCCAAACTAAGCAGAGCTTGTACTATGGACAACCAGATAACTGATATACTACATATATATACTACTTAGTCACAAGTTTTGATCCCACTAACCTTTGAATAAGCTTATTTTTATCTCAGTGGAATAAAAACTTTGTGAGATATGTTTTTTTTGTAAACATGTAGAGAATATCTCAAGAAGAAATACAAATGGCTACTACAGAGAGGGTGGACCTGAGTGTGTCGTGTATTTTTGTATAAAAAGTGTTGAAATATAAGTACCTAAAATATCGCTAGTTCATGACCAGACACACTGTATATACTAAAAAAAAAACTCACGATAATGAATGAGGCTCCTTCTCCTTCTTCACAGCAAGGACCTTCTTCGTCTCAGCTTTCTCCCTTTTCTTCTTCACGGGCACATCTTCAGTTTTTATGATGATGTAGCTGACATCATTCGAAGCCAGGCTGGTGATGTTGGTCGGTTCCATGGACGATATCATCTTTTCCGTCTTAGCTTGTATCTCTTGCTTCAGTTCCCGCTTTAAAATAATTTTTTGGATGGCCTGAAAGATGTTTATATTTATATCTGAAGAGTTTGTTTGTTTGAACACGCAAATCTCTGGAGTTACTGGTCCGATTTGAAAAATTATTTCACTAATAGGAAGCTACATTATCCCCAAAGAATGCGAGTGAAACCATGGAGAACAGCTAGTTTATTTATATGTACCATCAACAAAGTTGAAGCATGATCAGTTTTGAAACCTTTTCATTTGCAGCCAAAAACAGTCTCTTGTAAAATAATTTGTTTAGACTACCAATTTTTATCCAACAGGGCGTCGACAAGCATGTCACAGCTTTAATAGATTCCCTTTATAGTGGACAACCATGTGACGGCATTTAAACGCTTTTGTTTCTGGGAACTTATATTGAAAATTTCAAGTGGAGAAACAAAGTTAGGTAAAGCTAGCTATCAGTGACCTCCGCTGTCAGATGGCCGACACCCATGGGTCAAAATCAAAAACTAATTTATTCAGTTTAGGCCCTAATAAGGCACTTATGAATGTCAACAGTTACAATTTTTAGACTCTACTACCCGTTTGGAATACACTTGAACTGAGAAGGTATATGACAAGCCTATTTTTATCTCACCTGAGGACTCTTCTTCTGCCCATCCTTATTTAGCGTCCACACAGTGGGGTCACCAGCTACATATGCCTCTACGTGTTCCATACGCGCATGGTTGGCCAGTGCCCTCTCATTCGAAAAAGACTTGGAGCATAGCCGGCAGAATGCACTGTCTTCATCGTCCGATATTATTACCTCTTTCTGTTAAATAAATGTATTGTATGTTTATTTTATTCAAATTGACCTTTGCAGGCCACACTCCGTTACTTTAAGGAGCTAGGATGGTTTGGGTAACGCTGGCAGGAGGGTATGCACAATACACCCCAAGTGGGACGTAAGTGTAGGCCTCATCGCCCCCACACAGAATAAGAAGACATTTGCGGGCACATGTGGGACTGGATTTCTAAAAGGTAAGCTGATGGGAATCGCCTTGAATGTACCTTTCGCCACTGCTAACTATACCATTTCAAATAATAGTCACTTGCGGGCATATGATATAAGACTTGTTAGCAGTAAGCAATAAGTTTTCCTTTAACTACTTAATTATAGGATATATTTAATGAATGATAAGCATACCTTTATTTTTATAGTTGGAATTATGTTCACGAATCTTTCCTGTGTGTCTGCCATGGTAACTCTTACGATAGGTCTGAAAAAAAAGAGTGTGATAGGTTATCTGCTTTTTAATAACTACGTTCTAGTTCAGGACATGTCCTTATTCAGCAACATTACGTAATCACTATAATAAAGCATTAATTATAATAGAAACAATATAATTTTCCCTTTAGAATATATAATAAACGTGATTGATAATGTTACAAAATTGTTATAAATAACTTTTCTATGCGTTGTACTCGTATTTTTTTCAACACATGACTTACCTATAAACTGTACAGAAAAATCAAAGGCATTGAGTGGAAATTGTATTTTCTACTCAAATATTTTTCAACAAATTCAAACAAACAATAAAAAGCGGGAATGTAATATTGTCAAAAATTTACTTTTTCTAAAAAGAAAAACTTGGCTATGGCGACGACACAGAAAAAAAGTAAAAGGAATTTATCGATTTCTAATAATATTACACTACGTGAGACATGATATGAAACAATATTACTTGTTTATTATTGTTATTTTAACTAGAATATTGCAATAAATAATGTATAAACAAACATTTCAACTTACAAAATCCAATTTTTTCTTCAGTCTCCGAAAAAGATTGGCGTTTGTTTTTTTTTTATTAAAAAAAAGAAGACGGAAAAGAAAAAAAAAATAAAAAAGAGTGGCGATTGACGGAGATTCAAAAATTAAAAATTTTGAAATTAACCTACGCCGACGTTTCTTTTTTGATGCTCTTTATTAAAAGCACAATAACGATACGATTGTATTTTATAAAGGTGTGGCTATTTCAATAGAAGCAACGCGACGCCATTTCGTGAAACGTGGACAATTCGACATGCGATGCGACGGCGCGCGGCGTTGCCATATAATGTCGCGTACGCGTCATCGCTTCTCAATATTTTACCCAACTTTGCAAAATACTTGCATAAGTCTCAAATTCAGACACTCAGTAATTTAATTTTACAAAAAAATCTAGAAAATTGCTAAAATAAATCATCGGGTTTTTTTTTATCATCTTCGAAATGTTCATACGTAGTATCTCTACTTAGTTTGTGGCTTGTTCTATGGTCGTGTTTCTCTATGATCGATGCGGTATATTCTCATTTATTTGATCAATATTTCGGTTGCTATGTTTATTACAAAAAGATAACTTTCTAAAAGCACTTTCTTTTAAAAGCGTATGTTTTGAAAATGGCTAAAGCAACAACAATTAAGGAAGCTATTAAAAAATGGGAGGATAAATCTGGGCAACATGCTGCTACTGCTACAGAAGTCAGTCTAATATTTCAATGGCCACCAATTGAGAAAATGGATAATACTTTAGCCAGCTTAACTAATTGCGAGTATGTTCACTGATTACATTCATTTGAGAAAGTTTGTCTGATTTTATCGAATTATTATTTAAATTTTTAATATTTCAGAAAATTAAGCCTCTCGACTAATATGATCGAAAAAGTTACTGGTCTTAATAGTCTTAAAAAACTTAGAGTTTTATCTTTAGGAAGAAATTATATTAAATCATTTGCAGGAATGGTAAGTGGATTATTTGTTTAATTTTGTATCTATAACTAGCTATCAAATAATATGTATCATTGACAAAGATAAAATCACTATGTTATAAATAGGGTTAAGTATTCAGAGTTGTTCAGTTGTGATCCGATTCGGATGACGCAGCGATCGGGATAGGTCCTATTTTCCTATTTCAGACTTCCATTTGGAATAAACTTGCACTTGCGTGTAACGTTTTCATTCTGTCAAACAGCCTATTTGGAGGATTATTCATATTTTTATTCATTTTACAGGAATGCCTCGGTGAGACATTAGAAGAGTTATGGATATCTTACAATTTAGTTGAGAAACTAAAAGGTATTAACGTGTTGCGCAATTTGAAAGTTCTTTATATGAGCAATAATTTGGTAAAAGAGTGGAGTGAATTCAATAAGCTTCAGGTAAATTCGGAATCGCAAACCTACTGGAAATTCATTTACAATATAAAACATGCATTATTTTATTTACAACTAATGCCTTTCGATTGAAGCCAAGATTGTAGCTCTTATACTAACGAGGTTTTTCTTAATTGAAAACAGTTCTTTAGATATAATCTTTTCAGGAGCCAAGTTGGGTTCGTCACTTGACAATTCTAATATGGGGCTAACTTTGATAGAGCAATTTTTTTTTGTGTACGTTCATTTATCATCGCCAACAGTGGTAATACTCATCTATCAAACATAATAAACTGCGTGTATTTTCTTTTAATTTAAGTTTTGCCCTAATTATTATATTTTACATTGAATTAGTACTTTTATAATATCGTGGTCTCTCAGGAGTTACCTCACTTAGAGGATTTACTCTTCGTTGGCAACCCACTGTACGATGCTTGTGAGTTGGAAACTTGGCGCTCTGAAGCAGCTAGACGACTGCCTAACTTGAAAAAACTCGATGGAGAAACTGTTCTCCGTGAAGATGATCCTCCATTGACCGTTGCCGACATGCAGGTAAAATAATCTTCTATGAAGTTCCTTTTTGATGCTGTCAGTTATGTACTCTGACAGCTTACACTTCTAGTAGTACTTAGTGGTATGAAATGTCATTGTACTCATCACTTGTCACTCATCTCAACTCAATCTCACTGCACTAAAATTCGACTTTATTGAGAATCACCCAATTTATTTTTCAGCCTGATGGTGGAGATGGAGTCGAGACACTCGTAAGCGCCGAAACGAATGATTAAAAGCGTTAAATTATAAATAAGTAAAAAAAAATCATACTTTATTCATCAAGAAAGGATACAAAATTATGACTATAATAAAAAATAACCTTATTACCGCCAATTGTCTTTGGTTTCTCCAAATTCCGCGCAAGTTTAACGGATACGGAAACAATGTCAAAATAATGCGCTCGGCCGTGAGAGCCTTGTTAGCGTACTTGTTACTCTTGTTAGGCACTAGCACAGAGTACTTTTTTATAGACGGAAAGGCACTACCTAGGCACTATTACGTATCTGTGATGTAGGCTAGATCTGCTAAAAAAATATTTACAACAAATATGTATACAAAAAAATCCTATATAATACAATATAGTATAATAGGTAGTAGGTGCGTAGATTGTGTGGCACTTCCTGGCAGGACCACCATCACGGATTTGAATTACAAGTCTGTCGCTATTTTGTCCTCGAATATCAGATTTATAATGGTAAAGTTCTTGCGCGACCTATTCCTGTAATCTTGTATGCTAGATTTGCATCTGAGAATGAACTCTTCATACAGAAAGTCTAGAAAGGAACCGGCTCTAAAGTATCGCTCAGTGGGATTGAAAATAAGAGCCGTACTGGGTCTAAGTGGTACTAATTTGCAATTAAAAAGAAAAGATTCATGGAAAAAAATAATTTTATTTACACTGTGTAGGTTTACCTATATATGGACTTATAATAATTATAACCAGCTAAATTTATATCTATTATTGTTTCATCTTCATAGAAGGCAATTTTAAATCTTACACATTACATTTAAATTGGTATGTGAAAACAAAATGGCTGAATAGACATGCTACTAGCGAAGTCGCTTGGACGGTTAATCTATACCAGTAGTCATGTTGATAATTTATTGTATTCTATTCTCTAAATTAAATAGTTTCTGTTGCGATTCGAAATGCAGATAATAATTATTAACTTAAACTAAATTCAGTCGTAGAACATTCACTCATTTTTGAGCAATAATTAAAAAATATATATATACATACACAATGTAGGTACTACAAATAATCAAATTTATCATTTTTATTGGCAAAATATTTCTTTTTAAATAATAGCTACCTAACTTTTTATTCTCAACGATAATTTTCAGATGACTTATTCACTTTTTTTTACAAGAAATACATGTTATAGTATTTTGTGATTCTGCCTTTTTTTTCGAGGCACTGACTTCATACATAAAGTGCCTACATAATCCACTAACACTGAGGTACGACGTAACGATTTTTTTATCTTTCAGAGATTTTATTTGACAAATTCACATATAAATTCTTCGTAAATGCTGCGCTGTAGTTATTGCGTTGCATTGTGGACATATTTTCTTTGCCCTTAGAGATTGTAGCCAGCAAACCTGTAAAAAAAAAAAACTTGTGTTCTAAATCACTTCTCCTGTGTTCTTAACCCACTTATAATAATCTACTAATCGTCCCCCATGTCTTCCATATCATAGGCTTATCTGAGTGTTATATTTCATGACGATCGGTTCAGCAGATTACGCATAAAAAAGTAACAGTCCATTCCAAATAAAAAGACCGTGCGTTGATAGATCAGTCAGTCAGTCAAATCAGTCATGCTTTCCTTTTACATATTTAGATTATAATTTACCTCGCAGTAGACATGCCAGCATTGTATTGAAACAGCTGGAGAGGTATAAGGCCCAAGACATATCAAACATTTGACCTGTAAATTAAAACAAAATTATATAATAGCATTTTGAATGTAGCTTATTAGTTAGCGTGTTTCATCTGTTTTTTAAACCCCTACGAAAAAAAGGGGTGTTTGTGTGCGAAAGTTTGTGAATGGATGAACCAATTTGATTATTATTTTTAAGTTTGAAATAATTGAGGTGATACCTTCGGTTGGAGCGCGAAATTCAAATTTTATCACGTGTTTTGAAAATTGCAGCTCAGTTATAGGTCCTAAGTTATCAACATGTAATTTCGCGCTCCAACCGAACGTTTCCCCTTAAGGTGATACCTTCGGTTGGAGTGCGAAATTCAAATTGACACAATGACATATACGGAAAATGTTACTAATATACCTTGGAGGAATATGTTAATGATTTATTTTGTTATTAATTTATTTTCAATTGAAAATGTTTCAATAGTGAATGCTGTGTAGAAGAGAGTTCGAATCCTACATAGAGTTTTCACTTTCGGTCAAGGAAAACATCATGACCATATCAAGGTGGTAGAGTACTTTGTAGTACCCGCCTGGCTGGCTACCACACACAAGTTGAACTGTCGCCAAGCACCTTCCGGTGTGTTCCGACAGCTGCACTTGAGAACCAGTTCCCTTCTAGGCTTTGTGTGCTTACCACCATCGGCCACATCGTTACTGACCACGGTGAGATTGTGGTCACATGGTAAAAAATCTATAATATTTTCAGAATTATGATATTTACCTCAGATGCTCCATTATATTTCTTTTCCAAATCTTTAATTTTCGCTTTTAAAGCTTGTATTCTTGTCTGAAACATAAAAGGAACATCTCTTTTATATAACACTAGCTGTTCCCCGCGGTTTCACTCCTATAAATCCTATAACCTTCGGGGATAATGTAGCTTCCTATTAGTGAAAGAATTTTTTGAATCCGACTGGTATATCCAGAGATTAACAAACAAACTCTTCAGCTTTATTATAAGTATAGATTAGTTGTAGACAGTATACATACCTCAGCACTGGCTACCACTAAACCGTTGGGTTTAGAAATGATTACTTCTGCTTTTTGTTCTTTGTTTTCCATGTCATCAGGTCTGTCTGTTTGTTCGTTCGTTTCCGTGTCTTCTGTTGGTGTTAGATCTGCCTGAAAAATTATTTACTTTATATAAATTTCACCTTATAAGAGAGCAGTAAGTTAGAATATAATATTCTGGGACATTGTTCACTCACGGTTATCTGATCCCAAACTAAGCAGTGCTTGTACTATGGACAACCAGATAACTGATATACTACATATACTACTTTTAGTTTGTAAATACATACTTATATAGATACTTTCACCCAGACTCAGGAAAAGCAGACATGTTCAAAATGTTTGTCTGGGAATCGAACCCAAGACCGGCGGCGCGATAGGTGGTGTCTTAACCAACTGCGCCAACTGGCCTGTCAGAAGGTAAAATTGCTGATGAAATTAAAATAGTGCTCGCACTGTACAGTACAGACTTTGAGATAATTTTACTTACATCTTGCGCTATCCTCGACGGAGAGTACTGTGGAGGCCCATAGAGCTCAGTATCTTCATCGCCATCCACTACCTACAACAATAAAATTCTTCAGACATTAGAATAACGTTCAAAACGTTTAAATAACCAGGGACAAATATTCTGGGTAATTTTTTCACACACGGTTATCTGATCCCAAACTAAGCAGAGCTTGTACTATGGACAACCAGATAACTGATATACTACATTATACGCCTTTTTTTTGTAAATCTGAATCTCGGAAACAGCACCAACGCTCTTCATGAATTTCAGTTTCGGGGGAGATAATCGATCTAGCTAGGTTCCATTTTAAGAAAACACAATTTACCTAAAAAAAAACCGATAATTACACCCAGACTCAGGACAAACAGACATGTTCATGCACACAAATGTTTGTCCTGAATATGAATCGAACCCATGACCTGCGGCGTAAAAGGTGGTGTCTTAACCAACTGCGCCAACTGGCTTGTCAAACTGTGATATCAGTTATTTGTATGAAGCGCATAGCGTAGGGTGTGAAATAGGTAACTTACAAGGGCCTGATCGTGTGAAACCCGTCGCACACACGTTGCAGATCTAGTTTCACCATCTTGTAACGCTGCAGCTCGCACTCGCCACTGGCCACACCACTGGTACTCCGCACCGAAGCCTGACGGAGAGTCGTTCTAGAATGTCAACAAATTATGCAATAATTAACTTTCTCAAAATTAATATGGAGCTATACTGAACCCAACTCCAAAAAGGAATTATTGAAATCAGTTTATAAGCAAAAAAGTTATGCATTACCATAAAAAAATTACCATACAACCCAATTGCAAACCTCAGAAAAAAAGAGTTTACTTGTAACCTTTTCTCACCTCTACCTGCTGAACCAAAGACAAACAAATTTGGTACGCAGATAGGCTATGATTTGGATAAAAGCTACTTTTAGTTTAAATGTAAATTATTTCACTAATTTGAAGCTACAATATCCTTGAGCGCTTGTATATACCACTACCTATCATGTCACAGGTCATGGGTTCGATTCCCATCCAGGACAAACATTTGTGTGCATCAACATGTCTGTGTGTAATTATCTACATAACTATAAGTATGTATCTATCTGGTTGTCTGTAGTACAAAGCTCTGCTTCTCTGCTTAATGGATCAGATAACCGTGTGTGAACAATGTCTCAGGATATTTATTTATTGGTACTTGTAACAGGCAACCAAAAAACAAATAGTCTTAAGCTTACCTCAACATCAATACTGCCCTCCTCAGAGCTGGTGTCGGGCACATCCTCATCCATTTCAGCACCGGTTCTTTTCAGACATCTCAGCGCATGCCGCTGTAGCCTTGATACTGGTACTGTTTGGTTGCATACTGGACATTCACCATTCTGGGGGGGAGGTGTGCTGCGGCGACGGGTACGGAGGCGCCGGAGACGGTTGGAGTGGACTCGCTGACGAATAGAAAAATAAGTAGTTTGTAAATTATAGAGCTGGCTAACTAAAGCATATTTGTCCACTCTGAAAGTTTCTTTTTATGATTTAATAGTCTCAAAGCTCACAGAATAATACCCTTAGAATATTTTGCTTCAAGGTTTGCCCCTAGGTCCATAGGGCTTGCCACCCCCTCTATTTTCATCATTAGTGAGGAAAATTGGTTAGTGAAATAAGCATTTTTAAATAGTTTTCTACAAAGCAAAATATTTTATACTAGGTATGTCATGTTTTAGGAATTAGTATAATTGATTTTATGTCAAAAGGTTGACAAGCAGGCAGGCGGTTCACCTGATGGTAAGTGCTTACCGTCACCTATCACCATTTGCAATACCAGAGGTATTTACTAATGTGATGCCGACTTGTTACAAAACCAAGAATGCAACTGGCTCTCAAGTACAATCGCCAGAATACTTGCTTGCTGAGCTATCATCGCCTTAAATAATAACGCTTTACCCATACAAAAGAGTTTAAATAATAATAAATAATTTGTAAACTTTATTTCCTTCTAAGTTAAAAGCATTAAAGTCACCAGTAGGGGGATCCAGGTGGGGCTAAGGGCCTAGAGACCCATAAGCATCTGAAGAAGTCTCCCATAACAATCCTAAATGGAACTTGATATTATTACCTTAAATGGGGTCAAACCCCTTCCAAACCAAAATTATTAATCAGGTCAGATTTTACAATAACTCAAATCTCATTTGATAGATAATTTTTTTACAAGACTCTACTACCGGTTCCACATACACTTAAACTGAGAAGACTCTGGCAAGAAATTCAGCAAGGCTTCTTTATTTGTTGGTTTTTTCAATCACTAGATAACAACTGGATATCCTTTAGATAAGTCTATAGAAACTGTCTCATTTCAAATGAACAGCTAGCTAGCCACTATCTGGCATTGAAAAATATACAGGTACATTTTCGGATCCCAAAGTTAGCATAAATCAAATGTCTTCAGAAAATTTTAAACTTTAATTTGTGTTTATACTGTTTAAATTTCGATCATATATTGTTTGTAGACTTCAAAGACAAGTTTTTATCGTCATATTTCCGACTTACCTGGTAAACATCACTGCCTGTACATCCAGAAACATCGACATCCTGTTCTTCAGGCAAATCAGTATTTGTACTGGATCCAGGCACAGCTAGATTAATACTGGAACTCGAACTATTAGCCGAGAGCTTTCTCTTCGAAGCCCCATTCGATAATTTCTGCAGCCTTTCAACTTCTAATGATAAATGGGTATCTAATTCTCCTTGCCTAATTGTACAGCTACAAACAGGACAATTTGGTAGTTCCGTCACCTTTTTTCTACTCCTAACACAGTTTAGAATAACATTATCGTCGTATAAAAGTCCGAAATTTGAATTTGGATTGTTGTTCAACGAATTTGAGCTCCCTTCCATGTTATTGTATAACAAAATAGGTAGCATTTCAATCTGTTTATGTTTCACACCATTTATAAATCTGCCGACATCACAACATTTACACAGTAAAAACACTTTTTATTAATTAAAACACGTGAATAGAAGTTCGATTGTCTCGTAAGAACTTATCTTACAGTCATTTTTACATTAATTACTTATATAAAATAATAATTTGTAAGTAACAAAACAGTAATGGATCGTTTACGATTTTTTTTTGTTGACTGTTAAAGTTTTTGATTTTTGATTGGACGAAATGACATTAGTCGTTTGATGACAATAATAACTTTAGTCGAGTTTTTATTTTTGGTTTAAACCATCGCCTAAATCAGTTAAATTAATGATAGATTATGGTTTTTTTTTTCTTTTTGGCTTTACACTTTGTGTATTTTGCCAGTGTCATGTTGAGCAGTTTAGGTATTTTTATATTCCTCATGTATATAAATTCTCGTCAATCGTCAAGTTTCAAAGTTCTAGCCTATTTCCATTGGTCCTCTGCGATGCCGTCCGCCGTCGCCGCGCCGGTCTGCGTTGGCCATTAGGCTGTTATAACTCATTTTTAATATATTCTCGTTTAGGAATGTTTTGTGTTCTGCTTAGTATAAAAAAAAAAAAAATTATAACTAGCAATCCGCCCCGGCTTCGCACGGCTTTTCTGTACTATAATACGCATGTATTATACATATAAATTTTCCTCTTGAATCACTCTACTGCTGAAAACTACATGCGTTGTGTAGTTGAAAGATCTAAGCGAACAGACAGCGGGAGCGACTTCATTTTATACTATGTAAAGATAATGATACTGCCATGTAAATTGTACAAATAAACTTTTTATTCAATTCAGTACCATATACATACATACTACATTAAAATAATACTGTAATTACAGAATTTTCACACTGTATATACAAAACAAATTAATAGGGCCGCATTTAGAATTTTTAACGACTACTTTTTGCATTTTAGTCGATTACATAAATTTTAATGATTACATCAATTTTATTATTAGAAGGAATTTTGTGATTAGCGCATGAAATATATGTCAATTGATTATGCTTTTAATATAATTATAAAAAAAAGTTCAATCCCTTATCAATAAATAACAGATATTTGTTACAAAGGAACTAATGTAAAGTTATATAATGTTTTGAATATAAAATGAATACATAGAAAAATCTACAGCCACACGCCTCATTGGCGCTTGAAATTGACGTCAAAAATATTCGTTAAAAATCCAAACTGCGGCCTTTCCGTGCGAGTGTGCTGCCATCTACACTAAAACATTTTATACTAAAGTTTGAATCGTTACGTCATCATGTCCTTTTTCCGGTACTGTGTCAACTTGGACTGCATTTTGAGTCTTATTTCTCCTGTTATTAGGCGGTAGTTTCAAGTGAACGGTTCTGACGTGAAGTTTTAAAGAGTTGGATTGGCTGAATGTCTTTGAACAGTACTGGCATTCGTAGGGCTTCGCTCCTGTGTGTACCTTGAATATAAAATAATAAAAAGTTTAATTATAAACAGCTGTTTACATTGATCGAGGCGATAATAGCTTAGTGGTAGTGACCTTTTACTCAGAGGGTACAAATCTACAATGAGCTCAAAGTAAAAAATGACATTTAACTACAAAAGTGACCTTCGACTACAAAAATGACCTTTGACTACAAAAATGACCTTGGACTACAAAAATGACCTTTGAATATAAAAATGATCTTTGACTGCAAAAATAACCATTAACTACAAAAATTACCTTTAACTACAAAAATGACCTTTAACTACAAAAATGACCTTTAAATACAAAAATTACCTTTGACTACAAAAAATAACCTTTGACTACAAAAATGACCTTTGACTACAAAAATGACCTCAACTCACCCTATAATGCCTATTAAGCGCAGGTTTCTGACTGAACCGCTTCCCGCACACGGCGCAGCAGTAGGGCCGCTCGCCCGAGTGCGTCCGGCCGTGGATTCGAAGCTGGTTCGTGTCGGAGAAGCGCTTATTGCAAGTCACGCACGAGTACGGTCGCTCGCCAGTGTGAGTGCGCTGGTGGTATTTCAGTGACGCGTTCGACTGAAAAATACAATAGTTTGTTGTTCGGTTATGTACCAGGGTCCGTATGGAGCCTTAATGTTGCCGTAACTTTTATAGCCCCTTATAACCCAAGCCTTAGCTTACATTATGGTATTTAAGGCCAATTAAAGACTAAACAAAGTTTTGATCGTGAAGATCCTTGGGGGGGCATTTGTCCAGCAGTGGACTTCTTGCGGCTGACATGATGATGATGAAAGTTTTGATAGGCACAAGCAAATTGCTTTCTCCCAATAGTTGTGTCCCATCAATGTGTGTGATTGTTTGCGCTATGAGACAGTTGCTGTACTACATTGTGGAGCTGATATTTATAACTAAATCATCTAAATTTGTAAGAAAATGGCGGTAAGAATTCTAATCCGCTTATATCTCAGCAATCGTTGTATATTTCAGCAATCGTTGTATATTTCGGCAATGTGATTGTATTGCGCTATGAGACAGTTGCTGTACTACATTGTGGAGCTGATATTTATAACTAAATCATCTAAATTTAAAAGAAAATGGTGGTATTTCTAATCTGCTTGTATCTCAGCAATCGTTGTATATTTCGGCAATGTGATTGTATTGAGCTATGAGACAGTTGTTGAACAACATTGTGGAGCTGATATTTAAAACTAAATCATCTAAATTTAAAAGAAAATGGTGGTATTTCTAATCTGCTTGTATCTCAGCAATCGTTGTATATTTCGGCAATGTGATTGTATTGAGCTATGAGACAGTTGTTGAACAACATTGTGGAGCTGATATTTAAAACTAAATCATCTAAATTTAAAAGAAAATGGTGGTATTTCTAATCTGCTTGTATCTCAGCAATCGTTGTATATTTCGGCAATGTGATTGTATTGAGCTATGAGACAGTTGTTGAACAACATTGTGGAGCTGATATTTAAAACTAAATCATCTAAATTTAAAAGAAAATGGTGGTATTTCTAATCGGCTTGTATCTCAGCAATCCTAGTATATTTCAGCAATGTGATTGTATTGCGCTATGAGACATCCCTTTCATTATTGTATAACACTTACCGTACACTTCTTCCCACATACTTCACATACAATATTTTTATTGTATTTTAGACCAAGATGCACTCTTTTCACATGAGCTTGTAGTTTGGATCGATTTATAAAGTTTGCCCCACACTGTAAAAAAAAATACAGAACACTTGAGTTCAGGGACAAATGATGTTCCTTCTGGAAGACTAGGCAATAATACCTTGCAACAAGCCAATTTAACACAAAATGGCGTACTTTGCCCAAAAGAGTACGTATGTAACATTAAGTTTGTGTTTTTGTGTGTGTTTATTTCAAAACAAAAATTTGAGATTTTAACTTTTACCCAAGACTTAAAAAAATCTTAACAACTTACGTAAGTTATCAACATGTTATTTGCGAGAACTGACATATACGACTATTTCATGAAAATGTTACTAATATACCTTGGAGGAATATGTTGATGATTTCTTTTGTTGTTAATACGTAAATATACTACCATTCTTCTCGCAAATAACATGTTGATAACTTACGACCTATAACTGAGCTACAATTTGCAAAAAACGTGATAAAATTTGAATTTCGCGCTCCAACCGAAGGTATACCCTTAATCATAAGTAAGGGAAAAAACCGGCCAAGTGCGAGTCAGACTCGCGCATGAAGGGTTCTGTAACATTATCTATAAAAACGGTAAAAAAACCACGTTTTTTGTATGGGAGCCCCCTTAACCATATTTATTCTGTTTTTTAGTGTTTGTTGTTATAGCGGCAACAGAAATACATCATCTGTGAAAATTTCAACTGTCTAACTATCACGGTTCATGAGATACAGCCTAGTGACAGACGGACAGACAGCGGAGTCTTAGTAATAGGGTCCCGTTTTACCTTTTGGATATGGAAACATAAAACTAGGAGATCACGGGTAAAAAAGCGTTTCTGACCTGGTCGCAAGCAAGCTGCACCATCTTTCCAGGGTTGTCTTTAGGCGGTCGCTGTACGCGTGGTCTCCGAAAGGACTTTTCATGCTCTCGCATATGCGTACTTAGAGCCTCGTCACTTGCCAGATTGTCACTGCATATGCGACATTGTAAACTGGGAATTACATAAGCATCAAATTATAGTGTACTCATAATCGGCAAATTTTAATATAAACATCGTGACGTCGTAACCAAAAGATGCCATGGATTTAGTACATTATTCAAGACCCCATAATTTTTTTAAGTCTTGTAAATAAAAAATATTTTTTCTTCACTTTTTCTTTTTTTAATTTTGGCATCACACTTCGTGTATTTTGCCAGTGTCAAGTTGAGCAATGTAGGTATTTTTATATTCTTCATGTATTAAATTCTCGTCAATCGTCAAGTTTCAAAGTTCAAGTCATGTTAAATCTTCTTCGAGTCATAGTCAGTCAGTTTAGTTAGGTTTTAGTACAAGTAGTACATGAAAAGTTTTAGTAGCCGTTCTACTAAAACTTTTCATGGACTTCTTGAGACAACTTGAAAAACCACTATACGTATCGTATGCTTGTTTGCCGACTTAGTTGTATAAAAAAATAATAATAATACTTTGGAGGCTAGCCAGAAACTGCTTATACAAGATTACCTGCTATCATAACTATGTTTAACAGAACTGGTGATGAAGTGCATCTTCCAAGCTTCGAGGGTCACAAACTGTATGTTGCAATCCTCACAGAACCTCTCTGTCGCCGGCTCGTCGGGATTCACTTTGAACTAGAGCGAGAAGGAAGATTTTATATATATTGAAGAATGAGATACAAAATTGTTGGGAGATGCAATATTAACTACTAGCTTCCCCGCGGTTTCACTCGCGTTCCCGGGATAAAAAATAGCATATATGTTATTCCAGGGTATGATCATCTATGTGCTAAGTTTCATCCAAATCCGTTCAGTAGTTTTTGCGTAAAAGAGAAACAAACATACATACAAACTTTCACGTTTATAAATTAGTAAGATTAACTACTAGGTGCCCGGGGTTTCACTCGCGTTCTCGGGATAAAAAGTAGCCTATAAACCTTCGGGGATAATGTAGCTTCTTATTAGTGAAAGAATTTTTCAAATCAGATATGTAACTCCAGAGATTAGCGCGTTCAAACAAACTCTTCAGCTACATTATTAGTATAGATATCGATAGACTAGCTGTTTCCCGCGGCTTCACTCGCGTTCCTGGTATAAAAAGTAGCCTATAACCTTTGGGGTTCTAATCCTCATAGAATTATTTCATAATTAATTTTAATACTCCGCAGATGCTAAAGATGTGTTGGTAAACGTAATATCGACTAAATCACAACTCTAACTCTTTTTTTTTTTTTTTAAAGGACTAAGTTGGTAGCCTCAGATGGCTGCAACAACCTTACCGGACAAATCGGCGAGCGCAGAGGGCTCTCAGCCGGGTAATATTTAGGTAACAACGCCTGAGGGCACCCCCGAATGGGGTACGAACCTCGGCTCAGGGCGTTACCGGGGGAGGGGGAGGACTTTGTACGACTAATTGGGGGCGATCGGATTACTGTAGGCAGGTCGGGCCGCTTGTACGGGACGAGAGTGAGTGGGACGTCGCGGCGGTCCTCGCCGGAGGACGGTAGCGTGATCGGTTGTAACTCTAACTCAACAACGACAATCAAGATTCCTCGGAGCTCGCGCGCGGACTAATGATTTGAATAAATTACTCCATGAAAGAAAGAAAAGAAATAAAGAAAATATATAATGTAACAGGTTAAAAATAATGGATTGCAACAAATCGGTCCTCCAACTCAGGATAATGTGGGTTATTGTAGACATGTACAGATAACCAACGCTGGTCTGCCGTTGGAGGCTAGTGATATCACGGTAGGATTACCACAATAGCACAGAAACTGTGTTTATACTACTAAGGTAGCAAGCAAGCATACGGCCCACCTGATGGTAAGTGGTTACCGTCGCCTGTCGCCATTCGCAATACCAGAGATATTGCCAATGTGTTGCTGACCTGTTACAATGCCGAGAAGGCAAACCGGCTCTCAAGTGCAATTGCCGGAACACACCGGTAGGTGCTTGGCGACAAATTTTTAACTGTGTTACATATAAAAATGAAAAAATAATAATATAAGAAATCGCACTAACAAAGTTACATGAGTAATACACACCTCTTCCTTCTTATGGCTCTTCGTTTTGTGCATAAGCAGGCCATGTCTCCCAACGAAACTCTTCCCGCATACATTACAAACGTGTTCAGTTGGATGACGAATCCTCATATGAGTTAGATACGATGTCGATTTCCTACAACACACGACTATAATCTATCTATTCTTTGATGAATTTGATCTATTCTTTCGGGTGTAAGGGACAGCTGACCGAAAACTTTGTGAAAAGGTTACACTGAATGTCTATAATAACACTATAGAAATCAATTATGTCAGAAGTCATCGGTTACATATATCGTAATTACAACGCTATCGCACACAACACGTGCAGTCTTGCGTATTGATTTCTAAATTAGTAGTTACTGGTGTCGATTCTGTTGTTTACGAACTTAACTAATATTAGACAAGTCACCTCTCTTTCAAGTTAACCTTATTGAAAAAAGACAGAACATTTTTAATGCTGTCAGTTTAATCCATGCCGTCGTAATGTACGGGTAAATAGTCGTGACCAATAAAGATCGCCCTTAAATTCACGTTGAAATATGTGATCGGATTAAACTGACAAGACTAAAATATCTTGCATCCCTTTCTTATATTTACTATTAGAAAGAGATATAGTGAGATTAAATTTATTTAGTTCGTAAACAACAGACTCGTCACCACTGTTTATTTTTTTTAAATCAGGTTTAGTTAGACTTGTATAATGATTTTATATTATAATCAATCCTAAAGTTCTGAAAAAAAAAAATCGTGTAATTCATGAAAAGATCCACAAAATTTAAAGTCTGTGGATTCCAGAATCCATGGAATCAGTTTTCGGAAGGCTGTCCTTTAAACCCGGTTATTTTTTCTAACCACAAATACATTTAAACTAAACTTGGCATGTATCATTAACATTAATAATTGTCACATAATTTCTCGGGATAAAAAGTGTCCTTTTCCATATCATAGGCTATCTGCGTACCAAATAAAATTACGATCGGTTCAGTGATTTAGGCGTGAAAAGGTAACAAACAAACAAATAAACAGAGTTACTTTCACATTTATAATATTAGTATGATTTGGATGAAGATTACAATTTCATAACCAAGAAAATTACTTCATCTACATTGTATTTTTATAAATGGTGATAGGTGGAGGAGGATATACTACAGTATAACTAAAATAAAAAAAAATCAAGAAACCCCCGAAACTCACTAGAAAATTGGTGATAATTTCCAAAAGGTTGAGTGGATTTTCATGAAACATAGCTAAGGACACTCGATTATCTATTAATCTAACCATCCGTTTAGGAGCTACGATGCCGACAGTGTACAGACACACACGTCAAAATTATAACACCCCGTCGTTTTAAAGTCGGGGGTTAAAAAATAAGATGCCTTAATGTAAAGTTCAGATGCATTATTACATAACACTTACCTAAATTTCTGACTACAAAGTTGACATTCGTAAGTGAATCCATTATGCCAATTCTCGTGTTCTCTCGCCTGGTTACTAAATAAAAGAAAATATTTATTTATAACTAGCACTCGTGTTCCCGGGATAAAAAGTTGCCTATAACCTTCGGGGATAATGTAGCTTCTTATTAGTGAAAGAATTTTTCGAATCGGACCACTAACTCCGGAGATTAGCGCGTTCAAACAAACAAACTCTTCAGCTATATATCTATACTAGCTGTTCCGCGCGGTTTCACTCGCGTTCCCGGGATAAAAAGTAGCCTTCAACCTTCGGGGATAATGTAGCTTCCTATTAGTGAAAGAATTTTTCAAATCGGTTCAGTAGTTTCGGAGCCTATTCAATGCAAACAAAAAAACAATCAAATCTTTCCTCTTTATAATATTAGTATAGATAAGATATATAGATAGGTAGGTACGATACACCAGTGATTCCCAAAGTGGTCTATATCAACCCCCAGGGGTTGACGACGACCTGCAAGGGGTCCATTTCGGCGGAAAAAAACGGGGCCGGTTTAAATAGGGGTCCACGTCTATTCCAAATTTTACATATTTTATACATCATTATTTTCTCATTACTATTTGTTTTTATTTTATTAAGAGCTTTTTTACATTATTATTGTACACACGGCCACAGATCAAGCTACACACTGTGGCACCTTATGCGGTTGTAATAGGCGTTATTTTGCAACAAAAATGTGTAGCTATACTAACCTATAAGTATTTTTTTTCTGTATTTGTGTAAACTATAAAAATAACTTGTGATATCAAATAAAGTTGTCTATTGTCTAAACTCCAACTATACTATAGTTAAAATCTCGCTGCAGACTCGGTCATAAATCATTCGAGTGTTTCGCTCTCTTTCCCACTCACGGAACTTATGGGCAGGCCACGCCCACACGTAGTCCTGTGCATTACTGCAGTCGATGAGTGATATCGATAGTTTTATAGTTGTATGTATGCAGTATGTTTACGTGATAACCTTAATGATTCTGTTATCGATAATGGCCTTGAGCGCGCGCAACTAGCGCACATCCCTACTCCGATTATGATTTATGACCAAGTCTGCAGCGAGATTTTAATTATACTTTAATATAAATAACTGACGCGGTATGCGAGAGGTGGTCGCACGCGTTGCACTTGTAGTGCGTGGCGTGCGCGGTGCTGGCGTGCGAGCGCAGCCGCCGCGCGCTGGAGTACCGCATACGGCACACGCCGCATACAAACGTACCGCTGCGCTGTCACATATACATATATATGTAATAGAATATTATTTATTTGACAGTCTAATAAGGTTAACATGAAAGAGAGGTGACTTCACTAATATTAGTTAAGTTCGTTAACAACAGAATCGGCACCACTGTTTATTTATTTTTAAATCACTTTTAGTTAGACTTGTATAATAAATCCTAAAATTCTGAAAAAAAAATCGTGTAATTCATGAAAAGATCGACGAAAAATCCAAAGTCTGGCGGCTCCAGAATCATGAGTTGAATCCATGGTATCAGTTTTCGGTACGCTGTCCCTTACACCCGGTATAGCTATACTACTATACTAGGAAAGTCTCCTTATTCACGTGGCTTCAACCCTTAAGGTAGCTGCCCTTACTGACTAGTCTCAAATTTCCACCCTGTTATATTAAATAATGTGACTTACCTCATCATGTTTTTCCTTATGGTTCTCATAGGCTCGTGTGTCCACAAATCCTTTGAAGCAGAGCTCACATTTGTATGGAGAGTTGAGGTAGTTCATTGACTGAGCTCGCTGTAACAGCTCTTGCATTTGCTGCTCTTGGGTTAATTGTATCCTACGCGCATCGATTTTAATAGCTGGAATAAAATTTAACAGGGATCTATAACAGCCGCTTTAGCGACAGATTTTCAACTTGAGGGTGGTAGCCAGCCAGGCGGGGACAACAAAGTACCCTACAACCGTGCTATGGTTTCCTCACGATGTTTTCCTTCACCGAAAGCTCAAGCTCATTGTAGGATTCGACCCGGGACCTTCGTCTCGGCATCCGACGTCACTACCACTGAGCTATCATCGCCTTAAATTATTAGTAACATTTAATTATTAGTCACATTCAATGAAGTACCTAGTTAGGCAGCTGTCGCCAAGCACGACCAGTATGTTCCAACAGCAGCCATAACAACACAGCTATACATAGTAAAAAAACCTTAAAAAAAGATGTCTCAGTCATGTTTCATTATAATACCATAGACTTAGGAGCCAGATTAGCTATTTATAATGGGTATAGGACCAAATACGTAAAGTATTTTACCTTTATCACGAGGTTTCTTCTCCATAATTCCTTCTTTCTTTCTCACTTTGACTCTGTCCCTCAGTTTAACTCTCCCTTGCAATTTCTTCTTAACACTTATATTCTTTAGTGGAACATCATCTTCAGAATCAGTTAAATTATGAATATTATCTGTATCTGAAGGAGGATCAGGCTTTTCTAAAATAAAAACAATTAAATAAATGTTGATCACCTAATTTATTAAATAGATCACCTGTTCCCCGCGGCTTCACTCCCGTTCCCGGGATAAAAAGTTGCCTATAACCTTTGGGGATAATGTAGCTATTTATCTCGAAACCGTCTGCATACTAAATTTCATGAAAATTGTTGGAGCCTTGAAGAATTGCTGATTTAAAGGTAATTATAGATAGATAAAGCTGAAGAGTTTGTTTGTTTGAATGCGCTGATCTCCGGAGTTACTGGTCCGATTCGAAAAAATCTTTCACTAATAGGAAGCCACATTATCCCCAAAGGTTATAGGCTACTTTTTATCCCGGGAACGGGAGTGGAACAGCTAGTTCTAAATAAAAATATAAATAAATTACCATCACATTCCACTTTTAACTTGACACCATTTTTAATCACATCAAGAGACATTTCTGATTTTACAACTATATCATTGAATACAGGATCCAAAGTCACTGTGAATTGTACTGGTGATGTGCTGAGTCCTACTGTGAGATTGTGAGCTTGTCTGTCTATGTTTGATAGTTGTGTTTGCTGAAAAACAAGTACTGTTATGATGCTGGTTTAGGTGTTAATGGCAAAGCATTGATAAGTAATTAATCAATTAAAAAAAACTATTGAATGTGCATGCCTAGTGAAATGAAAAATATTTTAAAAACCGAGGATTCCGTAATTTCCCATGTTCCTTTAAATACCATAGACTTCTTATAGATTTTCGTGTAATCTATAAGTAAAGAACAAATTTCTGTATTTTATTTAAAATTTTTGGTCCAGTAGTTTCGGAGATAAGAGGGAATGGTAAATTACGGACAGACAGACACGAGTGATCCTATAAGGGTTCAGTTTTTTTTCTTTGTATTTCGGAACCCTATAAATATGGAATATAATAATATCTTAATAGATTTGAAATGGTAACAAACAGACAGACAAGAGCAGGCCCGCCGTAAGCGGGCGGCACGTCCAGGGGGGTGAGCAACTCACCACGTAATATTCAAAATCATTGTCATATCTGTTGGCAGGTTGAATGCCCGCCCCCGCTTGGTGGCGCCCCAAATTCAATCAGAGTAAACATTAAATAGCCTTTTTATGACAAAACTCAGCGTAAGTAGTTGTAGGGTGGCATAATCGGTATTGCATGCAGGCTACTAAACAGCTAGCGGCAGGCCTGGACAAGAGTTACTTTTATTATTAGTATGGGTTGCTTACCTCTTCGTCTTTCAACACTTGTGCTAATAGTGCATCTGCTTGCTGCGCTTTTACCATAAACTGTAGACATTTTGTCAGCTGTCTGTAGCAAATATAACATGCTAACATAGATATATCTTTAGTTTGCGACTGAAAGAAAAAACTGCATTATAGTATACTTGCTTCCATGCAGTGGCAGGAGGGGGGCCATGGCCACTCCCACAGATCCGGCTACCCTTGTTGTTTGCATTGAATTTTGAGACTATGTGATGAGCTTGTGCAATAACCTGACTGGAATAGGTTGACTGTCAGTCAAACGAAGGAACAGTCAATTATATGATGAATTTATTCCTTCTTGTTTTTTCCATCCCCAAATTTGAAATCCTGGATCTGCCCTTGCTTCCATGCTACGGTTTTACCAGTAACTTACCTTTATAGTAATCACCTCAGGTGGCCTGTTTAATTTAATTATTATATATATTATTTATAAAAGCTGACAAGCTTTCTGATATTAAATTAAATGAGCAAACTATATGCTAAAACCTTTTTACCAGTATGGTTTGCATAACTTTCTTATCACATTTCTAGATTTTTATCATTCATTTAGAAAGTTGGAATATAGAAAAACTCCACTTATACTGCAACTAGCTATTAGACTGGATTTAGGGCTTTAACTTATGGGTATTATGAATTGCCTAGGACTTTCGTTATTTGTTTAAAGATATAATTGATTTTCACTCACCGAAATGTTGCATAGTTTTTCGTAAACAGAAAGTAGATTATTATTTTGAACTAGATGCATACGAACATCATCTGCTAAGCAAATTCTGCATACTGTTAATGCAGACATTTTACACAAAATTTCTAAAACGTCCAGTTAATATTACGTTAATTAATTATATTGTTAAAAAGTTCGATTCCAATCAAGGATTCCAATCCAAACAAACATAAAAATAATAAAGGCATAGGTAAAGTCACAGATCATAGGGTACATTCCGAAACATGCCATAATCGATCTTAGCGCTCACATCGATAATTTGCGTTCCGATACGAATATCACATCTATAAGAGCCGTGAACTGTCAATGATTCGGAACGATTGTGAACGCGCTGACAGTATTTAGAACTAAAACATTCGAAAAATGGTTTAAAAAATTAATGATCAACGCGTTGGGACTCCCTAACTTCAATTATTAGACTCCCTAACTTGAATACAGTGTATTTTTATTTGTTATTCTCACATAAAAACCTTTGTCAAAACAAAAACACAACACAAGTGTCACTTTTGACATCCACGCTCACGGCGATAACGTTTGGACCATAGTCGTCGTAATCGCAATATGGCGCATGTAATGACGTCACCGATGACGTTTCGCGAGGCTTAGTTATCGCGCTAAAAGTGATTCGGTACGCGTTTTAGCGCGCTCACATCGATCATTATCGATATCATCATCATTCGGAATGCAGCCATAGAATATGTTGGGTAATTTGCGGGCTGCGTTCCATTCCACCATATTTTTGTTATTCTATCTATACTATCGATCTGTCAGTCAATTCGGGTTAGCCGCGAAATACAAATTTTATTACGTTATTTGCTAATTCAGCTCAGTTTATAGGTCGTAAGTTTGTCAATATGTGATTTGCGACAAGAATGGTAGTATATTTACTGATTAATAACAAAATAAATCATCAACATATTTCTCGTTGACTGTAATTTTTTTTCAAAATCTGTAAATGCCGATAGCAATAAAACAAATAATAAGGAATGGTCTCTTATGGGTGAACCATCGGTTGGAGCGCGAAATTCAAATTTTATCACGTTTTTTGCAAATTGCAGCTCTTTTATAGGTCGTAAGTTATCAACATGTTATTTGCAACAAGAATGGTAGTATATTTACTGATTAATAACAAAAGAAATCATCAACATATTCTTCCAAGATGAAGAGAAAACGTGATTAAAATTGAATCTTGCGATCCAACCGACGAAATTCGCGTAGTATGGTGGTCCTTACTGACCTGTATCTTTCCCCCTGTATAACTCGACTACAATACTAAAAAATGATTATGGTATAATACTTGATAATACGAAACTAAGGGATAACGTTACGTTGTGTTGTTATATTCTATATTGTCTACGCCCAATGTCAAAGAAATAAAGTTGTCAAACAAAACAAAAACAACAAAATTGATTTGAATTCATGATTAATTCACGATGAATTCTCAATTACTTATTTGTTCTGATCAATCAAACAAATTGAGATTTACTTCAATGTTAAGAACTTAGTCTATTCAAAAGATTATATTTATGAAAACATTCATCCAGCCATACAACAATTTCATGGAATAATGTAAGTTGGTACCTACAGTATTAAATCCTTCCTTAGTAACTAATGTAGAAAAATAACCCCTACTATTTGAGGTACATAACAACAAGAAACTTATACACCATTTATCGGAAGGTATTAGTGTATTCCTACCGTGTCTAAATGCCGTATACCCGGACTGTAGTGGTTTCAGCCGCATTTGAGGAAGAATACGCTTCCAGGTAAATTAATAAAGTTTCCTATTTATTCCTGTTCTTAGCCATAGTGATATAGAAACAAATACTATTTCATAAACTCCTATTTGCTTTGTTGTTTCACCTGTATTTATGGAATTAACTACCTACTGGTTGAACAAAGCAAACAGATGCTGAGGAAACCATTTTCGATACAATTTACTTTTTAACCAACTTAAAAAAAAAAAGGAGTACCTATCACAATTTGGTTGTTTTTTTACGTTTGTCCATGCATAACATTTTTCTTTATGAACCAATTTTAGTGATTCTTTTTGCTTGGGTTCAGTATAGCTCCAAGGTGATACCATTTTAATTTTTTGAAGTTTTTATTATATACAAATTATTTATGGTACATTAGGGTGTGGAAGAGGAAGAGTAGAAATTAACTATGATAATATGGTCCACCGCCTACATACAAAGTCACAACCAAAGTCTACCTCTGTATAAAATTTGTACAAATAAAATAGATAGACATTATATTTATTTTATACTAGCTGTTCCGCGCGGTTTCTCTCACATTCCCGGGATAAAAAGTAGCCTATAACCTTCGGGAATAATGTAGCTTCCTATTAGTGAAAGAATTTTTCAAATCAGTTCAGTAGTTTCGGAGCATATTCAATGTCAATCAAATCTTTCCTCTTTATAATATTAGTATAGATTAATAAGGCAGCAAACAAGCATATGGCCTGATAGCCAGCAGTTACTGTTGGTAGCCAATAGATGCTTGCAACACCAGGGCTAATACTTGTGTGTTGCTCTTATTGAAATCCCCATGCTGGTTACATAGTGGTATTAATAATGGTTCTGTATTTGTTTCAGAATCTGATGGATTCCTGTACTGGTAGATTTACTTCAGTGTCAATCTAATGTGATCTACAACCATCAAGAATCAACATAATGAAAAAGGTTCCCTTAAAAATGTACTGCTAATTAATTATTCACCATAATTATGTAGAATCTTAGACAGTTTTTTTTTTCAAAAGGTACTGTAGAATAGGGTAAATAGCCATAACATGACTCTTATTGTCTATATTATATTGTAATACTTTGTCTTCAACAAGCTTGGGTATGATAATATACCCAGTTCCTACCCTTATAATATAAGAAGCCATGATACTTGCTGGAGATTAGTGTTAATATCTGCATTGGAAGCTGTAAGGATATCATCTAGGTACATAAATAAAAACTAGTGAAAGATAAGTGATCTAAAGATAATGTTTTATATTATTTAAGAAGATTAAAAAAAGCTATCATGTATTCAAGTCAGTTAGATTTTATTTGTGATTACTGCAGTAGAACTTTTACCAGAAAATATAATTTGCAAACTCATATAGAAAATTGTCATATCAATTCTTCTTGTTATTGCGAGATTTGTGAGCAGAAATTCGGCAGTCCAGCTGGATTGCAACTCCATCTCACAAGGGGACATAACAGATATGGCCAACCATTTCCAGAATGTGATTTATGTGGACGCGTATTTACTAGAAAACAGAATATTATGTCTCATATGATTACAGTTCATTTACAAGGGTTAGGTCCGCAAATTAGGTGCAGGCTATGTAACAAAACTTTTACAACAGAGAGGAACTTGAAAAGGCATGTGAATCAACTGCACAACCCAGATGTTGAATACCCAACTTGTGATGAATGTAACAAAGTCTTTAAAGGAAAGCATTCGTTGATAGTACATATTCAGACGATGCATACGTCGTCGGTACGTGGAATTATCAGGTGTCATTTATGTGAGAAAGTGTATACGAATAATCGTAACTTAAAACGTCATATTGAGATGTTCCATGGAGAGAAAGGTGAATTTAGATGTGATATATGCCCGAAAGTGTACACTTCAAATCAGAGTCTGCGAAGACATTCTAGGACGCGACATAATACCGACAACCAAGATCAATACAAGTGTGATTTTTGCTCGAAAATTATTTTTGGAAAAGATAATTTGGATAGTCATATACAACTGTATCACAGACAAGACAGTCCAAATGACGATGATTTTGATAACAAAGACAGTGATATCACCTGCGAATCTTGCGGGAGGAGTTTCGAAGAGGAAACACAATTGCGTCAGCATATCAAATTTGAACATTCATTTAAAACATTTTACAAGTATTGTAGGAAATCATTGATAAAGCAGTATGGTGGCGATGGACGCAGACAGTTTTACAATTGCGAGTTTTGTAATATCGCTTCTACCACTGTTTATGAGTTAAAAGACCATATGAGAACAAATCACGATATTGAATATAATCTTTCTACATGCAATGTTTGCTTCAACAAATTCTATAGCAAAGAAATAATGATTGAACATAAGAAAATCTGTATACCACCTGCTAATGTGAACTCTTGCAGCCATTGCGATAAATTGTTTACCGATATATCGAGTTTAGAGTTTCATATAAGAATTTTTCATCCACAAGCACAAATTGCTGATTCTAATATATCATCGACAAATTTTGATGACACTCTTGACCCTGGGGCTTATAAATGCGTTCATTGCGACCGAATTTATTATAGCGAGAGATCTCTAAAACATCATATGAAATTAAAGCATACAACAGACGAGGCGGTAGAGTGTGAATATTGTGGAAAAATTTGCAGCAACAAATATTACTTAGCATCTCATATTAAAATCGTTCATAATAACGATACATGGTCCAAATGTGATTATTGTGAAAAGCAGTTTAAGTCTAAGAGAAATATACGAAGACACATCGAGTATACGCATTTGGGAATGCAAAGGTACAAGTGTATCGAATGCGAAACTCTTTTTAAAGAGAAAAGAAGCTTACGTAAGCACGTCAGAACAAAGCATCCTAACTCAGCAACGTTTCCACAGTGTCATATTTGCCAGAAAAGATTTGAATCGGCAAAATCTTGTAAAATTCACCTGAAATTGCTTCATTCTTTTAATATGAATACTCATCCATGCGATCTCTGTTCAGTTTCCTTCAGCTCCAATGAAGCTTTGGTGATACATTTGCAGACAAAACATTTGGCTGAGGATGAAATTTACAAATGCGAAGAATGCAACCTTGTATTCAAAGGACAGGAGAAATTTGAACAGCATAATGATCTGTGCCATGTGAATTTAGTACCAAATGTAAAGCAAAAGGTGCTCCCGAGATGTATTATTTGCATGAAAGATTTTAGCACAAGAAAAACTTTAAAAAGACACATTAAGAAGTTCCATTGTGAATTTGATGTTGATGATCTAGCCACTTTTGGGTCTAGGCGTCGAGTTTTTACTATCGATTGCGAAGACTGCATTAAAAACTTCAACGATGATTTCCATTTTAATATCTATCAGAAACTCAAACATTTGCGAGACACTGTCATTTTTAAATGCGAAACATGTAACTGCTCCTATAACGCTTTGGAATATGCTATACAAAGATATAAGCTTGCTAATTTCGATGGCTTCAAAAGTAAAATGATACTAAGTGAACTATGTACAACAGAAATGAGTGATGAGGAAGGTTACATAGCTTCTGAATTTGGGTCCTTACATGAGATGATGGAACCAGAAAGTACAACAAGTGATATAAAGCTGGAGGCTCCAGGAGATGAAGCTTTATGTACGTCTTCAATTAATATAGGGGTTGATATTAAAAACGAACCTATGTCTCCATAATTAAACGATGAATGAAAATTGGTCATCTGTTTATTTGACCATGATTTTCGCTAACATCACGACATGGCAATGACATTTAATAAGATAAGAAATTACAATACAATTATATTCCTATTAAAATGTATGAATTATATATAACTAGACTTATTAGAGTTGACTATGCAAGTTAATTTTCTTCTAAATATATAAATGGAATTCGTGACTTGAAAATTCAACCTTTAAGGGTGAGGCTTCATTAGTGCGTTGCGTCGTCGCAGCGTAGCGTCTCAGGCTGAGATCTATAGAGCGTACATAGACTTTGCTCAGACTTTACCGTACAAAGTTGGTATTTAAAATGCAAATTCGAATCTCTCTGAGTGTGTGCTAAGCAAAGCCTAAGTGCACCTAATCGACGACTTTCCAAAAACTTGGCTACAAATTAAAACACACAAACATTTACTATAATACGTAGGTTTATACCCTAAGTAAAGTATGAGCAAAGTCTAAGCATGCTCTATAGATCTCAGCCTCAGAGTGGATTATAGCGCATCACCCTCTTCTTCATCTCGTCCGTCGTAGAAAAGAAACGTCGCGTGCGATGATGTAACGCATAATGTGGCCTGCCTCACGTTAGCTAGAGGGCCTTATTGGTGCGTTGTTTAGTCGTCGTCTAAATCTGAATCCTAACATCTCATATTGATCTCTATCATACAGAATATGGTAATTGCTAAATTAGGTAATTTAAATAAGTATTTAGAATATATGAAAACAGATCTGACAGCAGGCTGGCACCGCTTCCTAGGCCTCAATGATGATGTTCACGGTCCCATGGCCTCAACCGCAAAAGCTTTTACTTTTTACGCAAAAAATATTTTGTCTACTAGGTACTAGAGATAAACTATGCTAACATGGCGCGCCCTTACAAATTACTGTTTCGATGTGTTTAGTCACATCCTTTCGAAAGTGTCTATGTAGGTGTAAATATTCGTCCAGTAGCAGGCCGCGTCTGTCTCCAGTATCTCACATAATAAGTACCAGATTTGTTTGTCATAGAGGTGGGTCGTAACGTCTTTTGAGCGTAATCGGTTACACGTAGTTTCGTGCATATGAGTAACTAGTTTCAAAACTGCTTATTTTTGTAACTAGTTACTTCTGTATACGGTAGAGCGTTAGTTTCTTTTGGGTATGTAGTTATTATAATAATATGATTACGAAAATGTTACAGGTTATAGGTATTATAATATTAGTTTTACTTTCATGTTATGTTATGATTAGGAATATTTAACAGTTTTCTAGGTATTATAATACCTATGTAAGCTATGCGTGTAATTTGTTTGAGTAAATAATTTGATCAATTGAACTTCCCTTCATACTTTTCCAGGCCTGGCTGCATTTTATTTTAAAGTTACGTCTTTGAGTGAGTGTAAACTGGGTACGTAAAATAATCGTTACATTTTTGCCCACGAAACTACGTACACGATTATCAACCTCGTAAGCAGTTACTGAAACCGATTACGTTAAATAACGCTCATCTCTAGTTATCATAACTAGCCGCGCAACCACGCGCAACACAACGCACGTGTCATTGTCATAGAGTACGTCAGTGCAGCGCCATCTAATAATAATGAGCGATTTTCGTATATCTTTAACTAACGTGACATTGGCGGAATTGTGCTTATGGCTACAGTCGCCATCTAACCAAAGAAGAAGAAGAATAATGAGCGAGACGTCGCTAGTCGAGCAACATATCCTTGCATTTGTTTTTGTTTGACGGCCGTATCCAGTACGCACACATGCGTTGTGAGTCCGTAAATACTTTCACAGATACATTTCCAACGTTTTGAGCTTTGGAGTGGAGGGGCGTGTCATGTGTGGCACTTCCTGGCAGAGCCACCATCACGGGTCAGAATTCCAAGTTTGTCGCTATTTTGTCCTCGAATATCAGATTTTGTCGCGTCCTGCCCGACCACCTAAAAAACGTTATAACTTTTGAACCAGAACAAAATAGCGACAGACTTGGAATTCAGATCCGTGATGGTAGCTCTGCCAGGAAGTGCCACACGCGTGCCATGTTATCTTAGTTAATCTGTAAATACCTACGTATACTGGTAGTTTTGAAATTATCTAGAATGTAAATAAAATACTAAATAGATTTAGTGACATACAAGAGAAGCTAATAAAAGTGTGTTAAAAACGCGTGAATGTATATTTAAGATTGGACTGATGAAATTATTAAATACTAGCTGCAGCCCCGTGTCTACGATTTTTTCGAACCTTTAGTGTTTGAGAAAAACTGTTAAAACTTGCCAATGAGTAGCATTTTTGTGGATGGAAGGACTTGTCTCAAGGATTTGGCGCTCCCATGAAACTGCCGCCCGGGGCAAGTACACCGGTTTGCCCCCCCTTAGGTCCGGGGCTGATTAGCTGGCCCTACTTATACGTAAGGTATTAGAAATATTTAAGTTACAATTAAAAATTGTATTAAATAGGATGTTTGTACTGATAAATCATAATAATATCTTTATACTAACTTCCAAATATATATATAACAATTATTATAGACTATTAAAATATATCCGAGCTTTGAATCAAGTGTTGTTTTAATTAGTGCCCTATTGTTAATAGTTTAAGCCTGAATATTGCTTGCGTATAGACTTATTTGGAAATGTTTCCTCTATTCAAAGAGATAAAATTATTATTAACAATAATAATAGAATGTTTTTCATAAAAAAAAATCTCATCCAATCCTCACTCACACAGGCATATGACTTGGTTGATCAATAGGTAATAAGTTGTGGAGAACAATTTTATTCCTATCTTCAATGTTTCTGCTATAATTAAAATTATTTTAATGGGCAGAGATGTTCAAAATTTATATTTTTCATAGTTCCTTTTAACAAGATGAAAATAAAAGAGATATTTGTATATACATATGGTTTTATTCAAAATTTTGCACTTTTTCTTCTTAAAGCTGGTTTACTTAGAGGCAACTTGAGATGGGCTACTTTTTTACTATTAACCGTTGCTATAGTTGCACCCGTTAATAATGCTTTTGTTGCCACAGACCGGGGAGTTAGCTTCATATGCTGGCAGAGTTCCTCAATTTCAAATTTAAAGTTGTTTATAAGTAAAATGAAAACTAACGCGTAACATAAAGCTTTATCTTTTAATTGTGGCGATCTACCTCTTTTACCGTTGTTGTTACTCAGGAAATTTGATAAAACTGTTTGGTTTAGAGTTACTGAGTACGGACACGCTACGAAAGTCTTCTTTTGAATGTCTTTCAATAGTGTTGTGAATAATTGTAATAATGTATTGGCGTATACAGCTAGAACAATCTGTTTTTGCGATAGTTTCTTTGCTGTGATATTTTTTAAGAATGGATTGATTCCTGTTTTGTACTCTGATCCTTCTAACTCCGTGTGTATTTTCTCATACTCATCAGATGTTAAGATTTCATTTAAGTCATATATTTGTTCAACTTTTGTGGCGTCTCTATTTATTGGTGGAATATAAATGTCATCGGAATCAGTTTTATTATATTCTGATAAGTCAAGCTGGTCTTCTGTAACATTGGCTGTTACATTGTGCATTTGTGCAGTTACTGTCTCAACGTTAACTTTCAATTTTTCCTTCTGTTCCATCATTTTTTTGTGTTTTTTGGAACCAAACTTCCTACTCAGTTCTAAATAAGACGTATCTTGTAACTGTGAGACATCTAAATCGGGTTTAATTATTGGTTTTACGTCAACATTAGTAACTTCAATTAACCGCACTTTTCCGGTTTTCTTGTTGCGTGCGAGAAGTAACGTCTTCCCTAATTGTTCTTCGTTTTCTTCTCCAGCATATAACAGATTGCAAAGTTCGGTAGCTATAGTTTTTCGCTTATTTTTTTCATTTTCAAAAACAATACACTTTTCCTGCTTAAATTTGTCCGTGGTATACCCGTTTTGGAAATTCACGAGCATATGACATGATTTATCCTTAGTGATTACTTCATCTATGTGAATGTGAGGCATTTTGTTAAGTTTTCTCGGACATTTATGCTAACAAAATCTACTCACTCACTCACGTGTTTTTAGGTTATAAATTGCATAGCAAAACAAAACAACAGTGACAGTTGAAATGTTACCAGTTTTAGACAAAAAAAAAATAGTTAGGTGGTGTAAAAATGAATGAAAAAAGTCGCCGTTTCAGCGGGGCGGAAAGCCTGTTATATCATTATTTAAATAAAATAACCATTATACAGTCAAAATCCTTTTATTGCGTGTGCTTATCAAAGTAAACATGCGCTTAGTAAGAATGAAAATAAGTAGGACTTTATGTTTGGTAACAATCACAAAATAAATTATGGCCTTTACATAGGTTTTTCCTGGGCTTAATTATTAAATAACCCAATATATTTCGTAACATTTTAGAAGTTAGATTTGGTATTGTTGGGAAAAACTAAAATCAGTGTTTTTTTGTAATAAATACGCCCATCCAAACGTTGTAATTATATGATATTCCTACATTCAGTTTCTGTAAATCTGAACCCCAGTTTTTAGAAATTCAATGAAAAGTTTATATAACGTTTTTGATAGCTTAAAAATGGGCCATGTTTTTTCGGATCTCGGCACATAAATAACATAGTTTTTGTTCATACGAGTGCTGGGACACAAAAAAATAATCATTAAAAAAATAAAAATAAAACGATCATTATTATTAATTTATTAGGTAATTATCAAATTTTCAAATTAATTATTATTATAAAATCTTGTCAATGTAACTGAAATACTTTCTATTGTCTTTAGCAGTCGGGTTTTTGTTTTTTTTATTTGTGTGAACTCCTCCTTTTGTGATTTTGTAAATCATTTTTCACATAACAAAAATATGGACATTGGTCGCATTTAAATATTGTATCCTTCGTATGTCTTTGCATATGTTCTCTAAAAACGCACGAACGAGTAGTTTCGTAAATGCATTCACTGCATTTAAATTTTTTGGGTTGACATTTTTCTTTATGTACATCACATAGCGTTTTTGTTGGAAAATCAATCTTGCAACGCTGACACTTATACGTTCTAGACATTTTATGAATTCTGTAGTGTTTTTTATAATACTGCATGACATTGGTTTTATACGGACATTGATTACATTTATAGGTATTTTGAGATGTCGAATGTTGTGTTAAGGCATGTATTTTTAAATTCCGTTGATGGTTAGTTTTATAGTCGCATTGCTCGCATCGGATTTTTTTGTCAATTAACTCTTCTTGTTTATTAATATTTATTGTATTTTTGAATTCTACTTTATCTTGAGATGTCCAATGTAGAGTTAAGTTATGTCTTTTTAAACTCTGTTGATGGTTAGTTTTAAAGTCACATTGCTCGCATCGGATTTTTTTGTCAATTAACTCTTCTTGTTTATTAATATTTATTGTATTTTTGAATTCTACTTTATTTTGAGATGTCGAATGTAGTGTTAAGGCATGTCTTTTTAAACTCCATTGATGGTTAGTTTTAAAGTCATATTGCTCGCATCGGATTTTTTTGTCAATTAACTCTTCTTGTTTATTAATATTTATTGTATTTTTGAATTCTACTTTATTTTGAGATGTCGAATGTAGTGTTAAGGCATGTCTTTTTAAACTCCGTTGATGGTTAGTTTTAAAGTCACATTGCTCGCATCGGAATATTTTGTCAATCAACTCTTCTTTTTTATTAATATTTATTGTATTTTTGAATTCTACTTTAAAACACTGGTTTTCGTAATCGTATATAACAGTAACAGGTGATTTCCTATCATCATTTAAGTTGACAATAGAATTTTCGATTGGTTGCGTTTCAACTTTTAAATCTTCGTCGTTGTACAGGAAATCGTCATTGTAGTCTGATACTACATCAAAATCCGTTTCATTCTTTTCGGATTTAACTGTAATAGTTTCTTCTATCATTTCATTTGGACCTAGTTATCAATAAATTTATTAAAAACATTTGACTGACTATTCCTTTGTATTTTGTACTTATTATGAATAGGGCTAAACTTACCAGTAGTGAGGTGATACTCTTTTGAGTGGTATGAACGTAAGTCTATATTTAAATTGTTAGCGAATTCACTGCCGTAGAAAATCAATAGTTCCGTGTATCGTGGTATAATTTTTATTGTCCTGGAATAATTTAGAAATACGTGGGTTACTAGTAACTAACGCATAACTTATGGTTCAAGGCTAAGACTAATTTAAAGACAGAATAGAATATCAGGGAATAGCATCCCTATTCCCTGACTGGGTAAATAATAATTAATTATGTTTAGTCCGTCAGGTTATTAAAATTATATTGGATACGTATTTTGTATTTTATCAGATCAATAAAAAAATACAAAGATCAAAGTTCAGAAGTGGGGGGTTGTGATGTCACGTGTCTGTAAAAAGTGTACTAAGACGTGATGTCACGCGAAATGTTATCGCACTGTCTCGTTTCTTGTTTTCGGAACCTAAGTAAAAATATAAAAGCCACTGCAAATTACTTCGTAAGTATATGACATCAAATGACATCGCATATTCCTTGATTAGTGCTGTGAAGTAAATACCTATAATAGAGTTGACCCTGGTACTGGAACGCGACGAGGTTCTGTTCCCGCCAGTGTCGCGAGCAGTTTACGTACCGCATCCAGTTGGACTTGTTGCCGTCCTGCGCGTCCACCACGTGGGATCGCTTGTTGTTGCCATCGTATATCTATAGTAAGGTTAATAGGAACTGACGCCTATTGCGGAATAGTCTAGTCTATTCCTGCTCAAGACCTAGCTATGAACACTTAAGGGGGACGTTCGGTTGGAGCGCGAAATTCAAATTTTATCACGTTTTTTGCAAATTGCAGCTCAGTTATAGATCGTAAGTTATCAACATGTTATTTGCGAGAAGAATGGTAGTATATTTACTAATTAATAACAAAAGAAATCATCAACATATTCCTCCAAGGTATATTACTAACATATACGACTATTTCATGAAAATGTTACTAATATACCTTGGAGGAATACCCTGAGCTGCAATTTGCAAAAAGCATGATAAAATTTGAATTTCGCGCTCCAACCGAACGTTTCCCCTTAAGATCTGTGACGTCACACTCCGAACTACACTTTTTGTAATAGATTTTTAGATGTAGAAGCTAAATGGTCGCTAATGAGCTATAATCGCCATATGTATCTATACTAGCATCAACAATTGGTACAACTGCTAGATGGCCTTTATCGTTCAGGCCTAAAAAAAAAGTCAGACCTACACAGATAAGTCTATATTAGGTACCCATCATAATAGGAAGTGTAGATATTACCTGCCAGCAATAAACTGAGTTGACTTCCTTGCTTATCTCTCCGCGGTAGGGGCCGAAGCGAACGCCACGCGGTAACGTTAGTGTTGTGAACACTCCCAAACCTGCCCCTACGATACAAAATAGGGGAAATGTCTAAAATGAAAAGATTAAATTTGACTGCATGTATAAAAAAAAACATTTTTTTTTTTTTTTTTATACTACTAAGGTAGCAAGCAAGCATACGGCTCACCTGATGGTAAGTGGTTACCGTCGCCTATCGCCATTTGCAATACCAGAGATATTGCCAATGTGTTGCTGACCTGTTACTCGATATTGTAATACCGAGAAGGCAACTGGCTCTCAAGTGCAATTGCCGGAACACACCGGTAGCTGCTTGGCGACAAATTTTCAACTTGAGGGTGGTAGCCAGCCAGACGGGTACTACAAAGTACCCTACCACCGTGCAAACATTTTTTGTATAAGCTTTTATTGCCGACTGTACTTTTTTTGCACAGTCTTCAACTACTCGTTAAGACGGTTCCAATGAGCCCAAACACGACGTTGTGTCGTTTTTTTCGGATTTCCTACGGCCACTTCTAGCTCCATCATCAGACCCTGCTTCCCATTGAAAGACAAAGTACTCGTCAAGACGAATCAAACGAGCCCAAACTCGATGGGGTTATGTGGTTTTATTGCGGAGTTCCTATGGCCTCCTTCCAGCTCCATCATCAGATCAGCTCCACGTCATCATAATATTGAATTATGACGCGATTTGCATATTCATGCAAAAATCATCATGCAAATGCAGAACATGTAACTATGCTCGTGGGGTATTATATGTATGGTCTGTTGCCGTTGCTGCTGGTATGGTCTTATGCATTCTATTATGCGTAGATATATACCTAATCTTTTAGATTGGTGCCGATTCTGTTGTTTACGAACTAAATAAATTTAATCTCACTATATCTCTTTCATATAGTAAATATAAGAAAGGGATGCAATTAAGCTGACGAAGCTCGTAAAAGTACACAACACACTACACACAACCGATCACGCTACCGTCCTCGACGGCGAGGACCGCCGCGATGTCCCACTCAGTCTCGTCCCGTTCAAGCGGCCCGAGCTGCCTACAGTAATCCGACCGCCCCCAATTAGTCGTAACTCGTACAAAGTCCTCCCCCTCCCCCGGTAACGCCCTGAGCCGAGGTTCGTACCCCATTCAGGGGTGCCCTCAGGCGTTGTTACCTAAATATTAAAAAAAAAAAAAAGGGATGCAAGATATTTTAGTCCTGTCAGTTTAGTCCGATCACATATTTCAACGTGAATTGGTCACTACTATTTACCCGTACATTACGACGGTATGGATTAAACTGACAGCATTAAAAATGTTGTATCTCTTTTCAATAAGGTTAACATGAAAGAGAGGTGACTTGTCTAATATTAGTTAAGTTCGTAAACAACAGAATCGGCACCATTGTATCCTAGTAACACAGATTACAAACCAAGAGGCCTAGTAAATACAAACCTGGTATGATGGAAGGAGCGATGTGCAGGAACACGTTAGGGATGGTGAGCGCAGCGCGCGGGACGAAGGGGGGGAACTTGCTCGCGTGTGGGATCTAAATAAAATAAAAAAAAACAAACAAATATTTCTACTTCCTCAGTTCTCTGATTTAGAAGTCTATGGAGGAGCAAGGTGTATGGATGACTCTTCCATGGGGTAGTTGACAGTGTCAAAAATAAATGTCCAAACACTAACCAATGCATAAAACATCTAAAACACGAGGAAACAACAAATATGTTGTTCATTTAATGCTTTTTATGATTTTTAATTACTAGTAGAACCACTAAGAGTAGATGATTTGATGCTGTGAAACTATGACGTCATAATGTAATATTTCATACAAAATTCCTTTTAAACTATCGTTTTGACGTTTATTAAAAAGTATCTGATTTGATGTGTGAGTCAACTACCCTATTGAAAAGACGATGATAGCTTCGTGGTAAAGACGTCGAATGCTGAGAAGAAGGTTGTGGGTTCGAATCCTACAATGAGCTTTTGGTGAAGGAAAACTTCGTGAGGAACATGGCAACACTTACAAATTTGTAGTATCTGCCTGGCTGGATGAAAATCTGTCGCCAAACACCTTCCGGTGTGTTTCGACAGCTGGACTTGAGAGCCTCTTCCCTAAATTCCCTTCGAATCTTTGTGTGCTTACCATCATCGGCCACATTATCACTGACCACGGTGTAAAAAAAAGGATGGTCTTCCCGTAGGTTGGGGGATTCACGATCTACCTAACTGTAGATGTTGGAATCTTGTATACATGACATCGCAGAATAAACTTTTGTCAGCGCGATGTAGAACCTTGTTGCGCCATCTATCCATCAGTGTGTGAACTATGTAGGTTATACGTGTCGCTACAAGTTTTTCGGAATTGAGAAGAACTGTCCTCAGCATCTTTACATAGTATAAAACAAATTCGCTCCCGTTGTCTGTTCGCTTAGATCTTTTAAACTACGCAACGGATTTTAATGCAGTTTTCAGCAATAGATAGAGTGATTCCAGAGGAAGGTTTATACGTATAATACATTCATATTATAGAACAGAAAAGCTGAGAAATGCCGGGCGAAGCCAGGGCGGTTGCAAGTTCGTTATAAATTCGACAACAACTTTACATACATCTCATTCTTACAAGCAAGATTGAAAAGAGATAGAAAATAGGTGTTACCTGATCATCAGGAATGACTAGCAGAGGTCCATGTATTGAGCAGTACTCAAAAACGATGTCCGCACATTGGTCGCAATCTAAAAGAAAATAAAAAAAAAATTCGGCAATTTTAAATCATTTGTGGAGTTGTTTTTTTTTAACCCGGGTGTTACACTGTGCTTCTTGAAAGGTGACTAAGGGCCTGTTGTTCGTAATTTTTTTTTAAAGTTATAGTCAAAGTAAACTTAACTTTGACGATGACTGATCTCCCTCGGTCGGTTATGGTTACGGTTAAAATTTTAGTTAAAGTGACACGAGCAACCCAGTTTGATTTCTTTCGGCGGTTAAAGTTAACTATAACCGTAACCTAACTATAACCTTACTATGACCGCGCTTTATGCAACCGACCCTTAATCGAGGGTATTCTTACTTAGCTATGTTACAACAAAATCCGCTCAGCCGTTTGAAAATTATCACCAATTTTCTAGTGAGTTTTGGGGGTTTCTTTAAATTTTAGTTATTCCTAGTTATTTTAATTAATTAATATGCCGAAAGTAATAACAAGTGGTGTCAGAGAGATAGAGCGCCCTCCTGCCGCCATTCAACTGCCAAAAGATCCTTGTCCCACTGTAAACAAGTTCCAAAACCGAATGAAATAGATAGGTAGGTACAATAACTTACACACATATTCATCTAGACCTGGCTCTTCTGGTTCGAAGTAGCTGATAGGTTTTCTTCTGCGAAGGTTTTTATACATTCTAATGTGGTTTTAAGTAACTTCGTGTAGTCGTTAGTATTTATAATCTAGATTACGTTAATTTAATAAAAAGAAAAATACTTTCTCTAGGCCGTTCTATACAAAAGTATAGAATAATGGCGTATTTTTTCGCGCTTTGTTATTTTTTTTTTAACTTGAGTTATTATTGCTTATGGTCATTCATTAACTATATTAGATTCTGCCAATCAATATGTTGAACGAATGAACGGGATAGTATGAAAACATGCTTTGACAGGCCGTAGGCAGGTAGGTATTTTTTTCAGTACTACGGTACTACTGTGCCTTGGTTTTCTGACGATGTTTTCCTTCGATGAAGGACGCTCAAAGTAGGATTCGAGCCCATGACAATTAGAAGTCTTCACCACCACTCAGTTATCGATGCGATGATAACTGGTATAGTAGGTATGTAAAACGTTGTAGGTACTTACATACAAGAGAAAATTAACTACCTATTTATGGATTGATTGCTATACTTATAGGTATATGCCGACGCATGGGCGCCACCAGGATTTCGTTCACGGGGGTGCATAAAGTTAAGACGCCATCAGTTTCTATTCAAACAAAATTAATAAAGAATAAAAGAAATCTATATGTATTTTCTATCCTGCATGCCAGGGGCATGCAACTTGCTTTGAGCAAAGCTTTGAGTCTCTTTTGGAAGTGGCCCCTCAATCCATACATGCATCATGGCTTAGGAACTGTAGGTACTAATTCCTAAACGCCTGATTTTTCGACATTCAAACTAGATAGAAGGACACATCGCAGGTAGGCTTTATGGGTTCATAATAAAACAAATAAAATAAAAGTATATTTTATTTAAAATGTATGTAGCAAATTAAAAAGCAATCGAAAATATTTATTGAAAATAAAAAAGATTCTGGTTGGAAACAAAACATACGGTACTCGTATTCTCTAAAAAAATATTGGTATAACTTGAAATTGAAAAATAGAATCTTCCTCATCGCATGCATTCACACCAGGCCCACCAGATTCACACATCGATGAAATGTTTCTCTTTTTTTCTTGTTTAAGCATTACAACTCAATAAATAAAAGTGGTAAATAAGTAAAAGTGATTTCTTCAATCACAAAATCCACAATAAGAACTTAAAAACTAAGTAGACGTACTTCTTAAAACTAAAGTATTAAAACGAAATAAAGCAAAATAATATTACTTATAGAGAAAGAAAGTACTAGACTGCAGTCTGTTGATAAAAATAATGCTAATAAAATAAAAATCTTTCGAGGAATCAGTAGCCACAATCAGTTTAAGATAATCCAGGAGCCCTATCGCGTATTGGTAATCGTACTTAAAGAATACCATTGATCTTCCAAGGAGGGCTCGAAGTTGGATTCGAACCTATAGATGATTTTGGGTAGATGATACCCAAAGGCACCTTTCTTTCAAGTCGCAAGTATTTATAAATAACTAGCTGTTCCCCGCGGCTTTATATATAACCTTCAGGGATAATGTAGCTTCCTATTAGTGAAAGATATTTTCGAATCGGACCAGTAAAACCAGAGACAAGCGCGTTCAAATAAACAAACTCTTTAGCTTTATTATAGTACAGATATAGATGCTTACTATCTCCATAAAGTGAGTTTCTTTGTTACCCTTTCATGCCTACACCACTGAAGCGATCGAGATGAATACGCAGATACGTTTTATCCGCGGAACACGGCGGAAACCGCGGGGCGAGAGCTTGTAACAAATACTGTTAGAAAAAATCTCGGCATTAGATATATAATAAATATCTATACTAATAATAAAGCTGAAGAGTTTGTTTGTTTGTTTCAACGCGCTAATCTCTGGTGTTACTGGTCCGATTCGTAAAAAATCTTTCACTAATAGGAAGCTACATTATCCCCGAAGGTCCTAAGGAATAGGCTACTTTTTATCCTGGGAACGCAAGTGAAACCGCGGGGAACAGCTAGTAAAATATAAAACCAATTCAAATAGACTTAGGTATTAGTTAAATTTACTATGAAGTGTTTGCAGGGATTGGAAAATCAGCCCTAAATTAAAAATAAAGTAAAAACAGTTCCTCTGCCTAATAATAGTAGGGATTTTTAAAAACACATAATTTCAATAAAGTTTTACTGTTGGGTGTGTATTTTCATATGTCTTTTCAAAGTACCGCTTTGTGTACATTTATATTGACAAATATTACATGCGTATGGTTTCTCACCAGTATGTATTTTCATGTGTGATTTCAAACTACCGCTTTGTGTAAATTTACATTGACAAATATTACATACGTATGTTTTCTCACCAGTATGTATTTTCATGTGTGATTTCAAATTACCGCTTGTGGTACATTTGTATTGACAAATATTACATACGTATGGTTTCTCACCAGTATGTATTTTCATGTGATTTTTCAATGTACTGCTGTGTGTAAATCTACATTGACAAATATTACATACGTATGGTTTCTCACCAGTATGTATTTTCATGTGATTTTTCAATGTACTGCTGTGTGTAAATCTACATTGACAAATATTACATACGTATGGTTTCTCACCAGTATGTATTTTCATGTGTGATTTCAATGTATCGCTTCGTGTACATTTATATTGACAAATATTACATACGTATGGTTTCTCACCAGTATGTATTTTCATGTGTGATTTCAAATTACCGCTCTGTGTACATTTATATTGACAAATATTACATACGTATGGTTTCTCACCAGTATGTATTTTCATGTGTGATTTCAAATTACCGCTCTTTGTACATTTATATTGACAAATATTACATACGTATGGTTTCTCACCAGTATGTATATTCATGTGTGATTTCAAATGGCCGCTTTGTGTAAATCTACATTGACAAATATTACATACGTATGGTTTCTCACCAGTATGTATATTCATGTGTGATTTCAAATGGCCGCTTTGTGTAAATCTACATTGACAAATATTACATACGTATGGTTTCTCACCAGTATGTATATTCATGTGTGATTTCAAATGGCCGCTTTGTGTAAATCTACATTGACAAATATTACATACGTATGGTTTCTCACCAGTATGTATTTTCATGTGTGATTTCAAACTACCGCTCTGTGTACATTTATATTGACAAATATTACATACATACAGCTTACGAGTGTAATTTTTTACTTCTACATCAATTGCGTTTGAATCTATGCTTTGTTCATTTCCTTTTCTATGATGTACTAAATCTGGTGGCGATTTACTTAAACCCGCGTGTTCTAATAAATGACATTCCATTATATTTACGCTTGGACTTTTAAATTCGCATATATCACATTTGAGTATAGTTCGATTTATTTTACCATTGTTTATATGCGATAATTTATGATTATATAATTTTTTTGCCGTACTAAATCTATAATTACAATTTTTGCATTCAAACAAACGTTTTTTATCGTGAAACCTCATATGTTTGTCTAATGCTTCTTTAGTAACATTCTGATATTTGCATTCAGTACATTTAAAATATGGATTTTGTGTGTGAACTCCAATATGTTGACATAATGCGTTTTTTGATTTAAAATTTTCACCGCATTCATTGCATTCAAAATAAACGTTATTATTTACTGATTCCTTTGTTGGCGGTGTAAGTTTATCGTTATTAGAGACATCTACAAAGACATTTACTTTTTTCTTTTTCTCTCTCCCATTTCTTTTGGAGATAGTACAAGCATTTTTTAATTCAAGATTATTCTTCACGTTTTTCTTTTTTGGATGTTTCTTTTTCGTCTTGAAGCTTGGAATGATCATTTTAGTCTCAAATATTTTGGATTGTTCATTTTTTGACTCTAACTTCTGTTTTTTTGGTGCCGGTGTTCCTAAATGAACCAAAGTGTGACAAAAGTGAGTATAGCAAAGCATAAACAAACTTTTAACTTATAAAATACTAGCTATTCCCCGCGGTTTCAACCTCATCATCATGTCAGCCGAAAGACGTCCACTGCTGGACAAAGGCCTTCCTCAATGATCTCCACGATGGCCGGTCTTGCGCTACCCGCATCCAGTGGTTTCCCGCGACCCTCACAAGATCGTCGGTCCACCTTTCACCCTTGTTCCTAGATAAAAAGTACTCTATCTCTTTCTCCATATCATGGCTATCTGAATGCCAAATTTCATCGTGTTCGGTTCAGCGGTTTAGGCGTGAAAACAGACAGATAGACAAAGTCACGTCAGTTTATGAATGATTTTATACCTTGAATCATATTATTATAATTTTCGTAGGGATCAATTTTTTTTTAAATAAAATATTGCCTTTGTTACTCGCTGATAATATATATAGCATTCTATGGGTGAAAGGATTTTTAAAATCGGTCCAGAAGTTTATCCATTATGTACATACAAAAAAGTATACAAATAACGAATCAATCTCCTTTATAAGTGTAGAAGAAGAGTACCTACCTCTTCTTCTACACTTATAAAGGAGATTGAATTAAAGGCATTCAAAGATTTATTTACCGAATTTCTGTGCGTATCCCGGTGGTGAATTGTACGTTCGCAAATCAACGTTGAGAGAGTTTGCGAATTCGCTGCCGTAGAAAACCATCAGCTCGGTGAATCGTGGGATTATTTTTATTGTTCTGTAATTGAGTATTAATATTTGTTTATGTAACAATCACAAATACATAGAAAAATATACATATATATATGTAACGACATAGTTTGGTATATTTGGTTGTTTCAAAAAAATACGCGCAGCCTAGCCGTTTGGAAATTATCACTAATGTTCTAGTGAGTTTCGGAGGTTTCTTAACTTTTTTAATTTGTGATTAGTGCAGTGAGGTAGATACCTATAATAGAGTTGCCCCTGGTACTGGAACGCGACGAGGTTCTGTTCCCGCCAATGTCGCGAGCAGTTCACGTACCGCATCCAGTTGGACTTGTTGCCGTCCTGCGCGTCCACCACGTGGGATCGCTTGTTGTTGCCGTCGTATATCTACATTTATTGCTAATATAAATTGTAGTCCTGAGAGTGAAGAATCCTTCGGTTGGAGCGCGAAATTCTGATTTTATTACGTTGTTTGCTAATTGCAGCTCAGTCAGGTCGTAAGTTTGTCAACGTGTGATTTGCGACAAGAATGGTAGTAGCCCAAATTTCACAATAAATAAGTTTTAGGTAACCGACTTTTTTCGTAAGTAAGGTCGATAAAAAAAAAGAGTTTCGTAAGAAATAGTATTTGAACACATAATATATAAACCATGATATTCAGTTAGGTAGTTACTTTACCTGCCAACAATACATAGAGTTGATTTCATTGGTGCGTTGCCCGCGGTAGGGGCCGAAGCGAACTCCGCGCGGCAACGTTAGTGTAGTGAACACTCCCAAACCTGCCCCTATTTTAGTGGAGTATTTACAAATGGTAAAGTATGAAAAATATTTTAGTAATTTTTTTATTTATAAAAAAAATTATGTACCTAGCATTTAGTAAGTATTATTATTATTTTTTATTTATTTAGAATATTTCTTGTAAATAATTAGATTTAGGTTCTGTTTATATCTTGTCTTCAATAAATAAATTTTTTTTTTATTTAAAACAAGTTTAAAATTAAAGCTTGCGAAATTTTGTTTACCAGAACACGTGTCAGTGTTACCTAGAAGATTAGGTACTTAACTACATGAAAAAAAAATAAGTACCTACTTATAAAATGCGATATAATTCAAGAGATAAGATTATTCAACCTTATTTTTTTTATACCTCCAGAGACATTTGTAGATATAGTTAAAATTCAAAATCTTAGTTTCATGTTCTTGAGTTCATTCCTTAGTTGGAAAAGGGTAACTTCGCTTAGCTGAGTATGAGGAAAAGGGAAGTGGAACTGGGGCTAGACGGTGGCACCAGTTACCCCAAAGTTACTGACAACAAATTAAACCTATAAGGGCGCGTCCTCATTAGGCTCAGAGTCAGTGGCAGACTTTCCACTGACTGACTCTGAGCGCCGGCGCCGGGGTATCAGTCGCTAACTCAACGTATCGCGCTATGAATCAACCGCTCACTGACTGAATCAGTCGGCAAGCGAAACGCCGCAAACTGCGTACATTACACGCGGTATGGACACTCCATTTAAAAATTATAGGGAAGCAAATTGGAAGCAAACAGTCTACCACTGACTCTAAGCCTAATGAAGACGCGCCTTAAGGGTTATATTTTTACGTATATTATGTACAATACAAACCTGGTATGATGGAAGGAGCGATGTGCAGGAACACGTTAGGGATGGTGAGCGCAGCGCGCGGGACTAAGGGGGGGAACTTGCTCGCGTGTGGGATCTAAATTGTAATTTCTTAGTAGGTATTTATTCGTTAAGGGTAAACCTTCGGTTGGAGCGTTAAATTCAAATTTTATCACGTTTTTTGCTAATTGAATAGCTATAACGTACCTTATTATCTGGTATAACGAGGAGGGGCCCGTGTATAGCGCAATACTCGTATACATAGTCGCCGCATTTATCGCAAACTGTCGACAATAGGATTACTTTTAATTACTTACGTCAGTTTCAAGCGCCTATCCTATTAATATTTTAAACTAGATTCCGCCCCGCGGTTTCACCCGCGTTCCCGAGTGTTCTCCCACACTCACATGTACAAACTTTCGCATTTAATAGGTACCTAATATTATTAGGATGCGAAAGTTTGAGAGTGTGGATGGATTGATGTTTGTTACTCTTTCACGTAAAAACTACTGAACGGATTTGGATGAAATTTGGAACACAAATAGTTTATAACCTAGATTAACACATAGGATACTTTTTATCCCGGGAAAACATAAGAACACTCGGAAAGCGGGTGAAACCGCGGGGCGGAAGCTAGTGAGCCATAATTTTGTAATTAGTGACTCGTCTCATATGTCTCAAGTGATAATCACAAAATTTATTTCAATATAAATATTACATAGAAAGAAAGCTGTCATCATTGCTATACATATACATTATTGCCCCTTTTTAGTTATTTGTCTGTCCGTCTGTCACCAGGCTGTATCTCATGAACCGTGATAAATAAACAGTTGAAAACAGATGATGTATTTCTGTTGCCGCTATGATAACAAAAAATAAAAAACAGAATAAATAGATATTTAAGGTCGCTCCCATACAACAAACGCGATTTTTTTGCTCGTTTTTGCTCGATATTGATTACGGCAACAGGTAGACGCTGATTGTCCTGAATGGGAATCGAACCCACGACCCGCGGCGAGATAGGTGGTGTCCCAACTCGCCCGTCAATAATCAGTAAGTTACCTTACTTATAAACGTATACTTACAAACATATTCGTCTAAATTCGGTTCCTCTGGCTCATAGTAACTGATCCTCGGCTTACGCCGTAAATTGATGCGATTCATTTTCTATAACCAAATAAATTTAATTACCCACTCGGAAATAGCTGCTCAAAGCCTTTGAAAGTTCTTTAATCTGCTCTAACTACATATAAATACGAGCTAGGAGTACCTTCGAGTCACTTTTCCTTCATAGAAAAACTTTCATGTAAAACACGACTTTCGCCACAATATTAAACGCTGAAAGTATTAGGTTCCTATAAATCTCAAGGAATCCATAATTTATAACACTAATTACTCTCAGAAGTATTATTTTAGAATTATTTGCATACCTCTCTTCCTGTTTTTACGATTTTGCGGCGCCGTTTCTTTGAAAATTGTCTATGACTACAACGATTTCCCGCCCAAAAAAAATGTATTTCGCGCTTACTCTGTAAACTTTGAAGCGGTACCATGAAAACTCGATTGGAACGAATGTCACTAATAATTTAGCATCTCGAAAAATAATGCCATAATAATTACTATAGAAATGGGTAACGCCTAAAATCATAAAAATATTAAAAAAAGTGATTTACAAAAATATTTTATTTTCTTGCTATCATCGTGGATAGATAAATGGAATCCCATTTTAGTAGAATGAAAACTGTTTGTGTGTTTATTGTCTGAGAGAGTAGTTCCTGTCTGTCTGTCTGATTATCAAATTTTTATTTGTATTCTCTTTGAAAATGACTGACGCGGACGGTTAAAAAACAAACAAAAGTTATTTATTATAATGTTACAAGATTTAGAAAGTCCGTCGATCTACGGAACTATAGATTTTTAAAACCTTCGTGCGAAGAACTATTGAATGTTATTATTTTCCTATCAATCAAGTTTGTTTATGTTTAAATGAAATAAATAAAGCTTTAAAAAATAATGAAGGTATAAGGCATAACATAACTAATGGTAAAGAAAGTTTTCTCGGACCGTTTGGTTTGATTGACCTACTGATTTGATTTTTAAATATGGGATCTGGCAACATGTTATGGTTGTCACATTGTTGTTGTTATGTCAAACTTGTCATGTCAACAATTTTTCAAAACAAAAATTATAAATTGTACCTACCTATGTTCAAACAGAAATTTCACTAATTTCGGCTCTCGTTCATACACCAATAAATCAATGAATACAATCAATTTATCTCGTGTTTTTTATATAATTAGAAAATATGTATTGTGCTCATTCAGTGAATGTTTGTTGCATAGCAGTTTCAAGCAACAATGTTTGCTAGAATTAAAATATTAATATTCTAGGTTTATGAACGTTTTAATTCCTGTTTTATTAATTGTTAATTCTTGTAATCGTGTAAATCCTGTTAATTCTTGTTTGTTTATTATAAATAAGTTAATTATGTACTAATAAGATTTTTTTTTTATTCAATATTTACAATTATTTACAACAAATATACAAACAAATAAGATACTAATAAGATTAATTTATATATAAAAAAACATAGCCACCATGTTTACAAGACACAATAAATCAAAACCTGTGCCTGAATTACAGGTGAGAAAACTATATTTTTGAAATTTCCCAGCTTTCTGTGAAGAAAACCATAACATAGTCTAACTGGCCACCCTCAAATATAAATGTGTTGTGAACCACTCAACCTTTAGAAGTGTGTTCTGAAAAAGTGATTTATAAAACTTTTAGAATACCTAATATTCAATTATGATTCAAAATGCAGACCATCTACCATAAAATTAAACTTTCTCTTTTCTAGGTATGCAGAATATGTCTATCAACAGATAGAAACTTCTATGACATCAATAAACACAATCTACTTGAGTACTTTGAACAAATCATAGGAATAAATGTAAGAAATTGAAATTAATTTTTATAAACTAATATTAGTCACGTCACCTCTCTTTCTAAAAGGATAGGAAATATTTAAAGCTCATTTACAAAAATTAAATATATATAAAACACCTTCTTAGATGAGTGCCGAAGACAGACTACCACAGAAGGTATGTTGGGAGTGTGGACACAGACTGTGGACATTGTCTTGCTTCAGGAGCAAGGCTCTGCGGAGTCACCAGCTTATGCTGGATATGCTGCATGGAGGACAATATGTGAGTCATCTTTTTGTTATACACACCTGAGTAAAATGAAATGTGTTATTACCAATCAATAGCTGTGACAGAGAGAACTCAGCTTCCTGATACAATAAAGGAGATAAGACCTCCCCAGTATGCTAACTAGTGATGTGCTTGATGAGGAAAATAAGATCTGTATCCATATATTAATTTTTATACCTTCCATGTCAATGAATTTATTTTTATCTTCATACTTTTTATCCCTCGAGAAAATAAGATCTCTTGGGAACACGGGTGAAACCGCGGGGCGGAAAGCTAGTCCTACTAATAGTATAATGGCGAAAGTTTGTGAGTGTGTATGTTTGTTACTTCTTCACGCTCAAACAGCTGGGCCAATTTTGATGAAAGAAGAATGGTCACGGCCCATACAAAATTTACCCAGGCCTGGCGTGAATTAATATCTCAGTTTTTTTTGTACATCAATTATCAGAATTTTTTTATTTGGTGGCTAACTTAGTTAAATTGCCTTTGTAAATCAAAATATTTTTCATCTCCTACTTACTTGGAAAGTAGGCCATTTCAACATGCCAAGCCATACCAGCCTGTTGAGGTTTCATATTTAGAATCATTTGAATACAAAAAAAAGTAGTTATTGTTTTAAGACATAAGTTGACAGATGAAAAATAAATCTCTTAAATGAAGAACCAAGTCGCGTATTAAAGCCCTATCCAACCGAACTACTATCATATAGGTACCCTTAAACCGTACCATAACAAAGCCAATTCCCATCGGCTTACCTTTTAGAAATCACATTCCCACATTTTCATCATTTCAAAGCCACTTTAATCATCCTTAAAATACACTGTAATTATAAAATTATCAATGTTTTTTGAACGGCTTACCCTCGCCATAATTTTACCCCTCTCCACTGCTACTTAGTACATTAATAATAGTTATATGAGAAAAATCTAAATTTAAGCTTCTTAAGGGGGAACGTTCGGTTGGAGCGCGAAATTCAAATTTTATCACGTTTTTTGCAAATTGCAGCTCAGTTATAGGTCGTAAGTTATCAACATGTTATTTGCGATAAGAATGGTAGTATATTTACTGATTAATAACAAAAGAAATCATGAAAATATTCCTCCAAGGTTTATTAGTAACATTTTCATAAAATAGTCGTATATTATGTCAATAATATACCTTGGAGGAATATGTTGATGATTTCTTTTGTTATTAATCAGTAAATATACTACCATTCTTGTCGCAAATAACATGTTGATAACTTACGACCTATAACTGAGCTGCAATTAGCCAAAAACTTAATAAAATTTGAATTTCGCGCTCCAACCGAAGGTATACTCTTAAAAATCATTTTTATTCCAGCTAACAAAAGAAACTATCGTATCAATCGATCGAGAATCTCATAACCTAATCTCAAACTTAACTCATACACATTACGATACAAATTACAATGATCTACATCTACATGATACATCTGAAAATAATGAAATTATACCTATACAAGAAGTAAATATTCATGAAATTAAAGTAGAAAATGATAGCGATTTCAACGTAGAGGGAGCATCGACATGTTCCAGTGACATAGTACTAGCGAAACATAAAAAAATAAAGAAAAAAAATAAAGAAGTAAAGGTAGATAGGCGCAGAAAACCTGCAAATGAAGTTCTAAATGAAACAATATTCGAAATTACTGATCTATCATATAAAGAACAAGTTATGGAAATTGAGAAAAGACAAGATAGCGCTAATTATAGGAATTCTGAGTTTAAGTGCAAGGAGTGTTTTAAAGGTTTTCTAGATGAGGAGGCTTTTAAGGGACATATGATTAGACATACTGATGTAAGTGAACGTTTTTTACAGCTATTTTTTAAATAAGTATTGTCCCTACAAGGACCGATGGTCTTGTGAGGGTCGCGGGAAACCGCTGGATGCCGGCCGGATGAAGACTGACCATTGTCGAGATCTGCGGGGAAGCCTTTGTCCAGCTGTGGGCATCTTACCGCTGAAATGATGATGATGATGAAGAATCATACTTCACAATGTCAAGTTAAATTCACAAGTATACTAATAATAAAGCTGAAGAGTTTGTTTGTTTAAACGTACTAATCTTCGGAGGTACGAAAAATTATTTCACTAAAACGAAGCTACGTTATCCCCGAAGGTTTTAGGCTACTTTTTATTCCGGGAGTGCGGCCGCGGGGAACAGCTAGTTTATTAATAATGATTTACGGATTTATTCCTGTGTGTTTTGCTGTGTGATTGTGACCTTGCTTAACCAAACACTTGCTCAACAAAATATACCCTGATGCTTTTGATTTCTTACAAATGTCAAAATATGCGATAGAAATAGCCAATGATTTTGATTTCGGTGACTTTGAAGCTTGGTATTTTTACAGCTCCTAGGGTAGGGTAGACTGTATATTTTAGTAATATCAATTTCAACTAGTTACCTTCACATGTTTCTGAGAAAAAGGGTCTTGCTTGACTGACGGACATACGGACAATGAGGGTTTTCTTTTTACAAGAAACCCACGAATCCACTAGAATAGAGATGATCTTCAAACGGCTGAACGTATTTTCTTGAAACATAGCTCAAAACAATCAAAATCGGTTCATCCGATACATACTACAAACTCTCTTTTTCGTCGGAGGTTAAATTTAGTGAAATTTTCTTTTCCAGCAAAGTGGTACATATGAGTGTAAAATATGCAAAATAAGGTTCAAGAAACAACATGCGTTAAGAAATCACTCTACATCGCATATGCAGAAGTTTAGTTGTAAAAGATGTCCGTATGTCACCACGAGAAGGTAAAGGATCTTTTAGACGTTAGACCGAGAGAGACGTTAGTTATTCAACGCTGTTTATCGCGGTGGACTCTACTATGGTAATCTAAGTTTTATGCAAGCACTATATAAGTTGGATATTCTTATGGTGCTCCGGATTTGGCTGTTATTCAATTGATTCCTCTGTCTGAGGAATGCTTAATAATTTTATTATTTAATCAGCTTGTATCTCTGTTATCGTTGTATATTTCAGCACTGTAATATGTTGATGACTAAAAAAATATAATTAGTCCGTCAAAATAAAATAAATAAATCGGACAAATGCGAGTTAAACTCGCGTGGAGAGGGTTCCGTACATGTTTAACTAAGTTCCATAAATATTTTTAAACCTGACCCAAATTTGTTGATCGTAACTATAAAAAGTTTTTTTTTTTTTGGAAATCGTCTTTTCTAAAAATTAAACCTAGCTACATCGATTTATCCCCCTCGAAACCCCCTGCATACCAAATTACATGAAAATCGTTGGAGCCGTTTCCGAGATTCAGATTATATATAAATATCCATGAATTGCAGGTTTAAAGGTATTAGATAGACTTCTCATAGGTTTTCCTGTAATCTTTAGGTAAAGAACTATTATCTGATTTTTTTTCAAAATGTTTGGCCCAGTAGTTTCGGAAATAAGGGGGGGGGGGGGGATGGTAAATTTTCGCCCATTTTTCGCCTATTTTCTTAAATAACTTCAAAACTATTTATATTAAAATTCTAAAAAAAATATATTTGACATCCTGATAAAAAGCCCTTTCATTTGATGTTACACAATATTGTCTGCAAAACTTTTTTTTTTAATTTTATAATTTACCCCCCAAAATTAGCCCCCATGTTTGAAATTCATTTATTTACGTAACACGTCCATGTTTGGGTCATCGACTTACATATGTGTACCAACTTTCAACTCAATCCAGTCCAATATTTTCGGACAGACAGACAGACAGACGCACGAGTGATCCTATAAGGGATCCGTTTTTTTTTTTTTTCGGAACCCTAAAAATATAATTAGTCCGTCAAAATAATAAAAAAAGACGTGTGGCACTCGGAGACTGCCGCGGTAAAGCTATTGCATAGCTGTTTTTATCAACTTATGCAATTATAATTATTTATTTATTTTATTTATGCAGTATTTTTTTTCCTTTGATATTAATTCAAGTTACACTTTTTGAGCGTGGTCCGATACAACCAATGCCACCTAGAGACGAGTTGCTGAACTAAAAAGACAAGCGTGATATTTCAAAAAGTCATTAAAAGTTCTGCTATTCATCGATAGATGGCAAAACTAAATAGTATCACCGCTGTGCCGGTCGGAGTGGAGGGTGTTAGGTTATTTTCGTTACGGAATTTCTGGATTCGGTCTCCACGCTCGCACGCAAGGCCCGCGATAGAAGCTATGCAATAGCTTAAAACTCATTTATTCAGTTTAGGCCCTAATAAGGCAATTATGAACGTCAACAGTTACAATTTTTAGACTCTACTACCGGTTCGGAATACACGTCAGGTGTCGCAAATAACATATTGATAACTTACGAGCTATAACTGAGCTGCAATTAGCAAAAAACGTGATAAAATTTGAATTTAACGCTCCAACCGTCCGTTTACCCTTAACTTTGCAACTTTTTAATGATTTGATAAAATAAAAATAAGAATCCAATATTTTTTGATAATCTAACTGACGGATTAATTATTTTTTAGCCAGTCATCATCCCTATTGTATTGCGCTATGAGACAGTTCTTTTACAACATTGATTATAAGTGCTTGTTGATATAGTATGTGACCAATATGGTATTGGTTGCAGGCACGCAGCGAAATTACATGAAGAGTTCCATAACGGTACCAGATATCAGTGTCCACATTGCCAAGAAGACTTTGTGTGAGTTATCTTCTATTTTAAACTCGCGCATTACCGACTTTTCTTCCTTCGCCGACCTTATCTCATTTTATTTAAAAACTTAAAATTGAATAATAGGCTAGTTAACAGTGACAAAAATAAATGACCAAACACTAACCAATGCATAAAACATGTAAAAACACGTGGAAACATCAAATATGTTGTACATTTAATGCATTTTATGATTTTTAATTACCAGTAGAACCGCTAAGAGTAGGTCATTTGATGCTGTGAAACTATGACGTCATAGTGTAGTATTTCATATAAAATTCCATATAAACTATAATTTTGACATTTATTGAAATGTAGCTGATTTGATATGTCAGGAAACTAACCTATTGGTACCTATTTAATATAAGCTATTGCAAAACCTCAAAAAGTTAGCCATAAAGCCTGGACTCCGACTCTAAACTCAATCGAAGATGTTTTGAGAAGGATATCACAAATCAAAGAAATATGGAATTTATTATTGTAAAAAGAGGGGGAAAAAATCTAGCTTTTCTAGTTTTTTTTTACTATGTACACACGGCCACAGATCAAGCTACACATTTCTGTTGCAAAATAGCGCCTATTACAACCGAATAAGGTGCCGCAGTGTGTAGCTTGATCTGTGGCCGTGTGTACATGCCCGTGTTTGACCACAATCTCACCGCGCACCGTGGTCAGTGATGATGTGGCCGATGGTGGTAAGCAGAAAGCCTAGACAGCTGCACTATAAAGTACACTACCACCGTGCTATGGTTTCCTCACGATGTTTTCCTTCACCGAAAGCTCAAGCTCATGTATCATTCGAACCCACGACCTTCGTCACGCTATTCAACGTCACTACCACTGAGCTATCATCGCATAGAGTAAATACGTTCTATGGTGAAGATTGTTATATTTTTCAGTAAAATATCAACGTACATGAGCCATATCCGGATTAAACACCCGTCAGACTTCGTGTGCGAACTGTGCGGGTACTCCTTCGTCAGTGCTAAGGGTTTAGGACTACATAAAAAGCTGAAACATCGCTTTGATGAACAACCGGTAAGAATAGCTAGATTTCTGTGGACCAAGTCCTTTCTGTGGACAAAGTCCTTTTTGTAGACCAAGTCCTTTCTGTGGACGAAATACCTCCTGGGCCAAGTCCCTTGTATAGACCGAGTCCTTCCTGTAGAAATGTCTTGTGACCCAGGCCTTTTTGTGGGCCTTGACTTGCTGCATTTGAGAGCCAGTTCCCGTTTTGTGTGCTTGCCACCATAGGCCACATCATCACTGAACACGGTAAGATTGTGGTCAAACAGGCCTATACATAGTAAAAAGAAGACATTTTAATGTGTAGGTGCCAGAAGATGGGCCGTCTTGTATCGAGTGTGAAGTCAGATTCGTTACTAAAGAAGCTCTGGACAGACATCTCAAGTTATCTGCTAGACACAATGATGACAAGTAAGTACTTGATTGTCAGACTCCTGTTTCCCGGGGTTTTATCCGCGATCCTGGAACTCAGGGATAATGTAGCTTTCCATTATAAGTACCGGATGATCGAAATCGTGTTTTCTAAAAATGATACCTAGCTAGATCGATTTATCGCCCCCGAAACCTGCATACTAAACTTCTTGAAAATCGTTGGAACCGTTTCCGAAATTCTGATTATATGTATACAAGAATTGCTAGTTTAAAGTATTAGATTAGATAGATTGAGTATTGAATAATTAGTAGTAATAGTTAGTATTGAATAATTATTATTTTTTCAGAGATAGCACAAGAAAACGCTCTCGTAGGCCAAGAGAAATGCAAGACAAAGACAAGACGCAAAAAGAGACGGAAAATAAGAAACGAAGGAACAATTGCAAACCAGAGGGACCGATACCTTGTGAACAGGTAGAAACAAACTAAAATCTTCTCTAAATATATAAAAGGAATGCGTGACAGACTGATCTATCAACGCACAGCTCAAGCCACTGGACGGATCGGGCTGAAATTTTGCATACAGATTATAACGTAAGAGGTGAAACCGGCGTGTAGAAAATAAGTAGCATATTATTATGTCCTTCTCCATATCATAGGATATCAGCGTACCAAATTCCATCATGATCAGTTCAGTAGCTTAGGCGTGAAGGTAACAAACAAACACACTTTCACATTTATAATATTAGTCTTGTTTTGTATTTCCTCAAATATGCTTTTCGAGACGTATTTTACATCTGTAAAATGTAAAAATACTATACTCGTTAGTTTTCAACATTACCTACATATGAGATTAATTTTATGAGTAGAATAAAACTTAAATAAATAAATTTTCAGTGTGACATGCAGCTGCCAGATTCGTTATCCTACTACAGGCACTTCCGGCGCACTCATCCGGACAAGAATCGAACCCACTACCCCTCGATGAAGACGAAGAGTATGTGCGAAGTTTGCGGAAAAATGTTTCAGGTATTATTATTAAGCTGTTCTTTCTGATTCTGAAATAAAACCTTATTGAATTATACACCTAAATATTCCTCATGAATCACTCTGTCTATTGGTGAAAACCGCATGAAAATCCGTTCATTAGTTTTTGAGTTTATTGCAAACACGTCCCCCGCAACTATAACTAGCGACCTGTCCCGATTTTTCTCGGCTTTTCTTTACTATAATATGCATGTAAAATACCTTCCTCTTCAATTACTCTATCTATTGCTGAAAATTGCATTAAAATCGGTTGCATAGTTGTTTTTTATTATTAAAGGCCTGTGTTTGACCACAATCTCACCGTGGTCAGTGATGATGTGGCCGATGATGGTAAGCACACAAAGCCTAGAAAGAAACTGGCTCTCAAGTGCAGCTGTCGGAACACACCGAAAGGTGCTTGGCGACAGATTTTCAACTTGTGTATGGTACGGAGCCAGGCGGGTACTACAAAGTACCCTACCACCGTGCTATGGTTTCCTCACGATGTTTTCCTTCACCGAAAGCTCAAGCTTATTGCAGGATACGAACCCGGGACCTTTAGTTAGTTAGTTATAGCGGGACCTACTTTGTTTTATACTATGTCTATATAAAATAAAAATTGTTGGCAGCTATAGAAAAATAGAGAAACCCTTTATTCCCGTTTCCAGAGTCTAGCCCTCCTACAAGACCACAGCTGGACTCATACAGGCCATAAGCAGTTCTCATGCAGCACGTGTGGCAAGCTGTTCCAGCGGAAATACCGGCTTATAGCTCATAGCCGCGTGCACCGGCCTACTCCCGGGGGTACTGCCACGCACGGCTGCCGGCTCTGTGCCAAGCGGTTCACTACCGCTAGCAACATGCATCGCCATATGTTTGTCAGTTTCTTTAATAATATTATAAAGACTAATATTAAATAGCCAGTGGTGCCGATTCTGTTGTTTACGAACTTAACTAATATTAGACAAGTCACCTCTCTTTCATGTTAACCTTATTGAACAAAAGATAGAACATTTTTAATGCTGTCAGTTTAATCCATGCCGTCGTAATGTACGGGTAAATAGTCGTGACCAATAAAGATCGCGCTTAAATTCACGTTGAAATGTGTGATCGGATTAAACTGACAGGACTAAAATATCTTGCACCCCTTTCTTATATTTACTATTAGAAAGAAATATAGTGAGATTAAATTTATTTTAGTTCGTAAACAACAGAAGCGGTACCAGTTGGCGCAGTTGGTTAAGACCACCTATCACGCCGCTGGTCATTGATTCGATTCCCATCCAGGACAAACATTTGTGTGCATGAACATGTCTGTTTGTCCTGTGTTTGGGTGTAATTATCTATATAAGTATGTATTTACAAAAAAAGTAGTATATGTAGTATATCAGTTATCTGGTTGTCCATAGTACAAGCTCTGCTTAGTTTGGGATCAGATAACCGTGTGTGAACAATGTCCCGGGATATTTATATTTTATTTATAGTGTATATTTATGTGATAAAATCTGCTATTGCAATGGCAGTTATAGTTTGCCTTTCATCATGGAAGGGCGGGTGAAACCGCAGGGGGAAGCTAGTAATCTTGAATTATGAAACTTGCATTTACTTTAAGACGATAGCTCAGTAGTAGTGACGTCGAATGCCGATTATCGGTTCAAATCTTACTTGAGCTTTATTGAAAACGTCATGAGAAACCATAGCACGATTTAATTTTTACTTTGTAGTACTCCCCTCTACCACACACAAGTTCAACTGTCGCCAAGCACATTCCACTGTGTTGCGACAGCTGCACTTGAGAGCTAGTTCCCTTCTAGGCTTGCTTACCACCATCGGCCACATCGTCACTGACCACGGTAAGATTGTGGTCAAATACATAGTAATAAAAACTTCTAGCTTCAAGACTCCTCGCTGGCCACTACGGGCAGATTTTAGTTATAATTAACAGACTATTAATCAAATCAAATCTCATTTATTAAGTTTAGGCCCTAATAAGGCACTTATGAATGTCAAAAGTTACAGTTTTACAATAGACTCTACTACCGGTTCGGAATACACTTGAACTGAGAAGACTTGTTTATCCGTCCACAGAGTCACACAGGACTGAAACCGTTCAAATGTGAAATGTGCGGGAAATGCTTCAAACACGCCAGCGAGAAGAGAGTCCATATAACATACGTACATCTGAAGAAACCCTGGCCGAAACGGACTAGAGGCAAACGGAGGGACGCCAGACAGGTATATTACTTGTAGCCAAATATTAAAACGCCACATACATCTAAGACTACGATTTGCCGCTAACATTCGCATCCGCTCGTTTGACCTCAGACATATGCTGAAATTATAAAACATAGATGGCGCTATGCCGTGAATATCAATGTAGCCTACATCGCACGTCTACAGAAAAATCACAGAGTAATTGTGGATCATAAAATTTGTAAGGATAAAACCTTAATAAACGTACGAAACTTACAGTCTCTGGGCAACATTACCCTGTATTAATATGTTATTATGACATGACATCAGTGACTAATCTTAATTTGATATATTGCACATGCGTAATGAGCACTTGAAACGCCTTCATAATATAACTGAGCAACGTTTTGCAAACTGTATGAAATGTATTATTAATTTATTCGTAGGCAAATATGTGTAAAGAGCCGTTATATATTGAAAGAAAATGATTTTAATACATTTTATATCTCCTTGCACACGGCAATTTTATGATATTTTACCGTAGATATAAAATTTCAATGAAATCATGCAACAGTTGATATAGTTTTGATTTTCATTGAATTTCAGTCCTTTATATATATATTTTTTTGTGTAAAATAGGCATTTATGTAAAAATTTCAATCTCAGTACACTCAGTCAAAGAATGAACTTTATGATTTTCTATTTGAATTTGCGTACAATACTTAGCTGAGGACAGGCGTTATTCTTAAATCGCATAAAACTCACATTTAGCCTATGTTAAAGCCTTAAGTTGTGATTATGTTGTCATTTGACAGTTTACAGAAAGAAAAAAAAACATTCTGACTACACACAACACAATTCCAATATAAAATAAGACAAATAAAGAAAAATAATCAAACAAATAACTATATAAATATAGTAATCATTGTGCTGTGTGACATCAGAAATCGACAGCAACAGGGCTACAGTACTGATTTTCAGTTGCAGCAATAGGTGACGTCATGGACAACACTGGATAGAATAAATAAAGAGAGAACACAATTTGATTGTATCCTTCTGTGGATTGGACTATTCTGTGGATATTTTTTTTGTGAATTCTTTGTACAGTCTTCTGTGGACAGATATTTCTGTGGACAGTTTCATTTGGTTCACATATGGCCGAGTAACCGCAAAAAAAAACAGTCTAATTGAGAACCTCCTCCTTTTTTGAAGTCGGTTAAAAAAGCAACATTTTAGTGCATGCTGTCAGATTAGTCCATGTCGTCGTAATGTATGGGTAAAATATGGTCGTGACCAATATAGATCGCGCTTAAATTCACGTTGACATAAGTAATCAGACTGTTCTGACAGGACTAAAATATCTTTCATCCCTTTCTTATATTGTTTGTTAGGAAGAGTATTTAGTTTGTAACCAACAGAATCCGTGAACTTAGGTTGGACTTAATTTTATATTAATTTATAAACATTTTGACATTTTATTTCACCCCCATAACCAGGTCTGGCGTCGCTGTCCGTATTTGGCCCAACAATTTTGTTGGCATATGGCTTTTGTTTATAACAAGTAGTTTCTGTTACGCTTTTATTATTGTGTTTTTTTATATGTTATTTAAATTTCAACCTTGACAGGAAATTATAATAATAACGTTTTAAAAGTCAATAAGGACAAGATTCGCCTACAAAAGAGTTGCTTTTCACGACTTTCCTAGATTTTCATTTTCATTTTATTTGACAGCGCCGGCAGACTGGATAATGATACCTCTAAATATTTCAGGTACAGATCCCGACGCAACCTTCGAATACGTTAGGTACAGACGTGGACATAGTGCAGCCGCTGTGGCCCGCCTGCAACGATCCTAAAATAGGCGATATACTCATGGACGACAAAGCTATGTATTATAGATCATAAGAATAATAAATTAGCGACCAGCCCTGGCTTTTCTGTACTATAACATGTATTATACATATAAACCTTCCTCTTGAATCACTCTATATATTGCTGAAAACTGCATTAAAATCTTCCTTTTGTATAAATTTTAGTCTTATTATGTAATTTAGGTTGTATAATGAAATCTAGTCAACTCAATATACGTGTAGTTTTGAAGTATATAGTACATGTATTTTGATGTATTTATTTTCAATTTATAATTAAAAATAATTACAAATCAATTTTTGTTTTATTTTCAATAAAGTTTGTCATAACGAGGTATTATAGACTTTTTTTAGTGATTCGTAAGCAAATAGCTAAGAGAATAATACTAGTGATTGTAAGTGCATTTTACAAAGGCGATGATAGCTCAGTGGTAGTGACGTCGGATGCCGCGATGAAAGGAGCTTTCGGTGAAGGAAATCATAGCATGCTGGTAGGGTACTTTGTAGTACCCGTCTGGCTTGCTACCATCCTCAAGTTGAAAAACCTGTCTCCAAGCACGTACCGGTGTGTTCCGGTAATTGCACTTGAGAGCCAGTTTGCCTTCTCGGCATTGTAACAGGTCAGCAATACATTGGCAGTACCTCTGGTATTGCAAATGGCGATAGGCGACGGTTACCACCAATAGGTGGACCGCCTGTCTGCTTCTCAACCTTCTGACATGTTACAGACATAAACCCATTCCACTATTAGAATACAACGAACTAGCGACATATGGTAAACAATGACATTTAGAATTCAAATCCGTGATGGTTGCCATTGGCTGCGGAAACCGCTTACCATGAGGCGGACCTTTTGCCAACTTTGTTGTATAAAAAAGATATCTACCCAAATAAATAAAAATATAGTTTATATGGATATATTATTATATTTAAGAATAATTTAATTTCAATAAATATTCTAAGACTTTCACAATACATTCAATTTTGATCTTTAAAAATGTAGAAATAGAGACTAAGTTTGAAAAAAGTAAAATTCATTTTACAATGTGTTTGCCTTTTATTTCTACATACTGTAATAAGATTACAAATTAATAATCACTATATAAAATAATTTGTTTGTTTGTACATACATATTTTGCTTATAACCTGAGACGTGCAAACACGAGCATCTGATACCAAACTAAGCAGAGCTTGTGTTAACCAGATAACTTATATTCTACTTGTAAATCTATATATTTACACTTAAGACTCCAAACAAACAGACATGTTCATGCACACAGATGTAGTTTACAGATTAAATGAATGTATAACCTTCAATAGTGTGAAATATTTCTGAAACAAGTTTCAGACAAAAAAATCATTTTTGGTACAAGCTCTCGTTACCTACTGTACTTTTTTTGCACAGTATTCAACGACGGTTCCAATGAGCCCAAACACGACCAGGTTATGTGGTTTTATTGCGGAGTTCCTATGTCCACCTTCCAGCTCGAGCATCAGATCAGCTCCACGTCATCATAATATTGCATTGTCACGCGATTTTCAGCTCAATCGGAAACATATTTAACTTGCAAAATTCCATTACAGACAATGGGACAAGAAAGTAAATAAAAGCTTGTAAAAAAAGAGATACAATTCATTCATCTATTGTAATAAATACTTGTACATTATATACTAGCAAGCACTATTTACAAATTACACACAACACATTAACTAAACAATTTCGGATACACTTTCATAATTTTTGAGATCGATTTTTATTGAGAAAAATGCTACACTTATGTCTAAAAAAACACACTCCATATATTAAAAATTGTTTGTGATATTCACTCAGATCGTAAACAAGGATCGAAATAGCATAAAATTACAGAATGGAATTTACTTCCCATAAATCATGATAGATATAAAATTAATAAAATCTGAACCAGTTGTTTCAACCGATTAAAAAAAAACTTTTTTTTTTCGAAAGGGTATACTCCTGAGGTTTTCTCATTGTCACCAAGTCTCAGGATCTGTTGATGGAAATGGCAAAAAACAGGGGCGTAGCTACCGCCGTATCTACCGTATCAATTATACGGGGCCCCGGGTCACAGAGGGCCCCGACGTGCGTCATAGAGGCAAAAGCATTAGAAAAACCAAAGTCATCATCAGCTATAAATGATTTAATAAATCAGTTTGCCGAAAAAAAGGCAAGGAGAGTGTATATTTAATTTGAATTATTTGTAAAAAAAAAAAAACTTTAATTTTATGCAAACATTTTTTTTTTCTTAATAATCTTTACCATTCATAAGGGCCCCCAAACATTTTTTTATACGGGGCCCCGCAGGGCCACGCTACGCCACTGGCAAAAAACTATAAAAAATAAAATAAACAACTTTTAACAAAAACAGAACTGCCTTCTGAACTGTCTTCTTTTATACTTTTTAGTGTTTTTGATTAGCAAACTGAAGTGGCAGTGGGCCGGCCATATCAGCCGAAGAACCGACAACCGCTGGGGTAAACGAGTTCTTGAGTGGAGACCGCGAATCGGCAAACGTAGTGTAGGACGCCCTCAGACTAGGTGGAGCGATGATCTTCGTAAGGCGGCTGGAAAGACATGGACGAGAGTAGCCGAGGATCGTGCTCAGTGGCGTGCAATTGGAGAGGCCTATGTCCAACAGTGGACTAATATAGGCTGATGATGATGATGATGATGATGATGATGAGTGTTTTTGATGGCGTTTCTCTTTTTGTTAAAAGTTTTGCAATAATCATGTTTTCGAAATTTAAATTCTAACTTCCGCCCCGCGAGTTAATTAACCCGCAGTCCCGAGGGATAAAAAGTAGCCTCTGTGTTAATCCAGGGTGTCAGCTACCTCCACACCAAATTTCATTAAAATTGGTCCAGCTGTTTGAGCGTGAAGAAGTAACAAACATACTCACAAACTTTCGCATTTATAACACAGCATCTATTGAGAATTTGGAAAGTGAATACCATTCTACAATATTATTTAGTTAGCCTGGAAGCCGAGCCACATTTCCTCTTAAATCCAAATGTTTGTTATTAATTTCAGTCTTATACATAATATGTTTTAAATATTTCATTCAACATACTTAATAGGGTTATGACAAAAAAAATAAATATTTATCCATCAGTTAGATTACCAAAAAATATTGAACACATATTATTAGTTTCGAACACAAAAAATAACGAAAATACAGTGTGCGTTAAAATTTTGCGTGACGTCAGATCTTAGTACACTTCTTATAGAGGCGTGACGTCACAAGTCCCCACTCCTGAACTTTGATGCGCCTTATCTTTGTATTTTTTATTGATTTGATAAAATAAAAAACATGTATCCAATATTTTTTGATAGCCTAACTGACGGACTAAACAGAATTAATTATTTTTTTCCCAGTCATCATCCCAAAGGTCACCGCCCGAGTTAGATGCACTTGATCAATTTTTTTAGTTTCCAGCATATATTATAAAGCCATTAAAGTATAAGTCCGGAAAGTTGGAGCATTGCACCTAAAGATGGCTTTCAGTATCTAGCCTACTCTATACTGTGGTTATTTATATAAGCTTAAAATAATTATTATGCTTAACTGAGATCCATTATGTGATCTATTTGTTGTGATGATTAAATTATTCATGGAAAACTTTATATCAAAATTAATGTTTTTTATCTTCCATCTAAAAAACATCAGTATCAAAAAACGTATGAAAAATAAATTCATTAAAAATTACAATTTCTGGGATCAAAATAAATTTTATAAAGATACGAGCATTTAAAATAAAACTATTAGAATATAAATTGGTTTGTTGATATCTTTCTATACAGGACTTGCCATTTGAATCGAAATTACCCAACTTGACATTTGAATCAAAATTTCAAAATTACCCAACTTAACATTTGATACAAAATTACCCAACTTGACATTTGAATCATAATAACCAAACTTGACATCTGAATCAAAATTACCCAACTTGACATTTGAATCAAAATTACCCAATCGTGACATTTGAATCAAACTTACCCAACTTGACATTTAAAACAAACTTACCCAACTTAACATTTCAGTCAAAATTCACTTCACTTCACATTTTAAAACTCACACACACACACACATAACTAGTCTTCAACATGGAGAGCGCACTTGTCCCAGGTGTCTCCGTGCAAGTTGTGGGTATTATCGTGTCGCGCGCGCGCTCGCTTGGGCCACGGCTTCTTGAGGTGCACGTGCTCGACGTGAGCGCGCTGCTCGCCCGACGTCGTGAAGCACTTGCCGCAAGTGTCGCACTTGAACGGCTTTAGCCCCGTGTGGATCTGTGGACGAAGGTTTCATAACAAAACCTGTGATTACTTGTCATAGGACAGGACGACAGAGGATTTAAAATTTATCAATTTAATTGAACAGTTATCTAATAGAAATAAATGTAAAATAAATGAATTTATTTTTATGTGAGTGATCAGTCTCACTCAGCGAGGCAACGCCGCAAGCGTCTAAATCCTGGGGGTTTGGGGTTCTAAATCCTAACCAATTACGCTGGGGTACAAAACGACCCCATTTTTTTTTTACTCAGCCATCGTGGAGATCTTTGGGGAAGGCCTTTGTCCAGCAGTGGACGTCTTTCGGCTGACATGATGATGATGATGACTCAGTTATTATAAAATACTAGCTTCCGCCCCGCGGTTTCACCCGCGTTCCCGAGTTTATCTCATGTTTTTTCAGGATAAAATGTAGCCTTTATGTTATTCCAGGGTATGATCTATGTGCCAAGTTTCATCCAAATCCGTTCATTAGTATTTACGTGAAAGAGCAACAAACATACATACAAACTTTCACGTTTATTATATTAGTAGGATATACTCACAAACATATGCCTCCGTCTATTATTGAAGAAGGCAAAGTGTTTCCCGCACAACGGACACTCGTAGGAGGGTCTCTGGGCGCTGTGGACCCTCATGTGGAACACCAGGTTGGTCTTCTGGGTAAAGCTCTTCGTGCAGCGGTCGCATTTAAACCGCTTCTCACCCGTGTGGACCCACATGTGGTCTTTTAGTAGGGCCATGCTCTAGAGACCAAATTGATTAAGTAAATCATGAAACAAAAATAGTTTGTGAAATTGTTGCATAATAGGGGTTATTAAAATAAGAGTGTGAGTTTATAATAATAGTATCACACGAGTGTTTTAACCCTTAACTTGTCAGGAAGTAAAAAATCTAATATATTTGAAAATACAATAATAAGAAAAAAAGAGAAAAAAACTATAAATAAAGAGTTTTTTTAAAGTGTAGTACAAGGTCTGCTTAATTTGGGATCAGATAACCGTGTGTGAGGAAATTCCTAGAATACTCATCAGACATCATCCTAGATTCAGGCTAGCGAAAGTCAATAAGTCTTTTCTCGGGAACTGCATTCGCTTTTATAATAAAATCCCATATGAAGTAACTAAGATGTCTTATAATAGATTCAAAGAGTATGTTAAACATAAGTTGATTGACAAGGCCTACTATAAGGTGGCTCATTACATAGAAGACAAGAATACATGGTTGTAGTAGCTTCTCTCTGCACTTGCAGCCCCCTGGCCAAGTGATAATTGTATGAAGTTTATGTATATTTAAAACTGTAATTACATAATATCAAAAAAAAAAGATCCACAAAAAAAGAAGCCTTGCTGAGTTTCTTGCCGGAGTCTACTCAGTTCAAGTGTATTCCGAACCAGTAGGAGAGTCTAAAAATTGTAACTGTTGACATTCATAAGAGCCTTATTAGGGCCTAAACTGAATAAATGAGATTTTGATTTTTGATACCTGGAATATCCGGCCGCACTGTTCACACATACACGGCGTCTTCATCGCGGGGTACTTGGTTCGATTCTTGTCCGGGTGCGCTCTTCTGAAGTGCTGCGCGTATAAACGCAGATCGCGGAGTTGAAGACCACACTAGAGATAAATACTATGATTAATTTTAGTTTCAGCTGAGTTTGTTGCCGGAGTGTTCTCAGTTTTCGGTTGGATCGCGAAATTCAAACTAAATTACGTTCTTTGCTAATTGCAGCTCAGTTATAGGTCGTAAGTTGTCAGAATGTATTTTACGACAATAATGGTATTATATTTACTGATTAATAACAAAATAAATAGGGGCTGAGGCCACAGACAGACACACAGATTCACACTATAAACTTATAACACCTCTTTTTTTCGTCGGGGGTTAAAAACGTGACTGACTGATCTATCAACGCACAGCTGTCTCTATCAGCAAACTACTGATAGACACACAGACACAATTTAAAGAAAATTAACTGACTTCAAAAAAGGAGGAATGTTTGTTACGCAATTACTCCGCCATATGTGATCCGATTTTATTATATTTTTATTCGAAAGAGTACTCTTGAGGTAGTTCCATTGTCACCAAGCCTCAGGATCTGATTATGGAAATTAAAAAAATAAATAGCCTTTAAATAGTTATTATTTTATATTTTTTTTGTGTTTTTGAAGGCTTTTTGTTAAGAGTTCTTTATTTATTGTCTCTAAGCCACTTGCACCTCGCAAACCGTGTTAGACGATGCTGTGCAAAAGCCGTGTGTGTGTGAATTTATGTTGAAACTTGTAGGTGAAAGGCAAAGCTAGCAATATTAGTAGCATCCAACTTTTTTTAAATGCGACGCTCAACAGAGTCTGTTTTGCTGTCACCCGGTTTCGACACACTAAAATTACCTGTTCGCAAGGCACAGGTCCAGCATTCTCCTGTTTATTATTAGGGTCTGTCGGCTCCCTGGGGTGTATCACTGGTCTTCGTTCAATCTTCCTCATTACACGACCGTTTTTCTCAGCGTTCATGCTTTGAGAGTCGTTTCTTATGCGGTTACTGGAAATAATATAACAGGGTGGAAATTTGAGACGGGTCAGTAAGGGCTACCTTAACGGTTGAAGCCACGCGAATATAGTCTTAGGAGACCATCCCTTATTTTTTGAGTTATTGCCATCGGCATTTTGAAAAAAATGACCAAACACTAACCAACTCATAAAACATGTAAAAAAAAACACGTGGAAACATCAAATATGTTGTACATTTAATGATTTTTATGATTTTTAATTACCAGTAGAACCACTAAGAGTAGATAATTTGATGCTGTGAACCTATGACGTCATAGTGTAAAAAAATCCATATAAACTATCGTTTTGACATTTATTAAAAAGTTGCTGATTTGATATGTCAGGAAACTACCCTATTAAGGGTAAACCTTCGGTTGGAGCGTTAAATTCAAATTTTATCACGTTTTTTGCTAATTGCAGCTCAGATAAAGTTATAGTAACATTTTCATGAAATAGTCGTATATGTCAGTAATATACCTTGGAGGAATATATTGATGATTAACTTTGTTATTAATCAGTAAATATACTACCATTCTTCTCGCAACTAACATCTTGATAACTTACGACCTATAACTGAGCTGCAATTTGCAAAAAACGTGATAAAATTTGAATTTCGCGGTCCAACCGAAGGTTTACCCTTAAGACGGCGAATTTCAAATTTTATTAGGATTTTTTCAAATTGCAGCTCGGTGATAGGTTACATTATATGGCTATAAAACTATCTATATATTCATTTTGCATTCAAAATATTATAGAACTGTACATTGGTTCCTGCGCATTATATATCGAAAAGGAACCAATGTATCTAAATAGTTTAAAAAGCATAATGTATACATACAGTAAACAATTTGCATATTAATGAGGCGAAAATAACATTTTGACAAATATACGACCTATTACTGAGCTGCAATTTGAAAAAAACCTAACAAAATATAAATTTCGCGAGTTTTTCGGCCGATTCACCTTAATATAGTCGCGTCTGTCAGTAGGTAGGTCTGGCCGCACAAAAGCACTTTTAGGGTACTTACGGGTCATTATCGCTGCTATGTCTTGAAGATAACTTCAGATGCCTTGAATGCGCCTCTTCAGATATGAACCGTACATCGCACACCTCGCAATAAGGACCCTCTATGTTTACCTGTAGGGTAATACAGGGTTACTTTACAAGTGAGCCTGGTTGACAAAATTTTACAGGGTTATTTTACAAGTGATACTGGTTGACCACATTTTACAGGGTTATTTTACTAGTGAGCCTGGTTGACCACATTTTACAGGGTTACTTTACAAGTGAGCCTGGTTGACCACATTTTACAGGGTTATTTTTCTAGTGATACTGGTTGACCACATTTTACAGGGTTATTTTACTAGTGAGCCTGGTTGACCACATTTTACAGGGTTACTTTACAAGTGAGCCTGGTTGACCACATTTTACAGGGTTATTTTACTAGTGATACTGGTTGTCCACATTTTACAGGGTTACTTTGCAAGTGATACTGGTTGACCACATTTTACAGGGTTACTTTACAAGTGGGCCTGGTTGACCACATTTTACAGGGTTACTTTACAAGTGAGCCTGGTTGACCACATTTTACAGGGTTACTTTACAAGTGGGCCTGGTTGACCACATTTTACAGGGTTACTTTACAAGTGAGCCTGGTTGATCACATTTTACAGGGTTACTTTACAGGTGAAATCTGTCGCCAAAGACCTACTGGTGTGCTCCGGCCAGCTGCACTTGAGAGTCATTTCCCTTCTAGACTTTGTTGCTTAGCACCATCAACATGATCACTAACCAATGTGAGATTATGGTCAAACGCAGGCCTATACATTGGACTTCGTATATTGAGGGTTCCGTACCAAATTAAGAATATAAGATGAAAATAAAAATTCTGATTTATTAATAGTCCGGTTCTAGTAAATAACTTAAAAAAAAAGAGTCCATCCAGAAAACCTCCTCCAATAAAATTAATATGGGACCTTAGAGCAAAAAGAATTATTAAAAAATATTTGAGAACATCCTCCTTTGTTTTGAAGGTGGTTAAAAATTATAAGTACTTACAGCTTTATCAACGAGCCTGTGTTTCTTCTTCTTGTGTACGTCTATCCCCTTTTTACTCACGAACGTGTACCCGCACAGTTCGCACACGAAGTCCGACACGTGCTTGATGCGGATGTGACCCATGTACGTTGTCAGTTTGCTACAAATAACATATCAAAATATATTTTGACAGGCCAGTTGGTTAAGCACGACCTATCGTGCCGCTGGTCGTTGGTTCGATTAAATAAATAAATATCCTGGGACATTTTTTAACATACGGTTATCTGATCCCAAACTATGCAGAGCTTGTACTATGGAAACCAGATAACTGATATACTACATATACTACTTTTTTTTGTAAATACATACTTATATAGATAATTACACCCAGAATCAGGACAAACAGACATGTTCATGCACACAAATATTTGTCCTGGATGGGAATCGAACCCACGACCTGCAGCGCAATAGGTGGTGTCTTAACCAACTGCGCCAACTGGCCTATCAAAAAATATTGGATACGTATTTTACATTTTATCAAATCAATAAGCGAGGTATATTACTGACATATACGACTATTTCATGAAAATGCTTTATAATTACTAATATACCATACAGGAATATGTTGATGATTTCTTTTGTTATTAATCAGTAAATATACTCCCATTTTTGTCGCAAATAACATGTTGATAACTTACGACCTATAACTGAGCTGCAATTTGGAAAAAACGTGATAAAATTTGAATTTCGCGCTCCAACCGAAGCCTCCACCTTAATGAGTAGTTAAGCACTGTGCAAGAAAAAGTACAGTCGGCAATAAAAGCTTGTACCAAAAATGAAATTTTTGACATTTGCTTTTTTATTCGTATCAGGGTATGATCTATCTATTTGAAAGAGTAACAAACATCCATACATCGTCACAAACTTTCTCATTTATAATATACTAGCAGTTCCGCGCGGTTTCACTCGCATTCCCGGGATAAAAAGTAGCCTATAACCTTCGGGAATAATGTAGCTTCCTATTAGTGAAAGAATTTTTCAAATCGGTTCAGTAGTTTCGGAGCCTATTCTATGCAAACAAACAATCAAATCTTTCCTCTTTATAATATTAGTATAGAAGTATGATTTACTCACTCGAACTCACTGGGACAGTGCGGACATTGATATTTGGTTCCCGCGTGCCATTTTTCATGTTCTCTCGCCACGCCTCTATCAAATATAAAGTATTAAAGAAATTACGACCGGTGTTAGACATTATAAAACCGGACAAGGGCGAGTCTGACTCGCGCACCGAGGGTTCCGGAATTTCCTACGGTACTTTAAATACCTCAATAAATTTAATCTCACTATATCTCTTTCTAATAGTAAATATAAGAAAGGGATGCAAGATATTTTAGTCCTGTCAGTTTAATCCGATCACATATTTCAACGTGAATTTAAGCGCGATCTTTATTGGTCACGACTATTTACCCGTACATTACGACGGTATGGATTAAACTGACAGCATTAAAAATGTTCTATCTTTTTTCAATAAGGTTAACTTGAAAGAGAAGTGACTTGTCTAATATTAGTTAAGTTCGTAAACAACAGAATCGACACCAATATAGTCTGGACAACTTTTTTTTTTAATTTTCTAATTTACCCCCCAAAAGCAGCCCCCATGTTTGAAATTTATTTATTTACGTAACACGTCCATGTTTGGGTCACCGACTTACATATGTGTACCAAGTTTCAACTCAATCCAGTCCAATATTTTCAGACAGACAGACGCACGAGTGATCCTATAAGGTTTTTTTTTTTTTTTTTTGGAAATGACTCAAGTTGGTAGCCTCTGATGGCTGCTCCAACCTTACCGGACAATCGGCGAGCGCTGATTGTTCCTATAAGGGTTCCGTTTTTTTTTAATTTGAATTTCGGGACCCTAATAACATGTAAAAAGTAGTAAAACTAATATGACACCTTGGAGCTATACAGAACTCACGCAAAAAGAATTATTAAAATCGGGTCATAAGCAAAAAGGTACTGAAAGACGCTTGGACTGATTTGTTTTTTTTTTATATGAATACATACCTATTCCTAGTAATGAAGGGGCATCCTTTACAGCTGAATTTTTCAGTGTGTTGCGCCGTGAGATGCTTCCTTAGAGCGCGACCAGTCTTCAGACGAGTTTTACATATGAAACATTCGTACGCACCGCTTGCCTGAAAACGATTAAAGCGATGGATGTTATGGTAGTGTGTAATAGAAGATAACGTCTAAATGTAGATTTTGGTAATAGTGGATACTGTCTAATTGCAGGTTTTGTGTAATAGTGGATACTGTCTAATTGCAGGTTTTGTGTAATAGTGGATACTGTCTAATTGCAGATTTTGTGTAATAGTGGATACTGTCTAATTGCAGATTTTGTGTAATAGTGGATACTGTCTAATTGCAGATTTTGTGTAATAGTGGATACTGTCTAATTGCAGATTTTGTGCAATAGTGGATACTGTCTAATTGCAGATTTTGTGCAATAGTGGATACTGTCTAATTGCAGATTTTGTGCAATAGTGGATACTGTCTAATTGCAGATTTTGTGTAATAGAGGATAATGTCTAATTGCAGATTTTGTGTAATAGTGGATAACATGATTGCACATTTTGTGCACAAATAGATTAGGTACGTGATATAAATGTTTTACTTGTTGTAGACCGGCCATCGTGGAGATCCTTGGAGGAAGCTTTTGTCCAGCAGTGGACATCTTTCGGCTGACATGAAGTATTTTACTTTGTATATAAGTAGATTTTGTGAAATAACGGGTTATGTATAATTATTAATTTATTGTAATGGTATATTTCATATTCACTGTGTAATAAAATTTAATCTATATATATAAAAGAAAGTCGTGTTAGTTACTCCACTTATAACTCAAGAATGGCTGAACTGATTTGGCTGAAAATTGGTGGGGAGATAGCTTAGAACCAGGAGAAGGACATAGGATATGTAGGTAGGGGCAGGTAAGGTAGGTAGGGGTAGGTAGTTAGGTTAGGGGTAGGTAGTTAGGTTAGGGGTAGGTAGTTAGGTAGGGGTAGGTAGTTAGGTAGGGGTAGGTAGTTAGGTAGGGGTAGGTAGTTAGGTAGGGGTAGGTAGTTAGGTAGGGGTAGGTAGAGGTAGGTAGGTAGGTCCCAGTTTTATTTTTGTTCTCAGGGCAGTACAACGTCTGCCGGGTCAGCTAGTATACGTATAAAATGCGTGTACAGTGTAATGACATACTTACCTCGCTATGCCTTACAATATGGGCGTCATATCTATCCTTGATCTGGAATGCCCTGAAGCAGACGGTGCACTTGTACGGAGCACTTTTGTACCCGTTAGCCTCTTGACGCTTCTGTATCTCAGATATCTGCTCCTCGTACGTTAGCGTTGTTATTGTGAACAACGATTCATCGAGCCCGTCGTTTGTTTTTCTACGTTTCACATCGGATTTTTTGTACCTGCAAGGTAATATATTAAGGCGACGCTATACGTGAAATGATGATTCTAAAATGCGTTTTTCTCTGTATTCTTTGTTTCAAGAGATTTGAAAAAAATATATTTTAAACTAGAGAATATGTGACGGGGAATAGTTGTTTTATAAATTGGGATTTTTCATTAGTAACGTCAGAAAAAAGTCGTAAATATGCTACTAACTAAGAATGCATTATTTTTTTTATTTGGGCCATCCAAATAACTTGAAAAATATTAACATACATTCTGAAATTCATTAGAAAGGGAATTGTTTTCTTATTTAAAAAAAATAGGCTTAGTTTCTTTTTAAATAACTTAAAACCATATTAAAATTACGTCTCGTGTCTCCGTCTGTTTAGTAAGGGACGGAGGCATACGCAGAGAGCCTCCACTTAAACTAGCTGTTCCCCGCGGTTTCACCCGCGTTCCCGTGATAAAAAGTAGCCTTGTCCTTCTCCATATCATAGACTATTTGCGTGCCAAATTTCGTCGCGATCAGTTCAGCCGTTTAGGCGTGAAAATGTAACAAACAAACAAACATACATACAAACAAATAAGGGTGGGATTTGTGTTTGGCCTGTATGTATTTCTGTCTCAATATTCCCTCGTAACTACTACTACTAAACGGCTGAACCGATTTTGATGAATGATATGTCGCTATATTCGGCTTTATTGCGCGAGTGTCAATAGATACATAAAAAAAAATACTAAATTGCGGATTTTTGGCGCCAAAATATATGCCTTCAAATTTTTTTAAGTTTTTTCTATTCTAGTCTCAAAAAGTTATCTCATACTCACTTGTCCATGGTAGTAGACGGACTATCATCCTCCTCTTTCTTCTTAGGCGTTTTAACTTTAACTTTTTTAATAACCTTCAACTTCTTCTTCTTAATCTTAACTTTACTCTTTGGTTTCACAAACACTTCGCTCAACTTCTTATCATCATCTGTATCATCAAAATTGTCTATGAATTCATCAAAATATATCTCATTGCTCTCGTCCTTAATTTCCACCTCTGCTACCTGCGGTATTTCATTCTCTACCTTATACTCATCGTCAATATCTATTGGTAAGTCTGAATCTATCATTTTATCCACTTCAGATTTAACGAATACTTGATCGTCTATTATTTCCATGTCACAGTCGTTTGGGTCGTATATCTTTTGTATTAAGGTTGATTTTAGTTCGTTGTGTGTGCGGTTTATTGATTTTATGTCTCGAACTGTGATCTGGAATTTAAATAACATAAATTCTTTACATAATATGTATGTAGTATAAAATTAAGTCGCTTCTGCTGTCTGTTCGCTTAGATCTTATAAAGTACTCAATGGATTTTAATGCAATTTTCAGCAATAGACAGAGTGTTTTGAGAGGAAGGTTTTAGGCTTTTATTATAGTACAGAAAAGCTTAGAAATTCAAAGATTTGTACACCCGTGCGAACTGGGGCGGGTCGCTAGTATAACAAATAGGTCCCAGGAGGTCTAAAAAGGCAATTCTCGAAATCACAACATGGAATTAGTGAAATTCGGGAATGCGAATGAAAATATTACATCAATTTTATAGCCGGAGCAAATTTATCAATTGAATTTTATTGTTATTTTCAAAATTTTTGGCCCAGTAGTTTCGGAGATAAGCGCTAAGATTCTTATAACGGAAATTATTGCCAATAAAGCCTATCCTCTTAAATCTGACGCGTGCGAGCAAGATAGAACAACTCACATATCGTCCACCATGCACCATATCCAGCATGAGCTGATGACTGCGGAGTGCCTTGCTCCTGAAGCGGGACCAGGTCGACAGTCTGTGTCCGCACTCCCAACATACCTTCTGCGGCAGTCTGTCTTCAGGACTCATCTGTAAAGTAACGTATAGGCCTCATAATCTCACCGTGGAGAGTGTTGATGTAGGGATGTCGAAAGTTAATAAAAATGTCGATATATCGATAATTAAATGAAATGAAATATTATTTATTCAAATAGACCTTCAAAGGCACTTATGAATTGTCAGACTCTAATGCACGGTTCGGAAGGTAGCTTTTGCTGAGAAGAGCCGGCAAGAAACTCAGCAATTACTCTTTTCAAAATAAATTTCATAATTTGCAAAAGCGAGCGCTACACCCAAGCCTTTTCGTCATTTAAATATCATTCATTAAAATATCAAAATCGACCTCGAGATCTTGAGGAAAAAATATCCATATAACAGTCAAATTTTCAGATATTTTGCTGCTGGACAAAGGTCTACTACAAGAATCTCCACGCTGGCCGCGATAGTCTTACGCTACCCGCATCCAGCGGTTTCCCGCGACCCTCACAAGAACGTCGCTCCACCTTGTGGGGGGCGTGTGGTGGCCCACGCTGCGACGCAACTCGAGAACCTTTCTGCCCCAGTGGCCGTACAGAGTAAACGAAGAATTACATTATACCTTACCAAAAAAAACAGGCCAGATTTTTCTACTGTTTGACAAGCGCGCTTCGTCACTCTGGCGTGCTGAGTGATACCAGCATGGCGATTGTCTATCTCCGATACCGATTACGAGGTCCCTCCGAATCATCTTATAATTTTGGTATCTTAGGTGAACAACAACTAAAATGCGATTGTAATTTCTTCTCATAATAATTAATCACTTGAAATTAGTCATCGGAATCAAAAAAGATAGACAATACCAACATTATAAGATGATACGGAGGGACCTCGTAATCGGTATCGGAGATAGAAAATCGCCATGCACTTCTTGAATATTTCCCATAAAAATATATTCGGCACAGAATTTGACGAAATACGCGTTTATAGGACAATGACAGTGTCACCACTGAGCGAGCAGAACAAGCTTTATTTTTTTGGCGTTTAGACGCACCAACTCTCTATCTAGACAGATTTATTATCTAAACATTAAACATACCTCTTGGCTTATAATTTGTTGAAAAGTCTGTTCCAGTTTATACTCTCGAATGTTATACATTTTGATGTCCATGGCTAGACATATTCTGCATACCTGTGCCATAAACGAAATATTTAATACTCAATACTCAATAATTTATTGCATCATATGTACATACATAATGAGGAATACCAACAAAAAAATCTAATTAGTCCGTCAGTTAGATTATCAAAAAATATTGGATACGTATTTTTTATTTTGATCCGAAAACTAAAAACAACGAAGATACAGTGCGTTAAAATTTTCCGGTCTGCAAAAAGTGTATTAAAAAGTAGTTGTACAATGACGTCACAAGCCCCAATTCTGCACTTTGATGGGACTTATCTTTGTAATTTCTTATTGATTTGATAAAATAAAAAATACGTATCCAATATTTTTTGATAATCTAACTGACGGACTAAATAGATTTTTTTGTTGGTATTCCTCATTATGTGAAAGGTGTTAGGGTTAGTAGGTTCGTAGTAGTAAGCTAGTAAGTAACATATGACCCTGGTTGGGTATGGCAATCTATTTAGTTATAATAGTACTATAGGTAGGAGAGCGCCGATCTATTTTAGTGAGAAAAACTCATTCAAATTATAAAAGCATTTTTCGATTAAAAAAATTAATAAACGGTTAGTGAATATGGAATCTTTTTCCTCTGATTTTATATCATTCGGTAGTTTGTTATATATTTTTACGGCCATTGCGTTTGGACCGGAGCTGTGCATTTTTAGTTTCGAGGTAGGCAGCACTAAGTTGTATTTGTATCTTGTTTTAAATCGTCGTGGTTGGTCAACTTGCTTTATAAAGAATTGAGGGTATTTCCTAACAAATTTACCTGCCTGCATTATATATATAGATTTAAATCGATAATCTAAATGTTTACATGTTAAATAACTCCCCATAACTCTAGGAAGTGGTCGATATTGATTTCCCACTTAGGGGTCTACAACGCAACCCCTATTTACAACTTATCAACCCCCATTTATAACTTGTGAACCCCCATTTAAAAATCATGAACCCCTAACAGGTTGTAATCAACTACTGGGAGTCTATTGTATAGAGCAGGGGTTCCCTGTGTGTGCGCCGTAGAAAGTAAAAAGGGGCCGTGAGTCGATCTTTTATAATTATCCGAAAATTCTTTCTAATTATTTTCAGTTTCAATTCTTTTATAATAAAAAAATCTCAATTTCATATTGTAGATGTTTTAATTTTTGTTCCTATCTACCTAACCAAACTACTATTATTGTATGTTCCTATTTCTTTCGACTGTATCTTTTTCAAATAGCTAGCTAGTGCAGGGCTCGTGACAAAATACTGAATTTGTAACAGCACCACGGGCTGAAAAAGATTAAGAATCCCTGGTATAAACTGCATTGATAATGCCAGTTACTAAGAAATAAGAATATAATATATATCTGATAATAAATGGAAAATCTTACCCTCAGCGTTGCAGGTGCATCTAGATCTTCAGCCGAGACCTAGAATATATCATAATTTGTTAAGGGTATACCTTCGGTTGGAGCGCGAAATTCAAATTTTATCAAGATTTTTGCTAATTGCAGCGCAGTTATAGGTTGTATGTTATCAACATGTTATTTGCAAGAATAATGGTAGTATATTTACTGATTAAAAACAAAAGAAATCATCAACATATTCCTCCAAGGTATATTACTGACAAATACGACTATTTCATGAAAATGTTACTTTCGAAGTTTTTAGGATAGGTAGGGGTAGGTAGGTAGGTCCCAGTTTTATTTTTGTTCTCAGGGCAGGACAACGTCTGCGGGGTCAGCTATTTATCTATATAAGTATAAGTATGTAAGATAAGATAAGATATTTATTTGCCAGAAACATGGTTAAAACAGATGTTCACAATAAATATTAGATCCGATGTTTTGCCATAGGTATTGGCGTGCAAAGAATACACTACACAACGCTTAGGATAAAAAAATTATAAGACTAGATGATGAGATGTATTTACAACGAAAAAAAGTAGTATATTAGTTATCTGGTTTCATAGTACAAGCTCTGCTTAATTTGGGATCAGATAACCATATGTGAAGAATGTCCGAGGATATTTATTTAGTTAATATTGATTTAGCCTTTATTACTCATGACATAAATCACATCATTGTCTGTCTGTCAATCCTTTTCCTAATTAGGTATTTGATCCCTTGAAGCAGTTGTGTCTGTAAAGACTAATTTTCTAAATCAATGCAATACTTGATCAACTCAAAAGTCATTTATACAGTTAGTTAGAAGCAGTTAGAAGTCAGAACAATAAAATCCTACCAATATTAAAGGTTGTGAGTATGGATGAATGTTTATTACTCTTTCACGTAAAAACTTTTGAACGGATTTGGATGAAACTTGGCCCTGGAATAACATATATACTTTTTATCCCCGGAAAACATAAGATACCTCAGGAACAAGGGTGAAACATACTTGAGATACAACAGGTACGGCCCTTTTCTTAATCTTCCGTAATCCGCATTTTGTCTGGTAGAAGTCATCATTACGGAAGTGCTCCGAACAAATAGTACTCCGATCCTTCGGCTCCCAGTCCTCCATGCCCAGGGCTTGCACCCATTCACTCCTGAGCTTGGGTTCTTTAGGAAACCTGGACATTAAAACGTATTAACATGATCAGTTTCTTCTTATGTTTCATTGAATAAAAACCCTAAAAAAATAAAAAATTGTTCTTTTGACAACTTCTAAGATAACTGCATTATCTGCTTATATTACACTAGCTGTTCCTGTGGTTTCACCCATGTTCCAGGGATAAAAGGTGGCTTAAAACCTTTGGGGATAATGTAGATGAGATTGTGGTCAAAAATAAATCACACACTGCAAAAAAAAAATATTAAGGCTAACTATAATACAAGCAAAAAAGATTTCAAATTTGATAATGCTTAAACATGGCTCAAACTTTGTATTTGTAGTCAGTTAACATATGAAAGAGATTATTTCTGCATCATGGCAATACTTTTGATCAGAAATTTCATAGTAAACAAAAACAGAGAAAGCTATGGGTTATAGAAATTAATTTATACATAATAAATTCCTGATTGGGAAAACTACTGCTGATTCATAAACTTTCAAATAGGAAGATGATCATTTTAATTCAAATTGAGCTACAAATTCAATGGAAATACAATTTTCCACATAGATTAAAATAAGATTTTTTTAGCAGACAATTTGTGTAACTTACAGGTGAAATGTGATTCCATGGCTTTTAGTTGTTCGCCTAGTGTCGTTTGTACAATTTTGAACACTGCATCTCATTTTTTTAAACGAGAAAATAAAATCCAAAACATTAGAACTGAAAAAACATGAAGCTTTTGGATTTCGTGTATGAACTATTAGATTGAAGTATCTTATTTGCCCATTTGAATCGTCTTGTTATGTAGATATTAATATTAGACTATATTACAAACTGGAATTTCTGATAATTAGTAATAATATAAATATTTTTCTGCAAAAGTAAAGCTGTCAGTCAAGCTTTCGCACGCCATTTTTTACAAGGGTTACCAGTAGAGAGAATTTTCTCTAGGGTTTTCTGTAGCAAGCTCAAATAAAGAGGAAACCTAAACCTATACAGCTCATGATAATAACAGGGTAAGCTCCATGAGATGGCAACTGTAGCGAAGGATTACCTAATCATCTATCAAAACATAATACACGGGCGACAGAAGGTGATAACGTCGACTTATAGAAAGAAAAGCTCATGATAATAACAGGGTAAGCTCCATGAGATGGCAACTGTAGCGAAGGATTAATCATCTATCAAAACATAATACACGGGCGACAGAAGGTGATAACGTCGACTTATAGAAAGAAAACAGCTCATGGTAGTCATATAAAATTGGAACTTTAGTTTACCATTTGACCACGACGGCTCTCTTTCTGAACAGACTTTATTATACTAATTAAATAATCTAGTTCCTGAAATAATACAACTATGTCAGAACTAAAAACAAAATTGTATTATTATTTAGTTGGTCAAGTTTTAGTCGATTTTTACTACGTTATTATAATAGTGAAGTTTATCGCTCATACGGTCATACCACTCCGTCACTATGCAAGCTTTGCTTCTTTCTTTGGTCTTTTTCTTACAATGGCGTTTACTGTTTGGGAGACAAAGACAAAAAATCACACTATATTTATGTTTACAGATACTTCATTTTACAAGCCTACCAAATTAAAAAGATAGGTTGCATTGACAGATAAAATCGGAAATCTCTTTCTTACTCGATAAGTACTTCAAACATAATAAGATCCGAAAAATAATGAGGTATCTCCCTCATTTAGTAATATAATATTATAATTATTGTCGGCAGTCTATTGACATTTAAGTTTTCTTATTTGTCGCTTTTCCCAAATAAATTTTATTTTATAATTAAAGCACGTAACAATTATTTCAGATATATTTTAAAGATAAGTAATAGGTTTAGTATGTAGGAGTCTATGGTGAATTGATAATGTTTAAAATGCACACCTAAAATCATGATGTATTTTACACTTGTAAGTTTTTATTTATAAACGTATTTCTCCACATAAATAAAGTTAAAAAATGAGGTGCTGTGTTGATGGATGCAAGAATGACTCCAGACATATATCCAAATCTCAAGGAATTACGTTTCATGTGTGAGTATGCTTTTTATTTACTTTTACTAAATCAGTAGTAGTTCTTATTAAAAAACTAAACAGTGTCAATTTCAAATTCAAAAGTGTCTTTATTAAATGAACTCATTGCAAGTATTTTTAATCATAAACATCTTTTGACGGGCCAGTTGGCGCAGTTGGTTAAGACACCACCTATTGCGCCGCAGGTCGTGGGTTCGATTCCCATCCAGGACAAACATTTGTGTGCATGAACATGTCTGTTTGTCCTGAGTCTGGGTGTAAGTATCTATATAAGTATGTATTTACAAAAAAAAAGTAGTATATCAGTTATCTGGTTGTCTATAGTACAAGCTCTGCTAAGTTTGGGATCAGATAACCATGTGTGAAAAAATGTACCAGGATATTTATTTATATGTCATAAAGGAAACTAAAGGAAAATATTATTTTTGTGTAGTTTTAAACAGTAAATGCAATTTCTAAACCGATGGTCATGCAGGCCATTCTGATTTAGGTTCTACCTAGGTTGTTTATATAGATAGGTGGGTATAGACTGCAGTTGCCTGCAATTGCCTGTATTTCTCATAATCATGCTCAATGTATGATAATGGTAGCACTCTTAAAAAAAGTGTAAACCAAGGTGGCATTGAAGCTCTGTTACATCCCACCCATCTACCTGCTTCAAGTATTAAGATGATGTTTTAAAGTTTTTCATCTTGTACTAGTTTCCACCCGCATTCCCGAGGTATATTATGTTTTCCCGGGACAAAAAGTAGCCTATATGTTATTCCAGGGTATGATCTATCCAAGTGTCAAGTTTCATCCAAAACTATACAGCAGTTTTTATGTGAATGAGTATCAAACGTTTATCCATACTCACAAACTTTCGCAATTATAATATTAGTAGAATATTTGTGTATTGTTCTTTATTTATTTTTATATATAAAAGAAAGTCGTGTTAGTTATTCCACTTATAACTCAAGAACGGCTGAACCGATTTAGCTGAAAATTGGCAGGGAGGTAGTTTAGAGCCAGGAGAAGTACATAGGATAGGTAGGGGTAGGTAGGGTAGGTAGGTAGGGTAGGTAGGTAAGGTAGGTAGGGGTAGCTAGAGGTAGGTAGATAGGTAGGTGTAGGTAGGGGAGGTAGGTAAGGTAGGTAGGGGTAGGTAGAGGTAGGTAGATAGGTAGGGGTAGGTAGGGTAGGTAGGTAGGGTAGGTAGGGTAGGTAGGTAGGGTAGGTAGGTAGGGTAGGTAGAGGTAGGTAGATAGGTAGGGGTAGGTAGGGTAGGTAGGTAAGGTAGGTAGGGGTAGGTAGATAGGTAGGGGTAGGTAGGGTAGGTAGGTAGGGTAGGTAGGTAGGGTAGGTAGGGTAGGTAGGTAGGGTAGGTAGGTAGGGTAGGTAGGGGTAGGTAGTGGCAGGTAGAGGTAAATAGGAGTAGGTAGGGATAGGTTTGTAGGTCCCAGTTCTATTTTTGTTCTCAGGGCAGGACAACGTCTGCCGGGTCAGCTAGTTATTTATAGTCAGGCAACAGCTGATTGCTGCTACACTATTATTGAAGTAAAACAATAGATCCATACAATAGTCTTTTATAAGTTTTCAACAACATATCCAAATATTTTGAATTAAGTTCATGAATAACAATTATATAATAGCACCAGCTGGTCCCCGCGGCTTCACTCGCTTTCCATCGTGTTTCGTTATTAATCCTGCTACTTATTCCAGCTTCCCTAATGGTCCGTCCCTACGTATGGCATGGCTGCGAGCCCTCAGCAAGGAAGGATGGGTGCCGAAGGAACGTAGTGCGGTCTGCTCCGAGCACTTCCTGTGTGATGACCTGTACGAAACCAAGAGTGGGCTGCGAAAAGTGCGATTGGGAGCTGTACCCATTATGGTGCAGGTTTGTACCAAATAAATTAGTCTCCTGACATCTAATACTACCAAAGCCATTCAGATATGCTTACCTATTTGTGAGAAACAACATAGGAACAAGGCGTTTTTATAATACTTACTAGCTGTCAGCGGGTGGTTTCACCCGCGTTCCCGGGATAAAAAGTAGCCTATATGTTCTATGTGCCAAGTTTCATCCCAAATCCGTAAGCAACAAACATACATACATATTAGTAGGATGTATTTACGTAGTTAAAATAAAAATCACAAATAGTGTCGGTTTGTTATGATGGGACCGTTGGAATTGTATTTCTCAATAGTCCCGTTTGCTATCTACAAAAAGATTTGTTTGAAAGTAAAACTAATGAAAGAAACAGTACCATTCTGCTTTTACCTCATATTCTATGTCTGAAGTCCTGCCCAAAATGTAAGGCTGATGCTTATATATCGTAGCATTTAAAAAAAATCATATGTTTTCAATTTCAGGATGTTACAAATTGTGAATATGGAGAACCAGCTAGTTTGAAGGTAAGACTATTAATAATATCTTGGGATATTGTTCACACAAGGTTAACTGATCCCTAACTAAGCAGAGCTTGTACTAATGTCAGTCAATCAGTCACGCTTTCCTTTTATCTATATAATGATGTAGGTACCAGTGGCGAAGGGTCCATACAAGCCAATTCCATCGGCTTACCTTTTAGAAATCCCAGTCCCACAGATTCATCATTTCAAACCTACTTTTATATAAAATACACTGTAATCTATACTTCTATACTAATATTATAAAGAGGAAAGATTTGATTGTTTGTTTGTATGTTTGTTTGTTTGCATTGAATAGGCTCCGAAACTACTGAACCGATTTGAAGAATTCTTTCACTAATAGGAAGCTACATTATTCCTGAAAGTTATAGGCTACTTTTTATCCCGGGAACGCGAGTGAAACCGCGCGGAACAGCTAGTTAAGTATAAAATTATCGTGTACGGCTTACCCTCGCCATAAGTTCACCCCTCGCCACTGGTAGGTACACTATCCCCACTCCCTAGTATTCGGCCTATACCCAATTAAAATCATTTTGTATACATTTTTATTAAAATCTTTTATTTAGTTTCACGTGTCCTGTTGTTTGTCATGAAATCTTGCAAGTTTTTGATCCACTCCCCGGTTACCGATTGAGTCGAAATTGTGCATGACATGGAGCTGATCTGATGCTGGAGCTGGGTGGCCATAGGAACTCCGCAATAAAACGACACAACCCATCGAGTTTGGGCTCATTAGAACGGTCTTACCGAGTAGTTGAAGACTGTGCAAAAAAAAATACAGTCGGTAATAAAAGTTAGTACCAAAAATGAAAATTTTGACAGAAACTTGTTTATTTGTAGGTGTGCAGAATATGCCTAGTGATGGGCAGCAAATTATTCCCAATAAGGAAATATAAATTGGAACAAGCTTATGAAAATCTCACTGGATTATCGGTAAGTTGACTGTCTGACTACATAGTTCAGACATCGATCGATAGATGGCGCTGCAACATATCAACACTATCTACATACAACCTACATCGCGCTAGTGGGGTTTGTTCGCGCATTCGCATATATACAAGATTCCATTCTGATATCTCAAATCGTGCACGATCTGTATCTCAGTTATTTTTAGAGACAGTTCGAAAATATTGCATGAGGTTATATTACGTCAAATAGAAGTTATTTCTGCATAACCTGTTGGGCGTCGCCACCATTTAATACAGCTTTAATAGATTTCCCTTTATAGTGGACAACCGTGTGACGGCATTTAAACGCTTTTGTTTCTGGGAACTTATTTTGAAAATTTTATGTGGAAAAACAAAGTTAACTAGCTAGCTATCTGTGACCTCCGCTCTCAGATGGCCGACGCCCAATAGGAAAATAATAAATGGATGATTTTTTCCCATTCTCCAGTTAAGCGGTGAAGACAAACTGCCACAGAAATTGTGTACGGAGTGCGCACAGAAACTTGTAAACTGCAGTCGCTTTAGGAACAAGAGTTTACGGGCCAACTCTCTTATGTTGGAGATCATCAAGAAACAGGAGAATGTAAGTATAGCGAAGAACTAACTTTTTACCCGACTGTGGCGATGCCAAAAAGGAGGGTTATGGTTCCCTCGTAAATATTAATGGCTGAACAGATTTTCACTGGGTATATTTAAATTGTAAAGAATCAAAATAGCTGCCTCGCCGAGTATTGAACTCTGATTTGGATATTTCAGTTCGATTCCCGGCAAGGCAGATTTATTTTTTGAAAATCCAATTATACAGTTTTTATCAAACTCGATCTAAAATATAAAAATATAGGATATGGCTTACTAATAAATTTTGTCGAACTATTCAAGGTGAAGGAAAACATCGTGAGGAAACCATAGCACGGTGGTTGGGTACTTTGTAGTACCCGCCTGGCTGGCTACCCTCAAATTGAAAATCTGTCGCCAAGCCTTCTTGGCATTGTAACAGGTCGGCAACACATTTGCAATTACCTCTGGTATTGCAAATGGCGATAGGAGACGGTAACCACTTACCATCAGGTGGACCGCCTGCCTGCTTGTCAACTTTCTGACATAAATAAAAAAATGTATTTATGATCGTCACTGTACAAAATCAAAGTGCGATTTTTTTTTTTCATAAATTTTCAGTTAACAATAAAAAATATAAAAACAATAAACAGAGAAAATAATCAACTATCATCAAGTTTAAATACCAAACACTATACGGCAGACCACTGCGATCTGTACATACAGAGAGAAGATACAGACAACGACGAAATATATAAAACTGAAAAGCCACCTTCAATACAAGAAGTGAACGTTGATATTACAATAAAACGCGAAACACCAAGTTCAGATTTAGAATATCTAAACGAAAACGATGAAATTGAAAAGGAAAATGAACTGGAAACTGATAATATATTAGATGATGATTTCAAAGCATCTGATAGAGATTATTCCACAGACGACAGCCTACCGTTAGAAAAGAGTCGCCAAAAGAAAGAGAAAGAAAAGAAAAAGGTCAAAAAGGTGCGGAAGAAAATTGTAAAAGATCCAGCTGAGCCTAAAATTGATAGACGTAGAAAACCGTTCCTAAATGATGAGTTAAATGAAACGCTATTCACAATAACAGATTTATCATTCGATGAACAGATTGCTGAGATTAATAAAAGACAAGACAGTGCTAATTATAAGAATTCAATGTTTAAGTGTACGGAGTGTTATAAAGGGTTTTTGGATGAGGACGCTTATAATAGTCATATGACCAGGCATACTGATGTAAGTGTGATTTGAATATTCTAGCTGTTCCCCGCGGTTGCACTCGCGTTCCCCGTATAAGTAGTAAATTTATAATGCTAAGGAACTGACATAGCCCGACGAATAGGGATGATGATTAAAGAAATCTAATTAGTCCGCCGGTTAGATTACCAAATAATATTGGATACCTATTTTTTCTTTAGTTCTGAAAACAAAAAAAAATACCAAGAAATTTCGTGAGACGTCACGTCTTAGTGCACTTTTTTTTACAGAGATGTGACGTCACAAGCCCCCACTCTTGAACTTTGATGCGACTTATCTCTGTAGTGTTTTATTGATTTGTTAAAATAAAAAATACGATGATAACCCAACTGACGGACTAAATATTACTGTTTTTTTTTACCCACTCATCATTCCTATTGCTTGCACTGAAGTGGTGGTGTTTAATAGTAGTTTATGATACTGTTGCATAATAGGGGTTATTAACTACGAGTGTGAGTTTAAGTACCGAGCCGTAGGCGAGGTTCTTAATAGTATCACACGAGTTTTTAATACCTAATCATACAGTACTTTATCTAAACTCATATAAATAATGACATTTAAAAAAAAATAATTTTTACCAACTTTGCAAAAAAAAAAAAAAAAAAAAAAAAAAAAAAAAAAAAAAAAAAAAAAAAAAAAAATTGCTATTTTTGTGTCATTTTTGGTCAAAATGATATGTGTAGGCAAAAACAATAACATAAACAGACACAATAATCATATACTTAATCAAATCCGTGTTGCCAACTCCCAAAAATTCTTAACTCTAAAGTTCAAGTTACAAAATTTGTGACATTGTCATCGTCAAATTGAAGTAGATAAAGCATTTTATCTACTCTCATATCGTAATGTTCTTATTATGTAATCAAAATCAGTACTTTAATGACCCACTTTAGGCACACCCGTGTATAATGATTCATTATAGTACAGTTGTTGTTCCCAAGATAATGCTATAAAATAACTTTTTTTCTATTAAAGTACACTGTGGACCTATCAATAGTATAATGAATCAGTATCAATTCAATTTGACCATGACAATGTCACAAATTTTTTAACTTGAACTTTAGAGGTAAGAATTTTTGGGAGTTGGCAACACGGATTTGATTAAGTATATGATTATTGTGTCTGTATATTTTATTGTTTTTGCCTACACATATAATTTTGACCAAAAATGTCACAAAAATAGCAATTTTTTTTTTTGCAAAGTTGGTAGAAATTCAATTTTTTTAAATGACATTATTTATATGAGTTTAGATAAAGTACTGTATGATACTGCACATAATTAGGTATTAAAAACTCGTGTGATACTATTAAGAACCTCGCCTACGGCTCGGTACTTAAACTCACACTCGTAGTTAATAACCCCTATTATGCAACAGTATCATAAACTACTATTATATCTTCCGTTTCTTGGCCGATTTTAATTTAAATTTCACTTTTTGAAATCTTTTTTTCGGGATTTTATATTTTATTTACTAAGAAATGCGACATGCATATTCCCTATTTATGGTTGGCCCCTCCTAGTATGGATTACTTTCAATAATTATTATTTATTTGCCAACAGCAATGCGGCGAGTATTCGTGTGAGATTTGTAAAACACACTTCAAACACCCTCACGCGCTTCGTAAGCATATAACAGCGCATCACACACAGCGATTCAGCTGTAATCAATGTCCGTATATAACGACACACAGACAGACAGCCAGGTTGCACGAGAGATGGCATAAAGGCACCAAATACCATTGTCCGCACTGCCAGGATGAATTTGTGTAAGTACATTCATGACGAAGATAGCTCAATGGAATGTGACGTCGAATGCAAGACGAAGGTCACGGCTTCGAATAATACAATGAGCTTAAGCTTTCGGTGAAGGAAAACATCGTAAGGAAACCATAGCACGGTGGTAGGGTACTTTATAGTACTCGCCTGGCTGGCTACCACCCTCAAGTTGAAAATTTGTCGCCAGTGCAATTGCCGGAACACACCGGTTCCGGCAATTGCACTTGAGAGCCAGTTTGCCTTCTCGGCATTGTAACAGGTCAGCAACACATTGGCGATACCTCTGGTATTGCAAATGGAGATAGGCGACGGTAACCACTTACCATCAGGTGAGCCGTATGCTTGCTTACTACCTTATTAGTATAAAAAAAAGCCATTAAAATACCGAGCATGCCGTCTCTGTCTAACAGCAAATTTACAACATACATGGGTCATATCCGGATCAAACACCCGTCAGATTTCGTGTGCGAACTGTGCGGGTATTCCTTCGTCAGCGCTAAGGGTATAGAACTTCATAAGAAGCTCAAACACCGTTTGGATAATGGTCAGGTATGTTGTAGAATACACCCCTCTTATATGCATATAGTTAAGTGTGATAGAATACATGTGACTTATACATAGTTGAGTGTGATAAAATACATGTGACTTATTTCATGTTGAGTGTGTTAGAATACAAGTGACTTATTACATGTTGAGTGTGTTAGAACACAAGTGACTTATTTCATGTTGAGTGTGTTAGAATACAAGTGACGTATTACATGTTGAGTGTGTTAGAATACAAGTGCCTTATTGCATGTTGAGTGTGATAGAATACATGAGACTTATTGCATGTTGAGTGTGTTAGAATACAAGTGACTTATTACATGTTGAGTGTGTTAGAATACAAGTGACTTATTACATGTTGAGTGTGTTAGAACACAAGTGACTTATTACATGTTGAGTGTGTTAGAATACAAGTGACTTATTGTATGTCGAGTGTGTTAGAATACAAGTGACTTATTGCATGTCGAGTGTGTTAGAATACAAGTGACTTATTACATGTTGAGTGTGTTAGAATACAAGTGACTTATTACATGTTGAGTGTGTTAGAATACAAGTGACTTATTACATGTTGAGTGTGTTAGAATACAAGTGACTTATTGCATGTCGAGTGTGATAATACATGTGATTTATAGTATGTTGAGTGTGATAAAATACATGTGACTTATTGCATGTCGAGTGTGATAATACATGTGATTTATAGTATGTTGAGTGTGATAGAATACATGTGATTTATAGTATGTTAGAATACATGTGGCTTATTGCATGTTGAGTGTGATAGAATACATGAGAATTATTGCTATAGGCGTCCCACAAGGTTTCATCCTTGGATCTTTTCTTTTTCTAGTTGACATCAACGATTTACCTTATCTTGTAGAAAAGAAAAATGAAATAGTATTGTTTGCTGATGATACTTCACTTCTTTACAAAGTGAAACGACATGATTTTAATTCTGACGATGTGAACAATGCTCTTTCAGTAGTTGTTGATTGATTTATAGATAACTAGCTTCTGTCCGCGGTTTCACCCGCGTTCCCGAGTTACTTTATGTTTTCCTGGGATAAAAAGTAGCCTATATGTTATTCCAGGGTATGATCATCTATGTGCCAAGTTTCATCCAAATCAGTTCAGTAGTTTTTATGTGAAAGAGTAAGAAACATTCATCGATACTCACAAATTTTCGCATTTATAATATTTAGCTAATAATGCTATATGAGAAATAGACTAAATGTATCAGATTCAGTCTACTCCTACTGCTCTGTTATGAATTACCTTATACTATTTGGTGTAGATTCCAGAAGACGGTCCGTTCTGTGAGCAATGTAACGTGAGATTCGTATCAGCGGAGGCGCACAGGAGGCACTTGATTGTATCAGCGAGACACGCCGTCACAGACAAGGAAACTAGGGATGCTAACAAATCTAAGAGAGGCAGGAAGTGTAAGGTAAATATACATAGACACATGTTTCCTAAACACAACCCCCATACACACACCCTCTCTCACAATCTGCCACATGCCTCGTTAACACATAACCCCCATTAACACAATCTGCCACATGCCTAATTAACACATAATCCCCATTAACACAATCTGCCACATGCCTCGTTAACACATAACCCCCATTAACACAATCTGCCACATGCCTAATTAACACATAACCCTCATTAACACAATCTGCCACATGCCTCGTTAACACATAACCCCCATTAACACAATCTGCCACATGCCTAATTAACACATAACCCTCATTAACACAATCTGCCACATGCCTCGTTAACACATAACCCCCATTAACACAATCTGCCACATGCCTCGTTAACACATAACCCCCATTAACACAATCTGCCACATGCCTAATTAACACATAACCCTCATTCACACAATCTGCCACATGCCTAATTAACACATAACCCTGATTAACACAATCTGCCACATGCCTAATTAACACATAACCCTCATTAACACAATCTGCCACATGCCTCTTAAACACATAACCATGGGGGTTATGTGTTTAACATGCCTTCTAAAAACATAACCCCCATTTATCTACAATCTGACGCAGCGAGTGTTGAGGCCATTACTCAATATTCGCTCAATACTATTAAAAGTTTACAAAGACCTCCCCCTCCCCCGGTAACGCCCTGAGCCGAGGTTCGTACTCCATTCGGGGGTGCCCTCAGGCGTAGTTACTTAAATATTACCCGGCTGAGAGCCCTCTGCGCTCGCCGATTTGTCCGGTAAGGTTGCTGCAGCATTCAGAGGCTACCAACTTTAGTCCTTTCCAAAAAGACATGTCCAAACTCAGCAATGTTGTATAAATAGTTTTAATCCCGACTCTTCAGGATATGAGGGACAAAGAGAGACGACCGCGCGAGAGAGAAAGCGAAGAAGACAAGAGAAAACTTTATCCGAGTCAGATGAGGAAAGCAGAGGGACCCATACCTTGTGAACAGGTAAGTTTACTCTATCACTGCCTGGTGTTCCAAGTGTATAGTCTACGGTAACCGCTTACCATCAGTCGGGACTTATGCTTTTCCTAACTAATATTAGAAATGTGAAAGTGTATTTGTGTGTTAATTACCTCTTGACTCAACCAAACGGGATGGAATTTGGTACACAGATAGCTTATGGCATAACATAATTGCCGACGCTATGGAGAATAAATATGCTTCATTTTATTTGAGTTCCGAAATTCAAAAGAAAAAAAAACGGAACCCTTATAGGGTCACTCTTGTGTCTGTCTGTCCGAAAATACTGGATTAGATTGAGTTGAAATTTGGTAAACATGTGTAAGTCGGTGACCCAAACACGGACGTGTTGCGTAAATAAATAAATTTCAAACATGGGGGCCAATCTTTATTTATTCCTATCTTATTTTAGCAAAACAGAATTTAGCATGGAGTCTATATGGCCGTAATAGTATATGACGTCACATACTATATCCGATCTCTCTGGTTCTTCGCTGTCTAATTAGTAGTTTAAAACGCTTATATCGCCCTCAGCGAGCCGGATGACCCCATAACATTAGCTCAGATCGAAGCTGACGAAGCCCGTAAAAGTACACAACACACTACACACAACCGATCACGCTACCGTCCTCGACGGCCGCCTCGAGGACCGCCGCGACGTCCCACTCAGTCTCGTCCCGTTCAAGCGGCCCGAGCTGCCATTAGTAATCCGACCGCCCCTAATTAGTCGTAACTCGTACAAAGTCCTCCCCTTCCCCCGGTAACGCCCTGAGCCGAGGTTCGTACCCCACTCGGGGGTGCCCTCAGGCGTGGTTACCTAAATGTTACCCGGCTGAGAGCTCTCTGCGCTCGCCGATTGTCCGGTAAGGTTGGAGCAGCCATCAGAGGCTACCAACTTTAGTAAAAACTTATTCAAAAACGCTTATATCTTCCGTGTTTCTTGGCCGATTTTAATTTCACTTCTTGACATCTTTTTTACGGTATTTTCATATTTTGTTAAGAAATGCGATAAAAAAAATCATTAATATTCCCTATTATTTATTTAATTCTAGTGTGGCTTACAATTAGAAGACTCCCGCGCATACCACGGCCACTTTAGACGCATGCATCCGGACAAGAATCGAACCAACTACCCGTCGATGAAGTCGCCGTGTATGTGCGAAGTGTGCGGGAGGATGTTCCAGGTATATGTCAGAGTACGATTGTGAAAACCGTTAGTTTATAATTTATTTCGCGAGATTGTAAACTGTCGATGTATTGTGATTATGTGCAGTGCCGTAAATAGGGGTGTGCCCAGGCACAAGGCGTAGGCTCTGGGGGGCGCAAGAATGGCCAGACCAGGCAGGACTATAATTATTTCGGTATGCTCCTGATCAGTTCCCGCTGCGCCCCTAGTGCTCGATTCCACCACATACGTACCTACATGTCAGTATCATCAAAAATACTTGCCCACATCAGTTCTAGTTCTTTAAAAAAAATGTTTTTTCCGAAATATTAGATAATTGGTCCACCAACACCAAGGTCCTTGTGCAATTTTATCACCCTGAATGAAATAAAGTAGGCCTATACATACATAGCATCGCTCAAGCTAGGGTACCTATGATATCAAAATAAAACAAGGTCGCAGTTATAGAAGCTCGCATACGGCACTGAATATGTGGTGCTTACAAAATAACGTATGAATTTTCGTTGGTTCATAATATATCCATGTCAAACCGTTAAATTGTGAACGAACATGTACTTACTGACGACGACGATAGTGTCTATAATCTGTCCTATTTTATCACTAATAAAATTGTGAACCGTCCCTCATTGGTCGGTCCCAGAGTCAATGCGCATTTGAGGGCAAGTAAGTCATTCAATATCATTTATAACTTAACCAACTTAAAAAAGGAGGTTATCAATTCGGTTGTATTTTTTTTTTATTCACGCATAATTGTTTGCTTATGAACCGATTTTAATAATTCTTATTGTTGAGTCCTCTATAGCTCCACGGTGGTCCCATTTAAATGTTATTGTCTTTGATGGAGGTTTAACTCTTTTTGTTAAAAGTAGATTATTAGTTAATCTGTATATATGGTATGTATATTCTTGGCTTAATCTCACTATATCTCTTTCTAATAGTAAATATAAGAAAGAGATGCAAGATATTTTAGTCCTGTCAGTTTAGTCCGATCACATAATATTTCAACGTGGATTTAAGCGTGATCTTTATTGGTCACGACTATTTACCCGTACATTACGACGGTATGGATTAAACTGACAGCATTAAAAATGTTCTATCTTTTGTTCAATAAGGTTAACATGATAGAGAGGTGACTTGTCTAATATTAGTTAAGTTCGTAAACAACAGAATCGGCACCATTATGTATGTAGCAGTGGCGAGGGGTGAAATTATGGAGAGGGTAAACCGTTCAAAAAACACCTGCAATTTTATTTTACAGTGTATTTTAAACATGATAAAAGTGGCTTTGAAATTAAGAAAATGTGGGAATGTGATTCCTAAAAGGTAAGCCGATGGGAATCGGCTTGTATAGACCATTCGCCACTGATATGTATGTATGTATGTATGTATGTTTGTTGCAGAGCTACGCCCTCCTGAAGGACCACCGATGGGTCCATACGGGCGAGCGGCCGTTCAAGTGCGAGTCGTGCGATAAGGCGTTCCGCATGAAGCAGCGCCTCGTCGCGCACCGCCGCGTGCACAGCCGCGAGAAGCCTTCCTACGTGTGCGCGCTCTGCGGGAAGCACTTCTCTACTCACAGCAACCGGCAGAGGCATATGTTTGTGAGTTTACAACTATCCCGGGATCCCGGGATTCGAGTCCCGCGATCCCGGGATTGAGTTTCACGATCTCAGATTGAGTCCCGTGATGCCGGGATCGAGTAATGTGATCTCGTGATATCGGAATCGAAAAATGAGATCCCGGGATTGAGTCCCGTGATACCGGGATCGAGTACTGTTATCCCAAATAGATTCCTTTGATCCTGGATCGAGTAATGTGATCTCGTGATATCGGAATCGAAAAATGAGATCCCGGGATTGAGTCCCGTGATACCGGGATCGAGTACTGTTATCCCAAATAGATTCCTTTGATCCTAGATCGAGTAATGTGATCCCGGGATCGAGTCCCGTGATTCCGGATCGAGTAATGTAATCCCGGGATTGAGTCCCGTGATCCCAGTATTGAGTCTCGTGATCCCGTGGATTCGGATTTTTTGCTACCGGAGTGTTAGGTGTCCGTGATGGAGTCAGTATAATTGGATTTTAAAGTTAGGTTGCCGATGCTAGGTTTTTTGAGTTTATAAGTAAACGCTAACTGATCCTAGTTTGCTGTTTAATTTTGAAATTGTATTAATATTCGTTGTTTTTTTAATTAACTTTTCTGGTAGTGAATTATCAGAAGAATGTGTTAGTGAATTCTAAAGTGAAATAACCAAATACCCAGTCAGACGGCGCTGATAAATAAAAAAAAAGGAAAATCTAAGAAAGTCGTGAAAAGCAACTCTTGCAGGCGAATCTTTTCTTTATTGACGTTAAAAACGTTATTAATATACTTCTTATTTTTTCCTGTCAAGGTTGAAATTTAAATAACATTTAAAAATATTAAAAGCGTAACGGAAACTACTTGTTATAAACAAAAGCCATATGACAACAAAATTGTTGGGCCAAATACGGACAGTGACGCCAGACTGGATACGGGATTTTTTCAAATCCCGGGATTTTGAAGTGACTTTTATCACCTCATCAAAATAAAGCAATGACTGATTAAAATAAAGTACAAAATATCATAGGTACCAGTGGCGAAGGGTCCATACAAGCCGATTTCCCATCGGCTTACCTTTTAGAAATCCCAGTCCCACAGATTCATCATTTCAAACCTACTTTTATATAAAATACACTGTAATCATAAAATTATAGGTGTTTTTTGAACGGCTTACCCTCGCCATAATTACAACCCTCTCCGCTGGATAAATAGATTTTAAAAAATCCACCCAAAACGGGAAAAAACTTTTAATTAAAAAAAATCTCGAACATTGTCTTCAAAATTAATTGAGGTCACAGGGGACCGGCGGGCGGGGAGCTTTTTCCGCCAACGCGTTAGCTTGGCCATACAAAGAGGGAACGCTGCCAGCCTTCTGGGAACCTTGCCGTTGATTGGCAGCAGCGGCCGCCTCGAGGAATTTTTTTATATATAGTTTGTATATTTGTTGTAAATATTGTATACTGATAAACTACATTAAAAAAAAAAACTCCATTTATTACTAAGAAACTAGTGAAAAATAAAAACATTTTAATTTCAGATACATACTGGTTTGAAACCGTTTAAATGTGAAATGTGTGGGAAAGGATTCAAACACGCGAGCGAGAAGAGAGCTCACATAACATACGTACATCTGAAGAAACCCTGGCCGAAGAGGACTAGGGGCAAAAGGAGGGATATCAGACAGGTGTGTATATTATCATTTTTACCCGACTGCGGTGAAGCCGAGGGTGGGTTATGTATGTATGTCCCTAAGTTCGCTGAACTGATGATGAATAATATGTTTTTAGATTTTTCTTTATTGCGCGAGTGACAGTGGTGCCGATTCTGTTGTTTACGAACTAAATAAATTTAATCTCACTATATCTCTTTCTAATAGTAAATATAAGAAAGGGATGCAAGATATTTTAGTCCTGTCAGTTCAGTCCGATCACACATTTCAACGTGAATTTAAGCGCGATCTTTATTGGTCACGACTATTTACCCGTACATTACGACGGCATGGATTAAACTGACAGCATTAAAAATGTTCTATCTTTTGTTCAATAACGTTAACATGAAAGAGAGGTGACTTGTCTAATATTAGTTAAGTTCGTGATATTTATAATCAAAATGGCGGATTATTGGCGCCAAAATGTATGATTAAATAAAAATTCAAATCGGGTGGGGTGTTTAAAATGAAGGCTTTTAAAAGGTGATAACAGTTTAGTAATATATATGTATAGAAATTATTATGTTTTAATGTAATTTGGAAGAGAAATGTAAAAAAATAATATTCCTGATCTTATTTTTATTTATTTTATATAGTTTTTTTTTAATAATTGCGTTGTTTTTATATTTGCAAGTAATCCTGTATTTCAAATTCGAATTTGAGTATGCAATATATATTTGCAATAATAATATCCTGGGACATTGTTCACACACGGTTATCTGATCCCAAACTATGCAGAGCTTGTACTATGGACAACCAGATAACTGATTAATGGAATTCCACCCTATATATTATGTTAAGGGTAAACCTTAGGTTGGAGCGTTAAATTCAAATTTTATCTCGTTTTTTTGCTAATTGCAGCTCAGTTATAGGTCGTAAGTTATCAACATGTTATTTGCGACAAGAATGGTAGTATATTTACTGATTAATAACAAAAGAAATCATCAACATATTCCTCCAAGGTATATTACTGACTAATATACCTTTTTTAATTTAACGCCCCAACCGAAGCCTCCACCTTAATAAGTTTTTTTATTAATATACTAGCGACCCGCCCCGGCTTTTCTCGGCTTTTCTGTACTATATATAATTTGCATGTATTATACATATAAACCTTCCTCTTGAATCACTCTATCTATTACTGAAAACTGCATTAAAATCCGTTTAGTAGTTTAAAAGATCTGAGTGAACAGACAACGGGAGCGACTTCATTTTATACTATGTAAAAATTGATAGATATTCAGATACTTTATTTTTTCCAGGGTCAAATGGGTCAACAGGTGTCTAGTGCAAGCGAGATGGAGATAGCGCAGGGCATGTGGCCCGCCTGCGACCCTAAACTAGGAGACATGAACACTATCATGGACGATAAACCAATGTATTATAATTTGAAAATATAAATAACTAGATTCCGCCCCGCGGTTTCACCCGCTTTCCCGAGGGATCTTATGTTTTCCCGGGATAAAAAGTATCCTATGTGTTAATCTAGGTTATAAACTATCTGTGTTCCAAATTTCATCCAAATCCGTTCAGTAGTTTTTACGTGAAAGAGTAACAAACATCCATCCATACTCACAAACTTTCGCATTTATTATAAAAGTAGGATAATACTGTTTTGTGTGTTGTTTTTACTTTGTATAGGCCTGTGTTTGACCACAATCTCACCGTGGTCAGTGATGATGTGGCCGATGGTAAGCACATAAAGCCTAGAAGGGAACTGGCTCTCAAGTGCAGCTGTCGGAACACATAGGAAGGTGCATGGCGATTTTTTAAACTTGATTATTTATTTTTATGTATTTTTTGTCGTTTTTTTCCCTTTATATATTTAGATATAACGGTTATTTTTTTTAAAAAACATAGCTAAATCGGTCCAGTCGTCCTTAAGTGGGTGCTCTTACCAACGGCCAGCATTTCATATTTATTTAATATAGATTTGATTTTAAAAAACTGTAAATATTATTTATGAGATAGTCGCTAGGACGAACAATAAAATTTATCACAATAAATTATTTTTTAGTATTAATAAAGTGGAAATTGTATTGTAAAGTCTGTTCGGTTTTTAAACTGAGATCTATAGAGCGTACTCAGACTTTACTTAGACTTTACCGTATAAAGTCGATATTTAAAATGGAATCTTCGAATCTGTCTGAGTGTGTGACTTACCAAAAACTTAGTTACAAATTAAAACACACAAATATTTACTTTATTTCGTAGGTTTATACCCTAAGTAAAGTCTGAGCAAAGTCTAAGCACGCTCTATACATCTCAGCCTTAGTCTCGGACTTATTTCGCAAAAATGATCACTCCTCAGCTCTCTTTAGTCATAGCGTATTGATTGATAGATTATGTTACATTTTGTAACTGTGTATGCGGCATCAAAATCTGAGCTATAGATCTTTAGTTAGGGGCCATTCATAAGCTAGCTGTTCCCCGCGGCTTCACTCGCGTTCCCGGGATAATAAGCAGCCTATAACCTTCATGAATAACGTAGCTTCGTATTAGTGAAATAATTTTTCGAATAGAAACCAGTAACTCTGGAGATTAACGCGTTCCAACAAACAAACTCTTCAGCTTTATTATTAGTTTAGATATCACGCGAATATCATGATTTTTGACCACCATTGGTAGCACAAAAAAACATTTATGAAATGATACAGATTATGAACCTTATAACAGTATTTTATAGGAGTTAGTAATACTTTTAATTTATGCATTGTAGCTTATGCCCGTGAGAAGTAATTTCTGAATGGTCAGAATGAACCCTTATTATAAGCCAAGGACAAATATTACTTTTTTAAATATGTAGAGAAAGTCTGGGTGCTGATTAGTGTTTTTTAACATAAATGACATTTTACAATAGATCTGATTAGTGTATGTGTATTAAAAACGAGGCTCGCGTGTGTGTGTGTTTGTAAATTGTATGAAATAAAACTGCGTAGACAATATTTTAAGTGATAACATTTATTTGTATTAAAGAAATGTATTCTTATTCTGGTTTTTGATTTATGGAGTTGTTATTTTATACGAAATTATTTCAAAATGTCTGTCAGAAAAATGGCGTGTGGAAAACTGTGGAAAATGAATTCTAATCGGCATATATCTCAGCAATCGTTGTATATTTCAGCAATGTGATTGTATTGCGCTATGAGACAGTTGCTGTACAACAATATGGAACTGATATTATACGATTTTTTTTCAAAATGTCTGTCAGAAAATGGCGAGAATGGCGGATTGAAAGTTAATTCTAATCCGCTTGTATCTCAGCAATCGTTGTATATTTCAGCAATGTGATTATATTGCGCTATGAGACAGTTGTTGTACTACATTGTGGAGTTGATATTTCAGTAAATCTAACTATCATCGTAGTAATTCCAAGCTATCCTATCAGACGCGCTAGGAGCACTTGAACTCTGGCCGCGGGCCTTTTTCTGTTTGTGTCTGTCCTTTAGTACTTTTTGCAATATATTCAGTAAATCTGAGACGAAATCATTTCCATTTTTCACCTGAAAAGAAGTCATATTACATTCTAGAATTAAAAAAAGCATGGATATAGAAATAGTAGTTTATGATTAGGTGTTATTAAAAAAGAACCGAGTAGTCGGCAAGGTTTTTAATAGTGCGAGTCTGATTCGCGCACCGACGGTTCCGTACAAACTTAACTTTGTAATTGAGTGTAACAAAAAATTTATGCATTTCGCAATTTTTCCTTTATCTGTGCTATAAGACGCTGCTTCGTACCAAATTTCAAGATTCTGAGTTCACGGGAAGCACTCTGTAGGTTTTGATTCCCTTGCGAGTGTCGAAAATTTGCAGCTTAAACGACTGTATCTTTTGATTGCGTTTGCTAAGAAGTTTTGTTTTTTTCACAGCTCCAATGGATAGTTGATCTGATATGAATTTCAGTATAGTTTTTAATTTGAGTATTTGATATGAATTTCAGCTTGATACCTCCACGCGTTCCTGAGAAAAAGGGTCTTGACAGACAGACAGACGGACAACAAAGTGATCCTATAAGGGTTCCGTTTTTACCATTTGAGGTACGGAACCTTAAAAATAAGGTATAATTTAAAGGTTTTACCTTCTCATAAGAATTTAATATTCTCAAAACATCCCAATCCTGTTTGTTGTCATCAACAAATTTATAAGCGTCCAACATTTCTTCGTATGTTTTATTCAAAAAGCTGACAATATACCCAATTTTGTAGAGCCCTTTATTTTTATAATCTTCGTGAACTTTGTCTATGGCCGCAATTTTTCTATCGATATCAAATTTCGCTTCTTTTACGAGTTTAAAAAGTTTCTTTTTTATCAGTTCATCTCCAAATTCATGTGTAGTATCATTTAATTGTATTTTAGTTAAATGATGTATTTTATTATTCTTAGGAAGCATTTTATTATTATGAGTAATCATATTATTATTTTGAATCACTTTTTTAGTTTGAGGAACCTCAAATATTTTATTAGTATTAGTTTTTTCAGCTACAGTCACCGGTTTTGCTTCACTAGATTCAATTGAATTGTAATTGAGTAGCTCTTTACTCGTTTCCATTCTAAAGATTTTCGGTAAAAAATTTAAATTTGCTTGAACAATCGTCAGGAGAAGAGCGCCTGAAAGAATCAAATTATCTACTCTCAATAGGGAAGATGAGTGGGTAAAAAATAATTAATTCTGTTTAGTCCGTCAGTTAGGTTATCAAAAAATATTGGATACATATTTTTTATTTAATCAAATCAACAAAAAAATACAAAGTTATGGCGCATCACGCGAAGTTTTAACGCACTGTACTATCTTAGTATTTTTTTATTTTCGGAACTAAAGAAATAACGAAGATACCGTGTGGCACTTCCTGGCAGGGCCACCATCACGGATCTGAATTACAAGTCTGTCGCTATTTTGTCCCAAATTTGTCCTCAAATATCAGATTTTGTCGCGTCCTGGTTCAAAAGTTATAAGGGTTTTAAGGTGGCTCTGCCAGGAAGCATGCTTCCTAGCAGGGCCACCTCATATCTCAAGAACTAGAGCACCTAGCGAAGATCTGTTTGCTTCCAGAATTTGTCATTAATTTGTAAAATTTTGTCCTCGAATATCAAATTTTGTCGCGTCCTGGTTCAAAAGTTATAAGGGTTTTAAGGTGGCAGGGGCAAAAATATGTAACCAAGGCGTGACAAAATCTGGGATTCGGGGACAAAATTTGACAAATTCTGGAAGCAAACAGATCTTCGCTAGGTGCTCTAGTTCTTGAGATATGAGGTGGCCCTGCTAGGAAGCATGGTTCCTGCCAGGGCCACCTTAAAACCCTTATAACTTTTGAACCAGGACGCGACAAAATCTGATACTCGAGGACAAAATAGCGACAGACTTGGAATTCAGATCCGTGATGGTGGCCCTGCCAGGAAGTGCCACACGAAGATACCGTGCATTAAAATTTGTGAAAAAATATGTGTCCAACATTAATTGGTAAATTAAATGATGGATTCAGTACCTAATTAGATTGTTTCGTCATTATCCCTATTTATTTATGTGTTAGAGCTTGGTGTAACAGTAGCCGGAGAGATATGAAAATTAACAATATCACTGCAATTAGGTTCATCTGAATCTACATATCCAGTCAGACGGCGCTGACAAATAAAAAAAAAATTAAAATCTAGGAAAGTCGTGAAAAGCAACTCTTTTTCAGGCGAATCTTGTCCTTAGTGACTTTAAAAACGTTATTATTATAATTCTTATATTTTCCTGTCAACGTTGAAATTTAAATAACATTTAAAAATAATAAAAGCGTAACGGAAACTACTTGTTATAAACAATAGTCATATGCCAACAAAATTGTTGGGCCAAATACGGGCAGCGACGCCTGACTGAATCATAGATTAAAAATGAACTTTATTGAAAAGATATAAGGCTCATTTTCATATCTCTCTGGCTACAGTCACCCACATTACAATTTAACGTAAATAATTGTAATTTAGAGGCTTTATTTGTGTAGATATAAATATTATTTACTAGCTGTTAATATAATAAAAAGTAGCCTATAACCTTCGGGGTTAACGTAGCTTCCTATTAGTGAAAGAATTTTTCGAATCGGACCAGTAACTCCGGAGATTAGCGGGTCCAAACAAACTCTTCCGCTTTATTATTAGTATATAGATTTTTAATATCTGAATATACTTACACGTTATATACTTCAGCATCGCTCTCGATTTTCATATCCAAAAACCAAATGAAAAGATTAATAAAAAAATTTTTTTTTTGTCAAAATATCGTGAAATATGTAATTTATAATTTAACATAAAAACCATTATATAAACATATCATTAATACATTTTGTAGTTGTAATTGCAAATTGAAATTTCACGGTTTTTATTAAAGTACCTAATAATAACTTACCTCAGATTTACGTTCCCGGGATAAAAAAATGCCTATTTTACTTTCATAACATAACAGAAATGTTGGTCCGTTATTTAGTGTATACGTAAAATATTGACAACCCAACAAACATTTCTACATCTACACTAATAATAAAGCTGAAGAGTTTGTTTGAACGCGCCAATCTCCGGAGTTACTGGACTGATTAGATTTTTTTTTCACTAATAGGAAGCTACATTATCCCCGAAGGTTTATAGGCTACTTTCTATCCCGGGAACAGCTAGTAATTTATAAATAAGTATATAGGAGTGGAAAATGATAACACTTTAATTAATTTGAAAAACATTTATTATAAAATTAAATATATTGAAAAAACATGCAAATCAACATTTCAATACTCATTTCTTATAATTAGCAAAGGAATTTAACGTCCAAACTTAATGTAAACATAACGCCAGGCCATTTGTACTTATAATAATAAATGCGAAAAAAATTGTTCAAATACTTTAAAAAAATCCCTTTGTTAAAGGGAAAGCCAGACAGAGTAAAAAAAAATATTTGTGGAATTTTTAAATGCGGAATGACGTTCTCTGCAGTTTTTTTTTTCACAATCACAGCATGATAATATGACCGAAGGTGGTAAGCACACAAAGCCTATAATGGAACTGGCTTACAAGTGAAGGTGAAACACACATCAAAAACTAGACTTTTTGAGGGGTTCCCAGGGGTTCCCAATCTTTTTCATACTGCGACTCCTTTCACATGTTGTAATTTGCGGATCCCTTGTAAAAGATGTACCTACCCGCGTGTAGCTTTAGAACGCGGCGTAAGTATGAACGAATAAAGTGACGCGACACACAGTTTGGGAACCTCTAGTCTAGCCTATCACTTGAAAAAACTAAGATAATATTTTCAAAACACTAAAGTACAAAACTAAGTATATTTGAGTTATATTTTTAAATTGTAGTGTTTTAATGTTTCCAATCGGCTATCTTTTTTTGATGTGGCAACTCCTGTAGGTGCTTGGCAGAGTAACAAGGTGATACATAAAGCAAGCATGTGTTACAATCAGTAATCAGTAGCATAGTTACATGGATTATCTTAATTTCTGCCTATCCAATGGTAAGCAGGATACAAGATTATTAATTACTTTATACTAAAGCCTACAGAAAATAAAAATGTCTTCTTAGTTACGAACCGATAGTATTCATTAGAGTCTAGACTTAATACAATGAGTCTTGTTATAGAGTCTAGAAGACTGGCTGCTTGGCGACAGATTTTTAACATGTGTGTAATACTTAGCCATAGACTTAGCCAACCCAGTGGGTACAGTCCAAAATTACCTTTTTTCACTTATTTAGAGTTTAATTGTTTTTATAGACTCAATAATTTTACAGATATGTTAGGAATATGGCGTAGTGTAAGGTGGATACTTTAAGATGGCATATCTTCTCTATGTGAAGTTCATCTCACGTACAGTATGACACAACTTAGATGTAGCATCGGCAAATCGTATATATACACTTCACTTCCGATTTACACAACTAATAAAAACCATTCATTATCGCGCCATTCAACGTTCAACTAGCGACCCGCGCCAGCTTCGCACGGGTGTACAAATCTTTGAATTTCTCGGCTTTTCTGTATTATAATATGTATGTACTATACATATAAACCTTCGTCTTGAATGACTCTATCTATTAAAAAAACCGCATCAAAATCCGTTGCGTACATAGAGACAGACAGACGCGAAGCGACTTTGTTTTATACTATGTAGTGATAGTGACGTTCAACAAGATCATTTTCGCCTAAAGTACTAATAAACATGTGTAATGTTGTAGACGCACTCTTTTCGGGAATGATCGATTTTACGAATTTTGCCGATGCTTCATCTAAGTTGTGTCATACTGTAACTTTGTTCATAATGACAAATTTAACATAAGTAGATATATACCATTGACAAATATCAACCGGTTATAGCGGTAATAATTAAGCTTATATCTAATCAACGACTCTGACGTCGTCTTTGTCGTACTGTTCGTTTTCAAGCTCCTCTTCTTCGTCGAATTCTACCTCTTCGTCGTCTATGTTAGCCTCCTATAATCAAAATAATATTTGTATCTTTAAGGTGAAACGTTCGGTTGGGGCGCGAAATTGAAATTTTATCACGTTTTTTGCTAATTGCAGCTCAGTTATAGGTCGTATGTTATCAACATGTTATTTGCGACAAGAATGGATTATTTACTGATTAATAACAAAATAAATCATCAACATATTACTACAAGGTATATTAGTAACATTTTCATGAAATAGTAGTATATGTCAATTTGCAAAAAACGTGATAAAATTTGTATTTCGCGCTCCAACCGAAGGTTTCACCTTAACATTATTTAAAGTTCTAAGTTGGTAGCCGCTGATGGCTGCATCAATCTTACCGGACAAATCGGCGAGAGGTCTCTCAGCCGGGGAACATTTAGGTAACCACGCCTGAGGGCACCCCCGAATGGGGCACACCCCCGAATTAAATATAAACAAAGAAGTTATGCGTGAACAAACATAAAAAAACAACGAGTTGAGAACCTCCTTTTTTTTAAGTCGGTTAAAAAGAGTGGAATAGTATAAAATATATATAATGAAATAATTGCTTTCTTCTCGCATATGATTTTGGTCTACAGAAAATGTAAATTTACATATAAATGAAATAAATAAGTTATTACATACCTGATACTGCTGATATTCTGAGATGAGATCGGCCATGTTGCTGGCGGCCTCCGTGAACTCCATCTCGTCCATGCCCTCGCCTGTGTACCAGTGGAGGAAAGCCTGGGGGCAAACATACTCATTACACAAATAATACTTTAAAGAAACAATCTTAAAAAAAAATATTTTCATTTAAATTAGTAGATATAAGCCACCACTTATCACGCCGCAGCTCATGGGTTCGATTCCCATCCAAGACAAACAATAGGAATGATGAGTGGGTAAAAAATAATTAATTCTGTTTAGTCTGTCAGTTAGATTACTAAAAAATATTGGACACATTTTTTCGTTAGTTCCCCGAAAACAAAAATAACGAAGATTCTGGGCAAGAGATATAAAATTTCTTTGTTCAGGGGCATTCAAATTTCGAGTTACGTCACGTCTTAGTACACTTTTTACAGACGCATGACGTCACAAGACTCCTGAACTTTGATTCGCCTTATCTTTGTAATTTTGTATTGATTTGATAAAATAAAAAAATACGTATCCAATATTTTTTGATAACCTTACTGACGGACTAAACAGAATTAATTATTTTTTACCCACTCATCATCCCTGTTACACTGCTCAATTTTAAATTTTCATACAAACTGTCAAGAAAATGTCAATTATTAAAGATAAGATATTTATTTGCCAGAAACATGGTTAAAACAGATGTTCACAATAAATATTAGATCCGTTGTTTTGCCATAGGTATTGGCGTGCAAAGAATACATCAACAACTAAACAACGCTTAAAAAAAAATTATAAGAATTACATGTCAACAAATTGTATAGGAAACGCAATATCAGAAATCATATTATTTATGTCAAATCAGTCAATAAAGTTAAAAGTTACTAAAGTAAGAATCTACTTTGGACGCTGACTATACGCCAGGGCTGTAGCCAGATTAGAATTTAATGTAGGGCAGCGATAATTAGCGGTAGGGAAGTCAAATTTTACTTGATCTGATCTGGTGAATCTATTGATCAAAACAAATGATCAAGGATTAAGGATTTTTTTCTCAACTCAAAACTCATTTATTTAGTTTAAGCCCTGATAAGGCACTTATTAATGTAAATAATTAAATATTATTACTATACTCTCTCTACCACCTCTACCACCAGTTCTACATACACTTAAACTGGGAACACTCAAATCAAGAAGAATCAAACTATGAACAAACAGTTTAATTATCATAGTCGATGGTATTTCTTAGGGCATTGCCCCATATGCCCCCCCCCCCCTAGCTACGGCCCTGCTGTACTTGTAGGTTCTTACCTTCCTCCGGAACATGGCGGTGAACTGTTCGGAGATCCGCTTGAAGATCTCCTGTATGGCGGTGGAGTTGCCGATGAATGTGGCGGACATCTTGAGACCGCGCGGGGGCACGTCGCATACCGCCACTTTCATGTTGTTAGGGATCCATTCCACGAAGTAGCTGTGTTAAATACAATAAGATGATCATTTACGAGAATGACCCGTCCTATACTGAATCCTAAACGGGCATTTCTTTTATTTAGATTTAAAAAAATATTTTTTTGAAGAAGTAACAAAATTAGGTATTTTTTTATCAGTCCGAGCAAAATTTTAAAATGTATGATACATTTTTCGAGTTATTTGGATGAATGAAAATAAATAGCAGAAAAAACGATTGAGCCCCCGGGGCTATCGCGTACTTTTTGGTGGTAATAGGGTAGTTAAAATAAATGACCAAACACTAACCAATGCATGAAACATCTAAAAACACGTGGAGATATCAAATATGTTGTACATTTAATGCTTTTTATGATTTTTAATTACCAGTGGAACCACTAAGAGATGATTTGATGCTGTGAAACTATAACGTCATAAATATTACATTATGACGTTATAGTTTCACAGCATCAAATCATCTCTTAGTGGTTCCACTGGTAATTAAAAATCATAAAAAGCATTAAATGTACAACATATTTGATATCTCCACGTGTTTTTAGATGTTTCATGCATTTCATACAAAATTCCTTATAAACTATTGTTTTGACATTTATTAAAAAGTTGGTGATTTGATGTGTCAGTCAACTACCCTATCGTAATGAAAATTAATGATTTCATCCAACAACCGCTCTGTAGCAATTTTGTTTTACATTTTAAGCGTAGTAAAGCCACAAATAAATTTAATTTCTTTCTTTCTTTCAATGACACTCTACAACAATAAACATTACCACCAAGATACGCGGTAGAGCCCGAATCTCAGACTATATACTCTGTCCGTAGACAGTTTGACGTATCAAAGACAAATATTCCTCTATGTTTCCAACTCAGACACTACAATTAGTATATTTTTTTTGATAATTTGAAAAATGTACATTTTTTTTAATGTCACCGTTTCACCTGATGGTAAGTGGTTACTGTCGCCTGTGGTTACCGTGTTGCCGACCTGTTACAATGCCCAGAATTCAACTAGCTCTCAAGTGCAATTGCCGGAACACACCGAAATGGGCTTGGCGACAAATTTTCAACTTGAGGGTACTGTGCAAATCCTACATATCCTGCAAATAATTCCACGTACCTGGAGTTCTTGTTCTGTATGTTGAGTATCTGGTCGTCCACTTCCCGCATGGACATGCGTCCGCGGAAGATGGTCGCCACCGTGAGGTAGCGGCCGTGCCGCGGGTCGCACGCCGTCATCATGTTGCCGGCGTTGAACATCTACACGTGGGGGGGAGGGGGGGGGAGGTCACTATAAGTACTACTATACTAGTCGGCTCGAATACAATGACCCTTATCAAACTAAATTTATTCTTACGATAGAAAGAATACAGCGCTTTTTGTATAGGTTTTATCCTTATTGAAAGTTAGGGATTATTTTAAGGGGCAATGTATACGCTTCTTTAACAAAGTACCCAAATAAATTCAAGAATTCTTCGTGTTAAAATTTAAAAAGCTGATTAAAGACAAGATGTACAAAAAAGGGTACTATACAGTTTCTGATTTTATAGAGAATGATTTTACAAGAACGCATTTCTATGAGTTGCTTGCTTCACATGCAAATATAAATTTTATATATAGTTATTTTTAATATTTTATAGTTTTTTCATATACATATTTTTTATTTTTACAAATTTGACGATTAAAAATACTTGCAATGAGTTCATTTAATAAACACACTTTTTTATTTGAATTTATCGTATCTGCCATATTGTAGAACGTATCGTAATGACAATCCGGCTAATCGTTGACCCGCCGCAAGACAAAACGGCCCCGTTTTTGGAAACGGCTAGCCGTAATGCATTACGGCGATTTATACAATCCGACTGCGACATATACACGAATTTGACAAGTATAGAGATGGTCGAGCCATCAGCAGTCACCATCCGTGTATGCGCGTAGCAGCGGTAGAAAGAGAGGGGGATATTACTTCCTCTCCTACGCCGCGCCGGCGGTCTACTCTCCCTCCGTCTTACGAATTTTCGATCAGGTCACGTGTCCTGACGCGAGTTTAACATTTTTTACCCATCCCAAAAAGTGCACTCCCGCTAAAGAAATTTTCACATCAAAATATACTTACTTAAGTCATAAGTTCTAAAGAAATACTAACTTGAGTCATAAGTTCTAAATAAATACTAACTTGAGTCATAAGTTCTAAAGAAATACTAACTTGAGTCATAAGTTCTAAAGAAATACTAACTTGAGTCATAAGTTCTAAAGAAATACTAACTTGAGTCATAAGTTCTAAAGAAATACTAACTTGAGTCATAAGTTCTAAAGAAATACTAACTTGAGTCATAAGTTCTAAAGAAATACTTACTTGAGTCATAAGTTCTGAGACATTCTGAGCTCGGAAGTCGAACGAATTCCTCGCCGTGAGAGGTGCGAAACCTACAAGGAAAAATTATGTGTTAAGTTTTCTACATTTTTATTTTATATACTTAAGTACTTTCTTTTTGACATGTAGAGTTGCAGGAGCGGTTGCGGCTGGTGCGGAAAATTCTAAATCCAAAAAATACGCTTCTATTGGCCCAAATTATTTATTTTTGCCTTTTGTGGTCGAGACCCCCATGGTCTTTGGGGGTCCGATGCTCGCCGATTTTCTCGAACATTATCTTCAAAATTAATTGAGGTCACAGGGGACCGGCGGGCGGGGAGCTTTTTCCGCCAACGCGTTAGCTTGGCCATACAAAGAGGGAACGCTGCCAGCCTTCTGGGAACCTTGCCGTTGATTGGCAGCAGCACACGCCTCGAGGATTTTTTTTATATATAGTTTGTATATTTGTTGTAAATAATTGTAAATATTGTATATTATACCTACTACTTATCAGTACTTTCTATACTACTTTCTACATTATTTCTATATGAATGATCCACCAAAAATTAAGCCTTGCTGAGTTTGTTGCCGGAGTCTTCTCAGTTCAAATGAACCGGTGGTAGAGTCTATTGTAATGATTGTAACTATCGACGTTCATAAGTGCCTTACCAGGGCCTAAACTGAATCAATGAATACAAACCTGGCATGAAGAAATGTAACCTAGGGAAGGGTACCATGTTGACGGCTAATTTTCTCAAATCGGCGTTCAGTTGTCCCGGGAAACGGAAACATGTTGTTACTCCCGACATGGTTAACTGTCAAATGTAAAAAAATACTTGTTGCACATTAATTTGTATTGAGTTTTAGTCATGAAACTAATAAGTACTACGTACAACTTTTTAGTTTTGAATTAAATTTACTAGCGCTTACCCGCGACTTCGTCCGCATTTATATGATAGCTGGTATAATATATACTTTGCATAATAGGAAATGTATAAAAAATGTCTGATAATTTCAACCCTTAATTCCCCCTCTTTAGGGTTGATTTCGCAAAAAAGTTGATATATGTGTAGGGATCTCGTGAGGAAACCATAGCACGGTGGTAGGGTACTTTGTAGTACCCGCCTGGCTGGCTATCACCCTCAAGTTGAAAATCTTTCGCCAAGCACCTTTCGGTGTGTTCCGACAGCTGCACTTGAGAGCCAATTGCTTACTAGGCTTTGTGTGCTTACCATCATCGGCCATCATCACTGACCACGGTGAGATTGTGGTCAAACACAGACCTATACCGAGTAAAAAAAAAAAAAATGTATATGAATTTTCAGATCCTTGAGGAACTATGAATTGCCCATACAAACTTTCAACCCCTTCAAGATTATTTTTGGAGATAAAACATAGCCTATGTCCTTGCCGAGGATATAATCTATCTTCTTGCCAAATTTTATTACGATTCGTTCAGCCGTTAAGCCGTGAAAAGTTAGCAAACAAACAAACAGAGTTGCTTTCGCATTTACTAATATAATAAATGCGAAAGTTTGTGTGTATGGATGTATGTTTGTTACTCTTTCACGCAAAAACTACGGAACGGATTTGGATGAAATTTGGAACACAGATAGTTTATAACCGGTTTAAAGACAGTCCAGTTGGCGCAGTTGGTTAAGACGCCACCTATCGCGCTGCTGGTCGTGGGTTCGATTCCCATCCAGGACAAACATTTGTGTGCATGAAGATGTCTGTTTGTCCTGTGTCTAGGTGTAATTATCTATATAAGTATGTATTTACAAAAAAAAGTAGTATATGTAGTATATCAGTTATCTGGTTGTCCATAGTACAAGCTCTGCTTAGTTTGGGATCAGATAACCGTGTGTGAACAATGTCCCAGGATATTTATTATTATTAACCTGGATTAACATATAGGATACTTTTTACCCCGGGAAAATATAAGATCCCTCGGGAACGCGGGTGAAACCGCGGGGCGGAAGCTAGTATTAGTATAGATTAAGGAAAAACAAGTTTTCAAGATACTACCAAAGAGACTATAATAATAAAAATAAAATATTGTAAAAAAAATAATCATATGTGTATAGAAATGTAACGGGTCTATTCGCGCATAGAATATTATCTATGACTAACCTCGACGTTTCGATCAAGTTGCATTGATCGTGGTCACGAGTGGACTGGAACAGCGGGTCAACATGTTGCTTGGCGAGAGTTGTCTCCAACTACCCGCAATTGGTCTTATAAAATATAACTGTCACGATCACGGCATACCGTACTAATTGTATCAACACACCTACTCGACCGCAAGCCACGGCGCCGCGAACACTTACTTATCACTGGATTCCACGTCGAGAAAACGTCGAGGTTAGTCAAAATTACATTTTGATAATATTCTATGCGCGAATAGACCCGTTACATTACTATAAACATGAATTGTGTTCGCGAGAGTTTAAAAAGTATTATATGTGTATAGAGTTAGGTTTTTTATAATATTTTTGATTTTGATATTAATGTTGATAAAAAAAACTAATAAAGAATAATGCAAGCAGAATACAAGTTTACTCACAGAAATGAGATGGTTCAAGTCACCATAGCTAGGGCTGCTAAGACGTAGAGTTTTGAAGCAGATGTTGTATAGCGCTTCATTGTCGATACAGAATGTCATATCTGTGTTCTCGACTAGCTGATGAACTGACAGCGTCGCGTTGTACGGCTCCAATACTACTTCGCTCACCTAATCAGAGATAATCTTTATTTATTTATGACAAAATCCACAGCTCTTAAAAGTAAAATACAATTTTCTTATTAAGGGTATATCTTCGGTTGGAGCGCGAAATTCAAATTTTATCACGTTTTTTGCTAATTGTAGCTCATAGGTCGTAAGTTATCAACATGTTATTTGCGAGAAGAATACTGACATATACCACTATTTCATGAAAATGTTACTAATATACCTTGGAGGAATATGTTGATGATTTATTTTGTTATTAATCAGTAAATATACTACCATTCTTGTCGCAAATAACATGTTGATAACTTACGACCTATAACTGAGCTACAATTAGCAAAAAACTTGATAAAATTTGAATTTCGCGCTCCAACCGAAGCCTCCACCTTAAATGTAGATATTACAGCTAATTAAAGATTTACAATTTCCTGCCTTATCTTAAAACAAAAACCTACTTATATTGTGAAAAGTCAAAAACCTTTGCGGATATGTTTATGTAGAAGAGAAATGGATATGTGTGTGAGTGAGGCTGGGGGTGTGTATGTGTGTTGAGAATGTATTATTTATTTATTTATTATATATACAACAAAAACGTTATTTTTTTTATACAACAAAGTGGGCAAACAAGCATACGGCCGGCGATGGTAAGCGGTTACCGTAGCCTTTGGATAGCGACACCCGGGACAGAGAGCATATACTGATCCGCGCCCCGAGTACCACTCCCTTCCATTAAGACATATATAAATCATTGATGGCTTATATTTTGGTTAAGGCTGAGTTTCTTGCCGGAGTCTTCGCAGTTCAAGTGTATTCCGAACCGGTAGTAGAGTCTATTGTAAAACTGTAACTTTTGACATTCATAAGTGCCTTATTAGGGCGTAAACTGAATAAATGATTTTTGATTTGTTATTGTTGAAAAATATTTTTTTTCCACTGTTTCTTATATGATAGATAATACTGTATTGTACATAAATCAACATTACAAAATAACAAATAAAAGCTTAATATTATGAATGTACAATGGGCGGTCTTATCGCTAAGAAGCGATCTCTTCCAGACAACCTTTGATTGATGAATGAGCTTTCAAAAGAAAGAACCACAAAAGAAAAAAACTTCCAGTTGCTGCACTTGAGAGCCAGTTCTTTTCGAGGCTTTGTGTGCTTACTTTGACATTACAAACAGATACCATAATTTCATTAATTAGTATAGATCTTGGTTACCTTAGGAGATGGGACAACACTAAACGTGCTCATGATCCTGTCGGGGAACTCCTCGCGTATCTTGCTGAGGAGCAGGGTCCCCATGCCGGAGCCAGTGCCTCCGCCCAGGGAGTGAGTCAGTTGGAATCCTGGGATCATACATTAAATAAATAAATATCCTGGGACATTGTTCACACACGGTTGTCTGATCCCAAACTAAGCAGAGCTTGTACTATGGACAACCAGATAACTGATATACTACATATACTACTTTTATTTTTGGAAATACATACATAATTACACCCAGACTCAGGACAAACAGACATGTTCATGCACACCTGGATGGGAATCGAACCCACGACCGGCGGCGTGATAGGTGGCGTCTTAACCAACTGCGCCAACTGGCCTGTCAAAATATAGATTGTATGTCGGGCTAATTGGCGTATCATATCAGACTCTATCGCGTATCTTCGGAGGTAACGAACATTATTATTGGAAATTATCCAATGAGGGCTCACCACGCCCTCAAAATGGTCTTCGTCGTAGGGCGTCATTGAATGAAATCATTAATGGTGTTAATTACACCCTACCTACACTTAAACTAAAATATTTTTGTATTGTTATCTGTTCTTAGATTATTTTTATGATATCTTTTGTTATTAATCAGTAAATATACTACCCATTCTTGTCGCAAATCATACGACCTATATCTGAATCTAAACTTTTTTAGTAGCATACTAGGCCTAATATTATGAGTTGTTTTAGACAATGGTTAATGTTTTATAATGTATTTTTCATACTGTCAAATAGCCTATTCAGTATACAAAATCCAGCCATCCTGTATACCTTGAAGACAGTCGCACCCCTCAGCTTCTTTCCTGATGACGTCCAGAACAGAGTCGACCAGCTCGGCGCCTTCGGTGTAGTGTCCCTTAGCCCAATTGTTACCTGGAATAATACCACATTACTTATATGTTCATATATATGTATTCTAATAATAAAACTGAAGAGTTTGTTTGCAGGCGCTAATCTGTGGAACTACTAGTCTGAATCGATATTCTTTCAGATAGGTACATTATTCTGAAACTCACTAGAAAATAAGTCATAATTTTCCCACGGCTGAACGGATTTTCTTGTAATAGCTAAAAACACTCTCGATTAAGACCTTTCTAATCAAAAGACTAAATCAAAATCGGTTCAGCCGTTCAGGAGCTATGATGCCAGACACACATATATACTACAAATTTATAATACCCCTCTTTTTCAATAGGGTAGTTGACTGACACATCAAATCAGATACTTTTAATAAATGTCAAAACGATAGTTTATAAGGAATTTTGTATCAAATCATCTATTCTTAGTGGTTCCACTGGTATCATAAAATGCATTAAATGTACAACATATTTGATATTTCCACGTGTTTTTATATGTTTTATGCATTGGTTAGTGTTTGGTCATTTATTTTTGACAGTGTTGACAGTGACAACCCTATTGTTTTCCAAAAATACTACGATTAAAATCGTATTTTTTTTTAAAAGACCAAGTTAATATTTTTAAGCCAAGGACTGCAAAATGGCGGACAGAACTGTATCGATGGTTTCAATTTTCATTTACTTACCCAGTATAAAATAATATGTAATAGGTTTTTAGCTATAATTTGTACGGAATATATTATTTACTCTATACTATAATATTCTAGTACGAATTTAGTTCCCACTACTCGCCAACATATGGCACTATAACTCACCAGCGCCACTTTGTCCAAACACGAAGTTATCTGGACGGAACAGCTGTCCGTAGGGTCCTGACCTCACGGAGTCCATGGTCCCTGGCTCCAGGTCCACGAGGACCGCGCGAGGGACGTATCTACCTGGAAATAACATTATCATCATTCGTTCTTCGATCAAAGATGTACCTATATTTAGCTTGGCGAGTAAATGTTGATTTTATAAATTTTGTGTTTTTTGCTAATAGCAGCTCAGTTATAGGTCGTAAGTTTGTCAACATGTGATTTGCGACAATAATGGTAGTATTACTGATTAATAACAAAAGAAATCATCAACATATGTCACGGAGTTAAATTCGTGGTAAAAAGGCTCGTTTTCATGTAATAGTCGTATATCCCACAAATATACCTTGGAGAAATATGTTTACGATTTATTTTGTTATTAATCAGTAAATATACTACTCTTGTCGTCGCAAATCACATATTGAGCTGCAAATAGCAAAAAACATAATAAACTTTGAAAAAAGTAATTCTACAATTAGGTACATATTTTACTAACCTACCTACAATAAGATTATTTTTAGGTTATATCTTGCACCTTACATATCTTTTTTCTCCCAACTTCTACAACATACTTTCCATTTGCTTTTGTAATGATCTACAACTGCTAATAAGTTTCATTGGTGAACGTTACTCCTAACAGTGGGTCCCAAAATACATGCAATCTCGCCATTCTTCTTTCACAGATAACCCGAAGCATCGAAGCATTCACCTTCAATTGCTAATTTCTATAAGTACACACTAAGTAAATGTTACGATGTTTATGTAGGTTTTGTGGTTTTTCCTTTGGGACCCATTTCTTAGATCATTCGTAATGCAATACGGTTATCGTTGGAGATATGAAGTGTCCAATCTTGCTCATATAAAAAAAATTATATATATATATCCTCGGACATTCTTCACACACGGTTATCTGATCCTAAACTAAGCAGAGCTTGTACTATAGAAACCAGATAACTGATATACTTCTTTTTTTTTGTAAATACATAATTATATAGATAATTACACCCAAACACAGGACAAACAGACATGTTCATGCACACAAATGTTTGTCCTGGACGGGAATCGAACCCATGACCAGCGGCTTGATAGGTGGTGTCTTAACCAACTGCGCCAACTGGCTTGTCGTTTATATTTCGATAATCGTTACGCCCCCTCGAACCGGGATATAGAGCAGTTTACCTTGGTAACGCGTTGCCAAATGATCTATCTGTGTGCCAAATCCGTTCAGTAGTTTTTACATGAAAGAGTAACAAACTTTCACATTTATAATATTAGTACGATTTTAATTGTGTATGTTTATTTTTCTTAATTCTGTCTTTTATTCTAATTTATTTTCTTTATTCGACATTATAATAGAAAACAAGATGACACTATGAATTATAACGTAACTTAATAGGGTAGTTGACTGACACATCAAATCAGCTACTTTTTAATAAATGTCAAAACGATAGTTTATAAGGAATTTTGTATGAAATACTACATTATGACGTCATAGTTTCACAGCATCAAATCATCTACTTTTAGTGGTTCCACTGGTAATTAAAAATCATAAAAAGCATTAAATGTACAACATTTTTGATATTTCCACGTGTTTTTAGATGTTTTATGCATTGGTTAGTGTTTGGTCATTTATTTTTGACACTGTCAACTACCCTATTATAGACACTAAAACTAAAATTGAGACTAATGATATATGTTTATGATTTTGTGTTTTATCTTTGTTGTTTTTAGTTTTTTCTGTAAAGGACAGTGTGTAGGATGTAGGTATACTTTTGGCTCTTGCTATACAGGCTTAGCCTAGTGTGAAGGTCATAAGCTTATCCTATAAGGAAAACCCCCAGCATTATGCATAATTCCATGTTTCATTTATTGCATTATTCTGAATGTATATTTAACTTGAAATAATGTTTCATGTCTTAAAATGTATAATGTATTGTGTGCTTAATGAAAACATTTCTTTTTCTTTATTTCTACATGTTTATACTTGTAGCGAGCCTAACCACGCGTATCTATCAAAAACGTCAACATACTGGAGTGATATCTCACTTCATAGGGTAGATGTTCTCACCGGAGGACTCGCTCTACCTGACAAGACCTCACAAACCATCTGTTCACTGATAGAGGTTTCGCATTTCTTAGCAAAATTTGAAAATACCGTACAAAAAGATGTCAAAACAGTGAAATTATAACCGGCCTAGAATTACGGAAGATATATTTTAATTTTAAACTACTAATTAGACAGAGAGATCCGACATGTTTATATCTTGTTTTTTTTTATAGTTATTCGAAAAATAAAATAATTGTTTTTACTATTTCTTACATGAATGAGGTTTTATTAAAGCAATAAAAAAAACATGCATATTACTATAACTGTACAGCATGGGGTTCTTCAAAAACATTGTGATGTAATTTTTAGCATTTTAAATAGGATTATTAATTTTGTGGTAGGATATATAGGTACCTCCTCCTGCCTCGTTGAAGTAAACATTGATCCTCTCCAGCTGCATTGGGTTCTCCCCATGGTACATGCCGGTGGGATCCACGCCATGCTCATCAGCAATGATCTCCCAAAACTACAATCAAAATGGTGGTAGATAATATGATGATCCCAAAATAAGCAGGGGCTCTACCGCGTATCTTTGGTGATAATGAACAACATTATTGAAAATCATCCAATGAAACCCTCATTCCCTCATTAATAACCTAACAGTGCTTCTACCTGTTGCTGCTAGCTGATTTATCCACCTCTTCTTCGACAGTGGGGAGTGGACTCTTATCTCCAACACAATGGTAGACCAGGGGCTCTACCGCGTATCTTTGGTGGTAAAGTGGTAATCGTTTGTTATTTTAAATTATTATTTTAATTATGTTTTCTTTGTTTATGTAATTTTTATATTAGAGCGCTTCTCGGTGTCACTGTATGTTCGTGATGTCATAGATATAGGCCCTGACTGAAAACCAGCGCGAGGGTTGATATTTAGTTATCGATCTGAGCATTATGCTGAATCAGGACCTATTCTTGACTTCGCGCAACAATACATTATTGCTAGTTTGTTGGGATTTTTGTACTCTTTTTTTTTTTTTTTTTTTTTTCAATTTTGTTATGTTGTGTGTTGTCATTAATAAATGTTTTTTCTTTCTTTCTTTCTTTCTAATGAACATCATTTTTTTATACTATTATGGCAGCAAACAAGCATACGGCTCACCTGATGATAAGTGGTAAATTATTGAAAATAATCCAATGAGGGTGCACCACGCCTACAAAATGGTCTTCGTTGTAACGCGTCATTGGATTACGGTTGTCATGACAATGGATATACTACATATACTACTTTTGTTTGTTGTAAATTACATACATAAATAGATAATTAAACCCAGACTGTCGTTTCTTTGTCTATCTCTGTATTCGTTAGCGTGACTAAAAGTGGAGAGATACTGAAATGAGTATACATTATAGTACAGCAAAATGGAGTGTCCTACATGAAAGTATACCCCAAAAAAATGTTTCGGCCGGGTATATTTTGAAACACGTCGTAAGTATTTTTAACCCCCGACGCTAAAACGACGGGGTGTTATAATTTTAACGTGTCTGTCTGGTATCGTAGCTCCCAAACGCATGAACCGATTTTCGTTTAGTTTTTATAGTGTCATAGATAATTTTATCCCGAGTGTTCTTAGCCATGTTTCATGAAAATCTGTTCAGCCGTTTGAAAATTATCACAATTTTTTTAATTATTGCAAGTATACCCAAAATCAACACTATAGAGCGTTATGTGAAGGTATAAAATCCATATACGCACCCGCGAGTGAGTTCATATGCACAGAATACTTTTTGGTCATATCTGATTTCACGTAGGACCAAGGTCTTCATAAGTCCAATATGGCGCAGGTAATAACGCCATACCTACATGATGTCACGCTTTCTGTCATGGGCATAGATGACTATTTTACTTGCGCCCACGTAAGACGCTGCGTTACACAAATTCGGAACGCGTTTTGAGCGATATTTTCGATTTTGGCGTGTATAACCCATATAAATATCGCTAAATGAGTCATTTTTTTATTTTTTGTAGCGTGTATGTGTGTACTTCTGTGCAATCGATTTCTTTGGATTTTTTCTTTCTAAGCACATTTTTAAAGTCTTGTTTAGGATTTGATTAGGGGAACGCGGAGTAATTTGGGGGCCCCCAAGACCGCAGACCCAGGGCGGGCCACCCCTTCCGCCCCCCTGTTAGTCCGCCACTGATTGCTACCATCCCCAACGAAGAACCGAATGATTTTGTCCGTCATTATTTTCGTACTATATTTCTAGTTCTAGCTGATTACGTTGTAAATTTATATTAAACCGTATAGGACCTATACTATACATAGTCTATCGAAACATTAAGCTAGTAGTCTTATTCGACTAGCGTGAGATAAAGCGGTTCAATTTTATCTTTAGCTAAAAACCAATCAAAACAGCTAGATCATAGCTTTTCTTTTCAATTAGCTGTTTTCGACATATATCTGGTATACTAGTAATAAAAATGTACTGCTTGTTTTAATGTCCGTCTCAACAATAGAGGATACGGTACTTTTTACATGTCAAATAGTTCATATAGTAATCATCTAGGTAGGTAGATAGATATACTAAGGCTTTGTTCAGCGAGGTTGAGATTGGGGACACTGATTATGACTTTAGCCCAGGGGTACCCAATCTTTTTATATTGCGACTCCCTTTACATGTTGTAATTTTTTGCGGCCCCCTTTTGAAAGAAGATACCCGCGTGTAGCTTAAGAAGATAACGTGGCCAATACAGTACGCGATGCCCCTGGGACAGATAGGAAACTCCTGATCTATACAATTTAGCAAAAACAGGATATTAAAATGAGAACAACGATAATTTTGTCGCAAAATTTTTATTCGTGTAGATACCATTTTTTTCTTTTAAAGATAAAGATATTTATTTATTCGAAGTATATTAGGTACGTACAGATGGTGGCTACTTATGAGCCCCTACCCCAAAGATAGTTTTAGACCCACTTTTAGTGTATAGATAGTTTTTCAAGAGACCCCTTGAATCTCACAGCCTTGAGTGACTAATTTATAGTTTAGTCTGTGGTTTGGTTTTATGTCAAAATTCGACCGCTTTTGGTTAGTTTGGATCGAATCAATAACAGGTATAATGTAATTTATGTAAAGGTCATGTAACAGAAAGGACCAGTCAATGATTTCGTCACCCATTTTCGCATCCACTTTTTCGAAAAACCGGTTCTATTGCATTTTAACCAAAATAAAATTGACGTCATACGCAATACTTATTAAAATATTTTAATAAAGGTTTCTTCTATGTAAATTAAAACTCATGCCATCTAGTGTCGAATAGCGTAGCCATTAATTATCGGCATATATTGGGGGCACTAACCAAAGGATAGACTGCGTGCAGACTGCGTCTGCTGTGACTCATGTACATACAAGTCTAGCTTAGCTATAGCTAGGTATATTATGAAGGTCACCTAATTACCATTAAAACTAGACGACCTTGGTTAGTTCGAAATATTGTTTCATATAGATAGATTCATAATAACCTTGGATCCAATTTGGTTACCACACTGGCCTGCTTGAACGTGCACTATTTCCCTCATTTTGAAAAAATAAGACTCCAAAGAGTCCACAACACAAAATACGAAACAAAACCTTTTTACAATAAAATTGTAACACGACTCAGAAATGCAACTGGCTAGTGTAAAATTGTGATGAATAATGATATCAGCGCGACTTATCACCGGTTTATCAACATTTTTCTTATAAAACTGATATGCTGCAACGTATTTACAGAGATATCTAGATATAATTCGATTACCTAACCGTGTTGTGTTGCCTTGTAAAAGTATTGGAAATGTTGCAATTAAATGGCCTTTTTAAATTAGTCTCCAAACATTACATATCAAAGTATTCTATCTTTTATTATAGGTGTGGTAATTTCATTACCTACTTTCATGTCCCATCACCCTGATTATATTGATAATAAAATTTTGTTTAGTTTAAATGTTTGTTTATGGAAATAGTAAACTATATTTTCATAGTCAAATCAATTGGTAATTAGTACCTATCATTAAATGATGTTAGTGACAAACAAAAGACAATCAACGAAACATCCTAAATGAATCTTAAAACGCAACAAAAACTTGTTATCGTCTATTTGATTGAAATAGTGTAGTGGCTGTACACATTAGTATTCAAGCCATTCAAGCTAATCATATTAAAAAAAAACTGTCAGTGTAACATGCGTTCTGAAACCATAAAATGAAGTTTGTTTATGTAAGTTTATTTAAAATTAATAGTAGTAACTATCTAAACTCTTAAGAGATGTGTGAGCTTTATGTTTTTAATTATTAAGGGGGAAAGTTCGGTTGGAGCGCGTAATTCAAATTTTATCACGTTTTTTGCAAATTGCAGCTCAGTTATAGATCGTAAGTTATCAACATGTTATTTGCGAGAAGAATGGTAGTATATTTACTGATTAATAACAAAAGAAATCATCAACATATTCCTCCAAGGTATATTAGTAATTTTCATGAAATAGTTGTATCGTATCAGTATACGACTGTTTTACGACAGGCAAGGTGAGCACCCTTGCCAGTCGTAAAATGCGACTAAATGAGCGCGACGGATTTCAGTAAAGCGATGTGGCTCAACTCTTCTAAAAATTCAGGCCTACCCGGTGGCCATAAATCGGGAAATGGACCGATCAGTACAAGAAACTGGTATTCTATTTCTATTTTCTGGATGTATAATGTAATATTTTTTGGCATTTCTAATTGGACTCTCATTTAAATCTAGTGATTTACTATAAAAAACTAAGGTAATAGCATACGTAATAATTCTGTAGAGATGAGAAGGAAGGCGGTAGGTTCAAAATTTAATGTACTGTGTTTATTTTTCTGTGGTTAAGAAATATTAAATCAGCTGGTATCGAGATAAATTTTACTGATGCAGATTTATTAGCCCCGAATGATATGGCCCGGCATGCAACAGTGTTTGATAATATACGCAATTTTACTGCTATACGGGTACGGCCCACTTTGCGCTGTACCGGTTCCGCCTGGCCCGACGGATAAGTGTGCGCTTACCTTTATCAAACTAATCTAGAATAAATCAAGAAGTTTTGATAAGTCAGGACTTACGAACTTGCGGGAACTTACGAAGTCATGTAATGTTTTAATTTATTTTCCATAAAATCGTATTTTTTTAGTTCTATGGAATAATACATGTTTTTCGTGTTTTAGTTAAATTATACGGCTTTTCAAGATGTCTCAAAAAGTTCGTGAAAAATTTTAGTAGAATGGCCACCACAAACTAAGTAGAGATACTACGTATATGGCCACATCATCAACAATTTTGTCATGTGGTCATGTTAATGAATGTGTCAAATGTCAAAATTTATAGTAGGTAGTTTAAAATAAAATCAAAACAAAACAAATACTGTAGAATAGGTATTAGAATTACTAACAAAATGTTTTGAAATAAAATAATTGCAATATGCAAAAAAACAACTATTCATTTGCAACTTTTCACAAAAAATACCAAAATGGATAATCAAACAAATCACAAAACATAACCTAACTACTTATTAAATGAACTAGGCAAAAAAATGAAATTTCTACGATACACAATTACAATTATATTAATAACAACAGCTATAATTGGTGATTATGTTGTATTTAAGTCGAAATACTCAGAGTCGTATGTCTTTCGCGCCATTTCCGATAGCCTTGTTCACGGGAGCATAGGCCTAATTTCTGCAATTTTATTTTTTTACTATGAAACCGGTGTTTCAACGCACGCTGTTGTATTCAACGTGATATTTTGCACTGTGTTGTCGTCACTGATCGATATTGATCATGTTTTTGTTGCCAAATCATTTAATTTGAAGGTAAGTCTGTTGATAGTTACATTTCATCGAAGAATAAGACTTATCACATACGTCTTAAGTATTTAGCCATCCTATCAATCTCCATCGTCTATCCTGACACCCTGACATTGGCAGAATTGTGTAAAATACACTTCTGGTGCTATTATAAAAGAAGTGAAATGAAGACTGTATTTAATGGACCGACAGAGTTACTTCATCATATCAGACCGACAGACGTCCGCTGCTGGACAGAGGCCTCCCCAAGGATCTCCATGATGGCCGGTCTTGCACTACCCGCAGTACAGTTACTTGCAAATTTATAATTAGTATGTATTTGTACTTCATGTAGTCTCATCCTAAATGAAGAGAATCCTCTTCCTCATTTCCATTCCATTGCCAGAGAGCATGTGGATTTGGTACCTTGGCATCAGTGAAACAAAATTAAGGGGGAGGCTTCGGTTGGACAGTAACATTTTCATGAAATAGTCGTATGTGTCAGTAATATATCTTGGAGGAATATGTTGATGATTTATTTTGTTATTTATCAGTAAATATTACCATTCCTCTCGCAAACAAGATGTTGATAACTTACGACCCATAACTGAGCTGCAATTTGCAAAAAACATGATAAAATTTGAATTTCGCGCTACAACCGACACCTCCACCTTAAGGACAACATTTTTTAATCAGCTCCATGATCAGATCAGCTGATGACACCATATTATTGTATTGTCATCAGATGTACAGTATGACACAACTTGATGAAGCATCGGCAAAATTCTTAGAATCGATCATTCTCGACATTCTCGAAAAGAGTGCGCCTACAACATTACCCATGTTTATTAGTACTTTAGTTGAAACTGATCTTGTTGAACGTTGAATGGCGTGATAATTAATGATTTTTATTAGTTGTGAAATCGGAAGTGAAGTGTAGATATACGATTTGCTGATGCTACATCTAAGTTGTGTCATACTGTACACACAGCCACAGATCAAGCTACACATTTTTGTTGAAAAATAGCGCCTATTACAAACGCATAAGGTGCCACAGTGTGTAGCTTGATCTGTGGCCGTGTGTACATATGTGTGACAAAGGGGATAGAACCTTTGTGGCATATCGACCCCCCTCGCCATTTTTTTTTTTTTTCGAAATTTCCGCGCACAATGAAAGTAGTATATATGGGTAGGGGACACTTATACAAACAAAAAAGGTCTGATAACATGATACCCTAAAGTGTCACGTTTCCGAAATATTTTGAGGTAAAAACCGCCTTAAAAGAATAGTTACATTAGTTAAAAATACAGTAAGTACGTGCCAACAAAAGGGATTTTAAGCCATTTTATCTTTTGACTTGAGAATTTATTTATTTATTTAGACTCAGATAGCAGGACTCGCTCATGAGCGACCGGAAATAAAGGTGGGCCTGGCGCCCCTTTACATCTGGCGCCCTGGGCGATCGCCCTACCGCGCCCTACCCTAACATCGGTACAGTATATACTACTTTCATTGTGCGCGGAAACTTTGAAAAAAAATTTAAATGGCGGGGGGTCGATATGCCAGCTCCCATAGAAAAATGTTCGAACCCCTTTCAGATCAATTGAACACTGGGAAGCAAGTCAAAATTGCCTTACAAGATTCCTAAACAAACTAACACTACACTTAAATATAAGCTTGTAATTATGAAGACTAAACTGCTTCATTTTTGTTTCAGGATCTCACAAGTTTAAAACAACGCGGCTTACTCCACTGCACATCTCTCGGCCTAACCATTTCTGCGATATTAATTATATATAGTTACATAGCAAAGAAATTAAACATATATCTTCTAAGTTACATGGTTACCTTGGCATATATCAGCCATCATTTACGAGATTCAAATAGACGGGGTATATGGCTCTACCCGTTTGGTTCTACACCGCCATTAAGTAAATACTTATATATTACCTTAATAGGTTTATTACCTCACATTCTAGGTACAATATTTTTGTATACTAAGTCTGGTTTTAGTAGAAATTATGTTATTAATCATGATGTTATAGTTTAAGGGTGAACCTTCGGTTGGATCGCGAAATTCTAATTTTATCACGTTTTTTGCAAATTGCAGCTCAGTTATAGGTCCTAAGTTGAAAGGTAGTATATTTACTGATTAATAACAAAAGATATCATCAACATATACCTCCAAGGTATATTACTGACATATACGACTATTTCATGAAAATGTTACTAATATACCTTGGATGAATATATTGATGATTTCTTTTGTTATTAATCAGTAAATATACTACCTTTCAACTTAGGACCTATAACTGAGCTGCAATTTGCAAAAAACGTGATAAAATTAGAATTTCGCGATCCAACCGAAGTCTCCACCTGCATGCTGTCCAATCTAATGTTGAAAATATTATAATAATATCCCTTAGATAATAAACCTGTCTAGATAGAGTGTTGTGCTGCAATTGCAACAAAAAAAACAGGCCAGATTTACCTACTGTTTGACAAGCACGCTGCATCATAAGGCATGCTGAGTGATACCAGTTCTTGAATATTTCCCATAGTAGGGGAAAATATATTCTGAAGCATATTCGGCACAGAATTTGACAGAATTTATTGGTGTTTATAGCACATTGATAGTGTCACTGCTAATAAACAGCTTTATACTTTGATAATAAACCTGTCCAGATAGAGTTTTTTGTTGCTGAGATGGTTGATATTTTTTTTGGTGTTTAGACGTGCAAACTCTAGACTGGTTTATTATTTATAATATCCTAAGACATTGTTCACACAAGGTTATCTGATCCCTTGAGAGCTTGTACTAAGGACAACCAGATAACTGATTTACTACTTTATAATTAAATATTTATAACATTTTTACAATTAAATATATTTTGTTGTAAAAAATGGTTTTAATTATCACTAACACTACCTAGTGATTGGTCGAAAGACATGTGCTGCTATAGTAGAATTTAAATAGTTTTCATCAGTTTACAATTTCGCGAGATAGATTATAAACTAACGGTGTTCACACTATCGGTGACATATATAAATTGTACTCGTACGAAGCTGGGGCTAGTAGGTAAATAAAACCCGAAATTATTTTTAACGTTATTATTCTCCTGGCCACACCACACTTTCTATCCAATCCAAGTAGCTGGAAACCCGCGTGTAGATAGCAGGGCGGCCGCTCTCAGCGCAGTTCCGGCCGAATGACGTCACTCCTACCAGGTGGAAGATGCACTGGTTGTCTTTGGATGCCACTTGGAGGGGAGAGCCGGAATCACCCTGGAATAAAAAATCTAAATTAAAACATGGATCAAAGAGAATGGGCCGCTTTTTTAATTTTAAAGAATATTTTTGCATTCTAATAAAGTTTGTAAAAAAACTAAATGTAGACACTGCCATAGCTGGGCACCGTTGATCAAATAGTTAAATTCGTTAATCGTTAATCCGTTTCTAAAAAAGTCAAAATCGCGTTACATTTCGGAAGATTTTACGCAAGTTAACGTTAAACGTTAATCTATACTAATATTATAAAGAGGAAAGATTTGTTTGTTTGTTTGTTTGTTTGTTTGTAATGAATAGGCTCCGAAACTACTGGACCGATTTCAAAAATTCTTTCACCTTTGGAAAGCTACATTATCCCCGAGTAACATAGGCCATATTATATTTAAAAAAAAATTAGGGATCCTTACTAAAACTCCAATAATGTAACATAAGGTGTAAAAAAATGACCTGAAAAATTCCTTACGTCGCGTGCGCTGCGAAAACTATTGATGATAGAACAAAATCACTTACTACGACTTTGCAGAACTCATCATTATCTACAAAAAGTGTCGCGATAGCATATGTCTAAATATTATAGTTATGTCACAGTAAGCAGTTTTTTATTCTAAAATATTAATTTATATATGCCGCCTCTTGAAAAGGCTCTTCATTTGTACCTTGGTATTAATCCTCATCAAAATAAATTACTTTATATTCATGACGGCTTTAATACCTTTTTATAACTTTTTGAATTATTCAATTCGGACATTTCATTCGGAAGATATCACGAGTTTAAAAATGCAAGTATTAGAAAAAAGTCGCGTGGTTGTCGCTCACCGCGCTCAGCTAGCCAGCATGCGATGTAGGCTCCATGTAAGCGTCACTGGGGTACGGGGGGGGAGTCAATGTAATCTATATATATAAAAGAAAGTCGTGTTAGTTACTCCACTTATAACTCAAGAACGGCTGAACCGATTTAGCTGAAAATTGGCAGGGAGGTAGTTTAGAGCCAGGAGAAGGACATAGGATAGGTAGGGGTAGGTAGGGTAGGTAGGTAGGGTAGGTAGGTAGGGTAGGTAGGTAGGGTAGGTAGGTAGGGTAGGTAGGTAGGTAAGGTAGGTAGGGGTAGGTAGATAGGTAGGGGTAGGTTGGGTAGGTAGGTAGGGTAGGTAGGTAGGGTAGGTAGGTAGGGTAGGTAGGTAGGGTAGGTAGGTAGGGTAGGTAGGTAGGGTAGGTAGGTAGGTAAGGTAGGTAAGGGTAGGTAGTGGCAGGTAGAGGTAGATAGGAGTAGGTAGGGATAGGTTTGTAGGTCCCAGTTTTATTTTTGTTCTCAGGGCAGGACAACGTCTGCCGGGTCAGCTAGTCCGTTAAATAAAGTTGATTTCTTTTTATCGTTGCGTTAGTGATCTACTTATAAAAACTGTTGGATTCTGTTGGTTCTGGAAGTTAATCTGTTAACTTTAATATGTTGAATTTCTCGTTTGAAAGCGAGCCTCGTTTCAGCGTTGAAATATCTTTGATAAATAGTAGGTACTGGATTAACGATTAACGGACTTTAACGAATTTTTTACGGAAGTTACGAGTTCGTTAATATTTTTTTATAGTTAACTTAATATTTTATCCGTTAGTCGAAAAGTTAACATTGTTAATTAACGGATTAACGAGTTAATATCCACCAATAGAAACTGCATTGGCGTTGATAGATCAGTCAGTCAGTCACACTTTCCTATTATATATTTAGTGGCATGGAACCACGTAGCGAGCGAGTAGTAGTAGACTCTTGGTAAAAATTTTAACTATTGACATTCATAAGTGCCTTATCAGGCAGGGCCTAAACTGAATAAATTGAGTTTGAGTATGGAAGCAGATCTGATCAGAGCCGCGCCGATTCCCGCCAGCGCCTGTGTGCGAAACCTACGAAGCGCCTCTTGGGGTTCCGTACCTGAAGGGTCTAAACGCCCTATTTCTGTCACTCAAGTGTCTGTCGGTCGTCTGTCACACAGGTTTTACGGCCAAGCGGTTGGATCTACAGTTTGCAATAATAGGGTAGTTAACTGACATATCAAATCAGCTACTTTTTAATAAATGTCAAAACGATAGTTTATATGGAATTTTGTATGAAATACTAACCTAATGACGTCATAGTTTCTCAGCATCAAATGATCTACTCTTAGTGGTTCTACTGGTAATAAAAAATCATAAAAAGCATTAAATGTATTTTGATGTTTCCACGTGTTTTTAGATGTTTTATGCATTGGTTAGTGTTTGGTCATTTATTTTTGACAGTGTCAACTACCCTATTAGCGCTGGTATTTCATCCGGCGCCCCTACTGCCTTGGTGCCTGTGTGCGCTGCACACTCCGCACATAGGGGCTGCGCCGCCCTGTCTGATTATGGATTACCTGGCAAGTATCCTTCCCCCCCCTCAGTTCTCCTGCACACATCTGCGAAGGCACGAAACCATTCCAGTTCCTGTTCCGAATATTCTTCAGGATTCTATCGCAATTGTCATTTTCAAGAAGAGATAGTGACACCTTCTGTAATTCTTTGGCAGTTTCCTTTGTTGCTGGAAGAACAAATATAATTTCTTAAGCCTTTGCGATGATAGCTCAGTGGTGGTGACGTCGGATGCCGCGACGAAGGTCGTGGGTTCGAATCCTACAATGAGCCTGAGTTTTCGGTAAAGGAAACCATAGCACGGTGGTAGGGTTGGAGTACCCGCCTGGCTGGCTACCACACACAAGTCAAAAATCTGTCGCCAAGCACCTACCGGAGTTTTCCGACAATTGCACTTGAGAGCCAGTTGCCTTCTCAGTATTGTAACAGATCGGCAACACATGGCAATACCCCTGGTATTGGTGTTACAAATGGCGATAGGCGACGGTAACCACTTACCATCAGGTAGACCGCCTGCCAGCTTGTTTTAAATTTCTATTTGGAAATGACATTTATTTCATATTCTACTAGCTGTCACCCGCGGTTTTACCCACGTTCCCGTCTTCGACTAGCAGACGAAGGGTTCCGTACCATCGTATATAACATAAATACACATTCTGTTTTAATGTCAACTGTCTACCTATACGGAGGAGCGGAGGCTTGGTAATAGGGTTCCGTTGGGTGAACTTGGGTGCGGAACCCTAAAAATGATATCACAAATACTCACAAGTATCAACGACTCCCCATCCAGTGGCCAGGGCCTTGTCGTAACCGCTGAAGTCATTCTTGGTCCATAAACAAGCCGGTCTGACAGCTGCTCGGAATTCCACGTCTGTGGCCAGCTCGAACAGAGCGATGTCATTGTACACCTTTGGTGGACGGTATTCTGGATGTCTATGGATGTTTCTGATCGGTATCTGGAAGATGAATGTACTTTTAACATGCTAGCTGGTTTCTGCAGTTTCACTCGTGTTTCTGGGATAAAAAGTAGCCTATAGCAGGTACTCGCGGATAATTGATGACAAGAATACATATAGGTAGTTGTAGTAGTTTCTCTCTGCACTTGCATCCCCCTGGCCAAGTGACAATTGTATGAACTTTATGTATATTTGAAACAAAAACTGTAATTGCATAAATTCAAAAGAAAGATCCACAAAAAAATTAAGCCTTGCTGAGTTTCTTGCCGGAGTCTTCTCAGTTCAAGTGTATGTGGAACCGGTGGTAGAGTCTATTGTAATGATTGCAGAGATGTACAAAATACTTTTCAAAAAGTATTTAAATACAAAATGCAAATACTTTTTTAATATAGTATTTCAAATGCAAGATACAAAATACTTTTGCCTTTTGTATTTAAATACTAAATACAAAATATGTATTTTCAAAATACTTTATTGAAATAAAATACTTTATGGTAAAATTACTGCAGTCATCCATAAAAAGTCTCCTTTTCGCCTTCTAAGCTCCAAATGGCTTCGGCTATGGGCTTAGATGTGCGAATATACTCAATCAAAAACTGTACTTCCATCTCTTTTAAGACGGCCAATCCTAGTTTTCTCAGAACTTCATTGATGGTTTCTTGGACTTTCAGGATATCAATTATATATTATATTTATATTACATACTTGCCACAATGCCCACAATGACATCTTTTTTGTAGTGCTGTTTACGTACCGGTTTTTTATAAATATATTTTTCTATTTCTGTATTTTTATTTGTCATTTATACATTCATAATCACTTAAATACGAATCGTTAAAATAACGTATTATTGCCTACACGGCATATTGTTTAAATACAATTTGTTTTTGCATTTTTTTTAAAGACATTTCGAGCGAACAACACAGAAATAATGAAATAGCTGCCAATACTGCAAAACGTAACAGTGACTTTGAGGATTGTCAAGAGGGGTCCCTCATATATTATTGGTCAGGTTTTATATGCGTTTTGTTTCATCTGTCATTTTGTGCATAGACTTTCAAAGCTGCTGCGCCACTAGTGGCCATTTTTTGTTTACTGAATCGCGGAATGCTTTAGAAAAATGAAGCTAAGAATAAAAAAGTATTTTGTATTTTACAAACCATTTTAGAAATACAAAATACGTCTCGAATAGTATTTCAAATAAAATACAAAATACTTTTTAAAAAAAGTACTTAAGTACAAAATCCAAAATACGTATTTTGTATTTGTATTTTAAATACAAGTATTTCAAATATGTCACAACTCTGAATGATTGTAACTATCGACGTTCATAAGTGCCTTACCAGGGCCTGAATGATAATGTAGCTTCCTATCAGTGAAATAATTTTTAGAATTGGACCGGAGATTAGCGTGTTCAATCAAACAAACTCTTCAGCTTTATTATTAGTATAGATTCGCTGGTTCTCGCGGTTTTACTCGTGTTCCCGGGATAAAAAGTAGCCTATATATTGCCAGTATCTAATCAAGCAAGCGCGGGGCCCGTAGCAAATTACACCGTAGGCCCTTCAAGTATAAAGTGGTAAAAAAATGCAAGACTTTTACGAACTTTTACTTATTTTTTGAGAATAAACGTATTGAGTTTATTAAATTTCAATTTTCGAAAAATTATGCCTTGGCCAGGAGGTGCTGGTTTGGATACGCGGGGCCTCTTTTGCGCGGGGCCCGTAGTAATAGCTACTCGCTACGTGGTTAATCGGTCACTGCCTAATAGCACTCGGAGTTGGGTTTAGCAAAAAAAAAAAACGAAGCAACAACAAAGGGCAGTCGGAAAATACTTTTTTGCTAATGAAGCGATTTTAATAGTTCTTTTTGCGTTAGGTTCAGTATAGCTCCAAACTTGTCCCTTAATAATTTTCTTGTATTTGAAAGTCGGTTTACTCTTTTTAGGGTTTTTTCATATCTCTGGGTTGTCACCCGCACCAAGTTACAACGTAAATAGTGAAGGATTAATTAGTTTTCAATTTAATTTAAAAATGAAGGTTTTTCTTCACACTTACATCTACAGGGTCAGCTCCGTCTTTCACGCTGGGGTCTATGTTCTGGTCTCCGAGCCTCACTATCGCCGGCTTGGGGTCTTTAGCGTTGGAGTCCCTGATGCAGTGACCGGCTGAGATCACGAACCGGGGGCTGATGAGGGCCCCGCCGCAGCTGAAGCTGTAGCTGTTCTCGAAGTTTGTCCAGCCTATTGCTGCCTGGAATACCGTGATGTGGTATAATATTTCGTGCTTTTATGTCAGAAAGTTGACAAGGCAGGCGGTCTACCTGATGGTAAGTGGTTACCGTCGCCTATCGCCATACCTCTAGTATTGCAAATGTGTTGCCGACCTGTTACAATGCCAAGAAGACACATATGTGTGCCAGCCAGACGGGTACCACCGTGATATGGTTTCCTCACGGTGTTTTCCTTAACCGAAAGCTCAAGCTCATAGTAGGATTCGAACCCACGACCTTCGTCACGGCATGCCTTTGAAGGCGGTTCAATTTTTTGTTAAAAAAAAAATATTTTACTATTGATTTTCTTTCGATTTTTAATTGAACTAGAATAATGGTCTATCTCCTTTAAACAGCTTACCATATGAGGGAACTCGCCCTGATTAGCGTTCTCCCCCCCCACTATCAGCTCGACGGCGGTGTAGTCACACTTAGCTGCCGTCACGGTCAGGGTCTCCGGGTCTGGGAGCAGGGGGAAGAAGTCCACCCTTTCTACTACACCTCGGCTATATTCATCGCATTCTGTAAGATAAGATGGCATGGTGTTTAAAAATACCTTTTTTTTAGTGTCTGTGGTTTGGTCTGTGGCAGCTCCTGTTTTTTTTTTGGAAAGGACTAAAGTTGGTAGCCTCTGATGGCTGTATCAACCTTACCGGACAAATCGGCGAGCGCAGAGGGCTCTCAGCCGAGTAACATTAGATAACCACGCCTGAGGGCACCCCCGAATGGGGTATACATGGTTGAAATTTGAGACGGGTCAGTAAGGGCAGCTACCTTAAGGATTGAAGCCACGCAAATATGGTCTTAGGAGACCATCTCTTATTTTTTGAGTCATTGCTAACGGCATTTACAGATTTTGAAAAAAAATTACAGTCAGCGAGAAATCGGCGATTTTTGAAAATAATTTTTATTACCTTAATCAATCCTGTCTCCGATAAGGATCAAAAGGTTCTATGGGGCCAAGTTAAGTTAGGGTATCAGAAAAGTCACAAATCGAAAACAACTAATCCCTAAATTTTAACTGACCCGTCTCAAATTTTCATCCTGTATTGCTTTTGAACGGATGAACTGATTTTGGTTGTTTTATTTTGTTTGAAAGGTGTCATAATCGAAAGTGTTCTTTGCTTTTCAAAAAAATCCGCTTAGCTGTTAGAAGATCATTTAATTTTCTAGTGTGTTTCGGGAGTTTCTTTAATTTTTTTTTATTTGAATTATGAGATCTCGTCAAGTAAACTTACTTCTTGCACTGACTCTTCGACTATCGCTGGTGCCCCATATTGGTGCCTGACTGAAAAAAAAAATACATTAGACAGCATGATATCGTTGACATAATCTTACTATATCTCAGCAATCGTTGTATATTTCAGCAATGTGATTGTATTGTTGAATTAGACAGTTGTAGTACAACATTGTGGAGCTGGTATTTCTTACTCAGATAATGTACTCACTCAGAAGTCCTGGGTACAGCAGCCTGTAATATATTACTGCCATCTGTGCAACATACTAACGCGCTACCAAAGGTTTTATATGCGCAGAAAGTAGGAGAGATTCTGCTTTGCCTGAAAAAAAAAAACAAGTGAGAGATAGGTATTTAGAACAATATAGATAAATACATTTATGCTACATTATATGCCTATATTGGTTATTCCTGCAAACCCCTATAACATTAGTTAGAAATCTAGAACAAAATTTGAATATATTACCACATTTACCACTACAGATTATAAATACTCTGTGACATTCTTCACATACGCTGAACCCAAACTAAGCAGAGATTGTAAAAACTAATGTGCCTACCTATTTTACTATCCATATTGCGTGCGAGCTGTTATTTTTGTGTCAAAAATAATGTTTTAAGCTTCTTTTAAGGTGAAACGTTTGGTTGGAGCGCGAAATTCAAATTTTATCACGTTTTTTGCAAATTGCAGCTCAGTTATAGGTCGTAAGTTATCAACATGTTATTTGCGACAAGAATGGTAGTATATTTACTGATTAATAACAAAAGAAATCATCAATATATTCCTCCAAGGTATATTATTGACATATACGACAAAACGTGATAAAATTTGAATTTCGCGCTTCAACCGAAGCCTCCCCCTTAAGTAAAAAACAGTAGGTACCGGTCTCTCCTCGACTTTGTTATTTATTAAACTTCACCATCTAAATTAAATTGCTTGTAAATCAAAACCACGACCAAAGACAGCAGTAGACACCCACACAACTAGTCCATAAAAAAAAATATTAAGTCTGAGTTAAATTTTAGATTACTTACTGGAAATCTGATTGTGCCGACTGACATTTCTCAACAGGCCTACAAACTCCTGCCGTATTGGCATATGAATCGACGCAGGAATCGCCTTCTGTCAATAAAATTAAACTGTGAAACCATAGCACGGTGGTAGGATGGTTTGTAGTTCCAGTCTGGCTGGCAAACACACACAGGTTGAAAATCTGTCGCCAAGCACCTTCCAGTGTGTTCCGACAGCTGCACTTGAGAGCCAGTTCCCTTTGGCTTTGTGTGCTTACCACCATCGGCAACATCATCACTGACCACGGTGAGATTGTGGTCAAACAGGGCCTATACACAGTAAAGAAGGTAGGTATGGAACCCTAAGAAGCAAGAAACTAGTTTTAAAATAAGACATTTTTTTTCATTCTTATCATAAAAATCGACTCACCATTCCGTTGACTTTTTGCGCAGTACAACGTAAATAGAAGTAGGAAAACCGCAGAAAGTGCACTTCTGGCCATTCTTGTGCACTTATTTATAGTTTATTGACGTAATAAGTACCTATATTCTCTTCATTTATTTATTAACAATTTATGCCCATATTTATGACCATGGTCGGTATAAAGGTCTGAAAATAACAAAAATAATAATCAGTTTTTGCTCTGCGGTTTTATTATGGACGAAAAATGTATACCGGGTTTAATTTTTAAATTGATACCGCGGGGATAGCTATTCTTCATCTACGAGAGCGCACTGTTAAGGGTAAACCTTCGGTTGGAGCGTTAAATTCAAATTTTATCACGTTTTTTGCTAATTGCAGTTCAGTTATAGGTCGTAACTTATCATCATGCTATTTGCGACAAGAATGGGAGTATATTTACTTTACCAATGAAAAATACTAACTTCGTCACATATTCTCTAATTTAAGGCGATGATAGCTCAGTGGTATTGACGTCGCATGCCGAGAAGAAGGTCCCGGGTTCGAATCCTACAATGAGCTTGAGCTTTCGGTGAAGGAAAACATCGTGAGGAAACCATAGCACGGTGGTAGGGTACTTTGTAGTACCCGCCTGGCTGGCTACCACCCTCAAGTTGAAAATCTGTCGCCAAGCACCTTTCGGTGTGTTCCGACAGCTGCACTTGAGAGCCAGTTCCTTTCTAGGCTTTGTGTGCCTACCACCATAGGCCACATCATCACTGACCACGGTGAGATTGTGGTCAAACACAGGCCTATACATAGTAAAAAAAAAATACTTTAACATTCTATATTTTTTTCCAAATCTCTTGCAACAAAGGATATCGTCGACTTAAAGCTTGATAACATACTTTCTGTGGCCTCCTTTGTTGGGCCTGCGCAGATGAGGTAAATCGCAAGGTAGGTTTTTCCAAAAAAAATTGTGCCAAAAACCGTAGTACCGTAGTACTTCTTCGTATTTTTATTTGATGCAGATATAAATTCAAATTCAAAAGTGTCTTTATTATATGAGTTAGTTGCAAGTATTTTTAATCGTCAAAATATGTAGGTAAGTACTGAATAAATTAGTTTTAAGTTTGAGTCTATGTCTAGGTATAAGCTTTTACTGGTACCTCCTTAGTTGTAGAATTTTCCAAAATGCATCTTAGCCCTAATACTTCAAACTATCTGTTTGCCAAATTACAGCCCGATCCGTCCAGTGGTTTGAGCTGTGCGTTAATAGATCACTCAGTCAGTCAGTCAGTCACGCTTTCCTTTCATATATTTAGATTTCCTCAAGGCCTGCGATGCAACTGATCATCGGTTCTCAGTTGCATTTCCTCTTAGCGGAAAAAGCCCGCCTATCGCTTTCCCGATCCACTGACTTTCCGCAGAAGGAAAACATGATAAAAAAGTATGAGGAAAAGTAAATGAAAAGATTTGTTATCACGGCGGAGTCTTAGACTGGAAATACGCTCATAACGTAAAGAAACCTTCTATGGTAAAGCCCCTTTTACTAACGGAAAAATGCAAGTCCATTATGTGAGATGTTTTTTCCCATCCTTATCTACACTAATCGTACTAACAGTGCCGGATTAACCAAAGCCAAGAGTAGTGATTGCTACGGGCTCCCCGCGCAAAAGAGTGACGCTAGGTACAATACGGATGATGGAAAAATAAATCGGACAAATGCGAGTTAAACTCGCGTGGAGAGGGTTCCGTACATGTTTAACTAAGTTCCATAAATATTTTTAAATCTGATCCAAATTTGTTGATGGTAACTATAAAAAGTTTTTTTTTTTTGCATATCGTGTTTTCTAATAATGAAACCTAGCTACATCGATTTATCGCCACTGAAACCCCCTGCATACCAAATTTCATGAAAATCGTTGGATTATATATATATATATCCATGAATTGCAGGTTTAAAGGTATTAGATAGACTTCTTATAGGTTTTCCTGTAATCTTTAGGTAAAGAACTATTATCTGATATTTTTTTCAAAATGTTTGGCCCAGTAGTTTCGGAAATAAGTGGGGGAATGGTCAATTTTCACCAATTTTTCGCCTATTTTCTTAAATAACTTCAAAACTATTTATATTAAAATTCTAAAAAAAATATATTTGAAATCCTCATAACAAGCCCTTTCATTTGATATGTTACACAATATTGTCTGCAAAACTTTATTTTTTAATTTTCTAATTTACCCCCCAAAATTAGCCCCCATGTTTGAAATTCATTTATTTACGTAACACGTCCATGTTTGGGTCATCGACTTACATATGTGTACCAACTTTCAACTCAATCCAGTCCAATATTTTCGGACAGACAGACGCACGAGTGATCCTATAAGGGTTCCGTTTTTTTCGGAACCCTAAAAATCGGGAACCCTCTTGCTTCGAAGAACATGCTCGATGCACTGAAATACCTTAGTAAGTAACCTCATTTAAAAAAAAAAAAACAAAATCCAAAACTCGTTTATTCAGTTTAGGCCCTAATAAGGCACTTATGAATGTCAACAGTTACAATTTTTAGAATCTACTACCGGTTCCACATACACTTGAACTGAGAAGACTCCGGCAAGAAGAGGCTTATTTTATTGTGGATCTTTTTTTTTTTTGAAATTATGTAATTACAGTTGTTTTTTTAAATCACATACTTAGACTGTGATGTAGGTACGCTACTTTTAAACATAATTTCATTTCATACAAAAAGCTCAAAGCATCAATTTAAAAGTTTAGTTATGAAAAGGTTCCAAACGAACAGAGTTACCTACTTTCGTATACATAGAAGGTATTTATTAGAAATGATAATGCTTGATATACGTAATTATACACAGTTCATCCTTACAAAAAAAAACAAGTACCTAAAAAAATTTATAGACCAACAAAACCTTGCTACAAAAAATTTAAGAGTACTTGAAACTCAAGATATCTTTAAGTAACGTGTATAGCCAGACACTTGAACCATGGTCCAGTCACAATATTATCTATTAATAGGCAGGTAAATTCATATTACAACACACAAATAGAAAAATAACAAATCATAAAAAGCTTATGATTTCTAGGCTGTACCGTGGCTGTACCCAAGTCAAAATCTATATCGGCAATTAAAAAAAACAAAAGAGTATCAGTACTTACCACAAACAAGTTAAAATAATGAAGAAACTGGTTCGAAATTCTAAAATAATGTTAAAAGTAAACAAATAAAATGTTTTATTTTGAACGCAGAATCACTTTGGAATCGTTCTGACGTGTGTCACGCGTTCGCGAATAGAGGCAACTGGCTGGACGAACCGGATTCTGCGTTTTGCATTAAATTATAATACGTAATCGGTACTCTAACAAGTTATTAATAAGTACAGAATTATCCTTATAGCTTTAGGGTTCCGTTGTTAAACAACCTTACAATTTTGTCATGTCCGTCCGTCTGTATACCAGCCAGTTTACCTGTCTACACTATTACAAAGAGAATATTCGCATTTATATTTATAAACTCAAAAACTATTTTTTATTTATTAATTTATGTACACACACACACACAAGTAAAGGGAAAAGACAAAACAGATACAAAGGGACTGCTTATTTCTAATAGAACTACTGGCCCGATATTTTTTTTTCACCAGTAGAACGTTATATTATCACAGAGTAAAATTTGATATATTTTATTAAAAAAAAATTAGGATTCTAACGAAAACACCGGTGTAAAAAATGACCTATAAAATTCCTTAGGTACATCACGCAAATCGCACGAACAAGTACGTAATTAATCGAAGCAACAAACTTAAGTGCTTGCTTTATCTTTTTTTTTCATAAAAATGTTATTCTAGGATATCAAACCATAAGTGTCGATATTATATCATCTCGAAGTATCCACCTGATAATTACGTCAATTTGGCGATCGAAACTTTTTTTCGAATTAAAGGCGTTGCGGAACCCCACGGTATGCATGTTCCGTTACTTCCGTTATTATGCACTTGGACATTTTTTTTTGATACCTTGGAAATTTAGCGGCCTTTAGATGTTACAGAGAAAGGATTAGCTCCGCCACCCCGCTGTATTTTATGTTTTACCGGGATTGCATGATCTAATTCATAAGTTCCTGTGAAGGTCTATTTTAATTAAATAATATTACATTTCATTAGGCAACTTTTTATCCCCGGAAAACAAAAGATCGCTCGAGAACACGGGTGAAACCGTACTGCAATACTTTCTACTAAGAAAGTATGAAAAACATAAACCCCTGTCTTTGACATCGGGCACCCGAGCAAAAAGATATGATTCCGGCCAGGATCGAACTGGCGGCCTTCTGCGTGTAAAGCAGATGTGATAACCACTACACCACGGAACCCGTTGAATTAAGCATCGAATTTATGCAATATAAAAATTAGAACACAAATTAAAGATGATTTTACCAGTTTTATGTCTACGAACTAGAAGCATTATTGTTATAAGTATATATCCTGATTGGGACGAAGGCGACTCTACTAAATATTTGTAGACAGTATTCCTTTATGGTATTTTCATAGACCAAGCTCTGCTTTGTGCTCAGCAGATGGCAGTGTCATACTCAACTAATTTTACTTTAAAGCGCCATCTATTGTCGAGTAGTAATACCTAAAGATAGTTTATTCTCTCAACAGTAAACTATCAATAGATGTCACTTCATGAACTTTTATTGAAATGCATCTTACAATTCTTGCAAAATGCAAAGATTTTGCTCATTGAAAATTATTAAATTCAAGCTAGCTGGCACTTGGGGTAATCTCTTTATGGCTTTTTGTAATTAACATAGATATTCGAATCAATAGTTTGTCTATCAACATTTACCTACCACAATGAGAATGTAGTCAAATGCGTAAATAAAGGTACTTTTTAGTTTTTTTTAACCATGTTATAGTACCCTTTCGGTCACAGAAACCTTGGAGATATATCAAGCTTACGTCATACCTTTTAACCTTACGGACTTGCTGACGTCACACCGAATGACGTCACTAAAAGGCTACGAATCTAAAAATAAAATGTCTATAATTATCTTGAAATATTACATAGTGTTAAAAATAATAGCATATTCACAAGATTCTTATCAAATAAAGAATATCGTTTAGAGTGCTTTACACTAGAATAAGATTTATATCAAAAGATATGGAAAGAAAGTTTCCCAACAAACTAACGATTTTGATGAAAATATGCTTCATATATTATGGATTTAACATAGGATTAATTTAGTCTCGGGATATTGAAGAAATCGAATATTTTCCGCTGGGGCAGGTCGGTTCTCGAGTAGTGACCATGAACTGGAAGACGTAGCGTTGGCCACCACACGTTCCCGCAAGGTGGACCGATGATCTTGTGAGGGTCGCGGGAAACCGTTGGATTCGGGTAGTGCATGAACGGTAATCGTGGAGATCATTGGGTTCCAACTTGCTAGGTCCACCCGTTTCTGAGAAAATCAGTGGTGACACATGGACAGACAGAAGGACAAGAGAGTGATCTTATAAGGGTTCCTTTTTTACCTTTTGAAATAAAAAGAAATGAAATGAAATATTATTTATTCAAATAGACCTTCACAGGCACTTATGAATTGTCAGACTCTAAAGCACGGCTCGGAAGGTAGCTTTTGCTGAGAAGAGCCGGTAATAAACTCAGCAAGGTTTTGAGGTACGGAACCCTAAAAAAGGAATAGATGAGGAGCACTTGAGAGCCAGTTGCCTTCTTGACATTGTAACGGGTCGCCTTTTGTAAAAAATGCATCCAAGCGTATAATTGAGTGACATTAAGAGGAGGCTCTCAGCGTATGTCTCCGTCCCTTACTAAATCTCTCAATTTCTCAATTTTTTTAAAAACTGTTCCCCGTCACGTATTCTCTAGTTTAACATATATTTTTTCCATATCTCTTGGACCAAAGAATACAGAGAAAAACGCATTTTAGAATCATCAGTTCACGTATAGCATCGCCCATCTCTTTTAAAAATAAAAATAGAATATAAGGTATATTCGTCTAAAGAAAAAAGTTATCTCTCTATAAAGTCTATTATCTGCGTGTTGACCGTTCTACGTGGTCAAAGATTATACCTAAACGTACCTGGTAATCATACAGCTATGCAAGATAATGATAACTTATCAAACATTGTCTGTAGACACCTGCATATTATTACTGTTTGCTGATTCATGGATTAGTAACGAATAGAAGTGGCATTCAATTAATATTTTTTTACACTAATCATGTAAAAAAAACTATACACTAATTATTTGTAGCTTTATTCCTACTATTTTGAACGCTTCAACCGATTAAAAAGTACTTAATTATCCTGGGTATTTTTTCACACGGTTATCTGATCCTATAATATCAATATTTTTTTTTTTTTTATCAGCAACATAATAAATAAAACCTGCCATTTTAATTTCTGTTTCTTTTTGTGTACTACAAACGCTACCATAATTTGCCGTGAAATCTATATTTTTCATGGAGTAAACCAGAGAGTGTTACTTTTTGACTTTTTGAATTTTATTCAGTAAAACTATTCCATATTTTATTCCAGGATATGATCTATTTCATTGCCAAGTTTCATCCATTAAGGTGGAGGCTTCGGTTGGAGCGTTAAATTCAAATTTTATCACGTTTTTTGCTAATTGCAGCTCAGTTATAGGTCGTAAGTTATCAACATGTTATTTGCGACAAGAATGGTAGTATATTTACTGATTAATAACAAAATAAATCATTAACATATTCCTCCAAGGTATATTACTGACATATACGACTATTTCATGAAAATGTTACGAAGTCCGTTAAGCAAGTTTCTCGAGTGATTATGTCGACTGATTCACGAATATTACTGACATTTATCATGTTAGTATAATAAGTAGTTTTTATCATGGTTAACCAGTGATATTGGATTATTGCCATATCTAAACATTCTTATGTTATTAATCATCAAAATTATCATTAAATTAATCTATCGATATAGATTAGCAGCATGAGATATAGCTTATTTTTTCCGCAAGAAACTATAATGGTAGTCGCGTAAATATTTCTTTTTAATTTTTAATTAATTAATTACAATATGTGGGTCAAAAAAGTGTTTTTAATTTTAGGTAAGTGTATCATCATTATACCATCAACAGACTTGAAACGTGAACTGGCGTCTACCACTCTTAAGAGTATCACTAACGCCAATGACCTTAGGGCCTACTACGAAAAACGATACACGACAGTTCGATCATCGTTGTCAAATGAACCAATAGAATTGCAGCAATCTGACGAGACGTAAATTTTGTGCAATTCTATTGGTTAATAATTTGACAACGATGATCAAACCGTCGTGTATCGTTTTTCGTAGAAGACCCTCTTGACCTTAGTCCGTAAAAATAGAAAAAAAAAAGAAATTATTTTGAAAATTCTCTGAAACTACTGAACCAAACATTTTGAAAAAATACAGCAAATAGTTCTTATATACCTTTCATATAGATTACAGGAAAACCTATCAGAAGTCTATGGTATTATGAAATGACATAGGAAATTACGGAACCCTCTGAATCGCGACTCTCGGTGCGCGAGTTACACTCGCACTTTGCCGGTTTTTTGAAGTTAATTATTGTATTGTCTTCATTACAATATATCCGTGTTTTCAAAGACCGAATGATACCCCATTTTACCTGTCTGTCTATAGGTATATCAGACACAGACAGACAGACAAGAAAGTGATACTATATTGGTTCCTTTTGAGATACGGAGCCCTAAGAAGGTATAAATGAAGGTAAAGAAAGAAAGAAAAAACATTTATTAATGACAACACACAACATAACAAAATTGAAAAAAAAAAAAAAAAAAAAAAGAGTACAAAAATCCCAACAAACTAACAATAATGTATTGTTGCGCGATGTCAAGAATAGGTCCTCAGGTCGATAAATAAATATCAACCCTCGCGCTGGTTTTCAGTCAGGGCCTATAACAATTTTTTATTTTATAAATATCCTGGGACAATTTCGTCACACACGGTTATCTGATCCCAAACTAAGCAGAGCTTGTACTATGGACAACCAGATAACTGATATACTACATACACTTACTACTTTTTTTTATAAATATATACTTATATAGATAACTAGCTGTTCCGCGCGGTTTTACTCGCGTTCCCGGGATAAAAAGTAGCCTATAACCTTCGGGAATAATGTAGCTTCCTATTAGTGAAAGAATTTTTCAAATCGGTTAAATAGTTTCGGAGCCTATTCAATGCAAACAAACAATCAAATCTTTCCTCTTTATAATATTAGTATAGAAGTATATATATAGATTACACCCGGACACAGGACAAACAGACATGTTCATGCACACAAATGTTTGTCCTGGATGGGAATCGAACCCACGACCTGCGGCGCAATAGGTGGTGTTTTAACCAACTGCGCCATCTGGCCCGTATAACTATAACATCACGATTTCACGAACATACAGTGACACCTCATAGTATAAGTTTGATCGTATCTTCGTCTTCACCAGGATGCGTTCTTCACACTCACTCCGTGGCTGGTATCTGGTCGTGCAGCCAGGACAGCGACTGCTCTGACCTGGCCGGCAGCACGTGCAGTGGCGGCGCTTGCCTGTGCCCGCTGGGCCAGCAGTCCGTGCTGGGAGGCACAGTTTGTGCTGATTGTAAGGCTTTAAAACTCACTAGCTGTCCCCCGCAGTTTCACCCCCGTTCCCGGGATAAAAAGTAGCCTATATGTTATTCCAGGGTATGATCTATCTATGTGCCAAGTTTCATACAAATCCGTTCAGTAGTTTTTACGTGAAAGAGCAACAAAGATACATACATACTGACAAACTTTCGCATATATAATATTGGTAGGACTAGCGACCCGCCCCGGCTTCGCATGGCTTTTCTTTACTATAATATGCATGTATTATACACATAAACCTTCCTCTTGAATCACTCTATCTATTGTTGAAATCCGATGTATTTAAAAGATCTAAGCGAACAGATAACGGAAGCGACTTCATTTTATTGTATCCTACAAATGCGAAAGTTTGTGAGTATGTTTGTTACTCTTTCACGCAAAAACTACTGAACGGATTTGGATGAAATTTGGAACACAGATAGTTTATAACCTAGATTAACACATAGGATACTTTTTATCCCGGGAAAACATAAGATCCCTCGGGAACGCGGGTGAAACCACGGGGCGGAAACTAGTATTGTATATGTACTAGCTTTCTACACTTAGGGGTTGAATTTTTATGAACACTTTCTTAGCTTATGTCAACGTCAAAATAGCTGTCTGTATGCCAAACAGCCCGACCCGTCCAGTGGTTTGAAACGTGCCTTGATAGCTCAGTCAGTCACATATTTAGATTAGACTGCAGAATGGCCGCCATTATGTTTAATTCGTTATATATTTCTAGTGTCTCCGTATCACACATCAACGTGCGTGGAAGATCATCAATGCTCCAGACTGTTCACCTCCTTCGAATGCCGGCGGGATGATGAGTCACAAGGTATATACTTCACCAATATTCATCGAACTAACCAGAGCTTGTACTATAGAAACCAGAAAACAGATATACTTAGGGTGGGTTGTGCTAGCAAAACCGTTGCTCTGACAGACAATTTAACGATACCGTTGGATGGTGCAACCCACCCTTAATCAAGTAATTTTGATAGGCAAAAAGAACAAGGATAGGTACTATTAAACGATGCCCCGGAATCAGTTTTAAAAAAGAAAACTGATTTAATACCAACTATAAATAAACCGGACAAGTGCGAGTGTGATTCGCACTGAGGTTTCCATTATTCCCTATGTTACTCTAAATACCATAGACTTCTTATAAGCTTTCCTGTAATCTATAGGTAAAGAACAAACTATTAATTTTTTTTCAATTTTTTTTAAATTTCAACTCAATCCAGTCCAGTATTTTGGGACAGACAGACATACTAACTTTTCACGGACTTTTTGAGACAACTTGAAAAGCCACTATACACGTAATCATTTCTTTTCACTTCACTGGTGCACTTATATTGATCTTTATTGGACAACACACCACATAAAACTTAAAATACACGATTTTATGAAAATAAAACGAAAACGCAACGTCACTTCGCAAGTTCTCGCCAAAAAGCTACCTAAAATCACTTTTTTTTACTATGTATAGGCCTGTGTTTGACCACAATCTCACCGAGGTCAGTGATGATGTGGCCGATGATGGTAAGCACACAAAGCCTATAAAGGAACTGGCTCTCAAGTGCAGCTGTCGGAACACACCGAAAGTTGCTTGGCCAGGCGGGTACTACAAACTACCCCACCACTCGCTCCCAATTAGTTCAAGCGGCCCGAGCTGCCATTATTAATCCGACCGCCCCCAATTAGTCGTAACTCGTACAAAGTCCTCCCCCGGTAACGCCCTGAGCCGAGGTTCGTTACCCCATTCGGGGGTGCCCTCCGGCGTTGTTACCTAAATATTACCCGGCGGAGAGCCCTCTGCTCTCGCCGATTTGTCCGGTAAGGTTGTTGCAGCCATCAGAGGCTACCAACTTTAGTCCTTTAAAAAAAAAACCCCTACCACTGAGCTATGGTTTCCTCTTCCTTAACCGAAAGCTCAAGTTCATTGTAGGATTCGAACCCGGGACCTTCGTCTCGGGATCCGACGTCACTACCACTGAGCTATCATCGCCTTAAAATCCATTTGATTTATAACTTTGTTTTCTTTCAGAAGGCAGCTGCTTCTGCCAGCCGGACAACCACTACTTCCTGGGTCGTTGCTGGCGAACTGTCAACTATGGCGACCCCTGTACCAGAGACGAAGAGTGCCTCGGGGTGCTGAGGGATCCCTACAGCTTGACCTGCAACGGTACCTGTGCATGTGCTGAAGGCTACTATTACAGACAGAGAGAAGAATGCCGGAAGATTGCTACAGGTAATTGACTTTTTCTCATAAAAAATCAGTGTAGATTAAAAAAGCTACATAATACTGAAACCAACGCAAAAAGAATTATTAAAATCGGTTCATGAACAAAGAAGTTATGCGTGAACAAACATAATAAAAAAAAACATACAACCGAATTATTGAGAACCTCCTCCATTTTTTAAGTCGGTTAAAAATATGTTTAATAATATTTCTATTGTTTCAGCGGTAGGTGAAGGTTGCGTGCTGGATGAAGACTGCCAGTTCCCGGGTGGTGCCTGTAACATCAACTTATTTGTCTGCTACGACATATACGATGATTGTAAGTATCTCTATCTGCTTTTTCCGATATTATTTTATTCATGTATCTCCTCTATCTTTGTCATATTTTTTAAACACACGGTTTGTGTATTTTGCCAGTGTCAAGTTATATTTTAAGTTATGTTAATGGTCGCAGCTAGGTGACGCCTCACTGAGCGCTAGTTGACGCCTAGCTGTAAGCCGTTCGTGAGCTTGTCCCGAGGCGAGGCGATTAGTGTACGTTGCAGTAAGGAGTTTCATACAAACAATACTAAACGGCTCGAGTTGATACGGTGACGATCCTTTTCCGAGTTGATTAATGAGCTACAACCTTAAATCATCTTTCAAGTTATAGTCAGTGACAGTCGTCCGTTTATGTCCGGTTTTAGTATAGTCACAGAGTTAATAATATGCTTTTGTACAGTATAATGGTGGTCGTTCTACTAAAACTTTTTACGGGCTTTTTGAGACAATTTGAAAAGTCGATATATAAAGAAAGGATTAGAAAGAAAGAATTAAATTTATTTGTGGCATACTAGGCCTAAAATGTACAAGAAGAAAAAAAAAATAAAAAACAAAAAAAAAAATAAACAACATAAAAATATACAAGTAATCATTTCATTTCACTTCAATGGTGCACTTGTATTGATCTTTAAAGATATAATATAAATAGATAAAATACCACCTATTCTACTAATAATATATATGCGAAAGTTTGTGAAGACGTATGTTTGTTACACTGAACGGATTTGGATGAAACTTGGCACATAAATAGATCATACCCTGAAATAATTATGTAGGCTTCTTTATTCCGGGAAAAAATAAGATCCATTGGAAACGCGGGTGAAACAGCGGAGCTCGAGCTAGTATTACAATAAAACTCAAAACACACGATTTTATGAATATAATCGAAAACCTATATATTATTTATTCTTTGATCGAAAACGTACTTCGCAAGTTCCCGCCAAAAGTCCTCTGTCATATTGACTTTTTTTAACAGCTACAAGAAACGACACGCAAGTCCACACACATGCAGCCACGCTTACAAACACCGCAAGCTCAACGCGACAGTATGGTACCTCGTGTGATATAGTAACACCCTGCGCGGAGCCCTATGTGTGCTCACAGGGCTCCTGTGTGTGCCCCATAGGTTACTATGGTGAAGATGGACTATGTCTGGCTGGTAAGCTAAATAATACTTAATTTATGATATAAATTAGGATTATTTTAGATCGGTGTTGTTTTTAACCTCCTCCAAAAAAAAACAGGAGGTTCTCAATTGGCTGTTTGTTCACGCATAAATTTTTTGCTTATTAACCGATTTTAATAATTATTTTTGAGTTGGGTTCTGTATAGCTCCAAGGTCCCATAATAATTTATTGACTTTGAAGGAGGCTTTACTCTTTTTTTAAAAGTTACGCCCTTAAACGGTAAACGCCTGCCAAAATCGTTTGCCGAATTTCTCGCGAAATCAGTGAAGCCATCTTTGTTGTACACGTCTCGTAGCCCCATTGTAGAGCAGCTACGAGCGCTACCGTACCGTAATATCCAAGATTATTATAAAATTGTGTCTTTTACTAAGTACCTATTAACGTTAGGTAGGTTTCTATGTAATAGATAAGGTATGTTTGTGTGTATTTGTGAGGGTGTGTTTGTGAATTTTGGGTTAGGATGTATGCGTGTTTGTCTGTGTGTCAGTCACGTTTTTATTTTATACTTGCTGTTCGGCGCGGTTTCACTCGCGTTCCCGGGATAAAAAGTAGCTTATAACCTTCAGGAATAATGTAGCTTATTAGTGAAAGAATTTTTCAAATCGGTTCAGTAGTTTCCGAGCCTATTCAATGCAAACAAACAAACAATCAAATCTTTCATCTTTATAAAATTAGTATAGATAAGTATGATTCGTTTTATACGTATTTTGACTATATTTATTTATGTTTCGTGTATTACAGAGTTGGGCTCGCCATCAACAGCTGATCAATGCAGGGGTCTATTCGCTGAAGCCAGGAATGGTATCTGCACATGCCCAGTCAACTTCTACTTCGAAGAGAACATGAGAGACTGTGTCAAAGGTGAGGATAAGTTTTAGTTGTGACATTTCTTATTACTACCAGCCGCCTCGTTCGTCCACGCAACGTTTTAGTCGCACGTTCTTACTGCGAAGCATTGGGATGTGGAATGAGCTCCCCATCACGGTTTTCCCTCAGCGCTACGACATGGGGTTCTTCAAAAGGGGCGTGAAAAAAGCTCTTCAAGGACCCCTGGTATTGCAAATGTCCATAGGCGGCGGTGACCACTTACCATCAGATGGACCGTTAGCCTGCTTGTCAACCAGTTGACATAAAAAAAAAACACTTAGAACATGTAACAGCTTTTATTTTTCATTTAGTACTCCTATTGGGGTAATTGCCCTAGTAAGGCCCTGTATCAAAATTTTTGGGGGGCCCAAACTAACGTGATTTTTCTTATAAAATGCGTGTCCCAGCAGTCTAGTCTAGCGTCATAAAATCTTGGCATCGGGCTCCGTATCTTATTCTTATTCTGTATGGGGGCGATGCGCTTGCACTGACGTCCCGCTTGGGGTGTATTGTGCATTCCCCCCTGCCAGCTTTACCCAAGCCATCCTAGCTCCTTAAAGTAGCGGAGTGTGGCCTTAGGGTGCTGACAAATTTGCTTCAGTGATGTAGGTGTTGTTATTGACAGTGGTGGCGAAAGCATCCCTGAAACTGTTTCCACGGTTTGTGGCTCCCGCAAACCAGAACGGTTCTGATTTCTTCCGTGACTGTACAGTGCAATAGCATATGTTCCACAGTTTCATCCTCCTGCATACAGCCCCGACATAGGGAGCTGTCCGTAGCTCCTATCTTATGTAAGTGGTAGTTTAAATTGCAGTGGCCTGTAATTAGGCCTACAATCATCCTTAAGGGTATACCTTCGGTTGGAGCGCAAAATTCAAATTTTATCAAATTTTTGGCTAATTGCAGCTCAGTTATAGGTCGTAAGTTATCAACATGTTATTTGCGAGAAGAATGGTAGTATATTTACTGATTAATAACAAAAGAAATCATCAACATATTCCTCCAAGGTATATTACTGACATATACGACTATTTCATGAAAATGTTACTAATATACCTTGGAAGGATATTTTGATAATTTCTTTTGTTATTAATCAGTAAATATACTACCTTTCTTCTCGCAAATAACATGTTGATAACATACGACCTATAACTTAGCTGCAATTAGCAAAAAACGCGATAAAATTTGAATTTAACGCTCCAACCGAACGTTCCCCCTTAAGTCTATTTTCTGTAATCGGGCTCCGTATCATTGATAAGGCGTTAACTATGCCCCTAGGCTGGTAATTACAATTCATAAGCACTAGCGCTTGAAATTGACGTAATACCTAAATAAAAACCCAAATTCGGGAAAAAATCAAACTGTGGACAATCCGTTCATGTATGTTCTGTACCTTATGAAATTAATAAATAGACTATTATAACTTGGTATATTGTATCTCCTAGCGACCCGTCGCATCTCAGACGCGTGCATCTCGGACTGGAACTGCCACACGTTCGGCGCGGCGGCGCGGTGTGGAGCCCCACAGGAGCCCTGGCCACTGCGCTCCTGCGAATGTATTCCCGAGCTGGCTGTCTGGGACGCTAACAGGAATATGTGCAGGCTGTTTGCTGGTAAGCCGTGGTGTAGTGTCGTAGTCTTGCTCTGGAATCTGAAGCTGGTAAACTTCTCGACCTCTCCCAGCTGCTCGGGTTTTGATGTGACGATTGTATCATTCTCAATCTTCAGCTTAGTCAGTTGGCTCTGCCCAACAGAAAGACTTGTTGCAAACACTTAGAGCCTTTATTCCGCTCGATGGCCTCTTAAATTTGTATTAAATTGGCGTGTATTTAGTCCGCATTTACACCGAAGCACTTTCCTTTTTAGGGTTCCGTACACAAAGGGTAAAATGGGACCCTAAAAGAAGATTACTATAAGACTCCGCTGTCTGCGCGTCTGTCACCAGGCTGTATCTCATGAACCGTGATAGCTAGACAGTTGAAATTTTCACAGATGATGTATTTCTGTTGCCGCTATAACAATAAATAGTAAAAAACAAAATTAAATAATAAAATTTAAGGTGGCTCCCATACAACAAACGTGATTTTTTTTTGCCGTTTTCATAGATAATGGTACTGAACCCTTCGTGCGTGACTCCGACTCGCACTTAGCCAGTTTTTTTATTTACACCAGGGGTTCCCTATCTTTTTGTACTGCCTTTACATGTTGTAATTTTTTTGCGGATCCCTTGTAAAAGAAGATACCCGCGTGTAGCGTTAGAGCATGACGTAAGTATACCGATTCGTGACGCCCCTGGGACAGCCCCGACGCCCCTGGGACAGCCACTTGACGCCCCAGGGCGTCACGCCGCACGGTTTGGGAACCCCTGATTTACACTATCTTTTTATACCAAAGTACAAATTGACACATATTTGTTGACATAATAAAAAACATGAACAATATTCTCGATGGCAGGTATTGGAGAGTTTTGTGAGGTGGACAGTGACTGCATGGCTGGTGAACTGGAGATCCGCTGCGTGGTGGACTCGGTCGGCAACGGGACCTGCGCCTGCCCTGATGGGTACATCGCTGATGGTGGACTCTGCCTTACTACCGGCCTGGGTTAGTTTATCATTAGGTTTATGGAGTAACAAGGTGGATGATTCCTCTATTGAAAAGGGAAAATCTTCCGTCATGCTGGGTCATCGTGCCTGGGAACCGCAGTCCTACTGTCGATATTGGAATCTTGTATATCTGCGAATGCGCGAACAAACTTTACTAGCGCGATGTAGGTTTGTATGTAGATAGTGTTGATATATTGCAGCGCCATCTATCCATTAGGTGTCTGAACTACAGACGCTACAGGTTTTTGAGAATAGGAATGTTGCTGATGCGGATTTATTTATATTTGCGGTTGCGGATGTGGATATCTTAAGTATAGGTACATCCGTGGATGCGAATGTAAAGTTGATTTTAAAGAGATTGGTCTTTGTGTTACTGTATTTTTAATTTATTTATGTTAAAAAAAAAACAATTCTTTTATTTATATGCATTCAAAAGGTTGAAAGGTAAAGTTGTTTTTAAAGAATTACATTGTAATTATTGCCATAATTTAAATCTATTAATGGTAAAAATATGGTTTTTAATGTAGATTTTTAAATGAATAATCAAATTTTAGTATGAATATTTCATTGGTGCGTTATATTTGATACAATTAACAATATATTTAATAGCAATGTAGCTTATCGGATTTCAACCTGTTTCGTAGTTGTTACTATGTTAATTCCCATAGTTAGGTTACCTCTCGTCCTTCTGACGCAACTTTCACAACATCCGCAGCCGCAAAATGCGGATGTTTCGCGAATGCGGATGCTGATAGTTAACTTGACAATTAACAAGGCTTATAAATTAAATATTTTTTCAGGTCTCGGGGATTCCTGCCAAGCGAGCCAGGAGTGCACAGAGACTCTAAACACTGTATGTGATGCTGGAAGGTGCTCGTGTGGTGATGGGTACCAGGAGGTTGATGACTTCTGCGCTCCTAGTAAGTATGGAACTCCGACTTAGACAGAATATTTTCAATTTTTCCTCTATCTGTACTATAAGACGTTGCTTCGTACCAAATTTCAAGATTTTGAGTTCATGGGAAGTACCCTGTAGGTATTGATTCCCTTGCGAGTGTCGAAAATTTGCAGCATAAACGGCTGTATCTTTTGATTGCCTTGGCTTAGAAGTTTTTTTTTTTCACAGCTCCAAGGAACAGTAGACTTGAGTATTTGATATGAATTTCAGCTTGATACCTCCACGCGTTGCTGAGACACACAGACAGACCGACAACAAAGTGATCCTATAAGAGTTCCGTTTTTTCCGGAACGGAACCCTAAAAGAGATAATTTCTCGTTTCACAGTTATCGGCGGGAACTGTTACGTCGACTCAGACTGTGTGATAGAGAACACAGTATGTTACAACGACACTAGAGAGCTCACCTGTCAATGCGAAAGCGGTTTTGTTGAGTACGACGACGTATGCTGGCCGGGTGAGTGATTTATTTACAATTTATAGGCATCCTATTGGGCGTCGCCACCATTTAATACAGCTTTAATAGATTTCCCTTTATAGTGGACAACCGTGTGACGGCATTTAAACGCTTTTGTTTCTGGGAACTTATATTGAAAATTTCATGTGGAAAAACAAAGTTAACTAGCTAGCTAGCTATCAGTGACCTCCGCTGTCAGATGGCCGACGCCTAATAGGTTAATCTCGGCCTCTGTCAAAGTGGCCGAAGATGGTAAGCACAAAGCTTGGAATATCTGGCTTTCAAGTGTAGCTGTCGAAATATACTGGCGACATATATGTAGGCGACAGATTTGTAGAGATTTTGTATAGAGTTCCTCAAGGCTCTATTTTTGGCCCTACTTTATTTTTATTTTTTATCAATGACCTACGTCTTGCGTACGACCATGTCGTGAAGGAATGACTTGCCATGACTTGTCATAATAATAATAATGTTTTATTTCATAAACCTAATCAAATAGTCATAATACGTGGTTGAGATTTCCATTTAAGTATAAAGTATACTGGTGCTAGGAGACCTCACTCTTCCATAACAAAGTATACTTATGATATAGGCGTAATAAATTAAAGTATTATTCTACTTATTACAATGGTGTCGATTCTGTTGTTTACGAACTAAATAAATTTAATCTCACTATATCTCTTTCTAATAGTAAATATAAGAAAGGGATGCAAGATATTTTAGTCCTGTCAGTTTAATCCGATCACACATTTCAACGTGAATTTAAGTTCGATCTTTAATGGTCACGACTATTTACCCGTACATTACGACGGTATGGATTAAACTGACAGCATTAAAAATGTTCTATCTTTTTTCAATAAGGTTGAAATGAAAGATAGGTGACTTGTCTAATATTAGTTAAGTTCGTAAACAAAAGAATCGGCACCAATATCAAATTATTCAATCAAATTGTCATAATAACAGGGGGGGGGGGGTATAGAAATACGGCTCGGGTTGATACGGTGACGATCTCATTCCGAGTTGATATGTGTACAATCTTAATGTTGATCATTAAAAATTAAAAATAGCACCAAAAGATACGTGATAGCCCAGCTGACCAATTAATCGTAACTCGTACTAAGTCCTCCCCCGGTAACGCCCTGAGCCGAGGTTCGTACCCCATTCGGGATGCCCTCAGGCGTAGTTACCTAAATGTTACCCGCCTGAGAGCCCTCTGCGCTCGCCGGATTAACCGGTAAGGTTGGTGCCATCAGAGGCTACCAACTTTAGTACTTTCACAGTTGATATGTTTAAACGGTGAGCGTATATAGGTATTGGCTATCTGTGCACCAGCTTGAGAACCGAAAGTGACCAGACCATATAAGATCTTATCTATTTGTTTTTGTATTATTAATATTTTTATATCTGTAGATGTGTAATATGGCTTTTTTGGCTGAAATAAAGATTATTATTATTTAAAATGTATAGCGTCACTGGGTTGGTTTGTATTGTAGGTGTGTCGGGTCACAACGCGTCCTGCGAGGTGTCGGCGCAGTGCGAGCGGGCGCTGGGCGCGGCGAGCGCGTGCGCGGCCGGCGCCTGTGTGTGCGCCGACTCGCACCACTACCGGGACGGCGCCTGCTGGGAAATCACCGGTCTGTAAATCACCACTACCACGCTATGGTATCGGCCATACAAATCGGTGGAACACTAAAATATCTCAAGTGATTTTAGTATTATAGTGGTGCCGATTCTGTTGTTTGCGAACTTAACTAATATTAGACAAGCCACCTCTCTTTAATTTTAACCTTATTGAAAAGATAGAACATTTTTAATGCTGTCAGTTTAATCCATGTGTACGGGTAAATAGTCGTGACCAATCGCGCTTAAAATCACGTTGAAATAAGTGTTCGGACTAATCTGACAGGACTGAAATATCATTCATCCCTTTCTTATATTAAGTCAGAAAGAGATAAAGTGAGATTAAATTTGTTTAGTTTTTAAACAACAGAATCGGGACCATAATTGGGATCAACATTCTATTATGTATATTTATTATGTAGGTATCTTCGAGGTTTGCAGCAGTAGCAGTCAATGTTATCTGTCAGATATATCTGACAGATTGGTCTGTAGGAACGGCCTCTGTCAATGTGATTTCGATTATCCCTACTCAGAAGCATTACATACATGCGGTAAGTTGTATCATCCTGTATATGTTTTTGGTGCCTTTTGTTTTAATTTTGTTTTTTTTTTTTCTCAAGTTTTTAACTTTCACCTGTCCCGTTGTCTGTAATGTTTTGCAAGTTAAATTTGACCCGCTTTCCGGTTTCCGATTGAGCTGAAATTTTGCATGAATATGCAAATTGCGTGATAATTCAATATTATGATGACGTGGAACTGATCTGATGATGGAGCTGGAAGGTGGCCATAGGAAATCAGCAATAAAACCACATACTCCCATCGTGTTTGGACTCGTTTGATTCGTCTTGACGAGTCTTTCAATGGTAACCAGGGTCTGATGATGGAGCTAGAAGTGGCCATAGGAACTCCGAAATAAAACGACCCCGTCGTGTTTGGGCTCATTGGAACCGTCTTAACGAGTAGTTGAAGACTGTGCTAAAAAGTACAGTCGGCAATAAAAGCTTGTACCACAAATGAAATTATTGACAGAATTTTTTTATTTAAAATTGAAGCTACGATACCAAGTCATGTCGAGAACAGAAGTTTAGCCGACGCACAATTTCTCATTTGTTTTCTCTTTTTCAGTTTCATCAGCTTCGAACATCTTGGGCAGCCTCTCAATTATCATAACAGCACTATTGTACCTATATATGAGTTAAATTAGATGCTAAAATTAAATTATTTTTATTATGTACATTGTTTTTGTTTTATTTATGTGGCCGTATTGAACGACTGAACTTATTCCTATATAATATCACGTCGCGTTGGGTTTACTCGTCCCGTTCAAGGGTTCTCGTCCCGTTCAAGCGGCCCGAGCTGCCTCCAGTATTCCGACCGCCCCTAATTAGTCGTAATGAGGGATAACAACAAAAAAATCTAATTAGTCCGTCAGTTAGATTATCAAAAAATATTGGATACGTATTTTTTATTTTGATCCGAAAACAAAAAATAACGGAGATACAGTGCGTTAAAATTTTCCGGTCTGCAAAAAGTGTACTAAAAAGTAGTTGTACGATGACGTCACAAGCCCCAATCCTGCACTTTGATGGGACTTATCTTTGTTATTTCTTATTGATTTGATAAAATAAAAAATACGTATCCAATATTTTTTGATAATGTAACTGACGGACTAATTAGATTTTTTTGTTGTTATTCCTCATTCATACTATGTCCTCCCCCTCTCCCGGTAACGCCCTGAGCCGAGGTGCCCCCCCTGTGGGGTACGGACCGGGCGTGGTTTCCTAAACTTTAACCCGGTTGAGAGTCATCTGAGCTCAGCGATTTGTCCGTATAAGCCACTTCTGGCTAACACCTTATTGTCCAGCGCAGCGGAGATTAATCTATATGGCACCGTATGATTGCGAACACCGGCAAATCAGATTTTTTCGAAAGTTAAAACATAGTAAATTGTAAAAATTCAGGGTATTACCGTGGGTGGAATTCGTTTGGGGCAGCTGCCCTCCCCTGCCTCCCTCGGTACGCCCATGGACAGTGTTCCGTTTTTATAATTAACTAGCTGTTCCTCGCGGCTTCACTCGCGTTCCCGGGATTAAAAAGTAGCCTACAACCTTTGGGGATAATGTAGTTTCTTATTAGTGAAAGATTTTTTCAAATCGGTTCAGTACTTTCGGAGCCTATTCAATGCCAACAAACAATCAAATCTTTCCTCTTTATAATATTAGTATAGATATACATAAAATTGTGAACCATCCCAGATTGGTCGGGGTTGATTTCACGCATAGATAACTTTTTTGCTTAATAATAGGCTAGATGACAGTGTCAAAAATAAATGACCAAACACTAACCAATGCATAAAACATCTGAAAACACGCGGAAACATCAAATATGTATATTTAATGCTTTCTATGATTTTTAATTACCAGTAGAACCACTAAGAGTAGATCATTTGATGCTGTGAAACTATGACGTCATAGCTTAGTATTTCATACAATATTCCATGTAACCGATCGTTTTGACATTTATTAGAGAGTAGCTGATTTGATAAGTCAGTCATCTACCCTATTCTTCTTGCGTTAAGTTCTGTATAGCTCCAAGGTATACATTTTATTGTCTTTGAAGCAGGTTTTACTCTATTTTAAAAGTCGATTATTTAATAAACTATTTAAAACCCACAAAACCAACTGTATATCATCCGCCATCTTTGGCGACAGCCAAAACGTGGCTCGTCACGTTCGACCTAGCTACACTATCCCGAGTGCTATAAATAGACTACTTTTTATCCCAGGAAAACGCAGGATCCTTTGAAAACGGAAGGAAAACCGCGGGGCGGATGCTAGTTTTAAATAAACACTCTTTCTTATTCAATAAAGTAATTACATACACGACATAGCAGTTACGAGCATGAAAATTGAAGTTAATTTTCTTGTAATTGATTTTTAATGACTTTAAGGTATGCTTTATGTAAATTTTTTGCTATGATAGCTTCAGTGGCTACGTCAAGTGCCGTGCTGAAGGTCGCGGTCCAATCTTACAATGAACTAGCCTAGCAGAGCAAACTCTCCTGCTTTTCCAGGAGATTCCATGTTTTTTGGAATTCCATGAAAATCTGCATTATTCATGGGCTTTGTAGCTAATTCTGTGGTTGCCAATTTATGAACAGCACATATTAATAAAATATGTATTAAACTATCGACAGACAATGTAATTCAAGACATGAACTTATTACCTTACCAACTAGGTACATGATTGCATTATACCTAAGAATAATATAGGGATGATGAGTGGGTAAAAAATAATTAATTCTGTTTACTCCGTCAGTTAGGTTATCAAAAAATATTGGATAAATATTTTTTATTTTATCAAATCAATAAAAAATTACAAAGATAAGTCGCATCAAAGTTCAGGAGTGGGGGCTTGTGACGTCACGATTTTGTAAAAAGTGTACTAAAACGTGACGTCACGCGAAATTTTAATGCACTGTATCTTCGTTAAATTTGTTTTATTAAATAAAGAAAAAACATGTGTCCAATATGTTTTGGTAATCTAACTGTCGGACTAATTAGATTTTTTAGTCATCACCCCTCTGTAGCCTAGCTTTAGGCGAAGGAAAACATTGCGGGGAAACCATAGGCTACTCTTAGTTACAAATCTGTAGCCAAGCATTTACCGTTGTTTCAACAGCTGCACTTGAGAGCCAGCACCCTTTTAGGCTTTGTGCTTACCACCTTCGGCCTCGACATGCCTATAAAATAATAAAAAAACAAATGTAAGTTGAAGAAGGTTGATTAATAATGTACGAACTCTTTCGATGTGCTGTCAACTGTCATGTCAAAGGAAAGTGTAATGGCGGCTAATGAAACTTATTGTACTTCTAATCGGCTTGTATCTCAGCAATCGTTGTATATTTCAGCAATGTGATTGTATTGCGCTATGAGACAGTTGCTGTACAACATGGTGGAGCAGATTTTTTAAACAAAATTATTTCAAAATGTCTGTAAGAAAAATGGCGGTTAGAAAGTAAATTCTAAACGGCTTGTATCTCAGCAATCGTTGTATATTTCAGCAATGTGATTGTATTGCGCTATGAGACAGTTGCTGTACAACATTGTGGACTTGATATTTCCATTCTGCGTGATGAAAAATAAGAATTGCCTTTAATCATACCATAGAGTTTTTGACCCTCACAAGGTACATTACCTTATCAAGGGCATTACCCTATTTTATTATATTTATTAAAAAATTACAACACTATTTTGTCGCGTGTTTTGTAACGATAACAAATCTTTGTTAAGTCGTGCGTTTGTTAGGCCGGAAGCATGATAGGTACTAGACGTTTCCAAAATATTATTAAGGTTACTTTAAATTGTTCTTTGTATTTAAGCATCGTAGTATCCAGATTTATAGTGAACTAGCTTACCGCCCCGCGGTTTCACTCGCGATCTTATTTTACCTCCTTAGGGGTTGAATTTTCAAAAATTCTATCTTAGCGGATGCCTAAGTCTAAAAGCCATCTGTATGTCAAAATGATTTTACCACTGAAAAGATTCCCGCAAGAAACTCAGCATGTTTCTTTCTTTTGTGTGCTTTTTTATGTATTTACAAATAAAATTCTTATTTTTATTGTTTCAAATATACATTACATTTTCATTTCAATTTTGACTTGTCCAGGGGGATGTAAGATATGTAGTATCTCTAGTTTGTGGATGCAAGCGCAGAGAGAAATTACTTTACCAACCAAGATTATTTAATAACTTTCACGTAATGGCTGATTTATAGTAGGCCTTGTCGATCATTCTCTGAACCAATTTCATTCTACTAGCTTTGAAAGTTCCTAAAAGCATAACTAACTACCTTGCATTTTGCTTCTCTGTCAATTTGTATATGATGTTGAAACAAGCCCAAATTAAATTTACCACTTCATAAAGTGTTAATTTAAATGAAGAATGTTTGTACTCGTGGTTCCAAAATTCTGAATTCAAAATCAACAGCAATGGGCAATCACGCACGTAGCAAGGTCAATTAAAAAATAAGGAAAATGTCTATGATTCAACTGCAAATTAAAATAAACTCTATTATAAATTACTAAAGCTGGAAATAGTATGCGAGGTAATTGGCTTATTTTATTTTTTAAATTAAACCCTAACGCAAGGAATGTCTCGTGTTATGCCAAAGGTCAAACAGTAACTCTTTGTGTAGAAATTTATTGGAGAATTATGTTTTTGTTCGAAAAAAGAACGATACTTCTTGTTAATACAATAACGCCATCAAACTTTCAGCACAGTCTTTAAAGTGTTTATTATCTCAATAACGATAGAGATGTAATACCCAAATGTGATAAGATAAAGCCAGGAGCATTTAAAATTCAAGTACTCTACACCGGAATTTTAATTCATTGTCCTCGAAACACTGTATGTATTATTAAACCATAGACATTTTTCAATTACATAGAAAGCTAAAAGGGCGGCAATCTTGACAGCTCGTCGATACTTCGATTTGTTTGTTAAAAAAACATGCTTGACTGACGTTACAACGGCCAGGGCACACTTTGGAATAATTTATACTTGCTGACCTTTTTAGAGCTTCGATACGAGAATAGTTAAAGGAAACATGGAATTAATCATGGCCTAATGGTGTAGTGGGGGGTTTACCATATACTAGCTGCCCGCCGTGGTACCACCTGCGCTTTTAGAGTACCATTCGGCTTTATAATGGGTGAATATATTTGAAAGAATCTTTAGAAAGATTTGGTTACGCTGTCTTTTACACCCGTACCCGGTATAAGTATGTATTTACAAAAAAAATGTAGTATATCAGTTATCTGGTTGTCCACAGTACAAGCTCTGCTTAGTTTGGGATCAGATAACCGTGTGTGAAGATTGTCCCAGGCTCAGATTACTAAACAATAGGGTCCCAGGATATTTATTTATTGAGTTACGAGTACTACGATAATTGAGTTCAATTGAATTAACTCGTAGAACTGCTACGTCGTAGCCCTAATTCTTGTAGAAAAGCTATGAGTGACTACGAATGCCTACGAAAATTAAGATTTTATTTTTCTAAAGGTTTATGTGTTGGTAACACGGAATCTGCCGGAGATTCTTAGCACCCCTTGCCCTGCCGTTACCGCAGCTGTTACCAAGGCTGGGAATAGCAGGGCTGCCGGGGACTAGGGGCCACGGTTTTGATGTTTTTATCATTTTGGGGGGATTTGCAATAAGCGCCACGCTTGGCAGGCGAGTTGGCGATCGCAGTATGGTGTTACAGTTCTCAGAAATACGCTGCTGCCCGTATTCTGGTTTACCTTCCCTCGGACGACTTCTACACCCCCCACGGGATGAGATGGGGTGGTGATATTCGTCGCCGTCACCACACAGCATGAGAATACAGACTAGGTAGGTCCAACTTCGAGAAAGAGGTCAATCGTCGAATCCAACTCGGCTGGGCAGCGTTCGGGAAGTTATGTAATATCTTCTCGTCCCAAATACCGCAGTATCTCAAGTCGAAAGTCTTCGACAAGTGATGACTTACGGAGCAGAGACGTGGTCGCTTACGATGGGCCTTATAAGAAGGCTCAAGGTCACCCAAAGAGCAATGGAGAGGGCTATGCTCGGAGTTTCCCTGCGAGATCGGATCAGAAATGATGAGACCCGCAGGCAAACCAAAGTAACCGACATAGCCCGAAAAATTGCCAAACTTAAGTGGCAGTGGGCGGGGCACATCGCTCGTAGAACCGACGGCCACTGGGGCAGAAAGGTTCTCGAATGGCGACCACGAACCGGAAGACGCAGCGTGGGCAGGACCCCCACAAGGTGGACTGACGATCTGGTTAGGGTCGCGGGAAACCGCTGGATGCGGCTAGCGCAAGACCGGCCATCGTGGAGATCCTTGGGGGAGGCCTTTGTCCAGCAGTGGACGTCTTTCGGTTGATATGATGATATTACTGACATATACGACTATTTCATGAATTTCTTATATATTCTATAATATTTTTAGGGTTCCGTTGGTAACCTTTGGGTACGGCCAAACGCATCATCATCATCATATAAGCCGAAAGACGTCCACTGCTGGACAAAGGCCTCCCCCAAGGATCTCCACGATGGCCGGTCTTGGGCTAGCCGCATCCAGAGGTTTCCCGCGACCCTAACAAGATCGTCGGTCCACCTTGTGGGGGGCCTGCCCACGCTGCGTCTTCCGGTTCGTGGTCGCCACTCGACACACGTCGCCAAACGCATATATAAATATAAAAAAAATCCGGACAATTGCGAGTCTAACTCGCGCACTGAGGGTTCCGTACAAACTTATGCTTTTCGTATTTTTTACTTTATCTGTGCTATAAGACGTTGCTTCGTACCAAATTTCAAGATTCTGAGTTCACGGAAAGTAGTAGGTTTTGATTCCCTTGCGAGTGTCAAAAATTTGCAGCATATACGGCTGTATCTTTTGATTGTGTTGGCTTAGAAGTTTGATTTTTTCACAGCTCCAAGGGACAGTAGACCTAAGTGGTTCCTGAGAAAAGGGTCTTGACAGATAGACTGACGGACAACAAAGTGATCCTGTAAGGATTCCGTTTGATATACGGGGCCCTAAAAAGGTATACAGTTGAATTTTCACAGTAAATATTACTGTTGCCGCTATAACATCAAATAATGAAAATAAAATAATGTACGATGGTATACGAAACCCTTCGTGAGCGAGTCCGACTCGAACTTGGCAAATTTTTATTTTATGTTGTTTTCTTACGATAAAGAAAAAAAAACTTTTTTTATCATAACCTCATTAATGTTAAGGCGGATGGTCTAAATTTATGTGCGGTTATATTTCTGTTTCAATTTATTATATTTTGAAACATTTAGCCTTTATGATACCCTTTAGACATAATTAATTATGTGATTACGAAATACATTTCATGCGTTAATCATACAATTCTTTCGAATTGGCACATGTAATTGATAGAATAAAATAAAACGTAAAAAATATCCGTAACAAATTCAAAATGCAGACATTGGTAGGATTTGTAATATATTGGAATTAAATTTCTATAAACATGGTTAGTTACAAGAGGACATACAGAATGATTTTGAATGAGTAGATTAGGTACCATCAACAAAGTTGAAGCATGATCAGTTTTGAGACCTTTTCGCTTGCAGCCAGTGATCATAGTTTGCCCTGTCCATTGTTGACAATAAAACGGTCTCTTGTAAAATCTTTTGTCTAGACTATTTACTGACAATTAAAATCTACTATTTTATGACAAGCGCATTGTCTAGTTATATTGTATGAGACACAGGTAGCGGCTGGTCACTGCACGCAAAATACACCCTTAAGGTGATCATGCTTCAACTTTGTCGATAGTACACGTAGCTTATAATAGGCTGAATACTGCATTATTATCAATAATCCTACAAAATTTCGGGAGCTTCAGCAACTCCATTACGAAGTTATGACAGTTTGAGAGTTTAGCATAAATCTATGGTAAAAGTTATTACTCATACTCTGAATCGTACGTAGTGATGTGGCGAGATACATTGTTTTTTACTCGAGTTCTCTAATAGGTACTCAATTAGTCTTGCGCAGTTTAAGGATAGGTACACTAATTATTGATTTTTTTTTAATGTTATTTTTTCTATGACCTATAGGTATAAGGTAGGTATGTCAATACTCTTTCGGTCTGCTGTACCCAGAGCTGGGCAAAATACATGCTTTGCTTTAATTAAAATACAAATTACAAAATTCTATCTCGTATGTACTTTTAAAAATAAGAAATAAAAAATATTTTTATATTGTATATTCGAAATACAAAAAAAGTATTTGAACTATTTTTATTTAAAATACATAATTACAAAATATAGTCAGAGCCTTTGATCGTAATAATTGTTGTGAGAGCCCTAATCTATGAATGACTTGCACACTTTAAGTAGATAGATATTGCTGATGCTTATTATTCGAATAAGTATTGTTTCTTTTTTAATTCATTTTTTTTGATGTTGGTAATTTATGTACTTAATTAATTTTTGTATCTAATCTAATTATGTACCTATTGAATTTTGTTATTTTTTCTTAATTAATTAATTTATGTATATCAAGCCTCTACTGGCACATTTTAATTTTAATATTCTTTAAGTGTATTTGTGGATAATTCAGTTGGCTGCAATATTGTCACCATTTTATGAAATCTATTATTTTTGTATTTTGTAGTTGTTTTTTGTCCCTAAATAAATAAATAAGTACTTTAAAAAAAATGACAAGCGTATAATTTGATTAGGTACTTTTTCTATGCAAAATTGTACAATTTAATCCCGGGAACGCGAGTGAAAACGCGGGGCGTAAGCGTATGTTGATAATTTCACAACAATGTGAAAATTCCATGGCAAAAAGGCGAAGACGCGGTCATAAACTAGTGTAAGTATTTCCTTTGGCACCGCGGTTGGGTTACGTCGGATATTATAATACAGGGTGGGGGGAGGGCGACCCCCAATTTAATACCAAACTACAGGGTGATTACTTTATATTTTACCAAGAATAAAATAATTTTATTTACAATTATTACAAAAAATATACAAATTACAATCTACCTATAATAAAAAAAATCCTCGAGGCACCGCTCTTTAATTAATAAATTACTTAAATAATTTTGTAATTTAAATTAAATAATTTATGATTCATTTTATTTTTAAATAGTAAGTAGGTAGTTAGATTTAAGTTTAGTTCTAATTAATTTATTTAAATTTATAAATATTAGGTATATATATTATTTCTTGTTAATATTTTAGGTGTTAGTTTAATTAAATAATTTAAATTAAATTTAAAAATTGTTTTTAATTCCGATATTACCTAAGAGATGATACTCTCGCTGGAAAAATTGTTATTTTTTATACCACGTACCTAGTTTGTAGGTAAATAAGCATACGGCCCCCTTGGTGGTTAGTGGTTACCAATTCGAAAGTTTGTGTTAGTGTATGTACCTATAAGGGTTTGATTAAAGCTTGGAACATACATAGATCTTACCCTGGATTTATAGAAAACATTTTATCCCGGGAAAGTGTGGCGTCGCTATATCAGAGATCAATAAAAAAATCAGAATTATGGTATTTTCTTTTCTTACGTTTTCCTACCTCATACTTAGTGATCTTTAAAACCATAGTTAAAAACTAAAAGTAAATTTAAAGAATACCTGGACACATAAGAAAAGAGGTGATGATTATCAAACGACTGAGCAGATTTTCTAGAAAATTAGCTAAGAAAACTCTCGATTAAGACACCTTTTAAACAAAAAAAACTGAATCAAAACCAGTTCATCTGTTCAGGAGTTATGATGCAACATATACACACTACAAACTTATAACACCTCTTTTTAATCGAGGGTTAAAAACAGAGACATTTTCAAGCAGCCTGTATACCAAGAAAGCGTGCAACCTTGCTTATACGAACCTTGGCTAACATTAGTACCGCGCACCTCACCGATCCACGCCGTCGACTACCCGGCAGCAGAAGACTGACAAAATTGTAACTAAAATCAGTATCAATACTACCACCACCCAGCAGTGACCTAAAAAACTGTTACCTAAACCAAGAACATTAAAAAAAGAAGTTAAAAGTTTGTCTCTGGTACAAATAAAGCGGAATTCTAAATGCGAAATTTAAAATTTCTTTCGTAATGCGATACGCGCACGCTTACGCACGGTATTCTTTTTTTTGAATGCTTTTGTTTTTTTTTTTATTGTCTCTCGAGTTTCGAATATAATTTAAATAATTAATTGCCATTTTTGTTGTCTATTAGTGTAACTGTCATAATTGTATAAAGTTTTATTGAAACTCGAAAGACTTGCATTTTTAATTTTACTGCATGAAATACACGCTGCTTCTGAACACAAATACTTACAAAGTGATTTTACGAGCTTTACACCTTTTACATTTTAAACTTTACTCATTTTGTAAAATTCATTGTTATATCATATAATCTGACGCCATTTCTGTATGTTTCATTGTACTTTTGACATAAATGCAAAAAATTACTCTAATTTTATGTTTTTTTTTTATTATTAGGTAATTATACTTATTGTTTCAATAATTAGGCCATGGAGGTAGGTAAAGAAAAGCAATTTCTTTGTTGATTGCAACTTGTTCCCAATGGTTTCACTCGCGTTCGTGGGATGAAAAGCCTATATATAACCTTCGGGGATAATGTAGCTTCCTATTAGTGAAATAATTTTTCGAATCCAACTATATGCAGAGATTAGCGCGTTCAAACAAACAAACTCTTCGGCTTTCTTATTAGTATAGATAAGGTACGATTTATCATTTATACTCTATCAATCCATACATTTTGACAGAGTTATTTTTTAAATATGTAACGATGAAAAGTAGCATAAATAAGTTACTCTCAAGCCCAAAACCAGTCTGCCGGCGCTGTCAAATAAAATGAAAATGAAAATATAGGAAAATCGTGAAAAGCAACTCTTTTGCAGGCGAATCTTGTCCTTATTGACTTTAAAAACGTTATTATTATAATTCTTATATTTTCCTGTCAACGTTGAAATTTAAATAACATTTAAAAATAATAAAAGCGTAACGGAAACTACTTGTTATAAACAAAAGCCATATGCCAACAAAATTGTTGGGCCAAATACGGACAGCGACGCCAGACTGGATAAGCAATCTCTATGCCCAAAATCGCGTCAACATGAGTTCCTTCGGCCTTTGTCATGTTTTTATAAATTTTGAATTTATCGTTAATTTTTACTTTGTATCCAATCATATACGTCAGGTGGCGCGCAAAAAATTAAAATGTTTTTCTCTCTATCAGCCGCAGGTCGTGGGTTCGATTCCCATCGCGGAAGAACATGTCTGTCCTGAGTCTGGATGTAATGTAGATATTACAAGAAAGTATTATAAACTCGCCACATAGATAGATAATACCCTGGAATAACATATAGGCTTTTTATCCCAGAAAAACATAAGATCCCACGGGAACGCGGGTGAAACCGCAGGAACGAGCTAGTTATCAATAATGGTAGGAAGCAGTGGCGAAGGGTCCATACAAGCCGAATCCCATCCTACCTTTTAGAAATCCCAGTCCACCAGATTCATCATTTCAAAGCTACTTTTATATAAAATACACTGTAATTAAGTATAAAATTATTGGTGTTTTTTGAACGGCTTACCCTCGCCATGATTTCACCCCTCGTCACTGATAGGAAGTTATGATAGAAGTATTTTCTGATTTTACCAATTGACTGACTGAATTCACCTTGCCTGCCTGCTGACGTAGCTCTTCCGTAGAGCCTCTACGAAAACGACTTACATATGATATAGTTCAAGATTGTTATCATTCTTATGTTTTTTTTTTTATACAACAAAGTCGGCAAACAAGCATACGACCCGCTGATGGTAAGCGGTTACCGTAGCTTATGGACGCCTAGCGACACCAGGGACAAAGACCATATACTAATCCGCGCCCCGGGTACCACTCGCACATTGCCGACCCTTCCCTCCACCCCGATGAGCTCTGGCGACCTTACTTACGCGCAGGAACACAACCAGCTTATTTGGCTGCGGTATTCTGTAAGGTGGAGGTATTTCCCTAGTCGAGCTGCTCTTCAAGCGAAAAATCGCTATGCTCTACCCCTCTTAATACTAAAATCTTAATCTAATAATACCTTTAAACGATTTAAGGCGATGATAGCTCAGTGGTAGTGACGTTCGATGCCGCGACGAAGGTCGTGGGTTCGAATCCTACAATGAGCTTGAGCTCTCGGTGAAGGAAAACATCGTAAGGAAACCATAGCACGGTGGTAGGGTACTTTGTAGTACCCGCCTGGCTGGCTACCACCCTCAAGTTGAAAATTTGTCGCCAAGCACCTACTGGTGTGTTCCGGCAATTGCACTTGAGAGCCAATTTGCCTTCTCGGCATCGTAACAGGTCAGCAACACATTGGCAATATCTCTGGTATTGCAAATGGCAATAGGCGACGGTAACCACTTACCATCAGGTGGGCCGTATGCTTGCTTGCTACCTTAGTAGGTATAAAAAAAAAAAAAAAAAACGAGCAATTCTTGTATATATATAATCTGAATCTCGGAAACGGCTCCAACGATTTTCATGAAATTTAGTATGCAGAGGGTTTCGGGGGATATAAATCGATCTAGCTAGATTTCATTTTTAGTAAACATCGTTTAAAAAAACGAGCATAGCTCTGTCATCCAGGTACTTTTATTAATATGTCAATAAATTGGCAACCACAGAATGAATGAATAAACTAGGGATTTTCATGGAATTGAAAAAAAAAAGGGTAATAACTTAGATCTTTAAAACTACGCAACGGATTTTGATGCGGTTTTTTTAATAGATAGAGTGATTCAAGAGGAAGGTTTAATGTATAATATAGTACAGAAAAGCCCAGAAAACCGTGCGAAGCCGGGGCGGGTCGGCTAGTGCTTTAATTAAAAGTCATTTATGAATTTATTTAGTATTTTTTTATAAAACATTTTATTATATTGCCTATTTCTTGTTTAATTAATAATATTGTATTTTAATTAAATTTACAGGTATAATAGGTATTCCTTATATTATTACTTGTAGAAATAAACTCAATAAAATAATATATTTTTACGCGCCAATTCATGCTGATATTTTTCTAGTCATAGACATCGACATAGAACGTAAATTACAATTTTATTGTAAGTCATTTCCTATTTGGCCACGATAGCGACGACTCTAATCTAAATAAATTTGCTAGTCATTTACAAGCATTTAAATGTTTTTAGGTTTTCTTGAGGTTGTATAATTCTTATAGCTTCTAATACGTAATAGACATTTTTACAGATATATTTTATGTATTTTTTTTACTTTTCTCTTTTTTTTTACGAATCATTTGATATTTTTCTCCACTCATTCCATTTTAAATTTAACTTAATTTGAGAGTGTAAATCATGCGTTCATGATATTATTTCGATTGTTCGAGATGCAACGAAGGCAAGGCGCGGCTTTGGTTTTACTAACCATTTCGTGGTTGGTAAGGGAGTCCTCATCAGCTCTGAGTACTTTTGGCGTATCAAATACTCGACCACCATCAGCGGCCACCACTCCTCGGCCTGGTAAACTAATTTCTCATAAAATGGGACAATATACTAATGTTTTGCACGTGTGTTTGCCTTGGCGTCACTTAGAGCTCTTACAGATGAACTGCTGGTAGTTTTAGTAGTCGACAAAGCTTCATCTGGTCCACTGAGGTATATTACTACGTATAGAGAAGACGCCACACATAACCACTATGTTTTGTTCAAGTGCAGCCATCCGGCTCACTTCACTTAGTAGCCTAAACATGAAACGCGCAAAATCTCGGCGCTTTCGACTTTTTAGTTGCGACAAAACTACATCGTATAGGCGTTCAAGCGCTACGTATTTAAACTGAATGGTTACTGTTACAGCGCTGCAGAGAATATTAACATAATGGAGCATGAACTTTGCTTAGGATAGGTTCTCTATACGTAGTGATATATCTCAGTGATCTGGTCTGCAGTTGAGGTTTGCTTTAGAACTGCACATGACAATCAGTTGATTTAGAAACTGCAATCCGACTGCAGCCTATTTCACTGTTGTGAAATGTGCAGTTCTTATGATTTACTGTTCATCTCTAAGCTCTCTATTTATGTAGCAATCGCATTAAGTGTTTGAGAGTGCGTGTGTCTTTTGATTGTTTTTTTTATTATTTTATGAGTGTAACTTTACAGGATGGATGAATTATTGGTCGAAAAATTGTCCTTATATAAATCTTGGTTAAAATAGGAATAATAACTGCGTGCTATATTTTCATGCGGCCATATTTATATTATTTTCACTGAATTCATTAACCATTTCCATTAAAAACATACGTGCTGATGCAGAAGTTGGAATATTTTAGTATCATAAACAAATTTTTTTTTTTAAATAAATAAAAAAACACAATACAAAACATAATCGGTTGTCCCATTCTATAGAGAAAAATGTTTCCCGATGGTATTAAAATAACATAAAATATTTATATGTAATAATAACTATTTATTAAAATCATAGTTTTGCATTATAAACAAAAACCATTCAGTATTTTAAACTTTTTCTTTTATAAAGTACTCTTGCACATACCTCAAGAGCTCTATATATTTTTTGTAGTTATTTTCTATCGAAATCTTTGACAAAATTATTTTACAGAATAGCTGTTAAGATTAGATGGAAGACAAATATTTAGTAACTAATTCCGCTGGATATATCCTTCTCTGTCAAGTCCAAAACAAGGGAACTTAACAGGAAATCGACACGTGTTTCGCTTCTTCACGAAGCATCATCAGGACGTAGTAGACCCACTGTCGACTACTCGATGAACGCTTGTTTTGGACTTGACAGAGAAGGATATATCCAGCGGAATTAGTTACTAAATATTTGTCTTCCATCTAATCTTATAATGGATTTCCGCAAGCTCACGCCTGAGTCAATTAGTTATCTTAGAATAGCTGTTTATTAAAATCGTTATATAAATAAGAAATGTGGCAAACTCCGTCCCTTATTTTGTCAATACTATGTATTTGGCTTATTGGAGTGTGCCGTGGAGCGTTTAGTCCAGTATTTGGTGGTGTTAAGAATGAATCCCCACGCCCCCCTACAACCCCCACCCCATTGGGTAAGCCTTTCGTATGTTAAGGCATTTTCATTTTTTCTAATCTTGATGTTGTAATATTTTCTGAAAAAGTCAAACTAAACTTATTATGTACATTACACTTTAATTGGCTTGTAAATTAGCAATATAATATATATTATAAAAAAAAAGTATTTTAAATATTTTTTTTTTCTCTTTTTCAAAATTGTATATACATACTTACCTGGAAACTGACAGATTAATAAACAAAATTAATATATTAATACACTGAAATCGTTACCACAACAACTACTGGCATTTCACTGAAATTAATACAAATTTGACATATTGGTCATAATCATACGAATCCCATACAAACAAACAACATGTACACAAAAATGGCATTTATTTAACCATCCACGTATTCATACAACATTTCAGACGAATAACATCATTTTATTTATTTTAAAACACCGCTTTTACATCACACACACCGTGAATTCAACGTTCGAAATACAAAACACAAATTCCACAGACAAAACTATAGAACGTAATTGTTGGAAAAACGTTCAGCAAGTCGTAGGCAGTGTTTTTTTTCTTAAAAACAAAAATGTGCACAAAGTCAGTAGCAGTACTACTGCTAATTTGTGGATGGCTGAACGTACAGTCTACCGAAGCATTCGGCATCTCGTCATTTGGGAAAGCTAATACTGATCCACCCAAACCTGTGACGTCGACGCCATCACCCGGTAAGAAACCTTTTTTACATAATAGGACAAGATTAATGCTTTTGATGTATAATAAGTGACGCAAACTCATTGTTGGTATTGATTATGGTACAGAATATGGTTTTATATGGCACGTACAATGTTTTATTATGTAACTTCAATTCAATGTTGTGAAGGACGTTAATCGTAGAGAACTATGCGTTATCAGATTTTTACTTTACAAATCAATACCATACATAAACACATTTATTCTACACTAAAACACAAACGTTATCAAATGGTTTAAATGTGAATTAAAGCATGTAAAAAAAAACGTACATAATTTTTTTTTTCAAAATTATCGCTTTCTATGTTAGGAATGAATTGCACTAAGTATATGAATAAAATAACTGAATGCAGCTTTTGTGAAACTGTTATCTACAAAGGTAAGGTACTTGAATGTAATTTATTGCAGCCTTACAGGACACTTGAAGACATTAAATTATTGTACTTTTTCTTAACACATACATCATTCATAAACAACAACATTACAGGACAAAATTTTATAAAAAAAATGAATTAAAAGAAAAAAATATATAGATAAGACAAAACTTAAAACATTCACTCGTGTCAAATAACAAGGTATATACCAACATTTTCGTTAATCGTAATAGTAATAATCCTACACCACATCTTGAGCTAAAAATAAAAACATTTATTAGCGTGACAACTGAATACATCTTAAACTATTTAGGTATTTTTACATTTATAATTATTTTTTATACTCTCAAATTAAGATTCTGTATCGTTTTTTTTAATAAAAATAACCTTTTTTTCACGTATTTTAGAATTTAAAACTATGTTTCACACCCAAGAGACACAATTGGCTCACAATTTGAACATTATCCTTTTGCAAATATTATGACGTAAGTAGTTTATGAATTAAATATTCACAATTAGCTCACAATTTTCTATCCAGTAAATTTTAAATTTCGATTATACAATAATGAAAAAACAGATAGTGATTGTCTCATCACAGGTTTGAAAGTCAGTCGTAAACTGATTTAATAATTACGAAAGTGCTGAATAAACACGTAAATAGAATATAAATTGAGTGATTAAAAAGACCAACCATGCGAGTATTCTGGCAAGTCGAGATGTGGTGCAGGAGGCAGGCGGCGGCGGCCATCTTGCCTTTGCTTTTCACTAGTTGGCTAATCAGTGAAACTGAAGCTTTGACTACATTTGGGAAGACCAACACTCAAGCTCCGAAAGACGTGGCTCCAACAGCACCACCTGGTAAGTGCTTTTTTTTTAAACTGCGCTAGCACGAGCCTAGAATTTTAGAGCCAATGGAATGCTGAACGTGCTGAGATGTTTTTTAACAACTAACAATTCTTTGAGATATTAAATGCTTTCAATATATGTGTTTATAGATGCTTTATATTATAATGCAATTATTCATTCGCAAATGGCTTCAGTGTGTGTATTGTATAATACTAGTGAGTTATTAAAATAGATATTATTATTTTGTATATTGTTTGTGTAATTATAATCAACAAACAATACATAATCACAGTTGGAGACATGAATATTTAATTACCAATTTAAAAAAATCTATTTTTTTGTCTTTTAAGAATATAGAAAGGAACTAGGCCAGAGATAATAATCTATAGTTACAATTAAAGTGAAAAAATGATTTAACCATATATTTTATTAATTAATACTTCCTCAATGCTATAAATTCGAAACTCTGTCTATTACCTTTTCACGCCTCGGCCGCAGAACCGATCGCGATGAAATTTGGCACGTAGATAACCTATATTATTAGGATATAGGAAGGACATACAAATTAAATTATTGTACTAATGCTAGAATTAAAGTCATCTAAATAAAAAAAAAATAGGCTATTTATTTAAGAGTTTGTAATAAAACGGTAACAAACATTTGACGGCACACCATTTCGGGGAGCGCTCGTTTAAATATTAATAGATTATGTAACTGTATTAAATAACGATTATTTTCTAATTTGTCATCCTGTAACAAAGAATTTGACGTGTTGATTAATGATTCTAATAATTTGAATTGAGTGTTATAGAAATGGCTTATGATTTTTTTATGTCATTTACTATACGTGCAAGTTTACGTATTAGGGTTTATAGAGTTGTAAACATACTACTTACTAATCTGTGTTTATAGAAATGTAGCTGGTTAGATTTATAGCATAAAAAAATGACAGCAATTGTTTTTTTTTATGTCGCCATATTTATTTTATGGTTACCCAGGGCTATTATGAAACAGACCCGAGATTTTTTAGCAAAGATAATAAAAGTTTTTGTGCTTCCACTGAGAGTGCTTCAATCTATTTACTAGACAATATTGTTTGTAAATACATATATATTACCTATAAAGCGGATGTTTGTGAGTATGGATGTATGTTTGTTACTCTTTCACGCAAAAACTACGGAACGGATTTGGATGAAATTTGGAACACAGATAGTTTATAACCTGAATTAACACATAGGATACTTTTTGTCCCGGGAAAACATTAGATCCCTCGGGAAAGCGAGTGAAACCGCGGGACGGAAGCTTGTAGATTATAATATAGAGATCTCAAACCAGTGGACATTTAGAGGACACGACCTAGTCCATTTTAGAGGAAATAAAATGGTGACTAATGTGACCGCACAAAAAGGCTGTATCAGGATTATACACAAAATATTTAAATATTTGTAAAATAATAGAGTACCTACTGGTCACTTATTAATTAATAGGAAGAATAAAATTGTCATTGAAACTTTAACAATACTTACAATATAGGTAACACAGACTCAAAAGGGACCTTTGTGGCAATAGTCTATAAGCTGATAGAAAAAAAAACAAGCAAAAGTATTAAACACCAGCATTACCACAATGAATAGCAAAAAGGCTTTGTCTAATTATAACGCGACATTTTAATAGAAAAAGGTCTGGGGCCGTAACCTCAAAAGCTTTTATTGATCGCCATACGAATTTGCCTAATGTATTCGCGTGTTACGCATAGGCTGGTGTTTCTTCGAGCTATGGGTTTAAGGGCCAAGCAGATTTTCTATTTTAAGACTCCTATCGGATAACGCTGATATTAGTCAAAAGCTTGAAATAACAGCTTGGAAATGTTCTTTATTAACTTTTTTATTGGATAAAACGGCGTTATTAAAAAAAATTTAGTGATTGCAAAAATACTTTACGATTTAGGTTTAACTTTTTTGGCAAACGACATTAGGTACGCTGCCATAGTACTACATAGTTTACATTATCTATGATTGCGAATATTATCAATTTAAATTTCGAATTTCGATTTATAATATTATAAAAATAAACTACTACAAATATTATAAACGTGAAAGTTTGTATGTATTTATGTTTGTTGCTCTTTCACGCAATAACTACTGAACGGATTTCGATGAAACTTGGCACACATATAGATCATACCCTGGAATAACATATAGGCTACTTTTTATCCCGGGAAAACATGAGATACCTCGGGAACGCGAAACCGCGGGTGACAGCTAGTAATCAAAATATAAGTAGGTATCTACCGTTATTGTTCCTTGCGTAATTCTTCTGAAAATTACTCATAGTATTTTATTAGACCTCCTAAACCTAACATGACATTGACTCGAACTTAGCTGGCACCGCCAAGACACCGATGGCTATAAAAATCGAACAGACAGATCGCATGACGGACTTATAATATCGATAAATAATGTCTGTTATCGGATGACATTGTCTGTATCTTCTACCGAAAACAAGGCTGAATGACAATGTTCCTTTATCTTTGTAAATTAATCTATCTGACAGTAACAGTTTTACGACATTTGTATCATAAAATACTTCGAAAGTAACCGTTTTTTTTTCTTTCTTTCTTTTTGGCATCACACTAAGGGCCGGTTGCTCGTCTTACCAATGCTTTGAGCGTAGAGTCACTTTGACGATGACCGATCTCTTTCGGTCGGTTATGGTTACGGGTAAAATTTCAGTTAAAGTGACACGAGCAACCCAGTTTGCTTTCTTTTGGCGGTTTACTAGTTTTAGGAATAATATTCAATAAATATAATATTCATGTATTATACATATAAACCTTCCTCTTGAATCACTTTATCTATTGATGAAAACTGCATTAAAATTGAGTAAGTAGGTAGTTAAACAGCAGAAGCGACATTTTAGGTATAGGTACTAGGTATGTAAATATTAAATACTCCAAACCACATTCAAAGGTGAATCGATATTTGATAAACAAGAATTAAAAAAAACGTAGTCGTTAGTAACCTGCTTAATCAAATCAAAAGTCACGAAATTCACTAAAAGCAAGATTACACGACCATATTAAAAACGAACTCGACACTAAAAAGCACACTTGAAACACGCCGCAACACAAATTGGCCAATTTACGCCAACAACCAACAGTAAAAGAGATTGAGCATAACAAAGAAACGAAACGAGAATTTATTTCGTTAAATTCATTTGATTCAGTTTTTTTTTACATTTTGCTCCATAACTTGCGTAATGGTACACAACGGATATAATAATTTTTACTAATGTACTATCGACAAAGTTGAAGCATGATCACCTTAAGGGTGTATTTTGCGTGCAGTGACCAGCCGCTACCTGTCTCTCACACAATATATATATCCAGACAATGCGCTTGTCATAAAATAGTAGATTGTCATTGTCAGTAAATAGTCTAAACAAAAGATTTTACAAGTGACCGTTTTATTGTCAACAATGGACAGGGCAAACTATGATTACTGGTTGCAAGCGAAAAGGTCTCAAAACTGATCATGCTTCAACTTTGTTGATGGTACACACTGCCACAGATCAAGCTACACATTTTTGTTGCAAAATAGCTCCTATTACAACCGCATAAGGTGCCGCAGTGTGTAGTTTGATCTGTGGCCGTGCGTACGTATAATCATTTAATTTTATCATCATCAATTATCATAAATTTTATTATTTTTATTTTAATACACTGTGTTATAATAACTTAAAATTGAAACTAAAATAAACTCTAATAGGTATATTATTATATTTAGAAATACATAGATAAATTTATCCGTATCTCTGAGTCACTCAATCACAAAATTATTACTCATAGACGCTTGAAATTGACATAATATATTAAAACGTACGAAATATTCGTTAAAATACAAACCGAGGACCATCAACCTTCAATAAATATCTGCTAATTTTAACATATAGATACTAGGCTAGTTGACACTGTCAAAAATAAATGACCAAACACTAACCAATGCATAAAACATCTAAAAACACGTGGAAACATCAAATATGTTGTACATTTAATGCTTTTTATGATTTTTAATTACCAGTAATTAAATGAAATATTATTTATTCAAATAGACCTTCACAGGCACTTATGAATTGTCAGACTCTAATGCACGGTTCGGAAGGTAGCTTTTGCTGAGAAGAGCAGTACCACTAAGAGTAGATCATTTGATGCTGTGAAACTATGTTCTCTCCTGAACTGTTATTTAAGCCGTTATAGTTTTCCTATAAAGTTCATCTCATGGGCTACCATCATGAATTTTTTCAGATTTTTCGAGCCAGCTGTTTAGCATTTAGAAGGGGGGGGGGGGGGGGCGCTCTATTTTAACAAAAAAATGCGCTTTTAAGTTAAATATTTCGCAAACGGAAACCTAAATCAAAAGCCCCTTTTTAAAACTAAGAATGATTTTCTACTGATATAGCTAGTGAGGCTATTTATGTTTCATTTGAAAACAGAAACTGAATCGAAACTAACTCCACTGAAGTTTAATTGACACATGTCAATTTAAAACGTCACACTACTAATCACCTGTCAACTTAACCATGCTACAGCAAGCAGGGTATAAATATAGATACCAAGCGATATTGATTACGTTACGAACCGTAACAATCTACCATTCCCGCGTATTTCATATTATTAACCTACTTTCTTGGCTAATAGATGGCGCTGTCTGATAGCTTTCGGAAGCGGCTTTAGATTTACACCTAACAATTACCAGTTATCTTGATCTGCCTCGCTCCCCCAGTTTCCTATATTTATAACTCAAGTAGGAGTGTTTAAGGTCACTTAGGAGGTCAAACTGAAGTGGACGGTTTTCCGATGCCGTACCGGACGCAGGGGCCACTGTATCTATCTCTGTCTAAAGACATTTGAATAGGTACTCTATCGTTTGAAAAAAAAAATACATTGGAATAAAGCTAGAACATGAGGCTGCATTTTGAGGTTGAAGTTTATTTTTGAGGACATCTCTTTCCCATGATATTTGTTAACATTTGTGTTTTTATTGCTGTAGAAGAAAAAGTACATAATACATACAGCCTTAAAATCGGTTAAACCATCAAGATTATCAGTTATTATTAGAAAAAATACTTATAGGCAGTTAACACTGGTTTGAAAAATGAAAGAATTCACACAAAATACTGGTGAAAATTCAAAATCTCGTATTACCGCGTAATTATTTTGTTTCTTTCTATTTCGGTACACAAATACGTGGCAAGGGTACAACGTCATAAAGCCTAACAATTTAAGTAGGTATGTTTATAGGAATTTAGTCCTACAAATGCATAATAAAAAATATATGCTTAAATATTTTTACAACGTAAGGCCTTTCTCGTGAGCTAACCTTTGTTTTAATCCAAAAGTATCATTTATTTAGTACACGTAGCGGCCATTTGCATTTCACGTCACGCGATGTTGGCGTATTTGTACAAACGTTTGAACGTGTGGGCCAACGTGGCAATGAAATCAGACCTTTTCTTTATAGAAATGAGCTAAAAAATATACTTATACTAGCTTCCGTCCGACAGTTTCACCCGCGTTCCCGAGGGAGCTTATGTTTTCCCGGGATAAAAAGTAGCCTATATGATACTCCAGTATGATCTATCTATGTGTCAAGTCTCATCCAAATCCGTTCAGTAGTTTTCACGTGACATAACAAACATCCATACATCCTCACAAACATTCGCATTTAAAATATTAGTTAAGGTATTTTTTGTAATATCCGTCATTTTCGTTCGAAACCATTCGAAACTATGTTCCTTAATACAAACTTTCAACAAAAAACAGATTCACTAACACTTGTTTATAGGTAGCCGACTGGATAGTTTGGGAGTTACTAACATAGCCTATTGGCTAGCTAGTTAACTTTGTTTTTCCACATGAATTTTTCAAAATAAGTTCGCAGAAACAAAGGCTTTTAAATGCCGTCACACGGTTGTCCAATATAAAGGGAAATCTATTAAAGCCGTATTCAATGGTGGCGACGCCCAACAGGATAGATCACTACATAATGTAGCTAATTACTAATTACTAATGATTGTAATTGTGAGGGTCGCGGGAAACCGCTGAATGCGGGTATTGCAAGACCGGCCATCGTGGAGATTTGTCTTTGTCCGGCTATGCTATTCTCTAACGTTTCATTCGTCGACGAGCTTGCGCAACGATGCCGCGTACAACTGACTTCTCACGTGATAGCGTAGTAAACGATAGAGACAGACTACAGTGACAGCGTTGAATTCGTCGTCGAGCTTGTGATATCTCCTTACAGAATAGCACTCCAGAATAGCACCCCAGCAGTGGACGTCTTTCGGCTGATATGATGATGATGATGAAATGAATGGACAGTGTAGTGATGGAATAATTAGCAGTCGCATTCGTTGTTAGCATGCTACTGCTTAACAAATTAAAAGTAGTTGCTAAATTTTGTGTACTGTACTTTACTATAGTGATAGATTTGCATTTGTTATAAGATAATAAATTGTGGTGAAAACTTTGTTTCGCACTTATTACAAATTTTTATATTTGTTAAACATGCCAGGATCGCCAGGAGACGTAAGGCTAAACTGCTCTTTAATGCGCATACAAAATTCGTATAGGTTTAATTATCAAATATCGTCATTTTAGCAAATTAGCATGCTACCATTTATGATTTCACATGCTCATGATATTATTACGAAATCGCAATAATTGCCATAACTACCGTATACAGTAAAATTGTTGTGTGTATACCTTACCCTCTAAATTAACTATCTCTGGTTCTGTTCCTTTCTATATTAGTCGGAAATTAATCTGTCATTTAATTCTAATTTGAGGTTTTAAAACGCACGAAGGATCATTTATAGCTACGCACATGAAGTCAGTAGAACCCTACTGTGTGCTTAGAGAGGGTGTAAACAGACGCGGATTCAGGATTTGGTCTTTTAGCTCATTAGCTGTAAAATCTTCCAGAAATTTGATATTAAAAAAAAATATGAATGACGATTCTTCGTTTTACGGGAATCCTATTTTAGTCCCGTTTACGAAGAATACTGATGTCGCTATAACGATTTCAATAATTCGAAGAATTACTCGTAGCGTAGCTCAGGGGGGGCAAATGCACTCATTTATCAAGCATTTTAAGATCCATAGTCAACCAAACAATCTGTGCCTGTAGTTTATGATCTTTGGAGAAATAAAATGTATTTATTTACTCATTGCCCCCGTAGATCCGCGCCTGGATAGAAGTAGTATATCTACTTATCTACATGAATTATGACTACTTTTATTATTTGAGATAAGCGGCTGTTTCAAGACTTCGACTCTAGTCAGACTATCACGACCTTTTGACCACGATTCTTAGCAGTAATTGATTTTACTTCATCTGGATGTAACTGGCTTCCCCAGGATGAAATACACAAAAAAATGATTTAAAAAAAAACTGTGAAATAAGCAGCGTTGTTTTCCAGCTCGCCCGTGTTCCCGGCAGGCTGAGTGCGCGGGCATCAGCAGCAGTTCGTGTGTGAGGACACACTACGACTCTGTAACTCGGTGCCTCTGCGGTGACAACCTGCCCCCAGTCAACGGACAGTGCGAAGCGCTCACTAAAGGTACGAAATATTCATTGTAAATGATAATATCCTGGGACATTATTCACACACGGTTATCTGATCCCAAACTAAGCAGAGCTTGTACTATGGACTACCAGATAACTAAACAAAAAACGGAGTTAGAAAGGGATGGAACATTGACCTTTAACGTAAAGGGACATGGTCTAACATGTAGAACATAAATCGCTTCGATAATATTCGGTTTTGCGTGCTGTGCGAGTACAAAAGTAGCTAGTTTGAGCACGAAACGCGTATAATTACAAAATTACAAAATGCTGTAAAAAAATAATAAAGCTTGCTGATTGTGTGTTAGTTTTTTAGGGTTCTGTGCCTTCGTTCTGTCTGTCTATGAAGACTCTTTTTACACAACTGCTCAAATAAGAAGTGTAATGTTTTCAGGATGCATGTATGTATGTGAGGTTCTCAGCCGGTTTCTGAATTGAGAATTTCAAGTTGATAGCGTCTCAAACTCTGCTTAAGTATAACTTTAACAATTTTTCATTTCTGAATTATAATTGAGTAAAGTTTAAGCATTTATCCCTGAGTTTACTTATAATTGAGATTTTGAAATCATAAGTTGTACTCAACACTAGATTTGCCTTTAAACGCCTGAACAAATTTCTATGTATGGGGTTCTTAGTTCCGTGGACTTTTCTCAATGTTTCGAGTATGAAATGAAATATTATTTATTCAAATGGAAGGTCTATGGCACACAGGCACTAATGAATTATCAGACTCTAATGCACGGTTCAGAAGATAGCTATTGCTGAGAAGAGCCGGCAATAAACTCAGCAATTACTCTTTTAAAAATAAACTTCATAATTTAGGTACCTACATAAAATACCTATATCCTGCACGAGCGAGGGCTACACCCAAGCCTTTTTGTCATTTTATCTATTCGTTAGTATTGTAATAAGCCTTCTTTACTAAGGGTTGGTTGCTCGTAAGTGCGGTAATAGTTAGGTTACGGTTATAGTTAACATTAAACGCCGAAAGAAAGTAAACTGGGTTGCTCGTGTCACTTTAACTAAAATTTTAACCTTAACCATAACTGACCGAGGGAGATCGGTCATCGTCAAAGTGACTCTACGGTCAAAGCATGGTATACCTAATAGTTAAGTTAACTTTGACTAGAACTTTGACTGAAATGTACGAGCAACCGACCTTAAACGGTCATAATAAGTTCGTGAAGTTTTTGTGATGTGTATGTGTGTGTATACCTAATATCCTGACCGATTTAGAAATAATAAATAAATAAATATCCTGGGACATTGTTAACACAAGGTTATCTGATCCCAAACTAAGCAGAGCTTGTACTATGGACAACCAGATAACTGATATACTACATATACTACTTTTTTTTGTAAATACATATTTATATAGATAATTACATCCAGACACAGGACAAACAGACATGTTCATGCACACAAATGTCCTGTATGGGTATCGAACCAATGACCAGCGTCGTGATAAGTGGTGTCTTAACCAACTGCGCCAACTGGCTTGTCAAAGAAATATCTTTGAAGTCCATGTAATTAAACACCACAATCACAAATCGCGTTTCACTTGGCGTTTATATCTAACTATACTTATAAGGCAATTTTTTATACAATTTCAACTCTAATCATTTAAATTGTAACCTTAACTCAATCCAGTAAGCTTTGTTATAACAGAACGTTATTAAGATAACGATCTGGTACTGTTATTCGAGTAGAGCACGAAAGTTTTTAATGTGGCATTTAAGAACATATTGTAGTTAATAGTATAACTTAGTTCTAATGGACCGATTTTTTTTCCGATTAGGAAAGGTGTAGGTAGGTATTCTACTTAAGGTCGGTTGCACGTACTTTTAGTTACTGTTATAGTTAACGCTATAAAACGATGGAGCGTCGACATCATAACTGCAGCAGGAAAGGAGTGGATAGAACGAGCTAAAAACAGGGAAACATGGATCAAACTGGAGGAGGCCTACCCAAATAGGGGTTCCTATCGAAGAAAATACACAATACGAATAAAAATAAACATATTATTATTTATTTAAATAGTTCAAAAATGTCAAATAATTACATGTACTTAACGCTTAGGTGATGGGAAATAAAAGGCTTTATTATTATTATTATAGTCAACGTTAACTTTAACCTTACTACCTCGGTCGGTTATGGTTACGTTAAAAAAATAGTTAAAGTGATACAAGCAACCCAGATTGTGTTCCTTTCGGCGGTTAAAGTTAACTATACCTAACCTTACAATGACCGCGCTTTATGCAACCGACCCTTATAATAGCATTTTATAAATTGTTTTGTTTATTAAAAACACATGACCCTCCTTTTTTGGCTTCGACGCAGTCGGATAAGAAGTTGATGACCATTTCATTGCAGCCCTGTACCATGTTTGCGCAAACAGCGACGAGTGCAACGATGGCCTCATCTGCGGGACTCCCAACATCACGGGGGCTGCCCCCTCGCACCTGCGCGTGCACTCCCCCCAGGACAAGATCTGTCTCTGCGACGCTGAGAACGGGTTTAAGGAGAAGGAACATACTTGCAACGGTCAGTAGACATTATGGATCCAAATTTGACACATTGACAACTAAGACACAATATTTCACACAATACTACAAATTTAGTCACAAATATTACTAAAAAAAGACACAAATATTACTAAATTTAACAGACAGGTACAGAAGGCATGGGGTCTATAGAACACTTGTTATGTGCAACTAGTTTAGGCATCAATGATCAAATTGTAAAAAGTACTATTATTTTATGTGCATTAGTAAGAGAACAAAACTTGTACCATTTTTATTAGTCAAATAAAGATTATTATTATAATTTGACACAAATATTACCAAATTTGACACAGGCAAATACCAAATTCTTACAAACGTTGTTATTAAAAAAGGTTAGAAAGTATGTATTATTTTGTATGTATCATTAATCTATTGTCATGTACAGGGTATTTTTTTTTTTTTTTTTTTTTTTTTTTTTTTTTTTTTTTTTTTTTTTTTTTTTTTTTTGGCACCCCCGAGTGGGGTACGAACCTCGGCTCAGGGCGTTACCGGGGGAAGGGGAGGACTTTGTACGAGTTACGACTAATTGGGGGCGGTCGGATTACTAATGGCAGCTCGGGCCGCTTGAACGGGACGAGACTGAGTGGGACGTCGCGGCGGTCCTCGCCGTCGAGGACGGTAGCGTAATCGGTTTTGTGTAGTGTGTTGTGTACTTTTACGGGCTTCGTCAGCTTCGATCTGAGCTAATGTTATGGGGTCATCCGGCTCGCTGAGGGCTTGCCTTGGTCTAAGGATACGGAGTACCTATACGAGAGGGCGTGTACGTTGCGGCTTTCACTATAAGAGGGTTGCGGTGATTAACGGCGGTATTGAAAAATCTGCGTGAGGCGCGTTTTATAAATTGTTTTAACGTGGGGAGACCTAAATCAATGTGGAGATTTTCATTACGCATGTACCACGGGGCGCCCGTGGCTTTGCGCATGAAACGGTTTTGAATCACCTGAAGGCTATGGATCCGTGCAGGAGCTGCATGTGCGAACACAGTACTAGCATAGGTCATAATGGGGCGGATACACGTAGTATATAGTCTAACCTTGCTTTTGAGGGCAAGTTTAGACTTATGATTCAATAAAAAGTGGAGGCGCCCTAACACAAAGGCGGCGCGCGCGCGGACCGCTTTAATGTGGGCATCAAAGGTCAAACGATCATCGAGAATTACTCCGAGATATTTGGCTTGCCTTTCCCAGGGGATTGGTTCACCGAATAGAGTAACTGCCTTTGGAGGGGTGGGGGTACCTCGATGGTAGGGTCTGTAGAATAGGACCGCCTGGCTTTTGACAGGATTGATTTCGATCCTCCATTTCCGAAACCAGGCGCCTAGGGCGTTAGCCGCGGTTTGGAGGTTCTTAACAATGACTGAGGGGGACTTACTAGAGCAGTAGACCGCGGTGTCGTCCGCAAAAAGAGCTAGCTGCACTTTGTCGGTCTTTGGCATATCACTCGTGTAGAGTGAGAATAGCAAGGGAGATAGTACCGAGCCCTGAGGGACACGGCACCGATGGGGTGAGGGGAGGAGAGTGCGCCTAGAATGCGATATCGAAAGTGGCGATTTGACAAATAATCTCGTAAGATAAGCACGAGTCTATGTGGAACACCTAAGGTGAATAGCTTAAAGATTAAGCCATTGTGCCACACTTTGTCAAATGCCTTCGCGACATCGAAGAATAAGACGCCTATCATGTTACGCTCTTGGTACTGGGAAGAGATGTGTTCAACAATTTAATAGACTTATGGGGCGGTAACTGGAGGGCTCGGACCTGGGTTTGCCGGGCTTATGGATTCCAATTACATGGGCCTCTTTCCACTGATGTGGAAAAATATTACAAGAGAGGGCAGCGTTAAATATGGATGTTAGCAGTATTATGAGGTGGGCGGGGAAGAGTTTGATCACTTTGTTAGTCATTTTGTCCGAGCCCGGGGCCTTCCGCGTGTGTAAGTTCCTGATGATCGATTTGACCTCGTCAGGGGTCGCGGGAGGAAGGGGGTCATCCTCTTCGCTGAGAGGAGGGGGTGGCAATGGGAGGGCGGCTCTCCGGTCAACTTCAGAGTTGACTTCCTCCAAATGACTCGGGTCTATCGGGAGGGTACTGGGCGTGCACTGAAACTCTAAGCTTTCAGCGAGGCATTCTGTTTTATCATCGTCATCGAAAGCGGGAGGGAGATTGGGCCTATTTAGTGGGGGCATGGGTGCTACCGTGTCCTTGGTAAGGGCACGAGAAAGCTGCCAAAAGGCTTGATGAGAGGGTCTAATGTCTGTAAGGGTCTGGTCCCAGCGAACCTGACGTAGCTCTTCAATGCGTGACTTGACGTCACGCTGGAGAGCACGCATACGGATGCGGTTGTCCTCTGAGGGGAAACTATCATAGGCGCGAATGGCGGCATTTCTCTGCCTCAACAAGTCACGTACGTCATCGGGCAAGCGCCAACGTTGATCGCTGTCCGCTGGCACTGTCCGTGAGCAATCGCTAATTAACGATTGCACGTGGCTAGTGAGTGAGTCAATTGCGCCGACAGCCTCATCAGCGGTGTTGAGGCTGTCTGGGATCTGATCAAGGTGGACGGATGTGGTTGACTTGAGGCTTTCACTCAGTCTATTCCAATTTGTCACGACCTTTGTAGGGGGGGCTTGACCTGCATCTGGGGAACCTATGCGCCCTGCTAATTCTAGGATAACAGGTCGGTGGTCGGATGTGAGCTCGTGTAGCACTGTTACGTCATGCACACGTAGGTTTACATTGCGTAACAATGCCACATCGAGAATATCAGGTCTGTGTGTCAGTTGGTGGGGATAGTGCGTCGGGTCGAGGGGTGCGATAATATCTATATCTAGAGGGTCAAGGAGGGACTCTAATAGTCTACCTCTGGGGGAAGTTGAGTGACAGTTCCAGAGTACATTTTTCGAGTTTAGGTCACCTGCCAGAATTACAGAGTTACCTAGCGCGAAAATAGACTCTAGATCCGTTTTGAGTGGTGAATCATTACGGGAGGGAGATATATATGCTGATACTATAATTATAGGTTGGTGTCCTGTCATGCCAAGCCTACAAACCGATGCTTCAATGCACTGGAGGGAGGGAGGCGGATCCATGGGGGAGCAGTACAAGGACCTTTTGTAATAGATAAGGGTGCCTCCTAGGGCAGAGTCAATCCTATCATTGCGAACTACTTGGTAGTTTGCAATTTTAGGGTCCCTATGAGAAGGTTTGAGGAAAGTCTCTTGTATCAGAAGGACGTCAAGTTGATGGTTTCGCAGGAACTCTGCGATATCATCGCGTTGACCTTTAATGCCATTTGCATTATAGAATCCTACTTTGAGGGATCGGGGTTTAATTCTGCACGTTACGGTTGTATTATCCATTATGGTTTTACGCGGAAGTTGGAAAGGACTGTCACGATGCTTTGTAAGCGCATCGCGATGGAAGCGAGGGCACGACCGTTGCCCTCGTTCGCTCTGATCTGGGTCGCGAGGTCCCTAATTTCGTCGAGGTTTATTGCCTCAGCGAAGCGCTCCACTAGAGCGAAGTCCGGGTCTTCGATCAGTGGTAGTTTGGGTGTGTTTGCGCGACGGTTATTGGATGTTGTCGGGGAACGTTTGGGTGGGGGAGAGGGAAGGAGAGGTTGCGTGGGTGCGGGGATGGATTTAGAGGGTGGGACAGTTGGGGGATTGACTGCTGGAGTTGGAGGCACTGAAGGTGCACTACTTAAAGCTGGAAAGTCCTTGTCATAGTTGACAAGTTTCCAGGGCGAGGATCTTTGTGGGGCTAGGACAGTCTGGGAGGGGTCAGTGAGGGGGGCAGTTCGCGTTGAGTTGCGCGATGTGCGCGAGTTGCGCGGAGGGCCCGAGTTACTTGATTTGCGGGAGGGACGAGGGGCTTTCGGGCACCCGCGGTAATTAGCGGGATGGCCGAGTTGGTTACAGAGAACGCAACCAGGCTCCTCAGTACACAGGGCCTTGTCTTTCGGCCTATCGCACTCAATGGTGGAATGGGGCTTAAGACACTTGACGCATCTGGGGGGGGCAAAGCAATTGCGGGCGGTGTGGCCGTACAACTGGCAATTGTGACATTGGGAGGGGTACACTCCCTTATGGGGTTTCTCAAATGAGATACCGGACAGGTGACAGACGTGGCTGATCTTAAATATCTTTTTGGCCTCGTCGCACTGTTCTAATTGGGCGAGGACCATATTATATGGGGTATGGCCACGCCCTTTGTACATTCGATGTACGGAATGTACGGGGATAGCTTGATCCTTGAGGGACCTTTCAATGTCCTCGGTGGTAATTTCGTGGGGAATCCCTTTAATTACCACACGAAGGGCACGCTCCTCGGGGAGGCAGTAGGTGTGAAAGGCTACTTTCCTCTCCTTGAGCAGCTTAGTTAGGGCTCTATGGTCCTGGGAGGTAGACACTGTGACACGGATTCCGTGCTCAGTGGGGTGGGCATTGGTGAAATTGATGTGTGCTCCGGGCACATTACACCAGGATGACACATCGGGCCATTTGCCCTTATCTTGAATGAAAAGGGGCGGGGGTACATCCTTCTTTTTTGGAACTTGGGCAGCAGAAGCGGTAGGCGCTACCTCCATAGGAGGAGCCGATACTGGGGTATCCATGAGTGGGGGAGGGGAGGAGGTGCCTTCCCTGGCAGCAACGCGCTGGGTGGAGATTGGGGTGGGGGCAGGATTCGTGGATGGAAAGCAGTCGGGGGAGGGAGGGGTCACCGGGTAATCCTCCGGGGGGGAAGTCACCTTAGCCGCCTTGCGGGCCTTGCGACCTCGTTTACGACCGCCAGGGACGAGCTGGTAGCTATCGTCCTCCTCAGACGATTGGGTAGGGGGGATGGGTTCAGCGACTGACTCGGAGATGGACTGGGTCGACATCTCTGAATCAGCGCGGGAAGAGGGACGGCTTTGGGATGGGGTGGGGATCTGGTGTCCCGGGAATTTGGCTTGGAGGTACCGAAGTACCTCCTCATCTAAAAGGATGTCCTCTAGGGACATGTACAGGGTAATAATCGGGAACATTTAAGCCGATTTAAATTCAAGTTAAAGCAGCACCTAAGCAAAGGGCCGGAGAGTTTAGGGGGCCCTGGGTTAATATAAAATTTTAACTGTCAGTTCGAAGTACCAACCTGAACGTAGACTTGAATTAAATGAATTGAATTGGTTTCGATTAATCGTAGGATTCGCAGGGCTGCAAACCATACGATCTGTTTAATTTAATAAAATTATGGATTCTCTCGCATTATCGTCTATTTTTGACTTTGACTAGACTTAGCTGAGCCTTTGAATCCACGGGGCCCTGGGCTGAAGCCCAAAAAGCCATATGGTAGATCCGGCCCTGCCTAAGCATACCTAAGCAATCGCACAAATTTGACAGGACTAAACTTATTTTATTATTTTCTTGTGTTAGTGAGACTAATAGCCAAATAATGAGACGCTACATAAAATTTAGGAATTTTGGAAAGGTGTCTTAAATACTTGACAAGTAGAAATATCCCTTAAATCGAACTGTCAAACGACGACTTAGGCCAGCGTCATGTTACGCGGAAAATCTGTCGCGGATCTTCCGTCACGCGGTACAAAGTACATTTTATTTTTGCGGAATTTCCACGTAATGTGAGTAGCGTTTCAGTATTTGGCTATTAGTCTCACTAACACAAGAAAAGAATAAAATTGGTTTAGTCCTGTCAAATTTGTGCGATTGCTTAGGTATGCTTAGGCAGGGCCGGATCTACAATATGGCTTTTTGGGCTTCAGCCCAGGGCATTTGCTGGATTTGTTAACTTTGTGAACAATAAATTCAGCATCATCGGTCCAAAGCAGTAAACTCCATAATCCTTATCACAAATTTATTGGTATAATTGTTATTCACAGGTGCGGACATCATCAAGACATCGGCGTTCACCATTTTCATTATCTCATGCCTAAGAAAAATAATCGTTCATTGATTCAATAACGATGTAATCGGGCGACACTTCATTTTATAAGCTTTTATTTACTTTCACCTGTCCCGTTGTCTGTAATGGAATCTTGCAAGTTCCATTTGACCCACTTTCCGGTTTCCGATTGAACTGAAATTTTGCACGAAGCAAATCGCGTGATAATTCAATATTATGATGACGTGGAGCTTATCTGATGATGGAGCTGGAAGGTGGCCATAGGAACTCCGAAATAAAACCACATAACCCCATCGAGTTTGGAACCGTCTTAACGAGTAGTTGAAGACTGTGCAAAAAAAGTACAGTCGACAATAAAAGCTTGTACCAAAAATGATTTTTTTGACAGAAACTTGTTGTAAATCGCTTTACCTTACTTATATTTTTTTCATAGCCTGTATGAAGGTATACTTCAATGCTCGTTGGGCCTACTATACCCTCGCAAAATCACCTGTAGTGAGACAAAATTTACAAAACAGCATAATTCTGGCTTATGTAGTTTTATCATAATAAATAAGGCTGAGGCCAAAATTGCAGTAAACGCAAATTTTACTAATGTAAACTCCGTTTAAAATTTTCCGTAAACCGATTCTCAAAGTTATTTCTGAATCTATTTATATGAAATAAAGCAAGTGTATTTTATTTTATAAAAAATATTCCGCTTACTCAAGATTCATAGTAATTGTAAGTAACATAAGGTTGATATTTCACTACATTAATAATTGCATTAAGCTTAAATTTGTAAATATTTTATTTTAATATGCACAAAATATTAATAAAAAAAAATACCTCTAAGTATAAACACCGAGTAGAAAAGTACAAAAAACTACAAATTAAGAAAAAAATACAATTATTATTGGTAATTTTCAATAAATGGCGGATTTAGAAAGCCTAAAATACTCTTTAATAATACCTCTATGTACCTACCAGTCGTATAGCCCGGACAAATGACCAGACAAAGACAATTTTTATAGATTAACTTAGGTTTTCTTCTAATGATGTAAAAAATTCATAAAATTGTTGTTTTTTTTTCAAAATCTAGAATTACGTATAGCTATATCCCACATACCTACCTACATATCTACCTACTTAGAATAGTTTAAAATATCAGTATTAGAACATCCGTCCAAGCTTTTAAAAATAAGCTTTATAATGTAGGTATAATGTCCATTTCATGAAGTTTATTAAATAAAAAGTAATTATTAAAACAATCATTGTACAAGTGTGTTTAGATGATTTAATTACCTAAAGTAATTATTTTATGTACCGTTTGAGCAAAATAAATAAAATTTCGATTTGATTGAGTGTTATTATTTGATTACCTACGTGCTTGATGATTTTACGATGAGCTTGAGCTTCCGGTGAAGGTAAACATGGTGAGGAAACCTGGCTACCAAATACCTACCATAGTTGAAATACCCCAGTTGAGAGCCTCTGCGCTCGCTGATTCTGTACGGTTGATGAAGCTATTAGCACAGACAGAGTACCTAATCTATCAGGCTAACAATTCTTGTCTATTAAAAAAAACACCTACCGGTTTGTTCTGGGGCTCTAAAAAGGAAGCACTTGTTGAATCATAATGAGATCCTATTATGAATTGAATTCAAAATCGTAAAATGGCCGCTTTTTATGCAATTCAGAATATGATCCTAATACGATTCTGTATCTGCAATTCATTTCTTTGACAGTTTTCTATAGAGTTTCGTAAAATGGTTCACTAAATCCGAATTGCTTTTACGTCAAATAGTAGAATCATAAGAAGATACTGAGAACTATCTTTTTACAATTCACTTTGAGATTTTGTTAAAAATCAATGAATATTTAGGAATTAAATATGTATTTTTAACGTCTATAACCCATTTTATGGACAGTTTAAAGGTTTTGGCTTACAAATAAGTTCATTACCACCAGTTTTGTGAACCTCATTCTTACCATCGTAATTTTTACAAGTTGTCTTAATATTATAATGAGCTATAGGTAACCTTCCCATAGGGTGTTTTAGGGTTCAATAGCAATAGGGTGATTTATTATAGCCTGAGCCTATAGGTAACCCTCTTCAATAAACAGTATATCTAAGGCAATAATAGATTTTTAAATCAGACTGAGAGTGTGTTCTAACATATCAACGCCTTACTTATAACATTAGTAGGTAGGTACCTATAAATACATTGGATGCATATCTTTTCAGTATAAACTAATTATTGCCAAGGGGAACAGACTACCTACAGTGTAAATAGGATGGTCTGAGCAATAATTCCTACTACCTGTCCCGCAGTTTCACTTGCTTTCCCAGGATAAAAAGTAGCCTATATGTCATCTATCTTTATTCTAAGTTTTAATCTAAATTATAGTACCTTCATAATATTAAAACCATACCCAGGTTGATAGTTTGTGCAAAAAAATACATTATTATGAGCATATCTGTGATGTCTTTGATTAAATTAGCGGAACTGCATGATGTTATGATAGTCTAAAGGTATCCATATGTGAGAGTCAAGGATAGATGAGACCAGAGAGACATCCTCATGATATAAGAATTATCATTGGTCACTTATTTAGTTAGGATAAATAAAATAATGTAAATAAACAGCATAAACATTTATTACAGTATCATTGTTTCATCTTTCTGTAGTTTAGTGTAATTATTAATACTAAGGCAAGAATCAGCCAGTATGCGAATACAGCTCCCAGAAACTGCATATAATAATGATATGTATATTAAACTGTGACACTAATTACAGCATGACTGCATCAATATGTAACTGTCATGTTAATCATAACATTTTACTTTCTTGATAATTCTATGGACCATTAATCATCTTCTTCGGCTAACCTGAAAGTTAGTAAAATTATAGTTAGTTAAATTAATTGATGGAATATGCACATTATCAGTAATATCATCTTTAACATAATAACAAGAGGAAGTTTATAAAAAGGTCTTTGCTTTGTGCAATAATAGTATAATATTAATGGAATTATTATATAAATGTTTAACAAATAAAATGTTTCTATTCTAATGGGGGTATTGAGATCATAATATCGAATTACTAATGGTAAAACCATTTTTGAATAACTGGTAAGTACCTACCTAGTATCAAGCTTGACTGACGATTTAAGAAATAATAACTTGAATGTTTTTTGGAATATCCTCGTAACGACTTATCAAAAGTATGAAATACTATAGGAGATAAACTTACTTTAGGTTAGGTTTGCGAGATTCCTCGCCTTTTCATTTAAAAAATCTTGACTTTCTAAAAGATTCTTCCGTGTTATTCGTCCAATACTGATATTGTCTTCCTTTTACATTTTTACGTAAATAATTACAGTACTATAGGTATAATAATTTCCATATTTTCCTTAAATTATTGAAAGACTATTATTTTAATGTTAAACTATAATTTTAAATATTTATTTTGTACTCTATCAAAACATCCAATATAAACTTTGACCGACCGACCACAGACAAGATAAAATATATTGTCATTGATTGATACCAGTCGAAGAAGAAAATATTTTTATAATCAATTAAAATGTCAGTTTTGGGTACCCAAATCCAATCAAATAAATGCTATGAAGCAACAGTTCGATCGGTTTTTAATTATAATACAAAAAACATAGTTATTCAGTCTTAATTTAACAAAAAGTAAATAGAAACAATAACCGGTAAAGTTACGGTTTTAATTTTTGTAGTCTAGTAACATTAATTCAAAACAGAATCTGTTTATGAATTGAATTGCGCATAAAGGGCGACTATTTTACCAAAAAATAGAGGAATTGCATGAGATCTGCTGTGAATTCAGGAAATGAATTCCTTTTAGCAATATTGCGTAATCCTTCCTTTTTAGACCCCCTGGACATTGTACGTATCAGATAAGCCTTTTAATTTATGGTTGAATATTATGATAATGTATGTAAACTGTGACATCTATTGGATATATTTGTAACTACCAGAAATTTATGCTAAAATAGTTTTTCTACTCGACACTAGATGGCAACATGTAAATAGTAAAGTAAACTCATATTATATAGCTGGTCATTTGGATATTTTATTTAATAACGTTTTATTTATTTTAGATGGAACAAATAAGAGAAAAATCTTTCTTAGTTTTGTAAACTGGACAATTAGATTACCTTGATACACAGCTACTGTTTCATATAAATAGACGTTGTAAATATGGCAACAAGTCATTGATAAAAAAAAGCACAACTGTCAAGAAAAATTACATACCTAACCTACACCTAGGGATTACATAACATTTATCATAATTTATCGATTAATATTATATCATTTAAATCGATTATTAATTTAGTATAAAAAAAATACGATATCGTTGCGGGTAACGAAATAATAACTTTGGTAAACGTTTAGAATGTGTTTGACTTCTGGTTTTATAATAATACTGTCTGCTTTAGTGAATAATCTTTCCAAAAGCTGAGGAAGCAAGCCCGGTTAATTTTGTATGGCCAAGCTGAACATGTAAGCCTTATTTCTTCCTATTATTTCTTCTTTGGTTTATGTTAATGCAGTTAGTAAAGAAGCGGATTGTAGTGTTACTACCGGTAAAAATGGCCGCGAATCCATCTATGGTAAAAGATTTGTTAAAAAATCGTCAGTGAAAATAGGTTTTTAAAAAATCGCTTATATTAATTTTGAAAATCGATATTTTATAATTGATCATTGTTTCACATCTCTATTTACCTCTCTGCCCACCCCTCCCAATGTCATTCAGATAACAACACACATTTAAAAAAAATGAGTTGATTTTCAACATTGAAAAAGCAATCATGTCTAAAGATCCTCTGGAAGAAATCATCCAATTCCTCAAGCCGGAATCCAGGATAGACCTAAAACACATATCACTGGACCATTTAGTAGGTCTATCTGGCTCAGAAGATGGGATAAATACGCTTCTAAAAAACGAAAACATCATTGAGAGTATAATTGATTTAACTAACGATAGTGTGGAGGAAATAGCTAAAAATGCATTACTTATACTTGTTAACATTACCGCGAGTGATCACGGTGGTACGGACATTTTAAAATACAAACCTAGCGGTAAGAAAAACATAATAGAAATTCTTGTAGGTTATATTTTAAATCAGCAAAAAAAAGACGCGGATGCTGCTTGTATGATACTATCAAATATAACTAGGCTTGAAAATGAGCTGGAAGTGTGTATCGACACGTTAAAACCGCATTTAAACGATATTTTGAATGCATTTGTGTATATTGACTTCAACAAAGTCGGTTCAAACTTGAATTACCTAGCTCCAATGTTCAGTAACCTTTCTCGCAGTTTTAGAATACGTAAATGGATGACAGAGGAGGATCCTCACGTACCATTAATAAAACTTTTACCATTCTGTGACTACCAGCTATCAAATATACGTAGAGGAGGTGCAATAGGAACTATTCGTAACATATCATTTGATGCCGAATACCATGATTTCTTACTTAGCCCAGATTTAGATTTACTAACGTATATATTAAATCCTCTAATGGGTAATGAAGAATATGATGACGATGAAATGGACAAGCTTCCAATTTCGTTACAATATTTACCGAAGGAAAAAAAACGGGACAATGATGTTGATATACGCAGAATGATTCTGGAGACGCTGAATAAGTTGTGTACGAAGCGAAAAGGCAGGGAGTTCCTGAGGGACAATGGAGTTTATTACATATTACGGGAATATCATAAATGGGAGAAGGATCCTAAATCATTACTAGCCTGCGAGAATGTTGTAGATATACTGATACAGAAAGAGGAAGAAGTTGGTGCCGAAGATTTATCCACCGTAGATGTTCCAGAAGACATGAAAGATAAGTTTCAAAAGATGGACGAAGATTATATCAGAGATGTTGAATAAAATGTTTAATCCATTTAGATAAGTACAGGTGTACATATATTATTGAAATATATACTATTAAATATATATTCCAGGATTTCATTATAATTAAAATCTTTGTTACTTTAAATGAAATGCATCAATATATTCACAACATTTATTTCAATTTTACTTACATGTAGAGTAAATTCGCAATTTTAAATTTTGAGACACCCACAAACAAATTCCTCCAAAAATATGTCTTATAAACTAACAGTCATAATGTAAAATACAGTTTCCCTGAGATGGTCCACTTAGCTAGACCACTAGACCATCTCAGTTAAATGGTATGCACATAGTATCATAGTTTGCTAGAATAGGGTAGTTGACAGTGTCAAAAATAAATGACCAAACACAGAAGCCAAACACTAACCAATGAATACATCTAAAAACATAAGGACATCAAATATATTGTACATTGAATGCTTTTTAATTACCACTAAAGTGTAGATCATTTGATGCTGTGAAACTATGACGTCAGTGTAGTATTTCATACAAAATTCCATATAAACTATTGTTTTGACTTTTATTAAAAAGTAGCTGATTTGATATGTCAGTCAACTACCCTATTGAATTTAGAAACAACTATTCACCCAATATATGTGGTGGAGGGAGGTAACATAAACATTAAGTGAACTAGTTGTGAAGCAGCCAAGAGATTCTATATCATTATGAAATCAGAGTATTATATGCCATAAACTAAAGAGACAAAGTCTATTTTCGCTCATGTTAGTGTCACATTTAATCATACAGGGAAAAGAGACCATTTTATAAGTCCATGATGTTTTCACATAATTTATTGCAATATTCACATAATATTGGAAGTTAAATAGTAATAATTAAAAATAACTTAGCTGGTAAGTTATTCAGCTCCACGGCATTGTATCCAGAGTCGCTATTTATTCCAATTTATTTGCAAACCTTCTGTACTAATAAACAGGGCCGGCCGGACCGTGAGTTTAGGGGGCACTAGGCTACCAACTCAGTTCGAAGTACCAACACCTGAATGTATACTTGAATTGAATGGATTTGATTAATCGTAGGATTCGCAGGGCTGCAAACCATACGATCTGTTTAATTTAATAAAATTATGGATTCTCTCGCATTATCGTCTATCTTTCACTTGACTTAGCCCCCTTGAATCCACGGGGCCCTGGGCTGAAGCCCAAAAAGCCATATGGTAGATCCGGCCCTGCTAATATGTATTCTAACCCCCTTATTCATAAACGCTATTTAACTAATTCAGTGTTATAATGTCCACCGTCTCACTCTTTCAATCACCATACGTCACGTGTCAGATAAAGACTTCACTTCACTTCTTGACTATGATGGCATTAGATGCGTTTTTTACACAATTCTGCCAGTGTCAGGGTAAAGACTTCACTTCACTTCTTGACTATGATGGCATTAGATGCTTTTTTTACACAATTCTGCCAGTGTCAGGGCTTCTGAAGTTTAGCTAAATGACGTTTCGTAACATTTTTATGAAATAACTTTTAATAAATAAATATAAACATTTTTTTTTTTTATGTTTATACTTATGAACTAGCTGAATGTAGTACACAATAATAATAATCTGTACTTATTCAATATACAAAATAATTACAAATATAAATATTTTTTATGTACCTAATTATATTTTTATACCAGTGCTGCAAAACCCAACTTGTGATAAAGAAGTATATTTGTGCCAAAAATCCAGGAGACAGGAAAAAGAAATTGCCTTCTTTAGAATTGTTCATAGGTAGGTACTTATTTTAATATTAGTCATATGCAATCAAATATCTAGTTAGTAAGTACATGCCTTGAATTGCATTGTCTGTGGATTCTGTGCTGATAATAAATTGGAAACCACAGAATTCGCTCCAAAAGCCTTTTTACTTGCAAGCATTACGTTGTACCACAGGTTGTACCCATAACTAGTATATAAAAATATACACTTGACTGAAATCGTGATAATCCAGGAGATTGAAAAATAAATCGGGAGCATATTTTATATTAAGTTAATGTATGATAATGATTTGTATTCTGTTACTGTGTCTTGAAATAAAAAAAATAAAAAAATACCCAAAAATCCTGGAATCTCCTGGAAACGAAGGAGAGTATGCAGCACTGTTATAAACTGGTAACTAAATTTTATTCTTAACACAGTAAATGCAGCTTTAAGCACCTCACTTGTCAAAAATATGTGATGGATACAATATCTTGTGGGTTTTCCTTAGGCGTACTTAGCTTTTGGCTAAGGGGGGGGGGGGGGGGGGAGGAGGAAACAACAGGCATTATAAGTATAAATCATTTATTATACATTGATCTTCAAATTATTAGATTGAAATACTTATGTAATTAGTTAAGGTCAGTCCTGGAGTTGTAAATAAGCCGTATAGGGGCGGCAGATTTTAGAGGGCGCCCTTGTTAAAGGGGCGGCTGGTACTACACGGGCCTAGGGCGGCTGTGACTGCAAATCCGCCACTAATTTACGTCAATTTCAAGCCCCGCCCATGTGGGATTCTCATAATAGAATAGATAGTCAAAAAACATTTAAAGCATATCTTGGTCACTACACATCGAATATTATATATTTTTTCACTGTTATTCCATAGACGTACAAAAACGGACAGAGTTTCGACGACTCGAAAAGGAAGCCTTAATAAATGTTTGAACATTAGTGTCTTATTGGCACTGATCAGCATAACAATATGAGATTAGGGGGAGCCAAATCTCACGACATCACACCGAGGGTGAAAGGGGCGGGGGAAGGTAATGTACGCCCCTCCGTCCAGATTTAGTGCATCTATGTCATATGTGTTTCTTACTATATAAATTTCAGTTTGTTCGTTTGTGGATTATACGCCTAATCTCAAAGACCTAAAGTTCACTTTGGCTCGGTTACGGTATTAAAAGGTGTTGTCCACAAAGCCAATTAATACAAAATGAACGGTAACTCTTTGAGTATAAGATATATTATCGCGTGTCATTCGAAGGATTGCCATACTATACCTAGTTCGGTTTTGATGGCGTATGAAAATCTAAACCAAGAACTATTTGTATTTATGTAACTTAGAACCAACATTTTATGTATTAATTATACTTTTACCCTAATATGGTAACTTAAGGTGGAGGCTTCGGTTGGGGCGTTAAATTCAAATTTTATCACGTTTTTTGCTAATTGCAGCTCAGTTATAGGTCGTAACTTATCAACATGTTATTTGCGACAAGAATGGTAGTATATTTACTGATTAATAACAAAAGAAATCATTAACATATTCCTCCAAGGTATATTACTGACATATGAAAATGTTACTAATATACCTTGGAGGAATGTGTTGATGATTTCTTTTGTTATTAATCAGTTAATATACTACCATTCTTGTCGCAAATAACATGTTGGTAACTTACGACCTATAACTGAGCTGCAATTAGCAAAAAACGTGATAAAATTTGAATTTAACGCTCCAACCAAAGGTTTACCCTTAAAGTAACAAAATTGAAAAATATGTAGTCAAATCTGACATGGGTCACAAAATAGAGAAAAAAAAAATACGTAATGAAATTAATTCCTTAATTTTTAAACAATCTTGTATGTATGGTTATTTATATTTTATACTTCAAAATTGTTCATTGAAAATAAAAGTAGCCAATGGAAAAAAAATATTCGTCGCTATGATTTTTTCTGAATATAAAACAGTTTTCATAAAAAAAAGGTGGAGTCTGTTTAACTGGGTACAATCATGCATAAGTGCTTCAGAATATACCTTATTACCTCTAGAATAAAGTATAAATAACTTTGCATAGTACAATTTTACAGTCAACTAATTATCTTAAACAAACAAAAAAAACATATTCGCGAAAAAGTAACAAAATGAACGTTTGACTGGTCACACTTAAAAATAGTATGGAACATGAATGTGGTTATTTACTGATTTTCCAATGGCCTGTAGTTTTTGATGCCTTCCATGCGTGCTTTCCTACGTTCCGAGGGTGTGGCACCCTTGATTTTAGTAATAATATGAGCGCCCTTCTTAGCCAAATCTGGTCTGTATGAAGTTGTTGTATCCTAAAAGTAGAAAATATATTCTTAAATTTTTTTTAAACTGTTTAATTCAAAACATCACACAAAAAAAATTACACTTATACATGGAGGCTTAAAATCTTGATACAAGATTGTTTACCCCCAAGTAGTCGTAAATTAAATATTGATAACAATAGGCAAAAACGAAAAATGCCATTACAGACTATTGGAATCCGACACCGCATACTTCCCCTCCGCAAAGTATCTAGTATTTTTTTTTTATTTGTCTCTGATTTAGCCCAGACAGGGATCCGACTACATTAATTGGGAATTGGTTCAATATTAAGACTTCTTAAGATTTCTTAAGACCGGTGTTTTTCAATCTTTTTGAGTACGCGACCCTAGCCAAAACAAACAAAATTTTAGTAATTTTAACGATTATTAGGTCGAATCCTACAATGAGCTTGAGCTTTCGGTGAAGGATAACGTGTGGCACTTCCTGGCGGGGCCACCATCACGGATTTGAATTCAGAGTGTAATGTTTTGTAATTTATTTATTTTGAACCAGGGTACGACAAAGTCTGATATTCGAGTACAAATTAGGGACAAAATAGCGACAGACTTGGAATTCAAATCTGTGATGGTGGCCCAGCCAGAAAGTGACACACGAGGAAAACATCGTGAGGAAACCATAGCATGGTGGTAGGGTAAATTGTAATACCCGCCTGGCTGGCTACCATCCTGAAGTTTAAAATCTGTCGCCAAGCACCTAGCGGTGTGTTTCGACAGCTGCATTTCCCAGAGCCAGTTCCCTTCTAGGTTTTGTGTGCTTACCATCATCGGCTACATCATCACTGACCACGGTGAGAATGTTGCCTATACATAGTAAAATATATATTTTTATATAGAGCAAGTGCTTCTGAAAGTATTTTTTAATTGTAGTTTAGAAACACTTGCGCGACCCCTAGGGTTGAGAAACACTTTTTGACTATCAAAGACAGTTTTAGCATGGTGATAATGTAATTTGTACTACCTGCTAGCTACTACACTCGAAGTTGAATCTGCCCTGTGTTCCGACAACCTCTCTCAGATAAATATAACATATAAAATTAAATATCCTGGGACAATCTTCACACACGGTTAACTTAAAGATAAAAAGAAGCCTTGCTGAGTTTCTTGCCGGAGTCTTCTCAGTTCAAGTGTATTCCGAACCGGTAGTAGAGTCTATTGTAAAACTGTAACTTTTGATATTCATAAGTGCCTTATTAGGGCCTAAACTGAATAAATGAGTTTTGATTTTGATTTTTTGATCTTGTACTATGGACAAACAGATAACTGATATACTACTTTTTTTTGTAAATACATACTTATATAGATAATTACACCCAGACACAGAACAAACAGACATGTTAATGCACACAAATATTTGTCAGGGATGGGAATTGAACCCACAACCAGCGGCGCTACAGGTGACGACTTAACCAACAACCAACTGGCTTAATATGAAGAAATGTGTACTCACATCATCCCAGCTCTCAGATATGACTACATTGGGCGTCTGTGGTAAATCTCTCACTGGGCGGAAGTCGTCATCCGTTACATACACTTGACTATCGTACATCAAGCGTTTGGGACACACTGTTGTGTGATACTGTAACAAATGATATTATAAGGCTGAATCAAACCATAGCATGGTGGCAGGAGGGCGGTCTTTAACCGGTCAAAGACCGCCCTCCCAGCCCCCGATAGGAGAATCACGAACAACTTGCTAATTACAGGCCACTGCAATTTAAATTACCACTTCGCGGGGTAATTACTTGTCGGGGCTGTATGCAGGAGGATGAAACTGTGGAACATGTGCTACTGCACTGTACAGTCACGGAAGAAATCAGAACCAAGATGGGTTTGCGGGAGCCACAAACCGTGGAAACAGTTTCAGGGATGCTTTCGCTACCACTGTCAATAGCAACACCTACATCACTGAAGCAAATTTGTCAGCACCCCAAGGCCACACTCCGCTACTTTAAGGAGTTAGGATGGCTTGGGTAAAGCTGGCTGCCATCCGCCACATCATCACTGACCACGTTGAGATTGTGGTCAAACATAGGCCTATACATAATAATAATAAGGTTGAGTATCTACCAGAGATGTGCTAAGTTGCAAGGAATGTGTTTTTGAGTGGATGTCTAGTCTTAATAGCTACATATAAGGACATAGACCACCTGCCTGCTTGTCAACCTTCTGACATAAAAAAAAATATGTATACTAAATTTCACCCTTCAATAAAAGAATGTTGTGTGTCTGTTTGTTCTTGTATCTCGAAACGGCTGGATTTTAATGGCACTTTCACTGGCAGGTATCATCAATCAATCAATCAGTTTATTTAATAAGCTCTCGTGAGATGATGAGTCAAAATATTCTTCCATATTCTGACTCATAAAAAGTAGTCATCCGGTGAAACTGGGGGGACTTGTTACAAATAAAAGTAGTACTCACATCAAGTTCCACATCATTGACTATATGGGTAGCATCGAATGGGCACGACACTTTGTTGCAGTTGGGGTGTTGTTTCCGACACTTTTGCAAGTGTATATGCATTCTGTACTGCTCGACTTGGTGCGCCATGTTGTAGGGGCACGTCATCATCTCATTCGGCTTCGGGTCTGCCATTGTTACTGTAACAATTGACAAAAATAATAGATGAGGCTAAAATCTCTCGTAATCTCATTTGACGTTTAGATATGTCAAAGAACAAGTCCTACTAATAATTTAGTATGGAATAATGTTTAAGATAATCATTTATTAAACTCAAAAATTTACTCAAAACGTAAACATAAAACAGGCAGACAGAAACAATATATATAATAACATATACTGTATAGACATACACAAAAACTGTGATCTTGTGGGTTCAAATGGCCCCAGGTCAGCATGTCAGAAGATAACTTCAATTTGTTACTCTTTTACATGAAAACTACTGAATGGATTTGGATGAAACTTGGCACATAGATAATCATACCCTGGAATAACATATAGGCTCTCCTTTTTATCCCGGGAAAACATAAGATACCTCGGGTGAAATCGCAGGGCGGAAGCTAGTAATACATTTAAATTAAAAAACATTATTGCCTTTTACAAAATGAGACTTGACTCAAGCCTCTCAGAAACCTGTTAAAAAACCACAACTAAAACAAACAGTGTAGATGTTCCGCAAGGAAGTATATTAGAACCTGAACTCTTCCTAATTTATATAAATGATCTACTGGATCTTATTGATTATAGCTGTATACTTTTTGCAGATGACATATCAGTTGTTATTTCATGTTATGATACTAGTACATAATAATGATGAAAATAATGCAGTTAATAAAAAAACAAAATAAGGTAGTGGTAAGGAAAGGTCTTCGATTAAATTCACCATGGTCTTTCCTAAACTTTAAATTATTTTCTACCCTCATTGTTTGGCACTTCTTTTTACTTACTAATTTAGCATTTCTGGTCAAGTCTCATCATTAAAATAATTCCACATAGACAAGGGCCTCGCACAATATACCCGTCCGGGGCCTCGCAATGACTAAGGCCGCCCCTGGTGACCCCCATAAACAAGAAAATTATCACAGTCTACCTCAACCTACCTACAATCAGTTGCTGTGGTAAAAACGAAACCAAATGGTTGAGGAGTGTAGGAGTAAATAAGGATTTGATAAACTGGTAAGAACATTATCAGTGAAATTAAAATATGTATAGTTTCATTGCAGATTGCACGCACAGCACGAATAGAAAGTTTTGCAATTTCATATTTTGTTTAGACAAAATGTTATCAAAATAATAATATAGTTGTTACTCACATTGAATCACTGGAGATTTTTGAATTATTTAAAATGTGATCAAATTGTACCTATTTGTTCTTCACGATTTCTCTACTTTTCCAAAATAAATTGCACTAACCAAACCAAAGAAAATACGAATTTTTTGTTACCTACTTACACACAGGGTTGCCAACTTCCAAAAATTCTTGCCCCTAAAGCTCAAGTCAAAAACCCCCAAAATCGACACAATTACATAGAAACCTCTAAAAACATACAATATTATAATTTGTAATTTCATAAAATAAAAATCTTAAACTTCTCTAAACAGTGATACTACTAGAAAAAAAAAGAAATAATGTTAGATTATTTAACATTTCAAATGAGCTTTTTCCGCCAACGCGTTAGCTTGGCCATACAAAGAGGGAACGCTGCCAGCCTTCTGGGAACCTTGCCGTTGATTGGCAGCAGCGGCCGCCTCGAGGAATTTTTTTATATATAGTTTGTATATTTCTTGTAAATATTGTATATTTATAGAGTATAAATTACATTTCAAACATAATTTCATTTTCTTCTTATGATCCAACTTTTTGAAATTTGAAGGTTGAATAAATTAATTATTTTTGTTTAAATGTCATACAGGACCATCTCGCTATAGTGTTTTTTTAAATTTTAATCAAACAACAAATTCAAAAAGTGCCCAAAAATATAAAACCCTTAAAAAATCTTATCCTACCTTTTTCCCCCTAAATTTAGGGGGAAAACCCCTATGTTGGGAACCCTGTCTTTCCAAGTCCTCGCCTCATCTCGCCTCTTTGGTCCTCACTAGAGTATAGTAATTATACCAAAAGGTTGCTAGTCTATGTGCACTAATTACAAAATGAAACTGCACAAGTTTTGAGTCATTTAATAGAGACTGAAAATCTGTACATCCAACAAAAAATCCGTACATATCTTCATGAAATAAGTTTTTATCTTATTCGCAATAATTTTGGTTTTCATTTCTAATTAAAATAAGGTCCTTAACAATAGTTTTTTCTGAAGAAAAACTTATTTTACTTTTAAGTGTATGTTGTACCATTTTTTTTTTGTATTTGTAACTAATTGTAACTATAAACTGGCAATTTTTATTGATGTCATAAAAAAACTAGAAAAATAAATAAACTGAATTTTTCGTTTCGATATAAATTAATTTTTATTTATTTATAATTACGTTGCGGTGAATTTGTTGCTTTATCAATCATTAACATTATAATGGAGGCAGGTTTGAGCGAGCCGGTTCAACTTTCTAAGGGAATAAACATGAGGTTAGTAAACTATATTCAAATTCAATTCAAAGCTATCTTAGGCTGTTTTTCCATCTTATAAGTGCTATGCTACGTTGCTGTGGATGGATGCGTTTGGTATACACCAATCATATTCATCGGTCCACATAGCATAGCATAGCACTGGTGGAAACGGCATATTTTTTATATGGCGAGATACGGGTAAGGCTTAGGCTAAAGATATGGTCATCTGCTAAGAAAGGATTTTTGAAAATTCAACCCCTAAGGGGGTAAATTAGGTACCTAATCGCGGGTGAAACCGCAGGGTGGACATGATATCCTGTATAAACTAACTTCATGTTTCAGGGACCTCTTAACCTCAGAGATGGAGTTCCACATAGACATGGACTTCAAAAAGGATCCAGAGATGAATATCAATATTGATGATGATTTGTTCCCAAACTTGGATGATGACAGGTGAGGTTTCCAGCAACACACCAGCAATCCACCTGGTATTGCAAATGTCCATATGCGGCGGTGACCACTTACCATCAAACTTTTTTATCATTACAAAACATAGATTTACATCTCAGTAAGTACTAATGGGGTTCTTCAAGGGTGTGAAAAGATTTTTGCAGGGTCGGCAACGCGCGAGTGATACCCTTGGTATTGCTGGCGTCCATAGGCTGTGGTAACCACTTACCATCAGGTGGGCCATAAGCTTGTTTGCAAACAACAGAATCTGCACCACTGTTTCTTTTTAAATAACTGCCTATTATTCCTGCTAATATTATAAATGGGAATGTTTGCGAGTATGTTTGTTACTTCTTCAAGCTTAAATGGCTAGACCAATTTTGATAATAACACATAGACTACTTTTTATCCATTGGGTATGTAGGTAAAACCGTGGGGCGGAGCTAGTATTAAATATGTGATAGAACCAATAGTTTACAAGCAAAATGGCTGTGAAGTACATTGAAATATAGTTTTGATATCACCATTGACAGACCAGTTGGAGCAGTTGGTTAAGACACCACCTAACACGCTGCTGATCATAGATTCGATTCCCATCCAGGACAAACATTTGTGTGCATGAACATGTCTGTTTGTCCTGTGTGTAATTATCTATATAAGAATGTATTTACAAAAAAAAGTAGTATATGTAGTGTATCAGTTATCTTATTGTCTATAGTACAAGCTCTGCTTAGTTTGGGATCAGATAACCGTGTGTGAACAATGTCCCAGGATATTTATAAATATTTCCACCACAGTGACACAGAAGACGTGCTGAAGAATATTGAGGAGACCACAAACAAGATGATGCTTGCTTCACCGGAGTACCACTCATTTGACAAGCTGTCAGCCATGATGGTGGATTGTATACCAAGTGGAGACGCTAAGATACTGATCCTTGAAGAAGGTAAGAGGTACCGTGGAATATGAAATGGTATTACATACGGAATGCTCACTCGCGAATAATAATAGTAGTTTTTAACCGACTTCAAAAAGGAGGAGGTTATCATTTTGTTGGAATCTTTTTCTTTTTTTATGTATGATTTGGAAAATTCGTCAGATATTTGCGTCTGGTCATCATCTTATGTTGCTGAGCTGATGATGGAAGGAACAACTCCTTAACGGTTAGCAGTTAGGGGATAATTCTTTAATTATTATAGGACTGTAAGTTGTATTCTTTGATGTGATGATGGAAGGTACAACTGATTTCAAAAGTTAATTTTATGTATTTTAGCCTAGGTGGTGTGTTTCTCTTTCACGTAAAATCTACTGAACGGATTTGGATGGAATTTGGAACACAGATAGTTTATAACCTGGATTAACATATAGGCTACTTTTTATCCCGGGAAAACATGAGATACCTCGGGAACGCGAGTGAAACCGCGAGCGGAAACTAGTATGTTATATTTGACGTTTTCTAAGTCGTGACGTCAGAAACCGGGCCCAACGGAAGATCAGCGTTGGTTCAACGACCAGCATTATGCTGAGTTGGGTCCGTTTTGTGGCAAACTTATTGTTATTTGTGTGGTTAGTTTTATTTTTTATATTCTCTCTTTTTAATATTGAAATCTGATGTACATAAATATCAATATGTGTCACAAATAAATACAATTTCTTTATTTCTTTCTTTCTATTATTTTTCAGGTGATGGACCTCTGGTACCCTATGATGCTGAAGTCAAGATACACTATGCAGCTTATTGGGAGAAGGCGAGGATACCCTTTGACTCCACTCTAACCATGAGCTCAGGGGAACCCATGGTATGTTTGTTAGTCCTTTCATTAATGGGTTAGAATCAAAAATACCTTGCAAAACATTTACTGACCCACCTTGCGTGTTAAGTTTTGACAGCTCCCAGCTAAAAAAAAAAAAAAACTTTATGCAGTTTTGGAACTGGCACATTTTTGTCTTTTCGACATGATGGCACGGTGAAACACTTATGCCTAAAAACATTTACTATAGTCTGACCGCAACCGCCTTAGGTATGCGTGGGGGGGGTGGGGAGTGGGAAGAAGGTCGGCAACACATTGGCAATACCTCTGGTATATGGCGATAGGCGACTAAAACTGTCTATGGACAACCAGATAACTACTACGTTAAATATATAGATAATTACACCCAGACTTAGCGAAAACAGACATGTAAATGCCCATAAAATGTTTGGATGGGAATCGAACCCACGACCTACGGCATATACTATCAAAAGTATGGATCTATCTTCCTTCTTAAATCTATTCCAGCGTATCCGGCTAGGTAGTGGCCATATACTCCCCGGGTTGGAGATAGGGCTGACAACAGTCCGGGGCCCCACGGCCAGGTTCCACCTGCTGCTGCAGCCAGCACTCACGTGGGGGGAGAAGGGGGTGCCTCCAAGGATACCCCCCCTACCTGCGTTGTTTGTTATAGCTTTATATGATGTTAGAGATGCTTATGCCGGAGTTAGGTGAGTGAGTTTTGTTTTTAACTGACTTAAAAAAAGGAGGTTCTCAATCCGGTTGTGTGTTTTTCTTTTAAGTTTGTTCACGCATAACTTATTGCGTTTATGGAGGAACAAGGTGGATGATTCCTCCATTAAAAAAAAAAGATTCCGACGAATTGAGAACCTTCTCATTTTTGAAGTCGTTTAAAAAGGGAAGATCTTCCACCAGGCTGGGCCATTGTGCCTGGGGACTGCAGTCCGACTGTTGATTTTGGAATCCTGTATATATGCGAATGCGCGAACAAACTCCACTAGAGCGCGATGTAGGTTGTATGTAGATAGTGTTGATATATTGCAGCGCCATCTATCCATTGGTGTCTGAACTATGTAGCTGACAGGGGTCGCTACATCTTGTTTTTTTATTTCCCATATAAATAAAAGTTAAAATGCAACAAAGATCGATTTTAAAAATTAGGAGGCGTTGTTTTTTTTTTAAGAATCGATTCTTTTGAATTCGATTAACAATCGAATTTTTCGGATAGAATAGCCATCCCTAATCTAGTATCTTATTTTACAGATTCAATGATCTACCATCAGAAGAACAAACTAAATTCGAAGTAACAATGAAAACGGTTAAATCCCTGCAATCAGAAGCCAAAGATATGTTTAAAAAGAAAAAATACAAACGCGCCATTAAAAACTATCAACAGTCCATGTCCATCCTCTCACTATCGCAACCAAAGACAGAAGAGGAGGTGGCAGAAATTAAAAAGTTAAAAGTCACTGTCTATGTCAACTTAGCTGTATGCTACTATAAAATAGATAAACCTAAATACGTAATAAATATGTGCGAAAATCTAGACTATATTATTGATATTGAAACACATTGTAAAGCGCTTTATTATTACGGTAAAGCATATCAAGCGTTAGGTAAAACAGAAAAAGCCCTTATTTACTACAAAAAAGCGCTTAAATTAGAACCGAGGAACAAAGAAATCGGCAGAACATTGGCGGAATTCGATTTGTATACAAAAATATCGGTTGTAAACGAAAAAGGAATGTGGCAGTCCGCGATGCAGTCTAAGCCTGCAGAAAAAAAAGTTGTCTATGACATCGATGAACAGTTTCAGAATAGCGCGCGGGAAATGTGTCATGATTTGGCGGGAAGGGAAGATTACGCTAAATTCGATTTACCTACTGGCTTGACGAGAAATGAAGTAGATTTTTTAAAGGATCTTGTAAATGATTTCAATGGATTAGTTGTACAGGAAGACGGGGAGGGTAACAGAAAAAAGGTTGCTATAATTAAAAAAATGTTGACGTAAATATTCTCCCTTATTTCCCGACTCGGTTTCCATTCCGATCATCGGTAGGAACGATTTAATTTCATTGAAATGGCGATATTGTGTTATTTTTACCGTAATAGTGATATGATTGTCTACCTCGTTCTAAATTGAAGTCTGAAATTGGGAAATAGCATTTTTCCTCAATATTACCTATTCGGTTTGTAATCCGAATCGGGCCTGGAACCGAGCTCTGAATAGGGATGATGACTGGGTAAAAAATAATTAATTCTGTTTAGTCCGTCAGTTAGGTTATCAAAAAATATTGGATACGTATTTTTTATTTTATCAAATCAATAAAACATTACAAAGATAAGTCGCATCAAAGTTCAGTGGGGGCTTGTGACGTCATCTCTATGTAAAAAGTGTACTAAGACGTCATGTCTTAGTCACATATCACGTGAAATTTTAACGCACTGTATCTTCCTTATTTTTTGTCTAGAAAACATGTGTCTTATATTTATTTGTAATGTAACTGACTGACTTATTAGATTTTTTTAGTCATCACCCCTATTACCTAGATTATATTAAGTTTTTACTTTTATACTATTTCATAAAAAAAAAATATTCCCGCCGCTTTATGATAAGTTATTATTTTAATATTTTATGTATGAAAGTGTCAAGTTATCTTCAAAGATTGCGTTGTTGTCAACATTCCTGAAAGATGTTTCAATAATGACAAGCCAGTTGGCGCAGTTGGTTAAGACACCACCTATCACGCCGCTGGTCATCGGTTCGATTCCCATCCAGGACAAACATTTGTGTGCATGAACATGTCTGTTTGTCCTGTGTCTGGGTGTAATTATCTATATAAGTATGTATTTACAAAAAAAAATAGCATATGTAGTATATCAGTTAGCTGGTTTCCATGCAAGCTCTGCTTAGTTTGGGATCAGATAACCGTGTATGAAGAATGTCCCAGGATATTTATTTATTTATTTATAAATTATTTTAGAGCCTATAAAGTGCAACGCTACTATTAGGCTGTCAAATTTTCTTTCTTCAAAAGACTCCCATAGTTGTTCTGAATCAGTCTTGTTTTAATTATTGTAATGTACTTAATTTTTTAAATAGTTCTTTGTAAGCTGTAACTAAAGTTATTTTATAATATTGTTCCCTAAAATGGTATAGTTTAAAAATATTAATTATTAAGTTATGTGCCTCAAGCGCCGCAAATACGCTGCTCTACAGGGGTCCAACGTATTTTCGGGGTTTGGGGTTGAAACTCTAGGGCCCTGGGGACCAGAGGCTCGTCGATTATTCAAAGAGGTCTCCGCTCGTCTTGTTGAGGCCTCGTGACAAGAAGGCTGGCACATACTTTCAAAGAATTGCCATTGCCATCCAGCGTGGCAATGCTGCCAGTCTTCTTGGCACACTTCCGTGGGGCTGCGATTTGGCACAAATTTTCTATTTATAGTTAGGTAGTTTTGTTTTTATTTTTAATTTTGTTAATTTTATTAAATATAAAGTTGGTGTCAGTTATATATATTCCCGATTCCCGTTCCCGAGGTATCTTATGTTTTCCCGGGATAAAAAGTAGCCTATATGTCATTCCAGGGTATGATCTATCTATGTGCCAGTTTCATTTATTCAGTAGTTTTTACGTGAAAGAGTAACAAACATTCATCCATACTCACAAACTCGCATTTATAATATTGTAGGATCTATCTATACTAATAATAAAGCTGAAGAGTTTGTTTGTACGCGCTAATCTCCGGAGTTACTGAACCGATTTGAAACATTCTTTTACTAATAGGAAGCTACATAATTCCCGAAGGTTATAGGCTACTCTTTATCCCGGGAACGCGAGTGATGCCGCGGGGAACAGCTAGTTAATTATATATGTTGACCAAGTCAAATAAAACAATCTACACTTATGTACCTATATTATATTTCTATTCATATCTTGAGAGTACTTCTTGAAACTATTTTTATAAATTTTTCAACACAGATTAAGATTATTTTTTTATACGATTTCGATTTTATATACCTACTAGTTTAGTTGAAAAGAATTAATAAAAATTGTAAACGAAATATATGAATATACAAAAAGATAACAAGAAAACCCTTTTCTATGAGATGATCAGTGCAATTTTTTTTCTACATGTATTTAATAATATGCTACTGTTAAAAGGCGAAGTACTAGTAGTTCTAGCTAGCTACACGTGAGCATAGATAATACACTATGTATACGAGACACGTGAGCTACACCTAGATACAGCCGGTCATAGAATTGCGTAGCTGATTATGTTGCCAGCTCTTTCTATTTACCGAAATGGTGGTAGTCTGAAGATTAAAATCTATAAGGATTTTTGGGACTAATATTAATAAATGTGTTTTTAGTTTTGATATTTTTATTCACCGTGGCATCATTACTAGGTACAGTTTTTGTTTAGACCATAGAGTAAAAAAAAAAAATAAGATAATTTAATCTCTCTGTTTAGACTTTAATGTGTTTTAGAGGCACTATTTATGCCTACACAACACAGATCGTCTTGGCTCAACTGTATTGTATGTATCCTAAGCCTGGTATAGTGAGCCCGGTCCAGTTGATATTTGAATGTAAACAATTAAACATATATCATATACGTTTTGGTGGATACTAGGCCTATGGTATGATTTTTAATAAAAGTCTGTGATTTTTTTGGAATATTTTATTGAATGAAAACTTTAAACCATTGTACATTCTAATGTGTATTATAATATTAATATGTGTTGTGTCACTAGAATAAAAAACAATTGAATAAAAATATGCAATACACTACTTATTTTCCTGTTATTAGCTCTCGAATGAGGTGATTCTAATTTCTATCTGTGAGACAAAAAACTATAAATATAGTATATTCCCATTTTAAGACCTGTCCACATGCTGTCAAGCAGTAGTGTACCTACTACAAAAATATTGTTTTACACAAAAATCAAACAACTCTAAAGTATCAAGTCGTGTTATTCGAGATACTTCATACATTATTGACATAAATAAAACATTGCCATATGAACATTTTGTAAATAATTCGAGTGTCTACTTTCATTTGCCAGACTTTAACGCTTACTATTTATATGATTGCCTAGCTGAACTATATAATGTTTTTTTGTATTTAAATTATTTATGATAATGATTACATTTTTAAATGATTTTAATCAGCTGTGTTACGTGTCAAATGTCAACTACAAGTGCAATAACGAAACGCTTAAACGTCAAAAAGTCAAAACTTCTGACGTGTATAAAATTTCTAAAGCCAGCCAGATTTTTATATGAAAACGTTTGCGAAATATCTTACTAGTGTTAATTTGTTGCATAAATTATCAACACATTGATTTGATAAGCTTTTTATCGTACCTCCACGTAGCTAGTTTACATTAACAGGTAAAATTAATTTTCCATACGTTCACGGTTCAAAATATGTTTACGAAAAGCATGTAAACTATTTGAATTGTTCCTTTGCCGTACCAAAGTTGTGTTTAAAAAATAAATTCAGCCATACTGACTGGTTGTTTCTGTTTTACCGTGTAAGCACAGATTAATAAATACATAGTACTAAAGCGTGTTTTATGTGATAGGTTGTTTTCAGGTGTGAAAATGATTCGTTTATTATTTTTGGCTGCGTTACTTCAGTGTACGATATCTCAGCAATATCAGCAGAAAGTAGCACCTGGCGTGCCACCGCAAAATTACCAGGTAACATCCATAAACTTAGAAAAAAAATTATGTACTTTCTAAAAGTCTTTTAGCCAAAGAAATTGAAAGTAGTATAGTGATAGAAAGGACAAAGCTAGTAAAGTCGTACTCCACAACTTATTGCCTATTGGTATTATGTCTTCATGTCAATAACTGCTAGTAATGATAATAATATTTGAAACATAAAGTAAGCACAAGATGATAGTGTGCAAAAATGTCTCCATAGTTCACTCTAGTTTTAATAAAATATTTTTATTGCTTTTGCAAAATCTGTAGTTCTTTACTAATGTTATTTACATTTTATACTCTTCCATAGTGCAATTTCATAATACTAACAGTAATTTATGTACCTAACTAGCTTCCAGTGGCGAAGGGTCCATACAAGCCGATTCCCATCGGGTTACCTTTTAGAAATCCCAGTCCCACAGATTCATCATTTCAAAGCCACTTTTACCATTCTTAAAATACCTGTAATCATAAAATTATCAGTGTTTTTTTGAACGGCATACCCTTGCTATAATTTCACCCCTCGCCACTGCTATCTTCCACCCTGCGGTTTCACCCATGTTCCCGAGGTATCTTATGTTTTTAATAAAGATTTAAGCATGTAATGACATCAATAAATAAGTGCTTCACATACATAAACAAACATATGTCTACATAAATTAGTTTAATCATCAAAATATTGTTATAGTATGACACAACTTAGATGAAGCATCGGCAAAATTCGTAGAATCGATCGTTCCCGAAAAGAGTGCGCTTACAACATTACTCATGTGTTAAAAAATGATCGGCGAAAATGATCTTGTTGAACGTTGAATGGCGCGATAATTACTGATTTTTATTAGTTGTGTAAATCGGAAGTGAAGTGTACGAAACCGATATGCCGATGCTACATCTATGTTGTGTCATACTGTATAATGAAACTTGAAACAATTGATTCATCAATAAATACTACTTATACAGTTTTGTTAATGATAAATTTTTAAGTTATGTTTTAATAACTATATAGGTTTTATTTATTTTATATCTCATAATTCAGTTGTATATAATTACAATGATAGGTGTATATTCTGTTATTTAAAAACGAATCTTATTTAAGGGTATACCTTCGGTTGGAGCGCGATATTCAAATTTTATCACGTTTTTTGGAAATTGCAGCTCCGTTATTGGTTGTATGTTATCAACATGTTGTTTGCGACAAGAATTATTTTTTTTTCCTCCAAGGTATATTACTGACATAAACGACTATTTCATGAAAATGTTACTAATATACCTTGGAGGAATATGTTGATGATTTGTTTTGTTATTAATCAGTTATAAAAATCTTTATAAAAAAGGAAATCCTGTGGATATCAACAACTACAGACCCATTAGTTTACTGGCCAACATTTATAAAATATTCTCAGCCATGCTTCTGGATAGAATATCAGCAAAAATAGAAAAGAGACAACCACTTGAACAGGCAGGTTTCCGATCAGGATTTTCCACAATTGACAATATACAAACACTAGAACAACTGATAGAGAAATTTAAGGAATTTAACCAACCTCTATATATAGGCTTCATTGATTACTGTAAAGCTTTTGATACAATTACCCACAACTCGATTTGGAAAACACTTCAAGCTTGCAATGTAGAAACTAAATATGTCAATATTATTAAAAATATTTATTTAAACAGTACAAGCAAAGTAAAACTGGAGAAAACGGGAGAAGACTTTGCAATCAATAGAGGAGTAAGGCAAGGAGACCCCCTATCACCCAAACTATTCATAGCAGTGCTAGAAGAGATATTCCAGGGACTGGACTGGAAAAACAAAGGCATCTGGATAAATGGAAAGCACCTGAGTCATTTAAGATTTGCTGATGATATAGCCATCTTTGCTAAATCATCTTCAGAGCTGGAACTAATGATGCAGGATCTGAACAAAGTAAGTAAACAAACAGGCCTACACATGAATGCCGAAAAAACAAAAATAATGTCAAACAGTCTCCAGAAACCAATCCAAATAGAAGGAACCGTAATTGACTATGTCAAAGATTATATATATCTAGGAAAGCAGCTCTCATTCAAGACAAACAGTAACGAGGAGGAAGTAGAAAGAAGAATTTCAAACTCGTGGAAGAACTTTTGGGCACGAAAAGATATACTGAAGGGAAATTTCGGCATGGAATTAAAGAAAACAGTGATGGAAACATGTATCCTACCATGCCTCACCTACGCATGCCAAACCTGGGTGTATACTAACAAAGTAAGAAATAAGATACAGACAACACAACATGCAATGGAGAGAAGTATACTGAAATTAAAAAGGATTCAAAAAACTAAGAACAAAGATATAAGGCAAAAAACTAAACTTACCGATGCTCTTAAACATGCCCTAAAACTGAAATGGCAATGGGCAGGACATATTTCTAGAATTACAGATAAAAGGTGGACCCAACGAACTACAACATGGACCGGTCCACTGGGAAAAAGAAATATAGGCAGACCACGAAAACGATGGGTGGACGATATAATCTCGGTGGCCGGTGAAAACTGGCTAACCACTGCAAAAAACAGAGTTCACTGGAAAAAAATGGAGGAGGCTTTTACCCAGATGGGGTCCAAGCAATAATTTAACTTTAATATATTTATAAAAAAAAACGTGTATAGAATAACTGCTATGTAGATAATTTGTTTGGAAAAATAAAGCTTTATTATTATTATTATTAATCAGTAAATATACTACAATTCTTCTCGCAAACAACATGTTGATAACTTACGGCCTATAACTAAGCTGCAATTTGCAAAAACCGTGATAAAATTTGAATTTCGCGCTCCAACCGAAGCGTCCACCTTAATCTAACTCCATCTTTTTCTAATAATAATCTACTTTTAACAAAAAGAGTAAAATCTCCTTTAAAACAATGTTACAACTATTTCTTCGTAAAAGACTTTGACATATATAAATTTGACTTTAAATATCTCCTATCCCTTTTCAATAAAGTTTGTAAGAAAGGTGACGTAACTAATATTAGTTTAGTTGGTAAACAACAGAATCCACACTAATGTGTGTAATCCTACTTAATATTATAAATGCGAAAGTTTGTGAGTATGTTTGTTACTCTTTCACGTAAAAACTACTGAACAGATTTGGATTTAACTTGGCACATAGATAGATCATACCCTGGAATAATATATAGGCTACTTTTTATCCCGGGAAAACATAAGATACCTGGGGAACGCGGGTGAAACCGCGGGGCGGGTGGAAGCTAGTTAACAATATTTTCTCCGTTTACAGAATTATCAACAGGGGCCTCCGCCACCACAGCAGCAACAAGTAAGTAAAAATCCTGAGGGTTCACGAACGATCCCTACCTTCCAGGTACACACGGCCACAGATCAAGCTACACACTGCGGCACCTTATGCGGTTGTAATAGGAGCTATTTTGCAACAAAAATGTGTAGCTTGATCTGTGCCCGTGTGTACATACTGGGTGCGAATTAGTTGTACGTTTACGTACGTATTACCCTCAATTAGTCGTAACTCGTACTAAGTCCAACCCCTCCCCCGGTAACGCCCTGAGCCGAGGTTCGTACCCCATTCGGGGGTGCCCTCAGGCGTGGTTACCTAAATGTTACCCGGCTGAGAGCCCTCTGCGCTCGCCGATTTGTCCGGTAAGGTTGCTTCAGCCAACTTTAGTCATTTGAAAAAAAAACGTACGTGTAGTTCCGACGACGTCCGAAAACAATCCGAACTTGTTGAGATTTTAAACACGTTCGTGCGTAAAAATGCGCTCGCCGATTAGTCCGGTAAAGCGAATGCGGTATCATCGGATTATTCAGATATGCTGATAACAAAAAAATACTTGATGTGAATAGGGAATATTTTTTTGCTTTAAGGTGAAACCTTCGGTTGGAGCGCGAAATTCAACAAAAGAAATCATCAACATATTCCTCCAAGGTATATTAGTAACATTTTCATGAAATAGTCGTATATATCAGTAATATACCTTGGAGGAATATGTTGATGATTTCTTTGGTTATTAATCAGTAAATATACTACCATTCTTGTCGCAAATAACATGTTGATAACTTACGACCTATCACTGAGCTGAAATTTGCAAAAAACGTGATAAAATTCGAATTTCGCGCTCCAACCGAAGCCTCCACCTTAATAAAAGCTCAATCATATAAGAAACATGATAATGATTTTTTTTAATATCTTCAGCAACAACAGTTCCAACAACAGCCACCACAGCAACAGCAACAGTACCAGCCTCCCCCCCCTCAGCAGCAACAGCAGCAGTACCAGCCTCCCCCCCCTCAGCAGCAGCAGTATCAACAAGTGCCGGTGCAGCAGCAAGTGCCTCAGCATCAACAACACGCTCCTCATGGTGGTAAGTGATTCAATGTATAATTTTTAAAGAATATTTTTAAAGTTTAATGTTTTATGTTAATTTCAAGCGCTTGTAATTTTGAAATGAAATATTATTTATTCAAATAGACCTTCATGCACTTATGAATTGTCAGACTCTAATGCACGGTTCGGAAGGTAGTTTTTGCTGAGAAAAACCGGCAATAAACTCACCAATTACTATTTTCAAAATAAAGTTCATAATTTACATAAAATATATCCTGCAAAAGCGAGCGCTACACCCAAAACTCTTTGTCATTTCAGTGTTTAAAAAAAAATGTTTGTAATAATCAACTTTTAAAAAAACAGTAAAACCTCCTTCAAAGACAATAAAATTATATGGGACTCTCTTGGAGCTATACTGAACGCAACGCAAAAATAATTATTAAAATCGGTTCATAAGAAAAAAACAGCCGAATTGAGAATCTCCTTATTTCTGGAAGGAGGTTAAAAACTATACTTGTACTCGCCTACCTGGCAACCACGCAGCAGTTGAAAATCTGTAGCCAAACCCGGCAGCTGCACTTGAGAGCCAGTTCCCTTCTAGGCTTTGTGTGCTTGCCACTATCGGCCACATCATCACTGACCACGGTGAGATTGTGATCAAATATAGGCCTAATTGCAGTAAGAATAACTAAAATTAAACATTTTAAGAAATCTCCGAAACTCACTAGAAACATAGCTTAGAACACTCGATTATGACACCATTCAAACAAAAAAAATAATTCGAAATCGGTCCATCCATTCAGGAGCTGAGGCCTCAGACAGACACACGCACACACAGACAGACAGACACGTCAAACTTATAACACCCAGTCGTTTTTTGCGTGGTGGGTTATTTATTTTTGGTTATTTTTTTCAGATCCTCAACTTTTGAACCCGGCAAATATAGCTCAGGAGAGAGAGTGAGTTTTACATTGACTTATTATTCTACCCATAGACAAGAACGTTTATAAAAACAGTGTTTCCAAAGACAGTTTTCTCGCGACCAAAACGTTGTAAGCGCCGAAAATTTCACGACGCTTACGCGTTTCGTTCAACAGCATGTCCCTTAGAAGTAAGGTGTACGGATTGCAGTACAGCTCACTCGAACACAGTGCGAAAGAGATACATGTGTTTAAATCATCTTCTTTTATTTAAATATATGAAAGGAAAGCGTGACTGACTGACTGATCTATCAACGCACAGCTCAAACCACTGGGCAGATCGGGCAGGAAGTTGGCATACAGATATTACGACAAACATCCGCAAAGAGAGGATTTTTGAAAATTCAGAGTATTCTACATGAACATTCACTAAAATATCGTGGATCGTGGATCCGAGCTAGTTCTTATATAAGGCTAACCATATTTTTTTTATGACAGCCACATCCAAGAGCACATGGACGTGCCCATAGACACGTCAAAGATGACAGAGCAAGAGTTACAATTCCATTATTTTAAAATGCATGATGCTGACAATAATAACAAGTTGGATGGATGCGAGCTTATCAAGTCTCTTATACACTGGCATGGTGAGTTTTTGTGACTGTACTATCCTGCTGTACTATTCTACTTTACTAACCTAATGTACTATCCTAGTGTACTATCCTACTGCACTGTCATACTGCACTATCCTACTGCACTACCCTATTGTACTATTTTACTGCCCTATCCTGCTGTACTATCCTACTGCACTACTTTTTGTGACTGTACTAACCTACTGCACTATCCTACTGTACTATCCTGCTGTACTATCCTTCTGTACTATCCTACTGTATTATCCTATTGTACTACCATATTGTACTACCCTACTGCACTATCCTGCTGTACTATTCTCCTCCACTATCCTACTACTGCTACATCGTGAGCCTTATCATAACTCCATCTGGGGTAATGAATACCAACAAAAAAATCTAATTAGTCTGTCAGTTAGATTATCAAAAAATATTGGATACGTATTTTTTATTTGATTAAATCAATAAGATATTACAAAGATAAGTCCCATCAAAGTGCAGGATTGGGGCTTGTGACGTCATTGTACAACTACTTTTTAATACACATCTTCGTTATTTTTTGTTTTCGGATCAAAATAAAAAATACGTATCCAATATTTTTTTATAATCTAACTGACGGACTAATTTGATTTTTTTGTTGGTATTCCTCATTCTACGGGCAAACGTAATAAAAGAGAAAGAGACAGTGGCTGTCAGTTTGTTACTGTACCGATTTTGATAAGATTTGTTAGGGAGGTATTTCTGTCCCTGGAGTGGTCTATACGATTTTTTTTATGTTCTTGAATTTTATATATTTATAGGTTTTAACTGGAAGGTATTGGTTTTTTGTAATGTTCGTATTATTATTTTTGGGAATTTGCGTACATCATAGTTTTATCGTGCCTATATAAACACTCATTCGTGTATGTTTCTTTCTATGTATGTGCCGTCGGTTACCATGGAAACGGTCGCCATCTTGTTTTCGTACCATAAAGTAGAGCAAGGGCATAAACAAGAACCGCAGCAGGGCACGCCACCTGTCGGAGAAAAGATATTTAATGATGATGAATTGATTAATCTAATCGATCCTATATTAAATATGGATGACCATAATAGAGATGGATTTATTGATTACCCAGAGTTCGTTAGGGCTCAACAGAAGAGTCAGAACAAGGAAGGGCAGCATTGATTACGTTTTAGTGAGGCTTAAGTATCGATAAATTGAAGTATCGATAAAAAAATACTAAGATCTTGACGATCGAAAATTGAGCATAATGGTTATGCAGTTGAATTGTAAAACGACTGCCAAAAAATAAACCGTTAAAGTGTATTTTTTTTTACAATATCTTTGAGTTATTTGCCAATAGTTTGAGAGGGCAGATTCTAGTGATGTGACAATTATTGATACAATATTATCGATACTTATGCTTATTTGGGTTTAAAGGTATGTTACAATTTATCTCATATTTAATTATAAAATAAATAAATATGAAAATAATTTTAGCGTACTTTGTCGTGAGTCAGAAAAAGGATACATACTAAAATGCATTTATTTTTTTAAAAAGCATCTGTCAAAACTACCGTAAGTATGTACCAACAAGCTGCAGTTGAAAGCTAATTTATAGGGTTTGTGTTTAGGCCACTTACTATGGTCAATTAATTAAGGGCCAAATTCTCGCGATTTATAAACATATACACACATTATGACATTGGTCATGTTTTTCGGCAAATATCTAATATGAAATCGAAGTAAAAATCACGAGAATTCGGGCTTAAATGTTAGCCTTATTAACGGGATAAAAATTAAATACTCTTTAGTTCATAATGTTTTTTAAATTAACCTTACTGACTCGCGGTACCCATAAATATACATTCCTGACATACTGCGCATTAAACGAATATAAATTTTCAACTATTACAATAAGATTCCATTTATTTTTATCACAATGGTGTTGATTCTGTTGTTCACGAACTTAAATAATATTAGACAAATCACCTCTCTTTCATTTTAACCTTATTGAAAAAAGATAGAACATTTTTAATGCTGTCAGTTTAATCCATACCGTCGTAATGTACGGGTAAATAGTCGTGACCAATAAAGATCGCGCTTAAATTCACGTTGTAATGTGTGATCGGATTAAACTGACAGGACTAAAATATCTTGCATCCCTTTCTTATATTTACTATTAGAAAGAGTGACTATAGTGAGATTAAATTTATTTTAGTTGGTAAACAACAGAATCGGCACCATTAAGTAAGTTTAAAACACTCACATGAAGTATCGATACAATATTAACGTTATATTACGTCCTTATTTTTAAATGAGTGTCAATAGTTGAAAATTTGTATTTATGATAAATTTTAAGATGAGATTTTTATAATATACTTTGTGAAATGTTTAAATGATAAGTTTGGTTAAGTTTTTTTTTGTACGTGTAAATGTGTAGGAATATCATGTGACAGCTGTCAAATTTGGTGTCTTCAATGTTATCTGTTAACTTTTTATGTATATGCTTGTCAATTAGATGAAGACTGAGTGAATCCGTATTGAAAACGCTTTAAAATATTAATAAATAATAAAATAAAGTGATGTCACTTTGCAACCTTATCGTATCGAACCTGTTTGCCGCCAAAATTGACAGGTGTCATAACACAGATACAGTTTGAAAAAAAGTATTGTCTGTATATTTCGTGAAATAATATGGCTCAAATTGTGCTTCCACAAAGTACTGAGGTTTTTTAAATTTATCTCTTAAACTCTCGAATATTTTAAAGTTGCAAACGTTTCTATCGGATAATTATATTGCTATTTCTTTTCCACTTGTGGTATAGAAGGAGACGGATAGCTATTGTTTCTTGTGCAAAGCTTCGATAAGATAGACGATAGTGTCTCCTCACTGTAATAGGTAGGTACAACATAATTCTTTACTTATAAAAAACTTGAGATTTTGAAATATCAGCTCCATATTGTTGTACAGTCACTGTCTCATAGCTCAATACAATCACATTGCTGAAATATACAACGATTGCTGAGATATAAGCGGATTAGAATTAACTTTTTACCGCCATTTTCCTATAAGTTAGATGATTTAATGAAAATATCAGCTCCACTTTGTTGTACAGCAACTGTCTCATAACGGAATACAATCACATTGCTGAGCTACAAGCGGATTAGAATTAACTTTTTACCGCCGTTTTCCTATAAGTTAGATGATTTAATGAAAATATCAGCTCCACTTTGTTGTACAGCAACTGTCTCATAACGAAATACAATCACATTGTTGAAATATACAACGATTGCTGAGATATACGCGGATTAGATACATATATTTTCACCGTATCCTCCATTACATCATCATAAATAAAAAAAAAATATAAGTAAAGAAATTATATACGATTTACGTCCAAATTCTCCACTTCCTTACTTTATATATAATAACTTATTTTTCTTTTAGTTTAGGTTTTTTTCTTTACATAACAAGTTCAGATTAATAATATTTATAAACATAAAAAATTGCCATAGACCCTTAGATTAAAACTAATAGGATAAGATAGGTACTCAGTCTACATACAGCGCGTAGGATAACAAAACTTCGTCTAGGTAACGCACGCACTATGATTCTGTTCTAATCAGAGATGTCCATCGTCTCGTGGGCACGAGCGATTAAAAATAAACTAGTGGACAGTATCACAAATAAATAATCAAACACTAACCAATGTATCAAACATCTAAAAATACATGGAAACATCAAATATGTTGTAAATTTAATTACCAGTAGAACAACTAGTAAAACGATTATGAATAGATCATTTGATGGTGTGAAACAATGACTTCATATCATTTGTATTTCATACAAAATTCCTTATAAACTATCGTTTTGACATTTTTTAACAAGCAGCTGATTTTACTATTAAAGATTTGATGTCACCATTAAAGTCATCAAAACACAGTTCAGCTAGAATTTTGTTATCCCGTATCTTTTCGCTTTGTTTTAATCTAAGCGTAAACTACAGTAAACAAAGACTTCTTTTCGCATTTATTGTACTGTCGAGAAAGCTAGGGTTCACACTTTTTAGTATATTGAACACTTGAGAGCCAGTGCCACTTTCGGCCACATATTATGTGGTGTGATTGTGGTCAAGCAAGACTTGACTGTCAGCCACAATAGATAGATTCTGTTGTTTGAAAACTAAACAAATTAACACGTTCCATCCCTTTCCAACAAAAACATAAGAAAAGGATATAAGATATTTTAGTCGTGTCAAATTATTTCAACGAGAATATTGTTCCCATCATAATTAGTCACTATTTCCTCGTAAATGACAATGGCATTATGGAGGAACATGGTGGATGATTCCTCCATTGAAAAGGGAAGATCTTCCGGTAGGCTGGGTCATCGTACATGTTGGGTTCTGAGATGTATGCTAATGCGTGAATAAACTTCACTAGCGCGATGTAGGTTGTACGTAGATTATTGTGGCGCCATCTATCCGTCGGGGAGTGAACTATGTAGCTGACAGGGGTCGCTATATCATAGACCGTTTTTTACTAATGTATATAAGAAAGAGATGTAACGTGATTAAAATTTGTTTTGTGCGATTGGCAACAGCAAAAAAATATATATTTTTATTGTAATACAGATTTTTTAATTTAATTCATTGTTTGTAAGTATGTATATATTTGTTGCAGACTTTTAAGGCGTCTTAAGAAATACTATAGGTATACCGTTTCGTTTAAGTGAGACAGTAGGTCTAGGACAAACCATTTTGATGTATAGAATGTGAACGAATCCTACAAATATTATAAATGCGAACGTTCGTAAGAAAGTATGTTTACTTCTTCACGCTTAAACGGCTGGACCAATCTTGATGAAATTTGGTATGGAGGAAGGCGGGTGAAACCGCGGGGCGGAAGCTAGTTAACTATATTTAAGACTAGCTTCCGCCCCGCGGTTGCGCCCGCGTTCCCGTTGGATAAAAAGTAGTCTATGTGTTAATCCAGGGTGTCAGCTACCTCCATACCAAATTTCATCAAATTTGGTCTATCCGTTTTAGCGTGAAGAAGTAACAATCATAGTTTTGCATTTATAATATTAGTACGATTCCATCACATTCGGTATATCAAAATGGTTTGTGCTAGGCCTACAGTTCCAACGGTGAAAACGTGGAGAAACTACTCCATGCCAACACCTCAAAGTCCATTTTCCGTTGAACGGTATACATATAAGTAATGTATTAACAAATTTTAATTTTTAAACTAGATTTTTTTTAATTTGGTTGTGTATGTATAAAACATGTTTGACTGTTTGTGATTAAATTTCCATAAACAAATAGATTTTTTCTTTTCTATGTATAATTTTATGTAAAATATAACACAATATTGGCAGTTAACTCACTTCCTGTGCCATGAAATATTTTATTGCAGATGGGCAACTTTTTTGTTGCCGGTATTTTTTAATTAAAAAAATGGCAATTACTTTTAAGAAAACTGATTATAGGTTCATAGTTGAAAAACAACTAAGTAATACAAACAGTAGTTCAAAAAAAATATTTACATCGTACGTAGAAAAATTACAATATAATTTAAAATAGCATTTTTTTATTTATTCTTTGATAACACTATGAATTATAACGTAACTTAATTATAGACACTAAAACTAAAATTTAAACTAATTTACAAATTAACTCTACTTTAACTAAAATTAGAATTAGTTAGTTAGTTAAATTATATTATTAATAGTTAGTATAATTAGTTAATTATTTTCTATTTAAAATGAAATATAATATAGAAAATAAATAAACAGACAGTCGTTAAATTCCAGTTAAAATCGGGATATTTAATACTATGTAAAAATGTTTTTTGGTTTTAATGTACAATTTTTAATATTGTTTGGTTTTTGTGTCCAAAAGTTTGCGCTTTATGGTATTGGTTTTCAAATGGTAAGTTTGAATAAATGTTATGCTTATACACAAAACAGTTTGTCAATCGAAACATAAGTGAATTTTTGTCGTAATTCAATGAAAGAATATTATTTATATATTATACCATATCCTATTGGGCGTCGGCCATCTGAGAGCGGAGGTCACAGAGAGAGGTGATAGCTAGCTAGTTAACTTTGTTTTTCCACATGAAATTTTCAAAATAAGTTCCCAGAAACAAAAGCGTTTAAATGCCGTCACACGGTTGTCCACTATAAAGGGTAATCTATTAAGGGGGAACGTTCGGTTGGAGCGCGAAATTCAAATTTTATCACGTTTTTTGCAAATTGCAGCTCAGTTATAGAGGAATCTCACTTGGAGGAATATGTTGATGATTTCTTTTGTTATTAATCAGTAAATATACTATCATTCTTGTCGCAAATAACATGTTGATAACATACGACCTATAACTGAGCTGCAATTAGCAAAAAACTTAATAAAATTTGAATTTCGCGCTCCAACCGAAGGTATACCCTTAAAGCTGTATTAAATGGCGGCGACGCCCAACATGTTAAGGAAATTATATAATATGGAATAATATATTGGAGAAATATGTTGATAATTTCTTTTGTTAGTAAGTCTAGTCTAACTACTTAAGTTTTGATTGACATCCAGGTCTATTACGGTGACTGTATTGTGTTGTCCTTATCTCTGTCCATTTCATAGCAAAGTGACGGAAAGAACCATACGTTCCGGAATTAAAAAAATTGTTCAGTTTAAGGTGTGCTATATCTTCTCTGTCCATATTGATTGCGTGTGACAAAGATGACTGCATTAAGTGTTTTATGTACTGAAATACCCTAATGACGGGGTAAGTACTGAGTTTGGTTTATTTATGTACTTTTGAACTTTATGAATTTATCTGTCAATCCATATTTACAATTATTTACATAAATAAAAACTAAACTATATAACTACTAATTACAAAAATAATATACTTCAAAATTTGGCATGGTACCCATGATACTTGCGGCGTTGCCTCGCTGAATGATCAGAACCAGTAGCTTCTCCTAAGGTATTCCCAGGTACTGATGGGAAAGTTAGAAATTCTGGCCATCGGCCATTGCAAAGCGAAGCAATTAATGGGTTCATTGCCGAAACAACGCGTTACTGCATGTAAACCTTTCGATAAAGTTGGTGTAGATTTTGCTAGTTTCAATGTTGATTACTAGGATTATTTTACTCGATATCGCCTGTTGAAAAGCTATCGCCTATGGGTTATAGGGCATGGGAAGAAAATGTATACTATAGTTTTCGGCAATTTACAATTTTTTCAGCAACATGTCTTGGGCTGAGATCTATAGAGCATACTTAGACTTTGCTCAGACTTTACCGTACAAAGTCGGTATTTAAAATGAAATTTTCGAATATCTCTGAGTGTGTGCTAGTAAATTCTAAGTGCACCTAAACGACGACTTAGCAAAAACTTGGCTACAAATTTAACTATTATGTAGGTATATACCCTAAGTAAAGTCTGAGCAAAGTCTAAGCACGCTCTATAGACCTCAGCCTTAGTATTGTTCCAATATTTCGTTTTAGCGACATACTTTAAATTACACATTGTATGTAATATTTTCTACTGCAGTATCACATTGTTGTGATCTCTTATTTTTGGCATTTTTGAATGCTATTTGTTTATAATTTCAGGACAAGTTGACAAGAACTATGCGGCGTATACCGATGCGCAACTAGAAGATGTTTTAGAGCACGCGTTCAACCATACAGACTTAAATAAAGATGGATACATCGATTATTTGGAATATAAAGTGAATGCATTGAAAGCTAAATTAGTGAAGGTCGAGAAAAAATTCGAACGGAGCGGTTAAATAATATAGTTTTACAGACGTGATACTTTTCATAAATCGCATAGTGAATTTAGCGACTCTCACGTGTAGGCTACGTAATTAAATATTGGATTAGATACTCAAGAATAGATAATGTTAGTTTAGATCAACAGAAGGCAATAGTAACATCCTATCCTTGTTTAAATGTAGTATAAGTATTCTAAAATTTGAATGATTTCGAGTCATGTTTCGACTTACTTACCTACATACAGTGCGTCAAATGACATGCATTTTTATCATCTGTGAATATTTGCCTAATTTTGGAAAAGGCTTATTTCCATTAAACTATGATTAAGAATATAGATACTTACTGAAGTTTTCTGTGAAGGTGGCATTGGTTTTTATTCTGTGGGCTGCATGCTGTCAACATTCGACAACTTTCAAGCGACGAAAAAGTAGCACGTCTGTCGCAATTTTTTATTTTGTTAATTTTTGTATTTTTTAAAATGAAATCAAAGAATTAAATATAACTTATCTAAGTACTTATTTAGTTTTCTTTAAACACCTACAATAGTTGATTGAAGCTGTATAGTATGACACAACTTAGATGAAGCAACGACAATATTCGTAAAATCGATCGTTCCCGAAAAGAGTTCGCCTACAACATTACTCATGAATTAAAAAATGATCGGCGAAAATGATCTTATTGAACGTTGAAAGACGCGATAGTGAATGATATTTATTAGTTTTGTAAATCGGAAGTGAAGTGTACGAAAACTACTTGCCGATGCTACATCTAAGTTGTGTCATACTGTACCAAGGTTGTGATATCCATACCGTACCGTAGTAGGTAAGCACGGTTTCAATTCGATTTATTTCTTAAAATAATAATAATTAGCTGTGTCTACTTCGCCAACTTTAGAACTAAAGACAGTCCATACTCCATAGATTGATTTAACGGATTTCAACTATCTTATTTTCTATGTAAGTACAATTTTACCTTATGATTAGGTATATAGGTACGCTCCCTACGCACTGAAACAAGCTAGCATAGCGTTTATTCGCTCAATAATCATCAGTGCTAATTGCAGTCCGTGTACAGTTCCCACGACAGCACGTTGACTGCAATCCAGCTGCTGGTCCAACTGCACGTCGACCGTGTCTAGTTAGCGTGCAGTGCAAATTTACAGTTGAAATCACTGAGGTATATTACTACTTATAGAGAAGCTATCCTAAACAAAGGTCATGCTCCATTTTGTTAATATTTGCTGCAGCGCTGAAACAATAAATTTGTCGTCGCTAAAACGCATTTAAGGTATATTTTTTTTGCGACCAAAAAGTTGTTAGCGCCGCGATTTTAATAGCGCTTACTCGTTTCGTGTTTAAGAAACAAAGTGGCTATATGTGGTGTCTTCTCTATACGTAGTATTATACCTAAGTGGTTGAAATGTAGTCCGTCTGTCTAGAACTCCAAACCCAGAGAATAGGATAGCTGCTCATGATGCTTGAGTGAGGAAATACCTCCACTTTATAGAATATCGCTCATGTTATAGGGAATTGACTTTTAAAGAATATTTTATGCGTTTTAACTTATTACTTTCATCTACTTCAAGCTCCTATGTAACGTAATTTTGTAATTAGCGATTAAGGCGTATGGTATTCTCAGGTAAAACTGGCGAGCAACCTTCAGAACACACTCCAATATACAAAGATGAAGATTTAATTGAGATGGTGGAAGGAGCTCTTAAACAGACCGATTTTAATCAAGATGGTTTCATTGAATATTCTGAATTCAGGGCAGCGACTGGCGGTTAAGGAATGAAAAAGGCTTTCGAAGATATTTTTATTTATTTTATAATAAAAAGAATATATAAATTTAAAACGTCTTTTATTGTATTATTTCACACAAAAACTACATAATGATACTTTGTTAAAGTTAGAGCCAAGCTTCTAACTCTACACGCCCTAACTTCACAAACTATAGGTAGGTAACACCTTAGTCAAAATATGTAAGTCGATCAACTTGGCGCCAAATAAAGTCCCTACTTACGATAAAAATACATAATTCTTACTTCAAAATTATTTACACGTATACAAGTTTACGTCTTACAAAATTAGCACAATCTTAATTTCTTAAAAATAATCTTTGTTTTTCCTAGTGGTCTCATTTTCTTCATCAAAATAATTCCTCCAAATGTTCATAGATGGTGCTAAAATACATTTCAAAAAGTTTATATCTAGTAACGATAGATGTCACTGAAAAAAAAATTATCATGTCGATGCTCCACTGTTATTTACCAATCTAGTGGATTTTGCATAGCATCCCTAAAACTGATGCTGTGATCACTGTAAAATTGACCGAACCATGATCTGAAGGCGCGTATCGTTTTGTCCGTTTTCACGTAAGCCGGAGCACTAACAAAACGTTTGTTGTTCCAAATAACGACGTCGCGTTCGAACTGCAATAGAAATAGTACTTATTAGAGGTTCGTGCTACTCAACAACAGATGTCACTAGTACATATATAACAAGGTAATCAATCATTAAAATTCATAATCACCTGTTTGACTTGAATTTATGACAACATTATTTATATTTTGTAGACCAGTAACTCCGGAGAGATTAGCGCGTTCAAACAAACAAACTCTTCAACTTTATTGTTAGTATAGACACAGAGAAGATAATATACTATAGTATAGATAAAAAAATTGGATTCCTCGCAAAATATATCCCAGGAACGCGAGTGAAACCGCGGGAGACAGCTACTAAATTTTATATAGAGATAATGCGAATTTTGTGAGTTTGTGTATGTGTACGGAACCACTGATCCTATTCAGAAATGGGAAACAGCTAGTAATAAAAAAACATACCATGACTCCTTCGGATTTCACAATCAGCGCAGCGATAGGCGCGTTGAAAGCAGGTGAGAATACTCTATGTATGACCTTCTGCAGCATGGGGCCTAGCGGCGTCACTGACTGTGAGACTAGGATGGGCCCTACTGGCGTCTGTAACAGTAGGCGGACATGGCCTGGGCCTATCTGGAATATTTTTTTTTTTTATTAGTTAGTAAGTTAAGGTCGTTTGTAAGTCTCGCTACACAATAGTATGTCATTATGCTGGTCTGAAAAAGAAAAGCTTGTCCATCATCTATTTATGTATGTATTTACAAAAAAAAGTAGTATATCAGTTATCTGGTTGTCCATAGTACAAGCTCTGCTTAGTTTGGGCAGATAACCTTGTGTGGAAAAATGTCTCAAGATTTTTTTCTTTCTTTAAATGTTAACTATCATTATCAGCAAGTAGGCTCTTGTTGGTCACACAACTGAAATTATCCTACACGAAAGTTTGTATGTATCATTGTTGCTCTTTCACGTAAAAACTACTGAACGTATTTGGCTGAAACTTGGCACATAGATAGATCATACCCTGGAATAACATATAGGCTACTTTTTATCCCGGGAAAACAAGAGATACCTCGGGAACGCGGGTGAAACTGCAGGGGGTCATATTGGTTAATAAATATCATATTACCTGTGTGATTTGTACATCGACATGGAAGAAGTTGTATTTAAGTATCTTGTAGTCGTGAGTGAGGGTCATGTGCGCCGTGTGGCCCTCTCCTTTACTCCATTCAGCTGACCATGCGTGCCGACCTGTTGTATTTTATTTTTTAAAGTTGTTTTGATTGTGAGGCTAATAAAGCTGTGAATCTTCAGAAAAAAAGTGGGAGATCTTAACTGTAAGTCACAATAAAAATAACAAATGCTTTAAGATATTAAGGTGAATCGGCCAAAAAGCCCGCGAAATTCAAATTTTATTAGGTTTTTTTTCAAATTGCAGCTCAGTAATAAGTCGTATATTTGTCAAAATGTGATTTCCGCCTCATAAATATGCCATTGGATTATTGTTTGTATACATTATGCTTTTTAAACTATTTAAATGCATACATTGGTTCCTTTTCGATAAATAACGTGCAGGAACCAATGTATAGTTGTATAATATTTTGAATGCAAATGAATACATAGATAGATCTATAGCCATATCTCAGTGTCGCGAATCACATTTTGACATATAAATGACCTATTACGGAGCTGCAATTTGAAAAAAACCTAATAAAATTGAATGTTGCGGGCTTTTTGGCCGATCCCCCTTAAGCCAATGAGCGTTCTAGCTAAGCAATGTATAACAAAACGTGAACGTACCAATAAGGTTGTATAAAATTGGATATGTCTCTCCCAAACTGGTCATCAAAGATGGCGAGTGAACTGCGTTTAGATGAGCTACATCCGCGCCATTTTCTGGAATTTCCTGAAGTAAACCAAAAAAAAAGTATAATGTTTAGATTTATCTGAAAGGTTAAAATCAAAACTTATTTATTCTACATTGGGAACGCATAACCGCGAGGCGGCTGCTAGTCTACATCTATCTATCTATCTATCTATCTATATAGATATAATAAAGCTGAAGAGTTTGTTTGAACGCGCTAATCTCCGGAGTTACTGGTCCGACTTGAAAAATTCTTTCACTAATAGAAAGCTAAATTATCCCCGAAGGTTATAGGGTACTTTTCATCCCAGTGAAACCGCGGGGAAAAGCTATATGTATAATAAAATCATAGGAAATCCATAGGAATTTTATATTTCCTCCGTTAATCTCACCTGTATATGAGCACTGACTGTGAACTCATTGCGTCCTCTATACGCCCAACTCTTGACTTGAGGAGCATCAGATAGCTCCCACATCGGCTTCCGACCCTCGGCGTCATGCCAGATCCATACAGCGCCGTCTGCTTCCACAGTCGTCCAAGTTTTTATTGAGACACCGCGGGGTGCTGTGGAAAAACATACATAAAAGAATGCGAGGTACTTTGTTTTTTGATTTTAAAAAACTTTAACTAAAGATCATCTTACTTATATTATAAATGCGAAAGTTAATAAATAAAGAGTATGAAGATTTGGATTAAAATTAGCACATTGATAGATCATATCCAGGAATAAAGTCTAAGATACCTCGGTGAAACCGCGGGAAGGAAGCTAGTCCTGAATAAAACGTAGGTATTCTGTTGCAACTTACCATGTTCCACGCCAGGTACACTGACGCAAGCGCCCTCTGCACTAAACCTCCACTTGTGGAACGGGCATTCGATGCAGTTACCACATACATTACCCCCCACAGCTAAATTTGCTCCCAAGTGAGGACAGTATGCGTCCACTACCCGGGCAACTCCATCTTCACCCCGGTATACGCACAGGTTCTGACCTTAAAAAAAATGGTATGGTTTAGACGGGTCCATGTTCCCCATGAACCCTAAGTATGGGAAACATGGACCCATATACCTCATTTGACTGACATATCAAAAAGGGGGAACGTTCGGTTGGAGCGCGAAATTCAAATTTTATCACGTTTTTTGCATATTGCAGCTCAGTTATAGGTCGTAAGTTATCAACATGTTATTTGCGAGAAGAATGGTAGTATATTTACTGATTAATAACAAAAGAAATCATCAACATAATCCTCCAAGGTATATTAGTAACATTTTCATGAAATAGTCGTATATGTCAGTAAATAACATGTTGATAACTTACGACCTATAACTGAGCTGCAATTTAATGGCGCCCTTAAATGGAGTTTTTTTTTAATACTGCGTTGTGACGTTATTTCACAGAATCAAATGACCTATCTATATAAGTAAGTACCAATTTACAAAAAATAAGTAGTTTACGTAGTAGCCAAATAGCCAAAATTAAATATTATGGACCTATATTTTTATTTATTTATTTAATTTACATAGATTATCTCATAAATACTCCAAATTATTGATTCTTTATCTAATTAACTAACTATTATGCTGTAACCACATTGCCATTCGTATTTGTGTATTTGATAAGTTTCAGCAAATAATTAACATGGGTATTTTTTATTACTCGTCAAATATTTGCCGATAAGTACATAATCAATCGAGTAAGTACATAAACGCGAATACAAATAGTCATGTGTGGTGGCACCATAAGTACACATGTTGCTACTCGACAATAGATGGCGCTACCTGTAGACGTATTCGTTTTTAAACTGGAAATAAAAATTCGATAATCGTAAATACGTAATACGCCATACGTAAATCCATTTTACAAACATAATTGGGTAATAATTTTACAATTGTCACAGCTTAAATATCCTACTATCTAACTAACTAATATGATAAATGCGAAAGTTTGTAAGTATATATGTATCTTTGTTACTTTTTCACGCAAAATCTACTCAACGGATTTGGATGAAATTTGGAACACAGATAGATTATAACTTAGATTAATACATAGGATACTTTTTATCCCGGGAAAACATAAGATCCTCGGGAACGCAGGTAGGTAGCTTTACAGGTACAGGTTCGCAGGTATAACCTATCAATAATTACCAATAGCATCAACTGCCTTGACTCCACCGATCTTCAGCTCCCTGCTTTCCACCAGAGCGAACCACCCGTTAGGATACGGAGGTGGAATCTTGGTTCCAATCCGTCTAGTTTGCTGCGCGTGAGTAATGCGCCGCGCGCGGTCTTTCCCTGCCGGTATATGGTCGAAGCCAAGGTCTGTCAGTTCCTGAAAATTAGCTATGGTATAAGAAAGGTACTTAGAAGATAAGAACGTATTTGAATCCTATTACAGGCGTCATGTGAGCAATGAATGATGATCATCCCGAGTCTCTGTCTCTGTCTTTGGCATCATGGCTCCTGCACGGATGAACTGATTTTGATTCTGTTTTTTCGTTTGAAATGTGTCTTAATAGCAGGGGCGTAGCTACCGCCGTATCTGCCGTATCAATTATACGGGGCCCCGGGTCACAGAGGGCCCCGACGTGCGTCATAGACGCAAAAGCATTAGAAAAACCAAAGTCATCATCAGCTATAAATGATTTAATAAATCAGTTTGCCGAAAAAAAGGCAAGGAGAGTGTATATTTAATTTGAATTGTTTGTAAAAAAAAGAACTTTAATTTTATGCAAACATTTTTTTTTTCTTAATAATCTTTACCATTCATAAGGGCCCCCAAACATTTTTTTATACGGGGCCCCGCAGGGCCACGCTACGCCACTGCTTAATCGCGAGTGTTCTTAGATATTACATTTCAAGAAAATTCGCTCAGTTAGTTTTTTTTTTTCAAGGCGATGATAGGTCTGTGGTAGTACCTAATGTCGTGAGGAAACAATACTACGTTTAGCCTAAAGCCATGATACAGCGGTGAATGACGTCACTAGAACGTTGTCTATGTTAACCAAATGTCGCGGTTTCCTAGAGAATGGCACCGCTTTTTGACGTTACGGTGTTTATTACCGTTCTCTAGGAAACCGCGCCATTTGGTTAACATAGACAACGTTCTAGTGACGTCATTCATCGCCGTATTACGGTCGCTACATGATGGCACCGCTTTTGGAGGAAACTGTACCTTAAGCGACAAAATAAAAAAAAAAAAATTGTAGAAAATATTAGATACTAGATGATGTATTTTTTTTTTTTTAATATAAATAAAACTATTTATTCAATTAAAATATGATGCGTTGTGAACAAACACTTTTGTTTGACTTAGGACCGGTTGCTCGTACATTTTAGTTAAAATTATAACTTAACTATTACCATGCTTTGACCGTAGAGTCACTTTGACGATGACCGATCTCCCTCGGTCGGTTGTGGTTACGGTTAAAATTTTAGTTAAAGTGACACGAGCAACCCAGTTTGCTTTCCTTCGGAGATTAAAGTTAACTATAACCTTACTATGACCGCGCTTTATGCAACCGACCCTTAAAATACTAATTAACTAAAAAAGAATACTTACTTTAGTATACAATACTGGATTCCAATATGATTTATATATCGCGTACAGTATAAAAAACAATATCACAGATAAAAAAATAACAATAGAATAGTCAAAAACTAACTCAAAAACAGGTCTGAGTACATTAATGGTAAAATTAAAATAAAAAAAGAAAAGTTCACTTTTTAAATCACTTTTAGTTAGCATATTTTGATATTCTTTAAACGATATTCTATTTACGAATTGATTTGGTTCTATTTTATTTACACAGGATGCCATTTTGATTGGATCTGTTTCCTCGGTGGAGTTGTGCATTTTTAATCTGCGGGCAAAGAAAATAGGAAAGTTTTAGTACGTTTTGTTGTTAAGGGGAGGATGTTAAGTCGTTTGGGGCAAGTCATGAATAGTTTATTGTATTCAACATAACTTAAAATGTTAGTACCTACCTATTGAAATAATGAATCGACTAACGTCCATAAACAATTAAATTGAGTAGCCAACACGCGCCAATCAAGATTGCTGATTGAATAAACGCAAAATTTTGCCTTTAAAAAAATGATAACTAATTAGCAGCCCCCTGGCCAAGTTTATGTATATTTAAAACAAAAACTGTAATAGATCAAAAGAATGATCCACAAAAAAAGAATCCTTGCTGAGTTTCTTGCCGGAGTCTTCTCAGTTTAAGTGTTCCGAAGACTCTACCACCGGGGTAGAGTCTCTTGTAATAATTGTAACTATTGACATTCATAAGTGCCTTATTAGGGCCTAAACTGAATAAATGAGGTTTGAGTTTTAATTATTAGTATAGATATATAGGTATTTAAAACGAATCGTGCGTAAATCCATTCATGTTTCCACACAAATTGTGCTGCGTCTACATAAGTATATATAAATGTAGGTAGCAACCATAGTAATATAAGTAAAGTAATTCATAATTTTCGTAATTCATTAAAAACATTTCTGTCTACGCGTACATATTTGAAATTATGTCAAAGTCAACGCGCAAAAAAACGCGTGTTTGTTTTTCCCACACATATTCATTTACCTGTTACTGTTTTATTAAGAGATACTTTTTGGCGGGAACTTGCGAAGTGACGTTGCGTTTTTATTTTATTTTCATAAAATAGTGTATTTTTGAGTTTTATTGAATATTATCGGTGGTATTTTGTCCAATAAAGATCAATACAAGTGCACCAGTGAAGTGAAATGAAATGATTACGTGTATAGTGGCTTTTCAAGTTGTCTCAAGAAGTCCATGTAAAGTTTTAGTAGAACTGCTACCACTGTACTAAAACCTAACTGAAGATAATCAAATAAGACAAGGCTGTATGGCTCTGTACCTTTGCCTTTTTAAAAAAATCAACAAATTATTATCAGACTTATCAGACTTAAAAAAAAAGAAAGAGGAGGGAATAAATTCGGTTGTGATTTTTTTAAATGTTTGTTCACGCATAGGTAACATTTTTGTCTAGGCACCGATTTTAATAATTCTTTTTGCGTCGGGTTCTGTATAGCTCCAAGGTGATCCCATATACCTACATGAGGCTTTGAAGGAGATTTTATTCTTTATTTTAAATGTCAATTATTTAATGAGCTGGTTTAAAGCAGCCTTATAAAACCCCTGCCCTGTAGTTGGGGCTTAGAATAACAACTAATTAACCAGTCAAAAAGTCAACAGGGTCGTGGGCAATCGGGGCAGGGGCCTTGTGCGTCCAGAAGCGATCCCAAGGAGGACGATGGGTCATTGTGGTCACGATCCGTCGTGCGATAGCACGGCGAGGGTGCTGGGGGAAGTATCTCACTTCCACCCGGACAGGCTCTCTGGTACACTAGTATAAAGAGATCTGTGGGGCTCTCTAGCGCCGCGCGTGGAGGGGTGCGAGTTCGCGTTCTACAGCGCAGCGGAATTTTAAGAGGAGGCTATCTGTGCATGTCTCCGTCCCTTACTAAACTGGCGGTGACAAGCGAGACAGGTGAAACGTAATTTTGGTAAAAAATATGGTTTTATGTTATTTAAAAAGAAACTAAGCGTTTTTTTGAAAAATAGTAAGAAAACTATTCCCTTTCTAATGGATTTCAGAATACATGTTAATATTTTTCAAGTTATTTGGATGGCCCAAATAAGAGAAGAATGCAATCTTAGTTTTAAGAAGGGGCATATTTACGATTTTTTTCTGAAGTTACAAATAAAAAATTGCAATTTTTAAACAACTATTCCCCATCACATATTCTCTAGTTTCACATATATTTTTTCCAAATCTCTTGGAACAAAGAGTGCAGAGAAAAACGCATTTTAGAATCATCATTTCACGTATATCATCGCCTTAAGGCTAAAATCCCGCTATAAAAAAATATTATGCATATTCCCCCCTATTGCTCCCCTGTATGCCGATACGATACGATATTTTTTTTTGTTTTAATAAATTCTCATTCATATAAGAAGCTGTAAGAAAAAAAGTATTTCGGATAACTATATAAATTACCATGATATAAGCCGTCAAAGATTTATTCCGGACTTTTTGGCGGGAACTTGCGAAGTGACGTTGCGTTTTTATTTTATTTTCATAAAATCGTGTATTTTGAGTTTTATTGAATATGGTGGTATTTTGTCCAATAAAGATCAATACAAGTGCACCAGTGAAGTGAAATGATTACGTGTATAGTGGCTTTTCAAGTTGTCTCAAGAAGTCCATGAACAGTTTTAGTAGAACTGCTACCATCGTACTAAAACCTAACTAAACTGACTGACTATGAATCGAAGAAGATTTAACATGATTTGAACTTTGAAACTTGACGATTGACGAGAATTTAATACATGAAGAATATAAAAATACCTACATTGCTCAACTTGACACTGGCAAAACACGAAGTGAGATGCCAAAATTAAAAAAAAAAAAGATTTATTCCTATCTCTTTCTAGCAAAACTTCATGGAGTTTATATGGCCGTCATAATACTATGACGTCACATTCTTATGTCCAATCTCTCTGTCTAATCGCGTCTAATTAGTTTAAAATGCTTATATCTTCCGTGTTTCTTGGCCGATTTTAATTTCACTTTTTGACATGATTTTTACGGTATTTTCATATGAAGAAATGCGATAAAAAATCATGCATATTTATTACTTTGTTAAAATCATTTTCAATAAATTTTTGACTGAAACCCATTGTCTGAAACAGTTTAAATTTTAACAAAGAAATTCCAGAATTACATAAAAAGTATTAACTTACTTAAAATAAAATATATATACATACAAATTAAAACTATATAATCTAAACTAAACTAACATTAACTATGTACATAAAAAATAAATATATAAAAACTTCTTACTACCTACTTATAAGTAAAAAAAATGTCCCAAATCGCTGCCTAGCGGTAGCGTGCCAAGAAGGCTGGCCGCATTGCCACGCTGAATAGCAATGCTAATTCTTTGTGCAAAATACGTGCCAGCCTTCTTGTCATGAGAGGCCTGAATGAGTCGATAGGAGACCTCTTTGAACAGAAGTAAAAGTTTCTTTAAAAAGTCAGTTCATAAAAAAGTACTCTATAGTATCGGATTTTAGAGGACAAGAACGCATTTATTCATTAATTATCATAATATGATAATTAGTATTTTTATTAGTCAAAAATAAAGAACTATAAAAAAATAGGTATATATAGGTATATTATATACACCTATATTTTTGACTATTAAAAATACTTGTTCTACGGCCTAATATGGTTCGTTGAACTTGTAAAAAAATTAAGCTTATATATAAATATAGAAATTTATGTCGCATAGTTTATTACTTCTCGAATGCATCAAAACCTGATGAGAGCCTCCCTCAGTGATCAAAAATCAAAATCAAAAACTCATTTATTCAGTTTAGGCCCTAATAAGGCACTTATGAATGTCAACAGTTAAAATTTTTAGACTCTACTACCGGTTCCACATACACTTGAACTGAGAAGACTCCGGCAAGAAACTCAGCAAGGCTTCTTTTTTTGTGGATCTTTTTTTTTTTGAATTTATGTAATTACAGTTGTTGTTTTAAATATACATAAACTTCATACAATTATCACTTGGCCAGGGGGCTGCAAGTAGAATGTCGTGACGAAGGTCATGGGTTTGAATCCTACAATGAGCTTGAGCTTTCGGTGAAGAAAAACATCGTGAGGAAATCATAGCACGGTGGTAGGGTACTTTGTAGTACCCTACCACCGTGTTGGCTACTGTCAAACTGTCGCCAACCTACCGGTGTGTACCAAGTTGCCTTCTTAGCATTGTAACAGGTCGGCAATACCTCTGGTATTGCAAATGTAATTGGCTATAAATGGCAGGCGGTCCACCTGATGGTAAACACTTACCATCAGGTGGACCGCCTGCCTTCTAGTCAACCTTCTGACATAAAAAAAACCATATAAGATTCGCAAAGTATTTTTGATTTTTAGAGCTACAGCTTTTGATATCTACGCGACTGACAGACAAACAGACAGACAGTAAGATAACCAATCCTATAACCGGTAGAACTGTCATGGAAAGATAATAATGTTAAATTCAATTCTGTTTTGTTTTGTAGTATATTATTATGATGCTAAAGACATCATACAAGCAGTCTGCCCGAACAGCCGGCAAAAAAAACCGGCCAAGTGCCAGTCGGACTCGCACACGAAGGGTTCCGTACCAATATATATAAAAACGGTAAAAATTCATGTCTGTTGTATTGGAGCCCCCCTTTAATATTAATATAATTATTTTTATTTATAGTGAATAATGTTGCCGTTATCAATTTTGAGCAAAAAATTACGTTTGTTGTATGTGAGTCCCCAGATACATTTATTTTATTCTGTTTTATTAGTAGGTATTTTTTGTTATTGCGGCAACAGAAATACATCATCTGTGAAAATTTCAACTGTTTAACTATCACGGATCATGAGATACCGCCTGGTGACAGACGGATGGACAGACGGACAGACGGACAGACGGACAGACAGTCAGCGGAGTCTTAGTAATAGGGTCCCGTTTTACCCTTTCGGTACGGAACCCTAAAAAGGTAATTAAGTACAGCAGCGCCCTCCACTCTTCCACGACGGATCTCTTTCTGAACAGACTCTACCTAGTACCTACCTACCCATAGGTGGTATGTCGATGCGATTAATAGTTTTAATGACCAATTCCCAAATTGTTTCAAAATTAATATTATTGTTATTATCAAAAAAAGTAAGCCTAAAATATAGCATCCTTTTTAAAGGGCAGCTAGTAGAAGTTTTATATTTTTAGGGCATATGCCCTTTCCTTTATTGGCAATAAAATAAATCACTCACCTAAAGTTCCATATCCACAGATGAAAATCTTAAATAGCGCGCCAAATCGTTATAAAAAAAGTTCAATAATCGACTAATTTCCGTGCTCATTCAGGCATGGCTGGCACAACACTGCGCATCCTTAGCCAGAGATAACGGCTTTATATAATGGACCACGTTCAGCAGGAGCGCGGCATTCGAATATTTAAAATTAAAAAACGAACAGTGTTTTTCGTCCTTGCATCCTAATCTATTTCGGGAGTTCGTAAGTAGATTCCCGAATGAAAAATCAAGATGGCTGTATTGGGCATGCAAGGCTTATTTCCTGCAAAGTTAAATAATCAATATTTTATTGATATTAGTTGGGTATAGTAGACTGAAGCAATTTTATAGTGAATAACACAAAAATACAAATATAATCCACACAATTTTTTATAAGAAATATCAAGAACTTACTTAAACGTAAGTCTAACATGAGTAGGTAGGTACCTATTAGATTACTCGAGTGCTAAAAGAGCTATTAACTCCATTACTACGTTCCAGAGTGCTAGTAAAGGTTTCAGCATTTCATCAACATATCTGTTTCGCCTAAAATTGGGCTCCACACAAATCTGTCAAATTAGGTGAAACAAAAGTCGATGAAATGCCATCCGAAACATAGGTAATTGAAGCTGCAAATGTGTCAAAATAAACCCCTACGGTTCAGTAGTTTAGACGTCGAAAGGTAAAAAATATGTAATTTGTAAGGATACCTAGAATAAAGGCAGAACTTAATTCCGGGAAACCATGACATAAGGAATATCATGGTTCACGAGGAACACGAGTAAAGCTACGGAATTTAAAATACAGTACGACAAGGATCTTAAGGAACGTGGCCAAAATCTTTGTTGTAAGAGATTTGTAAACAATATATGTTAAACTAGAGAATATGGGACGAGGAATAGTTTGAAAAAAATTGGAATTCTTAATTTTTTCTTGAAACTAAAAATGTTTTTTTTTTTTTTTTTCTTATTTAGTCCATCCAAACTATAAAAAATTAACAAACATTCTGAGATCCAATAGAAAGTTTTTAAAACAGTTTTAGTTTTTTTTAAAACAGGCTTAATTTTTTTTAATAAATAAAAACGTATTTTTTACTAAAAGTCCGTCTCTCCTCGCTTGTCTCCGTCAGTATATTCGTAGACGGAGGGACGGAGTCATTTGCGGAGAGAATCCTCTTATAGATAGATTGCCCTCTTGCCGATGTCATTTGACTGTCAAAACATCCTTGTAGCACTGTAGTAGATGATAAAATGAAGCTTGACACACATGGTAGTAATCATAGAGATAAGAAAATGATCTTTAATAATGTATCAGGTGAAACTTATTGTACATTAAGGATCATTTTTATATCACTCTGATTACTTACAGGTAGGGTTGCCATCCGTCCATTCGACAGTTTGTTCCTGTTTGTAGGGTATCTGGGGACTGACTGGGTCGAGCTTTGTAAACAATGTATATTAAAATAACTTCAAAACGATTAATCTTAAAATTATAAAAAAAAAATATTTGAGGTCCTCACAACGAGCCCTTTCATTTGATATGACACTCAATACAGTAGTTTGCAAAACTTTTTTAATTTTCTAATTTATCCCCCAAAAGTAGCCGCCATGTTTGAAATTCATTTATTTACGTAACACGTCCATGTTTGGGTCACCGACTTACATTATGTGTACCAAGTTTCAACTCAATCCAATCTAGAATTTTCGGACAGACGCACGAGTGATCCTATAAGGGTTCTTTGTTTTTTTTAATTTCGGAACCCTAAAAATGAGATTTATAGTCCAAGCAGAGAGTGAGAGTATTTTTTTTTTACGTTTTTGAAACAATATGGAGATGGTCAAACGATCTACCAAAAAGGCCAAATTTCTCCAACATATAACAGATCGTGAAATGTAACACTAAGCCACGGGGAACGTAAATATGTAACAGAATTTATATTGAGAATCTAGATTACCTGATGAAATTGGATATAAGCCTTGGAAGAATTTGTTACTGAGCTAACAGTTTTGAGAGAGACCGTCCACCGTCTCGCCTTTATACATCAATTCCAGGGGTTCTCTTTTTGAATAACATGTATAAATCTGTTTCAATTTGTCGACAACAGTTTTTTTTACTTAAATGGGAAGCGCAAGAGTGAGCTATTCTACAAAAACAAAACTAATCCGCTTGTATCTCAGCAATCGTTGTATATTTCAGCAATGCGATTGTATTGCGCTATGAGACAGTTGTTAAAGAACATTTTGGATCTGATATTTCAATTTCCTAACTTCATTATTAACTTAGAAACTCACGATTAAAAAAAAAACATTTTAAAATATAAAATAGAATTTAAAAGACTGGCTTGCTATTGCATTAAAAAGTCCCGCGAAAATGTTAATTTTAATACGAGCATTATATTCTCAGAATAACAATAAAACTTCACCCCTAATAGCAAAGAAATAAAACCACTTTTCCATTGATTATGTGCACATTAGAATTGCTTATGGTATGCCATCGTATAAGTGAGTATGAACGAAGCGTAAGAAAATACACTTTTTACCCAACTTTTTTTTTTTGCTAAAAGTAAAACTCAAAATGTTTTTTATGTGGAATATAGACTTTGTTTTGTCTATTGCATCTACTTTTACTCGTATTTTGATTTCGTAATGCAATTGTAGTACCCGTCTGGCTGGCTACCACCCTCAAGTTGAAAATCTGTCGCCAAGCACCTACTGGTGTGTTCCGGCAACTTGGCACTTGAGAGCCAGTTGCCTTCTTGGCATTGTAACAGGTAGGCAACACATTAGCAATACCTCTGGTATTGCTAATGGCGATAGGCGACGGTAACCACTTACCATCAGGTGGACCGCCTGCCTGTTTTCAACCTTCTGAAATAAAAAAAAATACAGGCCAATATTAGTACGAATCTTGAAAAATGACTTTACATAGATGTTATGAATTGATTTCCACCTAAAACAGAACAAAATATCAATCCAGAAAGATGCAGAAGCTTTGTACAGTTGGCGATGATAGCTCAGTGGTACCTAGTGCTGTCGAATGATTGCCTAGACGAAGGTAGCGAGTTTGAATCCTACAATGAGCGTGAGTTTTCGGCGTCACTCGAGAACCTTTCTGCCCCAGCGGCCGTCGGTTCTACGAGCGATGTTTTTCTAAGAATCTTGCATGAAGTTTAAATATAGTCTTAGTGAGTTATTTCTCTCTGTCTAATTAGTACCTAGTTTATAATGGCGGGACGGGCCAGTTGGCGACACCACCTATTGCGCCGCAGGTCGTGGGTTCGATTCCCATTCAGGACAAACATGTGCATGAACATGTCTGTTTGTCCTGTGTCTGGGTGTAATATAAAATATATAATAAGTATGTAATTACAAAAAAGAAAAAAAAATAGTAGTATATGTAGTATATCAGTTATCTGGTTGTCCATAGTACAAGCTCTGCTTAGTTTGAGATCAGATAACCGTGTGTGAACAATGTCCCAGAATATTTAATTATTTAATGCTTCCATATTTCTTGGTCGATTTTAATTTCACTTTTTGACATCGTTTTATTATTAGAGATATTTTCAGTCGATAAAATTTTATTATCCTTATAGTTATGTAAATTCATGACTGTTGTGATTTACGGGTGTCAATAGTCGTGACCAATAAAAATGGCCATTAAATTCACGTTAAAACATGCAATTGGACTAATTTCACTGATTTTCTAATTATATTTAAATAGCCTTACTACGTCAAAGTGAAAGTCAAAGTTTTTATTTTGTTTAAATGTGGTTACAGATAATGTTGGTCATTCTTAAATAGTATCACACATTTAGCCACTTTGGCATACAAAATTTTAATACCTATAATAAAAAATAAACTAATCATCACTAAATATAAATTGAATGTCAAAAATAAACGGAACGAAATCGACATCGAAAAAGGTTTCATTGCGAATCAGATGTCGAATCCGAGTGATTTAAAATATTCCTGCTGGCAAAGAAAAAATAAATGAAATTTTATTAATTCTAATAGACCTTCACAGGCACTTTTGAATAGTCAGACTATAATGCACGGTTCGGAAGGTAGCTTTTGCTGAGAAGAGCTGGCAAGAAAGGAAGATATAAAGAAAGGAAGAAAAGACATTTATTCATGACAACACATAACATTACAAGATTGAAAAATAAAGTAGGTAGTACCGTACAGTACAAACCAAAGGGTAGTTGACTGACATATCAAATCAGCTACTTTTTAATAAATGTCAAAACGATAGTTTGTCTGGAATTCTGTATTAAATAGGTACCTGCAAAAAACGTGATAAAATTTAAATTTCGCACTCCAACCAAAGCCTCCACCTTAATAGTAAGATGTACGTGTGGACTATATTCTATTTTCAAAAAACAGTTTCAATTCTGTAGAGTAATCTGTCGAACAGCAGGAAGGTAAAAGGTTGCTTTGTCATGGAATTTAATGCTCAAGTTCGCCATCTAGTGGTGAAAATCGGAATTTGATGTGTTTTCTACATAATCTTGAACTAATGGAAAGTTATTGTTTCATTGAATACATTTTACATGCAACAGATTGATATAGGTGTGATAAATATTTTCATGAATAATATTGTTTTATATTTACAAGTTTTTATGTAATAAATATGAAGAATATTTAGGGCTTTACCTAACATTTTTTTTATACATAGTTATAAAAGGATTTAAGTCTTAGCAGCTTATGGAAAAAAAATAGAGAATGGAGGAGTAATTGGGTAGTTGACATTGTCAAAAATAAATGACCATACACTAACCAATGCATAAAACATCTAAAACGTGGAAACATCAAATATGTAGTACATTTATGATTTTTAATTACCATTGGAACCACTAAGAGTAGATGATTTGATGCTGTGAAACTATGACGTCATAGTGTAATATTTCATACAAAATTCCATATAAACGATCGTTTTGACATTTATTAAAAAGTAGCTGATTTGATGTGTCAGTCAACTACCCTATTAATTAATTTCATATATAGAAAGAAGAATGGTCACGGCCCATACAAAATTTACCCAGGTCCGGCGCGAATGAAACATTTATCTCAGTTTTTTTTGTTATTTTTTTTACATCAATTCTCAGTTTTTTTTTATTTGGTGGCTAACATCATTAAATTGACTTCGTAAAGCAAAATATAATAAACTAAAAAACAGTAAATAAACGAAACCGAACCACGATTTTATTACGATTAGATTGTAATCGTTGTTGCCCTTAGTAACCGTAACAATTCTAATCCAATCAAATGTGTCAAATGTTTAGTGGAATACCACTTGATCGAACGTCAACTTGAACTCAACCATGATTGGATCTCGATCGTTGCCTATTGTTTATAAATCTGTGGTTGTCAGATTATTAGTGGAACACGAAAACGTGCAAAAGTCGTCATTCAGCTGCGATCCAATTGTTAAATAATCAATTAATTCGCAGAATTGGCCCCCAGGTAAACTTTCTAAACATTTATTGTATTTTTATAGCATAATTAAAATATATAATTTATTTACAGAACTCACAAACTTTTGCATTTTTAATATTAGTAGCATAAAATTACCCTACTTAAACCTTACATCATATTAACAAATTTTAAAATAAATAAATTAAACATAACACACTTAGGGCTCCAGAAACGGGACGTCCCGCATGTAGCGGGATGGTAGGCAGGCAACAACGCCCAGATTTTACCTAAAAAAGGCAACATATATTCTTACCACTGTTTAAATATCCCCTACAGTTCGGTAACGAATGTACTTGCGCAGAGCAACGGCGGGGATCTTGCGGGAAAGCGGGCGACCGCTGCCGGCAATATGCTTAGTTTGCAGGCTCAAACGTTGAGGGACAACGCGAGCTTGTTTTAGGAGATTTAATAAAAAAAAAACAACTTTGCACTGAGCTGAGTGTACCTATGATATACCTGTAGTAAATAATGATGATAATAATATGTAATATAAATAAACGTATATAAGATAGGTATTTTTAAATAACACTTTTATTTTATTTTCCATTTTGTGACAATTCTGGCAAATATTCGTGCGACACAGGCGGCGGCATCGACCGACATCAAACGCGTTTCCCAACTGTAAGGAATAGTTAAACCATTTTAAACTGTGTACCTACCCTACAAGTTACATGCCCCAGCTATAAATTGAGTTTTATTCATACAAAACTTACATTTGCAAGCCTAAATTCAAAATAAATTCACATCTAACCGTAACGGCTGTGTGTTTGACTGTTTCTGTATAAATTACATGACACTGTTTTTGGTCGACCGTTAGTGCATGGATCCGCCATTTTGAATTTACATGTTTCGTTCGGAAACTTACTTCGAATAAGTATAAATATTTTTTTATTGTATCTATATCTTTTTTATAATATAAAGTCGGGTTATTTACACCAATTATTACTCAAGAACGGACCGATTTTGATGATCTCTGATTTGTTGGATTTGTCTCCGCCCCGAATTGTTATTCGAAATGTTTGTTATTCGAATAACTATGAAAATATTATAGAAAAAAATAACAAAAAAGTATGGAGTAGTAGTAGGTAGGTGTAGGTCCCAGTTTTATTCTCAGGGTAGGACAACGACTGCCGGGCCAACCAATCTATATATATAAAAGAAATTTTATTGTAGTAAGTAGTTCAAAAAGGTGGACGATGAAATTATAGAGATTGGCGGAATTAACTGGCTCAAAAAAGGGAAATATAGGAATGAATGGAGGAGGCCTTTACCCAACTGGGATCCATTTAAAATAAAAAAACAATAATATGATCGTACACTAATCTTACTAACACACTAACGGGCAAAAACATTGTAAAAATCAAATGGAAAATAAAAAGGCTTTATTATAATTCCATTTATCAATTTTACAACCTATTAATTACATTTTTAAATATAATTATAAAGAAAACATTTAAAAATATAAAAAACAGTACCCCACCGGCATCGGGAACAAGGTCCAAGATGCCGATGGTCAAGGCTCCATAGAGAGGAACCTCCTCACAATACGTGCCGTCTCCAGGAGCACTGCCTTCTGGATCTGGCCCTTGACCGAACTACCTAACGCGAGCCTCTTAAGATGTTTATCGAGGCTCTTGGCCAATAGGCCATGGGCGGAAACGACTATCGGTACAATGGTTGCCGTGTCAATGCTCCAGATGTCGACAACCTCGTGTGCCAGATCAAGATATTTATTTTCTTTATCTTTCTCTGCCTTCACGAGGTTCTCGTCATGAGGAACAGCAACATCGACACGGCGCTCATGGCGATCTATCAACACAATGTCAGGCTTGTTGGCGACAATAGTCCTGTCAGTGATGATAGATCGATCCCAGTATAGTGTAATATGGCCATCTTCCAGAACTGATTCTGGCACATACCTGTAGTACGGCACCTCAGACGTCACAAGGTGGTATCTCAGGGCAAGTTGCTGGTGGATTATCCTGGCCACTTGGTTATGTCTGTGCAAGTATTCACCATTTGCGAGACGCGAACAACCGGAGATGATATGTCTGAGGGATTCACCAGGGTGATGACATGCCCGACAGATGTCGATGGTGCCATCCCTCAGAATATATTTCCGGTAGTTATTCTTCATCACAACCTCGTCCATAATTGCACAGACAAAACCTTCGGTTTCCCCAAAGAGGTCACCGAATTGTAGCCAGGCCACGGAGGCTGTTAGGTCCACATCGGGAACATGAAGGGCCCGATAGTACCTTCCATGTAGCTCCTTGCCCTGCCATACCTTCCTGCGATCATCTATAGTGAGCACCACAGGCCTGCGCCAGTTCTCTCTAGCTAAAGATAGAGGCGTCAGCCCATTGTCCACTGCCACAACAGCCGCAAGCATCCCCCCGACAGCGTGGAGAAAATACTCCCTGAGGTTATACACCTCACGGTTATGTAGGGTTTTAGCATTTAAAAAGCCTCGACCACCACATTTTCTTGGTACTCTGCCACCAGGGGAGGAGTTAGGGGAAGTTTTTTATTTATAATTAATTTATTTTTAGTTACATTTATAAGTATATAGTTAGTTTGTTTAGTAGTTAGGTTAGTATTAAATTATTATTTAAAAATGTAGATATATAACTATATATTATTATTATTATTAAGTAGTTCAATTAACGAAGTACTTGTACACACGGCTACACATTTTTGTTGCAAAATAGCTCCTATTACAACCGCATACGGTGCCACAGTGTGTAGCTTGATCTGTGGCCGTGTGTACCTATTTGAATTTGATACGATTCATACCATTTTACTAAAGTAAAACTAGATAAGCAAGGATAGAGAAATCTCCATCGGAACAGTAGAAAAAAAAAACGAGTGAATATAAAATTATCCAAGATAAAAGCCATCAAAGATTTATCTCTTTCTAGCAAAATAGAATTGAGCATCGAGTTTATACGTTATAGTGTATTTTTATGCTGTTGTCTAATTAATTAAAATGTTAATTAGTTTAAAATTCAATTCTTAGCCGGTTTTAATGTAACTTTTTGACATATTTCCACGGTGTTAAGCCGGGGCGGTTCGCTAGTGATCTATATAAGAGGCAGCTCTTGCGAATGACTCCGCCCCATACTAAACTGATGCAGACAAGCGAGACTTCTTTGTCTATATAGTTTTTTTTTGTAACGTTAACATAAAAAAAAACAATTATTATTGAAAATTACCCTAAGTAAGCGGAATGAAGACAAAGTACGGGTGAAAAATATTCAAAAATATTCTCTTTAATCTATGCCATACTTGTGATGTAACACCGAACGGATTTTGTTGGGCTTTGGCACATAAATAGATCATAACTAAGATCTATTTCTTCCAATCTGAAAAACGGGAGCTAGACTAAATTTTTGGACGCAATAAAACTTAACGTAATCGATTCAACATAACAAGTTTCACGCAAAACACATAACTCAAATAAGGTGACGAGAAAAAAAAGCAACTAGCAATGTTTCCGAACGCACCGGCGCGGTCGATCCTGAATATTTTAAAAAACGAATCGCCTGAATACATTATTTATGTACTATCTGCGTCAAAGATATAGCTACATTAGAATAATGTTTATATTTGAATTTCGAACGGAACGGACGAATCGACGCGTCTCGGTTGAAAATCATTGCGAAATGTGATGACCGTGAATATTTTTTCTACCGATAAGCTTTCTGACATGTAAAGTCAGTACTTTTTATGCCATAAAATGGAGTTTTATATAAAAATAACTAAACAGACAGACATTGCAAGTTCATAGAAAAATCCAATACAGAAAATCATATTCGGAAACCTAATGGCAACGAACACCATATTTAAAAAAAATAGATACTGTCTGTGACCTCATAATTTCACAGCATCATTTTACAAGTTAATATTTGAATATTTCTGTGTATTATATAACTAATAACTTTTTTATTTTTGTTCACTGAACTTGTTTATGTAACATAACATTAAGAAATAACAATATAACAGAAATAAAGATAAAATAAACTAAATTAAAAAAAAACTGGGTTTTTTATAATATGTTTTATAAAATTATGTTTTATTTAAACTACAAGCTACTTTATTAATTTTCAGTAACAATTAGGACTAACATTAAATTATTATTTAAAATGTAACATAATATTTAGATTAGAAGAAGCTATATACAGAACCTAAATTTAATTATTTACAAGAAATTAAAAAAAAAACTAAACTAAACTGTGTATGTATAGCAAACTTATTTTATCTACTCTCATATCGTAAAGTTCTAATTATGAAATCAAAAATAGTACTTTAATGACCCACTTTATGCACACCCGTAAATAATGAAATTAAAAAATTATATTATAGTACAGTTTTCTTCCCAAGATAATGCTATAAAATAACTTTTTTTCATTAAAGTACAAGTATTTGGACATGTCTGGCCACTTATAATGTTTTTTGGGTTTTAATACTTCAATTACTGTCAGTCAACTTGTCAAATGAAATAATAAACATTATAAGTGGCCAGACATCAGGACTAAACAATTAGGAATCAATCAGTATCAACTCAATTTTAGATGCAAATTTACTTTGTCTGTGGTCGCGTATGCGGTAGAGATCTCAATTTAGAAGTTTGTCCCCACACGGATTTGGGCGCCATGATGATAAATGTTTGTTTATTTTATTGATTTTTTTGCATACCTATCTACTTTTTTCTATCATTTTGGCCAAAATAAAATATGTACCTACTAAGGTGAAATAAACTTGGATCTGAAATTGTGGAGGCGGCAATGGAAATGATGAATAATCGATACCCGTGAGTCATGAAAACCTAAGTATGATAAAATATTATCGATTTTTTACCTTTCAATTAAATTATTAGATGAGTTTAGATAAAGTACTGTATGATACTGCACATAATTAGGTATTAAAAACTCGTGTGATACTATTAAGAACCTCGCCTACGGCTCGGTTCTTAAACTCACACTTGTATTTTAATTATAACCCCTATTATGCAACAGTATCATAAACTACTATTTCACACTATTAAATGAATGCCTATTTGAGTGACATGTACAAAACCATAAATAATTCTTTATTATGTAAAAGTTTTCTATTCATTTTTTCAAATGTTTGTTATTTGAAATGAAACTTTATACTTCACGTGTTTATTTTAAATAATTTAAACTTGTTTTGTTATCATACGTCTCGTCTATTATACATTTTTTTTAAATATACATATTTTTAAACCTCCTATACATCACCACATAGTATAAAATAAAGTCGCTTCCCGTCTGTCTGTCCCTATGTATGCTTAGATCTTTAAAACTACGCAACGGAAATTGATGTGGTTTTTTTAATAGATAGAGTGATTCAAGAGGAAGGTTTATATGTATAATACATACATACTATAGTACTGAAAAGCCGAGAAATTGAAAGATCTGTACACCCGTGCGAAGCCGGGGCGGGTCGCTAGTAATCCCTACTAATAATATGCGAATGTAACTCTGTCTGTCTGTCTGTTACGCTTTCCCGCTTAACCGATTTTCTCTCAACCGATCGCGATGAAATTTGGTACGCAGATAGTATATGTTATGGAGAAGACAATAGGCTACTTTGTATCATGAACCTCGGTAACGCGGGTGAAACCGCGGGGGGCAGCTAGTATTATATACGATTGTCAAATGGCTTTTTCCCTCAATAATATCGTGTATCATAATTGCACCCGTGCGAATCCAGAGCTGCTTTATAAGGGATGGAAGTAGGTACTCATCAATACCCCCCCCCCCCTTTTTTACGTCAGAAGGTTGACAAATAGCCAAGCAGTCCACCTGCTGGTACTTAAGTGGTTACAGTCACCTATCGCCATTTGCAATACCAGAAGTATTGAGGTAATACCAATGTGTTGCCGACCTGTTACAATGTCGAGAAGGCAACTGGCTCTCATGTGCAACTGCCGGAACACACCGGTAGGTGGCTTGGCGACAGATTTTCAACTTGAGGGTGGTAGCCAGCCAGACGGGCACTACAAAGTACCCTACCACCGTGCTATGGTTTCCTCACGATGTTTTCCTATTATTAATCTGAAATTTCAAAAAGAAAATACAAAACGGCTTTAATGAACAAGAGCTTTTTTGGTATTGCTCCAAGAATATTTAATAAAATTCCTGACATTATAAAATGTATGCCCTTACGACAATTTAAAAAGGAATTTTGACTAAGTAATTATTAGATAAATGTTATTATAGAATTGAAGAATTGTATATTTAATTATGTGTAATTTCTATTTAATTTTTAATATTTTTATTTTTAATTTAATGATTTTTGGAATGCTATTTTCAGTTAATTACCAAAACCAAATTTTGTACGTCTTTCAAGACAAAACATGGCGCACAAACTACTTATTTGAGATCCATTGTACTACCTATGTTTAACAAATAAATATTTCTGATTTCTGAAAATAAGTACATATTTTTTCTTCAGTTCCGAAAACAAATAATAACGAAGATAGTACAGTCCGATAAAATTTCGCGTGACGTCACGTCTTAGTACACTTTCGTCACAAGCTCTCACTCCAGAACTTTGATTCGCCTTATCTTTGTAATTTTTTATTGATTTGATAAAATAAAAAATACGTATCCAATAGTTTTTGATAACCTAACTGACGGACTAAACAGAATTAATTATTTTTTACCCACTCTCACTGAACCGGTGGTGGTAGAGTCAATAGGGATGATCCCTATTGACTCTACCACCACCGGTTCAGTTATCTGACTGTCAACAGTATAATAAATAAATAAATATCCTGGGACATTGTTCACACACGGTTATCTGATCCCAAACTAAGCAGAGCTTGTACTATGGACAACCAGATAACTGATATACTACATATACTACTTTTTTTGTAAATACATACTTATATAGATAATTACACCCATGTTCATGCACACAAATGTTTGTCCTGGATGAGAATTGAACCCATGACCAGCAGTGTGATAGGTGTCGTAACCAACTGTGCCAACTGGCTTGTCGAAATATAAGCTCTGCTAGTGACCCAGGATATTATTATCTTAGGGTCGGTTGCTCGTACATTTTAGTTAAAGTTAACTTAACTATTACCATGCTTTGACCGTAGAGTCACTTTGACGATGACCGATGTCCCACTGTCGATTATGGTTACGGTTAAAATTTTAGTTAAAGTGACACGAGCAACGAGCTTCTTTCGACGGTTAAAGTTAACTATAACCTTACTATGACCGCGCTTTATGCAACCGACCCTTAGTATTTCAATGCTAAGGAAAATAAAAATGTTAGAGAGTAATTTGGTACTTTATTTTTAGCCATCAATTAATAAATTCAATTAATTTCTTCGTTCATTAATTATTCATTCATCTTAGCTTCCGCGAAAGGGCTTTCGTTTTCGTACGTTCACTTTCCGACTGGTCCTTTTTTGATTGTATTATTTATTTGTAACACGAAATTCATCGAGCTATGAAATGTTTAGAAATTACATTTAATAAAATAACGTGTAATCTAAATGTACTTACTAAATGATTAATAATAAATCGAATTCATAAAAGTAATACGTAATAAATTAAATCATTATTTTTTTAAATTAATTTTAATTTAAAATTTGTGTTTTTACGGTTAATTAATTAATCCATACTAATATCCATCAATTGACTACCCGCAAAATTTGTACAGAAAAAAATGTTATGTACGTGGTAGGGGCAGGTAGAGGTAGGTAGGTATAGGTAGTTAGATCCCAATTATTCTCAGGGCAGGACAACGTCTGCCGGGTCAGCTAGTTTTTACATAAATGAAAAAAAATAATAAAATATTATATTGGACTGTTATCTGTTTAAGGCGCCTTTACCTTGGCAATCGTTGTATATTTCATCCATTTTATTATATTTCGCTATGAACTGATATTTTATTTATTTATTTAAGTTCACCAGCAGTTGATACATAATTACATATTAAAATAAAAAAAAAGTTGTACATTTAATGCTTTTTATGGTTTTTAATTACCAGTAATTAAATGAAATATTATTTATTCAAATAGACCTTCACAGGCACTTATGAATTGTCAGACTCTAATGCACGGTTCGGAAGGTAGCTTTTGCTGAGAAGAGCAGTAGAACCACTAAGAGTAGATGATTTGATGCTGTGAAACTATGACGTCATAGTGTAATATTTCATACAAAATTCCATATACTATCGTTTTCACATTTATTAAAAAGTATCTGATTTGATAAGTCAGTCAACTACCCTATTGGTCACGACCCCAATGGGTCACAGTTTGGGGCCGTGTCACCTTTTTTATTGAATTTATTAACGCAGTGACATATGAAAACAGGACATCAAACATATTTAAAAAAATTATAAAGATTTCTTCTTCAACTTGTCAGCCAGGATTAATATTAGGAAGGTGTACAAAACCTCTATGCAACATTTTTCGACATGTATCGGAACCACATGGGAACATAGTTAAGTACCTACATGTTGTCCTTAGCCCCAGCTACAGAGCAAAAGCAGTGCGAGAATGTTCTAAATAACTATAAATAAATTGAAAATAAAGTTAGATAAGATCTTAAAAAGATAACGCAAAAAAAAAGTATGTCTTTTGTTCAACCTGTATGAAAATAAATCCTCCTTGTATTTACCAGTGTAGGTGAAAAAAACACTTCTAAAATCATTCTAAAGCCTATATAATTTATCATATTGAGAGCACGCAATCGCAAAGGCGCCATATTACATCAAAATCGAATTACTCTAAAGAATTTTGTATGTTATTTTTAAAGTACAACCATGGTGCCGATTCTGTTTACGAACTTAATATTAGTCAAGTCATTTCTCTTTCATGTTAACCTTATTGAAAAAAGATAGAACATGTTTAATGCTGTCTGTTTAAACCATGCCGTCGTAATATACGGGTAAATAGTGACCAATAAAGATCGCGCTTTTTAGACAAACAAGTAACAACCTTGGCTTGTAAATAAATAAAAAAAAAATGCAATATCGATAGCATATTTTGGAAAGAACGCACATCGCCTAAAAACAGCGATACCGGATACGTAGTTTGGTTTTTTCATTATTTGACCCAATTTATTCACAGATTATTCGAGACAAAAAACCGTGAACATGTTTTACCTTTTGATATTTTATGTCGGAGAGGGTTTATTATCAAGAGGGTTCTGTGATGTTTAAAAATATATTCTAAGGCCATTTGCACATTGTGAGAAAATGTCATGTGTCATAAAGGAAATGTGTTAAGGTGAAACCTTCGGTTGGAGCGCAAAATTCAAATTTTATCACATATTTTGCTAATTGCAGATTAGTTATAGGTCGTAAGTTATCAAACTGTTATTTGCGACAAGCATGGTAGTATATTTACTGATTAATAACAAAAGAAATCATCAACATAATTCCTCCAAGGTATATTACTGACATATACGACTATTTCATGAAAATGTTACTAATATACCTTGGAGCCACTTGGAGGAATATGTTCAGTAAATATTCTATTCTATTCTATTCTATTCTATTCTATTCTATTCTATTCTATTCTATTCTATTCTATTCTATTCTATTCTATTCTATTCTATTCTATTCTATTCTATTCTATTCTATTCTATTCTATTCTATTCTATTCTATTCTATTCTATTCTATTCTATTCTATTCTATTCTATTCTATTCTATTCTATTCTATTCTATTCTATTCTATTCTATTCTATTCTATTCTATTCTATTCTATTCTATTCTATTCTATTCTATTCTATTCTATTCTATTCTATTCTATTCTATTCTATTCTATTCTATTTTATTCTATTCTATTCTATTCTATTCTATTCTATTCTATTCTATTCTATTCTATTCTATTCTATTCTATTCTATTCTATTCTATTCTATTCTATTCTATTCTATTCTATTCTATTCTATTCTATTCTATTCTATTCTATTCTATTCTATTCTATTCTATTCTATTCTATTCTATTCTATTCTATTCTATTCTATTCTATTCTATTCTATTCTATTCTATTCTATTCTATTCTATTCTATTCTATTCTATTCTATTCTATTCTATTCTATTCTATTCTATTCTATTCTATTCTATTCTATTCTATTCTATTCTATTCTATTCTATTCTATTCTATTCTATTCTATTCTATTCTATTCTATTCTATTCTATTCTATTCTATTCTATTCTATTCTATTCTATTCTATTCTATTCTATTCTATTCTATTCTATTCTATTCTATTCTATTCTATTATTAAACAGCCTATAACCTAATTTAATTATTGGGCTTTCAATGGCAATTTTTTTTTTCTATCAGACAGTTTAAACACGTAGCGATAGAATGCTTTCAAGGTGTAGTTTCGTCGCAACCGCCGTGATTTTCATGTCGCTTACGCGTTTCGTGTTTACGCAACTAAGTGAAGTGCGGCCGGACGGCTGCACTTGAACGGAACATAGTGTCTATATGTGGCGTCTTCTCTATACGTAGTAATATACCTCAGTGTTTATTTTTTGGATCTTTGAAAGATATAGCTACCGCCATGACACCCAATAAGTAGGTATATGATAAAGGATCCCTAATTCTCCCCCCTGTCGCACACGGAAACGTTGGGTTACATAAATATGAAACAATATAGTTAAATCAGTTTTAACCTTCGTACATTTGGGTGGAAACACAAAACATCTGTATATTTATAATGTTTTTTGGCGAAAATCAATCGAATTGTAAAACAGTTTTTTGTCTGTATCTTGGAAATGTATCTTTATTTATTCTATGGCGTTTTGGCTGGTTTTTTGTTGTTAAGTGCATTTTGGAGGGTGGAAATTTTCAACATAATAGGTAGCTAGTATTAAAAGGATTTAACAAACCTCCTCCTTTGGGGGATCAAAGGGAGTAAAATAAATCATATATTATTATAAGTCAGAAAGTAGTAAAATAAAAAAAATTAAAAAAATAAACTTTTTTTATTGAAATTTTTCCATTTCTTTTCTAAATCATCCTTTTTGTTATAACCTACTCTCGGAATTGTAAAACCGCGGGATGGAAGCTAGTATTATGATCTAAATAAATACGACAGTATATTTATATTTTGCTAGAAAGAGATAGAGATAAATCTTTTATGGTTGCATATTCCATACTTAGCGTACTTCTCTCAAGAGAATTACATATCTATGTATCACGTAGTAGGCCACTGAGGTATGTTACTACGTATAGAGAAGACGCCACACATAACCACTATGTTCCATTCAAGTGCAGCCATCCGGCCGCACTTCACCAAGGGCCGGTTGCTCGTTAGTTAAAATTATAGTCAAACTTAACTATTACCATGCTTTGACCGTAGAGTCACATTGACGATGACCGATCTCCCTCGGTCGGTTATGGTTACGGTTAAAATTTTAGTTAAAGTGACACGAGCAACGAGCTTCTTTCGACGGTTAAAGTTAACTATAACCTTACTATGACCGCGCTTTATGCAACCGACTAGGGATGTTATGGATATATAATTTCGGATCCGGATATGGATATGGATATTGGTAAAATATAATATCGGTTTCGGTTACGGTTATGGATATTAAATTATTTCGGATTATCCGATAGTTTCGGTTACGGATATTAATTTTTGCTGCCGGGCAAAAACAAAAACTTGTCACGACGTGTCATATTTACTATAAAGTATAATCCGTACGAATTAGCTGGGCACCTCGCGCTGTGACGTCATTAGGTAGCGGGAGAGGTGTCACATTCCAGCGGAGTGCACAGTTAATTCGTACGAGTGTAGTATTTAGTTAGACTGCTCCCTATCCCAAACTATCCAAAACTTTTATTTCGGATTCGGTTACGGTTACGGATATTTTTTTATTTCGGATATCCGATAGTTTCGGTTACGGATATGGATATCCATAACAACCCTTAGTTCCTTAAACACGTAACGTGTACCTAACCGCGCCAAGAAAATCACGGCGCTTACGACTTTTAGGTCGCGAAAAAACTACACCTTAAATGCGTTCTGTCGCTACGTGTTTAAACTGTCTGGTTAGACGACTAATTTTTGGTTCAGCGCTGCAGCGGATATTAACAAAATGGGGCATGACCTTTGCTTAGGATAGCTTCTCTATACTATAAATATACCTCAGTGAGTAGTTATTACATAATCTGTGCTCTCACAGGCTCCTTACCTAACGATAGCTAACCTGTAGTCTACGTGACAATAACCATGTGTCGAAGATTCTAATTTTGATCCCATTTCTATACCTATTTAGGTCAATAGAATACATTAGAGAAACAAAGAGATTTGCGCGTACGCATGCTGTGGTAATGTGACGTATTTACCCGACTGCGGGAGCGCTAAATGGACGGTTATGTGTTTGATCTGTATGTAGGTCCGTCTCTATGTTCCATCGTATATATACGCCCATTCCATTTTTAACCCCCCACGAAAAATGGGTATCAGTGTGTCTGTCTATGGCCTCATAGCTCCTGAACAGATGGACTGATGTCGATTTTTTTTTTTTTTTAAAGGCGATGATAGCTCAGTGGTAGTGACGTCGAATGTCGAGACGAAGGTCGCGGGTTCGAACCCTACAATGAGCTTGAACTTTCGGTAAAGGAAAACATCGTGAGGAAATCATAGCACGGTGGTAGGGTACTTTGTAGTACCAGCCTGGCTGGCTACCACACACAAGATCGAGCTATCGAATATCGATTCTAGGTTCTGTGTGATCATCGGCTACATCATCACTGACTACGGTGACATTGTGGTCAAACACAGGCCCATAGGTACGTCATAGTGAAAAAAAGGAAGGTGTCTTAATCGAGAGTATTATTAACTATGTTTAAAAAAAATCCGCTCGGCCGTTTGGAAATTTTCACCAATTTTCTAGTGAGTGTCGAAGGTTTCTCGATATTTTTCAAAATAGAAATGGCTGTCTTTGAGAATGTTCTGGATAAACGTCTGCTTGTATAATGTGACCGATATAGGTACAAGTTCCTGGGAATAGTCATTTGAAATACACACAAACACTTGTGAAAACGGGATACACTTAATATGTTATTGTGACACGTTTGGCTATGGCCGCAAAGTGGGCCATTCACCACACGTTCTGTGGACACTGATTTTCGTTTAGGATAATAGTAGATAAGCCATATTATGTAGGTAGATATGACATTTTTTTGTAGTTATTAGCAATATTTTGTTGTGTTGTGTGATTTTTTCGAAATAAATATTTTTCTTTCCAAACTGTTTTTTTTAATTATAAAAAATATACAGGTACATTATACTTTTTGAGATTTTCAGAACGAGCCTTTTCATTTGATATGTCACACGAAATAGTTTGTAAAAAAAAATTACTAAAGGTACTGACAAAATGATTTTTTTTTACGTTACACGTCTGTATTTAGATAACCGACTTACATGCGTCTAAATAGCAAATTTCAACTTAATCTGTCCAGTAGTTTCGGACATAAGTACCTACAGTTAAACACACTATCCTATAAGGGTTCCGTTTCTTTCTTTTTGAGGTACCGAACCCTAAAAACAAGTTAAAAAAAACAATTTTTCCTGTTGATTTTCCTCGCATTTTCCGGCAATTTCTACCAGGTCAGGTCGCGGTGAACGATCGATGAATAATTTATATTTAAAAAAATCGGCCAGTGGTCCAATTTCCTAACTTAATTCTAGGTAACGGACTATAAGAAAGAGATAGCACTAATATCAATAAGAGTAAAAGAGACGGCATAGATAACAGATGAATGAACTAGAGTTTTCTATGTTTGACTTTGACGATGTTATTGTTTCTTTATGAAATTATGCTTCATTATTAGATTGCGTAAGATACCGTTTTTGAATTTGTGGTCTGTTTTTCGGCCTAAATAAATAAATTATTATAAAAAAACGGTAACACTTGACGTGACTATAACATCTGCATGCAATTAAGTTTATTTTTATGTCTCGCCCATGGACGTTAAAAATCTACATGTCTATGGTTGGTTACGCCATATTATTATGCTGTCTGAAAATACTATAAGTACATTTTCATTCTCAAAAATAGATCTTGTTTTTACTATGTATGTATATACCTATACCTAGGCCTGTATTTGACTACAATTACGTCATGCTTAGTCGGTGGCAAACACACAAAGCTTGGAAAATGGCTCCCAAGTGCAGCTGTCAAAATATACCGGTAGGTGCTTGGGGGATAGATCTATATTTCCTACTTGGCAGTGTATACTGGTGAATGAGGGAGGAGTGGTAGGCCCTTAGACCCTTATTGGTGCCTAAACTGAATAAATGAGAATTCATTGAAAGACAAAAAAATATACAAAAATTTATGTCAAGTCAAAAATAAGGGATTCCGTTTTGAAAAAAATAAAAAGTATGCACTCCAAATAATTTTTTGATAAAACTGAATTATATCAAAATTCGATGAAGAAAATTATTCCCTTTCTATTAGATTTCAAAATTGATGATTTTAAAGTTATTTGGGACGACAAAATAAGATTTTTAAAATAGGGCATACTTACTATTTTTCTGACGTTACTAATTAAATTAAAAAAATATTCCTCATCATATTATATTCTCTAGTTTATCATATATTTTTTATTAATTTTCACCTTCGTGAATATACGATTATGTATTTCAATTTGGAATATCTAAACGTAAAAAAGAAATATAGAAAAAAATAATAAAGTGATGCTCATTTCTAAACCACTGACGTAAATACCAATAAAAATTACGTTAAAATATTCGTTTTTAGTAAAGGAAGCTCATTGTATATTAAAACATTTAAAATGTTGAATTATTGAAGATTCTGACGGTAACAGTCCGTCCGAATTATTCTGAATGCATTTTTATTGCTTCCCGCCCTTTCAATTGACGTATGCTCGTTGTCAATGGAAGGTTTTCTTTTGATTTAAAAAACTGAAATCTATTGAATCCATTACAGTTTTTAGAGTACCGTACCCAAAGGGTAAAATAAAAAAAATAACAATACTCATTTATTCAGTTTAGGCCCTAATAAGGCACTTATGAATGTCAACAGTTACTGGGATTCCGATCTATAACCGCTTAGATATTTCAGCAGATAAAAAAAAGCATGAAAAGGCGATGATAGCTCAGTGGTAGTGACGTCGAATACCGAGTCTAATGTCGCAGGTACGAATACTACAATGAGCTTCGAGCTTTCGGTGAAGGAAAACATTGTGAGGAAACCATAGCACGGTGGTAGGGTACTTTGTAGTAACCGCTTGTCTGACCACACTCAAGTTGAACTGTCGCCAAGCACCTTACGGTGTTCCGAAAGCTGCACTTTAGAACCAGTTCCCTTCTAGGCTTTGTGTGCTTAACACCATCGACCACATCATCACTGACCACGGTGAGATTGTGGTCAAACATAGTAGCAGTATTGAGACAATACAATATTTTTTTAAACTTATTTCATAAAAAAAAAGTTCATAACATGTACTCAATAGTCAAAATAGGAAAATTTCATGAATCCAACTGCCTACAATTTCCACAATCTGGAATAGCAAACTTAAAAAAAGATTCGACATCAGTTTTATGCCCCAGAAATACAGGTGAAGATTGCATAAACTATCAGCAAAACAAAAATGCTGTCAACAGTTTGTAGTACGGGAAGACATAGCGTATAAATACAACTCTATTTGTGTGTCATACGGTTGATAATCGATTCAATAAAATTGCAACTTACTCATCGAATACATAGTAAGTAATTGCAGTCGAAAAGTAACGTATTGAACATGTGATAAGAGCGATTTTCGCGTTCTTGGGTTTTAAAAGAAAAATGTAAGCTACGGACGGGATACAATGCAAATTGCCGCGCAGCGTATAAAAATGGCGCTGATCCGTAAGTTGACGCAGTGCCGGCCGGCGAGCGCGTGTAGTTCCCGCCAAAACCCCTGTCAAACGGTGTGGCCACTCTAAAAAAATATTTTCTTTTTAGAAATATATAAAAATGAGTGTATTCATCGTTTTGGCCGTCCTCGCGTTAGTGGTATACAAACTTTTCACTAAAGGGCGCTCTGTTACATGGAAACAGGCTAGCAAGTATGGCGAGAGTAAAGTCGCCATGCTAAAGGAAGCTCCTGGCCCCTTGCCGTTGCCTGTTATAGGTAGCCTACACCTTCTGGGCAAGCACGATTCGCCGTTCCAGGCTTTTACGGAGCTAACTAAAGGTTACGGGGATATCTTCAGCCTAACTCTGGGAACTACTAAATGCGTGGTGGTAAATAATTTGGAGCTAATTCGGGAAGTTTTGAATCAAAACGGCAAGTTTTTCGGCGGACGTCCCGATTTCTTGCGGTTCCATCAGCTGTTTGCTGGGGATAGGAATAATTGTGAGTATTTTTTTTTATTTTTACTTTTTAATTTCGTTTCTGAAGCAAGCGTAAGGATGTGTCTTTTTCAATATCTAAATTCTTGTACCTGATACCATTCTAAATTCGAGATAGTGCTACTGAAATAATTACCTATATAGGTATATACCTAACCGAAGATGTTTACCTAACCTACCTACAAATTTATTTCGTACGTTCATTACCTAATACCTAACTAACTATAGTTTTTTGAACTGTATAGTTAGTTCGTTTTAATAGATAGGTACGCATTTGTTTTTTCAGTTTATGACATTGACATAAATTATTAGAAATTCCTAATAATATTTTGTAACAGTTATTATTATTTTTTTATTTTGGATTAGTCTATCGCAGTAATCATCCTTAAGCCGTAATTTTTTTTTAATTTGTCGGACCAGTCGACCTAATTAAATAACCCCGGCAGATCGTGAGTTCGATTCCCACCCATTACATGAACATGTTTAAGTAGGTTTGTAATCTAAATATAAAGGGAAAGGTGACTGACTGACAAATATCTCGAAAAGGGTTAACCAGGGTAGCTCATAGTCAAATTGGTTTCTAATGCCACTGAAAAGAGTCTACTCACCGATTTCTGTATAATAATTAAAGGTATAGTTTGTATTAGTCGTATACGTCAATTAGTCCGTTACCTCCCCCCGCACTTCCCCACACCGCGTCCAGGGGCGGTTTTAGCTCTACCAGCACCCTGGGCGAGATGTGATTACCCCCCCCCCCCCCCTTCTCCCGCCAACAAAAGGGATTTTAAGCCCTGGGCGATCGCCCTACCGCGCCCTACCCTACCGCCGGTACTGACCGCGTCTCGAGTCAGACATCGCAGGAAATAGCTAGTATATGAAACATTATATGTTTTTTTTTACTATGTCACCGTGGTCAGTGATGTGGCCGATGGTGGTAAGCACAGAAAGTCTAGCAAACACAAGCTCTGTTTAATTCTGAATCGGATGGCCGGGTATGAAGAATGACCCAGATATAGTTTAAAATTTGTAAAGTAAAAAAAAAATATTACGCACTTACCGGATTTATTTAAAATTAGCTGAGCACACAATTATCGCACTTATTAGCATATTGCATAGCTTGCATTTCTTGTCAATTTGTTTTGCAACCACAGAGGACGACATTTAGAACCATACTAACCCAATTTAGTTTTTCATTATGTATACAGAATGCTCACAATTATGTTTTACAAAAACTTTTTTTACAATTTTTTTTTTACTTTTACTTTTAAATTCAAGTTTATTACATTACCTAATAGCTGTTCCCCCTGGTTTCCCCATCTTCGGCGATAATGTATAGGTACCTATTATTGAAAGAATTTTTGGAAACCGACTGTTATTTAGAGATTAACGCGTTCAAACAAACAAACTCTTCAGCTTTATTATTATATTAGTATATAGATAGTGTGTTGGTTTGTCCTTCTTTTACGCAGCAAAGGATCGACGTTATTTATGGCATAGATATAGCTTATAGGCCGAAGAGAAAATAGGCTTTTTTTTTTAAACCCGCTGTTAGTTTGGTGACAGTCGCCAGAAGGATATAAAAATTAACCATATGACATTGCAATAAGGTTCATCTGAATATACTGAATCATAGAACTGAACTTTATTGTAAAGACATAAGGCTCATTTTCATATCTCACTAGCAACTGCCACCCGCACCAAGATACAACGTAAATAGTATAGGTATTATGCGTTAAATGCTGTGAAGGTACTTAGGTAGTCTAATTTCAACGCCAGCCTGCTAAGCGCCATATTGTATTTCATTAAAATTACCTACTTGACATACCAATGAAATGTAATCGCTACCCGTGACTTTGTCTATGAAAATATTTATTTTTTTAAAACTATCCTTTGCCAAGTTTCTTAGGAAATCCGCTCAGAATTTTCTCCTTTTTAATTTAATTTGATTCACTCGCTTTCCCGGAATAAAAATTGCATCAACATAATATGCTAGCTGTTCCCCGCGGTTTCCTCGCGTTCCCAGGATAAAAAGTAGCCGCAATGTTGTAGGCGCACTCTTTTCGGGAATGATCGATTTTACGAATTTTGCCGATGCTTCATCTAAGTTATGTCATACTGTAGGTACTATAAATTAGTTTATATAAAAACTGAAGCATATAACGTCTATGAATCTTAATTTAAACTATGTCATATACCTAGGTTAATGAAAACAATGTATTTTAAAATCGCTGGTATCATATTACTTACCTACAAATTGTTTGTTTATTCAACCAGGAAGTGCTTTAATTAATATTGAATTACATTTTTTTGGCAATGTTACGACCTTATTATGACCCAATATAATGACATATCAAATCAGCAACTTTTTATTAAACGTCAAAATAATTAAGGAGTTTTAGTAATGTATTTGCGTGTGACGTCATTTTACAGCATCTCTAAGGCCTAATTGCACCATCGTCGTATAGCACTAACCCCCGGGTTAAATAAGTGGCCTTATTTAACCCTACTATAAGGCCCGATTGAACTAAAGCCGTATTAGCACTAATCCACGGGATAAATATGGCTGTGAAAGACTTTGTTAGATAATCTAAAAGCTAGCTACATTGTTACAAGCCCATTTAATAAAGAAGGCTTATTAAAATATTAACGAGTATTTATATGACAAAAAGGCTTGGGTGTAGCGCTCGCTCTTGCATGACATATTTTATGCAAATGAAGTTTATTTTGAAAAGAGTAATTGCTGAGTTTATTGCCGAATCTTCTCAGCAAAAGCTAGCTTCCGAACCGTGAATTAGAGTCTGACAATTCATAAGTGCCTGTGAAGGTCTATTTGAATAAAGTAATATATCATTTCATTCCATTGCTTCTTTTTTTCAATTAAGGAACGCGAGTATAACCGCGAGAAACAGATAGATGTAACCAAAAAGAAAAATAGTTTTCTAAAATTATTAAATCCTAACCTAAATAAAGCCACAGATTAAATATTGTCTATAGTCTTGGTACGTTGTACTTCATTACGCATGCATTCATAATAAATATTATCTCTGTATAGCGTGCGTATCCTCACATGGAATATTTTTCACTTTTTTCTTTACTTCATTCGTGCTACTTATTTTTATTTTTTCTGTAAAGTTTGTTTGAGATGAACCATTTTGATGTATCGACTAGTTTTTTTTTTACTATATATAGGCCTGTGAATGACCACAATCTCACCGTGGTCAGTGATGATGTGGCCGATGATGGTAAGCACACAAAGCCTAGAAAGGAACTGGCTCTCAAATGCACCTGTCGGAACACACCGAAAGGTGCTTGGCGACAGATTTTCAAATTGAGGGTGGTAGCCATCCAGGTGGGTACTACAAAGTACCCTACCACCGTGCTATGGTTTCCTCACGATGTTTTCCTTCACCGAAAGCTCAAGCTCATTGTAGGATTCGAACACGGGACCTTCGTCTCGGTATCCGACGGTACAATGAGCTATCATGGCCTAAAAAATTATAGTATTTAATATGATTATAAATAAATAAATATTAATAAATATCCTCGGACATTGTTCACACACGGTTATCTGATCCCAAACTAAGCAGAGCTTGTACTATAGACAATCAGATAACTGATATACTACTTTTTTTTGTAAATATATATTTACATAGATAAATACACTCAGACTCAGGACAGACAGACACACAAATGTTTATCCTGGATGGGAATCGATCCTACGACCTGCGGCCAACTGTCCTGTCAAAGATCGAACTTTGAATGTGAAATACATTTAAATTAAATAGAAGATTTTATTCTTTATTATTATTTTTATATTATCTGTCTCAATCAAAGTGAATTGAATTATAGTATTTTATAGATATTTTAAAATTGTTTACGTTCGAAACGTCCAAATTATTTTGTGCTTAGCCTACAGAATACCATTTAATTTCGTACAAAAAATACCGCATAGATATACAATTATTTCATAGTACTTATGTCAGTAATTAGACTAATATTTTTTAACGGATGTGTCTATATAATATAGAGTATCAATTTTTTTTTGTTTTTATGATTTACCATTATAATTTCGCACAAATCAGCTATTTGGAGTCCGTCATTACAAATTAAAGTCTATCCAGCATATTCCAAATTCAATTACAATGAGGAATAACAACAAAAAAATCTTATCCAATATTTTTTGATAATCTAACTGACGGACTAATTAGATTTTTTTGTTGGTATTCCTCATTGCTTTTTTGCACCATAACCTAGCTACCCCGAGCTATTGCCATAATTTTCTTTTCATTTCGCTCCGTTTCAACTGAGTAACTTTATAGTCTATGGTCTGATTGTTACGAACTTTTTTCTTTTAAGATTATTATGTCGTGTTTACTCTGTAACAACTGTTTACATCATGTGAAATAGCCCGTAGATTATTTACGGTCTCATTTATTTTTTTATTAGATTCCGCCCCGCAGATATACTCGCATTCTCAAGATAAAAGTAGCCTAAGTCATTCTCCGACCCTTAACCTATCTCTATGGCAAAATTCACGAGGATCTGTTGTTTCATAGCTACATGAAAGAAGGAAAAACCAATATTCACATTTACAATATAGCAAAGATGGTATGGTAGGGTACTTTGTAGTACCCACCTGGCTGGCTACCTCTAGTTGAAATTCTGTCACCAAGCACCTTCAGGTGTGTTCCGACAGCTGCACTTGAGAACCAGTTTCCTTCTAGGCTTTGTGTTACAACCATCGGCCACATCATCACTAACCACGGTGAGATTGTGGTCAAAATCTGGAAGGCATTGCTTAGTTTAGAATTCAAATATATTTTCATCTGTAATCTACAACAACACATTTCTTTGTCCTCAGCTCTGGCTCTCTGCGATTGGTCCAACCTTCAACTCCGGCGCAGAAACCTGGCTAGACGTCACTGCGGGCCCAAACAACACACAGACAACTTCGCAAGAATCGGTACCGTCGCCAAATTCGAATCCGTCGAGCTCATCCAAACCTTGCAAGACATCACCAGAAAAACCGAATCAGCTATCAACCTCAAACCAATCTTAATGAAATCAGCAATGAACATGTTTTCTCACTACATGTGCAACGTTAGGTTTGATTCAGAAAATGATGTCGAGTTCAAAAAAGTAGTCGATCATTTTGACGAAATTTTCTGGGAGATCAATCAAGGATACGCAGTTGACTTCTTGCCATGGTTGGCGCCGTTTTACAAGAAACATTTGAACAAGCTGTCAAATTGGTCTCAAGACATCCGTAGTTTCATTTTATCTCGTATAGTTGAGCAGAGGGAGACGAACTTGGATACTGATGGACCTGAAAAGGACTTTTTAGATGGACTTCTCAGGGTTTTACACGACGACCCGACTGTCGATAGGAACACAATCATTTTCATGCTGGAAGACTTTCTTGGAGGTCATTCTTCTGTTGGCAATTTAGTTATGCTATGTTTAGCAGCTGTAGCGAGGGATCCTGAAGTTGGGAAGAAGATTCGCAGCGAAATCGACGGTGTTACGAAAGGTAAACGCGCAGTAAACCTATCTGATCGCCCAAGCTTACCTTACACTGAAGCAACTGTACTAGAATGCCTCAGATATGCGTCTTCTCCTATCGTTCCTCATGTTGCGACGGAAAACGCAGCAGTCGCTGGTTATGGAGTCGAGAAAGGAACCATAGTATTCATCAACAACTACGAGCTGAACAAATCTGAGAAGTATTGGAGTAATCCAGAGAAATTCGATCCTTCAAGGTTTTTAGAACGCAGCAAGGTTCGTGTACGACGTAATTCCCTATGTGATTCTGGTATGGAGTCAGATGGAGAAAGGAATTCTCCGATAAATAAAGCTACGGAGTGTGAGAAAGAGGTTGTGACTGTCAGGAAGAATATTCCACACTTCTTGCCTTTCAGTATCGGCAAGAGAACCTGTATTGGCCAGACTCTGGTTACAACAATGAGTTTTGTTATGTTTGCAAGTATAATGCAGGAGTTTGAAGTTGCTGCAGAGGATTTAGAGGATTTGAAACAGAAACCGGCGTGTGTCGCTTTGCCGAAAGATACGTTCAGCCTATATTTAGTGCCGAGAAAACACTGACAACTCATTTCTTTTTAATCTCTTACTGGCCGTGGCGTGTTCTCAATTTAGTTTTGTAGGTTATCATTTATTTTGTCTATGGTTCTTAGGAACATTTAAAATGTAATGTTCTTTTTTTATTGGCAAGTACCTTAGGAAACAAATTAGGTTTATACCTCTGTTTTTTTTTATTTATGTTAGTTTTTTTACTTTACCAGTGGTTAATTTTTAGCGTAGTTATGAACACGTCATGGTCGGACTGAATCGCTCAAAACATTATTTATTTCTTGAAATAATTGATCGTTTAAGTTATTTTAACATGTTTTGGTAAAAACTGAGTATGTGTATTAATATGTTTCACGAACTCGTAATAAAAAATTGTGTAACAAATTTTCTCGCACTGAATTTAAAAGTAAAACTACTATCAAAGCGTGTTTTAAAACAATATGACTGTTTATTGCTTGTTGGAATACGATTTAAAATTTAGAAAGTAAAAAAATAAGTGGCTTAAAAATATCTATGGCCAATTAGTTATTTTTTCATTAACTTTTTAGAAACACAATGTTTTATTTAGTAAGTATACAGTAGTCAAAGATTAGCCCTTGCATATTAGTGTAACCTAAATTAAAATATATCGAATAAATTTAGAAAAAAAAATATTTTATTTAATAAAAGTTCTTTGTATCTTATTCATCATTGTGGCTGTACTTTAAAAGTGTTTGTATGAGTGGTAATTTTTTTTTATATTCTGTACTTAAAATGCCATTTTTAATCTGTATAAATCATATGAAAACGTTTTGAAATAAAAAATATGTATTATATTTAGTTTGTGTACACACAAGCTCACCGTGGTCAGTGATGATGTGGCCAATGGTGATAAGCACAAGCAGTTACCGACGTTAGGGTAGGGCACGGTAGGGCGATCGCCCAGGGCGCCAGATGTAAAGGGCCGCCAGGCCCACCTTTATTTCCGGTCGCTAATGAGCGAGTCCTGCTATCTCGAGTCTAAATAAAAAATAAATAAATACATTTTTTATATTCTGTACTTAAAATGCCATTTTTAATCTGTATAAATCATATGAAAACGTTTTGAAATAAAAATTATGTATTATATTTAGTTTGTGTACCCTGTGTATATATGTTTTGTATATATGTTAAAATAAATATGGCGCCTGTTTACGATTTATTCTAAGCGATATTGTAGTTATTATTTGAACTGTATAGATGAATAGTTAAATAATTAATTAATGTGATGTAGATGAAAATAGACATTGAAATTATAGATTTTAATTGCATACTATATTTGTGTTTTTATCAAAAATAACCTATTCCTAATGAGGCCCAATTGTACCAACGTCATTGCACTAAACCCCGGGTTAAATATATATTGTTGTTTATTAAATTCGCCAAAAGGCAGGCAAAGGTACAGAGCCATAAAGCCTGTTAAATATATAAATTTGACAAATTATTGCTATACGATGGCTTAGTGCTATACGACATTGGTGCAATAGGCTAGTTGATATTGTCAAAAATAAATGACCAAACACTAAACAATGCATAAAACATATAAAAACACGTGGAAACATCAAATATGTTGTACATTTAATGTTTTTTAATTACCAGTAGAACCACTAAGCTCATTTGATGCTGTGAAACTAAGACGTCATAGTGTAGTATTTCATACAAAATTCCATATAAACTATCGTTTTGACATTTATTAAAAAGTAGCTGATTTGATTCAGGAAACTATCCTATTGGGCCTTAGTGTGTCCCTATTGGGCCTTAGTATGTCATTATCTGGTAGGCATAGTACCTACAGTCAAGCACAATAAAAAAAATACGTTTCGAAGTATTAACGTTAGCAGATTTTAAATAATGAAATAGGTACAACAGTTAATTGTATTCCATTTTGATTTAATATTATGCATCATTCGCACTTTGTATCATACAGAGATTATATAAATATCTAGATGCCCCTCGCGGTTTCACCTACGTTTCCCGGATAAAACGTACATATAACCATCGAGAACAATGTAACTTCCTATTAGCGAAAGTCTGTTTGTCCTGTGTCTGAGTGTAATTATCTCTATAAGTACCTATGTATTTACAAAAAAAGTAGTATATTCAAATTCAAAAGTGTCTTTATTAAATGAACTCATTGCAAGTATTCTTAATCGTCAAATTTGTAAAAAAAAAAATATGTATATAAAAAAAAACTAGAAAATAAAATAAAATATTAAAATTAACAATATGACAATAATAATAACAAAAATTACAATAACACTAAACAGCATGTGAAGTGAACAACTCATATGAAATGTGTTCTTGTCCTCTATAAAATCAGAAACTTTAAAGTACCCTTTTTTGTAAAACTTATCTATAATCAGCTTTTTAAATTTGAACACGGACAATTCTTGAATTTCTTTGGGTACTTTGTTAAAGAAGCGAATACATTGCCCCTTAAAAGAATCCCTATCTTTGCTCAAACGAATTACAGGTATAGCAAGTTTATCCTTATTTCTCGTGTTTAAACTATGAGTATCGCTATTTTTGGGAAAGTTATGAATGTTTTTCCGAACATAAATTAAGATTTCATATATTTACTGTGACGACACTGTCATTATATTTATAGTTTTCAATATATATGTATGTAGTATATCAGTTATCGTCCATAGTACCTACCTATGTGGCCGTGTGTACGTAGTATATTATTTACTCTTTGAAGTAGGTACGTATATTATTTACTCTATGGTTATACTTAAACAGGTTATAAACACAAAATATAGCCTAGGCTAGGTACAATATACAGTCAGAACACAAGCTCACCGTGGTCAGTGATGATGTGGCCAATGGTGATAAGCACAAGCAGTTACCGGCGTTAGGGTAGGGCACGGTAGAGCGATCGCCCAGGGCGCCAGATGTAAAGGGGCGCCAGGCCCACCTTTATTTCCGGTCGCTAATGAGCGAGTCCTGCTATCTCGAGTCTAAATAAAAAATAAATAAATAAATTCTCAAGTCTAAAGATAAAATCCCTTTTGTTAGCGGGAGAAGGAGGGGGGGGGGGGGGGGGGTGATTATCACATCTCGCCCAGGATGCTGGTAGAGCTAAAACCGGCACTGAGCACCCAAACCCAACCGGCACACAAAGCCTTGAAGGGGGCGCTCTAATATGTAGCTAACGCATCGAAAGGTGTTGGCGACAGATTTTCAATATACCTACATAATACACTAAAATATTTCTATAAACTTTTAAAAATATAACGGTAACCACTTCACGTGAAAATGGGCCAGAAAGTCATTATAAATGTCTAGTAACGTTTATTTCCGTGATCTCTGTCTGTGTTAGTGTTCATAAAAATCGCTTTCGTAGTTTAAGCCTTTAAAACTTTATAAACTTTGAACACGTAGTAAGTTCTTCGTATAATGCCATCTAGTGTTTTGTATCTATCCAAATGAAAGTATATTATATCAAAATCTAAGAAAATATAAAAGTTTTTTTAATATAAATTATTGATAAATAAAATATGATGCGGCAATCGTTAGTACTTACTGTATCATTATTTCATAATGAAATTAAAGTCTTTGTATACTTTTAATGATAAGTTTACTTATATTCATGTTGCATAAAATTAGAGATAGTAGCGACATCTTGTGTTGAGTAGCAAAAGCAAATAAAATCAAACTAGTATTTGTTACCAACAGATGGCGCTGTACCACATTCAAACAGCCGTACAACATTTTAAATTCAAAACACATCATGAAAAAACAATAAAACACTTATTATTCAATTTTCTCATGCGTCCTTTATAACAATAGGATTATTCCTCTTTTTTTTAACTCGTAACTTTGAAACGACTTTAGGGCTGGTCAGGGTTGTTTGTATTAAAAACTAGTTTGTTCCTGTGACCTCGCTCGTGGCATTGATATGAAGGACGGCTCGATTATTATTCGACCCCTACGTGTTACCGTGCCATACAACATAAACAGTGCATCCAGTATTATGTACAGGCTGTTTTCTTTTAGTTTGTAATTATTTAATCACTCTATAGTCCTATCCTACTAATATAATAAATGCGAAAGTTTGTGAGTATGTATGTATTTCTTATAGTCTTTGTTGCTCTTTCACGTAAAAACTAATGAACGGATTTTTTTTTATTTTGGCATCACACTAGGTAGTATTTACTAGTAGGTATTTTTATATTCTTCATGTATTAAATTCTCGTCAATCGTCAAGTTTCAAAGTTCAAATCATGTTAAATCTTCTTCGAGTCATAGTCAGTCAGTTTAGTTAGGTTTTAGTACAATGGTAGCCGTTCTACTAAAACTTTTCACGGATTTCTTGAGACAACTTGAAAAGCCACCATACACGTCATCATTTCATTTCACTTCACTGGTGCACTTGTATTGATCTTTATTGAACAGAATACCACCGATAATATTCAATAAAACTCAAAATACACGATTTTATGAAAATAAAACGAAAACGCAACGTCACTTCGCAAGTTCCCGCCAAAAAGTCTCAATGAACGGATTTGGATGAAACTTGGCACATAGATAGATCATACCCTGGAATTACATATAGGCTACTTTTTATCCCGGGAAAACATGAGATACCTCGGGAAAGCGGGTGAAACCGCGAGGAACAGCTAGTATTAAATAAAATTAAGCGACTTTATCACCGATTCGTACATCGTATATGTTGCTAGTGAGTGCCTTCTTAGGTAGGTACTTCGTTTTTAGCGCGTGAGTGATGCCCTTGTTGTTGCAGGGACGTATTTGTTTACTTTATTCAGGGTAGTTAAATAACTAAAATTTAAAAAAAATATAGTCCCCTGGAACTCACTAGAAAATTGGTGGAAAACTGGTCGCTGGTGTTTCATCTGCCTCACAGTGGAATCTGCTCGTTTTTATGTTCCACCCTAACAACAGTACGCTTTAATCGACCGGAAGTCAATCCTGACCTTCAGATTCAGATTAACATTTCATAAAAAAGCTATTCAATATGTTAAGGTAATCGATAATACATTGAGGTAGGTCTGATGTTATGTTAAAATTATGTGTAGACATACAGTTATACAGACAGTTTATACTGACGTATTATTGATATTTTGTATGTATTTTTAGTGTAGCTAGACTGTGTTCTTCCTTAATATTAAGGCTGGAATTCGGGTGAAATCGTAAAAATACTTTTTTAGACAGTTTTTGTGACGAATCCGTTAAATTGTCCTAAAAAGTCATGGACTTAGAAAAAACTCATGAACAGACTGACATCGAACATTCGAACGACGCTACTCAATGATGCTAGTTTTCTTGTAAAAATATAAGAATTACGGACACATATACACACCAAAATGTTGCCGATTTTTGACATTCGCGTTGTGTTTGTTTGATATGCTAGCACTCAGGACAGGACAGACATACGTACAACATAAATCCATAAATCCAGTTTAGTTCATCATGTTTCAATTGTATTGATTAAAATTGAAGTAAACAACCCATGAATTTTGCAAAAAAAAAAATGTATCTTTACGTGTAATTTTAACCTAAATCACATATTTTTGGCAAAACGTCCATTGATATTATGTGAACACCAAAAACAAGGAAATACATTTAAATGATTAATACATTTTTAACAATTTGTATTAATCATTTGAAAATAAAAATAAAATTGAATCGCCAAAACTTAAGTATGTATTTAAATCTCTCGCGCTTGAAACGCAAGAAATATAAAGATTTTAACTGTAAAACAAGTAAAATAAAACGACAAAATTACGAAATTAAATTGTATATTATCAAAAATTTAAAGCATCTTTATTAATGGTTACAATTACAAAAAGACATGAGTATAAAAAACTGGTTTTTAATGTTGTTTATACAAGTCTTGTGTGTGACATGCCGGCGTCCCTCCAGGTTGAGAAATACTGCTTGAAGATAGCAGATTCTGTATTCTGGAGCACCTTGGTTACTTTCACCTGATACAAACGAAAACAAAGTTATATGAACAATATGTATTTTGGCAAAAAGTTAACTGATATACGGGCAAGCCAATTGTCGCAGTTGGTTAAGACACCACCTGTAGCGCGGCTGGTCGTGGGTTCGATTCCCATCCAGGGCAAACATTTGTGTGCATGGACATATTGTCTGTTTGTCCTGAGTCTGGGTGTAATTATCTGTATAAGTAGGTATGTATTTACAACCAAAAAAGTAGTATTATCACAGAATAAAGTATTATGTAGTAGGTAACTGACGGACTAAGTAATTCGATTTTTTTGTCATTATTCCTCATTGTATCTTTCGCTCGTAAAAGAATAAATAAATATACTCACCCATGAAGGATAATTCTTGGCGGCCAATGCTTGTTGAGCTTTGGTCAAAGATTCAGACTTTTCCTGAAAAAATAATAATGTCATCGATTATGTATTGTTAGTATTTGTCAATATCTTCTGATTTGACAGTTTTGATTAGATTTTTTTTACCGATCAATCTCCATCGTTTATCTTCAAATACCCTGACACTGGCAGAATTGTGTAAAAAAACGCATCTAATGCCATATTATTATATCAAGAAGTGAAGTGATTGCAATGTTGCATTTCTATTTTAATTTTGTAAATTGTTTTATTTTTAACCGACTTGTACATAAAGCAGAAGGTTCTGTCGTATATATATATTATATTTTTAATGCATTCGTTTTTGATGATTTTTGTTTCGTATTCTATATATAATTTAAAATAATAGTTCAGTTGTTTTATTTTCGATTGTAAATCATTCCACTGTAAAAACGTTTGTGATTTTTTGTGAATGTTTTTTCCTTAGTTTGTTAAATAATATGTATACTTTTTGTCAATAAATTAAATTTTTTTTTTTATTTATTTATTTGCATCATGTGGTTACATATTCAGGTGTTACAAGGTGTATTATATCTAGTGCCAAAACATGAGCCCTGCAAGGGCATTGCAATATATCATGATAATCATTATAATTAAACTAACTCACAATAGGTAACAACTAATGTAGAAAATTAATAGTTATAGTACCAACGGACCCATCAACAAAACCAACTATATCGTTATGTCACTTAAACAATCACATAAATTATAGTAACATTTCATAACAAGGAAATCATGGAGGCGCTTATTAAAAGTAAAAATGTCGTCGTATTTCCGTATTGTTTTTGGGATTTTATTAAAAATTTCTGGAGCCTTACAAAATATGCTTTTATTAAGCAACTGCGTTTTACTAGGCACCAAGCACAGTTTATATATAATATATAAACATCAATAAACCGTGGAAAGTGAACTAAAGCGAAATTTAATTAATTTATGAAAACTAAAGACTTTTTTGAATAACAAAACGTAAATTAGTAATTTTAACTTACCCTCTCAGTAGCTTGCTTTCCTACCCATACGTAGATGCCTCCAGACACTGTGTCCAGGATGTAAGTGTCCTGTAAATATATAATGTGAATTTAGTTACAAGTGTCGTGGCCAGATCTTAGATTTGATCTTGATGTGGCCATTTCTGCTGCCTACATCATGATATACTTAGTCTGGCCATTTATCATGAATAATCAGCATTTGATATTAACAGCTAAACGCACGACTACTTCTTTAGATAATAAATCTGTCTAGATAGTGTTGCGTTCAAGGGCGGATCCAGGATTTCAAAGTGGGAGGGCCCTCGACCAAAATAAAAGTTAAAAAAAATTTCGTTAATAGAAGAACAAGCAGAGGAGATAGACCCATGTCTTGTCTGGATTGCACACAAGATGGGTCTATCTCTATAGCATGCCAAGCTTTACACCTTTACGACTTTGTACTACAAGCTCATCACATAGCTTCAAAATTAAATGCAAACTGCAAAGGTAGCCCGATTTGTCTACTGTTTGACAAGCGCGCTGCGTCACTCAGGCATGCTGAGTGGATACCAGTTCTTAAATATTAGCGGTTTTTTTTTGTGAAGTTAGATGAGACACCTACCTGTGGTTTAAGCTGTTCCTGTCTCAAAGGCTTTGGCAGCACAGTCACTTTGACCGTACCGGTACTGTCTGACACTTCCGACAAAGTAACTGAATTCTCTTCGCTCCTTTCGAAAGTCTGGAACAAAATAAGACACAATTAATACAAAATAAAAAAAACCGGCCAAGTGCGACTCGTGCTCGCGCACGAAGGGTTCCGTGCCAAAGGAATCCTACTAATATATTATATAAATGCGAAAGTGACTTGTGAGTATGCGTATGTATTTTTGTTGCTCTATCACGTAAAAACTAATGAACGGATTTGGACGAAATTGGGCACATAGATAGACCATACCCTGGAATAACATATAGGCTACTTTTTATCCCGGGAAAACATGAGATACCTCGGAAACGCGAGTGAAACCGCGGGGTGGAAGCTAGTCAAAAATAAATATGACCTATAGAGTACTGACCTGATCGTCACCACCGGCGGTGTCTTCAGGCACCAGGCCTCGGTTACCAGACCCTAGAGCCGTGAAGAATTTCTGTACGTCAACTTCGCTTGAGTATTGGTCTGGAAAGGAATATGAGATGAAAATTTAGCTTCGATTTTTGTAGCTTTGATCTTTGTAGGACTTTGTGGTTCACACACTGGTGGATAGATGGCGCCATGATAACCAACATCGCGCTAATGAAGTTTGGTAAATTTTTAAGCCATCTCGAAAGTTTTAGGGATTATTGTACTCATCATTATGAACAACTTTTACTATGAGACCAAATCTGATATCACGAAAATAAATTCAAACTTTTCATACATTTTGACCGATCAAGATAGATATTTATGAAAAGTTTAATTTTATTTCGTGATTCAGAAAAAAACTAGTATATGGGTCAGTGGTAACAATAGAATAAATAATATACTTTGTGCTGGTAACAAACGCAAAACTTCATAAGGACGACTTTAGTTCATCAAAACAGATAACATTTGTTGTAAAACTTTTTCTATGTCAATGTTTTTTTTCCCATACATCAAGTCGTTGGCTTGGACATAAAACAAAAACTCACCAATAATTTCAACAGTGGCTCTGCCGGAGTGATCTTGGTCTTTGACTTGCTGAGCGAAGGATATGGCCTTCAGACGCTCTACATTCCTGGCCTTATCTCCAACGTATACGTAGACGTCATGATTGATATCCAATACGAAGACATCTCCTTTGTTCATTGAAGCAATGAGGGGGTCTACCTGAAGAAAACAGGATTGTGTAAATGAAGAGGCCTTTTGACGACGTGGCATTAGAATAGGCTAGTTGAAAGTATCAAAAATAAATGTCCAAATATTAACCAACGCATATAACATCTAAAAACACGCGGAAACATCAAATATGTTGTACATTTAATGATTTTTAATTACCAGTAGAACCACTAAGAGTGGATCATTTGATGCTGTGAAACTATGACGTCATAGTGAGTATTTCATACAAAATTCCATATAAACTATAGTTTTGACATTTATTAAGAAGTAGCTGATTTCTGAATCTACCCTATTGTCGATGACTAAGACCAGACTAAGCCAGTTAGATCCCTTGGTCTGAGGAGAGACTGCCTTCTAATTTGTGTTCTATTGCTACAACGGACAGTGTTTGGAAGAATTGTTTGACTTGATGCCTACTTTCTACCATCCCACCTTTCGTTATCGAAGAGTCCAAGCTCGCTTTGAAACCAAAATGGTCTCCTACTATGCAGTTTCAAAGGAGCTTCAAACAAATAAGATCCCCGCCATGGTTTTTGAAAAGACTTAGAATATATTACCCATTTCTTCTTTATCCTCACAGGAATCCTAGCGTAGCATTATGTTTAGTAAAGGATAGAAATACATACCTGTCTCACTCTGCAGTTGCGTTTGCCCTTGACTTGGAACAGGCGCTTTTCAGCACCGGCATTAGTTGTAACATGGTTGAAACCTGATGCTACTCCGCCATTTAAGTACTGAACAGCTGTGAAATAAAATTATGGATTTGAAATATCAGTTCTAAAACATTGTACAGTAACTGTCTCATAGCGCAATACAATCACATTGCTGAAATATACAACGATTGCTGAGATACAAGCTGATTAGAATTAACTTTTTACCGCCATTTTCCTACAAGTTAGATGATTTAATGAAAATATCAGTTCCATATTGTTGTACAGCAACTGTCTCATAGCGCAATACAATCACATTGCTGAAATATACAACGATTGCTGAGATACAAACCGATTAATCAACATTCAACATAATCGACTGATTGAACTGACCATCAACTTGAACGGCGAGGAAGTCAAGGCAAACAAACAGAACAATTATACACTCAAAGGGAATCAATTATCACAATTATTTTAATTGACGAAGCCGTTTCAGTCATTGTTTAATTAGTTTATTGGTTCATGTTGCCTATTGCCTTCGCTTACATCATTACCTATTGGTCATTGATGTTTTCCTTTCCAAAAGAACAATGTATCATTTGATTTCCTCGAGTAAGTAAAGGCTCTGTTTTTTTAGAACATTGAGGGAATATGCATGATTTTTTTAACTTCACAAAATATGAAAATGTCGTAAAAAACGTCAAAAAGATAAATAAAAATCGGCCAAGAAACACGGAAGATATAAGCATTTTAATTTAAACTACTAATTAGACAGCGATTAGACAGAGAGATCGGACATAGGATGTGAGGTCATATACTATGACGGCCATATAAACTCCATGCTAAATTCTATTTTGCTAGAAAGAGATAGGGATCAATCTTTGATGGCTTATATCTTGGTTATGTCTATAATTATCCGGCATGGCGATTGTCTATCTCCGATTCCGATTACGAGGTCCCTCGGAACCATCTTATAATCTTGGTATTGTCTATCCTAGGTGAACAACAACTAAACTGCGATTGTAATTACTTCTCATAATAATTTATCATTTGAAATTAGTCATCGGAATCAAAAAACATAGACAATACCAAAATTTTAAGATGATTACGAGGGACCTCGGAATCGGAATCGGAGATAGACAATCGCCATGCCGGATATTTTTTCCTACTGCTTCTTATATGACTGAGCTTATATTAAAGCGAAGAAATCTTGCATTTTCCCTATTGTAGGTATTAAGTCATACGAAGTTGTTAACTTACAAGTGAAATATCCTTTGAAGAGTGCGCTCTCGTTCCCCAGAGTTTCTCTGTACTGGATGGCAGCTCCACCAAACTTGTCGTCGAGACCTACAGTCAAGATGGCAGCGGCTCCAGACTCGTCCTGGGTTGATTCACTGCCTATCCAGTAATGGATGTTCCAGGATAAGTTGTTGCGCTTGTCTGATGTAGTCTGAAATTATATAGCTTACTTTATGATCTGGATTTTGTATTTTCTAAGTGGAGCGCCAAGGCGCGTAGGCACGGAAAGTTCTGCTAACCGCTCGCAGTGTTTTTAAAAGCATGCTCTCCGCGAATTACGTTCCTTACTAATCTGACGGAGACAAACGAGGCATAACGGTTATAAGTAATTTAAGGAAAACCTATAAATATTGTATATTTATAGAATAAAAAAAAAAAAAAGGAAAACCTGAGCCTTTTTTAAACAAGTAAGAAATTATTCCCTTTCAGTTAATTATCTCAGAATGCTGATATTTTCAAATATTTTCAATTAACCACTTAAAGAAAATCATATTTAGTTTTAAAAAGGGGCATATTCACGATTTTTGTCACCGCCTAGTAGGTATATGGACTTAGGTCCATTTTCACCGACTAGAAAACATTTACCTACGAAAATTATTCGTGATAAACGCCCGATTATAATTTTCATATCAATGAATTATTGATGTTTTTGAAACTAATTAAAAATATATCTTGGTTCCTAATAAATAACGTACATTTTATTATGGAACCAATGCAAAGTTCTAGGTATGTGTTTTAAATGCAAAATTAATCTATTTATTTGCCTTACGCCGCGCCGGATGCGCTGAGTTTCTACTTCTTACCTTGAGAACGATGTACGAGTCCCCCTTGTAGAATTTTCCAAAGTCCTTCGCTGCCACAGGGACTGGCACGAAATTCTGTAAATTATAATGCATAAACCTCTAACTAAATACTCTATCAATTTCAACTTTTATGGGAAATAAACCTTAAAAAGGGGGAAAGTTTTTTATAACTTTTCTACTTATTTATAAAGGATATAACTTTTAGCAAATGAATTAAAAGTGTCACTTACTATAAATAAAAAGTAATAAGTAATTATACCAGCTATCATATAAATGCGGATGAAGTCGCGGATAATGGTGCCGATTCAGTTGTTTACGAACTAAATAAATTTAATCTCACTATATCTCTTTCTAATAGTAAATATAAGAAAGGGATGCAAGATATTTTAGTCCTGTCAGTTTAATCCGATCACATATTTCAACGTGAATTTAAGCGCGATCTTTATTGGTCACGACTATTTACCCGTACATTACGACGGCATGGATTAAACTGACAGCATTAAAAATGTTCTCTCTCTCTTCAATAAGGTTAAAATGAAAGAGAGGTGACTTGTCTAATATTAGTTAAGTTCGTAAACAACAGAATGAGCACCAAGCTAGTTATTTTATATTTAACAAGTTAAATTGCTCCATAAAATAACCTTGAGCATATTTCCTTAACATATTAAGGTAAAACACAATGTTATAGCTTTATCTAATGCAATAACCGAGCATCATGTTAGAAGGAAAACATCAAATGAATTTGAACCTTACAGAAGTTGTAATAAAGAATGAATTCCTTCGCAAAAATAAAATACTAGGTAGGTACTAGTATAAGAAAACTTTATGGGCCCCTAGCCTTTTCAAAGTTGAGAGGGGACCGTTTGTCGTGGTATGGACAGCGAAGCATCAAAGAATCTGACTAGAAGATGGATATATGGAAAGAGGTCCGAAAAAGAGGATGGATTGTGTGAAACAGGGTCGGACTGGGCCGGAAGGGCCCGGGATATTATTTCTCTCTTAAGGGCTATCCACACATGTCCGGATACCCGGCCCTGCCGTGTTCCGTCAGGGACGGGGAAAAAATCGAAAAACATATCTCCTAAGAAAGGAGTGAATGCCGATATGATGGAGAGAAGGGCTGAATCGAAGAAGAGTAATATTGCACTGACTGCAAATGATTGGGAAAATTGCTCGCAGATAATGAAGAAAGTTCCTTACCTCAATTCTCCATATTTCTACACCAGCTTGTCGACCAGCGTTGGCGAAGGCTGGATGTACGCTAGCCTTCTGCCTGGCATCCTGTAAAAAAATGTTTATTAACTTGTCCACTACTCCAAAAAGGCGAAGTCGGATGCCGCGACGAAGGTCGTGGGTTGGAATCCTACAGTGAGCTTGAGCTTTCGGTGAAGGAAAACTTCGTGAGGAAACCATAGCACGGTGGTAGGGTACTTTGTAGTACCCGCCTGGCTGGCTACCACCCTCAAGTTGAAAATTTGTCGCCAAGCACCTACCGGTGTGTTCCGGCAATTGCACTTTAGAGCCAGCTTCCCTTCTCGTCATTGTAACAGGTCAGCAACACATTGGCAATATCTCTGGTATTGCAAATGGCGATAGGCGACGGTAACCACTTATCATCAGGTGGGCCGAAACATCAATATTATTTGTGCTACGCCAGTGTGCTAGGCTAAAGCTTTATAACTTATCTTCAATTTTCAAGAGGCTTCCTGGTTTAAATGAAGTGTTTAATGCATACCTACACTTTATTTCAAACAAACCAGATGTTTTAAAGCACTTGAAAATTTTGAATAGTTATAGGCTCCTTATGACTCGAGAATAGATTGTTTAAATTCCACCTAGCTACCACCCTCAAGTGGAAAAAAAGCTGTATTTTTACCTCCTTAAATAAAGAAGTTCTCAATTCGGCTGTGTGTTGGAACGAAGCGAAAAATTAAGACCAAAAGTTGTACCGACACTTTTTGCTATAGTTGTGTGTGAGCCGTTTGGCGTGCGCGTGTTTCTCTGTCTCTCTCTCTCTCTCAAGATACGTCTAACTATTGATTATACTTCGTTCCATCCGGGTGTCCCTTGACACCTCTCAAGTTTTTTTATTTTTTTAATATTTCTTCTAGCATAACTTTTTTGCTTAAGAACCGATCTTAATAATTATTTTTGCGTTGGGTTCTGTACTCCTTGAAAACTACGTTGGGGAGCTCATTGCACCATTTGAGCTTAAAATATTGCTTACCTTATCAGTAAGAGAGGTGATCTGCCCGGTGACAGAAGGTTGTCTGTTCGTAACACGTGCGTGGGCGCATACGAACAGAGCTATCAAAGCCCAAACTTGAAGCACCTTCATGCTGGAATAAAGACGACATAGATAAGCTAACGATGCCGATTTCTTGTTATGATGGCAAAAAAATACTATTCCCCGCATCTCCTAAAAAAAAAGCCAAAAAGGCCTACTATTATTTTTAATGAAAGTTTGTGAGGATGTATGGATGTTTGTTACACTTTCACGTAAAAACTTTTGAACGGATTTGTATGAAACTTGGTTTGATATATCAAACCCTGAAATAACATACAGGCTACTTTTTATCCCGGGAATCATCAAAATAAGATCCATTAGGTACGCAGATAAAACCGTGGGGCGGAAGCTAGCCCTATATTGAAGTACTTAAATATTTGTAAATAGAACGAAGTTTCTATCTTTCTAATAAGCCTCCGGCCGTCCGTCTGTCAGCGGGTTACAACCCGCCTATTACGGTTTTACAAAAAACCTTCTACCTTTTTTACACTTGTATATAATTTCTTCTATACGTATTTATTACCTAACTCCTAAACGGCGGGACCGATTTAGATGATCTGTATTTCAATGGGATCTTGGATAGTTTGAAAACATAATTGGACCCGGTAGGTGGCGCTGCTGTTGGTATACATGTGTTTTCCGGGCAGAACGACGTCTGCTAGGTTCGCTAGTCCTACTTAATATTATAAATGCGAATTTTTGTGAGTATAGATGTATGGATTGATGGATGGATGTCTGTTACTCTTTCACACAAATAGTTTATCATCATCATCATGTCAGCCGAAAGACGTCCACTGCTGGACAAAGGCCTCCCCCAAGGATCTTGAATCATTTGGGGGGATATGCCATAATCCACGCTTGGCAGGCGGGTTGGCGATCGCAGTATGGTGGTTATAGTTCTCAGAGATACGCTGCTGCCCGTACTCTGGTATACCTTCCCTCGGGCGACTTTTACGTCCCCCACGGGATGAGATGGGGTGGTGATATTAGTCGCCGTCACCACACAGGCAATAGTTTATAACCTAGATTAACATAGAATACTTTTTATCCCGGTAAAACATAAGATCCCTCAGGAATACGCGTGAAACCGCGGGGCAGAGTCTAGTACAGTATGACACAACTTAGATGTAGCATCGGCAAATCGTTTTCGTACACTTCACTTCCGATTTACACAACAAATAAAAATAATTCAGTATCGCGCCATTCAACGTTCAACAAGATCATTTTCGCCGATCATTTTGTACACATGAGTAATGTTGTAGGCGCACACTTTTCGAGAACGATCGATTTTACGAAGTTTGCCGATGCTTCATCTAAGTTGTGTCATACTGTAAGTATGTTCTCGCGCAGTCTGTGAGTGAGTAAGCGACCCATGAATGGACTCACCTTGATATCTCATTGTTACTCACAAGGAAATACAATTATCCGTGAGTAATGATATAATGTTTTGTAAGTATACAGATTTTCAGACTTGTTTCTTATAGGTTATTTTTTGATTGACATAATATTTTTGTGTTAGCTGGCCTCGCGGTTTTCATATAAAGTAATCTATACGTTATATGCGCCATGTTTAATCAAAATATGTTTATACAATTTATGACTAGATAGGTACATAAATGATTAAATTTATATGTACTACATAATAATAATGTACACGAATATATGAATATCTTTCAAAATAATTTAATTATAAATAACGTAATTTAAATTTAACTAACATTATACTACAACATAATAATGTAATAGTAATCGACGCTACTACGCAAAGCAAAGCTGAAAAGGTGTTACATGTGGTCTCACTCGCGTTCCCGGGATAAAAAGTAGACTTTGGGGATAAAGTTTCCTATTAGTGAAATAATTTTTCAAATCGGACCAGTAACTTCGGAGATTAGCGCGATCAAACAAACAAACAAAACCTTCAGCTTTAATATTAGTATAGATAACTTTTTCGAACGTCATTCATGGAGGCCAAGGGGCCCCCTGAGCTTGGGGGCCCCGGGCACTGCCCTGTCTATCCTACAGTAGCTACGCCACTGGGTCCATGCCATCATAATTTACGGGTAAATAGTCGTGACGTTGACTCGGACTAATTTGACAGGACTAGAATTTATTTTATCCCTTTCTTATTTTTTTTTATTAGAAAGAGATACAATGAGTTTCGTTTAGTTTTTAAACAACAGAATCGGGGCCAATTTTTTATCATTGACACTAGATATTTTTCTTGGTAATCAGTCTAATGTCAAATGGCCGTTGGGTAACGTCAAAACAAGAGATACAAATAAATAATGAGATTACGAATTATTTGTTATTGTTTATAATATCTAAAATTACATGGAAATTATAATTAATATTATCTTTTTATAGTTTGTTTATCATTAGACCTTCCTACATCGGTGTTGTTTACAATATAATAAAAAACCGGTCAAGTGCGAGTCTGGCTCGCGCACGAAGGATTCCGTACCATTCTCTATAAAAACGGCAAAAAAATCATGTCTAGCCCCCCTTAAATATTAATTTTATTATATTAATTTAATTTTATAACTGTATTTCACCATTTATTATGGTGAAATACACTGAATTTTACTTATTTACATTACCAGCAAATTAATATGAATCTAAATATTATATAATACGAAATACATAAAAAAATAGTTTACCTACTAGCAAAAGTAAGAGGTGAAGTAACAAGTAGGTCGGTAGGTACATCACTATAGAAGACTGATAGCCATTAAGGGGGAGGCTTCGGTTGGGGCGTTAAATTCAAATTTTATCACGTTTTTTGCTAGTTGCAGCTCAGTTATAGGTCGTACTGACATATACGACTATTTCATGAAAATGTTACTAATATACCTTGGAGGAATGTGTTGATGATTTCTTTTGTTATTAATCAGTAAATATACTACCATTCTTCTCGCAATTAGCAAAACTTAGCTGCAATTAGCAAAAAACGTGATAAAATTTGAATTTAACGCTCCAACCGCAGGTTTACCATTAAGTAATATATTTTTTAAGATAACACTTTACTGTGAAACAATATAAATTAAGATCTTTAACCTGTTATAGATACATATAGCTTTTAGTTTTCCCATCCTACTTAATATTAAATCCTACTACCCTACTAATTTTATAAATGCGAAAGTTTGTGAGTATGGATGTATGTTTGTTACTCTCTCACGCAAAAACGAAGGGATTTGGATGAAATTTGGAACACAGATAGTTTGTAACCTGGATTAACACAGGATACTTTTTATCCCAGGAAAATATAAGATCTCTCGGCAACGCGGGTGAAACCGTGGGGCGGGAGTTAGTCGAAAATAAATAAATAGAAACCGGCACTGATAAAGGCATACAAACGCCTTCCAATCCGATCTAAATAATAATTATCGGTAAATCATATAATGCGCTTTTGATTTGAGGTTAGGATCGGGAAAGTCTAATAACCTAACCAAAATAATAATTATTTTGGTACTTTGATTAAAAAACGTCAGTATGTCCTACCTACATAATAACTTCTACATATCCTATAAAAAATAAAAACTATATAGAATTCATATTAAAAATGTATTCAACACAACACAACCAATGCTAGTAATTATAACGGTTTAATCTTAGCAAATCTGACTTCACTCTGCTATCAGTGACCTATTCATTCATCACGCAACTTTTATCACACCAAACGCAACTCTATTCCACTAAAAACAAGACTTAAATCACAATAAATAAAAACTTATTATTCCTAATACAAATGAATAATAAACACTTACGTGATTTGCGTTCTCTTTTATTCGAATTTCAAAACACGGATTGTACGTGCACGCACGTCGACCAATAAATGACAACTGGATAAAGCCAAATGGACTCAAGCGGTCAAATGTCAAGTTGACACTGACCCCGAGATGGCCCGCTCTGTTTTTATAGGGTTACAGTTATACACTAATCATTCATTCGGCACTGCCTGTGTGTTTTATATAATTAAAATTTTGTTTGTTGATGAACATTTTTTTTTTTTTTTAATTTGAAGGGCTTAATTTTCACCTCAATTTAAACTTTAAATTGAGGTGAAAATAAGCCCTTCCATGCCGGTTCCATCCGCAGTTATTTCGTAACACAACGAAAAGTGCTTGGTGAAAGGTTTTCAACTTGAGAGTCGTAGCCAGTCAGATGGGTACTACAAAGTACCCCACCACAGTGCTATGGCTTCCACACGATGTTCTACTTCACCGAAATCTCAAGCTCACCTTCCGGTGTGTTCCGATAGCAGCACTTGCGAGCCAGTTCCCTTCTAGGCTTTGTGTGCTTACCACCATCGGCCACATCATTACTGGGGGCCAATTCCGCTAAATTACAACGGCTGATATCCAATTTCGATTCAGTTAAAGTTTGTTTCCAATCCAATTCTAATACTAAAAAATATTCCACTAAATAACCGAAACCGAACCACGATTAGATTGTAATCGTTGTTGCCCTTCTATTCTCTGTAACAATTCTAATACAATCAAATGTTTAGTGGAATACCACTTTTATAACTTTCGATCGAACGTCCACTTTAACTCAACCATTATTGGATCTCGATCGTTGTCAGATTATTAGTGGAATACGTAAAACGTGTAAACGTTGTCATTCAGCTGCGGTCCAATTGAAATCTAATCAAAAATTATTAGTGGAATTGGCCTCCTGACCACTTTGAGATTATGGCCAAACACAAGCCTATGTAGTCAAAAACTAAAATTAAGAAATAATATATTATTCTGGACAAACAATTTATTATTATTAGTAAATTAATTATATATATTATATGTCATAAATTCATAACAAGGTGTATTTAGTTGTAATTCTGAGGTTTAGTTATACTTTGTGTTTTGATAACACTATCAGGTAAATGGTACAGTCGCTGACACAAATATTAGTCACCAGTGGCGAGGGGTGAAATTATGGCGAGGGTAAGCCGTTCAAAAAACACCGATAATTTTATAATTAAGTACAGTGTATTTTAAGCATGATAAAAGTGGCTTGAAATGATGAATCTGTGGGACTGGGATTTCTAAAAGGTAAGCCGGTGGGAGTCGGCTTGTATGGACCCTTCGCCACTGCCACTGTTATCATTATAGGTAACTAGGGACCCGTCTCAGCTTCGCAAGGGTGTGCAAATCTTTGAATTTCTCTGCTTTTCTGTACTGTAGGTAATATGCATGTATTGTACATATAAACCTTCCTCTTTTTTTTTTTTTTTTTTTTTTAAGTTACCATAATTTTATTGATATAATCTATTTAACCTTCCTCTTGAATCACTCTATCTATTGTTGAAAACTGCATTAAAACATCGCGACGTTTGATAAAATTGAAGAAAATCGTGAAAAGTAACAGGAGGAAAAGGATTTCGCAGGCGATTCTCGGCCTTATTGACTATGAAACGTTATTATGATTATTACGACAAGCCAGTTGACGCAGTTGGTTAAGACACCACCTATCACGCCGCTGGTCATGGGTTCGATTCCCATCCAGGACAAACATTTGTGTGCATGAACATGTCTGTTTGTCCTGTGTCTGGGTGTAATTATCTATATAAGTATGTATTTACAAAAAAGAAAGTAGTATATGTAGTATATCAGTTATCTGGTTGTCCATAGTACAAGCTCTGCTTAGTTTGGGATCCGATAACCGTGTGTGAAGAATGTCCGAGGATATTTATTTATTTATATTACCTTATTCATACCCAATCAAAGTTTTTTTTTAATATAAAAAAACAGCACCTCCCTCCATGAAAATGATACAAAATATAGTGATTTATTTAAAAAAAATATACAAAATACAATCTAAATACATATAAAAAAAACAACGCGTGTGTGCTGGTGCGAAACAGCAAGGTTCCCAGGCAGGCAGCGTTTCCTCCATGAAAATTAAAATAAAAAACCGGCCAAGTCCGAGTCGGACTCGCGCACTAAGGGTTCCGTAGCATTATATATAAAAACGGCAAAAAATCACGTTTGTTGTATGGGAGCCCCCTTAACTATAATTTTTATTCTGTATTTTAGTATTTGTTGTTATAGCGCCAACAGAAATACATACATAATTTGTGAAAACTTCAACTGCCTAAATATTACGGTTCATGAAATACAGCCTGGTGACAGTCAGACAGATAGACAGACAGCAGAGTCTTAGTAATAGGGTCCCGTTTTACCCTTTGAAAGCACAGCGGAGTCTTAGAAATAAGGTCCCGTTTTACCCCTGAAAAGCATTTTTTTGACAGACCGGCAGCCGGTCAGTGGTTGAAAAGCAAGCAGTTTTGTCGCCGACTGTATTATAATAAAATATATATAAGGTAAAGTTGAGTCACGAACAATAATTTAATTAATTTTGATGATTCATAAAACCATATGCTCCTGAAATGGACTATATTGCGCCCTGCGGTTTCACTCGAGATACAATAGGCTAGTTGACACTGTCAAAAATAAATGACCAAACACTAACCAATGCATAAAACATCTATAAACACGTGGAAATAACAAATATGTTGTACATTTAATGCTTTTTATGATTTTTAATTACCAGTGGAACCACTAACAGTAGATGAATTGATGCTATGAAACTATGACGTCATAGTGTAATATTTCATACAAAAATCCATAGAAACTATCGTTTTGACATTTATTAAAAAGTAGCTGATTTGATATGTCAGTCAACTACCCTATTAGATGATGAAAGGGAAAATAATAATTTATTGACTCATCATCTCCCTGCCGTGTTCCCAATCATAATACGTAAGTAGGTACTCTTCTCCATTCAGCCCTTCTATCCGTCATATCAGCATTCACTCCTTTCATACTTAAAGAATTTTTCTTGCGCGTTACTTGCCGTACTACGGCAAGCGACACGCAACGGGGGTAGCGTCCAAAACAACTTTTTCTCCTAAATTTGCCATTACAGCTATCTTTGTGATTTAAATTGCAATCGGAGCTCAAATAAACATAGATTTATATTAAAATGACAGAAAAATAACGTTTTATTGCCATTATAGTAAAAAATCGCGTGGATGACGTCACTTTATGTCGAAACCACGCATCAAGCAACTTTACCGATATGATTTGGCCGCAAGAGACGCATCAAGGGTTATTCCATCCATCTCATTTTCGGTCTTCCCCTCCCCTTCCCGTATATCCATCAACTTTTAATATTCATGACTCTTAGGACAAATTAAAAACAGGTTTGCTGATTATTGTTGTAATTTGGTGACGAAATCTTACAAAAGTGAAGCCTTTGAAAAAAATCATTGAGAGAAAAAAAAGGTAGTGTTCCCAACTTGTCGTTTTTAAAATGCGCCGAGCCACTGTGTTGCCAGCGCTGATATGTGAAAATGGGCGGCTTGAACACTCTTTTAGTCACATCTCTTCATGTCTGAACCAGGATAAACGGCTCCCTCTCAACTTATCAATCACTGGTGCTACTTCTGTACTCATTTCTAATTTTGTCAATGTTTTTTACTCCACACATCCATCTTAACATTCTCATCTCATCTGCGTGTACTCTTCTTCATCCGTCTCTTTTACTCCCCAACATTCGGAACCATACAATTCCGCTAAATTACAACGGTTGTCATCCAATTTCGATTCAGTTAAATTTAGTTTCCAATCCAATTCTAATTTTACTAAAAAAACATGAAACCGAACTACGATTGGATTACGATTAGATCGTTGTTGCCCTTGGTCACCGAAACAATTCTAATCCAATCAAATGTATAGTGGAATACTTGATCGAACGTCAGCTTTAACTCAGCCATGATTGGATCTCGATCGTTGTCAGATTTATAGGTTTTAGTGGAATACGCAAACGTGCAAAATTTGTTATTCAGCTGCGATCCAATTGTAATCTAATCAAAATTAAATTATATATCCCCCAGGTCATATCACGGACTTATAAATCCTCCCCTTTAGCTTTAGAGGCATCAGTGGATCACACGTAATTCCTGTAACCTGGTGCCATTTCATCCAACCTGAGTGGGAATGGGACCCTATGAAGTATAGGGTCCCATTCCCACCTCCCTTTCAAACAAAAAAAAGAATTTTTCAAATTGGTCCAAGCGTCTCTGAGTAATCGTACATACATATACACCGACGAATTGTTAACCTCCTCCTTTTTGAATTCGGATAAAAAAATAAATATTTATGTTCATAATATAAGTTTGTAATTTTTATTATAACATTAATGATTAGATTACTTGGAATTATGTATAAATAACATAATTTTTTCCTGTTTTTTTTCGCAACTAATTAACTAATAAGTAAGTAATGAAAAACGGTTAGTAATCAGAAAATAACAAATTAAAATAAAGTAGGTAATTAAGACTGTTGGTTACATAATAACAAGTACCTGGTTGACCGAGCTTTGCTCGTTTTTTTTATATAAAAATGAAACCTAGCTAGATCGATATAACTCCCCCGAAACCCTCGCATACAAAATTTTATGAATATTGTTGGAGGATGCTTTCCGAGATTCAGATTATATATGTAGTTGTAAGTGTACTCGTATACTCATACATACAAGAATTGCTCGTTTAAGGGTATACCTTCGGTTGGAGCGCGAAATTCAAATTTTATCAAGTTTTTTGCTAATTGCAGCTCAGTTATAGGTCGTAAGTTATCAACATGTTATTTGCGAGAAGAATGGTAGTATATTTACTGATTAATAATAAAAGAAATCATCAACATATTCCTCCTAGGTATTTTACTGACATATACGACAATTTCATGAAAATGTTACTAATATACCTTGGAGGAATATGTTGATGATTTCTTTTGTTATTAATCATTAAATATACTACCATTCTTCTCGCAAATAACATGTAGATAACTTACGACCAATAACTGAGCTGCAATTTGCAAAAAACGTGATAAAATTTGAATTTCGCGCTCTAACCGAACGGGGAACGTTAAAGGTATTAGATGAAATAAAATTCACAAACAAATATGTTATTTTGGTACTTATAAACTCATTTTTATTATTATGAATAATTTATAAACTTTTATGGATGAGTTATAAAGAAATGATAAAGTTTCTTGTTTTGGTCTCCTTGTCTTGAGCCTAAGCATGTCTAAAGTGTGAGTTTAATTCCATTCCTTGAAGTTCTGCTTGAACACTGGCGGCTCCACTCCCTCAGGTATCTTCGACACGTGAACCTTTAAAAAAAAACTTTGTAACCACCATAAAGTCCGCCTTATTGAGACCTCCTGTGACAAAGGCTGGTGTTTATCTAGGACAGCGGATCAGCATTGCCATTCAACGTGGCAATGCCGCCAGCCTTCTTGGCACGTTCACTCAGGGTAGTGATCTGGCACAACTTTTTTACTTGTAAATATTTTGAATTTTGTAGATAGGGTTAGGGTTATATTAATTTTTAGTGAATATATCTACTTTATTTTATTATTCAATATCATTATGTGCTTTATATTTAACAAAATTAAAAATAAAAACAAAATTACCTAACTATAAATAGAAAATTTGTGCCAAATCGCTGCCCCGCGGAAGTGTGCCAAGAAGACTGGCAGCATTGCCACGCTGGATGGCAATGGCAATTCTTTGAGCAAAGTATGTGCCAGCCTTCTTGTCACGAGAGGCCTCAACAAGACGAGCGGAGACCTCTTTGAATAATCGACGAGCCTCTGGTCCCCAGGGCCCTAGAGTTGTAAATATTTAAATGTTGTAGAATAAATTAGTCTATTCTTATGTTTTATTAAAATATTTGATCTAGTTCCTAATCACCATAAATAAATTTCTATTATTTTCTTTTTCCAGTTGGTACCAAAGAGTATACAATCACTACAGTCCATATGTCACCAGGCTGTATCTCATAAACTGTGATAGTTAGACAGTCAATGATCACAGATGATGTATTTCTGTTGCCGCTGTAACAACAAATACTAAAAAGCAGAATAAAATAACTATTTAAGGGGGTTTCCATACAACAAACGTGATTTTTTTGCCGTTTTTATAAATAACTAGATTCCATCCCGTGGTTTCACCCGCGTTCCCGAGGCATCTTATGTTTTCCCCGGGATTAAAAGTATCCTATGTGTTAATCTAGGTTATAAACTATCTGTGTTCTAAATTTCATCCAAATCTGTTCCGTAGTTTTTGTGTGAAAGAGTAACAAACATCCATACTCATAAACTTTCGCATTTATGATATTAGTAGAATGGTCGGAACCTTTCGCGCGCGAGTCCGACTCGCACTTGGCCGGTTTTTTTAGACACTTACCCAATTTGGATAATTCCGAGATTGTAGATACTGTTGAGCTCTCGTCATTGCCTCTGCTTTTTCCTTAAAAAAATATGAAGGAAAAAATTCACTTTTTATATTGGTGTGGTTTCTGTTTACAAGCTATAAATTATCAAACTTCATATTGCATTTTTGTAATTCACTTGTATCTTATTAATAGATGAAAAATGGTGCATAGCGTAGCAACGTTCGGGTAGTGGGGCTAGAAGATGCAGGAATGCTCTCAAACCGAATCAGCATGGCGATTGTCTATCTCCGTGTCCGATTACGAGGTCCCTCGTAATCAGCTTAAAATTTTGGTATTGTCTATATTTTTTGATTCCGATGACTAATTTCAAATGATTAATTATTATGAGAAGTAATTACAATCGCAGTTTAGTTGTTGTTCACCTAAGATAGACAATACCAAAATTATAGAATGATTCCGAGGGACCTCGTAATCGGAATCGGAGATAGACAATCACCATGCTGAGGTGTTAAAACGGTTTTGTGGAGAACCTCGTCGACTACTTTTTTTGTAAAATAAATTCACTGATGGATATTTTGTTTTTCATTTTAACCGTAACCTGTCCCATTGCTTGTGCACCTTATATAGATAAATATTCTCTTGGTTTGTCTACGCCTGTATATATCTCTCTATAGTAAATCGCTTACCTTTTCGTTCGACTGTCTGCCAACCCACACATATATACCGCTGTGGCTTCCTGTGTCCAGAATGTAACACTCCTGGAAATAATATCAAGTCTTATTCAAATGCTATTTATTTAACTTTGCTTCTTTTTGGTGTTTCAACTGTTAAAAATATTGTACTGAACTGCGATGCGAGTGTTTATAGGGGATTGGCCGCATTTTGATTTTGTTACTGATATTTTTTGCGTTATAATTTACTAGTTGTTCCCCGCGGCTTCACTCGCGTTCCCGGGATAACGAGTAGCCTTATAACCTTCGGGGATAATGTAGCTTTCTATTAAAGAAAGATTTTTTCTAATCGGACCAGTAACTTTGGAGATTAGCGCGTTAAAACAAACAAACTCTTCAGCTTTATTCTACTTTTCAATTTACTTGGTTTTCAAGGAATTTGACTTACCTGAGATTTAAGCATACCCCGTGTGAATGGCTTGGGTAGCTTAGTTATGTTCATGGAGCCGGAGCTGTCTGAAATCTCACTGAGGCTTACTTCCTGGCTCACGCCGCGCTCGAATTCCTGCTTATAAAACAAAGGTCTAAGTAGATGTCCATAGAAGTCAACGTTATGTACAGGTAGAGTGAATACTTAATGCTTTTTCGACAATCCAAAAGAAAGATTGGCAATAATAAAACTTAAATTTTAAGAAACCCTCGAAACCCACTAGAATACTAGTTTATTTGTCGAGAATACTCAGTGGTCTGGTGTTCCAGACGATGTCCCAGCCTGATCTTCCCTTTTTGGGGTGGCACGGTGACCCAGCGGAAGAACTTCCCCTTCTAATGGAGGATTAACCTACCTTACTGGCAATCAATTTGGAATAAGATCAGTTTTTCTAAAACCTCATGACAGAAATAGTCTTTAGGATTGAAAAAATTACAAAATACATACAGAAAAACTTATAAAGCTTGCGCTTCGACTTTTAAGGCTGCTCACCCACGTCAGAATTTTTGTAGGACCGATAATCGGGCCGATTTTAATTTCAATTAAATCGGTCACCGATTATCGGACTTGGATGGGCAGCCTAAGGCAGTAACTATTAAAATCAAGGCATACATGGTGCCAATTCTGTTGTTTACGAACTAACTAAATTTAATCTCACTATATCTCTTTCTAATAGTAGTATATAATTTATTCTTTGCTAATAGTAAATATAAGAAAGGGATGCCAGATATTTTAATCCTGTCTGTTTAGTCCGATCACATATTTCAACATGAATTTAAGCGCGATCTTTATTGGTCACGACTATTTACCCGTATATTACGACGGTATGGACTAAACTGACAGCATTAAAAATGTTCTATCTATTTTCAATAAGGTTAACGTGAAAGAGAGGTGACTTGTCTAAATATTAGTTAAGTTCGCAAACAACAGAATCGGCACCAATGATGATTAAACGTCAAGAGAGAAAAATATAATGTAACCTCATCATCGCCTCCTTCAGTAGCTTCTGCGATGGACTTCCTATCACCAGACCCGAGAGCCTTGAAGAACTTCTCAAAGTCGCTGTCATCAGAGCTGGCATCTATGTAAAAAAAAGGATTTATGTTTTGCAATTATGAACTTTATTTATTACTTTAAAATTATGATATAATCCATGTAACTAATACGAATTATTATAAATAAAAACCCCTTTCATTTGATATGTTACACAATATTGTCTGCAAAACTTTTTTTTTGAATTTTCTAATTTACCCCCCAAAATTAGCCCCCATGTTTGGGTCATCGACTTACATATGTGTACTTACCAACTTTCAACTCAATCCAGTCCAATATTTTCGGACAGACAGACAGACAGACGCACGAGTGATCCTATAAGGGTTCCGTTTTTTTTTTTTTTCGGAACCCTAAAAAGAAACTATTTCCTAGTTTTTGGTTTAAGATTCACTTATATCTGATGAGCCATTTTGTAAACAATGTCAAATGGAAATTGAAAATGCATGTAGAAAGTTATTTTTTGCAAAGTTCGGGAATGTTTAATTTAATTTTAATCAATACAATCAAATAAACTGGAGTATAACATACTAGATTCCGCCCCGCGGTTTCACTCGCGTTCCCGAGGGATCTTATGTTTTCCCGGGATAAAAAGTATCCTATGTGATAATCTAGGTTATAAACTATCTGCGTTTCAAATTTCATCCAAATCCGTTCAGTAGTTTTTGCGTGAAAGAGTAATATTAGAAGGATGTTTTTTTAAAGGATTCGTCAAAAAACTGTCTAAATCCATCGCATTTTTGCGATTTGACCCCGGATCCCACCCCCTGGAGATAGATTGAAAGCTTACTTACCAACAATTTCAATATTAGCTCTTCCATTATGGTCCTGATCCCTGATCTGGTTGGCGACGGTGATGGCCTTCAGACGCTCCACGCTCTTGGCCTTCTCTCCCACGAACACGTATATGTCGTGGTTCACGTCCAGGATGAAGCAGTCGCCGTTGTTCAGGGAGGAAGCTGTCGCGTCCATCTTGAAATAAACAATGATAATGTTCAAAGTAGGTATAGCAATTTGATACGGTGAAACCACTTACCATCAGGTGAACCGCCAACTTGTCAACCTTCCGACATAAAAAAAAATCGCTCGAGCCGTTCTCAAGTGACGTGTTTGTAACATTCGGCAATTTGACTAGCTTTCGCCCTGCGGTTTCACCCGCGTTCCCGAGGCATAAAAAGTAGCCTATGTGTGTGTATATTAATCCAAGGCATCAGCTATTTTTATACCAAATTTCATCAAAATTGGTCCAGCCGTGTGGTGACAAACATACTTTCTCACAAACTTTCGCATTTATAATGTTGTAGGATTATTACCTAGATATTTTCAATGAACATAAGGACTAGCACCAAAGTAAATTGGCGGACCGATTTTTGGTCATAGGTCTTAAAACGAAAAGTCAATTTGGCTGCACTCACTACCATAAAGCTTGACTGTGTCCGGCTCCATCCGGACGCCTGGCAACGCTATCCGTGACGATACTCTTTTAAAAACTTTGATTTATTTATTAACTAGCTGCCCACAACTCATCTGCTCATAGTCTTAATGACTGATCGCAAGATTCTATTAAAAAAAAAAAAAACTAGCTGCCCCCGCGGTTTCACCCGAGTTCCCGAGGGATCTTATGTTTTTCCGGGATACAAAGTAGCCTATATGTTATTCCAGGGTATGATCTATCTATGTGCCAAGTTTCATCCAAATCCGTTCAGTAGTTTTTACGTGAAAGAGTAACAAACATCCATCCATACTCACAAACTTTCGCATTTTTTATATTAGTAGAATTTAATTATCTTATAGTTTCAACAATCTCCAAATCCACAAACCTGCTTAACCCTGACGTTTCTCTTGCCCTTAATCTGGAACAGTCGTTTGACAGCACCAGCATTGATGGTCACGTGGTTGAAGCCTGAAGCAAAGCCGCCGTCCAGGTATCTGATAGCTGGTGGACAAATTAATATCATCATCATATTCAGGCTAAGGATATCCGCTGCTGAACAGTGCTGCTTCATCATGTCAGCCGAAAGACGTCCACAGCTGGACAAAGGCCTCCCCCAAGGATCTTGAATCATTTGGAGTGATATGCCATAAATGCAAGCGGGTTGGCGATCGCAGTATGGTGTAGTTCTCAGAGAGACGCTGCTGCCCGTACTCTGGTATACCTTCCCTCGGGTGACTTCTACGTCCCCCACGGGATGTGATGGGGTGGTGATATTCGTCTCCGTCACCACACAGTGAACAGTGCTGCTTATAGGAAATCAATAAACCTCCCATGTAGATTTCCCAAAAAGCTTCAGATAGGACGAGCTCCCACTGTAGTGGCCAAAGGAGTAGAGGTGCTGGGAGCCGAAGAATTCAAATCAGCCCATTCAAACTCAAAAGTCGTTTATTCAGTTTAGGTCCTGATATTTAAGGCACTTATAAATGTGTCAAGCTAATTTGATTCTACCACTGGTTCCAAATACACTTAAACTGAGAAGACTCTGCCTAAAACTGACAATTATAACCAAATGGATATAACCAAGTTTAAAATGACAACTTTCTAATGATGTGCAGTACATACAAATAATCTGGTTAAATGAGTTGCCAAAGTGATTAAATTATTGCCAAAGATATCTGAAATAGGGCAGACAATGGATACATATTTTCATATATAAACTTTTTCAAAACTGTTAATAAGTCGTGGTGAATCTTGTAGTCCTTTCTATCACTATCCTACTTTAAAATTCTATGGTTCTTGTTTCAGTCAAAAAATTATGACGTTATACAGCCAGTCATCATCACATACATCATCATCAGCCTCATAAACAAGGTTATTATGTATAAAAAAATACTAACCAGGTTGAAAATAATCCAAGAACTGCTTCGATTCATAGCCCTGTGCTTCCCTATGTTGCATCGCTGCACCGTGAAACTGTCCATCATCAAGGTTCACGGTCAAGATGGCGGCCGTACCAGCCTCATCCTGGCTGGTGTCAGATCCGATCCAGAAGTGGATGTTCCATGAGAAATTAGGAGCGCGCCCTGAAGTCTAGAAATTGAGTTTGTAATTACAGGAATCATCATATCCCTGCCCTATTCCCAATAATTTGGGGCAATATGTACTCTTCTTTATTTTTAAACAATATTTACAATAAATATACAAACATTTCAACAAGATAATCTAAAAACTACGTATATAAAAAGGAATAAACTAAATTAAAAAGTCGCTGTCATAAGGCATCGTTCCCAGAATACTAGCGGCATTAAAAACTACATATAAAAAAATTACCCGAGACGGCCACTGCTGCCGATCAACGGCAAGGTTCCCAGAAGGCTGGCAGCGTTCCCTCTTTGGATGGCCAAGCTAACGCGTTGGCGGAAATAGCTCCCCGCCCGCCGTACTTTTCTTACATTCAGCCTTTCTATTCGGCATTCACTCCTTTCTTACTTTCCTTTCACACAACCAATCCATCTCTTTTTCGATCTTCCTCTTCCCGTAGGTATATCTATCGACTTTCATATTCATAACTCTTTTAGTCACATGGGTTTCATTCCTCCTCATAACATGTCCATACCACGACAAACGTTTCCGTCTCAACTTACTCCCTGGTGCTACTTTCAAACTTCCTCTTATGTACTCATACCTAATCTTGTAAATTTTAGTGCACACATCCATCTTAACATTCTCATCTCAGCTGCGTGCAATCTTCTTTCATCCGTCCCTTTTACTGCCCAAAATCCTGAACCATACACTTATAACAGACTTTGTTACGCGTATGTAGAATAACAATAAAAGGGGACCAAAAATGGATCCCTGTGGGACTCCGAAACAAACAGCCTATTTTAATCAGTTCTATTGTAGAATTTACTTATGTTTTATAAAGAAAACGATCACGATCTTGTGAGGGTCGCGGGAAACCGCTGGATGCGGGTAGCACAAAACCGGCCGTCGTGGAGATCCTTGAGGAAGGCCTTTGTCCAGCAGTGGACGTCTTTCGGCTGACATGATGATAAGTAAATTTGTAATAACAAGGCGTTTACTTACATTCAGTACTATATAAGAGTCCCCTGAGTAAAAATTACCGTCATTTGGCTTGGGTACAGGTTCAAAGTTCTGGAAAAAAAATGTTAGTTTCAAGTCTACATATTTTAAACTAAATCTATATCCATACTAACAATAAAGCTGAAGAGTTTGTTTCTTTGTTTGAACCATAGAATAAATACACTACGTACGTTTGAAAAAAAAAAAATGTAGCCTTGCTGAGTTTCTTGCCGGAGTCTTCTCAGTTCAAGTGTATGTGGAACCGGTGGTAGAGTCTATTGTAATGTTTGTAACTATCGACGTTCATAAGTGCCTTACCAGGGCCTAAACTGAATAAATGAGTTTTTGATTTTGATTTGATTTGAACGAAGTGTATTCCGAACCGGTAGTAGAGTCTATTGTAAAACTGTAACTGTTGACATTCATAAGTGCCTTATTAGGGCCTCAACTGAATAAATAAATTTAGATTTTGAACGCGCTAATCTCTGGAGTTACGGATCCGATTTGAAATATTCTTTCACTAATAGGAAGCTATATTATCCCCGAAGGTTATAAGCTACTTTTTATCCTGGGAACGCGAGTGAACCCGCTGGGAACAGCTAGTAGGAAATAAAAGGAATCATTGATTGATCTATATAATTTTCGAATCCAACTGGTAGATCTAGAGATTAGTGCGTTCAAACAAACAAACTCATCAGCTTTATAATTATTAGTATATATTTAGATTGCGATAGGGAATCCAAAACCGAACATAATTAAAAATGTTGTACCTACTCATTGTTGTAGGTAGTTATTATCAAAATTTGTCCGTTACATTGTTCTAATGTTGATAAAAGCATGTTTAAATGTATTTAAAATAGGTATTCACCAAATATATGTATATCATCACTAATGAGGACTATGCAATGAGGAATAACAACAAAAAAATCTAATTAGTCCGTCAGTTAGATTATCAAAAAATATTGGATACGTATTTTTTATTTTATCAAATCAATAAGAAATTACAAAGATAAATCCCATCAAAATGCAGGATTGGGGCTTATGACGTCATTGTACAACTACTTTTTAGTACACCTTTTGCAGACCGGAAAATTTTAACGCCCTGTATCTTCATTATTTTTTGTTTTCGGATCAAAATAAAAAATACGTATCCAATATTTTTTGATAATCTAACTGACGGACTAATTAGATTTTTTTGTTGGTATTCCTCATTATAATTTTTTTTATCATTTTAACAAATAACTTACCTCAATCCTCCAAATTTCCAAGCCCACCTTCGTTCCTGAATTAGCTAAAGCTGCGTGTACTTCTGGCATGATGTTTCTAAAAATACAACACGAGTTATCAAAGCGAATTAATCTCACAGTATAACCACAGCTAAAACTAAGCGTGGGATTCATTAAAATTCGCAATCTGTTATCAAAAAATAAGTTTAAATTAAGTGACATAGCTTGGCCATACAAAGAGGGAACGCTGCCAGCCTTCTGGGAACCTTGCCGTTGATTGGCAGCAGCACACGCCTCGAGGAATTTTTTTATATATAGTTTGTACTAATTTTTACAACAAATAAATATTGTATATTTATAGAATAAAGTCAACTATTAATAAACATAGAAGCGAAACACTCGTTTGTTCCACATGCTACTAATATTATACCTATAAATGTGAAAGTTTGTAAGTATGGATGTATGCATGTTTGTTACTCTTTCACGCAAAAACTACTGAACGGATTTGGATGAAACTTGGCACATAGATAGTTCATACCCTGGAATAACACATAGGCTACTTTTTATTCCGGGTAAACATAAGATCCCTCGAGAACGCGGGTGAAACCGCGAGGCGGAAGCTAGTATTATATAATGAAGACTTGATAACTTTTCGCGCTAGTTCTATGAAAAAAAAATGGTTTTTAAACTTTTAAGTGATTTTGATGTTTGAAACTAAATCTTTTTTGAGTGTTTGACCGAATCTAGTTAGTGATGATGTGGCCGTTAGTGGTAAGCACACAGAGCCTAAACTGGCTCTCAAGTGCAGCTGTCAGAATCACAAATAAACCACTGAGCACAGATAGATTACACTGATAACATTTGTTATATAGGATACTTATATTTTACCAATTGAAAACAAAAGATCTCTCAAGAAAGCGGGTGAAACCAGTATAATTAAAAAAAAAACATATTATAAATAGTTATTAGAAATAGCTAGATTTTTTACATATTTTTATCAGATAATTTAAAAAACATAATCTCTCTCAGGTTATATATTGAAATGTAAGTACTTACATTTTTTTAAATATTCAATAATTGAAATACCCCACGAAAGTAACACGTCCTTTCTCAACGGAGTATGTATTACAAATAAATTGAAATAGTATTTAGTACTGATTAATTTAGTAATATTATCACAAAAAATACAAATTTATCCTGGTTATAGAAAGTTACTGCATATACTTAATGCTAGGCCGTACTCAGGGCCGTTATGTTAGGCCAGCGGTAATTACAGGTAAAGTTATTTTAGCCCGGTTGAGAGCCATCTTCGCTCGCCGAATAATCTGCTTACGGGTGGTATAGCCACCTCTGGCTAGCACCTTTGCGTCCATAAAAATAAAGTATTTTTTTACTTGATCTGATCTTGTTAATCGATTTTCGTCGTAAATGTGAGGCAGTAGGTACTTAATTGTTATAATCCAACTAATGATCAAAGATTTTTTCAATCATATCAAACTATGAACAAACAGATTACCTACTAGTATATAATTATAGTCGATAGTATTTCATAAGGTAAGGCTAAGGTATTTTAAGGGGCATTGCTCCATAACGCCACCCCCTAGGTACGGCCCTGAATGTACATAGTTACTAATTTACTATTTACCCTGTCATTAAATACTACTATTACCAAAGGGCTTATCGTGGGTAAGGTAAATAGTCCAGTTACTGACCACTACCCAGTGACGATGTTGACTGAAGAAAGAAAACCATTTCACATGTCAAATCAGTTACTTTTTAGGGTTCCGTACCCAAAAGGTGCTAATGGAACCCTATTACTAAGCTTCCACTGTCCGTCCGTTCGCCTGTCAGCGGGCTATATCTCATACCGTAATAGGTAGACAGTTGAAATGTTCACAGAAGTGTTGCTTCTACGACAATGAACGTGTGCAAATTCACACGGCCATTTTTTTAAATATATAAATAATAAGTTAATAAGGTAGGTACCTACTTACCTATGTTTATTTTTTTTCATGTCTGAAGGTTGACAAGCAGTTAGGCGGTCCACCTGATGGTAAGTGGTTACCATTACCTGTATCGCCATTTGCAATACTAGAGGCAGTCTGGTTTCAGCTCTACCAGCGCCCTGGGGGAGTCATCTCGCCAGCAAAAAGGGATTTTAAGCCATCATAGCCATTTTATCTTTAGACTTAGAGAATTTACGAGTAAGCAGGACTCGCCCATGAGCGACTGGAAATAAAGGTGGGCCTCAGGCGCCCTGGGCGGTCGCCCTACCCTAACGCCGGTACTGACTAGAGTACTTATTGCCAATGTGTTGCCAAGAAGTCAACTGGTTCTCAAGTGCAATTGCCGGAACACACCGATAGGTTCTTGGCGACAGATTTTCAACTTGAGAGTGTTAGCCAGCCAGACTGATACTACAAAGTACCCTACCACCGTGCTATGGTTTCCTCACGATGTTTTCCTTCACAGAAAGCTGCGTAGGATTCACCCAGGACCTTCGTCACGGCATTCGACGTCACTACCACTGAGCTATCATCGTCTTTTCCTGTTACGTGCCCTAATAAAATCTATATCTGTACTAATAATAAAGCTGAAGAGTTTGTTTGTTTGAACGCGCTAATCTCTGGAGTTACTGGTCCGATTCGAAAAATTCTTTCACTAATAGGAAGCTACATTATCCCTGAAGGTTATAGGCTATTTTCTATCCCGTGAAACCGCAGGGAACAGCTAAAAAATAAATAAAAATGTTACCTAGCTATTAATCTATTAATTTAAAATTTGACTAAACATTGAGACATACTATTTTATAGTTTTTAGTTGACTAATTAATTACTGTACTACATATCGCCATCCGCTTATCACTAAACTTATCACTAACTAACTATAAATATATGGAAATAAATAATGTTTTTTTTTAATGTGATGATAAGTAATTTTTGCCTGTGTTTGACCAGAATTTGACCGACCCTAGTCAGTAATTATGTGGTCAAATCGCTCTTAAGTGCAGCTGTCGGAATCACGAATAAACGACCACTGAGCACAGATATATAACATTATATAGGATCTGGGGGCACGGCAGTGCCCCCGCCAAGTCGAGCAAAAGCGGCACGGCCGTACCATCCTTTTCTCGAAGCAGTTCAGGCCATTTTCGACCCCCTATCCAAAACTAAAAGCCTGAATTTTCAGTAACCATGCAGGTATATTTTACCCCGTGAAAACAAAACATCTCTCAAGCGGCTGAAATAAGTTGTACCTAATTTAGGATAAAGGATAGGAATAAATAAATATTTAAAGATTAAATAAAAGTAAAATGAAAAATAAAATAATTTTACAGGAGGAATTAATGTCTTATGTCGCTACGAGAATAGTGCTGCGCGAACTCTTAGGGCCGGTTGCTCGTACATTTTAGTCAAAGTTATAGTCAAAGTTAACTTAACTATTACCATGTTTTAACCGTAGAGTCACTTTGACGATGACCGATCTCCCTCGGTCGGTTATGGTTAAGGTTAAAATTTTAGTTAAAGTGACACGAGCTATCCAGTTCTTTCGGCGGTTAATTAAGGCGATGCTATAGGTGAAATGATGATTCTAAAATGCGTTTATCTCTTTTTTCCAAGAGATTTGAAAAAAATATATGTCAAACTAGAGAATATGTGACGGGGAATAGTTTTTAAAAAAATTAGAAATTTTCATTAGTAATGTCAGAAAAAATTCGTAAATATGTATGTGTATGTCTTCTTAAAACTAAGAATGCATTCTTCTCTTATTTGGGCCATCCAAATAACTTGAAAAATATTAACATGCATTTTGAAATCCATTAGAAAGGGAATAGTTTCCTTACTTTTTTCAAAAAAGGCTTAGTTTCTTTTTAAATAACATAAAACCATATTTTTTACCAAAATTACGTTTCTCCTGTCACCGCCAGTTTAGTAAGGGACGGAGACATACACATTTTTTTTTTTTTTTTTGAAAAGACTAATTTGGTAGCCTCAGATGGCTGCAACAACCTTACCGGACAAATCGGCGAGCTCGGCTCAGGGCGTTACCAGGGGAGGGGGAGGACTTTGTACGAGTTACGACTAATTGGGGGCGGTCGGATTACTGTAGGCAGCTCGGGCCGCTTGAACGGGACGAGACTGAGTGGGACGTCGCGGCGGTCCTCGCCGTCGAGGACGGTAGCGTGATCGGTTGTGTGTAGTGTGTTGTGTACTTTTACGAGCTTCGTCAGCTTCGATCTGAGCTAATGTAATAGGGTCATCCGGCTCGCTGAGGGCTTGCCTTAGTCTATGGATACGGAGTATACGGGAGGGCGTGTACGTTGCGGCTTTCACTATAAGAGGGTTGCGGAGACATACACAGATAGCCTCATCTTAAAGTTGACTATAACCTAACCTAACTATGACCGCGCTTACAAACATCCGACCCTTAGTGGCGCGCCTCCACAGGAATATTGGGGACAAAATAAACAAAGAAATAAAATCTTATATTTTTATTAAAGTTAATCAGACATTTATATTTGTGCGGTTAATACATAAATACTGCTTCTTTCCATAAACTTCAAGCCATGATAATCGCTTTATTAGGACACCACTGTTCATTTCAGTCCTAATTTTACGAGGAGATTAGAAGTACTTACTAAAATACTTTTAGTATAATAAACAAACAAATAATGAATTAATTAATAAATAGAAAGAAAACACTATCTGTCTGTGTATACTACATTGTATGTTTATATTATATTGTATTGTGTTAATTTGGCTTCTTTTTTTATTGTATGTATCTTCATTTATGGTTATTTACCTATAAGTTCTTTTGTTTCTGTTTGTTAATATGTGAGGTATACCATATACGCAACTCTACTGTAATCTGTGACATCTATTTAATCTATGATACATTTCGCTACTCTGTGTCTCTCTCTGCGATTTTCCCCCTAAAAATGTATGTCATTAATTTGCAATTAAAACAATTAATAATTATATCGTCGTGGTTTAATGTTAATTCCGTTTACAATAAATCCCAACAATTGGTAGCAGAGCGTGGTTTTTCTGCAAAACGGATTAAAAAATAGCTTTGCAAATAAAAAATGACGTCGTACCGCTCGGTGATCGAACCACTATCAAAAACCAATTATGATACGTGGTATCTACAAGCCCAAGCTATATTAATAAAAAATGAGCTATGGGATTATGTTGGTGGAGATATAAAGTTGCCGGCAGAGCCGAGTGAAGACGAGAAAAAAGCATTCAGTAAGAAAGATATACAAGCAAGATCAGAGATATTTTTGCTAATTTCCCCGTCGGAGCTGAAGCAAATAAAAGGTTGTACCACATCAAAAGAGGTATGGGACAAACTTAAATCTATATATCAAAGCACTGGCCCGGCTAGGAAAGCCACTTTACTTAAACAATTAGTTCTAAAAAGAATGAGTCCTCAAGAAGATATTAGAGATCATTTGAATAATTTTATGGACGTGGTTAGCAAGCTTGGCGATATGGATGTTAAAATTCATCCTGAATTATTAAGCATAATGATGCTATATAGCTTACCCTCTAATTTTGAGAGCTTCCGCATAGCGATAGAATCAAGAGATTTTCTACCTAATCCCGATGATCTTAAAATTAAAATTATAGAGGAAAGTGAAGCTAGAAAACAACAGAATAACCATACATCAGAAGCAGAAACATCAGAAGCATTTTACACAAAAAATAAAAGGAAAAACCACTATCCCATGTTATGTAAAAATTGCAATAAAAAGGGTCACTCAACTGAAGCATGTTGGTCTAAAAAGAAAGTCAATAAGAAGCAAGAGAAAAACTTTAATGTGTGCCTCACATTAGACACTAATATGAATGGAGACACATGGTGTTTAGATAGTGGATGTACTTCCCACATGAGCGGAAATAAAACTATGTTTGATAACATAACCCCTGAAACAAGCACATTAAAATTAGCTTCTAAAAAACACACCACCCAAGTAAAAGGAAAAGGAAAAATAAGTGTAACAACAAAGAATGAGAAGTATAATTTAAATAATGCACTGTATGTTCCTGAAATATCAACAAATTTAATCTCTGTGAGTAAAATAACTGACAATGGATATAAAGTTATATTTGAAAAAGAAAAAGCATCTATTTCAGAAAATGGTAAACTTGTTTTACAAGCAAAAAGGAATGATAATGGATTATATTATCTAAAATTCAACCAATCTGATGAGTCAGTAAATTTTACATCAACATTAGGAAATAAATCAATGATATGGCATCGTAAACTGGCCCATTTAAATGAAAAGGATTTAAAGTTGATAGCTAAAAAGGAAATGATGAAAGGTTTAAACATAAGAGATATTGATAACAGTTTTACTTGTGAAACCTGTATTAAAGGAAAAATGACAATTCTCCCATTTCAAAAGCATAATGAAATAACCTCTTCTCAACCATTGGAAATTATTCACAGTGATGTATGTGGGCCATTTGAACATGAAACACTGGCAGGCTCTAAGTATTTCGTTACATTTATAGACGACTATACAAGATACTGTTTTATATATTTCATTAAAAGAAAGAATGAGGTAATAAATAAATTTAAAGAATTTAAACAAGAAGTTGAATTATTCACAAACAAAAAAATTAAAAACCTTCAATCTGATAATGGTGGGGAATATAAAAATAAAGAGTTTGATGATTTCCTAAAACAAAATGGCATTCAAAGAAGATTAACAGCACCCTATACTCCACAGCAAAATGGTGTGAGTGAACGGAAAAATAGATCACTCATGGATAAAGCCAGATGCTTAATGCTAGAATCAAATGTACCTCCTAACTTGTGGGCAGAAGCAGTTCACACTGTTAATTATTTGATAAATAGATGCCCAGCTAGCGCTTTGAATGGAGACTCACCATATGAAAAATGGGTTGGAAGAAAACCATCAGGAAACCATCTACATGTTTTTGGAAACAAGTCATTTGTACTTAATAAACACAGAAAAGGAAAGTTCTCGCCAAAAGCTATAGAAGGAGTATTTATGGGTTATCCCAGAAATAGCAAAGGTTTCAGAATTTACATACCGGAGAAAAATGATGTTATTGTAAGCAGAGACGTGAAGGTCATTGAGAAAATGTATTATGACAATAACACTACAGAAGAACATGATGAATTCATGCCAAAACAGCTGGAACCTGAAACAGAAAAAATTATTTACATAAATGATAAAATTAAATTAAATAAAGAAAAGAAAATAAATAATGAAAATATGATGGAAATAAATACTAAAGAGAATTATAATAATAACTTACCTTTCCAGGAATCCTCTCCTAGGTCAGATTCTCCCTTTCAGCCTGTATCAGTACCTGTTGATGATAGCAAAGAAGTATTAAATGATGACACTCCAAGCGATGGAGCTGAAAATGAAGATCAACTAAGTCCACTTGAAATGCCATCTAATGCAAGGCCTAGAAGGCAAAGGAAGCAACCGGTATGGACTAAAGATTACGATTTACAAGCTGAAACTGATGAAAACATGTTCATATCAGAAATGACTTACCTGTCAGAAGAAAGTCATAATGAAGAAGACTGGCACGATGCAATAAAAGGTGAAATAAAAGCACATATAAAAAATGGAACCTGGAAAATAGTAAAGAAAGAAAATGATATGAAAATTATTGATTATAAAATGGTACTAAAAAATAAGATGGGACCTGACAACACTGAAACCAAAAAGGCAAGGCTCGTGGCGCGGGGATTCGCTCAGCGGCCTGGCGTTGATTATAACGAGACTTTTGCACCTGTGGCTAAACTAAGCTCCATCAGATCTGTCATTGCCATGTCTGTGGAAGAGGGCATGCAACTCCAACAAATGGATGTCACAACAGCTTATCTAAATGGCGATTTAGACGAAGATATTAATATGAAGTTACCTGAAAACCTAGAAGAATATGTGACAGAAATAATGATTGAAGAGAGTGAAAAAGATGATCAGACTATGTATAACAAAGCTAAAAAAATGCTAGAGAATATCAGAAATATAAACAGAGAGAAGGTATGCAAACTGCAAAAAGCACTGTATGGATTAAAACAATCTGGAAGGCAATGGTATAAAAAAACTTGATTTTGAACTTAAAAGCCTAGGATTTGTGCCATCAAAAGCAGACCCCTGTGTATATATTTTGAAAGGAGGAGAAAAAGTTGTTATTACTATATGGGTAGATGATTTACTTATAGCCTACTCATGTCCTAAGAAAATGCAAGAAATAAAAAATATACTGACAGAAAGATTTGAAATAAAAGACTTAGGAATACCAAAAAGAATGCTTGGAATAGAATTTACTTATAAACATGGAAATATAAAATTGAGCCAAGAAAAATACATTAAAGACATTCTGAAAAAATATAATATGGATGAGTGTAAATCAACCACCACTCCCATAGAAACAGGTCTTAACTTAGAGATGAAAAAAGATGAAAACAAAAAGGAATTACCTTACAAAAATCTTATTGGAACCCTTATGTATTTAGCTATTGCAACAAGGCCTGATATTATGTTTGCTGTAAGTTACTTATCACAATTTAATGATTGTTACAGTGATGAGCATTTCAAATGTGCTAAACGTGTCCTGAGATATTTGAAAGGCACATCAGACATAGGTCTAACATTCATTAAAACAAATCAAAAGTTGTATGGTATGGCTGATGCAGATTGGGGTACATGCAAGCTTGATCGCAAGTCATTCTCTGGGTATTGTTTCATATATGCAGGAAGCTGTATAAGTTGGTGTTCAAGAAAACAAAGAAGTGTTGCCTTATCCACAGCGGAAGCTGAATATGGATCAATAACTGAAGCAGCTAAAGAAGCCATACATTTGAGGCTACTGTTTGATGATCTAAAAATCTATTTAGAGAATGTAGAAATTATGAACGACAACCAAGCAGCATTAAAATTAAGTTACAACCCGATTGTTAGTTCAAGATCCAAACATATTGATATGAAAATGCACTTCATTCGAGAATGTGTCCAGAAGGGACAGATTAAATTAAATTATCTCGAAACAAAGAAAATGTCAGCTGATTTGCTCACTAAAGGGCTAGCAGGCCCAAGGCTAAAGGAGCTGAGGATTTCCTTGGGATTGATACAATAGGAGTCGCGAGGAGGAGTGTTAATATGTGAGGTATACCATATACGCAACTCTACTGTAATCTGTGACATCTATTTAATCTATGATACATTTCGCTACTCTGTGTCTCTCTCTGCGATTTTCCCCCTAAAAATGTATGTCATTAATTTGCAATTAAAACAATTAATAATTATATCGTCGTGGTTTAATGTTAATTCCGTTTACAATAAATCCCAACACTGTTCTTTATGACTATTTGTTTCTTTTTTATATAAAGTAAATCCTTAATTAGATTTATGGTTTAATAATAAGTGTACTTTATAAGTAAACTAAGATCTGTTGATTTTGTGAAATAAATAAAATAAAAAAAATAATTTATCAAAGTACTAACAGAGATTCAAAACCTTAGATTATATATTAATAACAACTAGTCTCACATTGGTCTCGGTTCCTCCTAAAACTCCTGATATTCTGGTCTCAGTATTCAAAGAAAACAGTGGCCGAAGCAATCTAATTATGTTAGTGTTATTTTAATAAGAGCTTTGTGCCTCAGTACATAGGGACTAGATTAGGAGTGCTCTTTAGTTCCAATCTTCAAAGTTTTGCTTGAATACTGTTGGTTCTACTCCTTCAGGAACTTTTGAAACGTGTACCTTTAAAAAAAACAATATTAAAACATGATTTATAATGTGTAAATATTTATTATATATTTTACTAGGTGTTCCCCGCGGCTTCACTCGCGTTTAGCCTATAACCTTTGGGGATAATGTAGCTTCCTATTAGTGAAATAATTTTTCGAAATGGACCAGTAACTCCGGAGATTCGCGCGTTTCTAAATAGATCCAAAATAGATTTATTTAGATAAGGTACCCTCAGTTCTACGAGCGATGTGCCCCGCCCACTGCCACTTAAGTTTGGCAATTTTTCGGGCTATGTCGGTAACTTTGGTTCGCCTGCGGATCTCATCATTTCTGATCCGATCTCGCAGGGCCGCTGGGGCAGAAAGGTTCTCGAGTGGCGACCACGAATCGGAAGACGCAGCGTGGGCAGGCCTCCCACAAGGTGGACCGACGATCTTGTTAGGGTCGCGGGAAACCGCTGGATGCGGGTAGCGCAAGACCGGCCATCGTGGAGATCCTTGGGGGAGGCCTTTGTCCAGCAGTGGACGTCTTTCGGCTGATACGATGATGATGATGATGAGATAAGGTACATTTTTATTTGTAGTAAAAGTATTTTTTTAATAATATGACATTATTTATAAGCAGACAAATGTTTTTTTTTAATCAATGATCCAAGACCAACATATACAATGTAGCAAATAAATAAGAATTCGTAACATCTAACTAGACAACAATCCCATATATGGGATAGATGCCTCAAAATGTAGAGTTCCGCAAAAATCGCTAATACTCTGGAAATATCAAAGATTATGTTTTTTACTTTTCATAAATTTGTAGATAAAAAACCAAAGTTGCCAGTTTTACAAATAAAATATTTTGATCTTTGTACTGGGAGATATGAAATGATTTCAAAAAGTGGGGCAACTATGTTTTACCCTAAAGCGTTGGTGCAATTGGGCCTAAGTTACCATAAAAAGTATATTCTATTTTATATACTTTAAAATGACTTGGAACTAACTTGATGACGATTAAATACATGAAAAATATAAAATACATGACTTACTACTCCACTTGACAATGGCAAAATACAAAAAGTGTGATGACAAAATGAAAAAAAAAACAGCCATTTCATGTCATAAAATTAGTTTTTTTTAACGCTAATGGCCCCCTTTATTTTATTGTTTGTTAGAAAGGAATATAGTGAGATTAAATTTGTTTAGTTTATAAACAACAGAATGGACACCAATATTTATTAGAATAAAATTCATCGTGCGGCCAGTCGCCCAGTTACAGGGTAGTTACGCCTTATTTTATTAACATGTACCAGTGGCGAGGGGTAAAACTATGGCGAGGGTAAGCCGTTCAAAAAACACCGATAATTGTATACTTAATTACAATATATTTTATATAAAAGTGGCTTTGAAATGATGAATCTGTGGGACTGGGATTTCTAAAAGGTAAGCCGATGGGAATCGGCTTGTAGGAACCCTTCGCCACTGACATGTATAGTATGACACAACTTAGATGAAGCATCGGCAAACTTCGTAAAATCGATCGCTCTCGAAAAGAGTGCGCCTACAACATTACTCATGTGTTAAAAAATGATCGGCGAAAATGATCTTGTTGAACGTTGAATGGCGCGATACTGAATTATTTTTATTTGTTCTGTAAATCGGAAGTGAAGTGTACGAAATCGATTCGCCGATGCTACATCTAAGTTACAGTCATACTGTACCTATTGTATGATAATACTTACCCAATCTGGATAATCATGAGTTTTGAGATACTGTTGCGCTTTTTTCATAGCCTCTGTTTTTTCCTAAAAAAATACGATCAAAATTGTATCGGTTAAAAAAAATATCGAGGTTAATGTAGCTTCCTATTAGTGAAAGATTTTTTCAAATCGGACCTGTAACTCTGAAGTGTCCGAAGATTAGCGCGTTCAAACAAACAAACAGGCCAGTTGGCACAGTTGGTTAAGACGCCACCTATCGCGCCGCTGGTCGTGGGTTCGATTCCCATCAAGGACAATCATTTGTGTGCATGAACATGTCTGTTTGTCCTGAGTCTGGGTGTAATCTATATAAGTATGTATTTACAAAAAAAGTAGTATATGTAGTATATCAGTTGTCCATAGTACAAGCTCTGCTTAGTTTGGGATCAGATAACCGTGTGTGAACAATGTCCCAGGATATTTATTTATTTATTTAAAAACTCTTGAGCTTTATTATTAGTAAATATACGTATTTACTAGTTTTCACCCGTAATTTCACTCGCGATCTTATTATTCTCCGGGATAAAAAGTATATCATATATTAGTCAAGTTTCATACAAATCTGTTCAGTAATTGATACCTTACTTAAAAAAATTAGATAATTTTACCTTATCGTTAGACTGTCTGCCGACCCATACGTAGATACCACTGTAGCTTCCAGTGTCCAGAATGTAACACTCCTGGAAATATGTTAATAAACTTAAAAAAAAATAGTAAAACCTTCAAAGGCAATAAAATTAATATGGAACCTTAGAGCTGCACAGAACCCAACAAAAAAAGAATTATTAAAATCGATTCATAAGCAAAAATGTTATGCGTGAACATCAAATATGAATCGACATTAAGGTGGAGGCTTCGGTTGGGGCGTTATTAAAATTTTATCACGTTTTTTGTAAATTGCAGCTCAGTTATAGGTCATAAGTTGTCAAAATGTATATTAGTAACATTTTCATGAAATAGTCGTATATGTCAGTAATATACCTTGGAGGAATATGTTGATGATTTATTTTGTTATTAATCAGTAAATATACTACCATTCTTGTCGCAAATAACATGTTGATAACTTACGACCTATAACTGAGCTGCAATTAGCACAAAAACATGATAAAATTTGAATTTAACGCTCCAACCGAAGGTTTACCCTGAAAAGAAAAAAAAACATACAGCCGAATTGAGGACCTCCTCCTTTTTTTTTAAGGAGGATAACAAAAACAAAAATATATCCATGTTTACGCTTTATCTATCTATTTAACAAATTTGGAACACAGGATTATATATTTTTTTCTGCTTATTCCCTTAACTTAATTTTTGTAAACATATAAAATGGCCATCCAATTTGAAATGCGTTGATAGATCAGTCAGTCACCCTTTCCTTTTATATATTGTTTTTCTTTTTTTTTACTCTGTATAGGCCTGTGTCTGACCACAATCTCATCGTGGTCAGTGATGATGTGGCCGATGGTGGTAAGCACACAAACCCTAGAAAGGAACTGGCTCTCAAGTGCAGCTGTCGGAACACACCGAAAAGTGCTTGGCGACAGATCTTCAACTTGTGTGTGGTAGCCAGCCAGGCGGGTACTACAAAGTACCCTACCCTACCACCGTGCTATGGTTTCCTCACGATGTTTTCCTTCACCGAAAGCTCAAGCTCATTGTAGGATTCGAACCCGGGATCTTCGTCTCGGCATCCGACGTCAATACCACTGAGCTATCATCGCCTAAATAGATAGACTAGCTGTTCCCCGCGGTTTCACTCGCGTTCCCGGGATAAAAAGTAGCCTATAACCTTCGGGGATAACGTAGCTTCCAATTAGACCTAGCATATTATTACTCTGAGCTATTAATGATTTTTTTGGAATCGGACCAGTAACTCCGGAGATTAGCGCGTTCAAACAAACAACTCTTCAGCTTTATTATTAGTATAGATATATAGGTAGATGATACCTTTGAGTGAAGCATATCCCGTGTGAATGGCTTGGGTAGTTTAGTTATCTTCATGGAGCCGGAGCTGTCTGAAATCTCGCTGAGGTTCACTTCCTGGCTCACGCCGCGCTCGAATTCCTGCTTCGAATAAAAAAAACAACATAAATTAAAAAATCAAAGAAACCACACTAGCAAAGAGGTGATGTTCAAACGAAGCATGGCTAAGAATACTCTCGAAAAAATAACAAACTTTTAACAAAAAAATCAAAAAATAGAACTGAGATATTTTCCATGGAACATCAACTACACTTTCGCTGACTTCAAAACAGTCAGATTAGAGTGTTTTTAGTGCTTTTGAAGGCGGTTTTATTTTTTATTTTTGAATCTTTAGTTTCTTATTATGTGTAAACAATGACTCTCAATATGTGTCATTGACCTAGGATAAGCATATTAGCGTTGTACCTTCCATCATCGTTCCTATAATATTTAAAGAATCATCCCCTAACACCTAAACGTTAAGGAGCGTAAGAAATTCTGCGGTAGGTACCATGATATTTTCCATGCAACATGAACTACACTTTCTCCGACTTCAAAACAGTCAGATTACAGTTCCTACATAGTTATTTTATGCTTTTAGTGCCTTTGAAGGCGGTTCTATTACTTGCATACAAAATATAATTCAATCAATAAAAAATTAAAAAATAGAACTGAGTTTATTGCCGGCTCTTCTCAGCAAAAAGCCTGCCTGTGAAGGTCTATTAAGTCTATTTATTATTATTTCATTTCATATTTCATTTCAATAACACAACACACAAATAGTTTTTTTTTTATATTTTTCAGTGCAAAATTAAGCGTAAACACCATCCAACCATGCACCCAAAAACATGATAGCGTTACCTCATCATCGCCGCCTTCGGCAGCCTCAGCAACGGACTCCTTATCACCAGACCCGAGAGCCTCGAAGAACTTTTCGTAATCACCATCGTGTGAGTCAGCATCTGTATACAAATATATATTTATAGGTAGGTACTCCATAAAAAGGAGAAAGTGTCATAAAAGGAGAAGCTATTTCAAATGGAGAAAAAATCATAAAAGGAGAAGCTATTTTAAAAAGAGAATATGTATAAAAGGAAAAACTATTTTGAAAGGAGTAACTGTCATATAAGAAGTTTTACAATTTTTTTTTTGCGATTTACTAATCGACACCTAGACCATGGCCGTTTTTTTGATTAAACGAGATATCATGAGCATTTAAACTATGTACCAGTGAACTCCACACTAAAAATATCCTGATACCAAAAAATATGTGTCATCATCATGTCAGCCGAAAGACATCCACTGCTAGATAAGGCCTCTCCCAAGGATCAATAGAGAGAGCTTCAAAGTTTCCCTGCGAGATCGAATCAGAAATGATGCGATCCACCGGCGAACCAAAGTAACCGACATAGCCCAAAGAGATGTGTATATATTCAAAATCTCTTACCAATAATCTCAATGCTAGCTCTTCCATTATGGTCCTGATCCCTGATCTGGTTAGCGACTGTGATGGCCTTCAGACGCTCCACGCTCTTGGCCTTCTCTCCCACGAACACGTATATGTCGTGGTTCACGTCCAGGATGAAGCAGTCGCCGTTGTTCAGGGAGGAAGCTGAGGTATCCACCTGGAAGATATCTTAAGGTTACCAGCAAGAAAGGAGAAATAGACTAATGTATCAATGAAAAAAAAAATCAGAAACTAACCTGTTTGACCCTCACATTCCTCTTCCCTTTAATCTGGAACAATCTTTTTTCTGCACCAGGATTTATTGTCACGTGGCTGAACCCTGAAGCGTGGCCGCCATCCATGTACCTGATGGCTTGTGGAGGAATTTCAAAACTGAGATTAACAAGGCCCATGATAAAAGGTATTTTCGGTACGGTGACTAAATCCAAAGCTAAGCAGTTAATCAAATTTTACTGGCTTTTGGTTTCTTTGTATTCTCAGCAGTGCAACAGTTTTTCTTTTGACAGTAGGAATGGAGTCTTTAAGATGAATGATATCAAATTCATTGAAGCTGATGGAAATTAATAGTTTGATTCTGATAACAGAGTTTAATTTTAATTGATATTTAAGTTGGACCGGATATATTACATCAAATTAAACCGCCTACGGGGCATAACTTTGCGATTCGCGAAAAATCATACTTCGGTTTCTTATCGATAAATAACGAACATATTATATGTAATCATGGAACCAATATATAGTTCTATAACGTTTTGAATTCAAAATTAATACATAATAAATCTATTGCCGCACGACTGAAGCGCAATAGAAATTGACATAATAAATTAAAACGCAACAAAATATTCGTTGAAAATCCAAAATACTTACGCAAATAGATTAAAGACTAGTAATTTTTAGCACCCAAAAATACCAACCAGGCTGGAAATAATCCAAGAACTGCTTCGACTCATAACCCTGAGCCTCCCGATGCTGCACCGCAGACCCTTGGAACTGTTCATCATCCAGGTTCACCGTCAAGATGGCAGCAGTACCAGCCTCATCCTGACTGGTCTTTGAACCGATCCAGAAGTGGATGTCCCAGGACAAACGAGATTCATCGCCTGTTGTCTAAAAAAAGATAAAGCAATAACGTATATAAAAAGCAAAAGGGGTCCTGATAAGGATCCCTGTGGGACCCCAAAAGAAACTCTAGGTTTTGACGAATTTATGACTAGCTTTTAAACCCGCGACTTCGCCCTCCTATTATTATTGTTGATTGAATTTTGGAAAATCTTTTCTTAGTGGGTACACTTCAACACTTTAAAAAATAGTTCTATAACCAGTGCACAGTGGTTAGAAGCTCGACGTTAAGGGGGAACGTTCGGTTTGAGCGCGAAATTCAAATTTTATCACGTTTTTTGCAAATTGCAGCCCAGTTATAGGTCGTAAGCTATCAACATGTTATTTGCGAGAAGAATGGTAGTATATTTACTGATTAATAACAAAAGAAACCATCAACATATTCCTCCAAGGTATATTAGTAACATTTTCATGAAATAGTCGTATATGTCAGTAATATAGCTTGGAGGAAAATGTTGATGATTTCTTTTGTTATTAATCAGTAAATATACTACCATTCTTCTCGCAAATAACATGTTGATAACTTACGACCTATAACTGAGCTGCAATTAGCAAAAACTTGATAAAATTTGAATTTCGCGCTCCAACCGAAGGTATACCCTTAATCTCTCAACGTCAAACAGCCACGACTTTTTCTTTTATGTTAAAAAAAAACATAACATCGTCTATATACTTACGCTCAAAATAATGTAAGAATCTCCCGAGTAAAAGTTACCAAAGTGATTTTTAGGAACTGCTACTGGCTCGAAATTCTGTAACAAAAAAAAATGGTTTTCAATATTTATGAAGATACGAAAGTTACAATAGGGTATATGCATAATTTTTTATTATATTTCATTACAAAATATGAAAATACCATAAAAAAGATTTCAAAAAGTGAAATTAAAATTAAAACAAAAATATATAAGCATTTTAAACTAGTACAGTGTTAACAATAGTATGTGACGTCATATACTATGACGGCCATGTAAACTCCATGCTAAATTCTGTCTTGCTAGAAAGAGATAGGAATAAATCTTTGATGGCTATTCTTATACAAATCAGCTTTTATTAAACCAAAAAAAAAAAAACATGCATATCATTGTAGTATCAGGGTAGTTGACACTGTCAAAAATAAATGACCAAACACTAACCAATGCATAAAACATCTAAAAACACGTGGAAATATCAAATATGCTGTACATTTAATGCTTTTTAATTATCAGTGGAACCACTAAGAGTAGATGATTTGATGCTGTGAAACTATGACGTCATAGTGTAATATTTCATACAAAATTCCATATAAACTATTGTTTTGACATTTATTAAAAAGTAGCTCATTTGATATGTCAGTCAAATACCCTATTGTCACTTCTTGGCGTTTGGCTATAGGGATGCAAGTGCAGAAGAGCTACTACAACCATGTATGTCAACGGACACCTCTTTGAACAATCGACGAGCCTCCGGTCCCCAAGGCCATAGGGCCCAACCCCATACGCCGAAAATACGTTTGGACCTCTTAACACAGCAGCGTACAGTATGACACAACTTAGATGTAGCATCGGCAAATCGTTTTCGTTCACTTCCGATTTACACAACTAATAAAAATCATTTATTATCGCGCCATTCAACGTTCAACAAGATCATTTTCGCCGAAATTTTTTTAACTCATGAGTAATGTTGTAGGCGCACTCTTTTCGGGAACGATCGATTTTACGAATTTTGCCGATGCTTCATCTAAGTTGTGTCATACTATACTTGCGTCGCTACTTCTCTTACACAGATTGGTTATGAAAATCGTCCAGCTACATGGACGTAAACTGACGTAAACATAACGAAATAAAAAGTCAAGTGTGTCTCCGTCGCGTCGATATAATGAAATTGTTGTGTTTTTGCATCAAATATATTTCGGGAGCATGATGTTGTTTTTAGACAATCAATTTAAAACGCGTATTGTTCGTTCGCTGCCAAAGTACTTAAACATTTAACCAGAATAGAATCTTAAGCTCGTATTCAATGAATCTAAACTTGAGTATTCTGAGAACGATGGCTTCTAACAGCGACTTTTTCTTTTAGTTTAGTCCTTTTTAGAGTTCCGTACCCAAAAACGGGACCCTATTACTGAGACTCCGCTGTATGTCTGTCCGTCTGTCACCAGGCTGTATCTCATGAACCGTGATAGTTAGACAGTTTAAATTAAGTGTTAACTATCTACGTTGATTCCTTATCAATAAATAACGGATATTTCTATAATGTTTCAGATTACGTCTCATAGTCGCTTGAAATTGACGTACGAATAAATTGTCGCATTATCCTTTAAAAAAAATATGCTTTTTTTACGCGTATAACTACATCATCAGACCAGCTCAATGATACCATATTATTGTATTGTCAACATACTTGTGTACCAAATTTCAGATCAATTGAACACTAGGAAGTGAATCAAAATTCACTTACCTACCTACAAATTCGTATACATACATACTATATACCTACTAACGTAGGTACTTCTACATTTTTTTTTTACCATGTATAGGCCTGTGTTTGACCACAATCTCACCGTGGGTTTACAACCGATCACGCTACCGTCCTCGACGGCGAGGACCGCCGCGACGTCCCACTCAGTCTCGTCCCGTTCAAGCGGCCCGAGCTGCCTACAGTAATCCGACCGCCCCCAATTAGTCGTAACTCGTACAAAGTCCTCCCCCTCCCCCGGTAACGCCCTGAGCCGAGGTTCGTACCCCATTCGGGGGTGCCCTCAGACGTTGTTACCTAAATATTACCCGGCTGAGAGCCCTCTGCGCTCGCCGATTTGTCCGGTAAGGTTGTTGCAGCCATCTGAGGCTACCAACTTAGTCCTTTAAAAAAAAAAAAAAAAAAAACTCACCGTGGTCAGTGAAGATGTGGCTGATGATGGTAAGCACACAAAGCCTGGAACTGGCTCTCAAGTGCACCTGTCGGAACACACCGAAAAGTGCTTGGCGACAGATTTTCAACTTGAGGGTGGTAGCCAGCCAGGCGGGTACTACAAAGTACCCTACCACCTATGGTGCTATGGTTTCCTCACGATGTTTTCCTTCACCGAAAGCTCAAGCTCATTGTAGGATTCGAACCCGGGACCTTCGTCTCGGCATCCGACGTCACTACCATACTGAGCTATCATCGCCTTAAAACCGACAAGTTCAATAAAAGCTTGTAAAAACAGAATAATACTGTCTACAAATACACCAGTGAAAAATTATCACCTTTTTTTTCCGCCGCCTATAATAACTCACGAAGTGAAATAAAAAAAGAAATTGTCTATGCACTAGCTGACGCGCATGGCATGACTTTAAAAATAAAACGGTAGCGGTCACAACACGTTAGTCTATTTTCGTTAGATTAGATACATCGTAACTTTACTGAATATTTACGATGCTATCATTTTTATTTTCTCCAAAAATAATTTGATGTGATTACATTTTACTACACTTCTCATCAGAAAAATCTAAACACCTTGCTAGTTTATGTTTTGTAAGGATTATCAGGAAAATGTGTATAGGTATTTAGGAATATTATGTCCATAAAAACGAAAGTGTTTCGATTTTTCTGACGAGAAGTATTATGTCTCTGGAACCACTTGATTGATGCATGATGTGGATTGCTGAACTATGAACCATGGGCTTTTCAAAATGGGCGTAAAAACAATATGTGATAGGAAAAATTGCTTTCTAATCCGCTTGTATCTCTGCAATCGTTGCATATTTCAGCAATGTGATTGTATTGCGCTATGAGACAGTTGTATACAACATTGTGGAGCTAATAATTATTTGATTTATGAGAACACTAGCTTTTGCCCGCGACTTCGTCCGCGTTTTCGTCGTTTTTCGTAAAAAAAAGTAGCATAATGTCCTTCCTCAGGGTCACTGAATCCTTTTTTTTTGATGTGACAGACAGATTAACTTTCGTATTTTAGTAGGGAAATATAATATGTCAATCCACAATACTGTTAAAAAATATCGCAATAAGGAACCGCAGAATATTATTATTAATAGCTGTGCCCCGAGACCATCAGCGTGTAACTCCTTGTATGTTATTATGTTAATGTATTGGTAATATTGTTTAGATCACTTTCACATGAGGCTTAAGTACATATAGAATGAAAATACGGCACGTGAACATAAAGATTTCTAGAACTGCTAACCCGGGAAAGAGCGAAATATAACTGACCATGTGAAAAACAAATATAATCAGAATGCTCCGAACTGCTAAGCTATCAGGAGTTACACGTGTTATTGTGAGTCAACCATAAAAGATAGATATATGCTGTTGCGGGATATTTTTTAGACAATTTTATGTAGAATATTTCCGTCATACATGATTTCTATGTAACTTTAACCATTAAGGCTGCACACGCGACGGAAGCTTAAAAAATGGAGTAACTTCTCCCGTTTTCGCAACATTTCCCTTCACTATCTCTGCTCCTATTGATTGTAGCGTGATGAAAAGTATACTATAACCTGCCCAGGAGTATGAAGAATAATTGTACCTAGTTTCGTTAAAATCCGTCGAGTAGTTTTTGTTTCTATAAGGAACATACAGACAGACAGACAGACAAAAATAGACTTATTAATTTACTGATTGCATTTTTGGCATCAGTATCGATCACTAATCACCCCCTGATAGTTATTTTGAAAATATATTTCATGTACAGAATTGACCTCTCTACAGATTTATTATAAGTATAGATAACATCTATAAAACAAAATAAGCAGAAAAATGGAGCGTGGAAAAATATTTCTAATCCGCTTGTATCTCAGCTGATGTTGCGCTATGAGACAGTTGTTGTACAACATTGTGGAGCTGATATTTCTACCTGTCAACTATGTGTGTGAGTGAGTAACTAATGAGTTCTACTTACCTCTATCCTCCATATTTCTAAGCCCGCCTTCTTGCCGGAGTTTGCAAATGCTGGATGAACTTCTGGCATGATCTGATGATGAGAATGAAAAATTTGAAAATTTAATTCTTCTTTTAATGAATAGGCTTATGTTTTACCACAGACAGCCACACACTGGTTCTTCTTTCTTTGAACTAAGAAAGAAATTTAGCAACCGAATCTTATACGGGACTTATTTTTTGGTATAGGTATAATTAAATCACTTTCAAGATGTTTTAGTATAATGGTGGCCGTTCTACTAAAACTTTTCACGGACTTTTTGAGACAACGTGAAAAGTCATACTCTAAATCCTACCCTAAATTAGTACGTAGCTTAGTACCTATATTATTTATTATGAGGATTTATATTATTTATTATGACAAACTTTGTGAGGATGTATGGATCAATGAATTTTTGTTGCTCTTTCACGTAAAAACTACTGAACGGATTTGGATGAAACTTGGCACATAGATAGATCATACCCTGGAATGACATATAGGCTACTTTTAATCCCGGGAAAACATAAGGTCCCTTAGGAAAGCGGGTGAATCCGCGGGGCGGAATAAAGACTGATGTTAAAAAGTCCGACGCCTCTTATTCTTATTCTGTATGTGGGCGATGCGATGAGGCCTGCACTGACGTCCCGCTTGGGGTGTATTGTGCATTCCCCCCTGCCAGCTTTACCCAAGCCATCCTAGCTCCTTAAAGTAGCGGAGTGTGGCCTTGGGGTGCGACGCCTCATCCAGAATATTTTTTTTTATCGAAAAATAATGTTTTTAAATAAATTGCCCATAGATAAGTTTCGATGATTAAAAAAACAAGACATAAAACTGGCAGATTCATAACGAGTTACCTCATAGATTTATTAACGTTAAAAATGTTATTAGCACAAACAACCAGACACTATATGGATTACAAGATTAGATGAAGAGTAATAACATATTTTACAAGTTATTACAAGTATTAAGTGCTCTTTTATCGATGAACGAGCATGTACATCAAAGCAATGGCGTATTGCCAATAACTCGTGTTTTTAATGACCATGTTTTAAACCTGTGATTTTAACCAATCCGGTAGAGCAATAACTCTACCGGATGAATGAAGTATGTATGTTTGTTACTCTTTCACGCAAAAACTACTGAACGGATTTAGATAAAACTTGGCACATAGATAGATCATACCCTGGAATAACATATAGGCTACTTTTTATCCCGGGAATTTTTTACTATCTTGTCATGTCCATGAAGCTAAGTATTTTGTCTATTTTATGTGTTTTATATGCTACTTACCTATAAATCCTTAATAATATTATAAAATGTGAGGTTTGGCTTGTTTGTCCTTCCCTCGAGGCTTCTAAGATTGAGTTCAATTTAAAACAAAACACATAAAAAAATCCGTAAGACAATATCGTACGTTAAAACTCAGCGAACAATAATAAAAAAAGTATAAAAATTAAGTGTATCATAACCTTAAAAACAAAAAAACAAATCGTAACAACGATCCTTCTACTATCGTTTCTTTTTCATTCCTTGAAGAGTGAACGAGACGCAATATTGGTCCTGCAACTTCAATTTGACATTGGTTGTAATTCGCGTATTGGTTTATGCTTTGTCTCTATAACTTTTGTAAGAGTGTAAGAGAGAACGATGTTTGATCCAATGTTGGTCGTATCTTGACGTCCTTGGACGGTCAGTTTATTTTGAGAACAAGACAATATCTATTCAAACTTAGTAAATATAAATGACAAAAACATTTTGTACTAGATTCCGCCCCGCGGTTTCACCCGCGTTCCCGAGGGATCTTATGTTTTTCCGGGATAAATATCCTGGGACATTTTTTCACACACGGCTATCTGATCCCAAACTAAGCAGAGCTTGTACTATGGAAACCAAATAACTGATATACTACATATATTATTATTTTTTGTAAATACATACTTATATAGATAATTACACCCAGACACAGGACAAACGACATGTTCATGCACACAAATGTTTGTCCTGGATGGGAATCGAACCCTCGACCTGCGGCGCAATAGGTAGTGTCTTAACCAACTGCGCCAACTGGCCCGTCTAAAAAATATCCTATGTGTTAATCTAGGTTATAAACTATCTGCGTACCAAATTTCATCCAAATCCGTTCAGTAGTTGTCACACGACACCATCTTTTTTTAATAATTGTTTTTTATGTAGGTAGTTCCTACCAATCTTTTACAGAGTTATGTGACTTATTCAAAATAAATATTTTTCTTTCTTTCTTTTAGTTTTTGCGTGAAAGAGTAAAAACATCCATCCATCCATACTCACAAACTTTCGCATTTATAATAATTATTAGTAGATAGTTGGTTATGTATTTTGTAGGTTAAGTTTAAAACTGTAATTACATAAATTAAAAAAGAAAAGATCCACCAAAAAAAGAAGCCTTGCTGAGTTTCTTGCCGGAGTGTTCTCAGTTCAAGTGTATTCCGAACCGGTAGTAGAGTCTATTGTAAAACTGTAACTTTTGACATTCATAAGTGCCTTATTAGGGCCTAAACTGAATAAATGAGTTTTGATTTTGATTGATTTTGATTTTGTCCGCGTACAGGTGCCATAGCCACCTCTGGCTAGCACATTTGTGTCCATTAAAAAAAAATTATAACTACATCATATAACGTATATTTATGCATAAAATCCCTCCTTGTGCTATAAAAAACAGATGTAATTTTGTATCCCAGGATAACTCAATTACGAGTGTCTAGACGTAACGACCTAGTATCTATTAATCTCACACTGATAATAATCTAGAAACTCTTGAGTTAGCCTTGATACATACGTCATAAGCTTAAGACTAGTTGAATTTACATTCTATTTTTATATCGTTACATTTTCCTGTAATTATTTGACATAATAAGGTAGTTGACAGTGTCAAAAATAAAAGACCAAACACTAACCAATGCATAAAATATCTAAAAACACGTGGAAATATCAAATATGTTGTATATTTAATGCTTTTTATGATTTTTAATTATCAGTGGAACCACTAAGAGTAGATGATTTGATGCTGTGAAACTATGACGTCATAGTAACCGTTTCATGCGCAAAGCCACGGGCGCTCCGTGGTACATGCGTAATGAAAATCTCCACATTGATTTAGGTCTCCCCACGTTAAAACAATTTATAAAACGCGCCTCACGCAGATTTTTCAATACCGCCGTTAATCACCGCAACCCTCTTATAGTGAAAGCCGCAACGTACACGCCCTCCCGTATACTCCGCATCCTTAGACCAAGGCAAGCCCTCAGCGAGCCGGATGACCCCATAACATTAGCTCAGATCGAAGCTGACGAAGCCCGTAATAGTACACAACACACTACACAAAACCGATTACGCTACCGTCCTCGACGGCGAGGACCGCCGCGACGTCCCACTCAGTCTCGTCCCGTTCAAGCGGCCCGAGCTGCCATTAGTAATCCGACCGCCCCCAATTAGTCGTAACTCGTACAAAGTCCTCCCCTTCCCCCGGTAACGCCCTGAGCCGAGGTTCGTACCCCACTCGGGGGTGCCCTCAGGCGTGGTTACCTAAATGTTACCCGGCTGAGAGCTCTCTGCGCTCGCCGATTGTCCGGTAAGGTTGGAGCAGCCATCAGAGGCTACCAACTTTAGTCCTTTCAAAAAAAAAAAAAAAAATGACGTCATAGTGTAATATTTCATACAAAATTCCATACTGTATAGTATTATCGTTTTGACATTTATTAAAAAGTAGCTGATTTGATATGTCAGTCAACTACCCTATTATTGTATTATTGAGGTCAAATTCTATTTTGTGTTTTGTTGTTTATTAAATTCACCAAGGCAGGCAAAGGTACAAAGCCATACAGGCTTGTCTTAATTGAAAACATGTTTATATACTAACAATAAAACTGAATAGTTTGTTTGAACGCGCTAATCTCCGGAGTTACTGGTCCGATTTGAAAAATTCTTTCACTAATAGGAAGCTCTACGTTTTCCCCGAAAGTTAAAAACATACAAACAAACAGACTTATACTTTTCGCATTTATAATATTAGTACCTATAGATGGGATGGGAATGCGAAATTAACTCTGTTTATATGTTTGTTATATGTTTACGCCTAAACCGCTGAGCCGATCACGATGAAATTTGGCACGTGAATAGCTTATGATATGGAAAAGGACATGGGCTACTTTTTATCCCGAGAACGCGGGTGAAACCACGGGGAACAGCTAGTTTATAATATTAAAAGGATACTATACACCAGTGGCGAGGGGTGAAATTATGGCTTTCAAAAAACACCAATAATTTTATAATTACAATGTATTTTAAGCATGATATAGTATCTTTTGAAATTATGAATCTGTGGGACTGAGATTTTAAAAGGTAAGGAATGGGAATCGACTTGTATGGACCCTTCGCCACTGCTATACAAATAATGATTGTAGTAAATTGCCGCCATATTATAGCCGTGCTGTCGTCACAGTCATGTGAACAAACAAAAGCAATTTTATTGTTAGCAGCCCCTTCAATGCTGTTCCAATGGTTGCACATTTAGTGATGCGATGCGAATCTTTAAAGCGACGAAATCAGAGAAATGATGATTCTAGATTTTCTCGGAATTATTTGTTGTAAGAGATTTGTAAAAAATATCTAGAGAATATGTGTCGAGGAACAGTTTAAAAAAAAAAAGTAATTTTATTTATGTAACGTCAGAAAAAAAATCGTGAATATGCCTTTTTCAAAATTACTTGAAAATATTAACATACCTACATTCTGAAATCCAATAGGATGGGAATAGTTTTTTTACTTGTCTTAAATAACATAAAACGGGATTTTTTTATTAAAATTGCGCCTCTCCTGTCTCCGTTAGTCTAGTAAGGGATGGAGTCATTCGCCTCCTCTTAAGAGGTCATTACGCGACTCAAAGTTTAAGGCGATGATAGCTCAGTGGTAGTGACGTCAGATGCCGAGACGAAGGTCCCAGGTTCGAATCCTACAATGAGCTTGAACTTTCAGTGAAGGAAAACATCGTGAGGAAACCATAGCACGGTGGTAGGGTACTTTGTAGTACCCGCCTGGCTGGCTACCACACACAAGTTGAAAATCTGTCGCCAAGCACCTTTCGGTTTGTTCCGACAGCTGCACTTGAGAGCCAGTTCCCTTCTAGGCTTTGTGTGCTTACCATCATCGGCCACATCTTCACTGACCACGGTGAGATTGTGGTCAAACACAGGCCTATACATACAGCACGTCCAGGGGGGCGGAAAATCGAGCAACTCATCACGTAATATTCCATATTCCAAATCATTGTAATGCCTATCGGCAGGTTGGCCAGACGGGTACTACAAAGTACCCTACCATCGTGCTATGGTTTCCTCACGATGTTTTCCTTCACAGAAAGCTCAAGCTCATTGTAGGATTCGATTCGGCATCCGACGTCACTACCACTGAGCCTTATTTTCCAACGTACGCATTGTAAATAGAACTATCATCGCTCGCGAAATAAACATGTGAATTGACTCAAAGTAAACAACGAGTCACTCGCTCACCGTTATACGCAAATATTTATCATTATTAGGGTTGCCAGAATAATAAATCTCCGGATTTTTGAGCTAAAATCCGGACGTTTTAATGACGAGGACGATTTAACATTACAATATCAAAATATATAACGTTGCCTTTTTTTAATATTATGTAGGTAACTAGATAGTTTTTGTATATTTTTTGTAAATAATTGTATATGTCACCGGAAATATATGAAAATTCCCCTAGGAAATTATAATTCAATAATGATACTAGGCAATATATAAAAACATGAAAACAATAGGTTACGGTTATTTTTTTTATTTTGCATAAATTAGAAAGTATTCGCAAAAAAGTACCTTTCACTTACAACCCCCCAAATACCGCTATCATTACAAATATCCCGAATGTAACTCCGATAGATATTCAGGAAATGTATGGATTTCCTAGGAAATGTATACAATGACGGATTAGATACTTTTCCGTTAACATATATAATTATAGGCTTGTTTTATTCTTATTATAATTGAAAAGCATGTTTTAATTATCTATAAATTATTGACATCGTAGTGGAACATTTTTTTATCCGGACTGACATTCCCCGGCAAAACTAATGGCTGGCAACCCTTAATGATGCACAATGTTAATCGATTTTCAGTATTAAAAAACATAAATAAAGTTTGTTTATTTGAACCACTCTGAATTTGTTATTTGATTGGATTTATAAAGTCGATAAGGTGCCAAGTTGTCGGCCCGTTGTTCGATACAAGGTTAAGGTTCGTGGAAGTCAAAGTCAACGGCTTTTAACCCATTTAAAATAGTCTTATTTACCGAAGAATATCTCTTGACCCAGGGAAATTCTCCATTATGAGGAGGCTCTCCGCGAATGTCTCCGTTCCTTACTAAACTGACGGAGACAAGCGAGACAGGAGGGACGCAATTTTAGTAAAAAAGGTTTTATGTTATTTAAAAATAAACTAAGCCTTTTTTAGTTAAAAAGGCTGTTTGACGGGCCAGTTGGCGCAGTTGGTTAAGACACCACCTATTGTGCCGCAGGTCGTGGGTTCGATTCCCATCCAGGACCAACATTTGTGTGCATGAACATGTCTGTTTGTCCTGAGTCTGGGTGTAATTAATTATCTATATAAGTATGTATTTACAAAAAAAAAGTAGTATTTGTAGTATATCAGTTACCTGGTTTCCATAGTACAAGCTCTACTTAGTTTGGGATCAGATAACCGTGTGTGAGGAATGTCCCAGGATATTTTTTATTATATTTATTATTTTTGTTAAAGTAAGAAAGTTTCCCTTTCTAATGGATTTCAGATTGTATGTTAATATTTTTCAAGTTATTTGGATGGCCCAAATAAGATAAAAATGCATTCTTAGTTTAAAAAAGGGGCATATTCACGATTCTTTTCTGACGTTACTAATGAAAAATCCCAATTTAAAAAAAAATCTATTCCCCGTCACATAATATATTCTCTAGTTTAACATATATTTTTTACAAATCTCTTGCAAATAAGAATGTCGATCATCATTTCTCGGATATCGTCGGCTTAACCCTACTCTTGTTATTCGTTGAAAGTTAATTTATGAGAAGAGCGTTTTTTGTGACGCCTACTGTAGTACCTATATACATATATATCAAAATCAAATAAATGGGTAAGAACGACGACATCGCTATTACTATTTTTTTTTTTTTTATCACCAACTTTATATTTAACAAAATTAAAAATAAAAACAAAACTACCTAACTATAAATAGAAAATTTGTGCCAAATCGCTGCCCCGCGGAAGTGTGCCAAGAAGTGTGCAATTCTTTGAGCAAAGTATGTGCCAGCCTTCTTGTCACGAGAAGCCTCAACAAGACGAGCGGAGACCTCTTTGAATAATCGACGAGCCTCTGGTCCCCAGGGCCCTAGAGTTTGAACCCCAAACGCCGAAAATACGTTGGACCCCTGTAGAGCAGCGTATTTGCGGCGCTTGAGGCTTAACACATCGCTTAATTTAATGTTGTAAACTAACGATCACTCTGACCGAAGAGTACACATGATAATATTATGTATTTGTATGATATTTGCAATGTTCAGATGAACAATATAAATTTGGTACACATAATATATGAAAATCAGTGACCCAAACACGGACGTGTAACGTAAATAAATGAATTAAAAAAAAAAGATTTTGCTAACTATATTGTGTGACACATGAAAGGGCTTGTGAGGATGTCAATTTTTTTTTATAATTTTATGATATGATTTTTAAGTTATTTAAGTAATTAGGCGGAAATTAAAAAAAAAAGTTTAGCAGACTTATTTTGTGACATATCAAATGAAAGGCCATGTTATGAGGATTTCAAATATTTTTTTTTTATAATTTTAATATAAATAGTTTTGAAGTTATTTAAGAAAATAGGCGAAAAATTGGCGAAAAATGACCATTCCCCCCCTTATTTCCGAAACTACTGGACCAAAAATTTTTAAAAAATTACAATAAATATTTCTTTACCCATAGATTACAGGAAAACCTATAAGAAGTCTATGGTATTTAGAGTACCTAACATAGGAAATTAAGGAACCCTCGATGCGCGAGTCTTTTATTCGAACCAGTAACTCAGGAGACCTACCATTACATCTGAACACAACTACCTTTTATAATTAAATAACTCAAGATCGAATTTCCTGTTCATCTATTGAGTAATGCCTACCGAATTAGAAACAAAAACAACGAATTTGAAACAGAAACAGACACGACGTAACGTAAACTAGGTGTAGGTAGGCCTACCATTACCTTGAATTTACCGTGAATCAGTTTTACCGATCGTTAATTTCAGGCCCCGATTCTGTTCATTACAAACTAAACAAATTTAATCTCACAAGGGCCCCCGGTATAATTTGTTATGGGCCCCGCGCTTGCAGAGATCATTTTAGGAAAAATCTTTCTATAATCAAAGATAGTTACCGAGTAAGGAATAAACATATATATGTATAGGTATAACCTATATACACCCTATTTAAACCGTTTTAATAATAAAAAAACAACATTAAGAGGATGCTCTCCGTGAATGACACCTTCCTTTACTAAATAAGCGAGACAAGCGAGGAGCACTCTTAGTAAAAAAGACTTATATTTTACTAGCTGTTCCCTGCGGTTTCACTCGCGTTCCCGGGATAAAAAATAGCCTCATAACCTTCGGGGATAATGTAGCTTCCTATTAATGAAATCATTTTTCGAATCCGACTGGTAGATCCAGAGATTAGTGCGTTCAAACAAACAAACTTTTTAGCTTTATTATTAGTAGGTACCTACTTATATATAGTTTTTAAAACTAAAACTATTTATTTAAACTTTTATTTAAAAGTAAGAAGCCCCTTTCTGTTAGATCTCAGAATGTATGTAAATAATTTCTTATTATTTGATGGACCAAATAAGAGAAAAAATCCTTTTTAAATTTAATATTACTTTAATGATTTTTATCTGACGTTACTAATGAAATATCCAATTTTTTAAAGACTATTCCTCGTCACGTATTCATAAGATTCATACACATGTTTTGCAACAAAGAACGCAGAGAAAACCTACATTTAGGAACAAAATTTTAACTCTTTACAAACAGTTTCACCGTTTCACGTACAATTTCGTCGCAAAAATGATTTCCATAATTTGGACCAGAAAACATGGTCAAAACAATAACAATTTATAGGTTACCGAAAAAACAAGCTTAGTATTTTTTGTTTGTTAGTACCTACCTAATAAACGAAACTTGAAAAGAATAATTTAGATCTATATAAGGTGTAATAGGCTTCTGTTTATTATTTCAACCTCGATAAGGAATAAACATGTAGGTATTTGACTCACCGCTATACGTCACTCTGACACTGTCGTTCTAACACTACTGACTGCTTGCTTGCTGTTGTAGATTGTGACAGATTCTGAACGATTGCGCCGGAGGAAAACGCTGTATCTGTTTTGTGAATTTTATTTTATTATTACATGTTTTGTTGAGTTTTTTTTTTACTATATATAGGCCGTGGTCAGTAATGATGTGCCCGATGGTGGTGAGCACACAAAGCCTAGAAGGGAACTGGCTCTCAAGTGCAGCTTTCGGAACACGCCGAACCCTACCACCGGCTCAAGCTCATTGTAGGATTGAACCCGCGACCTTCGTCTCGGCATTCGACGTCACTTACACTGAACTATTATCGTCTTAACGTAATAGAAAATAATTTTAAAAAAAACACTAGAATATCGTTAAAATATTTTCTTTTTTTTTATTTACTAAAGAGGTCAGCCAAAGTTATATTTTTCAGTCCAGCCAAACAATATAAAGCATAAAAAAAAACAAAGAATTATAACATTTTATACCTAGTTTTTAAACAATATTAATTAGAGGAATATATTTGTTGACTCACTTATAAATAGTACAAATATTATACATTTACCTACATTTTAACAAGATGACTAATTTTAAAATAAAGCAAATATACACTTCCATGTAAAATTTATTATATAACATATCACTATGACTCACAAACAAAGCATTTATTATAACAACTTGGAACAGTGTGTATTATACACTTAAAATAATGATGATAATGGTGCCGATTCTGTTGTTTAGGAACTAAATAAATTTAATCTCACATATCTCTTTCTAATAGTAAATATAAGAAAGGAATGCAAGATATTTTAGTCCTGTCAGTTTAGTCCGATCACATATTTCAACGTGAATTTAAGCGCGATCTTATGTCGCGAAGTAAATAGTCGTGACCAATAAACGACTATTTACTCGTACATTACGACGGCATGGATTAAACTGACAGCATTAAAAATGTTCTCTCTCTCTTCAATAAGGTTAAAATGAAAGAGAGGTGACTTGTTTAATATTAGTTAAGTTCGTAAACAACAGAAACAACACCATTTAAAGATTTTTGAAGCAAAAAAGATGGGGGACGTAATGTAGTCTTGTGACTATTGTTATATCTAAATACATATATGAAAGGGAATGTGTGAAGTGGTAGATAAGTGTAGATAGGTAGGGGTAGCTAGGTAGGGTATCAAAATAATTGAAAAATAGCGCGGTAGTGTACTTTTTTTTTCTTAACACAATTATGTTGTAACATTTCATATTTTTTTCTTTCCAAATGTAATATATTCACAACATTTTTATTTTATTATTCACTAAAAAAATCACATCACATATATTATCAAAAAATCTTCTATAAGCTATTGCAACCTGCCATTCTCTCAACGCCTCAATTAATTAATAGTTACCCTTTTAATTTAAAAATTCTATTGACTTCAATAACAGCAGAGAGAATCAGCAAAACAGGAAAATATGCAGTTACACCGTTTTCCTACACGCCAGCCAAGCGATGCTAATACATTTTTATCGTTGTTTCCTCGTCCGCTCGCTTTCGGTCTCATCTGACGATACGGTGAACTGCACATGGCTGGCATGGCGCCAAATATTCTATGAATTATTTATTTAAGAAAATGTATCATTATTCTGTGAAAATAAATAGTCTATCTTCTTGTCGCACTGACTTATGCACGAAAAGAAGCCTTACTGAGGTTCTTGCCGGAATCTTCTCATTTTAAGGTTGAGGCTGAGATCTATAGAGCGTGCTCAGACTGTGCTCAGACTTTACTTACGGTATAAACCTACGTAATAATGTAAATATTTGTGTATTTTAATTTGTAGTCAAGTTTTTGGTAAGTCTTCGATTAGGTGCACTTAGGCTTTGCTTAGCACACACTCAGAGATTCGAATATTGCATTTGAAATACCGACTTTGTACGGTAAAGTCCAAGTACACTCTTTAGATCTCAGCCATTCGCAGGTAGAACTATATCAATCTCTATATACTATTAATAAAGCTGATGAGTTTGTTTGAACGCGCTAATCTCCGGAGTTACTGGTCCGATTTGAAAAATTCTTTCACTAATAGGAAGCTACATTATCCCCGAAGGTTAAAGGCTACTTTTTATCCAGGGAACGCGAGTGAAACCGCGGGGAACAGGTAAATTAATACAAGTCGCGGATATTAGAGTTACCATTTAAATAACTACATAATAATGATTGCCATAACAAACCATGGTATCAAGGGGATGCTCATGGCGGCCATGTCGCCAGAATTGAAGGTCGCCGCCCGCAGACAGGGCACGGTCGATCAATACGAAGCCAATATGGTATAGTGATCTATGATAGCATATAAAATATTAGGTATAGTAGTAGACGTGTCAAAGGTCAGATTTTTTAGACCAGGTTATTACGTTTATTTTCTCGAACACCAGTTAGACTGGAAACTGGGGAAACCGCTGGATGCGGGTAGCGCAAGACCGGCCATCGTGGAGATCCTTGGGGGAGGCTTTTGTCCAGCAGTGGACGTCTTTCGGCTGATATGATGATGATGAGTTAGACTGGAAAAATTGTAATGGTATTGAAAAATATTCAATTTTTTTATTATTGAAAGTTTGATTTAAATTAAAAAAAACAGCAACTTTTTTTACCTCCTTCAAAAAAAGTACGAGGTTAAAAAATGCTCAATGCTTATGAACTGATTATAATTATTATTTTTGCGTTGGGTTCAGTAGGTATAGCTCCAATGTCATATCAATTTTATTGTCTTTAAAATGGGTTTTAGTCTTTCTTTTAAAATGAAGTATTACGTTAAAATACTCGTAGTACTTATTCTTTGAATGTATAAGTAATTTCTGAAAGATTCCTGCGTGACATAACCTGATAATGAGATAAATATACTATCCTAGTCAAGCTTAAAAATACAAAGCAAAGTTAGCATGATACCTTTTTACAAATATCTTTTAGAACCCACAGGTATAGCACCCTGACCTTTGCTTTCCTATCCCACAAGTATAGGAAAGCAAAGGTCATACTTCATTATGTTAATATTCGCTGCAGCGCTGTAACGATCTAACCAGTCAGTTTAAACACGCAGCGCTAGAACGACTCATAAGATGTTTTGTCGCGACAAAAAAGTAGAAAGCGCCGTGATTTTCAGGGCGCTTACGCGTTAAGCAACTAAGTGAAGAGAGATGGCTGCACTTGAACGGAATATAGTGGTTATATGTGGCGTCGTCTCTACAAGTAGTAATATACCTCAGTGTTTATAACCTTATTAAGATAATGATAACAATAATGATCTAATTCTAAGTACGTAAACATCAATATTAGATAAAGATTGTACTTAGTACTTGCGACCCTCCCGGCCTTGCTGCGTGCAGTGCCAGATTAACCACGTAGCAATGCTACGGGCCCCGCGCAAAAGAGGCCCCGCGTATCCAAACTAGCCCACCTCCGCCTGAGCATATTTTTTTGAAAATTGTTACCTAAACTGTATTGAGTCTTGATTTCTTTTTACCACGGGCGTAGCCGGTGCGTTGCTTATTCGCACCGCTGAGATTATTCAACAGTTAGGACTACGTAGCGTCGTCGCCGCGTCGGCGTCGTATAAGAACTCAGGCCTCGCTGCGACGACGCAACTCACCGGCAACGCCCGTGTAGCATCGCTCTTATACTTAAAAACTCAAGGCAAATTAAGGGCCCCAATAGAATTAGCTACGGGCCCCGCGCTTGCTTAATCCGGCACTGGCTAATAATCCAACAAAATTTTAGGAGTCTTAGGGCCCGGCCACATCACACAGGCGCGACGCCGTACTGAAACGGCACGACGCCGTGCCGTGCTACCACGCTACGGTGCGCCTCGCCGGCTCACGGCGGACACTGTCGGCAGTTGATGATTCGCTGTTGATAAATTCGTACGTATAGCATCATACGAGAAATGATGATTCTAAAATGCGTTTTTCTCTGTATTCTTTGATCCAAGAGATTTGGAAAAAATATATGTTATACTAGAGAATATGTGACAGGGAATAGTTTTTTAAAAATTGAGATTTTTCTTTAGTAACGTCAGAAACAAATCGTATATATGCCCCTTTTTAAAACTAAGAATGCATTCTTCTCTTATTTGGGCCATCCAAAAAACTTGAAAAATAGTAACATACATTCTAAAATCCATTAGAAAGGGAATAGTTTTCTTACTTTTTTCAAAAAAGGCTTAGTTTCTTTTTAAATAACATAAAACCATATTTTTTACCAAAATTACGTTTCTCCTGTCTCGCTTGTCACCGCCAGTTTAGTAAGGGATGGACACATACACAGATAGCCTCCTCTTAATTGTCTTGTCCCAGAGGTACTCGGCACGACGTCGCTACCAAAATGCGATGATAGCTCAGTGGTAGTGACGTCAAATGCCGAGACGAAGGTCGCGGGTTCGAATCCTACAATGAGCTTGAGCTTTCGGTGAAGGAAAACATAGTGAGGAAACTATAGCACGGTGATAAGATACTTTGTAGTACCCGCCTGGCTGGCTACCACCCTCAAGTTAAAAATCTGTCGCCTAGCACCTTTCGGTGTTCCACTTCCGACAGCTGCACTTGAGAGCCAATTCCCTTCTAGGCTTTATGTGCCACCATGAGCCACATCATCACTAACCACGGTGAGATTGTGGTCAAACACAGGCCTATATATTAAAAAAATAACAATTTGTATATTGCAAAAGTCAACGGTCTCTTTTGTATGCAATTGTCATGACCTTGGATCATAGATATCAATACATCAAAACAAAACTCAATAGTGATGCAGCTAGTTCGATAAAATAATATCGATGGAATAAACTTATATGAAAAAAAATTAACCATTTTCGCACTTTAAAGTATAGAAAGCCTAAAGAAGCAACTGAAATATATATAATATAAGTCAGACACTGCTTTGTAGTTTAGACATTCTAAATGGCATAAGCTGTTTCTTAGTATTCGGTGAAAATAAAAAAAAACATAAGGGTTGAAACACAGAAGCCTCCTATTTTTGAAACAATTTTTCGAGTTTAAGACGAATTGAGAACCTTTTTTGAAATAGGTAAAAAAGAGTGAAATGTAAGATCCGACCGACCATAAAAAACGCAAAATCTACTTATATAAAATAATCGCTATCAGAAGATAACCTTCTCAGAATACCGTCAACATAAAAAAAATTGAAAGAATTTAAGTGTCAATAAAAATTGTCGACAAAAACCAGTTTATCGATAACCAATTCATGCAACACTATAAAATGATACGACAAAAACCGGTCAGTAGGTATGAACATTATTACATCAAGTCGCGGTATCAAGCTCTCAATGAAAAGACGCGTTTAACGACAAAAAAATGATTTTAATTACAATTTTCCTTGTTTTTATAGCAAAATTAAATTGTGTTCAATCACAAATCAATAATAAAATTGATACAGTGTTCTCTTGGAAGCAAGTATCGTACAATTTTAATGGAATTAAATGTAAGTTGCTTACATTTATTATTAAATCACCTAAATACTTAGGCTGAGATCTATAGAGCGAGCTTAGACTTTGCTCAAACTTTACTTAGGGTATAAACCTACATAATAAAGTTATTTCGTGTGTTTTAATTTGTAGCCAAGTTATTGGTAAGTCGTCGATTAGGTACCGACTTTGTACGGTAAAGTCTGAGCAAAGTCTAAGTACGCTTTATAGATCTCAGCTCAGCCTTAGTATGAAATAAAGTCGTTGTCTGCCTCTGTCTGTTCCTCCGCTTACTTCTACCACGCACATTTTGATACGGTTTTAACCGATTACAGCGAAGGAAAAAGGAGGGTTATGATTTTGACCGTTATGTATGGTCATCTGTTCCCATTATAACTTCTAAATTATCATAATTTGAAAAATGAGGTATCGTTGGAAGCGTTCTATGTGACGTCGCAATAAATTGAAAATGGCGCCATCTAGACATAAAGTCATGAATATTTTTTAAAACTATGTTAGATTTCTAATGAAAGGGATTAATACATTTCTTCTTTTCTTCACAGTTTTTTTTTCTATCTATGTGCCTGTGTTTGACCACAGTCTCATCGTGTTCAGTGATGATGTGGCCGATGATGGTAAGCACACAAAGCCTAAAAGGGAACTGGCTCGCAAGTGCAGCTGTCGGGACACACCGAAAGGTGCTTGGCGACAGATTTTCAGATCGAGGTTGGTAGCCAGCCAGGTTCAGATAATACAAAGTACCCTACCACCGTGCTATGGTTTCCTCACGATGTTTTCCTTCACCGAAAGCTCAAGCTCATTGTAGGATTCGGACCTTCGTCTCGGCATCCGACGTCACTACCACTGCCTGCGCTATCATCGCCTTAAACAAATTCGCACTAAAAAACATTGTTTATTTTTTTTTTTGTAATTCATGTTGAGAAAGTTGAAATGTCATCAAAATAATAGGTGATAAGACAATGTATTAAAAAAAAAGCCAGTCATCTTTTAAGTTATTTTAAACTACTACTTATTTTAAATTTTAAGAATTACCAAAAATATTGATAATATTTACAGATCTAAAAAACGCAGATTACGAACGCAAAATCAATGGCATACATTTTAATCAAGAATTAGATGATTCTGAAACGTTTTTTATACAATACAATAACATTCCCATTGGATTGGAGGCCTACGAAGATAGGGTCTTCATCACAGTCCCTCGGAGACAATATGGTAAGAAGAAACAAATATATAAGATTTTAGCCTCCCGCCCGCTTTCCCGAAGTATCTTATATTTTCCCGGGATAAAAAGTATCCTATATTTTATTCCAGGGTATGATCTATCTATGTGCCAAGTTTCATCCAAATCCGTTCAGTAGTTTTTACGTAAAAGAGTAACAAATATTCATCCATACTCACAATCTTTTGGCATCAAATATTATCATCAAATATTTATCTCTATCTCTTTCTAGCAAACTAGAGTTTAGCATGGAGTAAAATTTTGCCTTAAATCGAGTTGTACCTATTAAAAAGTTAATTTAGAATCAATATCAAGATCAAAATTAAATGAACTAAATAAAAAAAAATAGTGAATAATTGATAGTAAAATCCCTAGGAATTCCATCAACCCTGAACTACGTGTATCTTCATGAGATGGGAGACGGCTTGAGCCCTTTTCTAAGGCCATACCCTGACGTGGAGAGTCGGAAGGACCTGGTATCCGTGTACCGGCCGAGAGTTGACTCATGTGGGAGACTATGGGGAGTCGATACCGGACTCCTGGAAGTACCTGGTGAATTACCAAAAGTTATATTAAACACGCAATTGCACCTGTGATCTTTAGCGTAAGTTACTCCTTAATGTGAGCTATCTGCCAGTGAAAGGCCCATCAAAATTGGTCCAGCCGTTTCGGAGATTAGCTAAACCAAAAAGGTGTAATTTTTTTGTATTTATATGTATACACTTTCACTGTGCATTTTATAAAAAACTGTTTTGACATTACAAACGAGACACTTCAATTTTATTTATTTGTATAGATTATCGCATTAACCATGACATTGGCAAAGTCATCGATAACTCGATGGAGCCATAAACAAGAAATTGGAATTTGAATTAGATTATCGCAATTTTATAGTTTTGTATTTTTGTTGCTATAACAATCAAAATATATATAAAATTTTCCGACACCAAACTATTTAATATATCTTCTGAAACTTGCTATAGAAACTAAATAATACTAATCTAGACAATTAATAATGTAATAGATTTAAATAAATAAAAACTAAACTAAACAAATTAAAACTAAACTAAACTAAATAAATAAAAACTAAACTAAATTAACTACAAATCCCAAAAATAACCTTTAAATGTTGTTTTTGTAATTTCAGGTGCCAGAAAGCAGATCCAACCGCCGGCCATTGTGATATATGATCTGAAAACTGACAAGCTAATACTTAAATATGAACTTAAGGACACTGATTTAGTTAATGAGAGAACTAGTGGAGGTAATTAATGAGGAATAACAACAAAAAAATCTAATTAGTCCGTCAGTTAGATTATCAAAAAATATTGGATACGTATTTTTTATTTTGATCCGAAAACAAAAAATAACGAAGATATAGTGCGTTAAAATTTTCCAGTCTGCAAAAAGTGTACTAAAAAGTAGTTGTACAATGACGTCACAAGCCCCAATCCTGCACTTTGATGGGACTTATCTTTGTAATTTCTTATTGATTTGATAAAATAAAAAATACGTATCCAATATTTTTTGATAATCTAACTGACGGACTAATTAGATTTTTTTGTTGTTATTCCTCATTGTACCGGGTGTTTTTGGGAGGGTATAGTAGGGTTAAAATATTGTCGTTTACCTAATACAGTAATTTAAAAAAAACGTGTAGAAAAATACACTAAAATATTCCAATACAAATAAAAAAAAACAGTATAGCATTTAACGTAAGACTAACTGAAAAAATATTAATTATATAAGTGATATGGGAATACGATTCGCCTTTTTTAACCCCCGATGACAAAGTGGGGTGTTATAAGTTTGTAGTGTGTGTCTGTGTGTCTGTCTGTGGCATCATAGCATCTAAACAAGGCCTATTATAAGGTGGCTCATTACATAGAAGACAAGAATACATGGTTGTAGTAGCTTCTCTCTGCACTTGCAGCCCCCTGGCCAAGTGATAATTGTATGAAGTTTATGTATATTTAAAACTGTAATTACATAAATACAAAAAAAAAAGATCCACCAAAAAAAGAAGCCTTGCTGAGTTTCTTGCCGGAGTCTTCTCAGTTCAAGTGTATTCCAAACCGGTAGTAGAGTCTATTGTAAAACTGTAACTTTTGACATTCATAAGTGCCTTATTAGGGCCTAAACTGAATAAATGAGTTTTGATTTTGATTGATTTTGAAAACGGATGATTCTATTTTTTTGTTAGAAAGGTGTCTTAATCGACGTTAGTGATTAAATAAAATCGGCTCAGCCGTTTGAAGACCTTTTTTTCTAGTGGATAAGGGGATTCTTGAAATGTTTAATTTTAGTTATAATTTATTTGTTATATTATATTTCTAGGACTTACTTCAATAACCATAGACGTAGACCCAAGCGCTTGTGACGATGCATATGCTTATATAAACGACTTGGCGACAGAGGGCCTGATCGTGTTCTCGACGAAGAAGCTAGACAGCTGGAGGATCACCCATCCTAGTTTTGTACATGACGAGCAAGCGCTGAACTTCACTGTTGCTGGTGAGTTAGCGAGTTGTGCAGCTACATAGTTCACACACCGATGAATAGATGGCGCTATAACGTTCTACATCGCGCTGGCGAAGTTTATTCGGCAATAGAGATGATGACTAAAAAAATCTAATTAGTCCGTAGTTAGATTACCAAGAAATATTTTTTCTTTAGTTCCGAAAACAAAAAATAACGAAGATAGATAACAACAGGTAACCATTTTAATTAATATTATTGTGACATGTATAGGAGGAATACCAAAAAAAAAATCTAATTAGTCCGTCAGTTAGATTATCAAAAAATATTGGATACGTATTTTTTATTTTGATCCGAAAACAAAAAATAACGAAGATACAGTGCGTTAAAATTTTCCGGTCTGCAAAAAGTGTACTAAAAAGTAGTTGTACAATGACGTCACAAGACCCAATCCTGCACTTTGATGGGACTTATCTTTGTAATTTCTTATGGATTTGATAAAATAAAAAATACGTATCCAATATTTTTTGATAATCTAACTGACGGACTAATTAGATTTTTTTGTTGGTATTACTCAAAGTGTGTGTATTTGTGAGTGATTGTGCGCGTGAGGGGTGTGTTGTGTGTGTGTGAGTGATTGTGTTTCGCCTTATGTATGTGTTTAAGAGAGAGTGAATTAATACATTTATAAATATCAGGACATTCCTCACACACGGTTAACTGATCCCAAACTAAGCAGAGCTTGTACTATGGAAACCAGATAACTATTAACTGACTGATATACTACATTTTTTTTGGAAATGCACATACTTATATAGATATTTACACCCAGACACAGGACAAACAGACATGTTCATGCACATAAATGTTTGTCCTGGATGGAAATCGACCCACGACCAGCGGCACGATATTCGGTGTCTTAACCAACTGCGCCAACTGGCCTGTCTTTATGAGTATGTACCTACCTTATCAGTAACACATCCTGTTTCTAGAAATAATAAAGTATTTCGTTCCAGGTCATGTTATCAACTGGAGAGACGGGCTCTTCAGCATAGCATTAACTGATGCTGACGCTAACGGCAGAAGAACAGCTGTCTACCACCCCCTGATGTCCACTAACGAATACTCCGTCGACACTCAGTTCCTGAAGGATCGGAACACTGATTTTAGTGCTGGTGTAAAGGTGAAAAACTCTTGTGATTTTTCGAGCCAGCCGTCTAGATATTAGAGGGGTGGGGGGGGCGACATTACATTACGACGGTATGGATTAAACTGACAGCATTAAAAATCTTTTTTCAATAAGGTTAACATGAAAGAGAGGTGACTTGTCTAATATTAGTTAAGTTCGTAAACAACAGAATCGGTACCATTATGGATGACTTTGGTCATAAACATAGAGGTACCCCAAAAAAAATTATTTTTCGTGATTTGATTTTAGCACTTTGTCGACGTGGTAAATACACATATCCATACAAAGTTTCATCTTTCTAGCACTAACCGTTTGGAAGGTAAGCCGAGGACGGACGGACGTACATGATTTTATTGGTTACGACTATTTTAAAAATGACAATAACATAGACTAATTTGACAGCTATAAATGACCATTTAATAACCAATTATGGTTTCCAGCTCCTGGGAAACAGAGGACCGTTAACTCAAAGTGGTTCTCATGATTACCACAGTAGTTCCAGAACGGTACTGTTCGCCAATGTCGCTCAGGACGCCATCTTGTGCTGGAATGTAGACACTCCAATGACACCAGAAAACGTTGCTATAGTCAGCCAAGATCATAAGTTCTTAGTTTATATATCGGGTAAGAAAGATATTTATGATTGAAAAGGGAAGATCTTCCGGCAGGCTGGGTCATCGTGCCTGGGGACCGACCGCCAACTGTTGATGTTGGAATCCTGTATATGAGAACAAACTCCACTAGCGCGATGTAGATTTGCATGTAGATAGTGTTGATAATAATGTTGATATAAGTACTATGTAGCCTGAACTATGTAGCTGACAGGGGTCGCTACATTGGTTTCACCCTATTCACCTAGGAATGAATTTTCTAGTTCAAAAGTCCACAGTATATCAAAATAATTTGGATCTCTATCGATCTCCATAAAATAAAAAACCTGACAAGTGCGAGTGTCAGACTCGCACTTGTCAGGTTTTTTACCTATCATTTGATGTGTCACACATTATAGTTTGCCCCTAATTTACCCCCCAAAAGTGGTCACCATGTTTGAAATTCATTTATTTACATTACACGTCCATGTTTGTGTCACCGACTTACATAATTATGTGTACCAAATTTCAACTCAATCCAGTCCAGTATTTTCAAACAACAGTCACACGAGTGATCCTATAAGGGTTCCGTTTTTTTTTCTTTTGACTTCCGTAACCCTAATAATGACATAATTTTAATTATCCTAATAATATGCAAGCATAATAATAATTACGCATAAATGTAATGATAAATATAGTACTATTTCTTACTATAGTTTTTTTTTTACAGATTTAAAACTAATCGGCGATGATGTTTGGGTTCTAGTCAATCAAATACCCAGATTTGTTTACTCTACGTTAAATACTAATGAAAACAACTTTTATGTCATAAAGTAAGTACCATTGTTTAACGTTGTTTAAATGATACATATTACAATACCGAAATTATGCCAGTAAGGGTCAGTCGCCTTAAGGGAAGCCAGTCTTCGCCAAGCTGGTCAGATTTTTTTTTGAAGAACTAAAGTTGGTAGGTTGGTTGGCCTCTGATGGCTGCAACAACCTTACCGGACAAATCGGCGAGCGCAGAGGGCTCTCAGCCGGATAATATTTAGGTAACAACGCCTAAGGGCACCTCAGAATGGGGTAAGAAGCTCGGCTCAGGGCGTTACCGGGGGAGGGGGAGGACTTAGTACGAGTTACGAGTAATTGGGGGCGGTCCGGATTACTGTAGGCAGCTCGGGCCGCTTGAACGGGACGAGACTGAGTGGGACGTCGCGGCGGTCCTCGCCGTCAAGGACGGTAGCGTGATCGGTTGTGAAGCAATCTAATGGAGACATAACCGAAGAAAACTAAAACTTGTCCCTAAAATAAATACAACTTCCTCTGTCCAAAGTTCGATTAAAAAATTCACGCAAAAATAACCGTAAACATACACAACTATTGTTTAATATACTAGAGATGTACTAATATCGATAAATACAAAATAATTATATTTTATTGTTACAGAGGCAAAGTGTCAGACTTGATTAAAGGGACGCCATGTGAAAGAAAATAGGAAAAGTTTTTAACTTATACTGTGCTTATTCCTTAAACCGAGAATCTAGATTAATAATACAACATTTTAAACAAAATTAACAAAGTGCGAGTAGGACCATCGTACAATATTTTAATTTAATTATCTTTTAGCATAGCAGCATCAGTAATACACATTATGTAAAAATTTCAACAGTCTACATACTTATTACGGTTCAGCATGGCGATTGTCTATCTCCGATTCCGATGTCCCTCGTAATCATCTTATAATTTGGTTATTGGTGTCGATTCTGTTGTTTACGAACTAAATAAATTTAATCTCACTATATCTCTTTCTAATAGTAAATATAAGAGAAGGATGCAAGATATTTTAGTCATGTCAGTTTAATCCGATCACACATTTCAACGTGAATTTAAGCGCGATCTTTATTGGTCACGACTATTTACCCGTACATTACGACGGTATGGATTAAACTGACAGCATTAAAAATGTTCTATCTTTTTTCAATAAGGTTCAAATGAAAGAGAGGTGACTTGTCTAATATTAGTTAAGTTCGTAAACAACAGAATCGGCACCATTGTCTATCTTAGGTGAACAACAACTAAATTGCGATTGTAATTACTTCTCATAATAATTAATCATTTGAAATTAGTCGTCGGATTCAAAAAATATAGACAATACCAAAATTTTAAGATGATTACGAGGGTCCTCGTAATCGGAATCGGAGATAGACAATCGCCATGCAGGTTAAGTTGGCACCCTTTGGGTATAGAACCCTAAAAACAACTGCCTGTACTTGGAGCCCAATCCTTCTTGGCCAAAAGTTAATCTGAATATGCTATTGTAGGTATATTATACAGTATAATTTATAAGGTATTTATTTCGTCTTTTTTTTATTATTGTTGCATTCGAGCCATTGTATGCCGAGCGACGCTGATTGTATCATATTACTCAAGATGACATACGGATTCTAGCATTAACACACACTTCTAAATCGGTTCAAGAATATAGTAGTTAAGGTGGATTAAAGAAGCTGACAAACTTTGTAACATTACGTACTCTTGTAAAAAATTACATATCACTCAAATATATCAACAGAATAAAAATATTTGTTTAAATAATAAATAGTTTTATTGATATGCTACTAAAATATATTTCTACATCACATCCTGCATGGTGGTAGGGTATTTTCCTGCCTGGTTAGCTTCTACCATCAAGTTGAAAATACTGACAACTGTGAGATTGTGGTCAAGCACAGGCCTATACAGTGCAGCTACGGTGTTCCCCTGCCTGTCGTAAAAGGCGACTAAATGGGGACCTTTGGGGTCGTGGGCAATCGGGGTGGAGGCCCTGTGCGTCCAAAAGACGATGGGTCGTTGTGTTCACGATCCATTGTGCGATAGCACAGCGAGGGTGCTGGGGGGAAGTGCCGCGCGTGGAGGGGGAGTGAGTATGCGTTCTGTACGAGAACCCGCCCCCCTCTACAGCGCAGATGGCGACCATCGCATAACCTGGCTGCTCCCCCCGGGGCGGTTGTGTATCCTATGAGGATTTCCCCACAAAAAAAGAAAAAAGAAGGCCTCTACAGTGGAAAACAGTTTTACAATGCCGTGTATTATGTTTACCTGTTAGACCCGGCTCGCATTGGCAGCACGGCACAGGGGCATCCTTCGGCATCCCTACATGTAAGCACACACTAGCGGTAATAATAAACAAATATAATATGACGTGGCACCCTTAAGTATGCCGCGATGTCCTAAAGCATACCGAACGACGCTGAGCTAATGCCGTCTGTCTTGCCGCGGTATCCCGAAGAGTCCGAAGACTACCAAAGCTTTCCGAGGGATGCCAAAGTGTTCTAAAGACTGCCGACACGGCATTAGGTACCTTACCATGCCGTGCCGCCAATGGGCGCCGGGCCTTAATGACAATAGACTAATTTATCAGCTTAAATATCTCCTATCCTTTTTTTATAATGTGTGTAAGAAAAAGAGGTGTAACTTTAGTTTTGTAAACAACAGAATTGGCACTTGATAAAAAAATTTAGGCAGAAATGTTATTTTGCTAATATCTCTGTAAAAAATATGGTAACGTAAAGGAAATCTTTATGTTAATAATTTATGAATAATAATGATTGCTTGAGTTGTTTAATCATTGATTGTGGGTAGCCATGAAAAATAGTGTTGTAGATACTTCGATGTGAATAGACGGTTTTATCGATATTGAGGATTTCAGAAATCTCACTTTCAATAATTTTAAGTCTTTATAATTTTTTCGCAGGGTTACTGGAAGAAATTTCTATTAGAAATAAGCCGTCCCTTTTCAACATGAATTTAGCCATCGCTTACATAAATTATGCATTGTATCTCGAGTAATGACCTGTAAATGATTTTCTTTCTTTGTGTTGTATATGTTGTATATGTGTTAATATACCTTATATGATCATTATTTTTTTAAATAACAAAACTTGTTTTTCTTTTCATGTTTAGAATATTATTTACATCTGAATATCAAATCAGGTAATTTTCTATTAATAAAAATAACTTATAGACGAATTAACGATTATAGAACTCAATCTGAGTTAAAAAAAATAAAAACGTACATAATAGAATAAAATTCGCATTTATCGATATATATCTTGCAGAATCCATGCATGGTACATCACTAATAGACTCACGAAGCGCGGGTCATTTCGTAACTAGCTAATATCCAAGATAAATATAGTGGGTCTACATATCTTGAGAGATACACGTAGTCGTTATTCATGTTAGTGATTTATTATTTAATACTGTTTTTATAGTGAAGATTGTACCTACTGGAGTATTCTTTGAGTGTTTGTTGTAAGTACTTTTTTTTTATACAACAAATTCGGCAAACAGGCATACGGCCCGCCTGATGGTAAACGGTTACCGTAGCCTATGGACGCTAGCGACACCCGGGACAGAAACCATATAGGTACTAATCCGCGCCCCGGGTACCACTCGCGCATTGCCGCCCCTTCCTCCCTCCCCGATGAGCTGTGGCGACCTTATTCACGCGCAGGAACACAACTAGGTTATTTGGCTGCGGTATTCTGTAAGGTGGAGGTACTTAAAACTAGAGTTAGTTTCCTCAATTACTATGTTAAGAGGGATGTTTCAAGGTAAGCCGTAGGGTAGGTTTTTATATTTGAGGGAAAAAGTCACTTTTTCATGAAGTAGACTAATATATTTAAAAAAAAAAAAACATATTTTTCCGAAAGTAAAAGGTAAAAAGGAACCTTATAGTGCAACCCCATCTGTCTGTACGTCTGTTACAGCGGTATATTTCAGCAACCGCGAATCCTGATGAAATTTGGAATAAATAATTTTAAATATTTCTGACCCAAAAGGGGCCGAAATGGGGGACTAAATTTTCAAAGTAGGGCAGGGCTATAAGATCAAATAGAAAGGGGCTTAATTTGTACATTCCAAAATAGGTTGTTAGTATATTTTATAATACATCGTTTCTGACTTAAAAAGAACAATGTCAAAAAAACCTTTCCTTTTGAACGCAAAGCAAAAAATCGATTTTTCAAACAAGCACAATTTTTTCATCAAAATCCCGTCACAAACAAATTTAGGTTAAACGGTCTGGTTTTTTACTACAGTGTCGGCCCAAACCAACAAATATACGTCCTAGGAAGTTCGGAACCCTTGGTGCGTGAGTCAGACTCAGACTCTCACTTGGGGGCAGATTCTAATAGATACATCTTTACAGCGATAATGGATACGTTATGCATGTATATAATTATATGTTGTTAAAACTTTTTATACTTGTTTTTGTGTAAATCTTCGTATTTCATATCCTGTTTGTAACTATAGTAAATAAATTATTATGGAGCCTTAAGGGGCGAGACTTTAAGAGTTACTCTTGGTCCTACAGTGATACAAACTGGGGGCTGCAATAGTGTTCTGGCTTTCCCGTTTTCGGATAAAGCCAGAATACTATACAAAATTGTGGATTTCAATCGTAGATCTAGATCTAGTAATACTAGTATTTAAGTTTGTCATTATAGTTAATTTGCTATTGATACAGGGTGACATAATCGTCTATACGATCCCTTAACTAAAGAAAAAAAGGTGTTACTTACCTACAGAGACATTTATTTATTTATTTATTAATAGGCACAGTTACAGACAACAAATTTAAAAACACTTAGGAAAACAAAAATCACAACAAATTACAAATATAAACCTGGAGTCCAATTATGACTGTACACAGCATCTAACAATAACACATTTACATTGAATTGATCTTATAAAAAACACATTAAGTACAAAAAAGGTAGGTAGTAATAACAATTCAAACAAACAAACAAACAATTAGACACAAATTAATACAAATGAATACAAATTTTACAAAATTTAAAGAAATATAGTAATCAAGGTTTCGGTACTCGGTTTTACCCGCGATCCCGTGATAAAAAGTAGCCATGCCATAACCCACTGAGGTAAAGGGCTACGTATAGAGGAGACGCCTTACATAACCACTATGTTCCGTTCAAGTGCAGCCATCCGGCCGCACTGCACTTTGTTGCTTATACACGAAACGCGTAAGCGCCATGAAAATAACGGCGCTTACGACTTTTTGGTTGTGAAAAAACTACACCTTAAATGCGTTCTAGGGCTATGCGTTTAAACTAATTATTGTTTCAGTGTTGCCGTGAATGAACATTAACAAAACGGAACACCTTAGGATAACTTCTCTATACGTAGTGATATACGTCAGTGATACATTCTGACATTCTTTGACACTAAAATAATTTAATTGAGGCTCAGTTGGGAACTTGTGAGTTGTAATACGGCCCCACTACAAACATTTGTGTGTTTGAACATATTGTCTGTTGGTCTTGAGTCTGGGCGTGATTTCTATATGTACACACGGCCACAGATCAAGCTACACATTTTTGTTGCAAAATAGCGCCTATTACAACCGCATAAGGTGTCGCAGTGGGATCAGATAATCGTGTTTGAAGAATATCCCACGATATTATTAAATCGACTTAATTATTAATTGATTTCAGCAAAATGACGTTGAAGTTCCACGTCACATATATGACAATATGTCTGGTGATAGTCCCAATATTATCACAAAATGTGGACAGAGGCCTCGGAGTGTTCAAGGAGGTGTTCGCTTGGAAACAGATCACATATAACATTGATGGAATGCCATGTGAGTAATGTATTTATTTTTCACTAGCTTTCGCCCCGCGGTTTCCGAGGTATCCTATGTTTTCCCGGGATAAAAATTAGCCTATATATGAATTGATCGAAGCTGACGAAGCTCGTACAAGTACACAACACACTACACAAAACCGATTACGCTACCGTCCTCGACCGCGAGGACCGCCGTGACGTCCCACTCAGTCTCGTCCCGTTCAAGTGGCCCGAGCTACCAGTAATCCGACCGCCCGATTTAGTCGTAACTCGTACTAAGCCGTTCTGGTAACGCCCTGAGCCGAGGTTCGTACCCTACTCGGGGGTGCCCTCAGACGTGGTTACCTAAATGTTGCCCGGCGCAAAGGCTTCTCAGCCTTTGCGCTAGCTGAAATTTGGAATACAGATAGCTATGACGTAAACATTAGCTAAGGAAGGATTTTTGGATATTTCCGCGATATCACTCAAATATATACCCCATAAGGGGGTAAATTTCGCAGGGCGGAAAGCTAGTGTAGTGCTAATTGTAATGCAAATAAATTTGCACCTTATAAAATAGTTTAGCTACATAATAAATAACCAAACAAACAAATCATTAAATATAAGTGAGAAACTTCCTTGTGCGCGGTTCTCGGAAACAATAAATAATTATAGTTCATGGTCACCCATGCTTGAGCCATCAACTGACAGTTCCTGCACTTTACTACTACTAAATAAAAAAAAACCGGGCGAGTGCGTGCCGGACTTCACACATTTAGGGTTCCGTACCAATAGTAGAATATAAGTTGTTATAGGAAAAAAATCCATTTTGGTATTTATCAGTAAATGAAATTATGTTTATAGGTCAATGGGAAGTAAAAAAAAAATTCTTCAAAACAATTTTTTGTGACTTTGGTGCTGGTCGCTGACTTTAGCGGCTTCTCAATCTTTGATTAACCAATACGCAGAACCCTAAAACTCGCAAATACAAATCATCTTTACTACGGTACCAATACAATATCGACCGGATTTTCACAAAAAAGGATACACCTAACCTATTCTGTGGAAAAATCATTCAAATCAGATAATCAGTTTCCGAGATGAACCCACTGGCCGCAATTTTCGCATTCTCTCGTAGCGGCCACAATTTAAAATTCACTATTTACAATTTTTATTTCTGCTTCTTCTGTTAGGAATACTATAACAAAAAAAACCGACGATACGTTCAGCATAAATAAAAGACTATAATGTGTCATTATTATTTGAAAAATTATAAGAAGACTCGAATAAAAAACTAATTTGGTTCTAGTCGTCTAGACGAAAAAGATGTGTCAAGGTTTTTTGCCGTAAACAAATGATTAAAACAAAAATTAACATGTTGAAAATTATACAGAAAAAAAAGATATCTACCTTTTTATATCAGAAAGTTGACAAGCAGGCGGTTCACCTGATGGCAAGTGGTTACCGTTGCCTATCACAATTAGCAATACCAATATTGGGGTGTGTGCGTTATCTATATGTACTAATAATAAAGCTGAAGAGTTGTTTTGTTTGAACGCGCTAATCTCCGGAGTTACTGATGCGATTCGAAAAAATATTTCACTAATAGGAAGCTATATTATTCCCGAAGGTTATATGCTACTTTTTATACCGGGGACACGAGCGAAACCGCGGGGAACAGCTAGTTAAAAATAAAATGTTTTGTTTTCAGTAACGCAAGACCGCTTCGGTGGTGACAAAGACATAGAAAATGTATACAGCAAAGTATATTTCAATAATAACCAGAATGAAGAACGAATTTGGGACCAAAGTAAGTACCTAGGTAGCCATCAAGCATCTTGTGAAAATATCAGCTCCACAATGTTTTACAGCAACTGTCTCATAGCGCAATACAATCGTTCTTTCTTTCTAAATAATATACAACGATTGCTGAGATACAGCCGGATTAGAATAATGATACCTAGTCTGTCATAAAATTTTGGTATTTTTCGTTATTTCGAAGAAGCTGCATCGTTGTTCGAGAAGTTGAAACAAATAAGATTATCAAAAAAAGGCTGTATATTGGTGACCTGTTACATTCTCCTAAAAAAACTGTACCAGCTTTAGGCTGTTTACTAAATTTTATCTACCTATCTGCCATAGACTTATAAAAAAACATCTATCATCTTTCGCTCTAATACTAACACCTACTTATTTTCCTTTCTAACCTTTAATCTTTTCTACACTAACTTTTTTTCTAGGTCGTCCAACTCGAAAACCGCTACAAAATCGACCTACTATGCTGAATCCAAATATTCATTTTAATAGTTAAGTACCTAAACGTTTTTTCCACGAGTCTTATTTTTAATCAGTCAAAGGTCAAATACTATTCTGTAATATCTGTGGTAATGTTTCCATAATTATCTGTATGTACACAAACCAATGTTTCCAATTTGAAATTTTGTATTTTTAACCGTATGTGCCCTCATAGAACTTAAAAAAATTAAGGAGGAGGTTCTCAATTCGTCAGAATATTTTATTTTTATTTACCTATCTATTTACAAAAAAGTTACTATGCGTTGTAAGTGATCTGTGTCCCGGGTGTTGCAAGCGTCCATATGCTACGGTAACCGCTTCCCATCAGGCGGGCCTTATGCTTGTTTGCCAACGAGTTTCTGTTAAAACTTCTATTGAGATATGATCAAATGACTCTTAATTACGTCCATGGAAAATGTTCTGTTTAGGTCAATAAACCTGTGATAAAAATAAACCTTTATTTAAAAAACCAGTTTGAATTATTTGAGGAATGTATTAATTGCCTATATTCAACAATTAAGTGATGGTATCATTATTTTTAGTAATAGCTTGTTTTATATTGTATGGGCGTAATAATAGGCGTTTTTATATCTTTAAACCGCCTCTCATCATAAAGGCGCGTGTAAAAAAGAATATAACACGCCATCGGACACCCGGTAACGCCCTGAGCCGAGGTTCGTACCCCACTCAGGGGTGCCCTCAAGCGTGGTTACCTAAATGTTGTTGCCCGGCTGAGATCCCTCTGCGCTCACCGATTTGTCCGGTAAGGTTAATGCAGCCATCAGAGGCTACCAACTTTAGACCTTTAATTTATCTAACTAAACTTTTTTAACTAATAACTCAGATAACCTTTTGTGTGTCTAATCAAGACGAGGAGACTGTAGTTGCAACAACCGTTATTATCGTCGTAAAATATTAATAATTGGGAACGCAACTGACCTGACTAATATGATATTTAGATTGTTTATTGAGTAAAGATTCCCTTAGTTACTACGTACCTAATAATTACTCCTAGGACATTGTTCACACACGGTTATCTGATACCAAACTAAGCAGAGTTTGTACTATGGAAACTAGATAACTGATATAGGTATACTACATGTTTTTTTGTAAATAAATACAGATCATATTCTTTTTCCTGAGTTTAGTCTGAGGTGTAATTATCTAAATATATTTTTAAACAATTTGAAGCGGTTATTAATCAAAAGAACCTACAAAAAACAACTGCGGTATGAAAAAAAGATCGTGATTCCTTTTTATGGATTGGATTTCTCATTCCAAATTACATAGACATAATTTTTATTTATCTTTCTAATCAACTCTAAAACCTTTAATTTTGATAAGATTTTTTTTAAAACACATTTGGTGCCAAATATCCGCCATTTAGAATTTTGTATAATTTTAATAACCCGCCTTTTTTGGCTTCGCCGCAGTACTATATGAGTTATTATGTTCGTCCATAATACAAGCTCGCTAAGCATTGCTTAGTTTGGAATCAGATAGCCGTGTGTGAACAATGTTTGTAATATATTATCATCAACCTATGCTTCTAATTTTTAACCAGTTCATATTTTTGTAGGACCTAGTGCACCACCAACCACCACAACTTCGAGACCGATGGGTAAGTAAACGAGCTCATTATATTAATAAGTAGCCCTTCAACTATTTAAAAAAAGATCTTTCTTTGACTCAAGCACCTAAGAGCTTTTACACACGAGCGGCATGTTGCCAACGGCAGCCGTCAACGGTTGCCGTCGACGCGTCAAAGTTTCATCATCATCATCATGTCAGACGAAATACATCCACTGCTGAACAAAGGCCTCCCCCAAGGATCTCCACGATGGCCGGTCTTGCGCTACCCGCATCCAGCGGTTTCCCGCGACCCTCACAAGTCAAGATCATCGGTCCACCTTGTGGGAGGCCTGCCCTACCGGCCGTCGGTTCTACGAGCGATGTGCTTCTGATTCGATCTCGCAGGGAAACTCCGAGCATAGCCCTCTCCATTGCTCTTTATATGTAAATTATCCAATTTTTTTTCCATAAACACTGAAATAGTAATTCCTTATAATTTCAGATGAATCTGGAAGACTGTTTATACAGTACAACAATGTCCCTATGGGAGTAGAAAAAGTCGGGAACAGAGTGTTTGTAACACTACCCAGAAGACGGTACGGTAAGTATTGTAATCTCGCTGATAGAAAGTGGTTCTCTAAACCTACTGGCCTTTGAAACCAATATCTAACCGTCCTACATCGCAGCGTTGTGCATTTCGATCCTACATCGGCTACGCATAATGCATTTTCCAGCGTTGTGCGTTCCGATCAAGATATCAAAGCTACTGTCGTACATCGCATAACGCTTATCGCAGCATTATGCGTTCCGATCAAGAGATCTAAGCCACTGTCCTACAACGCATAACGCTTATCGCAGTATTATGCGTTCCGATCAAGATATCTAAGCCACTGACCTACATCGCATAACGTTTATCGCAGCATTATGCGTTCCGATCAAGAGATCTAAGCTACTGTCCTACAACGCATAAGGTAAGGCTTATCACAGCATTATGCGTTCCAATCAAGAGATCTAAGCCACTTTCCTACACCGCATAATTATATAGCAGCATTATGCGTTCCGATCAAGAGATCTAAGCCACTGTCCTTAACTGAGACATTTTATCCAGGAATTCCATCAACGCTTAACTACATAGACCTGTCTGAGGACTCAGGGATGAGGTCGCCGGGGTTACGGCCGTACCCGGACCGGAGCCGCACCGGTTCGCTCACGTCGGTGTACAGGACTCGGGCGGACTCATGCGGGAGACTGTGGATGGTCGATACAGGATTACTGGAGATACCTGGTTTGTTATAACTATTTTTTAGTAAACTAGAACCGATGATAGGTATAAATCTATACAGCGTAATAGGGAATATGCATGAATTTTTTAGCGCATTTCTTAACAAAACATGAAAATATCGTAAAAAAAGAAGTCAAAAAGTGAAATTAAAATCGGCCAAGAAACACGGAAGAAATAAGCATATTATGCATTTTAAACTACTAATTAGACAGAGAGATCGGACATAAGATGTGACGTCATAATACTATGACGGTCATATAGACTCCATGCTAAATTTTGTTTTGCTACAAAAGAGCTTTATTCCTATAAATCTTTGATGGTTTATATCAAAGAGAATATAATAAATAGTATGTTTGTTTATATCTTGATTATTTTAATAGGTTATCCGAAATATTTTTTGGTCAAACAGGTCTATACATTAGTATATAAAAAAAACAAACATTTTCAGACAGTCCTCAGCAAGTCCGGCCCCCGGCGATCGTGGTATTTGATTTGAAGACAGACAGAGAGATTCTGAGATATACATTCAACAGTTCTGATATTCCTGCTGCCAATACTCCTACAGGTACGTATGGGTACAATAAATCCTACTTAATCTAGCGAACCTTGTTTTATTCCAAATAGCCTTTTATGGCTGTTTATGATAAATGGCGTTTTAGCCCATTGAGGGTCGGCCATCTGACAGCGGAGGTCACTGATAGCTAGCTAGTTAACTTTGTTTTTCCACATGAAATTTTCAAAATAAGTTCGCAGAAACAAAAGCGTTTAAATGCCGTCACACGGTTGTCCACTATAAAAGGAAATCTATTAAATCTTACAATACTGAGAAGGCAAAGTGCTGCTGCCGGTACACCGAAAGGTGCTTGGTGACAGATTTTCAACTTGTGTGTGGTAGCCAGCCAGGCGGGTACTACAAAGTACCCTACCTCCGTGCTATGGTTTCCTCACGATGTTTTCCTTCAACGAAAGCTAAAGCTCATTGTAGGATTCGAACCCGCGACCTTAGCCTCGGCATTCGACGTCACTACCACAGAGCTATCATCGCCTTCTCTTTTTTAAAATAGGTTTAGCATCAATAACAGTGGACATAACAAACGGCGATTGCCGCAACGCGTACGCATATGTGCCAGACTTGACAACGTACGGTCTAATCGTGTACTCCCTGCGGGACAACCAGAGTTGGAGATTGTCCCATAACTACTTCCATTTCAACCCTGCTGCCGGGACATTGAATATAGCTGGTAAGTCAACTTTTCATGCTGAGCTGGGGCCTTCTAAACTGAGATCTATAGAGTGTACTTAGACTTTGCTCAGACGCTCAATAGATCTCAGACACAATCTAGCACAATGTCGCGACATATTTATAGGTATACAGGAAAGGACAGGTCAGTTGGCGCTGTTGGTTAAGACACCACCTATCGCGCCGCAGGCCGTGGGTTCAATTCCCATCCAGGATAAACATTTGTGTGCATGAACATGAACTTGTCTGTTTGTCCTGTGTCTGGGTGTAATTATCTATATAAGTATGTACCTATGTATTTACAAAAAAAAAAAAATATTAAGTATATAAATTATCTGGTTGTCCATAGTATGTACAAGCTCTGGCTTAGTTTGGGATCAGATAACCGTGTGTGAAGAATGTCCTAAGATATTTAAAAAAATAAAATTAACGAAGGAATTAAATGCTAGGTCATCGCTTCCAATGGAGCGACGGCATCTTCAGCCTCACCCTGGGCCCATCATCATCCGACGGCTGCAAGACTGCGTACTTCCATCCTCTGATAAGTACCCAAGAATTCGCCGTGTCTACGTGTCTGCTTAAAAATAGAACTGCCAGTGAAGATAGTAATTATTGGGCTCAGTACGCTGTAAGTATTGCCATCAGTAATTGACCTCCCCGAATTAGTCGTAACTCATACTAATTTCTCCCCTTCCCCAGTAACGCCCTGAGTCGAGGTTCGTACCCCATTCGAGAGTGCCCTCAGGCGTTGTTGCCTAAATATTGCCCGGTTGAGAGCCCTCTGCGTTCGCCGATTTTTCCGGCAAAGTATATTATAGTGTCTAGCAGTATAGGTACCTATAGTGCCAGTCTATAGTGGCTAGCGAGCAACTAACTGACTGAAGCGATTGCCAAGAGCGTACACAAAATTAGTAAATTATGTGTTATTTTCCCTATCCCACTTAATCGTGGAGATCCTTGGGGGGCTTTTATCCAGCAGTGGACGTCTTTCGGCTGACATGATGATGCTGATCCAGCTTATGACGCCTTTTTGGCTAGGTCCCTTCATATCGAGACATTTCTTTCCTATGTACTTTTAAGTTCGTTTTTTTTATTGTATTAGTTAGCTCTTTGTTAGTTAGCAGGCGAACGCGGGGAGAACAGCCAGTCGACCATGCACGACTACCACCTCGGCACAAACGTCATATTCTTTGCGGACGTCGGCAGAGACGCCATCACTTGCTGGAATACGGCTAAACTGCTCACTCCTAATAATGTCGCCGTGCTTGCAAGAGACGGCGATAGATTGAGCTACCCGTCTGGTAAGGATATTCAAGAATAGATTGTGTTAATCGAAAATAAACCTTATAACTGTATTTTTTAAAGGACTTAAGTTCTTACCCTCTGATGGCTGCACCAACCTTACCGGACAATCCGGCGCGTGCATAGGGCTCTCAGCCGGGTAACATTTAGGTAACCACGCCTGAGGGCACCGGAGTGGGGTACGAACCTCGGCTCAGGGCGTTACTGGGGGAGGGGGAGGACTTAGTACGAGTTACGTACGACTAATTGTTTAATCTAGAATTTAAATTAAATTGTCCTTCTCCCATAATATATACATTACTACATTAGTCGTTTATCTTTTATCTCTCAAAAAGGACATACCATAGAGAAAATTTCCCGTTGTCCGAACGTCACGTCGTGCGGAAGAATGTTAGTTAGGTATTTGCGATTCTGCGATATTGCCACAGAACTAGAAAGGAAACAACAGCAAAGGACTTCGTTTATTTAAATAATGTAAAAGGAAAGCTGACTGACCGACTGATCCATCAACGCACAGCTAGCAGGATCGGGCCGAAATTTGATATACAGATACTATTATGACGTAGGCATCCGCTAAAAAAGGATATTTGAAAATTCAACCCCTAATAGTAAAATAGGGAATTGCAGGTGAATCCGTGGGGTGGAAAGCTACGATAAAAAAGTATTTCTATTTTATCTTTTGATTTCAGATCTCCACGTGACTGGTGATGAAGTGTGGGTGATGGCAAACAAGCTCCCCCGGTTCGGGTACTCGAGGTTGAACACTGAAGAATATAACTTCTTTATTTACAAGTTAGTATTGGCCGCATTTCCATAATGTAGCGTACGTGTAGTATAAAATGCTAATGAAAAGTAGACATTAATCGATAAGCAATAGGCTAGATGACATTAGTGTCGATTCTGTTGTTTACGAACTAAATAAATTTAATCTCACTATATCTCTTTCTAATAGTAAATATAAGAAAGGGATGCAAGATATTTTAGTCCTGTCAGTTTAATCCGATCACACATTTCAACGTGAATTTAAGCGCGATCTATAATGGTCACGACTATTTACCCTTACATTACGACGGCATGGATTAAACTGACAGCATTAAAAATGTTCTATCTTTTTTCAATAAGGTTGAAATGAAAGAGAGGTGATTTGTCTAATATTAGTTAAGTTCGTAAACAACAGAATCGGCACCAGTGTCAAAAATAAATGACCAAACACTAACCAATGCATAAAACATCTGAAAACACGCGGAAACATCAAATATGTTGTACATTTAATGCTTTCTATGATTTTTAATTACCAGTAGAACCACTAAGAGTAGATCATTTGATGCTGTGAAACGATGACGTCATAGCTTAGTATTTCATACAATAATCCATGTAACCGATCGTTTTGACATTTATTAAAGAGTAGCTGATTTGATAAGTCAGTCATCTACCCTATTGTAGGTAGAACACTATTTATAAGAATTAATTTCTAGACCTAGTTACATATTTTCCACAATAAAGTGGAGATTTTTCTCTCAAATATCGATCAATTTACACTACAAAATAGCAACTCTATATAAAATACTAAAATACCTGTTTTTTCTTTCAGAGCTCGTGTCCAAGACGCGGTCTCCGGAACAGCCTGTGCGGGACCATCATCACCGAATAATAGTCCCGGGTATAATACTTATGGTTAACGACGCAAATCATGTATTAATTGATATAAGATCTGATAAAATTAAACTAATTAACTATGAAGTCTATTTGTTTATACTTAGGTACATATTCTATTGTTCCTATAAGAATTTATAAAAAAAAATGTTTATAACGGGAATAGGGGCTTATTGTCGATAAAAGTTATGTCAATGTCACGTAACGACTTACTTTACAATTTATAATATCTTATGCATAACTTGTGTAAATACCGTTTTGCTGAAGATCAATTATAATTAGGCATCAATTAAATAGATGTTTTAATAAATAAATGTACGCTTGATTATCTACCAATAAAATTATCACCTAAAGGAGACCAAAACAAGCGCGGGGAACATGGCATAAGTTTCTGATATGCAGCAAATGACAATTTAACGTATCTATAATCACTTACAGTGATTTCACGTAGGGTAGAAGAGCAAGGGCTCTGTAAGTCCAATATGGCGCAGGTAATGAAGCCTTCAGCCTTCTTCATTCATGACGTCACGCCTTCTGCCGTGAGCGCGCTCATAGTAATTCGTGTATACAAAAATGAGATCCCTTTTTATTGTATATTATATACATACACGAATTACTAGTATTAGTATTTTTTATATACACGAATTACTATGAGTATGAGTACGTATTTCGGACCGCAGCTATATAAGTTTATGGTCAGTTTTGTCAATCTGACACATAAAATCTGACATAGGGATGGGCAAAAGAAACAATATTATTATATGTATCATATCGATATTTTTAAATGATATCTATATGTATTATGTAGTGTAAAAAGTATCGATAGTTCAATGTATCATGTTTTTTTTTACCCCAAGGCGTGGTTACCTAAAAGTAGGTATTGCTTATTATTATTATATTGAAGAGAAAAAAAATACATCGGCAGACTAGTTTTTTTCAAATCTCGGTGATCGGTAGTGTGATTGGAGCAGTCCGCAGTCAAATACATGCGACGTACGTATGTACTGCAAGAATTTAAAAAAATGATACAAATTATATACTCGGAAATAAATATCAAGATTTTAAGATTATAAGATATCGACGATATGTATCGATTTTAATCGAAAAAAAAAAACAATTTTGATATATCGATATTTTTACTAACCTAATCAGTTAATGTCAAATTGTCAAAAAATAAATTGACAATCAATCAAAACAAGAAATATTCAAATTAGAGTATGATGTTATGAAACATTATTTCATGCGCATATAGCAAAAATAATATAAAACATGACAAAAATGAATTAAAACCATTTCTCAAAACGCACACCTATAGTAAAGCCAAATTCAACCCGCAAGTATGACTGAAACCAAAGAATTTCTCAACCATCTGAATATTTTGCCCACCGAAATCCTAATTTACATTTTCTCCTTTTTACCCGCGAAGCAACTGACTAAAAGTCGTGAAGTGTGTACAAGATGGAAGCAGATCATCGACGAACACGCCAGAAGCGACGCAATGTGGTATTTCTTCTGTAAAAAGGACTTTCCGAAAATATACTCAACTGCTTGGCGTAAATCTCATTTAGGGTTGATTTGGTACGATATATACCGATCCTTATGTCTCTGGCCAAAGTTAGTCACCGCTAACGAGACTAGAGACGAATTCGCTTCAGCTTCAAATATTTCTGATGAGATTCAAGACTTTACCATACTCCGAGACGGAATTATAGGTGTTCATACTAAAAATAAAATAGTTTATTACGATATAGATACTATGAAGCGGTCTGAACGCGGTCCGATAGCTGGTGATTATTTAAGATACACAGAGAATGAAGATATTATTGTGGTTATGAGTTTTCAATTACATTTATATGTTATACGTAAACACATAAGTAGCCCGGCTCAAGAATCTAACATAACATTTGAAAAAGTTAAAACATTTTTACTTGTTAACAGACAACTATTCTTCGTGAACTTAAACGATGAAATATATGTGTGCGAACTCAATGATAAAGACCTAAGAGCTACATTAATAAATAGATTAGAAGATGGAGTGATGTCGCTAGGATATATTAATGATCACCTCAGCGTTCTATCAATTAACCGTACAATCTACACTGTAATTGGAAATAATTTTATACCCGCATGCACTTTAGGAGCAAATACTAACCTGTTACATAAGTTACGCGAATACAACTTGCTGGAACAACTAGATTGGCGTATTTATTTCCAATGGATGTACATATTAAACCATATCGTACCCCAGGGTCCTCTACGTGATATAGTCACCATACGGTCGTACGGAGACGTCTTCTTCATAGGTTCCAATTGGGGAGTACTCCGGATTTACTACGCACCATACTGCGCTGGGGAATTTGATTTATTTAATTCTGAACCATTGAAACAGTTTAATTTTATGGAGCGGTACGACTGCCCAGTACTTTCAATGTGTCCGATACTCCAGGTAGATGTTTCAGAGGCAAAAGACAGTCATACAGTATTTGTAGCCATGCCAAAGAAAATAGCTGTATTAAAATTTGTTCACAACTTTAAAAGGACTGCGTCAGTTGCTATGCTCCCGTATTCTGATGCACAGAAGATGAAGATCTTAAAAGAAAGCCGTTGATTTACCTAATAGAAGGTCTGTTTCCTTCAGATTTTTAATCTCCCTCTTATCAAATGTACCTAACCGACTAAATGCATTCATTTTTGGCGTTATGTGACCACACAGCAAAACTAAGGTGTGAAGAAAGAAGAAACATTATCTAAGAAAATGTAAATGATAAGTTAAAAAAGTTGGTTAACTGCTGCTCTTCCCTCATGCCTGTTTTTATCTATTGAGATTTCAATTTAAAATCATGGTAACTGAATAAGGTATTTTATTATGAAAGTGCACACTACTTCACTTAAGCTTCGAAAGGCACTCGATTAAGTGTGGGATGCGGATCCCGACTTTGTGAAACTTCATGGGAACCCTGAGGCGCACGACCGCTCGTGGCGGCTGCCTAAACATCACTCGTCATCATCGTAAAACTATTTAAAATCGTGGTATTGAATATGGTATTTTATGAAAGCGCAATCTGCAATAGGGAGTTAGCATAAAAGCTTAAGTTTGTGATTGTTACATATACATTAATAAATCGAGCTTACCTACCTTACTCTACCTAAATATTTTTGTTTATAATAATAATAAAGCTCTTTATTCAGACTACTACAATAATTTTTAGTAATGTGGATATTTATTTTATACAATGTTTTTATTTTTATTTGGGCCTGTTTGCCCAATGGCAAAAGCCTCAAAAAAAAATTGTTTATACCTATCATTAATTATAATATTATTATATAACTAGCAACAATTTCTTAAAAAAATTGCCCATGGTATAAATTTCTTGGGTTGTAGGTACCCGCCTGGTTGGCTATCTACCACCCTAAAGTTGAAAATCTGTCGTCAACCACCACCTTCCAATGTGTTTGACAGCTACAATTGAAAGCCAGCGGCCGTAAAAAGGCCGCACGAGCAATATTGCTATGCATATCATATTTCGAATAAACAGTAGAGCCATGTTAATAAATTTTTTTTGGTGAAAATGTAAATTATTTTAGTCAATAGACAAATTACACCATAATCTGCTGTAAATTCCAGAAATGAATTGCAGTAGCAATATTGCTCGAACCGCCGTGTTAGCCCCCAGTTCCCTTCTAGGGAATTAAATAAAATAGGGTTTTTGTGCTTACCAACATGTGCTTGCAAACAAACGTATAATAAAAATCCCTAACCAAGGAGTCTCTAGGCATCAAGAGCCAAACTTCTACAAAAAAACGAATTTATTCATAAGTCAGTGAACATCTCAACAGTATTATGTTGTCTGGTGATGGCGAGGATATTGACCCGGCGGCACGGATCCGCAAGCCAATCGTACCGAGGGGTCCGCGAGAGCACCAGTCGTCCAAGAAGCCACCGCATCATCTCCAGCTTTGAGACTATCATGGCAAGTTTCCTGGAAGAAAACATACATAAACAAAATGAGAATCTTAACAACAACAACAAACATTTTTTTCACTACCTCTGTTTGAGTACAATCTGACAATGGTCAGTGATGATGTGTCCAATGGTGGTAAGCACACAGAGCCTAGAAGGGAATTGACTCTCAAGTACAGCTGTCAGAACACAGGGTTTCACCTTGAAGATGGTAGCCAGCCAGCCAGATACTAACCTAACCCAACCACCATGCAATAGATTCCTCACAATGTTTTCCTTCAGAGTTAAATAAAATATTTATTAATAACCTATATGTATACTAGCTTTCCGGCAAGTGATTTCACGCACAATTCGAATGGACAAAAAGTTGCCTATGTGTTACTGCTGGGTGTTAGCTACTTGCATACCAAATTTCATCAATATTAGTCCAGCCATTCCAGGGTGAAGAAGTAACAAACATACACACAAACTTTTACAATTATTAGTAGGATTACTTTTTTATTTATAACTCCCTATTCCCTGTGGCTTTACTCGCATTCCTGGGGTAAAAATTAGCCTATAACTTTTGGGGATAATGTAGTTTCTTATTAGAGAACAAATTTTTCGAATCCGACTGGTAGAACCAGAGATTAGTGTGTTCAAACAAACAAACTCTTCAGCTTTATTATTAGTAGAGACATAGATAGATAATAATAAAAAAACAGACTGTTAGCTTGTATTTAGTCACTATAACAGTAACACTTACTTATACATGGGTCCACTCATTTCAATCTCTCCTTCATTAGAGTTACGCTGTTCACACATCTCCACTGGCTCCTTCTCCCACTGCATCCTGACTGACTCATATTCTAGCTCTTTCTCTCTTCGTGCTGCGTCTAACAGTCTGAGCTCAGACTCTTTCTGTCTAAAGTTTTCGAGACTTTCCATAATTTTTCTGGTGATAAAATAATATTTTAAATTAATACAGTTTTTATGAAGAAAGAATATATTATATTTAACTGTAGAACAAGTCAATAATATTAGTGCCCTGATTAGGCACTTAAGAAGAACAAAAGTTACAGGCAGATAGATGATTTAATCTCAGTGGCTGGTAGGAACTGTACAAATGCCAGAAACAGATTACAATGGAAGATGGAGGAGGCTTTTAACCAGATGGGGTCCAAACCTTAAACTATATAGTTATTTTTTTACTATATGAAGCATATAGCTAACTAGCTACTGTCCCCCGGTTTCACCATGTTCCGAGGTATCTTATGTTTTCCCAGGTAAAAAAAGCTATATATAGGTAGCCTATATGTTATTCCAAGGTATGATCTCTATATGTGCCAATTTTCAGTTGTTTATACATGAAAGAGTAACAAAGTAACAAACATTCCATACATATACTCGCAAAACTTTTGCATTTATAATATTAGAAGGATAATGAGAATAAATTTGTTAAGAACAAAATTGGGGCCTTTATTACGCTAAGAGATTTTATCACAACAGAGAACTCACTCGAGCCCACTCCCTGTCTATCTCATTGTAGAAATATTCAGATTACCTTTTCCTATCAACAAGTTCTGGATGTAATGAACTGTCTGGTGCTGTTATAAGTGTCTGTACCGCATTCATCTGCGTCAGTGATTTAACTGTAGTCTGTTCGAGAATCTTTTTAATCACGCTATCTTCATATTCTGTGATGGTATGTTCTCCTTTCTCTTTTTGAGTGACTTGTTGTGTGACTGGAATATTTTAAATTTAAATCTAGAATTTTCTAAAGGATATAATGGTAAACATAAAGTAACGTAATAAGAATGTAAAAGGTTACCAGAAAACTTTTTGGCTTCTAAAAGTCTTAATTTTGCAGTAAGCAATGATAGCGCACTCGTTTTCTTTGAAATAATATCTTCAAACGATTCTCCGATATTCACCGATGTCAATTCTCCGGACGCTTTGCGCAACTCTTCTTCAAAGTTGTTACACACATTTCGCAAAGCTTTAAATGCGGACATTTTGATATAAATGGTCGATTTATTAAATATAAGTTTACACAATTATGTTATTTTTATTTTCAAAACAACCGTCGTTATGTTTTTGTTTGTTGTTCGGTTTGAACAAAGTTGCCAGATGATATATGGTAAATCCGACCTGAAAGAAAAGGTACGAAGAACTCTAAAAAGGTACGATCTGAACCACTAGGGCGTCGACAGTGGATAAATTCTCTTTGGGCGTCGACAACAGTGTCACAGCTTTATAAAATTTCCCTTGAGCGTTGACAAGCGTATCACACTGATTGTCAATATCCAAGTGAAGTGCCATAACAAATGATAAAACAGCTCTTTGATTGAAATAGGTACAAAAATGAAACCGAAGTTACGAATATGCCCAAAAAATTACGAATTTCGAAATTTTCGTACCTTTCTGGCAACGTTTTTGACTAATTGTTGTCTTATAAGTTTGCCAAAAAGCCGGCAAAAGTTCAGGGCCATACAGCCTTATTTGTTAGAAATACATACTCTCGAGAGGCTGAACGGCAACTCGCCTTATTATGATTTTATGCTATAGGGGCAGCTAATTTGATGAAGTATTTAGTATTGCTATCACTCCGCACTCACTCGACCTTCGGTGTTACTATTTGCTGCTAGTTTTACGGTAGGTAAGTATCATTCAATATTGAAATAAGCAAATTGCGATATCTTCAATAATCATGTGCCTGTCTCAATATTGAACGCACTACATCGCTGAAATACCTAGGCATATTAACAACGTTAGTTCTTTTGGTAGTTTGTAATATTAACTGATGAAAACCTTTCTAACCTGGGGGTCAAGAACGACCGCTCGAGCAATATTGATGATGACCTACGTGCAAATTCATTTCTTGCAATTTACAGCAGAGCCTATGTCATTTTAATATTTTTGTTGGTGAAAATGTAACTCATTTTAATTAATTGACGAATTTGAGAAATTTCTTATAATCTGTTATAATTCGATAATTAAATTGCACATCGATAGCAATATGGCTCGAGCTTCCGTAAGACCCTGATGAACCTTTGATTTTTGGGATTATTTTAGAAACTCGCCTCACAAATTATTAAAACGAATACATAATAATTATGAGATTTATTTATATTTAGGTTACATTAACGTGTCGTTATTCTTGTAGGTCATATCCTAGTTTAATCCAAGAACATTACTTTCAGTGGTTGGTAAATTATAGCTTGCTTCACTATCAGTGAAATGTAAAATAGTTTCATTCGATTCAAATTCAATTCCACCGATTGTCGTCGACGAACGGTATGGCAGAATTATATCTTTTGGGTCACTAACTGATTGTCTTGCAAACGGATTGTCAAATTCGAATCCGTACACTTCTAGAGTATGGTAGGATTCAGCCAAATTGGCCGTGTGTCCAGGCTGTATATTTTTTTTTCGATAGTTATAACTTTTATTGATGTCCGAATGTTTTTGTGATATTGAACGCGTCGAATTTAATAGCAGTGAATCTCTATTTCTTTTAGTCGATTTACGTGTAATCGACATTAAGTTTCGACGTTTAAATATACACTCGGGGTCACCACCATCGTTGTTAGTTTTAAAAGCTGATTTATCGAATCGTATTGATTTTTTACATTTACGTTTATTCCGTGCGATCACTTGTAGGGCTTGGAATATATTTTGTGGTTCTTCAAAGTCGTTATAGTCCATTCTAAGTTCGTCTTTTAAAATGTTCAATAATTCTTTCTTTTTATTCTTTTTATTAGGTCTGGTTGCGAGCGCCGCCCTTGGGAGTGGTAATTGTGAGTGTGGGTTTCCGTTTCCGGGAAACGATTTGGATTTCAGCCTCCTAGAGTTACCGGTTGATTTTAAATGCTCTATTTTCGGATTCAACGATTTTGCTTGAATACGTGGAGTCTGTCTATCATGCCAATTAGTTTCTTCTTTAATGAAATACTGTTGCTCTACCGGTTTTTGTGTTTTATCGGTTAATTCTGGTGTGTTCTCTTTATTCTCTTTTGTCACGTTCAGTTTCTTCGCCACTTTTTCGTCCATCATAAAATCCACTTTCGATGCACTGACATCACTCGACGGGATATCATATTCCGGCTTTACGTTATACACACTGAGAGTAGTCTGTAGTAAGTCAACAAAAAAGTTATACATTCCTTTTTCCTTCGTTTCTTCGGATACCAGAGTAGTTGGATCATTATCTACTATTACAACTCTCTTTCCTTTCGGTTTTCTGCCATCTGTCACACTTGTAGCTACGTCAACCGGTACTTCTTGATACTTATTTTTCGACTCAACCGTATCATCACTTTCTTGTTTAACAAGTGTAGGTAGATTAAGCCATCTAGTAGATTCTTGATCGTTGCAGCTTCCAGATGGCGTCTGAACAATATCTCTTTTTGGTTTCAGTACAATTACCTTTTGCCAATCGTTTTTATGTTCTTTTAGAACTCTAGACCTGTATTTATATTTTTTCTTATCTTGAGTATGGTCGGTATTATCTTCATGTCTTCTCTTGTACTTTATTTTTTTTTCTTCTTTGATGTTGTCGTCATTAATCTCAGGGAACTGTGTGCTAGCTATTGATTTGGATAAGATCGTGAACACGGATGCCAGGAAACGCTTTTTTCCTGGTCGTGGTCTTGGTGGTGGCTTCAATTGCCTCTGCGGTAATTGTGTAGCTGAAAAATTATATATATATATAAGATTGGTTTATTTTCCGTGAGTTTAGTGCAGGCATATTATACATAACGCCAAGACGTTCGATCATAGATATATGGTAACGAAGCCAACCAACCATCCCGGTCCAAAAGGCTTTAAACGCATTAACTATCTTTTCGTATGTTATGGCAGTTGCATTTGAGTCAGTTCCCTTCTAGGCTTTGTGTGCTTACCACCTGACAACATTGCATCATCACTGACCATGGTGAGATTATTCATCATAAAAAAAACTATCGCGATTCTTGTCTACTACTTTATACTTACTTTGTGTATTTAGTCCAATTTTACTTGGTTTCTTTTCAACATACATGCCGCGTTTCTTTAAGTTGACAGGTTGAAATTCTGCACTGCTTCGACTTTTCTTATTGCTTCGGCTGTCAGATTTCGTGGTGTCAGCACTGTTTGAAGACTTCGACTTCAATAACTTGGGTTTCGGCTCTTCCATTATTACTTGCAGTTTAAATGATTACGTGAAACATTATTTATCATTGATTAATAATGCCTACTAGTCTATTGCACCAGATTATTTTATTTTTGATTTTTATGCGAAAAATTTTGGGTTTTTATTTTGATGTTTTTTTTTCTTTTAATTTAATGGTGTGTTTTGATAAAAGACCAATGAGTTCCTAGATAGATTCGGGATTAGACTAGATAGATTTTGTAAAGGCCGACGCAAATAGTCTATGGGCTGGCGCGGTGACTCGGTCCAAAATGGTCAGCGTAAGGTTAACCATCAGAAAAAAATTTAAAATATACATAACATCCCAGGGTATGGATTGATACTAGGTGTATGAAGATTTTGTATGGCATCTATAAACTTGCCACGGCATCTATTTGCACGCGTTCATATTATATACCTCAGCAATTCAGCATTCAAAAATAATTTGCTTTCAATTAGCACTTACCTTTAGAGTCATGACTGCAGCCTATATATTATCTAAGTACCTACCTACTTTATGCTCTGATCTAAAGTAGTTTTAAAAACCAATTAAAGTCAAGATGGCTCAGTCACATTGACATTTTAGAATATGTAGAAAAGCTGTGAATAAATCCCAAAATAGTTAAAATTTTTAGTGATACTTATATTTAGGCTTACATGGAAAGGAAAATAAGGAAAAATGAACAGGCAGACAAGAGAATTAACGCTAAACTCGCCAAAGCTCAAGGTGACAACACGAGAAAAATTACAGTTGAAAAACCTGATAACACAAAAATCTTATTAGCTGACCGCGGCGACTCCAATCGCAAAACAAATCAAATAACCGATAAATTTAAATTAAACGTTAATGAAAAGAAGAAAACTTTTGATCAATCGAAGCCTAAAAATGTTGATTTTAGTTCTAATATTGTAAGTGGTGCAGATAAGGACGTTCCATCAAAAAAACCTTTAGATAAGAGAATTATTGCTACGAAGCAGAATAAACAGTCTGTAGACCTAGAAGAATGGAAGAACGTCAGAGAGAAATATACATATACATTGAAGTCGAAGAATAATCTGATCCTTTCATCGACTCTTGTAAAGAAAGATGAACAGGAGAATGTTAAAAATGAAAAGATTGGTAAGTTACCGTTTATCTAAATATATAGAAGGAAAACGTGACTGACTGATCTATCAACGCACAGCTCAAACTACACAACTAACTAACAGATAGCTGACGTAGGCTAAGAAAGTATTTTGAAAACTTAATCCCTAAGGGGGTACAATAGGGAATCCCGTGTGAAACCGCGGGGCGGAAAGCTAGTTTAGTATGGAATAAAAATAACACCGTCTTAAGTGATAATGTCGAAAGTGGTAAACATACGAAGCCTAGAAGGGATGGCTCTCAAATGCAGCTGCTGGAATTTTAATACACCAGTAGGTAAATTATCTTTTTCATTTTGAGGCTGGAAGCTAACCATAGTTAGCTATAGTTTCCTTACGATGTTTTCCTTCACCGAAAGCTCAAGCACGTACTAGGATTCGTATCCACGATCTTTGTTATTAGATATCATATAGGTACCATAATGTTTTAATTTATTACTAAAATGTTATGACAAGTTGCAGTTCTTTTCACAGGCAATCGTTCTAATAAAAATCTATCGAACTTTGAAACTACGCAACGAAAAGAAAAGCCCAACGAGTCAAATGAATCAGGTAAATCGGATACCAAAGCTAATAAAAAACCGGCGACCGATTCATATAGAAAACCGATTATTAAAACTATAACGTCGAAAAACGATGCTCGTATTTACAAATCAGTATCTTTTGTCGATCAAAAACGTCAAGCACCTATACCTTTACAAATTAACATACCAAGTGATGCGCCGAAAAAACATAGATCGAAAAAAATCCAAATAAATTCTTCGAAACTTAAAATTAAACCGGAAGAAAACGTCACTGTGAAAGAAAAACCGGTTATTATTCGAAAGAAAATTAACAAAAGAAAACAAGCGAGAAAGAAAAGGGAAACGATCTCCCCTGATGGAAGGAGGGCCATCTCGCCAGCCACGGAAGTCGCAAAATGGGCACCGACGTGTTTGAATCATCACACGAAACCATATTACGAAGCCTGGGTAAACACGACACTGGCAGCAATCTCGAAAAATTCGAAAAAGGATAAATTATTTTTTGAAAAGCATTTCATAAAAAGTTTTCAGAAGGCATTGGAAGAAAGGCCTGAATCACCAGATTTGATTTATGATAAAATTAATGACGAAAGATATACAGGACGAATTAGAGTGAGACAAAGGAAATAAAAGTAGATATACATTCTATAAATTCATAGTAAAATGCGTTTTGTGTATGCGAGTTAGGTTTGTTTATACCTTTTTAAACGGAACTCTGTCTAAAGAATTTCGGCGAGGTCCATATAAACAAAAAGTGTCTTAAAAAGTTCTTTATTTTGGCGACTGATTTCGACAAAGCCGATCTTGCAAGTGCTTCAGTTCTTGAGATCCGGAGGTGGCCCTGTCAAGACGGGGAAAAATCATGAATTTGGCGGCAAATAGGCGGGTAACCCTAATCTAATGAAAATGTGCGTTAACCTTTTTAAAAAACTTATTGTGTATTGGTAACTTGTAAATCGTTTATAAATAAAACAGTAACTTGAGGTTTTGAGTTTTATTTTGAAACATAAATGATCTTAATATTACAAGATATCTTAGTACTAAGTATAAAGGCTATTACATACGCCAATTAATATTAATCGAATGCTATTACACACAGCCACAGATTAAGGTTAAACGTTCCGTTGGAGCGTTAAATTCAAATTTTATCACGTTTTTTGCTAATTGCAGCTCAGTTATAGGTCGTAAGTTATCAACATATTATTTGCGACAAGAATGGTAGTATATTTACTGATTAATAACAAAAGAAATCATCAAAACATTCCTCCATGGTATATTAGTAACATTTTCATGAAATAGTCGTATATGTCAGTAATATACCTTGGAGGAACATGTTGATGATTTATTTTGTTATTAATCAGTAAATATACTACCATTCTTCTCGCAAATAACATGTTGATAACTTACGACCTATAACTGAGCTGCAATTTGCAAAAAACGTGATAAAATTTGAATTTCGCGCTCCAACCGAACGTTCCCCCTTGATCAAATGCTATTACACCACAGATTAAACAACCGTAATATTACAGAGTATCTTGTGAAATAGAATTATTTTTATCACGACATAATATCATTATGGTATAAGCATCTTATTGTTGGCATAAACATTAGAACATACACTAATTACTATTATGTGGAATCCGTAAAGAGAAAAATATAAAAATTAGAAAATATCAGTGTGACCACACACACTAAAACTTAGTTACATTAATAAAAAACAAAGATAACGAAATGAAACTATACCCCGATTCTCCAGCTTCCATGAACATCACATTATACTTATGCATGCTTTTGTAAAAATTCATAGTTTTTGGCTCATGTTGAAGCCGCGAGAAACGGGCTCCTTGTCCTTTAGGCAAACGCAAGACAATATCTCACGGGTTATTGGCCCTTTCGTTTGAATACATGCTTACATACACGCCATTGCCGCTATGATGCATGTAAGGAAGCACTTATAAAAATGCAAGGGCGGTGTTGTTATTACGTGAGCACCCTAAAGTGCGTTAGCGGAGGAAGAATGTCTGCCTGTTGGGTCAGTCATGGGGTCCGTTGGTAATTTTCCACATTCCTTTGGGGCCACATTTGTCACGTTCCTTCGTTCACAAATATAGTGCCGGTACGCTCACAGGTGACACGTCATTACTAATTTCGATGAAAGTTAGTCGATTTTTAAAAACCCAATTTCGGGAAAAATTTTAAAGAAGTAAATATGCCCGCGGAATTTTCTCGAATAGAATAACCACTGTTATGACAGCGTCATGTTAAAAAACCGTTGTGCTTTGTTAAATATGAGACAGTGTCTCAGTGAAAACTTGGTCAAAGCCTTAGTTAAAACCCAATTAAGGGAAAAATGTTAAATAAAGTTAATATTTTTGCGAGCGATTATATCTCACACATCGTCCAATCTAGAAGCATCGACCTTCAAGTGGCAATGAATGTTTTGAAATATAACTGTTTAATACAGGAATCTCATTAACTGGCTGTCCAGATAAGCTACCCAGAACTTATCGGCAGTCAGAATCTAAATCTGTCTTTAAAACTTCCCATGAGCAAAAAAGTATAAAAATATGAATGAGAATTGAATCTTTAAAGGAATTACAGCCATCAAAGTTGCTCCGTCTTGCTGAATCTTAAGATTAAAAGCCTTTCTTATAAATGCCCACGAATTTATCGTAAACATAAAAATATGTTTGAATAGCATTTATGAGTAAAGGAAAATTTGAAATCGAATATCTAATCCACATTAATTTATGGATTATGGAATCGTCATAGTTTAAATGAACGAGCCCACCCAAAGGCTCATGCTCTAGTACAGGAATACCTATATATAATCAAGGAAAAGTTTGTGAAACTACAACCCCCGAGCTGACGTGCGAGCATAGTCACTTGAAAGTTGAAATCAGTTGCCTGTTTCAGGTAACTAATGATTAGGTAATATTTGAAAAACCAGCATCATTTTAAAAACCAGTATCGTTTGAAAAGCCAGTATCATTTGAAATGAAAGCACAATATCACCAATATGACGAATATACACAATTAAGAGAATAATGCAGGAAAATTGTAAGATGTCCGGAATGTGTAATATATAAATGCAAAAATCTTTACAAAGCCATGGAAGTTCCAACAAGACTCGTCCAGATTTCTGGTCATTCTAGAAACGTTCACAAGTACTTTGAACCTAAGTTCAATTTACATTGCGACGGAATTTTTAGGAGAAACTTTCTTAAGATTGGATTAGATAAACGAATCAGATGAAATTTGAATTGAATTTTGAGGCTGACCCCTCTTAAGATCAAACTGATTCTACGGAATACAGTTTGACTTATTTCATCCAATATCAGCATCAACATATACCCGATAAGAGATCTGTAAGTAATTAACGATAGGCAAGTACTTGTTAGTGCCTTATTAAGACTTGAACTTTAAAAAATGTTTTATTTGTGAAACTACAAGCCCCGAGTTGTCGTGCGAGCATCGTCACTTGAAAGTTGAAATCAGTTGCCTGTTTCATTTGAGAAGCCAGTTTCATATGAAAAGCTAGCATAATTTGAGCTACATTCACAAGTACCTTGTTTTTTGAACTTTATGTTTAAGCTGAGCATCCACAAGAGATTAGCTAAGCTGTGTAACGTGTTTAAGCACCAATATAATCACTTCATTTACAAATCAAGATAAGTGCGTAAGAAAAATATGCGCCGCCTAAAATCTGAGTCCAATCATTTGAAAAGCCAGCATCATTTGAAATGCCAGACAAATAGCTTGTCGCAAATTCACGTAAATTAACTCCCATGTAGGAAATTTATATTCGACGTTCAAAAGTATCTCGTTAAGACATATTTTTTAGTAAATCTGTTTACAGATTGAGTCGTATTAAGGATAAACCGTGACATCGAAATGTGACCTTTTTTGACCCTCAACTATTTCAAGGCGAATAATAACAAAAGCAGTATTACATAAAAACACGTTTTTTTTTTGCACTATTCACGAATAGTGCTCAAAAATTCTGAATTTGTCAGGATTATAAAAAAATCATTAATTATTAAATTGTGCGTGCATTGTCACACGGAAATTGAAATGAGTTGCCTGTCTCAGGTAACTAATGATACATCATGGAAAACCCAACAATATTGGGAAATGAGTGAGTAACCTAAAGGAATAATGATCATGTATCTGTCAAATACTCCCTAGAGAATGTCTTCAAAGAGACGTGGAACAAATAGTATTGAATACGTTGTTTTATGTAACCCTCGATTAAGTGAATATATAATTAAAATGCAACTACTTGTAGTTGAAAAGATTCGTCACCCTATTTAAGCGGTTACGACATTAATTTCGAATGGCACGAAGGTGCAGAGACAGAGAAATTAACGATAGGCAAGTACTTATTAGCGCCATATTAAGACTTGAACTTTAAAAATTGTTTTGTTTATGAAACTACAACCCCCGAGTTGACGTGCGTGCATCGTCACATGAAAGTTGAAATCAGTTGCCTGTTTCATTTGAAATGCCAGCATGACGAATACTATCAAGAGAATAATGCAGGAAAATTGTAAGATGTCCGGAATGTGTAATATATAAATGCAAAAATCTTTACAAAGCCATGGAAGTTCCAGCAGGACTCGTCCAGATTTCTGATCATTCTAGAAACGTTCACAAGTACCTTGTTTTGAACCTAAGTTCAATTCACATTGTGGCGAAATTGTTTTATTTTTAGGAGAAACTTTCTTAAGATTGGTAGAGACTAATCAGATGAAATTTGACTTGAATGTTGGGGTTGTACCCCTCTTAAGAACTGATTCTACGGAATACAGCTTGACTTATTCCATCCAATATCAGCATCAACATATACCCGATAAGAGATCTGTAAGTAATTAACGATAGGCAAGTACTTGTTAGTGTCTTATTAAGATTTGAACTTAAAAAAAATGTTTTATTTGTGAAACTAAAAGCCCGTACGTGCATCATCACTTAAAAGTTGAAATCTGTTGCCTGTTTCTGGTAACTAATGATTAGGTAATATTTGAAAAAACCAGCATCATTTGAAAAGCCAGTATCGTTTGAAATGCCAGACAAACAGCAAATCATGAATAATGAATTAATGAAGTTGTCACAAATTCACGTAAATTAACTACCATGTAGGAAATTTATATTCGACGTTCAAAAGTATCTCGTTTAGACAAATTTTTAGTAAATCTGTTTACAGATTGAGTCGTATTAAGGATAAACCGTGACATCAAAATGTGGCCTTTTCGACCCTCAAATATTTCAAGGCGAATAATAACAAAAGCAGTATTACATTTAACGTAAATAGTGCTCAGAATTCTGAATTTGTCAGGATTATGAAAATTGAATTAATTATTAAATTGTGCGTGCATTGTCACACGGAAATTGAAATGAGTTGCCTGTCAAAGGTAACTAATGATACATCATGGAAAACCCAACAATATTGGGAAATAAGTAACCTTAGGGAATAATGATCATGTATTTGTCAAATACTCCCTAGATAATGTCTTCAAAGAGACGTGGAACAAATAGTATTGAAGACGTTAAGTTGTTTTATGTAACCCTCGATTAGGGGGAATTATGATTAAAATGCAACTACTTATAGTTGAAAAGATTCGTCACCCTATTTCAGCGGTTTCGACATTAATTTCGAATGGCACGAAGGTGCAGAGACAAAAAAGACTATCGAACGAACATGTGCACACAACATAAAATTTGAGACTTTGTAATGTTGAATTACTTTCCTCGGTGAACTGAACGTCTGTATCCACTGACATTAAAAAACACCTATCAGTTCTAAATTGGTAAAGTCCCCTGCAATGCCCTGCGCCGAGGCCTGTGCCCGATTCAGGGGCGCCCTCAAACGTGTTTTTGCCTGATTGAAAGCCTTTTATGTCTAGACATATACATCAAACATGATGTATGGTGACTTGGGTAAGTAACCGTCTAGTCCTGAACATCTTACAAGAACATGAAGCATAACCAGACATTCGACTCATACTCAAAGTTGTGGAAGTTCCAATCGGTCTAGTTATCATATTTGCAACTTTCACAAGTACCTTGTTTCTTGAACTTTGTCTTTAAACTGAGCATCCACGAGATAAGCTGTGTAGTGTGTTTTTTAGCATCAATAGAATGATTTTATTTGAAATTACAAATGAAAAGATTCTATTGGTGCGTAAGAAACACATGCGCAGCCTAAAATCTGAGTCAAATCATTTGAAAAGCCAGTATCATTTGAAATGCAATGCAAAAATGAATAATTATGAAGAATGTTTCAAAATAGAAGAAGTAGGTACTTCAATTAAGAAGTTGTCACAAATTCACGTAAATTAGCTCCCATGTAGGAAATTTATATTCGACGTTCATAAGTATCTCGTTTAAACATATTTTTAGTAAATCTGTTTACAAATTGAGTCGTATTTAAGGATAAACCGTGACCTTTTTCGACCCTCAAATATTTCAAGGCAAATAATAACAAAAGCAGTATTCCATTAAACGTGAATAGTGCTCAGAATTCTGAATTTGTCAGGATTATGAAAATTTAATTAATTATTAAATTGTGCGTGCATTGTCACACGGGAATTGAAATGAGTTGCCTGTCTCAGGTAACTAATGATACATCATGGAAAACCCAACAATATTGGGAAATAAGTAACCTTAGGGAATAATGATCATGTATTTGTCAAATACTCCCTAGATAATGTCTTCAAAGAGACGTGGAACAAATAGTATTGAAGACGTTAAGTTGTTTTATGTAACCCTCGATTAGAGGGAATTATGATTAAAATGCAACTACTTCTAGTTGAAAAGATTCGTTTCCCTATTTAAGCGGTTTCGACATTAATTTCGAATGGCACAAAAGTGCAGACAAAAAACTATTGAACGACCCAAATAATTAAATGAACATGTACACACTACATACAATTTTAGACTTTGGTCTAACTAGTATGCTGAATTACTTTCCTCGGTGAACTGTACGTCTGTACCCACTGACATTAAAAGACACCACGGTAAAATATAATGGTAAAACCGTATCAGTTCTTAATTGGTAAAGTCCGCCCCTACAATGCCCTGAGCCGAGGCCTGTGCCCCATTCAGGGGTGCCCTCAAACGTGTTTTTGCCTGATTGAAAGCCTTTAATGTCTAGACATATACATCAAACATGATGTATGGTGACTTGGGTAAGTAACCGTCTAGTCCTGAACATCTTACAAGAACATGAAGCATAACCAGACATTCGACTCATACTCAAAGTTGTGGAAGTTCCAATCGGTCTAGTTATCATATTTGCAACTTTCACAAGTACCTTGTTTCTTGAACTTTGTCTTTACGCTGAGCATCCACAAGAGATAAGCTGAGTAGTGGTTTTTAGCATAAAGAGAATTAATTTATTTACAAATGAAGATATTCTATTGGTGTGTAAGAAACATATGCGCAGCCTAAAATCTGAGTCAAATCATTTGAAAAGCCAGTATCATTTGAAATGCCAGCTTATGAAAATTGAATTAATTATTAAATTGTGCGTGCATCTGTCACACGGAAATTGAAATATGTTGCCTGTCTCAGGTAACTAATTATACATCGTGGAAACCCCAAAAATATTGGGGAATAAAATATTGTCAAATACTCCTTAGATAATGTCTTCAAAGAGACGTGGAACGAATAGTATTGAGTACGTTAAGTTGATCTGAATGTAACCCTCGATTAGGGGGAATTATGATTAAAATGCAACTACTTGTAGTTGAAAAGATTCGTCACCCTATTTCAGCGGTTTCGACATTAATTTCGAATGGCACGAAAGTGCAGAGACAAAAAAGACTATCGAACGAACATGTGCACACAACATAAAATTTGAGACTTTGTAATGTTGAATTACTTTCCTCGGTGAACTGAACGTCTGTATCCACTGACATTAAAAAACACCTATCAGTTCTTAATTGGTAAAGTCCCCTGCAATGCCCTGCGCCGAGGCCTGTGCCCGATTCAGGGGCGCCCTCAAACGTGTTTTTGCCTGATTGAGAGCCTTTAATGTCTAGACATATACATCAAACATGATGTATGGTGACTTGGGTAAGTAATCGTCTAGTCCTGAACATCTTACAAGAACATGAAGCATAACCAGACATTCGACTCATACTCAAAGCTGTGGAAGTTCCAATCGGTCTAGTTATCATATTTGCAACTTTCACAAGTACCTTGTTTCTTGAATTTTGTATTTAAGCTGAGCATCCACAAGAGATAAGCTGTGTAGTGTATTTTTTAGGCATCAATAGGATGACTTTATTTGAAATTACAAATGAAAAGATTCTATTGGTGCGTAAGAAACACATGCGCAGCCTAAAATCTGAGTCAAATCATTTGAAAAGCCAGTATCATTTGAAATGCAATGCAAAAATGAATAATTATGAAGAATGTTTCAAAATAGAAGGTATAAGAAGTAGGTACTTCATTAAGAAGTTGTCACAAATTCACGTAAATTAACTCCCATGTAGGAAATTTATATTCGACGTTCATAAGTATCTCGTTTAAACATATTTTTAGTAAATCTGTTTACAAATTGAGTCGTATTTAAGGATAAACCGTGACCTTTTTCGACCCTCAAATATCTCAAGGCAAATAATAACAAAAGCAGTATTACATTAAACGTGAATAGTGCTCAGAATTCTGAATTTGTCAGGATTATGAAAATTGAATTAATTATTAAATTGTGCGTGCATTGTCACACGGGAATTGAAATGAGTTGCCTGTCTCAGGTAACTAATGATACATCATGGAAAACCCAACAATATTGGGAAATAAGTAACCTTAGGGAATAATGATCATGTATTTGTCAAATACTCCCTAGATAATGTCTTCAAAGAGACGTGGAACAAATAGTATTGAAGACGTTAAGTTGTTTTATGTAACCCTCGATTAGAGGGAATTATGATTAAAATGCAACTACTTGTAGTTGAAAAGATTCGTCTCCCTATTTAAGAGGTTTCGACATTAATTTCGAATGGCACAAAAGTGCAGACAAAAAACTATTGAACGACCCAAATAATTAAATGAACATGTGCACACTACATCCAATTTCAGACTTTGGTCTAACTAGTATGCTGAATTACTTTCCTCGGTGAACTGTACGTCTGTACCCACTGACATTAAAAGACACCACGGTAAAATATAATGGTAAAACCGTATCAGTTCTTAATTGGTAAAGTCCGCCCCTACAATGCCCTGAGCCGAAACCTGTGCCCCATTCAGGGGCGCCCTCAAACGTGTTTTTGCCTGATTGAAAGCCTTTTATGTCTAGACATATACATCAAACATGATGTATGGTGACTTGGGTAAGTAACCGTCTAGTCCTGAACATCTTACAAGAACATGAAGCATAACCAGACATTCGACTCATACTCAAAGTTGTGGAAATTCCAATCGGTCTAGTTATCATATTTGCAACTTTCACAAGTACCTTGTTTTTTGAACTTTGTCTTTATGCTGAGCATCCACAAGAGATAAGGTGTGTAGTGTTTTTAGTATCAATAGAATGACTTTATTTACAAATGAAGATATTCTATTGGTGTGTAAGGAATATATGCGCAGCCTAAAATCTGAGTCAAATCATTTGAAAAGCCAGTATCATTTGAAATGCCAGCTTATGAAAATTAAATTAATTATTAAATTGTGCGTGCATTTGTCACACGGAAATTGAAATATGTTGCCTGTCTCAGGTAACTAATCATACATCGTGGAAACCCCAACAATATTGGGAAATAAGTAACCCTTAGGGAATAATGATCATGTATTTGTCAAATACTCCCTAGAGAATGTCTTCAAAGAGACGTGGAACGAATAGTATTGAGTACGTTAAGTTGATCTGAATGTAACCCTCGATTAGGGGGAATTATGATTAAAATGCAACTACTTGTAGTTGAAAAGATTCGTTACCCTATTTAAGCGGTTTCGATATTGAATTGAATTGATTTCGAATGGCACGAAGGTGCAGAGACGGAAAAGACTATTGAACGAACATGTGCACACAACATAAAGTTGAATTACTTTCCTCGGTGAACTGTAAGTCTGTACCCACTGACATTAAAAGACACCACGGTAAAATATAATGGTAAAACCGTATCAGTTCTTCATTGGTAAAAACCGCCCCTGCAATGCCCAGAGCCGAGGCCTGGACAATGTCTAGACATATACATCAAACATGATGTATGGTGACTTGGGTAAGTAACCGTCTAGTCCTGAACATCTTACAAGAACATGAAGCATAACCAGACATTCGACTCATACTCAAAGTTGTGGAAGTTCCAATCGGTCTAGTTATCATATTTGCAACTTTCACAAGTACCTTGTTTTTTGAACTTTGTCTTTATGCTGAGCATCCACAAGAGATAAGGTGTGTAGTGTTTTTAGTATCAATAGAATGACTTTATTTACAAATGAAGATATTCTATTGGTGTGTAAGAAATATATGCGCAGCCTAAAATCTGAGTCAAATCATTTGAAAAGCCAGTATCATTTGAAATGCCAGCTTATGAAAATTAAATTAATTATTAAATTGTGCGTGCATTTGTCACACGGAAATTGAAATATGTTGCCTGTCTCAGGTAACTAATCATACATCGTGGAAACCCCAACAATATTGGGACATAAGTAACCCTTAGGGAATAATGATCATGTATTTGTCAAATACTCCCTAGAGAATGTCTTCAAAGAGACGTGGAACGAATAGTATTGAGTACGTTAAGTTGATCTGAATATAACCCTCGATTAGCGGGAATTATGATTAAAATGCAACTACTTGTAGTTGAAAAGATTCGTTACCCTATTTAAGCGGTTTCGATATTGAATTGAATTGATTTCGAATGGCACGAAGGTGCAGAGACGGAAAAGACTATTGAACGAACATGTGCACACAACATAAAGTTGAATTACTTTCCTCGGTGAACTGTAAGTCTGTACCCACTGACATTAAAAGACACCACGGTAAAATATAATGGTAAAACCGTATCAGTTCTTCATTGGTAAAAACCGCCCCTGCAATGCCCAGAGCCGAGGCCTGGACAATGTCTAGACATATACATCAAACATGATGTATGGTGACTTGGGTAAGTAACCGTCTAGTCCTGAACATCTTACAAGAACATGAAGCATAACCAGACATTCGACTCATACTCAAAGCTGTGGAAGTTCCAATCGGTCTAGTTATCATATTTGCAACTTTCACAAGTACCTTGTTTCTTGAACTTTGTCTTTATGCTGAGCATCCACAAGAGATAAGCTGGGTAGTGTTTTTTAGCATCAATAGAATGAATTTATTTACAAATGAAGATATTCTATTGGTGTGTAAGAAACATATGCGCAGCCTAAAATCTGAGTCAAATCATTTGAAAAGCCAGTATTATTTGAAATGCCAGCTTATGAAAATTGTATTAATTATAAAATTATGCGTCCATTGTCACACAAAAGTTGAAATGAGTTGCCTGTCTCAGGTAACTAATGATACATCGTGGAAAACCCAACAATATTGGGAAACAAGTAACCTTAGGGAATAATGATCATGTATTTGTCAAATACTCCCTAGATAATGTCTTCAAAGAGACGTGGAACAAATAGTATTGAACACGTTAAGTTGTTTTATGTAACCCTCGATTAGAGGGAATTATGATTAAAATGCAACTACTTGTAGTTGAAAAGATTCGTCACCCTATTTAAGCGGTTTCGACATTGAATTTCGAATGGCACGAAGGTGCAGAGACAAAAAAGACTATCGAACGAACATGTGCACACAACATAAAATTTGAGACTTTGTAATGTTGAATTACTTTCCTCGGTGAACTGAACGTCTGTATCCACTGACATTAAAAAACACCTATCAGTTCTTAATTGGTAAAGTCCCCTGCAATGCCCTGCGCCGAGGCCTGTGCCCGATTCAGGGGCGCCCTCAAACGTGTTTTAGCCTGATTGAGAGCCTTTAATGTCTAGACATATACATCAAACATGATGTATGGTGACTTGGGTAAGTAATCGTCTAGTCCTGAACATCTTACAAGAACATGAAGCATAACCAGACATTCGACTCATACTCAAAGCTGTGGAAGTTCCAATCGGTCTAGTTATCATATTTGCAACTTTCACAAGTACCTTGTTTCTTGAACTTTGTCTTTAAGCTGAGCATCCACAAGAGATAAGCTGTGTAGTGTATTTTTTAAGCATCAATAGGATGACTTTATTTGAAATTACAAATGAAAAGATTCTATTGGTGCGTAAGAAACACATGCGCAGCCTAAAATCTGAGTCAAATCATTTGAAAAGCCAGTATCATTTGGAATGCAATGCAAAAATGAATAATTATGAAGAATGTTTCAAAATAGAAGGTATAAGAAGTAGGTAATTCATTAAGAAGTTGTCACAAATTCACGTAAATTAACTCCCATGTAGGAAATTTATATTCGACGTTCATAAGTATCTCGTTTAAACATATTTTTAGTAAATCTGTTTACAAATTGAGTCGTATTTAAGGATAAACCGTGACCTTTTTCGACCCTCAAATATTTCAAGGCAAATAATAACAAAAGCAGTATTACATTAAACGTGAATAGTGCTCAGAATTCTGAATTTGTCAGGATTATGAAAATTGAATTAATTATTAAATTGTGCGTGCATTGTCACACGGGAATTGAAATGAGTTGCCTGTCTCAGGTAACTAATGATACATCATGGAAAACCCAACAATATTGGGAAATAAGTAACCCTTAGGGAATAATGATCATGTATTTATCAAATACTCGCTAGAGAATGTCTTCAAAAAGACGTGGAAAAAATAGTATTGAACACGTTGTTTTATGTAACCGTCGATTAGAGGGAATTATGATTAAAATGCAACTACTTGTAGTTGAAAAGATTCGTCTCCCTATTTAAGCGGTTTCGACATTAATTTCGAATGGCACAAAAGTGCAGACAAAAAACTATTGAACGACCCAAATAATTAAATGAACATGTGCACACTACATACAATTTCAGACTTTGGTCTAACTAGTATGCTGAATTACTTTCCTCGGTGAACTGTAAGTCTGTACCCACTGACATTAAAAGACACCACGGTAAAATATAATGGTAAAACCGTATCACTTCTTAATTGGTAAAGTCCGCCCCTACAATGCCCTGAGCCGAAACCTGTGCCCCATTCAGGGGCGCCCTCAAACGTGTTTTTGCCTGATTGAAAGCCTTTTATGTCTAGACATATACATCAAACTTGGGTAAGTAACCGTCTAGTCCTGAACATCTTACAAGAACATGAAGCATAACCAGACATTCGACTCATACTCAAAGTTGTGGAAGTTCCAATCGGTCTAGTTATCATATTTGCAACTTTCACAAGTACCTTGTTTTTTGAACTTTGTCTTTATGCTGAGCATCCACAAGAGATAAGGTGTGTAGTGTTTTTAGTATCAATAGAATGACTTTATTTACAAATGAAGATATTCTATTGGTGTGTAAGAAATATATGCGCAGCCTAAAATCTGAGTCAAATCATTTGAAAAGCCAGTATCATTTGAAATGCCAGCTTATGAAAATTTAATTAATTATTAAATTGTGCGTGCATTTGTCACACGGAAATTGAAATATGTTGCCTGTCTCAGGTAACTAATCATACATCGTGGAAACCCCAACAATATTGGGAAATAAGTAACCCTTAGGGAATAATGATCATGTATTTGTCAAATACTCCCTAGAGAATGTCTTCAAAGAGACGTGGAACGAATAGTATTGAGTACGTTAAGTTGATCTGAATGTAACCCTCGATTAGGGGGAATTATGATTAAAATGCAACTACTTGTAGTTGAAAAGATTCGTCACCCTATTTAAGCGGTTTCGATATTGAATTGAATTGATTTCGAATGGCACGAAGGTGCAGAGACGGAAAAGACTATTGAACGAACATGTGCACACAACATAAAGTTGAATTACTTTCCTCGGTGAACTGAAAGTCTGTACCCACTGACATTAAAAGACACCACGGTAAAATATAATGGTAAAACCGTATCACTTCTTAATTGGTAAAGTCCGCCCCTACAATGCCCTGAGCCGAAACCTGTGCCCCATTCAGGGGCGCCCTCAAACGTGTTTTTGCCTGATTGAAAGCCTTTTATGTCTAGACATATACATCAAACTTGGGTAAGTAACCGTCTAGTCCTGAACATCTTACAAGAACATGAAGCATAACCAGACATTCGACTCATACTCAAAGTTGTGGAAGTTCCAATCGGTCTAGTTATCATATTTGCAACTTTCACAAGTACCTTGTTTTTTGAACTTTGTCTTTATGCTGAGCATCCACAAGAGATAAGGTGTGTAGTGTTTTTAGTATCAATAGAATGACTTTATTTACAAATGAAGATATTCTATTGGTGTGTAAGAAATATATGCGCAGCCTAAAATCTGAGTCAAATCATTTGAAAAGCCAGTATCATTTGAAATGCCAGCTTATGAAAATTTAATTAATTATTAAATTGTGCGTGCATTTGTCACACGGAAATTGAAATATGTTGCCTGTCTCAGGTAACTAATCATACATCGTGGAAACCCCAACAATATTGGGAAATAAGTAACCCTTAGGGAATAATGATCATGTATTTGTCAAATACTCCCTAGAGAATGTCTTCAAAGAGACGTGGAACGAATAGTATTGAGTACGTTAAGTTGATCTGAATGTAACCCTCGATTAGGGGGAATTATGATTAAAATGCAACTACTTGTAGTTGAAAAGATTCGTCACCCTATTTAAGCGGTTTCGATATTGAATTGAATTGATTTCGAATGGCACGAAGGTGCAGAGACGGAAAAGACTATTGAACGAACATGTGCACACAACATAAAGTTGAATTACTTTCCTCGGTGAACTGAAAGTCTGTACCCACTGACATTAAAAGACACCACGGTAAAATATAATGGTAAAACCGTATCAGTTCTTCATTGGTAAAAACCGCCCCTGCAATGCCCAGAGCCGAGGCCTGGACAATGTCTAGACATATACATCAAACATGATGTATGGTGACTTGGGTAAGTAATCGTCTAGTCCTGAACATCTTACAAGAACATGAAGCATAACCAGACATTCGACTCATACTCAAAGCTGTGGAAGTTCCAATCGGTCTAGTTATCATATTTTCAACTTCCACAAGTACCTTGTTTTTTAACTTTGTCTTTACGCTGAGCATCCACAAGAGATAAGCTGGGTAGTTTTTTTTAGCATCAATAGAATGAATTTATTTACAAATGAAGATATTCTATTGGTGTGTAAGAAACATATGCGCAGCCTAAAATCTGAGTCAAATCATTTGAAAAGCCAGTATCATTTGAAATGCCAGCTTATGAAAATTGAATTAATTATTAAATTGTGCGTCCATTGTCACACGGAAATTGAAATGAGTTGCTTGTCTCAGGTAACTAATGATACATCGTGGAAAACCCAACAATATTGGGAAACAAGTAACCTTAGGGAATAATGATCATGTATTTGTCAAATACTCCCTAGAGAATGTCTTCAAAGAGACGTGGATTTATGTAACTCTCGATTAGGGGGATTCGTCACCCTATTTAAGCGGTTTCGACATTGAATTTCGAATGGCACGAAGGTGCAGAGAAAAAAAAGACTATCGAACGAACATGTGCACACAACATAAAATTTGAGACTTTGTAATGTTGAATTACTTTCCTCGGTGAACTGAACGTCTGTATCCACTGACATTAAAAAACACCTATCAGTTCTTAATTGGTGAAGTCCGCTCCCTGCAATGCCCTGAGCCGAGGCCTGTGCCCGATTCAGGGGCGCCCTCAAACGTACTTTTGCCTGATTGAGAGCCTTTAATGTCTAGACATATACATCAAACATGATGTATGGTGACTTGGGTAAGTAATCGTCTAGTCCTGAACATCTTACAAGAACATGAAGCATAACCAGACATTCGACTCATACTCAAAGCTGTGGAAGTTCCAATCGGTCTAGTTATCATATTTGCAACTTTCACAAGTACCTTGTTTCTTGAACTTTGTCTTTAAACTGAGCATCCACAAGAGATAAGCTGTGTAGTGTGTTTTTTAGCATCAATAGAATGATTTTAATTGAAATTACAAATGAAAAGATTCTATTGGTGCGTAAGAAACACATGCGCAGCCTAAAATCTGAGTCAAATCATTTGAAAAGCCAGTATCATTTGAAATGCAATGCAAAAATGAATAATTATGAAGAATGTTTCAAAATAGAAGGTATAAGAAGTAGGTACTTCATTAAGAAGTTGTCACAAATTCACGTAAATTAACTCCCATGTAGGAAATTTATATTCGACGTTCATAAGTATCTCGTTTAAACATATTTTTAGTAAATCTGTTTACAAATTGAGTCGTATTTAAGGATAAACCGTGACCTTTTTCGACCCTCAAATATTTCAAGGCAAATAATAACAAAAGCAGTATTCCATTAAACGTGAATAGTGCTCAGAATTCTGAATTTGTCAGGATTATGAAAATTTAATTAATTATTAAATTGTGCGTGCATTGTCACACGGGAATTGAAATGAGTTGCCTGTCTCAGGTAACTAATGATACATCATGGAAAACCCAACAATATTGGGAAATAAGTAACCCTTAGGGAATAATGAACATGTATTTATCAAATACTCGCTAGAGAATGTCTTCAAAAAGATGTGGAAAAAATAGTATTGAACACGTTGTTTTATGTAACCGTCGATTAGAGGGAATTATGATTAAAATGCAACTACTTGTAGTTGAAAAGATTCGTCACCCTATTATGCGGTTTCGACATTAAATTTCGAATGGCACGAAGGTGCAGAGACGGAAAAGACTATTGAACGAACATGTGCACACAACATAAAGTTGAATTACTTTCCTCGGTGAACTGTAAGTCTGTACCCACTGACATTAAAAGACACCACGGTAAAATATAATGGTAAAACCGTATCAGTTCTTCATTGGTAAAAACCGCCCCTGCAATGCCCAGAGCCGAGGCCTGGACAATGTCTAGACATATACATCAAACATGATGTATGGTGACTTGGGTAAGTAACCGTCTAGTCCTGAACATCTTACAAGAACATGAAGCATAACCAGACATTCGACTCATACTCAAAGTTGTGGAAGTTCCAATCGGTCTAGTTATCATATTTGCAACTTTCACAAGTACCTTGTTTCTTCAACTTTGTCTTTATGCTGAGCATCCACAAGAGATAAGCTGTGTAGTGTTTTTAGTATCAACAGAATGACTTTATTTACAAATTAAGAGATTGGTGCGTAAGAAACACATGCGCAGCCTAAATTCTGAGTTGCTGACAGTTGAAAATACGTTGAAACGTATGAGAAAATCGAAATTTGGCAGTGAAGCGAATCGGATAGTTAGAATTAAGCAATACAGATAGACTATTCTATCCAATTTTGGTATCAAAATATACCCGATAAGAGAAATCCTTAAGTAATTAATAGGCCAGCACTTTTTAGTACCTTATCGTGAACTTTTTAAATTGCTTCTAGTTGACATGTCACACGAGTAGCCTGTTTCAAGTACCTATAGTTTGTAAAATATTTATAGCGGTATTAGTCTAATGTAATGAATGTAACTATCGACGTTCATAAGTGCCTTATCAGGGCCTAAACTGATTTTGATAGCAGGAGTCCTGTGTCAGCCAGCGCGATCTGAAAATCAACCATATGACATTGCTATAAGGTTCATCTGAATCTGCATATTCTTAATAGATTAAACAGATGAACTTTATTGCAAAGAGTTAAGGCTCATTTTCGTATCACTCTGGCTACTGTCACATGATATATTTTACAAAACATAATGCTACGTCTTAGAAACCCCAACATTATTGGGGTTTATACTCTCTGGTCTACAGAGATTTCAAATGAAATTACTAATTAATTATCATACATCATGTATCACAACAACCATAATGCCCTATCATAGAAACCATAGATATTTCTAGACATAGATTTACGCCATATCACCCACCCAAAAAAAAAAATATAAAAATAATTTTATTCTAGAATTTATTTTAACGTAAAAAAATCTAATATTAGTCACGTCACCTCTCTTTCTTACAAACATATTTAAGTTTTTTTAATGCTGTCAAATTAGTTAGTCAGTAGCCAATGTAATTTACGGGTAAATAGTCGTAATCAATAAAAATAAGGGTGGCGATGAAATTCACATTGAAACAAGAAATCGGACTAATTTGACAGTACTAAATCTCTTAAAAAGATATATAGTGTGATTGAAATAAGTATAGTTTGTGAACAGAATCGAAGCCTTATATGAAAAGGCTCTGCAGAAGTGACAAAAAATAGCCAAATGAAATAAAAATATTATTTTTTGGCTAACAATAAGTATTTACATAATATTACTTTTTACATATCACCATAGTTAGTGAGGCTGGGAGCGAAGGTGGTAAGAATATCAACATGAAATCGTGATCAAACATATGTCATGTTAGTGACATCATTTTAATTAAGTTTAAATAGCTGTCCCCCGAAGGTTATACTTCGGGGATAATGTAGCTACCTATTAATGAAAGAATTTTTCGAATCCGACTTGCAGATCCAGAGATTAGCGTGTTCAAAGAAACCGGTGAAACCGCGGGGACAGCTTGTCTGTTATAAGATGTTAGAAAGAGACGGATTTATTTTTAGACTTGCTTTAAACCGTCTTTAAGTAGATCTCAGTTTAAGTATTTAAAAACTAAAGGTCAGACTTAAAAATAAAAATAACAATACCACTGGATATTTTCTTAAGTCAAAAGTTACATATAATATACAAAAGCGTATTGTGTACAATAAAAAAAAACTAAACTTACACATGTCAAATTATTTACGTTTAGGTATGTGATAAACTTATAACCTAAATTACATAACATTATGGTATATTTTTGAGTAATAGTCTATGTAGAACATAGAATAGGCTTGTGTCCACTAAGAATAATGGATGGTTATGATTTTCTAATGATTAATCATGATACCTATGCAGATAACAAAAATCATTAGAAAAACTAAAGATTATTCATATTTTTGGAAAATAAATTCAGCAAACAGTGACAGTGAACATCAGTCAGGAAGTGTAAGGTCTAGACAGACGGAATACATTTCAACTGCATATTACTGCAAATTTGCAGTTTCAATGCAGTTAGTACGACTGCAATAAAACTGCAAACCAACAGTACAGCCAGATTGCAGTCGGTTGTTGGCGTGCAGTTTCAAAAACGTTCGAAGCTTTACATTTTAGTTAAAGTTAAATTCTTTGCTTGCCTGCTTTCAAAGAAAACTAGGTTGCTCGTGTCACTTAAACTAAAATTTTAACCGTAACCACAACCGACCGAGGGAGATCGGTCATCGTCAAAGTGACTCTACGGTCAAAGCATGGTAATAGTTAACTTTAACTAAAATGTACGATTAACCGGTCCTTAGAGGTTAAACTGGTCATCAAAAATATTATAAATAAGCTTATTATATCAAGTATTCTCGGTCTACTTAGCTAGCATCGCGGCGATTAGTTGAGGTGCAGTCGCGAGGTACATTCCCTCGTCTTGTTTCTCACAGCGCGTCACTAGCAGCTGTCCTCGTCCTTCGTCGTTGAATTTCATATGTTGGACCGCCCGCACTTGCATCTCAGCCGTCGGGTTTTTGGGGAAATCTAAGGTAGTGACATATTATAATAAGTTCCTAGATGACCAAGCTTTGCTCGTTTTCTTTTTAAAACGACATTTTATAAAAATGAAACCTAGCTAGATCGGTTTATATTAAATTTCATGAAAATCGTTAGAGCCCGTTTCCGAGATATATACAAGAATTGCTCGATTAAAGATATAGGATAATAATAAATATCTTGGGACATTCTTCACACACGGTTATCTGAACCCAAACTAAGCAGAGCTTGTACTATGGACAACCAGATAACTGATACACTACATATACTACTTTTTTTTTGTAAACACATACTTGTATAGATAATTACACTCAGACTCAGGACAAATAGACATGTTCATGCACACAAATGTTTGTCCTGGATGGGAATCGAACCCATGACCAGCGGCGCAATAGGTGGTGTCTTAACCAACTGCGCCAACTGGCCCGTCTAAACATTTGATTAGGAAGTTTACGTTAGCTTATTAGGATTGAAAATTAAAAGATCGCCGAGACCGAGGAATTAACGCCACGAACCGCAGGACGCGAAACCGGTGTCGAACGCCAGGCGGACTCTGCCATGGTAATCTAAGATTTATGTAAAGCTCCTTAAGACCACGATATTCAAGAAGTGATGATTCTAGATTAAGTTTTTCTCGGCATTATTCGTTGAAAGAGTCAGTCAGACTCTCCCTCGGACAGCGCGAGTCAGACTCGCTCTTGTCCGGTTTTATTTTTATTAAAGATTGTTTATTAATTTTCTTTTATCTGAACTGACATATTCTTGACCTACTTATCTTAAGGTCAAGATTACTTTGTACATAATAACCAGTCAGGCGTCGCTGTCCGTATTTAGCCCAACAATTTTGTTGGCATATGGCTTTTGTTTATAACAAGTAGTTTCCGTTACGCTTTTATTATTTTTAAATGTTATTTAAATTTCAACCTTGACAGGAAAATATAAGAATTATAATAATAACGTTTTTAAAGTCAATAAGGACAAGATTCGCCTGCAAAAGAGTTGCTTTTCACGACTTTCTTAGATTTTCCTTTTTTTTTATTTGTCAGCGCCGGCAGACTGGATAATGCACGTAGTTAAAACCCCTTAGAAGTGAATCTTACTAAATATTATAAATGCGAAAATGTGTGAGTATGGATGTATGGATTGTTGTTACTTTCACGCAAATACTACTGAACGGATTTGGATGAAATTTAGATCACAGATAGTTTATAACCTATATTAACACATAGGATACTTTTTATAGGGACCCGGGAAAACATAAGATCCCTCAGGAACGCAGGTGAAACCGCGGGGCAGAATGTAGTTTTGGTATTATTATTTCTTAGTGAACGCTTACACTTCACAAAGAACACAAATTTCACGTCTTTAGGACCAGCGGTTAAGGCCACCAAATTATTATTGTTAACTATTTTCCGCCCCGCGGTTTCGCCCGCGTTCCCTAGCGATCTTATGTTTTCTCGGGATAAAAAGTATTTTATGTGTTAATCCAGGTTATAAATTTGTGTTCCAAATTTCATCCAAATCCGTTCACTCGTTTTCGCGTGAAAGAGTAACAAACATACATACATACTCACAAACTTTCGCATTTATAATATTAGTAGAATCATAATAAACTAACAAACTAATAATAAACCATAGCCTATTAGGCGTCGGCCATCTGACAGCGGAGGTCACTGATAGCTAGCTAGTTAACTTTGTTTTTCCACATGAAATTTTCAAAATAAGTTCCCAGAAACAAAAGCGTTTAAATGCCGTCACATGGTTGTCCACTATAAAGGGAAATCTATTAAGGGGGAACGTTCGGTTGGAGCGCGAAATTCAAATTTTATCACGTTTTTTGCAAATTGCAGCTCAGTTATAGGTCGCAAGTTATCAACATGTTATTCGCGAGAAGAATGGTAGTATATTTACTGATTAATAACAAAAAAAAATATCAACATATTCCTCTAAGGTATATTAGTAACATTTTCATGAAATAGTCGTATATGTCAGTAATATACCTTGGAAGAATATTTTGATGATTTCTTTTGTTATTAATCAATTAGCAAAAAACTTGATAAAATTTGAATTTCGCGCTCCAACCGAAGATATACCCTTAAAGCTGTATTAAATGGTGGCGACGCCGGACTGAATATAGGTATTTACATTTTGATGGGTTAAAGGTTAAGCAGCTATCATATTTTTGTTGATATTATTATCATTGCGTTACAAGAGACACTATAAAATGGACGAGATAAAACTCTTAATTATTTCAATATTAATAATTTTAATAAATATAACAAACGCAGAATTTAATTTAAACATAATCTCAAGTGATACTAATGGCAATATATCGATAACATATTCCGGTATCGAAGTCGACGTGATAACTGACAGCGATATCCGATTATTTGGAATCGATACCGAAACTTTGAAAGAAGCAGTCAACAGACACTTCGGTAGAAAACCGAAAAATGTGTACTTAAAAAGCCCAACACCGTGGGGTGATTTATACAAGCAATATAATTGGGAGCAAATATCAAAGGTAGTATCGATAAAATCGGCACGAGTGGTGCGCGCTGATAAAAAATCAATCATAGTAACGTCCCAGGATTTTGATAACGTATCGAATAAAACGATTAAAGTGAACACCGGTATTAATCATTCGGTTGAAAATACAGTAACATCGAGTTGGACTGAATCGAATGAGACTCAGGTAACTCTGAATCGAATGTATTATACTGTATGTCATAATGTAATGTTGTGTGTTGTCTAGAATAAATGTTATTTCTTTCTTTCTTTCTTAGGTATCTTTAGGAGTTGGAATTGAAGTTGGCTTTACAACTGGCTCCATCGACTATTCGACTGATTTAAATTTCGGGCGCAGTGAAGATAAGTCGGAATCGGTAACAATCGGAACATCGACCGGTGTCGAAATCGAATTGCAGCCGAGACAATCGGTAACAGCACGATTGTCAGCGAACGTGGGGAATTTAGAAGTGCAAGTCGTTTACACGGCGAAGTTAAGGGGCAATTTGGCGTTGAATTTTAATAAAAAATACAAGGGGCATCACTTTTGGGGTCCGGCTGTTGGTAGTGTGATGAAAAGTGGTGGGATTGCGAACGAGAAGGTGATAGTGCAGCGAATTAAGTTCGGATACTACTCTGATGCTAGTTTGAAAGTGTTTGACAGTGTTTCTGGAAAGGTGTTATAGTGTAACATTTCATAGTAAATTAGACATGTGGACTTTGAATTTATACGAATATTTAATTATAATTCATTACGCGCATTTATGAGAGGTAATTTTGCAATATGCGTGATATTTTTTTTTGCTTTAATAAAAGTTCATTCATATATAAAGCAGTAAAAATAACCAAGATTAAGATAAGTTAATTAAGATTAATTCCTATATATTTCTAGCAAAACAGAATTTAGCATGGAGTTTACATGGCCGTGTATGTCGTCACATACTATGTTCGATCTCTCTGTCTAATCGCTGTCTAATTAATAGTTTAAACTGCTTATATCTTCCGTGTTTCTTGGCCGAATTATGAGAATTCAATTTATAGACTGGCCAGTTGGGTAAGACCACCTATAGCGCCACAGGTCGGTTCGATTCCCATCCAAGACAAACATTTGTGTGCATGAACATGTATGTTTGTCCTGAGCCTGGGTATAAAAAAATTAGTATATCAGTTATCTGGTTGTCCATAGTACAAGCACTGCTTAGTTTGGGATCAGATAAGCATGTGTGAAAAATGTCCCAAGATATTTTTTATTATTTAAATCAACCCCTAAGGGGGTACAATAAAGCTATTTAAATAGAACATACCAGCGATCTCAATGAGCGATGTAACAGCTGGTAACCCTGTGACGAACTCTGGCAACATCTTGCGTATCAAGTTGACGGGAACCACGTCCACGTTCCCGTAGTCTATGAAGCACAACCTGGCTTCAGGGCTGCCGGGGCCTGATGGTAGCTCCAGCAGGATTGCGCGAAACCATTGCGGGTCTGTTGATAGAGATTAAAATGATACCTTCGGTTGGAGCACGAAATTCAAATTTTATCACGTTTTTTGCAAATTGCAGCTCAGTTATAGGTCGTAAGTTATCAACATGTTATTTGCGACAAGAATGGTAGTATATTTACTGATTAATAACAAAATAAATCATCAACATATTCCTCTAAGTTATATTACTGACACAAATGTTACTAATATACCTTGGAGGAAGCCTCCACCTTAACATTTTATACGATAAGGTTGATACAGCTAGAGGCTACCAACTTTAGTGCTTTCCAAAAAAAAAAAAAAACATGTCGTCCGACTGTCGCACAAAGAAAGCGGGCTTCGTGTGCTTACCACCATCGGCCACATCACTGACCATGGTGAGATTGTGGTCAAACAAGCCAGCCTCTATACAAATATGTGCCACTCACCTGTATTAACCCTCCCTGAGTGCGGCATGGAATTACACATTTGTTTATCCTATTAATATTATAAATGCGTATGTATGTATCTTTGTTGCTCTCTACTGAACGGATAAGGATGACACTTGGCATAGATAGATCATACCCTGGAATAACATATAGGCTACTTTTTATCCCGGGAAAACATAAGATCCCTCGGGAACGCGGGTGAAAACGCATGGCGGAAGCTAGTTAATTTATATAGATCGATTCTAGTAGAGCATAGCAGGCCGAAAGGGTATAAAAGTATTCCACTATACAGATTATAAAAATATATTTTAGAGTGCAAGACAACACTGAAATATTTCCATACAAATTAAAAATAACACCGTACAAGGGCGAGTCTGATTCGCGCACCGAGGGTTCTGTAATTTCCTATGTTACTCTAAATACAATAGACTTCTTATAGGTTTTCCAAGAATCAAAAGTACGCTCGTCGATAATCTAGTTTCCTATTAGTGAAATTTTAGAATCCGACTGCTAGTTCCTGAGATTAGCGCGTACAAACAAACTCTTCTTTTATTAGTATAGATAAGGTAACTCACAAGGCGGGCATTGAGCGATGCACAGCTCCTCAGCTTTAGGTAGATATGGCTCCTTGCCTATATCACTGTTGCAGTATTCGGCCATCTGAAACAATTAATTGAACACCTTGTTATAGTCAGTTATGATAAATTAAGATTATGTTATAAAACTGAAAAGAAAGAGGAATAAAACATTTTATTTTTTGTGTGCCGACGCATAGACTAAAAATACAATATTAAACACTTAAAATAAGAAATAGGAAAAAAATATAAGAAGGCTGTATTGCCTTTGGCAATTTTTTTTATGTAACCATAAAGACTATTATAAAAATGCTATGTGCAGTTTTTGCACGATCTACTAATCAGTGGTACTCAATAGGGTAGTTGACACTATCAAAAATAAATGACCAAACACTAACTAATGCAAAAAACATCTAAAAACACGTGGAAATATCAAATATGTTGTACATTTAATGCTTTTATGATTTTTAATTACCAGTGGAACCACTAAGAGTAGATGATTTGATGCTGTGAAACTATGACGTCATAGTGTAATATTTCATACAAAATTCCATAAAAACTATCGTTTTGACATTTATTAAAAAGTAGCTGATTTGATATGTCAGTCAACTACCCTATAAATAGTTTATGAGTAGAACGGCTACAATAGGGAATATGCATTGCATGATATTTTTTTTTGCTTTAATGAAAGCTTTTTCATATATGAAGCAGTAGGAAAAATATTTCAGATAACTATAATAATAACTAAGATATAAGCCATCAAAGATTTATTCCTATCTCTTTCTAGCAAAACAGAATTTAGCATGGAGTTTATATGGCGTCAAAGTATTATGACATCCTATGTCCGATCTCTCTGTCTAATTAGTAGTTTAAAATGCTTATATCTTCCGTGTTCCTTGGCCGATTTTAACTTCACTTTTTGACATCTTTTTTACGGTACTTTATATTTTTTTAAGAAACGCGATAAAAAAAAACATGCATATTCCCTAGAACCTAACTTAAACTGACTATGACTTGACGATTTAACATGACTTGAACTTAAATACATGAAGAATATAAAATACATAATTTACTCCACTTGACACTGGCAAAATACACAAAGTGTGATGCCAAAAAGAAATAAAAAAATATTTATGATTTAATTACCCGTTCAGTGAGTGTAGTGAACACGTAGTTGGCGTGTTCCAAGCCGGCTGGGTAGGCGGCCAGAGACCCCACCTGCAGCATCGTCACATCCACTATATCCAGCAGCCCCCCTCCAAGCGGCAGCGGCACGTACTCGAGTACAGAGTGCATTAGTGGCTCCGTTTCTAATGGAAAAACATAATTCATGTTACACAAGCCGGCGAGAGTGCGGTCAAACATAGGCCTATACATAGTAAAAAAAAAAAGTCTAACCAGCTACTGTTTAATAAATGACAAAAAGATAGTTTACATGGAGTTTGTATGAAATACTGCACTATGACGTCATAGTTTCACAGCACCAAATGAATCTACTCTTAGTGGTTCTGGTAATTAAACATCACAAAAAGCATAAAATTTTCCTTGAGACGAATGGTCACGTGTTCGTTTCCTACAGTGAAGGAAAACATCGTGAGGAAACCATAGCACGGTGGTAGGGTACTTTATAGTACCCGCCTGCCTGGCTACCACCCTCAAGTTGAAAATCCGTCGCCAAGCACCTTCAGGTAAAAAAGGGTTATGTTTGTTCAGATGTAGAAGGTTATCCCCATAATTACTGGTTCCATTCATAAAATTCTTTCACTAATAGGAAGCTACATCATCCCTGAGTGCTATATGCTATACTGAGAATGCAGGTGAAACCGCTGGAAACAATAATATATAAACTTGCCAACAACATCACACCCTTTCTCCTCCAGTTTCTTCCAATCAGGTTTGCACATTTCAACAACTTTCAAATTTACATTCTCATTGTTCTTTGCAACCGTTAGGATGACCTCGCTGCCGCTCGGCGCTGACTTAGCACCCGACGGGATCGTCTGGAAATAAATAGGTATATCTAATAGGGTAGTTGACTGACACATCAAATCAGCTACTTTTTAATAAATGTCAAAACGATAGTTTATAAGGAATTTTGTATGAAATATTACACTATGACGTCATAGTTTCACAGCATCAAATCATCTACTCTTAGTGGTTCCACTGGTAATTAAAAATCATAAAAAGCATTAAATGTACCTACAACATATTTGATATTTCCACGTGTTTTTACATGTTTTATGCATTGGTTAGTGTTTGTTTATTTTTGACAGTGGTGCCGATTCTGTTGTTTACGAACTAAAATAAATTTAATCTCACTATATCTCTTTCTAATAGTAAATATAAGAGAGGGATGCAAGATATTTTAGTCCTGTCAGTTTAATCTCACACATTTCAACGTGAATTTAAGCGCGATCTTTATTGGTCACGACTATTTACCCGTACATTACGACGGTATGGATTAAACTGACAGCATTAAAAATGTTCTATCTTTTGTTCAATAAGGTTGACTTGAAAGAGAGGTGACTTGTCTAATATTAGTTAAGTTCGTGAACAACAGAATCGGCACTATTGTCATCTAGCCTATTAGATAAAAGGTAACCAAGGTACAACGTAAATACTATACTTACTACTAGTTCTACTAATATTATAAATGCGGAAGTTTGTGAGTTTGTATGTATGGATGGATGCTTGTTACACTTTCACGCAAAAACTACTGAACTGACGGTAGTGACGTCGGATGCCGAGACCAAGGTCCCGGGTTCGTATCCTACAATGAGCTTGAGCTTTCGGTGAAGGAAAACATCGCGAGGAAACCATAGCACGGTGGTAGGGTACTTTGTAGTACCCGCCTGGCTGGCTACCACCCTCAAGTTGAAAATCTGTCGCCAAGCACCTTTCGGTGTGTTCCGACAGCTGCACTTGAGAGCCAGTTCCTTTCTAGGCTTTGTGTGCTTACATCATCGGCCACGTCTTCACTGACCACGGTGAGATTGTGGTCAAACACAGGCCTATACATAGTAAAAAAAAAAAAAAAAAGAACGGATTTGGATGTAATTTGGAACATAAAGATAGTTTATTACCTGGATTAACACATAGGATACTTTTTATCCCGGGAAAACATAAGATCCCTCGGGAACGCGGGTGAAACCGCGAGGCAGAATCTAGTAACTAATACTATAAGTACACGTTACTTTAGACACCACCTATCACGCCGCAGGTCGTGGGTTCGATCCCAATACCGGACAAGTGCGAATCTGACTCGCGCACCGAGGGTTCCGTAATTTGGTTTAAGACTTTCTTTATTTCTCATTAAGGGGAAACGTTCGGTTGGAGCGCGAAATTCAAATTTTATCACGTTTTTTGCAAATTGCAGCTCAGTTATAGGTCGTAAGTTATCAACATATACGACTATTTCATGAAAATGTTACTAATATACCTTGGAGGAATATGTTGATGATTTCTTTTGTTATTAATCAGTAAATATACTACCATTCTTCTTGCAAATAACATATTGGTAACTTACGACCTATAACTGAGCTGCAATTAGCAAAAAACTTGATAAAATTTGAATTTCGCGCTCCAACCGAAGGTATACCCCTAAGAACAATTCACTTACATGAGAACTAAATATTTACTAACAAAGTAGGTAATGATTATGTTTCTATATTTCCTATGTTACTTACTCTAAATAAAGACTTCTTATAGGTTTTTATGTAATCTATAGGTAAATAACTATTTTCTGTATTTTTATTTCAAAATTTTTGGCCCAGTGGCTTCGGAGATAAGGGACATAATATGTGACCCAATATAGTTTACAAAAGTTTATTTTTAAATTTTCTAATTTACCCCACAAAATTGGCACCCATTTTTTAAATTCAATTATTTACGTTACACGTCCGTGTTCGGATCACCGACTTACATATGTTTACTAAATTTCAAATTGAGTATTTTGGGACAGACGGACAGACGCAAGAGTTATCCTATTTTCTCTTTCCGGAACCCTAAAAAAGTAGTACATGTTACATATCAGTTATCTAGTTTCCATAGTACAAGCTCTACTTAGTTTGTCTGATAACCGTGCATGAAGAACGTCCCAGGATTATATAACTTACCAAAGTCAACTCAACAGAATTATCCTTCAAGTGATCTAGATATTCCGTAGCAGGTTCTGTTATAGCTGTGATGTTACTGGATAGAACCACCAGACTTGACTGCGCGGGCACGCTCGATAGATCCAAGTTAGCCGGACACGGGTATAGCTTATCCAGGGTAGAAACTTCCGTGTTCCCTGTACACAAGATTTATTTATAAGAAACTATGAGGACTTTTTGGCGGGAACTTGCGAAGTGACGTTGCGTTTTCGTTTTATTTTCATAAAATCGTATATTTTGAGTTTTATTGAATATTATCGGTGGTATTTTGTCCAATAAAGATCAATATAAGTGCACCAGTGAAGTGAAATGAAATGATTACGTGTATAGTGGCTTTTCAAGTTGTCTCAAGAAGTCCATGAAAAGTTTTAGTAAAACTGCTACCATTGTACTAAAACCTAACTAAACTGACTGACTATGACTCGAAGAAGATTTAACATGACTTGAACTTTGAAACTTGACGATTGACGAGAATTTTATACATGAAGAATATAAAAATACCTACATTGCTCAACTTGACACTGGCAAAATACACTAAGTATGATGCCAAAATTAAAAAAAAAAATAGAAACTGAAGAAAGATAAAATTATTATTATAATCCTACTACACTTCTCAGAAAAATGGAAACACCTTGCAAGTTTATGTTTTGTAAGGATTATCAGAAAAATGTATATCTTTAGGAATATCACTTACATAGTATAAAACAAAGTCGCTTCCCGTCTGTTTGTCCCTATGTATGCTTAGATCTTTAAAACTACGCAACGGATTTTGATGCGGTTTTTTTTTAATAGATAGTGATTCAAGAGGAAGGTTTGCATGCATTTTATAGTACAAAAAAGCTGAGAAAAGCCGGGCGTAGCCGGGGCGGGTCGCTAGTATGTCCATAAAAATGGAGTTTCGATTTTTCTGATGAGAAGTATATAATAAATGCGATAGTTTGTAAGTATGGATGAATGTTTAGACAAAATTGTTATTCTTTGAATAAGCTTATTTTTATGTGAGATTAAATCTTTGAGATATGATTTTTTGTAAACAAATAGTAACATTTATGTCAGTAATATACCTTGGAGGAATATGTTGATGATTTATTTTGTTATTAATCAGTAAATATACTACCATTCTTGTCGCAAATAACATGTTGATAACTTACGACCTATAACTGAGCTGCAATTAGCAATAAACGTGATAAAATTTGAATTTAACGCTCCAACCGAAGCCTCCACCTTAAATGTAATTTATACAAATGGCTGAGTCAAAACTGTTTCTATACTATTAAGGAATTTATAGATTTTAATTAAAAGTCAAATAGTAAATGTATATCAAAGTTTTAAAATGGAAAATTACTGTAAGAATAATGCATGATACTTATTGTTTTTACTCTACTTATATGTTTAATGTTGCAATGCCCTTTCAGGGCTCATGTTGAGAACTAATTTGATAATGAGGAATAACAACAAAAATATCTAATTAGTCCGTCAGTTAGATTATCAAAAAATATTGGATACGTATTTTTAATTTTATCAAATCAATAAGAAATTACAAAGATAAGTCCCGTCAAAGTGCAGGATTGGGGATTGTGACGTCATTGTACAACTACTTTTTAGTACACTTTTTGCAGACCGGAAAATTTTAACGCACTGTATCTTCGTTATTTTTTGTTTTCGGATCGAAAATAAAAAAACACGTATCCAATATTTTTTGATAATCTAACTGACGGACTAATTAGATTTTTTTGTTGTTATTCCTCATTCTGTATCTTTAAATGTACCTACCACATGAAGCAATAAATTGAATTTCAATTTGATACCTCGGAGCGGAAAGCTAGTAAAATCATAATGTACTCACCAAATTCAATGTACTCGAGTAAGTACTTGTTCTGTTTCACGTTAGTACGTTTGCAGAGCGCTCGGTAATGCAAGCCGTCCACGTACGACGCGATCACAACCTGACCCTTCAGCGGCGGTTCTTTTAGAGGTGTTGCTGAAAAAAAAACAAATACCATTAAGTAAAAAAAAACCGGACAACGGCGAGTCGGACTCGCGCACCGAGGGTTCCGTACAAACCTGTAGATATATAAATTTATGCTTTTTGCAATTTTTCCTTTATCTGTGCTATAAGACGTTGCTTCGTACCAAATTTCAAGATTCTGAGTTCACGGGAAGTACCCTGTAGGATTTGATTCCCTTGCGAGTGTCGAAAATTTGCAGCATAAACGGCTGTATTTTTTGATTGCGTTGGCTTAGAAGTTCCAAGGGACAGTAGACCTGAGTATTTGATATGAATTTCAGCTTGATACCACCACGAGTTCCTGAGAAAAAAGGTCTTGACAGACAGACAGTCGAACAACAAAGTGATCCTATAAGGATTCCGTTTTTTCCTTTTTACGAACGGAACCCTAAAAGTAAGAATAATAAAAAAGGGGATATTAGACAAGTCATATAAAACCAGTAAAAACAACCACATCCATTAATTATTGATGCCTTCAACACATAAATAAATATCGTGGCGCGGTAAGTGGTGTCTTAACCAACTGCGCCAAATGGCCTGTCGAAATTATTTGTGATCATTTTTTTATGTAATCGTTATGAAGACGCGCTTTGACGAAGAACATTTGAGGAATAACAACAAAAAAATCTAATTAGTCCGTCAGTTAGATTATCAAAAAATATTGGATACGTATTTTTTAATTTATCAAATCAATAAGAAATTACAAAGATAAGTCCCATCAAAGTGCAGGATTGGGGCTTGTGACGTCATTGTACAACTACTTTTTAGTACACTTTTTGCAGACCGGAAAATTTTAACGCACTGTATCTTCGTTATTTTTTGTTTTCGGATCAAAATAAAAAATACGTATCCAATATGTTTTGATAATCTAACTGACGGACTAATTAGATTTTTTTGTTGTTATTCCTCAATGAGTATGGTGTTCATTTTGATTACCACTAAAGATACGTGGTGAAGACCCTATATAAGGCCCCTTATCAAAATCATCCATGACAGTCCAGTTGGCGCAGTTGGTTAAGACGCCACCTATCGCGCTGCTGGTCGTGGGTTCGATTCCCATCCAGGACAAACATTTGTGTGCATGAACATGTCTGTTTGTCCTGTGTCTGGGTGTAATTATCTACTTAAGCATGTATTTACAAAAATAAAAGTAGTATATGTAGTATATCAGTTATCTGGTTGTCCATAGTACAAGCTCTACTTAGTTTGGGATCAGATAACCGTGTGTGAAGAATGTCCCAGGATATTTATTTAATTATTTATCCTGTAAATATAATTTAGACTAACCGTTTCTAGCAAATAAGACGACGTCTTGCAGTATTGATTCGAATTCTTTCTGCGCCGCCGTTGAAGCGGGACGCACGACCGCGCGAGACAGTGACGTCACATCCACCAGCAGCACGCGGGAGTTGTGACTCACTTCCGGTCGGACAACGTCCGGTATCACGTTGGATGGTGCTAGAAAAGTTTGAAATGAAATATTTTTATAGAAATAGACGTGTATAGGGTAGTTGCCTGACATATTAAATCAGCTACTTTTTTATGTCAAAACGATAGTCTATAATATAGTATTTGTATGAAATACTACACTATGACGTCATAGTTTCACAGCATCAAATGATCTACTCTTAGTGGTTCTACTGGTAATTAAAAATCATAAAAAGCATTAAATGTACAACATATTTGATGTTTCCACGTGTTTATAGATGTTTTACGCATTGTTTAGTGTTTGATCAGTTATTTTTGACACTGTCGAATAGCTTGTTATAGTATGACACAACTTAGATGAAGCATCGGCAAAATTCATAAAATCGATCGTTCCCGAAAAGAGTGCGCCTACAACATTACTCATAAGTTAAAAAATGATCGGCAAAAATGATCTTGTTGAACGTTGAATGGCGCGATAATGAATGATTTTATTATTTGTGTAAATCGGAAGTGAAGTGTACGAAAACGATTTGTCGATGCTATATCTAAGTTGTGTCATACTGTATCAGACTCTAATGCACGGTTTGGTGTGGCACATCCTGGCAGGGCCACCATAACGGATTTGAATTCTAAGCCTCTCGCTATTTTGTCCAAAATATATATAAGATATGTTATAAACTCACCAGTTACTACTGCATTGACAACAGGATACTCGACGTCCGGCAGCCATCTTGAGACGTCACCAGAGCCCACGCTAGCACCCGACTCTATATTCTCTATGTCCACTCTGAAGCCATCACTGCTCTGTGATTTTATGGTGCATTTCAGGCTGTCGCCGAGCTGTTAATGAAATTTTTTTTTTTTAATTCTATATAAGTATTAAGATGTCAGAAGGTTGACAAGTAGGCAGGCGGTCCACCTGATGGTAAGTGGTTACCGTCGCCTATCGCCATTTACAATACCAGTGTAATTTGCTATGTGATGCCGACCTGTTACAATATCGAGAAGGCAACTGGCTCTCAAGTGCAATTGCCGGAACACACCGGTAGGTGCTTGGCTTGCTTATTTAGATTTTTAACTTGAGGGTGGTTTCAAGTGGTTTCAGTTTCAAGGTGAGGCGCGCTAATCTAGCTGTGCCGAGACAACGGTCGCGGGATCGAATCCTACAATGTACTTGAGCTTTCGGTGAAGGAAAACATCGTGAGGAAACCATAACATGGTAAGGCACTTTGTATTCCCGTCTGGCTGGCTAAAACCCTCAAGTTGAAAATCTGTCGCCAAGCACCTACCGGTATTAATTTAAGCTGCACTTGAGAGCCAGATACCTTCTAGGCTTTCATGTACTGACCACCTTCGTCCACATCATGACGACTAAGAAAAAACACACGGTTTATACATAGTAAAAACACAGTATGCAGCTAAATACCTTGACAGAATCCGCATTCAATAGACAGCAGAACTCCGGCATAGCTTCGTACGCGCTCGGCAATTTTCGGCACTTGTCGGCAGGTTGAAGAGTGACGAGTTTCCCGCTGTCGAGGAGAGCGGCGATTGTGGGAGTGAGACAGCGAGCGCGGTACCACCCGCCGTCTTCTGGGTTGAAGTACGAGAACGTTTCGCCTGGGGTTACACTGATGAGGAAATATATTTGATAAGATTTTTTTACGTTGGTACTAATTTGAAAGAAAGAAAGAAGTCATTTTTTATTCAAGAAAAAGTACATTCACGCAACATCACTACTCACAGATAATTATGAGTACCTGGTCCGAGCTTTTTTGGAAATGAAACCTAGCTAGATCGATTTATCGCCCCCGAAAACCCCAGCATACTAAATTTCATGAAAATCGTTAAAGCCGTTTCGGAGATTCAGATTATAGGTATACACAAGAATAGCTCGTTTTTTTTTTTAAGATTAAGACAACCCAAAACAGAAAAAAAATATATCATTAAAAATATATACAATTTTAATAACAAATCCTTTCATTTATATTTGTTTGATGGCCATATCAGTACGCACACATGCATTGTGAGTCTATGAATACTTTCACAAATACATTTCAAACGTTTCGAGCTTTGAAGGCGCCATGTTATCGTAGTTAATCTCTATGTAAGAGAAGGCTTTACTCACGTGTATTCTCCCGCATCTGCTTCACAATCCATCGCGTACTGCTCGCACAGAGACTGGTAGTCGGTCTCGTATTTCTCATGAACCGAGACGCACACGAAGCCCGCTTTCTTTGTGCGACAGTCGGACGCCTTGCTTTCTACAGACACGACCGCTGAGTCTCCGATCTGTAGCTTATCCATCACGCAGCTGTGAATTAAACATAAAGGAATTTTTATTATAGCTCTTTTTTTTTTCTATACAATGTCACGGTGGTCAGTGATGATGGCCGATGTTGGTAAGCACACAAAGCCTAGAATGGAACTGGCTCTCAAGTCCAGCTGTTGGAACACACGGAAAGGTGCTCGGCGACAGATTTTCAACTTGAGGGTGGTAGCCAGCCAGGCGGGTACTACTAAGTACCCTACCACCGTGCTTTGGTTTCCTCACGATGTTTTCCTTCACCGAAAGCTCAAGCTCATTGTTGGATTCGAACCCGCGACCTTTGTCTCGGCATTCAACGTCACTACCACTGAGCTATCATCGCTTTCTTGGAGGGACAGTACTCTAAATACTGGACAGCAAATTTTCAAAGGAAACATTCCTTTATTTTTAAAAAGAATCAAATCTACACTCAAAGATATCTAGAACAACAGAAAACTCACTTACGCACCTTAAATATGAAATGAAATAAATATTATTTATTCAAATAGATCTTCACAGGCACTTATGAATTGTCAGACTCTAATTCACAGTTCGGAAGGTAGCTTTTGCTGAGAAGATTCGGCAATAAACTCAGCAATTACTGTTTTCAAAATAAACTTCATAATTTACATCTATACTAATAATAAAGCTGAAGAGTTTGTTTGAACGCGCTAATCTCCGGAGTTACTGGTCCGATTTGAAAAATTCTTTCACTAATAGGAAGCTACATTATCCCCGAAGGATATACGCTACTTTATATCCCGGGAACGCGAGTAAAACCGCGGGTAACACCAAGAGATTATAAATCCTACTCACAATTTCGGTACAATCTTCTTCACAGGTGTAACATCACTCAAGCTTGCCGGCGCTCTAGCCTTGACTGCTTCAAGATCTTTCTTCACCACCTCAGGTTCCTTCATCACCAGTTTTGGTTGCCTCATCGGGGGTTTCGCTTCAATCTTCACTGGCTCCTTTACTGGTATGGATTCTTGGCGCGGAGGCCGTTTGGGGGATTCTTTAGCCGGCTTGGGTAAGGATGGCTTAGAATCTGAAGCTGGTGTTCTGTTCACTGTTGGAACTGTTGATGGAGACACGTTTGGGTGATTAAAGGGAGCACATATATCATCTCGGAAAGAGATCGTCACCGTATTAACTCGAGCCTTTAAGTATTCTTTGTATTAAACTCAAACTCAAAAATCGGTTTAGGCCCTGTTAAGGCACTTATGAACGTCGATAGTTACAATTAGACTCTACTACCAGTTCCACATACACTTAAGGTGGAGACTTCGGTTGGAGCGCAAAATTAAAATTTTATCACGTTTTTTGCAAATTGCAACTTAGTTATGGATCGTAAGTTATCAACATGTTATTTGCGAGAAGAATGGTATATATATATTTACTGATTAATAACAAAAGAAATTATCAACATATTCCTCCAAGGTATATTAGTAACATTTTCATGAAATAGTCGTATATGTCAGTAATACCGTAGTCAGTGATGATGTAGCCGATGGTGGTGCACACAGAATGCCTAGAAGGGAACTGGCTCTCAAGTGCAGCTGTCGGAACACACCGAAAGGTGCTTGGCGACAGATTTTCAACTTAAAAGTATCCTATTACCGTGCTATGGTTTCCTCACGATGTTTTCCTTCACGGTTACATGCTTACGTTAGGTTGACGCCTGGTTAGGGATGTGACTTTCAATTTAAACAATCGATTTTTAAATAATCAATTAATTTTCTTTGTATTTAAATCGATTAAAAAATAATCGAATATTTTTTCACATCCCTATCAGATTATAATTATGAATAAATGTCAAAGAATCAACTGCCAGTTGTACAAGAATCATTATTTCTTTTTCGACATAAGTTACGTGGTGCAGTTGCTAAAGAAACGTATAATTAGTAGTAAAACTACCATTAAAAACGATCGCGGGTTCGAGCATATATGGCCAAAAGATTTGTTTTTGTAGCAGTAAAAAATCGACAGAGAAAATAAAATCGATTTTGTATTAATCGATTATTAGCAATATTAAAATCGATTATTATAAGTAAAATAATCGATTATTTTTTGGTGACGATCCTTTTCCGAGTTAGCTAAATTAATCTAAATGTATGCTTACCCCTATCCCAGTTCTCTTCGCCGTTGGTCTGTTCTTGACGGGGCGGCGGTCGCTTGCCATCTTGGCTTCTATTGTTATTGTTGCTGTAGCCGCCGCGGCCACCTCTCGTACCGCGCCCGGAAACACGCGCCTGGGGTTTCTATTCAACATATAAACTTTCAAACTCCAAACGCGTTATTTAGAAATGGCTTTTTGGCGGGAACTTGCGAATTGACGTTGCTGTTTCGTTTTATTTTAATAAAATCGTGTATTTTGAGTTTTATTGAATATTATCGGTGGTATTTTGTCCAATAAAGATCAATACAAGTGCACCAGTGAAGGCAAATTAAATGATTACGTGTATAGTGGCTTTTCAAGTTGTCTCAAAAAGTCTGTGAAAAGTTTTAATAGAACGTCTACCAAAATGAAATACAAAATAGTAGTGTAAGATCTATATAGAAACGATAGTATTTTCTTAAAAAAAAAAAAATGCTATTTTTGTGACATTTTTGTTCAAAATGATATATGTAGGCAAAAACAATAAAATAAACAGACACATTAACCATATACCTAATCAAATCCGTGTTGCCAACTTCCAAAAATTCTTACCTCTAAAGTTCAAGTCAAAAATTTGTCACATTGTCATCGTCAAATTTAATTGATACTGATTGATTATACTATTGATAGGTTCAAAGTGTAAGTAATGAATCATTATAGACGGGTGTGTGTAAAGTGGGTCATTAAAGTACTGTTTTTAATTTCTTATTAAGAACATTACGATATGAGAGTAGATAATAGTAGTTTATGATACTGTTGCATAATAGGGGTTATTAACTACGAGTGTGAGTTTAAGTACCGAGCCGTAGGCGAGGTTCTTAATAGTATCACACGAGTTTTTAATACCTAATTATGTGCAGTATCATACAGTACTTTATCTAAACTCATATAAATAATGTCATTTAAAAAAAATGAATTTCAACCAACTTTGCAAAAAAAAAAAAAATTGATATTTTTGTGACTTTTTTGGTCAAAATGATATGTGTAGGCAAAAACAATAAAATATAATCATATACTTAATCAAATCCGTGTTGCCAACTCCCAAAAATTCTTACCTCTAAAGTTCAAGTTACAAAATTTGTGACATTGTCATCGTCAAATTGAATTGATACTGATTGATTATACTATTGATAGGTCCAAAGTGTACTTTAATAGAAAAAAAGTTATTTTATAGCATTATCTTGGGAACAACAACTGTACTATAATGAATCATTATACACGGGTGTGCCTAAAGTGGCTCATTAAAGCACTGATTTTGATTTCATAATAAGAACATTACGATATGAGAGTAGATAATAGTAGTTTATGATACTGTTGCATAATAGGGGTTATTAAACACGAGTGTGAGTTTAAGTACCGAGTATCACACGAGTTTTTAATACCTAATTATGTGCAGTATCATACAGTACTTTATCTAAACTCATCCAATAATGTAATTTAAAGATAAAAAATCGATAATATTTAGTCATAGGTTTTCATGACTCACGGGTATCGATTATTCGTCATTTCCATTACCGCCTCCACAATTTCAGATCCAAGTTTATTTCACCTTAGTATCACTGCTATTTTACTATCATTTTTGGCCAAAATAAAATATGTATGCAAAAAAAATCAATAAAATAAACAAACATTAATCATTATGGCGCCCAAATCCGTGTTGGGAAAAACTCCCTACCGCATACGCGACCACAGAGTAAATTTGCATCTAAAATTAAATTGATACTGATTGATTCCTAATTGTTTACAAAGAGAATATAATACTACGTTTAATTGTTTAGTCATGTCTGGCCACTTATAATGTTTTTTTCTTTATTATTTCGTTTGACAAGTTGACTGACAGTAATTGAAGTATTAAAACCCAAAAAACATTATAAGTGGCCAGATATGTCCAAATACTTGTACTTTAATGAAAAAAAGTTATTTTATCTACTCTCATATCGTAATGTTCTTATTATGAAATCAAAATCAGTACTTTAATGAGCCACTTTAGGCACACCCGTGTATAATGATTCATTATAGTACAGTTGTTGTTCCCAAGATAATGCTATAAAATAACTTTTTTTCTATTAAAGTACACTTTGGACCTATCAATAGTATAATCAATCAGTATCAATTCAATTTGACGATGACAATGTCACAAATTTTTTAACTTGAACCTTAGAGGTAAGAATTTTTGGGAGTTGGCAACACGGATGATTTGATTAAGTATATGATTAATGTGTCTGTATATTTTATTGTTTTTGCCTACACATATCATTTTGACCAAAAATGTCACAAAAATAGCATTTTTTTTTTTTTTGCAAAGTTGGTAGAAATTCAATTTTTTTAAATGACATTATTTATATGAGTTTAGATAAAGTACTGTATGATACTGCACATAATTAGGTATTAAAAACTCGTGTGATACTATTAAGAACCTCGCCTACGGCTCGGTACTTAAACTCACACTCGTAGTTAATAACCCCTATTATGCAACAGTATCATAAACTACTATTATAGCATTATCTTGGGAAGAAAACTGTGCTATAATATAATTTTTTAATTTCATTATACACGGGTGTGCATAAAGTGGGTCATTAAAGTACTGATTTTGATTTCATAATAAGAACATTACGATATGAGAGTAGATAAAAGTTATTTATTAAGCTGGTGCGTATTACACACCACCATATCTCCCTGCCCTGTCCAGCTATCGCGTATCTTATGGTGGTAATCGTAATGGACAGTTACCTACGGTAAGGTATGTTACCTAGTTAATCATCATAATTTTTAGGGTTCCGAAATTAAGAAGAAAAAAATACGGATCCCTTATAGGATCACTCGTGTGTCTGTCTGTCCGAAAATACTGGACTGCATTGAGTTGAAGTTTGGTACATATATGTAAGTCGGTGACCACAAACACGGAAGTGACATTTCTGATACCCTAACCTACCTTGGCCCCATAGCCTTTTGATCCTTGTCGGAGACAAAATTGATTAAGCTAATAAAAATCGCCGATTTCTCGCTGACTGTATTTTTTTTTCAAAATCTGTAAATGTCGATAGCTCAAAAAATAAGGGATGGTCGGGTAGGGAGGGGCTGAAGTTATTTTTTTTTCAGAAAATAGGTGAAAACCTACCTACCTACCTTGACCTACCCCCCCCCCCCCGTATCTCCGAAACTACTGAACCAAACATTTTGAAGACAATACGAAAAACTATAGATTACAGAAAAACCTATAAGAAGTTTATAATATTTAACATAGGGAATTACGGAACCCTCGGTGCGTAGTCAGACTCGCCCTTAACCGGATTTTTTTTTTCTGGACCCTGATAAAAAATTCACCAGTATCCGGACCCCACCTAAAACTATTGACCGACGTCTGAATTAAAGTACTACCTGATTCATATCAGCTTCGTCATCTTGGCGGGGCGGGTCTCGCTTGGCGGCCTGGCTGGTGTGAGGCTGACGCAGTGGCGCCGCCGGCGGCAATCTGTATACGTAAAAATTTTAAACAAGTTTGGAATTAAAAATAAAATGGGATCACTTTGGCGTTATAATGAACCCAACGTAAAAATAATTATTAAAATCGGTTCGTAGAAAAAAAAGTAATGCGTGAACATAAAAAAAATACATGCAACCAAATGAATTGAGAACCTCCTCTTTTTTTGAAGTCGGTTATAATTTGAATATGATTTAATGCATGCATGCATAATCAATCCTACTTACACTACATGGTCCCTGTCCTGAGAATCTTTCGCGTCGTTTCCTGATTGCAATCTGTAAAATAATCCTCTATACACCACAAGTTTTTTTTTTATATATGTTAACGGAAAAGTATCTAATCCGTCATTGTATACATTTCCTAGGAAATCCATACATTTCCTAAATATCTATCGGAGTACTACATTCGGTATATTTGTAAGGATAGCGGTATTTGGGGGGTTGTAAGTGAAAGGTACTTTTGTGCGAATACTTGCTATTCTATGCAAAATACAAAAAATAACCCCAACCTATTTTTTTCAATAGTTTCTATATATTTCCAAGTATCATTATTGTTATAATTTCCTAGGGGAAATACACAGGAATTGTATACAATTCCTATATTTCATACATTTCCGGTAACATATACACAATAGTCGGGCACATAAATCACCATGCAGACAGGCCAGTTGGTTAAGCCACCGCCTATCGCGCCGCAGGTCGTGGGTTCGATCCCCATACAGTACAAACATTTGTGTGCATGAACATGTCTGTTTGTCTCGAGTCTGGGTCTATTTATCCATATAAGTATGTATTTAGAAAAACAAAAGGAATTTATGTAGTATATCACTGGTTTCCAATAGTACAAGCTCTGCTTTGTTTGGGATTAGATAACCGTGTGTGAACAATGTCCCAGGATGCAGTATATTACTCTATCTTTATAAACCTTAAGACGTCCACTGCGGGACAAGTAATCAACTTTTAACAAAAAGAGTAAAACCTTCAAAGTCAATAAAATTAAATGTGACCACCTTGGAGCTATACCGAACGGAACGCAAAAAGAACATTAAAACATTTGACATCTGTTTCAGTTGCATCACTAGTTTTCATGAAAGTTTTATAATTGTGTAGTTACCTAGCAAGATTATGGCATACACTCCTATGCCTCTCGCGCCAGTCCCGCTGCTGGCAAGCGGGCGAGCAGTAGGGCGCGAGGCCGCAGCGCGCGCAGTAGAGGTCCGCGCGGGCGCCGCACCACACGCACGCGGTGGACCACTCGCGCTGAAGCCCCGGAATTGTTAGCTGCCAGGGGGTTCAACTGGTTATGTGTGTACGCTTGTATACTCTGTGCTGTGGCGCTTTCATTATCATTGTCAAGATAATTTTGCTTATTGATGTGAAGCTAACTTTGCTAATGATTGAAACTAACTTTGTTTATCATTGAAGCTAACTTTGCTTATCATTGAAGCTATTTATCATATTGTGAAACTGAATTAGCTAATAATTGAAGCTAACTCGGCTTATAATTGAAACTAACTTTGTTTATCATTGAAGCTAACTTTGCTTATCATTGAAGCTATTTATCATATTGTGAATCTGACTTAGCTAATAATTGAAGATAACTCTGCTTATAATTGAAACTAGCTTTGTTTATCATTGAAGCTAACTTTGCTTATTGAAGCTAACTCTACTTATCATATTGTAAAAAGTAACTTTGCTAATAATTGAAGCTAACTTTGCTTATCATTGAAGCTAAATTTGGTTATCATTGAAGCTAACTCTGCTTATACTTGAAACTAACTCTGCATCTAACTTTGCTTACTTTATAGATGCTTGCAAAGTTCTCTTTACACCTTAAATTTTACTTATCTTATATACTAGTGTCACTAAGGAAGATTTGCGTTATATATAGCAATTGCATGCTCAAGAGATATTTAGCATATAGAATAGCATATATTTGTTGAAATCAAGCAAAAGAGATACAAAATCTGAGATTACCGATGCGTATACAAGCATAACAAAATTTAGTTTTTAACCCCCGACGAAAATGAGGGGTGTTAGTTTGTAGTGTGTATAGTCTGTTCTATTTTCTTTTTAATTTTGTATCTTGTTGTGGTTTAAATTATTATTATGTTGTTTGTTACTGTCAAGTCTTTCGTGATGTCGCGTCGCTAAGGGTTCGACTGAAAATCAGTTCTGAGATACCCTTTTCGACATCGCGCATTATTGCGGATTGTTTTTAGTTCATTGTATTGTATGTATTTTTTGCTCTTTGTTTGTAATCTCTGTAATTTTGTGTGTATGTTGAAATAAATGTTTTCTTTCTTTCTTTCTTTCTGTTCAAAAAGAGAGCCGTTCCAATTTTATATTACAACCATAATTAGGAGCTGGTTTCTTTCTGTCGGCATTTTAATTAATAAACTAATTAAATAGTTACCGTTCTAATAGGATCAAAACGGAACAGGCGCGTTATTTTTAGACCGGCAACACGCGGCCACGAGACTGTTCTTCATATTTTTTTTTATAAATTATAAATTTATTGGCATAAAACATTTTACACTTTTTATATGAATCCATAGGCTCCCGAACTAGTGAAAACTGTGTTTCAGGAGCCAGTGGCTTCTCCCAAGTCATTATACATAATTTGCCTTTTGCAATACAACGAAACAGATTAACAATTTAAAAAAAAAAAATCAAAAAAAAAAAAAAGAAACTACAAATTAAATGAAAATAAAAAAAAAAATCCTCATTTACGAACCAATTATTGTATTGCCGCTAAACAAAAAAGGTAAATAAGTACAGCAGCGCCCTCAATTTCCACGACGGGTCTCTTTCTGAACAGATTTCTACCTGTGTGTCTATCTGTGGCATAGCTCCTGAAGCGATTTCGAGTTCTTAGCTATTTTGCAAGAAAATCCACTCAGCCGTTTGAAGATCATCCGGTTTTATCGGGGGTTTCTTATTTTTAGGGTTCCGAAAAAAAAATGGATCCCTTATAGGATATATTGGACTGGATTGAGTTGAAAGTTGGTACACATATGTAAATCGGTGACCCAAACATGGACGTGTTACGTAAAGAAATGAATTTCAAACTTGGGGGCTAATTTTGGGGGGTAAATTAGAAAATTAAAAAAAAAAGTTTTGCAGAGTATTATAATATATTAACTCGCATTTGTCCGATTTATTTTGAAATTATATTAGATTTTAGAGAGCTGTCAATAGAAGCTTTGACAAGTTACAGTAAGCATGCTGTAGCATTTCATGTGACAAATCACGAAGATTTGTATTATACATAACGAATATTTCATTTATCATCACATATATTTCGCGTGAGTGTCTTTTTGTACGTCATTTGCTTCCTAACATACTTATCAGTAATCTTCAAAAATAAATTTTAAGGTGGTTCGAACGCTAACCTACCATGTTCAATGTTTGTAACTATCGACGTTCATAAGTGCCTTACCAGGGCCTAAATTGAATAAACGAGTTTTTTTGATTTTAGATTTTTGTATTTTCCAAAAACGTGCAAGTGTATTTTGTACTACTTTGTAATTTAAATAAACAATATCTTTCTCACAAACACGAACATAAAGGAAACGAAATTATAATCAAAAAATTAGTATTTAATTAAAAACGTAAAAACTAAACACAGAGACAAGGACGAAATACAGAAGCTGAATCACACAATGACAACAAAATTATTAATAAAAGAACAATTAAAACAAATGGTTAAAATAAAAACGCATTCACTAATTAAAAATACTTACCCTACAAACTTATGTAAAACGGCTAAAAACTAATATTTGTATGAAATGGTACAAGGAATGTTATTCAATAGTATGGATTTTAATTTTCGGCGGGTAATATTCAACACAATTACATGGATAATGTAGGTAGGGTTTTGAAATGCTGTCAGACGTTTTTCTGAACTAAAAAACAGGCAAATTGAAAACCTAACACTAAACTGTAAAATACAATAACAATACTGTAAGATTAGTTAAACTAATTAAAAGATTCGATGGCGCAAACAGGCAGATTTTAAATAATCTAGAAATAAAACTTCAATTTCTCTCCACCAATAGACGGATCGAAAGTGTTTCCTCGAATAATAGCAACAGATTGCTTATCAGCAAATAAAGTAAATTTACCATTATTAGGATATGCTGTTTCAGTATAAACCTGCCAGAGTTCAGTATTAAGACCAGGGTTTTTATCCTCTAAAAGGTCGAAGATTATGTTCAAATCTTCTTTGTGGTCTGGTAGAATGCTCATAGGTATAGTCAGTATTACTTTGCAGTAACCTTGGTTATCAGGCACCACAAAATCCGTGTCAACTGTCTTCGGAGATTCGGATTCAAAAATGATCGGATCTAAATCAGATTGACAACCCGTTGCTGTATAAAGTACTACATTTTCGTCTCCTATTTCGATTTTATCTTCTATATTTCTATCTTCGTCTATTTCCATGCATATGTTATGATCGCTCTTTGCATCCTCAGTGGTGTTGACATATAAGTTAGTTTTGGAATTTAAGTCTTCTCCTTTAGAATCTGTTTTAAGTTCAGCAGGCTTCTTTTGCAATGAGACCTTTTTCGATCTAGTTTTGCGACTTTTGACGTCACCGGTTTTTCTTTGAGCATGTACTTTAATGAGGGCTTCAAGACTTTCTTTGGGCTTGAGAAGCGACTGCAGATGTCCTAGTTTGAACTCTACAGCATTATCACCAATGAATTTATTGAAATTTTCGCTTGCAATTACTTGAGCTGAAAGCTTGTCAATTTGTAATACTACATCAAGTTTAGTTTTAGATCGCACAGTACTAATTTTCCTCCAATATTTCGTACGCAATCTAGGATTTTGCTTTTGCAGTATAGCAATAACTTCATCAGTATTTTTATCAGTTTTTAGTACCATACTTATAATACCAACTGCACCTCTAAATTCAGTTGATTTCAAATTAATATTTAGTGTTGTATTGACATAAGGCACAGTTTGCTCCATCCATTTTCTCGAAGCCATATTCTGGCATATAATAAATATGACGCCATCAAATAAGTACATGTCATGGAATTTCGGCATGGTCTCATTAGTCAAATGTCTGTTTTCTATAGATTTACAAACAATAGTCTCGAATGTTCTCTTAATAGAGTGGAATTGGGCCTCATCAATTCTCATTTCTGGATAGTTCGATGGACCAACGTATAGTTTTAAATCATCAGGTATCAAGTTGGAATAGTGGTAAGTTCTAATTTTGGACAGTGGAGCGTTCATTATATCTTGATCAATCGGTACGTACATATTCTTCAAAATGGTATCTTTTAGTTTTTTGGCATGACTATCTTCATCGTCTTTAACAATTGCTTCATCGATGCTGACATCACGTTTTTGTCTATCTATTACTCTGAATGACAATTTCTCACCTTCGTAAGTAGGATCAAAATCAGGACTTTTTATAATTTCTAAAGATTCAGGATCGACACCGAATTGTCTCTTCTGCTTCCCAGCAACGTCAGAATAGTATTTCCAACAGTCGGGCTTCAAACCTGGATATTTAGCTTGTAATTTAAGAAGAATTTCAAGTGATTCTAAATTAGCGAGTTCTTTGGGTAATCGCATTACCAATCTAGTATACCTAACTAAGTTTGTTATGTCTCTGAACGTTAATTTCAGGCCTGTAGAATTAATGAATTTAGATAGAACTTCCGTTAAGTAATCCTTGGTTTCTAGACTATCACAAATATATATGACTGCACCGTTAGATAGATAAATATCTTGGAATTTCGGAATTATTAGATTTGTAAAACGCTGTTGTTTCATGTCCTTATGCAAATAGTCCTTAAATAAATGCTTTAGTCTTCTAATATGTGTACCTTCTAGTTTATTTTGTGGATAACCTTCTAGAGTTATCGCTACTTTTAGTTCATTTTCGACTTGCAAATAATTTGTACGTCGATGATATGCTATTCCTCTGTTGCTATCAATATTAACATTACTATTTCTGGACATGAGATTATCGTTACTTTCAATAATCGATTCAGTTTTATCAGAGATAGCAACAACAGATGTAGAAGCTTCAATGTGAACTTCTTCATTGGTACAATTATCTGATATCTGAATATGTCCCAGTTTTTCATTGTCACGATCACTGCTGTAATTAATCGTTTCATCAGACCAAACTAGCACTTCGTCTTTATCACTAATGTACTTAACATCTTTAAGCTTATCAAGTACTCCTTGTTGTAAAGAACAGTCTAGTTCTTTCTTCAGTTCAGAATTAACCTGAACATCAATATCATCTTCGGTAGTATCACGCACAAAATCAACTTTATCGCATTTCGCATTTACAGTATTTCTAACGCTAATATCCGATGTATTTCTAGGAGTATTTTTTTCTGATTTAAGTTCCTGTAAAAGTTTAACTCTAGACGCGACGCTACTTAAATCCTCATCCATATCGGACAAAAGGCATTCGTAATATATCTCAGTATATCCAGTTAGTTCAAACTCCATCTGACTGTAATCGATAACATTTTTGAAATTAGGTCCACGAATAATTTCTCCGGACACCCTATCAATTAGAAAAGACGTACACTCTATGTGTTCTACACTTTTCTGAGCGTAAATTTTCCAGGACTCAGTCTTGAGCGCGGGATTAAAATACTGCAAAAGTTTGAAGGCATCTTGAGCAGTGGCTGGCCAGCAACATTGAGGTATTTTTAGCACGGCAAGACATAGACGCTTTACTTTAGCTTTTAGTAACACTAGATTATTGGACATGCGTTCCTGCAAGCCTGGCGAGATTCGAACCATCCAATCTCTAGTCTGTAAATCTTTGCAAATACAGACTAAAGCACCTCTATTTAAATAATAGTCCAAAAATGATGGTACATTCTTTAACAAGCCGTTTTTTAGCTGCATATCAATGACGTCAGTGAGTGATTTTTGGAATAACTCCATTTGGCGCAGTCTCATTTTAGATTTAGGGTACCCAGCTAAAGCGATAACAAGTTTTAGCTCATCTTCTACTATGTCCATATAATCTGAATTTCTGAGCTGTATCAATCTATTGGTTTCATCCGCCTCATCCTCGCTATCACTGTAAAAGTCACTATACTTAAAATCGCAGGTTACCTCACTTTTACTACGTTTCTTAATTTCGAATTTCTTGCTAGTTGCATCTGATCTCTTACTAACAGTGTGTTTACTATAATCAGTTCTCATCTTACTATCTGTTATATTTGTGGTTTTACTGTCTACAATCTTACTGGAATACCCGGATTTTTTACTTGTATCTGTAACTTTACTTGTTAAGTCCGACTTATCTTGGTATTCCCGCTTTGTGTGAGTATCGACACTTCTATCTTCTGAACAGAGTACGCAAGTGGATGGAGTGGAACTACCATCTTCAGAGCTGGTCAGTTGGTCCCACGTCTTCATCTTGGCCTTGCAGGAGCATACAGTGTTTTCTTTCTGTAGAAAAACATCCTATGTATTGCTCTGTCTGTGTCACTAGCTACTCTTTTTTCGACCTTATTCATTTAGTTAAAAAAGCCTGAATCTGCATGCCCTCCTCATAACTAAGCGCCCAAGCCTATAGTCTCCAGTCTGATGAAATAAAGGTACGAGTTAATTTTGAGTATGAGTTTTGCCTGAAATCGTTGAGAGCTGTCCTGGAATTACGTGACGCAGAATTTGGGTAGAAAAAGAGCTGAAAACATTTGATTTAGATAAATTATATAACATTTTATTACAACCGAATTTATAATACAATCATAATATTGAGAGCACATTATGTCACGAACTCTAGAAACCGACAAAATATGTTTCAGCTATTATTTATTAAATACAATATTTTTTTTGAAACAGAACGCAAATTTTGACAAAATAAACTTGAGCTAATTTTAATGAACATGTATTGTGTGTAATAAAATATCAAATTATTATTTACGAATGATGTTTATGGTTACCGGCGCGCGTCGGAGCGGCCCGCTTGTACAAGTACTACCTACCAGCTGTGCGCTCGCTCGACGACCGCAACGTATGTCACTCACGCGCTACCTTTCATATATTTAGATTTAAGTGTAGGTATTGCGATGAGAAATGTGCGAGATATAATAAGCAGTGCATCTGTTACACACACCAAACTATACCATTTTAGTTTTAACCATAATATACATATAATATTAATAAACATGCCAACGTCAACTGACAGAACACACTAATTGAAGGATACATGCAATGCAGGAGGCAGTATTTTTATGGACCTTTTTATTCAGATCAGGGGCTCTACCTCGTATCTCTGGTGGTAATCGTAACGAACATCATGAAAATCATCCAATGAGGGCTCACCACACCCATAAAATGGTCTTCGTCGTAGCGTGTCATTGGATGAAATCATTATGATTACCACCAAAAGATCTGTGATAGCCCGGCAGCTCAATAACACCGTATTATTATATTGTCATTGGCCATGTGTGTCAATTGAACACCGGGGAAGAGAGTCAAAATTAATTTACTAGTTTCGACCTTAAGAACAACACAAGTCAAGTTAAATACAAGTTTGTAGTACATAATTAATACTACAAATATAAGTCATGCAAAAGACGAGAAACTTACCGAATCGCCTGCTCCGAAGCTGACGTCACCATCTCGAGATTCTGCGGACCTGGAATTATTGAAGGCATCAACAATTTGGTCCTTATTTTAATACAGGAGAGGTGCTGTAGGACAGGTAGAGTCTTACGATAGGTAGTCTTAGGACAGGTAGAGTCTTACGATAGATAGTCTTAGGACAGGTAGAGTCTTAGGACAGATAGCCTTAGAACAGGTAGAGTCTTAGGACAGATAGCCTTAGAACAGGTAGAGTCTTAGTACAGGTAGATTCTTAGGACAGGTAGAGTCTTAGTACAGGTAGAGTCTTAGTACAGGTAGAGTCTTAGTACAGGTAGAGTCTTAGTACATGTAGAGTCTTAGGACAGGTAGAGTCTTAGGACAGGTAGAATCTTAGGACACAAGGTTCACGAGTGAGGTCAATGGGTCGGGTACTAGTCGGGTAGGTATTGCGGGGAGCGTTGTGTTATAGCTTAAAAATTACGATATCTGTAACCAATGAATTCTGACATAATTGATTTCTATAGTGTTATTATAGGCATTCATTATAACCTTTTCCCAAAGTTTTCGGTCGGCTGTCCCTTACACCCGGTATGCTATCTTATTATCAGAGGAGTGGGGTACGTGGTTTATGAAGTGTATAGGATGATGAAGAAATTGTAATGCCACTCACCTGGATTTACCCACCCTGAGTTCAGCATGGAATAACATTTTTATTTATTTATACAATATGATTTTAGTAGGGTATAGTAGCCCCAAAGGGCATTGAAGTATAGCTTACTAGCTTCCGCCCAGCGGTTTCACCTGCGTTCCCGATGTATCCCATGAGGTATGGTGGTAGCTTGCACCTTAGATTAACACATTGATTACTTTTTATCCATCGGGAATATAAGATTGCGGATATAAGACACTTCATTTAAAAATTATAGAAAGGCAAACTGGAAGCAAACACCCAGCCGATAACTGTGCGTCTAATGAAGACGCACCCAATTCTCGGTGTGTTGAAATAGTATACTAGCTGCCACCGCGGTCTCACTCGCATTCCCGGTATAAAAAGTAGCCTATAACCTTCGGGGATAATGTAGCTTCCTATTAGTGAAATATTTTTTCATATCGGACCAGAACTCCTCCATTAACACAAACAAACTCTTCAGCTTTATTATTAGTATAGATAGATATAGATAGGTCACTCACCTCTCATTATTTAAGTTGCGGACCACAATCCTGCCATCAGGCAATACACATTGAATGTTACTGGTGTTGTGGCTTGACTGAAACAAACAGACAATAATACATTACTTAACCTTGTGACGAAGACCACAGTCAAATATTTGAGCCATCAATGTTTAATTTGATCAATTGATTACTTATAATGAAAGTAAGATAGAAAGTAAACAGTATTTTCTTAAAATAATAATACAGGCTGTATTTTTTTTTAAATCAATTCCCTGAGACACAATTCTATTTTTCGAAATCCCAAATATACAGTTTTAGTTCTTATCAAAATCGGCCTCGAGACTCCTTTCAGCATTTTTCGCTACCTATATTTTAGGTTTTGGCCTACCACACCCACATGAAAAAATATCCTGTATATTTATCTCTCATGTTCTTATATTGCAATGCTACATAGCACATTATACATATTACATTGTTTTACTGACATAATAGGGATCCTTAGTCAAACAAAGAACCCTCATTAGTTAGGATAGTTGGATATCTTTGTGTAAAACCGACGGCCGCTGGGGCAAAAAGATTCTCGAGTGGCGACCACGAATCTTGTGAGGGTCGCCGGATCGTGAAGATCCTTGGGGAAGGCCTTTGTCCAGCAGACGTCTTTCAGCTGATATGATGATGATGAAAACACTTACAGATCTCTTATCGGCCTGCTTCAACAGCAGCATGCGGTGCTTGCACTGTAGCTGCTCCTCGCGCACCTTCAGCTGTTCCAGCTTTAGATTCTCCAGCTCTAAGTGAAGCTCTGGATCTATCGCATCTTCCATACCCTGAGGGAGATTATAATAGTTATGTTATACCTATAGAGTAGAGTCTATTGTAAAACTAACTGGTGACATTTATAAGTGCCTTAATGAGTTTTGATTTTGATTGATTTTTGATTTTATTCCTAGTAATTCTGAAAGGGTAATAATAAAAAAAATCGGCCAAGTACGAGTCGGACTCGAACACTAAGGGTTCCGTACCATCTTACAAGGTTCAATAATATGTATCTTTTTAATAATTTACAAGAGGAGTTATAACAATATGTATAGACTAGCCCTTACCCGCCCGCTTGACTGGGCCTTTTTTGAGTAAGATTTCTGAAAATAAAATTGAGCAAAAAAAGTAGAAAAAACCATGATATGTATGAGGTATATACCACGTTAGAGCAATTGATAAGATTAGGACAGACAGACAGCGGTCTCAGTAATAGTACCCAAAAGGTGACAACGGAACCCAAAAACATTAAGTTTGCATAGCGTTAATTGCTCCTTACCATTTCATCATCAGGCATGGGCAGGTCTTCCATGTTGTTACCATTAGCTAAGTTGTTCTGATTTCTGTAATGGAACATGAATTTTTTATCAATAATCACAAAATTTGTATCGAAAAAAAATAATGCTAAGCAAGAAGTGATTTAAATATAGGATGGGATATAAAACCATCACCCCATCTGAAAACCAGCACTGCAGCATTTAGTTTTACAGCATAATGCTGAGATGTCCTTTTTAGGCCTCACACTACATATAACTAAATTTGTTTTAATGTCTCTTTTCTTTTTTATTGTTTGTGTGCGAGTCCAAAAATAAATGCTTTTCATTCTTTCTTTTTTTAAATTGATGCAATCCAACATGGTTAGCTAGTGATATTAAATATGTTTATGCTGGTGTCTGTCCTACTACAAGATAAATACTTAATTCATAATGAAACCTATCAAATGAGCTGGTAAATCAAGTTTTGAGTAAAATAGGATTTGAATCATTAGTATTCTAATCTACACTAATTTTATTTAATAAGATTCACAGCAAATCCAAATAGAATCTACTATTATTATAAATGCGAAAAGTTTGTGAGAAAGTATTTTTGTTACTTCTTCACACTCAAACCAATTTTGATGGACCCTGGATTAACAGATATTTTCACAGGTTATGGGCTCTATTCCCATCCAGGACAAACATTTATGTGCATGAACATTTCTGTTTGTTCCGAGTCTGGGTATGAATTTACAACAAAAAAAAATAGTTTATGTAGAATATCAGTTGTCTGGTTTCCATAGTACAAGTTCTGCTTAGTTTGGGATCAGATAACCGTGTGTGAACAATGTCCCAGGATACCTTCTATATTCTATACTAATAATAAAGCTGAAGAGTTTTATTTGAAAAATTCTATCACTAATAGAAATTTACATTATCCCGAAGGTTATAAAGCAATTTTTATCCCAGGAATGTGGATTAAACCATGGGGGACAGCTTTCATATTTTGAAGGATCTTAGCTTAACAAGTATTTAAAAAGAACTGTTCACTAAAATTATTATATCATATTATGTGTAAAACAAAACTTATTTATTCAGCTATCATATTTCTCAGAATATAAGCACAAAGGGTACCTTTCAAGTCTGTAATACTATCATAAAAATTACTAAGGCCATTTATCACTAACAATTGAGACACTGGATTTGAAAAACTACTCTACAACGAAGTCTTGCAATAATGAACTCGCTTGAGAATACAAAGTTCGCGAGAGATCGGCGTCTCATAAAAACATAAAAAAAAATTGATATCTACCCCCAAGTGCACCATTCTACCGCGATACCGCCAAGAAAATTCTTTCTAAATTAGAAGTACTTGCTTTTGAAAATAGAAAATAGGTGTATTATTTTTTTATTCAGATTAGGAACCTACGTACCTACTTTAATATAGCTTTTAATTTCACGATGTTTAGATAAAATATATAGTTGTTGTTAAGGCTTAGGTCACTACGCGAATATCAATTTAATCAAAAGATTCTTGATCAATTGAATTCATGGTATAATAAACTTAATTCCTTGTTCTTTTACATGCAAAACAAAGTTAACACTTACGCAGAATGATTTTGCTGCATCGACGAAAAGAATTTGTTCAAAATCATGGCGTCTAAGAACTTTTATGAGAATGAAAAAACACTACGATTTATAGAAATAATTGACTTGCAAATGAAAAACTGCAAAAACTACACTAAAAACACTTGTTTATAAAAATTATCACAATTACAGGTAATCTTCACCGGCAGATTCGAACTGAAAAGTTATAAACTGTTTCTCTTTCTACTTCACGATGAACAAGTAGTAATAACAAACAATTTAAACCAATGAAAACGCTCGACTTTCGCGCTGCACGTTTTGTTATTGGTCGTTTATATTTTGATTGACTAATGATTTTTTGTATTAAAGAAAGACACAATTTGATTGGTTCGTTACCATTTTTAGGTGTTTAGTGAGTGGGCACTGGTATAGATACTATACAGCCAAAAAATTGATGAATGCTTGTGGATGACTGAATAAAAGTTTTTACTTTTTTAAATATTTAGTACAATAAAATAGATTTGAATGAGAGTGCGCTAAAAACGTGATAAAATTTGAATTTCGCGCTCCAACCGAATGTATACCCTTAATAACAAAAGAAATCATCGACACCATTTCACCGAAGTTATAATGACGATGACGAATGAGTGTGGTTTTCGCGCGGTAAGCGGTTACCCTAGTGCAGGGATGGCGAACCTTTAACGTATCAACGTGCCTTTTTTCTAAAAAAAAAAATGTTTAATGAGGTCATAGACGTGCCATCAAATAATTTTGACTTTGTGATTAATTGGGAAAATAATAATAAATACTATCAACTCAAAACGTTTTGTTTACTACAAACAATAGGAAAACATTATAGTAAATAAAGATGCGTAGGGATCACTCGCGTTCGCTCATCATATAATACCTACTTCATACTTTTTTTCGTAAGTAGTGAATTTGATTTTGTAATCAGTGACGTGCCCAAAATATTGAGTCGCGTGCCACGCGTGCCATTGGTTCCCCATCCCTGCCCTAGTCTATAGACGGTTGCAACACCCAGGCCGGTGGTATATAAATAACATACAAGGAAATGGGTAGGTAGGTACTTGAGAAGTAATAAATAAAACAATACATTTTTTTCTTTATTTACAAACTTACCTATAACTATGCCCCCGGCTACTGCCACTTGCGTCATCTCTGTAATTGCCTCTTTCCCTCCTGTTGCTTGTGTTCGTTCGTTCTCTTTCTTTCGGATTCTTGGAGTTGGAGGGCTTAAATAATAAAAAAATATTTTTATTTATGGGGGATACTTATGGCGGGAACTTACGAAGTGTCGTTACGTATTCGTTTTATATAATTTCAATAAGATAAACAAATGAACCATTGAAGTAAAATGATTGGTGATTTAAAATTTAACTTGACACTGGCAAAAAATAAGGCCTATTTCATGGGATTTGGTTGCCATACTAAAAATAAAGGAGTAATGCTCACGGAAGGACACGCGCGACAACAGAAATTCAAGCTACGAATAGTGCGAAAAGGATCTTTTGGCAGTTGAATGACATCGGCAGGAGGGCTCTCTAACTTTTAACATTATCTCTCTGATTATTACTTTCGGCATATTATTCGATTAAAATAACGAGCGAAAACAACACAACATACAACAACGATAAGCGAACAGAGCGAACTCTCAAAAAGTTCGATTCGATTTAGGCCACAAGATCCTTGTCGCACTGTAGTCGAAGCTCGTAAAAGTACACAATACACTACACAAAACCGATTACGCTACCGTCCTCGACGGCGAGGACCGCCGCGACGTCCTACTCAGTCTCGTCTCGTTCAAGCGGCCCGAGCTGCAGTAGCCGATTTACAAATTTGCCGCCAGTAGGCTAGGTATTCAGTTTTTGCCGCTCCTACTGACCTCTGAAATTCCCTATAGTAGCCTAAGTAGTTCGCAATCACATTAATTACAGTTAATCTGTCAATGAAATTGCAATTTCCTCTATCGTCTTACGTCAGCAAAAAAAATAAAAAATACTATATTTAAATTATAATATGGAAAGTGTAGTAGAATATTTTAAAAATTCATGAAGATCAGTAAAGTATATTTTACAGAGCGTTTAGTAATCTTTTATATACAGACGTTAATGTTCAGTATACTATACAATACTAAAATATTGTTTGGTTGAAATTTTCGTGACTCATTTTGCCGCTCTAGGCTCCAGCCTACTCAGCCTGCTGGTAAATCCGCCACTGCCGAGCTGCCATTAGTACCTAATCCAACCGCCCTCAATTAGTCGTAGGTAACGCGTACTAAGTCCACCCCTCCCCCGGTAACACCCTGAGCCGAGGGTCGTACCCAATTCGGGGGCGCCCTCAGGCGTGGTTACCTAAATGTTGCCCGGCTGAGAGCCCTTTGCGCTCGCCGATTTGTCCGGTAAGGTTGCTGCAACCATCAGAGGCTAACAACTCTAGTCCTTTATAAAAAAAAATGGTTGTACGCCAGGTTTCAATTGACTTACCTTCCGAGCGATAGAGATGTTCAGATGGAGCGGAGGAGTGTGATTCATTTTCGTCATGGCGAACTTTGCTTCGCTGTAATAATGGAAACGTTAAATGGAAGGATACTTTTTTGACAGGCCAGTTAGCGCATTTGGATAAAACACCACCTATCGTGCAGGTCGTGGGTTCGATTCCCATCCAGGACAAACATTTGTGGGCATGAACATGTCTGATTGTCCTGAGTCTGGGTGTAAGTAAAAATAAGTATTTACAAAAAAAGTTGTATACGCAGTATATCAGTTATCTGGCTGTCCATAGTAGATGAACTTTATTGCAAAGACAAGGCTCATTTTCATATCGTTTTATGGTCGATCGTCGATTTTGTTTACAAATTAAACTAATATTGGTTGTCACCTCTTTCATAAAAAAAAAGATTGAAAATAAATTAAATTATAAACATTATTGAAAAAAGATAGCAACATTTTTAATGCTGTCTGGTTAGTCCATGCAATCGTAATTTACGGGTATAAATAATACCAATATAAATTCACGTTGAAATAAGTAATCAGACTAATCTGACAGGACTAAAATATCTATCATCCCTATCTTATATTTATTGTTAGAAAGAGATATAGTGAGATTAAATTCGTTTAATTTGTAAACAACAGAATTGGGGCTAATATATTGTACCTACACTAAAACTCAAATTATTTTTACGCTTGGCAATACATGAAGCGCTATCTGTGGGATAGGAAGGGTAGTGTAGAAACATTTTAGAAGACCAATACAGGGGTTTCCAATCTTTTTCAGCCCACGGCGCAGTTACAAATTTAGTATTTTACACGGCGCCCTACCCTAGCTAGCTATTTGAAAAAGATACAGTCGAAAGAAATAGGTTCCTACAATTAGTCGTTAGGTTAGGTAGATAGGAAAAAAAATTACATCTACAATATGAAATTGTATAACAGTTTTTTTTATTAAAAAGAATTGAAACAGAAAACAGCAAGAAAGACTTCGGATAATGATAGAGAATCGACTCACGGCGTCCCTCTTTACTTTCTACGGCGCACACTTTGGGAACCCCTAGACCAATCAATTAAAATAGAGTAAGGCACAAATAAAACTTAACTCGCTTAGCAAGCACTTAATTACTTTATTTCTCAGTCTTGTCTGACTTAACTTACCCAGGCGTCTCGTACCTCGCCAGGCCAAACCTCTTCGACGGATCCCTGCTTAGGTACAGTTCAGTTAAGGTCCCAAACTTGGAGAATGAGGCCCTGAGACCGTCCTCAGTCAGTTCATGGGGTATATTTGTTATGTATAATCGGGAGGGTATAAATTTCATGCCACCACTGTTAAAATAAACATAATGTTTATAATAAATAAAACATTCAACAGGAAAAAGGCTGTCTGGTTTTCAGGACCCTCTTTAAGGCGATGATAGCTCAGTGGTAGTGACGTCGGATACCGAGACGAAGGTCCCGGGTTCGAATCCTACAATGAGCTTGAGCTTTCGGTGAAGGAAAACATCGTGAGGAAACCATAGCACGGTGGTAGGGTAGTATTGTAGTACCCGCCTGGCTGGCTACCACCCTCAAGTTGAAAATCTGTCGCCAAGCACCACTCGGTGTGTTCCGACAGCTGCACTTGAGAGCCAGTTCCTTTCTAGGCTTTGTGTGCTTACCATCATCGGTCACATCATCACTGACCAAGGTGAGATTGTGGTCAAACACAGGCCTATATACAGGGTGGAATTTTGTAATGCCACCTGGAGGGGAAGTACTCTTAATACTTTAGATAGAAAATTTTGCTCAAAGGAAACATTCCTTTATTTTTGAAAAGAAAAAAAACGGCATTAAAGATTTTTAAAAATTCGCTTGCCGCACACGGTAATCGAACCGACTAAAATCTGTAAAAGTTGCACCGTGTACTTCTATTGCATTGATTGTTAGGGTCAATAAGGATGAAATCTCTTTAACAAACTTCATAAATTGAATTACATGAAAACAATTAAATTTTAAATTAATTTAATTATGTACAAAAATTTAAACTAACTAATTAATTGCTCGAAATGAGCTCCATTTTCAGAAGTTAAATGAATGGAAAACAATGAAATCTTAAATTATTAATTCAATCGGTCAAGTTAAAGCACTTTTACTCAAAGATCTATCTGTGTACTTATGTTATTCATTAATTATTATCATTGACGTCATTTATCCATCGAAATGACGAATTACTATTTAGATAAGACGATTGCAATTTGCACGTGTTTGTAATGCAGACTCCTTTCTTAGATGTGACATAACTGCGTGTATGACGTAGTTTAAATATGGAATGTTACATTTGAAAATAGATTTTCATCTGTTATTCACATTTGATTGTTTTTACAAATCATTTCATAATTGTTTCACGGTAAAAATGGCTTATCAAGAGCAATTTGATTTAATGGAAGCTTATTTTTTAAATAATAAAGATGTGAATCGTGCTCTGCGGTGGTATGGAGAGAGATATCGAGACCGTCAGACACCAACTCGATTTGTACTGAAAAGAATGATAGATAATTTAAAGAACACTGGTTCGATTACCGTGTGCGGCAAGCGAATTTTTAAAAATCTTTAATGCCGTTTTTTTTCTTTTCAAAAATAAAGGAATGTTTCCTTTGAGCAAAATTTTCTATCTAAAGTATTAAGAGTACTTCCCCTCCAGGTGGCATTACAAAATTCCACCCTGTATAGTAAAAAAAAACCCTTTTTTAAGGAATGCAAGGATGTATAAAGTTGAAATTAATCTTATCTTTACTACTATTAAAAATGTTAATGTTTATTTTGGTAATGCAAAGTAGGTTTCCACTCCGCAGAAGAACTGCTTAGTTATATTTTACAGTTGCCTACATAAGATTTGTATTTTCAAGTTTTTTGACCTGTCAGTTGTTTCTTTTTATTTTAAAAATGTCCGTAGGCGACGGTGGACCTCCTGCTTGCCCGACTGTGGACTTTTATTAAAAGCCACCCAACTACCTATCTTTTAGGGACCTTAAGTGCCCCCGCACATTAAGCTACTAGTAGTGTAGTGGCTGCCAAAAGCTGCGGATGCATTTCTCCATTCATTTTGTATAGCATCGGCGCACAACGAGCGTTTGAGTGGCCGCGTCCGAGCACAAGCTGTGGGAGTCGACCGCGTCGCGAAAATACGCTATGTTTAGACATTTTAACGAATCCTTTCGTCTATTAGTTCTACGAAAAATATATGATAAAGTTAAGTCCATCAAGTTACAATTGTATTGATTAATATGTGCATTGTAATTTTAAAGTAACAAATAAAAATCAGGCTTAAACCCAAAGCTCCCCTGTAGATCCTACCCGCGGGCGCCTAAGCTGGCGTTAGTGATCCTTTTGAGCACTAACCACTGGTGGTCGCGTAAGTGTCGGCGACTAGTGCCTTAAAGTGCGGGGGGCACTAAAAGTTTGTAAAATTGAAAAAAGTGACAAACCTGCCCTCATCGTCAGAATATTGAGAATCATTCATGGAGTTGTTGTAGTCTTCAGTCATGGGGTCCCAGTCGCTGTTCTGCCCGAACCCTCGACTCTTGCCAGTCATTGTGCTAAACAATAAAATTAATAATTACATTTATTTGACAGATTAATTTAATATGGAGTAATTCCTACCAAGGATTTATTCTAGGTAATCTTTGAAGTTTATTAGTTATCTGGTCTCCATAGTACAAGCTCTTCAAAGTTTTGTAGCAGATTGTCGTGTGTGAATTATTAAGGATATTTATTATTTAAGACGTTGTCATACCGTAAATCCGCCACACATTGCAGGTCCAATTAAAGTCAAAGAATATTTATTGTATCACAAGCTGTCGCAACTGCTAAAACCGTAAAAAACTCATTAATTCAAAATGGTTTTATTTTTTTGAAACGACTAAAGTTTCTTCTGACGGCTGCATCAACCTTACTGGACAAATCGGCGTGCGCGGAGGGCTCTCAACCGAACATTTAAGTAACCAGAGGGCACCACCGCGTGAGGTACGAACCCCGGCTCAGGGCGAAACCGGGGAGGGGCAGGGCTTAGCACGAGTTAAGACTAATTGGGAGCGGTCAGATTACTGGTGGCAAATTGGGCCGCTTGAACGGGACGAGACTGAGTGGGACGTCGCGGCAGTCGTCGCCGTCGAGGACGGTAGCGTAAGCGGTTTTGTGTAGTGTGTTGTGCACTTTTACGAGCTTCGATCCGAGCTAAAATAATAGAGTCACCCGGCTCGCTGAGGGCTTGCCTTGGTCTGAGGATATTCAGTTTAGGCCCTAATAAGGATACGGGAGGGCGTGTAGGTTGCGGCTTTCACTATAAGAGGGTTGCGGTTATTTACGGCGGTAAAAAAATGTATTTATTATTAATTAACAATTTGAAATCTTGTGGTATATTTTTAATTTCAATGAACAATGAAGAGGAAAAATGCTTTTAATAGTGAATCAAGCTGTATTATTAAAGTTTTTTTTTAAATCTAGTTTAATCAAAATATGTTAGGAGTTCCGTAAAACCAATAATATCATATCAGACAAAGAAGATTTTCAGGAAAAATCATTAATTAAGGCAATGATAGCTTTGTAGCAGTAGGCGTTAGGGTAGGGCGCGGTTGGACGCAGGGCGCTAGACGTAAGGGGGGGACGGGTGATTGCGCCCGATGCGTACCTTTTTTATGCAGTAACAAATCAGGGTGCGGGGGGGAGGGCGTGGCAATCTCATCCAGGTCTACCAGCAACCATCCATGCTGGTAGACCTAGTTAACTAATAATAACTATAATTAAAAATTTAAAGAAACCACAGAATCTACTAGAAAACAGGTGATGATCTTCAAACGGCTGAGCGGATTTCCTTGAAACATAGCTAAGAACACTCTCGATTATGACACCTTTCAAAAGAAAAACCAGAATCAAAATGGGTTCTTTCGTTCAGGAGCTATATCTGTGGAGATAGACACACTAGAAACTTATAACAACCCTTTTTTCATCGGGGGTTAAAAAAGGTAAAAAAGCAAGGGTGGAAGGGGATACAGGAACAAGTATGGAGGAACATGAGCAAGGGGAAAGTGGTAATATAAACCGGCCAAGTGCGAGTCGGACTCGCGCACGAAGGGTTCCGTACCATTATCTATAAAAACAGCAAAAATCATGTCTGTTGTATGGGAGCCTTTTTATTGGAGGGAATATTAATTTTACTTTAGTTTAATTATTTATTTTCAAAGTGATATATAACTAAATATTCTGCGAAAAATTCAAGCATCTACCTTACATTTTATTTTATTCTGTTTTTTACTATTTGTTGTTATAGCGGTAACAGAAATACATCATCTGTGAACATTTCCACTGTCGAACTACAGACAGACAGACAGGAAGACAGTCAAGAATAGGTACTCACGCAGCATATGCTCAGGTTGATAAAGAAATACTTTCCCACGTGCTGGTTTTCAATCAGGGCCTAACCCCATATACAAGTACAGGTACAAAAGTTACGAGAAGCAACAGATATGAGGGTAGAGGAAGGGAGGGAGGGGAGCGAGTCCAAGGGGAATCAATCAATATCAGACAGACTGGATAGAAGGGGCAGAGGGGAATACAGGTACTAATGTTGCGCGGGCAACAGATATGAGGGTGGGATGGGTACAAGCAAGGAGCAGAGGGGAGTACAAGTACCAATGTTGCGCGGGGCAACGGATATGAGGATGGAGGAAGGGAATGTGTCGAGGGGGGAGGGAGTCCCAGGGGAATCAATCAATATCAGACAGACTGGATAGAAGGGGCAGAGGGGAATACAGGTACTAATGTTGCGCGGGCAACAGATATGAGGGTGGGATGGGTACAAGCAAGGAGCAGAGGGGAGTACAAGTACCAATGTTGCGCGGGGCAACGGATATGAGGATGGAGGAAGGGAATGTGTCGAGGGGGGAGGGAGTCCCAGGGGAATCAATCAATATCAGACAGACACGATAGAAGAAGGGGGGCAGAGTTGAGTACAGGTACAAAAGTTGCACGGGGCAACAGATATGAGGGTGTGGTACAAGCAAGGGGGCAGTGAGGAGTGCAGGTACCAATGTTGCGCGCGACAACAGATATGAGGGTGGGTTACAAGCAAGGGGGGAGTGGGGAACACAGGTACAAAAGTTGCGAGGGGCAACAGATTTGAGGGGGAAGGGAATGTGTCGAGGGGGAGCGAGTCCAAGAGGAATCAATCAATATCAGACAGACTGGATAGAAGAAGAGGGGTAGAGGAGAGTACAGGTACCAATGTTGCACGGGGCAACAGAAGGGTGGGGTACAAGCAAGGGGGGAGTGGGGAACACAGGTACAAAAGTTGCGAGGGGCAACAGATTTGAGGGGGAAGGGAATGTGTCGAGGGGGAGCGAGTCCAAGAGGAATCAATCAATATCAGACAGACTGGATAGAAGAAGAGGGGTAGAGGAGAGTACAGGTACCAATGTTGCACGGGGCAACAGAAGGGTGGGGTACAAGCAAGGGGCCAGAGGGAGGACAGGTACAAAAGTTGCGCGGCGCAACAGATATAGAGGGTGGGGTGGGTATAAGCAAGGGGGCAGTGAGGAATGCAGGTACCAATGTTGCGCGCGGCAATAGATATGAGGGTGGGGTACAAGCAAGGGGGGAGTGGGGAACACAGGTACAAAAGTTGCGAGGGGCAACAGATTTGAGGGGGAAGGGAATGTGTCGAGGGGGAGCGAGTCCAAGAGGAATCAATCAATATCAGACAGACTGGATAGAAGAAGAGGGGTAGAGGGGAGTACAGGTACCAATGTTGCACGGGGCAACAGAAGGGTGGGGTACAAGCAAGGGGCCAGAGGGAGGACAGGTACAAAAGTTGCGCGGCGCAACAGATATAGAGGGTGGGGTGGGTATAAGCAAGGGGGCAGTGAGGAATGCAGGTACCAATGTTGCGCGCGGCAACAGATATGAGGGTGGGGTACAAGCAAGGGGGGAGTGGGGAACACAGGTACAAAAGTTGCGAGGGGCAACAGATTTGAGGGGGAAGGGAATGTGTCGAGGGGGAGCGAGTCCAAGAGGAATCAATCAATATCAGACAGACTGGATAGAAGAAGAGGGGTAGAGGGGAGTACAGGTACCAATGTTGCACGGGGCAACAGAAGGGTGGGGTACAAGCAAGGGGCCAGAGGGAGGACAGGTACAAAAGTTGCATGGGGCAACAGATTTGAGGGGGAAGGGAATGTGTTGAGGGAGCGAGTCCAAGCGGCATCAATCAATATCAGACAGACTGGATAGAAGAAGGGGGGGGCAGAGGGGAATACAGGTACCAATATTGCGCGGGGCAACAGATATGAGGGTGTGGTACTAGCAAGGGGGCAGTGGGGAGGAAAGGTACAAAAGTTGCACGGGGCAACAGATATGAGGGGGAAGGGAAAGTGTCTAGGAGGGAGCGAGTCTGAGAGGACCAATCAATAATACCAGGAAGAGGGGATACAGGGTGGGCAGTGTTGTTTATTAAGAACAAAAATACGCACCTCAATGATGAATTTATAATCTGCTCCGCAGTATTTTTCTTGTTTTAGATTTTAAAGAATTTTTGAAATTAAAAAGAAGTTAATAAGTAGTATGAAGTTAATAATATTTTTAATTATTTAGTTTTAGTGCCAGACAATTTACTTAGAAATTTTTGATTATATTTAAAGACAAAAACTAAAAATAGAATGCAAAGAATGTCAATAAGTAACATCATGTACGTCTCTGTTTCTGTTTCAAAAATAAACTGAGTAATCATTGTAATTCACAATTTTAATTACTACACTCAATTAATTTGCAAGTCCTTTGTTAATATAAATTTCAAAATTGGTCATAAAGTAGTTTTTAATAAATTATAATTGTTTAAAATAGTTTATTACAAATTAGTCAGAGAGTAGCATTATTTATTACACAATTTTAATTCACTTTTACATAAAATATTCACAACTATTTAAATAAATGACTGTCTCTATTGAAGCCAGCAGAGGAAGTGCAGGGCTGGTCAGCTCATAAATCAATACCTGCATCCTGCACAGGGGAGAGGGGAAAAGGGGATCAAATCTAGGGTTCCCATAATACCTGGGGCGCAGGGGGTAGCCACCCTACCACCCTATGCCCGGGCTAGACTAGCTCTATTGATTATTTATTATTATTACACAACTATGTACCTAGAATGCGATTCATGTGGACATGGCAACGTTATTTTATACTATTTAAGTTAAATTTGAGGCTTATTTAGACGTAAATATGGTTAAATTCGCAATGCAAAGAATATATTTTGAAAACTTTCGGTTCAACGTAAGACGTTACCTACGAACACTGTCAAGCATGTTGATTTATAAATCTATTGATATATACATCGATATCACACGTCTTTTATTACACAAGTATTTCGTTAATTATAGACATTAGGTACATATTAAAATTACGTAAAATACATGTCTTACCTAAAATAATTAAAAAATTGAAAAACAATCCAGCACCACCGGTGAAAAACAAAGAAGCAAGAAATTGACTGACATTGACATGACATAAGTAAGAAATATAGCTAAGCACAGATAAATAAATAAATAAATATCCTGGGACATTCTTCACATATGGTTAACTGATCCCAAACTAAGCAGAGCTTGTACTATGGAAACCAGATAACTATTATACTATATAAACAACTTTTTTTTTTGTAAAATAGATAATTACTCCCAGACTCAGGACAAACAGACATGTTCATGTACACAAATGTTTGTCCTGGATGGGAATCGAACCCACGACCAGCGGCGCTATAGGTAGTGTCTTAACCAACTGCGCCAACTGGCTGGTCCAACAGATGATGGAGAACTAGACGATTTACCACAAATCTTAGTCGATTCATTTCACTACGACCTTTTAGGAATGGTCGACAGTTTGAATTTTTGTCGAATTATTCGTATTATTTATAAACGATTTACAATTTAACGGTTGAAGTACAAATCGACTAATTTACATCTCTATAATAATGACACTTGCTTGACAGTGACTGACATTGCGAGTCTGTGACAGTGACAGTTGTGACACTTAAAAATTCTAACCTATCGATATCGAATTTACCTATGATTTACGTGAATAATATTTTATAAATTCCAAATAAACTAAGTTATTAAATATGAAGAATGGAAGATAATGCGAAGCACGCTTCATCGTACCAGTTAGACCAAGAAATATTAGATGGTAATTATTAAAAATGTATATTTCCGATGATTGAAATTTGATACAAGTTTAGTGTCGAGCAATCAACAGGTATTTTGTAATATGACATGAATAATGAGTATAATGACGCAGATTTCCATTTCTTTGTATACACGAGTTAATGTTTAGTATTGGATGTCAACAAATAATTAATTTATTGCTCTATTTGTCGTATTTCACTTTACATCATTGATTATTAGTTTTGTAAATGTACTTTGAAATGCGTAAATGGTATCGAACATAGTTTAGAAGATAAGCAAATACGAGCTCTACAGTGAAACCATAAAGTTACGCGAAATATTGTGCTCTACTGTAAAAAAAAAACATTATTATGTTAAAAGTTTTGCTTACAAATGACCTGCTAAATAAAAATATTAGGCTAAGGGTGCTTTTCCATCAGAGACGTGCTATGGTACGTTGCTATTGATGCTTTGATATCCAACGATCATATTTATTGTCATTGGTACACATAGAATTTAGAATAGCACTGGTGAAAACGGGTTCTACTAAGCTATGTTTAATAGAACATTGAAACATGCTATGGTTGGCCTCTACTAATTTCCCTACTGTCAATGGATGCATCACATAGCTAGAGCTGACATCTTCCTCCCACAGCAACACACAACATGAACATGTCTGTTTATCCTGAGTTTGAGAGAGATGTAATTCTATATAATCTATATAAGTATGTATTTACAAAAAAAAGTAGTATACGTAGTGTATCAGATAACTGGTTAACATAGTACAAACTCTGCTTAGTTTGGGATCATGAAGAGGTAGTTTGGCTTTTTTAAGAGTACATTTTGTGACCTACCAGGGACTTTGAGCTTGACGTGCTGCAACAGACTCTACATAATCATTTATAAGGTACATGCATACTACAAAAGACGTTATATGTCTCATGGAAATGTGGTATAGTTCATTATAACTTTTGACTATCATAAGTGCATTAAATAAAATAAAATAGCATTTATTATACAGAACCATTGCATATTAAAGAATAATACTGCAAACTAGTTTCTAGTTGATTCACAATATCGTCGGTGATACTGCAATACAGCGTAAGTAGGTTTTACTATAAGGCCGAACTTTGGATTTAATAACGTTGAAATTTTGACCTTATAGCACACGCTACTTACGCGGTATTGCAGTATCACCGACGATATGTCTCTGGTTTCCTTGTGCCTTTTAGAAAGGCCTCCTCCAACTGTCGCCATTGGTCTCTGTCCATTGCTATTCTTGTCCAGAGATGACCCAAGGTAAGGCTAATTTCATCCTCCCATCTCCTTTGTTGGAATACTATTTTTCGTTTGCATTCTCTGGGGTACCCGTTTTCTCCATTTTTCAAGGTTACATAGGTGTCCTGTCCATCTCCATTTTTCATAAGAGCATTATCAGGGCCTAAACTGAATGAAGTTTATGTTTGGGCCCCAGCTTACCTCTCACTGTAACCCTATTCCTTTACAATATCCAAAAGAGATGAAAAGACTAAATAAAAACTCAGTAAGGCATTTTTATTGTTGAAATAAATGATTCAATAAATTCCAGCACGAGGCATAGACATGACGGTCGAGGAGGTTGCCGGGCTATCCACATGCAAGTACTCCGAGCGAGTGAAGACCCTGAAGCTCACAGAGGATGACCTGGCTTTCCTGAAGGGGCTGCGGCGACGAATCAAGAATAGGGTGAGATATCTGAGCTAATGCTATCTTTCTGCCTACCCGCGGTCTAGTTTACTCTGTTGAATTTTCAAAAATAATTTGTCCATTCATTATGTGAAGCGATTTTTCGATCAGCTCCGTCCCTCCCCTAATCTCACGTGAGATTTTACAAAATGTTTTTTTTTTTTGTGTAAATCTATACTAATGATAAAGCTGAAAAGTTAGTCTGAACGCGCTAATCTAGATCTACAAGTTGGATTAGAAAAATTATTTCACTGATAGAAAGCTACATTATCCCCGAAGGTTATAGGCTACTTTTTATCCCCGGAACGCGAATGAATCCTCGGGGAACAGCTATTATGTGGATCTTGGTTCTTAATATAAAAATTTGCTTAATTATTTTTATTTATGACTAGTATTTTATCGCGCAATTTTGTTGTTTCGCTTTTGAAAAAGAAACGTGATATTTACCGAGACCCCATCTCAGTGAGACTCACGTGAGATTGGGTTAGATTCGACTGGACTCCCCTCCCCTCGCCCCCCTAAACTTCCCACGTAATTTATGGACGCTCCCTTACTGTATGACTAACACAATATAAGTATAACATGTATGTATATAGAAATCAGTAGCCTGAGAATGCAACCTAATCGTATTGAATTACAGACTTACCACACGCTGTGAACTCGTGGTAACAAACCGCATTTAACGCAATATACACCTTCTATGTACACACATAAAGTTGGTATTCGATCGGTTATGTTCTTGTAAGGTTTCAAATAAGAAATAATTAATACTTTTGTGATTAGACATTATTATTATATTTAAATTTTTTCATCTTTTTTGTGTGCTAACTATGTGCTAATTTGAAAATCTGTCGCCAAGCACCTTTTGGTTTCTTCCGATAGCTTTGTGTGCTTACCAGCATCGGCCACAAGATCACTGACCATGGTGAGATTGTGGTCAAACACACGCCTATACATAGTAAAAAAAATATAACTAGCTTGACAGTGGAAAAGACCACTTTGAAATTTGAAAATGAATTTTAAAAAAACGAACTTTAAAATTCATTTCCCAAAAGGGCCCATATGGCGTATTAGCGTTTTTTCCTTTCTACTGACGAGCCTGTTTCCACCGTGTCCCTGGATTAAAAAGTAAACTATAGCTCCCAGGGATAATGTAGCTTCCTATTAGTGAAAGATTCCAGTTGGACCAGTAACTCTAGGGATTACCTGTTACATTCAAACACAAATGTTACCTATCTATTCTATAAGGCGATGATAGCTCAGTGGTAGTGACGTCAGATGCCGCGACGGAGGTCGTGGGTTCGAATCCTACATTGAGCTTGAGCTTTCAGTGAAGGAAAACATCGTGAGGAAACCATAGCACAGCAGTAGGGTATTCCGCCTGGCTGGCTACCAGACTCAAATTGAAAATCTGTCGCCAAGCATCTACCGGTGTGTTCCAGCAATTGCACTTGAGAGCCAGTTATATATACCTATACCTGGCTATACCTCTGGTATTGCAAATGGCGATGGCGACGGTAACCACTTACCATCAGGTGGACCGACGCCCATTTCATTACCACCGCCGCGAAAAGCTAGGGGGCGGTACCGCTCTCGTCCGTTGGGACCTATGTTCTAAAATTTTTATTTTTTTAACTACCGACGCACAGACTACGGTGTGTTATAAGTTTGACGTGTCTGTCTGTGTGTGGCCTCATAACTCCTGAACGGATGGACCGATTTGATTTTTTTTTAAAGGTGACTTAATCGAGAGTGTTCTTAGCCTTGTTTTAAAAAGGACTAAAGTTGATAGCCTCTGATTGCTGCTTGCTCCCTAGGTTGCAACCTTACCGGACATATCGGCAAGTGCGGAGGGCTCTCGGGTAACATTTAGGTAACCTCACCTGAGGACACCCCCGAATAGGGTACGAACCTGGGCTCAGAGCGTACCTTCATTGCTGAGTTTCTTGCCGGAGTATTTTCAGTTCAAGTGTATTCCGAACCGGTGATAAAGTCTATTGTAATGATTGTAACTATCGACGTTCATAAGTGCCTTACCAGGGCCTGAATTGAATAAATGAGTTTTTTATTTGATTTGATTTAATTGCAAGGAGGTTCTTATATAACTAAGAACCTCCGCTCAAGAAAATCCGCTCAGCCGTTTGAAAATTATCAGCAATTCTCTAGTGAGTTTCGGGGGTTTCTTTAAATTTTAGTTATTTGTTCCGTCACTAGCTAGCATCACAGAACAGCCGTCGACGCAGTGTGGAGCACCTGAGGCGGCTGACGCGCGAGCTGCGGGCGGTCCGCGCGTGCCGGGACGACGCCCTCGCGGAGAGGCGAGCTCTAGCCCTCCAGAGGGACACCATCAGGGAACACTGCACCAAGCTCCGGAGGCATCTAGTACAGGTACTGTTATCTGACTGACACAAGAAGGACAATTATCTGGAATAGGGTAGTTTACTGACATATCAAATCAGCTACTTTTTAATAAATGTCAAAACGATAGTTTATATGGAATTTTGTATGAAATACCACACTATGACGTCATAGTTTCACAGCATCAAATGATCTACTCTTAGTGGTTCTACTGGTAATTAAAAATCATAAAAAGCATTAAATGTACAACATATTTGATGTTTCCACGTGTTTTTAGATGTTTTATGCATTGGTTAGTGTTTGGTCATTTATTTTTGACACTGTCAACTAGCCTATTCTTGGTGCGCGTTAGACTCGCACTTGCCAAGTACGGGGTCTAACGAATATAACTTAAATTATTATTATATGCGGGTACAAAAAATAATACTATTGCTTTTTAATTTGTATTTATTATTGTACTAGTTCCCGCCCCGCGGTTTCACCCGCGTTCCCGTGGTACCTTATATTTTCCCGGGATAAAAAGTAGCCTATATGTTATTCAAGGGTATGATCTATCTATGTGCCAAGTTTCATCCAAATCCGTTCACTAGTTTTTCTGTGAAAGAGTAACAAACATCCATACATACTCACAAACTTTCGCATTTATATGCGAGCCCTCTCATTTGATATGTGACTTGTGACACAATATAGTTTGCAAAACTTTTTTTTTTAATTTTCCAAATAACCCCCCAAAAGTGGCCCCATGTTTGAAATTCATTTATTTACGTAACACGTCCATGTTTGGGTCACCGACTTACATATGTGTACCAAGTTTCAACCAGTATTTTCGGACAGACACAAGTGATCCGATGAGGTACCGTTTCTTTTTCTTTTGAATTTTGGAACCCTAAAAATATTAATTTAGCCTATTCTTATTTTCAGGTCCTCGAACAACGCTCAGACACCTCCGAAGTACCTACATTAGACACGAGACGCATCAAAACTGAATCTCAACAGAAAACATCCAAAGAAAAACCGATTAAAAAAATCGTAGTACCATTAGCCCATACAAAACCAATAACCGAGAGTTTCCTAGAACAGAGAATACCAGACAAACACATATTCGAGTGTCGAATCGACAAACTAGTACAGCAAAGCGTTAATCACATATTTAAAACTGAAAAAGAAGATAAACGAAAAGTGTTTGCTAAAACAGTTTTTATTTCGAATGATAAATTGACATCTGATATAAAGTCTATGGTTCTAACGGAGGATGTTGGGTTGGAGGTTCTGGAGGGGGAGGGGGAGGTTCTCAACTTGTCTGTGAAGGAGGGGGGGAGGAAGAGAGGGCATGGGAGGAAGCAATCGGCCCCGAGGAGGATTGCTTATGCCTTTACTGATAGCGATGGTAAGTGCCATTTTAGTTTATATCACTTAAAACTTTAAAGTCTACCCGAAATCCCTTATTTCACCCCCTTAGGGGTTGAATTTTCAAAAATACTTTCTTAGCGGATGCTACCTGTACGCCAAATTTAAGCCTGATCAGTCAGTCAGTCACGTTCTCATTTTATATACGTTTGCTTTTAAAAGGTGATTACACAAATATATACAACTTATATGTTTAAATTTAATTTGGATTCTGAAATTATAAAAATAACTAAAATTAAAAATTTAAAGAAACCCCGACACTCACTACATAATTATTCATAACTTCCAAGAACATATCTAAGAACACTCGATTAAGAAACCTTTCAAACAAAAAAAAATAATTCAAAATCGGTCCATCCGCTCAGGAGTTATGATGCCACAGACAGACCTACCACCCTCAAGTTGAATTTGTCGCCAAGCACCTTTCCCTGTGTTCCGACAGCTGCACTTGAGAGCCAGTTCCCTTCTAGGCTTTGTGTGTGCACCACCATCGGCCACATCATCACTGACCACAGTGAGATTTTAGCCTAACACAGGCCTATACAGAATAAAAAAAGACACGTCAAACTTAGAACACACTGTCGTTTTTGCGTGGGGGGTTAAAAATAATATTTATTGCTACAGTATGACACAACTTAGATGTAGCATCGGCAAATCGTTTTCGTATACTTCACCTCCGATTTACACAACTAATAAAAATCATTCATTATCGCGCCATTTAACGTTCAACAAGATCATTTTCGCCGATCATTTTTTAACACATGAGTAATGTTGTAGGCACACTCTTTTCGAGAATGATAGATTTTACGAATTTTGCCGACGCTTCATCTAAGTTGTGTCATACTATACCGCAGTTGGCATTATTTAAATTTATATTTTTCAGACGTAGTCCTCGACTTGAAAATAAAGAAAGAGGAGCAGTGACGTCAGTTGAAAAGACAAACATACAAATACTAGCTTAAGTATAATAGATATACATATACAAGTGTATAACAGACCAAAAAACAAACTATTAATTTTATATTATTATATTGTATCGATTTTCATATTATCTTTGATATTAGGATTTGTTTGCTACTTCGTATGGCTGGTTTCAATGTTCCTGGGTAAAGTAGTATATAGCACTCAGGGATAATATAGCTTTCTATCAGTGAAAGAATAGGGAATATGCATATTTTTATTTTGCTTTCATAAAAGCTCATTCATATAAGAAGCAGTAGGAAAAAAAATATTTGGCATAACTATAAAAATAACCAAGATGTAAGCCATCAAAGATTTATTCCTATCTCTTTCTAGCAAAACAGAATTTAGCATGGATTTTATATGGCCGTCTTAGTATATGACGTCACATACTATGTCCGATCTCTCTGTCTAATTAGTAGTTTAAAATGCTTATATTTTCCGTATTTCTTTGCCGAATTTAATTTCACTTATTGGCATCTGATTTATCATATTTTGTTAAAACGATAAAAAAAACATGGATATTCCCTTTTTTCAGAATCACATCAGTACTTTCGGAGATTATATAAAAAACTATACCTCTTTATAATATTAGAATAAATTACTCCATAGAAAGTTTACAAACTGAAGTGAATTTCTCTTACTATGGTGCCGATTCTGTTGTTTACGAACTTAACTAATATTAGTCAAGTCACCTCTCTTTCATGTCAACCTTATTGACACAAGATAGAACATTTTTAATGATGTCAGTTTATTCCATGCCGTATACAGTACGATCAACTTATCTGTGCAATGGCAGAAAATGGAACTACAAAAATAGAATACAATGTACTATCGACAAAGTTGAAGCATGATCACCTTAAGGGTGTATTTTGCGTGCAGTGACCAGCCGCTACCTGTGTCTCACACAATATAACCAGACAATGCGCTTGTCATAAAATAGTAGATTGTCATTGTCAGTAAATAGTCTAAATAAAAGATTTTACAAGAGACCGTTTTATTGTCAACAATGGACAGGGCGAACTATGATTACTGGCTGCAAGCGGTGGAAAAGGTCTCAAAACTGATCATGCTTCAACTTTGTTGATGGTACATTTGACTGTCAGTTATCTCATAATTCAGTGTCCATCAGCGCCACCCTCCAGTTCACAGATAAGTTGGTCGTACTGTACGGGTAAATAGATCGCGCTTAAATTCACGTTGAAATAAGTGATCGGACTAATCTGACAGGACTAAAATATCTTGCATTCCTTTCTTATATTTCTTATTAGAAAGAGATAAGTGTAGTGAGATTTAATTGTTTAGTTTGTAAATAATATCGGCACCAATGTGTATTTTGCTGCAATTTTTTTTTCTTTTTCATTGGTTAGGTGAACTCCGTCTACTTTTATACGTCTTTGTACTAAAATCATTCTCAGGAAATGAAGTGAGAAGTCGCAGACAAAATCTACTGTTATTTATATATTTTTTTGTTTTTTATATAAAATGTACCATTCACTAAAAATGTATTTTTAAATACAATCTTATGATTAAATATAAATGTCGTCCATTCTTGTATATATATTTCAAATGAATATTGTATTTTTATAAGCTATTTGTTATGAATGTAGGTACAAATATTAATGAAGTGTAATCAAATTGAAAATTGTACATAGGTATATTTCATACCTGGAGACGGTTTTGGGCCCTAATAGGGAATATGCATGATTTTTTTTTGCTTAAATAAAAACTCATTCATATAAGAAACAATAAGAAAAAAAAAATTTAGATTACTATAAAAATAACCAAGATTATAAGCCATCAAAGATTTATTCCTATCTCTTTCTAGCAAAACAGAATTAGCATGGAGTTTATATCAAAAATCAAAATCAAAAACTCATTTATTCAGTTTAGGCCCTGGTAAGGCACTTATGAACGTCGATAGTTACAATCATTACAAAAGGCTCTACCACCAGTTTGCAACACTTGAACTGAGAAGACTCCGACAAGAAACTCAGCAAGGCTTAATTTTTTTTTATGGCCGTCATAGTATTATGACGTCACATCTAGTGTCTAATCGCTGCTTATATCTTCCGTGTTTCTTGGCCTATTTTAATTTTTACGGTATTTTCATATTTTGTTAAGAAATGCAATAAAAAAAATTCATGCATATTCCCTATTGTGGACTAGCCCAGCCTGCCCAAACCTACCAGGGGTCCATTTAGGAGACATAAAATATCCCCTATCTGTATAATATAATAAATGTATCCAAAATCTACTAAAATCTCAATTTATGTTAATATATTTTAATTTTGTGATAGTTAAAAAAATATGAAATAAGTTTACAATTGAATTATAAAGGTGCTTTTCCGCTCATGTGGAAAGGAGGCGTAGATGTATGGGCCAATCAGGAGCTTATTGTATACTAGCTTTCCGCCCCGCGGTTTCACCCTCGATCCTTTCATTGTGTTTGTATTTGTCAGGATGAGGTTATTTTAGAAAATCAAACTGGAGCTCAGAAAATGAACATCTAGTTTGAAATAAAATAGTGTATTTTAATTGGGGTTATAACAGGCTCTGCAAGAGTGGAAAAGCGCTTTAAAGTTGTATATATTTTAAATATTCATATTTCACAGGATTCTATATTATTATCACGTTATTATGTAGAGAAATCATATAGTTTCTATAAAAATGTCCCGTAAAATAAGAATTATCGAGTGATGTAAATATTGTGTTTTTAAATTGTTATGTCCATTACAAGGTGAATAAAAATTAATATTGTTATAGAAACCATGGAGTTTGTGAATCCATGACAAAATTATACAAATTATACATGTTGACATGTAGTTATACAAGATATATATGTAAGTGAAACGATTGTGTGTAATATACGACTATTATGTGATGTTGAGTTTAATAAATAATTTTAGTTACCCAAAGGATTTTTTTCTTTTACCTAGAGGCGTTTCTAACACAATGTAAGAGCTAGAACGCGAAGCGGCGCGGGCGCGGAAATATGGAATATCCTACCAAAGATGACCTTTTTTAACAAGAAGTCGATATCAAAAGAAGTGGGCAGAATATTCACAATGTTCGCGCCAAACTGCGCTCGCGACGCGACGCGTTCCGGAAATATGAAAGTGCTTTTTTCTTAGACTAAAAAAATGTTATCATTCGTTCTTAATTTTATGGTGAAACAACCCATTGTTTCACATCCAGAAACAAAGAGTAAAATAGAAGTATTTTATAGAACAGTTGGTCTTGAATGGAAGGCTGTATGATGCTTAGTAATTCTATTCGCCACTAGATGTCACTAAAACCGTTCATATTATTTTTTAATTATGGCAACATTTTATACTTTAACGCCCTCTGGTGATAACATTTTGAAATAATCCTTTTGTCTCATTCATTCATATCATATTCAATATGGCGGCAAACGTTGTATGAAAGGTGCGGAATGTTTTGATTCGAAACGAATAATAAAAAAAAAATCTCAAAAAAAGCAACGAAAGCACCGAGATATACGCAATGGCAGGTTTATTAGCGATGTAATCGTGTTGTAAATACAAAAATAAACGATATCGACGCGCGTGTTGTGTTAAAACGTGAAGTGAATTGAATCGTATATTTTTTTCGAATGTGGGATGGATTTGTTGCTAATGTGGTCGCTTGTGATAATATGTGACAGTAGATTACGCGATAGATATGTCTACCGATCCTGATACAGCGGCGGCATGCCCGACTGAAGGACTGAAACACACTGTTGAGACTGGGGACACAAGCGAAAGATCAAAAGACGAACTGAACGAAAAAAAACGTAAAAAAACACCCCGTAATGTCTCATTCCCCGATGAAGACCACCTAGTCACACAATACTTCGAGCCAGCAAACCCTTGGCACGATGGTAAGTATAAAAAATCTATTGTTGTCAAAATCACATAATAGGTAGGTATTGTACATATATGTGGTTAAAAACTAATTCATACTATAGGCAGGTACTTGGCATACACTCAATTTTCACTAGAAATCCACCTGCACTAAACAATATACTTAACATTTTAATTGCATTGTAAAATGAGCTAACCCTAGTCCAAATTTTTTTGAAAAACTATAATATAATCATGTAGAATTAAAATACCATATTAATTTATATATTTTGGTTTGTAAAAGAATGTAGAAAATATTTTTTTAATTTCATAGTTTATGTGTAGGTGCATATCAATATATGAAAATAGGGAGCATCTCAGCATACTCTCAAAAATTTGGTTTCTACATATTACATGTAAAAGGTATTAAACTCAGCACATTTATGTAGGTTCCTATGTGCCATACCATATGTGCTTATTGTATAAACTACCTAATTAAATTAAAGATATTATATTTATTATTTTTTTATGCCATTGGCTTAAGAATTACCTGTTTATTCCCAAACACTCATAAAAGTTACTAATAAATTCTAGAAATAAATATTTTATTTGGCAAATGTTAGCAAAATCAGCATATGCAAGTGTGTACTTCAGTACACAAGCACTGATTTTCAGTTTGCCCTACTGTCCATATAAAAAAAAAAATATCCCGGGACATTCTTCACACATGATTCTGACCCCAAACTAAGCAGAGCTTGTACTATGGACAACCAGATAACTGATATACTACAAACTACTCTTTTTGTATAAACATACTTTTATATAATTACACTCAGACTCAGGACAAATAGACATGTTCATGCACACAAATGTTTGTCCTTGATGGATTGAACCCACAACCTGTGGTATGATAGGTTGTCTTAACCAACCATGCCAACAGGCCTGTTAAATGAAATATAGAAAAAAAACAAAATTTAAATAAGAAAGGAAACTAGGTGTAAGTGACAATGTAAACAAAATCTGAAAATAAGGATTTTGTACGCCATTTTGGACCCATTACCATAAGATGCCAGTAATGCCACCTGATCACAAGTATATAAATATAGAAGTATCACAAGGACAGATCCAGGATTTCAAATTGAGGCCCTCGGCCATGTTATATAAGTTTTTCACAATTTTTTTGTTAGAGGAACAAGCAGACAAGATAGAACTGGGTCTTGTGTATTGGCATGCTCTTGATCACACAACCTCATCCTAAAAATGCAATGCAGGCCTTATGGGAGCCCCTGAATCCACCAGTGTACCACTCGCATATTTTTTACCCTACCTCCCTTCCTACACTAGAGACCTTACTCATGCACACCACTAAGGTTTCTAGAACTGCAGTATTATGTTAGATAATGGATACTTGCTGCTATGAGCAAATTTTATTTTTTTATGTCAGAAGATTGACAAGCCGGCAGGCGGTCAATCTGATAGTAAGTGGTTACCATCTGGTGGTTGGTGGGTGTCTACCTGTTACTATGCATATAAACTCAAGCTCTGAAAATTCTTTGATCATCAAACTGTCCTTGTATTTCCACATTCTTAAAAATCCTTTGAGTGTGTTATTTATCATGGAGTACCAAATTCTAAGATTTCCATATTTAGATACTCTACCTACACAATATACAAAACCTTCTGTTGTTGAATAATATACCTACTTATTTGTTTACATTTTAAATAACATGTGTTACATACTTTGTAAATAATATGTTTTCCTTAAGTAGATTTATAAACATATAAATATGTGGTATCAATGAATTATACCTATATGGATGGACATTTAATTAATTATTAGTTTCCTCACATGTGACTGCTGTTTTTGTGGCCTCACATGTGACAAGTAGGTACTTAAGTACCATCAACATATTTGAAGCATGATCAGTTTTGAAACCTTTTCGCTTGCAGACAGTTTAAATCAACTCAGGAAAAAACTTTAGTGATAAATAGGCTAGATGACAGTGTCAAAAATAAATGACCAAACAAATGCATAAAACATCTGAAAACATGTGGAAACATCAAATATGTTGTACATTTAATGCTTTCTATGATTTTTAATTACCAGTAGAACCACTAAGAGTAGTAAGTAGTTGCTGATTTGATATGCCAGGAAACTACCCTATTGTACAGAAGAAATTAATAAAAATAATATGAGTGCACACGTACCTACATACCTATATTACGAAAAATTGTAGGCATGATCTTAAAAATAATATTGTACTGGTTTATCTGATAAATATATCAATATCAAAATACCTAATACTGGCTGAAAGACTCTTATTTTTAATTAATAAACAAATATACAAAAATATTTTTAAACTACAAATTACAATTTTTTTTTATTCTGGAATATTCATGAGCATAAAAAATATTTATTAATTAGTAGCTGACCCCGCAGAAGTTGTCCTGCCCTGAGAACAAAAATAAAGCTGGGACCTACCCTACCTACCCCTACCTACCCTACGTACCCCTACCTATCCTAAGACCTTCTCCTGGTGCTAAGCTACCTCCCCACCAATTTTCATCCAAATCAGTTCAGCCGTTCTTGAGTTTTGCGCTTACCAACACATTTTGCGATTCATTTTTATATTATAGATTTGTAAGAAAAAGATAGATCATTACAACATTCAATATCTAAAACTACAGCAAAAACATAAATTATAGTTTCTAGTATAACATTACCCTGACTATGTAGTATGTGTATCTTGTATCAAATTAATGGTAACCCTGAAATACCTCAATAATGGTAGTTCCTAGAATATCCTCATGATACGTATGACACTATGTATCCTCATAAACTGAGTACAGATAAGATCTCAACACTCATTGCGAGTAAATTTAATGATGAGTGCATTGTACATAAAGTGTGTTGTTTTTAACCGACTGCAGTGAAGCCCAAGAAGGGTACCGCTTTTATGTAACTACCCTTGTAACTATTGCTTCACTTTTCCCCTTACAGTTAATTCATATTTCACACTAGCTTTCCCCTGCGGTTTCACCCACATTCCCAGGATAAAAAGTAGCCTATAACCTTCAGGGATAATGTAGCTTCCTACTGGTCAAAGGTTTTTTTCAAATCATACCAGTATCTCCGGAGATTATTGCATTCAATCAAACAAACTTTCAGCTTTATAATATTACTACCAACCTGCCCCTGCTTCGCACGGGTGTACAAATCTTTGAATTACTCGGCTTTTCTATACTATAATATGTATGTATTATACATATAAACCTTCCTCTTGAATCACTCTATCTATTGCTGAAAACTGCATTAAAATCTGTTGAGTAGTTCTAGATTTAAACAAACAGACAGTATCAGACATGGACATTATAATTCTTTTTATTCAAAGACATTGATATGGAGTTCCTAAAAGATGGTTGAGAACTTTATTTGGGTTAATGAAAGGTTCGTTTTTAAATACCAATAAACGTTTACAAAGTCCTGAATTATAGCTCAACACAGCTGCCAACCAGTGATATGAGGATATGAGTAATAATATTGTGGAAAAACTATTTATTATACAATAAAATGCGCGAGCACATTGTCAGATAAGTATTCATAAGGTACAGGGATTGTCAAACTTTTGCCGTTAGCCCCCCTTTGCCAGCCAATTTATAAAAGTTTGATTTTTTAGACAATGAATGGAATAGTTTAATTGGTGCTAGGCCACATCTGAAATAACACTAATTTTATTTACTATGTATAGGCCTATGTTTGACCACAATTTCACCGTGGTCAGTGATTATGTGATCGATGATGGTAAGCACACAAAACCTAGAAAGTAAACTGGCTCTCAAGTAAAGTTGTCGGAACACATCGAAAGGTGCGTGGCGACAGATTTTCTACTTGAGGGTGGTAGCCAGCCGGGCGGGTACTACAAAGTACTCTACCACCGTGCTATGGTTTCCTCACATGTTTTCCTTCACCGAAAACTCAAGCTCATTGTAGGTTTGAACCAACGACTTTCGTCTCGGCATTCGACGTCATTACCACTGAGTTATCGTCGCCTAAATCATTTTTTATTAGTTTTTTAGATGGATAGGTCTAATGTTTGAGAACAGCCCCTGAAGCATGCCACGCTTAACTAGAGAAGTCTCGAATGTTTGGCCAATGAAATCGCATAAATATGACGTGATGAAATTAATCTGCGATTTTTATTGGTCGCAGACTCGAGTCCGCTCTTGCGGGCATCCTATAATTGCTTCTAGCCCCCCAGGGGTATAAAAGTTTGAGTTACGCAGTCATAATGCGAGTATTCTGTAAATATCGTTATCAGTGTTTGCGAACTGTCTGTTACTCTATTATGTGTGTGTGTGTGTACGCATCAAATCATCATTGCTGATATCATATATATTATGTAATAAATTATTTAATCTTATTTATTAGTTACCTGACTTCCGGATTGCTTTTGCAATTTTTCTGGTCGTTTTAGTGTCGTAAAATACATAAACAGTTAGCTCTTTCCTGCGAACCTTTATTCCTGGGTTAAAAGTAGCCTGTAGCACTAGGGGATAATTTAGCTTCCTATTAGTAGAATAGTCGATAGTTTCAATTTTTACAATAGACTGTACCACCGGTTCCATATACACTTATAAGTAAACTGAGAAGACTCCGGTAAGGAACTCATACTCAGCAAGGCTTCTTTTTTGTGGATCTTTCTTTTGAATTTATTGTGAGCAGTATGGTACAGTTCACAATGTATCGACGGTTTACAATATCGCGAGATGGATTGTAAACTAGCGTTGTTCGCAATCATACGGTGACATATATATTTATATGTAGATTTAGAATAGGTTACGGTGACTTCATTTTACTATGAAGTGTTTATTTTAAGTAACGAATGAGTAATCTATGTATGTAGTCAGGTTACTTGTGTTATTTTTACCAAAAATTTGGTTGAGTGACGTAATTTTCGTAGTTTTCCTTTTGAACTATGATAATGGATGAGTACAGTACCGGCGTTAGGGTAGGGCGCGGTAGGGCGACCGCCCAGGGCGCCTGAGGCCCATCTTTATTTCCAGTCGCTCATGGGCGAGTCCTGCTTACTCGTAAATTCTCTAAGTCTAACGATAAAATGGCTATGATGGCTTAAAATCCCTTTTGCTGGCGGGAGAAGGGGTGGGGGGGGGGTTATCTCGCGAGCTAAAACCAGCCCTGGATGAGTAACTATGTTTTTAATATACAGGGTGGAAATTTGAGACGGGTCAGTAAGAGCAGCTACCTTAAGGGTTGAAGCCACGCGAATATAGTCTTAGGAGACCAGCCCTTATTTACCGTCCTCGACGGCGAGGACCGCCGCGACGTCCCACTCAGTCTCGTCCCGTTCAAGCGGCCCGAGCTGCCATTAGTAATCCGACCGCCCCCAATTAGTCGTAACTCGTACAAAGTCCTCCCCTTCCCCCGGTAACGCCCTGAGCCGAGGTTCGTACCCCACTCGGGGGTGCCCTCAGGCGTGGTTACCTAAATGTTACACGGCTGAGAGCTCTCTGCGCTCGCCGATTGTCCGGTAAGGTTGGAGCAGCCATCAGAGGCTACCAACTTTAGTCCTTTCAAAAAAAAAAAATTTTTTTGAATTACTGCTATCGACATTTACAGATTTTGAAAAAAATTTACAGTCAGCGAGAAATCGGCGATTTTTCAAAATATTTTTTATTAGCTTAATCGATCATGTCTCCGACAAGGATCAAACGGCTCTATGGGGCCAAGTTAGGTTAGGGTATCAGAAATGTCACAAATCGAAAAAAACTATTCCCATACGTTTTGTTAGTAAGGACTAAACTGACATTCGCGGAGAGCATCCTCATAAATAGGCCGTATGCTTATTTACTATCTTTATAGTATAAATAATCTAAATTTGAAGATTCAACTAAAAGCCATTTTCCTGGCAATTAGCGTGTCAGTTAGTCATCTATAGATCATGTCACATAACACCTGATCTGACGTGGTACGTAAATCATTTAAGGTGGAGGCGTCGGTTGGAGCGCCAAATTCAAATTTGATCACGTTTTTTGCAAATTGCAGCTCAGTTATAGGTCGTAAGTTATCAACATGTTATTTGCGTCAAGAATGGTAGTATATTTACTGATTAATAACAAAAGAAATCATCAACATATTACTGACATATATACGACTATTTCATGAAAATGTTACTAATATACCTTGGGGGAATATTTTTATGATTTCTTTGGTTATTAATCAGTAAATATACTACCATTCTTCTCGCAAATAACATGTTGATAACTTACGACCTATAACTGAGCTGCAATTTGCAAAAAAACTTGATAAAATTTGAATTTCGCGCTCTTACCGAATGTTTTACCAAGTTTTACCTTTATAAAGTTTCAGTCCTGACGTGTCTCGCAGTCGCGTGACAGACGGTAAGTCTAGTATATTTTTGGCAAGTGATGCCATATCAGACTGGCATGTTTTGGTTGCTTACCGAGAATTATGAACGGTGACACTTGAAGGTGTGGTGTATGAGAGAGATCTTAGTGTGGGTGTGCGCAATCTCAAGATTCGGATTGGTGAGATGCTTTAACGACATTTTTTAGGGTTCCGTACTTCAAATGGAAAAAAATGGAACCCTTATAGGATCACTTTGATGTCCGTCTGTCTAGACCCTTTTTCTCAGGAATGCGTGGAGTTATCAAGCTGAAATTCATATCAAATACTCAGGTCTACTGTCTCTTGGAGCTGTGAAAAAATCAAACTTCAAAGCCAACGCAATCAAAAGATACGGCCGTTTATGCTGTAAATTTTCGGCACTCACAAGGGAATCAAAACCTACAGGGTACTTCCCGTGAACTCAGAATCTTGAAATTTGGTACGAAGCAACTTCTTATCTTATAGCACAGATAAAAAAAAATTGTTACACTCAATTACAAAGTTAAGTTTGTACGGAACCCTCGGTGCGGAAACCGATCAAGCGCGAGTCAGAGTCAGTTAAATTATATTAAATCGTTTTTTTTTCACTAAAAGTGTACCTCGCCTTTCTCGCTTGTCCCCGTGAGTTTAATAAGGGAGCATCAGCATTCTCTTTCGGAAAGTTAGCATAAAAGATTAAAAAAAAAGAGAAAATAAAGATTTGATAAACACAAATTCACACAAAACATAATAAAAAATACAGCACTAACCTAAAAACAGACAGACAAAAGCAATTCACTCAATATAATGCCTATATGCATACAAAACGAATGTGTTCTTGTGAGTTCAAATGGCCCCAGCTCAACATGTGCTGAAGACAACGTCAGCGCTGATTTTCGGCTGAAGCCGGACACAAAAGAAAAATCAAAGTCAACTTTTACCGAAGCCAAGTCAAACCATTCATACTGTAGAGTAATAATGAAAACAGCAGCTGGTAGATGATTGCCAAAACACCGGGCTAGGTGAAAATTACGGAAAATACCCGCATGGGCTGCCTATTTATAAATACACTTCTATTTGCAGCGACTCATGCGCTGAAATCGGGTATTTTGGGAATTCACGAATATTTTTTAACAATTTACCTCCCATAATGCTGCTAGCGACTAAAACATAATTAATTATTCAGTACATAGTGGACTTTCTTCGACAGATTGGTACCTATAATGTTTTCGAAAACTCATTTATCCAGTTTAGGTGTTTGCTGTGTGGTGACGGCGACGAATATCACCACCCCATCTCATCCCGTGGGGGAGTACCTTGGAGGAATGTGTTGATGATTTCTTTTGTTATTAATCTGTAAATATACTACCATTCTTGTCGCAAATAACATGTTGATAACTTACGACCTATAACTGAGCTGCAATTAGCAAAAAACGTGATAAAATTTGAATTTAACGCCCCAACCGAAGCCTCCACCTTAAACTGAGAACACTGGCAAGAAACACAGCAAGGCTTCTTCTTTCTTTTGAGTTTATGTAAGTGTAGAAAGATGCTGCTACAACCATGTATTCTTCTTGTCTTCTTTTTAATGAGCTACCTTATAGCAGACCTTGTCGATCACTCGCTGTCTATACTAATATTATAAAGAGGAAAGATTTGATTGTTTGTTTGCATTGAATAGGATCCGAATCTACTGAACCGATTTGAAATTTTCTTTCACTAATAGGAAACTACATTATCCCCGAAGGTTATCGGCTACTTTTTATCCCGGGAACGCGAGTGAAACCGCGTGGAACAGCTAGTTTAAAATATTCAAAGACATATTAGTTTATATGGGATTTTATTATCGAAACGAATGCAGCATATAATACTCAAACATTCCTCATTTATCGCTCTTTCTATTAGTGGAAACCGTATCAAAATCCGTTGCGTGGTTTAGAAGTAATTAGCGTAGAAAAAGACAGAGGCAAACAACTACTTTTGCTTTATAAATTAATAGCTAAATAATACAGAATGGCTAGCACGTTATCGCATATATTACTGGCAATGTCCTATCGTTGGTTGTTTTCCGCGATCAACACTCGGATAAAGCCGCGGTGTAAACATGCGTGCGAGCATTATTTTCGTACACAGCTCTAGCGTTAGGGTTGACAATATTGAATAAATTTAATTCACATACATACACACATAATAGGTTAACGTAGGTAAGTTTGTACATACATGTGGCGTAATATGAGGCGTCGGAAATTAAATTAAAAAAAAACTGTGAAATTTTAATCTGAACTGTCTACAGTATTGAAAACCTCTCGTTTTCGATGCAGAAGGGTATAGAGATTTCCAATAAATGTATAGGTATAATATACCTGGATATATGGCTACAAATATTATGTATGTGTATTTTGTAAATAAACAGCTGTTCCTCGCGGTTTCACTCGCGTCCCCGAGATAAAAAGTAGCCTATAACCTTCGGAGATAAAGTAGCTTCGTATTATTGAAATAATTTTTCAAATCGGACCAGTAACTCCGGAGATTAGCGCGTACAAACAAACTCTTCAGCTTTATTATCCATACAGCCATCCATACAACAATACAGCTTAATAGACTTCCCTTTACAGTGGACAACCGTGTGACGGCATTTAAACACTTTTGTTTCTGGGAACTTATTTTAAAAATTTCATGTGGAAAAACAAAGTTAACTAGCTAGCCAGCTATCAGTGACGTCCGCTGTCAGACGCCGACGCCTGACTGGTTATTAGTATAGATTTTTGTTATAAAATTATGATTTAAAACCTAATCGACAACCCTATACTCGTTCATAAGAATCGAGGTCGCGAATGAGCTACTGACTTGTATTTGAGCTTCTCTAACGTGCTTCCCAGTTGTATTTTTCTCAAATTAACAAATGATAATGGTTTATAATACTTACTAGCTTTCCGCCGCCCGGTTTCACTCGTCATCCCCTGCTAATCAAATCAAATGCAAAACCCTTTCTTAGTGGATGCAATCTAGATTATAATTATAGAATTGATAGTAGTATTTTAAATGTAGATACATATATAGTATTTTATTTAAGTGGATGCTCTCCGCGAATGACACTGTCCCTTACTAAACTGACGGGGACAAGCGAGACAGCCGAGGCGTACTTTTAGTAAAATACGGAATTATGTTATTTAAAAAAAAAACTAATTTTACTGACTAGTAAGAAAACTATTCCCTTTCTATTAGATCTCAGAAAGAAAATATAAATTTTCAAGTTATTTGAATGTACTAAATAAGAGAAAAAAATCATTATTTGTTCTAAAAAGGGGCATATTCACGTTTTTTTCTGACTAAAGAAAACTATTCCTCGTCATTATATTCTCTAGTTTAACATATATTTTTTACAAATCTCATTCAATAAAGAATGCAAACCATTCTCGTATATCGTCGCCTACAGTTCCGGGTTCTTCTTCTGAGGTACGGATATCTAAAAATTGATAATTCTATAATAATAATATCCTGGGACATTCCTCACACACGGTTATCTGATCCCAAACTAAGCAGAGCTTGTACTATGGACAACCAGATAACTGATATACTACATATACTACTTTTTTTTTGTAAATACATACTTATATAGATAATTACACCCAGACTCAGGACAAACAGACATGTTCATGCACACAAATGTTTGCCCTGGATGGGAATCGAACCCATGACCAGCGGCGTGATAGGTGGTGTCTTAACCAATAGGGTAGTTGACTGACACATCAAATCAGCTACTTTTTAATAAATGTCAAAACGATAGTTTATAAGGAATTTTGTATGAAATATTACACTATGACGTCATAGTTTCACAGCATCAAATCATCTACTCTTAGTGGTTCCACTGGTAATTAAAAATCATAAAAATCATGAAATGTACAACATATTTGATATTTCCACGTGTTTTTAGATGTTTTATGCATTGGTTAGTGTTTGGTCATTTATTTTTGACAGTGTCAACTACCCTATTGCGCCAACTGGCTTATCTATGAGTAGTATAAGGTAAAATCGCGTTTACAAGCTAGTATGTCGCACACGTGCTCACCAAGTATATCATATCGGCACAATATATGTCAATGTCGCGTTATTGTAACACGATTATCTAGCTAGTTATCGTACTGCGGCTTCATTCGCCTTCTAATAGTAAATTACGATGAAAAGTGTGATCTCATATATTTTTTTCAATTTGTTTAAATTCAAAAGTGTGATTATGAAATGTAGTCATTGCAAGTATTTTTAAATGTCAAAATATGTGTATGTTAACGGAAAAGTATCTAATCCGTCATTGTATACATTTCCTAGGAAATCCATACATTTCCTAAATGTCTATCGGAGTATTACATTCGGGATATTTGTAAGGATAGCGGTATTTGGGGGGTTGTAAGTGAAATTTATTTTTGTGCGAATACTTTCAACATAAATTTGAACAAAATAAAAAAAATAACCCCAACCTATTTTTTTCAATAGAATTACGAACTAACCAAATTTAATCTCACTATACTATGACTGACATATACGACTATTTCATGAAAATGTTACTAATATACCTTGGAAGAATACATTGATGATTTCTTTTGTTATTAATCAGTAAATATACTTCCATTCTTCTCGCAAATAACATCTTGATAACATACGACCTATAACTGAGCTGTAATTTGCAAAAAAAGGTGATAAAATTTTAATTTCGCGCCCCAGGTGTCGCTAGCGTCCATAGGCTACAGTAACCGCTTACCATCAGGCGGTGTTAAAATTAGTTAAAGTTGACATGTAACCTTAAAGATTTTTAACATTTTATCAATTGCGTAATAGATACCAATTTATAAAAATATTTTATTTTATGATAAATCCTTATCTATTAAAATCACGTGAATTATACTATTCACGTGGCTCCGATAGTTTTGACTGTACTGATTCTGGGAATGTAATAAAAAAAAACACCGCCTTAGAGCGATGCCACACGGGCGTTGCCGGTGCGTTGCGTCGTGGCAGCAAGGCCTGAGTGCTCAGGCTGAGATCTATTGAGCGTACTTAGACTTTGCTCAGACTTTACCGTACAAAGTCGGTATTTAAAATGCAATTTTCGAATCTCTCAGAGTGTGTGCTATGCAAAGCCTAATCGACGACTTACCGAAAACTTGGCTACAAATTAAAACACACAACATAGGTTTATATCCCAAGTAAAATCTCACCGTGATGAGTGATGATGTGGCCGAAGGTAAGCACACAAAGCCTAGAAGGTAACTGGACCGGCTCTCAAGTGCAACAGCCGGAACAGCGTTGATATCACCATGTCACTTTATCTGTTGGGCCTTGTAATATACCTACATGATTATAATTTAAGTACTAATATTATAAAGAAAAACAAATTTCAACATACACACAAAATACGGAATATACATGTTTTTTTTTTGCTCAAATGAAACAGTAGAAAAAAAAATTGGAAGGAGAACATGGAGTGCTTTTTATCCCAGGATCGCGAGTGAAACCGCGGGGACAAGTTAATTAATTATTCAAGGAAAATTCTCATAGAAAATTCCCATTGCTATAGATGTCCGCGCCGCGCTGTCTGCCTGCCCTGCGCGTGCGCATGTCACGCGGCTGACGGGTCATTCATTGTTTTGTCATAGTTAAAATAAGAATAGTAAATCATCTTGGCCGATGACGGCTTTTGTGGTTGACGTATGACGCTGCAGTGAAGGTCGAAGCTTGAAAAAAAAAACTTTCCAGAGACAGTCGAGTATTAGTTGTCTGTCTAACTTAAGAGGATCACTAACGCCAATGACCTTGATGATTTGTATATACAAATAAGTACTCAAAGCTTAGGCGTCCGCGGGTGGGATCTAGAAGGGCGCCTTAAACCCAAGGTTTGATATTTATAATATTTTAAAATAAATAAATATAATAATAAATATCCTGGGACATTTTTTCACACACGGTTATCTGATCCCAAACTAAGCAGAGCTTGTACTATGGACAACCAGATAACTGATATACTACATATAATACTTTTTTTTTTTGTAAATACATACTTATATAGATAATTACACCCAGACTCAGGACAAACAGACATGTTCATGCACACAAATGTTTGTCCTGGATGGGAATCGAACCCACGACCTGCGGCGCATTAGGTGGTGTCTTAACACGTCATTTGATTGTAACTAATACAAAATGTAAAGAAATATCCTCCTTTTTTTTGGTGTAAGATTCATTTACATCGGATAAGCCGTTTTGTCAATTTCCCATTTAGGTTAAAATTGCTTGTGATAGGATTTTTTTTCCAAATTCTCTTCAAGAATATTTACTTCAATTTTAAAGTGGAGGCTTCGGTTGGGGCGTTAAATTCCCCATTAACTCTCAACCCGAACGTTTACCCTTAATCAGTACAATTGAAACATGAAACAATATAACATATATTTTTCGTAGGACTAATAGTCCACTTTTCGTAGCATTTATATTTTGCAACTGCTACTTTTTTATCCCGGGTTGAGTGAAACCGCGAGGGACAGCTAGTTCTGTATATATCGGTCGGGATTTCTTAATACAAGGAGTTATGCTACTGTATTTGTTATACTGTGACCTTATCTCCCCACCCTTCCCGTAGATAATTATACTGTTGGCATACTAATTGCGAATGGCTCGAAACAATACATGCGAGTTCGTAGAAGCAAATTATAAAATTGATTGTTGGTATTATTGTATCGTTGATATAGACATAAATGATGGTCAGACAACTTGTGTATCTGCACAAACTAATTGTTACAGTATGACACAACTTAGATGTAGCATCGGCAAATCGTATATCTACACTTCACTTCCGATTTACACAACTAATAAAAATCATTCATTATCGCGCCATTCAACGTTCAACGATCATTTTCGCCTAAAGTACTAATAAACATGGGTAGGGTTGCCATTTCTAAAATCCGCTAACCAGGACAACAAATAATTGTTGTAAATCTACTTTTGTATTTATGTTTGCGACCGGTAAACCTTAAAACCAGGACTACAAATGATACCCCACCCGGACGCTCCCCGGACGCCCTCTAAACTAGGACAACTCCGGGGAAACCCGGACAGATGGCAACCCTAAACATGGGTAATGTTGTAGACGCACTCTTTTCGGGAATGATCGATTTTACGAATTTTGCCAGAGATATTGCCAATGTGTTGCTGACCTGTTACAATACCGAGAAGGCAAACTGGCTCTCAAGTGCAATTGCCGGAACACACCGGTAGATGCTTGGTGACAAACTTTCAACTTGAGGGTGGTAGCCAGCGAGGCGGGTACTACAAAGTACTCTACCACCGTGCTATGGTTTCCTCACGATGTTTTCCTTCACCGAAAGCTCAAGCTCATTGTAGGATTCGAACCCACGACCTTCGTCGCGGCATCCGACGTCACTACCACTGAGCTATCATTGCCTAATTGCATATTGTAGTACAGATAAGCCGTGTGAAGCCGGGGCGGGTCGCTAGTGATATATAAAATGGCCATGTCACGAGTGTAAATGAGGACGGACATTGTAATAAATTATTATTGGTGTGATTAAAACGCGCGGAGTCAATTTGGTGTAATTACTCTTGTGATAACGAACGCGGCGTATTTTATGTTGACTGCTGTACTGGGACTATAGTTCTCCTGGATCATCATACTACTACACACAACTAAAATTATTAATCCAAACACCTCCCCCTCCGCCGGTAACGCCCTGAGCCGTTCGTACCCCATTCAGTGGTGCCCTCAGTCGTTGTTACCTAAATGTTAACCGGTTAAGAGCCCTCTGCGCTCGCTGATTTGTCCGGAAAGGTTGCTGCAGCCATCAGAGGCTTCTTTAGACATTTTAAAGAAACCCCCGACAAATTAGAAAAGAGGTCATGATCTTCAAACGGCTGAGCGGATTTTCTAGAAACATAGCTAAGAATACTCTCGATTGAGACACCTATCTTTTTTGAGAACATAACATAATCAAAATCGGTTCATTTGTTGCCATTTATTCGCTTTTTTTAAAAGCAAGAAACCTATTCCCTTTCTAATAGATTTCAGAATATATGTTAATATTTTTCAAGTTATTTGTATGGCCCAAATAAGAGAAGAATGCATTCTTAGTTTTAAAAAGGGGCATATTTACGATTTTTTCCCAATCCCAATTAAAAAAAAAACTATTCCTCGTCACATATTCTCTAGTTTAACATATATTTTTTCCAAATCTCTTGGAACAAAGAATAAAGAGAAAAACGCATTTTAGAATCATCTTTTCACTTATAGCTCGCCTAATTGTTATCATAAAATCTCCTTAGTAAACAGTTTTCGTCATCATCGGTCCTGGGATTTGTGAAAGAATCACAGATAATTTTTGTGTAACAATGTTAATATCTGTTTCCGAAAGTTCTAGATTCACTTGTGAGCCTTCAAGGCTAGAGTGAATAGGCATTTTCTAAGCACATGCTACATCCTGTTAGGGTCTTTGGCCTGTCTAAAGCTAAATTTATCACTAGACTTTCAAGCCATATCCGTATAGAAATTCAAAACATCCATAATTGGACGTCATAATGCCTTAAGTCAAGAGGTTGTTACGTCGTTGATTTCTAGATGCAGACGGATATAGATTCATTATTCATCGTTTAGAAATATGTTTTGTCATTCGTCACCCGATGGTTTATTTAAGACTAGTCGAATATTTTAGGTTTACTTCCTGCAACTCTGAGATCGACAATCGCCTTCTGCATAAGGTTACAAAAACTATTCAGAAACTGTCGAGCTCTTGCATATGGTTTGCTCGAGGGAGACAACCGGCCTAAAGAGAACTCTTAGTTCAATCTATCCTATATGTTCTTGGAGAAGTCGAGGATCTAAGTCTTTAAAAAAGTGGCGGTATTGTCTGTTGATTTTAAGATTTTTATCTTGATCTAAGAAAATTAATGGTATTCAATAAAATCTATGTACTATTCTTTCAAGGGTTTGATGTATTTATTACTGAGGGTCACTAGCAGTCTAATAGAGTCAAGTCAAGTGTGTCAAGCAAGGCAGATCGAGAAATGTGCTCCCGATGAAAAGTTTCTCCTATGGGAATTTCCATCTGTATTCTTTGTGAAGTCTAAAAAAATGTTTTTATTTTTAAATCTACTCCAAAAGGGGTAAGATAGGGGATCGCGGGTGAAACCGCAGAGGGAAAGCTAGTTATTTAATTAAATCAATCATGTATTAAATTAAATCGATTAAAGAAATCTCATCAATTGTTGAAACAACCAGAGAAATTACATTATTTGAGGCACCTGGTACTATATAAGTACTAAGAAAAATCTTCTTAAACAGCTTTGAGATTTGTCTATAAACTACGAAAAACGATACACGACGGTTCGATCATCGTTGTCAAATTATGAACCAATAGAATTGCAGCAAACTGACGAGACGTAAATTTTGTGCATTTCTATTGGTTCATAGTTTGTCGCGTATTCCTTTCGTAGTAGCCAGATGGCCGGCTCTGAACGTTATTTTTTTATGCAGGTCTAAAGACAACTCAATTTAATACGGCAAACAAACATACAAAATTATCAACAACACATGACACAGGCAATAACACTTATTTAGATCGTCCCACTATAAATGGCCCATGTGCGAAATGGAACGTTGCCAAAGTCCCGGAGGTGGACAGTTCATGAAATTTTCAAGTTCTAGGTTTTGCACTGATTATTGTTCTTCTAATTTGAGGATTTTAACCGCCTTAGCAAAAGTCTTTCTGGATCCTGAATTCTTGATTGTTGCCAGACTAAATAAACGTACTACTCTTTGATACTACCTTATTACCACAGACGGCACAGACATGATTGTCCACAGTGTATTGAATAGTTGCAAGTTAGGATGAACTGTCTATTATCAATGAAAAAAAATAAGGCAATGGCTCAGAGCCATATAGCCTAGTCTTGTTTTTATGATTGTAATTTATCTTGTTTTATTATGTATGTTCATTAAGATTGTATCTTTTATGCCACATATGCGTTGTGTGGCGCGCCAAAAATAAATAGAAAGATACTATTCCCTACAGTTCGGCAACGAATGTACTTGCTCTGAGCAACAAGGCCACTGCCTCCAAACACGCTTAGTTTGCAGGCTCGAACGTCGAAGGACGACGCGAGCGTGTTTTACGAGACTGTCAAAAAAACTTTTTTTTTCTAAGCAGCGCTTGTCTCATGATGTGCAGGTGTAATGACGTCACTGTCATGTGTTCTAATAGTCATCGTCATGTTGACTTCTTCTATTTATACTGGGCGAGTCATCTCCACATACTATGAAACGCAACGTCTGTCTGTCCGTGCAATTATAAATCTAGAACTACTGTTTTCCTTGAGGTTTCTTGGCTTTGTATCATTTGGTTTCTATTACTATATGGTGATGGGCTGTTTTTGGGTGTTCATAATATACAGGTTGATTTTTTTAAGTGGGCGTGGTAGACCAAATCCTAAAGTATAGGGAATAGCGAAAAATGCTGAAAGGAGTCCCGGGGCCGATTTGGATAAAAAATAAAACTGTATAGGTACTTGGATTTTCAAAAATATTATTTGCCTTGCCGGGAATCGAACTCATGGATTTTGAAAAAAAAACACAGCCTGTATTATTGCTCCATCTCATAGTGTCGCTTAAAAATTCACTCTGTATAGTAAATAGTTATACTAACAATAGGGAATATTTTTTTCACTTAACAAAATAATACCGTAAAATAGATGTCAAAAAGTGAAATTAAAATCGGCCAAGAAACACGGAAGATATAAGCATTTTAAACTATTAATTAGAGATTAGACAGAGAGATCGGACATAGTATGTGACGTCATATACTATTACGGCCATATAAATTGCATGCTAAATTCTGTTTTGCTAGAAAGAGATAGGAATAAATCTTTGATGACTTATATCTTGATTATTTTTATAGTTATCTGAAATATATTGTTTTCCTACTGCATCTTTGCAATAAAGTTCATCTGTTTAATCTATGATACAGGGGGATGCATTTTCCAAGTGGGCGTGGTAGGCGAAATCCTATAGGGAATACCGAAAAATGCTGAAAGTAGTCTCGAGTCGAGGCCAATTTTGGTAAAAACTAAAACTGTATAGCCTCGCCGGAAATCTAACACGTTGATTTGGAAAAAAGACACAGCCTGTATTATTGATCCACCTCATAGTGGCTAGAAAAAACGAGAAAAAAAACTAAATCATTTAAATTATTTGTTCTTTTTCCACACGTTCACGTGAACCTGGGCCTTTAGAGGCCACTAACCGACGCTTGGAACTGATCCAACGCCGTCCTATTAATCCGAGTGAGTAATAACCACTGTTACACTCCAATTATCTGTTTATGTGTCAACTTACACCTCGGGAACAGGACCGATGTAATCCTATAAAATATTGCGTCGCGGTTATAGTCATGGTCTCGTTATATGCTGTGTAATCTTTACATAGTATAAAATGAAGTCGCTTCCGCTGTCTGTTCGCTTAGATTTTTTAAACTACTCAACGGATTTTAATGCAGTTTTCAGCAATAGATAGATTTGTATAATATTATAAATGCGAAAGTTTGTGAGTATGTTTGTATGTTTGTTGAAACTTGGCACATAGATGGATCATACCCCGGAATAACATATACGCTACTTTTTATCCCGGGAAAACATAGTGATGTGCCGAGTCGGCTATTTTTTGTATTCGAATACTTTGGTACTCGTTAAAATAAGAATCGAGTTAGGATTCGAGTATGAAGACTCGGACATGTATTCGAGTACTGGCACGAGTATTACCTATAGTACCTGTATGTAAATAATAACAGCAGTTTATGTATAATTAGTAATTTAATCATTATATTAATCATAATTTGGTAATTTTGTATGGTACGGCATATTAAAGCTAACAACTAACTATTGACTATAACAATTATTAATTGAATTTTTTAACTTTATATTTACTTAATATCAATTTTTGTATTTCATGTTTTACACCTGATCATATTAATATGTCGGGTCCAGCGCCACTTCAGTTCTTTGATTGTTTTTATTGCATCTTTAAGTTTCGTTCTCTCTTTTATGTTCTCATTCGGATTCGAATACTGTATTCTATATATTCGAGTACGTGAGTACTTGCTAGGTATTCGAGTCAGTACTCGAGTCAGTCTGACTCGGCACATCTCTAGGAAAACATAAGATACCACATACATTGTACTAGCTTCCGCCCTGTATGTCATACATATTATCAGAAAAGCCGAGAAAAGCGGTGCGAAGATGGGGCGGGTCTCTAGTATCAAATAAATAAATAAATTACTTGCTTTCCGTACCGCGGTTTCACCAGCGAGACCCTATTTTTGGTTGAATTTTCAAAAATCCTTTCGTAGCGTATGCCTACATCCTAATAGTCTATATGCCAAATTTCAGCTCGATCCGTCAGTGGTTTGAGCTGTGCGTGGATAGATCAGTCTGTCGCATTAAAACAGTGTTTAGTGATGAGGGACCATTTGACAAAATTTATGTTTTTCCATAGACCACCAATTGTTTGGAGGAAATATACAGTAAATATAAAATTAATAAAGAGTTGTTCTGTCTATGAATAAAACCGGCATAACATTGTACAAAACCTTGTTTAATAATAGGGATGATTACTATAAAAAACTAATTAAAAATAAAAAGTCGGTCAGTTAGATTACAAAAAAATATGTAATATTTTTTCTTTAGTTCCGAAAACAAAAAATAACGAAAATACGTTAAAATTTCGCGTGACGTCACGTCTTAGTACACTTTTAGAGTGATGACGTCACAAGCCCTCACTCCTGAACATTGATGCGATTGATTATCTTTGTAATTATTTTATATGACGGACTAAACAGAATCAATGATTTTGTACCCAGTCATCATCATGGCTTCGCCGCCTTAAGGCGATGCTATACGTGAAATGATGATTCTAAAATGCGTTTTTCTCTGTACTCTTTGTTCCAAGACATTTGGAAAAAATATATGTGAAACTAGAGGATATGTGACGGGGAATAGTTTTTTTTTAAATTGGAATTTTTCATTAGTAACGTCAGAAAAAAATCGTAAATATGCCCCTTCTTAAAACTGAGAATGCATTCTTCTCTTATTTGGGCCATCCAAATAACTTGAAAAATATTAACATGCATTCTGAAATCCATTAGAAAGGGAATAGTTTTCTTACTTTTTTCAAAAAAGGCTTAGTTTCTTTTTAAATAACAAAAAACCATATTTTTAACCAAAAAATTACATTTCTCCTGTCTCGCTTGTCACCGCCAGTTTAGTAAGGGACGGAGACATACACAGATAGCCTCCTCTTAAAAGGTCCAATAAAAAGCTTATAGATTCAAATCGACCTATGATAATTACAATAAATGCCTCCACGTAGTATGCTACAATTGTAACCTTGACACTGGGGGTCGGAGGGCGCCGCCACAAGGCCGTCCCGGGCTTCCGCGTCCGTTGATAATCATATTATAGGCTTGACGCACGTGGGCGATGCCGACAAATTTATCAGAGCCCTTATTATTGGAGGAGGGAATATGCGTGTTTTTTTTTTATTGTTTTAATAAAAACGTACCCAAGATATAAGCCATGTTTACCTATCTCTTTCTAGCAAAACAGAATTTAGCATGGAGTTTACCTATGGCAGTAGTGCCCTATGACGTCACAGTCCATGTCGGATCTCTCTGTCTAATTAGTAGTTTAAAATGCACTAATTTTAATTTCACTTTTTGTCATCATTTACGGTATTTTGTTAAAACTTGCGATAAAAAATCATGCATATACCCTACGAGCTAAATCTGAAGAGTTTGTTTGTTTGAACGCGCTAATCTCCGGAGTTACTGGTCCGATATGAAAAATTATTTCACTAATAGGAAGCTACATTATCTCCGAAGGTTATATGCTACTTTTTATCCCGGGAACGCGAGGGAAACCGCGGGAAACAGCTAGTACAATATACTGCAAATTCTACAACCGGCCTTTCAAAGTCGTGAATAATCGTGAAGGATGCGAGTGCGTCATCAAAACAAACATTTGTGGTTCAACCATAGACAGCCTAACATTGTTTACTCTATGGTCTCTATGTTATGTTATGCACACGCCATAGATAACCATAGTCCCGTATTTTATTATAATGTACTATCAACGAATTTGAAGCATGATCACCATAAGGGTGTATTTTGTGTGCAGTGACCAGCGGCTACCTGTGCCTCAAACAATATAATAGTTTTAAGTCATTCTATCTGTTTCATGTATTTCTTTCATCTATGTCTAGGTACATACCTGTCATACTTCTACAGAAATTTCTACTAGAAATAAGCAGTGCTTTTGTGCCTTTGTATCTGTTTTGTCTTTTCTCTTTACTTGTGTGTGTATATAAATAAATAACCAGACAATGCGTTTGTCATAAAAATAGTCAAAACATGATTTTAAAAGAGATGATTATTATTTATAACTATAACTTTACTGATGGTTTTTTTTAGAGGACTAAAGTTGGTAGACTCTGATGGCTACAACAACCTAACCGGAAAAAAATTGTTGATGGTACCTTACCTACCTACATAAAAGAACTTCGATGACTAATATTGAAACCATTATAAAAAAACACTAGGTAGTTTACGAGTTTATTATAATTCTTTAGCTTAGGCTTTTGAGCAGGAAAGTTGCCATTCAATAGATAATTTTATGCACTTGGCGCCAGGAACATTCAGTGCTTTGTGTACCCATCTGTTTGTCACTATCTTCAATGACTCTTCACTGCCTCTAAGCAACAACGCGCTGAAATATATTAGCGTAGCGCCTGACAAAGACTAAAATTATGATTCACTAGCTTCCGCCCCGCGGTTTCACCCGCGTTCTCGAGGGATCTTATGTTTTCCCGGGATAAAAACTATCCTATGTGTTAATCCAGGTTATAATCTGTGTTCCAATTTTCCTCCGTTGAAAAGAGAAGATCTTCCGCCAGGCTGGGTCATCGTGCCTGGGGAAGGTGCGAACAAACTCCACTAACGCGATGTAGGTTTCGATGTAGATAGTTCTGTTTGTAGTGTTGATCTATTGCAGCGCCATCTATCCATTCGGTGTCTGAACTATGTAGCTGACAGGGGTCGCTACACTATGATGCCACAGACACACAGATACACACTACAAAATTATAACACCTTATTGTTCGTCGCGGGTTAGTAAAAGGAAAGCGTGACTGACTGACAGATCTACGGATCTGAATTTTGGCATCATCATTATCATATCAGCCGAAAGACGTCTACTGCTGGACAAAAGCCTCCCCCAAGGATATCCACGATGGCCGGTCTTACGCTACCTGCATCCAGCGGTTTCCCGCGACCCTCACAAGATCATCGGTCCACCTTGTGCGGGAAATTTGACATACAGATAGCTATTATTTCCTTTCTTAGGTTTTATGGCATTAGATTAAATTAGTTTTGTTTGTAAACAACACAGTCATTGTTAAATAAAGAATTCCATTGTGTCGAAATTTTAAAATTAATAAATCCATTGTGTCGAAATTTTAAACAGCGATAAATATAATACCCTCTCCAAGACAGGAATATACGAGCACAAAGGACTATTGCCCCATTTAAAGTGGAACACGAGTGTCCCTGGATGTGGGGCATGTGACGTCACACCATGAGTCATTCAAGAACTAGCTTCAGATAACTTGAGTGCTTCGTCCGCCAACACGAACGTTTCCATTCCACATAAAATAAAACCATAACGTAGTGATGTCATACTACTGGCTGACCTAGTGGACACAGTGTATTGGATAGCTGATGTAGTAATGCAAGTTTGATTTGTTCTTGAAATGATAAGATAGCTTTTTACCTGTCTATCTATACTAATAATAAATAAAGAATGTTTTTTGGACGTTCGGGTGCAGGTAATCTCCGGAAATATTCATCCGTTGTTTTTACAGCGAAAGCTTTATGAGCTTGTGAGTTTTGGCTGCCAATTTTACATTAAATGTTTTTAGTAGGATTCGTTTTTACCGAAATAACATCTCGTGAGGAAACCATAGCACGGTGGTAGGGTACTTTGTAGGACCCGCCTGGCTGGTCTGTCGCCAACCTTTCGGCGTGTTCCGACAGCTGCATTTGAGGCAGTTCCCTTCTAAGCTCGTTTGTAGATGAGTTACTGTTCTAACAGATACTGTGGCCGTCCTGTTTGCGTGGTGAGCGTATAAGCTCTGGCATCAATAAATTCAGATGCACGCAAGTGTTAGAGCTTTGTACGGGTTTATTTTTGTAATGTTTTGGTTCCGTATTTTATTGTTGTAGATTTTAATTGAAAAAACGGTGAAGTTTAAGGCTCAGATCTATAGAGGGTACTTAGACTTTACTTAGGGTATAAACCTACGTACGTAATAAAGTAAATGCTTGTGACATATCAAATCAGTTACTTTTTAATAAATGTGTAAACGATAGCTTATATGGAATTTTGTATGAAATATCGCGCTATGACGTCATAGTTCACAGCATCAAATGATCTACTCTTAGTGGTTCTACTGGTACCTAATTAAACATCATAAAAAGCATTAAATGTACAACATATTTGATGTTTCCACGTGTTTTTACATGTTTTATGCATTGGTTAGTGTTTGATCATTTATTTTTGACACTGGCAACTAGCCTATATTAATTATAGCACCTTCGGAAAATGCCCTAACTTTACCTCACTATAATATGAGTGTAGGTGTAATTGGTCAAAATTCTAACTAATTATTGTTTGTTCGACAGTGCCGACGACGTCGCGCGCGCAGCTTGCGGCGGAATACCTCGAGTCATGTCGACGGCACGACACGCAGCCCATCGATTCTGTCCTGCATCAGATACGGGTATGTACGAATCGATAACACTCACTGGTCTTGACGGATTTCTCGTTACAATGTGAATTCTCCGACTATTTCTTTGTAAATTACCATAGACTATACCTAATTTGACAGCATTAAATCGTGCCTTTTCAGTAAAGACATAGTAAGCCTCAAATATCTTTAAAATGTTTTTTTTATCGTAATCTTCTAATCTAACGATTTTACACTTTATTGCGAAGACTCCTTTATTTTTAACAAGCTTCACCCGCGTTCCCGAGGGATCTTATGTTTTCCCGGGATAAAAAGTATCCTATGTGTTAATCCAGGTTATAATCTGTGTTCCAATTTTCATCCAAATTCGTTCAGTAGTTTTTACGTGAAAGAGTAACGAAGATGCATCCAAACTCACAACTAGCATTTATAATATTAAGTATGGAGTTTACATTATAGTATACCTGGTATAGTATGACACAACTTAGATGAAGCATCGGCAAAATTCGTAAAATCGATCGTTCCCGAAAAGAGTGCGCCTACAACATTACTCATGAGTTAAAAAATGATCGGCGAAAATGATCTTGTTGAACGTTGAATGAATGTTTTTTATTAGTTGTGTAAATCTGAAGTGAAGTGTACGAAAACGATTTGCCGATGCTACATCTAAGTTGTGTCATACTGTACAGGAGATCCCAGAGAGCGCGATCGGGGGCGGTGGTGGCGTGCGCGCGGGGCGGCTGGCGTTGAGCGCGTGCGCGCTGCTGGGCCCGGCGCCGGCCGACGCGCTGGAGGCGGTGCTGCGCAAGGTGCAGTTCAACAAGCTGGAGATCGACCATGTCGCCATCGATGACGAGGGGGCCGTGAGTACCTATACTTTCTTCTTGTTACTTTTTCAAATCTTTTTTATTACGATGTTTTTGTCTGTCTATTGTTTACGTCGTAGGGATTTTTCAAATTAAGTACCTGGTTTTTTTAAACGACGTTTTCTAGAAATGTAACATAGCTAGATCGATTTATCTCCCTCGAAACCCTCTGCATACTAAATTTCATGGAAATCGTTGGAGCCGTTTCCGAGATTCAGATTAATTGAAGAATTGCTCGTTTAAAGGTATTATTAGATAACTATGTTTTCGACCACAATCTCACCGTGGTCAGTGACGATGTGGCTGATGGTGGCACACAAAGCCTAGAAGGAATTAGCTCTCAATTTCAGCTGTCGGAACACACCGAATGGTGCTTGGAGACAGATTTTCAACTTGAGGGTAGTAGGCAGGCGGGTACTACTAAAGTGTGCTATACCACCGTGTTATGGTTTCCTCAAGATGTTTTCCTTCACCGAAAGCTCAAGCTCATTGTAGGATTCGAACCCGAGCCTTCGTCTCGACATTCGACGTCACTACCACTGAGCTATCATCTCTCTAAAACTCTGGGATGCATATTCCCTATTTTTAAATATTGTTTGGTTCTGTGTTCATCAGGCCTAAGTTTGTCATGACCATATCACCGCCATGTAAGCTTCAGAGCCACCATGTAGGATCCCATAAATAATCCTTTCTTGTCTTACAGGAGGCCCTTTTCGACATGATAGAATATTACGAGAGTGCCAATGTGATATGCATCAGCGGGCCGAGGCAGTTCGGCATCAGGGGATGGCAGGCCGCCTCCAGGATGATCAAGAAGGTAAACTGATTTTTAGGTAATGCTGCCTTGCCTTTACACGACAAGAGAGTGCCATGTTTTCAGGATAAATTACTCTTAATGTTTTAAAAAGGGTGACAGAGTTCCTAAACTGCCACATAGATTAAAAGTAAAATATGATTTATTAAGCTTTTATTTGAAATAAACCTTGGGCATGTGTCGACGCTGCAAGCCTTTCCAGCGTCGGCTATCTAGCGGTGAACGAATCCAATACATTCTACGCTTGCTTTAATACATTTGTATTTCTCCCTAGAGCGCAGAGCTATCAGAGCTAGAAGTGAGTTCAAGCGCGCTAGAAGCGATGCACGCGCCGGTACTAGCGCGCTCGCTCAAGCCGATGACGTGCCGCCTCCGCGCGCTCTGTCTGCAGCGGTGTGTGTTGTGTGGCGAGCCGCTTACTTGTCTAGGTAAGTGTACAAGTGAGTGAGTGAGAGCGATGCACGCGCCGGTACTAGCGCGCTCGCTCAAGCCGATGACGTGCCGCCTCCGCGCGCTCTGTCTGCAGCGGTGTGTGTTGTGTGGCGAGCCGCTTACTTGTCTAGGTAAGTGTACAAGTGAGTGAGTGAGAGCGATGCACGCGCCGGTACTAGCGCGCTCGCTCAAGCCGATGACGTGCCGCCTCCGCGCGCTCTGTCTGCAGCGGTGTGTGTTGTGTGGCGAGCCGCTTACTTGTCTAGGTAAGTGTACAAGTGAGTGAGTGAGAGCGATGCACGCGCCGGTACTAGCGCGCTCGCTCAAGCCGATGACGTGCCGCCTCCGCGCGCTCTGTCTGCAGCGGTGTGTGTTGTGTGGCGAGCCGCTTACTTGTCTAGGTAAGTGTACAAGTGAGTGAGTGAGAGCGATGCACGCGCCGGTACTAGCGCGCTCGCTCAAGCCGATGACGTGCCGCCTCCGCGCGCTCTGTCTGCAGCGGTGTGTGTTGTGTGGCGAGCCGCTTACTTGTCTAGGTAAGTGTACAAGTGAGTGAGTGAGAGCGATGCACGCGCCGGTACTAGCGCGCTCGCTCAAGCCGATGACGTGCCGCCTCCGCGCGCTCTGTCTGCAGCGGTGTGTGTTGTGTGGCGAGCCGCTTACTTGTCTAGGTAAGTGTACAAGTGAGTGAGTGAGAGCGATGCACGCGCCGGTACTAGCGCGCTCGCTCAAGCCGATGACGTGCCGCCTCCGCGCGCTCTGTCTGCAGCGGTGTGTGTTGTGTGGCGAGCCGCTTACTTGTCTAGGTAAGTGTACAAGTGAGTGAGTGAGAGCGATGCACGCGCCGGTACTAGCGCGCTCGCTCAAGCCGATGACGTGCCGCCTCCGCGCGCTCTGTCTGCAGCGGTGTGTGTTGTGTGGCGAGCCGCTTACTTGTCTAGGTAAGTGTACAAGTGAGTGAGTGAGAGCGATGCACGCGCCGGTACTAGCGCGCTCGCTCAAGCCGATGACGTGCCGCCTCCGCGCGCTCTGTCTGCAGCGGTGTGTGTTGTGTGGCGAGCCGCTTACTTGTCTAGGTAAGTGTACAAGTGAGTGAGTGAGAGCGATGCACGCGCCGGTACTAGCGCGCTCGCTCAAGCCGATGACGTGCCGCCTCCGCGCGCTCTGTCTGCAGCGGTGTGTGTTGTGTGGCGAGCCGCTTACTTGTCTAGGTAAGTGTACAAGTGAGTGAGTGAGAGCGATGCACGCGCCGGTACTAGCGCGCTCGCTCAAGCCGATGACGTGCCGCCTCCGCGCGCTCTGTCTGCAGCGGTGTGTGTTGTGTGGCGAGCCGCTTACTTGTCTAGGTAAGTGTACAAGTGAGTGAGTGAGAGCGATGCACGCGCCGGTACTAGCGCGCTCGCTCAAGCCGATGATGACAAGATGACAATATAAGTGTTGTAAGTTATGTGGGGGTTGTTGACTCCTGCTGCGGCACCTGGTACCGTGCATCGCACCCCGCCGGGAGCAGTTCGGATTCCGCGCTGAGCACAGCACGACGCTTCAGCTGTCGAGGGTACTGCACGCCATGACGGCAGCCCTGAACAACGGAGAATACACCGTCGCAGTACTCCTCGACATGGAAAAGGCGTTCGACAGAGTTTGGCATGCCGGTCTGCTGTACAAGCTTTCGTCGTCCGAAGCCCCCCGTCGCCTCGTGAAGGTGATCGCCTCCTTCCTTGAAGAGAGAAGATTCCGAGTGGTGGTGGAGGATGCCACGTCAGCTGAACGTCCCATCGCGGCCGGCGTCCCCCAGGGTAGTTGCCTGTCACCTAGCCTGTACTCCCACTTCACCGACGACATCCCCCTGGAACAGGGGTCCCACCTCGCACTGTACGCTGACGACGCTGCGTACTACGCAACGTCAGTAAGCAGGAAACACGCAGCGTCCAAGATCCAGCGTACGCTGAACAAGCTCCCCGAGTGGCTCTCCAGGTGGAGGCTATCGGTGAACGTCGGGAAGACCCAGGCCATCCTGACAGGCGACATCAGGAAACACCCACCACCACTCCAACTCGCCGGAAAAGACGTCCGGTGGTCCCACACGGTGAAATACCTAGGGGTCACCGTCGACACAAGACTCACCATGAGACCCCACGTACGAGCCGTCGTCGGGCAAACAAGAGCCGCCAGAGCACTCCTGCGTCCAGTTTTAAACTCTCCGCGCATCCCTCTGCGGGTGAAACTCGGGGTGTATAAAACTTACATCCGCAGCCGTCTGACGTACGCAGCGCCATCCTGGTACGCGCTGACATCAGAGACCACCAGGAGGCAGCTGCGTGCCCAACAACACCTGACGCTGCGGACAATCACGAACGCCCCGAGAATGGTAAGAAACTCCACGATCCAGAGGGACATGCGGATCGAGAGCCTGGACGCATTCATCGCGCGCCTTGCGAAGAAGATGTTCGCGCGTGCCGATGGGTCAAACCTGGACCACATCCGGGACCTGGCCCCGCTGCACGCGCGGCCACCAGACCGCAAGGCCTACCCACGCGACCTGATCGCGGCATCTGACGCCGAGCCTGACGACGACGCCGTGGGGTCTCCGGAGTAAGCCGCCGCCTGTCAGCGTCGACCGCTCCTGCTGGGCCTCCGCTGGTATCGCCAGCGGTCTCACCTGGTAGGGCGGTCCGCACGGGCGGCGTGAAAAACCGGACTCGACACCCCACTACCTGACTGACTCCCCCCCCCCCCTCCAATTATGACTCCCCGGGTTCATCCCACCCCAACGCCCCGTCCGTATTTACGGACGGCGTCGAGACCCTGGGAAAGGGGAACTCCCCCTCGGTCCCAGCACCCCATGCCCCGTGAGGGGTAGTGTGAAAGCTTGATAAGTGGGGGTTGTAACTTATGTGATGGCTGTTACTTATGTGATGGCTGTTACTTATGTGATGGCTGTTAATGTGATGGCTGTTACTTATGTGATGGTTGTAACTTATGTGATGGCTGTAACTTATGAGATGGCTGTAACTTATGAGATGGTTGTAACTTATGTGATGGCTGTTACTTATGAGATGGCTGTAACTTATGTGATGGCTGTTACTTATGTGATGGCTGTAACTTATGTGATGGTTGTAATTTATGTGATGGCTGTAACTTATGTGATGGCTGTAACTTATGTGATGGCTGTAACTTATGTGATGGCTGTAACTTATGTGATGGCTGTAACTTATATGATGGTAATTTGTTACAGTGATAGCCCTGAAGATGAATAGTTCAATACGCGAACTCCGTCTCGGCGACAACAGGCTCTCGGTGGCGGATGCGCAACAACTGGGCTCCCTGCTGCGGTTCAACACTAGAATACAGCTCCTAGACCTATCTAATAACCAAATACAGGTAATAGCGCCGATTCTGTCATTTACATAATAACAGCTGGTGTTAAATGTCAAAACGATATGGAGTTTTGAATGAAATACCGGACTATGACGTCATAGATTCTCAGCATCAAATGATTACTCTTAGCGTCTCAAAATTACTATTTCAATACGTGTAGTCACATCATTACGAAAGAGTTTGTATGTAGTTGTAAGTATTCGTGTCCAGTAGCAGGCCGTCTTCAGTACCTCACTTATTACCAGATGTGTTGGTCAACTAATCATAACTAGCGACCGCGACACAACGCACGTGCCATTGTCGTAGTTCTGAGGGCCTACTCTGAAAAACGATACACGATAGTTCGATCATCGTTGTCAAATTATTAACCAATAGAATTGCAGCAAACTGACGAGACGTAAGCAATGAGCAATTCTATTGGTTAATAATTCAGATTGCACTAGAGCGAAGTAGGTTTTTTTTTTTTTTTAATTTTGGCATCACTCTTCGTATATTTTGCCAGTGTCAATTTGAGCAATGTAGGTATTTTTATATTCTTCATGTATTAAATTCTCGTCAATCGTCAAGTTTCAAAGTTCAAGTCATGTTAAATCTTCTTCGAGTCATGGTCAGTCAGTTTAGTTAGGTTTTAGTACGATGGTAGCCGTTCTACTAAAACTTTTCATGGAATTCTTGAGACAACTTGAAAAGCCACTATACACGTAATCATTTCATTTCACTTCACTGGTGCACTTGTATTGATCTTTATTGGACAAAATACCACCGATAATATTCAATAAAACTCAAAATACACGATTTTATGAAAATAAAACGAAAACGCAACGTCACTTCGCAAGTTCCCGCTAAAAAGTCCGCGATGTAAGTTGTATGTAGATAGTGTTGAAATATTGGCGGCGTAGCATGGGTCGGCACCCGGGCGGTTTTCTTTTGAGCACCCACCCATAGGTATCAGAGATATTACTTAACATTTTTGTGTTTTCTTCAATAAATAAAAAAAAAATTTTTTTTTTGGAATCATCATAAGTGTGACAATATCCTATCTAAGTGTCCTGCGTCGAATTCCAATAAATAAATAAATATCCACGGACATTGTTCACACACGGTTATCTGATCCCAAACTAAGCAGAGCTTGTACTATGGACAACCAGATAACTGATATACTACATATACTACTTTTTTTTGTAAATACATACTTATATAGATAATTACACCCAGACACAGGACAAACAGACATAATAACTAAACAGTTTTCTGTACGCCGTTCTCATCGGGCCCACAGATGCGCCAGTGGCTACTTACTGAGTTGTCACCAGGAAGCACAATGTTCTTTAGTGTGGCACTTCCTGGCAGAGTCACCATCACCCATTTGAATTCAGAGTCTGTCGCTATTTTGGCCCAATATTTTTCCTATCAAATTTTGTCGCGCCCTATTTCAAAAGTTATAAGGGTTTATAGGTAAGTAAGTAAGCCTTAGAAGAAAGAGTTTTACTCTTGCATTATCTATATAAGTATGTATTTACGTAAAAAAGTAGTGTATGTAGTATATCAGTTATCTGGTTGCCCATAGTACAAGCTCTGCTTAGTTTGGGATCAGATAACCGTGTGTGAAGAATGTCCCAGGATATTTTTCCGAGGATATTTATTTAAAATGACGAATTCTTTCTAATAAAAGCATATGATTTTTGGGTCCTATAATAAAATACTGTGTTTGGCACCCGGGGCGGACCGCCCCCACCGTCCCCCCTTACGCTGCCACTGTATATTGCAGCGCCATCTATCCATCGGTGTGTGGACTATGTAGCTGACAGGGGTCGCTACATCGTTAATTAAAGTTACAAAGGACTTTTTGGCGGGAACTTGCGAAGTGACGTTGCGTTTTCATTTTATTTTCATAAAATAGTGTATTTTTTGAGTTTTATTGAATATTATCGGTGGTATTTTGTCCTATAAAGATCAATATAAGTGCACCAGTAAAGTGAAATGAAATGATTACGTGTATAGTGGCTTTTCAAGTTGTCTCAAGAAGTCCATGAAAAGTTTTAGTAGAACGTCTACCATTGTACTAAAACCTAACTAAACTGACTGACTATGACTCGAAGAAGATTTAACATGACTTGAACTTTGAAACTTGATGATTGCCGAGAATTTTATACATGAAGAATATAAAAATACCTACATTGCTCAACTTGACACTGGCAAAATACACGAAGTGTGATGCCAAAATAAAAATAAAAAAAATATTACAAAGTTAATCTGCATGAGTGTTTGTATTGCAGGACGCCGGCGTGGGGCACATCGCGGAGGCGCTGGTGGAGCAGGGGGCGCAGACGCCGCCCTCCGCCGCCACCTCGCCTATATCGCCGCACCACTACCCCTACCCCTACACATACCCCTACCCCTGTTAGTATACTTTTTTTTTATACAACATAGTCGGCAAACAAGCATACGGCCCGCCTGATGGTAAGCGGTTACCGTAGCCTATGGACGCTAACGACACCCGGGACACAGCATATACTAATCCTTGCCCCGGGTACCACTCCCTTCCTCCCTCCCCGATGAGCTCTGGCGACCTTACTCACGCGCAGGAACACAACCAGGTTATTTGGCTGCGGTATTCTGTAAGGTGGAGGTACTTCCCCACTCGAGCTACTCCTCAACTAATATATTATTTAATTATCACGATGATAGCTCAGGGGTATTTTTAACCGACTTCAAAAAAAGAGGAGGTTATCAATTCGGTTGTATGTTTTTTTTTTGTTGAAAGTATTTTTTTTAATTATTTATTTTTCATAATAGAGTTGTAAGGGAAAACATAAAATACCTCGGGAACGCAAGTGAAACCTCGTGGACGAAGTTAGTAATTAAATTAATTAATTATTTGTCTTTGCAGGCGGATACGACTCCCGCGGCCTGGCGTTCCTTGTGCTATGGAATAACCAGCTCACGAGGAACTGCGCCATCCACCTTAGCAAAGCGTTGGTAAGTCGCCTATTGTATTATAAAAAAAATAGGGTAATCTAACTAATTGACTCAGGCGTGACCTTGCCTGACCATGGATTTCCCATTATAAGATTAGACAGAAGACAAATATTTAGTAACTAATTCCGCTGGATCTCCTTCTCTGTCAAGTCCCACACAAGGAAATTTAACAGGAAATCGACACGTGTTTCGCTTCTTCAAGAAGCATCATCAGGACGCAGTAGACCCACTGTCGACGAATGCGAACAAGCACAGAACTTGTATGAACGCGAACAAACACAGAACTCGTATGAACGCGCACAAACACAGAACTCGTATGAACGCGAACAAACACAGAACTCGTATGAACGCGAACAAGCACAGAACTCGTATGAACGCGCACAAACACAGAACTCGTATGAACGCGAACAAACACAGAACTCGTATGAACGCGAACAAGCACAGAACTCGTATGAACGCGAACAAACACACACACACTGAGCTCCACAGACAGAAAGACAACCCAGCGGAATTAGTTACTATTCTGTCTAATCTTAGGCTACTCTACCCAAATGATTTTAATAGAAATGTCCAAAAATTTGCTGGAGGTCAAAAGAACATCGCGAGGAGACGAAAGCACGGGGTAGGGTACTTTGTAGTACCCGTCACCGACTTACATATGTGTACCTTTCAACTCAATCCAGTCCAGTATTTTCGGACAGACAGACACACAAGTGATCCTATAAGAATTCCGTTTTTTTTCTTTAGATCCTAAAAATACATATATGTATTATATTACAGCGTTCATCACAATCTCTGTGCGTGCTGAATATCGGACGTAACGCTCTCGGCACGGATACTGTGAGAGCCCTGCAAGGTGGCGGGGCCCTCATATCGCTGGGCCTCCAAGCAGCCAGGTTGGGCCCTGAAGCGGCGAGGGCCCTGGCTGATCTGATAAGAGCTGACACTAAGTTGCAGGTTAGTTTGTACTTTTATGACTACTGAAATGGAAGATAAAAATAATAAATAAATATCCTGGGACATTGTTCACACACGGTTATCTGATCCCAAACTAAGCAGAGCTTGTACTATGGACAACCAGATAACTTATATACTACTTTTTTTTTTAAATACATACTAAAATAGCTAATTCCACCCAGACTCAGGACAAACAGACATGTTCATGCACACAAATGTTTGTCCTGGATGGGAATCGAACCCATGGCCAGTGGCGTGATAGGTGGTGTCTTAAGTTATTAACCAACTGCGCCAACTGGCTTGTCAAAATAGGAAGGTAGGGGGCCTGCTAGTATTCATATAGATATTACCTAGATTCAGGACAAGTAGACATAGTGTCAGAGCCATGTGAAAATGAACGAATGAAATGTGGTTTCTTAATAAACTGCGCGAACTGACCTGTTACTGATTAATATATAATCTGAACTCTATATTAATGTTTTCAGAGGTTAGATTTGCGCGACAACAAGTTGGGCAGCGTGGGACTGCAAGCTATACACGCCGCTATGAAGGAGAACCACACACTCACACAGATCGACCTCGACGATCTCACGGTGAGAACACTTTTAGCACAGACTAGCTATCTCCCGCGGTTTCACCCGCGTTGTCGGGTTTTATTTGCGCGGAAAATTTGCCTAAGTACTCTTTACTCATTAGGAGGCATTCATATGATATGCTATCCTAAGCGGAGGGGGTTAAAAACATCTACATGACCTTATCTCAGGATAGATTGGGACAGTTTAAAAAATATTTCGGATAACTCTAAAAATAACCAAAATATAAGCCATCAAAGATTTATTCCTATCTCTTTGTAGCAAAACAGAATTTAGCATGGAGTTTATATGGCTGTCTTAGTATTATGACGTCACATCTTATGTCCGATCTCTGTGTCTAATCGCTGTCTAATTAGTAGTTTAAAATGCTTATGTGTTTCTTAGACCATTTTAATTTCACTTTTTGACATCTTTATTACTTCATTTACATATTTTGTTAAGAAATGCGATAAACAAAATTCATGCATATTCCCTATTGAAGGTCGGCTCCGCGTCAGTGGTAACGCACCCTTAATACCTTTGAGTCCATAAAAAAATCTGTTTCTAATTATTTTATGAGACATCTCTCATTTTTTTTTATAATCCAGGAGCCGAATACGCTATCGGCTGAGGAATGCTCGGGCGCAGGGTTGAGTCGCATAACGCGCGAGATACGCGCTCTGTGCGCCAGGAACGAATCCGCCGCGCCGCCTGACAAACCTGCGCATCGGAAAATCAGCCTTACTTGTCATACTGCACTGCTGCCTAGAGTTAGTATAATGAGAAATTAATTTATTGCCACAAAATACACATTATTTTTAATACTATTAAGACAGCAAACAAGTATACAGCCCACCTGATGGTAAGTGGTTACCGTCGCCTATCGCCATTTGCAATACCAGAGTATTGCCAATGTGTTGCCAACCTGTTACAATGAAACCGTGAAGGCAATTGGCTTTCAAATGCAATTGTCGGAACACACCGGTAGGTGCTTGGCGACAAATATTCAACTTGAGAGTATCTCGACTGGGGAAGTACCTTACAGAATACATCAGATATAACCTGGTTGTGTTCCTGCACGTAAGTAAGGTCGCTAGAACTCATCGGGGTGGGGGGAAGTGGTACCGGGGGCCGCGGATTAGTATATGGTCTCTGTCCCGGGTGTCGCTAGCGTCCATAGGCTACGGTAACCGCCACCAGGCGGACGGTACGCTTATTTGCCTACTTTGTTGTATAAAAAGAAAAAAAAAATGCAATTTCGGGAATAGGGATGATGAGTGGGTAAAAAATAATTAATTCTATTTAGTCCGTCAGTTAGGTTATCAAAAAATATTGGATACGTATTTTTTATTTTATCAAATTAATAAAAAGTTACAAAGATAGGTCGCATCAAAGTTCAGGAGTGGGGGTTTGTGACGTCACTTTTCTGTAAAAAGTGTACTAAAACGTGACGTCACGCGATATTTATACGCACTGTATCTTCGTTATTTTTTGTTTTCAGAACTATAGAAAAAACATGTGTCCAATATTTTTTGGTAATCTAACTGACGGACAAATTTTTTTTTTTAGTCATCACCCCTTCGACAGAGTTTTAAAATAGTCCTGCTGTAAACCCCGCAGGCAGAAACTCCTGTATATAAATTAGAAGGGTGATTAAAAAGTAATGTGTATATGTGTGAACAGGGTCAATCTCTGGTGGAGGAGGAGCGGCTGCGGGCCGGCGGCGGCGGTGTGGGTAGCAGTACCAGCAGTAGTAACAGGCTGCGGTCGCCGGCGCCGTCGCCCGCGCCCTCGCCGGCCGGCAGCCCGGTGCCCGCGCCGCACGGACACTCCAGATTCTCAGTTAGTAACACATACCATACCCAAGTACCTACATGCCCGAGCTTTAAGGTGGAGGCTTCGGTTGGAGCTTTTTGCTAATTGCAGCTCAGTTATAGGTCGTAAGTTAGTAACATTTTCATGAAATAGTCGTATATGTCAGTAATATACCTTGGAGGAATATGTTGATGATATCTTTTGTTATTAATCAGTAAATATACTACCATTATTCTCGCAAATAACATGTTGATGACTTACGACCTATAACTCAGCTGCAATTTGCAAAAAACGTGATAAAATTTTAATTTCGCGCTCCAACCGAACGTTTACCCTCATTTCCAACGACGCTATACTATAATAGCATATAGTATATATATAGTATATAGCTCATAGCACGACAATATCGCGCTCCATACATTGTTATGGACACGTTCACACTGTACTGTACTATATATATAAGATTATTTATCTCAAATCGTGAAGGCAAATGAATAAACTTGTGTTGCTCTGTAAACAAAGATTTTATTTTATTTTAACGTATTTTTATAACTAAAGTAAGTACACTCTTATTTAATCACAATAGCGAAACTTACCTGTAAACAAAGAAACGACATTTAAAGTTTATTATTCCACATGTCATTTCCTTCACAATTTCAACTCTTAATAATTTTATTCTAATTTTCTTACATAGCATCTATTTGACATAAACATTAGTATCTAGTCGCCATTTTATATTTTCAAGACAAACCTACTTTACCGACGCAGACCTACCCAGCCTATTTATCTATAGGGAAAATATGACAGTTCATTATACAGCTTTACCGACAATGCAGTAAGAAATACTACAGTAATTTCTTTACATCTCCCCCCTCGGGGAAGAAAATTTACAAGTGAATTTTCTTTCAAGACGATGTCCCTCTTCTTTCTTCTTTCCCTTCAACTTCTTATTCTTCATATTCGTCTAACATGGGTACTGGAATAAGTTTCGTAATATGAAATAGATTTGACTCTGTTTTCTTGCGTCCAGTATTGATTCTATATATAGATTTAGAAACTTTTTCAATAATTTGAAAAGGTCCAATTTTCAACTCTTCTAATTTTTTCCTATTTAACTTATTGCCATTTTCTACGTACACCATGTCTCCAACATTAAATTCATGGCATTTTCTATTCTTATCAAATAATATTTTGTTGTAGTTGTGTGATGTTATTGTATTTTCTAAAGCTGTTGTCCTATCTCTTATCCAGTAATTATTATTTTTTCCTTTCTTCAATTCTTCTGGTAAAATCATAACATCCGTACCATACAAAAGATAACTTGGAGAGAAACCAGTTACCGAGTGAATAGTTTGATTATATTTATTTACACACTCATGAGCTATTGTTGTCCAGGCTCTTGTATTTCCATTTTCATTAATTTTGCATCGTATTTTGTTCACCAATGTTTGGTTTAATCTCTCATTTAGGCCATTCGAGAATGGTGCATTTACTGCAGTGAATACCATAGGTATCCGTGTTTCCTCCAAGAATTTTTTAAATTCCTTGGAATTTATACCTGGATACTGATCGGTGAGAAGTATCCCGATATCTTCAATTTCTGATATATTTGTAATCAGTTTAATAAAATCATTTGCACTCTGAGTTTTTGACGTCAGGATAAATGCGTATCTCGTAAAGTGATCTACTAATAGGTGCAGATACTTCTTTGTAGATCTTGAACCTCCAAAACCTCCTATTGTATCTATAGAGACTATTTCAAATGGTTTTGTGGCCGGACCTAAGTGTGACATAAATCCAATTTTATCCTGGCCCCTTGATTTATTTTTTATACATATCTCACATTTTTTACATATTGTTTTGATATTTTTTGTCAAGTTTTTAGCTATGTATAGTGGACTAAGTGTTTTCTGCATCTGTTGTATTCCAATATGACAGAGGTTCTTATGTATATTTCTTATAAGTTTTATACTAAATTCTTCTGATAGTATTATTTTTTCTTTATTTCTGACTTTTTTATAATATATATTTTGTTTTTTCATTATTCTATCTTTATTCTTTTGTATTTCTTCATTCTTATTCTGATCCAATAAAATATCTTCCAGATTAATTAAGTTAACAATCTTTAGTTGTTCATCTTTATTTTCATTTGATTCTAATACGGGGTTTCTACTAAGGCAATCTGCTTCTAAATTATCTTTTCCTGGAGCGTATTTTATATTAAAATCATATTGTGACAGATAATACATTAAGTCACCTAGTTCTTCATCAGTTCTTGATTTCAAGTTCATATTCTCTAGTGGCTTATGGTCAGAATAAACTGTAAATGATTTTCCTATTAACCAGTATTGCCAGTATCGCACTGCCTCTTTAATGGCCAAACACTCTAAGTATATGGCTTTTTTCTTTTTTTGGGCTCCATTTAATTTCTTTGAAAAGTAAGCTACTGGCTTTTCTTTTCCATCTGGCTGTGTCTGTTTCAAAATGGCTCCAATCCCCTCTATAGAAGCGTCTGTATATATTTTGATTGGTAAATCTTTATCATAAATTTCTAAAACTGGTTGAGAGCATAGTATATTTTTTATTTTTTCAAATGCTTCTTGACATTCGTCAGACCAAATGAAATTTTGATTTTTCCTGAGTAAATTATGCAATGGATCTAGTATTATTGCACTTTTTGGAATGTATTCATGATAATAATTTATTTTTCCTAAAAACTGTCTTACATTTTTCTGCGTTTTTGGTGTGGGAAAGTTTCTTATTGAAATTAGGTTATCTTTCAATGGTTTTATAGAATTATTTTGTATTATATGACCTAGGTATTTTACTGAGCCTGATGCAAATGTGCATTTCTTAAATTTTATTTTAAAACCTTCTGTTTTAATTGCTTCTAACAGCTGTTTTAGATGATGAATGTGTTGATCAAAAGATTTTGAAAATAATAGAATGTCATCTATGAAATTTACAGCAAAATCCGTAAGTTTGTACTTTCTCAGTATATTGCTTAATATCCTCTGAAATATTGCAGGTGCTGTTTTTAGGCCGAATGGTAAGCAAGTCCATTGATAATGTCCTTCCTGAGTCACGAATCCTGTCTTTTTTCTGTCTTCTATTCTCATGGGGATAGACCAAAATGCGGAATTGATGTCTAGGGTTGAGAAATAGTTACAATTTCTTGTTTTTGTCATTAAGTCTTCTATTAGTGGAAAAGGTTGAGCCTGCGGTACTACTATTTTATTCAGTTCTCTGAAGTCTATACATAATCTAGATTTCTTGTTTTCTTCTTTTTTAAATGCCAAGGTGACGGGTGCCGCAAATGGACTGTAGGATTCTTCTATAAGTTTATTATCCAATAACTTTGCTATTTGTTCTTCTATTTCTTTTTTATCTTCTATAGTGCATCTGTAGGGCCTTTTACTGCAATATTTGTCTAATAATAAGTCAATTCTGGCTTCGTATCCGTTGACAGTTCCGACATCATATTTATTTTTTGCAAATACTGTGTTATATTCATCAATTAATTTATTTATTTGTGATTGTTGATATTCATTTAGATGATCTATTTTTATTTCAAAATCTTCTTCTTTTACATGTTCATTGAAATTAATATTGTATTCTTTTGTATCTTTACTTTCTTCTTCTTCTGCATTAGTTTTTATATTTTCTTCATTTAAGCATTTTTTCTGAGTTATTTTTAAGTCTTCATTTTGTATTAGTTTGAACTTCTTTATCATATCTAATCCGATTAAAAAATCATATTTGAAATTTTTTTCATCAATAATGTACACATCCACATTTTTTTCTATCTCAAATATTTTTATTTTCACATTTGTCAAACCACTTGTCTTCTTGACACCATTAATTGTAACTAAATTTGCTTCGTTCATACTGTTCCCTTTAGCTTTTAGTTTTAATAGCTTAGAATTAATAAGAGAAACATTTGAACCTGAATCATAGATTCCATATATTTTTAATATATCATTCAATAGCAGTTTGACTTTTATTAATGGTGTCACTATTAGTTTTTTTGATTTGTGTTATTTAATTCGGCTTCTATTACAGAATTGTTAACATGTTTAATGTTTTTTTCTTTAATTTTATTATCTTCTTTTATTTTATCATCTTCTTTTGTTTTAAACCAGCACATAGATTCAGTATGATAGCGAGTTCCTTTATTTAGTATTTCACAAATTTTACAAGGGCTACGATCTTCATTTCTATTACTGCTTTTTGAAATTCCATATTTTCTGTAGACTGAACTATTCTTTTTATTCACCATATGCTCATATTTTCTCACCTCATTGAACAAATCAACCGTATCTTTCAATATTTCTCTATCAATCTTGCAAAGTATGAACTCTGGCAAACCAGCAGCAATAATATCTATCAGTGTCCCTGTATCAATCGAGTTTCTCATATCAAGTAACAACTTTTCTTTCTTTATAGCATAATCTACCAGTAATCCATCTTTATATTTAAATGACAATGCATAGGTAATTTGGTTCCAACCTCTGTTTGTAAATGAAGCACAGAATTTATTTTTCCATATTGACCATTCCGATTCCATGGTTAGTTTTATCATCATGGAACTATACCAATCTATACAACTTTTATCCATAAACAATCTGAGTATTTCAATTTTTTTCTCATCTTTTATCACGTTAAAGCGTAGGCATTCTTTTTCAAAAATGTTAATCCATTGGTTTGCATTTGAGTTTTTGCTTGTAAATTTTTCAATCACAAATTTCTCTGCAATATGTTTCAAGCTCTTATCTTTATTCTCTTCTGTATTCTCTACTAATTTTTCAAATAATTTTTCCAGTACACTTGTTTCACTATTTTGTGTAGTCACAGTTTGTTTTTGATCCACTTCTTCTAGGTATTGGTTTTCAAATTGTAAATTACCATCCTCATCTATATAAGTTTCTCTAAGTTTTTCTGTCATTGTTATCCAAACCCTTCGTATCTGATATCTTTTCTTTAGACTGTTTTTTACCTTGGTATATGCAGCCGTTTTTGTTAGTTCTTTGTGAAAACCAACAGATTGAAGCTCTTCTGGAATAGCGTATACTTTATCCTCATTTGTAGCTATTGAGGTTATACAATATGTATTCGATTTTCCGTCGCTTGATGGTAAAATTGCAAATTCAAAACGAAGTTTCTCCATTCTTGATGATTTTATTAAATCTTATAAACAAAAATGTCGTTTTATAAGATTATTTATCTCAAATCGTGAAGGCAAATGAATAAACTTGTGTTGCTCTGTAAACAAAGATTTTATTTTATTTTAACGTATTTTTATAACTAAAGTAAGTACACTCTTATTTAATCACAATAGCGAAACTTACCTGTAAACAAAGAAACGACATTTAAAGTTTATTATTCCACATGTCATTTCCTTCACAATTTCAACTCTTAATAATTTTATTCTAATTTTCTTACATAGCATCTATTTGACATAAACATTAGTATCTAGTCGCCATTTTATATTTTCAAGACAAACCTACTTTACCGACGCAGACCTACCCAGCCTATTTATCTATAGGGAAAATATGACAGTTCATTATACAGCTTTACCGACAATGCAGTAAGAAATACTACAGTAATTTCTTTACATATATTATTGGCTTATTATACGCTTGCTATACTTTATAGCACGATAGTATAGCATAGTATAGCGTCGTCTGAAATCACTATTTTATTTTAATCGCTTTTTTTTTTTAATAAATCGTGCTTTTTGGAAATGAAAACTAGATCGATTTATCGTCCCAAAAACCCTCTATATACTAAATTTCATGAAAATCGCTGGAGCCGTTTCCGAGATCAGATTATATATATTATACAAGAATTGCTCTCTCTCATTAAAGGTATTAGATAATACAATGCCTTGAACCCCGAGCGTAAAGAATAGGGATGATCACAAAAAAATATTGGACACGATGTTTTTTTTTTTAGTTTCGAAAACAAAAAATAACGAAGATACAGTGCGTTAAAATTTCGCGTAACGTCACGCCTTAGTACATTTTTTACAGAGAGATGACGTCACAAGCCCCCACTCCTGCGGTTTGATGTGCCTTATCTACTCTACTCTCATATCGTAATGTTCTTATTATGAAATCAATAACAGTACTTTAATGACCCACTTTATGCACACCCGTGTATAATGAAATTAAAAAATTATATTATAGTACAGTTTTCTTCCCAAGATAATGCTATAAAATAACTTTTTTTCATTAAAGTACAAGTATTTGGACATGTCTGGCCACTTATAATGTTTTTTGGGTTTTAATACTTCAATTACTGTCAGTCAACTTGTCAAACGAAATAATAAAGAAAAAAACATTATATGTGGCCAGACATCAGGACTAAACAATTAGGAATCAATCAGTATCAACTCAATTTTGGATGCAAATTTACTTTGTCTGTGGTCGCGTATGCGGTAGAGATCTCAACTAGGAGTTTTTCCCCACATGGATTTGGTCGCCATGATGATTAATGTTTGTTTATTTTATTGATTTTTTGCATACATATTTTATTTTGGCCAAAAATGATGGAAAAATAGGATTGATACTAAGGTGAAATAAACTTGGATCTGAAATTGTGGAGGCGGCATTGGAAATAACGAATAATCGATACCCGTAAGTCATGAAAACCTATGACAAAATATTATCTATTTTTTACCTTTAAATTACATTATTAGATGAGTTTAGATAAAGTACTGTATGATACTGCACATAATTAGGTATTAAAAACTCGTGTGATACTATTAAGAACCTCGCCTACGGCTCGGTACTTAAACTCACACTCGTAGTTAATAACCCCTATTATGCAACAGTATCATAAACTACTATTATTTCATTAAAGTACAAGTATTTGGACATGTCTGGCCACTTATAATGTTTTTTGGGTTTTAATACTTCAATTACTGTCAGTCAACTTGTCAAACGAAATAATAAAGAAAAAAACATTATAAGTGGCCAGACATCAGGACTAAACAATTAAACGTAGTGTTTATATTCTCTTTGTAAACAATTAGGAATCAATCAGTATCAATTCAATTTTAGATGCAAATTTACTCTGTGGTCGCGTATGCGGTAGGGAGTTTTTCCTAACACGGATTTGGGCGCCATGATGAAAAATGATTGTTTATTTTATTGATTTTTTTGCATACATATTTTATTTTGGCCAAAAATGATAGTAAAATAGCAGTGATACTAAGGTGAAATAAACTTGGATCTGAAATTGTGGAGGCGGCAATGGAAATGACGAATAATCGATACCTGTGAGTCATGAAAGCCTATGACAAAATATTATCAATTTTTTACCTTTAAATTACATTATTAGATGAGTTTAGATAAAGTACTGTATGATACTGCACATAATTAGGTATTAAAAACTCGTGTGATACTATTAAGAACCTCGCCTACGGCTCGGTACTTAAACTCACACTCGTGTTTAATAACCCCTATTATGCAACAGTATCATAAACTACTATTAATTGATTTGATTTGGGTTATGTTATGGTAAATTTTCGCTTATTTTCTTAAATACCTTCAAAACAATTTATCTTAAAATTATTAAAAATAAAACACAATACTTTAATGATAAGGGGCAGAATCCATGGTTTCAGTTTTCGTTACGATGCATGTCACAGCCGGTATAAACAAACTATATTGATAGAATCTCTTTACTTACAACTTTGGACCATATTTCGAAGGTAATAAGAGGTATTTTACATTACAGGTGACTCGAGTGACGCCCGAGCGGGAGTCTTCGACTGAAAGCTCTAGTCCTGGTACCCCAACGCGACCCACTTACTGTCCTACTCAATCCCGGTTTAAAGTTGTACAGGTGAGTACATTTTTTAGGGTTCCCTAGACAAATAAGTGACCCTTATAGTTTCATGTCCATCTTATTTTTATTATGTTTAGATTTGTATTTGACCACAATCTCACTGGTCAGTGATGATGTGGTCGATGGTGGTAAGCTCATAAGGCCTAGAAGGGAAGTGGGTCTCAAGTGCAGCTGTCTGAACACACTGGAAATTGCTTGATGAAAGATTATGAACTTGAGGGTGGCCAGTCAGGCGGGTACTACAAAGTACCCTACCACTGTGCTATGGTTTCCTCACCATGTTTTCTTTGACAGAAAGCCGGTGTACAAGAGTTACACCTACGATATTTACGTTCTAGCTAGGTACGGGTGACAGGAGGCAGAGATATGAAAATGAGCCTTATGTCTTTGCAATAAAGTTCATCTATTAAATCTATCATTTAGTATGCGTAGATTCAGATGAACCTTATTGCGATGTCATACGGTTCATTTTCATATCTCTCTGTCACCCACACCAAGCTACAGAGTAAAACTCTTCAAAGAATTAATACGGAACCACCTTGGAGCTATTACTGAACCCAACGCAAAAATAATTACGTAACTATTAAATAATTAAAATCGTTTTATAAGCAAAAAAAGTTATGCGTGAAGAAACAGCCATACAACCAAATTGAAAACCTACTCCTTTGAAAACTATTGTGTTTCAGGTCGCGGAACCGCCTCAAGTCCAGATACGTCCCCCAAGTAATCAACCTCGAAGATCAGCGTCCCGTTTCTCGGTCACAAGAAACTACGACTCAGTTTATAATACTGGCCCTTCACCACCACCTGGCCCCCCCGTTGTCACGGTTGGGCCTCCGGTAGTTATTGCTGGGCCTCAAGATGCCAGAAGTACGCTTCCACCTGCAACAGTATCTAAAATTGTGACGAGTAGTCTTCCAACAGCGGCAAGTGGACCACAAATTATTATAAGTGGACTTCCGCCTTCGAGAGGGGGGCCTACGCATGTCGCAAGTGTTTCTCAAACTAGTGGGCCTCTGACTACTGTTAGTGGGCCTTCAATGATTACTATTGGATCTACAACTACTGTAAGTGGGCCTTCGACTACGAATGAGTCAATAACCGCTGTGACTGGGCCTCAAACGGCTGAAAGTAGGTCTCCAACAGCTGTTATTGGGCCTCCAACAGCTACTAGTGGGCCTCTAACTGTTGCTGTTGGTTTCAAAATTGACACAACTGAGCTTCCAACAACAGCCAGTGAGCCTCAAACTACTACTAGTGGACATCCAGCCGCACCAAGTGGGTTGGTAACCACAGCATGTGACCCTCAGAAAACTACGAGTGGGCTCCAGACTATTAGTACCCCTACAACTGCTGTAATTGGACATCCAACAGTTACAAGTGTGGTCTTTCCGGCTCCTGATGATGCTCAAAATATTATAAGTGGTCTTCCTTCTTCTAGAGGTGGGCCCACACCAGCCTTCATTAGGCCTCAACCTGAAATAGTCGGGCCTTCTACTACGTGCGTAATAACAAGGTATACAGTACCTGACCTTAGTACTCTAGCCGCATCTGCATTAAAAAGGCCTACAACCGCCACATGTGTAACGGCCAGTGGGCCTCTACTTGCCACTACTGTAAAGGAATTGCCACAAAGGTCTGAGTCAGTCATCGAGACTTTAAGGCCCACAAATGTGCCTAGTTCTACGAATGTAGAACAGTCAGACTCTACAGTAACCCTAGTGCCTGAAGTTACAAGTACTGTTGTACCTAAATTTATATCTGGGCCAACAGTATCTATATCATCAGAGACAATACCTAGATCTGTTACGTCTGAAATTGTGTCTGATCTCAGTAAACAAGAATTGCCTGAAAATGTTCCAGGTAATGTTACTTGTTTATCTAGACCTGTAATCCAGGAATCAACGCCTAGGCCGGGAATTACAGTATCTGATATTACTGCTGCTCCAGAGCCCGTGGTGTTTAAAGACAGTGCTAGTGAAATTAAAAGTGAATCAAAAACTGACCAAATTAGTGACAAGTGTGATGCCAAATATAAAAGTGATGTAAAATATGAAAGTGAAAACGAAAATATAAATAAAGGTGAAATGTACAGTGATATAGTTAAAAAGAATAATTATAAAGACAAATCTGAACATTTAACTCATAATGAGGAAGTAAGTGTGAAAGGTGATGATAAATTTGTAAAGACAGAGACAAAATTAGTTAAAAATAGCGTGGAAATGAGCGAGAGAGAAAAGGTAGACGTTCAAGTTGAGGTTACAGTTAAAAAGGAAAGTTTACAAACACCTGCCAAAGTACATAGTGACCAAAACGTTGAATTTATAAATGTAGATGATATCAATGTAAATAAAAAGGATGCAACAGCTATGAAGCAAATCAAAGCCATCACAGAAGATTTGGGTAATCTTATTAAAGAGTTCAAAGATCTATCAACGAAAACTGCTGTTTTGACGAAGAAAGATGTCAAATTCAGAAATGATTGCACGCAAACTGATATAGATGTAAATAGTAAATTAGATACTTTAAATGATGTACCTGTTAATTTAATACGGGATAGTGTAGTTCTTAAGAAGAATAAGAGTGAATCGAGTCTCGACAGTCCCGATTTGGAAGTGTCTAGATTTATGAATAAGAAATTAGTTGGTAGCCCATTCTGCGATAGTAGCTCGTCTCTAGAAATATCTGGGAGTTCAATGGAGAGTCTTAATATGGATAATCAGCATAACGTTGTGCAGATGTTATCTAGACCGATCATAATACAGGAATCGGTCGAATCTGATACTGAGTTGGATAGAAGAAAAACCGACCATGTTATGTTGTCTACAGAAAGCAGTATAGAGTCAAATACCAGTGAGGTAACACCAGTGACAAGTGGGAACTTTTTAAATACATCGGTTAGTTCGAACGAAAGTGTTTCGCCTATTATATTTGGGAAGATCAAGAAGATACATGATTCTCTATCGAGTCTGGAAGCAAGCGTCAGTTCTTTGGATTCTGGGAGACAAGAGAAAGTTATGGTGACGTCAGCTGATTCAGGAATTGAGTACTCATTACAAAACCCATCGGAAAACAAAGATGATAATTCATCCAATGAAGGAACTCTTACTAACAATTCTAGTTTGAAAGAGACGATTAAAAAACCAGAAGGATTTGCACTTCACGAAACTCTGACGTCATCGCCCAAAAGAACTTCAAGTTTATTGGATGTGCCAGCACTGAAAAGTAAGGGTTTGGATAGAATGCGAAAGATATCTTGGGTAGCTCAATCGCCTAGCTTCTATATACCAAGGCCTGACCCAGAGAAAGTAGAAGTAAAGCCATCCCATCTAGATAAACTTTTAAGCTTATTTCAACATCCGAGTAGTATATTTTCAAGAAGTTCCCAAGGCGAGGAAGAAAAAAAATCAGCCTCAAATACGCCACCGAGAAAGGATTCTTCATTGACCAGTTCTTTCTGGTCCTGGGGTAGTGTTACAGACAAATTGGAAAAAGAAGAGAAGGAAGATAGAGACAGTTCATCAGAAGCGACAGATTCTACACTTTCAGAGAGAGTACAAGTGTCATTCGTCGATGAGTCTTTCTCAAAGAAACTTGACAGTAAGACTCCATCAACAGACACTGATAATACCCTAAGCGAGTTCCAATCGTTCCCTACGCATGGGAATTCAGAAAGTGACGCATCTCAAAAAGTAGACAGAAGAGATAGTGTCGAGAGGAGAGATAGAGTTACCGATTTAACCACCGATGACAATTTAGTACAAAAATGTTTAGATTTAAGTGTAAAAAGTATGGATAACGCGAGCTCCAACGGCAACAGAGATGCGCCGAGAGTTAGTGATAATATAGATCTCATGAAGCCCAACGACTTAAATAAAAACGTGTGTGACACCGGCGATAGCAATAAGAATCCCGGTCAAACAATACCGGATAAAGAAACTGATGTTAAAATCGACGTGAAATTAGACGATGTTAAACCAGAGCCTGTAAGACCTAGATCGTTTGCTGCGGTCCTTAAATCTTCAGGTTCAGAGAATACTCTGGATAAACAAAACAGCCCTGACAATGGCCAACCAGTTGACAAACTACCAAGCAAAGTTATTAGAGGCATTAAAGAAAATATCAGTCCAGAAAATACTTTAACATCCAGCATGACAAATACAAAAGCTTTGGCTTACGAACTGGCGGAGAGACAAGTGAAAAATCAACCTATAGTCAACACTGTATGGGTGACAGCTCCTTTGCTAGAGAAAACTGAACTTAAAGTTGATGATATTAAAGCACATAGTGATTTAGCACCTATAGCGACTATAGAAGAAACGTGTGACGAAGCAGCTGACAATAATATACAGTTATTAGACTACATTGATGACGTACAGGTTGATGATGTATCTATGAATAGTGGCGTCACGTCTTTGGAAGGAGCGAGTGAACAATTTAGAGATGTTGAAACTAAATTAACTACAGCGACGACAAGAGATTTAGAGAATGTCGATTTAGGAAAAGATGCCTTATCGTACCTTATTTACGAAAATCAAGGATGTATCGAAACCGAGAAGGAAAACGTAGCTCAAGCGTCTCTCGCGCAAGAATTACAGGACGCAGAAATAAAAGAAATGCTCGACTTATCGCCAGAATTGATAATAGACGAAGCAATAGAAGTGCCAGTTTTCGTAGCTACAGAAATGAAAGGTCTCAAAACATCGCCTGTTATCCCTGAAAGAGCTAAATTAAAGAAATCAAATTCGTTAGAAGATATATCCCAATTGCAAGTCGAGACAGAAAAAACCAGCCCTAAAACTAAGACGATAGTGTTCAAAGTGCCAGAATCGACGACGTCTCCTCGAGATATACCCAAAAGATCGAAATTGCGCACAAGGAGCGGTTCAAGTCCCAAATCATTGCCAGAAAGCTTGAACAAGCCTTGTCCTTTAGCAAAAATGGACACCATATTGACTAGAAAAAAGAAAAAGGGTGTTTCGTCGTTAGGAAAAATAGCCAGAGATTCATTACTAGCGTTAAATATGAGCGAAGAAGAAATAGCGGAATTTAGAAGATCGTATAAATTGACTTCAGTTGAGAGTTTAAAGTCATTAGAATCAGTTTCTGAAGATGCCAATTCTCAGAGTGGGAATTCTATAGATTTTAGATGTCGGGCGTGCATGACCAATTCGCAAGAGAGTCTTGTGTCCTTCGATTCTATCACGGAAGATTGCCAGTGTGATAAACCAGGTCGTTCTGCTAGATAAATATGTATGTTGATGATATGATTGTTGTTGCGACTAATTTTGAATAACGTAGACTTTTGAGTTTAAATAAAATATGCAAGTGGTGTGAAGGTTTATATACCTTAATATGACGCCTTTTGACTTTGATCGCAGATTTGTTTAAAAAAAATTTTGGGTATAAAAAAATGTTTTATACATGATGTTGATATTTTTGAAGGTAAGTCTTCATTTACACGACCTGTATGTTTAATTGTATAGTGATACTTGATTGTGACGAAGAAAGAGAGACAAGAATATATGTTTAAAAATTGTGTATATCTGTTTTTTATTATATTGGCATTATGATCAAATAAAAAATATGATATTAAGTCTCTCAGGCAAGAGACGCGATTAAGGGGCGATTTTTTTAAAAACGATTTTGGACTTAAAAAAGATTTTATAAAACTTAAAGTACTTTTGAAGCGTCGAAATAAACAAGCGACGTAACAGAAAAATATAGTACTATAAATAAAAAGAAAATTGTACAGAAAAATTTCACGTTCGAAATTTTATATATTATATAATTAAATAAGGAGTTATTAAACATATTTAGGAATGTTTTTTCTAAAATTCTAATGCTTAATATACACAAGGCCAAAATGTAAGGCCGCAGCTAAATCCAATAAATATTTACATTCAAAATTATGAAGACAAATATATATATATGTAAGTGTTTATATTTAGTACGTTTGGTATATCAAATTGATATATTGGATTTTCATCCTCTTAAAGATATTGAAATTACAGGGTGTAGCAAAGTATAGATTACCTGTAGAGTGTGTGTCTGAAGAGAGATTTCCGAAAATAAATTATTGTTACTTAAATGAATTTGTACTTATTTTTTACGTATTTTTTTTATTACTAAGGTAAAGCGCAGTCGCTGAGCAGCAAGAATTTTGTAAAATTACCGGTTATTATTTGTCTTGGTCGCTCGAGCACAATTATGTCGCTGTCTCGATCCCACATATGCGGCGACGGCAACTGACCGGTCATTATATGAAGTTCTTTCTGCACCACGACTTCGCAAAAAAGCATAATAATCCGCCTGATGCTAAGCGGTGTTTTATAACTGCCTTTTAATTAAACAAAATACTTTAAAGCGTAAATGTATGCTATGTTAGTCTTGTAAAAGTGTGTTTTTCATAAAATTACTTGCTCTAAAAAATGGGGTATATAATGACATTTTGCTACACCCTGTACATTGAGTAAAATCGCTAAGTGTACATTGTAGACTTTACCGGATATTATCAGACAATTTATTACGTATTATCAATAATAACCAGTCAAAGCTGTTAAATAGATATGCGTGTACATAAGTAGTATGTTTAAAAATCTATACAAATTACGTACTTTATTTACTTAAAATAAAAATATTTGAAATTTATGTAAATCGTCTCAATCATATGTTTCTATCATTGATATTTTAAAGATTTTTTATATCCCAGACCCAAAAATTGTTATGAGTAAATTGTATATTTTTTTTAAATAGCCTAGCTGTTCGATGCCGCCATCGCTCGGGTGATTTTTGAAATGATCACTTAATAATACCATTCAAATGATATCCGACTTTCCCGGTGGATGAAACTTGGCACATAGATAGATCATACCCTGGAATAACATATAGGCTACCAACCCAAGTACCAGCCTGAAAGTGACAATCACTTTTTACTCTGACTGTACTTGTTATTTTATAAATCCTCACTTTTTCGCCTTTACTCTAACTCTGAAACGTAGTGATGGGGCGAGATAGCTATTTATGAACTCAAGTAATCTAATAGGTACTCAAGTAGACTTTAAAGCGTATTTTAGTGCTGAACTAATTTGTATGCAACCAAGGTATAGTATGACACAACTTAGATGAAGCATCGCAAAATTCGTAAAATCGATCGTTCTTGAAAAGAGTGCGCATACAACATTACTCATGTGTTAAAAAATGATCGGCGAAAATGATCTTGTTGAACGTTGAATGGCGCGATAATTAATGATTTTTATTAGTTGTGTAAATCGGAAGTGAAGTGTACAAAAAGGATTTGCCGATGCTACATCTAAGTTGGGTCATACTGTAACAATCTACTTTTGACACTGACTGTACTTGTTATTTTATAAATCCTCACTTTTTCGCCTTTACTCTAACTCTGAAACGTAGTGATGGGGCGAGATAGCTATTTATGTACTCGAGTAATCTAATAGGTACTCAAGTAGACTTTAAAGCGTATTTTAGTGCTGAACTAATTTGTGTGCCATCAAGGTGTCAATTTACACCCACTGTACTTGTTATTTTTTAAATTCTCACTTTTTGGAGAAACAGAAATTTCTTGAAAAATATCAATGAATTGTTAAATACTTTTTGCACTACTATGATATTTACATATATTGTTATATTCTAAAACCCGTATTGCAGTCGAGAAATGTGTTACACGAGAATCAACTCTATATCACAGGCGCAGGATTAACAATTGTTTGCACAGGATGATTTTTTAATCTTCGTCCAAATTGTCAAAGTTTTTTGTACTCTTCATTATGAGCAACTTTCACTATAGTACAAACCCAAACATTCATACATTTTGACCGAACAAAATTGATGTTTTGGTCACATAGTAAAAGTTCGTCATAATGATAAGTAGGTACACACGGCCACAGATCAAGCTATACACTGCGGCACCTTACGCGGTTGTAATAGGCGCTATTTTGCAACAAAAATGTGTAGCTTAGCTTGATCTGTGGCCGTGTGTACAATAATAGACAATAGATAGAGCTTTATTTGACATCACTAAACAAGGACAGTAGTAAGAGTACAGCCAATTAGCAAAAATAAAAATGACAACATTAAAAAGAACATAAAATAGAAAATTAATACCCAGCGTAAAATGTCTGGATAGTGATGTGATGCCAAAAAGGACTCCAGCTCAAGTATAAGCTGTGACAATTAATACCATTAGCACAGATAATCCCTGAATTTGGTGATTAAAAAATCAACCTGTATACCAACTCAAAGCTTGACTTATGTTTTGTAATACGGGTTAAATGAAGCTAATTTGAGTATTGTGCTTGAAATTGTATTGTATGCGAGCGATTTTTTTTACTTTTGTAAATTACTATAATTGGCTAAGAAATATTTATAATTGCGTCACAAAATTTCTCGATGTTGTTTTGCCATGGGAGATTTATATTTGCAGACACGCCTGTCTGTCTGTACACATCGAAGTCTGGAGGACGACTAATATTTTATAGAGAGAAATGCAGTTGGTATTAAGGAGGATGTTCCAAAAATCCCGCGAAATTCAATTTTTATTAAGTTTTTTGTTAATTGCAGCTCAGTAATAGGTTGTGTTTGTCTAAAGGTGACACACAGATGGCAATTGATTTATCTATGTATTCATTTTACATAAAATATTATAGAACTGTACATTGTTTCTTGTCCGTCAGTTATTGATGGCAAATGGCGCCCAACGTGGGGCTATAAAATACAAATAAAGGTATAATTTTATATGTTTTATTTAATTTTGAGGATTTTTCACACTTTCCGCCGTCTGGTGGAGAAGAAAAGAAGGGAATTCACGTCAATCAACTAAAGCGCGAAATATAAATTCGTTACACAATGTATGGATTTAAACAGTTTAAAAATCATGCATACCTACATACAATAATCGATCATATAATACGTATGAGACGCAAATCAAATTTTGGCATACAGACGGCCTATTATAGAGCTGCAATTAGAAAAAAAACATTTTTTGGAACATTCACCTTAATGTATGAATTTGCGAATGATCCAAACTCCATCGGCCATACGTCATAAAGCAAGTACTTATACCTTATATTTTTGAAACGTGTGTTTTGCTGTTTATATAAATTTCCTGTGATTTTTAAACCGGGCTTGCTACTATGAAACATTTCTAAACTTGGTGTATAAAGTTTGATTGAAACAGTAAATAAACCCGGTTCTAGGTTATTTCGCGGTCTCGTAACTCTGAGTACGTATTACATAGATCCAATTGAAGAAGAGATTTGACATGCAGCGTGGGCTTATGGTTTCGTGTGATAATTAAATAATAGATATTGTAATTTCGAATAAATGTACATTAAAATAATTTAAAATGATCCTTTGTTTTCTTTATGGAAATCATTACCGACCATTTGCCTCTTTTCGATTGGTGCTTTGTCTAAAACCATAGACAGGCCAGTTGGCGCCGCCGCAGGTCGTGGTTTCGATTCCCATCCGGGAGAAACATTTGTGTGCATGAACATGTCTGTTTGTCCTGTGTCTGGGTGTGATTATCTATATAAGTATATATTTACGAAAAATGTAGTTTATGTAGTGTATTAGTTATCTGGGATGAGATAACCGTGTGTGATGACAGTCCCAGGATATTTATTTATATTACTTCCGAACAACATCGGATCGAAAGATTTCACGTTAGTTTTAATTTGATCACCTCATGATTGTGCGTTTATGACAATGAATATGACGTAATATTTAAAACTGTAATTACATAAATTAAAAAAAAAAAAGATCCACAAAAAAAAGAAGCCTTGCTGAGTTTCTTGCCGGAGTGTTCTCAGTTCAAGTGTATTCCGAACCGGTAGTAGAGTCTATTGTAAAACTGTAACTTTTGACATTCATAAGTGCCTTATTAGGGCCTAAATTGAATAAATGAGTTTTGATTTTGATTATGACGCTAATTTGAGTCAAAATAGTTTTAAACCTCACTTTTTATGTATAATAATATCCCATAGCAAAATATAAGTTAATTAAAACCTATATTACATTGTTTTTATGGCCAATAATTTAATTTCATGGTAATTTAAGTTTATCAAATTAAGATATTCGAGAATTTTATTACATAGGTAATCTGTGGTAGTTATGAAGGAGAGAAAGTTTTGAAAAAAGTAGGTATTGTGTATGTCGTTGGCGGTAAAAACGCGTAAAATGCGTTTTTATATAATAATTATTTTATTGGGTAAGTACTACGAGTAATAAATTGTTATTCGTAGGGCTTAACTAGTACGTAGGTAATTTACAGATCGCTACCTCTCACACTTCTGCAATTATACAGCGTATAGCACGCAACTTAAGAAAATGACAAATGCGATTTTGACGGTCGGAAAGATTCCGTATTTTCTTTAGTTATGCGTTTTTTCTACGTCTATGAGTAAGGAAAAGTTTATAGTAAAGATTCTGTCCATAGATAATGGTGCCGATTCTGTTGTTTACGAACTTAACCAATATTAGACCGCAATTAAATTCACGTTTAAATATGTGATCGGACTAAACTGACAGGACTAAAATATCTTGCATCCCTTTCTTATATTTACTATTAGAAAGAGATATAGTGAGATTAAATTTATTTAGTTCGTAAACAATAGAATCGGCACCGGTACCACGTATCCGTACCCAAAGTGTGTCAACGGAACCCGAACTCCGCTATCCATCTGTCCGTCAGCGGGCTGTATCTCATGATCCGTAATAGGTTGAAATATGTGTATTTTTGCTGTCGTACGATGGTACGGAACCGTTCGAGCTGGCAAATTTTGTTCAGATTTGATGGACTGTTGTTATCATAGATAACATGTTGTTTTTTTTTTCTATGTGGTTTGTTTTTTTCAGGTCTGGCAACCCCGTTATATGGCCAACAAGAACAATTACATCGTTTTAAAGACTGGGACAACTCCTTGGCGATCCCAGACCGCCTTATCAACACCATGAAGTCATATAACGATGATGCTATGTCTAGAATAGCCAGCTTAAAAACTGAGCGATTTATGTATGAAGAATCGCCATATTATGAACTGGGCTACATCTTTTGTGAGATAATCGAAAGGTAGGTATGCCGACACTACAATGAGCTTGAGCTTTCGATGAAGGAAAACATCGTGAGGAGAGAAAACCATAGCACGGTGGTAGGGTACATTTTGAAAATCTGTCGCCAAGCACCTACCGGTGTGTTCGCTTAGATCTTTTAAACTACAAAACGGATTTTAATTCAGTTTTCAGCAATAGATAGAGTGATTCAAGCGAAAGGTTTATATGTATAATACACGCATATTATAGTACAGAAAAGCCGTGCGAAGCCGGAGCGGGTTGCTAGTCCGCATTTTGTATTTACGTCAATTTCAGGCGTCTGCGCTTGAGTCGTCATTCTATGATTAGCGACTCAGGGTAGGTAATGGCTATATATTTATCTCTTTTCATTTTGTAAACTGTATACATTGGTATCATAGTGAATACATAGAATAATCAATTGGCATACGTCTCAGGCGCTAATCAGAAAATTATGACTCATACGTAAGCGCTTGAAATTGACGTAATAAATTAAAACGTACCAAATATTCGTTAGAAATTCAAACTGTAGACTATTTTCGTTTGCAGTATTTGCAATTTTATGTGATAAATTAAAACGAAAAAAATGGCTTCACTTTTGTACAGGACGAACACCGTCCAAGGACCAATTCCACTAATAAATTTTGATTAGATTACAATTGGATAGCAGCTCAATGACGACTTTTGCACCTTTTCGTATAGCACTAATAAATCTTGGATTGGAAACGAACTTTAACTGAATCAAAATTGGATGTCAACCGTTGTAATTTAGCAGAATTGCCCCCCAGATTTTGATTCTAAGTCCAAAATTTCAGATATAGAAAAATGGTAGATATCGCAAAACGATCGATAAATTTCAAATCTACAACACTATTCGAAGCTGTAAAATACATGGAGCTAATCCAAAAACTATTTCTTGAGGTGTACCATCTTCTAAACATGATGCATGAGATACAAAGAAAATACGAGAACCACCCGGAGTTTTCAAAAGGTCTGGGTGAAGTTTACGATATGACGGCAGTATTGGAGGCCCAGGAGAGAATGAGGGCACAAGAAGAGGCACGTATAAGAGAACAGAAGAGACTTAAAAAGTTTTACAAGAGAATGCGCGCGGCAAATCTGAAAGTTGGTAACCTGGAACCAATGGTGCCTAATAAACCATACAACCTCATCTGGCCGCATGACTACGGCTGGGAAGTTGACCGAGATTATTTATCCTGGCCTCACATACATGGGTAATAAAACATTTATTTATTTGAGAAATGGTCTTACTTCATTTTTATTCTTTGTACGTATGCTTCTTTGCAAAGATTAAAAAGTAAAATAAAATATTTTAAGAGGGTTTCTTCCGAAACTCACTAGAAAATTGGTTATGACTGTCAAACGGCTGAGCGGATTTTCTTGAAACATAGCTAAGAACACTCTCGATTAAGTCACCTTTCAAAGAAAAAAAACTAAATCAAAATAGGTCCATCCGTTCAGGAGCTATGAGGCCGAGACGACAGACACGTCAAACGTATAACTCCCCGTCGTTTTTGCGTCGGGAGTTAAAAAGAAGCAAGGCCAAAATGTATTGATTTAAATATTTTATTTATTGGCCTTACTTCTTTGTAAGGAAGAATACAAAGAATAAAGAAGAAGTAAGATCAATATTTCTAAAATTAATGATAATAAATGTTATTCTTCCATTGATTTCTTATTCGATTCCTTTAATAACTAGTTATTAGCTGTCGCGCGGTTTCACCCACTTTCCCTGTTTAAAAAAAATAGCCATGACATTCTCCATATCATTAGGATATTGACTAGCCAGTAAGTGGCGATTCCCATCCAGGACAAACATTTGCGTGCATGTACAATAAGTCTGTATATCCTGAGTCTGGGTGTAATAGGGATGATGACTGGATAAAATATAATTAATTCTGTTAAGGGTATACCTTCGGTTGGAGCGCGAAATTCAAATTTTATCAAGTTTTTTGCTAATTGCAACTCAGTTATAGGTCGTAAGTTATCAACATGTTATTTGCGAGAAGTATGGTAGTATATTTACTGATTAATAACAAAAGAAATCATAAATATACTCCACTAAGGTATATTACTGACATATACGACTATTTCATGAAAATGTTACTAATATACCTTGGAGGAATATGTTAATAATTTCTTTTGTTATTAATCAGTAAATATACTACCATTCTTCTCGCAAATAACATGTTGATAACTTACGACCTATAACTGAGCTGCAATATGCAAAAAACGTGATAAAATTTGAATTTCGCGCTCCAACCGAACGTTCCCCCTTAAGTCCGTCAGTTAGGTTATCAAAAAATATTGGATACATATTTTTTATTTTATTAAATCAATAAAAAAATACAGAGATATGGCGCATAAAAGTTCAGGAGTGGGAGCTTGTGTTCTGTCATGAACTGTCGAACATTAATACGTTTGTATTGTGGGCAGAATGGTGCAATCTAAGCTAGCGAATATTGTTCTAAAGACCAAGTATCCTCGACCGGCCAGTTGTCTATGAACCTCTTCTTGGTAGTCGTCTGGTTGGCAGGCATGCCCAGCCTCCTCATCAGGAACTGTTCACGCATTTTACTCTTTAATTGCCGCTCCTGAATTGCTGCACTTGCATCATCTGAAATTAGGTACAAGAGGTTAGGAAAAAAAAATTTTTCGAGATTTCCGAGTTGGTCCCATTCATAAAAAAAATCTTCATATTGTCACAGTTTAACTATTCCCTACCAGTTGGGAATCGCATTTGATTTCGGGCGATACCGTCGCACACATGTGCCAGGATTATCACAAAACGGCAAATTAAATAAACGTGTAATAATTTAAAAGTACCAAACTAATAATGAACGTAGGTATCATTTATCCTACTAACATAAATGCGAAAGTTTGCGAGTATAGATGGATGGATGTTTTTTACTTTTTCAGGGAAAAACCACTGAACGGATATGGATGAAACTTGGCACATAGATAGATCATACCCTGGAATAACATATAGGCTACTTTTTATCCCGGAAAAACATAAGATACTACGGGAACGTGGGTGAAACTGCGGGGCGGAAGCTAGTATTACATAATATTATATTTACTACAGGTATATCATAGGTACAATCCGTGCAAAGTTGTTTTTTTTTTACTAAGTCTCGTAAATAAAACAATCTCCCTCAACGTTCGAGCCTGCAAACACGTTTAGTTTGCAGGCATCGGTCCGCGCCGCCCTTGCGCAAGTACATTCGATACCAAACTGGTAAGGTTAAACTGTGATTTTACTCAAGTGCATACTAACCGGCTCTAAGTACCGTCGCCTTGGTAACACTCTCAGTAACACCGGAACCTTGACGCAACAAACTTTTCGGCGGACGTTTCTTATCTATGGGCATAGGACTCGCCAAAACGGGATTGTCGTCCCATCTGTCGTCAGGTATATTCTCTAATACGCTTACGTATTTGTCAATGTCAACTTCTAATCTATGGATTTCTTCCATGATTAATATATAGTGCATCGGTCTCATAGTGCGGATCCCGGGACCGAATAGGTTATTCGTTTTCGAATGTCGATCTCGAGTTTGTCGGTAAATCTCCACCATCAGTTTTAGTTTTTCACGGATTTTACCTGGATTAAACAAAAATTTTTTTTTTGGGTTTCGTTTTTACACATTTTTGTTGCAAATTATCGCCTATTACAACCGCATAAGGTGCCGCAGTGTATAGCTTGATCTGTGGCCGTGTGTACCAACAAAGGAATAAACGGAACTCTTGTAGGATCAATCTGTCTGTCTGTCCGTCGTAACCAGACAGATCGCTTAAGATGTAGTTTTTTCGGGACCAAAAAGTCGTAAGCGCCGTGATTTTTTCATTAGTTTCATTTAAACAACTAAGCGAAGTGCGGCCGGATGGCTGCACTTGAACGGAACACAGTGGTTATAAGCGTCTTCTCTATACATACGTAGTAATATACCTCAGTGTTAAATAAGGAGCAAAAATAACAACATACAACAATGATAAGCGGACAGAGCGAACTCTCAAAAAGTGACTCTTCACAAGCCGCGTTAATATCCTTACCCATTATGACACCAATTTCAAAAGCCATCAACGGGCTATAATCATCGACAACATCCCTTAATTGTCTCATATACAGCTTGGCGTCAATGACTAGTTCTTTCGCTAGCCATAATAGATGCAGCTTATCTCTTTCGCCCATATTATCTCTTGCATCCCAAGAGTTAATGGCGTCAGTTAATGGCTCCACTGCAAACGAAAATGGTTCTCAGTTTGAATTTTTGACGAATTTATTTAGCGCTTGAAATTGACGTAAATAATTAAAACGCATTTAATTTATTACGTCGATTTCAAGCGCCTATGTATGAGTCGTTATTATGTGATTAGCGCCGCTTTGAAACTATTTAAATTCTTAGATTGGTTCCTTATCAATATACCTACTTACCTATGTATAGCGGTCATTAAATTTGTGAGAAATGAACCAAAGTACCTACAGTTCTATAATATTTTGAACCATAATCCTAAGTAGCTAATCACAAAATTACATTTAATAGGTAAATAATAAATTAGTTCGCAAAAAATATCCATAAAAAATTTAAATGACGGCCCATCCCCCTTAAAGACCATGTTATTTGGGATAGGTGGCAGTTTCATGTCTTCCCAGACCGTAATCTCACTGTGGTCAGTGATGATGTGGCCGATGGTAAGCACACAAAGCCTAGAAGGGAACTGGCTCCCAAGTGCGGCTGTCGGAACACACCGGTGGGCGTATGGCGATAGATTTTCTACTTGAGGGTACCCTATCGTGCTATGATTTTCTCACGATTTTCATTCGCGTTCCCGGGATAAAAAATAGCCTGTAACCTTCGGGGATAAGGTTAATGTATAGCTTCCTATTAGTGAAAGAATTTTCCGTATCCGAATGGTAGGTAAATCCAGAGATTAGAGCGTTCAAACAAACTCTTCAGCTTTATTATAAGTAAGTATAGATTTGAACCCGCGATACAGCATTCGACGTTACTACAACATTGGACAATGGTGCCGATTCAGTTGTTTACGAACTAAATAAATTTAATCTCACTATATCTCTTTCTAATAGTAAATATAAGAAAGGGATGCAAGATATTTTAATCCTGTCAGTTTAGTCCGATCACATATTTCAACGTGAATTTAAGCGCGATCTTTATGGGTCACGACTAATTTACCCGTACATTACGAGGTATGGATTAAACTGACAGCATTAAAAATGTTCTATCTTTTTTCAATAAGGTTAACATGAAAGAGAGGTGACTTGTCTAATATTAGTTAAGTTCGTAAACAACAGAATCGGCAACAATGCTAGATAAATACCTACTTACCAAATAAAAGTAAAATTATCAAATATTTAAATGTAATCATAATTCGATTTAAAGTACTCAGTACGAACGATTAGTGATATTTTTCGTTTGTAACTATTAAAATGAATTATTACATTTTTCGTTATGAAATCTTATTTGTTTTTAATTAATTAATTTTCTTACGTTTTATGTGTTTAAGGCGATAATAATTCAGTGGTAGTAGTTATTATAAACTGAGCGAGCCTTTAGTGCAAGCATATTATTTATTCTATGGTACAAGTAAACATCGTGTGGAAACCTATAGATAGGCATCAAATCAAAACTCCTCAGAACACTGTACGTTGTACAAGCAGATCATTTATTCATTGAATTGATACATTACAGAATTTGCAGAAAATATTTGGCGCTGTCAATGAAACTTCATACAGGAATCGATAGTGGCCACGATTCTGTTGATTACAAACTAAATAAATTCAATGTCACTATATCTCTTTCTAACAAAAAATATAAAAAAGTAATGAAAGATATGTTAGTCCTGTCAGATTAGTCCGATTACTTCTTCAACGTCAATTTAAGCACTCTATATATTTTTTTAAAGGACTAAAGTTGGTAGCCTCTGATGGCTGCAACAACCTTACCGGTCAAATCGGCGAGCGCAGAGGGCTCTCAGCCGGGCAACAACATTTAGGTAACAACGCCTGAGGGCACCCCCGAATGAGGCACGAACCACGGCTCAGAGCGTTACCGGGAGAGGGCTTAGTACGAGTTACGACTAATTGGGGGCGATCGGATTAGGTACTAATGGCAGCTCGGGCCCTTGAACGAGACGAAAACGCTCTATATTGGTCACGACTATTTACCCGTAAATTACGATGGCATAGACTAACTTGACAGCATTAAAAATGTTGTATCTTTTTTCAATAAGTTGTATATAAAAACGAGATGACGTGACTAATCTTAATTTAATTTGTAAACAACAGAATCGGCACCAGTAGGTACCTACAACGTATCATTTTTCTTGCTTAAAGTCCGAATCATGTCTACGAGATGATTGACTTCTATGGCTTGATTAGCTATCTGTTCATACGCATTTATATGCTCTATAGGTTTCCATTCATCATACAGTTTCTTCATAGTACTCGATACATCTCCCATTATATTAAATTTATCCGTAATATCACCCATAATGTAACCAATATCAAACGAAGTTAAATTAGTATAATGAGACCTTATTAATTCGGCTCTCTTTACTTTTAAATCGCTATCTCTTATTGTTTCATACATCAGTCGGAATAGTTTCAATCTCATGTCATGATCATCTCCAGTGCCGTGAGGTTGGGGTTCTACTAAATTTTGACGTCTCTCTGGCATAATAAGAAATTGTAAGCCAACACGGCGTGACGTTTTCACATTTTCTTTGTAGTCTTTTAGTAATATCAGCTTCAAATTCCATGATACTTCGTCCAGTATTGATTCATGGATTCTTGGCATTTGTAATGTGGATGTTGGGGTACCTGTAATTAGAGTTTAATATTGGTTATCAGGTGCATTTTTTGTTATGCCAGTCTTCTCATTAAGTAACTTGATCCTTATCTACATTGTATTGTAATGTCCAACTATAGCCTCAGGTAATATCCAACATTAATTTTGGTCCTTCGAGCCTTTTTTATCAAAACTAACAACTTTTGTTCTAGGACTTTTGCCATAACATAATACATCCCAAGAAAAAAAAAGTGATTTCTATCAATAGTTCTACAAATCATATGCCTCGTGCGTATTAGCAGAGATTATATATCCTCCTTGGTATTAGCACAAAGGCTTTATGTGCGACTGCCTAGAGTCCTAGAGAGAGTTTATTAGAACTAGGCTGAATGGCTTGAAGATGTTAAAATAGTAGTTTATGATACTGTTGCATAATAGGGGTTATTAACTACGAGTGTGAGTTTAAGTACCGAGCCGTAGGCGAGGTTCTTAATAGTATCACACGAGTTTTTAATACCTAATTATGTGCAGTATCATACAGTACTTTATCTAAACTCATATAAATAAGGTCATTTAAAAAAATGAATTTCTACCAACTTTGCAAAAAAAAATTTGCTATTTTTGTGACATTTTTGGTCAAAATGATATGTGTAGGCAAAAACAATAAAATATAATCATATACTTAATCAAATCCGTGTTGCCAACTCCCAAAAATTCTTACCTCTAAAGTTCAAGTTACAAAATTTGTGACATTGTCATCGTCAAATTGAATTGATACTGATTGATTATACTATTGATAGGTTCAAAGTGTACTTTAATAGAAAAAAAGTTATTTTATAGCATTATCTTGGGAACAACAACTGTACTATAATGAATCATTATACACGGGTGTGCCTAAAGTGGGTCATTAAAGTACTGATTTCGATTTCATAATAAGAACATTACGATATGAGAGTAGATAAAAATATGTATAAAATTCCTTACAATACGCGTAAAACAGGGATGCGGAAAGCTAATAAAAAATGTATAGTCAGTTAAGATATTTATTAGATCTCATACATATTACAATAATGTTTTTATTTTTGTAAATACCATAGATTACGTTGACAATTCTTAATGCCAAATATAATCGACTTCCCATCCATACTCGTGTGGCCAGGACCACGGCCTGGGCTTCGGCGGCGGGTATTTCGTCGACAGGAAATAATTAGACACCTTTTTATTAACATGCGGTTTCTTTCTCTTCATCATCAGCCTCGTTAGAATATTTATAGGCGGATGTTCCGTATATTTAAACGGTGTGGTTAGTGTTTCGTTGTATGGTTCGTCGAATCCTTGCGGAACTCCGTATTTCCTCTCAACTTCATGTATCATGTTCGCTAAATGTTCTATATCCCAGTATAGATGTTCCAATTCATCTAATTTCATAATTAACTCATGTATATATAAATTTCTTACGTATACTGCACTGGTATTATATATGTCCACCATTCTCCGGTATTTTTCATATAACATGTAGCTTATGTACCCGATTTCGTAGGGCGGCGTTTTTACGTTGTCATATCGAACAAATGTAAGTTTTTTTATACGTCTGTTAGTGTCCTGAACTATGTCGGATGTCGTGTTTAATATTATATTTGCTGACACCTTGTCTTCGTCGGCCAAAACAGGTGGTGGTTTAGCTCCGCTGGTGTTGCCTGCCAATTTATTTAACGGTTAACTGTCAAAATAAAGCATCAAACAGAAAGTCTCTATATCTTCGAGGTGTCAGCGGTTATTTAAAACTGTCAAAAAATCTAGTTCATACAAAAATATCATAGAAAAAAACATTTTCAGTTAGCAGTTCGTAAAGTAACGATTGTAGTAGGTTTAGGGCTTGAATTTTTTGGAGTTGCAACCCTGAATAGAAGGTTCGACGTAATGAACATAAAAATATATATAGCCGAATCGGTCTACCTGTTCTCAAGTGTTGCAGTTATAAAATAACAGCACTCAATTATTATATACTAGCTTTCGCCCAGCGGTTTCACCCGCATTAGAGTTCATGAACACCCCGTTCTCAATTTACCCAACCAAATAATATGTAGGTTAATTTGTCCGTTAGTATTCTCATACCTTGAGAACCACAGTACAGATTATGAAGCGCTTTTCAAAGATAGGTATCCTCTTAGGTTCAGGTTCCTAGATGAAGGTTTTAGGCTATTTAATATCCAGGGACAGGTATAGTTCTGTGACGATTGAATGCTACATAAACATATTATGCATGTGGAGTTCAGTTTTCACGTCTACATACTTGTCAAAAATTACAATCCATTATTAGTCATACATAAGTTTTTGTTACGTTAAAAAAAAACAGTCAAAGGTTCAGAGCCACACAGCCTTCTTATTATTTTTTATTTTTGTAGGTATATTGAATTTTTATGTTTGATATTTTTTTTATAAGTTTCAAATGGCATGCAATGCAGGATATAAAAGTTTTTCTTTCTTCTTTCTTTCTAAACGTTCAAACAGTGTGTAATGAAAATTGGCAGAGAGGTAGACCCGTGAGATAAGAAGGTAGGTATTTTTATCCCAGAACTTGTGAGAAACTAAGGACAGCTTCTTAAATGATTGTCTCAATGATACAATACAGATTGATGCAAAATTGTCAAGAACTGCCAACATAAACCTATCTATAATTTATCTATACTAATAATAATCTATATATCTATCTATCTAAACTATAATGAAACTGAAGAGTTTTTGTTTGTTTGTATGAACGCGCTAATCTCTGGATCTACCAGTCGGATTTGGAAAAATATTATATACGGATTTCATAGAAACAAATACTATTTAAGAAGGTCCTAATTATTTCAAAATTGGTTTTGAGTTTATTTTTACTAATTTTGTTTTTTTTTTATTTCTTGGGTGAAAACTTAATCTATCTATAGGTAGTAATAATAAAGCTTCAGAGTTTGTTTGAACGCGCTAATCTCCGGAGTTATTGGTCCGATTCGAAAAATTGTTTCACTAATGGGAAGCTACATTATCCCCGAAAGTTATAAGCTACTTATAAACCCGCGAACGAAACCGCGGGGAACAGCTAGTTATTATATATAAACTAAATGCTAAGTATTATAATTTTAGATCACTTGTTTGAGATATTAAAGACTAATGACTATTTATTTTGGCATGAAAGTTGAACAATACTGTGAGTTCTTAGTTTGCTATAAACATTGCTTGCTATGTGATAGCTTAAATTCATAAAATTTGGTACTTATATGAATAGAGTAGCTTTATACAGTCTGAACTTTTTTAAAAAATCATATAAATATCTATGACTAAAATTTAGAATAATTTTGATTTCTATGTTGTTACATTTGTGTTAATTTGTCTATATTCAAAATTTTGGATCTTTTGCTCAAGTAATTGCAAAAATATTAAAGGGCAAAAATGAAATATTTCACCCTCTATAACATTGCATTGCTAAATAGTATTACAAAATGCTTTAGGATTCTTATAGTTCTCGCTATGGGTAGCTTATAACCAGAACTTCGTGGTTCTTAAATCAATAGGAAAAGCGTTATACAGGTCGATGAAAAAAAGTTAAAAAGGTCATAAAATTATCTATGATTAAAAAGTTTAAAATCATTAATGTGCATATAGTTACAATTATGTTACATGGCCTACAACCAAAATTTTTGATCCCTAGCTCATGTAGTTGCAAAAATATTAAAAGTCAAAAATAAAATTTTCCACCCTCTATAACATTTCATTGCTAAATAGTATTGCAAAATACTTTGGGATTCTTATAGTGCTTGCTATAGGTAGCTTATTTCCAAAAAATCATGCTTGTCCGTTGTATAGTACTTTCGTTATACAGGTTGATAGAAAATAATTTATGGTGTCATAAAATTGACAACTATGAAAAATTTGAGACACACTGGTTAGAATATTGTTTCAATTGTATTGAATAGTTTATATTCCAAATGTAAGGTCCCTAGCTTGAGCCATTACAAAAATATTAAAGTGCAAAAATTGGATATTTCACCCTTTATAACTTTATGCAGCATGAAAAGTTTGAGAAACTTAACAATACATTTCGAATTAAATACTGTAGAAAGCTTATATTCCAAAAATCAAGCTTCTGCTATGAATATTAACTGAGAAAAACAGGATGCTAAAAGTAAATTTTCGACATTTTTACTTTGTCTATGGGCAAAACTTTGACAAACACCAAATTGAAAAATTTTCGAAACCGAGGTTAGATCTGAATTGTGAAAAAAAAACTGTTTACCTATACAGGGTGATGTTGAAATGGTATTTTAGCTCGAATTCTACGGGTAGTGTGCATCGTTATCCTAATTCTACAAAATTCCAGGTACCTGAGTCCTGTACGATTACGAAGTTATGGCAATTATAAGTTTAGCGAAAATCTCTGGTAAAAGCCTGTGACTCGCACTCAGAAACGTAGTGACAGGGTAAAATAGATATAATAGTACTCGAGTATACTAATAGATACTCAGTTAGACTTACATTGCAGTGTATTAACGCTAAACTAATTTATTGATATTTTTTTTACATTCTTATGGAAATATTTTATAGAAAAGATTTAGAATAGAATAGAAAAGATTTATTCAGCTCAAAACATATAGGTACATTGTTTAAAACAAAATGAACTTAACATAAGTATCACTATGGAGCTGAAATGGTTTCCCACTCAGCATAATGTCGCAGCACTAGGGGGGGCCTATTACTACGACGCTGGTTTTCAGTGGGAAACAGAAAAAAAAAATTATCTACTGCCTACTTATAACCTAAATAAATGAGTTACATACATAAATATGATAAATAATAATACTACTTACAACATACATACATACATTTTAGTGTTTATCTGTTTAAGGTGTACATGAATGCCCTTTCGGCCTACAATACCCCTTCAAAATCTCCCTTTATATGTGTCTGTTACGCTCAAAGACCGAAAACGCTCATTGAGCGAAAAATTAGCTCACAACGCGTTGTGGTCACAGTAAAACATCCACATCGCGAAATTCGTGTTATGGCTCTAATGAAAACGCTCATGACGCGTTGTGGCAATCACAGAAAGACCACATAGGGAAATTAGCTATTTGTTCGCTCAATGAGCGTTTTCGGTCTTTGAGCGTACATGTTTCTATTACATAGAAATACTTACATAGTATTAGCAGTATAAACAGAGGAAATATTAAAAGACGCAGCAAGCGTATTTTCGTATCCATTTTCCTCGTCATAATGAAGCTAAGGTACTTATCAAATTAATTTTGCATCATATATTTTTACAATGTAGTCATAATTTTTTAATTAATTTATGCACCAAACCAACAAGCATTCCAACCACGTTCTTTTCTATTTATTTTTCTAAATGGCAACTTTTTCAAAACTATACGAAAATATGAAGCCGTTAAATGGGCACATAGGTATCTCTAAGTGGTCTGTGATATATAGACGCGCCGGCAGTTGGATGCAACTGCTCTCCGACCGAAACTCGATCGACTCACTCCGTGAACTGGTTTGAAAACTGATCATGAGCCCGAGCTGCCATTAGTAATCCGACGGCCCCCAATTAGTCGTAACTCATTAGATATAATACCCGCAAAACTTTTGATATCGCTCGCAGCCGTACAGTTCTCAAACAACACTCTCCTTTCTGTCGTATTCTGGATCAATACGAAACAATAAGGCATGAGCATGATATTTTCTTTGGTTCTCTGACCTCAATTAAGAATTATATATTTTTTTTATTTTTTTAAGTTCAATTAATTACTTGTCTTGGTCCCTTGTTGATTAGGTATTTATAGTGTATTTTTCGAATTAGCTCAGACTCATTTAATATATATTATATAGTTTTTTCTAGATAGGTTTAGCTCTTATTTAAGCATGTCGTGTTCACTTCGAGAAGCCCGTACACAAGAATTATCTTTAGGCATATCTTTTTTTACTATATAGTTGTGTATCGTCCAATTTGTGAACCTAATAAAAAAAAACTCATACTATGTACTCCCCATCCCCCGGTAACGCCCTGACTGAGCCGAGGTTCGTACCTAATTCGGGGGTGCCCTCAGTGCCGTCGGTACCTAAATGTTGTTGCCCGGCTGAGAGCCTCTGCGCTCGCCGATTTGTCCGGTAAGGTTGCTGCAGCCATCAGAGGCTATCAACTTTAGTACTTTCACTGATCATCCTTAACTAGTTTGATAAATACGTGGGGGGGACATGACCACTGGTCGATGGGTTTATCGCTGAAAGGTCTTAGGCATAGTTTAAGATTCTGTCGTTACAGTATTAGATGTTCCCGAGATTTTGTAACTCGTGAGTGATTCGTTTCGATAAACTGCTCACATTCAGTGAACGAATAGAACTCGTGAAGTATTTTAGTTCCACAGTTCCTAATTGGTCTTGCTTAAAGTAATCTAATAATAAAGCTGAAGAGTTTGTTTGAACGCGCTAATCTCTGGAGTTACTGGTCCGATTTGAAAAAAATCTTTCACTGATAGGAAGCTACATTATCCCCGAAGGTTATAGGCTACTTTTTATCCCGGGAACGCGAAACCGCGGGGAACAGCTAGTTATTTAATATTTGTCACAATTGTTAGTCCTAAGTCTGAAGAAAGTATGAAGGGAAATTGAATTTTTTTTATAAATATTTTATTTATTATTTTTTTATGTAGGTAGGTAGTTAGTATATTTTATTGTAAATATTGTATAGTCTTATATTTTAACTATTTCTTTTTGTTCACAGTTCATAAACTGATGGCCAAAGCAGTTAAGCAGGTACAGTCCCAGTTGTTCACTCGGTGCCAAAATGATGGCTTTATACTCTTTGTCGGTACCGCTGATTCGCAGAGCAAAATGAACTGTGGAACGATTTAGCGGAACGTGATTTAATGAACGAGGTCCGTAATGTGAACAATTTTGCCCAAGTCTACGTGAGATTAGCCCATTATTTCAGAAGAACATTTTCTCACTTTAGGTAATTAATATTAGCATACATACATACATACTTTGTATATTTTACATGATTACAATTTAATGCCGAAAAAATAATTACCTAATTAATTTGTTATCAATAAAATGTAGTATTTTTAAAACGATAATAGCGATTTTAATGTGCAATGCAGAAACATGTGCTTTACAATCTTGTGTTACATTTTATGTAAGTTTTAATTAACTAATTGTTTTTTAATTGATTTATTTATTAAAATACGATAGAGTGAATCCTATTACATATATTTATTAATATTATAAATGAGTAAGTTTGTTATTTCTTCACGCTCAAACGGCTGGACTGGACCAATTTTGATGACATTTCGTATGGAGGTAGCTGACACCATGGATTAACATATAGGCTACTTTTTACTTCGGAAACGCGGGTGAAACCGGGTGTAAAGCTAGCATATAAGTGACATTAAAAACTGATAATATATTTGTTGTCTTTTTCTTTTTGTGTTTTGTTACCTTCGGAAACGCGGGTGAAACCGCGGGGTGGAAAGATAGTATGTGACATTAAAAACTGATCCTAATATATTTTTTGTCTTTTTGTGTTTTGTTACTGTGTGATGAAACTCTCTTACATATCATACCTTTTTTTATCCTGGGGAAATCGTCTCGTAGGAGACCGAGCTGCCCCTGGTTGCCATCTGCGCTGTAGAGGATAGTAGAATATAAGTAGGCAGTAGTTCTAGCCAGTGGCGTATCAATCTTAGCCGCCCTAGGCCCGTGTAGTACCAGTCGCCGTTTTAACAAGGGCGTCCTCTGAAATCTGCCGCCCCTATACGGCCTATTTACAAATCCAAGACTGATTCTAGCCTGTATTATTGTGGATTCTGTGGTTCTAGTATAACTCCATTCGTTCCTGATATTTACAGATACTTTGCGGATTGCGTCGGCCCAAATGGAGGACGATAACTTTGAACTAGAGAGCGACTTGTCTCCTCACACCTTTTTTGAACTAAGCAATGGAAGTAAAGGTACCGTAAAATTTGTATTTTTACTATACTTGTAGGCCTAGGTTTTTTTTAATGTAAATTAGGTATCAGTGGCGAGGGTAAGCCGTTCAAAAAACACCGATAATTTTATACTTAATTACAGTGTATTTTATATAAATGTGGCTTTGAAATGATGAATCTGTGGGATTGGGATTTCTAAAAGGTAAGCCGATGGGAATCGGCTTGTATGGACCCTTCGCCACTGCTAGGTATATATATTTTTTGATATCTATTCTAATAATAAAGCTGAAGAGTTTGTTTGAACGCGCTAATCTCCGGAGTTACTAGACCGATTCGAAAAAATCTTTCACTAATAGTAAGCTACATTATCTCCGGAGGTTATAGGCTACTTTTTATCCCGAGAACGTGGGTAAAACGGGGGGCTATACAGCCTAAAATTTTGGTAACATTTTTGAAGTAAAATATTTTTTGATCAGGCAATTTTTTTTTAAATAGACTCGTAAAATCATTGTGGTACTAAAATTTATTTATTATATTTCAGAATACAAGCCATTCAATTTCACAGAATTCGAAATGGTCAGCAGGAGGCAATTGCAGCGACCTGAGCTTCAACATGCCGGTACTAACGATCATATTACCCGAGCTTGCTATTACTTGGCCACTACATATAAGGCTGCGTGAGTATTTTTTATGCTTTTAAAATTACGAAAAAAGTTTAAAAAAAATAATACCTAAGCTCGCAGTTTGGTTCAGAAGCTATCCAGGCGCCTTAATAATACTACAGGTGACCAAAGAGATTTGTTTTTTATTTTAAAAAAGGCAAAGGTACAGAGCCATACAGCCTTGTCTTATTTGATCATCTCCAGTTAGGTTTTAGTACAATGGTAGCTGTTCTACTAAAACTTTTCATGGACTTCTTGAGACAACTTGAAAAGCCACTATACACGTAATCATTTCATTTCACTTCATTGGTGCACTTGTATTGATCTTTATTGGACAAAATACCACCGATAATATTCAATAAAACTCAAAATACACTATTTTATGAAAATAAAATGAAAACGCAACGTCATTTCGCAAGTTCCCGCCAAAAAGTCTGACCAAAGAGAAGGCAGCGCATCAGCCTCGCAATTCAACGAGGTAACGTTGTCAGCTTTTTGAGAACCTTGCCTGCGGGCGGTGGTTTAAACGCGGTTTATTATTTATAGTGGATATACAGGCTGACTGGTGAGTCACCAACGATATTCGAGGACGTGATATTTGACGATCATATAAGAAGAAAAAAAATAACATTAAAAATAAATATTAATTGACTATTTACTTAAATTTAACCGAAAGTTAAGTAATTTATTACGCAACGCATGGTCACCGCGCGGACGCATACTACGGAACACAAGATCTCGCCGCGTGATAACGGGGTAACAGACAAAAAGCATGAGCGTCGGGAATGTAGCCGCACTTCATTTATTTATAGGGAAATTTGACCAAAAATTAAGTTCCTAATTTTATTACATAATTAGAACGAGGATCAAGTACCGAGTACTCTCCTTAAATATCGTTGGTGTCTCACCAGTCACCCTGTATATATAAATATTTTAGTTAAATTTTTATTTAGTTTTAATTCTATTATTTTGTATGTTATTGTAAATAAATAGTTTATCTCATAAAAATCGTAAAACGAGGACTTCAATTGATGACGTCACATACACGGTGTAATCAGAGCAGAGCCAGCACTAGCGCGCTCGCTTCTTTGTTGTAGACGGGACTCTACGACATCGCGACACCCGTGCTAGTGACGTCATTTTCTAATGGAAATAAATAATTTAATAAAATAAAATAATTCTTACTTTTAACTATTGCGTATATATTATACCTATCTACCTACCTAAGTTGGTAGGTAGGTACCAGTGGCGAAGGGTCCATACAAACCGACTCCCATCGGCTTATACCATTTAGAAATCCCAGTCCCACTTTTTCATCATTTCAAGCCACTTTTATCATGCTTGAAATACACTGTAATTACAAAATTATCGGTCTTTTTTGAACGACTTACCCTCACCATAATGTCACCCCTCGCCACTGGCCCAGTCGAGCTTGTTTGGGGTCACCAGTGATAAAACTTTTTTTAATCTGCGCTGCGGCACAATTTAGTGGTGCAGCATTTTGCTGAGCTGTAGGCCATATTTGTCCTCCTATGCAATTTTTTTTTATTATCTTTATGTATTCATTTTCTTTATCGTTTCTGTATTTTCATAGTTTTAATTATCTTAGTATTAGTTAGTTATATAGTTTTAAATACAATATGTTGTTTATTATTTATTTTTGTTATTGTTTCTACTTCTGTTGGCGGACAAATAAAATTTCTTTCTTTCTTTAATCTGGTGTTTTTTTACAGATTAATTGACATCCGAAAATATTTCCCTCTTCGATATCTCTACTATAATACATTGGATTACGAAGTAGGCTACGTCACCCATGAAATAGTAGCAAGGTATCAAACTATACTAGAACTATATCACCTAATTCAAAGACGGTTCGAGAAAATACCGGAACGGCACACGTACGTGGTCATTTTTATTTGTTTTATTTTTTCAACTCGAGGAGTTGTCAGTAGAAATGCCATAGACAGCCTATTAGGTTTTATCTTTTTTAAAACGTCATCTCAGAAAAAAAATAGGTGATCTTCAAACGGCTGAGCGGATTTTCTTGAAACATAGCTCATATGTATATTTGAAACTTGCCGGAGTCTTCTCAGTTCAAGTGTATTCCGAACCGGTAGTAGAGTCTATTGTAAAACTGTAACTTTTGACATTCATAAGTGCCTTATTAGGGCCTAAACTTAGTAAATGAGTTATGATTTAGATTTTGAAAAACAAAAACAGTAATTACATAAATACAAAAGAAAAAAGCCGTGCGTATTTGTGCGTGAGTATTTTGCTGGAGTTTTATCATATTCGGAACTGGTGGCAGAGGCGTTGCTAGACTGAATAAATGAGTTTTTAGTTAGTTAAAGTTTGATGTTAAGAAATTTTTATTTTTAGCCCCCGATGAATAATAGGGTGTTATCATCTGTGGCATCTTAGCTCCATAACGGATGGACTGATTTCGATTTAGTTTATTTTGTTTGAATCTGAAATAAAATCCGCTCAGCCGTTTGGAAGTTATAACCAATTTTCTGTTTGTGTTGTGAGTTTCGGGGGTTTCTTTAAATTTTTAATTTTCGCAGAGCTCCAGCAGCGTACATGTTTTATATATACATGAATATATTAGAGCAGTCTAAAGTTATCTTGCATCTATGTAATATGTTACATGAACTGCCACTGAAGTATAAAAAAGCGCCAAAGAGCATTTTCCATGACCCTTATGGTAAGTGTTATAATATTTAGTGTGTGTAACCGTGTGTGAAGAATGTCCCAAGATATTTATTTATTTACCATAGATTATGTATATCGGATGATGTTGAAAGGGTATAGTAGGCCGAAAGGGTATTAATGTATACCTTATACAGCACATGAAAAAAACATTTGAAAACACAACTAAAATAATATATTTCCATATAAATTAATAAAAAATATCTACAAATTAGCATTCTAAGTCTAATTGATTATGTATAACTATTTCGGCTTATCAAGTAAGTTTCACAGAGTGAGAGTATCTATAGGCTTTTACCAGATATTTAACGCGAAACTTCAAATCATCGTAACTTCGTATTGGTAATGCTGAAGCTCCTGAAATTTCGTTGTATTATTGATAATGATGTACACTATCCTCAGTATTAGGCCTAGCATACCCATCCAAAATCACCCTGTATAGCGTCCACTGTTACCCACCTATATCGTTCACTGTTACCCACCTATTTCGAAATTAAATGTGGCGGCACGTCACTAGACTAGAGTAATGCGCATCACTATACTGAGAGCGACTGACATTCGCGACATTTCTTCGTGTAAAATATTTTCCATATCAATTTGCTGTTATTATTTTAATCTCATGTATATTTATATTTAAATAGAATTATATTTCTAACTTATATACTTTTCTCTGCCCTGTATTTCCGTCTGAGATCTCTAAAGGTGCCAGCTGAAAATCAGCGCTGCTGGCGCGAGAAATGTCGCAATTTAGTTATTTATTTGTTTTATGTTAAATTCTATTACCTATTATCATTATGTCTTAGCATTTATTTTTTATTGTTTTTTGTTACATAGGTAATAATGTAATGTTCATATGATATAAGTATATTTCTCGCAACTTCATCCTATTTTTTATGCTTTGCTGTCAATAAATCTCTTTCTATGTCAATAAATTACAAGCTATTTTCCTTCTCTATACGATTTTATTTCAACCATCCTGATCCCTATCATAAATTAAATGATTTTTTTTTTATTAAAATAGGCACTTCGGAATGTAACTTCGCCACTCGTTCACTTTCCTCTGGTATCTATGCGCGCCATTGTACGGCCTTTAGTCTTTAAGGTGATTTTGATGTTTTAGAAATCAACCACGACAGAACGGACGCGATCTTAGCCATGGCACAACACGAAGCATATGAAAAGAGACTACAGAGAGAAAGAAAGGAACGAGCTAGAGAGAGACGAAAAATACGTCAGCAAAATATTGCCATGGGCCTCATGAAGATACCTGTTTTTACTAGGCAACCTAAAAAGAGGTATGGAACAAAAAAGGATCATATCGTAATTAAATAATATGTAAAACAAACGTATTATACTGGCGGCTTACGGGGGGCAAAGGTAGCCAGCGAAATTAAAATTTAATTACGTTTTTTTATACAACAAAGTCGGAAAACAAGCGTACGGTCCGCCTGATGGTAAGCGGCTACCGTTGCCTATGGACGCTAGTGACACCCGGGACAGAGACCATACTAATCTGCGACCCGGGTACCCCTCGCGCATTGCCGACCCTTCCCCCCACCCCGATGAGCTCTGGCGACCTTACTCACGCACAGGAACACAACCAGGTAATTTGGTTACGGTATTCTGTAAGAGAGTAAGCGTTTTTTGCTAATTGTAGCTCAGATAAAGGTCGTAAGTTTATCAACATGTGATATGCATCATATGCATCAAAAAGGCAGTACGAAAAAAAGGTATGTTAAAAAGTATATACATTGTGTTACAGCGCCTGGCCTCGCGACTACGGTTGGTCCATCGAGCTGTGGTGGCAGTGAATGTTTATTCAAAAACAAAATGGTGGCGATTCTGTTGTTTACAAACCAAACTAATATTAGTGACGTCACCTCTCTTTTTTTGGGACAATTATCGATTTAACATTATTAATATAACACATAACTTTGAAAAAGTTGTATTTTTATTTAAAATCTTATTTTTTACTCCCCTTTAAAGATCTAGATATACTCGTAATTAGTACCCACAACTGCTGCAACTGGAAACAACCGGTAGTTTGTTTAGCGACTTCATCCAGCCAGGCGGGTGGGTATAGCAAAATATTTTACCACCTATGGTTTCCTCCCTTACAACATTTCACTTCGAAAACTCAAACTCATTGTTAATGCGATCTACGATTAGCATTACATTTTTAGACTCTTTACATGTACCTATATGTATATATATTTCTTTGTAGTTAATATTCAGAAAGGTCCAGAATTATACCCTGAACCTTAGTTTATTATTTCTTCAAGGAATCTATAGGGTGATTTTGGGAGGGTATAGTCATATAGTGGATTGAAAGGGTATTGAAGTACCATCAGATGAAAATAGTTTAGAATGAAAAAAAAAATATACAAAGAAAAGAATATCAATAAATTAGCGTAACCTTAAAATGCATTCAAACGTAAGACTAACTGATTAGGTACCTACCTAATAGATTGATCCAGTAATAAACTAGCTATCTCGCTAGACATCACTACGTTTCAGAGTGCGAGTATGTGTAGTAAAGGCTTTTATCAGAGATTTATGCTAAACTTCAAACTGTCATAACTTTGCGCCAATTGTAGATAAAATTGAAGTAAAATGTCGTAATACGACGTAAAACTACTTCAGTTTTATTAAAAGATATGTCCAAACGTGCATAGACATATCATTATGGATGACTCATCCTTTAAACGTCGAAGTTAAACGTAGACTAAATCGCCATAATATCATGAAATACAACCCTCCCCCGGTAACGCCCTGAGCCGAGGTTCGTACCCCATTCGGGGGTGCCCTCAGGCAGTACCGGCGTTAGGGTAGAGCGCGGTAGGGCGATCGCCCAGGGCGCCAGATGTAAAGGGGCGCCAGGCCCACCTTTATTTCCGGTCGCTCAGAGTGAGCGACTCCTGCTATCTCAAGTCTAAATAAATAAATAAATTCTCGTCTAAAGATAAAATGCCTATAATGGCTTAAAATCCCTTTTGTTGGCGGGAGAAGAGGGGTGGGGGGGGGGGAATCACATCTCGCCCAGGGTGCTGGTAGAGCTAAAACCGACACTGCCCTCAGGCGTTGTTACCTAAATGTTAACCGGCTGAGAGCCCTCTGCGCTCGCCGATTTGTCCGGTAAGATTGCTGCAGCCATGAGAGGCTACCAACTTTAGTCCTTTAAAAAAAAAACAATCATTTAATGAAATGGTCGGCTACATCGTGATGTGACCAGGTACCTAAACAATTCTAAGATCAGACCACGACATACTAGGTACCTAAGTATGCCATATATTATACCATACCCAAGGCCTTGTTTTGGTCTTCCTCATGCTCGTAGAAACTTTCCCGCTTTATTTTAAGTTGCAGACAACGCCATCTATTGACGGCGAAGTACACTTAATATAGGATTTAATTGTATAAACTACAAACTGATGTATACGTAGATATACCTATAGTTTCAGTCAGTTATATTTTATCTTACAACTGATAATAAATCCTGTTTTGCAGCGAAAACGTCTCAAAGTAGTCGATAATGTTATTATCACTCATTATCACGTATATGTACTGCTATACTCGACCAATGTCGTTCCATAGATACTAGTAAAATACCTATACATTGACAGTCTGGTTTTCGTTCGCGCTCCTGCTCGTCGTGTGTCGAAGTATAACCCGACCGATTTGAATCGTTCTACGATTTGTACGCTCTGTTCTGTTTCCCGCGCCATCCCAATTTGGCGAGGTTATCGCGAGTTTGTTTACTTTTTCGAAAATAGTAAAAGTTCCCACTCGCGCATTGGTTACATTTTCCGTGTGTGTATTGTGATGTGAACTTTTTTATCGGATTTTTACTCATTTGATATATAAAAAAGTAAGTTTATTTTATTTGGAAACCTTTTTACGGCTTTGCTAATGTGTTAGGTAGATAACCAATTTTACAACAGCCGTCAATGCTGCCAACCAACACTAAAAGTTGTGAAAAATGAAAGTCCTTAGCGGATGTATGCGAAAAAATATGCGCAGAATAAATATTGCTTCTAATTAAAATTGACCCGCTGAACTTTGATAGTATAATGTTGCATCTCGCTCACTCCAGTGTGTTTACGGGGCACGCTAGCGCCACTCGACGATTGTCTTTAAGACATATTGTTGTTTGGCATTTGGTATGACACCACACACGTGGCCTGCAGGCGGGAGCTAATGACGTAATGATTTGTTTGATTGACAGATATCTCAGTGAGGGTCATTTTCATCGCGAATTCGAGCCCAGTAGATATTTTATCCTATCCTATTACATAATAGACATCTGTATTAGAAATGTTATGACTATGAGATTATTTTAGACTTTAAATCGTATTCAATTAAAGTGATATAAAATATGGATATGATTATATCACTGCTACAACAATTCTACTGCGACATATCGATTGACTCCTGGGGTCGACTAGGACCTACAAGAACCTACGGGTTATTAGCGGAAACAAAATGGGGGTCCACTTTAGGTTGTGAATATAATTTGTTCTATTTTTATTACTTAAATAAACTAAAAACATTTCTTTTTAGGGTTCCGAACCCAACGTTTCTATGCTATCAGTCCGTCCGGTCATGAAGGTGTTAGCCAGAGGGGGCTACGACACCCTTACGCGGACAAATCGGTGAGCGCAGATGGCTCTCAACCGGATAAAGTAACCACGCCTGAGGGCACCCCCTATAGAGTACGGACCTCGGCTCAGGGCGTTACCTGGGGGAGGGGGAGGACATAGTACGAGTTACGACTAATTGGGGGAGGTCGGGTATTCGAAATTTTAAAACAAGCTTTGGCGAGGGCTGACCGGTCGCACTATAATTTATCATAATAGGCAAATGAATTGCAATTTTTAACGAGAAAATCAAGGTCATTTTTGCAATAGAGATGTAAATCAACTTTTCAAACGGTTAAAAAAATACTAAAATGTTGTCGGTACGTGTGTAAGTAACCAGAGTAAATAAAAAAAAACCAGCAAGTTATGTAACAGAACATGGAGACGTGTTTGAAGTATTATGCAAATAAAGGAAGTATTTTTTAATAAAATGTAGGTATTTATTTACCACATTTTCGTTGTTGATTATTTGATAAAACTATTAGCTTAGTTAAATTTATTTTAGCTACTCAAAAGTAGGTAAGTATCGGTGAATTAAAACACCGAGCTGAATATATAAAAGGAAACTGATTTATCAACGCACACAGCTCAAACCACTGGACGGATCAAGCTGAAATTTGACATACAGATAGCTATTTTAGGCATACGCTAAGAAAGGATTTTTGAAAATTCAACCCTTAAAATAGAAACCGCTGGGCGGAGAGCTGTTGTTCTATAAATTACTTAACTAGCTTCCGGTTTTCACCCGCGTTCCCAAGGGATAAAAAGTAGCCTATATATTCCCTATGTATGAATCCAGGGTGTCATCTACATCTATTACTCATCAAAATTGGCCCAGCCGTTTGAGCGTAAAGAGTAACAAACATACTCACTCCTAACATTCGCATTTATAATATTATTAGGCTTGAGAATGCAAATGTTACTTCAATATGCAGTGCGTGACAGTGACGTTCCATTTGCTATAGTCATAAATCAATATGGCCGTCTAACCTTGGGACTACTGACCACCAGAGGCGGCCTTAGCCTTTGCGAGGCCCCGGGCGGGTAATTGTCTTTGTGGTTTTAATGATGACGCTTGACAGAAATGCTAACTTAATAACAAAAAATAATATACACAAATATACTTTTTTACTTATAAGTAAGTTTAGTTTAGTGTGTAGGTAGTAAGAGAATTTTTTATTCACATAGTTAATGTTATTTTAGTTTAATTTAATGTTAAATATGCAAAACCATGAATTTCCTATGAAAATGTTTTGGATTGACGCAATATACACAAAGTAACAAATTATGAATCGTGATAAACTAAGAAATAATCAGATATCCAAAAATGAAGTTTGTGGCTTTTTCTAAGATTACAATTTTTAAACATTTTTCTACTTGGGTTGTTGGGCAAGTGCGCGAGGCCCCTGCACGAGCGAGGCCCCGGGCGGAGGCCCTGCTCACCACCCCCAAAGGCCGACTCTGCTGACCACCATTAATAATGTATAGTAAATAAGTAGTTTACGAACGATATGTTGGTTATAGTTAAACAAGTGACTACTCTGTCCGAATTTTAATATTATTTTATACTTATAAGATAACAATTTTTTTACGATTACCGAATCATTTGGTCAAGGATTCTAAGGGCCTAAAGGCCACTCGCTCGAATAATATTGCTGCGTTCAATATTATCATTATTATTATGAAAGATTAAAAATAAATGAATTAAATCTACAAAAAAAAAACAAAACAAATCTCATCTCCACGATGGCCGGTCTTGCGCTACCCGCATCCAGCGGATTCCCGCGACCCTCACAAGATCGTCGGTCCACCTTGTGGGGGGCCTGCCCACGCTGCGTCTTCCGGTTCGTGGTCGCCACTCGAGAACCTTTCTGCCCCAGCAGCCGTCGGTTCTACGAGCGATGTGCCCCGCCCACTGCCACTTAAGTTTGGCAATTCTTCGGGCTATGTTGGTTACTATGGTTTCCCTGCGGATCTCATCATTTCTGATTCGATCTCGCATGGTAAATCCGAGCATAGCCCTCTCCATTGCTCTTTGGGTGAGCCTTCTTATAAGGCCTAAAACAAATCTACCTAACTATAAATATAAAATTTCTGTCAAATCGCTGCCCCGCGGAAGTGTGAAGCAGACTGGCAGCATTGCCACGCTGGATGGCAAATCTTTCTATCTCCTTGTCACGCTGTGTTTTTTTTTCTTTAGTAGTACCTACATTGGTTATCAAAACAGACATAATAACTTGCCGCTAGATTAAACACAAATATTATGTGCCCAGCCAACTGTTATCAGATAAATCCAGATAATCAAAGATAATATGCTGGAGGCAAATACATTATGTCACATAGTAAAAATAAAATAGAGGTAGTCCTTGTGTTTATATTAAAATTAATACTATCCAGATAATGCCAAGAGATGGCGTTACTTGTACAATAGATCGCGCTATGGTTTCGTTCTCACGAAATCTACATATCAAATTTATTGATTTAATAAATTGAGTGTTTTCTGGGCCTATGTTTTTTTCTTTTGCTACCGTTTCATCGTACATTGGTCCATTACGTGCCGGATTATAGTAGTGATAGTGGTGAGTGAGTTCCAGGTAGCAATGCATGGATCGTGCATGATAATGTTACCTTAGTGAAGTGAAGTGTTGTTGTGTGTGTTTATGGATTGCAGTGTTGAACGCTAGTTTGACGCTAGACTGGTAACCGTGAGTAAATAGATATAAGAAATAAAGTGAACATTAATTATTTCTCATTAAAGTGACTCTGTTGTAATTAAATTCGTAAAAGAACTTTATTTAATTGGATTAACTTATAGTGGTTTCAAAGACTTACAAACAATTTCAATTTATTAATAGTGATCATTATTAACATAGAACAATTTTGAATAATCTTTAACTTCAATAAAAATGGAAGGTCTTCAAAATAGTCAACTAGAAACTCAAAAGCAAATTCAAAATTTATTAGAAAACTTTAAAAAGAGTCCCAAAGATCGATTAACAAAAGCATATTTGGATACTAGACTAGAATTGTTAGAATCTTATTGGGATAAAATGCAAAGTAACCATGATAAATTAGTAGCAGCTTCTAAAGAGGATAAACATAAACTTACATATTTCAAGAGTGACGTATATGATCATTGTTTAGAAACATTTTTGGATTTAAAAACACGAATTCGAGAAAAGTTAAATGAGACTGATATATCAATAGTGTCAAGTAATGAACAGATTGCAAATAGTGACCAGTTTTTACAAACTAAGATAAAACTACCTCCAATTTCAATACCTAAATTTTCGGGAGACTATAAAAGTTGGTTATCTTTCCATGATCTTTTCAAATCACTAGTACATGACAACCCCAATTTGTGCAAAGTAAGTAAATGCCAGTATTTAAAATCTAGTTTACAAGGAGAAGCTGAAAACTTAGTAAAACAGTTGTCAATAACAGAATCTAATTATGATATCATTTGGAACACCCTAGACAAGAGATATAACAATCGTAGAAACATAGTTAATGCATACATTGGAAAACTGATAAACCAGAAGAGAATCACTAGTGAATCATCCAAAGCAATTAAAGATTTATTAGATACCACATCTGAATGCTTGACATCCCTTAAAGCGATTAAAATACCTACTGAGTCATGGGATGACATCGTAGTTTACATAATTATCCAAAAACTAGATACAGAGTCACACAAATATTTTGAACAGCGTATAGAAAATCAAGATAACCTACCTACGTGGAAAGATCTTTCTGAATTTCTCGAATTTAGATTTAGAACCCTAGAAGCAGTGAGATTTAAAGACACGCAAACACAACCTTTACATAGAAATATAAGCAACAAAAGTATGACCACAACCATGAGTCCAACACTAACTTGTTTGTTCTGCAACGGTGACCATAGAATCTACACTTGTAATAACTTTACTCAGCTTAGCATAAATGATAGACAACAATACATTCAGAAGAACAACATCTGTTTTAATTGCTTAAAAAAGGGTCATTCCGTGAAAGATTGCACTCAATCAGGTTGTAGAAAATGTAGCCGCAAACACCACACATTATTGCATGGGTACAGTATACCAGCTAGTACATCTACTCAAAACTCACAAACCGCTCATCAAGTAAATAATGCTGAAATGGTAGAAAACATAGAAAATAGTAAAGATAAAATAGAAAGTGATAAAGGAATACATACCTTGAAAACCTCCACTAGTACATCCTCTCCAGTCTTATTAGCCACTGCACTTGTCACAGTGCAGTCAAATAGAAACAATAGTCTTCATAGCCTGCGTGCGTTAGTCGATCAAGGATCACAAGCCTCCTTGATTACAGAAGGTGCTTGTCAAGAGCTAGGACTTAAAAAGGCACCCATCATAGGTGACATAGTTGGTGTTAGTTCAAACAAAACAGTCACGAAAGCACTTGTTGAGTTTGAAATAATGTCTAGATACGACCCTAATATAAAGATTAAGGTCATAGCATACGTCCTGAGGACATTGACCTCATATATACCACAACGTGCACAGTCAGTCGAATGGCCACAACTAGATACAATACAACTCGCTGATCCCTCTTTCACACAACCAGGCCGCATAGATCTTCTATTAGGAGCAGAGGTTTTTGCAGATATTATTCAGGAAGGCTTGATGGTTTCTAGAGATGGGAATAGTTCGCTAGTGGCACAAGCGACTAAACTAGGTTGGTTAGTTTCTGGAAAAAATAAAAGTAACGAAAATAAACAGCCTATAGTTTTCAGTCATCACCTTAAAATAGAAATAGATACAGCTCTTCGCAAATTTTGGGAACTGGAAGAACCAACTCCTGGAAAGATGATGCTGACTAATCAGGAAATTAAATGCGAAGCACATTACAATAAAACACATAGAAGAAAATTAGATGGAAGATATGAAGTTCGCTTACCTTTTGCTGTTAACCCACCTGATATTGGAGAATCTGCTTCCATAGCCCTAAAAAGATTAGCTGCAGTAGAACGGAAGTTGAAGAATAATCCTGAAATGAAAAATAGATACAACGAGTTTATGAAAGATTATTTAGAACAAAATCACATGGAACCCGCATCTGAAAATAGTAAGAAAAATAATAGTGTCTGTTACTTACCACATCATGCTGTAATTAACGAGCAGCACCTAACAACAAAGTTGCGCGTCGTATTTGACGCCTCCGCCAAAACTACCAATGGCAAATCCTTGAATGATAATTTGTTAGTTGGTCCGCCACTTCAAAGCGACATTAGAGATACAACATTAAGATGGAGACGACATGCTACAGTTCTGGTTGGAGATATTAAACAAATGTATAGACAAATTTATATAGACGAAAGCGATCGCGATTTCCAGCGTATCGTATGGAGATTCGACAACAACGAACCTGTACAACATTTCAGACTATCAACTGTTAGTTATGGTACATCATGTGCACCATATTTAGCTATTAAAACTCTAAAGCAACTAGCTGAAGATGAGAAGGGTAATTTTCCTGAAGAAGTTACTGATATTCTCCTACGAGATTTCTACATCGATGACTTACTTACGGGCGCATGTAGACCTGAAAAAGTAATAGAATTACAAACACAATTAATAGAACTACTGGAAAAAGGTGGATTTTTACTACACAAATGGGCATCAAATAGTTTAGAAATAGACAATTCAGTACAGATAAATAGAAAAATCTTAGGAATTGATTGGAATAATAGATCAGACAAATTTGAACTCAGCTTTGAAATAGAAAATACTATTAAAAAACCAACAAAACGATCAATTTTGAGAGACATAGCAAGGCTTTACGACCCAGCAGGGTGGCTTGCTCCAATAGTCGTTAGAGCAAAAGTTTTTCTTCAAAAATTGTGGGCAGAGGGTCACGACTGGGACGATCAATTGTCAGAAACTGTAGAGACGGAATGGTTGATCTTTCGTAAAAACTTGTGTGATATGCCAATGATAGAATTAGATAGATGGATAGGCATGACAGAGAACATGGTTAAGGTCGAAATCCATGGATTCTCCGACGCGTCAGATATTGCATATGCTGCAGTAGTTTATTGCCGTATAATTTTACCTCACGCCGTTACAGTCACTATCATAGAAGCTAAAACCAGAGTAGCACCAGTGAAGAAAATCTCAACACCTAGATTAGAACTATGTGGTGCTGTATTACTGGCAAAGTTAATAAATAGAATTAAAACAGCACTAAATATTCCAGATGAAGACATTTACGCTTGGACAGATGCAACAATAGTTTTAGCCTGGTTGCAACGACCGTCAAACTACTGGAATACATTTGTCGCAAACAGAGTGACAGAGATTACCAATGTAATAGAACCTAATAGATGGCATCACGTCGCGTCACTGGATAACCCCGCAGATGTTGCTTCCCGTGGCATCTCTCCGCTTGAGCTGCAGTCGCACGAGTTATGGTGGAACGGTCCATCATGGCTTCGAGAAGATAGTGATTTACCTGTGAAAGACATAAGTGAAATAATAAATCCTACAGAGTTAGAAAAAAGATCTCAAGTTAATGTATTAGTGCAGTGTAGTGTAGTACCGGAACCTGAAAAAGAAAGAGACTTGATTAATAGATTTTCAAACTTTAAAAAACTAGTAAGAGTAATAAGCTATTGTATGAGATTCTACTATAAATGTAAATGTAAAGCTAAAAAAGAAAACTTACCTGTGTATCTTAATACCACTTACCTTAACTCCGACGAACTGCAAATGTCAAAAAATATCTTGATAAAAATGTCCCAAAAATCTGAAAGTGTAATTAAAAAACATATTGTAAAATTAAATCCGTTTGTTGATAAAGATGATATATTAAAAGTAGGAGGACGTATTGAAAATTCATGTGTTAGTGTAGAAACCAAACATCCTATTATATTAGCAAAAAATAGTAGACTAGCATACCTGATTGTTAAAGATTCACATTATACTACTTTACACGGAGGAATCCAATTAATGTTGAACCATATTAGAAATAAATATCATATAATAGGAGTAAAACATATTATAAAGAAAGTAATAAGAGAATGTATAGCTTGTTGTAGAAACTCTAACAAACCTGCAACTCAATTAATGGGAAATTTGCCAAAAGAACGAGTTACTCCTCAAAGACCATTTCTTGTTAGTGGTGTAGATTTTGCAGGGCCTGTAGTACTTAAATTATTTAGTGGACGTGGCTCCAATAAAACTCAAAAGGCTTATATTGCTTTATTCATATGTACAGCCACCAAGGCAGTACATATCGAGCTTGTCACTAGTCTTAGTACTGAACACTTCCTGGCGGCTTTCCGTCGTTTCACCTCTCGTAGAGGACATTGTAAGAAACTTCTTAGTGATTGTGGGACCAATTTCATAGGTGCCACTAAAGAGCTTCAGTTTATGTTTAAGAATAGTACAAATAATTTACCTAATGAAATTGCTGAATTGTTAGCACAAGATGGTACCGAATGGCAATTTAATCCAGCAGGAGCACCCCATATGGGAGGCTTGTGGGAATCGGGAATAAAAAGCATAAAGAACCATCTTAATCGTGTTTTAGGAGATTGCAAGTTAACCTACGAAGAATATTCTACTTTATTGTGTCAGATAGAATGTTGTTTAAATTCAAGACCAATAACCTCACTTGATGATGAAAAAGAGGGCACCACTGTTGCTTTAACACCTGGTCATTTTTTAATTGGGGAAAATCCTATAGTAGTTCCTGATATTAATTTAGATAGTATTAATGTGCCTTATAATAAAAGATGGATCTTTTTGCAGAAAAAGTTAGTATGTTTTTGGCGTAAATGGAGCCAAGAATACCTTGTCAATTTACAGAAACGCCAAAAATGGTCGATTGAGAAAAATAATTTAAAAGTTGATGATATAGTTTTGATTAAAGATGAACGATTGCCACCCACCAAATGGTTGATGGCTAGAATTATTGAAGTGCACCCTGGGTCTGATGGTTTGATTAGAGTGGTCACTTTAAAATGTAAAAATTCTATTATTAAAAGACCCATTCATAAATTGTGTCTGCTTCCTACCGAAGGTGACTAAATTTAAATTAGTTTAGTTGATATATTTAATTATTTTGTGATACTATTTAGTTTTTAGTTTAAATACGATGTTTACAGTCCACTTGTCTGATTAGTTAAACCCCCCGTTTTTATAGATTATTAGGAAGTTATCGATTTATTTTTATTTTTGTTATTCACTAGAATAGATTTTAGTTTGTGTTCAAAAGTTCTAACGTACTTTGAGGGGCGGAATGTTTATATTAAAATTAATACTATCCAGATAATGCCAAGAGATGGCGTTACTTGTACAATAGATCGCGCTATGGTTTCGTTCTCACGAAATCTACATATCAAATTTATTGATTTAATAAATTGAGTGTTTTCTGGGCCTATGTTTTTTTCTTTTGCTACCGTTTCATCGTACACCTTGAGATTTACGAACCGCGAGGAAATGAGATGTCAATACTAATGGACGTAAGTGCAAGAAAGACAGTATCAGAAGTTTTAGTCTCACTCGGAATATGGATTCTTGTTTAGCCTCCTCAGCATCGACGAAGAGGAGGCCTCCAACCAGGCCGTCTCTGCTGGGTACGCGGACGAATGCTTCGGCGCCCCCGTATACCCAGCCAGCAGCGATAGGTAGGGACACTGTGGGGATTTAGTCTGTAAAAGTCTGACATAACCCGATCGCTCCTCCCGGAGCGGTAGATATACCCACAATAAAAAAATTCAAGTGGCCCGAGCTGCCATTAGTAATCCGACCAATTGGGCCCCCAATTAGTCGTAACTCGTACTAAGTCCTCCCCTTCCCCCGGTAACGCCCTGAGCCGAGGTTCGTACCCCATTGGGGGGTGCCCTCAGGCGTCGTTATCTAAATATCACCCGGCTGAGAGCCCTCTGCGCTCGCCGATTTGTCCGGTAAGGTTGCTGCAGCCATCAGAGGCAAGCAACTTGTCCTTTAGTCTAGTCCTTTTAAAAAAAAAATGGGGTGTTGATGGTTGGATGTAGGCTGGACTGGATACACCAGAGTGTTCGGTTTTGCACGTTTGGTAATTGGATTCTAAAGTCCTTGTGCCGCATAGATTCTTGTTTGTCTTCTGACAGCGCTTCCTATAATCGGGTCACGTGTAGATTTTATCGAGCGCAAGTCAGACAAAGTATTTAATAAAAAAATGCTATAAGATAATAATAATTATAACGATAGTTAATTATCTCTGAGATAGTGTCTATCAAGCAACGCAGATTTTATTTTTTACTATGTAGGTATATAGGCCTGTTTTTTGGAAAGGACAAATATTTATAGCCGGACAAGGTATAATAGGCCTGTGTTTGACTACAATCTCACCGATGATGGAATATAGGCACAAAGCCTATAGTGCGACCGGATAAGGTCACGCCTGCGACAGAGCAAGTGTGGGCTTATGTTACAGTGAGTGGAAACGTAGTAGACCGCCTACGACGTTAGACGTTGTGGACGGATGCATGCTACAGATGCATGCTACTGATGTAGCTACGTATGCATGCTACGAATTTAGCTACGGATGCATGCTATGGATGCATACTATGGATGTGTGCTCCCCGTACTTTCCCTACCGTCGATACATCGCATAGCTCGAGCTGCGCATCTTCCTCGCAAAGCTATATAGCTTAGCATCAGTAGAAACGATCACATAGTTTCGATCTTAGCTTTCACATCCTCGCTTCGTAGCTGCATAGCACATCTCTGATGGAAAAGCAGCCTTATGTTGCTAACGTCCCTAACGAAGACTGATTTGTCCGGTCGCAAATACCTCTGCATGCGTCTTACAATAGGGATGATGAGTGGGTAAAAAATAATTAATTCTGTTTAGTCCGTCAGTTAGGTTATCAAAAAATATTGGATATGTATTTTCATATTATCATATCAATAAAAAATTACAAAGATAAGTCGCATCAAAATTCTGAGTGACGTCATGTCTCTGTAAAAAATTAGTGCACGTACAAAGACGTAACATCACGCGAAATTTTAACGCACTGTATCGTCGTTATTTTTTGTTTTCGGAACTAGATGTGTCCAATATTTTTTGGTAATCTAACTGACGGACGAATTAGATTTTTAGATTTTTTTTAGTCCTCATCCCTATTGTATAATATATAAACTACTGTGTACGCAATAAGTGTATATGACTTTATCTGATAACATTTTACCATCAAGTGAACAGGGACAAGAGATAAGAGATTATGCAGATTATGCTTTTATAGCACACGAAATATTTATACTACTACTATGAGTGTATATGTTACGTCATTGGTTTTATTACACTACGTATTTTGTGTATGATTTAGCGATTTCTATTATAAAGTGAGCTTTCGGTGAAGGAAAACATCGTGAGGAACCATAGCACGGTGGTAGGGTACTTTGTAGTGCCCGCCTGGCTGGCTGCCACACTCAAGTTGAAAATCTGTCGCCAAGCACCTTTCGGTGTGTTCTGCCAGCTCACTTGAGAGCCAGTTATCTTCTAGGCTTTGTGTGCTTACCATCATCGGCCACATCATCACTGACCATGGTTTCCTCTTTGAATGGCCAAGCTACATTTTTGTTTCTTTATTTTTTACTTTTTATATTATTATGAGTACATACAACATTTAAAGGTTGTCTGGATGATATCGTATTTACGATAATTAAGTAAATATTTATTTTTTAATTCGATTTTGTTTTGTGTTTAAAGTTGTCATAATATCAATGAAATTAATCATGTTTTCTTTGAAAGAATAATTAAAATCAAAAATTTTATGATACTCCCGAAACTCACTATAGAAAATTGGTCATAATTTTCATTGAAACATAGCTAAGAACACACTCGATTAAGACACCTTTCAAACAAAAAAAACTTAATCAAAATCGGTCCATCTTCAAGCTATGAGGCGACAGACAAATACACTACTGATAACACCCCACTTTTTCGTCAGGGGTTCAAAAGACACGTGTGGTCAGACGTACACCTTCAGTATAACCAAGAGTATGGTGGCTGCCACACGAATATAGTCATTATTATCCCCCCCCAATTAGTCGTAACTCGTACAAAGTCCTCCCCTTCCCCCGGTAACGCCCTGAGCCGAGGTTCATACCCCACTCGGGGGCGCCCTCAGGCGTGGTTACCTAAATGTTACCCGGCTGAGAGCCCTCTGCGCTCGCCGATTGTCCGGTAAGGTTGGAGCAGCCATCAGAGGCTACCAACTTTAGTCCTTTAAAAAAAAAAAAATATATTATCCTCTTTCGCCACACGATTCATACTTGTGAAGGTGCTGTTTACGGGGGCTAATTTTATTTACTACTAGCTTCCGTAGCCTATATGTTATTCCAGGGTATGATCTATCTATGTGCTAAGTTTCATCCAAATCCGCTCAGTAGTTTTTACGTGAACGAGCATCAAACATTCATACATCCTTCCAAACTTTCGCAAATAATCTACGTAGGGCTAAAAATAAATTAGTAATGCCAACTCCTATTTACACCCTTGTGAGAAATAGTTCATAGTATATGGTTGCACACAATTTTAATGAAATTCCTGAAACTAATAGAAGTTTAAGCTATGACGATCTTATACACAGAATGACGAATATCTTAAATGAAAAAAAATATTATGATATCTAGGTATATTTTAATGATAAATTTAACTAATAAATTTGTTACTGTAATATGATATAATTGCAATTTGGACATATTGTAATTTTACTTTATTGTAACAAGTAACAAGTAACATAAATGTAATTGTATATTAATTTATTGAAATAAATTAAACAGAGACTACTGTACCATTGTAAAGTTTAACACCTGTACAACTTGTTTTGTCAAATATATAATTTGAATTTGAATTAAAAAGTTGACATTCTGTCCACAGATAAAAATGATTGTTCGATATTACACCAGAAACGTATATTCTAGTATCTAGATAGGAAGGAACCGTATACCCAAGGTCGTTAAGAGATAATTATTATATTTTTATCACTTGGACGAACAAGTGTCTTGTAGGTACCTATCTTATCTTTATCAGTTTAACCAACATTAGTATTGCGTTTAACTAACCTAAAATAGACTATTTGATAATATAAAAAATAGTACAAACACTAACCAACATCTAAAAACAAACTCCTATTGGGCGTCGGCCATCTGATAGCTAGCTAGTTAACTTTGATTTCCACATGAAATTTTCAAAATAAGTACGCAGAAACAAAAGCGTTTAAATGCCGTCACACGGTTGTCCACTGTTCATTTAACAATGTATAGCTGTCTTATATGAATAAATAAATAAATAAAAAAATAATAATAAACTATAAATGGAAATATATTAAAGCTGCAATAAATGGTGGCGACGCCTAACAGGTTCTGAAACCAAATTGACCCAGGCGTGACCTTGCGGAAATCCATTATAAGATTAGACAGAAGACAAATATTTAGTAACTAATTCCACTGGATCTCCTCTGTCAAGTCCCACACAAGGAAACTTAACAGGAAATCGACACGTGTTTCGCTTCTTCACGAAGCATCATCAGGACGTAGTAGGCCCACTGTCGACTACTCGACGAACGCGTACAAACACAAGTTTCCTTGTGTGGGACTTGACAGAGAAGGAGATCCAGCGGAATTAGTTACTAAATATTTGTCTTCTGTCTAATCAAATATATTGTCTAAAACGTTTATTTTATTTTCCACTAACTGTTCCCCGGGACCTCACTCGCATTCCCGGGATAAAAAGTAGCCTATAACCTTCGGGGATAATGTAGCTTCCTATTAGTGAAATTTTTCGTATTGGACCAGTAGACAGACCACTCCGGAGATTAGCACGTTCAAACAAACTCTTCAGCTTTATTATTAGTCCTAGATAGAAACCCCTAAGCTTTAAACCCTTTAAACCTATTTATATACCTATTTAGCCTCCGCCCGAGGGATAAAAAGTAGGCTATGTGTTAGTAAATAGAAAGCCTATGTATTAATCCAGGGTGTCAGCTACCTCCATACCAAATTTTAGCAAAACTTTCTCACAAACTTTCGCATTTATAATGTTATAGTAGGTTAGGTATGAAGTAGAATATGTATTTACATATAATATGCATATATATGAAACGACCTTGAGACAGACCGACAGCACAGTAAAGTCCGACAGGCAGCCTATTGAATAGTATTATTAATTTTGCAGCCAAAATTAATATGTAATGCCATTTAATAACTGACTGTGAGGGATCGTCCATATAGCACGCACGAGATGATGAAAACACATTTCGCGCCTAACATACTACATATGATATCAACTCAAAAAACACCGTACTGAGATTAACGTTTCAAAGTTTAAAAAAAATACTTTTCATAAACCTTTATTATTTTTCCTTTCCCAGGGTACACGTTATGTACAGTTCCCTATGATTATTACAATATTAGGCTAAAGAGTAATTTAATTTTAGCATCGTTACTAAGAATGTGTCCATCAACACTTCGTCCCCAATCATTAGTGGTCGGCGCAATATGTATGTACTCTTCGTCCATTCAGCCCTTCTATCATTATATTACATTACAAAAATATGTAAAACCAATAACAAAAATACAAATTAACTGAAAATAGCCGTACAAAGCCGAAAGTACCTACCTAAATACCTATTCCAAAAAAAAGTTATTCATTCCATTATTTTGTAGAAACGCAAAAATATTATAAAACATATTTACTATAGGTAAAACTTTTGCCTTGCGGTCCCACAAAAATATGCATTCGTGGTTTATTTACGTCATAAAACTTGCATGGTTCAAGTTGAGCTCGACAAAGGTGAATCATACAGTCAATCAAAACATATTATTATATTTTTAACTACACAAGTAAATTATTAATTGTCTGTTTGTAATGACAAAAAAACAGTTAACAAAAAAAAACAATTTTTTTTTTGTCTGATGTTTGTTCCGGCTAATCACCAAAATGGCTTTTTTAATACTTTGTATAGACCTGTGTTTGACCACAATTTCACAGTGTGATGATGTGGCCGATGGTGGTAAGCACACAAAGCCTAGAAGGACTGGCTCTTAAGTGCAGCTGTCGGAACAGAACGGTAGTTTCTTGGCAACAGATTTTCAACATGAGGGTGAGCTTGGCGGATAGTGCTATGATTTCCTCACGATGTTTTCCTTCACCGAAAGCTCAAGCTCATTGTAGGATTCGGCTGGACCGATTTTCACTGGCAGATAACATATGTTTAAAGAGTAACTAAGGCCACATTTAATTTTTGAAAACAATTAAATCCCAAAAGAAACCGCGGGGAATAGCTAGTAAAATAATAATACAGTATTTTCCTCATTCATAAATTGGATATTACCAGTGTATTTGTGAGACATAATTCGCTGCTAAGCTCATCTTGCGACTGTGTTGTACTTTTTTATCTGTGCTTCTATATTATAAAGTTTGATTGTGTGCTTGCTTTCAAATACCTAGGTCAGGTAGATATACAATCCCCTTATTTATACCTATTTAGACCTTGAATTTATAGTATTCAGTTTTACTACTTGATGATTTTTATTTATTACTAACTTTCTACTCGCGATCCCCTATTAACCCCCTTAGGGGTTACATTTTCAAATATCCTTTCTCAGCGGATGCCTACGTCATATTAGCTATTTGTACGCCAAATTTCAGCCCGATCCGTTCAGTGGTTTGAGCTGAGCGTTCATAGATCAGTATGTCAGTCAGTCACGCTTTCCTTTTATATATTTAGGTATATTTATGTACACAGATAAGTAGAGAAAAGACAAAACCTATAGAAAGGGACAGCAGCCCTGCGACTAGAAAGTATAAAAGTATTGATATATGTACTATTTTGTTTTACTATATGTATATTTTTACTATTGTTGTGTTTGACTACAAGCTCATCGTGGTCAGTGATGATATAGCTGATGATGGTAAGCACATAAAGCCTAGAAGGGAACTGATCAACTGACACGCAAGTAGTATATGTACTAGTCATAGTAGTCAGCAAGTACATACCTAGGTACATAAAATAAACATAAATATGATTATACAGAATATAGTGCTAAGTGCCTTGTCAATTAAAGGAAATCACATGTTATTATAGTAAGGAAAACCACGTAAGACTAAAATATGTAGAGACTAGGTGGCAATAGGTTTAAATGTGTTTTTACGACATGAGTCCCGTACGACACAAAGAAAAAGAACCCTTAAAGGATCGCTTCGTTGTCTGTCTGTCTGTCTGTGTATCAAAACTCTTTTTCTCGGGATCACAAATACGAAGGTCTATAGTATTTTGGAGTTGTAAAAAAACAAGGTCTTTGCAATAAAATAAAAAAACAACCGTATAAGAGTCCTCCTTTTTTAAGTCGGTTAAAAATAAGGCCATTTACGTTTAGAACACTCGGAGCGCGAGTTAGACTCGCACTTGTTTTTTTTTAGTATCTCAAAACAAACAACAAAAACAGTGACATCTATCGACAATAGACTAATACTAAGGTTAAAGTTAATTAATATGACGTATAATATAGATGATACCTTATCGTAAACCATAAATTATCTTCCGCGGTACGTAGACAAACGCAAAAACTCAATAAATCGTAGAATCACGGCGAGTAAAGGTCAACATTATGTAATTATGTGATATTTGATGAACATGTGTACCTACAGAAATGTATTTGTTCTTTTTTTACAAGTAGATGCGTAATAATTCTCTGAATAAAGATAGATTTAGATAGGAAGGAACGGCACCGATACGGGAAGACTACGAACTTTAAAACAATATTTTGAATTAAAATTACGGAAACTATGTTGCTTGACTGACTGACAGCTGTCATTCAGTCAAGGCATTACATCTATAACTCAAAAGATACTTTATGTGGTTTGAGTCCTTTCTGCTTAACTACGTCCAATTTGGTATGTAAGCTGGTATTAGTACACAAGTGTGCAAATTAATACCCTCATTAAAAAGAATTGACGAATCAAACGATAAGTAGGTATCTCGTTTGCATTTGGTATTTGAGAAGTTCTTTCAGAGGTAATTAATTCCTATTATTTTCTGTTGACTACCTACAGAAGTATCTAGCCGATGCCGTGTTTTTGGCTAGCCCTTAGTGCAACAAGAATCCAAAGATTGGCGCGTTCAAACACTCCATACTAAAACTGTATGTGTATAGTTTACTATCGGTTTCCCGCGGTTTCTTAATTCCGTGTTCTTGAGAATAAAGTAACCTAGGTATATCACTCGGGGATAATGTAGCTTCCTATTAGTGAGAGAATTTTTCAAATCGGACCAGTGACTTCGGAGATTAGCCCACAAACAAACTCTTCAGCTTTATTATTAGTAAGTATAGATATAGATTATATTTATGTAGATGTAGAAGTATAAGTATAGGTTTCACGAAACTACGTCATAAATGTTATTTTTCGAAAATTCAATGCGTTTGCAGTAGTCACCATGTCGTTAGGTATAAAGCGACCGTTTGACCTCGGTTGGCATAAAAAACTTTGTAATTCAGGCAAAGGTTTTTAACACTTTCATAATGTGATGTAGTCTGTGGTGTAGTTTTTGCAATAGATGGCAAAACTACCTTTTGCTATTTGCAAAATTGATTCCATCAATATTCCGCGAGAGGCGCTGTGCCTATTTATATAAGTACAGATTCGCCAAAAATTATGTTATGCCTAATTTGCGTTACATGTTTTTTAAGGGTTCCGTAGTTCACGTCTGGAACCCATATTGTTTCGCCATGTCCGTCCGTCCGTCCTCGGCTTACCTTCCAAACGGTTAGTGCTATTTTGGGGTACGGCAGATGAGGTAGTTAAACTCAACCGTACACACACGAAATTTAGATTTGACTCCTTCACTACATAATATAAAACTCTATAATATGTAGTATTAACAAATAAATAGTCATTGAATAATATTACAACAGTTAATTGCGTCTTTTACTATAAAAAGTCCAAACCTAAAAACCGTTAGTCGGTCTATAGACAATTTTAGAGCACAGGGTTGCCAGCTCTTGTTTCATGAATCGTGCGGCATAAGGCGCCACACTATAATGCTAGAAAGATGAAACTTTGAATGGATATGTGTATTTAACATTGGTGTCATTAGTGTCAGTGCCATTATGGGTGACTACGGATGCGTGGCCTGACCGTTGGCCGGTTTTTTTTTCAAGGAGGTATATGCCAGCTTCTTTGTTAGTTGGATACTTGGATAGAAGAACAAAAAATATAAGTACAGGAGGGGCCTTCAACAGGCACTCTATGGATCATGATATGGTCATCATATGGTCATCATATGGTCATCATATGGTCATACAAGTCGGTGGAACGCTACCATATCTCATGGGATTTTAGTCTCAATTACAATCGTATAGATTTTTTATTGTAATATCAAAAATCTTAATTTATAAGTAATTCGATGTTGTCATATTTAATATCTCAAGTTATTAAAGTCTCAAATTCAGGTAACAGCGTTTTAATTCATGACAAATATAAGTACCTAAATAAACATACATGTGTCAAGCGTAAGCGTTCCTTGGATTCCTATCTGTGACGAGAGGGTCTCCCGACCCTATATAAATCCCTTCACATACTAAAATGTTATATTATACCTCCTTGTCAACCATGATCCCTCAGCAAAGCCATTGAAAACGTGAACTAAGCTATTTTTTTTTCAGGTATTTCAAAAAGGATTTTCAATCAAAAGCAGATAGGTGGTGAAACATCAAGATGTTGGAAGACGTGTTACCAATGATGCGGAGCCTAAGTCCTGAGCCAGAGGACATGGCTGCCATTGGGAAGAAGTATAATAATATACAGGTAAGATTTCCACGAAATATTATAACGTAACTAAAGAGTTCTGTTCGGAAAAAGTGTTAAAGCGAGAGTGTCCTCGCTAAAAAAAGCCGTGACGTGAAGTATTATTAATATTTATTACCTTAATATTTATTATTATTGACATAGAGTAAATAATATACTACGTACAAGACAAGTACGCCTTTATATAAACTCGTACACGTTTATCATATTTAAATGTTTTTTAATATATTCCAATATCAACAGTATTTGTTTAGGAACGAACAGGAAAATAATCAATGGTAATATAATATCCATGAAATATCTGTAAAATTTATGCATAGTAGGATAACATGTCATACAGAAAAATCAATAAAGCGCCATCTATTGTAAAAGGTAAAAGGACGCCTCATTAAATCAATAAAAAAAGATTTGCTAGATTTCTACACTAACAAAAATAGATTGTTAGTTTATGATACATATTATATGTACCACCTACCTATTTACGATAAAGGAGAACAATTTGTTTCAAAGCATTTCGAAATGACATAACTATTACGCCATAGTTATAAATATTGTGTAATACCTATTTTAGATAAATTATTGACAGGATTTAATGGATTGAAAACTCTGTCTGTAAGTTTTCAGAGTTTATACTCGTATTTTTAATTATGGTCCAAAGATGAAAAAATATAAACAGCATAAATAAAAAAATTGCAACGCCATCTAGCCTCTGGTCATTTTCAAAGTTTTAAATTACTTGTTCTACTCAACGATAGATGGCGTTAAAATGTATAGATTCTTAATATTTCTTATTAGTTTCCAATTAGTCTCTCAGTTATCAAATTGGAATTACAGATAAATCAAGGAACATATTAATGTTATTATATGGAAATAAGACAATCAGTTTAATATCATCAGACTCGGGTGTGTGTGATAGTTAAAATGATAAAAAGTTGTAGGTATATGCAACTCTATTTATCGTATATCACCGTCTCTGTCTACTTGTCAGTATGACGTGACTGTGCTGCCTTCGATCGGAAGTCAGTCACGAAACGTATACGGTGTTGTATGTTCTTGCTATTTGATGAATATTACATTGAAATAATAGAAAAATATCTCTGATTCGAATTCAAAGTGCAGTCTAATAACATTACCGTGTTTCGAATACGAATATACCTTGGATTACAGTGTACGACCCGTGCTATATCATTGTGAAAAGTGTGGAACATATAAAACAGCAAATTCGCTGTTTTCTCAGTGGTTTTACCTCTTTTTGTAGATATATTCCGGTATTGAAGGTAACGGAGCGTAACATGCTACTATTTACTGCAGCTGTCTAATTAAAAACATTTAGAAATACAAAATAACCTAAGTAAATTGATTGACTTGGTTCGACCTTGCGGGTATGTTTAAAAGGCTGAATAATGATGTTACCACGTCTTGAATTGTCTGGAACTCATAAAAAAAATACTAGAAAAGGTTATTTTTCATGCGCGCTAATTTTTCGATAAGCTATTCAAACAAAGCATGAGCTGTGCTATCAATTCTTATCAGATTCTCGTATTGAGTCACCTCAAGGACCTGTGTGTTAATAACCTTAATTTGAGAGCATTTTATTGCATTCGTAAAAGTTATTAGAGTAAATATGACCTCTAATTTTGGTGATGTTAAAGATAGATCATATTAGATCATAAGATTCCATTTGTTCATTAATTGAAGAAATCAGATTTACCATTGTTTATTTAACAATTTATAATTTGCAAATAAGTAGTATTATTGATAACTGAACTGGTAAGAACTTGAGTGAATAGGCTGAATGCTGAAGTCCATTGCCTTACTTTTTCAATATTGAAGCACAAATTGTATTATGCAAAGCTTATTTTAGGAAAAAAAACTGGCATAGTCCCTATTTTCAGCAATTAGCTGTGTAGTTACTCCCATTAGACACATTTTCTGTTGTAGGAATTAATGTACCTACCTATTCCACATAAAGAGATTAAGTTTATCCATTTTATTTATTTATTTATTAATTTATGTACACACACACACACAAGTAAAGGGAAAAGAAAAAACAGATACAAAGGCACAAAGGGACTGCTTATTTCTAATAGAAATTTCTTCCAGCAGCCCTGCTACTGGAAAGTTTGACAGATACGTAGACACAGTGTGTAATAGATGAAAGAAATACATTAATTAGTTAATTTTAGTTGAAGATAATTAGAAAAATAAATATGGTTATTGAATTGTTTTTTAACAACTAGTTGGTCTAGCTGGCAGCCATTGTCCTGCCCTGAGAATAAAAAAACTGGGGCCTACCTAGGTTACCTACCCATACACCTACATAAGAAACATAAAAAAAATATCAATATAATTAAAAAAGAAAGCAGCATTTTCATCACAATATGTTAAATATGTGCAAAAGATAAAAACATGATGCTCATAAGTTTTCAAAAACCTTACATACTATATTTTATATTATTATTAAATTAAACAGATTATTTATAGAATGAGTTGCCACTGGTTTTCCATGCCATTGGTTACATTACAAAGTCATTTCTAGCGATATATTTAATGTCTCTGAATTTGTTGATGATTTAGTTTTAAAAATCTATTTATATAAAAATCTATTGCCAAATATATGTAAGCCCATCACTTTAGAACGGGTACACCTATTTGGTAAATTCTTTTTTTGATGTGTTTGTAGGTAATGTTCAGGATAAGGTTAATATGGAAGATTTATTTTGGAAAATCCACCAGGAAAGTTGGAAAATTAGATGTTATTTTTGGATGAAAATCTCAATAAAAATCATCAGGGTTATTCCGGGCCGGAACGGCTAGTATTTTTATAAAGTATTTGAACTCAGTCTAGGTCCTGATAAGGCACTTATAAATGTCAATAGTTACAATTATTAAAATAGACTTAAATCATTACTTAACCATTAACGCATAGTTGATAGATTAAAATTTGTTCTTTCCGGAGTTATCAAAAAATGCTAGAATTAAATGAATGCTTCTTATTCTGTATGGGGGCGATGAGGCCTGCACTGACGTCCCGCTTGGGATGTATTGTGCATCCCCCCTGCCAGCTTTACCCAAGCCATCCTAGCTCCTTAAAGTAGCGGAGTGTGGCCTTGGGGAGCTGACAAATTTGCTTCAGTGATGTGGGTGTTGCTGAAATGAATGCCTCACTTAATAATGTTAAACTGCTTAATAATTATCTTTATTTGTTTTTTAAAATGCCTTTTTTACAAAAAAAATACTGGCCTCAGTAAAGTTTTTAATCAACATTCTTGTTCTAGTACCCAGTAATAAAATATTGTGAGATTTAAAAATAAACCTTTTCTAGCAAACTTACACAAATGCAAGCCAAACGAAAGTTTACCGCCAAAACGTAAACAGGTCACGCTGAATGCGAAGATAAATTTTATTTTTCAGACGAATACTTTTGAAAATAGAACGTCCTTGTCAAGGCGAACGGTCATAGGAGGTCGATGTTCTCGGACATTTATTGGCTGTTTGATGTAACACCTAAAAATATTAGCGCGTTCGCAAAAAAGTGTTTGTGTTTTGTCAATAGTTTTAATAGGAACACATGAAAAGGCTGTATGGTTAATGACCCTTGCCTAAGTTGCCTATCCCTTTAAAGATGCAAAAACTAGTACCTACCTAGTGCTCATAGTCCCTACTATGCGTCGTGATTTTTTACAACAGATTTATTTGGTTCACTTTTGAAATTTCTGCTTAAGTGTTGTTACGATTATTTTTAACAATGACATAAGTCATTAGCTACTAACTTGCTGATCTTGACAAAGGTCGATGACCGATCATCGCAGTATTCGCTCGATGAATCACGACGCCATTATTCGAATGAAAGGTGACATATTTATTTGTTTATACGTTTTGAATTTTGAAATAATGGATATGTAGGTAGCATAACGAGCTTGAGATTTCGGTGAAGGAAAACATCTTGAGGAATCTTTTGTAGTATTTGGCTGGCTCAAGTTGAAAATCTGTCGCCAAGCACCTTCCAGTGTGTTTCGGGTTTTCGACAACTGCACTTGAGAGCCAGTTCCCTTCTAGGCTTGTGGTGAGATTGTGTTTAAACACAGGTCTAAACATAGCAAAAAGAAACTAAAACGGATAGATTTTCATTAAAAATTAAGGTCCTTCGAGCCGGATGCAAAGGTCTGTCCTACGAGCGTAACCCTGTTGAATGATTTGATATTATAGAATCAGTGTGGGATGAGGGCCCTACAATGACGATTAAGCTGTTTACATGCTAATAATAGCAGGTAGCTTCCGGGAGTTATAAATAACACCACTGTTAGAATACTTGATTTATTGATATTTTGCACTTACATTGTTTACCTTTAGGTATATATAACAGCTATGCTAGATCATCGTAATATGAACATTATGGAATTCGCTATAAAAATAAAATAAGCTACCTACCTATATATTTGGTTTCTGATTTTAAATGTTTGTGATCAATTTATTATCTTTTTAACAGACTTAAAAAAAAGGAAGAGGTTCTCAATTCGGTTGTACTGTTTTTTTATGCTTTTAATAATTTTGCATTGGGTTCAATATAGTTTTATTGTCTTTAACAAAACATAAATAATTAATAAAATTATTTAAAACTAGCTGTCCCCCGCGGTTTCACCCGCGTTCCCGGGATAAAAAGTAGCCTATATACGTTATTCCAGGGTTAATCCGTTCAGTCGTTTTTGGGTGAAATAGCAACAAACATACATACAATCTGTCACGTTTATAATATTAATAGGATGTTGAATTGGAAATCTGTTTGTAAACAGGTAAGTATAGTTTTGATACGATGACAATTTGAATAATGTTTCTGCGGAATTAGTAACTTAAGTTATTCTTATTGTTCTCAACTAGCTCCGCCATTAACCGGACAATAACTTTTCGGCCAAAAGGCTTTATCCACGCCACAAGCGCCGTTAAAAGGTGAACGCCTGTTTCGCTATGGTTGGTTACTTTAGCTAACCTGAAATAGGGATGTTCAATGTTCATCCATAAATTTACATCGATGTTTTTTGTGATTTGATGCATCTATTATTATCGATATTTTCGCTAGGTATATCATTGATTTTATTATAGCTGTTCCGCGCGATTTCACTCGCGTTCCCGAGATAAAAAGTAGCCTATAACCTTCGGGGGTTATGTAGCTTCATATTAGTGAAAGAATTTATCAAATCGGTTCAGTAGTTTCGGAGCCTATTCAATGCAAACAAACAAACAATCAAATCTTTCCTCTTTATTAGTATAGAAAAAATATCGAATATTGAGAAATAACTTTTCAATTAAATTGAGTTTTATTTAATACGTGTAGGGAAGATGAGTGTAAGCAGAGTATTGTTTTAACTGGAATAAAACAACAAATTAAGATTTTTATTAAAAAAAATAACCACCATTGCGTGAACAATCCTTTTATTAATTCTAAAAAACTAATAAAAGAGCAGACACGTAAAGTAAACCGAAAATTAGTATGTATGTACACACGGCCACAGATCAAGCTACACATTTTTGTTTCACTCCTATTACAACCGTATAAGGTGCCGCAGTGTGTAGCTTGATCTGTGGCCGTGTGTACGTACGTACTTAATCGATGTTTTTCATCGACACGATCCTAAAACGTATTTTGAACTCATGCTAATTTTTGACCTTGATTTTAGCGTGATGTATAATTTTAGCGTTCTTTACACAAAATTTAGAATACGTCATTGACGCTTATTTTTTTTTACTTTAATGATTTGAAAGATATTTTAAATGGCCTAGCTATTCCGTAAATAATAAAGATGACATTTTGGAAAAAATAAATTACGTAAAAAAATCTTCATTTCAAAAACTAAAACCCTTCTACTTTGTCGCCTCTAGAGGGCGCCATATTCAATTTAATGTGACGTCACTACCTGTAACCAGCGGACGATCAAGACGCTTCCAACGATACCTAATTTATCAAATTATGATCAGTAGTTAAAAAGTTATGAACAGATGAACATACATACATACCGGTCAAAATCATAACCCATTTTTGCTTCGCCGTAGTCGCGTTAAAATAATTACATAATTTTATGAATTTAAATATGGAACACAATATACAAACTACACAAAGTGATTTATTTATAAATTGCGACTCGCACTTGGCCGCCTAAATTAACATACAACAGCGTCAATATAAAATTAATAAAGTTAATGTCAACAACCTCGCAAAATAACGATTTGGCGTAGGTGTAACGGTACTCTGTGCCTCGACAATAAAAAAAATGAAATTGAGTGTTTCCTTTGTTCGATGTGAACCTAAAAGACAATGTTTCAACGCTTAGTTATGACGTTCTTCTCTGTTATCTTTTTCGCGCCAATTAGTATTTTTTTTTCATTTTGCTAATGTGTACGTTATTAAAAAAAAACTTTAACTAGTCTTTCTACTTGAGTCTTTTAGTAATTTAGTGCTGAATTATTAGTAAACTTTATTCATGGAACTGTGTGTCAAAAATATCGTTCGAAAAAAAACCTAGTATTCTACAGACATCTAGCTAAAGCTAGGAGCCATGCTTTTTAATATAAAAAAATCTAGTTGCCAGTGTGCTCAACTAAATAGATAAAAAAATTATCGAAGTACATACTTATAAAGCTTAAATTGTATATTGGCAGTTTTATTTACTGCGTCGAAACGAAATCACGTTGTCAAAACAAAGAAACTTGTATTGCACGTTCAGTCGCAGTCTGATACCACGTGGCGTGTTCACAGCTCCGTTTATATCGACTAGCGAAACAAGCTACTTCGCACACGTTAAAACGTCCCAATTTTCCTGTTCTATTTTTAATTATTGGGAAGCTATCTCAAACTCAAAACTCATTTATTCAGTTTAGTCGATAGTTACAATTTTTACAATAGACTCTACCACCGGTTCCACATACACTTAAACTGAGGACACCGGCAAGAAACTCAGCAAGGCTTCTTTTTTTGTAGATCTTTCTTTTGGATTTATATATAATTACAGTTTTCATACAATTGTCACTTGTGGAGGGGGGCTGCAAGTGCAGAGAGAAGCTACTACAACCATCACGTATTATTGTCTTCTATGTAATGAGCCACTAGAGATGAGCGTTATTTAACGTAATCGGTTTCAGTAACTGTTTACGAGGTTGATAATCGTGTACGTAGTTTCGTGGACAAAAATGTAACGATTATTTTACGTACCCAGTTTACACTCACTCAAAGACTTTAAAATAAAATGCAGCCAGTCCTAAGCCTGGAAAAGTATCAAGGGAAGTTCAATTGATAAAATTATTTACTCAAACAAATTACACGCATTGCTTACATAGGTATTATAATACCTAGAAACCTGTTACATATTCCTAATTATAACATAACACGAAAGTAAAATTAATATTATAATACCTATAACCTGTAACATTTTCGTAATCATACCCAAAAGTAACTAACGCTTTACCGTATACCGAAGTAACTAGTTAGAAAAATAAGCAGTTTTGAAACTAGTTACTCATATGCACGAAACTACGTATAACCGATTACGCTCAAAAGACGTTACGACCCACCTCTATGAGCCACCTTATAGTCGGCCTTGTCGATCTATACTTACAAACCTACGCTTCTTCCCTTTATTTCTTCCACCTTAGATCAGTTTCATACTTACATAATTTCGCCTTCGAATTGTTACAGCGTATATGTGTATTTGACTACTGTATTTTTTTAAATGTACCTATTTATGTACACATAAACACAAGTTAAGAGAAAAGACAAAACAGAAATAAAGGCACAAAGGGACTGCTTATTTCTAATAGAAATTTCTTACAGCAGTCCTGCTGGAAAACTGTAGCGCTTTTCGCTTACTTTATAGGTCAAAATTTATCCTAAGAATTGAAACAATGATACAAATTATAGAATTTCAACTATTACATAGAAGTTGAGACGTTATTTTCTAATAGCAGTGAGTCATAAAATAACTCATTCAGTAGCAACCAGCTACGTGTTAACTCAAACTAGGTACAATAACGTTGCAATTTAAAATTCTGCATAGAAACTACGATAATGACCCCGGGCTAACCCTGTCTGGTGCAATGTCATTCATTCTTAGCATAAATATCCGCTCGACCTTTAATTATTGTAGTTTATTATCCCACCTTCTTTAAAATATTTGCTAGTGCTACATCTTTGCACAGATTAATGCTATTATTAACATTATAACTTATTTTTGTCATATATTTCACGGAGTTAAATTTTTGGTAAATAACACACCTTAGAGGAATATGTTGATGATTTATTCTGTTATTAATCAGTAAATTATTACAATTCTTGTCGATCACACGTTGACAAACTTACGACCTAAACTGAGCTGCAATTAGCAAAAAACGTAATAAAATTTGAATTGATTTTGCATTCACCTTTAGTAGTTACTTTTTCTACTGTGTTTCTTATCTGTAATATGATATGTAAATCTTTCTTGCTTTCTTTATTTATTGTGGTAGATGATACAGATCCATATAAACTGAGAAGAGCTTAAAGCACATAAATTAATGATATAGAAATGTACCTATTTCCAGCTTTACCCAGGAAACACCACTTTTGCTCTGGAACCTACACCTGAAGAACAATTCTCCTAGCACTTAACTAAGGCCTAGCATATCCTCAGTAGCAATTCTGGCTAAGCCAAAGCTTAAAAATGGGTTAAAGATTCACAACTCTCTTGCATTTCTAAAGCAAATGCAAATTTCTGCGCGCAGACTGCGATCTAAATTTGGGTGATCACCACGTGACCTATTTGCGAAAAATAGAATACATGCACTCGGTATCAACCCTATTTAACTACCAGATTATGACCTGATCTTTGTTTGGGGCTAGAAGAATCTTGTCACAAGATCTTGAGATGCCAATCTGTGCCTGCTTTATGCAAAATAAGCATAAGTTCAATGCTACTTGGGTTTGCTTATCCTTTGAGCTATATTGGTATTTAGTCCTCCAGATTTTCTCGTTGAGCACCAATGTTCCTTATTTTTAAACATAAATTAATGGATCAGGCCACTGCAGCGCCAATTATAATGTTACTGTTGCATCCAGATTTAATTTAGATCTTTACTCATAAGAAATTTCTCAGTTTTCACGGTAAAATACATTTGTCCTTTCTTATTTGGAACAAGGTCTTTGAGACGTCGTTCCATTTTCCCTCAGAGGCTCTTAAATTAATCAACTCTGTGCTTTGTTTTTAATCGTCGGTGTTTGGATAACAGGTCTTTTGGCATGTGCCCCAATGACCTTACCATTAACAATTATGTCCGCCGTGGATAAAATGTGGACATTATAAAAAGAGCCATTCATTATAAAAGGATTAATTGCTCCCAGTTTTGCAGGGCCTTTTTAACAATACCGTGTGCTTACGGTTGTATCCCTGTCCAAAATTTTAAAGGAAACCATTCGTCAAACATTCTGTTAACTTTGAAAAAAAACCTATAGTCTATACTAGCTTTCGCCGTGGTTTCACTCGAGATTCCGTATTTTATCGCCTCAGGAGTGGACTTTCGAAAAAATAATTCCTTAGTTGATGTCACTTCTCAAGGACACTCCAAATCGTCTGTCAGGGACTTTGAATTTGATATATACAAAAGTATAATAAACACCGCTCGAAATCGATCCCTTGAGACCCGCTCAATAAAATACTCTTGCTGATAAATATCGTGACAAAGCCACATCCCCTGTGCGATCAAACATTGCTGTTTGATAGCGTATAAGTACTATAAAACAATTTGTTCTGTCTATTATTTCTAATGTACGTCAAAAATCTTGAAATATCCCGAAATATTTTTTGAAGAGGCGTAACCTCTACCTGCCATCTAGTTTTTGCATGAATGACCTTTTTATTACTTCAATCTGGTTTAATGTGTATTCCTGATAAGTAATGCCAAGAATATTATTGTTATTATATCCCTGAGATGATGAAAACTTTCAGACAACGGTAGTAAAAGACCAGCCATTATATTCCTGGGAAATTATTATATAGGAAGTGTTTTAATTGCAATTCTGTGCGTCTCATATTAACTGTATGGCCTAGTTATGTGTGGACACAACAAGTTGTTTAGATTAATTACTACGTGTCTTCTATTTAGGCACATAGCCAAAAACTGACAAGAATTAGACCCAGAATTTTCCGGAAACTGTGGGGTCTGCATAGCTGTATACACTTTTAGCTTCATTGCCTTGATTTATAAGTCTTCTTTCTTATGCAAAAGCAAAATAAATAGCAGATCAGACAAGAGTTTCGTCTTCGAAACTGCTGCATTCTCTTTATTGCACGGCGTACTGTCTTCTTAATTTACCACTACTACTCTTCCTGTATGTTATTTCCTAGTTTCAGACTTTTACTTTGTTTTTTACGGTCATCACTCAAACAATTTACACTATACTTTATTTATCATAATGTTACAATTTTATTAACTTAAAAACCCCGAGCTATTTTGTTAAAGCGAAACCATGCTCGGATGTCTCATTTTGTCACTACGCCAAAACAAGGAAAATTAAATTATGTACTTAAAACAGAATCAAAATGCTTCCGTACATCTGGCTGGAAGTCTGGTTGTACAGATCACTAAAAACTGTAATTCTGTGCTTTACGAAGGTTTATAATGGGATTTAAATTATATTTCTCGTTTAAATTTGGAACGGAGCTGATGATATGTTTTCAACGAGAAATGTCAAATAGTGGATTAAAAAAATACTCTCATTTCCAATCAATCGTTTTTACTATTTTCCTTCCAAATATAGGCAATATAGCATAAACAATAATAGCTGGGATTGCTTATTCGTACCGTACCATAGAAGGGCTGCCACCAGACGGAGAGGCAGGCGTCCTTAACCAATAGACGTTAGTATTACAAGGTTCAAACACCTTATACAGATGACATGTGTGCAAGTTGGACAATTAGAATTGAAATCACTGAGGTATATTGCTACGTATAGAGAAGACGCCACACATAACCACCATATTCCGTTCAAGAGCAGCCATCTGGCCGCACCTAGGTGCATCACGGGCTGGCATTTACGACTTTTTCAACGAGAAAAAACTATACCTTATAAGCATTCTAGAATACGCTACATATTTCAACTGTCTGGTTAGACGACTAATTATTGTTTCAGCACTGCAGCGAATATTTACAAAATGGAGCATAACCTTTGTTTAGGATAGCCTCTATACGTAGTACCTCAGAGATTGAAATATACATCGTCCATATAAAACTTGCAATTTTAAACTCGCAAAAGTGTTGTGCTTGCTAAATTTATATCTTAGTAGATTCTGCCCCGCGGTCTAACCCGCGTTCCCGATTGATCTTATGTTTTCCCGGGATAAAAAGTATCCTATGTATTAATCTAGATTATAAACTATCAGTGTTCCAAATTTCATCCAAATCTGTTCATTAGTTTTTGCGTGAAAGAGTAACAAACATCCATACTCACAAACTTTCGCATTTATAAAATTAGTAGGATTTTACAAATTCATTTAAGTCCTTATAAAATTACCTTAACTACAATTCCTATTGTTAAATCGACCTCTTCGAAATTGTACATGCATAAGTGTTTTCCCGCCACATTTACGTCACGTTCTTTTTTTTCGCGAACGACCGCCCGTGGGTTCAAGGTTGTCAGCCAGCGTGTTGAGATGAGAACGTTCGGAAACGAATAAATAGACGTACAGTTTATTATTCTTGAAATATGGTTCTACGCATTAGATTTTGTAACTTTAGTATAAGATTTGAATGCACCACAATTTAATGCAAGCCAAATACCTAACATCATTTAGAAATTACTACGTAGGTAAACAAAAATAACTATTTGATGTAGTAATTACTTTGTCGTGTAACCTAATTTCTTTACCGTTTGGACTGCTCCTCTAAAAAGCATATAAAAACAAATCTTTTAAAAATACTCATGTGATAATGACCTACAAACAAATCCTACAGGCTACAATGCTATAACTTTTTAAAATCATGCATGCAAGTTGTAGCGCTAATAATTTTCATTTGAAGTTTGTGCCAACTTTCAATAACAAATGAAGATATGACAGTGACATTTGAAGTGACAGATTAGAATAACAGCTGTTTCCTTAGATACTCTATATTTTCAAACAATACATAAGTGTATTTATTATATTCTTACGTTGATAAGCGTTATAATATCTGGTATAACTGTCTCCTGAATTATGCCAGACTTAGTTCGTTTTTAACGCTGGTGTCTATAAATAGGCTCTATTTTAGCTTCCCCTTTGTAAACCACGATTCTGTCAGTACTATATTTAAATCTGTTAATCTTCGTACCCATTTGTGTTCTATTTTCGAATATGTTGATTTATGTAAATGACAATGTTTTCTTATCCCTTGCAATATTAAAATAGAAAGTACGCGAAATTTAATTGTGAAAGCGTTGTTGTGGTTAAAAGACCATTGCAGGGGGCGAAAGTAGATCGCGCACGCGCGGATTTATACGCCATTTTTGGATGTTTTCTATATTTAAACTGATTTGAGTTTTATAACTGTTTTCGTTAGCGCACTAGTGGTTTGTACGCTTTTTTGTTTTTATTATAGTATAGCCATCCAATCGATAAGAAAACGAGAAGAAATATCATTATTTTTTATAGTTTTGAAATCTCCGTTCAGAACTCTAAAATTAATAAAAAATAATTTCAACAAACCAAAAATATATAGAGCTGTGTGTCACCTGCCAGCCAACTCTTCCTAATTACCCATAATGATGTTTTACTTGTTGATCGATAAGTAACAACAATGTAACCTTTATGCTACCTTCATCGCAACGACTTTACATGCACATAGACTAAATTTCTCAAATCCCGCCAATTTGTATCAAGCCCCAATTTCTTTGTATTTCCACTGGTGGAAATATCATTTTAATTTGGTCATAACTTCATTTGGATGGCCGCCATGGAGGGGAAATGCCCTTTATGTCAGTTCAATGACGATTTCAAAAACAAAAGCGAGAGCAGAGAGTTTATTACAATCTTTTTTAACGGTATTTTTGGCTGGACGAATATCATATTACTTTTTTATGTGCTGTTTCCATTTTTGAATTGTGTGCTAAAAACTTCGATCAATTTTGGCCTCAGAAAGAATTTGCGTAATATTTTTTTTTTTTGCTTTTTAATTGATGCAATATTGATGGAATGATTTAACTTTAAATTAATAATAATTTGAGTACCTACCTATTTGTTAAATTCAATCAACAAATTGATACAAAAATGCTTGTTTTTTTTTCGTTCAAAAACGGGTTACGCACACATCGTATGAAGAAAAATGAACATGTATTGAATTTAGGTCTTTTATCGTCGTCTTATTGTGGCCTGTCTAAATATGGTAAAGGACCTTTTTGCCTACTGACTCACGGTCTTACCTAATTCGGATATGCGCAGTTACAATTTAAAAAATCTCATGTATAGATTCTATTGGAGTTGATTGAAACTAGGTGGCCATGTTTCACATATTTGCCGATCTTTATTTATTATAGCTTTCCGCCCCGCGGTTTCACCTGCAATCCTCTATTTTACCCCTTAAGGGTTGAATTTTCAAAAAATTCTTAACGGATGCCTATTTTATGCCAAATTTCAGCCCGATCTGTTCAGTGGTTTGAGCTGTGTGTTGATAGATCAGTCAATCAGTCACACTCACAAGTTGAAAATCTGTCGCCAAGCACCTTTCGGTGTGTTCCGACTTCCGACAGCTGCACTTGAGAGCCAGTTCCTTTCTAGGCTTTGTGTGCTTACCATCATCGGCCACATCATCACTGACCACGGTGAGATTTTGGTCAAACACAGGCCTATACATAGTAAAAAAAAAAAACACTTTCACTTTATATATTTAGATTTCAGATCATAAACTTATTGTTTTAAACATTACACCTCATAACTACAATAATTTGGTGTTCTTAAAATATAATAATGTTCGTTGTTAAATAAACAAACAGAAATTGCATTTTGTTAAAGTTAATCATTGATAAATTAATTATCATAACATCATTATTATTTACATCTGACATAACCCTTAAGACAAAGACATAAAGTCTACATTACAATACCGACATAGCAAAGAAAATATTATCACGTGAACAAAGATAATCATTGGATGTATGAATAACCCAGTATGACCTAAGTTTATCGTCCAATTTGTAAAGACCCCTCAGTATAATGCGTTTGTTTACAAAATGTAGGTGTGAGGTGAGAAATTATAGGTATTATTATGTTGGTATCTAACGCTGCGTGTGTCTGGGAAAACTTCGCAGCGCAGTTTCATGTGTGGCGCTCATACGAGCGCCCGCTGCGCTCCGAACGCGTTTCCGAACGTAAACAAAGGACATTGTGTAAGCGCTGTAATAAAAAAAAATATGCATTTGTCTTTGGGAGAAAATAAAATTAGTTTCTCAGTTTAAATTACATGTAAAATATTTTTAAATCAAGTTTCGAATTTGGAATTTGCGTTTCCTATTTCTAATTTTTACAAAAATTACGGTTTTGTGCGGTCATCAAAATGCATTATTTTCCGAATTTAGTTTACTGATAAAAGCCGGTGATGTCGTTTTACATAACTGAATTATACTTTTAAATCGTGCAATGGCTTCTAGTTCTTTTGTTTAATTCACTTACTTCGTACGTTTGGAATTTAATAAGAGTCAAAAGGTTAAAAAGAATCGTAAGGCGATGTTAATTAATGAGCCTTTTCTACTTTTACTAGTTTAGGTGTTGAATTTAATTCAGTTGTGAGCGCGCGGTTGTGATAGCGAACTTTTTCGTCATTTATTTTTCTAAGACGGCTGCAGTATTTAGAAACATGTTTTTATTTTTCCCCAGTATAGATAAATTCTTATGAAAGTGAGTGAACAATTTGGTCGTGGGCCAAGAAAAACTGTGACGTGTTACCCAGTCTAGTGAGTCAGTGACTATGTATCAAAACAAGATGTGCTCGGCAACAGTGGGACCAACCGTTCAGAGGCACAAGTGACAAATTGTCAAGATGTCCCCCGACAAACGTAAAAGGAGGGTAGAAGCAGTTACATTTAGTTATAAACCGTCGAGGACTATACAATAACCTATTTTTTAAACAAGCTTGCTTTGATCTCACAGTATTTTTAGTGCTCAATAATATTTAAGAAAAAAAGAGACTGAATTAGTTTAAAACGGTGACGTTCTCACTATAGCAATCGACATTTTAAAGAAATTTAAATACAATGATTGCGTTAAAGAAGTTGTACGGAGACGAACTGCTACGGCTCGCCCTGGTGCTGAGCCTTCTGAAAGCAGATCCTAACGACTACCTAGAAAGGGAGACCCAGCAACTGATCACGGGGCTCCACATCTCAAACGGCTCCGATTGGTCATTGGAACAGGAGGCGAGGACGTTGATTCGTCCGCGATTCGTCCATCCTAAGTCCCTGGACAACATACTAGTTAATTACGAGCGACAATTATTCGAGGAGTTAAATTCGCTGGGACGATACGGCTCCTACTTGGAATATAATGACCGGATATGGAATGGTCCAATACATCATACATATTTAGTTAATAATGTAGCGACTGACACAGTCGCTCCGGCGCTCGACACCGCGTCGGTGGCCGATGACAGCGCTGAAGACGGCGTCTCCTCCGACGATAATGTCGCTCAAGAAATCAAAGTAACAGACGAGGAGAACCATGAGGAACACGCTCGAAGCGAACAACCGGACGCCGTGGTTACTCTCTCCGCGGATTTCTTATCCAATCACACGGAAGGGGATATCTTTGCTGAAATAGCTTCACGATCGTTTGACGTCAATGAATTTCTAATCGAACCAAACGCCATGCAAATCAAGAAGGAACCAGACGAAGGCTTCCTCGATGTCAACATAAAGAAGGAACAGAACGATGACTTATACAGCGACAATGCCATCGATGACTTCGTGCCGTATTTTACGGCGAAAGCCGAGAAAATGGAAATCGGAGAGCCTAATTCTGTTTATAATCAAAACATGGCAGATTTGGAAGATTACGAGGAACTGTTCGATGATGTTAAAGAATTAAGAGGCGATCTTGAGTATGTGGACGTGAAGAAGCAGCAGGAGAACCTGGAACAATACCTGATGGAGAATACTCCACTTGATAGTGAAGTATACGAATTGGCGCCAATGTTTGAAGAAGAATTAGTGCTGGATGTGAAGAGGGAGCGAGCTAGCACTAGTTTCACTTCGGCCAGTTCAAGTGGTGTCAGTGATATGGATATATCGGTGAAGGAGATGCAAGATATCAAGTCTGAGCCTGATGAGGGGCATCATACTGGCGATGAGTTAACTCAAGAGGTATGTTGAACTGATTTTTAGCATGTAGTAGTTATTAAAGATTGTATAGAGCAGGGATGGCGAATCAATGGCACGCGACACAATATTTTGGGCACGTCACTGATCACAAAATTCATTATACACCATGAAAAAGTGTGAAGGTAGGTATTATATGATGAGCGAACGCGAGTGATCCCCCAGACTCAGGACAAACAGACATGTTCATGCACACAAAATGTTTGTCCTGGATGGGAATCGAACCCACGACCAGCGGCGCGATAGGTGGTGTCTTAACCAACTGCGCCAACTGGCCTGTCAAAAATGGCACGTTCATACGTAAAGGTTCGCCATTCCTGGTATAGAGGGTAGTTATGATTCTCTGGTTAGATCAGAAGCAGGTAGATACATGAGCAAGGTATAGAGCTTGGTTCAGTTAACTGGTAGTCTTATAAACGTAACAATTGGCTGCCACGGAATACACTACAGAAGCTGTATGTTTACTGTCTTATGGTGTAAGGTCCACATTGAAGTGGTATTCGACAGGCCAGTTGGCGCAGTTGGTTAAGACGCCACCTATCGTGCCGCTGGTCGTGGATTCGATTCCCATCCAGGACAAACATTTGTATGCATGAAAATGTCTGTTTGTCCTGAGTCTGGATGTAATTATCTATTTAAGTATGTATTTACAAAAAAAAAGTAGTATATGTAGTATATCAGTTATCTGGTTGTCCATAGTACAAGCTCTGCTTAGTTTGGGATCGTGTATGAAATCCCAAGATATTTATAATAGCTGGACTGTTCATAATATTGATATTATTTAGGGAGTTGTGTTATAAACTTGTTTTTTTTTAATATTTCACAATTTGTACTTCACCCAATGTCCATAGAGTTGTTTTGACACACGCGTAGTCGGTCGTTTCGATTAAAATTGTTAAGTTCGTATTAACATTTGCCACGGACTGGATTCGTGTCCCTTTCAATGAATAATGCACATATTTTACAATATCGATGAAATTTATTACGTACGTCACAATCACAAACTGTGGGTTCTTATTTGATTTGCTATGGTAACATCTGTGCTTCCGGACGATAGAGAAAAAAAAACTCAAACCAATTTGTTGTCTAAGACTATTCATTCATCAGTCATCGGAACAAACTGAAACGGTTTTTCGCGCGATTATGTTGAATTGACAACTACTGTCAAAATTGGCGCCGAATGTACCTGTCACCTGCAACTTCAATTGAGAGGACTTTTTGGCGGGAACTTGCGAAGTGACGTTGCGTTTTCATTTTATTTTCATAAAATAGTGTATTTTTTGAGTTTTATTGAATATTATCGGTGGTATTTTGTCCAATAAAGATCAATACAAGTGCACCAGTGAAGTGAAATGAAATGATTACGTGTATAGTGGCTTTTCAAGTTGTCTCAAGAAGTCCATGAAAAATTTTATGCTACTGCTACCATTGTACTAAAACCTAACTGAAGATGATCAAATAAGACAAGGCTGTATGGCTCTGTACCTTTGGCTTTTTAAAAAAAACAACAACTTCAATTGAAACCAGAACTTTTGTTGTACGGACGACGACAATTCGAGGTAAATACTGCGGCATCTTATGCGTTTGTAATAGGATCTATTTTGCAACAAAAAGGTATAGTCTGATGTGTTGGCGTCTGTACCATTGAGCGTGTAGAAGTAAAAAAGTCACAAACTTTCGCATTTATAACATCAGTAGGAAAAGCATGTTAAAAAATATTGCCAGTTACAACAGGTGCTTTTTCTACCACTCTTCGGTACTGTATCCGAACGCGAACAGGGAGACAAGAAACTAATCGGATATCTTCATGACATTGAATTGTAATAGATAAGGCAAAACAAAGCGTAACGTGTTATCTTTTTGCAAAAAAAGTTGAATAACCGATATTAAGTCATTTTATAGTCTTAGATGACATAAGGTCAAATGATAATTTGCTTGAGTGTGTGCAAAGTGCGCTTATTTTAGGAAATGTCAACAATTTCCTGTATTATTGAATATTTCGCAAAATAACCTGAATGTTGTGTTCCTGGACGTGGGTGGGGGGTTTCACTCGGGCGTGGATCTAGGATTTCGTTTAGGGAGGGGAAAAATATATTTTTTGTAAAACGGGCAATTTTGGAATTTTCGGTAGGTGAAATGGGCTAAGATCCCCCCCCCCTAAACTAAATCCTGGAGTGAAACCCCCTACTCACGTCCAGGAACAAAACATTTCAATTATTTTTTATTAAGAGGAGGCTATCTGTGTATGTCTCCGTCCCTTACTAAACTGGCGGTGACAAGCGAGACAGGAGAAACGTAATTTTGGTAAAAAATATGGTTTTATGTTATTTAAAAAGAAACTAAGCCTTTTTTGAAAAAAGTAAGAAAACTATTCCCTTTCTAATGGATTTCAGAATGCATGTTAGGGGCTGGTCAAGTATTACGTAAGCACTATGGAGGGAGGTGGGGGGGGGTCTTTGTTTTGCTTATTTTGGATGACATGGGGGGTAGGGGTGTCTAGATGATGATTGCGTCATCGGTAGTTATTTAGTTTTTTACACGAATGGCAACCCTCACATTGTCTATGCTTGAAAACGAAACGCATTTTCGGGGGTTCCCGCAAAAAATTAAAATAAGTTTGTTATGTTCGTAAGATTATAATATTTTTGTATATCAGTAAAATCCAATTTCTATCCTACATCTATTTTCTTATATTATAAAAAAAAAAAAATTTTAATTGAAAAATGTTAACGTAAGCATGGGGGAGGGGGTAAGAGCTTTGCTTGCTCTGCTTACGTAATATTTCAACGGCCCCTTAATATTTTTCAAGTTATTTGGATGGCCCAAATAAGAGAAGAATGCATTTTTAGTTTTAAGAAGATATTTATGTTTTTTTTTCTGACGTTAATAATGAAAAATTCCAATTTTTAAAAAACCTCATCCCCGTCACATATTCTCTAGTTACACATAGCCATTTTTGTTCCAAATCTCTTGGAACAAAGAGTACAGAGAGAAACCCATTTTAGAATCATCATTTCACGTATACCATCGCCTTAATGGTAACCGCTTATCATCAGATGATAATAAACATAAAACGAATTAAATCGCATAAAAATCCATGTAATAAATAACCTAGCAAAGGTTATTTGAAATTATCACTTACGAATCTTAAGTATAATTAATAATGATATGATAGGTAATGTAAATTTATCTAAACGTATAGGTATACCTACTCGGTAGGTCATTGACTTGTACAACGTCATATGTTAAATATCAACGTAATTTTGTTAATAGGCTAGTTGACAATGGCGCCGATTCTGTTGTTTACGAACTTAACTAATATTAGAGAAGTCACCTCTCTTTCATTTTAACGTTATTGAAAAAAGATAGAACATTTTTAATGCTGTCAGTTTATTAATCCATACCGTCGTAATGTACGGGTAAATAGTCGTGACCAATAAAGATCGCGCTTAAATTCACGTTAAATGTGTGATCGGATTAAACTGACAGGACTAAAATATCTTGCATCCCTTTCTTATATTTACTATTAGAAAGAGATATAGTGAGATTAAATTTATTTTAGTTCGTAAACAACATAATCGGCACCAATGTCAAAAATAAATTACCAAACACTAACCAATGCATAAAACATCTAGAAACATCAAATATGTTGTACATTGAATGCTTTTTATGATTATTAATTACCAGTAAAACCACTAAGAAAGAGTAGATCATTTTGATGCTGTGAAACTATGACAAATTGCTTCGTTGCTGCGTAAAAGAAGTACAAACCAACAGACACAATTTCACATTTATAATATTAGTACTTAAGATTCTTACAGACGCCGCTGGTAATCCGACCGCCCCTAATGATTCGTTACTTGTACTAAGCCTTCCCCCTCCCCCGGTAACTCCCTGAGCTGAGGTTCGTACTCCATTCCATGCCCTCACACGTAACCACAGGTTGACCACCTTTTGTCGCGAGCCTTATGGCAGTTTTATCTACGTTTCATAAAATGTCTAATTTCATATTCTATCTGCAACATGACCAAAATTAAACTGATGTTCTGTATCATATTGTCGCAACAATAACCAGGTACCATATATACAAGACAAGTTATTAGTGATTCATACGAATGCGATGATGCAAGGTTGCGTTTCCCGCAATCCATGGTCGTTTCTGGGTCACAATCACAATGTTGTTGCATGTTGCATGTATTGTACGATAATAGGTTATAATATAAGTGTCTAGTTTGTTTGTAGGGGGTCATCTATAAATTACGTCACACAAGGTTTAATTCCCCCGTTTTTATCCTCCTTCATAAAAGGAGGATGTTCTCAATTCGGCTGTATGTTTTTTTATGTTTGTTCATACATAACTTTTTGTTTATGAACCGATTTTAATAGTTGTTTTTGTGCGTTGCGTTCATTATAGCGCCAAGGCAATCCCATATTAATTTGATTGTCTTTGAACGGAGATTTATTCTTTTTCTTAAAAGTTATTAATATTAAGTGGGTTCGATTCCCATCCAGGACAAACATTTGTGTGCATGAACATGTCTTTCTGTCCTGAATCTAAGTGTAATTATCTGTTTAGGTATGTATTTACAAAAAAAAGTAGTATATGTAGTGTATCAGTTATCTGGTTTCCATAGTACAAGCTCTGTTTAGATTGGGATCAGTTAACCGTGTAAAAAAAATAGACTTTTGTAGTTTTTTGAACCGTATGACCTTATCACGTCTGGCCCAGACTTGAGTAGGAAGAGGTCATTCCTACCTACCTCTTCAAAGCCATCGTCCTGCATAAGGGTCGTTGTTCCATGCGTCTGGAGATGCCCTTATCCTAAATCAATAACCTGTAGCTCTTGTCTGGTCTGTCGTTATTTCAATTAATATTTTTCGTAGGTACGTAGGATTGTTTAATAACCTAAGATAGTTTTTTTTTTACGATGTATAGGCCTGTGTTTGACCACAATTTCTCCGTGGTCAGTGATGATGTGCCCGATGGTGGTAAGCACACAAAGCCTAGAAAGGATATAGATTTATTGACAACTAGCTGTCCCCCGCGGTTTCACCCGCGTTCCCGGGATAAAAAGTAGCCTATATGTTATTCCAGGGTATGGTCTATCTATGTGCCAAGTTTCATCCAAATACGTTCAGTAGTTTTTGAGTGAAAGAGCAACAAATATACATACGAACTTTCACGTTTATAATATTAGCAGTATTATTAAGTATTCTGTGATATTAGTAGGATTTTATTGTCTGTGAGTAGATTTTTTTTAACCACCGACGAAAATAGAGGGGTGTTTAGTTTTTATTGTTTATCTGTGTGTATGTCTGTGCAATCTTAGCTCCTGAACGGATGAGCCGATTTTGAAGTTTTTTTTTCGTTTGAAAGGCTTCTTAATCGAGTGCTCTTAGCTATGTTTAAATAAAATGCACTCACACGAACAAACACACTACAAACTTATTACACCCCTTATTTTAGTCAGGTTCAATAATTCACTTTAAAAAAAAAAGTAAAACGTCCTTCAGAGGCCATAAAATTAATATGGGAACAAACATTAAAAAACACAACCACACAACCCAATTAAGAACCTCCTTTTTTTGAAGGAGGTTAAAAAGGGAAAGTTCGAAGTGTGTATTTTTATACTTGTTTATTGTAAACAGAGACACGTGTTGGGACACTGTCGATTTCAACAATTGTGTCATACTGTATAGTACTTACGTCACGATGTTCTACGTTTGACAATTTTAATTTGGCAATGAATCTATCCAATGGCCATTAGATTAAAGTGCGGCCGCTGAGGGAATGCGTTTCTGACGTTTATTAAAATGACGGTATATGAGAAATGATTATTCTAAACTAGCTGTCCCCCGCGGTTTCACCCGCGTTCCCGGGATAAAAAGTAGCCTATATATTATTCCAGGGTATGATCTATCTATGTGCCAAGTTTCATCCAAATACGTTCAGTAGTTTTTGCATGAAAGAGCAACAAACATACATACAAACTTTCACGATTATAATATTAAGTTTGATTTATGAAGGTTTTCTCTGCATTCTTTGTTGCAAGAGATTTGTATAAAATACAAATACTTACAGTATATGTTATACTAGAGAATATATGACGGGGAATAGCTTTTTTTTATTTGAATTTTTCATTAGTACCGTCAGTGCCTTTGAAGTTTGAAGGCGGTTCTATGTTTTGTTAAAAGTTTATTATTTTTCAATTTTTAGTTTCTTATGTGTAATCAATGACTCGAGATGTTTCACTGACCTAAGATAAGCATACTAGCATTGTAGCTTCCATCATCGTTCCTAATATTTAAAGAATCATGCCCTAACTCCTATCCGTTAAGGAGTTGTACCTTCCATCATCAGCTCAGCAACATAAAATGATGACTACCAGACGCTAATATCTGAATAGCTTTAGAAAGTATATGAAAAACATTGTGAGTGCCTATAAAACTTGAACAGATCCATCATCAGATCTTGACTTGGTAACCACTGTGAAGTATTTCCCTTTCAAACAAAAAAAGAATTTTCCAAATCGGTCCAAGCGTTTTCGAGTAATCGGGGAACATAGGTATATAAAAATAATTAAAAAAGATTCCGAATTGTTGTTAGGTACCTTCTCCTTTTAGAAGTCCGTTAAAATATTTGAAAACATTCTGACGTGAGTGGGTAAATGGTAATTTCTAACGGTATCTCCTATTACCATTTGCGCAATTTGAATTAAATATGAATTCCAAATTAAAGCAGTTTCTTATATTCATAACCTTTTGTTATATGTGAAAGAAGGTAAGGAAGTAAAATGTTATTTTTTGCCGCGCATTTTAAATTATCATAAATATTGTTTCCATCCATAGACAATCAGCTTTTTTTCGGAGTCGAAAGTCTAAAATATGAGCTAATAGATTTTATTTGTAATAAAGAAAAGAAAGAAAGAATAACATTTATTTAGACATAACAAAATAGCTCAATACAACTACATTCACAAAATAAAGATACAATACAACATTAACAAAATATAAATAGGTAAGTATGTTGCAATTGCGACATTGTGCTAAATTGAGTCCAAAACGCCCCAGCTCAGCATGTAATATTCAGGGGTACTACATCTGTTTTTTGACATATATTTTTTTTAAACAATAACATACAACTATACCTAGCTTCTGATAGTGTGTTTAACCTAATATTGACGTACTACTCAAAACAGGTAAAGGAGGCGTTAAATACGCTTTTGAAGAAGACTTCTTTCTGCTAACTCAGATTACTAAACATCTGCTAATAAGATTATTAGAATGTAGTAAGTAGTAGCATGAATACGTAAAATTTTATCTATTGGGTAACTATTTCATCATATTTATTTATGATGCATTAAATACCTAATACTACCATAATGAAGCAACAAAGTGCAGCAAAAAGAAATATAAAAACAAATAGGTAAATTCACGTTGGGCGTGATAAGAAAGAGATGCATAATATACTAGCAATTAATGAAAGCGAGATAGCTAATCGTATGTTTTGACAACTGATCATTGATTGATGTTTTTTGTGTGATGTTTTTTGTGTGTGATGATGTATGACTGATTCGGCGCGAAATTGGTTGCTAGCGCGTGGGCATAGGATTTATTTTAGTTTACGTTCTTAACCTTGCCTCGCCTTGACCGCGAACAACCTTGTTTCGGGTGCGAAAAACTCGTTTCCTTGAAACACATGTTCTAGAATGTTATTTTTTTCCCGACACACTTTAATGGTACAGCATGCGTCATCTGTTGACATTTTCCGGAGACCAATAAATAATTTTAAAAATTATTTATTTTCTCAAGAAAAGTATTTTGTTGGCATGAGAATATTTGAACTGATAAATATTTGTTGCTTGTACCGAGCTTGTACCCTATTGTTGTGTAATCTGAGGCTTGTACGTAAGAAATACATATACAAGTACATAGTTGTAATTTATTCTATGGTTGTAGGTATGTGAATACTTTGTTTTTAATATCGTGCTTATCTGCAACTTTATTGTATGTTGGCAAATCTATGATAGCCATTATAAATGTTTAGTGTTGTATTCTAACATTTGGTTAAAAATGTAATTATCTTGATTTAGTAAAATATAGCAGAGCGCCATCTATTGTTGAGTAGCAAGTTCATGAAGATTCAATGAAACCTTAGTTTTTAATGGTTGTTATAGATGGCGCTACTATTCTCATTGGGTGGCATTGTTATGCTTGATTTAAACGAGATGGCGCTGTAAGCGAAAAGTGTCTCACGTTATACTATATTAACATAGATGGCATTGTAATCGCAATTTAGTTAGTAAAAATGAAAAATACCTCAAATGTATTTCGCATACATGTTGAAAAATATTTATTTTTAGCTTACTTATATCCAAACCAAATAATTTATTTATTTAACAAAGAAAATAAAAATAAAAACCCGCTATTTAGCACATTTAGACAGCACTAAATAGTAATATATTTTTTAATTTTCTCACATACACAGGGTTGTCGTGACTTACCGATAGACTGCACTTCAAAGGCAGATAAACGACACACTTACCTAGGCCTAGTTTATTAAATCGTTGTTCACACGGATCAAGCTACACATTTTTGTTGCAAAATAGCTCCTATTACAACCGCATAATGTGCCGCTGTGTGTAGCTTGATCTGTGGCCGTGTGTTCAAAATAAAAATAGTCCTAAATAGCGTACCTAGTTACCTACCTAATATTAACAGGTTTATTTCAAGTCCAGTTTTGTTGTATTCTTTTAATTATGTACTGAATACCTATAGGTACATAAGTACCTACATACATTAAGATTATGATTTATAATCACGTTCAAATGTATATTATGTATGAGACCATAATATGAAACACAATTAAAATAGTCTGCCCATGTCAGCTTTTCTTTAGTTAATTTATGCTATCCCGCTGCGAGCCGAGCGATCAAAGCGACCCCTACTGGAGACACGGATGATTGGCGGGAAAACTAATTTGTTGCTCACAAACTAATATAAACTTTATTTTATTTTAATAAAGTCGAAATCAAGTCCTCGTGATATAAAACTGAGCGAAGTGGTCTAATATTTAAACTTCGAATCAAAATCGACGTAACTAATATCATCACATACTGATTGCATTTCTAATGCATTACGTTAAGGTGGATATTTAAACGTTAAATGTTTATTTTTTTCTTTAACGTTGGCTTGCCAGAGATTAGTTATTAATTTTGTATTAAGCCAATTAAATATGGCCGTCGATTTGATATACAAAATGGAAACTGGTATTATTTCTACACTTTAAATCGTGTTTCAGGATATATTTAAATACTCATAAGTAAATCCTGTCTTAATATCCTACTAATACCTATTATAAATGCGAATGTTTGTGAGAATGTATTACTGAACGGATTTGGATGAAACTTGGCCTATAGATAGATCATACCCCGGAATAACATACACATACATGCTACTTCTTACATCGCATTTCAATCTACTAACGTGCAAATCAAGAAATAAATTTTACATGGATGTATAGAGAAGTTTAATACAAACATAGGTTACTTAGGTTTTCTAATAGAAATAAAACTCTTTAGTCTATGTAGTCTAAATGCCTTTCGGAAACAAGTCACAATTAATATAAAAGTAAAAAAACGAACGCCTTTTACCAAATGAAAACTAATAGGCTAGTTGACAATGTCAAAAATAAATGACCAAACACTAACTAATGCATAAAACATGTAAAAACACGTGGAAACATCAAATATGTTGAACATTTAATGCTTTTTATGATTTTTAATTACCAGTAGAACCACTAAGAGTAGGTCATTTGGTCCTGTGAAAAAATACAAAATTCCATATGAACTATCGTTTTGACATTTATTAAAAAGTTGCTAATTTGATATATCAGTCAACTAACCTATTATAGCCATATGGGATGATGTAAGGATTCTAACGATACCCCTGACATACAAATATGTTGAGGCATTTAGTTATGAGTTTCTACAATATAATAATTCGCTTAAAATAACACGGTGTTAATCGATTTAAAAACATTGATCGTTTTATCGATAAACTATTTACATTAATCGGTATGTCGACTCGGCGGGCGATGTCATTCGATTTTCAAATGCAGAATTAAAATTTACCTGTGTAACCAGTATAAGTGTTTACCATATTCTGGTAAAAAATGGGTTAAGAAATTGTGGCGAAAGTCTATAAAATCTATTTTTAGCGCTTGGGAAAAGTCACATAATGTTATTGGAGTTTTCTGTGATTTATCTAAAGCTTTTGATTGCGTTGAACACCGGACACTCATACGTAAACTGGATTATTATGGAGTTAAGGGTGCAACACTTGATCTGATGAAGTTCTGATGGAGTCATATCTTGAGAATAAAACTCAAAGCATAGATGTTAATAGAGGCGAATCATCTAGTTCTTCTGTGCATGCGGTAGTGCCGCAGGGATGTATTTTAGGTCCTTTCGTATTTTTAAATTATATAAATGATCTTCCCTTTTATGTCAAAAATACCTATGGAATTGAACTGTTTGCTGACAAGCAGACATGTTCATTCAAATAAAGTTCTGTCCTGAATAGAATCGAACCCACGACCTGTGGCGCGAAAAGTTATCATACAAACCATCTCACGTAATAAAACAGTAACTATTTTTTTAAAATTACTAATATATTTCTATCTCTTTCTTACTCCAGGATATGGACCTCATCGAGGTGCTGTGGAAGCAGGATGTCGACATGGGATTCTCGCTCGAGGACCCTATGCAACCGGTGAGTTTACCTATTTGTACTTAGCACATTTAATCACATATTTCAATCACGAAAAAGCAGTTAAAATTAATAAAACTGCAAAAGAGTTGTATGCTCATCTCACACCATGGTGAGATTGTGGTTAAACACAGAAAAAAAAATAGTTTTTCCTTGATGGGTATCGTACCCACGACATGTGGCAGGCCACACCAACCGGCCCATAAAAGGACTTAAGGAATCATACATTTTAACCGAACACAATTGATGTTTTGTATGAAAAGTATAATTTTAGAGTTGATGAGTTGTAGCTAATTTCTCAATTTTTGTTAGGAGGGCCCTCAAGCAACCAAGGTACTTGGAGATGAGATAGAGAAAGAATTAAAGCTGGCCGAAGAGAAGATCCAGAAGGAGAAGCAAGAAACTGAGCAGATTGAAAAGGTCAAGGCATCCTTGTTGGATTCTGAGATTAAAGAAGTAAGACATAAGATTGTTAATCATAAATTTTATAAAATGTCTAGCTTTCCATCCCGCGGTTTACCTCCTATTTTATATATGGGTTGAATTATCAAATATCAAGTATGCCAAATTTCAACTCGATTCGTCCAATGATTTGAGCTGCCCAATGAAGGAAATGTTTCCAGGGTATCGTTACATCATCCCGATTGACTCTGGCTATAATTAGTTTACTTTTTATAAAGAGCAGTTGTGTAATTTGTATTGTTTTTATTTGTGTTTTTTTTATTCTTTTTGGCTTCCCACTTAGTATATTTTGCCAGTGTCAAGTTGAGCAATGTAGGTATTTTTATATTCTTCATGTATTAAATTATCTTCAATTGTCAAGTTTCAAAGTTCAAGTCATGTTAAATCATCTTCAAGTCATAGTCAGTCAGCTTAAGTTAGGTTTTAGTACAATGGTAGCCGTTCTACTAAAACTTTTCACGGACTTCTTGAGACAACTTGAAAACTATACACGTAATCATTTCACTTCACTGGTGCACTTGTATTGATCTTAATTGAACAGAATACCACCGATAATATTCAATAAAACTCACAATACACGATTTTATAAAAATAAAACGAAAACGCAGCGTCATTTCGCAAATTTCTCGTGAAAACGTCTTATTTTTGCTTTTAAAGCTATTTATTTTTAATTTGTGTTTTTATTCCCTAGGATGACCCCTGGGCTGGTCTCTCCTATACCGTGGATACAGAAACCGGTAAGTTCATATTTTTATATTTATTATTAGCAAAATGATTATGATATTGCAAAATGTCTTTCTTAGTAAAGGCATTTTCTCAGGTTCCGGATAGATTTATCTAGTAGATATAAAAGAAATTGCATTATTATTCGATGTTTATAGATTCTAATGGATTCACCATTGAAAAATTATTTCTGGTTTATAGTAAATATTGAATTATGTTGTTGCAATACCTGTACCTTATTTTACTGACTCCATAAATATTGTGAAACTTTGCGTGTTACCGGCTAGTCGTTCGACAATAAGCTACGCTATGACGTAGCAGAGGGTGTGGCATTCTTGTCCAGAAACTGCTTATTCACTCTAGCCTTGAAGGTCTTCCGGTTCACACAGGAATTTCTAGTTTTTATTTGTCTTTTCGCCGACTGCTGCTTCTCATCACCAAGTAAGTCTGTTAATCATATAGAAATATCAGCTACACAATGATATACAACAACTGTCTCTTAGCGCAATACAATCACATTGCTGAAATATACAACGATGGCAGAGATACAAGCGGATTAGAATCTAGTTTTCATCCGCCATTTTGCTTATAAATCTTTCGTTTTTATTTTTCTTTAGTTTATATATCGGTTCCACAATGTTGCTGTCTCTTAGCGCAATACAATAACATTGTTGAAATATACAATGATTGCCGAGATAAAGCCGGATTAGAATATAGATTTTAAATATGCCGCCATTACGATTTTACGTATTGACAGTTGACATTATCGACAGCGTACCGAATTTGAAAATAGTTTGTTAATTTTCAATAGACCTTTTTGGACGTTATAAATAATTTTTGTAGGCTTCTCTATGTCGAAATTGCACCCTATCAGACACCCCATGGTAAATAATACATAGGGGTTCTTTGCACCCCTATTTACTATTTCCATTGCTGTTAGGGGAGGGGAATTCAGGGAATGGAATAATTCTTCATAGCTTAGGTTGTATTGTAAATAATATTTAAATCAGACTTAGGCATTTTAAAATTATGAATTTTATAATATTAAATACAATCTACGATGCAAGGCACAAAGATATGTCAGCAAAACTGCAAATGTACAGAGTGTGACTTTAGGCGCTATTCCAGTGCAATGATATATTTATATACTCACCGAGATATATAATAGTTTCCTCACGACGTTTCCTTTTACAACAAATCTCATGTTTAGTATATTTAAGAAAAAACATGGCGTTAATATAGCTGTGGGATTTGGGTATCAGATTTGTCGAACGACACAGAAAACGTATGCTAGGTACTCGACAGAAGTTGTTTGTCAAGATTTCAAATTCATACAAAAATCTTATAGAAAAAAACACTTTCTCAATCCCTTTCCAATTTTCTTGGACTTCACCGAATATTAAAAAAAAAATATTGCCGCATTGGTCCAGTCGTTCCTGGAATTTGCGCTTAGCATAGCAACACACTTTGCCATTCATTTTAATATTTTTATTAATCTTGGATAGTGTTTTTTTTTGCAAATTAAAGTTCGAAAAGTTTCGCGACGTATTGCGATGTTTGCCGCTATTGGAATGGATTGTCGGCTTTACCCATGCAGTGGGACTCGAAAAATAGCTGAATCATATGACTAATGATTGGTTACCATCACGCTAGGCGAGGGGGTGCGTAGATCCGTTGGGGATACTACAAAGTACAGGCCGAAACGATGGTGTATATAGGAAAAAGTAATTTAAATAGGAAGATAGTTAATATACTCAGATTAAAAAAAAAGTGTGTCTATAGCATCTCTTTCAGATAAGAAAATATTGCTAGCATTAAAATATTTCTGTTTTTTTTGTTGTCTTTTCTACAAATATACGTCTATGTTCCGTGAGTATATGTCATCAGATTTCTCAAGTTAAAAAGTATAATATTCCCATAATTTATTCATTAAAACACAATTTGAGTTATGATCGGAAACCTTCGGATCAAAAGAGACGAAAAAAAAGTATAATAAAAGTCGATTATCTTCAAAATTTCGTGAAGGACACGTTTTTGGACGAAGCGGCGTCTGTTCAATAATGAGCTCAAAAATGGCCACCATAACTGGACCCCTTCGAAATTCATAAGTAGGAAGAAGGAATGAATGTTTGATCGGTGGAGAGCGACCTTTATAAGGTGGTCGATGTTGAGGAGTGACAGCCGCGTTCGAAATCATTCTTTTTTCGAATTCGACTTTTCCACAAGTCATCGTTTCGGCCAGTGTTCTCTGTGATTAATACTTTGGGGGTTTTTTCATCGCAACGCCGTATTTTTTTTTACGTATCGATAATATTAAGAGTATTCTTGAAATAATTTTAACTATTGACGGGTGATATTCTCTTTGTGTTCATAATGGTTTTACATAGATTTTGTGAGATATCATCTGGCATATTGTATTGCAATTCAGTTATTGTTTGATTTTGAAGCCATTTTGGTGGTGACATCTCTATTTCTCATAAAAATTTCGTTTGATTCAAGTACCTAGTTTGTCAGAATTTACAGTACTAGTATAGATAATCGCAATCGCACACATATGTTTCTTTTGGATGGGAATCGCACCCAAGACCTGGGGCGCGATAGGTAGCGTCTAACCGCGCCAACTGGCCTGTCAAAAAAGAACAAAACAAGCAATTTCTATTCTCTATATTGGCAGTCCCCTCATCGTGCTAAGATTGCCAAGTTCTACAGGGTAGTAGCCACTTACAATCAGGTGGACCGTATGCCGACATTTGCCTTGACATTTAAAAAAAATCGGACAAGTGCGAGTCTGACTCGTGCACCGAGGGTTCCGTACGGATAACTCGGATTGAAGAATAATCTCTAATTTATTGATTGAAGGAGTGTAATGTATCATTTCAGTATGTGAGTTTCTTTATTCCACCATAACTTTTAAATGGCTGAACAGATTTTGTATGTATGGGGTATGGTTAGAATCCTTACATCATCCCGAGTGACACTGGTTATAATTAGTTTACTTTTTTTAAAAGCCAGTCATGATATTTTATTTTCTTGTATTAATTGCGACTTTTTTTATTACCTACTTGATTTTTATACAGCTCCAAGGTACCGTAGACCTTAGTTGTTGGTTCTTCTCATTTGAAGGTCGATTTCCGAACCGTTGCTAACTTCAGTAAATCAGCTGAAAATCAGTGCTGGGCCATAAACACAGCGTACTCTGAGCTGGTTACCTAGCTACACAAGTTGATTACCCATCTAATTAAAAAAACAAATCTCTTTGTGTGTGGAATAAATGGTTTAAATTTGACCTTCTAAAAATTTTACAGATTTCTATTATGACGTAAGGCATACGCTAAGAAAGGATCTTTGAAAACTCAATCCCTAAGGGGGTAAAATAGGGGGAAAGCTAGTGATCCTATAAGGGTTCCGTTTTTTCTATTTGAGGTCACTGACGTACCTATAATACTACGTATAGAGAAGACTCCACATGTAACCACTATGTTCCATTCAAGTGCAGCCATCCGGCCGCACTTCACTTAGTTGTTTAAGGTGGAGGCGTCGGTTGGAGCGCGAAATTCAAATGTTATCACGTTTTTTGCAAATTGCAGCTCAGTTATGGATCGTAAGTTATCAACATGTTATTTGGGAGAAGAATGGTAGTATATTTACTGATTAATAACAAAAGAAATTATCAACATATTCCTCCAAGGTATATTAGTAACATTTTCATGAAAAAGTCGTATATGTCAGTCATATACCTTGGAGCTAACCGAAGGTTCAACCTTAATCACGAAACGCGTAAGTGCCATGAAAATCACGGCGCTTACGAAAACAGGAAACCTTAAAAGCGTTCTAGCGCTACGTGTTTAAACTGTCTGTTTAGACGACTAATTATTGTTTCAGCGTTGCAGTGAATATTAACAAAATGGAGCATGACCTTTGCTTAGGATGGTTTCTCTATACGTAGAAATATACCTCAGTGTTTGAGTTACAGTACCCTAAAAAAGTAATACAGCTCCTGTCATAATTTCCACGACCATAGCCTATACAAGTACCGGAATGGTTTTAATCCAACAATAATATTATTAATGATCCGTACCCCTAGGGGATTGAGACGTAAACTTTGTCAGGAAGGCCACATTAATCATTACCTATACAATGTATGAGGATTTGTATGGCTGCGTTCCGTTTAGATATTATGTGACTTATGTTATATATGCAACTGTTATATACTGGTTGTTTTATTGATGAATCTGTCATGTGTTCATTTTGAGTCTGGTTAGTACTTAGTTGGTAGAAAATGCTTTTTGTTATAGATTTTATTCGTAAAGATAAGTACAATCAATTTTTGCAAACTCAAACTCAAATATAATTAATTCAGTTTAGGCACTTATGAACCGCTAAATTTACAATAGGGATGATGAGTGGGTAAAAAATAATTAATTCAGTTTAGTCCGTCAGTTAGGTTATCAAAAACTATTGCATACATTGTCTATTACGACGACTATTTCATGAAAATGTTACTAATATACCTTGGAGGAATATGTTGATGATTTATTTTGTTATTAATCAGTACCTATAAATATACTACCATTCTTGTCGCAAATAACATGTTGATAACTTACGACCGATACTGAGCTGCAATTAGCAAAAAACGTGATAAAATTTGAATTTCGCGCTCCAATCGAAGCCTCCACCTTAAACTGAGAAGACTCCGGCAACAAACTCAGCTAAATCTAACATAATATTTAAAAAGTAATAAACAATTTAAGTAGCTAAGTGTAGGGGTGTTAATATTAAATGAAATTTGCTAGCAATGATGATATACAATTTCGCGGTAGGCCCGAAGCCGTGGCCGTTAAAAATTTGTGAGCCGTCATCAAAACAATGTTATAACCTATTTGAGGACACTGAACTCTTGCATAGACAATTCTATTTTTTAATTTATGTTGCGTAGCGTGCGTAGCTGAAGCTTGAGGCTTTTGGCGGCTGTAGACCAAAAAGGCAGTGAGACTTGTGTGTTTCGACATGTTTTTTTTTTTACAAAAAATAATATTATACCCTTTCAAAATCACCCTGTAGGTACCTATATATTTTTATTATTTACTTGATGAAACCTAAACAGTTTAATACTTTACACTTTAGTCCATTCAAAAAGAAATTTCGGTAAGGTTGATGCAGTCATCAGAGGCTACCAAATTTAGTCCTTTAAAAAAAAGTTTAGTTAAGGCCCCAGTTGTTTTTAGTTTTTACACTAGGGCCATTTACTGTCCGTTATAGTTTAGGATACTTAATTAGGAACTAGGAAAATTCCTAGCTGCCTGTCTGCTTGTCAACCTTCCGACATAAAAAAAACATTTATTTTAATAGATCGCATTTGACTAGAGGTTGTCTCTCCATATCGTGTATTTTTTTCACATGGAGTCATGGGTCTTTACAGACGAGGAATGGCTGGCTGCTGACTAAGTATATGGCTCTAGTTTAGTAATAATACTATGTTTATGAGGAAAATGCACTCATTGGCGGCATAGACAATGCCTCAAGTTTTTTGCCGAATGGTTACGAAGCAGAGGCTTTGGATTTTGTAGAAAAAAAAAATGAAAGAAAAGCAGTACTTTCACAACGACTCCCATTGGAGTAAAAACGACGACTTTTTATTGGCTGTCATTTATAAATTAACAGTAATAAGTAAATAAACATTGATTTCAGTCATTCATCGCTGGTTTTGTTTTATTAATTTATAATATTGCCATGCCTAATTTCGAACGGGTAAATAGGAATCTCACCAAAGATATTTAGAAATGGTACCCCTGAGACCTGTAGGTAAATTATTTTTCTCTAGTCAAATTAAGTAGGTACTTACTTATACGTTCTGAAAACGAAATTGTATCTAACCAGCTACATGGTTACGTAAACATGCAATTATCAAAGAAAGAACGCACCCAAAAACATAAGATGGCGTCCCGAAAACGCGGGAAAATCGTTTTCATTAAAATAAAACAGCCGCACGGCGCGCAACCATTAATAAAAGGCAGAAAAAGATTAATGTCGGTCGAACACAATGCGTTAATAAATTAGATGGATAAATTTTCAGAAAGGGAGACTACCCTCAGGCGGCCATTTTGTCATGGGGCGCGCTCCGATTGGTCGGCTCGCTTACTAATCAATAAATTCCCTTCGCAAACCGTAACGTTCTAAGCACCTTTCTGCATAACATTCCAAACAATGCTTTATCGTCATGTGTATAAGAACCAAGTTTATGTAACTGGTCTCACCCTCGTGTAAAACAAAAGAACTTGAAATTGTTCCATTGTAGTAGAGATGGTTCAATCGAAATGCAACCTTATTTCAATGAAGTAAGTTTCAAACGCTTGGGAGTAGAGTTTTCGTATAAGTTTTCCAATTTGACCTGAGAATTCTTTTTTCGGAAATTGATGCTCCTAATTCAAATGCTAGAGAATTTCGACTTTGACTAAAGATATTTTAGATTGGCTTTTGTTCGACGCTCTGAATTAATTCCAATATTAAAAGATGTTGTAAACTAAACTTTAAATAGTCGTTTATAAGGTAATATTTACTTGATTTTAAATACGGCTCCTTATGAGTTCGATATCATAAAACAGGTTTTTCGATTAAAACTAAACGTTTTCGACGACGCTACGCGCGCGACGTACCTGGCAGTTTCCTTAGTTTTTTTAATTCTTTTTTGCTATAGCTATTTATTAAAAACTAACGTTTTAATCTGTGTTCCCGGGTTAAAAAAAAGTCTATATTACTCTCCGGTCCATAACCTATATCTATGCCTAAAATCACATCAATCTGTTGCTTTATTTGCTTTAGTTGCTGAGAAATAAGAACAAATCAACACACGTACTTTCACATATAAAGATATTATAGTAGTCAGTATAAAATTATTTAATAAATACGTACGATTCCCGCCCTTTATTTCACTTAAACAAATCGTCGAACTCGAGGATAAGTCCTTTCAGAAAATATTAATCCAGGTTTTAATTAAATGATTTACACAAAATAACAATCAGTATTTACTAATTTCATTTCTATAATAGAACCGCGTATAAAAATTAAGCAAACGTCAAATCTTTTTTTTTCTAAACCACATTTGACAAATGACATTATCTTAAAAGCCAGAGACAAGTTTTTTTTGGCGCGCCTTTCTAGTGCAGGTATAGACAAAAAAAGCCTTTTAATATTTTCTTTTGTCTAAAACCACCGAATGGTAGTCTAAAAGGGTGTTAATAACTTGTAATTTTACGGGATTCTTTTTTTTACGGTCAGTTATGGTTTAATAGAAATGGGTTGAGTTGGGAACAGTTGAGAAATTATTTTTTGGTATTTCTTAACGCTTGAAAAATCGTGGCCACCGTGACATTATGACATATACCTACATATAAACATTGTTTTTAGTAGGTAGGTATAAGAGAGACCTAAAAGTTACAAATTCACTGCATTAGGACAAAACAGGAGCTTACTAAACATATTTTTAACAAACAGAAAGTATAGAACTAATATAAATATAATAATTTGTGACAGAACTGATCAAGAACAGTATAATGTTCGTTTTTTTTAATTAAAAAGGAATGATTTTGCACGGTGGTAGTTTACTTTTCACTTACCTACTTACCAGTATCCGAATGGCTGGCTACCACCTTCAAGTTGAAAATCTGTCGCCAACTCGCCAAGCACCTCCAGTGTGTCCGACAGATGCACTTGAGAGCTAGGTCCCTTCTAGGCTTTGTGAGCTTACCATCATCGGCCACATCATCACTGACTACGGTGAGGTTGTGGTCAAACACAGGCCTATAACTACGTAGTAAAAAAAATAACAAAATGGACGTCTAGACTAGATACACTTTTTCATAAACGCATAACTAAAAATAAAGTTCATCAACACCAAGCCCGCTTGCATTGTACAAAACCGCTGAACGGCGATGACTGGCGGCCATCTTGTGACGTCACCGTGACTAGAACATGTCCGCGCTTCCGGTGCACGCCGACTTTTTTTTTAAATAGTGAAAGTGTTAACGTTAATTAAATTAATAAACAGTTCAATTGACATTCGTACGTTCTTCCCGATTTATGTTTATATGAATTCGTTTTACGTTCTTTTTGACAGAGGTGACACTTTTTTCCAAGGTATATTAGTAACATTCTATATGTCAGTAATATACCTTGGAGGAATGTGTTGATGATTTCTTTTGTTATTAATCAGTAAATATACTACCATTCTTGTCGCAAATAACATGTTGATAACTTACGACCTATAACTGAGTTCCAATTAGCAAGATACGTGATAAAATTTGAATTTCGCGCTCCAACCAAAGGTTCCACTTTAACCGATTTCTGTGCCACTGTATTTGCCTTTCTGGGACATGATGTACAGGGTTACTTTTCAATTAATACTTGGTAGCTAACTTTTGAGGGCATATTGTACTCACAACTACGAACAAATTTTACTATAGGACCACCTGAACCCTGAAATCATGAAAAAAAAACTCATTTTTTTTATTGCGATGATAGCTCAGTGGTAGTGACGTCGGATGCCGAGACGAAGGTCCCGGGCTCGAATCCTACAATGAGCTTGAGCTTTCGCTGAAGGAAAACATCGTGAGGAAACCATAGCACGGTGGTAGGGTACTTTGTAATATCCGCCTGGCTGGCTACCACCCTCAAGTTGAAAATCTGTCGCCAAGAACCTTTCGGTGTGTTCCGAGAGAGTTCTGCACTTGAGAGCCAGTTCCTTTCTAGGCTTTGTGTGCTTACCATCATCGGCCACATCATCACTGACCACGGTGAGATTGTGGTCAAACACAGGCCTATACATAGTAAAAAAAAAAACATTTTAATCGAACATGATTGATGTGGTAGGTAATGAAAAGATTTTTTTTCTAGATGTACGTGCTTACCGTCTTCGTCCTAACGTAGTGATATATTTAGTCCTATCAAGACTTTGTTTAAATCAGTTTTAGTTGCAGCCAGTTAAATATCAAAATCAAAAACTAATTTATTAAGTTTAGGCCCTAATAAGGCACTTATGAATGTCAACAGTTACAGTTTTACAATAGACTCTACTACCGGTTCCACATACACTTGAACTGAGAAGACTCCGGCAAGAAACTCAGCAAGGCTTCTTTTTTTTTGTGGATCGTTTTTTTTTTTTTTTTTATTTTATGTATGTATAACGTAATACTCAAACAGTGCTACAAAGATCATGGAAACATTTTCTAACGATTTAAACATTGAAACTGATTGCAAACAAAGTTGCCTCACTGATAGAAACATGCAAATTAGTCCCGAATAAGTAGTCAAGTTAACTATACAGTTTTATTTTTAAACATACTTGAAGCGAAACTTTTTAAGAACATCCTTGGGTGTCGACTAGTCACGATGACGTCACGGCTTGCCAGCTACGTCATCGTCAATCAGCGGTTTTCAAACGGGATGATCATGTGAAAGTTGAACGTAAATATTTTTATTTAGGTATTTACATATGACAGCCGGTTGGCGTGGTTGGTAATACTGAGAAAAGGAAAAGCATTTTTTTTGCTGCAAGTCGGGGATTAGATGAAGGAAAACATTGTGAGGAAACCATAGCATGGTGGTGTACCTAGTACCTGGCTGGCTTCTACACACAAGTTGAAAATCTGTCGCCAATCACCTACTGGTGTGTTCCGACAGCTGCATTTGAGAGCCAGTTCCCTTCTAGGCTTTGTGTGCTTACCACCATCGGCCACATCATCCTGATATACCCCGCTTTAAACTCATAAAATTACAGCGAATAAGAGAAATCTTTATATCCCACGTTTACAGAATTCAATTAAAATTTTATAATAATGTTATATTATTTTTCGTAACAATATATTATGGTTTAATTAAGTTTTGATGATTAGATACCTTACTAGATAGTGTAAGTACTCGTATTATGGTCGATAGATTGGATGCTATTGAGGATTTTTAATTTAGCTGGTTTTGTCTGGTGTATAGGATTAGATGATTGGTCCATCTTATTTCCTACTAATCTTGTAAATATGAATGATTGAATGTGCGTTAGAGTCTACTGGATAACTACGCAAAGCCTGAACGAATAGATAAAATGTCGCACATAGTTTAACCATACATGGGTGTAATTATCTATATAAGTATGTATTTACAAAAAAAAGCAGTATTATTTAGTGTAGTATATCAGTTATCTGGTTGTCCATAGTACAAGCTCTGCTTAGTTTGGAATCAGATAACCGTGTGTGAACAATGTCCCAGGATATACTTTCGACCATACCATAAACCTTCGGTTTCAGCCAAAACTTTGACCCATTTATGCCAAAGCCGAAAGCCAGCCGAAAGTCGCTCGGGTCAGCTAGTACCAAGTACCTACATTTAGAGGTAATTGATATATTTAAGTGAATAGGGCCCAGATCCTGTCCATAATAGGGAAATTCCAATTGTCGCGTTTAAATTGACCACGATGGATAGAATACCCTTTTAATGATGGGTCTATGACATCATATCCTGGGATATGAATATGACAACCAGATAACTGATATACTACATATGAATTGAGTGAGATGGTATATCAATGGTAACTAGAGCTTTCGGTGAAGGAAAACATCGTGAGGAAACCATAGCACGGTGGTAGGGTACATTGTAGTACCCGCCTGGCTGGCTACCACAGTCAAGTTGAAAATCTGTCGCCAAGCACCTACCGGTGTGTTCCGGCAATTGAACTTGACAGCCAGTTGCCTTGGCATTGTAACAGGTCGGCACCACAGCGGTATTGCTGTGGTATTGCAAATGGCAATAGGCGACGGTAACCACTTACCATCATCATAAAAAAGGTATATATCCTAAACCTATGTTTGTATGATGAACAAGTTCAAAATTTAACAAAAATTCCTGAATTTTCCATTTCTTGGGCTTTGGTTCTTTTTCTTGGATCCTTGGGACGTTTATTTGATTTCAGCTTAAAATAAAAATATTAATAAGCAAATCATTTATTAAACGCACCATCGACTAGGTAAAAAATAGGTGTATGTTTATCTTTATTTGAGCTTCGTATACGTACCTATTAAAATTATGATTGAGAATAACTAAAAACGAATCATATTCTAAAATAAGTTGTATTAGTTAGTTCTATAAGTATAATATGCAAACAACAATTCTATTATTAGAAAATACATAAATACAACATCCATTCGATTACGTCTCTCCCTTATAATATAAAGAAATCCAATATACCTTTTGACCAACAAAAATACATCTAAAGAAAATCCTTTGATCCGGACAAAAAACATTACGCAAAATCAGGTTTCCTCGACACACACTCCAAACATATCGACGTCTCTCTCTAACATACGAGAAACACGCGAGAGTAAGCTAGACGGATATGTTTAACATCGTACGCAGTTCTAAATTCGAATGCGCTCCGCCTACAGGCGTTTTATAGTAGGCCGACGAACCGGTTGGACGAGACAATGTGAAAAAAAAGCAGCCAGTACGTACGAAGCAAGGGACAAAAAGGTTTCATCCAGGCTCCATTATTCCACTGCGGCTGCAAGGAGTCGTATCCTTGCGCGATTTGAGAAAAAAAAAGTGAAAATCATAGTGCATAGACGAAACGCTAGGTCACGCTCGCGTCTGCAAAATTAACCGGCCAGTCATCGAAAAAAAAAGTAGACAATTTCACTTGACAGTGACAGTGTGATTTTTTTAATGGTAACATTTGATTGCGGAACTAAATTCAGTGAGTGCGATAAAGAACTGTGTTTTTTTTCACTAAGAAGCTGCTTTTGGTACGTTGCTTTTCAGCCTTGATTTTTTATCTACCTAAACGTTATAGTTTAGTATTTTGGTAGTGAAATGGATGTCATACTATTGCTAAGGCAGTACCTAGATGGTACACAATTTAGTTTATACCTACTCGAGACTCATTGATAACCTACTGGTTTTTCGGTAGCTGCACTTGAGAGCCAGTTCTTTTCTAGGTTAAGTGTGCATCATTATTATGAATGATGCAAGCCTTGCGTTCTTGAATTTAGGTTCTATTTCACCGATTCAAGGCATATTTTATCGAAATAACTGAGTATAGTAACTATTTATTTACCGGCGGCAAGCAATAGTTTTGTACATTAGAATAATACTAGCTGTTCCCCGCTGCTTCACCCGCGTTCCCGGGATAAAAAGTAGCCTATTACCTTCGGGGATACCTAATGTAGTTTCCTATTAGTGAAACATTTTTTCGAATCCGACCGGTAAATACAGAGAATAGCGCGTTCAAATGAACCAACTCTTCAGCTTTATTGAGGGTGAAAATGTAAATCTACAAAAAAAGAAGCCTTGCTGAGTTTGTTGCCAGAGTCTTCTCAGTTTAAGTGTACGTGGAACCGGTGGTAGAGTCTATTGTAATAATTGTCACTATCGACATTCATAAGTGCCTTATTAGGGCCTAAACTTAATGAGTTTTGAGTTTGAAAACTACAATGTATTGGAACACTGCAATTCCAGGGACTGTCACTACAATAGGCTAGATGACAGTGTCAAAAATAAATGACCAAACACTAACCAATGCATAAAACATCTGAAAACACGCGGATACATCAAATATGTTGTACATTTAATGCTTTCTATGATTTTTAATTACCAGTAGAACCTGATATATACGACTATTTCATGAATACTGACATATACGACTATTTCATGAAAATGTTACTAATATACCTTGGAGGAATATGTTGATGATTTCTTTTGTTATTAATCAGTAAATATACTACCATTCTTGTCGCAAATAACATGTTGATAACTTACGACCTATAACTGAGCTGCAATTAGCAAAAAACGTGATAAAATTTGAATTTCGCGCTCCAACCGAAGCCTCCACCTTAACGCCCTGTCATTTCGTAAAATTATCGCCATACATATTGGAGGTGAAATCAGGCTAGCGCAATTCGTAAAAACTTAAAAAAAAACTTATTTACAAAAAATGTATTCACTAGTCATAAAAAATGAATCCGTCAGTCTATGTGGTTTAGAATTTGAAATCATGTGATATATTTTTAATAGGGTAGTTGACACTATCAAAAATAAATGACCAAACACTAACTAATGCATAAAACATCTAAAAACACGTGGAATCATCAAATATGTTGTACATTTAATGCTTTTTATGATTTTTAATTAGGTACCAGTAGAACCACTAAGAGTAGATCATTTGATGCTGTGAAACTATGACGTCATAGTGTAATATTTCATACAAAATTCCATATAAACTATCGTTTTGACATTTATTAAAAAGTAGCTGATTTGATATAGTCAGTCAACTACCCTATTTCAAATTAAGAGAAATCCTGGCTTTCAAAGTGAATGAAGCGGTATGTTTAAAGATTTTTTTAACTATTTAAGTATTTTCAAATATCCGAGGGTATCATCTATGTGTGTGCCAAGTTTCATCCAAATCCTTTCAGTAGTTTTTACGTGAAAGAGTAACAAACATTCATCCATACTCACAAACATTCGCATTTATAAATATTAGTAGAATTCATCTCGCGTTCTTGAGAAACAGGGTCTTGCCACAGACAAATGGACAGCCAAATGATCCTATAAATTTTCCCTTTTTAAGTACGGAATCCTAGAAATAGTTATTAATATAAAAAATGCTCTATATGGCATACCTTTTCGAATGTAAAATCTATGCAACGCGGCCGAGTATGAAAGACATCAACGCGCGTCGTAGGCGTCTACAGCTTTCTCTACGAATATCGCCCGACGGTGATTAAGTGGGGATATTGTCACATAATGGTGATATATAGGATTGGTGATGATGTCATTTAATTAGGTATATATTTAAGTACATAATTGTTTGTTCTAATAATTATAATTCAAATCCTAAGTAATTATTATCGCATGTTAAAAAAACTTATTATTTGCAATTATTATTAGTTGTGCAATTTTTTATATAGAGGGATCTGATGTCAATATTGGACTTACTAAACATTATATTAGTATTTTAATCACCATGTATAGCAAAAAAAATACATTAAATGACATTTTAAGTATATATTTACTATATTTTAAGTATAATTTGGTCAGAGAATTAACATTGCAATCCAACGTGACAATGCCGCTAGTATTCTGGGAACGATGCCTTCTGACAGCGACTTTTTCTTTTAGTTTAGTCCTTTTATTTAATATACTATACTATTTTTAATAACATTTATGTATTTTAATTGTTATGTAATTTTTCACGCATAAATACAATTGAAAGAAAAAAATAAAATCATGAAAGTAATACAAATTAAATATGAAACAAAAATTGCTACAAAACGGTCCCAACTCAGCATATAGGTATCAGTACCTGCGAGAACGTTTTTCTTTTGCTCGCTCTCCTAATTCTATTTGCAGATCTCATCTCAAATCTCTTCTTAAATTTCCTTCCCATAAGACTGACTCCTACTCCTATTCCTTCACTGTCCATGCTGTAAGGTTATGGAATTCGCTTCCGCCTAACATACTTGACTCTAAAACTATTTCTGTTTTTAAGAAACGCGTCAAGGAGCATTACTTCTCCACTTTACCTTGATTGTCCATTTGTATGTATTTGTGTATTAGTATGTAGTGTATTAATATTTTATATATTTGTGTAGTTTATTTACTTTTAAGTATTTCTATGTTTTGTTCTATCTAGTTATGTATTTTCTTCTACTTTCACACACTGTGTCTACATTTATTTATATTTTTTTTCCAGTCGCAGGGTTGCTGGAAGAAATTTCTATTAGAAATAAGCAGTCCCTTTGTACATTTGTATCTTTTATGTTTTTTTATTATTACTTGTGTGTGTGTACATAAATAAATAAATAGGTAATAGTCCCAACTCAGCGTATAGGTAATAAGAAAGAAAGAAAGAAAAAATATTTTTTTGTAAACTTTCACCACAAAATAGAGAGACAACTAAAGTAACCTCTCATAATATCAGCACAGCCTTAACCGCGGTCCTAGAGACATGAAATTTGGTCGGTGTGTTCTTTGTGAATTTTAGGTGTCTTATAAGAAAGGGCTTTTTGAAATTTCTCCCCAAGGGTGGTAAAATTGATTGCGAGCGACAGCTTGTACAAAATAAAATAAATTTCATGTCCCGGAAAAAGAATCCCTCGGGTAAAGCCGTAAGGCAGAAACTGTATTCAACGTTTTTACCACAAAATCGCGATTAGTAATCTACGCGATCTCAAGGGACACATACATTGAACGCACTTAATATAAAATATTTTGACGTTTAATCTGTCACATTTGATCGATCGCAGCCAGATGGAATTGACATTTCTCTAGAGATTCGTATTGTGTTCTTGGTATTGGATACTAGCTTTCTGAATCCCAGTTTCAATCGCGATACGCGTTATTTTAAAAGGTAGTTTTTTTACACCTCAGGTCATTATTGCAGTTTTCGTAAAGACCACTTATTTTTTTTTATAAAATTTAGCCTACTTAGTTACTCAATGATAATATAGTATTCTACTGTGAAATATTTTTTAAATTCGGTCCAATAGTTTTTAAGTCTGTTCATTAAGGGGGAACGTTCGGTTGGAGCGCGAAATTCAAATTTTATCACGGTTACTAATATACCTTGGAAGAATATGTTGATGATTTATTTTGTTATTAATCAGTAAATATACTACCATTCTTGACGCAAATAACATGTTGATGAGTTACGACCTATAACTGAGCTGCAATTTGCAAAAAACTTGATAAAATTTGAATTTCGCGCTCCAACCGAAGGTATACCCTTAAATTACAAACAAAAATATGAATATTTTTTCTTTATATTATTTGTGTATTTTGTTGCATGTTTATATATAAAACGTATTCTGTATTTAATTTGGTACACATGGCCACAGATCAAGCTACACATTTTTGTTGCAAAATAGCGCCTATTACAACCGCATAAGGTGCCGCAGTATGTAGCTGTAACCTACAGTTTTTTGTATGTATGAAAAAAAGATTATTAAAATTAAGTCGCGTAGGCATTATTTTAATAATAATTGAACATTATATTAATTATTAAAATTTAACTCAAATTTTTTTTAACTGTAATTACTATTGAATATTAATGAACCTGAATAAAAAAAAATTATTAATATAATGGGACAATAATTTTGACGTAAATAAGTAATGTCGTGAAAGTCATCAACAATCGATCGTCGACCCCAGAAATATTGAGAAAAACAAAAATCTTCTCGATACGTCAATCCCATTCGCCGCCATTGTTACCTTGGTTCGGGTCGAAAACAACAAAATTAAAAAAGTTACGACAAGATATTCGAAATGAGAACATCCCACACTCGAACGTTCCTAAATTCAAAAGGGCTCCGTCTCAAGTGTACAGTGCCTGCTTTAGAAAAAAAGTCGAACACACGACACGTATTTTGTATTCAAAATTGTATGTGAAGGCGGGAGGAATTTAAAATGTGTTTTTACAAGGTATTTGAATCTGTTTTAAAGACTTTTCGGCGCCATATTGGAACCAATTTAAAATTCAAGAGAAGTTAAGAATTTTCATTCATTTCTGTGTCTTCTTACTTATTTTTTTTTACATGAGTTAGATCACAATTTAAACAAAAACCTTGAGCCTAGATAAGAAAAACAAAAAAAAACGGAATATGGCAATGCAGGTGTTGCAAATGCAGAGAGAGCTACTACAACCATGTATTCTTGTCTTCAACGTAATGCGCCACCTTATAATAGGCCTTGTCGATCAATCTCTGTTTGTACTCTTTGAATTTATTATAAGACTAGCTGTTCCTCGCGGTTTCACTCGCGTTCCCGGGATAAAAAGTAGCCTATAACCTCCGGGGATAATGTAGCTTCCTATTAGTGAAAGAATTTTTCAAATCGTATCAGTAGTTTCGGAGCCTATTCAATGCAAACAAACAAACATACAAACTATCTAAAAAGTAGTATATGTAGTATATCAGTTATCTGATTTCCATAGTACAAGCTCTGCTTAGTTTGGGATCAGATAACCGTGTGTGAAAAAATGTCCCAGGATATTTATTTATTTATTTTATCAAATCTTTCCACTTTATAATATTAGTATAGACATCTTAGTTACCTAAATGGGATTTTATTATAAAAACGAATGCAGTTTCTTTTTACATGTCAAAGTTATAATAACAATGGGTACGGATCATTACATAGTCTGAGTCAAAGGATGAAAAGGTTATATGTTTCTGATCTCAGGTAGTAAATTGATACATAAGCTGTTTAAATATGTTTAGGTACCTTCGTGTAACCTTTTGACCGCCAAGCCTGAATTATAGGTACTACACCAGTTTTCCCCCCGCAGTTTCACGCACAATCCCCTATTTTAACCGCCTAGGAGTGGATTTTATTAACACTTTTTCATAATAACTTGACAAGGAACACACCCTCCAAATAGTTTAGACTGTTCTTTGATATGTCAGTTTCCCTAGTATTGCAACTGTCTAAGGTGTCGACGGCCTGCTTATCAGCTTTCTGCCATAAAAACCCCTATATCTAGTACCCTATTCTAATTAAGAATACTGATTAATAATGTACCTTATGTAAAATCTAATAACTTTAAACGAGCAATTCTTGTATATGTATATAGTATATACCTATATATAATCTGAATCTCGGGAACGAGATTTTCATGAAATTTTGTATGAGATAAATCGATCTAGCTAGGTTTCATTTTTAGAAAACGTTGTTCTAAAAAAAACGGGCAAGGCTCGGTCAACCAGGTACTGTTTAATTAAGTGCTGAGAAATTAATAAAAAAAATATTTCTTTATATCTTCTTGGAGTAAGTGTACTCGTCTTGGAGCTGAAAATTAAACGAAAGAAAAGAAATACAAAATGTTTTTGAGTAGGCATAGATTTTTTTTTAAAAGCTAATGGCAAGGATTCAAAAGTGACTTCTTAGGACATATATTGAATTGACTTTCAAAGTCGAATTCTCTCTTTCAGGTGGATCGCCTGCCTGCTTGCTTCTAGTTTTCACATTAAAAACCTACCTATTTGAAGAAGTCATTATTTTTTCAAAGAATCAAAACTAAATTTGCCCTCAAAGAATTATTATAACGTTATACTAATAACAGAGGTCATATTAGAATAAACGTTTGTAGCTATATTATAAAAAAAAAAAAAAAGGTACATAAGAATTTAGGTAGAAGTCATTAAGGATAAATAAAAAAATCAATCGAACGATGAGGCGGTGAATCACAAAGCCGCAACGGGAAACCGCAATGAAACGAACAAGAAATATAGTCGTTCTCTTTCTAACTCGGTATTTTATGGTCCTTGCCTTATGATACCTATTAAGAACTGGGGATGGGAGGTACAGTATGACACAACTTAGATGTAGCATCGGCAAATCGTATATCTAAACTTCACTTCCGATTTACACAACTAATAAAAATCATTCATTATCGCGCCATTCAACGTTCAACAAGATCATTTTCGCCTAAAGTACTAATAAACATGGGTAATGTTGTAGGCGCACTCTTTTCGGGAATGAGGAATACCAACAAAAAAATCTAATTAGTCCGTCAGTTAGATTATCAAAAAATATTGGATACGTATTTTTTATTTTTTCAAATCAATAAGAAATTACAAAGATAAGTCCCGTCAAAGTGCAGGATTGGGGCTTGTGACATCATTGTACAACTACTTTTTAGTACACTTTTTGCAGACCGGAAAATTTTAACGCACTGTATCTTCGTTATTTTTTGTTTTCGGATCAAAATAAAAAATACGTATCCAAAATTTTTTGATAATCTAACTGACGGACTAATTAGATTTTTTTGTTGGTATTCCTCATTATCGATTTTACGTATTTTACCGATGCTCCATCTATGTTGTGTTATACTGTAATCAGTTATCTTATGATAGTTATATGTATCATACCCTGGAATAACATATAGGCTACTTTTTATCCCGGGAAAATTACCTCGAGAACGCGGATGTAACCGCGGGGCGGAGGCTAGTATACTATAGGTATACTCTTGCACGCAAAAACTACTAAACGGATTTTGATAAAACCGGGTGAAACCGCTAGATATCCATACATAAGTCTTCGCGTCGCCTGAGTAGTGTTTCCAAAATCTCCTACCGAATTTTGTATGGCTGAATTTTTTTTTTAAGATTTCGAAAGAAAGACACAAAAATGCAGCCTTGCTGAGTTTGTAGCCGGAGTCTTCTCAGTTTAAGTGTATGTGGAACTGGTGGTAGAGTCTTTTGTAATGTTTGTAACTATCGACGTTCATAAGTGCCTTATCAGGGCCTAAACTGAATAAATGAGTTTTGAGTTCGAATTTAATTTGAAAATTATGGCGATCATAACTCAGTGGTAGACACGTCAAATGCCGTGATGGAAGTCGCGGGTTCGAATACTACAATGTGCTCGAGCTTTCGGTGAAGGAAAATATTAGTATGTACCCGCTTAGAAATAGAAAATATGTCTTTGGTTACACTCAAACAGGGTTGTCACAACTAAATTATTTTTTGTTAAATAAGGAAAGGATTTTTTTTTTGCGCGCCACACAACACAGTAAAGATATACCTAGATAAAGAGATGTAGACCTAACCGTAGGGCAAAAACTTGTGAAATATATTTTTGTACCAAAGTCGGGAAATATTGAAAGATATTTTTGGGTGAGATTGTAGTCAAACAAAGGCCTATACATAGTAAAAAAAATTAAAAAAAAAACAGGTATGTCTTATTCTGGTGAATTCTTCAAGTTCTGTTTTATGTATTGGATATTTTTATCTCATCTTTAAATATTCTAGTTTTCGGGTGAAATACTAAAATTCCATTAATATAATTATTTTGACCAAAGTAAAAAAAAAAAAGTTTCAATCCTAGCCCCAAATGATTCGAATTCGGAACAAAAAACGCCGCATACCTACATCTCCTATCAACCCACCACGCGAGACAGAGACAGGAGACTTCGTGCGGGTCAATTTAAAAATGGAACTATGTGGGACGCTACGTAATTTCGTTTCAAATATGGCCGAAAGGTTCGTTAATGAGTCGTGATTGGTCGCAATTGTTTTAAATTGATATTGATGAAATCCTATTGGTCTGTTTTATTGTTATTAATTCTAGTATGTGTTTAAAAGTACGTGTACATATTTATCTATGACACAGTATTTTGTTAATTTCCACAGCTTTGCTTGGAGAGAGAAAACAAAAATATCTTGTATAGCTGTCCCCCGCGGCTTCACCCGCGTTCCCGAGGTATCTCATGTTGTCCCAGGATAAAAAGTAGCCTATATGTAATTCCAGGGTATCTATCTATGTGCCAAGTTTCATCCAAATCCGTTAATTAGTTTTTACGTGAAAGAGCAACAAAGATACATACATACATACACACAAACTTTCGCATTTATAATATTAGTAAGATTTAAAGACGCGTCATTTAATTTTCACAAGTTGTCACGACATAGGTACGTTGTTTGTGAAGATTTTTACAATTTTACGGGCAACATTTCCGATTTTTCTTTCCTTTGTCAACCTAATTCGGACTATTACGAACATTAAAAAAACCGGTCAAGTGCGTGTCAGACCACGCATAGAATAAAGTTCCGTAGTCACCCATAATGGCACGTGGACTTTGAAGATTGTGTCCGATAGATCATTGTTATGATTTTATTTTTAATATTTTACATGTTTACTTATTTTCGTTATTATTGTATGAAATTTTCCTCTAGTTGGGCCTCTATAACTTCTGAACTAACCAAGTTATCTAAGCCGTTATAGTTTTCCTTTAAAGTTCATCACATGGACTTACATTTTTTGAGATTTTTCGAGCCAGCCGTTTAGCTTTTAGAGAGGGGAAGGATCTAAACCCGTTAGGCGCTCTAGTTATTTCCACGCAGATTGTGGGTTCGATTCGCATCCAACACAGATTACCATCGTGCTATGGTTTCCTCACAAAGATTCCTTCAACAAAAGCTCAAGCTCATCGTAGATTCGAACCCACAACCTTTGCCACGACATATCACTAAGCTATCATCGCCTCATCCATCAAAACAAGTAAACAAATTCAACAATCGACAATCCCAATTGGCGCGGGTGTTACGCCAATGATCTATAGATCCATGATCTATGGATCAATTCACTTTCGGCTGCGCAAGCCGTGACAGTCGCTCAGTCATTGTCAAGGTTACTACTAAAAGTTATGTAACAAGTTTATTTTGGCTATGGTTTATTTTTAACTGCCTCTAAGGAGGTTTTACTATTGTCTGTTTGGTACGATTTAAGAGGAGGCTATCTGTGTATGTCTCCGTCCCTTACTAAACTGGCGGTGACAAGCGAGACAGGAGAAACGTAATTTTGGAAAAGAAACTAAGCCTTTTTTGAAAAAGTAAGAAAACTATTCCCTTTCTAATGGATTTCAGAATGCATGTTAATATTTTTCAAGTTATTTGGATGGCCCAAATAAGAGAAGAATGCATTCTTAGTTTTAAGAAGGGGCATATTTACGATATTTTTCTGACGTCACTAATGAAAAATTCAAATTTAAAATAAAACTATTCCCCGTCACATATTCTCTAGTTTCACATATATTTTTTCCAAATCTCTTGGAACAAATAGTACAGAGAAAAACGCATTTTAGAATCATCATTTCACGTATAGCATCGCCTTAACGGCTTGATTGCTAAAGTAATTTAGAAAAAAATTGGCAAAGAAGTATTCTTTTTAGTGAAAGAATTTTCCGAATCGGACTAGTAACTAGGAAGATTAGCGCGTTCAAACAAACAAACATACTCTTGAGCTTTATTATTAGTAAAGATACATAATAAAATAGCCTCCCCTTCTTTCCCCTTTTATACCTCCCTTCTTAATGGATGCCTACGTTATACAGATTGATTTTGGGAGGGTAGGTCTAGATATAATAGGCCGAAAAGGCGTTAAAATTTTCGAGTGGAAAACAACAGAAATATTTCCATACAAATTTAAAATAATTACATTAAATTAGCATTAGCATACGCTTCACTTCAACGTAAGTCTAACTGAGTACCTTTTAGATTACTCGAGTACTAAAATAGCGGTTTCACCCTCGTTCCCGTAGCAAAAACTAGCCTATTACCTTCGAGGATAATGTAGCTTCCTATTAGTGAAAGAATTTTCCGAATCGGACTAGTACTCCGGAGATTAGCGCGTTCAAACAAACTCTTCAGCTTTATTATTAGATACATAGATTCTAACCTAAAAATAAAAAATCTATTTGGGTGTTTATCACTTCTTTGTTAAACTAAAAATAACAGATAAAAAGAACGTATTTCCTTTACCAACCCGAAAATACTAGCAGCAAAAAACAAAATGGAACCTATCTATAGGTATAGACAATCGATTAAACCATTTCAAATTCCGTCCGGCGTTACAAAAACACGTTATTTTGTTTTACCCGCCAAAAAAATGGCGGCCATTTTGTGTGCAGCATATTGGCGGGACCTTCATGGTTGGTTGAGTTATCAAACCATGTATGTTAGATTAGGTAGATACCTAAATTTAAAGCTCTAGATAGGTATCCTACTTATATTACAAATGCGAAAGTTTGTGAGGATGTATGGATGTTTGTTACTCTTTCACGTAAAAACTACTGAACGCATTTGTCTGAAACTTGGCACATAGATAGATTGTACCCTGGAATAAACCCTCTCGTGAACGCGGGTGAAATCGCGGGGTGGAAGCTAGTATATACCTATAAAACAAAGTCGATTTTTACCCCTGTCTGTTTCTCCGCTTACTACTAAACCACGCAACGAATTTTGATACGGTTTTCACTAATAGAAAGAGCGATAAACGAGGAAGGTTTGTGTATTTAATTTGTAAATATGACAGACTAGCTTCCGCGCTGGTTTCACCCGCGTTCCCGAGGTAACTTATGTTATCCCGGGATAAAAAGTAGCTTATATGTTATTGCAGAGTAGGATCTATCTATGTGCCAAGTTTCATCCAAATCCGTTGAGTAGTTTTTACTTGAAAGAGTAACAAACATTCATCCATACATCCATACTCACAAACTTTCGAATTTATTAGATTATTTTACTTTAGATAATTCATCGAAGGTAAATATTTTACACAAATTTTCTTTGTTTGTTAGTAAATTAAATTGCATCCGTGCGAAGCCGAGGCAGATCGCTAGTAATAGATAAAATAGTTTTAATTTCAATTCATTGTGAGAATAGGGTCAGAGATCTTACTTTAAATATGAAAGTTGTTATAAACAGATGAATTTTGTAAGTTCGGATGTAACATAAATTAATCTCCGGAGTTATTCGTCTGATTCTAAAAATTATTTCCCTAATCGGAAGCTATAGGGTAATTATCTATATAAGTATGTTTTTACAAAAAGAAAAGTAGTATATGTAGTATATCAGTTATCTGGTTGTCCATTATACAAGCTCTGCTTAGTTTGGGATCAGATAACCGTGTGTGAACAATGTCCCAGGATATTTAATTATTTATTTATATTATCTACGAGTTTTATACGCTACTTTTCATCCCGGGAACGCGAGTGAAACCGAGGGTATCAGCGAGATCAGTCAAGTCTCAATAATAATTCTATTTATTCTTATTTAATTCTAAATACTCAGTTTAGTTTGACTAAAGGAAAACCTCAATATTCTTTTTGTTTCCATAAACGAAATCTTTCAATCAAGACTAACCCTTTTACTACCGCTAGTTGTAAAAAAAGTGTCGCGCGGGGTCCGAAATACCCTGCATACAAAAGAAGGATTACTTTTTAAATCCTTATTGTCTTGCGTCCACAATTGTCAAATGTTGCCACTGTGGTCGACTCTTCAATGGGTCTTAATTTTTTTTTACAATGAAGACATGGCGGGAGCTTAAATGGTGTTAATTTTTTGATACATGCTTAAGGTTTTGACGTTTTAAGTCATGTAGGATATTAAAGTTGTTAGGGCAGTTAAGTTTATCCTTGATATAAATGTCAAAATATATTACCAAGTGTAATATGGCACCATAGAGAACGATACTGCTTATATTATTATTATCTGTGTCATATTTTATAGTTTTTGAATACTGATAGCGTGATTTTACAAGCCAGTTGGCGCAGTTGGTTAAGACACCGCCTATCACGCCGCTGGTCATGGGTTCGATTCCCATCCAGGATAAACATTTGTGTGCATGAACATGTCTGTTTGTCCTGTGTCTGGGTGTAATGATCTATATAAGTATGTATTTACAAAAAAAAAGTAGTATATGTAGTATATCAGTTATCTGGTTGTCCATAGTACAAGCTCTGCTTAGTTTGGGATCAGATAACCGTGTGTGAACAATGTCCCAGGATATTTATTTATTTTATTTGGTAAATTTTGAGGTTTACACAAAATACTTTAGTAATTTTTATGGTCTGATCCATTTAAAAGCTTACAAATTACTATTTGACTACTCATAATAACTATCTCACTTAAAAGTTGACTCATAGTCAATTCCCTAGCGAGAGTCCCTTATATTTCATTTTACAACCAACGTTAATTTCATTTGCACATTTAAAATATGCAAAAATCAATAAATCATCACCATTTTCTATTATAAATGTATAAAAAAAGACTGTTAACTTTTCAAAGGGGTTGTGATAATCCCTTTAACTGTCAATAGCTTGGGGTCTTAAAGACCCGCAGAGTCCAACCGTAGCTAATTACACAGTAGCGACGGCAGGGTTATTATAAATGTGACAAAGATTTTTGTTAGTCGTCTCAATTACGCTTAAATGAACCTAAAGTCAAGGTGTTAAGGTTTGTTTCTATTTTGGCCACATTATTACCGGTCAGTTGTAAATTATGAACTGTCAATAGCGGGTCTTTTTGGCCACCGCTCTCTTTGCGGAAGTTTTTTCAATCCTTTTAGTGTTAGCAATTTCCACAGAAGAGTTTTTGGGTAGCTTTGTTGACCTCCTATGGGAATATGCTTTCCTGGTTTTCTGTCGGTGTCTTAGGTTCTTTCTGTCTGTAATTACAAGTAATAAGTTTTTTTGTTTTTTTTTTTCATGTTTTGCTTAGTTGTCTAAGTGTATTTATGTAATTTTGTGTACACTTGGTGAATATTTCAAAAGGGGCGTGAAAAAAGCTCTTCAAGCTCGGCAACACATTGGCAATCCCTTGGTATTGCAAATGTCCATAGGCGGCGGTGACCAATTACCATCAGGTGGTAACACCTGCCTGCATGTCAACCTTCTGACATAAAATGAAAATGTATATAAATAAATAATAAATAACCTGGGATATTCTTCAAGTAATGTTAAAATGCAATACTTATTGTATTTTATTTTATTTGAAACGGACTATTTTATTTGAATATAAAGAGAGAAAAAAATTTATACACACATTACATTGAATACTCCTGCAGTTTAAAGAAAGAAAGAAAAACCATTTATTCTAGACAACAGTACAATAGTACATATATAACATGGTAGAGTAATAGAGGAAAAACAAAAAAGTTGCGTGCTGTCCGGAACAGGTCCCGACCCAGCATCTCTAAGGTTAATAAATTACATTATCTAAAGCCCTATTTCTTTCCCAGGTGAATACGTGATCCAAGGTGACCTGCCCACTGAGCTGGTGAGCTCCGAAGAGTCTCGCTTCGACCTTCTAGAGGAAGCTTTGCAACTTGTTGAGCTAGGAGACGAGGCTGATACTAAAGATGAGCCCAACAAGGTCAGCTAAATTTTTAACCCCCCACGCAAAAACTACGAGGTGTTATAAGTTTGTCTGTGGCCTCATAGCTCCTGAACGGATGGACCGATTTAGATTTAGTTTTTTAAGTTTGAAAGGTATCTTAATTGGGAGTGTTCTTAGCTATGTTTCAACAAAATCCGCTCAGCCGTTTAGAAGTTATGACCAGTTTTCTAGTGAGTTTCGGGGGTTTCTTAATTTTTATTTATTTATTTATTTACTAGCTGACTTCCAGACGTTGTCCTGCCCTAAGAATAAAATAAACTGGGACCTACCTACCTAACTACGCCTACCTACCTTACCTACCGATTTTTTTTTCATTTGAAAGGTTCAACTTCTTTACAAAGACAATAAAAAAGAATTAGCGAAATCAGTCCAGCCCTTCACGCGTGATCTCGTGACCTAGGGAAATAGGGATTCATTTTTATATATAAGATTCAACGGGGTCTTATTAGCCCCCTATTCCAAATTAAATAGTATGAAGGTCGTAACGTTGCATTTTCCGTATACAGTCGGTAGAGGGCAGCAGCAGCGGCGCAGGCGCAGGCGTAGACGCGGAGGGCGCGATGCTGCACCCGGCCATGCGGCATGTGCCGCACCATCCGCTCGCCCACTACCACAACCAGGTCAGTTATACCCTACTAGCAACCCGACCCAGCTTCGGGTATACAAATCATTGAATTTCTCGGTTTTTCTGTACTATAATATGCATGTATTATACATATAAACCTTCCTCTTGAATCACTCTATCTATTGCTGAAAACTGTATTAAAATCCGTTGAGTAGTTTAAAAGATCTAAGCGAACAGACAGCGGAAGCGACTTCATTTTATATTATGTAAAGATTTACCATCGATATGGATCCTAACCAAAAGCCTGACAATCACTAGCTAGTCTCCGTTTGGACGTCTGTCAGAAGCTTACGGATTGATAATGCCGAATTGTATAGTCAAAACGTGTAATAACTTCTCAAGTGGGAAAGCGAATGGTGTATCATATGTTCAGTAATTAGTTATTTAGTGCTAAAATAGTATTGTTTCGCTTTATTTCGACTAATTGCTGCAAAGGGATTCTGACATTTTTGTCTAAGCACAGAGAATTTGTAGGGGCCGGGAGCGAAAAATCTGTAAGTAAAATTAAAAAAAAAAAAAAAAAATATCGTCGGTATCTTACACCAATCAAAGCGAGTTTTTACCAAAAACACGATACTTTTTTTCTTAAACGTGTAGTGATAAATGAATTGATGTCGCCGGGATCAGCCGCCACACACGATGTGGGCAGGGTTAAGTTTGTGGTACAAGTTAACAGCTTAAAGTTTATTTTTCCGACCGATTAAGGTCGATGCTCGACAAGAAAACAGTGCGATAAATTATAATCGGCCGTTTACAATGACTTTACTCTACGAAAATTCATGGTAAACGCCTAAAAATACATGGTTTTAGTCGCTAAAAATCGACATAAGTTCATTTTCTGTTAAAATTTCATAATCCTAAATATATAAAGGAAAAGGTGACTGACTGACTGATCTATCAACGGCTCATACCATGGACATGGACCGATTCAAATTTGGCATTATATCATAGGCATCCGCTAAAAAAGGAGTTTTAAGGGTAAAATAGGGGATCGCGGTTGAAACCGCGGAGGGAAAATCAAGATCTACAATTTAAAAAAAAAAGTATTACATCACTTGGCAATAATTAATTAAAAAAAGTCAACATAGACCTGCTTATGTCTGCTATTTACGTTTAAAACATTGAGTTTTGCCGCCGAAGCACGCAATTATTGTTTAATTGTTTAGTTTATTGCCTAGTACTGGTTCGTAAGGTTGCATTTACAGTAAAATTATTGTTTTGTAGTTTTTATTACCTAGGTTGGTATAGAACAGGTTCTCAAGCAGTTACATAAAAAGAGCGTACAGATTTCCTCTTATAACTTGTACCAAACGCAACTTCGCCTAAAGTCCACAGTATAATCAATCACCGAATGACAATTATGAATGTTTTGGACAAATTGTACGTTCGTCCACTGATTATTTGATTGTCTGTGGCTACTGGACCGTTTGGTGTTTTTATATCATTTATGTTTAATGGAGTAACGATTATGTTTTGCTGTTACTACTGCTTTTAAATTAATTCCAGTAGAAAATTGTATTTCTCGCAGATATTTTTTTTTAATTTTCTCAAGCAAAGCATTTTTGCGAGGAGTACCTACCTTCCTAAGTCATTCTTTTGTTTTTTATCATTTAATATAGATAGATAAAGATCTGTTTTTCGTTGTAACTAAACTGAAAAATATTATAAATGCGATGTTTGCCTTCTCGTCTCAAATACCGCAGTGTCTCAAGTCGAAAGTCTTCGACCAGTGTGTGTTGCCAGTGATGACTTACGGAGCAGAAACGTGGTCGCTTACGATGGGCCTTATAAGAAGGCTCAAGGTCACCCAAAGACCAATGGAGAGGGCTATGCTCGGAGTTTCCCTGCGAGATCGGATCAGAAATGATGAGATCCGCAGGCAAACCAAAGTAACCGACATAGCCCGAAGAATTGCCAAACTTAAGTGGCAGTGGGCGGGGCACATTGCTCGTAGAACCGACGGCCGCTGGGGCAGAAAGGTTCTCGAGTGGCGACCACGAATCGTAGACGTAGCGTGGGCAGGCCCCCCACAAGGTGGACTGACGATCTTGTTAGGGTCGCGGGAAACCGCTGGATGCAGCTAGCGCAAGACCGGCCATCGTGGAGATCTTTGGGGGAGGCCTTTGTCCAGCAGTGGACGTCTTGCGGCTGATATGATGATGATGATGATGATGTATGTTTGTTACCAATCATCTCCGTAAAGGCTGGCTGGATTCGATTGAAACTTGGAATATAGATAGATATTGTACAACTCAACGTTTCAAAAAGTTGATATTTGAAAAAGTCTCTTAATAGGCTAGTTGACAGTGTCAAAAATAAATGACCAAACTTTAACCAATGCATGAAACATCTAAAAACCCATGGAAACATCAAATGCTTTTTATGATTCTTAATTACCAGTAGAACCACTAAGAGTAGATCATTTGATGCTGTGAAACTATGACGTCATAGTGTAGTATTTCATACAAAATTCCATATAAACTATCGTTTTGACATTTATTAAAAAGTAGCTGATTTGATATGTCAGTCAACTACCATTACCTACGAGTAAAGGTTTGAATTTTAGTTACAATTTTTTTTTGCCATTTCAAAAATGTTAATCTCTAACCTGTCATCAAATATTTGCTTAAGTTAAGAATTTTAACAATATGTCAACAGTTTCTTGTATCTCTTAATACGGTAGCAGGGTTGCTATAGTTTCTCTTGTTTGCTTAGTGATGTGCGGATATTTATCGATAAATTATTATCTAGGATTATTGGTTGCCTACTGACTGCGAAAAGTAAAGGTGAATTGATTAGATGTCGTGCTAATTATTGTGTTCAATGAATGCAAGTGAGATACGTAATTTCCGTGTTAAATGCATCGACCTCACCTCACTTAAAATACATGAAAAAAATCAGGAAAAGATTTATAAAATAATTAATATTACTATTATTAATGAAAAAATCTTTTTTAAAATTGCCATAAAAAATACAAAAGTATAAAAATAAAATGGACATAAGATCGTCTCGTAATCGTAACAATCTAAAAACGTAATGAATACAAATGATTGTCTGTATATTAGTCAACTCTGTAATATTAGTGTTGAAGAGGAAATATTGGTACATGTTTATCCCGGAAACGCGGGTAAAGGGAGATATAATAGAAGTAGTATTAATATGATGATAATTATTTATAAAATATGTAACAATTTTGAACTACATAGGCAAGCTGTATAAGTAATTTCCATGTATATTTTTTTTATTGATAACTTACCAAAGGTAGAATAAAAAATAGTGATCAAATTGTCATGTCATTAAACACCGATAATTATAATTTTTAATAATTCATCGATATTTTTTTTATCGATACCTCCGACACCCCATACCCAATCGCAGCCTTTTCGCTCATCCCCCATCAGTATGTATCGGAATGTCGCACGTGTTTACTTAGGGCGCCTCTTGAGACACGCTCACGAGGTATACAAGTGGGTACTTCATCACCTTACAGCTTGTGTGACTCTTATATTCGTATATTTTCTTCAATTTTAAAATTGTTACAAGTTTTGCCTTTACAGGTATGTAGGTATTATTATTTATAACTAGCTATTTCCCGCGGTTTCACTCGCGTTCCCGGGATAAAAAGTAGCCTATAACCTTCGGGAATAATGTAGCTTCCTATTAGTGAATGAATTTTTCAAATCGATTCAGTAGTTTCGGAGCCTATTCAATGCAAACAAACAAACAATCAAATCTGTCCTCTTTATAATATTAGTATAGAAGTATAGATAACTAGCTGTTTCCCCTGGGTTGAATAGCAGTCGGAGATAATGTAGCTTCCTATTAGTGAAAGAATTTGTTAAATTGCATTTGTAAATCAGGAGTTTAGCGCGTTCAAACAAACTCTTCAGCTTTATTATTAGTTAGGAGCGGTTTCCCGCGGTTTCAGCACGTTCCCGGGATAAAAAGTAGCCTATAACTTTCGGGGATAATGTAGCTTCAATTCGTATCAGTTACTCCGGAGATTAGCGCCTTCAAACAAACAAAAAAGATTTTTAGGCTACTTTTTATCCCGAGAACACGAGTGAAACCGTGGAGAACAGCTAGTGACACCATATTATTGTATAACCATCGGACTTACATATGTGTACCTAATTTGAGAACAATTTAACACCGGGAAGTTCAAAATTTACTTTCAAGATTCGACCTTAAGCTTATAGAAGTTAGCAATCACATAAGTCCTATAGGTAACCTAACGCCCTAAAATGACTAAGCACAATGTCTCACGTCAAACTCAGGCCCTATCACGCCCAACCCTTTCATGTCTGTCTGTCTTTGCAGCGTTACTCTGCAACTTTGTTGCTTTGAGGAAAATTGCATGTTGGTTAGTTAGGTATGGTTACGTGTATGCGGTTTGATTTCTCAGTTATATACAGATATACAAACATTATTTTTTCAGGAAACATACCGTAACATAAAAAAACCTAAAATTCCATAAAATATTAAAAATTTCCAAAATAACGAAGATCACAGGACAAAAAAAAGAAGAAAAATCACAAAACAACTCAAAATATATTTTTTTAACTTAAAGTACAAAGTAAAAGAATTTGAAACCATTTAACTAAATATATAAAAAGAAAGCGTGATTGACTGACTGACTGATTGATCTATCAACGCACAGCTCAAACTACTGAATAGATCGGGTTGAAATTTGGCAAACAGATAGCTATTTTGACGTAGGCATACACTAAGAAAGAATTTTTGAAAACATAACCCCTAAGGGGGTAAAATAGGGGATCGCTGGTGAAACCGCGCGAAGTAAAGCGAGTTTATCTATTCTATATACTCGATTCTGCAAAGTATAACCCGACTTATAATAATTGATTATAAGGTAATTTCATTTTACTTAAAACGGGTCTATTCGCGCATAGAATATTATCAAAATATAATTTTGACTAACCTCGACGTATCGATCAAGTTGCATTGATCGTGGTCACGAGTGGACTGGAACAGCGGGTCAACATGTTGCTTGGCGAGAATTGTCTCCAACTACCCGCAATTGGTCTTGTAAAATATAACTGTCACGATCACGGCACACCGTACTAATTGTATCAACACACCTACTCGAACGCAAGTCACGGCGGCGCGTACACTTACTTATCACTGGATTCCACGCAGCAGATAACTTCAAACCACCTTCCCGGTTGAAATTAGGATATTTTTTAATCTCAATCGCTTCTCGAATAATAACATGAATTGTGTTCGCGAGAGTTGTTCAAATCAAAATTTTCGTCATTCATAATGATGAGAATAATAGTCCCTCAAAAATTTTGCTAATCATTGAAAAGTAACCCTGTTCCTATTCGGGGTTCTTCGTGTCCTGTAACATGAAAGAAAGAAAAAGATAGTAAGAACGAAAAAACATGAATAACGTTATGCCCAGAATAGGTCACGACTCAGCATTGTGCTAAGGTTAATCTGTAACTAACCCTCGCGCTGATTTTCAGTCGGGGCCCTTATTTCCACCTCGTAGGTAAATACTAGGTATCTACCCACTTTCCATTATTTTATTCGTGTATTTCAACTCTTAACAACATGAAGTTGTATTTGGTATCTTTATCTAGCGGACGTATCTACACGAACATTCCCGAACAAAGACCGAATTCCTCCGATGACCGAAAGCTGAAGACGGGTCGCATCGCATGGCCTAATGTCTTTTCTATGTGTATTGCGTAGGGCTGGCACACAACTGTTCATGTTAGCTTGTATTTTTTAATTATTTAAATTAAAAGTTTATTAACTTTTTGAATTTATAATAAACTAGCTGGCCCGGTAAACGTTGTCTTGCCCTGAGAATAAAAAAAATGGGACCTACCTACTACCTACCCCTACCTACTAGTACCTACCAATTTATTTTGTGATTTTTTTATAGTTATTCTGCTATTCTCAGCATTAGACAAATCCAACGAATTATTAAATACTAGCGACCCGCCCCAGCTTCGCACGGGTGTACAAATCTTTGAATTTCTCAGCTTTTCTGTACTATAATATGTTTGTATTATACATATAAACCTTCCTCTTGAATCACTCTATCTATCGCTGAAAACTGCATTAAAATCCGTTAAGTAGTTTAAAAGATATAAGCAAACAGACATCGGAAGCGACTTCATTTTATACTATGTAACGATTAAGCATATTGAACAACGTTGTAAGTACTTAGAGATTTGGAGGAAATTCTTATAAAGCATTCATCTAATATCCATGATGGGATGGGTCATCATCTTCGCGAACTGTCCTTATCAGATACAATTTTTTAAATCTCATTTATTTTTCTCGACGTTGACAACCCTAGCTCAATTCGGTTCATTAGTACGAATCCCACGTTGTATCCGTTCGTCTAGCCTTTCATCTAGCCGATAGATCGCCATCTCATTTCACTATTAATACAAATTATACCTTATACACTTTCAGTTAGAAGCTATATTAAAGTGCATGTGAAAGAGGAAAAGAAAATTATAAATTACATTATTACAATTTCTCATCAACTTGCTATATATATTTTTTCGTCCTGTAGTTATAGTATACTATAGCTATCCCCCGCGGTTTCACTCGCGTTCCCGGGATAAAAAGTAGCCTATAACCTTCGGGGATAATGTAGCTTCCTATTAGTGAAAGAATTTTTCGGATCGTACCAGTAACTCCGGAGATTTGCGCGTTCAAACAAACAAACTCTTCATCTTTATTATTATTAGTAAAGATAGAGATATACCTACTTACCTTCTACATTTTATGTACCGAAATATATAACTAGACTAAGGTCAAAATTATAATCAGTCGTTTACCATGAATTTTCGTAGGAAAAGTCATCGTAAACGCCCGAATATAATTTATCGGACCGTTTTCTATTCGGGGAACATCGACCTAAGTACTTCCATAATAGTAGTTTATGATACTGTTGCATAATAGGGGTTATTAACTACGAGTGTGAGTTTAAGTACCGAGCCGTAGGCGAGGTTCTTAATAGTATCACACGAGTTTTTAATACCTAATTATGTGCAGTATCATACAGTACTTTATCTAAACTCATATAAATAATGAAATTAAAAAAAATTGAATTTCTACAAAAAAAAAAAAAAAAAATTGCTATTTTTGTGACATTTTTGGTCAAAATGATATGTGTAGGCAAAAACAATAAAATATAATCATATACTTAATCAAATCCGTGTTGCCAACTCGCAAAAATTCTTACCTCTAAAGTTCAAGTTACAAAATTTGTTACATTGTCATCGTCAAATTGAATTGATTCTGATTGATTATACTATTGATAGGTCCAAAGTGTACTTTAATAGAAAAAAAGTTATTTTATAGCATTATCTTGGGAACAACAACTGTACTATAATGAATCATTATAGACGGGTGTGCCTAAAGTAGCTCATTAAAGTACTGATTTTGATTTCATAATAAGAACATTACGATATGAGAGTAGATAAATAACTATATATCCTGGGACATTGTTCACACACGGTTATCTGATCCCAAACTAAGCAGATCTTGTACTATGGACAACCAGTTAACTGATATACTACAATATAGGTAATACTTTTTTAATAAAACATAATTTTACTTATGAAATCTACATCGTATTCTAGTTGTATAATAACCACTATATAACAAATTAAATAATAGTAAATTATTTAATCAGCCATTTAATACCGTAATAGGTATATCATAATTATAGTAAATAATGGTGCCGATTCTGTTGTTTACGAACTTAACTAATATTAGACAAGTCACCTCTCTTTCATTTTAACCTTATTGAAAAAAGATAGAACATTTTTAATGCTGTCAGTTTAATCCATACCGTCGTAATGTACGGGTAAATAGTCGTGACCAATAAAGATCGCGCTTAAATTCACGTTGAAATGTGTGATCGGATTAAACTGACAGGACTAAAATATCTTGCATCCCTTTCTTATATTTACTATTAGAAAGAGATATGGTGAGATTAAATTTATTTTAGTTCGTAAACAACAGAATCAGCAACAATATGTCATTATATTTATTAGAAACTAATATACGAACTACATATAAATTGCTTGTAAACACCATAGGGAATATGCATGTTTTTTTTTTGCTTTAATAAAAGCTCGTTCATATAAGAAACAGTAGGAGAAAAATATCTCTGATAACCATCAAAAATGACCATAATACAAGCCGTCAAAGATTTATTCCTATCTCTTTCTAGCAAAACAGATTTTAGCATAGAGTTTATATGGCCGTCATAGTATACGACGACACATCTTATGTCCGATCTCTCTGTCTAATCGCTGTCTAATTAGTATCTTAAAATGCTTATATCTTCCGTGTTTCGTGGCCGATTTTAATTTTACTTTTTGACATCTTTTTAACGGTATTTATATTTGTTAAGAAATGATATAAAAAAAATCATGCATATTCCCTATGCTGGTAAACACAATTTAAAAACTACCAATGCCAAGTATTCTGGATTCGAATGCGGCGTGTTTGTATTCAATGACAAATCGATTTATTTTGACAGATTTACCCTACAGGTGACGCCGGGCCACCTGTATTGTATAGGGTGGGCATAACAAATTATGTGTTGTCAGAGAAGCAACCTCTGTTACCAAAACCGCCAAGTATCACAGATTATTAAATAGTACTAAAGTATAGATAGGAATCGAAGGAACAAATCCAAGAAACGCTTATACGCTTGACGCACGTCAAATTAGTTATTTTTGTCATTACAATTAAAACTCTTTTCCATTGAAATATAAACTATAATCACTTGAGATATTGTAGCGTTCCACCGACTTGTATGGCCGATTCCATAATGCCAAATATGTCTTGGCTTAACTTGTAGAAGTACTGGATTTGAATATCATATCGGGCTGTGACTAGTTTTTATGTAGAAATGTTTAATCTGTAGATCTTGCCTTTCTATTTAGAAATAAAATGCTAGACATTTTATTGGTTTTGGTATTTTTATTACAAATAAAATAGAATATTATGGAAGACTGCGATAAGTCTACGTCAAACTAAAGTTCCCAATTTGAAAAAATCTTGTTCGTTTTAGCACATGAAATAACTTCAAGAGGTACTTCTAAGCCATTTGCGGTTTTAAAAAGTAATTTTAACATTAACAGTCATTTAAAATATGACAATGGTAGGCGTAGGTCTGCGAGAGTAGAAAAAAAGACTATTTTGTGTACAATACTTTTATTACCTGTTACCCGCAAACTGTCAACGCATCATTTGTCAAATTCCTACTGTGTCAAAAAAAAGCAAGGGTGAGTAGGACAGCATCATACATTCTTTATTCAATTTTTTAATCTAAGAAGGTTGATTTAAAATTCTTCTATTTACTCTTTGATTATCGATGCGATGTCGATAATGTCACCTGTCATATAGCAAAGTGCAATGGCGGGCCATACTAAGAAAACCTTTAATCCTATTTTATCTTGGCAATCGCTTTATATTTTTGCAATGTGATTGTATTGGGTTATGAGACGGTTGTTGTAGAATATTGTGGAAACAGTATTTCAAGTAAACGACTGGTTTCGAAGCATTTATTCATAGTTTAATTTGAAAGTACGAACTGAAGAGGTTTATAACTTTAATTATGTGTAAATTTATTCATTGGAAAGAGTGCAACTGCTGTAATACAATAGGGAATCAGTGGAGCGTGAATTGATAGTTCCGAAAATCTACATATAAATGACTTTATTAAATTATTATCTAATGCGGAACTTACGAAATTGGTATTTAAATATATGTTTTAATTACATACCTAAAAAAGAAGATTACAGATAAATGTTTTGTAACTTGAACTTGACGTTCTAAAATAATGTTTTTTTAATTTTTAAGTGTCCGTTATTAAAAAAATGTAATAATCAACTTTTAACAAAAAAAAAGTAAAACCTTCAAATACAATCAAATTAAATGGAACTACCTTGAACCTATACTGAACTTAACGCAAAAATATTTTTTAATGTCGGTTCATAAACAAAAAGTTAAAACAATAAAAAAAACACACCTCCTTTTTTTGAAGTCTGTTAAAAATGATTTTTCTTGCTTATCTGAACTCTAACAATCTACATACATTTTAATACAAATAAAAGCCTTTCTACTTTCATACGCGAATGAGACATGCCATCCTTATTATCGATCAATGATCTATAGATCGCCAGCGGATCTATAGATCGGCGGGGTCAGGCGCGGCAATTACGATCCTATTCACTTGTTCAGTCGTACGCGAGAGCATTAAACATCATTATGTTGCAGTTGAAGTGGGGAATGTAGGCAGTTATTTAAATTACTAGGTTAGTACGAAAGTAACATTCTTGGTCTTACATTTTATATTCAAACATATGAATAGACCTCTTCTACTAGTTCTTACTCGTACTTATTTGCTGATAACGGATTGTGGTCAAGCACAGGCCTATACGTACGTAGTAAAAAACAATGAATTTTAATCTTTTGAATAGTTCATCGGTCATGAATAACATTAATTAGGAAAAGATTTAAAAAATTTACAATTAAAATCCTATTTTTATATTAATATTTTTTTTATAATGTAATCAGTCTTCATCATATAAATAATGATGTATCATTTATTTACATCAAATATACAAATAATGATTATTTAAACTTATAATTAAAGGCGGTTAAAATATTAAAATGTAATTAAACTGCCCGAACTTTTTATCCGTATCTAGACATTACAGAAAATCCCTATTTCAAACACGATCAGCTACATCAAATGGTAAGATTCTGCGGACTCCAATTTCGAACTTTCATATTGCTCTCAAACATTCTTTTTTTTTCTATTATATTTTTTTTATAATAATTACATTTGATTGAAATTACGATCTTTACAAATTTATTTATTATATTACTACTACAATATGAATGAATTACGTATTAAAGCCATAACGGTCGGTAGAGGTTGATTGAAAATGGAACTCTTTGATTAGATCGATTTGTTGAGGATAATGTCATCTGACACATAGACAAACTTTCATGGCAGGTATTCTATGGAACCTTTTATGAAAATCAGAATACGATTCGGCGGGTTTTGACTATGCAACTTTTGCTACAAGAAGATTGTTTCTACCAAAATTTGTAAGAAATAAAATGTATGGGATTTTTTTTGAGACTTTTGTGGTAGTTGATTTGATTAGCTAAGCACAGAAACAGTTTTGGATTGTTTATTTATAAATTCTGTAAAAATAAATAATTAAAGTTTTGGATTATGTGTCCTCGACGAAGAGTTTGAATTTCATGTTTATTTTCCATTTTGAATACTATTTTATTTAAATGCGAGATGAAACTAGGGTAATGAGGGTACGCTTTTAGATTCGAATCCTACAATGAGCTGTCAGCGAAGAAAACAAGGCACAGGTAGTGTACTTTATAGTACTAGCCTTAACCTCCACAGATTATTAAATAGTACTAAAGTACAGATAGGAAGCGAAGGGCCAAACCCAAGGAACGCTTAGGCTTGCCACACGTTTTCTTATATTTGTCATAACAATTAAAACTCTATAAATATTGAAATTGAGACCATAATCACTTGAGATATATAAGACAACGTCGAATTACTTGTAAATTAAGATTTTTGTCATTACAATAAAAACTCTATACGATTGTAATTGAGACTAAAATCCATTGCGTGACCTCCTTTGACTACATTACTTACCACAGTGAAATTGTGATCACAATACAATAGGGTAGTTGACTGACTTATCAAATCAGCTACTTTTTAATAAATGTCAAAACGATAGTTTATATGGAATTTTGTATGAAATATTACATTATGACGTCATAGTTTCACAGTATCAAATGATCTACTCTTAGTAGTTCTACTGGTAATTAAAAATCATAAAATGCATTAAATGTACAACATATTTGATGTTTCCACGTGTTTTTAGATGTTTTATGCATTGGTTAGTGTTTGGTCATTTATTTTTGACAGTGTCAACTAGCCTATTATGTTAACAAAAAAATAACGTAAATAAAATAACTTGAAGAGAAGATAACCGTTGGTTTAATATCGCAGTTATTGTCTGATCGATGTGCTGTAAATGATCCATGGATCATTATCGATCGATCGAGGCGCGTGAGCTTTTTCTACTACATTCACTATCGTATTATATCTGCATCTAACTATTGTTATGATAAACTATATTTTGCCCTGCGGTTTCATACAGATATTTTTTTTACATGAGATAGATTCGCGAAAAAATCTTTCATATAAAACTTGCTCAAAATGTAAGGAAAGTTTGAATTTATTTTCTCCAATTTAGAGTTGGAAAATGTATTGTAAAATAATGTACTTTATTTCTCTGAAAGTACCTGGTTGACCGAGCTTTACTCGTTTATTTTTTAAACGACGTTTTCTAAAAATTAAACCTAGCTAGATCGACCGAAACCCGGAAAATTACATGAAAATCGTTGGAGCCGTTTCCGAGATTCAGATTATATATATACAAGAATTGCTCGTGTAAAGGTATACGAAATTTCTTTAAAATCGCTCCTCGACCATGTTGTTGACAAATAAAAACAAGTTATATTTGAGTTCTATTTTAACTGTGACCTTGACACTGGTAACTAAATGGTTAACCTGATAGATTAACTCAAGGCTTTATTTGACAGTGGTTCTCAAATTTGTTGAGATTGCCCCCTTCTGCTTGAACTTTGTTGAAGGAAAATTTGCTTACAAAAATATAGCCAGTTATTTTCGTTATCGGTGGTACTTTGACGGTGGTAGGGTACTTTGTAGTACCCACCTGGCTGGCTACCACCCTCAAGTTGAAAATCTGTGGCCAAGCACCTTCCAGTGTGTTTCGACAGCTGCACTTGAGAGCCAGTGACCACGGTGAGATTATAGTCAAACACATGCCTATAAAAAAAATAATCGTAATAAAGAACTATTCCTTTAGTTTCATTCCGTCATTTCAGGAATAAATATTTAAAATCGAGGATATTTTTTTTCAAGACACGGCAAAATAGGTTAGTTAGAGATATTTTCTCCAATTTACTATTTGGACATGATCATATTTGATACCTCTTCGCTTGTAATGAATTTATCTTAGCTCGCACTGTCCATTGCTGAAAATAATGTAATTTGTTTTAACTACTTAATAAAAGTTTGATGGTACTTAAAAACTCATCATACCTAGTCCCTACATAACTGCGAAAGTAACCTTTTCACTTTTAAACCGCTGAACCTTTCGCGATGAAATTTGGCACGCAGATCGCCTATGGTATGGAGATGGACATAGGCTACTTTTTCTACTTGGAAAATACAAGTAGTAAAAAGGGGCGATAAAAAGGGGGCGCAGCTTTAATATTTGAGAACCATAGCGACGACTCCTAACAATAGAACACTTGATTAATTCGGGAATCATTCGTATGTGACATTAAAAAACTAAAAAACAAGAAAAAAAAGGGTTTTCTACGAATCATTGTTTCAACAAGTTTTCCTGTTAAAACCTATTTAAATAGGAGTTTTTATTTGTCTCAATTAACTGAGACTTAATTGTTGACCATTTTCAATTGGTGATCGAAACATCCTAAGAATAATTTTGTACCTTTGTTGACGTCATCGCCATGTTGGAGTGGTTAGTAAATACACTTATCACGCAGGTCATGGGTTCCATTCCCATCCAGGCCAAACATTTGTGTGTGAATATCCAGGTGGCTATGATTTTATATCAGTTATCTGGTTGTCCATAGTACAAGCTCTGCTTAGTTTGGGATCAGATAACCATGTGTGAGAAGTGTCCCAGGATATATACAAAAAAAATAGACAGAAATAGTAAAAAAAACCGGCCAAGTGCGTGTTGGACTTCGCACATTTAGGGTTCCGTACCAATTAGGAAAAAATCACGTTTGTTGTATAGGAGCCCCTTTAAATATTTATTTTATTCTGTTTTTAGTATTTGTTGTTCTAGCGGCAACAGACATACATCATCTGTGAAAATTTCAACTGTCTAACTATCACTGTTCATGAGATACAGCCTGGTAACAAACGGACAGACAGCGGAGTCTTAGTAATAGGGTCCCGTTTTCCGCTGAAACCTAAAAACAATAAATCTTAAACTTTTTTTTAGCATCACACCTTTACTTTGTTTTTTGCCAATTATTTATAAAGTGCAAAAAATTTAAGACGATAAAATTGTCTTTGAAAATTACTCTACTTTTTTTTATAGGCACTGGACTCATGTCAAACTTCCTCAGGTATAATAAAATATTAAACTAAAGTGAAGTATATAGTTACTCGGTCAAAATGATAATTTAAAACAGTACTTGCTCTACATTTTGGGTCATAATCTAGGAATTTAGTACACTCTGTCTGTACGAGTAGGGTGACCATTGTTTGGTTTTATTGCGGACAGTTTTGAGTACAAATTTTGAATGTGTATTTGCCACACACTACTACCTCAGAAAAGTTGCCAGTAATAAAAGTATTCACTCTTTCTCCAATCCAAGTAATAATCTATTTCTGGTCCTACTTCGACAGATATAAAAAAAAACTCCATAATGTAATATAGAATGTGGTTTGTATATTTAATATAGAATAAGTTTTTGATTTTACATTACTTTTAAGTTTATAGTTTGATCAAGAGATTGTGGTCAAACACAATAAATTTAATATAATAAATAATCAATTTTTAACAAAAAGAGTAAAACCTTCTTCAAAGGCAAAATTTAAATGGTGAGCTATACTGAACCCTATATGAAAAGATTATAATAATTATTTTAGGGTTTAAAATAATTATTATAATCTTTTCATAAACAAAAAAAAATGCGTGAACAAACAAAAAAAATACAACCGATTCTTTTTGTTAAGTTCGTTCTTTAGCGTTTTTAGCATATCCTAATAAGACAGTCCCACTAAAACCCAACGCATGGCCACCCCATTCTAAATCACCCGAGCCCGGTCATGTTTTACGACTAGTGGTACTAGGAAAGCATAAGCTTTCGCCGACATAACACTTTTTATTTTTTTTAAATTTATCAATAAATAATTAAAAATTACTTGGGACAGTATTAATGTGTAATTAGAAAGAATCTTTTCTTATTATTATATCCGATTAGGGATCGGACATAAACTTGAAACTTACTTTTAGTAAGACTAGCTTCTGTACCACGGTTTCACCCGCCTGCCCGCCATATTTCCCTAGCTAGATAAATATCCTATGTGTTATTACAGTATGAATATTCAGCGTACCCAGCATTTGATACAGGGGAGGGGATGTAACATTGTTCCAATCAGTTTCAAATATTTTTGTTGAAACTGGTAAAATATTGCGGTTTTCTGATAACTATTTTGCTAACTCCATATTCAAACAATGCTTCATTGCTCCTGGAAACATTCTCAATATTGTAATATTTCTAACGATACAAATGATGTTATCAATCTCACTTAAACTCTTCGCCGTACTTTCCGGGAAAAAAATCAAAATCTCATTTATTCAGTTTAGGCCCTGGTAAGGCACTTATGAACGTCAATAGTTACAATCATTACAATAGACTCTACCACCGGTTCCACATACACTTGAACTGAGCAGATTCCGGAAAAAAAATTGTCCCTTAATTTGGGCCCCCAACCAATTTTGACACAGGGCCCATCTAAAGCAAGCAACGCCACTGGTCTAACACCATATATCACATATTTTATAGCTGATCCCCACAAAAAAGTATCTAACAGGAAAATAACCGTACGAAGAAGCGTCAAACACAATCAATCAAAACTATTATCAAAAACGGCGCTGCGGATTTCTAATTACGTTCGACATACGTACGCAGAGTGTGGTCGAACCATAGAAATCTAATAATCAGTATTTAGAACTACCTTAATATTAATCGAGAGCATTTGACACAGCTGCTACAACTTAATTTAATACATGAGAAACTGATATTTTTAAGCTTGTTTTATTAAATACTAGCTATCCCCTGCGGTTTCACCCACGTTCCCGGGCTATAGTTGTTTCTAATAGTGAATCCCTCGTTTCGAAGACATAGCGGAAAAAAAGACACAGGCATTATAATATTAGTTAAAATAAAGATGTCACTATGTATGATGTGTATTTTAACGTATAGGTAGGTATATAATGTAATATTTTAGAACTCGATACAAAGCTACCAACTCTTACTATCATCTACTGAAGCTGAATTGAATTAAGCTTCAGAATGTAAAGAAAAAAGTACCAATGAAAAAATTACAATAAAGAAAGAACAATATAATATATTCCTTCCAAATTAAAAAATTATACGTAGATTAACTAAGTTTTGCGTAAGGAAAGGCTGTAATCAATGGGTAAGTAAGTTACATAGAACTTTAACCCGATTACTTTTTATTTACAGCGAATTGATACAGTAATTTTAATGGTAATATGCATGGCCATTATAGATTTCCACTTATAAATTCTTAAAGTAAACTTTAATTAATCTAATCTGAATAAACATTTAAATATTACTAATATTATATAAAACATATAACTATTTATTTATTTGAAACATAACAACTATTAGGTATAACATAAATGAAATATTAAATTAAAATTAAACTATAACTATCTATCCTATATACAGAGTAACTATAAATAATATACCGCATTTAAATCGCCGCCTGCAGGCAGGGTCCCCAAAAAGCTGGCAACGTTACCTCGTTGAATTGCGAGGCTGATGCGCTGCCCGAGGTAAGTGCCAGCTCTTTGGTCACCTGTGGTATCAATAAGGCGTCTGGACAGCTCCCTAACCAAACTGCGAGCATCTTGACCCCAACTACCCATAGTTTCGACCCCAAACGGAAGAAATATATAACTATCTCCAAGACAAGTATATTTCCTCCGCTTGAGGTTTTCCGCAGCGTTTGCGGCAGCGCCCGCCACCCGTGATGAATGTTGGACGTGGGAGGGTGCAAGGGTGTCAGCACATGTGGCGTCCCATACCAGCGGCCTCCCACGACTCCAAGGAATCAATGTCATACCGTCAGGCCTCTTTCCATCGTCACGCGAGATACCGTTTACTTGTTTATTGGCAACACGTCACTTCGCCTCGGCTAGTACAAAATATACCACTTCTATTGTCGTCTATTAAGATGTCTTACGGTTGAGTCTTAAAGAAAGCCGAACGGTCTGCGAAGCCTCTTTACCGTATTACCGTTAGAAACTTACGGTGGTAGAGATGTTGAAAATTATATGATCGATCCGATGGGAGATTTCGATTACTAATTCTTCAGTATTCGAATGATGACTCTTTTTGAATGTAGCCTTACATGTGACTGAACGAAAGATCCTACTTAATAATAAAATATATGAGAAAGCTTGTGAGGATGTTCCTTACTCTTTCTCGTAAATACTACTGAAAGGATTTGGATTAAACATGGCACATAGATAGATCATACCCTGGAATAACATATAGGCTACTTTTTATTCCGGGAAAACATAAGATCCCTCGGGAATGCTGGTGAATCGTGAGGTAGCATTACTAGGTTATCTAGCCCTAATCTAATTAAAATCTGTTGATAGAAAAAAACAAGTTTTGATGTTCCTAAGTACTCTTGCGCACCAAATCAGTAGGTACGTTTTTACATCATTCTACTTACATTCGATATTTTTATGTCGAAGAACTCGAATACAATGTTTTCTTAATCGAATCGTTTCGATTAATCGTTCCATTTCGCCCATCTTTAGCATAGTTTACGCCGGTGCAATTCTGGCGATTTCACACCGACATATTAGATGTTAGTTTTTTTTTACAACGGACAAGGCACTGGCTCAGCTTCGTACGGTGCCGGACAGTGATGGCTGACGCGCGGCGCGAAACGCGCGCATTAGAACATGGAACACGCGGGAAAACCGAAGCGCGCGGCGCTGTCACCGTGACAGTTCACCAACCATAGAGAATTAACGATGTGATTATTTGTTTTTAATTAATTACCGTTTTGGTACCTGATAATTTAATCCTGTGCAATATACCACGAGTGTGGACAGTCTGATCGTGTGCAATATTTGTTTATATTAAGTGTTTAGTTAGGTTTTTAATTTTAATTAAGTTTATTTATAATGATGGATATACATGAGTATCAGGTGAGTACCAACATTTAAATATTATAATTAAAGTTGAACTCAAGTTTAACTTACACAAATATAAAAATAAAGGTTATATGGATACAAAACCTTGTGAGCAAGTTTTTACATGTTAATAAAAAAAAACGTTAATTTGAAAGCTTTGTGTGTACACCTTTAATTCGTTTTTAATAAAACCAAAATATAATGAAACTTTTTTACAAGTTGTTAAGCTTCCGCGTATTAATTATTTAACACCTACTTGAATTATAAAATAAGCTAACTTCACTAATATCCTAATTTGTTAAAAAACATTAATTTTTAAAGTGTTTTTATAATGGTACTAGCTTCCGCCCCGCGGTTTTTTTTTTTATCAGTGGCACAGCCTTTCGGATGTTTTATCTTGTAAAATTGGATTTATGCTATCTGATTCCCTGAGCTGGTTAAAACAGAGTCTTGTAAAAGTTACAAGGTAACCTCGGCTCTATCTGACGTAAGAAAGTGACAGAAAGTTTTCTACAAAAGAATGACATTCAGTAATTTGACAGTTGAAGGGTTACAAAGTTTTTGGCAAAATAAATTGTGAGTTGGTGTAAATATGAACGGAATTGAAAGAAATTAAAATTTTATCAAGTTTTTTGCTAATTGCAGCTCAGTTATAGGACATATACGACTATTTCATGAAAATGTTACTAATATACCTTGGAGCAATATGTTGATGATTTCTTTTGTTATTAATCAGTAAATATACTACCATTCTTCTCGCAAATAACATGTTAATAACTTACGGCTTATAACTGAGCTGCAATTTGCAAAAAACTTGATAAAATTTTAATTTCGCTCTCCAAACGAAGGTTTACCCTTATACGAAGAACTTACATGCAAAGTAAAATTGCGTGTCTTTTAGTTATACTTTGTTTCTATTAGAAGAAAATAAAAAAGGTAATTACATTTATTAATAGTTAATAATTATTCTTATATTCCACATCTTATATGTATACGAATTTTTAATGTTTCATTTAAATTTAATTTAATTTATCATTTGTTCTTTACGCAAACTATCCCAACATTAACAGTTTTAATATGGTAGCATCGAACTTTAGAATTACTTTATGTCGTCTGTGACTGAAAGTCCAGCGTAAACTGTCCAGCCTTATCAAGACTTAAACAGTTTCTATTTTCTTTTTTTTACATTGAGCCAGTTGATCTTTTGATCACCACCCTAATTCTGACTTATATAGGATATGTTCCGTCATCCCCCATTGTCACTTCAGCCTCGTATTTAGCCATGTATTCATTTTAAACCATAGATGTTTGGATCCTCAGGTAAATCGTCAATTTTCGTCAATTAAACCCAAACAAATCTCCAACAAAAAACAAGTACATCAACTCATAGTTTTTGCGACAAAATTGTTACTTCCATCCATATGCTTTGTAAAATTATCTGTTTCAAATGAGAACCGAACTGTGGACCTTGAAACGACCGTGGCGAACAACTGTTATGCAATTTTGGGATTTAATTGTATTCAATTAAAGCTCATTATGTGTTGTGACAGTTGTGGTTAGCGTACTACAGTTTAATTCTCGTTGTTGTCAAATTACTATGTTATTTTAACAATTATCTGAATTATAGAGCGTTTATGGATATAGGTAGTAAACCTGAAATAAATTACTAGCTGTATGATTTTATTCCCATGCTTCATAAAATAAACGTAGTATTTGTCTATGGCTGGCAATAGTTTGACACTGACAGCGATTAAGGCGGGAAATTAGCACGCTAGTTTTTCTACTTGGGAGATTTTAAAGATATTTAACTGTTTGGGATGAATTAAAGGATTTATAATTTACTAGCGAAGTAGCGACCCGCCTCACGGGTTCACCCGAGTCCTCGGGGGATCTTATTTTTCTGAGAGATAAAAAGTAACCCTAATGCAGGGTTGAAAAACATTGAGTGATTATTTGCTTATTTCAAATAAACAGAAAAATGCACACCACACCAAAAGCAAAGATTTTTCCTTTCCGCAAACGCAATCTCGGGTATCATTAGACCGGTGACAGACCACGTGTGTACAATTAGGCCCCCGACACACGAGTCGCGTGCGGTAAATTACTATGGAGTTACATCTATGTATAATTTTGTGACACCTTGAGTCGGATGCAAGGTCGACAGTCAGTGACGATACTTCAGTATTCTGTTTAATTTATATGTCGCCTTTGATGTGGAAGATTTTATTTACTTAATAGCTTACGCCCCGCGGTTACATCCGCATTCCCGAGGCACCGTATTTTTTCCCGGGATAAAAAGTATCCTATGTGTTAATCCAAGTTATAAACTATCTGTGTTCGAAATTTCATCCAAATCCGTTCAGTGGTTTTTGCGTGAAAGAGTAACAAACATACATCCATCGGCAATGGCTCAGAGCCATACAGCCTTGTCTTGTTTACCGAGTTTTTCAAGTTTTTACGAGTTGCGCTAGCTTGATTTCACCTCCAAAGTGTGGGCGGTAATTTTACGATTATGACAGTGCCTTAAACTTAGACTTTTGGATAATTTGATGAGCCGATTCACGCGAGGTCAGAAGCCACGCGACATGGTTCTTCCCACTAAGGACAAACATTTGTGTATATGTACAAATGTTTGTTCACAGTGTTGGTGTTAATAACTGAAGTACCTATACATTTACATTTATATGTAGCATATACTGATTTTCTTAATGCAAGCTCTGCTTAGTTTGGTACAGAATAAAAAGAAGTATGTCGTATTTGGGATCAGATACCCATGTGTGAAGAATGTCCCAGGATATTATTATTTCCCTTGCAAAATGAATACTCAAACTGAAACTCATTTATACAATTTAGGTCCTATCATGAATGTCAATAGGACGGTTTTGGTAGGCCTTAGGCGCTGGACACACAGAAAGGATGTAAGACGAGGACGGGGCGCGGCCATACCTACATATTATGTGTCTTCTCTTATATAGAAACGTCGTGTCTTTTCTATATATTTTGCGTCGCAACGCTTCTATACATATTGTATGAAAGGGACGCGGAAGAGACATTATGTCCCCGCCCCGTCCTCGTCTTACGTCTTTTCTGTGTGTCCGGCACCTAAGGCCTACCAAAACCGTCCTATATATAATATAACCGACAGTTATTAAAAAGGGCCAAAACCCAAATATGAGCAAATAAACTTTTTACATTTTATTAAAGTGAAAACTCATTAACTATGACTATGCAGTAAAACGACTTTTTAAGACACTTAAGTAGGTACTTCGAAATTAGATTTTTGTACTTACTAAGCAATCTTACACCGTTATAAGTTTATATACCTTTTATGTATCTGAGAAAGTATACTTATGATTTTGAAGAGTGAAAATTCGGTCAAGTGCGAGACGGATTGTTGTATAGTATTATTTAATATGATGTGTTTAATATTTAAGTATTATAAGGTGTGAAGATAAACGACGCGAAGTGGCATTTCTTGAGCATGCATGTATGTATAGGCTTTGAGTGCTTACAACCTTTTTCTCAGACCACAGTGAGATTGTGGTCAAACATGAGCGTTATACATAGTAAAAAAATAAAACCGAACAAGGGCGAGTCTGACTCGCGCACCGAGGGTTCCGGAATTTCCTATGGTACTTTAAATACCATAGACCTTTTATAGGTTTTCCTGTAATCTATAAGTAAAGAACTAACATCTGTAATTTTTGACAACATTATTGGCCCAGAATAACTTTAAAACAATTTATCTTAAAATAATTTAAAAAAAAAAAAAAATATCCTCACAAGGAGCCCCCTTTCATTTGATAGAACACACAATGTAGTTTGCAAAACATTTTTTAATTTTTAATTTACCCCTATAAAGTAGCCCCCCCCCATGTTAGAAATTAATTTATTAACGTAACACGTTCATGTTTGGGTCACCAACACACTTACGAAGAAACTAACTCGCCAGCCAGTCAATAAAAAAATAAAAAGCAAACAAAAAAAGAGTGTTCTTAAAAAAAGAACAGATTTATAACGTTTTACTCATAAACGGCTACTCTCATTCCGCACGCGTGCCAGTAAGCAAATAATGACCATAGACAAGTATTGTTGACAGTGTACACGGTGGTTTACAAGTGCTGTGCCAACATTAGCTCCGTTTTCACCGATGTAGGTAACTCCTAACGGCCGGTTGTTCTAAAACGGTTTTTAAACTTTTTTTTTCTTTCGAGTGTTTATTTGATTTACTTTTTTTTATAAAATAGAGGTAAATGGGTAAAGAGATCTGAGGATGTTTAAGACTATGATGTAGAATGAGTTACATCGTAAAAAAAATATAAATATTAAGTAATTTACATTATTAGAAACTAGTTTCCGCCCGCGGTTTCTTCCGTGTTCCCGAGGGATCTTATGTTTTCTTAGGATAATAAGTATCCTAGATGTTTGTCCAAAGTATTATCTATTTATGTGCCAAGTTTCATCCGTTTGGTCATTGATGCGTAATTGAGTCCCAGACATTTAAACATCCAAACATTTATTATATTACATGATGTTTAAATATGTACCTTATAGCTACAATGAAAATAAGTCTTGATTACTTTAATGATCGTTCATTATTAACAACTTTTTAATTTTAACAAAAATGACATTTCATTCTTAAATCTGTCTTCTTAAAAAATTAAATATATCATTGGAGTAGGCAAAAGTCGATACGACATAGCTGTATGTTTATCCCGCGGGTTTATCGTATTCATTGATAAACAAACGATTATTACTAGTATATAAGTACTACCATGTAACTTAAATAAAATTATCTTTGAAATTATGATATAATAGTTACCTACGTATCACTGAATAGTCGTTTATTTAAAATAAACGGCTCTTATTTGAATTAAACTGTCATAAAATTGCGTGTAACTTGAAAAAAAAATCAAATTACATAACCTAATAATTTAATAGCAACGTAAAAAAAAAACAATGAAGCAAATAACAAGAATTCATAAAATAACTGTACCGTTCGTTGGTAACGTTCAAGCAGTTAAATAAACGGACGTGTGCCCGAAAAAAAATCGAACCGTAAATTTTGATGGTAGCGGCGAGAATTCACGCATTGACGTCAAAAATCTTGTTCTATCTGTGCGGCTTAAATTATTCCACCATGCAGGGTTTGTTTTACTAATATTTACTGAAATGTGGAAAGTTGTTGTCGGATTTCGCGCCAAACATTCGAAAGTAACCGTAGGTTTACCTTGTCTATGGAATTTGCCAATCGGTGGGTGATTCTAGAATGTCATCGTCGATAATCATCGTGATCTGTTTTGGAGAGGCGGAAGACGGAAATACGCACTTTTTTCTATTTGAAACCAATGTGTACATAATTTGAAATGAAAGTACTGTTGAACGGCGATAATTTACTGATACATACATTATTTTTTAATGTAACAGATTTAATTATAATACTTAGTAGACAATTTGAAAAAAATCTACCATAAATTTTGTCCAGTCATTCGGTTTCTAAGGTTATACCGTTATCATAAACAAGGTGCGAATACTCATTGTAAAAGTCGAATTTCCCATTCATTTTTTTTTAATTCATGTTTGAACAATATCACAGTGGTGGAAAGCACACAAAGCCTAGAAGGGTCCCCTCCACAAGGGGCTACACCTGTTGGTGCTCAGCGAAAAATTTTCATCGTAAGGGTGGTAGCCAGGCAACTATCACCGTGCTAAGCATTTTTTATGAACAATTGAACAACAAAAAAATCCTACTGAAAATAAATTCATAGACAAAAATCGGTTTTTATTTACCGATAAAATTGGCGGTTAACCGGTAAAAATGAAATCCGGTATTAATAAAATAAAATCAAATAAAGCCACCTTTACTGAACTATCTCCTCTTTTCTTTTGCAGTCGTTGATGCGATCCATGTCAGTGGAACAACGCTGGCAGGACCTGGCCTCCTTGCTGACCATCCCCCCGCCGCCGGACCAGTACCAGCATTACCATCATCACCACCAACATCCGCATTCGCACCCGCATCCGCATCCGCATAATATTAGGTGAGGAACATGACAATGCCCCCTATTACCTAGGTACCAGTGGCGAAGGGTCCATACAAGCCGATTCCTATCGGCTAACCTTTTAGAAATCCCAGTCCCACAGATTCATAATTTCAAAGCCACTTTTATATAAAATACACTGTAATTAAGTTATCGGTGTTTTTTGAACGGCTTACCCTCGCCACTGCTAATACCTTTTTTGTTTAGCCTGCTAGTATGCAGTGGCCTCGGGACTTGAATTTATACGCGATCTTTATTGGTCATGACTATTTTTGACCAACGAAAAAACTACGGGATGTTATAAGGTTGACGTGTCTGTCTGTGTGGGCTCATAACTCCTGAAGGGATGGACCGATTTTGATTTAGTTTTTGAAAGGTGACTTAATCGAGAGTGTTCTTTATTTATTAAATTGGAAAATTGGATGTGTTATGTTTCCAGCGGTCATGGCGCGGCGGCCGGCTACGGTCCGAACTACCACGCAACACATGCAATACCCAGCGTTCCTGACAAACATCCTGACGCATATGGTGAGAGAATCTTACTACCAACATCAAAATTTAAAAACAATCCCAATAGAACCGCCTTCGAAAGCACTAAAAAGCATAAAATAACTATGTAGGAACTCTTACTGTGTTGAAGTCAGCGAAAGTGTAGTTCAAGGCCCATGGAAAATATTGGAAATTGTTATGGAGTTTTGAAGTCCCTTAAAAAGAGTTCCAATGGCGCCACCAAATACGCCAACTATCGCCATCTATCAATCACGTCACGAACAATGTTGGAAAATATTTCAAGCTGTCAAATAATTGTGTTTATCATTATAATTTACGGGAAATAGTCGTTGTTCTAATGTGGACTAAATTTACCTTGATAACTTGAAATTAGAGTAATTTGGCTAGGACTAAGTTCTTATGGTTTATGATAGAAAGAGATACAGTGAGGCTAAATTAGTCTAGTTAGAAAAAACGGCGTCAGTTTAATCTATCTATCTAATATCCTTTAAACGAGCAATTATTATATATAGTATATATATATATAATCTGAATCTCGGAAACGGCTCCAACGATTTTCATGAAATTTAGTATGCAGGGGGTTTCGGAGGGGGGCAATAAATCGATCTAGCTAGGTTTCATTTCTAGAAAACACAATTTACCAAAAAAAGAAACCGAGTAAAGCTCGCTCAACCAGGTACTCTTCATTAAAAATCGAAAATCAGCCCGACGACGGACCCTATGCAAAAATTATTGTAATGAAATTCTATCAGTATTATTTTTTTATCAGCAGGTGCCGCGGCTCCACTAGAGGGCGCTTACAAGGTGGAATCAGCACATCATCCGCAACAGCACGATGGGCTCTATTACCAGGTAATTAGGCTTATTTTTGGATTTTGTAGTACAATACACATTTTTTTTTTCACGTCATTGAATTTTTTTTTGTTATTTTTATTAAAATATCAGCTCCACAATGTTGTACAACAACTGTCTCATAACGCAATACATTCACATTTCTGAAATATGCAACGATTGCTGAGATACAAGCGGATTAAAAATTTGCACCAAATTAAGAATTTGTAATTTTTATCTATGTTAATTGACATAGATTTTTTTTTATCATAGAGTTTGATTATTTGATTATCCTCATTCTATTTATAAAAAAGTTGCAGCAAGCCCATCGATATTAAAAAGACTAGACAGTTACACGAAAAATTGCAAGTTGCATTGCATTTTATTGGCTGCGGTATGTAATCTTAAAGTTTAAAATTAGTATATTGTTTTTTACAAATCAGGCAATATTTTTATTTGCTAATAATAGTTTAACCACTTTATAAAGTACTTAAAAATAAAAGTGGTCCATATATAATGCCTAGAAGAACTCCAAATATAAAATTAATACAAATCTTCCGTTGACAGAATACCACGACGGAGATGCCCCCGCCGCCGACCAATCAGGACGGCTTCCTGCAGTCCATACTTAACGACGAGGACCTACAACTCATGGATATGGCGATGAATGAAGGTACGTGCTATTTTTTGGGTATCAGTACATCGTACACCGGCCATAGAAGTTCAAGTAATTCGGTCAAACAGATCGGTTCTAACAGTTTTAAAGGCTTGAAGCAGTCAAGTTATGCATCGACAAGAGTTGTGTTTCTTAATCTACAGACGACGTTTTATGCCTGCCACAGACGTTGGAATTATTTGATAAATAATTCCAACGTTACCAAAAATCATATTTCTTTATGCCATTTGACAACTCATTAATTTTATATGAAAATAAATTAATATTATATTATTATTCAAAGTGGATATGATCTAAAGACGGTGCTTCGGGAACTAGGAGTGAGTTTAAAAAAACTCTGTTTACTGTTTGTGCTAGTGCTGCACTCTAGTGCCGAAACATTGCAGTAATACATCCTATTTGATTAGACTGTTTGTACAAATTACTTGAACATCTATGGCCGGCATAACAGCTTATATCTCCGAACTGACTCGACGAAATTTAGTACATTTTTTTTTTCAAACTAGCGTACGGCCTACATAGTGATAAGCGTTTACACCTATGCATTCAAAACCGGAGCATCGTCCATACGTTGACTGATCTTTCCCCCTCCCCGATGAAGTCTGGTGACCTTACACACTCGCAACAACACTTAATTCTCACCTGTGTTGGTCCACAATCTCACCGTGGTCAGTGATGATGTGGCCAATGGTGGTAAGCACGCAAAGCCTAGAAGAAAACTGGCTCTCAATTGCAGCTGTCGGAACACACCAGAAGGTGCTTGGCGACAGATTTTCAACTTGAAAGTAGCCAGCCAGACGGGTACTACAAAGTACCGTACCACCGTGCTATGGTGTCCTCACAATGTTTTCCTTTACCGAAGCTCAAGCTCATTGTAGAATTCGAGCCTGCGACCTTCGTCTCGGTATCCGACGTCACTACCACTGAGCTATCATCGCTGAGGTCACTCAAAATATTGAGTATGGTGTCAAAATTGAAGCTTACACCTGCGCCGTCAAATATTTGCTGAACTTGATGATAGACCTTGGTATAGATACCTACCTAATTATGAGGCATGTGGGGCTTCCCCACCTAATATTAACGTGGCTAAAAATCTAATAGAATTTCTAAGAACTTATTATGAGTTTTGCTCGTATTGAATATACATACATATAAGTAATTTGTGATAAAATGATAATATACGTTTTTAATATTTTACTACTTACTGATAGTATTAATAAAAATGCAGTAGTTTATGTTGTTAATTTTTAATCCAGGTTAAAAGGGATCGTCCAAGGTAAGCCGCGAAATTTGATTCGCGATAGACATGTAAAATAAAACACTGGTTTTCATATGCTATATAAGTATATTATCCAACCTTTTATACCCACCTTGACAAACCTTTTCAAAATCAACTACTTACAATAATTATACAATATTCCTCTAACAAATCACTATTAGTAGGTATATTTCAATAATTATTGTATTACAATTAAACGATACTTGAACAGGGAGATGTTACCACATTGAGATGCGACGACAAAAGTGCCCGATCTTAGCATGGCATCTTGCCTGCCTCATTATAGATACCTATAGGTAGATTGTCTGTGTCGTCATGCGCTGACAGATGTTGCTAGTGTAAAATATCATGGCAACAACACATGGTAGTATATTTACTGATTAATAACAAAAGAAATCATTGAATATTTTATAATATTATGTAAGGACAAAAATATGTAACGACGTCGAATTTATTTTTATCTTATCAAACCATGATAATCCACAACTATAATTAACTTTGAAAAAAGATTAAAACCTCCTTCAAAAAACATTCAACCGAATTGAGAACCTTTCACCTTCTTTTCTTTTGAAGGAGGTTAAAAAGGTCAATGTATCATACATAACCAAAAAATTTAATTCTTATTTCAAACTTTGCTGTACGATAACAATTTACGATTATTTACAATACTTATGGGCGTATCTAGTATTACGTGATATTCATACATCTATGGTCATAGTCCATGTTATTAAAGTTCGTAGGTAATAAAAAGAAATATAATAATTAATGACAGATTAGTCTAAACTCTAAATGCTCGAGTCATGTCATAATGAGTTAGTCATATCTGGTCATATCTAACTAATCATCGGCCATCTTGTCTTTTTAACATTATCTACCTTTATTTAGGACGTCACTATCGAAATTTACTGTGACTCAGATAATAATATTGCTTTGTCATTATTGTCGGCGAAATTCACCTGTATTTTTTTTTTTTATCTGGAGTAAATAGTGAGCGATGAATAGCAGTTGTTTGAAACGCGTTCGAATAGTTCGATTTTTAAATGTTCCATTTCAAGGTTAAATAATGGTAAGGTAATGTTTTTAAAATTATTAATTATTCCGGCCAGTGCTCTTATTATGTACATATTTGTTTTAAGTATAATATACATATATTTTTGGTTTACATTATCTGTATTTATTCATTGTGAGGTTATTTTCATGTTACCTGTTACCTACCCACTTTGCAAAATTTGACAATCTTACCACAGTCGTTTATTGTAAGTTAGGTACGTAGTTTAAACATTACTGATTCTCAGCGACTTTTGTCATTTGTTTCCAACCTCGGCAACCATATAATACTTATAATCAGCTGACTACATTATTACACGGCAAATATTTGCACAAATACATGGCGGTCGATGCGTATTGATGTGGTTATATTATACATCTATTTACTTCATAATTGTGGTTTATCGTCGCGTTGTACAATTTATCGACTTATTGTATGGGTACTCACATATACAAATAATCAAAAAAATACATACTGATATATAGATATGATTTAAATATGACCTGAATTACGTCACAGCTTAGTAAAAAAAATATGATTAGTCATTTCGCGCGAAGGTGTGCGCGCGGCCGGACTATGGACGGCGCAGTCCGATTGGCGCGAAAATGTAATTATATTTTCAAATATCGTGATCAGGTTTATGTACGAAAACATGTTATGCATTTGATTTACACCTGACACTTTATAATGCTAATATAAACAACAGATAGTGCTATTTACGTTGTAATTATAACGGGTTTTATTAGTTGTTACGTTGCCTATCTGTGCTGTGACATTTCGCTTTGTTGCATGGAGTGGGATAGTGCCCTTTTTAGTATAAAGTTCTAAATTAAAAAAAAAAATATTATGCAATTTTGTTCGTACTAAAACGTAATATATCCAATATGGGAATCTTTTCATACGTTTACAGGTTATTTGTGATGAAATATAAAATTGTTAAGTGACTGAGAAAAAAAATACGACTTTTTTAGTGACTGTGAAAAAAAAATTGTTGGACTAATACGAACTTTATAAAACTTTTTTTGGTGCTTGGTAACACTGGACCACTGGACACTTTTTGGACTTTAGTTGTGTAGCTGATTTGTGTCTGTTTGCGAATAAAAGCCTACTTATGTCATTCTACCTGCATACACGTATGTCTAAGGGTAGAAAGGTGCATAATACGGATTGCTGCATTTGTCTATGCAGATTTTGTTGCGCTTTAAGACGTCCTAGGACTACCTGCGACTCGTTGACCAAAGTCCCTGTCGCTGTACTAAAAAGATACAACTTTTGTCTATGGTCCTTCAAATACAGAGGGTTCTTTGATCCTTGATACAGTAGAAAAACATTGTTTTCTATATTTAGTAAGCGAAAGATAAAATCAACAAACAATGGAATGTCATGAGTTTGTTTGAGATTGGATTCTCACTTGCATAACTGTTTACCTAGCTTTTGTATGTGACGTCATAGAAATTTCCCAGAGGAAAAGGCGTGGTTTCATCGCTTGATTAAAAAAAACTAATGAAAAGCCTGGTAATCAAATCAAATAACTATACTCGGAAAGAGTTTTTTAGAAAATCTAAAAGCGCTGGTACATAGCTGAATTTAAAAGAAGAATACAGCGCCACAGATAAGCACGAGGAACACGATTGCGCCGATTTGAAAATCGAATATCCGCGCGCGATTAACGAAGCCAATTACTTTTTATTCAAACGTAGCTAAGATAAGAAGGATCTATCGCACGAATATTTTTATATGATTCTACGTCACAGTTTAGTAGATTCTACACGAGACACATAAAATATAACGGTGACCGCCTTCGTAATATTCCGAAGTATATATTTTACAATCCAAAATTAAATTACAAATAGAGATTGAAGACATTTTAACGGATTGAAAAAACAATGGATTTGTCAGTCGCTTCCTACGCTTACGGGGATCCTTTCTACCCTGCGCCATATTTGACGAACCCTCTACTATATCCGGATCCGGCAGAATATTTGAATTCGTACTACAAATACTATGACGGTAAGATTTATTTATTCGTCTAAAAAAATAAAAAAAAATATTTTTTCACTTCCTTTGATAGTAGGTAATATACTTTGATATCATGTAAAAGAGTTATTCAAATTTAATCAAGCTTTATCTATATATTAATCTAAATACAAATAATACAAGAACATGAGATAACTTTTTAATATGACATTAACGTAAAGAATATTTACTCGTATGTATTTACACTTTGAGATAATATTGTTAGTTGTATTTATAAATAGATATTATTACATCTCGATCGTGGCAAAATTAGAACGTTTGATAAACGACATAAGGTTGATAGTTCGCAGTTTGAATTTTTAACGAATATTTAGTACCTTTTAATTTAATACTATAAACCTGCACTTTGGTTCCTTTGTTACAATTTTTTTTATACAATAAATTAGACAAGCAAGCTTACGGCCCGCCTGATAAGCGGTTACCGTTGCCTATGGACGGTAGCGACACCCGGGACAGAGACCATATACTAATCCGCGCCCCGGGCATTACTCGTGCATTGCCGACTCTTCCTCCCACCCCAATGAGCTCTGGCGACCTTACCTTATGTCCTTATTTTTTGATAAGGAACCAATGTATAGATTTAAATAGTTTCAAAAGCATAATTAAGGTGAATCGGCCGAAAAGCCCGCTGAGCGCGCCTCATAAATATGCCAATTGATTACTGTATGTATTTATTATGCTTTTTAAACTATTAAAATTCATACATTGGTTCCTTTTCGATAAATAACGCGTAAGAATCAATGTACAGTTCTATAATATTTTGAATGCAAAATGAATACATAGATAGATCTATAGCCATATCTCAGTGTCGCGAATCACATTTTGACAAATAAATGACTTATCACTGAGCTGCAATTTGAAAAAAAAAACATAATAAAATTTGAATTTCGAAATTTGGAACATCTCCCTTATAACATAAAATTATCATACGTCTTATCTCAGGCGATAATTACAAAATTCTTGTATTCTTGTCTTAACTATACTTGAAATTAATGTAATAAATTAAAACATAAAAATATCCGTTAAAAATTCAAAATTCGACCTTGTAATCGAAGAAGAAGACCTCAAAATCAATAATCATGCGTTACGTACATTGAAATATTTATCTACCATATGATAAAATATCAATGCAACTATGATAATATGCAATAATGATACAATATTTATTGCTTAGGTAGATTGCTAAGTCATCGATGATAAAAAAAAAAACGGGCAAGGGCGATTCTGACTCGCGCACCGAGGGTTCCGGAATTTCCTATGGTACTTTAAATACCATAGACTTCAAGGTTTTCCTGTAATCTATAGGTAAAGAACTAACATTGACAAGCCAGTTGGCGCGTTTGGTTAAGACACCACCTGTAGCGACGCTGGTCGTGGGTTCGATTCCCATCCAGGACAAACATTTGTGTGCATGAATATGTCTGTTTGTCCTGTGTCTGGTTGTAATTATCTATATAAGTATGTATTTATAAAAAGAACAAAGTAGTATATGTAGTATATCAGTTATCTGGTTGTCCATAGTACAAGCTCTGCTTAGTTTGGGATCAGATAACTGCGTGTGAACAATGTCCCAGGTTATTTATTATTATTTATTATCATTTGTATTTATTTCAAAAGTAGCCTACATGTTATTCCAGGGTATGATTTATCTATGTGCCAAGTTTCATCCTAATATGTTCAGTAGATTTTACGTGAAAGAGTAACAAACATTAATCCATACTGACAAACTTTCACAATTATAATATTAGTAGAATTAATAGAGAACAAGTCATAACATGATTATCAAATTAGAATCTTTATGCGCGGAGTCATACATACATACAGTATGACACAACTTAGATGAAGCATCGGCAAAATTCGTAAAATCGATCGTTCCCGAAAAGAGTGCGCCTACAACATTACTCATGAGTTAAAAAATGATTGGCGAAAATGTTCTTGTTGAACGTTGAATGGCGCGATAATGAATGATTATTATTGTGTAAATTGGAAGTGAAGTTTAGATATAAGATTTGCCGATGCTACATCTAAGTTGTGTCATACTGTACCTACCTACTTACGGCATAAATCGGTAATCCAATATCTATGCCGGAAGTGTCCAATACTTTTGATAACAAATAGCCTAGTCACTTTTATAGTCGCTGGGACATATCGTAATTTTTTTTACTATATAGTTATAGTTCTGTGTTTTTCTGTCGCCATGCACCTTTCGGTGTGTTCCGACAGCTGCACTTGAGAGCCAGTTTCCTTCTAGGCTTTGTGTGCTCACCACCATCGGCCACATCATCACTGACCACGGTGAGATTGTGGTCAAACACAGGCCTATTCTCCCTGTGTACAGTTTTGATGTGGCCGATGGTAAGCACACAAAGCCTAGAAAGCAAGTGGTTCTGAAGTGCAGCTGTCAGAACACACTGGAAGGTGCTTGAGGGTGGTAGCCAGCCAGGTGGGTACTACGAAGTATCCTACCACTAGTTTCCTTACATTTTCGTTCACCGAAAGCTCAAGCTCATTGTAGGATTCGAATCCGCGACCTTCGTCTCGGCATTCGACGTCACTACCGCTGAGCTATCATCGCCTTCATTAAAAGTTTATGTAACTAGATGCCCGATGTTCTACTAAATATATATGCACGTAAAAAAGTAACAGACAGACGGTTACTTTCGTATTTGTACCTAACTAGCTGTTCCCCGCGGGTTCCCTCGCGTTCCCGGGATAAAAAGTAGCCTGTAACCTTCGGGGATAATGTAACTTCCCATTATTGAAAGAATTTTTCAAACAAACTCTTCAGCTTTATTATTAGTATAGATATATATATATATATATTATTCAATATGAATATGGATTAGTACGGATAGCAAATAACATGATGACACCACCTATCGCGCCGCCGCCGATCGTGGGTTCGATTCCCACCCAGGACAAACATTTGTGTGCATGAACATGTCTGTTTGTCTTGAGCCTGGGTGTAATTATAAGTATGTATTTACAAAAAAACAGTAGTATATGTAGTATATCAGTTATCTGGTTGTCCATAGTACAAGCTCTGCTTAGTTTGGGATCAGATAACCGTGTGTGAACAATGTCCCAGACTAATTATTTATTTATTTAGAAAGCCAAATAAAAATAATTAACAGGCTGAAGAAAATCTGTTGTTAAATCGGACCTATTTTTTTGCTTGTCTATAATTGGTAGTGTGTTTGTTCCAGGGATGTACACGATGCGGATGCTGGACGGGGCGAGCGGCCACCACGCCCCACCACACAACCACTCGCATATGATGATAGCAGGTGAATATATATATTACCTATTACTCGCGATTTCACCCGCGTTCTATATGTCTAAAATAGCCTGTAGCGCTAGGTCAAAAATAAATGACCAAACACTAACCAATGCATAAAACATCTAAAAACACGTGGAAATATCAAATATGTTGTACATTTAATGCTTTTTATGATTTTTAATTACCAGTGGAACCACTGAGAGTAGATGATTTGATGCTGTGAAACTATGACGTCATAATGTAATATTTCATACAAAATTCCTTATAAACTATCGTTTTGACATTTATTAAAAAGTTGCTGATTTGATGTGTCAGTCAACTACCCTATTTTCTGAATCTGACCAGTAACTCAGGAGATTACCTCCTACATCACGTGTGAGGGACACACACACACACACAACACCCCCCCCTCACTCTACACACCTCACATACACAAACACACTCACACCCCCACACATTATTTTGTAATCATAGCTTAAGTTATTTAGGCACTGGTTACTGTCGTATAGAGAATCACTGGCGCCCATAACACAGTTTTTTTCTAGCTTGGGAGCCAGACCCATATACTTGTGATTTATAGCCAAATAGTTTTTATTATATCTATGTTTTTCTTCTATCTGACAAATAAATCAATATTATTATTAACTGAAGTACCCGTTGACAGAGCGTGACTCTGCATCAGACAGCGCGGTATCTTCGATGGGCTCCGAGCGAGTGCCGTCTCTCTCAGACGGCGAGTGGTGCGATGGCAGCGACTCCGCTCAGGAGTTTCATAGGTAAGTTATCTCTTTATTTATTTACACAGTGTCACCCAGAAGGGAAGATCTTCCGCCAGGTTGGGTCATTGTGGGATCCTCCAACTGTTCATGTTGGATTCTGTCTTACAGTGCCGGTTTTAGCTCTACCAGCACCCTGGGCGAGATGTGATAACCCCCCCCCCCCCCCCCCTTCTCCCGCCAACTAAAGGGATTTTAAGCCATTATAGCCATTTTATCTTTAGACTTGAGAATTTATTTATTTATTTAGACTCGAGATAGCAGGACTCGCTCATGAGCGACCGGAAATAAAGGTGGGCCTGGCGCCCCTTTACATCTGGCGCCCTGGGCGATCGCCCTACCGCGCCCTAGCCTAACGCCGGTACTGTCTGTCTAGTATATGCTAATGCACCAATAAACTCTGTCAGCGCGATGTAGCTTGTATGTAGATTGTTGTGGCGCCATCTATCCATCGGTGTGTGAACTATGAAGCTGACAGGGCTTTTTATATCATAGTAGTATATAAAATGATAAATTCAAAATAACATCTCAACTTAGTTAAGTTTATCTGCTAAAAGAAATTGAAAATCTGTCCCACTTGTGTCTGGACTCTGGACCCACCAAATGATAAACGCTGGTATATAAGTATAGAAGCACAATAACTTAAGGCTGCCTTTCCACTAGAGATGTGTTATGCTATGCAGCTATGATGCGATGCCGTAAAAGCTAAGCTATGAAACTATGTGACCGTTACCACTGATGCTAAGTTATGTAGCAGAGCGAGTAAGATGTGCTATGAAGATGCGCCGCGTCGACTTTCGTTGACAAACGCGCGCCACAAACTGTGGAAACAGATTCAGGGATGCTTTCGCCATCTTCGACACCCATGTCACTGAAGCGATTTTGCCAGCAACCTAAGGTCACACTCCGTTATTTAAAGGAGCTAGGAGGCTTGGGTAAAGCTGGCAGGGGGGATGCACAATACACCCCAAGCGAGACGTCAGTGCAGACCTCATCGCCCCCACATAGAATAAAAATAAGAAACGCGCGCCTACTGTAGGTACTCTGCTCTACACCTCGCAACCATCCATATAAAAAACCATAGCCTAATAAAACCCGTTTCCACCAATGCTAACTAATCAATATGATTGATGGATATCACTTTTATAGCAACGTAGCATAGCACATCTCCAGTGGAAAAGCAGCCTTACAGTCTGTGTTTTTTTGGCAGTTCTAAATTCCGTCCGTACGACGGTGCGTACGGGCGCGACCGGTCCGGAGCGGCGCCGCATCAACCGCAGAAAAAACATCACATGTTCGGCAAGAGATGCTTTCAGGTAACTCATTATTACTTCATAAACGCTATTTAACTAAATCAGTGTTATAGTTTCCTCCGCTTCACTCTTTCGATCACCTTACGTCACGTGTCAGATAAAGACTTCGGAATTTTAACTAAATGACGTTTGTAACTTTTTTATGAATAAGACCGAATAGTATGACACAACTTAGATGAAGCATCGGCAAAATTCGTAAAATCGATCGTTCCAGAAAAGAGTGCGCCTACAACATTACTCATGTGTTTAAAAATGATCGGCGAAAATGATCTTGTTGAACGTTGAATGGCGCGATAGTGAATGATTTTTATTAGTTGTGTAAATCGGAAGTGAAGTGTACGAAAACAATTTGCCGATGCTACATCTATGTTGTGTCATACTGTAAATATGTAAAGACTGACTGACTGATCTATCAACGCACAGCTCAAACCACTGGACGGATCGGACTGAAATATGGCATACGGATAATACGGATGACTAAAAAAATCAAATTAGTCCGTCACGCGTCAGTTAGATTACCAAAAAATATTGGACACATGTGTTTTCGTTAGTTCCGAAAACAAAAAATAACGAATATTTCGGAACTAAAGAAAAAACGCAAGAGTTTTAAACAAATTACATGACGGACGTCACGTCTCCAACAATTATCAAAAAAAATAAGTGACACCAAATTTCAGGAGTGACGTCATCTCTCTATAAAAAGTCTACTATACGTGACGTCACGCGAAATTTCAACGCACTCGTTATTTTTTTTCAGAACTAAAGAAAAAATATTTTTTGGTAATCTAACTGACGGACTAATTAATATACATTTTTTTAGTCATCACCCCTATTATGATAAGTAGCTAACAAGTGTTTAATTCCCAGGAGCCGTCGACGCCGGCCCTGGAGCCGGTCCCGGCGGTCCCGGCGCGGCCCAACGTCGTCAAGTACGAGTGTCCCGAACAAACATACCACCATGATAACATGCATATGCATAACGGTAACTAAACACTACTATATCATCATTTTATTTGCCAAAAAATGTGTTTAAAGATGTGTGAAAGATGATGTGAGTAAAAAAGGAGTGAATGCGGATATGACGGATAGAAGAGCTGAATGTAAAGAGTACATATTATAGTTAAAGAAACTTTATTCTCAAAAAAGAATTTACATTCACTTAAGGTGGAGGCGTCGGTTGGAGCGCGAAATTCAAATTTTATTGGGTTTTTGCTAATTGCAGCTCAGTTATAGGTCGTAAGTTATCAACATGTTATTTGCGTCAAGAATGGTAGTATATTTACTGATTAATATCAAAAGAAATCATCAACATATTCCTGCAAGGTATATTACTGACATATACGACTATTTCATGAAAATGTTACTACCGCTACTACGCGCTGCAACCGAAGGCTCCACCTTAATATGAGAACTTAAAAAACTAAATATGTAGGTACTAAAACTACTGATGGTAAAGATATTGCGACCACTAATGATTGGGAACGGGGCAGGGAGATGATGATGATGTATTTATATATATAGGTCCATTGTTATACAGTGTGTCCGGGAATGAACAAGCGATATTTTAGGTACTTACATTTGAACACATTTTATGGAACTTTTCTTTGGATCAACCCTGAAAACTAGAAAAAAAAAACTTTTCACACAAAACATCTAGCTTGTTCGGTCAAAATGTAATAATATGTTCTCTAATAATAATATTAATTGCAATGTGTGTTCGACAGTGGATTTCACCCCCCGCCACCAGCTGGCGCCACCTATGACATCTCTCCAGCCCGCCCTAGACTTGAACACCGCCCACTCGAGCCACGCTTTATTACAGGTAATAAAACATTAGTATTTTTGTCTCTCTCTAAAAGTTTGTTCAAAAAAAAGAAAAAAAAAACTCATTTATTCAGTTTAGGCCCTAATAAGGCACTTATGAATGTCAACAATTTTTAGACTCTAGTTTTTAGTTCATGTTCCCGTGGGATAAAAAGTTATGTATATTGTAATCCAGGATGTCAGCTACCTCAGTATAGTGTGAAACAACTCATTGGAAAATCGTATATCTACACTTCACCTCCGATTTACTCAACTAATAAAAATCATTCATTATCGCGCCATTCAACGTTCAACAAGATCATTTTCGCCTAAAGTACTAATAAACATGGGTAATATTGTAGGCGCACTATTTTCGGGAATGATCGATTTTACGAATTTTGGCGATGCTTCATCAAAATTGTCAAGCCGTTTGAGTGTAGAAGTAAAACATGCAAACACACTCACAAACTTTCGCTCTTATAATATTAATAGGACTAGCTGTTGCCCTGCGGTTTCAACCGCGTTCCCGGAATAATAAGTACGCAAAGACCTTCTGGCATACAGATAGCTATTAAGACAAAGAAAGGATTTTTGAAAATTCAACCCCCAAGAGGGTAGGGGATTGGGGGTGAAACCGCGGGGTGGAATGCTAGTTTTAATAGGGTTCCGGAACTCTAAAAAACATTACACAAACACAAATTTTACATTTACATAAATGTTTTCCTCCTACTAGTCCGGAGTCCCGAGTCCCGGGGCGACGGCGGTCCGGTTCGGGTACCTGTCCCCCGAGCGGGTCCGCCACAACCACACCTACAGTGCGCCCGCGCCGCATCCCGACCATAGACCTGCCGCTGTCAGAGACAAACGAGGTCAGTGCACCCACCATATACCATATACATCACCACCGACTAAAATAGGCTAGTTGACACTGTCAAAAATAAATGACCAAACACTAACCAATGCATAAAACATCTAAAAACACGTGGAAACATCAAATATGTTGTACATTTAGTGTTTTTTATGATTCTTAATTACCAGTAGAACCACTAAGAGTAGATCATTTGATGCTGTGAAACTATGACGTCATAGTGTAGTGTTTCATACAAAATTCCATATAAACTATCGTTTTGACATTTATTAAAAAGTAGCTGATTTGATGTGTCAGTCAACTACCCTATTGTCACAATCTAATAAAGTATAATATAACTTGACACTGGCAAGAAGTTATAATGTAAAGTTTTGGTTGCCGTACTAAAAAATTTAAGAAACACCCGACACAATAAAAAAGAGGTGATCTTCAAACGGTCGAACAGATTTTCTTGAAACCTAGCTGTAGCGACCCCTGTCCGCTACATAGTTCAGACACCGATGGATAGATGGCGCTGCAATATATCAACACTATCTACATACAACCTACATCGCGCTTGTGGAGTATGTTCGCGCATTCACATATATTTCAGTATAGAAAATGTTGATGATTTCTTTTGTTATTAATCAGTAAATATACTACCATTGTTGTCGTAAATAACATCGACCTATATACAGGGTGGAATTTTGTAATGCCACCTGGAGGGGATGTACTCTTAATACTTTAGATAGAAAATTTTGCTCAAAGGAAACATTCCTTTATTTTTGAAAAGAAAAAAAACGGCATTAAAGATTTTTAAAAATTCGCTTGCCGCACACGGTAATCGAACCGACTAAAATCTGTAAAAGTTGCACCGTGTACTTCTATTGCATTGATTGTTAGGGTCAATGAAATCTTAAATTATTAATTCAATCGGTCAAGTTAAAGCACTTTTACTCAAAGATCTATCTGTGTACTTATGTTATTCATTAATTATTATCATTGACGTCATTTATCCATCGAAATGACGAATTACTATTTAGATAAGACGATTGCAATTTGCACGTGTTTGTAATGCAGACTCCTTTCTTAGATGTGACATAACTGCGTGTATGACGTAGTTTAAATATGGAATGTTACATTTGAAAATAGATTTTCATCTGTTATTCACATTTGATTGTTTTTACAAATCATTTCATAATTGTTTTACGGTAAAAATGGCTTATCAAGAGCAATTTGATTTAATGGAAGCTTATTTTTTAAATAATAAAGATGTGAATCGTGCTCTGCGGTGGTATGGAGAGAGATATCGAGACCGTCAGACACCAACTCGATTTGTACTGAAAAGAATGATAGATAATTTAAAGAACACTGGAAGTTTCAAAAAGCGACGGCACCCTCTTCAACAAAACAACTTTGATTTTGAATTAAATATTTTAACATACTTCGAAGCATTTCCGAAGGCTTCAAGCAGAGATGCTGCCGAAGTAATTGGAACAACCCACACTCGCATACTTAAAGCGCTGAAAAAGTATAAGTTTAGATGTTATCGTGATGGTCGGTTGGTACAAAAATTGCATCCTGGGGATTGTGAGAGACGACTACAATTTTGTCAAAACATGCTGAGAGAAATTGACCGTAACCCTAATTTTTTGAGTAACATTGTATGGTCTGACGAAACCAACTTCAGCAATAACGGCATGTACAATCGCCGCAATAATCACTATTGGTCTAGAGTGAATCCTCTTCGTGTTCATGAAACTAACAGTCAAGTAAGATTTTCTTTCAACGTTTGGTGCGGAATTATGAGAAATATGGTTGTGTTAGTCCATGTATACGAAGGTCACTTAAACACTGTTAAGTATTTAGAAATACTCGATTTATTAAGAAACGAGTTAAATGGTTTCCCCGAGGAAGAGCGAAACCAAATAATTCTACAGCAAGATGGTGCTCCAGCCCATAACAGCAGAATCACTACTGCCTACATTAATAACCATTTTAATACCTGGATTGGTACAAACGGCACAATCAGATGGCCTGCGAGATCACCAGATCTCACCCCTTTAGATTTTTTTTTGTGGGGATATGTAAAAAATCAAATTTACACTAAATGTTATGAGAATATAAACGAGTTGAGAGTTGAAGTTCAGAATACGATTTATAACATTCACCACAATACGTTATTGAAGGTAACTAGAAATGAAGTCGTTAGAAGAATAAATTTGTGTATCCAAGAAAATGGAGCCCATTTCGAGCAATTAATTAGTTAGTTTAGATTTTTGTACATAATTAAATTAATTTAAAATTTCATTGTTTTCATGTAATTCAATTTATGAAGTTTGTTAAAGAGATTTCATCCTTATTGACCCTAACAATCAATGCAATAAAAGTACACGGTGCAACTTTTACAGATTTTAGTCGCTTCGATTACCGTGTGCGGCAAGCGAATTTTTAAAAATCTTTAATGCCGTTTTTTTTCTTTTCAAAAATAAAGGAATGTTTCCTTTGAGTAAAATTTTCTATCTAAAGTATTAAGAGTACTTCCCCTCCAGGTGGCATTACAAAATTCCACCCTGTATAACTGAGCTGCAATTGGCAAAAAACGTGATAAAATTTGAATTTCGCGCTCCAACCGAAGGTATACCCTTAATGTTTTATCTGTGGTTGACAGTGCGCCGGCTGACGGATGGCAGCATCTCTGACGGCGGGTCGTCGGCGACTAGCAGCGGGCAACACTTGTCGCGCGACGAGAAACGAGCAAAGGCACTCGGTAAGTCAGGTCTCTGTGCGCCACTTTTATATACTATATTTAGTCAATAGAATATTATTTTTGGAAAGGAGTTCCTTATCGGACGTTATCGTTTGCGAAAACTGTGTAAACTATAGGTCGGTAAGGCGATGATAGCTCAGTGGTCGTGACGTCGGATGCCGCGACAAAGGTTCTGGGTGATGATGTTGCCGACGGTGGTAATTACACAAAGCCTATAATGGGATGGATGTTTTCCTTCACCGAAAGCTCAAGCTCATTGTTGGATTCGAGCTATCATCGCCTTAAACTACGAAATACCAACTTTGAAATCCTGAAAAAAATATCTTTGGCCGAACAAGATTGATAAATTGATGTGACTATTTAATGTAAGGAAATGTTGAAAAGGGACTATTCAATGTAAGGAAATGTTGAAAAGGGACTATTCAATGTAAGGAAATGTTGAAAAGTGACTAGTCAATGTAAGGAAATGTTGAAAAGTGACTAGTCAATGTAAGGAAATGTTGAAAAGTGACTAGTCAATGTAAGGAAATGTTGAAAAGTGCTGGCCGCATAGTAAAAGTTTTTCATGATGATGAGTACAATAATCCCAAAAAAAATCGAGATGGCAAAACCATCGAAATCCTTGGCTTTATATTTACGTATACTCCCCCCCCCCCCCTCAGGTATACCACTAGAGGTCCACGACATAATCAACTTGCCCATGGACGAGTTCAACGAGCGACTCTCCAAACACGACTTGAGCGAAGCCCAGTTATCACTAATAAGAGACATTCGCAGACGTGGGAAGAATAAGGTACTTTATCTATCTATCTGTACTAATCTGTAATCTATCTATACTAATAATAAAGCTGAAGTTTGTTTGAACGCGCTAAACTCCGGAGCTACTGGTCCGATTCGAAATATTCTTTCACTAAAAGCTACAGAGAGTGAAGCCGCGGGGAACAGCTAGTGTTCAATATATAGGATTATTTAAGTGGGTGTGGTAGACCAAATCTTAAAGTATAGGGAATAGGGAAAAATGCTGAAAGGAGTCTAGAGACCAATTTTGATAAAAATTTAAACTGCATACTTGGATTTTCAAAAAATGTATTTGCCTTGCTGGTAATAGAACTCATTTAATTAATTTCGAAAAAAATACAGCAATACTGTTGGTTACAAATATATGAAAGAGAGATGACGTTAGTTTGTAAACAACAGAATCGACACATTGTCACTTATAATAATGAATTTCTGGCAAAATAAAATAACCAAATAGCTTCGGCTATTGCCAAAAAACCATCTGCGGGGATTTTTTCGGCGCAGTAATTCAATAAGCGATGCTTATACGATGGACGTGGCAACACGCGTTACCCCCCCCTCGGGTGTGTGTAGGTGGCAGCGCAGAACTGCCGCAAGCGCAAGTTGGACCAGATCACGTGCCTGGCGGACGAGGTGCGCACGGTGCGGGACCGCAAGGCGCGCACGCAGCGCGACCACCACAACCTGCTCGCCGAGAGGCAACGCGTCAAGGAACGGTTCGCCGCACTCTACAGGCACGTCTTCCAGGTAACTAACTAACTAACTAGCTCGTGCCTTCTACGGATCTAACCAAAACTTATGTACCATCAACCGGTTTTTTAATATGATAGGACACGTCTTTCTTAAAGCTTACTAAGGCCCAATTGCACCACCGTCGTATAACACTAACCCCCGGGTTAAATATGTAAATTTGACAGATTCTCTATACAAATTCTGTCACATAGCCATATTTAACCCGTGAGTTAGTGCTATACGACGTTGGTGCAATTGGGCCTAAGGCTGCCTGTCCACTAAAGCAGGGCTACGAAAATTCAACCAAGTATCGTTATATCAACATAATAAGGACGATGACTAAAAAATCTAATCAGTCTGTCAGTTAGATTACCAAAAAATATTGGACACATTTTTTCTTTAGATCCGAAAACAAAATATAACCAAGAGTTAAAATATCGCGTCACGTCACGTCTTACTACACTTTTTACAGAAAAGTGAAGTCAACCCTCACTCATACTTTGATGCGACTTATCTTTGTATTTTTTTATTGATTTGATAAAATAAAAAATACGTATCCAATATTTTTTGATAACCTCACTAAGACCGGACTAAGCAGATTTTTTTTACCCAGTTTTTTTTACATCATCCCTATTGGAAATCCCATTACAAATCCGTAGGGGATAACATGGAGAAGCCGACTACCACCCTCATGTTGAGGAAAAGTCGCCAAGCACCTCTACGGGTGTGTTCCGACAGCTGCACTTGAGAGCCAATTCGCTTCGTGTGCTTACCATCATCGGCCACATCATAACCGACCACGGTGAAATTGTGGTCAAACACAGGCCTATACGTAGTAAAAAAAATATATTTGCGGCGAGCGGAATCCGCCACTCAAAATACATAACTTCCGAATACCAGTATTATTTTTTTCTGCAGAGTCTTCGCGACCCTGAAGGGCGACCACTCTCCTCGAACCAGTTCTCCCTGCAGCAGGCCGCCGACGGCAACGTAGTCCTGGTACCCAAGATGCCGCAACACCCAGGTAAGATTGAAAAAAAACTAAATATATTTTAAGTGTGTACTGTAAATCAGTAAATGAAGTCTCCCGACTTCAATGTGTGCCGAGTCGGTGCCTATACAGGGTCGAAATTTGAGACGGCTCAGTAAGGGCAGCTACCTTAAGGGTTGAAGTCACGCGTATATGGTCTTAGGAGACAATCCCTTATTTTTCGAGTTATTGCTATCGGCATTTACGGATTTTTAAAAATGTAGTCAGCCAGAAATCAGCGATTTTTAAAAATATTTTTTATTAGCTTAATTAATCTTGTCTTCGACAAGGATCAAAATTTAGTGCCTAGTTAGGTTAGGGTATTAGAAATGTACACGTCCTCGACGGTCGATGGAAGTTCGAGGAGCAGTTCTGGTGGTAAACCCCCAAACTGGTGGCCACCGCCGGATCGCTTTATAGGGTTCTCCCCAATGTGGGGGGTGTGCCGGATCGCTGTGGTGTACTGGCGAACCAAGGAGACCGAGGCCGAGGGAGATCGAGCGCTGGAGGTAGGACGCGCGCGATGTGCTCCTCCAGCGTTGGGCGGCCCGCCTCGGCGACGCAGTGGTGAGCCGGGAGTTGGTGGCCGCTATTCGACCGATCTTAAAAGAGTGGCTGGAACGGCGGCACGGCTCTATCCTTTCATCAGGCACGGGAGCTCACCGGACACCACGGTTGCTTCGGTGGCTACCTGTGCCGGGTGGCGGGTAGAGAGCCCACAGAGGAGTGCCACCACTGCGTGGCGAGAGTGGCGGACACGGCGCAGCACACGCGCGAGGCGTGCCCGGCTTGTTAGTGCCTCGCGCCGCCTTGTCCGCGGTCGTCGGAGGGGACTTGTTGCTGCCGGCCTTGATCCAATCCATAGTTGACAGCGACGAATCCTGGCAAGCGGCCGCAGCCTTCTGCGGCGAAGTCATGTCGCAGAAGGAGGCGGCGGAGCGGGAGCGAGAAGATGACATCGACTCGCTCCCGATTCGCCGCCGGAGGCGTCGGGCCTTCGCGGGCCAGATGCCGCCCTAACGGGGACCTGTTGTCGATAGATCGGGGAATCCGCCGCTGACACTATAGGTCCCATGATGGAGGGCACCCGTGTGTTCCGGGTGCCACAGTGTAGGGGGGCAGGGTCGAAGAGGTGGGCTCCTCGTGAAGGGGAGCGACGCCGTCGGCAGGCCAGGCGGTCATAAGACCTCGTCGAGGAATGTCCCGCGGCCCCGTCGGCACATGGCGAGGGGAGGAACACCCCAGGGTTTTAGTCAGTAAGAATCTGACATAACCCGGCCACTCCCCCCAGAGCGACCGGGTATCCATGAGGATTTCCCTGGGTCTCAAAATAAAGGGTATTAGAAATGTCACAAAAAACTTTTCCCATACATTTTGTTAGACAGATACACCCAGACTCAGGACAAACAAATATGTTCATGCACACAATTTTTTGTCCTAGATGGGAATCGAACCCACAACCTACGTCGTGTGGTGCCTTAACTAACTGACCTCTTGTCCAAATTCGGCCAATTTTTCGGATATTTAAATAATTGGTATCAATATTTCAGATCACTCAATGAATCGCACCTCAGACGAAGATATGGACAGAAAAGCTAAAAACTACGAGCAGTGACACCACCACTATCACACCATGTTCACGAGATGGTAGCACAAACATACATACAAATATTTGAATTAATTTCTTATTTTGTAAACACTTACAGCCGATCAGCCTATTCCTACGATAGATGAACTTTGTTTACTTACCACCTTGATTACAACCACGAATTGAGCTTCTGGTCAAATTGTCTCTAGTTTCTGTAAAAAAAAAGTAAATGTTTATAAAATGAGAATTAAAAAAAATATATGATATATAATATCGTACAAGACTTAATCGCAATAATGATCTTATACTTTACAGTGAAAAGTATTATAAGTGTTGTACGGAATCCGCCACACGCAAACAAAGCGAAGGCGGAAATAAATACAGTTATTTTTGCCAACGTCGTATGTTCTTTTATTTAACTTTACATACTCAATTCCGCTTTAATTTTTTTTATTAACTTTCACATTTCTATGATTGTTTATTTATATAAAAAAACCGATCGCTTAAGTCTCATTTCATTTGAATTTGTGTACGGCGGATTCCGAATTCCGAAATTTAAAAAATGACTATGAAATACAGGTTTTGTAAGCAGGTTTTTTCGGTCTACAGAAATCATCTCGATGTAAACAAAGAAATGATAAAACAAAGTGTTAGCCCGACTACGATACAAATTTTACAAAAAAATAAGACTATCCGACAAAAAATCTACAGACTGTTTGAGAGCAACAGTAGTCGGGTAAAAATGTGATATAATATTCCATTTTTTATTAGTTAAACAATTAGTTTTGTTTTAAAAATTGATTATTACCCCCTTTGTTTGCCAGTTTTTAAATTAGTCACCCAAATTGTACTTTTAAATTGTGTGGGTTCCGCCAGAACCCAGAAAATTAATACATTACGACAGAAACGACTGATAAAAAAAAATAGTGCTCGAGATTTTTAAGCGATATTCGTTTACAGTTTGCGCTTAAATAGAGCATATTATATTATATATTATTTCTAATATTTCAAAGATATATAATATAAAATGTCAAATACATAAATTTACAAAATTAGCTTTTTATTTCCATTATAAAAGAAAAAAAAATATATAAAGTGTGTTCAATTTTCAAATGAGCATAGCGAGCGACACTAGTTTAGGACTATCGCTTAAAAACAGCACTTTAAAAGTAAAAAGTGATGTCTATGACATCGGATCGTTGCAATAAGTAATTATAATCATTTATAACCCCCTACTTACTTGTATATTGTTTCTCTTTTATATATTATAAGTTGTTATTTATACAATAATATTAGGTTCGTATACGTTAGATTTTTTTTTTATTTAAAAATCAATTTTGTGTGAAAAAAATAAAATAAAAAAAAGAAACGAGAGTTTTCGTACATATTTTGGATGCAAGTACAAAAATTTAGTGTTTCGCAAAATATTGTATAGGTTTACAATTTTCATTGCAATTGCTTACAAAAAAGTGAAAAATATGTTTTTTGCAAGCAACTGTAATGCGATTTTTATTAAATTAATAATTTATACGTAGATTTCAATCTAAAAGACCAGTGTATAATTTGTTACCACACTTGATCTTTTTAATTTTCAACTACGCATAAGTATAGAATATCACCCGTAAAAATGAGGACTAATTATTTAATATTTAACATTTAAGAATCATTAATATTAATTCCTTAGCCCTCATAAAAAAAAATACGGAGACATTGCACTGGCTGATTTTGCCTTCAAAACGAATAGTTCTTATTTATTTTATCTATTGCGTATTTTCTTTTTCAAATATCGAAGCCAGTATCGAATCAGCCAGTTAAAAATAAACCGCGAAAAAAATATTATTGTAACCGTGGTGCATATTTTTTTTAATAATAGCGCATAGTCTACAACGCTTTTTACATGAATCAAAGTAACTTTGTATATTTATTAAATTGTTAAGGGACTTAAGTAAGTGTAGGCACGGGTAAAGCATTTCAACTTAAGTTTTTTTTTACGATTTTTTTTTTTTTTTACCGAGCATTAGGTAAAAAGGCTGTGGGATAGATATTATTTAAAAGCCGGCGAGAAAAATCATAGTTAAACATTTATGTAAATTATACTTTACCCTCTCGATTGTTGATTCGATATTTAAACAATAAATAAAAGTCACTGGATGATCTATTTGGAATCTTTGAAAGCTGTCAAACTTCTACCATAAACTAAAACTCTATATAGTACTGAAAAAAGCTAACATTTAACTGTATATTGTAGTAATATCAATCCATATCAGTTTTTCGCTTACCTACCTTTTTTTTCTAAAATATTCCCAGAATTTAAGTATAAGAAAGAAATGCATGGGTAATCCCGCTTTAAGCCACATTTGATGTGAAACATATTTTTTTTAAAAGAAGTTTGATATCTGTCATAGATGTATTAAGGTGGATGCTCCACAAAGCCCGCGGAATAAAATTTTTATTACGGTTTTTGCCGATTGAAAAACGGTTTTGAATATCGCGGGCTTTTTGGGGGAACCATCTCAATATTATAAATACTTGGGTATTTCTTTATCTAGATAGCAAATTGTTAAAAAAAACAAAAATACTTATGAAAATCACAGTTTGTTTTTTGAAAAAATAATCTATTTCTACCCAAATTTTGTTAATATTATTCTATAATTTGTGTTCTGATACACTTAACTGTAGATAATTTGAACAGGTTTTCAAAATGTAAATTTAGTGTAAGCGCGCGTAAATCGCAGGCAACTGATGTAAAATATTATTAAAAAATTGAAATAAGCTTTCCTTTTTTACTTTAACAAAATTTTAGTAAATAATATAGCTGTACGGTAACATAGCGTTAAGACTTAATATAAAAACAATGTGAAAGTTTTAATTATTGTTTTATTTATTTATTCCTCATTCCTCTCCGTATGAAATAAAAAAAAAATGCTGTACTCACCGAGGTATATTACTACGTATAGAGAAGGCGCCACTTATAACCACTGTGTTCCGTTCAAGTGCAGCCAGCCGGCCGCACTTAGCAACCCTGGAATAACATTATAGGCTACTTTTTATCCTTGGAAAACATAAAATCTTCGGGAACGCGGGGCGGAAGGGGCGGGAGTTTTAATAGGTCATTTTATTATATGCAAAAACTGGAACCCTTATGGATTCATCATGTCTGTCTGTCCGTCCTTGTGTCACAGCCATTTTTTTCCGAAACTGTACTGTTGAAACTTTGTAAGTAGATGTATTCTGTGAACCGCATTAAGATTTTCACACAAAAATAGAAAAAAAAACAATAAATCTTAGGGGTTCCCCATACTTATAACTGAAACTCAAAAATAATATTGAGGTTTCTAGATCTCGTTCAAACCAATTTACGGTGGAAGTTTGCATGGTAATGTACGTGAGAAAGAGCCTTTTTTATAAAAAAAATATTTTGCTTTACCCTCGGGAACGCAGCTGAAAACGCGGGGCGGAAGCTAGTATTTTGCATAATTTGAAAAAAATATGAATAAATTAGTTTAGCATTACAATACGCTTCAACGTAAGTCTAAGCGAGTATCTATAACTGGCGTACTAAAATAGCTATCGCCACTTCACTAGGTTTCAGAGTGCGAACAAAGGCAACGATTTGTCCTAAACTTCAAATTGTCATATATTCGTAATGTAGACAATCTGTAGAATTAATTCTGGCTAAATTACGCTCCCGAAATAGTCCTGTATACCAGGTGTAACCGACACCTTAGGTAGGCTTGCCATCTCTAAAAGCTGCCAACCAGGACGAAAAGCTTGAAAACACCGGGTTTTGGAGCTTTATATACACCCGGAGATTAATTTTTTTTATTTGAAATTACTCAATAACATTTGTTTTTATTAATAATAGTAATAATATATCTTTATATGTTTTAATTGTTACAGATAAATAAACTTTTTATTTATTTTATCCACCGGTCGCGGTGGCTTGAAAACTTTAAAACCTGGATTACAAATTAACCCGCCCGGACGCTTCCCGGACGGCCTCTAAACTAGGACAATTCCGGGGAAACCCGGACAGATGGCAACCTTAACCTTAGGGAAGGGTAACCTTTTCCCAAAGTTGTCGTTACGCTGTCCCTTACACCCGGTATTATTATCCCACCAAAAACATTTTCATATAAAATGTTGCCAAGCCGAGACCATGTGGCTCGCACTGTCAAAAAGTTATCACATCTCACGTAGAGCCAAGCTTAACTCTACACGCCCTAACTCTACGAACCCTAACTTCACAGACTCTACACCATACTATACTCTTTGCTCTACACCTTAGTCAAAATATGTTTCGATACTACATGAACTGTAGGTAATAGAAAAGTATTGAACAGTGAATACGTTTTTTACCCCCATATGAAGGTAGCGAAACTAATAAACTTCTTAAAGAATTTGGGAATATATCTATTAATGCCTTCTTGGTCACTGAATATTTAGGCTTCGAGAGCCTGCGAGAATAGGATGGTACGGCGGCAGTGCCTTTTTTTGCTGACTTGGCGGGGACACTTCCATGCCTCCAAATGTATATCCCTCGCAGAAATTGATCTTTAGAAACGACACTGAGATTGAGCAATAATCCAGGGTTTTTGTTTTCAAATCAATGAGGGCAAATTTAATTCTTGAAAATCCAAGTAGGTCTACTACCTAATAGGTATACAGTATTAGTTTTTATCAAAATCAGTATCGAAACTCCTTTCAGCATTTTTCACTATTCCCTATACTTTAGGATTCGACCTACAACGCCCACTTGAAAAAATCACTTGCAAATGAATACCTACTAGACACTCGATACGAAAGTGTTTATTAAAAAAAAATCGACCGTCCCCAAGTGACGTGAATATTTGACAGATTATTCGTAATTTTTTTTCTATGCGACCATTACGTAACGAAAAATAACCTACTAAAAATATGTCCCTACCCTCACTTAATGTACTCTGATTACGTCGGCGTCGCAAAGTATTACCCGATGTTTTAGGCGTTTATGATAACGTGTAAAATGATATTAAAAGATTTGAAATAATGAACAAACACGTTATCGTCAGGGGTAGAGCCACGGAATCTCACGGGGGATAGAGAGGGAGTATCAGCAAATATCACGTAATTTTTCTTCAAGAAACAGTATAAAATTGCGAGAAATCTGATTCTCCATTAAAAATATGACTAACGTCGAGGTCACATTTTCGTAGGAAAAAGTCATCGCAAATACTCAATTATAATTTATCGGACAGTTTTCTTGTCAAAAATTGGTGATCATCGACCGTAATCCACAGATTACAAAATTGAGTTTTTTTTTAAATAAAAATCCAACGCAGTTAAGCACAAATTTTACTTATTTACCTAGGTACTCTAAAACATCCATTTAGTAGGTCAAATCTCAAGAAATCTCACCAAGGATGAAGCTGAAAAATTCCGCAAAATAGCCTCACGGAATTAATGGACACCCTCTTACCGCTAAGTATCTATATTTATATTAAATTTTTGGGAACATACCGAGACAACGACACACACGGTATTGAAGTTTTTGCTGAGGGTAGATATTTTTTTTCTCGAAAAAAAAATTATAATCCTATTAGTTAATAATTATAACAAATGTATATGTCACCGGAAATGTATGAAATATAGGAATTGTATACAATTCCTGTGTATTTCCCCTAGGAAATTATAATTCGATAATGATACTTGGAAATATATAGAAACTATTGAAAAAAATAGGTTGGGGTTATTTTTTTTATTTTGCATAGCATAAATAGCAAGTATTCGCACAAAAGTACCTTTCACTTACAACCCCCCAAATACCGCTATCCTTACAAATATACCGAATGTAGTACTCCGATAGATATTTAGGAAATGTATGGATTTCCTAGGAAATGTATACAATGACGGATTTCATACATTTCCGGTAACATATACACAATAGTTGTTGTAAGTAATTGTAAATAATAGTTGGATAATTGTAAGCAAATATAACTCACCATAATTTCGTGTCCCACAAGCATTGTACCTTACACTTGATGCGTAAATGCCTTCACTTTTGATAATAATTTACGAATATTTATAGGTATAATTTTATACTTTACTAGCTGTCCCCCGCGGTTCCACCCGCGTTTCCAAATAAAAAGTAGGCTATGCAACCTGATCTAGATAAGGCAACATAATAATTGTCCATGGGAAAAACAGTTTTCTCTTAAATATATTCCAACATGCTTAAAAGTTTGTCCTTGTGCTTTATTTATATTGACTTCAGACGATAGGTAGGTAATTTTACAGGAAATTGTACCTATTCGTTTAAATCTATATGGTAAATCTGTGGGTATCATCGGAATGCGAGGTATCAGTACTGTTTGCCCAACTGCTGGCTCAGTCAAAATCAATCGCTACTATGACAGAAATCTAGAAATTTTACTTGAAGTCTGGTACCATTATATAAATTTGGTGGTCTAATATCTATTTAACATGCATTGTCCTGAATGACTGTCTGACGGATCAACGCATAGCCTAAACCGCTGATCGTAGCGACCTGAAATTTAGAGGGTGTGTTCTTCGTATGAAGTAGGCATCCTATAAGAAAGGATCTTCCGAAATCCTTAGGGGTTGAAAAACTGGGACAAAGTTTGTATGGAACAACGTGATTCCTTGGTCCAATCTACTTCAAATTTTGCATAAACATTCTTTAAGATAATTGATGGAAGACGTGTTTTGTATTTTATTGAAACTCATCGCCTAACTGGGTTAAAAAAGGGTAGAAAGTTATTTTGGGGGTGATTTGCATCGAAGTTGATATCAATACTGCTTTTGAACTTACATAAAAGCTTGGTGCAATGCAATGCATATGACGAACAATTGGGATGAATTTGCTGTTATGTCTCATGACCGTCTTGGCAACAATCATGGGACAAAAGAAAAGTATAAATTAGATGTTACAACACTCTACATTTCTGCGAGTTAGTTGCAGCCGGTCAAATATACCCATTTGTATTTGAAGTATATCGAAATGGAAACCAGTATGCCAAATTTGGTACAGAAGACCAACCCATCAAAAGGTTACGTTTTTCCCAAGATCTTTCTTATGGTCACTTTGATGCCTACGCTGATGCCGATGGTGATAATAACACTGATCAGCGTCCAATAGCCAATCTAAATATATAAAAATTTTAACAAAAATTTGAACCGATATCATGGTACCGCAGATTTATTTCGCTTACTTCAAAACTATCATATTAGAGTTCCTAAATAGTTATTTTCTGCTTTTTAGTGCCTTTGAAGGCGGTTCTATTTTTTGTTAAAAGTTTTTTATTTTTCAATTTTGAATTTCTTATGTGTAATCAATGACTCTCAAGGTCACTGACCTAGGATAAACATATTAGCGTTGTAGTTTCCATCATCGTTCCTATAACATTTAAAGAATTATCCCCTAACTCCTAACCATTAAGGAGTTGTACCTTCCATCATCAGCTCAGCAACATAAGATGATGACTACCAGACACAAATATCTGAATAGCTTTAGAAAGTATGATGAAAAACATTGTAAGTGCCTATAAAATTTGAAGAGTTCCCTCGATTTGTCTAGGATCCTATCATCAGATCCTGACTTGGTGACCATGGGACCACTTGTGAAGTATACCCTTTCAAACAAAAAATATTTTTCCAAATCGGTCCAGGCGTTCGAGTATTCGGGGAACATACAAAAAAAAATGATTCCGACGAATTGATAACCTCCGCTTGAAGTTGGTTAATTGACTGACTGACTGATCGCGGGTGATATCGCGTGTGGTATCGCGGGTGGAAAGCTATTTAGCATTCTATATTAAAACTGAAAAGTTTATGAAAAACATTGTAAGTGCCTATAAAATTTGAAGAGTTCCCTCGATTTGTCTAGGATCCTATCATCAGATCCTGACTTGGTGACCATGGGACCACTTGCGAAGTATATACTTTCAAACAAAAAATAATTTTCCTAATCGGTCCAGGCGTTCGAGTATTCGGGGAACATACAAAAAAAAAGATTTCAACGAATTGATAACCTCCGCTTGAAGTTGGTCAATTGACTGACTGATCGCGGGTGGCATCGCGGGTGGAAAGCTATTTAGCATTAAATAATAAATCTGAAAAGTTTGTTTGTTTGTTTGAACGCGCGAATCTCCGGAGTTACTGGTCCGATTCGAAAACTACGCTGTCGGCTGGTAGTTTTGCCATTATTTTATCGTTGATGGCGGCAACGCTTATATTTCTGGCAGCTAATTAAATTAAATTGCCCTCTCACACATCCATTAATGTTTTTTTTGGTCGATATTGGCTATATCCGGATATACTCTACAGATCAGGTCTTCAATGTTGGTTACGATTTTACCAAGGTCTTTGTCAATAGCTATTTTTTTATCTGATTCAGGTACTTTCCCATCCCCGATTAAATGGAGCTTTATTGGGAAATCTGTGCTTCCTTTACCCAAGTGACTCCTCATTTTGGTATACAGTTTCAATAATTCAACAGACTTTCATAATGAGGAAGATTTTAAGTAAGATTTAATAATATCTGCTCTAGTTTCCCTAACAGGCTACGTTTATCTGAAATCACCAGAAAACATCAAAGTTATTCCACCCATGGCTATTTGTGCATTTTATAATTCTGAGAGTTCTATCTAAAGCCTCTAGATGAGCTCTATGAGTCATATGCACTCATCCCATATTATTAGGTTTGCATCTTGTAAAACCTTGCCCAATGGTCCATTTTTACGTATAGAGCGTACGCTGTCTTTTTCAAGAAATACCGTAAGGGTCTGTTTAGAAGTGTAATGAGCCGTCCTTCTACCTGTCAATAGTGTAGCAGCAATAAATATCTGATGATGCAACAGCAATGGCTAATTTCGTTGACTTCAAAACTATCAGATTAGAGTTCTTACATAGTTATATTATACTTATTAGTTTTGCCTTTGTGGTTTTTTTTTTGTTAAAAGTATTTTATTTTTTATTTTTTAGTTTCTTATGTGTAATCAATGACTCTCAAGGTCACTGACCTAGAATAAGCATATTAGCGTTGTACTTTCCATCATCGTTCCTATAATATTTAAAGATTTATCCCCTAACTCCTACCCGTTAAGGAGTTGTACCTTCCATCATCAGCTCAGCAACATGTGACGACTACCAGACGCAAATATCTGAATAGTTTTAGAAAATATATGAAAAACATTGTTAGTGCCTATAAAATTTGAAGAGTTCCCTCGATTTCTTCAAGATCCCATCATCAGACCCTGACTTGGTGACCATGTGACCACCTGTATGTATTGTTTCCAAATCGGGTCAGGCATCTTCGAGTAATCGAGGAACATACATAAAAAAAGATTCCGACGAATTGATAACCTCGATGACAGTTAAAAATAACAAAAAACTGTTACCTAGGCGACCGCTGTCATCCATTGACAACCGCGTCGCATCGCTCACCCATGCTATACATGCTCCCGCTTAACGTTCTTTTTATCATTGCTCAGCTCCTGAGGGTCGTAGCGTGATGTTCTATAGCCTATAACCTTCCTTAATAAATGGGCTTTCAATTGCAAAAAGGTTTTTCCATATCCCACTGGCAGATCCAGAGATTAGCGCGTTCAAACAAACAAACAAACAAACAAACAAACAAACAAACTCTTCAGCTTTATTATTAGTATAGATAGATAGATAGATAATGATCTTTACGCTACATAATCATAATAAATATTTATAGTACCTAGATATAAAGAATACAAGGCACTTGCGATGCCCGCACAAAAGAACGAATGACAAGAGTACAGGGCGCGCGGCCGCAGGTAATATGGTGGCGGTAGGTAGCACAGATTAATGAATATAGTACTATAGTACAGATAGGTATCGAAGGAACAAATCCAAAGAACGCTTATACGCTTGACAAACGTCAAATTACTTATTATTGTCATTACAATTAAAACTCTTTTTCATTGAAATAGAGACTATAATCACTTGAGATATTGTAGCGTTTCACCGACTTGTATGGCCACAGCGTGGGTAGTAGGAAAAGTACTAAGTAATCAAGTTGTTTACTTTTAATTTTAATTAGCTCTAACATTGTCGATGGTAGTTCTTTTTTTAATGGCCCCAGATGTTTATTTTACATAATTCTGCCAATGTCAGGGTCTCAGAGGATAAACGATGGAAATTGATCAGTCGTATGTTTGTCAAAATGTCATTTGCAAAAGGAATGTTAGTATATTTACTGATTAATAATAAAATTAATCAGCAAAATATTATTATTTATGTTATATTTGAGAGAAATACGACTATTTTATGAAAACGTGACTTTTTCTAATAGATACAGTGTGTAATCTAAGTCTGGAGGATATGACGTAGTATAATTTGATAACTATGTTTTGTAGTTGCCCCTAGCTAAATAAAGTCAATTTGCACGGATAATGTTAGGAAATAAAACAATAAATATTATTTATTGCTTATATATTTTAATTTTAAATGTAATATAAACGCTTATATATCTATATATTAAATACTTCTACAACAAAATGCATGTATAGGCGAACGTAAGTGTACACTTCATATTTATTTTCTAATTATTTATAATCTTAACATAAAAAATGAGTTTACAATACGTACTCAATTTGTCCCTTGAAAAATACTCAGTTTCCCATCAGTAAAGGCGTACATATTGATATAAAACTTTAGAATTTCATGATTATTGTAACTTGAAAAAATATTACTAATTTATGGATAAATGTTGTATTGATTTATAAACAAACATATAGAAAGGGACATGACATGGGTATATTATTTATAATAAAAACTTATACGTATAATAAACTTAGAGAATATTTCAGATTACTTCGTCAAAATTACTATATTACGCTTAAATAGAGGAAAATTACCTTAAAATACTACTACTACACAAGGTTGCTATTTATCTCATGCACTCTCATCAATAACTCTGCACAATCTTGGAATTTCAATCTTTATAAAGAGGTTATATATTAAACGAGTTCATGGTGTCGATATTTTTTTTTGGAAAATTAATATCACTATCTCTTTCTAATAAAAAATCTACGGAAAGGATATAAGAAATTTAGTTAATTTGATAAAATTTCATGTTTTAACGTGAATTTTGTCGCTGATCTTGACATTTCACATAAGTTAGTTGGATAAATGATGTGTGTTGGTATTGGTATTGATGTTGGTACTGGTGATGGTGTTGGTATTGTTATTGGTGTTGATGTTGGTACTGGTGATGGTCTTGGTGTTGGTATGGGAGAATGTGTTATGTCGTGGACTTATGTGACATGTAAAGTTAGTTGCCGACATGATGTGTGGTGGTGTTGGTATTGTTGATGGTGTTGGTTATGTGATGGACTTATGTCATTTGTAAAGTTAGTTAACGACATGGTGTGTGGTGGTGTTGGTATTGGTGTTGGTGGCGGCGGGCGGCGGGAAGCAGCGCACGTGCTCGACGCCGGCGCGCTCGTCGTCGGCCGCGAGGTGTCGCGCCAGGACTCCGAAGATCTGCGAGTTCAGCACCTGGAACCGCCGGATGCGGTCCACCATGCGCTTTAGAGGCTGACAACACAAAATTTAAATGTTTTTAGGGTCTAGTCTAAAATTCAACCCCTTAGGTTAAAATAGGGGAGAAACCGCAGGCTGGAAAGCTAGTTTATATATTACTAGCTGTTCCCCGCGGTATCACTCGGGTTCCCGGGATAACCTTCGGGGATAATGTAGCTTCCTATTAGTGATAGAATTTTTCGAATCGGACCAGTAACTCCGGAGATTAGCGCGTTCAAACAAACAAACTCTTCAGCTTTATTATTATTATAGATTATAGATATGAACTCACAATTCCCTTGACGAGCTCATCCTTCCCGTCGACTCTCTGCACCCTGAGGATGTGGTAGCAGAAGTCCAGCGCCTCGAAGCGTCGCTGCTGGCCCAGGAGGGCTATGATGGTGCACCCCGCCCAGTGCAGACCCTCACCGAATAGTTCTCTGTCCACGTAAAATGTGCTTTATTCTCATCTACACTAAGGCCGAGTATTTAGCTTTTTACAAATGGATTGATTCTATAAGGCCCATTAGATATGATGACAAAAAAAGAACAATTTAGTCCGTCAGCTAGATTACCAAAAAATATTGGACTCATATTTTTTCTTTAGTTCCGTTTAAAACAAAAAATAACGAAGATACTGTGCGTTAAAATTTCGCGTGACGTCACGTCTTAGTACACTTTTTACAGAGAGATGACGTCACAAGTCTTGAATTTTGATGCAACTTATCTTTGTAATTTTTTATTGATTTGATAAAATAAAAAATACGTATCCAATATATTTGATAACCTAACTGACGGCCATGGATATATTATTTTTTACCCGGTCATCATCCCTATTGCACCAACGTCGTATAGCACTAACCCTCGGGATAAATATGTAAATTTGACAGATTCTATACCGGGTGTAAGGGACAGCCGACCGAAATCTTTGGGAAAAGGTTACACTGAATGCCTATAATAACACTTTAGAAATCAATTATGTCAGAAGTCAACAGTTACAGATATCGTAATGTTTGAGCGCGCAATGTACGTTACAACGCTATCACAAACAACACGTGCAGTCTTGCGTATTGATTTGAATTTTGATGTACATTGTTTTATGTCTAAATTAGTAGTTACTGTTTATTTATTTTTAAATCTGGTTTAGTTAGACGTGTATAATGATTTTATAATATAATCAATCCAAAAAATCTGAAATAAAATTGTATAATTCATGAAAAGATCGACGAAAAATTCAATGTCTGGGGGCTCCAGAATCATGAATTGAATTCATGGAATCAGTTTTCGGAAGGCTGTCCCTTACACCCGGTATAAAATTTCATTCTATTATATTAAAAAAAAAAACACATTAATTGCCATTGAACATTTCCCAGAAATTGTGAAATATTTCAACATGACGATAAGGGTGAAAATAAAAATCGTACTCACTCGACTGTGAACTGCGTGTCTCCAACGGGAATACAGTACAGGAATTGTAGAGCTGACCACAATCTGAAACAAATATTTTATAATTTATGTTAATTTTTATTTTATCCCCCCAAGAACGACGGGGTGTTATAAGTTTGTCGCGTATGTCTGTGGCCTCATAGGTCCTGAACGGATGGACCGATTTCGATTTAGTTTTATTGTTTGGAAGGTCAATTAATCGAGAGTGTTTTTAGCTGTATTTGAAGAAAATCCGCTCAGTTGTTTGAAAATTATCACCAATTTTCTAGTGAGTTTCGGGGGTTTCTTTAATTTTAGTTATTTTACTATGTAGCGGCGGTAGTGGCAGCTAGCCAGGCGGGTATAGTATGACACAACTAAGATGAAGCATCGGCAATCTTCGTAAAATCGATCATTCTCGAAAAGAGTGCGCCTACAACATTACTCATGTGTTAAAAAATGATCGGCGAAAATGATCTTGTTGAACGTTGAATGGCGCGATACTGAATTATTTTTATTTGTTGTGTAAATCGGAAGTGAAGTGTACGAAAACGATTCGCCGATGCTACATCTAAGTTGTGTCATACTGTACTACAAAGTGCCCTACCACCGTGCGTTACGGTTTCCTCACCATGTTTTCCTTCACCGAAAGCTCAAGCTAGGTCATTGTAGTGTAGTGTAGTGTGGTAGTGTAGTGTAGATGTATACCTATGGAATTCAGTGGTGTCGTCGGTATGCGTGGGCGCGTGGTGGTGCGGAGAAGCGAGCGCGGGCCAGCCGGGCGCCGCGAGGCAGCCGCGCAGCCGCCGCAGCACCACCGAGAACAGCGACAGCCCGCAGCACAGCCGCTCGCGGGTCAGCAGGTCACCCTCGCGAGACAACTGACTTTGCTGATACCCACGGAGAAACAAAAACGATCACTCTTAAGGTGTATCAAAAAAACAAAAAGATCCACCAAAAAAAAAAAAAGAAGAAGCCTTGCTGAGTTTCTTGCCGGAGTGTCCAGTTCAAGTGTATGTGGAGCCGGTAGTAGAGTCTATTGTAAAACTGTAACTTTTGACATTCATAAGTGCCTTATTAGGGCCTAAACTTAATAAATGAGTTTTGATTTTGATTTTATCAGCCAAAAAACCCGTGAAATTCAAAGTTTATTACGTTTTTTGCTAATTGTAGCTCAGTTATAGGTCATCTGTTTGCCAAAATATGATTCGCGCTTGATACGTGTAACTATTGATTATTGTATGTAAAATCACATCATCATGTCAGCCGAAAGACGTTTACAGCTGAACAAAAGCCTCCCCCGCAGATCTCCACGATGGCCGGTCTTGCGCTACCCGCATCCAGCGGTTTCCGCGACCCTCACAAGATCGTCGGTCCATCTTATAGGGGGCGGTGGTGGCCCACACTGCGTCTTCCGATTCGTGGTCGCCACTCAATAACCTTTCTGTCCCAGCGGCGGTCGGTTCTACGAGCGATGTGCCCCGCCCACTGCCACTTAAGTTTGGCAATTCTTCGGGCCATGTCGGTTACTTTGGTTCGCCTGCGGATCTCATCATTTCTGATTCAATCTCGCAGAGAAATAATAGTAAAGAGTAGAGTACTAATAAGAAGGAAACTATAAACTAATAGGAAACTATATTATCCCAGAGTGATAGAGGCAACTTTTTATTAATCCCTTGAACGCGAGTGAAATCGCGGGGGACAGCTAGTACACGTAAAACTTACCTTGGCAGTGCCATATTTATCAACGTTCTGCACCAACTGCAGCGCCACGTACTTAGCCTCTAAACGCTTCTGTTTTGTCTCTGGTTTTTCACCCTCTGTAACAAAAATTGTGTTATTTTTGTTCATTTAAAATGAATTAATAAAGCACAAATCAATCAAAACGCAAAAATATTCGTAAAAATACACCAAGAAGACATAAGTATTTAAGATGCTCTCCGCGAATAACTCCGTTCCTTACTAAACTGACGGATACAAGCGAAGGGCACTCGTAGTAAAAAAGTTTATATTTGATTGAAAGAAAACAATTTTTTTTAAATAAGAAATCTATTCCTTTTCTATTAGATCTCAAAATGAACTTTTTCAAGTTATTTGGATGGATTTATCTTAAATTTTTTCTGACAGATTTTTTTTTTTTTTTTAACTATTCCTCGTCAATTAGATTCTCTAGTTGTTGTAACATATGTTGTTTACAAAACTCTTGCAACAAAGAATACAAAGAAAATCTTCATTTAGAATCGTCACTTCTCCTATATTGTCGCCTTAAGAGATTAGTTTAAGGTATTATCTTACCGGCTGCAAAGGGTCTTGGCAAAATATTCTGGAATGGAGCGGCGTGGAGCAAGTCTGTTACCTCTTCCTGACTTAAAGCCTGAAATAAAATACAAGCTCCTACAAATGTATTCAAATTCAAATCATTCTTTAAAAGAGTCAGTAGGTATTATCCCCCGTCTGACAAAAAAAAACCCGGGAACGCGGACGAAACCGCGGGGGACAGGTAGTATTAAATAGCAAACTCCCACAGACCAGCAAGCAATTACCAATCACAAGTAAGAAACGTGTGACAAACAGACTTCCCCCCCTCCCCAGGCGAAGGCTTTAAAGCGATCAGGACTTACTTAAGGTTTTATTATACTGTGGTCAGTGATGATGTGGCCGATAGTGGTAAGCACACAAAGCCTAGAAGGGAACTGGCTCTCAAGTGCAGCTGTCGGAACACACTGTAGGTGCTTGGCGACAGATTTTCAACTTGAGGATGGTAGTCAATCAGGTAAGTACTACAAAGTACCCTTCCACCGTGATATGGTTTCCTTCACCAATCTCAAGCTCATTGTAAGATTCGAACTCGTGACCTTCATCTCAACATTCGACGTCAAAGTAAATATATTTATCTACTCTCATATCGTAATGTTCTTATTATGAAATCAAAATCAGTACTTTAATGACCCACTTTAGGCACACCCGTGTATAATGATTCATTATAGTACAGTTGTGTTCCCAAGATAATGCTATAAAATAACTTTTTTTCTATTAAAGTACACTTTGGACCTATCAATAGTATAATCAATCAGTATCAACTCAATTTGACGATGACAATGTGACTAATTTGTTGACTTTTAATTTAGAGGTAAGAATTGTTTGGGGTTGGCAACACGGATTTGATTAGGTATATGATTATTGTGTCTGTTTGTTTTAGCCTACATATATCATTTTGACCAAAAATGTCACAAAAATAGCATTTTTTTTTTAAGTTGGTAGAAAAATGCTATCGACTTTTAAATTTTTAAAATTACATTATTTATATGAGTTTAAATAAAGTTCTGTATGATACTGCACATAATTAGGTATTAAAAACTCGTGTGATACTATTAAGAACCTCGCCTACGGCTCGGTACTTAAGATCACACTCGTATTTAATAACCCCTATTATGCAACAGTATCATAAACTACTATTACATACCTGTTCAATAAGCATACAGAACAGAATAATGTTCCCCAGTTCTCTGAAAGCGTGGAACAATTCTGTTCTCGCATCGGGGTACTGGACGATGTCGGTTAGCTGAGCGTGGTAGTAGCCCAGCACACCTGTAAACATGTGAAGTTTTAGCGACATCTATCGCCAACTAAAAAGTTGGTGATGACTAAAAAAAAAAAATTGTCCGTCAGTTAGATTACCAAAAAATATTGGACACATGTTTTTTCTTTAGTTCTGAAAACAAAAAATAACGAAGATACAGTGCGTATAAATATCGCGTGACGTCACGTTTTAGTACACTTTTTACAGAGAAGTGACGTCACAAACCCCCACTCCTGAACTTTGATGCGACCTATCTTTGTAAGTTTTTATTGATTTGTTAAAATAAAAAATACGTATCCAATATTTTTTGATAACCTAACTGACGGACTAAATAGAATTAATAATTTTTTACCCAGTCATCATCCCTATTTTAAAGATGGCGTCATATATGTATATGAGTTTCTTTGTTCCATTATAATAAATAACCTGGGACATTGTTCACACACGGTTATCTGATCCCAAACTAAGCAGAGCTTGTACTATGGACAACCAGATAACTGATATACTACATATACTACTTTTTTTTGTAAATACATACTTAAATAGATAATTTCAACCAGACACAGGACAAACAGACATGTTGATGCACACAAATGTTTGTCCTGGATGGGAATCGAACCCATGACCAGCAGCGTGATAGGTGGTGTCTTAACCAACTGCGCCAACTGGCTTGTCAACATTATAATCACAATGTCAATCATTAAATAATGGGGAATATGTATGATATATATTTTTATCTACTCTCATATCGTAATGTTCTTATTATGAAATCAAAACCAGTACTTTAATGACCCACTTTAGGCACATCCGTGTGTAATGATTCATTATAGTACAGTTGTGTTCCCAAGATAATGCTATAAAATAACTTTTTTTCTATTAAAGTACACTTTGGACCTATCAATAGTATAATCAATCAGTATCAATTCAATGTGACAAATTTTTGACTTGAACTTTAGAGGTAAGAATTTTTGGGGGTTGGCAACACGGATTTGATTAGGTATATGATTATTGTGTCTGTTTATTTTATTGTTTTCACCTACATATATCATTTTGACCAAAAATGTCACAAAAAAAATGTTTTTTTTTTTTTGAAAAGTTGATAATACTATCGGTTTTTCAATTTTTTTAAATAACATTATTTATATGAGTTTAGATAAAGTAATGTATGATACTGCACATAATTAGGTATTAAAAACTCGTGTGATACTATTAGAACCTCGCCTGCGGCTCGGTACTTAAACTCACACTCGTATTTAATAACCCCTATTATGCAACAGTATCATAAACTACTATTATCTACTCTCATATCGTAATGTTCTTATTATGAAATCAAAATCAGTACTTTAATGAGCCACTTTAGGCACACCCGTGTATAATGATTCATTATAGTACAGTTGTTGTTCCCAAGATAATGCTATAAAATAACTTTTTTTCTATTAAAGTACACTTTGGACCTATCAATAGTATAATCAATCAGTATCAATTCAATTTGACGATGACAATGTCCCATTTTTTTTAACTTGAACTTAAGAGGTAAGAATTTTTGGGATTTGGTAACACGGATTTGATTAAGTGTTTTTGCTTACATATTATCATTTTGACCAAAAATGTCACAAAAATAGCTTTTTTTTTTTTTTTTTTTTGCAAAGTAGAAATTCAATTTTTTTAAATTACATTATTTATATGAGTTTAGATAAAGTACTGTATGATACTGCACATAATTAGGTATTAAAAACTCGTGTGATACTATTAAGAACCTCGCCTACGGCTCGGTACTTAAACTCACACTCGTATTTAATAACCCCTATTATGCAACAGTATCATAAACTACTATTTTGCATACATACATACATTCATATAAGAAACAGTAGAAAAAATATTTCGTGATAACTATACTAATAACGAAGATATAAGCCATCAAAGATTTATTCCTATCTCTTTCTAGCAAAACAGAATTTAGCATAGAGTTTATATGATGACTTTACATTTACTCTGTCTAATCGCTGCCTAATTAGTAGTTTAAAATGTTTATATTTCCCGTTTGTCTTGATCGATTTTAGTTTCACTTTTTGAATCTTTTTTACGGTATTCTCATATTTTTTTAAGAAATGCGATAAGAATAATTATTCATGCATATTCCCAATTCTCAAAATAAGTTGAGAACCTCTGCTTTGTTTGTTTTTTGGAATAAATAATAATAATAGTAAAAGTGGTTGGTATGTATTAGTGTAGTGAGTAGTGACCATTAGATCCGTAGTCGTATCTGGGCAGCTTGCAATGGCGGGGCATGGCCTGGTGCAGCGCGCGCGTGAACTGCGCCAGCGTGCCGTGCAGCAAGCCGCGCGCCACGCCCAGCAGCTCCGACACCACCACCGCCACGCCCTGGTACCCCAGCAGCCGGACCAGCGCGTGCAGGTGCTGCGCGCCCACGAAACCTGTTTTTTTTTTTTATGTCAGAATGTTGACAAGCAGGCAGGCGATCCACCTGATGGTAAGTCGTTACCGTCGCCTATCGCCATTTGCAATACCAGAGGTATTGCCAATGTGTTGCCGACCTGTTACAATGCCGAGAAGGCAATTACTGGCTCTCAAGTGCAATTGCCGGAACACACCGGTACGTGCTTGGCGACAGATTCAACTTAAGGGTGGTAGCCAGCCAGACGGGTACTACAAAGTACCCTACCACCATGCTATGGTTTCCTCACGGAAACATACCTAGGTAAGGTCACAGAATACTTAATAGTACAAGTACAGAAGATTCACTCCCCAAAATCAATCAAAGAAATAGGAACTCTTGCCACGTTAAAATAAAGTGCACTTCAGATCGCACAGCGCTTAATCCTACTGTTATATTCACCTACAAGTCGTGTCTCTTTCTATCGCGTATCGCTTACCTTTTCTGACGACGTTAGGGTTCAAATAAAAATAATTTAATCCGGATATTTAACTACCAATTAGCTATATACTTCGAATAAACCTAGTAGTATACTATTTATGTACCTATTCTGTGGTAGTAGTAGGTAGAACAGAAAACTATTTTTTTTATCCACACGGCGTACGTTAGTGTGTGTCGCGTGCTGATATACGAAATTAATAGTTACCGAAAATTAAGTAGGTAATAAAAATACATTGTTCATACTGATTTTGTTTTATTTGACAACGATAGTTAGGATCGCGATCGCGAAGTAGTCGTGACGAACAAAACTCGCGCGGCGTGCGTCACTGCTCGATCGTGAGGCCCTTCTGGACTAGCCGCGGCAACGCGGCCGCCGCTTGTACTTGCGTTTTCGATACCTACACGCGGAGTGAGACAGGCCTGGTAAGGTTACTTTTTATCCCGGGAAAACATAAGATCCCTCGGGAACGCGGGTGAAACCGTAGGGCGGTGGCTAGTTGGGTATGAATGTGATTTTATTTTTAAAGTCGGATGTGAACATGTTTGTTACTCTTTCACGTAAATCTCCTGAATGGATTTGGATGAAAATTGATAAATAAGTAGATCATACCATAGGGAACACCAAGATCCCTCGGGATGGCACGTGAAACCGCGACGCGGAAAGCTAGTCTTATGTATAAAAAAGCTTTGTAATCTCACCAGCATATTGCGCATACTGTGCCGAGTAAGCGAGGCTGAGTTGCTTGGAGCCCCACAGCAGCGCATGACCGTATTGTTGCGGACGCTCGCGCTGCACCGCCGGCGCGAACTGTATTCCGCGGCATTTCACAAACCTGACGACCGTACACTTCATTACTATGTGCCCCAGCAGTTCTGACACACATTATTGACAAATATACTGTTTTCAGTCAATTACAGTGTCGTGCCCCAGCAGTTCTGATGCCCCAGCAAATTAACTGAATTTCCCAGCAGAATATAAAATTCATTGTTATTGTCACAGGACACTTGAGACACGTAAATCATTGTACCCAATATGTGCCCCAGCAGTTCCGTACACCTACCGATCAGTGGCAGCATTATAGCAGTAATTAGGCAGGAAGTCGTAGTTGAGCTCCCAGAAGACGTGCAGGGTGATCCTGCCGTAGGGCGCCAGGACTCCGTGGTCGGACTCGCGCAGGATGCCCTCGAAGTCATCCAGGGTCAGGTAGCGGCTGAGCAGTTTGTGGCAGAGGCGGTTCACTGATATCAGACCTTCGAGCTCCTGGATTGGGTAGAAGGAAATTTGGATAACACCCGAATAGGTAACAAAACGTCAGATTCCCAAGCAACTGTTTCCTGAAATAGTAATCTGGTACCCCAGCAAATTAGCTGAGTGCCCCAGCAGAATATAAAAGCTGTTATAATTGTCACAGGTCACACCATATAAATCGATGTGCTCCAGCATTTACACTTTATAGCAGCACGCACCGATCAGCGGACGCAACCCGTAGCGTTGAACGATGAAATTTGGCACGGAGATAGCCTATGATCAGGAGTAGGACATAGGCTACTAAACAGCGGGGAGGAATCTAGTTATATAATAAAAGTTTCACATACCACAACCCCAGTAATGTCGCCGGCTTCGAACTTGGCGACGGCCGCATCCAGAGCCCTGTGCATGTCCGCGTTGATGCGTTGAGCTACCTGTGCAATAAATACTGTGTCAATAAAGTAAGGTTCGAATTCTACAATGAACTTGAGCTTTCGGTGAAGGAAAACTTCGTGAGGAAACCATAGCACGATGGTAGACCAATGAGCCCAAACACGACGGGGTTGTGTCGTTTTATTTCGGAGTTCCTATTGCCACCTTTCAGCTCCATCATCAGATCAGCTCCGTGTCATAATAATTATGCATTGTCATCCGATTTACACATGCATGCAAAATTTCAGCTCAATCGGTAACCGGGAAGTGACAGGTTTTTTTATATTTTTTTACTATTAGACCACAATCTCACCGTGGTCAGTGATGATGAGGCTGATGATGGTGAGCACACAAAGCCTAGAAGGGAACTGTCTCTCAAGTGCAGCTGTCGGAACACACCGAAAGGTGTATGGAGGAACAAGTATGATTCCTCCATTGAAAAGGGAAGATCTTCCGGCAGGCTGGGTCATCGTGTCTGGGGACCGCCCTCCAACTGTTGATGTTGAAATCTTGTATATATGCGAATGCGCGAACAAACTCCACTAGCGCGATGTAGGTTGTATGTATCCATGGGTATCTGAACTATGTAGCCGACAGGGGTCGATACAGGTGGTAGCCAGCCAGGCGGGTACTACAAAGTACCCTACGACCGTGGTATGGTTTCCTTCACGGAAAGCTGAAGCTCAGATGTAGGTATAGACTAGTGTAGTACGTACGAGCGCGCACAGGTCGACGTGGCGGCCCAGCAGCGCGACGTGCCGCTGGCGCAGCAGCGAGGCGTAGCGGCCGGCCGCGCACCCCGTGCTGGCGCCGCGGGCCGCACACTCCGCGCGGTACCGCTTGTCTAGCAACATGCTGGAACATAACGTACAATATACACGTTACGGTTCCATTACTCATGTATTTACATCGGTGTCGCTACCCAGTTTGGGGATAACAACACTCGAGAGGTTACAAATTAAAACATTCAAGCTTCTGAATCTAAGTCAATGCAATCATAGAATACGGCCATTTATTTATGTTGCATATATATTATACTAGCTGCCGCTGCGTTCCCGATGTACCGAGATAAAAAGTAGCCTATATGTTATTCCAAGGTATGATCTATCTATGAGCCAAGTTTCATCCAAATCCGTTCAGTAGTTTTTACGTGAAAGAGCAAAAAAGATACATACATACTCACAAACTTTCGCATTAATAATATTAGTAGGACGCATAATTTTGTTTATCGCTTTGTTTTTCTTAAAAAAAATATAAAAATACCGTAAAAAAAACTCAGAGGTGAAATTAAAATCAACCAAGAAACACGGAAGATATAAGCATTTTAAACTACAAATTTTTATAGACAGAGAGATCGAACATAGTATGTGACGATGCTAAATTCTGTTTTGCTAGAAAGAGATGGGAATAAATCATCATGATGGCTCATATCTTTGTTATTTTTATAATTATCTAAAAGGAGAAGAAAATCACTTAGAATACCTGGAAGCCAGCTGCTTGTAATGCGCGTAAACCTGTTCAGACAGCTTGTAGACGAACTGGTCGAAGCACAAGTTGACTTCCGCCTCCACTTCGTCGTAGAGAAACTGCTTGCGGAACACTGTCAGCGCGTATTGCGCCGAGTCGTTGTATAGATCGAGTGGGTACAGCACGTATCTATGGAACAAGTATACATGGTTTTTTAGGGTTCCGAAATTCAAAAGAAAAAAACGGTACCTTTATTTATAGGATCACTCGTGCGTCTTTCTGTCCGTCCGAAAATATTGGACTAGATTGAGTTGAAACTTGGTACAAATATGTAAGTCGGTGACCCAAACATGGGGGCTACTTTTGGGGGGGTACATTAGAAAATTTAAAAAAAAAGATTTGTACACACTGTATATAAGAAAGTCGTGTTAATTAGACTGAAATGATTTGGCTGAAAATTGGTGGGGAGGTAGCTTAGAACCAGGAGAAGGACATAGGTAGGTAAGGTAGGTAGGGGTAGGTAAGGTAGGCAGGGGTAGGTAAGATAGGTAGGGGCAGGTAGAGGTAGGTAGGAGTAGGTAGGGGTAGCTTGGTTTTTTTTATTCTTAGGGCAGGACAACGGCTGCCGGGTCAGCTAGTTTACAATAAAACCCAGACAAACAAATAAACATGCACACAAACATTTGTCCTGGATGGTAATCGAACCCACGACCTACGACGGTTTACCTTTGTAAACAACAGAATCGAGGCCAATTTTTTAATTTCTTTTAAAACAGAATAAGTATACTGACTCCATCATAGCGGGCTCCTTGGTCCTGAGGATGTGGTCTGTGAGGATCCAGGGCATGGACATCTCGATGGGGAACTGAATACGCTTCTCCATGGTGATCAGGTCGTTGCACTCCTCGTTGTGTTGATGACGGACCATGCATTTCTGTTAACAAACCATTTCTTAAGCTGCTGAACTGCTAGCGATGAAATTTGGCATGCAAATAGCTTATGATATGGAGAAGGACATAGGCAACTTTATATATTGGCCTGTGATTCTGGGACATTGTTCACACACGGTTATCTGATCCCAAACTAAGCAGAGCTTGTACTATGGACAACCAGATAACTGATATACTACAAATATACTACTTTTTTTTGTAAATACATACTTATATGGATAATTACACCCAGACACAGGACAAACAGACATGTTCATGCACACAAATGTTTGTCCTGGATGGGAATCGAACCCATGACCAGCAGCCACTAACTCACCGCTTTTTTTTTTACTATGTATAGTCCTGTGTTTAACCACAATCTCACTGTGTTAATTGATGTGGCCGATGGTGGTAAGCACACAAAGCCTAGAAGGGAACTCAAGTGCAGCTGTCGGAATACACCAGAAAGTGCTTGGCGACAGATTTTCACCTTGAAGGTGGTAACCAGCCAGGCGGGTACTACAAAGTACCCTACCACCGTACTATGGTATTCTTACGATGTTTTCAAGCTCAAGCTCACTGTAGGATTCGAACCCGTGACCTTCGTCTCGGCATTCGACGTCACTTACCCCTGAGCTATCATCGCCTTGATCACCGTGGTAAATTTTGGTTATTGTTCCAAGATGCCTGGAGTTATGCATGCGTCTGTAGGCTACCGTAACCGCTTGCCACCAAGCGGGACGTAAGATTCTTTGACGACTTCGTGGTATAAAAAAAGCTTACAATACTTTAGTAAATAACAATCTGTTTGAAACTTACATTAACTTTTCTTCCCATAGTCATTTCTAGATAAAACTCTCTGTACCAAAGCTGAGACAGGTCGCAGCATTTTTGTAGTGAATCTGGGATAAAATCATTAATCTTTATCTATACTAATAATAAAGCTGAAGAGTTTGTTTGTTTGTTTGTTTGTTTGTTTGTTTGTTTGTTTGAACGCGCTAATCTCTGGATCTGCCAGTGGGATATGGAAAAACCTTTTTGCAATTGAAAGCCCATTTATTAAGGAAGGTTATAGGCTATAGAACATCACGCTACGACCCTCAGGAGCTGAGCAATGATAAAAAGAACGTTAAGCGGGAGCATGTATAGCATGGGTGAGCGATGCGACGCGGTTGTCAATGGATGACAGCGGTCGCCTAGGTAACAGTTTTTTGTTATTTTTAACTGTCATCAAGACGAGGTTATCAATTCGTCGGAATCTTTTTTTATGTATGTTCCTCGATTACTCGAAGATGCCTGACCCGATTTGGAAACTATACATACAGGTGGTCACATGGTCACCAAGTCAGGGTCTGATGATGGGATCTTGAAGAAATCGAGGGAACTCTTCAAATTTTATAGGAACTAACAATGTTTTTCATATATTTTCTAAAACTATTCAGATATTTGCGTCTGGTAGTCGTCACATGTTGCTGAGCTGATGATGGAAGGTACAACTCCTTAACGGGTAGGAGTTAGGGGATAAATCTTTAAATATTATAGGAACGATGATGAAAAGTACAACGCTAATATGCTTATCCTAGGTCAGTGACCTTGAGAGTCATTGATTACACATAAGAAACTAAAAAATGAAAAATAAAATACTTTTAAAAAAAAAATACCACAAAGGCACTAATAAGTATAAAATAACTATGTAAGAACTCTAATCTGATAGTTTTGAAGTCAACGAAATTAGCCATTGCTGTTGCATCATCAGATATTTATTGCTGCTACACTATTGACAGGTAGAAGGACGGCTCATTTCACTTCTAAACAGACCCTTACGGTATTTCTTGAAAAAGACAGCGTACGCTCTATACGTAAAAATTGACCATTGGGCAAGGTTTTACAAGATGCAAACCTAATAATATGGGATGAGTGCACATGACTCATAGAGCTCATCTAGAGGCTTTAGATAGAACTCTCAGAATTATAAAATGCAAAAATAGCCATGGGTGGAATAACTTTGATGTTTTCTGGTGATTTCAGATAAACGTTGCCTGTTAGGGGAACTAGAGCAGATATTATTAAATCTTGCTTAAAATCTTCCTCATTATGAAAGTCTGTTGAATTATTGAAACTGTATACCAAAATGAGGAGTCACTTGGGTAGAGGAAGCACAGATTTCCCAATAAAGCTCCATTTAATCGGGGATGGGAAAGTACCTGAATCAGATAAAAAAATAGCTATTGACAAAGACCTTGGTAAAATCGTGACCAACATTGAAGACCTGATCTGTAGAGTTTATCCGGACGTAGCCAATATCGACCAAAAAAATTATGAATGGATGTGTGAGAGGGCAATTCTAGCTGCCAGGAATATAAGCGTTGACGCCATCAACGACAAAATAATGGCTAAACTACCAGCCGACAGCGTAGTTTTCGAATCGGACCAGTAACTCCGGAGATTCGCGCGTTCAAACAAACAAACAAACTTTTCAGCTTCATTATTTAATGCTAAATAGCTTTCCACCCGCGATGCCACCCCCGATCAGTCAGTCAATTAACCAACTTCAAGCGGAGGTTATCAATTCGTTGAAATCTTTTTTTTTGTATGTTCCCCGAATACTCGAACGCCTGGACCGATTAGGAAAATTATTTTTTGTTTGAAAGGATATACTTCACAAGTGGTCCCATGATCACCAAGTCAGGATCTGATGATAGGATCCTAGACAAATTGAGGGAACTCTTCAAATTTTATAGGCACTTACAATGTTTTTCATAAACTTTTCAGCTTTAATATAGAATGCTAAATAGCTTTCCACCCGCGATATCACACGCGATATCACCCGCGATCAGTCAGTCAGTCAATTAACCAACTTCAAGCGGAGGTTATCAATTCGTCGGAATCATTTTTTTTGTATGTTCCCCGAATACTCGAACGCCTGGACCGATTTGGAAAAATATTTTTTGTTTGAAAGGGTATACTTCACAAGTAGTCCCATGGTCACCAAGTCAGGATCTGATGATAGGATCCTGGACAAATCGAGGGAACTCTTTAAATTTTATAGGCACTTACAATGTTTTTCATCATACTTTCTAAAGCTATTCAGATATTTGCGTCTGGTAGTCATCATCTTATGTTGCTGAGCTGATGATGGAAGGTACAACTCCTTAATGGTTGGGAGTTAGGGGATAATTCTTTAAATGTTATAGGAACGATGATGGAAACTACAACGCTAATATGCTTATCCTAGGTCAGTGACCTTGAGAGTCATTGATTACACATAAGAAATTCAAAATTGAAAAATAAAAAACTTTTAACAAAAAATAGAACCGCCTTCAAAGGCACTAAAAAGCAGAAAATAGCTATTTAGGAACTCTAATATGATAGTTTTGAAGTAAGCGAAATAAATCTGCGGTACCATGATATCGGTTCAAATTTTTGTTAAAAGTTTTATATATTTAGATTGGCTATTGGACGCTGATCAGTGTTATTATCACCATCGGCATCAGCGTAGGCATCAAAGTGACCATAAGAAAGATCTTGGGAAAAACGTAACCTTTTGATGGGTTGGTCTTCTGTACCAAATTTGGCATACTGGTTTCCATTTCGATATACTTCAAATACAAATGGGTTTATTTGACCGGCTGTAACTAACTCGCAAAAATGTAGAGTGTTGTAATATCTAATTTATACTTTTCTTTTGTCCCATGATTGTTGCCAAGACGGTCATGATACATAACAGCAAATTCATTCCAATTGTTCGTCATATGCATTGCATTGCACCAAGCTTTTATGTGAGTTCAAAAGCAGTATTGATATCAACTTCGATGCAAATCACCCCCAAAATAACTTTCTACCCTTTATTAACCCCGATAGGCGATGAGTTTCAATAAAATACAAAACACGTCTTCCATCAATTATCTTAAAGAATGTTTATGCAAAATTTGAAGTAGATTGGACCAAGGAATCACGTTGTTCCATAAAAACTTTGTCCCAGTTTTTCAACCCCTAAGGATTTCGGAAGATCCTTTCTTATAGGATGCCTACTTCATACGAAGAACACACCCTCTAAATTTCAGGTCTCTACGATCAGCGGTTTAGGCTATGCGTTGATCCGTCAGACAGTCATTCAGGACAATGCATGTTAAATAGATATTAGACCACCAAATTTATGTAATGGTACCAGACTTCAAGTAAAATTTCTAGATTTCTGTCATAGTAGCGATTGGTTTTAACTGAGCCAGCAGTTGGGCAAACAGTACTGATACCTCGCATTCCGATGATACCCACAGATTTACCATATAGATTTAAACGAATAGGTACAATTTCCTGTGAAATTACCTACCTATCGTCTGAAGTCAATATAAATAAAGCACAAGGACAAACTTTTAAGCATGTTGGAATATATTTAAGAGAAAACTGTTTTTCCCATGGACAATTATTATGTTGCCTTATCTAGATCAGGTTGCATAGGCTACTATTTATTTGGAAACGCGGATGGAACCGCGGGGGACAGCTAGTATAGTATAAAATGAAGTCGCTTCCGCTGTCTGTTCGCTTAGATTTTTTAAACTACTCAACGGATTTTAATGCAGTTTTCAGCAATAGATAGAGTAATTCAAGAGGAAGGTTTATATGTATAATACATGCATAATATAGAACAGAAAATATGGAATACTTTGGTCAGAAATAAATGATTTAAATTTTATTTATTGTTTTTATAAATAAATAATTTTCTTTATTTCTTCCTATATAAAATACTTACCAGACAAATTGAGCATATAACCCCAGTAGAAGCTCTGCCTGTGGAAAGCTTCGATCTGCTGCAGAGTACCTGCATCCATGTCTTTGCGAAGGGTCCGCCGGCCGCCAGACTTATCAGAGATCAGGGCTTCCAGCTGTGTTCGGACCATGTACAGCTGGGTTGATGATGGACCTGGGAACATAAGAAAGCGCTGTTACGTTTTAACCGACTTAATTTATCATCATTCATCCTGTATACATAAGAATTGAAGAACGTTATTCAGTGCGTTAGTCATTCACTGGGCCCAATACTGTGGTCTACAGACTAAACTAATTTAATCTCACTATATCTCTTTCTTACAAGAAATCAAATTTTCAATCTTACGTATTTTCCATTGTATCTGACAGCGACACCTGAATGAACAGTATGGACACGCATACAGATGTAGATAATTACACCCTGACTCAGGACAAAGAGACGTTCATGCACACAATTATAATAATCTAAGAATGTAGAAAGTATCAATGATGGTTTCGAGAGTGGTAGTTCGACTGGGGTTGATACAAAGTTTTGTTTTGACTGACCTACGTTCCGCCTGGGCACTTTGATGGTGAAGCTGGCCTCCCCGTCCTTTTTCCCGCGCAGCGCCGGGTCCTGCTGCGGCTCGCACCCGCGCGCCCAGTCCCCGCACGTCTCCCGCACTGACACTATTATACTGCACACAAATATATACCACATTATACTACGGCGATATTAGATTTGGTAAAATCCTTTTTTTTAAGAACATGCTTATTACATATGAATATTTTGTAATCTGACCTACATAATAATGTCATAACTACTCCTTTAAAGTTATAAGATTATAGAACGTTATTCAGTGCGTTAGTCATTCACTTGTCTCAATTCTATCGACAGAGTAAAACTAAACTAATTTAATCTCACCAACTCTTTCTTACAAAAAGTATAAGAAAAGGATAAAAGAAATTTAGTCTTCTTATTGGGTACTTTTTTGCCCACCCTCAAGTTGAAAATCTATCGCCAAGCACTTTCTGGTGTATTCCAACAGCTGCACTTGAAAGCCAGTTACCTTCTAGGCTCTGTATGCTTACCACCATCAGCCACATCATCACTGAACATGGTGAGATTGTGGTCAAACACAGGCCTATATACACAATAAAAAAAAAAAGACAATGCTTATTATAAAATCTCTCTGGCTACTGCCACCGGGACCTATAGTGACAGTTTAACTGACCTGCGTATTAAATCCTTTTTATTTTTTATTGCTTTCCTAAGCGGTTCCCTGAGGATCAACTGTACGAAATCTTGGAGCTCGCTATATATGGATCTCCTGGCTGCATCTGCGAATACTGTCTCCATGCGAGCCATGAGGACCTGGAGACCCTTGATCATGGCTATCACCTCGATCATCGCGAACTTCTCTTCGGACGTGTAGTTGTAGCGGGTTGCCTGTGGGGAAAACAATAGGGATGATGGTTAAAAAACCTTAATTAGTCCGTCAGTTAAAAAAAATATATTTTCTTTAGTTCTGAAAACAAAAAAAAAACGAAGATAGAGCGCGTTAAAATTTGGCGTGACGTCAGATCTTAGTACACTTTTTACAGAGAGATGACGTCACAAGCCCTCACTCCAGAACCTGAAATTGGTCCAGCCATTTGAGAGTGAAGAAGTAACAAACATACACACAAACTTTCGCATTTATATTTGTAGGACTAGTATTTAAACATAGTCTAGAAGTATTATATAGGATTTTGCCATATATCAGTGGCAAAACATTTTTTACCAAGTTTAACCTTTACGTAGTTTTCTCGTTGTTTATACTCTTTTTTGATATTTGCCGGGACCACGTGAGATACGGCTCGACCCCCTCCCCCGCCCCTTAAACGTCCTTATCGATTAAGCTTTCAGACAAACTTATTTTCGAAAAATACGGGGAGAAAACATCCTTCTGCTTTCAGCAAGTGAATGAAGTTAATAAAGTATATAGAGTAAATAACTTAAATGGAGAAATTGGAGCAAAGGGAGTAAATAGAGTATATAAAGTAAAGGGAGTAAATTGAGTAAATGTAGTAAATGGAGCAAATAGTGTAAATGGAGTAAATAAAGTGTATATAGTAAATAACTAGAGTGCACCAGGACGACTTGTTCTCAGACAGAGTATGTACTGTACTGTAGTGTACTGTAGTGTACTGACCCTCTCGTACTCCTCGGCGTCGACGGGGCAGCGCGCGTTGGTGGCGTGGTCGGTGGGATGCAGCAGCTTCCAGGAGCACAGCTCCGTGACCACGCTGCACCAGGAGGACACCAGCTGCAGCCCGCGCAGGCACAGCTCCGTCACGCTCTTGTTCTCGCTGTCGGAACCGGCCTCCTTGAACGTTGTTGTCACCTACACATACACAAAATAAACTACATTTAAGGTGGAGGCTTCGTTTGGAGCGCCAAATTTTATCACGTTTTTTGCTAATTGCAGCTCAGTTATAGGTCGTAAGTTATCAACATGTTATTTGCGACAAGAATGGTAGTATATTTACTGATTAATAACAAAAGAAATCATCAACGTATATTAGTAACATTTTCATGAAATAGTCGTGTATGCCAGTAATATACTTTAACTATTTCTGTCTAGACCAATATTATAAAAGGGTAAATTAAGTTCGGATGTAGAGTTACAGGTCCGATTCTAAAAATTATTTCACTAATAAGCTACATAATCCGCTATACGCTACTTTTTACCCCAAAAAAGCAGGTGAAACCACGGGAAAACAGCTAGTATATTATTAGTTTTTACAAAAACTGACCTGAAAATTAAAATCCAAATACATAAAAGGAAAACGTGACTGACTGATCTATCAACGCACAGCTCAAACCACTGACCGGATCGGGCACAAATTTAGCATACATATATTATGACGTAACCATCCGCTAAGAAAGGATTTTTGAAAATTTTGGTTATATAAATTTACAAGTAATTGCGTTGGCAGAAAGATAATTTTCGCCTAAAGTACTAAATAAACATGGGTAATGAGGAATACCAACAAAAAAATTTAATTAGTCCGTCAGTTAGATTATCAAAAAATATTGGATACGTATTTTTTACTTTGATCCGAAAACAAAAAATAACGAAGATACAGTGCGTTAAAATTGTCCGGTCTGCAAAAAGTGTACTACAAAGTAGTTGTTCAATGACGTCACAAGCCCCAATCCTGCACTTTGATGGGACTTATCTTTGTAATTTCTTTTGCATTTGATAAAATTATAAATACGTATCCAATATTTTTTGATAATCTAACTGACGGACTAATTAGATTTTTTTGTTGGTATTCCTCATTTTGTAGGCGCACTCTTTTCGGAAATTATCGAAAATATGAGTTTTGCCGATGCGACATCTAAGTAGTCATACTGTACAGTACACTACAATATTCTGAGAAATCTAAAAGGGGGTTAAACACCCTAAAATTATAGCCAAAGTTCGAAACACACTGGCTCGCGAAATCACTTACCTCATTGCTATATCGCGCCAGTTCAGAAATGTAGTTCTGATGTTCCTCTCTTATCTGTGGCAGGTGGACCATCAGGTCAGCCTGCGGCGACGGCGGGTTGGAGTTCGAAGACAGTGGCCACCTGTTAGTGAATATATTGTTTATCCGTTGCTAAATAAGAGTCCCTGTTTCGCCGCGTCCCACCATCTGACAGCTATTTTACTTGTAAACTATAAAGTTTATGTCGCTCTGGCGCATATATCTAATAATATTATTTCTTATTCATGTCAGCCGAATGACATCCACTGCTGGATAAAGATGACTGATTGAGGGAGACCCTCAAGGATTTCCGATCCTCAGATCTTACGGGTACCCGCATCCAGCGGTTTCCCGCGACCCTCACAAGATCGTCGGTCCACCTTGTAGCCACTTCAAAACAGTGTCAGATTATATTTTTTAGATAGTTACTGTAAGCTTTTTAGTGCCTTTGAAGACGGCTATGTTTTTGTTAACAGTTTTTTTTTACTTAAGCCTCAACCTAAAATTTATTTTTAGGTAGGAGCCGTCAAAACTTAAAACACAGGGTGGCTTGATTGATGTGTCTGGAAGTGTATTAATGTATACATACATTTTCAGAAAGAGATTTAATTTTATTCATTTACTTAATATAATAGGGGCCAATACTTACTTGCTAGGATCATAGTGCTTGGATCTTTTAATATAGTTGAACGGAGCTATCTGCATATCCCCAAAGAGTGGAACCACCTCCAGATTCTAAAACATAAATAAATCAAGCAATTAATAGAATTAACATAAAATAAATCGGACAAATGCGAGTTAAACTCGCGTGGAGAGTTCCGTACATGTTTAACTAAGTTCCATAAATATTTTTAAATATGACCTAAATTTGTTGATGGTAACTATAAAAAGTTTTTTTTTTTGGAAATCGTGTTTTCTAAAAATGAAACCTAAAGCTACATCGATTTATCGCCCCCGAAACCCCCTGCATACCAAATTTCATGAAAATCTTTGGAGCCGTTTCCGAGATTCAGATTATATATATCCATGAATTGCAGGTTTAAAGGTATTAGATAGACTTCTTATAGGTAAAGAACTATTATCTGATTTTTTTTCAAAATGTTTGGCCCAGTAGTTTCGGAAATAGGGGGGGGGGAATGGTCAATTTTCGCCAATTTTTCGCCTATTTTCTTAAATAACTTCAAAACTATATATTAAAATTCTAAAAAAAAATATATTTGAGATCCTCACAAGAAGCCTTTTCATTTGATATGTTACACAATATTGTCTGCAAAACTTTTTTTTTAATTTTCTAATTTACCCCTCAAAATTAGCCCCCATGTTTGAAATTCATTTATTTACGTAACACGTCCATGTTTGGCCAACTTTCAACTCAATCCAGTCCAATATTATCGGACAGACAGACAGACGCACGAGTGATCCTATAAGGGTTCCGTTTTTTTTTTTCGGAACCCTAAAAACACGACTGCCCTTTACAAAATGTAAACTAATAATGGTCAATGTCAGTTGGTATGGAATAATTATCAAAATACTGATACTTTTTAAATGCGGCAGTAACAGTTTGTTACCATTTCATGACTAAACCCCTGAACCGGTCACGATGAAATTTCACACACAGATAGATACTTTATATCCCGGGAACGTGGGTAAAACCGCGTGAGACAGCTAAAAACTAACAAACATTAAATAAATGCCTATGATTTTATTTCACTGGTTTAGTTTTATTATTTTAGTCAAAAAAGTTAAAGGGCTATCCGACAAAATATTACCGTTTTCAAGCCCTATTTAAGTATGCTTAAAAATACTGCAAAAGTTGTGCAATAAATATATATTGTAGTACTAGCTTCGGTCCCGCGGTTTCACCCGCGTTTCCGAGGGATCTTATGTTTTCCCGGGATAAATAGTATCCTATGTGTTAATCCAGGTTATAAACTATCTGTGTTCCAAGTTTCATCTAAATCCGTTCAGTAGTTATTGCGTGAAAGAGCAACAAACATCCATACTCACCAACCTTTGGCATTTATAAGTATTTTATTTTATTACCTTGAAGATCCTATCAATGCGGTCGAGACGTATCTTTTTCTTCTGATCCAATCGGTTTATGTTGCATACTTCAGAGTCCATCAGAAATAGACCGAATCCCATTACCTGAAAAAATAAAGTTGTTGAAACATTTTTTATATATAGTTTCTATATTTGTTGTAAATAATTGTAAATATTATATATTATAGAATAAAAGATCCATTAATAAAGTTGATACCCTCTGATGGCTGCATCAGCCTTACCGGACAAACCGGCGAGCGCAGAGAGCTCTCAGCCGGTAACATTTAGGTAACAACGCTTGAAGGCACCCCCGAATGGGGTACGAACCTCGGCGCAGGGCGTTACCGGGGGAGGGGGAGGACTTAGTACGAGTTACGAGTAATTGGGGGCGGTCGGATTACAAATTCCATAATCATTACATGTCTTCCGACAGCTGCACTTGAGAGCCAGTTCCCTTCTAGGCTTTGGTGCTTACCACCATCGGCCACGTCATCACCGATCAACACAGGCCTAAATATAGTAACAAAAACGGACAAGTGTAGTCTGACTCGCGCACCGAGGGTTTCGTACAAGTTTAACTTTGTAGTAGGTAACTAAAAATTTATGCTTTTCGCAAATTTTTCCTTTGTGCTATAAGATGTTGCTTCCTTAAATAATTTCAAGATTCTGAGTTCACGGGAAGCACCCTGTAGGTTTTGATTCCCTTGCGAGTGTCGAAAATTTGCAGCATAAACGACTGTATCTTTTGATTGCGTTGGCTTAGAAGTTTGATTTTTTCACAGCTCCAAGAGACAGTAGACCTGAGTATTTGATATGAATTTCATCTTGATACCTCCACGCGTTCCTGAGAAAAAGGGTCTAGACAAACAGACAACAAAGTGATCCCCTTTCTTTCCTTATGAGGTACGAAAAAAAGAATACCTTGACAAGCATATGTTTTTCTGAGGGTGTAAGGTACATCTTCGTTTCGAACATGTGGACGCAAATGTTCACCACATCCGCAAGCAGATCCTCGTAGCCTGAGGAAACACATAAACATCTTGGGGTTACATTACTTAACTAGCTGTTCCCCGCGGCTTCACTCGCGTTCCCGGGATAATAAGTAGCCTTAAACCTTCGGGAATAATGTAGCTTCCTATTAGTGAAAGAATTTTTCATATTGGATCACTAACTCCGGAGATTAGCGCGTTCAAACAACTCTTCAGATTTTTTGTTAGTATAGGTATAGTAAAGTATGGATACATTGTAAAATACAGTTCTCTGAGGACACTTTTTACATGAATTTTGTACTTTTCAAATTTTGTACAATATCATATGAATAGGCTAGTTCAAAATGAACTCAAACTAAACGACCAAACACTAACAAATGCATAAAACATCTAAAAACACGTGGAAACATCAAATATGTTGTACATTTAATGCTTTCTATGATTTTTAATTACCAGTAGAACCGCTAAGAGTAGATCATTTGATGCTGTGAAACTATGACGTCATAGTGTAGTATTTCATACAAAATTCCATATAAACTATCGTTTTGACATTTATTAAAAAGTAGCTGATTTGATATGTCAGTCAACTACCCTATTGTGTACATACCATTGATCTTTTCGAGGGCATCTTTGACAGTGTCCCTGATCTTGTTCTGCGTGGCGAGGAACATGGACAGGTTCTGAGACTCCTGGAGGCTCTGGCTGTCTGACATCACTTTCAGGAATTGTGCGGCCCTGGTACCAAATATTAAAACCACCGCCATTATGGGTTATAGCACTACCCACACATTTCCGGGTACCCGGCCCTGCCGTGTCCGGTCAGGGGCGGGGAAATAATCGGTTACGTACAATTAGTACGAACTTGTTCACACAGCTTCGTGTCAGGCGCGTCTGGATACATCATAGTATAACGAACAACTCGGAACACGGCCCTGACCCGGAGACTCAAGATCAAGATGACTCAAGATCCTCGGACAAACGAAAATTAAATAAAAAGCTGTGACTCGCGCACCGGCCCAGAAATGCCCGTCTCCTTTTCAGATCCTTCACTTGAGGAACTATGAATTGCCCATACAAACTTTCAAACCCAATTTCACCCACTTTAAGATTATTTTTTGAGACAAAATGTAGCCTATGGCCTTCCCCAGGTTGTAATCTATCTCCTTGCCGTATTTCATTACGATCCGTTCAGCCTTTAAGCCGGGAAAAGGTAACAAACAATTTTTTTTTTATTTTTTGAAAGGACTAAGTTGGTAGCCTCAGATGGCTGCAACAACCTTACCGGTCAAATCGGCGAGCGCAGAGGGCTCTCAGCCGGGTAATATTTAGGTAACAACGCCTGAGGGCACCCCCGAATGGGGTACGAACCTCGGCTCAAGGCGTTACCGGGGGAGGGGAGGACTTTGTACGAGTTACGACTAATTGGGGGCGGTCGGAACATAACAAACAAACAGAGTTACTTTCACATTTATAATATTAGTAATTAAGTAGGATGCGAGTGGTACCCGGGGCGCGGATTAGTATATGGTCTCTGTCCCGAGTGTCGCTAGCGTCCATAGGCTACGGTAACCGATTACCAACAGGCGGGCCGTATGCTTGCCGACTTTGTTGAGTATCGACCCATGTCAGCTACATAGTTCAGACACCGATAGAATAGAATAGAATAGAATAGAATACACTTTATTGTTTACACCACAAATATAGGACAAAAAAAAAAGACAAACAAAATATATATAGTGACAACAACATAGGCGGCCTTATCGCAAAAGCGATCTCTTCCAGGCAACCTTTGGGTAATAGGAAACGGCTATAAATGGCTAGTGTAGACTAATATTATAATAAAATACATAGTAATATAAATCCTAATACATACTATTACAATAAAAATAATAATAAGATAGACTAACAAATACATACTTATTTAAATCGATAAATGATATAGTTCATATTATAATAATAACAGCATTTAAGAAATAAACAGAAAATAAAAAAAAAAAAAGGAGAAAAAAAAATAAACAAAATGTAATAGAGAGAAGAAAGAAAGACAGTTTTAGTCTAGTTAAAACATAACGAATAATGTTTTGCGACTAACGATTTAAATGAATCTATCGTCTGAGCACGTCGGATATCCTGCGGAAGAGAATTCCATAGACGGACAGCTTGCACAGTAAAAGATTGAGTATAAGAATGAGATATATGAGGTGGATTTTTGAGAAGAGTTTCGGAAGAGCTGCGAAGAAGATGCAGTTGAGAACTATGGAACGAGAAGCGTTCTTTAAGATAAGATGGGGCTTTCGGATTAAAGAGAACATTATATAAAAGCGAAAGTATATGGGTATTCCGGCGAAGGCGTATAGGAAGCCACTTGAGTTGACTACGAAACTGAGAGATGTGATCATATTTGCGTAATCCAAATATGAATCGTATACAGAAATTTTGAAGGCGCTCAAGTTTATTTAATTGCTCTTCACTGAGGTCAAGATAGCTGACGTCGGCATAATCAAGGATAGGGAGGAGCAACGATTTTGCAAGAGCAATTCTGGTGTCTATGGGTAAAAAATTATGTAGCCGTCGGATTGATCCAGCCACAGCAAACATCTTCCTGCTAACTTCCGCAACTTGTGGCACCCAAGATAAATTGCGGTCAATAAGGATACCTAGATCCTTTACTACATCACTATAAGGAATTTTAATACCATCAAACACAATTGAAGGAAGCTGTTCCCAATCAACTCTAGAAATTTGATAGTTATTACCTATAATAATTGTTTTGGTTTTTGAAGGGTTAACTACAAGTCCATGATGCCTACTCCATTCAGATATATGAAAAAGGTCTTCATTCGTTTTTGAAATGGCACTAGGAAGGGAAAGTAAAGATGATTGTCTGTAAATTTGGAGATCATCTGCATATAGATGGTAGAGTGAGGTAATATTACGTGTTATAGAGGAAATAAATATAGAAAACAAAAGCGGGGATAAGACGCCACCTTGAGGGACACCTGCAGTAGTATTACACCATGAAGACAATGAATCTTCAATGCGTATACGCTGCCTGCGCCCATACAAGTAAGTTCGAAACCAGTCAATAACCGTTGGAGATATGTTAAGAGAACACAATATGGCGAGAAGGATATCAAAATCTACAGTATTAAAAGCGTTACTGAAATCAAGCAGGGTCAATACAGTAAGCTCTTTTCTGTCCATTCCAGCTCGAATGTCATCAGTTACTTTCACTAACGCTGTAACAGTGCTATGTCCAGGACGAAAGCCAGACTGGAAAGGATTTAGAAGGCTAAACTTAGATATATGTGCACTTAACTGACGATGCACAAGTCGTTCCAGTACTTTAGAAAGAAAGGGCAAAATGGAGATAGGTCTATAATCTGAACAAGAGCTAGGATTGCTTTTTTTGGGAAGGGGGATTATCTGGGCATCTTTCCAAAGTTTAGGGAAAGAGCTAGAAGAAATAGAGTGATTCAGTAAAAATGAAATTATTGGCGTGAGAAAATCTAAAAGGGGAAGTATCATCTTACGACTAATGTTATCACAGCCAACAGCGTTAGAAGAAATAGAGAGAATGTGTCTCTTAACATCACAATCAGTAAATTGACTAAAAGAAAAGAAAGGACAGTCGGGAGATTGCGAAGAAGATAGATTATTTAATGTATTAGTTTTCGTTGCAGTATCACAGCTGACTGACGAAGAAAAGTGTTGGTTAAGAAGATCTAAATTTAAATTTGATGTGACTGGATTGTTATTAGATTTCCCGACTCCCAGAGATTTTAAAAATTTCCAGACTTTAGCTGGATCACCATCTTCTACAGATTTATGGATATGGCGTCGTTGTGCATCTCTACACATCTTATTGCAGTGATTCCTTGTCCGTCTGTACTTTTCACGAAATTTGTCAGGGTTAAGTTTGAATTTTGCTTTAGCGTTGTTTCTCTTGGCTTGGATAGATTTAATTTCCTCAGTGAGCCAAGGAGCAGGAAGATGCCTAACCCTGACTGGACGAATTGGAGCATGAACATCATAAAGCTGTATTAAAAGATAGTTGAAAATTTCAATTTGCTCATCAATTGAAGCTGCATCCCGTATGATCGTCCAATCAATTTTCTGAGCATCCTTATGTAAAAGTTCCAAATCCACTGCCCCAAAATTGCGTTGCAAAAGAATTCTAGATTTATGTTTGGGGGGGCGTATTTTATAAGAAAGATAGAGAAGGTCGTGATAAGAAAAGGCATCAGCAGTACACTGTCCATGGTTAGCAACGTGATCTAAGGAAGAAACTATTATTAAATCTAGGAGAGAAGGTTCACAGTTAGGAAAAAAGTGTGTAGGGTTAAGTGGAAGAATATGTAAATTAGATGAATTTACTACTGTCTTCAACTGTTCTGAACGATAGTCAGATCTGAGGAGACATGTATTAAAGTCACCCATAATAATAGAATGTGCATATAAAGGAAGAAAGTTTTCAAGAAGTGATTCAAAAATGGAAAAGTAATTGATAGATAAAGATGGACTATATAAAACACCAAGGAGAGTTTTTACGCCAGAAAGTATAATTTCTATAAGGAGATATTCTGCGTTAGCTGAGGGACTCTGTGGTGAAATACTAATTACTTTGAAAGGAATGTGGGCGCGAAGATAAATAGCAACCCCACCCCCACTTTTACCAATGCGGTCATTGCGTATCAGCTGAAAGCCAGGAATTGAAAAAGAAATAGATGGGAGACAAGGTTTCAGCCAGGATTCTGAAACAAGAATGGCATGAATATTATTATTATTTGTAAAGGACGTCAGCATATCGGGATAATGAGCCGGAATACTTTGGGCATTAATATGAATGACATTAAAGTTTTTGGAAAATTGAACAAACTGGGAGTATAAAGTGTCATGAAGAGAAGAAGTGCTGTGAAAGCTGTCATTGGTGCTTGAACTAGAAGACGAAGAACAAGAGAGAAAAATATCATTAAAAGTATCATTGTGATTTTCACTATTACTGCTTGCAACTGACATAAATAAAATTATAATGTTATTATAATACAAATAAACAAAATAAATAAGCAAATTATAATATAATATATATATATATATATATATATATATATATATATATGATATAAAAATAAAACTACTACTTATCCATATTACCTGCCAGCAGCCGTCAAAGTTACAAATTAATACAAAACATAAAAAAAAAAAAAAAAAATCCAAACAATATTTGAAAAACCAGAAAAAATATTATACATAAAATGGAACGTTAGAATTAAAAATATTATTCGCCTGGCAAGTTTGGCATTAAATTAAATGTCAACACATTCAACTGTCAAATGTGTCAAATTCCAAAGTAAAAATTCTCAAAACAATTACGGGTAAACAAACAAAACAAAATCAGGAAAAGAGACACAAAGCAAAGCACCCACAATTATGAAACAATACTATAAATGACAAAGAAACCAACCCTTAAAGTGTTAAAAAATATGTGCAGTGAACAAATTATTTACGAGTTGTCCTCTTATTAACTTTACGCATCGCGGGATCTCTTGAAGCCACCATACTGCCCTCGGATGTAATGCCATCGGTAGTTTTTGCTGCGCTAGTAGAACTGGGAATGTTGTTCAGTTCCAACATAGTGGCTATGCGATGTCTTATACCATCTGGAGTAATGAGAACCACATACCCGTCTCTAGTCCAACATTTGGTGATACCGAACCGTTTACGAGCCTCGATGAACGTTTGATGTCGGTCCCTAGTTAGAAATTCGGACAGAGCTATGCCAGAACCTTTAAGAGCTATTTTACTTGACCACACTCTGTCCCTAGTTGAGATGTCTTTGAATTTTACCAGAATTGGCCTTGGCTTAGAACTTGGAGTTCCCAAACGATGACAACGGTTAATGTGTGCACTAGAGAAGTCCGGAGACTTCATACGATTAGACACAACCTCGGTGACAACTGTGACAATATCCTCTGCTTCCTTCTCGGCTACTCCATGCATGAGGAGGATCTTCCTGCGCCCTCGCATCTCCAACCGATCTTGTTCTTTGGCTAACAGCTCCACCTGGCCACGGAGCATATCAAGAGCCTTTAAAACAAATTCTTTGAATGCCCTGAAATCTGTGGCCAGCGTTGATGTTGAGACTGAAGCAGCCGGAGCCTTAGCTAGATCTTGCCGGAACTCGTCCATTTGCTGGGTGAACAGTGCAGTAATATCATCAATGGACTGCTTGAGAGACTCCATTTGTGGATAATAGGTATGAATATGTTGTGATAAGTGATAATGACTGCAGGCGGTAATATGAATTAGTTATTCATAAAAATACTATTATTATGGTAAAACTATAACTGTAAGTATTTTTAAAATTTTATTAAAGCTTAGTCCAAAATTTTACGACTTGTCATTACAACTACCCGCCCAAGAAAAATAGATGATAGATGGCGCTGCAATATATCAACACTACAAACAGAACTATCTAGATACAACTCTACATCGCGCTAGTGGAGTTCGTTCGCGCATTCGCATATATACAAGATTCCAACAAGTTGGAGTGCGATCTCAGGCACGATGACCCAGCCTGGCGGAAGATCTTCCCTTTTCAATGGAGGAATCATCCACCTTGTTCCTCCATAGTTGTAAAAAAAAATGCCAAACAAACCTCCTATAAGTGGAGTAGTCATTTTTGACGCTACTCTTCATATTCTTCAGCTCGTCGAGCACGGCGAACATGTTCACGAACTTGCCCAGGGTCAACAAGTACGCTTCAGAGACAAAGTCGCGGCGTTTCTCCGCGTGGCACAGCCGCCGGACCTCGCCGCAGAAACGCTCTATCGCTTTGCGCTGGAATACAATGGGATAAGTTACTTCTTGTTGTTTTCGCTTGTTATCCTATATATCCTATAACAATATAAATAAGTATCTTAGAACAATAACTAAAGCTTTAAGGCTGTGTCCCCTCACTGAGATAGTTGGCGCGCGTAACGCTGCAAACTGCGTACAGTGAGCGCAAAACTAGCAAACTGTGAACACTCCATTTCAAATATATGGAAGGGCGTACTATATCCATAGGCCGCAAAATCAGTCGGCCGCTAACAGTTTGCCTACTGGGGACGCAGCCTAAATATGATGAAACATACTGTTGTAAGGTGCATCACTCACCCGTGCGTCAGATTTGATAAGGGGCGACTCGATCCAGTCTATTCCTAAATCCATGTGTAAAGTGGAGTAACATCCCCACTTTCAGAGAAATAATGGTGTGATCTAAGACTTCAATAGTTAAATACTGAAACGCCAATTCACACTTAAGGGTGGAACACGGGTCTAATCGCGAAAACACGTTGCATTCAGTATTTTTTTTTTGACAAATACTTTCGTCTGTTAGTCCTACGAAAAATATATGTTATGGTTTAGTTCATTATGTTTAAATTGGATGGGAATCGAACCCACGACCTGCGGCGCAATAGATGGTGTCTTAACTGCGCCAACTGGCCCGTCAAACCGAACCTGGCTGCTCCCCCCGTGGCAGTATCCTATGAAGAGTTCTCCACCATAAAAAAGGAAACCTACCATTCTAAATATATTCTAGACTTGAACACCAAGTTCTTACCTGGAAATACATGAACTGCAGCAGCTTGTCCACCTCAGGAGCCAAGACCTGGACGGTGCGTTCGTAGATGTGCACTCGGTCGGGCTGCTCGTTGGAGCGCGGCTGCGGGATGGCCCGGCTGCAACATCTCCAAGTGTAGAGCATCACCGCATGGGCGTTACCTTCTTCTAGGAGCTCATTCTGTGGAAAGGATAATAAGTTAAAACTTCTCAATATGTACTGCTTCACAAAAAACTGACCTAAAATTTTTTTTTTTTTTAATTTCGAAACTCACAAGAAAATCACTAATCACTACAAATATTATAAATGCGAAAGTTTGTGAGTATGGATGTTTGTTAATCTTTCACGTAAAAACTACTGAACGTATTTGAATGAAACTTGGCAGTTGGCACATAGATAGATCATACCCTGGAATAACATATAGGATACTTTTTATCTCGGGAAATATAAGATCCCTCGCGAACGCGGGTGAAACCGCGGGACGGAATCTAGTGTTATAAATGCGAAAGTTTGTTAGTATGGATGTATGGGTGGAAGTTTGTTACTCTTTCACACATTAACTACTGAACTGATTTGTATGAAATTTGGAACACAGATAGTTTATAACCTGGATTAACACATAGGATGCTTTTTTATCCTGGGAAAACAAGATCCCTCGGGAACGCGGGTGAAACCGTGGGACGGGAGCTAGTTGGTCATAATTTTCAAACGGCTGAGCGGATTTCCTTGAAATATAACTAAGACCAGTCTCAATTAAAACACCTTTCAAACAAAAAACAACTGAATCAAAATCGGTCCATGCGATCAGGAGCTAGGATGCCACAGACAGATACACACCCCTGTTTTTCGTCAGTCCTATTAATATTACGCAAAAGCAAAAGTTTGTGAGGATGTTTGTTTGTATGTCTGTATGCAGTACCGGCGTTAGGGTAGGGCGCGGTAGGGCGATCGCCCAGGGCGCCAGATGTAAAGGGGCGCCAGGCCCACCTTTATTTCCGGGCGCTCATGAGTGAGTCCTGCTATCTGGAGTCTAAATAAAAAATAAATAAATAAATTCTCAAGTCTAAAGATAAAATCCCTTTTGTAAGCAGGAGAAGGGGGGGTTATCACATCTCGCCCAGGGCGCTGGTAGAGCTAAAACCGGCACTGTCTGTATGGATGTTTATTACTATTACATGCTGAACTACTCAACGTATTTGATTATACTAAAAGTAGTATATGCTATTCCAGGGTATGATCTATCTATGTGCCAAGTTTCATCCAAATCCGTTCAGTAGTTTTTGCGTGAAAGAGTAACAAACATTCATACAAACTTTCACGTTTATAACATTAGTAGAGTGGATTTGACCACAAAATTGAATTAAAAGTACGGTCTGGCGCGATTTCCAAGCAAATATATTTATTTTTTAGTATAAACACAATTATTTATAAGTTGCCAGTTTGTTGTAAGTGTTTTGTTGGAGTGTACCGTACTTTTAATTCAATTTTGTGGTCAAATCCACTCTACTAATGTTATAAACGTGAAAGTTTGTATGAATGTTTGTTACTCTTTCACGCAAAAACTACTGAACGGATTTGGATGAAACTTGGCACATAGATAGATCATACCCTGGAATAGCATATAGGCTACTTTTTACCCCGGGAACGCAGGTGAAACAGGGAACAGCCAGTAACTATATAATTACAAAAAATACAAACCAAGTTGGCATGAACAGTGGCTTCTTCAATGTACTTGGCGATGCCCGTGACAAAGCCATTGCGGTCCTCGAAGTTGGTGTCGAAATTGGCCTGGTAGAGGATGGAGCACGGAGCTGCCTCGATGCATGGCTGCTCGTCTGTTTGCCAACAATATTTATTTGAATTAAAAAATTGTGTAAATAATTATATTTTTAGTGTTCCAGAACTCAATGGAACCCTTATAGGATCACTCATGTGTCTGTCTGTCTGTCCCAAAATACTGGACTGGATTGAGTTCAAACTTGGTACACATATGTAAGTCGGTGAGCTTTGCAAACTATACTGTATGTCATATCAATTGAAAGGGCTCGTTGTGAGGATCTCAAATATCATAATTTTATGATAACTAGTTAGTTATTTAAGTAAATAGGCAAAAATTGGTGCCTAGTTCCATGTGGATCAGAATGTTACTAAAACTAAAAATAACTAGACAAATTAACCATTCAAGTCACATTCTGGAATTATATTTATTTTATAAGGTAACATAATTTGTTTCTTGTGTCAACATTAATAAATTAAGTATATATAAGAAAATTATGTTATTTCAATATATTTTATTCTTAATTGGTCTCTAATTGACTTCACTGTGACAAAAATGTATTTACGAGAAATCTTTGATTCTTTTCACAATGTTTAGACCATAACTTGGCACATTTTCGTCATGCTAGCTACAAAGGTCTGTTCTTTAAAGTTTGTTAGACTGACGAATTAGTTGCCAAGCATTTTAAATCATATCCTAATAGGGTAGTTTACTGTCATATCAAATCAGCTACTTTTTAATAAATGTCAAAACAATAGTTTATGTGGAATTTTGTATGAAATACTACACTATGACGTCATAGTTTCACAGCATCAAATGATCTACTCTTAGTGGTTCTACTGGTAATTAAATACATATCATGAAAAGCATTAAATGTACAACATATTTCATGTTTCCACATGTTTTTAGATGTTTTATGCATTGGTTAGTGCTTGGTCATTTATTTTTGACACTATAAACTAGCCTATTGTTGCAGCCTTTTGGCTTGCACATAATGAATGTAGGGATGATCTTTTTTAGCTAATTAATTTGAGGCCTTTGTCCAGCAGTGGACATCTTTTGGCTGACATGATGATGAATTTGACAGCTAACTATCTCCTATCCTTTTTCAACAATGTTTGTAAGAAAGAGAGGTGATGTGTATGATATTAGTTTAGTTTAGGCACTATTAACTTGAATTAGTTTAATTAAAGATATCATAATTGTTTAATACCTTAATTTATAGTTATTTAACTATATTACTTTCAGTATTTTACGGTAGGCTTATGTTATTTTACACATCTTCCTGATTTTTAGACGCTGTTGAATATTGGTCAAACCTAAATTGTGATAAAGTATTTAGGTATTCAAACATGATAATCATAGAAATAATGTTAATTATCAAAGTCGGTTTATGTCAATAATACCATCAAGCGGATAACGTGACCCCGCCTCAGTACTTCGTAGGTACCTAGTCTTTTATGAATCATATTATGACGATAAAGAGCAAAGAACACATTTACCTGGCAGAGTGAGCTCGTCCAACACATCCACATTGCTTAGGGCGTCGGAAAGCGAAACTTTCTCACTCACAGACATGATTTTTGGTCAAATTCAAATTATTCTTCTAAAACACAGATACGATGCGATATCAACTCGGAAATATAATTTCTAGTAATGTAAACTACCAGGAATTACTCATGATTAGTGTTTATCACACATTACGGGCAAATAATACAGTTTATTCAACGATACAATAATAGATTTCCTTCTACAATAAAAATAATACAAAATAAAATATTATTAGAACGTTTCTTTGACAGATAAACATTAGCTAGTAATGTTGCCAGGCAGATAAAAGCACAGAACAATTTTACGACAATAGTCTATCGATAGTATCGCCCCCATCCCCAATAATTCAAAGTATAGATAGTATCTAGCTAAATACTACAATCGATATTATTGATAGTAATCGTAAGATTGATTTGGGGAGAAAACAATCTACTTAAGTACTAATAGATGAATCGATTATTCTGCAACATCACTAGCTAGAGTTGTGCTGTATGAATATTTTTTTTCGATTAACATCGGTTTTCATTAGTTTTTAGATCCAACTAATAATAATCCGATTTCGCTATTAAATCACAAAATTAACAGTAGGTATATAATTCCATCGTGAGCAAGCTGCTTGGTTGGTTCAGTTGGTTGCTCTTTCAAATTCGATAATACGACAAACAACCTACTCAATCTTATGAGGATTTTTTAATTTTATTTTTGAGAAAATAACATTAGGTAGCAAAATAAATACAATGTTAAATTATATACAATATATATTTACTACGTGCTTCTTCACTCTCCTTATGTCTACGTAAAGACTTCAGACAGATACCAAATACCAAGGATTATCCATATACTACGCAAACGATTGTGCTTGTGTAAAACCAATCTACATACCTACCTACTAATAATCACGTGTTAATTTGTAATGGCTGTATTTTAGAAGAAATAACTTGTTTTATGATATATCTATGGTTATTTGTATTGTAGAATAATAATAGATACTTCATAATAAGAAAAAAAAATGTCCTAAACGTAAAAATATTTTATTAGATATGTCGCACTGTAATAAATCAAATAAAGGAAGAAGATACAAGATATATGCGACGTACATTTACTGCGTATAATACAGGATGTTGTTTAGCATTTTCGCGTAGTTTCCAATATTGCTTTAACCATAGAGTAACTTTAACCTATGATTTATTTTTAATTCATAGCTTACTTGTTTTGTACGTACATACCATTTCTATTTCCTATCCTATTTGTAGGTATTTAAAAACAATAGCCTGTAGTCTTAAATACCTACATCAGTACCTTAAAAAATTACAATAATTTATTAAATAATATGAAAACAAAATACTTACATAATTTTTCACATAGAAATAAAATGCAGTACCTACTATTTAAACGCATTGTAAAAATATTTTTGTTCTATTTCATACGTTTGATGTTTTATGAACTTTATTATGTAATGTCCCTGGATAAAAAAGTTTGTATTATACTGATACTTCTTAAAATACTAACCTTTTTGAACTGGTAAGCGGATGCGCTTGCGCAGAGGTGTAAACAGTACCTACTACATATGCGACTTAGCCTGCAGATAAAAATCTGCAGCTTCTGAAGTATTGTGAAGTACTGTTAAACATACCACAGCAAAATAACTACAGAGTGATTTATTAATCACCGACCAAAGGGATTATTGTTCACATAATTATGAACTACTTTTACCATAGGACCTGAAATTACGAAAAAAAAAACAAAATTTTCATACATTTTGACCGAACAAGATTATTATTAATAAAAAAATTAAAAAATATAAGTTTGCAAAATGTTAGACGTTGAAATAGATACCCACAAACAATAAAAATAAAACACAAAAAAGCTATCCACAAAACACACGATATATGAAAATTGGCAGTGGAATAGCTGGCATTGTTTTCAGATAATCCAGATTAGTCCTAAAAAAATTGTAGGCACTTAAATAATAAAATATTTATGTATATAACTATTTAATAAAAAAAATATAACTTTGACTCAAAATAAATGTATAACTCCAACCTGTTGCGTATTAATGAAATATTTTATTATTATTTATAATATATAATTTTTAAATATACCGTGTGTTCAATTAAAGTGGGGTAATATGGGAAAAAAAAGTATACCATAGAGATACAGATTTTTTCTTCGGTTTTTAGTTTTAACATGCGAAAACAAATTCTGGCATGTCAATTTAAATCAACAAATTGGAACAAAAAATTATATTACACAAATTAAAAGCGATAGTTGATCAAAAATGTTAAAGCTAGTGATCAGCTTCATCCACCTTTATGCATCTGAAAAATAAATAACAAATCTCATACAGAATAAGGCATTTATATTTTTTTATCATGGAATATTTTAAATATGCAGCCATGCAGGGCTTATCATATAAAACAAAATCACCAATAGTTTCCTTCTGCTTAGATTAAGGTTTTCACCACACTACCCCAGTTAAATAAAAACATACTGTATATATACGATGACGTCAATATTTTCGAGCGTTTAAATACAATAATGTGTACGAAATGTTGAGTAGACTATTAATTTACATAAAATATTTAAAGGAAAAACCTTTTTTTTACCTGAAATAGTTACATTACTTCAATAACTTAATTATCATCATCAAAGCTACTTAGTAAAAAAAAAAAAATAGTCAGCAAGCACACATTGACGGCAGTTATTTAAATATTACCTATATTTAAATAACTGCTAATATAGGTAATCATCATAATATAGGTATCTAACTTAAGTGACACTAACAACAGTGTCACAATGAATTAAACATTGTATTCTTAACTGTTATAGGTTCTTTAAAAGAACCACAATAGTGGGTCTAAATTAAACAAAACCATTTGCTCTAAGCAATATCAGACATGAAGACTTGAGAAATTTAGTTTAAGCACGAAATTTCATACAAGAGGTATTTTCAGGGTTTTCTCTTCTTTTATATTAACTTATACATGTTACTTTCTGTTTCGCTCGTACTCCATCAATAGTCTCAGACATTATAAACTTACTAACTGGAGACATCTTACAACCGGCGGAATCGTCCGACTTTAAATGTTAACCTTCATACGGTCTTCGGGTCAATGTTGACCCATTTAAGGAATTAAAGATTTTCTTTTGAGATTTGATGTTTCATGACTTTTACCAAAGTTTTGAGCTTATTATATAATAAGAATAAATAAGAATTTTTCGACCATTTTTTATTAATTTTTAAAATATATTTAAGATAACTACAACTATCATGTACTTAACTTTTTAGATGCAGATTTATTCCTAATAATTCAGGGGGTATGAGGCGCTATTTCTGAAGACACTTCTTTTGTATGAAAATTCGTGAAATCTAAACCAGTGAGTTATTTATTAACAATAGAACAATATATATCATAATATCCATACGTCAATCATAATAGTCAAACACTATATACAAAATCCTATCAACTACACAATTATTTAATAAAATTAAGTAATAACTAAAGTTTAAATTATAAACAGTGTACTTATAAAAGTATGTAACATAATATAAAAATAAACTAACTAAATTAAATAGTATTGTATGGTGCTGATTCTGTTACAAATACACTTACCTAATTTTAATTATATCATTATATCTTATCCTCTTACAAATTTTATTGGAAAAGGATTGAAAAAAAAACCATTAATTACGGACCTATTTGACAGGATTATTAATATTTTATGTTTTATGATCCAACATGACCTCAAGCTTACTACATTGAAATAAAATATTACAAGCTATGCAAAGTACTACAAGGAAAAATTCCCAATGTTCTAGACTCGACAAAATTACTAAACGTCTTTTAAAATTAAAGACAGATGGACAAGAGACAAAAAAAATGTTTTTATGTAAGAAAAAAGGTATTGTAAGACTTACTTTAGATTTTAAATAACAGAATCATCACCATTATGATATAAGTAGTTAACTATCATACTATTATATGAAATTAAGATATGAGCGCTCATATATCTATATAAAATAACAATAAAAAATATTAATATTGAACGACAATGCAGAAAAAAATGGTATTATAAACTCCATTTCAAATAGGGCGGTTCCAGGATTTTTATTTATTTATTAAGATACAAATATTCATTAATATGTAGAAATCTTACAAAAACCACACATTTCAATTTGAAATAGATTTTAATGAAGATTTTTTGACGCACTATTACGTAATTTGGGAGTTGTAAAATACAAACTGTATCATGAAAATGGTTATAAATATTTACATATTGTATTGGGGAAAAATGTAGTCGAGGGGCAATACTCCCAAATTTTCGGGATTGTCGGTCTTTCTGTCCCACCCAGTATAAACAAGGGTTATTTAATATAATATGTTCATGGTTATCTTATAGGTATAAATCAAATAGTTTAAAAAAATACACGTGAAAAGCTTATTGACTCAGCAATGTAAAACAAAAATACTACATTCTAATACAACTATTGTATACCCTACTCCCTTTCACTTAGAGTTAAAAATACAATAACTTCTATAGAAACTGTTTTATTACATCAATGTAGAACTGTATACAATGTACTGAGGCATATTGAAAATTACTTACTTTTCTCTTTTTAAAAATACAATTTATAATGTTTAATCAGTCCTCAAACTTTTGTTTAGCAAGATATTAGTGAATAAGATGTAAAAAATCAGCTAAAAATCAATGGGGATGCATCTTACCAGTATATTTATATTAGATCCAGCTAAAATGTTCACATGGTTGAATAAATTCCTCTACAATACAAATTTTAAAACTCAATAGGTACTTCTTGCATTATCAATTTATAACCTAATGGAGCCACACTAGTTTTATCCGTATCATTTAAACGTGTTGCACTATTTATATTGTTTACCGGAAACTGAGTGCCATATTCAGTCAGTTCAACTATAGGCGCGGGTATTTCAAAATCCACTGTATTCATATAATCGTCACTGTCAGCTATGTTGAAACCGTTTTGAGTGATTTCATGCAAGTTGTCAAAATGAATCTCGGGTCTTGCATCATCAAATGGCATTTCCGGTATGTTTAGCCTAATGCACTTATGGCTCCTCAGGAGAGATGGCCACACAAATGTTTCTTCGCAGACATGGCAGCGAAGGTTGATGTAGTCATTATGTTGTGTTTCAACATGACGACTCAAGCAGTAATTGGAAGAATAGAATTTGCCACATTGCTGTAAATAATGAATCGGTATAAATAAGCAATAGACAATATCTTATGATATATTTTAAAGGTTGAGTAAACTTTTTGGCTAATAGTATAATTATCATATATAATTGCATTCTTAATAGAAAGAACCTAGTAGGGCTCTGCCATTAATGTATTTTAAATGAAAACAAAAAAAAAAAAAGGCCCACTTGGAAATTGCATGCTGCTGTATATCATATCTTTTATTATGAAACTAAAATAGAAACCACTTATTTTTTTAATTTAGGTTTTTTTTTTAAGAAGCCTATGTGGAGTAGGTTACTTCAGGTATATTCAGTTATTATTATATCTAATACTTTTATTTGTGTAGTTACATCTTTTATATGAAACTAAATAGAAATCTTATTTTTTTTCGTTTGTTTTCATATTAAATACATTAATGGCAGAGCCCTAATAGGATTTTCATTATGTAATTTTTTTATAAAAAATGTTTTTTTGAATACATGAATCTTAGCAAATATCATTTTTTAAACACATACCTGGCATTGAAACTTAGAAATTAAAGTCTTTTTACTCTTTGGATCAACCAAAACCTTCTTTTTATATCCATTCATGATAATATTCTTTATATGCTCCGTCTCTATGAATTTATTTACTGCAACATTGTTTTTCTCTTTTTCTGCATCATTAATATTATCAACTACTGTTACATTGATATTGTTTACATCCCCAACTGTGTTGGCAACATCAGCATTATCTACTTCTCCAACTTTAATTTTCTCAACTTCTGCAACATTGATTTTTTCTAACACCACATTTGGTTTCAAATATTCGGGTATTGCATCATCAACTTTGTAAGTAGTTTTTAGTCTATGTATCTTTTTCCTAAGTATACTTTTAGGCCGCACTTGAGAATTGTCGCTAGTCTTTAAAAAGTGAGTCCATTTATGTTGCAGCATATCAGTCTCCGTTTCAAACTTTTGCAAACACTGATCGCAGAAGTAGTAATCTTTATAACCAGTCATGGCACGATTTGTTAAATCCGGTAACAATTCTACGTGACTCTCTATCAGGTTGCGGTCAACTGAGCTTTCATCGCAGAAATTACAAAGGTACAATCTCTCTGTACCTAAATTACGCATTGAGTACAGAGCAGTTGGACGTTTTTTCGAATGTAAATAGGAGATATGGTGCGAAACAGCACATTTAGTATTAAATTGGTCTTTACAGATGTCACAGATGAAATAAGTGCTTATGTGTTCATAGCTGTGGTCTTTCAAGTCCATGAATTTGAAAAATGACTCTTCACATGTTTTACACTTATGTAATTTTAGTACTCGGCACACATTACGTCTATGTTCTAAATATTTAGCTTTAGTTGGCAGTAACAGGCCACATACGTCACAGTGAAGTTTAATGTGTACTTTAAAGAACATTCTGTCCACAAAATTCTTATCGCAATAATGACAAATGTAACATTTGCGTTTCTTATGACGTTGTTTCATATGGACTCTCAAAGACTTGTAATCCTCAAATATTTTTGGACATTTACGACATTTGTGGTATTCCTTTACTTCATGTATTATGACATGGTCAGAGAATGAAACACGTTTCTGTGGCTTCATGCTTTTGGGCCCGTATACTATCATATGTTTATTTTGCTGATGATTCTGCAATTTCTTCTCACTAGAGTATTGTTTGTCACATATTTTACATTTCAAATGAGCCATGGTTACAGGATCGAAGATGAATGACTCAGAATCTGAGGAGTAGGTCGGGGACACACTCACAGAAAACCTGAGCTTATCCAAGTCATCTCTAGTAACTTTTACTAAGCACTTTTGTGCTAGTCTATGTTTATGCAACGATGTTTCTTCATCATGTCCTTTTATAGCTACACTATGTAGTTTTTTATCATTCAAATACGGCGTTATGTCGTGCCGATATAAATTTACAAAGGGTACCTTACGAAATCCTCGGAACGTAGTTTCAAGCGCGAAATCTTCTTTCGCAGGGGCGTCCGTAGATTTACGTTTTTTACACGCCTGCAATGATTTATTCGATGCAAAAGATTTAGTGTTAGCTCCATTGCAATTTGTGGACATTAGAGTACGAAATTATAGCGGGAAAACAAAATAATAAACGTAAAAAAATAATTTTATTGTTAAAAACGTCAACAATACTAATTGTCATACTAAATAAACCGAGCCGAATAATTCATTCATTCACTTTCGGATCGCGATCGCCAACCAAATCGAATCGACATGGCTGACTGTCAAAAAATGATTTTTGTGACAAAACCGATATTTTATTTTTTCAACTTCAACAATTTACTGAAATAGTCTAAATATATATTTTAAAGATATTAATTTACGAAAAATATAAGTTGTCTTTCATTTTCTAAATATAATTTTACAGCATCTTTTTATTGGTTAAAAAAGATCATAAAACCGTAAAACATCGACATTTATCTTTTTTTTCTTCAGCGGGAACTTGCAAAGTGCCGTTGTGTTTTCCTTTTATTTTCATAAAATCGTCTGTTTTGAGTTTTATTATCGATGGTATTTTGTGAAATCAAGACCAATACTAGTGCACTGGTGAAGTGAAATGATTAGGTGCAGTAGATTTTCAAGCTGTTTCAAAAACTTTTTGTAGAACGGCCACTAATAAAGTAAAACGATTCAAGAGTAAAACTTAACATAATCTGAATGACTCCGTGAATTTTGATGATCTTTTATTTTATTTACTATATCTTTAAAGTTTTTATTTTTGTTTTTTGTACATACATATAGTAAGTTTTGGTTTCAATTAGAATATATAGTGTAATATTTTTTATTTACTTGTTACTACAATTGTATTGTATGTACTCTCGCTACAGTAAAATTATTCTGTGGTTTGTTCTCAACTTGATACTGGTAAAATCGTGCAAAATACATATTGTCGTCTTACTTACTCATTCATCATTCACCAATCAGTCAGTCAGTGACATTCAGTTTTCATTTTCGTCATTCATTCATGTTCATCAAATCAGGGATCTCGACTTAGGGCTTTTCCCCCAAATATAGGGGGTAAATAAGTGGGATGAGAGTTTTATATTTGCAGGCGTAATTTTAGGAACATTTAATTTTATGGTGGATCATCATAACATTTAATCCATCAACTAAAATGTTTAATTTATTTAACGTTCAAATGTATAGGTATCCAAGTTTTTTTTTTTGTAAGGACTAAAGTTGGTAGCCATCAAATTGCATTAACCTTACCGGACAAATCGGCGAGCGCAGAGGGCTCTCAGCTGGGCAACAACATTTAGGTAACAACTCCTCATGGCACCCCCGAATGTGGTACGAACCTCGGTTCAGGGCGTTAAGGTTTCCTCCAAAAGCGGTGCCATCATGTAGCGACCGTAATTCACCGCTGTAAATGACGTCACTAGAACGTTGTCTATCTTAACCAAATGGCGCGGTTTCCTAAAGAACGGTAATTGGCGGCACCGGTTTTTGACGTTACGGTGTCAATTACCGTTCTCGGTGGCACCGCTTTTGGAGGAAACCGTACCTTTACCAGGGGAGGGGAAGGTACGACTACTTTAAGGCGGTCAGATTACTAATGGCAGCTCGGGCTGCTTGAACGGGAGATTGAGTGGGACGTCAAGGACGGTAGCGTAATCGGTTTTGTGTTTGTGTACTTTTACGAGCTTCGTCAGCTTCGATTCGGTTTTAAAGAGTCAGTTTGGTGCTATAATTCGTTTTCTTCTGATAAGTTTGACTTTTTAGTAGGTATCTAATGAAAAAGTTTTTAATAAAGAATTTACAAAGCTTAAAATTGTATTTTTTTTTGGGGGGTTTTGGCTTGAGCTTTTGGGGTAATAATTTTTAGGCGTTGCCAAACTTGCCAAATGCCAACCCTGCGTCAAATCAAACATCAGACAGACAGACATTGACGTAAAGACGTTAGTACGCAATCAATTTAATTGGCAAAAAAAACTTTAAATACCTATAAACAAATTATTTTTAAACGGCAGGAAGGTGGTCGAGTGCGAAATGTTCCCGCCGACGCGAATTCGTAGCTGCCTTCCAGTCATAAATCCGCTGTTTAAGCAGCGGCTACGTCCGCACCGTCCGTTTCGCCAGACATCTACGATTCACCAAACAAAGAATACAACAAGTACGCAGCTAACGAAGACGAAATGGATGAGTTTACGTTCAATAATAACTCGTTGGGTGCCGTTAGGGAGTGTTATGTACGTCGGTTGGTGCTACATTCGCGCTAGCATTAACTATGAGATCTCTAAAGTGGAGATACGCTTTTATGAAATGTTTCCGTTTCGTGTGACTAGTAGATTGTGGGGAAGATTGGCGGCGTGCGAGCTACCTACGTCGATTCGGACCTTCGTGTACGGTACGTACGTGAGGATGTTTAACGTTAACTTGAACGATGCAGCGGTTACAGACCTTACTTATTACAAAAGCCTATCAGCTTTCTTCACTCGACCTTTGCGTGACGGAGCGAGGTACATATCTGCCTCACCATGCGTGTCTCCTTGTGATGGAGTGGTCCTAAACTGTGGACCGGCTGACACAGATAAAATAGAACAAGTCAAAGGAGTCACATACAGCCTAGAAGAGTTTTTAGGTGAGAACAAATGGTCGAGAAGTACAAAAGGTAGCTACTATGAAAACTTACTTGATAATAAAGAGAATATTCTTCACCAATGTATAATCTACTTAGCACCAGGAGACTACCACAGGTTCCATTCGCCGTGTGATTGGACAGCTTCGTTTAGAAGACACTTCTCTGGCAAACTTCTTTCGGTAAATCCATGGCTTGCACGGCTAATACCTGGCCTGTTTACAATGAACGAAAGAGCAATTTACGTTGGTCAATGGAAACATGGGTTTTTCAGTATGACCGCAGTGGGTGCAACTAATGTAGGTTCAATAGAAATCTACAGCGATCCAGATTTACGCACGAACACAAAAGGGAAACGTAATCGTATAAACGAGGCTGAATTAAGTGACGTTGCCTTCAAGAAAGGTGAACTTTTCGGTCAATTCAATATGGGTAGTACGATAATATTGCTTTTTGAAGCACCGAAAGACTTTGAGTTTGATATGGCTGCCGGTGACAAAGTGTTAGTTGGGCAAGCGTTGTCTGTATCAATGAAACAGCAAGCAAGATGACCTATTTATGATGATCTTGTGCAAATAGCACAGGCAGTGTTGTTTTTTTACGTGTTAATGCTACTGCTGTGACTGTCTAGAATGTTTAGGTGCAGCAATCTCAAGCAGTACATCGGGAGATGCTTTTGCAAGTTGTGTTGTATTCTTGACACTTAGAGTACATGAATGATGTACAATTATTAGTAATTGTAACAAAATGGAATTATATTGTATGTTTTTTTACAATGTGTATTGTTTGTTAGGGTATTGTTTACGTCCCAGATTGTACGAATACTGCCTTATCCAGTCTTCCTCACCAGTTATGTGTTCTTAAATGACTGCATGCATCTGTAGGCCTTACCAAACATGCAGTAAACTGTGCAATATTCGCTAAGCAGTATAATAAATTTTACATCACAAAGCATAAAAGTATTTCTCCTTACTCTAGTTAAAATAGGTTGATACGTAAACATATTCTAATAAAATAATAAGTTTCTTTAAAATCTTCCAAAGATTATATAAAAGCATAAAAGAGATTTCTATGAGCATAGATTAATTATTCATGATGTACAGACATCCAAGAAGCATATGGCATGATAAAATTAATAATAAATGTATGATATAACCTTTGGACTATTGTCAGTACAATAAATGAGTCAAAAGATACCTAAATGTTGAATAATGTTTTATATAAAAAATAGTAGGTTGTTTAAGGTACCTACCTAATATGAGCCTGATGATAAGGTATTCCTGATTTGTATGAATGTAAACATAATTTATAATCTTCCTATACACAAATGCAATAGGGTAGTTGACACTGTCAAAAATAAATGACCAAACACTAACCAATGCATAAAACATCTAAAAACCCTGGAAACAACCAATATGTCGTACATTTAATGCTTTTTATGATTTTTTATTACCAGTAGAACCACTAAGAGTAGATGATTTGATGCTGTGAAACTATGACGTCATAGTGTAATATTTCATACAAAATTCCATTTAAACTATCGTTTTGACATTTATTAAAAAGTAGCTGATTTGATAAGTCAGTCAACTACCCTATCCTCAGAGCCTCCTCAGTTCCTCATTAAAATGCAAATAAAGAAAATGTCTTATGTATTTTATAGGGCTGGGTATACACTCAAAGCTACCTCTAGGGGAGGTCCCCACCCCCTGGAAAAATCTTTAAAACTATTATTACAAAATAATTTGGTAAATCTGGCAATAATCGCATAAATTCCTAAAAAAGTTGGAAATAAATCCTAATAAAATATACTAGATAAATAGGTTAAGAATATAGTGATTATCTGTGCTTATGGCAAAGACTACATTTGTATATATGCTCAGGCTTACTCTTGGTAGATCAAAACAATGTAGCCTACCTAACATATATTTTATTCCCAAAAAATGTGTAATATCCCTCCCAATTCCGGGTAAAATTGCGGTTAAAAACTAGCTCAAAACCCACAAATAACAATACACATTGTATTAAAAATGTTATATGAGCTTGCAATTTGCTTTTGAGCCTTTTTACATCGTATTAATGTTAATATATGTAATTAAAATTGAATTTAAAGTATTTAAATGTGATCAGAAAATTGTTGTACAAAGCCCTGTATTTATGGTGTGAAAAGTTGCTTTCTTTTGGGGTCAGTGACTTGACAGGGGTGATATTAACCCCAATGTTTACAAATGGTTTGTTAAGTTCTAGGTACGCTGGTCCTTGACCCAGTTGAGAACCCTCACCTCAGTGTATAAGGGAGTAAAACAAAAATCTAAAAGTTCTAATATTTTTTGGTGAAAATGTAGGTATCTCATTATAATCTTTCTTTCATTAGCATTTCTGAAATTGTCAAATTGCATGTAATTTGCTGTAAAATGCATGTGGTTGCAATATTGCTCGAGCGGCCTATTTGTGCTGAGACCGTTAAAAAATATTTGTAAAGGATAATGTGCATTCTTGCCACAAGTAGGTAGGTATTTACGGAAGTGATTCCATTGGTATCTCTCGTTTAGGTCCGTGGGAGTCTTTTGTTTTTAGACCTACTAATTCGATCTCTATGGCATTAGTAATACGTTATAAATTCGCAAAATAATATAGTTTTTATGATAATACGTGCATCTTAAAATAGATATAGGGTCATTGCCTTATATTTCTAAAACGAATAAGAAAAAATAAGTAATAAAGCATAATACTAGGTTCAGTAGTCTGCAACATCGAGGTCACTTTGATATTATACCTTAAATCAACTAGTTAAAGTCGACTATTTACAAACTGAACTCGCTTCACGCAACGCGAGCTGAAATATTATCTAATACCAAGGTTTAAGGCATAGATTCAAATACGAATTGCGATATGTTGAAGTAAATTGTTACCTTAGCGACGTATTGGAAGTTCATGATCCTAATTTTCGTAACTGAAGTAGAAGCAATATTTGTTATTTTTAATCTTATCTATGAGTGTGATGTGATGTAGTCTGTCTGAGTCAGTCTTTTTGCCGTTGATAAAGCCTATTGGCGTTGGTTAAAACCACGGACCAATGAAGGAATTTGGATTCTCCATGGTCCCTTAAGAGACGCAACAAAATTAAGCTATCAATTGTCGGCTTTTTAGACGAGCTAATTGGACAAAAATGTACTACAATAATGGTCTATCAGTCTTAGATAATGGGCATAATCATTTGAAAAAGATTAAACGAAGCACGTGTTTTGTGATTATATAAATTTATTATTAGTGTTCGCATGAATTGTATCAAGAACTAGCTGTTCCCCGCGGTTTCACTCGCCTTCAGGGATAATGTAACTTCCTATTAGTGAGATAGTGAAAGAATTTTTCAAATCGGACCAGTAACTCCGGTAATTTGCGCGTTCAAACAAACTCTTCAGCTTTATTATTAGTATAGACTTTATTCTTTGGTATAGATATCGATGATTATAATGTATATAATACAAGACATATTGACCCCAAAAGTTATGTAATTTATATTGAACACTCGAAAATGTTTATCAATATTTTAGTTTGCATAAAAAATGTTTATGTGTGTAATGTCAAATAAAATATTTTTTGACCTAGTATTGTCATTGGTATTTACGTTTTGAAAATACCTAAAAATCGGACAAGTGCGTGTATGACTCGCGCACCGAGGGTTCCTTTTCAGATATATTCCTGTACTAGATTCCGTTCCGCGTTTTCACCCGCGTTCTCGAGGGACCTTATGTTTTCCCGGGATAAAAAGTATCCTATGTGTTGATCTAGTTTCTAAACCATCTGTGTTCCAAATTTCATCCAAATCCGTTCAGTAGTTTTTGTGTGAAAGAGTAACATCCATCCATCCATCGCATTTATAATATTCGCTTTCTTCATGCCAGATTTTATGATTCTAGGTCAACGGTAAGTACACTATAGTTTTTGATTGCCAGAGCGTCAAAATATGCGGCATAAATCTTTTGATTGCGTTGATTTATTGTTAGAAGTTAGATTTTTTTCACTGCTGCAAGGTATATTTGATATTGATTTCAGCTTGATACCTCCACGCGTTTGAGAAAAAGGGTCTTGAACTCTTGACAGACAGGACGAGAAACAAATTGATTCTAAAAAATTACTACTTGCGTCTCAGAGAAATTGTTTAGCTGTAATATTATATAATTTTTCGGACTTGGCGACTGTTAACCACAATCATGTTTATTTATTTAATAAACAGAGATTACAGATCACGCGATCGCTGAAAAATGGCGCGACGTAGATAAAACTAGTATCTTAACGTTCGTAGTTTTTTAATTAGCTTTTAATTATATTTAATCACATTCGGAAGGATGTTCAGTTATTAATTTGTAGGTGTAAATATACGGTGCGTGTTTGCTTGTTTTATTTGATTTTACATATCATATTAAACATGTTCTAACTGTATTTAGTTACCTTTACGCCTTTACCTTCCCTGTCCGAGAAGCGTTCCCGTTGTTTTTTTTTATAAAAAAAACCAGTAGGTACCTAGTAGTGTTGTTATTCCAGGGTATGGTCTATGTGCCAAGTTTCATCTACAGACCGTTCACCGTAAGATGTCCTCTGCCGTTTTTTAGAGTTCCGTAGCCAAATGGCAAAAAACGGAACCCTTATGGATTCGTCATGTCTGTCTGTCTGTCCGTCCGTATGTCACAGCTACTTTTTTCCGAAACTATAAGAACTATACTGTTGAAACTTGGTAAGTATGATATACTTTGTAAGATGTATTCTGTGAACCGCATTAAGATTTTCACACAAAAATAGAAAAGAGTAAAGAATTTTGGGGGTTCCCCATACTTAGAATTGAAAATCAAATTTTTTTTCATCATACCCTGACTTGTAGGGTATATCTATGGCTAGGTCTTCAAAAATGATATTGAGGTTTCGAATATATTTTTTTTCTAAACTGAATAGTTTGCGCGAGATACACTTCCAAAGTGGTAAAATGTGTCCCTCCTGTAACTTCTAAAATAAGCACCAGGTATTATAGATGTGTATATTATTTTATTTGAAAGCTGTGGCAACCCTAAATATGTAAGTACGACGAAGTTATCAATCAAGTCAATTTGGACATCCGATAACAGAATGGCGTCCATGAAATGATACAGTCATTATTTAATCTGGTAAATTTGAATATAATGGACGAACGGCAAATGGCGGTGTCGAAAATTGGGTTGGCCCTTGAGATGGCCATGACCAAGGAACTGCCCCCAATTAGTCGTAACTCGTATAAAGTCCTCCCCCGGTAACGACCTGTGTTCCTAACATTGCACATAGCTAATTTTTCCACATGATATCTATTCTTGAACACTAAGTTATTCAAATGAAATTCGTAAGAGCCAATATTTTCCTGTTTCGTTTGTGTTATAGGTTTATTATAGTTTTATTTTTAGATTGGAGTGAGATCACGGTGCCTGATACCGTTAGTGAATTCATGGAATAACCAATAGTCGAGAGCGTCAATACCCGATAAACGAGTGTAGTTTTCTTGTTTTTGCCGATAAAAAAAACAATAAAAAAAATTTTTTTTGGGGGCTTACATACAGATAAAGGGAGGCGCGAAAAAAACCCACATCGAGTAGGGTATCGCGTTGTTCAAAATAGTCGAAAACAAGGACTTACACTTAGCTTTCTTCTTTGGACACTTTTTTTTACTATGTAAGGCCTGTGTTTGACCACAATCTCATCGTGGTCAGTGATGATGTTGCCGATGATGGTGAGCACACAAAGCCTAGAAGGGAACTGGCTCTCAAGTGTAGCTGTCGGAACACACCGGTAGGTGCTTGGCGACAGATTTTCAACTTGAGGGTGGTAGCCAGCCGGTGGGTACTACAAAGTACTCTACCGTGCTATGGTTTCCTCACGATGTTTTCCATCACCGAAAGCTCAACCTGCGACCTTCGTCTCGGCATTCGACGTCACTAACTCACTACCACTGAGCTATCATCGCCATTAAATTCACGGCGCTTTCGACTTTTAGGTCGCGAGAAAACTACACCTTAAAAGCGTTCTAACGCTACGTGCTTAAACTGTCTGGTTAGACGACTACTTTTCAGCGCTGCAACGAATATTTACAAAATGGAGCATGGTCTTTGCTTAGGATAGCTTCTCTAGTTATCACCCGCTGCTTTACGTGAACCACAATCTATACTAATATTATAAAGAGGAAAGATTAGATTGTTTGTTTGTTTGCATTGAATAGGCCCCGAAACTACTGAACCGATTTGAAAAATTCTTTCACTAATAACTACATTATTCCCGAAGGTTATAGGTTACATTTTATCCCGGGAACGCGTGTGAAACCGCGGGGAACAGCTAGTCTTATCATAAATGATGATGTGGCCGAAGGTGGCAGGCACAATAACCAGATACGAAATGAACTCAAATACTCCGTACCTACATAATAGTTTGTTTGGATTAGGTATTTTATTTATGCAAACGGTAAAAATAGGTACCTAAGATGTATTGTTACTACTTACTGGACTACAGATAGGCGGATGAGTCACTGACGTACTCGCCCGCCCACGAACGATCTTGAGAGTACGTTGTGTGAGTAAACGTAGCCACAATAGGATAGTTGACACTCAAAAATAAATGACCAAACACTGACCAATGCATAAAACATCTAAAAACACGTGGAAATATCAAATATGTTGTACATTTAATGCTTTTTATGATTTTTAATTACCAGTGGAACCACTAAGAGTAGATGATTTGATGCTGTGAAACTATGACGTCATAATGTAATATTTCATACAATACTCTAATAGGGTAGTTTCCTGACATATCAAATCAGCTACTTTTTAATAAATGTCAAAACGATAGTATAAATGGAATTTTGTATGAAATACTACAACTATGACGTCATAGTTTCACAGTATCAAATGATCTACTCTTAGCGGTTCTACTGGTAATTAAAAATCATAAAAAGCATTAAATGTACAACATATTCGATGTTTCCACGTGTTTTTAGATGTTTTATGCATTGGTTAGTGTTTGGTCATTTATTTTTGTCACTTTCAACGAGCCTATTTTGTCGATTCGAACCTGCGTCCTTCGACGTCTACTATCTGTGACGTCATGTTATGGACGAAAAGAAGGCATTTATTTTTGTAATAAATAGTTAAATTGTTTACAACATTTAATGATCCTCAATTTAGAAGCTATATTGGCAGACAAGCCATGATCTTTGCTCTGCCCTTGCATTATTTCCGTATTTATTGGAGGTACTCACTAGTCACTTACATACATAAGGTCTGTTATTCTATTCTTAAGGTCTCGACTCGAGACAGCATTTTAACGTTATTTGAATTCGAGACATGTTTGATATAATTAATCTTTGAACGGTGAACGACATACTATCGTCTCAATTTACGTAGATACTAATTTCATATTGAACTTTTTTGATGTTTACCTAGATACCAATTTCTATATAATAAATACGTATGTACAATCAATTATAGTCCATGGATAATCTAGTCACACGGTAAGGGGGAGTCATAAACTACGAGACGGACATCACATAAATGAATCATAAATGTAAAGTACCTATACCAGTGGCGGATTTGCAGTACCTGCCGCCCCTAGGCCGCGGCCTATTTACAAATCCAAGACTGACCTATACAATCATAATCAACATTTAACAATAGGGTAGTTGACACTGTCAAAAATAAATGACCAAACACTAACCAATGCATAAAACATCTAAAAACACGTGGAAATATCAAATATGTTGTACATTTAATGCTTTTTATGATTTTTAATTACCAGTGGAACCACTAAGAGTAGATGATTTGATGCTGTGAAACTATGACGTCATAGTGTAGTATTTCATACAAAATCCCATACAAACTATCGTTTTGACATTTATTAAAAAGTAGCTGATTTGATATATCAGTCAACTAGGTACCCTATAAGAGTAAAACCTCCTTCAAAGACAATAAAATTAAAATGGGACCACCTTGGCGCTGTACTGAACCCAACGCAAATATAATTATTAAAATCGATTCATAACAAAAATGTTAACTAATTAATCAGATAACCGTGTGTGGAAAATGTCCCATGTTTTATCATCGGGTAAAACCGCGGTATGAAACCTAGTATTATTATAACCTAAAGAACCGTCCAAGTGCGAGTCGGACTCGCGCACGAAGGGTTCCGTACCATTATATCTATAAAAACGGCAAAAAAATCATGTCTGTTGTATGGGAGCCCCCTTAAATATTTTTGTATTTGTTGTTATAGCGTCAACTGAAATACATCATCTTGTGACAATTTCAACTGTCTAACTGTCCCGTTTTATCGTTTGGGTACGGAACCCTAAAAATCCTACTAATATTATAAATGCGAAAGTTTGTGAGTATGGATGGATGGATGTTTGTTACTCTTTCACGCAAAAACTACTGAACGGATTTGGATGAAATTTGGAACACAGATAGTTTATAACCTGGATTAACACATAGGATACTTTTTATCCCGGGAAAACATAAGATCCCTCGGAAAAGCGAGTGAAACCGCGGGACGGAAGTAATAAATAAAACAAGTGTAATCTCATGTCATAATTTATTTATCTTCACCACCGCACCCTGGGCCGGTATTCATCACTGACGGCCACACGTTTGATGCTCTCGTACCCGAGGATGAGGCTGAACGAGAAGCAAGCCGACTGTATCAGTCGAGCTGAGAGGCCTTTCGCATATAGACCTATTAAACCTTCTTCTAGCCATAGGGATTTAAATACTTGCTTCATTGTGCCTACGCCTTCCACCTGGATGAAATAATCGGTCAAGGTCAAATAAAAAAGTCAGACAAGTGCGAGTCAGAGGATATACGGTGGTAGGGGTACTTTGTAGTACCCGCCTGGTTGGCTACCACCCTCAAATTGAAATTCTGTAGCCAAGCACCTACGAAGGCACTTGAGAGCCAGTTCCCTTCTAGGCTTTGTGTGCTTACCACCATCGGCCACATCATCACTGACCACGGTGAGATTGTGGTCAAACACAGGCCTATACGTAATAAAAAAAAGCATTTTTGACAAAATGACTCATCAGATATAATGTGAATATTAGTTTTTATGATTTTAATAATCATCTCGATCTCAAGTAAATTAATAAAATTGATAATCGCGAAGCATAAACCCCTTGCAACCCTCTATAGCAGCGGTCGGCAACCTTTTGGCAGTCAAGGGCCACATAGTGGAAAAATGAGGCAGAGGCGAGCCACACTTCTTCATAATTTTAATAATAGGTAGATGATGGTGCCGATTCTGTTGTTCACGAACTTAACTAATATTAGACAAGTCACCTCTCTTTCATGTTAACCTTATTGAAAAAAGATAGAACATTTTTAATGCTGTCAGTTTAATCCATGCCGCCGTCGTAATGTACGGGTAAATAGTCGTGACCAATAAAGATCGCGCTTAAATTCACGTTGAAATATGAGATCGGACTAAACTGACAGGACTAAAATATCTTGCATCCCTTTCTTATATTTACTATTAGAAAGAGATATGGTGAGATTAAATTTATTTAGTTCGTAAACAACAGAATCGGCACCGATATCTATCTATACAGGGTTACTTTTCACCCATTTTTTTGGGATTATTGTAGTACCTACATAGCGTAGGTTAGGTACTATCGACAAAGTTGAAGCATGATCACCTTACGGGTGTATTTTGCGTGCAGTGACCAGCCGCTACCTGTGTCTCACACAATATAACCAGACAATGCGCTTGTCATAAAATAGTAGATTGTCATTGTCAGTAAATAGTCTAAACAAAAGATTTTACAAGAGACCGTTTTATTGTCAACAATGGACAGCGCAAACTATGATTACTGGCTGCAAGCGAAAAGGTCTCAAAACTGATCATGCTTCAACTTTGTTGATGGTACCTATTATTAAGAACAATATTAACAATGGAACCAACATTGAAATCTCGAGCATCAAAGTATACAATCTGTTTTTTTTATATCCCATAACTCTAGGGTATGACTGAGACCATATCAAAGAATCAAGTCGCATATGAATTATGTTTCAAACATCCTTTTTTTTTATCATTTTTCATACAAAATAATTCGACAAAGTCACCATTATTAATGTAAAACACCCTTACGTGACATATAAATAAATAAATATCGTGGGACATTCTTCACACAGGGTTATCTGATCCCAAACTAAGCAGAGCTTGTAATATGGAAACCAGATAACTGATATACTACATATACTACTTTTTTTTTTGTAAATACATACTTATATAGATAATTACACCCAGACACAGGACAAACAGACATGTTCATGCACACAAATGTTTGTCCTGGATGGGACAACGTCGCATTTTCTTAGCTTTAAATATGAATGAATTACTCGTATTTATCAATGAAACTTAGATACCTAGACACATCGAGGGTCTAAGTTTTGCGAAGTTTGGCGACCTCGCAAAAGTAATGATTCGTCATACTGGTGACTATTTTTGACCTAATTTTATTATGATTGATGATATCTCCGAAACTATGCATTTTTGGACCACCTATTCTAGGAGTTTTAGTATTATTTTTACCTACAGAATATAACCTTAGAGTTATGGGATATAAAAAAAAACACGTTGTCTATGTAATAGTTTCGTTTGAAGTTTTTTGTTTTATAAAGAACAGTCGCGGGCCGAAAGGAGAAGGGTCACGGGCGTTGCCGACCGCTGCTCAATAGGGTATACCCCACTGGCCCTAGTATGTGATCTCACCTGTAACCTAGCTCGCACAATGTCCAGGGGGTTAGTGAGGATTGTGGTGGTGAACCCGCCCAGGGTCCCCGCCACGCACTGGATCAGGAGATGGGACATCCACATGGGAGAGATCTTCAGCAGCTCATCTGTAACATCATATTATTTAACTAGCTGTTCCCCGCGGTTTCACTCGCGTTCCCGGGATAAAAAGTAGCCTATAACCTTCGGGGATAATGTAGCTTCTTGTTAGTGAAAGAATTTTTCAAATCGGACCAGTAACTCCAGAGATTAGCGCGTTCAAACAAACACTTCAGCTTTATTATTAGTATAGATTTGAAGCTAATACGTAATATGCATATGTTTTTTTAATTCAGGGTTTCTTAACCTCGGGTCGCAGAATTTAGCATGGTGTTTTATGGTCGTAGTGCCCTATGACGGCACACACAGGGCATGTCGGATCTCTCTGTCTAATTAGTAGTTTAAAATGCTTAAATCTTTCATATTTATTGGCCAATTTAAATTTCACTTTTTGGTCATCTTAAGGTATTTTCATATTATTTTTTACTATGTATAGGCCTGTGTTTGACCACAATCTCACAGTGGTCAGTGATGATGTGGTCGACGGTGGTAAGCACACAAAGTCTAGAAGGGAACTGGCTCTCAAGTGCAGCTGTCGGAACACACCGAAAGGTGCTTGGCGATAGATTTTCAACTTGAGGTTGGTAGCCAGCCAGACGGGCACTACAAAGTACCCTACCACCGTGCTATGGTTTCCTCACGATATTTTCCTTTACCGAAAGCTCATTGTAGGATTCGAATCCGCGACCTTCGTCTCGGCATTCGACGTCACTAGCACTGAGCTATCATCGCCTTAAATATTATCTAATATCGCCATATCCAGTCTGGCGTCGCTGTCCGTATTTGGCCCAACAATTTTGTTGGCATATGTCTTTTGTTTATAACAAGTAGTTTCCGTTACGCTTTTATTATTTTTAAATGTTATTTAAATTTCAACTTTGACGGGAAAATATAAGAATTATAATAATAACGTTTTTAAAGTCAATAAGGACAAGATTCGCCTGCAAAAGAGTTGCTTTTCACGACTTTCCTAGATTTTCATTTTATTTGACAGCCACGCCAGACTGGTTAAGTTTTATTTAGAAATTTATATTCCATGGTATACAAACCTTGATAGGTAGTATAAAGCGCCCACCAGAGGGCGGAGTTAGGCACATATGCGGCGAGCGAGGCGGCGTACCCTCTATAGTAACCCATCACTCCGTGCAGCCGATACACTCTGACAGCCACCTCCTTGGCTAAGGCCGATTTTGACATCCGTTTATCTAGGTCCAAGCCTAGAGGGTTGATTGTCTGTAACAAATCATATGATTTCTGTTAAATAATAAAATTATTTTTTACCAGCTGTTCCGCGCGGTTTCACTCGCGTTCCCGGGATAAAAAGCCTATAACCTTCGGGAATAATGTAGCTTCCAATTAGTGAAAGAATATTTCAAATCGGTTCAGTAGTTTCGGAGCCTATTCAATGCAAACAAATAAACAATCAAATCGTTCCTCTTTATAATATTAGTATAGATTTACATTTATAAGTAGGTAGTCTACTTTATGTAGTAAAAAGGTTAGTATTAAATACAATTTTTTGTAATATATACTTTACATAGTATAAAATGAAGTCGCTTCTGATGTCTGTTCGCTTAGATCTTTTAGGCTGAAATTTGGCATACAGATAGATATTATGACGTATGCATCCGCTAAGAAAGGATTTTTGAAAATTCAACCTCTAAGCGGGTAAATTAGGGGATTGCAAGTGAAACCACGGAAACCATTGATTTGCCTAATAAATCTTACTGATATTATAAACGTGTTTGTTGCTCTTTCACGTAAAAACTACTGAACGGATTTGGATGAAACTTGGCACATAGATAGATCATACCCTGGAATAAAATATAGGCTAATTTTTATCCCGGGAACGCGGGTGAAACCGCGGGGGACAGCTAGTAATATAAAATAGGTAATATCAAGACAATGTGACATGACCCGTCTACAATGTGCCCCTACTGGTACTCACGGGGTTCTTGCTGTTCCCGGCGCGTCCCTTGACGAGCCCCAGCACCATCAGATGTTGGCTGAGAACGTCGAACGGTACGATAATCGTCTGACCTACTATGGATGCGCAACCGCCGCCTATGAACGACTGAAACAAGTACAAAGTTCATTAATATGGGTGGAATTTTGAAATTAAATGAAATATTTTTAACCTTTCAAACTCTTGCTGAGTAATTTTTTTCTGGATATTTCTTTTGAATTTATATAATTACAATTTTTATTTTTAAATATATATAAACTTCATACAATTGTCACTTGGCCAGGAGGCTGCAAGTGCAGAGAGAAGCTACTACAACCATGTATTCTTGTCTTCTATGTAATGAGCCATCTTATAGTAGGCCTTGTCAATCAACTTATGTTTAACATACTCTTTGAATTTATTATAAGACATCTTAGTTACTTCATATGGGATTTTATTATAAAAGGGAATGCCGTTCCCGAGAAGACTTATTGACTTTCGCTAGCTTGAAACTAGGAGCAACAATTTTATCTTTGTTTCTTGTATTCAGGTTATGGCGGCTACTGTTTGTGTCAAATAGATTTAATTTTTTTACGGACAAACATACATACCTTCATTTTAGGGCTGACATCATATTTTCCGAGTTCATGTCGGACCCCCTCATATGTAGATATGTAAAATACACCTGAGATTATCTGAAACTGTTAATAAAAATAATTAAATACCTACTTATTGTCTATCTATACTGATAATAAAGCTGAAAAGTTTGTTTGTTTGAACAAACTCCGAGTTACTGGTCCGATTTGAACAACAGGGAATATGCATGATACATTTTTTTTTTTTTTTGCTTTAATAAAAGCTTATTCATATACCTACGAAGCAGTAGGAAAAAAAAAAATCCCAATAACTATAAAAATAACGAAGATATAAGCCATCAAAGTTTTATTCCTATCTCTTTCTAGCAAAACAGAATTTAGCATGGAGTTTATATGGCTGTCTTAGTACCTATATGACGTCAAATACTATGTCCGATCTCTCTGTCTAATCGCTGTTTAATTAATAGTTTAAAATGCATATATGTTCCGTGTTTCTTGGCCGATTTTAATTATAATTTCACTTTTTGACATCTTTTTTACGGTATTTTCATATTTTGTTTATAAATGCGATAAAAAAAAACATGCATATTCCCTACTAGTGACCCGCCCTGGCTTCGCACGTATTATACATATAAACCTTCCTCTTGAATCACTCTATCTATTAAAAAAACCGTATCAAAATCTGTTGCGTAGTTTTAAAGATCTAAGCATACGTAGGGACAGACAACGGGAAGCGACTTTGTTTTATACTATGTAGTGATAGTGATTCTTTCACTAATAGGAAGCTACATTATCCCCAAAGGTTATAGGCTACTTTTTATCCCGGGAACGCGAGTGTGACCGCGGGGAACAGCTAGTCATAAATAAAAATCCACTTACGCTGGATAGCCAGAAGCCTCTATACAAGCCGGATGTGCCTTCATTCCTGTATATCTTAGTTATAGCGTCTATGACTCCACTGTAGGCCTCCTTCTTCCGTTGCACTTGTATCTGGGTCTTTACTAGAGTTAGTGGGTAGAGGGCGCAGCGCACTGGAAAATGAAATCTTGATTTAAATACACGTGTATGTGGAACCGGTGGTAGAGTCTATTGTGAAAATTGTAACTTGTAGGGGCGTGGTCCAATCCTAAATGGTGTTGAATCAGTGCGGCCGATGGCCTCACACTGATGATGATGAAGCTACATGACGATGATGGTGATGGGAGGCAGCTCCCGGGAGTTAGGTATAAATAAAACCGCCTCGTGCGAGTGCTGTAGCGACACTGATTTATTGTTCTGCTATGATGATACATCAAGTTACAAAATTGCATGCGATGCATTAACACAATTAACTATATAAAAACAAATTGATAATGTACGGTTGCCCGTACATAACTATTAACATTCATAAGTGCCTTATTAGGGCCTAAACTGAATAAATGAGGTTCGAGTTACTTTTAAAATTGTTTTTAAATTTTCAGGCATAACTTTTACCAGGGGACCAACCCTGAAATCACGAAAACCAAACCGCATGAAGTGAGAGTCGGACTGGCCCACGTAGGGTTCCAAATATAAAAATCATCCATCTATAAAAACGACAAAAAAAAACACGTTTGTTGTATGGGAGCCAGTTTCAACTGTCTAAGTACCATGGTTCATGAGATACAGCCTGGTGACAGACGGACAGACAGACAGGAGTCTTAGTAATAGGCTCCCATTTTACCCTTTGGGTATGGAACCCTAAAAATGGTTTTATAACAACGTCAAACCCTAAATGTGTTTATTTACCTGTAAAACTGCTTAATGTGTACAATGGAAAGAATTTGCTTTTATCCATCATCTCCCATTCTATTGTGGTGATCAAATGTGGTGGCGGTGTCTCTACCATTGTAGCAGCCATATTTCTTACACCTTCGTTTATAACGGCCCTTGTCTTGCTATCCTTGTCTATCTTCGAGTAAGTCAATAAACTTAATAACATCTATATAATATACTGTCTATTCACAATTCTTTGGTAACTTTGATTTTCTACAAGTTTCTAAAACTTTTGTATTTAATACAGTATTCGAAAAAAAAAATGTAATAATGGAATCAACGTATTATATACTTTACGATAAATTGTAACGAAAATAAATAACTATATGCACGTATTGTAATGTAATATCACTATTTTTATTTTTCCTATGAAATTGCGACTAGTTCTCTAAAGAAATTAACTATTTTAGTGTGTCAATTTTTTCCTATTATTCTTAGGTTATCTTGTTTTTCAAGGAAATAATAGATTGTCGAGTGTTTATGGGCTCTTCCATGATTTGTTTGATCAGTTGATGTATACAGAGTCCTCGCTGCAGCTGCAACAGACAAACATACATCTATTTCAGAAAAAAACATTGTGTTGAGACCATGGGTCCTTGGTGGTAGAGGTTTTTCAGCTAACGTGTTAGCTTAGGCAGCAGCAGCCATCTCGCCTTTTTATATTTGATAAAATAGTAGATCCCATGTGAAATATGGAAAAAAAAAAATTTTTTTTTAAAAAATCTGGTTTTATTCATGTTATCACTAACTATAAATAAAGGCTTCTCGAAACTGATGATGTGCTATGCTATAACACCAAATTGTATTGAATAATGACTGTAGTGTACTGTCAAACAGAGCATGATAGAACGCGAAGCTAAACACAGCATTAAGTACACATTCGTTGTCTTGTGTTTGTTTTTAGGTATTCAGCACAAACTCACCGATCAATTTCGTGAATATATTTTTTCATAAAGAGTCCCCTTCGTATATCTTTAACTAACGTGACATTGGCGGAATTGTGCTAATGGCTACAGTCGCCATCTAACCAAAGAAGAAGAAGAAGTACACATTCTCTTTGGAGAAGCCATCACTTTTATGTGGTGTAAACAATAAAGTATTTTTTTAAATAATGTATTTTATACTGTATTATATTACATACTAAGTTATATAAGGGAACTTATGAAAGGATTTCCAATACAAAATGGACTGGTCCTCAAAAGAATATAGGCAGACCGAGAATTATAGAATCTGGCTGTGATATTTATAAGACTAGCTTCCTTCCCATGGTTTCACCCACATTCCCCATTATCTTATGTTTTCCCACGATAAAAAGTAGCCTATATATTCCAGTGTATTATCTATCTATGTGCCAAGTTTCATCCAAAACATTCAGTAGTTTTTATATGAAAGAGTAACATACATACTCACAAACATTCGCATTTATAATATTAGTAGGATGATAAAGGCATAGATAAGGCATAAATTGTGGAAAGTGATGAAAAATAGGTTACACACAACAAGCAACATTGTAATAATACATTATTAATAAACTTATTGTATCTAATCTATCTTAATTATTAATGATAAATGATGTCTGTCTCATCACTTTATAAAAGAGGCTAATGACACTACAGATACCCTCTGACTCAATAGCTGTTATGGTTACCCATCCTGTTACTGACCGATGATCACACGTAGTTTTCATTTAAGAATTGGATATTACAAAAATATTACATTTACTTCAAACATTCAGATCAGTATTGATTTAGGTATATTATAAATGTAAGATAACATAATCTCCGATTAACTTAACAATGGATAAGAGAAAACTATAATTATAATAAAAAATTAATATGTAACGAAGTACATAATTGCCCTACCATTTACTGAATTTTGCCCTACCATGTAGAACTACGGAAATCTCATCTTTCACATTTGACGAAAATTCTCAATCAATACACTATTAATAACTCTTTAAGGCCAAAGAACAATATTGTTATAATTTCAATGTTAAGTACAAGGCAATATGTAAATTTAGCCGAGAATATTCAATAGGAATATTATTTTTTGAGTCGAGTAAAAAAGGGGCTACTTACGAATGATTTAACACAATATTCATCACGAGAGAACGATAACAAACACTTTTATTAACACGTAGATCATTCGACGCGCAATCACAAAAAGTTTTATGTAATAATTTACTCAATTTAGATAATTACACCATGGAAAATAGTCCTTCACAACTGTCAGCTGATTGGTCGCCCATTTTTTAATCATAGAGAATCGTTTCGTACTTTTCTTTTCTATTTTTTTTTCATTTTGGTGTGTGAAAGTGTGATACTTTGTGTATTTTGCCAGTGTCAAGTGGAATTTAATCTCTTCAAGTCATAGTCAGTCAGTAAAAGTTACGTTTTAGGTTTTAGTATGTAAATGAACTTGATATATTCCACGATTCGTTGCTTAACTTTAGACGGAAGGTACTGAAATCTTTTGTAAGTACGTCAGTGTATTAATATTTTTTACTAGACTTAAATCATTGTTTATTTAATTAAAAGACTCCCTTATTTTATGCATTTTTTCCAATTTATTTTTTGTGTCGGGAAATTGTGAATGCTGTACACGCCTATAATAGGTGTACACATCAGATTTTGTACCAATTTTGTAGTTTTTTATTTGTGTTTTAATGTGTATACTGTTAGTGTGTCTAATAAAGAAAATAAAAAATAAAATAAAATAAAATGGTAGCCGTTCTACTAAAACTTTTTACAGACTTTTTGAGACCACTTGAAAAGATACTGTACACATAATCATTTCACTTCATTGGTGCACTTGGGTTGATCTTTATTGGACAAAATACCACCGGCAATTTTCAATAAAACTCAAAATACCCGATTTTATGAAAATAAAACGAAAACACAGTTATTCAAAAGTTCCCGCCAAAAAGTCAATGGAGTAAACTTCACTCGATGGAGCCATAAACAAGAAATTGGAATTGGATGACTGGATTGGAATGACAGATGTGCCAAGTGGTACCATCAACAAAGGTGAAGCATGATCAATTTTGAGACCTTTTTGCTTGCAGCCAGTAATCATAGGTCGCCCTGTCCATTGTTGACAATAAAACGGCCTCTTGTAAAATCTTTTGTCTAGACAATTTACACAATCTACTATTTTATGACAAGCGCATTGTCTGGTTATATTGTGTGAGACACAGGTAGCGGCTGTTCACTGCACACAAAATACACCCTTAAGGTGATCATGTTTCAACTTTGTCGATAGTACATAGTCGTATGCCAAGTAGAAAAGGTACTCTATGACACAGAGTACTTTGGGTACATTCCGAAACATGCCATAATCGATCTTAGCGCTCACATCGATAATTTGCGTTCCGATACGAATATCACATCTATAAGAGCTGTGAACTGTCAATGATTCGGAACGCTTGTGAACGCGCTGACAGTATTAGAGATAAACATTCGAAAAAGGGATTAAAAAATTGATGATCAACGCGTTGGTACTCCATAACTTCAATTATTAGACTCCCTAACTTGAATACAGTGTATTTTTATTTGTTATTCTCACATAAAAACCTTTGTCAAAACAAAAACACAACACAAGTGTCACTTTTGACAGCCACGCTCACGGCGATAACGTTTGGACCATGGTCGTCGTAATCGCAATATGGCGCATGTAATGACGTCACCGATGACGTTTCGCGAGGCTTTGTTATCGCGCTAAAAGTGATTCGGTACGCGTTTTAGCGCGCTCACATCGATAATTATCGATATCATCATCATTCGGAATGCAGCCTTTGTTTTATTTGAAACTCTATCTATGATCTGTGGTAGTTTGTGCAAGTAAAGCACAGAGTACTTTTTATATTGAAGTAAAGTACGGGTTGTTATTTGTTGACGAAAGTTTAAAACATTCTTTAAAAATTGTAAATCCAGCGAATACATTACAATGGTGAGTGAAATATACAAGCTATATAATGTGTTAAAGTATTACTATAATTAAATGCATTTTACGTTAATTACAGGCGCGGTATTTTAAGGAGCAAGACATAGATGGTAAGTGTACTTTTGTTATCTTGATTATCAGATTATTATCATTTTACGTGCTTTTCTGACAATAATATTAATCAAAAGTGAAAATTACATATGTTGTAATATATTTTGTATGTGTAATTTAATCATCACCTGGTTTTAATATGGTATGCTTAAATAAATACAAATACTAAAAGAAAAAGTAGTAACAGTACTTTAACCTACTTGAAAAAGAAGTGGCCTTGGTCCAGTGATTCATACATTACTGGACTATTATGACTAGGTATTCATTCTCTCCTTGTAGTACAAAACAAAAATTGTAGCTATGTAGGATAAAATATGATTCCCTCTAAAAAAGGCCATTGCTAAAGAAGTTGCTTTATGTTAAAACAAGAATAGTCGTAAAATAATACATAACACTTGTGAAATACATTTTATATCAGACACTGCAGTCTTAGATAATCTGTCTCTTTTACCTTGTTACTCCTAAACTACTGAAGATGGCATACTGATAGCCTGTGGTATAGAGAGACATAGGCTACTTTTTACCTGATGAAACTGTGAGGATAGTTTGTGTATAATTTTTTTTTACTATACCGGTAATTTGCAGAGTTCCGTGAATGTTTCTACTTGTTTGCCCGCTCGGGGCAGATCACTTCACTGGATGAGCTGACTGTAGTGATGCGGTCTCTTGGCATGAGCCCTACTATTCAAGAGCTGGCTGGTATGTGTATTCATCCTTACATATTATAAAACAATAACCAAAGATTTAAGCTAATAAGTAAAATAATCAACTTTTAACAAAAAAAGTAAAACCTCCTTTAAATACATTAAAATGGGTCCATAATGAAGCTATACTGAACACAACACAAAAAGAATTATTAAAATCATAAAAACCGGCCAAGTGCGAGTCGGATTTGCGCCCGTACGTTATCTATAAAAACAGCAAAAAAAACAACATGTTTGTTGTATCAGAGCCCCCTTAAATATTTATTTTATTCTGATTTTTAGTATCTGTTATTATAGCGTGAACAGAAATTCATCATCTGTGAACAATTCAACTGTCTAACTATCACGGTTCATGAGATACAGCCAGGGTGACAGACAGAGAGTGGAGTCTTAGTAATAGGGTCCCGTTTTACTCTTTGGGTATGGATAAAAAACATACAACCGATTTGATAACTCTTCCTTTTTCTTTGAAGTTGGTTAATAAATGAATACCCATTTCAGGATATTTGAAGGGCAAAGGCGGGAAGATGTCCTTTGCAGACTTCCTTGAAGTTATGCACATACATTCCCGGGCTGAGAACCTGCCTAATGAGGTGTGTAGTATGGAGTGAGCTTTTACCATTTATTATTATTATGTACTAGTTTCCGCCCCACAGTTTCACCCGCGTTCCGAGGGATCTTATGATTTTCCGGAATAAAAAGTAAGCTATATGTTATTCCAGGGTATGATCTATCTACGTGCAAAGTTTCATGCAAATTTGTTCTGTAGATTTTACGTAAAAGAATTACAAACATCCATACATCCTCACAAACGTTTTGTTAATGTTATGTTGTGTAAACAAAGTATTTTGTATCGTCTAAAACCGAATGGAGAACGCCCTCCTTTTTTTTTAAAGTCGTTTATTAATATTACCTTTCGCCATTATTTATAAGGTGGTAAACGCCTTCAAGGCTGGCGACCCTGACAAGAAGGGCACCATCCCTGCCAGGCAGCTGCGTAACCTGCTCCAGAACTGGGGCGAAGGCCTGTCTGCTAGAGAGGTAAGAATCATGTATTTGTTAGACAACCAGCTTTCAATCGGATACCAAAAAAAATCGGCCAAGTGCGAGTTGAAATCGCACACGAAGGATTTCGTACCATCGCATCGTAATAGTAGTTTATGATACTGTTGCATAATAGGGGTTATTAAATACAAGTGTGAGTTTATCACATAATTGACACATTACAATATGAGAGTAAATAATTATTTTATTTTCATTATTTGTTGTTACAGTGGCAATAGAAATATACACATTAGGTGGTCACACAAGTGATAATTGTATGAAATTTATGTATATTTAAGACAAAAACTGTAATTACCTACATAAATTTAAAAAAAAAAAAAGAGATCCACCAAAAAAAAACGCCTTGCTGAGTTTCTTGCCGGAGTCTTCTCAGTTCAAGTGTATTCCGAACCGGTAGTAGAGTCTATTGTAAAACTGTAACTGTTGACGTTCATAAGTGCCTTATCAGGGCCTAAACTGAATAAATGATATTTTGATTTTGAGGTGAAAATATCAACTTCTACCTATTATGGTTCTTGAGTTACAGCTATTGTTAAGATCGAGCAAAAAAATTTTTTTATTTATTTTTAACATTATTTATTTTCTTTTTATTATTTGTTGTTATAGCAGCAACAGTACTACATATTTTGTAAAAATTGCAACTAAAAATTGGGACAGAAGAGGGTTCCGTTTAGATCCTTTGCGTACGGAACCCTAAAAATGGTTAGCAAATTTTTAAACGCACAACTTATATACGAACATAGCAAGTTACCAATAAAGCATGGAAAAAGTTATTATTTAGAATGTAAATAATTTTGTTCTCTTGTCTCAGGTGGACAATATATTCCGAGAGGCGATTGTGTCGAACACAGGCACCGTACGGTACGAAGATTTCGTCAAAATTGCGTGCGCGCCTGTTCCTGATTACTACTAGTATATAACTATACGTGTGTGTATATTAATGTATATATATATTTATACATACATGAGTTATATACTTAGCAAATGACAATATTATGTAATGCATTTAATTCATTGATACAAGATAAATAAAGTTATTCGATGGGTGCGGTCCCAAACCAAATTTTTCTTCTCACGATGCTGACGGATTAGACTGAGATGCTAATATTTGCACTCGAGGACAATCAGACCACTAACTCCGGAGATTAGCGCGTTCAAACAAACTCTTCAGCTTTATTGTTAGTATAGATATAGATTGTATATGATACCTACCTACCTAATTTAAATCTATATATATAAAAGAAAGTCGTGTTAGTTACACTATTTATAACTCAAGAACGGCTGAACTGATTTGGCTGAAAATTGATGGGGAGGTAGCTTAGAACCAGGAGAAGGACATAGGATAGGTAGGGGTAGGTAAGTAAGGTACGTAGGAGTAGGTAGGTAGGTCACAGTTTTATTTTTGTTCTCAGGGCAGCGCAACGTCTGCCGGGTCAGCTAGTAGGTATATAAAAGGAAAGTGTGACTGACTGACTGACAGATCTATCAAGCACAGCTCAAATCACTGGACGGATCGGGCTATTATGACATAGGAAAGGATTTTTGAAAATTCTACTAGTTACTTAATAATAATGTTTATTTATTTATTTAATTTTGTTTCTTATATACATTCTAATGAATTTTAACATACAATGTTAAATAAACTTAGTGATAACCTTAGCTTTAAGTTTAGCTAAGGGTCGGTTGCATAAAGCGCGGTCATAGTAAGGTTATAGTTAACTTTAACCGCCGAAAGAAAGCAAACTGGGTTGCTCGTGTCACTAACTAAAATTTTAACCGTAACCATAACCGACCGAGGGAGATCGGTCATCGTCAAAGTGACTCTACGGTCAAAGCAAGGTAAGTTTGACTTTATCCTGTTGGGCGTCGCGCGTCGCTGTCCGGATTTGGTCTATCAATTTTATTTTTCATATGATTTTTGTTTACAACGAGTAGTTTCCGTTACTCTTTTATTATTTTTAAATGTTATTTAAATTTCAACCTTGACAGGAAAATATAAGAATTATAATAATAAAGATTTTAAAGTCAATAAGGACAAGATTCGCCTGCAAAAGGGAGTTGCTTTTCACGATTTTCCTAGATTTTCAATCTTACGTATTTTCCATTTTATTTGACAGCCACGCCCAACAGTATAACTGTAACTAAAGTGTACGAGCAACCGACCCTAAATGTATAACTAACTTTTAAAATGTGTTTTTCTATTCCATATTATGGTGTTTGGTAAATAAAACAAAATAATTAATTTTTCAAAATGGTGTTATTATTATTTTTTAAATCAACAAATCCAATAACATGATATGGCACTGGTCGAGTGTGGTCCGTTCTAAATATAATTTAATTGTATTTAAAATTATTGTATTGCGCACGAAAAGTAGGATTTTTTTGTGTGGCACTTCCTGGCAGGGCCACCAATCACGGATTTGAATTCAGAGTCTGTCCCTATTTATTATGACGGACCAGTTGGCGCAGTTGGTTAAGACACTGCCTATTTATTGCGCCGCAGGTCGTGGGTTCGATTCCCATCCAGGACAAACATTTGTGTGCATGAACATGTCTGTTTGTCCTGTGTCTGGGTGTAATTATCTATATAAGTATGTATTTACAAAAAAAAAGTAATATATGTAGTATATCAGTTATCTGGTTTCCATAGTAGCTCTGCTTAGTTTGGGATCAGATAACCGTGTGTGAAAAAATGTCCCAGGATATTTATTTATTTTGTCCTCGAATTTTGTCACTCTCTGGTTCAAAAGTTATAAGGGTTTTTCGGTGGCCACTTCATATCTCAAGAACTAGAGCACCTAGCGAAGATCTGTTAGCTTCCAGAATTTGTCCAATTTTGTCCTCAAATCCCAGAGTTTGTCGCGTCCTGGTTCAAAAGTTATTAAGAATCTAAAATTCTCTACCTATACTCTTGTACAGGCGAGTAGAAAATTCTTTATTGAACTTTTCATGATATGTAGAATATTTTCATTCTTACTTACCAAGAATGCAGTTGCAACTACCAAAGTAGACCTCAGTAGAGTCAGCAACAAACGAAATTAGACCTTATGATCTACTGTTTGTAAGCTTACTTTTCGTGGGCAATACTTATACATTATTTCACTGCAGACAGTAAAAGGAGACTGGGCACTTTTCCACCTGATCTTAGAGATTGTGTATTTTTAGTTTATTCTTTATTTTATTATTAGTAGTTTTTTATTTTTAAGTATTTTTATTTTCTCCAGTGAAACAATGTATTTGCAACTTATTTTTTATTAAAACCTACAAAAACTACTGAAAGCACGTTTTGAGCTTAGCATTAATAATAATCCGTTTTATTTGTGACTAGATTTTGTTACAACTCGTCAACGTCTGTGTGATTCTTTAAAATGAGTTTTCAAACCACATGTTGCCGAATTTAGGTTTGTTTTGAAAGTTACGTAGCATTCAGGTACTTGGTGTCAAGTCAACTTATGATGGCCCCTCGCGTGATATATCAATATCTAAATCACACGCTAGCCAATATTTTCGTTTTAATACTAATTATAACAAAATTCTATTAAAGCTATGTATGATTGTATGTCCGCAGTAACTATTAAACTATTGCAACAATGCTACTTGTATAAAATTATGCTTCAATCTATATTATTGGCACCAATTTTTGTTTCAGAGGTGTGTAAATATATGATATAAATATAAAGCCTATGAGAGGATAAACTTTTAAATGCATATAGTTTAAATAGTTTTAGTAATGTTTTAAGTAATCAAGGACTATCAGTCATGGTACACAATGTTCAGTAAGTGGGTTTATACAATATTGCCCATTTTCCTTTACAAATAATAACAATTAAAATTTTAAAAGTATGTGGTCTGTAAAAATGTAATCCTACATTAATAAATATAATAAATAAATAAATAATCAACAATAAATAATTGTTCTAGATTCATAATAAATTGACAGTTGAAATTATATTTTGACGTTTGTCTTACACTATTTACGTTGTAGCTTGGTGCGGGTAACAGTAGCCAGAGAGTTATTAAAATTAACCGTATGACATTGCAATAAGGTTCATCTGAATCTGCAAATACTGAATCATAGATTAAACAGATGACCTTTATTGCAAAGAAATAAGACTCATTTTCATATCTCTCTGTCTACTGTCACCCGCACGAAGGTACAACGTAAATAGGTTAGATAATATATAAAACTTATTTTGAACCTACATTGAATTTTAATGTATACTGGACCTGATAGAAGACATATTTTAGATTGAGAAAAAGAAATATATATTTCCCGTAAAATATATTGAATGTTATAAAAAGCTACAATTCCTCATGTCATTGACATATCATCATCATCATGTCAGCTGAAAGACGTCCACTGCTGGACAAAGGCCTCCCCCAAGGATCTCCACGATGGCCGGTCTTGCGCTACCCGCATCCAGCGGTTTCCCGCGACCCTCACAAGATCGTCGTTCCACCTTGTGGGGGGCGTGTGGAGTCTAACGGTTGGTGGTTGCCACCTTTCTGCCCCAGCGGGCGTCGGTTCTACGAGCGATGTGCCCCGTTCACTGCCACTTCAATTTGGCAATTTGACATATAAAGAAAACAAATTTTGTAAATTGCAGCTTTTTGCAACACTCTGTATAGTGCATTAAGAGAAACGCGTGACACAAGCCAATAAACTACATTAGAAGACAGTCTTGCTATCTCACTCACTCGTGTGGGAAAGAGAAAAAGCACACAAGCTGAGGTTAAACTCCCAAATATCGGGACAGCTACGTCATTTAAACTTAACTCTTATTGCTATTTCTATAAAGGCGTAGGTTAAGTAGGGATAGAAGAACAATCATGATTTTAATCAGTTTAGTGTTGCCGGGCAACCGACTGACAATCGATAGTATCGCGATACTATCGAGTGCCCTAAAATCACTTGTACTATCGATTGTAGTATTTCATGCAATACTATCTCTTAATATTTGTATATATTATAATAATTCGATAGTATTGCATGAAATACTACAATCGATGGCCGATAGTATCGACTGTACCAGTGAAAACTTCTCACCCCAAACCATTGGAAAACAATCGACTATCGATGCATCGATTTTTCTTTGCTTCTTTCTGCAACATTAAATCAGTTCTTATGAGGAGCAAGGTGGTCTCTTCCATTTAGAAGGGAATATCTTCCGCCAGGATGGGTCATCGCACTGAGGACCGCTCTCCAACTTTAAATGTAAGAATTTCGCACATAGGTATATCAATCCGCGAGTAAACTTTATCAGTGCGATGTAGGTTGTACGTAGGATATTGCAGCGCCATCTATCGAGCGGTGTGTGAACTATGTACTAAGTGTCGCTACAAACTCAAAAACAAATGTCTGTACATAAATCAGACGTATTTATTCTTAGTCCATGTTGTCTTTCGTCGTCTAAAGTTGCCCATTTGTCTCAGAATCTGGACATTTTCGTCATCAATCTCTCTGTCCATACCTGATGTCCCCGGTATTTGGCCAAATAACTTTAGTTTACTGGGTAAGTATATAAGCCCGAGCAGGGTTATTACTGAAAAGAACAAAAGATTATAAGAACATTTTGTAATGAAGTATATATATAGTCTGTTCAGAAAGAGAGCCGTCATGGCCAAATCTCTTTGCCTGTCTTATATTTTGTATTAGAAATATAGTGAGACTAGCCGCCCCGCGGTTTCACTCGCGTCCCAAAAGGATCTTGTTTTCCCGGGATAAAAAGTAGCCTATATGTTATTCCAGGGTATGGTCCATCTATGTGCCAAGTTTCATCCAAATCCGTTCAATAGTTTTTAGGTGAAAGAGTAACAAACACCTATACATACTCACAAACTTTCGCATTTATAATATTAGTAGTATTATATTTGTTTAGTTTATGGGCCCCAGTTACCATGAGATCAAACTCAAAAGTACTCAATACTCATTTATTCAGTTAAGGTCCTGTTAAGGCACTTATGAATGTCGATAGTTACAGTTTTTATAATAAACTCTACCACCAGTTCGGAATACACTTAAACTGAGAAGACATCGGCAAGAAACGTGAAGGAAAGATCGAGAAGAGGTCAAGGTCAACATATAAGTTGTTAATTTAAAAACAATATAACTTACTGTTTAATATACATGGAAATACAACATAAAAGTTGAGGTCTGTAGAATGATAACAAAACGCCTCCGTGAAGTAGAGTATTATTGTCAGTGTGAGAGACCAGTATCCCATAGACACCACACTGGAATGTTAATAATACAATACAAAATACCATTTTATATTTAAAAAAACTGGCCAAGCAAGGTACCAAGGACCCCTCCTTCCCCTCCTCTCTCCCCAGAGATCCGAGGAGGGGTGGGATACAAGGAGAGGAGAGATCCGATGAGTGGAGGGATACATACAGTTAAGTAAGATTGATCTCCAACTACATATTATATGTTACATAAAAATATTTTTTTAGAGTGATCAAGTAATATGGCAGAATGTGTATGTTCTATTTATTTAAAATTTACCACCATCTGTACCATACTTTGCTTTGTGCAAATAATAGTAGTTTATGATACTGTTGCATAATAGGGGTTATTAAAATATGAGTGTGAGTTTAAGTACCGAGCCGTAGGCGAGGTTCTTAATAGTATCACACGAGTTTTTAATACCTAATTATGTGCAGTATCATACAGTACTTTATCTAAACTCATCTAATTATGTAATTTAAAGGTAAAAAATCGATAATATTTTGTCATAGGTTTTCATGACTTACGGGTATCAATTATTTGTCATTTCCATTGCCGCCGCCACAATTTCAGATGCAAGTTTATTTCACCTTAGTATCACTGCTATTTTTCTATAATTTTAGGCCAAAATAAAATATGTATGCAAAAAAAACAATAAAATAAACAAACATTAATCATCATGGCGACCAAATCCGTGTGGGGAAAACCAGTCTCGCGTAACTCGCATACAAGGGTCAAAATTACAAAATCCTTGTGATCTGTATACCAAAATTACTAAGTTAATTAAGTGTTCCCACAGTCAAAATGAATATTGGCTTATTAGTTAAAAATTGTAAAAAAATTAACGATATAACAAAATAAAAACGTAAGGTTTACACATATAAATTCTTTGTGATTATTTGTAAAAATAGTTTTCAAAATTCGACAACATCATTCAAATTTCTATGGAGCTCATAGCTAGTCATTATGATGAAAAATATCTGAAAAGAGTGGATTTTTCAAAAAATGAGTGGCAACACGTAAAGTAAGATATTTAGCCAACACGCAGAACCAAAATAATTTAAATGGATGCCAAACTAAATGACAATTTGAATTTGTGATTCGATGTAAATTTAATTTTGAATATTATAAAATTGTTTTTAAAGTGAAAAACAGGCCATATAGTTTTGTGTTTCTTTATTGAGTATATAGACTCCCGTTATTAAGTTTTAAGTTACATTGTATTTTAGTTTCAAGTTACTGTTTTTTTTCAAATTTTGCTAAGCGATTTGATCCCAAAAAATAAAAATTTGCCGTACCACTTGATACGTGTGTAATATGTAGCAAATAGGAGTATGGAACATACAAGGTGAACATGTTTGTACGTCTTTTTTCTTGGATAAAAACCGGTAAGTTACTTACTATTTACTATCACTTATGGAAACTCAAATAAATTGTAAGTAGCTACGTGGTAGCTACTAATCAGGTTAAGGCACTTAAGACTTACATGTAAGTCCGTAAATTTCACCTCAAGTAACATAAAAATATATTCTATTAATATTGTAAATGTCAAAGTACCCCTGTGTGTCTGTTACCTTTTCATGCCTGAACCGCTGAATCGATCACGATGAAATTTAATGCGCAGATAGCCTCTGATATGGAAAAGGACAACGGCTACTTTTTATGCCGAGAACGTGGGTGAAACCGCGGCGAACAGCTAGTGGTAACGTAGTCTCTTAAAAGCACCTTAGCAACTAACCTCACGCCAATAAACCTCAGGTATAAAATATAAAAACCTCAGGTAAGCCTCTTGTCTCATTTTTTCTTGTCTTTAAATTTGCCTTATTAAAATCTATAACAATAACAATCAATTATGTAATGAATACTTTCACTGTTTCAGATGAAGAGAATGGCTCAGATATTTCAGGAATGGCCAAGCTTGTATTTTTGCCCATAGAAAAACTACACAAGAATAGATATATCTGTGGCGATCATTAAGTAAAGAAATCTATGAACAAAAAAGGGGACAGAGTGAAGAAAAGTGTTGTTGCAAAACTTAATTTAATATTTCCATCTATGACTGATGGCCAGCTTATTGAATTTCCTCAGCATATGTGGAATTACAAGAAAGGTAAAATTGTGTTTAAAAATACCGGCAAAGTGCGTGTCGGACTTCGCACATTTAGGGTTCTGTTCAAAATGTGGAATTTTCAAGTGCATAGGTCAATGTTAAAAAAAAAATCGGAACAAAATTTTGTAACAGACGAATGACAGACGGACACGAGAATGACAGAAAGAAAGGCTCCATTTGGACCCTTCGGGTACGAATCCCTAAAAATGTACAAAAAATTTATTCAGTTAAGGTTTCCGTATAATATTAGAGGCAATTCATGTCTCGAAACATTACCATTTCATAATATACTAAAATGACCTTGTAAATTTTGTTTCTTTAAAATATAATTAGTATCTAATTTATTAAACATATCTCTTGTAAATTACATTTTTAAATATAATTATAAAAAAAATACATTTAAAAATATAAAAAACAGTACCCCACCGGCATCGGGAACAAGGTCCAAGCTGCCGCTGGTCAAGGCTCCATAGAAAGGAACCTCCTCAAAATACGTGCCGTCTCCAGGAGCAATGCCTTCTGCATCTGACCCTTGACCCAACTGCCTAACGCGAAGCTCTTGGCCATTAGGCCATGGGCGGAAACGACTATCGGCACAATGGTTGCCGTGTCAATGTTCCACATGTCGACAACCTCGTGTGCCAGATCAAGATATAAATATCTTATAGATATATATTTTCTTTATCTTTCTCTGCCTTCACAAGGTTCTCGTCAGGCAAAATAAAAGTTTTCACCTTTTCACACCTAAACTTCACAGAGAGAATCGGAAAGGAGCTGGGGTCTAAAACTGCCGCTTCAGCAATATTGCTACATGCAATTCATTTCTCGAATTTACCGTTTATTATATGCAAATACCGTACCGTATTTTAATAACACATTAAAACACTGATAATTATTCTAATAATTAAATAATAACTCATTTTAAAACTAATTGATTAAAATGAGTTACATATTCACCAAAAAATATTGGAAGATAGGCTCAGTTGTAAATTCGAAAAATGAATTGCATCTCGCAATATTGCTCGAGCGGCATTTTTAAACCCCCAGGGGGTAATAAGCTACCCCGGAAATCAGAAAAGAATCTAGAAATAAAAGTACATAAGAGATGTACGTTAAATAATAAATAATGTATGTTATATCATACATTATTTATTATTTAACGTACACCACCATTTTGCTAAACTGGTCCGAGAAATATTAGAAACAACACTGATGTATAATACTACGTATAGAGACGACGCCAAATCCGCACATACGTATGACTTTTTGGTCGCCAAAAACCTACACCCTAAAAGCGTTCTAGCACTACGTGTTTAAACTGTCTGGTTAGATGACTAATTATTGTTTCAGTGCTGCAGCGAGTATTAACAAAATGGAGCATGAACTTTGTTTAGGATACCTTCTCTATACGTAGTAATATGTACGTGAGAAAGAACATGGATTTAGGAATAGACTGGATGGAGTTGCCCCTTGTCAAAAATGACGCACAATACAGGGAGACTGGTGAGTCACCAACGATATTTAAGGAGAGTACTTGGTACTCGATCCTCGTTCTAATTATGTAATAAAATTAGGTACTTAATTTTTGGTCAAATTTCCCTATAAATAAATGAAGTGTGGCTACATTCCCGACGCTCATGCTTTTTGTCTGTTACCCCGTTAGCACGTGGTGAGATCTTATGTTGCGTAGTATGCGTCCGCGCGGTCACCATGCGTTGCGTAATAAATTACTTAACTTTCGGTTAAGTTTACTAAATAGTCAATTAATATTTATTTTTTATGTTATTTTTTTCTTCTTATATGATCGTCAAATATCACGTCCTCGAATATCGTTGGTGACTCACCAGTCAGCCTGTATATCGTACGTATGTGTGTCCTGAGTGCGACAATATCAAACATAATAATACGCGAATGTCAAAAATCGCCAAACATTTTGGTGTGTATGTGTGTCCGTGAGGCTTAAATTTACATGAAAACTGGCATCATTTAGTAGTGTCGTTCGAATGTTCAACTTCGAAGTCAGTCCATGTCCATGTTTTTTCTAAGTCCATGAGAAACAATAAGTTGCATTGTTTCGATCGTCTTCTTCTTTTTCTTCTTTGTTTTCAATATATGGCAAACAAATCCTTGAAAATGGAACTTTTGCCAGTGTCATGATTGTATAATATGATAAATTAATAAGCGCGCTATACATAGGCAAGTGGTCTATGGTTGTATTAGGTATTACAATCGACCTCGATTCTATTGAAGACTAGCTGTTGCCCGCGACTTCGTCCACGTGGAATTTAGTGTTTATAACAATATGTAATATTCTGGGACGTTCTTCACCTGATCCCAAACTAAGCGGAGCTTGTACTATGGACAACCAAATAACTGATATACTACATACAGGTACTACTCCTGTTTTTGTAAATATGTACATACCTATATAGATATTTATAGGTTTCCTTAGCAAGTAAAATAAAATTTCCATAGCAAGTTTCAGAAGCTTAGTAGCAGAATATTGTAGTTTAATAGTCACATATACGTTTTGTTTTAAAAATTTTTTTTTTTTAGTATGTATAGCAGGTCTATACCACAGGCCTTTGACCACAATCTCACCGTGGTTAGTTTTGATGCGGCCGATGGTGGTAAGCACACAAAGCCTAGAAGGGAACTGGCTCTCAAGTGCAGCCGTCGGAACACACCGGAAAGTGCATGGCGACAGATTTTCAACTTGATAAGATAAATCTTCCTAGAAACGATGATAGCTCAGTGGTATTGACGTCGAATGCCGAGACGAAGGTCGTGGGTTCGAATCCTAGATAAAGATAATTTATTTGTTCAACATGTGTTTTTACATTAGGTGTTTATAGTCAAAAATAATAATAATTCAGTGTCATCATGTTGTGCCGATTTCAGCGTACAAATAATATAAATTGGCGACATTTGCATTTAGACAAGGTATTAAAATAATAAAATCACAATTACATAATTTAAAATATTAAAAGGCAATGTCAAATATTACATAGATTGAAAATAAATGTCAGCTTCAAAATAAAATCAGTCTACAAATAAAAAAAAAATCTGATATGAAAATAACAGCAAAAAATAATGTCAACATACACTGCAATTTCAACATACACTTGAGAGCCAGATCCCTTCGAGGCTTTGTGTGCTTGCTACCATCAGCCACATCATCACTGATTACGGTGAGATTGTGGTCAAACGCTGGCCTATAGATAATTAAAAAAAATAGGGATCGTGAGTGAAGTCGCAGGGTGGAAAGATAGTCTACACTCAAATTTCAAAAAGAAAGATTATTTTTTTTATATTTTTGTTTATGTTGGATAAACTACTTAAAACTACTCAACTGATTTTAAAAACTCTCACCTCATCCTTGGAGCTTCACTTCTAAATCAAATCTAATTTATTGTAATCTATATCTTCTTAATCTATATATAACTATACACATAATAATATACTAATAATAAAGCTGAAGAGTTTGTTTGTTCTACACACCGGGCTCTACTGTTTTATTAAAGTAATATAGATATAGATAGATTTTTGAGAGCCAATCTTCAATAAAATTCTATAAATTATGTCTTTCAGAAACTAATCGATCTCAAGAATCACTTCGAAATAACTGAGCTTCATTTCTTATTCTTACCTAAGGAATTGCAAGAACCAGTTGCGGGCTCCAGCAAAACTACAGTTATTGAACATTCTACTATGCCTCAGCCACAGGAGTATTTACGCTACGTTAGTAAAAAAAATTATGTAGCTACACAAATGGAACCTTGAAACGCGGTGAAATTGTCTAAAAGATTTTCAGTGAATATTGAACTGCCTAGAGGGAAATAATTAAGACAATATTTAAATTCACCATTAGAAACTTGTTCTCTCAGTTCTTATACAGCCTAGATATTACTATCTTCATTGTTCGACGCACTCATTTTAGTAATATACTTATCACAAAAATTGTTTAAATAAAAGTACCTAATGCTGAAAAAAAAAATGATTTGCGCCATTCCGTACACCAAGCAAATACGTACAAACAATAAATGAATAATTCCTATGGTCCATGGTCAGTCCAACCATTTACTACCAAGAACAAGCAAAAGTGTGGAGTCATAATTGATTTTATCTGTCACGTGCGTCTAAGTGAGATTTCACACAACATACATAGTATTAGTATTTTTTTGTATCCGACCATGGTAGTTCACGCAGCTGGTAATAACAATTTGTTATCAATTATATATTATACCTTTTTTTACAGAATCATCTCGAAAAAAATAGAAGCTAGTGAGGCAATTGAAGAAAACTAAACAAATAACTAAAAGAAGAAAACTAAAATAAAATGGTTTCGAAGTAAGTTCAAATCTGGTGGAAAACGTCTCCTGTTTTGAAAGACCATCAAAAACGTAACCTCCAAGGCCGTAGGTAAAATACTCAAAACCAAATTCTAGTCCTAGTGAATTTAAAGACATGATATATGTACAATCAACAAAGTAGAAGCATAACCAGTTTTGAAACCTTTTCGCTTGCAGCTAGTTATCATAGTTCGCCCTTTCCACTGTGGACAATAAAAACCGTCTCTTGCAAAATTATTTGGTTTAGACTATTTTTATGGCAAGCGCATTGTCTTATTATCATGCTTCAACATTGTTGATAGTACCTACATCATATAGTTTTTTTTACCTTCTTCTCTGAAAGAGTTCAGTGATATGACTTATGTAACACAGCACATGATAGCCAGTATATTTAACAATGGCTATAATGTTTTTTAATTAATTTAAAGTTACTTTTTTTGTGAAGAGATTGTGCTGAAAACTTAAAGTTAGTATATAGTCCTTGGGTCATAAAAAATGCATGTTCGGCAACTTCATTACATTTTCCACTGCCATCTTGGGATTCACCCAAACAAAGATTTCATCTTGATCCATAGAAGAATAAAATTATACAGGTTTTGTGGCAGACGGTTGGACATACGGAGGTTCAAACTTAATTAAAATATGTATTTTGTTTTGAGTAGTCCACCTACGGCCTTAGAGGTAGTTTTTGATTTTTGCAGGCAGATATGACTATGTCTTTCAAAACAGAAGTCTCTTTTTTTTCTATCAGATTTTAACTTTTTCTTATTCTTAAAGAAGCCAATCAGTTTTTCATTGCAACCGGTTAAATATAGCGGTTTTCTGATAACTTCTACGTTTTGGTAACTGCATATTCAAACAGTGCTTCATTGCAAAGATTACAATTCTAAAACTACTATCGATTTAACGGTTACTTTATTTTGAAACTGATTGCCACAAAGTTAAACCTGCTACATCCGAACTTAATTACTTACCAATACCTTTTTATATTACTTGTATAATTGTATAGAATAGTAAAGGATTACCTCTTTATAATATTAGTATAGATTCCCTATAATCTGTATTATGTATACATTAAATTATACTATTAATCGCAACTACCTGACTTTAATTCCTTCTTATATTTAATTAATACAACGGTACTTATAATGGTTTAAAAAAAAATATCGATTGTCGATAAACAGCTATATATAAATCGAAAATTACAACACTAATTGTCGATATTTATTTTTACATCACTAGTAAGAACCAACATGAAGAAAAAAAGTGATTTTTCGTAAGTTGGCATTAAGACGATCATAATTCCATACGTTTTTTTTTAATTTTTCATTGTACTGAGTGCGGTCTCTTAAAACGTAGTATTAAATTCTCTTTGGGGAAAACCTACTAAGTTGAGATCAATACCACATACGCGACCACAGACAAAGTAAATTTGCATCTAAAATTATAATTGTTTAGTCCTGATGTCTGGCCACTTATAATGTGTGTGTTTTTTTCTTTATTATTTTGTTTGACAAGTTGACTGACAGTAATTGAAGTATTAAAAGCCAAAAAACATTATAAGTGGCCAGACATGTCCAAATACTTGTACTTTAATGAAAAAAAGTTATTTTATGGCATTATCTTGGGAAGAAAACTGTACTATAATATATTTTTTTAATTTCATTATAGACGGGTGTGCATAAAGTGGGTCATTAAAGTACTGTTTTTGATTTCATAATTAGAACTTTACGATATGAGAGTAGATAAATATATTTATCTTATCATGCAATCCAGAGAAAACTGAAAGAAGTTTTTAATAGCACAATATAACTCAAGTGGGATATCAGTGCATGCCTTATCCTTTAGTAGTTTTTGAGTTTATTTATTACAAGCAAAAATACCAATCTTTTCTCTTTATAATATTGGTGTAGATAAAATATGCTAAGCAACATAATTTTTAAGTCAATACTTACGGTCTGTAGTGTATGTACAGGGTACAATGTATGAGAGCCAATGCCTTCAGTAATGAGTACATGCCCAGCATCCGAGATATTGTAAAGTCACCTGAAACAATACATACCAAACTAGTGACAATATAATATATATTTGCCACCAGCCCACATGACAGACAGATATAATTGGAAATTCAGTATTAGTAGCTTTTGCTATAGGTAAGGTTGTACAGTAGAATCCGGTTATAACGCCGGCAAGGGACTGGTGACTCCACGCAGTATAAGGGTTGAAGCAACGGGTGGCTTATCTGACTCGTTAGATATCCGCGTATCTAGATAAAGGAAGTTCATTATCATTTTGTAAGGCCCACTGCCTTACAAAATGATAATGAACTCCCGCAGGTTTAATAGTAAAATTATCTTACCGTCTAAATGTTCATTTTCACTGCTATTATTTAAAAATGATCTTCTCTCAATATAAGACCGGCCCGCGGTTCCTAAATCCATAAATGCGACGAAGGCAATCCAACCCCGGAACGCATACAAAACTTTATTTTGCACAGCCATACTTCAAAAAGTTTATGTAAATCTAATTAGCCTTTATCCTAATACTAATACTACACTTTCTTGACCCACTTTTACTTATAAATTCACTTATAACTAATAATAAACTTATGGACACTATAATATTAATATAAGACACAAAATGGGCATAAACGGGTGGTTTTACCACGTTTTAATTATCACGTGTAGGTTCTCGTGTGCATCGTACTGCGGCATTTTACCTGCAATATAATTTATAATATATAAAAATATAATTATTACACGCGATCTTAAAATAGCTTGCTTTGCGCAGAATCGCTCGCTTGCGCTCGCTCGCCCATTTTACTTTTCGCTTGCTGCTGTCAGTCAACTGTCAAGTCAATTTGTCGATTTTGACTTTTTTAGCTATGTTGCCAATCTTATAATTATAGTTTTGCTATTAGACACTAGATGGTAGCTCAATATAACCATTTAAGTGACGAGCTGAGAAAGAGAATTGTTCATTCATTAATGTTGACCCAATCTTGCGGACACGAAAAAATAACTCCCACTCTGACTAACTACTTCCCTAAACGGCAACGACATTGTCGCCATCTAGGAACCAGTAGCTACAGCTATTTGTATCGATAAAAAAATCATTTTCTTTATGGTAAAGCTACATAACAAACAAAAAATGTTGCTTGGTCAAGAGCAGAGCTTTTTCAAAATATTTTTTTTGAGTAGGTAACGCCCTGCCCCCCTGAGGGGGGGATACACCGCTTGCAACAACAGCTGTTTTACAAGCTCCGAAATAAAAGTGTAATAAAAATAGTTAATAAGTGCTAATAAGATCTAAAACATTTATAATTAGACACAGTGTGCTACAAATTATAATAAATACAAGTGAACTAGTGAAATTTAACGAAGCAATTGCGATTAACAACAAAATCAATGAACATTTTACAAACAGTTAAACGGTATGAAAAATCTGTTATAAAAAATAAACTGCCAAAACTATATAAAAACAGTGAGTTTACAAATAAGAAGAAGCCTAAAACAAATACAAAATAGTAAGTAAAGAACAAATATGTGCTGACATAACCTAACTTTCAAACGACTTAGTCATTGTATAAAAACATATCAATGAATCGCTATAGTAGCGCCATCTAGGAACGAGTAGCAAAAAACATCCGCAACAAGGACTCGAACCATCAGATGCAAACCTGTGGACATCTATCGGCAAATAGCGGTAAATATGGAGGAAATAACAAACATGTTAAAATCAATACAAATTGAGCTAGCAGAACAAAAGAGAGAAATGAAAGTAATGGAAACAAATATTACGAACAGCATAAACAAAAATATCAGCGAAAATTTCAAAAATATTGAAGAAAAATATACTCAATTAAACGAACAAGTACAAAATCAAGAAAATATTTTGGACCGTATGGAAAGGCAAAACAGGAAGAAAAACTTAGTATTTTTCGGAATTGATGAAGGAGAAAAATCTTATCAAGATCTAGAAAATAAAATACTACAATTCATGAACAAAATTAAAGTTTCTTGTGAACGATACGAAATTGAATCAGTAAAGCGAATAGGAAAAAACAAAGAAAAACCCAGACCGATTACAGTTACCTTCACTACTATGGGAAAAAAAATAATATTATTACAAAAGAAGAAAAATATTAAAGATATTAGCACTATTTACTATAAAGAAGATTATCCATACAAGGTTTTGGAGAAAAGGAAACAATTACAAACAGAAATGTTAAAATATAAAGCAGAAGGCAAAAAAGCAATAATTAAATACGACAAACTAATAGTTTTAAATGAACACAATACCAATAAAAATCAGGACGGTCTGCAACAATCAAAAAAACGAAATCTACAGATTTCCCCAAACCAAGCTGGAACAAGCCAAGAAAAACAAGCCTCAAAGAAAAACAAAATCACAGCTTTTATGAGACAGAGAAAAGACTCTGAACATTCCGCAAAAAATGAAACTCCCACATCAAATATTTAGCAACTAACGGAGATCCCTCTACCATCTCAAAACCCAACTCGGTTGGTCACCGCGGGGAAGAAGAACAACATTAGTTTTTCTTTTGACTACAACCCTCCAAAGAAACAGAAAACTACTGTAAACAAAAATAAAAATAAAAACAACATCTTTATTGGCACGTACAATGTAAGATCGCTGGCAAATCCGGTCAAACTCATAGAACTTACAAACGCACTTAAAAATATAAATTTTGATATTATCGGACTGTCAGAAATGAGAAGATTAGGTTATGGCGTGGAAGAATACGACGAATTCATATTATGCTACAATGGACAAATAAAAGGAAGGCATGGAGTCGGGTTCATTATAAAAAAACATCTTAAAACCTGCATCAAAAGCTTCAGGGGATTATCCGACCGAGTAGTACTTTTAGATATAGAAATAAATAGTCTACCAATCACTATTATTCAAGTATATGCACCCACTGAAGAGTCTGAAGAATCGGATATTGAAACATTCTACGAAACTTTACATAAAGCTCATGAAGATTCAAGCAAATATATAATAGTTATGGGCGATTTTAATGCAAAAATAGGAAAGAGAAACACCGAAGAACACAAATATCTTGGAAAATTTGGGTTCGGAAAAAGAAGCCGTAGAGGACAACGGTTAATACACTACGCTCAAGAACATAACTTATCCATTATGAACACTTTTTTTAAGAAAAAGCAGAGTCAAAAATGGACATGGAAGTCTCCTGACCAGACAACCATGAATGAAATAGATTATATACTCACAAACTTCCCAAGCCGATTCCAGGATGTGCATGTTTTGAATAACATTATGTTTCCATCAGACCACAGAATGGTTAGATCAAAAATAATACTTACACAAATGAAAAAGAGTCGTCTAAAATATAACAACCCCATCTGCACACTAAAACACCAAAATGAAGCAACATATTACTTAGAGAAACTAGAAGAAAACATACAATCTATAAAAAAGGAAGAAACATATACGGGTCAAATTTTATACAATAAACTGGAAAATTGTTTACTAGAAAGTATGAAACCAGATAAGGAAATAGACAAACGAAAAATAAATCATATTCTCACCGATGAAACACTAAACCTGATTAAACAACGCCACAAACTACAAACCCACAAGCCTAAGAGCCGCGAAGAAAAGAAGAAACTCAGTTCTATATATAAAATAACAAACAAAAAGATAAGAAAAGACTACAATAACTATAGATCAAAAATAATAGAGAAACATTTAATAACTAGTGGAAGCTGCAAACGCGCATATAAAGAATTACGTACACACAAAACCTGGATATCAAGCCTATCAGAAAACTCTACTTCAACAACAAACAGAGAAAACGTTCTCAAAATAGCAACAAAATTCTACGCAAACCTCTATGACCAAAAAGACCATGAAAACTGCGAAACCATAATTTTTCATTCTCAAAATAAAACGAACATTGACTGGAACGAAGTAGAAATTGATAGTGAAATAAAGAGACTAAAATCTGACAAGTGCTCAGGACCAGACGGTATCCCAAATGAGGCATTAAAACTGGCGAGAACATTGCTGACACCAATTATAACCTATTTATTCAACATTATAAACAAAGAGCAGAGAGTCCCAGAACAGTGGACCAAATCAAACATTATATTACTGTATAAAAAAGGTGATCCAAAAGACATAGGCAACTATCGACCCATCAGTCTACTACCGAGCCTCTACAAACTATTCTCACAATGTATCTTAAGCCGAATATCTGCAAAAATAGAAGAAAATCAGCCTGTAGAACAAGCAGGATTTCGCAGGGGGTACTCAACCGTCGACCATATTCAAACCTTGGAGAACGTCATAGAGAAATACAAGGAATTTCAAAGGCCTCTCTACTTAGCCTTTATAGACTACCAAAAAGCATTCGACTCTATTTCGCACATCTCAATATGGGAGGCCCTGAAGGAGAACAATATAGACGAAACCTACTGTAATATAATACAAAACATTTATGAGAGAAGCACAAGTAGAGTCAGCCTTGAAACAAGTGGACCGGAAATAAAAATTAAAAGAGGCGTAAAGCAAGGTGACCCTTTATCCCCTAAGCTTTTTATCGCCGTACTAGAGACTATATTCAAGAAACTTAACTGGAAAAATCATGGTATTAGAATAAATGAGGAATACTTAAGCCATTTGCGCTTTGCTGATGACATAATATTATTCTCTCAATCAAGTTCACAACTAGAACAAATGATACAGCATCTACAGGTAGGAAGTGCATGTGTGGGATTAGAAATGAATCTGCACAAAACCAAACTGATGACTAACTCTTCAAAACCACCAATAAAGATAAAAAACGAAAACCTCGAATATGTAGATACTTATATATACCTGGGAAAACAAATATCTTTCCAAACAAACAACAACATAGAAGAAATAAATAGAAGAATAAATATATCATGGCAAAAATACTGGGCACACAGAGAAATAATGAAAGGAGACATGCCGATTTCTGTGAAAAAGAAAGTAATGGATAGTGGTATCCTTCCCTGTCTAACATATGGATCACAAACATGGACATACACAAAACAGGCGAAAGAAAAAATTAGAATATGTCAAGCAGGCATGGAAAGATCTATCTTAGGAATACGAAAGATAGATAAAATACGTCACACCAAGATAAGGGAAAACACAAAACTAATAGATTTCTTACTTCATTCTATGAAATTAAAATGGAAGTGGGCAGGTCATTTAGCTAGAGTAGAGGACGCTCGGTGGACGAGTCGTGTCTTAGTATGGGAAGGACCCAAAGGAAAAAGAAAACGAGGAAGACCACTGAGAAGATGGGTCGATGATATTAAAAATACAGCAGGAGAGAAATGGCAAATAAAGGCGAGAGACAGAAAAGAATGGTATAAAATGGAGGAGGCCTTTACCCTACAGAGGGGTTCTCATTCAAATAAAAATAATAGATTGACATCGAATTAATAAAAAATGCAATCAAGATCATAATAATTAAATAACTTCCCTATTACATTGTAATAAAACTAATTATCATTATTATTAATTTTATTATTGTCTTATATTATCGTATTAAATATAATTTATTAAATTCTACAAATATTGTATTAAAATTAAAAAAATTTGGTTGCATGTAAGTAAATATTGTATAACAGCATGTAAAATGAGAAATAATAAAAGGCTTATTTATTTATTTATTTATTTATAACGCCCTGCCCGACATTTCTAAAATTCTAACCACTCATTTTACTTCTGGCGCATGGCAGTTGAATCGGCAAGAGGGCGCTTTTTAACTTTTGAAACTATTTCTCTGAACCCACTTCTTATTACTTTCGACAATGTTAAGTGGACAGAGCGAACTCTTCAGTGGCTTCAGTTCCGATTGGCCAAGTGCCAAAAGATCCTTGTCGGACTGTACACACACATACTTTGCGTTGCGATTGCGAGGCCATGCATGAATAGAAGGTTAAAGCTATAGTGTGACCGATAAAAAAATTGTTACGTTATCCCTTCATAGCTGGCCACACAATACCTAAAAATACCGTCGCCATATTGGTATTGTCAAAAAGTTCGGAATATATCGATGCCGATGAAAAAATGATTTCACGCCTTTTAAATAACGAATTATCATTAAACGAGTGAACGAACATAATCCGCGTTGACTTTAGATGTTGCGTTCGCTGTATTTGCTGTGTTATTCGTTTCGTGAATGATGTTTTCTATGGATAAATGTAGGGGCCGTGGTACTGGGACATCGGAGGAGTCTGAGTTATTCGCCGGCGGTGGTGAGGGTCTAGGGAAGGAGAATGTGCCTTCCGACGAGGTGGCTTCGGCGGTGGCCGCAGTTTCGGACGAGATCGGCGACATCTTGAAAGACGAGCTCGGCGACGCAGACAGGGCGGACCGCATAGGCGCGGAGCTTGCGGATCTGAGTGCGGAGTTGGGCCTGCTCGCTGGCCTCGCTGATGAGCCGCAGCAGGACTTCCCATCACTCTTCGAAATAGCGGTGAGTGGACAACATGGCTGACATTCGCCATCTCTTTCATGGTGCTGAAATCTAATGACAATATTTACCTATTCTTGCTTGTAATACTCAGTACTGTCGTGTCAATGACCTGTAATGGCTAATTTTACTATATTTTGGACATGTGATGTTCAAGGTGTTACTTCAGTGATCACCTCACATTGAATTTGACATTTGTGAGTAATTAATGATTATGAAAAACCTGTTTACTATTTATATGTATGTAATGTGAAAATATGTTGTTTTCACTTATTTCTCTCACTCCACAAACCTCTTTGATAGAGCATGATGCTTTATTTTGTAGAATGTAGGTTTGTTGCCTATTTGAATGTAATATAATCTACCTTCAAACACAAGCATTTCTTAGTGGATTTTACTATTAGATTAGTAATTATAGTTCTTCTTTAAATATCTTCTATTCCCACTCTAAATACCTTCTCTTTCATTAATAGCCTGAATAGACTGTCTGGATTATCTTGTTAGATTTGTCATCAATCATTTTTATACCTGACTTAACTATAGCATTACATTTCCTTGCAAATAGGACTCGCATCTTATTTGCGAGCCGATGGGTTAATACAGTTATACACTACACTATATAAAGTTATATTTATGCTATAGAATTGGAATCCTTTGCTGTTATCTTTCTTTAGTAATGTATGCAATTTTTTTACAACTATGCCTGATAGTGCTTTGTATAAAGTCTAAATATTTGATGTATGTCATGTAATAAACTCATTGTTTATGTAAATTCTTTCAAAATTGATTTAGGAATTCAATTTATTAACACTACCATAATATCTGTTTATAATAATAAAAAAATACTGGTACTATTGTAAGGCGATTCCCAACATGAAATCTAAAGAATACCGTGACTGGGAACTGAGTGATTTAGCATTAGTACATGTTTAGCTCCTTAATACATACCAGAATAATGCTGAGAATTCTGCGGAGGACCAAAATAATAAACAAAACATGAATCCTTATTTAATACAATCATTTGATATATGAATTACTTTTATTCACAACAAATAATCTACAATTAAATATAATCTACATATTAAAAAAAAAAAAAATATAATAATATAGCCTTTTATTCAGATCATACATACAAAGTAAATTTTAGTCTAGTCTTGTATTTGCTTCTTGCTTGTTTTCTGTAGATCTGTTTGCCAGTCGGCAAAGGCCTCCTCCAACCTTTTCCATTCCTGTCTTTCTTGAGCCACTCTGTTCCACATAACTCCTGCCACTAGTCTGATGTCGTCATCCCACCTTTTTTGGGGTCTGCCTTTTTTCCTGTTTACTTCTCTATGGTACCATTGTGTCACAGTTTTGCTCCATTTGTCTTGTCCTCTTATCATGTGTCCTGCCCATCGCCATTTAAGCCTTCTGATTTTGCATGTTATGTCCGGGACCTTTGGGACAGACACAAATTTCATACTGAGAAAAAATAGATCTTCTTTACATAGTATAAAATTAAGTCACCTTTGTTCACTTAGGTCTTTTAAACTGCTCAAAGGATTTTAGTAGTTTTTATAGATAGAGTGATCCAAGAGGAAGGTTTATGTATGTATAATACATATGAAAACTAATTTTTCAATTAAATATTTACTTTACAAATATAAATTACTAAAATAATAACAAGAATAACACATTTATAATTAGTTTCACCTGTTCATATCAAGATTCACTGATTACTGAGTAATCTATACTCTATACTAATATTATAAAGAGGAAAGATTTGATTGTTTGCATTGAATAGGCTCCGAAACTACTGAATCGATTTGAAAAATTCTTTCACTATTAGGAAGCTACATTATTCCCGAAGGTTATAAGCTACTTTTTTATCCCGGGAACGCGTGTGAAACCGCGCGGAACAACTAGTATCTTGATAAATATCAATCGATGCTTGTAGTGATAATACATCAGTTTTGATATTTATCGTCCAAACTACAACATAAGTGTAGGTTTTACAAATGTGGTAGCAACACATGACACAAACTAGTTTTATATTTTTTTTTATACTACTAAGGCAGCAAGCGAGCATATGGCCCACATGATAGTAAGTGGTTACCGTCGCCTATCGCCATTTGCAGTAACAGAGGTATTGCCAATGTGTTGCCGACTGTTACAATACCGAGACGCCAACTGGCTATCAAGTGCTATTGCCGGAACACACCGGTAGGTGCTTGGCGACAAATTTTCATCTTAAGGGTGGTAGCCGGCCAGACTGGTACTTCAAAGTACCCTACGTTTCCTCACGATGTTTTCCTTCACCGAAAGTACAAGCTCATTGTAAGATACGAACCCACGACATTCGTCGCAGCATCCGACGTCACTACCACTGAGCTATCATCGCCGTAAAATATTCACAATACAATAATATGATCATCACGAGGAGCCCCTTCATTTGATATGGCACACAGTATAGATTGCAAAACTTTTTTTTATTAATTTTCTAATTTACCCGCCAAAAGTGGCCCCCATGTTTGAAATTAATTTATTTACATTACATGTCCAAGTTTGGGTCACCGATTTACATGTGTACCAAATTTCAACTCAATCCAGTCCAGTATTTTCGGACAGATAGACATACACACAAGAGATCCATGATAATGGTTCCGTTTTTTTTCTTTTGAGTTCCGGAACCCTAAAAAGTAAAATTTATTCACTATTAGTAATTTAATCTTAATAGTCTTGTTACTTGCTTTTATTTAAAACGGTGTTTAATTATCTGGATTAACTGAAAGTGTCTCTAGACTTGTTTTTTTTATCAAAAATGGAGCTGTAGTTAAAGACACGCAAATTTCCGGAGTTACTGGTCCGATTTGAAAAATTCTTTCACTAATAGGAAGCTACATCATCCCGGAAGGTTATAGGCTACTTTTTTTATCCCGGAAACACAAGTGAAACTATGAGAAACATGGTTAGCTAATATATACACAATTTTTATCGTAGATCTCTCCAGACTTAGTTTTTTTTTATAAAAAATAGAGCTTTAGTTAGCTTAACAGTAAAGACATAGCAAACATATACATGATTTTTCATTCATATCAATGTACAAATAACCATTGTATACATTACATAAGATAAGATTTATATAATCTTTATAAAACTATATTTTTATCTTCATTTGACCTTTAATAAATATGGCATTTATAGACAATAGACAAAGCTTTATTTGGCATTTAAAATTTATGGAAAAAGCACTTACACCTCAGGTTTTGGGTTTGATTGTCATTGAGGACAAACATTTGCGTGCATAAATATGTCTATTTGCTTTATGGGCTACTTTCTATTCTGGGAATGCAAGTGAAACCGCGGGCAACAGCTAGTTATCTAAATAACTGTGTACATATTTAATTAATAATTTTAATTATCCTGGGACATTCTTCACACACGGTTATCTGATCCCAAACTAAGCAGAGCTTGTCCTATATAACCAGATAACTGATATACTACATATACTACTTTTTTTTTGTAAATACATACTTAAATAGATAATTACACCCAGACACAGGACAAACAGACATGTTCATGCACACATGTAATATATAATTTATCTGGTGGTCCATAGTGCAAGTTCTTCTAAGTTTGTGATCACATTGCCGTGTGTCAACAATGTCAAACAGATTTTGGAAACAAGATAACTTATTACTTTATTTTGCTAATTTACTTATGCTCTGGTGTCTTGGGTTTCTTTTTTTTTTACAATGAATAGGTTTGTGTTTGATCTCACCGTGGTCAGTGATTATGTGGCCGATGGTGGTAAGCACAGAAAGGAACTGGCTCTCAAGTGCAGCAGTTTGAATACACCTAGGTAGGTGCTTGGAGACACAAAAAGTCCAAGCTTATTGTAGGATTCAAACCCGCGACCTTCGTCTCGTCATTCGACGCGACGTCACTATAACGTCTCCATTTACACCTACAATCAGAAAAAGTTCTTTCTGCTTGTGAATCAACGTCGGTGACGATCTCAAGGCGATGATAGCTCAGTGGTAGTGACATCGGATGCTGCGATGAAGGTCGTGGGTTCGAATCCTACAATGAGCTTGAGCTTTCGGTGAAGGCAAACATCGTGAGGAAACCATAGCACGGTGGTAGGGTGCAATTAGTACAATAAAATTGCACTTGAGAGCCAGTTGCCATCTCGGCATTGTAACAGGTCGGCAACACATTCGCAATACTTCTGGTATCGTAAATGGCGATAGGCGACGATAACCACTTACCATCAGGTGGACTGCCTGCCTGCATATCAACCTTCTGACATAAAAAAAAGAAGGCCAATTAAATCGACCTGTTAAAATAGACCATAAATGTTGTATGTAACAGATGGGTCACCGTGGGTCCGGCAGCGGGTCGTCATCATCCTCGTGGTCAGGCGGCAGGGGGCGCCAGCGGCGACACTCGCGACCGCAGCGAATGCCACGCCGCAGGCCTATCGCTAAGGGAAAGGAGGTGAGTTCAAGTATTAAAGGTCAGAATTGTTTTTATAACTTTTTCCTTTACTTTGGGTGGACTAAAAGAAGTGTGAAGGTATTGGGGTCTGTACAACTACTGAGATTTATTCTATAAAAAAATGTATTTCGATAAGATTTTGCTTTTTTTTGCACAAAAAAATGGTCCCCAAAGTGCTTATAAAATTATTGGCACATCACTTTTTTTTACAGATAAATTATCAGTTAAACCACAGTTTAACTATTCTCTACAGTTCAGTAACTAATGTGCTTGCGCAGAGCAACGGCGGGGCTGCTAAATTAGCACTGTTAGTGTTAGGGAGAATATAGTTACACTGTGCCTATACGTTGTCAAAAATTATATCACTACTTGTATTATAAGTCTTATTGTGTCTTGATTGGATAATGTATCCAGATTCCAGCACGTTAAATGCGTCATTCGCATGATTTTTTATTGTGTACGTACAAAGTGTATGTAGATAGAACCGGTATAGAGAAGTGGTTATGTACTTTAAAAATATCTTAACCATAAAATAATCTATATAAATAATATTATTTATGTACACACAGCCACATATCAAGCTAGTTATGAATGCCTCCAGCCCTTCTGTATTAGATTAAGCGCTGGCTCAGCATTGCCAGCTGTGTGTGGTCCTGTTGCGTGGGCCGATTTCTGTATAAATGTTATGCAGGTCAGCAGTCGTTGCAACGGCTGGTGGCAACTGCTTCTTGTATTGTTAGACACAATAAATTCACCTCCGCATCGGTGTAGACGTTGTCTCTTAGTTTAATTTTAGTTTTTAAAAAACCTTTTAAACGTTCCCTAAATTTGACTGGCGCAGCCGGTAGGATTTGCTCAGGCTGCGTAGTTTCGTTATATATTTCGGGTGTCCAAATCCGCCTGGATAAGTGAAACGCGCGTGTAGCTGCAAGAGTGAATCCACGAACCAAATAAATTAGTCAATCGGGTAAACGTGAGTGAATATGGGAGTCGCGGTCGGTTGGTGAGTAAAACTTTTCGCCAATCCTTGTTCCCAAACTTCCTATATTCCAATTCTATTAATAGTTATTATTGAGATCGGAAATCTCTCATTATAACGTATCTGGTTACATAGTATGAAATTCTGCTAGTGCCTTAGTTGGAATGTTGATAAGAACAACCTTAGATTAATGATCGAATAGGGAATACACTTCTTCCTTTGTTCAATTAATTAATTAAACTGTAATTTGATCTTTGCATTGATCATTATAGTGTAGTTTTAGGAAAGCTAGAATATACAATTTTATTCAGTTTTATTTTTTTTAATTAAAATTTTTATTTTTACATTAGTATTAAATCAAACCCCCTTTACCTAACTTTAAGTTTGCTTTTATTACTGTTATATTTTGTGTGTTTTATATTTTGTGTGTTTTATATTTTGTGTGTTATATTTTATAGATTGTGTTTATTCTGTGTTTGTGTTAACTCTGATCTTACATTACTCTGTTTAAAATGGCTCAAGCTCAACTTATATCTATACCCAGTGAGATGCTAAAATTAATCCCTTTATATAATGGTGACAAGAAACAATTAAATTTATTCATTCGGAAAGCTGAGTATATCATAAGTAAATACAGAGGTAATGAGGAACAGAATTTATATGTGTATCATTCGATTACGAGTAGGCTCACTGATAGCGCCGCCTCGTTGTTATCGGAACGAGAGGATGTTGTTACGTGGACCGAATTAAAAGGGTTATTAGAACAACATTTTGGAGATCCACGTAGTGAAGAATGTATAAGCATAGAGTTAGAATCTACCAAAATTAAATCCGGTGAAAGTTATTTAGATTTCTGTAATCGTATTCAAGGAATTCGTTCACTGCTTATGTCAAAAGTTAACATGGGTCAAGATGCCGAATTAAAGCGAGCCAAAAAGGCTATATATGATCACACTTCGTTGAACGTATTTTTATACAATCTGCCTGAGAATATGGTACGCGTAGTGAGATTGAGTTCACCTTCAACATTAGAGGACGCCTTAAGTGTCGTATTAGAAGAGGTTAATTTCCATGACCAATATACAATGCGGAATCGAATCCATGGTAATCATAGTACGTTATCATCGCGGCCGTCCTTACCATCGAATGTGCCGAACCCATCCGTCGGTAAATTCGGTAACGCACCCCAACCAAACAGTTTTAGACCTTTCGTACCTCAGAACGTAACACCTAAATTCAATTTTGGGATCCCCGCACAGTTTAGGATACCCCAAACTACTCAAGGGCAACCCCAACAAATAGGTTATCGACCACCTCAGTTCGGTTATCGACCACCTCAATTCGGTTATCGCCCACAATTCGGTGCTCAACCGCCACAAACATTTGGCTATAAGCCACCTCAAAATTTAGGCTACAAACCACCTCAGAATTTCGGCTATAGGCCACCTCTACAATTCGGGTACAAGCCACCTCAAATAGGGTACACACCTCCACAAATACAAAAGCCCCAATTGCAGTCTAGTGACGTAACCATGAGGACAGCGCCTCTTGCGCATCAGCCACAGTCAGGTTTTAAATTAAATGAGCTTGCCGTAGACGAAAATAATGAACCGTACTATGAATACGAGTACGACCATAATGACGTCGACGGTATGTATGATTATGAGAATTACGATTACGTAACTGACGATAGCGGTGTCGTAGAACAAGCAGACTTACATCAAATTCAGGATTTTCAAATAGATGCCTCCATGCAAGACAGGAAGTCATAGAGTTAAACTGTGACCCCAATTTAAAACTTCCGTATATTTACATTCCTGAAATAGACGCAAAAATGATGATTGATACGGGCAGTACTAGATCGTTTATTAGTCCCCAGAAAGCATACGAATATTTCCCAGGTTATATTCGGCAGGAACCATTCCAAGTAGTTAGCACCCACGCGTCTAGCAAACATTATGAGGTTGTTGAAATCCCCCTTTTGCCAACATTTGAGAGTGACGACTGGCACAAATTTTATTTGTATGACGTTGATGCACGGTATGATGGACTTATTGGGAATGACCTTTTATTACAACTAGACGCTATAATTGATTTGAAAGACCAGCAACTTAGAACTAAAACGACAAACATACACATTACAAATAATAATTTAAATTATACAATTGAATTACCCGCGCGATCAGAGCAACGCGTTAAGTTACCTACTGACCAGTATTCCGGTGAAGCTTTACTTGATTTTAAAGAGTTTACTTCCGGAGTGCGAATGCCAAGTGCATTGGTGAACTGCACCAATGGATATTGTTCCACCGTTATACAGAACACCCTAGACAAACAAATGACATTGACTATAAGACAACCACTTAAGGTTATAAAATATGAGAGTAATGACTGTTATCTAAATTTCACTGACAACCAAACAGACCCACAGACTGACGCATTACTTGAATCAAATTTAAATAAATTAAGACTCGACCACACTAACGACGAGGAACGTAACAAAATATCCAAGCTCTGTAATGAATATAAGGACATATTTTACTGTGACCAAATACCTTTAACATTTACAAATCAAGTGAAACATAAAATTAGAACTAAGAACGAAGACCCAATTTATGTTAAACCATATTCACAGGAGTTTGATAGTATTAAAGTGCATACTGAATTTATTCGCGACTTAACTGTGCAAAAATACCAACAACTTGTACCACAACGCTTTAAGAGAGGTATTATCAATACATTAGGATCTTTGATAAAACTCGTTACAGGAAATCTTGACCATGATGACGCCTTGAAATATGATAGAATTACTTCTGAATTGGGAAATAATCAAATTATAGTGTCTCAAAAACTTACCTTGGTTTCTAAAATGTTAGACAGCTTTATAAATGTAACTGAAACTATATCTAATAACTCTGTGATTTTAGAAACTCGATTAAAAAGAGTAGAAACAAAGGTCAATGATTTAGCAGCCAAAGAAAATAATTGGATATTTTCAACATACATATTAGGATTATTTAACATTTTTATAAGTAGCTTCCGTACTATCTTTATTAAACTAAGTGAAATTGAAACAGCTCTAGCATTAAGTAAGGTGTCTATACTACACCAGTCTATTGTAAACTCTACAGAATTATTGTATCATTTAAAGATCATATCGAATACTGAAAACCTAGTTTATCCACCTAATGAACTAAACTTAGTAAAACTAGAGGAAACTATAAACTTAAAATCGTTTCTTAAGAAAAACCAGATCACGTTTATAATGGAAATTCCACTTATTGATAATTGTACTTACAACTATTATAAAATCTATTCCTTACCAATATTCCATCAACCTGAAAATAAAACCTTATCTATTTTCCCCAAATACCCCTACCTTTTGGCGAAAGGAATGAAATACTTACCGATCGTTAAACCATGCCGCCCGCTAGCTGCTGGCAACCATTTCCTGTGCGCTGACGACAATCGAGCTCTCTTAACCGAGCCAACTTGTATCGAAACTCTTATGAGATTCGCTACTAACCTTACCTATTGTGAACAACATTCAGTTCTAATTGAGGAGGTAAAGTTACAGCAAGTTAATGCTGATAATTGGATTTTGTATAGCAGATTACATACTACCATAACCAAGGTGTGTGACAATGAAATAAGCAAACATCCTGTCTTCGGGACTTACATCGTGACCATCAACGAACCATGTGATCTGGAGATCCATGGTATACGTATACGACACCATCGTGTCTATACTGAAGCAGACGTAGTGGAGCCAATCCCGCTAATCGACCTACCGCAATTACCGGCGAATACGAGTTTGTTTAGTACACGTGTACTGAACATCAAAGGTGTTAATTTAGACGAATTAAAATCGATGTCACATGCGATGAAGTATAGTGAAATAGTGGAAAGTGTTTATAAAGAGCAAGACTCTAAATTCGGTGTTTTAGGTTATTTAACATTAAGTTTGCTAGTTTTAACCATTCTTGTTTTTATCATTTACTTTTTTTATCATAAGCTTATAAAATGTTTACTTTTTGGACGAAATTATCCGAATCATATTGAAAACAATAATTCCGGTAATTTCGCTCTTAGGGAGGGAGGAGTTATGAATGCCTCCAGCCCTTCTGTATTAGATTAAGCGCTGGCTCAGCATTGCCAGCTGTGTGTGGTCCTGTTGCGTGGGCCGATTTCTGTATAAATGTTATGCAGGTCAGCAGTCGTTGCAACGGCTGGTGGCAACTGCTTCTTGTATTGTTAGACACAATAAATTCACCTCCGCATCGGTGTAGACGTTGTCTCTTAGTTTAATTTTAGTTTTTAAAAAACCTTTTAAACGTTCCCTAAATTTGACTAGCTACCCATTTTTGTTGCAAAATAGCGCCTATAACAACCGCATAAGGTGCCGCTGTGTGTAGCTTGATCTGTGGCCGTGTGTACATAAATAAATAAATAATATTATTTATATAGATTATTTTATGGTTAAGATATTTTTAAAGTACATAACCACTTCTCTATACCGGTACTCTGTACACACACACACGAAAACAATAAAATATATAAAAGATACAAATGTACAAAGGGACTGCTTATTTCTAATAGAAATTTCTTGCAGCAACCCTGCGACTGCAAAAACATATAAATAAATGTATAATATATATTATTATTATAAATATTTTTTAAATTTATTTTAATTTTATTTTGTTATACCTAGTTTAGTTTGACTTATATTTAATTTAGTTTTAAATAATAAATACATACTATTAATCGCGGTGCAGAAAACTAGTTAGTATTATGTCTGTTATCTGTAACACATTAAGGTTCAAGTTCACCACGACTTTTTCCTATGAAAATTCATGGTATACGCGGGATTCTAAATTATCAGATCGTTTAGTCTGTGAAGAGTAAGACAGAATACTTAACACAAAGTTAAATTTATTTTGGGTACCAGAGTTCTATAAACACTTTTTTGTCAAAGGTATTTAACGTTTTATATGCCTCAGATTGAATGAGGAATAACAACAAAAAAATCTAATTAGTCCATCAGTTAGATTATCAAAAAATATTGGATACGTATTTTTTATTTTATCAAATCAATAAGAAATTACAAAGATAAGTCCCATCAAAGTGCAGGATTGGGGCTTGTGACGTCATTGTACAACTACTTTTTAGTACACTTTTTGCAGACCGGACAATTTTAGCGCACTGTATCTTCGTCTAAATCGTCTAAATTGTAAAAAGTGTATTTCCTTCAATGTTTATTGACGATAAATATATTATTACTAGCTGGCCCGGCAGCCGTTGTCCTGCCCTGAGAACAAAAATAAAACTGGCACCTACCTACCTATCCCTATCTACCCCTACCTACCTTACCTACCCTACCTACCCCTACCTATCCTATGTCCTTCTCCTGGTTCTAAGCTACCTCCCCACCAATAATCAGCCAAATCAGTTAAGCCGTTCTTGAGTTATAAATAGTGTAACTAACACTACTTTCTTTATATTAAGATATTTGGTTGATTAATAATGATGTATATTGATGTGTATGTGTAGATATGCATGGGTCGCGGCGTGAGCGTGCGTCGCGCGGTGGCGGCCGCTCGCCGCGTGCAGCTCCTGTCCGACGCCAGCGACGTCGGCGCCGACTCCGACTCCGACGACCAGTGGACCGAGCTCGATGACGCATGTGAGTTCACTACTAACTAATACCAGGTAGAGGCCTACCATGAGAAACAAACAATTACTATGAAACCACCATGGAGCTATGCATAATAGGCTAGTTGACAGTGTCCAAAATAAATGACCAAACACTAACCAATGCATAAAACATCTAAAAACATGTGGAAACATCAAATATGTTGTACATTTAATGCTTTTTATGATTTTTAATTACCAGTAGAACCACTAAGAGTAGATCATTTGATGCTGTGAAACTATGACGTCATTAGTGTAGTATTTCATACAAAATTCCATATAAACTATCGTTTTGACATTTATTAAAAAGTAGCTGATTTGATATGTCAGTAAACTACTCTATTATTAAAATCGGTTCATAAGCAAAAAGTAATGCATGAAAAAACATGAAAAAAATTATACAGCCGTTTTGGGAGCCTCCTTCTTTTTTGAAGGAGGTTTAAAAATTATTCATGGTACACGCAACATAAGGGTCGTCCATTAATCACGTGAGCCAAGGAAGTTAAATCTGAAAAGTAAACTATTTTATTTTAATAATAATAATCAGGATTTTGTGACGTTAAGCCTAGGTAATAATACGTTTAAAGTAAACAGATGTTTTTTATGATTATTGATTTTTCTATGTTACGACAGGCACTTCGGATAGCTCATCATCGCTGAAGGAGGCGACCGCTGTGGACGTCGATTGCAACGGTTACCAACACAAGGAACCTGTAAGTTTATTTTTGATGTATAAAATGGGACGGAAGTGTATAACAGCTTATGACGCCGGGGAAACGCGCGCTATTTGGAAACTGGTGAAACGAAGACAACTGGCTCTCAAGTGCAATTCCCGGAACACACCGGTAGGTGCTTGGCGACAGATTTTCAACTGAGGGTGGGTTACCACCATGCTATGGTTTCCTAACTGTTTTTTTCCTTCACCGATACCTCAAGCTGATTGTAGGATTCGAACCCACGAACTTTGTCGCGGCATCCGACGTCACTACCACTGAGCTATCATCGCCATCGCTTGCTTTGCGTGATCTCCAGTCAACAACTCGTTTCCTCCGTCAGTTATCGACCTTCGACTTCGACCAAGATGGGCCGAAAATTTAACGAACTACTACTGAGCGTTACTGAATGTCTCAGGATATTTATTACAATTAATTTGTTGTTCCAGGCGGCAGAACCACCAGCCATGGGTCAGTTCCTGCTGCCGCTGCTGAGCTCCGACCCGTCAGCGCCCGACCCCGAACACTTTCTCATACGCCACGAGGATATACTGCAGGTATTTGTCTAACTAATATTATTATGGAGGAACAAGGTGGATGATTCCTCCATTGAAAAGGGAAGATCTTCCAGGCTGGGTCATCTTGCCTGGGGACCGCTCTCCAACTGTCGATGTTGGAATCCTGTATATATGCGAATGCGCGAACAAACTCCACAAGCGCGATGTAGGTTGTATGTAGATAGTGTTGATATATTGCAGCGCCATCTATCCATCGGTTTTGAACTATGTAGCTGACAAGGGTCGCTACATTATAAATTCGAAAATTTGGGAGTGTGTATGTTTGTTACTTCGTCACCCTCAAACGGGTGGACCAATTTTGATGAAATTTGTATGGAGGTACCTGACACCCTGGATTAACACATAGCTCACATAGGCTGCCATTTAACCCTCGGGAACGCGGGAAAACCGCGGGGCGGAAAGCTAGTCTAAATATATAAAAGGATAGTGTAGCTTCCTTTTAGTGAAACAAACTCTTCAGCTTTATAATTAGTAAAATTATTATATACCAATAATAAAGATGAAGTGTTCGTGTTATTTGTTTGAACGCGGTAATCTCCAGAACTACCCGGTCCCGATTCGAAAAATTCTCACACTAATAGGAAGGTACATTATCCCTGAAGGTATAAGGCTTAGTTATAGGTTACTTTTTATCTCGGGAACGCGAGTGAAACCGCGAGGAATAGCTAGTTAGTATAGATAAAAAAAAAGTCATAGATAGCTGTAATATAGTGTTGTATTGTACAGCTCCTGGCTTCAGCGGAGGAGAGCGTTCGCGATGATATGCCGATAGAGTCGGCCAACCTGCCACACCCTAATATGTGAGTACACTACACTATTTACGTTGTAGCCTGATGCGGGTGACAGTAGCCAGAGAGATATGAAAATGAGCCTTATGTCTTTGATAATATCTCTCATGTTGATAACTTACGACCTATAACTGAGCTGCAATTTGCAAAAAACGTGATAAAATTTGAATTTCGCGCTCCAACCGAAGCCTCCGCCTTAATTTGTCTGCAAACATGAATAAAATAGTATGGTTTATTTGTTGTGTTAGATTAAATGACGAGACGTGCGAGTACGAAGAGCAGCCAGTGACGGCTGAGGAACAGGCGATGCTGCTACACTACGTATGCGGTTAGTACTGTATATATTGGCCACTGTTTCCACTGATGTGGAGTGGGGATTTCGCGTCAGTGGAACTGTGTAAATATTAATAATACTCTTTATTTCTGCCAAAAAAGCCAAATTACATGGTACATAAATAAATAAATAATAATAAATCAAAAACAAATAGATAAGATCTAAAAAGATCTATGGTCTGGTTACTTTCGGTTCTCGAGCTGGTGCACAGAGGGCCTACTTCGAAAGTATCGTTTTTCGTAAAAGTATTTAATATCCAATAGTATTTCAGTAGACTGACGAGACATAAATGTTGTGCAATTCTATTGGTTAATAATTTGACAACGATACTCCAACTATCGTGTATCGTTTTTCGGAGTAGGCCCTCAGATAGCCTATATATCGAACTGTCCAAGCCTGCGCTCACCATTTGGAGTATGCAGGGTGTTATAAGTTTGACTGTGTGTGCATGTGTCTTTCTATGGCCTTATAGCTCCTGAACGGATGGACCGATTTAGATTTAGTATTTATTTGTTTGAACGGTGACTTAATCGAGAGTGCTCTTAGCTATGTTTGAAGAAAATCCGCTCAGCCGTTTGAGAATTATCACCAATTTTCTAGAGAGCTTCGGAAATTTCTTAAAATTTTTAATTTTAGTTTTACAGCCTGCAAACGATGTCATAACCATAAAGAAGTCCGTTCTAAAAGTGTTATTTATGGTTGTATAGAGGCTGAACGAGAGGCGTGTCAGAACTCCGTGCTGCGCTTCGTGCCGGTGCAGGAGTGGCTGCTCGGCGTCTACCACTCGTGGTGTGAGATCAGCGCACTCATGTACACGCTCATTGGTACTAATATGTAAGTACTATATTTGTATTCAAATCAAAATTAAAAACTCATTTATTCAGTTTAGGCCCTAATAAGGCACTTATGAACGTCAACAGTTACAGTTTTACAATAGACTCTACTACCGGTTCCACATACACTTGAACTGAGAAGACTCCGGCAAGAAACTCAGCAAGGTGTTTTTTTTTTTTTTATTATTATATATCTATCCTTATAATAAAGCTGAAGAGTTTGTTTGTTTGAACGCTCTAATTCCGGAGTTACTGGTTCGATTTGAAAAATTCTTTCACTAATAGGAAGCCACATTATCCCCGAAGGTTATAGGCTACTTTTTATCCCGGGAACGCGAGCGAAACCGCGGCTGACATATACGACTATTTCATGAAAATGTTACTAATATACCTTGGAGGAATATGTTGATGATTTCTTTTGTTATTAATCAGTAAATATACTACCATTCTTGTCGCAAATAACATGCTGGTAACTTAAGATCTATAACTGAGCTGCTATTTGCAAAAAACGTGATAAAATTTGAATTTCGCGCTCCAACCGACGCCTCCACCTTAACATTAAATATGTTTTCATAGAGAAAAAAGACTTATGTAGGTTATCGGAATTTTTCGATCACGCTCCTTTGAAAACGCAGCACCTTGGCAAAAAGTCGTATATAGAAAGTAAGCCAGTCACCAATTTTCAAGTATAGAATTATCATTCAACAAATCAAGTCAAGTCCTGCGGACTATTAATTAATATATTCGATAACGATGTACGAACCATGCATGCAATCCTACGATTGCATGCATGGTTCTAGATCGCTCAGAGTTGAAATCGCTGGCTACGCATGGCTCAAGTTGAAAATCTGTCGCCAACACCTTTCGGTGTGTTCCGACAGCTGCACTTGAGAGCCAGTTCTCTTCTAGGCTTTGTGTGCTTACCATCATCGGCCACATAATCACTGACCACGGTGAGATTGTGGTCAAACACAGGCCTATACATAGTAAAAAATATTATGTCTATTTTGTCAAAAAACTTATGACTGAGTTTTATGTAAAAAAAATAAGAGCACCTTTTTAACACTAAGTTTGTTTGTTTGTTTCCTGTGTGCAGGAGTGTAGAGATGGTCCGCGAGGAGTGGGTGTACCGCGCGCGGTTCGGCTGCCACTGCCGCCTGTGCCTGTGCCTCGCCAACAGCGGGCCCGCGCTCGCCGCCCTCGTGCGGGACATCGTCTGGGCGCTCGCGCACGGTCTCTCACCATACCTCATCATACCTCACCGCACCATACCTCACCATACCATACGTCAACACACCACACCACACGACATTAACATTACACTAGCTGACTCACACTAACACTGACTCACACTAAATAACACTGACTCACACTAACACTGACTCACACTACCACTGACTCACACTAAATAACACTGACTCACACTAACACTGACTCACACTAACACTGACTCACACTAACATTGACACATACTAAATAACACTGACTCACACTAATAACATTGACTCACTCTAACACTGACTCACACTACCTAATACTATCTCATAATAACAAGCACTCTATAACTCTGTCTCGCACTAACTAACCCCCAATTCCTACTAACTCATTATAACTAACACTGACTCACACTAACTTACACAATCTAACTCTAACACTAACTGTACAGGGTTATTTTAGGTCGTTTTAATCACTTTAAGAAATGGATGTATGAAAAGTTTGTATTTTGTTTCGTGATTTCACAGTTGGTAAAAGTTGTTCATATTGACCAGTACTTCCTTACCTTAAAGCGAATAAAACGTCTTAAAAAAAAACATTCTCATCAAGCAAAAGTATTAACCGACTTCTAAAGAAAAGTATTCAATTTAATCAGTTTTTTTTAATTTGCAGATGGCAAGGCTAGCGCAACAGCAGCTAAAGTCATGCGTGCATTAGGCCTCGGCGCGGGGAAGCCCACCGATCCCGACAACTGGGACATGCCCCGTTTGTACCACGTGCTGGAGGACCAACTAGGTAACTATACCATGATAATATCCGGCTCAAAGGACCAAGAGTCATGTAGACCTTTTAATATTATGTAGATGCTGTGGTCATCTTCAACATCAACTCATTATACGTCTATTGCTGGGTCACTAGCCTTATTTAATAATAAGGGAGATTTATATCATAGTTCAATAGTTTAAATTCATCCCCTGTATAATATAAACCACCCCAATGGATGGTTTAGTAAAACTTGGCATATGATGCGCAGGCGCAGCAATAATCCACGAGCAGCTAGTGCGGGTGACGAGTGAGAGCGACATCGCCAGTCAGATCATCAACAAGATATGCTTATGCCGCCAGTTTGAAAAGCCGCTGGAACAAGAGTAAGTCATTATTTATTTATTTAATGCAACAATCAGTGACGGATTAACCCTTAATCAAATTAAGCAATTGCCTAGGACATCACGACTGGGGGGGCACCAGAAGAAGCACAAAAAAAAAACCGTCCTTCGGGCATCATGTCTCACTCTCACATCATCAAAAACCACACCAAAATTAGTTTCCAGGACCAATTTAGAAATAGGATAGTTGACTGACACATCAAATCAGCTACTTTTTAATAAATGTCAAAACGATAGTTAATAAGGAATTTTGTATGAAATATTACATTATGACGTCATAGTTTCATAGCATCAAATGATCTACTCTTAGTGGTTCTACTGGTAATTAAATAGTAGTTTATGATACTGTTGCATAATAGGGGTTATTAAATACGAGTGTGAGTTTAAGTACCGAGCCGTAGGCGAGGCTCTTAATAGTATCACACGAGTTTTTAATACCTAATTATGTGCAGTATCATACAGTACTTTATCTAAACTCATATATATAATGTAATTAAAAAAAATTTAAAGATCGATAGTATTTTTCTACCAACTTTTCAAAAAAAAAAAAAAAACTATTTTTGTGACATTTTTGGTCAAAATGATATATGTAGGCAAAAACAATAAAATAAACAGGCACAATAATCATATACCTAATCAAATCCGTGTTGCCAACTCCCAAAAATTCTTACCTCTAAAGTTCAAGTCAAAAACTTGTCACATTGTCATCGTCAAATTGAATTGATACTGATTGATTATACTATTGATAGGTCCAAAGTGTACTTTAATAGAAAAATAGTAGTTTATGATACTGTTGCATAATAAGGGTTATTAAACACGAGTGTGAGTTTAAGTACCGAGCCGTAGGCGAGGTTCTTAATAGTATCACACGAGTTTTTAATACCTAATTATGTGAAGTATCATACAGTACTTTATCTACACTCATCTAATAATGTAATTTAAAGGTAAAATATCGATAATATTTTGTCATAAGTTTTCATGACTCACGGGTATCGATTATTCGTCATTTCCACTGCCGCCTCCACAATTTCAGATCCAAGTTTATTTCACCTTACTATCACTGCCATTTTACTGTCATTTTTGGCCAAAATAAAATATGAATGGAAAAAAATCAATAAAATAAACAAACATTAATCATCATGGCGCCCAAATCCGTGTTGGGAAAAACTCCCTACCGCATACGCGACCACAGAGTACATTTGCATCTAAAATTGAATTGATACTGATTGATTCCTAATTGTTAACAAAGAGAATATAATACTAAGTTTAATTGTTTAGTCATGTCTGGCCACTTATAATGTTTTTTTCTTTATTATTTCGTTTGACAAGTTGACTGACAGTAATTGAAGTATTAAAACCCAAAAAACATTATAAGTGGCCAGACATGTCCATATACTTGTACTTTAATGAAAAAAAGTTATTTTATAGCATTATCTTGGGAAGAAAACTGTGCTATAATATATTTTTTTAATTTCATTATAGACGGGTGTGCCTAAAGTGGGTCATTAAAGTACTGATTTTGATTTCATAATAAGAACATTACGATATGAGAGTAGATAAAAGTTATTTTATAGCATTATCTTGGGAACACAACTGTACTATAATGAATCATTATACACGGGTGTGCCTAAAGTGGGTCATTAAAGTACTGATTTTGATTTCATAATAAGAACATTACGATATGAGAGTAGATAAAAATCATAAAAAGCATTAAATGTACAACATATTTGATATTTCAACGTGTTTTTAGATGTTTTATGCATTGGTTAGTGTTTGGTCATTAATTTTTGACAGTGTCAACTACCCTATTCGCGCGTTTTAAGTTGGCATAGAGTCCGACCTACAGTCATAACCCCGCTCCCGCTTGCCCACTCGCTGCCCGCTAGTGCATTCTAATTGCTGGGTAGAGTCCGATATGTTAAAAACGTAAGACGTTAATTAATACTATCTTGCGTGAATTAAATGCCCGAAAAAGCCGCACGGCGCATTTCAATAAATAAATAAATGATGCATTGGTTTTTATTGTTGTCGCACCTACTCCACTTCTAAGGAACGTCTCATCATCTTATTTTACAAAAAACTAATGTTTTTAGGCGGTAAAGGTTTAAACACCGATTCTAGTTGACATACGGATACGGATAGGGGGGCCCACAGGCTACTTAAGGTATCAAGTAGTCTTAATCCGTCACTGGCAACAATCGTTTCATGTTTCTTCCGCAGGTTTGCTGTGGAAAGGTTTATCAAGATCCTGGAGAACTTCAAAGCGGCGTCTACGATCACGTTTAAGGTAGGCATCTTTTAATATATAAAAGGAAAGCTTGACTGACTGACTGATCTATCAACGCACACCTCAAACCACTGAAATTTGGCATACAGATAGATATTGGTGTCGATTCTGTTGTTTACAAACTTAACTAATATTAGACAAGTCACCTCTCTTTCATGTTAACCTTATTGAAAAAAGACAGAACATTTTTAATGCTGTCAGTTTAATCCATACCGTCGTAATGTACGGGTAAATAGTCGTGACCAATAATGATCGCGCTTAAATATGTGATCGGACTAAAATATCTTGCATCCCTTTCTTATATTTACTATTAGAAAGTGATATAGTGAGATTAAATTTATTTAGTTCGTAAACAACAGAATCGGCACCATTATGACATAGGTATGCGGTAAGAAAGGATTTTTGAAAATTTAATCTACTCCTAAAGGGGTAAAATAGGGGTCGCAGGTGAAACCGTAGGTCGGAAAGCTAGTCTAATCATGAACATGTTTGTTTGTCCCGAATCTGGGTGTAATCCTACTAATATTATAAACGTGAAAGTTTGTTTGTATGTATGTATGTTTGTTGCTCTTTCACGCAAAAACTACTGAACGGATTTGGATGAAACTTGGCACATAGATAGATCACATCCTGGAATAACATATAGGCTACTTTTTATCCCGGGAACGCGGGTGAAACCGCGGGGGACAGCTAGTTATATATTTAAGTAGATATTTACAAAAAAAAGTAGTTTATCAGTTATCTGGTTGTCCATAGTAGTTTAGGATCTGGTAACCGTGTTTGGAAAATGTCCCAAGATATTTATTTATTTAGTGGACGTCTAGATGCAGGGTCTGATGATGAGGAAGGTGGTCACTATGTTGTCGTTAATGTGTCAGGTGGAGATGGTCCCGGCGGGCGGCGAGGAGGGCGCCAGCGGCGGTGCTGAGGGTGGTGGTGGTGGTGGCGGGGGGGTGAGCGACCGCGAGTGGGTGGGGCGCGCGCGGGCGCGGCTGGCGCGCTACCTGGCGCCGCACCAGCGGGCCAGCACCAGCGCGCGCCTGAGGGACATGGCCGCCAGGACCACGCCACACGACCGTATGTACATACATACCTATACTACACGACCACGACCACCACCACTACACAAACACATACTATCAATACACTACACATATAACCTGTTGGGCGTCGCTGTCCGGATTTGGTCTATCAATTTTTTTTCATATCTAGTCAGGCGGCGCTGACAAATAAAAAAAAAAGGAAAATCTAAGAAAGTCGTGAAAAGCAACTCTTTTGCAGGCGAATCTTTTCTTTATTGACTTTAAAAATGTTATTAATATAATTCTTATATTTTCCTGTGAAGGTTGAAATTTAAATAACATTTAAAAATAATAAAAACGTAACGGAAACTACTTGTTATAAACAAAAGCCATATGACAACAAAATTGTTGGGCCAAATACGGACAGCGACGCCAGACTGGATATGGCTTTTGTTTACAACAAGTAGTTTCCGTTACTCTTCTATTATTTTTAAATGTTATTTAAATTTCAACCTTGACAGGAAAATATAAGAATTATATTAATAACATTTTTAAAGTCAATAAGGACAAGATTCGCCTGCAAAAGGGAGTTTCTTTTCACGATTCATCTAGATTTTCAATCTTACGTATTTTCCATTTTATTTGACAGCCACGCCCAACAGGATAATGAGGAATAATGACAAAAAATCTAATTAGTCGGTCAGTTAGATTATAAAAAAAATATTGGATACGTATTTTTTATTTTATCAAATCAATAAGAAATAACAAAGATAAGTCCTATCAAAGTTCAGGAGTGGGGGCTTGTGACGTCATTGGTCTACTACTTTCTAGTACACTTTTTGCAGACCGGTGACGTCACGCGAAATTTCGACGCACTGTATCTTCGTTATTTTTTGTTTTCGGAACTAAATAAAAATACGTATGCAATATTTTTTGATAACCTAACTGACGGACTAATTAGATTTTTTTGTCATTATTCCTCATTGTAAGAGACATATAATATTTGCTTGAAGAGCAGCTCGACTGGGGAAGTACCTCCACCTTACAGAATACCGCAGCCAAATAACTTTGTTTTGTGTTCCTGCGCGTGAGTAAGGTCGCCAGAGCTCATCGAGGTGGGGGGGGGGGGGGGGGAAGAGTCAGCAATGCGCGAGTGGTACCCGGGGCGCGGATTAGTATATGGTCTCTTCCCCGGGTTGTCGCTAGCGTCCATAGGCTACGGTAACCGCTTATCATCAGGCAGGCCGTATGCTTGTTTGTCGACAGTACAATACATACTCAAAACTCATGAACAAATTTATTCAGTTTAGGCCCTGATAAGGCTCTTATGAACATTCGAAAGTTACAATAGAATCTACCACCGGTTCCACATACATTTAAACTGAAAAGACTCCAGCAACAAACACAAAAATACAATACTATACACATGTATTAGATAAAATTGTACAGTATGACACAACTTAGATGTAGCATCGGCGAATCGGTTTCGTACACTTCACTTCCGATTTACACAACAAATAAAAATAATTCAGTATCGCGCCATTCAACGTTCAACAAGATCATTTTTTAACACATGAGTAATGTTGTAGGCGCACTCTTTTCGGGAACGATCGTTTTTACGAAGTTTGCCGATGGTTCATCTAAGTTGTGTCATACTATAACTGTTTATGAATTTCCAGTGAACGCTTGGTCCGGCTACAAGCACCGGTGCGACTGCCTCACGCCGAGGACCCTGTGCGCTCAACAACGGAAGCAGTTACTCAGGTTGGTCTCCTACAACCAATATTGCTCAATGGTCATACTAATATTATAAAAAAGAGACTCTCTTGTCTGTCTTAATTATCTTTGCATGGAGATATACATATGGAGAATCACATAGGCTGTTTATGTTATGTTATGTGTATTTGACGAATGAATGTCAGGCCAAATAGTGCGGTAGGACACTACCTATCACGTCCTAGGTCGTGGGTGGGTCGTTCGATTCCCATCCAGGACAAACATTTGTGAGCATGAACATGTCTGTTTGTTTTAAGTCTGAGTGTAATCTATATTAATAATAAAGCTGAAGAGTTTTGTTTGAACGCGCTAATCTCCGGAGTTACTGGTCCGGTTATAGGTTACTTTTCAAAATCAAATCAAAATCAAAACTCATTTATTCAGTTTAGGCCCTAATAAGGCACTTATGAATGTCAAAAGTTACAGTTTTACAATAGACTCTACTACCGGTTCGGAATACACTTGAACTGAGAAAACTCCGGCAAGAAACTCAGCAAGGCTTCTTTTTTTGGTGGATCTTTTATTTTTTTTTAATTTATGTAATTAAAGTTTTAAATATACATAAACTTCATACAATTATAACTTGGCCAGGGGGCTGCAAGTGCAGAGAGAAGCTACTACAACCATGTATTCTTGTCTTCTATGTAATGAGCCACCTTATAATAGGCCACCTTATTTTATGCCGGGAACGCGAGTGAAACCTCGGGGAATAGTTAGTCGGTTATATAGTTGTCCATAGTACACACGGCCACAGATCAAGTTACACATTTTTGTTGCAAAATAGCGCCTATTACAACCGCATAAGGTGCCGTAGTGTGTAGCTTGATCTGTGGCCGTGTGTACAAGCTCTGCTTAGTTTGTGATCAGTTATTATTATTATTATTCGAGTGACGGATGACCCATGACGTATTGTTGCAGGATCTCATTCTTCGGCATGATGCAAGCTGTCAACGAGTTCAACGGTGCCAAGCCAGAGCCTCAAGTCACTCTCGATGCCGCTGAGAAGGTAAACAACAAAAAAGGCGCAATTTTAACAAAAAAAAAAAAATAAAAATACACGACTGCCTTTTACAAAAAGAAAACGAATACATATTTTTTCTTTAGTTCCGAAAACAAAGATACAGTGCGTGTGACGTCACGTAGTACACTTTTAGAGATGTGACGTCACAAGCCCCCACTCCTGAACTTTGATGCGACTTATTTTTGTAATTATTTATTGATTTGATAAAATAAAAAATACGTATCCAATAGTTTTTGATAACCTAACTGATGGACAACAGAACTTTTTTTTTAACCAGTCATCATCCCTATTATAGCTTGTGTCACTCGGGATGATGTAAGGATTCTAACGACATCTAAATCATTGTCTTTGCTTTGATATAAAATCAGATGACTATGGGCACTTACCACCAGACCTCAGTTGAGATGATGATAATTTGTTTGTTCGTCAGGCACCAAACGATGCTGAACCGGAGACTTCGGGCAGGGAGTTGCAGCAGGGCGATGGAACTGGTGCCAAGTATGTCAAAAGCCAAAGATTGCATATATCTTTCACATTCCTACTATAATATAATAAATGCGAAAGTTTCTGAGTATGGATGAATGTTTGTTACTCTTTCACGTAAATACTACTGATCGGATTTGGATGAAACTTGGCACATAGATAGATCATAACCTGGAATAACACATAGGCTACTTTTTATCCCGGGAAACCGTATACCTCGGGAACGCGGGTGAAACCGCGAGGCTTAAGTAACGGGAAGGAATAGGGTAGTTGACACTGTCAAAAATAAATGACCAAACACTGACCAATGCATAAAACATCTAAAAACACGTGGAAATATCAAATATGTTGTACATTTAATGCTTTTTATGATTTTTAATTACCAGTGGAACCACTAAGAGTAGATGATTTGATGCTATGAAACTATGACGTCATAATGTAATATTTCATACAAAATTCCTTATAAACTATCGTTTTGACATTTATTAAAAAAGTAGCTGATTTGATGTGTCAGTCAACTACCCTATTACTTGTGATATCAACTTATTGCAATAAAAAATATTTGCGGTGTCTGAGATGTTGAATCATTTCAATTACTCGTCTAAATATATTAAAAAAAAGTGACCGATTGACCAGTGTGTGTTGCCAGTGATGACTTACGGAGCAGAAACGTGGTCGCTTACGATGGGCCTTATAAGAAGGCTCAAGGTCACCCAAAGAGCAATGGAGAGGGCTATGCTCGGAGTTTCCCTGCGAGATCGGATCAGAAATGATGAGATCCGCAGGCAAACCAAAGTAACCGACATAGCCCGAAGAATTGCCAAACTTAAGTGGCAGTGGGCGGGGCACATCGCTCGTAGAACCGACGGCCGCTGGGGCAGAAAGGTTCTCGAGTGGCGACCACGAATCGGAAGACGTAGCGTGGGCAGGCCCCCCACAAGGTGGACTGACGATCTTGTTAGGGTCGCGGGAAACCGCTGGATGCAGCTAGCGCAAGACCGGCCATCGTGGAGATCTTTGGGGGAGGCCTTTGTCCAGCAGTGGACGTCTTTCGGCTGATATGATGATGATGATGATGATGACCGATTGACTGACTGATCTATAAAAGTTTATCCACTGGATGGATCGGGCTGAAATTTGGCATACAGATAGATATATATAGCTATATTATAACGTAACAAGAAAGGATTTTTAAAAACTCAATCCCTAAGGGGGGTAAAATAGCGGATCGCGAGTGAAAGCTAGTTGTATAATAAAAAGCCACAACTATCCTAGTGATGTTTGTCCCAGGCCGCCAGATAGCGTCGAAGGGCAGCCGGCGACCGACCCAGTCCCGATTGATAACAACAGCGATTCAAACCCTACCGGCGACTTTGATGACAGTAAGTATACATAGATTTGTCTTCTACTAATAAAGTACCTTTGGCGGAAAGACAGTCATATCACGATTGTAGGGTACTTTGTAGTACCCACCTGATTGGCTACCTTGCAAGTGTTATAGGTCTGTGTTTGACCACAATCTCACCGTGGTGATGTTGCCGATGATGTTAAGCACACAAAGCCTAGAAGGGAACTGTCTCACGACGGGCAAACGTAAGCCCATTTTACATTTAAAAAAAAACCACCGGCAACGTCACTGAATACAATGAGATTGTGGTCAAACAAAGGTCTATACAGCGTAAAAAAAATACAGGTTAGAAAAAAGTCAGTATGTTGCTCTAAATCTAACTGTATGAGATGAAACTGTATAATGTAAAACAGTTACAGATTCAGACGCGAATTCCGGCACTCCATCTATCGGTCTGTCCACCTCATCATCCCTGGACTCTGCATCAGAGCTGCTCCTCGCCGCCGCCGCTGCGGTGGACTCGGGAGGGTCCGAGGGTGAATCAGCTCCGGGAGAACTCTGCCGCACTGTCAGGCACCTGATGCGGTCCATAGCGTCTATAGAGAGGCTCATGGACCAGGTGTTGAAGCATTGTGACGACTGGCCCTCGCCACAGAGCCGGAACGATCATGAGGCTAGGTTAGTCTGATAACAGTGTAATACATCAACGGCATTTAAAATTCCAGTGGTCGGAAATTGATAAAATTTGGATGGGTAGTTAGAACTGCCTGGCAATTAGGTGGGATCAAATTTCGAAGCGATTGGATGAGGTTAGTCTACTGATTCCAGGGTTACAGTGGTCTTAGGAAGCCGAGTTTTGGGCCATATGTTGGAACTGCTAAGCAATTAGGCGAGGTGAAATATTGAAGTGATTGGGTAAGTTTAGTCACGAATTTGGTTAACGGCTTTCAAGGTGATTGGAAAAAGTCAGTGATTGGAAAAAGTCGAAATTTGGGTAAATTGCCAGAACTGCTTAGTTATTAGGTAGCATGAAATTTAAATGAGATTACAAAAATAATTTGTATTTTTTTTAAATGACGTTTTTGCAGGTGGAGTTTTCGATAAGAGTATGTATTTCTTTCTAGCAGAAAGCGAGTGGACATGGGTCTGTCAGAAGTGGACCGGAAGCTGATGGCGATGTACCGACGTTTGCCGGAGGTGCATCGGAGGCAGCTGCAGGTCTATAGGAAACAGAAGAAATTGTCTACGGTAAGATAGCCATGTTTTAAGCTTGGACTTAAATGAATTTGTGATTATTCCCCCATGTATAATACAAAAAATGGTGATTTGATAAGCGATTAATATTAAATTTGTGAAAAATTAAGGCTATCTCACGAAATATTCTGTTTTAAAACGATGGTCGGACCGTCGTAGTATGCCCTCTGCAACATAGTGACTTAGCCTTTCAGACTTGGAAATTGTGTTAAGTGCGCTCGAGCTCTGATATTTGCCGTGTCACTACTTTCCAACTAGCAATAGTCGGTCGATTGACTGTTAGCTACATAGTTCAGACACCGATGGATAGATGGCGCTGCAATATATCAACACTATCTACATACAAGCTACATCGCGCTTGTGGAGTATGTTCGCGCATTCGCATATATACTGGATTCCAACATCAACAGTTAGACCGCGATCCCCAAGCACGATGAGCCAGCCTAGCGGAAGATGTTTTAAATGTATATAATGTTAGTAATGTAATATGTGTTGTTTGTGTGTAGGTGTGCATGCAGCTGGTGGGCGGGCTGGCCCCCGCGCCCCCGCCGCCCGGCTCGCCCCCCCCGGCGCCCGCGCCCGCGCCCTGCCGCGCCCTCTGCCCCGAGTACCATCTGCAGCGGTTCAAGGAGGTAATACACCACACCCGCACCACCCTCCCCCCTCCCCGCTCTGCCCATCTCACTATACGGAACGTACACAAAATATGAAAATACCGTAAAAATTATGTAAAAAAATAGTGACGAGCAGGCGGTCCACATCATGATAAGTGGTTACCGTCGCCTATCGCCATTTGCAATACCAGAGGTATATTGCCGATTCTGTTGTTTATGAACTTAACTAATATTAGACAAGTCACCTCTCTTTCATTTTAACCTTATTGAAAAAAGAACATTTTTAATGTTGTCAATTTAATCCATACCGTCGTAATGTACGGGTAAATGGTAAACCAATAAAGATCGCGCTTAAATTCACGTTGAAATATGTGATCGGACTAAACCGACAGGACTAAAATATCTTGCATCCCTTTCTTATATTTACTATTAGAAAGAGATATAGTGAGATTAAATTTATTTAGTTCGTAAACATTGTCAATGTATTGTCGACCTGTTGCAATGCCAAGAAGGCAACTGGCTCTCAAGTGCAATTATTCAATTTGAAGTTACCACCGGTTCGGAACTCGGTCCTTCCTTTCCTGACGATAAATTTCTGACCGAAGCCAAAAGCCTATGTTGTTTCTTCGTCGTAGTCGGGTAAAATAGGGATGATGAGTGGGTAAAAAATTAATTCTATTTAGTCCGTCAGTTAGGTTATCAAGAAATATTGGATACGTATTTATTATTTTATCAAATCAATAAAAACTTACAAAGATAGGTCGCATCAAAGTTCAGGAGTGGGGGTTTGTGACGTCACTTCTTTGTAAAAAGTGTACTAAAACGTGACGTCACGCGATATTTATACGCACTGTATCTTCGTTATTTTTTGTTTTCAGAACTAAAGAAAAAACATGTGTCCAATATTTTTTGGTAATGAAACTGACGGACAAATTTTTTTTTTTTTAGTCATCACCCCTATTAAATGCCATGTTTATTTATAGGTACGTCGCAAAGTGATGCACATGCGAGACCAGCAGCTGTACTACCACCGGCTGAGGATGTGGCTCGAGGACCAGCTACGCCATGAGAGGGAGAGGTTAGTTTTACTCCTCTAGCTTCAAGTTTTTATTTTAATACATAGTTTACTTCCTTACTTAGCCAGTTGGCGCAGTTGGTTAAGACGCAACTTATCGCGCCACAGTGTTCGTGGGTTCGATTCCCATCCAGGACATAATATTTGTGTGCATGAACAGAACATGTCTGAGTCTGGGTGTAATTATCTATGTATTTATTTACAAAAAAAGTAGTATATCAGTTATCTGGTTGTCAGTGTGTTTCACTGTTAAACTGCTGAACCGATCACGGTGAAATTTGGCGCGCAGATAGCCTATGATACGGAGAAGGCTACATAGGTTGCTTTTTATCCCGGAGTGTGAGTGAATCCGCGGGGCAAAAGGGTCGAATAATAGTCTTATTACAAACAGCGATGCCCTAGAGAAAAATGCGCCGCGATGTTCCTATGCCGATCACCGAGCATTGAAACATATACCTTATTTTGTTAGGATAACTATTAAATTCCATTGATGTATTGAATAAATCCTCTGCCGTGCAGTCTACTAATGTGCGCAGGGCATTAGTCGCGTTCACACTTTTCATTAATTATGTAAAAACATACATCATTGATGCATTACATAAATTACCAAATAAAGTTACATATATTTTTTTACTAGCTTCCGCCCCGCGGAATCACCTGCGTTCCCGAGGTATCTCATGTTTTTCCGGGATAAAAAGTAGCCTATATGTTATGTGCCAAGTTTCATCCTAATGTGTTCAGTAGTTTTTACGTGAAAGAGTAACAAACATACATACACAAACTTTCGCATTTATAATATTAGTAGAATTGCTTTTAATATTTTCGTCCGGAATATAATTAATATGTATTATATATCCGACAGCATACCAGAATCAAACGTAACTCTAATAGAGGAGCTCCCTCGTCGCAAGCGTCGCACGGCGAGCCCTAAGCTACCTCGCCTCACGACCGCCGCCAAACGAAAACTAAAACCCGTGTCGCCATCCATCACCAAACCACACAAAATACTACAAATGCTCAAACAAAAAACACATCTAGACGATATTAAAAACGATAACGAAGCCGAACCGCCCGAAGCGTTCCCCCTAGAGCGAGAGGACAATATCAGCGATACGGAAACCATTGTAGGAGAGAAAGACCCCGGTGATCTATGCAAGGATATGAAGGAGTGCTTGGCTAAATTCGCAAATTTTGCTCTCGATAGCCCCGATAATAATTTGCAGCAGGAGTATGATATGCAGACTGAACCTGATGTTAAGTACCCCGATTCTGTGAGTCCACCGCTCCAGGAAATGTCGCCGACGACTTCTGAACCCATGCCAGTTTACAGTCCTAAATTAAACCAACGAATACTATCAATCAAGAATTTTTTAAGCAACGCCGTCAAAAACGACGATAGAATAATAGATTTCCAATTGCATATCGTCCCAGAAACTCTTAATGTACCCCTGAACGCTCGACGAACGCCTATCCTCATTAAAGAGGAGTGCGACAAAGATATACAAATGACGGAGATAGCAAACGATACTGATATAGTTGAAAAAGATCCTAATGTATACAAATATGTCACTTTCGGCTTAGAAATCAAAAAGGCTATGGAGGAATGTCAGAATATTATCAATTCGTATAATAGTGTTAAAGATAAGGAAGGAAAGGAAAAGGTGAACAAGGACGGAGAGGGTGATGCACAAGATGGAGCACTCTCTCTAGAACAGATCTGCGAGGTTATGATGAGCTTAGACAAAAACTCAGCTGAATTTCTAGACTCAGATGAACCTATGGATATTAACACTGTAAACACAAAATTAGCAGAAATCGTCGAAAACATGCCACAGATTTTAGCCAACATGCCAGAGATTGCTTCAAAACTATCAGAATTTGCCAATGCGTCTTTCGAATTGCCAGAATTTGCGTCTATAATGAACAGTTTGCCAGATATGAACAATGAAGCCCAACTTACACCCGAGACTTTGAAACAAATACGTGAACTAAAGTTAAATAAATGTAGGGATAACGTTAAAGTGACCAAGAACACTGCCAAACGCAAAACTACACGTAGAATTAAGAATAGCATAGACACGAGCGACATAATAGGTACTATGACTTTCGAATTTGACAGCAAAGACATAACCGACCTGCTGAAAGACGAAAAGGAAATACAAGCTCTTATGAAAAACAAATCTTCTAACAAGGAAGATTTTAAAGATCTATTATTTTCTATAACAGCTCAAGTAGTTATAAATAAAGTCTTTGAATATCTAAAACAGAATAAGAGTCCGGAATTAGCCAAATGTTTGGAAGACGACATGATATCACTACCTAAGAATAGCATAAATTCTGAAATGTACTCGAAAGCGTCAACTCTATTTGATAACTCAGTCAAAGATGCGCTGAGTATGGACGAGCTGAGGGAGTTAGTGAAATCTAGGTTTAACTCGTGGAAGCATTACGTGGCTAGTAAGTTTAAGAGCATACCTATAGAATTACTGGAGAATGAAATAGAAGCAATGCTAGATAAGTTCTACAGTTACATCCAAGATTTAGCCGGAAAGCAATGTGTGAACGACAGCGACAAAATCATAGAGAAAATAGACGAGCTACGTCGTAATAGTGGACAAGGAACCGACTCTGATAACGAAGGTTGCGCTGCTTCCAAAGAGTCCTTGAAACAAATCACTAAGCTACTCAGTACCTCTGCGGGCAACACTTTCGATTTGCTCATAATGAAGTTACCGAAATTATCGCCAGACAAAAAATCATGTGTGAAAAGTCTCAAGTTCAATTACATGGATATTATTAGGCGGTGTTCGGAGTCTCAACAACTGGCCGCTTGGATTCTTGTAGAGCCAGAAGTAGCCACTGGCGTCATACAAGAATTGACAAGCTTACCTATCAAAACACGAGATATTGTCCCAGATTTTAATACTATGAATAACAACGCAAAGAGGGATTACTTTATCGAACGGTTGCGCGAAATGAATAGGCTATACATGGACACTTTACCTAGGAAAGCACTGACAGGCGACGAATGGCTTGTTATGCTCTATAGGCTAGAACAATTAGAGGAGAAACTAAAGGAGGCGTTTGCCAAAGTGGCTCCACCGCCGCCTAAACACACGACGCAGCAAAACGCGAGCGAAGCCGAAATACTAGCAGCTAAAGGCTTAAGTAAAATCATTGGGAAAGCCAACGTGCGAGTAGTCAAAAAGACTGAACCACCCAAACTGCCCAAAAAGGAGGAAAAAGTAGAAAAGGAAACTAAAGAAAAGGAAAACGAAAGAAAATGTAAAAATGACGCGCTTTTAGCTAAATGTGAAGCGATTTTGACTTCTAAAGGTGAAAAATCGTTGTTAGACAGCTTTTATACTATCAAAAGCTATATAACACAAGGGTTGCCCGTCCCTGAGACTTATAAGAAACACGTGATATCAATATGTTCAAGTATAGACGCTAAGTTATTGGACGAGGATCTGGAAGATCTGAGATCAGATGACGAGGAAACTAATAAAGACAAACACCCACTATCGGTGATAGGATCACAGAATCCGGAGATGCTGGCTAAATACTCAGCGCAAGCACTAAGAAACGCCAAGCAGACTTTAAACGCTGTAGCTTTTAGAAACCTAATGCGTAACGGACAGACAAAGTCTGAAAGTGATGCGTGCGACACACCTAAAACTGACTGCAAATGGACGAATGACTGCATTTGTAACTCTTGTAAGGATAATGAGAATGCTTCGGTGTGTCTCGGGGAAATTGTCAAGCAGTGTTACGATATGGATGATAAGACTAAGAGTGGCTTGGAGGAGAAGAAGAAGGACGTGAAGCAGGTGAAGCCGGTGGCGAAGGTAGCGAAACCGCCGCCTAAAGCCTGTGAGAATACCTCGCACCAACAGCATGTTTGTAAAGGTTAGTGTTGTTTTTAAATGCTTTAACTTCACATGTTAGTATGTTTAGGTTGAAATTTGCAAGTCCATTTTAATCCACTTCCCGGTGTTTGACCTGAAAGATCATAGGATAGTTGACTGACATATCAAATCAGCAACTATTTAATAAACGTCAAAACGATAGTTTATATGGAATTTTGTATGAAATACTACACTATGACGTCATAGTTTCACAGCATCAAATGATCTACTCTTAGTGGTTCTACTGGTAAAAATAAAAAAAGCATTAAATGTACAACATATTTGATGTTTCCACGTGTTTTTAGATGTTTTATGCATTGGTTAGTGTTTGGTCATTTATTTTTGACACTGTCAACTAGCCTATTGGGCATTTTTGACCTGGCAAGCTCGTCCATAAATGTGTTTTATTTTGAAGGTTTATGGTTAACATTTACGTATTTTTTATTTTATCAAATCAATAAGAAATTACAAAGATAAGTCCCATCAAAGTGCAGGATTGGGGCTTGTGACGTCATTGTACAACTACTTTTTAGTACACTTTTTGCAGACCGGAAAATTTTAACGCACTGTATCTTCGTTATTTTTTGTTTTCGGATCAAAATAAAAAATACGTATCCAATATTTTTTGATAATCTAACTGACGGACTAATTAGATTTTTTTGTTGTTATTCCTCATTGTATGTTATACAGTGGGGCACTCGACGAGCGGCGCGTGCGCCGGCGAGGGCGGCGCGGACCAGCCCTGCACCTGCTGCTACTGTACCGTCTTCGGGCATGCGGTATGTTACATATCATTATTATTTAGACAAGCAACCTGCCCCGCCATCACACGGGTTTATATACACAAATCATCATCGTTTAGCGCTCTTTCTATTATTGAAAACCGTATCGAAATCTGCCAATAATTAGTCGTCTAACCAGACAGTTTAAGCACGTAGCGCTAGAACGCTTTTAACCTTTCCTAAATCCTGATTCAGAGTATCGGATTACATAGTTAAGGTGTAGTTTTTTCGCGACCAAAACGTCGAAAGCGCCGTGAATTTCTTGACGCTTACGCGTTTCGTGTTTAAGAAACTTAGTATAGTGCGGCCGGGCGGCTGCACTTGAACGGAACATAGTCGTTATGTGTGGCTTCTTCTCTATACGTAGTAATATATTTCAGTGTTGAAAATACCAAAAATCACATTTTGCCCATAAATATTTGATGCATTGCATTTCCTCACATAATTTCCAACTCTATATCGATACTAATAAAGTTTACTTTAACTTTCAGCCTCCTCTAACGACGCCCGTGCCGCGTAACTTCAACGAGACGCGGGAACGGTTGCGATCCATTTTGAACAAGAAGAAACAACAGTGCAAGACAAATGCTGTTGCTAATGTAAGTTTTATGTGTTACACTAGAGAGTCGAATTTTGGAATCCAATCTCAGCATGGGACGTCAAAGCGTATAGGTAGCTCTATGTTTGTGTGCTTTGTTAGTAGGTACTAAAAATCGGCCCAGTGTGAGTCGGACTCGCACACGATGGGTTCCGTATCATGGTAAATTATTTTATTTTTATTATTTGTTGTTATAGCGACATGAGTAATATACAAGATGTTTCTTTTTTGCAATTTCGAAATTTTTCAGAATCTTGATCAGTCAAAAAGTATTTTTTTTTTCGGAATTTCAGGGTTGGTCCCATGACAAGGGTTGTTCATAATGATGAGTACAATAATGTCTAAAAAATTCGAGACGGCAAAAGAAATCGTCCAGTTCCATCCATTCTGTAAAAAAATCGATTGTCTACCACAAATCTCTTCGTGCTTAATTTTGCTATGCATCGTAACAAACGACTCCATTTTCAGCAAACTGAGCAAGAGACACAGGAGAAAAAGCAAGCGGTGCAAACACAAACGACGGAGCCCCAGCCGCAGCCGCAGCCGCAGCCGAAGGTGGCTGCCAAACCCGCTACTGTTGCACCAAAGCCACCTGTAAGTCATACCCGGAGCTACAAACTCTCCTTTTATTTTATGGCAGAAGGTCGACAAGCAGGCAGGCGGTCCACCTGATGGTAAGTGGTTACCGTCGCCTATCGCCATTTGCAATACCAGAGATATTGCCAATGTGTTGCCGATCTGTTAAGGGGGAACGTTCGGTTGGAGCGCGAAATTCGAATTTTATCACGTTTTTTGCAATAAATATACTACCGTTCTTCTCGCAAATAACATGTTGATAACTTACGAGCTATAACTGAGCTGCAATTAGCAAAAAACTTGATAAAATTTGAATTTCGCGCTCCAACCGAAGGTATACCCTTAAGTACCGAGAAGGTAACTTTATTTTTGGAGATTGCATGATTTTTGGGTATGTTCCTGATATTTTCATAGATGTGGAATAACGTATAGACTATTTTTTTTTCCCGGAAAAACATTAGATTCCCCGGGAATGCGAGTGAAACCGCGATGCGGAAGCTAGTATATAATATTAGTGAGCTAAAATTGTATATATTGAAAAAACGTTGCATATTTGTCAGGCGTTACCAAAAACCCTGCCGCCGAACCTGACAGCGGCGCAAGCGCTGCAAAAGCGACAGCTGCTGGACAACCAGCAGCGACAGCTAGCCGATAAGATGGCCAAGATGGTCGTCACCGAGAAACCAGAGATCAAACCTAAGGTAACCAAGCTTTTTAATGAAAATATCCTGGATTTTATTATCTTGGGACATTGTTCACACACGGTTATCTGATCCCAAACTAAGCAGAGCTAGTACTATGGACAATCATACGATAATGAGGAATAACAACAAATAAATCTAATTAGTCCGTCAGTTAGATTATCAAAAAATATTGGATACGTATTTTTTATTTTGATCCGAAAACAAAAAATAACGAAGATACAGTGCGTTAAAATTTTCCGGTCTGCAAAAAGTGTACTAAAAAGTAGTTGTACAATGACGTCACAAGCCCCAATCCTGCACTTTGATGGGACTTATCTTTGTAATTTCTTATTGATTTGATAAAATAAAAAATACGTATCCAATATTTTTTGATAATCTAACTGACGGACTAATTAGATTTTTTTGTTGTTATTCCTCATTACACCCAGACACAGAAAAAGTGTCTGACACTTACTATCTCGTGATATTTTATCCCCTAGGGGTTGAATTTTCAAAAATCCTTTGAATGCCGAGACAAAGGTCGCGGGTTCGAGTTTTGTAATGAGCTTGAGCTTTCATCGTGAGGAAACCATAGCACGGTGGTAGGGTACGTTGTAGTACCCGTCTGGCTGGCGGTACTACCATCATCAAGCACCTTCCGGTGTGTTCCGACAGCTGCACTTGAGAGCCAGTGCCCTTCTATGTTTTGTATGCTTCCACCATCGGCCACATCATCACTGACGATCAAATAGTAAAAAAAAACTATGCCAAATTTCAGTCGAATCCATCCAGTAATTTGAGGTGTGCGTTGGTCAGTCTGTTAGTCAGTCGCATTTTCCTTTTATATATTTAGATTTTTCCTTTTATATTGTCAGGTTTTACAACGCACAGTTCCTGTACAAGTGACGGTGGCGCCCGCACTGAAGACGGAAGGGAAAGTCAACCCTAATGCAATGGAGCAGATTCGATTACAGGTGAGCACGAAACAACTACTAATATTATAAATGCGAAAATTTTTGAGTATGGATGAATGTTTGTTACTCTTTCACGTAAAAAACTATTGAACGGATTTGGATGAAACTTGGCACATAAATAGATGAAATAACATATAGGTTACTTTTTATCCCGGGAAAACATAAGATACCTCAGAAACGCGGGTGAAACCGCGGGGCGGAAGCTAGTTTTTCATAAATTTACGGGTAAAAATACATCCCTCACTACGTGTATGTGATGGAAAGCGAATATTATTTTTTAACTATAAAATTACCATATATATCCATAATCTATAGTATGTCTGTTATTCTAGGAAGTCCCATGATTTTATTTTTAATGTCTACCCGAGGAAAGAGTGTATCTTTATTCGAACATAACTTCTACATGTTTGAATTGATTTAGAATATGTGACATTTTTTCACCGTACATAATATCCGGGTATAAATAGTTTTATTTTTCAGTACCTCACTTATTACCAGATTTGTTGGTCAACTAATCATAACTGTCTCGTCCCGTTCAAGCGGCCCGAGCTGCCTACAGTAATCCGACCGCCTCCAATTAGTCGTAACTCGTACCAAGTCCTCCCCCTCCCCCGGTAACGCCCTGAGCCGAGGTTCGTATCCCATTCGGGGGTGACCTCAGGCGTTGTTACCTAAATATTACCCGGCTGAGAGCCCTCTGCGCTCGCCGATTTGTCCGGTAAAGGTTGTTGCAGCCATCTGAGGAACTTAGTCGTTTCAAAAAAAAAAATCATAACTAGCGACCGCGACACAACGCACTGACATTGTCATACAGTACGTCAGTGCAGCGACATACTAATAATAATGAGCGATTAACGACGCCGCTAGTCGACCAACAAATCCTTGGATTTATTTTTGTTTGACGGCCTCATCAGTACGCACACATACGTTGATACATGTGTAAATAAATACATTTCAAACGTTTTAAGCTTAGGAGGGGCGCGCCATGTTATCGTAGTTAATCACAAGTGTTGAAATCCTTACGTCTAAAACTGTCGCACTTTTCGATATTATATATGATTAATCGGCAATTGTAACTTTACCAATATATTTGTGAAGCAACTGAAGCAGCAACAGCAAGCTCAGTTCCAACAGCAGCAGATGCAACAGGCGCAACAAGCTGCGCAGCAGAACAAACCTGAACCCATATACGACCTGCCGATACACAACAAGCCGCAACACCAGCTGCAGCACCAACACCAGGTGCAACACCAGCTGCAGCAGCAGCAACACCAGATTAGGCACCAGCAACAGGTGACAACTACATTATATAACTACCGCTTTAAATCATAGCCTTAAATAAATAATTCTGCTAAGCCTTTTCCCGTAAGCCTGTCTTTTATTTTAGTTTGTATACAGCAGAGTAGGGTAGTTTCCTGACATATCAAAATCTACATTTTTTTAATAAATGTCATTATATGGAATATAAATAATATTATAAGGAATTTTGTATGAAATACTACATTATGACGTCATAGTTTCACAGCATCAAATGATTTACTCTTAGTAGTTCTACTGGCAATTAAAAATCATAAAAAGCATTGCAATGTACAACATATTTGATGTTTCCACGTTTGGTCATTTATTTTTGACACTGTCAACTAGCCTATTGTCACCAATATATATTTGAATCCTACAGTTACAACAGCAACAGCTCCAACAACAACAGCAGCAGCAGCAACAACAGCAGCAACAACAGCAGCAGCAACTCCAGCAGCAGCAACTCCAGCAGCAGCAGTTGCAGCAGCAGAGACAGAGTAGGGCCCAACAGCAGAGGACCGCGGTGTCGCTATCCAGTCGGGATACGAGCGTGTTTTCTACCTCTTCTGGATGTTCTGGGTAAGGCTTTGTACCTCCATTGGCCATATCATCACTGTGAAATATATATATATAGGCTATAGGTACGTTAATATAGTGGTTTCTTGCCGGAGTGTTCTCAGTTCAAGTGTATGTGGAACCGGTAGTAGAGTCTATTGTAAAACTGTAACTGTTGACATTCATAAGTGCCTTATTAGGGCCTAAACTGAATAAATGAGATTTTGTTATATAAGGGACTAAAGTGACCCATTACAATAGAAACCGAGTAATAATATATATTTTTTTTTATGCTACTAAGGTAGCAAGCAAACATACGGCCCACCTGATGGTAAGTGGTTACCGTCGCCTATCGCCATTTGCAATACCAGAGATATTGCCAATGTGTTGCTGACCTGTTACAATACCGAGAAGGCAAACTGGCTCTCGGGTGCAATTGCCGGAACACACCGGTTGGTGCTTGGCGATAAATTTTCAACTTGAGGGTGGTAGCCAGCCAGGCGGGTGCTACAAAGTACCCTACCACCGTGCTATGGTTTCCTCACGATGTTTTCCTTTACCGAAAGCTCAAGCTCATTGTAAGATTCGAACCCACGACCTTCGTCGCGGCATCCGACGCCACTACCACTGAGCTATCATTGCCATAATTCTTTTCCCCGCGGCTTCACTCGCGTTCCCGGGATAAAAAGTAGTCTATGACCTTCGGGGATAATGTAACTTTCTATTAGAGAAAGGTTTTTTAAAATCGGACCAGTAAGATTAGCGCGTTCAAACAAACTCTTCAGCTTAATAAAATAAATAAATATCCTGGGTCATTCTTCACATAGGGTTAACTGATCCCAAACTAAGCAGAGCTTGTACTATGGAAACCAGATAACTAATATACACCTTTTTTTTGTAAATACATACTTATATAGATAATTACACCCAGACTCAGGACAAAATGTTTGTCTTGGATGGGAATCGAACCCACGACTAGCGGCGCTACTGGTAAGTAGTGTCTTAACCAACTGCGCCAAGTGGGTTGTCATTATTAGTATAGATATAGATTAGAGTTATTGTATTGTATTGTAGCGGGTCGTGCTGGCGCGGGTCGCGGGCGGAGGACACGCGGGACCTGGACGCGCTGCTGCAGTACATCGAGGGGCCGGCGCGCCACGTCGACCGCGGCAAGAAGCGCGCCAAGAAACTGAGACAGAAGGCCAAGAAGGTACACTACACTACACTACACTACACTACACTACACTACACTACACTACACTACACTACACTACTCTACACCACTCTACACCACACATATACATACGAAATAAACATTGATAGACCTAAGGTGGGAGAAGTTGAGATCATTTTCGCTCGAAAAGTCTCCAATACTTTTTAAACTCTCGCGAACACAATTCATGATCTATGGAAAATCTAAGAAAGTCGTGATAAGCAACTCTTTTGCAGGCGAATCTTTTCTTTATTGACTTTAAAAACGTTATTATTATAAGTCTTATATTTTCCTGTCAAGGTTGAAATTTAAATAACATTTAAAAATAATAAAACCGTAGCGGAAACTACTTGTTATAAACAAAAGCCATATGCCAACAAAATTGTTGGGCCAAATACGGACAGCGACGCCAGACTGGTTATAATAATGTAACGGGTCTATTCGCGCATAGAATTTTATCAAAATATAATTTTGACTAACCTCGACGTTGCGATCAAGTTGGATTGATCGTGGTCACGAGTGGACCACGATCTATGCGCTAATAGACCCGTTAGATTATTATAAACACGTAAAGTCTCCACTTTACGGAATGCCGCAGATAAAATTTATTTTTTTCACAAAATCCTCTAGAAAACGATCTTAGTTCACTATATCCTTAGTTCACTATGTCCCATTATAGCCAAACATCTAATTAAATATTTATTTTATAAACAAAGAAACAAATAGTCATAAAGAGCAGAAAGAATTAACAAAATAAAAATAATAGTTATATAACCATCAATAAAGATAATAACTAACAAATAACTTTATGTAGTGTTCCTACGCGTGAGTAAAATCTCCAGAGTTAATCGGGGAGGGGGAAAGGTTATTTTACCGCTGCAACAGAAAAAAAGAAAATCCTACAACGGAACCAGTCCAATAGTTACTCAACATTAACGCACTTGACAAACGCACTGACTAACAGAGTTTGACGTGTGCAGATGGAGTCCCGGCTAGTGAGCGAGATATCGTCGCTATCGTCGGAGCTGTGCGTGGCGCGTCGCGCGGCGGCGGCCCTGCACGCGGCGCACGCGGCCGCCGCGCGACGCGTCGCCGACACGCGCCAGGCCATCCACCACCACCAGCACAACCAGCAGGGGAAGAAGAAGGGTCAGTCAACTCACTTCACTATACTATAACCATACTTATTACCTTTAAAAAATATGACATTGATATTCTTTTATAAATCAGAGGGTCCGATGGTAAGCTGCCGGATTGAAGACCGTATTACAATACCTAGAAGGAAACTAGCTCTCAATTGTCGTATAGGGCCTGTTTTTGTACCACAATCTCACCGTGCTCATGCCGAAGGTAGTAAGCTCACAAAACCTAGGAGGGAATTCTATCAGCCAATGTTAACCGGCATTTAAAAGATTTGTTTTTTTTTCGTTCCAGGAAAGAAACAGAAACTGAATCCAGCTCAACAAGCCAAGCTGCAACTGGTTGCAGAACAACTTGGTGAATTGACCACCCTATTGAATACGACAGCTAAGGTTAGTACTTTTAATTCGCACTGATTAACGTCAGTTTATTACTAGATAAACACACTGACTAACGCACTTAATATAAACAAGCTTTAATCAAATCCAATCGTTTATAGTCTGGATTATATATTGTGAGCCTCATGTGTTTAAAAAAAAACATGTTTGTTTGTACAGGAGATGCAAACGGCAGATAAGCAAGTGATAGACTGCACGCGACGCCTGCAGCAGTGTGAGCGGCAGCTGACAGAAGCTCGCGCCATTCAGGGGAAACCCGAGAGGGCGAGCGTGCAACTACAGGTAACTTTATAAAGGATAATCTCTACATTGTATAAAAGGAAATCGCCCTCCGCGTCTGTCTTTCTGTTTATCCGCTAATGGGCCATTCATTTATTACGTAAGACGATTTAGAAAGAAAGAAAAGAAAAAACATTTATTTCAACATACACACAAATTACAGAGAATAACAAACAAACAAGAGCAAAAATAATAATTAACTAAAACACTCCGCAATAGGGTAGTTGACTGACATATCAAATCAGCTACTTTTTAATAAATGTCAAAACGATCTTTTATATGGAATTTTGTATGAAATATTACACTATGACGTCATAGTTTCACAGCATCAAATCATATACTCTTAGTGGTTCCACTGGTAATTAAAAATCATAAAAAGCATTAAATGTACAACATATTTGTTATTTCCACGTGTTTTTAAATGTTTTATGCATTGGTTAGTGCTTGGTCATTTATTTTTGACAGTGTCAACTAGCCTATAATGTGGTAGGGTATAATCAAGCTGTAATATTAGTAAGAATTAGTATTAGTATGAACAGACAGGTCTTTTTGGCGGGAACTTGCCAAGTGACGTTCATAAAATCGTGTATTTTGAGTTTTATTGAATATTATCGGGTGTTATTTTGTCCAATAAAGATCAATACAAGTGCACCAGAGAAGTGAAATCAAATGATTACGTGTATAGTGGCTTTTCCAGTTGTCTAAAAAAGTCTGAAAAGTTTTAGTAGAACGGCTACCATTGTACTAAAACCTAACTTTTACTGACCGACTATGACTTGAAGATTATTTAACATGACTTGAACTTAACTTGACAAGGATTAAAATACATGACTTACTCCACTTGACACTGGCAAAACACACAAAGTGTGATGCCATAAAGCTGGTAAAATATTTTTTAATTATTTTCCCACAGCAGCAAGCCGAACAGGCGGCTCTCCTACATAAACAACAACAAATGCAAGAGCACCAACACCAACATCAACATCTACTGCAACAGCAACAACAACACCTGCAACAACTGCACCAGCAACAGCTGCACCAGCAGCAGCTGCAACAGCAGCAGATGCAGCAGCAGAAGCTGCATCAACAGAAGCAGTTGGAACACCAGAGATTCAGAGAGATACAGATGGAGGTTGAGAAGCAAAAGATGGAGAAACAGAAGCAAATGATTAGTGAGTTTTTAATTTTTTTCTTTGGTAAGTTTTTCTCAAGACCGGCCATCGTGGAGATCCTTGGGGGAGGTCTTGGTCCAGCAGTGGACGTCTTTCGGTTGACTTGATGATGGTGAAGATTTTTAGGTTGAAAAGCAGGTAGATGGTCCACCTAATGGTAAGTGGTTACCGTCGCCTACCGCCACTTGCAATACCAGTGGTATTGCCGATCAATTACAATGCTTTTTTTTTTTAAAAGACTAAAGTTGGTAGCCTCTGATGGCTGCACCAACCTTACCGGACAATCCGGCGAGCGCAGAGGGCTCTCAGCCGTGTAACATTTAGGTAACCACGCCTGAGAGCACCCACAATGGGGTACGAACCTCTGCTCAGGGCGTTACCGGGGGAGGGGGAGGGTGATAAAACTGATCAAAGGCAGCATAATTTGCACTTATTATTTGTATCAAGTAATTTGGTATGGAAGTAGCTGACACCCTGGATTAACATATAGGCTACTATGTATCCCGGGAAAATATAAGATCTTCGGGAACGCGGGTGAGACCGCGGGGCGGAAGCTAGTTCTCAATAAATAACACCTTTATTGTTATGTTTATTCAGTCGATGTGATTATGTTTCTACAGTTCAGTTGGCGCAGTTGGTTAAGACGCCACCTATCGCGCTGCTGGTCGTGGGTTCGATTTCCATCCAGGACAAACATTTGTGTGCATGAACATGTCTGTTTGTCCTGTGTCTGGGTGTAATTATCTATTTAAGTATGTATTTACAAAAAAAAGTAGTATATGTAGTATATCAGTTATCTGGTTGTCCATAGTACAAGCTCTGCTTAGTTTGGGATCAGATAACCGTGTGTGAACAATGTCCCAAGATAATTATTTATTTATTATCAGATAACTCGAGCATAGTGTGCGTGAAGCGGTCGCCCGGCGACGGCGCGGTCACAGTGTCGCTTCCCGGACACGACACGCCGCTGGCTCAGCTGGTGCACAATAATAGACATCTAACCGGTCAGTCTTGATTATATACTACATTCTTTTTAACCCCCGACGAAAAAGAGGACTCTGTTTTTAATGGAGGGGTCATCCATCTTCCTCCTTTATTACTACTATTTATGAAATAGCTGCAAGATTCTCTTTGTTTCTTTTTTACGGAAGCCTCAGGGGCTTATCTATATTTTATATGGTAGCGGTCACTCACTCATCGAAATCAACAGTTTATACAAATTCTGTTTATTTACGGTATGTTTAACAAAAAAAATTTTTTTTTTTGCTATGTATAGGCCTGTGTTTGACCACAATCTCTCCGTAGTCAGTGATGACGTGGCCGATGATGGTAAGCACACAAAGCCTGGAAAGGAACTGGCTCTCAAGTGCAGCTGTCGGAACACACCGATAGGTGCTTGGCGACAGATTTTCAACTTATGGGTGGTAGCCAGCCAGGCGGGTACTACAAAGTACCCTACCACCGTGCTATGGTTTCCTCACGATGTTTTCCTTCACCGAAAGCTCAAGCGTAATCGTAGGATTCGAACACGGGACCTTCGTCTCGGCATCCGACGTCACTGAGCTATTATCGCCTTAATTAATCTTTACGTTATGTTGGATAGTTGTGAACGTGTGCGAGCAGTCTCAGTCTCAGGCGGCGGCGGCTAAACAGACCGACGCGTCGCGCAAGCAGACCTGGGAACAAGCACTAGCGCATATCAACCAGATCGCCAAGGGTACCAATAAGGAGAAGGTTACTACATTATCTGTTTATCGAAATATATTTTTTTGCTTTAATAAAAACTCATTCATATAAGAAACAGTAGGAGAAAAAATATTTCAGATAACTATAAAAATAACCAAGATATAAGCCATCAAAGATTTATTCCTATCTCTTTCTAGCAAAATAGCCGTCATAGTATTATGACGTCACATATTATGTCCGATCTCTCTGTCTAATCGCTGTTTAATGAGTAGTTTAAAATGCTTATATCTTCTGTTTCTTTGCCGATTTTAATTTTTGACATCTTTTTTTACAGTATTTTCATATTTTTTTAAGAAGTGCGATGAATAAAAATTCATGCATATTCCCCTCCCTATTGTTAAATGTATAAATGAAAGCTTATAAAATACTAGATTTCCTCCTCGCGATTTCATCTTATCTTTACATAGTATAAAATGAAGTCGCTTCCGCTGTCTGTTCGCTTAGATCTTTTAAACTACGCAACGGATTTTAATGCAGTTTTCAGCAATAGATAGAGTGATTCAAGAGCAAGGTTTATATGTATAAGACATACATATTATAGTACAGAAAAGGCGAGAAATTCAAAGATTTGTACAACCAAGCGAAGCTGGGGCGGGTCGCTAGTAATTAATAACGTATCTTCTTGATTTTACAGAAGAAACAAAAGGAGCCGCAACCAAAGGCCGAGGCGAAGCCTAAAGAAACTCAGCGCTCGAACTCTCTACCCGACCCGCAAACACTGTCCAAGAAACAGCGTAGGGCGTTAGCTAAGCAACAGGTAATCTATCCATACTAATATTATAAATGCGAAAAAAAAACACGCCTAAACCGCTGAACCGATCGCGATGAAATTTGGCATGCAGATATGGAGATGGACATAGGATACTAAATTTCATCAAAATCAGTCCAGCCGTTTGAGCGTGAAGAAGTAACGAACATACAAACTCACAAACTTTCGCACCTAATATTAAAGTAAGACTATGTTTGCACTTGACTCAAAATTTGACTGTTATTCTATCTCCTTCTAGGCGGAAGAAGAAGAAAAGAAGAGACAGCTACTAGAAACCAAAAGTAAAAAGACTGAACCTAAAAAGCCGGAGCCAGTTAAGCCTGAAGCCACCAAGAAAGTGGAAAAGAAAGTAGAAGTTAAGAAGGAGCCAACGGTTGTGAAGAAGAAAGAAGATAAAAAGGAGAAGAAACCAGAGAAAGTTGTCGAGAAGAAAGGGAAGGAGAATAAACAGGAGAAAAATGGTGAGTACCCGCCTGGTTCGCTACCAGCATAAAGTTGAAAATCTGTCGCCGAGCATATACCAGTGGGTTTCGACAGCTGCACTTGAGAGCCAGATCCTTTCTAAGCTTTGTGTGTGCATTATCGGCCACATTGTCACTGACCACAGTGAGATTGTGGTCAAACACATGCCTATACATTGTAAACAAAAGAAAAGAAATACAACATTGTGTGAAAATTTTAACTGTCTTTCTATTACGGTTCTGGAGATATAGCCCTCTGATAGACGAGCCTACTGACGGACAGACAGCGTAGGTTTAGTAATTTAGATACGGAACCCTAAAACAGCACAGAAAGTTGTTTATTTTTTGAGAAAATCTACGTAACATTTTAACGCTAAAGAGGTTCATAGTAACGTGCAGAATCCTAGGTTTCAGTTGTCGATGTCTCTACATGTATTTGTATAAATATGTTTTCAGTACAACCACCAGCGGCTAAACCAACCAAGCAGCCAACCCCACAGCCACAGCAGCAGCAAAAGAAGGATAACAAGAAGAAGGAGCCCCCACAGAAACCTCAAGTCATCAACATCACACCCGACACCACTATTGAAGTTGTTAGTAAAAAGGTTAGCTATTGTTTCGTTGATTATTTTGATGATGGTAAGCGGTCACCGTAGCCTATGAACGCCAACGCCACCCGGGACAGAGACCATATACTAATCCTTGCCCCGGGTACCACTCCCTTCCCCCCACCCCGATGAGGTCTGGCGACCTTACTTATTGGCGAATTACTTGGAAGGCACCTGGCAACTCAAACAACTTGGTTGTCAAAATTTCGTCTAATATAATTTTATTTTATTTTATTTAATTAAACCATAATTCGACCGAAATAAATAATCCATATAATAAAGCATAAATCAATACATCGTGTGAAGTGTTGGTTTAAATATATACACTGTATAAATCCAGCAATAAATCAAAGAAAACGAGCTGTCAATCAAACGGACAAAATTCGAACATCGCCAAAAACCTGGGGAGTATTTTGTTTTAATTTGATAAGTTTATCTAATTTTTATCAATAATATCACTGCGCTGACACTATACATTGCTCACACCCGTGATTTGAGCTACTTACCATACTCTCATTGGCGCCGTAAGTCTCTTCTTGTTTGACAATAAGTGGAAGCAAATTTGTAGACAAATTACACTAGTCACATACAGTAATACACTTAATACTATACAGCATAGGTACTCAGCAGTTAAGTATCTTACACAGATCACAGAACTCTTATTTTTATATCCCAAACAATAGTTAAATTTATTTCTAATATACCATTTAGTATTTACTTACAGCACAACAAATACTATATATAAATATTGTTACATATTAGGCCAGTAGATAGGTACTCAATTAATAATACAATTCTACCCGCTAAATAATGAAGAGTTTCATACATATGTTAGGAATTATTCAAAGATATTCAAAATAGTCTGCAATAAAGCAAAAGCTATGTTCATTGCCAATAAAGTTAGTAACTCAACTAATAAAATCAAAACTGTCTGGAAAGTCATAAATACGGAGACTGGTAAAAATAAAAAGGAAGATGAAACATTCACTCTTAAAATTAATGATAAACTTATCTCTGATAAATATGAAGTGGCTTCGGCTTTCGAATCTTACTTTTCAACGATTCCTACTGAAGCTACTAAGTATCTTGCATCGTCCCCGGTGAAAGCGGAGTGTCTGCTTACAAATAATTTTACTAAACATATTCCAAATTTTTTGTTTAATTTCATTGATGCTAGCGACATTTTAAGCGCTTTCAAGTCTTTAAATTTGAAAAACACAGAAGACTTATGGGGCTTGTCAGTTAAAGTCATTGGCTCAATTATTACTAGTATTGCTCCTATTTTAGCAGGTATTTTTAATCAATGTATTGATAAAGGTTCTTTCCCTGATTTGATGAAACATAGTAAAATCGTTCCCATTTTTAAATCCGGTAGCAAAATTAATCCTTCCGATTATAGACCTATCTCAGTTCTCCCAGCGCTAAGCAAAATCTTCGAGAAAATAATGCTGAATCAATTGTTAGCTCATTTCAACAATAACCAAATTTTACATGAACACCAGTTTGGATTTACAAAAGGGCGGTCTACGACTGACGCCGGAGCTAAACTTTTGAAGTATATTTTCGAAGCCTGGGAGAACTCTCAAGATGCGGTTGGCGTATTTTGTGATCTTTCCAAGGCATTTGATTGCGTAGATCATCACACCCTACTTTTAAAACTTCGACACTATGGCGTTCGCGGAGTGGCACTAGATCTTGTAGCATCTTATCTGTGCAGTCGCCAACAAAAAGTAGGTATTAGCGGTACTACGTCCTCAGGGTCTTTAGTTAAAACAGGCGTACCGCAAGGATCAATTTTAGGCCCATTTTTGTTTTTGGCATACATCAATGATCTGCCTTATATGGTAAATGAATTGTGCGATATAGTTTTATTTGCTGATGACACTTCTCTAATCTTTAAAGTGGATAGAAAAGACACAGAACTTACGCAACTCAATAACACGTTATCCACTATATCGAAATGGTTTGCGGCCAATAATCTCATGCTTAATTCCTCTAAAACTAAGTGTATAAGGTTTACTCTCCCCAATGTTGCTAGGAATGACAGTCATGTCCTAGTCGATGATGTTAGACTCGAACTAGTTGATAGGACAGTTTTTCTTGGCATAACATTAGATAGTAAAATACAATGGGGTCCTCATATAGAAAGCTTAGCTAGTAAATTGAGTTCCGCCGCTTTTGCAGTTAGAAAAATTAGACATATAACAGATGTGGCTACAGCTAGGTTGGTTTACTTTGCGTATTTCCATAGTATAATGTCCTACAGTCTTCTGCTATGGGGCTCGGCGGATTTGGAATCTATCTTTATCTTGCAGAAAAGGGCCATTCGTGCAATCTATTGCTTGGGTCCTCGCGAATCCTTACGAACTCGGTTTAAGGAATTTGACATTTTAACCTTACCGTCGCTATACGTTTTTGAAAATATTATGTTTGTCCGTAAAAATTTAAATCTATTTGACACAAACAGTAGCCGCCATAACCTAAATACAAGAAATAAATATAAAATTGTTACACCTAGATTCAGGCTAGCGAAAGTCAATAAGTCTTTTCTCGGGAACTGCATTCGCTTTTATAATAAAATCCCATATGAAGTAACTAAGATGTCTTATAATAGATTCAAAGAGTATGTTAAACATAAGTTGATTGACAAGGCCTACTATAAGGTGGCTCATTACATAGAAGACAAGAATATATGGTTGTAGTAGCTTCCCTCTGCACTTGCAGCCCCCTGGCCAAGTGATAATTGTATGAAGTTTATGTATATTTAAAACAACAACTGTAATTACATAAATTAAAAAAAAAAGATCCACAAAAAAAGAAGCCTTGCTGAGTTTCTTGCCGGAGTCTTCTCAGTTCAAGTGTATTCCGAACCGGTAGTAGAGTCTAAAAATTGTAACTGTTGACATTCATAAGTGCCTTATTAGGGCCTAAACTGAATAAATGAGTTTTTGATTTTGATTGATTTTGATATTACTCACGCGCAGGAACACAACCAGGTTATTTGGCTGCGGTATTCTGTAAGGTGGAGGTACTTCCCCACTCGAGCTGCTCTTCAAGCGTTAAATCTCTTTGCTCTACCTCTCATATTTCATAATACATATTGATAAAACAATGAAGAATCCCCTGAGACAATAGAAAAGAGATGATCTTCAAACGGCTGAGCGGATTTACTTAAAATCATAGATAAGAATACTCTCTTTTTTTTATGTCATAAGGTTGAAAAGCAGCCAGGCGGTGGTAAGTGGTTACCGTCGTCTATAATACAATGAGCCTGAGCTTTCGATGAAGGAAGACATGGTGAGGAAACCATAGCACGGTGGTAGGGTACTTTGTAGTTCCAACCTGGCTGGCTACCAGAATATCTATCGCCAAGCACCTTCCAGTGTGTTCCGACAGCTGCACTTGAGAGCCAGATCCCTTCTAGACGTGCCACCATCGGCCACATCATCACTGACCACGGTGAGAATGTGGTCAAACACAGGCCTATACATAGTTATTATGTCAGAAAAGCATGAAATCCCTGGTTTCTTGAAGCTAGTGTGTTAATTAATTGCTTTCTTGTAACAGAGTCCGTGCACCACCGAAGGTGAGAAGCCGACCTCATGCAGCATCATGGAACAACTCAGCTGTGGGGTACAGGTGAATTATTATATTGTTGTATTTCAGTTGCTTATTACGGGGGTTCCCAATCTTTTTCAGCCCGCGGCGGCGCAGTTACAAATTTAGTTTATCAGTACCCTAGCTAGTTATTGGAAAAAGATACAGTTGAAATAAATAGGTACCTACAGTAATAGGGTAGTTGACTGACATATCAGATACTTTTTAATAAATGTCAAAACGATAGTTTATATGGAATTTTGTATGAAATACTACGCTATGACGTCATAGCGTCACATCATTTCTTAGTGGTTCTACTGGTAATTAAAAATCATAAAAAGCATTAAATGTACAACATATTTGATGTTTCCACGTGTTTTTACATGTTTTATACATTAGTTAGTGTTTGGTCATTTATTTTTGACATTGTCAACTAGCCTATAGTAGTTAGGAACAAAAATTAAAGCATCTACAATATCCAGTCTGCCGGCGCTGACAAATAAAAAAAAAAGGAAAATCTAAGAAAGTCGTGAAAAGCAACTCTTTTGCAGGCGAAACTTGTCCTTATTGACTTTAAAAACGTTATTATTATAATTCTTTTATTTTCCTGTCAAGTTTGAAATTTAAATAACATTTAAAAATAATAAAAGCGTGACGGAAACTACTTGTTATAAACAAAAGCCATATGCCAACAAAATTGTTCGGCCAAATACGGACAGCGACGCCAGACTGGATAATGATAGAGGATCGACTCACGGCGTCCCACTTTACTTTCTACAAGCACCAGACGGAACCCCTGGCATATTATGTTGCCCAACAATAGGGATGATGAGTGGGTAAAAAATAATGTATTCTGCTTAGTCCGTCAGTTAGGTTATCAAAAAATATTGGATACGTATTTCTTATTTTATCAAATCAATAAAAAAAATCAAAGATTAGGCGCATCCAAGTTCAGGGGGCTTGTGACGTCACGTCCGTGTAAAACTAAGACGTGACGTCACGCGATATTTTAAAGCACTGTATCTTCGTAATTTTTTGTTTTCGGGACTAAAGAAAGGCAGATAGAGTTAAAAATATAATTAGTTTTGTAATAGTCATTTTTTCCACGCTTATGTTCTTTTTGGTATCTATATATAGCTTTTTTTATTTACATGTAATATTGTCGCTGTGGCCGAAAGAAATCACCGGTCTCAAAGGTACAGGTTCGATTCCCTAGCCCGTACCTCGATCACGATAAAATGTACGTTTTCAGTGAAAGAAAACATCGTATGGAAATTTGGTTATTAAAATCAAAGATCCGTGAATTTCTTGATAATCTAAATGGGTCCTATGTGGTGGCCTTAAGGTGAAACCTTCGGTTGGAGCGCGAAATTCAAATTTTATCACGTTTTTTGCAAATTGCAGCTCAATTATAGGTCGTAAGTTATCAACATGCTATTTGCGAGAAGAATGGTAGTATATTTACTGATTAATAACAAAATAAATCATCAATATATTCCTCCAAGGTATATTAGTAACATTTTCATGAAATAGTCGTATATGTCAGTATAACTGAGCTGCATTTTGCAAAAAAACGGGATAAAATTTTAATTTAGCTCTCCAACCGACGTCTCCACCTTAAGATTTATAATAGCCATAAACTAGCAGCACGTCATGATGGACTACTTTGATGTACTTTCAGCTGCAAAGTGGCGCTTCTAACCCAAGTCAGTGGTACAGTGGTTTGATAAGAGTCGTGTAGGTTGCTAATTTTCTGTTTGTTAAAACAGGTTGCTGACCTGAAGCTGCCCCCCGGCATCACCCTGACTAGGGTTCAACCCACCGAGAAGAAGGACCCACCTACTATTAAATCTGTGGTATGTTTATATATATATTATCTATATACTAATAATAAAGTCGAAAAGTTTGAACGCGCTAATGTCTGGAGTTACTGGTCCGATTCGAAAAATTCTTTCACTAATAGGAAGCTACATTATCCTCGAAGGATATAGGCTACTTTTTATCCCGGGAACGTGAGTGAAACTGAGAGGTACAGCTAGTATATTATACTAGCTGTTATCTGATCCCAAACTAAGCAGAGCTTGTACTATGTATGTATACTACATTTACTACTTTTTTTTGTAAATACATACTTATATAGATAATTACACCCAGACACAGGACAAACAGACATGTTCATAAACACAAATATTAATCCTGGATGGGAATCGAACCCATGACCAGAGGCGTGATAGGTGGTGTCTTAACCAACTGCGCCAGCTGGCTTGTCACACAATAAACATAACTTGTTAACCATATTCCCGGTTCCCACAGCCGCTGTGGAAATGCAGCCAGCTCCCGGCCAGCCCGACGCCGGTAGCGCGGCCGCCGCCCGTCATCAACGCGGACCCCAGTATGATGATGTTCACCACCGCTCATCCGGGTACGTACATAACCAGTCTGCCGTGGCTGTCAAATAAAATGAAAATCTAGGAAAGTCGTGAAAAGCAACTCTTTTGCAGGCGAATCTTGTCCTTATTGACTTTAAAAACGTTATTATTATAATTCTTATATTTTCCTGTCAAGGTTGAAATTTAAATAACATTTAAAAATAATAATAGCGTAACGGAAACTACTTGTTATAAACAAAAGCCATATACCAACAAAATTGTTGGGCCAAATACGGACAGCGACGCCTGACTGGATAACCATGGAAAGAAAGAAAAAATATTTATTTGCCACACAAACCTTAAAGCTGATTTCAGACGACGCTATACTATAAGCGTATAGTAAGCCAATAATATATAGTACAGTACAGTGTGAACGTGTCCATAACAATGTATGGAGCGCGATATTGTCGTGCTATGAGCTATATAGTATATAACTATTATAGTATAGCGTCGTCTGAAATGTGCTTTCATCTTCCTTAAATAACTATGTAGTTGCAATCGATGGAGCTGGCAATACTAGGCGTATAGCGCACAATCCTTCCATCTGATGAGGTCTGTCCCCACAAGGTGGACCGACGATCTTGTGAGGGTCGCGGGAAACCGCTGGATGCGGGTAGAGCAAAACCGCATCGTGGAGATCCTTTAGGGAGACCTTTGTTCAGCAGTCGGATGGCTTTCAGCTGACATTATGATGATGATTCTGTAAGGCGGAGGTACTGCTACTCGACGAGCCAGAAATGCTAACTAAATTAATATTCTAGGTTTTTTTAAATTAATATTTTTACAAATTCTGATCATCAGTCGAGAATATGTCCGAAAGGACAGTGCATCTGTAAAATAGTTTGGCTGTTCATGCAACGCATGGTATTTCAGCACTATTATTTGAAGACTATTTGGTATAATGGTATCCTACGGCCATTCAAAGTGGATGATCTGAAAAAACTTCATCGGGCACGGGACGCGAGTTTCAAAAAACTCTGTTTTACTCTGGTGCCAAAACATTGCAGTAATACTCCCTATTGATAAGGTTTGAACTTTGACAATTATTTTTACATGTAAAATTCAACTAATAGCTACATTTTCTTGAACAGAACCACCAAAAACAATCCTCATCCCGGATCCGCCGCCACCTCAACCTCAACCCACCGGCAAGTCCAAAAAAGCCAAGAAGAAGGCCAAAAAGGCAGCATCAGAAGCACCCTCAGAAACCAAAGTGGACCCCACCAAGATGGTCACGCTACGCAATCCGATGTTCCACCCGAATCTACCACCAGTTCAAATAACCAACACCCCACAAGTACAAAAGAAAGCTGAGATTCGAATACCAGATCCTATACCGATGCCGCCGAACGCTTGCCAAGCGACTATCACCCCAACGTCCAACGGGATGTACACGATAAGAAACCCACTTATGTCGATGATGCATCAACAGAGCATGATGGGGGTCAGACCACAGAGTCCTCAGGTGCCCATGTACCAACCACCCTACAACTACGTCAATCCAAACGTGTACCAACCAACTCCAAATCAATACGTAATAGAACCGAAACCCGACGAATTCCAAAGCAGGATTATGAATCTAGCGTCGTTTACCCAAAAAAATGACGAAGGATACTCCCTTTTCAAAACAAATGACGATAACAATCAGAAGAATTTCTTGGCACCAGAATTCTATGATGCTCAAAGCCCCAAACCTGTCGTGTCACCAAATCCGATTGGGACCAGACCGAATAATGAATCGAATCGATCGTTTGACTCGAATGATTCGTCACTATTCGCCAATCCTATTCAAAGACCAGAGCCTATTGGTACTCCTCTAAAAAGGGATGAGGAAAGAAATGAATATACTGGACTGTACACCCCGTTTGGTCAAGAAGACAGGAACGTATTCAGGAATGCGTTGTTTAATGATAAAAACGATATTGGTTCCAATGTTGGCAAGATGGAGGATATTGGTCTAAACCATATACCTAATGGGGATTCTCTGCCGTATTTCCAACGTTTGCGAGTTGGCTCTAAACTAAACAATGAAGTGACGATCCATCATGTTACTGAGTCGAAGTTCTACAAAGGGCAGGTACGTAATAATCATAAATTCTCCAATAAATAAATATCTCCTCCTCTACCTTCCTACCCCTACCAACCATTACCTACATACCCCTACATATACCTGCCAACCCCTACATATACCTGCCAACCCCTACCTTCCTACCCCTACTTTCATTTCATTTCTACATACCATTACCTACCTACCAACCCCTATCTACCTAACCTACCTACCAATTTTTCTTTTGTTTTTTTTTTTCTATATCTTCATAGTTATTCTGCTATTCTCGGACTAGACGAATCCACTAAAATCGCCCAGCAGTTCAAGCAATGGTGGAAATAAACTGACTTTCTTTTACTCATCAAGATGTGTGTGTGCAATTGTAAATCTGTTTGAAATATCTAATGGTGTGGTATTTCCAGGAGGGTATGCCGCTAGAGGGCCCCGTGGGTGAAGAGTCGGTGTTCTGCCGGCCTCACCCGGTGTGGCCCGACCCCACCTACATCCCGCCCGCGCCTGTCATCAACAATAATACCGGTGAGTGTTACTTACACACTCAAGAGGAGGCTATCTGTGTATGTCTCCGTCCCTTACTGAACTGGCGGTGACAAGCGAGACGGGAGAAACGTAATTTTAGTAAAATATATGGTTTTATGTTATTTAAAAAGAAGCCTTTTTTGAAAAAAGTAAGAAAACTATTCCCTTAGTAACATTTTTTCTGATGTTACTAATGAATAATACCAATTAAAAAAAATACTATTCCCCTTCACATATTCTCTAGTTTAGCATATATTTTTTCCAAATCTCTTGGAACAATGAATCATCATTTCACGTAATAAATAATTAAAGTAATAAATCAGGCGATGATAGCAGCGCCTAATCAGTAATCATAGCCATTTATTTAATTTAGGCCCCAGGTGGGCACTTATGAAGGTCAAAACTGAATTTACCACCTTTAACTGAGATGAGCCGGCAAGAAACTCAGCAAGGCTACATTTTCTAAATATGTATATTATTTTTTTATTATTATATTTTTTTTTATTATAACAATTTGCTTTTGACAAATTATCTATACTAATATTATAAAGAGGAAAGATTTGATTGTTTGTTTGTATTGAATAGGCTCCGAAACTACTGAACCGATTTGAAAAATTCTTTCACTAATAGGAAGCTATATTATTTCTGAAGGTTATAAGGCTACTTTTATCCCGGGAACGCGGGTGAAACCGCGCCGAACACCTAGTTAACAATAAAACGACACAACAAAAATAAAATAAAAACATGTACCTGAGTATATATACTTACACACTAAAGGCGATGATAGCAATGCCGAGACGAAAGTCGCGAGTTCCAATCCTACAATGAGCTTGAGCTTTCGGTGAAGGAAAACATCGTGAGGAAACCATAGCACAAGATAGCATTTTAAACTACTAATTAAACAGCGATTAGACAGAGAGCTCGGACACAGTATATAAATTCTGTTTTTCTAGAAAGAGATAGGAATAAATCTTTGATGGCTTATATTATTTTTATAGTTTTCCGAAATATTTTTTCCTACTGTTTCTTAAATGAGCTTTTATTAATACAAAAAAAAACATGCATATTCTCTATTGAATGTACACAAGGCCACAGATCAAGCTACACACTGCGGTTGTAATAGGCGCTATAGCGCTTGATCTGTGACCGTGTGTACACTTCTCATCAGAAAAATGGAAACACCTTGCAAGTTTGTTTTGTAAGGATTATCAGAAAAAATAGTATATTTAGGAATATATATTGGTGCCGATTCTGTTGTTTACGAATTAAAATAAATTTAACCTCACTATATCTCTTTCTAATAGTAAATATAAGAAAGGGATGCAAGATATTTTAGTCCTGTCAGTTTAATCCGATCACATATTTCAACGGGAATTTAAGCGCGATCTTTATTGGTCACGACTATTTACCCGTACATTACGACGCTATGGATTAAACTGACAGCATTAAAAATGTTCTATCTTTTTTCAATAAGGTTAAAATGAAAGAGAGGTGACTTGTCTAATATTTGTTAAGTTCGTAAACAACAAAATCGGCACCATTATGTCCATTTTTCTGATGAGAAGTATATATTGATCACAATATAAATAGAACATGTAACTAATATTTGGGTCCTATATTAGCAGCCGACCTGTGGCAATGGCAATGGCAGGGCAGTGGTAGTTAGTGTAGCGGGTGGGGTTTGCCCGCAGGCTCGGGGCGCGCCGGCGCTGGGGGCTCGCCCCACGCCCCCTTCGCCCCAAGCCCGGCCTCGGCCCCTGCCCCCGCCCCTATACACGACACCCATCTGACACACACACATAACGGTCAGTTTAATTACAATATTTTCTTAAATTAATACGTACTGTATAGCAGTATGGTACAGTTCACAATTCTTCGACAGTTTACAATTTCGCGATATATATACTATTTTAACTAACGGCGTTTACAATGGTACGGTGACATATTCCTTGTGAAATAATTGTAATATCTATCACAAACCCCCGGTGGTTAAAAATGCCACAGGGTTAATCATAGCTCCTGAACCGATTTTGATTGCTTTTTTTTGTTTGATGTGTTCTCAGCTATGTTTCACGAAAATCCGCTCAGCCGTTTGAAGACAATCACCTCTTTTCTAGTAGAACCCCGGAAGGTTTCTTGATTTTTTTAATTTGATCTTTTAGTGCATTTATTTAGTATACAGTTTTCAAATTGGTATCTTTATTTACAGAATCAAGCATTTTCCTCCCGGACAGCAGCAGGAACCTTTCCTCCCTGGAAGTGTCTGAGCGCGAAATAGAGTCGTTCAAACGTTTCGAGTTTTATTTCGAGCCGCCACAGCACAAGCCCAAGGTGCAGTTGGACGTTAAAGACATCGCTGCTGCCATGAGGCATCACAATTAATTATATATGCCAACTTTGTATGGATAAATAATAGGGTATTTGACTGTATAGAACTGTGTTTTAGAATTTTTTAGCAAAAAAATATTACTGCCACCAAATAAAAAAAAATATCCTGGGACATTCTTCACACACGGTTATCTGATTCCAAAATAAGCAGAGCTTGTAAACGAAATGGTGTCGAAACTTCATGCTTTAACTTTGTCTATGGTACCTATTGGTGTCGATTCTAATGTTTACAAACTAATTTCTATTGTCAAATCTCTTTCTAACAAAAAATATTGGAAAAAGATAGAAAATAATGATGATTTTTTTGTAATTTACGGGTAAATAGTCGTGACCAATAAATATAATGTAAATAAATTTAAGAGGGATAATGTAACTTCTTAATAGTGAAATATGTTTTTCTTCCTACAAGTGCAACAGAATGTATGAAGGATTTTGTTGCCATATTGAAAAACTAAATTTGATTGATTTTTATTTAAAACATTATATCGCGTTCAGTCAAATACCATATTACAGTATGACACAACTTAGATGTAGCATCGGCGAATCGTATATCTACACTTCACCTCCGATTTACACAACCAATAAAAATCATTCATTATCGCGCCATTCAACGTTCAACAAGATCATTTTCGCCTGAAGTACTAATAAACATGGGTAATGTTGTAGGCGCACTCTCTTCGGAAATGATCGATTTTACGAATTTTGCCGATGCTTCATCTAAAAGGTGTATCAATTTATTTACATGAATATGTTAATAATTTGGTGATTGTTTATTTTGTATACATTATGTATATTGCTTACGTTTTAACACGTGCGTAGGCGCAATCCTTTGCGATATTAGGCCTGTTTCATATCATATACTTTTTGAATGTTTGTATTGTAGTAAATTGTGTGTTTATGTCAGTATATAGAAGTTGTATGCGCTCGATTTAGTTTGACAAGTAAAATGACAGCTGTCAAGTGCAATGTGACAGTTATTATTAGTGTCAATCAACTCATGCGCATACTATAGCATATTTTCACTCAAGCACTATTATAATCGTGTCCACTATCACTCAGTTTATAGGTGTCGATAGTTTTGATCAAAAAATATTTGGGTTTTTGAACAGTCGTAAGTTAAGGCAAGATTTATACGGTGCATACTTTGATATGGCGTCTTTGCTGAAATTCTGTTTAGTTATGTTGAACATTCTGCCTCCAATCTGTTTACAAACTAAACTTTAATCTCGCTATACCTGTCTCTTTCTAACAAAAAACATAAAGGGATAAAATCTATTTTAGTCCTTCCTTATTAGTTTGATTGCATATTATACCACATTTATTGGTCACGACTATTTACCCGTAAATTTCGATGGCATGGACTAATTTGACAGCATTAAAAATGTTCTGTCTGTTTTCAATAATCAGAAAGAGAGGTACCGTGACTAATATTAGTTTAGTTTTTAAATAACGGCACCACTTTTACAAAATAAACTTTTAAAGTTGTTCAACATGACGATTCTAACATAGATTCGGTCATGCCATATCAAAATATTTCACCTAGTGAAATTTTATTTATTGAATTTTCTAAACATTATTGTTTGTATTATTATTGTATAATTGATAATTGGGACGTGGTATTGAGGAAATTAGTTGTTAAAAATAAAACTATATTGATAATTATACCTACTTTAAATAAAGACGGTATAATGTTTAAGAATAGCAATAAAAATGTGGCTATTTTGTATTGGAGTGGAGTTAAAATGCACTTTATGTCACATTAAAAACTCACTGACTATTTGACAGGGCAAAAAGGGATAGTTGTATGCGTGTAAGCGAGATGCACAGCTTTTTATCTTACACGATACAACAATTTTATCCGTGAGTTTTATATAATATTGAACTTGACAGAAGAAATGAAATTTATATAATAATGACTATTGTGTGGTAGATTTGCACATAACTTTCGACTTATGTGTGAATCGAGCTTAAAATTGCATCTAACCACCTCGTTCTTAAATATATGGAACATAATATGTTGGAAAGAGACGGGAGATTTAACAAAGGCATAAATTTTATAAAATAAGTTTATGAATATGGCAACGTGACTAGTGATTTTTTATACATGGATATGACATATATAATTGGACAACTGGGAGTGTACATTCCCGGGATGGAAACCCCCGGACGTGAAAACCGGATAATTCCGGATTTATTTATAGATGTATCGACGATTTCTGAAGATAATTATGTATAAATAAAAATGTTTTTAACCGTGTAAGCGCCACTAATGATTAGTAAAACTTATTATCACTATATCTAATAAACAAAATAGTATTTGTCTGATGTTTTTGTTCGTTTGTATGTCACACAAGATATTGTCTGTGCTAAAGGTTGTAACGAAGTATCGGTTAAGTAAAATGTATATTATAGACATATGTGCTGTTTTATTTTTACAAGCTTTTTAATAAGTTGCCATGTTCGTTAGTTAGTTTCAAAATTTGCAAACCGTTTTTAGGGTCCCAAAGGGTAAAACGTGACCCTGGTGGAAAAATGGTTTGAAAACTAACGAAAATCACGTTTGTTGTATGGGAGCCCACTTAAATATTTATTTTATTCTGGTTTTTTAGTATTTGTTGTTATAAAGATTGTAACCACAAACCTTTCTGCAACTTATGTTTGTCCTTTTCCTTCTGTATGGCAGCCAGTCGTTCTTTCTCCCTCTCCGCCCAGGGTTTTAATGGCGGGAGCGGCAACAGAAATAAATCTTGAAAATTTCAACTGTAACTATCACGGTTCATGTGATACAGCCTGGTGACAGACAAACCGACACAGCGGAGTCTTAGTAATAGTTGGTAATAGGGTCCTGTTTTACCCTTTGGGTACGGAACTCTATTATTATAATACACAGTATGACACAACTTCACTTCCGATTTACACAACTAATAAAAATCATTCATTATTTATTTATCCTGGGACATTCTTCACATTTGGTTATCTGATCCCAAACTAAGCAGAGCTTGTACTATGGGAACAAGATAACTGATAATTATACTTCATATACTACTTTTTTTTTCATTCATTATCGCGCCATTCAACGTTCAACAAGATCATTTTCGCCTGAAGTACTAATAAACATGGGTAATGTTGTAGGCGCACTCTTTTCGGGAATGACCGATTTGACGAATTTTGCCGATGCTTCATCTATGTTGTGTCATACTGTACTCCGGGTTGAACTTCGGGAAATAACAAAGCAACAAAAACACAAATTTACATAAAATTTTATTTTCGTCTTAAAAACAAAGTTACATGGTAAATTATAATTAAATCATGATATTCTAAATTAGAATGTTTTCAACACATTGTCATAATGTTATATTCTTGTTTACATCAAGTAAATAGTATGTACCATCGACAAAGTTGAAGCATGATCAGTTTTGAAACCATTTCGCTTGCAGCCAGCTATCATAGTTCGTCTCTTGTAAAATCATTTGTTTCAACAATTTTTATGACAAGCGCATTGTCTAGTTATATTGTGTGAGGCACAGGTAGCCGCTGGTTACTGCACACAAAATACATCCTTAAGGGTATACCTTCTGATTAATAACAAAATAAATCATCAACATATTCCTCCAAGGTATATTAGTAACATTTTCATGAAATAGTCGTATATGTCAGTAATATACCTTGGAGGAATATGTTGATGTTTTCTTTTGTTATTAATCAGTAAATATACTACCATTCTTCTCGCAAATAACATGTTGATAACTTACGACCTATAACTGAGCTGCAATTAGCAAAAAACTTGATAAAATTTGAATTTCGCGCTCCAACCGAACGTTTCCCCTTAAGGTTATCATGCTTCAACTTTGTCGATAGTACATATCTATATTAGTAGCACATGATTAGTTAAATGTTTACGGCTAATAGGGATGATGATTGGGTAAAAAATAATTTTTATTTATTAATTCTGTTTAGTCCGTCAGTTAGGTTATCAAAAACTATTGGATACGTATTTTTTATTTTATCAAATCAATAAAGAAATTACACAGATAAGGCGCATCAAAGTTCAGGAGTGGAGCTTGTGACGTCACGTCTCTGTAAAAAGTGTATTAAGACGTGACGTCACGTGAAATTAACGCACTGTATCTTCGTTATTTATTGTTTTCGGAAATAAAGTTTATGTATATTTGAAGCAAAAACTGTGTAAAAAAAGCCTTGCTGAGTTTCTTGCCGGAGTCTTCTCAGTTCAAGTGTATGTGGAACCGGTAGTAGAGTCTATTGTAAAACTGTAACTGTTGACGTTCATAAGAGCCTTATTAGGGCCTTTTTTGGTTATTTAACTGAAGGACTGATTAGATTTTTTTAGTCATCATTCCTATTGTAAGTGAAAATAAGGACTACAGTCCACGAGGTGGGTAGTAAAATGTATATCTAATACTTTTCTTGCATATCGATAGTTTGTAGAGTCTCTTCTTTATGAAAAATCATTTTTATGTTTTAAAATTACATTTCTATGATGATTATTTCAGTACTTCGTATATGCCGTCGTAATTTACGGATAAATAGTCGTGACCAATAAGGTTAGTAATAAAATTTAAGTCGACTCCAAGTCGTCGTTTACAAGCAACCAAACTAATTGCAACAAACAAAATTTGTTTTTTTAATAGTTTAGATTGAAATTTTGACATTTTTGAGCAATTTTATTGTTTACTACCTGTTCCCCGCGGTTTCACTCGCGTATCCAGGATAAAAAGTAGCCTATAAACTTCGGGGATAATTCAGTTTTTTTGGGGGAAAGTCGACTTTTAACATTACTATTGGATACAGGAAACGGACTAAAGTTTCTCTTCCTTCCTTATATTTTTTGTTAGAAAGAAATAAGTGAGATTAATATGTAGTTTGTCAAAAGAATCGTCGTGTCTGTGAGTGTATCGTTGACCACCACCACGTGATGGTGGATGGTGGATGGTGTAGTGGTTATGTTATGTTATGCGTGTCTCTTGTGCGCGTGTTCGAGCGTGTTGGCTGGTAGAGAGAGGTCGGGCGCGGTGGTGGTGGTGGTGGTGGTGGAGGCGGGAGAGTCGGGGCGGCGACGCTTGCGGCGGGCGGGCGGCGCGGCGGGCGGCAGCACGAGCCCCGCGTGCGCCTGCGCAGCCACCAGCATGCCGAGCTGACATCGCGCCTGTAACAACAAACAACAACATTACACAAGGCCTTTTTGGCCGGAACTTGCGAAATGACGTTGCGTTTTCGTTCAATACGAGTGCACCAGTGAAGTGAAATGATTACGTGTATAGTAGCTTTTCAAGTTGTCTCAAGAAGTCCGTGAAAAGTTTTAGTAGAACGGCTACCATTGTACTAAAACCTAACTTAAACTGACTATGACTTGAAATGACTAGAACTTTGAAACTTGACGATTAACGAGAATTGAATACATGAAAAATACAAAAATAACTACATCGCTCAACTTGACACTGGCAAAATACACTAAGGCCCAATTGCACCACCGTCGTATAACACTAACCCACGGGTTAAATATGTAAATTTTACAGATTCTTTATACAAATTCTGTCACATAGCCATATTTAACCCGTGGGTTAGTGCTAAGTGTGACGCCAAAATGAAAAAAAAAACATATTTCATACTAATAAAAAACATCATTATCATGCATTACTCTTCGGAAAGTGATAGTTTACTGAATAAAATAAACCATAGTACGGTGGTAGGGTAATTTGTAGCACCCGCCTGGCTGGCTACCACCCTCAAGTTGAAAATCTGTCTCCAAGCACCTTTCGGTGTGTTCCGAAACTTGAGAGCCATTTCCCTTCTAGGCTTTGTGTGATTACCATCATCGTCCACATCATCACTGACCACGGTGAGATTGTGGTCAAACACAGGCCTATACATAGTAAAATAATAATAGAATGGTTCAAGAGGAAAGCTAATGTATAATACATGCATATTATAGTACAGAAAAAGCCGAAGCCGGGGCGAGTCGCTAATCACATATATACAGTGTCCGGTCATGAACTAGCGATATTTTAGGTTATATTTGAACACATTTTATGGCACTTAGGACCAACCCTGAAACCTCGAAAAAAGTTTTGTGTTTTGTTCGGTCAAAATATATGAAAATTTTGAATTTTTTTTTCCTTGTTTTAGTGTTGGTCCCATAAAGTGTTCAAATAAAAGTACCTAAAATATCGCAAAAGTATGATTTTTAATTAGATAGACTGAAATGACAGCTACGATCGATCTTTTTTTTTTAAAATGTTGCAAGCGTAAGGCTTAGTGTTGTAGTATGGCTCATTATGAATGATTCATCCAACTATTGCGACATGTCCTTTGGATTTCATTTTACTCATTGGTGTCAGTAAATGTTTAGTTAATATAAACATAATAAAATAAACATACAAAGAAGCTCCTACAACTCACACACTCACACATTGACTCTCTGAGTGTTATATCACTCAAAATACAACACTATTTTTACTTTACGATTACGTGGCAACCCACCAAATGTCATTTTAGTCTATCTAATTAAAAATCGGAGTTTAGTTCATGACCGGAGACACTGTATAACCAGCACAATATAATTACCTCTTCGTGCATATCCTTGGCCATGGAATAGACGCTATGTTCACTGCTGTTATACATCAACGCATTGGACAACATGAGAAGTACGTCGCGCTGGAACTCTGCCGTTGTTCTGAAATTATTTACGAATATACATAAAATGATCCAGGAGCCTTTGTCCAGCAGTGGACGTTTTTAGGCTGAAATGTATGTATGTATACATAAATAAAGAAAAGCATTTTATTTCTGCGCGCCTTCTGACTCACATAGCTTAGAGTCTAAGCTAATTGAATTTTTATTTTATTGTATCGTCTAAGCCTGCAATAAATTAAAAATGCAATCACCAAAAAAAAAAAAGGAAACAAGGCTGAATAGCTTTGAGTATTTGATTGTAAAAACTATTGGATGAAACTTGGCACTTAGATAGAATATATTTTTTTTTTTTTTATATTTACATATTTGACGATTAAAAATACTTGCAATGAGTTCATTTAATAAAGACACTTTTGAATTTGAATCATACCCTAGAATAACATATAGGATACTTTTTATCCCCGCGAAAACATAAAATCCCACGGGAACGCGGGTGAAATCGCGGGAAAGAAACTAGTTTATAATAAAGCTAGTACAAATTCGAACTAATAGACAAAATGTTGGATGTTAGGGCGTCGCATGTGTGCAAAAAAATATGGATTACTCAACTAGTGATATATAAAACCAGCTGTTCCCCGCGGATTCACTCACGTTCCCGTGGTAAAAAGTAGCCTATAGCCTCCAGGGATAATGTAGCTTCCCATTAGTGAAATCATTTTTCAAATCCGTCTATAAATCTGGAGATTAGCGCGTTCAAACAAACAAACTCCTCAGCTTTATTATTAGTATATGTATTCGGTGTATTTACCTGATGGCTGCAGTGTCGATGTTCCTGCGTATAGTGTGCAGGTCCATGGGCCTCCGCACCACGCAGCTGTAGCCGGGGGCCTCCTCGTCGCTGATCGGCCTCAGGAAAACTGAAGCGTACTTGTGTGCGCATAGTCTAGTAACATACATATAGTATACGAGTATTAGTAGTATAGTCTAGTATTTGTAGGATAGTCTAGTATTTGTAGGATAGTCTAGTATTTGTAGGATAGTCTAGTATTATTAGTATAGTCTAGTATTTGTAGGATAGTCTAGTATTATTAGTATAGTCTAGAATTTGTAGGATAGTATAGTATTTGTAGGATAGTCTAGTATTTGTAGGATAGTATAGTATTAGTATGATATACTAGTATTTGTAGGATAGTATAGTATTTGTAGGATAGTCTAGTATTTTTAGGATAGTATAGTATTAGTATGATATACTAGTATTTGTAGGATAGTATAGTATTTGTAGGATAGTATAGTATTTGTAGGATAGTCTAGTATTTGTAGGATAGTATAGTATTTGTAGGATAGTCTAGTATTTGTAGGATAGTATAGTATTAGTATGATATACTAGTATTTGTAGGATAGTATAGTATTTGTAGGATAGTCTAGTATTTGTAGGATAGTATAGTATTAGTATGATATACTAGTATTTGTAGGATAGTATAGTATTTGTAGGATAGTCTAGTATTTGTAGGATAGTATAGTATTAGTATGATATACTAGTATTTGTAGGATAGTCTAGTATAAGTGGGATAGTATTGTATTCGCAGGATAATCTAGTATTAGTAGGATAGTCTAGTTTTAGTAGGATGATAGTATGATCGTAGTATTAGCATAGAATAAATAATATACTACGGTATTGGTAAGATATTATAATGTACTAACCGGCTATACACCAGCATGACAGATTTCTTCCATAGACGATGTTGTTTCTCGGCATCTGTCCCGCTCGGGGACTCGGGGGCGCTGGCCTCTGCCGCACTCTCTGACCCTGAACATGCTGCAATACACAGTTTTATGTTTATCTAGAGCTTTCGGTGAAGGAAAACATCGCGAGGAAACCATAGCACGGTGGTAGGATACTTTGTAGCACCCGCCTGGCTGGCTACCACCCTCAAGTTGAAAATTTGTCGCCAAGCACCTTCCGGTGTGTTCCGACAGCTGCACATCATCACTGACCACGGTGAGATTGTGGTCAAACACTGGCCTATACATAGTAAAAAAATATATATCAACCTGTTTTACTATACTATTTACGTTGTACCTTGGTGCGTGTGACAGTAGCCAGAGAGATAAGAAAATAAGGCTTATATCTTTGCAATAAAAGTAAAGTTCATCATTTTAATCTATGATTCAGTATATGTAAATAGTTGTTATCCCGCGGTTTCTCTTGAGCTTATAAAACAAATGGCTGTCTTTCTAAAGCTTTCCTTGGTAAGCAAACACGCAAAGCGTAGGTAGAAAATGTATACGTACTTCTGGAGTCTGATTTCTTTTTGCGTGAATAATCTCTTCTCTTCTTGCCGTCCTTCTCTTCTTCTCGACTTAACTGTAAATATATTGTCATTTATTTATTTAATTAAAAAGAATGAGACCAAAATGGTTGCCATGTTTGACAGCTGTCAAACAACTGTCAGTGAAGGCTATACGAGATCAAGTCCGTGTAAAATGCGACAAGTATCATGTGATACGTGGCCAAAATCGGAACTAACGCCGCTATCTTTGAGAGTTCGCTCTGTCCGCTTATAATTTTAGGTTGTGTTATTTTTGCTTGTTATTTAATCAAATAATGTGCCGAAAGTAATAGGAAGAGAGATAGAGCGCCCTCCTGCTGATGTCATTCAATAGGGTAGTTGACAGTGTCACAAATAAATGACCAAACACTAATCAATGCATAAAACATCTAATAACACGTGGAAAAAACAAATATGTTGTACATTTAATGCTTTTTATGATTTTTAATTACCAGTGGAACCACTAAGAGTAGATCATTTGATACTGTGAAACTATGACGTCATAGTGTAGTATTTCATACAAAACTTCATATAAACTATCGTTTTGACATTTATTATGTCAGGCAACTACCCTACTGCCAAAAGAACCTTGTCGCATCTGAATAATTGCCATGTTTGACGGCTGTCAAACAACTGTCAGTGAAGGCTACGCGAGATTAAGTCCGTGTATTTGATAGAACACGAGTACAAATTGGAACAGGTAGTTTGATAAATAAATGAGATGGTGACCTCCATTGGGGTGTCATCATCGGTCTCGTTGTGTCCGTCCTCCCGCAGCAGGTGATGCGGCGCCTTCAAATCCGCGCGCCGGGACCCGCCCTCCTCCGCCATCGCCTGCAGCGGGATCGAGTCCTGGGTAATACATCACATCGGTTACAAAAATAATAATAATAATGTTTTTTGGAACGAAGTTCCTTATCGTTGCGAAAGGGGGCTAGACGGAAAAAATTAAGACCAAAAGTTGTAACGATACTTTTTGCTATAGTTCTAAGCTGTGCGGCGTGCGCGTGTTTAAACAATTAAAATGTATAAAATAACGTAGGAACTCTAATATGTCACTGTTTTTATACTTTTAGTGGTTTTGAAGGCGATTCTCTTTTTTTTTTAAAGTAATTTAATTTTTAGTTTGCAGTTTTCCTCCTGACTTGGTGATGGAAGATCCCATTATCCCACCACAAGAGTATACTCTTTCGAATGAAAAAATATAATATATATATATATACATACAGTCGAACACAAAACCTCCTCCTTTTTTGAAGTCGGTTAAAAATACTTATTCCCCTAGAAAAAAATATGCTTTTTTATCACCGCTCTGGTACGCTACAATGACGGAATTTTTGAGAAAGACAAGTAAATAAATAAAACAGTCCAGCCTCTACAAACAGCACCTTATTCCTCACCTCAGCCTCTTCGTCCTTCTTGATCTCGTCCAGGGTCTTGTCTTCATCTTCATCAAGTTCTGGTGGCTCCTCTTCGGTCACTTCCTCTTTGATCTCCTGCTTTATTTCCACCTCCTCGGGAATCACTTCCGGTTCCGGAGGGATCGGGGTCGCTGTATAAATTAAATTATATGATAATGATCGCGCTTAAATTCACGTTGAAATGTGTGATCGGATTAAACTGACAGGATTAAAATATCTTGCATCCCTTTCTTATATTTACTATTAGAAAGAGATATAGTGAGATTAAATTTATTTTAGTTCGTAAACAACAGAATCAGCACCAATAACATTTCTACAACGGATTTCTCTAAGTCACGTTAACGTTGCGGACATTATTATTTAAGCAAAGAAAAAAATCATGCATATTCCCTAATGAGAACCTTCTCCATTTTTGAAGTCGGTTAAAAAGTAGTTGGTTACCTTCAATGGAAACTTCGATTATCTCCGGCACAGGGTCTGGAGGCAGCGGTATGTTTTCAGGGTCTGGAGCCAGCTCTAGTTCAACCGGCTGCTCTTCAGGCGGCTCCGGCAGTTGCTCGACCGGTTGCTCTATGGTTTTTTCCGGGGGTTCCGTTTCCGGCGGTGGTACTTCGGGAGGTATTCTGAAGTTACAAAATATAATTTTTACCGCAGTTTGGTATTGATTTAGACTTTAGATTTAGATATAAATGAGAATGTTTCCGTGTGTGTGTGTGTGTATGTGTGTGTGTGTGTGTGAGTAAGTATCACTCAGCTCAGTAACGGCTGTATTTTTAGGGTTCCGAAGTCAACAACCGAAACTTTATAGTTCTCAGTTCAAGTGTATGTGGAACCGGTGGTAGAGTCTATTGTAAAAATTGTAACTGTTGACGTTCATAAGTGCTTTATCAGGGCCTAAACTGAATAAATTAGTTTTGAGTTTGAGTTGTCGCTATGTCCATCCGTCCGTCTGTCCGCTTATAATTTTTTTGTCGTCTATTCCATGGTGGAGTATCGTTGGATAGGTCGTTCTAAAATATTGCGTGTAAAATCCATTTTTAAAATCAGGCATCCGTTTTTGAGTTGGAATTATTCCCCCCCCTCCCTGCCAGTTAAATGCTTGTTTTTTGGATATGTGAAAAAAACACGGCACTAGTGTAATATTATTAATGTCTCTGTTTGTTTGTATGTTTGTTCTCTTTTCGCCTAAACCACTTAATCGATTACGATGAAATTTGGTACGTAGATAGTCTATGATATGGAGAAGAACATTGGATACATTTTATACCGGGAACGCGAATGAATCCGCGGGGGACAACTAGTAATTAAAATAAAAGGAAAACTATCACAGGTTTTACAAGTTAACTTGTCATAGAATTATAGATAGACTAACTTATAAAACATACTTTGAGAAGTAAAAAAAAAACATACAGTCGAATTGAGAATCTCCTCCTTTATTGAAGTCGGTTAACTACTTCAAAATGTTTTTTTACTATATCAGCTAAAGTAAGATTTAATAAAGACATATTAAATTCTACTCACATTTCCTCTTCGACAACTGGTGTAGGTTCCACTTCGGGTACTTCATCAACTGTCACTTCAGTTGGTTCCGGTTCGGGTACAGGTACTTCCGGCTCTTTTACTTCTTCTTTTACCTGTTACCAAAATACTAGTACTAAATGAAACCGTTTTATTTATGAAACAGACTTTTTTTACACATCTGTGTTTGACCAGATCTCACCGTGGTCAGTGATGATATGGCCTAGAAGGTAACTAGCTCTCAAGTGCAGCTATCAGACACGCCAGTAGGTGCTTGGCGACAGATTTTCAACTTGAAGGTGGTAGTCAGCCAGGCGGGTACTACAAAGTACCCTACCACCGTGATATGGTTTCCTCACATCACTAAGAAAGGGTGTTTCGAAAATCTGTCGCCAAGCTCCTACCGGTGTGTTCCGACAGCTGCACTTGAGAGCCAGTTCCCTTCTGGGCTTTGTGTGCTTACCATCATCGGCCACATCATCACTGACCACGGTGAGATTGTGGTCAAACACAGGCCTATACATAGTAAAAAAATGAACTGACCTTTTGTACTTCTGGTTGTATGACCTTGATCTCTGTGGTGGGGAACTTAACTTCTGGGAAGGCGATCTGGACTTCTACCTGGGGTGCCTCCACCACTTGTTCTTCTTCAGGGATCATCACCGGTTCTTCAGGAGGAGGAGGAGGCTGGATTTCTGGTACCTATCGAACAAATGGTAATTTTATGTAGTTACTAGCTTCCGCCCCGCGGTTCCCGGGATAAAAAGTAGCCTATATGTTCTTCAAGGGTCATCATCTATCTATGTGCTACGTTTCATCCAAATCCGTTCAGTAGTTTTTGCGTGAAAGAGTAACAAACATTCATCCATACATCCATAATTTTAATTTTTTAAGTGGGCGTGGTAGGCCAAATCCTAAAGTATAAGGAATAGCGAAAAATGCTGAAAGGAGTCTCGGGGCCGATTTTCATAAAAACTAAAACTGTATACGTGGATTTTGAAAAAAAAATATTTGTCTTGCCGGGAATCGAAAAAAAACACAGCCTGTATTATTGCTCCATCTCATAGTGTCGCTTATAATGATAAATTTCTGCGAAGTAATGTACCTTCACCGAAAGCTGAAGCTTATTGTAGGATTCGATTCTGCGACCTTTTATTATTATCTTAAAGAAAGACTATATATAACCGATTCTGAGAGTTTATACATACTAATATTATAAACGCGAAAGTAACTCTGTTTGTTTGTTACCTTTTTACGCCTAAACCGCTGAACCGATCGCGATGAAATTTGGCACGCAGATAGTCTATGATATGGAGAAGGACATAGGCTACTTTTTATCCCGGGATACAGCTTGTAATAAATAAAGACATACCGATTCAGTTTCCACTGTCAATACTTCTTCAGTGACTGTCTCAATTGGCTCCTCCTGTAAAATAATAAAAGAACATTAGAAACTAAATAAAAAAAAAAATCGGGCAAAGGCGAGTTAGACTCGCGCACGAAGGTTTATTACTGACATATACGACTATTTCATGAAAATGTTACTAAAAAATATACCTTGGAGGAATATGTTGATGATTTCTTTTGTTATTAATCAGTAAATATACTACCATTCTTCTCGCAAATAACATGTTGATAACTTACTACCTATAATTGAGCTGCAATTTGCAAAAAACGTGATAAAATTAGAATTTCGCACTCCAACCGAAGCCTCCCCCTTAAACGACTAATTAGACAGAGAGATCTGACATGGTATGTGACATATAACACTCCGGCCATATAAATTCCATGATAAATTCTAAGTTTTGCTAGATTTTGGTTAAAAAGAATACAATAAATAGCCTGGGATATGAGTTCTGAATTTGAGACTAATAATATCTGATTTAATGTTTAATTCTATACCTACCTAGCTGGGAGCCTGGAATATTAATTATAATAGGGTAGTTGACTGACCTATCAAATCAGCTACTTCTTAATAAATGTCAAAACGATAGTTTATATGGAATTTCGTATGAAATACTACACTATGACGTCATAGTTTCACAGCATCAAATGATCTACTCTTAGTGGTTCTACTGGTAATTAAAAATCATAAAAAGCATTAAATTTACAACATATTTGATGTTTCCACGTGTTTTCACATGTTTTATGCATTGGTTAGTGTTTGATCATTTATTTTTGACACTGTCTTACAATTACTTTACCTTAACAACGTCAACATGGACATCCTCCGTTGTAGGTTCAGATATAGACGTCATATCCACCTCCATCTCATCCTTCTTCGGCTTATCTGCAACCCTGCAAACAATAGGGTAGTTGACTGACATTAAATGGCTGTTCACCGCAGCTTCACTCGCGTTCCCGGGATAAAAAGTAGCCTATAACCTTCGGGGATAATGTAGCTTCCTATTTATGCAAGAATTTTTCTACTTTTCCCGGGAAAATATAAAGAAAGGAACCTTTTTTTAACTATGCATAGTATAGATAAAAAAAGTTAATAAAATAATCAACTTTTTACCAAATAGAGTAAAACCTCCTTCAAAGACAATAACATTAAAATGGGACCAACTTGGAGCTACACTGCGTTGAATTGCAAAAAAAAAAAATTTTATCCTACTTCCTACTAAAACGAGAAAGTTTGTGAGTATGAATGTATGTTTGTTGCTCTTTCACGCAAAAACTAATGTACGGATTTGGATGAAACTTGGCACATAGATAGATCATACCCTGGAATAACATATAGGCAAGTAGCCTATATGTTATTCCAGGGTATGTTTATCCCGGGAACGCGGGTGAAACCGCGGGGGACAGCTAGAAAGTAAAAAATTATAATTTATAAACTCCTTTTTTTTGCAGTCGGTTAAAAAAGCCACCAGTACATCTACGAAAGCCACGTACCTATTATTCCCCTTATGCATAGCAGCGACGGGCTGTATATGTATATCGACATCTCTGAATGCGTACACATCCTCCGCTTTGATTTCTATGTCGTCGATGTCCACCGCTGGGGGGGCTGCCACCGGTACTGCCACCGCCGCTGTGGGGGCCAGGGGGACCGGCGGCGGTGTGTTCGCTACATACAGACAGACGTATATTGACACACAACCAAATCTTCTTTACATTATAACAAGTTTCTGTCAAAAAGATACAAGTTTTTATTGTAGACTGTACTTTTTTTGCACAGTCTTCATCTAATCGTCAAGACGATTCAAACGAGCCCAAACACGACGGGGTTGTGTCGTTTTATTGCGGAGTTCCTATGGCCACCTTCCAGCTCCATCATCAGATCGGCTCCACGTCATCATAATATTGAATTGTCACGCGATTTGCATATTCATGGAAAATTTCAGCTCAATCGGAAACCGGAAAGTGGGTCAAATTTAACTTGCAAAATTCCATTACAGAAAACGGGACAGATGAAAGTAATATAAATAAAAGTTTGTAAAATGAAGTCGCTTCCGCTGTGTGTTCGCTTAGATCTTTTAAACTACTCAACGGATTTTAATGCAGTTTTCAGCAATAGATAGAGTGATTCAAGAGGAAGGTTTATATGTATAATACATGCATATTATAGTACAGAAAAGCAGAGAAATTAAAAGATTTGTACACCCGTGCGAAGCTGGGCGGGTCGCTAGTCCTAGTAGCAACTAACGCAAAAACTGCTAAGGGCGACTTTGCTTCATCAAGACTGACATCTTTTGTTCTATGACTTTTTTTAATTCAATGTGAAAGAGTGAGAGAGTGTGTGTCTGAAAAAGAAAGAGTGAGTCAGTGAGACTGTATGCGTGCAAGATATAGGTGTGTGTGAGTGACCGTATGCGTGAGTGAGAAGGTGTGTGTGTAATGTATTGAGATAATACCCGAGCAGCATAAAACTGTATGTTATTAGAAGTTTCAGAGTGAGAGTGTATATGAAAGAGAGGCGGTGTGTGTGTGCCGGTATATGTGAGTGAGAGGGTGTGTGTATAATATGTTGTATACACAACAGATAAGACAGCTACATGGGATTGGTGAGAGTTACTATGTTTACGAGTATTCAACACGTTTCAGAGTGTAGCGCTACTGACGCTGTTTAGTGTTGGGCATGACAGAGATGTTTGTTTGTCGATATCGATACAGCTAGTGCTGGGACTATGTCGGTAGTAGACTACTTATATTTTTGGATTATTTATTTTAAAATAAAACAGATTCGTATGATTTATTTTTTTATTTCTGCTCAAAATACAAACTTTTCTATGTTAAAATTGTTCCTTGGTGAGATGGTCAAGTTCAGGGCAAATTAGCAATATAGTACGGTTGAGCCACATATTTCTAATTTTGTCATTCCGAGGAAAATTGAATAATGTACTCTCCTTGGCAGCAGCATGACAAACACAACACCTTGTAGGTAAATACCATAATAATAATTTTGCAATCAGAGTCCAGAAAATGTAACCTTTCAGGTAGGCTTTTCACGTCAGAGTCCGGTAAAACAGTTCCAAGTCACAAAAGAGATATCCACAACAAGTCCCAAGCAAGCACAGTTCGTTAGAAATAAATTGCAACCAAAATTCTAAAACCTAAACAAAGTAATCAAAACCACAAACTACCAAGAGAACTAACGTTATCAAAACGGAATAACAACATTAACAACGATAATATTTGTCAAAACTGTCAGATACACCGGCAAGATTGAACTGAATGTAGTTATAATAAAAGCGAAATGGCGGCTGCTCTGTCAACCAATAGCGAGGGCCGTTTCTCTTGAATACTTATGAAGTTTGAGCGAATCATAAGATCAAGAACGAATGTATGAGCTGTCTTAGCCCTGACCTGAACAGCATAAAACTGTATGTTATTAGAAGTTTCAGAGTGAGAGTGTATATGAAAGAGAGGTGGTGTGTGTGTGTCAGAGTGTGTTAGTGAGAGGGTGTGTGTATAATGTATTGAGATAATACCTGAATAGCATAAAACTGTATGTTATTAGAAATTTCAGAGTGAGAGTGTATGTGGAACTGGTGTAACTTTCGACTGTCGTAAGTGCATAAATAAATACCTTTTAGCTGGTGTTCGATCTGCACAAGCTGACTCTTGATGTGTTCGATGGCCGCGTGCTTGCTCTCGTGGTGAGTCTGCGTGAGTCCGGCCGACTTCTCCAGCAACATCGACAGCGTCGGCGCTGTCACTGACGGGGATACCGACTCTGTACAGTCGACGAGATATACACTATATGGGTCTGTGTTGACAGCAACACCAACATCACTGAAGCAAATTTGTCTGCACCCCAAGGCCACACGCCGCTACTTTAAGGAGCTTGGATGGCTTGGGTAAAGCTGGCAGGGGGAATGCACAATACACCCCAAGCGGGACGTCAGTGCAGGCCTCATCGCCCCCATACAGAATAAGAATGGGTCTGTGTTTGACCACAATCTCCCCATGTTGGATTGTTGATTTAGGGTTCCAAAACCAAAAGATTAATAATTCACTTTAAAAAAAATCCGGATAAATGCGAGTCTGACTCGCGCACCAAGGGTTCCGTAAGTAATATATTATCATCTTAAGTTACTTTATATACCACTAGCTTCCGCCCCGCGGTTTCACCCTAGTTTCCGATGGATCTAAAGTTTTACCGGGATAAAAAGTATCCTATGTGTTAATCCAAGTTATAAACTATCTGTGTTCCAAAATTCATCCCAATCCTTTCAGTAGTTTTAGCGTGAAAGAGTAACAAACATACATCCGTGCTCACTAGTAGGATAGACTCCTTATAGCCAGCGTATCTACGAAACTATTTAGCCAAATAAAAAAAAACAGACTACTTCTTTACGTATAGATTACAGGAAATGCTATAAGAAGTCTATAGTATTTTGAGTAACTTAGGAAATACGGAACTCTTGTTGCGCGAGTCAGACTCGCGCTTATCCTGTTTTTTTAAAAATCATTTTTACATCAGCAAGTTAAAAAAATACACAGATACATACCAACAACATTGGCTGGATGTGATATATGCTGTGGCGTGGTGACCACAGGCGATGACTTGAGCAGTGACGTCAGCAAAGGAGAAGATGGCGGCGCCGGCGATGACGTCACTGTAATGTGCGTTTGATATTATACTTTGTATTGACAGGCCAATAGGGATGATGAGTGGGTAAAAAATAATTAATTCTATTTAGTCCGTCAGTTAGGTTATCAAAAAATATTGGATACGTATTTTTTATTTTATCAAATCAATAAAAACTTACAAAGATAGGTCGCATCAAAGTTCAGGAGTGGGGGTTTGTGACGTCACTTCTGTGTAAAAAGTGTACTCAAACGTGACGTCTGTGTAAAGAATAAACATGTGTCCAATATTTTTTGGTAATGTAACTGACTGACAAATTTTTTTTTTTAGTCATCACCCCTATTGGTTAAGACACTACCTATCGGTCAGCAGGTTGTGGGCAGTGCCATAAATAGGGGTATGCCACCGGTGCCGCGGTGCCCAGGCACAGGGCGTAGGGTCTGGGGGGCGCAAGAATGGCAAGACCAGGCAGAACTATAATTTTTTCGGTATGCTCCTGATAAGTTTCGCTGCGCCCCTAGTGCTCGATTCCAACACATACGTACCTACCAGTAGCGAAGGGTACATACAAGCCGATTCTCATCGGCTTACCTTTTAGAAATTCCAGTCCCACAGATTCATCATTTCAAAGTCACTTATATATAAAATACACTGTAATTAAGTATACAATTATCGGTATTTTTTGAAGGCTTACCCTCGCCATAATTTCACCCCTCGCCACTGGTACCTACATGCCAGTATTATCAAAAACGCTTGCCTACATTGTAGTTCTTTAAAAAAAAAAAGATTTTTCTTCCAAAATATTAGATAATTGGGCCACCAACACCAAGGTCACTCTGAATGAAATAAAGTAGGCCTATACATAGCATCGCTCTAGCTACCTACCTATAATATAAAAAAAAACAAGGGCAAAGTTATAGAAGCTCGCATAGGGCTCAGAAAAGGCTATTTACAGGACTGGTTGTCGGATTGATTCCCATCTAGGACAAACATTTGTGCGCATGGACATGTCTGTTTGTCCAGATGCCCATACAAGACAAACATGTGCATGGACATGTCTTGTCCTGAGTCTAAGTGTAATTATACATGAGTATGTATTTACAAAAAAAGTTGTACTATGAAGTATATCAGTTATCTGGTTTCCGTAGTACAAGCTCTGCTTAGTTTGGAATCAGATAACCGTGCGTGAAGAATGTCCCCGGATGAAGGTACCTTGGTTACCAGGTGATGTTGGAGCAGGCGGCCTCCAGGGTCGCTCGGCTCGCGCCCTCCTCTCCTCTCGCTCCTGCACCCAGGCGGACACCCTAGCGCTCTCTCGCTCTTTGGCACGCCTACTATTTTCTATGTTTGCCCACACCTCACGCAGGCGGTCCTCTGACGTAGCTGGATTACGGACCTCTGTTATTTCAGCCTGTAAATACCAGTAGATTGATTTTTAAAGAAAACTAGCTAGTACTCTCCTATTTACCTTAGCAGACGAAAAAAATTCAAACCTTTCATTTTGACTAAACAAGATAGATGTTTTGTATGCAAAGATTTTTTTCTTTTTTCGAGTCTTCAGGGTTGGTCCTAAGAAAAGTCCCATAAAATGCGTTCAAATATAAGTACCATCAACAAAATTGAAGCATGATCAGTTTTGAGACCTTTTCGCTTGCAGCCAGTAATCATAGTTCGCCCTGTCCATAGTTGACAATAAAACGGTCTCTTGTAAAATCTTTTGTTTAGACTATTTACTGACAATGACAATCTACTATTTTAAGACAAGCGCATTGTCTGGTTATATTGTGTGAGACACAGGTAGCGGCTGGTCACTGCACGCAAAATACACCCTTAAGGTGATCATGCTTCAACTTTGTCGATAGTACCTTAAATATCCTAGTTGTATTGTGCATTTGCTTGGGGTGTATTATGCATTTCTATATTTTTCATATGTTAGTTAAGGGATGGGAGCCCTATGTGCGAGCCAGAAGGCTAACCTACCTTCAGTTGATCATATTGCTGATTCATCTCAGCAATTGTTTTCTGTATCTCCACAATCCTCTCCTGTGTGAGTTTCTTGAGGATGCTCTCCTGTGGAGTCTCCACCCCTCCTTCAGAGTTCCGCTTTTTACGTTTCGGAGTCTCCACATTTTCTAATAGTGTTCCGTACTGAGCCGCACAGCTGGTATAACATAATTAGTAAGTTGGTGAGAATTTACTACTACTACAAAATGCAATTTTTACACTGGTTTTTATGCTTAGAGTGCCTAATCATTATTTTTTACCCATATTTTCATTTTAATACCCATTTTTTTTTCCAATTTTTTTTAAAGAAAGAAAGAAAAACAGTTATTCTGACTACACAACACACAACATTTTAATAATAAAAAGACTAAATATATCACATAACAAAAGTCTACTATACTACTAAGTTACACGCATTTAATTATGTAAATTAAATAATATAGTGGGCTAGAGTTTGACAGTCACTCACTAGTAAACAAGAAAAAAAAACAAACCTTTTTTGCGAGTACCAGTCTTGAGGTCTATTTGGCTCCCCAACAGTTTTCAAAGCGCGGGAAACCGACATCCAGTTCTGGTCTCCACTCCTGACCACTGCTGACGCTAGGCATAGCTGTTCACGGATATTCCACGTATCTAAAGGAACCCTTTTTAGTTGCAATCTCTCTTGCATAGAACTCATATTGAGGTTATGTATTTACGATTTATCACTAGTGTTCAAAAGAGTTTTAAACGTGAATAGAATAGTTTAGATTCCATTTTTTTTAACCTAACACATTGTAATGTCCAACAAAATCACAACTAATTATTTATTTGACATTTTAATCAATGAAATAAACAAACTGATTTATGATTGATTGATAAAGCTCTCAATTATTTTTTTAGCAACACACTTAGTGTATTTTGCCAGTGTCAAGTTGTGCAGTATAGATTTATCTTCTTCATGACTGTAATTCGTCTTTCGTCAAAAGCAATGAAGCACTGTTTGAATATGGAGTTACCAAAACGCAAAAGTTGTTAGATAACCGCTATATTTAACCAGTTGCAATCAATTTATTGAGACAGATTGCAACAAAAGTACGTGATTTTCCCCGATTGTATGTATAGCCACAGAGAAGATAATATACTATAGTATAGCTATAGAAAGGAAAAGTATGTAATGTCATGATTTTTTTATATTGTTCGAAAATAAATACAAATTAGTTGGTCCAACTCAGAAAAGTCATCCTAAAAATATTTTTCATGTTAGATTATTATTCGTTCGTTAGCTAATGTAGCCCGACCTAGAAGAATTGTAGAAGAAGCAGACATGTTCACACATACAGAGCCACCAACTTATTTGTGAAGTGGCAGAAAATGGAACTACAATACAATCAGTACATGTTGGAACTATTTAGTTTACTATGAACCTTCTTTCATATATATTTTGATAGGCCAATTTGTTTTTTCTTTTTATATTCTTTGTCATTTTTAGTTTGTCATTCATGTTTTAATTATTACAAAATTACATTACTCAGATTTATATTACACATTATTTTATTTGTAATTCAGAGAATACCTATTTAAAAGGCATCAAGTACCTTTGGGTTATGGGCCCAGGGCTCTGAATCTCAAAATTTCTTCTTTAATAGTGTGTTCCAGAAAATTGTAATTTTTATACTTCGAATAAAAATAAAAATGGAAGGAGATTCTTGTAAAAATCCTGTTCCTCATACAAGTGCAAGTAATACTAGTGTAGTACCCTATGTTTCAACTGCACATACAGTAAGTACTCCATCTTTTAAAAAATTAGAAGGGCGTTCGAACTACACAACATGGGCATTTTCAATGGAGATGATGCTGATTGATTGCGGGCTATGGGATTGCGTGAAGCATCCACCTTTAGATAATAGCTCACAAGAAATTTTGCGCTCCGATGACAGAGCCCGATCTAAAATTGGCTTGTGCTGTCACGAAAGAGTCTTCTCCAAAATAATAGGATCTAAATCCGCATTTGAAGCGTGGAATAACTTAAAAAGGGCATACGCAGATGCCGGACTTATTAGAAAGCTCATGTTAATGAAAAAATTAATGAACTGCCGATATATTGATAATATGGAAATCTATGTAAATGAGATTATGTCGACGCACCAACAGTTAGAACAGATTAATCACAAAGTTGATGATTCGTTTCTGGCCATTATACTTCTTTGTGGCCTACCAGATGAATTTAAGCCACTTGTCATGGCGTTAGAACACTCCGGTTCTGCTCTAACTTCAGACAATGTCATTGCTGCACTTGTGAAAGAAGACAGTCGTGATCTAGCCACCTGCAGTAACACACCTGAAGATAGTGCTTTAGTGATGTCATATAATAAATTTAATAGAGACACTAAGAACATATTTTGTAATTACTGCCGCAAACCAGGGCATATAAAAGCAAATTGTAGAATTCTTAAAGCTAAATCTAAAGATGAAAAGGCCGATATTTGCGAGGTAACACTTATGGTTGATGATCAGTCAGTAAGTAAATCTAATTTTGGTAATTCTGAAGTTTGTGAAACTTTTGTAAACTCGTATACTTGTAAACCAACTTTTGAAAAGTCGCTTCTTGTAAAGAGTGATGACTGGTTTATAGATTCCGGGGCTACAAGTCATATGACTAATAGACGTGATTGGCTACATGATACTGAACCTGTCAAGAAAAGTATTAGAGTAGCTAATGATCAAATTATTCTTTCAGATGCCATTGGTACTGTAAAACTAAACACTTCCAATATTACCGATGTTTTGCATGTTCCGAACCTCTCAACGAACCTGCTTTCAGTGAACTCATTGGTAAAGAAAGGAAATGTCGTACTTTTTTCGAAATCTGGAGGAAAAATTATTGATGGAGATACATGTAAGGTATTCGGAAAAGTTTTATGCACAGCCACAAATGTCAATGGTATGTACAAACTTGATTTACCTATTGCTCATGCGAATTTAACAGAAGTTAATGAAAACTCAGCCGATTTGTGGCACAAACGCCTTGGTCATCTGAACTTCAGATCTATGGAATTACTTAGACTACACTTAGCTCTTGGTGTCAGGTATCCAAAGCCTGCTGGATCTATTAAAGATAATTGCATTGCTTGCGTGGAAGGTAAACTTTCAAAACAACCTTTCAAAACGTCAGATTCAAAATCGACAAATTTACTGGAAATTATTCACAGTGACGTTTGCGGATTTATGAGTACCCAATCTTTGGGAGGTGCTTCATATTTCGTGACTTTCACCGATGACTTTTCTAGGAAAACATTTACCTACCTAATTAAACAAAAATCAGAAGTCGTAGAAAAATTCCTCGAATTCAAAAGCTTAGTCGAGAACCAAACTGACAAAAAGATTAAAATACTGCGATCTGACAACGGTGGTGAATATTTGAATTCGGAAATGAAAGAAATTTTGAAACAGTCCGGTATAGTTCACCAAACGACTGTACCTCACAATCCAGAGCAAAATGGTTTAGCTGAACGGGTCAACAGAACTTTAGTTGAGAAAGCAAGATCTATGCTGTCAGAATCTGGTCTACCTAAGATTTATTGGGGAGAAGCAATCAATACAGCGACTTACTTGAAAAATCGCTCACCGACTAAGGCTATTAGAGGGAAAACCCCTGAAGAAATCTGGACAGGAAGAAAAGTTAATCTTTCACATCTTCGTATTTTTGGATGCAGAGTATATGCGCACATACCTAAAATTCTTCGAAAGAAATTTGATGCTAAGGCCAAACTGTGCATATTTGTAGGTTATTGCACCGAAACTAAGGGATACAGAGTAGTTGATCCCGAACATCCAAAAACTCTTATCAAGACAAGAGATGTCAAATTTTTTGAAAAAGACTTTTTATTCAAATCAAAGTCAAATGATCAAAATAATACGATTAATAAAGTTGGAACTCCAGAATCAGAATCCGTCCCTATTATAGTTCAAGAAAATTCTGAAACTATACTAACTGAAGGAGAAGTCAACAATATATTTTCTGAACCTGTAATTCAGGACACTCAAAACATTGAAACTGAACCTTTAACACCGGTAACGGAACTCAGTGATCCTGGAATTGACAACACTGAAGAGGAATTTTATGATAGTTTTACAGAATTTCCGGATAATACTGACAATCAAGTTTCTCAACCTGTTAGGAGATATCCATTGAGAAACAGAATCCCGAAAAAGTGGTCAGAAGATATAGTTCTCTACAAAGCTGAAGAAGATGATATCCCTTCAACCTTTAAAGAAGCCATTCATTCTGATGATAAAAATAAATGGCAAGAGGCTCTTCAAAGCGAATATGACTCACTTGTAACTAACAAAACTTGGGTCCTTGTGGATAGACCTCAAAACAGAAACATAGTTCGTTGTAAATGGGTATTCAAGATTAAGAAAAATGAAAACGGAGAAAACGTACGCTATAAGGCACGATTAGTAGCTAAAGGCTTTACTCAAACATACGGCGTAGATTATGACGAAACATTCGCACCCGTTGCACGTCTTTCAACAGTTAGATTACTACTTGCTTTCGCAGCACAATGGAATATTACAATGGATCAAATGGATGTTGAAACAGCTTTTCTCAACGGTGATCTAAATGAAGAAATATATATGGAACAACCTGAGGGTTTCACTAAAGACTGCAACAAGGGGAAGGTATGCCAGTTAAAGAAAGCACTTTACGGTCTGAAACAAGCGCCTAGACAGTGGAACCTCAAGCTTAACGAAGCAATGATGCAACTTGGAATGAAAAGGTCTGAACATGATCATTGCCTATATTATAAAGTTAATCAAACTTGCATGTTAATTGTTGCAATCTTTGTGGATGATTTTTGCATACTCAGTAATAATGCTGATATGAAAGAAGACTTTAAAAAGAATATTAAACAATTTTTTAAGGTCAAAGATTTAGGAAACTTAAAACATTTCTTAGGAATGAGAATTACAAAAGAGGAAAATGGAATAACTATTGATCAAGGGGAATATATTAAAAAGGTACTAGATAATTTTGCTATGACTGATGCAAAACCTGCTAGTACACCTGCTGATCCTAATTTAAAATTAGTGAATCCTTCAAATGAAGATAAAGAAGCAGCTCAACATTTGCCTTATCAAAGACTGGTTGGATCTCTGATGTATTTGTCTGTAGGAACTAGGCCAGACATTACACATGCAGTAAGTGTGTTAAGCCAGTTTAATTCCAACTATGGGACAATTCACTGGAATGCAGCAAAAAGAGTTCTACGATATTTAAAAGGGACAATGCATTTTAAACTCCAATTCCAGAAGAAAAATATACTCGCACTTACGGGATATACTGATGCCGATTATGGTGCATGTTTAAATGACCGGAAATCCTACACTGGGTATGTGTTTTATTTAAATGGTCCTATATCTTGGGAATCTCGTAAACAACGAACGGTCGCCTTGTCAACAACAGAAGCCGAATATATGGCACTTAGTGATGCTGCAAAAGAGTCCATATACCTCAAAAACATATTAAAGGAAGTGTTTGGTTTGGATAATGGTGTCTGTATTTATAGCGATAATCAGGGAGCTCAAATGCTAACAAAAAACAACATTCATCACTCACGAACAAAGCACATTGATGTTAGACATCATTTTATTAGGGATACTGTTGCTAATGGTATTATTGGTATAAAATATATTCCCACAAATGAAATGAAGGCAGATGTCTTAACTAAGTTTCTATCGAAACAAAGACATCAGTGTTTAACAAAAGGATTAGGTTTAAGTTAACATTTATGATGGCCTATTATTGTATTCAGAAGTAGGGGAAGTGTTGGAACTATTTAGTTTACTATGAACCTTCTTTCATATATATTTTGATAGGCCAATTTGTTTTTTCTTTTTATATTCTTTGTCATTTTTAGTTTGTCATTCATGTTTTAATTATTACAAAATTACATTACTCAGATTTATATTACACATTATTTTATTTGTAATTCAGAGAATACCTATTTAAAAGGCATCAAGTACCTTTAGTACATTTGCCTATCTCATAATTCAGTGTCCATCAGCGCCACCTCTAGTTCACAAATAAGTTGGTGGCACTGTTTAAATATATGTCCAATACAAACCGCGAACACACCAGAGTTGTGGCAGTCACGATTGTTATAACCTCCATCCAAGCTGGTGGATGGTGTCCAAGGAACTTATTATATATATAGTCCAGTCCCTGTGAGTTTAATATTCTGTGATGGTGTGTTTAGTCAGCAACTTTGCTGTGACGTTGCAGTCAAGACACGCGTCAGACAGATTGGAAGCAGATTTGACAGCAAGGTGGCAGCACTGAGAGGATCGTTCGTTGTACGGAATAACAGTGTCCGCCCGCCATTTTGTGTTAATAATTTTTGTTTGAAGGTGCGTCCTCCATTTTTCATACAGACAGTTTTTCTTTTGTGTTTTGTCTGCCTGTCTACCTTTCCTTGCTGCACGAATTTTCAATTCTCTTAGTTGTTTGTTTACAATAATTTTCATTCTAAAGTAATGTGGTTTTTAACTATATTTGTAAATGAGTTTGTTCTTTATACCGTTTACAACTTTCCTTTCAACATTTCAGTTAAACTGAAATTAAAAGACCTTATTATGCATTTCTAAAGTTTTCAAACTTTAATGGGCTTAAAAAAACAAAGGTGTGTGAATGAATTTCAGAGCTTAAATAGTGCATAAACTAAATTTGTATGCAAAAAATAGAATCCGGTGTGCTTGTACATTGTAGAAAAGGAATAAAAATAGAAAAGGGGCAACTAAAGGAGGGAAGAACTTATCATTTAATTTTTTTGAATTATATATTGTATGTCTGTTTGTTCGCGCTCATTTCCTACTGAATGGATTTTCGTGTAGTTTTCACAGCTAGGCAGAGATTAATTTTGTGCAGAATATAGGCGTTGTTTCATAAAAATCGGATGTTATAAATAGTCATTAACAGTTTAAGATTATTGGAATTTACTTTAAACATATTTTAATTTTGTCCACAGATTCTTAATGCTTCACAATGTGGGACCTAAGGGTGTGCCGAGGATGCCTGGTCACCGATACGGAGGGTAAACTGGAGCCTCTCAATAAAATGCTAAAGATGGGGTATCAAGCTTTGACGGGACTTGAAGTAAGTACATATTGACTAGCCCTGTTGGCTAATTTATGGAGCACATTGTGAGGATACCTATCGCTTATGATTTTAATGTTCAAAGACTAAATTTATTTTTATCCCTTTCCCATGTCATCAACTCCCTGCCCTGAACCCAATCATCAGAGGTCGGCGCAATATGTACTCTTTTTCCATTCAGCCCTTCTATCCATCATATCGGCATTCACTCCTTTTTTACTCATATCAGCTTTTACACAATCCAACCATCTCTTTATCAGTCTTCCCCTTCCCGCATATCCATCAACTCACGTTCATATCTCCCTTTCTCATGTACTTTGTTAAAAAGGGACGATAGTATATATTTAACTAATTACATACATTATGTTATTGAACACTAACTTCCGCCCCGCGGTTTCACCAGCGTTCCCGAGGGATCTTATGTTTTCCCGGGATAAAAAGTATCCTATTAATCCAGGTTCCATGTGTTCCAAATTTCATCCAAATCCATTCAGTAGTTTTTGCGTGAAAGAGTAACAACTATACGTACATACACGTACAAACTCACAAACATTCGCATTTATAATATTAGTAGGATAATAGTTAACAATGTTTTCTAGATGAAAGACGGAGATGGCTACCCAACATACTTCTGCCTTGAGTGCTGTGTACATATCAAAAAGGCCTGGGCCTTTAGAAGAAAGTCAAGAAGAGCCTTTTTTGTTATGAGGGAAATTATGATCATACGAAATGAGGTATGCACCTAGTTATTCTATTTGTGTGTTTTTAGGGTTCTATACCTCAAATGAAAAAAATAACCCTGTCTGTGTGTCCATTTTTCTCAGGAAAGAGTGGAAGTGCCAACCTGAAATTAATATCAAATACTAACGTCCACAGTACCTTAGAACTGTAACGAATCAAATATCTAACAAGTTTCTGTCAAAATTTAATTTTACAAGCTTTTATTGCCAACTATATTTTTTTTTGCAGTCTTCAACTACTGGTTAAGACGGTTCCAATGAGCCAGAACTCGATGAGATTGTATTGTTATATTGCGTAGTTCCTATGGCCACCTTCCAGGTCTAGAATCAGATCAGCTCAATGTCATCATAATATTGCATTATCAATATACATTATGTATGCAAAATTTCAGCTCAATCGGAAACCGGTAAGGGGTCAAATTGAACTTGCAAGATTCCATTACAGACAAAGGGACAGGTGAAAGTTAATAAAAGCTTGTAATAATATGGCCAAATACATATATTCATTTGCCTGTTTTTCTGTTACCAATTTAAATGTGATAATTTGAATCTTTTTTTCACAGGTAACCATAAAGGATATACAAACAATAAATCGTGATAAAACACACTTGAATTCAACATCCAGCTACTGGAATTTAAAAAATAATACAATATTCAACATAGACAATACGGAGGATGAAGAATGCTCTATGGTCAAATACACACCAGTCATAAAGAATTTAGTTTGTCACAGTATTGAAGTGATCCCAGATATCACAAACAATATTGAAGAGGATGAGGTTGAAGCAGCTTTAGAAGACACCATAGACAATGTAGATGATGCTAACGACAATGAAAATGACAATATACCAGCAGAAATAGATTTGGAAGATGTGTTTAAGGATTTAAAAGAAGAGAGTAGTGCAGAGAGTGAGTTGGAAGAGATGGAATTAATAAAAGCTGAGAAGCCTGCTGAGAAAAAAGTTGAGAAGAAAAAGGAAACAGTTCAGAATCCTTCAAAGGTTTTCAATTTTAAGGCTTTTGATATCCGGGTAAGTGTTGCTTAAATATATATAATAATATATATATCTATTTTATACTAAAAATAACTAAAATTAAAAAAATTCAGAAACTCCCGAAACTAACTAGAAACTTGGTCATAACTTTGTAAGGGCTAAGCGGATTTTGTTGAAACAGCTATAGAACACTCTTGATTAAGACACCTTTCCAACAAAAAAAACTAAATCGAAATCGGTCCATCCATTCAAGGCCACAGTTAGACACACAGACAGACACGTCAAACTTATAATATCCCCGTCGTTTTTGCGTCGTCGGGAGCTTTTTTCAGACCATGACACCATTATTATTGTGTTGTCATCTGACTTATATTATGTGTTACCAGATTTCAGATCAATTGGGTAGTTGACACTGGTGTCGATTCTGTTGTTTACGAACTTAACTAATATTAGACAAGTCACCTCTCTTTCATTTTAACCTTATTGAAAAAAGATAGAACATTTTTTATGCTGTCAGTTTAATCCATGCCGTCGTAATGTACGGGTAAATAGTCGTGAAACTGACAGGACTAAAATATCTTGCATCCCTTTCTTATATTTACTATTAGAAAGAGATATAGTGAGATTAAATTTATTTAGTTCGTAAACAACAGAATCGGCACCACTGTCAAAAATAAATGACCAAACACTAACCAATGCATAAAACATCTAAAAACACGTGGAAATATCAAATATGTTGTACATTTAATGCTTTTTATGATTTTTAATTACCAGTGGAACCACTAAGAGTAGATGATTTGATGCTGTGAAACTATGACGTCATAATGTAATATTTCATACAAAATTCCATATAAACTATCGTTTTGACATTTATTAAAAAGTAGCTGATTTGATATATCAGTCACCTACCCTATTGAGAACCTAAAATTGACTTGCCGGTTTCTACCTAATACCTACCCATAACCTAACCCATACTAACATGTAAAGTTAAATAAAAGGTGGACCGACGATCTTGTGAGGGTCGCGGGAAACCGCTGGATGCGGGTAGCACAAGACCGGCCATCGTGGAGATCTGCGGGGGAGGCCTTTGTGCAGCAGTGGACGACTTTCGGCTGATATGATGAAAGAGTTTGTTTCTTTGTTTGAATGCGCTAATCTCTGGATGGATTGTTAATCTAACTGACGGACTAATTCGTTTTTTTTTTTTCAACAGGTAAATAACGCATGTAAAGCGCTGAGCAATACGAACATAGTCGTACTATCAGATGTAGATCAAAAGAGCATGCATGTGATAAGGTCTAAGATGCACGGGTTCTTGACAGCCAAGTTTAAGTGTGCACTATGCCTTATTGTGTTCGAAAATATTAATGCATTGATGAAACATGTGGAGGACCATAAGGCTGTAAGTATTTTTTATTTTATAACTAGCATCCGCCCTGCGGTTTCACCCGTGGTGTCTTATGTTTTCCCGGGATAAAAAGTAGCCTATATGTTTTTGCGTGAAAGAGCAACACACATCCATACATACAAACTTACAATTTATAATATTAGTAAAGAAAGAAACACAAAAATCCGTAGAAGAACCAAACTGCCTGACGTAGCCAAAATAATCACTCGAAGAAAGTGGAAGTGGGCGGGCCACATTTGCCGCAGAGATGACTCTAGGTGGGGCAAGAAAGTGCTAGAGTGGAGACCTAGAACGGGACGGAGACATGTTGGGAGACAACCCGCAAGATGGACCGACGACCTCGTCAAGGTGGTGGGAAGGGACTGGATGAGGAAGGCCCAAGATCGTGTAGAATGGAGTGCATTAGAAGAGGCCTACACTCAGCATTGGGTGGGAATAGGCTGAAGAAGAAGAAGAAGAAAGAAAGAAAGAAATAATAGTATTATAATTTATTTGCAGTAAGGTGATTTTTTACTGTTTATAAACCTGTGTTTGACCACAATTTCACTGTGGTCAGAGATGATGCCGATGGTGGTAAGCACACAAAGTCTAAAAGGGACTACTCAAGTGGAAAATCAGTCGCCAAGCGCCATCACTGGATGGTGCCTTCCACCAGCTGCATTTGAAAGATAACACATGACGTTCGACCAATCAGCGCGCAAGATGCGTTCCGGCGGACTCGAGTTTGACATGGATGGATTATACACTATCGAACATCAATACGTTATATTGTAAGCAGTATCGCGCAGTTCACAATCTCGCGAGATAGATTATAAACTTTATTTATTAGAATGTGAAGTTGTTTGCACTCTGTCACGCAAAAACTACTGAACGGATTTTGATGAAACTTGGCACATAGATACCCTGGAATAACATATAGGAATTTGGGTGAAGCCGCGGCGGATAACTGAAGATTGTTACCAAATATATATTTAAATGAGATATATGATTTTATTTCAGTGGCAGGGCGACTACGTATGTTCTGTGTGCAAGAATAAATTTTCCACAGAAGAACAGTTGCATATACATAAGGTTGAAAATCATCTGTACGAATATACTTGCAAAATTTGTTCGCAAATAATGTATACAGTGTAAGTATTGCATATGATTCTTACTATACGATTGCCTGAAAAAAAGGGCGGTATGTTTTTTTTCACGCTGACCGTACTTTTTTCAAATATGCCGATCGTAAACTCAAAAGCAAGGGTTTCAACCTTTATTTATTTATTAGTACATGCTAACTCATAGTCTACTCAAAACACCAGCATTCTAGTTTATAAAAAATACTCATAAAAATTTAAGGTAGTTCTTGCTGACACGTCCTGTATACCACTAACTACTTTTTTTTTACGGGTATTATAAGTTTGACGTGTCTGTCTGTGGCATAATAACTCCTGAGCGGATGGACCGATTTTGATTTAATTATTTGTGTTTGAAAGGTGTCTTAATCGAGAATGTTCTTTGCAGTTTCAAGAAAATCCGCTCAGCCGTTTGAAAATTATGACCAATTTTCTAGTGAGTCTCATTTAAGCATGTAATTATACTATAATTTCTTATAATACTATTATGATTGCGTTCACAGTATAGAGGTGATAAAACACAACGAGGAAAAACACCCGGAAGTGTTGAAGAGTACATTGTTTAAAATGACGTCATTGAAATCTCACTTCAAGTACATAAGATTAAAACATAATAGTATGTACGCTCACAGTACTAGTATACTATCCTGTAAGTCATGTATGAAGCATTTCAGGACTCGACATGACTTCGCTGATCATGTATCCAATCATGAAGGTGTAAGTTTATCCTATTTTATTATATTACTAGTAGACCCTACCTACCTACTCCTAACTACCTCTACCTGCCCCTACCTACCTCTACCTACCCCTAACTACCCCTACCTACTCCTACCTACCCCTACCTACTCCTAACTACCTCTACCTACCCCTACCTACCTCTAACTACCCCTAACTACCTCTACCTACCCCTAACTACCCCTACCTACTCCTACCTACCCCTACCTACTCCTAACTACCTCGACCTGCCCCTACCTACCTCTACCTACCCCTACCTACTCCTAACTACCTCTACCTGCCCCTACCTACCTCTACCTACCCCTACCTATCTACCTACCCCTACCTAACTAACTACCCCTACCTAACTAACTACCCCTACCTAACTACCTAACCCTACCTGCCCCTACCTATTTCTTTAGATAACCTATTGGGCGTCAGCCATCTGACAGCGGAGGTCACTGATAGCTAGCTAACTTTGTTTTTCCACATGAAATTCTCAAAATAAGTTCCCAGAAACAAAAGCGTTAAATGCCGTCACACGGTTGTCCACTATAAATGGAAATCTATTAAAGCTGTATTAAACGGTGGCGACGCTCAATAGGATTTACAATACTAGCTGTTCCGCGCGGTTTCACTCGCGATCCCGGGATAAAAAGTAGCCTATAACCTTCCGTAATAATGTAGCTTCCTATTAGTGAAATATTTTTTCAAATCGGTTCAGTATTTTCTGAGCCCATTCAATGCAAACAAACAATCAAATCTTTCCTCTTTATAATATTAGTATAGGGTAGTTGAAATTGTCAAAAATGACCAAACACTAACCAATGCATAAAACATCTAAAAACACGTGGAAATAACAAATATGTTGTACATTTAATGCTTTTTATGATTTTTAATTACCAGTAGAACCACTAAGAGTATATGATTTGATGCTATGAAACTATGACGTCATAATGTAATATTTCATACAAAATTCCTTATAAACTATCGTTTTGACATTTATTAAAAAGTAGCTGATTTGATATGTCAGTCAACTACCCTATTATAAATTAATGTTGCATTAATTTACAGAAACCACTTTACTACTGCGACATTTGCCTCAAATGTAATCGTTCAAAGGGCGGGCTTCAAGAGCACATGATCAAATTCCATTTATATAGTTATCGGTGCAAACAGTGTGCGCAAAAGTTCCCCAATAGGTAAGTTCTATATGTTTAAATTCCGTACCGTTTATGGAGATCGAGGTTTTTTTTATGTCAGAAGGTTGATAAGCAGGCAGGCGGTCCACCTGATGGTAAGTGGTTACCGTCGCCTATCGCCATTTGCAATACCAGAGCCTTGCTAATGTGTTGCCGACCTGTTACAATGCGAAGGCAACTGGCTCTCAAGTGCAACGCCGGAACACACCGGTAGGTGCTTGGTGACAGATTTTCAACTTGAGGGTGGTAGCCAGACAGACGGGTACTACAAAGTACCCTACCACCGTGCTATGGTTTCCTCACGATGTTTTCCTTCCCGAAAGCTCAAGCTTATTGTAGGATTCGAACCCACAACCTTAGTCGCGGCATCCGACGTCACTACCACTGAGCTATCATCGCCTTAAAAATGGTGGATGATTCCTTAGATGAAGTGAAGATTTCCGGCAGGCTGGGTCATCGTGCCTTGGGACCGCCCTCCAATTGTTGATGTTGGAATCTTGTATATATGTGAATGCGCGAACAAACTCCACTAGCGCGATGTAGCTTGTATGTAGATAGTGTTGATATATTGCAGCGCCATCTATCCATCGGTATCTGAACTATGTAGTTGACAAGGGTCGCTACACGTTTTTAGGCGATGGTAGCTCAGTGCTAGTGACGTTGAATGCCGAGATGAAGGTCGCGGGTTCGAATCCTACGATGAACTTGAGCTTTTGGTGAAGGAAAACGTCGTGAGGAAACCATAGCACGGTGGTAGGGTACTTTGTAGTACCGCCCTCAATTTGAAAATTTGTCGCCAAGCACCTATGTTCCGGCAATGAGTCACAACAACACATCAAAGTATTACACTAAAATAATAATAGTTTTTGTTTCATCGAAATCGGGCCAGGATTTACGAAGTTACGTTGTAAAATTTTCACCACTTTTTTTTTTAATTTGTGTCCCCTTTGCGCGCTGAGTGACGTCGACGCTGCGAGTGTCGTCATAGAGTACGTCAGTGCAGCGCAGTCGAGCAACAAATCCTTGGGGTCCAAAAACGATGGGGTGTATGTGTGTCTGTCCGTGGCATCGTAGCTCCCGAACGCATGAACCGATTTTGTTTTTGTTTTTTTTGTTTGAAAGGTGAATTACTCGAGAGAGTTTTTAGCTATATTTCAAGAAAATCCGCTCAGCCGTTTGGAAATTATCACCAATTTACTAGTGAATGTTGGGGGTTTCTTTAAATTAATTATTAAATGTTTGATAACCGTATCAGTAGTAACACATGTGTTGTTGTAAATACTTTCAAACGTTTTGTATTTTGGAGGGACGCGCCATGTTATCGTAGTTAATCTCGCTGCAAAGTAGAAGCAATATACTGTGTCTGCAACGTGCACAGAATGGTATTCTTCGAGCTATAGTGAATGCGCCCTGGTTCACCAAAAATGATGAAATCCATCAGTACCTAAATGTGCGTACTGTCTCGGAAGAAATAGAAGAGAGTAAAAAACGTTACTCTGAACGTTTGGCTGTTCACCCAAATGCACTCATCAACGACATGCTCAATACTGCCAACGATGTCGCTCTACTAAAAATCTGAAGTGAAAGGGAAGACTGGGCAGTGGCCTAGCCCCCGACATGCCAATTATCAGGCACCGAATCCGATTATAGTCTCCCGAATCTATACTAAAAAAAAAAAAAAAAACGCTGCACGGATCACTGAAATGATGTTTTTTTTTTCAGGTACAAAGCAAGAAACCACGTTCGCAGTGGTTTTTGCCGACAGACAAGTCAAGTTATCAAGTGTGATATTTGTCACGCGAAAACTACGTAAGTGTTATAATTTAACTAGTGCCGATTCTGTTGTTTACGAACTTAACTAATATTAGTCAAGTCACCTCTCTGTCATGTTAGCGTTATTGAAAAAAGATAGAACATTTTTAAAGCTGTCAGTTTAGTCCATGCCGTTTTAATATACGGGTAAATAGTCGTGACCAATAATGATCGCGCTTAAATTCACGTTGAAATAAGTGATTGGACTAATCTGACAGGACTAAAATATCTTGCATCCCTTTCTTATATTTCTTATTAGAAAGATATATAGTGAGATTAAATTTGTTTAGTTTGTAAACAACAGAATCTGCACCACTAATAGACAAATAAATTAAAATTAAACAAAGTTATACAAAGTCACTATCTATATGACTAATAATAAACCCCGAGAACGCGGGGAACACTAGTTCGGAGATAAGCGTGGCTATAATTAATGTATGTTCGTTTGTTTGTAGGTCGAAACTAAACTTGATGGGGCATCAAATGTACATGCACTACAGCCAGGTGTACCTCTACGAGTGCAACTTGTGCGGACACTCGTACACTACTCTCGTCTCGCTCTACAAACACCAGATTACCATACATAAATATATTGTGAGTGCTTTTCAACATTTTTTAACTTTACTCGTAATCATTTCACTTCACTGGTGCACTTGTATTGATAATTATTGGACAAAATACGACCTGTACGCGCAGCACTAGCGCATGCGCTCAATTAGGGCGAGCGCGGTTGGCAACACTGGGCGCAAGAACACACCGGAAGATAAAGTCTGGTCGCGAAGCAGGAAGAATTTCGTTCCTCTTTACCTACTGACAGTGGTCGAAAACATTTTTATATTAAGTGTGGTTTGCATGAAATATTTGAAGGATAGAAAAAAACTAGCTAAACACTAAATTTTCATTGTGACTCAAGGCCAACCAAAAAACCAGACGCAAACAAGAACAAACCTTACGGTCTCAATTAAACGGTTTACAATCCCTGGCGACAGCGGTCATTGCATCTGTGCGAGCGAGACGCATTATATTTACGGGGGAAGTGACAGAGATGGGTATTAATAGGTTATCGTACGAAATTCTTTCTGCTCCGCGACCGTACTTTAGCTACCTCAAGTCAGACGATCAAGTGCGCACGCGTGTTAATTATAATACTAAAATACTTGGTACACACGGCCACAGATCAAGTTACACACTGCGGCACCTTATGCGGTTGTAATAGGAGCTATTTTACAACTTGATTAAAAATGTGTAGCTTGATCTGTGGCCGTGTGTACCAAGTATTTTAATAAATTCATAAATGTTATTAAGTTTGTTCAATTTATAAACAAACTCGCCTCTTGTCTGTCCACCTGTCTGTCTTTGATTATCTATATCTATACTAATCTCCGAAACTACTGAACCGATTTGAAAAATTATTTTACTAATAGGAAATTACATTATCCTCGAAGCTATAGGCTACTTTTTATCCCGGGAACGCGAGTGAAACCGCGGGGAACAGCTACTATCTTATAAAACTTAAAATTCATGATTTTATATGAAAATAAATCGAAAAGGCAACGTCACTTCGCAAGTTCCTGCTAAAAAGTCCAAGTATATTATATTGGTCTATAATACGGAATATACATGATATTTCTTTTGCTTTAATAAAAGCTCATTCATATAAGAAACGGTAGGAAAAAAAATATGTATTTACAAAAAAAGTAGTATATGTAGTATATCAGTTATCTGCATTCCATGGTACAAGCTCTGCTTAGTTTGGGATCAGTTAACCATGTATGAAACATGTCACAGAATATTTATTTGACGATAGGTGTCGCTACAAAGATATAGATAGATCATTATTTTCCCTTCGTTTCAGAGTCCCATGGACCCCATGTTAGGGGATCCTGAGCACACTTGCCGCATATGCAACTATCAGTTTTATTCAAGGAGAGCATATCAAAAACATGTCGTGCGCGCTAACCATCCGGAGGTCCTACAATTTGGGTAAGAATTATTTAATAACTAGCTGACCCGGCAGACGCTGTCCTGCCCTGAGAACAAAAATAAAACTGGGACCTACCTACCTATCCCTACCTACCTCTACCTACTCCTACCTTCCTCTACCTACCCCTAACTACCCCTACCTACTCCTACCTACCTGCCTTTTTTCCTCTTTTATATATATAGATAATAATAAATAAATATCCTGGGACATTGTTCACACACGGTTATCTGATCCCAAACTAAGCAGAGCTTGTACTATGGACAACCAGATAACTGATATACTACATATACTACTTTTGTTTTTTTGTAAATACATACTTATATAGATAATTACACCCAGACACAGGACAAACAGACATGTTCATGCACACAAATGTTTGTCCTGGATGGGAATCGAACCCATGACCAGCGGCGTGATAGGTATAGGTATCTGATGATTTATTTACTAGTTGGCCCGGCAAACGTTGTCCTGTTCTGAGGATAAAAAAACTGGGACCTACACTTACATACCTACATCTACCTACCTATTTTTTTGTGATTCTTAGGGTTCCGGAACTCAAATGAAAAAAACGGAACCCTTATAGGATCACTCGTGCGTCTGTGTGTCCGAAAATATTGAGTTGAAATTTGGTACACATATGTAAGTCGGTGACCCAAACATGGACGTGTTACGTAAATAAATGAATTTCAAACATGGGGCCACTTTTGGGGGGTGACAAGAAAGTAAATAAAAAAAAAACGTTAAGCAAACTATATTGTCTGACATGACACATGTGAAAAGAGTTTTAATCGAGAGTGTTCTCATCTATGGTTGAAAATTTTGAACAATTTTCTAGTGAGTTTTGAAATTTTCTGAAAAAAAAAAATATTCATTTTTTTTTTTAAATATTTTTCTTTTATTTCTGTATTAATAAAATGAATAATTTTAATTATATTTCCAGCAACGCGTGCCGCCCCTGTAGGAGGCTATTCGATTCTGAAGAGCAACGCAAAAATCATGCGTGTTCCCGGACTACGCGTTTGGAATATCCCAGGGTTTGCGATTTGGTAAGTACTTTTTGTATTGTTTTGTCATCCCAATAAAATAATGAACTTTCTTTTTATGTCAGAAGGTTGATAAGCAGGCGGTCCAGCTGATGGTAAGTGGTTACCGTCGCCTACTGCCATTTGTAATACCAAAGGTATTGCCAATGTGTTGCCGACCTGTTACAAAGCCGAGAAGGCAACTGGCTCTCAAGTGCATTTGCCGGAACACACCGGTAGATGCTTGGCGACAGATTTTCAACGTGAGGGTGGTAGCCAGCCAGGCGGGTCCTACCAAGTACCCTACCACCGTGCTATGGTTTCCTCACGATGTTTTCCTTCACCGAAAGCTCAAGCTGATTGTAGGATTCGAACCGCACGACCTTCGTCGCTGTATCCGACGTCACTACCACTGAACTTTTAAAAAAACCGGTCAAGTGCGAGTCTGACCGAGGGTTCCGTTTTTTCCTATGTTACTCTAAATACCATAGACTTGTTATAGGTTGTCCTGTAATCTATAGGTAATAGGTAAAGAACTATTTTCTTTATTTTTTTTTTAATTTTTGCTCCATCAGTTTCGGAAATAAGGGGAGGGGAATAACTGAATATTTGTATTTACAAAATTTCTAAACAAGAAACAAATGCTATAAAAGACATTGGAATAGAAAACTCGTGAAGTAATTAGTACTAATTACCCGACTGCAGCAAAAGTAAAATGATTATCGTTTTATTTAAAAAAAAAGAAATAGACTTGGGATATATAATTTTTTTTTAAAGTACCTATTTTAAGTATGAAAACTTTACATAATTTATCTAGGAATATTGTAATTGGCTGAAAGACGTCCACTGCTGGACAAAAGCCTTGTGGACGACTTTCAGCTGACATGATGATTGTAATTGGCTTAATTTAAGGAAAAACTCCTATTATTTTTAATTGTTACTTTAAAAAAAATCTGTAATATAACTTAAAGCCTCGGATTTTTACAAATGTTGTTATTGATTTATAATTTTTATTTTCAGTGCGACCAAATATTGATTGATGATAGTGAGAGAGAGAAACATTACACGGCGTATCACCCCCAACAGAGCTACGCAAAAAGGACGCTCTGCCAGATATGTGGGAGACTCGTAAGTATAGACCGCGCGCGAGCTCCGAGGAATCATAAGAAATGTTGATGTAATCAGCTAGAGTTGTGTTTTAGTCGATATTACGTCATTATTATTAATACCGAACCATCTTTAGCCTCTAGAGTGCATTTTATTAACTGTGAAATTTCTATGAGGATAATATGTGCTTGAAAAAAAAAAAACAAATAGTATCACAAAATTTCTAAATGAATCTTTTGCAATCAGAATAATCAGAACTTGAAGTATTTGATATTCTATCGTCACTTACTTCAATAATAAATGAGTCGACAACATTCTCCAACAGCAGGGCTATTATAAAACACAGCCCCCGATTCCTCGGAGTTTGCGCGCATCATATCTGATGTTTTCGCGTGTTTTTGATGTTTTATACACTGGTTAGAGTTTCAATACTGTCAAACAACCTATTTTTTGACAGGCCAGTTGGCGTAGTTGGTGAAGACACTATCTATTGCGCTACGGGTCGTGGGTTCGATTCCCATACAGGATATTTGTGCATGAACATTTCTGTTTGTTAAATCTGGGTGAATATCTAGTATGTAATTTAAAAATGTTTAAAAAGTAGTATATGTAGTATATCAGTTAACTGGTTGTCCATAGTACAAGCTCTGCTTAGTTTGGGATCAGATAACCGTGTGTGAACAATGTCCCAGGATATTTATTTATTATTTTTATCTATATCTAATACCTTTAAACGAGCAATTCTTGTATATATATAATATACTAGCTGTTCCGCGCGGTTTCACTCGCGTTCCCGGGATAAAAAGTAGCATATAACCTTCGGGAATAATGTAGCTTACTATTAGTGAAAAAATTTTTCTAATCGGTTCAGTAGTTTCGGAGCCAATTCAATGCAAACAATCAAATCTTTCCTATATATCTTATAATCTGAATCTCGGAAACGGCTGCAACGATTTTCATGACATATGAAGTATGCAGAGGGTTTCGGGGGCGATAAATCTATCTAGCTAGGTTTCATTTCCAAAAAACACGATTTATCAAAAAACAAACGAGCAAAGCTATATCCAGGTACTTAATTTTTATTTTTTTATCTACTCTCATATCGTAAAGTTCTAATTATGAAATCAAAAACAGTACTTTAATGACCCACTTTAGGCACACCCGTGTATAATGATTCATTATAGTACAGTTGTGGTCCCAAGATAATGCTATAATAGTAGTTTATGATACTGTTGCATAATAGGGGTTATTAACTACGAGTGTGAGTTTAAGTACCGAGCCGTAGGCGAGGTTCTTAATAGTATCACACGAGTTTTTAATACCTAATTATGTGCAGTATCATACAGTACTTTATCTAAACTCATATAAATAATGTAATTTTTAAAAATTGAATTTCTACCAACTTTGCAAAAAAAAAAAAAAAAAATTGCTATTTTGTGTCATTTTTGGTCAAAATGAATGATATACTTAATCAAATCCGTGTTGCCAACTCCCAAAAATTCTTACCTCGTAAAGTTCAAGTTACAAAATTTGTGACATTGTCATCGTCAAATTGAATTGATACTGATTGATTATACTATTGATAGGTCCAAAGTGTACTTTAATAGAAAAAAAGTTATTTTATAGCATTATCTTGGGAACAACAACTGTACTATAATGAATCATTATACACGGGTGTGCCTAAAGTGGCTCATTAAAGTACTGATTTTGATTTCATAATAAGAACATTACGATATGAGAGTAGATAAAATAACTTTTTTTCTATTAAAGTACACTTTGGACCTATCAATAGTATAATCAATCAGTATCAATTAAATTTGACGATGACAATGTAACAAATTTGTTGACTTGAAATTTAGAGGTAAGAATTTTTGGGAGTTGGCAACACGGATTTGATTAGGTATATGATTATTGTGTCTGTTTATTGTATTGTTTTTGCCTACATATATCATTTTGACCAAAAAAGTCACAAAAATAGCATGTTTTTTTTTTTTTTTTTTGCAAAGTTGGTAGAAATATATTTTTTTAAATTACATTATTAATATGAGTTTAGATAAAGTACTGTATGATACTGCACATAATTAGGTATTAAAAACTCGTGTGATACTATTAAGAACCTCGCCTACGGCTCGGTACTAAAACTCACACTCGTATTTAATAACCCCTATTATGCAACAGTATCATAAACTACTATTATTTCATAAACATGACAATATTATACAGCATTGAAGCACCTTAAAAACCTGTATAGGTTTGTCTAAGGTGTTACATTCCTCGAACTTATTCCTACAAATTTAACCAACAGGTATCAAAGTTTCGTTACGGCAGACATATGAGGAATCACTCGGGTGACTTACTGGACAAGTACGAGTGTAGCCGATGCGATCCGGCTACTTCCTGGCCCAACGTGTACGGCTACGTGGAACATGTCATCGCGAGCCATACGCACAAACCCTACCACTGTACCGTGTGCTACGCCGCTTTTAGGTATAAAAGCGTATGCAGAGATCATATACTTAAGGTTAGTAGTATAGCATAATGGTTGTAGCGTAGCTTCTCTCTGCACTTGCAGCCCCCTGGCCAAGTTATAATAGGCTAGTTGACACTGTCAAAAATAAATGACCAAACACTAACCAATACATAAAACATCTAAAAACACGTGGAAATATCAAATATGTTGTATATTTAATGATTTTTATGATTTTTAATTACCAGTTATTGATGCTATGAAACTATGACGTCATAGTGTAATATTTCATACAAAATTCCGAAAAAACGATCGTTTTGACATTTATTAAAAAGTAGCTGATTTGATATGTCAGTCAACTACCCTATTGTATGAAGTTAATGTATATTTAGACAAGCCAGTTGGCGCAGTTGGTTAAGACACCACCGATCACGCCGCTGGTCGTTGGTTCGATTCCCGTCCAGGACAAACATGTTGTGTGCATAACATGTCTGTTTGTCCTGTGTCTAGGTGTAATTATCTATATAAGTATGTATTTACAAAAAAAAGTAGTATATCAGTTATCTGGTTTCCATAGTACGCTCTGCTTAGTTTGGGATCAGATAACCGTGTGTGAAGAATGTCCCAGAATATTTATATTTATTTAAAACAAAAACTGTAATTACATAAATTAAAAAAAAAAAGATCCACCAAAAAAAAAGCCTTGCTGAGTTTCTTGCCGGAGTCTTCTCAGTTCAAGTGTATGTGGAACCGGTAGTAGAGTCTATTGTAAAACTGTAACTGTTGACATTCATAAGTGTCTTATTAGGGCCTAAACTGAATAAATGAGTTTTGTATTTGTTTTTAAATAGGCCGTATAGGCCGCGACCTAGGGGCGGCAGATTTCAGAGGAAGCCCTTGTTAAAGGGGCGGCTGGTACTACACGGGCCTAGGGCGGCTAAGACTTCCACTGAGCTGATCAAAAACTATTGAATACGTATTTTTTATTTTATCAAATAAATAAAAAAAATACAAAGATAAGTCGCATCAAAGTTCAGGAGTGGCGCTTGTGACGTCACGTCTCTGTAAAATGTGTACTAAGACGTGACGTCACGTGAAATTTTAACGCCCTGTATCTTCTTTATTTTTAGTTTTCGGTACTAAAGACAATATAATTATGGGTCCAATATATTTTGGTAATCTAACTGACGGACTAATTAGATTTTTTTAGTCATCACCCCTATTACAGAAACAAACATTCATACATTACAAAGTTTTCATTTATAATATTGATAGTACTATATACAGTTACTTTTTTTAAGAAGCGATTTACTGTTTTAAATCCTAAAATTAAAAATTACGGCGGGTAATTTTACGCCGCAGGTAGTGGGTTCTATTCCCATCCACGAAAAATATTTGTATGTTTGTCCTGACAAATGTATCAGTTATCTGGTTGTCGATAGTACAGGCTCTGCTTAGTTTGGGATGAGATAACCGTGTGTGAACAATGTCCCAGGATTAAGTTAAGCTTTCCTTTTTTACAGGCACACGAGCCGGCCAAGCTGTATGTATGTAGGCACTGTGAACAACCCTTCGCTCACCGCGACTACCTAATAGACCACTCTAAAACCGTACATAATGTAAAAATGAGAAAAATAAAACAAGACAGATTAAGAAAAAATATTTACGTATACCCACATATGAAAATCGACGTGTCACTTGTAGAAACTGAAATACTTAAAATAATAAAATTTGATTTATATGATTATATACATAAAAAATATGAGGAATTGGATGATCCAACTAATCATTTGATAACTGATACGTTTTTCCAACGTACTCAACCTTCGACTATGAAACGTAGAGCTCCGTATACTGGCGCTAAAAAAGTTAAAAAACCCAAGTTAAGTGTCGATGATATCAAAAAAGAAGAATGTATTGTTACAACGAGAACAGTAATATTTGATAAAAGATCTAAATCTAAAACGGGAGCAAATGAAAACAAACATGTTTTAAAAGTAGAGGAAAATGTGGCTTATGGTACAGAAGATATGGGCTATAATGAATCTGTTCTCGCGAGTGAATTTCTCGTACATAACAAAGATATTGATAAGAAAGAAGATAAGATTGACGCTTATGAGAATGGTGTTAAGGTTGACGCTTATGAGAATGATGTTATTCAATATGGAGATGATAATAATAGTGAAGTGAAAAATATATTGCCAAATATAAAGAATGAAATGGTAGGAGAATCCCAGGTTCCCGGTGTAATAGAGGAAACAATTGAACAAGAGTTAGAAGTGTTCGACATTGATGGTCAAAATTATGTAATGCTAGACGGTATTCTATATAAAGTGGAGACGGAGTAGTGTATTATTAAATAAATTAAGTTTTAATGATTTTTTTTCTAAATTGCATTGTTTTATTTATCTATACTAATGGAAAGCTGAAGAGTTTGTTTGAACGCGCTAATCTCAGGAGTTACTGGTCCAATTTAAAAAAATATTTCTCTAATAGAAAGCTGCATTATCCCCGAAGGTTATGAGCTACTTTTTATCCCGGGAACGCGAGTGAAACCGCGGGGAACAGCTAGTCATATATAAAAGTGAATCCCTATTTCCTTTTGTCACGAGATCACACGTGAACGGCTGGACCAATTCGCTAATTAATTTTTTGGTTGTCATGAAAAAAAATCTGTAGGTAGTATAGTTAGGGAGGTTTCTTTTATTCTTTGGGCAGGACAATATCTGCGGAGACAGCTAGTTTATCATTAAAAATCCGAGGTTCCACAAGCGACAATAGGAAATATAGTTACACTATGCTCAAACTGAGCAAATTAAATTCTGGGATATTAAATAAAATACTTCAGTATTACTTGTTATATACTTTACCGTTTATTATGCTATGCCTATTGTCTGTTTGGCTGGGGTCCAAAATTATTTCAATTTGTTCCACCTTTTCCAATTCATCTTCAATTTTAGACTCGTCAGAAGGTAGATTAAAATCTAATTTCTCAACAACCTTCCTCGTAAGCGAATCTGTTAATTGGTCTATTAGTTTTGATTGAGATAGGCTGTCAATAATGTTAGTCAAATTAGTGGCGTCGTCGTCAGTTGCATTTAGTCCGACCCCGGATTCAGCTCCGCTCCGTCCACTCTTGATTTCAGTTCTGTGCAGTCTATTTTCGGCTTCAAAAGTGTTATGTCTGCTCCCGGCTTCAGTTCTGCAAAGTCTTTTCTCAGCTTCAGAAGTGATCTGTCCGCTCCCAGCTTCAGTTCTGTAATGTATGTTCTCAGCTTCCGTTGTGATCTGTCCGCTTCCAGCTTCGGTTCTGTAATGTCTGTTCTCAGCTTCCGTTGTGATCTGTCCGCTTCCAGCTTCGGTTCTGTAATGTCTGTTCTCATCTTCAGTTGTGATCTGTTCGCTCCCGGCTTCAGTTCTGTAATGTCTGTTCTCAGCTTCAGTTGTAATTAGTCCGCTCCCAGCTTCAGTTCTGTAATGTCTGTTCTCAGCTTCAGTTGTGATCTGTCCGCTCTTGGCTTTAGTTCTGTAATGTCTGTTCTCAGCTTCAGTTGTGATCTGTCCGCTCTTGGCTTTAGTTCTGTAATGTCTGTTCTCAGCTTCAGTTGTGATCTGTCCGCTCGTGGCTTCAGTTCTGCAAAGTCTGTTCTCAGCTTCAGTTGTGATCTGGCCGCTCCTAGCTTCAGTTCTGTAATGTCTGCTCTCAGCTTCAGTTCTGTAATGTCTGTTCTCAGCTTCAGTTGTGATCTGTCCGCTCTTGGCTTTAGTTCTGTAATGTCTGTTCTCAGCTTCAGTTGTGATCTGTCCGCTCTTGGCTTTAGTTCTGTAATGTCTATTATCGGCTTCAAATGTGATCTGTCCGCTCTCAGCCTCAGTTCTGTAAAGTCTGTTCTCAGCTTCAGTTGTGATCTGTCCGCTGTTGGCTTCAGTTCGGAGCGGTCTGCTGGCGGTTTCGGTTGTTATATTTCCGCTTTCGGTTTCGCTTATATTCAGTCCGTTTTCGGCTTCAGATTCGTTCATACTGCTTTCGGCTTCAGATTCGTTTAGTCCGCTCTCGGTTCCGTTTGTGTTCAGTCCGCTTTCGGCTTCAGTTTCGTACCTTCTCTCAGTTTCAATTTCGTACCGTCCGTTTTTGACTTTAGTTCCATTTCGTCCGCTCGTGGCATCAGTTCTGTAGTCAGTTTTAGTTTTATACAGTCCGCTCTGGGTGTCAGTTCCGTACAGTCTGCTCTTGGCTTCAGTTTCGTTCAGTCCGTTCGTGATTAGATCGTTTGTGTATTTTACGACGTTTTCAAGTAACAGTTGCTTGAAGTCCTCTCGAAGGCTTGACTTGGTGACTGTTCCTCGTACTAAGGTAACTGCAATTTATAAAAGAAATGTAAACTTTTAATGTGTTTGACATGGTAAGAGAAGTAGAAAAATCAGGAACAAACATCCATACATTCTCACAAACTTTCACTTTAAATATTATACTAGGAAACCTTCCAAACCGATTTTAGGCTGAGATCTATAGAGCGTACTTAGGTATTTAAAATGTCATCTTCGAATCTCTGAGTGCTAAGCAAGCCTAAGCGCACCTAATCGACGACTTAACAAAAACTTGGCTACAAATTAAAACACACAAATACTTACTTTATTCTGTAGGTTTATACCCTAAGTAAAGTCTGAGCAAAGTCTAAGCACGCTCTATACTCTAGACTATTTATTCATAAGGGCTTGCAAAGGTCTGAATAACAATGATTTTGAGGCAGGTTGAAAGAGAGGAAAGGATTAGGAAGAATAAATTAAAGCACCCGTACCTAAATTATGGTCTAAATTAAACGCACGTTAACTTACATAGAACTATAATAAGTAAATGCATTTGATTAAAATAAATTCTCTGCACCGCGCTAGGAAATCGAACGCATGGTATGACATAGAATAAATTGGTTTTAGGGTACCGTAGAATTCTGAAAACAATCGCAGAAAAACATAAGAGGAAAGATGCCCGTTTTATTGAATTTGAGTAGTAAAAATTACACGTCGAATGAAGTTACTGGGCAAGCCCATCCAGGAATATTTTTTTCGTTATTATGGATTTAAAAAAAATTCATGGACAGACTGACATCGAACATTCGAACGAGGCTACCCAATTATGCCAGGTTTCACACACTAAAATGTAATATATTTATGTTAACTTTTTAAATAAACTCTATATATATATTTATACTAATAATAAAGCAGAAGTTTTTTTGTGTGTTCGAACGCGCTAATCTTCGGAGTTACTGTTCCGATTCTAAAATTTTTTTTTACTAATGGAAAGCTACATTACAACCAAATATAAAAGTGACCTTTAATTTAACCATATTTTAGCATACTTACATTATTTATACGGAATCTCATAAGTTATACTTGTATAGGTACCTATGTACGTAAGTATTTTTATCACAGAGCAAATGTACCTACCTATAAATATCAGTTTATTTATTTACCTACAATAAAATAGAGAGTTACATATTATGTTGTTGATAGTACATGTGATCAGTAAGTTTTATATGTACATTTCATCTATTATGTATAAAATAATCAACTGTCACAAAATTTGTAAAACCTCCTTCAAAGACAAAAAATAAGGAACTGGCGAACAAAAGCGGAGTTGTACACTCTGAATGTTTTTTTTCATGGTTTCTTACTCTCTAAACCCACCATGGGCGTACCGAAGGGGGCCAGGGGAGGGCAGCTGCCCCCTGCAATTTTTTTACAATATTATCATGCCGTGCCCCCCCCCCCCCCCCCCTAGGCCAAAACGTGAAAAGCTAGGTACGCCCTTGGGGTTCGTTAGATTATTTTGCTTCAAAAGTGGTTCATAAGTACCTATAGAAACCGGCGTTTAAAAAGTCTGGTTTCGTGCAATTTTCAGCTAATTTAGAATGTAACCACACCTGAGGACACCCGAATGGGGTACGAACCTCTGCTCAGGGCATTACCGGGGAAGGGGCCTGAAGGGGAGGGTTTAGTACGATTTACGACTAATTGGAAGTGTGATGTATAAAACATTAATTTTCTGGGAGCACACTTATAGCAGTTGGTACAAATTCATAATTAGGTACCTTTAAACCGAATAGGGATGACGACTAAAAAATGTAATTAGTCCGTCGTCAGTTAGATTACCAAAAAATATTGGACATATTTTGTCTTGAGTTTCGAAAACAAAAAATAACGAAGATACAGTGCGTTAAAAATTCGCGTGACGTCACGTCTTAGTACACTTTTTAGAGAGGGATGACGTCACAGCCCCCCACTCCTGAACTTTGATCCGACTTATCTTTGTAATTTATTATTGACTAGCGACCCGCCCCGGCTTGGCCCGGTTTTTCTCAGCTTTTCTGTACTATAATAGGCATTTATTATACATATAAACCTTCCTCTTGAATCACTCTATCTATTAAAAAAAGCCGCATCAAAATCCGTTGCGTAGTTTTAAAGATCTAAGCATAAATAGGGACAGACAGACGGGAAGCGACTTTGTTTTATGCTATTTAGTGATGATTTCATAAAATAAAAAATACCTATCTAATATTTTTTGATAATCTAACTGACGGACTAAACTGAATTAATTATTTTTTACCCAGTCGTCATTCCTATTATAGATTTGAATGAATTTCAGTTTTAATACTATCTCCACATACCGGCTTCAGTTATCCAGACACAACTAGTAGAAATGAACAGGGTATATTTATGAGAGCATACAACAACCCATATCACCCGGAAGATGACGTAGAACTTGCTATTATGGAGGCTAGAGCACAACGTGATAGATTAAGGTAGCTTTTTTTATACTACATACCAGTGGCGAGGGGGAAATGATGGCGAGGGTAAGACGTTCAAAAAACACCGATAATTTTATAATTTCAGTGTATTTTAAGCATGTTAAAAGTGGCTTTGAAATGATGAAAATGTGGGACTGGGATTTCTAAAAGGTCATTATAACAGACTTGAATTTTAAGCTTTTTTAAACCTCTAGATCATACCATAATATGATTTTCCATTTCTCAGTCTGAGTGCTAGCTCTGGTATTGAAGTAAGAACAGTTAGCGAAGCACGAAACAGATCGATCACTCCAAGCCTTGATCCTTCCAATGAAACCAGTTTAGAAGAGACTAATGAATCCACAGTTATTGGTATTGCTTTAGAATTAAAATGAGCGTATCGAGGTTCCTTTGTCTTATTTAAATAAAGCAAAGCTATCTTTTAGACTGTTTGTTAGTCATCAATTAATGAATGATTAAAAATCTAATTACATTTCTCTCACACGACAAAAAAGTGCCATATAATAAAATAAAACAAACAAATTAAAAAACATTTATATCAATATGCATTTTAAATCGCTTGTCACAATTTCCATTTATTTCGATGTATTCGTTGCCATCTCTCCAATATGTTTTTAATTTATTCTTGTCAAGTCTACCTGGAAGAATTCTTCTGGTTTGTTCTTGGGTATCATCATCATCATCATTAATATCAAATCTGGACTGTGCGGTTGTTTCCATCGGTTCTACATTGTCTTCGTCTTCAATTTTAGTTCTTATCTCACTAACATCTTCACTAGTGGCAGTCATAGTAGTTTCATTCAAATCTGAAACTTCATTTTGATTTTGCGCAGTGTTTGTGCTTATAATTATTGGACCTTCAGTCATATTCAGTGGTATATCAATATCTATTTGAGTTCCATTTCTATAATCAATATTTTCCAAAAGTATATTTATGTTTTTCATATTTAAGTCTATATCAGTTTCACTGTTTGTTTCAGTGTTATTAACAGTTTCATCGTTTGTCTTATTAGAGTTTATATCTTCTGTGATAGATATATCGTCAGAGCTAGTCGATGTATCAGTGCTAGCGGTAACATTTATAATTTCTGTACTTGTATTGTCTACACCTAGTGTCAGGTTTGTGTAAGATTCAGCTATTGAATCATTGCTTATGTTTATGTCACTTACTGGATTTTCGTTGTAGGAATCTTGGGTATTATTTAGGTTTTCGTCTTCATTTACATATTGCTTTACATCATCGTAGTAATTTTCTTCGACATGGTCATAATTTTGAGATGTACTTTTATTTGTAGAATTTTTAATTACTTTTTCACTTGAACTATCGTATGACCCGTCGTTTGCGCTATTTGACAAAGATACATCAGTATAAGCATAGTCTAAAATACGTGATTCGTTATGAACACCTAATTTATTTTCATCGTTAATATTTATTGTATTTGCTTTCTCTTTATTTTTATCTTCTTTCATTATCTTAAGAAAGTATTCCAGTAAATGATCTAACAGATTCTTCCTTACTTCTGTATCAATTTTATTAACATTAAGCTTATTTTGTGATGACGTTTCTTCATCAATTTTATTGACTAGTTTATTATTAGTTTTCCTACTTAATATTGTGATTTTTGGTGTTTTATTAAATTTAATGGAACGTAAATCATTACGGTCTACTCTTCTAATTTGATATACTGGATGCAAAGTATCTTTAAATACGTATATTTTGCTGTCAGTTTTTGCATTATTTTTAGATCTTTCACTGTTACTTCTTGTCATGGCACGTCTGATATCATCTGAAGAAATATACCCTGACACATTTCTAGAATTGTTTTCTTTAATAATATTACGTTGACTAAAGGATTTTTCTACTTTTTCAGCTTTCTCACGTGTTGTTTTTGTGTCATATTTATGAGTAAGATTTTTATTATTAACACTAAAACTATCTTCATCATAGTATGCTAATGCGTCATCATTATTTATGAGTTCATCTCTATTTGCTATAAATTCATCAGATTGTTCGTGGTCTTCAGGGGTCTGACTATCAATTTCTCTAGTGCAGTTATCATCATTCGAGTTAACAAGTTCTTTCATATCCCCGGATGAATCATTGATGTCTTTAGTTTGATTTAGACTTCTGGATTTCTGAGCTCGATTGCAAGGTGCATTTTCGATTGATCTTGTTGTCACAGCTATTATTTGCAGCGCTGTTATCAGTATAACTGAAAATTAAGTAATATTTGAGTTAATTTGTTATAAAAGTATTAAATAAATATCCTTGGACATTCTTCATACACGGTTATTTGAACCTAAATTAAGCAGAGCTTGTGTTATGGAAACCAGATAACTGCCGATATACTTACTACTTTTGCTTTTATTTTTTATTAGAATGTTACACCCAGATTCAGGACAAACAAACATGTTCATGTGTTTGTCCTGGATAGGAATCGACCATGACCTAATAGTTGGTGTCTTGACTACGCCAATTGGCCAGACTGATCAAAATAACTTAACACCCTTTTATGTTTCGATTAATTATTGGTTTCCACTACGCTACGCTCCAACCAATTGAATAATTACTTTTTGACAAATTGAATACAATTTGCTGTAAATTCGAGAAATAAATTGCTTGCTTGAAAAAGAGTGTTACTAGCGGTGGATTTTAGTACTAATATAGATACCTATCTATATTATTTTATCTCTCTTACCCCAGTCCATATTTACTGTATCTACGAGTTAGCCAAAAGTTGCGTCTTAACTTTGTACATGTGATGGTTAAACTAGAGGAAAAGTTCGACATGTGAAATAATTAAAGCAGTTTTAATTAGATCATTATGAGAGGCAAAGAATAAAAAATATATTCACGAAATGGCACCGCACCGTACCGCACCGTGCATTGCGATATAATCATAATTGTCCGGTCCCAGAGCACGGGACGTGTCTAAACTAATGAAATTAAGAAATCATACATATCGATTTCATTTACTTATATTTTTTTGGAAAGGACAAAAGTTGGTAACTTCTGATGGCTGCATCAACCTTACCGGACAAATCGGCGAGCGCAGAGGGCTCTCAGCCGGTCATTTAGGTAACCACGCCTGAGGGTACGAACCTCGGCTCAGAGCGTTGGGGTAAAGGGAGGGCTTAGTTATTAGTCATATTTTTTGCAATACCACGTGAAACACGTACGAACTTAGCGACAGATATCATCAACTGCCGAGGGTGTCCGCCGTGAGCGCGGCGCAATGTACACGGCTCTTGGAAATATCACCACGACGCTGCGACTTCGTGCCGTGGTAGGGAGACGCCTCATTATTAGTGCGTTGCTTGCGTTGACTTGCGTTTCATCGTCGTAGCGTCAACGCTGTAATCTGAGACGGTAAACTGCGACGGCGTGCGTTCCAAACCCATAGCACAGCATCTACTTTACTAGCTTCAGCCTCGCGGCTGTACTCTCCAGGGGTTTTAATTGCCCCGGGATAAAGTGTCCTATATATCTATGTTCTAAGTTTACATCAAATCCGAACATATATTGCAAACGTACTCATTTTTATACTTAGTTTTTTGAACGCAAGGTAAAAAAAAGCTGATATTAAATGTTGTATACTCAAAGGACGAAATTAAACTATTATTCTTTGCTAAAATACTTCATTAGACGTGCCATAAATAATCGAATTTTCACAGTGAACCTACTGTTTATTTGTAGAAACTACGATAATTGTTTGTGTGACACATTTCATGACCAATTCATTTTGTACGCAACGTATCAATGTATTTAGACGAATACTTACTGTGAAAACACTGCTTCTGGGAAAATACCTACAATGTGTTTAAACAGTTTTTTGACGAATCCCTTCGTCTATTAGTCCTAAGAAAAATATATGTTATAGTTCAGTTTATCATGTTACAATTGTATTGATTAAAATTGAAGTAAATAACCCTAAATTTGGAAAAAAAAATATCCTGATAGGATATTTTTTACCTAAATGGGATTTTTTTGACAAAACGGCTTATCCGACGTAAATGAATCTTACACCAAAAAAAGGAGATATAATTTTTTACAATTTGTATTAGTTACAATTATTTTTATATCAATAATTCTAAAGTAATCAATAAAAATCAAGCATAAACCTAAGGCGCCCCTCTAGATCCCACCCGCGGGCGCCTAAGCTTAGAGTACTTATTTGTATGGACAAATCGTCAAGGTCATTGGCGTTAGTGATCCTCTTAATTGAATTATGGTCCCATTCAATGGAATTCTGTTCATGGAATTCATATTTATGGGACACGTGATATGAACGTATCAAATCACGTTGATTCTAATTATTAGAATTCGCAATAAATCATCCAAATTCAATGAAGTGTTTTAAATTAGGTATTTCCATTGCAGTAACCCAGTTTTATTTATAGACCGAGAATCTTACTTCTATTACTATTTACGTTGTAGCTTGCTTCGGGTGACAGAAGCCAGAGAGATATGAAAATGAGCCTTATTTTTGCAATAAAGTTCATCTGTTTAATCTATGATTCAGTTTAATGTAGATTCAGATGGGGTTATCGTTTTCTGCTATGGTATAGGCCTATGCATAGATAATACACTATATATACGAGAGGCCTATGTTTGACCACAATCTCACCGCACTGTGGTCTGCGATGGATGATGCAGAAGATAATAAGCACAAAAAGCCTAGATGGGATCTACGAAAAACGATACACGATAGTCCGATCATCGTTGTCAAATTATTAACCAATAGAATTGCAGCAAACTAGCGAGAAGTAAATTTTCGAATTATCGTGTATCGTTTTTTGGAGTAAGTATTAGGCCCTCTGAATCTTTTTCATCTTTATTTAAGTCTAAATTCAATTGAAGAAGTAAATACAACCATGAATGAAAGTAAATTATATTTACAAATTGGAAAAGGAAAAAAAAACAACAACAAACACCATAAATAAATAATAATAATAAACTTGTTTGGAGTTATCAACTCGTGACGTCAAAATACATGCCGCCATAGTAGGTAGTTTGTATTATATAGGCCCAATATATAGGTTAGCTTTATCTTTTCAATACCTATAGGTACATTAACGTCACAGAACGTAAGTGGGTACCTATCTATGCATATCATATATTTTACAGTGTGAAAATTATCTTATGCTAAATACAAGTTATCTTTGCTAATTATATTAATAAAATGCATATCTTTAATGTAGCTTAGCTTGGTAGGTACTTGAGCGCCGTCTCATTTTTTTAAATTATACTGGCCTCTTATTGGTTGAAACTTTAAAAAAAAACCAGGCCAGATTTTTCTGTTTCACAAGCGCGCTGCGTCACTCAGCTCAGGGGGCCTATTCCACTAATAAATTTTGATTAAATTACAATTGGATCGCAGCTGAATGAAGACCTTTGCACGCTTTCGTATTCCATGAACGAACGATGTTTCGGTTACCAAGGGCAACAACGATTACAATCTAATCATAATAATTAATACCTAATCCAATCTTGGTTCGGTTTCGTTTATTTAGTGGAATATTGAATCGAAATTGGATGTCAATCATTGTAATTTAGCGGAATTGGCCCCCAGGCATGCTGAGTGATACCAGTTCTTGAATATTTCCCTTAAAAGAAGGGGAAAATATATTCTGAAGCATAATCGGCACATAATTTGACAGAATACGTGTTTATAGCACAATGACAGTGTCATCACTGAGTGGGCGGAACGAGCTTATCTTTTAATCTTATTTTTGGTGTTTAGACGCGCGTAGTCCTATCTAGACAGTTTTATTATGTAATGTTGAAACGTTCAAAATGTCATTATGCAGTTTAACGCATCCTGAGAAGTTAAAAGTAAAAATAAAACCCGCCAATTTTCGAGATAAGCGGTGTTGTTTGCTACGCGACGATATACCTATGTTTTTTCAAAGGAAAGATATATTTATTTTTTATCTATTCATAGTAGGAATAATGCTCATGCGAGTAATCAATTTTTGAGGGAAGTTCTGGCCTCGTTGAGCGTCGTGGCCCACCTAATTTGCTTTTGCTGTCGAAATTGCAATCTAGTGGAATTTGTGGAACTGAAAAAAATTAAATAGGTAACTAAAACATAAATTACTAAAATTTAAAAATTTAAGAAACCCCCGTCACATTAGAAAACAGGTGATGATCTTCAAACGGCGGATTTTCTTGAAACATACCTGGCTATGAACACTCAATAAAGACACCTTTCAAACGAATTTTTTTTAATCAAAATCGGTTCATCCATTCAGGAGCTATGATGCTACAGACAGACACACAGATACACACTACAAACATAAAACCCTTTTTTTCGATCTGTTTATCTTTTTTCAACTATGAGTCTTGGTTACTTGCAATAAATGTATTTTATTTTAATATGTTAGGAAGTTAACATAACATATTAAGAACAGTCAAGAACATAAATCTCATGGACAGTTTGGCAAAAAATCTGTGGGGCTATTTCGTAACTTTGTTACAATCAGTTTCAATAAGTTTTTAATTATTATTTTAAGTTCATCAGCCAGTAAAAATTAATAACCCCATAATGTATTATCTAAATACTCATGTGAATAGTCTAAATTAAAATCAAGAACAGTGAGTGTCCTTACTTCCATGATGTCCCAAATTCATATTTGGCACCGATTCTTTTGCCCTTTGCCTGCATTTTATGTATTTTAAAATGATGTCTTCGTCATTTGGCTCTGACACCCGGCCAATTGGTTGCATATCTTCAGTTTCCAAATATGGCGCCGATAAAATGCACGGATAGCGCGACATAAGCTGCAAATCTGTAGTGAAAAAAAAAAACAAATATTGTAATTAGATTAATTATTGATCGGCGGCGTCTAGATATCGCCCGGCGCAGCGTACTAATTTTATATACCGCAACAAATACTATTTACGTCGCAATGTTTTTTTTAACTTATTGTCGAGTTTTTTTTCTTGCAACACTAGGGGGATACGCCACATGCGTATTGCCTACCCTACAAATACATCTTTTATCCTCGAAGTTACTCGCCTGGGAAAAGCGGGGGAGTCCAGTATGGAGGAACAAGGTGCATGATTCCTTCATTGTAAAGGGAAGATCTTCCGCCAGGCATTTAATCATCGTGTCTGGGGACCGCCCTCCAACTATTGATGTCTCCAACGAATGCGCGAACAAACATCACTAGCGCGATGTAGGTTTTGTACTAGGTTTGTATGTAGAATAGTGTTAATATATTGCAGCGCCATTTATCTATTGGTGTCTGAACTATGTAGCTGACGGGTCGGACAATAAAAATTAAATTATCAAGTTTTTACCTTCCTCCGGATGTGCGCATGAAAACAGCCTCATGTGACAGACGCTGCTGAATGTCTTGTAGACATCATGTTGACATTTAGCGCACACCATCACGTCCCGGGCGGGACACTGTGTGGGACAAGCATCGTCTGGCTCTTTGATACTAGCTGTTGAGGAGACAGTATGAAAATTCTTACATTAAAGTGGAGGCTTCGGTTGGAGCGTTAAATTCAAATTTTATCACGTTTTTTGCTAATTGCAGCTCAGTTATAGGTCGTAAGTTATCAACATGTTGTTTGCGTGAAGAATGGTAGTATATTTACTGATTAATAACAAAAGAAATCATCAACATATTCCTCCAAGGTATTGACATATATACGACTATTTCATGAAAACGTTACTAATATACCTTGGAAGATTAGGCATTATTTTTTTTTGGGTAATGGCCAAGTGAAATCTATACCAAATAAAGAGGTAATGTTTGTAAGTTACTGTTTTGATTCTAAAAAATCTATCGTCACCAAGTAGTATGACCCATATGGTGACTACTTTTTATTTCGGGTGAAACGGGAATCAGCTAATAAAGAATAAATACTATGGACGTCCTCCTTTGAATCTAAAAATCTTTTGAAACTTCTTACAAAGTCTGTCTTACATAAAGCCCGTTAATAAATAGAATAATATTCAATGAGACAAGCAAATAATACTAACCGTCATTTTTTTTGTCCCCTTCATCTTTTTCCACCTCCTTAGAGGGTGCAGCTTCATCAACTCCATCGTCTTCACCTTCTGTATGTGTATCTTCTATAATTTTCGCACCATCTTGGTGGGATTCATTGATTTCTGGATTTTCCATTTCATCATTTTCAGGAGGTACCTCATCATGATCGTCTTTGTCTTCATTATCACCCTCAATATTATCGTCTTCAGCATCACCATCAGCACTTTTATCATTTTGTTCTGAGATGTCGTCTACTTCCTTATCTGATAATTCGTCTTGATTATGGGAATCGACTGTGGACAATACTTTTTATATAGTTATACTTAGAGAGTAATGAGCCCCAAGCTAGTGCTAATGTACCTATGTCTTGTATATTAACCCCATAATTATAAAATACGATATAATAGTAGTTTATGATACTGTTGCATAATAGGGGTTATTAAATACGAGTGTGAGTTTAAGTACCGAGCCGTAGGCGAGGTTCTTAATAGTATCACACGAGTTTTTAATACCTAATTATGTGCAGTATCATACAGTACTTTATCTAAACTCATATAAATAAAGTAATTAAAAAAAAATTAAAAATCGATAGTATTTAAAAAAAAAAAAAAAAACAGGTATTTTTGTGACATTTTTGGTCAAAATGATATATGTAGGCAAAAACAATAAAATAAACAGACACAATAATCATATACCTAATCAAATCCGTGTTGCCAACTCCCAAAAATTCTTACCTCTAAATTTCAAGTCAAATTTGTCACATTGTCATCGTCAAATTGAATTGATACTGATTGATTATACTATTGATAGGTCCAAAGTGTACTTTAATAGAAAAAAAGTTATTTTATAGCATTATCTTGGGAACACAACTGTACTATAATGAATCATTATACACGGGTGTGCCTAAGTCATTAAAGTACTGATTTTGATTTCATAATAAGAACATTACGATATGAGAGTAGATAAAGCAAGTAAAGCAATACCCTGATTGTAATTTCCTGACATTAACCTCATAAAGCAGAAAAAGAAAAAGACGGAGCGTTTTCGTATGATAAACATTGATTTTTAAGCACCTCACTGTGGTTTCTGAAGGATCATTGGGTGCCATTCCTGACATTTACAAGGCTAGGTCCTTGGCTAGGAATAACAACTTTAACATAAATTGTAGCCAATGATTTAATGGTTTTAAATCATCTACCACCATGCTTAGGTAACAGCAAAGAGTTTTATAAAATACTTCAGTTACTACTAAGGACAAATAATCTTGTAAATGATAATCAAGATTAATTATTGGTCTTGTTAAATGCGCTTGGATTTCTTAAATAGTGTATACAGAAGTTTACACATGTTATAACTTTGAATGTTCAGCTCAAATTGTCTTTTAGCACACCCCAATTAGAATTAGAAATCCCATATCGAATGGGACTACATATCTTAGTAGTAATAGCGTATTTAAAAATTAACTTACCTTTTTCTTCTTCACTGTGATTATTGTCACTCAATTCTTCATTTATTTTTACATTATCACTAACACCTATGTGGTCAGTTATTCGAACTTGGTCTTCTACGTCATTAGCATTGTCTGACAATTCATGATCAGTTTCTACATTATTAACATTCCCAGACTGATTATCACTTGATTCGTCTCCCTCTCTTTTAACTTTGGGTTGAACCTTTTGAGGTTGAACTATTTTTGGTTGAACTTCTTGTGTTTTAACTTTTTTTGCTTGATCCTCTTGTGTTTGAACTTTTTTTGGTTGATCCTTCTCTGCTTCAATTTTTTTTACTTCAACCTTTTTTGTTTTCACTTTCTTTGCTGTTTTTAGTTTTGTTTCATTGAGTTTCTTAGCTGGTCGTGGTAGACCTAAATGAATAAAAGAATAATGCCTGACTGATTGATGGCGAAAGATATACACCAAGACCTATTCTTTTGGTCATAGTATCTATAAATAGAAGCTTTTGAACCACTGGAAAGTGTCAACCAAGTGTAGCTTATTTTTATAGCGTTGGAGAAAATATTTACAGAACTTCAAACTCTATGATGGTGAATTAAGGGATCGCGGATGTAACTTCGGGGAAGAAAGCTAGCAATTAATCAAATCTAGAGCGTCCAAGCCGGTCTAGTGCAGGGTTGATGAATCATGACAATTCGTTAGAATTATCGATGAGCTATGTACGTCTTGGGTGGGCGTGACTTGGCTTGGAAGTGGAGGCGAGATATCCAAAGTTAGAGCAAGTCAGTGTTAGAGTGATAGCCAAAAGATGACTCGATGACCAGATTTTTGAGATTGAGTGGTCTGGAGCCCCAGATTTGGATGGTCTAGAGTCTAGCCTAGCTAGATATAATATGATAATATAACCTAATAATAATATTAATTTGGTATTTTTTTAGTTATGTACGCTTACGTTTGACCATCGTCTAACCCCAAGGAGGAGTTATGACAAAGCCGAGGATGTAGCACGCTTGCCCAGAAAAAGCCTATTCACTTTGGCCAATTCAAATGCTGGATAATTAATGAATAGCGATTTTTTTTTTTTTATATACTACTAAGGTAGCAAGCAAGCATACGGCCCACCTGATGGTAAGTGGTTACCGTCGCCTATTGCCATTTGCAATACCAGAGATATTACCAATGTGTTGCTGACCTGTTACAATGCCGAGAAGGCAAACTGGCTCTCAAGTGCAATTGCCGGAACACACCGGTAGGTGCTTGGCGACAAATTTTCAACTTGAGGGTGGTAGCCAGCCAGGCGGGTACTACAAAGTACCCTACCACCGTGCTATGGTTTCCTCACGATGTTTTCCTTCACCGAAAGCTCAAGCTCATTGTAGGATTCGAACCCACGACCTTCGCCGCGGCATCCGCGATTGGTGATTGAATGTAATAAGAAATTATAAATCTATGGATTTAATACATACTGCTTCTGCTTTGAGACCTCCTGGCTTTAGTGACCCTGTAAGCTAAAATAAAACATACATATACATATTATTTAGATGGCTGCTTTTATTATGATTATAACAATATTTACAAGAAAGATAATTATTATTAATTTTAAAGAGGTCACAGGGGACCGGCGGGCGGGGAGCTTTTTCCGCCAACGCGTTAGCTTGGCCATACAAAGAGGGAACGCTGCCAGCCTTCTGGGAACCTTGCCGTTGATTGGCAGCAACGGCCGCCTCGAGGATTTTTTTTATATATAGTTTGTATATTTGTTGTAAATAATTGTAAATATTGTATATTATAGAATAAAGCTTACTTATTTTAAAGAGGAAACGCTGCTAGACTTAGTCTCGCCTTTTTATTATATTATGTAGTTAGTATTTATGTTTTTTTTTTATTAGATTACAATACATAATCCCAGAAAATGTCACTACTCATTAAATATTACACAATATGATAAGATACCTTCCGTTAGATGCTCCTCCGAAGAAGATGCTGAAGAAGAAACCCTTGGTAATGTTGCTGCAAACAAAAGCGTAGATCTTATATGAGTAATTTTCTGCGTTCCCGAAGGATTTTATGATTATTACTCTACAAAGGTTGCATACAGCCTGATAGTAAGCGGCTACCGTAGCGTACCAATAGCACGCATGTATTTATAAAACAAAACAGTATACCTTCAATTTCGCGCTTAAATCTTCTTTTACCTGTTCAATAAGATATGTTTTAATTAATTTATTTTTATAACTATCATGTATGTACCTTATTTTGTTCTGGCTTACCAATTTTTGATGCAGTTTCGTGTTTACAGTACTTCATTGGAACAACGTCGGCCTCTAATCCTACATAAAAAATATTAATATTGAGAGGTGTCACACTCGTGGAGGGGGTGTGAGTACGCATTCTGTAAGAGAACCCACCCCCCTCTATAACGCAGATACCAGCCAGATGCCAGATATAGACGCCTGAGGGCCTACTCCGAAAAAGATATACGATAGTCTGATCATCGTTGTCAAATTATTAACCAATAGCACAAAGTTTATGTCTCGTCGGTTTGCTGCAATTCTATGATGCAGCTATGATGATCGGACTATCGTGTATCTTTTTTCGGAGTAGGCCCTCTGTACCGGCATAGCCTCCCCGAGGTGGTCGGATATCTTAGGTAGATTTCCTCACGATGAAAAACAAGTTGAATCGCAATGAGTGTTTTTTTATGTCAGAAGGTCGACATGCAGGCAGGCAGTCTACCTGATGGTAAGTGGTTTCCGTCACCTATCACCATTTGCAATACCAGAGGTATTGCCAATGTGTAGCCGACCTGTTAAAATACCGAGAATGCAACTGGCTCTCAAGTGCAATTTCCGGAACACACCGGTAGGTGCTTGGCGACAGATTTTCAACTTAAGGGTGGTAGTCAGCCAGACAGATACTACAAAGTACCCACCGTGTTATGGTTTTATGGAGGAACAAGGTGGATGATTCCTCCATTGAAAAGGGAAGATCCTCCGCCAGGCTGGGTCATCGTGCCTGGGGACCGCGGTCCAAATGTTGATGTTGGAATCTTGTATAAATGCGAATGCACGAACTAACTCCACTAGCGCGATGTAGGTTGTATTGAGATAGTGTTGTTATATTGCAGCGCCATCTATTCATCAGTGTCTGAACTATGTAGTTGACAGGGGTCACTACAGTTTCTTGGCGATGTTTTCCATCACCGAAAGCTCCAGCTCATTGTAGGATGCGAACCCACGACCTTCGTCGCGACATCCAACGTCACTACCTTCGTTTTCCCTTGATGGAAAGTCACCATAACTTACCTTGATGACATTTTGTATATTCCATCTCACATTTATTTATCATAATAATGTATAGAGTTTTATTTGCTGACTCCGTTCTGTTAAATTTTATTTTAACGCATACAGGATCATCCTGTGTGGGACATTGTATTTTTTTGCAGTCACCTATCAATTTGGGTATGATTAGTTTTTTTGAATATTTTATTTTCGACGTTTTTTGTTCATTTATACCGAGTGCTGAGTGTAATGCTGAAAAATTCAAAACAATGATAGATTTTAAAATAAGAATAAAGCATATTAACTGTCTCTGTCTTTTTACATGGGTTATGATAGCCCCGCCCCAGTTCTTTCTTTTAAATGACATAAGAAAGTGAATATATTTAAAACTTGGGTTTTACCACATGAGTAGACAAGTAGTTTTACTAGACTTGATTTAAACTGTCTAACGTTAAAGTTGAGTACATATTCATAGTACAGATTATTTGTAAATTTTGATCTGTTTAGATACTTATGTTGCTGACTGTACATGAAACAAAAAAACAGTTACACGCAGTAAAATACAAAAATAATAATTTTATTATTTTCCTTACGTACCAAAAATAAATAATATAAAAATCCTGTTATACATATTGCCAGTCAATAGTGGCAAAAGAAATCAATTTCTTACAAATAAAATTTTATCGATATTGTTTACGATAGGTACCTAAGATTTATTTTATGATTACAATTTTATTAGTTGGAGGTATTATAATTCCGTTTTTCTCTTTTTCTCATAAAGTCTTGTGCGGCAGTGAGCTTAAGACTACTGCCCTATTTGAAGGGCTACCTATATTTTTTGACGAACTTTTGCTGTTCTCAACTCTACTTTACAACTAAAGCACATAAAAGAAAGTCACCACCTAGCGGCAAAGTATCTCAAAAAAATGGCGCTGCATTGTTAGCATAACTTACTTTCGATTCGTTAAAAAAACATGTTTACTTGCGTTTTCCGGGAAAGAAGCTATAAACTTAAAAAGCAAAACCTTATCTAAATACAAAATTTCACCCAAATCGCTAGAGCGGTTTCCGAGATATAGATACCTATACATACAAAAAATGTATAAACACCATATTATTTCGATTCACTGTTCGATGTCAAACGAAGGTCGTCTCTACTGTCACAATGACAATAGAAATGTTACCAGCTGTATTACAATGTTTTAATTATGTCTAATCTTGAAAACGTTTCCGTCCATTCTTCACAAACGCCCATGAGACCATAATTTTTCTGACCGACCTTTCATTGGGGCATTCTGACGGCGAAATTGTGTACAAAATGCATCTGATGCCATCTAACTAAGAAGTGAAGTGAAGTGACAGTATACCGGGTATAAGGAACAGCCGACCGAAAACTCTGGGAAAAGGTTACACTAAATGCATATAATAACACTATAGAAATCAATCATGTCAGAAGTCATCGGTTACAGATATCGTAATTTTTGAGCGCGCAATATACGACACCACGCTCCCCGCTATACCTATACCTGCGAGAAATAACCTCACTCGTGAACTCAAACAGCTGCGCCTTGCATAGGTATACCTACGTATTGAATTGAATTTTGATTTACACTGCAGTTTTATGTCTAAATTAGTAGTTACTGTTTATTTATTTTTAAATCAGGTTTAGTAGACTTGTATAATGATTTTATAGTATAATCACTACTAAAGTTCTGAAAAAAAATCGTATAATTCATGAAATTATCGACGAAAAATTCAAAGTCTGGGGGCTCCAGAATCATATATTGAATCCATGAAATCAGTTTTAGGTCGGCTGTCCCTTACACCCGGTATTCTTACTTACCCCATTTATGCCCTAGTTAGAGAGTATTAAGTTTCTTGCTTTTATCGAAACGCTAACGCAGTAGTAAGTAAACACACAAGGCACAGATCTCAAGCAGACCAGATTATATTATTAATGTCATTAACTTTGGAGGTTATCTTAATTACAAGGAGAAAACATTATTTAGCTACTTCACTTATAGTCTGACCGCAACTGCTGTACCGTGCCTTCTCTTCTTCTTCTTCGGTTAAAAATAAAAAAAAAAATTTGCTTATTCCAGTAATTTTAAATAAGTAAGAGTTGGCAACTCTAATATAATAATTAATGGTTCATAACCTATTATAGCTAGTTAATTTAAAAATAAACAATTTATTATATCTCAATTTATAATGATTTGAGGCATTTTGAGGACAGACGGAGTGTTGAACCTCGTTCGCTAAATGTGTTATTAATGAATAACAATTAGTTTACTATTGAAGAATGGAAGAATACCTTACCTCTACTATAGATAAACTGGTAATAATATTTATTCATAGAATTTTCTTAAATTTATACAAGTCCTTTAATACCTGGGTACTTTATTCTGGCTAAAATTCTAATTAAAGATGTGGAATGACGTAAAAATATAAAGCTATTGTTATTTATAATAGATCAACTGATAACGTATTAATACAGTTGAAAGAAATTAAATATATATATATATAGCGGAATTTTCAATTACCAATTACACATAACTGTTAATTTGAAATTGGAACATTTTTTTGTATAGACTTATCGGAGGAATAGCTTATCCGAGGATTATCTAGAGTGATTGAAAAATCGGTCCTTTATACCTATAGAACTTGCGACTTACCCCGGCTTCCTACTTGTGCAAGAAATACACATAACTTTCTCGTTTATCACTCTTTTTATTAGTGAAAACCTGTCGAAATCTGTTGCATGTTTTAGTCGAATTGTGGATTTTACTGGACATTTCGTTTATTTGCGTGTTTGTTTGTCTTGAGTCTGTATGTATTAAGATGAAGTACACAAATGATTCATTCCATACTAAATTGATAGGCAAGCGATGGGAACTCCTAGTAAAAAAGATGTTTATATTTTACTAGTGACCTGCCGAGATTTATATTATACATATTGTATTTTGTTAATTTATCTCCTTTTTTATGAATAATTATGGGTACTGAGACTTTATTCTATAATATACAATATTTACAACAAAAGGAACCTAAATCTAATTATTTACAAGAAATATTCTAAATAAATAAAAAATAATAATAATAATACTTACTAAATACTACATAAAATTTTTATAAATAAAAAATTTCGTTGAAGTTGCTGCCCACTGGTAGAGTGCCCAGAAGGCTGGCCACATTGCCTCGTTGGATAGCAAGGCTTATCCGTTGTCCGAGGTAGCAGCCAGCCTTTTGGTCACCTGTGCGGTCGATGAGACGCGTCGACAGCTCCTTAAAAAGGGTCCGAGCATCTGGCCCCCACGGTCCCATAGTCTCTACCCCAAACGGTAGAAATATGTAATTCTCACTGAGATCTACATATTTCCGCCGCTTCTGGTTTTCCGCAGCTACAGCAGCCGCACCCGCCACACATGAAGTAGATTGTAGGTGGGACTGTGCCAGGGTATCCGCACAAGTTGCGTCCCACACTAACGCTTTTCCTCTACTCCAGGGCATCAACGTCATACCATCGGGCCTCTTACCATCATCACGTGCAACACCGTTCGGCTCTAAAATTGCCGGCACGTTGACGGAGGTAAGGGCCCGACGAATGACGTCATTGATAGCTGCGTGGCGCGATAGGCGGCCAGCGCTGCGGCGACATGAAAGACCGTGGTGTCCGAGTTTGTCGACGTCATCCCCACAGGGGCAACGATGTGGCTCGGAAATTTTTGTGCCAAGACGCAGACTAACGGCTACGGAGAAAGAAGTATTATCCAGCAGGGTACCAATATTAGCTGAAGGAAGGGCTTGAAGCCAATATCCTGATTCATGCTCGGAAACAGCGAGGAGACGAGCTCGCTCTGCAATACTAATACTTGTTTGAAGAAGATATGACTGTACTCGTTTGCAGAGCGGCTCATCCCATTGTTTTTGAGATTTGGGATTTTGAGGGATGCTCTCACTCGGACAGAGCGCGAACCAAGCATCTCTAGCCTCAGCACTATATTGAATTTGGGTATCAGCGAGTGATGTATTAATAATTTTGTTGAATAAATTTTGAGTGCTGTAAGTGGAGGATAAAAACGCTGGGACCGAGACACTTGAGATTTTCCTGATACCTAGGCCACCAAAACGAATGGGCAAAGATGCCTGGCACCAGGCGCGGTCGTTTATAGGACAATTTAGAATTTTCGTAAGAATTTTTTGCACAGCGTTGTCTAAAGAATCCATGTGATCGCCAAATTTCCAAACTGGACTGCACCTAAGGACATACATAAATTTTGGTACAAAAAGACAAAATCGAATGATTTGAAATGCCATATGTGAGTTAATTTTCTGTAGACGGTCGGAGATATCATTAAATTTTGATGATTGTTCTTCTAAATACGGGGGGATAGAGTCATCTAGAATTGGAGCTCCCAAGAGGCGAAGGGATTGCTTTTCTAAAATTTTGATGTTTGGAGTTAATGAATTGAAATTTTCACAAATAAGAGATTTTTTGGAAACCGGGACTGAGTCTTGAATATACAATTCACATTTAGAAAAATTTAGATCTAAACCAATTTTTTTAAATGAAATGATGATCGATTTTAAATCTTCCAAAACTGTTGACGCTTCGCCTCCAAGGGTACCATCATCTAGATACCAGATGTTTAATTTCGATTTGAGAGAAGATATTACGGGATGGATAGCCAAACTGAATATGGCTGGCCCGAGTGGATCCCCCTGTTGACAGCCCACTGCAGAATGAATCAAATGGTTTCTGTAAATAAGATTTGACGGGGCACCGTAACATAGCTCAATATATTTATAAATTTCCGGTGTATGACTTTTTACTTCATTCAGCAGTGTGTTCCTGTCCACAGAGTTAAAAGCATTCCTTACATCCACTTTAAGCACCACTTCACCTGTATTACTTTTTAGATAAGTCCGGAGGCCATGCACTGCTGCTTCACAACCCCCTCTAGAGCCAAAACCTAATTGTAACGGTTGGAATTTCTCAGAAAGACCAGGGAGAATGTATTTGCAGCAAATTTTTGATACAATACGGCGGAGAGTGCTACCTACCGCAATTGGCCTAATTCCTCCATCCTTTTTTTTCAATGCACACAGGTTTGCACCAAAAAGAATGTCGGCTATCTCAGTATTAACTTGACCTGTAAGTAAGAGATTGCAAAGATCCGTAATATCATCAAGAAGCACCCTGCCCGCGTCCCCCGTACATCTAGAAACAAGGTCTTTTAGATGTTGAGGCGTTAAACCATCAAGGCCACCTGCAGAGCCATTCTTGAATGACATTATGGCATGATAACCGTCTTTTGATGTAATTTGGAGGGGCTGTGCAAGATCTGGTAATAAAGAGAGGTGAAGTGGTGCCAAAGAGGGTGGATGTTTGTCCTGTAGAGCCAAAAGAGTTTCCGGGGAATCAGGAGCGACGACATCATTGGTAAAGAGAAGGTTGGCGGCTCCCTTCAAATCTCCATCACTTACTTTATTTTCTGTTTTTTTAAATAAATTGTAGCATCGTTTGTTAAATGCTTGCGATTGATCGACGTTAGCGATGGAAAATCTGGTGCAGTTTTGTTTAATATTTTTGGTTAGAGAGCCGCTGCGAGTGTCAACATGAAGTGTACTATAGGCAAAAAGAAATAAATGTTCCCAGGCCTGAGTTGTGTTTTCTTTAACTATTGTGTTTATTAATTTTGATAAACTTTGAGCGACCGTTATGCGAGCACCTCTAGGAATCCGTTTGATAACAGGCGTGTTATACTTCAAGTTGCTCAGAGTTTTCCAGAAGGGTGGTTTTTCAGATGTATTTTGTACAGCTGGTGAATGAAGAGAAGAAGAAGTCTGCTGAGATAGTAATTTATGTGTCTTTCCGATATGAATGTTTAGACCTCGTTCTCCTCTGAAAAACCGTGGCTGGGAACATTGTGGGCACTGTAACAATGTTGCGTCACTATTATATTGGCAACCTGCATCGGAAGTCTGCGACATTAGAACAAAAATAGCTTAAATATATTTTGATCAAAACGTTTCAAAAGAACCCTAACAAAATGTTCACTATGATAAAATACTTTACATAAAATTACAATAAAGAAACAGATTTCCCGGAGAATCTTCCTCGACCTCAGCTGGTCATCAAGTGACAAGGTGGTTGCCATGGTGCTCTGGTTACCATGGAAGTCGATTGCATATGATCCGTCAAAAATTACATTTGCAGCTGATTTTGAAATCTTGTATGAAGATAAACTCCAGATGCTCCCGGCACTTTAACCATAGCTCATAGCCCTTCTATTTATATTAATTTGTAGCTAGCACTTGTACTTTTTTCTATTTAAACTTTTACAGAAAGTGTCACTGGTAGGTATATGTAAATTTATGAAATGCTGCTCGGCTTAGATTATTTATAGTCCTGGAGATATTGTCACTATATTGTACTTCGTAATTTTTATCGAGAGGTTTTTTAGCATTTTTTGCATATTATTTATTTGCAAAATTTATCTTCAAAATATACTTCGGTATCATGTCAGTCTGACATTTTTTTTTTAATAATTAGTTAATAATTTATGACCTGCCCCACTATAATATGCATGTATTATACATATATACCTTCCTCTTGAATCACTCTATCTATTGCTGAAAACTGCATTAAAATCCATTGAGTAGTTTAAAAGATCTAAATGAACAGCCCACTGAAGCAACTTCATTTTATACTATGTACAGACTAGCTGTCCCCCACGGTTTCACCCACAAAAGTAGCCTATGTCCTTCTTCATATCATAGACTCTCTGCATGCCAAATTTCATTGCAATTGGTTTAGTAGTTTAGACATGAAAAGGAAACTAAACAAACAAATAAGAGTTATTTTTGCCTTTATTAGTATGGATTAAAAAAAACAAATTCTTTTTTTTAAAGAGCTAACACATGTATATACATATAAGCTTTTATATAATTAATATAATATTCTTAGTATTCTAATAAAGTGCTTAGTTTGGGATCAGATAGCCTTGTGTGACACATGTCTCAGGATATTTCTTTTACAATGTTTTTAATTTCAGAATACAAATAACTATGCAAATTTGAACATAGTAATTGGCAACGAAAGTTGTGATTTAGATTCTGCCATCAGCTCCATAGTGTATGCAGCGTTTCTACACTGGCAATACAATCAGATAAAGTGTAAAGTGTGTACTAAGACTCGAAGAGTTGACCATAAGGTAAGCATATCATTATGGGCCTGTTTACAGGATAGATACCAGTTTATGGTTTTGATTAACCACCAGCAATTCTCAGCCATGTTGTTATGTTTTTATTTTTAATGTAGTTGATGATATATTCCTTATGTCCTTTTCAATATCAAGAGACTAAATAGGGTAGTTACCTGACATATCAAATCAGCTACTTTTTAATAAATGGCAAAACAAAAGTTTTTTAATAATGGAATTTTGTATGAAATACTACACTATGACGTCATAGTTTCACAGCATCAAATGATCTACTCTTAGTGGTTCTACTGGTAATTAAAAATCATAAAAAACGCATTATATGTACAACATATATGATGTTTCCACGTGTTTTTAGATGTTTTATGCATTGGATAGTGTTTGGTCATTTATTTTTCACACTGTCAACTGTTATTTTGTGTAAAATTAAATAATACTAATAATTTATTACAGGACGACATATTTATACCAATTTTAAATGTAGACAGACAAGATTATGCATTGAAAACCGAAGTGGTGTACTGTTTGAGGGAGCAAGGAATTAATGAACCTCAATTGATATTTAGGTAAGCTTTTAGTAAAATAGCCCGTGATATTAAAGTCAAGTATAAACCGGATCAGGTTATGTGGCCCATTCACAGTCCAGAAGAAACCATAGGACGGTGGTAGGGTACTTTGTAGTACCCGCCTGGCTGGCTACCACCCTCAAGTTGAAAATCTGTCGCCAAGCACCTTCCGGTGTGTTTCGACGGTGTCGGTGTGTTTGTGTGCTTACCATCATCGACCACATCATTACTGACCAGTTGAGATTGTGGTCAAACACAAGCCTATACATAGAAAAAGAAATAGAATTATACTTTCATGATGAATAAAAAAAATCATATTTTTTTAGAGACGATCACGATCTTAAATCTCTAATAGAAAAAAGTAAAACCGAAGTTATACTGGTAGATCATCATACTCTAGCTAAAAAGGACGATTTCCTGGCGCCATACGTCACAGAGATCATAGACCACCGGCCCATAGACAGAACAGAGTGGAGATATAAAGATGACACTAGAAGCACCATAGAGGTTGTAGGCTCTTGTTGTACACTCGTCGGTAGGAGAATAAAAGATCTGAGCGCTTTAATGGGCAAAGGAGCTGAGTTTTTTAATGCTTACCCTAAATGCGCGCAGATGTTACATAGTAAGTAACTTGTATTATTACTAGCGACCCGCCCCGGCTTCGCACGGCTTTCCTGTACTATAATATGCATGTACTAGCTGTCCCCCGCGATTTCACCCACGTTCCCGGGATAAAAAGTAGCCTATATGTTATTCCAGGGTATGATCTATCTATGTGCTAAGTTTCATCCAAATCCGTTCAGTAGTTTTTGCGTGAAAAAGCAACAAACATACATACATACTTTCCCGTTTATAATATTAGTAGTATATACATATAAACCTTCCTCTTGAATCACTCTATCTATTGCTGAAAACTGCATTAAAATCCGTTGAGTAGTTTAAAAGATCTAAGCGAACAGACAGCAGAAGCGACTTCATTTTATACTATGTAAAGATAAGATTATGCTAAGAAATTCCTAAAATACAGTTATCTGATCCCAAACTAAGCAGAGCTTGTACTATGGACAAATAGATAACAGATATACTACTTTTTAACCCCCAACGAAAAAGAGGAGTATTATAAGTTTGTAAATAGGGAGTATCTGTCTGTGGCATCATTACTCCTGAACGGATGGACCGATTTTGATTTCGAGAGTGTTCTTAGCTCTGTTTCAACAAAATCTGCTCAGCCGTTTGAAAATTATCACCAATTTTCTTGGGAGTTTCGGGGGTTTCTTTATTTTTTTTTGTATATGCAGGGTAATTTTGAATGGGTATTGTAGACTAAAACAGCTTATACAGTTTTTTTTATTTATACTACTAATGCAGTAAACGAGCATACGGCCCACCTGATGGTAAGTGGTTACTGTAGCCTATGGATGCTTGCAACACCAGGGGTATCACTCGTGCGTTGCCGACTCTGCAATAATCCCTTCGCACCCTTCTTGAAGAACCAGCTGTAGTCTCTTGTAGGCCATGCATACTCCTTGCAGAGCTTTAAAAATATTCATCAATATCAAAAACTATCTCACTCTGAAATTAGTTTTCTTTTTAATTTACAGGTACAATTATTCTAGATACAGTAAACTTTTCTAAAGACCTAGACAAGACGACACCACATGACATTGACATAGTACTATTCTTGGAGAACATATTGAAGCCAAGTGATTTTGAGGCAGAGAGGTAAGTACATGGAGGTACAAGGTGCATGATTCCTCCATTGAAAAGGGCAGATCTTCCGCCAGGCTGGGTCATCGTGCCTGGGGACCGCCCTCCAACTGTTGATGTTGGAATCTTGTATATATTTGAATGCGCGAACAAACTCCACAAGCGCGATGTAGGTTGTATGTAGATAGTGTTGATATATTGCAGCGCCATCTATCCACTAGTGTCTGAACTATGTAGCTGACAGGGGTCGCTACAAGTACTAAGTAATTGCAATTTTTTTTGCAATGTCATATGTTTTGTCCCGCAAACTTCCTCACCTACATACTTACATAGTATAACCTATGCGTTTGTAGCGACCCCTGTTAACTAGATAGTTCACATGCCGATGGACAGATGGCGCCACATTAATCTACGTATAAGCTATATCGCACTGGTGAAGTATATTCGCGCATTGGCATATACATATACAATGTGCAGTTGGAGGGCGGTCCCCAGACACGATGACTCAGCCTAGCGGAAGATCTTCCCTTTTCAATGGAGGAATCATCCACTTTGCTAGTCCGCTAGTCTATCCTGTTGGGCATGATGATTATAAAGATGGTTCGAGTACTTCTCTTTGACCTAGAAAAGGTGACGGAAACGGGCATATATATTATTTTGTTCTAGAAAACGCAAATTAGAACAATTGATAGAAGCCAGGAAGGACGTGTCAGGCTTATCGGCTGCCCAACTCCTCAGGAAGGACGTAAAGCTGGTTGGCTACGTCCTGGTACCTACCTTCCCTATATTAGTTAAGGTATGTGCTCTTTACCTATAAGTAGATTACAAGAAAACCTATAAAAGGTCTATGGTATTTAAAGTAGCAATTTGTCCGGTTTTTAGGGTTCCGGACTCAAATGAAAAAAAACAAACCCTTATTCACTCGTGGTCGTGTGTCTGTCTGACTGTCCGATAATATTGCACTGGATTGAGTTAAGATTTGGTACACATATCGACGATGAAGTGACAAGAACTCCTATGTGCAAAAACAGAATTTTACAGGAAACTAAAAAAACTTTACATTGCTATTAGTTTATTAGGAGCTATTGCCAGAAAAGTTTATGCACAGTTACTTAATAGTTATTGTCGGTAATCAATAACTCGTTAAAAAATTGAAAATAAATTTAGCTGTTCTTGCCAGCTCACGCAAACGATTTTTTAAAGTGTATCTACGTAAAAAACTCGAAATTGGCAAAATGTCAGTGAGGAGTTCTTGTCACTTCATCGTCGATATGTAAGTCGATGATCCAAACACGGACGTGTTACATAAATAAATCAATTTCAAACATGGGGGCTACTTGTGTGGGGGTTTACTATACTATGTGATATATAAAATGAAAGGGCATTGTTAGGATCTTAAATATATTTTGTCTATGGCGTTTAGAGTAACTTAGGAAATCACGGAACCCTCGGTACGCGAGTCAGACTCGCACTTGACCGGTTTTATTTTCATAAGTACTTCCACTTAGTAAAGTGAAAGTAAAATACAAATAAGTATCTGTGTATATATCCCAGGATTTCCTCGAGAAGCCCCAAGCTCTGGAGGCCGTCATAGAAGCCCTAAACAAGCGCGGGTGCTCTATAGCCCTGTTACTGGGCATGGACCTCACTGGAGGACTGAAACGGGACTTAGCCGTCTATGCCACCGACTGTACTAAAATTAAACAGGTTAGTTTGTATCATCAAAATTTACATAATGATATATATTTTTTTACCACAATCTCACCGTGCTCGCTCAGTGATGATGTGGCCGATGGTGGTAAGCACACAAAGCCTAGAAGGGAACTGGCTCTCAAGTGCACCTGTTGGAACACGCCGGAAGGTGCTTGGCGACAGATTTTTAACTTGTATGTGGTAGCTAGCCAGGCGGGTACTACAAAGTACCCTACCAAGGTACTATGGTTTCCTCACCATGTTGGCGCAGACCAGCGGATGGGATGGCAGAGGATTTCAAATTTATCAATTGAATTTAATACTTATCTAATGGAAATAAGGTATATATTTCAATGCTCGGTAATCGCGGTGCAGTTTTCTCTAGAGCATCGTTGGTTGTAATTTTAAATCCTCTGCCATCCCGTCCGTCGGTCTGCGCCGTCCATTATTTGTACTATTTTATTTTTAACTAGCGACTCGCCCGGGCTTCGCACGGCTTTTCTGTACTATAATATGCATGTATTATACATATAAACCTTCCTCTTGAATCACTCTATCTATTGCTGAAAACTGAATTAAAATCCGTTAAGTAGTTTAAAATATCTAAGCGAACAGACAGTGGAAGCGACTTCATTTTATACTATGTAAAGATTAAAATATGTTTATTTCCTTCTTCATCCCAGCTGTGCTCTCACCTGGAATCCTGGGGCGCCCCTCCCCTCCAGCTGTCTCCCGTTAGCACCAACATCGGCACCAGCACCAACACCAAAATCAGCCCCAGCCCCAGCGTTGGCACCATACCTCCCGGGTGTTCGTACTTCGCACAGTTAAACCTTGCTGCTTCTAGGAAGCAATACGTGCCCGCCATAATCGACTATCTGAATAAATACTTAATATGAAGCTGTGTTTTATTATTGACTCCTTGCGCTACCCGCATCCAGCGGTTTCCCGCGACCCTCACAAGATCGGGCCACCTTGTGGCGTGTGGTCGCCACTCGAGAACTGACCTGCCCCAGCGGCCGTCGGTTCTACGAGCGATGTGCTCCGCCCACGGCCATCGTGGAGATCCATGGGGGAGGCCTTTGTCCAGCAGTGGACGTCTTTCGGCTGACATGATGACGTGACCTCGAAAGGCAAAAGAAAATTCTAACCTCCAAGAAAAAGGCTTATTGATTATTCTATATAATGTAATATGAATTATGCCTTTGAATCTACTTAAATCCTTACAATGGTTCCCCATGTCTTCCATATTATTTTGAATGCAAAATGAATAGGTACATAGATAAATCTATAGCCATATAACCCTGAGTCGCTATGTCTCAAAATGACGACTCATACATAGGTGCTCTCGAAATATTCGTTAATTTAAACTGTGGACCATCGACTTCCATGGTCCTGCAGCAACAGAGCCCCTGAGTTTTTAAGAATTCCATGGTCATGGAGTCCTGACCATGGAATTCTTTAAATAATTTTTAATATCGCTAAGCTATTACCTATAGGCATAACTTTAGTTTCTAACTAAATAACTATTATACTTATTAATAATCTAGACGTTTTGGTGTTTATTAAATCGCAGTTCTAAATTGGTTTCAACAAAGTCAGGAAACAAGCAACCCGCCTGATGGTAAGCAGTTACCAGCAGTTGTAACACCCGAGGCACAGCCCACCCAAGGTAGAGTTTCCACTGTACCTAAGGGCTAAGGGTGCGTTTCCACTGATGCGGAGTGGAGATTTCGAGCACTGTTATTGGCATGGTACCCATGACACTTGCAGCGTCGCCTCGCAGAATAATCAGACTTAAGGTAAGGTTTCCTCCAAAAGCGGTGCCGTCTTTAAACGAACGCAATATGATGGCCGCAAAAAGACGGCCGTAGGCACGTGGAATGTTCGAGAGTTCGACGGCCATCTTTCACACACCATTCGACACCGTCGAGACGGCCGTCATGCAGATGGCGGCACCGCTTTTTGACGTTACGGTGTCAATTACCGTTCTTTTCTTTAGGAAACCGCGCCATTTGGTTAACATAGACAACGTTCTAGTGACGTCATTCAACGCTGTATTACGGTCGCTACATGATGACACCGCTTTTGGAGGAAACCTTACCTTTAGTGCCTTTAGCCTGTATTTGCAGTACCGACCTATAGATAAATAAACTAATTAAGTATTTATTTAAATAAAATTAAACTAGTTCTGAATTGTACCCATATCTTGTGCTGATTTTTTAAGATTATTTCGTAAGTTTTATTTTAAATAAATTCAGTCAAAATTGACTTTCAAAAATCGACTAAAAACATAACACTAACACGGCAAGATAAATAAAAACTTTTAATAATATAAGAATCAAAATCATTATCGAAAAAATAAAAGAAGTCACAGGGGATAGGAATCAAAACATTATGGAAAAAATAATGTAGTTTGTATATTTGTTGTAAATATAGAATCAAAAATAAAATATTATAATATGTATTATTTTATTTATTTTCAAAAGAAATAAGTATTTTACAACATACTTATTTGTTCAAATAATTTTGTATACATAGAATTTTATTTGTTCACAAACTTTATTTACATACGTTTGTAACTAAATGCATTGAGTAGCATCCTAGGTGAATCATTTAGAAGATCTTTTATTTCAGATATATTTTTGTACATAATATATAAAATTATCTGGATATATATTATTATATACTTTGTCATCACAGTAATAATATACTAGCAACCATCGGCCACATCACTGACCACTGAGACATTGTAGTCAAACACAGGCTTATACATATTTAAAAAACTAAATTATTAGTCATATATAACTGTAATAAGCTTAGAATATCATACACAATATTCTAGGCATATACTATTTGATTAAAATGGATATAAAATTGTATTATCACTCTCATTAAATAATGTAACATTAAAATATAAAAGACTTTCTCTAATTTTAAACGAAATCATAATTTATTATAGTCTATATGATTTTCAATGAAGGTGGATGTTCCAAAGTGACCGGAAAATTTAAATTTTATAACGTTTTTTGTTCATCTGTAACGTATATCTATTGATTATTGTATGTATACATATGTTACGGCTAAAAGGCGAAGTACGGTTACACCTAGTTCTAACCAGCTACAACTAGATTTCGAGGGTTTTTTGGAACACCTCCTAACAATTAAGTAAATCTACAATCACGCGAGTTTATGACGTTTCTCAATAGAAATTGTAACAGCGCCTCTCGCGGAATAATCATGAATTAATTTCTAACCATACAAATCGATATAAGAGTACCTATACAAAAGTAAATTATTTAGACAAGGTATTATATTAACTAAAATAAATAATTAATTTGTAATTTTAATTACAAATAATTGAGATTGTCTTTTTTACTATATCTAAGTAATATTTTTATTCATGTCAATAAATTCTAATGCAAGAAATATTCTTTTTTTTCACCTTAAAGTTTGTAGGAAAGAATAATTAATGATTGTAAGTTTTATTTTTATGATTTTTATAAACACTTTAATGAAAATAGTATTCATATAACTCTCACATACTTTAAACTAATACTTAACCTATTTGTTTAAGTAGGTATAACCTTTTAAAAACACGTCAAAAAGATCTTCATTTATATACAGACTGGGCGAGATACAGACTTCATAGGACATGGATTCGATTCCATATCACAGTCACGAATATTGCGACAAAAATATTTACTGATTAATAACAAAAGAAATCAGTAAAATATTTCACAGTGTTAAATTTGTGGTAAAAAGTCTCATTTTTATGAAATAGGCGTATATCCCCCAAATACACCATAGAGAAATATGTATGTTGATGATTTTTTTTGTTAAAATTTGAATTTCGCGCCCAACCCGAAGCATTCACTGTTGCCAGTAAAAATATATTTAAAAAATGTTGCCAGGCTGTAAACATTACATCTCTTGTCTGAACATAGCAGTAATTTCTTCGACAGTCTTGTTCTTAGTTTCTGGCACTTTGAACGCGATGAAGATGATGAACAGGAACTGAAGCACCGCAAAAATTATGAACACCTTCGAACCGAGGATGAGCTGAAAACATAAGGTATAATTTAAGGTGAATAGGCCAAATATTATTGATTTTATAGGATCATCGTGCGTCTGTCTGTCTGTCCGAAAATATTGGACTGATTTGGAGTTGAAAGTCGGTACACATATGTAAGTCGGTGACCCAAAATGAATTTAAATAAATGAATTTCAAACATGGGGGCTAATTTTGGGGGGTAAATTAGAAAATTAAAAAAAAAAGTTTTGCAAACTATATTGTATGTCATATTAAATGAAAGGGCTCATTGTGAGGATTTTAAGTTATTTAAGAAAATAGGCGAAATAGTCCCATTCCTCCCCCCCCCCCCATTATCTCCGAAAATTATAAAAAAAATACAGATGTAGATTACAGGAAACCCTATAGGTAAGAAGTCTATGTTATTTAAGGTACCATAGGAAAGTCCGGAACCCTCGGTGCGCGAGTCAGACTCGCCCTCATCCGGTTTTATTTTATGGGATATTACATTCTTTAAGTATTTCTTCAAAACTCATTTATTCAGTTTAGGCCCTAATACGGCACTTATGAATTTCAAAAGTTACAATAGACTCTACCACCGGATCTACATACACTTAATTTTTAAAATCTATTCTACAGCTGAATTTAAAGCCAGTGGAGGCTATGTGTTAATCATCTTTGGACATGTCATCACTGAATATGAGATAGTTGATTTATTACTTACCGATAGAGGCAGGAAGCTAAGGCCTACGATGAAATTTGCTGTCCAGTTCACTGTCACCGCGACCGCCGTGGCGGCCGGACGTGCGTTCTGGTTGAATAGCTCTGAAAATTGAATATAGATAGATAGATAATACTTTATTGTCACACCTCAAAAATTACAAATGTATAAAAAAAAAAAAACTCGTAACCTAAACAATGAAAGTGTCACAATGGGCGGCCTTATCACTAAGAGTGATCTCTAACAGGCAACCTTTGGATGGAGAGGAGTTAAAAAACAATATAAGACGGGGGTGTTCGATATGTAAAAATACGAGACTAATAATAACAAAAAAAAAAATACAGACAAATATACTTAAAATACAGTATTAATAACATTAGTCTAAATCTAATCCCTAAATATACTACATAAACTACAATAAAGTTATATAATACACTAATTGCCAATACACATAATACAAATGATATATATATGTTATATATACTCATATAATATACAGCATATTAAACAAAAAAAAAGTTTAAAAAACTAAAACCCGACTGCTTTATGTCCTTTAGAGGGCGCCATATTCAATTTAATGTGACGTCACATAGCCTATAACCAGCGGAAGATCAAGACGCTTCCAATGATACGTCATTTGTTAAATTATGTTATGTAGTTTGGAAGTAATGAGAAAACAGATGAACTTACATACATACCGGTCAAGATCATAACCCTCCTTTTTGCTTCGCCGTAGTAATTAATCTAAATAAAGGGAGACATTCCGGACCGATTATACCTACAGAGATTTGTGACATGGTCCTTCGAGCCGGATACAGTTGCCTATTCTGTTGTTTACAAACTAAACTAATTTTAATTACGTCAAATCTGCCTCTTACATACATTATTCAAAAAGGATAGAAGATATTTAAAACTGTAAAATCATGGTTAGCCATGGTTTGGAGGTAGCTGACACCCTAGATAAACACAAGGGCTTTTTTTATCCCTCGGGAACATAGACCCCCCGGGGAACGCGGAGCGGAAAGCTAGTTGTTAAAAAAATCAAAATACTCACCGGTAACCAAAAACCAGGGTATGGAGCCAGGTCCGATCGCAAACATCACCACGAAGAGGATCACAAGCGCTATCATCAGATATGGAACCCAGGAGATGTGGGTCTGAAATCATAATGATAAAAATTTGGTTCTATAAAAATCAAGATTTTTGTTGTAATATATTTCCTTATTGAATAATAGATGCCATTTTATATTAATTGTTTTATTTTCCAAAAATAATACAAATCACACAGATAATAGAGACAAACTCTAACACTTTTAACCAAAATCATGAGGTGTTATGTAGGTAGGTAGGTACATTATTAATAATATCCTGGGATATTCTTCACACATGGTTAACTGATCCCAAACTAAGCAGAGCTTGTACTATGGACAACCAGATAACTGATATACTACATATACTGCTTTTATTTTGTAAATACATACTTATACATATAGATAATTACACCCCGACTCAGGAGAAACAAACATGTTCATACACACAAATGCGAGTCCTGGATGGGAATCGAACCCACGACCAGCGGCGCTACAGGTGGTCTTAATCAACTGCGCCAAATAATATCCTGGGACATTATTCACACATGGCTTTTTGATCCCAAACTAAGTAGAGCTTGTATACTATGGATAAGTTACTCATAATTAACATAAAAAAGGTACGTAGGTAGGTAGAACACAACGCAAAAATAATGATTGAAATCGGTTCATAAGCAAAAAACATACAATCGAATTGAGAACCTCCTCCTTTTTTTTTGGTTAAGTGTTAAGTGAGATACTTACATACATACTAGCGATGCACAGCATGCAAGTAAAAGCTAGCATGCCGCTGAACCCAGTTAGCAGTAAGGTCTTCCGTCCAGCCACCTCCACGAGGAACAGACTCACTATTGTTATCACTACGTTCATAGCTCCGGTACCTGATACCAAATACACATGGAAGTCAATAGAGGAAGAACATGGTGCTGATTCTGTAGTTTACAAACGAAACAAATCTAACTAGGTAGGTAAATGGTGCCGATACTGTTGTTTACGAACTAAATAAATTTAATCTCACTATATCTCTTTCTAATAGTAATCTAAAAATAAGAAAGAGATGCAAGACATTTTAGTCCTGTCAGTTTAATCCGATCACATATTTCAACGTGAATTTAAGTGCGATTTTAAATGGTCACAACTATTTACCCGTACATTACGTCGGCATGGACTAAACTGACAGCATTAAAATTTTTCTATCTTTTTTCAATAAAGTTAACATGAAAGAGAGGTGACTTATCTAATATTAGTTAAGTTCGTAAACAATAGAATCGGCACCAATCTTTCTAACAATAATCAACTTTTAAAAGAGTAAAACTTCCTTCAAATACTAACATTAAAATGGCACCTTGGATATTGCACCCAACGCAAAAAATAATAATTATTTAAATCGGTTCATGAATATGCAAAAAAGTTAAGCATAGGTAAAAAAAAATTCAATTGAGAACCTTTTTTTTTAAGTCGGTTAAAATTAATTTTTAGTAAGTAAGTACCTAATGGTTTTTTTTTTTTACACAATTAGAATGCAAATTATGCTCATAAATAAGTTTATTAAATTATCTATCGTACTAAAAAAATTATACTGTTACCGATCTAAAAGTAGCAAAACTAAAGTAGTTTGACGTAATCGCACGCGATTATATCCATATCCTCTATAAAACGTTATTTTTCTGTCATTTTATTTTGAATCCTTATTTTATTAAGATAAGATTTCAATTAATTAAAGATCCAAGAAAGCTATAGGCGCAAATGTTTAAAAAAAAGTTTTTTGTACGCCGGTCGCCTTGCCGTCCTACGGCAATCGACGCTCTAAGGAAAACGGCTAAATATCTATCGACGCTCGACTAACGTGACATTCCCCCTCACTCATTTATCTCAGTTTCTTTATTCAAATTTTTTTTTTTTATTTCTTAGATAATAATAATTTTGTATCTTACCCAAAGTGGCGAGCTGTGACGTATTCTCACTGAGTTTGGCCGTCTCAAATATATTAGTAGAGAAGAATATGACGGCGTTGATGCCCGACAACTGTTGCGCGATCATCACAACGATCGCGATCAGTAGCGGCTCTCGGAGCTGTCGGTTGCGCAGCAATTCCGTCAGCGTTACTTTCTTGCTAACTTTGTATTTTTCTGCTTCCTGTTATATTTAAATAATGTCATCCAATCCTTATCTATCTATACTAATAATAATCTGTATCTTTAGTAATACATACATACATACATTTCAGCTGAAAAACGTCCACTGCTGGACAAAGGCCTCCCACAGGGATCTCCTGGATCATTTGGGGGGATATGCCATAATCGCCACGCTTGGCAGGCGGGTTGGCGATCGCAGTATGGTGTTATAGTTCTCAGAGATACGCTGCTGCCCGTACTCTGGTATACCTTCCCTATCTATAGTAATAATAATCTGTAATCTATACAAATAATAAAGCTGAAGAGTTTTTTTTAAAGCGCTAATCTCTGAAAAATCTCTAAAAATTCTTTCACTGATGGTTCTATACTTTGTGCTAATAGGAAGCTACATTATCCCCGGAGGTTAAAGGATACTTTTTATCCCGGGAACGCGTGTGACCGCTAGAAACAGCTATAATAATATAGAATTTGTTTGTTTTTTGTCACCTTTTGACGCCTAAACCACTGAACCGATCGCATACGAACAAACAGACATGTACATAAACATACCTAAATAAATGTCTTGAATGGGAATCTAACGACCCGCGGCTTGATTCGGTCGGTTTCTTTCTTTCTTTCTACCTACTATTTCAAATAATACTTAATTACCTGATGCATTTCTTCCATTTCCCCATGAACTGCAACATCGCCTCTTAGCCAATTAAGAGCTGCAATAGGAGAAAGAACATCATATTTATTAACACTGGTGTTATTAAGGGTCAAATCGCAAAAAAGAGGTTAAAACCTACACATAAATAAGGAGATAGACTTTTTAACAATTAGTAATAGTTAAAATTATGACATTGGTGCCGATTCTGTTGTTTACGAACTTAACTAATATTAGACAAGTCATCTCTCTATCACGTTAACCTTAATGAAAAAAGATAGAACATTTTTAATGCTGTCAGTTTAATCCATACCGTCGTAATGTACGGGTAAATAGTCGTGACCAATAAAGATCGCGCTTAAATTCACGTTGAAATATCTGATCGGAGTAAACTGACAGGACTAAAATATCTTGCATCCCTTTCTTATATTTACTATTAGAAAGAGATATGGTGAGATTAAATTTATTTAGTTCGTGAACAACAGAATCGACACCAATGGAGGCCTTTTTGAACAAAAGATGAGCCTCCGGTCCCCAAAGCCCCACCAGTGCCGTTACCCCAAATGCCGAAAAAATTTTGGTTCAGTAGCAGTAGACTAAGCTCCGTGGAGGCGTATATGGCACACTTTTCTCTCGCCGACTTGCTTGGTTGCGCTAGCACTCTCCCTCGCATTCATGTTAATTATTTTATGTATATTCCAAGTGATTAAAGTGAATATTATGTATATTCCAAGTGATTAAAGTGAATATTATGTATATTCCAAGTGATTAATGTATTATTATTACTACTGCAAAGTGTTATAAGCAAAAGTGTCAAAGGGGAATTGAAAGGAGTATGCTGGGCGTGACGCTAAAAGACCGCAAAAGAGCAGCAGACATTAGATCTAAAACAAAGGTGGAAGACCTACTAAAGAAAATAAGACGGTTAAAATGGCGTTGGACAGGACATATGACAAGGGAAAGCAGAATGAAATGGACTAAAATTATAACAGAATGGCAGCCAGGGGATGGAAAAAGAAAAAGAGGCAGACAAGCTAAAAGATGGACAGATGATATCAAGATGATTGGAGGGACAATCTGGTCTAGAAAAGCTACCAATAGAGAAGAATGGAAGCAGCTGGAAGAGGCCTATGTGTCACTGGACACGCTGACCACTGAACCGGGAAACCCGATGTATTAGATTTAAGTTAAAACAATTTGCTACTGTATGTAAAATCAGTTTAGTGCTGTTGTTCTATTTTGGATATCTATTAATGGGAATAGTCATTGTTTCACAAAAGGTCATTGGCCTTAGTGACACTCTTAAATGTAGCATACCTCTCTGCGCGTGTAGCTCCTGCCCCCTCCCCAGCAGCAAGTACTTGGGTGACTCGGGGCACAGCGGCAGCGTCAGCACCTGCACCGCCGCCGGCAGCGCGCTCAGCGCCACCAGCCACGGCCACCCTCGCTCGTTACCCAGCACTGACTCCAAGCCCAGGCATTGGGACAGCAGGATAGTCAGGGTTATTACTAGCTGGTATACTGTACCTATCTGGAAAACAAGGCGATGATAGCTCAGTGGTAGTGACGTCGGATGCCGCGACGAAAGTCGTGTTGGTCGAATCCTACAATGAGCTTGAGCTTTCGGTGAAGGAAAACATCGTGAGGAAACCATACCGGTGTGTTCGGGCAATTGCACTTGAGAGCCAGTTGCCTTCTAGGTATTGCAACAGGTCGGCAACACCTCAGGTATTGCAAATGGCGATAGGCGACGGTAACCACTTACCATCAGGTGGACTGCTTGCCTGGTTGTCGACGTTCTGACATAAAAAAAACAAATGAGAGCTCAGTGTGACGTCGAATACCGAGACAAGGTCGCGTGATGAATGAAAGATTGTGGTCAAACACAGGCCATGAGACCATGGGTCCTTGGGGGTCCGAGGCTCGTCAATTTACTCGAACATTGTACCAAAAACTGAAAATAAAGTTCTTACCGATCCCCTCAGTCTAACAGGCGATATTTCAGCCAGGTACATCGGTGCTAATCCTGCATTCAGACCACTGTTGATCCCAATCAACAATCTGAAACCATAAATGAAGCTTTAGTACTTATATAATATCTCACATTGTAGTCTCTATCATATAGTTTAAGGAGATGATAGTGGATCTGACGTTGAATGCCAGGTCGTGGGTTAGAATCCTACAATGAGCTTGAGCTTTCAGTGAAGGAAAACATCGTGCGTGAGGAAACCATAGCGGTGTATTTATGTCTGAATTTAAAATTAAATAAGTGAACATGGTTGTGTTCCTGCGCGTGAGTTAGGTCGCCAGAGCTCATCGGGGTGGGAGGAAGGGTCGGCAATGCGCGAATGGTACCCGGGGCGCGGATTTGTATAAGGTCTCTGTCCCGGGTGTCGCTAGCGTTCATAGGCTATCCGCTTTCCGTTAAAAAAAAACATGCATAAACTTACCTTCCCAAAATGAGTAATTCTGCTGAATTTGCAGCCTTGGAAACACCTTGGAATAATGCCGCTACAAACACTAAAATATTGTTTAGTAGTAGACCACATTTTCTTCCGAACCTAAAAAAGAAATGTACACAACTAAACAATTGCCATTTTATTGTTTAGAAATTTCTCAGCAGGATCAAGGACGTGAATAAGATAACACTACCTTGTGGCACACTAAATATTATTTCAGATTCAATTTCATTTATTTGCAGAAATGTGGTACATGCGTAATAAGTTGGTAACAAAATTTGTAGATGGTCAGCACAATTCGCCATATTAAATGGCATGCAAAATTAAACATTTACAAAACTATAATTAAACGTATATTTCCCGAATTAGGATCTATTATTCACACTATTGCTTATAATCTGTACTTATTAATTAACACAGTTATCTAACGCTTAAAGCATCATACATACGAAATCTATTTTTAATTTTACAAACCAATTTTCCGATAGTGACAAAGTCAAAAGCTTTCGTCTAGTCAACAATATTAAATCCTGTGCATCTCTATTTTTGTCATATAGTCTTTTTCATTATCTTTGGACCATGTAATTTTTTTTTACATGGCATCGGAACAACATGGGGTAGAGTGGCCAGAGAGAGACCAGAATGGAAACGGTTGGATGGGGCCTTGGCTGATTGGCAAACTGACATGCAAAAATCGAGCAAAAACTAAATATGTAAAAAAGCAAACTGTATTTGTCCGAATAAAAGGCCTTATTATTGTTATACATCGGTCTAATAGACAAAGTCACTACTCGGCGATGCAAACAGTACAACACTATTCATTATGGAAATGTAGGAGAGCCTTTTCAGTACTGGATATCCCTAGGCTTAATCAGTGCCGAATTATGGAAGCGCGGGGCCCGTAGCAAATTATATCGTGGGGCCCTTAATTTGTTTTGGGTTTTCAAGTATAAAGTGTTAAAACAATGTAATACAAAATGCGTTTATTAGGTTACAATTTTCAAAAAAATATGCTCAGGAGGTGAGCTAGTTTGTATACGCGGGGCTTCTAATGCGCGGGGCCCGTAGCAATAGCTATTGCTACGTGGTACTGGTACTGTACGTCCGCACTGATGGCCTACTACCAAATTACTGTCAAATTATTAACCAATAGAATTGCGCAAAATTTACGTGTCGTCAGTTTGCTGCAATTCTATTGGTTAATAATTTGACGATGATCGAACTATCGTGTATCGGTTTTCGGAGTAATAATAATTTAAAAAATTACTCACCTGTCAGCGACAACACCTGTGGCGACTCCACCGATCATACCTCCGACACAGTAAATAGATACGGCTACAGACCACACGGTGGCTACTTTAGGGTCTTCTTTCGGGTCTATAGTTTTATTAGTCCCCGATAGCGCATCTTGTTGTAACCATTTTTCCATTACCTGTGCGGAAATATAATTCTTTCAGAATTTACAAGCAACATCTAATAATCATTAACTATACTGATAGTAATCTACAGTGCCGGTTTTAGCCCTACCAGCACCCTGGGCGAGATGTGATAACCCCCCCCCCTCCCCCTCTTTCCGCCAACAAAAGGGATTTTAAGGCATTATAGCCATTTTATCTTTAGACTTGAGAATTTATTTATTTAGACTCGAGATAGCAGGACTCGCTCATGAGCGACCGGAAATAAAGGTGGGCCTGGCACCCCTTTTACATCTGGCGCCCTGGGCGATCGCCCTACCGCGCCCTACCCTAACGCCGGTACTGGTAATCTATATCTACACTAAAAAAAAAAGGTGAAGAGTTTGTTTGTTCGAACGCGCTAATCTCCGGAGTTACTGGTCCGATTCGAAAGATTCTTTCACTAATAGGAAGCTACACTATCCCCAAAGGTTATAGGCTACTTTTTATTCCGGGAACGCGAGTGAAACCGCGGGGAACAGCTAGTAATGTATATAACTTCCAACACACTAGAAAAGAGATGATGATTTGAAAACAAGAAATGGGACATGTCCGCTTTTGTTCGCCAGTTCCTCACTTAATGTTCGTTTCGCACACAAATATTAATTCTAGTACTGTAAGTAGGTACAGATTACAGATTACTTACATTTTGTGGTGCGTTGAGCACGCCAGTATTATATCCATGTTGAAATGCTGACCAGCAACCCGATGATATCACAGCAAATACCAGCCGCAGGTTCAAATCCTGGAAGAAATTAACCACAAGTCTTAACATAGTTTTTTTTTTAAAGGACTAAAGTTGGTAGCCTCTGATGGCTGCAACAACCTTACCGGACAAATCGGCGAGCGCAGAGGGCTCTCAACCGGGTAACATTTATGTAAGCACGCCTGAGGGCACCCCCGAATTCAGTACGAACCTCGGCTCAGGGCGTTACCGGGGGAGGGAGAGGACTTATCTTTACATAGTATAAAGTGAAGTCGCTTCCGCTGTCTGTTCGCTTAGATCTTTTAAACTACTCAACGTATTTTAATGCAGTTTTCAGCAATAGATAGAGTGATTCAAGAGGAAGGTTTATATGTATAATACATGCATATTATAGTACAGAAAAGCCGGGAAATTCAAAGATTTGTACACCCGTGCGAAGCTGGGGCGGGTCGCTAGTTTAATAAACCGGACAAAGTGCAAGTCCGATTAGCGTTCCAAAGACTCCATACAGATGTATCGGGGTGAAGGACAACAATATTCTCATAAGTACATACATCGAATTACTTCTCGGTTTTTTACTTTAGAATTTTTGGATATTTATTCCTTTACTTAATTTTTAATAGTTATACAAATGAACCAAATGTTTTTTTTATTGCTGGATTTTAAATTTCGAAAAGACAAATTCGATTTATAAAATGAATAGTTTTTTTGTCCCAAACTTAAAGTAAGGATAAGGGCCCCAAAGCATTGCCACGCATTGCTGATAGTTGTTTTTTACATTGTTTTTTCAAGTTCCAAACTGCGTTTAAGAACAAGGTCACATCATAAAAATCCATAGTTTATTATTGTTGCCACTTACTATTATATTTATTATGATAATGTACAATAAATAACCTTCACCCTACAACTGTGAGGTGATCGACTTGACTTTCAATACATGTAGGTAGGTAATGGGTACTAGTATGTACATACGCACAATACAATATTCTTTGCACAAATTTTTATCCTTTTATTTTATAAATGCCAAAGATTGTTTAAAAGTATTTTTAGGAGACTTCAAAAAGGAGGAGGTTTATAATTGGTCGGTATTCTTTTTTTATGTAGATATGTTCCCCGATCTGCCTGGACCAAATAGGAAAATATTTTTTTTTGTTTGAAAGGGTGGTTCCATAGTCTCATAGGTCAGGATCTGATGATGGGATCCTGATGAAATCGAGGTAACTCTTCAAATTTTATAGGCACTTACAATGTTTTTCATATCTAAAGCTATTCCAGTTATTTGCTTCTGGTAGTCATCAGCTTATGTTGCTGAGATGATGATGGAAGGTACAACTCCTTAACGATTAGGAGTTAAGGGATAATTATTTAAATACTATAGGACCTTTTAGAAGTTGTATTAATAGATGTGATGATGGAAGGTACGACGCTAATTTGCTTATACTAGGTCAGTGATAAAACATAAGAAACTAAAAATTTGAAAAATACAAGCTTTTAACAATAAATAGAAACGCCTTCAAAGCCACTAAAAAGCATAAAATAACTATGTAGGAACTCTAATCTGACAGATGTCATACATAGTACAAGGTCTGCATGGGACTGGATAGCAGTGGCGAGGGGTGAAAATATTATGGTGAGGGTAAGCCGTTCAAAAAACACCAATTTGACAATTACAGTGCAATTTTTTGCTCGCAAGCGATTTTTTTTCCTAATATTAAAAAAATACATTAAATTAATGGTCATCATGTCATCATCAGTCTAAATTTTATTGTGGAACAAATATACAGGCTATAAGCAATTAAATAAACTAAACCTACGCTATAATAATATATAAACTAAACTAACTATATGTACAAAAAACCAAACTAAAAAACTTAAAATATATCTAAAATAAAAGCTCATCAAAATTATCCATGGTACCCATGATGCTGGCGGCGTTGCCCCGCTGAATAGTCAGGCTTAGCCTCTGGGCGAAAAAGTCCCTGGCTTTCAAGTCCCCAGAGGCCAAGACCAAGCGTTTGCCTATGTCTTCCACGGTAGATTTTGTGTCTGATGACCAAGGTCCCATGGTTTCTACCGCAAGCGCCACAAATTCGTAATCGTCAAGTAGACGTGAGTATTTGCGGCGCTTGAGGGTCTGTGCATTATCCGCGGCAGCTCCAGCTCTGTGGCGCGTGCTTGGGATGTGGGAGGCTGCCAGTGTATCTACACAGGTAACGTCCCACACCAGCGCACGGCCTAATCTCCACGGCACTAATGTCACACCGTCCGGTCTCTTGCCATCGTCTCTAGAGAGGCCACTGGGCTCCAGTTTTGCTGGAACCGCGGCGGTGGCAAGAGCCCGGCGGATCGTGTCATTGAGCGTGGCATGGCGGTATATGCGGCCTGCACTTTTAATGCAAGACAGACCATGGCGCCCACGGTCATCGACATGGTACCCACAACTGCGACAGGTATGGGGTTCACAAATTTTACTACCTAAACGAAGACATATGGCAATGCGGAGCACCGACGCTTCTAAAAGTGTACCTATATAATGTGAAGGAAGCGAGTACAACCAAAGGCCAGACTCTTTTTGTGAAACCGCTAAGAGCCTAGCTTTATCCACTTCATTAGAGGACTCAAAGATACAAGCAAAAGTTGAATTTAGATGTGGTGAATCCCACTCTTTCTGTGACTCCCGTTTGACAGGAAAGTTTTCCCCCGGGAATGACGATGTCCAAAGAGCAACTGCATCCACTTGACCACTAACACGAACATCAGCTAAGGGTAAACTTAGTATATTGCTGATGAGTGTCAGGGTACTATGGGTAGATGAAAGAAAAGCCGGAAGAGCCACACTAGATGCAGTCCGAATACCGAGACCACCTAACCTAATAGGAAGCGTTGCTTGTATCCATGAGCGGTCATCAAACTGTAAATTTAAAATTTTGGTTAATGAGTTTTTCAAAACAATGTCTATGGGGTCAATTAAATTACGTAAATTCCAAAAACCACAACTACGTAGGAGGTACATAAATTTAGGTGTGAAGAGGCAGAGTCTTATGATGAAAAGTGCCATGTGTGGTTTTATTTTATATAATAGGTCAGAAGACTGTTGAAATTTTTCTATTTTAGAATTTATGAGGTCAGGAAACGCGTCGATATAAATAGGTGCACCAAGGAGAGTGAGGTTGTGCTTGTGAGAAACATAAATATTTGGAATTAAATTATTAAAATCACTTAGTAATTCAGATTTGGTGTCGTCACTAATGTGATCAGAAAAAAATATTTCACATTTGTTAAAATTCAGTTTAAGACCAATATTGCTAAAGCTGCGGGTGATGGTATTAAGGTCATGGAGAACTGAAGACGCGTCTCCTGCCAGTGTGCCATCGTCAAGGTACCAAAAGTTGAATTTTGAGGTTAAATTTTTAATTATTGGGTTGATAACCAAACTGAAGATTACTGGTCCAAGGGGGTCTCCTTGCTGGCAGCCAACACAAGAGTCAATTTCTGTGTTTCCAAAAAATAGTTTTGAAGGGGCCCCATAAGCTTGAAAAAGATATTTTGAAATTTCCGGAACTTCTTTTTCAGCTTCCATTAGAAACGAGGCCCTGTCAACTGAATTAAATGCATTCTGAACGTCAATTTTAACCAAAACATCATAATCAGAAGACTGAAGAAAAGTGCGGGCTGCGTGTACAGCTGCTTCGCACCCGCCTCTAACTCCAAAGCCCAACTGTTTTGGGTGAAACAAAGAAAGCAGTCTGGAGTGGAATTCCCGGCAGCATACTTTTGAAACCAAACGCCTAATTGTATTTCCAACTGCGATCGGACGTATACCCCCATTTTTCTTTTTTAAGGCAATTAAATTTGCTCCGAAAAGAATGGGAGTGATTTCATTAGGGACTGAACCTGACAGAATAAGGTTTACTAGATCAGTAAGATTCTTGACTAGAATTTTTCCAGGATCTCCTAAAAATGGATCAGTTAGATCTTTGAGATGCTGCGGGGTGATTCCATCCAAACCACCAGCAGAACCATTGGGAAATGACCTAATAGTATTAAAAACAGTGTCAGCATCAACAGTTAAAGGCCGGTGTGAGGTCTGAGAAGGGATGATCGGGATGTGAGCCGTGGGTGAAGAGGGGTGTTTTTCACGGAGAGTTAATAAGGTATCCAATGAATTTTGTGCAATTGTGTCTGAAGAAAAAAGGAGATTGGCAGCTCCTTTAATATTTCCATCTGAAATTTTGTTCTCAATGAGTTTAATCTTATTAAAATGGTGATTATCTCTCGAGTCAACAGTAGGCAATACTGAATTGGGTTGTGATAAGTTATGTTTAATGATAGATGACAGAGAGCGGTTGTTATGGTTGCTAACTATGTGGAATGATCGATACGAAAATGTTAAAAGTTCTTCCCAGACCTGACATGTATTTTGGGAGACCACCTTGGCCACACATGCACTGAAACTACGGGCTGCTGTTGCACGGGCTCCCTTAGGTACTCTTTTAATAATTTTGCAATTGCTTTTTAAAAAAGCCAATTTTGATGAGATGGATTCGTCACTTAGGGTCCCACCAGGACTAACATTCAGTGATACCGGTGGTGGGAATGAAATATCTGTGCGGGGAACATGTTTTCGGCTGCAATGTATTTTCAAACCTCGATGCCCCTTGTATATTTTTTTGTCGTCACAGATAAGACACTCTAATAATGTGGTGGTATTTCCAGCATTTGACATAGTAATTTACACTCTATACTGTAAAAAAGGCTAAAAAACATTGAATAAAAATATAAAACACTGAAAATATAACACTCTTGTTTGACAAAATACCACCGAAAAAGATCGGCAGTGTTCGGCCGAAGTGCGATGAGCTGCAATAAATCTGATTGGCTGTGAGGCTCTATCGATGTGCCGATGATGATAAAGCAACCAATCTTACGTCTGATGACTGCGCATGTGCAACATTTGTTGCTTAGCAACTTAAAAAATGCGTGAACTTGAGAATTCCCAGCTGATCCATGACAATTTTATTCATAAAAACTGGTGAGGTGGTAAACTACGGCACACAATAATAGACAATGAACACAGCGCCTTAATGATTAAAAAGGAACAGATTATAAGATATAAAGATAGCTCATTATGTTTTTAAAATATTTTTCACTCTGCTACAAGTTTAGTTTACTTCAGCTAGTTTAGTTTTATCAGTCTGTAAAATGTCAAATTTCAAATTAATTGTACCTACCTATATAGGTACTTTGAAATAATGAATCTGTGGGACTGTGATTTCAAAAAGGAATCGGTTTGTATCCTAATACTTTCTTTAAGGTTTGTATGGACCCTTCGCCACTGCTAGATATCCATGTGGGAAGAATTTCACACTTCATATTTAAAAAAAAAACATGCACCTTTTTATTTAAAATTTAATGTAATTTAGATTTCAAATCAAAATCAAATAAATAAAACTCATTTATTCAGTTTAGGCCCTTATAAGGCACTTATGAACGTTCCACATACACTTGAACTAGAGAATATGTGCTTGAACTGAGATGATTTAGCGTTAAATAATTCAAAAACATGTTAATCTGCTGATAACATAAAACTTCTGCTATTTTTACTGTTCAAACAATCTTGTTTGACGTATGAGTGATCACCATTACCTAATTAATTATGTAAGTAATAAATAATCTAAATATATAAAAGGAAAGCGTGACTGACTGACTAATCAACACACAGCTCAAACCGCTTGACGGATCGAGCTGAAAGGCTTACAGATACAGATAGCTTATGACGTTAGGTATCCGCTAATAAGGCCTTTTGAAAATGAAAACTAAGGGGGTAAAATATCGCAGGTGAAACCGCGGGAGGAAAGATAGTACTAGTCACTGCCATAAGTGCGTATAGCGTACGTAGCTTATCGATTTTGTACTTTTAAGAGCTTCGTCAGCTTCAATCTGATCTAAAGTAAAACAGAGGGCTTTCCTTGGTCTGATACGGAGCAGGTATTTACGAGGTGTCTAGGTTGCGGCTTTACTATAAGAGGGTTGCGATGATTATTGGTTGGTTATTTTGAGGTGATGCAATGATAGCTCAGTGGTAGTGACGTCGGATGCCGCGATTGAGGTCGTGAGTTCGCATCCTACAATGAGCTTGAGCTTTCGGTAAAGGAAAACATCGTGAGGAAACCATAGCACGGTGGTAGGGTACTTTGTAGTACCTATCTGGCTGGCTACCACCCTCAAGTTGAAAATTTGTCGCCAAGCACCTACCGGTGTGTTCGGGCAATTGCACATGAGAGCCAGTTGCCTTCTCGGTATTGTAACAGGTCGGCAACACATTGGCAATTCCTCTGGTCTTGCAAATGACGATAGGCGACGGTAACCACTTACCATCAGGTGGACCACCTGCCTGCTTGTCAACCTTCTGACATAAAAAAAAGAGCGTAAGTACTTCGTTTTGTATGGAAATGTCGCCCAGTCAGCAAGATACGAGATATAAAAAAAATTGTAGTCCAAGGTCATTCGCGCCAAAAAAAAAGCATTATGTCATAGTAACGCTTCTATGACAAATGTGTTATTAAAACTGGTTTTAGCATACTACCGGTCTTTTGAGACGAAAATAAATTGTGATTTTTTGGCGTTCATGAATATAAAATGAAGCCTTGATTTAATGTCATATCTAAATTCTGGTTAGCTAGAAATCAAACTCAAACTCAAAACTCTTTAATCAGTTTAGGCCCTAACATTCTTATTATTTGATGTCAAAAATGTAGTGTGCTAACTACGTTGGTGAAATTGGGCCTAAGTGTATGTCAAACCGGTGCTGCGGTGGTAGAGTCTATTGTAACTATCGACGTTCGTAAGAGCCTTATAAGGGCCTAAACTGAATAAATGAGTTTTTTTTATTTGATTTTGATTTGAAATCTAAATTACATGAAATTTTAAATACGTAGGTGCATGTTTTTTTTTAATAAAAATATGAAGTGTGAAATTCTTCCCACTTGGCTATCTAGCAGTGGCGAAGGGTCTGAATAAATGATTTTTGAGTTTTGACTTACTCGTATATTATTGACTATACCATTTATACTTTAGTTAGCCTGACAGGGTAAAGGTCTTTAAGGTATATAATCGTATGTTTGATGACATCATAGCTTTTGTCTATGAAAAGATATCTTATTGTTGTATTTAGTGACGCATCGAGCAAAGTGCGATTTAATGTAAATTCATAAGAGTGATCTAATGAATTACGTCTATAAAGCTTAGCCTTATTTATAGCTTAATAATAAACGAGTAACTAATATCGTTTACAAAAGATTATTATTTATAGCTTTTTATTTTTATTTAAATAAAATTAACTGGACAATGGGAACTACCATTATAGGTTTTTGACCCAAAACCCAGTGCCGGTTTTAGCTCTACCAGCACCCTGGGCGAGATGTGATAACCCCCCCCCCCCACCCCCCCCTCCTTCTCCCGCCAACAAATGGGATTTTATCTTTAGACTTGAGAATTTATTTATTTATTATTTAGACTCGAGATAGCAGGACTCGCTCATGAGCGACCGGAAATAAAGGTGGGCCTGGCGCCCCTTTATATCTGGCGCCCCGGGTCGATCGCCCTACCGCGCCCTACCCTAACGTCGGTACTGCCAAAACCGACAGGTTAGGGACTTCCGGTTGACCTAGAACTGTCAATTTTGGTTTGTCAAGCAAGGTCATACAAAGTCAAGGGAAAATCCTAAATTTGCCCATATCTTTTTATCGTATTAACTCAGGACCTTGATTTATATACACCTAATAGAGACTATAGACCTCAGTATCTGGTATAAATTTCAACTTGCTAGGTCCACTCGTTCTTGATAAAATTGGTGGTGACACACGCACAGACGGACAAGAGAGTGATCTTACAAGGGTTCCTTTTTTTACCTTTTGTGGTGCGGAATCCTAAAAAGACCTACTAACTTCACTTTGTAAGTATAAAATAAGAAACTACTCTTTTGAAGTTATCTAATTCTAAAGCACAGAATACATAATAGTACATATTTTACAGGTAAAGTGACTTCATCTTTTCATAGACTAGACTAGACCGTAGTTTTACGTCAGCTTACTTTCTCAAAAAAATACAAACAAGTCTAACCCAAAACTGTCCATTAGATTTTTATCATAAAAAAATATTTGCTTAATAAATCTCCCGTGTGCTGACATTCTAATGTGCGTAATAAATATGCGACAGTTTGAGAACTTTAGGATGAATGTAGCGTTGAAGCTATTATGAATTTTCTTCAGTCGATATGTGGTTTATTTTGCTTTAACTATACCTACGTTTGGAAATGTCATTATGAGACCCCCACATCACAGTTTATTTTTTTAATTAGACACGGCCAGTATTGTACCTTGTTTGCGCATGGCAAAAAATATGGTCAAGAATGGTCACGTTTTTTGGGGTGCAAATTCTACTTTTTTATATATATTTCTGTAGCCTGTAGTAGTCCATGCATCATGCATGCCTAGTTTAGGCTTTCGACCTCTAGGTTCTAGAGTCTAGAATGCAATGTCGAAGGTCGCGGCTTCGAATCCTTTAATAAACTTTAGCTTTCGGTGAAGGAAAACATAGCACGGTGGTACTTTGTAGTTTACCCGCCTGGCTAGACATACAAGTTGAAAATCTAAAAGCCAGTTCCCAACTTCCCATCTATGCTTTGTGTGCTAACTCCTTGCTATATCATCACTGACCACGGAGAGATTGTGGTCAAACACAGGCCTTTGTACGTAGTAAAAAAATATAATTCTAACAAATATTTTTTCGTCAACCATACAAGACTTTATTGAATACCATCGAACAAACGACCAAAGCGTGATAAAATCCTAGCCTACGTCCGTCGAATCCTATTCATAAAGCGTCCCTATTTTTATTTTGACACTGTGTTACAATAGGAAACCGGAACTCCTTATCTAAGGTCAGGATCAGTCAGGAAGCGCGCTATATTATCTATGGTTATTTATTACGATCCTGATTTAGTTTTGGCGGGAATATTGACGATTAAAAACGAAATTTTATCGAACAAAGAAAGGAAAACAACTTTAAAAATAAAAATTCGTTACACCGCAGTCGAGGGCGTGTCTCTACAATCCAACTTTTTAGTTTTATTACTTACAAAAACCGGTTATCTGTACGTGTTGTAAAACCGGTTAGTTTGAAATAGTGTATTGTAATTTGTAACGAAACTTACTGACCGATACTAATAAATACAGGTACGAATTATTTTTATTTACGATTCAGAGATTAGGTATATTTGCGATGTACGATTTTTTATTATTTGCAAGTAGTTCAGTAATTAATATAATTTCTAAAGGATCAAAGAACGTATTGAAGGTTTTATCTTGCCATGCTATTAATATGTATCGCTTTATAATATTAAAAACATACCTACTTGCAGAGTTCAAAATCCAGTTCGATCGTATGGCGTATTCTGACGATGTTTATTATCGATAGGTAATAATATTACGTCAAACCTTTATAATTATCAATACAGGCAACTAATTAATATGAAAGTAATCTTATCGATTTTACCCGTTATAAATTTTACGGTTTACATCTAGAGTAGGTAATGTTAAATGTTAATAATCGTTGTTGAGGCCTCTCGTGACAAGAAGGCTTGCACATACTTTGCTCAAAGAATTTCCATTGCCATCCAGCGTGGCAATGCTGCCAGTCTTCTTGGCACACTTCCGCGGGGCAGCGATTTGGCACAAATTTTCTATTTATAGTTAGGTAGTTTTGTTTTTATTTTTAATTTCGCTAAATTTGTTAAATATAATGATAATTAATATCGTTATATAATTTAATATATTTTAAAAAGGTAAAGCTTGTATTACCAGGACGCGACAAAATCTGGGATTCGGGGACAAAATTAGGGACAAATTCTGGCTGCAAAGAGATATGAGGAGTTGGGTTTTTAGGTGGAGGTAAGTACCTATACTTTCTAATAACTTTTGAACCAGGACGCGATAAAATGTGATACTTGGTGACATAATTGGACAAAATAGCGACAGACTTGGAATTCAGATCCGTGATGGTGGCACTGCCAGGAAGTGCCACACCTAAGATGCGTTGATAGATCAGACAGTCAGTCACGCTTTCCTTTTATAAGTAGGTATACTAGCTAGCCCGGCAGACGTTATCCTGCCCTGAGAATAAAAACTTTCTACCCATAAAAACTACCTAACCTATTTTTTAAGTTGGACCAAATTACAGTTAGTTACAAAGTTTAATCAAAATCGGTTCAGTAGTTTCAGAGTTTACCCTGAACATACATCGTGACACGAGATTTTTATATACATCTTAACTCTTTTACTGAGACTATATTTTAGGGATTAGTTCTTTCGATTTTGTCGTCATAATCACTACATATTATAAAACAAAGTCGCTTCCCCTGTCTGTCTGTCCTTATGTATGCTTAGATCTTTAAAACTATGATGCGGTTTTTTTTAATAGATAGAGTGATTTGAGAGGAAGGTTTATTTATATTATTTTTAATACATGCATATTATAGTACAGAAAAGCCGAGAAGTAAAAAATTTGCACCCCCGTGCGAAGCTGGGGGCGGGTTTCTAGTTACCTCTATAATTCAGATTGAGTACCTAATAAGATTTTGATAGATTAACGAGTGAGTTATTATAAGGGACGCATTAAAAGGTGTCGAAACAACGGCGTCTCTATCGACACTACTGGCTACAGTACCTACCTACAACAATGCGGCAGTGTGAGACGCCGTCAACATCCGTTATTTGATCGAGAATGGCGGGGGTCAAGCGACGCGTATCTATCAACTGAGCAAGTCGTCCCCCGCACCGCGGTTTTACTCACAAAATCTCACTGTATTTAGACCACAGAAACGACTGAAACGAGTTCACCCCATTCGCGTTTGAATTTTGCATGACCCTTTTGTACAAAACAGTCTCAGTACAGTAATTCAATTTCTGCTTATTTTTTTTTCATTAAAGCATTTATTTTCACTGGTACATAAGGTACGTAGTTTCAAAATAATTGTTTTACGACTGTAACTATGTATGTATTAATATCAGCAGTATAAGTATTTAGCAGTTTAGCATGTCCAGAGGGCACAACATGTGTAGCAGAGGAGACGCGTAATAAAAAAAAACAGGCCCACTTTACATAATTTTATTAGATAACTTTGTTTGCGTCACAGATATGCAAAATTTCATTATGACATCACACGTAGCCGACAGATAGACGGGTGATCGGACATGACGTAACTAAGGATATTATGATTATGGAACCCTAAAATCACTAAAAAGTAACAGTTCTACAAATAAAAAATATAAGAAATATGGTATAATTTTAATTTCTTTCATTTTAATTTCAGTAGACTGACTGACGTTCTTTCAAACTCCTCATGCATATAGCAACTCTTCATTTTTTAAGGACGTAGATATGTTTAAGGCAGTAGTTCTTTAAATTCTCTTATCAAGTAAATAAACTATCGAACGTGTTTTGAGACAAAAACAACTAAGTGAGGGAAGTTGTAGAACTTATAATACATTTTAATTATTACATGATTTGTTTAAGAAGAAACATCTGGCGACCAAATGTAAATTAAGCATTCAAAAAAAATTTACGCCCTATTATAAATGTGGAATGGAAGAATCCTATACATCACTGTTTATTTGGTGGGCGTACGTGGGTACATATTCAATTTATACGATTATTTTGGTCATAAAAAGTTTTCATGTTCACTGTCCGGTAACTGTATATTTACCGGTATTTTGTAAAAACGGTTTCGTCACATTAATGGTGCAGTTACACACCGGTGTGTAACGTCAAACTAATATCATTACTTTTAAAATATATAAATTAGTACCTAAGTACATCCTTATTTATAATAAATAAATTTTTAAAATACGAGTAGGAGAATAGATCGCAGTTCGCATATAAACCAAATGAGTAAAAGAAATTACCCCCATCCTGTCCACTTGCCGGCTATATTTTTACTCGAAGAATTCCAAACGAAAGCTCTCCACACTCGCACAATAATTTAACACTGCTTATTTCATAATACGTTATTATTTTTATAATAACTGTAATATTGCTTCCAACTAAAAAACACTTGAGTAAACAAAAAAGTTGTTTTTTTTTATTTCTATTCACTTTTTATTCTTCCGGTTAAAAGGTTATCTGACGCGGTATGCAGCCAGTGATTTCAGTTGAAGTACCTACGCTTGAGGTGCGTTCGCGCGAACCGTATTCGAATTTCAAATGATATAAGAGACGCCGCGCCGCGGGCGTTCGTCCGATCGCAAGAAATTGTTTGGATAGTGACGTCACTATAATAACCGGTTCAACTTATTTGCGCGCCAGGTTTTTACAGCGCTGAAGCGCTTCTAAAGAATGATCATTTTCATATTTTTCCAACATTGTTAACGTAACAGAAAGTACTACTGAACTGATTCGCTGGTCGTTATTAGTGTTAGAAGTTGATCAATACTTTAAATACATTTAACATATTTTTTTTAAGATAAGGCTAGGCTTTTAAATATTTAATAAGGAAATTGTACTATAGGTACTTTTAATAGCTGTGGATTTTGTAATAAATAAATATTTTTTCTGTGCCAAACTAGACTAATTTATATGTATATTTACAAGCAACTATTATTTGCTTAGTGACTGGGTAGACCAACTACATTCTCCATTCACGATATTTTTTTCAGACTAAGTACCTTCCATATTTTACCTTATATAGGAAGTAGGAAGCGGGTACTTTTCGCTAGCAATCGGGTTAAAAGCCGTACAGACGTTGTTAACAAAAATAAATATTCCATAAAAAGCGCTTCAATCGCTTAATTATCCAAGACCTTGGAGGTGTGTGCGATGCCTCATCATGACGTCGATGTCTACTACGTGTGTGTTTTGTATAACCAGCCAAATTATATAGACCTTTTCTACTCTCAAGTCTCAACGTTTTTACAAAATACTGGGCGTCCATATTCTACATTCCCTATTAGCCGTGTAAAATTGTACTTAACAGTCACTATGTGGTAGAGCCATCACCGATTCGAATTTGGAGTTTTTTTTTACTGTGTATTTTAACTATGCAACAAATAATTTATCGGTGCATCCATGCTCCCACAGGCCGGTTTTGGCAGTTCTTATGAAGTCGTTAACGGTAATAGGATGTGTGGCCCTTCCTGGCAGGGCCACCATCACGGATTTGAATTCCAAGTCTGTCGTTATTTTGTCCCTAATTTGTCCTTTTTTGTCCTCGAATATCAGATTTTATCGCGCCCTGGTTCAAAAGTTATAAGGGTTTTTACCTCATATCTCAAGAACTAGAGCACCTAACGAAGATCTGTTTGCTTCCAGAATTTGTCCTGGAATATCAGTTTTTGTCGCGCCCTGGTTCAAAAGGATCACACTAATAGGATCGCTTGTTTCGCTCATTTATTGAAGCTAATACAATAGCTAAATAAACCATCCAAAAATTCAGCACCGGTCACCATCAGTGACAAATATGCTGATACCGGATATCCGGAAGTGGCGTGATATTCCGGAACGCACGTTTTATTACTACGTATAGCTAGAGCATACCTAATTATGTGCATAATTAGAATTACTTTTACACTTATAGTACAGGAGTAAAATGATGAAATATTACTGTTTTGTCGTAAAATTGTTTATTTTACAAATATAGGTATCAGTACAAACTCAAAATAAATTTATTCACTTTGGGCCCTGATATATATCACAGGCACGACACTGGCACGACACAAGGCACTTATATTTATGTTGACTCTACCACAGGTTTGGAACTAAATTTTCGGGTCTATTTGATTTCTGAATGGATGCATCTTATGTGTTTCTTCAAATTCGCGTTATTGTAGAAATTCTGTAAAAAAAAGAATTATATAAATAAAAATCCTGTGATATTCTTCACACACCTTCTTCGTTATCTGATCCAAAAATTGAGTGCGTATATTGTATACGCAGTAGAGTTTCATAACTATTCTTAATTATCTAAAGTTGTTCCTTGCAGTTTCACCCGCGTCTTAGAGAATCAAACTATTTTATCAACTATTTTTAGGAATTTAGGCTTTACTGACAAACGCATATCTGACGAAAAAAGTCGAGGACCCTCCTGACTAAATAGTTAGAATATTATTATTTTAGGCCCTGATAAAGCACTAATGAAAGTTTAAATTGAATCTACCATCGGTTCCACATACACTTAAACTGAGAAGACTTTAGAACGATAATAGCCCAGTGTTAGTGAACTCGAATGCCGAGACGAAGGGGTCAGGTTCGAATCCATCAATGAGCTCGAGCTTTCGGTGAAGGAAAACATCGTGAGGAAACCATAGTACAGTGGTAAGGGTACCTTGTAGTACTCAAGTTGAAAATCTGTCACCAAGCACGCACCGGTCTGTTTGTTTCGACAGCTGCACTTGAGAGGCAGTTCCCCTCTAGGCTTTGTGTGCTTACCACCTTCAGCCACACCATCAATGTGATTGTGGTCAAACACAAGCCTATACGTAAAATCCCGCAAGATTACCTTATCACAATGGCTGCATTTATACGAAGTATTATGTCGAACTTTTATATGATTCTTTAGACATTGATCTGAAGTAAACCTTTTTGTACATTCAGAACAGGCGTACCTAGAAATTGTTACACTTTAAAGTGCGATAACTGTCACCTGTGAGTGTGAGTCTATCACGTAACTTTGTTGCTATCAGTTTTATTTCGGTTCGTGCTTCATTGCAAATGGAATCATTTTCGACATTGTTTTGTTCGATAAATTATAATCGAGCGTTTACCATGATTTTTTCCAACGAAAATTCATTTATTTATATTTATAGGTAAACACCCGAAACGAAATTAAACTAATTGCAACAAAGTTACGTGATAGGCCACACTGTTAAAAATGGGCTAATTTCAAAATCTGAGTGTCTAATTTCAATGTATCAGATGGACAGCTATCTCACAACTAAAAGAAAACCTATTTATTGTTATGTTATATTATTTTTCATTGTGGAATAAATGAAATTAAATGGTTTAAAGAATCTCTAATTGAGGATCTCCAACTATAAATGAAAAGTTATCACATTTCTTCCATTTGATGTGTCTTCCAAAAAACAGCTTATTACTTACGCCATATCTTCAGATTTGACATGTCTAGTGGACAAAGCAAAGTGTCTTTTCAAACTCTTCTCGGTTTTATAATAAGTATTGCATTCAACACAATAGTATGGTTTGTTTTCTGAGTGTACGGCGGCGTGGGCGCGTAGGTTCGATTTTGTGCTAAAATTCCGTGAGCAGACAGTACATTGGTAGGGTTTAGATCCTGTGTGACTCCTGAAAGGGTATTTCTTAAGTTAATTTCATCATCTTAATGCCGGTTGTAGACCAAGAGCTAAGCTAAGTTAGTTTAGCTCGCATACCTTACGTAGTTTTTCATACTTGTGTGCAGACTGCAAACTAAGCTATGTGAGCTAACTAAAATATGCGAAGCTAATGCCGATGCGCTGCTACACGAGCTAAGCTAAGCCCCTCCCGCCTGCCCCGCACCCCCTTCGCACATCCTTTGCCAGTGCTGTCGCACACCGACTGAGCTTTCGTTTAGTTCTTGGTGTGCACGGGACATATTTTTAGTTTATCTTAGCTTAGCTAAGCTTCGGAATAGCTTAGTTGTAGGTCTGCAACCGGCATTATTGAGAGCTTGGCTCTTATCGGTGTAGCTTCTTCCATTCTTCCCTGATGATTACATCATACATTTCAGCCCAATCCGTCTAATGGTTTGAGCAGTGCTTTGGTGAAACAGTTAGGACAAGTTATTATGTATGTATATAAATAATGTATTATTTAGACAACTGTGAAACAAATATTGAAAACAGTTTCATTAACGATCGAATACCTTGAATGAATCTTCAAACGCTGTTTGCTGGCGAATTTTTTGTTACATTGATGGCAAACGTATTTCCTTTCGTTATATTGTGTCTTTTTTACATTTATTAGGGAATATGCCTTGCTGAAAATAATAAATGAAATACAATATCGAGTAAGTAGATACAGGGCAATTAGAATCAAAGAAAGAAAGAAAAAGTATTTATTGACCCATTATTTCAAAAACATAAAGACTTATAAATAAAAATAGGTATAATGTACGGGGTCAAAGGGTCCCTGCCTCAGCATAAAGCTACACTACATAATGCAGTGCAACGCTGGTATTCTGGCAGGGCCTCAAGACTAGTGAGTGACGAAAACAGTGGTTTACCTAGCGATTGAAATCTTGTGGTACGCACAAGCACAATTCAAGGTAAACACTGCTGCAAAGCTGATGTTACATTTTTCTTTAAGACTAAGGCAAAATTTCACCAACGTCTAAACATTTAGGTAATTTTTTCTATGTATTTCAGTCGTCTCTACCTACCTAAAATTGGATAAAAGACACAATTTCTTAGGAATTAACATTAGCATTATTTGATTTTATAATTTATTCAAATCAGTTTAGTGTTAGTAAATAAGGGTTAGTAAATCATTAGGTACTATCACACACAAGTACATAAACCAAACATCGCACTCCTACGCGAGCTCAGTTCCTCACGTAGCTAAACGTACACCCTACAAGACCGAGCCAGTGCTTTAGCATATTCCCTTAATACCAGTCGGCAAACATCCTCAGGATCTTGTTGGCGCCGCCATGCTCATCAGGGAGTGCACTTTTTTCTCATTATTGCGAAGAAATTGCAAGTATGTGCTTCAGCAAACATCCCTGATGCGCTGAAGCGATGCAGGGTCCTGAACATATTATCGTAGAGGACGCGAATATCACTGTATGCGCGTTTTGAAATCCATACATTGCTCGTATAAAATGATTTACAGTAGGCCATAAAGTGTAATTTTGACCTGTTTACTGTAACGAGCAAACCTACGGATTAATATATTGCCACGCAATGCCAATTGTCCTACTACGATAAATAATATAAAGAATAAATGCGAAAGTTTATGAGTATAGATGTATGGATATATGTTTGTTACTCTTTCACGCAAAAACTACAGAACGGATTTGAATGAAATTTAGAACACAGATAGTTTATAACCTGGATTTACACGTAGGATACTTTTTATCCCGGGAAAACATAAAATCCCTCGGGAACGCGGGTGAAACCGCGGGGCGGAAGCTATTCTATATTTTTACTTCTATCACTATCACCTTATATCCGGATATCCGGTATCAACATTCAATAATCTTACCTAAGTTCACATCTGTGTCTATTGGCGCGTTTCAGTTGTCTCGAACAATTGACACATGTGAAGCGCCGCGAATGTGCTAATGTGTGTTGCCATAAAACTTCTCGAGACTTGTACCTGAGCTTACAGATGGGGCAGACGTGTGGACCGTGTTCCTGGAAATATCTTTAACTTGATACATACTTATAGATAGAGTTACAATGCATTGTAGAGATTTGTACTTTTTAGGCGATGATAGCTCAGTGGTAGTAACGTCGATCGCGCCGTTGCCAAGGCCGCGGTTTCGAATCCTACAATGTGCTTGAGTTTACGGTGAAGGAAAACATCGTGAGGAAACCATAGCATGGTGGTAGCCTACATTGTAGTACCCGAATCTCTGGCTAGAGAGAAAAGAGAGTGGGAGATTAAGAGTTTCTAAATAGTTATTATTTTACACTTTTTAGTGCTTTAGAAGGTGGTTCTCTTTTTGTTAAAAGTTATTTATAAGCTAAAGTTATATCATGTTGTAATAGGCAACATTAGCACATACTTACAGTAAACAAACCGCCATGGCGTGTCATAACGCATGGTGTTTCAAAATTATATAAAGACTATTTGGTAAAAATTGCATCCGTAGCCATTCGAATTGGATGATCTGAAGAAACTGCTTCGGGAACGTGGCGCGAGTTTAAAAAAAACTTTGTTTACTGTTTGTATTACTTCCTATTAGATATAACATTTTTATACACGAAGTTGTAAAACATCACTAAAAATTTAAAACTTTTGTTACAATATAAAAAAAGTTAGACAACAAATGTAATGCAACATTATTTAACTGCTATGTGGGAACACTTAGATACATTACCGGCTTATGCCTTAAAACATGCTCTTCAAAATCATCTTCAACCATGAAACCAATTGCACAATCATTGCACTTATATCTCATATCCAAATATTTACTGCTAACTTTCATATTCTCCATTTCATCCTTTTGTTCCTTAACACTAAGATATTCTACTTCAAAGCCTAAAGCCTTAAAGAATTCTGAATTCTTCTTTTTAACTACTCTTTTATCTTGTAAAATAACAGCTTCATCTCTATGGTTCACTTCCACAGATAAATTGTCTTCTTCTAGTAAATTATCTTTGTTACAATTTTCTAAATTGTTTGATACATCATGAAATTCATCCTTTAGTTCTGAATCTGGTGGATCTTCAAAAAGATCTGTGTGGTTAGGAGAAATATCTATGTTTTCGTTATGGTGGTAAGTTAGTGTGTATGTATGGGTATCAGCTTTAAATCTTGCTGGAAGCTGAAATTAAGTGTAAAATTGTAATAAACTAGCTTCCCGCTGTGGTTTCACCCACATTCTCATTACACAAAGTAGCCTGCATCATATGCTGTGTGCCAAATTTCATTGCAATCAGTTCAGTGGCTTAGGTGTGAAAAGGTGATAGACAGACAGACAAAATTACTTTTGCATTTATAATATTAGTATGAATAAAGGTATAAAAACTATATTGAATTTTTTTTTATCCAAATCTTCAAAGAAATAACAGTAAGACGCTTCACAATTCTTTTTTTTTTAGAATAAACGGCCTAGTCTTAGATAATACACTGGCCTAGTAACCTCACAAGACAGGTCCAGCCTAGTTTGAATTTAAAAAGTTATAGTTAATGGCATTTCTGTGTCAATAAATTTATAATTACTATATACCTACTGCAAAGAGCTGCTTACTGACCTTTGTACATTTGTTCAATATGTTCTGGGACTCCACAGCCATTTTTTGAAGATGAGCAGTTCTTTTTAAAATAGCGGCGCACCAGATGCACAGCCATAATTCTGAGTAAATCTAAAGATAAATACATGATGAACCCAATTAATATTAAACTATGATATAATTACTTGGTTCCTGGGACTTTTATACCATTTCCAGTAGAACTGCAGCTAATAAAAACCGGCCAAGTGAGAGTCGGACTCGCGCACAAAGGGTTCCATACCATTATCTATCTATAAAAATATTTGTATTATACGAAGTAACTAAAAATTTATGCTTTTTGCAATTTTTCCTTTATCTGTGCTATAAGACGTTGCTTTGAACCAAGACGTGGTTTTGATTGCCTTGCGAGTGTCGAAAATTTTCAGCATAAACAGCTGTATCTTTTTATTGCGTTAACTTAGAAGTTTGAATTTTTCACAGCTCCAAGGGACAGTAGACCTGAGTATTTGATATGAATGTCAGGTTGATACCTCCACGCGTTCCTGAGAAAAAGGGTCTTGACAGACAGACAGACGGACAACAATGTGATCCTATAAATGTTCTGTTTTTTCCTTTTGATGTACGGACCCCTAAAAAGTAGATCAGTAACATTTTTAATTTAACATTCTATGCTATGTTGCACCAAAATGCAGGGTGGTGATTTTATGCATCTGGTGCGCTAGCTCAGGGTACGAGGTGGTGGAGTCCGTTTACACTCTGTGGCTGTTACACTCAGGAATGGGGTTAGTGCTTATTCTATGGTTTACAAAGGGCGCCACCAGCGCAGTAACGCTGGAAAAAAGATTAAATTAAACACAGACAATGCGTTCCAAAGTTTATAATTGCATTTAGGTTCTTTCTGTCGTACAAATTCTATTTTTATATTCTGTTCTTCCTTAATTAAGGTTAGTTGTTCTTAGATTTAACATAATACATGTTTACTGGTTTGTGGACGGGCCCTTCCACAAACAGTTTCTAAAGATTGTACTCAATCACTTCTTAAACATTCTAAAAGTTAATGTTCTATGTTTCTACATCACGCGGACGGACACTGACACTGTGATGACTGAAGTCCCCTTGGAGAGTAGATAGTAAAGGTGGACACTTACATTACATGTGGCATGTGTGGTATGCAACACACGTGTTCTATAAAAAATCAAACCATACTCGTGGATGACGGTGGCATCGGTACGTCGACGTTGGAACGCAAATAAAAACTTCTTATTTAATTATAACAAAAAAAACTTAGGAGAAAAGCTTTGGAGAAAAGCTTTGGAGCGGCACTCTGAAACAAAGAGTACACAGCCACACTGTAGATTATGACGTATGCAAGGAACGATCGATCACGGGAAGACTGAATAAGAGGAAACTTACCAGCCGCTCCGTTCTAAATTATTTAGGATCACTCCTATGATGAGCCCAGGCTGACCGGCACGGTGGCCACATGGCGTCCCCAGCTCAGATGACATCTTCTAGTAATCTACGACAACCAGAACAATACGAAATGAAATACAGCGTGAGATGCGAGGAGGATCCTCGTATTCTAATGAAGAATGCACTTACAATTCTTGTTTCTAAATTCTTATACACAACAAAATCACTAGCTGCGTACGAGTCGGAGATGTGAAGTGGAAAAGGAAAGAGGATGTTCCAAAGACTCAAATGATGAGACGTCAAAGACAAACATGTCAGAAAATTCTAGAATTTAATTCGACTAATATTATCATTTCTCCAAGACAGCTAAATTATCTGCATCAAAAATTACTACAATTTATCCTGTAACTGAACCTATATTCTTCCTGAAACAAAATATTTTTCATGACCAACCAACTATTTGATACAACCAAAGTCCCCTCCAACCACGCGATCTAACAAATCAATAGGAGATCGATATCAAAACATTTATGATCAATATTCGGAACGCTCCCAAAGTCTATTGTATCTGTCACCTTGAAACGTCAAAAGTGTCAAAACAACAATAACCTAAAATAAACAAACATGATGAAAACGTTCATGAGATTCTATTCCAAAATAGCACAATTTGTATGAGGATCCCGATTCTAAGCACCATGACCTGTGAAACAGTATCCTACATTACGTTGTGATTAAAAGGAAGTGATGAAAACAATGTGAAATAACACGAAAGTATATCGGAGTTCTCTATTACAAAGTCCGTCACGGAAATGTATTCCGTCTCCCATTCTCGGCATCATCAGCGGCGAACCGACCGACACGAACCCTGCGGAACGTCCTACGAATGGCAGACGAAATCCACCTCCGTTTAGGATCTTTCTGCGAAAATAACATGGTTGCAAAAACAACATGCAACAGACCCCCCTGCTAAGAGCGAAAATACGATGAGTGAAACGAATCTATTTCGCGACACGAAAAGAGTGCAATACCAAATACTACCACAGCATAAGAAGTATTTGGATAGCAACAGTGTTGGCAGCAGCAGCGATGACAACAACCATATTCTAAAATAAAATTTCTCATGTTATACTATGAAACAATGTTAAGTAATAAACAACAAATAAATTATATTGTAATCTAAACAAACAAATGAGCAACAGATCACCAAAGTATATGTCTCTTCAAGTAATCCTACTCCTGTATGAATATACCTAACCTAGGGATAGTATCCCAACTAAACTCCTTATTCTAATGCGTAGGAACAACATCCATACTTCTACTCTTAAGTTTATTGATACAACTTGTTGAAAGTCAATGATTCTCAAACAACATTCTTTCTAAATTATGCTAAAAGACTACTCACGGTAAGTCTCCGCTTCTAAGTATGACTAGGCACACAATTCTATTCTTTTCTTAAACCCTAAACTCACCCACTATAATATGATAGGTATATGCTTGTATATAAACAAGTTTGAAAATAAATTCTTCTTTTTACAGCTTGATATACAAGACTGTTATTGAATACAACACAAGAAAAACGTTACTAACTCATAAGAGTATTGTATTGATTTGTTTAAATCTATGCTTACTAGTATCCTAATTATAATTTAATAACTAGGTTGGTTACTAACCTAACTGCCTAAATAGTAAGTACAGATTAAAGTTCTTACATACAACTACATTCTCAGACAATCTTCACACATACAAAGACATCCTTTTTTTATTACTTGCATACCTATTAATAAATAGTATATATTATTATATATATATAATATTTATTAATATATATCTCCTGTCATTCTCTCACACTCATACTTGCACACCTCACTGACATACAAGCTCCATTCTACACTCACTACCTATGCTGCCAGATGCAACCATCTTATCTAACACTACAACTAACTGTGAAAAGAAAACAAATTATTTAATTTCTTTCCAGTTTGTTTTGGAAAACCTCTATAAAGAAATTAAATAACCTATTACTATTCCTAACTTACAGACAGTAACATTTTATTCTACTTAATAATTCTTCACTCAGAATGTATATGTATAATACCTTTGATATGAGTCAGACCCAACTTCCTACCATTTATGGCCCATAAACGATAGACAAGGAGACTAACTCTTTCTTCGACTACACACCTGAGGTTTCTAGGGGCTAGTTTGTTAACCAAAATTATTTGCTTTACTCTTAACCCTATATTTCTTTTTCTTTTAAATTCTAAATTCTTTAACCTCTTTCTTTAGGAATATAATTTCTATTTTACTTTTAAAAATATTTAATAGTTTTACTTTTAAAAACACTTCTTTAATTTCTTTTAAAGATATAAAATAATCTTTTCTTTCTGTAAAATTCCTTAAATATTAATTCTTCTACAATTTTATTACAGTTGATGTCAACACCGCTGCTTCCTACATTCTAAATTCTTTATTTAATAATGGGGAATAATGAATCAGTTGATATAGATGGAACTATATCACTGATTAAATTCCTACCACATTCTAATTCTAATCCAATTTCTAAATCTGCAGGATCAATGGTCACTGACAGACGGGAAGATTTTGTCAATAATAATATGAAAAATTTAGCTATCATCTCAACAACATTCTTGAAAATCTTATGAACCTGTAACAAGAGTTCATATTCTAACTCGTCACTCAATATGTGATAAAACTTCTTTCTAAAGTTTGCCATTGTTAAAGACAAGAAGAAACCAAAAACAAAACAAAGTAAACACTAACCTTGATACCTGTCCTGAGATACCAAGCGATCTACCTGCGACTATGAATCCTGTCAGCACAGTGTCACTCGGCCACACGTTGGGTACGCCAATTTATGTTGCACCAAAATGCAGGGTGGTGATTTTATGCATCTGGTGCGCTAGCTCAGGGTACGAGGTGGTGGAGTCCGTTTACACTCTGTGGCTGTTACACTCAGGAATGGGGTTAGTGCTTATTCTATGGTTTACAAAGGGCGCCACCAGCGCAGTAACGCTGGAAAAAAGATTAAATTAAACACAGACAATGCGTTCCAAAGTTTATAATTGCATTTAGGTTCTTTCTGTCGTACAAATTCTATTTTTATATTCTGTTCTTCCTTAATTAAGGTTAGTTGTTCTTAGATTTAACATAATACATGTTTACTGGTTTGTGGACGGGCCCTTCCACAAACAGTTTCTAAAGATTGTACTCAATCACTTCTTAAACATTCTAAAAGTTAATGTTCTATGTTTCTACATCACGCGGACGGACACTGACACTGTGATGACTGAAGTCCCCTTGGAGAGTAGATAGTAAAGGTGGACACTTACATTACATGTGGCATGTGTGGTATGCAACACACGTGTTCTATAAAAAATCAAACCATACTCGTGGATGACGGTGGCATCGGTACGTCGACGTTGGAACGCAAATAAAAACTTCTTATTTAATTATAACAAAAAAAACTTAGGAGAAAAGCTTTGGAGCGGCACTCTGAAACAAAGAGTACACAGCCACACTGTAGATTATGACGTATGCAAGGAACGATCGATCACGGGAAGACTGAATAAGAGGAAACTTACCAGCCGCTCCGTTCTAAATTATTTAGGATCACTCCTATGATGAGCCCAGGCTGACCGGCACGGTGGCCACATGGCGTCCCCAGCTCAGATGACATCTTCTAGTAATCTACGACAACCAGAACAATACGAAATGAAATACAGCGTGAGATGCGAGGAGGATCCTCGTATTCTAATGAAGAATGCACTTACAATTCTTGTTTCTAAATTCTTATACACAACAAAATCACTAGCTGCGTACGAGTCGGAGATGTGAAGTGGAAAAGGAAAGAGGATGTTCCAAAGACTCAAATGATGAGATGTCAAAGACAAACATGTCAGAAAATTCTAGAATTTAATTCGACTAATATTATCATTTCTCCAAGACAGCTAAATTATCTGCATCAAAAATTACTACAATTTATCCTGTAACTGAACCTATATTCTTCCTGAAACAAAATATTTTTCATGACCAACCAACTATTTGATACAACCAAAGTCCCCTCCAACCACGCGATCTAACAAATCAATAGGAGATCGATATCAAAACATTTATGATCAATATTCGGAACGCTCCCAAAGTCTATTGTATCTGTCACCTTGAAACGTCAAAAGTGTCAAAACAACAATAACCTAAAATAAACAAACATGATGAAAACGTTCATGAGATTCTATTCCAAAATAGCACAATTTGTATGAGGATCCCGATTCTAAGCACCATGACCTGTGAAACAGTATCCTACATTACGTTGTGATTAAAAGGAAGTGATGAAAACAATGTGAAATAACACGAAAGTATATCGGAGTTCTCTATTACAAAGTCCGTCACGGAAATGTATTCCGTCTCCCATTCTCGGCATCATCAGCGGCGAACCGACCGACACGAACCCTGCGGAACGTCCTACGAATGGCAGACGAAATCCACCTCCGTTTAGGATCTTTCTGCGAAAATAACATGGTTGCAAAAACAACATGCAACAGCTACAAGATGAATTCACTTCAAATCAGGGATTAAAAAGGTGTAATGTTAACGATAACTTACTTTAGCACCTAAAAGTTGACTGAAAATATCATTGTATGATGAAGCTTTTATCACATTACAGCTTTCGCTGTTCCTTAGACAAATTTTACATCGATTTATATCAAATTTACTCATTATTATTATAGTTTCGGGTCGTTCAAACGAGAGAAAAGTGGATCGGTTAGTTCGTTCGTTCTTTGATTTGTTTACAAACTAGGGATGCGCGAATGTGAATGCCAAAATCGATTACCTAATACAATTATTCATCTATAATATATATCGGATAATAAGAAAACCTAACAAACAATATATACTATTCGTAAAGTAATTTAGTAATAATAACATAAACCTTATACTTACAATAAAATACCTTTTCAAAATCATCCTGTAAAGCCGAAAGTGAATGTTAGTAAACATCGTACCATTTTGGTATAACACGATGCCTTAAAATTAATCGATAGGAGGACATCAATATAATATCTTACCTATTGATATATCTTAAAATGTCTACAATCTACATCTATCTTGTTGGAGTTGCATAAAATCCTCCATAGTGCAACACTTAGTAATCGAATCAAGAATCGAACTACGAATGGAATTAGAAATCCCTAGTTTCCTTCCTCTACCTATCGTCTGTCACTTTTGTGTGACGCAATTGACATTATTTAATGTTGCCAACCTAGCAGCTTGGTTTTACGTACAATAGGGTAGTTGACACTGTCAAAAATAAATGACCAAACACTAGCCAATGCATAAAACATATAAAAACATGTGGAAATATCAAATATGTTGTATATTTAATGCTTTTTATGATTTTTAATTACCAGTATTACCACTAAGAGTAGATGATTTGATGCTGTGAAACTATGACGTCATTGTGTAATATTTCATACAAAATTCCATATAAACTATCGTTTTGACATTTATTAAAAAGTAGCTGATTTGATATGTCAGTCAACTACCCTATTTCCAACGCTAATCATCTTCGATCAAAAGCTAATCATGCAATAAAATTATTGTGGACTTTTTGGCGGGAACGTGCGAAGTGACGTTGCGTTTTCGTTTTGTGTGAGTGAAATGAAATTTATGATGAAGCCTCAATACAATGTCCCTCTGTATATAAACCGTATGCTGATGTTGCAAGAACTGTATTCTCTTCACCATCTACAGTTCAATCTGGGTATAGATCCCAACCCGTTCCAACTACCTCTTACAGGAAAACTGTATATGCCACCAGGAGGGCTCGTCCCCAACCTGGTGTGGGATATGATAGAGAAGCTCACAGAGCTATGACTTCAAATCTCCCATCATCCCTACCTAATGGATCTGCCTTTCCCCAAAATTCTTCCTCTCCTTTACCTGTCTCTCCTAATGAGAACTTATTAGACCTTCTTCTTTCTATAATCCTCAATTTAATATCTAACAAAAATGATAATTTACCGTCCCACGTTGCAGATAAACTTACTCAGTTAGTCCTCCTTACTAATAATGGATTGTGTCCGAATCCTCCAGTGGAACATTAAAAGCATAAGACATAAAAAGCATGAACTTATTCACTTAATTTCAAAATTTTCACCTACCGTGATTGCCATTTCGGAGACATGGCTAGTCCCTGGATCTCATTTTAGAGTTTCGGGGTATTGCTGTCTGCGGGATGACAGGGACGATGGGTATGCTGGATGTGCTTTATTGATAAAGCGATCCGCAATTTACTCTCAAATTAATGTTCCATCTCACAGTCGCAACATTAACGCAGTAGCGGTAAGAACCCTAAATACAACCTACTTATCTGTCTACATTCCTCATCCCCTCTCTTCCCTTGGTCCAGAATTACATTCCATTATTTCGTCTCTTCCTCCTCCAGTCGTTGTAATGGGCGATTTTAATGCTCATCATGTGTCATGGGGCTCAAGCCATTGTGACTGGTTTGCCTCAATTCTTTTGGACTTACTGGATGATAACAATCTATGTATACTTAATGATGGCTCTCCTACTCGCAGAGTTCTTCCTACTCAAAATCCAAAGAGTGCAGTAGATCTCACTCTATGTTCCTCCATTTTATCTTCAGCCCTGTCATGGAATATTAGTGAGTGTTCTTATGGCAGTGATCATTTCCCTATCATAATTTCTTTTCCTAATAGATCTCCTAGTGAAAACTCTCCCACTCGACTTTTAAAACATAGACTATCTAAAGCTGACTGGCCGTCTTACGCAAACTCACTGGATATTAAATTAGATTCTTTCCCCCCTTTAGATAACGAAAATCCACTAAAGTTATATAAGAAATTTGTTGAAGCTATCTTGTCAGCTGCCGATGCACATATCCCACTGAAAAAAAAAAAAACAATTTTAAAATCTCCCCTCCTTGGTGGAATAGGCTAGTTTACTGTGTCAAAAATAAATTACCAAACACTAACCAATGCATAAAACATCTAAAAACATGTGGAAACATCAAATATGTTGTACATTTAATGCTTTTTATGATTTTTAATTACCAGTAGAACCACTAAGAGTAGATCATTTGATGCTGTGCAACTATGACGTCATTAGGTTAGTATTTCATACAAAATTCCATATAAACTATCGTTTTGACATTTATTAAAAAGTAGCTGATTTGATATGTCAGTAAACTACCCTATTCTGAGTGTACAGCAATTGTTCATGAAAGAAAGGAAGCAGAAAAAAATTATAACTCTTCGATGTCTATGGAGAATTATCTTATATATCAGCATAAGGCAGCTCGTGCCCGTAGATTGTTATCATCCAAGAAAAAACAAGGATGGATTCACTTTTGTGAAACTCTATCTCCACGTACTCCCCCGTCCATAGTCTGGAAACAGATTAGGAAATTCCGTGGATCATTAACTGCTGACAACGTATCCATCAATGACCCTGACAAATGGATTGATGCATTTGTGAATAAACTTGCTCCTCCTTCTGTCCCATGCTCTGATTCACTACCTGCTCTCCCGTCATATATGGTTGCTCATAGGGAAATGGATTCCCCTTTTACTTTAAATGAGCTCCATAGAGCCCTGAATGGTCTGACGGACTCCTCTCCAGGTGTAGATGGTATCCCCTACTCTTTCCTATGTAAGGCTAATGACAGGACAAAATTAATCTTCCTCAACCTATTAAATTACTTCTTCGACTATGGTATAGTTCCAGAACCGTGGAAGTCCCAAATCATTATCCCCTTGCTCAAACCAGGAAAAGATCCTTCAGATCCAAATTCAAGAAGACCTATTGCTCTATCCTCTGTTCTTTCTAAGGTCATGGAACACTTACTACGGAACCGATTGGAGTGGTTAATGGAGAGCAGAGGAATCCTAGCTCAGACTCAATTTGGATTTAGAAAAGGCATGAGCACCTTAGATAATCTTAGTTTACTTACAACAGACATACAGCTAGCTTTTGGTAGGAGGGAGTATCTAATAGGAGTTTTTTTGGATATTGCATCTGCCTATGATAATGTCCTACTTCCGGTACTCAGGAATAAACTTCTCCAGCTGAGTGTCCCTGAGAGGATGGTTAGGTTCATCTGCAATCTCTTGATGGCTAGAACCATCATAGTCAGAACTCAGAAAGGCTCAGATGCTTACGTATTATATTAGGAGCAATGAAATCCTCGCCCATAAATGCTATGCAAGTTGAATGTGTTGACCCTCCCCTTCATTTCCGAAGACAGTACCTGTGTGATAGATTTTTTTTCAAATTAATTCAAAACTCTTCCCACCCTCTCCTCCCTAAACTCTAACAACTCCAATCCATCTCTCAACAAGTCTCTTCTAATAATCTTCCTTGTCTCCTACGTAGTTATAATTCCACCTCCAATCACACCCAATATTACAGTTTCACCACAATCCCCTCTTTAGTACCTCATATCAATCACTTGTGTATCATCCTACAGTATTTTTGAATATTGGCATAGAAAAGGATTCGTTACTGGCAGCGCAACAATTTAGTGAGATAATGGCCAAAAAATTTAATGGATGGTTGCCGATATATACAGACGCGTCAAAAATATCTGATCAGGATTGTGTGGGAGCGGCTGTCTGGATTCCCAAATCCCAAATTATCCTTAGTTATAGATGCCCCCCAATAACTTCTGTATATACAGGGGAATCAATTGCTTTATTAGAAGCTATCAATTACGTTCATTCCCATAATTTAAATAATTCTATCATATTCACCGATTCCCAGAGTTGTGTTCAATCTATCCTCTCTAATCCTTTTCGTTCTAAATCCAGGTTCCCTTTCATCCTTAAAATTAGAGAAGCATTATACAATTGTTATGTCCGTAATATAAATGTAAATGTGGCATGGATACCTAGCCACTGTGGTATCCCAGGTAATGAATCTGTTGACTCCTGCGCTAAAAATGCCATACAGACTGGATCCTCGCAACACTGTAAAATTATTTCGGAGGATCTGTGTTCACTTGCCAAACCTCGGATGGAAGGATCCTGGGACAGATATTGGCAATTAACTAAAAATCAGAAAGGCTTATACTATGGTAGCATTCAGCCTAAGATCCCTATAAAACCTTGGTTTTTTAAACATCGTGAAATTAATAAGAAAATATCATCTGTTATTTGCCGTCTCCGTCTGGGTCATGCTTGTACTCCTGTGCACTTACATAAGATAAGGGTGAGGGACCGCTCCCTTTGTGAATGCGGTATTGACGAAGGCACTACTGACCACATGCTCTTTGCTTGTCCCAAGTTACAATCTTCCCTGTTTAATTTTCTACCCTCTAATATCCCTCTTCCTACTAATATAAAATGTTTATTGTCTCTTGTTGATTCTCCCTTTGTGTATGTTCTGTCTCAATTTATTAGTTTTAACAATATTAAACTTTGATATTTCTTGTGTATATACTTTAAAAATATATTTTAACATTTACCTTAATTTGGGTGTTGGTATAATAGTGTTGTCCTTATTTTTTTCTAGGTAAATTCGCCACCGGTCAATATCTTGACAATTTTGATACTAAATTTTGTTTTTTTTTTTTTTTACCGATCAATCTCCATCGTTTATCTTCAAATACCCTGACACTGGCAGAATTGTGTAAAAAACGCATCTAATGCCATCATAGTCAAGAAGTGAAGTGAAGTGAAATGAAATCCCGGAAGTGATTACGTGTAGGTATAGTGGCTTTTCAAGTTGTGCCAAAAAGTCCGTTAAAAGTTTTAGTAGAACTAGTACGTAGTATATTATTTATTCTTTGGTAGAACGGCCACCATTGTACCTGACTACGTGGTGACGTGCTGAGTATGACTTGAAAATGATTTATTCTCATGACTTGAACTTAAAATATAAAATACCTACATTAAGAATATAGATAATGCAACTTGACACTGTCAAAACACAAGTGTGATAACAACAACTGCGGCCGCCGAGCTGCCATTAATAATCCGACCGCCCCCAATTAGTCCTAACTCGTACTAAGTCCTCCCCCTCCCCCGGTAACGCCCTGATCCGAGGTTCGTACCCCATTCGGGGGTGCCCTCAGGCGTTGTTACCTAAATATTACCCGGCTGAGAACCCTCGCCGATTTGTCCGGTAAGGTTGTTGCAGCCATCAGAGGCGACCAACTTTAGTCCTTTAAAAAAAATGCCAACAAGAAAAAATGAAAGTGAATTTATAGTAACATCATATTGTTTTTATACCAAATCAAAGCAAAATTGTATGAACCATTTTGTCCAGTTTTCCTACGAAAACTTACAATCAGTTGACCCGATAGAATAAGTTTAATAAGTACAATAAGTAAAAATGAGTAACTTTATTCATAATCGATTTGATATTATAACATATCTGTATGATCTCGCTTAAAGAACAAAAAATACAATCCTTTGGGTATGATATAACTTCCTAGAGTGATTTTTATACCAAATGAAAAGGCGAACCAAACCAGCAAAATTGTATAAGAACCATTTTGTCCACCTAAGGCAACTTACAATCAGTTATGCCAACAACAAATAGAACTATTTTTCTTTCTTTTATTTCTGTTTTCGGATCTTGCTTACTCCGTATTTGAAGCAAATAAAATTAATTTAATTAAAATAAGGAATCGCGGGGCAGAAAACGACGTATTGCAATAGAATAGACATGTGCTAAATCATACTTTTTTTTAAATCCTAAGCGTTGTTTATTTGTTGATGTATTCTTTGCACGCTCGTATAGCAAAACATCGGATCTAATATTTATTGTGAACATCTGTTTTAACCATGTTTCTGGCAAATAAATATCTTATCTTATCTCAAGCATTTTAATATTCTCTTAAAATCTTTTAATTCTTTGTTTTTCTTACGTCTTTGAGGTCTATTTTGCCACAAGCAATCTAGTCTAAGCGTTTGTTTTACAGAGGAATTTCGGAAAGCACGAAGTTAGCTTGCAGCATTTTAATATTCTCTTCTTTATCTTTAAAATCTTTGTTTCACAAACTTGTTAGTGTAAAGCTACTTGATACTACTTGATCACAGCTTATCTGTAACTGAGCATTGTCCTGCGGCCCGAATCAATTTTGAAAACCGCAAGAATGCGGCTCGCGAAAGTGTTAAAAACCTTTTTTAAAAACACGCGCGCTGCAACAAGTCCCTACACGTATCACGACCATTTTCGACGACCGACGTAAGATGTCTATCCTATAATAGTACTTTATATCAAGATTTCTAGTAGTTTGTCTTATAGGTTCGTCTATAAGGTTTTTCGGCCCACCTAGTCTACGGTCTTCATGCTTTTGGCCACAGATTTCCTATTGTAATTGCTTTGGGTACAAGCTTGTATTGTTATTCATGAGTCAGGAATCACGAGCTCATCGCAACTTGCAGGTGTATAAGCCGTCATAAAATCAGTCGCTTTTTTCACAGCACGTTTCTTTCTGTAGTACCTACAAGAACTCTCTCGCCACGCCTGTCTGCACAATCGTTTTTCCCGCTCTACCATTTCAGAAATTATTTTTTTTACGCCGGTAGCTCTATTCCTTATATATCTTTGTTTTCCTTTTTCTTTTACCGGCCAATTTTACCGGATCACCTTTAATTTTTGCGTAACGTTTTCTCTCACATTCCCTTTTTTTTCTTAGAATTTCTTCTCTAGTTTGCGATTTCTTTGGTTTTGCTTTGCTTCTGTAAATCATCATTAATTATTAGGTATAGAGTATAATATATAGTATACTAGCTTCCGCCCCGCGGTTTCACCCGCGTTCCTGTGGGATCTTATGTTTTCCCGGGATAAAAAGTATCAAATGTGTTAATCCAGGTTATAAACTATCTGTGTTCCAAATTTCATCCAAATCCGTTCTGTAGTTTTTGCGTGAAAGAGTAACAAACATCGATCCATCCATCCATCCATACTCACAAACTTTCGGATTTATAATATTAGGATCAGTTATTTGGTTGTCCATAGTACCTACTTAGTTTGGGTTGAGATAGCCGTATGTGAAGAATGTGAAGAATTTCAGGTTATTATTAAATTATTTAGAGCAAATTATTTTAAAAATAGCGACAGACTTGGAGTTCAGATCCGTGATGGTGGCTCTGCCGGGAAGTGCCACACATAAAAATCGACTAGATGTACTAACCTGTGATTCTCAGCCTTAGTTTTATTCCAGTTTTCAGGAAGTACTGCTTGTTTCTCCTCAGGTGAATACTCCATCTAAACAGAATTCCATCGAAAATGTCACTAAAAACCAAAACCACATACATACTTCAAAAATACCATAAAAATCTTTACTACATAATAAAATACTGAATCATCTAAGACACCCAAATAAATAGTGTAGATTCAATTATTTTTTCGAATTTACAGCAGATAAGCAATTTATTAAATGCTAATGAAATTAATGATTATCTGTTCCCCGCGGTTTCACACGCTCCCGGAATAAAAAGTATCCTAAAGTAGTAACATAGGCTATCTGCGTGCCAAATTTCATCGTGATCGGTTCACCAGTTACTCGTGAAAACGTAACAAACAAACAGAGTTACATTGGCATTTATAATATTAGTATGAAATTTTGAAATCGCAATATTACGTAGTATGAATTTTTTGACTTAATATTATAATAAAAAAATAATTGATACTAAAAAAGGGTATATTTGGATCGATACTGATTTAATCGTGATCTATTCAGATTTTTTTAAAATAGTTTCTAGAAACACAATATAAAATGCAGAACTCAATAAACTCAACAATCATTTATTCAGTTAAGGCACTAATTGTCTTTCCACTGAAGCTGAAAGATTAATACAAAATGTGGTGGTACCATTATCAGGAAAGTTTATGCCATCAGAGTGTTGCAAGTTTTCATAATTCTCAGGAGTTTGACGCAAAGAAAGAACATGTAATTGATCTTCTTTATTCTGATCGTATTATATTTTCTTCAATTATTTTGATGCAATACCTTTGATGGCTTTTCTATTGTCGCAATGAACTGAGAAAAGGTATTTTGGACAAAAAGTTGCGAGGTGTTTTAGAAGAGTTAGACAAACACCTAGCGTTTGTTATTTTCATCGACGCTTGTACGCTGTTCTGGCTTTTCGCAAAAATATCTAGAAAAATGCTTATCAGAAATCCTTCCTCCAGATTCTTTTGATGATTGATCAATTAAGCATAACAAGGGAGAACAAAATCCAGATGCTTTTTATTAATACTTTTTCGTTCCCTTTTTTCAAGACATATAAGTTGTTAAACCCTTGAAAAATGATCCTCTCTCTACCAGAAGTACATGTAAATCAAAAACCATTTTCTAACGTTGGCTTCTTTCACGGCTGCTCTTAGCGTTGTTTATAGATTCTGAATTTCGAATACTTAATAATCTGCGGAGCCTTCATACCATCTCTGGCCAGGCCTTCCGCCCGCGAAGCAGTGTTCTTTCTTCAAATCTTTAGCAATAGCTGCGACTGTGTCTAACAGGACTTTTTTTTTTATACGAGTACCTCTTTTGTGAGCTTGAAGTATCCATTTAACAATTTTTTCTTCTCCATCGTACCCAAGAATTGGGTCGGGTCCGACTTTTCCTGGCTTTTTGGGCATTTTTCCGCTAAGTCTATTCTGCATAGTAGTTCTGGGAAGTGGGAATACCGTAAACACGGCATGTCGCCCGATCCCCTTGCCTTCCCTTATATCCTTAAGAGCATTTGACATCACTTCTTCTGAGTACTCCATACATGTTCGAGTTGGTTTCTTAGCTTTTTTTTTTTCATTTTGTTAGTGGATAGCATCTGCAACAAACACGCAAAAATTCAAGCATCAAGCAGGCAAACATAAAAATAGGTAAGTACAGTATTACACATCTGAGATGTCGCATCGGCAAAACTCGTATTTCTGATCACTTCCGATTTACTCAGCTAGCTAATAAAAATCATTCATTATCGCGCCATTCAACGCTATTGGCACAATATATTCCCGCGTTTTAGTTCGACCCAAGTCAGCATTGGGAATGCACGTAAGTCATTTATTCCCTACACTTCAGGACAATTTAAAGGTACAGCTATTTATTTTATTTTCACTATGACTTCGTTAAAACGTGGTAAGCCGTATAATAGTCAAAGTCGTGAAATTATTTTTAATGTTTATCAATTTATGAGTCAAGAGGCCACGGAGTGTAAAAATATAGTTTTTGGGAAATATCACTTCCAAAACCTTTAAGAACGAACTGCGAAAGCAACATCTTTACTGTCCTAAATATAAATGACTCGTCATCATCAGACAGCGACGAATCGTTTCATCAAACGAGGCTATAAGTATGGATGTTGAAGGCGTTAATTTTGATTTGTGACATTCATCGTTCTAGCCGTGTACCCTCAGCATCGAATGTATGAAAAAAAAAAAATATAAACAAATAATTTCATACTTTATAAATGTGATCACTTATTTTACAAATAAGTGTATAAACATCTACCATCAATTTGACGAATGTATTTGATTATTTAAATTTACAAGTTATTGCGTTGGCAGAAAGATAATTTTCGCCTAAAGTACGAATAAACATGGGTAATTTTGTAGGCGATTTTCATATGGTATACACGCATTTATCAATCGAAGAAGTTTCTATATCACACACTTGAATCGCATGTGCCTTAGGTATTTTCTTTACAAAGCGTAGAACGTAAACAATAATTTTAATAGTTTTTTTCCAGGAAGAAACCCGGAGCGCGAGCTTAAGAAGAGGCGAATCATTTAAATTTGATATAATAGCTAAAGAAATTGAGGTTTTTATATCCAGTCAACTTGAGATAGTTCAAACGGAACTATTGGCCATTCGGAAATAGGAAAACGAACCCAAGATGGACCGTGCCACCAAAGCGAGTAAACCCCTCGATATGACATCACTAGGATTATTAACTCCATCTATGTGGAAAAAGCGTTCAGGAGATAAAAGTTCTTGTATCAGACCAATGCAGTTAACAAAAATACCTGCCATAGATAAAGACGTGAATTAATCCGCCCACAATTAGTCGTAACTCGTACAAGTCCTCCCCCTCCCCCGGTAACACCCTGAGCCGAGGTTCGTGCCCCATTCAGGGGTGCCCTCAGGCTGAGAGCCCTCTGCGCTCGCCGATTTGTCCGGTAAGGTTGCTGCAGCCATCAGAGGCTACCAACTTTAGTCCTTTCCAAAAAAAGCCTTTTTTTCCATAGCTAGATCGATTTATCTCCCCCGAAACCCACCGCATACTAAATTTCATGAAAATCGTTGCAGCCATTTCCAAGATTCAGATGTATACACACTGAAAAACAAGTCTCGTACTGGTAACCAGAATCTCGTTATCCATACAACACGTTCTTGTTGTATATGTGACGACAAAACACTTTGTGATCATAACCAGGAATGTTCACCTTACTAAAATACTTGTTAGGTTAACTGAATAGACTAGTAATCATTAATGTAGATTAATGTCGTGTGTACAGATTATACTTTAGCAGCAACAATGTTTTTAGTGAACTTAAATGTTTTTTTCTGTCTGTGTGACTGACTAATATGGTTCACGGAACAATAAAGACAAATAGGTAATGATTGCAGTAATTCTTGTAGTAGGGATTATTTGTATTGTACCTTTTGTCACACAGATAATTTATTTAGAATCCGCACGTACACTAGCGCCACCATCGCTTTTCGAAATATTCCTTCAAAGATTAGGCTTCAAACATACAAAGTATTGGTAGTTTATGACATTTCACAATAGGGTCAAAAATAAATGATCAAACACTAACCAATGCATGCACATCTAAAAACACGTGGAAACGTCAAATATGTTGTACCTACATTTAATGCATTTTATGATTTTTAATTACCAGTAGAACTACAAAGAGTAGATCATTTGATGCTGTGAATCTATGACGTCATAGTGTAATATTTCATACAAAATTCCATATAAACTATCGTTTTGACATTTATTAAAAAGTAGCTGATTTGATAAGTCAGTCAACTACCCTATTGTATTCAATGTGGGAACAGATTGGTTACATCTATTTAAACAGTTTTGCATAATATAAATTAATCAATCCTTAAAACGGAGTTTGGTACCCATTTTATGGATAAACATAAACTTACACAAGACAAAAGTATTACAATTTATATTCATACTTGCAAATATTTTGTACATTAGAAGGAATATTGACAATGGCGCTAGCGTTCGTTCGGGAGTAGCAAGGTCTGCTATCCTTCTTGATAAATTTAATGAACTAGCCTATTTCTGTATACTAAATTACATGAATGACAAAAGATACAAATATAAGAAAAATATAATTTAAAAAAACTTTTTATTATCATGTACTTAATTTTTCATTTACATCAACAATATAAACGCACTACTATTATGGCACATGCAGAATCAAATCCTAAAAAAACTAAAACAGAATACTATAGCATCTAAATGAGGGATTTTCTGAGTTCGAAACCGCAGGGAATCGATAGATGGCGTTGTCACCACCTTTACCTTATTTTTTTGGGTTTTCAAGTGTTGCTGATCGATAGACAACTATATAAATATACAGTTACAGTTGACAAATACCTACTATTGATTTCTCAAAATGTAAAAATTACATGAGTTCCAATTTCTTGTTTATGGCTCCATCGAGTGATCGATGACGTTGCCAATGTCATGGTTACTTGGTTAGAAAAAACAGTGAAAAACAACAAGAGTTTACTCTTGTTGTTTTTCACTCTTGAATGACATGATTTATTTTTCTTAATAAATCTTAGTTTTGACAACCTTTGACATAAAAAATGACAGAAACCTATACAGCCATATTTCGATAAAAGAAATATGAACAAAAAAATAAGAATGGCCTACTTTCCTATGAAAATATTTTGCTTTACGAAGGCAATTTAACTAAGTTAGTCACAATATCAAGTATCAAAGTGGATTATTCAAAGGAATTAAATCATCTAATAACAATCCAAAATATCTTAGAAAACAGAGCATTTCCGAAGCTGACACTTTAAGGTGGAGGCGTCGGTTGGAGCGCGAAATTCAAATTTTATCATGTTTTTTGCTAATTGCAGCTCAGTTATAGATCGTAAGTTATCAACATGTTATTTGCGAGAAGAATCGTAGTATATTTACTGATTAATAACAAAAGAAATCATCAACATATTCCTCCAAGGTATATTAGTAACATTTTCATGAAATAGTCGTATATGTCAGTAATATATCTTGGAGGCTGGCTTAATAAACGTTGAGAGCATTCTGTAGATATTTGACTTGAGATAACCATTGTGACAACATATCTTGTAGGGTGTAACAAAGAGTAAAAAATAATAGTGCTCATATTCGCCATGACAGATTGGACCACGTTTCTAGGGATCAAGGTATTGGCATATAAATCTGCAGTAAATGGTATCACAGAATTTTCAAAATCTGTCTCAGATTTTGTAGTGAAAATATTTTGAACTGTTGACGAATCATAAGCAATAGCGTTACTTTCATCGTAACTATTATTCTGAATCGGATCCAAAACATTTAAATTATTGAAGTTTAGATCAAGTACATCTGTGGTATGCAATCTAGGATTAATGGAATTGTTATTAGTGTAGACATGTACTTTTAAATGTTTTTTAAATGAATTAAGCAAGAAATATTTTCTATCACACATTCATAATAATCAAAACTTATGATTCCCGTGGATATGTTTAAAATGATTCAAGTCTATGACAGTCAATAGAATCACCTGACATACGAAACATTAGGCATTTTTAGGAGTTTTTGTCAAGTAACAGCAAATCAGATAATAAGGAGTTAACCGAGACAAATTCTTTGTCGTAAGAAGTAGTTATTTTATAAAATCCTTTTTGAATAAAATTCCAAACTGTTTCGCATGCATATGGATATTTACAATTAAGAACTTGATACAATTTAAAGCAGATGTCTACTGCTTCCACAATGTTATTAACAGGGTAGGATATGTTATCTACTAGCACAAAATACTGTTCAATTTTACCCAGATTTTCGCCAACAATGAAAATTGAAGGTTGTAAAGTAACGCCATATTTTAAATACTTCTCTGTCCTTTTTGATATTGTTTCTTGTAAGTCCATTTGTCTAAAAACACGTGTTATGAACTCGTCCCTGCATTCTTGCTTTGAAGGCCGCCAGCTATTCTTCTTCGCTTTCTTTACCAAAGGCGGACCAACTAGAAGTGGCAACATACAAAACGCAGTAATATTATCTGGTCAAGGCAATGCAGAAGAACTGCATTGCCTTGACCTGAAAATAAATAATATCTATAGCACATTTAGACATATTTCCCCCCCCCCCCTACCTACCTACAATAAGTTTCAAGCTTCTAGCTCTAAAAATTACGATACTTCCATATAACTTTTCACCGAAAAAAGGGTTGAAGGGGGGGGGGGCTTCAAGTAGCCTATGGCCTTTCTCAGGCTCTGGACTATCTGTGTTTTTTTGTGTCGTGTAGGTAGGTGTAGATAGGTGTAGGTAGGGTAGGTAGGTAGGTGTAGTAGGGGTAGGTAGAGGTAGGTAGGGGTAGGTCCCAGTTTTTTTTGTTCTTGTAGAAACAGTTTTGTCTCAGACTAACTACCATATAATTTAGAAGAAGAAAGTATTTTATGTCAGTATAAATCTTGTCAGAAAAATTAATAAAAATATATTCGGATCACAAATTAACTGTTTTTATCCTCATCAGAGTATTCAAAAGCTCCCTGTCCAATAGTTCTCAGGGCAGAACAACGTCTGCCGGGTCAACTAGTAATAAATAAAATAAAATAATAGTAAAAGTAAATATATTAAAATAGTAAGGAATATAGTTTTATGCAGCATAAAATGAAGATAGCTACCTTGATGCTGTTCTGCCAAGTTGTCAATCATCAATTTAATCGGTTCGTTTATGCTAGCATTATATGCTATCTTTGTGCTCGCAAAGTCCAAAATACGCTTTTTGGAAAGCATGAAGAACTTGTATAAATTATCTGTAACTTCAGGATACATAGTTTGAAAATCAATACAGAGTAAGTGATACCCTGTAGGCTTCTTTAAACCAGGGTACAGAGCCATATATTCGGAAATAGCCATATTTTCTGCTTCCTTTTGTCTATATTTTGTCGTATTTTTCCACTTTTTCTCTAGTAGTTTCCAGGGCTCAGTTGAAACTTTAATCCAAGCGATGTCTTCAGAAACATCCACTGAAAAGGTAAATATCGACTTTACATAAAGTAAAATAAACTTATATACGAACTTAAAAGTAAACCTTTTAACTAATTGATGAATCTCTGTGTTATCTATTGTCTATTAAGGTGGAGGCGTCAGTTGGAGCGCGAACTTCAAATATTATCACGTTTTTTGCTGACATATACGACTATTTCATGAAAATGTTACTAATATACCTTGGAGGAATATTTTGATGATTTCTTTCGTTATTAATCAGTAAATATACTACCATTCTTCTCACAAATAACATGTTGATAACTTACGACCTATAACTGAGCTGCAATTTGCAAAAAACGTGATAAAATTTGAATTTCGCTCTACATATATAACATATTATATTATGTGTAGTGTATTTCTTGTTACATATCCAAATATGATAAATAAATAAATATACTACTTACTTGTTCCCACAACATCTTCTTCAAATTTTTCTTCGCTAAATTTAGATGATATGTTTGTAGCGCTTCTTTTTATTTTCATTTCGGCTAAACGATACTCACGTTTTCTATTGTGGAGACAATCGTAAAGCTTGCCTTTAGCACATCTTTTGATTTTCAGTTTTTTATTATTTATGTAAGGTATGAAATATGTGCTGATGTTCTCTTTATTGAAAATTTCTTTTATTTGGCATGCCATGTCATGTAGAATTGAACTTGGAATCATTGCTTTCTTTGGGTCATCACCAAGTAATTCTTTGATGATTATGTTGCAGAGCTTTCTTCTTGAGCTACTACTCAGCAAACCATCTTCACGGTGCAAACTAAGAATAGTCCTGCCATCAACGCTTGATTCTAGTAATTCCAACAATTTCTAAAATATATAAAAATTAAGCTTTTTTAATATTAAATGAGCTTGCATTTGGCCACATACCCACCTCACAAAGGATGATGACGAGCCTAAGATAGAGCATGCTTGTCCAGAAGAAACCTATTCACTCAGGCCTTGAAAGTCCGTTGATCCATCAAAAATAATTATTATTTTACCTCATAAAATATCAGGCAATTTGGGAAGCACATAATCTCCTCGTTCGTAGAAATACAGACACAAAACTTTATTAATACCATGTTGATTGTTTATTTTTTAATTTACTAGAAGTTTAATCATTAATAAATGACAGCAACAACAGTTTAACTATTAATCTAGGAAATACTTGTGAACTACTACCATGTGGTTTAAAACTTAGGATACCTAAACGTATGCCTGTATTATTTATTTATTTACAAAATGCACAATGTGTACACATACAGTGAACTAATTACCGAGTACAAAGACCCTGTTAGGGTATGCCAAAAAGTATTAGAGAGACCTTATGAGAGCTTATATTATATATTTTTTTTTTCTGAAAGGACTTAAGTTGGTAGCCTCTGATGGCTGCTCCAACCTTACCGGAACAATCGGCGAGCGCAGAGGACTCTCAGCCGGGTAACATTTAGGTAACCACGCCTGAGGGCACCCCCGAGTGGGGTACGAACCTCGGCTCAGGGCGTTACCGGGGGAAGGGGAGGACTTAGTACGAGTTACGACTAATATATATATACATATTATATTATATATTTACAATGACATTTTACATTAGGTATGAGTGGACCATTTATCCTCCATAAACTCTTTTATACTATAGCAGCATTTATGTAATAAAAATAGTTATATTAAGTTTGTTTTTAAATATACTATCCTTGTTTATGTCTTTTAAGTTATCGGGTAATTTATTGTAAATTTAAACGCATCGGTACTGGGGGCTGTTTCTCAACATTTCTAATCTGGGTGTCGAAAAGAATAATTTGTTTGTACGGCGTTTATTTTAATTAAAATTAATTACTTAAGTGTATATTATTCCTAACAAATATGGCTATTTCTAAAATATATATGGAAGGTACAGTAACAATTTTTTGTTGAATAAAAAAAAACTTACAAATTTTACATACATACATTTTGAATATATCAAAATATAATTTTGACTAACCTCGAGTCCACTCGTGACCACGGTCAATGCAACTTGGTCGAAACGTCGAGGTTAGTCAAAATTATATTTTAAATAATATTCTATGCGCGAACAGACCCGATATATCACTACATAGTATAAAACAAAGTCGCTTTCCGTCTGTCTGTCCCTATGTATGCTTAACTTTAAAACTGCGCAACGGATTTTGATGCGGTTTTTTTTAAGAGGAAGGTTTATATGTATAATACATGCATATTATAGAACAGAAAAGCTGAGAAAAGCCGGGCGAAGCCGAGGCGTGTCGCTAGTTACTTATAAACATGAATGATATTCGCGAGAGTTTAAAAAGTAAATTTTACATACCTTTTTATTTTGTCTATCAGCCAGTGAATAGTCCTTGCTTGAAGATGCAATAGGTGATGATGTAAGTAGTATCGCAGAATTTATATTTGTTTCATCAGTATTGGTTAAATTGATATTTGCGAATGGGTCCCGATGTTTTATTGACAACATTTCAACATCTTCATTAATAATTTCATATGTCATCTGTGAGGTCTGTAACATGTTATTACACATCAAATTTACAACCCAATCATTTTCAAAGCCCCATATATTGGCACTGGTGCCTTGGAGCACGAGGAGTGTTATGTTATGGAAAGAAAAAGCCTTGAACTGATAAATAACCTATTGTTTAAACGATTTAAGTGGAAACACAATGAGAGCGGAATGTGGGTCAAGTCAAATCGTTGCCCTTTTTAGGGTTCCGAAAAAAAAATACGGAACCCTTATAGGATCACTCGTCTGTCTGTCTGTCTGAAAATATTGGACTGGATTGAGTTGAATGTTGGTACACATATGTCAGTCGGTGACCCAAACATGGACGTGTTACGTAAATAAATTAATTTCAAACATGGGGGCTAATTTTGGGGGGTAAATTAGAAAATTAAAAAAAAAGTTTTGCAGACAATATTGTGTAACATATCAAATGAAAGGGCTTGTTGTGAGGATCTCAAATATATATTTTTTTAATTTTAATATAAATAGTTTTGAAGTTATTTAAGAAAATTGGCGAACATTGACCACTCCCCCCCCCCCCCTTATCTCCGAAAAGAATTTTAATATAAATATTTTTGAAGTTATTTAAGAAAATAGGCGAAAAATTGGCGAACATTGACCACTCCCCTTAACTCCGAAACATTTTGGAAAAAAATCTGATAATAGTCCTTTACCTATAGATTACATGAAAACCTATAAAAAGTCTGTCTAATACCTTTAAACCTGCAATTCATGGATATATTATATAATCCGAATCTCGGAAACGGCTCCAACGATTTTCATGAAATTTGGTATGCAGGGGGTTTCGGGGGCGATAAAACGATGTAGCTAGGTTTCATTTTTAGAAAACGATTTCCAAAAAAAGTACACTTTTAATAGTTACCATCAACAAATTTAGGTCAGATTTAAAAATATTTATGGAACTTAGTTAAACATGTACGGAACCCTCTCCACGCGAGTTTAACTCGCATTTCTCCGATTTTATTTTGTCACCATGTTTGTTTACAAAGTCGTAAAACAATAACAATCGATTTTTGTAGCAGTAAGTACTTAGGGTAAATATCAAATCCTTTTTTTCCCGCAATTTTTTCATTATTTTACTTACAACTTTACCTACAAAAAAGTTAAACAAACGGCTAGGAAATATTATCTAGATTGTAGAAAAGTAACATTTGTATATAGGTTTCATAGTAAAATATCGCGAAATCGTATTACACTGTTGTCAAGAGGACATAAGTTTAGACTATATACCTACCTACAATGCGTCGGTACGTGCTCTCTGAGCTTGACGTGTTTTGTTTGCTGTTTGACACCAATAGTTATTATGTTAGTGTGGCACTTTCTGGCAGGGCCACCATCACGGATCTGAATTCCAAGTCTGTTCCCTTCAAATTAGGGACAAAATAGCGATTTTGTCCCTAATTTGTCCTCGTATATCAGATTTTGTCGCGTCCTGGTTCAAAAGTTATAAGAGTTTTTATACCTCATATCTCAAGAACTAGAGCACCTAGCGAAGATCTGTTGCTTCCAGAATTTGTCAAATTTTGTCCTCGAATATCAGATTTTGTCGCGTCCTGGTTCAAAAGTTATAAGGGTTTTAAGGTGGCCCTGCCAGGAAGCATGATTCCTGACAAAATATCATATTCGAGGACAAAATTTGACAAATTAGGGACAAAATAGCGACAGACTTGGAATTCAGATCCGTGATGGTGGCCCTGCCAGGAAGTGCCACACATTATGTTATTAAAGGCAAAGTACACCTGATACTCACCTGCTGATTTTCTTCATTAGATTACGTGCTTGGTACATTAGTATAAAGTGATCTGTGTGCGTGCTATTAATTGCATTGTAGTAGTCTAAATTGTTTTGGAATATGGCCCGGTCCCCAATAAGCGGGAACAATTCCTTGACCATATATTGGTCAAGGAGGCCGAGACAATCTAGTGTTATCTTGTTCTCTGAAAAACGAGATTCGTTCAAACACAGTTTAATTTTTTTTGGAATATGGCCCGGTCCCCAATAAGCGGGAACAATTCCTTGACCATATATTGGTCAAGGAGGCCGAGACAATCTAGTGTTATCTTGTTCTCTGAAAAACGAGATTCGTTCAAACACAGTCATGGTAAGTATTGTGAGACTAGTAGGTACTGTGTAGACTAGACACCTAGCCAGTGGTAGGCCTCAAGTTAGTCAGCAAGTTATATTTAGGTAGGTACTTAGGTATCTGTTTTTATTTGCTTTTACTTACTTGCAAAAATATCTGTATACGTTTCCAAATTCCACGCTTTTAATAATTGTTTGATATCTTCGTCCATTTTTCAATAATAATAATTGCATCACAGAGAAATGAAATGGCCAACCAACCAAAATACGCTACGGTACGAACTGATTCACAAGGTCAAGGCGGCGGGCGGGGCCGTGGGTGTCCCCCGCGCTCCTCACCGCACCCTTTCGTCGCCCAATAAAACTAAAGCGGGCCCTAAACCTACAATAACTGTGCACAATATTTTTATAGCTCAATATAATTGAAATACCCCTTGCGAACAAACGATCAATATTATCACGCAATATATTTGCACAATAACTTTGATTTTGTACACTGTGTATCCATGCTAGACTGGGAATCTGATGCGCAATTGCGCACTCCTGGTCTTGTAAAAAGATCATCTCCTTATAATACCATAATGTAGGTTGGTATATATCATACTAGATCTGGATTTCATTGACTGTAGGTGTTTTTTAAGCTCTTTACGATAATTGGTTCTTAAAGAATTATTTTTTTTCTTTACATCAACTTTTGTTGCCTCTGGAAACATCTGTATTTGGACAACAATATTTCATAAGCATGATTTTTTTTCTCACGGTCGTGATATTCGGTGCACTTAATATTCCACAGAGTCGGCAATTCTCTGTATAGCTGTATACATTCCAGAAGAAATTCCCGTTCTTTAATTTATCTATCTGCCATTTTTTTCCGTGCACGCGTGCGTTCTTCGTGACGGCTAAACATAGAATAAATAATATTGTGCAATACTATCCCTAGACGGAGTAGACGGTACAATGAAAAAAGGTGGTGCAATAAAAATTAAACTTGTTCAAATTTTTGTTCAATCATTGTGCAATCTTCAATACTATCCCTAAATGGTCAAAAACATTGCACAATTTAATTGATCGTTTAGGGCCAGCCTAAATAAAGCGTTTACAATACAATTCGTATTGTAAAATGCACCCAGATGGATTATATACGTTATTAAAATCTAGTATTCAGCACGATTGCATCTTTAATTCTACGATACGATTGGTAAATTCTATTAAAACCTTGTTTAACCAGATTCAAAGAGTAACTATTAGGTACTTATCGCTTATTACGCGTTAAAATATTTTAAATTATAATTACTAGTTTTTTGTTGGAAGAACAATTAATTTCACAACTATACTTGTTGTATTGTAGAAAAATATTTATTTCAGTGCAGGGTGAACTTGTTAAGTGGGCGTGGTAGGCCAAATCCTAAGGTATAGGGAATAGCGAAAAATGCTGAAAGGAGTCTCGGGGCCGATTTTGATAAAAACTAAAAACTGTATACTTGGAATTTGAAAAAAAAATGTCTTGCCGGAAATCGAACACATTGATTTTGAAAAAAAAATCTCAGTCTGTAATTGCTCCATCTTTATGCGTTCCCTAGCGTCCAATATAAGAATACATGAAAACGGCGTAAACAGTACTGTATTTTGAACTTATACGTAATAATGGCTGCAAAAAATTTATTGAATAGGTACTTAAAACGCGACGGGCTGCCGTTGACACCCGCGCGGGCTGCGTGGGAACGCGACGGAGAACTGTACGCGGGCGTCCGCGTACCGCAGCGCACGGCTTTATTATTCATAATAAGTCACATCAAAGTAACAAGAAGAAAAGCACTTACCTTTTGAAATGTGATTCCGCGGTAAACTTTTTTAAAAATTTGGCACTGGTAAATTTCCTAATCGCGAATAAAATCATTCCAAAATAGCTACAGAATTAAACTTCCTGAGCTAAACTGAGAAGTATTACTTTTTTTTAAATGGTCGCAATTTCGTGGTGGTTTGCTAACATTTATTAAAAAGCTGTTATTTTCTTTTGTACAAATTAATATTTACCTCATCATAAATATCTGGATTGTCTTCATTTAATCTTTCCATATATTCAGGTTCTATCACACTATTTATGTCAAATTTGTGGTCTACACCTTCGTCTGCCAGTGGATCATTATTAGTGTTCATCTGCAATGTGAACAACGTAGTACCAATCTGTATCTGTATATACATGGTGTAAGTGACATATATATAATGTATCGAAAACTGAAACTATGACCCCTCAGCTTTGAGAAGTATACAACTTTATTAGCAGTTTTTTTTAATTATTTACAATACAAACTCCCAAAAAAGATTATTTTTAAGGGTACAGTTTCACCCTGTAGAGACATAAAAGAAAAAAAAATTTTTTTGTAATTTTTTATAATTTTATTTTTAAATATAGTAGATTTTTTACTTCCTGCCAAATTAAGGGTTAAAAAAAAGATAAAACCTCTTTCAAAGACAAAAAATTGATATAGGACCTTGGAGTTATACCGAACCAAACGCAAGAATTATTATAATTGGTTCATAAGCAAAAGAAAAACACAACCAAATTGAGAACCTTTTTTATAAAGGAGGAGGTAAAAAAAGTGTCCAAAATTACATACAGAATTCATGGTTCCTAAGACACTAAAGCTAGACAACCATCTCTATATCTGTTCAAAATAATCAGTCAGTTCTTACCATCATTTCTTCTATATCTAACACCATCTCATTCTTCACAACTTTATTACTAACATCTACACAATTATGGTCACCCTCCTTTACATCTATTTGTTCCGTAATTATCTGAGATGATAATCTTGAACATGATTTCTTTGGATGCATGTCCTGTAAACACACAATTAATACAAATAATTTAATAACCAGACAAGTGCGAGTTTGACTCCTGAACTGAGCATTCCATCTATATAATAATTGAAGGACAATCTCTACATGAGGATGTCCAACTGCAAAAGATTATCACTTAATTAGGGTTCTGGAAGTAAAAAATAAACTGAACCCATATAGGATCACTTGTGTCTATCTGAAAATTAAAAAAACAGTTTTGAACTTATTTAAGAAAATAGGCGAAAATTGACCATTTGCCTTCCTGAGCAAAAAGCTCTTGACACACGGATAGATAGACAGACGGATAATCAAGTGATATAAGGGTTCTGTTTATTCTTTTTGTGGTATGCAACCCTAAAAATTATAAATACCTTTAAATTACTATCCCAATAATTAATCATATGCTTGAGGCTGTATAAGGCCATACTTCTGAATGTGTTGATACCCTTAAGTCTTGCTCGGCACTCCCAACATATTTTTAGTATTTTTCCGGTCAATTTGAAAATGCTCTGAAAAAGGGTAAGAAAGAAGGTGAAACTTTATGATATACCTACTGTTAGCTGTTCCCTGCAGCTTCACTCGCATTCCCGGGATAAAAACTAGCCTATAACCTTCGGGGATAATGTAGCTTACTATTAGTTCTTTGCTATTAGTGAAAGACGACGAATCACGCTTTATCTTTTGTAGGAAATAAGAGCTACTCACAAAGTTTGAAGCTTTCAGTAAGGGTATCAGTACTTCCAACAGTTCTTGGTTTATAATAAATAAATTCCTATCTACAGACAAACATAACGCACAGAAATCAGCCATTTTTGTAGTGGATTGAATAGTTTAGTTTTATAAATTTAAGCAAGTTGTATTTTGCAATATAAATACAAGGTAGTATTTTCATTTGTTTTTTCTTTCACGGACTTCTTTCTTCACCTGTCCTGTCAGTGCCTGTCGGCGAGTTTGGCGAGCACGAACAAAACATTTTTTTCTAACGAACGAGACACACATGGACGATTGTTACTAACAAACAATCGGATTATTCGATTGTTCAATTTATTTGAATTTGGAATGTGGATTTTTTATTCTTTATTATGAATTAATCGACGTAACATACGGCGCCGCGCCGTGGTGCAGTGACCGATTTAGTCAATCTCTCAAAAATTGTGTCGGTTGTTTGGGTCCAAGTTTTCATTAAGGGGATGTTTCAAAAAGCCCGTGAAATTCAAAGTAATAGGTCATTTATTTATCAAAATATGATTCGCGACATTGAGACGTGGCTATAGATCTATCTATGTATTCATTTTGCATTCAAAATATTATAGAACTGTACATTGGTTCCTGCGCGTTATTTATCGAAAAGGAACCAATGTATGGATTTAATATATATTAATAGTTTAAAAATCATACAGTAACCAATTGGCATATTTATGAGGCGCAAATCACATTTTGACAAATATAATACGACCTATTACTGAGCTACACTTTGAAAAATACCTAATAAAATTTGAATTTCGCGGGCTTTTCAGCCAAATCACCTTAATATCGGCTAGGTTTTCATTAAAAGTTTAATAAAAGCAGCGACTGAATAAAAGTTATATTTTTTTTTTATTTGATACCGATTTTAGTAAATAACCGATTTGACTTTTGGGGTGTGAGGTGACACTAGTTTGACTAAGTATTTTTTTTTTAATATTTAAATTATATGTCAATGTGACATAATCATAGCAATCAAATGTAATGAATTTGAATCGAATATTTTTTTGTTTTCTAATTAATCAATGAAAACTTGTCGATAATGGATAAAATATGTTTTACGTGCCTAAGTAAGGAACGACGGCTTTACCCTTTAAAGGATTTATTATGTTTAATTCAGGAACTCAATATTTATGAGGTTAGTTTAATACGTAAATAAATATCTTTACACTATAATACACCATAAATTAAAACACTTTAAACTAGCTAAAGTACACTATGTAACTACATGGCCAGTAAAAAAGGTTGTTTGAGGTATCAGTGAATTTTATTATGGATTATCTTAGGCCTTGTTGCCTTAAGGCAGATGAAACATCAATCATAAAGGTACCTCTGGCTTAGCATAAACAAAATACTCATATGTAGAAACACCACCTATTTTAGATGTAATAATCCAGAAATCCATTTTTGTCAAGAATATAGTGCATTTATTAATGTGACAATCATAATAGATCTATTATAGTCTGGTTGCTGTGATACAAGCTCTAGAAAGACTAGAAGTAGCTATTTAACTTAAATAAGTTTGTTGTGTTTGTAGTGGCCAAACACCTACTGGTGTGTTCCGGCAATTGCACTTGAGAGCCAGCTGCCTTCTTGGCATTGTAACAGGTCGGCAACACATTAGCAAATACCTCTGGTATTGCAAATGGCGATAGGCGACAGTAACCACTTACCATCAGGTGAGGGTGCTGTTACTGCAGGTAGTATAATATATTTATTCTCAGTTGCAGGTTAGTGGTGGGAGTATATGTTGGGAATGTCGCAGTGCTATCATGAAATATCAGAAGTTTAGAATTAAAGTGAAAAGAACACAAGAAATAATGAGACAGAATGCAAAGGTATCATTATTATGTACTAGCTTTCCTCCGCGGTTTCAGCAATCTCATATTTTACCACCTTAAGAGTGGATTTTTTAAAATTCCATTCATAGTGGATGCCTACACTTCTCAATTAATACAACCTCTAAATTTCATGTCTCTAAGAGCAGCGGTTTAGACTGTATGTTGATATATCAGTCGGAGATCAGTCATGGATATTGGTTTATGTTTGATTGTTTTATTAACTGATTATATTTCCCTGGATAAAGTGTACAAATGAAAATGGATGAAACTAGACCATAATGTATCAATCTACAAAAAAAAATTTAAATCTTAATGTGAAATAATTATCAATATTTTTGTTTTTTTATTGCCTATTAAAGACCCTCTGTATTTAAAATATAATAACTTTTAATACAACAATGAATATTTCCAACAACTAAAAATTAAAGCATCGCTCACACACAGCAATACCTGGGAGACAGCATAAGGCCTTACTCGAGCGTACCGCGAGAGGGATTATGATTATTAAATTACTTTTAAAACTTAGATTACCATAGCAGAGTCCAGGCTTCGTCGCCTGGGTTTCGCCTCGCCGTCGCAAAAGTATCTGTCGCCCGGGTATAGCCGGTGTGTGAGCGATGCTTATAATTCTAAGCCTACCCTATTTCTGACTGTATACAAATTGAAAATTGATTGCAGTTTGATGAAATAAAGCCTCTCTCATCACTAGTGCATACAATAAAACACACATACGACTTTGAATATAAGTACATAGAGATCCCAAACACCGAGATAGAAAACAAAGATAAGTTCGTAAGTACAGCATTCACAGAAGATGCAATTCAAACTAAAGATGAGCTAAAATCTATAAAACAAGAAATCACAGAAAGCGCAGATGATTTTGATACAATTTTGAATGAAGATTTTCATATAATAGACAGTATAAAAGACAAAAAGAAAGTGAAAAGGAAAACTCTAAAGAAAAGAAAAATTCGAACTCATAAAAAATCTAAAATGGAATCGGAGACGAAAGATGTTGAAAAGTTTGAAACTAAAGTGTTTACGGAAGAAGAGATGATTAAAAGCAGAGAGGAGAAGAGATCTCATCCGAATTTTAAGAAGATACCATATAAATGTGACAGTTGTGTGCTCGGATTTACGAGGAAAGAGACGTACGATTTGCATGTGGAGAAAAAACATGATGAGGTATGTGTATAAAGGTCTAGATAGTGTTGCAATCGCAACAAAAAAAAACAAGCCAGATTATCTATTGTTTGGTTTGACAAGCGCGTTGCGTCACTCAGCATACTGAGTATATATTCGGCACAGAATTTGACAGAATACGTGTTTATAGCACAATGACAGTGTCACCATAGCTTATCAGCCAACAGTTGGCTTGCCATATTTTTTGACAAGCCAGTTGGCGCAGTTGGTTAAGACACCACCTATCACGCCGCTGGTCATGGGTTCGATTCCCATCCAGGACAAACATTTTTGTGCATAAACATGTCTGTTTGTCCTGTGTCTGGGTGTAATTATCAATATGTATTTACAAAAAACAAATCTAAGGATCAGATAACCGTGTGTGAAGAACGTTCCAGAATATTTATTTTATTTTTCATTGCGTTTCGACGCGCAAACTCTATGTAGACAGGTTTATTGTCAAAGGAGTGTAATTAATCTATTAATTAAAAGCCTTTTTTATTTCAGACCATAGGCAAGCACATATGCGACGTATGTCAAACTCGTTTCCCAACAGCTAAGTCTTGCCAGAGACATAAAAGTAAACACTACATCCTACATACATGTACACTGTGTAAATATGAGACGAGAGCGCTGTGGTCTGTGGAGCTGCATTGTAAGACGAAGCACAGGAGAGACACTAGAGGCAGTATACACTGTGTCCAGTGCCGGACTTTGGCTAGGTAAGAAACAAATTAATATACATTAGGCATCGCTCACACACAGGCCACAGATTAATGAATATAGTACTAATTTACAGATAGGTATCGAAGGAACAAATCCAAGGAACGTTTATACGCTTGAGAAACGTCAAATTATTTATTTTTGTCTTAACAATTAAAACTCTTTGTCATTGAAATAGAGACTATAATCATTTGAGATAGTGTAGCGTTCCACCGACTTGTATGGCCGATACCATAGCGTGACACAGACGATAACCGAGCGTACCGCGGGAGTGATTATGATTATCAACCTTATTGAGTTACATATAAGACATAGATTACCATGGCAGAGTTCGTCTGGCTTCGTCGCACAGGTATCTGTCGCTCTAGTATCGCCTGTGTGTGAGCGATGCTTTAAGGTGTGGGGTCTGTGTGAGAGTGAATCAGTGTTGCCATAAATGTACGAAAGTACGAGAATAGTACTTTTTCGGTCATAACCGTACCATACCTTCGGTTTTATTTTCGTGCCATTTTCAAAGAGACAAGAGACGAGGCAACTGGATCATACCTTTTTAGAGCTTTTCGTACCTTTACATGGTTTCTTCAAAATCTTCAACACTTACCGCTTTGATAGCCTACGTTTTTAAATCGCCGACCGGTGCGTGCGAAAACGTATCTAATTGTGAGACCGTAAACTCACTATTTGCCAGTGGCGAAGGTAAGTGACAAGTTGATTCCCATCGGCTTACCTTTTAGAAATCCCAGTCCCATATTTCCATCATATCAAAGCTACTTGGATCATGCTTAAAATACACTGTAATTATAAAATTATCGGTGTTTTTTGAACGGCTTACCCTCGCCATAATAGGCTAGATGACAGTGTCAAAAATAAATGACCAAACACTAATCAATGCATAAAACATCTGAAAACACGCGGAAACATCAAATATGTTGTACATTTAATGCTTTCTATGATTTTTAATTACCAGTAGAACCACTAAGAGTAGATCATTTGATGCTGTGAAACGATGACGTCATAGCTTAGTATTTCATACAATATTCCATGTAACCGATCGTTTTGACATTTATTAAAAAGTTGCTGATTTGATATGTCAGTAAACTACCCTATTTTACCCCTCGCCACTGCTATTTGCTATAACAAAATGGTTTCAGGACACCCGAAGACATGGCGGAACACATTAGAACAGAACACACATTGCACTGCAACGAATGCGGTGAGAAATTTAAAGGGAAAAACACACTGAGGACACATAAGGCGTAAGTAGGGTAAACCTTCGGTTGGAGCGCGAAATTCAAATTTTATCACGTTTTTTGCTAATTGCAGCTCAGTAATAGGTCGTAAGTTATCAACATGTTAGTTGCGAGAAGAATGGTAGTATATTTACTGATTAATAACAAAAGAAATCATCAACATATTCCTCTAAGGTTTATTACTGACATATACGACTATTTCATGAAAATGTTATTAATATACCTTGGAGGAATATGTTGATGTTTGACGTCACATAGCTATCTGTGTGCCAAATTTCAGCCCGATTCGTCCGGTGGTTAAAACTGTCTGTTGATAAATCAGTCAGTCACTTCATTTAGCCTTCTTTCCACAGCCGAATCCACGCCGTGCAAAGAGATTACATATGCGATATATGCAGCAAAACATTTGTTACAAAAACCCGTTTGGAGTCCCACATGGTATCACACAATGCGAGTATAGCCAAAAACCTATCTTACTGCGCTATATGCAAGGTTCAATATAAGAATATATACGTGTATAGAAGCCATTTGAAGAACAGTGCCAATCATTCGGAGAGAGCGTGAGTATTATAGATTTTTTATTACTAAGGATGGTGCAACTCACCCTAAGAGCAGCTCAAATGTAGAAGTACCTCCACATATAGAATACCACAGACTAATAACTGGATATATTCCTGCGCATGATTAAGGAGACAGACACAATCGGGGAGGGGGGGAAGGGTGGTAACGCGTGAGTGGTAGCGATTAATGACGATAAGATGGCGTAGGAATGTGACTACACACATTGAAAAAAGTATATCTATGCTAATAATAAAGCTGAAGACTTTCTTGATCTCTGGATCTACCAATCGGATTAGAAAAAAATCTTTAGAAATTAATTATTCTAGGAAACTACATTATCCCGAAGGTTATAGGCTACTTTTTATTCCGGGAACGTGGGTGAAACGGAAGTTATACTTGACTACCACCGGTTCCACATACACTTAATTAAGGGTATACCTTCGGTTGGAGCGCGAAATTCAAATTTTATCAAGTTTTTTGCTAATTGCAGCTCAGTTATAGGTCTTAAGTTATCAACATGTTAGTATTAAAAGAATGGTAGTATATTTACTGATTAATAACAAAAAAAAACATTAACATATTCCTCCAAGGTATATTACTAACATATACGACTATTTCATGAAAATGTTACTAATATACCTTGGAGGAATATGTTGATGATTTCTTTTGTTATTAATCAGTTAATATACTACCATTATTTTCGCAAATAACATGTTGATTACTTACGACCTATAACTGAGCTGCAATTTGCAAAAAACGTGACAAAATTTGAATTTCGCGCTCCAACCGAACGTTCCCCCTTAAACTGAAACTCCGGCAAGTAACTCAGTAAGACTTGCTTTTGCGGATCTTTCTTTTTTAATTTATATAATATTATTTTTAACCTCCTTTAAAAAAGGAGGAGGATTTATTTATTTTTTCAATGTTTTACACATAACTTTTTTGCTTATGAACCGATTTTAATAAAAAAAAATGCGTTCGGTTCTGTATAGCTCCAAGGTGGTCCCATATTTTTATTTCCTTCGAAGGAGGTCTATTCTCTTTTTTTAAATGTTGATTTTTGTTTCAGTTATCCATGTCCGGAGTGCAACAAAAAGTTTGCGTCCAAAGTATATTGGACAAAGCATTACAACTTTTATCATTTACAAAAATCCCAGTTCAGCTGTGAAATATGTAATAAGGTATTCTATTCTCTCGATGACGAAATGTATATGAAACTTCATCCTATCACTTTTAGATAATGTGTCAGGCTGTTAATTTGAAATGAGAACAGCTTTCGTATAATATTACCCTAGGAATAATAATAATATCCTGGGACAGTCTTCACACACGGCTAAATTACATCCCAAACTAAGCAGACCTAATACATATCCGAGAGTTATCTAGCTGTTGAAAGTTACCCCTCAGAATGTGTCCTACTCTATCCCGCTCCCACACTAGCGTACACGCACGATAATATTTTTTACCAAAACTTAAACAAATGAAATAAATTCCATATTGACCGTCAGTTTCATGATATTTTTGCTTTGGTTTTGAAAGAATATTTAACCTCTTGAGACATTACATATTTAAATTCATATTATTTATTTACCAGCTATTCATATCAGACTGGCGTTTGAAGAACCATAAACAGAAACACCACGGCCTCAACCGGTCCAGAGATCACCCGTGCAACATCTGCGGCAAGAAGTTCTTTGTAAGTAAACCTACCAATTTGGTAGTGTGATTTTATATGGCAACACTTTGAACTGCCTGAATGTTTCGTATTACCTCAATTACTTACAATTTATTGCTGAATGATACTGTATACTTAGAGTTATTCCTATTGAATTTATACTTATTTTTAATTCGATGATAATTCAGTGACGTCGAATTTCATAGTACTGATTGTGGGTTCGATCACGGTTTGAATCTTGGTAAAGTGTAAAACTATTGTTTTTTGACTGGCAACACTAAGTAGAGCCTACTTGCCAGTTCCTTTGTTTTGTCAGTTACGTAATTTGTCTGTCGTACTCACCAATATTTACCATGGTGACATTATGAACCTTATGAACGTGTATTTAAAGTATATATTGTAAACAGACAGTGTCAACCCTGGTCGGGCACCAGCTGACGCACTCGACTCAGCGCTCGTACATGTGCGAGGAGTGCGGCGATACATTCAAGCAGCGGCCGGCGCTCTACACGCATGCGCGGCTTGTGCACAGGGTTACCAAACGATAAACAACACAATGCTCGATAAAATTCCAATAACAAATCTATCTTTTTTATTGTAACTGTGGATGTTTGACAGAGAAATGTAACATCAAAATATCAATCTAAAATAGCATAATCAGGAATAGACTGAGTATTTGATGTATCCATCAATAAAATGAGATGAATGTGTAAAAATGCGTTTTATTTAATTGGAAGTACCTAATCAATCTGTACTCCGTGATTTCACATGCGTGCACGAGTAAAAAAGGTCTTAGATCTATGCCCCATATCATTGGCTACCTGCATGCCAAATACCTTGATTGGAGTGTCAAGAGGTTACAAACTCATCTTCACATTTTATAATGCCGACCCGACCCCAAATGGTTATAAAGGAGGTAACTTTTGGTTTTCCCAAGACAACACCTTGGACATTGTAAGCCTCCCATTTATAATAATTGTATTTAAGTAACGTTATATATTTACAATACATTAAAACTATCCTACTAACTACTACCTAAAATAACTTAATACTTTATAATTTTAATTCATATTTTTTGATAATTTATGAGGTAATAGGGTCTCGCTTGGCATAACTTTTAAATACAGTCTCGTCAAAGAGGATATAAACACTACGTTTTAGTCTCGTTCGTAGGATATTCCACATATAATCTGGCAGCACTGACTGACAGCCAATGTCATTTTAAAATCTACCTACCTAAAATACCTAGCCAGTCGGCCGGTCAAAAACATAGTTTTCTTATTAAAATAAAGCTTTATAATCAATTAATGACTGACATGAACAAAAGAAAAATATCTAACATAATTAATAATAGTGTAGCTTTTTGTTTTGCATGTCTCAGCACCGACAGACATCTATATCTATTGGGAAACTATGCTGAAGTTTTTAGTAATATTTGTGAATTTCCCGACACTGTAAGTTTGTTTTTAATCTATTACCAACTAGATTTCAGGGGAAACTAATGGTTATTTGGGATGAAAAGGTTCAAGGCTTAATCCTAGATCGGCCTTTTTGTAGATCAACCGTATTTTTCATAACTTTCTTTCAATAATAGGTATATCAGCGCGGCACCGTTCGAATGCAAATACTAGGATACCTATATACCTACTATCGCAATTAAATAATATAAAAAAAACTAGCTTCCTCCTTTCTGTCCTACAATTTCATCCACATTCGTGAGTAATTGAGTAATCTTTAATATTTTCAAAAGATACCCAAAACGTTTATGATTCTATCAGCCCCGGATCTATCGAACCGGGGCAAAACCTTGATATGGCGTCCAGGAGGCATTTTTGTGATATTACTTGATAAAAACCTATGAGATTGTAGAAAAAGAGGCTTCAATTGTTCGATATTTCGAATTCTTGTGTCAAGGATTTGGCGCCCCCATGAAACTGCCGCCCGGGGCAAGTGCCCCAATTTTCCCCCCCCCTTAGATCCGGGGCCGGATTCTATCTGCCAAGTTTCATCCATTTAGTTAAAACTAGTTTCGGTAATAAAGCTGAAGAGCTTGTTGATTTAAAAGGTTTATCTGACCTACAAACACATATTATGTAAGTTTATTATTTAGTAAGGTTTTATCAACTTTATTTTTCAGAGATTGTCTAAAATAAGTCTATGTTGGGAATGTATATCTGTATTGAGAAAAGTAAAACTATTCAAAGCTAAGGTTGAAGAAGCACAGAGTATATTGAAATTTCATTTAGTTAAGAAACAGGTATTTATTTCTTCAAACACAACTATCCCTTTGTTAGTTGCCATAGTTTACTCTGCTGGATACAAAATACCTAAGTTTTTAGACTTATTTAATGACTCTCCCAAACAGATGTGGCCTGCAGTGGCGGCCAGTTGTATTCAGATCTTTCCAGGTTGATTAACGTCAAATTGTAGCACAAATACCACAGCAAATGGCTTTAAACAATGGATATAAAATGGACATCTCGTCAGTTTACTGCAATTCTATTGTTTAATAATTTGACGATGATCAAACTATTGTGTGTTCTTCTTCAGAGTAGGCCCTCAGGTGTCTAGGTTGCCAATAAATAGAGACTTAACCAGTCTTCCGGCGCTGTCAAATAAAATGAAAATGTAGGAAAGTTGTGAAAAGCAACTCTTTTGCAGGCCAATCTTGTCCTTATTGACTTTAAAAACATTATTATTATAATTCTTATATTTTCCTGTCAAGCTTGAAATTTAAATAACATTTAAACTACTTGTTATAAACCTAAAGCCATATGCCAACAAAATTGTTGGGCCAAATACGGACAGCGACACCAGACTGGTTAAGGGCTCTGTATCTTTTTTTTACTAATATTTGCAAGCTACCTTTACTAAATTTATCATCATCATGTCAGCCGAAAGACGTCCAATGCTGGACAAAGGTCTCCCCCAAGGATTTCCACAGTGGCCGGTCTTGCTCTACCTGCATCCAGTGGATTCCTACGACCCACACAAGATCATTGGTCGATTTTATGGGGGGTGTGTGGTTGCCCACGCTGCGTCTTCCGATTCGTGGACGCCACTCGAGAACCTTTCTGCCCCAGCGGCCATCGGTTCTACGAGCGATATGCCCCGCCCACTGCCACAAAAGTTTGGCAAATCTTCTAATTTAATTCTCTTAACTAATTTTGCTATAGGTCGCGTCATGTAAAAAGAACGCTGGAAGAAAGTGGAAGAGGTGTGTTTGCGCTTGTCTACACTCGTGCACGAACGAACTAGGCCTATTATTTTATTTTAGAACTAGCCTTTGGCTCTTTGGGACTCGTATATTGATTATTGGTAGGTATACCGGACCTCATACCATCAAATAGACCGATAAATCGCCAAATGCGCAGCCTACTGCCAGCGTTCTTTTTACGTGACGCGAACTGTAGACTATTACTAGAAATAATAATAATTGATAGTCTTTAATGTTTCTAGCATTCCTTGCCATGCAGCCTAACAAATTTAACGATAGTAAGTCCAGATATAATAGATATAACAGATATAGCAATAGATGTAACAAAAGAAGAAATTGAAACCAAAACTGAAATATGTTGTTCAGAAGATGATAATCCCGATTATGTTGATGATGATTTCACATCAAATGATATTAAAATTGAAAATGATGCAATAGATAATGTAAAAGTAAATGATATACTTGAAAATAAAAAGACTGTAAACAAAAGGAAATCTCTCCATTACAAATATGTTTTCAAAGATGGTACAATACAAGGAAGTTCTTTTAATAGAAGAATACCTATAGATAATCAGGATTTGAAGGTTCTGTTGGACAATGAAAGGGAAAGTGATTTTTACAAAAATTATAAATACAAATGTAAAAAGTGTATTCATGCATGGAGTAAAAAGAATAAACTAGATGAACATAATAGAAAATATCATAATTTGGTAAGTTATAATAAAATAAGAGTTTGTTTGTTTGAACGCGATAATCTCCGGAGTTACCTACTGGTCCGATTCGAAAAATTCTTTCTAATAGAAAGCTACATCATTTCCAAAGATTATAGGCTACTTTTTATCCTGGGAACATAGTTGAAACTGCAGGGGACAGCTAGTTCTTTATATTTGTAATGAAATGAATCAACCAAAATGATGTAATTCAAATAGATCTTTGCAGGCAGTTATGAATGACTCAACTGCAGTTCAGTTGCATTTCCTAAAGAGGCAATAAACTCAACCATTTACAGCTTAAAATAATTGCATGCTCTAAATTATAAATCCATAAATGTTAAGTCAAGTTTTGTTTTTCTTAAACTCATCAATAGAAAGAAAATATCAATCAATATAGCCAATGCATTTCTTGCTAGAAACTTCATGGTTACTGAAGTGAATCTGAATATGGTTTTAAAACAATCTTTGGATTTTATATTAGTCTTTAAAGAACTAGTTTGACCACTATCTCACCATAGTCAGTGATAATGAGGCCGATGGTGGTAAGCACACAAAGCCTAGAACGGAACTGGCTCTCAAGTACAATAGGGTAGTTGACAATATCAAAAATAAATGACCAAACACTAACTAATGCATAAAACATCTAAAAACACGTGTAAATATCAAATATGTTGTACATTTAATGCTTTTTATGATTTTTAATTACCAGTGGAACCACTAAGAGTAGTTGATGCTGTGAAACTATGACGTCATAGTGTAATATTTCATACAAAATTCCGTATAAACTATCGTTTTGACATTTATTAAAAAGTAGCTGATTTGATATGTCAGTCAACTACCCTATTGTCGGAACACAGTGGTAGGTTCTTTGAGGGTGGTAGCCAGCCATACCATGCTATGGTTTCTTCACGATGTTTTCCTTCACCGAAAGCTCAAGCTCATTGCAGGATCCGAACCCACGACATTCGTCACGGTATTCGACGTCACTACCACTGAGAACATTCATAAGGGGCCATTCATTTATTATGTAAGACTACTTTCGCTAGTTTTTGACCTCTTCCTCTGTTTAATATTTATTAAATAAGAATCTAAAGGAAAAAAATGAATACAGGTTTGGTTTATTTTTCAAAATGATTTTTAAAAAAAATATTTGTTTGTAATTTCAAAGGCATTTTTGGTTGGTATTTTCAGTAATCATTAAAATCATCAATCAATCAATTTTAACTTTGCGCATTTTTTTGATCTTACGTAAGAACTATCGAGACCCCCTCCCACCCCCTTGTATGAAAACATAAGACATGGTCAACCCCACTCCCCCCCAAATCGTCTTACGTAATAAATGAATGGCCCCTAAGTACCTTATCCGGGCATAAGCTGTATTTTACCTTCTTTTCAGTCACACTCTCACATATGCATGATCTGCTCCCGGCGGTACCCGGATAAAGTTTCTCTATCAACGCACACAAGTACCCATGACTATGTACATGAATGCAGTATTTGTTTATATCGATCTCACTCAGGACTGATTATGGACAACCATCTTAAGACACATAAGAAAGCTGTGCAATGTATGCTTTGTAGCTTTTATTTTCAGTAAGTATTACTTTATGAAGAAATCATTTCGATACACTGACGGCCATTTATATGATTGGTTAAGGTACTGTCTATCACGCCGCAGGTCGTGGGTTCCATTCCCATCAAGGACAATTTGTGTGTTGGGTTGCGGCTCCATCAAAAATTAACTCGTATAATCCATGCTTGCTACCTTTGGAAAGATTAACAATCTAAATATTCATATTATTTACTTATAGCTTGCTAATATATTATATTTTCCAGGAATTTAATGGAGTTTTACCCACACTACATGGAGAAGCACAGGACATTTATATGTGACCACTGCAATAAGAAATGCAGGTCTAAACATATGATGGAGAAACATATGAGCCTGGTATAAATTAGGAATCTCTTGAAAATACATTTTTGTTTGTAAAATGTTGCATTAAGGGTAAACGTTCGGTTGGAGCGCGAAATTCAAATTTTATCACGTTTTTTGCAAATTGCAGCTCAGTTATAGGTAGTATGTTATCAAGATGTTATTTGCGAGAAGAATGGAAGTATATTTACTGATTCATAACAAAAGAAATCATCAACATATTCCTCCAAGGTATATTACTGACATATACGACTATTTCATGAAAATGTTACTAATATACCTTGGAAGAATATATTGATGATTTATTTTGTTATTAATCAGTAAATATACTTCCATTCTTCTCGCAAATAACATCTTGATAACATACGACCTATAACTGAGCTGCAATTTGCAAAAAACGTGATAATATTTGAATTTCGCGCTCCAACCGACGCCTCCACCTTAAGCTAATTTAAGACTACGCTATAATACCTATAATAGCATATAGAATATATATATCCTTGCACAACAATATAGCGTTCCATACATTGTTATGGACACGTTCACACTGTACTGTACTATATATTATTGGCTTATCTATACTAATATTATAAAGAGGAAAGATTTGATTGTTTGTTTGCATTGAATAGGCTCCGAAACTACTGAACCGATTTGAAAAATTCTTTCACTAATAGGAAGCTACATTATTCCCGAAGGTTTTAGGCTACTTTTTATTCCGGGAACGCGAGTGAAACCGCGCGGAACAGCTAGTTATATATATACGCTATAAATTGGTGCGATGCGCCGAGTTCATGCTATGCTATATCACGCACCGCCCTCTTCCTCCTCCCTCACCCCCGGCCGTCCCGCAAGCGAAACGAGCGACAATACTAGACTGTACTATAAACGCTTGCGATAATATCGCGTATGTGAACGCCATGCTATATGTATATTATAACATTAGGTCCATCTTTGCTATACTTTATAGTACAATAGTATAGCGTAGTCTGAAATCAGCTTTATAGTTCAGTAACATGTTTTATATTTAAAATTGAAACAATTAACGAAAATTCTCTCACCCCAGTGAGGAAATCACGTAACTTTGTTGCAATCAGGTTTCAATCAATTTCAATCTTGAAATCGTGAGAAATTTTACAATATTGAAAATGTTTCAATGATCAATGTAAAATTGTTATCAGAATACCGCAATATTTAACCACTTTCAATCAAAACATGTATTGAAACTGATTGTAACTAAGTTACGTCATTGCCCTCCAGATTTCACTATGAAACAAACGAGTGTACTATCTGCAACAAGCGCTACAAGTCTCTATGGAGTCTGCACAAGCACTCGTACGTCAATCATATGGTCGTGCGCGGCGAGGATGCTTACTGCGCGCCCTGCAACAAGCAGTTCTCCAACGTGTTCGTGTATCGCCGCCACGTGCGTACTAGCACCGCACATGCTAAAGAGAGAGACGGGTATACATTTTTTTTCCAGAATACACCCTTGCGTAACGGCAGACCATAAACAAACAGGTTTTTTTTTACTATGTATAGGCCTGTGTTTGACCACAATTTCACCGTGGTCAGTGATGATGTGGCCGATGATGGTATGCACACAAAGCCTAGAAAGGAACTGGCTCTCAAGTGCAGCGTAACACACCGAAAGGTACTTGGCGACAGATTTTCTACTTGAGGGTGGTAGCCAGCCAGACTGGTACTACAAAGTAACCTACCACCGTGCTATGGTTTCCTCACGATGTTTTCCTTCACCGAAAGCTCAAGCTCATTGTAGGATTCGAACCCGGGACTTTCGACACTACCACTGAGCTATCATTGCCTTAAACGTACGTTTTCAGTATAATAATAAATGCTAATACACTTATATAAAAAGGAAAGAGTTTCGGTCCCAATATGCAACCTAGTGGAACCCTTATATTTATTTACTGTAATTTTGATAATTCTTACTTGTATTTGGGTTTAAATGGTCTTTTAAAGATTTAAATCTTAACAAAAGACATCGACAATAGATTGCATTAAGAATTAAGGATAAAGAAGGTTTCTTTAGCGATTTTTATTGTAAACATTTATATCAAAAGCTTGGGTGAAATTCTCTTTTCAAGGTAAAATATCCTTTGAAAGCACAAATACGCACACATTATATCTGAAATACCCCCTTAGAAGTTGTGTAATGGATTTTCTTAAAACCCTTTCTTAGTGGATGCCTATACTTTACAAGGAACACATCCTCCAAATTTCATGTATCTAAGAATAGCGGTTTAGGCTGTGCGTTGATGTCAGTCAGAGATCAGTCAAACTATACCCATCATCATCCTCGATATACCTTTAACATAAATTACTAATTTTAATCCAAATAAGAGGTTTTTTTTATTAATTAGCAACAGACTCGATGTCCGCACTTTTTTCGGATTCGTTTTAAAATTTTGTTTTTCTTCTGCAACTTTATACACATCTACAACATACAATAAGAGGTAAATTGCCTCGAAAATTTCGTTTTAACCTAATAGAATTCCTATTCCGGCAGAGCAAACAAGAAATTCCCTTGTCCCACATGTGGGAAAGTGTACTCTCGCAAATCTTACATGATGAACCACTTCAGGCATGTCCACGAGAGGCGATCCAAGTACTACTGCACGCACTGTCACAAAGTAAGATTCTAATGGCTAAGTAGTGACACGCCACATCCCTAGCACTGGGAACCCCCACTAGAGCTCTTGTACAGTACTTAGACAGCTTAAAGAATAAATGTAACTATAAAGAACCCTATAGCGACTAACGGTACAGATTTATTCTTTAAACTATCAAAATAAGCTGTATAAGAGCTCTATAGCACGCTTTACAGCCCTTATACGACCAATTTGTGCACAAATTATTCAGCTTTAAGTTCACAAAAGGTACAACAGTAGCAGAATAGTAGCACTTTAATGGCATTTTAAGAGAGAATAAGTCTTAAACCTGATATAAGACTAGCTTTCCGCCCCGCGGTTTCATCCGCGTTCCCGAGGGATAAAAAGTAGCCTGTGTTATCTAGGTTGTCAGCTAACTCCTTATCAAATTTCCACAAAATTGGTCCAGCCGTTTGAGCGTGAAGAAGCAACAAGCATACTCACAACTTTCGCATTTATAATATTAGTAAGATTATGTGTGTGTGGTTCTTCATAGAGACAAGAAAATTATGGGTGAAACCGCTGGAAACAGCTAGTATTAATATAATTGTTTTTATTCTAGTATTTCCTGAATCGCACGCGGTACACAGACCACATGAAGTACAACCACGAAGGGCTTACGAAGGAGAAGAATAAACTGTGTAATATCTGTGGCAGGGGGTTCTCTGTAAGTTACTCATTGTTTCATATGCTTCATCTAAATATATCAAAGGAAAACGTTATTCACAGGCCCACTGGACGGATTGGATTTTTTTATCGGATTTTTTTTTTAGTGATGTCGATTGAATCCTATAATGAGCTTGAGCTTTCGGTGAAGGAAAACATCGTGAAACCATAGCACGGTGGTAGTGTACTTTAAAGTACCTGCCTGACTGGCCACAAACATGTAGAAAATCTATCGGTGATGTAGCGACCCCTGTCAGCTACATAGTTCAGACACAGAATGGATAGATGGCGCTGCAATAGACCAACACTACAAACAGAACTATCTACATCGCGGTAGTGGAGTTCGTTCGCGCATTCGCATATATACAAGATTCCAACATCAACAGTTGGAGGCCGGTCCCCAGGCACGATGACCCAGCCTGGCGGAAGATCTTCCATTTTCAATAGAGGAATCATACACCTTGTACCTCCATAGTGTGTTCCGACAGCTGTATTTGAGAACCAGTTCTACGCTTTGTGTGCCATAAAAAACAAGTCTATACATTGTAAAATAAAGATCCAAGATCCCTCGTGAACGCGGGTGAAACCGCAGGTTAGAAACTAGTTTATTAATACGTGAAATGATACTGTGTGTGATGTAAACTGTTTAATTGTTGTTAGACAAACCGAACGTTGGAGCACCATCTCCGCACGCACTGGGGCTCGCGGCCGCACAAGTGCCCGCACCCCACCTGCGGCGCCGCCTTCACGCAGCGGCACGCCATGCACTTGCATTATAACAAACACAAAAATAATACTAAAAAACAACACTAAATAATAACATGTTTCTGTACAAAAATAGTAGTTTATGAAACTGTTGCATAATAGGGGTTATTAAATACGAGTGTGAGTTGGCGAGGTTCTTAATAGTATCACACGAGTTTTTAATACCTAATTATGTGCAGTATCATACAGTACTTTATATAAACTCATATAAATAATGTAATTTAAAGGTAAAAAAAAATCAATAGTATTTTGCTACCAACTACAAAAAAAAAGTGTGACTTTTTGATCAAAATGATATATGTAGGCAAAAACAATAAAATAAACAAACACAATAATCATATACCTAATCAAATCCGTGTTGCCAACTTCCAAAAACTCTTACCTCTAAAGTTCATGTCACTGTTACAATCATGTAAAACCAGACAAAGTAAATTTGCATCTAAAATGGAATTGATACTGATTGATTATACTACTGATAAGTCCGAAGTGTACTTTAATAGAAACAAAGTTATTTTATAGCATTATCTTGGGAACCAAACTGTACTATAATGAATCATTATACACGGGTGTGCATAAAGTGGGTCATTAAAGTACTGTTTTTGATTTCATAATTAGCACATTACGATATGAGAGTAGATAAAATCATTTTTGGTACTAGCTTTTGTTGCCGACTGTGCTTTTTTTGCACAGTCTTCAACTACTCGTTAAGACGGTTCCAATGAGCCCAAACTCGACGGGGTTATGTGGTTTTATTTCGGAATTCCTATGGCCACCTTCCAGCTCCATCATCAGATCAACTCCATGTCATCATAATATTGCATTGTCACGCGATTTGCATATTCGTGCAAAATTTCAGCTCAATCGGAAACCGGAAAGTGGGTCAAATTTAACTTGCAAAATTCCATTACAGACAACGGGACAGGTGAAAGTAAAAATAAGCTTGTAAAAAACAACACCTAAAATAAAACAATTTGATATATAACATTACTTTTATTTATCTACTTTAAACCTTATTATTTAAATGTTTAGCTTTAAAATGTGATTTTAACGAGCTTGCTTGCGTAAAGCTCGACATGCACTGGTCGCATTGGAACGGGCGCTCCCCTGTATGCGTCCTTATATGGGCTTCTAATGATGCACGATTCTGGAAGAAAAGCAAGAGAAAACTATAGCTTGGAAATCTATACAAATAATATAAAATTTAAGTATCTGTTTGTTTGTAATGTCAACAGATTTTTACTAAATTCATATCTATACTAATAATAAAGCTGAAGAGTTTGTTTGAACGCGCTAATCTCCGGAGTTACTGGTCCGATTCTAAAAATGATTTCACTAATAGGAAGCTACATTATCCCCGAAGGTTATAGGCTACTTTTTATTCCTGGAACGTGGGTGAAGCTGCGGGGAACAGCTTTTATTTTATTTTTTTAATGGACCTAGTTGGTAGCCTCAGATGGCTGCAACAACCTTACCGGACAAATCGGCGAGCGCAGAGGGCTCTCAGCCGGGTAATATTTAGGTAACAACGCCTGAGGGCACCCCCGAATGGGGTACGAACCTCGGCTCAGGGCGTTACCGGGGGAGGGGGAGGACTTTGTACGAGTTACGACTAATTGGGGGGGAACAGCTATGAAATTAATTTTCTGTCCAGCTGGACCGATTTTGACAGGACTTTCACTGGCTTATAGAAGTCCCGTCAATGGAACTAATGGGATTTTGCAGTCCCAATTAACGGGACCCAACCCAACCAAACCCTTGAGAAAAATAATCCCAACGGTCCCTTAATGACAAACAGACACTATTAGTGATTTTTATTTTAACTACATAGGTACCCATATAAAATCTTGTTCCAATGTTGTTTGTTACAAATATGTAAGCATTTTACGGCGATGATAGCTCAGTGGTAGTGACGTCGGATGCCGCGACGAAGGTCGTGGGTTCTAATCCTACAAAGAGCTTTCGGTGAAGGAAAACATCGTGAGGAAACCATAGCACGGTGGTAGGGTACTTTGTAGTACCCGCCTGGCTGACTACTACCCTCAAGTTGAAAATTTGTCGCCAAGCACCTACCGGTGTGTTCAGGCAATTGCACTTGAGAGCCAGTTTGCCTTCTCGGCATTGTAACAGGTTAGCAACACATTGGCAATATCTCTGGTATTGCAAATGGCAATAGGCGACTGTAACCACTTACCATCAGGTGGGCCGTATGCTTGCTTGCTACCTTAGTAGTATAAAAAAAAAGCATATCCAAATGGTTATAGTAGTATTAGATGTCACGGGACTTCTGAGAGAAAAATTCCCAACAGACTCGTAATGGGACAATTTCAACGGGGTATCTGGGAATACTTCCCTTTTAGGTAGGTCTAAAATTTGCTAACCAGGACAAAAAGTGTGAAAACCCCGGATTTTTAGGCTTTATACTCGGACATGTCTTTTTTTTTAAAGTAGGTACCTACTCAGTAAATTAAAAAAAAATTATAAATCAACATTTTATTTATTTTAGCGACCGGTAAACTTTAAAACCCGGACTACAAATGAAACCTCGCCCGGACGCCATCTAAACTAGGACAAATCCGGGAAAACCCGGACGGATGGCACATCATCACTAACCACGGAGATTGTGGTCAAACACAGGCCTATACATAGTAAAAAATGTACTTACACAGAATCCTTTGCCGCAATATGAGCAGACTTTATCCTTTGGCCGCGGCACGTTTTCGTGTTCCTCTAACATGTGAGCCTTTAATCTGTATCGAGTTACGAACGGCTGAAAAACATGCAAAATGCAGACTGTGAGTATCAAAAATTTATTCAAATAGGAACTCTAATACAGGGCTTTTACTGTGAAGAGCCGCCAGACAATTACCATTTAAAAAAAAAACGGCCAAGTGCGAATCGGACTCGGGCACGAAGGGTTCCGTACCCTATCTATAAAAATATTGTTATTATATGATGTAACTAAAAATGAAGGATATTCGCAATTTTTCCTTTATCTGTGCTATAAGACGTTGCTTCGTACCAAATTTCAAGATTCTGCGTTCACGGGAAGTACCCAGTAGGTTTTGATTCCCTTGCGAGTGTCGAAAATTTGCAGCATAAACGACTGTATCTTTTGATTGCGTTGGCTTAGAAGTTTGATTTTTTCACAGCTCCAAGGGACAGTAGACCTGAGTATTTGATATAAATTTCAGCTTGATACCTCCACGCGTTCCTGAGAAAAATTGTCTTGACAGACAGACAGACGGACAACAAAGTGATTCAATAAGGGTTCCCTTATTTCCTTTTGAGGTACAGAACCCTAACAAGTTTAGATTCAATAACATTTACATTATAGTGTCACGAAAGATGGATGGTGCGCAATTTGAATTTTTAAAGAATATTTGTATTTTATGTAAGTAGCTCTGGATTAAAACAGGCTACGTTTTATCCCTCGGGAGCTTGGGTGAAACCGCGGGGCGGAAGCTAGTACTATCGAAAAAGTTGAAGCATGATCACCTTAAGGGTGTATTTTGTGTGCAGTAACCAGAGGCTACCTGTGCCTCACACAATGTAACCAGACAATGCGCTCGTCATCAAAATAGTCTAAACAAAAGATTTTACAAGAGACGGTTTTTATTGCCAACAATGGACGGCGCAAACCATGATAAATGGCTGCAAGCGAAAAGGTCTCAAAACTGATAATGCTTCAACTTTGTTGATGGTACCTATAATACATACCTTTTTACACACTTCACATGAAAATGGGTACTGCTTCAAATGTTTACTGGATATATGCCTTTGCATTGATGGTTTATTCATAAATTTCTCATTGCATCTTGTGCATTTGAATCTGAAAATTACAATATAGTTTTGTTAGAGAATAGACTAACAAGTCGTGTAATCAATAAATAACTTTTTTTTTCAAAATCAAAACTCATTTATTCAGTTTAGGCTCTAATAAGGCACTTATGAATGTCAAAAGTTACAGTTTACAATAGACTCTACTACCGGTTCGGAATACATTTGAATTTAGAAGACTTTTTTGTCAGAAGGTTGACTAGCAGGCAGACAGTCCACCTGATGGTAAGTGGTTACCGTCGTCTATCGTCATTTGCAATACTAGAGGTATTGCCAATGTGTTTTCGACCTGTTACAATACCGAGAAGGCAACTGGCTCTCAAGTGCAATTGCCGGAACACACCGGTAGGTGCTTGGCGACAGATTTTCAACTTGAGGGTGGTAGCCAGCCAGACGGGTACTACAAAGTGCCCTACCACCGTGCTATGTTTTCCTCACGATGTTTTCCTTCACCGAAAGCTCAAGCTCATTGTAGGATTCGAACTCACGACCTTCGTCGCGCCAACCGACGTCACTACCACTGAGCTATCATCGCCTAACTTTTAACGAAAACAGAATCGCCATCAAAACACTAAAAAGTATAAACTAATAGCTCTATGTAGGAACTAATCTGACAGTTTTGATGTCGAGTTCATATGGCCGAGTAATCGCGTAACAAACATACAATCGAATTGAGAACCTCCTCGTTTTTTGACGTCGGTTAAAAAAACTAAAAGAACCCGACTGCGTTACGAAAAAAAGTTTCAGATTGTATTTTTAATATTTTTCATTCCTAATTAAAAATAATAATATCCTGGGACATTGTTCACACACGGTTATCTGATCCCAAACTAAGCAGAGCTTGTACTATGGAAACCAGATAACTGATATACTACATATCAGTGGCGAGGGTAAGCCGTTCAAAAAACACCGATAATTTTATAATTACAGTGAATTTTAAGCATAATAAAAGTGGCTTTGAAATGATGAAAATGTGGGACTGGGATTCCTAAAAGGTACGCCGATTCCCATCGGTGGATGGTGATAGACCATTGCTACATATCCAGTCTGCCGGCGCTGTCAAATAAAATTAAAATGAAAATCTAGGAAAGTCGTGAAAAGCAACTCTTTTGCAGGCGAATCTTGTCCTTATTGACTTTAAAAACGTTATTATTATAATTCTTATATTTTCCTGTCAAGGTTGAAATTTAAATAACATTTAAAAATAATAAAAGCGTAATGGAAACTACTTGTTATAAACAAAAGCCATATGACAACAAAATTGTTGGGCCAAATACGGACAGCGACGCCAGACTGGTTAAAGTAATTTTTTTTTGGTAATACACTTTTACATAGTTAATTACATGAGGACAAACAGACATCATCATGCACACACACAAACGTTTGTCCTAGATGGGAATCGAACCCACGACCTGAAATTATTTGGACGTTGATTAAAAAGCGACCCGTTACAAGTACCTACTTACTTGAGTGCCCCCTCAGCCCTATGGGTGGGTTGTAGTGTGTCTGCGGGCGGCGCGGGCGCACCCTGATGCAAGCACTGCTTGTCGGCCGTCGGACTCGACGTGAGGGGGGGGAGAGACGCTCTGTGCTTGCTGGTGGTCGGTAAACAATAATAAACACTGTAGATACTGTCCGTATGTACTATCAACTATGTTTGAGCGAAAGTGAATCCTTCGGCTGGACCGCGAAATTCTAATGTTAGTGCCTGGATGACCGAGCTTTCCCCCTTTTTTTTTGGTTAATAGTGTTTTCTAAAAATTTGAAGGAATATTTTGATAATTTCTTTTGTTATTAATCAGTAAATATACTATCATTCTTCTCGCAAATAACATGTTGATAACTTACGACCTATGAGCTGCAATTTACAAAAAACGTGATAAAATTTGAATTTCGCGCCCCAACCGAAGCTTTCCCCTTAATGTTTTAAATTAAGTGTTAATAACAAACAAATAAATAAATACTCACAGTGAATTATGTAGGTCCAAAGCAGCACTAGTGGTAAATCTTGTACCACAAATGAAGCATCTAGGGAGCTTCCGGTGGACAGTGTCCCGGTGGTACCTCAGAGATCCTGGCAAACTGAAAACAAGGCATTCATTATAAAAAAAACCGACTGTATGGTACATAAAAAAAAAACATTTTTATACCCCTCCACTCCATAGATTTGGGAACCGCATGAAATCCGTTCAGTAGTTTTTGAGTTTATCGTGAATAGACAGACAAACGCGGCAGGGAACTGTTTAATAATAACATAGAATAAATAATATACTGATAAAAGATTATAAAATCTTCCGAGCCACTTTTAGGGAGTAAATTAGAAAAAAAAAAAAGGTTTGCAAACTATACTGTGTGACATATCAAATAAAGGGGCTCGTTGTGAAGATGTAAATTTTTTATAATCTTAAGATAAAAACTTTGAAGTTATTTAAGAAACTAGGCGAAACTTTACCACCCCCCCCCCCTCCCCCCCCCCCGATCTCCGAAACTAAAAATTTAGAAAAATATCTTTACCTATAGATTACAGGAAAACCTATAAGAAGTCTATGGAAATTGGGGTACGGTTGCATAAAGCGCGGTCATAGCAAGGTTATAGTTAGGTTACGGTTATAATTAACTTTAACCGCCGAAAGAAACGCAAACTGGGTTACTTGTGTCACTTTAACTAAATTTTATACCGTAACCATAACCGACCGAGGGAGCTCGATCATCCAAAGTTAAACCTACGGTCAAAGCATGGTAAAGGTAGTAAGGTTAAAGTTAACGTTGACTATAACTTTAACTAAAAGTACGAGCAACCGACCCTAAGAAACTAAGCGAAAATTTACCATTCCCTGACCTGATCTCCGAAACTACTGGACGAAAAATATACAGAAAATAGATTACAGGAAAAACTATAACAAGTCTATGGTATTTAGAGTAACATAGAAAATTACGGAAACCTCGATACGCGAGTCAGACTCGCACATGTCCGGTTTTATTTATACATATAAGAAAAACTTACTCAAAAAGAATTCCACACATTTTGCATGTATATTTCTTTTCTCTCTCGTGTTCTTTCGTCATATGAATCAACATGGTAGATATTTTATGATTAGTAAAATCGCACTGTTTACATTTGTAACTTTTGAAGTGAGATTCTTGGTGTTGTATTGATTCCTCTAAGCTTGAGAAATTAACATCGCATATGGGACATTTGTGGTCGCCAACTTTCTGAAATTACAAAAACGACGGGGTGTTATAAGTTTGACGTGTCTGTCTGTCTGTGGCCTTATAGAACTTCTGAACAGATGAACCGATTTCGATTTAGTTTTTATTGTATAAAAAGGTGTTTTAATCGAGAGTGTGCTTAGCTATATTTGATTTAGAAGCATCATTTTTTTACAGCTCCAAGGCATCGTAAACCTAAGTAATTGGTATTAATTTCAATTTGATACCTCTACACGTTCCTGAGAAAAAGGGCCTTGACACACAGAAAGACATATGGACAATCATACTTTAAGGAGTTTAATGCCCGGCGCACATTGCAGCAAATGATTTAAAATGTATCAATTGAATTTAATAGTTATCCCATCGAAATAGGGTATATATTTCAACGCTCGGTGATCGGCCTCAGAGCATCGCGGCGCAGTTTCGTCTAGAGCTTTGCTGGTAGAAATATAGATCTTACTAGCTGTTCCCCGCGGTTTCACTCGCGTTCCCGGGATAAAAAGTAGCCTATAACCTTCAGGGATAATGTAGCTTCCTATTATTGAAATAATTTTTCAAATCGGACCAATAACTCCGGAGATTGGCGCGTTCAAACAAATAAACTCTTCAGATTTATTATTAGTATAAGTATTTCGATTGGATAACTATTGAATTCAATTGATATAATGTTTTAAATCCTCTGCCATGCCTTCCGCCAGTGTGCACCGGCCATAAGGGTTAATTTTGAGGTTAAGGAACCCTAAAAAAAGTCTAAAATATCGTTTTCCACGGGTCTTACCTTAGAATGTTTCTCCTCCAAATGTTTTTTATATCTATCTTCAGTATAATAACCAATTATGCAAGAATCACATTTATATGTGTATGATTTATATCTCGGGACATTTCTATCAAATTCTCTCGTTTTATACATTTCCTCATCTGTCATTTTCGTAACTATGAACCTTTTTTCCTTACTACTAAGATTCAATTCATGGTTTTCTGAAGTTTCCATACCAATGTTGGTTACATTATTGGCTTCAATGTTTGATCCAATGTTGATGTCGGATTCAGATATATCTGGTTTTATTTTGCATTCTTCATTGTCAAATGGTATTTTCTCGCTCGTTGAAGGATCAGAAATGTTTTTGTTTGTTAGGATTATATTATCCCATATATTGAAGTCTGAAAGGAGATTTTAGAAATACCTAAGTGGAAAATAATAGAAAATTAACCAAAGTACTACGAGACTGAAAGAATGCGTTTTCTGACTTTATTTTTCTCAGAAACTGCAAATCCTATATCAACGGGATTTTCACTAAACTACGCCTATGAGAATACCAAATAAAATTTACTGGTAACTATAAATCTGCAAATAAAAACCAAGAGGACATCACAAATATTACTAACTAGCTGTTCCCCGCGGCTTCACTAGCGTTCCCGGGATAAAAAGTAGGCTATAACCTTCGGGGATAATGTAGCTTCCTATTAGTGAAAGAATTTTTCAAATCGGACAAACAAACTCTTCAGCTTGAGCTTTCGGTGAAGGAAAACATCGTGAGGAAACCATAGCACGGTGGTAGGGTACTTTGTAGTACCCGCCTGACTGGCTACCACCCAGAAGTTGAAAATTTGTCGCGAAGCACCTACCGGTATGTTCCGGCAATTGCACTTGAAAGCTAGTTTGCCTTCTCGGTGTTGTAACAGGTCAGCAACACATTGGCAATATCTCTGGTATTGCAAATGGCGATAGGCGACGGTAACCTAACAAACGGTAGTTAGGTAGGGAAAGGTAGATAGGTTGGGGTAAGTAGAGGCAGGTAGGGACAGGTAACAGTGGCGAGGGGTGAAATTATGGTGAGGGTAAGCCGTTCAAAAAACACCGATCATTTTATAATCACAATGTATTTTAAGCATAAAAGTGGCTTTGAAATGATGAAAATGTGGGACTGGGATTTCCAAAAGGTAAGCCGATGAATCGGCTTGTATGGACCCTTCGCCACTGATAGGTAGGTCCCAGTTTTATTTTTGTTCTCAGGGCAGGACAACTTCTGCCGGGTCAGCTAGTAGATTAGATAGAGAGACTTACGTGTTTTATTATTTGATATACAATCCTCTCCCTCTATAGCTGGTATATCACCAATAATATTCTGTTTAGTTTCTTGTAAATTATTATCAATATCTTCCATCTCGAATTCTACATCAATTGTTTCTTCCTTGACAATTGTCATATCTTCTCCAATAGGTAGAATTTCTTCGGGCTCACATTTTATCAATGGATCAGTTTTTATAGTAAGTATCGGTAATTCTAAAACAAGATCACCGTATGATGTCGTATAGGGTCCAGCCGACTTTAGAAGAGATAGACTCTGTACAGTGTTTAGCTGAAATGTATTTTTTTCAGTGGTACAGTATTATTATTATTTTTTACTATGTATAGGCCTGTGTTTGACCACAATCTCACTGTGGTCAGTGATGATGTGGCCGATGATGGTAAGCACACAAAGCCTAGAAAGCAACTGGCTCTCAAGTGCAGCTGTTGGAACACACCGGTAGGTGCCTGGCGACAGATTTTCAACTTGAGGGTGGTAGCCAGCCAGGCGGGTATTACAAAGTACCCTACCACGGTGCTATGGTATCCTCACGATGTTTTCCTTCACCGAAAGCTCAAGCTCATTGTAGGATTCGAACCCGGGACCTTCGTCTCGGCATCCGATGTCACTACCACTGAGCTATCATCGCCTTAAATATGACACAACTTAGATGTAGCATCGGCACATCGTATATCTACACTTCACTTCCGATTTACACAACTAATAAAAATCATTCATTATCGCGCCATTCAACGTTCAACAAGATCATTTTCGCTTAAAGTACTAATAAACATGGGTAATGTTGTAGGCGCTCTCTTTTCGGAAATTATCGATTTTACGAATTTTGCCGATGCTTCATCTGAGTTGTGTCATACTGTAAATGTATGTGACATAATATGAGACAATAGGGATGATGACTGGGTTTAGTCCGTCAGTTAGGTTATCAAAAAATATTGGATATGTATTTTTCAATCTATCAAATCAGTAAAAAACTACAAAGAAAAGTCGCATCAAAGTTCAGGAGTGGGGGGTTGTGACGTCATCTCTGTAAAAAGTGTACTAAGATGTGACGTCGAATGCCAAGACGAAGGTCACTGGTTCGAATCCTACAGAGCTTGAGCTTTCGGTGAAGGAAAACATCGTCAGTTCACATCTTTCTTTTGAATTTATATAATTACAGTTATTGTTTTAAATATATATGTCACCGGAAATGTATGAAATATAGGAATTGTATACAATTCCTGTGTATTTCCCCTAGGAACAATAATGATACTTGGAAATATATAGAAACTATTGAAAATAAATCGGACAAATGCGAGCTAAACTCGCGTGGAGAGGGTTCCGTACATGTTTAACTAAGTTCCATAAATATTTTTAAACCTGACCCAAAGTTGATGGTAACAATAAAAAGTTTTTTTTTTGGAAATCGTCTTTTCTAAATATGAAACCTAGCTACATCGATTTATCGCCCTCGAAACCCCCTGCATACCAAATTTCATGAAAATCGTTGGAGCCGTTTCCGAGATTCAGATTATATATATATATCCATGAATTGCAGGTTTAAAGGTATTAGATAGACTTCTTAGGTTTTCCTGTAATCTTTAGGTAAAGAACTATTATCTGATTTTTTTTCAAAATGTTTGGCCCAATAGTTTCGGAAATAAGGGGGGGGGGAATGATCAACTTTCGCCAATTTTGCGCCTATTTTCTTAAATAACTTCAAAACAATTTATATTAAAATTCTAAAAAAAATATATTTGACATCCTGATAAAAAGCCCTTTCATTTGATATGTTACACAATATTGTCTGCAAAACTTTTTTTTTAATTTTCTAATTTACCCCCCAAAATTACCCCCCATGTTTGAAATACATTTATTTACGTAACACGTCCAGGTTTGGATCATCGACTTACATATGTGTACCAACTTTCAACTCAATCCAGTCCAATATTTTCGGACAGACAGACAGACAGACAGACAGACAAACAGACAGACAGACAGACGCACGAGTGATCCTATAAGGGTTCCGTTTTTTTTTTTTTTTTCGGAACCCTAAAAATAGGTTGGGTTTATTTTTTTTATTTTGCATAGAATAACAATAACAAGCACAAAAGTACCTTTCACTTACAACCCCCCAAATACCGCTATCCTTACAAATATACCGAATGTAGTACTCCAATAGATATTTAGGAAATGTATGGATTTCCTAGGAAATAAATGTATACAATGACAAATTAGATACTTTTCCGTTAACATATGCATAAATATAGTATAATAGGTACATAAAGTTCATACAAGTCACTTGTGGAGGGGCCTGCAAGTGCCGAGAGAAGCTACTACAACCATGTATTCTTGTCTACTAAATACATAATGAGCCACTTTATAGTAGTCCTTGTCAATAATTTCATGATTAACATACTTACATCCTCCTTCTTCCTAATCATAACTCTTAGTAACTTTTGGGCCTTATAAGCTCTCTTCCTAAATGCTATATATTTCTTGGACATTGTTTTGCACTCCCAGCATACTTTATCAAAAGGTCCAAACTGGAAAACAAGATTAGATTTTTAGCCTGTTACCTGCTATATTTAAACTAGCTGTCCCCCGCGGCTTCAACTGCGTTCCGGGGATAAAAAGCAGCCAGATAACACTGGGGGATAATGTAGTTTCCTATTAGTATAAGATTTTTTCCAATCTGACTGGTAGTTCCAGATATTTTCGTGTTGAAACAAACAAATTATTATTTAATACGCTAATATCCGGAGTTACTGGTCCGATTGGAAAAATTCTTTCACTAATAAGAAGCTACATTATCCCCAAAGGTTATAGGCTACTTTATATCCCCAGAACGCGAGTGAAACCGCGGGGAACAGCTAGTAGTAAATAATTTTATTAATATTATGTAATATAAATGAACATCGACTGACATCACATCAAAGCGATGCCACACTGTAGGGAGAATATACTGTAGTTACACTGTGGTACTATTATAGGCTACTTTTTATCTGTATGTAACCAACCACAGAGTAGCCAGTATTCTATAACTATGTGTGTATGTTATATTTCTTGAGCAACTAGTTAACTAGTTGTAACTACATCCATCCAAATGCTACTAATATTATAAATGCTTAAAAGCTTTTACTCTTTCACGTAAAAACTACAGAAGGATTTGGATGAAACTGGGCACATAGATAAATCATACCCTGGAATAACATATAGGCTACTTTTTATCCTGAAATAACATGAGATACCTCAGGAACGCAGGTGAAACTGTGCGGCGGAATCTAGTTACACTATAATTTACATATGATGGTGATGATATAGTATACCTTTATATCCGGGAAAAGTTGCTTTAACTCCGGCACCTTACTCGCCAGATATAAACCTCTATTTCTACTGAGACATGTATTGCACATGATTTGTTTTTGACTCCGTGTTCGACTTCTGAAATCCATTTCTCTTTAGGTGATTATTTATTTGCTTGTTTCAATTATTAGATGGATTGTGTAATGTCTGTATAATAGAGATACATTTTTAAACAAACTAAATAATCTAGATATACCTATAAAATGAAAATGTAAATGACTGACTGATCTATCAACGCACAGCTCAAACCACTGGACGTATTGGGCTGAAATTTGGCATACAGATAGCTATTATGATATAGGTATCTACTAATACAGGATTTTCTTAAATTCAACCCCTACGTGGGCAAAATAGGGGATCACGAAACCACCAGAAAATTTAGAAATCTTGATTAATTGGATACAAGAAATATATTATTATGGGGTGTAATGACGACTAGAAAATAACCTTTATCCTTTAAACATACAAAATCCAAGCTAAATGCTGTCCACGTGAATATATACTTTTACAGCCGCATTTGTTTACTAACAAACGGAGAAATGTTTTAAAACAGTTTTAAGTTCAACCTAATTACAACCATAGCACCTAGTAATAAAGTCACAAATCTTCTAAATATTATCTAATACTTACGATTTAAGAGCTCACTTCCCTAGTGAGCTGTTATTTACCGAGACGGATTTTTTGCGCCGACCCGAAATCTACGCATTGATAGATAGGTGAAATATGATTTTCTTACAAGAAAAAACGAGGAGACACATCTGCAGTCTATAGTAGTTATGAGCTTCCTGATGATCAGGGGTTCAGGGGGAACAAACAAAATCCAAGTTATGGAATTAAAAACTAATATTTAATACCAAGATAAACTCCCATCACGCTTCTAAGGCTTAACTCTGACTGAACTGAACCAAAATTCTGCATAAGTAAGATTGTTCAATAGTCTCCAAATCTTCTATGTATTCTCAATATTATTAAGCGTATTTCTATTTCTGTTTGCTTTGCTTTGATCACAGAACACTTTTACTCTGGCTTTGATGCTTTCGTTCGTCCTTTATTTTAGTACAAATTTAGTTTACAAAAGTCAAAGAGAATTTAACCACTGACAATAGACAGTAATAGACACAATAGTAGTCTTTGAATTATGTTAGTTTGTGGTCGAATCGAATCAAAGAGAATATAAGAATCGAATTACATTTTTGACAAACATGCGAGATATTACTAAGCTGCAAATATTTGCAAAAAACCAAAGAATTAAAGTTTATCAGGTAAAGGTTTAATACTTTAATTTCTCTGCAAAAAATCTTTGTTTTTTTTAAAGTTTAAAATATCTTTGAAAAAACCTGATAAAATTTAAATTTCGCGGGCTTTTCGTAAACTCTTGTTTGATTTGTGTTAGTATCACAGAGTACTCTATCATCATTCGGAATCAAAGACTACTATTTTATACTGGAGATTCGGAATGCAGCCTTTATATTTGATTGAAAGCAAAGAGAATATGATTGAAAGTTAGTATTTTAGAAAGAATCCATGTTCCTTGATAAATCCTCTTTGAAGTATGTATTTTTCTGATCTGTGATGTACCTATTTGCTTTGAATCAAGTGATGATCTTAGTGTTGGTTGTGCAAGGAGGATTCAAACAAAGAGGATTTAATACCAAAGACTACAATATATACTGAATTTAATACTACGTTTTTGTAGCGACAGCACAGGTGGTTTACGGAATCAACCGCAAACAAATACAAAAATACAATGAATCATAAACTATGGAGAAACCTAAAAAAATCTGTGTGTGCAACTTGCCTTAGTAGAAATAGAAGATTGATTCTAGCGAACGAGGTGCAACAACTGAAACAAGTCTTTCCAGATCTTAAAGTAAATGTCTACACATTTATAATTTACTAGCTGTTCCCCGCGGTTCCACTCGCGTTCCCGGGATGAAAAGTAGCCTTTATCCTTCGGGGATAACGTAGCTTCCTATTAGTGAAAGAATTTTTCGAATCGGACCAGTAACTCCAGAGATTAGTGTGTTCAAACAAACAAACTCTTCAGCTTTTCTATAGTTAATATTATTGTTCATGTGAAAGCAACTCCCGTCTGTTTATTGTATCACGCCGTTTTTATCCGGGAAACAATAACGCGAGGAACCTAATGTCCGGCCGCTGAAAAAACTAGTTCCTGATTGAAACAGCTAACCTTATCTCAACGGGAACTTGTCTAAACTATGCCTAAGAAAATACCAAACTTTTCTGTGAAAGACCCATCGAAACCAGATAATGAGTTAAACATATACCTAATTAAACATGTGTCAGAAATGCATTCTCTCAGCAACTGCACCATAAAGTAAAGATTTAATAGTTTTCTCAAATTATTTATTTTTGTATTACATTGAGCTATTTGCATTTCAGCTTGGCAAATTTGATATGATTTGTTGGGAATGCAAGGCACTGGCAAAGAATGTGATGGATTTTAAAACGAGAACATACAGGGCACATGATATTTATATAGATATTTGTAAAAAAATAATAATGGTAAGTTTAAAATATCGTCGGTGATACTGCAATACCGCATAAGTAGGTTTTACTATAAGGCCGAACTTTGGATTTAATAACGTTGAAATTGGTCGAACTTTGGATTTAATAACGTTGAAATTTTGACTTTATAGCACATGCTACTTACGCGGTGTCGGTGATACTGCAATACCGCGTAAGTAGGTTTTACTATAAGGCTGAACTTTGGAATTAATAACATTGAAATTGGCCGAACTTTGGATTTAGACATTTGGATAAATTTTGACCTTATAGCACACGCTACTTACGTGGTATTGCAGTATCACCGACGATATACAGCTTTTAAATACTATAAACATGCCATCCCCCGAGGCTTCAATAAGTTTCGGAAGAGAAAATCGGCGAGCCTCGGACCCCTCCAATCCTGTCTATCTTGTGCCTTCCTCGTCCAGGTTCCCCCAGCTACCTTCCATCTTGTCTGCTCACCTTAAGCACTGTCAGCCCTTATTCCTCTTGCCTTGCTTTGGCATCCAGGTTGTCAGTGTCTTGCTCCCATTGGACCTCTCATGAGGTGGCCATGGACCATTTAAGACTTAACTCGTTTGGAAATATCTGTTGCCTGGGTGCTTTCTCTGATTAATTTCCTTACCCTGTCCTATATTTATTTAAACTGTATTATCTATGCATTGTTATTATTAACTTTATTTTTTTTTAATATTTGTCAACAATCAGTTGTTTACGAGCTAAAAATATGAGCTAGAATACACAATCAAATGAAACAGCATCTGTTGCTAAACTAGGTAAAACCTGTTTCAGCAGCCAGTGCCACTCCCCTCAGCAATGTGGAATCTGCTGGACTAGCTGAACTTATATGTATTCTAAAAATACAACCATTAACTTTATTTTGGCTAATAAAAAGCACTTTCTTATTTCAGTTGGAGGATGTTGAAACTTTATCTAGACTTTCAACATTTGAGACTGATGATAAATCATACATTTATCTTGAACATGAAGTGGATTCCAAACCAACTCTTGTAGTTGACAAACCAAACAACTTGGAGTATAATTTCTATGTAAAACTTGATCCTGAGGACTCTGGTGGGGATCCGGAGCCTTCTGAGTATCAGAAAGAGAAAGTGGTTGCTACTGAGATCCCGAAAGCGGAAATAAATAGCGAGAAAGAAGAAAATAAAAATTCTATGACAATCATAAAGGAGGAAATATCTGAACCAAGTATTAATATATTTTTTTTGGATTCTACAATGTAATAGTTGTCTTTGAGGCCTCAGGATTAGCATTGCTATAAAATTTTGCGTAGAGATAGGTTATATGATAGGAACAGATAGTGAAATAGGCTTCTTTTTGACTGGGGAACGTGGGTGAAACCGCAGGGTGGAAGCTAGTATAGAAATATACAAAATATGGGACAGTAAATGGACCTAAAGAAAGCGACCGGCGGCGGGCGGGGAGCTTTTTCCGCCAACGCGTGTCGCTTTGACCATCCAAAGAGGGAACCTCGCCGTTGATCGGCAGCAGCACACGCATTGAGGATTTTTTTTATATGTACATAGTTTGTATAATTGTTGTAAATATTATAAAAAACTAATAACTATGTAGTATTTCAGAGCAAATTAATTTCCTTTTACAGTTGACAATTTAATACACCTTTCCGACATTGATCAAAAGACTGGAAAATGTAAATACATCAAAATGATAATGTTAAGCAAGAGTGAATTGGAGAAAATTAAGATAAGAAAACGCAAATACCAAAAATCTTCCTACAAATGCTTGACTTGTGTAGAGAGTTTTAAAGACAAAGAGGCATTAGATACACATAACGAGAGGCATAGTGATGTAAGTTTCTATACTTATACTAATACTAGCTGTTCCCCGCGGTTTCACTCGCGTTCCCGGGATAAAATGTAGCCTAAAACCTTCGGGGATAATGTAGCTTCCCATTAGTGCAAGAATTTTTCAAATCAGTTCAGTAGTTTCGGAGCCTATTCAATGCAAGCAAGCAAACAAACAATCAAATCTTTCCTCTCTATAATCTATACTAATATTATAAAGAGGAAAGATTTGATTGTTTGTTTGCATTGAAGGCTTGTTGAGAAGTTGAGGCTACTTTTTATCCCGGGAACGCGAGTGAAACCGCGGGGAACAGCTAGTATTTGATACTGGTGATTCTGTTGATTGCTAATTAAATGTAGGAGCAATGTAGGAAGGCTCCTCTGTTATGAATGGAGCAATAATTTTCCAAGTTCGATTCCCGGCGATACCAGGCTCACATGAAAAATCATCCTGTATAGGATTTTTGCCCTCGAGGTAAATTAACCTGTTGGACCCCAAAACAAAAATAAATAAATATACATGAAATAATGAATAAAAATATAATAAATAATTCATATAATATAGGAAAGTATGTAAGTATTGACTCCAAATTCCGAGAATTCTATTATTTTTATGGGACGCGCATCCCAAAAGATGGACAACCAAAATCAAAGTAGCTAGGTAGTATATATTATAAACAAAATTAGCCTCGAAGACCATTCCCTATTCTTTAGGCTTTGGTCAACTAAGCCCACTTGGTATACAAAATAATATTATTGGGTCAATGTTCGATATTATTACAGTAAAATGACATCCGTATACTTTATTCTTCGAGCTTTATTAATATAAAATAGCTGTTCCCCGCGGCTTCATTCACTCGCATTCCCTTCATATAAAGTAACCTTCGGGGATAATGTAGCTTCCTATTAGTGAAAGATTTTTTCGAATCGGACCAGTAACTACGGAGATTAGCGCGTGCAAACAAACAAACTCTTCAGCTTTATTATTAGTATATATAGGTAGATATAACGTGCGACGAATGCTAGTTTATTGAATAAATTCACTGATGTTTTTTCTCAGAAATCTGGCAAGTTTTCATGCAACATTTGTAAACTGCGAATGTTAACACAGAAAGAGTTGGATGATCATACCTTATTGCATTTCAGGTGAGATAATCATAAATATCCTGGGACATCATCATCATATGCATGCTTTCTTTTTAGCGATTCTTAACAATATACGAAAATACCGTAAAATAATCGACTTTTAAAATAAAACCAGATAAGTGCGAGTCTACCTGGCGCACCTAGGGTTCCGTCATTTCCTATGTTACTCTAAATACCTTAGACTTCTTATAGGTTTTCCTGTAATCTATAGGTGAAGAACTATTTTCTGTATTTTTTTCAAAATTTTTGGTCCAGTAGTTTCGGAGATAAGGGGATGGTCAATTTTCGCATAATTTCTTAAATAACTTCAAAACTATTTACCTTAAAATTATAGAAAAAATATATTTGAGATCCTCACACCAAGCCCTTTCATTTGTCACACAATATGGTTTGTAAAACTGTTTTTTTTTTAATTTTTTTTATTTACTCCCCAGAAGTGGCTCCCATGTTTAAAATGCATTTATTTACGTTACATGTCCTTGTTTGGGTCACCGACTTACATATTATGTGTTGGTACACAACTCAACTCAATCCAATCCAGTACTTTCGGACAGACAGACAGACACACGAGTGATCCTATAAAGGTTCCGTTTTTTTTCTTTTGAATTTCGGAACCCTAAAAAGAGACTAACCTTCTTCAAAGACAATAAAATTTATATGGGTATTTATATGTAGAATTTGTGAAAGTATTTACAGACTCATCAGTACGCAACTGATGAGGCCGTCAAACAAAAATAAATCCAAGGATTAGTTGGTCGACTAGCGGCGTCGTTAATCGCTCATTATTATTAGTATATCGCTGCACTGATGTACCTACTGTATGACAATGTCACGTGCGTCGTGTTGCGGTCGCTAGTTATGATTAGTTGACCAACACATCTGGTAATAAGTGAGGTACTGAAGACGGCCTGCTACTGGACACGAATACTTACAACTACATACAAACTCTCGTAAGGATGTGTACACACATTGAAACTGTAATTTGGGGGGGGGGGGGGGGGGGGCGCCATGTTATCGTAGTTTATCTCTACTTCAAGTGGGACTAGCTTCCGCCCCGCGGTTTCACCCACCGAGGTATCTTGTTTTCCCTGGATAAAAAGTAGCCTATATGTTATTCCAGGGTATGATCTATCTATGTGCCAAGTTTCATCCGTTTAGTAGTTTTTACGTGAAATAGCAACAAACATACATACATACTCACAAACTTTCGCATTTATAATATTATTAGGATTTTATATGATTGATTTATTAAATATAGTATGTTTTTACGCAGATGTTTCGAGTGTCTCCTCTGCGCGTACAGATCATTGGATTTCGACAGTGCTTTGAGACACTATGACTATAGTCACCATAAACAGGCTCTTGAGTGCGATCATTGTTCAAAAACGTTCCAGTGAGTTCTACTTTTATTCTATACTAGTTGTTCCGCGCGGTTTCACTCGCGTTCCCGGGATAAAAAGTAGCCTATAACCTTCGGGGATAATGTAGCTTCCTATTAGTGAAAGAATTTTTCAAATCGGTTCAGTAGTTTCGGAGCCTATTCAATGCAAACAAACAATCAAATCTTTACATTAGTATTGACAAATAAAAACATCTGGATTTCTTCGCATTTCTAGACGAATTATGAGAATCGGCTAGGAAATACGGAAGATATAAGCATTATAAACTACTAATTAGACAGCGCTTTATTGTCCGGTAACGTTGGAGCAGCCATCAGAGGCTACCAACTTTAGTCCTTTCAAAAAAAAAAAAAAAATATTGCAGAGAGAGGAAAAGGAGACGAGAGAGAGAGTGGGAAGGCCTAGAGCAAGATGGATGGACGACATCATAGCCATTGCCGGACCCAACTGGCTCAACCGGGCCAAAGACAGGGGTGAATGGAAGGAGTTGGAGGAGGCCTATACCCAGCAGGGGTCCTTAACCTAGACAATGTTTAACTAGTATGTAAGGTATATACTAATATTATAAGGAAAATGTAACTTTTAAGGAATAATAAAGGCTTTATTATTATTATTTATTATATTAGCAGAGAGACTTCGACATATACTGTTACGTCATAATAAAGTACCTAGTTAATCGAAAAATATTTTTTCTACTGTTTCTTAAGGTGAAAGCTTCGGTTGGAGCGCGAAATTCAAATTTTATCACGTTTTTTGCAAATTTCAGCTCAGTTATAGGTCGTAAGTTATCAACATGTTATTTGCGACAAGAACGGTAGTATATTTACCAGTGGCGAAGGGTCCATACAAGCCGATTCCCATCGGCTTACCTTTTAGAAATCCCAGTCCCAAAGATTCATCATTTCAAAGCCACTTTTATATAAAATATACTGTAATTAAGTATAAAATAATCGGTGTTTTTTGAACGGCTTACCCTCGCCATAATTTTACCCCTCGCCACTGATATTTACTGATTAATAACAAAGGTATATTACTGACATATACGACTATCTCATGAAAATGTTACTAATATATCTTGGAGGAATATGTTGATGATTTCTTTTGTTATTAATCAGTTAATATACTACCATTCGTGTCGCAAATAACATGTTGATAACTTACGACCTATAACTGAGCTACAATTTGCAAAATACATCATAAAATTTGAATTTCGCGCTCCAACCGAAGCTTTCACCTGAAATAATCCTTCATCATCACCTTAATATGTTTTTGTAATATTTTCAGAACAGCCAAACAACTGAAGCTACACAAACGCACACAAAATTGTCCTGAATGTGGGAAAACATACAAACAGTCATTCACGCTTAAAGCACATATTATGATGTAAGTGTGACATGATATTCCGCTTAGAATAACACCGGCCTTGTTGACAGGTCGTGGGTTCTGTGGATTCCCACCCACTTTTGTAATAAGACTGAATGTTCACAGGGTCCACAGGGGATTGAAAATGGTGGAGTGTCCCGTATGTCATAAGAAATTACTCGATAAGAATTACTTAGAAAAGCATATGAAGACACATGATGTTAAGGTAAGTCAAATGTATCTTTAAGGGGGACCGTTCGGTTGGAGCGCGAAATTCAAATTTTATCACGTTTTTTGCAAATTGCAGCTCAGTTATAGGTCGTAAGTTATCAACATGTTATTTGCGACAAGAATGTTAGTATATTTACTGATTAATAACGAAATAAATCATCAACATATTCCTCCAAGGTATATTAGTAACATTTTCATGAAATAGTCGTATATGTCAGTAATATACCTTGGAGGAATATGTTGATGATTTGTTTTGTTATTAATCAGTAAATATACTACCATTATTCTCGCAAATAACATGTTGATAAGTTACGACCTATAACTGAGCTGCAATTTGCAAAAAACTTGATAAAATTTGAATTTCGCGCTCCAACCGAAGGTATACCCTTAAGTTGCTTCTAAGATAGAACTAGGACGGAGTTTCAATATTTCTATGACGTCACAGTTCCATGAAACTAATGGGAACAGGGAGTATGCACGAATTTTTTTAACGCATTCCTTAACAAATTATGAAAATACCGTAAAAAAAGATGACAAAAAGTGAAATTAAAATCTGCCAAAAAATATGCAAAAAAAATTGGAAAAAGATGTTATAAGTTTGTAGTGTGTATTTGTGTGTCTGTCTGTGGCATCCTAGCTCCTGAACGGATGAATCGATTTTTATGGAGTTTTTTTTTTGTTTGAAAGTTGTCATAAAATTTAGTGTTCTTATGATCGTTTCATCTCTATTCTAGTGTGTTTCGGGGGTTTCATTTTTTTTTTTTTTTTGTCACAGATCGAAGATCCATTTTGTGCGGAGTGCTGCATTCGATTCAAAAGTATTGCTTCATATAAATCTCATATCAAAACGAGCCTCAAACACGTGTCTCCTGACGATTTGAAGTGAGTATTTTTACAGAAAAAAAAAATTATTATGGTTAAACAATAATCCTACTAACTAATATTATAAATAAGAAAGGATGTATGTATGTATGAATGTTTGTTACTCTTTCACGTGAAAACTACTGAACGGAATTGAAATTTGGCACATAGATAGTCTGTGATATGAAGGATATAGGCTACTCTTTGTCTCGAGATCGCGGGTGAAACCGCGGGGGACAGCTAGTTTATAGTATTTGAAAATAATTAACTCTCGACGCAAAACGAGAGGGGTGTTAACGTGTCTGTCTGTCTGTCTGTGGTATCGTAGGGTTTAATTAGGTTAGGTTATAGGCAACCGCAGGCGAACCAAAATAACCGACATAGCCCGAAGAATTGCCAAACTGAAGTGGCAGTGGGCGGGGCACATCGCTCGTAGACCGACGGCCGCTGGGGCAGAAGGGTTCTCGAGTGGCGACCACGAACCGGAAGACGCAGCGTGGGCAGGCCCCCCACAAGGTGGACCGACGATCTTGTTAGATGGAACCGCTGGATGCGGGTAGCGCAAGACCGGCCATCGTGGAGATCCTTGGGGGAGGCCTTTGTCCAGCAGTGGACGTCTTTCGGCTGACATGATGATATTCAACTTTAACCGCCGAAAGAAAGCAAACTGGGTTGCTCGACTGCTCGTGTCACTTTAACTAAAATTTAAACTGTAACCATAACCCACCGAGGGAGATTGGTCATCGTCAAAGTGCCTCTACGGTCAAAGCATGGTAATAGTTAAGTTAGACACCCGGCTGAGAGCCCTCTGCGCTCACCGATTTGTCCGGTAAGGTTGTTGCAGCCATCGGAGGCTACCAACTTAGTCCTTTCTAAAAAAAAAAAGTTTTCTTTGACTATGGTGCCGATTCTGTTGTTTACGAACTTAACTAATATTAGTCAAGTCGCCTCTCTTTCATTTCAACCTTATTGACACAAGATAGAACATTTTTAATGCTGTCAGTTTAATCCATACCGTCGTAATGTACGGGTAAATAGTCGTGACCGCGCGTCGTGATCGCGCTTAAATTCACGTTGAAATATGTGATCAGATTAAACTGACAGGAATAAAATATCTTGCATCCCTTTCTTATATTTACTATTAGAAAGAGATATAGTGAGATTAAATTTATTTAGTTCGTAAACAACAGAAATGTAACTAAAATGTACGAGCGACCGACCCTTAGCCATGTATCATGAAAATCTGTTCATCCATTTGAAAATTATCACCAACTAGCTGACCCAGCAGCCGTTGTCTGAGAACAAAAATAAAACTGGGACCTACGTGCCTCTACCTACCCCTACCTACTCCTACCTGCCCCTACCTATCCTATGTCCTTCTCCTGGCTCTAAGCTACCTCCCCACCAAGTTTCGGGGGTTTCGTTAATTTTAGTTATTTTAATTACAGGTACAAATGTCCACATTGTGAGAAGCGTTTCCGCACAGAGAATATTCTTAGAACACATTCCTTTGTACATACAAGCGAGACTAACTTCATATGTCACGTTTGCAACCAGGTAACATATAAATCTATATACTAATAATAAAGCTGAAGAGTTTGTTTGTTTGAACGCGCTAATCTCTGGATCTACCAATCGGATTTGGAAACATCTTTTTGCAATTGAAAGCCCAATTATTAAGGAAGGTTATATAACATCACGCTACGGTCCTTAGGAGCTGAGCAATAATAAAAAGAACGCTAAGCGGGAAGCATGTATAGCACGGGCGAGTGATACGATGCGGTATGTCAATGGATGACAGCGGTCGCCCGATGTTACCCGAGCAATACCGAAGATAACCGAACTATGCACGTCTATTTCAGGCGAAGTCCTATACGTAATTTGTTTGATGATATTTGCTACTTTTCATCCCGGGAACGCGAGTGGAACCGCGGGGAACAGCTAGTAATTAATAAATATCCTGGGACGTTGTTCACACACGGTTATCTGATCCCAAACTAAGCAGAGCTTGTACTATGGACAACCAGATAACTGATATACTATTAATATTATTTTTTGTAAATGCATACATAATAATACATAAATAGATAACTAGCTGTTCCCCGCGGCTTCACTTGCGTTCCCGGGATAAAGTAGCCTATAACCTTCGCGAATAATGTAGCTTCCTATTAGTGAAAGAATTTTTCGAATCGGACCAGTAACTCCGGAGATTAGCGCGTTCAAAGAAACTCTTCAGCTTTATTATTAGTAGAGATGACTAAATTAGTTTTTAAACAACACAAACAGGTGAACTAAGCTATTAGTATGATAATTTTCAGGCTTTCAAAACTAAAAAGCGTATGCGCTACCATATTAATTTAAAACACGAGGGTAAAGTGATGATACGGAACAAAGTGTGTGATATATGCGGCAAGGCTTTCAAAGTAAGTATTATAATAGGAATTATGCATAACCAGTCTGCCGGCGCTGTCAAATAAAATGAAAATCTAGGAATGTCGTGAAAAGCAACTCTTTTGCAGGCGAATCTTGTCCTTATTGACTTTAAAAACGTTACTATTATAATTCTTATATTTCCCTGTCTAGGTTGAAATTTAAATAACATTTAAAAATAATAAAAGCGTAACGGAAACTACTTGTTATAAACAAAAGCCATATGCCAACAAAATTGTTGGGCCAAATACGGACAGCGACGCCAGACTGGATAATAATATTTTTTTATTTGCTTTAATAAAATCTCATTCAAAATTGTAGGAAAGAAAAATTCAGATAACTATAAAAATAACGAAGATATAAGCCATCAAAGATTTATTCCCATCTCTGTCTAGCAAAACAGAATTAGCATGGAGTTTATATGGCCGTCATCGTATATGACGTCACATACTATGTCCGATCTCTCTGTCTAATTAGTAGTTTAAAATGCTTATATCTTCTGTGCTTCTTGGCCGATTTTAATTTTACTGTTTGAAATCTTTTTTACGGTATTTTGTTAAGAAATGCGATAAAAAAAAATGATTGTTTGACATCTAGCGATAGCAGATAAACTACGCTAACATGCCCCCCCCCCCCCACCCCTCCAAATTACAGTTTCAATGTGTGTAGTCACATCCTTACTAGAGTTTGTATGTAGTTGTAAGTATTCGTGTCCAGTAGCAGGCCGTCTTCAGTACCTCACTTATTACAGATGTGTTGGTCAACTAATGATAACTAGCCGACCGCGACACGACGCACGTGACATTGTCATACAGTACGTCAGTGCAGCCACATACTTTATATTATAGGACCGTTTAGACCATTCGTTGATGATGGAAGGATATCTTCCCCAGGGTTAAAAAGTAGCATATTATGTGTTAATCCAGGCAGTACCGGCGTTAGGGTAGGGCGCGGTAGGGCGATCGCCCAGGGCGCCAGATGTAAAAAGGGGCGCCAGGCCCACCTTTATTTCCGGTCGCTCATGAGCGAGTCCTGCTATCTCGAGTCTAAATAAATAAATAAATTCTCAAGTCTAAAGATAAAATGGCTATAATGGCTTAAAATCCCTTTTGTTGGCGGGAGAAGGGGGGGGGGGGAGTTATCACATCTCGCCCAGGGTGCTGGTAGAGCTAAAACCGGCACTGAATCCAGGTTATCAGCTACCATGCCAAATTTCATCAAAATTGGTCCATCCGTTTGAGCGTGAAGTAGAAAACATATTCACAAACTTTCGCATTTATAATACTAGCTGACCCCGCGTTCCCGGGATAAAAAGTGGCCTATATGTTATTTCAGGGTATGATCTATCTATGTGCCAAGTTTCATCCAAATCCGTTCAGTAGTTTTTGCGTGAAAGAGCAACAAAGATACATACAAACTTTCACGTTTATAATATTAGTAGTAAATATAAATATCCCGGGACATTGTTCACACACGGTTATCTGATCACAAACTAAGCAGAGCTTGTACTATGGACAACCAGATAACTGATATACTACATATACTACTTTGTTTTGTAAATACATACATATATAGATAATTACACCCAGACACAGGATAAACAGACATGTTCATGCACACAAATGTTTGTCCTGGATGGGAATCGAACCTATGACCAACGGCGCCAACTGGCTGAGTATAACTTGGTATAACATAATGAAGTATTTCAGAACAAGGCGACGCTCCAACAGCACTTGAACTCTCACCTCGGGCACCGGCCGTACGTATGCGACGTGTGCTTAGACTCGTTCTCCTTCTCCGGAGCACTATACACACATAAACGACTCAAACACGGCAACAAACCTGCTAAACAAACTGAATAAATAATTTAAACTATAGTTTCGTTTAATTTTTACCCTTTCTCAAACTATCTTGGTTTGCGTAGAGGTTAAATACTCTGATAGCTACACATAATCATAGGTAAGAATATTATACATGCGAAATAACTCAATTTATTATCATTTAACGACTAAACCGCTCAACCGATTAAAATGCAAAAATAAACTTTTGTGTGGCACTTCCTGGCAGAGTCACCATCACGGATCTGAATTCCAAGCTGTCGCTATTTTGTCGAATCTCAGATTTTGACGCCTCCTGGTACAAAAGTTATAAGGGTTTTTAGGTGGCCACCTCATATCTCAAGAACTAGAGCACCTAGCGAAGATCTGTTTGCTTCCAGAATTTGTCAAATTTTGTCCCCGAATCCCAGATTTTATCGCGACCTGGTTCAAAAGTTATGATGAATCTAAAATTCTCTATACTCTTGTACAGGCGAGTAGAAAATATTTATGATATCTTTTTATTAAATAGCTTTAAAACTTTGAACTGTCTAATAAAATAATCTATTCTTAGTTGGAATTGTTGGTAAACATATGTGTATTTTAGTACAATGAGTACAAAGGATAAAAAACAGGTTCCTAAAAAGTACGCAATATAATAAGGGACAAAATAGCGACAGACTTGGAATTCAGATCCGTGATGGTGGCTCTGCCAGGAGGTGACACGAAACTTCTATTCAAATTATAACATTTTCTTTGGGGCCTTCACCGTCCCCTGTAGGACTCCAGAAGGGCCAGGATTGTCACAAAATGGAAAGGAAACTAGCTCTCATGTGCAGTTGTCGGAACATAGATAGCTGCTTGGAAGAAACAGGAAAAATAAAACAAAAGAGATTTTTTAATGTTTATTCCGTTTCTTTAGCATTTCTACCGTCCTTCCCATTTTCCTTCTTCTTGCCGTGTTTAAGCCGTTTATGTGTGTGCAGGGCTCCGGAGAAGGAGAACGAGTCTGAACAAACTTCGCAAACGAACGGACGGTGCCCCAGATGAATGTTCATATGCTGGTCGAGGGTCGCTTTGTTCTGAAAATTATAAAAAAAAAATCTGCAGACATTCATATATTTAGACAGGCCAGTTGGCGCAGTAGGTTAAGACACCACCTATCGTGCCACTGGTCGTGGGTTCGATTCCCATCCAGGACAAACATCTGTGTGCATGAACATGTCTGGTTGTTCTAAGCCAGGGCATAATTAAAAAACCGGCCAAGTGCGAGTCGGACTCGCGCACGAAGGGTTCCGTACCATTATCTATCTATAAAAATATTTTTAATGACGTTGCTTCGTACCAAATTTCAAGCTTCTGAGTTCGGGAAGTATCTAAGTCTAAGTAGAAGTTTGATTTTTTCACAGCTCCAAGGGACAGTAGACCTGAGTATTTGATATGACTTTCAGCTTGATACCTCCACGCGTTCCTGAGAAAAAGGGTCTTGACAGACAAACAGACGGACAACAAAGTGATCCTATAAGGGTACCGTTTTTTCCTTTTGAGGTAAGGAGCGCTAAAAAGTGTACTTACATGTAGTATATCAGTTATCTGGTTGTCCATAGTACAAGCTCTACTTAACCAGATAACCGTGTGTGAACAATGTCCCAGGATATTTATTATAATTATTTAAGGGGGAACGTTCGGTTGGAGCGCGAAATTCAAATTTTATCACGTTTTTTGCATATTGCAGCTCAGTTATAGGTCGTAAGTTATCAACATGTTATTTGCGAGAAGAATGGTAGTATATTTACTGATTAATAACAAAACAAATCATCAACATATTCCTCCAAGGTATATTAGTAACAGTTTCATGAAATAGTCGTGTATGTCAGTAATATACCTTGGAGGAATATGTTGATGATTTGTTTTGTTATTAATCAGTAAATATACTACCATTTTTCTCGCAAATAACATGTTGATAACTTACGACCTATAACTGAGCTGCAATTAGAAAAAAACTTAAATTTGAATTTCGCGCTCCAACCGAAGGTATACCCTTAAAGACGAGTTACTCACATTGAATGCCTTCCCGCATACATCGCACACTTTATCCCTGGGTATCACTTTCCCTTCGTGCTTCACGCTGATGTGGTCGCGTAACTGATGAACCCTTTTGTACGCCTGAAATTTATATACATACTAACATCCGCCCCGCGGTTTCACCCACATTCCCGAAGGATCTTATGTTTTCCCGTGATAAAAAGTATCCTATGTGTTAATCCAGGTTATAAACTATCTGTGTTCCAAATTTCCTCCAAATCCGTTCAGTAGTTTTTGCGTGAAAGAGCAACAAACATACATCCATACTCACAAACTTTCGCATTTATAATATTACTAGGATATGACGTGTTTCAATAATAACAAGGCAAGCGAATATTCATTTTAGAACTGATAAATAAGAATATTTAAAAATATTAATGAACTCTTTTTTTTTTTAGGTAGTAAATTATGTTACCTTATTGCAAATGTGACATTTAAAGTTGGCCTCGCTGCTGTGGGCCAACATGTGAGATTTGAGGAGGCTCTCTGTGGCCCAGCGCTTTTCACAGTGGGGACATTTGAACCTGCAAACAGTGCATAATACACTAAGGCAAAACCTCTTCAGAGGATGGTCTTCGCGAATGACTCCGTCCCTTACTAAACTGAAGGGGACAAGAGAGACAAACAAGACGCACTTTTTGTAAAAATGCGGTTATATGTAATTTAAAAAAAACAAACCTAATCTTATAAACGTGAAATTTGGTATGTATGTATTTATGTATGTTTGTTGCTTTTTCACGCAAAAACTACTGAACGGATTTGGATGAAACTTGGCACATATATAGATCATACCCTGGAATAACATATAGGCTACTTTTTATCTCGGGAACGCGGGTGAAATCGCGGGAGACAGCTAGTAAATAATATAACTTTTAATAAAAATCGCTCATTATTATTAGTATGTCGCTGCACTGGCGTACTCTATGACAATACCACGTGCGTTGTGTCTCGCGGTCGCTAGTTATGATTAGTTGACCAACAAACGAATACTTACAACTACATACAAACTCTCGTAAGGATGTGACTGCACACATTGAAACTGTAATTTGGAGGGGGGGGGGGCATGTTATCGTAGATCTCTAATTGAGTAAGAAATGACTCAAAACTTACCTCATGTCATCCCGACACACGTGTTTGAGGCTTCTTTTGATGTGATTCTTATATATAGTTACACTTTTAAATTGTATACAACACTCCGCACAGAATGCCGCTTCGTCCACCTGCAGCGAAATAATCGTCAATAAAACTGATTCTGGACCACTAAGCATTTAAATCATGTTAAAATTCACAAAAATAATTTGTTTTCCATTAAAATTACTTATCGCGGCATTTCATATACAGGGTGGAAATTTGAGACGGGTTAGTAAGGTGGAGGCTTCGGTTGAAGCGCGAAATTCAAATTTTTCAATCCCATTGATCTATTTTGATGCGATGCGTACGATACGTGGGATGCGGAAAGGCAGACATACATTTTGACTATAGGAAATAGGATTACGGGAGTGGAAGAAAATGCAGATTGAATTTAAATATAAAATGGTAACTCACGTATAATCAATATGGCCACAATGAAGGTTACAATGTCCGTCTCCTAGCACAGTGAATGATTGAAGCAGAAAGAAGAGATTTTTTTTTTAAAGGACATGAAGGTGTTAGCCAGAGGTGGCTATAACACCCTTACGCGGACAACTCGGGGAGCGCAGAGGGCTCTCAACCGGACAAGAAGGAAGTGAGGGTAACCATTGCTTTTATATAATCTTTGATACTAATCATTTAGTGACTGTGTTACCAGCATTTACTGTATTTATCTATGATTGTTTTATAAGTAGTATAAGTAAGTTATATAAATATTTAGAGACTGTGTTACCAGTACTTATAAAACAATCATAGATTAATTTTTGCAATGTTAAATCGACTAAAAACCAACATTGACATTCAGGAATCTCAAACAAAAACATACCTACCTTATTGCGTCATGATATTTTTTAACTGTTATGCAATTAATCATATTTTAGTTGGGGATTACATTTAATTTTTAACATTATTTTATTTTCAACTAGCTGACCCGGCAGACGTTGTCCTGCCCTGAGAACAAAAATAAAACTGGGATCTACAAACCTATCCCTACCTACTCCTATCTACCTCTACCTGCCACTACCTACCCCTACCTACCTTACCTACCTACCCTACCTACCTACCCAACCTACCCTACCTACCTCTACCTGCCACTACCTACCCCTACCTACCTTACCTACCTATCCTATGTCCTTCTCCTGGCTCTAAACTACCTCCCTGCCAATTTTCAGCTAAATCGGTTCAGCCGTTCTCGAGTTATAGGTGGAGTAACTAACACGACTTTCTTTTATATTTTTGTTAAAGTTAAAGCTAATCTGTGAAATTCTAATTCAGTTTTTTTGCTCTAGTGTAAAAAACAAGTAATAGACAACTTACGTTATTATCGTGGATCTTCATGTGCTGTTTCAAGTAATTGAAGCGTAGTTTCTTATGGCATACATTGCACTCCACCAACGACTCCTTCTTGTGAACGCTAACAAAATAATTCACGTTTAAATTATACCAACTATCGACCACCCACGGCTTTTCTGTATAATATGCATTTATTATACATATAAACCTTCCTCTTGAATCAATATATCTATTGCTGAAAACTGCATTAAAATCCGTTGAGTAGTTTAAAATATCTAAGCGAACAGACAGCGGAAGCGACTTTTTTTTATAAAGACTAATAATCCTACTTATATTATAAAATGCGAAAGCTTGTGGATTAATGTTTGTTACTCTTTCACGTAAAAACTACTGAACGGATTTGGATGAAACTTGGCACATAGATAGATCATACCCTGGAATAACATATAGGCTACTTTTTATCCCGGGAAAACATACGATCCGGGAACGCGGGTGAAACCGCGGGACGTAAGCTAGTCTAAATATACAAATGACAGGCCAGTTGGCGCAGTTGGTTAAGACTCAGTAGGATTCGATTCCCTTTGTGTGCAGGGTTTTTTTTTTTTACTTACAGCATCGTATGAACCTTGAGCGAATGCGCGTCTTTGTATTGCTTCCCACATTCAGGACAAAGTATGTGCGCCTTGTGAATGCGTCTATGCTGTTTTAACTCCCTTGTTGTCCTGAAAACAATAGAAGAGCACGCTATGGAATCGGCCATACAAGACGGAGGAACGCCATATCTAAAGCGATTATAGTCTCTATCACAATGTAGGTACAGTTTTTTTTTAAGTGGCTATCTTACGTGGACAAATCGGCGAGCGCAGATGGCTCTCAACCAGGGAAAGTTTAGGTAACCACGCCTGAGGGCGCCCGCTGTAGGGTACGGACCTCGACTCAGGGCGTTTCCGGGAGGGGGAGGACTTAGTACGAGTAATTGGGGGCGGTCGGATTACTAATGGCAGGTCGGGCCGCTTGAACGGGACGAGACTGAGTGGGACTGTGTGACGTGACGTCACGCGAAATATTATTTTTATTGTTATTTTTTGTTTTCGGAACTAAAGAAAAAATATGTAATCTAATTAGGTATTGATAAAACTGCCAAAAAGATCCTTGTCGCACTGTATTAGAGTTTTAATTGTTATGAAAAAATCTTAGCTTGAGGTTGTATCAGTACTACATTTAGTTCCACAGGTTAGGTCAGAATAGGGTTGCCATCTGGCGGGTTTCCCTGGATTTGTCCTAGTTTAGAGCGCGTCCGGGGAGCGTAGCGTCCAGGCGGGGTTTTAAAGTTACCGGTCGCAAAAATAAATACAGTAGATTTATATATTTTATACTGATTTAACATTTAAATGACATGTCCGCGTATAAAGCTCCAAAATCCCGGGGTTTTAACACTTGTTGTCCTGGTTAGCGGATTTTAGAGATGGCAACCCTAGGTAAGAATAATATCATAAGTCATTTCTTCTTTCTTTCATACTTTCAAAACAGGTACTCACTGGAATGTCTCAGGACAATCGTCGCACTCGAGACGCTGCTTGCGATGATTGCGGTCGTAGTGTTTCAGAGCACTCGGGAAATCCATCGACTGGTACTGGCACACCAGGCACTCGAAACATCTGCGGGCAAACTTTCATCTAACTAATGTAATTAACTGGATAATATTTACATAGTAGGTATATAATCAACTTTAAAATAAACTCGCAATAGGGGTGATGACTAAAAAAAAAAATTTGTCCGTCAGTTAGATTACCAAAAAATATTGGACATGGTTTTTCTTTAGTTCTGAAAACAAAAAATAACGAAGATACAGTGCGTATAAATATCGCGTGACGTCACGTTTTAGTACACTTTTTACAGAGAAGTGACGTCACAAACCCACACAGCTGAACTTTGATGCGACCTATCTTTGTAAGTTTTTATTGATTTGATAAAATAAAAAATACGTATCCAATATTTTTTGATAACCTAACTGACGGACTAAATAGAATTAATTATTTTTTACCCAGTCATCATCCCTATTGTCCGTGCGAGTCTGATTCGCGCACCGAGGATTCCGTAATTTCCTATGTTACTCTAAATACTATAGACTTCATATAGGTTTTTAGGGTTCCGAAATTCAAAAGAAAAAAAAAACGGAACCCTTATAGGATCACTCGTGTGTCTGTCTGTCCGAAAATATTGGACTGGATTGAGTTGAAACTTGGTACACATATGTAAGGCGGTAACCCAAACATGGACGTGTTACGTAAATAAATGAATTTTAAACATGGAAGCCACTTTTGGGGGGTAAATAAGAATTTTTTTTTTTTTATAATTATTATAAGATAAGTAGTTTTCTAGTAGAAAATAGGCGAACATTGACCCATTCCCCCCCCCCGCCCCCCACCCTTATATCCGAAAATACTGGGCCAACAATTTTGTAAAAATACAGAAACTAGTTCTTTACCTAGATTACAGGAAAATCTATAAGAAGTCTATAGTATTTGAAGTAAGATAGGAAATTCCGGAACCCTCGGTGCGCGAGTCAGGTTCGCACTTATCAGGGGGGCTAAAACGGCCGCTCAAGCAATATTGCTATGCAATTCATATCTCTATGCATGCAAAATCTAAAATCTTCCACCAAAAAACAAATAAAAAAACATTTGGCTCTGCTGTAAATTCGAGATATGAATTGCATAGCAATATTGCTTGTGCTTCCTTTTTAGAGCCCCTCGTTTTATTTAGCCCATTGATCCATATGGTGGTATACCATTACTGTCAATAGATTATGAAGCAAGGTCTTTAAAGTTACAATCTACTTTTGACGCTGACTGTACAACTTACCTGAAATGCAATATGGTGTGTTCAGCCAATTTCTTCTGTGTTAACATTCTCTGTTTACAAATATCACACGTAAACATGCCAGCTTTCTGTTCAAAACCAGAAAAACACAATTAGTTTTCAAAATTTACTTGAATTAAACTGGGCAACTTATTATTCTTTTACGCTTATCACTGGTCCGATTCGAAAAATTCTGTCACTAATAGGAAGCTACATTATTCCCGGAGGTTATAGGCTAGTTTTTATCCCGGGAACGCGAGTGAGGCCGCGGGGAACAGCTAGAATATAATAAAAAGAAAAAACCAGCCAAGTGCGAGTCGGACTCGCGCGAGTCCCGTACCATTATCTATAAAAACGGCAAAAAAATCATGTCTGTTGTATGGGAGCCCCATTTAAATATTTTTTAGTATTTGTCGTTATAGCGACAACATAAATACATCATCTGTGAAAATTTCAACTGTCTAACTATCACGGTTCATGAGATACAGCCTAGTGACAGTCAGCGGATTCTTAGTAATAGGGTCCTGTTTTACCCTTTGGATACGAAACACTAAATAGATAGAAAAAAATGAACTTACATCACTATGCTTCAAGTTATGTTCCTCCAACGCCTCACTGGTACTAAATGATTCTACGCACGTCGTGCATTTGTACGCACATATTTGAAATTTCGCTTTCCTCGTCCTCAGTTTTTCTAACTCATTCCTCGTTACCATTTTCTCTTTGACAAACTCACTGAAACATTTACCCGTCTTCGGATCATAATCAGACAGGTGGATGATTTTATATTTGTTATTATCTGTAAAAGTTAAATTCTCTCTTAAGCTGGCGTATTATCGACTTTAAAAGCAATTCAACTTGAACTAAATTGGTTATCACCAACTTTAAAAGAAATACGGCCTTGGATGAAGATTTGTTTATTATTATTATTGCTTGGTTGTTACTTTATTATAATATTTTTATTTTTTGATTAGAATGGATAAGTTTTGTATTATTTTACTGTGCTTTCCGCCCCTCGATTTCACCCGCGTTTTACCCCGTTGAATTTTCAAAAATCCTTTCTTAGCATATGCTATCTGTATGCCAAACGTCAGCCTGATCCGTCCAGTGGATTGAACTTGATTTATCAGTCAGTCATGCTTTTCTTTAACCGACTTCAAAAAAGGGGGAGGTTCTCAATTAGCCGATTTTTTTTTAAACTGGCATGCAAAATATTTAGGTGTATTCTAACATTACTACATTTATAAAATTCTCACACTCAACACAGAAGTTATTAGTTACAAACAGAAATAAAATATGCTACGAACCTATTTTAGTTTCTATATTTTTTTCTACCTCCATCATTTCAGGTTGTTCCCTCTTAACTAACATACAATCCTCAAAAGTCGAGGGGCCAGCTACACTCATGTCAGCTACTTCCAGTTTCGGGATCTCAAATATAACCGGGACTTCAACGTTAGAAGAAATGGAATCGTCCGGTTCAAATAAAATATCCATACTATGCTCAACCTTTATAGGTTTTTTAAAATCAAATTCCTCACAGTCATTGTATGATATTACTTTGTTATCCATTTTGGTTAGTTGTGATAAACTTTGAACTGAATTTATCTGAAAGTGAAAAAGTTTGTACAAGTCAGAATGAAGTCTGATATTTATCCTGGGACATTCTTCAGATGGCTATCAGATCCCAAACTAAGCAGAGCTGTGCTTGTATTATGGACAACCAGATAACTGATATACTACCTAAATAAACTAGGTACATTTTCTGTAAATACATAGATCTAACTAAAATAAAAATACACCCAGACTCAGGACAAACAGACATGTTCATGCACACAAATGTGTCCTTTCTTCCTGTCTGTCCTTGAACCCACAACCTGGCTAACTAGCCTGTCAATGTATGTATGTTCTGGATACTGGATCTTGCGACTAGTGTAACTATGACAGTATTCTGCTTACCTCTCCGTGCTGTGTGATTTCGAGTAATAACAGTTGCGCCTTATTAGCTCTTTGCTTAAACTCCACCACTTTTTTGGCCATTGCCTTGCATTCCCAACAAATCTTGTCATGTTGGCCAAACTGCAAATAAATTAAGTGTAACTAAATAAGATGTTTCAATATGAAGTTTTTAGTAAATAAAATTTAATGAAACTGAGCAGATTTTCATGAATCATCACTGACCATTGTGGTCAAACACAGGCTGATACAGTGTAAAAAAAACTTGAGGCCCGTACCGTACCTAACTAACTGCTTGGAGTTCATAGGAAAAGTGTAGAGGGGATTATTTTCTTTATCTACATTTGGTAGTAGTAGCTAGTAGATTTTAAGGCTTTGTGTGCTTTTACAAGTTTGAAAATATTGATCAATAATTCCGTCCGAAATTGAGTAAGTTACAGATAAATTTTTACTTACTATTAAATCTGGAAATCCTTTTTTCAATTGTCCCACCTCGTTTGCGAAAAATAAAGTTCTATTTCTACTGAGACATGTCGCGCACACAGTATTTTTTACGTTTATATCGGGATTCATTTTGCTGATAGCTGATAGGTTAGCTTGGCTGTTTTTGTAGTTCACCTAATTGTTGTTCAAACTATGTGAAACTATGATTATTATTTACGATCACGAAATAAATGTACATTATTTCATGCAAGTACATAAATAATGTTCCTTTCCTTCCATTTATTTTACCATGGATAAGATTGATCGAAGATGTCAATGTCATAAATTAGACACTTTTTTCTTTGTTATTGGCATCATCAGACTTTGTGTATTTTGCCAGTGTTCAAGCATTACTAAAAAAATCATAATTTTTATGTAGGGTTGGCGATCTTAGATCGAAGTATTAATTATAGCAATTAATCGATTCAGTGAATCGATCTGAGACACTAGAAAATCTAAGTTCGATTTTTTCTTATAAAATTGTTAGTGTTGTATTGTTTTCATTACTACCGTATTTTTCCTAGATATTTTTCGACGACACTACAGAAAAGTACATCACCTTAAAATAAATAGATATTTACGACCAATATTTTTTTCTGTGCGGATTTTAATGTAAACTCAAGTTGCCCAGAGTGTCTTTGAAGTATTCCTAAATGCAAGGAGCGGTAATAATAAAAACAGATTTATTGTGATAATCCATATTTTATTTCGATAATAAAAAAATACGTCTAATGAAAATAAAAAACAACTTATTTTTGTTAGTACCATTTTGGATTGGACAGACCAGTTGGCGTGGTTGGTTAAGATATCACCAATCACCCCTCAGGCGTTGTTACCTAAATATTACCCGGCTGAGAGCCCTCTGCGCTCGCCGACTTGTCCGGTAAGGTTGTTGCAGCCATCTGAGGCTACCAATTTAGTCCTTTCAAAAAAAAAAAAAAAAAAAAACCAATCACGCACGTCGTAGGTTCGATTCCCATTCAGAACAAACACTTGAGTGCATTAACAATGTCTATTTGTCCCGAGTATATCAGTTATCTGGTTGTCCATAGTACAAGCTTACTATCAGGTTGGTCGTATGCTTGTTTGCTGCCTTAGTAGTATAAAAAAGCTTTGCTATGTTTTTTAAACCGACTTTTTTAATTTATGTGGAAATCTGCAACTACATACTGGAGGATGTAACACAGTTTTATCAGATCCGGTTTCGGATGCGGCCATTTCTTTATATAAGTTAGTTTTAAATAGGTTAAGTTAATTAGCATTTGAAATGTATACCTATGTTGGCTTAATTCGGGCGACTTAATCACATAAAGTGATAAAGCCCACAAATAAAGAAAAAAAAAAAAAAAAAAAAAAAAAACCGACTTAAAAAAGGAGGAGATTAACAATTCGTCGGAATCTTTTTATTTCTGAGGTACGGTACAAAAAATACAATTCCAGGAGCCCAACCTAGTAATAGACTATAACACGCTACGGTATCGGCCATACAAGTCGGTGGAACGCTACAATATCTCAAGTGATTATAGTTTCTGTTTCAATGGCAAAGAGTTTTATTTGTAATGACAAAAATAAGTAATTTGACGTTTGTCAAGCGTTTAAGCGTTCCTTGGATTTGTTCCTTCGATACCTCTGTCATCTGTACTTTAGTCCTAAATACTTTCTTTAAGACTTTAGTACTATATTCATTTATCTGTGGACTATAATTCAAGTTTTTTCTTTTGGCCATGTTTTAACCTCTTATGTGTATAAAGCGCGCCGGAATGTGAGAAATCAGCGGAACAAATGTCACAGACGAAGGGACGATAGCCTCGGTGTGCGAATAAATGCTGTTCGAGAGTGGGTTTTTCCTGCAATCAGAAAAAAAAGAGCATATAGACACACTTTCTATATTTTTTAGCTGTCTTTTTTGCGCAGAACCTTCTTTATTTTTCTAAAATAAAATATCATAAGTTTTGAAATAAGCCAGTGAAAGTCCCGTCGAAATCGGTCCAGCCGTTTCGGAGATTAATCAGAACAAACAGAAAGACAAACATTTGTTTTTTTTAATAATAAATGTTTTGGTATAATTACCGTATATACTTTCATATACATTTTAGTGAAAAGTTGTTTCGTTTTGGTGTTTTCGGAACTAAAGAAAAAATATGTGTCCAATATTTTTTGGTAATCTAACTGACGGGCCAATTAGATTTTTTTTGTCATTATCCCTATAGAAACTGCGGACCATCCAGCTTAACCATTTGGTAAAAATCAAAATTATTTATTTTAAAGGCGATGATAGCTTAGTGGTAGGTGGTAGTGACGTCGGATGCCAAGACGAAGGTCGCGGGTTCGAATCCTACAATGAGTTAGAGCTTTCGGTGAAGGAAAACATCGTGAGGAAACCATAGCACGGTGGTAGGGTACTTTGTAGTACCCGCCTGGCTGGCTACCACCCTCAAGTTGAAAATATGTCGCCAAACACCTTTCGGTGTGTTCCAACAGCTGCACTTGAGAGCCTGATGCCTTCTAGGCTTTGTGTGCTTACCATCATCGGCCACATCAACACCGAAGACGGTGAGATTCAAGAGTGGTCAAACACAGGCCTATACATGGTAAAAAAAAAATGTTCTTACACGATACGCTTTGCCGCATACATGGCAAACGAAGTTCCTCGGTCGCGGTCGCATCTCGTGTTTGTTGCGAATGTGTGTACGCAAATGTTGGCGCGTTTTGTAAACCTGCAACCAATCAATATGCTTAAAATCACATTGGTGCCGATTCTGTTGTTCACGAACTTAACTAATATTAGACAAGTCACCTCTCTTTCATGTTTCACCTTATTGAAAAAAGATAGAACATTTTTAATGCTATCAGTTTAATCCATGCCGTCGTAATGTACGGGTGAATAGTCGTGACCAATAAAGATCGCGCTTAAATTCACGTTGAAATATGTGATCGGACTAAACTGACTACTGAAACTGAGGACTAAAATATCTTGCATCCCTTTCGTATATTTACTAGTAGAAAGAGATATAGTGAGATTAAATTTATTTAGTTCGTAAACAACAGAATCGGCACCAATACATTACTATCCATAGGTTGCATGGAACCGATCGCTTCTTAGGGATAAGAACCCTGCAAGGGCGTAGTAGCTAGGATTTTATTAGGGGGGGGGGGCAGGCATGAACAAACTAAGGCTGAGATCTATAGAGCGTACTTAGACTTTGCTCAAACTTTACCGTACAAAGTTGTTATTAAAATGCATTCTTCGAATTTCTCTGAGTGTGTGCTAAGCAAAGTCTAAGTGCACTTAATCGACGACTTAACAAAAACTTGGCTACAAATTAAAATACACAAATATTTACTTTATTACGTAGATTTATACCTTAAGTAAAGTCAAACAAAATATCCATCAGTGAATTTATTTTACAAACAAAGTAGTCGACGAGGTTCATCACAAAACCGTTTTAACACCTCTGCAGATTCGCGGTTTGTGAGCATTCCTGCATCTCCTGGGGGGGGGGGAGGGGCAGCTGCGGTTTAAGCGTGAAGAAGTACAAACTTACAAACTTTCGCATTTATAATATTAGTAGAATTAATAGATGAAAATTTGTATATGTACCTACATAATGTTTTGGGATAACTTACTGAGGGACAATGGTCACAATTGTACTGCCTATCGTCGTGTCGATATTCCAAATGCAATTGCAGACTTCTCTTACACGAAAAACGTTTCCCGCACGGGTCGCATTCAAACCTATTCATAGTAAACATTTAAAGCATACCAACAAGGTTACTGGTTATTCGTCACGATCCCGTTATGGGGATGTAGGAGAGGTTCTTCTCTATTAAATTACCCCTTAATATTCTAGTTAAATCGAAAGAAAAGAAAAAAGAACTATCAGATCTATTTAAAAGAACTAACAAATCAATAAGAAAGGACTACAAGAAACATAGGACAAGAATAATAGAAACAAGCTTAACACACTATAGAAGTGCGAAAAGAGCGTTCAAACAATTGAATACCTATACTGACTGGATCAAAAGCTTAAAAGATGGATCAAACGAAACAAAATCAAGAGTAGACTTAATATCCTGCGCTACCAACTTTTACAAAGCTCTATACGCCAACAATAAACCACCGAACTCGACATCTGTCACCGAAACAAACTTGTCAGACATAATGACGAATGATACAGTTATTATAAAAGAAGAAGAAGTCACAAAGAGCATCAAGAAACTAAAACGGGAAAAGAGCTCTGGCCCTGACGGCTTAAAGAACGAGGTACTTATAACGGGAGGGATATTACTTACCAAACTACTAACATACATACTTAATAGGATCCTAAATACAGGAAAAATACCCGAACAATGGCATAAGTCAGATATTATACTGCTGTATAAAAAAGGGAACCCACTCGAAATAGCCAACTACCGCCCAATAAGCCTGCTCTCAAACGTGTACAAACTCTTCACTTCAATAATACAAGATAAAATAAGTCCTCAAATAGACAGTATGCAACCTGTAGAGCAAGCGGGCTTTCGTTCTGGATTTTCGACCATGGACCACATCCATACGCTTGAACAAGTTGTGGAAAAGTACACGGAATACAACAAGAACCTCTATATAGGCTTCATCGACTACACCAAAGCCTTTGACAGTCTCTATCATGAATCTATCTGGCAAACTCTACAAAACTGCAATATAAACCCAACAATTACGAGAACCCTAAAAAACATTTATCAGAACAGTGTGAGCAGAGTCAAACTAGAAACTCGAGGTGAAGAGATCAGAATTGCTAGAGGTGTCAGGCAGGGGGACCCACTATCTCCGAAATTATTTATAGCGGTCCTGCAGTCCATATTTAAAAAACTAAATTGGGCCTCCGAGGGCATTCAAATCAATAACTCACGTCTGAGTCATCTAAGATTTGCAGATGATATCGCTGTCTTTGCCGAAACCCACCTGAAGTTAGAAAAAATGATACATCAACTTAATATAGAGAGCAAACAGGCTGGTTTACATATGAACCTAAGCAAAACAAAAGTAATGACAAATGGCATAAAAGGAAAAATCACGCTAGACTGCGAGGAACTAGAGTATGTAGAGCAGTATATATATTTAGGAAAACAAGTATCCTTTTGTAAAACAAATAACGAAGACGAGATCAACAGAAGAATCACATCCAGTTGGAACAAATACTGGGCTCACAAGGAAATACTAAAAGGCAACTACGATCTACATCTGAAAAAGACTGTTATGGAGACGTGCATTCTACCTTGCTTGACCTATGGCTGCCAGACCTGGACCTTTACAAAAAGCATGAAAAACAAAATAACAACTTGTCAAAGGGCTATGGAAAGAAGCATCTTAAGCTTAAGGAAGATTAACAAAGTAAAAAGTCAAGAAATCAGAAAAAAGACCAAACTGACAGATGCTTTACATCACACATTAAAATTAAAATGGAATTGGGCCGGCCATATAGCGAGATATACAGACAAGAGATGGACACTCATATGCACTAAATGGACAGGTCCACTTGGAAAAAGGAACGTGGGAAGGCCACAAAAACGATGGATAGACGATATCGTAACGGTTGCAGGAAAAAATTGGATGAAGACAGCACAAGATAGGAAAAAATGGAAGGAATTGGAGGAGGCTTATACCCTATCAAGGGATTCCTGTAAATAAAATAAGAACTAAATTAATATTTATCAAATTGCAATATGTACTAACACTAGAGTCATTTACTAACACTAGGTTATAAGAATTGTAAAGTGGTTTATGGGAAATAAAAAAAGCTATATTATTATTATTATATTATTATTCTAGTTAAAATTTAAGCAGTTTCAAGATATTTATAATTTTAAGAAAAGGGGAGGTAAGATAAAATCTCATCTATCTAAATCAATTTAAAAACACTACTAATGATAGTCTCACGATTTTAATATTATTCATTTCTGAATAATCAGTAATAAAATACGATTTAACTTCAAACATTTTTATATAAGGGACCCAAAACTCAGAAAAATTTATTAAAATAAAATTATTAGATGAGGAAAATGGCACCATCTCACATCCGGAGCTCGTGCCTTAGAGCTGGAGCGGCAGCGGAGAATGTACAATTCCTCAAGCGCCGGAAATACTCTCATCTCATTGATGATTATGTGTTTGCGGTGCTTGCGGTTGAAACCTAGGGCCCTTGGTCTTCTGACACAAAAAAAATCGTCCAAGACATAGGCAAGCGTTTGATCTTGGCCTCTGGGGATCTGAGAGCCAGGGACTTTTTTGCACAGAGGCTAAGTCTGATCATTCAGCGAGGCAACGCCGCAAGTGTGATGGGTACCATGCCAAATTTTGAAGTAGATTATTTTTGTAATTAGTAGTTATATAGTTTAGCTTTTATTTGTTTAGTTTAGTTTTTATTTATGTAAATAATTGTAAATATGGTTTTGTATAAAACTAAACAGGTCAGTATCTACCGACTTTTTAAACAAGAAATGAAGTACTTGACTTCATGGGTAGCTCACATTAGACGTCCATTAGTTGAGGAAAATACAAATTTTCTGAGTTCATTTTTTACTAAAATATTAAGGGATAATTTAATAGAGAATAACCTCTCCTACATCCCCATAACGGGATCGTGACGAATAACCAGTAACCCTATATACAAATAAATCAAACTCAAAAATAATTTTTTCAGTTTAGGCCCTGTTTATGGCACTTATGAATGTCGATAGTTACAATTTTTACCATAGACTCTACACAAATAAAATTGAAGTGTCTGTATGTTATCTCAAAATATAAGCTTTTTATTAAATGTAAATGAAAGTACACTCGGTGTTTTTTTCTCTTTTTAACCGACTTAAAAAAGAAGGTTTTTTTTTGTCTTTCTTTTATTTTATGTGAGGGTCTCGGGGAACCGCTGGATGCGGGTAGCGCAAGACCGATCCTCGTGTAGATCCTTGGGAGAGGCCTTTGTCCAGCAGTGGACGTCTTTCGGCTGACATGATGAAAAAGTATTATACTTACTTGAGATCTTGGTAACTATTGTGTTTTAGACTGGTAGCAAGGTGTTTGCGTAAAGCAAAAGCTGTTGGGAATTGTGCATCGCATTGAACACAGTACTCCGCCTGGCCCACCTTCTAAAAGAAGCATTCAACCTAAGTATAGGGAACTAGCTTCCGACCCGCGGATTCACCCGCGTTCCCAAGGTATCTTATATGTATTCCCGGGATAAAAATTAGCCTATATGTTATTCCAGAGTATGATCTATCTATGTGCCAAGTTTTATCCAAATCCATTTGGCAGTTTTTATGTGAAAGAATAACAAACATTCGGCAGTGCGTCCAAACAAACAAACTCTTCTGCTTTATTATTAGTAGAGACCGGATTCTATGCAACATAAAAAGCTTGTTATATGCATGAAAAATGCTTGAAATATGCACGAAAATTGGCAGAATATGCAAAATTAAATGAGATTTTTTAGGAACCCCCAAAAAAAAGAGATTTTTTTTATATAAATATCATCATACATTATTTGATAGTACCTACCTAGTACATATGTAGTACAGGAACATTACATGACAATAAACTATTTTTGTAAACGTAAACAGTCAAGTATTTTTCCAAATTTTCAGTGTTAAGATTGTGTCTTCGATAATTTAAAATATTTTTGTAAGTGGAAAAGGTTTGCTCCACATCCACTGAGGTAGCTGGGCCGAATTTGAACTTGGGTGCTATGTTAGCACTTATAGTTTCTGGCAAAAGTTCTGCCGTCCCATTAATTAAAATATCAATTTAACACAAACTTTCAAAACCTTTGTTATTGTTGAATATGTTTTCAGGGTGAGTGCTGCACTGCACTCGGAAAAATATTGTTAATGTACCGATAATTTGCATCATAACTAGATCTTAGGTAAAATATGCTATAACCGCTGAGAATGCACAGTACCGGCGTTAGGGTATGGCGCGGTAGGGCGATCGCCCAGGGCGCCAGATGTAAAGGGGCGCCAAGCCCACCTATATTTTCGGTCGCTCATGAGCGAGTCCCGCTATCTCGAGTCTAAATAAATAAATAAATTCTCAAGTCTAAAGATAAAATCCCTTTTGTTGGCGGTAGAAGGGGGAGGGGGGGGGGGGTTTATCACATCTCGCCCAGGGCGCTGGTAGAGCTAAAACCGGCACTGAGAATGCATATGCAAATGCATATAATCCGGTCCCTAATTATTAGTATAGATAGAAGATAGATATTCGAATAGATACCTTGTTTTCATGATATAGTTGTGTATGGCGTCTGAGTCCGATCGCACCGCGGTATTTTTTATGACATATGGAACACTCGTGTATGGAAACATCTTTCTTGTGAACTCTAAAATAGAAAGCAACTCATAATAATAGTCTAGTTGACAGTGTCAAAAATAAATGAACAAACACTAATCAATGCATAAAACATCTAAAAACTCGTGAAAACATCAAATATGTTGTACATTTAATGCTTTTTATCATTTTTAATTACCAGTAGAACCACTAAGAGTAGATCATTTGATGCTGTGAAACTATGACGTCATAGTGTAATATTTGATACACCATTCCATATAACCCAAGTAGCTGATTTGATATGTCAGTCAACTAACCTATTAACTATCCGCCCCGCGGTTTCCGCCCCCTCAATCCGCGTGATGTAAGGTAATTTATAGGTAACTTCCACTCCACGGTTTCACCCGCGTTCCCGAGGGATCTTATATTTTCCCGGGATAAAAAGTAGCCTATATGTTATTCCAGGGTATGATCTATCTATATGCCAACTTTCATACAAATCCGTTGAGTAGTTTTTACGTGAAAGAGTAACAAACCACATCCTCAACCAATATTAGTAGACTAGCTTCCGCCCCGCGGTTTCACCCGCGATTCCGAGGGATAAAAGTAGCCTATGTTAATTCAGCGAGTGTCCGTTACCTCCATACAAAATTTCATAAAAATTGGTCGAGCCGTTTGAGCGTGAAGAAATAACAAGCATACTTTCTCACAAACTTTCGCACTAGTTGGATATTACTTTGACAGATGGGGGGAGGGGGGGGGGGGCTTGGACCCTTATAGCTTCCTCCCGTTCCTGCTGGTACCGTATATCTCACTCTCAACACTTACCGTAAATGTGAATTGAGCTTATATCTGAGCGTGAATGTTTTATCACATTGTGGACATGGGTATATGGTACCGTGTGCTTGGTTCCTGTGCCTTGCCAACTGCTTCCCTGTTCTGGAAACAGTACAATGACCAGTACCGGCGTTAAGGTAGGGCGCCCGAGGTCCTTTATTTCCGGTCGCTCAAGAGCGAGTCCTGCTTACTCGTAAATTATCTAAGTCTAAAGATAAAATGGCTTATAATCTCTTTTGCTGGCGGGAGAAGGGGGGGGGACTTATCACATCTCACCCAGCGGGGCTAGCATGCCCACCAAAACACGATATGATATAGCGATTTATCGACGCTAACTGTCAAAATATGATAAATATCGCCGCCATGTTGAATTTTTATCGAAACAGCGAGCATAACCGTGCCAGTGACGTCATCGAGTTATGATACGTTACAATAGAAAGAAGAGCGAGCACGACAGTCAGTTATTTATCGAAAAGTCGAGCATGACCAATTATTTGTAGATATAAAACGATAAAAATATAGATTTTTGACATTTAGTCGTGATATTTTATCGACGAGGTTTAGAGTGCGTGATATGCGTGGATACCGTGTATACGCTTGAAAATTATCGTCAAGCAAGCACCGTAGTACGTTACGTAGGGATTACATGTGAAAGATAGGTCGTCCAATCGTCCATTGTTCTCATAATTGTTCTTCAATTGATATTATAATATTATTGTGGTGTTCAACGAGAGTTCAATTAAACATTTATGATTATTGTGAAAAGATAAGAATTAACATGCTTTTATGATTGTTGTCTAAGTGAAAAAAAATGTTAAGATGTTATTTATCATATCGTGTCGCTACATCGGTCATGCTCGCGAAATCGGTAAATATATTGGTATTGATATGATACGATATCTTTTATCGTATATCTACGACGCATGGTCATGCTAGGCCCGCAGGACTTCAAAAAATAGGTAAAAGTAGAAAAAAAAGAAAAAGAATGAGTGGAAAATGAATGATGATTGAAAAATTATACTATTACATTGGCAGCACTGTTATTCCATATCGCGAAACGTATCATATCATATCACGTGATAAATTTTATCATATCGTGTCGCTACATCGGTCATGCTCGCGAAATCGGTAAATATATTGGTATTGATATGATACGATATCTTTTATCGTATATCTACGACGCGTGGTCATGCTAGGCCCGCAGGGCGCTGGTAGAGCTAAAACCGGCACTGACAAAGACGAAGATTCTCAAGCTTCATATATGTCGGATGGCATATTTTCCTAACCTATGGTGAATATAGGAACAATATGGATGTCTCCTCCAATTAAAAGGCCACCTAAATCCAGGCCTTTATCTTCCGCCAGGCTGGGTCATCGTGTATATGGATCGCCAGATTGTAGATATTGGGATGTTATATTATACTGTTCGCGGGATAAAAAGTAGCCTATAACCTTCAGGGATAATGTAGCTTCCTATTAGTCAAATAACTATAAACTATGTCAGTGTGATGGACCTACGTCCATTGGTGTGTGAACTATTTACACCACGACCTCTGATGGAGAGAGATAATATATCGGTGCTCTAAACTATTGAGCTAACAAAAAATAAAAGATAAAAAGTAGCCTATAACCTTCAGGGATAATGTAGCTTCCTATTAGTCAAATAACTATAAACTATGTCAGTGTGATGTAGGTTTGTACGTAGATTAATGTGGCGCCATCTATCCATTGGTGTGTGAACTATTTACACCACGACCTCTGATGGAGAGAGATAATATATCGGTGCTCTAAACTATTGAGCTAGCAAAAAATAAAAGATTATAAAAAGTAGCCTATAACCTTCAGGGATAATGTAGCTTCCTATTAGTCAAATAACTATAAACTCTGTCAGTGTGATGTAGGTTTGTACGTAGATTATTGTGGCGCCATCTATCCATCGGTGTGTGAACTATTTGCAACACGACCTCCGATGGAGAGAGATAATATATCGGTGCTCTAAACTATTGAGCTAGCAAAAAATAAAAGATTATAAAAAGTAGCCTATAACCTTCAGGGATAATGTAGCTTCCTATTAGTCAAATAACTATAAACTCTGTCAGTGTGATGTAGGTTTGTACGTAGATTATTGTGGCGCCATCTATCCATCGGTGTGTGAACTATTTGCAACACGACCTCCGATGGAGAGAGATAATATATCGGTGCTCTAAACTATTGAGCTAACAAAAAATAAATCATTATAAGATGACTAGATATTGCTCGTGGTTTTACTCGCGTTCTCGTGATAAAAAATAGAATTAAAAATGTAACTTACGAGAATGTCTGTGAACAATCCTTGCACTGGCGATTGCTTTGATAATGGTATGAATCATAATGATACAAAGCCTTCTGAAGAACCGTGAATTTTTGCTTGCAGAACAGACACGCGAATAATCTGTAACAAATTAATATATCATTAAATATTAAATAGGAAGTCCCCAGCCGCGTCTATCTGTTCGCTATGAACTCAAAAACTACTGAACAGATATTCATAAGGTTTTCACAAATAGACAGAGTGATTCATGACGAAGATTTAGGTATATAATTTGTTTTATTTTTACTATGTATAAGCCTGCGTTTGGCATCAATCTCACCGTGGTCAGTGATGATGTGGCTGATGATGGTAAGCACACAAAGCCTAGAAGGGACCTGGCTCTCAAGTGCAGCTGTCGGAACGCACCAGAAAGTGCTTGGCGACAGATTTTCAACTTGAGGGTGGTAGCCAGCCAGGTGGGTAAAAAGACACGTCATGAAACCTTGGAGGAAAATGTTGATGATTTCTTTTGTTATTAATCAGTAAATATACTACCATTCTTGTCGCAAATAACATGTTGATAACTTACGACCTATAACTGAGCTGCAATTAGCAAAAATCAACCGAAGCATTTTTTACTCACATATCCGACCGCCCCCAATTAGTCGTAACTCGTACTAAGTCCTCCCCCTCCCCCGGTAACGCCCTGAGCCGAGGTTCGTACCCCATTCGGGGGTGCCCTCAAGCGTGGTTACCTAAATGTTACCCGGCTGAGAGCCCTCTGCGCTCGCCGATTTGTCCGGTAAGGTTGGTGCAGCCATCAGAGGCTTCCAACTTTTGTCCTTTCAAAAATACTCACATATAATGCGATTTGGTGTGTTCATCGAGCGCCGTCTGGGTATGCCATCTTTGTTGGCATATCTTGCATTCGAACAACCCTGATATCTGTAGGAAAATACGCCGTTAGCGAAGAAACGAAGCGATTATCGGACATCTTCCGTATTTCTTGGCCGATTATAATTTAATCTTAAATGTAATTAATGCCAATAGGGAACATTACCCAAAGCTGTGCGCAGATGGCGCCACTAGCACATACAGTAAACAAACCGCCATGGCGTGCCATAATGCATGTTAATTCAACACTATTATGTGAAAACTATTTGGTGTAATGGCATCCTACGGCCATTCAAAGTGGATGATCCGAAGAAACCGCTTCGGGAACGTGTCGCGAGTTTGACCGATGAGAAGGGAAAATTTACTTTAATTTTAATCCATTGATGAACTGAACTATCATAAATATAAAAATGAACCATTAAAATAATTAAAAATCAATCGTGAACGGCTGGACCGATTTCGCTTATTCTGTTTTTGTTGTTTGTTATAGTTAGGAAAATGTTCATATAAAAAAAAAACAGAAGTAAGTTCACTTACATTTTGATGTTTAACAACGTGCATCTCCATAGCTTTCTCATTGTGAAACGACTCTATGCATTTTAAACACTTTTTCGGATGGTTGCGAAAGGTTGGATTGTTTAATTTCTTCTGTCTAATTTTAGCGAGATCATTATCAGTTAAAGATATCGCCTTAAATATTTCTTTATAATATTTGCCCGTTTTTGTATCGAAATTAATGCGTTCTTCTTTTGCAACTGAAATAGTACAATTAAATCTTCTAAATCTAAATATATAAAAGGAAAGCGTGACTGACTGACTGACTGATCTATCAACGCACAGCTCGATGGGTTAGACTGAAAGTTGACATACAGATGGCTATTAAGACGCAAAGGATTTTTTAAAATTCGTCCTCTAAGGGAGTAAAATAGGGGATCGCGGGTGAAACTGCGGGGTGGAAAGCTAGTATATATATATGTTACCGGAAATGTATGAAATCAAGCAATTGTATACAAATCCTAGGAAATGTGTACAATTCCGATACTATTTAGGAAATGTATAAATGTATAAATTTCCTCGGAATTGTATATAATTCCAATATCGTATTAGGAAATGTATAAAGTAAATGCTTTCTGTAATAAAACACGTTGTTAATAATATTTTTTTATTATAGCACTTATTGAGATAATCGGGTAACAGTCATACCGTAAAATAATAATAATATGATCATATTATCTTACTAATTTGCTATTCTATGCAAAATAAAAAAAATAACCCCAACCTATTTTTTTCAATAGTTTCTATATATTTCCAAGTATCATTATTGTTATAATTTCCTAGGGGAAATACGCAGGAATTGTATACAATTCCTATATAGCAATACCCTCCCCTCGTCCCGCTATCCCCGCGTACCCACCAATGTCTTAAATGTTTTACATTTCCGATTGCGATTTAGGAAATGTATAGATGTCCTAGGAAATGTGTAAGTATAATATAATTTATTTCACACATTTCCGTGCGATTTTAGGAATTACATACATTTCCTAGGAATTGTATACAATGACGGATTACATACATTTCCGTTAACATATATATATATATAAAAAGAAAACGTGACTGATTGATGGATCTATGAACACACAGCTCTATTGCTAAAGTCTATGCTTCTATCTCCCTGTTTCTATGTTTGTTTGGGCTGTATATGTTATTATGTGTAACTGTTGACATTCATAAGTGCCTTATTAGGGCCTAAACTGAATAAATGAGTTTTGATTATAATTTTGTATTCAATAAATGTTTATCTTATCTTACCTGTCTCAATTTCCAAAGTTTCAGTTAATTCCATCCATTGAGGCTCAGTCCTATCATTCAACAATGACAACTGTTCGGTTTCACTGGATGTTTCAGTTTCAGAATCTCCGCTAGAAGAGTTAGCAGGAGAGTGAGCAGGAGAGTTAGCAGGAGAATGAGCATAAGTTACCCCTAGTTCAAACTTAACGCTCAGTTCATCATCGGAACAGTCTCTTAATTCTTCTTCCTTTTTAATAGTTTCTTCGTATTGGTTATGTTCACTGCATGATGCTTGAATTATTCCTAGACGGGATAGGCTTTGAAGTTTGTTAATCTGTAAGGATGATATGTAAGTAATTTTATATTAAGTACTTGATCAGGGGTGCTAAAAAGGCCGCTCGAGCAATATTGCTATGCAATTCATATCTCAAATTTAAAGCAGATTATGGTGTTATTTGTCTAAATTGTAAATTAATTGATTAAAATGATTTGCATATTCACCAAAAAATATTTAAAAAAACATCTGGCTCTGTGCCCTGAGCACGAATCACTTGCGTAAACCTTACGTATCGTCATCGTAGCGTCTGCGTGTAATTTTTGACAGAAGTTTTATGGTCTACTCGATACCCAGCTAGCGAGCTACGTTAAATTCGTCTAGAAATTTTTATCATACATTTTTAAATTGTATTGTTAAACAATATATACATATTTATTTACAAATACCAAAAAAATAAATTAAATAAACTGCATATCTCACATTATTAGCAAAAAATAAAAGGTATACTAGATAATTCTCATATTTAAATGTTTTTTTTCTACAATTTAAGATAATAATATTTATTTATTAATGAATGAAAAAATGGTGAACGTAAAATTAACATTAAAAACACATTAGGAGCAGTGGCGAAGGGTCCATACAAGCCCACAGATTAATCATTTCAAAGCCACTTTTATATAAAATACACTGTAATTAAGTATAAAATTATCTTGAACGGCTTACCCTCGCCATAATTTTACCTCTCGCCACTGATAAGGAGTGAGCCCAAAAAAAAAATGAGTTGATTCTACATTAAAATAAACCAGACAAGTGCGAGTCTGACTTGTGCATCGAGGGTTCCATAATTTCCTATGGTACTTTAAATACCATAGACTTCTTATAGATTTTCCTGTCTATAGGTAAGTATAGAACTATCATCTATATTGTTTTCAAAATTTTTGGCCCAATTTGGGTCAATGTTCGCCTATTTTCTTAAATAACTTGAAAATGATTTATTATCAAATTATAAAAATCTTAAACTTAAAAAAAATATTTGAGATCCTCACAACGAGCCTTTTAATTTGATATGACACAAAATATAGTTTGCAAAACTTTTTTTTTAATTTTCTAACTGACCCCCCAATAGTAGCCCCCATAATTGAAATTAATTTATTTACGTAACACCTCCATGTTTGGGTCACCGACTTACATATGTGTACCAAGTTTCAACACAATCCAGTCCAATATTTTCAGACAGACAGACGCACAAGTGATCCTATAAGGGTTCCGTTTTTTTAACCCTAAAAATTATAAAATCCATACTCACCCCACCTTTCTTAACTGCAGCCATAAACAATGCTTGAGCTGCATGCACTCTTTCATAAAACATTGTCAGTTTCTTGAGCATCGCTTTGCACTCCCAACAAATTTTATCATCCAATCCAAACTGTAAAATAGATTAACAGACACTTGTAATTTCAACAAGTACAGCATATATTTTATTTAATAATAAATAATAATCTATACCAATAACTCATTTATTCAGTTTAGGCCCTATTAAGGCACTTATGAATGTCAACAGTTACAATTTTTAGACTCTACTACCAGTTTGTGTGAGTAATAATATGGATAGCTCACTTCAAAATAAATATAAAACTGTTGTTTTTTCTGATAAAATAGGAGTAAACTTAGGTTCATTTATTAATAATCATTCCAAACAACCAGTTGTTAATTATTGTATGCCAGGTGCTTCATACATACAAATTATTAAGAGCTTAACTAATATGAAATTTGACAAGTATACCACAGTTGTTATCTTGGTGGGACACGGGTTAGGTGTACATAGGAAGGACCTATATAATAGTTATGAGTCCCTACAAAAGTTAGGGGTACTGAAAGTAATTTTGTGTGCTTTCCCCTATTCAGTTGATTATACTGAACAACAAAATAACTATATAATGTTCTTAAATAATTGTTTACATAATTTGACATTTTATAATGATTTATTTTTATTTTTTGACACTAATAAGTTTATTAGTGGACTTAAAGTGACTCAGGATTTGGTAAGCTTGCCTAGAAAATCAAAAATCCTGATTGCTACATTGATAGCCTATAATATTGATATGATTATAGTAAATATAACAAACAGTAGGCTAAGTGACAAAGCAGTATTATCTAGTAATACTAATAATATTGTGATTAACTCTTTAAACATTTAATTTCGACAAAAGAGAAGCCTAGACATAATATAATACTATTGCATCAGAACATTAATCGCTTCTCTGGCAAAATTTATGATATTGAACTATTATTAGATAAAATTAAAGTTGATATTTTATGCTTTACCGAAACTTGGTTAAAGGCTGATATGATGCTATTTAATATTAACAATTTCACAGTCGCCAGTGCGTTCAACAGAGTGTCTGCCAACGGTGGTGGATCCATTATTTTATTAAATAATAATATTAAATTCAAGAATCGTACAGATATATGCAGTCATTCTGTGGAGCGCGTATGTGAGGTAGCATGTGCAGAGATTGAAAGCTCCATTATCGTATGTGTTTACAGACCACCGGCTTCTGACTTTTCATTGTTTTATTCTATAATAGAAGTTATTCTTAGTAAACTGTTCAAGTCTAAAAAGTCATTAATAGTTTGTGGTGATTTCAACATTGACATTCTTGTTACTTCATCTGAAAGAAACAATTTTATTTCTCTTTTTAAATCTTTTAATATGGATCTTTTGTTTAGTGAACCAACTCGGGTAACAGCCACATCTTCTACGTGTATTGATAACATTATAACAAATGAGAGTGTTCTGGAAAAGACATTAATTAATGGTATTCGCTCGGATCACTTGGCTCAAGTTGTTAAATTGCCTTTTAAGTGTCAAACTTCACCTGTACATAGAACATTTAGAAAAACAACTAAAACCAAGTTAGAGAAATTTAATAATCAATTAGAATTGAAACTCAGTAACACTTCATTTGAATCCGACGATCCAAACAATACATATAAAACGTTATTTACAGCAATTTGTAATGGATTTAATAAATGTTGCCCAGTTAAATCTACTATGGTAAATAATAAAATAAAGTTCTGTGACTGGGCAACTAAAGGGTTAAAGGTGAGCAGGGACAACATGTATGAACTTTATCATAAAAAATCGTATACAAATAATGAAGAATTTCATACATATGTTAGGAATTATTCAAAGATATTCAAAATAGTCTGCAATAAAGCAAAAGCTATGTTCATTGCCAATAAAGTTAGTAACTCAACTAATAAAATCAAAACTGTCTGGAAAGTGATAAATACGGAGACTGGTAAAAATAAAAAGGAAGATGTAACATTCACACTTAAAATTAATGATAAACTTATCTCAGATAAATACGAAGTGGCTTCGGCTTTCGAATCTTATTTTTCAACGATTCCTACTGAAGCTACGAAGTATCTTGCATCGTCCCCGGTGAAAGCGGAGTGTCTGCTTACAAATAGTTTTACCAAACATATTCCAAATTTTTTGTTTAATTTCATTGATGCTAGAGAGATTTTAAGCGCTTTCAAGTCTTTAAATTTGAAAAACACAGAAGACTTATGGGGTTTATCAGTTAAAGTCATCGGCTCAATTATTACTAGTATTGCACCTATCTTAGCAGGTATTTTTAATCAATGTATTGATAAAGGTTCTTTCCCTGATTTGATGAAACAGAGTAAAATCGTTCCCATTTTTAAATCCGGTAGCAAAAATAATCCTTCCGATTATAGACCTATCTCAGTTCTCCCAGCGCTAAGCAAAATCTTCGAGAAAATAATGCTGAATCAATTGTTAGCACATTTCAACAATAACCAAATTTTACATGAACACCAGTTTGGTTTTACAAAAGGGCGGTCTACGACTGACGCCGGAGCTAAACTTTTGAAGCATATTTTCGATGCTTGGGAGAACTCTCAAGATGCGGTTGGCGTATTTTGTGATCTTTCCAAGGCATTTGATTGCGTAGATCATCACACCCTAGTTTTAAAACTTCAACACTATGGCGTTCGTGGAGTGGCACTAGATCTTGTAACATCTTATCTGTGCAGTCGCCAACAAAAAGTAGGTATTAGCGGTACTACGTCTTCAGGGTCTTTAGTTAAAACAGGCGTACCGCAAGGATCAATTTTAGGCCCATTTTTGTTTTTGGCATACATCAATGATCTGCCCTATATGGTAAATGAATTGTGCGATATAGTTTTATTTGCAGATGATACTTCGCTAATTTTTAAAGTGGATAGAAAAGACACAGAACTTACGCATCTCAATAACACGTTATCCACTATATCGAAATGGTTTGCGGCCAATAATCTCATGCTTAATTCCTCTAAAACTAAGTGTATAAGGTTTTCTCTCCCCAATGTTGCTAGGAATGACAGTCATGTCCTAGTCGATGATGTTAGACTCGAACTAGTTGATAAGACAGTTTTTCTCGGCATAACATTAGATAGTAAAATACAATGGGGTCCTCATATAGAAAGCTTAGCTAGTAAATTGAGTTCCGCTGCTTTTGCAGTTAGAAAAATTAGAAATATAACAGATGTGGCTACAGCTAGATTGGTTTACTTTGCGTATTTCCATAGTATAATGTCCTACAGTCTTCTACTATGGGGCTCTGCTGCAGAATTGGAATCTATCTTTATCTTGCAGAAACGGGCCATTCGTGCAATCTATTGCTTGGGTCCTCGCGAATCCTTACGAAATCGGTTTAAGGAATTTGACATATTAACCTTACCGTCGCTATACGTTTTTGAAAATATTATGTTTGTCCGTAAAAATTTAAATCTATTTGACACAAACAGTAGCCGCCATAACCTAAATACTAGAAACAAAGATAAAATTGTTACACCTAGATTCAGGCTAGCGAAAGTCAATAAGTCTTTTCTCGGGAACTGCATTCGCTTTTATAATAAAATCCCATATGAAGTAACTAAGATGTCTTATAATAAATTCAAAGAGCATGTTAAACATAAGTTGATCGACAAGGCCTACTATAAGGTGGCTCATTACATAGAAGACAAGAATACATGGTTGTAGTAGCTTCTCTCTGCACTTGCAGCCCCCTGGCCAAGTGATAATTGTATGAAGTTTATGTATATTTAAGACAAAAACTGTAATTACCTACATAAATTTAAAAAAAAAGATCCACCAAAAAAAAAACGCCTTGCTGAGTTTCTTGCCGGAGTCTTCTCAGTTCAAGTGTATTCCGAACCGGTAGTAGAGTCTATTGTAAAACTGTAACTGTTGACGTTCATAAGTGCCTTATTAGGGCCTAAACTGAATAAATGAGTTTTTGATTTTGATTTGATTTTGAGTTCGGAATATACTTGAACTGAGAAGACTAATAAAGCTGAAGAGTTTGTTTGTTTGAATGTGCTTATCTCTCGAGTTACTGGTCCAATTCGAAGCTACATTATTGGGTACGCAAGTGGAACTGCGGGGAACAGTTAGTTAAGGATAAAGAAATTGTTTTATATTAGTGCACCATACAACTCATATATCTTAAAAGTGTTTGAAAGATACAATCTCAAACTTAAATAATTAACAAGACAAGGCTGATAATCAAATCAAAAACTCATTTATTCAGTTTAGGCCCTGGTAAGGCACTTATGAACGTCGATAGTTACAATCATTACAATAGACTCTCCAGAGCCATACAGCCAGCTGAAGACACTAATATCAAGTTTAATTTAAGACTAACAAGAGAGGACTCAAATGCTCTGGGGAAGGCTAGAGCCCTTTACATGATGTTAGCAATGCAGGAGTGGTCAGAACAGGCGGTAAAGTAGCTTCAAAAGGCAAGCAAATTTTCTTTATGATAACCAATTCGTGTAAAAAAGCCCTGCAAGGTTTGTTATATGTAATAATATCTACCTTTAAATCAGGAAAGGGTTTCTTTAAGTGTTCCATGGTATTAGCGGGTGTTAAACTTCTATCTTTACTCAGACATGTCGAACAAATGGAATTTTTGATGTTAACCCACTGAACATACGTCTTTATTTCCATTTTTATAAAACAATAAACTTTATATTTTAATAACGTTAGTTTGTCGTTTCGATATTAATTAATTGATAAAATTATACTCTCTTTGAATAAATTTTTCACGCACGCAAATAATTCATAAAGTAAACAAAAATTACAGACTCTATTTCACTATTTATTAATGAATGAATGACAGCATTTTTGTGTTGCCAACTCGCTTGCCGAAAACTGTACTGTAGATACTTCAAAAAAAATCGGATATTTCTGAAAATGTATTGATGCGAAATTTGCTCATAAATTAAGTTTACTAAATTGTCTATCGTATTAATAAAAAAAAATATAGTGTTATCGATCAAAAAGTAGCCAAATCATATCGCTAAAGTTGATTGACCCGTCGCGCGTCGTTCGAAATAAGGTGACGTCATCCACGCGATTTTTTACTTTAATGTCTGTAAAACGTTATTTTTCTGTCATTTTAATATGAATCTATATTTAATTGAGATCAGACTGCCAAATGACAAAGCTGTAATGGCAAATTTAGGAGAAAAAGTTGTTTGGACGTCGGTACTTACAGGTAAATTAGCATTTTTTTTTCATTTTTGTCGGTCTGGCTCATCTCCGAAACGATTGAACTGACTTTTACGGTCCATTACTATGCTTCTTACATAAAATTACTGCCTTACTAAATCATAATCGTAGCCAAAATTATACACTAAATACAACGAAATCATTTATTTCCATCAAGTATCATTTCGCGCGTGTTTCTCGTGCAATGCGCGTATGTGCGCGTGCAATGCAGTAGACTGAGCGAAGCGAGCGCCACACGTTGAGCACGCGTGCGGTCTCTCTCCTGTGTGGGTGCGTAGATGATTCGTCAGGATTTTGTTCGTCTGAAACAGAGAATAAAATTTAGTGTTGCCAGCTCATGGAAAAGCAATACCGCCATCTTCCTTCAACTGACATATATGAATGTTATGAAACATAATAGTGTTTTACTTTTTAAGTGAACCCCATGCTTAAAATTCATTTATTTACATTACACGTCCGTATTTGGGTCACCGACTTACACCGTTTTTGCCTTTTGAGATACAGAAACTCACAGAAAATCCTCTCCCACACATGTAGCATATCTTGTTTTTCGGAGGCAGTATACCCTCGTGTACTCTCCGGTTATGCTTCACCAAGTCTGCATTTCTTGTGAAATTCTACAAAACATACAAAATTACGTTTAAAACTGCTGTTTTGAAGTTATGATAAACTATAATTAACTTTTTTAAAAAGAGCCTTAATAATTAACTTCTTAAACTAAACCCTTCAAGGAAAATAATGTGTATCGTTGCTTATTATGTACTAGCTGTTCCCCGCGGCATCACTCGCGTTCCCGGGATAGAACCTTCGGGGATTATGTAGCTTCCTATTAGTAAAATAATTTTTCGAATCGAACCATTAACACCAGATATTAGCGCATTCAAACAAACTCATCAGCTTTATTATTAGTTCGAATAGAATATTATTTATTTGACAGTCTAAAATATGTACATACAAAATAAAAATGGTGATAATGATAAACAATAAAACAAAAGTATTAAATAACAAAAGTAAAAATAAAAAAGTACTGTCAAAAAGGAGACCGACTCAGCGTACATTTTTCAGCGGTCCCCAAGAATCAAAGGCAATATTAGGTACCTTATCACATTCTTCACACCTGTACTTGTAAAACTTGAGATGTACCAAATTATAATGATCTGTCATGTATATCTTCTTTGAGAAATGTTTGTCGCATCCAGGGCATGGGACTCTGTTGACAAATAATTAGCTTTAAAAAAAAAACAGTCAAGTGCGAATCTGACTCGCGTTCCGACGAAAGTTCCGTAAAGATAATTTCCTATGTTACCTCTAATACCATAGACTTCTTTTAAGTTGTCCTAACTTGTGCTGCAATCTAGAGGGAGGACAGACAGACAGGTACTATCTATAGTATAGAACTTTAGTCTTTTTTTTTCAAAATTTTCAGCTCAGTATTTTCGAAGATAATGGTGGGGGAATGGTAAATTTACACCTTTTTTTTAAATAGAACACTTTAAATTACTTAAAATACTTTTTTAATGGGAGACTAGCTTGCTAAAACAGCATTTATATGAGAGGGGGGAGTTTAAAATTAAGGGGGGGGGGGGTAAAATAAGGGGAGGATTTCTAAAAAAGGTGGGGTTTCTATAAAATATACTCAACACTTGATAAAATAGGTAGGAACACTTACCTAACACGCTTCCTAGGTTTATGTCTAGCGCTATTAGCCAAATGCCATCTGTATCGATACACATCGACATATCTTTTGTCACATTCCACGCAATAAGCTGTCGCGGGAGACGGAGGCCCGTGACGTATTTTATTGTGTAACCAGAGACCGTTGTAGCGCGCAAAACGTTTGTTACATTGCTTGCATTCGAAGGGAGAATGCTGTTTTCTGAAAGGTGTTACATAGTTTATTAAAGGAGGGTTTCCACCTGATGATCTGCTAAGCTGTGAGCAGATGAAGCTTTACTAAAAGCATTTTAGACATATCGACAGTGGAAAGCCGCCCTAATCCCACTAATATTATAAATGCAAGAGTTAGTCTAATCTATGCTAATAATAAAGCTGAAAAGTTTGTTTGAACGCGCTAATCTCCGGAGTTACTGGTCCGATTTGAGAAATTCTTTCACTAATAGGAAGCTACATTACCCCTGAAGATTATAGGCTACTTTTTATCCTGGGAACGCGAGTGAATCCGCGGGGAACAGGTAGTGTTTGTATATTGATAGAATAGCAGATTTTCTGAAAACTGCCCATGTAGAGAGTAAAAATAAGTTTCTGATTGTTTCGATGCGGTAGTAAATCTTACCTAATATGGTCTTTTATACAATATCTCATTTTGAAACTTATTCCGCAGTAATCGCAAATGAACTTCTCGTGCCATTCCTTAAAGTGTTTGAAAAAATCTCTTCGACCACTGTAATAAAGATCATTTTACAACCATTGAAACTCATTTCAGTTTAGGCCCATATTTCGAACGTCCGATTTTGAGAATAATTTTGAAGTGCTTTTATTAAGGTTACTAAAATTTTAATGGTAAAAGAACTCATATATTTTTTAATAGTTGAAAATCTGTCGCCAAGCACTTTTCGGTGTGTTCCGAAAGCTGCACTTGAGAGCCAGATCCTTGCTAGGTTTTGTGTACTTACCGTCATCGACCACATCATCCATGACCACGGTGAGATTGTGGTCAAATACAGGCCTATACTTATTCTATTCCTATAGATAGTAAAAAAATAAACTTTAAAATATAACAGTAGTTACTATATGTTAGATTTACATGATTATTTTCTCATTTTAATGATATAAAAAGCATACCCAAACTTTAGTTCACATTTCAAACATTGAAAAACTTTTCTATGTTCTTTCTTGTAATGCCAACTTGTTTCATTCACATCTTGGCAAGTGAACCCACATATTTTGCACTTGTATGTGTAATAATGTTTGTTTATATGCTTCGATAGATGTCGTTTCTTGCTGAATCTTGTTTTACAAATATCGCATATGTAGTTACCTTTTGTCTGAAATATTAGAATCAAAGAATTAATGTCTTGAAATGGAAATTTTATTCAAATAGGCCTTCACAGGCACTTGTCCATGTACTTTCAGACTCTATCGTATGGTTTAGTTAGAAGGTAGTTTTCTACTAACAATAACCGGCAATAATATGTGCACTCTCTCTTATAATTTTATTGCATACTTTTATTTGTATAATATTTGACATATATTTTAGGCATAATTAAGGCGAAGGAGCGAGTATAGTAATACAATATTTTTATGACGGAAGGAAGACTAAAATATGGTGCACCTAAATTTAGGGGGGGTGAAATAAAATAGGTACAGGGGTGATTTGTAAAATTAAGAGGGGGATTATTTGAACATCCATATCTCGAAGACCAGACTTATTTACATAGTTTAATAAACCCTAATAATGACGACATAGCTAGGTGATGAAGACCCTAACGAGCTTTGGCCTCACCTTATCATGACAATCATTATAATGTTCCAAAAACATACTCTCATCATTATATCCAATAATACATTTATCACATTTATACCTCTTCGATTTAAAATATTCGCTATCTCTTTCCCTCTCCAAGCATTTCCTTAACTCATCATCGTCAATATATACTTTCTTAAAAGTTTCATCAAACTTCAATTCCTTGTTTGTGATTATTTTGAATTTGGGTTTCTTATTTTGCATCGCCCACCGTTTAGCCCATTTATTTTCATGCTTTTTCTTTTTATTTATTTCTTTTTTTCTTTTAACATCCAAATCATTGACGGAATCATCATTTAAATAATCATCGGAATCATTGTTTACTTCCAAATCATTGGTTTTTATCTCCACTTCTCCCTCCTCTGGTTGTTGTATGTAGACAGGCTTTATGTCTGTTTGTATGTTTGTTTCATTCACATAAATAGTGTTGGGATGGGTATCGTTTATAAAAACTGTTGTTAGGTTTGATAGAGTACCATAAATGAAGCTCTGTAAAGATTTTAATGGATTAGTTATATTGGTAAGTGCATCACTAAAGATCCTGGAAAGATTTGGCCACAGCTGGTCACCGTTAATCGTTAATTAACGAAGTTTACATTTCGACTAACAGATTAAATTTTAAGTTTATCCATCAGTCGAACCTTAAAACGACTCGTAAACTTCCGTAAAATTTCCCCAAGTCTGTTAATTGTTAATACTTACTATTTAATAGAAAGATTGCCGTGCCACAATATACCACAGAAACTACACACCCCATTTAATATACACGTCTTTTTTTGTTCCTCATCTGTTATCTTCCAGAAACCAAACCAACTGTTATATAAGTACATTACATTTAGGTCACAGGGGACCGGCGGGCGGGGAGCTTTTTCCGCCAACGCGTTAGCTTGGCCATACAAAGAGGGAACGCTGCTAGCCTTCTGGGAACCTTGCCGTTGATTGGCAGCAGTGGCCGCCTCGAGGAAATTTTTTATATATAGTTTGTATATTTGTTGTAAATAACTGTAAATATTGTATATTATTAAAAAAAAAAAAAGAAAGTACATTACTTAAGCAGCAATATAAAAAATGCAATTTTTATTACTTTAACAGATTAATGATTAATGATGGCCAGCTATGGATTTGCCTCATATATATTTTTTTAACAAAACCTTTGTTTAAAAAATATATTTTTTAATTTTAACAATTTTTTTTTTAATATTTATTTTTTTTATATATTTTTTTTTTGGTGTTTGTTCACCATGAAGCTAAAGTATAATGTAAGGTTGACAGACTAGGAAACAGATTCATAAGTAATGATTGGGCATTTATCACAAATTTTTGTAGGAAAATGTCATTGTAAATGCCTGATACAACTTATCGGACCGTTTTCTATTCCGTAAACATTGACCTTAGTATATCCAACAGGGCATCGACAAGCATATCACAGCTTTAATAGATTTCCCTTTATAGTGGACAACCGTGTGACGACATTGAAATACTTTTGTTTCTGCAAATTTATTTTGAAAATGGAATGGAATTTATTGTGGAAAAAAGTTAGCTAGCTAGCTATCAGTGACCTTCCCTGTCAGATGCCCGACGCCCATATGGATATAATCTATTGTTTACTTAACTAATTGCACTAGGTGTTAGAGTAAAAGAGGCAAATTAAACTAACCTGGCCTTGATGGAGTATTTCATTTGCTTTCCGCACATGATTTTGGAAATGTACAACTTTCTTCAGTAAACAAAGGCATTCCCAACATAGCTGTATTGTATTTAAATCATTTGCTGTCTGAAATTACAGGAAATTATTGAGATTAACATAATATAATATATTTTGTTTTTTTTATATTAATATTACAAGGGGAACTTCCAGAATCCAGGATATATATTGCTACATGCAACTTATTTCGCATATTTACATCAGACTATTTAAAATAATAATTAAAAAAAAATTAGTTAAATTCGAGAAATGAATATTGGTCCTGTGACTGAAAAGGGGGGATAAAACGGCCTCTCGAGCAATATTGCTATGCAATTATAAATATTGCTCGAGCGGCCGTTTTAGCCCCCCTTTTCAGTCACACATATTCATATCTTGTATGTATTGGTAACTTAAATGAGCTTTATGATGATGAAGTTTAATTGAGTACTCTAATGTGATAGAACAGATAGAACAGCTTGAAATAAAGCAACCGCGCTGTACTTACGGCATATAAAATTTCAGATGTGAGTTTTTTGTAAATATCAACAAATTGCCCCAATAGAAACAATTTTCGACCAACGCTGAGACACACACGACACTGCGCTTGAGCATAATAACTAAATTCATGTTTTATTTCTTTTACTTCCATTAAATTCTTTTATTAGTCTCTAAAAACTTTAACTTTTGTAAAAAATAAATAAATGATTTTTAGGGCAAAGCACATGTAATGCTATAATTTTAAAATATTGTGCTATTTACTTAATTAATACTCCGTAAATTAAATACTGTATAGATACAATTTTATTAATTTAAATAGAATAAAAAATAAATTTATATTGACAGTCATCAATAAGTAGTAAAAAAAATGTAATTTAAAAATTCTCTTTGGTAAAATTGCTTTTTTTTTGGCATCACACTTTGTGTATTTTGCCAGTGTCAAGTTGAGTATTCAAGTAAAGTGATGTTAGAAATCATTTTCATCAAGTCATTGTCAGTCACGTAGTCAGTCAATGTAAGTTTTAGGGTTTTAGTATAATGGTGGACGTTCTACTAAAACTTTTCACCGACTTTTTGAGACCATTTGAAAAGCCACTATACACGTAATCATTTCACTTCACTGGTGCACTTTTTTGTATCTTTATTGGACAAAATACCACCTTAAAATATTCAATAAAACACAAAATACACAATTTTATGAAAATAAAATGAAAACGCTACTTCACTTCACAAGTTATTCTCCACTGGCATATCAATGGGCATATTCTCCACTCCACTACACAAAGTGTTTGTGATGCCTAAAATGCCAAAATAGAACAAAAATACGTCTCTCTACGTAGTCTGTGCTAGTATTATATTCTCTGTATGTCTTCTTCTTCTCCTTTATTCTCTTTGGTTGTTGTGTGATGTGTTTGTTGCATTTATTTTTATTTATAATAATTTTCTTGAACTTTATCGTGCGATTTCATATCAACAAATAAACCATGAATATACTAAAATTAGAAATTGAAAAGAAGCCAACACTTTGCCATGGATGTCTGAGCTCTGATAGACGACTTTCGTTGATACGAGACGATTCTACATTATTTTTTAGTTTACTAGGAGACCAGCATCAACTTACATACAATGTGAGTACATATTTTTAAGTTTTTTATGTGTTTTTTATCTTATTAAAAAACTAACCTATGTCAAAGTATATTGGTATACTACACTGGTCGAAGACTTTCGACTTGAGACACTGCGGTATTGTAGGATTGCGATGTGATTTTTTTGCCGTTGATTATATTCAAATTTACTTTATGACCTACTGTGATTAAACTGCCTTCTATCAGAACTAGTCTTAAGAGGTTTAAATCTCACCAGTGTGTTTCAACAGTTACACTTGAGAGCCATTTCCTTTCTAGACTTTGTGTCCTTACCACCTTCAAGTATGTCAAGTATGTGGTCAAAACAAGCATTTAATTTTTTTTTGCAGAACAACTACAGCATACTGATGTCTACTCTCCATATGTATCCTAATAATAATGCTGACACCTATAAATAATTGATTTAACACAAAAACATCACTATGCCTAAGAAAGTACTAAACCTTAATGAGAGTCCTAATGGCTGCTGCACTTTAGATAAACAAATTATCCTTGGCTCTCTTAAATTTTCAGGACTCAAATGACTTGACACTCTGCTGGGAGTGCATAGCGATTATGAAGAAAATACAAACATTCCAAAATCGTATACAAAATGCTCAATTTATTTTACTCCAATCACTATGTCATATGGTAAGTATTAATTAGGGAGTCAGCACACTTATCAACTCCGATAGGATTGCCACTGTATCGCATTTCACCGCGCCGTCAACCAGTCATCAATCTAATGTAAGCACGAAACAAAAGCGCAGCTACACGAAGCTAGCCGTAAGCTCGAAACCGTTTGTGAGCGAGGCTATTAGTGTGCGTTGCAGTAGGAAGTTTCTTACAAATAATACTAAACGGCTCAAGTTGATACGGTGACGATCCCTTTTCGAGTTGGTATGTGTATTGTGTGCTACAACCTTTAACCTGCTGGGCTACTGTTTAAGTTATGGTAATGAGGTTTCAGTTATATTTCTGGGACATGTAATCAAACAAGTAAATTAAACTATGAATTGACTCAGTTGGGTTCTAAATAGTATAGAATTCCAAATAATGGGAGCTAATTTAAATAGCTAGTTATTACCATTTGATTCAGACGGACAGATCAACAGACAGGAAAGTGATCCTATATGGGTTCCATTTGAGGTATGGAACTCTAAAAAGAGATTAACGCCTAAACGGATACTAGGTTTGAATTCAGCTATAAAAAGGAAAACAATGAAGAAACCAGTGCATGGTGATACTTTGCCCATACACATAAACCCAAACACCAACCGGTGTGTTCTAGCAACTGCACTTGAGAGCCAGTTCCCTTCTAGGCTTTGTGTTAGTTCGGCCTCATCATCACTGTGACTCTTCATCACTCTCAATGAGATTGTAGTCAAACACAAACCTAACAAAGTATATATATAATCAATGCCACTTTTCAATGTAATTTTATAACTCAAGAACGGCTGAACTGATTTGGCTGAAAATTGGTGGGGAGGTAGCTTAGAGCCAGGAGAAGGACATAGGATAGATAGGGGTAGGTAGGTCCCAGTTTTATTTTTGTTCTCAGGACAGGACAACGTCTGCAAGGTCAGCTAGTATGCTATAAAATGATATTTAACCATTTTCATACTTACAGGATCGACCATCCACACTATCAACTCTTTCGCTCACATACAAATGTAATTATGATGTTACAGTAGATGAAGATGGCAACACTGACACTGACAATAAAATTGAACTGAACAATTTAACTGATGAAATTAAACAAGAAAACAGTGATGAAGACAATGAGGTTTGTATTCAAATATGTATTTAAGATGGTGTTGCAAGCATCCATAGCAGTGGCGAAGGGTCCGCACAACCCAATTCCCATCAGCTTACCTTTTAGAAATCCCAGTCCCACATTTTCATCATTTCAAAGCCACTTTTATCATGCTTAAAATACACTGTAATTATAAAATTTTCGGTGTTTTTTGAAGGCTTACCCTCGCATTTCACCCCTTGCCACTGATCCATAGGCTATGCTATGGCAACCACTAGCAGACTTAGTAGCAAAATTCAAACTCAAAAATCATTTAGGCCCTGATAAGGCACTTAGGAATGCCTGAAGTTACAAATGACTACCATGGATTCCACATACACTTAAACTGAGAAGACACCGCAAGAAATTTTACATGAAATAGAAGTGAAAGAAAGAAACTAACTTTATTTCTGGCACACAAGAATATGTACATAAACAAAATTAACACGAAAGTACATAATACAATGTAATCTAATCTCTATAATCCTTTTTTTTTCAGGTATTTGACATAATAACAAAAGAAGAAAACGACTGCAGCGATACGGAATATATAGCAGAGATAACTATAGAAGAAGAGCCTAAAAAAAACAGTAACAAATGCAAAAATAGTGAACAAACATATTCTATTAAGAGATATCTGAAATATGCAACAGTATCTGATGGAGAGAAAATCGATTATAGTAATTTTAATAAGTATTATACTAAAGTGTTTGCAAGCCACACCGAGATGGAGGCGTTGACAATGAGGGATAGAAAACACATGTCATATGATAAATTGCCGTTTAAGTGTCATACATGTAAACTGGGATACATAAGGCGTGTGGATTTCAATAGGCATAAAGCTTGCAATCATGATGAGGTAAGGAAGGAATAATTTTTAAAAACAATTTTTTGTTTTAAAACTCACTAGAAAATTGGTGATAATTTACAAATGGCTCAGCGGATATTGTTGAACCAGGTAAGAACACTCGATTAAGACACCTTTCAAACAAAAAAAAACGGATAAGTGCGAGTCTGACTCGCGCTTATTTGGTTTGGTCCAGTAGTTTCGAAGATAAGGGGTATTTTTGGTGGGGTAATTTTAAATAACTTCAAAACTATGTATCTTAAAATTAATACAAAAATATATTTGAAATCCTCACTATGAGCCCTTTCATTTGATATAGTTAACTATATTGTGTGACAGACAGACACCCGAGTGATCCTATAAAGGTTCCATTATTTTTCTTTTGAATTTCGGAACCCTAAAAACTAAATCAATACCGAGAAGGCAACTGGCTCTCAAGTGCAATAACCGGAACACACCGGTAGGTGCTTGGCGACAGATTTTCAACATGAGGGTGGTACCTAGCCAGGCGAGTACTACAAACCCTACCACCATGCTATGGTTTCCTCACGATGTTTTCCTTCACCGAAAGCTCAGCTCATTGTAGGATTCAAGATTCAACAGAATCGGTATCAAGTATATTATTAGAGTCTGGGTGTAATTATCTATATAAGTATGTATTTACAAAAAAAAAGGTTTCCATAGTACAAGCTCTGCTTAGTTTGGGATCAGTGAATGTCCCAGGACAATATATTAATTTATTTTTAAACCTCCAGGCACCACCGTACCGTTGCACGCAATGTAAATCGACGAGGGAGTCGTTCAGCGACCTTGTAGAACACTGGAGGGTTCACACTCCCATGCTCAAGTGCAACAAATGCGGACATCTGGCGCGATCTCGCGGCGAGTTGAGGAAACACATGAATAGAACTCATTGTACTATATACACTTGTCATTCCTGCTGCGAGGAGTTTGGGTAAGTCTTCATCTATTTTCTTTTTATCACCAGACTAGCTGTTCCTCGGGATACCTTCGGGGATGATGTAGTTTCCTATTAGTGAATGAATTTTTCAAATCGGTACAGTAGATTCGGAGTCTATTAAATGCAAACAAACAATCAAATCTTTCCTCTTAGTAATATTAGTATATATGTGACTAATCTGCGAGCGCAGGTGGCTTTCAACTCAACCGGATAAAGTTTTTAGGTAACCTCGCCTGAGGGCACCACCTGTGGGGTACGGACCTCGGCTCAGGGCGTTACCGGGAGGGGGAGGACATAGTACGAGTTACGACTAATTGGGGGCGATCGGATTACTGGAGGCAGCTCGGGCTTCATCTATATATATAATACTAGCTTCCGTCCCGCGGTTTCATCCGCGTTCGCGAGGTGTAGGTATCTTATGTTTTCCCGGGATAAAAAGTAGCCTATATGTTATTCCAAGTTATGATCTATGTGCCAAGTTTCAACCAAGTTGGTTAAGTAGTTTTTGCGTGACAGAGTAACAAACATACATCCTCATACTCACAAACTTTCGTATTAATAATATTAGTAGAATGCGAAAGTAACTCTGTTTGTTTGTATGTTTGTTTATTACCTTTTCACGACTAAACCACTGAACCGATCGCGATGAAATTTGGCACGCAGATAGTCTATGCTATGGAGCCGGATATAGGCTACTTTTTTTTTTCGGTAACGTGGATGAAATCGCGGGGAACAGCTATTCTATCCTTCTAATGTTATAAACGCGAAATGTTACTTCTTCACGCTTAAACGGCTGGACCAATTTTGATGAAATTTGGTATGGAGGTAGCTGACACCCTGGATTAACACATAGGCTACTTTTTATCCCTCAGGGACGCGGGGAACAGCTAGTTAAAAATAAGCAAGCCCTTTACTATCTAAATAAATATAGGTATTATTTTTCAGGAATTTACGTGAATTTAGTAATCATTACAAGAAACAACACGAGCGTGCGATATGTGATTACTGCAATAAAACATTTGTTAAGAAGAGGTCATTAGAAATGCATATAAAGTGAGTTCAACATATAAATACCTATATATATACCAGCTGTCAAGGTAACGTATGGAGGAATAAGGTGGATGATTCCTCCATTGAAAAGGGAAGACCTTCCGCCAGGCTGTACTCACACTGGTGATGTTGGAATCCTGTATATATGCGAATGCGCGAACAAACTCCACTAGCGCGATGTAGGTTGTATGTAGATAGTGTTGATATATTGCAGCGCCATCTATCCATCGGGGTCTGAACTATGTGCCGTCTCTTGTTAAATCATTTGTTTAGACTATTTTTATGACAAGCGCATTGTCTGGTTATATTTTGTGAGGCACAGATAGCCGCTGCACACAAAATACAACCTTAAGGTGATCATGCTGCAATTTTGTTGATAGTACATGATTCTGGATCCTATAAATACCTTTTTTCTACACACAAATGTTTGTCTTGGATGGGAATCGAACCCACGATAGGTGATGTCTTAAAACAGACGGACAGACACACGAGTGATCCTATAAAGCTAAGGTTTCCTCCAAAAGCGCTGCCATCACGTAGCGACTGTAATACAGCGGTGAATGACGTCACGAGAACGTTGTCTATGTTAACCAAATGGCGCGGTTTCCTGGAGAACGGTAATAGACACCGTAACGTCAAAAAGCGGTGCCGCCATCTGCATGACGGCCGTCTCGACGGTGTCGAATGGTGTGTGAAAGATGGCCGTCGAACTCTCGGACATTCCACGTGCCTACGGCCGTCTTTTTGCGGCCATCATATTGCGTTCGTTTAAAGACGGCACCGCTTTTGGAGGAAACCATACCTTATGGGCTCCGTTTTTTTTTCTTTATAGTTCCGGTACCATAAGAAGTAGTATATCAGTTATCTGGTTGTCCATAGTACAAGCTCTGCTTAGTTTGGGATCAGATAACCGTGTGTGAACAATGTCCCAGGATATTATTATTTTCCAAAATTTAACTCATAATAACGTGAAACGGAACGCTGGTAAAATTAAATATCCTGGGATATTGTTCACACTCGGTTATCTGATCCCAAACTAAGCAGAGCTTGTACTATGGACAACCAGATAACTGATATACTACATATACTTTATTTTTTGTAAATACATACTTATATAGATAATTACACCCAGACACAGGACAAACAGACATGTAATAATAATATTAAATAATTGTTAATAATTAAAATTATATAATTTCAGACGTCACCACCTCCCCGCAGTTTGTCCGATATGCCATCAAAAGTACGGTCAGTACCGCACTCTAGTGAAACATTACCGCATGTACCACACGGAGACGCGTGCGGGGGAGGGCGGGGCCGCGGGGGGGGAGGCCGCCTACTGCGTCGAGTGTGACAAACAGTACGCCAACGTGTATCTATATAGGAGACACCTCTCGCAGTCTGTCGTACACACGCCGCCCAAGCGTATAAGGTAAAGAAAAAAAAACAAATTTATTTTTGACAATAATAAATAAATAAATATCCTGGGACATTGTTCACCCACGGTTATCTGATCCCAAACTAAGCAGAGCTTGTACTATGGACAACTAGACAACTGATATACTACATATACTACTTTTTTTTTTGTAAATACATACTTATATAGATAATTACACCCAGACACAGTACAAACAGACATTATGCACACAAATGTTTGTCCTGGGTGGGAATTGAACCCATGACCAGCGGCGTGATAGGTGGTGTCTTAACCAACTGCGCCAATTGGCTTGTCTAATAATAAGGACATTACTAAAAAACCGGACAAGCGCGAGTCTGAATCGCGCATTGAGGGTTCCGTAATTTCCTATGTTACTCTAAATACCATAGACTTATAAAGATTTTCCTGTAATTTATAGGTAAAGAATTAGAAACTGTATTTAAAAAAAAATAATTTGGTTCAGTAGTTTCGGTGATAAGGGTCCATTCGTCTAGTTTCTTAAATAACTTCAAAACTATTTATATTAAGTATTTGATATTCTCACAACGAGCCCTTTCATTTCATAGTAAGCAAACCTTTCTTTTAAATTTTCTAATTAACCTTCCAGAAATGACCCAAAAATATCCGATATGTAAGATAACTAATTGACTCAGGCGTGACCTTGCGGAAATCCATTATAAGATTAGATGGAAGACAAATATTTAGTAACTAATTCCACTTTCTGTCCGGCGGTCGACGAGTCAACACGTCTGCGGAGCTCAGTGTGTGTGTGTGTTAGTTCGCGTTCGTCGAGTAGTCGACAGTGGGTCTACTACGTCCTGATGATGCTTCGTGAAGAAGCGAAACACGTGTCGATTTCCTGTTAAGTTCCCTTGTTTTGGACTTGACAGAGAAGGATATATCCAGCGGAATTAGTTACTAAATATTTGTCTTCCATCTAATCTTATACGATATCTAGTCTGGCGTCGCTGACAAATAAAAAAAAAGGAAAATCTAGGAAAGTCGTGAAAAGCAACTCTTTCGCAGGCGAATCTTGTCCTTATTGACTTTAAAAACGTTGTTATTATAATTCTTATATTTTCCTGTCAAGGTTGAAATTTAAATAACATTTAAAAATAATAAAAGCGTAACGGATACTACTTGTTATAAACAAAAGCCATATGACAACAAAATTGTTGGACCAAATACGGACAGCGACGCCAGACTGGATATACAATGTTCAAATATATGAACCTAAAATATCATTAACATGTAAAAATATGGTATATTAGTTATGTATTCTATCTATCTATACTAATAATAAAGCTGAAGAGTTTGTTTGAACGCGCTAATCTCCGGAGTTACTGGTCCAATTTGAAAGATTCTTTCACTAATAGGAAGCTACATTATCCCCGAAGGTTATAGGTTACTTTTATCCCGGAAATGCAAGTGAAACCGCGGGTTCAGATAGTGTATAAATTAAGCATTTGTTTTTTATTGTAGAGTACCATGTCCTGATTGTGGGAAGCTGTTCAGTCGCAAGAATTACATGAATAATCATTACAGACTAATACATTCCAAGGATACGAAAAATTACTGTGAAATATGTAACAAGGTAAATATACTTGCAATTTAGTATGGCTCCTACATGCAATATACTTATCACAGGCCAGTTGGCGCAGTTGGTTAAGACACCACCTGTAGCGCCGCTGGTCGTGGGTTCGATGATTCCCTGTTTGTCCTGAGTCTGGGTGTAATTATCTATATAAGTGAACCTAAAATACATTATTTACAAAAAAAGTAGTATATGTAGTATATCAGTTATCTGGTTGTCCATAGTACAAGCTCTGCTTAGTTTGGGATCAGATAACCGTGTGTGAACAATGTCCCAGAATATTTATATTTATTTATTTATCATGAAATTTGATTATCACTTCCAACAATAATCACCTTAAAAAAAAAAGTAAAACCTCCTTCATAGACAATAAAATGAATATGTGATACAGAACCCAACGCAAGAAGAATGATTAGAATCGATACCGCCCCCAATTAGTCGTAACTCGTACTAAGCCCTCCTCCCAATTTACTAGTCAGTGTCGGGGGTTTCTTAAAAAAATTAATGTTCGTTATTTATTTATTTCAGTTTTTCGCCAGAGGCTACGGTTTGAGGGTACACAGAAAATATGTACACGACAAAATGCCGAAGCCAAAAACTAAGATGTGTGATATCTGTGGACGGGGATTTGGTGTAAGTATTCTCTTTTATTTTTGCTATAGTATTTGCCCAGTTACCTAGTAGTCTGTCAGCGTCCGGGGATAAATATGTTATCCCAGGTAATCTATCCACTGATCTATGTGCCGAGTTCCATCAAAATCCGTTCAGTAGTTTTTGTGTGAAAGAGTAACAAACATCTACACATCAAAACATTCACATTTATAATATTATTACCTTCCGCCCCGCGGTTTCACCTGCGTTCTCGAGGGGTAAAAAGTAGCGTATAGTAGGTAAGTAGTAGAGAGAGATTTCCTAACTCCACTCCTTTCTATTTTCAGCCACATCTAGCCCAGTTTGACTTTTTTAAGGTCTTCAGTCAGTTATTAACCTTAACCTCATTTATTTCAGTCAAAACGAATTCTGGATAATCACCGACGCACGCACACAGGCGAGCGTCCCTTCATATGCGAACACTGTCCTGCCTCCTTTGCGCAGAAAACCGCCCTGAAGAGTCATCAAAAAACTCAGCACAAGAATGTACTTACATAAAAACAAATGAACAATAAAAAAATATTGAATCAATTTATTGTATTTTTAACCGACGTTAAAAAAGGAGGTTCTCATATCGACTGTTTCTTTTTTTGTGTTTGTTACGCGATTACTCGGCCTTATGGGAACTGATTGTAAACATTCTTTTTTTTGTACATTTTAATTTATTCTAAAGAGTATACTCTTGAGATTGTCCTACTGTCACCAAGTCATAGGATTTGTTAATGGTTATGGCAAAAAACTAAAAATTTAAAAATAAATAACTTTCAACAAAATGAGGTGTGGCACTTCCTGGCAGAGCCACCATCATGGATCTGATCTGATATTCGAGGACAAAATAGCAACAGAATTGGAATTCAGATCCGTGATGGTGGCTCTGCCAGAAAGTGCCACACCTAAAAGAGAACCATTTTCAAAAACACGAACAGACAGTTTTGAAGTTTATTGTTTTAAAATTTGTGGGTTCCATACCATCTTCTAAATCAGTTTTATTTATAATGCATTTGTGATAATCTTGAACGATAACTAAAATAAAACAGTTGCTTAAAACAATTTATGCTTAATTTTATTCGTTCAATCATTATAATAATATAATTACAATATTCAGCCTTATCATAATTTAAATCTATATGTAAACAATATAATTAAGGTACTAAAATCACACCTGAAATTGAAAAATAATAAATATTACAATGAGGAATAATAACAAAAAAATCTAATTAGTCCGTCAATTAGATTATCAAAAAATATTAAATACGTATTTTTGATTTTGATCCGAAAACAAAAAATAACGAAGATACAGTGCGTTAAAATTTTCCGGTCTGCAAAAAGTGTACTAAAAAGTAGTTGTACAATGACGTTACAAGCCCCAATCCTGCACTTTGATGGGACTTATCTTTGTAATTTCTTATTGATTTGATAAAATAAAAAATACGTATCCAATATTTTTTGATAATCTAACTGACGGACTAATTAGATTTTTTTGTTGTTATTCCTCATTTGATTTTGGGAAATAAATGATATACTTTAATTTATACATTTCTTAATGGGAGTTCATTTGAATTTACTGTGAGTTTATCTTCAGAAAATAGTTCAAAAAGTTACCTGCCTTTTTAATAGAAACTGTACAATATTTTCAGTGGGGCAACCATGTGATTTTGTTGCCATTAATTGCAGTGGGGACCGGCGGGCGGGGTGCTTTTTCCTATATATATAGTTGATAGTATTGATAGTGAGTGTTTTGAAGAGAAAACAATTGATACATTAATAGTCCATTTTTCTGCAACACTTTGTTAAACAGTTTAGACTTCGATCAACAATATCATAGATTTCGGATCGGCGCAAAAAATCCGTCTCTGTAAATAACAGCTCACGAGAGAAGTGAGCTCTTATTTTGTTTTGTTTGAATGATCGTAAGTATTAGATAATATTTTGAAGAATTGTGACTTTATTACTAGGTGCTATGGTTGTAATTAGATTGAATTTAAAACTGTTTTAAAACATTTCTCTCCGTTTGTTAGTAAACAAATGCAGCTGTAAAAGTATATATTCATGTGGACAGCATTTAGCTTGGATTTTGTATGTGTCCCAATATCTATGATATTGTTGATCAAAGAGTTTAGACATAAAACCCTTGTAAAATTCAGATTTGAAATATAGTCGTTGCCTTACATCATTTGACAGAAAGAGCTGGGTGTCTTGAAACAGGGTTATACAAGAAGATAAGAGTTACATATATAATTTTTCCAAACAATAAGGCATTAAACTTGTCTAACCTATCTCACAATTACAGTTTCTCTATGAATAATGTGTGAAAGCACCATGTTAATTGCTTAAAACAAAGGTTCAAACTATAGAGTAGATCGCTACACTCACAATATAATGCTAAAACACATGCTAGACTGTAGACAATTACACTCAAGTGTGAACAATTACACACAAGTGTGAACAATTACACACAAGTGTGAACAATTACACACAAGTGTGATCAATTACACAAAAGTAAAGTATGTTGCCAGTTGCCAATTTTGTTCTGTCTATGCACTTCCAATAAAGTTAAATTATTTATTTATAGATAAGCAGCTTGGTATTCACTTTTTAAGCTTTTTAGTCCTTGTACAAGTTTTTAAGAGTTTTGCAAACTGTTTCTAGTAAATAAATGATCCAGCATTAATTCATAGAATATGCTTAATTGATTTAACTAATAGTTAGCTCAGTGTATTTTCTCCTGTGAGGATGAAATTTCAGAACTGTTGCATTTGTGACATACAGAGGCATTGAAATTTCAACTATATCATCACAAGTTTTAAATCTGATTTGAAACAAATCCGTGCAGCCAGGTCGGTATATACATTATTTTGGTGATTATTAACAAAAATTCATGATACATATACTATTTACAATGTCAATAATAAAAATACCATAGTATTCATTCCACTTATTTTAAATGTATGTTTATCTCATCCCATTGCCATGAGTCACCAAGTGGACATAGTGACCAAGTGTTACGAGTGGTTTTGGTTCAAACAAAGTCATGCAAGACAATGAGAAATTATAGATACCATCATCATTTACACGTAAATCCAATATTCTTCGGTTTCCTTAGAAAATTTTAAAATAACCAAGTCCATTAATATGAAACGGGTTGAACTTGAGGCATCATATTGGTATAAACACACTGATTCTCTACGGGTTTCATTTCTTGATGCATTTGGGGATGCGGCATCACTATGTTATGTAGCTGTTGTACCGGCGGTGGCGGCTGCTCAGGAGGCTTTTTATTCTTCTTCTCGCACTTTTTAAACTTAATGCCTAGCTTATTTAACAATATTAACCTTAGGGACTCCTTGCCACCACGGTAATTTAATTCGTGTTTTGCTGCAGCTAAAATCTTTCCTAACGTAGGAACTTCTTTTCGTACAGAATATCTGTTGACGATATCTCTAAGTGCACACAACTGGAAATAATCGAGCTGTACCTTTGTTTTTCGAACTCTTTTCTTCTTGGGACCAGTCATTTTTGTTTGCGTCGCTTCAGCACGAAGTCCGTCCCTTTTTATCCTCTTTATGGTACTTTCTGAAAGTCCAGTAGCTGCACAAGCTCGTTTAACAACGTTTTCAACAGGAAATGCGTAGCCTCTGTTCTGTTTCTCGCTTTCAAAAAACTTTATTACTTTAAAAATTATTTCGCGTGCTTGCCCATCTATTGCTTCTTTTTTCTTTTTTTCCGAACTTTTTTCTAACTTCGGTTTCTTTTCGTCCGGCGGTGGTAAAGGAGGAGGCATTTGTGGCATTTCTGGAGGGTTTACTGAGTTTACTGTCATTGTAATTTGGTTTTGGGGCTCCGACTGTGTATGATTGGTGTGGATCGAGGCTGTCATCGAAGTTACATCGTAAACGTGCATATTCATGATTATCTCTTTATATACAACACTGTAACGATAAAATTGTTTTAATATAACGTTATCATTTAATTAAAAAATGCTTTTATTGCTAAATATTTCTTGTTTATTTACGAAAGAATGAACAATAGGAACAATCAATGCCGCCATTTGTAATTTTGAGTTGACTATTTTATTTTTCATAGACAAACAAAGCAAATTAAATATGACAGATAGACAGACTATAAATTATAAATGCAGGGAGGGACTTAACGTTACGTTACGTAAAGATAGTACTTACGTTATAATAGTAGTGCTACCTCAGTGACGAGACAATTGTTACTTGACACCTTACTGTTCGAAGATAGGCTGTGTTTTCAGTAGATTTCAATAATTTTGAAACCGGTGTAAGGATCGGCCAAAAATCCCGCAAAGTTTAAATTTTATTAAGTTTTTTGCTAACTGCAGCTCAGTAATAAGTCGTGTTTGTCAAAATGTTATTGGCGACACAGAGATATGGCTATAGATTTATCTATGTAATCATTTTGCATTTTCCTACCCGTTATTTATTGAATTTTTCAAATTAGCGCGTTTAAACAAACAAACTCTTCAGCTTTATTATTAGTATATACTATATAGATTTTTATAGGGAGAAGGTAAATAAAATATTGTGATATTCGATAATATTTAATTATTACAAATTAAAAATTAAAGCTTTTACAAATAAGTTACGTAAGGACCATAGTTCCGACAGCTGCACTTGGGAGCCAGTTCCCTAGGCTTCATGTGCTTACCACCTTTGCCACATCATAAAAGTCATACATCGAGAAGCTCCACGGTCCGACGCTGCGGGTGTATATTGTGTACACGCTTGCGATGCGTGTATAGTGATGCGCTTTGTCTGAAGGTACACCCACAGATCTCGCACGACAATGGCCGCTCGCCTGTATGTATCAACTCGTGTTCGCGAAGACCCTTCTTATCCTAAATGGAGAAAAAAAAACTGTTTACAAACTAAACAAATTAAGGTGGATACTTCGGTTGGAGCGCGAAATTCAAAATTTATTACGTTTTTTGTTTATTGCAGCTCAGTTATAGGTCGTAAGTTTATCAACGTGTGTTTTGCGACAAGAACGGTAGAATATTAAATTAAAATTACATGAGTACCTAGGATTACGTACCCTAAATGCCTTGCCGCATTGCTGACAGATCTTGTCTCTGGCACTTTCCTTGACGCCATCGTGGGCCCGTCGCACGTGGCGCGTTATACATCTGCGAGTCGCTAGGGCCTGCGTATTATAATAATATCCTGGGACATTGTTCACACACGGTTATCTGATCCCAAACTTAGCATAGCTTGTACTATGGACAACCAGATAACTGATATAAATACACTGAGGTATATTACTACGTATAGAGAAGACACACATAACCACTATATTCCGTTCAAGTGCAGCCATCCGGCCGCACTTCACTTGGTTCAGAAAATTAGTGATAATTTTCAAACGGCTGAGCGGATTTTCTTCAAACATATCTAAGAACACTCGATTAAGACCTTTCAAGCAAAAAAAACTCGAAAATCGAAATCGGTCCATCCGTTCAGGAGCTCGATGCCACAGATGGACACAGAGACATACCTCTTTTTCTTCGTGGGTTGAAAAAAGTAAACATTACCTTTCCACATATAGGACACTTGTGCTGCGTCTTCCCCATGTGCTGGTAGTTGACGTGGTCTCTCAGCTCGCCGCGGGAACGGTACCCCTTGTCACACATAGAACACTTGTACCTAAGAAAGAAAATAAATTAAAATTTGTGGGATACTAGGCCTAAAAATGTACATGGAGAAAATAAAAAACAAAATAAGCAACAGAAAACAAAAATTGCCATAAAATGGTCGAAACTCAGCATATGCTGGTTGTTCCTAAACCTGGTCTTCCTGTGGGGTAATCAAGTAACTTTCTTGCAATCACTTTTAATTCATTTTTTATTGGAAACTGATTTCAGTGGAAGAATCATTTAAGGCGATGATAGCTCAGTGGTAGTGACGTCGGATGCCGAGACGAAGGTCCCGGGTTCGAATCCTATAATGAGCTTGAGCTTTCGGTGTAGGAAAACATCGTGAGGAAACCATAGCACGGTGGTAGGGTACTTTGTAGTACCCGCCTGGTTGGCTACCACCCTCAAGTTGAAAATCTGCCGCCAAGCACCCGTCGGTGTGTTCCGACAGCTGCACTTGAAAGCCAGTTCCTTTCTAGGCTTTGTGTGCTTACCATCATCGGCCACATCATTACTGACCACGGTGAGATTGTGGTCAAACACAGGCCTATACATAGTAAAAAAAAAACTTGCTTGCAATTAGTTTCATTATTGAAACTAGTTAAATATAAATACCAGATAAATCCATTTTTGATTGAAACCAAAAATGGTGTCTGGGTGTAATATCTATATAAGTATTTTATTTACAAAAAAAAAGAAATGTATATCAGTTATCTGGTTGTCCATAATACAAGTTCTGCTTAGTTTGGGATCAGATAACCGTGTGTGAACAATGTCCCAGGATATTTGATTGTTCAAAAACTCACTTGAGTATATCAACGCTAGCATGCGCCTGAGTGTACTTCAAATGGTGTTCATACGAGGCTCGACTCACGAAGCACTTGGCGCACTCCACGCAGCTGAACTTGTCCCTGTTGGAGTGGATCCTCGAGTGTATCTTCACCAGATCCACCCTGATCATCTTGTGGCAGGTGGTGCACTCCTCGCGGGGCAGAGGGCCTTGATGGAGTCTGTTAAGGAAGTTAGAATTTTTAATATTTCGTGCGTTTTCATTTATTACATCACGTATTTCAAGCCAAGAGTCGTTATCGGATATGCATGTTTTTTTTTAATTAATATAAGCTCTTTCATCTATAAAAATAACCAATATAGAAGCCATCAAAGATGTATCTCTTTCTAGCAAAACAGAACGTAGCATAAATAAATAAATATCCTGGGACATTGTTCACACACGGTTATCTGATCCCAAACTAAGCAGAGCTTGTACTATGGACAACCAGATAACTGATATACTACATATACTACTTTTTTTTTGTAAATACATACATATATAGATAATTACACCCAGACACAGGACAAACAGACATGTTCATGCACACAAATGTTTGTCCTGGATGGGAATCGAACCCATGACCAGCGGCGTGATAGGTGGTGTCTTAACCAACTGCGCCAACTTGCTTGTAGCAAGGAGTGTATATGGCCGTACTGTATTATGACGTCACAGTCCTTGTCGAAGTCTCTCTGTCTAATTATTAATTTAAAACGCAAAAAGTATCCGTTAGAAATTCAAAATGCAGGCTATTCTATTTTTATGGCTTTTATTCCATATACAAGTTCTGTTATTTTTAAAATTTATTTAAATTTCAACTTTGATAGGATAAGAATAAGGTAATAATTATAATGACAATTATCCTACTAATATTATAGTTAAAGTTTGTGAGTCTGGATGTTTGTTACTCTTTCACACAAAAACTACTTAACGAATTTGGATGAAATTTGGCACATAGATCGATCAAACCTTATAACATATAGACTACTTTATATCCCGGGAAAACATAAGATCCCTCGGGAACGCGGGTTAAACCGCGGGGCGGAATCTAATAGTCAATAAAGCGAAAATCGCCTGCGAAAAGGAAATACTTTTCGCAATTTTCATACTTATTTTTCTACTAGCTGTTCCGCGCGGTTTTACTCGCGTTCCCGAGATAAAAAGTCCATAACCTTCAGGAATAATGTAGCTTCCTATTAGTGAAAGAATTTTTCAAATCGGTTCAGTAGTTTCGGAGCCTATTCAATGCAAACAAACAAACAAACAATCAAATCATTCCTCTTTATAATATTAGTATAGATTTACCAGACCTCGAGTGGTTATTAGAAGGATGGTGTAAACTCACTGTTCGTGTCTAGTAAGATTATTCTTGAAGGCGAATCGTTTGCCACAAGTCGTACACTTGTACCCCTCCCTGTGGTATCTCTGCACGTGTTTCCATCTTTGATTCTTATTACTGAAAACATTATACTTTTAAACAATTTTTTTTTTTTTTTTCACACACGGTTATCTGATCCCAAACTAAGCAGAGCTTGTACTATGGAAACCAGATAACTGATATACTACATATACTACTTTTTTTTTTGTAAATACATACTTATATAGATATTTACACCCAGACACAGGACAAACAGACATGTTCATGCACACAAATGTTTGTCCTGGATGGGAATCGAATCCATGACCAGCGGCGTGATAGGTGGTGTCTTAACCAACTGAGCCATCTGGCTTGTCAAATAATAAAAGGATAATACGGGTCAGTTGGCGCAGTTTAAGGCTGAGATCTATACAGCGTGCTCAGACTTTACTTAGGGTATAAAACTACGTAATAAAGTAAATATTTGTGTTTTAATTTGTAGCCAAGTTTTTGGAAAGTCGTCGAATAGGTGCACTTAGGCTGTGCTTAGCACACTCAGAGAGATTCGAAAATTGCATTTTAAACCGACTTTGTACGGTAAAGTCTGGGCAAAGTCTAAGTGCGCTCTATAGATCTCAGCCTAAGACACCACCTATTGAGCCGCAGGTCGTGGGTTCGATTCCCATCAGGACAAACATTTGTGTGCATGAACATGTCTGTTTGTCCAGAGTGTGGGTGCATACTTACTATGTATAGGCCTGTGTTTGACCACAATCTCACCGTGGTCAGTGATGATGTGGCCGATGATGGTAAGCACACAAAGCCTAGAAGGGTACTGGCTCTCAAATGCAGCTGTCGGAACACACCGAAAAGTGCTTGGCGACAGATTTTCAACTTGAGGGTGGTAGCCAGCCAGACGGGTACTACAACGTACCGTGCTATGGATTCCTCACCATGTTTTCCTTCACCGAAGCTCATTGTAGGATTCGAAGCCGTGAATCTATATACTTAAGTATTTACAAAAAAAATTGTATATGTAGTATATCAGTTATCTGGTTTCCATAGTACAAGCTCTGCTTATAATAAATCTAGATTGAGTAAATTTTAAGAAAGTACTTACTCAAAATACTTATTACACTCGGTACATAGATATCCGTAAGGTGTCCGTTTGTCCATCATAGCTTGGTTTCGTCGCGGTTTTGAACCGGGTTTTACAACTTCTGGAGTTTTTCTTTGGCCCTGTAAAAAAAACTGTAGGTATTATTTTTGTATGTACCATCAACAAAGATGAAGCATGATCAGTTTTGAGACCTTTTCGCTTGCAGCCAGTGATCATAGTTTGCCCTGTCCATTGTTGACAATAAAACGGCCTCTTGTAAAATCTTCTGTCTAGACAATTTACTGACAATGGCAATCTACTATTTTATGACAAGCGCATTGTCTGGTTATATTGTGTAAGACACAGGTAGCGGCTGGTCACTGCACGCAAAATACACCCTTAAGGTGATCATGATTCAACTTTGTCGATAGTACATACTACCACGTTCCCGTGATAAAAAGTAGTCTAGCACTCGAGAATAATGTAATAGGGATGATGACAAAAAATCTAATTAGTTCGTCGTTAGTCGTAGTTCCGAAAACAAAAAATAACTAAGATACAGTGCGTTAAAATTTCGCGTGACGTCACGTCTTAGTACACTTTTTACAGAGAGATGACGTCACAAGCCCCCACTCCTGAACTTTGATGCGACTTATCTTTGTAATTTTGTATTGATTTTATAAAATAAAAAATACGTATCCAATAGTTTTTGATAACCTAACTGACGGACTAAACAGGATTAATTATTTTTTACCCAGTCATCATCCCTATGATTATTGGTTCATCAGTGCAAGCTAGTTATCTATTTAAGTATGTATTTAAAAAAAAAAGGAGGTATATCAGTTATCTGGTAGTCCATAGAACAAGCTCTGCTTAGTTTGGGATCAGATAACCGTGTGTGAAGAATGTCCCAGAATAATAATATATAACACCCCTATTTTTCGTTGAGGGCTATAAAGTAAGTATATCAGTTATCTGGTAGTCCATAGAACAAGCTCTAACCGTGTGTGAAGAATGTCCCAGAATATATAACACCCTATTTTTCGTTGAGGGCTATAAAGACCAAAAGCCCAGCTGCGTAAACATTTCCTACCTTTTTCCTTTTAATAGAAACACGAAGATTTCTCATAGAATGGCCACTTTTCAAATGTCTCAAAATATCACCTAAATTGTATGTCATGTAGTCGCAAAATCTACACATATGCCTTTCATAGTGTGTGTCTATATGTTCTTGTATTGAAACCTCTGTAATATAACTCAGACATATACTACATTGCTTGTGTTTTTCTTTCTGAAACAATGAAGATTAAAGTTACTGAAATGTAGACTTTCGACGTTGAGTTTCTTGCCGGAGTCTTCTCAGTTCAAGTGTATTCCGAACCGGTAGTAGTATAGAGTCTATTGTAAAACTGTAACTGTTGACGTTCATAAGTGCCTTATTAGGGCCTAAATTGAATAAATTAGATTTTGATTTGAGACTAGAAAACTTGCTGAAAACCACTGAGGTATAATACTACGTATAGAGAAGACGCCACACAGTACCGGCGTTAGGGTAGGACGCGGTAGGGCGCCAGATGTAAAGGGGCGCCAGGCCCACCTTTATTTCCGGTCGCTCATGAGCGAGTCCTGCTATCTCGAGTCTAAATAAATAAATAAATTCTCAAGTCTAAAGATAAAATGGCTATAATGTATGTTTCGTTCAAGTGCAGCCATCCGGCCACACTTCACATAGTTGCTTAACATCAGTGCTATGAAAATCACGCCGCCGACGATTTTCTGGTCGCGAAAAACTACACCTTTAAAGCGTTCTAGCGTGTTTAAATTGTGTTTAGAAGACTAATTATTGTTTCAGCGCTGCAGCTGTACTCATAAAATTGTGAATCGTCCTTGATTGCTCGGTCTCAGAGTCAAATAAAGTTAAGGTGGAGGCGTCGGTTGGAGCGCGAAATTCAAATTTTATCACGTTTTTTGCAAATTGCAGCTCAGTTATAGGTCGTAAGTTATCAACATGTTATTTGCGACAAGAATGGTAGTATATTTACTGATTAATAACAAAATTAATCATCAACATATTCCTCCAAGGTATATTACTGACATATACGACTATTTCATGAAAATGTTACTTAATGCATTTTTGAGATCAAGTACATAATATATGTAAATCAATATCATTTTTTAATATACTATTATATTTTTAATATAAAACCCGCAATAACAGCTCTTTGTTTGAAATAGATAGATTATGAACTAGTTCCCCCGGTAACACCCTGAGCCGAGGTTCGTACCCATTCGGGGGTGCCCTCAGGCGTGGTTACCTAAATGTTACCCGGTTGAGAGCCCTCTGCGCTAGCCGATTGTCCTTTTAACTTTAGTCCTTTTTAAGGCGATGATAACTCAGTGGTAGTGACGTCGGATGCCCCGACGAAGGTCGTGGGTTCGAATCCTACAATGAGCTTGAGCTTTCGGTGAAGGAAAACATCGTGAGGAAACCATAGCACGGTGGTAGGGTACTTTGTAGTACCCGTCTGGCTGGCTACCACCCTCAAGTTGAAAATTTGTCGCCAAGCACCTACCGGTATGTTCCGGCAATTGCACTTGAGAGCCAGTTTGCCTTCTCGGTATTACAATACCGAGTAACAGGTCAGCAACACATTGGCAATATCTCTGGTATTGCAAATGGCGATAGGCGACGGTAACCACTTACCATCAGGTGGGTCGTATGCTTGCTTGCTACCTTAGTAGTATAAAAAAAAGTCCTTTAAAAAAAATGAACTATCGAAAATAAATACGTTAAATTGTAAATAAAAATTTAAGTTAAATTGTACAGTTCAAAATGTATCGACAGTTTACAATCTCGAGAGATTGATTATAAACGGTGTTCACAATCATACGGTGACATTGCCAATAAGATGAATAGAAAAAACTTACCTCCAAATGCACATCCATATTATGTTCATCTAAATCAATTTGACTCTTATAACATTCTATACAAGATTCACATTTGAATGTTGAATCAGCGTAAACAACAGCCATCTTCCGTCTCTCCCTACTATCTAACATTTCAGTCTCAATCATTCGCGTCGTTGTAAAATACTTGTTATTACTACCAACTAAAGGTTGCTTTTTCTTTTTCACTTTACTTTCTTGATACTTTTTACGTTTTTTATATGTTTTTTCTGGTATATAGTTAGAATCATTATCTGATATGTAGTTGTTATGAAGTTCAGATAGAGGTACATCTTCTAAATCACTTTCGGTTTTAATTTCGGCGACTGGACCGCAATCAATGAAATTGTCTATAAATGCATCTGCTTTGGAGATAATGGTTTTGGTGTATGCTGCATTATGATGGCGGGAAAGATGTGAGAGGCAGTCGGTTTGGGAATTTGTCTGGAAAAAAAAAATGTTTATTTAAAACTAGTTTCACCTGCATTCCCCAGGGATCTTATGTTTACCTGGGATAAAAAGTAGCCTATATGTTATTCCAGGGTATATCTATCTATGTACCAAGTTTCATCCAAATCCTTTCAGTAATTTTTACGTGAAAGAGTAACAAACATCCATATATCCTCACAAACTTTCGCTATTATAATATAAATATCAAAGAGTAGCTTCCGCACTGCGTTTTCCGCGATCCCCTATTTTACACACTTAGGTATTTCATTTTCAAAAATCCTTTCTTAGCGTATGCCAGATTCAGATATATCCTACTACTAAGCTGCTTGTCAATAAATATATTAATACATACGTCTGTCCGTCCTTCAGCAATATAAGTCAACAGTTTCTGTGCCTTGCATGCCTGTATCCTGAACCTGCTGATCCTGGACATCACCGCTCTGCATTCCCAGCATATGAACAGATTTGCCGTGTCTTTGTAGAAACCTTCCTGCCATTAATAAAATAAGACTGATCAGAAATATATATATATTTTTTTTTTAATATCTCGGGACATCGTTCACACACAGTTATCTGATCCCAAACTAAGCAGAGCTTGTACTATGGACAACCAGATAACTGATATACTACATATACTACCTTAATTGGCTAATAATAGTCCATATTTATGAAATAAATTTAATAGTTATCCAATCCACATCCAACTAATATTGGAGTAGTAGTAGAGTCTAAAAATTGTAACTGTTGACATTCATAAGTGCCTTATTAGGGCCTAAACTGAATAAATGAGTTTTTGATTTTGATTATAAATGCGAAAGTTGTGAGTGTGAGGATGAATGTTTGTTGCTCTTTCACGGAAAAACTACTGAAGGGATTTGGATGAAACTTGGCACATAGATAGATCATACCCTGGAATAACATAAAGGCTACTTTGTACAATAGGGGATTGTGGGTAATTAGGGCACGGGGCGGAAAGGCTTTATTTCTTAAGTTACACTATATCTTCCAGAAAACCTATTTTGCTTGATAAAATAATATTATCATATTAATTACCTTATATATATTGTAGTAGTAAGTAGTATTATATTATACCTTGAAAACAGACTTGAAATATACCGAAAATAGGTACCTTCTATATAGAAAATAAACTTTACCTCTTTTTAATATTAATATAATTGTTTCACTGCTTATTATGTGCAATATGAATACAACTTACCCTATATGCCTCTGAATCGTAAGAGAGCAATAAATACAAGTTATTAACGCCATCCGTAAGCTTGCAAAGTTGGAATAATTTTCTGTCTCTACTCAGGCACGTACAACAGAGCTTTTTGATCGTTATTTCTGGACATTCGTCCATTATTTGTACACTTCATTTAATTATACTTAAATAAGGATATGTTTTGAGACTTTGTTGCTAATTGGGCTATAATTTTCGATGTAATTGCGAAAACTAATCAAAAACCATTTTCGCAATGTTTTGCTTATTTAGGCTTGTGTTGGGCTTGTGCAAAAAATATCGATATATCAAAATGTTGATATATTTTTCAGGAAATAATCGATTTATATTGTCGATATTTTGAGTATTAAATGATAATTTATTCTCGAGTATCGAATTTGATATTTTTTGAAGAGCTCAGTCTATACATGTGTACATACATTGCATGTATTCGACGGCGAACTGTTCCAATCGCCTTACCGATCACAGAGATTAGAAAAAGCTACTCCAGCTGCTAGTTTGTATTTATTTTATTCATTCTTGAATATTTTGATAGTACTTTTAGGTTTCTACGCCTTGGGGTAAAAATATCGATATTTCTATCTATCGTTTGCCCATCCCTAGTTTCGTTTGACAGAACCACAGACAGACAGAAGTATCGATTGAGTGACATTGGCTGCATTCCGAATGATGATAATATCGATAATTATCGATGTGAGCGCGCTAAAACGCGTACCGAATCACTTTTAGCGCGATAACGAAGCCTCGCGAAACGTCATCGGTGACGTCATGACATGCGCCATATTGCGATTACGACGACCATGGTCCAAACGTTATCGCCGTGAGCGTGGCTGTCAAAAGTGACACTTGTGTTGTGTTTTTGTTTTGACAAAGGTTTTTATGTGAGAATAACAAATAAAAATACACTGTATTGAATTTAGGGAGTCTAATAATTGAAGTTAGGGAGTACCAACGCGTTGATCATTAAGTTTTTAATACCTTTTTCGAATGTTTTAGTTGTAAATACTGTCAACGCGTTCACAAGCGTTCCGAATTATTGACAGTTCACAGCTCTTATAGATGTGATATTCGTATCGGAACGCAAATTATCGATATGAGCGCTAAGAACGATTATGGCATGTTTCGGAATGTACCCATTATTTAGTTTGACATTATTGTTTCGTTCAGAAACCGGGTTTATTATGATATTGCATTGGTCGGTAGAACGTGGGTAGAGCTCGGCACTTGGTAGTGTGACTTCGCCAAGTTACGGCATGCATTTTAGATTATTATAACAGTCAAATTCAAAATTAGATTTGATAAAACTGTTCAATTCATATTGACAAAATACGGGTTTAATTAGAATATCCTATTTTTCCCTCAAATATATTTTAATTTATTTCTTTGTTTGTTTGATGATAATTTAAATAAAACTTAACATTTGTCAGTACAAAAAATATATTTAAACTATCATACAAAATATCATTGCACTCTAGCGGCGTTAATAGCACTATGCAGCAGTTTATTATGCGTATACAGAGCAGCAGAGTGCGCGAACGTAGCGGGACAATGTCCACACTGCAGAGGACGCTCACCCGTGTGAGTTCGTATGTGCGACTGCAAGATTGTTGACGTCTGAAATAAAAAAAAATATTGACAATGAGCCTGGGCCATATAAGCTTAAGTCTATGATATTTATTTTTTAGATTTGAGACATACCAACAGATTTTGAACTATACAGGATGTGAGAGCCTATAGAAATATCTTCACACAGGCCCTAGGTCTAGTAATATTACTTTACTTGTAATGTAACTCTTCACAAATAAGGCCCTGGTTGTCTACCAGCCACCCACAACAGAGTTGTACTATTTTTTTTATTATAAATGCGAAATTTTGTGAGTGTGTATGTTTGTTACTACTTCACGCTCAAACGGCTGAACCAATTTTGTTGAAATTCGGTATGAAGGTAGATGACACCCTGGATTAACACATAGGCGTCTTTTTATCCCTCGTGAATGCGAGTGAAACCGCGGGGTGGAAGCTAGTAGATTAAACGACGCAATGCATTGTCGCGTTACATGTTTTGTGCTTTAGCTCGATTTTTACTTATTTTTATCACTTCAGAAAAATATTATAATATCCAAATACTTTCAACAACAATCATCGATTATATATTTTAATTTAATAAATTAAACAAAAAAAAATAACGTATCGATTAGAATAAAAACCCGTACCGTAAATCCTCTGCCGCAGTAATCACAGATTTTGTTTCTAGGGGGTCGTTTCTTTTCGTGGACAAAACTCTTGTGCTTCCTTAGCGCTGCGCTGTTCTTGAATACCTTTTAAAACAAAAATAATTAAAAGCATTCTGTAAAGGCCTGTAAGTTAGCTTTTATAAGTGAGAAAGACATTTAAAGTGAGAGTAATTAATTTTATCACATAAATGCTACACGGCCCATGGGCGTACCCAGCCGCCCTGGATTTGTCATGCCTAAGTGCATACCTGTTGTCGATAAAAGTTACGTTATCACGTTATGGCTTACTTTGCAATTACCTACTCTGATTTGATCCCCCTCCCTGTACTTAAAGCTGGGTAACGCTTTTAAACTATTGGAATCATTAAAGACAAGTAAAATGAAGAGATGTTAGAGATGTGGAGAAAAATAATACAGTTACCTTATTACAATCAGTACACTCATGTTTAGTATTCTTCAAATGCACCCAATCAATATGCTCTTGCAGGGAGCTTTTCGTCAGGAATTTGGCATCACATTCATTGCATATAAACCTAAAATTAACGGGAAACAATTACAACAGCCATCCATATTGATAATTTTAGAATAAACTCTATCTTTACTGTTTTAGTCTCTATGTACTAATCTTGCAACTTTTAGTACTACAGAAAAAAAATGTAAACGTAGATGAAATATAGGCAAAAGACACAAAAGTTATTTTTTTCTGTGCTAATAAAATATACTTACGTAAAAGAATACATTAAAGGCAGCCTTAACCGCGATCTTTTCATCTTATATATGTTTCGTTTTGACTTTTATTATGGTAGTAATTAAACCAAAAGTGCGAGTCGGTCTCCCACACAAAGGGTTCCGCACCATCGCACATTATTTTATATTCAACAGAAATACACATTCTGTGACAACAACTGTCTACCTAATACGGTTCGTGAGATATAGCCCACTGACAGACGGACGGACAGCGGAGGCTAAGTAACAGTAGTGTAGAATAAGCTTCGCAAACCTCCGATCACAATCCTTGACATGATTGGAGTGTGTCTTGAGATGGTGCGCCAAGTTGTGTGTGGTGCGGAAGTGTTGCTTGCAAGTGACGCAGTAGGCGTGGCGCGGCTTGTGAGCGGACGTGATATGCGCGAGGAGGCCCGACTTGGCGTTGTACACCTTGTTACATGAAGTGCACGAGTACACGCGGGAGGACTGCTTGTGAACTGTACTGAGGAGAAAAAAAGGTGTCTTATCTTGTCTGTGGCATTATGATAATGTTTAAACTTTTTAATTTTAGCTTCATAGTTATAAAAAACTAGCTGTTCCCCGCGGCTTCACTCGCGTTTCCGGGATCAAAAGTAGCCTATAACCTTCGGAGATAATGCAGTTTCCTATTAGTGAAAGAATTTTTCAAATCGGTTCAGTAGTTTCGGAGCCTATTCAGTGCAAACAAACAAACAATTAAATCTTTCCTCTTTATAATATTAGTATAGACTAGTTGATCCCCGCGGTTTCACTCGCGTTCCCGAAATAAAAAGTAGCCTATATCATTCGGGGATAATGTACCTTATTAGTGAGACATTTTTATTAATCTAACCAGTAGATCTGGATCTACTGGTTGTTGGTTTATTATTAGTATAGATTTGGCAAATAATCGCCAGTAAAAGGCAGTATATTTGACAATATTATTGGTACTCACTACATGTGAACTTTAAGGCCTGTAGAGTTAACAAATGTATTTCCGCAGAGCGTGCATTGTTCCTTCTGCTTATGTTTATCACGGTGATATGTGTAGCTGCGATGGGACCTGAAATATATAAGGAGATTTAATAAATATTATGGTACACTTGAAAAGAAACACTGTAATAGGAAAAGAGGAAGGAGTTTCCGTTAACGGTAATTTGGCTTTTTCCAGTGGAAACTACATACACCGTGATATTTTCTTCATGAAAGACAAATTCAAAATTCCGGCTCAAAATGATGAATCATGCAAGGGAAGTCATGTGCCTAAAGTTATTCAATAATTACTGAATAGTAAATGTTCTGTTGTTTACAAACTAATATTAGTCACCTCTCTTTCTTATAAACATTATTGAAAAAAGATAGAACATTTTTATTGTTATTAAATTAGTCCATGCCATTGTAATTTACGGGAAAATAGCAACTGTGCGAAAAAAATCACGTATATAAGCAATTTTTTTTACTGACCGTACGAATTTTATTAATGTTTTTTGTTAGAAAGAGATAGTGAGATTAAATTTGTTTAGATTATAAACAGAATTGGGGTCAATTTCTTACTCAGTAACGAATCCACAATCTTGACATGTGAACTGTATGTTAATTTTGCCGTGCCTCTCGTTATAGTGCTTCACAACTGAATACACATTGTTGTTACGTTTGCCACACTCCTTACATTCATATCTGAGGAAATACGACTCATTTAAAACATTTGAAGAATAAAAGGAGGTGTGGAGTAAGCACACATGCCTAACTCAGTTTATCCAAAAAAAATGTAAATTTTAAGATTAAAAATTTAAAGAAACCCTCGAAAAACATTAGTAAAGAGGTGATGATCTTTAACACTCTCGATTAAGATACCTTTCAAACAAAAAACTTAATCAAAATCGGTTCATCCGTTCAGGATCTATGATGCCAAAGACAGACACACAGATACATACTACAAACTTATAACAAAATAGTATTTATAAAGCGGAACTAGTTACTTGATGTTTGTATTTTGTATAATTTTGTAGAGAATTTCCGCCAGTATATATGTTCCTTGATTTCTGCAAGGTCACGCCGCTTTTAGTTCCTTTGAAAATACAAAAAGCGCATTACTCACCGTCTTACGTGTCGTTTTGTATGCTCCTTATACGATGTTTCTGTACTTAGCACTGACTTACATATATCGCAAACGAAGCTACCTTTTTTCTGGAAAAAAAGTAATCTCATTAAAACAGTACTGTAAAAAATAGTACTCTCCAGAATATTGAGAAAATTTATTGAACCTGAACTAATGCGGCCATCGAGAGAACGAGTTTCTGCTTTCACCGGAGACTTCCAGTGAAAGTCCAATTAAAATCAGATTTGCCATTTTCGACATAAAGCTTGCAGTTGAAAGGCATTTAGAGCAAAAAAAACTAGTCTATTCTCACACGTACCAATAGATATAATTAAAACGACAAGTTAAAGCATGGGAATTTATAATTCAATATAAAATAATGTAGTTTCTTTAACTCACATGACCATGCCTTTTTTCCATATGCTCCTTTAGAGTCATCTCATGATCAAATCCAGTGATGCAGCTTTCGCATTTGTACGGCAGATTTAAATAGGCTTCTTTCTTGGTCTCCCTAATTCTTTCTTCCGTCAACTCTTCTTTACTTAGAATAATAATTCTAATTTTGCCTTCGTATTTGTCTTCTATAGTAGTTCGTTTTTTAGGTTTTACCTAGAAATGTAGCAGTAAAAAAATTATCCACAACCTTCACGTGAGGATTTAAATATTATCTTCAATGAAAAGTAATTAGACCTACTGAAACACCTGTCAGTATAGAACGTCGGGAATAGCTTTAATCTTAAATCATATCACTAATATAAGGTATACTAGCGACCCGCCCCGGCTTCACACGGTTTTTCTTGGCTTTTCTGTACTATATGTGAAGCGGCCAAAATTTTATACTTAACCGCAAACGTGGAGCGTTATGCGCCCTAAGGCTTGTATGGCGGTAATTAATGGAAAATGATAATAATAAAGGGAGTGGACTGTATTTTTGAATCGTTAGGCACACTGGTATCATAGTACAACGACGAGCGAATACCTAAAAGGTATAGGATATTAAGGAATCCACGCACCTGATGCTCCTCCTGGGTCCTGGATTGTCCTGGGCACCTATAGCACGGCTCTTAGCCGTCAGAATGAAGCACTGACCACTGATTATGTAGGTTTGATAACACACGTATATTGTATAGTATTTATTATATCTAATTTCACGTACTCGCGGTAGTTTTAGGTGCAATAAGTTTCACTGAGATGCGTTCTTCAGCGATTTTTTCCTTGACACTGACTTTTAGGTCGTCAGTTCAAATGAAGCTAGTTGTCAACGTGGAGGAATAAAGGAATATGGCGGGGGGGTGAAAAGGATAGCATCACCCAATATGCCTATTTTACCATGTGTGCGAAAGTGATAGACTATATTAAGAAAAAATGCAATCAAATACATGAATGCCATATATGGCGCTAACATTCCTCCGGCCTTAAAGGGTTGCCTTTAAATATAATTATAATTAAATATGCGGTTAAATATAAATGCGGTAATATGTATGTGCGGATGTTTATGTGCGGAAGAATATATCTATATACAATATATATGGTAATATGGTTTTTTACTAATTACTATAACTATTGGGTAGGAAGGGGACATAACTTTACTACCGGACGAAGGTAGCTTCCCTTTGACGTTTTTATTGTGACAACTCGAGTAGTGCCATCCTTAGAAGGATGAACCCTTTCCACAACACCCAAAGGCCAAGAAAATGGCGGAGCATTATCCGTTTTGATAATCACTACTGTTCCTTCCTGTATAGGAACAGAAGGGACATTCCATTTAGCACGCGACTGTAGCTGGTGCAAGTATTCCACGCGCCAGCGTTTCCAAAAAGACTGAACTATACTATCCAATAAGCTATGTCTTTGTAGTAAGTCCTTCGGATTAACTTCGGGCGCGGGTAGCGATGACAGTGGCACAGTTTGCAAAAAGTGAGCCGGTGTAAGAGCTGAAGGCTCTGCGGGGTCACTACTCATAGTTATTAGCGGGCGCGAATTAATAAGAGATTCTACTTGAGCGAGTATAGTGAGAAGCTCCTCGTATGAAACTATTTGCTGTCCAATAGACTTAAATAAGTGTGTCTTTATAATTTTAACCATACTTTCCCAGCATGCGCCCCAGTGCGGCGCAGCGGGTGGAATGAACTTCCAATCTACACGATTCTCAGAAAGTTCTACCTCCAGATGAGGGCGTAACTCATCCAAGAATTTGTAGAGGTCGCATAGATAAGAGCGTGCTCCAACGAAGCAGGTTCCATTATCTGAATACATGCATATTACAGGTCCGCGTCTAGAAAGAAAACGTTTGAACGCATTTAAGAAGCTGACAGTACTGAGATCTGTCGCTATCTCAATGTGAGTGGCACGGGTTGTAAGGCAAGTGAAGATACACAGCCAAGCTTTACGGCTCTTCACCCCCCGGCCACGAACCGGTGTGTACTGCAGAGGGCCTGCATAATCGCACCCAACATGCGAGAAGGCTTTATCAACTTGATTAACACGCTGACTGGGTAAATCAGCCATAAGTGGAAATAAAGGACGCGGTTTCGACTTAAAGCACACGTTACATTTTTGAATGCGATGGCGTATAATGCGCCGTGAAGCCAAAATCCAAAATTTATGCCTCAATAAGGACATCAGAAGCTCTGGACCAGCATGCAAATGCTTGCGGTGATAGTAGTCAACTATCAAATCAACTACATGGTCGTGACGCGGTAAAATACAAGGGTGTTTATGCGTGTATTCCTCGGCAGAATTTGTCAAGCGACCTCCGACACGAATAATACCGTTACTGTCGAGAAAAGGGCTTAACTTATTTAAGACGGGTGAGCAAAATTTTGATTTAATTAAACTACATTTTTCGTTAGAGAAATAAATGTCTTGCACGACGCGAATTAATTTATTTTCTGCAAAATCTAAGTCTGCGGCCGATACAGGATTACCACGTGGTAATTTTTTCATGAAACGGTAAAGGTAGACAATTACACGTAACAACTTAGAATATGACGAATGTCGTAGCGCAAGCGTATAAATCGGGGAATCCTCTGGACTAGTCGTGAGGACGTGCGCCTGGATACGCTGTTCAGGCGCATCCGCGCATTCATTGTCGTCGAATTTATTTAAGGGCCATTCACTTGGGTCGCAAGTGACCCAGGAAGGTCCACTGTACCATAAAGGATGGTCAACTAGCTTGTCCGGGGTGAGGCCACGAGACAAGCAGTCTGCGGGATTTTCAAAGCCAGAAACATGGAAGAATCGACTCGCGGGAATATTTTCTGTCAGTTTTACAACCCGATTGGCGACAAAAGTCTGCCAGCGATGTGGAGACCCGTTTATCCAACATATCACAACCTTCGAATCACTGAAGGCAAATACGTTATTAACGGGATAACGCGGGCTTATAATGTCTAAGACTTTGCGAAGTAGCTGTGACAACAATACCGCGGCGCAGAGTTCCAATCGTGCAACAGAGACAACCTTTACAGGTGACACTTTAGATTTTGCGCACACTAATTTTACAGTATATTTATTGCCTGCGCGGATTTGTATGTATACTACGCCGCCTAGGGCGCGTTGGCTAGCATCAGCGAATCCGATAAGGTTGACTTCACAACCCTGCACAATGCCCAGATGTCGTGGAATACACAGTTTGTTAAGCGAGGGAAGCTCCATACAAAACTGCTTCCAACTACCGACAATATGGCGGGGCGGTTCGGCATCCCAATCACACTTTGCGAGCCAAAGCTCTTTAATAAGAAGCTTGGCGTACAAAATGGCGGGAGCCACCAAACCCATGATGTCCCACAACCGTGCTATCGCGGACAATATCGTGCGCTTAGTGCACTTATTATCAGGGGCGGCGACAACAAAACGAAAACAATCACAAGATCTATCAAAATATAGACCCAGAATTTTATGTGGAACAGACTCTTCGAACATTTTGTCATGAGAGCATTTATGCGTATCTGGTATGTGTCTAAGGACCGCTTCAGAATTGCTTGACCATTTGACTAGGTCAAATTGACCCAGTTTGAAAAATTGGATTAACTCATCACTAATCGTGATGGCTTGCGTAATAGACATGACAGAAAGAACTATATCGTCCATATAAAGGAACGAAGAAGCAGCAGCGGCTGCGGCGGGGAACTTATCTCCTTCATCAGTGACCAGCTGACGGATGACACGCAAAGCGTGATATGGACTAGACTTTAGTCCGAAACATACGCGGTTGAATTGGTATACAGTAACTGGATCGCCAGTACTAAACCGATATAAAATTCTTTGAAACCTACGGTCAGGCTCGCGTAAAACTATTTGAAGAAACATCTGACGACAGTCAGCTGAAAGTGTCACTTCAAATAGGCGGAAATTTATGAGGATGCTAAACAAGTCTCCTTGTAAATTAGCACCTGCGTGGAGAAGATCATTGAGTGAGTGACCAGACGAAGTCTTACAGCTGGCGTCAAGAACGCAGCGCAGTTTAGTCGAGGATTTGTCTTCCCTGAATACACCATGATGTGGGATCGTATATGAGGGTCGAGCGACGTCGTCATTACTTATATTAATAGGACTAAGGTAGCCCTTATTTATATAATCGCGTATAACTTCATTGTAAGCGGCGCGGGTATGAGGCGAAATATCTAACTTACGCTCTAAGCAATTGAGACGTCTAAACGCGGCGGTGTAAGAATCACCTAATAGACATGCGTCATTACGAAAAGGTAAGGCGACGACGTATCTACCACTTTCTTCTCGAACGGTGGTAGCTCGGAAAAATTCTTCACACTCAAAATCATCAGGACTTAGAGTGGGCGGCGCGGATACTTCTTCAAGCTCCCAAAATCTCTTGAAGAGCGTGTCCATCGAGTCATGGACAACGTTGCAACACAAGGTTGAAAGATTGTTTTGAACGATCTGTGATGTAGGCGCGGAACCCATAATCACAAAACCTAAAACAGTTTGAATCGCGGGTGGAACATTAATGTAGTTACTTTTAACTATTACAGGTAACAATAAATGAGACAAAGTTGACGCACCGATTAAACAGTCGACCGGTCCGGGAGTCGCGTAATCTTTGTCGGCGAGCGGGAGCGACTCGAGATGTGTGAACGCATCTTTATCTACTGCCGCCGATGGCAGCGAGTCGCTTATGCGATCAATTACGAGCGAGACGAGATCAAAATTAATATTTGTATTAAATCGCGAATGTAATCTCAAATTAACTGAACCCTTAACTTGCTTTTCGGAACCACCAATACCTTTGACCACCGTTTGCGACGGCGTCATATGATCTAATAATCCAATACGCTTACAACATTCATAAGTTATGAAATTACCTTGAGACGCGCTATCCAACAAACAACGTATTATTTGAGGTGTGTTGTTCGTATCGTATACTACCACTTGAGCCGTAGCCAGCAACACAGTAGAACAGATAGATGTACACTGCCGGTTATCAGTCGGTGAATCAATGCGCGTGGGAAGCGAGGCAGCAATGGACGTTGTACAGAGCGATAGATCGCTACGTTGCGTTATGTGCGGATGACGCGAGTCAGTCGCGACGGGGACGGGTTCCCATGGCGTAGTGGTGAGATGCGCGGCTGCTACAGGGTTCGTAACAGGTTCAGTAATCGATTTAGCGTTATTGAAATGCAACATAGAATGGTGTCGCTGATTACAGGTACGACATTTCAATTTAGACGAGCAATTAACAATTTTATGCGTACGACTTAAGCAGTTAACACATGCGTTGTTATTTTTTATATGCTTAAATCGTTCAGCAGGCGAAAGTTTTTCGAACGCGGTACATTTATAGTAGTGATCGTGAGTAGCATAATTACACAGCGAACATTTGTCAGAAGCCGAAGTTGTGACGTATGACTGTGGATTCGGCGGACTAGTAGTCTTAGCACGGGGCTTAGGACTGGACCTATTTGAATGGTTACAGCCACCTGCAGATGCAGACTGTGTTCTCTCGTAAATGCGACACTGACTCTTAATAAAATCAATGAAATTATCAAGTGTGGGCACTTTTGTATCACGAGAATACATTTGAAACGCTCGTACCGTTTCCGTATCAAATTTTTGCGTAGCTACATGCAGTAATACAAAATCCAACAGATCATCGATTTTCAATGATTTTAATGAGTTAATAGCGACAACAAACCTATCGATAAACAATTGGTAATTAGATGCAGATGGGGAACCATTTAATTTAAGGTTGAGCGCTTGATCTAAATAATTAGATCCTAATAGCCTGACATCTTGATATTTATCGAGAAGTGTTTGGTAAATAACTTTATAATTTTCGGCACTCGGTATTATACCAGCAAATGTAGACTGGACGGTAGGTGACAGTTTTCCTATTAGATAGTACAGTTTGTCTGCGTCTGTAAGCGAAGAATTATCGTGCACTGTGGCGTTAAAACTAGCGTAAAATAACGGCCAGTTATTCAAATTACCATCAAATGACATAAGCTGAATTTCTGGTAAACGCGTCTTAGCTTTGGGAGTTGTCGAGGGCTCTGATGTAACCGTGGGTTTCGTAAACTTCGACTGAACCTGCCTGATATAACAATATAGGTCTTCGAACGAAGAATAACACTGATAAGAAGGAGTAGCTTTGGGGTTACTCTCCAGAAGCGTCTCATTATACTCATCGAGGACGTTGTGGAAACTAGAACGTATATTATCAATCGTCACGCACGAATTCAAAAATGTCTCTTGAGACTCTTCTGAAGCTTGAGCCACTTTCGCTAATTTATAAACATCATTGATTCGTTCATAAAGAGCGTTTCGTTTAGCTTCTAGAACAGTTAAGCGCGGGGTACAAGGAGAAGCAACCTCCCGTTCGCGAGGCATAATGATATTAGTTTATCACAGAAGTACCTATTAAAAATACAATATGTACAACTAACTACCGATATAGCAAACTGCACGACTACTTCGTAGTATTACGGCGACTGCCTACACAGCTATAATATATGTATATAAGTATATAAATACCTAATATTAAACTATATAAACTATATTTTATAAAGGCGCGGGATTAAATTATATTATAATGAAATGAGTACGTGAATTCATAAATATATAAATATAAAATAAATATCACTTATAATGTATATGCCTAAAGGGGCGGGAACGTATTTATATAAGTAGTCCAAAGGCAACACTTTTATAAGGGCGGTGCGTATAATATAGATGTAATGCAGTTAGCATCTACAGAAAATACATGGATATCAAACACATAAAATAAATTTATTATTTTTATGAAGGTAAGTGGATAAAAAGTCGTGGATAACGTACGTCGTACGGATTGAAATTGATACGTAATAGAAATGAAATTCTATAAATAGAAATGAAAAAGGTACAAATTTTAATAGAATCCAGTGAGATGGACCAAATGAAGCGGCCAAAATTTTATACTTAACCGCAAACGTGGAGCGTTATGCGCCCTAAGGCTTGTATGGCGGTAATTAATGGAAAATGATAATAATAAAGGGAGTGGACTGTATTTTTGAATCGTTAGGCACACTGGTATCATAGTACAACGACGAGCGAATACCTAAAAGGTATAGGATATTAAGGAATCCACGCACCTGATGCTCCTCCTGGGTCCTGGATTGTCCTGGGCACCTATAGCACGGCTCTTAGCCGTCAGAATGAAGCACTGACCACTGATTATGTAGGTTTGATAACACACGTATATTGTATAGTATTTATTATATCTAATTTCACGTACTCGCGGTAGTTTTAGGTGCAATAAGTTTCACTGAGATGCGTTCTTCAGCGATTTTTTCCTTGACACTGACTTTTAGGTCGTCAGTTCAAATGAAGCTAGTTGTCAACGTGGAGGAATAAAGGAATATGGCGGGGGGGTGAAAAGGATAGCATCACTCAATATGCCTATTTTACCATGTGTGCGAAAGTGATAGACTATATTAAGAAAAAATGCAATCAAATACATGAATGCCATATATGGCGCTAACAATATGCATGTATTATACATATAAAACTTCCTCTTGAATCACTCTATCTATTAAAAAAAACCGCATCATAATCCGTTGCGTAGTTTTAAAGATCTAAGTATACATAGGGACAGACAGACGGGAAGCGATTTTGTTTTATACTATGTAGTGATGTAGTGATAGTGATAGTGATAGTGAAGTGATGATGGTACCTGAACAGATTAGGATGAAACATCGCACATTGATAGATTATGTTACACCCTGTCCCTGAGGTTACATAGACAATACTTTTCAGATCCCCAGGAACATCAATATAACGTAGGTGATTCAAATCAAATCAAATCAAAATCTCATTTATTCAGTTTAGGCCCTAATAAGGCACTTATGAATGTCAACAGTTACAATTTTTAGACTCTACTACCGGTTCGGAATACACTTGAACTGAGAAGACTCCGGCAAGAAACTCAGCAAGGCTTCTTTTTTTGTGGATCTTTTTTTTTTTTAATTTATGTAATTACAGTTGTTGTTTTAAATATACATAAACTTCATACAATTATCACTTGGCCAGGGGGCTGCAAGTGCAGAGGGAAGCTACTACAACCATATATTCTTGTCTTCTATGTAATGAGCCACCTTATAGTAGGCCTTGTCAATCAACTTATGTTTAACATACTCTTTGAATCTATTATAAGACATCTTAGTTACTTCATATGGGATTTTATTATAAAAGCGAATGCAGTTCCCGAGAAAAGACTTATTGACTTTCGCTAGCCTGAATCTAGGTGTAACAATTTTATCTTTATTTCTTGTATTTAGGTTATGGCGGCTACTGTTTGTGTCAAATAGATTTAAATTTTTACGGACAAACATAATATTTTCAAAAACGTATAGCGACGGTAAGGTTAAAATGTCAAATTCCTTAAACCGAGTTCGTAAGGATTCGCGAGGACCCAAGCAATAGATTGCACGAATGGCCCTTTTCTGCAAGATAAAGATAGATTCCAAATCCGCAGCCGAGCCCCATAGCAGAAGACTGTAGGACATTATACTATGGAAATATGCAAAGTAAACCAACCTAGCTGTAGCCACATCTGTTATATGTCTAATTTTTCTAACTGCAAAAGCGGCGGAACTCAATTTACTAGCTAAGCTTTCTATATGAGGACCCCATTGTATTTTACTATCTAATGTTATGCCGAGAAAAACTGTCCTATCAACTAGTTCGAGTCTAACATCATCGACTAGGACATGACTGTCATTCCTAGCAACATTGGGGAGAGTAAACCTTCAAAACCGTTTCTTAAAACAATTTATAAAACGCGCCTCACGCAGATTTTTCAATACCACCGTTAATCACCGCAACCCTCTTATAGTGAAAGCCGCAACCTACACGCCGTCCCGTATACTCCGTATCCTTAGACCAAGGCAAACCCTCAGCGAGCCGGACGACCCCATAACATTAGCTCAGATCGAAGCTGACGAAGCCCGTAAAAGTAGACGACACACTACACAAAACCGATTACGCTACCGCCCTCGACGGCGAAGACCGCCGCGACGTCCCACTCAGTCTCGTCCCGTTCAAGCGGCCCGAGCTGCTAGTAATCCGACCGCCCCCAATTAGTCGTAACTCGTACTAAGTCCTCCCCCTCTCCCGGTAACGCCCTGAGCCGAGGTTCGTACCCCATTCGGGGATGCCCTCAGGCGTGGTTATTTAAATTTTACCCGGTTGAGAGCCCTGTGCGCTCGCCGGATTGTCCGGTAAGGTTTGTGTAGCCATAAAAGGCTACCCACTTTAGTCCATTAAAAAAAAAACAATAAAATGTATATAATCCAAAACGCACATCATAACTCTGTTGGGGATAGCCTTACCTTGTTAGTCTTACTTTTCTTTTTCTTCGCTTGTTTTTTAATTTGCGACAGTGGCACGTCAGTTTCCAAATCAGAACTGTCGTGCTCAACTTTTATGTCCGTAATGACGTCAAAGTTTTCTGGTTCCGCGTCATCATCGGTCGGTAAATCCAGACCTTCCTCGTCTTTAATTGATTTAGAGTTTATTGTCGAGATTTCTATTGGCGATATTTCCAGGTTGTATATGTTTTGGTTATTATGTAGGTGGTGGATCTGGGAAATACAAATATACCTGTTTACTTTATTTATCCATATTGTGATATTATAAGGAGTTTTTTAATCTTAGATCTATTCAGCTACTTATAATAAATAAACTATTAGCTGTTACCCGCAGTTTCACCAACGTTCCCGGGATAAAAAGTAGCCTATAACTTTCGGGGATAATGTTGCTTCCTATTAATGCAAGAATTTTTCGCATCCGACTATTAGATCCAGAGATAAGCGTGCTCAACCAAACAAACTCTTCAGCTTTATAATATTACTAGCTGTTCCGCGCGGATTCACTCGCGTTCCCGGGACAAAAAGTAGCCTATAACCTTCAGGAATAATGTAGCTTCCTATTAGTGAAAGAATTTTTCAAATCGGTTCAGTAGTTTCGGAGCCTATTCAATGCAAACAAACAATCAAATCTTTCCTCTTTATAATATTATTATTAGTATAGATTATAATTATACAAATTGCATTAGTTACTATCTAAGTATAAATAAATATAAAATATTGATGTCGTTTCGAATAGTTACTTACCTCGGTAAGTGTTAAATTACTTTCTTCAACTTGCTTTTTGAATAGTTCAATCTTTTTTAGAAAATGATGACATATGTTACAAATAAGAGTTGTTGTGTATTCCACCTAAAACAATATAATTGAAAAATGAACATTAACTTGGCTTATAATACTGCCGAGTGCCCATCTAAAAATAAACAGTTCGCCATCTTGATAAAAAAACAAGACGCCAATTCTTTATGACATTACTATACTTCTTCCTTTTACTATGAAAATAAAGGTAAACGGGCATTAAATGATAAAATAATAAGTTAAAATATGATAATAGTTTAATAAACAATTCATTTATTTACCTTAAATTTGATGAAACAGTCAAAAAATGCTTTATGTTTGCAAGTACTAAGATTGACCAAAGGCACATTTTGGGAAAGACAACATGCACAAGCGATTCGCCAAGATGTTTCTCGTTTAGTATGTTGATTGTAATCGTATTCAGATAAGTTCAATTCCATAAACTGTGCCATTTTTACATTCTATATAATATACACTTGCCAATTTACCACAGTCGTGCCAGGTTATAATACGTTTCGTTTAACATGGTATCTTTTTTTTTACTGTATTGTAATCAAATATTCAAATAAAAATAGATTAAAAAGTATTTAAATAAATGAATTAAGCTAAATGTAAATATCTCTGTCGAATAAATACAATTATTAATTTATAATAAAAGCAATGATTAAACAGTAGGTATCTAAATATTTTTTACTGGTGTACTTTTGTAATTCGATTAAGGTGTAAAATAATTAGTATTTAGTGAAGGTTAATCACATTAATTTTTAAAATAATTTTCTAAATAAATAACTTACTACAATAAACAAAAAGAAATATTTTCTAATGAACGTTAAATGGAACGTTCTCATGCCGCGTTTTGCTTTTCCACTTCAATTCAATAAAAATGTGGTATATAATGGTATTTGTCATAATGACTTGAATTAGCTATCAAATAAGTAACTTATATATAATAACTTATAGATAAACAATAAATTTCAAAATTTTGCGTATCGCTTAAATTTTATTGAAATTCGACACGAGAATTAAATCCTACTTTCTTTCTATTAAATTCATAACTAGACGCAAATGTCAACTCTATAACTGACAATGACACTGATGTCTAACAAAAAACAATGCTAGCTTCACAATGGCGACGATAGGTAGTACGTTTTCTAGTTGGTTGAACAAAACAAATCATATTTTTAAATATTGATCGGTCTTTGAGTTAGACTATGAATCAAACTTAAGATAAAAATACTTTATATGCATAATGGATACTGAAGAAAACAGTTTATGTTGCGGCTGCCTCTGCGCTGGACGCAAACTGAAATCGCTAGATGAATTCTGGAAAAGGCAGTGTTTTTTGGAAATAATCAATGAATTACATGTAAGTATCAGGTTAATCTCTCAATCATATACTAATCTATAAGCTAAAGACAATAATTGTTTCATATACTATCATTCTTAGTAGATATCCATATTTTATTAGTTTGTTATTGAATAACGTCCTATTTTCTTCGTAGATTGCACAGCCGGGTCTACCAGTGTTAATATGTTTCGAATGTGAAGCAAACATCGTCCGCTTCATAAAATTCAAGCGTCAAGTGAAGATATCGTACAAAACTTTACATCGTTATGCTAAACTGGTATTTTTATCCTTTATATTCATATTTTCATTTTAAGTAGAGGGTTATGAGTTAAGAACTTATATTAGTATGTTATTTTGTCTCATAAATTACTTATGAGTATATGTTAAAAAGATACTAATATTAAAAATGTGAAAGTAACTCTGTTTGTTTGTTACTTTTTCACGCCAAAACCACTGAACCAATCGCAATGAAATTTGCCATGCAGATAGTCTATGATATGGAGAAGAACATATGCTATTCTGGGAATGCGGGTGAAACTGCGGGGACAGCTAGCAGTCAATAAATACATTGTAAAAAAAAAGCATACCAAAATAATGTTTTTGCACCGAATTATTACTTTCAATAGATTGTAATGTAACCATACTCAAGTGACAGTTTACTTTTGATACTGACTGTATAATATTCCTATTTTATACTAGCTTTTCTCCCGTGATCCCCTATTTTATCACCTCAGGAGTGATATTTTCAAAATTCCTTTGTTTCTGGTTGACTGTATGCAAAATCAAACCAATTTCAGCTCAATCCATTCAGTAGTTTGAGCTGTGTGTTGATAGATCAGTCAGTCAGTAATATTTTATTTTAATTAACAATGAATTAAGTAAACATAATGATAATTTTCAGAATCTCAATATAAATGATATACAGAACATACCAAGATTACGTATACACAATGTAGTAAACATAACGGTACCTGATCCACATGAAAATAATACCATTATTAACCATAAAACATTTAATCATGATGAAGCAGAAACAAAATCAACCGAAATAGATATAAAAGAAGAAATAGATGTATCATTTCATTCGGATATTTTATATTATTCAGATGATGATAAAAGCCTTCTAGAAATAAGTAAGAAAAAGAAAAAGGTTATGAATGGTAGAACGAAGAAGAAAAAGAAACGAAAAATCAAAGAGGTGTATAAAGAAGTTATGTTGAGTAAAGAAGAATTATTGGAGGAAAGAAGACTGTTACGGTTGAGAGATGAATACGTAAATGCTATGTTTTGCTGTGAAATGTGTATAGTTTCATTTCCTAATGCGGATGACTTGAAGGATCATATAAGTATTAAACATGAAAAGGTAAGAGAAACCTTAAAATCAAATTATAATACATTATGACACAACTTAGATGTAGCATCGGCAAATCGTTTTCGTAAACTTCACTTCCGATTTACTCAACTAATAAAAATCATTCACTATCGCGCCATTCCACATTCTACAATATAATTTTCGCCTAAAGTAATAATAAACATATGTCAAAAAAAACATGGGTGATGTTGTAGGCGCTCTCTTTTCGGAAATGATCGATTTTACGAAATTTGCCGATGCTTCATTTAAGTTGTCTCATACTGTACCTTATTCTCTTATTAAAATTGTCCTGGATAATATTCAAAAACGGAAATCGGTATTTGCAGTGTTCTTTGACATGAGTAAGGCCTTTGATCATGTCAATCATAGTATACTTCTCAATGTGATCGCTATGGGATCACAGGAAAAGCATTACAATGGATTGAAAGCTGTCTTAGTAATTATATGCAATGTGTAAAGTCACAAGTATTAACGAAAAAGGCATAGCAACTTCCTTTAGGTTGTACTACCAATTTAATTAATCAGGTGTACCGCAAGGTAGTATACTTGGGCCACTTCTTTTTCTCTTATATGTAAATGACATAACAAAAAACACATAAATGTACCCTATTTGCAGACGACATATCAGTTAAATGGTTAAGCTGATTTACCTACATTTACCAGTCAATACTGTGCAATTTTTATTATAGTATATTCTAATTATACAGTTTTATAAAATACAAGCAGTGTGGGTGAAAACCTACGCTCTCAGGATACAAAAGTAGCACTCATGGATTGTAGCTTCAAACATTATGATTAGCTCAGCAAATTACGCCTGAAAAGGTAATACAGTCAATTTCGCATCTATAATATTAGTTTGATTTGTTTCAGAATGCCGCACACCTTAAATGCGACATATGCCAATGCTCGTTTAGTTCCGAAGTATCGTACAACTACCACACGAACAAACACACGCGCCGGTATCAGTGCGCCGAGTGCGACGCGAGGTTCGCCAGCAAGCGAGACGTAAATAAACACTGTGACGCTGCACATTTTACTAGGTCAGTTGGATTTTTATGAAAAAACTGGAACTTGTCCAGCGAGTCTGACTCGCGCATCTAGAGTTCCGTAATTTCCTATGTTACTTTAAATACCATAGACTTCTTATAGGTTTTCCTGTAATTTTTTTTAACTATATGTAGGCCTGTGTTTGACTATAATCTCACTGTGGTCAGTGATGGATGTGGCCGATGGTGGTAAGAACACAAAGCCTAGAAGGGAACTGGCTCTCAAGTGCAGCTGTCGGAACACACCGGAAGGTGCTTGGCAACAGATTTTCAACTTGAGGGTGGGACCACCGTGCTATGGTTTCCTCACTATGTTTTCCTTCACCGAACGCTCAAGCTCATTGTAGGATTCGAATCCGTGACCTTCGTCTCGGCATTCGACGTCACTACCACTGAGCTATCATCACCTTAAAAATCTAAAGGTAAAGAACTATTTTCTGAAAAAAAAGTAGTAAATCAGTTATATGGTTGTCCATAGTAAAAGCTCTGCTTAGTTTGTGATCAGATAAACGTGTGTGAACAATGTCCCAGGATATTTTTGTTTATATTATTTTTACTAATAATAATTAGGAATAATAACAAAAAATTCTAATTAGTCCGTCAGTTAGATTATCAAAAAATATTGGATACGTATTTTTTATTTTATCAAATCAATAAGAAATTACAAATATAAGTCCCATCAAAGTGCAGGATTGGGGCTTGTGACGTCATTGTACAACTACTTTTTAGTACACTTTTTGCAGACCGGAAAATTTGAACGCACTGTATCTTCGTTATTTTTTGTTTTCGGATCAAAATAAAAAATACGTATCCAATATTTTTTGATGATCTAACTGACGGACTAATTAGAATTTTTTGTTATTATTCCTAATTATGTTAAATGTTCCACAGTATAAATGCAGAATACAGCATGAAATTCAAACCAAATGACAATGGTATAATCGTGGATTCAAAGGAGCTGGATGTTAGGTAAGTTATTTTTACACAACTGCCCAAAGAAAGGTGTGTAATGTTTTCAAGGTTCTCATGTACTATCGACAAAGTTGAAGCATGATCACCTTAAGGGTGTATTTTGTCTGCAGTGAACAGCCGCTACCTGTGTCTCACACAATATAACCAGACAATGCACTTGTCATAAAATAGTAGATTGTCATTGTCAGTAAATTGTCTAGACAAAAGATTTTACAAGAGGCCGTTTTATTGTCAACAATGGACAGGGCGAACTATGATTACTGGCTGCAAGCGAAAAGGTCTCAAAACTGATCATGCTTCAACTTTGTTGATGGTACGTATTTGCATGCCTTATATTTGGCGAAATATATTGCAATTTTTCTACTATGAGTACTGTAAATTCAACAAAAATAAAATAAAGTTGTGTTTTCTTAAAAAGTTTAACTTTCCTTTATTTTGTCATTCAACATAACTTCCCAGTTATTGATCATTATAAGCGACACTATGAGATGGACCAATAATACAGGCTGAGTTAGTTTTCCAAGTTACCCAAAAATACAGGCTGTTTTTTTCCAAATCAAGACTTCCAGCGAGGCAAATGTTTTTCTTTTAAATCCAAGCATACAGTTTTTGACTTTGCGCTCACCGATTTGTCCGGTAAGGTTGGTGCAGCCATCAGAGGCTACCAACTTTAGTGCTAATATATGCAGTTTTAGTTTTCATCAAAATCGGCCTCGAGACTCTTTTCAGCATTTCCTTTACTTTAGGATTTGGCCTAGCACCACACACTCAGGCGCCAAGGCAGTAGGGGCGCCGGATGAAATACCAGCGCCAATTATTGAAATAATTTTGAAGACTATAGACCGCTTGACCGTAAGACCTGTGTGACAGACGACTGACAGACACTTGAATGACAGAAATAGGGCTCCGTTTTACGGGGTACGAACTCTTTTTGGGGTACGGAACCCCAAAAAGAGGCGCTTCGTAGGTTTCGCACACAGGGGCTGGAGGGGGTCGGCGCGGCCCTGGTTGGACCACTATTTACGCCATACCCTATGTATGTATTTTCAGTACAAAAGCCGACACACCATCTTTTCCATGCGAATTTTGCGAGAAGACGTTCAGGTGGAAAACGTCTTTACGTAAGCACATAGAGACGCATCGCATCGAGAACGGACAGAAGAGGAAGCCTTATTGTGAACCTTGCCGGTAAGTGGACTAGCTAAATAAAAATTTCAGGTTGAAGATATCTGCTTCAAAATTGAATAGCAAGATTCCACCCGAATAAACATTGCAAGTTAAATAAAAGCTTTTAAAAAGAGGGAGGGGGGGGGGGCTTAGCTTAGCTACGTAGGAAGTTGTGTTGGTAGGGTTGGTTTTATCTCTAAAATCCGCTAACCAGGACAACAAGTGTGGAAACTCCGGATTTTGGAGCTTCACACCCGGACATATCATTCAGTAAAATTAAGAAATGATAATTGTTATAAATCTACTTCTGTATTTATTTTTGCGAACAGTAAGCTTTAAAACCCGGACTACAAATGAAACCCCGCCCGGACGCTCCCCGGACGCCCCCTAAACTAGGACAAATCCGGGGAATCCCAGACGGATAGCAACCCTATGTTTAGGTAATAGTTGCTAATGAGGGGGTAGTTGGCATGTTTTTATCAGATGGTTGACAGGCACGCAGGCGGTCCACCTGATGGTAAGTGGTTACCGTCGCCTATAGCCATTTGCAATGTGTTGCATTTGCATTTACAATGCCAAGAAGGCAACACCGGTAGGTGCTTGGCGGGTACTACAAAGTACCCTACCACTGTGCTATGGTTTCCTCACGATGTTTTCCTTCACCGAAAGCTCAAGCTCATTGTTATAGGATATTGGTGCCGATTCTGTTGTTTACGAACTTAACTAATATTAGACAAGTCGCCTCTCTTTCATTTTAACCTTATTGAAAAAAGATAGAACATTTTTAATGCTGTCAGTTTAATCCATACCGTCGTAATGTACGGGTAAATAGTCGTGACCAATAAAGATCGCGCTTAAATTCACGTTGAAATGTGTGAGCGGATTAAACTGACAGGAATAAAATATCTTGCATCCCTTTCTTATATTTACTATTAGAAAGAGATATAGTGAGATTAAATTTATTTAGTTCGTAAACAACAGAATTGGCACCATTGTTACTCCTTCCTATAGGTATCCTCATAGCAACTATCGAGTCTTAATTGAGACGGGATAGTTATTAATGAAATTAATCTAGTTCCCCGCGGTTTCACTCGCTATCCCGGGATAATAATTAGCCTATTAGTGAAATAAATTTTCAAATCGGATCTGTAACTCCGGAGATTAGCGCGTTCAAACAAACAAACTCTTCAGCTTTAATAGATATAACTATGCATTATACAAAAAATATTGTATAATGTAGTATATCAGTTATCTGGTTGTCCATAGTACAAGCTTTGCTTAGTTTGGGATCAGATAACTGTGTGTGAACAATGTCCCAGGAGGCCAGGATAATAGACAAATATTATAAAGAGGAAAAATTTGATTGTTTGTATGTTTTTTTGTTTGCATTGAATAGGCTCCGAAACTACTGAACCGATTTGAAAAATTCTTTCACTAATAGGAAACTACATTATCCCCGAAGGTTATAGGCTACTTTTTATCCCGGGAACGCGAGTGAAACCGCGCGGAACAGCTAGTTTATTATAATTTGATACTCATTTCAGATTGACATTTACAACTACCTCCAACCTGCAGAAACATGTGAAAACAAGTTCCAAACATCAAATACAGTTACAACTTTGGTGAGTTAGTCAATTAAGGTGAATCGGCCGTAAAGCCCGCGAAATTCAAATTTTATTAGGTTTCTTTCAAATTGTAGCTCGGTAATAGGTCGTATATTTGTCAAAATGTGATTTGCGCCTCATAAATATGCCAATTGATTACTGTATGTTTATATTATGATTTTTGAACTATTTAAATCCATACGCGCAGGAACCAATGTATTGTACAGTTCTATAATATTTTGAATGTAAAATGAAATATAGCCATATCTCAGTGTCGCGAATCACATTTTGACAAATAAATGACCTATTAAAACCTAATAAAATTTGCATTTCGCCGGCTCTTTGGAACATCCCCCTTTACTTTCAAGTCTTTCTCATAAGGGTAAATCATTATATGGACTAGCTTTCTGCCCCACGGTTTCACCCGCAATCCCCTATTTTATTTATTCATATATATACATGTGAACGGAAAAGTATCTAATCCGTCATTGTATACATTTCCTAGGAAATCCATACATTTCCTAAATATCTATCGGAGTACTACATTCGGTATATTTGTAAGGATAGCGGTATTTGGGGGGTTGTAAGTGAAAGGTACTTTTGTGCGAATACTTGCTATTCTATGCAAAATAAAAAAAATAACCCCAACCTATTTTTTTCATAGTTTCTATATATTTCCAAGTATCATTATTGTTATAATTTCCTAGGGGAAATACACAGGAATTGTATGCAATTCCTATATTTCATACATTTCCGGTAACATACACACACACAAGTAAAGAGAAAAGACAAAACAGATACAAAGACACAAAGGGACTGCTTATAATAGAAATTTCTTCCAGCAGCTCTGCTATTGGAAAGCCTTTAACCTTTTACCCCCTTAGAAAACTCAATCCAGTTTTCAAAAATCCTTTCTTAGCGTATGCTTATGTTATAAATGTATGCCAAATTTCAGCTCGATGCGTCCAGTGGTTTGAGCTGTGCGTTGATAGATCAGTCCTGAAGTCACGCTTTCCTTTTATATATATAGATAATGTGGTTTCAAAAGAAACCGCTAGAGGCGCTGTATGATTCCTCACACAAAATATTTATTGTACGACTATGTGCGTCATCATAATACAGCTTTAACAAATTCTATTTATTCAATTGGCGCAGTTGGTTAAGACACCACCTATCACGCCGCTGGTGGGTTCGATTCCCATCCAGGACAAACATTTGTGTGCATGAACATGTCTGTTTGTCCTGAGTCTGGGTGTAATTATCTATATAAGTATGTATTTACAAAAAAAAAAGTAGTATATGTAGTATATCAGTTATCTGGTTTCCATAGTACAAGCTCTGCTTAGTTTGGGATCAGAAAACCGTGTGTGAAGAATGTCCCAGGATATTTATTTTATTTTAATATTATTTTCATACTGGGTCCATATATCCCGATCCTTTCAGTTCTGATTCCCAATACTTTCCTTTGGAAAGGGAGCAAGCCTTTCTTCAGTTCTAATCACGCCTCTTTTCAATTTTGATTCTCTTTCTAATATAATAAACATGCCTATTTTCAATTCGGAAAATTCGCCTCTTAGTTCTGATTACGCTTATTTTCAGTTCTGATTACGCCTGCCCCCACATCTGATTAGAGATATATAAATAAACCATTTGACATTGCAATAAGGTCTAAAATCTACATATCAACTCATCATATTAACAAAATCATAGATTAAACAGATGAACTTTATTGCAAAGAGATAAGGCTCATTTTCTTATCACTCTGGCTATTGTCACAGGACTGCTATATTTAACACATAAGATACTAACTCGTAAGTTGACAGGCCAGTTGGCGCAGTTGCTTAAGACACCACCTATTGTGCCGCTGGTCATGGGTTCGATTCCCATCCAGGACAAACATTTGTGTGCATGAACATGTCTGTTTGTCCTGAGACTGGGTGTAATTATCTATATAAGTATGTATTTACAAAAAAATGATTATGTAGTATATCAGTTATCTGGTTGTCCATAGTACAAGCTCAGCTTAGTTTGGGATCAGATAACCGTGTGTGAACAATGTCTCAGGATATTTATTTATAGATTAAACAGATGAACTTTATTGCATAGAGATAAGGCTCATTCTGGCTACTGTCAAAGGCCTTATGCTATATTTTACAAACACATGACATACTAACTAGTAAGTATTCTCTTCAGGAAGCTAAAAGACTCTCTCCCAGAAGACGGGACGAGCTTGGAAAAGCATCAAGCACACATAGAACAGATCAAATGTTCGATAAATAGTTCACGTGAACAGTTCCCCTGTCCGCAGTGCGACAAGAAGTTTCAGTGGCGAGGGAACCTTCTGAGACATCTGCATAGTCATGCGGCCAGGTATTTATCTATAACTAGCTGTCCCCCGCGGTTTCACCCGTGTTCCCGAGATAAAAAGTAGCCTATATGTTATTCCAGGGTATGATCTAACTATGTGCCAAGTTTCATCCAAATCCGTCCAGTAGTTTTTACGTGAAAGAGTAACAAACATCCATACTCACAAACTTTCGCATTTATACAACGTGTTACGGAAAGGTCATATTCATCCGAAAGGGGTGATGATTACATCAGGTATAGATTCTCTATGCAAAGTTTCCACGCAAAATAAATTACTCAAAGAATTCATACCAAACTTTTGGTTACGTAAGATTATCGAAATCAAACCATAACAAACGTGTCACCGCACTACGAGGGTCATTAACTTTTCACGTCATTTCCTAATATTGAAGTTAAATCTCTTTCGCGATCTGTGCGCCTGGTACACGCTGTAGTGTGACGCCGCGCCGCCCTGTGTCGGCGCGGCGGCAGCCTTTGTCGGCGCGCCGACACACGAGTATTATTAAACAACTGACGAAGCTCCGAAGCTGTGGGGAAGACCCGAAAAATAAAACTTCTACTTTTCTACTATCCTAGTAGGGTAGCTGGCCCAATTATTGTACATTTTGAATTTATTTTCGATTTTTTGTTAAAATTAATTTACTAATCAAGTCAGCCTATCGCAGTCCACTGCTGGACATAGGCCTCTCTCAAGTTGCGCCACAAACAACACAAGGTTTCCCGCCTTTTGCATCCAGTAATCGTAGCGCCGCGCAGTATCGCTTTTCCCCCCAGCTACCTAATAATAATTTCAAGAAAACTGTCATAAATTTAATACATTGAAGCACACCGATTAAAGAAGAGTTAGGCCAGGGCATCAGTTAATTAATAAAACCTATGAGCTGTGTTGACAAACGAATCCGATAAGATAATTTGATGTGGACTGTGGGGGTGGTACCTGCATAAGTACTTAGTCTTAATTTGTAAGTATTGATTAATCAAAATAGCGACAGATAAGTTGAGTATTGATTCGATTTATTTATTTATTGAAGGCTACCAGCTAAGACTATCACTACGACTATGACTATGTACCTGCAACTGGCTCATTTACCCTTAATATCATTGTGTGTGTAAACCCCGATGAAATTAGGGTTCAGTTATTATTGTTCGCAAATGCTGTCCGAACAACTCTCGTTACTCATGAGGTCCTGGTACTTTTAAAAATTTATTTCCATAGTTTAATACATTTTTGCGGCTTATTTTTTTATTGTGTTTTATTAAACAAATAAAGACTCCGTACTACCTACTAAAAGCCAAAACCCATATCTCAGTCAAATGGGCCCGCCGACAAAATGTAAACTTCTGATACGTTTTAAATGTTTTCAGTTGTAATTTAGTGTTGTTATCATCATAATTATCCACTCTTTACTGTCCCACAGCTGGGCACGGACCTCTTCTCAGAATGAGAAGGTTAAGGTTAGGTTAGTCATCACGCTGGCCTTCTGCGAGTTGTTTAGCCGTGTGCGTGTTAGAATGGCAAAAACTACCAACATAATTTAATTTTAAAATCCTATCTATTTAAATAAAAGCGGAACCCACTGCACACTAGCATTTTATTTCTACCAGGAGACACATAAGTTGCATAGAGTAAAGTTATTTAGGGTTCATTTTGAATAAATTATGTTACAAAATCTTTTTTCTGTAACATTTCTAATTGCATAATCTTTTAGTTAGTTACTTACTATGGTAATAAAAAAAATCAACATTAAAAGGATCGTTCATATCGTTATCCTTTATCCCGTTTTGTTGTTATTGTGAGGTAAAAAAATGTGGCAGAAAGTTACTATGTGCATAATTATTAGGCACCTACATTTACATGTTCACCGAAAGTCGTGAACTAGGTACCTACTCCGTAATTCTTGTTACTTTTCTTTAAGTATTATTATTATTACCTACAGCCTATGTTTTAAAATAATTTTCCAAGCTGCAAACAAGCATTTGCATTTGAACTTGTTTACAAACAATCCTAGTTTTTTAATTATTTAATTTAAACTAAACACAGAACCCTTTAGCATTATTTATGTACCAGGACACACATAAGTTGCCTAGGAAAGTTATTTAGGGTTCATTTGAAAATAAATTATGTTACGAAATCCTTTTTCTGTTCTAGGTTCCATTAGGTTCTTTCGCAGTATTTACCTAAGCAATTAATTTCTGGTAGAGTACCTATGTATGTCAACCAACATAAAAAAGAAATGTTGGATACTCAAATTCTGTGTCTGTGGTTTAATTTCAATGATTACGTAGATTCACACATTACATACTCCGTTATGTTTGTTATTAGATTGTTTTACGTAGATAGGTAACTAAGTATTATTTACTAGTCCCTACTAATCCCTTCATTAAGTACCTACCTAAATTCAATATCATTTTCAAGCTAACAAATGATTTACTGATGATTGATTGATGATTTGTTAATTTTTAAAGGATTTGTATTTTAGCTTGTTCACAAACATAATCAGTTTTTGTCAGAAAAAGTGAGTAACAAAATAAAATATCCGGAACCCATTATACAAAAATACCAGGGGTAAGAGCATAAGAGGTTTGTTTTCACAGGTGAATGTATCGTGAGTTACCTACTTACACCGATCAGCTGACTTGGTTGCTAGTGATGTGTAAATTTCAAGTTGAAATGTTTGGGTTTTTGGTTTCATTCCTCATATCTTCCTAACCTGTAGATATAGGATTTAAAAACCTTTGCAATATAGTTTATTATGATCCAAAGAAGCCGTGCACTTGATATGTATATACCCTTTCCGTAACAGCTTGTATACTTTTCAATATCCTACAGAATCCTAGGTAGGTAAGTAAAGATATTTTTTACCTGTGAGAAAGTTTTTCAATGATCGTTATTGGCCGGCGCACATTGGCGGACGGCACGGCAGAGAATTTAAAATTTATCAATTGAATTTAATAGTTATCCCATCGAAATAAGGTATATATTTCAATGGTCGGTGATCCATTTTTGTTGTTGATGAGTTGTTTCCATTTTTCAGGGCTAACGGCGAATTAGTATGTGAACCGTGCAACCGAAAATTTTCATCTATAGCTACGTTCAAACAGCACATGGCTATTAGCAAGAAACATGTCACCGAGAACGAACTAAAGCAAGTACCTACTATTTTATTTAACGACTAGCTGTTCCGCGCGGTTTCACTCTCGTTCCCGGGATAAAAAGTAGCCTATAACCTTCGGGAATAATGTAGCTTCCTATTAGTGAAAGAATTCAAATCGGTTCAGTAGTTTCGGAGCCTATTCAATGCAAACAAACAAACATACAAACAAACAATCAAATCTTTCCTCTTTATAAGATTAGTATAGAACAAGAGGAGTGTTAATAAATAAATAAATAAAATATCACACGGCTATCTGATCCCAAACTAAGCAGAGCTAGTACTATGGACAACCAGATAACTGATATACTACTTTTTTTTTTGTAAATACATACATAGATAAATCATGCACACAAATCTTTGTCCTGGATGGGAATCGAACCCATGACCAGCGGCGTGATAGGTGGTGTCTTAACCAACTGCGCCAACTGTCTGATTTAATAGTATTATTTTATTGTACAGGATCATAAGGTTAATTGTGTGTATGTGTGTGTCTGAATGATTTTTTATGGAGATAAAAGACTGTATACTCTGTACTGTAGAGGTAAAGTTTAAATTCGATTGCAGTTACGTATGCGGTGATTGTGGGAAGAAATTCGCGAACAAAACTCGTCTCAGAGATCACGTCAACTGGGAACATCTCAAGATCTACGTCCATAAGTGTCCGGTGTGTCAGAAGGTAAAAAAATTTTTTTTTTTTTACAATAAAGTCTGCAAGCAAGCATACGGCCCGCCTGATGGTCAGCGGTTACCGTAGCCTATGGACGCTAGCGACGCTAGGACTGAGACCATATACTAGTCCTCGGCCCGGGTACCACTCGTGCATTGCCGACACTTCCCCCCACCCCGATGAGCTCTGGCGACCTTACTCACTCGCAGGAACACAACCAGGCTATTTGGCTGCGGTATTCTGTAAGGTGGAGGTACGTCCCCACTCGAGCTGCTCTTCAAGCGAAAAATCGCTATGCTCTGCCTCTCTTTTGTGTGTATAAGTGTAAATGTCATCGTGACCTAGACTGAAACCATGGATTCTGTGAGGTGTGGCACTTCCTGGCAGAGACACCATCACGGATTTGAATTCAGAGTTACCTCCTAAAACCCTTATAACTTTTGAACCAGGGCGCGACAAAATTTGATATTCGAGGACAAAATATAACAAGTTAGGGACAAAATAGCTACAGACTGTGAATTCTAATCCGTGATGGTGGCTTTGCCAGGACGTGCCACACTTCTGTCAGCCATTTTGGTACCCTTACAGTACAGGGAGTTGTAGGTAGGGGCAGGTAGGTAAGTCCCAGTTTTTTATTCTCATAACATGACAACGTCTGCCGGTCTAACTATTAATCTATACTAATAATAAAACTGAAGAGTTTGTTTGTTTGAACGCGCTAATTTCCGGAGTTATTGGTCAGATTTGAATTTTTTTTCACTAATAAGAAACTACAATATCCCGAAGGTTATACGCTACTTTTTATCCCGGGAACGCGAGTGGAACCGCGGGGAACGGCTAGTATGATATATTCTAAAATACCTAACCATTTTTTTTTTATTCTCAGGCCTTCAAGACTCACACTTCATTGTACTTACATAAGCAAGTTGTACATAAAAAAGGCAGCGCCGAACACTTGTGTGATCATTGTGGAAAACCTTTCCCAGTAAGTTTATTTCGATAGAAAAAAACATTATTTTCGAGAATTTTCTAATTGAAGTCGTATTACAAATATCCTAGTATAAATAGTTTTTTAATATATTCAAAAATGAGTAAGATATGTATGTTTCTAATTCTCAATTAGAAAGAGAGGGAAATACAGAGAAGTGACGTCACGGCTCTATATTATCTAAATAAATCTATATATGTTCTAATAATAAAGCTGAAGGGTTTGTTTGTTTGAACGCGCTAATCTCTGGAGTTACTGGTCCAATTTAAAAAATTCTTTCACTAATATTAAGCTACATTATCCCCGAAGGTTATAGGCTACTTTTTATCCCGGGAACGCGAGTGAAGCCGCGGGGAACAGCTAGTATTTAATATCAGTCAACAACCACATTCTCATAGTGACAAATAAATCTCCATTTTGTTACTATTCAGTGTATATATATTTTACAGAATCAAGCAAAACTTCGCAGTCACATAACGGCAATACACTCTGGTGCATCTCCATATGCGTGTGGCGCATGCGCGGCGCGGTTCAGCTGGCACTCGTGCCTCTCGCGGCATATGCGTAGAGTTCATAATGCAGCTAGGAAACGACATGCAACGCCGGAAAACGTGCAAGGATAAACTTAGAAAAAATCATATAGGAGAGCACGATGATAAGCGCTCAATGACGAGGCCCAAGTTGGGCGCCAAATGACGAAGCCCATGTTGGGCGCCAATATTGTGATTAAAATTATACTGATATTGAAAGTATGTTCTCGTTTTATTGTAGTTTTTAACATCATCCGATTAAAAATCTATTATCTATGCTAATAATAAAGCTGAAGAGTTTGTTTGTTTGTTTGATCGCGCTAATCTCCGGAGTTACTGGTCCGATTTGAAAAATTATTTTACTAATAGAATGCTACATTATCCCCGAAGGTGAAACCGCGGGGAACAGCTAGTATTATATAATCCCCTGAAGAAAATACCTCAGTCACAGCAGATTGGTTGTAGGTCCATTTCTATACGCTTGTATAGATAACGCGATGCAGTTCTGCGGTGGCTGTCATGTACGAATTTTGCACCACGTGGCTAGGAAACAACAATAGACCAGGGAAGTGGAAAGATAAGGGACTATTGAATTGTTTAAATAGTAATCATAAAGAGAGAGAGGCCTATATATTGGCGCTGAAAAACTAGCTCTAAACTAGGTGCCCAAAGGTGCGTGCTTTCGTATAATTATTTTATGTATCTGTAAAAAAAAATTACCAGTTAAAAGTAAGAACCAATACGTTTTCTTTAGAATACCAAAGAATATTTTCTACCGCGATAGTCCAAATCGCAATTCAATAACTTCGCGTCACTTGACTATTAAAATGAAATTAATTGGAATTTTAATTAAACGGCAGATTGTAAAACTTTATGACATATAAGTAGGTTGTAAAATTAGCATACTCATAGGTAATCGTTGTAGGTAAATATTTTATGCTTTCGTTCGTGCTCTCGATTAGATTTTTTGTGACTATGAAATATCTTTACATATTATTAGGTGAGAGAGATTTTAAGATATTGCTTCTAATTTTTATACAAAAAATAAATCAATAAATATTAGTGCATATTAGTAGATTCTAAGAATTTCAGATTCTCTTTTCAATAGATATGTCAACAAAGAGACAACAATGATTTTTGATAAAAATAAATCTATAAAATGCCAAAAATAGGTAACAGTTGTGTTACAGATAAATTTATCTTATTTGTTAACCACTTACGAAAAAGAGGAGTGTTATAAGTTTGTTGTGTGTATCTGTCTGTGGTATCATACTCTCATAGCTCCTGAACGGAAGGACCGATTTTGATTAAGTTTTTTTTGTTTGAAAGGTGTCTTAATCGAGAATGTTCTTAGCTATGTTTCAAAAAAATCCGCTCAACCGTTTGAAGATCATCACCACTTATTTTTTTTAAATTTTAATTATCTACATCACTCCCTCAGGCCTGACATCTTACATACAGACAAATGCAGAAGTCGTCCTTCAAGAGACAAAGCTGGACGACAATCAATCATATTATGTGGATACTAACGTGCACAATGGAATACCTTCTAAATTCGATCAAAAATCAAACATAATTAGCAGAAAGAAATTCTACGTTAATTCTCACTCCCAGGGTAACTTCGAGAATGATTTCCTCACAGACAACACCAAGAATAAGCCAGAAAAGAAGTCTGATTTGATAGAAATACTAGAGAAGATTCTAGGGAAATTCGTAAACGACCGCGTGTCACCGATTTTTAGGAGTGAATCGAGAAATATAAGTAAGTTAGCTGTTTTAAGTTGAACGCACATTTATTCGAGCTGAACGCGTCGAACGAAACGATTTTTTATATGAAATAGTGTCGGACGATTCAGCGCGGGCAGGTGTGCGAGGTTTCATAGGATTTCATATAAAGAATTCTAAAATCATGGTCAAGTTTGTCTTTAGCGATAGTCGGCTATCTTTAACAGTAGTATATTCTATCTAGTACTAATAAAATTGATGAGGCATGCCAACCATTACGACGGTAACTTCAAAAAATTCCTTTCCTTGTTTACGACATCAGCTTACCCAAGTATACCCATTTGATTTAAATTACAGAACCAGAAATAATTCACTTTCTGCTGCAGTGTTTCGCTCTTCTATAAGGGACAAGAAGCGAAATTATGATTAAGTGGTGCTGCCCCATATTGATGCAGATTATTTTATTTACATAATAAACTAATTGTAACTCGTCATGTCTCTTTCTTATAAACATTATTAAAAAGAATAGAATATATTTAAAGCTGTGAAATTAGTCTATGCGATTATCATTTACGGGGAAATAGTTGTGACCAAAAATGATGCCAACAAAATTCAAGTTGAAACAAGCAATCGGACAAATTTGATGGAATTCAAGTTCGTTTATCCCTATTTTTATGGTTTCTTTCACAAAAACATTATGGCTGATTGAACTTTGGTTTATTTTTTCATTTTGTTCTATTTGTTCCTTTCTAGATAGGTATTATATTTCATTTCATTTATAAATATGTAAAGCGTAAACATTATACATGATGAATTGTTTGACGTTGCTCCGATTTTTTTTATAATATCTAGGAGTATATAGATATAAAAACGCAATGTTGTATTGTTTATAATTATTTAATCTCAAATCTTGCGAATGCTTGCGAAAACAATCAATAATATCTTCGATTAATCGAATGAGATACAAATACCAATAAAAAAAGGAAGAAATATAGTAAAAAGATCACTTACGTGTCGGATAGATTGATAAATATGAGTTCTAAGTGAAAATGAGAATAAAATATAAACTATTTATAACAAAAATATGACACATTTTAAAATTCTTAAAGATTCTAATAACAATTTTTAAAAAAACACCATAATAAATCATTAAATCGAATAAAACACAATAAAATTCACATACGCATCGTGTAAAATTTCAGTGGATATAATACTCATTTTAGCCGTTGATGTCGCTACTGTCACTTTCGTGCGTCCATCTTTAATTCCAAAACGTCAAAGGGGACAGAGTTTCTCAAACTGTTAGCATGTCCCCCTCGCAATCTTCATAAGTCTTAGTTGAAGCACTCTCTTTGAAAATTGCCTCAACATCTTTCTTATGTCTAGTGCCTCTAATATGATTATTAATATGAGTATTAAGCAACTGTACGTTACAAAAAATGCAGTTTGATATCACATCGTTTACCTGAAAAAATATATAAATAGCTTGAATAACAAATATCCACAAACTTTTGTACTTTTAATATTCCTTTAAGGTCCCGGGTTCGAATCCTACAATGAGCTTGAGCTTTCGGGGACGGAAAACATCGTGAGGAAACCATAGCACGGTGGTAGGGTACTTTGTAGTGCCCGCCTGGCTGGCTACCACCCTTAAGTTGAAAATCTGCCGCCAAGCACCTTTTGGTGTGTTCCGACAGCTGCACTTGAGAGCCAGTTCCTTTCTAGGCTTTGTGTGCTTACCATCATCGGCCACATCATCACTGACCACGGTGAGATTGTGGCCAAACACAGGCCTATACATAGTAAAAAAAAAAAAATGTATAAAGAACCAGAATACCAGCAGTCCCAGAATATTTAAAGATATTTTTAAATGCATATCTAAAATCACAAAGGGTGCTTTTTGGATCTATTTGGCTTTTTACGTATAAAATATATGGGAATTAATAATTTGTTTCTCGGATATGACAAATTGAATAACTACGTCCCCACTTCTGAGTGGAGCAGTTTAATAACTAGTACAAAGCATTAGAATCTTACCGGTCGAATCAAAGCAGGAAAATATTTCGCATCAAAAGTGTTGTTCACATTATTTATATGAGATTCCAGACCCACGTGCACCATTACATCTTTTTGATCTATTTTCATAAGGCACATTATACATTTAGAAACATTATCATTAACTTTCCTTATACTATGCCAATTCGCAAATTTGAACTTCAAAACTTTATTCTTAAAATTAATCATTTTATTCCTCCCCAAAGTTTGAGATTCTGCGTCTTTGAGGTTTGAAATTTTGACGTTTGTTAAAATTTTTATTTTTGCTATATTTATATTCAAAAATATTTGATCTTTTACAGTTTTTATTGTGAACTGTTTTACGCCTGAATCAATATCTTTCCGGCGTGATTTCTTTGCAGTGCTTTGCGCTATCTGCATTTCGAGGTTGTGTGTAGGCCACTGTGTGTGCTGTTTTATTTCTTTCTGAGTTAAAATGACATTGCATATACAGCAGTGGTATGATAGATATGCCTGTAAAAGAATTTCATTTTAACAATATAAATGTATATAAAAACAAGAAAATCTTATAGGTAAACCTTCGGTTGGAGCGTTAAATTAAAATTTTATCACGTTTTTTTGCTAATTGCAGGTCAGTCATAGGTCGTAAGTTATCAACATGTTATTTGCGACATGAATGGTAGTATATTAACTGATTATGTAACTTTAAAAGTAGATTCATTTTCTGTTTCTTTTTTCTTTTTTATTCTCTAGTTAACTATCTACCTAGTCTGTTGTCTTGCATAATCAATGTTGTGTGCATCTGTAATGGGCACATGTATCAGAACTATTGTCACTACATTATGACCTATAAATATGTATAATGCATGTGCTGTTGATGTACCTATTTTAAATAAATAAAAAATAAATGTTTCTGGTAATATATCGTGTCTTTTTGCGCACAAAATATTATTTACATAGTAGTCCACTCGTGACCACAATCAATGTAACTTGGTCGAAACGTTGAGATTAGTCAAAATTATATTTTGTGCGCGAAAAAACCCGATATATTACCAGAAACATGACGTAATACGAAGATCAAAGGCAAGAACCAACAAGAAACTTATTATTTTTAATCTGTTTAATCAAGTGTTTTTTTTTATTTCAAGTATATCAACATACCTGTCGCAGTAAATGCTTCTCATATTTATCAACAAAATGGTATTTATCAATGTTTTCCAAATGCGAGCGGCTGTCGACATGTTTTTTTAAATTGCCACCAACATTGCTGGCGCAAATAAAACAGTACCTGCTACCATCTCCCACGTGGACCAAAGTATTATAAGAACTGAATGTAATTTTAAAATAAATATTTCTCAATTTCAAATAAATGTACTCCTCTGTATTAAAAACATCTACCGAATCCATTGATATGTCCAAATTGTCTTCACTTTCCGAGGTGACGTCTTTAACAGTTTGACATTCACTGATTTTAAGTTTTTTAGCTTTCAGTTCATTTGCACCATTTGTAATCTTAGCCCCTTCAAAATTGTTGCCGATTTTATCTCCAGAAGTTGCGTTTTCTGCTCCGTTAATTTCAGATATTTGAGCAGTTTGGGGTCGACTAAAAGGGCTTTGGGGTCGATTAAAGGGGCTTTGGGGTCTATTTACCTCTATTTGAGGACTAAATGGGCGCACAATAGGCTGTTTAACATTATTTGTTTGATTATATTGCATATTTTGTACGGGATTTGGTATGCCTATAATTTGGGGTCTGTATGGTACCATATGAGGTGGATAAGGTAGAAGGGGAGCTTGTGGTGCTTGAAAAGGTATTTGGAACTGGCGCCCATTGGATAGTTGCTGTGGCGCAGAAAATGAAGGGAGTTTATTCGGAGGAATATTTAATGTTTGAGCTAGCAATTGTCTGTGGTACGGGTCTGAATTGTGGATGCAAATGTTGATAGACGGAACTGTCACATTACATATTGTACAATGTAGGAGTTCGCGAATCTGAAAATAATATTAATAATTTATGTGACATCTTATAATAATCTAAACGTAATAAAATAAATTTAACAAAACAATATTATATTATTAATAAATCTATATCTAAACTAATATTATAAAGAGGAAAGATTTGATTGTTTGTTTGCATTGAATAGGCTCCGAAACTACTGAACCGATTTGAAAAAATATTTCACTAATAGGAAGCTACATTATTCCTGAAGGTTATAGGCTACTTTACGATAACCCACCAAATGTCATTTTAGTCTATCTAATTAAAAATCAGAGTTTATATCTATCTAATATACTCATAACAATCTAGTTATTGGTCCGATTTGAAAAATTCTTTCACTATTAGGAAGCTACATTATCCCCGAAGATTATAGGCTCCTTTATATCCCGGGAACACGAGTGAACAGCTAGTAGAAAATAATATCTATATCTTTAGAGGGACAATGTTATGTAAAGGAAGTAAACCCCCGGGTAAAAGCTAATCTATAAATGGTGATTTGAAACTGAGAACGCAGATGTAATCGCCGGAAATAGCTATCTTCATATAATAATACTTGTCAGGCATTACCGTTACACAGACATACATACAACAAGTATCACAAATTAGTGTAAAAATCTGGTATCATGTTCACTTACCGATCTAATCAAGTTGATCCCATAGAAGGAAATAAAGGGCGTAGTTTGCAATAATTGTATATGCGTCAAGTTCCCAATATGTAAGCTTAGATCGTTATTATTCAACGATTTAGCGCACAGTCCGCAATAATAATAATGTTGACATTTTAAAATAACGTTGTATGATAATATTGGAATAGATACTTTGTAACCAAAAGGGTAAATCACTATTTTGTCATTACTCGACGCGTTTTTGACATTGCTCGACGTATTTTTGTCATTGCTCGACGCGTTTTTGACATTGCTCGACGCATTTTTGTCATTGCTCGATGCATTTTTATTAACATTCTGAGCATTTAGTTTTTTTGTAGCGTTGTCGTAAGGCGACAAATTTTCACGACTACTTGAAGAGCTGTTTAATGACATTGTACGTTCTTTCGCTTTGTTTTTAGTATGCATGATGTCTATGTGACGTTCCATTTCAATTTTGTACTGTATATTATTACAATGGCCGCAATGATATAGAATATCGCAGTTGTTCACCTGAAATTTTTAAAACGATAAATTATTCGACCGAATTGAAGGCAATGATAGCTGTGGTAGTAACGTCGGATGCCGCGACGAAGGTCGTGGGTTCTAATCCTACAATGAGCTTGAGCTTTCGGTGAAGGAAAACATCGTGAGGAAACCATAGCACGGTGGTAGGGTACTTTGTAGTACCCGCCTGGCTGGCTACCACCCTCAAGTTGAAAATCGGTCGCAAAGCACCTTCCTGTGTGTTCCGACAGCCACTTGAGACCCAGTTCCCTTATAGGCTTTGCGTGCTTACCACCATCGGCCACAACATCACTGACCACGGTGAGATTATGGTCAAATTCAGGCATATACATAAAAAAAACACCAATATATTTAGGATAGGATAGCGTACATACCTGTCTGACAAGATGATTTTTAAACTCCTCAATGACAGTACATTTCATGAGATTCTCTACATGATCTACATTTATACAATGTTGCCCTTTATACCTTATGTGTTCAGATTTATTACATGCCATACAATGATATATATTCGCCTTGGTAACTATTATCATATGCCACGAATCGAATGCAATCTTGATTTTCTTTGTATCCAAATCTATCATTAAATACTGTGGCATCTCCATTGCTTTTGGTTTTTTAGCTATAGACGCGTAAGATACACCTTTGAATGTGACATTATTATTATCATTATCATCAGAATCATCACTATCATTATCCACATTTTGAATATCCAAAGTGACATTATTATTAAAAATTGTTGAAGTTTTATTTATTGATAATAGTATGCATTTTTTATGATTTTGGCTACAAAAATGTTTGCTTATTTCTTTAAATTGAAATATCTCGTTGCACTGACCACAATGGTACATGTTATGAATCTGGAATAAATAATTATCATTGATTATGCCACGACAGCTCAGTTGGCGCAGTTGGTTAAGACATCACCGATCGCGCCGCTGGTCATGGTTTCGATTCCCATCCAGGACAAACATTTGTGTGCATGAACATGTCTGTTTGTCCTGAGTCTGGTCGTAATTAACTATAAAGATATGTATTTATAAAAAAAACTGGTTTCCATAGTACAAGAACTGCTTATAAAAATGTAAGTACAAATTAAGCGTATGAAATAAAGAATTAAAACATACCTTTCTTATAATATTCAGATCATATTTCTTCAGTGGTTTATATTGGTTTAAGTACAAATTGTGGCTGTTTGAATCAATATGCTTATCACAACTATCAGGAGATATGAACACATCGCAAACAGCACATTGAACAATCGTGTCATCTAAATCTATTATAGTATGCCAATTACGCTCTGGTATATAAACTATGGAATTCACTATTACTCCTTGAGCCACTATTTCGATGGAATATTCCAATTCCATGTCATCTGAAATATAAATCTATATACATAAAATAAAGTCGTGTTAGTTACACCATTTATAACTCAAGAATGGCTGAACTGATTTGGCTGAAAATTGGTGGGGAGGTAGCTTAGAACCAGGAGAAGGACATAGGTATGTAGGGTAGGTAAGGTAGGTAGGGGTAGGTAGGTTTTTTTAAAATCTCAGGGCAGGACAACGGCTGCCGGGTCAGCTAGTTTAATATATCGGGCGTAAGATAGAATCATAAATGTTGAAATCCGCAGGCGAACCAAAGTAACCGACATAGCCTAAGAATTGCCAAAAATGAAGTGGCAGTGGGCGGGGCGCATAGCTGGTAGAACCGACGGCCGCTGGGGCAGAAAGGTTCTCGAGTGCCGACCAGCGTGAGGGTCGCGGGATGCGGGTAGCGCAGGACCGGCCATCGTGAAGATCCTTGGGGGAGGCCTTTGTCCAGCAGTGGACATTGTAGCGACCCCTGTCAGCTACATAGTTCAGACACCGAATGGATAGATGGCGTTGCAATATATCGACACTACATACAGAACTATCTACATACAAATCTACATCGCGCTAGTGGAGTTTGTTCGGGCTTTCGCATACAAGATTCCAACATCAACAGTTGTAGGGCGGTCCCCAGGCACGATGACCCAGCCTGGCGGAAGATCATCCCTTTTCAATGGAGGAATCATCCACCTTGTTCCTCCATGACGACTTTCAGCTGACATAATGAGTAGTTTAAAAGATCTAAGCGAACAAACAGCGGAAGCGACTTCATTTTATACTATGTAAAGATTTACATATTTAACCTGGTCTACTATTGCTAGATCTATACGACGTTGGTGAAATTGGACCTAAATTAAATAAAATAAATGAAAAAACCTCAACGAATACATCTATCTACACATAGAGCAAATGTTGAACTCACTTTAGATGCTCGCGTCGCTTTACTCAGTCTTTCTATTTTCTTGGTCTGAGTTCGAGCATATAAAAACCACAGAGGTATATTACTACGTATAGAGAAGTTATCCTAAGCAAAGGTCATGCTCCATTTTGTTAATATTCGCTGTAGCGCTGAAACAATAATTAGTCGTCTAACCAGACTGTTTAAACACGTAGCGCTAGAACGCTTTAAAGGTGTAGTTTTACCGCAACTAAAAAGTTGTAAGCGCCGTGATTTTCGTAGCGCTTACGCGTTAAGCAACTAAGTGAAGTGCGGCCAGATGGCTGCACTTGAATGGAATTCTCTATACGTAGCAATATACCTCAGTGATAAAAACCTTCCATTTAAAACGTATAAAAAAGAACTTACCATCTTCCGATTCATCTGAATCCATAGAATAATCATCGGATTCATCTGAACTTGATATATTGTTAGATACTTTCCCTGCGTAAACTTCAAATTGTACATCGTTTTCATCAACCGTTGTTTCTTTACAAAATTTTCCATCCATCATATAAGCGAATTCCACTTTATGTTGTTCTGCATTTAAAAAATATGATGTATGTCTGTCTACGTATATTGTAGACTCTGGAATCGGCTCTTTTGATTGCATTTCTGATGCTGGAATGTCTAAACATTGATGATATGATAGATTGTTTTCTACTGTTTCCACAACTTCAGTCATTTTCCTGAAACAAAAAGTTTTTAATAATATTAATTATTATTTATTAGACCGTTTACTATACATATCTATAGTGGCGAGGGTAAGCCTTAAAAAAACACCGATAATTTAATACTTAATTACAGTGTATTTTATATAAACGTGGCTTTGAAATGACGAATCTGTGGGACTGGGATTTCTAAAAAGTAAGCCGGATGGGAATCGGCTTGTACCCTTCGCCACTGATATCTATACTAATCTATATATACTAATAATAAAGCTGAAGAGTTTGTTTGTTTGAACGCGCTTATCTCCGGAGTTACTAGTCAGGTTCCCCGAAACCTACATTATCCCCGAAGGTTAGGCTACTTTCTAGCCTTCCTAGGTTATAGGCTAGAAAGTAGCCGATAACCTTCGGAGATAATTTAGCCTTCTGACTAGTAACTCCGGAGATAAGCGCGTTCAAACAAACTTTTCAGCTTTATTATTAGTATAGATATACGAAAATGTTTGTTTGTCTATTTGTACCACCAGTCTCCGAAACAGCTGGACCGGATTTTCTGCACAAAAATATTTTTTTTCCCGGGAACCCCGGTGAAACTGTGGGGGAACAGTTAGCAATTAAAGTGCAGTGCACTTAACCACACTAAAAAAATTAGTTCTTAGATAATAAGCAACCCATAATTAATTAACTAAAAAAAAATATTGTTTTTTTTAAATTATATCAGTTATGTAAATCCTCTAACAACTTAACTCATTATACTTTAATGAGTTAACATTTCGATAATAATTGTGTACCATAAGTAGATATATTTATCAGTAAATTCTTCTTCTTCTTTGGTTAGATGGCGACTGTAGCCATTAGCACAATAGGGTAGTTGACTGATATATCAAATCAGCAACTTTTTAATAAATGTCAAAACGATAGTTTATATGGAATTTTGTATGAAATATTACACTATGACGTCATAGTATCACAGCATCAAATCATCTACTCTTAGTAGTTCCACTGGTAATTAAAAATCATAAAAGCATTAAATGTACAACATATTTGATATTTCTACGTGTTTTTAGATGTTTTATGCATTGGTTAGTGTTTGGTCATTTATTTTTGACAGTGTCAACTACCCTATTCCGCCAATGTCACATTCAGTAAATTCTTCATTTACTGATAATAATTAAACTTAAAATTAGAATATTTTTAGAATTCCAACATACTTTTCATAAATTTATATCCCTCTCTTTGACCACAATCTCACCGTGGTCAGTGATTTTGTGACCGAAGGTGGTAAGCACACAAGGCCTAGAAGACAACTGGCTCTCATCTCAAATGCAGCTGTCTTTTTTAGGCATAGTAACACATTAGCATTACTATAAATAGTAAAAAAAAACTTGAGTATTAGTGAATATTTTCAATACAAGAGAACAATTTTAATTTATAATATGTTTTTTTAGCGATTTGGGACAAATTTTTTACTTATAAGTAGTTTAGTATGTAGGTAGTAGGAGGTTTTTTATTTTTTTATGCAAATAGAAAATGTTAGTTTAATTTAGATTTAAAGTTTCTTTAGTTTATAGTATATGTTTGTACATTGTAACTCAAGTTTTCAATAACAATTAATTATTCCACTCCATATAGCACTGGTACAAATAATATAGATTAAATCCTCTTTGATGTAGTATTTATTTGATTACATGTACGAATAAGTAATTTATGAAGTATGTTGTAAATCAAAAGAATAATGTTATTAATTTTATAAATATTACCTTAATTTACAAGCCGATGTTAGAGGTAATACAAACATTTCTAAATCCAAAAGGTACAATTTCAAAAAGCACTTCGTGTTATCAAAATCTCAGGTATAGGTATTATTTCAAATAATAACTTTTTTATTTATGTATACATCGCGCGCTGTGGAAATTCAATCCAATATTAAAAGTTTTTCAAGTTTTGAAACATAACACAAACAAAACAAAATATGATAGTTGCAATTAGTGCTGCCAGATCGTTAATATTCAATTCAGTGACTATTCAGCAATTAATTTCGGTAAGTTTGTGGATAAAAAAAAGTGCCAATGTTTTTGTACAACGGTAACTTCATGCCAAAAATATATATGCGCACCTCAGATTACAAAACATTTGTAATCTGAGAAGCACACTATGGCACTATCTGCACGAGAAAATACAAGCACTATTTACAACTCAAAGCAAAATGTATCCATATTTTTTACGAATGCCTTATTTATATCGTACGTACAATATTTGTATTCTAGGGAATTCCCCAGATATAGAGTTACCCACCATACCTACTGCTCTAAGCGTTTACTACTTTTATTTTCGCCTCTATGTTCCCGGGAACTTGGGAAGTACCTAACATTTATCAATACAAGTGCACAGTGATATTGATTTCTCAACATGTGCCGCGGTTGACCGTGGCATCACTTGGCCCCGTCTGAAAACCAGCGCTGCAGCATATGCTGAAATGGGCGATTTTGGCCTCACACTGTATATTATGTCATGTTATTTTGTTTAAATGTATCTGTTTTTTTATTCTTATGTTATTTTCAAACCAAAATAAATATCTTTCTTTAAAGTGAAATGATTACGTGTATAGTGACTTTTAGGTTGTTTCAAAAAGTCGGTGAAAAGTTTTAGTAGAACGGCTACCATGCCACGGCCAACTTTTACTGACTGATTATAATGACTTGAACCTTGACGAATATTAAAGACATGAAGAATATAAAATTACTCTACTTGACACTGTCAAAATACACAAAGTGTGATGCCAAAATAAAAAAAGCATATCGTTATATTACATTCTTTTTTGCTGTTACGCGGTATTTACATTCAATTTACATTTACATACAAGTTGCTCGGTACGCGGATTTGCACGCGCAGCCACGATATATTATGGATGTACTACGCTACGCACTAGATTTGCGATCCGTCCGACCACGCACTGTGTCACAGAGTACTTTAATATATGCACTGTGCTGTGTACGACTGAGCTGTACTATCTCGAGTATTATTATGTATGTTCCTTGGCCGTACTGCAATCCGTACCTACACCTTACTTTACTTCTATCTATATGTTTTTCGAACGAAAAGCGTAAGCGCCATGATATTTGCGGTGCTTACAACGGTTTTCAGAAAAATTCTTGTCTATCGGTAGAATGTAAGTCAATGCGAGATAATAATTAATATCCTTCGATCAACAATATCATAGTTAACGGAACACGTACAAAATCCAAGCTATATATCCAAGCTTTCCGCGTGAATATACCTATACTTTTACAGCTGTATTTGTTTACTAACAAACGGAGAGAAATGTTTTAAAACAGTTTTAAGTTCAACCTAATTACAACCGTAGCACCTAGTAATAAAGTCACAAATCTTCGAAATAATAACTAATACTTACGATCTTTCGAACTAAGCAAAATAAGAGCTCACTTCTCAAGTGCGCTGTTATTTACCGAGACGTATTTTATGCGCCGACTATGATATTTTTGATAGAAGATAATATCCTGGGACATTCTTCACACATAAATAACCTTTACTATGGTGTGATATTATTCAACGAATACAAAAAAGGGCTACTTACGGAGTGTTTCTTTGAATCCACAATAGTCCATCTACGATAAGTATTACAATTATAAACACACACAAGCACTCTATAAACATAATATTATCTGAATGATTGTGAATGATGAAATGAATAGTAGCATAGAATACATATATATAGTAGCCTTTTTTGTTTACATCATTAGGTAGGCAAAGCAATTCTGGGAAGTACCGACTACAATGTTTATGAAGACTGTGGATGACTGTTTCCACTTTTTTTCTTTTTGGCATCACACTTCGTGTATTTTGCCAGTGTCAAGTTGAGCAATGGAGGTTTTTTATATTCTTCACATTAAATTCTCGTCAATCGTCAAGTTTCAAAGTTCAAGTCATGTTAAATCTTCTTCAAGTCATAGTCAGTCAGTTTAAGTCAAGTTTTAGTAAAATGGTAGCCGTTCTAGTAAAACTTTTCACGGACTTCTTGAGACAACTTGAAAAGCCACTATACACGTAATCATTTCATTTCACTTCACTGGTGCACTTGTATTCAATTTTATTGGACAAAATACTGTTGAGGTATTCAGAGCGAGCGCAGCGCATTGAAATATAGTTTATTAATTAAGTATTTATTTTATTTGTACAATTGATACGCACATTATTTTAGACATTTTCACAGAGAGTATTTTTTAATTTATTACTAATGTCATAGACTGCTAATTCTTTTCTTACGGTTCTGTGTTACCAGTATAAAACTTATGAATTACCTACATCTTAACATAACAGAAATAAATGATTTACTAACACCTTCTCCTATTTTTTAAACAATATTTTTTTATAAAATACAATCTTAACTTCACTAGCAACATTTTAATGTAGTTATCTAGAATCAGACATAGTTCAAGAAACAAAACTTATTTACTATCCTCTAAGAACTAAAAAGAAATCAAATCTTATTTTACTAATCATTATACATTTATAAGATGAAATCTTCATGTTAAACTATTCTAATTCAATCTCTAGAATTCCAAGCCTTTTATCAAGTTTATTACACATCTGAATTAATTAATTAACAAAATTAATTCTTAACATAAAGTTTTATAAACCTTTAATTTCTGGTTTAATTACTTTAACATTTGTTTACAATGAAAATCAAATTTATTTCTTAATAATGGTTTTGTAAATATGTCTGCTAGTTGCAGATCTGATGGACAATATTTAACTTGCAAATTTTTGTTTTTATAATTTTCATAAATGAAATGAAATCTAACATCTATGTGTTTAGACCTTCTATTAAATGAATTTGTTTTAATTAATTTTATAGCACTCTGGTTATCTATATTAAGTACAATTTTAATTTTGCTTGGAGACAATTCACTTAAAAATGATTTCAAATAAAGACATTCTTTGCAACAATCTGCTGCAGCTATATATTCTGCTTCGGTGGACGACAAAGCAACAATTGGTTGTCTCCTGGAACACCATGATATTGGTCCTTCTGATAACATAATAACAAAGCCTGTATTACTACGTCTGGTCTGGGTACAATTTGCATAGTCAGCATCACAATAAGCATTTAACATTGAAATATCTCCTCCCTTCTTATATAATATTCCTTTCTTTCTTGTTCCATTTAAGTACTTCAGTATTTTCTTTACAGCTATTATATCATCTTTGCTAGGGTTTTCTATTTTTCTGCTGGCCTCGTTTACTGCTTGACTTATGTCTGGTCGTGATCTAGTAGATAAATAAAGTAGTCCTCCTATTAACTCTCTATATGGAAAATCTGTTACTGTAGTGTCTGAAATTTCTGTCTTTTTATCTGTATTACATGGTGTACTTACTGGTTTAGAATCTATCATTCTGTATTTCTTCAATAAGCTCTCAGTGTAACACTCTTGGTGTAAATATATTCCTTCATTGTTTTTTGCAATTTCAAAACCAATATACTTAGTAGGATTTTTATATACTTTTATTTCAAACTCTTTTTCCAAGCAGTGTAATATTTCTGTTAATGATTCTGTACTCTTTGATATAGCTAATCCGTCATCTACATATATAGCAATTATTATTGTTTTGTCATTGTTTGTAAAAACACACTGATCTGTTTTAGTAGGTCTCAATCCTAGTTTTAGCATACATGTTTTAAATTTATTATTCCATGTTATTGGGGCCTGTTTCAGACCATACAGAGCCTTTTTCAAATGACAAACTTTATTTGGTTGTTTTTCATATCCTTCAGGTATATTCATATAAATATCTTCATCAGTTAACTCTCCATATAAAAATGCAGTCTTCACATCAAATGTCATTATTTCATAGTTATTAGAAGCAGCTATAGCAAACATCGATTTTAATGCTGATTGACTAACTACTGGACTGTATATTTCGTTGAAGTCAATACCATGTTGTTCAAATCCTCTTACCACAAGTCTTGCTTTATATACATCATTCTCTTTCACTCTGAATATCCATTTATTGGTAAGTATTTTCTTTCCTTTTGCTTCTTTTTTATCTACTATTTTCCATGTATTATTCTTTTGCAGTGACTCCTTCTCCGAATTAATAGCCTTCTCCCAATTCTCTTTTTCTGTAGATGTAATAGCTTCATTATAGGTAAGTAATACATAGTCTTGTAAGTATTCTGGATTCTTTTTAATTCTTTTGCTTTTTCTTAGTGTATCTTCTTTTATATTTTCCTCTTCGTCATTATCTGTTTCTTCTATATATTTTTCAGTTTCATTTTCTGTTTCTATTATATTTTCTTCTGTTTCATTAATATTATTTTCTGTTTCTATTATATTTTCTTCTGTTTCATTAATATTATTTTCTGTTTCTATTACATTTTCTTCAAATTCAGTTGTAGTTTGTACTGTATCTATATTATTTTCATTATTTAAATAATCACTATATTCTGTTTCATCTTCATTTATTAATATTTTAGGTATGTGTTCTATATTTTTATTAATGTTTTCCTCTTTATTAAATTCTGTAGTATTGTCACTAATTATTACAACATCTCTAGCAATTTCTATTTTTCTTTCTTTTATATTCCACAGTCTGTATCCGTTATTAGTATATCCTATCAATGTTAGTTTCTTACTTCTGGGATCTAGTTTCTTTAGATTTGGATGTAGTTGTTTAGCATAAACAATAGAACCAAATTTTTGCATGTTTGATATGTTAGGTTTCTTACCATGCCACATTTCAAAAGGTGTCTTATTTATTAGGGTCTTACTCGGTAATCTATTTAGTATGTATGCTGCACAATACATAGCTTCACCCCACATTTCTTTCATTAAATTTGAGTCTAACAATAAAGCTCTGGTTTTCTCTAGTAGTGTGCGGTTCATTCTCTCTGCTTTACCGTTCAATTGAGGAGAATAAGGTATTGTATAATCTAGTTTTATTCCTTTTTTCATGCACCATTGCTTTAACTCATTACTTGTATATTCACCTCCATTGTCACATCTAATACAAGAAACTTTTTTTATTCAATTCTCTCTCTGATTCTTCTATGTAATGTTTTATGTAATCTGTTACTTCACTTTTATATTTAATTATATAAATTTTTGTAAAATTGCTGTAATCATCTATTATGGTCAGTGTATAATATTTGTCATCATGTGTCTTAGTTTCAAATGGACCACAAACATCTGTATGTATTAGTTGTAAAGGTCTTTCCATTCTGGTTCTAATTGTATTAAATGGTAGTCTAGCTTGTTTTGATTGAATACATATTTCACATTGTTCTTCTAATTTTGTAGGTCCTAATATCTTTATACCTTCTACAGCATTCTGTAAAATTTCTAAAACTGTGTTTCCTGGGTGACCAAGTTTACGGTGCCATTCTGTAGCTGTTCCATTTTCTTTTATTAATAGAGATTTATTTTCTTTTTCTTGTTGCATATTTACTATATATAACCCGTTTTCTTTTTTACCACATAATATTAACTCTGTATCTTTATAAATGTTAACCTTATTTTGAGTGAATACAACTATCCCTTTATTGTTTGTAATGGCATTTACTGACAGTAAGTTCTGTGATAGGTCTGGTACAAATAATGTATTTGACAACTTACATTTAGTCCCTTTTACAGTTCCTTGACCTTGAGCTTCCATTTTATCATTATTTGCAGTTAAGACAGAGGAGTTCTGATTAGTAAAATTATCTAGTATGTTGAGGTTATTTGTCATATGAGCTGTGCATCCAGAATCTACTATAAACTTCTGATTTATTATGTTATTCTTCTCTATATTTGTTAAAAAAATCATATCTTGTTTAGTTTTATCTTTATTTTTATTTTTAAAATAGCAATTTTCTTCTTTATGGTTTGTTTTTTTACATATTGAGCATTGTTTAGATATAAATTTACAGCTTTTTTCTTGATGGTTGAATTTTTTACAAATACTGCACATTTTGCATTCATTCTTTACGTGCCCATTTTTGTTGCATTTGAAGCACTTTATATATTTTTTGTTATCTGCTTGAAATGCTAGCTGTTTATTATTTTGACTTCGCTCTTGCAGGCGACTCTCTTCCGCAAGTAGTCTGTTTGTTAGGTTTGTTAAAGTCTTTTTTTCATCAGGAGATGACTCCCAAGCTGTTATGAAATGTGTTAAGTTACTGGGCAAGCAGGTTAGTATTTTAGAAATTACCATGTCATCATTAATTTTCTGTCCAAGGTTATTTAGCCTTAGTCGCAGGTTCTCTAAGTCTGTTATGATTTGGGCGAGGGGCCGATTTTCTTTTCTAAAGTTAAAAAATTCTTGTAATAATGTGCTCTTATTTCTCTCTTCAGTCCCTTCAAATACCTGACACAACTTGTTATACATTTCTTTAGCACTTTTGCACCCTATTATTTGTCCTTTTAATTTTCTGTCTATGGAATTCATAATCGTTCTTTGCACCTTAGCATCATTTGTCTCGAACTCAGCCATTTTGTTTTCATCTTCCGGCAAAGGCGAATTATCCATATTTAATTTATAGGCTTTTAGGTAAATATTGAATTCGAATTTCCACATCAGGAAGCTTTCGCTATCCGTCAACTTTTCTATTTTAACCTCTTCTTGAGTCATCTTTCGGTTTTTTCTGTGTTTTATTCTTGATTTTTTTCTTTGTATAGCCGTTGTGGCTTTTAACACTGGTTTTAGGTTTTTTTATAAATTACGCACCCTTTTTTTACATACTGCGTCTGCTGGACGGCTCTGGGCCCATAACCTGTTGAGGTATTCAGAGCGAGCGCAGCGCATTGAAATATAGTTTATTAATTAAGTATTTATTTTATTTGTACAATTGATACGCACATTATTTTAGACATTTTCACAGAGAGTATTTTTTAATTTATTACTAATGTCATAGACTGCTAATTCTTTTCTTACGGTTCTGTGTTACCAGTATAAAACTTATGAATTACCTACATCTTAACATAACAGAAATAAATGATTTACTAACAAATACCACCCATAATACTCAATAAAACTCAAAATACACGATTTTATGAAAATAATACGAAAATGCATATTCCTCCAAGGAATATGTTGATGATTTCTTTTGTTATTAATCAGTAAATATACTACCATTCTAGACCAAGGCAAGCCCTCAGCGAGCCGGATTTACAGCCTATTACATTAGCTCAGATCGAAGCCGACGAAGCTCGTAAAAGTACACAACACACTACACACAACCGATCACGCTACCGTCCTCGACGGCGAGGTCCGCCGCGACGTCCAACTCAGTCTCGTCCCGTTCAAGCGGCCCGAGCTGCCTACAGTAATCCGACCGCCCCCAATTAGTCGTAACTCGTACAAAGTCCTCCCCCTCCCCCGGTAACACCCTGAGCCGAGGTTCGTACCCCATTCGGGGGTGCCCTCAGGCGTTGTTACCTAAATATTACCCGGCTGAGAGCCCTCTGCGCTCGCCGATTTGTCCGGTAAGGTTGTTGCAGCCATCTGAGGCTACCAACTCAATAGTCCTTTAAAAAAAAAAACTACCATTCTTCTCGCAAATAACATGTTGATAACTTACGACCTATAATTTGAATTTCGCGCTCCAACCGATACCCTTAAGGGTAAACCTTCGGTTGGAGCACGAAATTCAAATTTTAGCAAGTTTTTTGCAAATTGCAGCTCATTAAGATTGAAATCGAGAAGAATGGTAGTATATTTACTGATTAATAACAAAAGAAATCATCAACATATTCCTCCAAGGTATATTACTGACATATATGACTATTTCATGAAAATGTTACTAATATAAAGATAATATACCTTGGAGGAAAATCTGTGCAGTACTATATTCATTAATCTGTGATCTGTGCTTTAGCCTCCGCGGAAGTAATTCTATGAGGGAAATAGTATGTAGTTACTTACATACTTAAATAAAAACGAATTGTATCACTAAATTTAATAACTGAATAAAACGAACGTAAAATCCAATCCTGATACTATTAAAAAATATGTATTATCTTGGCTAAAATTGTTTACTTTTTATGATTGTGACGATATTATGTCAAAAAATAAAACAACTGTTATTAAAATAACATATATTTCATCATACTTATGTACACCTTAATTACAATAATATATTTGGTTAAATATCAGTAAAAATTCAGTTCCTAGAAATATATGGGAGGATCCATCGAAAGTCATTTCATTTCACTAAATACATTATCGCACTTTTGAGCATCATAGGTTTGCCTTATTTCCTATAGGCATAACGTCAATAATCTATTTCGATAACTGAGGTATATTACTATGTATAAAGAAGCTATCCTAAACAAAGGTCATGCTCCATTTAGTTAATACTCGCTGCAGCGCTGGAACAATAAATTAGTCGTCTAACCAAACAATTTAAACACGTAGCGCTAGAACGCTTTTAAGGTGTAGTTTTACCAAAAGGTGCCATGAAAATCACGGCGCTTACGCTTTTCGTGCTGAAGCAACTAAGTGAAATGCGGCCGGATGGCTGCACTTGGACGGAACATAGTGATTAAATGTGGCGTCTTCTCTATACGTAGTTTTATACCTCAGTGATTTCGATTGTTATATCTCACGTGCTAATCACAAAAAAACGTCCCATAGAGCATAGGCACTTAAAAACCGAATAAAATAAAAACTTTCCTTAAGGTGGATGGGCCGAATTTTGAATTTCTAACGATTTTTTCTTGGATTTTAATACATTACGTCATTTGCAAGGTCATTTTATAATCAGCGAATAAGGCTATAGATTTATCTAGGAATTCATTTTTCATTCAAAACATTATTAGAATACATTGGTTCCTTATTTACAAATAATCCTTACATATTGTTATAGAGATTAAGGAACCAATGGACTTAATAGTATTAAAAGAATAACTAATTCATACAATAATCAAGTGACATACATTTCAGGTACTAATCATAAAATTCCATAAAATATACACTTCAATTGATGGAATAAATTAAAACGCAAAAAATATCCGTAAAAAATTCACCATCCACCTTAATTTCTCCAAAACAAGGCTGACTAGTCAAAAATCTCTCTCAGCAAACTACTATCAACCTTTTTCCTAACCACTTTACATTTATTACTTTTTCTAGGACTGATCATTCTTCTTTTCAGCATAACCTTGTCTACATCCTGACTTTCTTTTTTACTTTCGACATACGGCTTTGAGAAACCTACAACCCTTTTTGGATTGAAATAATTAACGAAAATTTGTAGTTCACGTCTACTGCAATGTGTTGCGAATAAGATTTTTAAGGAATTATTAATTTTCTCACCCACAGGGGTGTCTATTTCGTAATCTCTCCATATCATAGCTGAGAATTTTATATGAAGATAGTTATATTTATTTAAACTTTCGTTTGGGTAACACTTTTCATGTGTCTGGTTTTCTGTTCTGTTTTTGCATAAGTGTATTCTTGTCTCTGTCTCGTTGTTTGTAACACCAGGTACTTGAGAGGGGAACATGCTGAAAAAATTAGATTTAATCATGCTCAGTTGAAATTTATATTGTACACAATTAGGGTTGCCACGTATTGTACGTTATTTCAGGTAATTGTACTCTATACTTTATGAGAACATTTACATAAATAAGCAGAACAATAAAGTACATGAAAATACTTTATTTCGCATGATTTGATTTCTTTGGGATTTTGAAAAGTTTAATTGTAAGTGGGTGCAATTGTTTAGTAGAGATACTAATTTGATACAAACTGCAAGCAATCAAAAATATGTTGTTGTATATGTTACAATAATAAAGGAAAATAAATTGTACTTTAATTTGATAAGATGTACTTTTTTTTCATACCTATTATAACCAATGTACTTTAATCTGCAAAAAAAAAGGTGGCAACCGACTAGCGGACTAGCTGTTCCACGCGGTTTCACTCATGTTCCCGGGATAAAAAGTAGCCTATAACCTTCGGGAATAATGTAGCTTCCTATTAGTGAAATAACTTTTAAAATCGGTTCAGTAGTTTCGGAGCCTATTCAATGCAAACAAACATACAAACAATCAAATCTTACCTCTTTATAATATTATTATAGTATAGATAAGCTAGACACAAATGGAAAAATATTTATTTACCTGTATAAACGCCACTTCCAATTGTCAATATAAACTTTAATGTTCAAACGTGTGTATATTTCATTGAAAACATACTCGTAACCATATTTAGCTGATGTTACTAATGAAACTCTATTATTATCATCAATCTCTAGCCATTTTCTTGTTTCATTCACAGCATAGTCTACACTCTCACTCCTTTTTGGGAAGTTTTCATATTGTTCCTCTTGGAAAGTTGTGTCTACGTATAAAGTGTCAATAGTTATTGGGTCTCCATTGTTGTGGAAATGCGCATATTTAGTAATGTCATTGGAATTCATACGAAAGTCTCCAGTGTATAATATGTTTTTGTTGTTTATTTTGAATAGGATCATTACAGAGCCAAAGCAGTGTCCAGCTGGTATCAATGTTACATTTATTATGTCTTCCGAGCCATTCTCATCTTTTATTAAAATGGGTGTCCGTCCTGAAACAATAATAATAATGTTTTTTTCTATTGTCTTCTTCAACCCTTGGTAACTGAATACTGAGTGTAGGTCTCTTCTAATGCACACCATTCTTTCCAGTCTTGTGTCTAACGCATCCAATTTTTCAAACACACCATTCCTTCCAGTCTTGTGCTTAACACATCCTATTTTTCCCTGCGATATAAATCAGGTTGTCAGCTGTCCACATTTCTAACCAACTTTGGGTCTCCACTCAAGCACTCTTTTACCCCATCTGTATTACCAAGATTGTTAGTAGGTGGTAATTCTAGTTGGGGGCAGTGGAAAAATATCATTAATCCAAGATTATGACTACAGACCATTGAACCTACTCTGTCTACTAGGATATTCATTTTTTTATGTTTAAGAAGGCCAAATGAAAATAAACCCTATTGCTGTAATATTAGTAAGCTAATTTATAAAATATACTCACCCAATTTCAAAGGCCTTAAATGTTTTTCTAATCGATAATCATTGTTCTCATGTTTAATGATAACAGCGCTCGGCTCAGACATATAGACATAAGAATCTGTTTTCACTAAATTCTCCAAAAAATCTTGAAAAAATAAACCATTAGTGTGATCTGTGTGACAGTGGCTTAGAAAATACGCCTTTTTATTATAACACTCGAAGTTATCTACAGATATTTGTGGTATTTCATTTATTACTCCGTTGAATGAGTTTTTACCAGAGCGTGCCATTTGAATTTTTTACGTATGATACTTCAGTCTAATAATACCAAGCAAGATTTCTAAACTTTCTATTTCCTAGATTAGATTAGATTTTAATGCACAGTACTTGTTCCTGTATAATTCCACTGTTTGCTCCGCTAAGAGAACAATTTTATTACACGAAACTAAATGTTTCTGTAATTATATAAATTTTATTAAGCTATCACTTGAAAAAAAAAAGAAATCACACAACTTTAAACTTTTCGTAAATATTTTTTTTTTCAATCCGCTTTTGATGTGTGTATACATACAACATATTCTATATGATCTGTGCTTTGGACCAAGGAACTTACTCACTGTCAATTTTGACACATTTGATAGAAATGCTGCCAGCACCTATAAAAAAAAATCCCGTAGAAATATTTAAAAACCTCGAGTTAAGCTAAGCATGTTCGGTTCTGCGAGCTGGCTGTGTAGACTTTTTAAGTTAAGGCGACGATATCTGAGAAATGATGATTCTAGATTAAGTTTTCCTCGGCGTTCTTTGTTTGTTCAAGAGATTTGTAAAAAATATATTTTGAACTAGAGAATATATGACGAGGAATAGTTTTCTTTTTAATTTGAATGTTCCATTAGTAACGTCAGAAAAAAATGTGAATGTCCGTTTTTAAATCCAAGTATGAGTTATTTAGTCCATCCAAATAACTCGAAAATGTTAACATACATTCTGAGATTTAATAAATAGGAAATAGTTTACTGACTTTATTAAAAAAGGCTTAGTTTTTTTAAATAACATAAAACCGTAGTTTTTTTCAAAAAGTGAGTCTCGCCTGTCTCGCTTGTCTGCATCAGTTTAGTAAGGGACGGAGTGATTCGTGAAGAGTAATCCTCTTAACGTCTCTCTCGCACTTACGTAAAAATATGTATCTTACTTGCTATCGAAACCAACATAACCTACTAAAATATAACTTATATATTGGTGCCGATTCTGTTGTTTACGAACTTAACTAATATTAGTCAAGTCACCTCTCTTTCAAGTTAACCTTATTGAAAAGAGATAGAACTTTTTTAATGCTGTCAGTTTAGTTCATGCCGTCGTAATATACGGGTAAATAGTTGTGACCAATAAAGATCGCGCTTAAATTCACGTTGAAATAAATGATCGGACTAAACTGACAGGACTAAAATATACTGCATCCCTTTCTTATATTTCTATAATAGAAAGAGATATAGTGAGATTTTTGTTTAGTTCGTAAACAACAGACTCGGCACCACTGTAGCAGGTTTTGTTCGCAGCCGTTAAATCTAGCTCTTTTCTTTTACAGCATCTACCTCTATTTGGGGGAAAACACCAAGTAGTCAACCCTGATGGCCATCGAATTTAAGCTAAAAGTTGCCACTGTAATTAATTCTAGTCTATCTACTCGATTTTATGAAAATTAAATACATATTATATTATTATTAAATAAATTATTATGTATGCATACATAAGTATCAATATAAAATAATTATTTAGATTATTTTTTAACGAAAATGTTTTTAAATCTATAATTAAAGAAAAAGATGAAGTGAATAATAAGCCTGGCAACAGTTTAAGGGGAATCCTATGCACAAACGAAAATATTGCACAACAAACGAAGTTTATTATATTCTAGTAAAAACTTTCCGTTGCAAATTATAGCTGATTGTGTAATTAATAATAAAATAAATTATTTTGTTAAATAACTAAAATACGACATACAAATTACAATAAATATAAAAAATAAAACAGAACAAAATTAATTACGCTTATTAATAGAAACACATTAAATATCGACATAATTTCTCAATAAATAGAGGTTGGTATACCTACTCATGGGCGAGATTTTGGCTATTTATTCAAGAGGCCTATCCACATGCATAGAAATGTTTGTCCTGGATGGAAATCGAACCAGCGACCTACGGCATGATAGAACTGGCCCGTCAATATAATTTGGCTTTTAATTTGCATCAATTAGTCATACATAATTTAATTTGACTGTACCTCTTGAGGTTTTATAGCCTATAAAAACGTTAATTATAAAATTTAGATGGTAGCTATGTAAGCAGTTTGTAATGTAATAGCTTTCTAGTTAGCATTCCAAATTATTAGTTTTTAGTTACCATGAAGAAAGAGATTATTTTGTTTTTGCTGAATTTCTTGTTATTTTCCGATCGTGAGTATCTTGACACTGCCGTTTTTCGTAAACAATATGTAGATTCCTGTCAGCTACGTAGTTCAGACACCAATTGATAGATGGCGCTACAATATATCAACACTATCTACGTACAACCTACATCGCGCTAGAGGAGTTTGTTATCGGAAAATCTTCCCTTTTCAACGGAGGAATCATTCACCTTGTTCCTCCGTAAATTTGTATAGTTTTTTTTTCAAGGGTTTACAGTTCGTTAGAATCCTCATACCGAGTGACACTGGCTATAATTAGTTTTACTATTTGTAAATGGCAGTCGTGTTTTTTTAATTTTTTATATTTGTTATTTATTTTATTTCAGTTCAACTCAGGACCATGGCTAAAAAAACTAAGTTCAACGAGTCTAATCCGTAAGCACCTATTGATTTATTTTTATAAAAAATGTATTTTTTTATTACTGTTACGACACTGTACGTCTACATACAAATTGGGATGTAGTATCCCCTATGTGGCCTGTAGATGGAGTTATAAAGGTATCTGATATGTATTTTTTATGAAAAAATATTTTAAATAAAAAGCAATGCATCATCTTCAAATTTTAAATAACCTTTAATTTTCTTTTTAGTGTATCGACAAGATTTAACAACCCAAATGAAATCCGAGACCGTCTTAAAGGTAATTTGTATAGATAGTTAACACTTTAATCTACACGAAAAAGAAATTTACAAAAAAAAAAAAACGATTTGTACAACGGAAGGTATTTTCTCACGCTTTTAGAAGCGATCCTGACAACCTTTGGATGGAGAGAGAGATGTACTTTTTTTTTTAAATAAATAAGGGAAATAGTAAAAAAAAAGGTCAAAGTAGCCTGATAAATTAAAGAGTTTATCATTAGTGTGGTCAGACACAGGCCTATACATTTAGAAAATTAAAAAGTAAATATTGCCAGATGGGATATATAAGCCAGACATGCCAGAAACTTGGAAGAACAGGTATAAGAAACCATACAATAGTGCTTGGATGGATTACTGCGACCCCTACCACTGCAACGACTACCATCGACTCGCGTGCGGCCTGAACAGAAAAAATATGAGGTTCAAGTGGTTCCAAAGCGCCTGTCACATGATATTGAGCAATCTGTGTTCACGTTTTAGAGGAACTTTGAGTACGTACGTTTTTCTTCTTTTTTGGCATAAAACTTTTGTGCATTTTGCCAGTGTTAAGTTGAGCAATGTATTTAAGTTCAAGTATTCTCCGCGTATTCTGAGTTTAGTTTGCTTATACTTTTTCCAGAATACGACATGATAGAAACTAAGTTTTGTACAATGTACGTGATGTACCTTCGAGCCAGCTGTCCGACTACATGTGAGATGGAGACGCTGGACCCGATCTGCGGCTTCAGCACCATAGACAACCATGCTGTTCTGTTCAGAAACAAGTGCTCGTTGGAAGCTGCTAACTGTCGACAACCTAACCGTCAAGGTTTGCTAGTTTATTTTTGATTTTTGAATCTAAATCAACCTCATATTTAGTTTAGGCCAGGGATACCGTTGAATTCTTTTATCAAGGTCCAGAAAAAAAAATATAATGATTAAGTAGGTAAATACATAACTAAACAAATCACATCACCTTCGCCACTGGTAGGTATATTTAACAATATTCGGCGGTCCGAGGTTAGATCTTTAGCGGTCCGCCTGTTGCCTACCCCTAGTTTAGGCCCTCAGGGCTATCGCGTATCTTTTGGTGGTAATCGTAATAAATACCATTAATTATTTCATCCAATGACGCGTTACGATGAAGACCATTTTGTGGACGTGGGGAGTCCTCATTGGACGATTTTCAATAATGATGTTCATTACGATTACCAACAACTATACGTGGTAGAGCCCCTGTTATGGTACGAAATATACAAGTAACTCTACCACCGATTAGGAATGATACACATTATTTTTTAATAAAAGCTCGTCTGAGGAACGTCTTTGAGTTTATTTTTAATCATACTTTTTTGTTTTCAGAATACGAAGAAGCTAACATGAGCGTTTGTGAATATTCTTTGGTTAAGAGTTTAAAAAAATAAACTTTACAACACAATAAACTGTATTGATTCAATTTTAATTATTTGTCCAATAATATATATATAATATTTACATTTATTTACAACAAATATACAAACTACATAAAAAAAAAATCCTCGAGGCATGTGCTGCTGGCGATCAACGGCAAGGTTCCCAGAAGGCTGTCAGCGTTGCCTCTTCGGATGGCCAAGCTAACGCGTTGGCGGATAAAGCTCCCCGCCCGCCGGTCCCCTGTGACTTCAATAAATTTTGAAGATAATGTTCGAGAAAATCGGTGAGTTCGGACCCCGAAGGACCCATGGTCTTGACCGCAAAAGGAAAATATAAATAACTTGGGCCAATAGAAGCGATTTTTTTGAATTCTTTATCATTACATGAAAAACTCAAGTATTGGTACCTACTTATGTCTAATTTGTAAACAAACAGCGAGCCGTATGACCCTATTACATTAGCTCAGATCGAAGCTGACGAAGTTCGTAAAAGTAGGTACATGTAGTTTGTTGAAAAACGCTCGACTTGATTTAATCAATTTAATTTTAGTTATCAGTTTTTGTTTTATTAATTAGCTACATACATTCATTGAGAGACGTGAAAATATTATGTAGGTATTATTTATACGGAAAATAGCTAACTATGAAATTATTTATAACTGTTTTACTTGTAATTGGTAAGTTAACTGCTAAGCATTGTCTATTGTTTTTTATTGGCCCGGATTCTGACATGAAAACGCAGTTTTTTTTTACACTTACTGATGAAAATCTATAAAAGAAAACACGTTTACCTATTCTAGCTCTTTGCGATGGTCTCAACCAAATAAAATCAACAGCTGTAACCTCAAACATTCACGAAAGAGTTGCCGCACTCAAAATACAAATTGCCCAAGAAATTAAAGAACAGATTCAGCAATCGAGAATAACACCGGTCGACAGCAAGGATACTTTCTCCGATGATTACGAATACGTTGACATCGAAAACAAACCTATTACACCAATAATGAATTTCGATGAACGAAAAAAAGGCGATAAATTCAAATTAAAAGAAATAGTATCAAAGACCACAAACAAAATAGAGGGCAGACCACGTGCTAGGTTGCGGTCTAAGCACGTGGCAACGAAAAGGTATAAAAAAAAATATCTAAGGAAGCCCACAGATATTTTTTATAGACGAGCGATGACAAATGAGGAAATGGATACGCCGTTAAAATGGATACACTGTGAATGCTTGATCACACCATTCTTGGAAGGTTATAAATGCAATAAGAGTAAAATTAAAATATTTTCAATACACGACAATATCGTTATAAGGTAAATATTTATCTACACTAATATTAAATAACTAAAATAAAGAAATCCCCATCACACTTGTCAAAAGAGGTGATGATTTTCAAACGGAGCGGATTTTCTTGAAATATATCTAAGAACACTCTCGATTAAGGCTGAGATCTATAGAGCGTGCTTAGACTTTGCTCAGACTTTACTTAGGGTATAAACCTACGTAATAAAGTAAATATTTGTGTGTTTTAATTTGTAGCCAAGTTTTTGGTAAGTCATCGATTAGGTGCACTTAGGCTTTGCTTAGCACACACTCAGAAAGATTCGAAGATTGCATTTTAAATACCGACTTTGTACGGTAAAGTCCAAGTATGCTCTATAGATCTCAGCCTAAAACATCTTTCAAACAAAAAAAAACGAATCGAAATCGGTACACCCAGGAGCTATGATGCTACAGACAGATACACACTACAAACTTATAATAGCCCTCTTTTTCGTCGGGTTAAAAAAGGTAAAGTTTGGAGTTCGGATGTAGGATGTAATCTCCGGAGTTACTAGTCCGATTTAAAAAAATATTTCAATAATAGAATGCAACATTACCACCGAGTATAGGCAATTTATTATCCCAAAAACGTGGATACGATGGGAAACAGTAGTCTATACGCTATACGAGAAAAGATTTATGTTTTTGTTTGTAAATAAATTTGTAGCGACCCCTGTCAGCTACATAGTTCAGACACCAATTGATAGATGGCGTTGCAATACATCACCACTATCGACATACAACCTATATCGCGCTAGTGGAGTTTGTTCGCGCATTCGTATATATACAGGATTCCAACATGCTTGTTTGCGGTTGAGAGCCCTCAGCGCTCACCGAGTTGTCCGCGTAAGGGTGTTATAGCCACCTCTGGCTAACACCTTCATGTCCTTTCAAAAAAAAAAAAAAAATCCTTGTTTGGACTGCAGTTCCCAGGCAGGCAGGCACGATGACCCAGTCTGGCGAAAAATCCAGGAAAATATTCCCATTTTAATGGAGGAATCATCCACTTTGTTCCTCCATAAATGCTATACTTTCACAGTAAAGTATCATGGGTCTACATTTTATATTTTCAATAAAAGTTGGGATCCCTACGAAAAGTAATGTAACAAAAAAGTAACATTTGCAGATTGATTCAACTAATAAATATAAACACCACAGATTATTCTAAAGAAGAAGTGTATTCAGTATTATATCAAATAAGCAATTTAAATATCAAATTTTTCCAATGGGACTTGTTGTCGTTGAAACATTTATTCAAGTCATTATCTAAAGGTAAGGGAAACTAACAAACTGCATAAATAATCTGTTTAAAATCAACATATGTCACGGAGTTAAATTGGTTGTAAAAAGTAACGTTTTCATGAAATAGTATTATGTCAGTAATATACCTTGGAGGAATATGTTGATGATTTCTTTTGTTATTAATCAGTAAATATACTACCATTCTTGTCGCAAATGACATGTTGATAACTTTCGATCTGCAATTAGCAAAAAACCTGATAAAATTTGAATTTCACGCTCCAACCGAAGGTATCACCTTAAAAAGCGCGCGCTTCGCCGTCTTCCTGTTACACACTTCCGTCACTCACGAAATCGCATAGATTGCAGGAATTATGAAAGCGAGAGGAAAGATGTTAGGTACACATAAAAAGTCTAATAAATATTTGGTTTTTTCTTTCTTTCTATAAAGATCCGGAAAAACATACGTTTAGATCAGTCAAGAATGGTTTGAAACGATTGTTCGCGTCGTGGCATTTGGATATTGGAAACTTGACCAACTTGCTGAAGCAGGCCAGGATTTTCAGGCCTCCTTGCGTGTTACCAAAGAATATATTAACCGGTAAGTGAAAAATAAAATTTACAGGGATACATGGGCGTAGCTAGGATTTTGTTAAGGGCCCCTCTCCCAGGCCTACGCCTACGGGGGGGCAAACAAACCAAGTCTACACAAACCAAGAAGGTAAATGCCGCATGAGCAATGGTACAGGTTACGTTAAAAGTGAAAAACAAAATATCCATCAGTGAATTTATTTTACAAAAAATTTATCGACGAAGTTTTCACAAAACCATTTTAGCTCAGATTTGGTTTGTGAGCATTCCTGCATCTTCAGGGCAGTGTGGGCAGGCCCCCACAAGGTGTTCCGACGATCTTGTGAGGGTCGTGAGAAACCGCTGGATGCGGATAGCGAAAGTCCGGCCATCGTAGAGATCCTTGGGGGAGGTTGTCCAGCTGTGGACGTCTTTTGGCTGATATGATGATGATGACTGTAACCCTACGACATTTTTTTACAGCTCTTAAACTCTGACAAGTGCAAAGAAAATAGTAAAACATAATTAACTTTAGATCGAAATTAGAAGTAGGTACTGTAACCCCGTAGACGCAGTGCGGGCAGTATCAAGGTGGACCGACGATCTTGTGAGGGTCGCGGCAAACCGCTGGATGCGGGTAGCGCAAGACGGGGGCTTTTGTCCAGCTGTGGACGTCTTTCAGCTGACATGATAACTGTAACCTTTTTGATTTCTTTTTCAGGATCTACCATGTCGTCGTTGAACACTTTTACCGGTAAAATAGCTAAACATCGAAAGCAATGTAAAGGCATTTCTTGTAAGAATTAAAATATTTACGTGACAATATACCTAATAATTTCAATTTATTTAGTTAGTGAGCGAGCACACAAAACAAATCAAGCATGTGACTATAAATATGTCACCGTATTATTGTGAAAACGGTTAGTTTATAAATCTGTCTCGCGGGATTGTAAACTGTCTGTTTACAATATAACGTAATCATTTTCGATAGTTTACAATCCATCCGTGTCAAACCGTCATATTGTGAACGGCCCTGCACTTACCGACAGGGTTCACAATCTGACCGATTTTATCATTGTGAATCGTTCGTTCCTGATTGGTTTCTTGGTGGATTGGTTCTGACAGAGCCAAATAAAGTAAATGCGGTAGGTATGTATCTTCGTGGTATACCGGGTGTGACGTCGAAAAGAAAACTTCATACACAACATTAGAAGAAGTACCTAAGTTATTTTGGACCCCTTTGCTCTTAGCGTTAAAATTAGCGTAGCATTTAAAAATAGTAGTTTATGATACTGTTGCATAATAGGGGTTATTAACTACGAGTGTGAGTTTAAGTACCGAGCCGTAGGCGAGGTTCTTAATAGTATCACACGAGTTTTTAATACCTAATTATGTGCAGTATCATACAGTACTTTATCTAAACTCATATAAATAATGTCATTTAAAAAAAATTAATTTCTACCAACTTTGCAAAAAAAAAAAAAAATTGCTATTTTTGTGAAATTTTTGGTCAAAATGATATATGTAGGCAAAAACAATAAAATATAATCATATACTTAATCAAATCCGTGTTGCCAACTCCCAAAAATTCTTACCTCTAAAGTTCAAGTTACAAAATTTGTGACATTGTCATCGTCAAATTGAATTGATACTGATTGATTATACTATTGATAGGTCCAAAGTGTACTTTAATAGAAAAAAAGTTATTTTATAGCATTATCTTGGGAACAACAACTGTACTATAATGAATCATTATACACGGGTGTGCCTAAAGTGGCTCATTAAAGTACTGATTTTGATTTCATAATAAGAACATTACGATATGAGAGTAGATAAAAAAATAAACGGCTTTGTTCAGTGTTTATAACTGACTTACCAATTATAGAAACCCCCAACACAAAAAAAAAACATCTGAAAAAGAAATAAATATCTCTTCATCAACTAGAAAAGAGGTGATCTTCAAACGGCTGAGCGGATTTTTTTTTTTAAATATATTATCTAAGAACACACTCGATTAAGGGTAAACGTTCGGTTGGAGCGCGAAATTCAAATTTTATCACGTTTTTTGCAAATTGCAGCTGAGTTATAGGTCGTAAATCATCAACATGTTATTTGCGAGAAGAATGGTAGTATATTTACTGATTAATAACAAAAAATATCATCAACATATTCCTCCAAGGTATATTAGTAACATTTTCATGAAATAGTCGTATATGTCAGTAATATACCTTGGAGGAATTTGCAAAAAACGTGACAAAATTTGAATTTCGCGCTCCAACCGAAGCCTCCCCCTTAAGACACCATTTAATACAAATCGGTTCCTTCAGGAGCCATGCCACAGATAGACACACAGATACACAAAACAACAAACCCTTTTTTTCGTCGAGGGTTAAAAAATAAAGTCGTAAAATGTTTGAAAACTGACGTTTATTACTAAACCCTGTATAGGAGATATTCCTTCACGAACAATCTAATTCTAAATCATTCTCCGTCTTCCTGAAAGAGCGTGAAAACTTCCTCTCAGCATTCTGCGTATATCTCCGTCTTCTTCCAACTGTAAATTCGTTCTCTGTCTAATGGTGAATTTTGGCGGTATTTCCGTGTAGCTCATTAAATTTTGTAAAGACAACGGTTTAATACCTCTATTTGTGTGAATATATTGATTTATTGGATTCAATTCGCTGACTTTTATAGGTATTTTTATTACTATTGGAACGTTGGCTATCGATATGTTTATAAAACTTATGAGAAGTATTCCGAAACTTACAGACGTCATGTTGACTGAACAAGTGAGAAATAGTTGCATGTACCTACAGTATGACACAACTTAGATGTAGCATTGGCTAATCGTTTTCGTACACTTCACTTCCGATTTACACAACTAAGAAAAATCATTCATTATCGCGCCATTCAACGTTCAACAAGATCATTTTCGCCGATCATTTTTTAACACATGAGTAATGTTGTAGGTGCACTCTTTTCGGGAACGATCGATTTTACGAATTTTGCCGATGCTTCATCTAAGTTGTGTCATACTATACATAGGTACATATTATTCAATGTCATAAAACATATCAAAATCCTACTAACTAATATTATAAATGCGTTTGTGAGTATGGATGGATGGATTTTTATTACTCTTTCACGCAATAACTATTGAACGGATTTGGAAGAAATTTGGAACACAGATAGTTTATAACCTGGATTAACACATAGGATACTTTTTATCCCGGGAAAACATAAGATCCCTCGGGAACGCGGGTGAAACCGCGGGGCGGAAGCTAGTATAGTAATATTTTTATATCAACGCACAGCTCAAACCACTGGAGGGATCGGACTGAAATTTGGTATACAGATAGTAGACATCCGCTAAGATATAACCTATTTGATTTGAAAGTTCAACCCCAAAGAAGGTAAAAAAGAGGATCGCAGGTAAAAGGCAAAACCGCGGGGTGGAAAGTTAGTCTGGTCATACAAACTTAAAAAATCAATTGTATTAATGCATAGTCGTCTGTAGCATACATAAGTCAGCCCGCTACGGAAATAAGTGTATTAGGTGCCGTATTAGCACAAAGTCCAGGGGGCCAATTCCACTAATTAATTTTGATTAGATTACAATTGGATCGCAGCTGAATGACAGGTTTTGCACGTTTTCGTATTCTACTAATAAATGTGACAACGATCGAGATCCAATCATGGTTGAGTTAAACTTGACGTTCGATCAAAAGTTATAAAAGTGGTATTCCATACTAAACGTCAAATGTTTGATTGGTTTAGAATTGTTTCGGTTACCAAGGGCAACAACGATTACAATCTAATCGTAATCCAATCTTTGTTTGGTTACGTTTATTTAGTGGAATACCGTTTCTTAGTAAAATTAGAAACAAACTTTAACTGAATCGAAATGGGATGTCAACCGTTGCAATTTAGCAGAATTGGCCCCAGTTGTATCGACTGACATTGACATACGTGTAATAGTTATAATTTAAGCATAGAGCAACAGGGGCTGCGGGGCAGAGGGGTCGTGTCTACTTGAATCGTAGGTATAGCTTATAGATCTTATTTTCTCTGTGCTTATAGTCTTCAAAATATGGTGTGTACTTGTGTACTATTTATTATTCGTTGCGTACCGATAAAGGCGCTTGACGTATTTTTTTTCAATATAACTAAGCAGGAGAAAAGAACTTTCTTTCAATAAAAAACACACCCAGTTATACCAGTCTAATTTTTTTATTAACAAACGCCGACGGATTCCCTAGAGGCTTAAAACTTTCAGGCTCTCTGTCTCTCTCAGGTATTGGTTCGTTAAAATCATATTTTTCCGCTACGTTTGGCACTGTAGAATATTTAGGACTACTCAATTTGTAGTAATCTACTTTTGGTATAATTGTACCTTTCAGATTAGGGCCATTTATGTTTGATTTATGATATCGTTCATCGTATAGCAAACTCTCAGTCCTCGCTTTGATTTCCAGTTCCTTTTTATCTTTATTGCCATCCTCAAATGCAGCTTCATGCTCATCTACATAATCGTACTCAGGAGTAGTTCTCTTTGAAGAACGTTTTCTTTTATGGCCAACTTTCTTCATTTTATTTGATGTATTGTTTTCTGGCTTATTTTTAACCTTTCTAAATCTTTTCTAAAGAGAAAAGATTTAGAAAGGTTAAAAGAAAAAGAACATTGTACATAAAGATGTACAATGTTCTTTTTCGTAGTTTCAGCACTAGCAAATATGTTTTCCTTCTTTGGAGTTACATAATCTTCGTAGCTGTCTTTAGTTTTCGTCAAATCAATTTGTCTGAAGAATTCACCTTTTTCTTTATTATCATCGTCTGTCTCCTTTTTAACTTTCACATTAGTTTTATCGAATTCTTCTTCTTTATCGTGCCATTTATCAAAAGATGAAGTTGTGGCCATATTGTGCTTTTTAGTTCTTATACTGTAATGTGCAGTATCACGAAATCTGCTTTTGTATTGTCTTGTAGTTCTAACAGCATGGGGAGTAGTGTCATCGTCGTAATCTCTCTGCCGTTTCTTTTGCTCTTTAGGGTCGTATACATAGAATTGTTTACTTTGCGTCGTTTCCTTATATTTATTAGCGTATTCCTTTACTAATGATTCTTTTACCTTTTCAACTACGTCGTTTATGTTGATTTTGGAGATATCTTCTTGTATTTTAAATTTAAGTTTATTATTTCTATCTAACTTTTGTTGGACAGTAACAGTTTTACTTTTATAATCGTCATTTTCAGAGTATTCAGTTGAATATGAATCGTATTCCCTCTGTTTTTTGGCAGATTGTAAAGCGATATTTGTTAGTTGGTCCGCTAGTTCTGCTGGCACGAATTTCTTTGCTATAGTACGGAAGTCTTCTAAATCAGCCGCGAGTAAAACGTAACTGGTTGCATCTTTAACTGGCATTACCATAGTTAAGATACCTGAAAATAGTGTTAAAGTTAAAGTATATATGTGACTACTTCTCGTATTATAAAGGTGAAAGTTTCTTAGGATGTTAAGGTGAATCCGCAGAAAAGCTCGCGAAATTCAAATTTTATTTTTTCAAATTGCAGCTCAGTAATAGGTCGTATATTTGTCAAAGGCTATAGATCTATCTATTTTTAAGCATGAAATAATTTTGATAATCAAATAAATACTTACATATCTCTAGTATTTTCAAGAACAAATACATTTTAAAAATGTGGAAACAATAAAAATGTTATTTCATTTCATTTTTATTATGTAGGTAAGTTCCATAAAAGTATTACGTACTTTATTTGTTTGATAATGTAGGTAGGTACTTACATCAGAAAAACTACTATTATTTTAAACTATCTGTCCCCCGCGGTTTCACTCGCGTTCCCGGTATTTTTATTTTTTTTCACGGAACCCTAATTCTTTTTCTAAAATTAAAGTAGCCTAAGTTACTCCATATAACATGTTATCTGTTAGTGAAAGTCCTGTCAAAATCGCTCCAGCAGTTTCTGCAGCAGTGTTAATACAAATAATAAAATATCACCGTAAATTAACAATGTTGATTAAAAAAAAGCAGCCAAGTGCGAGTCGGACTCGCCCATGAAGGGTTCAGTAGTATGACGTATTAACAAAAACTACTTACTAGATCTCGTTCAAACTAATATTAATGGAAGTTTGCATGGTAATGTACATCATATGTTTTTTTTAGTTTTATCATTCTCTTATTTTAGAAGTGTCTCTCGCGCAAACTATGTATTCAATTTAGAAAAAAATGATATTAGAAACCTCAATATCATTTTTAAAGACCTATCCATTGATACCCCACACGTATGGGTTTGGTGAAATTTTTTTTGTGTGTTTCATTTCTAAGTATGGGAACCCCCAAAATTTATTGTTTTTTTTCTATTTTTGTGTAAAAATCTTAATGCTGTTCACAGATTACATCTACTTACGAAGTTTCAACATAGTTCTAATAGTTTCGGAAAAAAGTGGCTGTGACATACGGACGTACAGACAGACATGACGAATCCATTAGGGTTCCGTTTTTGCCATTTTGGCTACGGAACCCTAAAAAATGCTAGAACCTTTGTGATGTGCATAAAACTCGGGAACCAAAACACGAATTTTGATGCGGTATTCACAGTTACAATAAAAGAAAAAAAATGTCACGAAAACACAATGGGTGAAGTAGGGCACAGCTTTTTTTCATATCTACCTATACATATAATAAAGAAAGTCGTGTTAGTTACACTATTTATAACTCAAAAACGGCTGAACTGATTTGGCTGAAAATTGGTGGGGAGGTAGCTTAGAACCTAAAGAACGACATAGGTAGGTAGGGGCAGGTAGGGGTAGGTAGGGGCAGGTAGGGGTAGGTAGGGGCAGGTAGGGGTAGGTAGGGTAGGTAAGGTAGGTAGGTCCCGGTTTTATTTTTGTTCTCAGGGCAGGACAACGGCTGCCGGGTCAGCTAGTTAATTAATAAAACATGAGATACTTAAAGATCAAATAATTTATTATACACTAGCATTACTAAAAACATAACTTTCAACCGTAACTTATGTTATTTCGTCCAAAATACTAATTATAAAATCCAGTCAGTTTAATGAAGCCTCCATGGTTTTCACTGTCCGTTTGACTTGGTCCTGTTTGCGCTCCTTGTCACTCTTATTTTCTCAGGAAAGATGGATTCTGTGAAAGAAACGTGCAAAGAGGATCTTAATATTAAGGTAGTCTCCTCCGTCTGTTCAAAATATAACTTCCGTTATCGTTAGGAAACCATAGCACGGTGGTAGGGTATTTTGTAGTACCCACCTGGGTACCACCCTCAAGCCAAGCACCTTCCGGTGGGTTCCGACAGCTGCACTTGAGAGCCAGTTCCCTTCTAGGCTTTTTGTGCTTACCGCCATCGGCCACATTATCACTGACCACAGGCCTATACGGCCGAATCACACTAGAAAAGAGGTGATCTTCAAACGGCTGAACGGATTTTCTTTAAAAATTGATAAGAACACTCTCAATCAACAGTAATTTACAGAGGCGCACCATGTCAGCGTAATTTATATCTACTATGGATATCAAAGGATGATATTTTTCAGCTATGCTCGGAGTTTCCTTGCGAGATCGCATCAGAAATGATGCGATCCGCAGGCGAACCAAAGTAACCGACATAGCCCGAAGAATTGCCAAACTTAAGTGGCAGTGGGCGGGGCACATCGCTCGTAGAACCCACCGCCGTTGGGGCAGAAAGGTTCTCGAGTGACGACCACGAACCGGAAGACGCAGCGTGGGCAGGCCCCCCACAAGGTGGACCGACGATCTTGTTAGGGTCGCGGGAAACCGCTGGATGCGGGTAGCGCAAGACCGGCCATCGTGGAGATCCTTGGGGGAGGCCTTTATTCAGCAGTGGACGTCTTTCGGCTGACATGATGATGATGATGATGATATTTTTCAGCAATTTTACAAAAAAATAGTATTAATACTTACCATACGCGAGTTCACGGCCAAGTCTTGGTGAGAAGTTCATGGTTCTTCCCAACCGTGGGGAGAAGTATTTAGTTCTGCTGTCGATCTGTTCAGGGTCTGATCGGTAACTGTAGAGATATAAGGTTTATTTTGATTAAACAGTTTTTAAAAGAAATATCTGTGGACATAATCTGTTTGTCCCTAGTTTGGGTATAATCTATATTATGTATGTATATCCAGAAATGGGTAGTATGGTTATCCATGGCAAATGTTTACTGGATTATTTATCAAAAAAAATAACAATCAGGAATTAAAAAGTGAACATTTTTCGAAATCATACAATAAACAAACGTATTGTTGGTTTTTCGAAGTACCATCTCCCAGAACATGTTTGTTATATTTATTTTTAGATTCTCCTTACATTTCCTGATCAGGAGGTGTAGCTGGCATGTCACTGGAGAGACGTCTTCCAAGCCGTGGAGTGAATTCTACGTTATCAATACTTTGGGGACTGTCCAGGCTTCTCCCAAGCTTGGGTGTGAAGATTACTTTCTTTGTAACTGAAATTAAAAGGAATTCATCAAGGATATGTAGCCGGTCTATCTTAATAATATTTTCTTCCTTCTCTCTTCTTTCTTCTCGGCCCTTCTAATCGGTATTAAATTCTTTTTTACTCATATTATTATCTTCAGCCTTACAATAAAATCCGAATATCTCTCTTTCGGCCTTTTTAAAATAAACAAATTGACTCGACAAAGATGCTGCCCATCTGCTGTCTGTCAAGATTTTAAATTCACACAAAAACCACTTTTACATTTTCCCGACTTTTACATTTTTCAGGCCACTTTTCCTAATTCTGAGTATCAAAAATATTTTAAAACTGGTGTTCATTATGATTATCACCTAGATACGCGATAGTCCAGCAGACTGCAAGTCTAAGCATTAGGTAATGTTGAAGTAGAACAACTTAAATAAACATAGGTACCTCTAGTTTCTGGTTCGTCAACTTGTCTTTCATAGTAAGGGAGTTGATCATAGTAGTACTTAAGTGCATCTGCTGCTTCGAGAAGTCTGTAGAAGGTTGGCCTGTTGTCTTCGTTAGATAGCCTTAGAGACCGCTTGCCCAGACGTGGACCGAACCATAGAGCTCCTCGGTCGCTGTGAGCTTCTCTGTCTATGTCATCATCCTAGAATACATTAATAATATGCTTTAGTATAGATTTAGAATCAGATAACTCTTTATCTATTAGATAACTAGAATTTTCATGGCTAGAAGACACAGAATTTTGTAGATATTTTTTTAAAGATTCTTTGACTGCATGGAGCTACCCGCGCTGTTATAATTTTCGGGAAAAATTGTATTTTATATGTTATTCCAGGATAAGATCTATTCCGCGTACTAAATTTCATAACGAATGGATGTGCCATTTAGGTGTCTCCTAAAGAAATCCAAGAGCTATATCAGTTATAATAATTCAACATTTTAGTAAAACTGAAGTTTTACATAAGTTCTATTATTATATAAATTTATGTAAGGGCAATATGATAAGACCGCGTTTGAATGTTTTTTTTCTCCACAGGAGAAACATTTAACATTAACATTTATAGATAGATAATGCTCATCGTAACTCGTACTAAGCCCTCCACCTCCCCCGGTAACGCCCTGACCCGAGGTTTGTACATAATTTGGGGGTGCCATCAAGCGTGGTTACCTAAATGTTCCCCGGCTAAGAGCCTTCTGCGCTCGCCGATAATGTCCGGTAAGGTTGATGCATCAGAGGCTACCATCTTTAGTCCTTACAAAAAAATGACTAGTAATGAAATTATTTATTTGTTTGCTGAGTTTTTTTTCGGAGTCTTCGCAGTTTAAATGTATTTTGAGCTGGTGGTATAATCAATTGTTTGTGACATTTACAAGTGCCTAAATTCAATAACTCTGACTTTTGAGTTTGAATTAAGTACCTACATAGATTATTATTATATTTGAGATACGTATATTGTTAACTTATTTACCTTTATATCGTTTCCATTCACAATCACAAAACTATGCAAACATACGGTTACAATAACAAACAATAATTTTACTAAATGACTTGATGACATTTTGGAAACTTTTATTATATCGTCAATATATACTTTTCATAGATGTATGTTCTTAGCTATCGTATTTTCAACTGATACTGTCTAAGTTTCACCCAGCTCTTTTATATGGTGCCTGATTGAAATCCTATGATAATGGCATGGGGCGATGGGGGAGAACACGACACGTGGACGTAATTAATTTATTCGAATGGAGATTTGATAGAAACCCGTTCCTGGGATATATATATCTTTGAGGGTTATCTGTAATGAGACTGCAGCTCTTGTAAGGGACGTATTCATTTACGATCAATTTTTATCATGGGACCAATACTGAAATTATGAAAAATGATTTTTTTCCTACATTCTGATTGAGCCAGACTGATCGTTGTGATACCTGGGAAAGCAGGCTACAATGTACCTAGTACCTACACTTACCACTGAGCTATAGTTTCTTACGATGTTTTCCTTTATCTTCTTCTAGAATTGTAGAATCTCTTGTAGAATTCGAGTTCGCAACCCACCCCTTTATTATCCTTCTATTTTTAATGTGGCTTCACAGCAAGATTCTAAATTATTTAATTGAAATAGACCTCCACAGGTACTTATGAATAGTTTGATTAATTATACCGGTTTGGAAGGTTGTATTTGCTGAGAAGAGCTAATTTAATCTGACTTTATCTCTTTTTAAACTTAAGAAAAGGATAAAATAAATTTTAGTCCTGTCATATTAGTCTCGCATATTTCAACGTGAATTTAAGCAATCTTTATCAGTCACGACTATTTCTCCGAAGATGACAATGGTATGGGATAATTTGAGAGCTTTAAATATCTCCTATCTTTTCTATAACGTTTGTAAGAAAGAGAGGTGACATGACTCATATTACTTCGTAAACAACAAAATCTGCACCAATTACTCTATTATTTTACTAGCTTCCTCACGGTTTCACCCGCGTTTCCGAGGGATGTTATGTTTTCCCGGGATAAAAAGTATACTATGTGTTAATCCAAGTTATAAACTATCTGTGTTCGAAATTTCATCCAAATCTGTTCATTCTAGTCTCATGGAATTGCGTAGCGCTGGCCGCTATCATAATATAGGTATAATGAGCAAATAGAGGACTCCAGCAGATCAGCACCTGTTCACCTGTACTCTGTACAACTATGAGGCGTGTGCGTCAGTTTATAGGTATACAAGTGTGTGTGTGTGTGTGTGTGTGAAGTTATAAATACTTATTTCAGTAATTAAGTTGATGTACCTATGGGAATGTGCGAAACCGTTCTGTCTAATTTAAATTCAGTGGCATTTTGAGATGCAAATGTATCCACGTACTTACTACTTACTATCCATCTATTACTTAATAGATGGGTTTCTGCACGAGTTTTCATAGATAATAGAACTCTTTATTGTAGGTACACCAAATAAGAAATTAACAAAAATTAATGAAGGTCACAGGGGACCGGCGGGCGGGGAGCTTTTTCCGTCAACGCGTTTACTTGGCCATCCAAAGAGGGAACGCTGCCAGCCTTCTGGGGACCTTACCGTTGATCGGCAACAGCACACGCCTCGAGGATTTTTTTATATGTAGTTTGTATATTTGTTGTAAATAATATTATATATTGATATTTCATTATTATTAATGGTTGTTTATAGGGTTTTACATTAATCTATCCTAATCAAACTAAACCTACACTATAATAATATATAAACTAAACTAAAACTAACTAGGTATATATGTACGAAAAACAAAAATAAAAAACTTAAATTACCTATATATGTAAAATAAAAGCTCATCAAAATTATCCATGCTACCCATGATGCTGGCGGCGTTGCCCCGCTGAATAGTCAGGCTTAGCCTCTGGGCGAAAAAGTCCCGGGCTTTCAAGTCCCCAGAGGCCAAGACCAAGCGCTTGCCTGTCTTCCTATGGCAGCATAGGAATTCCTATATACTGAAAATCAGTACTGTGAGCCCAGTACAAACTGTGCTCACAGTTTACAACTGAGTTGCTGTCCATTTTTGATGTCACACACCACAATTTTTAGTATTTTTATATTGTTATTTTAATTTATTATCTTGTGTAATTGTGCTGTGTGTATCAAAATAAATGGTTTCTTTCTTTTTTTTTCTCTCTTCCACAGTAGATTTTGTGTCTGATGATCAAGGTCCCATGGTTTGTACCGCAAGCGCCACAAATTGTAAATATTGTATATTCGCTAATCTATGGTATGGTACGATTCGAAAAATTCTTTCACTAATAGAAAGCTACATTATCCCCGAAGGTTAAGGGCTACTTTTTATCCCGGGAACGCGAGTGAAGCCGCGGGGAACAGCTAGTCGCTAATAATGTTGTTTGTAGAAAAAGAGCTTAAAGTTTCCTTATTTTCTCCATTGTGTTTCAAACACCCCGTACCTCCCTATAGCATTAAAGTATTAGAGACAAATTGAGACAAATCTATCCACACGTTTGCGATTAACAAAATGTATTTGTAACTGTCAAACAGTACAACTGAGACTCCCTGCGGAGTTGCAAATAGGGCGTTTCAGTGTTGCCACTGAAAAAATCGGCAATTTTTTACCCTTTTTATAGGAAAAGATATGTTCCGTTTAGGGATGGTGTTTCATCTGGCTCACAGCAGAATCTACGTCTTTTTCTAGGTTTGCTTAGACTATACATACTATGCCATTACATTGCGGGCGGTAGGCGACGATCCGGCAACCCTGCTGCCTGCTGCAAGAGGCAGTGTCGGATACAGAGGGGAGACCTGTATCCATGGGGGGGTTACATTTGAATTTTGAAGTCCATCCCATTTTTAAATCTTTTTTACGGTATTTTCATATTTTATTAACAAATAATGCGATAAAAATCGTGCATCGTATTGGGCGTCGGCCATCTGACAGCGGAGGTCACTGCTGGATAGCTAGCTAGTTAACTTTGTTTTTCCACATGAAATTTTCAAAATAAGTTCCCAGAAACAAAAGCGTTAAATGCCGTCACAGTGGACAACCCACTATAAGGAGAAATCTATTAAAGCTGTATTAAATGGTGGCGACGCCCAACAGGATATGATATTTAGATTATATTTAGATCTTCATATTATATTTAGATTTTGCTTCTTCGTGTAACTTTAATTTTGTGAAAAATGCATAACATAGTTGAGGGCCCACCTAATCAAAAATCCTGGATCCTTGGCAAGGGGATGCACATAGAAAGGCTGTTGGAATAAAAACTTAAGGTGGTTAAAGTCCTAAGTTTTTCTTAGCAGGCAACACCAACTGTTTATTTGTGAGACAAATTAAGCGAAAAAGTAAACATTTATTCGTTAATGCGTGGGCCGAATCACTCCTGCACGCGAGTAATAGCCGAGTGTTAATTATTTACCGAATTTAATTGAAAATCTATTTTTAAGTTCAAAAAGTTTGTTCTATTTAGAAAAATCCTATTTTAATATTATAAATGTGAACGTTTGTGAGGATGACTCTCGGGAACGCGGTTGAAACCGCGGGTACCGCGGTAACCTACAGTTAATTTGGGAAGTGTAAGTGTGTATGCTGAAAATATATTGAAATGTCCCTTTATGTCATGAAACTAAATATTTTACAGTGAAATGAAAAATTAAATATAATTAATAACACTGTAATGTGCCACAAACCGTGGAAATAGTTTCAGGGATGCTTTCGCCACCACTGTCAATAGCAACACCCACATCACTGAAGCAAATTTGTCAGCACCCCAAGGCCACACGCCGCTACTTTAAGGAGCTTGGATGGCTTGGGTAAAGCTGGCAGGGGGAATGCACAATACACCCCAAGCGGGACGTCAGTGCAGGCATCATCGCCCCCTTACAGAATAAGAATAAGAATGATGAAGAGATAATGTACTTCTTAGAGCTTATACACACGAGTGGCATGTTTCCAACGGCAGAAGTAACTGCAGTCGAACTTTGAATTTCGAATATCAGCGGCACCCGTCGTCAGCTCACGTGTCAGCGGCAGCCGTAGACGCGCCGACGGCAACCGTTGACGGCTGCCGTTGGCAACATGCCGCTCGTGTGTAAAAGCGCGTACTCGTATAATATCCTAATAATCCTACTAATATTCTAAATGCGAAAGTTTGTGAGTATGTTGTATGTTTGTAATACGTTGAAATTGTACTACGTTTTTTTGCTAATTGCAGCTCAGTAATAGGTCATGCTGGGCAGCGTTCGGGAAGCTACGTAATATATTCTCGTCTCAAATACCGCAGTGTCTCAAGTCGAAAGTCTTCGACCAGTGTGTGTTGCCAGTGATGACTTACGGAGCAGAGACGTGGTCGCTTACGATGGGCCTTATAAGAAGGCTCAAGGTCACCCAAAGAGCAATGGAGAGGGCTATGCTCGGAGTTTCCCTGCGAGATCGGATCAGAAATGATGAGATCCGCAGGCGAACCAAAGTTACCGACATAGCCAGAAGAATTGCCTTAACTTAACTTAAGTGGCAGTGGGCGGGGCACATCGCTCGTAGACCGACGGCCGCTGGGGCAGAAAGGTTCTCGAGTGGCGACCACGAACCGGAAGACGCAGCGTGGGCAGGCCCCCCACAAGGTGGACCGACGATCTTGTTAGGGTCGCGGGAAACCGCTGGATGCGGGTAGCGCAAGACCGGCCATCGTGGAGATCCTTGGGGGAGGCCTTTGTCCAGCAGTGGACGTCTTTCGGCTGATATGATGATGATGATGATGAATAGGTCATGTGTTTGTATTATATATAGACTAGCTGTTCCCCGCAGTTTCACCCGCGTTCCCGAGGGATCTTATGTTTTCCCGGGATAACAAGTGGCCTATATGTTATTCCAGTGTATGATCTATCTATGTGCCAAGTTTCATCCAAATCCGTTCAGTAGTTTTTACGTGAAAGACCAACAAACATACATACATACTTACAAACTTTCACGTTATTTATTGAAGGAACCTATATACCGATTTAAATAATTTAAAAAGTATCATGTAGGTATATACTTACAATAAATCAATAGATATACGCATCAGGCGCAAATCACAATTAATAATTGAGCTGAAATCTGCTAATTAGCAAAATTCACCACGTCCTTGAAAATCCGAAGTTTAACGAAAGTATACGAAGTAATAACAACGTCAGAGCTTGGACCAACAATCAAATCGTCTTGGTACATTATATGTGTTCAGTTGAGTCGAGCAATACCTAACTATAAAGTGGTATTATTGTCAAACGAATCACCATATTAGCGGGACTGTTTCATGCTGAATGTATCAAGTCAAACTTAAACTATTAAAATTAATAAAATTGAAGTGTTTGTTTGTAATGTAAATAACAGCTTTTTACGATATGAGAGTAACGGGTACGTAAATAGGTACCCGTCACAAAAAGTACTTCTTATAAAATTTTTTTTAGTTTGTTGCTAATGTCAGTAACATTTGACGACTCTGTTTCTGCTTATAATGACAACACAATACACTCTGTGGCGATACTCACGAAATGGCGGCTGCGTTCTTAGCGCGAAAATTTATAACATTTTTTCTTAGTAATTAGGTACGCAATATCATGTCAAGGAAATAAAAAATCTGTTGACAATCGTATCGTGCTTTCACCGTACGGTTAACTTTGACGATAACCGATCTACCTCGGTCGGTTATGGTTAAAATTTTAGTTAAAGTCATACGAGCAACCCAGTTTGATTTCTTTCGGCGGTTAAAGTTAACTATAACCGTAACCTAACTATAACCTTACCATGACCGCGCTTTATACAACCGTCAAAACAAAATAATTAATTAATTAATAATCAGTATCCTTTACGCAGTTGCAGATAAAAAATCGTAAACACGTAAATTTTCCTTGAGCATGATTCAATGTTGCATACATCCCATACGCCATATTGCTTTATTACTTTTAAACGTCCGGCAGTCCATAGTGCACTTTGCAGGCGTTAAGAAGTAACCAAATAAGTTTAAAAAAAGGAAAAATGTGTGAGTGTTTTCTTTTTATTGTTTGCAAAAAGGGCACTTATCTCGCTACGGTATCGGCCATACAAATCGGTGGAACACTAAAATATCTCAAGTGATTTTAGTATTATAGTCTCTATTTTAATGACAAAGAGTTTTAATTGTAATGACAAAAATAAGTAATTTGACGTTTGTCAAGCGTCTAAGCGTTCCTTGGATTTTTAGCTTCGATACCTATCTGTACTTTAGTACTATATTCATTTGCCCTTTAATTCTACTAAAATTATAAATCCGAAAGTTTGTGAGTATGGATGAATGTTTGTTACTCTTTCACGTGAAAACTACTGAACGGATTTGGATGAAACTTGGCACATAGATAGATCATGGAATAACAAAGGCTACTTTTTATCCCGGGAAAACATAAGATACCTAAACGCGAGTGAAACCGCGGGGCGGAAGCTGGTATTTAATATTTATTGAGCTGCTGTTTCGCCGTTGGTCCTAAGAAAAGTCCCATAAAATGTGTTCAAATAAAAGTACCTAAAATATCGCTAGTACATGACCCAACACACTGTATGTATAGATACTTATTGTCAATGAAAAATTATTTATGACATTCTCAAAACACTTCTGCAGTTTTTAGATAAAAAAAAAAGTTAAAAAATATTTTTTTAACATAACTTTATGCAGTTATGAACGTCGAAAGTGACTAACATTGTCGGCATACGTAAAATATCTGTTTCAAATGTGGCACATATCATAATGAGTTCATCACTATCTCGGTATGCTGCTGGATGTCTGGATAGCTGAGGATGTCTCCCATAATGAGGACATCCGGTCGTCTCATGAATCAGTCATGGACTATTATTACCACTGAGGTATATAACTACGTATAGAGAAGACGCCACAGATAACCACATGTTCCGTTCAAGTGCAGTCATCCGGCCGACCGTACGTCACTTGTTGCTTAAAAACGAAACGCGTAAGCGCCAAGATATTTTTTTTTATGTCAGAAAGTTGACAAGCAGGCAGGCGGTCCATCTGATGGTAAGTGGTTACCGTCGCCTATCGCCATTTGCAATACCAGAGGTATAGCCAATGTGTTGCCGACCTGTTACAATGCCGAGAAGGCAATTACTGGCTCTCAAGTGCAATTGCTGGAACACACCGGTTGGTGCTTGGCGACAGATTTTCAACTTGAGGGTGGAAGCCAGCCAGACGGGTACTACAAAGTACCCTACCACCGTGCTATGGTTTCCTCACGATGTTTTCCTTCACCGAAAGCTCAAGCTCATTGTAGGATTCGAACCCACGACCTTCGTCGCGGCATCCGACGTCACTACCACTGAGCTATCATCGCCTTAAAATAACGCCGCTTTCAACTTTTTAAACTTGAAAAAAGTAAACCTTAAATGCGTTCTAGCGTTACGTGTAGGTAAACTGTCTGGTTAGACGATTAATTATTATTCTAGCGCTGCGGCTAATTTAACAAAATGGAGTTTACTTATGTTAGCTTCTCTATTCGTAGTAATATACTGACCGGTTTTTTTTTTTAACTTTAGTGTGGATTTCTATCAATCATTCTTTATACAAATCGTAATCTGTCTTAATCTGTGACTGCCTCGTACTGCTATCTGTGACTACCTAGAGAGAGTTTATTTGTAACTAGCTTCCGCCCCGCGGTTTCACACGCGCCTTTATGTTAATCCAGGGTGTCAGCTACCTCCATGCCAAATTACATCAAAATTGGTTCAGCCGTTTTTTTATGTCATGAGGTTGACAAGCAGGCAGGCTGTCCACCTGATGGTAAGTGGTTACCGTCGCCTATCGCCATTTGTAATTCCAGAGGTATTGCCAATGTGTTGACGACCTGTTACAATACCGAGAAGGCTCATTTGAGAACTCTCGTTTGAGCGTGGAGAAGTAACAAGCATACTTTGTCTCAATCTTTCGCATTTATAATATTAGTAGAATTTTAATAAGAAGATTACAAATACTTATGTTTTATCTCTTTTTATTCCAGTACTACCATATCTCCTACTCACTCTTCTATCCACAATAGTCTGTCATCCGATTAATGAAGACGTAGAAAATACGACAGAAAATGTCAATAACGGCTCTTCGCTATACGTAGTACACTTACAGAAAGACCTTAACATTGTCACATACATACAAAATTTCAAAAATATTATGGCACAGTACGTAAGTTCTCAGTATAAAGACTTAACTGTCAGAGAATTGGATGAAGTGAAAAATGTTCTCGAAGAATTTTTAAAGAATTTCGCTAAGGATCTCAAGGAAGTTGTTGAGAATTCAAATGAAGATGTCAAATGGGAGAACGAAGAGAGAGTGCTCGATGGAATGCCCGACTACACCTTCGATGAGATAAGAACTGCTATTAGAACAGAATTTCCAGATATTAGTGAAGAGACTTCAAAAGAGATTGTCTATAGATTAAGAAAGAATTTATTTGTAACTAGAGAAAAACTGGATAGCATAATAATTTCGTCGCATAATGCACAAATCGCTCATTCTTTGGAATAAATTTAATAAGCAAATACAGGATTGATTTGGGAGGGGTTGAGGTGAAGAATACGTTAAATACGATACGTCCACAAACACAAAAAACATACATAAAGGTATATACAGACCCAAAATCTAATTATTTACAAGAAATATTAAAAATAAATAAAACTAGTACTAAATACTACATAAAATTTTATAAATAAAAAATTTCGTTAAAATTTCTGCCTACTGGTAGAGTGCCCTGAAGGCTAGCCACATTGCCTCGTTGGATAGCAAGGCTTATCCTTTGTCCGAGGAAGCAGCCAGCCATAATTAGATAAAATAGGTACAACCAGATTAAATTGTTATACTACAAACATTGTAATGGTAACGCTCAGACACCTGACATTTGGTGGGATTAGTGATTATTAAATTATATCATACTCAAAATATCATGGTCCATATTTTATACCATTAGTCCGTATTAAATACCTAGTGGGCCATATTAAGTTACGTCCTTTGTAATATCTAAGTACGACATCACTACACAGTCACTATCATCTCTATGTACATAGTATAAAACAAAGTCGCTTCCGCAGTCTGTCTGTCCCTATGTATGCTTAAGTCTATAAAACTACGCAACGGATTTCGATTAATATATATATTTACAAATTTAAAAATATAATCAATCATAAATATAATAAAAATAAATTACAAATAGAAAAGTTGTCCCAGATCGCTGCTCTGTGCAAACGTTCCAAGAAGGCTGGCGGCATTGCCACGTTGAATGGCAATGCTGATGCGTTGTCCTAAATAGACGCCAGCCCTCTTGTCACGTGAGGCCTCAATGAGACGATGTGACACCTCTTGAAACAAATGATGAACATCCGGCCCCCACGGCCTCAGGGTCTCAACTCCAAACGCCGCAAAAATGTACCCCTTACTGATGGTAGCATATTTGCGGCGCTTCAGACATTCTTGCTGGGCGGCTGTGGCACCGGCCGTGACTGAGGTAACTGGAAGGTGAGACGGAGCCAGGGTGTCGACGCAAGTAGCATCCCACACTAATGGACGTCCCACCCTCCAGGGTACCAAGGTCATTCCGTCTGGTCTCTTGCCATCCTCGCGCACCAATCCATTCGGTTCTAGAACGGCTGGTACACCAGCGGTGACAAGAGCCCGGCGGATGAGATCCTTGATAGCCGCATGCCGCGACATTCACCCAGCACTCCTGCAACACGAAAGGCCGTGATGTCCGAGATGCTCAACACTGTCACCACAAAGGCAGCGATGTGGGACAATACATTTTGCCCCCAATCGGAGACAGCAACTTATTTTAAAGGATGCGTTATCGTGCCCATATTAGGAGATGGTAAACAGAAGCCAGAGCCCTGACTCCCATTTTGTCGAAGCGAGGAGACGAGCTCGCTCCGCAGTGTTACCAGACGAATCAGACAGAGAATTAAAGGTAAGCCTGCAGAGAGGCTCGTCCCACCGCTTTTGTGACACCGGTGTAATTGGTACGTCTGTATTGGGGCAGGCTATGGACCAAGCATTTTTGGCCTCAACTATATAGCGACGAGACCTCAAAGCCACTGAGTGACGGATTAAGGATTTTACCAATGAGGCCCCATGTGCTATGAACTGTAGACAAAAATGCTGGTAATGCGACACTTGAATTTTTTCGGATCCCCAGGCCTCCAAACCGGATTGGTAAAGAAGCCCGTGTCCATGTACGATCGTCCAAATCAATGTTTAGGATCGATATGAGAGTTTGTCTAATGATATTGTCTAATTTATATAAAATTTCCTGATATTTCCAAAGGTGTCTGCTCCGGCCTCCGAAGAACGTAGGTAAATTTAGGGACAAAAAGACAATTCCGAATAATAAAATATGCCTTATGGGTGTTCATTTTTAGGAGTCTATCTGACGTTGAATTAAAATTTATATTATTATTTATATAAATAGATGGAGTGATTTAAGAGGAAGGTTTATATGTATAATAAATGCATGTTATAGTACAGAAAAGCCGGGCGAAGCCGGGACGGGTCGCTGGTATTGTATAAAAACGAAAATATTGTTTGAGGATTTGTTTTTTATTGCAATTTTGGCATAGGATGTAATTACTAGACAGTTTCTCGACTGATTGACATTAATTACACTTGTTTAACTTCAAAGTTCTGCGTTTCATTTTATGAAATCCATAAGGTAGTCCATATTTAGGGTACCTACTCTATATACAAATATTCGGCATAATATAAGTACCTACCTACCCAACTAAATTCATCTGTATGTATTCTATTGGCCCAAATTACTTATTTTTGCCTTTTGCGGTCGAGACCATGGGTCCTTGGGGGTCCGAGGCTCGCCGATTTTCTAGAACATTATCTTCAAAATTAATTGAGGTCACAGGGGACCGGCGGGCGGGGAGCTTTTTCCGCCAACGCGTTAGCTTGGCTATACAAAGAGGGAACGCTGTCAGCCTTCTGGGAACCTTGCCGTTGATTGGCAGCAGCGGCCGCCTACAGGATTTTTTTTATATATTTTATTTAATTATTATTGTCGCAAATAATATGTTGATAAATATACGACCTTTTACTGAGCTGCAATTTGAAAAAAACCTATTAAAATTTGAATTTCGCGGGCTTTTCGGCGGCTTCTGTTATGGGGGTTGGGGCGTTAAATTCAAATTTTATCACGTTTTTTGCTAAAGTACAATATTACGACTATTTCATGAAAATGTTACTAATATACCTTGGAGGAATGTGTTGATGATTTCTTTTGTTATTAATCAGTAAATATACTACCATTCTTGTCGCAAATAACATGTTGATAACTTACGATCTATAACTGAGCTGCAATCAGCAAAAAACGTGATAAAATTTGAATTTAACGCTCCAACCCTTAAACTATTTGGATAAAATAGTTGTCTACTACCTGAGGTATATCAAAACTGTAAACTGTATTTTTACCAAGGCTTCCTCGATACAGGCCTGCCTAGTGAGGAATCTATCTCAGCAACTTTTCCAGCAAAATATATTCATTTTTTCACACCTATTTACGTACGCTCGTCGGCTATAGTGTATGAGTGTACCTAAGTGTAGTGCTATGAATTGTTCAGAATAAGGCAAAAGCGAGCAAATATATTTTACAGTTCATGAAAATAATAAATTTTGCGGTGTCTTCGATTTGAGTTATTTCAATTACTTGTTGAATATGTGTGCATTGTTAACCATCTATAGATTCATTTCTATTCACAATGGTTTCTTTTTTTATAATTTAGTAAAAAGTATTTTAGGTTTTGAGTTAGGATAACTGAAAAAAAAATCTAGTAATAAACTGTATTTATTTCATAAACATAATATTGTATTTTTTCATCCGGTTTGAAACCAGGGCTTTTAAGCTTTGCTCCATATAAAAATATAAATAGGCTTTATATAAAAAAAAACTTTTCATTGTAATTATTATCGTATCGTATGGCATGGTCGTTAGTGGAATTAGATTTTGTTCTCTTTATATTCCCATTCTTTTTCTGAGATACATTGGAATATCAGTGACGTATTTAAAGCATACGCATACATGGCCGGGTGGTTTTGTTCCTGGTTTACGTCCTGGAAGAGGTCTTGGTGTTGGTCGTCGTCCTGGCTGCAGTCCATAACCTGGCTCTGGTCCTGATTCTGTTTGTGGTCCATAACCAGGTTGTGATTCAGATCCTGGCTGAGGTGCAGATCCTGGTTGAGGTCCAGAGCTTGGTTGTGCTTCCGATCCTGGTGTTTGTCCTAGACCTGGTTCGTATTCAGAGTCTGTCGGTTCTGCAGAGCCTGGCTTTTCTGGTTCTTCATATCCCTGCTGTTCTCCAGATCCTGGATGTGGTCCAGATCCTGGCTGTGGTCCAGATCCTTGCTTAGGTCCAGAGGCTGGGCTAGGTCCAGATCCTGGCTGTGTATTAGTGACGGTGCTGGTGCCGATGGTTTTGGAGCGGGTTGTAGCTGTGGTATCTCCTGTGATAATTTGACCAGATGTAGTAGCACTAGTCGAAGACGTGACTGTAGTTGAACCTAACATTTTTTTTTTTATTTGAGTTTGTATTTTTACAAGAATTGAATTTGAAATATAAAACTAAATATTTACGAATAATTGATACCTGTAAGTCATGAAAACCTATGACAAAATATTATCGATTTTTTAACTTTAAATTACATGACTTTAGATAAAGTACTGTATGATACTTCACATAATTAGGTATTAAAAACTCGTGTGATACTATTAAGAACCGAGCCGTAGACGAGGTTCTTAATAGTATCACACGAGTTTTTAATAACCCCTATTATGCAACAGTTTCATAAACTACTATTATTTGATTTATCACATATATCAACTGGGTTAGAATGAGTCATACATGAGCCATTTCAGTAAGTTGCAAATGCTTGTCAATATGTCACAGGAGTTTGTGCTGAGCTATAATGCCATCGGGGACTTTTCAAGCTAGCTAAGCGTCAACTATGATACATTTCAAATAGTTTTGTGTGTAATTTTATTGTGCATTGTGAGTCAACCGCTATCGTCGTATTGTCTTACCAGTTTTGGCCGCGGAGGCACTAGACGAAGCACTCGTTGAAGTAGATGTTGTAGAGCCATTATTTGTGCTGGTACTGCTACCACCAGAGCTACTGCTGACAGTGCTTGAAGATGAACCATCTTTTCCAGAGGTACTAGGACCAGTGGCACTGGAACTAGAGGAACTGCTGCTACTGGTACCTGGTTTAGATCCCGGCCCTGGTTTAGTTCCTGACCATAGTTTATGTCCTGGCTCTGATTTAGGTCCTGGTCCTGTAGAACCAGAGGTAGTGATCCGGATGAAGTTGTAAAGTAATTTTACATTTTCAGACAGTAAAAAAGGGGTTAGAATTACGTGCACAGTAAAGAGTTAATTATAGCAGTTAAAGATTGTGTGTGAAGTTTATTGATAATCATCATTATTGGAGTTTGTGCTGAGCTATAATGCCATCGGGGACTTTTCAAGCTAGCTAAGCGTCAACTATGATACATTTCAAATAGTTTTGTGTGTAATTTTATTGTGCATTGTGAGTCAACCGCTATCGTCGTATTGTCTTACCAGTTTTGGCCGCGGAGGCACTAGACGAAGCACTCGTTGAAGTAGATGTTGTAGAGCCATTATTTGTGCTGGTACTGCTACCACCAGAGCTACTGCTGACAGTGCTTGAAGATGAACCATCTTTTCCAGAGGTACTAGAACCAGTGGCACTGGAACTAGAGGAACTGCTGCTACTGGTACCTGGTTTAGGTTCTGGTTCTGGTTTTGGTTCTGGCTCCGGTTGAGGCCCTGGTCCTGGTTGAGGTCCTGGTCCTGGTTGAGGCCCTGGCCCTGGTTGAGGCCCTGGTCCTGGTTGAGGCTCTGGTACTGGAAGTGGCAAAAGTACTGGTCCTGGGCCTGATGGGCGTGGTTTTCTTGGCCTTGGTCTTACTCCATGTCCTGGTCTTGGTCTTGAGCCTGCAAAAATGAAAAATTTATAGTAGTAGGTAGGTATTTTTTGTTATTACCATTTTGGTCCTGGTTGAGGTCCTGGTCCTGTAGAACCAGAGGTAGTGATCCGGATGAAGTTGTAAAGTAATTTTACATTTTCAGACAGTAAAAAAGGGGTTAGAATTACGTGCACAGTAAAGAGTTAATTATAGCAGTTAAAGATTGTGTGTGAAGTTTATTGATAATCATCATTATTGTGGTGATGATCATATCAATCATTATTGTGATGGTAGCAGTTCTATAAATGTCAGTTCGGAAAAAAATTATAACTTTTATTTGATTTATCACATATATCAAATGGGTTAGAATGAGTCATACATGAGCCATTTCAGTAAGTTGCAAATGCTTGTCAATATGTCAAAGTAATATTTAGTGACGAACATTGGAGTTTGTGCTGAGCTATAATGCCATCGGGGACTTTTCAAGCAAGCTAAGCGTCAACTATGATACATTTCAAATAGTTTTGTGTGTAATTTTATTGTGCATTGTGAGTCAAACGCTATCATCGTATTTTCTTACCAGTTTTTCCAGAGGCCGCGGAGGCACTAGACGAAGCACTCGAAGTAGATGTTGTAGAGCCATTATTTGTGCTGGTACTGCTACCACCAGAGCTACTGCTGACAGTGCTTGAAGATGAACCATCTTTTCCAGAGGTACTAGAACCAGTGGCACTGGAACTAGAGGAACTGCTGCTACTGGTACCTGGTTTAGGTTCTGGTTCTGGTTTTGGTTCTGGCTCCGGTTGAGGCCCTGGTCCTGGTTGAGGTCCTGGTCCTGTAGAACCAGAGGTAGTGATCCGGATGAAGTTGTAAAGTAATTTTACATTTTCAGACAGTAAAAAAGGGGTTAGAATTACGTGCACAGTAAAGAGTTAATTATAGCAGTTAAAGATTGTGTGTGAAGTTTATTGATAATCATCATTATTGGAGTTTGTGCTGAGCTATAATGCCATCGGGGACTTTTCAAGCTAGCTAAGCGTCAACTATGATACATTTCAAATAGTTTTGTGTGTAATTTTATTGTGCATTGTGAGTCAACCGCTATCGTCGTATTGTCTTACCAGTTTTGGCCGCGGAGGCACTAGACGAAGCACTCGTTGAAGTAGATGTTGTAGAGCCATTATTTGTGCTGGTACTGCTACCACCAGAGCTACTGCTGACAGTGCTTGAAGATGAACCATCTTTTCCAGAGGTACTAGAACCAGTGGCACTGGAACTAGAGGAACTGCTGCTACTGGTACCTGGTTTAGGTTCTGGTTCTGGTTTTGGTTCTGGCTCCGGTTGAGGCCCTGGTCCTGGTTGAGGTCCTGGTCCTGGTTGAGGCCCTGGCCCTGGTTGAGGCCCTGGTCCTGGTTGAGGCTCTGGTACTGGAAGTGGCAAAAGTACTGGTCCTGGGCCTGATGGGCGTGGTTTTCTTGGCCTTGGTCTTACTCCATGTCCTGGTCTTGGTCTTGAGCCTGCAAAAATGAAAAATTTATAGTAGTAGGTAGGTATTTTTTGTTATTACCATTTTGGTCCTGGTTGAGGTCCTGGTCCTGTAGAACCAGAGGTAGTGATCCGGATGAAGTTGTAAAGTAATTTTACATTTTCAGACAGTAAAAAAGGGGTTAGAATTACGTGCACAGTAAAGAGTTAATTATAGCAGTTAAAGATTGTGTGTGAAGTTTATTGATAATCATCATTATTGTGGTGATGATCATATCAATCATTATTGTGATGGTAGCAGTTCTATAAATGTCAGTTCGGAAAAAAATTATAACTTTTATTTGATTTATCACATATATCAAATGGGTTAGAATGAGTCATACATGAGCCATTTCAGTAAGTTGCAAATGCTTGTCAATATGTCAAAGTAATATTTAGTGACGAACATTGGAGTTTGTGCTGAGCTATAATGCCATCGGGGACTTTTCAAGCAAGCTAAGCGTCAACTATGATACATTTCAAATAGTTTTGTGTGTAATTTTATTGTGCATTGTGAGTCAAACGCTATCATCGTATTTTCTTACCAGTTTTTCCAGAGGCCGCGGAGGCACTAGACGAAGCACTCGAAGTAGATGTTGTAGAGCCATTATTTGTGCTGGTACTGCTACCACCAGAGCTACTGCTGACAGTGCTTGAAGATGAACCATCTTTTCCAGAGGTACTAGAACCAGTGGCACTGGAACTAGAGGAACTGCTGCTACTGGTACCTGGTTTAGGTTCTGGTTCTGGTTTTGGTTCTGGCTCCGGTTGAGGCCCTGGTCCTGGTTGAGGTCCTGGTCCTGTAGAACCAGAGGTAGTGATCCGGATGAAGTTGTAAAGTAATTTTACATTTTCAGACAGTAAAAAAGGGGTTAGAATTACGTGCACAGTAAAGAGTTAATTATAGCAGTTAAAGATTGTGTGTGAAGTTTATTGATAATCATCATTATTGGAGTTTGTGCTGAGCTATAATGCCATCGGGGACTTTTCAAGCTAGCTAAGCGTCAACTATGATACATTTCAAATAGTTTTGTGTGTAATTTTATTGTGCATTGTGAGTCAACCGCTATCGTCGTATTGTCTTACCAGTTTTGGCCGCGGAGGCACTAGACGAAGCACTCGTTGAAGTAGATGTTGTAGAGCCATTATTTGTGCTGGTACTGCTACCACCAGAGCTACTGCTGACAGTGCTTGAAGATGAACCATCTTTTCCAGAGGTACTAGAACCAGTGGCACTGGAACTAGAGGAACTGCTGCTACTGGTACCTGGTTTAGGTTCTGGTTCTGGTTTTGGTTCTGGCTCCGGTTGAGGCCCTGGTCCTGGTTGAGGTCCTGGTCCTGGTTGAGGCCCTGGCCCTGGTTGAGGCCCTGGTCCTGGTTGAGGCTCTGGTACTGGAAGTGGCAAAAGTACTGGTCCTGGGCCTGATGGGCGTGGTTTTCTTGGCCTTGGTCTTACTCCATGTCCTGGTCTTGGTCTTGAGCCTGCAAAAATGAAAAATTTATAGTAGTAGGTAGGTATTTTTTGTTATTACCATTTTGGTCCTGGTTGAGGTCCTGGTCCTGTAGAACCAGAGGTAGTGATCCGGATGAAGTTGTAAAGTAATTTTACATTTTCAGACAGTAAAAAAGGGGTTAGAATTACGTGCACAGTAAAGAGTTAATTATAGCAGTTAAAGATTGTGTGTGAAGTTTATTGATAATCATCATTATTGTGGTGATGATCATATCAATCATTATTGTGATGGTAGCAGTTCTATAAATGTCAGTTCGGAAAAAAATTATAACTTTTATTTGATTTATCACATATATCAAATGGGTTAGAATGAGTCATACATGAGCCATTTCAGTAAGTTGCAAATGCTTGTCAATATGTCAAAGTAATATTTAGTGACGAACATTGGAGTTTGTGCTGAGCTATAATGCCATCGGGGACTTTTCAAGCAAGCTAAGCGTCAACTATGATACATTTCAAATAGTTTTGTGTGTAATTTTATTGTGCATTGTGAGTCAAACGCTATCATCGTATTTTCTTACCAGTTTTTCCAGAGGCCGCGGAGGCACTAGACGAAGCACTCGAAGTAGATGTTGTAGAGCCATTATTTGTGCTGGTACTGCTACCACCAGAGCTACTGCTGACAGTGCTTGAAGATGAACCATCTTTTCCAGAGGTACTAGAACCAGTGGCACTGGAACTAGAGGAACTGCTGCTACTGGTACCTGGTTTAGGTTCTGGTTCTGGTTTTGGTTCTGGCTCCGGTTGAGGCCCTGGTCCTGGTTGAGGTCCTGGTGCTGTAGAACCAGAGGTAGTGATCCGGATGAAGTTGTAAAGTAATTTTACATTTTCAGACAGTAAAAAAGGGGTTAGAATTACGTGCACAGTAAAGAGTTAATTATAGCAGTTAAAGATTGTGTGTGAAGTTTATTGATAATCATCATTATTGTGGTGATGATCATATCAATCATTATTGTGATGGTAGCAGTTCTATAAATGTCAGTTCGGAAAAAAATTATAACTTTTATTTGATTTATCACATATATCAAATGGGTTAGAATGAGTCATACATGAGCCATTTCAGTAAGTTGCAAATGCTTGTCAATATGTCAAAGTAATATTTAGTGACGAACATTGGAGTTTGTGCTGAGCTATAATGCCATCGGGGACTTTTCAAGCTAGCTAAGCGTCAACTATGATACATTTCAAATAGTTTTGTGTGTAATTTTATTGTGCATTGTGAGTCAACCGCTATCGTCGTATTGTCTTACCAGTTTTTCCAGAGGCCGCGGAGGCACTAGACGAAGCACTCGTTGAAGTAGATGTTGTAGAGCCATTATTTGTGCTGGTACTGCTACCACCAGAGCTACTGCTGACAGTGCTTGAAGATGAACCATCTTTTCCAGAGGTACTAGAACCAGTGGCACTGGAACTAGAGGAACTGCTGCTACTGGTACCTGGTTTAGGTTCTGGTTCTGGTTTTGGTTCTGGCTCCGGTTGAGGCCCTGGTCCTGGTTGAGGTCCTGGTCCTGGTTGAGGCCCTGGTCCTGGTTGAGACCCTGGCCCTGGTTGAGGCCCTGGTCCTGGTTGAGGCTCTGGTACTGGAAGTGGCAAAAGTACTGGTCCTGGGCCTGATGGGCGTGGTTTTCTTGGCCTTGGTCTTACTTCATGTCCTGGTCTTGGTCTTGAGCCTGCAAAAATGAAAAATTTATAGTAGTAGGTAGGTATTTTTTGTTATTACCATTTTGGTCCTGGTTGAGGTCCTGGTCCTGTAGAACCAGAGGTAGTGATCCGGATGAAGTTGTAAAGTAATTTTACATTTTCAGACAGTAAAAAAGGGGTTAGAATTACGTGCACAGTAAAGAGTTAATTATAGCAGTTAAAGATTGTGTGTGAAGTTTATTGATAATCATCATTATTGTGGTGATGATCATATCAATCATTATTGTGATGGTAGCAGTTCTATAAATGTCAGTTCGGAAAAAAATTATAACTTTTATTTGATTTATCACATATATCAAATGGGTTAGAATGAGTCATACATGAGCCATTTCAGTAAGTTGCAAATGCTTGTCAATATGTCAAAGTAATATTTAGTGACGAACATTGGAGTTTGTGCTGAGCTATAATGCCATCGGGGACTTTTCAAGCTAGCTAAGCGTCAACTATGATACATTTCAAATAGTTTTGTGTGTAATTTTATTGTGCATTGTGAGTCAACCGCTATCGTCGTATTGTCTTACCAGTTTTGGCCGCGGAGGCACTAGACGAAGCACTCGTTGAAGTAGATGTTGTAGAGCCATTATTTGTGCTGGTACTGCTACCACCAGAGCTACTGCTGACAGTGCTTGAAGATGAACCATCTTTTCCAGAGGTACTAGAACCAGTGGCACTGGAACTAGAGGAACTGCTGCTACTGGTACCTGGTTTAGGTTCTGGTTCTGGTTTTGGTTCTGGCTCCGGTTGAGGCCCTGGTCCTGGTTGAGGTCCTGGTCCTGGTTGAGGCCCTGGTCCTGGTTGAGACCCTGGCCCTGGTTGAGGCCCTGGTCCTGGTTGAGGCTCTGGTACTGGAAGTGGCAAAAGTACTGGTCCTGGGCCTGATGGGCGTGGTTTTCTTGGCCTTGGTCTTACTTCATGTCCTGGTCTTGGTCTTGAGCCTGCAAAAATGAAAAATTTATAGTAGTAGGTAGGTATTTTTTGTTATTACCATTTTGGTCCTGGTTGAGGTCCTGGTCCTGTAGAACCAGAGGTAGTGATCCGGATGAAGTTGTAAAGTAATTTTACATTTTCAGACAGTAAAAAAGGGGTTAGAATTACGTGCACAGTAAAGAGTTAATTATAGCAGTTAAAGATTGTGTGTGAAGTTTATTGATAATCATCATTATTGTGGTGATGATCATATCAATCATTATTGTGATGGTAGCAGTTCTATAAATGTCAGTTCGGAAAAAAATTATAACTTTTATTTGATTTATCACATATATCAAATGGGTTAGAATGAGTCATACATGAGCCATTTCAGTAAGTTGCAAATGCTTGTCAATATGTCAAAGTAATATTTAGTGACGAACATTGGAGTTTGTGCTGAGCTATAATGCCATCGGGGACTTTTCAAGCTAGCTAAGCGTCAACTATGATACATTTCAAATAGTATTGTGTGTAATTTTATTGTGCATTGTGAGTCAACCGCTATCGTCGTATTGTCTTACCAGTTTTTCCAGAGGCCGCGGAGGCACTAGACGAAGCACTCGTTGAAGTAGATGTTTTAGAGCCATTATTTGTGCTGGTACTGCTACCACCAGAGCTACTGCTGACAGTGCTTGAAGATGAACCATCTTTTCCAGAGGTACTAGGACCAGTGGCACTGGAACTAGAGGAACTGCTGCTACTGGTACCTGGTTTAGATCCCGGCCCTGGTTTAGTTCCTGACCATAGTTTATGTCCTGGCTCTGATTTAGGTCCTGGTCCTGTAGAACCAGAGGTAGTGATCCGGATGAAGTTGTAAAGTAATTTTACATTTTCAGACAGTAAAAAAGGGGTTAGAATTACGTGCACAGTAAAGAGTTAATTATAGCAGTTAAAGATTGTGTGTGAAGTTTATTGATAATCATCATTATTGGAGTTTGTGCTGAGCTATAATGCCATCGGGGAGTTTTCAAGCTAGCTAAGCGTCAACTATGATACATTTCAAATAGTTTTGTGTGTAATTTTATTGTGCATTGTGAGTCAACCGCTATCGTCGTATTGTCTTACCAGTTTTGGCCGCGGAGGCACTAGACGAAGCACTCGTTGAAGTAGATGTTGTAGAGCCATTATTTGTGCTGGTACTGCTACCACCAGAGCTACTGCTGACAGTGCTTGAAGATGAACCATCTTTTCCAGAGTTACTAGAACCAGTGGCACTGGAACTAGAGGAACTGCTGCTACTGGTACCTGGTTTAGGTTCTGGTTCTGGTTTTGGTTCTGGCTCCGGTTGAGGCCCTGGTCCTGGTTGAGGTCCTGGTCCTGGTTGAGGCCCTGGTCCTGGTTGAGACCCTGGCCCTGGTTGAGGCCCTGGTCCTGGTTGAGGCTCTGGTACTGGAAGTGGCAAAAGTACTGGTCCTGGGCCTGATGGGCGTGGTTTTCTTGGCCTTGGTCTTACTCCATGTCCTGGTCTTGGTCTTGAGCCTGCAAAAATGAAAAATATATAGTAGTAGGTAGGTATTTTTTGTTATTACCATGATGTGTAGGACTTATTAAAATCAAATTATGGAAGTAAATCATTAGATTCAGAGACATAGTTTTATTATGAGAACTTTTTCCTTTTTTAAATCGTTGTGTTTCTAGTGAGAGAGTAGGTATTCAAATCAGATTCTGTATGTAGTGTTCCTTAGCTTGCCGAGTTACTTACCACCTATAAAGAGAAAGGATTTGTATTATGTTTGTAATGAATTAACTCAAATACTGCTGAATCGATTTTTAACATCATTTTACCATTAGAATGCTTTATTGTCACCGAGTACCTAACTTAAGCTATATTTTAATATATACTTCTTTCTATACTAATAATAATATTATAAAGTGGAAAGATTTGATTGTTTGTTTATTTGTTTGCTAGTTCCGAAAAAAAAAACGGAACCCTTATAGGATCACTCGTGTCTGTCTGTCTGTCTGTCCGAAATTATTGGACTGGATGGAGTTGAAAGTTGGTACACATATGTAAGTCGGTGACCCAAACATGGACGTGTTACGTAAATAAATGAATTTCAAACATGGGGGGTAAGTAAGTTTTGCAGACAATATTGTGTAACATATCAAATGAAAGGGCTTGTTGTGAGGATCTCAAATAAATTTTGTTTAGAATTCTAATTTAAATAATTTTGAAGTTATTTAAGAAAATTGGCGAAAATTGACCATTCCCCCCCCCTTATCTCCGAAACTACTGAGCCAAACATTTTGAAAAATATCAGATAATAGTTCTTTAGCTATAGATTCCAGGAAAACCTATAAGAAGTCTAGCTAATACCTTTAAACCTGCAATTCATGAATTTTCGTCTGTAAAGACCTACTGAAATATCGAACAGTATCTGTAGTTATGACTTGACTAACCCACATTTAAATCATAATTGATTTGTAATCGTCGAGCTATTTTCCCCCTATTTGTACCTATGGAAAAACAATCGTCCAAAAACCCAGTGGTGCGTTCATATCAATATATTCCCAAATCGGGAGTGTCCCGCCAACCGCACGATGTAACTGACCCCTACACTTTTATAGAGATGTAGGTCAAACGAGCGGCATATAACGGGAGTAACTTGGCAAATTCACTAAGGAATTGTGAGTCGATCTTTATCTAGGCTGTGTGAGATAGGTTTTAAATAACTTACAGATAAATACCCTACAGTATTGTATAAACGTCAGATTTTTCACAGATTAGTAGATAATTAATCTTTTTAACTGTGTATACTTTTAACTGTGTAATATATACTGAATACTAGAGAAATAAAATTACGTCATATTTATGTTACTTCCCAAAATGAGTTGTAAAAACCGCTTAACCGAACATAACTTCATTCCTATAAAAAGTTATTAAAATTTAAGTCGTCAGAAAATTCCTCATCAGCTTAGGGTATATTAGAGGGTGCTGAAGGCTAAAGATCCTGGCTGTGTATTAGTGACGGTGCTGGTGCTGGTGCCGGTGGTTTTGGAGTGGGTTGTAGCTATGGTACCTCTTGTGATAATTTTACCAGATGTAGTAACACTACTTGAAGACGTGACTGTAGTTGAACCTAACGTAAATTATTTGTATTTGAGTTTGTATTTTTACAAGAATTGAATTCGAAATATAAAACAAAATATTCACCTGGTTGTGTTTTTTTTCCTAGCTGTGGTCCAGATCCTGGCTGAGGTTTAGTTCCTTGCTTAGGTCCAGATCCTGGCTGAGGTTTAGTTCCTTGCTTAGGTCCAGATACTGGCTGAGGTTTAGATCCTTGCTTAGGTCCAGATACTGGCTGAGGTTTAGATCCTTGCTTAGGTCCAGATACTGGCTGAGGTTTAGATCCTTGCTTAGATCCTGAGCCTGGCTGAGGTTTAGTTCCTTGCTTAGGTCCAGATACTGGCTGAGGTTTAGATCCTTGCTTAGGTCCAGAGCCTACTGGGCTAGGTCCAGATATTGGCTGAGGTTTAGTTCCTTGCTTAGGTCCAGATCCTGGCTGAGGTTTAGTTCCTTGCTTAGGTCCAGATACTGGCTGAGGTTTAGATCCTTGCTTAGGTCCAGATACTGGCTGAGGTTTAGATCCTTGCTTAGGTCCTGAGCCTGGCTGAGGTTTAGTTCCTTGCGTAGGTCCAGATACTGGCTGAGGTTTAGATCCTTGCTTAGGTCCAGAGCCTACTGGGCTAGGTCCAGATAATGGCTGAGGTTTAGTTCCTTGCTTAGGTCCTGAGCCTGGCTGAGGTTTAGATCCTTGCTTAGGTCCAGAGCCTAGGCTAGGTCCAGATATTGGCTGAGGTTTAGTTCCTTGCTTAGGTCCTGAGCCTGGCTGAGGTTTAGATCCTTGCTTAGGTCCAGATACTGGCTGAGGTTTAGATCCTTGCTTAGGTCCAGAGCCTGAGTTTGGCCCTGATCCTGGGTAAGCTTCAGTTACTGGCTGTGGTGCAGAGCTTGAGTTTGGCCCTGATCCTGGGTATTCAGAGTCTGGCTGTGGTCCAGGGCTTGGCTGAGATCCATAGTCAGTTTTGAAGTCCGGTTCCTTTTCAGAGTCTGGCTCTTGTTCCCATACTGGCTGTGGACTAGTGACGCTGCTGGTGGTCTTGGAGCGGGTTGTAGCTATGGTACCTCTTGTGATAATTTTACCAGATGTAGTAGCACTAGTTGAAGACGTGAATTTAGTTGAATCTAACGAAAATTATTTGTGATTAGAGTGAGCATATCTACAATAATTTAATTTGAAATATAAAACAGAATATTCACCAGGCTGTAGTCCAGGTCCTGGCTGAGGTTCAGAGACTGAGTTTGGCCCTGATCCTGGGTAAGGTTCAGATTCTGGCTGTGGTGCAGAGCTTGAGTTTGGCCCTGATCCTGGGTATTCAGAGTCTGGCTGTGGTCCAGGGCTTGGCTGAGATCCATAGTCAGTTTTGATGTCCGGTTCCTCTTCAGAGTATGGCTCTTGTTCCCATCCTGGCTGTGGACTACTGACGCTGCTGGAGCCTGTGATATCATTTGTGGTGATTATACCAGATGTAGTAGTATCAGTTTCAGAGGTGACTTTATATGAACCTAACAAATTTTTTTGAGATTAGAGCGAGTATATCTACAAGAATTGAATTTGAAACATAAAACAGAATATTCACCTGGCAGTGTATCTTTTCCTGGCTTGGGTTCAGATTCTGGCTGTAGTCCAGGTCCTGGCTGAGGTTCAGCGCCTGAGTTTGGCCCTGATCCTGGGTAAGCTTTAGATTCTGGCTGTGGTGCAGAGCTTGAGTTTGGCCCTGATCCTGGGTATTCAGAGTCTGGCTGTGGTCCAGGGCTTGGCTGAGATCCATAGTCAGTTTTGAAGTCCGGTTCCTTTTCAGAGTCTGGCTCTTGTTCCCATACTGGCTGTGGACTAGTGACGCTGCTGGTGGTCTTGGAGCGGGTTGTAGCTATGGTACCTCTTGTGATAATTTTACCAGATGTAGTAGCACTAGTTGAAGACGTGAATTTAGTTGAATCTAACGAAAATTATTTGTGATTAGAGTGAGCATATCTACAATAATTTAATTTGAAATATAAAACAGAATATTCACCAGGCTGTAGTCCAGGTCCTGGCTGAGGTTCAGAGACTGAGTTTGGCCCTGATCCTGGGTAAGGTTCAGATTCTGGCTGTGGTGCAGAGCTTGAGTTTGGCCCTGATCCTGGGTATTCAGAGTCTGGCTGTGGTCCAGGGCTTGGCTGAGATCCATAGTCAGTTTTGAAGTCCGGTTCCTTTTCAGAGTCTGGCTCTTGTTCCCATACTGGCTGTGGACTAGTGACGCTGCTGGTGGTCTTGGAGCGGGTTGTAGCTATGGTACCTCTTGTGATAATTTTACCAGATGTAGTAGCACTAGTTGAAGACGTGAATTTAGTTGAATCTAACGAAAATTATTTGTGATTAGAGTGAGCATATCTACAATAATTTAATTTGAAATATAAAACAGAATATTCACCAGGCTGTAGTCCAGGTCCTGGCTGAGGTTCAGAGACTGAGTTTGGCCCTGATCCTGGGTAAGGTTCAGATTCTGGCTGTGGTGCAGAGCTTGAGTTTGGCCCTGATCCTGGGTATTCAGAGTCTGGCTGTGGTCCAGGGCTTGGCTGAGATCCATAGTCAGTTTTGATGTCCGGTTCCTCTTCAGAGTATGGCTCTTGTTCCCATCCTGGCTGTGGACTACTGACGCTGCTGGAGCCTGTGATATCATTTGTGGTGATTATACCAGATGTAGTAGTATCAGTTTCAGAGGTGACTTTATATGAACCTAACAAATTTTTTTGAGATTAGAGCGAGTATATCTACAAGAATTGAATTTGAAACATAAAACAGAATATTCACCGGGCTGTGTATCTTTACCTGGTCTTGTACTAGTCGGACGCTTCAGTGGAGTTGATAAAACAGGGTAGATAGGTAATATGATCTCATCATCAGTTATTTCTCCGAATATGGGGAAATAAGGTATCACTTCATCAGGTTTGGATGATGGTGATGGTGGTTCGGGTTGACCTGTGTTTGAAGTAAAACGATGCGTAAATTCTTGGCTCAGTTAAACGGGAGTTGTAGGTATATGTTGCAGACATGAAATTGAAGTGAAATTTATGTTAGGATTTCACGCAATTACACCGGGTATAAGTGTCATCATAATATTTTGGGCAGAAATTAAAAAAAAATATTGTTGTTCGTGATTTTTTAACCCTAAAATGGTGTACCTACTGAATCCATGGTTTTGGTTTTCATTGTGATATATGGCACTTACCCTATATAAAAAATAAGTTTGAATAATAAATGTGTTACTACTACCGACACAGAAATTTTTTTCAGCAATCTTCCGAAACGTTATGTAAGTCAAACTATTCGTAAGTGCCCACGTTTTCAATCAATCAATCAATCTATCTCATGTAATTAGGAAGTCTACACTACCTGCACACTAAACTACTTATAAGTAAAAAAAATGACCCAAATCACTGCCAAGCGGATGCGTGCCATTAAGTTAAAATGTGTGTTGGTAATTTTGATGTGATATAGTAGACCGAAAGGGAACTGAAATATATCTTGTTGTGTGTGTGTGTGAGTTTGTTTGTTTGAACGCGCTAATATCCGGAGTTACTGCTACATTATCACCGAAGGTTATAGGCTATTTTTTATCCCGGGAACACGAGTGAAGCCGCGGGGAACAGCTAGTTACTAATATAGGTACCTAGTTCCATTTAGATTTAAAAAAGATTAGCAATACAATATGCTCTTGGATTAGAGATTACAATCTATCGCCATTAATACGTGATTGCAAACAAGTAAACGCTATCAGAAATGTACGCAAAACTTCTAATTATCATGACTTCATAATGACATTTTACCTACACTATTCGATTTAATATACCCAACTAAAATCGCCCTGTATATTATTTACACACATTTTTGTTGCAAAATAGCGCCTATTACAACCGCATAAGGTGCCGCAGTGTGTAGCTTGATCTGTGGCCGTGTGTACATTGTGGAGAGGTTAGGTTAGTAGAGTTATGGGATATAAGTGCAACGTGTTCCAAATATAGGTGGTCACATTTACAGAAGATGTTCTGTATCTGATATACGAGTATAAATGCCCATATCGTAATATACTGTAGTGAATTGTCAATCATGACGAAGATATAAACCTACGGAAGGTTTGAATATGTTACGTTTAACCCTCGACGCAAAAACAACGGGTCATCGGGGTGTTACAGTTATAAGTTTGACGTGTCTGCATGTGTGTGTGTGTATGTGGTTTTTTTTTCTTCTATATTGGATATAATACCACCGATAATATTCAACAAAACTCAAAAAATACACGATTTTATGAGAATAAAACGTAAACGCTACGTCACTTCGCAAGTTCCCGCCAAAAAGTCCGGCCTCACAGTTACTGAACATTGATTTTTATTTTATTACTTAAGGGTAAACGTTCGGTTGGAGCGTTAAATCCAATTATTGTCACGTTTTTTGCTAATTGCAGCTCAGTTATAGGTCGTAAGTTATCAACATGTTATTTGCGATAAGAATGGTAGTATATTTACTGATTAATAACAAAAGAAATCATCAGCACATTCCTCCAAGGTATATTAGTAACATTTTCATGAAATAGTCGTATATGTCGTCGTTGGCAAAAAACGTCATAAAATTTGAATTTAACGCCCCAACCGAAGCCTCCACCTTAACTGCTGCGCTTTTAGAACCTATACGAATGGAGCCTTACGATTTATAGGATCCTTCTCATGATCCATAAATATGACCATGCTTTTCTAGTACACTTTATAGTTAAAGGGATCTGTAATTTTAGTGTCAGTTTATAGAAGTACTTATCTGATAATAGTGTTAACTTTGAAACCTTTGACTAATTCAGAGGTGTTTTGATATGTATAGAGTACTCACTAATTGGTACAGCTTTCACGTTTATGACTGGATAACCATCTTCAGTCGACACAGTCTTAATGAACTCATATTTGTCACTATCATCTGAAAGACCAAGATAGTGTGCTTTGTCATAAAAAGGTCTCTGTACCAAATTTAAAGTATTTATTTTTATTTTCCCAAAATTATTTAAAAGCTTCAATTAATTTCAATAATTTCAATTAAATTGTCCATGAGTGGCACATCACTGACACAATGCTACTACAATGCTACAAAAAACTACTATTTTGGTTTTGTCTGTGGGACAAAAAATATAAAGTAACTCTTGTCATTTGTGATGACTACTTGTTAATTTATGTTTTGGAGGTTTTAAAAAGTTAATTTTATGATGCCCTACTTGATATAATACGTAAAACTTACCAGGAAGAGGCATGTCGATTAACTGATGATGGTGTGCTAAAATAAATGTTCATAAGTTAGCTTTGTCGTCTTAGAAAATGGACGCAACAAACATCAGTGACTATATTGCATTCATTTACTAAAAAGTGTTCAATATTAAGATAGGTTAGTAGGTACAGTTTAGTGTATTGTGCAACAACCAGTAATTTAATGGGATCACAATAAGGTTTTGAGTTGAATCATTAGAAAAAACAAAATGTAAACTTACGATTAGTGATGATTGTCTCACTGCTGTCAAAACTGCTCGAGGATGAAGAATAACTCGACTCTTCACTGACAGAACTGCCATCAGGGCTGACGTAACTCTTACTGTCATTTTCATCTACCTCAGATTTTTTGCTGTCTTTCTTGCTTGCATATGTTCTCTCAGGCGTTGAATATGAAACATCCTGGCTCAATCCCGATTTTATACCATATTCGCGTTTATTTTCAGATTGATACGAGCCATCATTGCTTTTTCTTTGGTAGGATAGGTCTTTTCCGTAACCTGCATTATAACCGTTTTGGTTCGACGAGAATTCACTGACCGGGGTTTTATCGTAAGTACTATCAGCGACTTTGTTTATAAAAATGTGTTTATTGTTATTCAAGTTGGTTAAGGAACCATCGGGATTCTTGTCATATTTATTGTTTTGTATAGCAACACCCTCAGAGGATCTCGCGCCCGAATTTTTGTATGTTCTTCCACTGGGTGTGTTGAAAAAGTTATTCCTAGCGCTTTTACTGTTATAATAATTTCCTCTGTTCAATCGAGACTTCTCTGTGCCAGCACGATTTCTATAATTTGTGGAACTCAATTGATTGTCTACTAGGTAGCTATCCTGTTTAGAGTTACCACCTACAGTACCATCAGCGCTTTTATAGTATCTACTAGCACCGCTATTACCAGTGCCGTAGTCTGCGCCATCATAGTCTGAATATGATGAGTCATCATCGTAGATGTTCCTTGCATTATATTTATGAGCATTCCTATTGTAATTGTACTGATTTCCAGCATCAATGCCATCGCCACCATCATTGTAGTAGCGGTTGCTGGAAGCGTCAGCATTTTCACCATATCCTTGGTAATATTGGTTTACAACTCCGTCGTTATAAGAGTTTTCGTCCTGACTATTTTCATCGCCTGAAGGGTAGTAGTACCCAATATCTGTGAATGTTATATTCTATATAATATATAAAAATTAATGGCTTACTGCTAAGCGAAAAACTCGAGAACGGCTGGACTAATTCAGTTTCTTTTTTTCAAATATTCGTTAAAGTCTGAGACAGGTTGTAATTTGAAATCTTGCTAGTTAACGTCTGTCGCATCTAGTTATTTGTAATAAGTTGAAGAGTAAGTATGTATAGTTGATCGGCAGCAAAGCAAGCTACGAGGATTTAAAAAAAATATAGATTGTATTCTAACTTATTGGTATTTGCTGTAATAATTATAGGTAGCAGACGACCGACATGAGCAAATCATCATCATGTCAGCTGAAAGACGTCCACTACTGGACAAAGGCCTCCCCCAAGGATCAACAATATGAGTAAATATAGTTTCATAATTAAAGCCCCGTATTATAGATAGAATAAATCAGAACTAAGTCGATATTTAGGAGGCTAGTCTATAAAATATTTCCGATAGAAGCAAAGAAATACACCCAGACTCAGGACAAGCATCATGCACATAAATGTTTGTCCTGGATGGGAATCGAACCCACGATCCGCGGCGTGATAGGTGGTGTCTTAACCAACGGCGCCACTGTACTGTCATACCCTAATAACGATAGCTACACTATCAGTAACCAGTTCTTGATTCTTCCCACCTTTAACCACATTGTAACCAAAAAAGCCATAGAACTGCTGAAACTCATCGTTCTAGTCACCAGTCATAGAATTACTGTCTCATTTACACTGATCGCGGATGCTACATCGTGAGGAAACCATAGCATGGTAAGGTACTTTGTAGTACCCCCCTGGCTGGCTACCACTCTTTAGTTGAAAACCTTAGCCAAGCACCTTCCGGCGTGTTCCGACAGCTGTACTCGATAGCCAGTTAGTTTAGCCCTACTAGACTTTGTGCACTACCATCGGCCACAACATCACTGACCACGATGAGATTGTCTATATATAGTAAAAAAAAAGAGAAAACATGAGGATACATATATGGAAGGATTATATAATGGTATCTTACCGTCATTTTGAGGTGCGGCTTTTACACTCAGAACCTGAAAAAAAGAAAATGAATGTTAGAGTAACAAAACTAAATTGTTAGAACAGAGTGACAATTAGACAAAAAGTAAGTTGTCACACTCACACAAATCTGGTGGCAATATATTATTGCGCGAGGGACAGAGAGAAATGGTGCTGTGTCCATACAAGAAATTGTTTCTACTCCGCGACCGAATTTTGGGTTAAACAAACTACTTACTAGCACATTTATCTTAGACTAGCTGTTCCTCGCGGTTTCTCTCGCGTTCCCGGGATAAAAAGTAGCCTTTGGGGATAATGTAGTTTCCTTTTAGTGAAAGAATTTTTCAAATCGTTTCATTAGTTTCGGAGCCTATTCAATACAAGCAAACAAACATACAAACAAATCTTTCCTCTTTATAATATTAGTATATAGACTAGCCTTCCGCATTCCGCATTCCGTGCCAAGAAGACTGCAATTATAGCGGGGTTACCAATTCAGCAGAATAAAAAGATGCTTCTCAAAAACAAAAGAAATAAAGAAAATAAAAGCATTTAAGTCCTGTTATGTAAGTAGGTAAAATAGCTAAGTGGTGACGTCGAATCCCGTGGTGAAGTTTGTGGGTATGGATCCTATTGTGAGCTTGAGGTTCGAGGGAATTATCGTGAAAACGGTGGTACGGCAGTTGTGGCTGCCACCAACGAGATGAAAATCTGTGGCCAAGCACCTTCTGGTGTGTTACGGTAACTCCAATTTAGAGGCAATTTCGTTCAATTTATAGGCAATTTCATTCAATTTAGAGGCTATTCCGTTACATTTAGAGGCAATTTCGTTACATTTAGAGGCAATTTCGTTCAATTTATAGGCAATTCCGTTCTAGGCTTTGTGTTACCAACTTCGGTCACGTCACTACAATTGTGAGTTCGCTGTCAATTGGTGAGTTTGAGTTTTTAACTCAAAACTTTATAGTAACACAAGTCTCTATAGAAAAAAATAGAAGCTGTTCCTAAATTCGATCGCGGATGATGGAAGATTTTTCAGGCTTTAAATAATTTGATGAAAACTACTCTATTTCTACCCGACCGCGGCGAAGCCAAAAAGGAGGTTACATGTTTGATCTGTATGTCCGGCCCTATGTTTCCGTCGTAACTACTAAATGGCTGAACGATTTTGATGAATGCTATGGTCGTTAGATTCGTCTTGAAATTGATTGAAAAATGGCGACTTTTTTACGCTAAAAGTTTTCTTATATTTATTTCTTGACTACTAAATCTACCATGTGGGGTATCAAAATGAAGGGTTGAATACAACAATATATACAAATTACATGTTTAAAAACAATATTTTCCGTATCGCAGTAAGGATTTTTAATAACTGCAATGCCTTGTTGAGTAATTGTGATGGATGAGATAACGAAAAACAAAAAGAAAAACAAAAGATGAAAGAGAAAAAATAAATGTACTTACAGTGAGTGCGCCCACCAGCAAACAAGCTGATATGAATCGCATCTTGGCCTATGGATCCTCAGATCCTATGTAGACCAATGAAGAGCCAAAGTGCCAAATTGACTATAACTTACACCTCCTGCCCTGTCCTTATATACCCCAAAAAAGGCCAAAAGTAGGCAAAATGGATATGTTTAATAAGCAATAAATTATAGTAATCTACATCTGAATAAATACTCAATTGTATTATAATAAAGGAAATTGTTTTAACTGAACAATTGAATCATTTGCTCTTAACAATAAATTTTATTGGACGTGTATTGTTACATTATTTTTTTATTTGTATATAAGTAAATATTATTTGGGTAATATTTGCTCTTGCGTCGTCGTTACAATAATCCATTGTTTTTATCTTTGCGGAGACAGGTTCATATTTGCTTTTTATCCGACTTCAAAGAAGGAGATATTCTTTTAATATTTTTTTTACTACCAAGGAAACTGGTGTAGGAACCACCAGGGGGCCAAATTTACTATTTAACTGCAGATGTCATAGTGGCAAGCTGTGTCTTTACAATTCCATTTTCATTGAGCCAATGGTGCGTGGTCTGATTTTAATAATAGTTGTCCAAGACCATTTTTGCTATCATAAAGTTGGAATTGAGTGTTGCCTTAAACAATTCATAATCATCATCATGTCAGCCGAAAAACGTCCACTGCTGGACAAAGGCCTGGATGCGGGTAGCGCAAGACCGGCCATTGTGGAGATCCAAACAATTACCTACTAGTTATTGTGTGTTCGTTTTTATTCTCATCAATTTGTGTATAAACAATCGGAAAGGCTACTTCTAGCTTTCAGTTGGTTTTTAGGAAAAAATAACGTCATACGATATTATTATATTTATTTCATAAACATAGGTATTTAACATTTTTTTTCATCAGATTTAGAATCTGGGCTTTTCAGTTTGCTCAATATAAAAATATATATATATATAGACTATAGAAAAAAATACTGGTGGCGATTCTGTTGTTTACGAACGTAACAAATATTTCAAATCTCTATTTAGTCAGATTTGTTCATGCCGTCGTAATATAGGGGTAAATGGTCGTGACCAATATAGATCGCGCTTAAATTCACGGTTCAGACTAATCAGACAGGACTAAAATACCTTTCATTCCTTATATTTTTTGTTAGAAAGAGACATAGTGAGATTAAAATTGTTTAGTTTGTAATCAACAGAATCGGGGTCATTATCAATCATGTCGTTATTGTAGTTTCGTTTATCGTTCGGTATGTCATTCGTCGTTAGGTCGCTAATCGGATAGTTTATTTTTGCAGATTGTGAACTTATAATCCCATTTGTCGTCTGAGATTGTATGGTATATCAGAAGCGTCATTAAAGCATACGCATATAGAGCCTGGTCTGTGCCCTGGTTTGTGGCCTGGTTTATGCCCTCGATGCGGTTTCCACCCGTGTACTGGGTGTGGTCTCCACCCATGTACTGGATGTGGTCTAGGTCTTGGCCTTGGTTCTGGATGAGGCTCTGGTTCTGGATGAGGATATGGTCCTGGTCCTGGTTCTGGATGAGGATTTGGTCCTGGTCCTGGTTCTGGATGAGGACCTGGTCCTGGGCCTGGTTCTGGATGGGGATTTGGTCCTGGCCCTGGTTCTGGATGAGGATTTGGTCCTGGTCCTGGTCCTGGTTCTGGATGGGGATTTGGACCTGGTCCTGGGCCTGGTTCTGGATGAGGATATGGTCCTGGTTCTGGGTGAGGATTTGGTCCTGGTCCTGGTTCTGGATGAGGACCTGGTCCTGGGCCTGGGTCAGGATGAGGATTTGGTCCTGGTCCTGGTTCTGGATGAGGATTTGGTCCTGGTCCTGGTTCTGGATAAGGATTTGGTCCTGGCCCTGGCTCGGGATGAGGATTTGGTCCTGGTCCTGGTTCTGGATGAGGATTTGGTCCTGGGCCTGGTCCTGGATGAGGATTTGGTCCTGGGCCTGGTTCTGGATGAGGATATGGTCCTGGTTCTGGGTGAGGATTTGGTCCTGGTCCTGGTTCTGGATGAGGATTTGGACCTGGTTCTGGATGAGGATATGGTCCTGGTCCTGGTTCTGGATGAGGATTTGGTCTTGGTCCTGGATGAGGATTTGGTCCTGGGCCTGGTTCTGGATGAGGATTTGGTCCTGGTCCTGGTTCTGGATAAGGATTTGGTCCTGGTCCTGAAGAACCAGAGGTAGCAGCAGATGAAGATGCGGATGCCGATGTAGTTACAAGACCTGTGCAAAATAGATAATTAACACTTTCATATACTTGGAAAGGAATTAAAATAACGTGTTCAGTATAGAGTTTCATTACTTATCATGTACCTATATGGAAGTCAACAATTGTGTATTGTATGTATGGAGCCAATTGATCCGTTAAATATTTAAGTGAAATAAGGTAATAAGATCTAAAAACGTAAAAGATTGACTGACAGTTCAATGCACAACCCAAACCGCAGAGAAGAAACTTGGAATGCTCTCAAGTGACGTAGGTATTGACTATACCGTTATATGGGAAGCTTGATTGAAGTTTACATAGTCTGTGCTCTCAGCCTGTCCTACTGCTTTCACTTCGAATGAACAAAAAAGGCGCGAAATTAGGAACTACGCGATAACGCTCAAATTTGGCCGATGTGTGGCGTGAGGAGTGAAATACTTTTTTTTAGTCAGTTCGAAAAAATAATAACTTTTACTTGATTTATCAAATGGGTGAGTCATACATGTGCCATTTCAGTAAGTTGCAAATGCTTGTCAATATGTCAAAGTAATATTTAGTGACGAACATTGGAGTTTGTGCTGAGCTATAATGCCATCGCGGACTTTTCAAGCTAGCTATGATTTTCAAATAGTTTTGTGTGTAATTTTATTGTGCATTGTGAGTCAACCGCTATAATCGTATTGTCTTACCAGTTTTTCCAGAGGCCGCGGAGGCACTAGACGAAGCACCCGTTGAAGCAGATGTTGTAGAGCCATTATCTCTGCTGGTACTGCTACCACCAGAGCTACTGCTGACAGTGCTTGAAGATGAACCATCTTTTCCAGAGGTACTAGAACCAGTGGCACTGGAACTAGTGGAACTGCTGCTGCTGGTACCTGGTTTAGATCCCGGCACTGGTTTAGTTCCTGACCATGGTTTATGTCCTGGGTCTGATTTAGGTCGTGGTCCTGTAGAACCAGAGGTAGTGATTCAGATGAAGTTGTAAAGTAATTTTATATTTTCAGTCAGTAAACAAGGGGTTAGAATTACGTGCACAGTAAAGAGTTAATTATAGCAGTAAAGGACTGTGTGTGAAGTTTATTGATAATCATCATTATTATGGTGATGATCATATCAATCATTATTGTGAAGATAGGAGTTATATAAATTATGTCAGTTCGAAAAAAAAATACTTTTATCTACTCTCATATCGTAATGTTCTAATTATGAAATCAAAAACAGTACTTTAATGACCCACTTTATGCACACCCGTGTATAATGACATTAAAAAATTATATTATAGTACAATTTTCTTCCTAAGATAATGCTATAAAATAACTTTTTTTCATTAAAGTACAAGTATTTGGACATGTCTGGCCACTCATAATGTTTTTTGGGTTTTAATACTTCCATTACTGTTAGTCAACTTGTCAATCGAAATAATAAAGAAAAAAACATTATAAGTGGCCAGACATAAGGACTAAACAATTAGGAATCAATCAGTATCAATTTCAATTTTAGATGCAACTTTACGTTGTCTGTGGTCACGTATGCGGTAGAAGAGATCTCAACTTAGGAGTTTTTCCCCACACGGATTTGGGCGCCATGATGATTAATGTTTGTTAATTTTATTGATTTTTTGCATACATATTTTATTTTGGGCAAAAATGACAGAACCATAGCATTGATACTAAGGTGAAATAAACTTGGATCTGAAATTGTGGAGGCGGCAATGGAAATGACGAATAATTGATACCTGTAAATCATGAAAACCTATGACAAAATATTATCGATTTTTTAACTTTAAATTACATTATTACATGACTTTAGATAAAGTACTGTATGATACTTCACATAATTAGGTATTAAAAACTCGTGTGATACTATTAAGAACCTCGTCTACGGCTCGGTTCTTAAAGACTCACACTCGTATTTTAATAACCCCTATTATGTAACAGTTTCATAAACTACTATTATTTGATTTATCACATATATCAACTGGGTTAGAATGAGTCATTCATGAGCCATTTCAGTAAGTTGCAAATGCTTGTCAATATGTCACAGGAGTTTGTGCTGAGCTATAATGCCATCGGGGATTTTTCAAGCTAGCTAAGCGTCAACTATGATTAATTTCAAACAGTTTTGTGTGTAATTTTATTGTGCATTGTGAGTCAACCGCTATCGTCGTATTGTCTTACCAGTTTTTCCAGAGGCCGCGGAGGCACTAGACGAAGCACTCGTTGAAGTAGATGTTTTAGAGCCATTATTTGTGCTGGTACTGCTACCACCAGAGCTACTGCTGACAGTGCTTGAAGATGAACCATCTTTTCCAGAGGTACTAGAACCAGTGGCACTGGAACTAGAGGAACTGCTGCTACTGGTACCTGGTTTAGATCCCGGCCCTGGTTTAGTTCCTGACCATGGTTTATGTCCTGGGTCTGATTTAGGTCCTGGTCCTGTAGAACCAGAGGTAGTGATTCGGATGAAGTTGTAAAGTAATTTTATATTTTCAGTCAGTAAACAAGGGGTTAGAATTACGTGCACAGTAAAGAGTTTTATAGCAGTAAATGACTGTGTGTGAAGATTATTGATAATCATCATTATTACGGTGATGATCATATCAATCATTATTGTGATGATAGCAGTTATATAAATGTCAGTTTGAAAAAAATAATAACTTTTATTTGATTTATCACATATATCAAATGGGTTAGAATGAGTCATACATGAGCCATTTCAGTAAGTTGCAAATGCTTGTCAATATCAATTCAGCCTATCGCAGTCCACTGCTGGACATAGGCCACACCACCCTGTCCTCCGCTTTCTGCATCCAGTCTGTCCCAACCGTCTTCTTTAGATCGTCGGTCCATCTAGCTGGGGGGCGCCCACTACGCTTGCCGGTACGCGGTCTCCACTCCAGGTCTCGTCTGCTCCAACGGCCATCAGTCCTTCGACAAACATGGCCAGCCCACTGCCACTTCAGTGTGCTTACTCTGCAGGCTACGTCGGTTACTCCGGTTCTCTTCCGGATAACTTCATTTCTGATTGTATCCATCAGAGAAACTCCGAGCATAGCCCGCTCCATAGCGCTCTGAGTGATGTTGAATTTATGGACCAGCCTGACTGTCAGTGTCCACGTTTCGGCACCGTATGTCATAACGGGCAGGACGCACTGGTTGAAAACCTTAGTCTTCAAACATTGCGGGATGGTAGACGAAAAGACTTGACGAAGTTTTCCAAATGCTGCCCAACTTAACTGGATCCTTCTGTCGGCTTCTCTGTCAAAGTTGTGTCTACCGAGCTGGATGAATTACTTGCCCTAGGCCTTACTTGTCAATATGTCAAATTAATATTTAGTAACGAACATTGGAGTTTGTGCTGAGCTATAATGCCATCGGGGACTTTTCAAGCTAGCTATGATTAATTTCAAATAGTTTTGTGTGTAATTTTATTGTGAGTCAACCGCTATCGTCGTATTGTCTTACCAGTTTTTCCAGAGGCCGCGGAGGCACTAGACGAAGCATTCGTTGAAGTAGATGTTGTAGAACCATCTTTTCCAGAGGTACTAGAACCAGTTGCACTGGAACTAGAGGAACTGCTGCTACTGGTACCTGGTTTAGTTCCTGACCATGGTTTATGTCCTGGCTCTGATTTAGGTCCTGGTCCTGTAGAACCAGAGGTAGTGATCCGGATGATGTTGTAAAGTAATTTTACATTTTCAGTCAGTAAAAAGAGGTTAGAATTACGTGCACAGTAAAGAACTAATTATAGCAGTAAAGGATTGTGTGTGAAGTTTATTGATAATCATCATTATTGTGATGGTAGCAGTTCTATAAATGTCAGATCGGAAAAAAATTATAACTTTTATTTGATTTATTATATCAAATGGATTAGAATGAGTCATACATGAGCCATTTCAGTAAGTTGCAAATGCTTGTCAATATGTCAAAGTAATATTTAGTGACGAACATTGGAGTTTGTGCTGAGCTATAACTCTCTTTATACTATGGCTATAATGCCATCGGGGACTTTTCAAGCTAGCTAAGCGTCAACTATGATAAATTTCAAATAGTTTTGTGTGTAATTTTATTGTGCATTGTGAGTCAACCGCTATCGTCGTATTGTTTTACCAGTTTTTCCAGAGGCCGCGGAGGCACTAGCCGAAGCACTCGTTGAAGTCGATGTTGTAGGGCCATTATTTGTGCCGGTACTGCTACCACCAGAGCTACTGCTGACAGTGCTTGAAGATGAACCATCTTTTCCAGAGGTACTAGAACCAGTGGCACTGGAACTAGAGGAACTGCTGCTACTGGTACCTGGTTTAGATCCCGGCCCTGGTTTAGTTCCTGACCATGGTTTATGTCCTGGGTCCGATTTAGGTCCTGGTCCTGTAGAACCAGAGGTAGTGATCCGGATGAAGTTGTAAAGTAATTTTACATTTTCAGACAGTAAAAAAGGGGTTAGAATTACGTGCACAGTAAAGAGTTAATTATAGCAGTTAAAGATTGTGTGTGAAGTTTATTGATAATCATCATTATTGTGGTGATGATCATATAAATCATTATTGTGATGGTAGCAGTTCTATAAATGTCAGTTCGGAAAAAAATTATAACTTTTATTTGATTTATCACATATATCAAATGGGTTAGAATGAGTCATACATGAGCCATTTCAGTAAGTTGCAAATGCTTGTCAATATGTCAAAGTAATATTTAGTGACGAACATTGGAGTTTGTGCTGAGCTATAATGCCATCGGGGACTTTTCAAGCTAGCTAAGCGTCAACTATGATACATTTCAAATAGTTTTGTGTGTAATTTTATTGTGCATTGTGAGTCAAACGCTATCATCGTATTTTCTTACCAGTTTTTCCAGAGGCCGCGGAGGCACTAGACGAAGCACTCGAAGTAGATGTTGTAGAACCATTATTTGTGCTGGTACTGCTACCACCAGAGCTACTGCTGACAGTGCTTGAAGATGAACCATCTTTTCCAGAGGTACTAGAACCAGTGGCACTGGAACTAGAGGAACTGCTGCTACTGGTACCTGGTTTAGGTTCTGGTTCTGGTTTTGGTTCTGGCTCCGGTTGAGGCCCTGGTCCTGGTTGAGGTCCTGGCCCTGGTTGAGGCCCTGGTCCTGGTTGAGACCCTGGCCCTGGTTGAGGCCCTGGTCTTGGTTGAGGCTCTGGTACTGGAAGTGGCAAAAGTACTGGTCCTGGGCCTGATGGGCGTGGTTTTCGGCCTGGTCTTGGTTTTCTTGGCCTTGGTCTTACTCCATGTCCTGGTCTTGGTCTTGAGCCTGCAAAAATGAAAAATTTATAGTAGTAGGTAGGTATTTTTTGTTATTACCATGATGTGTAGGACTAGACATTCATATTTATATAGATATTTATATTCTTTATTGCCTTTGAGACTTTTGTCAAGCTCAAATTATGAAAGTAAATCATTAGTGTTGTCAATCATTATTGTGATGGTAGCAGTTCTATAAATGTCAGTTCGGAAAAAAATTATAACTTTTATTTGATTTATCACATATATCAAATGGGTTAGAATGAGTCATACATGAGCCATTTCAGTAAATTGCAAATGCTTGTCAATATGTCAAAGTAATATTTAGTGACGAACATTGGAGTTTGTGCTGAGCTATAATGCCATCGGGGACTTTTCAAGCTAGCTAAGCGTCAACTATGATACATTTCAAATAGTTTTGTGTGTAATTTTATTGTGCATTGTGAGTCAACCGCTATCGTCGTATTGTCTTACCAGTTTTTCCAGAGGCCGCGGAGGCACTAGACGAAGCACTCGAAGTAGATGTTGTAGAGCCATTATTTGTGCTGGTACTGCTACCACCAGAGCTACTGCTGACAGTGCTTGAAGATGAACCATCTTTTCCAGAGGTACTAGAACCAGTGGCACTGGAACTAGAGGAACTGCTGCTACTGGTACCTGGTTTAGGTTCTGGTTCTGGTTTTGGTTCTGGCTCCGGTTGAGGCCCTGGTCCTGGTTGAGGTCCTGGTCCTGGTTGGGGCCCTGGTCCTGGTTGAGACCCTGGCCCTGGTTGAGGCCCTGGTCCTGGTTGAGGCTCTGGTACTGGAAGTGGCAAAAGTACTGGTCCTGGGCCTGATGGGCGTGGTTTTCTTGGCCTTGGTCTTACTCCATGTCCTGGTCTTGGTCTTGAGCCTGCAAAAATGAAAAATTTATAGTAGTAGGTAGGTATTTTTTGTTATTACCATGATGTGTAGGACTTATTAAAATCAAATTATGGAAGTAAATCATTAGATTCAGAGACATAGTTTTATTATGAGAACTTTTTCCTTTTTTAAAAATAAAATTCTAGTGAGAGAGTAGGTATTCAAATCAGATTCTGTATGTAGTGTTCCTTAGCTTGCCGAGTTACTTACCACCTATAAAGAGAAAGAATTTGTATTATGTTTGTAATGAATTAACTCAAATACTGCTGAATCGATTTTTAACATCATTTTACCATTAGAATGCTTTATTGTCACCGAGTACCTAACTTAAGCTATATTTTAATATATAATTCTTTCTATACTAATAATAATATTATAAAGTGGAAAGATTTGATTGTTTGTTTATTTGTTTGTTAGTTCCGAAAAAAAAAACGGAACCCTTATAGGATCATTCGTGTCTGTCTGTCTGTCTGTCCGAAATTATTGGACTGGATGGAGTTGAAAGTTGGTACACATATGTAAGTCGGTGACCCAAACATGGACGTGTTACGTAGATAAATGAATTTCAAACATGGGGGGTAAATTATAAAATAAAATAAAAAAAGTTTTGCAGACAATATTGTGTAACATATCAAATGAAAGGGCTTGTTGTGAGGATCTCAAATATATATTGTTTAGAATTCTAATATAAATAATTTTGAAGTTATTTAAGAAAATTGGCGAAAATTCACCATTCCCCCCCCCCCACCCCTTATCTCCGACACTACTGAGCCAAACATTTTGAAAAAAAATTAGATAATAGTTCTTTAGCTATAGATTACAGGAAAACCTATAAGAAGTCTAGCTAATACCTTTAAACCTGCAATTCATGAATATGTATATATAATCTGAATCTCGGAAACGGCTCCAACGATTTTCATGAAATTTGGTATGCAGGGGGTTTCGGGGGCGATAAATCGATCTAGCTAGGTTTCATTTTTAGAAAACACGATTTCCAAAAAGAAAAACTTTTTATAGTTACCATCAACAAATTTGGGTCAGATTTAAAAATATTTATAGAACTTAGTTAAACATGTACGGAACGCTCTCCACGCGAGTTTAACTCGCAATTGTCCGATTTTTTGCATTGAATAGGCTCCGAAACTACTAAACCGATTGGAAAAATTCTTTCACTAATACGAAGCTACATTATTCCCGAAGGTTATAGGCTACTTTTTATCCCGAGAACGCGAGTGAAACCGCGCGGAACAGCTAGTCATAAATAATTAGAGATCTATACGATAACTCCAACAATAAAGGTGTAAGAAAAATACCTATAAAATTCCCTACATGGCTCAGTTTCGATACTAAAGTTGGTAATTTATAAATTTAAAAGTGCATGGTTCATTGGTCCTATCCTTACCTGGTCTATGATCAACGGGACGCCACCCTGGGCTTGGTGCACCAGGGTAGAAAGGTATAATCTCTTCTGATAATGTTTCATATATAGGAGAGCCAGGGTAATAAGGTACAGTATGACACAACTTAGATGTAGCATCGGCGAATCGTTATCGTACACTTCACTTCCGATTTACACAACAAATAAAAATAATTCAGTATCGCGCCATTCAACGTTCAACAAGATCATTTTCGCCGATCATTTTTTAACACATGAGTTGACATGAGTAATGATGTAGGCGCACTCTTTTCGAGAACGATCGATTTTACGAAGTTTGCCGATGCTTCATCTAAGTTGTGTCATACTATACCACTGGTTTGGATCGTGGTGAATTAGAGGGTCCTGAGTATGAAATAAAACTAGGCGTCATTTTCTTGATGGAGAATTAATTGTAAATGTTTGGTGCGGTCATAGAAGCGAGAAATGATTCTAAATTAAGTTTTTCTGTTAAACCGTTAATTATGTTAACTAGAAGAATATATGTCGAGGAATAGAATTTTAATTAGAATTTTTCATTAGTAACGTCAGATAAATATCGTGATGACCTTTGACCTTCAAATAACTTGAAAATATTAACATACATTCTGAGATCTAATAGAAAGGGAATAGTTTTCAACTTTTAAAAAAACATTTTTTTTTTAAAAGTGCTCCTCGCTCAATCCCCTCAGTTTAGTAAGGGCCGGATTCAATCGCGGACAGCACGCGGTTTGACCTTTTAATGATACCCTACCAATTTCAACAGTATTTAACTAATCATTCGATAACGAATACTAACACTGTATCCTAGTCACAAAATTAAGATCTGTATATAAACTCTCAGTTCAAGTGTATTCCGAACCGGTATTAGAGTCTATTGTATAACTGTAACTGTTGACATTCATAAGCGCCTTATTAGGGCCTAAACTGAATAAATGAGTTTTTGTTTTTGATTTTGAACTAACCGTGAAATCACACCATACACATATACAGGCACACACACACATAACGCTTGACTCTTATATCTCACAGTTATTATGTAATGTAGGTTTCATTTGCTATTGTATACCTATATCTTATCCGAAATGTATTGTTTCTATCTCTGTAGAAATCTATAATTGACCTTATTTCTTCTTTATTCTCTGTATGCTTCTTCTTAATGTATCTGTTGATTTCTCAAATAAAAATATAATAAAATAAATAAATATAGACTATTCTCAAGAACTTATATGTATGGAGGACTCACCACTAGGTACAGCTTTCAAAGTTATGACTGGATAACCATCTTCAGTCGATACAGTCTTAATGAACTCATATTTATCACTATCATCTGGAAGGTCAAGATAGTGGTCTGTCACATGTAAATAAGAAGCTAGTGTAGTGTAAATAAGCATAGTGTAAAGTAGTGCAAGAGTTACTTTTAAATAGGGTTGCCATCTGTCCGGGTTTCCCCGGATTTATCCTAGTTTAGAGGGCGTCCGAGGAGCGTCCGGGCGGGGTTTCATTTGTAGTCCCGGTTTTAAAGTTTACCGGTCGCAAAAATTAATACTAAAATAGATTTATTTTACTGAGCAAGTTTAACAAATAAATGACATGTCCGGGTATAAAGCTCCAAAATCCGGGGTTTTCATACTTGTTGTAATGGTTAGCGGATTTTAGAGATGGCAACCCTACTTTTAAAGAAGACAAGAACAAACAAATATAGTAATAGTGAATCTAGAATAGAAGTTAAATAAATTACATAGACTATTAATAAAAAATAAGTAACACACTCTTATTTCGTGTGATGGTTTAAAGCGAGTCTTGTAAAACCCATTTTTGAGATATACCCGACTCTTTTTAATAAACAACATAAGAGAGTGACGGATATACTGTAAAATATGAGGACTTTCTTTAAACCGTTTGACGTAAATGGGGTGAGCGTACCCTGGGAAAAGGAAAAAAAATGGGACTTCTAAGTAAATTATACGAAAATCTTAAAAAATGTTTTAGATGAGTTGAAATACTATTTTTCGTTGTATTGTATTTTAGTTACACTTACCAGGTAGCGGTAGATCAATGAGTTTGTGATGGTGTGCTAAAAGAAATGTAATACTTTGTTTAGTGACTGACTTTATCGAGAATGCAATAAACATCGTTCATTTACTATGTACTATAAGTATTTGTTAGCCGGCTCAATCAAGTGTACTCTCTGACATCTGACCAGATAACTCAAGGTACTTTTATGCCGTTTTAACGCTCCAATCCTTTTTGCCATTAAATTAAACATATATACTTACGGTGAGTTATAACTGTGCTGCTGCTGTCAGCATTGCTCGAAGAGGACGAAGAGGAATAAGTACTACTGACAGTTTTTCCATCTGGGCCGACGTAACTCTTGCTGGCACCTCGAGAAGATCCAGCGGAGTTTGCATCAGTTGTTCTCCTAACTGTGCCCTTAGGCCCAATAGTTAAACTATCATCGCTCTGTCCATATTTTGTATCATATTCATTCTCATTTTCTGATGAAACTGAACCATTTTTGTGTACTTTAGTTTTGGATTTGTTTTCTCCTCTAGCTGCGCTGTAACTATCCCTGTTCTTCAATGAGATGTCCCCGTCCGCGCTTCTTTTGTATGTGCTCTGCGAATCGCTGCCAGCATTTGCGAATTTATCTTTAGAAGCGCTTTTTGAAGAGCCATCAGGATGTTTGTAATACTCGTTCTCTGATTTACTAATTCCCTTGTACTTACTGACGCTGGCATCAAGGCTGATTTCGCCATCAGGCTTATATTTATAGTTTCCACTAGAGCTGTCATATTTTGAAGCATATTCATTTTCATTTTGTGATGAAACTGAGCCATTTTTGCGTACCTTAGTTCTGGATTTAGTATTTCCAATAGCTGCGCTGGAGCTATCCCGATTGGTCAATGAGACATCCCCGTTCGCGCTTCTATGGTAAGTGCTCTGTGAATCGCTGCCAGCATTTGCGAATTTATCTTTAGAAGCGCTTTTTGAAGAGCCATCAGGATGTTTGTAATGCTCGTTCTCTGATTTACTAATTCCCTTGTACTTACTGGCGCTGACATCAAGGTTGATTTCACCATTAGGCTTAGAATTATAGTTTCCACTAGAACTGTCATACTTTGAAGCATATTCATTTTCATTTTGTGATGAAACTGAGCCATTTTTGCTTACCTTAGTTTTGGATTGATTATTTCCTTTAGCTGCGTTGGAGCTATACCGGTTCGTCGATGAAACTTCCCCGTCCGCGCTTTTATGGTAAGTGCTCTGCGAATCACTGCCAGCATTTGCGAATTTATCTTTAGAAGCGCTTTTTGAAGAGCCATCAGGATGTTTGTAATACTCGCTCTCTGATTTACTAATTCCCTTGTACTTACTGGCGCTGGCATCATGATTGATTTCACCATTAGGCTTAGAATTATAGTTTCCACTAGAGCTGTCACCTTCATAATAATTTCCATATTTCGATCTATCAATTTTAGTGCCGTCTTTATTTTTATAATTTAATCCTGCCGATTTGCTCGCTGATTCATAAGCTCCATCGTTATAATTACCGGTAACTGATCTATCTTTTCCGTAATTCCAATTGCTGCCACCGCTTGTACCTACACCACGGTTAGTGTTTTCATTAGTTGAGTATGTCGAACCGTCTTTAGGATTATTAACAGTGTGTGACTTATATCCGTAAGCGTTTTTATTAGAATTATACTGATCTCCAGTATTAACACCGTAGTCTCCATCGTTGTAGTACCGGCTGCTGGAGTCTCCAGCACTATCGCTGTACCCTTGGTCGTATTGTGATGTATAGCCATCATCTCCGGTTTGTGTAACGCTTTGCCCTTGACTATCAGCACTATAGTCGCTGTCGGACGAGTAATAGTCATATGTTGGTTCTAATATTACGTATTCGTCATCTGTGAACAAAAATATAGAAGCTGTTACACAAAGAAAATTAATGCTGATGTGCTGGCTATAAAAAATGCGTATTGTAGCGATATTTTGCTCGAAGAGCAGCTCGACAGTAGAAGTAATTATCCTGGGACATTGTTCACACACGGTTATCTGATCCCAAACTAAGCTGAGCTTGTACTATGGAAACCAGATAACTGATATGCTACTTAAACCAACTACTTTTTTTTGTAAATACATACTTATATAGATAATTACACCAAGACTCAGGATAAACAGACATGTTCATGCACACAAATGTTTGTCCTGGATGGGAATCGAAGCCACGACGTGCGGCGCAATAGGTGGTGTCTTAACCAACTGCGCCAACTGGCCCTCCGACTTCAGAATACCACAGACTAATAACTATCACTCTGGAACGCAGAGATGGGATGAGATACCTATTTTATTTACCTATTTTAGTACTCGGGTAATATAATAAGTTGTTAGACTTTCGTCGAAGTGCTACACTAATTTGTAATATAGACTTTCAGCCATACTATACCTGCCTACCCTTCGTAGATCGCACAATTAAAATTTTTAGTACTTGTAAATATTTAATTAATTGATTATTAAAAATTCCAACTCTTTATCATTGAAATAAAGACTATAATCACGTGTACTTAAAATAAGTATAGTAAGTAGCTATATATTTAAATGTTTACGTTTATACATTTACAGTGATTTGAAGTTAAAAAAATTAAATAAATAATATCTAAATTCTACTCTAGTGTTACGTAAACAAGGCTTAAATTTTATATCCTCACCAGAGGTTGGTTCTTCAATGATGTATGTCACATCTGAATAAGAAATAGTTCTTTTAGAATTTAAAGAAAAAATAAAAATCAATGAAAGATGGGATAGAAAACATATTTCGTCACAAAAATAGAAATAAAGAATTGCACAAATCGTTTCTACAATTCAGCATGTAGGTTAAACGTACAAATGTAGTACATAATATAACGAACTAGCTGTTCCCCGCGGTTTCACTCGCATTCCCGGGATAAAAAGTAGCCTTTGGGGATAATGTAGCTTCCTATTAGTGAAATAATTTTTCGAACAGGATAAAGGAATACACCCAAATTTTGTAGTTATATCTCATAAAAAAAATGCGAATAAAAAATTACATTTGCAGTTGGAGATCATCTATTTGCTATCCTTACGGAACCCTCGTTGCGTGAGTCAAACTCACACTTAACTGGTTTTATTTAGAGATTATTTGGCTAGGATATCTAGAATGTCTTACCTGGTTCTTCATATGATGCTTTCGCGCTCACAAACTGAAATAAATAAAAATATACATTTATTTATTGATAAAATATAATATTTGAATGGTTTGTAACCATTTATAAAGTTTATGTAGGATTTAATAATATTTAATACTAGATTCCGCCTCGCGATTTCACCCGCGTTCCCGTGGGATCTTATGTTCTCCCGGAATAAAAAGTATACTATGTCTTAATCTAGGTTATAAACTATCTGTTCCAAATCCGTTCAGTAGTTTTTGCTTGAAAGAGTAACAAACATCCATCCATCCATACTCACAAACTTCGCATTTATAATAATTAGTTGGATTTTTTATTGTAAGTAATAAGATTGCTCCATGTTCTGCCATGCCCTCAGATATCAGAACAAAGAGTTCTTGTTCCTTGAACCGCTTGTTCTAACATCAGTGGCCATGCCACTCTCAATGATACTGTCCGACGAGCACTTGCTTGCATCAATTGCCTCTCCAGAGTTGATGCCAAGAGGCCCGACGGCGTCACTCTGGTTCCCAGGAGTTTAGGCCGTGCTTTGGCCTGGGACGTGACACCTTCTCAGCTCGTGCCTTGGAGCGAGAGCGGCAGCGGAAAATGCACAATTCCTCAAGCGCCGCAAATGATGATTTGCGGTGCTTGCGGTTGAAACCTTGGGTCCTTGGTCATCTGACATGAAACTAATAGTTCAAGACATAGGCAAGCATTTGATCTTGGCATCTAGGGATCCGAGAGCCAAAGATTTATTTCCCCGAGGCTAAGTCTGATCATTCAGCGAGGCAACGCCGCAAGTGTCATGGATACCATGCCAAATTTTGAAGCAGGTTATTTTTGGGATTTGTAGTTAATTAGTTTAGTTTTTATTTATTTAAGTCTGTAACTACATTATGTTATGTTGTTCTTATTTGTTCATCTTATCCTAAATAAAATTCCTTGGAGTTTAGTTTTCATAACATTATATATAGGACTACGAAAATGTTCTACCTTTATTCAATTTATATTAGATAGAACTATACAGGGTGGAAATTTGAGACAGGTCAGTAAGGGCAGCTACCTTAAGGGTTGAAGCCACGTGAATATGGTCGTAGGAGACCATCCCTTATTTTTTGAGTTATTGTTATCGACTATTACAGATTTTGAAAAATATGTACAGTCAGCGAGAAATCAGCGATGTTTCAAAATTATTTTTATTAGCTTAATCAATGCTGTTTCCTTGGGCCCATAGAGCCTTTTGATCCTTGCAAGGATCAAAAGGCTCTATGGGCCCAAGTTAGGTTAGGGGGGTTAGGGTATCAAAAATGTCACAAATCGAAAATACATTTTGTTAGGAAAATGAATTGTAGCACAGTAAAGGAAAGTTCCTTATTTCAAGAAAATACTGGCTGCCAAGAATGAGAAGAACAAAAAAAATTTTAGTAGTCTGATTATTCAGACATTTTATCAGTCAACAAAAACAATTTCAGTGAAAAAAAAGTAGAAAATTAAAAAAAACTTACGGTGAGTGCGCCCACCAGCAAACAAGCTGATATCCAACCCATCTTGGCCTATGGATCCTGAGACCCTATGTAGACCAAAGAAGACTCAAATCGAGTGTACTTTCATCGTCTATTCGGGACCTTTTTATACCCCAAGGCCCAGATAGAACAAATAGAAATGTGTAACATGCAATAAATTGCATCTAAGTACAATACATTTGAATAAACATTTTATGTATTGTATTCTATAATATAAATTATTGTAAACAAATATAAGCATTGTTATTATTTATTTATAACAATACATTATTAGACAGTTACCTATCATTGCAATATTTATTACTTAGGTAAATGTAAATATTATTTCAGTAATATATTTTCTATGGTCATAAAAAAATAAAACATGGCAAAGTAAACGCTTAGGCATTTTGGTGAGGTGCAAGGTTCATAAAAACCCAAACAAGATAAAAAAAAAACAGACCAGTAACTCCAGAGATTAGCGCGTTCAAACAAACAAACTCTTCAGCTTTATTATTAGTATAGATAAATATAGATTTTAACGCATTTGTAGGTACTGGGGGTTGTTTTTGAACATTTCTAATCTGGGTGTCGAAAGAACACACATAAATAGCCGTATTTTTTATTGTATATCTGATTTGATACGAAAACATAATGAGGAAACCACGGTGCGGTGCGTTGGGTTACTTTGGGTCTAGTACCCGCCTCCAGTACCGGCGTTAGGGTATGGCGCGGTAGGGCGATCGCCCAGGGCGCCAGATGTAAAGGGGCGCCAGGATCACCTATATTTTCGGTCGCTCATGAGCGAGTCCCGCTATCTCGAGTCTAAATAAATAAATAAATTCTCAAGTCTAAAGATAAAATAGTTATAATGGCTTAAAATCCCTTTCGTTGGCGGGAGAAGGGGGAGGGGGGGGGTTATCACATCTCGCCCAGGGCGCTGGTAGAGCTAAAACCGGCACTGCCCGCCTGGTTTGCTACACAAGCTGCAATCTGCTGTCAAGTACCTAAGTAAATTCAGAGCTAGTTCACCTCTTAGCTTTGTGTGCTTACCACCTTCACCTAAATCATTACTGACCACGGTGATATTGTGGTTAAGGGTATACCTTCGGTTGGAGCGTGAAATTCAAAGTTATCACGTTTTGTTAAATTACAGCTCAGTTATAGGTCGTAAGTTATCAACATGTTATTTGCGAGAAGAATGATAGTATGACATATAGGAATACTGACATATACGACTATTTCATGAAAATGTTACTAATATACCTTGGAGAAATATGTTGATGATTTGTTTTGTTTTTAATCAGTAAATATACTACCATTCTTCTCACTGCCAAAAATAAATGACCAAACACTAACCATAGCATAAAACATCTAAAAACACGTGGAAACATCTAATATGTTGTACATTTAATGCATTTTATGATTTTTAATTACCAGTAGAACCACTAAGAGTATATGATTTGATGCTGTGAATCGATGACGTCATAGTGTAATATTTCATACAAAATTCCATATAAACGATCGTTTTGACATTTATTAAAAAGTAGCTGATTTGATAAGTCAGTCAGAAAGAAGCCGGCTTTTCTTTTTTTTACTACTAAGGTAGCAAGCAAGCATACGGTTCACCTGATGGTAAGTGGTTACCGTTGTCTATCACCATTTACATTGGCAATACTAGAGGTATTGCCAATGTGTTGCCGACCTGTTACAATACCGAGAAGGCAACTGGCTCTCAAGTGCAATTGCTGGAACACACCGGTAGGTGCTTGGCGACAAATTTTCAACATGAAGGTGTTAGCCAGCCAGACGGGTACTACAAAGTACCCTACCACCGTGCTATGGTTTCCTCGCGATGTTATCCTTCACCGAAAGCTCAAGCACATTGGAGGATTCGACCCACGACCTTCGTCACGGCATCCAACGACACTACCTACCACTGAGCTATCATCGGCGCCTTATCTGTTGTTTTGTCAAAATAAATATATTTATTTCTTTCAATTTGTATTAAAACTTTTGACTCGGAGTAGGTAGGTAGGTACCAGTGGCGAAGGGTCCATACAAGCCGATTCCCGTCAGCTTACCTTTTAGGAATCCCAGTCCCACATTTTCATCATTTCAAAGCCACTTGGATCATGCTTAAAATACACTGTAATTATAAAATTACAGGTGTTTTTTGAACGGCTTACCCTCACCATCATTTCAACCCTCGCCACTCGAACAAAAGGATAAACCGATTTTGTTCGAGTGTTCTAATAATTTGTTTTCTTTCTTCTTTCTTTTTTTCGATATTGCCATATTTTTCGATTACTTTGCCTATAAATGTGAAAGTTCGTGTGTACGTGAAGGCTTCTCTGTGCCTGAGCCCTGAGGCCAGTAGCTACGTGTGTAAGCCAAAAAAATGGACGTTTTGGCGGAATTTGCGAAGATACGTTGCGTTTTCGTAATATTTTCATAAAATTGTTATTGAATAGTGGTGCGTGCGAATTCTGTTGTTTACGAACTTAACTAATATTAGACAAGTCACCTCTCTGTCATGTTAAACTTATTGAAAAAAGATAGAACATTTTTAATGCATGCCGTCGTAATGTATTACGGGTAAATAGTCGTGACCAATATAGGTTACGCTTAAATTCACGTTGAAATATGTGATCGGACTAAACTGGCAGGACTAAAATATCTTGCATCCCTTTCTTATATTTACTTACTATTAGCCTATATATTATTTATTCTTTGCTATTAGAAAGAGATATAGTGAGATTACATTTATTTAGTTCGTAAACAACAGAATCGGCACCACTATCGGTGGTATTTTGTCCAATAAAGATCAATACAAGTGCACCAGTGAAGTAAAATTTAATGATTACGTGTATAGTGGCTTTTCAAGTTGTCTCAAAAAGTAGGTTTATGACTAGCTGTTCCCCGCAGTGTCACTCGCGTTTCCGGGATAAAAAGTAGCTTATAACCTTCGGGGATGAACAGGCTTAGAGATAGTCCTAAATCCTTAATTTCCTTCCTCTCCCAATTACTGCCTAACCTGCGAGTTTAAATTTCGCGCCTATAAATTCCACAACCTTAACATCGATGGACGGTGTCGCCCCCTCACGGCGAATGAATGAAAAGTGCATGCTGTCGGACATATATTTATAAATTCAATCTTGCGGCTGCTAAGCGTGTGAGAAAAAAGGCACAATTAAAATAAAAAAACAGCAAAATTAAACAAATAAGTGTTGTGGTGGAACGTGTAATACGCCTGTAAGTACCTATCCAATTCATTTTCACTCCGTCTTTGAGCCTGGTGGAATTTCAAAACCGAACAGGGTTGACCGGCGTGATTCAAAACGGTTGAACAATTTAAGTACAAAATAGGGGATAATGGTGCCGATTCTGTTGTTTACGAACTAAATAATTTTAATCTCAGTATATCTCTTTCTAATAGTAAATATAATATTTTAGTCCTGTCAGTTTAGTCCGATCACATATTTCAACGTGAATTTAAGCGCGATCTTTATTGGTCACGACTATTTACCCGTACATTACGACGGCATGGATTAAACTGACAGCATTACAAATGTTCTATCTTTTTCAATAAGGTTAAAATGAAAGAGAGGTGCCTTGTCTAATATTAGTTAAGTTCGTAAACAACAGAATCGGCACCAATGTAGCCTTCTATTAGTGAAAGAATTTTTCAAATCGGATCAGTAAATTCGAAGATTATCGCGTTCATACAAACAAACTTTTCAGCTTTATTATTACCTCTCTGTGTCTGCCATGCTCAGAGACGTTAAATAGAAGTAGGTATATCCATCTTTGTCACTGATTAACCTACTGTAATAAATTTTATTTGACCATATAGCTTTTTATCCCAGAAACGCGGGTGAAACCGCGGGGGCAGCTAGATAAATGTGAAAGGATATTTGTTTTTTTTTTTAACTTAATCACATATCAACTGATTGGATTTAGATAGAATCTTGGCACAAAGATATATCATACCTACTCTGGAACACTGAGATATATTACTACGTATAGAGGCGACGCCACACATAACCACTGTGTTCCGTTCAAGTGGTTCCTTTTACTTAGGGTCGGTTGCTCGTACATTTTAGTTAAAGTTATAATCAAAGTAAACTTAACTAATTTCCATACTTTGACCGTAGAGTCACTTTGACGATGACCGATCTCCTTCGGTCGGTTATGGTTACGGTTAAAATTTTAGTTAAAGTGACACGAGCAAATCAGTTTGCTTTCTTTCGGCGGTTAAAGTTAACTATAACCGTAACCTAACTGTAACCTTACTATCGCTGCGATGCGCTTTATGCAACCGACCCTTAGTTGCAAGAAACGCGTAAGCGCCATGAAAAACGACGCTTTCGACATTTTGGTCGCGAAAAAACTACATCTCAAAAGCGTTCTAGCGCTACGTGTTAGATGGAGCATAGCATAACCTTTGCTTAGGAATATTTAATATACCTCAGTGCCCTGGAATAACATATATGATATATTTTTACATAAACACAAGATTTCTCGGGAACGTGAGTCAAAATAGTTGAAAGATTAAACTTTGTTAAAAAATGTTTATTAAATTTTGGTGCCAATTACAAGAATATATATATATACAGTGGTCTTCTTAGTACTAAGGTCGATGTAGAATGAGTTACTCCTGGTAAGGCGAGTCCTCTTTTATACTGTGTTTAATGATACTCCCACCTCGCTGCCATCAGTCTGGTACTTTTCCACATTGCTTGTCCAAAGTGTCATACTAATGGGTTTCATTGGAAAGCTTAAATTACCCTTTGTTCCTGATGCCGTTAGGTGACCGGTCGTGGTTTCCACGAAACGAAATTTAAATTATCTTTAAAATTGTTCAAAGAGGTCTCCGTTCGTCTTGTTGAGCACGATTTGGCACAAATTTTCTATTTATAGTTAGGTAGTTTTTTTTCTTTAAAATTATCATTTTATCGAATAGGTAAAATAAAAGTCGTAATAAACAATTATTATATTAGAGCCGTATTTAATCAGGTGGCTCGCAGTGTCGTCAATGGACATAGACAAAACATATTTGTCTTTACTTGTAGTTACGCATTAACACGAACAAACAGTATGAATAGCCGTATATAAAACATTATTTATTATTACACAATAGCTTGTGTCAATAACGTTTGTTATATGTTTACTCTGTTTTTCATTTTTACAATGTTTAATTTTGTGTTTGACTAGCTAGTTGGTTAGTGATGATGTGGCCGATGGTGGTAACCATAAGAAGTATAGAAGGGAACTGGCTCTCAATTGCAGCTGTCGGAACACACCTGTAGGTGCTTGACGCCATATTTTCAACGACAAACAGGCGGGTACACTATGACACAACTTAGATGAAGCATCGGCAAAATTCGTAAAATCGATCAATCCCGAAAATAATGCGCCTACAACATTACCCATGTTTATCAGTACTTTAGGCGAAAATGATCTTGTTGGACGTTGAATGGCGCGATAGTGAATGATTTTTATTAGTTGTGTAATTCGAAAGTGAAGTGTAGATATACAATTTGCCGATGCTACATCTAACTTGTGTCATACTGTACTACAAAGTTACTGACAAAATAGAATAATAAACTTAACCGAGAAATGATGTAGACTCAGTTTTACCCTGTTTTCATTGTTGCACGAGATTTAAAAAAATATTAGTTAAACTAGAGAATATGAGACGAGGATTTTTTTATTTTTATTTTTCTTCTGTAACGTCAGAAAAAAGTCGTTAATACGCACTAAGGTATATGACTACGTATAGATAGAAGCTAATCCTAAGAAAAGGTCGTGCTCCATTTTGTTAATATTCGCTGCAGCGCAGTCCCGTGCGGCCGGGTGGCTTCTCTACACGTAATAATATACCTCAGTGTGATTATGCCTCTTTTTAAAACTATGAATTTTTTTTTTCTTATTTGTCCCATCCAAATAACTTGAAAATATTAACGCACATTCTGAGATCGATTAGAATTTTCTTACTTTTTTTAAATAACATAAAACCGTTTTATTAAAAGTGCGCCACTCCTGTCTCGCTTGTCTCCGTCAGTTTAATAAAGGACGGAGTCATTCGCGAAGAGTATCCTCTTTCATGATCGTTCCCAAACGTGGGTGGGGAAGCAGCTCTAACGTTTCATTCGTCGACGAGCTCGCGCAACGATGGCGCGTACATCGGACTTCTCACGTGATAGCTTAATAAACGACAGTGACAGAGTACAGTGACAGCGTCGAATTCGTCGTCGAGCTTGTGTTAGTGTCTTACAGAATAACACCCCAGCTCGCGTTTGGGAATCAAAAAAACTTGTCAAATTATTATCCAATAGGATTGCATTTGCAGCAAACTGACGAGACGTAAATTTTATGCAATTCCATTGGGTAATATTTTGACAACGATGATCGAATAATCGTGTATCGTTTTTCGTGATAGACCCCTTGGACCTAAGTAGACCGTTGTAGACTAATGTATGTCCTCGTCTCTCCTGGTTATTACACTGAGAAAAAAATATTGCTGAATACAACAATAAAACTTTAACAGGGGAGAGCCTGCAAAGGTGATTATTAACCACATCAAAGTTTTTATTGCCAAGTCTAAGTTTGTCATTGCACCAACATTTCAGTACCTAGTTTCTACAACAATAATATATTGTCAAATCAGTAAATCTGACTTTAAGCTCGTACCTACTCTCTCTCACTTCCTCAGAAATGTAAGCTTGCTGCTGCAATTACTTGCTTTACTTCCCAACAATCTAACTTTGTGCCCGTACTTGCTCTCGCTTTGCTTCCTTGGCAATATAACCTTGCACCCGTACCTAATTTACATTTGCTTACTTAGCACTTAGCTTTGTCCTCGTACCTACGTTCATTTTGCTTCCTCAGCAATCTAATTTACAAATTCTTAGGGACACACATTTTTATTGAATATCTTTATTTATTATCACACTGAAAATATATTTGAGTTATTGTCACTTTATTAGCTAATTACATTCTCAAGCAAATAGGTCTTGCACGAAAATGTATTGATGAAGTTTGACACACAAAATACGACAATAACCCAACCGTATATATTTTCACTGTAATAATAAACAAAGATATTCAATAAAAATGTGTGTGCATAAGAATTTGTGAGACAGTTGATCTAGTCTAGAATGTTAGAACTTATTAAAACAGGTTTTTTGAAAAAAAATATTTATTTCGTACAAATACAAAAAATCAAAATTTATACTTAATTCAACATCACCATAATAGTATTAATAATTATAAAAATAGTAACACACACAACATACTATAATCAAAATATCAAAAACGAACTTACGCCATTTGCTCCATGTAGGTATATATTGGTAAATTACTATAGAATCAAATTTTAAAATACACAAGTATCAAGTATGCCCTAAGGCATTCTTTACCAAAAATTCTGTTAGTTTACACATTTTATTTTTTAAATAATATAATTCCGGTACGTCGACCATACGGCGAGAAATTCTAAGAGCAAATGAACGAGTTGAACGAACGAACGGGACGGACGAGTGACACAGCGCACGCTAAATGCTGCGCTAGCGACACGAACGTGGTTACCATAATTTGGTTAGTTTGTTATGTGACATTTACATATTTTGATAATTTTAAACAATGGTAAAATCAACAACTAATTTTGTTAAATATAAATACTTAAATGGGTTCGCTTACAAAGTTGACATTATCACCTAATCAATGCTTTTGAAAGATGTTAAATGATATAGGTATTATAGCTCCTGTGACAATAAATATTTTGACCATAAAAAGATTGATATGGGTAATAAATGCTTTTTGTTACACTAGTAAAAACGTTTTGTTGCATTAAAAATAAATGTGTGACAAAGCATTTATTGTCACTTTGTTAGCCATTTTTTTTCTCAGTGTAGGGGAGGCTAGTGCCCTGACTGTGGAGACGGCTATTCCAATTTCACATTCCTATTTATAATAAACTAGCTTCCTTAGTTTAGGTTAAAAGTAGCCTATGTATTAGACCAGGGTGTCAGCTACCTCCAAACCAGATTTTATAAAATTGGTCCAGCCGTTTCAGCGTGAAGAAGTAACAAACATACTTTGTCACAAACTTTCGCATTTATAATAATAAGTAGGATAAAGTAATTCAACGAGGTAACAACGCCAGCATTTTGGGATTATGTACACACGGCCACAGATCAAGCTACACACTGCGGCACCGTATGCGGTTGTAATAGGCGCTATATTGCAACAAATCTGTGGCCGTGTGTACCTGCTAACAATTTAACTAAAAATAAAAAAAATATGAAACCCCTTGACAAGAGAGGTGAGGATCTTGAAACGGCTGAACAGATTTTCTTAAAACAGCTAAAAACAAGACACTTTTCAAATGAAAAAGCAATCAATATCGGTTCATCCGTTCAGCAACTATGATGATCTCAGTTCAAGTGTATTCCGAACCGGTAGTAGAGTCTATTGTAAAACTGTAACTTTTGACATTCATAAGTGCCTTATTAGGGCCTAAACTGAATAAATGATTTTTGATTTGATTTGATGCCACGGACAGACACACAGAACACAGACAAACATACACACTACAAACTTTTAACACCCCTCTTTTTAGAAGGGGGCTAAAAAACTAGTAAACTAACATAAATATTAGGTACAACATAACTAGCTGTTCCCCGCGGCTTCACTCGCATTTCCGGGATAAAAAGTAGCCTATAATCGGGAATAATGTAGCTTCCTATTAGTGAAAGATTTTTTCAAATCGGACCAGTAACTCCGGAGATTAGCGCGTTCAAACAAACAAACTCTTCAGCTTTATTATTAGTACCTATATACATATATATATATATATATATTTAACTTTCATTTTTTTATTAACTTTTTGAACTTTCAATCGTCCAGAATAACGTATTTAGTTAACCTACGTAGGATTTTGGTTATTAAATTCATAGAGCATCTTAATTCGCATGTAAAAAATCAATAATAATAATAATAAGATGCACTAACTTCAAAATATTGTAATTAATGGCAAAAATTCGGCAATTTTTATTAAAAAATTTAAATGTCGATTTTCGATCGAAACATTTAGGTTTGGAGTAGGGTGTTCTATAGGGAAATATGTCAGAAAAGATGGGTACTACACGCCCTTAACGGATCTAGGTCGACTTAACCTGTAACCCTGTATATATATATATTAACTACTTGTTTAATATCTAAATGGAAAGTTATTTTAAATAAAACCTAATGTTGCAATATATCATAAATATAATCAAGTAAACATACATTAAAGAATATTTAAAACACACAAAAGTTCAGATGAAATAATATTAAATTGATACATATTATTATTAATTATCCAATCATACATTAAATTGGTACTTCCGAGCTCCGAGTCTGAAATTAAAAACATTACTATATTAGAAATTTTAATGTTATCCTCTAGCCAAAGAGAAAGCCTAGCCATAAAGCAAATGTGGCTACATACACCAGGCGCTGATATTCACTGAAATGACAAAAAAAAATTCATTACGGCCACTGAGGTATAAATTCTACGTATAGAGAAGACACTACTTATAACCACTGTTCCGTTCAAGTGTATCCGTCCGGCCGCACTTCTGATGGCGAATTATTGTGTCAGCGCTGCAGCGAATATTAACAAAATGAAACCTTTGATTAGGTAGGATAGCTTCTCTATACCTAGTAATATACCTCAGTGATTACGGCTGCAGTTCCATTTTCTGCCGCCTGCAATCAAGATAAGTTGGTGCCACCGTAATGTTTGGGGCTCCCTGAATTTAAAACAAATATTTTTTAAGTTTTAATTTATTACACACATTTTCAGTAACTATAGAAAGAAATTTGGTGATTAGCGTCTGAGACGTATGTTGGGACGTATGTCAATTGATTATTCTATGTACCTATTAATTATTAAAATACATACATTGATATCATCATATATCTATCAATAAATAACGGTAATTTTTAGAAAAGCCACTAATTTAAAGTTCTATAATATTTTGAATTGAGAAATTAAAACATAGTAAAAAAGCCATCTAAATCAAAATTACTACTACTCATATTATACGCTTGAAATTGACGTAATAAATTAAAAAGCACAAAATATTCGTTAAACATTCAAACAGCGGACAATTCTCCTAAAAAATATTTTAGGTATTTTTATTAGCAAGTTAGTTTTCATTTTAGTATTGTTTTGTCTATAGTCTTGAAATAAATTAACATGAAATCTGAACAAAGAAATCAAGATAAAAAAAAAATCGATATCCGCATTTTCAAAGATTAATTAATTAACAAAAACATATTCTTGTGTTTCATTTTCTTTTTGCAGGAAAGCTACCAACGGTTCCTTGTCCCCACGCTGTTTTTCAATTTGCTTCAAGATTTCCACTCCATTTTTCTTTTCATCCAAATATATGACCTCTGGTTTTTCAACGTAAGCATCATCAACATAATAATTCGTGTCAGTATCATCTGGTATTTCATCTTTATTCAATTTAATATAATACCTATCGTCACTACCTTCATTAGCTACTTCGTTTGGATTATTATCTGATGGAGTGACGTATACATCTGCCGGTATTATAACTTGTGAAATATCTGGAAAATTAATTGATTCTATAGGAACGATATTCACATTGTCTAATTTATTGAAATTATCAGATTCAATAGAACTTTCTTCTGTTACTTGGTTATCAGAAGATACGTTATAATCTTCATTTTCGTCGTTACTTCCATTAGAATTATTATTTTCTGAATATCCTGTAACAGCTTCCTTTTGAACTGTTTGTCGGTCTCTTTGCTTCTGTTTTTCCGTGTAATCAGTTTGACTATTAGTTACTTGGAATTCTTTTTCGTTAGCTTCCGTTGTTGTTGTACTGGACTTATTAAACTTTTGCTCATATTCAGCAGAGCTGTCATTATTTGTATAATTATTTTGTTTCGTTGTCACTTGATTATTTACTTGAGATTCTTGATCAGATGTATATTGTTCCGCTGTGCTATTTTCAGTGGAGCTGTCATTATTTGTATAAGTATTTTGATTCGTTGTCACTTGATTATTTACTTGAGATTCTTGACCAGATGTATATTGTTCTGTTGTGCTATTTTCAGTGGAGCTGTCATTATTCTGTTTCGTTGTCACTTGTTTATTTACTTGAGATTGTTGATCAGATGTATATTGTTCCGTTGTACTGTATTCAGCAGAGCTGTCATTACTTGTATAAGTATTTTGATTCGTTGTCACTTGATTATTTACATGAGATTCTTGATCAGATGTATATTGTACCGCTGTGCTATTTTCAGTGGAGCTGTCATTATTTTGTTTCGTTGTCACTTGTTTATTTACTTGAGATTCTTGACCAGATGTATATTGTTCCGTTGTGCTATTTTCAGTGGAGCTGTCATTACTTGTATAAGTATTTTGATTCGTTGTCACTTGATTATTTACTTGAGATTCTTGACCAGATGTATATTGTTCCGTTGTGCTATTTTCAGTGGAGCTGTCATTATTTGTATAAGTATTTTGTTTCGTTGTCACTTGTTTATTTACTTGAGATTCTTGATCAGATGTATATTGTTCCGCTGTGCTACTTTCAGTGGAGCTGTCATTATTTGTATAAGTATTTTGTTTCGTTGTAACTTTATTATTTACTTGAGATTCTTGACCAGATGTATATTGTTCCGTTGTGCTATTTTCAGTGGAGCTGTCATTATTTGTATAAGTATTTTGTTTCGTTGTCACTTGTTTATTTACTTGAGATTGTTGATCAGATGTATATTGTTCCGTTGTACTGTATTCAGCGGAGCTGTCATTATTTGTATAAGTATTTTGTTTAGTTGATACTTGATTATTTACTTGAGATTCTTGATCAGATGTATATTGTTCCGTTGTGCTATAACCAGCGGAGCTGTCATTATTTGTATATGTATTTTTCGTTGTTACTTGATTATTTTCTACATTTGTAATTTCCGTGGAGCTTGATTCATTTGATAGTTCATTTTCTTCTGATTCGCTTTCTTCTTGGTCCTGAGAATCTTGTTCTGATGTGTTTTTATTATACTTAGATTCTCTTAAGCTTGCAATTTCTGCATTGCTCTTGTTTGAAGTTAGTTCAGTATTTGTCTCGCGTGTAGTAGCTTCAGTAGAACTTGATTGTTTTGTAATTTTATTTCTATCGTCGGAATCATCATCATCTTCTTCATCAATTTCATCAATATCTTCTCCATCATCTTCATTACTATTGTCATCTGCATCATTTATTTCCTCAGTAGCTTCAGTAGTACCATATTCATTAGCTGTTGATTCTTCGTAATCATTATCTATATATTCCTCAGAACTATCGTCATTATTTTCTTGGTTTTGGTTTAAAATTTGAAGTTTTTTTTTTTCTATAGATGTTGCAGTCGAGCTGTATTCTGTAGAAATTGATTCCGATTGAACTTCATTGTTATTTACTTTAGTTTTATTATTATTTGTGTTGTTATTGGCAATTGACAATTTAGAAGTTTTTTTTTTATTTGCATTAGTTTCAGTTGTACTATAATCTGTTGATCTTGGTATAGTTAGAACTTTTTTTTTTTTTGAACTTTCATCACTACTTTGAACATCGCTTTTTTTTGAATTACTATTCTTGGTTTGAGTTTTTTTTTCATCCGTGTAAGCTTCAGTTGAACTGTATCCAGTATTTTCATTAAAAGTTGACTGAGTCGTTTTTTGATTACTGGATTCTTGAGTTTGGGTATCTTCAGAATCGGATTTTGTATATTTATTTGTAGCACTTTTGCTTTTTTCAGTGGTACTAGATGTAGTTTGAATTTCATTTTTGTTTGTTTCGGTAGTTTCGTAATCGTCATCTGTATAAAAACTGAACTTAAAATCGTCTTCGTAACTTTCGCTACTCTTATCATTTTCTCGATTAGTGTTTTGGGTTGAAGTATCATTTTTTTTGTTTGAATTCGACTGTGTTGTTATTTCATTAGTGTATGCTTCCGTTGTAATATTCGCAGAATTTGATTCGGTTTTATCTTCATTCTTTTTGACTTCGGTGGTTTTAGTTTTTGCATTACCATTTTGTTTTGAATTTACATTCGTTTTCTTTTCATCAGTAGAAGATTGAGTGGTACTATAGTCAGTAGTACTTGATTTTGTTGTGAAACTATCATCGTCATAATCTACAGGTATAGAAAATATAAATTCTTCTTCAGAACTTTCACTATCTTTTGAATCAGTATTTTCTGGATACGATTTTGATGGCTTTTGGGTATTTTTTTCACCTACAGAAGCCACAGTAGTACTATATGCAGTAGAACTTATTCCTGTGCTAACTATATTGTTTGTTGTACTTTCTAAAACACTATTTGTGTTTGAATTTGATTTAGTGGTTCTTCCACGAGCATATGCTTCAGTTGTAGAGTTTTCTGAATTAGATTCGATTTGATCATTACTATTTTTCGATTTGGAAGATTTAGTCTTTGTATTTTGTTTGGAATTTACTTGAGAGTTGTATTCATCGGTATCAGGTTTAGTAGTGCTACTTGATTTTGTTGGAACTTTAGTTTCATTTGATTTGGAATTATCCTCATCCTCGTCATCATCGTCATAGTCTTGGGGTACAATGATATCAACACCTAATTCAAAATTATCATCAGTCTCATCATCTTCTATGGGAACATTAAAGATGTACTCGTCATCTTTGGGTCCAGTTTTAATTTCTTGAGGATATTGTTCACATTTAATGCCCATTTTACATGGTTTCCCCTTTATATCACTACCGGCTGCCTGGTTGGTTTCATCATCAAAATTAGCGCAATCATTAACTACTAATTGAACTGTAGTTTCTTTATCACTGATTTCGTCATCAGAATGTTTCTCTATGTTAACTTTTACAAGTCTTACGTCGAAGTTTTCGTGTTCAAGAGCAAGGTCGTCTAAAAAGTTTTTAAGTTTATTCGTCATTATGTTGATTTCTTCTTCTTTTGCCAGCGTCATTTCAATGCAGCTTTCTTTGGAGGAATCATCTGAAATTAAATTTTATCACATTAGGTCAGGCAGATCATTCAACTATAGACTGTATCTTCGACGTTCATTTATTTCAATTCATTTCAATAAAGGCGAAAACATTATTTTAATATACAAGATAAAGTTTGAGCATATCATTGCGTGGTATCATCTGAACATCAAGCTTTTAGAATCAGACTACCTAGTAAATCTCCTGCGTTACTTGTCTGATTCTAAAAATTATTTAACTTATAGTAAGCTACATTATCCTCGAGTGCTTGGCTTGGGAACACGGGTGATACCGCTGGGCCAAACTTACAGAATCACCCCTGCAGAGTGAGTGAGTAAATGTCACAATCTCTACGATGTCGCTATGCTCTGGCTGAGGTATATTACTACGTATAGAGACGACGCCACACATAACCACTATGTTCCGTTCAAGTGCGGCCGGATGCATAAGCATTTTTAAACCCGAAACACGTAAGCGCCATGAAAATCACAGCGTCATCACCTTTTGGTTGCGAAAAAACTACATCTTAAAAGCGTTCTAGCGCTACGTGTTTAAACTGTCTGGTTAGACGAATAAATTTTATTTTAGCGTTGCAGTGAATATTAACAAAATGGAGCATGACCTTTGCTTAGGATAGCTTCTCTATACGTAGTAATATACCTCAGTGAATGCTCTATCAATTGTAAGAGAGGTGAGCGAAGAAAAGGAAGACCTAGATTGAACTAAGTAGGTATATAGGCAAGGTGAAGGCAAAATTGGACATCGTGTCGTATATTTTGAACATATACGTTTTTTTTTATAAAAAAATATTTTTATTACCTCGTGTTGGCATAGGCTGCACATTATGCAGCATCTGCAGACAAAAAATAATATATAAAAATCGGTTTTCTTTTACAAATGTAGATACTGTCTATAACTTAAGGGGGAACGTTCGGTTGGAGCGCGAAATTCAACATTTTCATGAAATAGTCGTATATGTCAGTAATATACCTTGGAGGAATATGTTGATGATTTCTTTTGTTATTAATCAGTATATATACTACCATTCTTCTCGCAAATAACATGTTGATAACTTACGACCTATAACTGAGCTGCAATTAGCAAAAAACTTGATAAAATTTGAATTTCGCGCTCCAACCGAAGGTATACCTTTAAGAGAAACATTCCTTTGACCTCTCAGTCTTGGCCTCTTGGTGGGATCCTGTAGCTACCACTCACAAATTGAAAATCTATCGCCAACTCCACTCCACTGTGTTATGACAGATGCACATGAGAGCTAATCCTTGGCTTTGTGTGCTTACCACATTCGGCCACATCATCATTAACCATATGGTTAGATTCTCAAGCTGTAATGTCTTTAATTAATTATCATTTATTATTTTCTATTAATGCTAGTCAGAAAGAAATATATATACGTGATTTAAAAAAGTTTTTATTTTAATTAGCAACAGACTTCTTGGCGTGCGAAGTGACGTTGCGTTTTCGTTAAAATTACCTATACATGTATATAAAATCGTGTTTTTTTCGTTCTATCAGTGGTATTTTATCTGATAAAGTGTCCAAGAAACATTGATAATTAGGTAGGTTAGGTACGTGTGGGTGAAGTGACCTTTTAAGTTGCCTCAAAAAGTCCTTAAAAATATTAGTAGAACGACCACCATTATACTAAAACCTAAGAAACTGACTGACCAAAGTGATTTATCATACTAGAACATAAAATTTTACGTGACACTGGCAAAAAATAAGTATACGTATTAAAAAAGATTATGGTTGTAAATGTTATAATAAAAACTAAAAAAATCGACACCACAGCCGTGATGCTAAAAACAATTGGCACAAAAGATTTTGAAATTAAAAAAACTTACACATATCACTGTAGCGATAAGTAGAGCTCTCATTGTGCCTATTTCAACACTTTAAAGAGGCTAAATAGTCTACCGCCTTCTGCCACCGAATTATAACTATTTATTGTAATTGCCAATAAAGGTTCCAAATGTATTACATTTGTTCAAATATAATAATATATTGTGTTTGCTATGTGACTTATGTACGGTCGTCATGGTTCGAAAATGTGTTTCTCAAACTTTTTTTACAATTGGAACAGGCTAGTTGAATTTAAATAGGTCCACAAAGACTAACAAGTGCATCTATCGGCAGTGCCGGTTTTAGCTCTACCAGCACCCTGGGCGAGATGTGATAACCCCCCCCCCCCCTTCTCCCGCCAACAAAAGGGATTTTAAGCCATTTTATCTTTAGACTTGAGAATTTGTTTATTTATTTAGACTCGAGATAGCAGGACTCGCTCATGAGCGACCGGAAATAATGGTGGGCCTGGCGCCCCTTTACATCTGGCGCCCTGGGCGATCGCCCTACCGCGCCCTACCCTAACGCCGGTACTGTCTATCGGAGTCCGGAACCTATAAGTACTTGGCAGCAAATTTTCTTCTGAGGGTGGTAGCTATTACGAACTCTACCATCGTGGTATGGTCTCCACCACTCCATTAGGTACAGATAATGATTTAGCTATTGGGCAGAAGGGTTCCTTCCCGTGTGTTTGGACAGCTGCACTTGAGAGCCGGTTCCCTTCTAGGCTTTGTGTGCTTACCGTCATCAGCCGTGAGATTGTGGTCAAACACAGGCCTTTATATAGTAAAAGTTGTTTAAACCCATCGTATTTTTTGCGATTTAACCACTAGCTTTAAGTTTGAGAATCACTGGCAAAAACGAAAATTTTATTGTTCCTAAGTAAGCCTCATTTCAAATAATGGTTTTTATTATATTTGGTGAGCTTATTGCGCGATTGAGCTAATGTAATTAATTATTGCGAGGAATTTGCGTCAAATATTAGTATATATTTACTTACTGGAGCTCTTATTGTTGTGAGACACGTGTTTTAATATTAGCACCCTTGGTGCCTCAAACATACGAACTAATTTTAATTACCTACCATTATTCTAGTTGACAGTGTCCAAAAATAAATATAACACTAACCAATGCATAAAACATCTAAAAACACATGGTAACGTTAAATTTAGTTAATGGCAAGTTAATATGTTGTACATTTAATGCTTTTTATGATTTTTAATTACCTGTAGATCCATTAAGAGATCATTTGATTTGATTGCTCATTTTGATTGTCAGTCAACTACCCTATAGGGTCCCCAATAGTCGTAACTCGTACAAATTCCTCCCCCGGTAACGGCCTGAGCCGAGGTTCGTACCCCATTCGGGGGTGCCCTCAGGCGTTGTTACCTAAATATTACCCGGCTGAGAGCCCTCTGCGCTCGCCGATTTGTCCGGTAAGGTTGTTGCAGCCATCTGAGACTACCAACTTAGTCCTTTAAAAAAAAATACCCTATAGGGTAGTTTCCTGACATATCCTGACATAAATCAGCTACTTTTTAATAAATGTCAAAACGATAGTTTATATGGAAATTTGTATGAAATATTACACAATGACGTCATAGTTTCATAGCATCAAATCATCTACTCTTAGTGGTTATAGTGGTAATTAAAAATCATAAGAAGCATTAAATATACAACATATTTGATATCTCCACGTGTTTTTAGATGTTTTATGCATTGGCTAGTGTTTGGTCATTTATTTTTGACAGTGTCAACTAACCTATTATTCGACGGGCCGGGCATATACCTTTTTGTATCTCATTTTCAGTCCAAAAAAAATAGCCAGAGCGTCAACCCATAAACGTGATACGATGAATATATACAACATCGTTTAAAAAAAACAACAGCTACAATGCCTACAATATTATTTTAACTGAAGAAAAGTATTTGCTATTAAAATACCTATAGGCGCATTATTAAAAAATATATCTTTAGTCACTTTTTTTTACAATACAATGTAGGCGCATTGTTATGCGCAAAATTTCACTTTCCTAGTCCTAGGTTTTACTCCTTTTTACACACGGTGGTAGGGCACTTTGTAGTACCCGCCTGGCTGGCTACCATCCTCAAGTTGAAAATCTCTCGCCAAGCATTTAAAAAAATGGTTTTTTTGTAAGAAAAACTATACTTCTAAACAACTTTGAAGGCGGTTATTATTTGTTAAAAGTTTTTTATATATATTTAGATTCACTTCCCAAGTAGCACAAAACTGCATTATAAGATATCACAAGAGGTAACATCGGTAACTTTAGCACTTATGAAGAGTTATTATAGTACACTCGACCTGCAATAGGTGAAAAGTGAGCTTTCACCTGAATAAGAACGTTATTATGCGTCACGGAGACCACACTGTAACGCTTGCAGCGTTAATATAGGTAACAAGTTCAGTATTATACAGCTTTAAGCAATTTAAAGGATTTTTGTGGACTTTAACTAAGCTATATTCTGAATTGAAGACCACAAGTGTACCCTTAGACAACTTGCATTTTAAGAAAGAACACGTGAGCTACTATAATGTAATCAGTTATTCTGGGGCTTCAAATAACAAAGATATAATGCTTTTTGCTGCCCACAGTGCAACTTGTGTAACGTTAATCAGCTTGTTACACGCAATCGTATAATAGCTCTTGTAAAGCCCAGATGATCACTATGGGTGAACATTATATGATGCTAAGTTAAAGCAAACTGCTCTATATTAGCTCACATGTTACCCATTATCAAGCTTTACTTGAATCTGTAGCTGACTTGTGTAACACAAGAACCACTCGTTACAGCTCGTTACTGATTCATGTACCACGTGGACCCTTAAACAGCTCATGCCGTTTGTTTGTGGTTAATACAGTACACATTGCTTGTCTGCCATTTTTTAGATTCTAACCTATGTATACAATATAATAACAATTTGTTTTTGTTTAGTCAACGAAAATAACAACAGAATTTGAATACAAAATGTAATGATTTTATACGTAAACAGCTTATTGTCAAATTACAAAGGAAAAATAAAAAGACTAAATTTGTTGTAACAATATCATCAACCTATTTTATACTATAATTTTTTGAGAGCGCGTGAAAATTTTCGTCTATAATTATATAGTATTTGACAATAAACTCTCTTTCCCATTCGAATTTCATGCACATGGAGGAAAAACAAAGTTTTACTTTCCGATAAATATATTGCCTATTTCCCATAAACACTATACAAAATGGTTCACACAAAACATATCAAAATAATCAAGTAGTAGGGTGAAAATTATTCACAATTTTGCCACTTGTAAATTGTCATCTCCATAAAAGAGTTACTAATATCCTGGAGTGTATTTTGTGCTGAAAAATAGGTAACAAGTACTCTATTATTCAGCCCTTTTGGTGTATAAAAGGTAACACATACCCTGATAATCAGTCATTATTCAGCTCTTGGGGCGACTGTTACCTTTAATAATGCTCAAATAACGCTGATATAGTGCAACCAGCTACATTATACAGCTAACAGCTGATTAATTTGTGCCCAAATCAGAGTTATATCAGCTGAGTAGGCGCCTCTAATGCTCTTATTCAGCAAGTTTATTCAGCTGAAGATTCCATTGTGAACAGTGATTCAGCTACTATTCAGCGCTTCTGTGCTACTTGGGTTATTACTAAAGTATGTATGTAACTACGTTAATTTTATTTTTATTGACTATGGTTTTGTTATTAAGTTGTTTTTTGTTAGAAGGTTGACAAGCAGGCAGGCGGACCACCTGATGGTAAGTGGTTACCGTCGCCTATCGCCATTTGCAATACCAGAGGTATTACCAATGTGTTGCCGACCTGTTACAATGCCGAGAAGGCAACTGGATCTCGAGTGCAATTGCCGGAACACACCGGTAGGTACATTTACACTTTACCTAATTTACGTGTCAGCAAGAAATTGTGCTGATGCACGCAACAAACTACCAAGAGAAATGTTCCACGCAAACCAATACTGGATTGCGGATCTCATTTAAAAACACTTTCATTTACCTAGATAGCGTATAGCTACGAGTAGCATATCGCCACTTTACGGCGACCCATATATTTAGTCAATGCTATACGAGAAATGATGATTCTAAAATGCGTTTTTCTGTGTATTCTTTGTTCCAAGAGATTTGGAAAAAATATATGTTAAAATAGAGAATATGTGACGGGGAATAGTTTTTTTAAAAATTGTGATTTTTCATTAGTAACGTCAGAAAAAAATCGTGAATATGCCCCTTTTTAAAACTAAGAATGCATTCTTCTCTTATTTGGGCCATCCAAATAACTTGAAAAATAATTAACATACATTTTGATATCGATTAGAAAGAGTTTACTTAAAAAGACACAAAAACGAAAGGTTATTCGATATTGACCCCCAGAATATTATATTATTATATAATATCAGCTTTTTTTATCTATTCCGGGTGTAAGTGTCCTCGTAACGTAAACTGAAGCCTGAAGAAGTATTTTGGACCCTGTGTGTTTGTTCACAATCTCACCATGTTCAGTGCCATGCAGTGTATTCGACCTAATATACCCAGCCAAAATCACCCCGTATATTTCAACTGCGGAGAAATAGCCGAACGAAACTATGGGTATTATCTGGAAGCTGAACACAGAAGACCGGTTAACTCTCACACTGGGAAACCCATACAGGGTTCATGCGGTGACGTAAAAACCCTATGCTCTATGATAGGCCTATTACACAGTCCAATAAAAGGAATACTTGTATGGATCCCACCTACACCGATAAATGTTCTACATGTAGTGTTCTAGTAAAGTACTGGCTGCCCCCCGCAGATTCACCCGCGTCCCCGAGGTACCTTATGTTTTCCCGGGCTAAAAAGTAGCATATATGTTATTCCAGGGTATGATCTATCTATGTGCCAAGTTTCATCCAAATCCGTTCTGTAGTTTTTACGTGTATGAGCAACAAATATACATACATACTCACAAACTTTCGCATTTGTAATATTAGTAGTCTCCGGTATAAAATAGTAGTCTTTGTTAGTAGGATGGCCGCTGCATACTACCACAGATACTATTTATTATTATGTGGACCGCTGCGCGCTGAGCAATGATATATTAAACTAATAGGTGCTAATAGATATGTTACGTTCATAGTAATTCGCGTTTTAAGGGTATACCTTCGGTTGGAGCGCGAAATTCAAATTTTATCACGTTTTTTGCAAATTGCAGCTCAGTTATAGGTCGTAAGTTATTAACATGTTATTTGCGTAATAATATATTACTGACATATACGACTATTTCATGAAAATGTTACTAATATACCTTGGAGGAATATGTTGATGATTTCTTTTGTTATTAATCAGTAAATATACTACCATTCTTGTCGCAAATAACATGTTGATAACTTACGACCTATAACTGAGCTGCAATTAGCAAAAAACGTGATAAAATTTGAATTTCGCGCTCCAACCGAAATTATTATTATTAACAAACCTGTTGTACATTTATTAATTCAAAATAGGTAGAAGGTAAATAAACTTTTTTTTATGGTATTCGCTTGTTTTTAACAATTATCCACAACTTTCATACTTTAAAAAGTATTATTAATAATTTTGGTATACTGGTAAAGCTACACAATGCCGTGGCAAAGGTCATGTCTCATAAATAGTTGTATATTAATAACTTGAGTTTGTGACAGAAAACATCGTAATATTAATTTGTAAAAATTATGATCAGCTGGAGGAGGTGGGCTGGTTTAGATACGCGGGGCCCCTTCGTGCCTGATGATTGGGTGATTTTTATTGAGATTTTAATTAAAAAAAAATGCCAAAAACAAAATGACAAATAGGTGCAGCCGTTTTCAAGTGATGCGCTTACATATTACCTACATTTGTCAATTTATATATTTGAAAATCTGTTTATTCATTAGTCCTTTCACGCAGCAACGAAACAACAGATCAACGTAATTTGGCATAAAGATAGATTAGTGTGCTATACGTAAAACCACGGGGCAAATCTAGTTTATTCACATGTTGCCTTACTCTTACCCAGTCTTAAAACAACCATAAAACAGGTTCTATATTTTTAAAACTTGTCTTTATACAAGACTTCTATAATAACTTCAACCAGTGACTGATTTCGACCTCGGGTTCATTACCTACAAATATAAATTTTAAACTAGCTGACCCCACAGACGTTGTCCTGCCCTAAGAAAAAAATAAAACTGGGACCTACCTACCTCTACCTACCCCTACCTACTCCTACCTACCCCTGCCTACTCCTACCTACCTCTACCTACCCCTACCTACATTACCTACCTACCCCTGCCTTTTCCTGGTCCTAAGCTACCTCCCCACCAATTTTCAGCCAAATCAGTTGAGCCGTTCTTAAGTTATAAAATTACAACGAAAAGTTTTTTTGACCACAATCTCACCGTGGTCAGTGATGATGTGGCCGATGATGGTAAGCACACAAAGCCTAGAAAGGAACTGGCTCTCAAGTGCAGCTGTCGGAACACACCGAAAGGTGCTTGGCGACAGATTTTCAACTTGAGGGTCGTAGCCAGCCAGGCGGGTACTACAAATACCCTACCACCGTGCTATGGTTTCCTCACGATGTTTTCCTTCACCGAAAGCTTAAGCTCATTGTAGGATTCGAACCCGCGAACTTCGTCTCGGCATTCGACGTCACTACCACTGAGCTATCATCGCCTTAAATGTGGCATTGATTTTTATATATGTATATAGATAGAAGATATACTTTCCATCCACTCACCTATCTCGCCGCATTTCGTGGTTTCGATTGTCACCTAGTATGTGTATAAATAGATATCCTGGGACATTCTTCACACACGTTTATCTGATCCCAAACTAAGCAGAGCTTGTACACACGGCCACAGATCAAGCTACACACTGCCGCACCTTATGCGGATGTAATAGGAGCTATTTTACAACAAAAATGTGTAGCTTGATCTGTGGCCGTGTGTACCATGGACTACCAGATAACTCATCTACCTACTACTTATTTATACAACTTATTTGTTATTTTAATTTAAATAAATAGCTTCACCTTAGTCAGGATGTAATTATCTATAATCTATATATACATATATCTATCTATCTATATACTAATACTAAAGCTGAACAGTTTGTCTGTTTTGAACGCGCTAATCTCCAGAGTTACTGGTCCGATGTGAAAAAATCTTTCACTAATAGGAACCTACATTATCCCCGAAGGTTATAGGCTACTTTTTATCCCGCGAACACCAGTGAAACAGGGGGAACAGCTAATAAGGTAATAAGTATGTATATACGAAAAAAATAGTTTAATAGTTATATAGTTCCATAGTACCTACAAGCTTTAGTAAGTTTGGGATCAGTTTTCTTTTTTTAAAGGACAAATGTCGGTGAGCGCAAAGGGCTATCAGTCAGTTGGGCTGGGATCAGATAACCATGTGTGAAGAATGTCCCAGGAGAATGATAAAAATTAAATAGTAAGGAGCTAAAATGACCCATTATCCAGAACTCCAAAACTGTACTTTATTTTTATCATAGATGCATATGCATAAAGTATTCATAGTATGTACTGTTTTTACATTATGATATGTGTAGATAAAAGTTTTTATAACAGCTTCCTGTTTTTCAAAACAAAGTTTTAAAATTATACGATTCGAGGGCAACAACAGTGTTGCGATATTAAAAATACACATACATTATGCATTGTGACTGACCCAAAAAGGTTGCTACAAAAACAATGTAAATTTTTACCTTTTTTTATAGAAAATTAGAATCAAACTTATCTCGCACTGTTGGTTTTTAAACCTATGCACAAACACAAAATTCTCATTCTCTCTTCATGCCGAGACGAAGGTCCCGGGTTTGAATCCTACAATGAGCTTGAGCTTTCGGTGAAGGAAAACATCGTGAGGAAACCATAGCGCGGTGGTAGGGTTCTTTGTAGTACCCGTCTGGCTGTTTAGCACCGTCATGTTGACAATCTGTCGTTAAGCAAACTAGCGGTGTGTTCCGACAGCTGCACTTGAGAGCCAGTTCCCTTCTAGGCTTTGTGTGCTTATCACATGGGCCACATCATCACTGACCACGGTGAGATTGTAGTCAAACACAGGCCTATACATACACACAGGCATAATAGAAAAAAAAAAACAAGTTCATTTTGTGTTGATTGTGAACATTTTTAGTTTCCTGCATCCTGTTACTTAATATTATAAATGCGAAAGTTTGTGAGTATGGTTGAATGTTTGTTACTCTTTCATGTAAAAACTACTCAAAGAATTTGGATGAAACTTGGCACTTGGCACAATTTAAAATAAAAAAATTAAATAATTGTAAGAGAATTGAATATGAAAAATCGGTGTACAAATAGGCGACCGAATCTTTATTTATACCGAGATTCGAGATTTGTACTCTCTCTTTCTATCTTGCCTTTTTTTATGTTGGCGTCTCTGTCTTGCTCAATCACTGTCAAAATGTTGCCACTTTAGTGTGTATGTGTACGCATTCAGGAGAATATTCACAAAAACGATTTCGACAGAATTTCTGGAAGAATTTCAGAAGTCTTTGGAATAGTTTAAACAGCCTTTATCATTATATTCATTGAGTGAACTAAATCAAAAATCACGTTTTTGTATGGTGAGCACCACTAATTTTTAACTTTATATTTTACTACTCAGATAACAAAACAATAGATTTGACCAGCATTCCACCCCGCGGTTTCACTCACGTTATATTTAAATAATAGCTCGGATAAAAAATAAATCGCTGTCAAGCTCCCGTAGCATGGCAAGCGTAGACTAGAGAGGACTTGAGCGAGTCTTCGACCAATAATAATCGAAAATTCATTTAATCACGTAATATTTATGTAATATGATTGGCCTAAAATTATAGTCTTTTTTATTTAATAATATTTTATTGTGATCGTGTATGAACACTGTTGTTAGCTGTAATTAAGAACACGTTTTGGAGATTTTTATAATTACATTGTCATTTTTGTCTTATTCCCCATTTACGAATGATTTATTAGTTCAGTTACCCGTCCTTCGCCGTCTAAGCCATAAGCCGTCTTTCGCTCAAGCTACCGTCCAGAATTGCTTGCCGGAGCTGGCAGCACTTATGGTCACTCGGACAGAAGGAAAGGAATCACAATCACAGACCAGTGTTACCATGTTAGCCACTTTTTAGCTAGATCTGGTAAAATTTGAGTGTCGTTTAGCCACAAATATCAAATATTCTTGGCTAAATATTTTAGCCACAAAAGCCTATTTTAAATGATTGACTTTTTAATGGTAAGTAGAAACTACAGCAATTAAACATAGTTACCATGTTGATATAGTAGAAAGCTTATCCTTCATATTCAAAATTACCGTCCATGTCAATTAAAATGTTGTTGAATAATTATTGATGATTGACAAACTGGTTAAAATGTATCGTAGACTGATTTGTTGATTTTGAAAGTAATAAAATTGTTAGTTACTCCTCCCCCACCTTAGTACTAAAAGAGGCTGCTAATCTGCTGACCACTTTTAGCCACTTCCAAAGGTACTAAATGATTATTCTAACCGCTTTTTAAGGGTGATCGGCCAAACAGCCCCCGAAATTCGCGACACTGAAATATGGCTATAGATCTATCTATGTATTCATTTTGCATTCAAAATATTATAGAACTGTCCATTGGTTCCTGCGCGTTATTTATCGAATAGGAACTAATGTATAGATTTTAATAGTTTAAAAAGCATAATGTATACATACAGTAATCAAATGGCATATGAATGAGGCGCAAATTATATTTTGATGAATATACTGAGCTGCAATTCAAAAAAACCTAATAAAATTTGAATTTCGCGGGCTTTTCGGCCGATTTACCTTAAATGTTTAGCTATATTTTCTTCTCTTATTGACATGGCAACACTGTCACAGACTAAAATAATGAAGTAGCAAAGCAAGCTTCTCGACTCGACGGAACGGTCAACTCGTGCGCATCATTACGAAAGAAACTGATTTGTTTTTGCAAAATATAATCACCGACTCGTATCAAAACAAGTTGATTATAAAAAGCAGTGCGTTAATATTATAACGGAATCAAAAATAAAGTGCTTCATGTAACAGTGCATTTTTGGAATGCGGTGAAAGTGATTTTGCAAAAAACTAAGTGAAAAAACAAGAATTGTATAGTGAACTGTGAAGGATTTTTTTCGCTTGGTTATTTATTTGTATGTCTGGCGAGGCGAGGTGAGTGTCCTACCTAAATAATAGGCCTTCTTTTTTCAATACTCCAATGTAGGTAACAAAGCGCGTTGAAAGGCTGAAAGAACTGCGTGGCCTGCTTGATCAATCGATCAATGCTCTTTTAAAAAAAAGAAAAAGGTTTTTATTTTTTACGTGTCTGGGATTTGATAATAGTATTTGCTTCTGCTTTTGAATTGAAATGTAAGATGGTACTAGCTAGCTAGTGTGTAGTCTAAACATTATGAACATTTTTGATAGTTTTTTTTTTAGATTTGTTGCTAAAAAATCCTACTAATCTTATAAATGCGAAAGTTTGGTAGAAAGTAGCATGTTTGTTACTTCTTCACACCCAAATAGCTGGGCCAATTTTAATGAAATTTTTGGTATGGAGGTTGCTGACACCCTGGATTAACACATATGTTACTTTTTATCCTTTGGGAACACAGGTGAAACCGTGGAGTGGAAGCTAGTAATTAATAATAGGCAGGTCCATACCAATTGCATGGTGATTACGAGTGAAACCATATGACATTACAATAAGGTTCTTCTGAATCTACATAATACTGAATCATAGATTAAATAAATAAAGATGCAAAGACATAATTTTCATATCTCTGGCTACTGTCATCAACGCAAAGCTACAACGTAAATAGTGTAGCTGGCATGCTTGGTACCTATTTGTATTTAGAACTGGGGATCAATTCTGCAAAATTACAACGGTTGACATCCAATTTCGATTCAGTTAAAGTATTTTTCCAATCCAATTCTAATTTAACTAAAAAAAACAGTATTCCACTAAATAAACCACAATTGGATTACAATTTGATTGTAATTGTTGTTCGTGCCCATGGTAACCGAAACAACAAGTTTGTGTTGTCCAATCAAATGTGTCAAATGTTTAGTGAAATATCATCAAACACAAAAACTCGAAAAAAAAAACGAACTTGTCATACATTTTGACTGAACAAGATACCTAGATGTTTTGTTTTCAGGGTTTGTCCTAAGAAAAGTCCAATAAAATGTGCTCAAATATAAGTACCTAAAATATCGCTAGTTCATGACGGGACACACTGTATATTATACTCACATATAAAATTAAATAAACTATGGTAATTTACCAAGTGATAACAGTTCATAATAAAACAGTAATACCTATTATATTTAATGAACCTGTTGATTAGTTGGAATTGATAAGTTTTGCCTTCAAATTAACTCATTTCAATGTGAAAATGTTCTTATTAACCCCAGTAAATAAAAAATTATCAAACTTGCCACCAGATTCGGGAAACTATAGACAATCCTTTATTATTAAAACCGCTAAAACTTGGGTAAAATCCAATCAAAACTATTGCTGTCTATGTTGTTTTATATGTCATTGACAGTGACAGATATACTTTTTTAAGGAAACTAAGTTACTCATACCAGATTACCTACATAATTGGAATGACTAAAATCTTAATTTGGACATTATTAAATGGAAGTAATTATTACACTTGCACATAAAAATGTAAAAAAGACAAAATTATGACTAAACTGTAATTTGTGGTATGTATTGACAGTTTCATATACCATGTTGTGGAAATAGCTAAAAGTTTTTAAATATCTACATGTTTATAGAGCTACAAATAGATTCTGCGAATTTTTTCATGGACTATTGACCTGATTATGTAAACGCAAATTCTGGCCTTGGTAGCCGAATGAACCAGCTTGGTGATAGTGAGTCAATTTATAAAGTTAGGCAGAACACTGACACTGACGACAGTGGATGCCACTTCTGTTGTTTACAAATTAAACTACTATTAGTCACGTCACCTCTCTATCATTTAAGCCATAATGAAAAGAAATAGCAATATTTTTAGTGCTGTCAGATTAGTCCACGTCATTGTAATGTACGAGTAAATAGACGAGACCATAGATCGCGCTAATCTGACAGCACTAAAATATCTTTCATCCCTTTCGTATATTGTTTCTTAGAGAGAGATACCTATTAAATTGTTTAGTTTGGAACCAACAGAATCGGGGCCACTAACTATCCATAGTAAAAATTTCTTTGCTGACAGGCAATCAGACGGTCCATCTGACGCTATGTGGGTATGACCTAAGGAAATAACTATATACTAAAACTAAAACCTAGGAAGCATGTAGGTCTACATATTATTTTAACATTAACTTTTCGTAACCTTCTGGGAACGCTGTGTTACGCGTGGTAAACATGGCTGACATGTAAATATTTTTTCGGATATCCGCCACGTGTTTAGACAAAAAGCCCAACGCGCGCGACTATGATGTTGAAGACGCAAAAATCGAGCTCTTGGGACGAGGGTTTTTGCACATAGGTACCTACCTAGACTTGTTTTTATTTTGTCTTCAAATCTTGTTTTTGTCTTCTTATTACAATTTAAATAGAGTATTTTATCGTATAAAAAAATTACGATCTTACAGAATTGGAAAATTCCTCGGTATTCAGTTGTTTTTTATTTAGTATAAATTTTATTTTACTAGTGTACCTACCCGATAGATTTTCAATACCTTTGACCAAAAAACATTATGTTATTAAAAACCAAAGTACCTACCTACGTGTTTAATGTTCGTAAGGTACTTATATAATGAGAAGGGCAATTAATTGACCTTATTATCTATCAAATACAAATAAGTCATTCGTTTATATGTACGTTTAAACAAGTAAATAGCTTATAGAGAACGAGTTTCGTGGTATCTGTGAGAAGCGCTAATAAGAAGAAGCTGAAGAGTTTGTTTCTTTGAACGCGCTAATCTCTGGTTTTACTGGTCCGATTCGAAAAAATATTTTGCTAATAGGAAGCTACATTATCCCTGAAGGTTATAGGCTACTTTCTATCCTGGGAACGCAAGTGAAGCCGCGGGGAACAGCTAGTTCCTTCATAAATATAGAGCTATCAGCATATCTCCATATCATGAAACGTTTGTTTATCAACAAAAAAGTTTATGTTGGTGTAGAGCACTCATTACGCTTGCTCAGGTCAGTGGCCAAAGGCAAGCCATATAATATTAAAAAATAAAATAAAGAACCGTAATCATGCCGAGGCAAAATGTTGCCAGTCTTGTTCAATTAGATATGGCCGTAAAGATAGAATAAGCAATGGGTAAGTATGTCGAATCTAGTGATCGAATATCTTATTTTGCCGTGCAGCCGTTATGGCTCAGTGGAACGCACGTAGCTACTTGCTATTGAAGAAAGAGATTCAAATTAGTACGTGAGTATCGTTGCCAGAGCTCACCGGGGGGGAGGCGAAGGGTCGTTATGACAAATAGAAAAACAGCAATTCTTTTCTTACATAAAAACATATTAATATGATAAAACTTAAAAAAAGGTGGAATAATACATACAAAAAAAAAAGAATTGAGAACCTCCTCCTTTTTCGAAGTCGGTTAAAAAATATTTATTATTTTCTGATTTGAATTTCACTTTTTTATGGTATTTTCATATTTTGTTAAGAAATGCGATAAAAATAATTCATAGACCAAAGCGAAATCGTACTCCATGATATAACGCGTATATGAAAATTCTTCGAAAGTATAAAAAATAAAATTTCTTTATAAAAATGTCACCAGTCTCCAATATCTATTAGTAGTGTTATTAAGTTGCAAATGTTCTTGCAAAACATCAATGAAATCGCCAATTGGTTTCAACTTATTTTTTTACAACTATAGTATATCTGACGAATGACGCATGGGTAAAACCCAAGCCTAATCACTTATGCATGCGTTGAGACGCTTGCACATGTATATGGCCGTAGTTTTTATTATATATAATAAATTATTTATTTATACAGCAAGCTCTTTTAGTAGTTAGAGGATATTGGCACGTGACATGATTACAATAAAGCATATAATTAAGTATTGAGCTTTATCTCGGTTTGTAGAGGTCTCACAGGTAGTAGAGGGCAAATCATGATAATATGTCTAATACTAAGGAGATAAGGTACATATAAAGAATCTGAAAATTTTGTCTTTGAATTAATGTTTATGGGCTCTTCTAAAAAAAAAAGTAAGTAGTTGTCTCCTATACTCCTTTGTGGTGCGTGTCCTAACAGAACAATAATATCAAATTTTCAGGAGAAGTTATATGATGTTAAAAATATTATTTCTTACTATTATTTGCATACTTTAGTTTATTACCGATTCTACAAAAACTGTTGGGTACTAGTACCCGCCTGTCTAGCTACTACCTAAGTAAAAAATCTGTCGCCAAGCACAATGTTCCGATTAAAAAAAAAACTTTAATTTATAAAAGTAACTACATTAGGTACCATGGTTTTTTATTAGACCTTCCAGAACCTATTAATTTTTTGCCTTTTACAAAATAGATTATTTTCTGAGCTCAAAATCCCATTGTATATACATAACGGGCCATAATAATAGACAAAGACTAAGTAGGTACTTATTTTACCTAGTAACAATAAAAAAACAACTTAATCTGTTACCATAGACATATAAAAGTTTTACAGTGAACTAGGTGTTGTACATAAATATTTCAGATTTAGAAAACAACTTTAAAAACTAAGTAAATATGTATTTTTATTTCTACAAAATATACAAAAAATACTATTGATCGAAACAAAAAAATATAATTTCGAGAAATTTACGTTTAAGTTTAATAAATAAAAATAACAAGTCTAACGGAGACTTGTACTATTATGTATTCGGTGTTTCCGTTATCTCTAAAGCCGTCATAATCTAAAAGGTAGGCTCATTGTTAGGATTGAAATTGAAACAAAAAACAATTTCAATTTAGCTAATGAGGGTTTCCAAATTTTTTTCTGACACCAGATGTCGCTACTTAGGCGTGTGGTCTTCTGTCCAAACTAATGTATGAAAAAAAACGAAAATTAATTGTATTTGCATATTTTTAGGATTTCGTAACCAAAAGGTCACTTGGCCAATTTTAGAATATAAATTATGGATTACGGACAATGACAGAGATTTTTTTTATACATGTCCAAATTAAGCCAGCAATATACTATAATACACTCGTAGTAGTTTTTGTACAAAGTAATGCTAAGTTAATTGGACCCTAAATTCGGGCTCTGTCTGGCTTGAGGCCATTGCTAAATAAGTGCTTATAGCTATACAAGCTTCATTGAATTAGTGAACTTATTTACTGTGTTATATCACAATTAGATATGGCCGTAAAGATAGAATAAGCAATGGGTAAGTATGTCGAATCTAGTGATCGAATATCTTATTTTGCCGTGCAGCCGTTATGGCTCAGTGGAACGCACGTAGCTACTTGCTATTGAAGAAAGAGATTCAAATTAGTACGTGAGTATCGTTGCCAGAGCTCACCGGGGGGGAGGCGAAGGGTCGTTATGACAAATAGAAAAACAGCAATTCTTTTCTTACATAAAAACATATTAATATGATAAAACGCTATAACTATATCTTAGTAGTAACATAAAGAAGACATAATTAGGCAATCAATACCTTGAATGACTTCAATTACATAGCGATGGATTGTTAGATGGTTTAAAAAATACATAATGACAAATGACAATTGGATTTCCCGCCGTCCCGCTATATTTCTTTTTTTTTTTATTCTACTAGCGGTTACCATAGCGTATAGACGCTTGGGTATGGTATCTATCATTCGCGCGGTGCCAACCTGCAAAAATCTCTTCGCAATTTCACACTCTTGAACATAAAGGAAGGATTGCTCTTGAAGAACCCTTGCTCTATGCTTTTTAACCGACTTCAAAAAGGAGGAGGTTAATAATTCGTCGAAATCTTATTTTTATATATGTATGTTCCCCGATTACTCGAAGACGTCTGGACCGATTTGGAAAATTCTGTTTATTTTAATTTTAATTTAAAGAACAGTTACAAAAGAATGAAGGACACTTTGTTATTATGTTGTTCTTTTGAGTTGTCTGTCTCATTATATATGTGTAATCGAGGAGCTGCCAGGCTATTGCGGATCTTTTGGTGGTAAACGTAATGAACACCATTAATTATTTTATGACACGCTAAGACGATTTTGTGGGCGTGTTGAGTTGAGCCCTCATTGGATGGTTTTCAATAATGATGTTTGTTACGATTTCCACCAAAGATACGCGGTAGAGTCCCTGGATTGCCTCAACGTTCACCATCTCAGCCAGCAATAGTTAACCAAACATTTACGAGAATGTAATGGAGTCAAACAGGTGTTCTGAGAAAGCATTCGACGTATGACGCACTAAGTTGCAGCGAAACCTGTTAGGAAGTAGGTATGTTTGTGATACTATGTGCAAAGAACAGCGTGTAGCCATAATGTGTAGCGTATGATGTTGTTTCAAAATATTTATAAGATTACGTCCCGCGATTTTGCGTTCCCAAGATAAATGGTTTATGTTAATCTTTATGGCAAAATCACATCGTTGCTTTATCGCTCCGTGAAAGTACTTAATAAACAAACACTCTCTCATATTTATAATATTAGTAAGGATTACACGACTGACCGAAAAAAAGAATGTAACATTTTCGTGGTTTATGTATGATCTGTATCTTTTCATTACTACCTCCTGTGTTCCGCGCTGTCACACGTTCCTAGGGAAACGCAATGTTTACAATCTCCCGCCAAAAAGTAAGGATTGACATTGAGATTTAGACAATAGGGTAACTACCCTATTGTCTAACTAAACTAAAGTCAACTGACTGACATATCAAATCAGCTACTTTTTAATAAATGTCAAAACGATAGTTTATATGGAATTTTGTATGAAATATTACACTATGACGTCATAGTTTCACAGCATCAAATCATCTACTCTTAGTGGTTCCACTGGTAATTAAAAATCATAAAATGCATTAAATGTACAACATATTTGAATACACAACGGAACAGGAAATTTTCATTTTGTATATATCTAGTAATTTTTTATTTTTTTGGTTTAATTTAATTTATTTGAATTGTAAATACATAGTTGTAAATGTAAATAGATTACATATTTGATGTTTCCACGTGATTTTAGATGTTTTATGCATTGGTTAGTGTTTGGTCATTTATTTTTGACACTGTCAACTAGCCAGTAGCCTATTGTGTAAAATAAACACGTATACTTTTGTGATGACAGCAAACATTTTAAACTTTAACTTTTATTTGTTCGGCAGTCGTGTTTTTTGTATTAATTCCAACTCGTTAATAGTTCTTCACAATCAAAAATAAAGCAAGACTCTGTTACCGGTTCCGAAGGTTGCTTTTGTTGAGAAGAGCAAACGGGTCTGAAGTTTTCGCTATAAATCGGATGAATTACATCCCCACTGTGATGTACCCTACGATTTTATCATTTCCTTACATTCTCTTCTCACACCGTTTATTATTTTTTATTAAATTAGAATGTCACTTATGATGAATTATCAACATAACAAATTATCTGCACAAAATATCACGCCGGAAAATTAGTCTCCAATAAACTAGCTGTTTCTCTCGCGTACGCGGATAAAAAGTAGCCTATATATAACCTTCGGCAATAATTTAGCTTCCTATTGGTGAAATAATTTTTCTAATCCGACTGGCAAATCCAGAAATTAGCGCTTTCAAACAAACAAAACTCCTCAGTTTTATGATTGGTAGGTACAGATAATAGATATAGATAGACAAGTACCTATAGATATGTGTGTGAAGGGATGAATCATTGCCTCTGTATCTCCCTACTTGGTACTGGTTAAGTTATCCCGTACATCAGGTTAGCGACTAGTGTCGCGTAATTTTAGCCTTTTCCCAACAATTAACAGTCCAGACTTTTCTCCCCTCATTACATTGTCGAAATAAAACTAATAATAAGGCATAGAGTATAGAATAGAGTAATAGATTAATTAAATAATCAAGTCTTAAATTATTAAGTCTGTGTTAAATTCGAACTCCAAAAACGTTTTTACGAGGAAATCCAATATACAAACTCATATTCATATTTGATTTGTTAACTAACAGGAAGTTTAATTTAGTCACAAATCGACTAATTAGAACATTGGTACCGATTCTGTTGTTTATATTATTTATTATAGTAAATAAATTTAATCTCACTATATCTCTTTCTAATAGTAAATATAAGAAAGGGATGCAAGATATTTTAGTCCTGTCAGTTTAATCCGATCACACATTTCAACGTGAATTTAAGCGCGATCTTTATTGGTCACGACTATTTACCCGTACATTACGAACGGCATAGATTAAACTGACAGCATTAAAAATGTTCTGTCTTTTTTCAATAAGGTTAACTTGAAAGAGAGGTGCCTTGTCTAATATTAGTTAAGTTCGTAAACAACAGAATCGGCACCATTGTTTAATAAAACAAGATTAATTTATATTTATTTTTATTGAACAAGGAATAAGCGATTAATTGTAATATCATTTATTCCAAATAAAGCCAATTACAATATACCTAGTTTAGCATTGAGTAAATTTTACCTATTTTGAAAAATATTAACTACTTAATCATTTTTAACCTCTTTTTAAAAAAAGGGGAGGTTCTCAATTCGACTTTTTTTATTTTTTAAATGTTTCTTCACGCATAACCATTTTTGCTTATGAACCTCTTCAAGTAGTTACAATCTCCTTAAAACAATGAATGTGTTATTTTTACTATGAACAATAAGGACAGGTTAATTAATTGTATCTCGAATGCTTGTGGTTTTTAATCGGCGCTAAACCTAATAAGGGCAGGTACTAATTAAAAAACTTAACTAAAATGATTTGTTTGTGACTGGCGTCAACGGCTAAATACATACATTTGATATAAGAAGACGCCATTTTGACTTCTAACTAGGATTTTTTGGCGGGAATTTGGCGAAGTGGATATTGATTTATTATCCTACTGATAATGTTACGTACGATAAAGATGAATCGAAGTGCACCATTGAAACGAAATGAATGTTTAAAATTGTTTCTAAGCTTTAGTAGAACGGCCGCCATTTTTCCTTCTAAAGTCTTACATGGGAAACAACAAAATTATATGCATGTACGATAAGCAAGTATAAATATGTAGCACTAGCATTACACAAGGTCATGTTTGAAAACGTTGCAATATAAATACTGTTTGCTCTTTCTTCCTCATGCGTGATGAAAAGGACGAACGTATATTAATAAAATGCAGTACTTATACCTTTAAGGAATGTGGAGGATGCATTCACAGACCAACATGTTCAATTAATTATATAACATAAGTATATTTATATTAATTAATGCTCTTAAATTCTTTTGTTTCATTAATTATAATTATATGTAAAAAAAAATAACTAAATTAAAAATAAAAACAAAACTACCTAACTATAAATAGTTTTTTTTTGCCAAATCGCTGCCCCGCGGATTTGGACAAGAAGACTGGCAGCATTGCCACGCTGAATGGCAATAGTTATTTGAGCAAAGTATGTGCCAGTCCTCTTGTCACGAGAGGCCTCAACAAGACGAAAGGAGACCTCTTGAACATCGACGAGCGTCTGGTCCCTAGGGCCCTAGAGTTTCAGCCGAAAATTCGTTGGACCCCTGTAGAGCAGCGTACTTGCGGCGCTTGAGGCACTCTAATTACACCGTTGTGTTTATTTAGGCCATCGCATACAGGTCCTTGCGATCACCTCTATATCTACCACCCATTTGGCTTGTTTTACCATACTTGGTCATTCTGTTAGACTACTTACCTGACTTACATTTTACTACATTGTATTTTTCCACGCAAATTAATGAATTACCTAATACCTACATATTTCATTATGAAGCATGAATGACGAATAGCTTTAGTTCCAGTCTCAGTATCAGCTGTTTTTAACCTAGTTCATTGTTAAAACTGCAAATCATGTTCAAGCAGAGGTACCATCAACAAAATTTAAGCACTATCAGTTTTTAAAACTCGCTTGCAGCCAGTTATCTATAAAAATCATCTCTTGTAAAATCATTTGTTTAGACAATTTTTATGACAAGTGCATTTTTTGGTTTATATTGTGTGTGGCACAGGTAGCCCCTGGCTACTGCACACCAAATACAATGAATGTGATCATGCTTCAACTTTGTTGATATTACAATACCATAACAACAAATAATGGGACAACAAACAGACTGGCTAGTGTAACATTGAACTTAGATTCGATTAAGGATTACCACCAAATACCCACACAACTGAATGACGTAAAAAAACTCATCATCAGAATGTTATTTAATCTGTAATAATTTCCCTGAACACGTTTGGACTTCAAAGTGAAGGAAAAACGTGCCAGCGCTGTACAGTGTTAATATAATTGTAAAAAAAAAAAACAAAGAGTAGCTACTGTTTATTTAGATGACATTATAATGAGTAGTATAGATAAAAGTTATAAATTATTTATTGAATGGAATGTAAGTGAAATGAATATATTCAAAGAGTAGCGTAGCAAATAGAGTTTGTAGTGGCTTCCTATCGTAGTGTCGACGAACAACAGCTTAAGTCTAGAATTTACTATCTAAAATATTTACTATAATTGTCATGGCTGCGGTTTCCTCCTTGTATACGTGACGAATAGGACTAATAGGAGGAAAGCAGCCCAATATTTGTTCGGCAATATTCAGTATAAACCCAGTGGACTACGTGTAATAGAAATAAACTACTCAAATGTATGTATGAAGTCATAAAAGCCATTGTTAGAATTTATAAAAAATATCCTATTGTCGCCGTAATTATTTTAAAAACTATGAATATGCATAAGGCAAATGAAGAAAACTTGTCAAACAATTGCGAAAATTATGCCAGTAATATCACTTGCGATCCTTAGTAAAAAAAAAACTTGTACAATTTGCTCTCACATTAATCTGACCTCTGGGTCACTCGATGAACATGTTCGTCCGTGAATGCCATCATTAATCAACCGAGGCTGTCTGCCGAAGCTCCTATGCCTATTTTTAAGTTTAAATAATGTCAGTGATAATCAACCTTTTAGTTTAAAAGGTCAATTTTTATTGCATTCATGATGATTAGAAATTAATTACATTTTGATCGAATATTTTGTAGGTTTTTTAAATACAGTTGGTCCTATAGTATATATTGATTATATTATTTAGTACTTCCACAACATAAAGCATTACCTACATTGATTAAGGCTTATTATACCAACTAGGTTTCCGCCTATTAGGGTTTGAATTTTCAAAAATATGTATGCTAAATTTCAGTCCGATCCGTCCAGTGATTTACCTAAGCTATACGTTGATAAATCAGTCAGTCACGCTTTTCCTTTAATATACTATTTAGATTTACTCAATTTTAAGACTTAGCGTAACCTTGTTACTGTCTCAAGAATACTTCGAAATCTGATCTACAAATAAACAATAGTGATAAAATCGTATATCAATAAAACACATATTATTAAATACGAATTAATATTTAATACGAATTAAGGTTTAAATTACAGTCACAATACAAAGCAAAATTGATAGTTTCCGCTCAAGGCATGGTAGCTGCGCATGCGTCGACGATAAACGATGACATCATCGCTATTAGCGTTGTTGTTTACTCGTGATATGGTTGCCGCTTCGATGTACACACGGCCACAGATCAAGCTACACATTTTTGTTGCAAAATAGCGCCTATTACAACCGCATAAGGTGCCGCAGTGTGTAGCTTGATCTGTGGCCGTGTGTACACACCGTTATTTTATTATGTAGTTAATATAACATGATTAACAGCTGCAAATTAATATTAAAAATATATCCTTAACCATAATACGAAATAACTCTGTTACGTTATCACGTCTAAAGCTTAACTGTTCGCCATGAGACATCCAGATAGCAAAATTGGCAAAACACTTTTTAAACCGGGAAAGGGGGTGAAATCGCGGGGGACAGCCAGACTAATAAATAAATATTCATCTCTTTCTCACAAACATTATTGAAAAAGGATAGAAAATATTCAAAACTGTCAAATTAGTCTATGTCATTGTCCTCTACGAGGAAATTGGTCGCATACCTAGCCAGCAATTTGGACTATTTTGCAAAGACTAAATTTCATATTATCCTTTTCTTAGAAAGAGATATTATGAGACTTAAGTTGATGTTCACAGGCTAGAAAACAGTCCGATCAATTATAAATTGATTGATAGTGAAGATCGACCTTAGTGTATTTTGCCAGTGTCAAGTTGAGAAATGTGGGTATTATTATATTCCTATGTAGGTATTTAAGTTCTCGTCAATCTTCCAGTTTCAAAGTTCAAGTCATGTTAAATCATCTTCAATTCATAGTCAGTCAGTTTGTTAGGTTTTAGTAGACTTTTTGAGATAACTTGAAAAGCCACTACACACATAACCATTTCCTTTCACTTTATTGGACAACATATACGATTTTATATGAAAATAAAACGAAAACGCAATGTCACTTCACAAATTTCCGCCAAAAAGTAAAACATGTATTTTATGTCAAAATTAATCAATGGGACGAAATAAACCGTTATAACATCTCATAGATCGATAATTAAAAGCGATTTTCTGGTCAAAGGTAAACATTATGGTAACGTTACATAACGTTTGATCACATTATCACTTACTTTGTGGTGAGATTGTGGTCAGTAACATTAACAAAACATAAAAACCGCAATAAACATGATTTGTGAAAAAATAGGCAGAGTTTTTGTGGAACTGGTTGATAGAAAACTCTGGAGTTACTGGTCCGATTTGAAAAGTTATTTCACCAATAGGAAGCTACATTATCCCCGAAGGTTATATATTATAATAATACAAATATTTTTTTTTATAATTTAAAATGAATAAATTTAATCATGAACTTAGAAATAGATTTTTTTTAAATTTATTATTTATTAATAATGAAAATAAAATTAATCTAAATAAAATATATAGGCTACTTTTTATGCTGGGAACGTGAGTGAAACCGCGGGGAATAGCTAGTTGAGAATAACCTGGCTATTGACTTAGAAATCGTAGGTAGATATGATTTTTACTAATTGTTGCGACACTTGTCAGCTACATAGGTCTCACACTGATGAATAGATATTCAAATCACATACAAGATTCCAACATCTGCAGTTGCACTGCGATCTCCGGCCTGGTGAAAGATCGTCCCTTTTTAATAAAGCAGTCGTCTACCTTTCCATAATATTATTCAGCTGAAAGTAAACCCTGTTCGTCTTGTGTCGTTTTTTTTTTTATACTACTAAGGTAGCAAGCAAGCATACGGCCCATCTGATGGTAAGTGGTTACTGTCGCCTATTGCCATTTGCAATACCAGAGATATTGCCAATGTGTTGCTGACCTGTTACAATGCCGAGAAGGCAAACTGGCTCTCAAGTGCAATTGCCGGAACACACCGGTAGGTGCTTGGCGACAAATTTTCAACTTGAGGGTGGTAGCCAGCCAGGCGGGTAGTACAAAGAACCCTACCACCTTGCTATGGTTTCTTCACGATGTTTTCCTTCACCGAAAGCTCAAGCTCATTGTAGGATTCGAACCCACGACCTTCGTCGCGGCATCCGACGTCACTACCACTGAGCTATCATCGCCTATATCATCGTCGATCTTGTTCAGAATAGAGATCATAAAATTATGTAGTACTTGTGCAGTATGGGAATATACATTACGTCACCTCTATTCCCTCTCTCTCGCGTAGCTATTGCTGTCTATACTCACTCACACGCTGGAGTGAACCGATATGATTTTATTTAGTGTGTTGTTTTCATTCTATTTCTGTTTTGAAGTTCTCTAGAGAAAGAAAGACGCCCAAGAAATAATTACCTAGATATCTCCTAATCTAGATTAGCCTCCCTTTTAGGTACGGAGACCGTTTATGGTTGAAGCTATCATTGGTGTTGCTAATAAATTGGTTTTCTCATAAAATAAATACATAACTGCAATGACACGTAGCTAGAAAGACTTATCGAACTAGTTTCTTGACATAGCTTTATCCTGTAGCTATAGGTGTCCTACGTCAAGAAATTGCACCAGTCTGGCGTCGCTGTCCGTATTTGGCCCAACAATTTTGTTGTCATATGGCTTTTGTTTATAACAAGTAGTTTCCGTTACGCTTTTATTATTTTTAAATGTTATTTAAATTTCAACCTTGACAGGAAAATATAAGAATTATAATAATAACGTTTTTAAAGTCAATAAAGAAAAGATTCGCCTGCAAGTGTTGCTTTTCACGACTTTCTTAGATTTTCCTTTTTTATTTGTCAGCGACGTCAGACTGGTTATCATTTGATTCTTCGTTGAGTATGGCTCTCATCATCTTTCACGCAAATGTGAAAAGAGTCCTACTAACCGTCCCCCGCGGTTACACCCGAGTTCCCGAGTGCCGGGGAAAAAGTAGCCTATGCTCTTTTCCATATCATAGACTATCTGTGCCAAATTTCCACGTGATAGATTCAGCGGTTTAGTTTACTGTCGCATTTATAAAAGTAAGGTTATGGATGTCTTTACTAGTTAAAAGTAAGTCGTCTAAATAGAAGACCCTTCTGATATAAACAAGAAAAAAAAATCACAGGTACCACAGTCAGTCAGTTACATGTTATTAAGGAAACCAAACATGTTGGTAGGGTACTTTATAGTACCCGCCTTGCTGGCTACCACAAGTTGAAAACACCGGAGTGTTTCACACATTGGCGATCGTCCTGCTATTGCTATGTCCCCAGGCGACGGTGACTACTTACCAACACCCTTTTGACATAAAAAAACACTATTAAGAGCGGACCAAATAAATTGTAACCCATTATAGTTTACAATGCGTTGAACACATGACCTTGCTTAGAAAGCGAATGACATTTCAAATTGACTATGTATGACGGCAGAGAGATCTATTATTATTTGAGGCACTAGCATCGTACTTTTATACATACAATGTTGGCTTGTGTTTGACCATAATCGTACTGGCAACTGATGATCTGGCCGAAGGTGGTTGCCAAAATAAGGGGGTAGTTGCTTGGCAATATCTACATAAGTTAGTGGTGCTGATTCTGTTGTTTACGAACTAAAATAAATGTAATCTCATTATATCTCTTTATGTATAAATATAAGAAAGGGATGCAAGATATTTTAGTCCTGTCAGTTTAATCCGATGACACATTTCAACGTGAATTTAAGCGCGATCTTTATTGGTCACGACTATTTACCCGTACATTACGACGGTATGGATTAAACTGACAGCATTAAAAATGTTCTATCTTTTTTCAATAAGGTTAAAATGAAAGAGAGGTGACTTGTCTAATATTAGTTAAGTTCGTAAACAACAGAATCGGCTCCAGTATCCTACTAATATTAGAAATGCGAAAGTTTGTGAGTGTAGATGTATGTATATGTTTGTTACTCTTTCACGTAAAAACTACTGAACGGATAGATCACACCCTGGAATAACATATAGGCTACTTTTTATCCCGGGAAAACCTAAGATACCTCGGGAACGCGGGTGAAACCGCGGGATGGAAGCTAGTATTAAATACTTTAGTGAATAGTCTTAGTGTCTCCAAGCAAAAGCGTAAGCCTACCATTATCATTTAAAAAAAATAGCAGATAAATGTTTAAAGCTAGCCACACAACTTTCTGACGTCCGTAATCAACCAGTCTTGGCTTGACCCACTCCGATTATAGATCCGTCGGCATTTGCAATGAAGTGATTGTCCAACTTGAATGTGAAGAAGAGGATGTATATTTTTGGAGCATGTCACAACCATTGGTGGCGAAGAGTTCTTGAATTTAAATCAACACGCTCGGAAACAAACCTTAAGAGAAGACTATCTGCATATGTCACCGTCCCTTACTAAACTGACTGAGACAAGCGAGACAGGAGAGACGTAATTTTAATAAAAAAGGTGGTTTTATGTTATTTAAAAAGAAACTAAGCCTTTTATAAAAAAGTAAGAAAACTATTCCCATTCTAATGGATTTCAGAATAAATGTTAATATTTTTCAAGTTATTTGGATGGCCCAAATAAGAGAAGAATGCATTCTTAGTTTTAAAAAGGGGCATATTTATGATTTTTTTCTGATGTTACTAATGAAAAATCCCAATTTTTAAAAAACTATTCCCCGTCACATATTTTCTAGTTTAACATATACTTTTTCCAAATATCTTGGAAATAAGAATACAGAGAAAAACGCATTTTAGAATCATCATTTCACGTATAGCATCGTCTCAATCCGAATTTGTGTAAGGATCGGCGCGCGAGCAGGTAGATATAACAGGTCTAGTCCCGTTAATGTAAAAAAAAATTCTCTAGAGCGTTACACAATCGCCCTACATGTGAAAGACACAATAGCAAGGTACCTGAAGACACTGGACAGCGACTGCCTTTAAAGGTAAAGTCCTTTTTTTTGTTTTGTCCATTTTGGTTACAGTCACTACCAAATTTGGACTATGGTCAATTTAAATGAGCAAAATATGAACAACATAATATTATGTCTGTATAAGGACACTAAGATTATTTTAGATTTCAAAAAAGGAAACAAACGGCTTATTATTCTAAATATTATAATATTATCTAAAGTCAAGAAACAAAAAAAATAAATTCAATTCTTGAAAACAACCTCTTTTGAGTTGTCGACCTCTGTTCTGTATGTCCGATGCGAGACAAAATGGCGGATTGACGTCACGTACACGGTAAAAAACGATTTCTTCAAATAAAAGAAAATGCGTTATGCCAAGAAAATATTAATTCATATATATTCAAACGCTTCGTTTCTCTTAAATTCAGTATTCGGTGTTCTTAAAAATATAACCTTGTGTTAAACTGATATACGTTTAATCCAAAGGAATACGAACTATTTATTTTAATAAAATATTATTTTATTTTAAGAAATCGAGTTTTCTTCACTGAAGCCTTTGTATTGTTTTTGAATTTAAATAATAGAGTTCACTTAATTTAAGACAACAGTTTGCCTTGGATTTAAGACAATCGTTTGTTTAGATCAAGATATTTTCTATTTTATTATAAAACATACATGTTCTTGATTGAAATTATTTGATTTTTGACTAAGAATCGAGTTGTGTTCGATATAGAATAGTAGATGCTTAGTTCAAGGTAATTATCGTATTACGAAGAAAAAACAAACACTTTGAACTAAAGGGTTAAAAATATTAAATCTTTTGAGTAAAAATTTAAGAAAATTTGATCCAAATTATTACTATCATTGATGGTAAAATTGATGGTATTTTGGATCAAAGTAGTAAACTATTTTTATTTAATGCATCGATAACTTCGTTTAATACTAAAATAGTTTGGCTTTTTTGAATGGAAGCCAGGATTGACTGTATGGAAGAGTTTGGTTCGTTTCAATAAAAACCACGACATTTTAAATTTGAGAATCATTATTTATTGAATACAGCATAAATAATAACTACAACCTACACATGCCATTATTGTTATTTAAAGATTTTAAATACTTGGGTGTAAGTGGCATCGAGCATCTAACGAAAACTGAAAACATGGATCATGAGTTGATTTCAGTTTTCATTATTGACCCAAGTATTTAAAATCTTTAAATAATAATAATGACATTTGTAGGGTGTAGTCGTACTAAAAAAAATAAAATTAATATGTACAGAATAAAATTACATATGCTCAAGAAAATGTTGACTATACAAGGTTGAAAACTTAGACTTAGCCAAAATAAAATATATATCTACGTACATAAAACATATTCAAGTAATTACATTTTGTTTCCAATATTTACTTTATAAAAAAAAATTTATGAACGATAAGAAAACCGATCTCCTTGCAAAATTAACTGGCTTTGAATTTTTCACTCAACTTAATATTTCTTTTTTTGCAAAGTAGTGAAATAATGGGATACATCCTGCCTTGCTAACATTGAGCAGTAGCTTTCTATTTTGCAATAACTTTCTCCCAGGGTTCTTTTCTTTTAGCCAATCAAGGTCTTCCTGTTTTCCTTCTGCAGTAGTATCTAGTTGAAAAGAAAATGAAAAATAAAATTAAAAAAATTAGAAGGTATTATGGTTTATTATTTATAGTTACTCTGTAATGTATATAAGATAGATATTGTAGTTTAATTTTAAATTAATATTTCATATATGTTATAATAGTTGTTATGTTTCAATTGTATCTATACCTACATATAAATAATTCTTAGAATATTAATTAAAAATAATTTAGTATATCCAGTTAATTGGTTTCCATAGTAAAGACTCTACTGTTTGTGAACAGATAGCCATGTGTTATAATATCCCAAGATATTATTAAATTTCAACAAAATAATCTTGGTTAGTTTTGGTACCTACCATTCACTGTTTCAAGTATCTTTTTGACGGTGCGGTGTGTATTACTGCCAACAAATGTTCGCTTCCTTTCTCTTGATTAAGTTCCTCACTGTTCCTTTTGCTGTGATAGATTTGCCCACTATCACCAGGTATCACTTTTTTTTATTGGTTGGGTGAAGTAGGTACTAATTGCGGACTCTTGAGGGGAGAGTATTAATTATTATCATTCCAGATATAAAAGTATAATCTTCATTATGTCAAACACCTGAAAAAAAATATAGTTAGCTCTCATTACCTTTACTATTTCTTTAATAATAAATTTACTATTATATTGTACTAGCTATACCTATATATCTTATGAATTTACGAAGTGAAGAGTATAGTTTAGCGGATGCCTACATTATCTGTATGCCAAATTTCAGCTCGAGTTTTGAACTGTGTATAGATAGATCAGTCAGTCAGTCACCTTTTCCTTTTATATATTTCGGTCAAGAGGTCAAGAGGGAATGGATCGCTTGCAATCTATCGTTTGCAAAAAACATGGATCGCAAAGTTTTGTTATTGGCATGTGGATTGTATATCGATCCATCGATATGTAACAATCTCAGATTGGTTTTTATCTTGGATAGGAGATACATTATTAATTTCGGCCGTTAGTGTGTACTATCTATCATACACATATACCTACAATCAAATGGGATATAATTACTAAAATGAATAACTGTATAAATTGTAAATGCTTACTTGTAACCAGATGTTATTTAAGCAGTTTCTGCGTTTGGTTATATAAATAATCCATTACTGCTATAGAATTGTAATATGCTTTTTCCACATGGTGAAGTCTCTAGATGAGTTTGAAGTAAAAGTCTTGGATTGAAGACATCAGACAAGCTTATGTTAAACATCTAACTAATTATGCATTTCCTCCTCCTCCACTGTAGCCTGAAAATAAAAAATAATTAGCTAGGTAATCTTGCTAATATCCAGTGGTTTACCTAAGTAGTATCCAGTTGTTTATTCAATTTAAATCAATTTCAAAGGATATTGGGCATAAAACCAATGATCAGTTATAGAAAATATAAAGTTTTATATTTACCAGTCTATCTTCAAGTTAATACGCACACCCAGCAATGGTCTGATTTCTTTCAAATTATCTTCCATGAGAGAACCTATGTGGTTCGTCTGAATCCAATTTACTGTAAGTTTAAACCAATAGTTAGGATTTAAATAAATCTCATACATATCTGCTGCCGCCACTATGGTCAGAAACAGCTTTAAGTACCCAAAGTAGATACTTATTTGTTAATAAGATAATTATTTATTAGGTGCCTCCCTCCAGGTACCCTCGGCACTATATAGAAGTGAGTTAGCCAGACATTAGTATTAATCAGTAAAAGATAGTAACAGTAGATAAATATCCTTATACTACTTATACACGCAAAAATCTAAAAAACACACTTACTTAAAATGCTCCATGGCATCCAGTTCCTGGAATTCTTTTGTACTTCAGGCACCAGGGATGGCCGTCCCTGATGAGAACCAAGATAGCTCTAACTTCCGCTGGCATTTACCAGGTTTTGAGTAATTTCTCCATTAATGTACAACACACTCACCAAGACTTATGAAAGTAAAACAAATTAAAAAAAACCAAAACTTTGGCTTCGGAACTCGACGGACGCGCATGTGTCAAGACCGGCGCGGTGCGACAGTAAATACGGTGATGGCGGCCGGCATGAGATATTTACAACGATCTATGAGAATTGTTTTATCTTCATGTAAACAATTTAAAGTTGATTAAAAAGAGAACACTCTTATTATAAAATTATGCAGCTTCATATTCATTTGATTTTTTGGAAATTTTGCTTAAAGATAATTGTTTCGTAATAAATATATCTTCAATTTGGATACAAACTTGTTGTATATTTTGTCAAGACTACTATCTAATATTGAATTGATAACATATTGTCACAGAAAAAGATTTCTTTTATTTCTAATGATACAAGCTCATTTTTGAGTATAGACGATTAAATATCTCATGTGGATTACAAATATTGATCAAAACAAGAGTTTTCGATGTCTTAAATGGAATGTAAACTAATTTCTTCAGAACAAAAAACCTGGGTTCTTGACCTAAGATACATAATTTTAATATAAATATTTTTTTTCTCCTTCAGTTTAGAGAATCATTTTTTTTAAGTAAGAATCAAATTTCGATTGAAAACAAAACTCTCTTAGAATTAGATGATATTTTTAAGAATATTTATGGTCTTGGCGCAAATAAGTCGCAAAATCTTTTTTTTCCGTGTACGTTACATATTATAAGGTATTGTAGAATACACATAAATGCGCACTGATTTATGTTATAAATTACTGCATAAAATGTGCTATAAATATCTTGTTGCGCTTACATTGGATTTAAAAGAAGCGTGAATCAAATTACGAACACTGTTGTGATTTTGTAATAAATCTGTAGAACCAGTATGTATGTCTATGTCAGTATGTAATCACGGGCAGTTTACTTTTTTTTGCCAGCTTTATAGTATAAACAGAAGTGAGGGCGAAGAAGGAGTTGAAACAGACGATTTTGAAAAACCAAAGCTTAGCGTCTTTTCATTGAAATTTACTGACATATAGAACACTAACTTCAGCCGCTCGGTATTACTAATTACCCTCGTTTTCGGGACAAAAAGTAGCTGTGTTACCCTCAGCCCATATCTCTCTCTATTCTCTCCAATAAATCACATCGATCACTTCATTGGTATGTGAAAGAAAGAAGGTCAAACCAACAAACAGACTTTTGCATTTATTATATTAGTAATGATTTTGTCAAATTCGTTGCCTTATTTGTATAAACTTTTTGTCTATTATCAGCTTCTTGACTAAAATAGTGTTGCTAACTACTTAATCAATCTATCATAAATGGTAAATACCCGGCTTTATTTAACAGTTTCCTTGTTTCATTGAATTATTTTGAATTGACCAAAACTCCAGCATAACTTCCTGATGAAGCCGTGCCAAGAAGGCTGGTGACAAATTTAAAACTATTTATTATTATTTTTTAGGCTGGCAGGCAAGTAAGCAGACTTCCAGATAGTCGCCGCGGATTTATGTGACTAAAAAAGGTAAAACTCTATGCTCCTAGATTCTAGACACCCGGGAATCGTTTTCGCGCCTTCGAAATTATTATTACATTTAAAAAAACGTGGCGGATTTTCATAGATATTCTGACAAGTCTTAGTTAGTTATAAAAATATACAACTTTAAAGAATTCAATAGGTAAATATATAAAATAATACCTTTTAGATTAATTCAGATGTCATTAATATAGTTGACGTAACCTAATAAAACATTATTATAAAATAAAATTGTCCTGTTTGTCACAATAATCAATCTTATTATTAGAATGAGGAAAACTGAAGAAAATTTATGAAAGATTATAAATTATAATATCGAATTATTCACGGCATCCTATTGTTTATAATGCCTGCTCTGGTTGAACAGTGGATAATGTGTAAGACAAAATCATATTTGCTGCTGGGGTCTTCCGGAAATGAGTGCGATTAAAGCAATAAGAATAAATTTATATAAAAAAAATATATACTGTCAAAATTCCCGCCATCATTTAAAAAGCGAATTTGAAAATTGTTAATAAGAAACGCGCAGTTGATTCAGAGAACAATCAAAGTATTTGTGAAACAAACCTACCTATGTATTTGACTTGAGCATTAATTTATGATTGATAGGTACTGACGATACTTATAGCCGGATAATTGCAGCAAATCTCTCGGCTTTTTCTCCAGAACTGTGGGTCGAGATATCCACATCTAGTTCATTAAACGCGATAACTCGTTTCACTTTAACTTGTTAATTAGCTCGTTCAACAGGTACCTACTTACCATAGATAACCGCTATATTTTATACATAGATAGTGACTTAGTTATCTGTAATGCAAAACAACCTCAGTTTATAGAGATACATACTTAAGGTGAAACGTTCGGTTGGAGCGCGAAATTCAAATTGTATCACGATTTTTGCTAATTGCAGCTCAGTTATAGGTCGTAAGTTATCAACATGTTATTTGCGACAAGAATGGTAGTATATTTACTGATTTATAACAAAAGAAATCATCAGCAAAATCGGAAGCCTCCATGATAAGAAAGAGACAGTGTACGCTTGTATGACGTCAAGCATGATACAGAAATATGACCTCAACAGTCTTCAATCACGATCGTTTCATACGAAAATACAAACCAATATCTGAAATGTAAAGTGATTGCAGAGATAGGATTATAATTAATGGTTTCTCGGAAAATTCTGCCATTTTCAACTTGACAGCTGAAATTATTGGCAACGTATCGAACGCCATCTGCAAATCTATTTTGGTGTCCGAAGAGAAAATCTATTTTGAACTTGGAAAATTATCCTTACTTACTATATGGAAATCCGTACATTCAATTAAAACACTATTTTAATTTATTCAAAACATCAATGCAATTCTATTTTCAAACATATTCACACCTTTGCAATCAATAGCCAATAAAAAAAGAAAACAAATAATTTAATATCAAATTAATGACATATGAACAACGTGCTTTGATTTTGTTACGTTGCTTGCATATTTGTAAATTTTATGGGTACTTAAAATAAAACTGATGAATTTTCGGAATGTAACAGATAATAAATAACATAATTGAAGGACAGATAAAACTTAATGTTCAGTGCCAAAACGATAAAAAACATTATCTGTTATAGTATAGGCTACTATAGGTATATTACACATTTTAAACAAGCAAAAAAAAAAACATTATGCCACCACTTGTTTATTACTTTCGCCAAAGAATAAATAATATACTACGTCCTTCGCAATGATTCTCAACTTTTGGCTGTTCGTAGCGTTGCGAGTACACTTAAAATGGGCGATCGGCTGCGGGATCGGTTGCCTTCAACGTGACCTTGAAGAGGTCTTTCCATCGAGTGTTCCTTACTGGCTATGCGACCAAAGAACTCGAGTATTCGTAGTTGCGCAGTCAAAAACTCAACTCTTGGAAGATTGAGTTATTTTTGCGAAATGCCACATCGAACAGATCCCAGAGAATTTTATAGGAATCGAGTTTATCAGTCACCTTGGCCCAAAGCATAGTTGGTTGACCGATCAAACAATGTTCTCAGAAAGACAAATATATTGTATAGCACAGGTTGGCAATAAACGATCTATTTTGGATTACTGCCAGGATTGCAAATTTTGTCTTATGTCACACCAATGTGTGACATTTTAACTACGTATTTATTTTATGTTCGCGATCGATTGGATGATTTAATGCTATCTTGTATTTGACTTATCTGTGCGTATATTAAAGCAATCTATGACTAATTCTCGAAAAAATATTGCACCTAATAGATACCTACAATACACCTACATACAATAGTTTTTATTTATTAAGTATTATAATAAGTGATGATTCAATTTTTTTTCCTTTTTGGCATCACACTTAGTGTATTTTGCCAGTGTCAAGTTGAGGAGTGTAGTTATTTTTATATTCTTCATGTATTACATTCTCGTCAATCGTCAATTTGCAAGTTCCCGCCAAAAAGTCATGGCTTCAGTTATGTTATTTAGTCTGACTCTAATACCGGTTTCGAATGACGCTGTTACTCAGAAGAGCCAGCAATAAATTCAGATTTGTTTTTTCTATAAAAACTTGCTTAGAGACAAGAAAAAAAATTGGTAAATCTTACATAATGTGTAATTTTTCGGCACAAAAATATATTATGAGTGGCTAAGATAACCCACACCAGTTCAAGATATATGGAGTAGTTAAACCAAAGCGAAATTAGGGCCAAAAGATCAGTCTGTGTGTCTCAACACTACGTCTGCAAACTGCAATGACATACCTACCTCACTACGATAATATCTTAACATTCAAGTACACTGCATAAAACTGTTTATTTATCATATAAAATCTTGTTTCGGTGTAAATGCAGCCATGAATAATGTAAATAAAACAAAGACATATGTATTTGGGTTTCTCTGACGAAACATTTTCAAGAAATTTTTCCTTAGAATACTTATATATAAATTAAATGAATACTTGAAAATGATTTTATTTTGCTATCTTCCGACCATTACATCATCATGTCAGCCGAAAGACGTCCACTGCTGGACAAAAGCCTCCCCAAGGATCTCCACGATGGCCGGTCTTGCGCTACCCGCATGCCAGTATGCCATACTCCCTATATATATAATAATAGCTGTTCCCCGCGGTTTCACTCGCGTTCACAGGATAAAAAATATTTAACGACCTATCGAATATACACAAAAAAAAAAACATAAAAATTGGTCAAGCCGTTTCGGAGGAGTTTGCTGATAAACACTGTGACCCGAGCATTTTATATTAGAAAATATAGTACGTTGTTTACAAAATAAACTATTTTAGTCATGCTAAGCTAATGGTGCCGATTCTGTTGTTTAAGAACTTAACTAATATTAGACAAGTCACCTCTCTTTCATTTTAACCTTATTGAAAAAAGATAGAACATTTTTAATGCTGTCAGTTTAATCCATACCGTCGTAATGTACGGGTAAATAATCGTGACCAATAAAGATCGTGCTTAAATTCACGTTGATTAAACTGACAGGACTAAAATATCTTGCATCCCTTTCTTATATTTACTATTAGAAAGAGATATAGTGAGATTAAATTTATTTTAGTTCGTAAACAACAGAATCGGCACCAATATATCTTTTTAACAAAAAATATAAGAAAACGATAGAAGCAAACAAAAAACTGACTGACTGACGAACAATCATTTATTTTATGAGATATGATGTACCTAAAATTCTATTGCCACAAATCAAAACATTACTATTAGTAAATAAAGAATTTTTGAAATCATAAATCACATCTTATCTAATATTTTTTCCAAATAAAACTGTTTGCTGATACTTCCTTCTTCCAACATGCCGATAAATAAAACAAACCGCCCAGTGACGTAACCAAGCAAACTGTTAATTGATTTTACACGGAATATTTACGCTAAACTTGGGTAACTGTCCTAGGCATAATAAATAGGCGCCATTGCCTGTCTCTCAATGACATATAAAATAACAACGGTGGCAATAGTTTTGTTGATAGATTTACTGTTATTGGGCCCGAATTTTCAATAGCTAGGTAAACCTCGGATATGCTATTCGTCTGATAAGTCTATAAAAAGACTGTTCTAATTTCAAATTTATAAAATAATCAGCTAGATTTTTCTTTTTTTTATCCATTGCTTTTTTTATGAAACATTATCAGGGTTGCTGCAACATAAATTCAAACTCTTCGGAATTTTAAATGCCGAGGATACTACATAGGTTTTTGACACATGGGTGGATAGGGTAGTTGACACTATCAAGAATAAATGACCAAACACTAACCAATGCATAAAACATCTAAAAACACGTGGAAACATCAAATATTTGGTAAATTTAATGCTTTTTATGATTTTTAATTACCAGTGGAACCACTAAGAGTAGATGATTTGATGCTGTGAAACTATGACGTCATAGTGTAATATTTCCATATAAACTATCGTTTTGACATTTATTAAAAAGTAGCTGATTTGATATGTCAGTCAACTACCCTATTTATCCCTGACTAGCTGTTCCCCGTGGTTTCACCCGCTTCCCAAGGGATGAAAAGTAGCCTATGTGTTAATCCAGAGTGTCATCTGCCTCCATACCACATTTTTACAAAATTGGTCCAATCGTTTGAGCGTGAAGATGTAACAAACATACTTTATTACAAACTTTTGCATTTATAATATAAGTAGGATACTGCTGATTCGAGTTCAATGAGACATTTATTAAACTATGCCTAGTAAGAAAATAATGGCCGTCACGTGAAGGTCCTATCGATATCTCATTATCCGTTTCCTTACTTATTACATGCGTATGCGTCAAACGTTTTCACGGCCGTACTTTAGACTACAATTTCGTAAATTGCGTATTTGATTTCTCATTTATCGTATATGTAACCTTATATTTCTCTTTACTTATGATGTATTGTTCTCTTGTTACAGAATGTACAATAACAAAAGAAGATAACAATCGTCTACAGAATTAATATGGGCAGTGCAAAAGTGTCGAACGCAAAACCACAATTACCAATGGCGGAAAATACGGACAGGAAATCAATAAAAACAATATTAAAATCACTATTCCACAAAGACAAAAAGAAGGACAAAACGAAGAAAGAAAAAGAACCTGAAATTGTTAAAATTGAACCAGTTGTAAATGACGCACCTAACCCTGTAGCTTCTCTTCTAGAAAAACTAGAAAATCTAGAGATCGAAAGCCAAGACAGCGTAGAAGAAGACGAACTAAACAACTTCTCGATTAAAGTGATAGAGGAAGAAGGAAGATCAGAGAGAATCGATTCACAATCATCAGAAGACAGTGGTTTTTCAGAGACAAAAGAAGAATTAAAAGAAAATGAGAGCGAAGTTGAAGAGATTGGAGAAGCGTTGGAGAATTTGGACATAAAAGGTGGCAAGAAGAGACTACAGACTGTTACGAAAAAACGAGGCCCTGTACACAATAAACTGAGATGTAACAATTATAAAGTGAAACCGTATTCCATAGGGCATGATTCAGAGAGTACTTATAGACAAGTAAGTGATTTATTTTATAACATGTTATTCATTATCATATCAGCCGAAAGACGTCGACTGCTGGACAAAGGCCTCCCCCAAGGATCTCCACGATGGCCGGTCTTTCGCTACCCGCATCCAGCGGTTTCCCGCGACCCTCACAAGATCGTTGGTCCATCTTGTGGGGGGCCTGCCCACGCTGCGTCTTCCGGTTCATGGTCGCCACTCGAGAACCCTTCTGCCCCAGCGGCCGTCGGGCGTTACTAATGTAAAATTACAATTTTTAAGAAAAGTTCCTCGTCACATATTCTCTAGTTTGACATATATTTTTTACAAATCTGTTGCAACAAAGAATCATCATTTATCGTCGCCTTAAATAACTGTCCTAAGCATAGTTCTTTAAAGTATGAAGTAACTGAGAGGTAAATAGTCGCCGCCATTTTATTTCAAATACGTGTTGCTATACGATAAGTAACCATAAAATATGAGTTGAGTAATAATACATGCTTAATAATTATAAAGCTTTACGTCAATAAAATTGGCTCACTATATCATGCGGAAAACGCGTGGACACTTTGAGGATGTGCTAAATATTCTACTCATGTATCATATACTATTAATCTATAGTATACTTCCTCTAGCGACCTTTCCATGAAGCTTTAGCGAGACAGGAAGAGCGAGCGTGACACGCATCGTGTTGTATGGGACCTGGACAAAGGCCTCCCCCAAAGATCTCCACGATGGCCGGTCTTACGCTAACCCCATCCAGCGATTCCTAACAAGATTATCGGTCAACCTTGTGAGGGCACGCTGCTTGCCCACGCTGCGTCCTCCGGTTCATGGTCGCCACTCGAGAACCTTTCTGCCCCAGGGGCGGTCGGTTCTACGAGCGATGTGCTCCGCCCACTGCCACTTCAGTTTAGCAATTCTTCGGTATATGTCGGTTACATTGGTTCGCCTGCCAATCTCATAATTTCTGATTTTGTAATTTCCGTAAAAGACCAATAAATTATCAGCTCCGAGGTTAACCCATTATTTATAGAAATCAGAAATGCATTCTCTTTTTAAATTTTCTAAGAATATTCAAGTTTTTTTTTTTCGAAAAGGCACATGATAATCGGAAAAATCTATTAAAAAAAAATAGCACAGCACTTCATTCATAACTATAGTATAAAATAAAATGAGGAAATTAACGAACAGACTCTGGTAATAACCCACATGTTGTTGTAAAAAACTTACATAATAGTCTAGTGTAGTAAGTCGCGTGTCTATAGGTCGCAGGTTCATTTATCATGTAGCGGCTATCTCGTTTGGGTTTTTTATAATCTGTTATGAATACTATTATAACTTGGCAACTATATATAATTATAACTTATCATAAAATCGATTAAAAGTTGCCGCCGAGTGAGCAGTTTGTTGAAATCAGTTTCAATAATTTTTTTTATTGAAACTATTTAAATATTGCGGTTTTCTGATAACTTTTTACCATATACAAACAGTGCTTAATTGGAAAAACTTTTAACATTGTAAAATTTCTGACGATTTAAAGAGTGAAAATGATTGAAACTGGATTGCAACAAAGTTATATGATTCACTGATAATAATGGGCTGATCTCAAAAACGGCTGCATTTCCGTCATGCTTTATGCTGCATCATCCTTTACCACGATGAGATATTGTAACGAAAACTATAGCCATAGATTTTAAAAAAACAAACGCTTGTCCAAAATGGCGTCGGTTTATGGTTTCTGTTTCCGTTAAGATGTCACGTACAAAAAGAAAATAATACGCACAGTATAAGTCTTTTCATTAAATTCATGTCCTCTATTCCAGGTAAGTCTGAACAAGGAAGCCCTATCAGGAGGAGCGGTTATAGTCAACACCAGCCAAAGCACAGACGATTTTGGCCATTCAGAAGTAGAGTTAGCTTGCAAAAGCGTTGAACAATTCTCCCAAAACTCACAAAAAGAAAAATATTACTGGCAGGACGTTCTTGAATTAATAAATGAAGACACAAAACCGAAATATGACGCGCCAACACCGCAATCTGACGATATACTGTCAGATTTCCAAGTCGATTCTTCACCAGAGACCTACGCGATCAATGTAATACCCACAGAAGTGCAGGAACCAAACCCAGTGGAAGTCTTCTCGTATGGCAACCACTTAAACTACGAAGACAGCATAGAACTTACGAGTATTTTCGACGAAACTGCAATGATTATGCAAGAAGAGCGCTCGCGGGTGGATTCTTATATCTTTCCTACTCCGCCTCGTTCAGAGAACGTCCCTAGTCCGATGTCAGGGTCCCCATCATCGTTTTACCCCCCAAACTCTGACTATACGCTATCTCCCGAAAGATATTCGCCGACATATAACAGTGACAACGAAAAGTACCAAGATATATGCCAGTTTGCTGAATCACCGAGCTTCGTTGAAGATCTAGAGAAGGTTAAACCCAGGGAAAGAACAGCGTCTATTTGCTCAATGACCATGAAGAATTTTAAAGATATGCAAAAGGATATCGCATTGAATTTCTCAAAGAAAGATTGTTGTCAGACAACGAGGAAACCGTGCAAGGAGATTTTCCAAGAACACATGCACAAATTGAAAATGGCTGAAAGGAAGAATTTGTGCTTTAAAGTCGCCAAAATGGATTTGAAGACAGCTTACGGGTGAGTAATTAAGCTTAAAATCGAGGTCCAAACAGTTGCCTTATGTTTTGTGAAGAACTAAATTTAAAAATATCCTCGAGGCGGCCGCTGCTGCCGATCAACCGCAAGGTTCCCAGAAGTAAATTATTTAAGTTCGATATTTAAAAAATATAAACATTTTCAAATCAAAGAGAGGAGTCAGGAGTGAAATGGGGTGGCATATTTTTTTTTAGCATCACACGCCTTGTATATTTTGCCAGTCTCAAGTTAAACAGTTATCTATCTCATTTGAAGGCATAATCTCTCGGACACCACTTCTTATTACTTTCGGCATATTATTTGATTATATAACAAGCACAAACCACACAACTTTCACTGATAATATAGCACACATAGCGGCGTTAGTTCCGATTTTGGCCACGTGCCAAAAGGAAGACGATCAAATAAAACAAGGCTGTAGGGCTCTGTACGTTTGCCTTTTAAAAAAAAAACAACAACAACTCTTGTCGAACTGTAGCTATCTAAAAACTAACGTCATAATTTTATTTAATTTGAGAAATATTGAATACTCATCGTCGACCGCAATGTCCTACAGTATATATGTTCCTTGGCAATGTCTCTGCAAACCTATTTGTCAGTCTGTGGTCAAATAAATAACCTAATTTTATGTTTATGGTTTATGTATTAAATTATTAAAACAAATGAACGTAAATTAAACATGCCTAACACCTAATATAACACTGACAGACAAGTCGTGGGTTCGATTCCCATCCAGGATAAACCTTTTTGTGCATCAACTTTTCCGTTTGTCTTAATCCATCCATCTCTGTCTGTTGCCTTTTCACGCCTGAACCGCTGAACCGATCATGATAAAATTTGCCACGCAGACAGCCTATCTTATGGAGAAGGATATAGGCAACTTTTATCCCGGGAATACGGATGAAATCGCGGTGTACAGCTAGTTAAACTATGTAACAATTGCAGGGTACTCCACAACATTCTGCTGGCGCTATCCCGGGGCAAGGAGCACGAGGACCTCCAGTATGCCCTCTTCAGTCTCATTTGTGAGAGGGTACTGGCACAGAAACCCTCACTCTTCGCTGATGAATTCGGTGAGTTGTATATCATTTTTGGCGACTATTAACTACTATTTTTGACAAATATACCTTTTTTAATCACTTATTAAGTAGACTCTAATAAAGCAGTTCGCAATATCGCCTATTGACACAAAATAATTATAGCTAAAAAAAAACTTTCGCGCCATCAATACATTGAATGTCAAGTAAATACATTCATTTTTTTTCATTAGACTGTGGTCTAGTGATGGAATAATTCGCAGTCGCATTCATTTTTAGCATGCTACTGCTTCAGTAGCATTTAACAAATTAAAAGTAGTTGCTATATTCTACGAAATGCGAAACAAATTCAGTAAATAAACTGTTGAACGTGTAAATGTCTCTACGAACTAATCCTATATGGGATTATTTTTCGAACGTTGCTGAAGGAAATAAAATTGCTATCTGTAATCAATGCTCTAAAAACTCCTTCACTCTCGCTATTGTATCATACTGTCTTGCGACAGTCGCGAACATCACCTGATTAGTCAGTTAGAGCCAGACCTTAGAGCCGAATCGAATATAGGTATACCATTTTTGTTGTGTAATAGCTAAATGATAATGTGGGTTGTTTTGTTGATAAACTTTACAATGGCGAAATCACAGATTTATAAACAATAGGAATCTGAGGGTGAAATATACTATACTTTAACTATAGTGATAGATATGTGCATTTGTTATTATGTGCAATTATCGTCATTTTATATTGTAATCGTAAATAGCATAGCAAAAGCAAGTAGCATGCTATGGCTTAGGAATTCACATGGTCATGAAATTATTTTGAAATCGCAATAATTGCCATCACTACTGTGGTCCTTTTAGGTAGTAATGTTAGTCGCCATTAACAGTGTTATTTTGTGCTGCCATCTATATTTCGGCACTGAAAAAATTTTATAAAGATGAGTTTACATGTTCCTTTATTTGTTTCCTGTCATACCAGTATGGCTGGAAAAAATGAAAGTATATATTAGTTCCAGTGTTATGGTACATCTTTTAGCGGCCAGACCCTCACGTTTTAAAATACACTTACTTATAAACGCTATTTACTTTACATGTTTCGGTGCTCTCGTATTTATCGTCCATCTTCCTGTCATTGTCAAGTAATGAGAATTAATTTATGAAATAAATAAAGGTCTCATAAAAATGTATTTGTAGAGGATAACCCGTCTTATTATTAATTATTGTGTTTATTTTAGTGATATATCTAGATACGATTTCTATTAGCGCTTTTTTTTTTCTTAATAAAATATAGTATTGTAAATGTTGTGGACGCATGTCATAAGTGTAGGTACAAGAACCATTGTTAGTAATAGTTATTTATGAAAGTTGTGTACTATACGCTGTTTGTGTTCCTTAATAAATAAATAAATGAAATAGAATATGCGTTTAACAGTAATATACTATAATCGTAAAAAAGCTAGTAATAACTTCAAAAAAGAATAAAACATTATCTAGCAGAACTATTAATGGGTGCATTATATTTGAAATATGACAACATAATTTCGTCATATATGTATGTAGATAAACAGAGATATAAATAGTTTTATCGTTTTTTCTCGGAATTCAGGAAATATTGATAACAATGTGATAACACCGCACCTTACACGATAATCGAAACATATCAATCACTTAGATAAATTAGTATTCAAATAAAACTCAAAATTCACGATTTTATGAAAACGCAACGTCAGATGGCAAGTTCCCGCCAAAAAGTCAGAGCCACAGACCACGCAAAGTGTAAATATTACTCTTTATTTTTTTGTTTGAATACTTCACAGGTGGTCCCATGGTTATTAGATCAGGATTTGATGATGGAATCCTGGATAAATTGAGGGAACTGTTCAAATTTTATAGGCACTTACAATGTTTTTCATATACTTTCTAAAACAGTTCGGATGTTTGCGTCTGGTAGTCATCGTCTTATGTTGCTAAGCTGATGATGGAAGGTACAACTATAAAAACATAAGAATCTAAAAATAAAAAACCGCCTTCAAAGGCAGTAAAAAACATAAAATAAATATGTAGGAACTCTAATTAGACAGTTTTGAAGTAAAAAAAAATGAAGAAACTACCATACATACATGAACCCTAGAAACATTACACTAATTTTTTGGGCAGTCGGATAAAAAATTAAGTGGTTTATGATGGATGACTGGATGTCATTAATATTTTTTCCGTTTGATTTTTAATTAATCATCGCTTACGCAAATCATATCATTGCAGGTACTTTGAATACCTATAACCCAATAATAATTGAATAAATATTACCGGGGATATTTAATATAACGGGGTTCATATAAAAACCGCAAAATTGAACAATGGCTATTTGATATTGGATCAACTGAATCATATATTATTATCTACTATTGTATGAATAACTGTGTACCCGGTCAACTAATGGTAACAGGTAACTTACGTCACTCATTTAAGTAATACATTTAATAAGGCGTCGATTGGAGCGCGAAATTCAAATTTTATCACGTTTTTTGCAAATTGCAGCTCAGTTATAGGTCGTAAGTTATCAACATGTTATTTGCGACAAGAATGGTAGTATATTTACTGATTAATAACAAAAGAAATCATCAACATATTCCTCCAAGGTATATTAATGACATTTTCAGTTTCAGTCAGTTTTTTGCATGATTGCTGTATATTTTTATGATGTAAACAATAATGAATTTATTGTATGGTAACTAAAGCAGCAACACGTGTGGCAGCCACCGCATGCTTACCATAATGTAGTGACTAGCCACACGACTCTGCCGCATGAATTTACTCTAGTATTTAATTCCAGGTCTTAGCCTCATAAAATCAGCTGTACTCCGCTGCCCCCACCGGCCCCTGCTCACGAGATATCTGGTGCAATGTATACGTACTGCTCTACGTGTGGACGCCACTCTCGGAGCTGGCAAGGAGTACATATTTCATGAGGTACCTATGTAACTAGTTATATTATAATCATCATTACCTTGGCAAGCCAGTTGGCGCAGTTGGTTAAGACGCTACCTGTAGCGTTATATCTTGTCCTTTTATGTATAGGCCTGTGTTTGACCACAACGCTCGCTGATTTGTCTGGTAAGGTTGATGCAGCCATCAGAGGAAATTTAGTCCTTTCCAGGGAAAAAAATGACCACAACATCACCATGGTCAGGGATGATGTGATCGGGGGTGGTAAGCACACAAAGCCTAGGAGACTAACTGGCTTTCAAGTAAAGCTGTCGGAACACACCGATAGGTTCTTCGCATAAAATTTTCTATTTGAAGCAAGCCAGCCATGGTATCGTCGCGATGTTTTCCTTCATCGAAAACTTAAGCTCATTGCAAGATTCAAACCCTCGAAGCTAAGGCATTCGACGTCACTACCAATGAGCTATCACCGAGATCAACTACGTCTTAAGACTGATTAGGTTTCTATAATACTAGCTATTCCCCGCGGCTTCACTCGCGTTCCCGGGATAGAAAGTAGCCTATAACCTTCGGGGATAATGTAGCTTCCTATTAGTGAAAGAATTTTTCGAATCGAACAACTGGTCCGATTCGAAAAATTCTCCGGAGATTAGCGCGTTCAAACAAACAAACTCTTCAGCTTTATGATTAGTATATATATATAGATATTTGGCGTAGGTATAATAGTGTATGTATATTTGTAGGTGGACAGTCTGGGCGACAACTTGCTGATAGCGTGCGCGCGCGCCGGCGACGCGTGCGCTGATGTGCTCGCCGAGCTACTGCGCCGAGATACTAACGCTACCAGCGCTACTACTGGCGCTGCTACCGGTGCTGCTACCGGCGCTGATCACACGCCGCTCTTCCGGCTGCAACACGCCAATGCTGATGGTCAGTATACATCCACACATACACTTATATAACTATAAAGGTCACTGGTAACTGGCGCAAAATCTCTTAATGACTTCGGTTACTTAAGAAGTGAGCTCTTATATTGTTTAGTTCGAATGATCGTAAGTATTAGATAATATTTTGAAGATTTGTGACTTTATTACTAGGTGCTATGGTAGTAATTAGTTTGAACTTAAAACTGTTTTAAAACATTTCTCTCCGTTTGTTAGTAAACAAATGCATTCATGCGGACAGCATTTAGCTTGGATTTTGTACGTGACCCGATATCTATGATATTATTGTTGATCGAAGATACTGTAGGTGTTATTACATTGATATTACTTTTTGTAGGTTATACAGCACTGCACGTGGCTAGCAGCGAGCACAGCGCCGAGAAACCGCGACTACACACTGTACATGTGCTCCTCGAACACGGGGGCGCTGACCTTTGGAAAGGGGTAAGTTACACATCCTGTATACAAATGATTTCGCTTGGGTGTATTACAGGGCCGTAGCCCGAGTTGAATTTAAGATAGTCATCCGCATAACCGCGTTATAAAATAGCATATATGTTAATTCCAGGGTGGTATCTATCCAGATTCTAGATAAACAACAGGTGGTCTAATAATTATTCAGAATCGAAGTATCACGGTGGTAGGATACTTGGTAGTACCCTTCTGGCTGGCCAAGCACCTACCCAGTGCCGGTTTTAGCTCTACCAGCACCCTGAACGAGATGTGATAACCCCCCCCCCCCCCCCCCATTTTCCCGCCAACAAAAGGGATTTTAAGCCATTTTATCTTTAGACTTGAGAATTTATTTATTTATTTAGACTCGAGATAGCAGGACTCGCTCATAAGCGACCGGAAATAAAGGTGGGCCTGGCGCCCCTTTACATCTGGCGCCCTGGGCGATCGCCCTACCGCGCCCTACCCTAACGCCGGTACTGCACCTACCGGTGTGTTCCGGCAATTGCACTTGAAAGCCAGTTGCCTTCTTTCTCGCTTTTGTAACAGGTCGGCAACAAATGGCGAAAGGCGACGGTATCCACTTACCATCAGGTGGACCGCCTGCTTGTCAACATTGTGACATAAAAAAAAATCTTACAAGTTCTCATAATATTTATTTGTTCTAGGACATAAAAAGTGGTGACACAGCACTCCACCAAGCCGTGAACTCCGCAAAATGCGACCTGCAGCTCATTATGGTCATTTTCAAACACATCGACCGCAAAATGTGGAAGAAACTTGCCCATTGCCAGAATATGGGGTAAGTCTCACGTACTTTAAGCACAGTAGTAGCTGGCAACCCCAAAGGTTTTTTAATATGTCGCCATCTACCGGTATGTACTGGCACTTTCAGTTTCGTTCTAGACTGTATTCCTTTGAACACATCTTCCTATAAAATATAAAATTATGTTGTATCTTTACATATTATAAAAATGAAGTCGCTTCCGCTGTCTGTTCGCTTAGATCTTAATCTTACTACTCAACGGATTTTTCAGCGATAGATAGAGTGATATATATACCTATATAATACATGCATAACTATAGTACAGAAAAGCCGTTCAAAGCCGGGGCGGGTCGCTAGTACATTTTAATTGATTAAATATCTTCTATCTCTCTTCCACAGCGGGGTTACTCCATTGGAACTCGCAAGGATAGCAATAAAATCATCGACCAGGCCCAACTACCCTCAGGAAGTACTTGATTTCCTCAAGAAATGCCGTTGATCGCTTGCATTCGAACGTTTGTAAAAATTGGTTTTAGTACGAACTCCATTGGATTCTAATTACAATGACCGAAAAGTTGGCCATTGATTTTTTTTTTCGTTTTGTCAAAGGACTCGGTTCTAGGAAATGGTCTTTCCTAGAAACTTACTTTGAACGCGATTTAAAAAACGTGTTTGAAATTAGGTTTCTTTTTTACGTATTTACTTATAGACGGCAAAAGAGCAAGAATTTTCCAGACAATTAAAATAAGTGATAGCCAATAGAGCTTAAATAATGCAATAAAATATCACATATCTTTTTTAAATTAATAAAAAGAATATTGTTCATATTTTTTTGTGTTCAAAATGGAAGGCCACACTTTAGTTGACTAAGGAACTAGCTATAAGTCTTTTAGGTGCTCATAATCGCTTTATTTTTTTAATTTTAAATTGGCGAATGACATTTTAAAGTGCGAGTAATAACATAAGTGCCTTCGAAATAACTAAAATAAATGAACATTATTTAATTTCTATATTTTTCTCTCATTTGCCACTATAATGTGGAGGTGGTATTGAAATAATATTTAAAGGACTTTCTTTCCACATTACCTGTGGTACCTATTTTAGGTATCACAGGTGATTATTTTGAAATGGCATATTTCAAATAATATTGGGTTCATTATTTTTCGAATATTGATATTTAAATCATTTAGTATGAAAAAATATCTTGACAAATCATAACTAGGTAAGAAAAAGTTGCAAATTCGAAATATCGACCCAGTATATATGTAAGATATATACTTTACCCGAAATGGTAAATAAGATAAGTGTATGAAGAAAAAAGAGAAAAAATAACAAAAAAAACTGTAAATAATTAAAAAAACTAAATGTAGTTCTTAGAAATTATATTGTCCGATAAAAAAATATACAAGATGATGATCGAAAGAAAAATACATTTTTGTGTATCACTCTTTCTGTTTTCATTGGTTTTCTCTTGGACCATATTTAGAATTTAGTTTTAAATCGATTATTGAATCAAATAATCGAACTTATTTGAGAAGCCTCACGCCGATTCTGAGGCGATATTTGCCGGGTTTTTTTTTCAGCACTGGCTGACGTATAAAAAACATCCTTGATGACATTGTTTTTATTTGTTTATGCATTATTGTTATGAATATAATAACGGTAATAATGTAGAAATAAAGGTTGTGCGATTAATTATATAAAAATACATTACATAATAATAATTATACGTATATTTTAAGTTTGTTTTACTTCTATAATGCATTATGACGATGATTTGTATCAATAAAACAGTAAAAACATATTTTTTAATAAACAGAAATTTTAATTAATTATTTGAAATTTCATTTAAAATTGGAATTACTCATTATTTTCAAAACAGAATCTGTTGTTTCAATGTTTTCTTATTTATATTTATGCCCAATATCTGTACATATAGATTTTTATATGCAATTTTTTTTTTAAATATCTTTTTTCATAAATAATGAAACTTCTTTACACATAATAATATTGTGGTCTAGTTTTTGGTATACATTTATTACAATAAATGTCTATAAGCTATAATATAAAAGATTTATGGCATCATCACTTCTACGTGTTAAAAATAATAAGAATACTTTTTATATACTTTTACATAGCATTTTTTAAAACTTATAGTACATAATGTTGGAATTAACATTTATTTATAAGTCGTATGAAGTACTTATACATTTATTTTTATTAATTATTCGATCTCTTTCCTTTTCTTTTTAATTAAGTAAAAACAGTTCTACGCAAATTAATTAAGTAATATTTTTATTTTGATTCTATGAATTTGCTTGGAATTGTTTGTTTGATCACTAAGTAGGATCTGATCTGACGCACAGTTTTAATTTGATTTCTTTTAAGTTATTAAGTATAAGAAGCGTGAGATTTAAAAAGGAATCTGTTTTTTGACTTGATTTTTATACATTCTTAATACAAAATTATTTTTGTTTTTCTTTCTCACGAAACTTCACAATCAATTCAAATTAAATAAAATTAATCCCACCATTTTGTTTTGTTCTTTGATTTTCTTGATTTAAAGTTGATGTAATACCTATATTCTTATTTGGATACATGTACGTTTTAAGGTGGCTTTACACATGGCTGTTCCAAAACAATACATTTCACAAAAACCATGCTTTCTTTAATTTTGTAAGCGTATATAACAGTTTTTAATCTAGCCATGTATGGAGTTACCATTACTTGTAAAAGAGAAATATATATTTTTTAATCAAGTTTTTTTTTGTAAATAGCAAGTATTTGATGTAATGCAAGATATTTTTAGATTTATCTCTACATTTGATTAACATTTTAAACTTATGATTGGGGTTTGAGTCAAATATTTGACAAGAACAAGTTTTATTTTCTATTACGTACCTTTGTTTTAATTGATGAAAACCATTAATTTTAAAGATATACCTATTTGTTTTAATGACATTAAACCATTTTTTGTTTCAACATTTAATTGTTTTATTGTAAGCCTATTCCAAAGATAAACGAAAGAATATCGAATTTTATACATTTTTTTGACTTTTACTTGACCGCAATCTACTGATGTGGCCGAAGGCGGAAAAAACGCCTGGTACACTTATCCCTACCGCGTTATCCCTACTGGTAGCGATAAGTGCACGTTTTTTACACCTTCGGTTGGAGCGCGAAATTCAAATTTTATCACGTTTTTTGTTAATTGCTGTTATAGTTATACCAATATGTACAAATATACCTTGGAATAACATATAGGCTACTTTTTGTCCCGAGAAAACATAGAACGCGGGATACCGCGGGGCGGAAGCTAGTTTTGTTATAAAACGCGTATAAAATTATATGTTGTCAGCTTTATTTGACACATCTTTGAACTTATGGTATCCTGGTAGTTAGTTCTCCAGCAGAATCTATTAGCAACTATTAGGTTATGAAACGCGTTTAAAATTTTATGTTGTCACCTTCATTGGAAACATCTTTGAATTTATGCTATCCTGGTAGTTCCGCGAATCTATTTTATTAAAAAGGCGTTTAAAATTTTATACTGTCACCTTTATTTGACACATCTTTGGATTTATGCTATCCTGGTAGTTCCGCAGCAGAATCTATTTTGTTATAAAACGCGTTTAAAATATTATACTGTCACCTTTATTTAACACATGTTTGAACTTATATGATAGTAGTTAGTTCTCCAGCAGAATCTATTAGGTTACGAAACGCGTTTTAAATTTTATGTTGTCACCTTCATTTGAAACATCTTTGAATTTATGCTATCCTGGTAGTTCCGCAGCAAATTCAGTCCTGTCTTTAATTACAATTTTTTTCTCGATATTTTCAGTCCTTCTGCTATTTGGGGCCGGGACAAATCAAACAAATCAGGTTCTACGAACTTTCGGGTGGACCACTATGGCTTGTTTGCCGACTTTGTCGTATATAAAAGTATTTCTATTTTCTCTTTTAACTTTTTGGGACAATCGGGCATCTTTTTACAAAAGATCTACACAAATATAGTGTTACAGAGTTGCTATAAGTGTTTTTGTAAAATCGTCTGTATCAAAATAACACTAGCAGGTATTTTTTTTATTTATTGTAATCAATGTCTCGTCTAGGGTACTGAAATAAAATACAGAAATAAGAATCCCAACTTTTTTATTCTCATTTGATTCGAGATTTCAATATTTTTTTACTTTTACCACAATACATGCAAATCGCTTACAAAGTATCACATTTCCATTAAAAATGTATTACATTGCCAACGCCTTTTTTCACACACACTACGATAATACAAATTTGATTTAAATGCAGAAAATTACGAATAAACAATTTGTATTTTGTATTCCTTGAAGATATGTACTTAGTAGATATTTAAAAATACACTAAAACATAGAAAAAAAGATGAAATTATAAAAAAAATACAAATTGTTGATTCGCTCAATAGTTGGAAATCTGTGGGTGAAATTTATTATTTATTAATTTACATGTCAAAAAAACAGTTGACCTAATAACATTATACAGGTTTAGAACCTAAGTAATTTTGCCAGCTTGTTAGAAAAAGATCTTGTTACCTGTCTTATGAGCAAAGAGTTATTAAAAACTGATATTTTTTTTGTTGTTTTCATTAAAAATGATCTTAAAATATTTTCATTTCAGTGCTGTGATGAATAATTCACAAGACATATCACAGAGCTTTATGTACACATTTGTATTTTTGGGACTTCCATTCCATTATTTTTATATTATTATATACGCACAATCAAACTCAACATTGTAAAGGCGAAAAGCCAAGGTTTATATTAGGTACTTAGTAAAATAAGAAACAGAAAAATGCATGTCAAACCATGGACTCTTCGTTAAATTTAAAATGTCAATTTAATTATTATTTTAATTCAACATTGACCGATAATATTTTACATTGACTATGAAAACAAACATTACCTGAGATCACTTTTTTTGATATTTTTTTCAGAGATTTGTATTTTTTTTGTCATTTATTTCGTTTATATCTAGATAATATAATTAAGAAATAAGTATCAAATATTAGAATTACTACTAAAAATAATAAAAAAATGAAATGTAATAATGCCGACGCGACGGTAGGGATTTTTTTTGTTTTTTTTAGAAATGTATCTTGATTTTTTTAAACTCTCATTGGAGTTAGTCAACAAAAAATGGGGAAAATAATATATTAATTACTTTATACATTGTTAGAATACTTAATTTCTCTAATATATCTAATAAATGTAAATTTAAAGACAAAACTCTTCGGTGGACTTTTTCTGTATGTATAAAAAAGAAACGCCATTCACTCAAATTATATGTGACTCAAATATTACTTATATTACTGAATTGTTACTTATTACTAGGAAGTGTGGAATTGTTTTTTTATTAACGCACTTTTTATCTTATAAAAAAATCACAGTAAGAAAGCTATGGATAACGATCGACGCACCGCCACTCAATATTGTATGTAAACGTTTTATGTTAAAATAGCTTACATTGTGGAATCCTTTTACAGACATCAAAGGAACCATTTTGTGAGCGATAATTGCATAAAAAAGTTCACTCCAAAACCAAATTAATCTAAAATACACAATTAAACGTAGTAAAGCTGAACCATAGTAATTGAGGGACGTCGAGTCGACCGCAATGCAAAAAGGGCCAACATTTTTACTCACTCCAATTGCATACAATTTATAAATTAAAAATATAATACTCCAAATGGTTTGTCTACGAATTTCGAATTTTAAATTGCACCATTCAAATTATTTTTAAAACAGAATAATTTTTTGTATTTTTTTTTTCATTTTCGTTTTCGTTAAAATTAACCTAAAAACTAAAATAACCTAACGTGAGTGTTCATGTTTTAACATTAGCTAAATAAAGTTAATATTAATACTTGGACACTTACTCCCGCAAAAACCTGGCATCTGAAACCCCTCGGGATGATTTTGATCACGATGTTTTGACTATTCAAAAGTAGGATCTCTTATCATAATAATTTCGAATATTTAATATTTTTCAATCAACATCCTTTATGTAGAAGTAATGTTGCTATACTTGCCATGTACAATTTACATCGAAAGGTTTTTTTTATAATAATACTGACAAAAATGCAACTGTTCGTTCATAAACTATTGTAACTTATTATTCTAATGATATTGCTTCTCCAAAAAGAATGTTCATTGAATAATATTTAGCCATAATACAAAACCGTAATTAGCTGCCATTTCTATTAAAAAATAAAGTTTTAGAACTAGGTTTATGGCCGATGTATGTTTTGAATGCCGAATAAAGAAATGCCTCATTTGTTTCCAGTTATTGTGATACAGACTAAGGCACATAGCTGTACAGCCTAGTCTCGCACCATAGACAGACGCTCCTAAGTATTTCGGGCACAAGACAAACATTCAGCCTAGTTTTTTTTTCGGGCAGTGGAACAGAGATTTACAGCCTAATTAACTAATGGTTTGTACAGCTAATTTCTTCGGTGTTGCGTTGGTTTTAGAAGACTTGTTGTAGTGATTCCGTTGTTATTGTAGTGGGGTTCAATTATCGCAGTAGACTGGTAGAACGGGGCTGCGCGGCCAATCCGATGTGTCTTCGCTGCTTTCGCTGCCTGATCTGTTGATAAATAATACAGAATAATAAATGAAAGGGACGAAATAACGAAAAAATAAATCTAACTGTTTGTGGATAACATTGACCATGCTTAGTTATCAATTTCAGAGTAGGCCCAATAGTAAATGTACGTCAAGGTCATATAGCACAAACCCACAGGTTAAATATGGCTATAATTCTGTCAAATTTACATATTTAACTTGTGGGTAGCATAGCTTTGTATGGGTGAGACATGGACAATGATGCAAAGAGACAGGTAGACTGGAAGTATATAGTATATAGACCAAGTAAAGGCTAAAATGGACGTCGTGTCGTATAAGGAGGTGCAGCAAACAACAGAGAGGAATGGAAGATGCTACACCGACAAGAGCCAAGCTCTTAAATATAGAAGAACTCGTGGCTATACGACGTTGGTGAAATTGTCACACAAGCTGTCAAAGCTTTAAAAAAACAGTGTCACGTTCTGTTTCGCGCATATCGATCATTTTTTTTTCTTCAGTAGTTTGTCTCCAAAATAAATGCTTCCAGTCGGTAATCAAGTAAAAATTAACGCGTATTAAGGATAGTTAGGAATAGAAAAAAAAGGTTTTATTAGATTAGGAATTAAAAATAATTAAAGTCAATAAATAGAGACAGCGCGGCTGCGTCCTTGTGCGATAAATGGAACGTAAATCATGTAGTCTATGAATGGATGAGTCCAAAATGGATGCGTTCTCTTATAAAAATTATTGCCAAACATGAACATTTTTAAAAATCATTTTAATTTTTTCTAGACTTCGTATTAAAATTCTAGTTAGTGTTTTAAAATGTACTTTTGATAAGCATTTTTTTAAGATATATCTTATCTCTAGACGCGCTAATTGTTTGACAGGTCAAAACTGGACATTCTTCTTTACATATTTAACTTGTGGGTAGCATAGCTTTGTATGGGTGAGACATGACAATGATGCAAAGAGACAGGTAGACTGGAAGTATATAGTATATAGACCAAGTGAAGGCTAAAATGGACGTCGTGTCGTATAAGGAGGTGCAGCAAACAACATACAAATTGGACCTAGAAGTACAAGTGAATAAGAAAATAAAGCTACTACGTTTGTAGTATAAATGACTGTGAGATAATCAGGTTTAATTCCTGCCATAATATTGTTTGTGAAGATATTATTATGTTACGTACCTAGTTTTCCTGGGTGGCGTCGCGTCGACGGCGAAGTGTTGCTCCTCAATCGTCGGCAGCAGTGACGTCAGACGATCCGTCGGACGAAGCACCTGGAAATATAACATATAAAAAATTCATTACAATTTTTTTCTAAATACCACCATTATTATGTTATGTGCTTGTTTGACCTCAATCTCACCGTGGTCAGTGATGATGTGGCCGCAAAGGCTAATAGGGAACTCTGGGAACTAGCTCTCAAGTGCAGCTACCGGAACACCGAAAAGTTCTTGGCGACAGATTTTCAAATTGTAGGTACTACAAAGTATCCTACCACCGTGCTATGGTTTTCTCACGATGTTTTCCTTCATCGAAAGTTCAAGCTCAAAAATAACAAGCAAAGTGCGACACTTGCACACGAAGGGTTCCGTATCATCGTAAATTATTTTATTTGAAAATTTTAACATCTACCTATTACAGTTCACGAGATACAGCGATTGTTAAGGTCGAGCAAAAAACGTTGAAAAAACCATGAATTTTTAACTTTCTTTTTTTTTTCTTATAGCAGCAACATACACATTCTGTGAAAAAAACAACTGTCTATAACGATGAGTTACAGCCCGCTGACAGACTGACGGACAGCGAAGGCTTAGTAACCTTTTGTATATGGTACTCTAAAAAAAGAAGTGCCTGTGTATTTACCTTGAGCGTTCGTTCGGAGAGTCTCCAGACGAGGCGCTGTCTCTGCGGCTGCGCGCGGCGCGCCTCGTACTGCGCCACGACGCGCCGCACGCGGTTGCGGACCGACACTATCGACGCGTCCGACATCTGATGGACGATACATTATGTTGTACTAGCGATAAACATCGCGCCCGGGATAACAAGTAGCCTATACGTTTTCCAGGGTATGATGATACGGAGTTATAGCGTTTGTAGCATTTCTTAACAAATTATGAAAATACCGTAAAAAGATTTCCAAATTAAATTGAAATTAAAATCATACAAGAAACACGGATCATTAAGGCATTTTAAACTACTGATTAGACAGAGAGATCGGATATAGTATGTGACGTCATATACTATAACGACCATATAAACTCCATGCTAAATTATGTTAGAAAGAGATAGGAATAAAACTTTGATGGCTTACATCTTATATTATATTTTGATTATTTTTATAGTTATCTGAAATATTCTATTGTTTCTTACATGAATGAGCTTTTCAAAAAACATGCATATTCCCTATTCTTGGATATAAATTTAATTGAACAGTACCATCGCAAAAATGTATCAGCATTACGCCAATTCAAAATATCCTCTAGCAAAATGCGAGTAAAGCCACATGGCATAGTAATAATACTTACGTGGCAGTGTAATTGCAGCTGAGTGGCGAAATCATAGAGGTAGTACGCGTGTTCCGGTACCGGTGCCCCGCCCTCGGCCGCCGCACGAGTCCAATATGCTATCTGTTGTTCTGCAAAAATAACATCATATTTAATTAGGGAAATTATGAATGAACGCTACAAATCACTATTTATAACACTTTTTATCGCGTTCCCGGGATAAAAAGTAGCCTATAACCTTCGAGTATAATGTAGCTTCCTATTAGTGAAATAATTAGTACCTCCGGATAAGCGCGTTCTAACAAACAAACTCTTCAGCTTTATTATTAGTATAGATAGACATAGTCATATAAAACAAAATCGGGTTATTTACACCATTTATAACTCGAGAACGGCTGGACCGATTTTGATGATCTCTGATTTGTTGGATTTGTCTCCGCCCCGAATAACAGAATAACTACAAATAAAACACATAGAAATGATGTATGTAGGTAGGTCCCAGTCTTTTTTATACTAAGGGCAGGACAACGTGTGCCGAGCCAACGAATCCATGATAAAATGCATCTAGTAGACTCTATTAGGTGTACATATTCAACTTGAGGGTACTACAAAGTACCCTACCACAAAGCCATGGGTTTTTTTTTTTATTTTCACTCAACGTAAGCTCTAGCTCATTATAGTCTTCGAGCCCATCTCCATCACGGAACTGTGGGGTGGAAAGCTAGTCCTGTATACAGAGATTGTACATACCTAGCTTATGGAAGAGCAGCACTAGCGCCAGTTCACTGGTGCGAGCGTTAGCACATATGGCGTCGCACATCACTATTTCCAGAAGGTTCACCAACTCTGATTCCTGAACACAAAATAATAAAAAAGGGTTACAAATGAATATTTTATCAAAAAAATATGGCCGGTCATAGACGCTCAAGTAATTTGATCAAACAGGTCAGTTTCAAACAGTTTTATTAAATTGCCATGAACATCTGTGGGAAAATTTGATCAAAAATGAGTTGTCAATTGACATGAGGAACTTATTTTAATACTAACTTCCGCCCTGCGGTTTAACCCGCGTTTCCGAGATATCTGTTTTCCCGAGATAAAAAGTAGGCTATATTTTATTTCAGGGTATGATCTATTTATGTGCCAAGTTTCATCCAAATCCGTTCAGTAGTTTTTACGTGAAAGAGTAAAAAACGTAAATCCATACTTATAAACTTACTCACTCAAACGATATGAGTAACTTTTTTTTAAATCAGCAGTTGCATTATTCAATCCTATGTAATTGGTATTTCAAGTACTATTTATTAATCTGTGAAACGTTCAGAGTGGATAGGTCCGCTTATGTTCGGCAGGTCCTCAGAAGTGATGAGGATGTGATGTACCTGACAATCGGGCGTGACCTGCAGCTGCAGCAGCAGGCGGCGCAGCAGCCGCAGCCAGTGCAGCGCCGTGACCGCGCGGCCCGCCCCCGCCCCCGCGCCCGCCCCCACCGCCGCCCCCAGCCCCAGCTTGTCTGCGATCACGCGGGACATGCGCGCCACGTCGCCCGCCGTACACGCCGACTGGGATATTGACACTGGAAATATTAATACACCACATCACATTCCGGACTCGATATCTTTTTTTTTAAAGTACCTTACTGGACAAATCGGCGAGCGCAGAGGGCTTTCAGCCGGGGAACAACATTTATGTAGGCCCGTGTTGGACTACGTCTGTGATGATGTGGACGATGGTGATAAAAACTCAAAACTCATTTATTCAGTTTAGGCCCTGATAAGGCACTTATGAACGTCGATAGTTACAATCATTACAATAGATTCTACCACCAAGTCGAACTCAAAACTCATTTATTTAATTTAGACCCTGATATGAACTTTGACACTCATCGTCCCTATTAGAAATGATAACTGGGTAAAAAATAATTCTGTTAGTCCGTCAGTTAGATTAACAGCCAATGATATACGTGATTCCCACGATATCCCAGCCTACCGGAGGATCCTACCTTTTCAATGTAGAAGTCAGACTGGCTTCTCCATAAAATTAAAAAAAAAACAAGACTCACCCAACTCCTCGACGGAGACGTTCCGTTTCACGTTATTGTCCGCAGCGTACTCGTCCAGAGCTATGTTCATGCAGGACACCGTGATGCATGGCACGTGGCAGGGACGGACTTTCATCTTGGTCAGGAACCTGTTAAATTGAACTATATGTTAGAGAGGCAAAGACTTAAAATGCCGTGTAGAGGAAGGTTTCTTGTTGGGAATCTACCAGATTGAACTACAGGAAGTGGAGTACTTTTTATACTATGAGTACAGTTAGGGTATATCTCTAAAATCCGCTAACCAGGACAACATGTTTGAAAACCCCGGATATTGGAGCATTATAAAAAATAAATAATTGTTATAAATTCACTTTAGTATTTATTTATGCGACCGGTAAACTTTGAAACCCGGACTACAAATGAAACCCCGCCCGGACGCTCCCCGGACGCCCTCTAAATTAGGATAAATCCGGGGAAACCCGGACAGTTGGCCATCTACCCTAAGTACAGTAAAAGTCATCAAATCATCGGCCGTCATCAGTCAGCCGAAAGACGCAGCGTGGGCAGGCTCCCACAATGTGGGCCGACGATCTTATGAGGGTCGCGGGAAACCGCTGGATGCGGGAACTTGCAACTTGGGAATGTATATCTTATTCTGGTGTACTGAAGACATAAAATTTAATGGGTTACCTGTCGAATAAGTTGATGGCGTTGATGAGGACGTCAGCGGGCAGGTCGTACCACACCTTGAGACTGCGCAGCACATGGGCAGCGCCATCACGAGCGCCTATCGTTACTTCACCGTTCTGTCAATTCAATACATTGTACCTATTAGTATTATATATATATATTCTCTAAATAATATAAAATAAAAGTCTGTATTTAATTTTTGTTGTTGTTTAAAAAAATTACGTTTGACAAATAATTAGATGTATTTTTATATACTACATTTAAATATTTTTATCGTAAAATATATATTAATGACGTAAGAAGTGGGGGGGAATGGGGTAGAGAGGGTTAAAAATGGCCCCTGATCCTTCCATAATCTGCGTATAATACTTCCAGTTGACCTAGTACCATGAAATTTATATCAGAGGTATTGCTAATGTGTTGCCGACCTGCCAAGAAGACAACTGGCTCTCAAGTGCAATTGCCGGAATACACCGTTAGGTGCTTGGCGACACATTTTCAACTTGAGGGAGGTAGCCAGCCAAGCGGGTACTACAAAGTGCCCTACCTCCTTGCTATGGTTTCCTCACAATGTTTTCCTTCACGAAACCACGACCACTGAGCTATCATCACCTTAAATTTCCGTTGATTCAAAAGCATAACATACATTCAGTATTGTCAAAATAGTTAATATTTAGCAATAGACGACGGCATTGACGAATTAACATCAGACGAAGGTCAGATTGTGTATAAGCTATTATGTATCCTATTTCAACACTGCAAGAGTGGTATATACAGTGACGATGTAATTATTATTTATTTTTTATGTACATACGTTAGTTTTATACGAACAGTAGGTCAGATGTGAGCAAATATTTGAATTTTGCGTCGTTGTTAAAACCAACAGCACAAGCTAGCTTTTTGCTGGCACTCAAGAAATATTTCTCTGATTTGTTATGTCAGTCAAATACCCCAATATCTGTCGCCAAGCATCATCCGGTGTGTTCCGATAGCTTCACTTGAGAGCGAGTTCCCTTCAAGGCTTGATGTGCTTACCACCATCGACCATCATACATAGCAGTGGCGAAGGGTCCATACAAGCCGATTCCCATCGGCTTACCTTTTAGGAATCCCAGTCCCACATTTTCATTATTAAAAAGCGACTTTGATCACGCTTAAAATACATTGTAATTATAAAATTACAGGTGTTTTTTGAACGGCTTACCCTCGCCATAATTTCACCCCTCGCCACTGATACATAGTAAATCCTACTATATAATATTATAAATGAGAAAGTTTGTATGGATGTACGGATGGATGGATGTTTGTTCCTCTTACACGCAAAAACTACTGAACGGATTTGGATGAAACTTGGTACATAGATAGATTATACCCTGGAATAACATATATGCTACTTTTTATCCCGGGTGAAACCGCGGGGGACAGCTAGTCAACTATAAGCAATAACATACCTCCGAATCAGCGGGCAGGCACAATTTCGGTTGGAACTTGACCTCCAGCATCAGGTACTCGTTAAGGGTCGCGTACAAGTGGTGCGCGTCCACCCCGTCGTCCGGCTGGCGGGCGGTGGACGCCGAAGTGGACGCCACTGGTGATGGACACGTGTCCGCATCCGGGTGCCTCGCGCCCGCTCTCGACATGATCGGGCTTATTTGCGCGAGCGGCGGGTGAATCGGCACCTATATCAAAACATCATGATAAGGATAAATTCTAACATTAAATGTAAATGGTGGAGGGGTAAGGGAGCGTCCTCATTAGGCGCACAGGGGTGCTTATTTATTTATTCAATCTGAAGGAGATTCCAATGTCCAGCTATGGAAACCAAAAGGCTGACGATAATCTTGCGAAAGATGCTAAGAGAGTAATTGCAGAAAACAAATTGTTATTAAAATTACTTATAGAGGACGCTCTTAGGCTGAGATCTATATAGCGAACTTAGACTTTTTGCTAAGACTTTACTCTTTTCAAGTTAAGACAAAGTTTAATCCTTCCGAGTGTATTGTAAGCAAAGCCTAAGGCTGAGATCTATAGAACGTACTTGGACTTTGCTCAGACTTTACCGTACAAAGTCGGTATTTAAAATGCAATCTTCGAATTTCTCTGAGTGTGTACTAAGCAAAGTCTAAGTGCACCTAATCATAGACTTACCAAAAACTTGGCTACAAATTAAAACATACAAATATTTACTTTATTACGTAGGTTTATACCCTAAGTAAAGTCTGAGCAAAGTCTAAGCACGCTCTATAGATCTCAGCCTTAGTTCAGCTGGTTTCAGTATTGCGTTGTGACTAAAAGATCCATATGGTGCTAAGAACGTCAGTAACTAATAGTATTCAACGATTCTTATTGACGTCATCGTTATAATGAGGTTATCCACACAAATAAATCACCTGTAGTGAATTCGATTCCGTAGTAAATTATGTACGTAGCAATTAACATGTTTCATTATTCAGAACTATTCTACTTCTTAATGTTTTCTACTTATGTTTAATGCAAATACATTTTAATGCTTCATGATAATTACTCAGTTAATAGGTACCTTTCAGGTTGTAAACAAATAGAAACGTGTCAATAGGCTATTTGATAATTACATGTATTATTGTTGATTTTTCTAAGATGCCAGTGTTCTCTATTATTGATATAATGTATAAACAATTTCTGATGAGTTTTTTTAGTTTTAGTTCAAGACTTAGAGCGATACCACACGGTTGCCGGTGCGTTGCGTCGTCGCACCGCTGTGATTTCAACAGGAACTACGTCACCGCTCTAAGCCCTCAGGCTGAGATCTATAGAGCGTACATAGACTTTGCTCAGACTTTACCCTACAAAGTCGGTATTTAAAATGTAATTTTCGAATCTCTCCGAGTGTGTGCTAAGCAAAGCCTAAGTGCACCTAATCGACGACTTTCCAAAAACTTGGCTACAAATTAAAATACACAAACATTTACTTTATTACCCTATGTAAAGTCTGAGCAAAGTCTAAGCACGCTCTATAGATCTCAGCGTCAGGCGTCGCTGCGACGACACAACGCACCGCCAACGCCCGTATGGCATCGCTCTAGGTGTCATCCCATTGCATTGCACATCATAGTACAATAATAAGTTATGTGCCTCTACAAGCGCTATAATTTGATTTGATAATAATCAATTGTATGTAAGTATTGCTGATATTATGAGTTAATTCATGCACATCGTATGCCACAGTGGGATGTTACCTACAGCTTCTAAATGCTAAAATCCTTAGAATAAAACGAAGTGTATGTTTAAAAACACTTACCTAAGCGTGCGCAAGAGCAAGCAGCGGCTGTGTCGTTGTATTTGCCCGCACCGATCCCCCCACAGCTCGTCGACCCGACGGTTCGAGCGACCGGGCGCGAAGGCCCTAGTACCTGACCAAGAGAGCGCTTTGTTCAACACACTGCGGCCTGACAGGCCACTGTGCACTGATTTTAGGTTTAGAGGATGTGCTTCACAAGGATTTGACGATACTAGAATATCGTCTAGATAGGTTAATTGGGATTCAGGTATTGTTTGTCTTGTTTTTTTGGAAGCTTATCGGAGATTCTTAAGGTTGGACTATATTATTGGATGAACAGTATATTTCAAATCAACTTTGATTAGGAATTTATTACAAATGGAAATGAGATTTAAAAGGATAGAAAGGATTTGGTAATACCCTTGGATCAGATCTATGTGGGATTAGAAATGGGTATAAGAATAAAAGGTTACCGGAATCAATGCCTTGTTGAAAGACTATTGCCCAGCTACCCTAGCGCCTCTTAGCACACAGTCAGATACGTACAGTAGTGGTTGAGCACAACTGTAGGCCTAGTACACTGAACTCACAGAAAGCGAGATACAGTGACGCTAAAGCTTTAGGAAAAAACTTTGAGATTATGCCTCGGTCGATCCCTTGACCCTCTAGTATAAACCGGGCTGTTGGCCCTTAATACTATTTTTATATGAACCGTCGAAGGTTCGTCGCAGCAAGCGATAAGGTCTCTTCACAGGGATATTAATTAGGTATATGTGTTTATAAATCTTTTCAAATACCTGTAAAATTATTACAATGAATATGTTGACATGATATAGCGAAAAGATCTTTATAGAACGTAATAGATCAACCAGCTTCTAAATTAGTTTGTTTTTGAGACTTTTATCTATTGAGGAAGATTATTCCTTTTAACAACATAGATAAATAAGATTTATTTAGTGATAATGAATATCAGTAAAGATAAGTCTATTTATCATCACATCACATACAAAATATCATATCTGGTTTCTAAACTACTAGACAGGCAGAAGTATCTATAAATACCTACTACACAAAACACACATGATTTAATTACGATCAGATAAATAGATACATTTAGTCGAACTTTAAAACTTGTTAATTAAATTTGGATTGTATCAAAGTCAAGGCGAAGGCGACTGTTTAACTACCTCTAGCACGCAATTTTTAAAGGACTAAGTTGGTAGCCTTGGCCTTGGCTTCATCAACCATACCGGACAAATATTTTATTATATTGCAAAGAAATTAAATAACAATATTGGAATATAAGAATTTACACAAATGGATGCAACTGTGGACTTCAAATTCAAAACAGGGGAAGTCTAATGGAGTCCTCATGAAATTATTATTGGCACATACATTATGGTCTTGTCTCAAATCCAGTCAACTCCAGATATTTCAGAATAGACCATCATTAAAATTTTATCCAATGCATCTTATTACATACAATTCTTCAAAAAAAGCGTTATTTAAATGACATGAATATATTTTTCCAATATTATTATAATGCGAACTATCGTATATGATAACGACAATATTTTCATTTGCGTGATTAACATACAATAACCTTCGCACAGCTCGTTTTATGAATATTTATTTAGCACGTTTGTGTAAATGTGTTGTTATCATATATTTTCGTTGTGTTCAAAACAACATTTTTATAAAATCTTTATCTGTTGGCTATTCACTTGTTTTGAAGAGTACCTATACCTATATTTATCAGTGGCGAAGGGTCCATTCCATACAACCCGATTCCCATCGGCTTACCTTTTAGAAATCCCAGTCCCACAGATTCATTATTTCAACTTAATTTAATGTGTTTTTAGATATTATGAAAAAAGGTGCAATGAGGTGGATGATTTTTTCAAACATTTTATCATTTCAAAGCCACTTTTATTATGCTTCAAATACACTGTAATTAACAAATTATCGGTGTTTTTTGAACGGCTTACCCTCGCCACTGATATTTATATACATGTACGCCAAGCGCCGCTGCCATAATTCAAAACTCATCATCAATTTCGTCATGGAATAAAATACCCAGTGAAGTAACACGGAAACATCGAATGTTAAGTCTCATAATATTGATATTAACCTTCCTGATTTCATTTCCTTCCTTAATCAGATACAATCTGGAAACTGAACTGGTAGATAGAATATACATCGTGTAATATTCTCAAAAAACACAGGAAACTGGACAACTAACTGATTATCAAAACTCATATGAATCATGGCAACAAATTATTATCTGACCAGAAAATGATGACTGTCCTTAATCTCAACAATAGAAATAGCATAACAGTTCCAACTGAAAGTCTAAAGAAAGCGCCGCACAACGCGTATAGGTTGTCATCATACAATCCTAATCAAACACAAATAACAAGAAAATAATAATAATGATAAAAACACGACAAGGCTGTATATGGCTCTGAGCCATGCCTGACTTTTTCCTGTCTGTGGTATTATTATGCAAGTATTATCGTAAAGAGTAAGGTCCATACGACCTTATTTAATGGCATACGGCCCGCTGATGGTTAGCGGTTTAGCGTAGCCGCTTACAACACCAGGGGTATCACGATATGAGGTTACCCCATGCAGTTAAATAGAAGCTCATTATGATGATGGTTAGCACGCGCGCACTATCCGTAAGTAAACAGCTTATTACCTAACAGCCATAACCATTTTCCATGCCAGTTTAGAAAGTGAAAATCATAACAGGATTTAGTAATTTTGTTTAAAGACTGCGTGCAATTTATACTTCACTTATTTAATGTTAAATGGTTGCCAGATACAGACAGGTTGTGCCGAGTAACACTAGTGAAAAAAATCTAAACGAAAATCGGTTTATCCGTTTGGGACCTACGATGTCACAGACAGACACGTTAAACTTATAACACCCCGTCGTTTTTGCGTCGGGGGTTAAAAAGGAGATGGGAGGACCAAAATCCACTGCAAACGGTCTAATTTTTAAGATCACTTGATTGATTCATTGATTTCAAAGGAGCTTCCTACCGTAGACGCTCAGGCTGTGAAATGAGCTCCCCGCTGTTGTTTTCCCAATGGACTACAGCATGGGGTTTTTCAAGAAAGGAGAAGTGATTTTTGCTGTATCAACGACGTTATAAATCGTTTACAATCAAGCGGGCTGTAACCTTGTTTGCTACCTTATGGGTCATTTTGCAGTGATAAACCAAGCTCATTAAAAAAGCAACGAAACGATTACCAACTAATGAAGTCATTGTTAATGAAAGTTCAAAAAACTTTTAACCAAATAAGACTGTTTACATAGTACTAAAAATACAATAAGACCGTTAGTTAGTTTACATTGAAGCCAGCGGGAACGATATCGCACTTTCGAGCTAGTTCGACATATGGCAGTGAGTCAACGACCTCGCCACTTGTTTATTGGAGTGATTTAGATTATATCACTTTCTTTAAAGCGTGCGTAATAATGTGCATTGATAATTTTATGACGTCATCGAAAGATATGCGTATTGACGTACTCAAATCGTCTTATAACTCTATCTCTTTCTAACAAAAAAAAAATAAACAAAGAAATTGAGTCATGCATGATATATGCTCCTATAGCTTGTTTCGATGTCAGTCCCAGTTTTTCATCAGGCATAGATTTTTAAATATGTCCGATCCTTTTTCCTTTTCGAAAAGCGCAAAGCATGCTTATTCCTGTAAGAAAATGTCGTAAACGCGATGTATTTGCCAACGTTATTTAAAAACATTACATAGCGTAGTACGCACATCGTAGGGCGGGCTTTATGCTAATTCAAGTTCACAAATATTTCAACCCACCTACGCATAGCAAAACATCCGAGCGATAGTTTTTCGGCCGAAGTTTCTCGAATGTTAGACGCCTTGTGCCAAGTATTCGCTTATATTTATATTTTATTGCTTTGTTTTCATTGGTATTTCTAGGCGACTTGTTTTTCTAACTGATTATAAATGCCGTGACCCTTGTAGAAAGGCAAGAAACAAGTTTGGATGACATAAACCCAGATTATAGAAACGAAATGCATTCAGTATATGTATCTGTTTCCCTTACGTTTAAAATGACAAAGACGACAACAGTTTGGATATTGCTTGTGCGATGCTGAATTATTGATTTACATCTGGGATTTTATGAAATTTGCAAATAGAATACTTCTGTTTACTTTAGGTAGCAAATTGTTATCTCTGGGCTCCAAAATTGGAGTCTGTACATTATGTCCTCATGGATATGCTTGTATTTAAAACTCATGGCAAAGGTGGTAAACCATACAGCCTTATAAGGAAACCGATTAGCATTTCTGCCTTATTACCTTCTCTAGGTAAATTATCACCTGTCTAGTTATTATAGTCATTATCTGTATGTGGCATCATAGCTCCTGAACGGAAGAACTGATTATGATTGTATTTTTCGTTCGAAAGGATTTTGCTATGATTTTAGAAAACCCGCTCAGCCGTTTGAAGATCATAACCTCTTTTCTAGTATGTCGGGACGTTTCTATAAATCTTCAGTTTACAGCCAATATGATAGTTCTGTCTTGATAACTAAATCCAACTGATAAATGTTGTTTGTCTGCTAAAATCAGCCTCGTTTTTCAGTCAACGACCTTTTTACGTAAGCGCGTGATGTTTACAGCAATCCGACTGAAATGAACATCAGCCATTCGGATATCATGCATTGAGTGCGTACTGTATTTATTATCTGTAACCTTTGGTTGAATTTTGCGATATACGACGTCCGATTAAAGCCAGTCAAAATAAAAATGAGAAGGTAGTTGAAATAGAATAGAAAGTTAATTCGGCCCAATAAATAAATTACTTGAACTAAATAATACCTGAAATGGATTTCCACTGAGCATAACTCAAACTCATAACTCATTTATTCAGTTTAGGCCCTAATAAGGCACTTATGACTGTCAACAGTTACAATTTTTACAATAGACTCTACCAACTGTTCGGAATACACTTGAACATGAACATAATGTCGCAGCACTAGGGAAGCCCTATTGCTAGCACCTGGTTTTGACCTACCCTCGGCGTTGGTAGTAATAGACAAAGAACCTCGATTTTCATATCGTTTTTGCACCAGAACGAACGATCATGCGTTTTAGGTCACCGACAAGAAAACGATCCGATAAATTATAATTGGGCATTTACCATGATTTTCCATAGAATGTGGTAGAAACCAGGACATAAGTTGACAGAAATTGAATAGCCAGCCTTTAAACGTCATAGGTAATAAGCAATTTGTATGTATTTAAATCAAAGTGATTATTTAAAGTGAACAAATTATTATGACATTGAATTTGCTTCGCCCATACAAACTGGCAATCTGACAGTTCAAAAACAAAATGTAGAATAATTTATGAGTTCTGAAACCTTGAGCTAAAATAACCTTATACAAACAATAATTATTCCCTATTTCTATTACTACAGAGGAAAAAGGAAAACAATAGGTGAAATCAATGAGAGATCTGAACTTATAGCTTAAAAAATAGATCCTAATCATTGTTCTATAAAGTTTAAAGTTCCATAAAACAATAAAAAATCTACCTTTAACTTCCCGGAGAATAAAGCATTTAGTTGTTTAAGTGAAAGTGGGCTTATGTATGCGTATGCGCATCTTGTTTACGCAAAGTTGCTAGGGTTGCCTAATTTACAACAAACATTACCAAACAATAGTTTTAAAATTCGTAATATCCTGAGAAATAAATTCATCTATTCTTGATTTCACAATTAATTCAATATTATATAAATACGCGAAATAATTTATGCTAAAAGGTAATTTGAAAGCGCTGCCCAGTATCAAAACAATTTTGAAAATAGAAACATTATTAAATTATATTTTAATAATCGTACAATCTGCTATTTTATCATTGTTCTTCATTGAACCCTATACAAGGACACCGCAAAATGTAAAAAAAACTATCATAAAGTGTGAGAAAACACAATTTTTTTGGCATGTTTCAGACTTTCAGTCTAGACAAACACGCCTTTTTTAAAGTAAAAGTTGTTGCATTACTTATACTTTCGCTCGTTTACTGTGCACATTTTTTAAATATTTTTTCTCCCCTCTTAAGACAATTTAATTAGAAAACAAGCGAATATTTCTCTAACATTGCATGCTAAAGGAGAAATCTGGAAGCAAGTGAAATTGCAGTGAGTCAGCGCTCAGATATTATAGCCCTCATAACGAGGGTTTTGCTCTGAGGTTTTTAGCCCAATCAGCTTTAATTAAGGATCAAAGCTAATTACCCTCTGTCGCAATTAAACGTAATTTTCATGTATTCAAATTGAAATGATTTATTAGAAATCCCAATTTAACTTTATCGCAGTTCAAAATTTAAAAATCTCCACAGATCTTGGTTGTCTTATAAACCTAGCAGACGTTTTCAAAGTTCTTCTATTAGGTCGCTAGACTAAACGTATTTCATTCTTTACATACGTGAGTTACATAAGCATTGCGTAAATTTGCACGCTCGCTTGACTATTTAAGTAAAGAAACCACATTGTGAAATGTGCCTATTTCACACGCAGATATTAAATTTGGAAATAAAATGTGAGAAAATATTTTTCTAGAGAGATAAACATCGCGATTCGACTGTTAACTTGTGTCGGTTATTTTAGAAAACGTAATAAATACATACTAGACGGTTGCAAGACTTTAAAGTTACCTTACCGACATATTTTTTATCAACCTAACATATCCAAAGAGAGTCGCACGCGCATAGTACCTGACCATGTCGTTGTCATGTCTTTATGACCAAAAAAGCAACCGTTTCAAGTAAATTACCATAACCTACGTTATGACAAGATAATTCCGTTACTAAAACAGTCAACATCGCCGGCGAAGCGTGCGCATCATCGCGCCTGAAGAAACGTTCTAATTTCGAATTGTTGTAGCTATTTCGGGCGATTATTGCCGGGAACGTGGACGAGTAGCGGGGTAGTTAGAGTAGAGTTGCCATAGTATAAAATGAAGTTGTAAATTATGGATCAAATTGATTTATCTAATGAAATTTATTTCCAAAAGGGAAGTGGAATATATTCAGAAGTGGGATTAAAACAATGATACGACAAAGAAAGCAATCAATACTCTACATATTGTGTTAGTATGGTATACTTTCTATATGCTTATACGAAAGGACGTACATAACATTAAGCAGGTGTGTTTAACATATGGCTTTCATAGCATCTGCAAGGTTTCACTTCACCCTCGTATCCTTTGAATTATTTAGTATGTACAAAAATAATTTTACCTTCCTGTTTTTGTTTCAAACTGGTAAAAAGTGCCGTGAAGAAAATAAGCAAATTTTATTATCTCTACTCCATTTCAAAACTAAGCACTCGCAACGTTCATACTGAATCATTACCGCATAGCGACAGAATGTTAATGATGTCATCGAGTTATTAGGTACGCTACGTACATTCGATACTATCTTCGATAAGGGAAACCTTTAAATAACCTTACAACATCAACGTTGCTAGAGACACCAGTTGAGCATACACAGCTTATACAGCTTTATGCCGATTGAAATATCGTCTACCTTAAGTAAAATAAGTACATTCACTTTGCGATTAAACGAGTAGTACCCATTCTCATGAAATTGTAACATTACATTAATCGCTACAACACAAAAAAAAAACTATCCCACTTCTACATTTTTTTTAAATTTACATAACTGTTTTTTTAAGTTGTTTGCACTATTACACCACAGAATTGGCATCTAACCTCAGTTTCTTGTTATTTTACTCAGAATCACACAATCTTTGGCGACATATACTATACTAATATCAAGTTCAAAGTGGGGCGACCGTCGAAACGGTTAAAAATAACCTCTCTGGTAACCTTGGCCAGTATATTTTAACCTGAATTGAAGAGATGGCACAATAATTGGAGTCGATTGAACAGATGAATCAACTAAAGTTATTCATTCCCGTTGACCTGAATTTAGTTCGTTAATCGAACAATTTAAATTTAAATCAGGATTTTTCGACCTTAGAAGTGAACTGGCCTTCAAATTCACCTTCTGGAAAACTCCGATAGATGCTTTGAAAAAAAATGGACTTGAGTAGTTGAATAGGTACATGTTTATTATCGAATACATATAGGTTTAGGCAGATATAATTTGTTTTTTATGTGAATGTGAACGATCGTAAAGTTATGGCATGGTTATAGCATAAAGTAAGCAGTTAAATTAGAATGCTGTAATTCTATTTGCGTTCAAGATTAACCATAAAAATGTGGAATAATTCCAAGCTGACGATGGAAACACAAGAATAGATAAACTGAGAACACACTAGAAATCTTCCAAAAACTTTTAAAAACGTAAATTGCTAAATAACCTTCAACTAGAAGACAAAAAACTATAAAATACGAACGAAAGATGAGTTCTTGGAAAGGCTGCAAAATTTAACAGCAGAAAATAATAAAACTATTGCTCAAAGACCTTCAAAGCCCATGTTTGTAACCAAACTGTGAGCAAAGAAGGTCAAGCATCGAGGTGAACATCATACGGAAACCTTTCATGCATAAGTGGGTTTGTTGAGCTTAGTGCTTAATGCGTTTGTAGAACATAATAATCCTATCGCTTAACCCGACAAAAACAAGTTTAAGATAATAAACAACTTAAGTTATATTTTTAGAAATCTCGGATCGCCTATCAGCTTAAACTATTCCGTAGTAAACAAGTCACAATTAATACAAAAAAAAAACACGACGGACTTCTACAAAAATAAAATAATTATAATATTTTGAGCAGTCGTTTAAAAATTCGAGTTGGTAGCTACAAAATCATTGTGCATTGGGAAATAATAAATTTATCAATACGCTTTTGCATAAATTCAGGCCCAATTTTGGGATGTCTTATCTAATGTATTGCAACGTACTTTCAGATCTGCCCATATCTAATATATAGATCTAAAACATGATAACACCTGAAATATCAGTGATAACCGAAACTTTAGGAATCATTGCGAACCTCAAAGTAACAATATTTACCGTCAACTAGTGCATGTTGGTTTTCTATAAATAATTCAACATGAAATGAACGGTTGTCCCTCTCGAGGTTAAACAATGTTTTCTCTAGAAACAACAATTGCCTTGACCACTTACGTACTTCAAAAAAAATATGGGCAGCCGTCCATGGCTTTGAACCAATATGTTGGTCGTAATTACAAAATTATCATCAACATATGCTGGGGTGTTAGCTCATATCTTTTGCTAAATATAACTCGCTGTGATGAATAATAGTGTGATGTACTCAACATTGTTTTTCCATAATATATTTTTGTTTCGGGTCTTATTTTACAAGCTTTTATTTAACTTGCCGTGTTAGTATGTTTAGGTCGAAACTAGAAAGACCATTTAGACTTACTTCCCGGTGTTCAATTGATCTGATTTGGTACACATACGTAAGTCCGATGACAACTGGTCTGACGATGGGATTAAATATCAAAAATCTTGTCATTGTCGTGAAAGAAAGAAAGCCTATAAGCAGGATAAGCGTGAAGCACGAGACCTATGATCAGGGACACAACTATTTAGAAGTGATCATTTTATCGATAGAGAACGTAAGAAAAGCGACAAACAACGATATCATCAACATAGAACAAACAAATAATCTTCAACATCCAAATGAGGCTAGCAATCCACCAATAGCACTGAATACGCCGATATTATGCCGCGCCGTTACAGTCACGTAGACCAATAGAAATCAAGCGAGCAAACTGCCAAAGCGAGATGCGCAGCCTCCTTACAAGGTCACGTAGCACGCCATGCGTACGTGCCATACGCGGCCCGTGCGCAGCTACAAGGATTAAATGTAATTGGGTCGCGCCAATACGTCACGTTTTCTAAAGTAGGTTGTATAAAGTAGTAGTAGTTTTTAAAAGTGGAGTAGATTTTGAAACGGGACATGGTATTTTATGGCTTTATTAACAGTAATATTAATGGAGTTCAAACAAGTCGACGAAGATAGATTGGATAAAACTGTATCTACTGTTTTATGTTTCCGTCAAAATTACAATGTTTTGGATCGGACGATTCTTAAACAAAAATCAAAGCAGAAATAGATTCTCCTGCAAAGAATTTGCCAATAACTTACGTGATCAAATTATAATATAATACACTAACGTTTTCACGTTTTCAATAAGTGTGTGCGTAATATGGAATCGAAAGCAATTGATTAGTTATTCGACTAGATTAGGGTACCAGAACCTATCGTTGTGAAATCAAGTGAGCTTCGATTTAGTGAATAGATTGGTTGTGTAATATTGGAATTTGGTATAGTAAGTAACATTTTGGAAATCTTAGTTTTGTGAGACAGAAATTGTGATCTTAAGAGATGAGAGAGAAGATCTAATAAGATTGTAGCAATATTTTAATGGCAGACATTTTCAGAATTAAGATGATCTCAGCTTGCAGCCAACATCGGTAAATCTTCAATTTATTTTTCAGTTACAGAGGCAAGAATTGCTTCGAATCATATCCCATAATTTTCGGATGTAATCTTAAGACATAGGAATTGAAAGTTTTGACATGGAAAAACAACAATGGGCCTTCAATTCTACTTTTTATTGGGATCGACAGGGCACCTGGCCTGCCTACTACATGTTAACAAAAAAAACATGAATATTCTCGATAAACAGCAAGGCTAACTCGTTTTTGCTCGCTTATCAATAACCTTGCAGATCATGTCTCATACAGCTTATGTACACACAGGGGATTTCAATGTCAAAGTCAAATAATTTATGTCTTAATTAAATAACAAAATGGTCTTGATTTACTTATCTATTCTGTTGTGATTTTAATTAATGAAAAACACCGGATGTCTGTCCATCGCTGTGTAAGTCTGTACGAGGTCTATGTACTAATGATGGTAGTCAAAACGTACATAAGTAACGTTAACAATTTTATTTCTTTGACCTTACTCCCTAAACTAACTGTAAGCTATCAGTCAATTGTTTATTAACTTATTATAGAACATTCAGAAGTCTAACTAAACAAATAGAATCAGAAATATGAATAATATAATGTAGTGGTATAAGAACAAACGTTTGACCCTTGAGAGACCCCAGTTTGCCCGCGTACATAGGGCAGCATTTACAGAGCTTCTTCAACCGACTACATTGTATTTGTAAAGAGTTAAGCCACATTATGTGATACGATTTAGTTCGCACGTTTTAGTGATCGTGTCATGCAACCTTGGTGAGTAGCAAGCTACGTCATCAACTTACGCACGCGAAGTCAAGAGATAAAAGGTAATCGGGTTAGGGCAAATGTCTAGGTGTGGTGTGATTTAAGCCGAGGTACTGGTCAACCCCTCAAAAAATGTGTGATACATTAAAAAAAAACAAATACCAAAAACTACCTCCTTTAGCAGTTTTAAAGCTTCATGTTAATAGACATTTTCTGACATATTGTGTGAGGTTCTTCGGAGATAAAACGGTTCAATCTCTATTATTTACCTGATAGAACAAGCTAACTAGAAGTCAGAAAGGCAATCATAATTTTGTCCCACTTCTGATGTCTTCTGTTCATACAAAAGGTATGCGCACATGCATTCATAGCTTGTAATATTATATTTGAGCGCTCCGTCGCTGTGAATGTATGTACTTGAGCAAGTTTTGTGTCTTTACTTCCATGTTACTGGTATATTAAGTTAGGCATCGATAGCACCTTCTGGAAAATACTTCCAAGGTAAAACAAACCTACTTATTGCGTTCAATAGTAACTATTATCAGTTTCGGCTTGTATATTCGCATTAACTACGCAGTTGCTGTCGAAGGCTCAAGCTGAATAAATAAAATACCTATTTTTGCGATAACTACAAAATCAGCTTCTATTACGCTTGTTCTACACGAGTTTAAGAGAACAATAGAAAGACATTATTCACACCTGTTATCCTCGATAAAAAGAAGATAGGAGTTTCACATTTTCCCTTAGATTTTATGAAGCTTATTAATAATTTTTATACAACTGATTAATATTAAAATTTTATAATAACAAATGAAAATTCATACCTAACCAACTTGCTTTATCTAGACTTGGGATTAAATTATAATGAAAACGTATACAATATCAATTGATAAATCTAGCCATTACATTTAAATTATACTACAAGCTCCAAATATATCACAGTAATAGAAATAAAGAAACAACCAGCTGCTATAAGACAATTATTTATTCCGTGCCACATTTATCTGCCACTTGCTTCAAGACATATATGTAGCACTATAATGGACTGGTATTCTAACATCTGAGGACCAATGCAATCTAGGTCAAAGGATAAACAGCTATAAAGGACCAACTCGATGTCAGCAAAATGTGTTTAAAATAAAAATTACTACAGATGTAATGGAGGTGTTGGTCTGAAACATGTGGTTTTTATTACCAATATGAAGATTAACATTTTGAAATAGTTATACTCTTAGGTAGATGTTCACCGACTAGAAAACAGAACGATAAACTATAATAGAGTTTACCATGTTTTTTTTTTAGGAAAAACGTCATTGTAATCGCCTGATTATAATTTATCGATCAGTTTCCTTGTCAGTGAACATCTACCTTAGTACCAGTCAATCTCTGTCCACTAGAGATAAACCTTAATATAAGACCTTAATATAGATAAAACTTAATAAAACAATAAGTTCATTTTCTTTTGCCATTCTAAAACACCAAAATGTGAATAACCTACCTAGAGAACAGAAATTAGTAGATTTATGATAGAATTTGTCCATCTAGCTGCTACAGGGATAAATTCCTAGCGAAACAATCTTTGTTCTTTGTGAAAAAACTTGCTAATTAAAGAGTAGCTTAGCAGCAATATTTAGAAAGTATTATTTGCTGTATTATTTTATCAATAAAGCACATTCCTTGTTCGATTTTATATTAGCAACATTCTCTGATCTTTGGTTAACCTAGTCTATCTACATAAAAGGAGAAATGACTGAATGTTCAATCCACAGGTTGAAATGCTCTAGAAACAGGAAATGCTGTAAACACTAAGAAAGGATTTTTCAATCCTGAAATTTAAACCTTGAAACGGATGATATAGGGGATTGAAAGTAAAACCAAAGGGATATGCATGATGAAAAAATATATTTTACTCATAAAAGATCTAGTCCTGCAGGGCTATCACATATCTTTTGGTGGTAATCGTAATGAACACCATTATGATTTTCATCCAATGACGCACTACGACGAAGACCATTTTATGAGTGTGGTGAACCCTCTTTGGATGATTTCAATAATGGTTACCTACAATTACCACCAAAGATATGTGGTATAGCCCTTGATACCAACAAAGCCTGCCATAGTTATCAACATAGGAAATGAGGTCAAAACTACAACAAATACAGTAAAAATAATGATAAATATCTTTGGCAATCATTGTTAACAACGCAATAACCCAGTTCCTTATCATTGCTCCAAATATATTATCTTTTAGCCAACTGCACAGCTGAATGCTGAGTCTTTATTATGTTCACTGACTACATATGTCACCTAGCAGTAATATTGATCATGCAGGATAACATTCAGTTTTGATGTAATTATTTAATACTAGCTTCCACCCTGCGGTTTCACCCACTCCATGGGATTATGTATTTATTTATTGTACCATTGCAGCTTAGCAGTAATATAAAACCAAAACACCACAAGAACATTACATTCATCTTTCTAACATTCGTCCCCATTTGTTCATTAGTCGTAGCATCCCTGTCGCAAACAAGTCACAAGTAGCATCCCACGCAGTACGGGTGAGTGATGGGATAAAAATTGCCTGCGTTAATCCAGGGTGTCAACTACCTCCATACCAAATTTCATCAAGATTGGCAACCCTTTGAGCATGAAGAAGTAACAAACTTTCACAAACTTTCACACTTATAATGTTAGTAGGATGTATTAGTCGAGTTTTACAAAAAAAATGTAGTTTCTAAACTAAAGCCATTATAAATAGATGACTTTTGACAAGAGGTTGTCGCTCCTAACCATGAAGTTTGTTTCTTTTTCCAGCATGGACATATATGGTCTGTCAAAACTGACCTATGCTGGTTAATACCTATAATGGTCTAATTTAATAATATCCAGTTTCCATTGTAAGAGAGAGAAGTTGATGGTTGAGGATAATGAGCAGTCTTCAAGGTCTGTGGTAAAAGATTTTAGATTCTACTTTAATGTTAAATTGTTTCCATATGTTATGCAAAACCGCATGTAGAAAGTTATTGCCAATATTGTGCAATTACATCACAAAAACCACTCTATAGGACATTTAAGAAGTTAATTAAGGTGATTATTGCTTAGCAACTGTGTTACTAACTGTAACTTTAAATAGCAGCTGTCATTGTCACCTTTAAGAGTAATTTTCAACCTACAGTGTAATAGAGGCTTTTAGGCATTAATGTGTGATTTATCACTAACTGTACAAGTTGAGATTACTTTGTATAATTCTGATATTTAAAAACCTGATGGAAATTCGATGTATCAACTAGGCACCTAAATGAAATGAGTAGGTGGTACCTATAAAATTGTCTGCCTTTGTCATGGTTTTGGTTTCAAATTTAGTATAAAATAAATTAAAACTTTGTTGTATCTACAATTTAAATGACCTAAATGATAATCTAGGTAAGCATGTAATACCAAAATTCAATCAAGGTATTATTTGAATCATCAAGTCTGATATAGGTAGGTAGGTAGTATACCAACTTTCTAGAAACGACGAGAACAGAGTTGTGCTGGCGATTTCACTAGCTTATAAGGCGTACGAGACAATGTTTATGCAAATTTAATCAAGCAAACATCATATTTCGCCATAAAAGAAGATACTGGTTGACCTAAAAATTGGAACAAGTACCTAGTAAAAAAAAGTTAGGTTATGTTTCAACAAAGACGTTTTCGCACTTAAAACAAGCGTAACGGATGAAATAAGTAATTAAAAGTTTAATTGACTTACCCGGATGCTTCCGTGGTGGTGTTTTTAATTAAAAACACCCTATGAGTTGATATTTTTCTTGTACACTCCGTATGAACAAATCCTTGACAGAAGACTGATTGTTCCAAAAAAAGATGGCGTACGCCCGCTGAATTACGTCATTCCGCGGGAAAATTTAAAAATCCGTTACACTTCTTTTATTAGTATTTGATGAGATTCTACGTGAAAAACAGAGAAATTATGTACAAACAAATTACTCACCTCATAAAAATGGAGTTTGTGTGAATAAATTGGTTATATCCAAGAAGTTTAGCTAATACATCAGAAAGTCCGTATTCAATCCGATTCCGTGCGCTGTTGCCAGATCGCTATTGCGTCAGAAAATGATAAACGTTCAATTTCACACATTTCAATACACATGAGCATTACCAGTATAGTATACGCACTTAAAATTGATCATAGATTTCATTAGTTTTAACGAAAAAATTATATTTTAGTCCAAACAATCGTAAATCCTGTTAGAAAACTTGTTTATAGGAACGGCAACGTCGCAAAAATGTCTGACTTGAGAACAAAGAATGTAAACCAAAAAGAGAAAATTGTATAGCTTATTGTGTATAATTTAAAATTTTATCCACTAACTGAGAAAATGCTCTTCAAATTGAAAAAAAATAACACTGATTGCATAAAAATTACAGACGGTTTATCGAGACAAGGTACAAAAATAACTGACTTGATTTGAACTTGTTTTTGTTTCGTTCGTTCGTTCACTCGACTGGCGTTGTAAACAAAGGATTAGTGTTGCCATATAAAACCATCCCATATGTTTTTTTAAGTATAATATTTTACCATTTTTGAAACGTTTACCTATACAACTTTCCCGTATTGATATAATAAAATCAAATATACATTTATTCATATAAATAAAGTAATTAACATTTTTTCCCTATATTTTTATACCATATCATTAGATCGAAATGAGTTCAGTTCAGTTACCTAGCATACAACTATGAAATACTACCAACTACCACCGAGACCATAAACGCATAGATCGATCGTTTTTTTTTTTGAGATTACAAACGGCAGCGATTTGTATTTTTAATACGTGGGCTATATATACTCTTTGTACGCGGGTTATTATTTGGCTACTAAATATATATAATAGATGTATAGTAAATGTCTCAGGGGTATACATTCCAACGAATGGTAAAAATGTATTTTAACTGTTAGTCAACATGAATGGCTGTACATACATGGATGAAACTTACAATCATATTGATTACCTACTTTTTACTTAGGAAAAACACTGATGCTAGTCTACTACCTATACTATAAACATGAAAAGCTAGTAAATTAGGATGTAAGAGGTACTGATCAGATTCTAAAAAATCTATCACTAAAAGAAAGAAGAAACATTTTAATGTATAATAAATAAAAACACCATTGTAATGAACATATTTTATTAAATGCATTGATTAAACTACGCATGTTACGATTAAAAAATATTTACATGCAAATCATTATCAAGGCCAGAATGTGAGATTCTTCAATAAAATTATGTCGTTAGGAGAAAGTTTATTTAAAACAATAAGCTGATGCCATTTTAGACTCAGTCTTCATTTACCGGGATCGTGTTCCGATCTACTGCCTCATACCGAAGCTCCAAGAATCAGAAATTTATCTTTCATCCGAACATTACTGACATTGTGCGGCCGGTGCGTAAAATTAATGTATAACTAGGTACGTTAAACATCAATAATATACCCAATTACAATAGCACAACAGAAAACTTAACATGTTAATTGTGATTTTATTGATTATTACATAATTACATAATTTCATACTCTACTCTAAAACTATAACAAAAAGACTTTACCATAAACGCATTTGCTTACGTACTAAAAAAATAAACATGTCAAAAAACTAAGAACATTAAATTCATAGAAAAAAATGAAATTTAATAAATTATACCAAAATGGTACCAAATACCAAAATGGTATTTTCGCAAATGTAAAATGGCAATACAGAGGGTTAATAGCGTTACTAGAGACATCTTCTGTAGCCATTCGAAGAAAGCAAAGCTCTATGTTGATGAAAAGCTCAAAACAAGAACTGATGATAGAATAATGGTTGTATGTTAAAGTCTTCACAATAATTAACATATTAAAGAAATAAATATATCTTATGAATAATAGCATTGCTACTTTAATTATGATGTGTTCTATTATAACTATTCAGGTAGGAATAGAACCGATTATACAACAAAATGTATTGATAGGTGTAAAGGCCTGTCTTTTTATTAGGAATAATTCGCGATAACATATAGACAAATGTCCTATCATTCTTTAGGCAACTTTACTTTGAAAAAGCTCTGTATGGATGTCTGTTTCAAATTATCAGGAGTTTTCTCCTGTTTAACATATTTCCTTTTTAAAGGAGTAACATCTTCATCCGGCATAGCTAATACATCCGTCGATGGAACATCATTGTAATATTTTAATACACATTGCTTCAATTTTCTCTCCATTTTCCTTTTTTTAACCTTCTTCATTTTCTTAATTTTTAAATCCACCTCCTCTGATTTCCATTTAATTTTAACTTGTATATTTTTATTACGAATCGATAACTTCGTTTTTAATTTTTTCTTTATTTTATTCTCTTTCTGAGTACTAGACATAGTGAATTTAATATTGCCTCTGTTTTTATTTTTCTTTTTCTTGTGCACCTCTTTTACCTTTTTCTTTCTTGAATTTTCATCTAGCTTCCTTTTCTTGCTGCCACCTTTCTCAGTATCTAATTTTCTTTTGATACCACCTTTTTCCTTTTTTATGGTCGCGTCTTTAGCAAAATCGATGGCCGTGCGTATTTTGCTTTCAATACAGTCTGTTTTAATGTGCTTATGGTTAAAATTACACTTATATCTATCGACTTCATTCAAATATTGATTTTTAAAGCTTTCCAAGTCCATATCAATGTTGCTATTTTTTAATTTCTCTTTATCAGACGGGCTGAATTTGAACGCGCATTTATTGGGTTTAATAGGAGTTTCCAGAAGTAACTTCTGCTCTCCAGTTTGTATATTCTCCATTTTAATAACGTCAATATTAACTACTTCGTCGTTTGCAGATATTTCTAAGCTCGAATCATTTTGAATGTCGACAGTTTTAAGTTTTTTTGGCGTATCGATTATTTGTGGTTCATATGGTATCTTCGCACATGTATCAGATAATTCTTGTTCAACGTTTTGCTCTGTTATTTCAGTAATAAGTTCTAAATTTGGTTTATCAATATCTTCTTGGATTCTCTTCTGTGGACTTACTTTAGGTGATCTTGAGTGGTGATTTAAAGATTCTGAAGCTTCTTTGACTATGTGTTGTAAATGTATCTGAAAACAATAGTTACTCCTATTAATTAAAAGCATGAAATATGTATAGATCTGTGTTTGGCCACAATCTCACCGTGGTCAGTGATGATGTGGCCGATGATGAATCTAGAAGAGACATGGCTCTCAAGTGCAGCTGTCCGAACACACCGGAAGGTGCTTGGCGACGGTTTTTAAACATGAGGGGTAGCCAGCCAGGCGGGTACTACAAAGTACCCTACCACCGTGCTATGGTTTCCTTCAACGAAAGCTCAAGTTCATTGTAGAATTGGAACCCACAACCTTTAACACTTGTTCAACCTATTTTAACAAATATATAATTAAAATTACCTCAGAGACCAGCTCCTGGTTATTGGAACATTTCTTGGGTGAGTGCCATTCTTTCAGTGGCTCCTTCTGTTTATTTTCTTTCAATAATGTTTCGAATAAGCCGTCCAGTAAATCGCTGTAATGTAAAATGTTTAGAATAAAATTTGATTTGGAATTGCTAAATGACCAATTTGTTCATACCAATCAAATCTGTCGCCACCTTTCGGTGTTTTCCGACAGTTGCACTTGAGAGCCAGTTCCCTTCTAGGCTTTGTGTGCTTACCACCATCGACCACATCATCACTGACCGTAGTGAGATTGCAACACGGGCCTATAAAGAGAAAAAACAAAATAGCATATATTGGCCAAGTGCGAGTCGGACTCGCACACGAAGTGTTCCGTACCATCGTACATGTATTTTGTTTTCATTATAGCAGCAGAAATATACATTCTGTGAAAATTCTTACTGTCTACCTGTAATGGTTCACGAGAGCCCGCTGACAGACGAACGGACGGACGGACAGCGGAGGCTTAGTAATAGGGTTCCGATGATGATAAAAATCAAAAGATCAAAATGTATAAAAAACACGAGTTGTTCTTACTTAGAATAGACAGAAGACTTACTTAACAATCCTCTTTTTGACACACAACGGCTTCGGCTTTTGGCATTTCCTCCTCACCACCTCAAGTACTTGGTTGTCCAGCTCGATACTCTTCAAGCCCATAGTGTGGATCTTCTCATGCAAACCTTGCTGGAGTAACTTGATCGGCGTGGTTTTGTTCTCTATGCTTTTTAGAGGGCTGTTATCTGTGTACCACAGTCTGACGAAGCCCGCATCTGGTTTTCTTGGTGTCTTCAGATTGAGATCATGACGGCTTGAATGTAGATCTGGAGATAATTATTTTTCTATGTATTAGGCATGTGTTTGACCATAATCTCACCGTCAGTGATGATATGGCCGAAGGTATTAAGGACACAAAGCCTAGAAGGGAACTGACTCTCAAGTGCAGATGTCGATACATACTGGTAGATGCTTGGCGACAGATTTTATACTTGTATGCCAGGTTGGTACTACAAAGTACCCTACCAACGTGCTATGGTCTCCTCGCAATGTTATCTTCGCCTCTTAAGCTCGTAGGATTCGAACCAGCGAACGCCACGGCATTCGTAGTCACTACCAGCTATTATTGGCTTAAATTGGGGTAGTATCCTATCCATGTGAGAGTTTGAAAGTTAATCTTTACATAGTATAAAATGAAGTCGCTTCCGCTGTCTATTCGCTTAGCTCTTTTAGACTACTCAACAGATTTTAATGCAGTTTTCAGCAATAGTGATTCAAGAGGAAGGTTTATAATATAATACCTATATATTATAGTACAGGAAAGCCGAGTAAAGTCGTGCGAAGCCGGGGCGGGTCGCTAGTGTTTGATATTAGGATGTTTGTGGCCATACATTTTAGGCGATGATAGCTCAGTGGTAGTGACGTCGGATGCCGCGACGAAGGTCGTGGGTTCGAATCCTACAATGAGCTTGAGCTTTCGGTGAAGGAAAACATCGTGAGGAAACCATAGCACGGTGGTAGGGTACTTTGTAGTACCCGCCTGGCTGGCTACCACCCTCAAGTTGAAAATTTGTCGCCAAGCACCTACCGGTGTGTTCCGGCAATTGCACTTGAGAGCCAGTTTGCCTTCTCGGCATTGTAACAGGTCAGCAACACATTGGCAATATCTCTGGTATTGGTGGGCCGTATGCTTGCTTGCTACCTTAGTAGTATAAAAAAAAAAAATAATACACGCAATAACGACAACGGATTTACATAAAACTTTGCACATAAATACTTTTGCACATTATTTTTGTACGCTGAGAGGTTCAAAATGGCGTACAGGATCCATAGTTTCAGTGCTCGTATAATACCGGTTGTAATACGCAGTTTTATGTAATTATAATATATAATAATAAGTTATATTATAATAATAAGTTACTTACTTGTAATTTTATTTGATGCCACAGCAACATTTTGAGCCGAAGAACTGGGTGCACTGCAATATAAGTTAATATTAAATAAATAAATATCCTGGGACATTGTTCACACACGGTTATCTGATCCCAAACTAAGCAGAGCTTGTACTATGGACAACCAGATAACTGATATACTACATATACTACTTTTTTTTGTGTAAATACATACTTATATAGATAATTACACCCAGTAAGTATATATTTAAATCGTCATTAGTGATCCTACAAAATTTCAGGTGCCTGAGCACTACCATTACGTCTTATTGACACAGTATAAAGCGAACAGATTTGTTTTGTTTTTAAATTATCCTATTGTTTATTTTTTATTGTTTCCTAATCAGTTACAATAAACTTCCCTGTTGGTGGAGACAAATAAAATGTCTTTCGTTCTTTATTTTTCTTTCTTATTTATTAAGGAGAGTAAAGCCACATGCTATACATACATATTATGTGCAACTCTTTGTTTGGTCCGTCGCAGCGACATCCTGCTCGGCATTATGGGACCGCTGGGTACCGCCCTCACGTTCTGGCTCTGTTCTGCTAATATAACTGAAAAGTAAATTACAAATTAACTAGTTGTTCCCCGCGGTTTCACTCGCGTTGACGGGATAAAAAGTAGCCTATAACCTTCGGGGATAATGTAGTTTCCTATTAGTGAAATAATTTTTCAAATCGGTTCAGTAGTTTCGGAGCCTATTCAATGCAAACAAACAAACAAATCTTTCCTCTTTATAATATTAGTATAGATATAATAGATAAACCGGGTGGATAAACTAATATTTTTATAACAACCGCATCCCTATGATAAAAATGTAGCCTATATCACTAGGGGATAATGTAGCTTCCTATTAGTAATCGGACCAGTAACTCCGGAGATTACCTTCAACATACGAACAAACAAACTTTACCTCTTTATAATATTGTATAGATCAGGAGTTCCCAATCTTTATACTGCGACTCCTACACGTTGTAATTTTTTTGGGGCCCCTTTGTTAAAGAAGAACCTATGCAAAATCAAAACTCGTTTATTCAGTTTAGGCCCTAATAAGTCACTTATGAATGTTAAAAGTTACAGTTTTACAATAGACTCTACTACCGGTTCGGAATACACTTTAACTGAGAAGACTGCATGGAGTGTAAACTATCGTAAATATATAAACTAATGTTTATGAAATTGGTAGGTAGGTTTATTTTATTTTCCATTTTGTGACAATCCTGGCAAGTCTGCCTGCGACAGCGTAAGCATTTAAGGGTGAACCTTCGTTTGGAGCGCGAAATTAAAATTTTATCAAGTTTTTTGCAAATTGCAGCTCAGTTATAGGTCGTAACTTATCAACATGTTATTTGCGAGAAGAATGGTAGTATATTTACTGATTAATAACAAAAGAAATCATCAACATATTCCTCCAAGGTATATTAGTAACATTTTCATGAAATAGTCGTATATGTCAGTAATATACCTTGGAGGAATATGTTGATGATTTCTTTTGTTATTAATCAGTAAATATACTACCATTCTTCTCGCAAATAACATGTTGATAACTTACGACCTATAACTGAGCTGCAATTTGCAAAAAACTTGATAAAATTTGAATTTCGCGCTCCAACCGACGCCTCCACCTTAACACGGGCGGCGGCACCGACAACAAACGCGATTCTACACTGTAGAGAGAATATAATTACACTGTGGACAGAACACTGTGTCTGTTCTGTTTCTATGCATTAGCGAGACTTGATTCGTCATTGCATTCACACATACTGAAAATAGTATATCGCTTTCATTTTCGTTATTATTACTTGTCCCACTCTGTACCTGTACTTGACTCTTTTCTTTATACCTTGTTGTATATTTTCAGCCAGCAGGTCCATGTCTTTAGGCGCAGCAGGTAGGCAGATCCGGCACACGTGCCTCCCCCCCACCGCGCCCTCCCCCCCCACCGCGCCGCACTCCGCGTGCACTCCAGTACTACCGCACAGTATACACAGCTTTATGTCCCATGCGCTGTAACAAATAATTAAATGTGATAACATCTAAATTTGCCTGTCTGTCTGTTTCGATTAATCACAGGACCGATTTTGTAATTTCAATAGCTCACACTTATACCAATAAGGAATAATTTAGGCTACTTTTATTTTAGACAAAGAATTAGCGATACTTAGAAAGGTATCCTGAATCATGGACCGTATGCTTTTTTGCAGACTTTAGGGTATAATAATTAACTTTAAAAATAAAACCGGATAAGTGGGAGTCTAACTCGCGCATCGAGGGTTCCGTAATTTCCTGTTACTCTAAATACCATAGACTTCTTTTTTTTAGTAGTTTCAGAGATAAAGAGGGGGAGAGAATGGTCAATTTTAGCCTCGTAAAAAAATTAATAAATTTTGCTCACCCAGTGTCTGCATCATGGTTCCTCCCCATAGGACATTTACATTGTTCAGCATCACATGAAATTGCCCTCTCATAGATCTCAGCGAATGCGTTCTGTTCTAACTCCCAGGCTGCATCTCTGTAATATAATAGATAAGAATTGACACACACTAAAATAAGACCACAATTTTTTTTTTAAGAGGACAAAAATTAGACCACAAACATACCATATATGCACATTACAGAACACCGAAGACGTGATAGTTAGTGACGTCGGATGCCGCAACGAAGGTAGTGGATTCGAATCCTACAATGAGCTTGAGCTTTCGGTGAAGGAAAACATCGTGAGGAAACCATAGCACGGTGGTAGAGTACTTTGTAGTACCCGCCTGGCTGGCTATCTACACTTTGTAAATGGAACCCACAACCTACAGTCATGGCGGTATCTGACATCGTCGCAAAGAAGTACTTTCAACTTACCTGTCGGGTACATAATATCCTTGGGTAACCACCGCTTGGTAGAAGTTATCCTTGTCATTGCAGAGTGGACATTTTAGGTAATGCATGCCGGCACTTAGAGCCATGCGCTGAAACAAATTAAAATATAATTATCTATATAAGTATGTATTTACAAAAAAAAGTATTATATGTAGTATATCAGTTATCTGGTTGTCCATAGTACAAGCTCTGCTTAGTTTGGGATCAGATAACCGTGTGTGAACAATGTCCCAGGATATTTTATTTATTTATATTTAAAATAAACTGTAAGTATATTGTTAAGATATACAGGTTGATTCTGGGAGGATATTAATAAATAAATAAATATCCTGGGACATTGTTCACACACGGTTATCTGATCCTAAATTTCGTTATTTCCTTTTGAGGTATGGAACCCTGAAATAGATTTACCTGCAAACAGCTCCTATGAAACCAGGCGTCTCGAGCGCAGCATGGAGGCCAGAATGTCTGTATTGTTGGGTACCCATCCACTTCTTCATAACATATTACACAGACAGATCCTGTCTCTATGCTGTCTGTGTCTGTAAATACATAGAAAAATTGTAAACATAGTTAATTACGGAGGTTGCAGCCAGATGTTGCAAAAACATACAAAATTTATTTATTTAATTAACAAAAACAATAATCTTTGAAATAAACTAAAAACTACTTAAATAAAAAGGAAAAAAGTCGCTGTCAGAAGGAATGTTAATACTAGCGGCATTGCCACGTTGGACGGCAATGCTGATTCACTGACCCAAGTATACGCCAGCATTTGGTCACGAAAATTTGACAAAATAAATCTGGTTTCCATAGTACAAGCTCCACCTAGGGATCTGATACCATCAGTGTGAGGATATTATTATTATTAGAAGAATGGATAAGAATTAAAGGTATTAATAGCTAACATTAAAAGAAACCCCGACACTCACATAGAAAATTGGTCATAATTTTCAAACGGCTGAGCGGATTTTCTTGAAACACTATTGATTAAGACACCTTTCACACAAAAAATCTAAATCAGTCCATCTGCTCAGGAGTTATGATGCCACAGACAGACAAGTCCAACATATAATAACACCCCATCGTTTTTGCGTCGGGGGTTAAAAATAATTGCTTTTATTTTTATTTAGAGGAATAAGACTTACCATCACTAACTGCGTTCTGACTCAGCTCTTTCAAAGTATTAAAGTTACTATGTTTAACACTTTTCTTTCTATCTATATTCATTCTCCGTTTAGCGTTAACCATAATATTATCCGGAATCGATTGTTTTGGAGCATGTTGATTGCAGAATGATCTGGAAATAATATGTATGCATAAAGAAACCGGCAGTACTAAGCATTATTATCAACAATAGGGTAGTTGACTGACACATCAAATCAGCTACTTTTTAATAAATGTCAAAACGATAGTTTATAAGGAATTTTGTATGAAATATTACACTATGACGTCATAGTTTCACAGCATCAAATCATCTACTCTTAGTGGTTCCACTGGTAATTAAAAATCATAAAAAGCATTAAATGTACAACATATTTGATATCTCCACGTGTTTTTAGATGTTTTATGAATTGGTTAGTGTTTGGTCATTTATTTTTGACAGTGTCAACTACCCTATTAATTTATTCCGAAACAGTGGTAGAGTCTATTGTAAAAATTTTAACTATCAACCTTCATAAGTGCCTTATCAGGGGCTAAATTGAAAAAAAAAAGGCAGAGCATATTTATCCTTCTACGAAAATATTACTACCAAAAAAAGAGAGGGTCTATCCAATATTCAAGCCAAGGGATGAAATAGGAAAAAAACGAAAGGTAGCAAACTGTATTGAAACCACTGTCTACCTCTCTATATAGAATCTATAGCTAAACGGTATTATTACGCATCAGGTCAAAATACCTTTGTTTTTTACAGTCTGAGGTCTTGCTGAATTTAAATCTCTTTTTAAGTGCCTAAAACAGTGTTAAAATTACATTCAAAGTTCATGGGTTCGATCATAAGATCATAACGTATGACAAACTTATGTATGTGAGTATGTCATGCAGTTTTTTACTTCTCCTGTACAATTTAGTTATACCTTTTTGTTCGCCACCTCCTCATATGATATCAAAATAAACATATTTCCTCTTATTTACCATACTTGTAAAAAACAAATATGACTCACTTATAATTCCCATAGAACAATGAGATAGCTTGCCTCTCCCGGCCGCATGGCAAGTGAAACTGTTTCTTGCACTGGCTGATGGAACATCCTAAAGTTGCTCCCATACGACCACAGAATGAACATCTCTGTAATCATTCAAATTAATATAAGTAATTAGTCCATTCCAATATTTGTTATAGCTTCATTTACAGTCCAGTTGGCGCAGTTGGTTAAGACACAGGTCATAGATTCAATTCCCATCCAGACAAACATTTGTATGCATGAACAAGTCTGTTTGTTCTGAGTCTGGGTGTAAATATCTATAATAAGTAAGTATTTACAAAAAAAAGTAGTTGATGTAGTATATCAGTTATCTGGTTTCCATAGCACAAGCTCTGCTTAGTTTGGGATCAGATAGTGTGTGAAGAATGTTCCAGGATATTTTTTATTTATTTAGATCCATAAAAAAACTGCTTTTAAAAAATGTTTCTTATTTTTTTTCAGTTTAAGAATATTGTACTGGTGGTAGAGACAAATAAACTACTTTATTCGCATTAACCAGACCTTATTACTTATCAGAGCTTAAAGACTATACTGAATAAATGAGTTTGAGTAATTTGAATTGCCAATAATAAGAGTTTGTTTGTTTTAATGTGCTAATTTTTGGATCTACCAGTGGGATTCATAAAAATCTTTTGCTAATAGGAAGCTCCATTATCCCCGAAGGTTATAGGCTCTTTTTATGCTGGGAATGTGGGTGAAACCGCGGTGAAGGCTAGTCTATTATATAATAAATTTCTTTATGTGTGGTGTCAGGAATTTTAGGGGTATTTTTTTACACTATTTTTTTTAAGTAAAAATAGACCATGTTTCATAGTTGATAGGTATAGTTAGTGTAGTTCATAGGTATTGGTAAAAGATTTTTTTAAATCCATCCAGTTGTTTTTAGTTTATTCATTATGAACAATTATATAAAAATCTTTTCTCTTCAAAAAGTCAGATGTGAACACAAATACAATTTTAATTAAAATGTATCTTAGATAGAGATCAAATGGTCAAATGTTAAATGGTGTTAGTAAAGAAAGACACAAAACAACAGTTAGCTTTTAAAACTAGGTACTTACATGTTTCTTACTCCTCTCAGCTTCTGCTACAATATCTGCATACAGGAAGCCAAAGAGGCCATCTTCATCCCTCCCTTTTTGTACCAAACAGGATGAGAGTAGCTGAAAATATAAATTAAAATGGTTACAGTCAAAGACAGGTGTTCATAGAAGCTGGAGGAGAACTTTGTCAGCCAGGGTCTTATATTTAAGTATATATTTTGTATAAATACAGTATAGATGTAATAAGGGCTTCTTTATTAACACTGAGTTCCGAGAATTCCAGGAACTGGTGTTCTTCAACCATATAAAGATATATTGGTAACCTAACCTGAAGTATGGTAAAACAAACATTTTACATAAAAGTATTGTCTACCAGTTAATAGATCATGGCCTTAAAGGAATCACAAGGTAATTGCCAACGGGATTTGCCTGTTTGAATAAATGTTTAGAGAGAGAGTACAGAGTAATAAGCTCTCAGACACGAGTTATACTTACTACACAAAAATAGTGGCATTGTATATCCCCAATGGCATATAACTTCCCATAAATAACTTCATCGTCCACTTTCCGCTGGCAAAATATACAGGGAGCTTTATTTCCAGTCACAAGTTTAGCCAAGAGTTCATTCCTATGAATACTGCCATTCTTTTTAGGTGCCATGGCTTTGTATTGAACTCGATTTATTCACTATCACTTATCACATCATGCACAAAACTAACTGTAGTTTTCAAAATAGAATATTAATTTCTCAATAATAACGTTTACAACGTAAAACTACACCATTTCTTATCAATTTTATACCACAAAACTATAAATGGTGGGAAAACGAAACACTAACATCAAACATGGCGGGAATTTGATATTTTAAATATACGTTCAGAAACATTCAGAAATCCGAACAGCAGGGCTATTGCGTATCTCAATTGACAGCTCATAGTGATGATCACTATGCAAAGTGTACAACCATGAACTGTCAAACGTCCATTTTCGTATTCGCTAACGTCAGTGATCAACTAAGATGACGTCATGAGCACCGAGACTCGTTGATAGCCACCGTAAAGTTTTTTGACAAGTGTTTGCGTATCGATAAAGTAAAAATTGCGATTGCGTACGCATAGTGGACATCAAATCATTACATATTTGATGATCACTTCAATTGCTGAAAGAAACTACTAAAGAGCAGTGTTTTATAGATCGTAAGTGATAGTCACTATAATCCGGCAGTTTTTAATTTACATGTTTAACTACTAAAAGTAAAGTGATTTATGACTATTTGATTTTTTTGTGTTACATGCTAAGTAAATCGACCTCGCGAGTGATTATTATTTATTATTAAAGTCTTTAGACTTATTTACAAGTGTTATAACGTTTTGATGCCTATGATGATATCATATGGTGATTGTGGAAGAAGAAAGGAGAAAGTGTCCTAAAAATTAAGAGACGACGCTTGCGCGACACGAGTGAGCCAAATGCCAATGCAATTGCCAGAGGATGAGTTAATTGCGAATTTCGGTTTCCAATAGATGTTAGAAGAACTCACTTGCCTGTCACAAAACGAAAAACTGCCATTCGTAATGAATTAAAAGTAAGTGTACCTATTTTCTTCAGTCAGTCATAAGTTATTTACATGTTTATTAACCCCAATCATTATTTAGAATTCAATTTATCACAAGAAATTTGTACTTCTACATCTAATTTCAATGTTTCTTGTCTTCATGAAGTCGCCAATGCACTCAAGAATGAAGTACATAAAGTTTCCTTCAAATCAAACACAAAGAGAAATAATTATGAGAGAATATGTATCATTAATTACTGAATAATAAGAATCATTAAAAGCTTGTGGTCATTATTTATAAACAGTCAGTGCCTTTACATAATTTAACTATGCTTACTGTTTCTTTTTCAGTTTTATGGAAAAAAATGGATTTCCAAGAATTGTTGGGTGCTTTGATGGTACTCATGTAGCTATAATCCGCCCTATTGATCAAAGGGAGACATATTTTAATCGGAAAAATTGCATCATTTGGAGATGCATCACATGATTCTTTTGTATGGAACCAATGCCCGATAAAACCTCTGTTAGAAAGGTTACAAGATAGTGAGTTGCTGTTGGCTTCTTGGTATGTATATTATCTAAATAATAGAAAATCCAAATAGAATATACTAATTATAATTAAAAAAAAATATATTAAATTAAATCCTCTCTCATAAGAGAATGGTATGCCACTCTAGACTGACAGACCAGTGATTCATACATGTTCGGCATATCATAAAAATTATGAATACCTACTTATCATATATTTTACACATTTTTAATTGTCACCTATTTTTTTTTGTAGGAGATTCTGGTTATGCTCAACGACCTTGGATGATGGTGTTAACCCTGGATCTCAGTTCTATACTGATCTTCACTGTCGCGTCAGAAACACTGTGGAGCGTTGCATCGGGGTACAAAAAGCGCGTTGGCGATGTTTGTTGGCACACAGAGTACTTCATTATGACCCAGTTACTGCTGGGAAGATAATGAATTCCTGTGTCGTTCTGATGCTAGTGATCAACAGCACCAAATAGTGACAGTGGCGGCTATAGTTGAGAGAATATATGTGGAAAATAAAACTTAATTTCATTTGATTTTTATATGTCAATGGGCTTTTAATTACAACCAATTTAACCTTTAGTAATCCAACTAATATACCTGAATAAATTAAAATTAAACTAAAATATATATACAATGTTAATCGCCGCCTGCATTTTATATTTTAATTAGGTATTTTATTTTAGGATAGGAATATATTAGAATTTATAGTTTTTCATACATAATTTATTAATACTGGAACTTAAAGTAAATGTATGCATAACCTGTAAACAATAATAAAAAAATACTAATTCACTTTGTAAGCAAGCTAACTCCGCCGCCGAGAATGTTGAAATATGAACTCAAGTACTATATCCTCTTTGTATGAACCTATTTACCGCCAAAAAAGTAAGACTTCAGTCACAAGTGTCATTATAAACCGTTCAAATGAAATATTCATAAAAGCGTACCAAATAAACGCTCCCAAGGAGATATTTAAGTTAGCCGCATAATGTCGATAACATCATAGTGCTGTCAAGAGGTGTGTTGATAGACACCGTAATCAGCCGATAGGCACCGTAATTTGATAGTCACCGAGCGAGATACGTAATACCAATATTTTGTCATTCTCGGTTGACATCGAATTTCGGTTGACATCAAAGTGCGGTTGACATCAAAGATAGTCAATAGCCAGGTTAGTCGACTTATATAGAAACAATAATTATAATTATAATGATGATAGTTACGTTACAAAGATGAATATTTTTTTGCTACCAGTGTTAGGAAGAATTAAACGATAGATCTTTTTTTTCATTTGAGCTTTAGGGTTAAGAATTTATGGGAGTTGGCAGCCCTGTACTACACAGTTGTCAAACAGCGGTTCTACCGCGTAAACACCAACCAACTCACAGAGTACTTTGTTATTTAATTTAAAAACCATCTTTAAGAGAGGTCAGGAGAGAGGATATTTATAGCAAACAAAAGTTGAGTCACCGACAGAGTTTTAAGGTGGAGGGAGACGTTCTAAATTAGAACTTCCATTCTTCTTTGAATTTCGCGGGCTACCGTTTTCACAAGTGTATGGCGCTAGCATAGCATGTAGATTTACAATAGTTGAAGTCAGCCGCAGGTCGGGTCCACACAAAGAGTACATACATGGTCCACACGAGGAGAGTAAAATGGAACTCTAAGAGAAAGTAATTGTCTATGGTGAATATTATATTAAAATTATGAGCAATTAATCAAACAAAATAGCAACACTAAAATTAAAAACGTCAAAAAAATATTAAAAGCCGCAAAGGCGAACGTAGTTTTTAATTTATTTTTATTGTTATTTGTTTAATTATTGTTATCAATAACTCTAAAGGAGTGAAACAACCATCATTTTGTCTAGTCTTTAAAATACATTACAACTATAGTAATTTTAGCTTGCAATTCCAAAGGGGTGTCGAGTTTATCGTGCCATTAAATTGTTGATGAACGATCCTTTGTTGTTTCGAAGATCGTTTTTGTGTCTGTTATGTGAAAATATAGGAAACTACTTGTGTGAAACACTTCTTTTATCTATTTGAAACGTATCCGTGCCCATTTTTAAACGAAGGAACGTGGAAAAGTAGCTGAAACAGCTCGTTGAAGTGTGTCTGTCGACTAAAATAATTTCGTAACATACACTGTTGTTTTACAGTCTCAAATATGGCTATGTTGCTTAATTCTCGTCGCGAAATCCTCTGTGAGACATCACTAATCAAGGAAATATGGATAAATATCCAATAGGATTCTTATAAGTGAATTTATTGGAGCAAAATGTCTACCATGCAAGAGGGCCAAGCCATTTGGTCGATATCTGACGATACCCCCGATTCCAAGTATGAGAAATGTCGTAATATCACTGAGGAGATCTATAAGAGGATAAATATAACATTTCAAATAAAAAAATTGGAGGGAACGCAAAGTGAATTGTCAGATAATAGGTAAGAATACTTTACAAAATAATTAAAAAAGTAACAATACTTGTATTGTAATTTTCAAGGTCTTGTCATGAACCTGTATTTCTCTACAATTGTTTAACGCAGAACAAACTAAAGAACTTGTTGATGATTGTAACAGGTTCTTAATTGTAGTATAATGCTTAATTTATATCAATGTTTACTGTATTCATATTATTTTTTCTTATAAGAATCTTTTAAGTATGTTATTACAACCCTTTACATTGCATTTTATGTAAATAAAACCTCTTTTTTTGGTTAAAATAATACACTCAGTATGAGGTGTACTTATTTTATACTAGTTCCCTGCGTCTTCACTCTTGTTCCCTAGATATAAAATAGTACAACCTTCAGAGATAATTTAGCTTCCTATTAGTGAAACAATTTTTCAAATTGGACCAGTAACTCCAGACATTAGCACAAACAAACAGAGTCTTCAGCTTTTTTATTAGTATAGATTTATGTGACCAAATTGATTAGCTATTCAACTTTATTTCAGTGACCAAATAGACAGTAATGAGCTGAGTAATGAGACTGACTTATTTGCATGCGACAAGAGTGACAGCATTTCAAGCAGCACGGAGGCAGAGAAGCCAACGGCAACCTGCGATAAGTTCATCAACAACAATAACAATGAGGAAATGAAAATTAAAAAGGCCATTGTTACTGTTTACAAGAGGCCTAAGAAGCGGTTAGTTACAGACTATAAGCTAACAGTCTTATTAATAAAAAAGTTACGAAACATCATATAGTTAAGTGACGTATGTTGGTCGAAAGAGTGAGACAGAGGACACTATAACACTGATTTAGTTAAATAGTGTTTATGAATAAGGGGGTTGGAATATAAGCTTAGACTATAAGCTTATAGTCAGCTGTTGAATGAACAAAGAACAGGGTACATCATTCAAAAAACAAATAAGTTTACCTACTGTTGTGATGAATGAACACTCTTTCTGCCTCTGCAGTGGTCATGGGTAGTTTTTACTATGTATAGACCTGTGTTTGACCACAATCTCGTTTTTAGTGATGAATGTGGCCACGGAGCCTTGAAAGGAACTGGCTCGACAGTGCAGCTGTCGGAACACACCGGAAGGTGTTTCGCGAAAGATTTTCAACTTGAGGGTGGTACCCGGTACTACAAAGTACTCTATCACTGTGCTATGGTTTCCTACTAGCTGTTCCCCGCGGTTTCGATCACATTCCCGAAATAAAAAGAGCCTATAACCTTCGGGATAATGTAACTTCCTATTACTGAAAGAATTCAAATTGGACCAGAAACTCTGTAGATTAGCGCGTTCAAACAAACAAACTCTTCAGCTTTATTATTAGTATATAGATGTAAGGACATTCCATGAAAAAGTATTAATTCGACTCCAATAACTGCTTTCACAGATTCAGAAAGCGAGTAAAGAAGCGTCAAACTAAGACCAAGAGTGACTCGGATGGGTCGAGTGACGAAGCACCCCTCAGCAGGATCATCGAATGTCCCGGGAAAGTGAAGAGTGAGGTGTGTCCCAAGAGCGAGTCGCCAGATAATGTAATGGGGGTTCCCAATATCATTATTATAACTAAAGGTAAGGTCGATATTTTTACAAGCTTTTTTATAGTTGTCATCAAATCTTGCAAGTTCAATTTGACCCACTTACCGGTTTCCGATTGAGCTGAAATTTTGCATACACATGTATATCGCGTGACAATGCAATATTATGATGACATGAAGCTGATCTGTTACAGCATATCCAGTTTAAAAACCAGATTCGAAATCGCCCAATAAACGATGGAAGTGTCACAGGACACCTCACTCAGAAGATTACACCTCCAGACTAAAGTCGGCCAAAGAAGTCGCTCGTTGTTAAAACAAACAGATCACTATGAAAGACTTTAAACATAAGAGAAAAAAAATGGAGCTGATCTAATGCTGGAGTTGGAAGGTGGCGATAGGAACTCCGCAATAAAACGACGCAACCCCATATTTTAAAAATCATTCTGTATATTAAAAAGTTTATTAGTATACACACCCTGTACTATATAGAACGTAGCTTGGTTGCCATGTTGGAAAAAACCTTTGTATATAAATTTAAAGTGTTGCTATTACAGATCTGAAACCAAAAATCAAATCGCCAGAAAGAAAAGATAAACCAGTGAATCAGACCGAAACCAAAACCCAAGAGGCCATAGTGTCAGACTACACCATAATGAAAGCCATAGACAATGATGCGAAGTCTATGGGCAAAGAGAAGAATCTGGAATGGAAGAATTGTACCATGTGTAGTCTTTCTTTTCGTGGTGAAAGAGGATTGAGGTAAGTACCAGCCTAGCTAGCTACCACCTCTAGTTGAAAATCTGAACAGCTGCCCTTGAGAGCCTGTCTCCTTATAGGTTTTGTACTTACCAAGTTCGGCCATGTCATCACTGACCACGGTGACACTGTGATCAAATATTCAAAGTAAAACATGGTAAATCTAAATATTATAAGAAAATATTATCTATCAACGCACAGCTCAAACCACTAGGCAGATCGGGCTGATAATAGGGGTGATGACTAAAAAAATCGAATTAGTCCGTCAGTTAGTTACCAAAAAATATTGGACACATGTTTTTTCATTATTACCTAAAACAAAAAATAATTAAGATACAGTTCGTTAAAATTTCACGTGACGTCACGTCTTGGTAGACTTTTTACAGAGAGATGACGTCACAACCCCCACTCCTGAATTTAGATGCGACTTATCTTTGTAATTTTTTATTGATTCTATCAAAAAATTTAAAATACGTATCCAATATTTTTTTATAACCCAACTGACGGACTAAATAGATGTAATTATTTTTTACCCAGTCATCATCCCTATTGGCATACTAACTGTTATGACCCTACGACCGCTAAGAAAGGATTTTTGAAAATTCAAACCCTAAGGGGGTAAAATAAGGAAAGGAAAAACCGCGGGGCGGAAAGCTAGTTAATAATAAAGGCTTTCTTATTTCTAGACGACATATGACAATGTCGCATATAATAACTACAGAAGATGAAAAGAAATCCAGTAAAACCGAGCAACGAGATAAAACAATTTAAATTGGGTAATGTTTACAATGATCCGTTACCATTTTGACCGGTCAATATAAAAAGTAACCTAATTTTAGTTATTTCTTGTTTTGCTACCAAACTGTCGCAATATTACACTATAGTCTAATTCAAAATATGCGGTAAAAATGTAAACAAATTGAGAAATCTTTTGTTAACTTGGATTCTTATTAGAATCAGTATCTTTAGACAAGGCTGGCCAAACTGTTTTCTAGGCAGGTTGAACTCTTGATACACTGGTGATGGCGGGCCAGGATAACTAACGAAATCTAGCAATCAAGAAACTGCTGGCGACGGCGGAACTGCCGGAACTCCTTTGTGGTGAATGCAACCACATCACTTTATTCCTCTGTGACCACACCAAAGTATAAAACAAATGTTTGTTTACTTTTTTCCTCATTTATTTGAAACATACTTTACTGTCGATACAAACCCAGTGAGTCAAAATGGTAACTGTACCATACATTTATTATATTTATATATGTATAATAAATATACTTTTGTTAGATTAAACAGCTAGTTATATGATTTTTGGTAAATCACGAAAGATTTGAATGCAAGATGGATTTGTGTATGGTATAAGGAAAGCGTTTGATGTTTGCCGCTGTCATTTAGGAATAACCAATGCCTAGATCATCTATATGAATAAATACAATTAGAAGTGTATGTTTGTAATGTCAAAATATAATAGATTTTTACACATACGGTACTTATTTACCAAAAACTCATTTTTTAAAAATTTGGTCTGACTGTTTGTTCTGGCTAATCTCCGAAATGGCTAAACCGTCCTACACTAGGTTTTGACGTCTTTCACTGTGAGAAATCTTATTTTATAAGGAGTAACTTGGGTTATTTAGGAATCTATTGGCTTTTAACTATTAAATATATTTTTATTTAATTATTTATGAGCCCAGGATATATTGTATGTATGAACATGTCTGTTTGTCCTGTGTCTGGGTGTAATTTTCTATAAGTATGTATTTATTTACAAAAAAAAAGTAGTATATTTAGTATATCAGTTATCTGGTTGTCCATAGTACAAGCTCTACTTAGTTTGGGATCAGATAACCGTGTGTGAATATCCCAAAATACTATTATTAATTCCGCCTATGTTGTGCCCTGGAAAAGGCATATATTAATGTGAGTCTAAAGCCTCGATGACACTGACTAGCTGTAGTTTTTAGCCACTGAGTTTGCGAGCAGCTTGTAAACTCGATCCGTGTCATTGAGCTTTTTTACAATCTGCTTTTGATTATCCGATTGTAAAAAAGCAGCTTGAAAAATAGAAAGCCATTCGATGGCGTGTTGGACTGTAAGCTATTAACTAGCTGTGTGTCATCATCGCTACTAGTGAACTAGTTGCGAGCATCTTTGCGTTTTGTTAAAACAACACGTGGTTCCAACTAGCTGGCTAGTTCGCTACTGACTGAGCGAGTGGAAAGTTTTTGTGTCATCGACACTCGCTAGCTTTTAAACTCTCCGACTAGCAGCACGTAAACTAGCCCAGTGTCATCGAGCCTTAAGGTGGAGGCTTCGGTTGGGGCGGTAAATTCAAATTTTATATTACTGACATATACTACTATTTCATGAAAATGTTACTAATATACCTTGGAGGAATGTGTTGATGATTTCTTTTGTTATTAGTCAGTAAATATACTACCATTATTGTCGCAAATAACATGTTGATAACTTACAATTAGCAAAAAACGTGATAAAATTTGAATTTAACGCTCCAACCGAAGGTTTACCCTTAATACGGTGAAAATGAGGTAAAATAAGAACAATTCCTAAATTATAGCGGTAGACATCTCAAGGCAGGGTCTAAAGAATCTGTGATCTAGAATGGATATGTGATTGTAGTTAAGAATGTATGGTTACAATTGATTTTAGATTTACATTAAAAATATACCGGCCAAGTGCGAGTCGGACTCGCGCAAGGTTCCGTACCATTATCTTATCGTTTCCATATTACCTTTTGTCTGCCTGTTGCCTGGAAGAGCTTTTGCGATAAGGCCGCCTATATTGTTGTCACTATATTTTGTTTGTTTTTTTCTTTCTTTTTGTCCTATTTAAACAATAAAGTGTATTCTATCTATAAAAACGCCAAAAAAATCACGTTTGTTGTATGGGAGCCCCCTTAAATATTAATTTTATTCTGTTTTTTAGTATTTGTTGTTGTAGCGGCAACAGAAATACATCATCTGTGAACATTTCAACTAACTATCACGGTTCCTGAGATACAGACGGACAGACAGCGGAGTCTTAGTAATAGGGTGCCGTTTTACCCTTTGGGTACCGAACCCTAAAAAGATGGATAAATATATGCTAGTTCTAGGAATGCGCACGAACACGCCCTTAGAACTTTTACTAGTTAAAAATTTACTTTTTGAAATTCAAATTTTCCGCCTTTATTTGACATGTGATGTCAAAATTCTCATAGTTCCAATTTGGGTCGTTGATGGCGTTGTAAGCGTTGCTGCACGACGTCTCACGCCGTTTTACGGTGACGGCGTCGCGCCGTGGTGATGTGTCCGAGCTAAGGATGAGGGCCGCATTTTAAATTTCTAACGGATATTTTTTGCGTTAATTTATTACATTAATAAGTACCTATTATGATTAGCGCTTGAGACGTATGTCAATTGATTATTCTAGGACGTAGTTAAGCAGGAAACCACACATTGGTCAAAATAGAGTTAAGTATGCTATCGGACTTCTGAAGGTCGAATCTATCATGTAGTGAAAACCCTATTTTTAAAATGTACACTGACCCTTAAACCGTACCATAATATACACGGAAACTGTTTTTTTTTTTCGCTACCCCGTCCCAACTAACAGTATGAAGAGCACACTAAATGTATTCGCCGATTGAACTTCAAACGCCTATAACTCAAAGTGACTTTGTATGGTTTGTGTCCTTTCTGCTTAACTACGACCCTTTGTATTAATTATGTTCCTTATCAATAAGGATATTTGTCAGAAAGGAACCAATATATATTATTACCCGGCTGAGAGCCCTCTGCGCTCGCCGATTTGTCCGGTAAGGTTGTGTTGCCATCAGAGGCAACCAACTTTAGTCCTCTCAAAAAAAAAAAAAGTTCTATAATATTTTGAATGCAAAATAAATACATGGATAAATCGTAGGCGCTTGAAATTGACGTAATAAATTAAAACGCACGAAATATACGTTTGAAAAATCAAATTGCAGACCATCCACCTTAAGCTGTATATACAGGTTGGGGATATTGTGCAAGATTTTTTTATTGGTGCTATTTATTTATGGTTTAATTCATAAGTAACCTATGATCGTTACCAATTTTTGTAGTCGCTTAGTGTACTTTTTACGAGACCGTACTTTTTTTTTTTTTTACAAAATGTGAATCTAAAATCAATTGTGTTGAAAAGTGAATGTTTCGGCCGTTTTGGAGTACAAAATTCAATTTATAAATTAAAAAAACTTTTTAAAAATTCTTAGATATAATAATTGAAAAAAAAAACGGTAGTTTTAAACTTCTATCTAGTTGTTAAGAGTTTGAAACGAAGCATTTTTGAGGTGTTGTGTAATTAAAATAATGTTTAAGTGTGTTGCAATATTGAAAAAGTTAGAATTTAATTTTTTTACTTGTAAGTATGTTTTTTTACAATATGTACGGTGCTAAGTTTTATTTGATATAAATTTTATTAAAAGAGTGATTCGTTTACAATAGTTATACAGGATGTATCTGATCTGATCGCTATTATTTTGATAACAAGGTATTTATAAAGATAATTTTCAAGAAAAAAAAACGTTGAGAAATAAATTGTTGGTTATCATTTTTTTTTTATGTTTTAGATAGATACATCCTGTATAGAAAATATTACATAAAACTAGTCAAAATTCGATTAAAGATGTTTTTTTAAATGTTCCTTTACCCTGGTCAAAGTTTAATTATGGTATGAACTTCGCCAGTTATAATATTTGCATTCTGGTGTTTACAAACTAAAACTAATTTATCTAGTTCTAAGAAAAACATATTTTGTCACTGTCACATTAGTCATATATTTAGTCGATCAACTTTATTGCTCACGTCACGACTATTCCCCTTTTAATGACAAATAGCGTAGACTAATTTGACAGCTTTAAATGATTTTTCATCGTTTTTTAGTTTTTTGTGATGTGATTACAAGAAAAAAAGTCCAAATACTAAAACTCGACTACTTTATCTGCTCTAGAGGGCGCCATATTCAATTTAATGTGACGTCACATAGCTAGCCGCGGATGATCGAGACGATGAACGATACCTAATTTTTCAAATTATGTTAACAATTTATTAGGGAATAGACGAACATACATACCGGTCAAAATTGTAATCCTCCTTTTTGTTTCTCCGGGTTTTGTTAGTCGGGTAAAAATTAGTTTAGTTTGTAAATGTCAGAATGGATATCAATGATGCCGATTCTGTTGTTTACGAACTTAATTGAAATAAGTGATCGGACTAATCTGGCAGGACTAAAATATATTGCATCCCTTTCTTATATTTCTTATTAGAAAGAGATATAGTGAGATTAAATTTGTTTTAGTTCGTAAACAACTGAATCGGCACCACTATATTTTATAGAAACTTCAGTCCGGTTCAATTTTCTTGTAAGTTGGCTGTTTTGAGTCCTTACCACATTTTAAATTAATCGTATTACATATCAGTAAATTTGAACTCTAATTCCTATGAAATAAGGTGCATTTGTCGAAAGCGCTAGGCAGCGCCATCTGCTTTGTGCTACGCCGCGGTTGTTTAAACTGCAATTTATAATAATAGGGACCATTACGCAAAGCTGTGCGCCACTAGCGCATACAGTAAACAAAACACATGTTATTTTAACACTGTGTGTATGTTAAAACTATTTGGTACAATGGCATCTTACGGCCATTCAAAGTGGATGATCTGAAGAAATTGCTTCGGGAACATGGCGCGAGATTCAAAAAACCGTGTTTACTGTTTGTGCTAGTGCTGCACTCTGGCGTCAAAACATTGCAGTAATACTTCCTATTCGTTGTAGACGACAGCACTGCGCTCGTGTAAAACTAATCAAATATAAAATTTATTTGATTTTTATTGAAATATGATCTCTTAATTGTGTCATTGGATATTTTGGGTGCAATTTAAGGGTGTTGCCATAAATGAAGTTATTACTTTTAATAATTTTGTAGATGTTATGAAAAGTTACGTCCGTATAAAGACAGCCATTCAATGGCTGAAAATAAAACTACGATTAAAAAGTTGTGTTTTTTATAGCACGTGCCTTTTCAGAACATCTTAATAATTATACTTATTGATTATTTTCTAACAGTAATTATATGATGTAATAAGATCTGTGAGGATGCAGTTTTTTTTATAAACAGCGTCTCAATTTAGTTTTAAATTTATTATTGTTCCTTCTAATTATTTGTTGTTTTAAGATTGTATTGTTAATAAGCTGGAATTATTTGCGTTTGTAAATGTTTCGTTTCGTTGAAATTTCTTAAAAATTGCAAAAATATTGAGAAAAAAAAACGTTATTTAAATATCAATGATTGGAAAAGGAACGCTATATAACATTTTTTTTTCAAACATATTTTTTTAAATTTCAAGTCACGCAGCGAGCACGAAAATTTACATGTATGACATTGGAATTATTCGGAGCCGTTCGGTACCGAATGTCTCATATTTTTTTATTCCAAATTCAGAATGAGCCAAACGATTCGAATACAACCGCGGTAAATGAAGACTGCTTTTTACTGAAATATGTCATACTAGCTGACCCGGCAGACGTTGTCCTGCCCTGAGAACAAAAATAAAACTGGGACCTACCTACCTACCCCTACCTACCTTACCTACCTACCCTACCTAACTACCTACCCCTACCTAACTACCTACCCCTAACCTAAGTACCTACCCCTACCTACCTTACCTACCTACCCTACCTACCCCTACCTATCTACCTACCCCTACCTAACTACCTACCCCTACCTAACTACCTACCCCTACCTAACTACCTACCCCTACCTACCTTACCTACCTACCCTACCTACCTCTACCTACCCCTACCTACCTTACCTACCTACCCTACCTACCCCTACCTACTTATCCTATGTCCTTCTCCTGGCTCTAAACTACCTCCCTGCCAATTTTCAGCTAAATCGGTTCAGCCGTTCTTGAGTTATAACTCCATTGACTCCCCCCCCGTACCCCAGTGACGCTTACATGGAGCCTACATCGCATGCTGGCTAGCTGAGCGCGGTGAGCGACAACCACGCAACTTTTTTCTAATACTTGCATTTTTAAACTCGTGATATCTTCCGAATGAAATGTCCGAATTGAATAATTCAAAAAGTTATAAAAAGGTATTAAAGCCGTCTTGAATATAAAGTAATTTATTTTGATGAGGATTAATACCAAGGTACAAATGAAGAGCCTTTTCAAGAGGCGGCATATATAAATTAATATTTTAGAATAAAAAACTGCTTACTGTGACATAACTATAATATTTAGACATATGCTGTCGCGACACTTTTTGTAGATAATGATGAGTTCTGCAAAGTCGTAGTAAATGATTTTGTTCTATCATCAATAGTTTTCGCAGCGCACGCGACGTAAGGAATTTTTCAGGTCATTTTTTTACACCTTATGTTACATTATTGGAGTTTTAGTAAGGATCCCTAATTTTTTTTTAAATATAATATAGCCTATGTTACTCGGGGATAATGTAGCTTTCCAAAGGTGAAAGAATTTTTGAAATCGGTCCAGTAGTTTCGGAGCCTATTCATTACAAACAAACAAACAAACAAACAAATCTTTCCTCTTTATAATATTAGTATAGACAAATCGGAATATCAACCGAATAGCTCTGAGTGAAGCGGCCAAAATTTTATACTTAACCGCAAACGTGGAGCGTTATGCGCCCTAAGGCTTGTATGGCGGTAATTAATGGAAAATGATAATAATAAAGGGAGTGGACTGTATTTTTGAATCGTTAGGCACACTGGTATCATAGTACAACGACGAGCGAATACCTAAAAGGTATAGGATATTAAGGAATCCACGCACCTGATGCTCCTCCTGGGTCCTGGATTGTCCTGGGCACCTATAGCACGGCTCTTAGCCGTCAGAATGAAGCACTGACCACTGATTATGTAGGTTTGATAACACACGTATATTGTATAGTATTTATTATATCTAATTTCACGTACTCGCGGTAGTTTTAGGTGCAATAAGTTTCACTGAGATGCGTTCTTCAGCGATTTAACCTTGACACTGACTTTTAGGTCGTCAGTTCAAATGAAGCTAGTTGTCAACGTGGAGGAATAAAGGAATATGGCGGGGGGGTGAAAAGGATAGCATCACTCAATATGCCTATTTTACCATGTGTGCGAAAGTGATAGACTATATTAAGAAAAAATGCAATCAAATACATGAATGCCATATATGGCGCTAACATTCCTCCGGCCTTAAAGGGTTGCCTTTAAATATAATTATAATTAAATATGCGGTTAAATATAAATGCGGTAATATGTATGTGCGGATGTTTATGTGCGGAAGAATATATCTATATACAATATATATGGTAATATGGTTTTTTACTAATTACTATAACTATTGGGTAGGAAGGGGACATAACTTTACTACCGGACGAAGGTAGCTTCCCTTTGACGTTTTTATTGTGACAACTCGAGTAGTGCCATCCTTAGAAGGATGAACCCTTTCCACAACACCCAAAGGCCAAGAAAATGGCGGAGCATTATCCGTTTTGATAATCACTACTGTTCCTTCCTGTATAGGAACAGAAGGGACATTCCATTTAGCACGCGACTGTAGCTGGTGCAAGTATTCCACGCGCCAGCGTTTCCAAAAAGACTGAACTATACTATCCAATAAGCTATGTCTTTGTAGTAAGTCCTTCGGATTAACTTCGGGCGCGGGTAGCGATGACAGTGGCACAGTTTGCAAAAAGTGAGCCGGTGTAAGAGCTGAAGGCTCTGCGGGGTCACTACTCATAGTTATTAGCGGGCGCGAATTAATAAGAGATTCTACTTGAGCGAGTATAGTGAGAAGCTCCTCGTATGAAACTATTTGCTGTCCAATAGACTTAAATAAGTGTGTCTTTATAATTTTAACCATACTTTCCCAGCATGCGCCCCAGTGCGGCGCAGCGGGTGGAATGAACTTCCAATCTACACGATTCTCAGAAAGTTCTACCTCCAGATGAGGGCGTAACTCATCCAAGAATTTGTAGAGGTCGCATAGATAAGAGCGTGCTCCAACGAAGCAGGTTCCATTATCTGAATACATGCATATTACAGGTCCGCGTCTAGAAAGAAAACGTTTGAACGCATTTAAGAAGCTGACAGTACTGAGATCTGTCGCTATCTCAATGTGAGTGGCACGGGTTGTAAGGCAAGTGAAGATACACAGCCAAGCTTTACGGCTCTTCACCCCCCGGCCACGAACCGGTGTGTACTGCAGAGGGCCTGCATAATCGCACCCAACATGCGAGAAGGCTTTATCAACTTGATTAACACGCTGACTGGGTAAATCAGCCATAAGTGGAAATAAAGGACGCGGTTTCGACTTAAAGCACACGTTACATTTTTGAATGCGATGGCGTATAATGCGCCGTGAAGCCAAAATCCAAAATTTATGCCTCAATAAGGACATCAGAAGCTCTGGACCAGCATGCAAATGCTTGCGGTGATAGTAGTCAACTATCAAATCAACTACATGGTCGTGACGCGGTAAAATACAAGGGTGTTTATGCGTGTATTCCTCGGCAGAATTTGTCAAGCGACCTCCGACACGAATAATACCGTTACTGTCGAGAAAAGGGCTTAACTTATTTAAGACGGGTGAGCAAAATTTTGATTTAATTAAACTACATTTTTCGTTAGAGAAATAAATGTCTTGCACGACGCGAATTAATTTATTTTCTGCAAAATCTAAGTCTGCGGCCGATACAGGATTACCACGTGGTAATTTTTTCATGAAACGGTAAAGGTAGACAATTACACGTAACAACTTAGAATATGACGAATGTCGTAGCGCAAGCGTATAAATCGGGGAATCCTCTGGACTAGTCGTGAGGACGTGCGCCTGGATACGCTGTTCAGGCGCATCCGCGCATTCATTGTCGTCGAATTTATTTAAGGGCCATTCACTTGGGTCACAAGTGACCCAGGAAGGTCCACTGTACCATAAAGGATGGTCAACTAGCTTGTCCGGGGTGAGGCCACGAGACAAGCAGTCTGCGGGATTTTCAAAGCCAGAAACATGGAAGAATCGACTCGCGGGAATATTTTCTGTCAGTTTTACAACCCGATTGGCGACAAAAGTCTGCCAGCGATGTGGAGACCCGTTTATCCAACATATCACAACCTTCGAATCACTGAAGGCAAATACGTTATTAACGGGATAACGCGGGCTTATAATGTCTAAGACTTTGCGAAGTAGCTGTGACAACAATACAAGAGTTCCAATCGTGCAACAGAGACAACCTTTACAGGTGACACTTTAGATTTTGCGCACACTAATTTTACAGTATATTTATTGCCTGCGCGGATTTGTATGTATACTACGCCGCCTAGGGCGCGTTGGCTAGCATCAGCGAATCCGATAAGGTTGACTTCACAACCCTGCACAATGCCCAGATGTCGTGGAATACACAGTTTGTTAAGCGAGGGAAGCTCCATACAAAACTGCTTCCAACTACCGACAATATGGCGGGGCGGTTCGGCATCCCAATCACACTTTGCGAGCCAAAGCTCTTTAATAAGAAGCTTGGCGTACAAAATGGCGGGAGCCACCAAACCCATGATGTCCCACAACCGTGCTATCGCGGACAATATCGTGCGCTTAGTGCACTTATTATCAGGGGCGGCGACAACAAAACGAAAACAATCACAAGATCTATCAAAATATAGACCCAGGATTTTATGTGGAACAGACTCTTCGAACATTTTGTCATGAGAGCATTTATGCGTATCTGGTATGTGTCTAAGGACCGCTTCAGAATTGCTTGACCATTTGACTAGGTCAAATTGACCCAGTTTGAAAAATTGGATTAACTCATCACTAATCGTGATGGCTTGCGTAATAGACATGACAGAAAGAACTATATCGTCCATATAAAGGAACGAAGAAGCAGCAGCGGCTGCGGCGGGGAACTTATCTCCTTCATCAGTGACCAGCTGACGGATGACACGCAAAGCGTGATATGGACTAGACTTTAGTCCGAAACATACGCGGTTGAATTGGTATACAGTAACTGGATCGCCAGTACTAAACCGATATAAAATTCTTTGAAACCTACGGTCAGGCTCGCGTAAAACTATTTGAAGAAACATCTGACGACAGTCAGCTGAAAGTGTCACTTCAAATAGGCGGAAATTTATGAGGATGCTAAACAAGTCTCCTTGTAAATTAGCACCTGCGTGGAGAAGATCATTGAGTGAGTGACCAGACGAAGTCTTACAGCTGGCGTCAAGAACGCAGCGCAGTTTAGTCGAGGATTTGTCTTCCCTGAATACACCATGATGTGGGATCGTATATGAGGGTCGAGCGACGTCGTCATTACTTATATTAATAGGACTAAGGTAGCCCTTATTTATATAATCGCGTATAACTTCATTGTAAGCGGCGCGGGTATGAGGCGAAATATCTAACTTACGCTCTAAGCAATTGAGACGTCTAAACGCGGCGGTGTAAGAATCACCTAATAGACATGCGTCATTACGAAAAGGTAAGGCGACGACGTATCTACCACTTTCTTCTCGAACGGTGGTAGCTCGGAAAAATTCTTCACACTCAAAATCATCAGGACTTAGAGTGGGCGGCGCGGATACTTCTTCAAGCTCCCAAAATCTCTTGAAGAGCGTGTCCATCGAGTCATGGACAACGTTGCAACACAAGGTTGAAAGATTGTTTTGAACGATCTGTGATGTAGGCGCGGAACCCATAATCACAAAACCTAAAACAGTTTGAATCGCGGGTGGAACATTAATGTAGTTACTTTTAACTATTACAGGTAACAATAAATGAGACAAAGTTGACGCACCGATTAAACAGTCGACCGGTCCGGGAGTCGCGTAATCTTTGTCGGCGAGCGGGAGCGACTCGAGATGTGTGAACGCATCTTTATCTACTGCCGCCGATGGCAGCGAGTCGCTTATGCGATCAATTACGAGCGAGACGAGATCAAAATTAATATTTGTATTAAATCGCGAATGTAATCTCAAATTAACTGAACCCTTAACTTGCTTTTCGGAACCACCAATACCTTTGACCACCGTTTGCGACGGCGTCATATGATCTAATAATCCAATACGCTTACAACATTCATAAGTTATGAAATTACCTTGAGACGCGCTATCCAACAAACAACGTATTATTTGAGGTGTGTTGTTCGTATCGTATACTACCACTTGAGCCGTAGCCAGCAACACAGTAGAACAGATAGATGTACACTGCCGGTTATCAGTCGGTGAATCAATGCGCGTGGGAAGCGAGGCAGCAATGGACGTTGTACAGAGCGATAGATCGCTACGTTGCGTTATGTGCGGATGACGCGAGTCAGTCGCGACGGGGACGGGTTCCCATGGCGTAGTGGTGAGATGCGCGGCTGCTACAGGGTTCGTAACAGGTTCAGTAATCGATTTAGCGTTATTGAAATGCAACATAGAATGGTGTCGCTGATTACAGGTACGACATTTCAATTTAGACGAGCAATTAACAATTTTATGCGTACGACTTAAGCAGTTAACACATGCGTTGTTATTTTTTATATGCTTAAATCGTTCAGCAGGCGAAAGTTTTTCGAACGCGGTACATTTATAGTAGTGATCGTGAGTAGCATAATTACACAGCGAACATTTGTCAGAAGCCGAAGTTGTGACGTATGACTGTGGATTCGGCGGACTAGTAGTCTTAGCACGGGGCTTAGGACTGGACCTATTTGAATGGTTACAGCCACCTGCAGATGCAGACTGTGTTCTCTCGTAAATGCGACACTGACTCTTAATAAAATCAATGAAATTATCAAGTGTGGGCACTTTTGTATCACGAGAATACATTTGAAACGCTCGTACCGTTTCCGTATCAAATTTTTGCGTAGCTACATGCAGTAATACAAAATCCAACAGATCATCGATTTTCAATGATTTTAATGAGTTAATAGCGACAACAAACCTATCGATAAACAATTGGTAATTAGATGCAGATGGGGAACCATTTAATTTAAGGTTGAGCGCTTGATCTAAATAATTAGATCCTAATAGCCTGACATCTTGATATTTATCGAGAAGTGTTTGGTAAATAACTTTATAATTTTCGGCACTCGGTATTATACCAGCAAATGTAGACTGGACGGTAGGTGACAGTTTTCCTATTAGATAGTACAGTTTGTCTGCGTCTGTAAGCGAAGAATTATCGTGCACTGTGGCGTTAAAACTAGCGTAAAATAACGGCCAGTTATTCAAATTACCATCAAATGACATAAGCTGAATTTCTGGTAAACGCGTCTTAGCTTTGGGAGTTGTCGAGGGCTCTGATGTAACCGTGGGTTTCGTAAACTTCGACTGAACCTGCCTGATATAACAATATAGGTCTTCGAACGAAGAATAACACTGATAAGAAGGAGTAGCTTTGGGGTTACTCTCCAGAAGCGTCTCATTATACTCATCGAGGACGTTGTGGAAACTAGAACGTATATTATCAATCGTCACGCACGAATTCAAAAATGTCTCTTGAGACTCTTCTGAAGCTTGAGCCACTTTCGCTAATTTATAAACATCATTGATTCGTTCATAAAGAGCGTTTCGTTTAGCTTCTAGAACAGTTAAGCGCGGGGTACAAGGAGAAGCAACCTCCCGTTCGCGAGGCATAATGATATTAGTTTATCACAGAAGTACCTATTAAAAATACAATATGTACAACTAACTACCGATATAGCAAACTGCACGACTACTTCGTAGTATTACGGCGACTGCCTACACAGCTATAATATATGTATATAAGTATATAAATACCTAATATTAAACTATATAAACTATATTTTATAAAGGCGCGGGATTAAATTATATTATAATGAAATGAGTACGTGAATTCATAAATATATAAATATAAAATAAATATCACTTATAATGTATATGCCTAAAGGGGCGGGAACGTATTTATATAAGTAGTCCAAAGGCAACACTTTTATAAGGGCGGTGCGTATAATATAGATGTAATGCAGTTAGCATCTACAGAAAATACATGGATATCAAACACATAAAATAAATTTATTATTTTTATGAAGGTAAGTGGATAAAAAGTCGTGGATAACGTACGTCGTACGGATTGAAATTGATACGTAATAGAAATGAAATTCTATAAATAGAAATGAAAAAGGTACAAATTTTAATAGAATCCAGTGAGATGGACCAAATGAAGCGGCCAAAATTTTATACTTAACCGCAAACGTGGAGCGTTATGCGCCCTAAGGCTTGTATGGCGGTAATTAATGGAAAATGATAATAATAAAGGGAGTGGACTGTATTTTTGAATCGTTAGGCACACTGGTATCATAGTACAACGACGAGCGAATACCTAAAAGGTATAGGATATTAAGGAATCCACGCACCTGATGCTCCTCCTGGGTCCTGGATTGTCCTGGGCACCTATAGCACGGCTCTTAGCCGTCAGAATGAAGCACTGACCACTGATTATGTAGGTTTGATAACACACGTATATTGTATAGTATTTATTATATCTAATTTCACGTACTCGCGGTAGTTTTAGGTGCAATAAGTTTCACTGAGATGCGTTCTTCAGCGATTTAACCTTGACACTGACTTTTAGGTCGTCAGTTCAAATGAAGCTAGTTGTCAACGTGGAGGAATAAAGGAATATGGCGGGGGGGTGAAAAGGATAGCATCACTCAATATGCCTATTTTACCATGTGTGCGAAAGTGATAGACTATATTAAGAAAAAATGCAATCAAATACATGAATGCCATATATGGCGCTAACACTGAGTAAGGTATGATGTCTCTGTTTGTCCCGCTATGTCTATCTCTTTTTTACAAATTGATAGAAACTAAGCTGTCAGCACTAGCGCCGCGTGTCGAGGCGTGATAACTTTTAGAAACCGTCTCAGTTAAATATTATACTTATAAAAGTTAAAATTATGCTTGGAAGCTACTTTAAATCTTTATTGTGCTTTTTGAAAGCTTTATAAATTAGCTTTGTTATTGTTATGGTCATATTTTAATTATATTAAGTGTGATTTGCAAAAAGCTTGTTAAATAGCAAATAATTTACTAACTGGTATATTTCTAGTTTTACGTTTTACCTTATGTATGTTTTACGGATCTATCTATGTTCTAAGTTCCAATAAAATCTGTACAGTCGTTACGCAGTTAAGTGGTACAAACCCACACAAACTTTCGGATTTATAGTAGGATTATAAAAGCGAAAATGTGTCCGTTTTGTTATATCCTTCTCCTAAAGCTATTTTGATGTTTCCTAGAGGGACATGTAATAGTTTTATTTCGAATAAAAAAAGATGTCAGTAAGTTTGTAATATTTCTCGAGCTTTTTGTAATAAAAAAGTGGTTTTTATTAAAAAAAAATGTCATTAATCTAGTCTATATTTTTGTTATAAAATAGATATGAAGTTAAGTACTATTCAAGGGTGTGGTAATGTCTTTATTTTAGTCGAATACTTTGTTTTGTAGTTAATTAATTTCTGGTGAATTTTAAAGATTATATTTTATTTTTGACATTGAATTAAAAGATCATATTTTTTTGTAGATACCAAAAATATTTACAGTTCACGTCATAGTATATAATAAAACAGTAATCTAACATTGACACGTCCTTGTAACTATTATACGTTGCTAGAAAGCATCGTAATAACAAATAAAACCGGTTATAATAGCATAACTATGAGTCATAGATACGTTATTAATAATGTCGATTTTTTAAAAGGTCTTCTAAATTAATCGTATGAAAATCCGCTCAATTACTATTATCATTAGATAAAATTATAAACGTATTTTCACCAACTTCGCGAAACGTCAAATTCTTTTATAGATAGTTAATAAAGGTTTTAAAATGGATATATTGATAACTCTCTTGCCATATAGGTAGTTTTAAAACTGTAATTTAAGTATTCTGGCTAATGGATGAGGAATTATTTTAACTGTCATATTGGTTGATTTTAATTTTTTCTTTCTTTTTGTTTGGTGAATTCCTTAAACTGATTATAAAAGTTTGTTTTTTTAATGAAAAATGTATTCATTAATTTTAAAAAGATTTTTCAGTTCGCCTACTGTGGTTCTATTTTACTCAATCATTAGCTATAATTAAAATTGTTGGGAAATAAGCAAAATTTTCGGCCAAGCCCTAAAGATAAGTATATGTACAACGGTTCTAAACCCGAGTTTGTGATCCAAAATAAAAATGCGATTTATGAAAAATTGTTTTATTTATTTTCCTACCCAGAGGCATGCCAAAACTTTTCATGAAATTGTATTTTAGCATTGAGATAAACATTATCTTATAAAAAATATTGAAAAATAGAAATTATTAAAATTTAATGCAGTCAAAGTTTACGCATCTTTAAAAAAGAAACACGTTGAAACAAGCAACTAAACTAATTTGAGAGGACTAAATTTCTTTTATTCTATTCTTATATTTTTAATCTCTTCACATTGTAGCTTGTTGCGGTTAATAGTAGTCAGAGATATAATGAACATGAGCCTTAATATGTTTATCTGATTCAGTATGTAGATTCAGATGAAACTTATTGCAATGTCATATGGTTCATTTTAAAATCTCTCTGGCTACTGTCACCCACACCAAGCAACAACGTAAATAGTGTAGTTTGTAAACAACAATGTCTACCATAGACAAAGGTCAATCATCATAAACAAAATCATTAGACTTGGTCTGCTGGAAAATCTTGAACAACTCTGACGTGGGAGCCAGGGCTCCATTAATCACCCAGGACTTCAAACTCTTCGACACATCATCAGATTTCAACTGCACATTCAACTTGATCATTTTATTAAGTCTTGATGGATCAAAAAATGGTCTGGTAGACTTGATATTCAGCTCGGTTAGAAGAGGTGGGTCTGGACCGATCAAGGTGTCTACGTAATGTTGATCATAAGTTTTATTTGTGTAATCTATTCCATTGTTGGTGATGACAGGGACTGGAGCGTACTCCGGTATGCTGGTGAGGTGTTCAGCATGACCGTTCCAATGCTTATTATGTATCCTTAGCAGAGATTTTATATCAGTTCCATGGAGTTTTGCATTTATGTATGATTTGTAGCCGAGACCTGGAAGAAATATGAGATATTATATAGACTACTCTCTTATCTTTATATGGACATGGACATATACAAGAGGGGGGTACAGTACTAGCTGTTTCCCGCGGTTTCAACCCTCAAACCTGTAATTATATAAATTAAAAAAAAAAGAAGCCTTGCTGAGTTTCTTGCCGGAGTCTTCAGTTTAAGTTTATTCTGAACCGGTTGTAGAGTCTATTGTAAAATTGTAACTGTTAACATTCATAAATGCCTTATGAGGGCCTAAACTGAATAAATGAGTTTGAGTTCCAAGGGTGAAACATAGCCAGTTACTAAGGATACTTTGTCCGGTAAAATTTTGTCCGGTAAGGTTGTTGCAGCCATCTGAGGCTACCAACTTAGTCCTTTAAAAAAAAAAAAAAAAACTAAGGATGATGTAGCTTCATATTTTAGTGAAAGACTTTTTAGAATTGGATCTGTGGTTCCAGAAATTACCACACCTTCACATACACAGTTCGGCTGGAGCGGGCCGTCCCCACTACACAACGCCACTGCCCATACATTCAAATTTATTCAGGCATTTTAAAGTTATGGTATGATAAAGAAACTTACATACAGGAACCCTAAAACTCTCCTACTTTAGGCAAATGTGTAAAAATAATGTTTATATATAATACAAACCATCGACGCAACCTCGTAACAGGCTGACCATAGAGACGGTGCTCACTAGCGCCACATCCTCCCCTGGCGGCACTGCCACGTACAACACTGAGCTTTGCTTCACCGGAGACACTAGCTGAATGCTCATGTATATCAGATCTCCCAAGTTTAATGTTGCTACCTGAAAATACATTATAAATAGAGATAATTTATTGCTACAACAATAGAAATTTTCACATGCGTACCCGGGATAAAAAGTAGCCTATAACCTTCGGGAATAATGTAGCTTCCTATTAGTTGCTATTAGTGAAAGAATTTTTCAAATTGTTTCAGTAGTTTCGGAGCCTATTCAATGCAAACAAACAATCAAATCTTTCCTCTTTATAATATTAGTATAGACTAGTGCCTGACCAAAACTTCAGCTAAAATGCCGAAATTGAACAAGATTTTACGAATGAGAGCAGAGCGTGGACATTGCACCAATTTTGAACTGAATTTCTTAGGGTTTTCAAATCCTTCGGCCAAAGATTGTGGTGATAGCCGATTCTTTCCCAGAAATCAACCATCAGTCCGACACTATAAATTACATACCTGAGGTGTCATACCCCTATTCTTCCCTTTCCTCAACGCCTGTATCACTCGTCCACGCAGACCCCTCATTCTTATGGGTTCGTCCGAAATTGGATCCGTCAGTTCTATCACATGCCATGTACGCGTCTGTGTTGCTATTACTGATAACAAAATACATCAATTATCTACACTAATATGAAGAGAAAGGTCTCAGTATAAGTGTATTTCAAACTGGTAGTCTATTGTAAAAATTGACATTCATAACTGCCTTATTAGGGCCTAAACTGAATGAATGAGTATTAAGTTTGAGTTTTTTTGAATTTGAAAAAATAAAACTAATATACAGAGACTGTCACTAGCAAGTCTTGTTTTACTAAACAGTGCAACAGTCAACTCATTTAAAAATAGACTAAAGTGCATTGATAATCACTTCATCAGCTTTTAGCTACATGTAAATAAATAAAATAAAAAAAAATAAAAAAAAACACTCTCTCATTCATGATAATAGAATGGATGCAGAAGAAATTGATTATTCACCAATATTTATGAGTAGAAAGACACCAAATAAATTGCGTATAACAGGACAACAGAATTAGAGATGATTTCTTCTTCCTAGTTGGACACTCTTGACAGAGTGGTTGTGGTTATGGTAAGTCACGAGTGGTGGCTTTTGTAACGTGTCTCAATTTGGCCCTGTTGCAAATATTGGGGGAACACTCTTCATGGTGGAGTGTGTAGTGGACATTATGAGGTCAGATCATCTAGTTGGGGACCGAGAGATCTAGAGATGATTATGATACTATGATAACCTGTTACTAAATTATCATTAGTATGATGCTGCACTAATATTCTATGAAAAAGACATATGCATTGTATTGTGAATAGTTGACCAATAAATCTAGTAATAAGTGAGATACTGAAAACGGCCTGCTATTGAACACAAATACTTAAAACTACATACAAACTTTTTTGTAAGGATACAACTACACACATTAAAATAGTAATTTAGAGGGGCGTGCCATGTTATTGTAGTTTATCTCTAACTTGGTGTCATAGGATCGAGTGATAATGACTTCTAATAAATACTCACATTGCACCCTCAACCTTACTAAAATGTCATCTACTTCTTCCATATCCAAGGACTGTGCCACTCCCTTGCACAGTACTCTAGCGACACTCCCTGATACCATCGGCAATCTTGATTGCTGAATCGCTTTGGATACATCATGCCACCTAACCCCAAATTCAGGCAATACAGTCTCGCAGCATACGTCTAGGGGTATCTTCGAAATTATTGTCTGCAGTTCTGCAAGCTCTGAAGTGAGAAAATCTCATATAAATATTAGGTACATTAAAATAAATGTAGGATGTTTTCATGCAGTTTTACTGAACGAACTTTATAATAAGGTATGTATATAGTATTTGTGAATAAAAAACTACTATTTAAAATAGATAAATTTGGTATTTCTTACAAAATTTCAGCATAAATTTAGTACATCTAGAATCTTTACTCACTTTTGGTTGAGGCTTGCATTTCGATGTCGCTTGAGGCAAATTAATGGGAAACTATCAGTTTTCACCTTTAAAATCAATAACTAATGCACGTAGTCGTTTGGCAATCGTTTAAAAACGAACTCCACTAACTTTCAATCAAAATAAAACTCGAGTAAATTCAAATTTTCAAAATAAACATTGCATTGCAGCGAGCGAGTGACCGTTGTAATCAGTGCTGCCAGTATAAATCACAGATCACTTTATGCGGTATAAATAAAATATCAAAAAATTACGAATTACGGTAAAAAAAGGTATTTGTACCTATGTACATACAAACGGTCGGTTTTCATAAATTGGCGTTATCTAAACTCTCTAACGCATTCTAAAAAAAACTAGACACAAAAAACATGCTAGCTTAGTTACAAAAAGAGAGACGCTTGAAAACTGTTGCCGTATAAAAAAAGAGAAACTCCCTAGACCCACATGAAAATGACCTCTAGAATAGATATCCCTAAGACACTTATCTGTTTGCCTTTGGCTACATTATTACTAGATTTTTTTTCTAAAATCTAAAATGTCCCTAGCCCAACGGCAATACCAAAGACTACTATTGTATATGGGCAATACTGCGCTTGAATTACACATGTACATGTCGCCAAGTTCATCTGAACCACAGATCATATAGAATATGTTGTATACACAACAGATAAGACAGCTACATGGGATTGGTGAGAGTTACTATGTTTACGAGTATTCAACACGTTTCAGAGTGTGGCGCTACTGACGCTATGTTTAGTGTTGTGCATGACAGAGATGTTTGTTTGTCGATATCGACACAGCTAGTGCTGTTACTATGTCGGTAGTAGACTACTTATATCTTTGGATTATTTATTTTAAAATAAAACAGATTCGTATGATTTATTTTTTTATTTCTGCTCAAAATACAAACATTTCTATGTTAAAATTGTTCCTTGGTGAGATGGTCAAGTTCAGGGCAAATTGGCAATATAGTACGGTTGAGCCACATATTTCTAATTTTGTCATTCCGAGGAAAATTGTATAATGTACTCTCCTTGGCAGCAGCATGACAAACACAACACTTTGTAGGTAAATACCATAATAATAATTTGGCAATCAGAGTCCAGAAAACGTAACCTTTCAAGTAGGCTTATCACGTCAGAGTCCGGTAAAACAGTTCCAAGTCACAAAAGAGATATCCACAACAAGTCCCAAACAAACACAGTTCGTAAGAAATAAATTGCAACCAAATTAATAATTGTAAAACCTAAACAAAGTAATCAAAACCACAAACTACCAAGAGAACTAACGTTATCAAAACGGAATAACAACGATAATATTTGTCAAAACTGTCAGATACACCGGCAAGATTGAACTGAATGTAGTTATAATAAAAGCGAAATGGCGGCCGCTCTGTCAACCAATAGCGAGGGCCGTTTCTCTTGAATACTTATGAAGTTTGAGCGAATCATAAGATCAAGAACGAATGTATGAGCTGTCTTAGCCCTGATCTGAACTGAACGCGAATTAAATATGGTGCCGGGTAGAAACTATGTACTTACCTACTGCTTCGCTTATTGAAGGAAGAAATTCCTTCTCTGTCTGAATATTTCTTTACAATAAGTATTAATCGAATATAAGTTTCAGTACTTACATCTTTTACTTTTTATTTTACAACTTGTTATCTCTTAGTATCATCACTGTAGTGATGATAGATTATTTATAGGACCTCTTTTGTCTCAAAGGATGGCCTCCAATCCTTCTCTAGCCATTCCCAGTCCACCAGCATATCTATCAGAACATTATGTTTCTAAATAATAACAATCATGGTTATGTAGTTATACTAACTCACCCATGGTTTTCTATTGGGATTAATTCAATCTTTTCACCACTCTCTAAACTCTTTACCCTCAACCAAATCAGTCTTACCAACTTTTTAATTTCATCTACTCGTAAATCTCGTATCGCGTAATATAGGCTTTTGGTATAATTACTATACTCTTTGTAGGTAGGTATGTGATGCATGATTCGGCAGCCGAATCATAATTAATTAATGACCCAGCCGTAATAAGCCAAATTTCGGCTGGGTCATTAATTAATAGTATGCTATGAAATGATTCCATGTAAAAACAATAGAGGGAGAACGTTGATTCAGTGATTGGTATTCTCTATTTTAAATATCACTGAAAGATGAATTCATATCAATCCATTTCCAACTTCTTTAAAAGCACAGACCACATACGTAGTTGTCCAAGTAATTTTTTTACGTAGACAGAGTATATAAATTAATTAGACTTTAAATTAACGGTATACCTACTTCAATGTAGCCCACGAAATTCAAATTTTATTGCTAATTATAGCTTAGTTATAAGTCGTAAGTTTGTTAACATGTGTTTTACGACAATAATGAAAGTATATTTACTGATGAATAACGTATCTACAGATGATAAAAGTATCTGAAGAACTAGAACACCTAGCGAAGATGTCTTTTGCTTACAAAAATAGTCGCCATATTACAAAGTCCGTTTTGTGTACGGCTGGATATACCCAAATATACTAGGATTATGAATCGGAGGTTTAAGAAATAAAACAAGAACATAATTAATAATAAAATATAAACATAAGTATTTACTTAATTATTTATTGCTAATCAAAACAAAACATTGGCATTAAGATGGAGGCGTCGATTGGAGCGCGAAATTCAAATTTTATCACGCTTTTTGCAAATTGCAGCTGAGCTATATGTCGTATAGTAAATTATCAACATGTTATTTGCGAGAAGAATGGTAATATATTTCCTGATTAATAACTAAAGAAATCATCAACATTGCTCCAAGGTATATTAGTAACATTTTCATGAAATAGTCGTATAACGGAGCTGCAATTTACAATAAACGTGATAACATTTGAATTTCGCGTTCCAACCGAAGCCTCCCCCTTAAAGAAACATTACAAAACTAAGGCTACTTCATTCTTGAATATAATGAATATTTTAATAAAACATCATGTTAAAATTAAATACGTACTAATAATGAAATAAAGTGAAATTATTATACATTGATTTTGTACAATTTATGCAAAATGTATGATAGGTATTCTTATGTAGTCTAATGCAAACACAGTAAATTATTATTTATTATACACTAGCCGTTCATGCTGTCACCCGGGTGATTTCGATTGAGATTTTAATAGAAAATGCCATTTAAATTCGAACACTCCCAGAGAATTATCCAAAAAAAATCTTTCATACAAACTTGTCCTGACAATTATTACAAAAAAAAAAACAGGTATTGCGCTTACATACAATAATTTATATAGATAGATACAGATATTTGTAATTTTATTGCTATAGAATATGATTTAGGGTTTACGTTTAGGGTTACCATTTCAAAATTTAAAAAGTTTTGAGAAAAAGCCGGTCACTTCTAAAAATTTCTGGTCATTTTAGTCAATGTATTTTTATATAAATAAAAAATATTATTATTTTTATATAGTATCTAATAAAAAGTTCATTGTTAAAAGCAGATCCGTTTTATCTAGTTTTAATTTTAGATGCGACTGATTGAAGAAATCCGATTAATTGATTTGATACGAAGTTAAAGGTCCGATCATATCCGGACTGATGGTAACCCTTTTCAAATTGCTCATAGAACTTATCATTGCGTCCTTCCACAGATGTCAACTCATATTCCATGAACAGCTCACAAATACAAGTGCGGCCTCACTTATTGCTGAAAATGGAACAGAAGCCACAATCCTTAGACCTAAAATATGTGCTTATGTTGAATTTGCAGAGAAACAACCTCTTAATTTAGGATGATCTGCGGTCACATTCTAATAAAGAAGATGGCCACACTAATCCAATACCAGCATCTCGTTCGCAAACTTAAGGTGATACCTTCGGTTGGAGCGCGAAATTCAAATTTTATTACGTTTTTTGCTATTTGCAGCTCAGTTCAAAACATATTCCTCCAAGGTATATTAGTAACCATATATGCTAGTAATATACCTTGGAGGAATATGTTGATGATTTCTTTTGTTATTAATCAGTAAATATACTACCATTCTTGTCGCAAAACACATGTTAACAACTTACGACCTATAACTGAGCTGCAATTAGCAAAAAACGTAATATGAATGCGCTCCAACCGAAGGCATCACCTTAAAAGACCAATATTTCAATCCATTTTACTTTCAACATAATTTCGACAATTTGTCAATGATACTTATATTTTTAAAATTAATATATTACAATCGTTTTCTTGCTCCATTACTTCGTACTCTAAATCTTTCACAATCCCAAAACTTCTTTTAGGTTTTATAATTGGTTCATTAATTTTAGGTGTGTCCTTTTTACTTTCAGCACTTTTAGGTGAAATGCTTGGTTTAAATTGACCCATTTTAGTTTTGACTACGACTTTTCTTTTACTGCTGATCGTAGTTGGTGTTATAAGATCTTTTAATTCATTATTACTTACTAAATTCCGTTTTCGCGATGGTTTTTTCTCAGAAGTAAATTTACAGTTGTTGTCAACAAAGTTTTTGTATGATTCGTTAAACGAAGACGGTGAAGAATCTATAGACGGTTGATTTGATATAGGTTTTGGTGTACTCGCTACAATGTCTTGTTTGGTATTTTCGTCATCTGCAATTGCAATCTTTCCAGGATACTGTTTCACAACTTTCTTCAAAACATTTTCTTTTAAGCCTGGAACTTCAACAGTCTCTGCCTTTGCTGTCTTATTATCTGTTTCAAGTTCTAATGTGTCTATTTTTGTTATCTTTTTCTCAATCTCAAGTTGCAAAGGATCTTCCTTTGCTTTTTTAGTCTCAATTTCAAGTGTTTTCGCTTTTTTAGTTAGTTCAGTCTCGAGTATCTTGCTTTTTTTATTCTCCATCTCGAGTAAATTTGCTCTTTTAGTCTCAAGTTCAAGCATCTTTGCTTTTTTACTTTCAATTTCCAAAGCCTTAATCTTCTTATTTTCAATCTCGAGTGCCTTTGCCTTCTTAATTTCAATTTCAAGGGCCCTAGCTTTCTTATTTTCTAATTCAAGGTGGTCGTTATCAATATTTGCTTTCTTATTTTCAATTTCAAGTTGTATTTTAACTTTCCTCTTATTCCTCTGTGGATTTTGAATACTTTCTAATGCTGTAGAAATCTGATCATCAGTCATTTTGTTTTTTGTCAAAGTCAAAGTGGTTCCGTTGTTTTCTTCATCCTCATCATAGTTATTCAAGACGGATGTCATTTCTAATGCTTTACCTAGCAGTAACTTTAAGGTGGTAATATTAATTTTAGCGGCATCTAGGACTATGCAATCCATGAGTCTTTTAAATTGTATATATAGGTCGCTGTCATCAGTATTTTCCATATTAATATCTGTATAATTGTCAGCATTTTTCATTAAAGTGGTAACGGAGCATTTTTTGAACTGCTCTGGTAGGTTATACTCTTTGACGGTATGCCCATGGTGTTCTTTGTGGAAATGAACCTGTACACCTTTGGGGAACTCTTGTAGTATGATACTAGATGGACAGAAATGAGTGACCGTCTCCGAATTATGAATTGGGGCAAATGAACAGTGGTAGATCTGCTTCAGGGATTTTTTATTAAGGACAACAAATTTCACTTTGCTGTGCATTTCCATTTGTTGTTTCCATACTGTGAATTCTGCAATAAATTTATAACGTACAGTTTTAAACAGTAGTAGCTGTAAGACCACTAAAAATATTAATAAAATAGCTGTCTTAAAATTGTTATTAGTATATGAAAGTATTATTTAAATTAATATGTTGGCTTAACAATATTTGGCATACTGAGGTCCATATCTGGATCGTGTTCTGCCTGTTACCTATCGCCGGTGTAGACTATGCTCTGAAGGAGGGTATATATTTTTTTGCCTTTGACCACATCTCAGCATGGTCAAGGATGATGTATCTGAAGGTAGAAATCACACAAAGCCTAGATGTGCAGCTATCAGAATACAGACACCATGTTATGATTGTCTCTCTGTAATTTCTTTCACTGAAAGCTCAAGCACATTCAATGGGCCCAGCTTTTCACCAGGGGGGGAGGTTGTCCTAAGGAGGTGCAAATCATTTTTTTCGAAAGTAATAGGTAAAAGTTAATACATAGTAACCGAGGCGGCGTAAGGCGTGGGCGACGTGGGCCACCGCCTACGGCCTCGCGGTCCAAGGGGCCTCGCGCCTCGAAGGCCCGCGAAAGCAAATATAGATATAATTTCCGGCAAAACTACAAGTCCTATGAAAAAAAGTCAAATGGCAAAGTTGTAGGTAATAAAAAGATCTACAACTTTTGTATTTACACTTTTTTGCAAACAAATTTTTTTTCACGAAATTTGGTGAAAACTTAGTTTTTGATGTCCCAAACACACTATATTTTTTTTGATTTAAATATTTATTATTTCACCATATTTTGACATACTATCGAAAAAGCAGTCTAATTTTCAATCGAAAATTCTCACGTTTTTTTTTCATAGGACTTACCTACGTTTTTTACCCTTAATCCCCCCCATCCACTTAAAGTTTGCCGCTACCTACGTCAATAACCTAAAAGACATACATACCCTCTAAATTCGGAAAGAACATGCTCTCAACCTCATCTCCATGTGATCCTGGAATATGAGCATCAAACAGCTGAACAGAACCAAATGTCTGATCACAGCCCAAGCAGATGAACTTCGTTGTTTCATCCTTCTTAATATTAAGCTTAGGCTGTTGCTTTACATCTGAGCACACATGAGGTTCTGTGAGAATGCGGTCCATGCATAGAAGACATGTCACTAAACGCTTAGGCCGTATTATATGTGGTGATGTTGGCAACCTGTGGACGTGAAAAATGTTGGGTTTATTTTGTTGATTGAATATTCATCCAATTTAAATGGAATTGAGCAAGTTACATCTATTACACAATATAGTGACTGTATGTTTCACAAATTAAAAATGAATGGCAGCTCAAATGACAATCTGGAGCTAAACATCTTACTACGATATAGATACTTTTGGCAACATAGATGCTAACTTACACTAGCTTATTCTCGTGGGTTAGATGATAGTGAAAGCCTTGTCCAAATAGCACAAAATGATACTCACACTTCTTCGCCTTTGCCATTAATACAATGATAATCCTGAATATGTCTAAACGACGTAAAATAGTCAGAGAATATCTGCGGGCATTTTGGGCATTCAAACTCAATTTTAGTCGTTTTCTTCACTTTCTTTCTAGCTTTGTCGACATGCATTTTACGCCTCATAATAATAGGTTTGGATTTTATCTGCGGTCCCATTTTAATCATATTTCCAGTCTTATGAACGCTTGCATGAGACTTCAACGCTTGTGGGTTTTTAAATTTCATTCCACATTCGCCGCATTTGGTCAGAGAACGTAGACGACGGTCCTTGGAAGATCTTCTACCATCCATTTTGTGAGCCACATTTATCTGTTACAAAATAAAAGATTCACTATTTTACAAATCGTATCCGCTAATTTGTACCAGCAGCAGCGAAATTCACTAAAATAAAAGTACACATTCCATGGCCATAAAAAATATTTTCCATTAATTTTCAAGCATCATTTTCATAAATAAAAAGAGACAAACCTATACATTGTATGGTTCAACTAGAGACAAAGATAGATAATGATGTTTAAAATATTTATAAAACGTAACCATGGATGGAACAGACCATTCACTGTGCCGCGCAGCTTTCTCGAAGCGAAGCGACGCATTCTGACAGTTACTCGAGGTTACCAGTTTCCATCGAAGGTTTTCCTCAAAAATCCAAATTAAATCATTTATCTAGAGATTTGGTGTATGTACGTTGTCGCAACGAAATGATGTCGAATTACTTGATTATCTCTGTTTCTAACAAAACACCTATGAACTATGAAGGGTTCTCTGCGTGAATTAAATTTTACTACCTTTATTTAATGGTCACTAATTCACTATTTAATAATCAGCATCATTATACCCCTGCCTGCGGCAACACAGAGGATTTGTGCCAGTACCATAGACAATGGAATGGCCCGTAGGGATGTGACATAACATAAAAAAAACAAGTAATTAATTTTATTTGTATTTGAACCGATTGAAAAGTAACCGATATTTGTAATAAAAATATCAATAATTTTTTTTTTTTTCATTTTCATAAAATTGTAGTAATAATATTGACCAACAGTAATTCCTTATAAAAAAAATCCGTACATCTTTGATGGTAAGGTAATAACTTTGGAAAGCGATTAGAAAGTATTACAGGCCAATAAGGTTTTTCAGGTTTTTGTTTACCATTGTTTAGGATTTATTTAAACTGACTAGCTAGCTAGATCATACTGAAACTTTTTATTTATCTGCTAGCTAACTTAAACCATAGTTTATACTTTTGTGGTTATTAGTTGATTTGACGGAAATGGTTTATTTACAATGGGCTCAATAAGAAATCTCTCATCAACTTATTTAGTAACATTATAATCAAGTTTTATTCCTCCATAATTTGTACACCCCATAGTTTTATTTCATCTTCACATGCAGAAATCAAACAATTATCTGTGGGATGATGACTTATTGAGACTACAGGTTTATTATAACTATGTACTAATTTCTGCGAACAGCTGCTACTTATTAAATCCCAAAAGAAAACCTCCCCGGTAGCCGAGCCAGATATAATATGGCTGTCCTTTTCATTTACAGCATTCTCTAGTAGGAAATCCTTACTATCATGCCCTGAAAAGGTATTTAATAGTTCACCAGAGTCTTTATCAAATAACTTGATTGTACTATCAGCACAACTCAAAATATAGCACTGTCCATCATGTGTTAAACTCCCAAAAGTAATTATATGTCCTATGTAGTCTGATATCATCTTCCCCATACGGATATCATACAATCTAACATGGCAATCTACTGATGTAGTCAATACTTCATGGTCTGTAACCTGCAAGGAGGTAATAGTATCTTTGGCATCTTTTAAAACTTGCACAGGTTCTTGTCTACGGCTCACAACATCCCAAAAACACACAGTATTGTCTATAGACCCGGATACAGCCATGGTGGATTCCTCATTGAATTTTATACATGTTACTGAGCTAGCGTGGCCGCGATAACGCCTCAAGGGCTGTCCTGTGGTAACATCCCAGAGAATTACAGATTTATCGGCACTACATGATACAATATGACTATTATCACATGAGCCTGCAGCGTCTAAGACCTCGTTGGCATGCCCTCCATAGGTTTTGAGAAGTAATTCCCGCTGTGGATTCCAAAGCTTTATTTTCTTATCAGCGCCGCATGTCAAGCAATAAGAGCCGTCCACGTTGAATCTTACACTGCGTACAACTTGCTGCTTACATTTTATTGTGGCCAACGTCGTTATCTCGGTCATTATTTAAAGCTTCGATCAATAAATATCAATGATTTAAAGGTACCTCTAATTTATCATAATTAATTGGATTTTGGCAGCTATAAGCAGTTTGATTTTGTTTTCTTTCACATCTCCGGTATATAGTAGTCTTTACTTTCACTTACGTTTTGTTTTTGTCAATAAAACAACAGTCAAAAAGGAAAGATTATATTCTCTTTGCAAAGATCATTGACCTCGCCGGCACCCACAGATTAGTAAGTAGTATGATTCGGTCGGTTGGATGGACCGCGCTGGGCTATAGCGCATTCGTGAATGATCTCGCCAATCTATCTTGCTCTAACATAGGCTTATACTAAACACTTTCTCTTTTGCGTGCCCCCTGCTTATCATCATTGATTTAGAATTTTTGGTTATCACCAATATGGTGATGGTGATTCTATACCAGACAGAGCAATCAAAGGGAAAGGTTGACAACCAACCATATAGTAGCCCCTTCAGTAAATTATTGTCTTTGTTTAGGAAGTCCCCTTCCACCAACCGTCAACTAGTAATGAGACTACCAACATCATATAATTGTACTTTTTTGGTGGAATTGAATAATAATGACTGATTTTTTAGAAAAATATTATTAAGTGCCTAGACTTTTAGACCTTTCTTTTTTTTGTTAAAATGAGGGCTGTAAAAACTTGAAGCATACTACAAGCTACTTTTTATCCCTCTGGAACGCGGGCGAAACCGCGGGGCGGAAGCTAGTATTTTATAATAACAATCTTTTAGGTAATTAAATATTTGAACGAAATATATATATAATTAAATAAGAAGAATTGTGTGTGAATAAAGTCGCAACTCGTCTAGTGGTGCCGATTCTGTTGTTTACGAACTTAACTAATATTAGACAAGTCACCTCTTTCATGTTAACCTTATTGAAAAAAGATAGAACATTTTTAATGCTGTCAGTTTAATCCATGCCGCACAGTCATGCCGTCGTAATGTACGTCCAATAAAGATCGTCGTTACCAGTAAAGATCGTGCTTAAATTCACGTTGAAATATGTGATCGGACTAAACTGACAGGACTAAATTATTTTGCATCCCTTTCTTATATTTACTATTAGAAAGAGATATGGTGAGATTAAATTTATTTAGTTCCTAAACAACAGAATCGGCACCATAACTTCTTTTGAAACAGATAAAGTTTTCGGTAGAATGTCGAATTAACATATGGTAATACTTAGTTCTTGGGAAATAGGAAAATCGGTTCATAAACAAAAAAAAAAGATAAAACATGTAAAAAAAAAAGGTATATTCACAGATTAGTAAGTAGTATGTATATATTCTTTCAGGTCCAAATCTGAAAGCCTAGGCATAAATTGTTCAATCTATAACTATGATCTAATAATACCTTGTTTGCAGCAAGGAACGTAACTGCCGAGGGTAGAGAGTAGATAGATATTGTTCCTCGCTCTTTGGTTACTTGGTGCAGAGCTGAATGCTGAATCTGCTGAGGTAAAGAATCCTTTCTTCTTCATACCACAGTGATAGCTAATTCTGATTGTTTGTGCGTTCGTCAATTTAGAAAAGTTCATCAATCGAGAACTTTATTTTGAATGACCTTGAATTATTCAGCGCTATAATTTAGTGTTGTTAAATTATGTACAGAATACATTGTATTTCCAAAGTTTGCCATCTTACCAAGAAATTAATCAATGAAACGCAAATAGGTACACATTCACATCGAAGAGTATGTAACCGCTACGCTAGAGTACACATAAGCCGCCCATTTATCTACGTTCAAGTAATTTGATCAACCTGTTTGATCTTTAATAACCTGATAAATCTGAACTTTGTTACAGGTAACAAAATGGAGGAAAATGAATCAAACTCTATTATTATAACATTAGACAAAATTAATCATAACTTCTTATCTGGAATTAATGTAAATAACAATCTTAGTAATGGAACTGTACCTTTGTGGAGTAAATCAAATTATGATGATTACTACGAATTTGAAATTAGAGCAAGCAGGATAGTTAAAGGTAAGTTGTACAGTGTACTACAGTGAAAGAGACAGAACTATGCTCAGATGAAAGAGCTTAATTTTGAATTTTTATGGTATATTTTTTGCTTAATTTCTTACATCAATAAGTAAGGTCACTAGATATTTGGGGAAGGATTGGTAAGATATGGGTGGACCCAGCTGACCCTTGTTCCAGGCATCTTTAGGCTGTGGCAAAGATTTATACCTATCTCTTTCTAGCAAAACAGAATTTAGCATGGACTTTATAAGGCCGTCATAGTATTATGAAACATCTTATGTCCAATCTTTGTCTAATTAGTAGTTTAAAATGCTTATATCTTCCGTGTTTCTCGGCCGATTTTTACTTTAATTTCACTTTTTGACATATTTTTTATGGTATTTTCATATTTTGTTAAGAAATTCTATAAAAAAAATTCATGCAATATTGCACATATTGACTCATAATTTATATTTATTGCAGATGATGCCCCTCCTACGTATAAATGTCACATATGCAATGTGAATGTACCTATAGCATACAAGAAAGAACATGATGAGAGCACCAAACATAAAACATGTCTCAAAATAACCGATATTGCATTAAAAAGAGTCCAACTATTCATGACACAAAATAATGAGGTAAATGCAAGGCATGCCAATTATAACACATACTTTTGTGCACCTTGTTCTATCGAGGTACTATTGAAAGACAAAGAAAATCACGAGACAACAAAGCAACATGCAATTTCAATAAAACATGACAATATATTAAAAGATTTTCTAATATTTTACATTAATGATGCAAAAAGTGATGATTATATAAAAACTGTAAATGATCATACTAATAATGAAGATATTGAAGTTAAGACTGAAAGAAATTTAGACTGTTATACAATAGAACTAACTGCAATAAATGGTAGTGTAGTAAAAGTACCATTTAATAATTATCACGGGTTTTATAAAGTGGGTAAACACATTCAATGCAGGGTCTGTAAGGTACTGATTGATGATAAACAGGAGATGGAGCATATGCTGTCTAAAGAACATAATGATATAGTTATGGTGCCAGTGAAAGATGTACATTGCATAAGAACGGTAAGTTTCTTAATTATTCCCTTTTATAATTGATAGAGTTATTTCAGGAAATAATTCCGCCATATGTGACGATGAGGTAGATTTATAGAGGTTTTAAGAGAGCTCTTTATTTTGTTAAGTTGGAAGTGGCAATCCAACTTTGCTCTATTTGATGTTGTTAACCACAAACATTCCAGTAAGGATCCTAGTTACCTAAGAATGTAATGTATTTCTACTAGAGAAGAGTGGAATTTACTATTCTTAGAATTCACCACATCTAAAACATCAATACATTGCTGCACCATAGGCCCATAGAAACCTTAATAAACAGTTTAGAAGTGGTTAAAGTAGAGAATATATGACGGACAATTCACCATTTTAAAATTAAAAACGATTTTTTTTTCTCTATATTATTGTTCCATCCAAATAAGTTGAATATATTAACATTAGATCTAATGTTATCTTAGATCTAATGAATCTAATAGAAAGGGAATAAATAGTTTTTCTCTCTTAAAAAACAAATATGTAATAACGTCTTTTTTACTAAGAGTTCCCCTCGCCTGTCTCGCTTGTCCCCGTCAGTTTAGTACGGGACGGAGTCATTTGAGCATCTCCAGAAATTATTTTTGCGAAAATCCACCAATTTAATGAATCTGCAGCCGCCCGCGTGTATATATTTAATTTTCTATTTTACAGAACGATGAAATTTGGAATCATTGCATACTTTGTAATGAAATTATAATGGATGTACAACTGCACAAGCTTTCTTCATCACACAATGATAAATTGAAAGAAGCAGTTAAATTAAATGCTGACAAAACACAAACTTCATTGAATACAGATGAAAATGTATGTAACATTTCCTATGAAACCAGTGCCAATGGAACTTACATGACTTGTGATGTTTGCAACTTAAATTTACATATGACTAACATGAAATCCCACCTAAAAGGAATGAAACACAAATTGAACTTAAAACAAACTGCAGCATCTAAAAAAGCAAATGGTGGGAGCCAAAAATTACAATATCTTATCAAAATAAATGAAAAAATGGAAAATAAGTGTAGAGTTTGTTCGGTCACGGTGGTAAACATTGATGAACATGCAGTTACTGATAATCATATCAGTAAATATAATGATTTATTAGAATCTAATACTCTGATTAAATTTGGTGATAGATTCTACTGCGATGTCTGTGAAGCCTACATCATGGAATCTTACGAACTATATCATACAAGTGGTAGGACACATGTTAAACGATTAAAGAAAAGAGATGCCATTTTAAATTCTACTAATCCTAGTGTATCACAACTGAACCTAATATCCCATAATAATCCCATATCACCATCAATTGACAAACAATGCACGTTACGTTCGAACAAAGACCTAGAATCGAATAAAACATCGAATTTAATATTACCATCGACATCGCAATCGAATAGCAATGTATTTCAATCAATATCAGAATCGCACAATGATACCAAAACGAATCCTATTGAGGCTTTTAATACAACAGCAAAATCTAATAATGATACTTTAGAAACGACAGTTGAATCATACATCGATGCAACGTCAGAATCAAACGGCACATTTGAAGTGAAGTTTAATGATATATTTGAAAAACTTTATGAAGGATTTTTAGACTTTAATCTCGACCAATCGAAATCGGTATCTGAATCGAGTTACAAAACAACCGAGATGGAACTGAGTGAAACTTCTGATAAAAATCAGGATACCTTTGATGCTACATCAACCATACATGTTTCAACTATAAATGGTAATACATATTTCTGTCAAATATGTAAAGTTAATGTGCCAAATAAAGTAACTAATATTAACGAACATAACAATGGTAGTAATCATAAAACAAATTTAAAATTAACAAACCACTGTGTCAAAGACAATGACACAAATTCTTCAAAATCCAATAAAGATACTACAAACTATTATTGCCAACCTTGTCAAGTTAATGTGACAAACAACGATTCTAATATTAGAGAAAATATAGCTGGTATTAAGCATAAAAGTAATGCGAAAAATCTAAAAGAACCCATAAATATAACACCTAAAAACGAAAACATTAATAGCAATTATGAAAACGGAGTGCAAAATGTAAATAATGGCACCGCCACAAATGCTAAAACTTTTAAAATTCATTATTTTTTTAAAGTAATAAATATACACAAATTGTATTGCAAAGTTTGTAAAGATTTTATACAAAATACATTACAAGATATGAATAAACATATAAAATGTAACACTCATGTAGTGAACTATAAGGAAGTTTTACAATCGAATAAAGTATGGCGCAGGAAAGTTGATAATAAGTTCGTATGTAATTATTGTAAAGTTGAAATAACAAATTTTAATGAAATAGATCATATTATTGGGAAACAACACACAGCCAATGTTACAAAGCCCATAAATATTGATACTTTACTTGCAACTGAAAGTCAAGTAAACGAAGTTAAAGTTAAAAAAGTCAGGGTTAGGGGTAAGAAAAAGAAAAACAGTGTTTCTATTTGTTAAATATGGCAGTTTCTCTAGACAATCAGTCGCCATTAGTATATAAGACTTACCTAATACTTAAAATATCATGTGAAATCTATTCATGTATCGATACTATTACATTTTGTTAAAAACAAAGTGGTATAAAATCAAGTGTACAGGGGCTCAATTCTCGCGTCTTCTAAATAACTCGCGACATATACATTATATCGAAAGCGCGAGAATCGGGTCTACCTACTCTACTTATTTTGCTAACCGTACAACTTGAGGATACACAAAATTGTATCGTAGCGACTAACTATAAGGTATAAAATACTATATACTCAAGCAGCTTGGCTTTTAATTAAGAATTTGATATTTTATTATGTGATTTATAATTTAGTGTGATTTAATTGACTTAGATTTGGATAGAACTTTTACTTTTTTAATTGTAATGAAAATTTATTGAGAAAATAATGGGAGGTTTTTTTACCAATGATAGTTACCAACTAGATTACTATAGGGTCTACATTGTATTTTGATAATTTGAACAAATTTAAAAAATATTTAGAATAATCTATCTACATTGTATTTTGATAATTTGAACAAATTAAAAAAATATTTAGAATAATCTAAATAAATTCGTTTTGTTGGTCAGTAAGGGACAAATCCAGATTCTTTATAAAGGGCGATTCGAAACTTGTCTTGTGATTAATAAATTGATACCTGGTTGACTGAGCTTTGCTCGTTTTTTTTTTAAACAACGTTTTCTAAAAATGAAACCTAGATAGATCGATTTATCGCCCCCGAAACCCCCTGCATACTACATTTCATTGGTGCCGTTTCCGAGATTCAGATCATATATATATACAAGAATAGGTACCTATTAGATTAAAATTGATTGTTTTTATTGTTTAATTTACTTATTTTAACTCTAAACAGCTGTAAAGCGCGGTTGCCGAGAGTAAGGGTTTGTGACACTTGCTATGCTATCACGGAAACGGCTAATCTGATTTCGATTGGACTTTAACTAATAAGTTAGATAGGGGTCCCCAGCCACGATGACCCACCCTGCCGGAAGATCCTTCCTTTTTATCATCTTGTTGTCATTGGATTTTTGTTATTTAATTAAATGAATACTAAATTCTATCTCATTCCGAATGGTTGTTCTGTAATCCAAATCCTGCATCCGACGCCTGAGCAGCTTTGACTGACAGAAATTAGTCACACTGGGCGGCTTAATAACGAACTCTACAAAGCAACGTTTCGATAGTGTTGTATCGACACTAACCACACTATCGACACTTCACATAAATCGATATCGATGATTTCACAAAACTATCGACACTTTAACAACACTCGATATTTCTGACAGACTTACAGGTCACTCAATCGACAATCTCTGGATGCCCAGATCCGATTCTAAAAAATCTTTCCATTTATTTTTCATCTAAGTACAATTCGAAACAAAGTGTATATTTACTAGCTTTATCGTCCGCAAGGTAAACATATTAGAGGACTGGATTCCTGGTACAAATAATATTGAGTTTTCAAGTTATTATAACACTAGCTGTTCCCCGCGGCTTCACTCGCGTTCCCGGGATAAAAAGTAGCCTATATATAACCTTCGGGGATAATGTAGCTTCCTCTTAGTGAAAGAATTTTTCGAATCAGACCAGTAACTCCGGAGATTTTTTTTTTTTTTTTAAAGGACTAAGTTGGTAGCCTCAGATGGCTGCAACAACCTTACCGGACAAATTGGCGAGCGCAGAGGGCTCTCAGCCGGGTAATATTTAGGTAACAACGCCTGGGGGCACCCCCGAATGGGGTACGAACCTCGGCTCAGGGCGTTACCGGGGGAGGGGGAGGACTTTGTACGAGTTACGACTAATTGGGGGCGGGTGGATTACTGTAGGCAGCTCGGGCTGCTTGAACGGGACGAGACTGAGTGGGACGTCGCGGCGGTCCTCGCCGTCGAGGACGGTAGCGTGATCGGTTGTGTGTAGTGTGTTGTGTACTTTTACGAGCTTCGTCAGCTTCGATCTGAGCTAATGTAATAGGGTCGGCTCGCTGAGGGCTTGCCTTGGTCTATGGATACGGAGTATACGGGAGGGCGTGTAGGTTGCGGCTTTCACTATAAGAGGGTTGCGGTGATTAACGGCGGTATTGAAAAATCTGCGTGAGGTGCGTTTTATAAATTGTTTTATCGTGGGGAGACCTAAATCAATGTGGAGATTTTCATTACGCATGTACCACGGGGCGCCCGTGGCCTTGCGCATGAAGCGATTTTGAATCACCTGAAGGCTATGGATCCGTGATGGAGCTGCATGTGCGAACACAGTACTAGCATAGGTCATGAAGGGGCGGATAGACGTGGTATAAAGTCTAACCTTGCTTTTAAGTGCAAGTTTAGATTTACGATTTAATAAAAAGTGGAGGCGCCCTAAAACAAAGGCGGCGCGCGCGCGGACCGCTTTAATGTGGGCATCAAAGGTCAGACGGTCATCGAGAGTTACTCCGAGATATTTGGCTTGCCTTTCCCAGGGGATTGGTTCACCGAATAGAGTAACTGCCTTTGGAGGGGAGGGGGTACCTCGATGGTAGGGTCTGTAGAATAGGACCGCCTGGCTTTTGACAGGGTTGATCTCGATCCTCCATTTCCGAAACCAGGCGCCTAGGGCGTTAGCCGCGGTTTGGAGGTTCTTAACAATGACTGAGGGGGACTTACTAGAGCAGTAGACCGCGGTGTCGTCCGCAAAAAGTGCTAACTGCACCTTGTCGGTCTTTGGCATATCACTCGTGTAGAGCGAAAATAGCAAGGGGGACAGTACCGAGCCCTGTGGGACACCGGCACCGATAGGGTGAGGGGAACTCCGGAGATTAGCGCGTTCAAACAAACTATGCCAACTTCGACATTAATTTACATTTCTATGTACAAGTGTTAGAAGTAATAAGAAGATTGATTTAATAATATTATCTTTTATTAAAAAATAAGTAGGTAGTAACAATCTTAAGTTATACAAAAAAATTAACAAACAAGGTTTCACCAAATAAAAGTTCTTTGGTTTCATCATAGCGACACAGATGGATGAGGCCTATATTATATAGGCCGTTATTTTTTCAAATCCACGAGTTTGATTCCCGGAGGCAAATTTATTTTGAAAATCCAAGTATACAGTTTTAGTTTTTATCAAAATCGGCCTCTAGACTCCTTTCAGCATTTTTCTTATATATACTAAGGATTTGGCCAACCAGACCCACTAAAAAAAACATCCTGTAATTTCGTCAGCGCAATGTAGAACCTTGTGGCGCCATCTATCCATCGGTCTGTGTACCGTCTGTGAAGTTTTCACAGCGATTTTCAAGTCAGACCCGCGTAGTATGGATACCGACGCTTGTAACAATAAACAGTTGTTTGGATCTATGACGTTATTTGGAGGCGGCCAACACGAAGTGAACGCGTAGTATACGTCCAAGATCTCTTGATGGGTACGACATCATTCCCAACCATGGTTTCATTGTTCTTTAACGATATCTCAAACTTACAATAAATTTTTTATTATTTATCTGTCACTTGCGAATTGTTGTCCTTTTTTAAATGCGTTTGAAGATGATTTATGAGATTGATTTTGTACTGAAAAATAATGTATTTTAAGTATAATTTCCTTTAAACATGTGTTCATAACATCTCATACATAAGCTGATCACAAAATAACATCTCATACATAAGCTAATCACATAATAACATCTCAAACATAAGCCAATCACAAAATAACATCTCTTTTTTATACTACTAAGGTAGCAAGCAAGTATACGGCCCACGTGATGGTAAGTGGTTACCGTCGCCTGTCGCCATTGGCAATACCAGAGATATTGCCAATGTGTTGCTGACCTGTTACATTGCCGAGAAGGCAAATTGGCTCTCAAGTGCAATTGCCGGAACACACCGGTAGGTGCTTGGCGACAAATTTTCAACTTGAGGGTGGTAGCCAGCCAGGCGGGTACTACAAAGTACCCTACCACCGTGCTATGGTTTCCACACGATGTTTTCCTTCACCGAAAGCTCAAGCTCATTGTAGGATTCGAACCCACGACCTTCGTCGCAGCATCCGACGTCACTACCACTGAGCTATCATCGCCTTACATAATCTCATACACAAGCCAATCACAAAATTACATCTCATACATAAGCTAATTACAAAATTACATCTCATACATAAGCTAATCACAAAATAACATTCATGTATTAAATAAAAACGCAAGAAATGTTATATTATTCAAAATGAGTACCAACCATCAATTGTATTTTTTTTTATTTGGATTTCCAACAACAAGTACCTACACTAAGGGGCCGTTCAAATATTACGTAAGCAGATTTATTACAATTATTTACCCCCCCCCCCCCATCCCCCTTGTGAGAAAAAGTAAGCAAAGCTCTTACCCCCATGCTTACATAAACATTTTTCAATTAAAAATACGTATAGGCGTTTATAATTGCGGGAATCCCCGAAAATGCGTTTCGTTTTCAAGCATAGACAATGTGAGGGTTGCCATTCGTGTAAAAAAGTAAATAACTACCGATGACGTAATCATCATCTAGACTCCCCTACCCCCCATTTCATCCAAAATAAGCAAAACAAAGACCCCCCCCCACGCCCCCCATAGTGCTTACGTAATACTTGAACGGCCCCTAAGTTGACATAAGATTCAATATATAATATGGTGCTAAGCACCCTGTCAATTATAGGTAATCACAGCATGCAAGGAAAAGCAAGAAAGAGCTGTAAGTTGGCATTTATAATAGTAAACTTACTTTGTATATGCGATGGCAGAAACAACATATAAATGAATTGCATTTACTCTCCCTTATGAGATGTTTAATTACGTGCTGAATATTCTCATGACTTTGTAAATCAAGTTTTGTTCGGAATGACTGAAAAAATAAAAAAAATAAAAATATGTGCTTTTTTTCAACAACTGACAGAAATATTGGACCAAAAGTTGAAGAGAATTTATATCATCTCGGATGGTAAATGGTAAAGTCAAAACTAATTTTTAGGGTTCCGTTCGAAAAGGAAAAAGGAACGTGAAAGTGTATTCCGAACCGGTAGTAGAGTCTAAAAATTGTAACTGTTGACATTCATAAGTGCCTTATTAGGGCCTAAACTGAATAAATGAGTTTTTGATTTTGATTTTGAACACTTTGTTATGGCACTATTCATTTAGGCGCTTGTTTTTCATAACGTAATTAACTTTACAATATGATATGCATATATAAGCATGTTTTTTTTTTGCTTTAATAAAAGCTTATTCAAATAAGAAACAGTAGAAACAAAAAATTTTTTCGAATAACTATAAATATAACCAAGATTTATATCTATCTCTTTCTAGCAAAACAGAATTTAGCATGCAGTTTATATGGCCGTATTGTTATGACGTCACATACTATGTCGGATCTCTCTGTCTAAATAGTAGATACTTAAATCTTTCGTATTTCTTGAACGATGTCACCTTTTGACATTTCTTTCCGGTATTTTCATATTTTGTTAAGAAATGCGAAATTATTTTTTATTTAACTTATTTTTTGTAATGGCATTCGTAATTTTTATACATACCTGCGGGCATTTTTTGCATATGTGACTGTTTTCCATAATTTTATGCTCATTGCTGTTGAAAATAAAAGTTATTATCAATCGTTATTTTTAACTAGAGAATATAATTATGATACTATTTGTAAATAATAAAGATATTAATTCTATGTAGGTTTTTATTTTTATCTATTTCCAAAATTATGCATTTCAATTCAAAAGAATGTGAGATGAAATCACGACAGCAAAAAAAAAAAGAAACAGTATTCACTCTTTAGGATCTTACGAAATATGAAATGTGAATTATTTATCAAAAATTGTTTAAGCTTTATTGGTCTTTCTAAAAGCTGCACTTCTTCTGCATTTCGACTGCACACCGACCACAAATCTGCATTTTGAATGTTTTTTTTAAAGGATTAAAGTTGGTAGCCTCTGATGGCTGCATCAACCTTACCGGACAAATCGGCGAGCGCAGAGGGCTCTCAGCCGAGTAACATTTAGGTAACCACGCCTGAGGGCACCCCCGAATGGGGTACGAACCTCGGCTCAGGTCGTTATTGGCTTGCAGACGTGCTGACTGCATTCAAACTGCAGATTTGCAGTCAGTCTGTCTAACTAGACCCTTAAAAAGCATACATTGTAGATTTAGCGACATTTGTATTACTTACGCATAATGTATTTTTAAATTGGAACAGCGTCGTCCGCATGTCTTGCAAGTTACCATTTTGCGATTCCTTAAACAGTGCAGTTTTAATTAGTTCAAAACACTGTAAATTATTAATTTTAACAATAATATCCTGGGACACTGTTCACACACGGTTATCTGATCCCAAACTAAGCAGAGCTTGTACTATGGGCAACCAGATAACTGATATACTACACGTTCATCGGCTCCAACGATATTCATGAAATTTAGTATGGCGGGGGTTTCAGGGGCGATAAATCGATCTAGCTAGCTTTCATATTTAGAAAACACGATTTACCAAAAAAAAACAAACTGGAGAGGTGTCATGGGACATCTGGGTGGGATGGAACTTCGTTCCACGTGATCTAAAATTAACAAATAAAAAAATATTGATTAAAAAGACATCATATTTTACTCCAAAAAATATACCATAGAAAGATAAAAAAAAATCATACTTATTTATTTATTTATTAATAAAATGCACATTGTACACACAATGTTACACATACAGTGAACTAATATGAGTACAAGGACCCTGTTAGGGTATGGCAAAAAGGAGTAGAGATAGCTTATTATATATTAGGTATTTACATTGACAATTGTACCTATTTTATGTTATCTATGTATCTACATCTGTGGTCTTTCTACTATGTCATATTTATACAATAAAAAACAAACAAAACCTTTTAAAAAAAAATGACATCAGGTATGAGTGGACCATTTATCCTCCTTAATAGTAGTTTATGATACTGTTGCATAATAGGGGTTAATAAAATACGAGTGTGAGTTTAAGGCGGCAATGGAAATGACGAATAATCGATACCCGTAAGTCATGAAAACCTATGACAAAATATTATCGATTTTTTAGCTTTAAATTACATTATTAGATGAGTTCAGATAAAGTACTGTATGATACTGCACATAATTAGGTTTTAAATACTCGTGTGATACTATTAAGAAAACTTTAAACTTACACTCGTATTTGTGTAATAAAAATATATACTTGCTTATTTTTTTTAAGGTACAATCTTATAATTTATTGTAAACTTGAACGCATCGGTACTGGGGTATTAAAGTGTTCTGAATGATGATTTAAAGCGTTTAAAGCCTTAATTTTTTTTTCCTCTCATAATATTCTTTATTTTTTTGTTTAACAGTTTTAGGTATTTTTTTACTTTCTTGTTTCTTTAATTTCTGCGCTTCATAATGTTTTTTTCTTCTTTCTGCATTAGTTTTAGGTTTTTTCGCTTGTAATTGATCAGTCTCACTACGTTCATCTGATCTCTCTGCAGTTATGTTTTGTACCATTGTATTTTGTATTTTCTTTCTCTCACGATAGTCTCTACATCTTTGTGCATTTGTCTTTTTCCTTGATGTTATAGTTTGTACCTCAGTAGTCGATGCTTTAGTTGATTCGCTATTGAAATAAAAAAAGCAAAACATACACACACACATATATAGAACACCCTACCCCAAACCTAAACGTTTTCAAGAAAATAGACATTGAATTTTTTTCATAAAAATTGCCGATTTTTTGCCATTAATTACGATATTTTGAAGTTAGTGCATCTTATTATTATTATTATTGATTTTTTACATGCGGATTAAGATGCTCTATGAATTTAATAACCAAAATCCTACGTAGGTTAACTAAATACGTTTTTCTGGACGATTGAAAGTTCAAAAAGTTAATAAAAAAAATTGAATTTAAATGTCGATTTTCTTCCTTTCGCCTCCACCATAACGCGTATGACTTGGTTAGCACACTATAGGGTAGTTGACTGACACATCAAATCAGCTACTTTTTAATAAATGTCAAAACGATAGTTTATATGGAATTTTGTATGAAATATTACACTATGACGGCATAGTTTCACAGCATCAAACGATCTACTCTTAGTGGTTCCACTGGTAATAAAAAATTCATAAAACGCATTAAATGTACAACATATTTGATATTTCCACATGTTATATGCATTGGTTAGTGTTTGGTCATTTATTTTTGACAGTGTCAACTACCCTATAGTAAAGAGAGGTTATAATGCGTAGGTACTTGCTAAAAATACACAAGCATCTTTTATTGTCTGTATAAAATCTCTACTTACCTAACTCCATCAGCAATATCCGGAACATGTGCAGAAACACTGTCAGGATTCATTATTGTTTTTATTATTTATTATGTACAAAAAAACCTGTATACACTCAACAAAAATAATCGTCGCGACACCACACTGTTCAATGCGAAATAGAAAGACGAAACAAAAATAACTGGCTTGCTTTCTATGAGAGAGAGACAGACAGAGAAACACGCGCACGCCGCACGGCTTACAATACAACTATAGCAAAAAGTATCCTTACAACTTTTGGTCTTAATTTTTTTCGTCTACTTAGCCCCCTTTCGCAACGCGCGATAAGGAATTTCGTTCCAAAAACCCACGTACACAGGTACTAAACGAATACACCCAGACTCGGGACAAACAGACATGTGATTTTTATGCAAAAAAGGCAGCAAACAAGCATACGGCCCGCCTGATGGTAAGCGGTTACACAACCAGATGGTAAATGGAACTGGCTCTCAAGTGCAGATGTGGGAACACACCGGTATGTTAGGTGCTTGGCAATAGGTTTTCAACTTGAGGATGGTAGCCAGCCAGGCAGGTACTACAAAGTACCCTACCACTGTGAAAAATAAACCGGACAAGTGCGATTCTGACTCGCGCATCGAGGGTTCCGTAATTTCCTATGTTACCCTAAATACCAGAGACTTCTTATATGTTTTCATGTAATCTATATAACTATTATCTGTATTAAAAAAAAATGCCCAGTAATTTCGGAGATCAGGGGGGAATGGTAAGTACTAATTACGTACTTAACATTCCCCCCTGATCTCCTGACTTCAAAACTATTTATTTTAAAATTATTTAAAAAAAAACGGGTTGCACTGAAAAAGAAGGACAAAAAAAAAAACGGGTTGCACTGAAGAAGAAGGACAAAAAAACGGGTTGCACTGAAGAAGAAGGACAAAAAAAAACGGGTTGTACTGAAGAAGAAGGACAAAAAAAACGGGTTGCACTCCGGGAGTGCCGGCAGAAGTGAAAACTTGAACATTAACGTTGTGCATTTTTTTATATTTTGGAATGGTTAGGGAATAATTTCGCACGAATTGCTTTAATTATTAGTATAAAAAAGTACTATGATTTTATGTGGTAAAATACAATATTCATTTATTGCGCTATCTTACACAAACAATTTATATGACATTAAAAAAATTACACTTCAGAACTATTACAATTATTTCACATTAAAAAGTTTATCTATCAGAAAAATCTACTTGCATCCATAATTTCAACGACTCTTTCACAATATGAATCATACCGGGTGTAAGGGACAGCCTTCCGTAAACTGATTCCATGGATTCAATACATAATTCTGGAGCCCCCAGACTTTGAATTACGATATCTGTAACCGATGACTTCTGACATGTTGACATTTCTATAGTTATCAGTGGCGAAGGGTCCATACAAGCCGATCCCCATCGGCTTACCTTTTAGAAATCCCAGCCACACAGATTCATCATTTCAAAGCCACTTTTATGTAAAATACACTGTAATTAAGTATAAAATTATCGGTATTTTTTAAACGGCTTACCCTCACCATAATTTTACCCCTCGCCACTGTAGTGTTATTATATGCATTCAAAGTAACCTTCTCCCAGAGTTTTCGGTCGGCTGTCCCTTATACCCGGTATATTACAATATTTAAAATATGAAATTAAATTACATTTGCGAATCATCCAATTTCTTTTGGGACAATTCTTCTACATTTTTGTCCTTCTCCTTTAAACGTTGATAATATGCCCTTTGATTCTCACGATGTCTTTTTCTTTTTTTTTCTTCTTTTTCTTCCTTCGATACTTTTTTCTTCAAAAGATTTTTACGCTGACGCCATGCCCTTTGATATTCTTGATTTCTTTTCCTTTTTTTTTCATTTCGTTGTCTGAAAAACAAAGATTATTTATTACAATCTATTTATATATATATTTACAAAAAAAAAGTAGTATATTATGTAGTTTAACAGTTATCTGGTTGTCCATAGTACAAGCTCTGCTTAGTTTAGGATCAGATAACCGTGTGTCTTCACACAATGTCCCAGAATATTTCTTTATTTTATTTCATTTGAAATTATTTGTTTGGTATCGTATTTTTAATGATTTTATACGGAATACACGGATTTACACTCGATTAGCAAAGCAACGGATAAGCCAATGAGGTCAGTATCATAAGAAAGAACGAAAGAGTCACACGCGTATTGCTTTAATGTAATATTAAAAAAGAAACGATTTCCCTAAAATATGTCGCTGTTTGTCGCGCGTATTTTTGAAGTGGAAACTTCTTTAGCGGCGTTATGTGGTAAAATACAATATTCATTTATAGCGCAATCTATACTAATATTATAAAGAGAAAAGATTTGATTGTTTGTTTGCATTGAATAGGCTCCGAAACTACTGAACCGATTTGAATTTTTTTTTCACTAATAGGAAGCTACATTATTCCTGAAGGTTATAGGCTACTTTATATCCCGGGAACGCGAGTGAAACCGCGCGGAACAGCTAGTCGTATATAAACATGACAATTTATATTACATTAAAAATTTAACACTGCAGAACTATTACAATTAAGAGGCTAGTCTCCAAGCGTGGGAATTTATCATAGACTACACACATTGACATATTTTACTCACACATTTGCGTCATCATTTTAACAGAGAAATGGGTGGATTGCCACTGTCCGCGTACTACATGTTATTTAGATAACCACTTTTATATTAATTAGCATACACACTTAATTTTGGTTATAGTAGGAGAGCTAACTGAACTATCCTACTAACTCGTATCCCGCAAAGCTAGTAACAATTTATAATGATGTTTTATTTATTATCGGTCAATGAAGAATGTACCGTTCCAGGCATCTCGCGGTAGCGTATCATCCCTTATATTTTTGAAAGTGTAAAAAACATTTTCACCTCTCTCGCACGAAAAAAGCACTTTTGACGTGTAAAAACAAAAAAAGCTATTTTGCTGCGAGCGTGAAGAAAAGTGATTCGAACGAACACCGCCTTTTGGAGCACCATCTAGTCTAAAATAAAATGGACGATGGTTTGATCAGAAAATCATTTTAGCCTAGCGATTTAACACATAGGCACAACATTTTGTGTGTTATTTGTTGAAATTAAAGTTTATGAATTTTACTATTGGCTTTTTAAGGACACGAAATAATATTTAAAATAAATAACTTAATATTTTTATATAAAATTGTATAACAAATTTCCTATAAAAATATCATGTTCAGTTTTGATACGAATGTCAAGCAGTGTAGTTTCCAAACGCAACATCTAAAAAAAAAACTTAAAATCGGAACGGCGGATATCAATTTTTTTCAGCATTACGTTGTTTGAACTATTTCTATGATATATTAAAAAAAATTGTGCTGGACCGCAATGAAGATAGTTGACTAACTCCAAAAGCGTTAATAGAACAAGTTTCAAATATTGACTTAATTGTTTTCTCGCTGGTAGAATTGAAAAAATGTGTTTCACACGAGATATTTTGTTTTCTCGTGGCTTTAAATCACTCACTGTGCTCAATAGTCTACATTAAAATCACTCGCTATGCCCATGATTAAATTTTTGACTACTTCTTACAAAAATAACGCAAGCAAAGTTATTTTTCGCTACGAGTGCGGATTTCAAATCATGAACTAATGAAGTATGTAGTCTAACGTCAAGTAAAATTCTTTAACTACTAACCACAGTGAGTGATTTAAAGGCACGAGATATAAAAAAAAAAGCTCTCGTGTGAATCATGCAACTTTTCACCTCGACCAGCGAGAAAACAATTAAGACAAAGAAACATTTAACAAAGAATAGAGACGACTTCAAAACACTACAAATCATAAAATAAACATGTTCGCTTTTTACAATTAATATATAAAGATCCATTTGTGGTAAATAGTTAATGTGATATGGAAAGATGTTATTTTTTTTACTACACTATTTTTATGTTTATTAAACTTTACTTAATCCAATCTTTGAAATGATTCCCATTGTCTGAACTAGTCGGTGGCCAATCGTATAATTCACCAAATCATTATATTCCTAACCTATATCATGATTTGACGAATTATACAGGCTGATTTTTAAATGGTATAGTAGGCCGAAATGGCATTGATGTATACCTTATACAGATCATGAAAAAACAATTTTAGAGTATATTTAAATAAATAATAATAATAATGAATATCCTGGGACATTCTTCACACACGGTTAAGAGTGGAAAACAATATTACAATATTTCTATACAAACGAAAGATATCAATCAATCAATCAATAAATTAGTTCATCGTTATATATACACTGCAATGTGAGTCTAACTGAGTATCGATTAAATTACTCGAGCGAGTATAATATAGCTATTTTGCCCTGTTAGTACTATTCTGATTGCGAGTAAAGGCTTTTACTAGAGATTTTCGATAAACTTGTAAATCTTGTCATCGTAATGGTAGTGCTCAGGCACCTGAAATTTTGTAGGATTACTGATAATGATGTACACTATCCTTAGAATTCGGGCTAAAATACCATTTCAAAATCATCCTGTATACATATAATAAGCTTGTAGAAAATTCGTCTGTAATTGCAAACTTTTTGAGAAAAAAAAGGAAGGAACTAATTGAGCGACACTGAAAACGAATTAATATTTTTAGTGTTGTTGTTTATCCGTATGTTTGTATGAATTAGTTTGAGTTTAAAATATTGATGACTTTCAATAATTTTGAAATATTACAGTTATGTAGGTAGTAACAATATTGACAGTTGTCAGTCATAATGTCTTATTGAGCAGTCGCGACCCAACTTATGCAAAAAACAAAATTTTCGTCGAGCTTCAAACTGGCGTGCTCTCACCTTTGATTCGAAAAAGGTACTGAACATGTTTGATACACGCATTCGAAATAATTCAAATCAATTTCAAATAAATACGGTGACGTTCCGCCATACAAATTACTATGAAAAATGGCGGACGAATTTCATGAATATTTAAACGAAGATTATTGTTATGGTCTTAGTTTGTAAAAAAAACTGAGACGGTGAAGGTGGATTTCATACTTTTAAGTTTTATTTTATACAAAAAGATTTATAATAAATTCATTCGAAATAATGTAAATTTGGAAAACCGCAAAGGTCCATTTTAGGTTTTGAGATAATTTATTATGTTTTTTTTCCGGAAATGAGAAAATATTTCAAAAATATGGCTAGGTGAAGTTGTTGATATGCCTGTTTAGATTTTAAAATGTCTTTGAGATGTTATTAAATGTGGGTTTTATGCCGTTATTTTTGGGAAACCGTAACACATGTTTTAGCGTTTTTCAGGGAATGGGGTCTTAAGTATTTTACAGTATGACACAACTATAGATGTAGCATCGGCAAATCGTATATCTACACTTCACTTCCGATTTACACAACTAATAACAATCATTCATTATCGCGCCATTCAACGTTCAACAAGATCATTTTCACCTAAAGTACTAATAAACATGGGTAATGTTTTAGACGCACTCTTTTCGGGAACGATCGATTTTACGAATTTTGCCGACGCTTCATCTAAGTTGTGTCATACTGTACCTACATGTGTATTATGAGTCTCATATCAACAGAGCGAAGCCGGGTTTTCATCTAGTATTTTTATAAAGTACTCACTCATTTTCTTTCACTATTTCTTCGTCACTTTTTTCATTAGATGCACTTTGTAAGTTTCCATATTTTAAACACTTTATATAGAGGAATTTGACAAGTATACAGACGGTGGAGCAGCAGTATCAGCAGTCACCATCCCTGGATGCTTGTAGCAGGCTGTACTACACACGCGCACTCGCGCAAGCTTCAACGAAACACCAGGAGCATAAATACATTCGCCGCGCGGTAGAAAGAGAGGGGGATATTACTTCCTCTCCTTCTCTTCGTCTTACGAATTTTCGATCAGGTCACGTGTCCTGACGCGAGTTTAACATTTTTTTGCCATCCCAAAAAGTGCACAACGCCGCTAAAGAAAATTTCACTTTAAAAATATATTTCAGATCCTCACAAACAGACTGACACACGAGTACTCCTATAAGGGTTCCGGAATCCTAAAAACTACTTACTTAATAGTAGAATTGCATAATATATAATGGTTTACAGCGTCGTAATGCTCTTGGTATCTTTTACTGCACAATGTACACTGGAACCTGAAATTAAAAAAAAAACGTTGAATAGAAATAATAATACCTCCTTCAGAGACAAAAAAAATTAAATACCTGTCCTGAATCCAACGCAAAAATAAAGGGCTATCCACACATATCCTGGTACCCGGCCCTGCCGTGTTCCGTCAGGGACGGGGAAAAAAATCGGTTACATACATCTAGTACGAGCTTGTTCACATAGCTCCGTGTCAGGGGCGCGCCGGCGTCCGTGTACATCATAGTATAACGAACAACTCGGAACACGGATAGCCCTGCCGTGCCGGGTACCCGGACATGTGTGGATAACGCTTAATTATTAAAATCGGTTCCTAATCGAGTGTTTTTAGCTACGTTTCATCCGCTCAGTCGTTTGAAGATCAACACGTCTTTTCGAGTATTTAGGGGTTTTCTTATTTTTTTAAATTTTAGTTATTATTTCTCATTCTGTGACGAAACCGGGGACTCACCTTTCATGAAATGTATGTTGCCATCTTTCTTTTGGCAACTGACTGGCAACACCTACTGGGGGGCTAAAACGGCCGCTCGATCAATATTGCTATGCAATTCATATCTCGAATTTACAGCAGATTATGTTGTAAATTGTCTAAATAATGATTTGCATTTTCACAAAAAATATTTAAAAAACATTTGGTTACGCTGTAAATTCGAGATATGAATTGCATAGCAATATTGCTCTAGTGGCCGTTTTAGACACCCTGTACAGACTTGCCGTGTTCCCCGAGTTTTATGAGCTAAAATTGTTCAGCTCGACCGATTTGGCAAAATTTTTGGAATACCCACTAATTACATACTAATTTGGGTATTTTTGTATGAAAATCTCAATGAAAATTAAGTGAGCGACGCCGGGCGCGAATAGCTAGTATGTAAATAAATACCTGGTGTAATGTCTTAACATGTGGGTGTTAAGAGTCTCCGCAGAAGAGAACGTTTGTTGGCACACCTCGCACTTTATGATGCCCTCTTGCTGCAATAAAAACATTATTATTAACTAGATTCCGCCCCGCGGTTGCACCCTCGTTCCTGAGGGATCTTATGTTTTCCCGGGGTAAAAAGTATCCTATATGTTATTCCAGGGTATGATCAATCTATGTGCCCAGTTTCATCCAAATCCGTTCATTAGTTTTTGCGTGAAAGAGCAACAAAGATACATACATACTCAAAAAGTTTATCATATATAATAGGATTACTAGGTACCACCCCGCGGTTTCACTCGCATTCTACGTATAACACTGGTCAAGTGCATGTCTGACTTCGCACATTTAGGGTTCCTAAACTAATCTAGAATATAAGTTGGTTGTAATAGGAATTTCTTAAAGTACACAACACACTACACACAACCGATCACGCTACCGTCCTCGACGGCGAGGACCGCCGCGACGTCCCACTCAGTCTCGTCCCGTTCAAGCGGCCCGAGCTGCCTACAGTAATCCGACCGCCCCCAATTAGTCGTTACTCCCCCGGTAACGCCCTGAGCCGAGGTTCGTACCCCCTTCGGGGTGCCCTCAGGCGTTGTTACCTAAATATTACCCGGCTAAGAGAGCCCTCTGCACTCGCCGATTTGATAAGATAAGATAAGATAAGATAAGATAAATCTTTATTTGCAGAATACATAGATAATACATAAATGGTCTTAGATTTAAATTGAGCAGTTAGTATTCAGCTTGCAAAGCAGGCGTGCAAATATTTGTATTTCCTATGACTATGAAGCTAATTTACAAGGTCAAACATTATTTCATTTTATTAAAATTATTACATTGCATTAAAACATTAAATTCTTTGACACTATAAAAGCTGTGTTCTAGCAACCACTTTGTCAACTTAAATTTAAAGGAAGTCAATTTTAATAGTTTTATGTCATCAGGTAAATTATTAAATACAGTAATAGACATATTCATAATATTATTCTTATAAATATCTTTGTGATATGGAGGTTGGTACAATAAGTTGACATACTTCTGTCTTGTCTGCCTCGGTACAACTTCTACACGTTTCTTCCAAAAATCAGGGTGATTGCGAACAAAAACACAAACATCTCTAATATACATACATGGCAAGGGTAAAATATTTAGCCTTTTAAATAGTGGTTTACAGCTGTCATCGAACCGAGCATTGCACATGACGCGAATGCATTTTTTCTGTACTACAAATGCCCTATCCAGATCTATTGAATTTCCCCAAAGAATAAGGCCGTAGCTTAGAACTGAAGAGACATAACCATGATAAGCTGTTAACGCAGCTTCCACGGAAACCGTTTCCCTTAGTTTTTTTAGGGCAAAGACAAAACGATTTACTTTTTGACAGACATGATCAATGTGATTTTTCCAATTTAAATGTTTGTCTAAGATTATGCCAAGAAAGCGTACTGTATCTACTTCATCTACCATATTGTTATCATAATTAATTTGTATCGGAACTGGATTTGCATTATAAGAACGGAATTGCATTACTTGCGTTTTACCTAAGTTTATTTTCAGATCGTTATCATCCATCCATTTAACAACATCCGCTAGTGCAGTGTTTGCTTTATCCTCAAAAGTATCTTTATTGTCACATTTTATTATGAGTGTGGTATCGTCAGCAAACAAAATACATTTATCAGCAATGACATGTGGCAAATCATTTACATATAGAAGAAAAAATAATGGCCCAAGTATACTACCTTGCGGAACACCAGTATCATTTGTTTTGAATTGAGACCTATGTATCTGTTTCTCAAGATTATTACGCGACTTTGTAATTTTGCTTATTTCAGTCGCTTGTAACCTATTACTTAAAAAACTCTCTATCCAATCCAATGCTCTCCCCCTGATGCCAAACCGATTAAGTTTATGTATAAGTTTCGAGTGGTTTACAAAATCAAAGGCTTTGCTCATATCTAGGAAAATTGACATAACAGGAGTTTTATTATTAATACTCTCTGTAATATATCGTATCAACTCAAAACATGCCAATGTCGTCGAACCACCTTTGCGAAAACCATATTGTCCTGGGTATAATATATCATGTTTGTCTAAAAAACTTGTGAGTCTTGAGTACATAGCCTTTTCGATAATTTTGGACAAGATTGGTACAAGTGTTATGGGCCTGTAGTTATTTGGGTCTAATTTATCACCTTTCTTAAATAAAGGTTTTACTATACTAATTTTAAGTTTTTCTGGAAACACACCTTCTGCAAATGATAAGTTGATAATATGCGCAAGTGGGTAACAAATGGAGGATGCACATGCCTTTAGAATTCTTGTAGTTATTCCATCGTATCCACTAGACTTACTATTTCTTAATGACTGGATGATTTTATATATTTCTTTTTCGTCTACTGGTCCTAAAAATATTGTATTTGGATTGTATATGTCACACTTTGATTGAATTTTTGTATTAATTTGATTATTATTTATTGGTAAGGTTTTAATTGTCAAATCTATAAAGAAGTTATTCATTATATTACATATGTGTGTAGGATTATTATATACTATTTTATTATATTTAATTTCATTAATGTCATTTTTGTGGTTATCTTTATTTATTTTTGAAGATATAGTATTCCAGGTTGCTATACATTTATTTTTATGAAAACTAATATATCTGTTATTATTAACTTTTTGTGCATGTACTATACATTTTTTTAGAATTGAATTATACTGTTTGAAACGTTTTTTATTATGTAACTTATTCGATTTCAAGGTTCTGTATTGTAAGTACAACATACGCTTTGTTTTGCATGATTTTTTTATACCCGTCGACAGCCAGTTTAACTTTTTTGGTATATTGTTAACTTTTACCTTTATCATTGGGAAACATAGGTCATAAAAAAGTTGTAAAATTTCGTGAAAATATTCAAATGCCTCTGAAACGTTTTTGCTATTTGAAACATCTGAGAAGTAAAGACATGATATACATTCACAGAACTTATGTATATTAAAGATGCTATAATCGCGTTTGTGTTCATACCAAGTTGAGTAGACGTTTTGTTTTTTAATTTTCATAGTAATTATCTGGGCAGTTTCGTGATCTGAGAGCCCTAATTGGAGAATTTCAGGAACGACTGATTTCATATTACTAGCAATTTGATCAATGCAGGAGTCTTTTCTGGTAGGTTTATTTATATGTATATCAAAATTATAATTGTGTAAAATACCGAAAAGGCTTTTGGTTGCCGAGTCTAGTCGTAAGGTATTAATATTCCAATCCCCGCAGACAACTATTTTCTTTTGTTTATGTTTTGCTGTCAGCATATAGAGTAATTTATCTAATTTGTGTAAAAATATGCCTGTGTGAGCTTTAGTTTGATCTGGAATTCTGTATATATTGACTATGATAAGACCTAATCCTACAATTTCCGCGCTACAACATTCGAAATAATATGTCTCAGCTAAGTCACAAATAAAATCTACCGGTTTTGACTCAAGACTTTTTTTGATCATTATGCATTTGTCCGGTAAGGTTGCTGCAGCCATCAGAGGCTACCAACTTTTATATTATCATTAAATTAGGAGTTTCAAAGAAAAAAATTGACTTATCAATACATTGGTATTTGATAGTGAAATAAACCTACGTAATAATAAATGCACGGGGGGAATGCACAATACACCCCAAGAGGGACGTCAGTGCAGGCCTCATCGCCCCCATACAGAATAAGAACAGGTCATCAACACATTGGCAATACCTCTGGTATTGCAAATGGCGATAGGCGACGGTAACCACTTACCATCAGGTGGACCACCTGCTTTAGAAATGTCAGCACCCCAAGGCCACACTCCGCTACTTTAAGGAGCTAGGACGGCTTGGGTAGAGCTTGCAGGGGGGAATGCACAATACACCCCAAGCAGGACGTCAGTGCAGGCCTCATCGCCCCCATACAGAATAAGAACAGGTCATCAACACATTGGCAATACCTCTGGTATTGCAAATGGCGATAGGCGACGGTAACCACTTACCATCAGGTGGACCACCTGCTTTAGAAAAACAAAAATACTTACATGTTTTCTTTTGACATGATCTTCATAATTTTCTTCAAATTTAAACCCGATGAGGCAATTTTCACATCTATACACATGATTGATATAAATCTTGGACTGCGCAACAAGTGACCTTTCCTCCATCAACTCTTGGTCTGATATCGTCACTTCCTTGACAATCTTTTCATCCATCAACTCTTTATTGGTTATCGCCATTTTCCTGACAATCTTTTCATGTTTTTCTGTAGTTTGTGATTGCTCTGTAAAAAAAAATCTTTGACTTCACAATGAAATGAGTACCAATATAATATGAATGGCTCATGGGTGCCGATTCTGTTGTTTACAAATTAAACTAACACCTCTCTCATATAAGCCTTATTAAAAAAATATTGCAGCATTTTTAATGCTGACAGATTAGTCCATATGCCATCGTAATATATCGACATTTTACTCTAACAAGAGTAAAATGTCTTTCATCCCCTTTCTTATATTGTTTGTTAGAAAGAGATATGGTGGGAGCCACATGGATATTGCAAAGTTACGTAAAGAGACGAAAAAAAACCAATTTGAGAGTATAAAGTCAGTCAGTCAGTCAAGCCATAGTTATGCTATAGGGTCACGGGAACCCCTGGATGCGGGTAGCACAAGACCGGCCATCATGGCGATCCTTGGGGGAGGCCTTTGTCCAGCAGTGGACGTCTTTCGGCTGACATGATGATGCTATAGTTTTCCTTCACCAATCGACAGACTTCAAGAAGATCGACGTCATCTAGTACTATTGACCCGCCCCGGCTTCGCCCGGCTTTTCTTAGCTTTTCGGTACTATAATATGCATGTATTATACATTTAAACCTTCCTCTTCAATCACTCTATCTATAAAAAAACTGCATCATAATCCGTAGCGTAGTTTTAAAGATCGAAGCATACATAGGGACAGACAGACGGGAAGCGTCTTTGTGTTATACTATGTAGTGATTATTGAGAGCAACTAACCTGTGTCCTCTGGGATTTCCATATTTGGCTCATTCTCTTTTATAGATGAACTACCAGGTTCATTGCATTCATTAGGTATTTCTTCTTTTATTTCTATGTCATCTATTTCTTCTTTTATTAAAGGTACAATTTCAAGTTCTCCATTTATTGAAGGATCTTTAGGTTCTCCTTTATTACCTATAACTTCAGTTGTAGATGCATTTTGTTTCAACCATAAGCCGTCCATACTTATTGTTTTTAATATTTGCAATCCCTGAGCGAGTGCACCTATCACGCTGCCATTTTGATTATTTTTATTGATAATATCTAATCCTGTATGTATATTTTTCATTTCTGTATCGTCATGAATGGTTACAGTTTCTGAACATTCAGTTTCTGGAGAGTGTGTTGGGTAACTGGTAAATTTCCTTGCAAGTGTAACGTCAACAGCTCTATGGTAAGAGAGGACTTTTGTTTCTTTTCTACATGAGTATTCTACAGACTGAAATAAGGTTCATTAATTAATATATTCTGTTTAATCAATCTATCTTTACCTGGTGGATATTTAGATTTTATGTTATAAAAATGTGCAAAAAAAAAACAACTCACTTGACCCATTAAGATCTTGAAGCTGTTCTCTACTTGCAATCTGAACTGCTTTATCTTCATCAATACAGCATGACATTCATAGCATACTACGTGGTTGTGCGGTTTTATCTAAAATGAAAAAAAGGTAAAGGTAAAGGTAAGTTTAAAGGCGATGATAGCTCAGTGGTAGTGACGTCGGATGCCGAGACGAAGGTCCCGGGTTCGAATCCTACAATGAGCTTGAGCTTTCGGTGAAGGAAAACATCGTGAGGAAACCATAGCACGGTGGTAGGGTACTTTGTAGTACCCGCCTGGCTGGCTACCACCCTCAAGTTGACAATCTGTCGCCAAGCACCTTTTGGTGTGTTCCGACAGCTGCACTTGAGAGCCAGTTCCTTTCTAGGCTTTGTGTGCTTACCACCATTGGCCACATCATCACTGACCACGGTGAGATTGTGGTCAAACACAGGCCTATACATAGTAAAAAAAAAAAAAAAAAAAAACAAAAAAAACATAAATACAAGGCTCTGACTAATGAGATTTCATGGGACTTTTATAAAGATTCAATATACTCTTAATCATAATTATAACTTTTTGAATTATAGGTCTCAATAATGCATTATCTCAGCAGACGTACTTTAGGTATATCTCCATCACAGTATTTGTGTCAATATTGTGGTACTTGAGAAAGAGGCACAATACCGGTTTAAGAGGCCAGATTATGTATAGAGAATCGCTGTTTTGAAAGTATTTAGATGTAATAAACGTACCCCAGGTGGTTTCGTAAAAGAGTTCAAGTAATCCGAATGAGTGCATGTGAGCAAATTAATGAACGGAGACTCCTTATTCAAGCAGCAAATACACACAGGTGAGTTAGGCTGTATTGTCTTAGTTATATCTTGATTCAGACCGAAGTCTTCGAAGTTTAATAACAAAAATTGAGACATATTAAAATAGACAATTTAACACTTGATATACAAAATAAATCTTGGTAAGAAAGATTGATAATGAGATTTTAACATAGTAAAACTAAATCAAAGTTCAACTTCCACTTCACCTCTTGGAATTTAATGTATTACAAGGTTTGAAATGGCAAAATTCCATTTACCACGCACAATATAAACAATTTTATTGTTTTTTTTTATGTCACCTCTTGTCAGTCATGTCCATTTCCATAGAGCATGCATGAGACTATGGTTTGACCGCGAAATTCAAATTTTAAGCATTTAATGCTAATTGCAGGCATTGCAGCTCAGTTATCTTACGTAGTATTTGTATCCACTTTGCTCAGTTATATATAGGGCGTAAGTTTGTCACCGTGTGATTCGCGACAGTAATGGTTGTTTAGTTACTAATTAATAACCAAAGAGCTTATAACCACTACGTTTAATAATAACAAAAGAAATCATCAAAGTCACTTTTCGCGGGCTACCTTGAAGGATCCCCTGATACCATAGATATAGAATTTCAAGCTTGGAAGTTCAGTCATTGATGTGACATCATCTGTTTGTAAATAGGGATGCTACAAATATCGATGTTTTTTTAATGTTTTAAATATCTCATTCATCAACATAGATTGTGATGATAACCATAAATAGCATAAAAATATTAGGTTTAAGGTGGAGGCGTCGGTTGGAACGTTTCATCTTAAAGAACTTTATTTCTCAAAAATAAATTATACATTTCACTTAAAATGAGAAATTACAAATAAAAGCTATCGTGTTTAATTAGGTATACATCGTTTGATGCGCTTTTAGCATACGTATAATAATAACTAAAGATACTACGGATTGACTAACAATTTCAGTTAAGTAAACAACAAAAGTTATATTTAATTTACTAATCAAAGAAGCCTAAGGTTTTCACAATTGACACACATTATTTTAAAACGTATTAACGCTTTAAAATATTCATTCAATGATTCAAGTAATCCAAATGAGTGTGTGGTGGCTTAACTCTACCAACCTATTTTATAGTTTCAAAACTTGTACATAGCCTTATGTAATGGAAGAATTTAGCTTGTCAATCGTACATAGACAGACAGGAGATTGATTTTCCGTGACATGGTCTGGAACTGTGTTTAATTTAATTAAAGCTTCTCTAAAGTGTTTGTACCTATACTGTACGCTCAAATATAATATTCGCTCGAAGATCCTCTATCATTTTACGCTAAGAAGTTCAATCATACTTAGTAAAAAGCTAACCAACCAACTCGATCCAAAAGGATTAATAACATTTGAGACATATTTTAATAGATAATGTTAACACTTCTGATATTCAATATAAATCTTAAATAAAGAGTTTAGCGTTTAAATTTGAACATATTATTATAATATACTTACAAAAACTTAGGTATCTGAAATTCTGAATAGCTTAGAATCTGATTATGTATTGAACGATATAAATGAACAATGTCGATGTTTAACACAGTGGCCGTCGATGTATTGTTCATCAAAACATCGATGTATCGTTTACATCCCTATGTGTCAATGAAAATGCACGCGTAATGCCTATTTATTTGCTGTAAAATAAACATTTTGGAAGATTTCATAAATTTTAATTAAACCAATGCCAATTAAAATAAATTAATAATGCTCAATAGCATTCTCAAAGTGTTCAAATAAACTTGAAATGTACGAAAAGGTGCTAATAAATCTTTAAAATATTGTGAAGTTATTGACAATACTTTGCGATCGCCGCAGCTGTGCACTGGCTAAACGAATATTACATTGTTAATGTAAGTTATTTTTACTGTAATTACCTATGAAGGTCAAATTACTGTGTGTTACAATTATACGAAATATACCATTAGAAAACTTGGCTTTATTCTGCTAAAATACAAGTTATTAATTAAAAATAACAGACAGTTGCTAGGCATATAAATAACATCAAGTAACTATGGAACTATTCATAAACTGTACCATAGATACACCACATTCACCTCCTCTTAATTCAGTGACGTACGTAATTATGAAAATTTGCTGGTGGCCGCCTCTCGCGAGTGGATCGACGCAATGGTTGTGGAGCAGGTTGAGTTATGTCTTGTTGTTCTGCAGTTTCATGTTCCGAATCCTCTTGCGCTGAATTTTCTGATGAGGATTCATCCGATTCTAGATCATCGGTAGGTAATGGCGCTAGTTGTCTATTAGAAACAGTAGACTCTCGGCCATCTGGCAAGCGAACATGCGAGTAAGATGGATTTCCATGTAACAACTCCACTTCATCTACGATTGGATCATATTTAGAAGTTCTTACATTCCTTTTCATAAGTACTTGACCTGGCGACAGTAACCATGAAGGAATTGATTCACCTGTCGGAGATCTTCTGGTGTGGAAGAAAAAACGCTCATGGGGAGTCTCATTTGTTGCTGTACATAATAGAGATCGAATTGAATGCAATGCAGTGGGTAACGCTTGTTCCCAATCTGTAGTTTCCATCTGTCTCGATTTCAGATATAGTTGGATAGCTTTCCAAAGAGTTCCATTTAGCCGCTCTACTTGGCCATTTCCCTCCGGGTTATAGGGAGTTGTTCTGCTCGTGGCAACATTGTAATAAGATAAAAATTGTTTAAGCTCTTGAGACATAAATGCTGTTCCTCTATCTGAATGAATATAGACTGGAGAACCAAAAGTAAGGAACAAGTCTTTTAGACACTTGATAACGGTTTGTGCAGAAAGATCGCTACAAGGGTAGGCGAATGGAAATCTGGAGTATTCGTCTATAATAGTGAGAATGTATTTATTACGAGTGTTAGACGGTAGAGGCCCTTTGAAGTCGATATTGAGGCGCTGGAAAGGTTCCATAGCTTTGATTAGGTGACTTTTAGTTTTCATGAAACGAGGCTTCAATTCCGCGCAAACACGGCAAGATGCTGTCATAGATTTTACATCGTTAATTGTAAAGGGAAGATTTTTAGTACGAACCCAATGCGCCATTCTGACGATACCTGGATGGCAAAGAGAATTGTGTAATTCATATAATTTATCTGTGTTCATAAAAGCACAAACTCTTGACAATGCATCCGCGGTAACGTTTTCTTTGCCAGGGCGATAAATCACATCGTATTTGAAACAAGAGAGTTCTAGGCGCCACCTTTCAATCTTTTCATTTTTGATTTTGCTAGCGTGCTTTTGATTCAGCATAAATGCTACAGACTTTTGGTCTGTGATTAATAAAAAGTGTCTTCCAAGTAAATAATGACGCCATTTTCGTAATGATTCAACAATCGCATATGCTTCCTTTTCTATAGATGGGTGCTTCCTTTCTGAATCGTTAAGGGAACGAGAAAAGAAAGCGACTGGCCGGCCACATTGAGATAGGGTGCCAGCGATAGCGTATTCAGAAGCATCAGTTTCTACGGTAAGTAAATCAGAATCGTTGATGGCTACTAACGCGGCTTTGGCGATTTCAGATTTCAGTTGCTGAAAGCATTCAATTGATTCCTGATTTAGAGGTATGTTCGTACGAATTAGCGATTGAATTTTCGATGAAAAGTTTGGAATCCACTTCGAGTAATGTGCAAACATACCAAGAGTTCTTTTAAGACTGCTGCTGTCATTTGGTAATGGAAGATCTAAAAGGGGCTTAAGTCGATTCTCATCCGGTTTTATTATGTTGTTGTGGATTGTATATCCGAGTAAATTTATTTTTTCAGAGCTAAATATGCATTTTTGTTCATTCAAAGTCAAATTGTACTTTGTTACCGCATCCATAAATCTTTTTAGATTGTTATCATGATCTTCTTTTGTTTTCCCGCAAACTGTGACGTCATCAAGGTAAGAGAACGTGCCATCTAGCTTTTCAGCTTCTATTATATAAGATAATGTTCTTTGAAAAGCAGCTACACCATTAGTTACACCAAACGGTATTCGTGTAAATTGATATAAGTTTCCGCAAGCTTCAAAAGCTGTCATAGTTTTTTCTTTTGATAAGATTGGCACTTGATGATACGCGGACTTTAAGTCTATTTGACTAAAAAAGTTGTATTTAGAGACTTTGGATATAATGGATACTATTTTCGGTAAAGGAAAGGCATCTAATTCAGTGTACCGGTTTATAGTACGAGAGTAATCTATTACCATCCGTTTGCGGTGTGTAGTACCTCCCGTTACTAAAACCTGGGCCCTCCAAGGCGACATGCTCGGCTCGATTATGCCACTCTCCAATAATTTAGACACTTCCTCTTTGATAAACCGTTCATCATCTTCGGAATAGGTCCTGGACTTTATAGTAATCGGCCTTATATCAGGTGAGAGGTTAGAAAAGACAGAGGCTGGAGGCACAGATGCTTGCATAACGTTACATATTTGTAGAGGTTCTCTTTCACCACCGAATTGGAGTTCTAGGGCTCGATGATATTTCAGGAGATCATGGCCAATGATTACATCAGCACACAGGTTTTGCACAATGAGGAGAGGATGTTGCTTGTAAATATGTTTGTCAAGTTTAATGGTTGCTTGACATAATCCATTGACGAATGATACATGATTAAGAGAAGCCAGCGATACGGATTGATTAATGTTCCTCCTTCTGAGATTCATTGTTCTTGATAAAGCTTCATCGATAAAACTTACAGAACTTCCTGTGTCAATCAGGGCATCAGCACGAGTTTCATTCAATAAGATAGGTATAGTCGCTTTTCGTAGACTAGCCGGAGAAGCAGCTGAAATACATGCGTTGCTTTCATCATTGTTAGCCGCTACATTCGCGACGGGTTTCGAAGAACGACATACACTTGCTAAGTGCCCTTTCTTCGAACAAAGTTGACATATAGAGTTGAAAGCGGGGCACTTGATGCGTTGATGTAATGTATTAGACCCACAAAAGAAACACCGTCTTTTTCTTTGTGTCGTAGCTGCTAAATTTGAGCTTTGGCTTGCTTCAGAATTTTGAAACTGATCATGTGATGTAACTGCATTAAGTTGTGATGAATCAAGCGTGTTGACAAATGCGATACTGTTATTCTCAGCCGATTCTATTGCAATAGCCTGTCTAAAAGCATCATCTAGGCTTAGTACCGTATTTTCTAACAGTCTTTGGCGGATCTTTTGAGAAGAAATTCCCGATATGAACGCGTCACGTATGTACTCTTGCTTGTATTCTTCAGCAGTTACGCTTTTAAACGTACAACTTTGTGCGAGTTGTTTTAATGCCTGGATATATTTGGATATCGATTCATCTGATTGCTGCTTACGAGTTGATAAAACATGACGTGAATGTATTTCATTTACAGGTTTGATATATATTTCATTAAGCCGTATAATAGCATTGTCAAACGTATCGCATTCATTAATAAATATGAAAATCGTTGGAGAAAGATGATTTGTCAATAGTTTCAGTTTCATAGAATCAGATATACTAGAATCTTCTTCAATTAGAAAATTAGAGAAAGTCTTATACCAATGTCTCCATTTTGAATCAGCCGCCACCGCTCCGGGTTCGATATCGAAACGGTCCGGTCGTAAATATCGTAGCATGCTTGGAGATTTTTGCGTACTCGATTTTGTATCATTTTCAGACATTTTTAGCAGAATAAATTGTTACAATTATACGAAATATACCATTAGAAAACTTGGCTTTATTCTGCTAAAATACAAGTTATTAATTAAAAATAACAGACAGTTGCTAGGCATATAAATAACATCAAGTAACTATGGAACTATTCATAAACTGTACCATAGATACACCACACTGTGCCTTTGTGCGACACTATTTAATTCTAATAAGTAAGTACATACCAGGTACACATTGCAAGTGGATGAATTGAAGAGCCAAGAATCTCAGCAAGGCTACATTATTTAAATGTATATATTTTTATTAAAACAATTTTTCTAATTAAAAATAAAACAAAAATAAAAAAACATACATGTACCTAAGCATAAAAACAGCTGAAATAATGACATCAATATGTTTGACTACTGGCTTTCATACAAACATGAGCAAGGTGTGCTTGTTGGTAACTGAAAGTGGTAATCTATACTTCTATACTAATATTATAAAGAGTATTGTTTGTATGTTTGTTTGTTTGCATTGAATAGGCTCCGAAACTACTGAACCGATTTGAAAAATTCTTTCACTAATAGGAAGCTACATTATTCCTGAAGGTTATAGGCTACTTTTTATCCCGGGAACACGAGTGAAACCGTGCGGAACAGCTTGTTTATTATAAAAATGCACACTATTTGTAGAAATTACTTTTGAACTTTAGCTAGTCTAAAATATGGAACAAGTAATTTCCCTTTTTGTCTCGTATTGATATGAGGAGTCTATGTTATAAACATCTGTCACAAACATCCAACATGAGGGTGGTAGCCAGCTAGTTAGGTACTAGAAAGAAAGAAAATAACTTATTATGATCAATATTTGTGATAATCAGTACCGACGTTAGGGTAGGGCGCGGTAGGGCGATCGCCCAGGGGAAAAGGCCCACCTTTATTTCCAGTCACTCATCAGCGAGTCCTGCTATCTCGAGTCTAAATAAATTCTCAAGTCTAAAGATAAAATGGCTATAATGGCTTAGAATCCCTTTTGTTGGTGGGAGAAGGAGAGGGGGGGTTATCACATCTCGCCCAGGGTGCTGGTAGAGCTAAAACCGGCACTGTTGCTAATTGCATAAAAATCTATTCACCCATTAAAACATAATTTGAGTAACACACCACCTGTATGTTACTCAAAGTATGCATAGTTTTGTTGTTAAAATTTATTGACTAATAATAATATTAGGGCTATTATCATTATTATTAGTTCCATATAGGACTAATCTTCAATGGGGTCAGCTTCAGTTTACTGGAACTTTGTACACGGAATAGATTTTAACAGGCCAGTTGCCATGGTTAGTTAAGACACCTATCACACCACAGGTTGTATGTTCATTCCCATCTAGGACAAATATTTGTGTGCATGAACATCTGTTTGTCCTGTGTCTGGTGTAATTTTCTATATAAGTATGTAGGTATTTACAAATCAAAGTGTTATTTGTGGTACTAGCCTTCGTCTTGTGGTTTCACCCACATTCCTAAGATCCTATGTTTTCCCAGGATAAAAGTAGCCTATATGTTATTCCAGGGTATGATCTACCTATATGCTGATTTTCATCCAAATCCATTCAATAGTTTTTACTAGTAGGATTTAATATAAACTTTTCCTGGGCTATACAGTGAGCCACTCATCATGAGATAAAAATAAAGTCAAATATAAGCCCATAACGTAAATGTATAAAAAAATTATACTGTAATGTTATTCTCAAAATTCTGTACATACTAATTGCTTCATTACCATTTTCAAACTCAAAATTCATTTATTCAGTTTAGGCCCTGATAAGATACTCATGAACATACCATCCAGTGAAATTAAGAAATTAGCATTATACATAAAGTAATTAAAAAGCTATAGAAAAATGTATTTATGGAAATATATGTAAATATTATATTTTTACACCACAAGAATTTAACCTTAATATTTAAAACTTAAAGTACTTCTAATAAAGACTAGTGAAAGTTTTGAAGTTATTTCGGACGCTGCATTTAAAAAATAAACAAGTAAATCTCACCTCTCATCACTAGTAAAGCTGAAGAGTATTTGTTTGAACGCACTAATCTCCAGAGTTCCGATTCGAAAAATTCTTTCACCAGCACAATGCTATATTATCACTTAATAACATAGGCAATATTTTTGGTTAAAAAAAATTTGGTATCTCTACTAAAACTTCAATTCCTTACATTACGGATCGCGGGGGTAAAGTAAATCTGCGATGCTGAAAGTTAAATAACTCTTATAATTTTCATTTACAGTTTCAACAAAACTGAACTGAGTACAAAATGGATGCAGTACAAAACACACGAGTAAAAAATGGTACAGAAAACATGCGAAAGCGAGACAACATGAATAATGAAGTATCCTCAACCTCCAGCGAAGAAGTGACCACGTCAGATCCAATTTCAAAATTTAATAACTTCTACACAAACAGATACACAGAGTCTGCTGTATCTGACAATGAAATGGAGCCGAGATTGAAAATACAACCTAGAAGTCACTGCAGAAGCATGGGTAATATAAACGAGAGGTCCTACAGAGGTAAGGAAAGGAATAGAGTACAAAATAGCATAAGCAATGTCGACTTAAGTCTTCACAGTGAGGAGATAAAGAAATTCGATACGTTACAAATCCCGATAGTTGGCTACGAAGTCATGGAAGAAAGAGCTCGCTTCACCATATATAAGTTAAAGGTCGAGGATGACAAAAGAGACCAATCTTGGCTTGTTTTCCGACGGTACACGGATTTCGTTCGGCTATACAGCAGAATCAAAGCAGAACAGCCGAACGTAATGCTTCCTCTACCAGGAAAACGCTGGTTTAGGGATAATTTTGAGCCAGCATTTTTAGAAGAACGCGTACGTGGTCTGCAAATATTCGTTAATGCAATTCTAAGTAAGCTCCCAAACCATTCCGTTGTTAGGGAGTTTTTCTGCCTCGATGAGCCACCTCAAGTGTTTAGCTATCAGCCAGAAGTCCAGGCGGTGTATGGAGCCCTAGAGGATTCTATAACGTCTCTAAGAATGCAGTTGAAGCAGAAAGACGCGACGATAATGCATTTGCAGAAACGCGTTCATCAGCTGGAATGTCAAGTTAAGAGTTGTTCAAATTGTAGTACAAAATTAAATGATTCTATGTAGTATTATGTTTGTGATATTATTGTAATTTTAAAATGGATTTGACTGATGTTTTTGGATTGTATTAATATTGGTATAGATAAGAGATAGAGAAGAGAGACTCAGTCTCGTCCCGTTCAAGCGGCCCGAGCTGCCATTAGTAATCCGACCGCCCCCAATTAGTCGCAACTCGTATAAAGTCCTCCCCATCCCCCGGTAATGCCCTGAGCCGAGGTTCGTACCCCATTCGGGGGTGCCCTCAGGCGTTGTTACCTAAATATTATCCGGCTGAGAGCCCACTGCGCTCGCCGATTTGTCCGGTAAGGTTGTTGCAGCCATTGGTGGGAGATTAGCTAAACATCTTTTGCATGAGTTTCACATGGTTAGAAAACAATTATTCAGAGGTTCTTGCCGATTCGGAGGAACTAATTGTAGTCCGGTTATCTCCCAAAATATAATTATTGGTGAAGCACCAATGCTTTATGCATAACTTGCTAAGTAATTACGCACATTTATTATAATTATTTATTAGTTTGATACGCCCTCTGTTTTTCCAAATTTTATATCAGGCAGAAAGGCTCACGTACTAATATTGAATTTAGGTGGCCTTAAGCCTTGATAGATGGCGTAAGTAGTGTCGTCGCTTTTCGACAGCTGCTTCCGTTCAAAATTTGAAAAGCCAAAAAACAGATGATACACTTGGAAAAAAAGATGGTCTACGTGACGTACTTAAATAAGCTGAAAAATTAAAAATTAAAACTGGAATAAAAATACTAATTGGTTACACACATTCTACTTCATTATTTATTGATTGCCGAAGATAAAATTCAAGATATTATAGAGTCGACGACATCTACTGTAAATCGCTCTAAAAGGGCTGCGGGTGCCTGGAGGATTTAAAGGTACGTGAGTCTTGTATTTCTCTCTGCGATTTTAGGCATATCAGCATTTAGGAGGGTGTATCAATTTAGTTTTATTATATTCCAAATTACCGCGTTATCTTAGTATAACAACACGTATGTGTCTTCGGGTGTCGGCTATTTACACGCTGCATACCCATAGTTTTGGTCCTAATTCGAGCCGGATAATCTGTCCAGTTTTAGATATTTTACGTAATTTAGTTGGTAAAATATCTATAGCCTAAATTGCTAAATTTTACCCTTGTTTCATAGCTTTGCGTAATTGTTTGGCAAAGTTTATGTTCATAAGCCATACCAACTGCAATTGACAATAGATTTTACGTAATTTTTTGGTAAAATTCTAGTCATAACCCGCATTCCAATTATATGATAGAATTTACGTATTTATTGGTAATATTCTTGTTCATTTTTGACAAGTAAATGACGTAATATTTGGTTATTACTTGTTCGAATTTATGACATTTAGTTTTTACTATAAAGGTTTGTGTACATATTACTATTAGTTAAATACTTATTTTACAATGACGCAAATTAGTCAGGAGAATTTATTATTTATGTTAGAAAAAAAGAAGGAGTTATTATTTGCTCGTATTAATCGTTTATTTATTACATCGAAGAATATAATTTCTTTCGAGTCAACTACACGGTCTAATGAAAACTTTATGTCTGAGTCAGAAACAATTGATGATATTCGCGATAAGTTTGAGTCTATTGTTGATCAAATATGTCAAATAAATTTAACTTTGAAACCTGACATTCCTCCTGATTACGCATGTCTGGAATCATTTGAGGATTTGTATATCCGTGTTAAATATATACGGAATAAAATAATTAGTTCTACTACAGTTGTATCATCTCGGAAGGATAGTCCTAAGCTTGTTGTTAAGTTGCCTCCTATTAATATACCGAGTTTTGATGGTAAAACTGAGAATTGGCCCGTCTTCTACGAGTCATTCAAATCGAACATTCATAACAATGCTCAGCTGACTGACTCGCAGCGTGTGCAGTACCTTGTGGGTAAACTTACTCATAATGCGTTGAAGGTAACCGCCGGTATAGTTCCCACGGGTGACACTTATAAAATAATATGGGATAGTTTGGTTAAAAAGTACCAGGATAAACGTTCTTTGGGTACTTATTATTTGAATAATATTTTAGACATAAAGGCGTGTTCACATACCGCGAATAGTTTAGACTCGTTTATTGATATTTTTTCTGCTTCACTTTCTGCTTTAAAACAATTAGATATTCCCGATTTGACGGATTTTATTCTTTTACATTGTGCATTAAAGCGAATGGATTCTCAAACTGCACAAGGTTTCGAACTTTCAGTGCGAAATGTCGAAATGCCTGCAACTAAAGAATTTATTTGTTTTGTTCAAGATCAGGCGAAAATATTAGAACGCTCGAATTCTTCAAATCCGTATTCGAACCCGCGAATAGGGAATTTGTATAAGCCGCCTGTTTCTACGTCACGCGATACACGTACGCATCAGTCTTCTAAGTCTTTTGTCGCGAGTGAGGTAACTGTACGTACTCCGGTTGCTGCCTCCTTTGCTCCACCGCCTGCGCCCGTGGCATCGCGCTGTGCGTATTGTAATGATACCGCTCACGTGCATCTTTATAACTGTGCACAATTTAAATCATTACAAGATTCTAAAATACGTTTTAATTTTATAAAATCCAAACGTGGATGCGTGAATTGCTTGAGTATTGCACATAATTCAAGCAATTGTAACTCGTCATCTGTTTGTGAGTTGTGTAAAAAACGTCATCATACTTTATTACATTTTGAGAGTAAATATGAAAAAACGTCACATACTCATACCGCTGCTATAATAAATAATTGTGATGTAAGGTCGACGGTGCCGTCCACGTCCTGTGCACCACCGTCGTGCCCCGTAGCATTCACACCTTCCGCGTCTTCGTTGCCTGCGTTCGCGTCTTCTGCCGCTCCGATAGCAACTTCGTCGCATTTCCCTTACGTTACTAACAATAAGGATAATACTCCGAGTACAACGTCTGCACTGCAATCGCACAATACCTCTGTATTGCTCTCGGCTGAAACGAAGTCGAGGTCGATTGTCTTGTTGTCAACCGCACAAGTCTACGCGCGCCCTAAAGGTAGCACTGGACGACGATCGGTAGTGAGGTGTTTGATTGATAACGGTTCGCAAAATAATTTAATTACATTGAATTGTTGTTGTATTTTAAATTTACCAATAATACCTTTGAGTAATTCTTTTGTCAAAGGTATTGGTTCAACTTCACGTCCAGTATTTGGATATGTATACTTGGATATTGAATCTCGAGTATACGTTAATCAGAAATTCACTATACATGCGTTAGTAGTAGAGTGTATTACTGAACAATTGCCGTCGCAATTTATTGACGTATGTAGGTTTAATTATCATAAACTTCCACTCGCTGATTTAAGTTGGAATATACCCGGTGACATTGATGTCGTGTTAGGGGCTCAACTCTTTCCGTACATTTATATGGGAAATAGGGTCAACTTTGGTCCGCGTGTCCCACCCGCTTTGTTAACTTCTTTTGGATATGTTTTGATGGGAGATTTCCCACATAATGACGTTGCTCCTACATGGACTTTTAGCGCGTTAGCTCTTAATGAGATAGTTCAGAAATTCGGAGAATTTGAGGAACTGCCTACAAAGCGTCGGTTATCACTCGAAGATACTGAAAGCGAAAATATTTTCACTTCTACTGTGACCAGTGACAATGTAGGTCGGTATACAGTTTCCTTACCGTTCTGTAAAAGTATTTCCGAACTTTGTAAATCTGAGTTGTCATTAAATGGCATTTTGCATATCGAGCCTACTTTACAGGCTGACCTGTTTTTATTATTTATAGATTTTAGTTTATTTCCCTTTGCTATGAGCTCTAATATAAAACAAATGATTTTGCGTATTGGTGTACAAGTTGATCAGCGTAAATATCTTCGCATTTTATTTCGTTTCAATGAGAACGAATTAGTGCATACTTATTCTTTTAATTGTGTACCTTTAGGACTTATGTCGAATCCTTTTATAGCTATGCGCACTGTGCGACAGCTGGCTTCTGACAGTCCATGTTATCCTGAAGCTGCTAAGATAGCTGAAACCTGTCTACTTCTTTACGATTTGGTTTCTTCTGTACCAAATGAAGAAACTGCGTTGCAACTTTCTCAGGATCTTATTATTCTGATTAAATGGTTGAATAATTTTTCCACTTTTTTGCGTAGTCTTTCTGACTCGCACCGCAAATCGCTTGCGTTTGATGTAGGATGTAGCTCTTCCGAGGTATTATACCTTTCGTGGGATCCTCCGGAGGATATTTTCTTTATCTCATTCTCTTACATTCTCTTTTTGGCGCTAAACTGCACTAAGAAGAAAATATTATTATTAGTTGAGCGTTTATTCCACATATTTAGTTTAGTCGCGCCTATAATTTTAGCCAAAGTTCTTAGTAAAGAAGACTGGGATGATCCTGTCCCAGAAAATATTATTGCCTGCTTTTTTGTTTCGTTGCAAGAATTTCTTTTATTTCTTTTTATTTTATTTAAATGTTTAAAAATGCACTTATATGGTGTGATCGGAACTCAACTTCTCACGTATGAGGAGTTACAGACTGTGCTGGTGCAAATAGATTTTATTATTAACTCTCGCCTACTTAGTGTCGTGTCTTCCGATCCATACCCAGAAGTGATTACACCCGCTCACTTTTTAATGTCTACTCCGTTGCAGTATTTGCCTGCTGCTGACTTGTCCGGTCAGCATGTTGGCCTGGTCCAGCGTAAACAGTTGTCGGATTGTATTGTACAGTCATTCCGTTTAGAGTATCTGCATACGCTGCAAGTTAGACAGAAATGGGCTACTCCGGACAAACCAGTTGAAATCGGAACTGTCGTACTTTTGGGACAGGACGATTCAGCTCCTTTGTATTGGCCTTTAGGTGTTATTACCGAGGTTTATAAAGGCACTGATAATACAGTTCGAGTTGCTATGGTTAAAACTAAATTTGGTAACTTTAAACGAGCTGTCACAAAATTATATCCTATTCCAACACAATAAATTGTAATTTAATTTATATATTATTCATATTTTGTTTTAATTATTTTCAATTTTATTGTTTCTGATAAGTCATAAGCTTAGACTATTATAATATATGAATGCTTTAGTCATAAATTTAGACTACATTCTATTGTCAAACTATAATATAGAGATGTGTAGCTTCTTCTTTTGAAAGTTTTTGCGACCTTCCAAGGCGGGGTGTATGGTGAAGCACCAATGCTTTATGCATAACTTGCTAAGTAATTACGCACATTTATTATAATTATTTATTAGTTTGATACGCCCTCTGTTTTTCCAAATTTTATATCAGGCAGAAAGGCTCACGTACTAATATTGAATTTAGGTGGCCTTAAGCCTTGATAGATGGCGTAAGTAGTGTCGTCGCTTTTCGACAGCTGCTTCCGTTCAAAATTTGAAAAGCCAAAAAACAGATGATACACTTGGAAAAAAAGATGGTCTACGTGACGTACTTAAATAAGCTGAAAAATTAAAAATTAAAACTGGAATAAAAATACTAATTGGTTACACACATTCTACTTCATTATTTATTGATTGCCGAAGATAAAATTCAAGATATTATAGAGTCGACGACATCTACTGTAAATCGCTCTAAAAGGGCTGCGGGTGCCTGGAGGATTTAAAGGTACGTGAGTCTTGTATTTCTCTCTGCGATTTTAGGCATATCAGCATTTAGGAGGGTGTATCAATTTAGTTTTATTATATTCCAAATTACCGCGTTATCTTAGTATAACAACACGTATGTGTCTTCGGGTGTCGGCTATTTACACGCTGCATACCCAATTATTGATAACAGGTTGCCAGCAAAAATGTTTCAAAACTGTTCAGTGTTCATGCTTCTAGTTTGGCGATGGTACATATTAGGCAATCAAGCAGTCTACTAGTGTAATCCTTGTAAACTACAAATGAATAAATTCAAATCAGTCAAATTCATATTAAAAATAATTTAAAATATAATAATAACAAGTGATATCGCATTTATTGTAAATATTATGTTGTATGGTGCATCATTTCCATTTATTTAATTTTTCTTTTTTTTTTGTATAGACATTTTTAGTACAGAAATACTACAGGCTTACGGTACGTGCGCTGTGCTGTACCAATGAATCTTTTAGGTTTTACTCATGTATTTACTGAATCATACGCCTCTACTGTAGTAATCAATCAGATTGAAAAAAATGTATACAGGGTCCATTGGAATATCAAAACATGTGAGTTACAAGATTTAAAATAAGTTTTATAGTAAAAGTTTGAAAATACTGAGACATTAGAAAAATTATATTTACAGTGCGGTCGCTGAGTGAATGCGTTTCCAACACTTGTTAATAATGACCTAATCTCAGAAACTGCTAATCAATCGATGGTATCTTCACTAAACTATGAATATGAAAATATAGAATCTTTCCGTGAAATATCTATCGATTTAAGATTTTCAGTTTCTCATATATCAGAATCGCATCCTCTCAGCGGATTTTTATGTAAGTTTTAAGATATAAAATGTAGAACCAAAAATGTATTTGTTCATTGTATTTTAATTGTAAGATACAATTTAGTTATTAAATGTTGAAACTCAGGCCTCTAGGCTTTAAATTTAAGTGTTTTATAAATTTGAGGAAGTTAATAGTGTGGTACTTCCTGGCAGGGCCAATCTGATATTCGAGGATAAAATAACGACAGACTCTGAATTCAAATCCGTGATGGTGGCCCTGCCAGGAAGTGCTACACAAGTTAATAAGGGACCAACTTTCTAAATTCAAATGTTGATATTTCGATTATAATGTGTCTACAAAATTACCAACAATCTATACTATGTTGTTAGTATGGTCGCGAAATAGGAAGACATTAGTTCAATGACTTGTCACTATTTTTCTGTCAGTACTGATGAATACTAGTGGTGTACTACAATGGTCGAAATTCCATAATATCATTAAGTGAGTGCTCGCTCATAGCACACGGAAACTGGTTTGGGCTCTTTTCTTCCACAGTTAAAATGTACACCATTTGTCTAGAAATTGTTATTTTATTTGATGTAGGTGTGAATAAAAAATACTAAAATTAAAAACAAGAGGTGATCTTCAAACGGCTGAGCGGATTATCTTGAAATATAGCTAATACTTAAAACTTAAAAGGTTTATACACCTTTTTCGTTGGGGGTAAAAGTAAAAAATAAAAAATAATTGAAATGTCTTCCTGCTCCATGACCGCTCTTTAGGACATCGTTTCTTTAACCGTCCAAATGTAAAAAAAAATGTCACGTTTTTTCTATACTTAATATTGTTATATCTTTAATAAAGTAGGTGCTACATTTGTCACTTATTTTTACATTTTTAACTTTAACTAAATGAAAAAAGGCCATCAACATAATGGTTGTGTGTATGTCTAATTCCGCGTCCATTTCACATGAATTTATACCGTATTGCTAACATCATTGAGATCGAAATAGTTATGCGAAAAACCTATGGATGTGAAAATTCTGAGAATACGTGTTAATATGGCCCCATATTTAATACTAGCTGTTCTGCGCGGTTTCACTCGCGTTCCCGGGATAAAAAGTAGCCTATAACCTTCGGGAATAATGTAGCTTTCTATTAGTGAAAGAAATTTTCTTATCGGCTCATTAGTTTCGGAGCCTATTCAATGCAAACAAACAATCAAATCTTTCCTCTTTATAAAATTAGCATACAATATCAATTTAAAAATTATTTCATAAATTAAAATTGAATGTACAAAAAGCAATAATAAAATGTGCCTTATATTGTACCAAAAGGATAATCAAGGCAAAATTTAACTAAGACCGTACTTGTGTCGGTGCTTTTTGACTCTCCTTTTGTTATTAAAGATTCATGGCATATTTGTACAAAATAAAAAATGATTTATTTCTGTACAGTCAGTCTCAAAAGCATATGACCACTTTAGTGCCCTGTCATCATAATATATTGACAGTTTGTGTTTGAAGCGTGTACTAAAATGATCAGCTACTTTAAGGGTATACCTTCGGTTGGAGCGCGAAATTCAAATTTTATCAAGTTTTTGGAGGAATATGTTGATGATTTCTTTTGTTATTAATCAGTAAATATACTACTATTCTTGTCGCAAACAAGATGTTGATGACTTACGAGTTACGACCTATAACTGAGCTGCAATTAGCAAAAAACGTGATAAAATTTGAATATCGCGCTCCAACCGAACGTTCCCCCTTAAAGTATGAATTTTGTCATGAATCTTACAAATATCTCGCGATCTTGAAATGTTATACTGTATTCTTATATGTTATTGTTATTTTAGGCAGCTTTTTAATGCAATACGAGTTTAATACAATTATTAAAACTAACTGTAATGTTTCCGGTAGAGTATTGAAGATATAGCATGCCATTTATTTTTAATAATATACATTTCTGAATTTTATTGTAAATATTGATGAATTGTATTATTTAAGAAGATAAAAGTGTACTACCGATATTAATGTTGTAAACTGTACCTTTTTGAGTATTTGTAATCGTTTCAAATAAATGATTAAAATAATAATTTTCTTTTAAACCAACTTCCGTTCGCGATGGGCCTCGTAAGAAGGCTCAAGGTCACCCAAAGAGCAATGGAGAGGACTAAACTCGGAGTTTCCCTGCGTGGTCGAATCAGATTAACCGCGAATAATTTCCAAACTGAAGTGGCAGTGGGCGGGGCCGCTAGGGCAGAAAGGTTCACGAGTGGCGACCACCAACCGGAACATGCGGCGTGGGCAGGCAGCGTCCTCCCCACAAGGTGGACCGACGCTCATGTGAGTGGAAACCGCTGGATGCGGGTAGCGAAAGACCGGCCATCGTGGAGATCCTTGGGGGAGGCCTTTGTCCAACAGTGGACGTCTTTCGGCTGACATGATATATTTTTACAATGATAGGTACAATATATTTTTAAAATAACTGGAATAGTTAAACAAAAAAAAAACAAAGTTTGTTTACATTCCCTTTAATCTTCCATAAAATATAATAATAATTACAATTTCATAAGTTGCACTTGTATAATTATTTTATATAATAAAAAACGTGAAGATTTTTCAGGCGAAAATCAATTGTTATCTACTCAAAATATAGAGAAGCCGGGGCGGGTAGCTAAGCTAGTGTTGCATAAAATTTTACTGTTGCATTTGTTATTTAAAAAAATAGATTATGTGAACGATTTGAAACGTCAAAATTATTTGTACAAGGCTTTTTTTTTTTACCGATCAATCTCCATCGTTTATCTTCAAATACCCTGACACTGGCAGAATTGTGTAAAAAACGCATCTAATGCCATCATAGTCAAGAAGTGAAGTGAAGTGCACACACGGCCACAGATCAAGCTATACACTGCGGCACCTTATGCGGTTGTAATAGGCGCTATTTTGCAACAAAAATGTGTAGTCGTGTCATAATGTACAAGGTCATAATATAAGACATTATTTTTTCAATATGGATGAACAAGATGGATGGATGACGCCCCCATTGCAAAAGTTAGCTTTCTAGAAAATTCGCTCAAAAAATCTTCATTTTAAAATATGTACATAGATTTTTTTTTATAGTAAATATGAAAGTAAACCTACATTATTTGTTTAATTTTAAACATGGCTTACTTAAGAACGGCTGTATCAAGTCTAGTACATTATAATATCTGCCTGAATTGTCATATCGACATTTAAATCACTCGATATCGACACTTTTACAACACTCGAAATCGACACTTTTACAACACTTGATATCGACAAAAACAACATTCGATGTCGACATTTTTACAGCAATCGATATCGAAACTTTGGAACACTATGGAAAAGTTGCTTTGTAGAGTTCGTTATTAGTGATAAGGCCGCCCGATATGACATTTAAATTGTTATTCACAGCTGCTTGGAGCCTCAGATGCAGTCCTGATTTGAATTACAAACCAATTTAGATTACCATTTGGAATGAGATAGAATTAGTATTAATTTAATTCAATAAAATTGTTCCTACTGAAGGGCAAAATGGATTACTCTTCCAATGAAAAGAGAAGGTCTTCCAGCAGGCTTATCGTGTTTCGGAACTACGGTCTAACTGTAGATGTTGGAATTTTGTATATAATATATGTCTATTGCTGATTGATCAGCACCATGTAGAACCTTGCTACGTCATTTTAAATACCAACCGAGTAGTTCTGAATAGTGATTATTCTCATTTTTTTCATTTTCTAAGTTATATCTTCACAAACAACTCTTTGTATAGTCACATTTACAATGTATTTAAAATTACGTTTGTCCATCGATTGATTCCAAGGAGTTAATTTTCGATATCGACACTTTATCCACACTATCGATACTTCACATAAATCGATATCGATGATTTCACAAAACTATCGACACTTTAACAACACTCGATATTTCTGACAGGCGCAACACGTCACTGGTCACCGTCTTGTTTAGTGTCCATATACTGCACTAGTCTTTTGGCGGGGAATACTTTGTGGACTCGTTTCCTATGCGTGTATAGTGACGCTTTCTGCTTGAATGTCTGCTGACATATGTCGCACGTCAGCGGCCGTTCGCCGGAGTGGATCACTTCGTGTTGGGTTAGAGCTTTCTTGTCCTGGAACAAAAATTTTATTATTAGGATTTACTTAAGGTTAGGGTTACCATCCATCCGGGTTTCCCCGAATTTGTCCTAGTTTAGAGGGAAAAGGACAAAAAGAATAGACAATGAATTTTTCTCCTATTTGGTCCATCTAAATAACTTGAAAATATTAACATACATTCTGAGATCTAATAGAAAGGGAATAGTACTCTTACTTTAAAAAAATGGCTTAGTGTTTTTTTAAATTTACATTTAACTTCTTGTCTTTTACTAAAACTGCGCCTCGCCTGCTTCGCTTGTCCCTAGGGCCGGATCTACCATTTGGCCCCGTGGATTCAAGGGGCCCCAAGCTAAGTCAAGTCAAAGTCAAAAATAGACGATAATGCGAAAGAATCTACAATTTTATTAAATTAAACAGATCGCATGGTTCTGCGAATCCTACGATTAATCAAAGTCATTTAATTCAATTCTACATTCAGGTGTTGGTTCTCGGGAACTGCATTCATTTTTATAATAAAATCCCATATGAAGTAACTAAGATGTCGTACAATAAATTCAAACAGTATGTTAAACAGAAATTAATCGACAAGGCCTACTAGATAAGGTGGCTCATTACGTTGAAGACAAGAATACATGGTTGTAGTAGCTTCTCTCTGCACTTGCGGCCCCCTCCACAAGTGATAATTGTATGAACTTTATGTATATTTGGAACAGGAATAACATAAATTTAAAAAAAGAAAGATCCACAAAAAAAAAAAATGTAGCCTTGCTGAGTTTCTTGCCGGAGTCTTCTCAGTTCAAGTGTATTCCGAACCGGTGGTAGAGTCTATTGTAATGTTTGTAACTATTGACGTTCATAAGTGCCTTACCAGGGCCTAAATTGAATAAATGAGTTTTTGATTTGATTTGATTTGAACTGAGTTGGTACTAGCCCAGGGCCCCCTAAACTCACGGTCCGGCCCTGCTTGTCCCCGTCAGTTTATTAAGACGGAGTCATTCGTTGAGAGCCTCCTCTTAATATACTTACAGTGAAAGTCTTCCCGCACATTTGGCACACGTGGTTCCTGGGCTTCACCTTCTTCTCGCCGTGGACTCTCATCATATGTTTCTCTACATTCGCTCGCGACGCTATCGGCTGAAATGCAACGTCAAGTATGATATCTGATAAAGGGGAAGATGGAAAAAAAAAGACGCCTTTTTTAGTCTAAATCAGGGATTAACAAAGTCTTTTTAAACTTTGTCGGTTTCCCAGGGGTCGACACAAACGAAAGCTGATTTTGGGGGTCGACGAGGTCTAAAAATCAACCCCTATTAATAAAAAGTTTCTTTCTTTTTTCTTCAAGATATGTTACTTTGAGATTTTAATGTTTTTTTTTTTTTCAAAAAATAATTACCTTCTGAAGTATGTTTACGTAATTCGTATAAATTATTAAATACACTTGATATTTACTGAATTTTATGTATATTTATTATAAGCTTACTCACTTAACCAACCGCAAAATTTTTAAATTGGTAAATATTTTGTATCAATAGAAAAAAAACTAGAGATCCTATATCTTTAAAAAGTGGAGTCTGAGGTATCAGTTCATTCGAAAAGGAGTCTCTTGCTCAAAATAGTTTGGTAATCTTTGGTCTAAATAAAAAAAATACGTTATTAGAAAAAATTATGACTGATTATATTTTGGACTAAGACTCTCAGGTATTTAGTATTTGATTAGCTTACTTACTAATACGTGTTGGTGTCTATACCTTATCACACACAGGACATTTGTGGGAAGTCTTGCCGAGATGTTGATAGTTGAAATGGTCCTGCATCGCTTCTTTAGTCGGGTAACCTTTATTGCACATCGGACACGGAAACCTGGAATACCACTTTTCGTTGTAATTTTATAACTCAAGAACGGCTGAACTGATTTGGCTGAAAATTGGTGGGGAGGTAGCTTAGAACCGGGAGAAGGACATAGGATAGGTAGGTAGGGGTAGGTAGCAGTGGCGAGGGATGAAATTATGGCGAGGGTAAGTCGTTCAAAAAACACTGATAATTTTATTATTACAGCGTATTTTAAGCATGATCAATGTGGCTTTGAAATGATGAATCTGTGGGGCTGGGATTTCTAAAAGGTAAGCCGATGGGAATCGGCTTGTATGGACCCTTCGCCACTGGTAGGTAGATAGTTAGGGGTAGGTAGGTCCCAGTTTTATTTTTGTTCTCAGGGCAGGACAACGTCTGCCGGGTCAGCTAGTAATCCATATAAATAAGTCGTATACTCCTCCTTTGGACAGTCGTGTAAAAACCAAATTATATTTTTTTTGTTTGTCTGTCTCCCAGTCTGTTCCAGCTAATCTCCGAAATGGCTGAACAGATTTTGACGGGGTGTTCACTGGCACAGCTATGTAGCATCAGTTTAAACAGCTAAAGCTATTTATAGACTTAACTTGGCTCAAAAACACTTTTTTCGTTATTTGAGGGCTGTACCACTATAGGTATGTGATTACTAGCTTCCGCCCCGCGATTTCACCCGCGTTCCCGAGGTCTTTTATGTTTTCCCGGGATAAAAAATAGCCTATATGTAATTCCAGGGTATGATCCATCTATATGCTAAGTTTCATCCGAATCCGTTCAGTAGTTTTTACGTGAAAGAGTAACAAACATCCATCCATACTGACAAACTTTCGCATTTGTAGTATCAGTAGGATATCGCCCGAACAAAAAAAACACTTGTAAACACATAAAAACTTACATACATGAGCACCAGTTTAAACAGCTAAAGCCATGTTATTTATAAGACTTAGAATCTTCGATCAACAATATAATAGATATCGGGTCACGTACAAAATCCAACCTAAATGCTGCCCGCGTGAATATATACTTTTACAGCTGCATTTGTTTACTAACAAACGGAGACAAATGTTTTAAAAAAGTTTTAAGTTCAACCTAATTACAACCATAGCACCTAGAAATAAAGTCACAAATCTTCAAAATATTATCTAATACTTACGATCATTCGAACTAAACAACATAATAAGCTCACTCAAGTGAGCTGTTATTTACCGAGACGTATTTTTTGCGCCGACCCGAAATCTAAGATATTCTTGATCGAAGCTTAGCATGGCTCAAAAACACTTGTAAACACAAAAACACTTGTTACACAAAAACACTTACTTGAAAACTTGGTCGGAGGCGTGCGCCCGCGAGTACTTCAAGTGGGCCTGGTAAGTGGCTAGATGCGAGAACACTTTCCCGCAGTCGGAACACTCGTACCGGCTCTTGTTCTCGTGCCGTTGTATGTGGTACTTCAACTGTATTACTCGCACCATTTTGTGGCAGATCGGACATTCTTCGCGAGGGAGGGGGCCTTCGTGTAATCTGTAAAGGATTTTTTTTTAGAAATTGCTAAAGTTGGTAGCCTCTGATGGCTGCACCAACCGCAGGGGCTCTCAGCCGGGTAACATTTAGGTAACTACGCCTGAGGGCACCCCCGAATGGAGTACGAACCTCGGTAATCTGTAAAGGATTTTTTTTTAGAAATTGCTAAAGTTGGTAGCCTCTGATGGCTGCACCAACCGCAGGGGCTCTCAGCCGGGTAACATTTAGGTAACTACGCCTGAGGGCACCCCCGAATGGAGTACGAACCTCGGTAATCTGTAAAGGATTTTTTTTTAGAAATTACTAAAGTTGGTAGCCTCTGATGGCTGCACCAACCGCAGCGGGCTCTCAGCCGGGTAACATTTAGGTAACTACGCCTGAGGGCACCCCCGAATGGGGTACGAACCTCGGCTCAGGGCGTTACCGGGGGAAGGGGAGGACTTTGTACGAGTTACGACTAATTGGGGGCGGTCGGATTACTACTGGCAGCTCGGGCCGCTTGTAAAGGACGAGACTGAGTGGGACGTCGCGACGGTCCTCGCCGTCGAGGACGGTCTGTAAAGGAATATGATCTTTAAGGCGACGATTATATCCGAGAAATAATGATTCTATATTAAGCTTTTCTCGGCATTCTTTGTTGCAAGAGATTTTAAAAAAATATATGTTAAACTAGAGAATATCTGACAGGGAATGGTTTTTTTTTTAAATTTGGATTTTTTATTGTAACGTCAGAAAAAAATCGTGAATATGCGCCTATTTAAAACTAAGAATGTGTGAAACATGACAATATTAACATACATTCTGAAATCAATTTTTCTTACATTTGAAAAAAAAAGGCTTATTTATTTTTTAAATAACATAAAACCGTATTTTTTTTACTAAAATTGCGGCTCTCCTGTCTCGCTGGTTTCCAATTGCTTGTGCCAAGTTTCATCAAAATACATTCAGTAGTGTTTACGTGAAAGAGTAACAAACATACATACATCCTCACAAACTTTCGCATTTATAATGTAGGTAGGCTAGCAGTATTTTAATGATAGTATAATGCTTACCTAAGATGGGTAGCTAACGTAGTCCTATTGACGAATCGTTTCTTACAGTGGTCACATTGTAGACCTTCTCTGTGATATCTGGCCACGTGGTTCTTACGGGCACGAGAGTTTCTAAAACAAAAACAGAATTAAATATAACATTTCATAAAAAATATTGCCAGTGGAAATAAATCGGACAAGTGCGAGTTAAACTCGCGAGGAGAGGGTTCCGTACATGTTTAACTAAGTTCCATAAATATTTTTAAATCTGACCTAAAATTGTTGATGGTAAGTATAAAATAGTAGTTTATGATACTGTTGCATAATAGGGGTTATTAAATACGAGTGTGAGTTTAAGTACCGAGCCGTAGGCGAGGTTCTTAATAGTATCACACGAGTTTTTAATACCAAATGATGTGCAGTATCATACAGTACTTTATCTAAACTCATATAAATCATGTTATTTAAAAAAAAAGAAAAATCGATAGTATTTTGTACCAACTTTAAAAACAAAAAAAAAATTGCTATTTTTGTGACATCTTTGGTCAAAATGATATATGTAGGCAAAAACAATAAAATAAACAGACACAATAATCATATACCTAATCAAATCCGTGTTGCCAATTCCCAAAAATTCTTACCTCTAAAGTTCAAGTCAAAAATTTGTCACATTGTCATCGTCAAATTGAATTGATACTGATTGATTATAGGTACTATTGATAGGTCCAAAGTGTACTTTAATAGAAAAAAAGTTATTTTATAGCATTATCTTGGGAACACAACTGTACTATAATGAATCATTATACACGGGTGTGTCTAAAGTGGGTCATTAGAGTACTGATTTTGATTTCATAATAAGAACATTACGATATGAGAATAGATAAAAATAATTTTTGGTACAAGCTATTGCCGACTGTACTTTTTTGCACAGTCTCGTTAAGACGGTTCTAATGAGCCCAAACACGATGGGGTTGTGTCGTTTTATTGCGGATTCCTATGGCCACCTTCCAGCTCCAGCATCAGATCAGCTCCATGTCATCATAATATTGGATTGTCACGAGATATCCTACTGACAGCGGAGGCTTGTATAGAACCCTAATAATAGGGTAGTTTCATGAGATATCAAATCAGCTACCTTGTAATAAATGTAAAAACCATAGTATAAATGGAATTGTGTATGAAATGCTACACTATGACGTCATAGTTTCACAGCATCAAATGACCTAATCTTAGGCTGAGATCTATAGAGCGTACTTAGACGTTGCTCAGACTTTACCGTACAAAGTCGGTATTTAAAACGCAATCTTTGAATCTCTCTGAGTGTGTGCTAAGCAAAGTCTAAGTGCACCTAATCGACGACTTATCAAAAACTTGACTACAAATTAAAACACACAAATATTTACTTTATTACGTAGGTTTATACCCTAAGTAAAGTCTGAGCAAAGTCTAAGCACGCTCTATAGATCTCAGCCTTAGTGGTTCTACTGGTAATTAAAAATCATTAAATGTACAACATATTTGATGTTTCCACGTGTTTTTAGATGTTTTATGCATTGGTTTTTTATTTTTGAACTGTCAACTAGCCTATTTGAACTTACTTGAAAAACATGTCACATTCCAAGCACTGGTATCCAACTATAGTCGTTTTTGACAGTAACTTCCTTAAATCCCCCGGCTTCGGTGGAGTAGCTGGTGTATCTTTATCTTTCTTCTTCTTTCTACTCTGTAAGTGTTATATAATTATTAATAGACTTTTATTTCTCGCTTGAATAAGTAACAAACTACATATATCTCAATAGGGGTGATGACTAAAAAAAAAAAAATTGTCCGTCAGTTAGATTACCAAAAACTATTGGACACATGTTTTTTCTTTAGTTCTGAAAACAAAAAATAACGAAGATACAGTGCGTATAAATATCGCGTGACGTCACGTTTTAGTACACTTTTTACAGAGAAGTGACGTCACAAACCCCCACTCCTGAACTTTGATGCGACCTATCTTTGTAAGTTTTTATTGATTTGATAAAATAAAAAATACGTATCCCATATTTTTTGATAACCTAACTGACGGACTAAATAGAATTAATTATTTTTTACCCAGTCATCATCCCTATTCAATTCTAGTATTATAACACATTCTATTCTACATCCTTACATTATCTAATTGACATATTTATAAATAAATAGTAATAAATTATACATTAGTAAAGTGTTGTATAGGACATTATGAACTAGCTTTCCACCGGTTTCTCCTTAGGGCAGTGCTGCAAACCACAACTTGCCAAAAAGTATATTTGTGCCAAAAATCCTGGAGACGGGTAAAAAAAGGAGAATTATAAAAAACTAGCTCCTCCCCGCGGTTTCACCCGCGTTCCCGAGGGATCTTATGTTTTCCGAGGATAAAAAGTAATCTATATGTTGTTATTCCATCTATCTATGTGGCAAGTTTTATCCAAATCCGTTCATTAGTTTTTACGTGAAAGAGCAACAAACATACATACTCACAAATTTCACATTTATAATATAAGTAGGACTAGTAGGAAGTACTTTTTGCTTTCTTTAGAATTATTCGTAGGTACTTATTTTAATATTAGTCGCATGCAATCAAGCGCCTAGTTAGTAAGGTAATAATTTCATGCCTTGAATTGCATTGTCTGTCGATTCTTTAGTACATATTTTATTAATATGTCCCTATGAATAAATAACCCAAGAGATTTTCATAGAAAATCTATACAGTATGTATTTACAAAAAGTAGTATAGGTATATGCAGTATATCAGTTATTTGGTTGTCCATAGTACAAGCTCTGCTTAGTTTGGGATCAGATAACCGCGTGTGAATCTCCTGGTTCTAAGTTCACCCCACCAATTTTCAGCCAAATCAGTTCAGCCGTTCTCGAGTTATAAATAGTGTAACTAACACGACTTTCTTGAAATAGGAATTGTATACAATTCCTGTGTATTTCCCCTAGGAAATTATAACAATAATGATACTTGGAAATATATAGAAACTATTGAAAAAAATAGGTTGGGGTTATTTTTTTTATTTTGCATAGAATGGCAAGTATTCGCACAAAAGTACCTTTCACTTACAACCCCCCAAATACCGCTATCCTTACAAATATACCGAATGTAGTACTCCGATAGATATTTAGGAAATGTATGGATTTCCTAGGAAATGTATACAATGACGGATTAGATACTTTTCCGTTAACATATATATAGATTAATAAAGTTAATTACCATTTTATTACGCGGTAACGCTGTGTGAAGAATATCCGCTGATCCAGAGGCGTAGCTAGGTAAACAAAGGCCCTGGTGCAAAAAAACATGGCCTTCAGGTTAATCTGGTGATTTTTTTGGCATTGAATGCGACGTGGCAACACTGCCTTTTTTATGTCAGATGGTTGACAAGCAGGCAGGCGGCCCACCTGATGGTAAGTGGTTACCGTCGCCTATCTCAATACCAGAGGTATTGCTAATGTGTTGCCGATCTGTTACAATGCCGAGAAGGCAACTGGCTCTCAAGTGCAATTGCCCGAATACACCGGCAGGAGCTTGGCGACAGAATTTTAACTTGTATGTGGTAGCCAGCCACACGGGTACTACAAAGTACCCTACCACCGTGCTATGGTTTCCTCACGATGTTTTCCTTCACTGAAAGCTCAAGCTCATTATAGGATTCAAAGCCAAGACCTTCGTCGAGGCATCCGAAGTCACTACCACTGAGCTATCATCGCCTTAAATCTGAGAATTTTTGCTAGTTCAATACGAGGTTTGCTGGTCAGAGTCCGAGGGACCCCTAACCTTGAGGGCCCCGGTGCACGGCACAGTCTAACCATTTAGTAGGTACGCCACTTCACTGAACCCAAACTAAGCAAAGCCTGTACAATGGAAACCAGATAACTGATTATATAGGTACATATACACATAATAAATACACCTATACCCCTATAACCGTGCTATGTTTTCCTCACGATGAAGTCCTTCACCGAAAGCTCAAAAAAGTAATTGGCCATGGCCTTAATTAAAAAAACAAAACAGAAAAAGAAACAAACAAACCCATAAAACCCAATATTACACTCTTTTTTAACCTCCGACCAAAAAGAGGGATGTTATTAGTTTGTTGTGTGTATCTGTGTCTGTCTGTGGCGTCATAGCCCCTGAACGGATGAACCAATTTTGATCTGTTTTGTTTACCCGACTACGGCGAAGCAAAAAGGAGGGTTATGATTTTGACGGTATGTTCAACTGTCACAACTTCTTAATTATCATAATTTGAAAAATTTGGTATCGTTAGAAGCGTATTGATTGTTCGCTGGTTTTAGGCAATCTATACTAATAATAAAGCTGAAGAGTTTGTTTGTACGCGCTAATCTCCGGAGTTACTGGTCCGATTCGAAAAATTCTTTCACTAATAGGAAGCTACATTATCCCCGAAGGTTATAGGCTACTTTTTATCCCGGGAACGCGAGTGAAAGTGTGAAATAAAATTTAATATGGCGCTCTTGTCTAGAGGAGATAAAGTTTTAGTTCTTGAACTTTTCTTAGATTCCTTTGAAGATCTCTTTCCTAGTGTGTCGGTTTGAATTTTTAAATATTTATTTTTTGCCGTTAGTTATGCTCACCTTCGCCCTATTGGGTCCCACATCACCAATCTTAATGACGTTGTTCGGCACAGGCTTGCTCAGATGCGCATTGACATGTAAACTGATCAATTTGATGCTATAGTCGACATGGCCGCACATTTTACAAACGTATCTGAAGTAATGTTGGTCTATATGAGCTGCTAACTTTGATTCCTCGACGAATATATAGCATACCTTACATGCTGTTAACCCTTGTTTCTGTAACAAATATTACTAATTAAAAAAAAATCGGTAAGTGCGAGTTAGGACTCGCGCACGAAGGGTTCCGTACCATCCTACTAATATTATATTATGCGAAAGTTTGTGGGTATGGATGGATGGATGTTTGTTACTCTTTCACGCAAAAACTACTGAACGAATTTGGATGAAATTTGGAACACAGATAGTTTCGGTAAGCACACAAAGCCTTGAAAGGAACTGGCTCTCAAGTGCAGCTGTCGGAACACACCTAAATTTGCTTGGCGACAGATTTTCAACTTGAGGGTGGTAGCCAGCCAGGCGGGTTCTAAAAAGTACCCTACCACCGTGCTATGGTTTCCTCACGATGTTTTCCTTCACCGAAAGCTCAAGCTCATCGTAGGATTCGAACCCGGGACCTCAGTCTCGGCATCCGATGTCACTACCACTGAGCTATCATCGCCTTTAAAACATTAACTTAACATTAACTTACAGCTCTGTGTGCAGATACAAAATGATCTTCCACTTGTTGCTGGTTATAAAATCCGATGATACACAACTCACATTTGTACACTGAACTTGCATATTGCACTTTCTGTTTGGCTTCTTCTCTGTAAAAATATAAAAAAAAAACTTTTACTACTAATTTAGCACGAGGGGACATTACAAAAAGTTTGAGTTACTATACACAATAAATCTACAGATGACATGTGCTTTGTATTATAATAAGATTTTTATGATATACTAATATGGAGGAACAAGGTGGATGATTCCTACATGGAAAAGGGAAGATCTTCCGCCAGGCTGAGTCATCGTGTCTGGGGACCGCCCGACCGCGAATGCGCGAATATACTCCTAGTAGTCCTTATAAGTCTTATTTATTAACATATATGGATGTATGTGTCTGATTTAAAAATCAATAATAATAATAAAAACAGAAAGACCGAAATAGCAATTGTTCTGTACCTATAAGTAAATATGGAGAAATCAAGCTATCTCTTAAAATATATCCTACTAATATTATAAACGTGAAAGTTTGTATGTATCTATGTTTGTTGCTCTTTCACGCAAAAACTATTGAACAGATTTGGATGAAACTTGACACATAGATAGATCATACCCTAGAATAGGCTACTTTTTATCCCGGAAAAACATGAGATACTTTGGGAACGCGGGTGAAACCGCAGGGTACAGTTTTTAATAAAATTCAAAGGGGGGTCAACATAAAAACTTTGAACAACCTTGTACCTGGAAGCTAACATATCTTCGTCAGTCATATACTCAGTGATATAGCCAACTTTAGCTTCCTCCTTCTCCTGCTTAGGTCTAGTCTGGCACATGATGACTGTTTCTATTTGACCGCCTGTTAGTGGCCTGAAATATTTAAAGGGTTTGTCAAACTTTGGCAGCTTTGTAGATGTAGTAATTAGCTGTATTTTTTTTTAGATTTTTATGGTCAAGTCTGACTTTTTTAGCAACTTTCAAGTCATATTCCTACGATTAAAAAAACTTAAGACTTTTTTTTATATGCTGTATTGTACCTATATTTTTTCTTTTTTAACGTTTATTGTTCCGTGTATTTTTTATATGGTGTACAAATAAAGTACATTTTCATTTGTCTAAAGAACGTTTATAAAATGCCTAGTTAAGTTATCGACAAGAAAAAAATGCTTACATTCACAATTATTAATATTAGTAAAGATATAGCTCAGTGGTAGTGACTTTGGATGCCGAGACGAAGGTCCCGGGTTCGAATCCTACAATGAGCTTGAGCTTTCGGTGAAGGAAAACATCGTGAGGAAACCATAACACGGTGGTAGGATACTCTGTAGTACCCGCCTGGCTGGCTACCACCCTCAAGTTGAAAATTTGTCGCCAAGCACCTACCGTTGTGTTCCGGCAATTGCACTTGAGAGCCAGTTTGCCTTCTCGGCAGTGTAACAGGTCAGCAACACATTGGCAATATCTCTGGTATTGCAAATGGCAATAGGCGACGGTAACCACTTACCATCAGGTGGGCCGTATGCTTGCTTGCTACCTTAGTAGTATATATAAAAAAAAAGATAATATGCTCACTCAATAGTAAGTTCAGGCATTTCTCCTTTAACTGCTGTATAAGTCTCGATAGGTGACACCATTGCATCTGAACCCACTACTATGTGGGACATTACACCTGTCACTGTATTTTCTAAAACTATTTCGGGTACTGAAAAAAAAAAGGAATTAGAAACATATTATAAGGCTATGTGCTTATCATTAGGTACAGTTTTATGAGGGTGGAAGAGAACATAAATTAAACTGAAGTTTAGAATTTAATCAAATTGTAAACATATTTGGGGTCAACACAAAAAGGTTGAGCAACTATGACATTTATATATTGAACATTTTATGTCATGAAATATTATGATACATTTTTATGTTTAAGTTTAGAAGAGGAATTTATTTTAATCTATTCAGTACATATAGTAACGACTCGGCTTAAAGAATCCAGCGAAAATCAATTACATTCGATTATTTTGACATAACATCATAAACAGTGGCAAAAGTGCTTTGCCACTTTCTTTTATAAAGTACTAAAGTTGGAGCTCTCAGCAGGGCTACCACATTTAGGTAACCACGCCTGAGGGCCCACACCCCGAATGGGGTGCGAACCTCGGCTCAGGACGAGTTACGACTAATTGGGGAAACTTTTTTTTCTTTTTCTTCTACTTTATATTTGCGATCAGTCTCTTGAGTATAATCAGATTTGTTGCATGGTCTTCATGTTTTAGAGTGTTAGGGCCAACACCCTTTACTCTTTAATCTGGGAGAACTTCAGCCCGTTAGTAGCCGTAGCCCCTTAACAGAAAATCAGTGGGAAAACATAAACGAACAAAACTTTCACCTCCAAAATATATGTTAAACATACCTTCTAACATATTATGATCATCAATATCTAAATTGATATTGTCCCTCACAACCTGAGCGACGTCAAATTGTTCGTTTTTCACATCATGTGCAGTAGTTATAGCTATAAACTGTTGTTCTTCAGGTATGTTTGAGAATTCAAAGTATATTTTGTCATAATCTGATTTTGTATGCATTTCTAGTGAAGAGAGAGACTGGGACATATATGTGTGGTCTATGCTCTGAAAGAGAAAAATATTTAAATTCCACAAAAAAGGAAGCCTTGCCGAGTTTGTTGCCAGTCTTCTCAGTTCAAGTGTATTCCGAACCGGTGGTAGTCTATTGTAAAAATTGAAACTATTGACATTCATAAGTGCCTTATTACGGCCTAACCTGAATAAATCAAGTAGTGAGATGGTCTACTGGAGTAGCTAAAGTTGCAATACCAGATGGATGGACACTCTGTTGCAATTTTTATAAAGCCCAGGAGTTCTAAAAAGACTTTTAGACCTATGTTACTAGATGCCAAATTGCATAATAATCTACTATATTGTTTGAGCTGACATTTTAGACCCCCAGAATATCTCATAGGTCATCTGTCTCAATGACTTAGATCAGAGGTTCCCAATCTTTTTTTTTTGTACTTCAACTCCCTTTACATGCTGTATTTTTTTTTGCGGATCCCTTGTAAAAGAAGATACCCGCGTGTAGCTTTAGAATGTGACGTAAGTATACCGGTTCGTGACATAACTGGGACAGTCCCTTGACGCCCGGGGCATCTCAATGCACAGTTTGGGAACCCCAGTTTTTTTTTTTTTTACTATTTATAGGCCTGTGTTTGACCACAATCTCACCATGGTCAGTGATGATGTGGCCGATGATGGTAAGCACTCAAAGCCTAGAAAGGAACTGGCTCACAAGTGCAGCTGTCAGAACACACCGAAAGGTGCTAGGCGACAGATTTTCAACTTGAGGGTGGTAGCCAGCCAGGCGGGTACTACAAAGTATCCTACTACCGTGCTATGGTTTCCTCACGATGTTTTCCTTCACCGAAAGCTCAAGCTCATTGTAGGATTCAAACCTGGGACCTTCGTCTCGGCATCCAAAGTCACTACCACTGAGCTATCATAGCCTTAGATGATTGTTGTAGTTATGTTTCCTATACCCTTGTATTGGTACAAGGATTATCAGTAATTCTTCAGTGCTTAATACAAAACTTCATTAATTACAAACAGGTAACTTTTCCTGCTTGGTGGTATATGTCAAACATACATAAAAAAAATCCTTTATTTACATTCTAATTATTAACCTGTTTATCTTCTCTAAATATAAAATATTCTTACCTCCTGAGTGCGACGCAATGCAAGTACTCTGAGATGGTCCTGAGCGCTGTGCACCTGCCATTTGAATTTGACAAATCGCTTCATGATGGCCAGGCATTCCCAACATACCAGCTGTTCCATTTCAGGCAATGATTCACCAAACTAAAGAATATATAATATTGAATATAAAGTTATGATAAAATAGTGGTAAAATTTGTAAAGTTGGAGAGGAGTTTTAAGAGACAATGAAGCGAGGATTGAAAGAAGAAGAAGTGAACCCAAGAACAATAAACATATTCTCCATCCAGGACAAAAATTTGTGTGCATGAACATGTCTGTTTGTCCTGTATCTGGGTGTATTTATCTAAGTTTGTATTTACAAAAACAAATAGGAAATGTAGTATATCAGTTATCTGGTTTCCATAGTACAATCTCTGCTTAGTTTGGGATCAGATAACCGTGTGTGAAAAATGTCCCACGATTGGTTGTAGAGAATACTTTCCATCAGGTGGGTCGTCTGCCTGATTGTCAACATGCTAACATAAAAAGTACATATACTTATATGTTACAGCATAGTTCCCTAGGTATATGTCAAAATCCATGCAGTGTTACTCAAATTATAAACATAACAGGCAGTTGTTGCATTTTGTTGGTAGTTAGATGTATTTATAGGGGTTTATGTAAAAACTAAAAAGTTTGGGATACATTGTTATATTATTGATATTTTTCAGCAGTGGTCTATTATCAAGCATTGTTTAGACATTCAATAATTCCATAATACATTTTACAAGACTACACGGACTTATGAGTTCATTTACAAAAAAAACTAAACATTTTTTTTTACTCGGCTTTAGCTTAACTAACTAAAGGTTTATAAAGGGTGCAATGACCTACCTATTAATTTACGTAATGTGAGAGAGAACGACAACATTTTTTCGTGTAACACCTATAATACATTTAGAAAAAGTTTTGAAAACTTACCCTATCTCCCGCAAAATCGTACATTAGCAACCTAAATACTTGATATATCGGAATTAAATTATTTATCGAAAACAGATCCCTTGCGCTGCTCAGACATGTGCAACAAACTGTCCTGAAGCCATTATCGACGTCTTGCTCCATTTTTAAATTATATTATAGTGTTGAATAATGTTTAGTGAAACAAATTATTTGTTTTGAACACTTTGCAAATCACAACAAAAAGTAATACTCCCATGTAAAATAGACGAAAATTGATGAAGAACATTCAACTCAACTACGACACCACAAAATGGCTGCTTTACCAGGTGTTACAATAACAAATTAAGCTACACTGGCTCGTCTATACTATAAAATATAACACTGAAAATTATTATGAAATAATAATTATTTATATGCTGAATTATATTACTTTGTAAAATAGGAATACTTTAATAGAAAATTATAAAAATAAAAACTATTTCAAGAACGAAAGACTTGCACTATTTAGTGCTTGCTGGCAACATTTTAATTTTTTCATAGAGTATTAAATTTTTTGAATGATTGATGATTCGGTCCGTTCCGTTACATACTAAAAAAAAGTCCTCCATCTATACTAGTCAAATTTACCCGTACATTACGACGGCATGGATTAAACTGACAGCATTAAAAATGTTCTATCTTTTTTCAATAAGGTTAATATGAAAGAGAGGTGACTTGTCTAATATTAATTAAGTTCGTGAACAACAGAATCGGCACCAATATTATCTTTGGTAGTAGTGTTCTGTGCTATGATGGGTACAACCCTAATTTATTAAAAATTAATATTAAAAAAAAATGGCGGCGCTTTGTTTATTTTGTTTCGTATTTGTATTTCTTTAAAATTATTATTTTTTCAGTACATGTATACATAAATAGTTCATAGTTATTATATTTAACCCGTATCGTACATAAATCCCTTCCCTTCCTCCTACGATTTAGTGAAAGCGTGAAACATTGGAGAGGTCTTCCTGGGTGAAAGGAAAATCTGTTTTTTCGTGTTTTATTTATAAGAAAACATGAATTTCGTCAGTAAATGTAAATAATTACACGCAAGAAATCAAACTACGTTTGTAGACTCGTTTATATACTGCATCCATTCATAATGCCAATGAAAAAATGATAATTTTCTAACACACTGAACGGACATAGTATTGCTTTAAAAAAATGGATTCAATTTTATTAATCAAAGAAGAAATATCGAATAGATTATTATGCATGGCCTGTTTGTGTGTTGGACGGTCTCTACAGGAGATAAAGAATCATAGAATCAAGGCTTATTACTTGGAGGCATTGAAAGAAATTCCTGTAAGTACATTCTATTTCTTTCTATAAGTGATTAAGAGTACAAGAAAGAAAGAAAAACATTTATTGTATTTCTTTTAACAAGATAACTTATGTATTTTATATTTTCAGCTATGTTTACCACCAAATACAACACCGCTGGTATGTTGGGAGTGCACCGCGCAGCTTAAAAAAGCTGTACTCTTTAGAGAACAGGTCAAAGACTCTTACAGGATACTGCAGACGTATACTAGTGAAGTAAGAATTAGTTTTTTCATAATATACTAGCTGCTTAGCTAATATTATTAGCCTAGCTAATGATCTAGTGTTTGATTTTATTTATTTATGTTACAGGCCCGTGTTTGGGTCACTGACTTACATGTGTGTACCAAATTTCAACTCAATCCAGTCCAGTAGTTTCGGAAAGACTAGTCATCCCCCCGGTAATGCCTTGAGCCGAGGTTTATACCCTGTTCGGGGGTTTTATCCACAGGCAAGGTTACCTAAATGTTACCCGGCTGAGAGCCCTCTGCGCTCGCCGGATTGTCCGGTAAGGTTACTGCAGCCATCCAAGGCTACTAACTTTAGTCCTTTAAAAAAAAAAACCATTTGATCCTATAAATTTTGAGGTATGGAACCTTAAAAATGAATCTTTTTGTATTTAACTTTCAGAATCTGAATGAATGCCTTCTCTCAGACATCACTCGTCCACCTCGGCTGAAAATTACACATACAAAGACTGAGAACTACTCATGTGAGGACACTACAGTTGACACGGAAGATGCAAAGCAACCAGAGCCTCAAGAGGTTGAGAAACCAGACATCCACCATGTTTCTGTCAAGGATGAAGTTAAGCATGAATGGGATGTTGGTATGTTCAATAAATTAATTGGGACATTCTACTACTGTACTATGGAGAACCAGATAACTGATATACTTAGGGTTGCCAGTGGTTCGAGTTTCCCCGGAGTTATCATAGTTTAGAGGGCATCTGGGTGGGGTTTCATTTGTTGCCCTGGGTGCTAAAGTTTTCAATAAAACAGTAAGTTTATTTTATTATTATATAATTAAAACATTTTTTGAGAACTTTAAGAAACAATGGACAAGTCTTGATATAATGCTCCAAAATCCGGGGAGCAGATTTTTGAGATGGCAACTATATATACTATTTTTTTTTTCAAATAAAAATTTAGTCCTGTCAAATTATTCCGATTGCTTGTTTCAACAATATTTAATAGCCACTTTTATTGGTCAAGACTATTTACCCGTAAATAACGATGACAAGACATTTGACAGCATTAAAAATCTTTTTTCAATAATTTTTGCAAGAAATATTAGTTTAGATTGTAAACCAGCACCATTTATGTGGTTTGTGATTGTTACAGTATTATTTGAAGATACTAAACGGTCACCAATAGATGACACTCCAGTGTCGGATGGATCCGACAATGACAAAACGCTGGAGGAAGACTTGGAAACACTTATAGACACTTTGAAAAAGGATAAAAAGAAAAAGAAGAAGAAACATTTGGATAGAAAAAACAAAAAAGTTAAGATTAGGAAGAGTTTGAAGGTCACAAAAAAGGTAAGGTTTTAATGTAAATTTAAAACACTAGCTGTCTCCCATGGTTTCTCTTGTGTTTCCGAGATAAAAGGTAGCCTATTATGGTAGCCTATTTAGTTTCTTTGAAATCCGTTCAGTAGTTTTTGCGTGAAAGAGTAACACAGCAGTTATTATATCACATTTTTTTTTGCAATAACAATTTTACATTTGCAGTATAGGAACATATTTCCTCAATTACAAAGTTTGTACTTCCGTCCTCGGTGCATGAGTCAGATTCCCACTTGTCCGGTTCTAGACTATACACACTAACCTAAAAACAGACAAACTCACCCACACACTTTAGCTTAGTCTCTCACACTCTCTCTCTATCTGTCACACATATATATACAAAGGTCTTTTAGAAAGAATAAATTTATTTTAGTTTGTAAACACTAATATTTGACCATAAATTTTACAGCACCAAAAGAAGGACGATAAGAAAATAATAAAAATAGAACTTTCCTACGATGACATGCTGTTAGAAAGAGAGAAAGAATTAGCACGAGATGGATATATAAATGCCAAGTATAAATGTGAGAGTTGCCTTATTGCGTTCAACTTCTTGAAGTCATATGAAAGCCATGTCGCTGCTAAACATTCTCCAGTGAGTATTTTTTTAATTTAAGTACTTTTTCACAAGGTCATCGGTCCACCTTGTGGGGAGCGTGTGATGGTCCACGCTGCGTCTTCAGGTTCGTGGTCGCCACTCAAGAACCTTTCTGCCGCAGCGGCCGTCGGTTCTACGAGCGATCGTCGAGATCCTTGGGGGAGGCCTTTGTCCAGCAGTGGACGTCTTACGGCTGACATGATGATGATGAAGTACTTGCTATGTGGTATTATTACTCCTATGGCTTCACTCGCTTTCACGGGATAAAAAGTGGTCTATGTTATTCTACATATCAATATTCCACTTTTTGGCTTCGTGTATTTATCAGAACGAAAATCGTGTAGGTATGATAAAATGAAAAAAAAAAATGTTACTACTACTTCACGGTCAAATGGTTGGACCAATTTTAATAATATTTGGCATGGATGTAGTTGACACCCTGAATTAATACATAGGTTACTTTTTATCCCTCGGGAACGCGGGTGAAACCGCGGCGCAGAAGCTAGTTTATAATGACTACAAAATCGGTCCATTCGTTCAGAAGCTATGATGCCATAGACACATACACACGTCAAACTTATAACACCCCATCGTTTTTTCGTCGGGGGTTAAAAAATTACTTTAATCATCTTTTCGTATATGTATTTTCAGAAACTAGGCAAATACTGTTGTCCAATATGTAAGACGGTAATACCATCTGTGGATTCTTTCACTGCACATTATAAAAGGCACATGAGGAGGTGAGCACTACATAATATAGTTTAGATTCACTTTAAGATTGTTATCATATATAATAAATCATTAATAAAATTCGTAACTAATAGATACGAATGCAGCATATGTCAGAAACGTACAATGGACATGAAAGTGATGCAGCAACATTATTATTCGACGCACGAGATTTCGCTCAGGCAGTACAAGTGCTCGCTCTGCGGGAAGTTGTCCAAGTATGTACCACCCATACAACACTACAATATAGACTACACACTAACCTACACACCCTCACAATAACCTAAACTCACCCACACTCTCGTCCCGTTCAAGCGGCCCGAGCTGCCATTAGTAATCCGACCGCCCCCAATTAGTCGTAACTCGTACTAAGTCCTCCCCTTCCCCCGGTAACGCCCTGAGCCGAGGTTCGTTCCCCATTCGGGGGTGCCATCAGGCGTGGTTACCTAAATGTTACCCGGTTGAGAGCCCTCTGCGCTCGCCGGATTGTCCGGTAAGGTTGCTGCAGCCATCAGAGGCTACCAACTTTAGTCCCACACAAATAAACACCCACACTTCAGCTCACTCTGTCACACATATATACAAAATTTCGCATATTATTAAATAAGTGTTATGTCCGTCTATCTCAGTTCGATAGACGCTCACAGGTACCATAAAGACTCGCATAAGCAGCGTCTGCAGTGTCCCCAATGTGATAAAACCTTCCGGCACCGGGCTGCATTGATGAATCATCGGCTGTAAGTGTTTCTCAAATGAACTTCATTTTTGCATTGTGTAAATGTATTATTAAAAAAACAACAAAAAGTATTTTTTGCCATTTATAAGAATAATAATAAGGTCTTGACTTAATCTATCTATGATAATAATAAAGCTGATGAGTTTGTTTGTACGCGCTAATCTTTGGATCTACCAGTCGGATTGAAAACATTATTTCACTAATAGGAAGCTAAATTATCCCCGAAGGTTATAGGCTACTTTTACCCGGGAACGTGGGTGAAACCGCGGGGGACAGTATTATATCAGTTATCTGGTTCCCCATAGTACAACCTGCTCAGTTTGGTATCAGATAACCGTGTGTGAAGAATGTCCCAGTTAAAATGAGGTGTATTTCAGCACGCTACACGAGTTTCAGAACAACTTTCCACAAGCTACATTATCCCCGAAGGTTATAGGCTACTTTTACCTGGGAACGTGGGTGAAACCGCGGGGGACAGTATTATATCAGTTATCTGGTTCCCCATAGTACAACCTGCTCAGTTTGGTATCAGATAACCGTGTGTGAAGAATGTCCCAGTTAAAATAAGGTGTATTTCAGCACGCTACACGAGTTTCAGAACAACTTTCCGTGCACGTTATGTGATAAAGTGTTCAGATGGAAAACTAGTCTTAGCAGACATTTGGAGAAACATAACACTAAGGTACGTAAAAATCTGTTAAGCAACTACATAAACTACGATAACATGGCGCGCCCCTCCACATCCCCATGGCTTTAAGTCTAGGGGCTCTCAATACCAAGGCATTTATTCATATGACCGTAGGGCTTTCAGACACATAATTACATATACACTACAAACACATATAATTACACTCATACACTCACACATTCACACACTCACACACCTACATCTCACTTACTCACCTGATTGTGCATCCCCGTGGCGAAGCCCCGGGGCTCTCAATCTCAAGGAATTCAATTCCCATTACCGTAGGGCAATCAGACACATTTAAACACACATATACTTCTACACTCCACACTTCGCTAACTTAATACTATCTTTTTATTTTGTGTTTCTATCCTTTTTTTTTTAATGTAAAATATATTTTATAATAGGTAAATCAGTTTAGTTGTAATTAGAGTCCGTGGTGGAAGAGACTGGTCATCCTTAACACAGGCTTCGGCTTAGCAAGGAAAACAGTTTCTCCTACAAACTAAATTGTCATTTTCTTCCTGATATTATAAATGTATGGTCCTATTTAGTTTGTAAGAAGAAAGAAGAATAAATTATTATTATTATTACAGTATCAATGCGTGTAGTCACATCCTTCCAAAAGAGTTTGTATGTAGTTGTAAGTATTCGTGTTCAGTATCTCACTTATTACCGAATTTTTTGGTCAACTAATCATAACAAACGCACGTGTCATTGTCATACAGTACGTCAGTACAGAGCCATAATAATGATATTGAGCGATTAATGACGCCGCTAGTCGACCAAGTAATCCTTGCATTTGTTTTTGTTTGACGGCCATATCAATACGCATACATGAGTTGTGAGTCTGTAAATACTCTCACAAATACATTTCAAACGTTTTGAGCTTTGAAGGGGCGCGACATGTTATCGTAGTTAATCTCTGTCTTTTAAATACAGTCTTAATGGAATTACAATACGGTCAGGTCTTAAAATCATAGTAGTCTTCTGAGATATAAGATTCAGTCCCTTCCAAAAAAAAGAAGGAGGTTGATTTGGTTGCTTAATTTAAAGTGTGCACTATTGGGTAATTTTTGACAAAGTGTGATTTTGTAACGGAATATCACTGTAAAAGATATTGTGAAAGTGTGATTTTGTGTCCCTTTCACAATATCATTGTAAAAGATAATGTGAAGGTGTGATTTAGTGTAAGAGTGATTTTGTGACCGAATGATTTATGAGTCGTGAACGTGTGATTTTGTTTAAGATAACTTAATTTAGTATTTTTTTCTTTTCGACTAGGCAAAAGACGCAGCGCTTTCGGCCGCATATTGCTCAATGTGCGGCATCAGTTTTTCATCTCTATGTTCATACCGTCGACATATGAAAAATAGTTTGAAGCATGTCACACCAGAACAACTTAAGTGAGTGAATACTAGCATCTACCTGTGGCTTTGTCCGCATTAAAAGTACTCTGTGTTGATCCATGGTATGAACTCTATACCTGCTAAATGTCATCCTAAATGCAGCCAATACGGTATGATAGACGAACAAACGTACACGTACACAAAATGCAAATTGTGGTCGCGGGTTCGAAACCTACAATGAGCTTGAGCTTTCGGTGAAGGATAATATTATGAGGAAACCATAGCAATTTGGTAGGGTTCTTTGTAGTACTTGGCCACTCAAGTGAATATCTGTCACCAATCACCTACTGTTGTGTGAGCTGAATTTGAGAGCCAGTTCCCTTCTAGGCTTTGTGTGCTTACCACCATCGGCCTCATCATCACTGATCACGGTGAGATTACGGTGAAACAAAAGTCTATACAAGTAAAAGAAACGTCTAAATATTGACATTTATAATATTACTAGGGAATTAGAATTAATCTTCGAAATAAAATATTTTCAGATACATTTGCGACCACTGCAATCGTCGCTTCGCGGATAAAACTAAAATAAGAGATCATATAGAAGAAAAACACTTGCACAAGACTTACCACTGTCATATTTGCTTGAAAGTAAGTGGGATTTTTTTATGTCAGTAGGTTGACAAGCAGGCGGTCCACCTGATGGTATGTGGTTACCGTCGCCTATCGCCATGATATTGCCAATGTCATCGGTTCATTTAAGGCTTTGTGTGCTTACCACCCTCGGCCACATTATTTCATATCCTATGCTTTAATAGGTAGGCCTGTGTGCATGCTTGTCAGCTTTCTGACATAAAAAACTAGACGAGTCTGACTCGCGCACTGAGGGTTCCGTACAGATAATTCATATTAAAGAACAATCTTCCAAAACATTAAACACCAATAAAAAATGCAATGCGAAGTTGGGTTATCAGTAAAACCGCGGGGGACAGCTACTATGTATAGGGACACATTATGTCTAGTCATCATAAATTGGCTAGCATGAGCGTATTGTATCGAGGCGAGTTTAGTTGTCGCACCACCGTATTACCGCGCGCCCCTGACCACCTCCTTAGTACAGTAGCCTTTGTAGATATAACCATACTATTGAGACTTCGTTTTTGTGAATTTATTTATAACGCTATGAACCACTTGATGAACATTCAGACATTTTATATACAATATATCCTCTAAATATGTAATATATGTCCATTTTTTCTTTATTCCCAGCCATCCAAGAACCGTGTGGGGCTCGACCAGCATATACGTAATGTGCATAAAGGCAGGCCCAATAACAAGATGTGCCACCATTGTGGGAAGGGATTTCCTGTGAGTACCTATAGTATTAATTTTTCTTATTGGAGACTTCACAATTGAATCTTGAAGTATATAAGTGCCTATAAAGAACCAAGGTGGATGATTCTTCCATTGAAAAGGGAAGATCTTCCGCCAGCCTGGGTCATCGTGTCTGGGAACCGCCCTCCAACTGTAGATATACTCGATATAACTTTGTTAGCGCGATGTAGGAACTTGTAGCGCCATCTACCCATCGGTGTATGAACCATTGGTGACGTTACATAATATACACTACATTATAAAGAGGTAACGTTTGTATGTTCGGATGTAGGAGGTGATCTCCGGAGTTGCTGGTCCGATTCGAAACATTCTTTCACTAATAAGAAGCTACATTATCCCAGAGTGATATAGGCTACTTTTTATCACGGTAATGCGAGTGAAACCGCGGGTAACAGCTAGTATTTTATGTACTGAAAAACATCCTAATAGTATTATAAATGTGAAAGGATGTTTGATGTTACTCTTTCACGCAAAAACTACTGAAAGGATTTTAATGAAACTTAGCACATAATATTTTTGACAAGCCAGTTGGTGCAGTTGGTTAAGACACCACCTATCACACCGCTGGTCATGGGATCGATTCCCATCCAGCACAAACATTTGTGTGCATGAACATGTCTGTTTGTCCTGTGTCTGGGTGTAATTATCTATATAAGTATGTATTTACAAAAAAAACAGTATAATATGTAGTATATCAGTTATCTGGTTGTCCATAGTACAAGCTCTGCTTAGTTTGGGATCAGATAACCGTGTGTGAACAATGTCCCAGAATATTTTTTTTTTATTATTTATTACAGACGAAAGTGCAGCTAGAATCACACATTCGCACCCACACTGGCGAGCGACCCTTCATATGTGAATACTGTCCAACCACCTTCACGCAACAATCCAACCTGTACAAGCATAATAGACAGGTAACTATTAAATGCACAATATAATATCCCTTCATTTTACTGTACACATTTGTATTTTTGTTTGTTATTAATAAAAACAGAAACTGCAGGACTGATTTTAAAAATTCAAGTACCTACGTACATACATAAATAGATAAATATAGTGCGATTTATTTTGTGTCGACATTGGTGCGTTCACATAAAGTGTAATCAATTGATAGTCAATTTGTGTGCACTGCAATTAAAAGTAGTCCTTTTTTGATGTCAGTTCATTTGAACTTAACCCATAAGTGTCACTAACTCACACTAACATATCACACACACCCCAATAAACTACTCAATCACAACATACATAAACACACACCCCAATTAACACACACTCTAACATACAAATACACCATCAAATATACAGTCACAACATATACAAACACACACGCCCCAATAAAACACACATTCACATATACAAATACACTCCATTAAACACACAGTCACAACATATTATACAAACACAACATTAAACATAGAATAGAATAGTATCACTATATACACAAACACACCCTCCCATACACTAACTCCCACAAATCTTCACATTCAATTCCAGGTACACCTGAATATAAAATCGAAACGGTACCCAATATGCAAGAAGCGGAAAGAGGACGGGAATCAAACGGAAACAACAATGGAACAGGTCGAGCCAGCGCCGGAGTACCCAGTCGCAATATTACATTACTCCCCGGAAAGGGGCTTTGTTATGTGAACCAATAGCTTTATACAGATTTTAGGAGGGTACAAAATCATTAAATCTGTTTAGTCCGTCGGTTAGGTTATCAAAAAATATTGGATACTTATTTTATATTTTATCAAATAAATAAAAAAATACAAAGATAAGTCGCGTCAAAGTTCAGGAGTGGGGGGGGGGGGCTTGTGACGTCATCTCTCTGTAAAAAGTGTACTAAGACGTGACGTCACGCGTATGTGTGTGTGTGTGTATGTGTCCAATATTTTTTGGTAATCTAACTAACGGACTTAGATTTGTTTAGTCATCTTCCCTATTAAGGAGGTTCTTTGTGGTAGTATTTATTATTCTGTGGTATTAGTGCGATTTTTTGTCGTTGGTGTCGCCACTTGTAAGCTGTGCATCTATATTTTCGACCCGCTAATGAAATATTTTTCCAGTAAACCTTCACCTACACTTATGAATGTTTAGTTAGCCGGTTAGCAAAGTAAAGCCGGCAATGGCCTCGATTCTGTTGGTTACAAACTAAACTAATTTAATCTCACTATATCTCTTTCTAATAAAAAATATAAGAAAGGGATATTTTAAGCCTATCAGATTAGTCCGATCACTTATTTCAACGTGAATATTGGTCACGACTATTTACCCGTATATTACGACGGCATGGACTAAACTGACAGCATTAATAATGTTCTATCTTTTTTCAATAAGGTTAACATGAACGAGGGGTTCGTGAACAACAGAATCGGCACCAATATAAGCTTTTTTTAAACAATATTATTTATAATACGTAAGGTGTTTTTGTAAATAGCTATAATCATTGTCGTTATTAATATATTCGTTTGTAGTGAAAAAACTGTGTGCCTGTCCTGGCAGGGCCACCATCCCGGATTCGGAATAAGAAATTTAAAAAATATTACAACGAATATCAGTGGGACTACCATGTAACTAAATTGTAATCACTCTCAATCTATAAATCGTTATAAATTTGACAATGTCGAAAATGTTTCCATGAGTAATGCAGCACTTTTTAATATGGAGTTACTTTATCGTAAATAGTTATCAGAAAGCTGCTATATTTAACCGTTTAATTGAAACTGATTGTAACAAAGTTTAAAAGTTATTTGGGTTTTTGTCAGGCTCTTTGTGGCAGGGCCAACAGTGTATCTCAAGAACTAAAGTCCTTAGCGACAAAATCTGACATAAGGTGTGATTCTAATCCGGGATGGTAGCCCTGCTAGGAAGTGCTACAATCTAAAACTGATTAGTGCGATCTGATCTGAATTCTGCATTTATTACGTAAGATATAAATATGGTATAAAATGTATTATTAAGTGTATTATTTGTGACTGATTTTTATAATGTGCAATATAATTGTATCTACACAAAATACTTTTGATTTTATTTCGGAACTGTGACACACTTCCTGGCAGGGCCACTATAATGGATTTGAATTCAGTCTCTTTTAAGCCCCGACGCTAAAACGACGGGGTGTTATAAGTTTGACGTGTCTGTCTGTGGCCTCATAATAGTTCCTGAACGTATGGACCGATTTCGATTTAGGTTTTTTTTTGTTTGAGGTGTCTTAATCGAGAGTGTTCTGAGCTATGTTTGAAGAAAATCCGCTCGGCCGATTGGAAATTATCACCATTTTACTAGTCAGTGTCCGAGGTTTCTTAATTTTTTTAATTTTAGTTCGACAGTGAATCTTAAAAATTACCTTTTACTACTCGCTAATTAAAAATAGGTACTTATATAGACAATTTATTTGCTAAAATTGTATCTAAGCTAATTTATCCTACGATATACAACTATAAAGATAGTAGGTATACAATTAATAAACATATAAGATCAAGTATTAGACCTATTACATCTCTGTATTATTTTCAACTTTCTTGTCGTTAAAATACTGCTCTGTATTATTTTCAACTTTCTTGTCGTTAAAATACTGCTCTGTATTATTTTCAACTTTCTTGTCGTTAAAATACTGTTCAATTTCTTGTAAAGTCTTATCCTTTGTTTCTGGTAAATATTTATACAAATATACCCAACAGAGTAACGAGCATATTGCATAGAATAAAAATGCTCCGTGCATATTAAATGTTTTAAAAATTAACGGAGAAAGCTTTAGTAAAGTCGAGGATAAACTTACAAACGTTATTGCAGATAGTATCATTGTTATAGTTTTAAATTGTAAAGGCGTAATTTCTCCATATATAGAAGTCGATAGAATCATCGGCCCGCAACTAACACATACAGAAAACATAGTCAATAATGACATAGTTACTATTCTGTTCTCATTTATAATGCTTAAACTAACTAAATATAAATACAGAGATATTATAAATAGGAAGATTATACTTAAAAGTGCTGAAGTTAACAATAATTTACGTCTATTAATATACTTTGATAAAATACATCCTAAATACATGCTGGCTAGCGTTACACCATCTAAAACGAGCATTCCTAAATATGCCGTCTGCTCGCTATTAGTTATTTTCTTTAGTATATCAATGGCATATATAACATAAACTATTTTTCCTGATAAATGATACTGCAGCATCATTACTATAGACAGAGACACAGGTTTGTAAAATGTACTCGATTTCAAAGTTTTAAATTCAATATGATTTTCATTTCTCAAAGTCTGACTGCGAATTAAAGCAACTAACTCTCTTTCTGATTCAACACTACGACCTAGGAGCCATCGATGCGTTTTTCTACACTCATCGAATCTCCCATTACTGGCCAACCAATGTGGCGACTCTGGCCAGAACAAAACAGTCAGATTGTAAATGGAAATGGTAATACCTAACAATGGTATATATTTCCAATTTACGAACGTACCTATGGCATTCGCTATCCATACCCCCCAGAAAAACGATGCTGATTTTAAAGCTAGGAATAGCCCTCTATACTTAGGTGATGTGTATTCCGATACTAAAATTATTGTTAGAGTCATAGTCGAACCGTAGGATAGACCTTGTATTATTTGACATATTAATAACTGTACAGCTGTTGTACTGTTATAGAAACCTATGTAGTAAATTAGGGTGTTAAAACAAACTACAGCAAATGGTATTTTTCTGCCGATTTTACGTGTCACCAAGCTAATGATAATGACCCAGGGTAGACTGCTGTAGCCGAACGCTGAATCTGGAAAAGACGTATTGATTACTTTGATACCTTTTCGCTTGCAGACAGGTTATCGACGTGTTGAGAGTCATATATGACGTGATGTTGAGAGTCATGTATGACGTGGCGTCGAGAGTCGTATAGACGTGGCGTCGAGAGTCATATAATGACGTGATGTTGAGAGTCATATATAACGTGGCGTCGAGAGTCATATAATGACGTGATGTTGAGAGTCATATATGACGTGGCGACGAGAGTCATATATGCCGTGGCGTCGATTAATTAGATAATGAAGGTGAATGGCGCTTAGGTGAAGTTGCAGGCCTCATAACAAAATCGTATAAAAGTATCAACTTACAAAGCCATGAAGCCATATCATCTGTCATGGCAAAAGTTGAATTGACTTCTCTCCTTATTTGAGGTATGTAAAGTGTTGGAGCACCAAACGATAACCCAGTTAGGAAAAACATCACCCATGCTGCACTGCATACGAAGACCTTGAGAGAAAAAGGAATAACTGATAGATAATCCGGAGAACGCGCGTATTATGATAATATTAATTAACTAGATTCCGCCCCGCGGTTTCACCCGCGTTCCCGAGGGATCTTATATTTCCCCGGGATAAAAAGTATCCTATGTGTTAATCTAGGTTATAAACTATCTGTGTTCCAAATTTCATCCAAATCCGTACAGTAGTTTTTGCGTGAAAGAGTAACAAACTTTCGCATTAAGAATATTAGTAGGATATATATGTAATTTTTAACCCCCGACGAAATACGACGGCGTTTTTATAAGTTTGATGGGTGACTTAATCGAGAGTGTTCTTACTTCTTAGCTGTTTCCAGAAAATCCGCTCAGCCGTTTTAAAATTATTATCAATTTTCTAGTGAATTTTGGGGGCTTATTTAAATTTTTAATTATTTTTTTGATGATAAATCCATGAGGAATGTACGTACCTGCCTGAGTAATGGTTTCCACTCCAGTTTATCATCATATTCACCTTTCCTTACTTCTTCGTAAGCGTATGATTCCATTATTTTTCCTCCTATAAAATGATTTCAGTATTGTACCTAACCAGTAACTACCGGCTGACTTAAATAAAAAAACTTGAATGAGAAATAGAAAATAGGAATTACAAAAACTACTTACATATTCTTAATATAGGTAGGTATTTAACACGAACAAGTTTTTTTTTATCAGAGTACGATAAAGTTACCTAGGCGTAACATTTTCTTTGCAAGTTGTGGACTTTAAAAGTATTTTGGACGCGAAAGGATTTTTAAAATATATATATATATATATATTTATACTACTAAGGTAGCAAGCAAGCATACGGCCCACCTGATGGTAAGTGGTTACCGTCGCCTATTGCCATTTGCAATACCAGAGATATTGCCAATGTGTTGCTGATCTGTTACAATGCCGAGAAGGCATCAAGTGCAATATGAATTGTAAAAAAACCGGACGAGTGCGACACTGACTAGCGCACCGAAGGTTCCGTACAAATAATTCGGATTGAAGGACTCAATTGAGGGTCTCCAACAGCTCGCAAGCTTGTAAGGGCCAAACTCCAAATGTGATTTTTTAATATCAATTTCTATTAGAAATAAGCTGTCGTAGGGTACAGTCGCCAACACATCAGACTATACATTTTTTGTTGCTCCTATTAAAACCCCATAAGATGCCGCAGTGTTTACCTTGAATTGTCGTCGTCCGTACATCTGTATCTTTTATATATATGTTGTTTACTTGTGTGTGCATAAATAAATAAAAACACAGGATTTAATAAAAAAAAACATTAAATTAATTTCGTTTATTTTTGTTCCTGAAAAGCATTTTTCATAAGTTTCTCTAAATCTCTAAGAGTCAAAAGATTCTCGTCGTTTTCCTTTTTATTTTGTATTTTCTCATGACTTTCACTTGAACTTAATATTTCTTGTATGTGTGAGCTGTCTATCATTTGTTTTTTATCAGAATGTTTTTCATTTGGACTATCTTCTGTCTCACGACTATTTTCTGAGTCTACATTATCTTTTGAATCTTGACTATCTTCTGTATCGACTATATTCTTTGAGTCTGCATTATCTTTTGAATCTTGACTATCTTCTGTATCGACTATATTCTTTGAGTCTGCATTATCTTTTGAATCTTGACTATCTTCTACGTCAACTGTTTGTTTTGTGTCTACACTATCTTTTGTATCTAAACTTACATCTGTATCAACGTGTTTTGTAGTCAAAGTATTCTTGTATACACTACCTTTTTTTTCCAACTTATTATTTATACTATATTGTGTACTACGTTTTCTAGCTACACTATATTTTTTATCCTGACTCTCTGTTGTATATTTATTAAGTTTTTCTAGATGACCTTTTGCTCTTTGAACAATCGCCTTACTCTTAAGAAATGCCGCTTTCAAATCATTACTGAATTTTAAATATCGACCTATCTCATTTAAATCTTTACCTATCAGGTGTTTGGAAGTTTCATTAAGCTTATTATACCGATCAAAAATAAGGAACTGTAAAGTGTGTTTTATAGTATTGTATAAATTCTTCCGTTTCATTGGATATTTTTTAAATTTATTTAAAATCTTTTGTAATGTCTGTTCATCATCGGTAGTATAAAAAATGTCTAGTTTCTTTATTATACCATGTAAAGATAAACTTGTTTTGTTATTACCATTCAATTCATTCCTTAAAACAGTAATATCAGTCTCAGACAATTCTTGAACAACATCTTTAATGAAATGCTTAAGGTTATCAGCAAATACTTCATGGAAAACCGACTGTTGATAAAAGTAATCCTGTATTACTTTACACAAAGCTTCAACGACACTCTTTAATTCTGCATCATTATAGCTCAATAAGATACGTCTGAGACCTTCAAAAAATTCTGACAGGATGAAAGTTTGAGTGCCACTTACAATCTGAACCGGTTCAGCACCAGTTCTGAAGTATCCCGAGCCAGGTGATAATATTTCTTGTAATTCATTTATAAAAGATCTCATGCTTTGTATGTATGAAGCGTTATTGCGGACATCATTTGGATTAATCAGAAATGATGTTATTAACTGTAAGTTAACACTTTTGGGACTTTCTGGTAATGTTGAAACTGAAAATTAATGCATTTAAATTAGACATTACGTCCGGAATTAACGAGGCTAGTTTAGCACAAAGTTAGAATTTTCAGGGCTACTGTCCTGGTAATCTGTTAGATTAGATTACACGATCCTAAGATCATTTAACCCAGTATTAGAACAGTAACTAAGGTAATAACCGATCGGATACTATTCGTTCACAGTCCTATTTCGTCTTAACATGCTAAAAATAACGCTATTTATTAATATAGCTGCTATTTACTAAAACTCCTTGGCAAAACTTGGTTTCGAGTGCGGGATAATTAGCTAAAAATATTTTTTTTTTACTAATTTCTGCAAATGTTTCAAAATCTTCGAGCTAACCAACATAAATTATGCCATTTTTTTTCTTATCATCATCATCATGTCAGCCGAAAGAAGTCCACTCGACAAAGGCCTCCCCAAGGATCCCGCGGTTTCCCGTGACCCTCACAAGGGGCCTGCCCACGCTGCGTCTTCCAGTTCGTGGACGCCACATTTCTTTTATCCAATCTAAAGCCAAATAATTTACACAAAAGCGTATGATGTCTGTCAATCTGCAGAGAGACGTTGTGTTCCTATATGCCATCTTGTAGTAGAAAGAGGCTCGAGTGATAATGATAAGTAAATTGATAATAATGATGATTATAATCCGTAATATATTAAAAAAAAAAAATATCACGCACCTAAGAAACTTAATAATAAAAGCAACACTTTCATGTTTGTAGAAAAAATAAATTCTCAATAGAATCAAATTTCATTTGAAGTAAATAAATAAATATTTTTATGACATAAAATTTATTGATGTATTGTACTTGAACTGGTGAAATTCTACACTTTAAATTTGTTTTTTTTTATTTATGAAGAGATTTTAACAGGGTCGGTAACGCGCGAGTTTTGCCCCTGGTGTTGCAAGCGTCAATTGGCTACGGTAACCAGTTACCATCAAGTAACTGTATGCTTGTTTACTACTTTAAAAAAATATAAAAAAAACAAAGCCCAGAGTCTCAAGTGCAAGGTGGATTGAATAGGTAGGTACATACTGTGCTATTCATATTTAAAATATTACAGCTGTATAAATAATTATATAATGCTCTTTCAGTATGTAAAGTAAATTATTTCTTTCAAAGAACTGGGTACAGTATGACACAACTTAGATGTAGCATCGCCATTCAACGTTCAACAAGATCATTTTCGCCGATCATTTTTTAACACATGAGTAATGTTGTAGGCGCACTCTTTTCGGGAACGATCGATTTTACAAATTTTGCCGATGCTTCATCTAAGTTGTGTCATATTGTAAGAGTGTGTGCGACTCATAAAATAAAATATAAGCTTTATATGTAGGTAGGTATATTGATAATAATTTACAACAAATATACAAACGTCAACAACAGTCCTTGTTGAGTGCGAGAGAGGTTTTTATTTCTTTTTTGATGATACTACATCATTATTATAAATTAGGTTTTTGACTATATTTTGTACTGAGTTCTAAAATACTATAATTAATTAAAATAATATAATTTTATCATACCAATCCTGAGCAACAAATTTTATTTTATTCTCTCAACAATATATAAACTAAGAAGTACTAAGAACTCTTTAAGTATATGACAATTATTTACAGGAATTAAAACACTATAACGAGTTTAAAATTAAATCTAAACAACTTAATAAAATTAACATGAAAATATCTTATTAATCGATGATAAATAATATTCTACAGGTGAACTCAATAAGCTGCACAACTGAGTCGAGAAAAAAAAAATTAAGTACTGAAGGTGAATAAAAAAAAATTCTGTTGTTTACGAACTAAAATAAATTTAATCTCACTATATCTCTTTCTAATAGTAAGGGATGCAAGATATTTTAGTCCTGTCAGTTTAATCCGATCACACATTTCAACGTGAATTTAAGCATTACGACGGTATGGATTAAACTTACAGCATTAAAAATCTTTTTTCAATAATATTAAAATGAAAGAGAAGTGACTTGTCTAATATTAGTTAAGTTCGTAAACAACAGAATCGGCACCACTATCGAACTACTTTGGCTATTTTTTATCCCGGGAACACGGGTAAAAGCTGGGAGTAAAACATAGAATCAACGCAAAGATAGTAAGGTTATTATATACTATTTACTAACTTATGTGGATCTTTAAAATACTCTTCTATTTCTTGCAAAGTCTTATCTTTTGTCTCAGGCAGATATTTATACAATAAAATACCACAAATTGTCACAGAAATCCCGTAGAATAAAAACGTCCCATGCAAACCCAAGTTTTGAAACAAATATGGCGCTAATTTCAAAAAAGTCGACTGAAAAATTTGAAACAATAACGCAATTACGATAATATAAGCAGTTTTGTATTTTAATGGTGCTAATTCCCCATAAATCGAAGTCGCCATGATAATTGGACCACAGCTAATCGATATAGAAAACATTACCAACAAGGTTATAGTTAAAACTTTATTTTCGACTACAACTGATAATTTAATGAGATATAAATATAGAGATATTATAAATAAAAATGTCGTTCCTAATCCTGTACAAGTAAATAATATTGTACGTCTTTTAATAAACCTTGATAGAAAAGAACCTGTATACATACTAAAAACAGTGACACCGTCTAAAATTAACATACCTATATAAGCTGTACTCTCGTCGTCAGTTATTTTCTTAATTATATCTATAGAATACATGCTACAAACGAATTTTCCTGACAGATGAAATAGCAAAATCATTAACGTAGAAAACAGAACGGGCTTATAAAATTCTCTTAACATAAACATTCGTATAATGCCTTGGAAACTAATTTTCTCTCCAACATCAGTCATCTTCTGCTGACTTTTAATCAGGTTTTCTAACTCTCTCTCAGACGTTACTTCAGTGCCTTTTAACCAACGATGAGAAATCCTACACTGTTCAAATAAACCTCGACTTGCAAGCCAATACGGCGATTCAGGCCACAAAAACACTGTCAAAGTAAAAACGGAACATGCAATTCCAACAATTGGTATAGTTTTCCAATGGAAAAACGTTCCTAACGCATTAGACACCCAAATCCCCCAAAATAAAGAAGCTGTTTTTAATGTTAAGAAAGTGCCTCGGTAGCGAGGTGATGTATACTCGGTGATGATGATGAGGGATGATGTGATGCTGGTCGCATGGATGAAGCTCTGAGAGATTTCAACTAAGAGTAAATGAGTGGGGGTAGAACAGAAGTAGAGAAAGATAAATGGAATGATTGTGCTGAATGATACGAAAATGAAGGTTCGTCTTCTGCCAATTACTCTCGCTAATATTGACAGGATGAAGGTCGCTGGTATTCCTATGAAGCCGAAGATTGAGGCTGGAAAAAAAAGAAAAGAAGATATAGTGAGCCCGATCAAGAAGATGGATGCTCTTCCCCGGAAAAAGAGGGGTGTTAAAATATCTGTGTCTGTCTATGCTCACGAACGGATGAACCGATTTTGATTCTGTTTTTTTCATTTGATAGGTGTATTAATCGAGAGTGTTTTTATATGTGTAATAGATTATTCTTCATTGAAAAGTAGTTATATAACTCACTAGCTGTTATCTGCGCTTCCACTCGCGTTTCCGGGATAAAAAGTAGCCTATAACCTTCGGGGATAATGTTCGTATTAGTGAAAGGATTTTTCCAATCGGACCAATAACTCCAGAGATTTGCACCTTCAAACAAACAAACAATCTCTTCAGCTTTATTATTAGTATAGATAATGCGAATTATAAATGCGAAAGTTTGTGAGTACGGTTGAATGTTTGTTACTCTTTCACGTAAAAACTACTGAACGGATTTGGATGAAACTTGGCACGTAGATTGATCATACTCTGTAATAACATATAGGCTACTTTTTATCCGGGGAAAACTTAAGACCCCTCGGGAACGCGAGTGAAACCGCGGGTGGAAGCTATTAAATAAATAAAACTCTGATGCATTTGGGGGGGCTTGAGCTCCTTAGGCCCTCGTTCCACTACTGCACTAGAACATGGTCTCACAAGTTACTTACACAACCAAGACGCCATTTCTGCACTAACAGCATCAGTGGAGGCGGCTTCTCTTCGTATCTGTGGTATGAATACTGTGGGAGCACCCAGACATAGCCCTTGTGCGAAATATACCGTCCATACACCGCTACATACTAGCAACTACAAACCAGAAAAAAAAAGTAATATTATTTTCAGATTAGTAACTGACCTAGTTTTTAGGGTTCCATTTTACTAAGACACCGCTGTCTGTCTTTTTTTTAATTTTTTTTATACTACTAAGGTAGCAAGCAAGCATACGGCCCACCTGATGGTAAGTGGTTACCGTCGCCTATCGCCATTTGCAATACCAGAGATTACCTTTGCCAATGTGTTGCTGACCTGTTACAATACCGAGAATTGAATTGTCGAGTGCAATTGCCGGAACACTGCCGGTGTGTTTTCACTGTCTATCTGTCTTATACCTTTATTTGATTGGAGAACTATTAAATTCAGTTGATCATTTTTAAATCCTCTGCCGTCCCGTCCGCCAATATGTGTAGGCCATTAGTCAGTCAGTCACGCATTCAAGATTTAGATAGATATACATTTCCCATATCTCTAAATCACTAAGGCTCAACATTTTGAAAAAAATACAGAAAATAGTTACCTTGACAGGAAAATCTATAAGAAGTTTATAGTAACATAGGAAATACGGAACCCTCAGTGCGCGAGTCAGACTCGCAATTCTCCTATCTGAAGTCCTATGTTTGTCAAAATGTAATTCACGCCAGGATAATGACAAGCCCCCAGGAATGGTAGTACTTATTTACTGAAGATTACTTTTATTATAAATAAAAAGATTTTTACTTACTTGTCTAAAGAAATATTTTTTTGTTTTTTTAATATCAAAATCACAATTATCGGTATATTTAACTGGTTTATAATTACACGCTTCCATTTTATAAATGACATTAAATTATACGTGTTGTATGCAACACGTAATTTGTAAACTAGTAATGCGTTTATTGTGTACTCAAGTGATACTTTGACTTTCAAAATGGCATCAACATATCAAAAGGTGCATTCTTATAAAACGTGTTGTAACCTAAGTAAGATTTGCAGGTAGGTATTTGTAGAAAATACTGGGGGCCAATTCCGCTAAATTACAACTGTTTTCATCCAATTTCTATTCAGTTAAAGTTCATTTCCAATCCAATTCAAATTTTAGTAAAAAACGGTATTTCACTAAATAAACGAAACCGAACTACGATTGATTTACGATTAGACTGTAATGGTTGTTTTGTTGCCATGGGCAACCGAAACAATTCTAATCCAATCAAATGTGTCAAATGTTTAGTGGAATACCACTTGATCGAACGTCAACTTTAACCATGATTGGATCTAGATCGCTGTCAGATTATTAGTGGAATACGAAAACGTGCAAAAGTCGTCATTCAGCTGCGATCCTATTGTAATCTAATCAAAATTAATTAGTGGAATTCGCCCCCTGGTATTGCAAATGGCGATAATCGACGGTAACCACTTACCATCAGGTGGACCGCCTGCCTGCTTGTCAACCTTGTGATATAAATAGAAGCTTGTTGAAGTCGGCGTGTACCTTAATGTTGCAGAAATAATGCATGTATCTTGGCTACCACTCTCAATGTCTTGGAATATTTTAACTATTATCGTTGTCTTTGTGCAACAAGTAATTAAATAGGCTAAAATAGGTTATAATTAATGTTACTTTACTGATATTTTTCGCATCTAATTTTCTATACCTACTAGGTACCGAACAAAATCAAAACTCATTTATTCAGTTTAGGCCCTAATAAGGCACTTATGAATGTCAACAGTTACAGTTTTACAATAGACTCTACTACCGGTTCCACATACACTTGAACTGAGAAGACTATCGACTAACTTATAAATTAACGTAAATATTTAACTCATCACAAAAAGGCAATTTTATTTTATTTATTTAATATAGTTAGATATATGTATATTATTAAATAGCAATTATTAAATATTTTTACATTTTCAACACTTATAAAACATACTTGTTATACATATAGGTACCTTACATATATTTTGTGATCGATTCCCATCCACGACAAACATTTGTGTGCTTGAACATGTCTGTTTGTCCTAAGTCTACCTATCAATGAAAGTCCCGTCAACATTGGTTCAGCCCCTTTGAAGTTCAGCTCTGACTTACAACTTACTTACTCTAGGTAGCAGTAAGCTAGTAATTATCAAAAATACCAAATAAACATAGTTGCTGCGACAACAAACAGTTGTGTAATAATGTTGAACAACAATGGAAATAAATTAATTTGTTTGTTTTAATTCCATAATGAATGTATGAATGCAAGTGTTTGCAATTATCATTCGACCGAAACGCGCGACGATCTCGACACGATTATATACTTAGTCATAATAATTTAAGATTCATTTCAGCCGAAAGTCGTCCACTGCTGGATAAAGTCCTCCCCCAAGGATCTCCACGATGGCCGGTCTTGCGTTAAACGCGATATATAAACCTTTTAAGGTGGTGGCTTCGGAGCGCGAAATTCAAATTTTATCACGTTTTTTTGCTAATGTTGATGATTTCTTTTGTTATTAATCAGTAAATATACTACCATTCTTGTCGCAAATAACATGTTGATAACGTACGACTTATAACTGAGCTGCAATTCGCAAAAAACGTGATAAAATTTGAATTTCGCGCTCCAACCGACGCCTCCACCTTAAGGCGATGATAGCTAAGTGGTAGTGACGTTGGATGCCGCGATGAAGGTCGTGGGTTCGAATCCTACAATGAGCTTGAGCTTTCGGTGAAGGAAAACATCGTGAGGTAACCATAGCACGGTGGTATGGTACTTTGTAGTACCCGTCTGGCTGGCTACCACCCTGAAGTTGAAAATCTTTCGACAAGCACCTACCGGTGTGTTCCGGAAATTGCACTTGAGAGACAATTTTCCTTCTTGGAATTGTAACAGGTCGGCAACATTGGCAATACCTCTGGTATTGCAAATGGCGATAGGCGACGGTAACCGCTTACCATCAGGTGGACCGCCTGCCTGGTTGTCAACCTTCTGATATAAAAACAACCTTGTGGAGGGCCTGCCCACGTTGCGTCTTCCGCTTCGTGGTCGCCACTCGATTTAATATTTGCATCTTTGCAATAAATTCAAAAAATATGTTGTACGAGCCGAATAAGTCTAAATAAAGGGAGAAAAAAGACAAATTGAATCTGTATTAATTAATTTAATAACCATGTCGCATAGCCACAACAGTTACAGTAACGTCTTTAGTCTGTGGATTCCTCAAATTGAATGTTAGTCTGTGGAACAAGGCTGCGTAGGACACTTTCACATTGTTCTTGTCCACTGCCGAATCGTCTATGTTGACACATATGAACGTCACAAATTGACCAACTCCTGGCTGAAAAATGATTCAAAATAATTTTATTCTAATAGGAAGGTATATTATGAAGGTACCTACTTATGAAAAGTCGACTCTCATATCTGTTCGTAAGGTTGCATTTGCTGAGAAGGGCCGCCAATAGTCAGTAATTTTAAAAAAAACAAGTTTAGATATTTCCATAAAAAAAAAAATCGCGAGCTCCCACGGCAAATTTTGAACGCTTTGTATTCAAATTCCTGCCATTGGAGGTGAAATGAAGTAGGTAAACTCATAGAAATAAAAATTTAATTACCCAAAATAAATATAACAAAAGAAACAATCATCATATTTATTAAATATCATTAGTTTTTATAGTTTAAAATAAAACATTTAAAAAAAAAATGTATATACCTACTATTGATTAAAAACGTATCGTCCTCAGATTACTAAACAATGTATCGTCAATGAATGTGGTTTAGAATTTGAAATATTTTGGTATATTTTTAGTTTCAAATAAAATAGATGAAGAAGAGAAAACTGTTTAAAAGTGAAACAAGCGAAGTTTTGAGTACGTGTTGTTGATCGAAGGTTCCGTCAAAGGCTGCAGAAAGGTCTTGAGAATGGCTTACGTATACATATATTTCTCATTTTAATTATATAGTTATCTATAAACTGTTTAAAAAACGAAAAAAACTTTCTTCGTTTAATGGTCTCATAAAAATGTATTTGTAGAGGATTACCCGTCTTATTATTAATTATTGTGTTTATTTTAGTGATATATCTAGATATAGCGATTTCCATTAGTGCTTTTTTTTCATAATAAAATATAGTATTGTAAATGTTGTGGATGCATGTCATAAGTGTAGGTACAAGAACCATTGTTAGTAATAGTTTATTTATGTAAAAACAACCCCTTTTTAATATACTTCATGAAGTGAAATCACCATATATATATATATTACTAATACTCGCACATAGCAGCATTGCTGGTATCTTACCGTTAACCTTAAATTAAACGCAGCACTCCCAGACGGTATTGAAACATTTTGATTGTAAAATACTTTTGAGAAATTCCATGACGAATCACCTGTTGAATTAAGATGCCTATAAGTTTTAATTTATTTATTACCTATATCAGAGGTTCCTAATCTTTTTCGTACTGCGACATATTATAATTTGTTGGCTCCCTCCCTTGTAGTGTAGCTTTAGAACATGACGCGACCTTACGTCGCCCCTGATGGCCTACTCCGAAAAACGATACACGATAGTCCGATCATCGTTGTCAAAATATTACCCAATAGAATTGCACAAAATTTACGTCTCGTCAGTTTGCTGGCTGTTAGGCCCTCTGGTATAGCGCTATGACGCCCCGGGGCGACGCGACGCACAATTTGGGAACCCCTGACCTATATGATAGGTCATATATGATATGCCTTAAGTTTAAAAAGCCTTGTAAAAACCCAAAAATAGTAATGTTAGGATGGTGGTACAATTGAGCCTGGATTTTTCTTTTTACATACATATACATATTTTCGGATTTAACAAAAAACGGAATGGTTTTTTTAACAACACAGCAGTGGTAGGGTTAATAAGTGCCTTGACAGAATTAAAAAAACTACCGGATTTCTCTAATAACTTAAACAAAAATACTTAAAGCAAAAATGTATTAAATTAAATTTTTCCCTTACGTCATATTTAAATTATTTTTAAAAATATATTTATATTATTGGATATTTTTTTTATAATTCTCTATCTTGCAAAAAAAAGATATATTTTCCAAAATCTCTTACCAAAAGCGAAATCACAATTATAATCATCATTATATGCAAAAACTAAAAACGTAGACAAAGTAAATAATAATAACACGATAATTTTCTCCATCATTATAAAACAAACTGTATCTACGAATAAGTCTGAAATTGATTTAGTTCCCTCATTTATTATTATGTGAAAATATACACATATCAATTTGTATAGTGTAGAATTATACTTGTAAAAATATATCATGCGTTATAAATTTTAAATAGGCGAATCAATAAAGTACAATAATATAGGTAGGTAATAATCCCATGGAGTGTCGGTAAGTCGTTGGTGTGGGATGTCACATGTGTTGATACACTTGCGCCATCTCACTTGCCAGCGACATGTAGAGTTGCAGGAGCGGCTGCGGCTGGTGCGGAAAATTCTAAATCCAAAAAATACGCTTCTATTGGCCCAAATTACTTATTTTTGCTTTTTGCGGTCGGGTTCTTGGGGGCCGAGGCTCGCCGATTTTCTAGAACATTATCTTCAAAATTAATTGAGGTCACAGGGGACCGGCGGGCGGGGAGCTTTTTCCGCCAACGCGTTAGCTTGGCCATACAAAGAGGGAACGCTGCCAGCCTTCTGGGAACCTTGCCGTTGATTGGCAGCAGCGGCCGCCTCGAGGAAATTTTTTATATATAGTTTGTATATTTCTTGTAAATAATTGTAAATATTTATTTATTTCAAACGGTAATAATAATAATGTTTCTAATATTGGTACTAGAATAAAAGCTGTGGAAGTAGTAAAAATGGGATATTTTGGGCAAATTGCACCACAAATTAGTCATTAGTGTGTTTAAATTGCATCCGACAATGTATAACGCTCTCAGCCCTCTTTCTAAAAAACGGTTTGCATGAAAAAATGATAGGAAAAAAAAAATCGCTAAATCAAAAGTCAAAGCCATTTATTCAATTTAGGCCCTAGGTGGGCACTTATGAAGGTCAAATTTACTGAATTTACCACCTATTATCATGCTCTACATTTTTTATAAAGATGTTAACATTATTGGAGCTATAGTAACCGATATAATCGCGAAAAACCGACTTCTGTGACCTTCGACCTTGAAAAACTTACGATGCAGACACGAGATTTTATGAGACTTTTGAAACAACTTTTAGAACGCCAAATGGCTACTTATTTTTTCTGACTGATGATTATTTCAATATTATGAAAAAAAATAATGGTATTTTAAACTTGTTCAACGGTTATTTTTATTATTCATTTAAAAAAATTATTTAATATAATCAATTTAAATGACATGTAAATTTAATTTGCTTATCCAAGATCATAAGTAAATATTGCCTTTTAAATTGAATTGAATGACCACCTCATCAATGTAAGTCTAAATAAAATTGAAATATACGAGCGATTCGCTCAGTAGCAGAGACAACAAATGATACACGAGTTATTAGTTTCTTTTTAAAAATATTTTTATTAAATATAAATCAGTACAATATACATTCAGTGCGTATTCGCCACTTTTTATACAATATAAAATTATTTTTATTTTATTATAAATTACATGCAAAAGAATTGGTTCAAGTTAGTTGTCAAAATAAGTTGGTGTCGATTCTGTTGTTTACGAACATAACTAATATTAGACAAGTCACCTCTCTTTCAAGTTAAACCTATTGAAAGACAGAACATTTTTAATGCTGTCAGTTTAATCCATGCCGTCGTAATGTACGGGTAAATAGTCGTGACCAATAAAGATCGCGCTTAAATTCACGTTGAAATATGTGATCGGGTTAAACTGACAGGACTTAAATATCTTGCATCCCTCTCTTATATTTACTATTAGAAAGAGATATAGTGAGATTCAATTTATTTAGTTCGTAAACAACAGAATCGGCACCGTTATAAAATAAACCAGGTTTAGTAGAGCTGGAGATATAATACAACAATATATTTAAATTTTAACTAAAAATACTAAAGTGATATAGGGTGCTATAGTGTATTATATAAGCTAAATAATAAATATTTACATTTACAATCTAAAAGCAAAAGAAAATTGATCTTATAATATTTATTCTTCAAATTCCAAAAAGACAATCTTAGAAAACAAAAACTGTTGTAAATACTCGTATATTAATATAGTACTGAATATCAGCCACACACTTAAAATAGTTAAGACGGAATTTTATTAATACAATCAACATAAACAAATGTTTTATTAAACCTTAAGTACGTAGGACAAACGCTAAACGTCATTTCCTTTGCATGTAATAAACAATGCTACACAAATTGCAAACAATAAAATATTTTAAACAAAATAATTTCACTAAAACAATAGGAATGAAAATAAATCACAATTAAAGCACCAAAGTAAAGTATTCTTAAGTACTAGATATTTACATTTTTATTTATACAGTTATACAATGATAAAATAAAAAGAAATGCTTCGATATTTTTCTTTTTAATATTACGTAATATTTTTTTTGCAAAATATCGAAAAAATATAAAGTATTTTATTTTATGATACATTAAAAACACGAATATATTTTAAAAAATAAATAAATTATAATCCATATGTAGTTTGTATATGAATTACATCTATACTAATATTATAAAGAGGAAAGATTTGATTGTTTGTTTGCATTGAATAGGCTCCGAAACTACTGGACCGATTTGAAAAATTCTTTCACTAGTAGGAAGCTACATTATTCCCGAAGGTTATAGGCTACTATTTATCCCGGGAACGCGAGTGAAACCGCGCGAAACAGCTAGTATTTAATAAGATGCAACATTAATAAAGTTTATATAAAAAAAATGTGAACCTAGTAAAGTTGCAATTATATTTTTTTTTATCATAAAATAAATTATCAAAGAAATGTAAAATAAATTAAGTTATGGCATTTTAGAGCATACCTAATTAGAATTACGTTTTTAAAATAAAGAGTCGCTTTGACGGAGTCATACACCGATAGTCTGATCAATGAAATTGCAGCAAAGCTGTGAAATTAGTGCAGTTACTTTCTTTTCTTCAACTTCAAAACGATGAACGTCTATCGTGTTTTTTGGAGTACAGTTTTTTAGGATTCTGCACCAAAGAATTATAACATTTTTAGTAGCACATTATGCTATGTATTTATCAATGACTTTTTTGAATTGCTATGATTTTTATAAAAGGAAAACGTGACTGACTGATCTATCAACGCATAGCTCAGACCACTTAATGGATCGGGCAAAAATTTGGCATAGAGCTATTATGACACAGACATTCGCTAAGAAAGGTTTTTTTTTAATTAATTTGGGGTTAAAATAGGGTATCGTGGGTGAAAAAAAAAGGTAATATATAAATATAATGATTAAGTTAATTTTGATAATATTACTAAAAGTACTTGGTGTCCAAAACAGTCATTCATATTTTTTCTATAATACAACATAAATTGGGATAATTTTTTTGTTTTAGAATATGTTATTTGTTAACTTTTTTCATTCACAATCAGACTTTACAAATTGCAATGTAATATTTTATTTTATATTTGGTAACAGAATCCTAATAAACCAGAAGGCGGCGTTACAAAGCAAACTCCTTAACTATAGATAAATAAAGTAAATCTATTTGACTAACATACTGTTGACTATTTACAAAGTACTCATTGGTCCAGATTGAAAAATGTGAAAGTATAACAATCAAAAGATTATTCATAAAGGTAACAGTGTTATAATATCCTTGAAGATATAAAGAGGTCACTTGGATAACCATAAGTTTTTTTCAGAATGTATACGATGTTTACACCCCTTAATATCAATAGGGTAGTTGACTGACATATCAAATCAGCTACTTTTTAATAAATGTCAAAACGATCGTTTATATGGAATTTTGTATGAAATACTACACTATGACGTCATAGTTTCACAGCATGAAATGATCTACTTTTCCAAAAAATATGTTTACTTTAAAAAGATCCTGCGCATCGATAGTTAGATTAATATTTTTAGATTTTAGTGCCGACACTGTTGTTTACAAACTAAACTAGATTTAATTACGTCACATCTCTTTTTTACAAAGATTATCGAAAAAGGATAGAACATATTTTAAAATATGTTATATTAGTTGCGACCAATAAAGATGGCGATCAAATTCACGTTAAAACAAGCAATTGGATTAATTTGAAAGGACTTTACTTACTTTCTAATGCCTATTGTTAGAAAGAGATATAGTGAGTTTAAATTAGGTTAGTTTTTAAATAACAGAATCGGTACCAATGTTGATAACAACCCATTTTTTTTATATATATTCAATATTTTTAAGTACCATCTAAAAACAAAGCTACCTCCATTTATAATAAAGATGATTTTCGCTTTCACAAGTCTTTCACACAATTTTTAACCGTTTATCCTAACTAATTATGTTCAAAGTACATGTATTACTATCGCGCACAATATGGCCGCCGTGGTCAAGATGGCGGCGGGCGTTACCATGGCAACGCCACATTTTAACACGTCGTTTGGGTATAAATTCGGTGGTAGTGGTTCTTCGCCGGGTTTACAGTATTCATTACGAGACTGAAAAGAAATATATTGTCCATCGGTTCATTCATTGCTTAAGAGAGCTAGCATTACTTCACACAGGGAACATCTCGACTATGGAAGTATTTTATTGTCTATATTCATTTCACCCATTATACATAATAACTTTTTTTAAATATAGGGTGTAAGTGACAAAATAACGAAAACTAAAACTATAGATTTTACTCTAAAACTAAACGTCCATAAAAAAAATACTATAATGTTCGCAGTTTTTAATGTTTGTTGTAAAATTAATTTAATTCTAAGTGGTCTAAAAAACGTACAGAATTAATTGTTTTAGTTTTCGTTACACCCGGTATTAGAAAGTAAGTACTTACAGCAAATTCTTGGCCACACAATTCCCTGCAAGGGGGACAGACGACCCCTCCTTTGTGAAGCCATCCTCTTTTTATTATTCGAACTTGCAACACTTGGCCCGCGTGGAAACAAGTGTATGTATAGTTACCAACCTGAAAATTATTATTTTATTTAAAAAATACAATCGCTTGTCATAGTAACAATTGAAAAAAAATTCGCCAATTTTTACGACATTTAATTTATTTATTTAATGTATTTCAATATGAAAATTAGTTAATTTAAAAAAATAACCACTTGGCGTGTGATTTTTCCATATTATGTTTATGGTTTATAATTAAAAGAACATACGTAGAAATAATATTAAAAAGTGTATGTTCATAATTTTAATATGTAAATCAAATTGTTTATGTATTTAATTTTCACAATATTGTTTTCCAATACTAAAGTAAGTAGATCTTACCACAATATGTAGTCGTCCACTATCACATTTATACTTGTAGCAACCCGAGCCCCAGTGTTGCCATTCTCTAATCTGAAAAAATGTAAAAAAATTGATAAAACATTAAAAAATCGTTTCTATTTTTTTATATTCCAATGTAACTAAACCTGAATATAATCTATACTAATATTATAAAGAGGAAAGATTTGATTGTTTGTTTGCATTGAATAGGCTCCGAAACTACTGAACTGATTTGAAAAATTCTTTCACTAATAGGAAGCTACATTATTCCCGAAGGTTACTTTTTATCCCGGGAACGCGAGTGAAACCGCGCGGAACAGCTAGTTAAATATAAAATTGTAAAAATTGAGTTACCTGTCTACAGGACTTTTGCTCCCACACTCTATCACTATGGTCGAAGCATCTAGAATGTTGCCCGTAATTTTCTAAGGCGAAGTTTACATCAGTCTCTGTAACATAAATAATAATAAATAATATTACCGGCCGAGGCCTAAAATAAAGCAATTGACGGCCGAGTAAAATTAAAATTAAAGTATACTATAGGTAGGTAGTGACGTCGAATGCTGAGACGAAAGTCGCGTGATCGAATCCTACAGTGAACTTGAACTTTTGGTGAAGGAAAACGTCGTGAGGAAACCATAGCACGTTGGTAGGATACTTTGTAGGACCCGCCTGGCTGGATATGGATGTTTGTTACTCTTTCACGTAAAAACTACTGAACGGATTCGGATGAAACTCGGCACATAGATAGATATAACATATAGGCTACTTTTTATCCTGGGAAAACATAAGATCCCTCGGGGAAGCGGGTGAAACTGGGGGGCGGAAGCTAGTTATAAGTAAAGTGATTCTACTGGTGCATAAAAAACACATTCCTTGCAACGCAGCTTAGATCTCCTCTGGTGGATGCCTGCTCAGCCTAACTCCAAGCCTTAAAATACTTACTTGGCGTATTCTCCTCATAAGAACAGCGGCTGCCCCTAACGAGCACACTCTTATGCCTCCAGGTGAACTCCTGTAGGTAGGGGCAGTAGTCGGCGAGAGACACGGATCCCCCGTAGTGCGCCTCCTCGCCCGGAGCCACGTGAGGCAGCAGGTCGAAGTGCTGGGATACCATGTACCAGGTCAAACCGATTATCTCATTTCGATGGGTTTCACAAAAGGTTCTGTATCCCTTTTTTTCGCATAACGTTTTAACTTAAATTTATTTTGGCATAATGAGTTAGGCATAATTTTAATGACGATATTTATTATTATATATAAACAGTATTTAGCATCCTGTTAAGGAAGGCATAATTATATTTTGGGCTATATTATATTGGACTAGTATAGAGTCGCATAAAAATTACTAAATAATATGATTCTTTATAGTTATGCTAACTTTACGTATGGTAAACACGATTATGCCTTAACATTTATGCGTGATTATTATTATGCTTAAGATAGCTTAGGATAGTAATTACACACTAAATTATGACATTAAATTTTATGCGTATCAACTGACTTACCTGATAAGCTCTCGGTAGTATGGTGTCATGCCGCACCAAGTTACATAGTACGACGGCTGATCTCCGCGGGGAGCACTCGGTACGTAGTGGGTTACCTTTGATTCTCTCGCAAAATGGCGCTGGATTCTTACGTCTACAAAAAAGAAAAGTTTTTATATCGTGTTGTAGATACCTGTGCTGTATATTAGAAATATATTGAAAATTATTTTGGATACTAAAATTTATTAAAATAAATATTTTATATACGTTTGTTGGGTTTATACATGCTGTATATATTTTACTACGGAACCAATTTGAGAAAATTACGGCTTGAACAAAATGTATGCAAACATATAGTCAATATTATGTACACAGAAAACACTATTTCTAGTTAAAGCTGCTGAAGTTTAGATGATTCTTGTTCATGGTAAACTAGTAATAATTTCTTTAACAGTCAAAATAGTTATACAATATACTCACTCTTGTAATACAGTTCCGTTAGATAAGCTTGCAAAATATGATGGAATTATTATAATATTGCTAAAACAATGTACATACTGTACATTTGATTTAATTTAATTTGTGTCTAATTGTTTGTTTGTTTGAATTGTACTAACCTTTTTTTGTACTTAATGTGTTTTTTATAAGATCAATTCAATGTAAATGTGTTATTGTTAGATGCTGTGTACAGTCATAATTGGACTCCAGGTTTATATTTGTAATTTGTTGTGATTTTTGTTTTCCTAAGTGTTTTTAAATCTGTTGTCTGTAACTGAGCCTATTAATAAATAAATAAATAAATAATACAAATGTAATAAATAAAAGCCGAGGTATTTAAAAACATTAACAAGTTAAAGAAAACTTACTCAAATGTTGAATTTTCCATCATGTTGCTTGAAAAATATATTTTTAATTTAAATATAGATTAAATGCAATTAAATATGAATACTAAATTGTTATCATATATATGAGTTGGGTCTAAGAGCAGGACTAATTATACACCAATGTTAGTATTTTATATAATTTAAGCATTATTTATTTATTAGACTAAATACCACTCATTAACTCTGCTTAGCATTTTAATGAGTTATTTTCCAAATGAGTTGTGTTGCTCAATATGTCTTGACAAAATTTCATAATCCCGTAGAATAAAATAACCTAATTTTTGAAAAAAAACTACAAAATCGTTAAACGACTTTAGTTATTTCTTTTTATTTGTTGATGCTAAAATAATCTGCAAGTTTTAATTTAAAACAAGCATGTAAAACTGCATAATAAATAATTTATAATGCAATCCATTTTTGAATCAATTAATTAATTTTATTATTAATAAATATAATATAACCCACTCTATACAGGTCCTCAAAAAAAAAGTTAAATAAACATCAAAAATATTATTTTATACCACAGACTAAAAAAAAAACAAACCGCCACCACAATCCAACCCAAAACCCGACTTAAAACACACAATCAATCCATTCACTCACTCACTCATTCACTCTTGAGCAAAACCACAGAAACCATATTGAAAGTACCTCAACCTTTGTGTGTTGAGCCACTGTTTGCAAGAAGCCATGGCGAACTTGCAGCCGAGGGATCGTCCCCAGTCGAGCGGTGCCGCGTGCTGGTAGTCAGCGCTGTACCAGCCCGTATCCTCCATCATGGCGAAGGTAATGCGGCTGAACACTGAGTTCTGAGTGTGCGTCCCCGTCATGGCTTCGTTCTAAGAAAGAAAGAAAGAAAAAATATTTATTGTCCCAGCATACAAATAAGAAAGAAACTTAAATAAAAATAAATTTAGGTATACATATAAAAAAAACCTCGTGGCGGCCGCTACTGCCGAGGTTCCCAGAAGGCTGGCAGCAGCGTCCTACCAAGAGTTACTTTGAGTTAGTTGGTGCGGTTGGTTAAGACACTAACTATCACGCCGCAGGTCGTGGGTTCGATTCCCATCCATGGGCTCTACCCTGTAACTTTGGTGATAATCATAATGAACATCATTATTTAAAAATATCCAATGAGGGCTCGACTACTCCCACAAAATGGTCGTCGTCGTAGCATAAAATCATTAATAGTGTTCATTCCGATTACCACCAAAAGACAAAGATTTGAGTGCGTGAACATGTTTGTTTGTCTGAGTCTGGGTGTATTTATATATATAAGTATGTATTTACAAAAAAAAGTAGTATATCAGTTATCTGGTTGTCCATAGTAGAAGCTCTGCTTAGTTTGTAATCAGATAACCGTGCGTGAAGCATGTCCCGGGATATTTATTTATTTTTTGATCAGTGTCAAATGGCAGCGCACACATTCAAATATCATACATTTTCTATTTGTCACCATTAATATTGAATATGGTGGATTATTTTGTTTTTAAGATATTTTTATCGTTTAAAATGTAATCAATATTTTTTTATTACGTTTACTGTATTTTGACACAAACTCAAAGAAGCCACAAATCGGTACTCCAATTCAAATAAACTCATATATATAATTGTCAATTCCATAAATGCACTTACTTCGAAAACCCTCTTCTCCCAATGAGTGAGAGCTGTACCATCACCTCCCTGGTCCTCCAACTCCGCACCTTCCAGCTCTGAGCAGTTGAAGTGTTCACGAACCTTAAAAGAGTATATATATTTGCTAACTCATATTTAGATTAAAAACATGTATTGAAAAATCGATACCGGTGTGTTCCGACAGCTGCACTTGAAAGTCAGTTTCGTTCTAGGTTATGTATGCCACCTCCGGCCACATCATCACTGACGGTGAGATTGTGGTCAAAAACAAACCTATGAATACTAATATTATATACATATTTAGTTGATAAAATAGTCAAAAATAATAAATAAATAGTAAAAATAGTAATAGAAAGTAAGAAATGAAATTTATTAGTGACACAGATAATTTATATAAATAAATAAATAAGAAAGCAAAAAAAATAATTTACTGCAAGCGAGCCACAAAACGGACCCAACTCAGCATAGTGCTGATTGTTTATAAACCAGCGCTGGTGATCCGTTGGGACCGGTTCGTGACGTCACGAAACACTATAAAAATAAATAATAATACTATAAGAGTCAGTTCATAATAAATCTACAATAAATTCACAACAAATTTACGAATTTTGTTTATGTTTTTATTTCTAAGGTATTCATTTATGTAAGATACTTTCAGATAGCATATTTTCACAACCTATATTGGATCTCTGAAACTAAACATTTAAAAAAAAAATCTGATTTCGTTCCAGCATGACCGAAAAGTAGGCGTCTCAAAAAAATTACCCAGTATATTTATTACCTCTTTCACAACCCTCGGGGTGACCACCATGTGGAAGGTCCTCTCCATGTAGCCGCCTCTGATCATCCAGTTCTTACGAGTTATATTCTTCACCACGCGATCCGACCACTTGTGGATTTGTAATCTGTCGACAAACATTGGTGTCGAAACAAAACTTATGCCGGCTATAGACGTTCAAGTAATTTGATCAAATTCAATTTAGTATTTTATCTAAACTCATATAAATAATGAAATTTAAAAAAATAGCAAAACCAACTTTAAAAAAAATAAAAAATATTTTTGTGACATTTTTGGTCAAAATGATTTATATCTTAGGCAAAAACAATAAAATAAACAGACACAGTAATCATATACCTAATCAAATCCGTGTTGCCAACTCCCAAAAATTCTTACCTCTAAAGTTCAAGTCAAAAATTTGTCACATTGTCATCGTCAAATTGAATTGATACTGATTGATTATACTATTGATAGGTCCAAAGCGTACTTTAATAGAAAAAAAGTTATTTTATAGCATTATCTTGGGAACACAACTGTACTATAATGAATCATTATACACGGGTGTGCCTAAAGTGGGTCATTAAAGTACTGATTTTGATTTCATAATAAGAACATTACGATATGAGAGTAGATAAAGTATCAAATAGTCGTATATATTTTTATTGTTGAATCTAATATATTTTGAACTAAAACATATTTGAAAATTATTTTTAACATAATAACATTAAAAAAAAAATTTAATAACTGACTATTAACATTTACTACTAACCTAACTACTAAACAAACTAACTACTTATAAATGTAACTAAAAAATAAATTAATTAAATTTGATTTGAATTTGATAGTACTAAACAAATTTTAACATATCTTTTTTTATGCCAGAAGGTTGACAAACAGTCAGGCGGTCCACCTGATTGTATTGTAAGTGGTTACCGACTACCGTCGCCTATCGCCGACGTATAGTTTTATATAAGTAGGTACTATATTGGAGTGTCGGTAAGTCGTTGGTGTGGGATGCCACATGTGTTGATACACTTGCGCCATCTCACTTGCCAGCGACATGTAGAGTTGCAGGAGCGGCTGCGGCTGGTGCGGAAAATTCTAAATCCAAAAAATACGCTTCTATTGGCCCAAATTATTTATTTTTGCCTTTTGCGGTCGAGACCATAGGTCCTTGGGGGTCCGAGGCTCGCCGATTTTCTCGAACATTATCTTCAAAATTAATTGAGGTCACAGGGACCGGCGGGCGGGGAGCTTTTTCCGCCAACGCGTTAGCTTGGCCATACAAAGAGGGAACGCTGCCAGCCTTCTGGGAACCATGCCGTTGATTGGCAGCAGCACACGTCTCAAGGATTTTTTTTATATATAGTTTGTATATTTGTTGTAAATAATTGTAAATATTGTATATTTATAGAATAAAGTAGGTACTTACTCTTCATCTAGCGGAGGATTTCCAGTATCTTTCCGCCTTTCTGTCAACGGTTCGCCATTTTCGTCCCTGTCAATTTTTAACAAAAATTAGTCTAAAATAATATAATATATTAGAGGCTAGTTATATTTATCTATCTAATAACCTTAAACGGGCAATTCTTGTTTCTACTAGTCTTTGTGTGCTTACCACCGTCGGCCACATTATCACTGACCACGGTGACATTGTCAAATATAATTAAAAAAAATAGTAGTAAGATACATACCTATAAAAAGCGAATAGCGACAGGCTGAACCCCAAAGCGTGTAACATCTCGTGTTTGACAGTGGACAATACGGAGGGCAAGTCTCTGTACTTGGTGGACAGCTCGCCGGGACAGAAGTTAGCGTGGCCTGCCACTGGTCTGGAACAACACATTATACAGGACTAGCTGTTCCCCGCGGTTTCACTCGCGTTCCCGGGATAATAAGTAGCCTATAACTTTCGTGGATAATGTAGCTTCATATTAGTGAAAGAATTTTTCGAATCGGACCAGTAACACCAGAGATTAGCGCGTTCAAACAAACTCTTCAGCTTTATTATTAGTATAGATATGTAGATGATTTTGGGAAGGTATCATCATCATGGCAGCCAATAGACGTCCACTGCTGGACACAGGCCTCCCCCGCAGATCTCCACGGTGGCCGGTCTTGCGCTACCCGCGTCCAACGGTTTCCCGCGACCCTCACAAGATCGTCGATCCACCTTGTGGGGTGCCTGCCCACGCTGCGTCTTCCGGTTGGTGGTCGAATTTTCCAAATCGGTCCAGGCTTCGATTAACAATAGCTAAAGATATTGGGTCACGTACAAAATCCAAGCTAAATGCTGTCCGCGTGAATATATAATTTTACAGCAGCATTTGTTTACTAACAAACGGAGAGAAATGTTTATAACAGTAAAGAAATGTTTAAATTCAACCTAATTACAACCATATCACCTAGTAATAAAGTCACAAATCTTCAAAATAGTATCTAATACTTACGATCATTCGAACTAAACAAAATAAGAGCTCAATTTTCAAGTGCGCTGTTAAATCAAGACCTGATATCTATGCTATTGTTGATCGAAGGGTCCAGCGTCTTCTTGAAGTCTGTTAAAAAGTATTTATGTTTGAAACTTTTTTAATGTTGGTATCTCGCTGGTAATATTACCTGTCCAAAGCCGATTCCTGCTGACAATGAGAGGCATAAGCCACTGTGAGTCCTCGTCGACACCTCTCAGTCTCCACAGCACTCACGTACAGAACAAAGTCTGTGTCTTCCACTCCGATGGGTTCCTCTTCCTCTTCCAACACTGGGGAATACAGAACATGGAATGTTTTTTTTAAGAATACTTAAACTATCGCGAATACTATTCATGTTTCTGGTAAAATGTCGGGTCTTTTCGCGCACAAAATATTACCAAAAGTTTCGACCAAGTTGCATTGATCGTGGTCACGAGTGGACGTCGAGGTTAGTCAAAAATAATATTTTGTGCACGAAAAGACCCGACCTTTTACCAGATTTTTTTTTAAATAAGCAGAACATTCTTTTTACTTTGTTAGACCGTCGTCTGTGGCCTTCAAGACATCAAGGTTATGACAGGAAACACAGACCCCGGAAGTGAGTTCCCCTCCTTTGCGTTATAGCGGCAACAGAAATATACATTCTGTGAAAACTTCAACTGTCTACCTATAACGGTTCATGAGATACAGCCCGCTGACAGACGAACGGACGGACGGACAGCGGAGGCTTAGTAACAGGGTTCCTTTGGTGGAAACCTGAAAAATACAGTATATTCGAACACAAATAAATAGGCATCTAAACCGGGAGTACCAACCAGGAATTACAGTTCCATCATTAAGAGCGTTTCCATTGAATTCGGTCGCAGTAACCGGCTCCTCCAGCCTCGTGCGGAGCCTGGGCAGAGCTCTGCAATTGTGGCCTGTACTGTTGCACACGTAGCACGGCTGGAAAGAGATAGGAGATCGGAGATAGAACGAATAAAACCGGACAAGTGCGAGTCTGACTCGCGCACCGTTCCGTACAAACTTAAGGTGAAGGCTTCGGTTGGGGCGTTAAATTCAAATTTTATCACGTTTTTTTGCAAATTGCAGCTCAGTTATAGGTCGTAAATTTGTCGAAATGTGATTTGCGCCTCATAAATATGCCGATTGATTACTGTATGTATACATTATGCTATTTAAAGTATTAAATCCATACATTGGTTCCTTTTCGATAAATAACGCGCAGGAACCAATGTACTGTACAGTTCTATAATATTTTGAATGCAAAATGAATACATAGATAGATCTATAGCCATATCTCAGTGTCGCGAATCACATTTTGACAAATAAATGACGAGCTGCAATTTGAAAAAAACCTAATAAAATTTGAATTTCGAGGGCTTTTTGGAACATCCCCCTTAACTTTAGAATAGCATAGAATAAATAAGTAATAGAAAGTATTACTGCAATGTTTGACGCCAGAGTGCAGCACTAGCACAAACAGTAAACAGTTTTGTTAACCTCGCTTCACGTTCCCGAAGCAGTTTCTTCAGATCATCCACTTTGAATGGCCGTAGGATGCCATTATACAAAATAGTTTTCACATAATAGTGTTGAATTAACATGCATTATGGCACGCCATGGCGGTTTGTTTACTGAATGTGCTAGTGGCGCTATCTGCGCACAGCTTTGCGTAATGTTCCCTATTGAGTGTAACTAAAAATGTATGCTTTTCGCAATTTTTCCATTATCTGTGCTGTAAGACGTTGCTTCGTACCAAATTTCAAGATTCTGATTTCACGGGAAGGTAGGTTTTGATTCCCTTGCGAGTGTCGAAAATTTGCAGCATAAACGGCTGTATCTTTTGAATGCGTTGGCTTAGAAGTTTGATTTTTTCATAGCTCCAAGCTTTCGCAGTGGAAATTCGGGTTAGTCTCATCACTAAATTCAGTTCAGGCCCTCATAAGGCACTTATGAATGTCGAAAGTTACAATAACCCTATATGATTGTGATATCGATAAAAATAAACCATTGTCAAGTAATAAAAACTAAACAAATACAGTAAAATTTATTAGCAATGTTATTGCCGTCGTAAAAATGCCATTCGGTACATTGTTAACAATATTTCAACAATGCTGTTAAACAAAACATATCGTATTGGTAAGATATACTTTTGGGTTACTTTTCAATGAGTCGCCCAACTTTCGGGATAATATTTCAAACTTCTCATATTATTTTCACAAAAAAAATCTTTATTCTATTCTTTTTTATATAATAAAGCCAGTGGTAGCCATTTTCAATTTATATTTCAACCTTGACAAGTTTTTAGATGTAGATCCTACTAATTACTGTTCGTGAGTATGGATGAATGTTTGTTACTCTTTCACGTAAAAACTACTGAACGGATTTGGATGAAACTTGGCACATAGATAGATCAGACCCTGGAATAACATATAGGCTACTTTTTATCCCGGGAAAACATAAGATACCTCGGGAAAGCGGGTGTAACCAATAACTTGATAATAATTACTTCCAGGGCTACAACTTTTACTAACACTACATGCAGCACACACTTTCGTGCTTCTAACAGCTAACATAGAAGACGTGAAGAGACTAGCGAGTAAATTCGTATCAGATTCCCTAGCTGAAAAAATAGCCGAATTTATCACCAAAGCAACAGAACAGATAGTCACAAATGTATCCGCTGAGAACGAAATGAACGCCGAAGAATATTCTTACGCATCTAATATGGAAGACACTCGACCAGACAAGAGAATACAAAGACAAGTTAGAGAAGGAGTAAAGAAAAAATACAGCTCAAATATAGAATCCCATAAGAAACTACAAACGACTGAATGGATGCGTAAATCTAAGAACAGTCATGATAAACGCAGAATGAAGAAACCAGTGAGAAGCAATGAAGATAAACGTCCTGAAGAACCTGTAAATACAGCTAAAGAATATATGTATCTTACATTTAACAAGCCTTCACAGATAGAATATTACGAAGGTAATAAAAAAGTAACCGTATCTCCAATAACTGTTGAGTCTAATTTCGGACAGCCAAATCGAACGCCTTTAACTCAATATATCGGGAATAGCCACAGAGCTGCAATCAAATTTAATGATGGAGATGAAAAAAAAAATACTATAGATGCTGGTGAAACAAGTGATACCAGTGCAGAAATTAAAACAAACGATTTGGAACAAAAAACCGCATCAGTGGAGAACGAAATATTTGGATTAAATCCGATAGCCACTAGTGGGCCGATGACATTTCCTAAAGCAGACATGAAAACATACTGGGAGAAACAGTTAGAAGTGAGATTGGGGAAGAAGGGTAGTATTTAATAAAGTATTTTAAACTCTTTTTATTTCATTACAAAGGTAATTTTCCTAGGGTTTTAACTCAGATAGCACCATATAGAAGTACATTCCTGGCGCACTCTCCTTCCCCCACCCTATCGGTGCCGGTGTCCCTCATGGCTCGGTACTGTCCCCCTTGCTATTTTCGCTCTACACGAGTGATATGCCAAAGACCGACAAGGTGCAGTTAGCTCTTTTTGCGGACGACACCGCGATCTACTGCTCTAGTAAGTCCCCCTCAGTCATTGTTAAGAACCTCCAAACCGCGGCTAACACCCTAGGCGAATGGTTTCGGAAATGGAGGATCGAGATCAACCCTGTCAAAAGCCAGGCGATCCTATTCTACAGACCCTACCATCGAGGTACCCCTTCCCCTCCAAAGGCAGTTACTCTATTCGGTGAACCAATCCCCTGGGAAAGGCAAGCCAAATAGTAACTCTCGATGATCGTTTGACCTTTGATGCCCACATTAAAGCGGTCTGCGAGCGCGCCGCCTTTGTTTTAGGGCGCCTCCACTTTTTATTAAATCGTAAATCTAAACTTGCCCTTAAAAGCAAGGTTAGACTTTATACCACGTGTATCCGCCCCATCATGACCTATGCTAGTACTGTGTTCGCACATGCAGCTCCATCACGGATCCATAGCCTTCAGGTGATTCAAAATCGCTTCATGCGCAAGGCCACGGGCGCCCCGTGGTACATGCGTAATGAAAATCTCCACATTGACTTAGGTCTCCCCACGATAAAACAATTTATAAAACGCATCTCATGCAGATTTTTCAATACCGCCGTTAATCACCTCAACCCTCTTATAGTAAAAGCCGCAACCTACACGCCCTCCCGTACACTCCGTATCCATAGACCAAGGCAAGCCCTCAGCGAGCCGGATGACCCTATTACATTAGCTCAGATCGAAGCTGACGAAACTCGTAAAAGTACACAACACACTAGACACAACCGATCACGCTACCGTCCTCGACGGCGAGGACCGCCGCGACGTCCCACTCAGTCTAGTCTTAGTCGTTACTCCCCCGGTAACGCCCTGAGCCGAGGTTCGTACCCCATTCGGGGGTGCCCTCAGGCGTTGTTACCTAAATATTACCCGGCTGAGAGCCCTCTGCGCTCGCCGATTTGTCCGGTAAGGTTATTGCAGCCATCTGAGGCTACCAACTTTAGTCCTTTCAAAAAAAAAAAAACATGTAGAAGTAACTCCCCCTTAGATAAATAACTGAATGTAGTGCTCCTGCGCATGAGTAGATAACAGACAGCATCCGGGAGGTAAGGGTTAGGACAGTAACTAATATCTTTAGTTTATTACTAGCTTCCGTCCCGCGTTTTCACCTGCGTTCCCGAGGGATCTTATGTTTTCCCGGGATAAAAAGTATCCCATGTGTTAATCCAGGTTATAAACTATCTGTGTTCCAAATTTCATCCAAATCCGTTCAGTAGTTTTTGCGTCAAAGTGTAACAAACATCCATCCATCCATACTCACAAACTAACGCATTTATAATAATAGTAGGAATATAAGATCTACCGCTTATCTTTGGTAGTAATCGTATGAACACCATTATTGAATATCGTCCAATGAGAGCTCACCACGCCCACAAAATGGTCTTCGTCGTAGCACGTCATTAAATGGTGTTCATTACGATTACCACCAGTGCCGGTTTTACCTCTACCAGCACCCTGGGCGAGATGTGATAAACCTCCCCCCCCCCCCCCCCCCCTTCTCCCGCCAACAAAAGGGATTTTAAGCCATTATAGCCATTTTATCTTTAGACTTGAGAATATATTTATTTATTTAGACTCGAGATAGCAGGACTCGCTCATGAGCGATCGGAAATAAAGGTGGGCCTGGCGCCGCTTTTACATCTGGCGCCCTGGGCGATCGCCCTACCGCGCCCTACCCTAACGCCGGTACTGATTACCACCAAAAGATACGCGATAACCCGGCAGACTTTATGCATGTTAGTGGTATGTAGTCGAGTGTAAAGGTGAGCTTTGGATTGCATAAGTACACCTTGCCTGACAAAAACTTGTCACGCCCTAACTTACTAATTTCCCTTGAGTATGCTTTGTGTAATTCGCCTTTAGTAGTGGTAATTATAGTCATTACTGGCACGTGACATCTTTAATTAGCAGAATGAAAAGTAAATTTCACTTTATTTAGTGCATTAGTAATATACAATCTCGATTTTGTCGTATATGTTGACACGATAAAAAACTTTTAACAAAATATAGAACCGTCTTCAAAGGCACTTAAAAGCATAAAATAACAATAACATTATTCTCGAAATTAATTGAAGTCACAGGGGACCGGCGGGCGGGGAGCTTTTTCCGCCAACGCGTTAGCTTGGCCATCCAAAGAGGGAATGTTGCCAGCCTTCTGGGAACCTTACCGTTGATCGGCAGCAGCACACGCATCGAGGAAATTTTTTATATGTAGTTTGTATATTTGTAAATATTGTATAGTATAATAAAATAACTATGTAGGAACTCTAATCTGAATGTTTAGAAGTCATCAATTTTCATAAATAGATAACTTACGTTTAAATGATCCTCTGGTACTTGAACTTCTCCACACATAGTTTTAGCATTACACGTGTCAATGCAATGTGATCTTCCGTCCCTTACGAACACTTGTCTTGTTGGGCACTTTCTGTAACAAAATTTCATGCAAATTTAATACTTAATTACCTATTACATACACACACACAGACACACATGCACACACCCCCACTCACACTGCGCGCTGGTATTTGGTTCTTAATTTTATGTCACATAGATATTTACTTATTAATAACCAAGATCAATGGCTATAGAAGAGCGGCATCTCCTATCACAAGCATACTCTTGCTTAAAGGGGGATTCCGAAACCAGTTGTATACTAGTGATAAGTTACCGAAATAAATTATTTTATTTATCTATTGCTATAATAGACACCGTGGGTGAACCGTAGGTCTGGTTAGTCAGTCCTTAATATATTTAAGGCCAGAAGTTCTTTGGACATGTTACCCGCAAAAAGGACTCAATGGAACGTTTGGTAGTTCAAGGCAGAATGGATGGCAAAAGAGCACGTGGTCGGTGCCAGACTAGATGGTCTGATCTTATAATGTCTACCACACACTCCACCATGACCGAGTGTTCCCGCAATGCTTGCAACAGGGTCAAATGGAGACGCATTGCAAAAGCCGCCACTCAAGACCTACCATAACCACGACCACTCTGTCAAGAGTGTAATATTTTTTATTAACTTGTTGATTTTCTCATTATAATTAATCTACACTAATAATAAAGCTGAATTTGTTTGTTTGAACGCGCTAATCTCTGCCATAATCGCCAACGCGTTAGCTTTGCCATCCAAAGAGGGAACGCTGCCAGCCTTCTGGGAACCATGCCGTTGATCGGCAGCAGCACACGCCTCGAGGAAATTTTGATATTTGTTGTAAATATGTATAGCCTAATAAAATATGCACAGTAACATATCATTCAACGAAACATTATAACAGTTATCATATCTTATCTATCACGCTGTGATAACACAATACGTGATACGTTCAACAGATCAGTCGTGCGTGCCACAATATGATTTTAAATAAATAAATAAAAAAAAAAGTGTTGCAAATATGATTTAAAAAAGTATGGATGTGTGAAGTGATTGTGGTTTGCAGTAAATTGGAATAAAGGAAAAGGTAAATAACAGTTTTCTGACCATTGATAAGATTGTAGGTACTATGGCGGGCGTAGATAACGTACGCATATTTCTTATGTTGTCAACTAGACTAGCCACAAAGCTTAAATCAGGTATAAGGTGTTTACCAATAGATTACAGGAAAATCTATGAGAAGTCTATGGTATTTAAAGTAACATAGGAAATTACGGAACCCTCGGTGCGCGAGTTTATTTATTGTGTATATAAACATCGTGAGGAAACCATAGCACGGTGGTCACCTGGCTGTCTAACACCCTCAAGATGAAAATCTGTCGCCAAGCACCTACCAGGTGTATTCCGGAAATTGCACTTGAGAGCCAGTTGCCTTCTTGGCATTGTAACAGGTCGTCAACACATTGGCAATACCTCTGGTATTGCAAATATCGATAGGCGACGGTAACCACTTACCTACCTTCAGGTGGACCGCCTGCCTGCTTATCAATATTCTGATATTAAAAAAAAAAAAAAAAATTAGGATTGATCTTAGAAACGGCTACTCTTATTTCGACGACATCTCCACTAAACTATAGCCTAAGAAAATACCTAACCATTCCGTGAGACCCATACTAAATACTCTGTTTCCGAAAATGCAACCCACATTAAAATTTTAAATTTCCTGCTTGTTTCAGCCTGTAAGGGATTTACTTTCGCCCAGCTTCGCACTGGTGTACAAATCTCTGAATTTCTGTACTATACTATGCATGTATTATACATATAAACCTTCCTCTTGAATCACTCTATCTATTGCTGAAAACTGCATTAAAATCCGTTAAGTAGTTTAAAAGATCCAAGCGAACAGACAGCGGAAGCTACTTCATTTTATACTATGTAAAGATAAAGATAATCCTACTAATAGTAAACGTGCAAGTTTGTATGTATGTTTGTTGCTCTTTCACGCAAAAACTACTGAACGGATTTGGATGAAACTTGGCACATAGATAGATCATGCCCTGGAATAACACATAGGCTACTTTTTATCCCGGGAACGCAGGTGAAACCGCGGGGGACAGCTAGTGAAACCATAATAATAATTTCAGGCATAATGTCCTCAACGACGCGGCAGCAGCCTTCAACCAGTACTAGGCCATACCAAGGGTATCCATATGTAAACCCTATGGTAATTGATGTGCCATCAATAGACCCCGCCACGGCCTCCAGATGGGCCAACCTGCCCCGGAGGCCGATCGCACCTGTCAGGAGGCCTGAGGAGGCCATTGAAATGTCAGGAGGAGAAGGATCCAGTAGGGTGAGTTTTTTTATTTCATTATATAAATAATATCCTGCGGGACATTCTTCACACACGGTTATCTGATCCTTAACTAAACAGAGTTTGTACTATGGACAACCAGATAACTGATCTACTACATATATGTAAACAACTTTTTTTTAAATACATACTTATCACAGAATAATAATATCCTACGTACAACAGAGGGACAGAGCTCATAGGTACTTGAGAAGTTACTTAAAGCGCCGGTGGTGAGTATCATAAACATACGTGCTTGGTCAACTAATCTATCTATGTATATGTTAACGGAAAAGTATCTAATCCGTCATTGTATACATTTGCTAGGAAATCCATACATTTCCTAAATATCTATCGGAGTACTACATTCGGTATATTTGTAAGGATAGCGGTATTTGTGGGGTTGTAAGTGAAAGGTACTTTTGTGCGAACACTTGCTATTCTATGCAAAATAAAAAAAATAACCCCAACCTATTTTTTTCAATAGTTTCTATATATTTCCAAGTATCATTATTGTTATAATTTCCTAGGGGAAATACACAGGAATTGTATACAATTCCTATATTTCATACATTTCCGGTAACATATATACTAATAAATATAAATACTAATAATAAAGCTGAAGAGTTTGTTTGTTTGAACGCGCTAATCTCTGGAGTTACTGGTCCGATTCGAAAAATTCTTTCACTAATAGGAAGCTACATTATCCCCAAAGGTTATAGGCTACTTCCTATCCCGGGAACGTGAGTGAAGCCGTGGGGAACAGCTTGTCATAACATAACTAGCCGACCGCGCAACACAACACACGTGTCATTGTCATAGAGTACGTTTTGAGCTTTGGAGGGACGCGCCATATTATTGAAGTTAGTCTCTACGTACCTATTTAGGTACTTAAACTATTCAAAACCCAGACATTCAGTATTTACATGCCAAGTTTTCAGATTGGCGGCCCACGTTCACTTTACGATTCAATTCAGGAACGTCTATTTTAATCTACGTCAGTTTCAATTTGAATTGAAGCCATAGAGGTGAACTCTCTACTGAATTTCTTTATAATATTCAGAGCAAAGAAATTAATGTAGTATATATATTTGAAAGAAAGTATTATATTAAATTTACTTTGATTCAATGTATTCCATATTAGAGCTAGCCGTCACCCGCGGTTTTGTTAGATTTATACTCGTACGGCTGACTGAGAGCTGGCAGCCATTTTTTTTTTATATTCCCTACTTTATGCTCTTTCATATGACGTTGGATTAATTGAAAGATTATGTAACTGGGATTTTGGAATAAAAATTAATTACAATTATAAAATTAGGGTGTAAGGTAGCATATAGCACGCAGGGATAATGTAGTTTAATTATTAAAAGAATTAATAATCAGATCAGTAGTTCCGGAGGTTACCTACCACATCCAAACTCACAAACTTTACCTCTTTGTAATATTTGTATATATGTGACCGGAAATGTATGAAACATAGGAATTGTACACAATTCCTGTGTATTTCCCCTAGGAAATTATAATTCAATAATATATAGAAACTATTGAAAAAAATAGGTTGGGGTTATTTTTTTTATTTTGCATAGAATAAATAGCAAGTATTCGCACAAAAGCACCTTTCACTTACAACCCCCCAAATACCGCTATCCTTACAAATATACCGAATGTAGTACTCCGATAGATATTTAGGAAATGTATGGATTTCCTAGGAAATGTATACAATGACGGACTAGATACTTTTCCGTTAACATATAAAAATATATTTGAATATTATTTTTATCATGACTCTAAATGCCCCAAAAATCATTTTAGAGTGTGTTTTTTTTTGTTATGCCCCAACTGGGGACAATTGAATCCGATGGTAACAATCATATAGGCAAATCTTGTCAAGACATTTGGGATGTTTTTTGATAAAGAAATATATATTGATATAGCGGATTTATTTTGAATTAGAAAACAAATCGGAGAAACAAAGACTTCTTCAAAAACATGCCTTTTCTTGACCTTGTGAGATAAGCTTCGAACTACGATTTAAAATAGACATCTCGCCTGTTTTAGTAACATCTAAAACCAATCACCGATACATTTATTTTTGTTTGAAGACGCTGTTTGGGAAAAAAACAATATAAAATCTGTCGACAAGCACCTTCCGATGATTTTCATTACCCCACACATCCATCTTAACATTCTCATCTCAGTTGCGTGCAATCTTCGTTCATCCGTCCCTTTTCCTGCCCAACATTCTGAACCATACATTAATACAGGTCTTATCACGGACTTATAAATCCTCTCCTTTAGCCTTGGTAAAATATTGTTTACTAAAATATACAGATTCCTGGACCAAACTACCCTGAAGGACACCAGCCAAAAGGTCTTGTCCCAGCGAAGAAGGAATCTGACAATACTCCAGTAGTATATATAGACCTGCCTGAAGAAGTGGGCAGTTGTGTCGCGCAGAATAGGGAGGACAACCAGGGGAGTGAGCCGTCTTACGTACAGGTAATTGGAACCTTTTGGAAAATACCAGAGGATGTTTAAATTAATCGTGTTAGAAATTTTTAGCTCTATCGAAATAATAATCTAAATATATAAAAAGAAAGCGTGGCTAACTGACTGATCTATCAGTGCACGCTCAAACTACTGGATGGATCGGGCTGAAATTTGGTGTACAGATAACTGTTATGACGTAGGCATCCGCTAAGAAAGGATTTTTGGAAATTAAATCCCTAAGGGGGTAAAAAGACTATATTTAATTCTCCTTGATATAATCTAGGAACTCAATTATACTCTTGTAGAAATGCCAGTAGAAAGAACCAGTGGCGTAATAGTAGCTACCGCATTGCAGTTTCAACCGTGATACGTTTGTTGTAAGGAATTTTATAGGTATTTTTCTTACACATGGGTTACATTATTGGACATTTCGTAGGGATCCCAAATTTTTTGTTACTCAATGATAATCACTGTATACTGGCGGAAGATTTATTAAATAGACAATAGTTTTTGAATTTATTTATTACAAACGAAAACACAAAACTTTTATCATTATAATATTATTAGTGTAGATTTTGAGATAGGTAATATGAATTCGAAGATTCCAAGAGACGTTATTATGAAATAATTTATAGTTACCTATATCATCTGATATTACTGCTTCCAGCAAGAATTAACATTTACAGCCGCATGTTTGACATTTTTTTATCTCACAGGAGACAATACTATACGACCCATTCGAGAACCGGAGAATAGATGTGACTCGAAAAGAGAGCACTGTATCAGATGAATCACAGCACTCTGGGTCCTGTTCCTCAGCGGATAACTGTGATAGTGAATCACCTAGAACACCTATACCACCTAATACCTTGAACTTGGCAACACCTGGGTCTTCGTGTAAGTCCTTTTTTAATTAGCTTCTGGCCAAAATATGATTTTGAGATCATCTTTTTACGCTTTACATGAGAGATCAAAACTTTTTACTGTGCATTGTTTTGAGAGACTTGAGTACTGTTATTGGGTATTTCCACTAATAACTTTGAAATCTTTCAAACAGAAATTAATAAAAAAGATTGAGTTGTTATATTGCCGTTCATAATCGTAGAATCGTATCAACTAGATTTAAACAGAGATGTTACAAGCAAAATGTAGTAATATTTTACTCTTTATATTATACTTATTTTAGGTACGCCAACAAGCGTGACGTCATCATGTCCAACACATGTACCTCCATTTCTTTCGAAAGAAAGTTACGTGTATGGCAGGCAGATGACCCAAGACGACGGGTTCCCATTGTCCCCCATCCCGATCTCGGAGTTCCCCGAACCACCTCCAGCATACTCCGAGTTCGATCGGGATATAAACCAACCAAGTCTAACGCAAGTTGACCAGCCGAGACGCCAAGTTGAGCAACCTCGGACACAAGTGATACTGCCCCCAGGTGAGCGCGAAAAAAACGGGGAATACTGTGGTTGTACGTTCTGTGGCTTCTCTTTTTTTTAAATGTTAAAATAAAGTATACTGTTCAACTTTGACCGTAGGGATGATGACTTAAAAAATCTAATAAGTTCGTCAGTTAGATTACCAAAAAATATTGGATACATATTTTTTCTTAGTTAGTTCCAAAAATATAACGTATGTATGTTACATTGCGTTAAAATTTCGCGTGACGTGAATGCGGTCAAGAATATTAAATTTATGTGATAAAATAAATATCATCGATGGTTCTTTTATAATTATTATTAGATTAAATAACTTTCACAATCAGTTTGGGTTTGGTGTCTTTTAAAAAAAAAATGGTGTCGTGGTGGATTAATGGATAATATTATGGTATTTGGGTATTACTTCATTACAAAAAAATAATACTTTTAGGTACTCATTAAAATGATATGTTTGTTTTTAAGATAATTCTATAAAATAAAAACTAATTTAAATGTACAACAATCAGAACGGCAGGGTTTGTAACCCGATGATTTTTATAAAAATCTTTAATTTTAACTTGAAAAATATTCTTTATGTATCAATACAGCAGTTGTTAATTTTCACACCAAAACATGTTTTGTTCAATAAATTAATTATTTTGTAATTATTAACCATTGTGTTGTAGTTTATTAATAACTAATAAATATGTGCGATATAACATTTTCGTGTCATTTCATGAACATCCTTGAAATGTTTTACAACAAAAAAGGTCAATATATAATTTTAGCTTCAATCACACAAAGATCATCTTTGATTTGAAAATAATGTAAAAGCTCAAAAATTATGATGGGGAATCTATTACCCTTGGGAAATGGCATATCTATTACAACTACAAAAAAATATAATTTTGTGGCATATAAATCTAATACCTTTAAACGAGCAATTCTTGTATATAATATATAAACTGAATCTCAGAAACGGCTCCAACGATTTTCATGAAATTTAATATGCAGGGGGTCTCGGGGTAGATAAATCGATCTAGCTAGGTTTCATTCTTAGAACCCGTCGTTTTAAAAAAAACAGGTATTAGATAGATTAATCTTTACTAAACACTACTAAATGAATAGAAAAACAAAAAAGATCACTACGATTATATTTAATAATATATTTACCTATGCCGGTTATAAGGTTTTTAACTGCATATGCTTGAAGGCATATGCAGATATTTATGCCAGCCACTATATGATTTTAGATAGTTTTTATAAAATCTAAAAACTACCGGTAGTCAGACAAAATAATGACTAACTCTTCCTTCCAGTGCCAGAAGTAGCTACGCCAATTGGAATACCGAATCCAAACAGAAAATTCTTGAGGTGCCATCACTGTGGGTTAAATGTCCACACAATGGTGATCAGGGAGACTGGAACCATCACACATTTATTCGCATTTATATTCTTTTTGCTTTGGTAAGTATTGGCCTGATTCTGTTCTGTACAAACTAAACTACGATTAAATCTCTTTCAAACTAATAGCATACAAACAAAATAAAATAAATGTTGTGTTTTCAAATTAGTCCGATTGCTTATTTCAACATGAATTTAGGCGCGATATTTACTAGTCATAGTAAATGAGAACTGCAAGAATCTAGCCCAACAGTTCTAATACCTTTTCTTTACTTTTTTAAATTCACAATCTCAAACTATCTTCTGTTTACAGTTTCCCGATCGCCTTACTGATTTACTTCACGGAAGCCTTCAAAAACAAGAATCACTATTGCCCGAACTGCAATAAGCTTATTGGACGTGAATACCCCCTGATTGGACAAAATATGTCTTATACCAATACGTAGATAGATCATATTATAAAAATAATACGTGTTATTAATAACTGTATCATACTTATTTGCAATATGTGTCTTTTATGTTTAGGATAGTGCGACCGCACTCCAAATGGACTCCAAATGCGAGAGCTATAGCTACGTCCAAACTTTTTAATAATATAAATATCCTGGGACACGAGCTGGAAGTTGGAACTATGGAAACCAGATAGCTGATGTACTTTTTTGGAAATATGTGCTCAAACTCAGGACAGACAGACATGATCGTTCATGCACACTAATATTTGTTCCGTGTGAAAATGGAATCCCACGAATTTATATGTTAATAAAGTAGAATAAATGTCTAGATAAAATCATGGTCATTGCGACGCAATTTTCTAAAATATTTTTAAAAGCATAAAAACAATACCAGTTGATTCTATAGATTTGCAATATGCTAAAAATAATATTGTATTTACATAATATTAGTTTTTACTAACATTGGAAGGTATAACAAGATCAAATGAAATAATAAAAAAAAACAAAACTACCTAACTATAAATAAAATAAAATTGAATTTGGGATAACAAACAAAATTCTACTAGCTAGTAATCCCATAATTATATGTATATTTAATATTTTTTATTATAGATTAAAAACATGTTTTGTAATTACGTATTTTTAATTAGATCCATATTGTAAACATTGTATTTTTATTTTATTGTAAATATTATATTATTGTATGAATTTGACTTTTATTCCTACGATATATGAACTTAGATTCAAATGTCCCCAAAGCCGGGGTCTAAATGTTCACGCACACAAGTACCTACTAGGTACCTAACCATCTTTACCTATGACACAAAAATATCTCGATCAAACATGATAATTTCACTCTTGATTCCCAATTTTACCGCATGTGTAATTTCCATTACCCTTTCTAAGTTGAAGCCCAAAGTCATAAAAGGAATATATATATTCAAGATTTCGCTCGAACCTCGAGCAGTTTTGCTCTGCGTTGATAGATCAGTCCATCAGTCACCCGTAGTAACATGACCTAACAAGATTTTTATTGCCAATGTGACGTCAGGGTGGCCGAAAGGGTGACACTTCTATTATAAGATCTATCTGGAACAAAAGCGCAAAATCGCTTCAGTTCTGGAGTATTATAGCTCCAAAATTGACATAGCCGAGACGACCTGCCAAAGATTTCCACTTGTTATCTTCATGGCTACTTGTATCATCAGTTCTTTATAATAGTCTTACTTACCTGTCTCCCAGTACTTTATGGATTTGTATCGATAAATATATCGAGACAAATAGACATATTCATGCACACAAATATCTTTCCTGGGTGTGAATCGAAGCACGCCAAACGGCAAGTCAAATAATTTCAAAATTCTACCGCATTCTTACTTCTACAGAAATTACTTGAACTCTTACCTGTTTAGTTTGATAGGCCCTCCAGTCTTTCTTACTTTTAAAGCTTGCTCCCAGAACTTCACCGCCTCTGGTAAAATTGTATTCTATAAAAAACAATAGAGAGAATTAGAGTCTAAAAAGTGTGAAGCCCAAATTTTACAGGATGATAATGAAATTACATACAACATTTACCCCCAACTATATAATTAAAGAAATCTATAGTAAACCAATATAACTGATGCTATTTAGTTAACTTCTAAACAACTGGATACATATGCAAATTAACGGATAAATAAAAAAAGGAAACGTCGTAAATAACTTGCGTGTACGAGATGTCAAATTAATTCCAAAATTATGGCCAAAATTTACCCCGTTGTTAGGTAAAGCCTGCCTCTAAATTGGGAATGAATGTATAAATATAATTATACTCACATTAATCATTTCAAATTTCTCTCCATCTAACCTGAAAATAAAATAGTAAAATTAATTTGGTTTTTCAAATTTACTCTAACTTTAGCAAATATTAGGTAGATACGCAATATTATTCACGATCGATTTAATGCCAAACATAGCACAGATTGTACTATGTAAACCAGATATCTGATATATTACATATACCACTTTTTTGTTGTATAAACATACTTAAATAGATAATTACACCCCAACTCAGGACAGACAGACAGACATGTTTGTTTTTATGCACACAATTTTTTGTACTGGATAGGAATCGAACCCACTACCAGCGGAATTATTAAGTCATCATTTTAAGTGTAGTGTGCCTTTCTTCTTGGTGATTCCGCCTATCATTTATTTATTAAATAGTTATATATTATATAAATAAATTATAGGTGGTTCTTAACCAACCCCGCCAACTGGCCTATCAAATTTGTAGTCAACTTTATAGTACTTATGTTAAAAAAACATTTGATTGGGGCACATGTGTACATGGTCCCCATAATTGGGTTTCTGTCAAGTAAAAACATGCTGTATGTTTAGTGATTCAGAATTTTTTATACCTATTTAATTATTCTAATAACTTGTAATTAATGTAACTCTTACCTATAAACGGAATGGTCATAAAATATACTAATTCGTAAAGGTTGGTCTATACTCCGTTTCTTCATTATATGTGCCGCCTCTAAGTGCACTCCACGTACAACCTGTGAACAGAAAAAAAACATTATTGTCTATGCATAACAAAAATCCATACTTCTTTACCACGCTATGGTATCGGCCATACAAGTCGGTGGAACGCTACAATATCTCAAGTGATTATAGTCTCTATTTCAATGACAAAGAGTTATAATTGTAATGATAAAAATAAGTAATTTGACGTTTGTCAAGCGTCTAAGCGTTCCTTGGATTTGTTCCTTCGATACCTATCTGTACTTTAGTACTATATTCATTAATCTTTGCTTCTTTACATAGTATAAAATGAAGTAGCTTCCGCTGTCTGTTCACTTAGATCTTTTAAACTACTCAACGGATTTTAATGCAATTTTCAGCAATAGATAGAGCGATTCAAGAGGAAGGTTTATATAGTACAGAAAAGCTGTGCGAAGCCGGGGCGAGTCGCCAGTAATATTATCTATAAATGTGAATTTATAGACGAATCCATAAGTTGAGGCCAGTTTTATTTTAATTAAAGTGACTGCATAAATTCTATTCAATGCCTTGTCGTCGACGCTGCGTGCCGCTGCATATCAATAAAAGTCATAAGTTATAAACCAATGAGGTATAGACGGAGAAAATGCGCTTTGTGTTTTTTTTATCACGTTAAATTACAAAGGCGTTTTATCTTTAAATTATTTTTTTTACATGTTCAGTCTCTCTTTTAATTAATTCCTTATTTTTAGGGTACCGTACCCAAATGTTAAAAAGACCCTATTACTAAGACTCCGCTGTCTGTCTGTATGTCATCAGGCTGTATCTCATGAACCGTAATAGTTAGTCACTTGAAATATTCACAGATAATGTAATTATGTTGCCGCTATAACAACAAATACTACAAAACAGAATAAAGTAACTATTTAAGGGGGCTTCCATACAACAAACATTTTATTTTTTTGCCTTTTTTAAAGATGGTACGGAATCCTTCGTGCGCGAATCCGACTCGCACTTGTCAATTTTTTGTAATATTTTTTCCAGGACTGTACGCACAGCGAATAGTAATTGTTCAGTAGCTAACTGTTTACTTGATCTTTGACTGTCTGTAATTAAGATGGCGAACAATATATTGCTTTTTATTAGCGTATTAGTTAGGTGATATTTATTGCTCATAAAGAGCTTCGGGCTATGAGTTATTACAACAGCTATACGGGATATACAAGCAAACACCCCTAGGTACCCTCTCGTCAGCTGTCAACATCACACCCCAGCCTGGATCAAAGGACAATAGGCATAATATATCTTCAAAATAAATCTATGGTTAACACTGGCACGAGAGAAAAAAAAATGTTATTCGGACCGAATGTTAGTTCGGAGTTCCGACTTTTTGGCGGGAACTTGTGAAGTGACGTTGCGTTTCCATTTTATTTTCATAAACAAATCGCCAGTCGACACAAATGCACCAGTGAAGTGAAATTAAATGATTACGTGGCTTTTCAAGTTGTTTCAAAAAGTCCATGTAAGTATATAATATTCTTCAAGTTATATTTTATTTTCAAGTCATGTTAATAATAGGGTAGTTGACACTGTCAAAAATAAATGACCAAACACTAACCAATGCATAAAACATCTAAAAACACGTGGAAATATCAAATATGTTGTACATTTAATGCTTTTTATGATTTTTAATTACCAGTAGAACCACTAAGAGTAGATGATTTGATGCTGTGAAACTATGACGTCATAATGTAATGTAACTAAGCCCTTCTCAGACCAAATACTCGCCTTACGGCAGAGACTTGGATGCTGATGCGGAGTGATGAGCGTTGTAATGCTCAGAAGTATGGATATGTTCAGTGAATGGAGGGATTGGAAGTTTCCCATCCATCACGTCGGGGTCACCACTATGGAGGAACAAGGTGGATGATTCCTCCATTGAAAAGGGAAGATCTTCCGCCAGGCTGGGTCATCGTGCCTGGGGACCGCGGTCCGACTGTTGATGTTGGAATCTTGTATATATGTGAATCTGAGAACAAACTCCACTAGCGCGATGTAGATTTGTATGTGGATAGGTCTGAATGTAGTGTTGATCTATTGCAGCGCCATCTATTCATTCGTCGTATGAACTATGTAGCTGACAGGGGTCGCTACAATTTCATACAAAATTCCTTATAAACTATCGTTTTGACATTTATTAAAAAGTAGCTGATTTGATGTGTCAGTCAACTACCCTATTCACCTTCAATAGTCATAGCTGTGACGTCATAGTCAGTCGATTTATGCAGAGTTTACCTATTGTTTTTGTTTGTCTTGTCTAAGTAGTTCGAATACGCTGACTTGGTGTTTTCTTTTTTCGAGCAATGCTTTTTAGAAACATAATTCGAAATGCGAATAGTCAAGGGACATCCAATCATCATTATACTGCCATAATGTCTGTTTTCCCCAAGCGAACTTTATTACTTTTTCGAAATGGTCCGGGCGTAGTATGTTTTTTTTTTTAATGTGAATGTGTGTGATGGTACGTAAGGTACGCCACGACAATGCAACATTTTTTTTATATAATAACAACTACCATATAATTTTTAATTTGACTCATAAAAATTGCAAAACAAATAACACTTTCGGCTTCGAAACAGTAGTAAAACTTGATTGAGCATAAAATAAAATGTTTTATTTTACCTATACACTATTCGCGATGGTTTTTATTTGTAAGTGTTTTTCGTGTTCTTCCGCTTGTTTGTCAATCACTTGTATGTCACTTGTGTAGAAGTGTCACTTGAATTCGGAAGTTAAGTTCTCTGTCACAATTATGAAACCAGTGTATTCCGGAAGCTGCACGTGAAAGCCATCTTCGGATACTCCATCACAAATGTCAAGTGTTTTAGTCAAAATATAAATTGATACCCATTTAGTTACCTACTAAGACACAAATGTACGCCACACATATTTAAGGCGATGATAGCTCAGTGGTAGTGACGTCGGATGCCGAGACGAAGGTCTCGGGTTCGAATCCTACAATGAGCTTGAGCTTTCGGTGAAGGAAAACATCGTGAGGAAACCATAGTACGGTGGTAGGGTACTTTGTAGTACCCGCCTGGCTGGCTACCATCCTCATGTTGAAAATCTGTCGCCAAGCACCTTTCAGTGTGTTCCGACAGCTGCACTTGAGAGCCAGTTCCTTTCTAGGCTTTGTGTGCTTACCATCATCGGCCACATCATCGACTGAGTACGGTGAGATTGTGGTCAAACACAGGCCTATACATAGTAAAAAAAAAAAAAAACACTTGCCAAACAATCGCAAAAATACCACTATTTAAAAAAAAACATGGGAAATTTTAATTATGGTAAAAAACCCTGTTTATTAAACATAATGATGTAATCTTTAGTAATATAATTTCCCCAAAGAATTGTACGCCAAATGTTACGTTGCCATTGCCAACCTAACGAAATTATTTTACCCCGACAAATTTTATACCTTTAAATCTACCTGCAATTTAATATTCAGTTTCAGATCAAAGTAAAACCACCAAAACATATAAATAATTCAAATCGTTAGTATTTTTTTTTTTCAATTTAGCTTTGAAAATTTCCAGCAACGGTAGCCCTAGAAGTATTGAATTTAAATATGGAAGACGCAGATATACGAGGTAGGAAAATAAATGAGGAAAATAAAATGTTGCCAGGTGAAAAATTACATGTGAAACATAACATGCCTGGTAATGTGATACCAATAATACCGATAAATATGAATAATGGGTTAGTTAGAAGAATTCTAGATGATTTCTCTATGGAACCGAGAAAAACGCATTTTATATTACCGCAACTAAATTATAATATTCTTCAAGATTTAAACTACAAAAAGGCTGAACGACGTGATAGTAAAGAAAAGGAAGATGATACTAGTCCAGAACATTTAAAAAACAAACCTTTAAACTACACAGATCCAAGAATATTTGAAGTTTTAAGTAAACAAACAGAATTAATAGAGAAGTTATTAAGAGTACTCAAAGTAGATGACGAAGAAGACAATTCTACATTAAAAATTATTGAAAAACAGGATACAAATGTACTTAGTTCTACTTCAAAACTTAATGTCGAAGAGAAAGAAAAAATTACAACGAAAATAATGTCAACAATAAAAACTGTGATAGACGAAACTGAAGTGAGACACGCGTTGAAAAATGATCCTTATGTCAAACGGATTTTGCAGATGGCACATAAAAGAAGGGAGGAATACATTAAAGCTGCCAGAAAGTATTTTCAGAAAGGCTCTGCACTTTGAAATATCGTAGTTATTAATTTGTGAATAAATCATAATACAGGGAAACAGTGTTCGTTGGGGGATCGAATTTCAATTTATCTTTTTTAGGGTAAAACGGGACCCTATTACTAAGACTCCGCTGTCTGTCTGTCCGTCTGTCACCAGGTTATATCTCATGAACCGTGATAGTTAGACAGTTGAAATTTTCACAGATGTATTTCAGTTATAACAAAAAATACTAAAAAACAGAATAAAATAAATACTGAAGGGGGCTCCCATACAACAAACGTGATTTTTTCGTGATAATGGTACGGAATCCTCAATTTTAGTTATTAATAGACATACACACATAAAATTATTTCTGTAGGACATATTATTTTCAAGGACGTCTGGAGCTGATAAACTCGACTAGCGGATTTTTCCATAATAATCTCGGGAGTTTCTTTGTTTGACATAAGAGGCTATTAATGGCTGTTGAAATTGATACTCTTGCCATCATAATCTTGCCTATAAAAAAAACACCTGATCGCTTGCTGACTGACGGCTAATAGCTAATCTCATTCAGAATAAACTAGTTTTACTGACAATAAGCCAGACTATGACGCATTGTTATGTAAGTAAATAAAATATTAATTAATTATTAATTACGATAAAAAAACAATAGTAAACTGGTTTAGTTAGAGAACGGATCACCGAAGACATTGCGATGATACCAAAGTAAGGTGGTCGGTCTTTCCAGAATCACCTTGGTTTGATTGGGTATCACAACACAATAATTAAATACATAGTAACAGAATACCTACCCTAAAAATACCATAGACACAATCATGTTAGACTCACATCATCATTTAAAATTTCAAGGGAAGAAACATTACAAATTATACCCTTACCCTAAATCATCAACATATTCCTCCAAGGTATATTAGTAACATTTTCATGAAATATTCGCATATGTCAGTAAAATACCTTGGAGTTACTTAATACGTTCCCCCTTAAGGTGGAGGCGTCGGTTGGAGCGCGAAATTCAATTTTTATCTCATTTTTTGCAAATTGCAGCTCAGTTATAGGTCGTAACTTGTTATTTGCGAGAATGGTAGTATATTTACTGATTAATAAGAAATTATCGACACATTCCTCCAAGGTATATTAGTAACATTTTCATGAAATAGTCGTATATGTCAGTAATATACCTTGGAGGAATATGTTGATGATATCTTTTGTTATTAATCAGTAAATATACTACCATTCTTCTCGCAAATAACAAGTTGATAACTTACGACCTATAACTGAGCTGCAATTAGCAAAAAACTTGATAAAATTTTAATTTCGCGATCCAACCGAAGGTATACCCTTAACAAAAAATGTTCCATTTTCAATTCTATTACTAATTAATTATGGTAATGTTGGTAGACGTTTATCTAACTCCACTCCAATACCAACCAATATCTCATCGACAAACTAGACAACTATTTTGAAAGTTATTTAAATAATTCTGAACGACAAAATGATAAATAACTCTTGATTTGATAGTGAAAATAAATATCATGTTTATTAATCAAGTAAGATTTACAATATTACATCATGCATAGTAAATAGGTAGGTAATAAATTCTCAACTTTTATTTAATTTGAATTCCGAAGGGATTGGTAATACGTGGGAAATACGCGCTATGTTTTTTTAAAGTTGTAATTTTCCCTCTGGTCCGCCCAGAGGTAGAAAGGGGCTTCAAATATTTAACGCCTATTGACCCATGTAAAACGAGAAAAGAAAATGAATTTAATTTATAAGTTGAACATTATAAAGTAAATTCATTTTCATTTCTTTTTTTTTCCATTTACATCATAATCATAAATTACAAATGCAATAAATAAAACAAAAATGAAATTTTATTTTTTTATGGATGTCTATTATTATTTATTTGAAAAACATGCTATTTTTTTACAAGTTTTTAGATATAGTTAAAGCTACAGCCTGACTTTGGGCATATTAGGCCGAATACTGTAATAGTGTACCTACACATTTCACAATAATTCTACAAAAAATCTTAGATTCCTCAGCATTACATTAAATCTCTGACAAAAACGTTTACTTGAACGCACTTTTGAACGTAAGTAGTGATGGGGCTTATTAGTCCTCATATTTTATACTAGCTGTTCCCCGCGGTTCCACTCACGTTCCCGGGATAAAAAGTAGCCTATAACCTTCGGGGATAATGTAGCTTCCTATTAGTGAAACAATTTTTCGAATCGGACCAGTAACTCTAGAGATTAGCGCGTTCAAACAACTCTTCAGCTTTATTATTAGTATAGATTTAAGTGAAACTACCACAAAATATGGCACTACTCTAGTTTTGATGATTACATAATAGGGAGTTATCTCTAGTCGTTCTATGCAGTATACAAAAGTGGTCTTTGGTTCTATGACTGGCTACACAAACAATCGATAAAAATCTACTCTTAGTGTACCATAGAGGGTAATCTCCGAAACTATTGGTAAGATTCTTTTTTTTTTTACTAATATAAAGCTACATTATCCCCGAGGGCTATATATAGCCATACTTTTCCATCCCAGGAACGCGGGTGAAACCACGGGAACCATCTAATATATAAGCAGAATAACTGATCGTGTTTATTATTCGAATAATAATTATTTCTATTCAGCAAATACCACGAGCACTATTGTTGTATAAATTAAAGGGTCCTATTCTATAGTTCTTATGAAATTAGTATTCGTAATACTAATTTCATAAGCGATATTTAACAGAACTATATGGACTAATAGAATGTTCATGTCATACAATGATTCATTCAAACTAAGATTTTGTTCCGGTGTGTTCCGCCAATTGCACTTGAGAGCCAGATTGCCTTCTCAGCATTGTAACAGGTCAGCATTAGAGTAATACCTCTGGTATTGCAAATGCCGATAGGCGACGGTAACCACTTACCATCAGGTGGGCCGTATGCTTGCTTGCTACCTTAGTGGAATAAAAAAAAATATATAATCTGCCGCCCGGGACAGATGCCTCGGTTTGCCCCCCATCGGCGTAAACTATGACCGAGATTAACTGGATTGATGCGACCACACCACATTACTCTCACCTAAAGTGTCGTCCGTCACCGATAGGAGAATGAATTTCTCACACCTGTCAACCCAATATTATGCCTCTAAGGCATAATTTTGTGAACATCCCGTCGATATAGGATTAGCCGTCAGAGCTTCAGTTCTCAGCAGTCGACTTTCAGTTATCAGAATAAATAACAAAATATACGGAATAATCCAATGATTTAGGTGACTATTTGACTTGTGAAATTAATAAAGTTGTCGTATAATTTTTAGACTTCCGTAGAAGATAAAAGGTTATACATAAATTAGAATCCCACACAATTAAAAACAAATGCTAATTCGAGTGACAGGATATCGCATAATTCGAGAATAGACTCGCTCGCAACCGAGTCGAGTTCATTGTTATGTTGTAAAGGTCACAGAAGGTCACCATGTTTAACCCTACCTCCGTTCTACAATTCTGATTATCTATGAATATTGGCAATGGAAGATATTCTTTATCTATCGCTAAAAGCGGCGATGCTGGACGTATTAAAGTAACTTTGAAAAAATCGATATTAAATTTCCCTACTAATATTATAAACTAGCTGCTAAACTAGCTAACCACTTGGGTTAAAAAGTAGCCTATGTCTTTCTCCATCTCATAGGCTATCTGCGTGCCAAATTTAATCGCGATCGTTTCCGTAGTTTAGGCGTGAAAACATAACGAAAAAAACAAACAGACGTATGTATGTAACAAACTGAGTTAGACCGTTTTGTACAAAATATATACCACAAACCTGCCTCGTTTATCGTACCTGCCTCATTCTATAAGTGAAAACCATATCAAAATCCTTTGCGTGGTTTAGAAGAAGTAAGTGGGAAACATACAGAGGCAGACAGAGACATTGTTTTACTATTTAGAGATAGGCACTAGGACTTATGAGAAACCCAGCAAGTTTGTTTTTATTGGAAAATGTGACTGTATTTTTTTTTTCATCACTACTTACTTAAAACTAGCCTAACATAATGTATTTAAATACCTAAAACTCGTTCGTTAAAATAATCACCTCATAAAACTAAACACATAATAAAGCCAATTAACTATTTAACTACATATAAAACCTAAAGGCTATTAATGGAGCTACCGCAATCAATAATTCACTAAAGAGTATGTAACAGACATCGAGATAACAACTCGACTAAACATTACGTAATCGATCTACGCATCGCATTTCATTGCACTAGTAGCGAGTATTTTTTTTTTGCATGACGTGTCAAAGGTCAATGTAAACGTTCAGCCTGATGAAATAAAATACTTTCCCTCGATTAATTTTTAAAAATAGAAAGCAATCGCGGTTGGAACTTGTAATTTTATTCATGTTATGTAGCAGTTATATAACGTCTGTGGTGCATTGCTTGTATTACGCGCCTTTTTTTAACAGCTTTGTCGTTAACCGGCTTTTGAGTTGATCCACTAGTCTGATTACAGGTTTTATTTTTTATGATGTTTACATTGTCATGTAGTTAGCACTATGTTTAACAATTTAGGTTTTTGGTTTTCCACTTTTTTACATTGCGTTATCCTACTTTCTAGTACCCATTTTATTGTACGTATACGGCACTTATTTTTTGGTTAGGTTAGATTTCCCTAATTTTTAAATGATCAATAAAGAAATTCATCATAAAAGTTTATATTTTTAGGTTGGTAATTATCTACTAATAATGTGTGCTCATTTTCAATAACCAAATTAAGAAAGTAGCTTCGAGATTCCTAGCGCTTGTCAAAATCTCAGTAAAGTTGTTCAGACTATTATTTATGGTCTATTTATACCATAATAGATAACTATAAAAAATAGTGAAATAGATGAAATAGAAGTGCACTCACTTCTATGTTACAGAGCGGAAATTAGGTCAAAGCCTCAAGTTCTATTTCCGACGCCCTATGACTAGAATTAAGCGTCCTCCTGTAATCTTGTTTGCAATTTTTTTAATAACTGCTAACTGCCTATTACTAGCTGTCCCCACGGTTTCACCCACGTTCCCGGGATAAAAAGTAGCCTATAATCTCCGGGGATAATGTAGCTTTCTATTAGTGAAAGAATTTTTCGAATCCGACTGGTAGATCCAGAGATTAGCGCATACAACGTCCGTTGGGAGGCAGTTATTACAAAAAATTGCAAATAGGATTACAGTAGGACGCTTATGTTAATTCTAGTCGTAGGGCGCCGGAAATAAACCTTTGACCTAATTTCCGTTTTATAACAAAGAAGTGAGATGTGAAAAACTAGCTGTTACCAGTGAGGTATAATACATAATATAGAGAAGACGCCACATGCCACATATAAACACTATGTTCCGTTCAAGTGCAGCCATCCGGCCGCACTTCACATAGTTGCTTAAACACGAAACGCGTAAGTGTAATGAAAATCACGGCGCTTAAGGGTATACCTTCGATTGCAGCGCGAAATTCAATTTTTATCGCGCTCCAACCGAACGTTCCCCCTTAAAACTTTTAGGTCGCGAAAAAACGTTCTAGCGCTACGTGTTTTAACTTTCTGTTTAGAAGACTAATTATTATTTCAGCGCTGCAGCGAATACTAACAAAATGGAGCATGAACTTTGCTTATGTTAGCTTCTCTATACGTAGTAATATACCTCAGTGCCTGTTAATGTTACACGGTTTATAAGGTAGTAGATTCATCTAACTTCACTCTGGAAAGCGACATAATCCTATGGCGAAAGCTGGTAGCAAATATGTTCTGAATTGAACGCGCTTTTCTGGTATTGCACCATCTTTTTTCTTAGAATGTTATATAATATTATGTATAAGAAATGACCGCTTTCCTTCCTGTTCCAAATGATCTATGATCTTTATGATATTTTATCTTGCTTTAAAGTTCGTTTTATTAAAAGAGTCTACATTCTACATACCTACTTAAATTGATTTTAGGACTTTTTTGCGGGAACTTGCAAAGTTACGTAGTTTTTTCGTTTTATTTTCATAAAATCGTGTATTTTGAGTTTTATTTATCCGTAATAAACATCAATCTATACTAATGATAAAGCTGAACAGTTTTTTTCGCCCTAATCTCTGAATCTACCAGTCGGATTTGAAAAAATATATTTTTTTTTAATTCGTAGGCTTCTAGTAATAGAGGTTGACGAGATTGTCTTCCAATCCAAATCAGATATGTACAGAACCCTAGTTGCGCGCGTCAGACTTCTTTTATACTCACTATAATCATGTTATGCTATAAAAATAAATAATAACGTCATAACGTGAGGTGGAAAATCTGCTTGATTCCATGAAACAATTAAATTCAGCTCGATCCAAATTTATCTCAGCAATCGCAATAAATAAACACAATTTAATTGGTTTGTCCTATAAAACAATTGTTGAAGGACATGTTGCATCTGATATTTCGTGCGTCACATAGTCAACAAAGGGGATACAAATACTACGTAAGAATATGTATACGTATTCTCAAAACAAAAAGGCGCAATTTTATTTTTCTTCTTCTTATCTATGGTAGAGCAGTTTTATTCATATATTCACAGGTTGTTAAGGCTAATGTATCCATCCATACAGCCAATTTACTAAGCAGATGTCTATCTACTACCAATTGTACTCTCAGACTTTAAATTGGCGTATCGTGACGCGTTGTCACGGTTTTGAACACATATGTATGTTCAAAAGACAAGTTAAACATCCTTAAATAGTATATATTATGTTATTGGTAATGTAAATAATTAGGCACAAAATAGACAAGGACAGATGTAGTGTTATTCGGTGTATTATTTCGTATGAAAAAACAGATCTCGGCTGACCGAGTAGTTATAAAGTCTAGCCTACTAGCTCAGCTCATAGCCTATTTACATCCTGGTGGAGTTTCCCCATCCCACGGGTGATATGAGACGTCTTACGGAATGAATAAATTCTCTTATTCTCTATGGTCCCGCGTATGTGGCTAATACGATAGTCTTAATTTCTGTCAGCATTGCTATGTGGCGCCTGGCAGTGCAAAATTCAGTGTGACATATTTTCTGACTGTGATTCAATTAAATTAGATTAGTTTTCGCTTGTTGGCAATCTTCTGCCAATGGCATTGCTATATATATATATGTCTACAAACTTAGTCAACACAACTTTTTATTTGATATGTAATGCCTTTAGGCAATAAACATCCATTGTTATAGGTATACTTATATATACTTTTTTGATGTCACACACCAAAGTATATTTATATTGTTATTTTTATTTATTGTCTTGTGTACCTTGTGTAATTGTGCTGTGTGTATCAAAATAAATGGTTTTCTTTCTTCTTTTACTTATTATAAAAAAATATTTGCTATTTGCTACAAATACTGACGATGATTGTAATAACTTAATTAATTAATATTAACAAATAAGGAAACAATTGAAGAATCATACATAAGTCTGATAAACTCTTTATAAATAAAAGTAAAAAAACCGTAGATAAAAACGAGAATATAATCGGGGCAAAAAACCCATGCATCTTAACTGTACATTTCGTTGTACACTAGTAAAAAAATATAAATCTATGGTCGTACAGTTTTCAGATAAAAAGCTACTTACCATAACCTGCGACGTAGCTTATTCCTAAAACATAGCAATGCGACCTTGGCTTTTGAACACCGGTTTATTCTGACGCAATTAAATATGCAATTTATTGCTTCGTGATTTCGATACAGAATTACCTAATTTTTAATTTATTATTGTACTTATATCCTTGTGTCGACTGAAGGAGAATATTAAATACTTTTTGCTATTGGAAAATTCCATACATGAGGAAAATTATGTATGGATGACAATTAATGTTTTATATGTATTAATAGGCCAACTTATTATATTAGACTTTGTAGTGTGTGTGTCGGCAGCACGCAATTATTGTCAGCTAGGTACTTACGAGTAATATTGTCAGTAAGACCTTTGGTAAGACTAACAAAGTTTTCATTTGTTTTCCATAATTTTGACATCAGCTCGCCTTACGACAAAGGCCCTCCTGAGACTTCCACTCTTTTCTATCTTGTGTCGTCGCCAGACTGGTCCTGCCACTTCCGTTTTTTATTTTTTTTTTGAAGTGACATGAAGGTGCCATTTTAGTGTCCTCCAGAAAGACAAAATGTAATTAATCTAAACATGTTTTTGTTGAGAGTAATTACTGAATTTATTAGCGGCTCTTCTCGACAAATGTAACCTTACGAACCGGTATTAGAACAGACTATTCACTATTTAAATAAAACAACTATAATTTTGATTGGTATTTTTGATTTATTGGCTGAATCATAACGATGTCCAAAAAAGAGCGAGCAAACGTTTACCGTGCGAAGCCGCGACGGGTCACTAGTGGAACATATTTTTTTAATGATTCGCGCATGATTATCATGGCAATGGATTATTGAATTATGCTTTTAAATCTATTCAAAACCACAATTTTGTTTCTCTTTAATTAACAGTTAGGTATAGAATATAATATTATTTAAGTAAATATTTTATTTGAAGGTAAGTTTTATAACATTTTGAATACAAAATGAATAAAAATATTCAATTTACACAAATTACAAAATTTCGTTTCAAAGTTGCTTGTTTATGTAACAAATTAAATTAAATAGAGTGTTTCAGAAAAAGTATTTAAATTGCCGAACGAAATAAAGCGAACGGACTGATTGAAAAAAAAAACAACAACACTTTTTACAAAAATAAATAAATAAATATCCTGGGACATTCTTCTAAAGATGTCTATTAGCAAAGAGTAGGTATATAATATACTACGTACAACTATTAGGTTACCTTCGCAAAATATTTCATTCTTCCGCCATACATTATCAGCACGTTATAATTCTAACAGTACAATTTTAAAAACTTTGCATTAATCATTTGCATTCGCGCGTGTCTGAATACAAAATGATTTGCCAACCAATCGATATGCAATAGGAAGATTGCATTGGAGCGGTCAGTAATTAAATCGGTTAGCAGAGTGAGAATATCACGCAGAATTTATGAACTGCCATAACCATAAACAAGACGTTCCAATATTTTGTTTTAGAATCGCTTCCATTAGCGGGTTTTTATAATCTCGATTTATAATCATCATGCAAGAAATATATTTGAGTCAGATTTATAGGTGTTTCTACACTAAGCTATGGATTTCCATAAACAAAGCACCTAGCATACAACTTTCGCTAACACTAAGGGTACATTCATAAGCACCATGTACGTTAGTAGATTTGTCTATAGAGCCCTAAAATAAAAGTAATGAGCTCCCGCCAAAACTAAACACGACAGGTGAAATTCTGGGGTCATTCACCCGCGAATGGCGGCCGAGACGTTGGGCTGGGAACGAAACGAATGCAGTTTTCCGCTTTTGGTAATGACATTGATAACCGAACGAGTGACTTGGCTGCTCGATTTCTTTGACCTGTCGTCGATTTGCCAATAAATCGATTTCATTGTAAAAACTGCTGGAGAAATTTGACGTGATTTCTACGAATTAATTTATTGATTGGCAGCTGGTTCCATTTATCATATTCAAATATTTATGACATCATCGTTGTGTAACTGACGATTTAATTTGTGTAAATTAATCATAGCCCCCAAAGTCGCCTAAAATATCAAAAAGTAATTTCCCTTTTATTCACTACCGACTACTAAAACCTTTGGCGTGTTCAAGGTTCACAGTTCTAAACTATTTAAAAAAATAATACATAATTTATGACTACAATGCGACAAGGATGTTTTGGGATCCAAAATCGGAACTAACGCGGCTACTTCGTCACTTTTTGAGAGTTCGCTCTGTCCGCTTACCATTGTTGTATGTTGTTGATTTTGCTTGTTATTTAACACTATCTCTCTGAGCCGACTTCTTATTACTTTCCGCATATTATTAAATTAAAAGTTAAAGCAGCGCCGTCCTGCCGATGTCATTGAACTGCCAAAACATCCTTGTCGCACTGTATACAGTTTTATTTCGTTTTGTTATCTTACCTGTCAGCTACATTTGCCTGCCGGCCACCTTTCTTTACTCTTAGTGCTTTTGTAGCAATTCTAAAATTATATAATACCGGTTTTTTTGCGATATTCGGCGTTTTATTATAATCATCCCAACCCAAAACCTTATTTACCTTTTAAGTAAGTACCATATTTTATAAATTAATGGAATCGATTCACTTTGGAAAATAAAATAAAATGCATATCTTCGTAAATACAACGTTTACTTTATTCTTAAACTTACTACACACTAGCTTCCGACCCGCGGTATCACCCGCGTTCCCGAGGGATAAAAAGTAGTCTAATTTAGGGTATCGGCTACCTCCATTCCTATGAAAATTTGGTTCAGCCGTTTGAGCGTGTAGCTTTTCAAGTTGTCTCAAAAAAGTCCGTAAAAAGTTTTAGTAGAACGGCCATCATTATACTAAAACCTGACATAAACCTAACATAAATTACTAACTTGACACTGGCAAAAAATAAGTCCCATAAACAAAAAGATTTGGCCCACAATCTTGTCATCTTAGTCATGTGTCCAGTAGGTCAAGGCTTCTCGTATTTCCGACATATGCCTGAGGTAATGTTGGCAATCCCTTGCGATTCTTCTAAAATTGAAATCTGAGGCACGTACGAACTCCTAATGACTATCCATTGTTGAAAAACGTTACGTGTGAGCTCCTATAATGTGTGAAATTGTACAATAGGGTATACGCATGTTTTTTTTTATCATATTTCTTAAAATGAAAAACAAAACCGTGACAATAATGACACATGCCCTGTGTGACGTCATAGGGCATTACGGCCATAGAAACTCCATGCTAAATTCTGTTTTGCTAGAAAAAAGGGATAGATAGGAATAAATCTTTGATGGCTTATACTATATCTTGGTTATTTTTATAGTTATTAGTTTTTTTTTGTTATACTTAAATGTTTTTTTTTTTTCATCATTAAAAACATTAACTGTTCATCATATCGTTTTCGTGTGTTTATAGATGTTTTATTTATTTTTCATGCCGTGAAATACTTTATTGTTCTCCTTCGAGAGAAGTCTTCATATATAGGTTTAGGTGTTGCCAGTTTATACATATATATATTTAATACGGTTATTTTATTTTCACAATATCGCAACCGGAATCCAAAGTATGTTTCATAGATATGTTGGAGACGGTAACGATTTAATTATACTTATTTATACCTTTTGTGGCATTGAAATACCGGATATATATTAATAATTGAAGTTATGTACTTGATATACGTAAATTTTATTGAAGATTTTGAGTTGCGCGCACGCACGCTATCCACGGAACTGAGGTGTTATTGACCTCTAAAAAGTCACTGCTTTTCCGTGATAATTCCGTCAAAGTACTATTGTTGACAAAAGTGTTTTTAAAAGCTTAGTTATTATATAAAATCGGCGTCTGCTATCCACACTAATAATAAAAAGAGGTAAAGTTTGTAAGTTCAGATTCTAAAAACTCTTTCACTAATAGATAGTAAGCTACATTATCCTCGACTACTACTACTTTTTATCCCAGGAACGCGAGTGAAACCACAGGAAACAGGTAGTTGAGGTTATAGTATTAGTTCGTCCAAAATTTTAAAATGTAGCCTTGTCAAGTTTCTTTCCGGCTCTTCCCAGTTGAAGGAACTTGCCTAAACTGAGTACATGGCTATAATTTTGACTATGTTATCGTATCAGGAAGATCCTATTGAAGAGTTGTCCAATAGCAATCTTTGTTCGAGAGGAATAACAAATTGTACACACAATACCTCTTGTAAATAAGTTAAGTTCTATATTATTTCCTTTAACTTTGCAATAACAAAAGTTCCAAAGCTGCAATAGTGTACAGATAAAAGTGACTTCTTTTATTTTACTCTCAGTGCCTACTTTATTTCCACGATTTCGCCCCCTTTCCCGGGATAAAGTACCTAGCTTATAGTTTCATAGGTTTATTTTTTTACGCGGAAACCTATTTCTTTTTATAAAATACTAGGTCTTCCCCGCGGTTTCACTCGCGTTCCCGAGATAAAAAGTAGCCTATAACCTTCGGGGATAATGTAGCTTTCTATTAGTTGAAGATTTTTTTTCAAATGGGACCAGTAACTCCGGAGATTAGCGCGTTCAAACAAACTCTTCAGGTTTATTATTAGTATAGATATACTACAGACAGTTACCCCAGCCAGTAAAAGTCCTGTCAAAATCGGTCCAGCCGTTTCGGAGATTTGCCGGAACAAAAAAGACTAGTCTAAGCACCGTGATATACTTTCCATATGCATTTAGTAATAAACAGTTATTTTGACATTACAAACAGACACTCAGATTTCAAGTTTATTTATTTGTATAGATGTCATGTAACTTTTGTCGATGATTACTAGGTATGTAAAGTTGTTGCATACAAGGGCGGACCGGTTCACGCGACCTCCGGGTTTTATGCACAACACTACATAAAACAGGAAAGGATTATAAAACGCATACAGAGTGCATTAAAACCAATACAGATTCACATCTTGCAACACCTAAAGTTCACACAGCAAATAAAAAAAGAATTATGGCTCACAGTGTTCCGAAATCGAATAGTGTTGAAATAAAAAAGAACAAATAACGCTTAGGCTTTTGACGCTATCAATAATCTTCAAATGTATCGTTAATAGTTTTGTTTATTCGATACGTTTGTTTTGATTTAATAAAGTATTTGACCGGCCATCGCTGCATCGTGGAGATCCTTAGGGCAGGTCTTTGTCCAGCAGCCGACGTCTTTCGGCTGACATGATGATGATGAAGGATTTGAGACCTATGAATTCTAAAAGCTTTTTTACTGTACCTTAGCCCTTAGCTCGATTTTGAACTTTTGTCAACATAAAATCTATCGCTAGGTACCAGCTCAGCACTCACTCCGGTGTGTTGTGTCGCATTTGAAGGCTAGGTACCTAGTTCTTTTCTTACGCTCTGTGTGCTTATCCTAGCTACCTAGGTATATTATAATTAACGTCATAATTACGTACCAAACGATAAATTCCGTCTATCATACACAAAACTGGTTTCCGATTTTCCAAGAACTTACGTAAGGTTATTCGAAGTTAAATTTGACTAACGGGACAGTAAGAAATTAAACTATTAAAATATGATGTTTAACATCGTATACTCGTAGTACGGTAACGCGTGGAGGTATCAAGCTGTAATTCATATCAAATACTCAGGTCTACTGTCCCTTGGAGCTGTGAAAAAATCAAACTTCTAAGTCAACGCAATCAAAAGATACAGCCTTTTATGCTGCAAATTTTCGACACTCGCAAGGGAATCAAAACCTACAGGGTACTCAGAATCTTGAAATTTGGTACGAAGCAACGTCTTATAGCACAGAATAAAGGAACAATTGCGAAAAGCATAAATGATTAGTTACAATCCATTACAAAGTTAAGTTTGTACGGAACCCTCGGTGCGCGAGTCAGACTCGCACTTGTCCGGTGTTTTTTTCAATAATGTTTAGCAACATAATCGGCTTCAGCCCTAATTTATTGGAAAAAAAAAATCTAAACATTTATAATTTAAAATTGTTACGCCAAAGCAAATTTGGTACAGACCCACATAAAACGTAACAAATTAGCATTTCCATAGACAACACGTAAAGACTTACAACCACGTATGTAACAGTGACAATACGTAAGCCACGCCCAAACATGACCATAATGTTCACGGTTAATAACATTTCCTTTGTGTATTAACTTCTTCGGAAAACATTATTTCTGCCAAATTTGTTCTACTACATGTAATTTTGATTTTAGAACAACCAGTGCCGTGAAGGTCACCTCAAAATACATGTACGTGATAAGTGTATATTTTTTTCATCTATCAACATTGTACGACGGTGCGCACGCTATAGAATGCGTTTCTGACACCTATAGACAATGAGTTTAGCACAGTTTCGGATTATCCGATTTTAATGTGATTTTCACCAGAGTATGGCTAAGAAAATACCCCCAGAAACGCATTCCATTGGTAGCCATAATGTAGGATTGATATAAAACTCATTTCAAACTAGATAAAATAGGCTGTAGACAATGAGTGGAAGATCAAAAGACTAATCTACAGATACATAATAATATCTTGAAAAATATACGAGGTTTCTTTTTTTTATTAGCTTCAGCAAATACGCGCATAAACTGCAAAATCTCATTTACTCTTTCAAAAGTCTGAAAGTTACGTCTGAACAAAATAACAAATTCATAGTTTTAAACGCAATAACATGATTCGTCTTGCTAGGATTGTCCTTTGACCTTTAGTCGTTCAAATAATAGATAAATCTACGTCAGTAACTCTGAAAGCATGTCTGTATATAAAGTGACAGATAGAATAAAGACAGATTCTTATGAAAGGGGACGTGTCGAAAAAAAAGAAAAATAATAAGTAGGTACGATAATGGCGCGAAATCAAGACGACAGCCATTGTTGCGCGGCTGAGTGACTGCCAGGAATTTTATCGCTCGCAGTCGCGACTATGTTCTGATTTTATTGAAATACTTTTTTCAATTAGGTAGGTACATTCTGAATCATTATGTGTTTATTATTTTTGTACTTTCTATCCATGGAAAATAATGAAGTTTCCTTTAAAATAAAATAACGAAAGAAGTAGTAGTAGTATTGGAAAGGTTTCCTTTGTGTTTTCAATTACGTTTCTTAACAGAGGACATTGATATCTATATCTATACGAATAATAAAGATTAATAGTTTGTTTGTTTGAAATTTAATTTCCGGATTTTAAAAATTCTTTCACTATTAGGCAGAAAACCAATTTAATTATGTTAGGTAATTGGACGGTAAGCAGCAAAATAAGCGCCTCGCGGCTTTGTGCAGAAAGTCTCAGATGAAATTATGATAATAAATTATGTGAAACCCAATTATTTAAATGTGGTGGCGGGGAAAAGATGTCATAGATAAATTTAACGCTTTTTTATTTAAAGTAAATCTTTATGCGTATTGTCTAACTAAGCCTTTGCGACATGTTTTGAGTCTCGGTCTATATTTTAGTTTTGAATAAAGTGTGTGCGAGTAAGCACTCCAAGTTATACCGTCGTCTGTCGAAATTTAGGGAGGTACCTATGTACTTACGTACAGACTTTAATTTGTATGTTAATTGTATGTTTATACAACGACATCTACCACTAAGCTATGGTTTTCGGATTTTCTCAATGTGAATCTAATTTCAAATTTGATTAACGAGAACATTTTTCAGAATTCAAATACGTCGATTCCGTTCATTTGTATTCGAAAATCAAAATCAATCAAGTTACGTCAAAAAAGTAAAAGCCCCATAATTTAATAGCTTTGGATTAATCTGAAAAGTAATGAACTTCATAAATTTTGTGAAGTTCGTTACGTGATTTCCGCCCGGGAGCCGAGACGACAAAATTATTAAAAAGCCTATTTCAAAAGGCGATTTAAAACTCTCCGAATTTATAAAGGTTTTTAAACAGTGCAATAGGTATTTGTCACAGATTTGAACCAAATTTATTTTTTGTTATCTGTCAAATACAATTAAAAACATTACTAAATTGAACTCTTCTAAAAAAAAACACGCTACTCAAACACAAATAGCTGTTATTTTCACGGTTAAAAAAACAAATGAATAGTAAACAGTAAATGTACCAATTCTGCGCGGTTCACTTGATTGCAATGCTATTATAATAGTCGTGCGAAGGTCAGTTGCACCATCGTTTGTAGAAAATACTACGAGAAACAATGGCGGCGAATAGTAATTCCGTAATTTTTGAATATGGAATTTTGTCTCGGACCTTCAGAATGTGAATTCCCATCAATTAAAAAAAATGGACTGATGACAATTGATACTGATCCATTCTATGAAATTGTAGAAGAAAATAGAAATAAAATATATCTTGTTGATACACAAAAGTAACTATAGAAAAATTATTGTCTTCAACGCACGTGCTATATACCTAAATCCATTACGTGAATTTAAAAAAGCCGGCCAAGTGCGAGTCTGACTGGCGCACCAAGGCAAAAAATCACGTTTGTTGTATGGGAGCCCCTTAAATATTAATAGCGGCAACAGAAATATCACGGATCATGAGATACAGCCTGGTGACTGACGGACAGACAGCGGAGTCTTATTAATAGGGTCCCGTTTGACGAATCCTATTATGTAATAAATAATAGGGCCGCGCAGTGAAAGTACCTATTCACGATTTATAAAAATCCTTCTTTCTACTTTCTTATCACGCCGCGGCAAAAATACGATTTGTGCGTTATTATTGCTCAACTTATGATTTCCTATTTATGGTTTGTCCCATAGTTCTTAGTTTGTGGCGGAAATTGCCTGGATGTGGAAGCAGAAACACTGGGTATAATGGAAATGCCTGACAGCAGGGAAGTCTCTCCATGTGGAATGCAGTGTTTACCTATTTTATTTTGCTTGCGGAATATTTTCATTCAAGTACCAACTTTATAAATTTTTATGAAGTATATGTTATTAGTTTGTAGGTAAATAATGTCACGATCGAAACGTCTAGTCGTTATGTTTCGTTAGGCTTAGACAAAATCATATTTTGATAATAATCTGTATACGTGTGCGAATAGACGACCTTCTACATATATAGGTGAACATGTATAAACATATTTGCTTTTTGTTGTTTTTGTTCTAAATTTAAACACCCAATCGATTTCGGAACTGTGTGAACTTATAGACATTAATTGTTTTTTTTTTGTGATACTGTGTGAACTTTCATAATTTAGTATGCTTATGTCCTTCATTCTCGCCGACTTTTACCGATGTGTTGTGTAAACCTATAATTTTATTAACAACCAATAGTGTGAACAGAATACCTACCTTAAAAGTTTTTTTTTTTATAGTTGCTTAGGTGTTGTAATAAGCTGTATGTGTACACACTATTTTCTGCCAAACATTTTCAGTTCTACTTGCAAGAGTAAGTGAATTTAATTGATTAATGATGGATACCGTTACACTTTTTAACTGACTTCAAAAAAGGAGGAGGTCACGCATAACTTTTTTGTTTATCAACTAATTCCGCTATCTGATGTCAAACAGCTCGATCCCATAAGTCAGTCAGTCAATCGCGCTTTCCTTTTAAAAAAGAAGAATACTGGGCTGCAGAACCATAGAACTAAACTGCCAAACTGGTGTCATAATTCACAGATAACCGAGATGTCGTCTAGCAACGTGCAATTACCATAAACTAACATTCCAATACCAAAAAGCCCACCAATATCTCACATTACATAATACCAACGTAACAAAGTTAGTTTAACATTATCTCATCTGATTTGGCGCGCTCGCGTGGCAGTGAAAGTCAGTTCGATGCCCATTGTATAATTTGTAATTGGACTTAAATGGCGTGTACTTCTACTTAAACATGTAATAGTGTGTAATAACATGGTGCCAGTGCGTATGGGTTTATATCTTTGAATACCAGGCCATCTTTTTTTTCTGCTAGAAACCTAATAAGTCTTTTTAGGTGGAGTGGCGATTACTGTAAGTAATTTTTTTTTTATAAATGTAGTACAACACTAGTAGTTCGTTTTTCTCGATCTTAGCGCTGGCTATGGCATTCCATAATTAAAATACGGCGGCAAATAAGTTATTATAGCATGGATTAATAATGTTTGACCGATTTCGTAGCATAAAAAAAGTACCGCACTAACGTAGAACCATAAACAATTTACACATATATTTTTATCGATAAAGATCAGATTCATCAGAGAGAAAATTAAAAGGGACTAATTTTATAAAGAGAGAGTGCGAATGTTTTGAGTTTGTATCAATCTCCGGACCCAATGATCCGATTAAAAAAAAAATCGTCACTAATAGGAATCTACATTACGTAGGTATCCCCGATTGCTATAGGCTACTTTTCCCTGAAACGAGAGTGAAACCGCGGGAATCATAATACAAATAAAGACGTGGGTGAAAGTATAATTACTTATAGACCCCACAAAATAAACTCAAATGAGTTTTCAAACAGTTTACTTAAATTAAGGAAGTTTCAACTTCCAACCACAAATTTCCAAGAGTTTCCCATTAATTTGATTGCAAGGAAATTGTAACAACTTCCGTGGAACAATTAAATTCTCACGCACAAATAGTAGACCGTAATGAGTTCCCAGTAATAAGAATCTAGACTAGGCACGATAAAACTTGAGATTTATGATTCACTAGATTCCGCCCGCGGATTCACCCGCGTTCCCGCTTATGTTTTCCCGGGATAAAAAGTATCCTATGTGTTAATCTAGGTTATAAAACTATGTGTGTTCCAAATTTCATCCAAATCCGTCCAGTAGTTTTTGCGTGAAAGAGTAACAAACATCCATCCATCCATACTCACAAACTTTCGCATTTAATAGAATAGAATAGAATAACTTTATTTCTGAGAATACGGTACATTACAGATGTTCTTAAATTAATATAGTGGTCAACATATTCTACCATGACATTTGGTGTAGAAATATTTAGTTCATCAAATAATAAATAAATAATAAATTTAATACATTATTCAAATTAATATACAAGTAACGGCATTCTTGCATGTGTAAGTCCAATTTTCAGTATGTGAAATTTATGATTAGTAAGAAGGATGTAATGAGGAATAACAACAAAAAAATCTAATTAGTCCGTCAGTTAGATTATCAAAAAATATTGGATACGTATTTTTTATTTTGACCCGAAAACAAAAAATAACGAAGATACAGTGCGTAAAAATGTTCAGGTCTGCAAAAAGTGTACTAAAAAGTAGTTGTACAATGACGTCACAAGCCCCAATCCTGCACTTTGATGGGACTTATCTTTGTAATTTCTTATTGATTTGACAAACTAAAAAATACGTATCCAATATTTTTTGATAATCTAACTGACGGACTAATTAGATTTTTTTGTTGTTATTCCTCATTCTTTATTCAAATAAATAATTGTGGTATAAATCCTTCTCCTCCCCTGGTAACGCCCTGCTCGCGTGGTTATGTTGCCCGGATGAGAGTCCTCGCCGATTTGTCCGGTAAGGTTGATGAAGCCATGAAGCTACCGACTTTAGTTACAAAAGAAACATGTAGGTATTGTAACAGTGAGTACTCTACTATTTGATATGGCGGAAAATCGTTATTTTTAGTATAGGCATCAAATAAAACCGGAGTCTGACTCGCACAACGAGGGTTCCGGAATTTCCTATGGTACCCTAATATACCATAGACTTCTTATAGGTTTTTCTGTAATTTATAGGTAAAGAACAATTTTTGGCCCAGTATTTTCGGAGATAAGGAATGGTTCAATTTTCGCCAATTTTCCATTTTTTTTTAAATAACTTCAAAACGATTCATCCTAAAAATTTCAAAAATAATATTTGAGATCCTCACAACGAGCCCTTTCATTTGATATAACACACAATATAGTTTGCAAAACTTTTTAATTTTTGTTTTTTAATTTACCCCCCAAAAGTAGCCCCATGTTTGAAATTCACTTATTTCCGTAACACGTCCATGTTTGGGTCACCGACTTACATTATGTACACCAATTTTCAACTCAACTCAATCCAGTCCAGTATTTTCGGACAGACAGACGCACGAGCCATTTGTCTACGGAACCCTTACAAGGACACAAATAAAACTTATAAAATTCTTAGAATTATTTATAACGCTGCTAGTAAGGCACTCCATAAATTTGCATATTAAATTAAAGATGTCTGATGTAAAATTGATGTTTTAGATGAGAGCCGCTACAAAGGGAAGTAATAATAAATCCTCATCAACACGTATGGCGAAAATCATTCCTCCCCAATGGATCCCGATCCCCGACTATGGCGAAGCGCATTTGCACGAAATCAAAATCGATAAATTTTCTGCGTCGCCTATCGTAGCGGAATCTAACAGAATAATGTAGTGCCACTTTGCCCTCGATCGCTACTGTTAAAATATATTTTTTATTTTTTTGTTAGGTTAGGAGGAGGGCTCCCCGTGTGGGGGAGCGACGCCGTCGGCGGGGCAGGCGGTCGAAAGACCTTCGAATAATGTCCCGCGGCCTCGCCGGCAACAGGCGAGAGAAGGAACAGCGGCCACTCCCCCCGGAGTACGGCCGGGTATCCAAGAGGATTTCCCTGGGTCACAAAAAAAAAGGTGGCGTATGACCACGGCTATCCTCTGAATATCACTATGAAAAAAGAAAATATTAGTTTAAGACATAGGCAAGCGTTTGATCTTGGCCTCTAGGGATCTGAGAGCCAGGGACTTTTTTACCCAGTTAAGTCTGATCATTCAGCGAGGCATCGCACGCAAGTGTTATGCATGGGTACCATGCCATATTTTGTCGCAGGTTATTTTTGGAATTTGTAGTTATTTATTTCAGTTTTTATTTGTTTAGTTTACTTTTCTTCTTTACCTACATTATACGAGTAACTTATTAGGTTAACTATTTTATTTAATAAATATTAAAATAATTTATATTAATGTATGGCCAAGCTAACGCGTTGGCGGAAAAAGCTCCCCGCCCGCCGGTCCCCTGTGACCGGTGGTAGGGTACTTTGTAGTACCCGCCTGGCTGGCTACCACCCTCAAATTGAAAATTTGTCGCCAAGCACCTACCGGTGTGTTCCGGCAATTGCACTTGAGAGCCAGTTTGTCTTCTCGGCATTGTAACAGGTCAGCAACACATTGGCAATATCTCTGGTATTGCAAATGGCAATAGGCGACGGTAAACACTTACCATCAGGTGGGCCGTATGCTTGCTTGCTACCTTAGTAGTATAAAAAAAAAAAAAAAAAATAAGAAAACGCAACGTCACTTCACAAGTTCCCGCCCAAAAGTCCGAGTTTAGTTTTTGAACTTTCTTTTTAATAGTTTATGACTTTGTCATCTAGAGGGCACCATTTCAATTTAATGTGACGTCACAGGCATAAACAGGTTACGATCAAGCAAGACGCTTCAATGATACCTACCTCATTAAAATTTGACAAATTATGATTAGTAATTTGAATGCAAAATGAACATCATACATACATACCGCATACCGGTCTAAATCATAACCCTCTTTTTTGCTTCACTGTAGTCGGGTAAAAAGAAGACAAAAAGAACGATCTTTTAATCAAATATTAATAGGTAGTTAAACCATTGTTTATCTGTAAAGTCTAATTTTCGTGCTCGTTTAGGTCGGTAAGTTGGTATAATATTAAGACTACTATGTAAACGCGTCTTCATTATATATATATACCTACTTACCATTTCCCACGAATGTTCTCTCAGCCATTGTTGAATGATTACAGTTCTATAGTTATGCAATATACACTTTCGTTAACTATAACAACATTAGTCCTTATCAAGGCCCAAACATAAACTAAATATTTTGTAAAGCACTAGAGTCAAACCCATAAACAGAATCTTTATTAAAAAAAAACTAGAAATTAATTGCCAGTGCTAACTACTGAAAAGAAATTATAGCAGCAATAGCGGTATTCACTTGTTTCTTTTTTCGAGAGTTTGAATGCAAAATGTAAATGCATTTTCGGTTTGTTTTTTGTACGTTACGACATTGCAAAAACATGAATGATTTTTACATGGTTTTTGTTTTTTGTCCGTTTATTAGAAGACCAATTTTGGAAGACTTATCTTAGATTTTTTTTTTAACTGAAACTTTTTTAGCATAGCCTTCTTTCGCTCAAAGATCAGTTTGACTGGGGATTTGGGTATAATACCTATCCCCACCTTATAGAAGTCAAATATATTCTGTTCCTATGCGTAAGTAAGGTCTCCAGAGCTCATCGCCCACCAGAAGGAAAAGGGAAACAAGAATCAAAACAAGTGAGTCATACCTTGGTGTTGCATTACAAGTGTTTATAAGCTACGGTGACCGCTTACCACCGGATGAACCGTTTGCTGACTTTGCTGTATAAAAAGCTGATCAATTTGCATAAACTCTTAACAGTCCGAGACCGATTGATATTTCGTAAGTGATAAAAAGTAAATTAAAATCTAAAACTGGACCGTACCTAAAGTCCTTTGTCTATGATTAGGGCCAGGGACGATCCATCCATCAATCTGTTAGATCTTAATGCAACAAAACGTGACATATACCTACCTACCTAGTTGCATTGTGGACTGTGCATAATTAATTATGAATAAAAACTCGTCTTGGTTAGGTTTTACCTTATTTTTCTGGGTTTTACAAGGCTGGGTTTTTGAGGCAATATTATTATAAGTTAAGTGTTTCAAATAAATAGGTTTTTATAAACTGTTTTGATGACTAACTTTTTAGTCTTCTTTTGATTAGATTGAATAGGTATATGGAATTTGTCAGTAGGTAGGTAGGTACTTAGAGAGAGACAAAATAGGTACAATAGTCAGCCTAATCCATGTTTTTTGTTGATATAGATATTAATGATAATACCTATGTAAGTATGAGCCATTAGGTACTTCACTTCGTTGAGAAATGTTTTTTTTAAATGACCTGAAACATTGTAGGTACCTAGGCAGTAATTTGTTTAATGTACATCAATTTTTAAAGTAAATAATGAATAAACTACATTATGTTGTTTCACAAAATAGAAATGAAAGAAATCTATGCATAACAGTTTCATCTTGCTATTTTTAATTAGAAGTTATCAACAATAAATCAGACATTCTTCACAAACGCAACTAGAAAGCATGAAATGTACAGAGAAACGACAAGACGTCTCGTTTATTATATTAATATTAAACGAAACACAAAAGAATTGCAATTAAACATTTGAATCAAATTGAACGCTTGAAACTTGGGAGTCGATATCTTTAGGCAGAATGAGTATTCAACATAACCTCAAACGATAAAAAAAAAGTTGAAAAAATATTAGGAATTTTATAGTGTGCATTATGTAGGTACTTACTTCATCTGCTTTCGGATGCTCGTGGGAGCAATGTACATGTTGATGTTCGCTAATAATCGTCTCGCAAAAAACATTTTGCAGATTCACTATCAATAAAACACATAAACTTAGCACTGGCACATAATTGGCGTTCATTTTCGACATTGTTTCACGATACAATAATTAATCACTCAGTTTATTTGAGAAAAATCATTTGTTTACATTTTAAAATACCTATTCAACAGACACGTTACGTGTAAACTCGTGGAAATTCGCGTCGCAACTACTTTACCACTTTACCTATCTCTCTCTACGTCACTCACTCTAACAAATAAGTTGAATGAACGAGTATACTAGTGTGAAGGTAGCTGCGTGCGTAGAGCGTTGCGACAACAGCTGACGCTGCCTACATCGTCCGCCATCTTATTTCCTTTCCGCTATCTCTTTCCAGCACATAGCATTTATATTGAATGAAAGAAGGCGACAACGTTGTTGTCGAAAATGTCAAATTGATTACTGCAGTAATAGGGCTTCCGTCGTCTTCCGTAGACTATTGACTTTTTTGACTTTATGTAGGTAGTAACACAGTGTAATAATTTAGGGGAATTACTGAAAATAGTTAAACTGTGGTAGTAGTGTGTTGGGGCTTAGTTTTTATCTGAATATTAATTTGAAATTAGAAAGTTTTTGTATAATCTAATCAGCAGAATAGCTTATTCTAGGTTTATTTTTCAAACGCCCTAAGGCCCTTAGGCCAAATTTGTATGAATGTTTATAGCACTATCTACGAGTAATTCTTTGGTTCTACCCTCAGATTACAAAACAATAGGTAAAAATACGAATTACAATTTAAAAATACTTCTTTGAGGTACGGAATCCTAAAAACAACTTTTTTCTCAAAACATAGACTCTATGATATATCTAATCCAACTCCCATTTGAGCACATGTCAGTACCTAAATAAGCAAGTATATTTCTGATTTCCAAATGAAGCCTAACAAATATGGTTACCTATTTTTCCGCTCCTTTACAATCTATTTTTAATTAATATTTAAGAATGCAGTAAGGAATTTTCTTTGTTATCTATACTACAAATATATCTATATAGTATGACACAACTTAGATGAAGCATCGGCAAACTTCGTAAAATCGAACGTTCTCGAAAAGAGTGCGCCTACAACATTACTCATGTGTTAAAAAATGATCGGCGAAAATGATCTTGTTGAACGTTGAATGGCGCGATACTGAATTATTTTTATTTGTTGTGTAAATCGGAAGTGAAGTGTACGAAAACGATTCGCCGATGCTACATCTAAGTTGTGTCATACTGTACCTCAGATTATTAAGCAATAGGATCTATACAAATAATAAAGCTGAAGAGTTTGCTTGTTTGAACACGCTAAACTTCGGTGTTACTGGTCCGATTTGAAAAAATCTTTCACTAATTAAGAAGCTACATTATAGTGCCCTAAGTTTGGGCACTATAATAAAGCTGAAGAGATTGTTTGGGGCCCAATTATTAGTAATATAGATGTACACACGGCCACAGATCAAGCTACACATTTTTGTTGCAAAATAGCTCCTATTACTTAAGGTACCGCAGTGTGTAGCTTGATCTGTGGCCGTGTGTAGGTACATACTTTTTTTTCTTAGTATTTTAACATTATCAGTACCTAGACTAAGGTTTGAGTGTTGAGCTTACATTTACAAAAACAGGGTTGGTGCCGATTCTGTTGTTTACGAACTAAATTAATTTAATCTCACTATATCTCTTTCTAATAGTAAATATAAGAATGGGATGCAACATATTTTAGTCCTGTCAGTTTAGTCCGATCACATTTCAACGTGAATTTAAGCGCGATCTTTATTGGTCACGACTATTTACACGTACATTACGACGGCATGGACTAAACTGACAGCATCTATCTATTTTCAATAAGGTTAACATGAAAGAGAGGTGACTTGTTTAATATTAGTTCGTAAACAACAGAATCGACACCATTTTGTAGGTTTATAACTGTGATATACTTATACCATCTTCATAAAATGTTTTACTGTAGTAGTACAACTAGTGACGTACCGTGATTTTACTCGCTACTCCGCACCGAGAACTCACTATTGTTTACATTACATCCTCGTATACCGTATTCAAGTCCTATTAACTATTTAGAACGCGTTCGGACACACTGACCGTCTTATGTCATCCTACGTGCTAGAAAGCTTAAATGTTTATGTATGTACTTGTACTAATGACCATTGAATATCCTTGTATGATGTCATCGGGAAATAATTTGTAGGAAAATTTATTCTATCGCTTCATAGAATTAATTACAAGAAATAAAACCGGCCAAGTGTGTGTCAGGCCACGTTTATAATATAATATTATTTCATTATTAATGTATGTACGATGTTTTCCTCTAACTAGGCCTCTATAACTCCTGAACTAACAAACTTATCTAAGCCGTTATAGTTTTCCTTTAAAATTCATCATATGGGCGCCATATTCAATTTAATGTGACGCCTATAGCCAGCGGACGATTAAGATAGAAGATTCCAACGATACTTTTTTTTTTCAAATTATGATAAATCTGCCACATATCGAGACATTTTTTTTTATACTACTAAGGCAGCAAACAAGCATACGGCCCATCTGATGGTAAGTGGTTACCGTAGCCTATGAACGCTTGCACATCTTTCACACAAAAAAAAACAGAATCAGAATCGGTTCATCCGTTCAGATGCTATGATGCCACCGACACACAGATACACTACAAAACAATAACACCTCTCTTTTTCGTCAGGGTTCAAAAACCAGAAAGTGAACGTCACACCACCATTATAAAATAAAACACAAACTCACATAAATAAATTTATTTCATATATCTATCACCATATACTATATAAAAAAAAATTAAACGCCTAATAACAGTCTTAAAAAGCAATACAAAATCAAGCACGTTTGCACAGACCATAGCAAGCTTACACTGGTACATTTGAACTGTAGCAAATTATTTTTGTACTTTCATTTAGGTTGGAATTTGACTACAATTTCATATGGCTGACGCTAAGTAAGCATACAATCCAATATTCAGATCTACTCGGTTCATTTCTCGTAGAAAAATGGAAATAAACTTTCTAAATCAGCAACTTTTTTAATAAAAATGTCAGAACAATCATTTATATGGAGTTTTAGGCTGAGATCTATATACCGTACAAAGTCGTTACTTAAAATGAAATCTTCGAATCTCTCTGAGTGTGTGCTAAGGAAAGCCCAAGTGCACCTAATCGACGACTTACCAAAAACTTGGCTACAAATTAAAACATTTACTTTATTACGTAGGTTTATACCCTAAGTAAAGTCTGAGCAAAGTCTAAGCACGCTCTATAGATCTCAGCCTTATTGTTATTGTTGCATAATTTGCGCCTTTTTAGGAAACAACCGTAAGGCTACGCGTCCACCAGAGATGTGCTAAGCTACACGTAGCCTTACGGTGTGACAATAAATATTTTTTTCATATATGAAAATACCGTAAAACGATTTCAAACAGTAAAATTAAAATCGCCAAGAAACACGGACGATATAAGCATTTAAAATTAATAATTAGACAGAGAGATCGGACATAATATATGACGTCATATACTATAACGACCATATAAACTCCATGCTAAATCCTGTTTTGCTAGAAAGAGATAGGAATACATTTTTGGTGGCTTATCTTAGTTATTTTTATAGTTACCCGAAATATTTTTTCTACTTTTTCTTTTATGAATGAGCTTTTATGAAAGCAAAAAACATATCATGCATATTCCCTATCGTTTTGGTTATTTTTTTGTGTATTACTTAATAATATCTAACAGTTATATAAAAGTGATGACTCCAACCAGTCTGGCGTCGATGACAAATAAAAAAAAAGGAAAATCTAGGAAAGTCGTGAAAAGCAACTCTTTTGCAGGCGAATCTTGTCCTTATTGACTTTAAAAACGTTATTATTATAATTCTTATATTTTCCTGTCAAGGTTGAAATTTAAATAACATTTAAAAATAATAAAAGCGTAACGGAAACTACTTGTTATAAACCAAAGTCATATGACAACAAAATTGTTGGGCCAAATACGGACAGCGACGCCAGACAGGTTAACGTTGAAGCTATAACTGTATGTTATAAAAAACTCTCTGCCTCCTTCGGAAAAGTCTGAAATTAACAAACGAACCAATCGGTTGATCAACCAAATCGGGACCACAACCAAGTAGGTCTGAATATCTCCGACTGTAAAGAAGGTAACTATCGAGTGCAGCTGCAACCTTACTATACTATATACGTAGTAGATTCTTTAAGAGGATACTCCTGCTTGGTGTTGCAAGCGTCTATAGGCTACGGTAACCGCTTACCATCAAGCAGCAACAAAAAATATTGCCATAACACATATGACGACATATGATGCTTTTCAGTATTCGGCCGTCACGTTTTCATAAAATAGTCCTATTTCCCTCACATCCAACTTCCTACTAACATTATAAATGCGAAAATTTTGTGAGGATGTATGTTTGTTACTCTTTCACGTAAACACGTCTACTGAACGGATTTGGATGGTACATGGTACATAGATAACCTGGATGAACATATAGGCTACTTTATCCCGGGTAAAATAAGATCCCTCGGGAACGGGGGTGAAACCGGGGGGGCGGAAGCTAGTATAACATGTAGTACTATGTTGATGATATATTTTCTATAACAAAAACTGATTATTATCAGTAAATACACTCGAGAGCAATGAATCCGGGTCACTTAAACTCCATACTCGTATGGAGTGGCCAGCACGAAGCCCGGATATCAACACGAGCATGCTTGGGACGAGCTAGGGAGATGCGTAAAACGAATGCCTCCCCCAATCACGCTTCGTGAGCTCAAAATTGCTCTCACAGAGGAATGGGAGAATATTCCCTTAAATCGTATATGGAACTTGGTAGCATGTCAAACCGCGTAAACGCAGTAATGGAAGCAAAAGGAGGCAATACAAAGATTAAAATTCAAAATGTTGTTCAAAAATGACATGTTTCCTATTTTTGTTTTCAAGCGAGTTTTTTTTTCTTTATGTGACTCATAAATTTTATTACTTTCATTTAAGGGGTATTATATTGTCTATTAAACACAATTTATTTAATTAAGCTAGCAATATTATTTTCCGTGATTTATAGGTTTCTTAAGTGACCCGGATTCATTGCTCTCGAGTGTATATATTACCATTCTTGTCGCGAATCACATGTTGACAAAGATACGACCTAACTGCGCTGCAATTAACATAAAACTTAAATTTCCCACATCGAAGTATCCCCTCAATACAAATTAAAACGTCTTTTTAATTTATCTAAAATAATAAACTTATAATTTATGAGGTCATTTTATCTAAATCTACGTCTCCACATAGCTGTCTGAAGAAATGCTTCGAAGACTCACACCTTTTACTGACGCAGTGGGGACACCTGTAATGATAAACAATGTAATTTAAATCATCATCATCATCATGTCAGCCGAAAGACGTCCACTGCTGGACAAAAGCCTCCCCCAAGGATCACCACGATGACCGGTCTTGCGCTACCCGTATCCAGCGGATTCCCGCGATCCTCACAAGATCATCCTGTGCCTACCCACGCTGCGTGTTCCGGTTGGTGGTCGCCACTCGAGAACCCTTCCGCCCCAGCGGCCGTCGGTTCTACGAGCGATGTGCCCATTGCCACTTATGTTTGGCAATTCGGGCTATGTCCGTTACTTTGGTTCGCCTGCGGATCTCATCATTTCTGATCCGATCTCGCAGGGAAACCCCATAATTATTACAAAGATTAAGATTAATTTATTATATTAATTATTAAGATTGATTATTACAAATGCATTACCCACCTGACTGGCTACCACCTTCAAGTTGAAAATCTGTCACCATGCACCTACCAGTGTTACTTAGGCTACTTTTTTTTTAAAAAATAGGGTACCACCCAAAAAAACCCATGAATGTTTACCTGGTCAGGAACTGGTTGGATACCCTTGGTCCAGTAGACAGATGCTTTGCGACAACGTCTGCGAGGGCCTTTATGAAAATTGGGTGGTCGTTCGGCGCCGCCGCTCGTTCTATCTGTATTATACCTGCCTGAAAATAATAAAAATACATTTAATAATTAACATTTAACAAAAATACATAAAACCTCTTTCAAAAACAATAAATGGGACCAACTTGGATCTATACTGAACACAACGTAAAAAGAATTATTAAAATCGGTTCATAAAGAAAAAAGTAGTGTATGAACTCTTTTTATTGTTTATCCGGAACTCAAAAAGAAAAACATGGAACCCTCTAGGATCCTTGTGTGTCTGTCCCAAAATACTGGACTGGATTGAGTTGAAATTTGGTACACAATACACATATGTAAGAAGACCCAAACATGGACGTGTGACTTAAATAACTTTTGGGCGTAAATTAGAAAATTTAAAAAAGTTTTGCAAACTATATTTTGTGACATATCAAATATTTATTCTTTATTATTTTAAGATTAATTAATTAATTCTTTACCTATAGATTACAGGAAAACCTATAAGAAGTCAATGGTATTTAGAGTACCATAGGAAATTCCGGAACCCTCGGAGCGTGAGTCAGACTCGCACTTTTCCAGTTTTTATTTAAAAGTTAATTAACCAACATTCGCACTTACCTCCTTAGCCAATTCATCGCAGTATTCAATATCCAGTTCGTGTAATGTTTCTATGTGTTCGTTAACAAACGCTATGGGTACCAGTATGAGATGTTTTCGACCTTGTTTAGCGTACGCCTGTAAACCAAAACATTATAGTTTTTATCTACTCTCATATCGTAATGTTCTTATTATGAAATCAAAATCAGTACTTTAATGAGCCACTTTAGGCACACCCGTGTATAATGATTCATTATAGTACAGTTGTGTTCCCAAGATAATGCTATAAAATAACTTTTTTTCTATTAAAGTACACTTTGGACCTATCAATAGTATAATCAATCAGTATCAGTTCAATTTGACGATGACAAATTTTTGACTTGAACTTTAGAGGTAAGAATTTTTGGGAGTTGGCAACACGGATTTGATTAGGTATATGATTATTGTGTCTGTTTATTTTATTGTTTTTGCCTACATATATCATTTAATTATATACTTGATTACAGTGTATTTTATATAAAAGTGGCTTTGAAATGATGAATCTGTGGGACTGGGATTTCTAAAATGTAAGCCGATGGGAATCGGCTTGTATGGACCCTTCGCCACTGGTAGCCAGTCAGACGGGTACTACAAGATACCCTACCACCGTGCAAACGGCTGAGCGGATTTTCTTGAAACATAGCTAAAAAGAACACTCTCGATTAAGACCATTTCAAACGAAAAAAAACTGAATAAACAACAAATGTTTGTAAAATTATCACCTACATACATAACGGAGGTGAAATCAAGCTAGCGCAACTCGTAGAAACGCAAAAAAAACTAATTATTCACTAATAATGAATCCGTCAATCTGTGTGGTTTAGATTTTGAACTATAGTGATATATTTTTAATTTCAAATTAAATTGAAAATTAAGAGAAACAATGGTGCCGATTCTGTTGTTTACGAACTTAACTAATATTAGACAAGTCACCTCTCTTTCAAGTTAACCTTATTGAAAAAAGACAGAACATTTTTAATGCTGTCAGTTTAATCCATACCGTCGTAATGTGCGGGTAAATAGTCGTGACCAATAAAGATCGCGCTTAAATTCACGTTGAAATATGTGATCGGATTAAACTGACAGTACTAAAATATCTTGCATCCCTTTCTTATATTTACTATTAGAAAGAGATATAGTGAGATTAAATTTATTTTAGTTCGTAAACAACAGAATCGGCACCAAATGGCTTTCAAAGTGAATCAAGCAGTATGTTTAAAGATAATTTTATTTATCTAAGTACATCCAAATAAGTAGTTAAAATCCTTCTAATATTATAAATGAAGATTTGTGAGTATGTATGTATGTTTGTTGCTCGTTCACGTAAAAACTAATAAACGGAATTGAATGAAACTCGGCACATAGATAGATCATACCCTGGAATAACATATAGGCTACTTATCCCGGGAAAACATGAGGTACGGGGGACGGCTAGTAATTTTATATAGTAAGGATGTACTCACGGTGATGGCGTCGTCAGTGTAGGGCTGTAACCATGGCAACGGCCCCACCTTGGACTGCCACACCAGCCGGTGCGGGTTAGGGGCGCCCAGTTGAGACATCGTCGCTGCCACGGTGGCTGCCACCTCGTGCGGGTATGTGTCCCCACGTGACACTGCCTGTACCATTCACACCTTATACTTATACAACGTGTCATTGAATTAAGAGTGACGTCCTCAAATCACGGGATTTGGGGGCTTAAAACTCTGAAATAGGTGAACATAAAAATCCAAAAACAATATATTACAAACTTTGACATATTTACTTTATTGTCTTAAATCAAAATTCTCGTAGATTATTATTTACTATATAAAAATTATTTAATTTAGGTCTTTTTTCATTTTAAATTTGCTACAGCTTCTTAAGTAAACATGATATTTTCATAGTTTCTACATGAGAACCAAGGCAATCAATTTTACTTTAAACTCTTAGTTGGAAATTTTAATATTGCAATTTTCGCCTAAAAAAATTATAGCGAGCAGGCCGCGATTGTAGTGCTATGAATTGTTCAGAATATATCAAAAGCCAAAGATTGCAAATATACAATGTTACTTTTCAATGAGCAGCCAAGTTTTCAGGAATGAATGTACTCGTAATTTTAAAAATTTACAAGTTTTTCATACATTTTGACCGATATTTCTACTCGTTGTTATATTTTTAAGGTATAACTAACCTTTAAGGGTAGACTATGCGCAGTGAACAAGACGAGTACATCGTTGCGTAACCGTTCGTCGAACAGTTGCAGCTTGTCGCGGATCCGTTCGGCGAACACGCGCGCTAGTAGGGGATGTGTCGCCCACCTCTCAATCATACTAAATTTTATACTTGACGGGACTTTCCTGCAATACGGAATGGAATATGCATGTTTATTTAATGCTCATAAACAAAGTGGACAAGTGCGAGTCTTTTTTTGACTGAGAAAAAGGGTCTTGACAGACAGACAGACGGACGACAAAGTGATAAGGGTTTGAGGTACGGAACCCTAAAAATGGAATAACTATAAAAATAACCCAGATAGAATAAGAAAAAGAGGGGTGTTATAAGTTTGTAGTGTGTATGTGTGTCTGTGTCGTCATAGCTACTCAATGAACTGAATTTGATTCGTTTTTTTTTTATTTAAAAGTTATATTAATCACATGTTCAAGAAAATCCGCTCAGCCGTTTGAAGATCATCACCACTTGTGTGTGTTTCGAGGGTTTCTATTTTAATAAAAACAGAATGTTTGTGCGAACGACCAAAATAGAAGGTTAATACTGTGGCACTTTATACAGTTGTAATAGGAGCTATTTTGCAACAAAAAGGTGTAGCTTGATCTGTGGCCGTGTGTACCTGTTTTTATAGAAATCCGCTATAGCGTTTAGACTGGAGCCCGTGGTGGCGCAGCTGTACTGCGGGTACTGGGAGAATATCACGGCTCTTTCCACGCCATCTCTGGAATACGAAAACATTACTACATCTAAAGTCTAAAGAAAGAAATATAAGCATTTTATTTTAAACACTTATAAGTTAAAATTAACAATAAATAGGAAAATCAAAAAAATAAGTATTAAAAATAGGACAAGGCTGTATGGCACTGAGCCTTTGACTGCTTTTGTTTTAAATGTTACCAACTATTTACTACACTGTTGTCCTATTTATTAATTTGCGGTCTTTGCTAACAACAAACAGACGAGATAAACGGTTGTATTTTTTTATTGACTTAGAAGCTTGTTTTTTACAGCTTCAAGGAACCGCAGGTAGAATTTCAGCTTCATACTACCATGCATTCTTGTGAAAAAGGAAAATACACAGACAGACCTTTCTATTTAAGGTACGGATCCATAAAAAAAATGTTAATGTAGTACTAATGCCAACCACGAAGTACAGTGCAACATTTGTATAGAGAATCTGTCAAAATGACATACCTACTTACCCAGAATACTGCTATACGACTTTGGTGAAATTGGGTCTAAGGCGAATACCGAACAGTAGTCGAAATATTGGTGGCATCTCTATTTACGATAGTGAATGAATTAAATTTAAACATTCTTACTTCTCTAACTGTTGAAAAGTTTCATCTGTGAAGGGCGGTACGTATCTGAACGCTACGTAGTGTTTATGGGGCGCTGATTCTGGCAACATTTTATCTAGGGCTTGAGTGAGAAGACTACCTGAAAACAATGACAGTAATACGAGAACGTAACGTGGGTTTAGATCAATGTTGTCTTGGTGAACATCTTCTGATTATTTTTACAGATCAATCTCCATCGATTATCTAAAAACACCCTGACACTGGCGGAATGGTTTAAAAAGCGCAGCTGATGTCATCTAACCAAAAAACTTTTGTCGAAAAATAGAATGTCCTTCAAAGGCATTAAAAAGCAAGGCTGTATGGCTCTGTACCTTTGCCTGCCTTTTGGCGAATTTAATAAACAACAACAACATTAAAAAAAAAAGCAGTCAGAAAGTTCCTATTAGATTTTGTATGCTTTTTAGTGTTTTAGTAGAGTTTTTTGAAGGACGTTATATTTTTTGACAAAAGTTTTATATTTTTCAATTTTTAGTTTTTTATGTTTTACCAATGACCTGATATAAGCATATTAGCGTTGTACCTTCGATCATTATATCAAAGAATAAAACTAATATTTAAATAATTATCCTCTAACGCCTAACCGTTAAGGAGTTATACCTTCCATCATCAGTTTTGAAGTCAGTTAAAAAGTGAATTGTCGGAGAACCATGACCTTTGGTACTCATTGGTGAAGAATGTCCCAGGTTATTATTATTTTTTACCTTGGCTATTAGTCCACTTCAATATAGGTGATCCGCCTCCAATCTCCTTGTATTTCTTCTTCACCTCCTCAGTCCTCCGCGTGGCTATCCACGGACCGAGTTTACTTTGCACGGGCAGTTGTATCATATCTCTGTCTGTCATTATACGGTGGAGGTAATCTCCTACCTGGAATATTGATGAGGATATTTTGATTGACCTAGTATTATATAATTATGATACATAAGGTAATGGCACGAGTCATGAACAGTGCTCCAGTCATGGACAGTTAAAACTTAAATGATAAAAAGTTGGTCATACTCCTACAGAAATTACCAATTTTTTCCACTTACCAGTGGAAAGAAATCATACAGAATGACCCAACTTTTTATCGTTTAAGTTTAAACTGTCCATGACTGGAGCACTATTCATGACTCGTGCCATTACCTTGACATTGACATTACTGTACCTAAATGTATTTAAATAATTATACAATAATTTTATCTTCTATATAATTATGTATTTACAAAAAAAAAGTAGTATATGTATGTAGTATATCAGTTATCTGGTTTCCATAGTATAAGCTCTGCTTAGTTTGGAATCAGATAACCGTGCGTGAAGAATGTCCCAGAATATTTATTTATACAATGCATGACTATCTTTTTAAAATAGGTTTTAAGCATTCTTCTAGCTGTAAGCATGCAGAACCTATCCTCTATTTCAAGAACCTGTTTTTCCCAGTTCTTTCGGTTTTTCAAAATATTTTTTTCATATGTTATTAATGTAATGAGATAAAAGGTAAAATATGTTACCTGGTCTACAGTCTTAGGCCCTCCCATATTCAACATAACAATAGCCGTCTTGGGTTTGACGGTGGCAGCCGTGCTGAATGCAGCAGCTGCACGAGGTAGCAACATGTTTGAGCGACCTGTTCATTAATAACCAAAAAAAAAATAATATTTTTTTAAATAAACCCACCACAAACTAAAACTAATGAGCATGATTGTACAGATTTCTTATTATTTTTTAAGTCATGTTATTAATGTATTTTTGTTCTTTATTTAGTAGGAAGGATGTAAAGTGAAAGAAATGTTATGTGAAATAAATCATGTTTCTCTGTTCTTTTCTTCTTGGCATCAAGATGAAATTTGGCATGCATTTAGCAAATAATATGGAGAAGAACATATAATAAAATGTATCTAAAGAATGCGGGTGAAACCGTGGGAAACAGCTAGTAAATTATAAATGAGAAAGTGAGTTTGGTAAGTACCTCTTGATAGCTCAATGGGGCAGGTACTGGTGATGAAATTTGGCAGGCAGATAAATCATAGTCTGGAGGCCTATCAAATAACATATAGGCTACTTTTTATCCCAGGTTCACAGGTAACGAAAGCTAGTCAGATATACACAACAAAGTGTATGACTATCTATAGGTTCCTGCCTAAATTTAGGCGTGAAACATAACAAATAATCACACGTGGATTTAAAATGTATATAAATACGTAAGAATTTGTGAAATAGGTCATACATTATTAAAATTACTGTATTCAGTAGAGGTTATTTGTGAAACTTTAAAACTAATTATTAACGTTCATAATGTAGATATTGCGCAAGGTAGTTATTTGCTAGAATATGTAATTTACATCTGTATAATTTAATGTAAATTTAGGTAAACAAACTTACGAATTGAAGATATCATATTGATAATTTCGGTTAAATTTGAAGTAACGAATATGCGAGAAAATAGATGAAGTTTTTAAATCACTGTTGTCTTATTTAATTACATTGGTAGAGTACAATCAATTTAATTTTTTTCTAAATAAATAAACGAGATCAAGAAAAATGTGCTATAGCAAAGCAACAACAAGGCAGACTGAATGAATGAAGTAATTTTTGAATGAGAATGATTTGAATATTTGATTGACAGACAAGGCCTATGTCTTTCATTCATTCTTGTCTCTCTCTAGATTAGAGTCAAAGACTACTCCTAAATATTTGAGTCAACTAGAGTAGTAGAAGATCACATAGTACTTTGTTATATATTTGAAGTAGAAGATGTTTCTTTCGACAACGCTGTGTGCGACGCGAAGCACTCCAAAAATAAAGATTTTTTCCTCGCCTTCCTGACAAAGAACACTGGAAGATATTGGCAATAAAATTCAAATGTGGCTTTTTTTTCGAGGAGTTAACACATTTGTCCGTATAATGTGTTTTCGTGTTATTTGAATCCAGCTTTATAACCATAGAGAATGATGTAATAACATAATGCCAATCTCACCACCAATCGAGAGTTACTAGTCTATGGCATATTTACATCAATCAATCAACGTCAAATTATTATTAATTTTGTGTGAAAGTCATTGGTGTAAATTTTCAACAACTATTTCATTTATTTTTTATCGAAATAAGATGACTTGTCGCAATGCGTCTCACGCTGGAAGTTGGTACACGGAGAACGGTAAGTTACGATTTATCTTTGTTGCTACAAAAATATTCGTAGTTCTAACAATAATATTTTTATTATGACAATTATAATTAAACTTCATTCTACTCTCAAACCAAAGTTCCGAGAAACAAAAATTATTCCTGATTTGATCCCTTGGTTATTGACTTTTATTTTAGTTGTCAATAGGTTGTTGACCTCTGAATACCCTCGGAGAATATCTAATGAATTGGAGATTGTATTTTTCATCACGGTATAAAATAACTCTATTTAGAATTCGGTAATATTATACTGTAATCCTGTGACCTACTTATCATGATTATAACCTCCTGGGTCAATGAGTGATCTGGAACCATCATTAGTACATGAGAATTATCCAGTAATAATAATTCAGTGCCTGTGAAATAGTTTACGAAAAGTAAACTAATGTCTACAAAAAATAATAATAAATAAATAAAAAAGCTCCTCATTTGATTTCTTTAGTTGATTGATGTAGATTAAACAGTTGATCAATTGACCTTTGTAGTAGGTGTACGTAACGAAGAACGAACTAACTTCGTTCAGAAATAATTTTCTTTGTGAACGGACCGGAAGTAGACCGCCCGCGAGTTGCCATGACAGCTATTTGAATTGATTAAACGTCAAAACCGTTGTCGATCGTAAACTCGTAAAGGCAAAAACGCAATTGTTTTGTTTATATTGTTGAAACATGACTGATAAAAATAAAAACTTTGCTGCTCCAACTGGAAAAGTATTCAAAACAACACGTCCATCAACTGTTTCCAATGCTAGTTCATCGCGGAGTAAAGTTCCGCCGACAATCAAAAAGGAGACCACAACTGTTCGCGCTCGACCGAAAATCAACAAGAATGCTACCTTATCTGGTGATGCGGATTTGACAATCTTGAAACAAGAAGGTTCCATGCCGGATTTCGATGGAGAATACCGCCAAATTGCGTATGCAAAGTTTTTACGCGGCATGTTGGAAGAGTGCTTATTTGATGATTTAATTGAGCGTGAGGAAACTCAGGTGGACGTACAAATGTCCCAACTAGCAGAGAGATTCCAGAACACCGTAGATCATTTAGATAAGACTAATAGGAGAATGAAAGATATATCGTTTATTGTTGAACAGAAAAGGTTTGTTGACTTGCTTGCTTTCATCTCATTTTACATGCTTACTACGTATGATCTATCTATGTTCTAAGTTTCATCCAAATCCTCAGTTCTTCATGCACAAACATCCTTTCACATATTTGTGATACAATTTATTGTGAAAGTAACTTTTATTGTTACTTCTTGTCTTTGAAGCAATTGCAATGGAAATCTACTAGCTGATAGTATATTTTTTGTCAGATGGTTGCCAAGCAGGCAGGCAGTCTACCTGAATGTAAGTGGTTACTGTCCCCGAACGCTATTTACAATGCCAGAGGTACTACCAATGTGTTGTCAACCTGTTACATTGCCAAGAAGGCAACTGGCTCTCAAGTGGAATTGCTGGCACCAGTAGGTGATTGGTGACAGATTTTCAACTTGAGGGTGGTAGCCAGCCAGATGGGTACTACAAAGTACCCTATCACAGTGCTATGGTTTCCTCAGTGTTTTCCTTCACCGAAAGCTCGACACTCATTGTAGTCTATGATTTATAGACAGACCGACATATGCATGAAACCTTTATTACTCTGAATTCTTAAATTCAACTATTTTCTCTGTCATACCTATAATACAAGATTATTAAACTGGTTTGTTTTAATTCCATAGCTTGGATATAGGCCTCTAATGAGTCTACTTCTCTCAAAATTTCTTCTATAATTCTTTCTAGGCTTTGTGTGCTTACCATCATCGGCCACATCATCATTGTGGTCTAACACAGGCCAAAACATAGTAAAAAAATAAATAATTGATACAGTCATACATAAATTACCAATATTTTCAGATTACTTAACCTCAAAAACCGCGACATGTTGCAATTCTGCGAAATATCTGACAATTCTGACGGACATGAAAAACTTGAAAAGCTAAACGCCACCGAAAAAGCGTGCCTCAATAAACTGGAAACAAGAAACATAGATTTTGGCTATGATAAGGACTCGGGACACAAACAACTATTAGATGCAGTGAATGATGCAATTGAGGGCTTGGAACAGATTAAAAAGCATTCCAAATTGGACCCGGATAAGTTTAAAGAACACGAGAGGTCTAAGAAGAGTCTAGAACAGTTGAATAAGGAACGTATTGATTGGCAAACTATGAGGGCCGATTTTGATGCAAAATTTCCTAATTTTAACGAGGCTCTTTTGAAAGAAGCTTCTATGAAGATTGCTAATATGATTACTCATGATGATGACGAATGATCTTTATTTTTCTTATTATATGTTTTATTATCATGAAGGATGTTTATTAAGGATTTAAACTTGATCACTGGTTCAAGTAGGTGCCACTATTTACTGATTTTTGGAGGGTATAGTAGGCCAAAAGGACATTCAAAGGGCAGTAGGATATCCCACTAATATTATAAATCTGAAAGTTTGTGATTAACTATGTTTGTTACTTCTTTACACTTAAATGGCTGGACCAATTTTGATGAAATTTGGTATGGAGGTAGCTGACATTCTAGATTAATACATAGGCTACTTTTTATACCTCGGGTTTATAAGATTTTTTGACTGGCTACTACCCTCTTTGAAAATCTGTTGCCAAGCACCTTCCGGTGTGTTCCGACAGCTGCGCTTGAGAACCAGTTCCATTCTAGGCTTTGTGTGCTTACCAGGCCAGGCCTATACATAATAAAAAATATAAATTTCAAGAAAATATCTACAAATTAGTTTTGCAGTTTAAACGTAAGCTGAAGATTGACTACCTATTTGATTAATGGAGCACTAAAATAGATATATTAATGTTTTAGATTCCGTTTATAAGTTTTTAACAGAGATTTATGCAAAAAAAAATTGTCTTAACATATTAACGTAATGCTTGGGGCTCTGTAGGATAATGATGCTGTATCTGCAGTATTTGGCCTAATATACCCAACCAAATTCATTGTCGCTTTCTGTATGTATTTATACGTCCAAATAACCATATAGTTGGTTCTTATTACAATGGAATACCTCATAAAATACAATAATAAAAAAAATACTAAATATTATACTGCATTTACAATTAAAATAGATTTTCTATTTATACATTAGAATATTTTCTTACTCTGCATTTTGTATTTCCATAATTCCCACTTACCATATTAACTACGGATTTTTATTACCTGAAAATAGGCTTGTGAGAGAAAGTTTGTGAGTATATGTTTGTTATTTCTTCACGCTCAAACGGCTGGACCAATTTTGATAAAATTTGGTATGGGGGTAGCTGACACCCTGGATTGACTTATAGGCTACTTTTATCTCTCGGGAACGCGGGTGAAACTGGGGGGCGATAAAATAGTGTTACATAAATATGTGAATACTGTGTAATTTTAATTTGCGAGCTTTAATTATGTTAATTTGATTAAAATTGATAATGTTTATAAAGTTGTTTTATTTATAACGAACTACCCTCATGTTGCCGAAGTACTGTCACAATATTTCTGGAAGCAAATACATCTACACAAGTGCTACATCTTGGGATACCTGAGATCTTTTCTGTGGCACTTCCTGGCAGAGCCACCATCACGGATCAGAATTCCAAGTCTGTCGCTATTTTGTCGCGTCCTGATTCAAAAGTTATAAGGGTTTAATATCAGATTTTGTCGCGCCCTGCCTGGTTCAAAAGTTATAAGGGTTTTTATATGGCACAGGCCATGTCTCCAGAACTAGAGCAATGCAAGTAAGGAATGCTATTAAATAAATTATTAAAGATCTGTTTGCTTCCAGAATCCAGGAAGTATGCTTCCTAGCAGGGCCACCTAAAAACCCTTATAGCTTGTAAACAAGGGCGCGACAAAATCTAATATTCAAGGACAAAATAGCGATAGACTCAATTAAAATCCGTGTTGGTGGCCCTACCACGAAGTGCCACACACTAAAGTAGCTGCAAACTACGAAAAAATCTGATATTTTATGACAAGTAATTTCATAGCCTGAATATTTACATATACTTAATTAATTACCTTACTATTTTCGTAACGCAGGCAGCGAATTATCCCGACAACTTGACCTATGGCTATCGAAGGCAGACTTGACACACGGCCCTGCGCGCGCTATAATCGCACCGTAAGTAAAAAAAAAAAAGTTAATTGTCTATAAGTTTAACCTTTTTTTTTTGTGTTGAAATACTGTAATAGGGTAGTTGACACTGTCAAAAATAAATGACCAAACACTAACCAATTCATGAAACATCTAAAAACACGTGGAAACAACAAATATGTTGTACATTTAATGCTTTTTATGATTTTTAATTACCAGTGGAACCACTAAGAGTAGATGATTTGATGCTGTGAAACTATGACGTCATAGTGTAATATTTCATACAAAATTCTATATAAACTATCGTTTTGACATTTATTAAAAAGTAGCTGATTTGATGTGTCAGTCAACTACCCTATTTTTGTTTTTCCTTTAGGCTAGTTGTGTCGTATGGCGCATAATAAAATATTTTTCTTTCTTTCTTTTCGGTGAAGGAAAACATCGTGAGGAAACCATAGCACGGTGGTAGGGTACTTTGTACTTAGTATCCGGGTGGCTACCACCCTCAAGTTGAAAATCTGTCGCCAAGCACCTTCCGGTGTGTTCCGACAGCTGCATTTGAGAGCTGCCTTCAAGGCTTTGTGGCTTTCTACATATATTGACCATATTGAGATTTTAGTCTTAAGATTTATTCCTACAATAATCAATATATCTATTCTATATATTAATAAAGCTATTGATTTCTAGCTGTTCCCCGCGGTTTCACTCGCGTTCTCGGCATAAAAAGTAGCCTATAACCTTCGTAGATAATGTAGCTTCCTATTAATAAAATATTTTTTCCAATCCGACTGGTAGATCCAGAGATTAGCGAGTTCAAACAAACTCTTCAGCTTTATTAGTACATATATAGATTTATATCCTGAGTGGTCCTTCTGTACTTACGATGTCAGAAGGCAGGCGGTCCACCTGATGGTAAGTGGTTACCGTCGCCATTTGCAATATCAGAGGTATTGCCAATACCTACATATACATTATTACTATTAATAATTGTATATTATCTACATTATACATTGTTTGACAGGCACGCGGGGTATTCTTACTGCGGCGCGTGCGCAGCGTTCGCATATAGACAAATCAGTCCGGTTGTTGTGTAAGTAGAAAATAATATTACCTACTGATTATTTTCTTCATCATATCAGCCGAAAGACGTCCACTGCTGGACAAAGGCCTCCCTCAAAGATCTCCACGATGGCCGGTCTTGCGCTCGCCGCATCCAGCGGTTTCCCGCGACCCTCACAAGATCGTCAGTCCACCTTGTGGGGGGCCTGCCCACGCTGCGTCTTCCGGTTCGTGGTCGCCACTCGAGAACCTTTCTGCCCCAGCGGCCGTCGGTTCTACGAGCGATGTGCCCCGCCCACTGCCACTTAAGTTTGGCAATTCTTCGGGCTATGTCGGTTACTTTGGTTTGCCTGCGATTATTTTATTAACTACTTATATTGTTATGTTTTAATCATTTGTATTTTTTTTTCTAAAAACTAAAAATTTATTTATATCATCAGTGACCACGGTGAGATTGTGGTCAAACACATAGTAAAAACAAGTTTCTGTCAAAAAAAATATTTTTGGTAGGTACAACCTTTTTTTGCCGACTGTACTTTTTTTGCACAGTTTCCAACTACTCGTTATGACGGTTCCAATGAGCCCAAACACGACGGGGTTGTGTCGTTTTATTGCGGAGTTCCATCTTCCAGCTCCAGCATCAGATCAGTTCCATGTATAATATTGCATCGTCACGCGATTTGCATATTCGTGCAAAATTTCAGCTCAATCGGAAACCGGAAAGTGGGCCAAATTTAACTTTCAAAATCCCATTATGACAATGGGACAGGTGAAATTAAATAAAAGCTTGTAAAAAATTGTTTAATTCTATGCATAATTAGGAGAATGGGACCTTGGTCATCAGACACAAAAGCTACCGTGGAAGACATAGGCAAACGCTTGGTCTTGGCCTCTGGGGACTTAAAAGCCAGTGACTTTTTCGCTTTTCGGTCAGCTAAGCCTGACTATTCAGCGGGGTAACGCCGCCAGCATCATGGGTACCATGGACAGTTTTGATGAGTTTTTATTTTACATATTATTTTACGTTTTTTATTTTTGTTTTTTGTACATATAGTTAGTTTTAGTTTAGTTTATATATTATTATAGTGTAGGTTTAGATTGATTAGGAATGTAAAACAATTATTATCTGAAATAAACAAAGGAATTAGGAGAATTATAAATAACCGAGGTTTTCTCCTTCGATTACAGTAAGCGGATCTTCATTTTAGGCCCCTCCCACCACGTGCGGCTCGGGGGCTGCGCCCTCTCCTCCTTAGACAAGTATCAGACTCCTCTCTACGATCTCATTATCGACAAACAGAGTGAGTGTCCTACTTATATTACTCGGGGATAATATAGCTTCCTTTAGTGAAATTATTGTAGCGACCTCTGTCAGCTACATAGTTCAGATACCGATGGGTAGATGGCGCTGCAACATATCAACACTATCTACATACAAATCTACATCAAAACCTACATCAAAACCTACATCGCGCTAGTGGAGTTTGTTCACGCATTCGGTTATATACAGAATTCCAACATCAACAGTTGGAGGGCGGTCCCCAGACACGATGACCCAGCCTGCAGGAAGATCTTCCCTTTTCAATGGAGGAATCATCCACTTTGTTCCTCCATGGTACTTTCAGAATCGGTTCAGTAACTCCAGAGATTATTATTATTAGTGTAGAATCAATATAAAGAGGTAGGTACAGCTTGTTTAGATGTAGGAGGTAATCTCTGGTGATAGGGAACTAATTTGTGTTTCATGATGCAGTTTACGCGGAACTGGAGGCGACGCGCCAGTTCGAGTGGATGGACGTACAGACGGACGAGGATGAACATTCGATTGAAATGCACCTGCCATATATAGCTAAAGTTATGGAAGAGTGAGTATATTTACATTTTAGGGCAGGCTTTAACAGGCAATCAGCGTCAAAGGTAAATTATCATTTTGGTACATTTTCCTAATAGTCGTTTGAAATCCATGAACAGAAGTAATACGTTAATAAAGTTATCAAGTACTTTTGACACTGACTGTAACATGGAAAAGGTAAAGGTTTTTTTGACAATAAATTCTAAATTTAAAAAAAAACATACTGATTGAAACGGCTTAAGGGTAAACGTTCGGTTGGAGCGCGAAATTCAAATTTTATCACGTTTTTTGCAAATTGCAGCTGAGTTATAGGTCGTAAGTTATCAACATGTTATTAGCGAGAAGAATGGTAGTATATTTACTGATTAATAACAAAAGAAATCATGAACATATTCCTCCAAGGTATATTACTGACATATACGACTATTTCACGAAAATGTTACTAATATACTTGGTTACTAATTTGTTGATGATTTCTTTTGTTATTAATCAGTAAATATACTACCATTCTTGTCGCAAATAACATGTTGATAACATACGACCTATAACTGAGCTGCAATTTGCAAAAAACGTGATAAAATTTGAATTTCGCGCTCCAACCGACGCCTCCACCTTAAGAGTCTAGTATTCCAGTGTTGGAGTTTTAATATTTAAACTCCTCGATATTTAAAAATCTACTTTCGACGATAGAGTATCTCCTTTTGCCTCACTTTTGTATTTCTTTCTCTTTTTTAGTAAGTATACATATTTTTATTTGTATTTACAGGTACAAGACTGGATTCACGATTATTCCAATATTAGTGGGGTCCCTTACACCTGAGAAGGAAGCCAAGTAAGTCCATCATGTTCTGTTGTCGCTGGATCGTATTAATTAATAGGGAACGAGATATGATTAAATATAATAATATGATAATGAGAGAACTGACCTGGGCTCATTTGAATAACTGCACCACATCACATCTGTGATCACCTGATTGAATAGGAGCACGGTGGTCTGCGACGAGTCGTCTAGTTCAGCGCTTCTTCTCTGTAGGTTTCTTATCGATGTAATCATGTCACAGCTTAGGTTCTTCTTAGATTTAAGACTTGAGATACGCATTAAACGGACCACGCACAGCGGCGGTTAAATCAAGCCTACTCGCAACGGCAAGTAGTTGACAGATACAGTCAAAAAAGGCCACAGGTGAGAAAATACAGAACATTATTATCTAACATACTAGATGGCGTTAACATGTGCATTAAAATGCATTTATTTATTCAGATTAATAACATGTAGGTAAAAATGTGATACAATAGGGATGATGACTGACATATTTTGTCTTTAGTTCCGAAATCAAAAAATAACGAAGATACAGTGCGTTAAAATTTCGCGTGACGTCACGTCTTAGTACACTTTTTACAGAGAGATGACGTCACAAGCCCCCACTCCTGAACTTTGATGCGACTTATCTTACTCTCCTACTGCTTCTTATATGAATGAGCTTATTAAAGCAAAAAAAAATGCATATTCCCTATTGGTTCTTTTTTGTAACTACATAGATACGGAGCAATCCTCGCTCCGTACCTGGCGGATCCTCAGAACCTGTTCGTGATATCGTCTGACTTCTGCCACTGGGGCTCCCGATTCCGCTACACGTGGCGGGACTCCTCCAGGGGGCAGATACACCAGAGCATCGAGTGGCTTGATAAACAGGTGAAGATAAATATATAGGTTTACTTTTCAATGAGAGCAAAATTTTCAGGGATTATTGGAGGTAGTATTATAACTTTTATTATGGGACTGAGGGTCGGTTGCTCGTACATTTTAGTTAAAGTTATAGTCAAATCTAACTTAACTATTACCATGCTTTGACCGTAGTCACTTTGACGACGACCGATCTCCCTCGGTCGATTAAAGTTACGGTTAATTAAATAGGTAATTTTAGTTAAAGGGACACGAGCAACCCAGTTTGCTTTCTTTCGGCGGTTAAAGTTAACTATAAGCGTAACCTAACTATAACCTTATAACCCTATGACCGCGCTTTATGCAACCGACCCTAAGTCTGAAATTAAAAAATAACTTGTAAAATTTTAATTTTCATACAAAAAAAAATTCGGTTCAGTCAAAATGTATGAAACGTTTGTTTTTTTTCAGTATTACCCATCATAAAATTTGTTCATATAAGTACGTACGTGTAGTACCAAAAAGCAGTGCAGGAGTTTTAGAAATAACCCTGTGTAGAAAAAAACTTAAAGAAACACAAATAATACCCTTTTTTACTATGTATAGGCCTGTGTTTGAACCCAATTTTACCGTGGTCAGTGATGATGTGGCCGATGGTGGTAAGCACACAAAGCCTAGAAGGGAACTGGCTCTCAAGTACAGCTGTCGGAACACACCGGAAGGTGTCAGGTACTACAAAGTACGCTAATATAAGTTTTCCTTCACCGAAAGCATGCTTCATTGTAGGATTCGAACCCGAGACCTTTGTCGCTATCATCGCCATAAATTTATTTTTTACTCTTTACAGGGTATGGACATAATAGAAAAATTGGACCCGCGCGCGTTCACGGAATATCTAAATAAATATGGCAACACCATATGTGGGAGACATCCCATTGGAGTGCTTTTGCAGGTAAATATTTGATACAAGCATTTATTAAGGCGACGATATACCAAAAATATTGATTCTAGATTCAGTTATTCTCTGCATTTATTGTTGCAAGAGATTTGTAAAAAATATATGTTAAACTAGGGAATAGGTATTTGAAGAGGAATAATATTAAAAAATCGTATAAAAAAAATTATGATTTTACTAGTCAGAAAAAAGACATGAATATGCCCCTTTTTAAAACTAAGAATGATTTTTTCTCATATTTGATTCATCCAAATAACTTGAAAATATTAACGTACATTGTGAGATCTAATAGAAAGGAAATAGTTTTCTTACTTTAAAAAAAGGGCTTAGTTTTTTTAAAATTATATAAAATCGTCTTTTTTACTAATAGTCTGCCTCCTGTCTCGCTTGTCCCCGTCAGCTTAGTAAGGGACAGAGACATTCGCGGAGAGCATCCTCTTAAGCGTTGTTGCCCGTATTTCTTAATTTCCCTAACATTTGATACCATGAATTCAGCACATGTTTCTGAACCTCTGCGTTAGAATTTTGCGTGAATTTTCATTAAATTGACATGAATTTGACTAATATTAGATGTGTTTTTATAAACAAAACTGACTTTGGCCGTAAACTTATCAATATCAATAACACAAGATAGAAATATAATAAGTTATTACTCTTTCTTTTTCAGGTGATATCAAAACTACAAAGTCAATCGAATTCGTCTCGTATGTCTCTTAAATTCCTTAAATACGCGCAATCGTCCCAATGTATGAACGCGCACGACTCCTCTGTGTCCTATGCGAGCGCTTCTCTTGTATTCGAATAGAATCATAAAATCTCAAATTAAATTAGTTAGCGAATTTAACAGGACAATAGGGAATACCTACGCATGTTTTTTATTGATTTAAAAAAGCTAATTCTTAAGAAACAGTAGAAAAAAGATATTTTTCGAATAACTATAAAAATAACCTAGATATAAGCCATCAAAGATTTATCTCTATCTCTTTCTAGCAAAACAGACAGACAGGGCATGTCGGATCTCTCTGTCTAATAGTTTAAAATGTTTATATCTTTCGTATTTCTTGGCCGATTTTAATTTCACTTTTTGACATGTTTTTTTACGGTATTTTCATATTTTTTTGAAAATGCGATAAAAAAATGCATGCATATACCCTATTGTTAGTGATAAAATCATGCATTATTAATGTTTTCAATTGATATACGAAATCTATATTAATATACATATAAAGAAGTAGGAAATGTTTGTAAGTTCGTATGTATGAGGTAATCTCCGGAGTTACTGGTGCGATTATAAAAATTCTTTCACTAATAGGAAGCTACATTATCCCCGAAGGTAACAGCCTACTTTTTATCTCAAAAACCGCAGAAAACAGTTAACTAATAAATATTATCACGCAGATGTATTTGAATTTTCGCTAACTAATTTAATTAGATTTTTATAGTTGTGTTCTTGATTAGGTATACAGTTGAGATGGTAGTATTTTATGGTAAAATCTTATATGGAAGAAGTAACTATATTCGAAAATAATATGTTTTCTTGTTGTTTTTTATGCGATTTCTCTCGAGGTTCGATTCCCATTCATGGTAGATATTTGTGTGGTTTTTTTATCCGGGTGTAATTATGCATAAAATATCTCCTTAGATTTATTTCTGTTTTACCTTTTAAACGGAAAGGGTCGATGAACTTAATATAAATGGTGTATGTATAGTTCTGAATGTATCTTTCCAAGGTTTAGAATTATAAATAACTTTTCGCGAAAATGATCTTAAAAATACCATTTTAGGTTTCTAAATAATGACCTCCATGCTCTTGTCAACAAACGAACTAATTTAATCTCACTGCATCTCTTTCTGAACAAACACATAAGAAAGGGACACAAGAAATCTAGTCGTGTCAAATTGATTCAACGTGAATTTAGCCTATCTTTATTGGTCACAAATATTCCCGTAAATGACATACTATACTAATTTGAGAGCTTTAAATATCTATCCTTTTTCAATAAAGTTTGTAAGAGTGTGTATTTGTGTAATTAAATTTAGTTTACTTACCTAATATCTTCTGGAAGTATGCACCCTAAAAATACGTACATATACGAGTATTATGTATTTTGTATACCTATTTGGGGTCACCCAATAATGATTAGAATAAAGACTAATATTTATGTAAAGCTTATGGAATATATAAAAAATGTGTACTTTTTAAAATAATAAATATACCTACTTAAAACTTTTACCGTGGGATTAAAAAAACAGTTGTTCCAAACATTCAGTCGAGTTGTATGAAAACAAAGAATGTGATAGGAAAAAGAAACTGACATAATATGTCTCGCAAATACTTAATTTGATACCAGTCCACATTTTTATTTCTTTTAGCTAAAAGCGGAGTCTACATTAACCCCCTTATTCATGACAGGTATTTAACTAAATCAGTGATATAGTGTCCCCCGTCTCACTCTTTCGATCACCATACGTCACGTGTCAGATAAGGACTGCGGAATTTTAACTAAATGACGTTTCGTAACTTTTTTATGAATAAGACTGTGTTTTTTAGAGAAAAAAATATATATTTAAAAATATACTTAGCAAAATTATAGTTTTAGTCGTAAAGGCTGAATCCATATCGAGATTGCATCGTTGGTCCCATGATAAAAGTTTTTCGTATCGATGGTACTTCCACTCCTAGCACTGCAGGTGAATATCCCTGTATTTCATTTCAATATAATACTAAGTTAAGTTTTTTTTATACCTTTTTATATTAAAACTACACTGTCTACGTATAATAGTCCAGGCAACTATTTCTTTGCTGTAATTCGAGTTAAATAATATGTAATAAAGGTAATAAAAATCCTGTATTCTCCATATCAGTGTAACATGAATATATAAGCTAAGCGCACATTTCATTCTTTTATGACGGAAAAATGTAATTGGATGTAAATATGTGTTTTGGATTTTACTATAAAAACTTTTGAAGGGACATGTCTTTTTTATAGTAAAATATATAATTTTGGTGCCGATTCCGTAACAATCTCACTATCTCTTTCTAACATACAAGAATATTTATAAAAAGTTTAGTCCTGTCAAAGTCCGATTTTACGCCTAGGCATGACTACTTCCCCATAGACGATAATAGCATAAACTTATCTGTCAGCTTTCAATACTTTCTATCCTTTTTCAATAATGTTTGTAAGAAAGAGATGTGAAGCGATTAAAAAATAGTTTAGTTTGTTAAAAACAGAATCGGCACAACTGTGTCACATCTATCCTATACACGCAATATATATGTAGATATTAGTGATTAAAGATGTATACTAAAAAATATGTGCTTTAGTAAACATTAAAAAATAGAAAAAAAAAACAAAAAAAATTATGTACCCAGGGTCGTATTTTTGTATAAATAGTTGAATAAAGAAAAAATGTAGCTGCTACTAAAGGTGAAAAGTGAATTTATCAAAAAAATGTATAATAAGATCTCATTAAATAAAAATATTAACTAATTTTGTGGACAACTCCAATCATTATTTATTAGAAATGTGTAATTTTCTTCAAAAAATTTTAATGCAAGACAAATGCTTTGGTTAGTGATTTTGACTTTTTCTAAAAAAACCTTGTATTTATTAAAATATAAACGGCAGGTTTATTCGGTCTCAAACAGCATTTATTTTGTGGAAAAAAATGTCTCAATTATACTTAATTTGCTACTCTGTTTTGTGTTTTATTTCTATATACGAATTGAACATAATATTAATTTTGAACGTTGGTCAACTTCCGATTATGGAATATTACTACCCTACTTTATCAAAAACTGGCCGACCCGTCAGACGTTCTACCCTCAGAATAAAAAAAAGCTGGGACCTACCCACATACAACTTCTACTATACACCTCCTACAATCTTCTGATATCCTAGTACTCGTTTTATAAACAGACAGATTTGACACATCTTGACAGTTTACTTCCGATTACGGAATATTACTACCCTACTTTATCAAAAACTAGTCGACCCGTCAGACGTTCTACCCTCAGAATAAAAAAAACTGGGACCTACCTACATACTACCTCTACTATAGACCTCCTTAAATCTTCTGATATCCTAGTACTCTTGTGTTAAGGAGCAAGTATATTCGCGTTAAAAAAATATGTTGTCACCTTTATTTGACACATCTTTGGGCTTATGGTATCCTGGTAGTTCCACAGCAAAATCTTTGTTATAAAATGCGTTTAAAATTTTATATTGACAACTTTATTTGACATGACCTCTTTGAACTTATGCTATCCTGGTAGTTCTGTAGCAAAATCTTTATAAAGCTTTTTAAATTTTATGTTGTCATCTTATTTGATACATCTATGAACTTATGCTATCCTGGTAGTTCCATAGCAAAATCTTTGTTATAAAGCGCGTTTAAAATTTTATATTGTAACCTTATTTGACACATCTTTGAACTTATGCTATCCTGGTAGTTTCGCAGCAGAATTTGTTGGTCCAGCCTAACCGTTCTTTTTTTCTATTTTAGGGGTTATCACTTTATGTGATTATGTCGCCCGTTCTTGAGCATGGCATGACATTATAGTCATTTTGTGTACAGTGTAATGTATAGAAAAATATAGATTACTGCGAACTTGAACTCCTAGTACAGGCGCCAAATCAATATCTTCGGTTAATTTCACCTCCTAACTACATTATGAAGATAATTTGTAATATCCGCTTATAAAGGCCGCTCTAGACACTATATTTTTTTCATCATAGTCAGTACTGAAATACTAAGTATGAAATACTTCTTCTATTTCCAAAGAGCATCTATATAAAAAACTAATTATAAAGAGTGAAAGACGGTAGGTTTGTCTTCCGTCTCCTTCAGCCATGTCACACTTACAATAATCTGTCAAATTGTTCGTAAAAATTCTCTCTAATTATAAATTTTAGTTTTTTTCACCACGGCAGAGATCAGAGAAATCTAAATGTGGCCTTGATACGCCCCAGGATCCTCGCTTCATCTATATTACATTTGTACAGATGCACAAGTGATTTTTGGATATCTTTATACAGTTGCAGAGGGGGTTCCAAAAATGGATTGGACAGTCGACTCCGAGGTAAAACCAGCTGTTGCTCTAACGAAAAAAGTATTCGATAAACACAAATCATGGTACAAAATGGATATAGATGGAGATTTTATAACAAAAAACTACTTTTATTCACCAAAGAAAAAAATCACAAAGATTAAAGTAAAGAAAAATGACTATAAGAAGTTTAAATCTTATAAAAAACCTGTACATAGTATAGTTTATATGGATTTTGTGGTAAAACCTGAATCTTTGCAATCCATCCACGAATTCATCGTGAAATTAACTGTTCAATTTTGTATTTCCTTTGTGTTTTTAATAATATTATACTATGGTTCTGCCTGTACTTTACCAGTTTATAAAACTGTAAGTCTGCCGGAACGTATTAATCTTGATGCTGTATTTTAAAACGTTTTTTTAATCCAATAATAAGTTAATAATGTTAAAAGTCGAAAGTGCTGCCATCTTTTTTGCAGGGAACATTAAGTTTGGTTTTAGATATAAAATGAAATGCTTATTAATGAAAAATATAAATTTTAATCAATGTTAGTTTTACATGCTCTTTTTAAAGTATTGCATAATATAAATAAATAATATAAATGAAAACAACGATAACAATCGAATTATTAAACAGATTTTATGAAAAGGTTTTAATAAAAGATTTTTCCCTCTGCATTTTAATGCGCCAATTATTACAATTTGGAATCAATTTGCAATTATAAAAATACTTTATAGAAATGTTTAAGTTGCCAGCTTTGCTTTATATTATTTGAATATGCATTTATATAAGTTTTTAATTATTTACTACATACTTTTAAGTATGTAGTAAATCTAGCACACGATCGATTCTTCATTTTTAAATTTCTTTACTGTAACAGATTTGAATTCTGTCTCGATAAGCAATGTCTGTATCTGGTTCAAAAGTCAAAAGAGGTTTTTTTAATATTCTGTAGATCATTCATTCATGAATTAGACAGAGCACCTAGCGAAGAACTGTTTGCTTCAAAATTAGTCTCAAAATATTAGTATTCAAATTTTTAATTAATACGTCGAAAAGCGGTTTAAATAATTATAAGAGTATTTTGGTGATATTTCCGAAACGACCAACCGAGAAACGGCATAAAAAACATTCCTCATCGACATTTTAAATATCCACAAAACTATATCAAAAATAAAGTCGATCGTGTGTTAGATCTACTATTGTGCCTTAAAATAAGATTTTTTTGAAATAAATAAATATCTTCAACTAAGTATAAGAAATAGGCAATATCATAACTGAGCACTGTGTACTCATGTTTTAATTTAACTAAGTCTAGCATCACACCTGCGGAAAGTTCAGAGCGGAAAGTTTCGTAACTAAACTATCGTTCGTAGTATTAGAATTACGTTCGGCTAATGTGCCATAGGTTACTTAAAAACACTGCGAACGGAAATTTTCCGCGCCGAACTTTCCGCAGATGTGACACTACACTAAAACACTCACTACTTACAGTCGGTACGTGAGTTGATGGTGAATTAGTAGGGATATTTTGGAACCAATATTATGGTTTTGTCAAATAGCGCCGCTAGAGGCGCTGTCATACAAAATATTTTATGATTACTCAATAAAATTTGATAGTGTGATCTTTCGTATTTATTTATTTACCAGAAAGTTTAACAAAATTGGATTCTTTTCGATTAAAATAAAATAAAAAAATAACATGTAACATTACACCCTTTCTGGTACATATTTAATAAAAAATAACAATTTTTCAATTTTAACTTGAATTTTAATAAGTATAAATGTCAAAACAAAATTACCGTTTTCTTTTAAAAAAATATATACAGTTTTTTTTTGTGTTAGAATTTCATTTATATAATAATCACGTCCCGCCTTGGCTCGTGGATGGACAATCTGTAAATAAAAAATGTAAGTACATACATAAACCTTGACAAATAGATAATTTTTGAGTGTCTATCTTAATAGATAAATAATTTTCTAATTTATTTTTCGTTCTTTAATTCTTTTTCTGAAATAAAAGTAGCCTAAGTTACTCCTATCACATAAGCCAATGAAAGTTCCGTCAAAATCGGTTCAGAGATAAGTCGGAAACTTTCAAATGTTGTTTTTTTGATTTAAGTACCTAGATACTTTCATAAAAAACTGTAATTTTAACATTATCAAAATAATCAAAATCAAAACTCATTTATTCAGTTTAGGCCCTAATAAGGCACTTATGAATGTCAACAGTTACAGTGTTACAATAGACTCTACTACCGGTTCCACATACACTTGAACTGAGAAGACTCCGGCAAGAAACATTACAAAGAGACACTTCAATAATTTATATGGAGTCATTTTATTTTAATTGGTACTTAGTAACATAAATTATATGTATCTTCCAAATTGTAGTTTGTATATTGTATTAGCCTGTCTTCCGCCCCGCGGTTTCACCCGCGACTCCTCAGGGATTGAAACTCCTGTCTTAGCGAATACCTACGTAATAGCTATCTGTATGCCAAATTTCAGCTCAATCCATCCAGTGGTTTGAGCTGATTGATCACTTTTGGTTGGACCCACGTGGCAGACTATAGTCTAACTCTAAAGGCTATCAGGGGACTTTGGTGCCCCAGCAGTATGGGCGTTAGTTATGGATAATGATGATAATTACCTGTTGTCCCCACACTTTCGTCCTGAAAAATAAAAAAAATACATGTAGAAATCTCACTTTATGAAAGACTTGAGGCATTAGCAATAAGGAGATTTGTTCAAAAAAATACTTTTAATAAAAAATAGAACCGACTTTAAAACACTAAAAAGCATAAAATAACCATGTAGGAACTCTAATCGACCTGACACTGTTTTGAAGTCAGCGGTACCAAGATACACCTTCGCTGACTACAAAACAATGTCAGGCATTCAAGAGTGTAGATAAAATTAATTTGAATTTGACATAATATCCAGAGACTGACCTGTCTAACTACCCTCGTCCGTTGGACTGTCATGCTCTGCTGGGGCACGGTACAATCGGGCTGGACCCCCAATGCGTCGTATATCTCGCGGAGAATTAACAGCATTGTATCTTCAGATTCCCTGTGAAAAAGTATATTAAATAAATAAATATCCTGGGACATTCTTCACACATGGTTAACTGATCCCAAACTAAGCAGAGCTTGTACTATGGACTACCAGATAACTGATATACTACTTTTTTAAAAATAACTAGCTGCTCCCCACGGTTTCACTCGCGTTCCCGGGATAAAAGGTAGCCTATAACCTTCGGGGATAATATAGCTTCCTATTAGTGAAAGATTTTTTCAAATTTTTTCAAGCATTCAAACAAACTAGTCAGCTTTATTATTAGTATCGATAGATAAGTTAAAATTAAATGAGTTTTTTATGGACAAGCTTTTCTTTTCAGACCTTGATACCTTATTATTGTATTGTCATAGGAGTTACATATGTGTACCAAATTTAAGATCATATGGACACTGGCATGGCGATTGTCTATCTCCCGCGTAATAGGAATTCCGAAATCGTCTTAAAATGTTGATAATGGTGCCGATTCTGTTGTTTTCGAACTTAACTAATATTAGAAAAGTCACCTCTCTTTCATTTCAACCTTATTGAAAAAAGATAGAACATTTTTAATGCTGTCAGTTTAATCCATACCGTCGTAATGTACGGGTAAATAGTCGTGACCAATAAAGATCGCGCTTAAATTCACGTTGAAATGTGTGATCGGATTAAACTGACAGGACTAAAATATCTTGCATCCCTTTCTTATATTTACTATTAGAAAGAGATATAGGTAGTGAGATTAAATTTATTTAGTTCGTAAACAACAGAATTAACACCATTGTCTATCGTTTTTGATTCCGATGACTAATTTCAAATGATTAATTAATATGAGAATATAAGAGAATATATATGTAGTTACAATCGCAGTTTAGTTGTTGTGCACCTAACATAGACAATACCAAAATTATAAGATGATTACGAGAGCCATCGGAATCAAGTTACACAATCGCCCTGCGGGAAGTGGATTCAAATTGCCTTGCCATTTTCGACCGAAACATACTAACAAATGAAATTAAATAAATCTTTGTAATTACACCCAAATTCAGGACAAATAGACAAACAACTTTGAATACTTACCAGTAGCCAACATGGCTGCTCATAGCGAATAGATATTCATTGATCATTTCCAATGGCGCTTCTTGCAGCACGTAGTCTATCCGCCGGCCGTCGTTCAGCCTACCCAGCATTTCTGGTGTTGCCTGGAGGAAATAACATTGATTATTGCCAGTTGAAAGTAAATTTACAGCCTAAAAAGAATTAAAATGGTAGAAGCTTTCGATCAACAATACCATAGATTTCGGGTCGGCGCAAAAAAAATACGTCTCGGTAAATAACAGCTCACTTGAGAGGTGAGCTCTTATTTTGTTTAGTTCGAATGATCGTAAGTATTAGATAATATTTTGAAGATTTGTGACTTTATTTCTAGGTGTTATGGTTGTAATTAGGTTGAACTTAAAACTGTTTTAAATTCTCTCAGTTTGTTAGTAAACTGCTGTAAAAGTATATATTCACGCGGACAGCATTTAGCTTGGATTTTGTACGTGACCCGATATCTATTATATTGTTGATCGAAGGTAGAAGCTAAACAAATATTGGCAGTTCCCTCAAATGAATATTATGCCAATAGGATAGTTTTCTGACATATCAAATAAGCTACTTTTTAATAAATGTCAAAACGATAGTTTATATGGAATTTTGTATGAAATACTACTACAATGACGTCATAGTTTGACAGCATCGAATGATCTTAGTGGTTCTACTGGTAATTAAAAATCATGTGTTAAATGCACAACATATTTGTTGTTTCCACGTGTTTTTACATGTTTTATGCATTGATTAGTGTTTGGTCATTTATTTTTGACACTGTCAACAAGCCTATAAACTGTTTGAGAGGCATATTTCTGTCTCGCGTTCATCCAAGTTTTAGAAAGAGATATCTATAGATAAGCGAGTATTTTTCATTTGTACAGAATCAATGGTTTCAGTTTTAACAATAATTACTTACCAATTTAGTGTTATTGATTTCATCTTTATCATCTTCGTTTAATTGTTCTTTCTCCAATTCTTCTTCGACCACCTGTTAAGTGTATATTATTATTATTACTACACTATTTACGTTGTAGCTTGGTGCTGATGACAGTAGCCAGGGAGATATGAAAATTAGCTTTTTAATATATAAAAAGCTTGACTAATAGGAAGCTACATTATCCCCGAAGGTTATAGGCTACTTTTTATCCTAGGGACGCGAGTGAAACCGCGGGGAACAGCTAGTATAGTATAATGACAAAAGAAAACAATCTAAATGGAGTCATTGCAAAAGGTTCCTCGTAAAATCCGTGACAGCCCTGGGGACGGCGGCGGCGTGGCGTAGGGTTGTCCACAAATTGACATCTATTCTATTCTATTGACACTTTCCATCTTACGTTTTATTTTCGTGCGTGAAGTGTACCTAATCAAGATTTCTTTCTGTTAGGACTGATGAAAAGTGGAGGAAGCATGGGACGTATTAAAATTGTATAAGTTTACATATTTTTTTTGTACAATAAAGTCGGAAAACAAAACAAGTCTATGATTCAGTTTGTATAGATTCAGATGAACCATATTGCAATATCAAATGGTTCAATCTTTAACTACTGTCACCCACACCACGTTACAACATAAATGGTATAACTGTCCCCTGCGACAACAAAAGCTTTCATACCTTCTCCAATTGACCGTCGTTAGGCGGTGGCTGTGCCTTCCATTTGTTCCAAGTTGTCCTTAAAGACTCAATCAACTTCTGTTTTAAATCAGCACCAACACGCGCCATTGTGTCTTTCAATTCTGTTATAAAAATGGATCAATAATGTACACCATGAATAATAGTGGGCAAAAGTTGGAACCCTGTGGAACCCAAAAGTATTTAAAACATGATTTTTGCTAATTGACATAAAATATTCTTAATAAGGTATCTTATCTGTTAAGAACCTTGATAGTGCAATCAACATGTAGCCGCATTTCTTTCTTCTTAGATTTTTAAGGAAAATATTATGATTGACCTAGTCAAAAGCCTTTGAAAAATCTTATACTGTATTTTTCAGTATAACTTAAGTAGATTAATAACAATCATACAAGCACAGATTCAAGGACCTAACAACCTTAGAATGACCTCTAAGTTAAGTTATCTGAATACAAATGTTATTTTAAAACAGTACTTACCTAAATGCATTCGTTTCCTTCCCTTATGGTGTGGAATGAGGGACGGCTTAACATCTCTCAGTTGTGAATTAATCAGGGGTTCGATCCTGAAAACGGATTATAAGTCAGACAAAAAATATGATTATTAAAATATTTTTCATGAATAATATTTGGAGGCAGAGATAAACTACGATAACGAGAGCTTCTCCACATTACTGTTTCAATGTGTGTAGTCACATCCTTACGAAAGAGTTTGTATGTAGTTGTAAGTATTCGTCCAGTAGCAGGCCGCACAAATCGGTGGAACACTAAAATATCTCAGGTGATTTTAGTCTCTATAACAATGCATTAGAGTTGTGTCACTAGTAGATCGAGTTCCACAGATTAGTTCCGAACAATAAAAAAATAATGTGTCAAACACAGACATTTTTTTTTTACTTTAACTACCTAAAAATTATTTTAAACGTTTCCAATATGAAATTTGGACGTTGTTTTGCGTTTACTTTATGTCGTTATGACAAAAGCGCTGAGAATTTCGACAAAGAAAAAAAAATCCGAATTTGGTGTAGAGGTAAATACTTATTTTATCTGTCGTGATTGATTAATCCGTCGTGGCACACTAGCGACCCTAGCGGTCCTAGGAAGTAAACAAATAAGCGTTCCACGGATTTGTTCTTTCGATACCTATCTGTACTATATTCATTACCCAGGCAGGCGGCGCTGACAAATAAAAAACAAATGAAAATCTAGGAAAGTCGTGAAAAGCAACTCTTTTGCAGGCGAATCTTGTCCTTATTGACTTTAAAAACGTTATTATTATAATTCTTATATTTTCCTGTCAAGGTTGAAATTTAAATAACATTTAAAAATAATAAAAGCGTAACGGAAACTACTTGTTATAAACAAAAGCCATATTCTGTGGCAGGCCGTCTTCAGTATCTCACTTATTACCAGATTTGTTGGTCAACTAATCATAACTAGCGACCGCAACACGACGCACGTGACATTGTCATACAGTACGTCAGTGCAGCGACATACTAATCATAATGAGCGATTAATGACGCCGCTAGTCGACCAACTAATCCTTGCATTTATTTTTGTTTGACGACCGTATCAGTAAGCACACATGCGTTGTGAGTCTATAAATACTTTCACAAATACATTTCAAACGTTCACAAAATCATTTTGAGGGACATGTTATCGTAGTTAATCTCTAAGTATAAGTTTTAAGGTAAGATTTCTTACCTGTAAGCGATAGGGTCGTACGGATGGAATATGTTGAAGAAATTTCTGCACGTCGGCAGAGAGAACTCCATGCCAAGAGACTCAACGCCTCTTATGCATTCAAATATTGCTGGAAATAAAGATGGCGTATTCATGAACAGCTTTCTATATGATACAAGTTGTTTCCTGCGTTCCTGGGATAAAAAAGCAACCTAGATAATGTAGCTTCCTATTAGTGAAAGATAAAAATTACAATTAGTGTCTGTTTGTCATCATGAGACAGTTGGGATATTTTTTCTAAAAAGTCAAGTAAGGCGATGATAGCTCAGTGGTAGTGATGTCGGATGCCGCGACGAAGGTCTTGGGTTCGAATCTTACAATGAGCTTGAGCTTTCGGTGAAGGAAAACATCGTGAGTAAACCATAGTACGGTGGTAGGGTACTTTGTAGTACCCGCCTGGCTGGCTACCACCCTCAAGTTGAAAATCTGTCGCCAAGTACCTACCGGTGTGTTCCGGCAATTGCACTTGAGAGCCAGTCGCCTTCTCGGCAACAAATTGGCAATACCTCTGTTGTTGCAAATAGCGATAAGCGACTGTAACCACTTACCATCAGGTAGACCGCCAGCAGTGACAAGGAACCTTCTGACATAAACAAAAAATATCGCGGAGCCGGGTAGGGGGTAGGAAATCAACTCACCAATAGGGCTGCCAAGGGCATACATAGCAGATGGGGAGAAGTTCAGTATGGGGTACTTGACGCACGGATGTCCGGTACTGGCTGAACTGGTCACGTAGTTCTTCTCGGCACATTTACTATTGCTTTGTTCCTGAATAACAAAAATACACTCTAACACACGGTTCGGAAGGTTGATTTTAAAAGAGCCGATAATTATAGCTCTTTTAACAAAAAAAAGTAAAAACCTCGATTGCTGCCGAAAAGTTGATAATTACATTTTAAATCTTTACTCGATACCTATTCTTTGGTTTCACCGCAGTCGGTTAAAAAGGAAAGAGAAAACTCGCGCACCGAAGGTTCTGTCCAGCCAGGCGGCGCTGACAAATAAAAAAAAAATGAAAATCTAGGAAAGTCGTGAAAAGCAACTCTTTTGCAGGCGAATCTTGTCCTTATTGACTTTAAAAACGTTATTATTATAATTCTTATATTTTCCTGTCAAGGTTGAAATTTAAATAACATTTAAAAATAATAAAAGCGTAACGGAAACTACTTGTTATAAACAGAACCAACCAGCTAACCAACAGAATTGTTGGGCCAAATACGGTCAGCGACGCCAGACTGGTTAATCGGATTGAAGGATCACTAATAGAGGATATCCAATCGCAAATGTATAAATAATCGCAGAATATTGCTTATCAAAGTAGTAAAAACTTTAAATAAAACTATGCAACTTGTTAACCCCTAAAGGGGTTGAAAATAACGTACAGAATCCATGATCTACTTGAAAAACTTGGGGGATCAAAAATGGCGTACAAAATTTTTAGTAGCGTTTTAGTTTTCGTTATGACCCCGAATTGACGTACAGTATATGACACAACTTAGATGAAGCATCGGCTAAATTCGTAAAATCGATCATTCCCGAAAAGGGTGCGCCTACAACATTCATTACTCATGTTTATTAGTACTTTAGGTGAAAATGATCTTGTTGAACGTTGAATGGCGCGATAATGAATGGTTTTTATTAGTTGTGTAAATCGGAAGTGAAGTGTACGTAAACGATTTGCCGATGCTACATCTAAGTTGTGTCATACTGTACAAATACTGAGGTATAGACAGACCGCTTACCACGGGTATCTGGTGACATAGTAGATCATATAATATGACGCTGCCCAGTGAATGACCGCCCAGCGACACTCCGCCGTTAAAACTCGGATTTCTCTTCTTGAACAGATTGTAAATACGATTCAACTCGTTACACACAGTGTTTAAGATAGTCTGTGGAGAGAAAAAATAAGATTATTAGAGCTTTTCAAACAACTTATCTGGTAGATATATTAACAGGCTATAATTCTGTTTATATAGAAAAAAAAATTAGTTTATGAAACATAATAGGGGTAATTAAAACACGAGTGTGAGTTTAAAAGCCGATCTGTGGGCGAAGTTTATCACACGAGTGTTTTTAATAGTATCACACGAGTATTATAATAGTATCACACGAGTGTTTTAATATCTAATTATGTGCAGTTCCATACACTACTGATATGTATTATGATCTAAAGTAATGTTATGATGCAAATTGCAGGTAAAAAATCTAATAACTGAGATAACAAAAAGAAAAATATTTTATTCACGTTATCACGTGACCGCAAATAGGGCCTGACGTCACGTTCCTCTAAACAAATTTTTTTGCTAAGAACAAAGAAAATACTAATCTCTGGCTAAGAAACAAGGTTTGCGGACACAATATCATGCATATATAGAACGATCTTGTTGTTAGGACGGTCGTAATGTCATAGCGACGTTATGACAGAAATGAGCATTATAGCGGGAACAAAATTAATTTTAAGGCATTTTAACTAATTATACGAGTGACTTTTTTAAATATATTTTTTTAGATATACTTATTTCATAAAATAAAAATATAAAAAAAATCTACACCCCCAACTTGCCACAAATACTTTCATCATACACTAGTACATCACCAACACCCCAAAAAGCAACTTGTGGCAGCCACCGCCGCGTGCGGCAGCCACCGCCGCGTGTGGCAGCCACTCACCTGACAGAACACGGGGCTGGTGTAGAACAGCACATCGAGCACGGTGTCGTTGGTGAAGTTCCTCAGACGCGGGATGCTGTCGAGTGTTACCTGCGCGAGGCGACGGTCCACGCCCGTCTCGCCCGAGTGGAGCGTCGCGTGCCATGATATAGGGAGCACCTACCAACAACAATATATTCAATAACTTTTAATTTAATCTCACTATATCTCTTTCTAATAGTAAATATAAGAAAGGGATGCTAGATATTTTAGTCCTGTCAGTTTAATCCGATCACACATTTCAACGTGAATTTAAGCGCGATCTTTATTGGTCACGACTATTTACCCGTACATTACGACGGTATGGATTAAACTGACAGCATTAAAAATGTTCTATCTTTTTTCAATAAGGTTAAAATGAAAGAGAGGTGACTTGTCTAATATTAGTTAAGTTCGTAAACAACAGAATCAGCACCAGTGTGTCTGGGGGGGCTAAAACGGCCGCTCGAGCAATATTGCTATGCAATTCATATATCGAATTTATAGCAGAGCCAAATGTTTTTTGGTGGTAATGCAAATCATTTTAATCAATTAATTTATAATTTAGACAAATTACTCCATAATACGAGCGGCCGTTATAGCCCGCCAGATCATGAACTAGCGATATTTAAGGTACTAATATTTAACAATAATTCTTAAAGTAATAGACATACAGCCGTAAATTGAATGTTGTATTGTAGCTTAGCTCAAAATCTATTGATTTAGTATAAAAAGAAGAAGGGCTGTTTTTGCAGTAATTTACAATAATTTGTCGAATAGCATATTTTTTTTGGAGTTTAATATTTTTTTCAGTTACGAAAAAAAAAAGTTTAGGACATACCTCAACTCTGTTAACAGTTCCGTTGTCATACGAGTTCCTGTAATGTGACTGCAAAAGCTGAAGACTGGTCGCTCGGAAATCTTCCACTATAATACAGACAAAACATAGCATATTACAAGCTTTTATTTACCTGTCCCGATGTTTGTCATGGAATCTTGCAAGTTCTATTTGACCCACTTACCGGTTTCCGATTGAGCTGAAATTTTGCATGCACATGTATATCGCGTGACAATGCAATATTATGATGACATGGAACTGATCTGATGCTGGAGCTGGAAGATGGAACTCCGCAATAAAACGACACAAACCCGTCGTGTTTGGGCTCATTGGAACCGTCTCAACGAGTAGTTGAAGACTGTCCAAAAAGTACAGTCGGCAATAAAAGTTTGTATCAAAAATGATTTTTTTGACAGAAACTTTTTTTTTTAATAATTTTTTCACGACCTTGTTCTGGACACCACTCGAGTCTATTATAGTAGTATATCTCACGAGAACTAAGAAGTTATGCTGTATAGTTGAGGAGTCGCTATGGCCACCTTCCAGCTCCATCATCAGACCAGGTCCATGGTATCATATTATTGATTACTAGCTGTTCCCCGCGGTTCTACTCTCGTTACCGGGATAAAAAGTAGCCTGTAACCTTCGGGAATAATGTAGCTTCCTATTAGTGAAAGAATGTTTATAATCGGACCCGTAACTTCGGAGATTAGCGCGTTCAAACAAACAAACTCCTCAGCTTTATTATTAGTATAGATATGAAGATGCCAACAATAGATAAAGGACGATAAAATAACCGAAAAAAATAAATAAAATCTGGTTATGATAAAAACACACAATAAATAATAAAAACTAATTATCAATATTGGGTTTTTTGACTTAACCGATTTATTAACGCAGCTCAAAACACTCATCGACTTCATAACCAGTTTCTCTTTAACCGATTTTTTGTTTTAACCGGTTTTTTTATTTTACCAGTTTTGTCAATTAACCGGTTTTTAATTTAACCGGTTCTAATGACTCACCGACTTCCTCGACGTTACGGAAGCGCATATCGCAAGCGGAACCGACCCCGTGACACAGCAGCAGCAGGTGATCGATGCTCGACGGCTCCGGGTCTTCGATCTCCGACTCATCACAACCACGCCGGACGACACGCGGCCGAGATGTTGATTGCTTTAAACAAATGCATAGTATACTAGATAGAACCTTAATTCTTTTTGTCTGTGTTCGACCACAATCTCACCGTGGTCAGTGATGATGTGGCCGATGGTGATAAGCATACAAAGCCTAGAAGACAACTGGCTCTCAAGTGCAGTTGTTTGAACAAGACAGATTCAACATGTGTCTAGAAGCCAAAAAGGCGGGTACTACACAGGCACATATGAATTATCAGACTAATGTATTACATACTAGATTTCGCCCCGCGGTTTCACCCACGTTCCCGAGGGATCTTATGTTTTCCCGGGATATAACGTATCCTATGTGTTATATACGTTATAAAGTCAGTGTTCCAAATTTCATCCAAATCCGTTCAGTAGTTTTTGCGTGAAAGAGTAACAAACATTCATCCATACTCACAAACTTACCAACTTTCGCATTTATAATATTAGTAGGATTATCAATCTACAGAAATAAAGCTGTAGTCAAACTAACACTCTTCTCCTTCTGAAATCTATACTCGCCCGCGCCGTGAACGAGCAGAAGGAGATGGTCGATTCTCTCGACCGAGTCGCGGGATACCTTTATCTTGGGCGGGTTGCGGTATACGCGCTTGCCGAATGTGAACAGCTGTTGGTTAGGATTTATCGGGATTAGGAGTAATCGGGACTAGGATTAATTGGAACTAGGATTAATTGAGACTAGGATTTATTGGGACTAGGATTAATTAGGACTGGGATTAATTGTTGTTAGAATTAATTAGGATAAGGACAGTGCCGGTTTTAGCTCTACCAGCACCCTGGGCGAGATGTGATAACCGCCCCCCCCCCCTTCTCCCGCCAACAAAAGGGATTTTAAGCCATTATAGCCATTTTATCTTTAGAATTGACAATTTATTTAGACTCGAGATAGCAGGACTCGCTCATGAGCGACCGGAAATAAAGGTGGGCCTGGCGCCCCTTTACATCTGGCGCCCTGGGCGATCGCCCTACCGCGCCCTACCCTAACGCCGGTACTGGATAAGGATTCCCCAGTATATCTTAATCTCAATGCGCGAGTAGTACCCGGGGCAAGGATTAGTATATGGTCTCTGTCCTGGGTGTCGCTAGCGTCCATAGTTTACCATCAGGCGGGCCGTAATCTTGTTTGCCGACGTTGTTGTAAAAAAAAAAAGTTTGTAATCAACAGAATCAGGAGCAATGTTAATGATGCAAACTTACCGGCGGCGAGCTGAAGGCGTCAGTGGTCCCGCTGTGAAGGAAGTGCACCATCACCGTCGGACCGTGCATCACCACCAGCTCATTGTCCGGTAGCACTAGCCGTCTGTGCCATTCGCCTGTCGTTAGACCGTGACGATATTCATCCTGTGGACATAAGCTCGTTTTAACACATATCTCTTCTTTTTGACGTTGCGTTTTCGTGTATTTTGAGTTTTATTGAATACTAGCTGTTACGGTTCCACTCGCGTTCCCGGGATAAAAAGTAGCCTATAACCTCTGGGGATAATGTAGCATGCTATTAGTGAAATAATTTTCAAATCGGACCAGTAACTCTGGGGATTAACGCGTTCAAACAATATCTTCAGCTTTATTATTAGTATTTTTAATTATCGGTGGTATGTTGTTCAATAACAATAACATAAATTTAAAAAAGAAAGATCCACAAAAAAAAAAATGTAGCCTTGCTGAGTTTCTTGCCGGAGTCTTCTCAGTTCAAGTGTATTCCGAACCGGTGGTAGAGTCTATTGTAATGTTTGTAACTATTGACGTTCATAAGTGCCTTACCAGGGCCTAAATTGAATAAATGAGTTTTTGATTTTGATTTTGAATACAGATGATTACGTGTATAGGTGTTTTTTTCAAGTTGTCTCAAGAAGTCCGTGAAAAATTTTAGTAGAACGGCTACCATTGTATTACGATTTGACATGATTTGAACTTTACTAGAACTTAGAAACATGACGAGAATTTAATACATGAAGAATTTAAAAATACCTACATTGCTCAACTTGACACTGGCAAATTTCACTAAGTGTGATGCCAAAAATAAAAATAAAAAAAACACATTTCTTTCAGATGACCGTGTGTGATGTCACAGGGTATCTAATAATGTATTCTGTGATTATTCGCCTGCTTGAGGCAGTTAAAACATGCCATAGACTGACCTCAAGAATATTAGCAACTTCTTCCCTGTAAGGTACATATCTTGCGTCAGTTGTACCTTTGTAGAACCAACTGCATCTGCAAAAGGCCCAAGAAATGTCCGTTAGAAGACATGCCATTATCCGGTAGAGATAAATTACGATAACATGGCGCGCCCCTCCACATTACTGTTTCAATGTGTGTAGTCACATCCTTACGAAAGAGTTTGTATGTAGTTGTAAGTATTCGTGTTCAGTAGCAGGCCGTCGTCAGATTCCGCCTCGCGCTTTCATCTACTCCTTTTCCCTATTTTAGCATGGTTTGGAAAAAATCATAATTTTCAGTTGTTTTTTACTACGTAAGTATAGGTCTGTGTTTGACCATAATCTCACCGTGGTCAGTGATGATGTGGCCGATGATGGTAAACACACAAAGCCTAGAAAGGAACTGGCTCTCAAATGCAGCTGTCGGAATACACCGGTAGGTGCTTGGCGAAAGATTTTCAACTTGAGGGTGGTAGCCAGCCAGGCGGGTACTACAAAGTACCGTGCTATGGTTTCCTCACGATGTTTTCCTTCACCGAAAGCTTGAGCTTTCAGGTCAAGAAAAACATCGTCTCGGCATTCGACGTCACTACCGTCGCTATCATCGCCGCAGATACCATTAATTTCAATTTTAAAACTAATTTCAAATCAAATAGTTTTAATAGCACAGCAGCGTTTATTCGCTCGAAGAGCAGTTCGACTGGGGAAGTACCTCCACCTTGCAGAATTCCGCACCCAAATAACTTAACGTTGCGTTCTTGCGCGTGAGCAGAGCACGATCGCCAGAGCTTATCAGGGAGGGGGAAAGGTCGGCAACGCGCGAGTGATACCCGGGATTTCCATAGGCTACAGTAACCACTTAGCATCAGGTGGGCAGTAAACTTGTTATAAAGACCTTGGTACTTAAACTTTAGAGTTTAAATTTGCTTACCTTCTGACGTTAGTAGGTTTATCAATCCAATACACAGGGATCCTGAGCCGACCTTTAACGTTGACGTCATACCTTCCACCATCTGTAGCCACCACGGTATGTTCATCTAAATCCGCTGTAATTAACAATTTCACATCACTAAACGTATAACCAATGATTAAAAATATTGGAAAGAGTTCCATAAACAAAAAAATACACTTGGGAGCCAGTAATTGCCATCTCGGCATTGTAACAGTAACAGGTCGGCAACACATTGGCAATACCTCTAGTATTGCAAATGGCGATAGGCGACGGTAGGTACCCACTTACCATCAGGTGGACCGCCTGCATGTCAACCATCTGACATAATAAAAAGACTTAGGAACATAGAATTTAATTTTTCGAATTGGACCAGTAACATGCACTAGCACGTTCAAAGAAACAAAGAAACTCTTCAGTTTTACACCAGCTTTACAAGGTGTGTCTAAATAAATTTAATTCTTTCTTTTATACAAAGTTACGCGTGAAAAATCAATCATTGCCTTTGCTACCGCGGATTCTGGTAAAAAAAGAAGCCTCCAGGTAAATAAAACAGTTAAAGAACTCACGGCTAATAAAGGCGTCTTCCAGGGCCTTAGAGTCGGCTACAGAAAATCCCCTCCAGATAGAGTTGTCTTCAACATCGACCCGGTAGAACCAGTGGTGTTTGACCGGCACGTATTCTATTGTTGGTCGGTTCTGAAAACATTTACAATTAAATCAGGAGGATCATATAGACAGCAGTGGGGTGAAATTATGGCGAGGGTAAGCCGTTCAAAAAACACCGATAATTTTAAAATTACAGTAGGATATTTTAAGCATGATAAAAGTGGCCTTGAAATGATGAAAATGTGGGACTGGGATTCCTAAAAAGTAAGCCGATGGGAATCGGCTTGTATGGCCCCTTCACCACTGATAGACAGAAAGAATAAAATAGATCGAGTTTAACTTTCAAATCAGCTGTAAGGGTTGCGAAATACGATCTTTATGGGTCATGTTGTAGTACCTTCGATTTTATTAAAGGAGGATAACTAGACATTTGGTTCGGACTGTACGTTTTCAGAGCTCTTCGTATGATTTGACACATATTATCGAGCAACACTGATTCAAATTATGTTTCCATATTTCCTAACAATAAGAGCAAAAATAAAATACATTGTGATGTTTTTTTTTTTACTATGTATGTGTTTGACCACAATCTCACCACGGTTAAGTTGATAATGTGGCCGATGAAAGTGAGCACACAAAGCGTAGAGGGGAACTGGCTCTCAAGTGCAGCTGTCGGAACACACCGAAAGGTGCTTGGCGACAGATTTTCAGGTTGAGGGTTACTACAAAGTTCCCTACCACCATGCTATGGTTTCCTCACGATGTTTTCCTTCACCGAAAGCTCAAGCTCATTGTAATGAAGTCTTTTCTCAGCAAAATTTCCAATTTAAAATATTTAAAGTACTTTCCCATTGTGTTGTAGCTGTGATACAATATACAGCTCCGCTGCGCAGACGCAACTTCGAGTACAAAGTAAACGGGATAAAGACAATGTCACCAAATTCATAATTTGGTAAACTAGAATAAAAGATTTTCTAATTATAATAAATATATGATTAAAGTACCTCATTAATCATTGTGACACCCTCTTGATTTTCTCCTTGTATGTAATTGCTAAAATCAACTGACACAGACCTTCTATTACAGTCTTTACTTTCTTCCATTTTTCTGCCACAATTTTTCCCAGGTTCTGAATTATCATTAACTTTCCTAAATTTATAATACGTACCGCCTAAACATTCAAAGATTTTAATTTTATTTTCTTTTTCGCAACAATATATACATTTGTTAATGACTTCATCGAGAGTTTCTTGGTTTGATTCTGTTTCCGCCAATTCTTCTGGTATATCATTTTTAAATATAGTTGATTCACCGATATTCAGTTCGGTCGTCATATCATATTCAACGGTAAAATAATTAACTGGCCTAACTATTTGATCTTTAGGAGCTTCGAAATTTTGAAGCGAAGTTAAATCTTTCATTAAGTTTAAATTTGCTATGTACGTTTCATTTGGAATGTTGAATTTATTGTTTAAAATATCGTTTGTTTCATTTTTTTGGTTATCTTTTGTCTCATGTCTATAATGGTTTTGACTCTGGCTTAATTCAAAAAAAGACTTGGAATGATCTGGTTTTGATGGTGGCATTGAGAAGTAACTAGCTAATCTACTTAAGCCTTCAGTTTCCGGACCAGATGTTGCAGGTTCGTTTGATGAAAAGAAGTTACTTGGATCTGGTAGAGTTTGTTCAGTTTCTTGTTTTTCTGTCACGTTTGGTTTGAAAAAGTTTATTTCATCTCGCAATGCTGTAGGTTTTACTAACTCCGTCGAAGTTTCTGTTTTTAAGGCACTCGAAGGAGATATATCTTCAGATTTAATGTCAGTTTTGGCACCCGTTTTCGAAAAACCAGGCAAATTATCAGTTTTAAATATAGGTGGTGTTTCGGACACCAATTCGTTTAATTTTAATTCGATTTCTTTGACAATCTCTGGTTTCACATCAGACGAATCTTCAGATGTATGTACAGTCTCGACTCCAAATACACTGGAGAAAGAAGGCAAAGGCTCAGTTTTAAATATGGGTGGTGTTTCTGAAACCAGTTCATTTAGTTTTGATTCTATTTCTTTAACAATTTCTGGCTTTGTCTCTAACGAGCTGCTGAATGTTGGAGTATATGTAGGTCTGGTTTGAGTCGACGTATCAGGAACATATATAATTTTATTGTTTGTCTCAACAGCTTTTTGAGAATCTTGAGTGGACAGCTCACTTAATCTTCTTTTGAATTCTTCCTCAAATCCTGGCGGTACCCGTAAAGGTACTTCAGAATCTCCTCTACTGAATCCAGCTAAAGCAGTAGGAGAACTTATTGAATTCCTATAATGAGTTTCAGCTGCGTAATTTCCTGTATCAAAATATGATGCAATAGAAATAGCTGGACTGTTTTTAGTCGGTAAATCGAATAGAGAATAATTCTTCTGTGTTTCAAAAACTTCGTCCCCGTCACCGCAAATCTCCATTTTTTTAAACCTCTCCACTCTGTTTGTAAATGTATCTTGAACGGGATCTTCAGATGATTTTTCACGTTCTTTAAATTCAATCTTGTCATCATCAGTCTCTGATGGTTCAATAATAAATTCATCAATCGGAAAATCGTTTTTCGCATCCTGTTCTATAGAATGTACATCTATACCACCATTTTCTTCAGACTTTGAATCCTCTTCAGCTGGCGGAGCAGAAGGTATACTCATTTGTCGAGGAAGGATATCATCATGTGTATTTTTGAATTCTGCTTTGATTTCATCGCTCGCATTATTGGGTACATTTTCGAAAAACAAGGAATTATTACCAAAGAATCCAATAGTATCAGGGTTGATGTGAAATGTGTAATCATGGTCCATCTCCAACCCTTTTGATGGTACATAAGGTATTTCTTCGGTAGACCAACCATAGTTAATAGATTCTGTAGTTTTCATTTCATTTTCGTCTAGTAGCTCAGTGGCTGATTGAACATTAATTGTGTCAATTGTTTCTTCAGTCACATGCGATATTTCAGCGCATTGATTAGAATCAAAGTTAGTCCTATCTAATACTGACGTATCACTTTCCGTAAAAGGTACTTCAACTGGATTAGAAAGTTGAATAGGTGAAGTTATGTTTTCAATTAATTGAGCCGTCAAATTATCTGTTTCCTCTACATCTTTTTTATTCACTTCCCTAGAAGTTTCAGAGGTATTAAATTCTTCATTTTCATTCGGAATATTTTTTTCATCTGTGTCACCTATCAAGGGTTTGGTTTCTACAGGAATATTTTCAAAGAAACTAACACTCGTATTCTGATCGAAAAACGATGTTTTCGGTACTTCAAACAATGACACTTTTTTCATGTCATATTCCAAGCTAGCAAGATCTTTAGATGTATTAGCAATGATTGTTGACAAACCAAATAATGGAACGGAAGAAACAGCAACTATTGGTATTGCATCAATCGATAAAGACTCGATTAAATTAGTTTCTATTATTGGAAAATCTTGAAAACTTTTTTGCATATCTTCAAATTTAAAATCTGATGAAGCACTCGCTGATGTTTCTATTGGAGTCTCCGTAGATAATGGCATCGAGTTATTTTTTTCGAAACCTTTTAACACACTCTGAGTTTCTGCATGTTTTTCATCAAATGGTTTACTGATAACTTTACTTTTCATATCAATCATTGAATTTGTTGGTTGAGGATCTATATTTGAATTGGATTGATTTTCAGTATAAATTAGTGACTTATATTCTTTAGCAGCTGACAGGTTTTCAAAGAATGTGTTCGGTGTTAAATCTTGGTTTATGGTTTGGTTTGCTTCGACTGTTTGTTGAATAGCTGCTACATCTTCAGTCACTTTAGGTGTTTCTATATTACCTTGTGAAAAAATAGATGAAATAACTTCTTGTATTTTTGGCTGTAAGTCTATATTTTGAGGACAACTGTCAATTTTTTCCTGGGAATATGTAGTCATGTAATTCGAAGCACTTATTGGTATATCTGTATTAGATTTCACTTCAATATCACTATGAGTATTAGATACAGTAGATGAAGTTTGAGGTACATTTTCAACTACAGTTACCATATTGTTAGGAGTATCTACTTCAGGTGTAACTATTACAGAGTTTGAAGAATATGACGTAGCATCTGCATTTACAGGTACATCTGCATAGCTTCCAGTGATACTGCTATATAATGGGTAGTAACTTGATGTAGCTGTTGGATATACGTTTTGACCACGACTGTAATATCCATACTGTTCTTGCGCATTACAATACTGATTTTCTAGCGGATAGTTATTTGTAGTTTTATAATCATATATTTGGCTATACGATTGTTGATTTTGCTCCATGTTCGGCACGAAAATTTCAAAACTAGACTCACCATGTGTTGCATTAATAGGTTGACCGTATGAAGCAATCTGTTGCGTTCCATAAGGTACACTATCCAAATTACCAGAAACGTCTGTTTTAGGCTCATTATAAGCTGGATCAAAGAAAGTTGTCACGGTACTTTGAATCTTATTCATATCTATTGAACTAAGCTTAGATTTCAAAGATCCCAGTATACCGAAACTTTTAGATTCTTGTTTTGGCTGTTCGTAGGTTTCTGTCGTTTGTCTACTAAAATCAAAAGCTGTGTTGAATTCAGGCTGAGGTCCGACATCTTGTGGCTTACTAATATCGAAAGGTCCATATGTAGGTATGTTATCAATGGGTTTACTCATATCAAACGGTGCCGGAGCTTCTGCATTATGTGCTATCATATTAGGTTCAAAAGGTTGTATTTCTTGTTTCGGTGTGAATACAGAACCTTGAAAAGTATTTCTGTCTGCTGTAGGTATTATAGGTTTAATATTATTGCTTATAGCACCAACTCCTTCAATAGGACCTGCATAATACTGGGGACGTTTCTTTGTCATTCTATAGTTTAGACTACCAGAAGCTTTTGGCGGCTCCATAAGTGGCATTGAACTTATTTGAGATTCTGAACTAAAGTTTGGTTCAGGAATTTGAGGCATATTATTTTTTGATATACTTTGATTGACTTGTGTGGTGTGATCCATAGCTCCAGTTATATTTTGCGATGGCATTAGGTTTGGGTTAAAAAATGTTGGCGGTGGAGGCAGACTTGTTGTCGATAGTGTTTGTGACACATTTTCAGTAAATAAAGACGATGCTGATTCAACATTTGACGTTGGTAACAGTACATTGGTTGCTATGGGTGGAGTTGGTGCAAATTTCGATTTTGCTATTGGTGGTAACGATGTTGGTGCAAACATTGCAACTCCTGCCGGATTCGTTTCGGTAATATTAGGAGTAAATATCAAAGGATCCGATGTTAAGTTTGTTGGTGTAAAGATAGATGTTGGTACTGGTGTTTTCTCAATATTAGTTGAGACAGTTGGCGGAACCATAGTAGGTGGAGCTGGAATTGATGACTGTAACGTCATTGGTGGAAACGACGTCGGTTGTAATACTGAAGGCGGTGTCATGAAAGGAATCGAAGACGGTAGCGTAGAAGCATGAGTAGGCGCTAAAATTGAAGTTTCTACATTTGCTGATGCAAATATTGGCGGCTGCGAGCTTGTTGAGAAAGCTGATGAATTTTGGGTCTTTTGTATTGGCATAAAACTCGACGGAGGCAATATTTGCGATTGCATTCCAGGCGGTGGTTGAAAACTAGGTGTTGATGTTTGACCAAATATTGGTGCTGCTTGATCAGCACATACATCTGGAATAGGGGCTGGTACAAATATATTATCAGTAAAAGCCACTGGCATTGCTTGAGGTTTAATTATCGGATGATTCGCTGAAATACGCCTAGCAACAGATGGTGGTAAGATCGTTTTTCCTATAGCAGATTGACCGTCTTTCCTTGGAAGGTTGGAAAACATTGGTGGAGGTGGAATAATTGGCACGTTAGGGCCTTGTGGTACGTTTACAAACTGATTGGCGGCTTGTGGAGGTGCTATTGCAGTATTTGAGCCATGTATATGAGTTAGCTGTATATTTGCATCCTGCGCTTGTGTTGAAGCAACATTTTCTTGAATTCCAAACGGTGCAGAAGCATTTGCAACTTCTGGTGTATTAACAAACTGTATATTAGTATCTTGATTAGGTGCAAAATGATCCTTAACTCCAAATGGCGCAGGTAAAGCTTCATAATTCTTATTACCAGCGAAATTAGGTTTAATTTCGCTTGACATTTCAATAGCTTTGGTTTCTGCTAGGGGATTAAAAATATTGTATGTTTCAGCAACATTTTGAGCGGTATTAACATTATCATCTCGTTTAACATCAACTATTGGTACATTTTCAACTGGTGTGAAAAATGGCGGAACAGTTTGATTGAAAGGTTGATTGTAGGTACTTTGAGGTGTTTCTCCGGAGCTCAGACCCGGTATCTGCGCGTACGCTTTCTTCTTGGTTGTTATCCTATAACTGACTGTACCTGTAACAAGATATAATCAATGTTAATATATACATTTAGTTTAAGCGCAAGCGATAATTGTTTCCTGCTCGTATGACTTGTTGTATAAGAGTCGGGACACAATCTACTATAAGTATCTGTATTAGGTTTTACCGTTACTCAGACGCTATTAAAATTTTACCGAAACTCTATTTCCGTCTTTATTTTTTAAACATGAAATAGTAAAGCTCAACATATAAATAAAACAAGTAAAAAACATCCAGAGATTATCGCGTTCAAGCAAACTCTTCAGCTTTATTATTAATCAGCTGTTCCCCGCGGTTTCACTGTCGTTTCCGGGATAAAAAGTAGCCTAATCTTCAGGGATAATGTAGCTTCCTATTAGTGAAAGAATTTTCAAATCGGACCAGTAACTTCGGAGATTAGCGAGTTTAAACAAACAAACAAACTCTTCAGCTTTATTATTAGTATGGATTATAGTCTGGCAAAACTACGAAGAAGACTATCAATATTCAATAAGTAAATAGCAGAGCACAAAGCAGCCCCCGCAAGCAGCAACTGTTCATAAGTATGACGCGTGTGGCTGCCACCGCCCTCTGGCGACTAGTCACGCGACACTGCAATGATTGACGCTATTCTAGGGTATCGAGTATCAAGTCGTATTACTAGTTTGTAGTTTTGTAGTAACTAGTGGCAGTAAAGATAGGTTTTCTACATCTGTCTGTCTGACAAACAAACTCTTCAGCTTTATTATTAATATAGATTATAGTCTGGCAAAACTACGAAGAAGACTATCGATATTGTATATAGCAGAGTACAGAGCAGCCCCCGCAAGCAGCAATTGTTCATAAGTATGACCCGTGTGGCTGCCACCGCTCTCTGGCGACAGTCACGCGACACTGCAATGATTGACCCTATTCTAGAGTATCGAGTTTCAAGTCGTTTTACTGGTTTGTACTTAGTTGTCGTAACTTAGTGGCGGTAAAGATAGGTTTTCTACATCTGTCTGAACTAGATACGATGTGGTAATTACCTGGCTTACTTGTTAATCTTGGGGGCAGGTCGTGTTTGTTTTCGTTGTTAGATATGATAAGATTAGATGATATTTTTTTTTAATTAGCAATAATGTGGAATGTGGAAACGACATAGGGTTCAAAATTATTTGTGTGATGACAGATGGCAGCGCGGGCAAATCTATACTAAAAATGAAGCTGAAGAGGTTTGTTTGAACGCGCTAATCTCCGGAGCTACTGGTCCGATTCGAAAAATTAATTCACTAATAGGAAGCTACATTATCCCCGAAGGTTATAGGCTACTTTTTATCCCGGGAACGCGAGTGAAACCGCGGGGAACAGGTAGTTTACAATAAATGTGATAATTTATACTCCTTGCATGTTCTTGCTACAATATTAATATTTTGAATATTTCGGGGGAAACATAAAACCCCAAAACCTCTGGTTACGCCCGTGATGGATAAAAAATAACAGATCGTTCGACACCAATATACATAAGTGTTCATTACATAACCAAGCGTATTCCCACGGTTCACCATCCTGACCTTTTAGCAACCATAGAGCTATAAGGTCAATGATAAATCATACACATACTCGTATTGAACATTTTAGCGATCATTATGGTTCCGTTATTTAATGACGACTCTTAATTATATCAAATTTGGGAAGTGTATTATTTAATCAAGCTTATTATTTATAAACAATATGAAATCTATACAAATAAACTAGCTGGCCCCGTAAACGTTGGTTTGTCATATAAATTACTAGCTGTTGCTCGCGGTTTCACTCGCGTTCCCGTTCATAAAAAGTAGCTTTATAACCTTCGGGGATAATGTAGCCTCCTATTAGTGAAATAATTTTTCAAATCGGACCAGTAACTCCGGAGATTAGCGCGTTCAAACAAACAAACTCATCAGCTTTATTATTAGTATAGATTTCTAGCTTAGGGGTATAAAAAATATTTACGACTCAGATCTACCGAAAATACACAAAAAATTTCATAAATAACGGTCAAGCCGTTTCGGAGGAGTTTGGTGACAGACACTGTGACACGTGAATTTTATATATTAGAAGATAAAATTGAAGTGTATATTTTTAATGTCAAAATAACACATTTTACTAGATGCATATAAAGGTATGACAAAAATATTTAAAAAAAAATGTGTGTCTGTTTATTTGCTCCGGCAAATTTCCGAAACGGCTGGGCAATTTTTGGGACATTGCTTAAAGTAGTTCTTAATTTTATCTAGTTTGTATAATTACTTACCACCCACAGACTGTTCCTTAGGAGGCGGAGCCACATCCTTCACAATATTATCTTCGACACCCATCAGAGGTACAGCAATATCCTCAGGCCTCAGCTGCACCTCCTGGTGTGGCTTCACACTCTCAGGCGTATGCTCCTTGCTTTTATAACTCAACATATTCGAAAACGAGCTGAAAACAGCACTTGCAACTTGAGGAAGAACGGTTGGAAGCTGTGAGAAATTCTGAGCTATATCAGCTGTTATACTCTGTTGCATATCCTGTACTTTATCCGGTTCGTCCAGGTTAATCTCTTCCAGATTCTCCTCAGCCTGAAGGTTCGAATTCTGATCCTCCTTCAGATGACTATGCAGCGGAGCACTAACGTATCTAGTACCTTGGAGCCTTGCGAAATATTCGTTAACGTCAAAATCTTCTTCGGATTTGACAGAAGCTTTCGATATTGTAGCACTTGTAAATTCATTTGTTTTCTCATGTTTTACAATGTTTTTGCTATCTATTACGTTGGAATACGTGTCCGTTTGTAAATTAGATGAGTGTATGGTTGAATTTGCGTCGCCAGATGGGATGTTTGGTGTTTCATGGTAGGAATGCGCCAGGGTGTGTATTTGGGGCCCGGTTTGTAGATCTGTAACAAGGGAAATTAAACTTTACCAATATAGGTAGATTACCATGGAGGGGCATAAGTCTTCAATAACAACGGAAGACTAGACTAGAGCCCTGTAAAGATTAATATTAAGGTTTTCTCACGATTATTCGGCTAGTAATTAGTAAATCAGGCCAAGAATTAACACTCCCTTATTAATGCAAATTGACGAAAGAGATTAACAAATGCATACGTCCTTTAACTTATGCAAAGGACATAAAATTGCAAATAAGCGCTCTGTTGATTTAGTAATTAACATAGAAAGAGCAGCCTAGGCCAGTGATCCTCAAAGTAGGACAAGCCAGTTAGTCGTACGGTGGCTTACGTTAAGACCATGCGCATTTTGATTTTCTGCAGCAAGTTTTTCTGCAGATACATAGTCGTCTGGGTAATATAATGGAAGTTTCTCGACCTTTGAGAAACCTTGGCCTAGACCATTTGGAATAACATTTATGTGTAAATAATTTAATAGCTGATTACACAAATGCCTTGTTATTATCGATCGATTGACAGATAAATTCTTTACATCAACAACAAACTGACTAACCGTTTATTAATAAACTAACGAACTGACAGTATCATATTTGATATATGACCTAGGAAGGCTTTATACGGAAATGCCACTGCATTATTTACAAGAATAGAAGTTTATTATGTATTAGAATCAACAGACAATCTTCAAGATTGTAATCCCAAAAAGGCAGATGACAGAAATGAATACGATCATACTCGGAATCAAAAACCAAACAAGTAAGACTGGATATAAGCCAGAATATGAGTTGTAAAATAACTGGATGATACAAATTTACCTCAATATATATGCAAACTTATGCAATACAAAACAACTGTATATTTTGCCCTTGACAAGAAGAAATGTTTGCAGAGAGGACAGACAATGAAAGAAATGGTAATTAAATGGGCTTCATTTATTTATTTGTTGTTCAAGACTACTTACACAGCATACAAATATTATATTACAAACAAAATTTCAGAATTCTTACAAGCATTTTCTATAAAGCGACAAATAAAGTGAAAAAATGACAATCTTATTATTTTACAATATGTAAAGTTTTCTCATTTGATCTTGACCTTTGTTCATTAGGTGTAAAGTTCAGGTTCAAGTAGAGAAATTCGACTGAGAGAAAACTTGCCAAGTCGCACTATTGGGTAGAAACGAAGATAACTTCCTCCCTTATAGGATCACTCCTGTGTCTGTCTGTCCGAAAATACTGGACTACATTGTGTTGAAATTTGGTGCGCATTATGTAAGTCAGTGACCCAAACACGGACGTGTAACGTAAATGAAAGAATTTCAAACATAGGGGCCACTTTTGTGGGGTAAATTAGAAAATTCAAAAATAAGTTTTACTATTCAAATTGTGTGACATATTAAATGAAAGAGCTCGTTACGAGAATCTCAAATATATTATTTTTATAATTCTAAGATAATTAGTTTTGAAGTTATTTAAAAAAGTAGGCGAAAATTCATCCCCAACTACTGGACCAACAATTTTGAAAAAAATCCAGTAAATAGTTCTAGTAGTATTTGAAGTAACATAGAAAATTACGGAACCTTCGATGCGCGAGTCAGACTCGCACTTGTCCAGTTTTATTTAGTAACGAATTTGTTTTTCATTTACATTTATTTGGCACCATTATTTACAATTTAAGCACCACATTGACAATATCTCTTAATGGTATTGCAAATGGCGATAGGCGACGGTAACCACTTACCATCAGGTGGGCCGTATGCTTGCTTGCTACCTTAGTAGTATAAAAAAAAAAAAAAAAAAAAAAACCTAAGCTAAATTGCCAACAGTAGTAATATTTACAAACCAAATTGCCAATTTTAGACAATTTGGCACAGTTCTTGCGTTCATAGGTAAACACTGCCATATTTTGTATTAGGCGCGGCGAATTATGCAACATTAGATTCACTAGTACTTTCAGTTTTATTTCTACCGCCTTAAGTTTTAAATCGACTTGTATTTACAACTGTGGCTTTAACAGTTATATTTGCATTACTTTTATCTTTATTTTAGATGCAATAAGGATCATTATCGTTTAGTTTTAAATTGAGTTTGGTTTTAACTAGTGATATAATTTTATCTTCATTAGTAAGGATTATGTGTGTAATTATTACTATCTCTATAACTATATAAATAAGATCGAAATTACCTTGTACAATATCTTTAAATGAATATTTATAAATAGTCGAAGTTTTATTAGATTTAAATCTTATTTCAATCGATATAGGATCAATATTTGCTTGCATATATCCAATATTTAAATTTTCGTTATGTGCCATCTATTTTACTTAAGAAATAGGAGTCACATTTGCATACTCTGCAACAATTGGCTTGTTAATTACCGATTCATTACAAATTTCTACATTTGCTTTTAAAATGAACCTAATTCTTTTAATTTTAGGTACTATTTTTAATTAATGATTATCGTTATAAGTTACATCCTTTTTGATCTAGGTGATATATCCTCTGAGTTTAGCCTAAAAGGTTATGTGGGTTAGTGATAATTTACGGGGCTTCTCAAGATCTGTCTTGAGATTCCATAAATTGCTAAAGAACGTCAAATAAGGCTATAAAAGTATATACGGTACTTATACCAAAAAAAAAAAAATAGTCTATCTGTTTGTTTGTTCCGGCAAATCTCCGAAATGACCGATTATGACGGGACTTTCACTGGCAGATATCTTATGTTACAAGGAGTAACTTGGGCTACTTTTATTTAGAAAAATATCCCGGGTTATAAAATACAGGGCTACTTTTCAATACTAGCAAAATTTTCATGAATTATTGCACTCATCAGTACTTCTATAATGACTAACTACTCTTTAAAAAGTATAGAGCTTCATTACATGTAAATAAGTAAGGCATCGCTTGTAGAACCGACGGCCGCTGGGGCCGAAGGGTTCTCGAGTGGCGACCACCAACCGGAAGACGCAGCATGCCCCCCACAAGGTGGACCGACGATCTTGTGAGGGTCGCGGGAAACCGCTGGATGCAGGTAGCGCAAGACCGGCCATCGTGGAGATCCTTGGGGGAAGCTTTTGTCCAGCAGTGGACGTCTTTCGGCTGACATGATGATGATGAAGTAAAGGCATTATTAATTTTAGTACTCGTTACATACCTTTTTCTAAGCGAAGGGTAAAGCTTGAGCTATCGAGTAAATCGTGTACTATCGGTAACAAAAGTGTACTGACATTTCATATTTTCAACGTGCTTATACAGAACTAGCTGTTCCCCGCGGTTTCACTCGTGTTCCCGGGATAAAAAGTAGCCTATAACCTCCGGGGATAATGTAGCTTCCTATTAGTGAAAGAATTTTTCGAATGGGACCAGTAATACCAGAGATAAGCGCGTACAAACAAACTTTTCAGCTTTATTATTAGTATAGATAATTAAATGTTCCCCGCGGCTTCACTCACGTTCCCGGGATAGATAGCCTATAACCTCCGGGGATAATGTAGCTTCCTATTAGTGAAAGAATTTTTGGAATCGGACCAGTAACTCTAGAGATTAGCGCTTTCAAACAAACAAACTCTTGAGCTTTATTATTAGTATAAGTAGATAGATATAGATCAAAACAGATAGTTCTTGCACACAAATGTTTGTCCTGCATGGGAATTAAACCCACGACCTTCGCAGTGTCTTAACTGTAGTATTTGAGGTTGGATATTAAATTAAAAAAAAAGTGTCACGTCCTGTCAATGGATGCCTGCTGCGAACAGATTCACGAATATTTCAATGGCGACGAGTAAAAGGTTTTTATCACAGTTCCTACAAGTAAATTAATTAAATAAACATCATAATGTCTATAGGAAAACCTAAAGAATTTGAGGTAGGCACGGGTAGATAGCTGCAGGGGGGGTAGATAGAGTCATGAAGGCGGGTGATGATATATGGTTTCGTTAGTACCATAAGGGAGATAAATGGGTGCCAGGTAACGTATCTGAAGAAGTAGGCCGTACGAACTATAAAGTTGTTGACCAGGAAGGTAATCAGTTTCATAGGCATGTCGATCAAATAAGACGGCGGGCTCAAGGTTCACTAGTAGTACCTATTACTTCGGGGCATACCAGTACCTCTCACTCGGAGGGGAAGGAAATGGAGCCAGTGGCGGGACCGTCGGCTACGGGAGCATCAGCGGTGGTGTCGGAGTGCAGGGTGACGTCGGGTGAATTGCAACCGATGGCCGACGGAAGTAGCTCACCGGCCGTTGTACCGCATCAGTCTCGTCCGATGCGGAAATGCCGCATAACAAAGGTTCCGGTTTATATATATTATATAGGTTTTCTAAAGATTATATTTCTAAATAAGAAGGAGGATTGTAGTATTTGAGGTTTGATATTAAATAAAAAAGCAAGTGTCACGTCCTGTCAATGGATGCCTGCTGCGTACAGATTCACGAATATTTCATTAACCAACACAGATGGTGTATCCAAACACGCCAACTGGCCAGCCTATGCAATTCCGTTAACTATTTTGACACTAACAGTACTAAAAATGAATTAGTAGGCAGTTCAATAGAAAGTAGCTAAGCTATTCAATCATGTTCCCTACCTTGTCTGGACCTGGTAGGTAATACTCCAGCAGTTTCACTTTGTCGCTTGTGTTAATGATTTACTACCTACATGTACAGTCTGCAGGATAAATATCTGAACATATCCTGTACAAAAAACCGGTACTCTCCTGTAGAGTACCTGTGAGTACGGGTGATTCTAGTTGGGTAGTATTTCGCGGACTTCAAAACAGTGTCAGGTTGATTAGATGTTCCTACATGGTTATTTTATGCTTTTTAGTGTTTTGAAGTCGGTTCTATTTTTTGTTAAAAGTTTTTTATTTTTAAATTTTTAGTTTCTTATGTTTTATCACTGACCTAGTATAAGCTATAGATGTATTTTCCATCATTACATCAATTGATATAATTAACGTTCTAAAAGGTGCTATAATATTTAAATAATTATGCCCTAACTCCTAACCGTTAAGGAGCATGCTATATACCTTGCATCATCAGCTCAGCAACGTAAATGAAGACTACCAGACGCAAATATTTGAATAGCATTAAAAAGTATATGAAAAACATTTTAAGTGCCTATAAAATTTGAAGAGTTCCCTCGATTTCTCCAGGATTCCATCATCAGATCCTGACCTGATGACCATGGGACCACCTGGGCCCAGGCGTCTTCGAGTAATCGGGGCACATACTTAAAAAAGAAAGATTCCGACGAATTGACATCCTCCTCCATTTTGAAGTTGAAGTCGTTTAAAAAGGGGCATATTCACGATTTTTTTCTGACATTACTAATAAAACATCACAATTTTTAAAAAACTATTCCCCGTCACATTTTATTTTTTTCCAAATCTCTTGGAACAAAGAAAAACGCATTTTAGAATTATCATTTATCGTATAGGATCGTCTTAAATTAGTCCGATTGTATGAAGTGCATAGGTTAGTATATAAATGTTTTGTAAATCTGAATTTATTCAGCCACATGTCGCTGACTGTACTTAAGAACTAGCCGACACACAATTTGCAACCTTATCACAATGACATTAAAGGTCATATTAAGTCTAATCTAAAATTTACTATCATGAAAGATAAGTTGCTACAAATTGTTTTAACGATAGAATCTTAATCAATAAGTCTTTCCAATGGCTTTCTGAGAGGTTGTTCTGAGATACTGGATCGTATGATAATGAGCCAGAATGGAGGTTAAATACCCATCCTGATGATTATATACTGGGTTCAATTCCCATTCTTAAAAAAACAAATTTTCTTCTTGGCATCACACTTTGTGGATTTTGCCAGTGTCAAGTGGAGTAAGTCATGTATTTAATCAAGTTTATCCTCGTCAAGTTCAAGTCATGTTAAATCATCTTCAAGTCATAGTTAGTCAGTTTAAGTTAGGTTTTAGTACAATGGTAGCCGATCTACTAAAACTTTTCATTAACTTCTTGATACAATTTGAAAAGCCAATATATGCGTACTTTTGATCTTTATTGGACAAAATACCACCTAATCTATACTAATAATAAAGCTGAAGAGTTTGTTTGGTTGAACGCGCCAAGATACCATGTTTATGATGATGGCTATCGTTAATGAGAACCTTTTGGGAGTGAGCAGGACAGCTAGCAGGTAGAGGGATATCTACTTTGAATAGCAAAGAAAAGTACAGCTTCAAATAGATTAAATTTTTATTTGTATCCACAAAGACGTAAAAGAAAAAGGAGAAACTTTGAAAAAACACATCAACGACGGAAGAGAAAGAAATAATTTTAATTTGGACACACCTTATAAAACACTAAAAATTATATAATACACGACATGAGTATAGATCGAAGAGGATTGTATTCGTATCCTAAGTCTTTGCTGAGAATCCCTCGGGATCCATAGAATCGCAAGTGAAAAATACTGAACACTACTTACTATCTTACTAACAACGAAAGTAAATTGTAACCGGATGTTGTATTTACCCAAATGACAAAACTATGTCGTTAGGTTATTGAGTAAGTGTTACATACAAATAACTTGTGACTTTAATAGTTGAAGGCGCAGCCGAGATAAGGTTGGCAGAGTAAATAAGTGCCGCAACAATGTAACGTGCAACTATATCAATGGTAAATAAGAGAGGGCTAAGAAGAGACCCTAGAGGGACGCCAGTTTTTACTTTGAAAATAATTACGTTTAACACTGTTTTATTTGATACTGGTTGTTAAAAGGACACATAAAGTCTAAAATTCGATTGCACAAACGTATACGTCACGCCAATGTCATACTGTTTCTTCAAAAGATGTATGAGTCCAACCAAACTGGAGTATAATACTGGTGTCCAAAGCATTATTGAGATATATTTAATTTTTACCATAGACTTATATGTATATCATAATAGGATGTTAAAATAACGAAATCTTATCCATTGTTTCGAGAGATGATGATCATGATGACGAAATTGCAGAGGCCGTATAACGTGCAGCAGCGAAAATGATAAACTTATAAAGGTACTAAACTAGCTAGCTAGGGTAGTTTGCCAGATAATCTAGGGACTTTCCTGAGCGAATAGAATACAAGCAAGCGTGCTCCATCATAGACTTCAAGTCATGTCTTTTAAATGAGCAGATCTGTGGCCAAACCAAAGTTATATACAGGGTGATTTTCGTGGGATATATTAGGACAAATACTGCGTCTACAACTACATGATTATCAATATACAACACAATTTCAGAGGCTAAGGTAAAGCCTAAGCCCATTACGAGATCAGAGCGTAATTACGTTATTACCTACTTGAGTCATCTTATAGGTACTCAATTAGACTTACGTTGAAGCATATTTTAATGCTAAACTAAGTCGTTCATATGTTTTTTAAAGTGTGGAAATACTCAATTTTTTTATTACCTGTACGTACTGTAAGGTATACTTCAATGGCCTTTCGGCTTACTATACCCCCCAAAATCACTCTGTATATAAGAAAAATAGTCCAAGAAAGTGCCCTATGACTATGACAATATTTTATGACAAATAACTGAACTATGTCAATGGAGCATAGCATGGTGTAAGTGTTACAAATACCTAATAATAATAACCTTAATGGCTAAGGGCGTGGAGTCGAGATAGTATAGTTAAGGAGTTTGTGAGGCAATGTGTACGTGTTGCGGTCACTTGTGGTATTTGGGACATTTTGTAACATGCTAGAACACCTAGAGTGCTTGTAAATGCCTGATAAAAATACAATCACAAAAAAGTATATGTGAAAAATGTGAGTACCTATTTTAGTTCAGCGTCAGCGCATCACTTAAGATTAGCTGCAAAAACATAAACCAATTCCATGCTCAGAACGCGTCATGGCCTTTCTTCATTGCCACAACGCGTTGAGGTCGATTAGCATGTCAGCCACGACACGAATTTCGCTGGTCTATGTGGTCTTTCTGTGATGGCACAACGCGTCGTGAGCGTTTTCATTAGAGCCATAACACGAATTTCGCCAAGTGGATCCACAACGCGTTGTGAGCAATTTTTTCGCTTAATGAGCGTTTTCGGTTTTTGAGCGTAACATATATACAAGAATTGCTCGTTTAAAGGTATTAGATAGTTATTTTTTAAAATTATCAAAATACGACCTGCGTAATTTTTGCGTAAACCAACCGACACTTGTATAAAATACCAAATTCGTTTAGTTCACTGCAACATAGATGAATCAACGGAAAGTTTGTTTTAAAAGTAACGTAGTAGTTACAATTTATCTTTGACTACACCTATATTAGTTTCCTTTACAAATATTACACAATAGTTTGTAATGACTGTTACATGAATAATAATAATAATAATAATAAAATCATTTATTGAACAATCAAATTACATAAACATATTGCAGCCCTGTCTTCCAAACTAGCGTGAGCTGTGTGTCAGAAGACAGTTCCCACCCAACACTTGCCTTGAATCTATTTGATTAAACAAAAACAAAAAAAGAAAAGAATTTACAAATAAAACCAACATTTTTCTAATCAATATCTGTTTGTGTGTGTGTGTGTGTGTGTGTGTGTGTGTGTGTGTGTGTGTATGTGTGTGTGGGGAGAGGGGTGTTTAATTTATTTAGTTTACAATAACAAGTAGTTTCTCAGTATCCATATAATCTAGTTGTTTTAACCATTGTTTTATTTTATATTTTAGATTATAACTGGAAATATTACTTACATCGTACATATCATTTAATTTATTATATAGTCTAGGTGCAATTGAATTGTAATGCATTTGCGCAAATTTTCTTTTTACTTTTGGGATTGGGTATCGCTTCCGTCGTTTGTTTGGGAGTTCCAGCAATGGAGCTGTTCTGTGGTATCTACGAACACACTGATAAATAAAAAGTTTGCGTACTGAGAGTACATTAGCCATTTCATAAAGTTTGTGCGTTGGATAACGAAATGGTAGATGCAGCAGTACCTTAAGTACAGCTCGTTGAGATCTCTCAAGCTCAAGTAAATTACTTTTGGCTGCAGCACCCCACGAAGAAATACAATATGTGACTATGCACTCTGCTAGGGATTTATATATCTGTATTAGAAGTGTTGAATTCGAAACCCGTCGTAGATCCTTAAAGACATATATAGTTTTACGTACTCGACTAGAGACAACAGATATTTGTTTTCTCCAATTCAACCTGTCATCAATAAATACACCCAAATATTTAATTACCGGAACTCTTTCCAACAGTGGACAAGCACACACATTAGCTAATTTAGGCTGTCGGTTACACGGAAAGGAGTGAATTCTCAGTTGGAAATCTATAGGTAGACCAACGCTAGTCTTACTAAAACAAAGGAATTTTGTTTTGTCTGCGTTAAGTGTAAGTAAGCTATCTTCAAGCCAGGCCGTTACCGAACATAGGCCAGACTCAGCTAACTGGCGAACATTATCCCATGTGGAGCTGTGGAACAGTAAAACCGTGTCATCGGCAAACATCTGTATATCTGCATCTTGAAGTTCATACTTGCACAAATCGTTAATATATATTAGAAACAGCGATGGCCCAAGTGTACTACCCTGTGGCACGCCATAAGTACCGAAACCATAGTTGCTCAAGTTATTGTCAACCTTGACACACTGCCATCTATGAGATAAGTAATCCTGGAACCACAGAAGAGCATTTCCTCTTATTCCTATATTCTCCAGACGAGTAAGTAGTATAGGAACAGATACAGTGTCAAATGCCTTCTGTAGATCCAGGAAAACGCCTAGACACTTTTCATTTCTGTCAAGATAAGTGGTAATCTTAGTTGTAAGCTGAAGTACAGCATCATCCGTGCATCTATTGGAACGAAATCCATATTGGTTTGATCCTAGGAAATTATTACCTTCTACATATCTCATCAACCTTTTATTTGCTATTTTTTCCATTACTTTAGAAAGAGAGCTCAACAGTGCTATGGGCCTATAATTTGTAGCAAGTTTCTTATCTCCAGTTTTATAAACGGGACAAACAATAGCAGTTTTAAATATTTTAGGAAATATACCATATTCAAAACTCAGATTGATTAAATATGTAATTGGTTCGGCAAGATATTCACGGCAGGCTTTAAGGATTGTTGAAGTTATTTTATCACTTCCAGGTGCAGTATTAGATTTCAAGCTAGATATTACATTTACAACTTCTGATGGTTCAGTCAAATATAGCGACATTGAGTTAACAGGAGAATTGCTAGATTTTGCCTTATGTGCCAGTGTATGATCATCCATTTTGAGAAGGTGCAGTGTTTTGTTGGCTAAATTAGATCCCACAGATGTAAAGAAGAGATTAACCTCATCTAAAGACTCCATGACAGATGGTTTTATAGTAAGTAGTTCACTTGACGATGTTTTGTTTTTATTCAAGTTACATAGTTCTTTTATTATATTCCAGGTATTCTTTATATTTCCCTTGTTTTCATCCAATTTATTTTTGTAATATTGTCTTTTTAGCTCTTTTACAATTTTTTTTAATGTGTTTCTATAAGCAATGTACTTAGCTTTTAGCTCATCATTATTGTATTCTACACTATTTGTAATCTTTTTTATTTTCTTATGCATTCTATCTCTTTTTCTAATCGACTTGACAACACCAGGGGTGATCCATGGCTTAAGAGGTAGTTTTCTTTTCGAAACTTTACTAACTACTGTATTCTCTTTGATTGATTTTTCCAATTTTGACGTCAAAATTTCTGCAACCATATTCACATCATCTGTAGAATAGAGATCACTCCAAGATTCCTCAGATAAACTTTTCATGATACCATTAATGTTCACTTTACTTTGCTTATATTGTATCGTTTTCCTATCTAGTGTATTATTGTCTAGAAGTAATAGAATTGGCGAGTGATCCGTAAGTTCATCAAAAACGAAAGTTTGCATTTTAGATGACGATTTAACCATAAAGTGGTCTAGACAGGTTTTATATCTGGTTGGACAATTAATGCCTTGACGGAGACCATATGTAGCCATTAGATTTAGATAGGTAGATGCATAAGTACTTATGTTTTCTGGCATAGTATCTAAGTTAATATCACCCGTAAAGATTATATTATTTTTTGATTGGCAAGTATTCAGTATCGTTTCTAATGAATTAATATAATTTAGCGGATTTCTGAAGGATGGAGGTCGATAAGTGCAAATAATAGAAAATTCTTCCTTGATATTGATCACAATACAATTACCTTCAGAACATACAGGTTCATTAGCAACAGCGTCGATTACATCCCTAACGTAAACAATAACTCCGTCATTTTGATTTAGGGTAATTGTTGATTGAAACATGTTATAATTTTGTATATTTGGGGGGGTTAGTTTATTGTTTGACCAGCATGAAGTAACTAAGATGTCTTATAATAAATTCAAAGAGTATGTTAAACATAAGTTGATCGACAAGGCCTACTATAACGTGGCTCGTTACATAGAAGACAAGAATACATGGTTGTAGTAGCTTCCCTCTGCACTTGCAGCCCCCTCCACAAGTGATAATTGTATGAAGTTTATGTATATTTAAAACAACAACTGTAATTACATAAATTCAAAAAAAATGATCCACAAAAAAAGAAGCCTTGCTCAGTTTCTTGCCGGAGTCTTCTCAGTTCAAGTATATGTGGAACCGGTAGTAGAGTCTAAAAATTGTAACTGTTGACATTCATAAGTGCCTTATTAGGGCCTAAACTGAATAAATGAGTTTTTGATTTTGACATTAATCACTAGCTTCCCGCCTAGAGCTGCAAACTCTCCTTCTTTTCCAGGAGATTGCATGATTTTTGGGTATGCTCCTGATTTTTTTTCAATTCCATGAAAATCTCCTGAATTATTCATAGGCTTTTGGAGCGAATTCTGTGGTTGTGAATTTATTAACAGCACATATTAATAAAATATGTACTAAAGTATCGACAGACAATGCAATTCAAGGCATGAATTTATTACCTTACTAACTAGGTACTTGATTGCATGTGACTTCCTACGAATAATTCAAAAGAAATCAAAAAGTATACCTTTTTTTATTGTCCTTTTTTTCCCGTCTCCTGGATTTCTGGCACAAATATACATTTTTTTGGCATGTTGGGGTTTGCAGCACTGTTCCCGCCCCGCGGTTTCACCCGCTATCCCCTATTTTACCCCCTTAGAGGTTGAATACTCAAAAATCTTTTCTTAATGGATGCCTATATACGCCGTAATCTCTATCTATATATGCCCAGCACGATCTGTCTGGAGTGCATTGATAGATCAATCAGTCAGTCAGTCACGCTTTTATATTATGACTAGCTGTTCCCCGCGGTTTCACTCGCGTTCCCGGGATAAAAAGTAGCCTATAACCTTCGGGGATAATGTCGCTTCCTTTTAGTGAAATATTTTTTCAAATCGGACCAGTAACTCCGGAGATTAGCGCGTTCAAACAAACAACACTCTTCAACTTTATTAATAGTAGTATAGATTATAGTTGGGTTTGCTCCCATAGCTAGGCCTCCAGGCCCCTAATAATTAGGAAGTGGGTGCGTGCATGACAAATAATTTACATGTAATTTACTCTTTAACTGTAGGCATATACGCAGTACAAAAAAGCCACTTTTATGACATCCTTATGGCCTTATGGCGAATTGAGTTGCCATGCTTTTAAGTCATCTCCATACTCTGTTATGTTTACGAACCTAATTCAGAAGGCCGAAGGGTACCTTGAGCTTAGGGGCCACCGCCTAACCCTATGGTAGCAACGTCACTCAAAATGAAAACTCATTTATTCAGTTTAGGCCCTAATAAGGCACATATGAATGTCAACAGTTACAATTTTTAGACTACTACCGGTTCGGAATACACTTGAACTGAGAAGACTCCAGCAAGAAACTCAGCAAGGCTTCTTTTTTTATGGATCTTTAACATAAAACATTTCTTGCAAGAGCCAGCGCTTGACAGTCCTTATCCGCTACCGCCAATCACACCGCCTACTTAACAGCGCGACACGTGGCCACGCCTTCGAGTGACGTGACACGAGGCGAAGGTGCGCAGATTTTATCTTATCATTTAACTTAACCACTGGACGGGTGTGTCAAACTGTGTGAGCACACTCTTTGTTGCAATAGGGTTTCTTTTTGCAAGGACTTAAGTTGGTAGCCTCTGATGCATCAACATTACCGGACAAAGCAATAGGGTAGTTTCCTGACAAGTTAAATCAGCAACTTTTTAATAAATGTCAACATTTGTACCGACACACATAAACCTTGCGGAATAAATTATCTAGATTATGAAAAAAAAACATATCTTTGGACTTCTCCCACGCCCACCTGACCTGACCTGACATATTTTCCGGTCTTCGTTAGCAATCAAAAAAATCTCAAGGTTTTAATTTACCGACCGGTTTCTGGACCCTTATAATGGCTAACACGGGTAAACATAAAAAAAAAATTGTCACGAATTCTCCGCCGTGTTTTTTTGATATAATACGAAAACTAAGTACCTACCTCTCCATCGCGATTGGTTCAAAGGTAAAATAATAATAATAACAACGTTTATTGAGTATTGAGAACGAGGGTGAAGCCGCGTGAGACAGCTAGTTATAAAGTAATCAAAATCTATAAGTGCGCACTTAAATGTCAAAACGATAGTTTAGTGGTTTGTGACGTCATAATTTTACAGCATCAATTGATCTACTCATAGTTGTTCTACAGGCAATTAATAATCATAAAAAGCAATAAATGTACGTTTTATTTGATGTTTCCGCCTGTTTTTATATGTTTTATACAATGGTTAGTGTTTGATGATTTATTTTTCACACTGTCAAATAGCCTATTATGTCATGTCCTAGTACACAAAACTGAGAATTAGTCATATCAACAAAATACCAACTTCAACATTTGACCGTAACATAAATTACGCACGGTGCGAGAGCGAACACACAGTAAATCTATGTTCAAAATTAGTAAAACAATAATGTAGAAAAATTTAAACAATACACGAAAATAACAAAAGTTTTATTAACGCCGGTGGTAGGGTACTTTGTAGTACCCGCCTGGCTGGCTACCACCCTCAAGTTGAAAATGTGTCGTGTTTACCAAAATTAAACTGTCGTTACAAAAAGGTAAAATTAAAACGTCCAAAATGTTTTCTGTCATTCCATGACCTTATTTTGTGACGCTCGAGTTGACATACACACATTCCTAGATCGTTTCATTCAATATGTATGGAATAAAGAAAATTATACATAAATACATGAACCCTGAAAAAAAAAATTAGAATCCTACTAATATTATAAACGTGAAAGTTTGTATGTATGTTTGTTGCTCTTTCACGCAAAAACTACTGAACGGATTTGGATGAAATCAAAATCAAATCAAAAACTCATTTATTCAGTTTAGACCCTAATAAGGCACTTATGAATATACAGGTTCGGAATACACTTGAACTGAGAAGACTCCGGCAAGAAACTCAGCAAGGCTTCTTTTTTTGGTGGAACTTTATTTTTTTAATTTATGAAATTACAGTTTTAAATATACATAAACTTCATACAATTATCACTTGGCCAGGGCCAGGGTAGATCATACCCTGGAAAAACATATAGGCTACTTTTTATCCCGGGAACGCACGGTGAAACCGCGTGGGACAGCAAGTGTATTATACCTATATATGAGGTTGTATGCCCTTTCGGCCTACTACACCCTTTCAAAATAAATCACCCGGCATACTATAACAGTGGAATACAACGGTCGAGTCAAGTTGAGCGAGTTAGTGAAGGTTAAGTAACTCGCCTCGATTCCTGCGCCTGCGCCGGCAACTTGCCAATTCAATGGCAATTGAAGACAGATCACTTTTGTCTGTGACTAGGTAAAAGGTCAAAGGTTTTCTTAAGGCTTTGAGTATTTAAGTACTTCCTGCCTACTTCAAAAGGCTGGTGCTAATTCATCGATAATAACTCTTAAGTGTTATATGATAGGGTAAGGTTTACTAAGCCGTACGTAACTGTTGCTTATAGTATGCGATTAAAGAAATAACGAATGACCTACATTTTGAAAATTGAAAGACATGTTAATTAAAATATATAATATTACTTTAGAAGATTTTTTTACCGACGAAGTCCGTTAAAATATGGAAAGAAAATGAGATAAGAAATTTATAAAAAAAAAAAATTGCTACTAGCAACGCGACCCAGCTTCGCACGGGTGTACGAATCTTTGAATTTCTCGGCTTTTCTGTACTTAATATGCATGCATTATAGATATGAATCTTCCTATTGAATAACTCAATCTATTGCTGAGAACTGCATTAAAATCCGTTGAGTAGTTTAAAAGATCTAAGCGAACAGACAGTGGAAGCGACTTCATTTTATACTATGTAAAGATAAAGATGCCTCATAGCCATATGTGTGTATGTAAAATCTTTTTGAAATCTTTTTTACTGTTCATATTTTGATAAGAAATATGATTAAAAAAACATGCATATTCCATAATTATTGTAAAGGTAAAAAATCCGGGTTGATGAATAGGGATAATGACTGGGTAAAAAATAATTAATTCTAATTAGTCCGTCAGTTTGGTTATCAAAAAATATTGGATACGTATTTTTTATTTTATCAAATCAATAAAAACTTACAAAGATAGGTCGCATCAAAGTTCAGGAGTGGGGGTTTGTCACGTCACTTCTCTGTAAAAAGTGTACTAAAACGTGACGTCACGCGATATTTATACGCACTGTATCTTCGTTATTTTTTGTTTTCAGAACTAAAGAAAAAACATGTGTCCAATATTTTTTGGTAATCTAACTGACGGACTAATTTTTTTTTTTTAGTCATCACCCCTATTGTCGTCCTGGTTGGTAAATTTTAGAGATGGCAACCATAACTGAAAGTATATGATGAAAATGTGACAGTCACTACCATGACAAAAAATAAATATCCTGGCACATTATTCACACACGGTCATCTGATCCCAAACTAAGCAAAACTTGTATTATGGAAATCAAATATACAGCTGATATAGGTACCTACTATGTATAGATATTACATACACCTAAACATACATAAATGTTGCACGGTGGTAGGGTACTTTGTAGTACCCGCCTGGCTGGCTACCACCCTCAAGTTGAAAATCTGTCGCCAAGCACCTACCGGTGTGTTCCGGCAATTGCACTTGAGATCCATTTGGCTTCTTGGCATTGTAACAGGTCGGCAACACATTAGCAATACTTCTGGTATAGGCCACGGTAACCACTTACCATCAGGTGGACCGCCTGCCTGTTTGTCAACCTTCTGACATGAAAAAAATAATGTACACACCTACCGACCTATATACCTAATGCCACTAGGGTTCCGTACCCCATAGAGTGCCAACGGAACCTTACTAACCATGCGCTGTCCGTCCGTCCGGCTGTCAGCGGGATGTGTTTACAGAACCGTAATAGGTAAACAGTTGAAACTTTCATAGAATGTGTATTTCTTTCTGTTGTCGCTTCAACAAATAAACGAAAGTCAATCATGTAAAATGGTACGGAGCCCTTCGTGTGCGATTCCGACTCGCACGTCACCAATTTTTTTATAATTCCCCTACAGTACTTTAGGGGGTGGAAGTCACTCATCATTATGAACATCTTTTACTATGGGACCTACTCGAAAATAGTGAAAAAAAAAAACATCAACATTGCTCGTTCAAAATGTATGAAAAGCATACAAAGCACTGTAGCTTAATTACAAATAGTATGTATAACACATAATTAAAACAGATAACTCTCACAAATATTTTGACAATGTAAACACATTGTTTACAAGAGTGAAAGGGACGGAATGCTGTGCGAGCGAGATGAAAACTCAGGTAGTTATCGTAGTACGCATGGGACGAGTTCATTCGAGATGGAGTCATGATATGATTCAAGTATAAATAAAAGTTAAATATTATATTGGACTGTTATCTGATTTTAAGAATATACGGATAATGTAATCTACATATTTTTATGGAACTAAATGATCGATAGATCCTTTTAGCTTCTACTACTGTAATAATTTTTGACATGACACCAAACGAAATCACTTTATTTATAACTAGCTGCTCCGGGCTGTTTCACTCGCGTTCCCGGGATAAAAAGTAGCCTATAACCTTCGGGAATAATGTAGCTTCCTATTAGTGAAAGAATTTTTCAAATCGGTTCAGTAGTTTCGGAGCCTATTCAATGCAAACAAACAAACAAACAATCAAATCTTTCCTCGTTATAATATTAGTATAGACAACATACAGATAAGACTACCTAGAATAGGGTATTTGATGACATATCAAATCAACAACTTTTTATGAACGTAATAACGGTAGTTTGCTATGGAGTTTTGTATGAAATACTGCACTATGACGTAATTATTTCACAGCATCAATTGAGCTACCCTTTAGTGGTGCAACTGGTAATTAAAAATCATTAAATGTACATCATATTTGATGTGACGTGTTTTTACATGTTTTATACACTGGTTAGTGTTTGAAAGGCCACGAAATTACCTTGGTTACTTATAGTTATCTGGACGTGTCTTCTCGGTTTAAATGTATTCCGAACCGGTGGTAATGTCAATTATATTATAGGGGCCTAAACTGAATAAATGCTATTTGAGCACCAAAACGTTAGTTACGAAACAATAATATAATTTTTCAACTCCCTCTCATCTCTCTTCGTGCCCGATAAGCTAAACAAATCAATTTAGCCGATAGATAATTTACAATACGTGATCATTATAATAATATGATGTAAAACACTTGTTACCACACAATGTGGCAATTACCATTTGTGTGTGATTGTAATTAAGAGATCTGTTATATGTACACACGGCCACAGATCAAGCTACACATTTTTGTTGCAAAATAGCTCCTATTACATAAGGTACCGCAGTGTGTAGCTTGATCTGTGGCCGTGTGTACAATTTGAACGAATGCTTTTCATCAATAATGTGGTGTTCATGTGTGACGTAAAACGTTTTAATTCGTTTCACATTTTTGCATAATTTTAAGGTTCCGTACCTCAAAAAGTAAAAAACCGTTATAAGATCACTCTCTTGTCCATCTGTGCATGTGTCACCACCGATTTTCTCAGGAACGGATGGACCTACCAAGTTGAAATTTATACTATATACTGAGGTCTATAGTACCTATTAGGTGTATGAAAATCAAGGTCCTGAGACAACACGATAAACAAAAAATATGGGCATATTTAGATTTTCGCGAAAACTTGTAAGTACCAAAATTTGCCATAATTTTAAACTTTTTTTAATTTTGGTTTTCTAAAGAAGACACAAGGCTTTATTAATTTATGAATACCCACAAACATGTAGGTAAAGAGAAGACATAACTAATATGAACAGTTTGAAAGAAACTACTAGCCACACACACACAGTGTGTGTGTGGCTAGTAGCTTTTCTATAATTTTGAAAATTTTCTACCGAAGGTTTATGTGTATAATTCCCGGATGAACCTGGGAGCGGCAATAAGACACATTTTATACACTTAGCCTAGTACAGGGAACTAAAATCAGACAGTTTTGAAGAAAAGAGACTTTAGCAATGCATATTAAAATAAATAATATGTAATAAAATTACATGAAGTTATGCGAACGTGAAAATTTTCCTTGCCTTCATGCAAAATGGATTCACAAGTATAGACGTACCAAACGGAAATAAACTTTAAGTCTAGTTATATAGTTTACTATATTGAATACATATATCATAACAGACGCTGTTACAATGTTTGCTTTTTTTAGAAAAATAACACACTCCTTAATTCAAATTTTAAACAATAATACAGTTAACCAGCTGAAATGTTATTAAATATTTTAATGACTCATTAAGTTGACTAAATATAATATTAAAACTGAATTTTCTTAAAAGGTATTTACGTTACATAACCAAGCAACATATTTTTTTTAGTCAATATCTACAAATCTTACTAATATTATAAAAGCGAAAGTTTGTGAGGATGTATTGTATGTATGGACTCTTTCACGTAAAAACTACAGAACGGATTTGGATTAAACTTGGCACATAGATCGATCATACCCCGGAATAAATCGTTATAAATTATTTCTGTAATGCCATGATTCTTACCAACATGGTAAGAATCATGGCATTACAGAAATTATAAATCTTGACTTACTTTCAACAAACCGAACCAGAACCACTATTTAAAAAAATGTTCTAAGAAACCTATGACTTTAACACAGAACAAACAGATAATGACAACTAGACCGGAAACAGATATCGAATTAGTATAATCTAGAAAAAAAAGAAATTACTCATTACATATGGCATAATACCATCCGTTCTTGATCTATCTCTTAAAGACACCTGCGCGTGCGTTGCATGCATTCAGTTGACTTTTAAGAACGAACGCGAGTACACGTTCCATTTTTAAAACAAAACGTATTTCGTATCGAAGTGTTTTTGTGAGTGAATTTGTGGATTATATAGTGAGCTGTGATTGTGTATTGCCTTTCCGAAACTGGAATTTAACGTAAGTACTTAGAGTTTGAATTCACGTGCTTAAAAACTACGATAAGATTTGGTTAAATCCAATTAAATTTGTTACGGTTGATAATTAATTATTTTCAGTAATTTTACATGCCTCTACTTATCAATCTACATATTTAAATATAATCAAATAGGAGTGATAAATTAATAAAACATATGTTTTTATTCTACATTACCCGACTTTTTTTATGAAGATTACTATCGAAATATTTTCATAAACACCTCATCGCCAGAAATTAATGCAGACGTTATCAAAGTGGAATATAATTGAATTTTATTTCGAGTTTCCCATTGAGCACTAAGCTAAGAAATAGGTGCTCAAATGGGAATACTATTTTTTTTCGATCAAAATCATCTAGTTTAAAAAAATGCAAATTTTATAGTATCACAGACTTTGTGTACCTACATTTCGAGATTAATTGATATCAAATGGAAAATCTTTCTCCCCTCATAATCATCCTAACGGCGACAGCACTATACACATGTATATATTTTTGTCTCTGGCTTACTCAACAAAACAAAGAAAAAAACCATTTATTCTAGACAACACTACATTAATAAAGTACTAGTCAACATAGTCGATTGTAACTTTCGACGTTTATAGGTAATAATTTCTTTCAGTTTAGGCCCTGGTAAGTCACTTACGAACGTCGATAGTTACAATCATTACAATAGACTCTACCACCGGTCCCACATACACTTACGAACATAAAGCCAAACTTTAAATAAGTAATAGGTACAAAAACACATAAATTACAACCAAATCTGTCACTGCGCAACTTCGAATTAATTACATCTTAAATCCTCAAGGAAACCCTTTAAAATCGCATCTAAATTCGAGCAGTGATTATCAAAACTCATTTATTCAGTTGAGGCCATGATAAGGCACTTATGAACGTCGACAGTTACAATAGACTCTACCACCGGTTCCACATACACTTACACTGAGAACACTCCGGCAAGAAAACAAGGCTCCTATTTTTGTGGATTTAATTCTAACTCCTTTCTTTTTACGCAAAAACTACTGAACGGATTTGGATGAAACTTGGCACATAGATAGATTATACCCTGGAATAGCATATAGGCTACTTTTTATCCCGGGAACGCGGGTGAAACCGCGGGAGACAGCTAGTAATTTAATATTACATTATAAGATACCCCTGGTGGTTTCATCTCGTTCCCGGATTAAAAAGTAACCTATATCCTTCTCCGTATCATCATAGGCCATCGGCGTGCCAAATTTCATCTCGATCGTTTCAGAAGCAGGTAAAAAGGTAACAGAAAAACTTACATTAGCATTTATACTATTAGAATTACAATAAAACCTCTACATAAAATTACACATCATCATCGATCGATTTTTTTACCCTGTCGATAGGATAAGGTATTTTCCCCAACACAGGCGCACGCGCATGACTTAGTAACGAATAATAAACACCGATAAATCATGTCATGTTAATTATATAATAGTCGACATAATTTCGTGACCATTGCGGTTTCCCATAAGGCCATACGTGTATTATGCAAAACACATGATGTAATGGGTAAATTTTCCTTTACCAACTTACTCTAATATTATAAAGAGGCAACGTTTGTAAGCTCGTAACTAATCTCCGGTGTTACTGGTCCCATTCTAAACATTCTTTCACTTATAGCATAGAATAAATAATAATCTAGGAAGCAGGGGCGGCCTTAGTCGTCGCGAGGCCCCGGGCGGGTAGATTGTGCGAGGCCCTTTGGACTTTGTGGAAATGCTTGCCGAGAAATGCTAAGTTAGTAACAAAAAATAATATACACAAAGATAACAAATAATTAATCATGATCTAAGGTACATTAGTGTGTTATAAGAATCAGGGATTTAAAAATGAAGTTTGCGGCTTTTTCTTCGATATTTTTCTACTTTTATTGTTGCGCGAGTGCGCGAGGCAAGAGCGAGGCCCCGGATGGTTTCCCTCCTCGCCACCCCCAAAGGCCGCCATTGATAGGAAGCTACATTATCCCAGAGTATTATGGGCTACTTTTCATCACACACCATCATCATAGTCCAGTGAAATTAGTCCGATTGAATGAAATAGAAAAAGTTAACTCTTAACAAAAAAAAAATAACATAACTTGGACACGCTATCCCTCGTAAATGACAGTGGCATAAACTAATTTGTCAGCTTTAAATATCTCCTATCCTTTTTCAATAATGTTTGTAAGAAAGAGAGGTAATGTGATTACAATTACTTTAGTTTGTAAACAACAGATTTGGCACCAATATTATAATTCTTCTAATATTATAAATGCGAAAGTTTGTGAGTATGTTTGTTACTCTTTCACGTATAAACTACTGAACGGTTTTGGATGAAACTTGGCACAAAGATAGATCATAACCTGGAATAAAATATAGGCTACTTTTTATCCCGGGAAAACATAAGATACCTCGGGAACACGGGGCGGGATCTAGTCCTTATATATTTATAAAACCAGTCCCCCGCCGCGTCTGTCTGTTCGCGATAAACTCAAAAACTGAACGGATTGTCATGCGGTTTCCACTAACAGACAGAGTGATTCATGAGGAAGGTTTAGGTGTATAATTTGTTAAGGTTTTGTGTACATAAACTGGTCCCACTCCTGAACTATGATGCGATTTATCTTTGTATTTTTTTATTGATTTGATAAAATAAAAAATACATTTTCAAAATTTTTTGATAACCTAACTGACGGACTATACAGAATTAATTATTTTTTACCCACTCATCATCCCTATTGTTGAAAATGTCGGAAAAAAACGTGCCGCACGTCCCATATCATGGATGTGAAGATTTTTGATAATCTTTCACGCAAAAACTACTGAACGATTTTTGATGATACTTGGCATATAGATGGAATAACATACAGACTACTTTTTATATATATTTGCATATTGAAATTGTGGTCGGTCATAATAGTAAAAAAAATATGCCTCCATCTTGCCTGCTGGGCACATTTTATTCAAAGGTTGTTGACCACTAAACCTATAAACGACCTTCATTCGTACATTATCATCTAAATTGAGCCTACATTTTGAAGAATGTAAAAAGAACATTAAATTATTGATGTACAAAAGTATATTTGTACATTATCCTACTTAATCCTACTTATTATATTACTAGCTGTTCCACGCGGTTTCACTCACGTTCCCAGCATAAAAAGTAGCCTTTTTTTTACTATGTATAGGCCTGTGTTTGACCACAATCTCACCGTGGTCAGTGATGATGTGGCCGATGATGGTAAGTACACAAAGCCTAGAAGGGAACTGGCTCTCAAGTGCAGCTGTCGGAACATACCGAAAGGTGCTTGGCGACAGAATTTCAACTTAATAATAATAATTTCCTATAACTTTCGGGGATAATGTAGCTTCCTATTAGTGAATAAATTTTTCAAATCGGTTCAGTAGTTTCGGACTCTATTCAACGCAAACAAACAATCAAATCTTTCCTCTTTATAATATTAGTATAGATAAATGCAAAAGTTTGTGAGTATATTTGTTACTTCTTCATGCTCAAACGGCTGGACCAATTCTGATGAAATTTGGTATGAAGCTAGCTGACACCCTGGATTAACACACTTTTTTTTTGAAGCTAGTATTATAAATGCGTATGTTTTTGAGGATAGATGTGTGTATGTTTGTAACTCTTTCACGTAAAAACTACATAACGGATTTAGATGAAACTTGGTACATAGATAGATATCCCATACCCTGCAATAACATATAGGAATACCAAAATATCTTACAATTCGAAAAATAATTTCACTAATTGCAAGCTACATTATCCCCGAAGGTTATAGGCTACTTTATATCCCGGGAACGCGAGTGAAACCGCGGGGAACAGCTAGTTAAAGATAGAAAGAAATGTGTAAAGAATACAAGGTATCTGGTTATCCATAGTACAAGCTCTGCTTAGTTTAGGATCAAGTAGCCGAGTGTGAGAAAATTCCCAGACATTTTTTTGCATCTACTACATAGCATAGCACCATACTTGACAGCAAAATTATTCGTGTTGAAAAATATGACATCAAAACATTTGACGATCGATAAATTTAAATTATTCAAATTAAATTCGAAACAAAAATAAACAGATTATAACCAGTTTCTTAAATAGATCATGTGGTTCTTTTTGCGAACCATCGGATCTCATTTTTAGGGTTCTGTACGTCAAACGGAAAAAACGGAACCCTTATAGGATCACTTTGTTGTCCGTCTGTCTGTCTGTCAAGACCCTTTTTCTCAAGGACTCGTGGAGGTATCAAGCTGAAATTCATATCAAATACTTAGTTCTACTGTCCCTTGGAGCTGTGAAAAAATCAAACTTCTAAGCCAACGCAATCAAAAGATACACTCGCAAGGGAATCAAAACCTACAGGGTACTCAGAATCTTGAAATTTGGTACGAAGCAACGTCTTATAGCACAGATAAAAGGAAAAATTGCCAAAAGCATAAATTTTTAGTTACACTCAATTACAAAGTTAAGCTTGTACGGATCCCTCGGTGCGCGAGTCAGACTCGCACTTGTCCGGTTTTTTTTTAATGTACCTACTCGTCATTGTTGTGCACGTGTGGTGTTGAAACCGGAGTTAGACAAACTGTCTGATCGTTAATTAAGATTGAGATTTTCATCAATTGAATTCCAAACTCGCAACTGCGTCGATTTAAGTAGTTTTTAGGGTTCCATACATATAGGGTGCTAATAGAACCCACAAAATATGCGGTGCCTAAAATCGATCCTGTAGTTTTTGAGTTGATTCCTTAGTAACAAAATATAAATCATTTTTATTATTTTTCAACTAATTCCCAAAAAAACAGGTTGCCTAGTTTGGGAATTCAGTAATACCATTTTTACTAGTACCTACTTATGTTTATAATTTAACAATGGTTAATAAGTTACAATTCACCTATTGTCAGATGCACGATCCCATTATTTTGTTTGTGAGTGTCTAGACTCGGTGGCTACTCTATTCGCTGAAACACAGGTTCAATCCTAGCTCAGGAGTGGATGGCAACTTGGTCTGGACAATAGAAATAAACCGTAGATTCTTATTACTTTTCTTTTGTGTGAATAAATGTTTTTTTTTTAATCTTTTCTCTTGACATTCATCAGTCGGACATATTTTTGATTCTGTATGTCTAGAATGTGTGTACGAGGTAGACCGACGATCTTGTGAGGATCGCGGGAAACCGCTGGATGCGGGTAGCGCAAGACCGGTCATCGTGGTGATCCTTGGGGGAGGCCTTTGTCCAGCAGTTGACGTCTTTCGGCTGACATGATGATGATGTTGTAAAGAATCAGACTTCTCTACTTACTTATTCTATTTGGACTACAACAGGACACTTCCACATGGTCATAGTCATATTGGAAGGATTTCCTTACTCCAACAGCGGTCCGAAACACGGAAATGTATCTAATTATGCACATGATAAGGTACCGTTTCAATTGAATGCAAATCACGTACTATAGCTAGGCTAACCTACACATGAACACAGTACCGGCGTTAGGGTAGGGCGCGGTAGAGCGACCGCCCAGGGCGCCAGATGTAAAGGGGCGCCTGAGGCCCACCTTTATTTCTGGTCGCTCATGAGCTTGTAAGCAGGACTCGTAAATTTTCTAAGTCTAAAGATATAATGGCTATAATGGCTTAAAATCCCATTTATTGGCGGGAGAAGGGGGGGGGGGGGTTATCACATCTCGCCCAGGGCGCTGGTAGAGCTAAAACCGGCACTGCATGAACAGGCCCGTAGTACGTACTCCAAACAAACGGACTGTTCCGAGGAGAAAAGGTAGCCTAGTTGTTATTTCAGGAGGTTTTGCGTGAAAGAGTAACAAACATACTAATATTATAAATGCGAAAGTTTGTGAGGATGAATGTATGTATGTTTGTTACACTTTCACGTAAAAACTACTGAACGGATTACCTGTAATAAGATATAGGCTACTTCTTATCCCGGGAAAACATAAGATACCCCGGGAACGCGGGTGAAACCGCGGGGCGGGAGCTGGTAAATTCATAAACACTAAAGCAATCATAGAAGTAATCATAATACAATACAATACAATACAATAACTTAATGAACCAATATCGAAAGTATACTGCCGAGTTTAAATAAAAACAAAATGGCCGTATATTTTTTATTATATATTTTAAATTGCTATGTTGTAACTTATACAAATTGAATCGTGTTATGTAGCGAATTATGTAAGCAAAAGGGTTCTAGGTACTATCGACCAATTTGAAGCGTGACCACTGTAAGGTTGCCGTGTTACCTTTCTATTGGATTTCAGAATGTATGTTAATATTTTCAAGTTATTTGGATGGCCCAAATAAGAGAAAAATACATTCTTACATTTAATAAGGGGCATATTCACGATTTTTCTCTGACGTTACTAGTGAAAAACTCCAATTTAAAAAAATATCCTATTCCTCGTCACATATTCTGTAATTTAACATATATTTTTTACAAATCTCTTGCAACAAATAAAGCCGAGAAAAACTTAATCTAGAATCATCATTTCTCGGATATCTTCCGCGATTATTACTAGTCGAAAACTCGAGACTTGCCATTCTAGAGGGGCAGGTGTTCCTCTTCCTCGCATTCCTTCTATATCTCTTACTGTCAAAAGTATGATTTTCCCTGTCTAGGTTACTACAACCTCGATGACGATGAGACTCAAGGTAGACCAAAATATGATCATGCGCTGAAGAACCTTGGGCAATAACACATTTGTATGCATTAATTTTCTTTTTATTCGTTATAAACGTGACCAGAGAACGTCGAGTCAAAATTAATAGTTATTTGCATAAATGAATAATTATATATTTTAATTAAAATCAAAGAAATTGTCTGAAGGATATATTCAGCAAGGCAATCTGGCAAAGAACCAAAGTAAAAAAGCAAGCTGAAATGAACCAGTCACGTCTGTCGAAGAACGGGCGGCTGATGGAGCAGAAGAGTATTTTTTTTTAAACTATATCTATCTATCTATAGGTATATCTATACTAATAATAAAGCTGAAGAGTTTGTTTGTTTCAACGCGCTAATCTCCGGAGTTACTGGACCGATTCGAAAAATTCTTTCACTAAAGTCTACAATTTAATTTATAATATGTATTTTAAGGCGAAGCGAAGGTCTGTACGTGAATGAGGTTACAAAAACGGAAAAAAAGGTCAAATTAAAATTATAATATTGTGAAAGGTCACTGACCTCTCAATGTTGTTATATTTTTACGACTAGCTTTAAAGATACTAGGGCTTTGTCCGCGTTCTCGTGATATAAAAATAAAGTACCTAACCACACCGAATGTAAGTGACATCTTAACAAAAACTGAAACCATGAAATTATGTATATACTTTTGAAACAGCGTTAAAAAGTTGCGCAGTTTTTGTCAAAATAACTTAAATATTGTAGTCGTAATTTTTTTTTAAATACTTTTTTTTTATTACTATTTATAGGCCTTATTCTTATTCTGTATGGGGGCGATGAGGTCCCTATGCATTGTCCATTCCCTCCTGCCAGCTATACCCAAGCCATAGCACAGTGTTGCCTTGGGGTGCTGACAAATTTGCTTCAGTGATGTGGGTGTTGCTGTTAACAATGGTGGCGAAAGCATCCTTGAAACTGTTTCCACGGTTTGTGGCTCCCGCAATCCCGTCTTGGTTCTGAGTTCTATTTATAGGCCTGTGTTTGACCACAATTTCACCATTGTCCTTGATGATGTAATGATTAGATTGAAATCTAGATCCCTTTATCCCGAAAACTTATGAAAATATATTTTAATAATTTACGTACATGGAATAGAACATAGTACCTTTTCAAGCAAGTCAACTGCGGGGCGGAAGCTAGTTTAAAAAAATCTAGAATCAAACTGAAAGCCTCAACACTTATTCAGACCACAATTCAGTTATGTTAGATACAATTTTCCTCATAGACAACAAAGCGAAACATCGTATAACAAAGGCTAGAATAACACTGATCTATAGGGTTGCCACTATACAATAAATATTTATTTTATTTTGATTTTTAGTATTTGTTGATATAACGGCAACAGAAATACATAATCTGTGAAAATTTCAACTGTCAATCACGGTTCATGACGTTGACGGCGACAGAACCAGAATAGGGTCCCGTTTTACCCATTGTGTACGGGAAGATGTCAAACCAATTCCACGTGTAGCCAGCCCTAAAGCGACGCACAAAAGATTTATAAGATTATTCAAGACATTTGGTCTGTCGGCGTCTGCATCATGAATACCAATAACGCGGCAAAGTCAAGGACACAGTATACGTGCAGTTGAGTTTTCCGGGATCGTTGGATTCCCGCCGTTATGGGTACTGTTGTGTTTTTGGACTGCGGTTTTTATATGGAGGACGTTCCATACTAAACAATATTTTGGATATCAATGTTATCATTATTATATAACTAAATTCTGTAGAATATCAGATTCCTTTTAAGTTATGATGTTTCAAAATTTCATTTTTTTTATATACTACTAAGGTAGCAGCAGCAAGCAAGCATACAGCCCACCTTATGGTAAGTGGTTACTCCCGCCATTTGCAATACCAGAGATATTGCCAATGTGTTGCTGACCTGTTACAATACCGAGAAGGCAAACTGGCTCTTAAGTGCAAGTGCCGGAACACACCGGTAGGTGCTTGGCGACCAATTTTCAACTTGAGGGTAGTAGCCAGCCAGGGGTTACTACAATGTACCCTACCACCGTGCTATGGTTTCCTCACGATGTTTTCCTTCACCGAAAGCTCAAGCTCATTGTAGGATTCGAACCTACGACCTTCGTCGCGGCATCCGACGTCACTACCACTAAGCTATCATCGCCTTAAAACAAAGCCCATTTTAGATCAATATATACCATATTCATATCAGACCGCGCGGAACAGCTAGTGTCATAATAACAAAAAATGTCAGACAATACGTGCGACTAGCGCTAGCGTGCAAGCCGAGCGGCAACGAACTGTTATTCGCCCCTCGGTGGGGCACGTGACCCTACCGACAACAGCCGGGCAATTGCGTATATTGGAATGAACAGGTGGATGATTCCTCCATTGAAAAGGGAAAATCTTCCGCCAGGCTGGGTCAAGCCTGAAGACCGCCCTCCAACTGTTGATGTTAGAATCTTGTATTTAAGCGAATGCGCGAACAAACTCCACTAGCGCGATGTAGGTTGTATGTAGATATTGCAGCGCCATCTATCCATCGGTGTGTGAACTATTTCATCAATGATTTCATCCAATGACATGCTACGACGACGACCATTTTGTGGGCGTGGTCGAGCCCTCATTGGATGATTTTCAATAATGATATTCATTACGATTACCATCAAAGTTATGCGGTAGATCCCCTGAGCTGTGGAGTGAGAAACCTCATCGAAGAGATACAAGAGACAGCATTACAAGCTGAGTATGATGACGAAATACAATTATTACCACTGGCAACACCGGGCCAGCTGTCATATTTAACTTTAATAAATAAATTAGCACACATTTTACGACAGGGAAAGTTGCAATGACGAAATCGCTCCTTGAGAGTCGTTACATTGTATTATTTATCACTATTACGTAATTATTTACTTCACAGCCATGCTGGGATTGTGATGGCACTTACTTTAAATTGTAACCACATTAATATGTCATGTCAGAAAATCCACGGTTACGCGAATAGTAAATTTTAAGGCGATTATAGCTCAGTGGTAGTGACGTCGGATGCCGAGACGAAGGTCCCGGGTTCGAATCTTACAATGAGCTTGAGCTTTTCGGTGAGGAAAAACGTCGTGATATATATACCATAGCACGGTGGTAGGGTACTTTGTAGTACCCGCCTGGCTGGCTACCACCCTCAACTTGAAAATCTGTTGCCAAGCACCTTTCGGTGTGTTTCGACAGCTGCACTTGAGAACCAGTTCCCTTCTAGGCTTTGTGTGCTTACCACCATCGGCCACATCATCACTGACCACGGTAAGATTGTGCAAATACAGGCCTATACATAGTAAAAAAAAAAACTGTTTAGTCCGTCAGACAGTAAGGGCCCTAATCTACACGCGAACTGCCATGCGTGTCATAACTTAAGGGTAAACCTTCGGTTGGAGCGTTAAATTCAAATTTTATTACGTTTTTTGCTAATTGCAGCTCATTTATAAGTCGTAAGTTATCAACTTGTTATTTGCGTCAAGAATGGTAGTATATTTACTGATTAATAACAAAAGAAATAACTTACGACCTATAACTGAGCTGCAATTAGCAAAAAACGTGATAAAATTTGAATTTAACGCCCCAACCGAAGCCTCCACCTTAATGTAAAAAAATAAGTATTATTTAAGGGCAACCTTTTTTCATGATATCAGCTCAATGATACCATATTATTGTATTGGCATTCGACTTACATAATGTGTAGGTACCAAATTTCAGATCAATTGAGCACCGGGAAGTGAGTCAAAATTTTCTTAAAGTTTCGAGCAGCTTGTAAAAAACACCGATTGAAATTCGACAAATTTAATTAAATACAGGGTTAGTATTTTACAAACTGGACTGGACTTACCGCGCTCCTTAAAATCAAATAATACTGAAAGCGGTTTTCTGTTTTCGAGATGAGTAACACAGAGGTACGGACACGCCGAAATTATGCATGTGTAACTGCAAATTACATCTTTATTGCTACTCCCGCCTAAAATTGGTAAAATATAAGGTTTGGTGCACACTTTAGGGATATTTCAAAAGTCAAACTTTTCGAAAGTCAACATTATTCCTAATATCAAGTGACATCGTAACGGACATACGCCATTTTGGACCTCTCTGCGTAAGAACTAATTAAAAAAAAAACAAGATGTAAATTTTTTAAAACCCCGAGATGTCACCTTGTTAAAGTTGCATGTAACTAGCATGAATAAAAAAAAATCTTTCTTACCTACGTCTAAGACTCTGAGAAGCCCAAAATGGCGTACCGAATCCATGGTTTCAGTTATCGTTCCGGTTCTGTTGTATAAAAACTTAAAATATTTTTTTACTAAGTTTTGTGTGTTTGACCACAATCTAAGCCTAGAAGGTAAACTCTGTCAGCGCGATGTAGGTTGTATGTATGTTATTGTGGCGCCATCTATCCATCGACGTGTGAACTATGTAGCTGACAGGGGTCGCTAATAAATAGATAGATAGATAATTCTTTATTGTCACACCACATTAATATAAGACAGGCCAGATGGCACAGTTGGTTAAGACGCCATCTATCGCGCCGCTGGTCGTGGGTTCGATTCCCAACAAGGACAAACATTTGTGTGCATGAACATGTCTGTTTGTCCTGAGTCTGGAAATGTAATATCTATATAAGTATGTATTTACAAAAAAAAAGTAGTATATGTAGTATATCAGTTATCTGGTTTCCATAGTACAAGCTCTGCTTAGTTTGGGATCAGATAACCGTGTGTGAAGGATGTCCCATATATAAAAAAAAAAAAAAAAATTGTACAGCAATGCAAGAATTTTGATATTAAATTAAAGTGTTACAATCGGCGGCTTTATCACTAAAAGTGATCTCTACCAGGCAACCTTTGGATGGAGAGGAATTAAAATTATCTGAATATGACGGGGGTGTACAATTAAAAAGTAAAGGAAAAAAAAACGTGAAACACAAAAATAGAGAAAACATAGATAATGCATGCTAGTAAATAAATAAAACGAATTAAATAAATATAATAATATATTAATTAAATTTTATTTATTTATTAGGGAAATCAACAGCTTATTACAAAAATAATCATCTTAAGTATTGATTCGACATATTGCAAAGCCAATTAAAGATTTCCACAATTATATTATATGAAACGGTTGCTAATAAGAGCAGGTAGAAAAATTGTTACTCGTTCCATGCATAATATTCTATATCTAAATAGTCTACAAACTTACTAGTTATACATTAATTTGTAGTATGAAGGAGCAAAGTACAAAACAGCTTAGTTACATTACAAAAATAATAATAATAATAAAAGAGACAGAAATAAGTTATATAGAAAATTAGGTTGCCAATTAAAATGTATACACACACATCAGAGTAGCGGCGACATGACCATTATAACTAAAACATTATCCTAAGACGAACTAGATAGTAGTTTGATGAGTTCTGCCCGAAACTTTGGTTTTATTAAAATAAAAGGGTCAAGATGGTTAAATGAGTGTATGTTTGGGCTACCAATAAATTAAATATACTATATTGTAATGACGACAAACGTCTTGATCTTTTAAGTTCCATTTTTAATACGGCAAACGTGTTTTATATGTTCTCTTGTTTTCGTTTTCTCGCCGTAAGATAAATTTTATTACCACCATGTATCCAAGGGCTTACGTCAATTATTTCGCTAATTCCTCGAAGCGGATGACTCACACACTATTATGTCAGAATGTGGACCCCACTTTTTTAGTGACCCGCACTCGTTAGGGTTCCGTATATACCGATAAAAGAATCATTAAGTAATTATGATTGAATTATTACGTTGGATATTTAAGGGCCGGTTGCATAAAGCGCGGTCATAGTAAGGTTATAGATAGGTTACGGTTATAGTTAACTTTAACCGCCGAAAGAAAGCAATTGGGTTGCTCGTGTCACTTTAACTAAAATTTTAACCGTAGCCATAACCGACCGAGGGAGATCGATCATCGTCAGAGTTAACCCTACGCTCAAAGCATGGTAATGGTTAAAGTTAACGTTGTAACTTTAACTAAAAGTATGAGCAACCGACCCTAAGTCGGCATTTTTCTTTCCGTGTTTATGTGCGATGACCCTAATCACAAATTCCTTTATTATGTACCACCCCCTATTATAAATGCGAAAATTTGTGAGTATCGATGGCTGTTTGTTACTCTTTCACGCAAAAACTACTGTACGGATTTGGATGAAATTTGGAACATAGATAGTTTATAACCTGAATTAACACATAGGATACTTTTTATCCCGGGAAAACATAAGATACCTCGGTAACGCGGGTGAAACCGCGGGGCGGAAGCTAGTAGAATATACATGAAATAAACTAATTCTAGTACAAACACTACATAAACTAATACACAAATACTTGCTGTGATAAAGGTCGCGGGTTCGAATCCTACAATAAGCTTGATTGAGTCTCAGTAAAACACAGTGAGGAAACCATAGCCAATTGCGCGGTGCGGTGGTAGGGTTCTTTGTAGTTAAAAATCTTGAAAACATAAGGAACTATCCTTTCTCAAATCAAATTCGATAGTGAAGGAAATCGCTATTAAATTAAAAAAAATAATTAAAAGATACGTAAGATATTGGTTCACTGGAAATCCCATGATGTGCTTTCAGTAAAAACCCAAATGCATGGTCACTACAAAAAACTATTTCTAGAACATTTACCTTGACAAATATAAAAATTGATATTATATTTTTTTTCCGCGTTTACACTCGTATTGAGTCTTTGTTTATTTAGTTAATATCACAATAGGGATGATGACTGGGTAAAAAATAATTAATTCTGTTCAGTCCGTCAGTTAGGTTATCAAAAAATATTAGAGTCATATTTTTTATTTTATCAAATCAATAAAAAATTACAAAGATAGGGTGCATCAAAGTTTTTTTGTTTTGTTTTCGGTACTAAAGAAAAAACATGTGCCCAATATTTTTAATAATCTAACTTACGGACTAATCAGATGTTTTTATATAGTTACATCCCTATTTATGAGTGTTTGTTTGAATGGTTATTCACGCATGCGTCAATGACCGAATATTCAAAATCCAAATCGCATTATTTATTTATTTTTTCTAACCATGATGTTGGTCACAAACAGGCCAGTTAAGGTTGGTTAAGACACCACCTATCGGACCATTTACGCCATAGGTCGGCATCCAGGACAAACATTTGTGTGCATGAACATGTCTGTTTGTCCTGAGTATGGGTGTAATTATCTATATAAATATGAAATTACAAAAAAAAAATTGTAGTAACTATATCAGTTATTTGATTTTCCATAGTATAAGCTCTGCTTAGTTTGGGATCAGATAACAGTTTGTGAACAATGTCCAAAAATTCTCCAAAAATCGAATGCGGAACCCCACAAACACTCTACGGGCACTAACGACATTTTTTGTCCATAAAATCTTCGATCTTAATTGCGCACGTGTCTGTCCAGTCCGAATTCTTCAACTTGCTTTTTTATATTTTTTTTCACACATTTCTCAGTAGCTAGTGTAAATATTATTTACTTTGGATTAGAGAGAGAAGTTATTCTTTGAGAGTGTGTTCCGTAGCTACTATTGTATATTTATTTTTTAAATTAACCCTAATAATTGCGATCCATACGAAAATTCCGATAATAGAACCCAAGGTGTAAAACTTTCTAAATCTATACTAATAATAAATCTGAAGAGTTTGTTTGTTTGAACGCGCTAATCTCTGGAGTTACTGGTCCGATTCCAAAAAATCTTACACTGATAAGAAGCTACATTATCCCCGAAGGTTATAGGCTATTTTTTATCCCGGGTTCGCGAGTGGAACCACGGGGAACAGCTAGTATATAATAAAATGGAAAGGTGACTGACTGATCTATCAACGCACAGCTCAAACCACTGCACAGATCGGGCTGAAATTTGCCATACAGATAGCTATTATAACGTAGGCATTTAAGGATTTTTGGAAATTCAACCCCTAAGGGAGAAAAATAGAAAACAGATGAAACCGCGGGGCGGAAAGCTAGTTAATATAATAATTATATAGATAGCATATTTTCGAAGCCTTATATATCACTCAGAAATCACGAAAAAAAACATTTAAACTTTTCATACTAAAAGTCAACCGAATAACATAATAAATAACCTCGGACATTCTTCACACACGGTTATCTGATCCCAAACTAAGCAGAGCTTGTACTATGGACAACCAGACATCTGATATACTACATATACTAACCTTTTTTAAAAAATATATAGATAATTATACCCAGACACAGGAGAAACAGACATGCTCATGCACACAAATGTTTGCCCTGGATGGGAATCGAACCCATGACCAGCGGCGTGACAGGTGGTGTCTTAACCAACTGCGCCAACAGGCTTGTCAAAATAAACAATAACATTTCAAAAATGCTACCTAATAATACGATTCTATTAAAATCTCAAATGACAACCATAGCTTTTTGTTCACAGATAAAAGCTGCGCAGGAGACAATGGTATAACGATTAAATGCTATAACCCCAAACATGTTTTCAATAAAAAGAACTAAAGTATTCCTAGTGCTTGTTTTCGTGAACTGTCTAGTTGTAAAATGTGACGTCACTGACGATGCAAACAGTGATGTAAAAGAAAGTGAAGAAATAAATGAAGAACGACTATTACTAAAGCAGGATGAAGATCTAAATTCCGATGATTTAGGTGATGTAACAGATAGGAACGTCACTGAAGCTTATCAAACGACAACAGAAGAAGTACGTGAGATCAAAGATTATGTTGATGACGTAACGACGACCGATGTAGCTGAAACTGTGACAAACGACTTTACATTGTCTATGATAGACAATAATGTTTATAAAACTAAAGGAACGAGCCGAGAGGATATTTATCATAGTATAGACGACATTGTGACTAGGGTATGTGCACATACATTATTTGAACGTAATTAATGGCAATGTTAGGTAATTAGTTAATGTAGTTTTGGTAACTAACCTTGTCTTAGCATCTAACGAGTAACGTAGACTTAGGAAATCGTGGGCTTTCATATATAATCTCAACTAGAATCTTAAAAAACTTCGACGAATATATATTTTTTTATACCACTAAAGCAGCAATCAAGCATACGACCCACCCGATGGTAAGTGGTTACCGTAGCCTATGAACGCTTGCAACACCAGGGGTATCACTCGCGTGTTGCCGACCCTACAAGCATCTCTTCACACCCTTTTTGAAGAACCCTATGCTGTAGTCTCTTTGGAAAACCACGGCGGGGAGCTCATTCCACATCTTGATATACCTTTTTTACCACAAAGTCGGCAAACAAGCATCCGCCTGATGGTAAGCGGTTACAGACTTTCCCGTGTCGCCGATGAGCTCTGGAGGTATTCTATAAGTTGGTGGTACTCCCCAACCTAGTTTTGAGTAGAACAACGAAATGCCCAAAAAAATTTTTGTAATTAGCCTACATATAAAGTTTACGTAAGAAGCTAATATAAACTCTATGCTATTTCAGATAGAGCCGACGACACCTCCAATGACAACAAGAGCCATGGAAGTCGAGTCTTCAGCGCCTAAAACACCGGACCTAATGGGCGAGATGGAAATACCTGGACAGAGGAATCCTAAGACTGAGAACTGTAAGAACCTATAACCTATTTAACTGCAGTCAAGCACTGCTGTTCTCCGCCTCAAGGCCAAATATTACCACTTTTCTCTGACCATCTGACTCTACGACTACTTTAAATTCCATCTCCATCTAATCTCCGGAGTTACTGGTTCAATTCGAAAAATTCTTTCACTAATAGGAAGCTACATTATCCCCAAAGGTTATAAGCTACTCCTTATCCCGGGATCGCGAGTGAAACCGCGGGGAACTAGTATTTTATAGAAGTAACAGAATACCATAACCAACTAAGAGCTCTTTCACAGCTGGCTCCAAACAACCGGACAAGAGGCCCTACGACACAAAGCCTCGCCTCACACCAATCGTGAGTAAAATCACTACCCTCAAAGGTTGGCTAGAAGACGCGTGGCTCCGACCGCCTGCTGGTATCCTGGTACCTCTGCGGCCGATGGCTCTGAACAGAGCCCTGGATGTGTGGAACGATCTTATCGCTGGTGGCTTGAATGTGTCTGATATCGTCATAGTCGGATATGATTCTAATGGTAAGTCTTATTTATAATATCTTTATGCCAATTTCATAAGATCCTTGGGGGAGGCTTTTGTCCAGCAGTGGACGTCTTTCGGCTGACATGATGATGATGATGAATTTAATAATCTTCAACAGTGACTAAAGACGTTGGAAAAAAATTGCAAACATGTTCTTCGAGCGATGACTGCTGATTTCTTTGCCAAAATTCGTGCTCGAATAATTTTTGAAGTAAGCTGTTACTCATTGAATATTTTGAGGACTGTTTTAGACTGATTAATACAATATACTACACAACCACGAACCGGAAGACGCAGCGTGGGCAGGCCCCCCACAAGGTGGACCGACGATCTTGTTAGGGTCGCGGGAAACCGCTGGATGCGGCTAGCGCAAGACCGGTCATCGTGGAGATCCTTGGGGGAGGCTTTTGTCCAGCAGTGGACGTCTTTCGGCTGATATGATGATGATGATGATGACTACACAACGAAATTGAATTTCCACTCAGACGAAAAGAAAAAAATATAATAATTCACATAAGGGTAAAATTATTATTCTGTGCGTGAAATATTAAAACAATTGTACGTACAACGGAATGCTGGAGGTGATTCCCAGATGAGATGAGAGAGAGATGAGCCCCAAAGGACAGTTCACTCAGAGGTAGTCAGAGGTAGAGGGCCTCCTCTACGTGTTACCTTCATGTATAGACTGAATGGATAGACTAGATCTGATATCAGTAGATCTTATTTATTGTCTTTGTTTTAAGCCGACTGGAATTTGGTATGATTTTATTTATTTCGTTCTATAATCATTACAAGTTCTTCATGAGAATCTATAGGAGCTATAAGTTCTATTTCATAAGCAAATCATTGGATAATTATCTATCGACAATTAATCTGCAATTAACCTGTTTTTCTAATAATCTAAGTTTTTTTTTTAATCCCATTGTCTTAATTATCAATAGAAACGTAACGTCTTCCGTAACATTCAGTAGCTTCTACCTAAGAAATACATCCGGATTTATCTAGATGTGAAAAATTATGAGGTTAAATTTATATTGGACTGCTTGATCCCCTATTTTCTTTCCTTAGAAAATAAGGGATTCTTAGCCAATATAAAAAAGCAGCTGGAAATAATTTTTCGAAAAATCCTTTCACAGTTGATTCGCATGATTTTGACTAATTCAATTATTCGCGGTTTCACCCGCGCTCCCGGGATAAAATTTACCCATGTCCTTTTCCATATCGTAGGCTATCTGACCGATATTAGCTTTTAGTACTTATTTGTATAGACAAATCGTCAAGGTCATTGGCGTCAGTGATCCTCTTAAGATCCCTACATTATAAAGTTAGCCGATTCAGAATTTTGTATGATGCGATGCTGGTGTTGCAAGCTTAGGATATGGTAACCCCATAACCAGCGGCTTGTTTGTTTCTTTACTATTTTAGTAATATAACCTCAAAACATAGTGGCGAGTTGTTTAACAACACACTCGAGTGTGTACAAGTCTATTGAATTAAATTAAACAGGTTAGGGAGGTTTATTCGCATAATTAATTTATACAACTATAAAATAATTAAATTACTTGTGGAGTTTGCAGTATATTTTAGATCCAGTATAATATTGTTGGACTTTATGAGACATTCATACTAAAATATCTCATAAAGCTGAAGAGTTTGTTTATTTGAATGCACTAATCTCCGAGTTGCTGGTCCGATTTGAAAAATTCTTTCACTAATAGGAAGCTACATTATCCCCGAAGTTTATAGGCTACTTTTTTATCCCGAGAACGCGAGTGAAGCCGCGGGAACAGCTAGTAAATGATATAGCTATTACTAACAGTTTTTTGTCAGGTGGGTTGCTTTGGAAATTTATGAATAACGAACGTCAAAATGAAAATAAGTTATTGTTTTTACTAATGGTTCGATACAACCGGACCATAATCCTACTAACATTATCAATGCGAACATTTGTGAGTATGGACGTATGGATAAATGTTTTTTTTTTTTTTTTTACTATGTATAGGCCTGTGTTTGACCACAATCTCACCGTGGTCAGTGAAGATGTGGCCGATGATGGTGAGCACACAAAGCTTAGAAGGGAACTGGCTCTCAAGTGCAGCTGTCGGAACACACCGAAAGATGCTTGGCGACAGATTTTCAACTTGAGGGTGGTAGCCAGCCAGGCGGGTACTACAAAGTACCCTACCACCGTGCTATGGTTTCCTCACGATGTTTTCCTTCACCGAAAGCTCAAGCTCATTGTAGGATTCGAACCCGGGACCTTCGTCTCGGCATCCGACGTCACTACCACTGAGCTATCATCGCCTTTGTTACTCTTTCACGTAAAAACTACTGAACGGATTTGGATGAAACTTGGCACATATATAGATCATACCCTTTGAAAACATATAGGTTACTTTTATCCCGGAAAAACATAGAAACCTCGGGAACGCGGGTAAAACCGCGCGGCGGGCGGAAGTTAGTAATTTTATAAAATGTGAAAGGTTGCTTGTATCGTTTGACGTTCATAAGTACCTTATGAGGGCCTTAACTTAATAAATGAGTTTTGAGTTTGACCTTGAGTTTGAGTAGTAGGTAATACTACAAATAACTGTTACATACCTTGAGTCAGTAACTGCATCACTTGAAGAAAAACTTAACCCGACTTTTAGATCTTAAATCTAGGTAACCAGTCTTGAATTCTTACCTGTAACAAAAGAAATTGATTTTTAGTACAATGAGCTTTGTGGATTGAGTTAGGAAAATCATAGTCAATCAAAACTTATGAAAAGTATGATTTTGGAACGCAGTTTTTAGGCTGAGGGGCAAATGTGTACACAATGAAAAAAACGACACCAAAAACCGACATACTTAAGAGAGGTGTCTCATTAACTGGTCAATGATCGACGCTACAAAGCAAAATTAGTGTCAGACAATTATAAGTAGACCCTCTAGCAGTAGTACAAACTAATGTCAATAGATGGCGTTGTACCTTTTTTTAAACGAGCTATGGTTTCGTTCTCACGAATATACTTAAGACTTTTGTATTTTTTTATATGAACTCCATTCCAACCGTGTGTCCTTAAGACACCTCAGTTTTTTTCATGATAAACTGCCTCATAGCACTGCAGAGAACCCTGTGACCGCCTGGCTGGCCACTAGTGTTCATTTGCAAAAAATCGACTATCAATTAATCGATTGTTTTCTCCCCAAATCACTCATACAATATTAAAAGTACTATCGATAGTATTAATGATCTGGGGTCGCAAGATAGTATTCTGATAGTATCAATAGACCATCAATTTTCTGGCAACACTGCCGTTTACCACACTCAATTAAAATCTGTTACTAAGCACTTATCGTGTGTACACCTCCTTCAGCCATGTTAAGATTGTGGTGGTAAATATGAAAAAAAAGCGGACAAGTGCGAGTCTGACTCGCCCACCGAGGGTTCCGTACAAACTTAACTTTGTAATTGAGTGTAACTAAAAATGTATGCTTTTCGCAATTTTTCCTTTATCTGTGCTATAAGACGTTGCTTCGTACCAAATTTCACGGGAAGTACCCTGTAGGTTTTGATTCCCTTGCGAGTGTCGAAAATATGCAGCATAAACGGCTGTATCTTTTGATTGCGTTGGCTTAGAGGTTTGTTTTTTTCACAGCTTTAAGGGACAGTAGACCCGAGTATTTGATATTAATTTCAGCTTGATACCTCCACGCGTTCCTGAGAAAAAGGGTATTGACAGACAGACAGACGGACAACACAATTATCCTTTAAGGGTTCCGTTTTTTTCTTTTGAGGTACCCTAAAAAGACATCTAATTTCAACAATTCTGAGTCCTTGTATAATACAATGCAGCTAAGTCTAAACTGTATCTCAATAGCATATTTCATTGCACCCATTGGAAGGTTAAACAATATTTTGTAGAAGCAAAATTTCAGAAAACTGATACCGTTTCTAACGTACCGTGTAAATGCGCCAATAACATCAGAAATGGGGGGTAAAAATGGGTTTTTACATACAGAACAGACAGACATGCACGCGTCACAAGTAATATTAAAATGACAATAAGCGTGATGTAATTATATTTAGCATAATTAAGTATTGTACTCAACATCAAATCAGCAGTTTTGTTTTTCAAATTTTAATTTTCAACAATTTATCTCTCAGTTACGACTTTAATGGACTTGCGAAGTAACGATGTGATTTTTTTAAAACTAGCTGTTCCCCGAGGCTTCACTCGCGTTCCCGGGATTAAAAGTAGCCTATAACCTTCGGGGATAATGTAGCTTCATATTAGCGAAATAATTTTTCGAGTCACATCAGTAACTCCGGAGATTAGCGCGTTCAAACAAACTAACAAACTCTTCAGCTTTATTATTAGGAAGTATAGATATAGATTATCGGTCCAATAAAGATCAATACAAGTAAGTGCACCAGTTTCTCATTCGTTAGGATAACCAATTTCTTGACAACAAACTCTATGAAATCCAAATAATTATGAATATGAGGCCGTAGTACGCTAAAACTATGGAATCTCACAAGAAACGTTGGTAAACACGTCCTACCTTACGTACTGTGGTTACTTTAAACTGTTCCATTTTGATACGACTTTTCGATAACAGATGGCGCTGTACATATTTTCTACATAGCAGTATCAAAATTTTAAATGCAAGGTTATATTGTAAACCTTGTGCAATATGAATAAATATTGCACTAAGTATGAAATCTTTATAGCCTTTTTATAGAACAGCTGAGTTTGGTCTCAATACCACAGACTGATTGTCGCCTGAATAATAATTACTTCCAAGAACTATTTTTTTTAATACTTTTAGGGTTCTCTACAATACTTTCTGACCCCATACACAAAAGTAATTTCAAATAAATGAACGGTCTGATCTTGCGTGCACGCAAAATTAAATTATATTTTTTAATGGTAAAGATTAAATTTGGCACACAGCCTATAGTATGGAGACAGAGATACGCAACTTTTTATCCCGAGAACGCGAGTGAACATTAGGGAATAATGTAGCTAGCAATGTAGCAATGTAATAAAGTGAAAGATACACACACTTTTCGCCCAATAATACACATATTTAGATGTTCCCAATAAAATCTAGTGGTGCCGATTCTGTTGTTTACGACCTAAATAAATTTAATCTCACTATATCTATTTCTAATAGTAAATATAAGAAAGGGATGCAAGATATTTTAGTCCTGTCAGTTTAGTCCGATCACATATTTCAACGTGAATTTAAGCGCGATTTGATTGAAGTAAATGACTTCGTAACGACCACTAAAACCATGGATTCTATACGTTTTTTGAATGCCTTAGCGTAAAAATATTAAGTAGTTTGAAAAAAAACTGCAAACAGTCGCAATTTTTTTGAAAAGACGAATCATGTCAGCCGAAAGACGTCCACTGTTGAACAAAGGCCTCCCCAAGGATCTCCACGATGGCCGGTCTTGCGCTACCCGCATCCAGCGGTTACCCTCCCTCACAAGATCGTCGGTCCACCTTATGGCATACCCACCCTGCGTCTTCCAGTTCGTAGTCACCCATCGATAACCTCTCTGCCCCAGCGGCCGTCGGTATTAGTAAAATGTTTAAAATATCAGAATCGCCGCCATTATCTCACGGAACCAGCCTCACTAATGAGAGTCGTACTTGCCCAAACTTTTTGCCATCTACCACAAACTTTTTGCCTAAACATTTCTGGTCACTGTTTGACACGATAAGTGGAGCATAACGGTGTAGTTTACATAACCCAGCGTTTACATTCACCTAGCAAGGTCGATTATACTTCTTAAATTAACACATTAATATCATGTCGGTGAGAACTGAGAAATAGTCACTTTCTCATCATCTATCTTTTTTTTTTATGTCAGAAGGTTGACAAGCAGGCAGGCGGTCCACCTGATGGTAAGTGGTTACCGTCGCCTATCGCCGGTACAATGCCGAGAAGGCAATTACTGGCTCTCAAGTGCAATTTTTGCCGGAACACACAGGCGACAGATTTTCAACTTGAGGGTGGTAGCCAGCCAGGCGGGTATTACAAAGTATACCCTACCCTGCTATTGTTTCCTCACGATGTTTTCATTCACCGAAAGCTGAAGCTCATTGTAGGATTCGAACCCACGACCTTCGTCGCGGCATCCGACGTCACTACCACTGAGCTATCATCGCCTTAAAGATCTATCAGATCCTAAATCTATATCAGAGGTTCCCAAAGTGGTCCAGGGCCCCCAGGGGTCTACGTTGGCGTGACATTTTTTGTCGAGTTTTGGGAATATGGTAGAAATGTAGCTACAGGCGTCCACCGGAACCAGCAAACCCTTCCCCGGGGGTTTCCCTTACCCGGGGGTTTCGGGGGTTCCCTCAGGCGTTGTTACCTAAATATTACCCGGCTGAGAGCCCTCTGCGCTCGCCGATTTGTCCGGTAAGGTTGTTGCAGCCATCTGAGGCTACCAACTTAGTCCTTTCAAAGGAAAGATTGATTTTACGAATTTTGCCGATGCTTCATCTAAGTTGCGTCATAATTTTTAAATAAAATAAGTTATCAATTTCTGCACAGGAGTGAACTGGCGTTCAAGACATAATCTCCATCCATCAACTAGTTCTGGTGAGAGAGCTGTTCCTGAAGCTCTGTCAAAACTACTTCTCAAGTATCAAGTGAGTGTAAGCTTTAATCAGTGTTAATAAGGCTGCTTTTCCATTACGATTCGAGGATGCGAAAGCTACGAAACTATATGACCGTTTCCACTGATGCTAATAGCTTAGCATCAGTGGAAACCGTCACATAGTTTCGTAGCTAGATGTAAATAAATAAATAAATATCCTGGGACATTCCTCACACACTGGTTATCTGATCCCAAACTAAGCAGAGCTTGGAACTTGTACTATGGAAACCAGATAACTGATATACTACATATACATTTTTTTTTGTAAATACATACTTATATAGATAAATACACTCAGACACAGGACAAACACACATTTTCATGCACACAAATGTTTGTCCTGGATTGGAATCGAACCCATGACCAATTGCGCCAACTGGCTTGTCAATTTACAACAGACTCACACTATTATGGCAAAACCTTAACCTAAAAATCTACATGTCCGATAACCTTGGGAGAAATGCAAAATCTAAAGACCCACAAGCCCAGATCATTGACCTTCTAATGATATATAATAGACTAATACATGTTTTGGCAACACATCGAACCGTGTCAGCCAATAATGACACTATCAGACCGTAACGATCCGACAACACTGTGACAAAGAATATGTTAATTAGTCATACTTAGGTATTCATAATTCATAAAATAAAAGTTAAGACGCCGGCGCCGATACAATTGACGAATTATTTGTATGTCAGAAGGTTAGCAAGCAGACAGGCGGTCCACCTGATGGTAAGTGGTACGGTCGCCTATCGCCATTTACAATGTGTTGCCGACCTGTTACAAGGCCATGAAGGCAACTGGCTTTCAAGTGCAATTGCCCGAATACACCGGTAGGTACTTGGCGATAATTTTCAACTTGAGGGTGGTAGCCAGCCAGACGGGTACTACAAAGTACTCTACCACCGAGCTATGGTTTCCTTACGATGTTTTCCTTCAGCGAAAGCTCAAGCTCATTGTTGGATTCGAACCCACGATCTTCGTCGCGGCATCCGACGTCAGCTATCATCGCCTTAAAACGTGTGCTGTCAAATGAGAAAATGTTAGCTTCTTTATTAATATTGAAAACTCGTTTTATTCTATACCATGATTCTAAAAAGATGGACTTGTTAAAATATGCGAGACCACGAGGCAATATCTGCAACCTTAACTTTAAACATGAAACAGTAGGGGACAGATGGCTCTCAGACAGCGGCTGCGAAGGCTATAACAATCGTCAACGTCATGTTTTCCCCGCGAATGAAAAAGAAAAGACGGCGCTCTAAATCTGTTCATAATCCTAGTGAATTCAGTTAAAGTTTTTAAACGTATAATTTCAAACCCGAAATCGGTCTTATCACGTTTATTTTGTTTCGAGAAAAAATGGCGATAAAAATGTACAATAATAACGCAAGTGTAACTCCAAGAAAAGTAATTAAAGTGAAAAATCGTGAACGCAATAAAGTCAAGAATCCACCAAAACAAAGATGGGATGTTTTTGTATAAATTACAAAATGAGCAAAGCGCAGCTCATAACTACTCATAAATAAAAGACAAACTAAACTTAGACCAGATATTAACCAAATACATTTGCCCCTAGGGTGTTCACACAGATTCAACAAGCGATGGCACCATGAGAGCTCTAGCTTCAGCTGCTAAACTGGTTCCATACGACAGCGCTTTATTCGTGGTGACTGATAAAGGAGCTGGTGATCCTCAGAGGCTGCCGCTAGCTTTGAGAGCTTTAATTGAGAAGAGATTGAAGGTAATTACTGTAGAATGTTGGGATAAGTAGTAGTTGAAGTTGGCGATGCAGAAGATGGAGGTTAGGGAGTAGATAATTACCTATGACCATTAGCAACGTGGGGTCAAGACTACTAGTCTAAATAAGATTATTTTTGCAACTGACTACTATTTTCAACTATTTTCAACAAAGATTGCAGACTTACATAAAGAAACTAGCTTATGGGTGTCATTCATCGATTTGGTTGATGAGTCTATTAAAAATAGATTAATGTATTATATTTAATCTTCAGGTTTACACAATCTGGACGGATCCTAGTCACCCGACAGTGGTTTCTGATGCAGCGCTACAAGAGCTGAGGAACATATCCAAACAAACTGAAGGTGATGTGCTGCCGTATTCTCTGCAATTCACGGTATGTATCATTATCAACATCAGCTCATATACTCTCACTGCTGGGGCACAAGTTTCCCCTCAAAACAAAGGGGACTAAGTCCACCATTCGGACATTATGGAGATTAGGACATTGTCCAGGGGCTTTTTAAAGTATAGTTCTATGTTTGACCACAATCTTCCCATGGTCAGTGATGATGTGGCCGACGGTACTAAGCACACAAAGCCTGATGAAGTGAAGATTATACGATCGAGTAAAACAAATACTGTTTGTATTTCGACGTTGAAGTGACAGGAACTCCTATGTGCATAAACAGAATTTTACAGGAAACTAAAAAAAACTTTACATTGGTATTAGTTTATTAGGAGCTATTACCAGAAATTTTTATGCACAATTGCATAATAGTTATTGTCGGTAATCAATAATTCGTTAAAAAAATAGAAAATAAATTTAGCTGTTCTTGCCAGCTCACGCAATCGATTTTTTAAAGTCTATCTATGTAAAAAACTCGAAATCTCCAAAATGTCAGTTAGGAGTTCTTGTCACTTCACCGTCGATTTGTTTTTTTATTAATGGTAGGATTCTATATAGGAAAAAAATAGGGACCTAGCTCCTTGTGGAACTCCAAAATTCACAACTATTTTTGAAGCTATAATATAGCTTTATATAGCTTTTGAATAACATTGAAGCTGAATTATTATCAATAGTTAAGTTACAAGTATATTTAAGTAATTATATTCATTTTAAATTTAAATTCTGCAAAGTAGCTCCAGTTTTATGTGCATAATAAATTAAACTTGTGTCATGTAAATCGTCAGCGTGAACATAAAAAGAAGATTTATATATAAAACATAGTAACATACAAACTTTCTATCCTAAACAATGTATTTTATGTATAGAAACTTGAGTGAGACTCGAATTATCGTAAAGTTTATGTTAACTAGAGAATATTTTCAAGATTTCATGGCAAACACTGTTGCAAGTTGCAATGTGAAAAGCTTATTAGATTCTTCATCTAAGTTAATGTATTAGAAGACATAACTAATAGATGAACAACTTTGGATAATACGAAAGCTTCTTAGCAATCTTCTAATAAATAAAAATTATACAAGAGAACATATGACATTTATCTCGGGAAAACCTTAGTTCCTAAAGGTCTGAACTCTGATCTGGCTGAAGACGTGAGTAATATATGTGAATAATTTATTGTATATCAACTCACATCCACTGTCACAGATTTATTTCGACCTGATGGTAAGTGGTTATTGTCGCCTGCAATACCAAAGTTAATTGCCAATGTTTCATTTAAAATATGTCACCAAGCACCTATCGGTGTGCTCTGGTAGCTGCATTTGGTGAGCTAGTTAGTACCTTCATAGACTTAGTGAGCCTTTATTTTGAAAAGAGTTTACTGCCGGCTCTTCTCAGCAAAAGCAACCTTCCGAACCGTGAATTAGAGACTGACAATTCATAAGTGCCTCTGAAGATCTATTTGAATGAAAAATATTTCATTTCTTGCCCTTCGGCCACATCATTACGTATCAAACTGAGATTGTGGTCTAAACAACACGCATTTCTTAGTAAAACTCAGTCCTTTTATGGTGCCTTAGATTAGTAATAATAGAGTTATTAATGATGATTAACTAATATCATTGTTACAGGATGTGGACAGTTCTAATTTAGCAGAATCAGAGATGGTGTTACTACAGCAACAGGACTCTATGGAACTCAAGCAGCAAAGACAAGGAAGACTGGACGCTCAATTTGAATACGAAAAATATGATGTACGAAAAGATTTACTACCATTAATAGCTAACATAACTTTCTATCATCATCTTTATACACGGATATAAGCAGCGGTGTACCTTAAGGAGCGCTATTGGGCCCTCTGTTATTAAATATATGTATTTATGATATATCATTGTGGAGATCTCAAAGTCGCTCTCAACTTGGTAAGCATAACGCTTATCCAGAAAAAAACTATTCTTTATAGCCTTAAAGGCTATAAATAATAAAAGGTGGGACAAATAATAGATGTTACAGTACAGTACAGTTACATTTTCTTATCCACAGACACTTCTAGTCAGACGAGGAGGAGGAGAAGCTATATCTCTTGGAGTTTCCGTGGAGAACGGAGTAACAGCACTGAGGATCTACATTGAAGGAGCTGTGGAACACGCTGTGCTGTACCCACCTAATGATGGTGAGTTGGATAGTGATGGGATTGATGTTAGATCACTTTAGAATTTTGAAATGTATTGTGTCTACGAAATAGGAACTATTCTGAGCTTCAAACCGAATTGCACATGTTATGGAGGAGGAACGGAAGCCATAAGACTGAAGTGATGAATACTTATGATGGTTTTTTTTTTCTTTTCAATGAGTAGTAGTTTCAAGTCAGGGTTGGTCTCATAGTAAAACTTCTTCTTCTATATTTAAGAACTCGGCTTTTGTCGGTGTAGCTTCTTCCATTCCTCCCTGTTGATTGCTGCTTCCTTCCTTATAAGACACGAATTCAATCAAATCACGTCCAATTTTGCCTTCTGGTCTATATGTTTGTATAGTTCAATCTAGGTTTTCCTCTTCCTCACTTTCCTTCTATGATGATTCCTAATTTGACTACTCATTGAAAAGTCTACTTTGTCCAGCAGTGGACGCCTTTCGGCTGATATGATGATGATTATTGAAAAGTAACCTTGAATAAGGAATGAATGTTGAGATGACGAATGTTTAAAATTGTGCCGACAAATTACTGGGAACAGAGCCCTCACATAACGAGGCTTACATAAAGCCCTATTATATAAAAATTGCAACACATGTCACAAAACAACCGGAACACATCATCATGAACAATAATAATAACAATTTGAATCCTGCCCCCCGTAACGAGCGTAAAGTAATTTTCTATTGTCTACTAATTTAACGGCAAATCGTCGGAAGCCATCATTTCTGTTGCGAATCCGCGGCGTGAGATGAATGTAAGGTCAGTTTGATTAAGTGCTTTTAGGATATAATATCATCATCATATCAACGCAAACACAAGGGTTATTTGTAAAACACTACCAATACTTTAAGGGGTGGAAGATATCATCAATATGAACAATTTTAACTAAGGAAAAAGTTTCAGAGTTTCAAATAACCCTGTATAATTAAGAGAGCATAGAAAGGAAGAAAAAACCTTTATTCTAGACAACAACAACATAGCGTTCTTTTGCTTAGAGAGCAGTTCGACTAGGGAAGTAACTCCACCTTACAGAATACCACAGACAAATAACTCATCACCAGACAGCTAGATCTAATGCTATAGCTCAAGCGGATTCATTAGATCACAACTTGAACTAGAAAGTTGTAAGAGACGAAGACCAAAGTCAGGCTTTAAAGAGCATTAATTCAGTTCATATCATGGCAAGGCTTTTTTCTGCACAGCTCCTCAAATCGACCTGTACAACGTGTCATCAGTGGCTGCCTTCTCACCAGCTTCAAGAACCGAGAGTTTATTACCGAGAGATGTGTACTTAGTGTTCCCAGGATCTACGTTTGATATGGACGTGTAAGTAGCAATGTGTTTTTTATTATCATCTCTCTAAAGTTTATTTTTTTTACAGAAAACACTGTATTCCCTTCTAATAAGGTGACCTTCCCCTTGAACTAAACAGTTAATCGGTCGCTTGCTGGAAACTTACTTATGAAAACGCGGTTTCACTAGCGATCCCCTATTTTACCCAATTAGGGGATGAATTTTCAAAAGTCGTTTCTTAGCGGATGCTTAAGTCATAATAGCTATCTGTAAGCCAAACTTCAGCCCGATCCATCCAGTGGTTTGAGCTGTGCGTTGTAGTCCGTTTTCCTTTATTATATTTTAGTTTTTTTTACATGATGTTGAGGATAAAAAAAATCATGAAAAAATCAGTAAATGGATACGCTACTTCTTACATCCAGCATGTATATTTAAGTTTCTAAAAGTGGTATATAAAGTATCTGGTTGTCCATAGTACAAGCTCTGCTTACTTTGGGACCAGATAGAAGTGTGTGAAGAATGTCCCAGGGTTTTATAAAATTAGTAATACTTTCAACAGACTATCAGTGCTGCCAGCGGCTCCATCCACAACAGATGGCCAAGGAGCCATGGTAGGCGCCTGGCACCTAAGCGTCAGGTGCGACACGTGTGACTACAGGCTCCATGTCAGCGCCAGGACCCTTATACACTTAGATGTGGAAGTCAGAGGAGTTGGTAAGTGATTTACTCCCAAAAGACTACAGCATGGGGTTTTTTGAGAAGGGTGTGCAGAGATTTTTGCAGGGTCAGCATCAATTGATACCTTTGATAGCGTCTATAGGCTACGGCAACCGCTTAATATCAGGCCGTATGCTTGCTTGAAAGAAAGAAACTTAATTTATTTGTGGAATTTTAGGCCTAATATGTACATAAATTGAAATTTAATAACGAAAATTTAAATTTTAAAGAAACCCTCGAAATTCACTAGAAAATTGGTGATAATATACAAACAGCTGAGCGGATTTTCTTGAAACATAGCTAAGAACAGTCTCGATTAAGTCACCTTTCAAATAAAAAAAACTAAATCAAAATCGGTCCATCCGTTCAGGAGCTATGAGGTCACAGACAGACACGACAAACTTATAACACCCCGTCGTCGTATTTGCGTCGGGAGTTAAAACCAAGAAAAAAATAAAAATGGTCTCAAGAGTCCCAACACAACATATGCTGGTTCTGGATTAACCAGCACTGGTCTTCCGTTGGAGCCTTTAGTAGTATAAAAAAAGTTATTACTTACTTTGAATTCTCTTATACCTATTAGCTTAGAACCTTAGGGGTAATGCTTCCGATTAGTGAAAACATTTTTAAAATCGGACCAGTAACTCCGGAGATTACCTCCTACATACGAACATCCAAATTTACCGCCTTATAATATTACTATGGATCACTTTTTAATTATCAGGATCGAAAGACTTTTAACTACCGCGCATCAAAGTCCCGAAAAAGTTAAAGCCGTAACCGGTTCCCACCAGTGTTTGCCATAAAGGAATCCTAAACGGCAACCGTAATTTTTCGACTGTAAATTAAACAAAAAAGTATAATTGCAAAAGTTCAATATCCTAATCCGACAGAGGTTTAATGAGACCATAGATTAAAGAACGAGGAGGATGTAACAGTGATAACTGTCACTGTCAATTGAGCTAACACCATGATATTTAACACGCTATGGTATGGTATGTTATCTGCCATACAAGTCGGTGGAAGGCTACAATATCTCAAGTGATTAAAGTATTATAGTCTCTATTTCAATGAAAAAGAGTTGTCAAGCGTATAAGCGTTCCTTGAATTTGTTCCTTCGATACCTATCTGTACTATAGAGTACTATAATAATAATAATATTCATTAATCTTATGATTTGTTTTATTTTATTATCTACTAGCTGTTCCTCGCATTCTCGGGATAAAAAGTAGCCTATAACCTTCGGGGATAATGTAGCTTCCTATTAGTGAAAGAATTTTTCAAATCGGACCAGTGACTCCGGAGATTAGCGCGTTCAAACAAACTCTTCGCAGCTTTATTATTAGTATAGATTGCAAAAAACTATAAAAGTAATAATTAATTCACAAAAATCTACCACCAGTTTCACATACCCATGTCAGCCGAAAGATGTCCACTACTAGACAAAGGCCTCCCCCAAGGATCTCCACGAAATACCATTACAAGTGTATCTTTAGGCTACGGCTTACCATCAAATACTTATTTGCTACTTATAAATGGCGTCATAAAAAAAAACATAACAAAAACCTAATTCGCCACCACACTAAAGTATAATAAAATGAAAAATCATTACCATCAATATTCAAATTGATCGAAAAAAAGATAAACAATCAACCGGATGTCTTAAATTACACAGTTTATTAAAAAAAACAACGTATTTTTTTAATCTTCTATACTTTTATTAAAGCTGAAGAGTTTGTTTGTTTGAACGCGCTAATCTCTGGATCTACCAGTCGGATTCGGATAAATCTTTTTGCAATTGAAAGCCAAATTATTAAGGAAGGTTATAGGCTAAATAAGATCACGCTACGATCCTTAGGAGCTGAGCAATAATAAAAAGAACGCTAAGCGGGAAGCATGTTCAGCACAGACGAGCGATGCGACGCAGTATGTCAACGAATGACAGCGGTCGCCCGATGTTACCCGAGCAATACCGAAAAGAACCGAACTATGCACGTCTTTGTTAGGTGAAGTCCTATACGTAATATGTTTGATGATATTTGCTACTTTTTATCCCGGGAACGCGAGTGGAACCGCGGGGAACTGCTAGTATAATATAAATATGGGACTACGTCACACACGTCTATCTCAAATGAACGTGTTTGATTTTATTATGTAATCTTAGTTATATGAGTCAGTCTGGCAAAACCAGTAGATTTGGGCAAAAACTCTATAAGATATTTTTTGTAAACAATTTAATAAAAGGCACAAATAAAAAATCAATTCATAACACCAATGAAACCCTACTACTACACTAGTTAACAGCACACAAAAATACATATACTTTATTCTAATGGGTAATCCAAATGTTCAATAAAAAAAAACATGCAAAAAAACATAGAGATAGATAAGTGTGTTAATTATTTAACTTTAAGGTTCCGTAGCGAAATTCAATAACATGACTATATCTGGTCACGGTTATCTGATCCCAAATAGTTAATTTAATAGTAACTAATTTGTAAACTGTCTTATCATAAGGCGATGATAGCTCAGTGGTGTGACGTCGGATGCCGCGAAGAAGGTCGTGGAATCCTATAAGCGGAAACCATAGCATACTTTGTAGTACCCACCAGGCTGACTACCAACCTCAAGTTGAAAATCTGTCGCCAAGCACTTTCCGGTGTGTTCCGACAGCTGCACTTGAGAAGTTGAGAGCCTGTTCCATTGTAGGCTGTGTGCTTACGACCTTCGGCCACATCGACACTTACCATGGTGAGATTGTGGTCAACACACTTAGTAATAAAAATTAAAAATCGGTTTTGTTTCATATCGGCCTAGGACGGGTCAACTTTAATTCCCACGGTACCCTAATGATATCTATGAATAAAAACATGCCGTGAGTCATTTCAGATCGAATTAGTTGATAATAATGATTAACACATCGATCTAACGTGCTGTATATAATTAAAATTAGTAATTTATATGCTAAAATAAAGTTAAGGTTATAAAATAGCTCAAACATAAAAAGCTAGCGAAAAATACCACATGCAGTCTGATACAATGCCATAAATAAACAAAAAAAGAAAATAAAAAAAATAACCTCGGAATGTCTCGATGACAGCTCGGAGCGCTTCGAACGTCTTCCCAAAATGGCGACGCACTTTATTTAGGTCAAGGACACTTGCATTTTTCACAATCTTGATTCTATTTCGACTGGTTTTTAAATGTCGAATGCCATTTAGTGCCGATACGATGTCGATTTATCTGAATCATTATCGATATTTACGAAGCACTTTTTAGGGTGTTTTTATCCAATTAAATATGTAGGTATTCTTCGTTTTTTTTCGATATGGCACGTGTAGTGTTGTGATAATGTCGATTGATTTATTTTTTGTTGAATGTTTGAATTTCGTTCTCATTAATATAACAATTTCAATATGAATACTTTTTGTTCTTATTTTTTGCTACATTGTCTATTTTTTTGACATTCATGCATACATACGACAACCTTGTTTTCTTTCTACAGACAGAAACTTAAGCCAGAATTAAATTTATTGAATTATTTAAACATCTGACAGCTCATTAAATATCGATGAAAAACAACACGGCACTATCTGTATGTACGACGTGACATCAGACAGAACTAGTTTTATTACACCTCACTAAAGATTACGTGACTGATTTTGAAAGCGTGCTGTTACCATAGATAGAGACATAAAAACAACCATTGAGCTCTAAACCGTATAAGAATTGGCGGAAAAGAATTCCAAGCGCATAAATAAAAAAGTTGTGTTTACAAACACACTTTTTTGAGGCAAAGGAAAAAAAACGTTCAGCTTGTGTTGCAAAAAAAATGTTAAAACAAAAAAACAGTACCGTTAAATAAATAAAAAAGTGATACTCATTCGTTGATGGCGTCATTTCATTAGGGTAACTGACCCTCGACTGACATCATCACCGAATGCCCAAATATTATTACTTTTATCCGCCTTATCAGTAAAACATAAATATTATTGAACATAAAACTGTGTTTACTGATGTTAAAACCAAAACTGTTTTTGAACGCGGAACACCGAATTTAAATTTATTTTTGTATTGTAATTTTTCAATGTTATGTATCCGAGTAACTGAGTTTTCTTATTAAAAATAAGTAATAAAATCATTGATGTTTCAAATAAAATGTCGTGTCGGAAATAAATAATAAAATTTACATTTTTTTTCTCAAATAAAACAGCCTAAAAAATACCAAATGTAAAAAAAACAATCACGCACGTCTAAATATAATATCAATGACACAAGTGTTTAATTTTTTTCGCGTTTCTTTTTGTCGTGAACACAAATCCTTCAGTCAATATCGCACTGAACTCACAATGAATTGAACAAACTACAGAATATAAAAAATACGCGCCTTTTTACACGTCATTCATTTAGAACTGCAATATTAAACTAATCAAAGTTCACGTTTTATCAATGTATTTAGTTATTATTACAAATAATATGTGTTCATTCCGCTACGATATAGTTTTAATTAATCTTCAACTGACATATGAAAATAAATGATAAGATAACAAAACTGTTATATGTATTATGTTTACAATTAATTAGATTTTTATTCTAAATATAAATATTTTGGTCCAAATTCGAAACAAGCCATTTTTTTTATAACCTTGAAAAATATTGTCAAGTCAATAAAAAAAAAACCTTTGACCGGTAAGGTTGATGCAGCCGTCTACTAAGACGAGGCTACCAACACAGTAGAAATATAGAATTACTCTTTTAAAAAAAAAAACCTAAGATAGAAAGAAATAAATCGTTCTAACATAATTATGTAAATTTTCTGCGAATCAATTATTTCTACTATCTATGCTCTGATTACGTCACAGATGTTCGTAATACGGAAATATCGATAGTTCAAAGTGTATCAGATTGACCGCACTGATATAGGGAAGCGATAAACGACATGTGGAAAATATTGTCCATTCAATCAATGAGATTTAGGAATATGTTATACCGTCATCTTGTATGAAAGCGATGTGGATGACATATCTTAGCCTTAAAATAAAGAGAAAGTCGCACGCAATTAAAAAAAAATCTTTTTTAATAAAAAAAAATATGTATGACATTCTCAAGACCTTTCTGCAGCTTTTGACGGAACTCAAAACATATTTGGACATACAAAGATAGATAAAAAAAAACTTTTAACATACCGCTTGATTCACTTTTATAAAGCCAGTGATTCTCTTATTTTGAAATTAAAAATATATCACAAGATTTTATTTTAAGAATTTATTTTTAAGAGTTTTTTTTACCTTTTTAACGAGAGCTAAGCGAGATTTCACCTCCAATATGTATGTCGGTAATTTTACGATATGACAGCGTCTTAAATACCATCCTACAAACAGCTGTTTCTATTACAGACAACGTCAAACTCAGAGTGACAGGACCTGTGGCCAGCGTAAGGGAGACACTCCTGGTCGATGAATATGGTACCGAGTTGGCTAAACTGCCTTTCAAGTGAGTATATTATAGAGTTCCGTTCTTTATTGACAAAAACAATAAAAAAAATACAATTTTTAATCAACTTATAAACGAATGTTGCGTGACGTCATGAAAATAAAATACGACAATTTATATCGCAAATTTTAATACTTTTCTAGTAAACCAAAACCTATAAAGTACTTCCCATTGACCAAGAATTATGAATTTTGCCATGAAACAAGGTCTCACATAAAATAAAAAATCCCCTCGAGATTCAAGCGATTGTCCTACAATCCGACTTATGTGTACCTTAGGGCGAAACGGATCTTTTAGCACGTAGCCAAAATCAGAACTAACGCGGCTATCTTGTGAAGAGTCGCTTTTTGAGAGTTCGCTCATTGTTGTATGTTGTTGTTTTTGCTTGTTATTTACTGAAATAATATGCCGAAAGTAAAGTGTAGTGGTGTCAGAGACATAGTGTTAAAAGTTAAAAAGCGCCCTCCTGCAGATGTTATTCAACTGCCAAAAGATCCATGTCGCACTGAACACTGGTTCTCTTCTTTTAAGTTTTTTTTTTTACAGCCACACAATTAACACTCAAGAGGAGCACAGAGAGCCTATAGTAGAATTGGAAGCAAACTTAAGATTACCAAGCGTCAAAGGGTCTAAAGTTTACATCAAGCTCTTGGGCAGAGATGTGCAGGGTAAGAGCTTTTGCCATCTTTAGAGGATATTTGTTTTATGTCAGAAGGCTGGCTAGCAAGACACTTGATGGTAAGTGATAACCATCACCAATGGAGATTTGGGGCCATCCTATATCCATATTCTGCTACAATAAATGTCATAAATACAAATAAAATTCTATTATCAGGACTTACTATATAGGGATATTCCAAAAAGCCCGCGTAATTCAAATTTTATTACGTTTTTTGCTAATCGCAGCTCAGTAAAAGTCACGTGTTCGTCAAACTTTTTCATGAATAACTATTTAATATAATAATAAGTAGGCTGTAAAGTATTGCTTCTATTGGTGCTTAAAAAACATATCCCTCGCAACGCAGCTTAGCACAACTCTGATTGCCAGCCTAACACTTATAAAAATCCTTTCCAGGAGAACCCTTCGTTAGATTATCAGGGCCATTAAACACACCAGAAATCCGTCTAGGAAGATCAGCGTCAATAGTGTTCCCCGACTCTGTGAACGATCTGGAACGGGTCGAAGAGCTGAATTCAAGAATTTATAACAGTCAGTTACGTTTAAATGATACCAATGGACAGCAACTGGCGAGATCTGTTTCTCAGGTAAGTGACACTATCGACTTTATTAAACTTACTGTTTTCTGCGGTTTCATCCGCGTTCCCGGGTTGAAAAGTAGCCCATAGTATTCGGGGATAATGTAGCTTGTACTGGGTGCCAATTCCACTAATTAATTTTGATTAGATTACACTTGCATGGTAGCTGAATGATGACTTTTGCACGTTTCCGTATTCCACTAATAAACGATGAACGAACGATGTTTCGGTTACCAAGGGCAACAACGATAAAATCTAATCAAAATAATCCAATCGTGGTTCGGTTTTGTTTATTTAGTGGAATACCGTTTTTAGTAAAATTAGAATTGGATTGGAAACAAACTTTAACTGAATCGAAATTAGATGTCCACCGTTGTAATTTAGCAGAATTGGCCCCCTGGAGCTATTAGTGAAATAATTTTTAGAATCGAACCAGTCATGTTCCTGAGATTACCACGTACACACAATCCCACAATAGCTCTCACTTTTTAAGTCTAAATTCCTTTTCCATCCAACGGTTTGGAAGAGATCGCTTCTTAGGGATAAGACTGCCAATTGTTAGTATATCTGATGTTAGTTTCTAGTTTGTTATTTTTTTTTTTGGGGTACAATTAAGGGTTCTCAAGCAAGTTTTCCCACTGGCCGGTATGTAAAATACGATAACATTGCCAAAGATAGTTCATGCTTGCCCAAAACTGCCCAAGACAGTCAGAATAAGACATTGCGCTTCATAATGTGTACCTATTTTTTTATTCGCAGATCGTAAATCAATTCGGAACGATACTAACAACCGTACAGATTGGTCTGAGCACGAAGCTCTATGGATCGCCCGGTGATAATTTACAGGTAAATTTATATTTCAATAACTCTCTATTGATATTTCTTAAAAAAGCTGACAAGCAGGCAGACCTGATGGTAAGTGGCTGCCATCACCCAGCAATAACAGGGAGATTGGCAAACCTCTACGAAGCCTAGAAGACAACTGATCCAAAAGGCATATCGACAGATTTTTTAAGGGTGAGGTAAACGAAGTACTTGACTCAACTGAGTAACGAGATCACTGAAGTACGAAAGGAGAAGAGCTGGAGTATCATAGACATGGTATAGTCAAGCTATAACCCATCTTATGATTGCATGTTACAGTTACACTTCGAGGTGACCAACTACAGGGAGCGGTCGGAGTCATTCACCTTTGGAGCAGTCGGTGAACTGAGATTCCTGACTAACATCAGTCCTAGATCGTAAGTTGACAACTTCTTATCAAGAAATTAGTTCGTCCAGTTGGAAAACGAGAATAGTTTGATGATATCAGTGAATTTTCAAAGGTGAAGGAACTATCAGAATATCAGAAGACGTCGAATGGTCAGTAGAATAGCAGTTTGATGACTCTAATATCAATAAAAAGAAGAAGAACATTCAGTGGACATATTCTTAGACAATTTATAATTTTAAAGAATATTAGGATAAATAAAAATTACTCATTAGCCTAGACAGATTAGATCGTAATATAATTAGAACTAAAAAGGCAGATATTAACGAATTTTTGCACAGCAATAGATAGCAGGGTAAAGCAAGAAAGGTAGAAGCAAATTTAGAAAACTTCTAGAATTCTAAATTAAACATGAAGGTACATCCTTACATCTTTAAATAAAACATCTTCTTTCAGACAAAGCGTATCGTCAGGTCAGACAGTCAACGTGATTGTTAGTGCCGCCATACCGTCGACAGCACAAGCTGGCCAGAGAGATCTAATCACATTTACTGCATATGGTAAGTTGTTCCTCCAAGAAATCCAAGAAAGACCATACGGTCTCCTTTAGGCTTAGAAGTCAAGGGGAAGTTGTGCAAAGGCGAGCTTATTGATTTGCTGTTACATAAGGTATCGATCGAATAGCTTCGTAAAATATAATTTTGTACGACCTTCAAATTGTCTGTAGTAATGATACGTTGTTTATATATAGCAGAATATAGATCCCTACCTATGTCTTTACTAAATATCCTGGGACATTCTTCACATATAGTTAACTGACCCCAAACTAAGCAGAACTTGTACTATGGAAACCAGATAACTAATATACTACTTTCTTTTATAAATACATACTTATATATATAATTACACCCAGCCTCAGGACAAACAGACATGTTCATGTACACAATTTTTTGTTCTGGATGGGTATCGAACCCACGACCAGCGGCGCTACAGGTGGTGTCTTAACCAACTGCGCCAACTGGCTTGTCAACTAACGTTAAATAAACTTCTAAAAATCTTTACTCAGGTCTTTGCAGTAAAATCGGAAACTTTGTCCATAAACTGATTCATCGAATATATAAAAGAAACTGAACTGACTGGCAACTAAAGTTCTAGAAAATTGGTATTTTGCACACAGTTCCTTATATAACGTAGGCATCCACAAAGGAAAAGTTCTTCAAAATGCAATCCTTAAGAAGGTAAAATAGGACATCGTTCTTCATGTCTTAATCCAAATTCATCACCAATCATCATCCCAAGGTCAAGAACAGATCTCCATATCAGCCTACGTGTACGTCCTTCGGGTAGGAGACACTGGTTCCGACGTTTGGGCACCTGTAGTTCGCCATAACTTCCAGGGCACCTGCTTCGGGAGGCAGGGGTCTGATTGCGCTGAGCATGTGTGGTCTGCCACTGTTGTGGCTAGAGATGCTTTGGGAGGTAAGGAGATGGATTTTTGCTCATTTTCGATGTATTTTTTTAAATCAAGGTTGACAAGCAGGCAGGCGGTCCACCTGATGGTAAGTGGTTACCGTCGCCTATCGCAATTTGCAATACTAGAAGTATTCGCTAATGTGTTGCCGACCTGTTACAATGCCAAGAAGGCAACTGGCTATCAAGTGCAATTTCCGAACGAACATAAGCTGATAATATTGGCCAAGGACTTTTGGACGTTTTGGATTCTGTTTAACCATAATCAGCAATAACAATGTGGGCGAGATTATTTAGGGAGGACTAGAGTTCTAAAGTACGTAAACTAATCAAAGTAGTAAGTAAGGAGCTGAACTCACTGACGCTATGAAATAAACAGCAACTATAATTTTAAAGAAGAAGCAAATATTAAGACAAAAGATTTCTATTCCCTAACTTCCAAATCTTTTCTCTTCCAGGTATTCTCCGTCTAACGTCATCACCTATTGGTCTCATGTACGACAGCGGGTTCATCTCAGGGTCCCGGGACGAAGTCATAGCGACGTACCGAGCCACCTGCTGTGCGCCCAGGGTCCTCATCAACGCTGTCGATGTGTACGGGAACACTAATAGCTATGCTGTTGACATTTCTTGTAAGTTTATCGTTAAATAGAACTTTTAAAGAAATATCTTTTGCTTCAGATTTATACTAAAAAGGTAAAGTTTGTTTGTTCGGATTTAGAAGGTAATATTCGAAGTTACTGGTATCAATCTGAAAATTATTTCAATAATAGGAAGCTACGTTATCGCAGAGCGCTCGCAGGAAACTGTCTTCTATGCTAATAATAAAGCTGAAGAGTTTGTTTAAAGGCGCTAATCTTCGGAATCACTGGTCCGATGTGAAAAATTCTTTCACTAATATGAATCTACATTATTCCCGAAGGTTACAGGCTACTTTTTATCCCGGGATCGCGAGTGAAACCGCGGGAACAGCTAGTTATATATAAAATAGTAAAGCCAAGCACAGCTAAGCTATACATAAACAGAATAATTAGTTATATCATCAGACTGACTAATTTCAGATTTCCAAAATCCGAATGACAATACAACGTTGGAAGAGCATAACTTGACAGGTCATTATAATCAGTTTTCCGCATGTTAAAGCAAAATACCGAGCGAAAAAATCTGTTTCTACAGACGTCCTTGAACGGTCCAAGAAAGTTGTGTCAATTTTGACTTTGCTACTGCAAAATCTCAGTTGAGAGAACTGCATCGAAACTGACAACCAACATGACAATTAGTATTGCATGCCAAGTCGAAGTCAGCCCCCTTATTGATAAGGTCTGGCAACTGCAGGAACACTACACAGGTTTTTTGTCGCGATGATCAATGAGCGAAAATACGCTATGCCTCTCTCTTTCTATCTCATAGCTTTATCTCTTTCTTTTTTTCATTGGCATCTTTTCATTCCTATACTAAGTAATGAGCAAGGTGAATTTTTTTTACAGATTATATCACAGACGCAGGCATAGCAGCGATAGTCCTAGGGGTATTCCTAGCAATACTCCTAATAATCTTAATAGTATTCCTAATTTACTGGTGCGTGAAGAGACGGCGCGAGTCGAGAGAGCTCCCAACTTACAATACGTCTAGGAACATAAGTTAAATTAGGATTTTTTTTTGTTATTTAATTAAGATTAAGTTTTAAATAAGTATTAAAAGAAAGGTGTAAAATGTATTTTATCGATAACGTCGTATCGATACAAATACAGCCCTATTCTCGTGACATAATATATGTGATTGATTGATTATTTAAATAAGTTAAGTCGCGTTCGTGTTAAGGAGTTTAGTTACCTTAAGTTTAAATAACTAACTTAAGTAAACTTAGTTTAGCATAAGAACCGTTGAGCTTATGATTTAAAAATTGATTTTTAAACATTTTTTTTTATTTAAGACTTGAATTATAGCATAACTTCAATCGGAATTGTTTATACTAAAGCTATTACAAACTAATAGGCCTATTTTGACATACATTTCCAAAAAGATACAAGTATAATGCAACAAGAAGAAATACTTGTAAAGTTCCCGATTATTAAGCTTTTGAGTTAAAATCTTTTTTAATTATTATCAGGACACAATATTCATATCAACAAAGAAGGGGAATAGAGAGTCAAAACAGATCTATTGGATTGCCTTTAGGTAGGTACGGTCGGCCGAGAATGTGGTATGCCAGTTTTCATTTAGTTTTCTAGTCATCGAAAATTACAACAAGGTTCAAACTAAGAACAGCTGTCACGTAACAAACAGTAAAAAAAATGTTGTAAGTTATCAGATTGATCTGCAAGCGAAACTAATCATTATCACCTTTGAATCTGCAAGCGACATTCAAACTTAGGGTGGTACACCACTTTCTTGGCCGACAGTACTAAGTTTCTAATCAGTTGCTAAAGCTGTGAAGCAATAGTTATGCAGCTTTATTTTTGTCAAAAAAGTAGGAATTGTTTTTTTAATGACTATTTAATAGATGTCAACACAATATTCTATTTGATTAATTGTTGTAATAATTTATACCAGTTAATGATGCAAATGTTGTTAATTAAGTTTTTTCCTTTCATTCCAAACTATATTTTAAGAGCTAGGATCTTGTTAGTGTAGCCATGGTTGCTGATTTTATGGCATATCACGATGTAGCAACCCCTATCAGCTACATAGTTCAGACACCAATGGATAGATGGCGCTGTAATATAACAACACTATCTACATACAACCTAAATCGCGCTAGTGGAGTTATCATTCATTCGCAAGATTCCAACATCAACAGTCGGCCCCAGTCCCCAGGCACGATGACTCAGACTGGCGGAAAATCTTCCCTTTTCAATGGAGGAATCATCCACCTTGCTCCTCCAAATTGGTGACCCTGATGTGATCATGGTGTATGAACTATGAACTGAAACTGAACTATGTAGCTGACAGGGGCTAGCGCTCCAACACTAAACCAATTTTAATATCATCTCTTTCTCACAAATATGAAACAAAAAGGATAGAAAGTATTTAATGACGTCATATCATATGTTATATTCATGTCTCATTGTCATTTACGAGATAGTAATGACAAATTTAGTTGGAAAAAATTTAAAGTTGTTGGTAAACTAAATTATATTAATTTGATAGTACCATAAAATTTTTAATTAGTAATAGACAAGACTAAGCAAGTGAAATCGTTCTCCACGATTTATTGCCTATAGGTATCAATCAAGTCAATGCTGTCATATATTTGAAATGGTATAGTAAATAAATGTCTTCAGTGTCTGCTGTATAATATAATATTTCTAGGCTTTATGTGCTTACCAACATACGCCACATCATCACTGACTACGGTGAGATTCTGGTGAAAGAAGGGTGTATTATAAAAAAAAAAATTTTTAATCTTTTCTTATATTTTTTGTTAGAAAGAGACATAGCAAGACTAAATTAGTTTATTTTGTAAACAATAAAATCAGCACCAGTAGGTACATCTACCTTCATAACATTCCATATTTATTTAATTCACATTAAATCTAGAATATTGTAAACGTTGCTTTTCTTGTAAATGTATAATTTTCAACACTTATTTACTAATACGGGTAGTAAAATATTTAATATGTTAACTTTAAGTAAAACTTTTCACGCCATATTTTCTTATAATGTGAATGAAATATATTTTATAACAAATATTAAATAACAAAAACATGAATTACATATTTTTATTTTGTTAAAAAATCCTATTTCACCTTCTCACCACCTTTCTTAAAAAAAAACCCTGTCACTGAAAGTGGTGGTATAGCAGTTTTTGGAATTCTAATTCGTTTCATAGGAGTTATGGGACAGACACATAACCAAGCCAAGAATTAACAAAAGGTTGCCGATTTGACAAGTCATCCAAATACCCTATTATGTGAAATGCAAAAAATTAAGTTACTTTGAATAAATCATTACTTGTTTTGAATCCCCCGTGAAATATAGTGTACTTGGAATTTTTGTGTACTTTATGTTTTGACCAAATTTTTGAACCCCTATATCTCCCTACCCCTTTGAGGTACAACCGATTTGAAAAGCTGTACAATCCTCTGGGGACTGGGTACAAACGAATTTTTGTTTACTTAGTTTTTGACCAAATTTTGGCACCCCTATAGCTCTTACTTCTTTGAGGTACAAACGATTTAAAAAGCGGTACAGTCCGGTACAAACCGGTACAAACGATTGGAAGTAAAAAAAAACAATTATTGAATACTTAGTTGCCAGGTTCACATAGGTTAGAGGTGATTAAGTTTATAGTGTGTGTCTGTGGCATCATAAGTCAAAGTCTAAATATTTATTTGCAGTACAGGTACAGAAGGTGGTATGTTATAATTATGCGAATCACTGTATTTGCCATGTGTGGCGTGCAAATTACTTCTTTTCTTTCTCCTTCTTCTTCTTTAATTGGTAGTGCTGGCTGACACTCGGAACACAGTAAAGTGTCATAGTATGTCAGAGTAGTATAGAATTAAATTAAAAGTAGTATAGAATAGAATTAAATCTGTTGTTTAAACATAATGTCAATAATAGGTATCATTTTCCGTGAGGTACTCATTAATTGAATAGTATGCCTTAATGCCATAGCTGTTTTTGTTTGAAAGGTATCTTAATCAAGATTGTTTTTAAGCTATGTTTCATGAAAATCTGCTCAGCCGTTTGGAGGATCACCTATTTTGTCAAGTGTGTTGGGGGTTTCTTTAAATTTTTAATTTTAGTTCTCTAATAAAAATAATAATCTCAGGAAAACTAAGAATCATTAATCAAAAAAGAAATATGACTTAACCTACTTAATTAGGTGATGCATTTAGAAAGTTTTGTATATATCACGAGTTGTGTAATGACTATCATTAAGCACTTATAAACTACTTACAATTGCTACATTATCAATGTACTTCTGAACCTTTTTTAAATTGGATTGAAACGACACACGAAAATCCGGTGTGAAACCATTCTCAAATGGAGCATTCTTGTAAGATTTGTACAAAAAGGATGACATAGTTTTTCACTGAATGTTTGTTTACGTTTTTAAAAAAAAAAGCACTTTTGCAACCATGAAATATCACGCGTAACACGATAGTACACACCGATTCCACAAAAAAACAGTAATATACTGCAGACTTTGACAGTTGTCTTCCGAAAAACTACGCCAAGAATTTTGGCTAGTTTTTATGTTCTACGTCATTGCAAAGGCATTTATAGCGAACATATGCGTTAAAAATAAATAATAGTACTCACCCGGTCTTGTGATCACCGTCTGGGACGGAGCTGCAGGCAGCAAAACCGCGTTATGAGTTAAGTCTTCGATAGACAGCCCAGTCACAGCCGTGGAGAGAAGAGGGTTTTTCACCGTGTTCCTGTTTGTATTATCACCGAAACTTTTGTCTGACATGTCGCCACAATATCAATTAACCGGTACAAATAGAAATTTTCGCGAAATCACACATTTGGAGGTCATAAATTGGTAATTTAATTATGTAAACTTACGTGTCACTAGCATATTTTTGTCAATTTGTGACACATGACGTTTTTATGAAGAACGATGTCATCAATAAGTGAAATACTTTGAATTTCATAACATATTTTGTACGATCTTGATAAATATATAAAAAACATGAAGCTGAAGAAATGTGAGCTTTTTAACATAAAATATTTTCAAAATGTTTATAATATCTATATTTACAATGATATGAAATTATATAAAATTAAATTAAGCAAACTTTATAAACAGTCAGAATAACTTTAGTAACTTACTTTTCATTGTACGCTATAGCTATAGTGAACAAATTCATCTTTAATACTTACTTACATTATTCTATTTATGATATTAAAAAACGAAATGATAGTACACAATTAATAAATTATTGTATGGTTTAATTATATAGAAAAGATTCAATTATGTAATAGTATTGTATAAATTTAATAAGCTATCTCTACTCCTTTTTGCCATACCCTAACAGGGTCCTTGAACTCATATTAGTTCACTGTATGTGTAACATTGTGTGTACATTGTGCATTTTATAAATAAATAAATAAATTTTAGTAATATTTTATGTTAGGAGATTATAGGAAAGTTAGCTTTTAGCTTACGTAAAGCGAAACGTTTGAAAGAAATTAAACGTCGCATTGACATTTGACATTGATATTTTGATGTGAAACCGATTAGTATTTGACATTCGTTAGCGTGCGTGTATTGTTTTGTTTACATTCTTAAAATCACGATTTTTCATGTATACATAAAAAAATAATTGAAACTAACAATGACAGAACAAAAAAAGGCATCCCCACCACCTATAAAACGCTACAGACGAGAAGAAAAGTCTTCAGAATCAGAGGAGGATATCGATAAATATGAACCTTATATTCCTATCAAGGAGAGGAAAAAACAACAACTTATGAAGTTGGGAAGGCTTGGACAGCTTGCTGCCGAAGCTGTTACGGAAACCAAGAGCTCCAGTGACAACGATCCTGATGATGAAAGTAATTATGCATATTCTAACCTTTTGTTGACTTTTTCAAAGTTTGGAAGTTTATACACTATTTACGTTGTAGCTTGGTGCGGGTATGAACGGACAGTAGCTGTATGAAGATTGAATTGCAATAAACTTCATCTAAATCTTCTTACTGAATCATAGATTAAACAGATGAACTTTATTCATCATTATGTCAGCTGAAAGATGTCCACAATGGCTGGTCTTGCACAACCAGCATCCATCAAACTTAATTGCAAAAATATAAGGCTCATTTTCATTTCACTCTGGCTAATGCCACCCGAACCAAGCTACAACATAAATAGTGTAAACATCCAAACTTTCACGCATCAAATATTAGTAAGATGTGGTGTTATATATAAATTTGCATAATAACCATAAACTCAATATCTACAATGAACAGCATCCCAAGAAGAATGGGGCCGCCGCTACAATGTATCACTATTGGACCAGCACAGTGAACTCAAACGGATAGCTGAAGCCCGGGCGTTGTCTGCAGCAGAACGGCAGGCGAGAGAAGAAGAGCATATACTCGAGAGTGTCGCTCAGAGCAAGGCTCTCATGGGTGTTGCAGAGTTGGCTAAAGGTAAAGACTATTTCATATGTTGGGCATTAAATTATATTAACAACTAGCTGACCCGGCAGACGTTGTCCTGCCCTGAGAACAAAAATAAAATGAGACCTACCTACCTATCCCCTACCAACCTCTACCTACCCCTACCTACCTCTACCTACCCCTACCTACCCCTACCTGCCCCTACCTGCCCCCACCTACCTACCCTGACCTACCCCTAACTATCTACCTACCCCTACCTACCTTACCTACCCTACCTATCATATGTCGATCTCCTGGTTCTAAGCTACCTCCCCACCAATTTTCAGCCAAATCAGTTCAGCCGTTCTTGAGTTATAAATAGTGTAACTAACACGACTTTCTTCTATATATATAGACTAGCTGACCCGGCAGACGTTGTTCAGCCCTGAGAACAAAAATAAATTTGGGACCTACCTACCTACCCCTACCTACTCCTACCTACCCCTAACTACCCCTACCTACCCCTACCTACGTTACCTACCTACCCCTACCTACCCCGACCTACCCCGACCTACCCCTACCTATCCTATGTCCTTCTCCTGGTTCTAAGCTACCTCCCCATCAATTTTCAGCCAAATCAGTTCAGCCGTTCTTTAGAGTTATAAATAGTGTAACTAACACAACTTTCTTTTATATATATAGATATCAGTTAAATAGATTGCTTGACAGATAGTTGATAGTTAATCATGCTTTAAAAAATTTAAACAAAAAAGAAACGGACAAGTGCGAGTCTGACTTGCACATTGAGGGTTCCGTAATTTCTTATGTTACTCTAAATACGATAGGTTTTTTTGGTTCCGAAGAGGAGTTATGACAAGGCCAAGGATGTAGCATGCTTGCCCAGAAAAAGCCTATTCACTCTGGCCTTGAAAACATTAGCGTTATAGTTGTTGGGAAACACAGACTGAGATTGAGTTCCACACCATTGCAGTTCTTATAAGGAAAGAAGAAACAAATAGTTGAGTCCTTATACGCGGGATGTCGACTACGAATGGGTGGAGCTTCTCCCGGCGTCTTGTGGTTCGATGGAGAAATGGGGAAGGCCAAAATGTCTATTGTCTTCTACTCCAAACAACATGTTTATCACATAAACCCTACATTCTCTTCATTGTTTTAACTTAAAAAACAGGTATTCAATATGAAGACCCAATAAAAACGTCATGGAAACCACCGCGATGTATTCTGGAGCTATCAGAAGAGCGACATGAGAGAGTGAGACGCGAGCTACACATACTGGTTGAGGGAGAAGACATACCACCACCTATAAAGACATTCCAACATATGAAGTTCCCTAAAGGTTGGTTACTATGGTTGTCACAGATGGAATATTTTTTTTACTATGCCTGTGTTTGACCACAATTTCACCGTGGTCAGTGATGATGTGGCCGATGATGGTGACCATACAAAGCATAGGGAACTGGCACTCAAGTGCAGCTGTCGGAATACTGAAAGGTGCTTAGCGACAGATTTTCAGAGGGTGGTAGCCAGCCAGGCGGGTACTACAATCAAAGTACCCTACCACCGTGCTATGGTTTCCTCACGATATTTTCCTTCACCGAAAGCTCAAGCTCATTGAAGGATTCGAACGGCCGTGTTTCCGAACCGGTGGTAAATTCTGTAAATTTGACCTTCATAAGTGCCCACCTGGGGCCTAAATTGAATAAATGGCTTTGACTTTGAACCCGCAACCTTCGTCTCAGCATTCGACGTCACTACCACTGAGCTATCATCGCCTTAAACTTTACTCAAATTGAATACTAATATACTTTATACAATAACTGAATTTGGGAAAATCTGGTTGTTCACAGTACAAGCAAATAGTTTTGGATTAGATAACCGTGTGTGAAGAATGTCCGTGAATATTCTATACTAGCGACTCGCCCCGGCTTCGCACGGTTTTTCTTGGATTTATGCATGTATTATACATATAAACCTTCCTTTTGAATCACTCTATCTATTAAAAAACCGCATCAAAATCCGTTGCGTAGTTTTAAAGATCTAGGCATACATAGGGACAGACTGACGGGAAGCGACTTTGTTTTATACTATGTATATAGTGATTCTCTTTCAGGCATACTCAGAGGTCTAGAAGCTAAAGGCATTAAGAAGCCCACCCCCATCCAAGTGCAAGGCATCCCGGCAGTTCTGAGCGGACGCGACATGATAGGCATCGCCTTCACCGGGTCTGGGAAGACACTAGTCTTCACACTGCCAATAATTATGATGTGTTTGGAACAAGAGATTAAAATGCCTTTTATTAGGTAAGGTTATTTTATACTAGCTGTCCCGCGCGGTTTCACCCACGTTCCCGGGATAAAAAGTAGCCTATAACCTTTGGGGATAATTGGGTTTCCTATTAGTGAAAGAATTTTTCGAATCCGATTTGTAGATCCAGAGATTAGGGCGTTCAAACAAACAACAGCTTTATTATTAGTATTAGATTATAAAGCTGAAGAGTTGGTTTGTTTGTTTGAACGCGTTAATCTCAGGATCTAAGTTGTATTCCATTTTTTTTTACACTAATAGGATTCTACGTTATCCCCGAAGGTAGGCTACTTTTTATCGCGGGAATATGCTTTATCTTGTCCCAATGAATTTGTAAGTTTAGATTTCATTGTTTTCCTTTAATTCAATTTACCATGTTTGCTAGAGAAAAATATTGACCCTATCGATTGATTTCATAAAAGTACAGGATGTTATTTTTTTGGATTTTGCCGTTTCAATTCCAGAGTGTGGCAAGAGAGTTCTCGCAAATATTTGAATGCGGATTTGTTTCTTTTTAATAAAGGAATGTTTCCTTTGAGTAAAATTTTCCCCAAGGCGGGGTTAAAAATCCAGCCTGTATAATGACTAAACCATTTTGGAAAGATTGATTGTCGAGTTTTTTTGTAAAGATTAATTGTTGAGTTTTTTCTAAAGATTCATTTTTGAGTACATTTAGACATATAGACGAAAGTCTATTTGAATTAAAAATTATCTTCCCCAGAAACGAAGGCCCCTATGGCCTGATCATCTGTCCGTCTCGAGAATTGGCAAAGCAGACACATGACATTATACTGCACTTTGTAAAGCAGTTGAAATTGGTTGGCAACCCTGAAATTAGGAGCTGTCTGGCTATTGGAGGTAAGCGTAAAAACTCATATAATAGAGATGATGACTAAAAATATCTAATATAGTCCGTCAGCTAGATTACATACAGTGCGTTAAAATTTCGCGTGACGTCACGTCTTATTACACTTTTTACAGAGAGATGACGTCATAAGCCCCCACTCCTGAACTTTGATGCGACTTATCTTTGTAATTTTGTATTGATTTGATAAAATAAAAAAATCGTATTCAATATTTTTTGATAACCTAACTGCGGACTAAACAGAATTAATTATTTTTTACCCAGTGACTTCAAATCAAAGAACGCATGTCTAGTCAACTAGTCTATACTAATATTGTAAAGAGGAAAGATTTGATTGTTTGTTTGTTTGCATTGAATAGGCTCCGAAAATACTGAATGAAGCGATTTGAAAAATTCTTTCACTAATAGGAAACTACATTATCCCCGAAGGTTATAGGCTAGTTTTTATCTCGGGAACGCGAGTGAAACCACGGGGAACAGGTAGTTAATAATAAATGTATGTATACAGGTGTGGCGGTGTCAGAATGTATGGAAGTGGTGCAAAGAGGTGTTCACATCATGGTAGCTACTCCAGGCAGACTTATGGACATGTTGGACAAGAAAATGGTATGTATAATAATTAATTTTGATACCAAATTCGATAGGTCTCAGAGAAAAAAAAAATGAAAACACGTTATGGAGGAACAAGGTGGATGATTCCTCCATTGAAAAGGGAAGATCTTCCGGCAGGCTGGGTCATCGTGCCTGGGGACCGCCCTCCAACTGTTGATGTTGGAATCTTTTATACATGCGAATGCGCGAACAAACCGATGGATAGATGGCGTTGCAATATAAAAACACTATCTACATGCAAACCTACGTCGCGCTAGTGAAGTTTGGTTGCGCATTCGCATATATACAGGATTCCAACATCAACAGCCTAGCGTAATATCTTCCCTTTTCAATGGAGGAATCATCCACCTTGTTCCTCCATAAGGAATAAATATGTTTTTTTTTAATTCCTTGTATTAAATCTAGGTACGCCTAAACGTATGCCGGTACCTATGCATGGACGAGGCTGATCGTATGATAGACATGGGATTCGAAGAGGATGTCAGGACGATATTCTCATACTTCGCCGGACAAAGACAGACTCTTCTCTTCAGCGCCACTATGCCTAGGAAGATACAGAATTTTGCTAGGTATGCGTTTCAGGTTTATATTAGACTAGGTTTTCTCATGCGATTCCCTATTTTTAACTTTGTGAAGGGTTGAATTTTTAACTCGCTGAAGGGTTGAATTTTTATCTCGCTGAGGGGTTGAATTTTTTACTCACTGATGGGTTGAATTTTTAACTCTCTGTGGGGTTGAATTTTTAACTCCCTGAGGGGTTGAATTTTTAACTCTCTGAGGGGTTGAATTTTGAACTCGCTGACGGGTTGAATTTTGGTAATTTTTTTCATAGTACTACACCGTTTCCGGTTCTTGACTCTTTACCGTGAATAAAATTATGTTTTTCCATGTAAACTTTAGCACTCTTTTTTTTGGCCCAGTAGATTTAAAATATTTACACACGGCCACAGATCAAGCTACACACTGCGGCACCTTATGCAGTTGTAATAGGCGCTATTTTGCAACAAAAATGTGTAGCTTGATCTGTGGCCGTGTGTACATACTAGCTGTTCATCACGGTTTAATTTTTTTTTAAATTTCCATAATATTTTTTTTCTTTAAACTTTAACTTAATCTTAATTGGAACCGTCTTAACGAGTAGTTGAAGCAAAAAAAAGTACAGTCGGCAAGAAAAGCTTGTACCAAAAATGAAATTTTTGACTGAAACTTATTATACAGATCAGCTTTAGTGAAGCCGGTGACAGTGAACGTAGGTCGCGCTGGTGCCGCGTCCCTGAACGTGCGCCAGGAGTTGGAGCCGGTGAAGGCTGAAGCCAGGACTGTACATCTGCTGCAGTGTCTGCAGAAGACCCCGCCGCCTGTCCTCGTGTTCGCCGAGAGGAAACAGGACGTGGACGCTATACACGAGTATCTGCTGCTTAAAGGTACGTTACTAAACGGGTAAGTACTAAAATGTACTTGGACTTTTGGTGAAGGAGAACATCGTCAGGAAACCATAGCGGTGGTAAAGAAAGAATGAAAAAAAAAAATAAAGAAATTTTATTTGTCCGCCAACTGAAGTAGAAACAATAACAAAAATAAATAATAAACAATATATCCTATTTAAAACTATATAACTAACTATTACTAAGATAATTAAAACATAATATACATGTCGGCGTCAGCGATAGCCAAGCGATACAAACATCACGTATAGGGTTCAGTGGTATCAGGATCCGATTCAATGGACGTAGTGCAGACAATGAAACAACGTAATACCATCGCTTCGGAACAGTCCCGTATGAGGAGAAGAAGCGACGCAAGAAACTCCTCATGGGCCCGATAGATTTATTGTTGCAATTTGACAAATAATCACTTCAACTACACGTACAGACTCACACTAAGGTAGACTTCAGTATCAATTGAAACAACAGTTACACCGACGTGTGTACAACTCGAGAGCTCGTGATAAAGTGTTCCATCCGCCCGTAATGATCTTACCCACATTAACTTGTATCATAAACTATCATTCAGTCATAGGTTATTCATTCACCGCAAGTGTTGCCACCATTTCAACCGATACCTCCACCATGATAATAAATTGAGCCAATCGAGTCGGACAAACAACCCTACTCTCCGACATACAGAAACGAAAAAGAAAATGAATACATAAAGATAATAAAAAAATAGCATAGGAGGACAAATATGGCCGACAGCTCAGCAAAATGGCACACACCGGAAAAATAAAAAACAGATGCCCGGAATAGGTTCTAGGTAACTCAGCATTCTACGAAGGTTAATCTAGGAAACTAACCCTCACGCTGATTTTTAGTCGGGGTCCAAATCCTTGACATCATGAACTCTCAAGTTGAAAATCTGTCGCCAAGCACCTACCGGTGTGTTCCGGCAATTGCACTTGAGAGCCAGTTGCCTTCTTGACATTGTAACAGGTCGGCAACACGTTGGCAATACCTCTGGTGGACTGCCAACCTTCTGACATAAAAAAACTTACCTTTACAATGTAAAAAAAAAGATTATTTTTATTTGAAAGGTGTTTTAGTAGAGTGTTCTTTGCCATGTTTCAAGAAAATCCGCTCAGCCGTTTGAAGTACGTCACCTCTTTTCTGATGTGTCGGGGGTTTCTTTTTTTTTTTTTATCGTCTCTGGTAACTTAAAAAAAACAGTCAAAATACTATCAGCTATACAGCCTTGTCACTTTTTTTTTGTTTTCTTATTTAATATTGTATTTTTTAGGCTATATACTTCGGATGGCGCGCCAAAATAAAAGATAAATAAATATTCACACACGACATTGTTCACACACGGTTATCTGATCCCAAACTAAGCAGAGCTTGTACTATGGACAACCAGATAACTGATATACTACATATACTACTTTTTTTTATATACTAATTGTAATTTATCTAATACCTTTAAACGAGCAATTCTAATAATATAATCTGAATCTTGGAAACGTCTCCAACAATTTCCATGAAATTTAGTATGCAGAGGGTTTCGGGGGAGATAAATCGATCTAGCTAGGTTTCATTTTTAGAAAACGTCGTATTAAAAAAACGAGCAAAGCTCAGTCAACCAGGTACTTTCTTTTTAGGTGTAGAAGCAGTAGCGATCCACGGCGGTAAGGACCAGGAGGAGCGATCCCGCGCCGTCGAAGCCTTCAGGAAAGGGGAGAAAGACGTACTAGTTGCTACCGACGTCGCCAGCAAAGGTATGATTATAGAAATATAATTATAAACTAAATAACATACAAACAAAAGTAAACGTATAGTATGACACAACTTAGATGAAGCATCGGCAAACTTCGTAAAATCGATCGTTCCCGAAAAGAGTGCGCCTACAACATTACTCATGAGTTAAAAAATTATCGGCGAAAATGATTTTGTTGAACGTTGAATAGCGCGATAATGAATAATTTTTATTAGTTGTGTAAATCGGAAGTGAAGCTTCCGAAAACGATTTGCCGATGCTACATCTAAGTTGTGTCATACTGTACTAGGCAACATAATATAATCTAGAAAATATAATCTTAAGAAAAACTAAATAAAACTATATCCCATAGTTCAAACCAAAAATAAAATCTATAATAATAATAAAGCTGAAGATTTTGTTTGTTTGTTTGAACGCACTAATCTCCCTAGTAATACCAAGTTACATTATTAGTCAGATTTGCACTTGTTCGGTTTGTTTTATATGTCTGTGGTCTTTAGGTGGCTGTCTCACCTGCAATACCTTATTTCACCCTTAAGGGTGAATTTTCAAAAATACTTTCTTTGTGGATGCCCTACATAATAACATCTATCAGCCCGATCCGTTCAGTGGTTTGAGCTGTGCGTTCATAGATCAGTCAGTTAGTCACGTTTTTTTTATATATTCAGATTATTATTTACTTTGTTATTTAAGGATTATTGTACTTATTGTCATTATGAACAACTTTTACTATGGGACCAACCCTGAAAACACGAACATTTTTTCAAACTTTTCATACATTTTGTCGAATCAAGATAGATGTCATTTGTTTTTTTTTCGTCGTCTGACCCCGAGGAGTTATGACGAAGCCGAGGATGTAGCACGCTTGCCCAGAAAAAGCCTATTCACTCTGGCCTTGTTAAAAAAACAAGTGTAACATTTTTATATTTGGTTACTTTACGTCGTCGTCCCCCCCTCCCCAAGGTTTGGACTTCGCGAACATCCAGCACGTGATCAACTACGACATGCCGGAGGACATCGAGAACTACGTGCATCGCATCGGTCGCACGGGGCGCGCGGGGGGCGAGGGGGTGGCCACCACGCTGCTGGGGAGGGCGGCCGACGACTCCGTGCTCAGGGACCTCGCGCATCTACTCACCGAGGCTGGACAGAAGGTATACAGGGCCCTAGCTAGGGGAGGGGTATAATGGGGCAATGCCCTAACTTAAATCACTATTGCCCAACCTTTAGAAATACCATCAAGCTCAACCACAAAAATAATTTATTCATTACTAAATTCCGCCCGCGTTCCCGAGGGATCTTATGTTTTCCCGGGATGAAAGTATCCTATGTGTTAATCTAGGTTATAAACTATCTGTGTTCCAAATTTCATCCAAATCCGTTCAGTAGTTTTTGCGTGAAAGAGTAACAAACATTGTACCCGACTGACCCAGAAGGAGGGTAATGTTTTTAGCGCGTATGTATGTCCGTTCCATTGTGACCTCCTGTAACCTAAACTGAACCGATTTTGATGCATGATATATCGAGCGCGAGTGTCACTGAGTACCTACATATATATATTAAAATCTAATTAGTGGCTTGTTGGCGCCACAATGTATGTTAACGAAAAAATCTCCCAAACCTATCGAGTTGGGTATCAAAATGGAGAGTTTATTACAAAACTATTATATGTTCAAAAAAATGATTTTTTAATTACACGACTTATTTTCGACTTATGAAAAATACTTGCTCGATAAGGTAAACTAAGCTACCACTTACCTCTTTCACGTCCACCAGCACAGCAGATCTTGTTCTAGGTGAATTACTGGTGCTACAGTTTACGCACAATTTCACACAGTGAATAAATCAATACATAAATAAATGCAACGTTCTTGAAGAAAGCACTTCAACTGTCTGTATTTACGGTATACGCACGAGTGTTCTCAACCAGATTTAACGGCTAACTAAAGATCTGGAGGCGATTACCGACCGCACAATCCTAAAATGCTACAAACCTTGTGACTACCCTCACAAAAGAAGCTATTCATAGTTTCAATTTATTCTATTTTTTACTATGTATAGGCCTGTGTTTGACCACAATCTCACCGTGGTCAGTGATGATGTGGCCGATGGTGGTAAGCACACAAAGCCTAGAAGGGAACTGGCTCGCATGTGCAACTGTCGGAACGCACGGAAAAGTGCTACCGAAAGACCTTTACTTGTATTCTTTGATGTGATGATGGAAGGTACAACGCTAATATGTTGATATGACTTTAAAACTGTCAGAATAGAATTCCTACATAGTTATTTTATGCTTTTTAGTGCCGTTGAAGGCGTTTCTATTTTTACACTACTTTAAGCATACGGCCCACCTGATGGTAAGTGGTTACCGTCGCCTATCGCCATTTGCAATACCAGAGATATTGCCAATGTGTTGCTGACCTGTTACAATACCGAGAAGGCAAACTGGCTCTCAAGTGCAATTGCCGGAACACACCTGTGTGCTATGGTTTCCTCACGATATTTTCCTTCACCGAGAGCTCAAGCTCATTGTAGGATTCTAGGACTTGTTTTAAGTGGCACCATAAAATACCGACATTATTTTTTTTTTAATAAAATGTTTTGTCTATGATAGGTACCTTCGTTCTTGCTGGATATGATTGGCGAGCCAGATATCCCGGTGCCGGACGGCCAAGGGTGTTCCTACTGCGGTGGCCTTGGACACAGGATTACTGGTATGTACTCTAAATTTTCGATTACATTATTAAATTTTCAAAGCTTTTCACTGCAACCACCGGTGACAGAAGCCAGAAAGAAACATATTACATTGCTTTATGGTTCATCTGAATCTTAAATGGATGAACTTTATTGCAAAGATATAAGGCTCATTTTCTTATCTCTCTGGCTATTGTTACCCGCATCAAGCTACAATGTAAATATTTTAGGTTTATAGTGACTGCCACATTTGACTCCATAGAAAAAAATTAAAAAAAAGAAGCCTTGCTGAATTTGTTGCCGGAGTCTTCTCAGTTCAAGTGTATGTGGAACCGGTAGTAGAGTCTATTGTAAAACTGTAACTGTTGACATTCATAAGTGCCTTATTAGGGCCTAAACTGAATAAATAAGTTTTTGATTTGATTTTGAGAAATTGGTCCTATTATAATATTTTGTGCATTGCAAAAATACTGGTAGAACTATTTTTGTGACTGATTTTATGATATCATCTAAATTTATACTAATAATAAAGCTAAAGAGTTTGTTTGTTTGAACGCGCTAATCTCCGGATCTCCCTTACTGGTCCGATTTGAAAAATTCTTTCACTAATAGGAAGCTACATTATCCCCGAAGATTATAGGCTACTTTTTATCCCGGGAACGCGAATGAAGCCGCGGGGAACAGATAGTATATCGTAAGTGCGTCATGGACACGGACTATAGATATAAACATAAAATTACAAAAGTAATATAAGATCATTTATTTTCAAAAACAGTATAAATGTAATATACATTTTTATTCCAGAATGTCCGAAATTGGAGGCGGTACAGAATAAGCAAGCGTCGAATATCGGCAGGAGAGATTACTTGGCTAATACTGCCGCCGACTACTGAGACATTTTAGTTTATAACTTGTACATATATATTGTAAATAAATTATTGTAATACATTTTTTTTTATTATTATTTACGTTAAAAACCTTAGCCGTCGTCCATCAGCGATCTGGTAAGAGGCCCGCGTGTAAGAGATAAAGTTATAAATAGCGACAGAAAGAGAAATGTTATGTTTTCGTTTTTTCCCCCTATTTTAGGGTTGAATTTTCAAAAATACTTTCTTAGCGTCTGTATACCAAATTTAGCCCGATCCGTCCAGTGGTTTGATGTGCGTTGATAGATCAGTCACTCAGTCACGTTTTCCTTTTATATATTAAGATTTTTGTGCTTATAGGATTAAATTTACAAATAAAAGATAACACAAATATTTTAAAATAAAACACATTTTATTCATGGTACCTAAATTATTTAACAATATACACCATGATTAGTTCTATAAATCTATTGATTTATGGCGTTATATTGAAAAACAAATACATTTACTACATTTCAAAGGATTACTTAGCCTGAGAAATGATATTCATGCTCATGTAAACTTTTTTTAAATTTAAAAAAAAAGTTAACTAATTACAGCCGGTGTCACTCGGGATGATGTAAGGATTCTAACGATAGACGTTCAGGCATTTAAAAGTTATGGTGGAATACACAAACTCACATACATACATGAACCCTGAAAACTTTACACTACTTTTTTGGGCAATCGAGTAAAAATTGCAATTACCATCAAAACGTTTGGTACAATGAAGTACCTATTAAATACTAGTAAGTGTCTGACGAAAATAGTGTACTGCCTATCATTTAGGTTCTTAAGGCATTATGGCAACAGTATAACAAACTGTAGCATCCCAACTTTTGAAATCAATCTCATGGCAATAGAAAATCAGTGTAAATAGATATACCATCGGTATGAATATAAAATAATAGTGGACAAAAATTAGACCCTTGTGAGATACCAGCTTTTTTTACATTGGGTACGAAAAGAGAAGGGCCAGTATCTGTTTTTCAATATAACTTAAAATAATAACCGATTGACAATAATAAGTGAAATTTATTATAACAGTTTATAAACTAAACAGACTGTTCGATCCGTTTAAATAACTTGTTACTTCATTGACGTAGGCGAACCGGGATAGAAAAGCTAGGTAGTAATTCTAGATAATAGGGTTATGACTGGGTAAAAATAATTAATTCCGTTTAGTCCTTCAGTTAGGTTATCAAAAAATATTGGATACGTATTTTTTTATTTTATCAAATCAATAAAAAAATACAAAGATGAGTCGCATCAAAGTTCAGGAGTGGGCGCTTGTGACGTCATGTCTCTGTAAAAAGTGTACTAAGACGTGACGTCACGCGAATTTTAACGCACTGAATCTTCGTTATTTTTTGTTTTCGTAAATAAAGAAAAAATATGTATCTAATATTTTTTGGTAATCTAACTGACGGACTAATTAGATTTTTTTTGTCATCATCCCTATTCTAGAAAATTACGCACCGCGTTTTAACTACGTCCTTGGGATAAAGTGGCCTATGTTACTGTTTCGCCCATAAACTGACTATGCCATCTAGTGTTTGTAAAATATAGCACGACTCCTGTGACAGCCAGAGTGATACGAATATGAGCCTTATATCTTTGCAATAAAGTTCTTCTATCAAGTATATGTAGATTAACATGAACCTTATTTCCATGTTATATAGTTCATTTTCATATCACTGGCAATATTTTACAAACCATAACCAAAAAGTGAACAGTTCGACGTTTATTTTGACAGCTGCCAAAGTAAAGTCACGTGATCAAACAGTCTCTATGTATGTAGTGATTACTCACAAATAGTATATTTTATTTATCAGTCAAAATTATGAGACAAAAATTAACTTACTTATTTCCGTCGACTATTGAAGATTGCGCAAAGCGTTTTTTAAGCAAAGGGATTTTAAGGTGATGCCTTCGGTTGGACCGCGAAATTCAAATTTGATCACGTTTTTTGCTAATTGCAGCTCAGTTATAGGTCGTAAGTTATCAACATGTTATTTGCGACAAGAATGGTAGTATATTTACTGATTAATAACAAAAAAATCATCAACATCACGGAGTTAAATATGTTGTAAAAAGTAACGTTTTCATGAAATAGTCGTATATGTCAGTAATATACCTTGGAGGAATATGTTGATGATTTCTTATGTTATAAATCAGTAAATATACTACCATTCTTGTCGCAAATAACATGTTGATAACTTACGACCTATAACTGAGCTGCAATTAGCAAAAAACGTAATAAAATTTGAATTTCGCGCTTCAACCGAAGTCATCACCTTAAAGACTATATTTTGTCACGACTGCACTCATACACAGAAGGCTTATTATTCTCTGTTGCTGTTTATCTTGGTCTACTAGACGTTCACTTCCAGTCCGCTTCCCCACACCGCGTCTCAACTCAGATCCGCGTAGTATGGATAACAACACTTATTATTGTGTTGCTTGTACCTATGACGTCATTCCACGACGGCCAACTCAAAGTGAACGGTTAGTTTGTTGAATACGGCTGTCAAATATCGCATTTTTTCATACGTTTTGAAGTCCTTTGACAAGAAAACATATAGAGCGGGCAATGGATATATTTTCAGATTTCACCTCATTTGCAGACATTTGACATTAGACCTTTTACCTATACGTGATGTACACTCTTTACGCTGTAGCCTGGTGCGGGTGACAGCTAGAGAGATATGACAATGAACCTTGTATATGCAACAAAGTTCATCTGTTTAATCTATGATTCAGTAATGTATATTCAGATGAAGCTTATTGCAATGTCATATGATTCATTTTCATATCTCTTGCTACTGTCACCCACACCAAGCTACAACGTAAAGAGTGTACATTACGTATTGATAATATATATTCGCAATAAGAGTTAGTAATATGGCCCTGATCGTTTTCTATAATATATTGACAGACATACATACATATAAAAATCGTTAATAGTACACAAATCTCTCCGAAGAAGTCGTAAGCAAAATATAGTCTTTAATATTAACTTTTTTAAGGACAAAAGCACACCATTAAATATTGTTTAACTAGCTATACCCGCGGTTTCACTCATATTTTACAAGTACATATCATGTTTATCTCGTGTCTGAGCTACGTCTCTACAAAATTTTCATCAAAATTGGTACACCATCATAATATTACAGTATTTTAGCACTCATATATCAGACAAACTAACTTTCGTTATTCGTTATAATTAATATAATAAGGATGAACAAACTGGTGTATTTAAAATCATATAATATTTAACTAAGATCGTAACACACCTGTATAGAATCTTTACATATGCATATGCAATATACTTAGATAAAGCACTAAAATTAGAAAAAAAAAACTTTCCATGAACAAAAAACATTTTTCGGTCACTTTATTGAGTAAATGCCGATATTTGACTTTAGATTTTGATGCGAAATTCATTTGTCAAACCAAAATGTACATAAAAACATTTGAAAACTCCATAACTATACAAATGTATTAAAAAAAATATACAATGATGACGCAAATTAGACTTTCCGATTACGATCTTTAGGCCACAAAAAAAAAACAATTTCAACTCGATGGAATCTACTAAATACTTAAGGCTTTGGCCATGAAAAATTTTGTAACTTATATACAACGTTAAAATCAAATATCGACATTTATACAAGATTAATTTTCAATGAGTAGCCATTTTTCTGGGATTCTTGTAATCGTCATTATGAAATTTTTTTCCTATAGGACCAACACTGGTATCACGAAAAAATATATTCATTTTTGTCTGTACAAGGTTTTGTATGAAATTAAATATCCCGGGACATTGGTGCCGATTCTTATGTTCACAAATTAAACTAATACTAGATTCCACCCCGCGTTCCCGAGGGATCTTTTGTTTTCCCGGGATAAAAAGTATCCTGTGTTAATCTAGGTTATAAACTATCTGTGTTGCAAATTTCATTCAAATCCGTTCATTAATTTTTGCGTGAAAGAGTAACAAACATCCATACATACTCACAAACTTTCGCGTTTACAATTAGGATTAGTCACCTCTCTTTCACATAAGCCTTATTGAAAAAAGTTAGCTACATTTTTAGTGCTGTCAGAATAGTCCATGTCATCGGTCGTGACTAATATAGATCGCGCTTAAATTCACTTTGAATAAGGACTAATCTGATAGGACTAAAATATTTTTCATCCCTTTCATATATTGTTTGTTAGAAAGTGAAATAGTCAGATTAAATTTGTTTAGTTTGTAATCAACAGAATCGGGGACATTATTCACACACAGTTATCTGATCCCAAACTAAGCAGAGCATGTAATACTACATAATTTTTTTTTATTTGTAAATACATACTTATATAGATAAATATACCTAGAGTTAGGACAAACAGACATGTCCAGGCACACTTATGTTTGTCCTAGATAGGAAAAGAACCCAACACTTTGTAACACAAAGTTTGAATTTTGCTTTCGAGATTCCAGTTATTCCTACAATAAAAATTCTTCATAATTATGGTTACAATAATCCCTGAATATTTGACTACAAATTGAAAACTAAGCCTGTAAAACGAAAAAATTACGTCACAAAGTCGTAATACTTTTTATTTTTTCGGCGCACTCTTGCTGCCTTTTTAGGGTCGTATTCCTCTCCGTCCTGTTCATACGCCATGTTGGACCCTATCACCCAATCTTCACCTTCGGCCAGCTGTATATGCTTTACTTGTTCCCTAGCAGCGACTAATCTTTTCTTCTTCCTCTTCCCAGATTCCGTACTACTACGTTTTTTAGGACGTTCATCGAGTACTAAATGTTGGTATTCCTCGACTATATAATTCTCTGGCTCGTAACTAGTGGTTATTTCTACACCTACAGACGGATCTACATCTGGTAGTATGTAGTAGTTTTCAAAATCACCTTGTAGTGTTATTTCATTCATGTCCGCGGTGAAATGTCTCTTTTTCTTGCCCGTACTGCAATGTTTAATGTATGCATACCTCGGTTTGCTGTCGTCGGGTAGGATGTTGACTGTCCATTCTTGGTTTGTGGTTGCGGGTATCTCTTTGACCTCCTCCATGGTGATTTCTTGCTCTTCGGCTATTTCGTATATGAAATTGTCCGGGATATTTGAATCCTCCATGATATGTAGCACCTCGTTTTGAGCGGTCTGGTTAGATGTCGAAGATTGGGGTATAATCTGAAATTTGTTAAAATTATGTTACATATATATTGCAAAATAGCTGGTCCGTTTCACTATAATCTCACCATGGTCAGTGATGATGTGTCCGATGGTGATAAGCACACAAAGCATCAAGCACATCTGAAGGTGCTAGCCAACCAGTGGGGTACCACTGTGCTATGGTTTCTTCACAATGGGTTCCTTCACCGAAAGCTCAAACTGAATGTGTAGTGGAATGAGCTGCCCGCCGTGGTTTTCCCAAGACACTACAGCATGGGATTCCTCAAGAAGGGTGTGATTAAATTCTTGCAGGGTCGGCAACTCGCGAGTGTTGCAAGCGTCCATAGGCTACGGTAACCACTTACCATCAGGTGCGCCGAATGCTTGTTTGCTGCCTTGCCTGTATACTACTTATACAAAAAAACTCATTGTAGGATTCGAACCCGCGACTTTCGTCTCAACATTCACTACCACTGAGCTACTGAGCCACTGAACCATGTGACTCATCTATATACAAATAAATAAAATTGAAGTGTATGTAATATCAAAATAACAGCTTTATACTAAATGTATATGAAAATGTATATGTTTTTAACTGTTTTTTCTAACCATGACATTGGCAAAGTCATTGGTCACTCGATGGAGCCATAAACAAGAAATTGGAATTGGTAGTTCTAAATATATAAAAGGAAAGCGTGACTTACTGACTGATCTATCAACGCACAGCTCAAACCACTGGACGGATCAGGCTGAAATTTGGAATACATAGAGGTGTTATGACATGAGCATCCACTATGAAAGAATTTTTGAAAATTCAACCCCTAAGGGGGTAAAATAGGGTAAAGCTAGTATTATATAATTCTAAAGTTGTATTCTGCGAATGTTACCTCGATGATCTGTCTGGGGTCCGGCATCTTGGTGATAACTTGCTCGGACTGAGTGATGGACGCCTCAGCGTTGTCAGTTTCCACCTTCACCACCCACAGCTGTTTGCGTTGCAGGTTCTTTAGAGATCTGTCAAATAAATATATAAATATTATCTGATCCCAAACTAAGCAGACCTTGATAGGATGACTGATATATTTTTTTTTTAGTTACTAAATACCTACTTATATATATGTAGATAATTACACCCCGACTCACAAATAGAAATGTTCATGCCCACAAATGTTTGTCCTGGATGGGATTGAACCCACGACCTGTGACGTAATGGGTGGAATCTTAACCAACTACGCCAACTGGCGGGCTATTGCGTATTTTTAGTGGTAATCGTAATGAAAATTTCATGAATTATTTCATACGTTTTGGGGGTCAGCCCTCATTAGATGTTTTCAAGATCGCGGTAGAGCCCGTTCAAAATATTATATTAACTAGCTGTTCCCCGCGGTTTCACTCGCGTTCCCGGGATAAAAAGTAGCCTATAACCTTCGGGGATAACATAGCTTCCTATTAGTGAAAGAATTTTTCAAATCGGCCTAGTAACTCCGGAGATTAGCGCGTTCAAACAAACAAACTGTTCAGCTTTATTATTAGTATATAGATAGGAATAAAGTCACCCAGTAACCTATACTAATATTATCAAGTTTGTAAGTTCGTTTGTAGGAGGTAATCTCCGGAGTTACTGGTCCGATTAAAAAAAATATTTCACTAATAGGAAGCTACATTATCCCCGAAGGTTATAGGCTACTTTTTATCCCGGGAACGCGAGTGAAACAGCTAATAAGGCATACTCACAAATATCCCAGCGTGTCGACGAGTTGTCTAACATTCAGCCTGGATATTGTTTCTGGCACTTCAGCCTTTACTTCCACGCAGTAATTGTGCTCCATTTTAATTATTTCCGCGACTGTGGACAAGAAAAGCTTACTATATAATGACCGTTATGTGCAAGAAAATAATATGTGATTTTTTTAACTGACATAAAAGGAGGAGGTGTTAATGTATGTTTATTACGCGATTACTCGGTCATATGTGAACCGATTTTAAAAAATATTTTTTTTATTTGAGAGAGTATACTCCTGAGGTGATCCCATTGTCGCCAAGTCTCAGGATTTGTTGAAGGAAATGGCAAAAAACTAAAAAACAAAATAATAATAAGAGAACCGCCTTTAAAAACACTAAAAATCATAAAATTATAACTATGTAGGAACTCTAATCTGTCAGTTTTGAAAACAATCTGGGATACCATGATATTTTACATGGCACACGAACTACACTTACGCAAATATATATTTAGGACGAATTCTGCGAATTGACAAAATTAATTAAGGATGAGTCAAAATCAAAACTCAAAATCAAAACTCATTTATTCAGTTTAGGCCCTAATTCAGATAAGGCACTTATGATGTCAAAAGTTACAGTTTTACAATAGACTCTACTACCGGTTCGGAAGTAGAGTCTATTGTAAAGTACATAAGATGTAAGTCGGAGTACATAAGATGTGCCCCGCGCACTGCCACTTCAGTTTGGCAATTCGCTCGTAGAAGCGACGGCCGCTGGGGCAGAAAGGTTCTCGAGTGGCGACCACCAACCGGAAGACGCAGCGTGGGCCACCACACGCCCCCCACAAGGTGGACCGACGATCTTGTGAGGGTCGCGGCAAACCGCTGGATGCGGGTAGCGCAAGACCGGCCATCGTGGAGATCCTTGGGAGAGACCTTTGTCCAGCACTTGAAAGTAGCACCAGTGAATGATAAGTTGAGAGGGAACCGTTTATCCAGGTTCAGACATGTAATGAGGAGGGATGAAACCCATGTGACTAAGAGACTAATATGAAAGTTGATGGATATACGGGAAGGGGAAGACGGAACAAGAGATGGATGGATTGTGTGAAGGGTGATATGAGTAAGAGAGGAGTGAATGCCGATATGACGGATAGAAGGGCTGAATGGAAGAACAGTACATATTGCGTCGACCACTAATTATTGGGATCAAGGTAGGGATGACTGCAGATTATGGACGTTTCATCCAAATACGTTCAGTAGTTTTTACGTGAAAGAGTACCTAACAAACATCCAAACATTCTCACAAACTTTCGCATTATGTTACACGCTTTTTATTAACGTATTATAAAAGAAAACCTAAATTTCCCAGCCAGTTCTCTTCTAAGCTTTGTGTACATACCACCATCGGTCACATCACCAATGACCACGGTGAGATTGTGGTCAAACACAGACCTAGAGTAAAACAAAATCTAAGCAGTCAATCATCCGGCTCGAAGGACCAAGTTAAACTAGACTGTATATTTAATAAATAAAACCATTTTGTTATATGCTTTTTTCCTTGTGTTTTATTTTGACTAGTTGTAAAAAAAATCAAAAGTATTATAAAAAGAACCTACATTATTTCTAAGTTGCCAGACGCTTTGCTTTTAAAGACTTAGTAAACTCGTGCCGTGATTTTACGGCAAAATATATAATCTTATTTTTTTTATAACGTAAATTATTTATCCCTTACTTTAGGTAGATATCTACATATAAGTTAAGGTACTTTCAGTATATAATTGAATATGTACTTGAGCAAATTTCGCGTTTGAATATCTAATCAAAAGGACAGTACCTTGAGACGTCGTCCCTATGAACTTTTCAAATAGGCCCTGGTAACTGCCCGCGGCCGGACCGCAGCCTGCAAAATACAGGCAAATATTAGAGACTAGCTGTTCCCCGCGGTTTCACTCGCGTTCCCGCGATAAAAAGTAGCCTATAACCTTCGGGGATAATGTAGCTTCCTATTAGTAAAATATTTTTTTTAATCGGAACAATAACTCTGGAGATTAGCGCGTTCAAACAAACAAACTCTTCAGCTTTATCATTAGTATAGATATTACTTCTTACTTTACTGTTTGTTTTTCCAATCCAATCTATACAAATATTATAAAGAGGAAAGATTCGATTGTTTGTTTGTTTGCATTGAATAGGCTCCGAAACTACTGAACCGATTTGAAAAAATCTTTCACTAATAAGAAATTACATTATCCCCGAAGGTTATAGGCTACTTTTTATCCCGGGAACAGCTAGTATTAATATAAACTGGATTATGTCTGTCCTTTAGAACGGTAATTTATTAATTTGACTGAATAAATTCGGCTCAAATTGGTGATTTTATACTCAAATAGGTCAACGGGCAGTATCCAATAGGTTATGATTTACTAGCGAATATTCAAAATCTTTTAAATAAAAATGAATTCCTATTTCCCTTGGTCATGAGATCACGCGTGAGCGGCTGGACAGATGTCGCAGATTCTTTTTTGGTTGAAAAAAAAAATAAGAAAAAAAATCAGTAGGTAGGGTAGGTAGATGTAGGTAGGGTAGGTAGGTGTAGGTAGTTCCCAGTTTCTTTTATTCTTAGGGCAGGACGTCTACGGGGCCAGATAGAAAATGATATAAATAGCCGTATATATTATCATAATGAACTTACAAGACCATAGACACCTCCACATTTAAACTTGATACCTCCACGTGTTCCTCAGAATAATTCACTTGCCACACCGACAGAACGAAGTGAACCTATAAGGGTTCCGATGCTCTAGAGAAAACTGCGCCGCAATGCTCCGAGGCCGATCACCGAGCATTGAAATATATACCTTATTTCCATTGGATAACTATTATATTCAATTGGTATATTTAATCCTCTGCCATCCCGTCCGCCGGTCTGCGCCAGCTATAAGTGTCCGTTGCAGTAAGGAGTTTCATACAAAGAATACTGAACGGTTCGAGTTGATACGGTGACGATCTCTTTCCGATGTTTTTTTTATGTCCGAAGGTTGACAAAGCGGTCTATCTGATGGTAACTGGTTACCAACGCCTATCGCCATTTGCAATTCCAGAGGTATTGCCAATGTGTTGCCGACCTGTTACAATGCCGAGAAGGCAACTGGCTCTCAAGTGCAATTGCCGGAACGCATCGGTAGGTTCTTGGCGACAATTTTTCAACGTGTAGTCAGTCAGACGGGTACTACAAAGTACCCTACCACCGTGCTATGGTTTCCTCACGATGTTTTCCTTCACCGAAAGCTCAAGCTCATTGTAGGATTCGAACCCACGACCTTCGTCACGGCTTCCGACGTCACTACCACTGAGCTATCATCGCCCTATCCAGAACTTGGCCTACAAATTCAGTTCCATCTTACTTATTATCATAAATGTGAAAGTTAGATTGTGAAGATGTTTGTTGCTCTTTCACGCAAAACCTAACGAACGGAACGCATTCTCCTTCCCCCCTTGTAGGAGAGATGCTCATACCCCGGCAGACATGTGAGCTGTTTTAAGGGTTCCGTACCCAATGAGTAAAACCGGTACCTATTACTAAGACCCCGCTGTCTATCTATCTGTCCGTCTGTAACCAGACTGTATCTCATGAACCGTGATAGTTAGTTGAAATTTTCACAGATGATGTATTTCTGTTACCGCTATAACAACAAATACTAAAAAACAGAATAAAATAAATATTTAAGGGAAGGGTTTTTATAGATAATAGTACGGAACCTTTCGTGCGCGAGTCCGATTCGCACTTGGCTGGCTTTTTATTTTTCACTATGTATAGGCCTGTGCTTGACCTATCTCACCGTGGTCACTGACCGATAGAGGCAAGCATAGACTAGTACGGAACAGGCTCTCAAGTGCAGCTATCGGGACACATCAGTTGGTGATTGGCAGATTTTCAACTTGAGGGTGGTAGCCAGCCAGGCAGGAAAGTTCTAGCACCTTCGTCTCAGCATTCGACGTCACTACCACTGAGCTATATGCTTTAAGGGTATACCTTCGGTCAAATTTTATCACGTTTTTTGCTAATTGCAGCTCAGTTATAAGTCGTAAGTTATCAACATGTTATTTGCGACAAGAATGGTAGTATATTTACTGATTAATAACAAAAGAAATCATCAACATATTCCTCCAAGGTATATTAGTAACATTTTCATGAAATAGTCGTATATGTCTGTAATATACCTTGGAGGAATATGTTGATGATTTATTTTGTTATTAATCAGTAAATATACTACCATTCTTGTCGCAAATAACATGTTAATAACTTACGACCTATAACTGAGCTGCAATTTGCAAAAAACGTGATAAAATTTGAATTTCGCGCTCCAACCGAACGTTCCCCCTTAAAGGGAATAAACTTACGTTTCTTGTCAGCGGGCGTTTGTAGTATAGGAGCCACCGTCTCCTGCAACGTGAGGAGTTCCGGCAGCATTGGGGAGTCGATCCATAGACCTTGGTTGTCCAGCTCGAAGTGGTACCTGTCCAAATTTTTAAATATATATGAATTCCATTTCTGTATTTTCTGTACCATAATATGCATGTATTATACATATAAACCTTCCTCTTGAATCATTCTATGTATTGCTGAAAACTGCATTAAAATCCGTTGCGTAGTTTAAAATAGTAGTTTATGATACTGTTGCATAATAGGGGTTATTAACTACGAGTGTGAGTTTAAGTACCGAGCCGTAGGCGAGGTTCTTAATAGTATCACACGAGTTTTTAATACCTAATTATGTGCAGTATCATACAGTACTTTATCTAAACTCATATAAATAATGTCATTTAAAAAAATTGAATTTCTACCAACTTTGCAAAAAAAAAAAAAAATGCTATTTTTGTGACATTTTTGGTCAAAATGATATGTGTAGGCAAAAACAGTAAAATATAATCATATACTTAATCAAATCCGTGTTGCCAACTCCCAAAAATTCTTACCTCTAAAGTTCAAGTTACAAAATTTCTGACATTGTCATCGTCAAATTAAATTGATACTGATTGATTATACTATTGATAGGTCCAAAGTGTACTTTAATAGAAAAAAAGTTATTTTATAGCATTATCTTGGGAACAACAACTGTACTATAATGAATCATTATACACGGGTGTGCCTAAAGTGGGTCATTAAAGTACTGATTTTGATTTCATAATAAGAACATTACGATATGAGAATAGAAAACATATAAACCTTCCTCTTGAATCATTCTATGTATTGATGAAAACTGCATTAAAATCCGTTGCGTAGTTTAAAAAAGATCTAAGCGTACAGACAGTGGGAGCGACTTTGTTTTAAACTTTGAAAAGAAGTAGGATAAGTGGTGTAGATCAGTGATTTTTGGGGGAACAAGGTGGATGATTCCTCCATTCGTAGATGCAAATTTTAAAGTCAAGTAATATGATTATTAAAGCTCATAAAAACTATTTTTGATTAATTTTCCGTTGCCAAAAAAGTTTGATAACCGCTGGTGTAGATTATGAAAAAAAAAATACAAAAAGTAGACTTTTAAGGCACTTTTCAATCATAGATAAAACCACGACAGAGAGTTTAATCTTCCGTCTCTGATTATTTCATAAAATCAACGATAGTTGATCCATGATAGTTTAAACTATTGATTAAATTTTATCTTACAAACCTTAATTTAAACCTTGTTGGATCTTACGAAGCAGGCCACACTCTGTTACTTTAAGGAGCTTGGATGGCTTGGGTAGAGCTGGCAGGGGGAATGCACAATACACCCCAAGCGGAACGTCAGTGCAGGCCTTATCGCCCCCACATAGAATAAGCCCTAAGTCAGTTAAAAGCCTATAAATGAGATACTTACCCGCACAGTTGGAGGCTGACGTGCCGCCAGAGGCACTCGCTCTCCTCCTGCATGGCTCCATCGATCCAATCCTGTCTTTTGCCTTCATTGTCAGATGATGTATTAGCACTGTGGAAACACAAATTAAACACTATATTCACTTGCAAAATGTTTTATTAAACTGCACTAAAAGTTTTAAAATATAAAAAGACACAACTGAATTAATAACCCTCCTACTTTTTTTAAGTCGGTCTTGAAGTAAAAATTACATACATCTCGCTTAGTTTTCTTGTTTTTAGCGCGGCTCCTTAAGGATCATGATGTTAAATATAACCTTCCTTAATAATTGGGCTGTCAATTACAAAAAGAATTTTTCACATCAGTTTGGCAGTTCTTAAGATTAGCGCATTCAAACTCCATGGTAGTAATATCAAATCTTACAATAAGCATCATATTAGAAACTATAGCATGGTGGTACTTCGTAGTACCCACCTGGGTGGCTCTCACCCTCAAGTCGAATTACCAAGCACACCATACAAAAACATTTTTTTTTATGTAAGCAGGCAGGCGGTCCCCTTGATGGTAAGCGGTTACCTTCGCCTGTCGCAATAACAGAGGTATTGCCAATGTGTTGCCATCCTGTTACAATGGAAAGAAGGCAACTGGCTCGTAAGTGCAATTGCTGGATCACACCGTTAGGTGCTTGGCGACAGAAAAACATTTTGTAAAACAGCCAATTTAGCTGTGACATCTCAATTACCTAGTAAATGTGCAACAACACACGACAATGATTTATTCAATGAACATTTACTAGACCATAACCAATTAATTGTTTTGCTGTTTTGTATCTAAATGTAGCAATGTAGCGTGCATTTTAGTTTAGAATTTATAGCAAACTAGCTTCCGCCCCGCAGTTACACCCACATTCCCGAGAGATCTTATGTTTTCCCGGGATAAAAAGTATCCTGTGTTAATCTAGGTTATAACCTACCTGTGTTCCAAATTTCATCCAAATCCGTTCAGTAGTTTTTGCGTTAAAGAGTAACAAACATCCATCCATACTCACAAACTTTCGCATTTATAATATTAGTAGGATCGTCGCTGCGCGTGCGACCGCGTCACAGCATAAAAAAAATCTAATATCGTCCGAACCGTGCATAAACGCCTGTTTAGAATCGGCTGGTGTACCATACAACATTTTGCGCTGTATTTACAAGTTGCTCTTACGCGGATTCGCACGCGCAGCGACGAAATAACTTTATCATTTCTTATTTGACAAGCCAGTTGGCGCAGTTGGTTAAGACACCACCTATCACGCCGCAGGTCATGGGTTCGATTCCCATCCAGGACAAACATTTGTGTGCATGAACATGTCTGTTTGTCCTGTGTCTGGGTGTAATTATCTATATAAGTATGTATTTACAAAAAAAAAGTAGTATATCAGTTATCTGGTTGTCCATAGTACAAGCTCTGCTTAGTTTGGGATCAGATAACCGTGTGTGAACAATGTCCGAGGATATTTATTATTTATATGTGGATATCTTACATACCTGTATACCTACTAACAAAAAAAATGTGAAAGTGGAATTGGTGCTGGTCATATCAGCTAGAGATATGGAAATTAACCATATAACATAGTAATAAGGTTCATTTGAATCATAGATTAAACAGATGAACTTATTGCAAAGACATAAGGCTCATTTTCATATCTCTCTGGGTACTGTCACCAACACACCAAGGATGTGTGTGTGAGCATTGGTGTTGTGCGTATGTAGTAATCTATATCTATACTAATAATAAAGCTGAAGAGATTGTTTGTTTGTTTGAACGCACTAATCTCTGGTGTTACTGGTCCAATTCGAAAAAATCTTTCACTAATCGGAAGCTTGATTATCCCTGAAGGTTATAGGCCGCGGGGAACAGCTCGTGCTTTATAAAATTATTTTAGTTTTTAATTCTGCTATCAGTCATGAGATAGGAGAGGAAATATGTTAGGCCCCCTTATACATCATGATGAATTAAAAAAAACATCATAGAAGGAAAGCAAGGAAGAGGAAGACCTAGATTGTATAAGGAGGAGAGGATGCAAGGGAGTGGCTTCACAACAGGTACAAATCTTTCGATCAGCGGTTGCTCCGAGAAGCCTATGGACACCCCAGGAGTGTCCTGAACTTCTGGGCGGAGCTGACCTGGCTGGATAGAAAGCCGGCTCAGCTCACTTCACGCAAAAAGGGCCCACACAAGCAAACTACTTGCAGAAAAATTTTGACCACAACAAGAGTATAAGGAGTTGCAGGTAGCAGACAACAAAACGGCAAAATGGGAGACACAAGAGCCAAGCAAATATAGATAGATAGATCAGTCATGAGATCTAGAAATAGATGAAACATTGGCTCAATAATCGGTAAGGCTCCCAAATCTTTGATTTTATCGTACTTCTTATTGACAGTTCTTCATCTTGCTGGTCTTCTCAGTTTTAGTGTATTCCGAACCGGTAGTAGAGTCAATTGTAATTTCTGCCTTTTGTAAGTGCCTTATCAGACTTAATCAATGAGTTTTAGGATTAAGTTAAAGACCTCACAGTCTTTTGCCAATTTGCTCTGACTTTCGTACCTTATCAGACTTAATAAATGAGTTATGGGTTTGACTCACTCACTGCCTTTTGCCAATTTGCTTTCAGAGATAGTAAGTATATATAGTAAGAGCAAAAGCTCTTGCTGAATGACTTTTTTATAATGGTCACAGCACAGTTATATACAGTGTCTGGTATGGTCGGAATAAAATATTTGGAGGTTAATATGTAGCCGCTTCGGGGAGTTTATTTATATAGGTTGTTCTACTAAAACTACATGTTTGTATACTTATGTGGATTTACCATTTTAAAGTCCAAAACGAATACTAGGATTTGATGTCCTCTGTTTTAGATTTGGTTAGAGATCCACCCCTTGAAATCCACCACCTATGTGACCGACTTATCAGGATTTGGATCTGTTTACAATCTTATAGGAAAATAGTATGACAACAACGTTATCAACAACATGAACTGAGGAACGCTTCGGAGGTCATCTATCACAAGGGAATCCATAGAGTACAACTCACAAATTATGTAGGTTACAAAAATACATTTTTGCATAAATAATCAAAACACACGTACTTGTAAAAGGAAAAGCTGCAGACCACATCATATTCAAGATTGCAGCCTTCCACAACACACTTCAGTGCCATAATGGAGCGCCCAAACTGCAACTAGCTTGCGTAAGCCCAAGCCACTCACATCGTCGAAAAGATAAAAATATTCTTAAAACCCTAACATTTAGCGCGTAAACTAACTTTCAAACAAACTAATATGATGGTTCTACAGAAAATTATCAATCAAACGTCGAAATTGACGTGCTGTCACGAAAAGTCGAAATTTTAACAAATGCGTCAAACTCAAACGCGAAATGTCTGCCATGAAATGGGTGACATTGGATGATGTAATTTTTCGCGGCAAACAACTGGCAACATTGTTATTTGGAACGATTCAGAGTTCATCGATCTTTATTTAACTAATAAAGTAATAAAATTATATATCTCTAAATAATCTCCTAAATAATGCACCATAAACCTATTTTGTTTTGCATATAATTTGTATATTTTTTCTTTGTTTCAAACCTGCAGATAGCAGCTTGATTTAATGAATCGATACAAATTAAGCAATCGAGTGATTTCTTTTATTTTTTATTTAAAATCAATGTTGCCGGACGGATTTTTTTCACCATAGACAAAATATACTCATGAAAAGAAATGGCGCAGTTGGACTTTTTAGCGGGAACTTGCGAAGTGACGTGCGTTTTCATTTTGTTTTCATAATCGTGTATTTTGTGTTGCTGATGTTTGATTATAGCTGTTCCACGCGGTTTCACTCGCGTTCCCGGGATAATAATGCAGCTTCCTATTAGTGAAATATTTTTTCAAATCCGTCCAGTAGTTTCGGAGCCTATTCAATGCAAACAAACAATCAAATCTTTCCACTTTATAATATTAGTATAGATTATAAGTGGTATTTAGTCCGATAAAGATCAACATAAGTGCACCAGTGAAGTGAAATGAAATAATTACGTGTACGTGTTTTTCGAGTTAACTCAAAAAGTCAGTGAAAAGTTTGAGTAGAATGGCTACCATTGATACTTTTTAAACTCTCGCGAATACAATTCATATTCTATGCGCGAATAGACCCGATATATTACTATAAATGATGATGATTTAACATGACTTGAAGAGAATTAAATATATAAAAATATCATGACACTAGCAAAATACACAAAGTGTGATAAAAATAGAAAAAATATTCGAAGGTTCGAATGGTAAATATTTGTCCTTTTCTATTAAATAATTTTCTTTGTATTGCTTGTTGATTGCTTGCATATCTCTACTTAGTTTGTGATTGCTTGCTGATGCGCAAAGATGCGAGCGGGCATTGTAACTTTTATGTAGCCTCCTTTATGAGTGTAGGTAGTGTAATCAATGTTACTACCTATTTGCTAGGAAAAAAAATAGGTATAATTTTTATGTAATATTATTATTTTGTTCCGTGTCCAATTATTTTAGCACAATATTTGGAAATCCATAACAAGCAATCTAGAACTTTATAAAATGCCATGTGAATCCGACCGCGGTATAGAGTTGGCAACCCTGACAGAAATATTATTAGCTTTGGCTTTAGGGTTAAGGGGAGACGTCGGTAAGAGCGCGAAATTCAAATTTTATCACGTTTTTTGTATACGTTGCACGTTTTTAAAACGTGATAAAATTTGAATTTCGCGCTCTAACCGAAAGTTCACCCTTAACCGTGTGTGAAGAATGTCCCAGGATGTCCCAGGAAGTATATTGATTAGATTACAATTGTACAGTAAGACGAGGATCTTTTGGCAGTTGAATGACATCAGCAGGAGGGCGCTCTTTAACTTTTAAGTAGTGTCAGAGATAGAGAGATAGTCTCTATCTCTGACACTACTTCTTATTATTTTCGGCATATTATTTAATTAATTACCAAGTAAAACCAACACAACATACAATAACGATAAGGGACAAAGCGAACTTCCAAAAAGTGAATATTCACAAGATAGTTCAAAAGATGCTTGTCGCACTGTGTTTTCTTTTGTCATCATAGAGGAGTAGGTAACTTATTTAATAGGGTTGTCACAATCCTTTAGTTGCCATATTCTATCTCGTTTGCTCCTTAGGCGAACATTGTTCTAATACTGCACTTATTATTTATTCAAAACCTGACTGTCTGTATATTGTTAAGCATGTCATTGTCACATCATACATGATTTATAGCATCCGGTCCGGTTATAAAGCTCCAAAATCCGGGGTTTTCACACTTAATGTCCTGGTTAGCGGATTTTAGACATGGCAACCCTACACTGACGCTGAAGTGATGTGCTATATTCGGTGATTATGGGCTGTGTTATGGGGTCTCTTTCGGTGTAAAAGTTTCTTGCTTTTGTTGTTCACTCTCCAAGCAGATACCGTTTTGATACAAGGCACACTCCTCCAGAGAGGCACTCAGGAGGGGTTCATTTCGTTCTTTCAAAGATTTATCTAAAGGAATTTATACTAAGGACATCAAAATAAAATAACCCAAACGCTTTTATTATTAATTTATTTATCAATATAATAATATGTATATATAATGTATAACTTACAGCCATAAAGCGCGCCGGAGGCGGCGGCGAGCGCTCGGCACACGCGCTCACATTATTTCATGTTTCAAAAACCATTTTTGCGAATTTTTCGAAGAAAACATACATCATATTATATATCGACACCGCCGCGACCGGCGACAGCAAGCAATCTTAGAAAAAAAAAACATTTCTTAAATTAACCTTCGTAAAGTACACCTACCTATATGACTAAATATTAATGTCTAAGAATTCTTTATATTACAACCGAAAAAAATTACCGCTTTCAAATTATAAAAAAAGGACAAAAATCAATAACAAATGAAACGGGGGTTAATTTTACTTCGGCAGTGAGTGAAAGTCAAATTGTCATCATTTGATTACCTTGGTCCGTTTTTGTCATCAATATCGGACATTGTCACCACCTTATAGAATGTAGCCCCGATCGTATCTACCGGTCGGATACCAATCTCTCGTCAAAAGAAACAGAAAGAAATCTTATATTTTTACATCGCTTACTTAGAAAAAATCCTTTTTTTTGTATTTTCAATTTATACAGTAACTCTATAGGGTACTTTTTTATATTATTTTTTTTCATGTTCCTTTTTAAATTGTCTTCTCCTTTGGCGTACTTATACGATAAGAATGAAAAAAAAAATTGCAACAATCGATTGAGTAACTTAAAAACAACTTAACAAATAAACACCTCGTCATCGGACGTCAAAATCGTCGCTTCACACTTTTACACAATATAATTTCTCACTTGGCATATTAACTTCTATAATTTTCCTATTATGTCTACCATGCTATCAGACACATTGTCAATTTTAACTAATATGACTACAACATTGACTTTAATATATATTTTTCGACTCAATATAAGGCCCGCGCAACATCAAAATACTCCAAATATATATAACTCTTATAGTCATATTGTTGTACAAAAATGTGATGCGACGTATTAATCTCGCGATCGCTTCGATTCGAAAACAAAAACTTCTACGATTTCCCCTTCCCACGACTTAAATGGTTAACTTTACGAAATGCACCTATTCTAAGATAAATGGGACGGTTAAAAATCATAAATGTCCTCTGATATTGGGACGCAGAAATTGTGCTGTATAAAAATAGTCAATCAAACTTGTTTAGTGTTTAGCGGCCTTTATTCCTTCATGCACAAAACGTCACGTGTCAGAATAATACTTGACAATTGGAATTCCTCCCAGGTTTTTTATAAACATGGCAAAAAATTATAATAAAAATAACACATTTTTAACGACCAGCGTTCAATATTTAAATCCTTTTTTTTAAAGTTATTTTTATGCTGTACTTGTCAGCAACTGCTGACAAAAACGGTTCGAGATTTGTTAATTGAAGAGTTTTTTTTTTATTTGAAATTTAATTGAACACGATTCCTGCGTCCGTATTTAATTTTTAAACAATTCTAAATCAATATCGTATGACAATAAAAAGTAGGAACTATTATTATTATAAGTGTATTTAATAGAAGCGATCTATGCGATATCTAGACGTACCATTTTAAATTTTATTTATTTTAAATTTAATATTTTTTTATTTCATTATTCTAGTAGTTACGAATAATTTGTAGTGTATTTGTGGGGCTACTGGTTGCGCAACTGCGCAACTATATAGACTGCGCGACAAAATTACGTTCCAATTATTTTGAATATAGTTAACCTCACATCAAGTATAAAGTAAAAATCAATCCACAATTATTAATCTTTGTGATTTTAAGTAAAAAAAAAATACTATTACTATTATTTATGACCCCAAATAAAACTTGAAAGTAACCCCACAAATACGTCACAAGAAAAAAAAGCACACTTATATACTAAAAAAAAAACTAAAAAGAATCTTTACCAGCACACACACCTTACCTTTCGTTTTTATTATTAATATTTATTATATAATTAATTAGTTTAATATACAGTTTTACATTTTGAATATTCATTTTTAGGATTTAAAGTTGATTGTTTCTTTTTTATTGCGGGAAGGCAATACACTATATCCCAAATGAAAACAATCAACTAAATCCAAGTCTCAATTTATACACGCGTGATTTATTTAAAAAAAACAATATCTTGAGCAATAACTACTCTTTTTACAATTTGGTGAAAATTGCATTACATTATGGTCGAATGTAAGATGGAAAACATATTTAAAAAGACAAGAGTTTTTTTTATACATAAACAAATTGTCAATCTTTTAATATAGACATTAGTTTTTGCCATAAGCCATCAGGACTTTGCTAATTAAGCCCTTAATTGGTTTCGTATTAGGGTCTATTATTCTGTTATACCAGCTTACATTCACCAACCATCCATTAAACTGTAAATAAATCGCTAAAAACAAAAAATGTGCACATTTGTGTCGTTTAAATATAAGTGGCAGTATTTGTTAGGCAGACATTTTGAAACTGTTACATACTAATATAAGGGTAAGTTGTTTCAACTTAATTTTAAGTACGAATATACTCTCTCTAATTCTTTTTTATATCGTGAAACAGCGCATTGTGATTGACGGACGTTTCGAGTTCATAACTGAATGATCAGCCGTAATTGTCAGCAAAATCGGACAGAAACGGTCGATGTGCCGTAAATGACATCAGTTTCCGACACAGGCATATCGTAACAATCCATTGAAACAACCCGACCTTATAACATATGCCACCCTAAGGCTGCTTTTACATTTGAGAATGACGTATGTTCTAACCATAATGTTTGTATATAACCAATTTGTCCCGCTTGAGGCGCCACTGCGTTATAACGAAAGCTAACTTCTTATTTATGACTGGATGTTTTTTTATAGAAATCCACACGTGTCGCGGTGTTTGCGGAGGCTGCTGTCATTTACTGATAAAAATATTGTTATCAGAGAGACTAGAATATAAATTATATGCAATGAATCTTAACTTGTTTTGTGAAGAGTAATTGTTGAATTTAATGGCGGCTCTTCGCAGCAAATGCAACCTATTCATAATTGCCTGCGAAGTTCTATTTTGAATGAAATAAATGCTGTTCAAAATAGTGGCAACACCGAATAATGACAATACAGAAATAATACCATAGTATAATAACAATGTTAAGACGAAAGATCTATCAATCATATGGATCGATATAAAAATAATTAGATCTATACCAGATTTATATTTCTTCAGTGGCGCCATCTATGATTACATTTGGGCATGATTCTTAGATCAAAACACATAGGGTCAACAATCAAACATCTTTATAGAGTTTTATGAGCCAAATTATGCAATAGTTCATAAGTATGTCTCGTTTTAGCTATGCGTAAGATGTGATTGATACACATAGTATTTATTTTGACGATGTAAGGTTGAAATCCATTTAGATGACGGCAATTGAGTGCAAAGATTTTTTAAATTATAAAAATGAGACAAGAACTAAGACTTTTCTTAATCCATAATAAATAGAATTTGCAAAAAAGCTAAAACCAAAAATGGGTAATGTTTTTTTTTGGTGGCATATATCTGTAACGAAAAAGTTCTGCAAGAAAGAGTTAGCATGCATCCACACATTGTCACATACGTTATTTTATGTATTATAAATTCATTATATATTTATTTAACTACAAATCCTTTACATTAAACATTCTCAACGCGAAATTACAGTCTTCATCTTTATTAATATCAATTCACCTAAAGAGAATTTTATTAATAACTGTACAGAATTTTTGCTTTTTCATAAAAGAGATCCGAACGAAACAATGGTTTTATTTATGTTAGAACGGATTAAAATTGACTTTATTGCTTGTGATATAGAATACAATTTTTGCTGAAGCAATGTATTCTATTACCATCTTAAAATAGTCCTAATTACATGCTCCATCAGTCTATCTAACAGAGCAAAATAAACTTTATTGCTACACGAAAAGAGTCCTTAACTCAATGATCAGCCGTAATTGTCAGCAAAATCGGACAGAAACGGCCATGTGCCGTAAATATCATCAGTTTCCGACACACAAAAAATGGCTTCTAATTTCATAGTCCATTCTAACATAATTCTAAAGTGGATAATACACTAAAATTGTTAACAGCACCACTAAATATATGGGAATAGCCTGTGTACCAAAAAATGTCTTAAAATTTACTGTAGTGTCAACAAGTTTTCGTGTGTATGTCAAAAATATATAAATATATGTTATATATAACCAGTACGTTACTTAGACTAGTAAGCTACATAATAATGTCAAAGAAAATGTATTTGATTGGTGGTCGCGCTGTTGCGTTGCGTTGCTTATTGTCGATGCATACAAGCTGAAACAATGGAGAATGTATTTAAGAAAAAATTAAACCGGACAAGTGCGTTTCTGACTACGCACCGAGGGTTCCGTACAGATAATCCGCATTAAAGGACAATCCAACTGAGGATTCCTTTTGTGATGTGATATAGTTATCAATTGTGAAGTTTAGGATTTATTCCATTACTTGTGCTGCGAGTCCTTGCTTTATGCCGAATTTCATTAAATTTTATGTTAACCGGAAGTACCTTGTAATAAAATATGCTATTTAAAAAAGACTTTTATTGCGTTGTCTTACAAGCTAGATTATCACAGCTCCAAGGAAACCCATGGAACTAAGTATTTAATATTAAATATGAATTCAATATGAAATACTTCATCATCATCATATCAGCCGAAAGACGTCCACTGCTGGACAAAGGCCTCCCCCAAAGATCTCGAGTGGCGACCACGAATCGGAAGACGTAGCGTGGGCAGGCCCCCCACAAGGTGGACTGACGATCTTGTTAGGGTCGCGGGAAACCGCTGGATGCAGCTAGCGCAAGACCGGCCATCGTGGAGATAAAATACTTAGTTCAGTAGAATATTAATTTAATAATTCCAATCGTTATTGCGAAAAAGGGTCTTGAAAGACGGTTAACGAGGTGATCTTATAAAGGTTCCTTTATTTTGTTTAAAGGTACGGAATCCTAAAAAACAGCCAACATGAATCCTGAAAATATTGGGCCTTTTTTTTGGTAACATATTGTATCGGGCATGAAATTAGTGACCTAGTAAATAAAGAAACTTACCTAGGCTCCTAAAAATCCAGCCTGCATTCCCAGATATCGTGTCCCAAACTAACAACTAAGTCCAATTGTCCACACGCCCCTTAGAGGGAGACAACAACAGAAAAAAACGAGACAAAAACTCACAATCCGTAATATTAACTGTTTTTTTTTATATATATATATAGAAAACAAATGCACTGTTTTAAACTCACTACACTATATGTTTAAGTAGCTCTCTACCGCGATGATATATATTTTATTTTGTTATTTTTTTTTTGTATTTTTTTTCTAGTATTTATGTACACTTATTGGCAGGTTGTTTGTTTATCACTGAGTTTTAGCTGCGACTGGAGTCTTGTGGTCGGGAGGCACGGTGTCTGGTTTTGATTTAGGAGTAGCTGCAGTGGGAGAAACAAACATATTATTGGTCTATAGGGCATTTATTTTTTTACTATGTATAAGCCTGTGTTTGACCACAATCTCACCGTGATCAGTGATGATGTGGTCGATGATGGTAAGCACACAAAGCCTAGAAAGGAACGGGCGGGTAGTACAAAGTACCCTACCACCGTGCTATGGTTTCCTTCACCGAAAGCTCAAGTTCATAGGATTCGAGCCCGCGACCTTCGTCTCGGCATTTATTTTTTGAAGTCAGATGGTTGCTAAGCAGGCAGGCGGTCCACCTGATGGTAAGTGGTTGACAAGAAGGCAACTGGCTCTCAAGTGCAATTGCCGGAACACACCGGTAGGTGCTTGGCGACAGATTGTCAACTTGAGGGCGGTAGCCAGCCAGGCGGGTACTACAAAGTACCCTAAGTGCTATGGTTTCCTCACGGTTTTCCTTCACCGAAAGCTCAAGCTCAGTGTAGGATTCGAACCTACGATCTTCGTCGCGGCATCTGACGTCACTACCACTGAGCTATTATCGCCAAAAAGTAAATAGAAAAATCAAAACTCATTTATTCAGTTTAGGCCCTAATAAGGCACTTATGAATGTCAAAAGTTACACTTTTACAATAGACTCTACTACCGGTTCCACATACACTTGAACTGATAAGAAACTGATAAGGCATCTGTTCTCTAGTTTATAATATAAGTATGGATGATACATACGGCGAGGCCTGGCGTTGGCGATAACGCTCTGAGCGCCGCAGGAGCCGGCGCGCCCGCGGTTGTTGTTGGAACCACCGGTGTTGCCAGCGTTACCGGAGTTGCCCGCTGGCGCCCTGTTAAAATTTACCACAAAAAAAAAATACAAACAAAACGAAAATATTTGCTGTCCTGTCACCTGAAATGACATAAGTATTCTAACAATATTAGACACTTCCAAATAGGTTCAAGAATTCATAAGTTATGATGAAAAGAAAAAAAGGTTAAATATTTTAAAAAATACGTTAAAATAACATGACAAAAAAAATAAAGATCCTACTAATATTATAAATGCGAAAGTTTTTGAGTATGTTTGTTACTTCTTCACGCTCAAACGGCTGGAGCAATTTTGATGAAATTTGGTATGGAGGTAGCTGACATCCTGGATTAACACGTAGGCTACTTTTTATCCTTATAAATGTATTCCTTTTAGGCTTTTAAATGGAGGAATCATCCACTTTGTTCCATAAGCCTTTCAGGCTTTCGTTTGGTGAAAAAACATTATATATTTTATTTTTTTGGTAAATAAATAAAAATGCATAGGTACCTGCAGTAGTTCCTGTGCGTGGCAGTAGCAGTAGGCGTGGTAGTACCGCCGTGAACACTGTGCGTGCGGTCGCTCTCAGAGACCGAGCGGTGGCGGTCGTAGGGCCGCGCGTGGGGGCCGCGCCCGGGGGCCAGGGGGCCCGCTGACGCTAGCAGCTCGTTCAGCTGGGGCTGGGGGCGAGGGGGGAACATTTCAGTCTAGACCTTGGTAAGCCATTTATGAACTTCGAAAGACATTATCAGTTTTCAATAGTTTTCTGACACCAGATGTCGCTACGTCTGGTCTAAATAACTATCAATTGTACTGAATTTTATGCCAGTGAATCTTTTTAACCAGAAATTAATCGTATTTGAACTTTTTTAACCCCTGACGGTGTTATATCACCATATAATTTATGTTTAAAGATGAATAAACATTTTTAATTACATTCCAAAAATAACGATGTTATACACTCAAACTCAAAAATCATTTATTCAGTTTAGGCCCTGAGGGCCTACTCCGAAAAACGATACACGATAGTTCGATCATCGTTGTCATATTTCTAACCAATAGCTTTGCACAAAATTTACTTCTCGTCAGTGTGCTGCAATTTTATTGGTTAATAATTTGACAACGATGATCCAACTATCGTGTATCGATTTTCGGAGTAGGCCCTCTGATAAGGCACTTATGAACGTCGACAGTTACAATAGGCTCTACCACCGGTTTCACATACACTTACACTGAGAACACTCCGGCAACAAATTCAGCAAGGATTCATTCTTATATGTATCTTTGTATAAATAGTCTCACCTCCAAAACTCTAAAATCTTCAATACTCTTGAACTTAGAGAGATGTGCCTGCAGCTTGGGCTCCACTTGCAAAGCGCCCGCGTGCTTGTAGTACTTGAGGAACGCCCAGAACTTCTCCAGGCCGTACAGTTGACCTGCAGGGGAAAAGAGAAGGCAATAATATCCTGGGACATTCTTCACACACGGCTATCTGATCGCAAACTAAGCAGAGCTTCTACCATGGACAACCACTTTTTTTACCTACCCGCAACGTTAACTTGGATCCTATTTTCAGTGTTGTCTTTTTAACCGATTTCAAATAGGAGGTTAACAATTCGTCAGAATCTTTTTTTTTATGTAGTTTCCCAATTATTTGAAGACGCCTGGACAGATTTGGAAAATTATTTTTTGTTTGAAAGGGTTTTATAGGTGGTCCTATAGCCACTAGGTCAGCATCTGATGATGGGATCCTGGAGGAATCGAGGGAACTCTTAAAATTTTATAGGCACTTACAATGTTTTTGATATACTTTCTAAAGCTATTCAGGTATTCGCGTCTGGTAGTCATCAACTCGTATTGCTGAGCTGATGATGGAAGGTACAACTCCTTAACGGTTAGGAGTTAGGGGATAATTCTTTAAATATTATAGGACCGATTAGACCATTCATTGTATTCTTTGATGTGATGATGGAAGGTACAACGCTAATATGCTTATAGGTCAGTGATAAAACATAAAAATCTATAAAATGAAAAATAAAAAACTTTTAACAAAAAATAGAACCACCTTCAAAGGCAGCATAAAATAACTTTAACTCTAACCTGACAGTTTTGAAGTCAGCGGTACTATAATATTTTCTGAGGAACATGAACTACACTTTCGCTGACAAAGCAGTCCCCCTTAGGGGTAGAACTTTTGAAAATCCTTTCCTAGCAGATGAAATCGCGGGCTGTCTATTAAAATGGTGACAAATGCTAGATATAGTAGTAAATGGTAGAATACATACCAGTTTCATAGTCTGCGAGGGTTTCCTGCTGGAAATGCTGGTAGAGTTCCGGTCTGAACTTGCGTTCTAAACCGTACGAGTAGAAACGGAATAGGCATTCCAAACCGTATCGGAAACCGGCCGCCGCGTCCTCGTTGGCTAACGTTCTGTGAATAAAGGTTTTTATTTGAAACAGACATACCGATGTATTTATTTGTGACAGAAATAAGAAAAAAATCGGACAAGTGCGAGTCTGACTCGAGCCCCGAGGGTTCCGTACAAACTTAACTTTGTAATTGAGTGAAACTAAAAATGTATGCTTTTCGCAATTTTTCCTTTATCTGTGCTATAAGACGTTGCTTCGTGCCAAATTTCAAGATTTTGAGTTTACGGGAAGTACCCTGTAGGGTTTAATTCCCTTGCGAGTGTCGAAAATTTGCAGCATAAACAGCTGTATCTTTTGATTGCGTTGGCTTAGAAGATTGTTTTTTTTTACAGCTCTAAGGAACAGTAGACTTGAGTATTTGATATGAATTTCAGCTTGATACCTCCACGCGTTCCTGAGATAAAAGGTCTTTACAGACAGACACACGGTCAACAAAGTGATCCTATAAGCCTATATGGGTTCCGTTTTCTCCTTTTGAAGTACGGAAACCCTAAAAAGCACAAAACAAGTTAGAGATTAACTACGATAACACGGCTCCTCAAAAATTACATCCATACTAATATATTAAATGCGAAAGTTAATCTGTTTCCTTCGATCACGATGAAATTTGGCACACAGATAGCTTAAGTTATGGAGAGGAACATAGCCTACTTTTTTTTATCCCGGAATCGCGGGGAATAGCTAGTAATAAACAACAATACATACCTGAATTCATTATACATGGTCCTGTTGAAATGGTCTCTTAGGAAGAACGACCAGAATCTGAACAGCGTGTTCATCTCTTGTGAGTGTCCGATGCCGAGCTTCTTGCGCTCTGCAAACAATGTTACACTTTTTAATATACGTATTGAGCTACATAAGGCGATTATAGCTCAGTGGTGGTGACGTCGGATGCCGAGACGAAGGTCGCGGGTTCGAATCCTACAATGAGCTTGAGCTTTCGGTGATGGAAACCATAGCACGGTGGTAGAGTGCTTTGTAGTACCACCTTCAAGTTGAAAATCTGTCGGCAAGCACCTTTCGGTGTGTTCCGACAGCTGCACTTGAGAGCCAGATCCCTTGTAGGCTTTATGTGCTTACCACCATTGGCCACAACATCACTGACCACGGTGAGATTGTGGTCAAACACAGGCCTTGACATAGTAAAAAATAAATAAGAATCCGACGAATTTATAACATCCTCCTTTTTGAAGGCGGTTAAAAATTAATCTCTATTTCCCTTGGTCACGAGATCACGCGTGAGCGGCTGGACCGATTTCCCTATTTTCTTTTTCTTAGGGCAGGACAACGACAGCTAGTATTTCAATAAATTTTAAGGATATATCGAGTTCTAGTAGGGCCATTTTATAACACTTGGATTCGACCTGAAACGAAAACTTTCCGATGTCGATCCCTTTCTCGACGAGCTAGCAAAAGGCTATTTTAAATAGCAGCCGGAAGACAGATTGAAAAGATTGAAGAGAATATCGGAAACATGGAGTGAGAGACTTTCAGCTCCATCATCAGACCCTGGTTACCATTGAAAGACAAACTACTCGATGGGGTTATGTGGTTTTATTACGGAGTTCCTAGGGCCACCTTCCAGCTCCATCATCAGATCAGCTCCACGTCATCATAATATTGAATTATCACGCGATTTGCATATTCGTGCAAAATTTCAGCTCAATCGGAAACCGGGTCAAATTTAACTTAATTCCATTACAGACAACGGGACAGGTAAAGTAGTAAAAAGTAAATAAAAGCTTATAATAATTATTTACCTTTAAGACAGCGCGAGTGGTACTTGTGGTAGGCCTGCTGGGTGAAGTGGTTCTCCCGCAGCAGCCCGTGGCTCGGGTGGTGGAAAGTGGGCAGCGACTGCGGCACCGAGCCGCACGACGACCCCAGCGTCGGGGACGTACCCACTGATGATCTGTACCATACAATACAATACACTCATAATAGGGAATATGCATGTTTTTTTTGCTTTAATAAAAGCTCATTCATATAAGAAACATTAGGAAAAAGATATTTCGGATAACTATAAAGATATAGATCGGCCATCAAAGATTAATTCCTATATGTTTCTAGCAAAACAGAATAGGGTAGTTGACTGACACATCAAATCAGCTACTTTTTAATAAATGTCAAAACGAGAGTTTATAAGAAATTTTGTATGAAATATTACATTATGACGTCATAGTTTCACAACATCAAATCATCTACTCTTAGTGGTACCACTGGTAATTAAAAATCATAAAAAGCATCAAATGTACAACATATTTGATATTTCCACGTGTTTTTAGATGTTTTATGCATTGGTTAGTGTTTGGTCATTTATTTTAAACAGTGTCAACTACTCTATTTAGCATGGAGTTTATACGGCCGTCATAGTATTATGACGTCACATCTTATGACCGATCTCTCTGTCTAATCGCTGTATAATTAGTAGTTTAAAATGCTTATATCTTCAGTGTTTCTTGGCCGATTTTAATTTCACTTTTAGACATCTTTTTTACGGTATTTTCATATTTTGTTAAGAAATGCGATAAAAAAAATATGTAGTTAGTACATACCCAGTGCTATGTGTCCTGGGTCTGTGTTCACGTATGTCCATAATCCAGCCGACGTGGTGTTCCACCGGCGGATTGAGGCTGTGCCGGGTCTTGTGTTTTCTGCTGCTACTGTACACACAAACACACATACAACATTACCATTTCATATTGTTAATCTTATTTGTAAAAGAAAGTCAGATTTTGATGATATCTGATTTTTTGGATTTTGACGAGCCAGTTGGCGCAGTTGGTTAAGACACCACCTATCACGCCGCTGATCGTTGGTTCGATTCCCATCCATGGATAAACATTTGTGTGCATGAACATGTCTGTTTATCCTGTGTCTGGGTGTGATTATCTATTTATGTATGAATTTACAAAAAAAAAATAGTATATGTAGTATATCAGTTATCTGGTTGTCCATAGTACAAGCTCTGCTTAGTTTGGGATCAGATAACCATGTGTGAAGAATGTCTTAGGACTAGGGTAGGGTTCCGTGACAGAATACTAAATTTGTAACTGCGCCGCGGGCTGAAAAAGATTGGGAACCCCTGACGTAAGTTATAGTAGGTAAATGACAAATTTTAATAACTCTGTTTGTATACTAACATAACATCAGTGGCGTGTGGGTCCTTATTGGCTGCGTAGAATCTTGCGGTGCGGCGCGGCCGCTTGGACTTTGTGCCGCCTACTTCCTGCTGATGCTCCACCTGAGATCATCATCATCACAACAATATATATAACACACTAACTTACTGCCCCGCGGTTTCATCTGCGATCCCCAAACTCATTTATTCAGTTTAGGCCCTGATAAGGCACTTATGAATGTCGATAGTTACAATTATTACAATAGACTCTACCACCGGGTCAAATGATTTCAATAAATAATCCTTTCTTAGCGGATACCTACGTCACAATAGCTAGATTGAGCAGGAAAGTGGGTTTATTATGTGATCTCGTTAAAATAAACCTAGATAGTTGTACCGATATTGAGGATTATGTAAATAAACTAATAACTACTGATCATAAACTGAGAAGTTTCAAAATAGGGTAGTTGACTGACACATAAAATCAGCTACTTTTTAATAAATGTCAAAACGATAGTTTATATGGAATTTTGTATGAAATATTACATTATGACGTCATAGTTTCACAGCATCAAATCATCTACTCTTAGTGGTTCCACTGGTAATTAAAAATCATAAAAAGCATTAAATGTACAACATATTTGATATTTCCACTTGTTTTTAGATGTTTTATGCATTGGTTAGTGTTTGGTCATTTATTTTTGCCTAGTGTCAACTACCCTATTGATGAATGGTTGGGAACTTTATCAATATGCCAAATTTCAGCTCGTCGAATAGGGAATTAGTCAGGTACGCTATCCTTGTATATTTTAAGACTATAAACATATAGTACACTAGCTGACTACTAACCTACCCCTGCCTACCTACCCTACCTACCTACCCTACCTACCTACCCTACCTACCTACCCTACCTACCTACCCTACCTACCTACCCTACCTACCTACCCTACCTACCTACCCTACCTACCTACCCTACCTACCTACCCTACCTACCCCTACCTATCCTATGTCCTTCTCCTGGCTCTAAACTACCTCCCTGCCAATTTTCAGCTAAATCGGTTCAGCCGTTCTTGAGTTATAAGTGGAGTAACTAACACGACTTTCTTTTATATATATATAAGATTACATTGACTCCCCCCCCGTACCCCAGTGACGCTTACATCGCATGCTGGCTAGCTGAGCGCGGTGAGCGACAACCACGCGACTTTTTTCTAATACTTGCATTTTTAAACTCGTGATATCTTCCGAATAAAATGTCCGAATTGAATAATTCAAAAAGTTATAAAAAGGTATTAAAGCCGTCTTGAATATAAAGTAATTTATTTTGATGAGGATTAATACCAAGGTACAAATGAAGAGCCTTTTCAAGAGGCGGCATATATAAATTAATATTTTAGAATAAAAAACTGCTTACTGTGACATAACTATAATATTTAGACATATGCTGTCGCGACACTTTTTGTAGATAATGATGAGTTCTGCAAAGTCGTAGTAAATGATTTTGTTCTATCATCAATAGTTTTCGCAGCGCACGCGACGTAAGGAATTTTTCAGGTCATTTTTTTACACCTTATGTTACATTATTGGAGTTTTAGTAAGGATCCCTATTTTTTTTTTAAATATAATATAGCCTATGTTACTCGGGGATAATGTAGCTTACCAAAGGTGAAAGAATTTTTGAAATCGGTCCAGTAGTTTCGGAGCCTATTCATTACAAACAAACAAACAAACAAACAAATCTTTCCTCTTTATAATATTAGTATAGATTATTTTATGTATTATAAATAGGTAGTTTTAGCCGACTTTTGTAGGCAATTTTTTTATACCTATACACCTAGATAGGAAAGAGTGAGGGGTCCCTACGAAAACACCAATAATGTAATCCAAGTTATAAAAAAACCCATATTAATATTATAAATGCAAAAGTAACTCGGTTTGTCTGTTATCTTTTCACGCCTAAATCACTCAACCAAACACGATGAAATTTGGTATACAGATAGCTTATGATATGGAGAAGGAAGGAAGGTACTATTTATCTAAGGAACGCGAGTGAAACCGCGAGGAACAACTAGTATAAAAAATAAATAACACTAGTTTAAAACATTTTTTATTTTCTTTATTTTCTGGGTGTTTTTGGTGTAGGATATTCTGTATGTTTGTAATTTATATTTTATAGATGGATAAGGCAACACAATCGCATTGGGGTTTCCTGTAATGGTAGTTTGTAAGAAATAAATAAACAAATTTTTGTTGCCCGGGTGAGAAATAAAACTCGTAGCGAAACGAATGAAAATGGTATTGTGAAAGAGTAGTATAAAGGTTGTTTCAGTTGAAAATGAACGTAAAAATTGGGGGTCCTCAAAAAATACTTGGTCCAGATTTAGATTCAGCGTCGAAAAATGTACAAGAAATTTCGTTTCTCACTCTGGCAAGAAAAAAAATGTTTGTAATTCTTACCCGGTTAGGTCTGGGCGGCGGCGGTGGTGGTTCAACAGGATTTGAATGTCTCTCAGCTGGTACCGCTGCCTCGAACTGTTCCCGCGAGATCAGCGACACCGTGCGGTAGTGGGTTTGACTCCCATACGACTGGAAATTAACATGGGTATTAATAGTGTTGTTTACGAGTGGGGGGATGATGGATGAATGATGTGATTATGGAAACACGTTTTCGGGTAACTCTTGAATAATACTTTTTTTTAATACTAATACAGTTTTCTTCAATTTAATATCGTATTCTGTCTCGAGGGAGAGGAATTGCCGGGAATCGAACTTATTGATTATGAAAAAAAATACACCTTTCATTATTATTCCATCTCATAGTGTCACTTATTTCTGGGAAGTCATGTTATATGGCAAAACATTACATGCTGTTTTTTTACCAAATCGAAATACTTCGATTACCGGCGAAGCAAATTTAAGTTTTGAAAATCCAATTATAGTTTTAGTTTTTATCATAATCAGCCTCCTTTCAGCATTCTGCGCTATTCCCAGCCTATACTTTAGTATTTGGCCTACCACGCCCACTGGAAAAATTCACCTGTATAATGGTAGTCCACACAGTGGTACCTACAGTACTTTTTTTACGTACCAAAAAATATGACCCATATTTTTCATAGAACACGTCCGCTCCACTATGATGATTAAGGCCCGAAGTTGTGATGACATGAATGATGATGGTGACATAATAACATAAAATATACACTCACAGAACCTACCGATGGAAAGTCCGAGTCCGTCCATAAGTCTTCCTCGTATCTTCTGAGTCCATCTGTGATCACCTGAGGGGTAAAAACGTATATCAATGGTTTATTAATACATATGATGACTAGGTAAAAAATAATTAATTCTGTTTAGTCCGTCAGTTAGGTCATCAAAAAATATTGAATACAGACTGCAGATACGTCCCACAATTTGACGGTTTGACATGGATGAACTATAAATTAATAGGAAATGAATAACGTTATATTGTAAGCACATGGTACAGTTTACAATGTATCGACAGTTCACAATCTACTGGCGTCCACAATAATACGGTGACATATTTGAAATGTTAGTAAATATGTAATAAAAACCTAGTTTTTAGTGCTCGCGAATTGAATATTAATAAATTCCTCATGTTCTTTATATATAAATAAGCACTTATTATTGGTACAGTTTACATACCTGTTCCAGATCCTGTGTGATCTTGGTCCTGGTATGCCAGTCCCCCTGGCGGTCGTGACCGTCGTGCTTGGGAGCTCGAGTGCCGACCCCGGCCCCGGCCCCCGCCCCGGCCCCCGCCCCCGCCCCCGCGCCGCACTGCGTCACGATGAGCAGGCGGCCCACGTCGCGGTCCGTGAACTCCATGTCGGACTCCTCGTCGGACCTGACACGTACAAAATATTAATATATAAAAGGAAAATATGCCTGACTGACCAATTCAGTAGCGGGGTTAAGGTAGAGTGCGGTCGGGTAACCTCCCGAGCTGCCATTAGTAATTCAACTCCAAATATTTGTAACTCGTACTAAGTCCTCCTGTAACGCCCTGAGCCGAGTTTCGTACCGGGTGCCTTCAGACGTGGTTACCTAAATGTTGCCCGACTGAGAGCCCTCTGCGCTCGTTGATTTATCCGGTAAGGTTGATGCAGCCATAACCGCTAAGGGCTCCAGATGTAGAGCCTATCCAAGCGCCTGTCACCTAGGCTTTTGTGACTTAACCAAATCGGTCCGGCCGTTTAGGAGGAGGTAGATAATAAACACACTTACAGAAGAATTATATATACTACTAGCTGACCCGGCAAACGTAGTTTTGCCCAGGGGCGTAGCTACCGCCGTATCTGCCGTATCAATTATACGGGGCCCCGGGTCACAGAGGGCCCCGACGTGCGTCATAGAGGCAAAAGCATTAGAAAAACCAAAGTCATCATCAGCTATAAATGATTTAATAAATCAGTTTGCCGAAAAAAAGGCAAGGAGAGTGTATATTTAATTTGAATTGTTTGTAAAAAAAAAAAAACTTTAATTTTATGCAAACATTTTTTTTTTCTTAATAATCTTTACCATTCATAAGGGCCCCCAAACATTTTTTTATACGGGGCCACGCTACGCCACTGGTTTTGCCATATAAATTATTTCTAGCTTAGGGGTATATAAAATAGTTTACGACCTACTCTCAGAACTACCGAAAATACACAAAAAAAACATAAAAATCGGTCAAGACGTTTCGTAGGAATTCGGTGACAAAGACTGAGAAACGAGAATTTTATATATTAGAAGATAAGAGTTCCATACCACGCATCGGTGAAGGTGTTATGCCTGGGCGGCGGCAGGTCCAGCTCCTCGTCGAGCTGGAAGTGCAGCTCCTCGCGCTGTTCTAGCTCGTGCGCGTGCGTCTGTTCCCCGCTACCCGCCCCCACCCCCACCCCCGCCCCGGCCGCCACCGCCGCGGGGGGAGGGGGGGCGCGCTCGCGGGACCCGCCCTTTGTGCGCCTCTTCACCTGGGTAATTACACGTTTGTTGTAAAACAAAGTATGAAGGAACAAAGTGGATGATTCCTCCATAGAAAAGGGAAGATCCTCCGCCAGGCTGGGTCATCGTGCCTGGGGACCGCCCAACTGTTGATGTTGGAATCCTGTATATATGCGATTGCGCAAACAAACTCCACAAGCGCGATGTAGGTTGTATGTAGACAGTGTTGATATATTGCAGCGCCATCTATCCATCGGTGTCTGAACTATGAAGCTGAAAGGGGTCGCTAAAAAAGTCCCCAGTCGCCCCAAAAAACGCTGAACGTTTTTCATGCGGTTTTCACCAATAGACGGCGTGATTTATGAGAGGTTTAAATGTATAATTCAGTAAGGCTTTGTTTTTGAAATGATGATATTATAGTTACCTCAGTCCACGTGTCAGTGTTGCTCCTGTCGGGGCTGGCTGCCCCGGATCCGGATCTATCTTCGTTGGTATCAGACTTGTCGCTGCTCGGCTCTTCTGTTCACAGAATACATACAATATAATACACTTACTACGACTGGTTTAATGTTACATTTTACTGTATTTATTTTTGAACAGCGTGTATGCTCAGATATATATGATGCTGACTGTACATAAATACGTAATATTAGTTCTTATTAGCGCTAACATATTTTTACTATGTATTAACTTGTGTCAATACGATGGTGGTAAGCACACAAAGCCTAGAAGGGATCTGGGTTTCAAGTGAAACTGAACACCGGTAGATACTTGACGAAATATTAAACAACTTTTAATAGCGAGCTTGTATTTCTTAATAGTTATCTAGGATCAAGATGATTCCTAGATAAACATAACTAAATAAGAAATGTTTACTGTACCCGTAATGCGTAACCCGAAGATCTCTATAGATAAGAGAAAAGAGGCCTAAATTACGGGACAAAATGAACTCAATAATTGATAGAAGAATAGATTGCATTGACCTAAAATAATCCTTATGTCATAGGATTCAAGATTAAATATATAAAAGGAAAAGGTGACAGAGTATCAAGACGTCATAAAAGCAGAAACATGAAACGTCAACTGTGTATGACCTTTAGGTCGATGTTCACCGTCTAGAAAACGTTCCGATAAATTATAATCGGCCGTTTACCATGAATTTACATAAAAAAAGTAATCGTAAACGACCGATTACAATTTATCGGACCGTTTTTTTCTGCTATACTGACGTCACAAGAAAAAATAGCTGTCGGCGTTTTTGGTCACGAGACATACAGATAATAAAACTTACATTTTCATTTTCAACTTAAAAATAAATTTTATGTTTTCAATTATAAAAAATTTATTCGATTTCTTATGGTAATAACATAGTTTGATGAATTAATTTTGATAGATGAAAATACCATATTAATATAATGTTACCTGATCTCCTAGCTTGTGGCACGAACTCTGGCACATCTGGATTTAGGTGGTCTAACTGCGGAGTCCCCCCGCCCACCGCCGTGCCGCGACCAGTGCGGAACATCCTGTATAAGTATACAGGATTAATTTTAATTCATCTGCTGCGCTTTAAGGAGCGGAAGTAGTTTTACTTCTTTGTTATATCCAGTCTGGCGTCGGCCATCTGACAGCGGAGGTCACATTAAATTTTCAAAATAAGTTCCCAGAAACAAGCGTTTAAATGCCGTCATCGGTTGTCCACTATAAAGGGAAATCTATTAAAGCTGTATTAAATGGTGGCGACGCTAGGCTGGATATTGAAACTTTTGAAATGAATGAAAAGTTTATATATTTTTGACAATTTCAGAGTAGGCCATTCATTGGCTATCCTACTAATATAATAAATGCGAAAGTATGTGAGTATGTATCTTTGTTGCTCTTTCACGTAAAAACTAATGAACGGATTTGGATGAAACTTGGCACATAGATAGATAGATAGGGAAAACATAAGGCACCTCGGGAACGCGGGTGAAACCGTGGGGGGCAGCTTTCATGTAATCATGAAATTGCGTATATGCTTCGCAAAAAGTAACAGCCATAGATAATCTATGGATATAAAGTAAGCCAGTATACAGGTACGATATGACCAATTTTTATTATCTTACCAACTTTCCCAATAGATTCGTTCATATCTCGAAAAATTTCATGAATTCCCAAAATTGCCAAAAAAAAACGAATGTATTTACAGTGAAAAGTAATACATACCTAGGCAATGGAGGTGGAGGCACTGCTCGCAGCAAGCTCGACACGGGCGCCACTAGAGGCCCGCCCATCGTCGCCAAAGGGAATATGCCCACCATCTGTTTCTTGCGTCTGTAAATAGATTAACATGATTTAATTAAGTAAACAAAAACTACTAAACGGATTTGGATGAAATTTGGAACACAGATAGATTAACACATAGGGTACTTTTTATCCCGGGAAAACAACATCCCTGGGGAAAGCGGGACTGAAGCTAGTTCTTTTATATATTAAGATGTAGTGACACGTATGATCTACTTCGCGTACGTACACGAGCAGTTCGGTTGCGCCACGTTTGTATCGCCCCAATACAAGTCGACGCGACTTTATAGACGCAACGACTGAACGTACGCAGGGCACAATAATACAGAAACAAGAGATCAACTCTCACAAACATTTCTACATTACTAGGTATATATAACAAACGATAGAGAAAACTTTCATAGCGCGATGTAGGATTTTTAATTAAATAATGTAAAGATACAGATATTTTTATTCATTTCGCTTTAGTTTTCGAATAGACATGTATTCTGCGTATTTGATTTAGGTAATTTAAATCGTACGATTCCAGTTACTTAAACAAATCATATAAAAATAGTTAATGTTTTGTATGTTTGTAATGCAACGCCATCTGTGTTTCAAAGTTGGTACTATTTTGACATTTATCGATGTTTTATATTTAGCAATTTATACTACAGGTGAGGTCGCGTCGGGGTTAACTATATGGAGGAGAATAGAGGATGTATGTGGAACCGGTGGTAGAGTCTATTGTAATAATTGTAACTATCGACATTCGTAAGTGCCTTATCAGGGCCTAAACTGAATAAATGAGTTTTGAGTGAGTTTCATTGATTGAAAAGGGAAGTTACCGCTAGGCTAAGCCATCCTGCTTGGAGATCGCGGTCTTCAGGCGCCATAGGTAGTTTTTTCCACTATTTATAGGCCAGTGTTTGACCATAATCTCACAGTGGTCAGTGATGATGTGGCCGATGGTTGTAAACACATTAAGCCCAACAAATCTGGTAATAAGTGAGATACTGAAGACGGCCTGCTACTGAACACGAATACTTACAACTACATACAAACTCTTTCGTAAGGATGTACACACACACATTGAAACAGTAATTTGGAGGGGCGCGCCATATTATCGTAGTTTATCTACCGAGCTATTATCGCCCTAGATTCTAGTGCTATAACTAACCGTTTCTCCCCAGGTTTTTCATCACCCTCGGACTGGAGCGGGGGATCATCGTTGGACTCGACTACCTTCTTGTCCTTCTCATCCTCTTCGTTTTCTATCGGTTTTTCCTCTTCGGTTTGTTGCGTTGTCTGTGAAAATATTTATTAATTAATATGTTAACATCGAAAATTGGCGTACCTTTTTTAATCCTGCTAATATTATAAATGCGAAAGTTTGTGAGTATGGATGTATGTTTGTTACTCTTTCACGTAAAAACTACTGAACGGATTTGGATGCAACTTGGCACATAGATATATCATACCCTGGAATAACATATAGGCTACTTTTTATCCCGGGAAAACATAAGATACCTCGGGAACGCGGGTGAAACCGCGGGGCGGAAGCTAGTAATAAATAAATCCTGGGTATTTTTTTTCACACACGGTTATCTGATCCCAAACTAAGCAGAGCTTCTACTATGGACAACCAGATAACTGATATACTACTTTATTTGTAAATACATACTTATATAGATAATTACACCCAGACTTAGGATAAACAGACATTGGTTCATGCACACAAATGATGACCTGCGGCGGCCAGCCATTTGTAGCTATTTTGTGGGTACTGCAAGAAGCCACAGCGACACAATTCACACTTAACGACAGCTTGATCACCTTATGTCGCGACAGTGTGTTGAGGCTGTAGTACGTGGGAAACAATCCTAGCTCTGTCTGATGGTTACCTATTCACCGCTGAACCGATTACTATGAAATTCGCCACGCAGATAGACTATGCTAAGGAGAAGGACACGGATGAAACCGTGGAGAACAGCATAATATATAACAATAAAACTCACATCACTTTTCTCCTCAACACTTGTAGCCTCACACCCACTTTCCGTTTCACACTTCTCAACTTTCTCCACCACTTCTTCCGCGCACACTTCGCTTTCTATACTCGGCGCTTCCGTCTTCGTCTCTTGCACCTCGTTCACTTCTTTCATCTCTTCTTTGACTTCCATTGGTGCGGGCTCTTCGGGAGTCTTCGGTTTCTCTTCGGGTGCCTTCGGCTTGTACGGTTTGTCGGGTCTTTCGCTCTCATCTGAGTTCGCGCCCGATGTTATGTCGAGTATCGGCCATTTTGTCGGTTCGAATGCTGTTCGGACCTGTTGGATATAAAATATAATTAGTTTGATTAACTTAAACGACTCTCACACTAACCCCAACCTCATTACACAAAAACACACTTTCACACCCATTTAAGGCGATACACGATAGCTCAGTGATAGTGACATCGAATGCCGAGACGTACAAGAGCTTTCGGTGAAGGAAAAAATCGTGAGGAAACCATACCACGGTAGTGGGTACCACGTAGTACCCACCTGCCTGGCTACCCTCAAGTTTAAAATCTGTCACCAAGCATCTTCCAGCGTGTTCCCGACACCTGAACTTGAAAGCCAGTTCCCTTCTAGGCTTTGTGTGCTTACCACCATCGGCCACATCTTCATTGACCACAGTGAGATTGTGGTAAAAAAAATATACTGCAAACACAATCTCAATCTCCTACCCATCCCCAACCATCGTACATTAAAACACACTCGCAAACAATTAGACACACTTAGACACAGTGTCACCTTAAAGCCAGCAATGAGCTGCAGTTTATCGGAGTCGCGTATAGCGTCGAGCACAAGCTGCACGTCAGCCGTGAGCGCGCGCACGCGGTGGAAGGACGCGATCAACGTCACCGGGATCGTGCCGTCGGCCGCCATCTTGCGTCGGAGGAAGAAGTCCCTGGCCAAGTTGTCCGGGCTGAAGTAATATTCGCTGTGGACATTTATATGTCGTTTTAAATGATGTAATATTGATTTTTAATTTACGAAATGGCAACCATTCTTATGTACGCCGGCAAGACCCGATACCTGGCAAAAGCATTAAATTTACAATATATTTGACAAGCTGTTCCCCGCAGCTTCACTCGCGTTTTTAGCTGTGGTTAGTTAGACATTTATTTTTGATATTGTCCACTATCCTATTACAGCCAGTGTCACTCGGGACAATGTAAGCACACATATGTTATTACATATATGCACCAAGTTTCAGATCAACTGTACACCATGAAGAAAGTCAAAATTGACATACAAGTTACGACCTAAACATACTAACATATGAAGTCAAATAAAAGCTTGTAAAAATAATAATAATAATAAAGATAGAAAGATAAAGAAAGCAAGTATCTTGATCTGGCACACGAGGTTGTTGACATGTGGGATGACACGGCAACCATTGTACCAATAATCGTATCAGCCCATGGCCTTATGGCCAAGAGCCTCGACAAACACCTCAAGAGGCTCGCGTTAGGTAGCTGGCTCAAGGGCCTAATTCAGAAGGCAGTGCTCCTGGAGACGGCACGCATAGTGAGGAAGTTCCTCTGTCTGGAGCCTTAACCATCGGTATCTAGGACCCTGTTCCCGATGCCGGTTGGATTCTGTTTTTTATATTTTTAAATGTATTTTTTTATAGATTATATTTAAAAATGAAATTTATAAGATATATATTTAATAAATGAGATAATAATAATAATAAAAATTCATTATTGCAGTTTTTACAATTACAAAAATATAACTGAATAACAAAGTTTGGTTCTTATTAATATTACACAGACAATTTATTTTGTATAATTGAAAGTCATAGGTATTTGTTGAAACTCTTGACACCCAAGCTAAGATTAAACTTGTGTTATGAGCGTCAAGGTTCTCTCTTAATATTAGACCTAGCTCATGTTGCATGTGTTAATACTCACATCTGCTTCTTAATAAGGTCCTTGAGCGTGGCCTGGTCCAATCCAATGCCGTAAGGCGTCGCTGTCGCGGCCGCAGCTCCGTAGTAGAAGGCCTGAGCGAGCGGGGGCGCCAGCGGAGGCCCGAGGGGCGCCAGGCCCGGGTACTGCAGCACCAGGCCCTGTGGGACTGCCGCTTGAGCAACCCTCAGCTGGTGGGGGTGGGGAGAGGGAGGGTGTTAATGGTAGCCCATGATTGTGAGGTGTGCCCTTGGTTTTTAACATTAATAGCAAAAATTGTCGGCAAACAAGCACGGTCCGCCTGATGGTAAGCGGTTAACGTAGGCTGTGGATGCTAGCAACACCCGGGGCACAGACCACTTATTAATCCTTGCCCCGGGTACCACTAGCGCGTTGCAGAACCTTGCTCCCTGCCCGATGAGATAAGCTCTGGGGACCTTACTCACATGCAGGAATACTACAATGTAGGTTGTAGTATATATCAGCCATTTCATATTCAAAACTCATTTATTCAGTTTCTTCAAAGTTGAATAAGTTAAAAATTATTCTTTATACATTTTACAGGACTTTATTTGACCGCAATCTCACCGTGGTCCGTGATGATGTGGCCGATAGTGGTAAACACACAAAGCCTAGAAGGGAACTCTGAAGTGGTGTACTTAAGAGTTCCCTACATATTTTTGAATACAGGACGGAATTTTCTATACTATAATAATATTATAAAGAGGAAAGATTTGATTGTTTGTTTGCATTGAATAGGCTCCGAAACTACTGAACCGATTTGAAAAATTATTTCACTAATAGGAAGGTTACTTTTTATCCCGGGAACGCGAGTGAAACCGCGCGGAACAGCTAGTATACTATAAACTGAATAAATGACTTTTGAATTTGAGTAATTCTACCTCAATTTACAAACCAAAGGCACTTTTACCCAAAATGAAATGATATACATCACAATTATTAGTATAATACTAAATAAATATACATAACCATAATACAGTCCCATGAAAATGAACACCAATGCTGTGTATATTATAATTTAAACCTTATTTTGAGTACCATAACAGATGTAATGCGATGATATTTAAATTTATATAAATTGTTAGTATAAAAAGCAATAATAACTATATTATAAATGCTCACAATCTAATCAGAGAAGTATCTTTGTTGCACTATATTTTGTCTCTTTTTGACATATTTCAAAGTTGCTACCTGCCTGTCTGTTTCTCCGCTTACTTCTTCTAAAACACGCAACGAATTTTGATACGGTTTTCAGTAATAGAAAGAGCGATAAACGAGAAAGGTTTAAATGTATAAATTCTACCCGAAAGAAGCCGGGGCGAGTCGCTCGTCGTCATAAGATTGTGTTAATTTTAATATCCTATTTGACGGTAAATTTCTTTCGAATTTAACAGAATAAGAAAGATTCTTAAGATATCTAACAGATAAAATAACAGACAGAGGCAAATAAAATCTCTTTTATCCCTTTCTTATGAGTTTTGTTAGAAAGAGATATACTAGTAAGATTAAATAAATTTAGTTTGTAAGCAACACAATCGGGGTCATTAATATCAATATCAGGGGCGGCCTTTGGGGGTGGCGAGCATGGCAACGGCCCGAGGCTTCACCCTTGCAGGAGTCTCACGTATTTGCGCAACAAACGAACTAGGAAAATATTTGAATAATAAAATAATCTTAGAAAAAGCAGCAAACATCATTTTTGAATCCTTGATTCTTTTAAGACATTATTGCACCTTAGTTTATCATGATTTGTGATTATTATCATTTGTTACTAACTTAGCAAATAGTAGTCAAGCATCATTCAATCCATTCCACAAAGACAAGGGCCTCGCACAATCTATCCGCCCTGAACCTCGCAATGACTAAGGCCGCCTCTGATCAATATCATATGAATACCGAGTAAATAAATTATGCATTACCTTATACCCAAATAAATAAGCGAAATTTATACAAGTAAACAAAAACAACTATGATGCCCTTCAAGTTGCTCACTGTTTCTCAACCTTTAGCGTCGCGACCCCTCCAAATAGCCAAAAAAAGTCTTTGGGGGCCAATTTTTTAGAACAGCTTTTGTATAGACTAACCAAATAGCTTATACGAAGTCTATCTAGCGATAGAAATATCAGGGCAAATTTAATATTATTTCAGTCTCTTTAACATTATAATAATAGTTTTTAGGGTTGAGGGAATAGGTTGAGAAACCATGAACTAGTTTAATTTTGCTCTCTGAACCTAATTTAGTAATAAATTACTTAACAAATGCTATTTCTTTCCCACACACGTGAAGAGAGAGATCACAATCGTCTGCGGTCTGTAAATATTATAGCTAAGTGTGGTACCACACCTGCGGAAGATTCGGCGCGGAAAGTTCCGGAACTGAACTATCGGTTTCCGCTCGGAAAGTTCTGCAGGGTACAAAGGGTAATAGATGTTTTTGCTAAGACCTGTATAATTCATGATATGGTACTCAAAACATTATAACAATGATTCGAAAGGTATTTTGGGACATAATTAGGTAAGCACATTCCTTTTAAAAGAATCTGCTTACCACACGGTACACATAAACATTGTAAATATCTATCTATATCTTTACATAAGATAGCTTCTTTATACGTAGTAATATAATTCAGTGCTTAAAATTGATGTAATAAATAAAAAATAAAAAAATATCCGTTAAAAATTGAAAACGCGGTCCATTCTAATTCTTATTTTCGTGTTAGGACAACAAAGCTTGCACTGAGGTCCGGCTTGGGTATTGCGCATTCCTCCTGCACGCTTTACCCAAGCCTTCCTAGCTCTTTAGGCTGCCTATCCACTGAAGCAAAGCGAGCCTGCGGAGCGGAGAGCTAGGAAAAATTTAACCAATAGCATCGTTCATAATTCACATCATGTCATTTTTGTGCAATTTGGTAATATTTCTCCGTTTCTCCGCTCCGCAGCCTCGCTCCGCTTCAGTGGAAAGGCAGCCTTAATGTAACAGAGTATGACAGTGAAGATAGGTCTATCTTCTGTGTGGGGGCGATAAGGCCTGCACTGACATCCCGCTTGGAGTGTAGTGTCCAGTCCCCTTAGAGTGTAGTACTTGCGTGGTGTGACGACGTACCTGTGCCAGGTCAGGGTGCTGGTGGTAGTCGTGATGGTGGTAGAGGTGATGCGAGGGCGCGAGGGCGGGCAGCGCGGAGGCGGGGCGCGGCCCGGAGCGCCGGGCGCCGCGGCCACCGCGGGGGGCTCCACGCCCGCGCCCGCCGCCCCCGCCACCCACGCCGCCCCCACGTCGGGAATCCTCGCCGTTCAGGGACACTGTGTCTGGACGATACAAAACTAAAATTAAAAATTTAAAGACACCCCGTAACCTCACTAGAAAATTAGTGATAATTTTCAAACGGCTGAGCGGATTTTCTTGAAACATAGCTAGGATCACTCTCGATTAAGTCACCTTTCAAACAAAGAAAACTAAATCAAAATCGGTCCATCCGTTCAGGAGCTATGAGGCCACAGACAGACACGTCAAACTTATAAATACCCCGTCGTTTTAGCGTCGGGGGTTAAAAACTGATTAAGAAGCCACCCATTAGTGTGTGATCTTTGTTGTGCGAAGATCCCATCGTTTCTGTGATTAGTTCGTTACTGACTAGTATCAGAAAAGCTCTCGGCAGTATGGAACTAATATTATTAATGAGAAAATTTGTGATGATGTATGTATGAATATTTGTCACTCATTCACGTAAAAACTACCGAACAGATTTGAATTAAACTTGGCACATAAATATATCATACAATCTGGAATAACATAAATCCTCGGGGACGCGATTGAAACCGCGGGGCGGAAGCTAGTTTATTCATATATTTCACATAATTACAGTAAAGGACTAGTTTCTACCCGACTTCTCCGGAAACTTGTTTTCCGGAATAAACTCAAAACTCATTTACTTTATGCCATGATAAAGCACATATAATATCAGAAGTTAAATGTATTTCCCAAGTTAGTTATCAAGAACTCAAAGATGATTCCTAGATAAACAAAACTAAATAAGAAATGTTTACTGTTCCCGTAATGCGTAACCCAAAGATCTCTATAGATAAGAGAAAAGAGGCCTAAATTACGGGACAAATTAACAAACATATTACTCGACATCATGAAACATATCGCAGTGAATTAGAAAAATCTTTCGTTGTTGAAAAGATTTATTTGAGATCTATAGAGCGTACTTTGACTTTTCTCAGACTTTACCGTACAAGTCGGTATTAAAATGCAATCTTCGAATCTGAGTGTGTGCTAAGCAAAGTCTAAGTGCACCTAATCGACGACTTACAAAAAACTTGGCTACAAATTAAAACACACGAATATTAACTTTATTAGGTAGGTTTATACCCTAAGTAAAGTCTAAGCACGCTCTATAGATATCAGCGTCAGTGCGGGCTGATGGCCTCACACTGATGACGATGAAGCTGCTAGAGAATCGCCTTTACATGGATGATTTGTTGGCATATTTTCAGTACTCAAATCGTTGTGCCTTTATTATTCTCTATAGAATATTGATCATTATCAAGTGTGGAAACAACCACTATGGTTTAACAAATATCCTCAGAATTTTAAGAAATCGAGATTTAGAGTGTGGTGTGGGTGTGGTAGGCCAAATCCTAAAGTATAGGAAATACCGAAAAATGCTGAAAGGAGTCTCGAGGCCGATTTTAATAAAAACTAAAACTATACTTGGATTTTCAAGAAATTAATTTGCTTCGACGAGTATCTAACAGCCTGTATAATTGATCAAACAATATAATTTCTTAATAAACTATGTATTTATAACCCACTAAAACAGCTGTTTGTCATCCACTCAAATATGATGACAGTTCACAATTTCACGGTTTGACATGGTTGGACCATGAACTAACGAAAGTTACCACGCCACATTGCAAGGAAAATGCTACATTTCACAATGCATCGACAGTCTACAAACTCGCGAGATAGATCACAAAGCAACGGCGCTCCCAATCATACGGTGACATGTACATACCATTCTCAGGCCTGGCGGAGTGCTGAGGTCCATGTTTCCCAGGCCGGGCGGCCTTCACGTCGATATCGAGCGGGACCCACTTGTGCTTGCCGGACTTGCTACCGCCTTTGGCACCTGGAATAAGTTCGCATCATTATTGGGGCTTAGGTGGGCTATTACATAATGCATAATATTCTGGGACATTCTTCACACACGGTTATCTGATCCCAAACTAAGCAGAGCTTGTACTATGGAAACCAGATAACTGATATACTACATATACTTTTTTTTTGTGGAAATACATACTTAAATAGATAATTACACCCAGATTCAGGACAAACAGACATGTTTATGCACACAAATGTTTGTCCTGGATGGGAATCGAACCCATGACCTGCGGCGCGATAGGTGGTGTCTTAACCAACTGCGCCAACTGCCCTGTCAATTTAGGTCCAGTTGTATCAACTGACTTTGACATTATGATGTGTAATAGTTATAAATGATAAAATACTAACAGATTTTTGTCAGGTGGGTTGCTTTGGAAATTTTTGAATAACGAAAGTCAAAATTAAACTAATGATTTTACTATTACTAATGGATCGATGGAACCGAACCTTAGTGCGGGTTTTAGAGGCTATGACACGAATAATCTTCTTTAAGGGATAACGTTCGGTTAGAGCGCGAAATTCAAGTTGATAACTTACGACCTATAACTGAGCTGCAATTAGCAAAAAACGTGATAAAATTTGAATTTCGCGCTCCAACCGAAGGTATACCCTTAATATACTAGCGACTAGCCCTGGCTTCGTATTGGTGCAAATTATATACACAAATGTTCCTCGTTTATCGTTTTTTCTTTGTGAAAACAGTATCAAAATCTGTTGCGAGGTAGACACAAAGAGACGTTGTTTTATTACCATATGGAGAAGAGTCAACAGTCTTTATTAGGGTCAACTAAAAGGGAATGCTAGATGCTAAGACTGATAAAAACTCCAGAAGACTTAAAGTGACAGTAATAGACTACAAACTGACCGGCATTCTTCGTTTTGTCGTTGTGCTTGTCAATGTGCTGGTGGTTCAACGTCGGCTCCAGCTTCTCAACCTTCACCTGCTGCTGGTGGTGCTCCTCAAGGGGTTTGCGGTCTTGCTCCTGGAATTATACGGGGGACACAATTAAAATCAATATAATTGTGAGATATTTTATTATCATCAGCTTATTTCAATAAATTCTGCTAGATATTAGCTTCTCCAAGTAAACAACACTCAGTCTGGCTACCTTTTTTAGATCAGTTCATTAGGTTGGAGGGCGTCCCGTATTAAGCTTACCTAGAAGCGGTCTCCACTCTAAGGCTGATATATATAGAGCGTACTTAGACTTTGCTCAGACTTTAAGGTACTAAGTCGGTATTTAAAATGCAATCTTCGAATCTCTCTGAGTGTGTGCTAAGCAAAGTCTAAGTGCACCTAATCGACGACTTAACAAAAGCTTGGCTACAAATTGAAACACACAAATATTTACTTTATTACGTAGGTTTATACCCTAAGTAAAGTCTGAGCAAAGTCTAAGCACGCTCTTTAGATCTCAGCCTTAGTTTCATCTGCTCATTAGCCGACCTGCTGTCATTAAAGTTTTCAGGAATACTGTACTATCTTTTGTGACCTTGTTGGTTTTTATATTATGCAGCCTTTATTAAATAGATATTAATATATTTATAATAACATATTCGAAGACATTGGTATTCAGACATTTTCATAAATTGTATGCTCTTAAGAGATCGAATGTCAGCCTTTATTTCATGCTCCAAGGAATCAGTGATACTTTTATGTGTCCCACAAATAACAGCCACAGAAAAAATACTCCTAACACAAAGTTAAAAAATACAATAAAGCGTAAACTCACCGCATTCCCATTGTGGTGTGAAGAGTCAGCATCGTGTGGGGGAGGCGTTGAGTGACACCTCGCGCCGGCTACCGCGGCGCCTAACGTCGGCCAATCACCGATGTCGGTGAAATCTGATGCCTGTAGACAAAGAGAAGACGAGCTTATAGTCTATGATGATATAAATTAATAATTTGCTATATTTTAGTGGTCCTTCGAGCCATACTGACCAGTCTGGTCCTTCGAGCCGGACAAAAATAGAAATAACACATTTAAAAGTTAACCACCAATCCCAGACCCTTAATACCTGTCCATCCTGCTCGACCTTCGCCCAGCTCCGCCTCGCCCTGGACTTCCTCCGAGCCGCGACACCCGCTGTCATGCTATTCACACTTATTGATCTATTAGACACTTTATTGTGACATTTTGACACTTGAGTTAACACTATTCACTTTGCGTGCGATTTGCGAGCGTCACTGATTTGGTGAAGATCTTCTGCTGTAATTTTGTATGCTTTAGGGATTTGTTCTGGTGATGTAAATGGGGTTAAAATGTTTCCCAGGTTTCTCTTATCTACTCATTCTGTTTTTAATAATAATAATAATTTTATCAGAATAGTGATTGATAATGTCAATCAGTATTTATCGTAACATGAATAACATAATTAATACATTCCAACAGGTCTGTTGCCTGCCAAGTATAATCTAAAAGTGACAGAAAATGAGTTGTGACATTTGAGATAAAAATTAAGGAAATCATTATGGCGACCGGTTTTTTTAATGTCCGAAACGATATCAAATTAAATTTCGATATCGTTCACATTACTCTGAGGTCAGATAAAACTTGGAAATTGATTTGAATTCGTTTTGTGGTGTTCTGTAGACTTAATAATGTAAGTGAAGTGGAATTTAAGAGAGTTAGAGCATTCAAATTCCCCAGTTTAAGTACTTTACTATATGGAACTCCGAAACCAAATAAGTAAATGTGTTCCTGTGCGAGAGAAAGGGCGCCAGATCTCATCGGGGAGGGAGAAGAGCCAACACGTCATGTATAAAGAGATAGAAGATAAAAAAGCACTGAAACTACTTTCACATGGACCAAAAGGAGCTGCATATGACACCAGATTTTCATCACTTAACATATTGCAATGACCAAGCCCAAGTTAAAACCAATGTCGAAAAAAGGACAACATAAAATTCAACGAAAGTCAATGTATTTAGCAACAGATCGGCCAATTACAATACTAAAGCCAACCAATTACACGTAATCAAAAAACATTTAATTGACGTTTACAATTACAGCTAAATAGTCCACCGACAACTTTCATAGGTCAGCAGTACAATGTACAGTCAGCCAACTTTGCTGTGACCCTGAGGCTAACAAATAAATTTCAAGATCCGCAAATAAAACAATAAAGGTCATAACTTAATTACCATTATCGAATATGGCAGATAATTTGTTTCTTGCAAATGCAGTTGATGGTGAAACTCGGGTGTGTTTTTGGGAAGGGCATCACATAAAATGGGCAACAGCGACCGTTAACCGAACGTACAGCGAGAAGTTAACCGAAATTCAGCGAAAAGGGAAAACTTTGCATTGTAAATCTTAGTATAAAATGAAGTCGCTTCCGCTGTCTGTTCGCTTAGATCTTTTAAACTACGCAACGGTTTTTAATGCAGTTTTCAGCAATTAAGGTTTATCTAATACCTTTAAACGAGAAATTCTTGTACATATAATCTGTATCTCGGAAATGGCTCCAACGATTTTCATGAAATTTTGTATGCAGGCAGGGGGTTTCGGGGGAGATAATTCGATTTAGGTTTCACTTTTAGAAAACGTCGTTTTAAAAAAAAAACGAGCAAAGCTCGGTCAACCAGGTACTATGTACGATACATGCATATAGTACAGAAAACCGAGAAAAACCGTGCGAAGCCGCGGCGGGTCGCTTGACACAGAAAAAACGAAAAAAAAAAAACTTGAATGCCAAAAGGATTTAGTTAGACCTTAATCGAGCTGTTTGTAATTCATCTACCTGGCCTGTTCTCAGTTCCTACTCATTTGGGGTCGGCGCAATTCAGCAGTCATCGGCATTCGCTCCTTTACTCTCATCCATTTATTTTTCGGCCATCTTATTCCCGTTTCTCATCTCTGAGCTTCTATTATTCTTTCCGAATCAGTTAAAGATTTTCACCTATCAGGTGGTCGACCAGCAACTGTGTCGATAGTACAGACACCGCTGGCGGCACTGGCACAGCCAGCCACGTGCATAAGTATCATGTCCGCTACTCCAAGGTCGGATCGATTCTTACAAATGCATACAATTTCTAGTTGCCAGTACTTGCAGGTGCAGGTGAAGCATAATTTATGTATAGGATTCGGCGTGTGTTTGTTTAGTTATTGATTATATTAGTATCATCTATGTAAGTACGTCATCATCTCCCTGCCCTGTTCCCAATAATTAGTGGTCGGTGCATTATGTACTGTTCTTCCATTCAGCCCTTCTATCCGTCATATCGGCATTCACTCCATCCAGAATCACACAATCCATCCATCTCTTGTTCCGTCTTCCCCTTCCCGTATATCCATCAACATTTATATTCATGACTCTTTTAGTCACATGGGTTTCATCCCTCCTCATTACATGTCTGAACCATGTCTATGTAAGTAAATGTATTTTAATATTCCGAGCAGTCATGAAAAAGGAATAAAAACTATGCTGGAATGCAACGTGAAAGTACCTACTAGTCAATATGAACATACCGACTCTACAAAGTAGTTTATGAATACTTTTATGAAGTGGGTCATATGTAACACATGTTTTAAGCTATTTCTTAGGCTGAGATCTATAGAGCGTACTTGGACTTTGCTCAGACTGCAATCTTCGAATCTCTCCGATTGTGTGCTAAGCAAAGTCTAAGTGCACCTAATCGACGACTTACCAAAAACTTGACTACAAATTGAAACACACAAATATTTACTTTATTACGTAGGTTTATACCCTAAGTAAAGTCTGAGCACGTTCTATAGATCTCAGCCTTAGTGCCAAATAGTTTTATTTTACTAAATTAAATACTGCTATATATTTTGAGAACTTACAAATTTCCATTGTAAAATTTAATTTTATACTTTCCCTGAAAAAACAAACTTTATCACCATTTTGGAAGGTTGCTTTTTCTATGGAATTAAATAACAATAAAAAGTACACCATCATTTAATAACTATGGCAAATATCATGAACCCATTTGCACTACAATGATTCGTCGAACGCCACCTAGCCAGATTACGTTATACCCGTATTCATAGACCTTTCTAAGTATAGCTGGCTATCTAAAGTTCCCTGTCACTGTCTTACAAATATAATTTTATATATGCTAGACGGTGACACGAGAGTCAGCGAGAAATGTTTCTATTATCCTTAATGCTCGACGAATATAAATAGGTCCGATAACAATGTGGAAGCCCGCGCCATAAGGTCCAATGACTTGATAAAGGTGGGAAATAAAAATGCTGTATTCAAGTTAGAAAACATTTTTGGAAGATGCAAAAGTTATTCTATAGCTAATGAGGTAACGTAGATTATTGAAGGACCTGTAATGACACAGCTTTTTTGTTTTACCAGTTTAATGTCTTAAAAAAAAAATTAAAATCGTTTTTATTGTTTATAATCGTATTTTTACATTTTTCGATTCTTTAAATAACTAGTAATTTTTTTTTTAAATCATAAAAACAAGAATCTGCGCGAATATGTCATTTTGTAAACAGCAGTGATGAATTTTAATTTTCATATCAATTCAGTGTTCTACTTTATCATAAGTGCCTTATCAGGGCCTAAACCGAATAAATGAGTTTTCAGTTTGAGACTCGTAAACAAAATTCCTTAAATTCTTCATAATATTACCACTTTTCCACAGTAAGTACTAAAACACAATAGTTTATCAAACATAACACGTTCAACCCGCGCGGCATCGACTATGTAAATTGACATAACCTAAGCGACCGCGTGGCCACCACGTTGCGCTAGCGCCGGTATCGCCGTCCCGCTCTGACGCACGGGGGAGTGTTGCTGTCTCGCTCTCCTGGCTGGGGTTCCCACTCACCGAGCTATCAAGGTCGCAGGGACTGTATAACATTATTTTGTAAGTCTGCTGATTGTTAATTTTTAATTCGTCGAGAAATCATGTAAGTTATTCCGACGTTGGTGTTGTAAGCATTCAGTTTTATATAGATTCAATTTTGCCAACATTTTCATGTATGTACGGAAAAAAAATATTTACCTTGCAAAATTAGGTAGCAAGAAGGCATCTTACTTATATTATAAACTAGCTGTTCCCCGCGGTTTCACTCGCGTTCTCAGGATAAAAAGTAGCCTACGTCCTTCTCCATAGACCATATCATAGACTATTTGCATGCCAATCGATTCGACATTAGTTTCGGATATAAGGGGGAAATAGACAATTCTCACCAATTTTCTTAAATAACTTCAAAACTATTTATCATAAAATTATAAAAAAAATATATATTTGAGATCCCCACAACGAGCCCTTTCATTTGATATGTCACACAATATACACTGCAAAACTTTTTTTTTAAATTTCAAATAAAAAAAAAACATGTTTGAAAGTCATTTATTTACGTAACACGTCCGTGTTTGGGTCACCGACTTACATAATCCAGTCCAGTATTTTCGGACAGACAGACAGACACACGAGTGATCCTATAAGGGTTCAGATTTTTTTCTTATGAGTTCCGAACCCTAAAAATGGGCTAAGTAGCAGTCGGGTAAGTACCTTTTCGGGAAAATCCACACTGTATGTAAATCACCAAAAAAGTGTTAGGTATATTATATCACAGTCTCTGTATTACATCATAATGATAATGGAATGGCAACTGATAGGTCGTTTTATAGGAAAATCACTCACTATTGTAATTCGTGATGTAATAACCCAATAATAGGTAATAGTTCAGTTTGCCGCGCCCTTCAACTCAAGCGCAACATCCAAAAGATAAGGAATAATCATATTGTTGTTTATTTATTTTAATTATTTCTATGACACATAGACAAAATGGTTACACTCTAGTTACAAAGATTATAAGAGTTAAGGGTGAACGTTCGGTTGGAGCGCGAAATTCAAATTTTATCACGTTTTTTGCAAATTGCAGCTCAGTTATAGGTCGTAAGTTATCAACATGTTATTTGCGAGAAGAATGGTGGTATATTTACTGATTAATAACAAAATAAATCATCAACATATTCCTCCAAGGTATATTAGTAACATTTTCATGAAATAGTCGTATATGTCTATTACGTTTTATTACGTCACATTTTTTTTTAAATTAAGTATAGGCCTGTGTTTGACCACAATCCGTTCAGCCGTTTAAAGATCGTCACATGTTTTGTAATGTTTAAGGTGTTTCTTACTTTTATGGATTCCAGTTATCTTGGCGATAGTTTAGTGAAGATTCCGTATATATTATATGATACAGCTGACTAAGTTCGCTTATACCATCAGTATACTATTGAAATATTTATATTAAGTAAACGTAAGACGTCAGAACATTGAAGGTTAGTATTACGCAATATTATTCTATGCGATAAGGTACATTATCTCAGAATTACTTTTAACTACAACCAATCTTTGAATAACAAGGGAGAATGATTCACAAAAATGAACCTTATGGATATTGGTTAAACTTAGATCTTTGTTAGAGCTTAGAAACCATATAGATTATTGAATCCTTTCAAGTAATGTATATTCGATTTCTGGTCGTGGTTTCTCTCCTGTACGGTATTCCCTTCAATAAGGCCATTTCTAAGGCGATGTCTTAGACTGAGATCTATAGAGCGTGCTTAGACTTTGCTCAGACTTTACTTATGGTATAAACCTATGTAATAAAGTAAATATTTGTGTATTATAATTTGTAGCCAACTGCGATGTCTTAGACTGAGATCTATAGAGCGTGCTTAGACTTTGCTCAGACTTTACTTAGTGTATAAACCTATGTAATAAAGTACATATTTGTGTGTTATAATTTGTAGCCAAGTTTTTGGTAAGTCGTCGATTAGGTGCACTCAGACTTTGCTTAGCACACACTCAGAGAGATTCGAAGATTGCATTTTAAACATCTTCACACATCATTTAACATCTTTACATCCAAATATTAGTAGGATTTACGTTTTAAATGTTATAAATAAATAATTTTCATTCTATCGTCTATCGAAGATAAAGATAAAAGAATGGTCAGCAGTTGCTATGCGCTTTGCCTCTAAACTAAACCTCTCAGTCTCAGCTCATCCAATTAATTAAAAAAACATATTTCACAAAGCAATAACGGGAATGAGAGCCCGTTATACTATACCGTCCAACATGCGATGCAATAGTCAAAATTGTTGTCGACGCGCGCAAACAATTCCTCGTTGTTCGTTGGCATTTTATTGAATTGCACTGGCCATCTAAAAGTGCAGAGCGAGTTGGCATCCTGCCAGCAGGTACACACTGTATACCAGGGATGGCGAACCAACGGCACTATTCGGCAATATTTTAGGCACTGATCAAAAAATTCAATATACACTATGAAAAAAGACGATTCCCATCGGCTTACCTTTTAGAAATCCTAGTCCCACAGATTAATTATTTCAAAGCCACTTTTACATAAAATACACTGTAATTAAGTATAAAATTATCGGTGTTTTTTGAAAGGCTTACTATTTTACCCCTCGCCACTGCTAGGTATAGTACCTAGGTATGATGAGCGAACGCGAGTGATCCCTACGCATGTTTATTTACTACAAAATGTTCATATTTTTTGTAGTAAATAAAGAGTTTTGAGTTGATAGTATTTATTATTATTTTCCCAATAAGCACGAAGTCAAAATTATTTGATGGCACGTATATGACCTCATTAAACATTTCTTCGCCATCCCTGCTGTATACTGTCTGTCATTCGTTACGGGGTGTATCCTAGATTAGACATCCGCACAATCTAAAAATTACTTAGTGATATTCGGGAACGGATTATATTCCACAAGTTGTTACCTGCGATTTTACGCAAGTTCTCGGGATAAAGTAGCCTATGTGCTTCATATCATAGTCTATCTGCGTGCCAAATTTCGTCGTTATCCGTTCAGGGGTTTAGGCGAGAAAAGGTAACAGACAGCCATAGTTATTTTCACATTGATAATATTATAGTATGGATTTGGACTCCGGATAGTTGGTGGTCAAAGATACAGGGTATAAAATCAATTGTTTCAATACTGACTATAAGCTTGACTTACGCACTGATTAACGTTCTGTAATACGGCTTTAGAATAATTTAAACTTATCTCTTGTATTGTACATAAGAGTGTTTAAATTGCCTTTTCTACTGTCTTAAGTGTAGTTAGTAATCAAAATTAAATAAATAAAACGAACTGAACTCGGTCAACAACTATACAGACACGTGATTATCTGACACTAATTAATTCATATCTGACTTAATGAAAGTGGAATAAGTGTTACAACATGGCTGTTCATGCTAAAACTATTTATCATAAAGCTTTCAACATTCGTGAGTTTCATATTTAATTAAGTGGAAAAAATGTGATTCTTTTGTCAAGGCCACGGCATATTCGATGGCACGGTACACTGGCAGATAATTTATTGTTATTATATTCCTCTACACGTCAAATGCAAATGTATGTGTGTTTGTAGAACTCACATATGTCATGCATGGATAATCAGGTAAAGCGACACTTTTCCTTATACGAATAATCGAACAACACCAATATTTTTAAACAGATATAAATAATGCTTTGCTGAAATAATAAATAGTACTTAATTTTAATTATTTTAAAACAGCATTACTGATATATCATATACGTACAAAGGTGCCATTAAAGGACATATTACGTAAGCACCAAAGAGGGGAGTGGGGGGTCATTGCTTTGCGTATTTTTGTTTCCTTTTTATTCAAGAACAAGAAAGAAAATACATTTTATGTTTATGTAGCTAGCTACGAGACGGAAGCCTTAGAGGCATATCTGTGTACGGTCAGTAATATTTATTTATTCTAATAACTGCTACTCATAAATGAAAATAAAGAAAACTGAACAGATTTCAAAAAACGTTTATGTAATGGTACCATAATACCAATGGTATACGTCATACCACTAAACATTTAAACCGTTGGGATCTATATTTTCTAAAATTCGCTACACATCAATCTAAATCCAGATCCACTGTTATGATGTAGTTTAAAGAACGTTGAGATTAACAAGGTTATTTTGGAGGATCACATCAATACCACCAAAAAAAAAAAGTAGTATATCAGTTGTCTGGTTCTCCATAGTACAAGCTCTGCTTAGTTTGGGATCAGATAACCGAGTGTGACCAATATCCCAGGATATTTTTATAAACTTGCGGATGTGTAACAGTTTTCAATACACACTGTATAGTGAACTATTAACGACATGTGAGGAGGGTTGTAAACAATGTAATAAAACAACCACGACCAATAAAAAAACAATAAAGCTGAGAAAACAATATAAATTCAAAATCAATGCCGATACAGCCCTACCAACTGTCATATTATCTTATTTGAATTTCTTACATTTCCAAAAGTTTTTTTTGGAACGGACTAAAGTTTGTAGCCTCTGATGGCTGCAGCAACCTTACCGGACAAATCGGCGAGCGCAGAGGACTCTCAGCAGGTTAACATTTAGGTAACAACTCCTGAGGGCACCCCCGAATGGGGTACGAACCTCGGCTCAGGGCGTTACCGGGGTAGGGGGAGGACTTTGTACGAGTTACGACTAAATTGGGGAGTCGGCAAGAAATCACACAGCAGACAAGCAGGTTGACGGTCATTTGCATTACCAAGGGGGGATTACCGATGCGTTGCCGACCTTGAAGAGCTTTTTTCACGCCCCTTTTGAAGAACGCCATGTCGTAACGCTGAGGGAAAACCGTGACGGGGAGCTCATTCTACATCCTAATTGTTCCGCAGTAAGAACGTCCGACTAAAACGTTGCGTGGACGAATGTGGCGGCTGGAGGATATGAGGATCTATAATCTATACTATAATAATAAACCTGAAGTGCTTGTTTGTTTCAACGCGCTAGTCTCCGGAGTTACTGGTCCGATTTGAATCTTTCAATAATAGGAAGCTGCGGCAATGACATGTACCATAGCAGACATAAGGAAAAAAACATGTGCCAACATACAAAAAAAAATTTCGTCTACTCACTTTCCTATCCCCACCTTTTTTGGTCACGTATGCCGCTGAAGGGAGGTGGCTATTGAGCGACTTGGGTACCCGGCCACGAGGAAGATCGCCTACGAGGTGGACTGACCAGATAAAAGCGTCAGTAAATGGCTTATCATCACTACATGAATGCACGAGGAAGGCGGCCATCAGAGGAATGGTGGCGTGTTGTGAAGCTTGCCGCCAACACCTGAAGCGATGACCACGACCACTCTGTCAAAATGAAACCGACAAAGAAGAAGAGCTCACGTGTACCACGCTACTCTAACTCGGTATAATTTAATCTAGATTTATCTTAATGCGCTGCGCCTGCGCCGTTAAGTAACAACCATCACATTTATGATGCTAATAGTGTAATAAATAGCACACTAACATATTGACACCGTGGTGATAGTGGATCGTCCAACCTTGACATTTGCCTCGAGCGATTTGCAATCGTCTGCTACTAATTGTATTTTCAGATATACTAAAAACAAGTTCGCTTTCCGAACGAAACGTAACTTGTGTAGAGTATTATTAGATAATGCATAGTCCGCTGGATTATACCTACTTAATTTTACGATAAATGTTATCTATTCGCTAGGTAAGTACCTACTTAGGACAAGAAAACGGTCGGATAAATTATAATAGGGCGATTAGCATTCACGCAGTACGCGGATTTGTGAGACGTCACATCGAATTTTGCTATAAGCTCGGTGACACACAATGATGTTATAATAAACTAGCTATTCCCCGCGGTTTCACTCGCGTTCCCTGGATAAAAAGTAGCCTATATCCTTCTCCATATCATAGACTATCTGCCAAATTTAAAAACAAACAAACACACATAATAATATTTAAAAGGACTGCAACTGATTCACAGAACAATTCGTCGCAACGATTCAGACAGATACGAATTGCTTTCTATTGAATATGGAATGAGCTCTCCACGATGTTTCCTCAGTCCTATGACATAGGGTTCATTAAAAACGGCATCAAAAGACCTCATCTAGTTCGACTACTCATTGGCAATGTTCATAAGCAGCGAATTCAAAAGTACCCATAGAAAGAAAGAAAGAAAAAACATTTATTCTTGACAACACACAACATTACATTAAGACAGGAACAATAAAAACAGAGAAACATAACAACATAATAATGCAATGTTGCCTGATGCCCAGAACAGGTCCCGACTCATTGTGCGAAGGTTAATCTGGGAAACTAAACCTCGCGCTGATTTTCAATCGGGGCCCAAATTCATGATATAGAAGGATTTCTTCCGCTCTCGTCAACAATTAAAAGTTTATGATGAATTGCGATGACTACATATCCTATACGTGCCGGATTCGCCGGGCATCATCATAATACTAACGACATCTCATTTGTTGAAGATTGTCGAGGCGTTGGCCTGTAGGCGTAAAGTAACACTACTTCAATCCTGATGAAGTTCATTACCCTCCATTATGAGAACCACAATACGAAGCCGGCAGGTTATCTACCTGAAGGCAATAACTCGCCTTATTTGCCATACCAGGGGAACCGTCAATGCTGCGGATCTTGAAGGTTTAAGTCTTCAGAAAGTTGAGCATACCGTTAGAGTGAAAAGAAAACAAATCTTCCACGCGAATAATTGAATAACCAAATACTAACCAATGGAGAGCTTGGGAAACTCTTCACGCATATCAAATTATCTCTAAGTCCTTTTACCATCTGCGGGGAGTTCATCCTCACACACTGGAACCTAAATGGTCTCGTACTGTGCAGTTCCTACCACGGACGCTCAAGTTGTGGAATTAGTTTTCCCAAGAGACTACAGCATGGGTTTCTTCAAGAAGAGCGAGATTTTTGCAGGGTCGGCAACGCTCGTGATACCCCTGGTGTTGCAAGCGTCCATAGGCTACGGTGTCCACTTACCATGTGTGGGCCGTATGCTTGTTTGCTGTCATAGTAGTATACAAAAAAACATAGTAACGAATTTCTAATGCAACTAACAATAAAATCAGTTTTTGCCGGTAAATTTCCCGCAGAACGGTTCACTATAGCACATCGTACGTTGCGCAGCGTGGCCATGTTTACACATAGTGATCATTGTTTGATTAACAATATGGACATATTTGTATTGCTCTCCACTCCACTTGTTACAATGGTACGGACCATTTGTAATAACATAGCGGACAATTGTTAAACTATTGCAAAGACTATCTATCCCATCTGGGTGGCTTATGAAGAGGACGTTTAAAACGATAGCAAATAATAAAATAAATATCGTGGGACATTGTTCACACACGGTTATCTGATCCCAAACTAAGCAAAGCATGTACTATGGAAACCAGATGACTGATATACTACATATACATATACTATTTTTTTTTGTAAATAAATACTTACAGACATGTTCATGCACACAAATGTTTGTGCTGGATGGGAATCGAACCCATGACCAGCGGCGTGATAGATGGTGTCTTAACCAACTGCGCCAACTGGCTTGTCCAGCATAGCAGTCGGCATTTTAGCATCTCCAACTTAAACATCATATTAGTCACTAGCTGTTCCCCGCGGTTTCACTCGCGTTCCCGGGATAAAAAGTAGCTTATAACCTCCGGGAATAATGTAGCTTCCTATTAGTGAAAGAATTTTTAGAATCGAACCATTAAGTCCGGATATTAGCGTTTTCAAACAAACTCTTCAGCTTTATTCTAAGTATGGATAGATAGATTTGTCGAAAGCCATAGCGTGTGTGTCGGACGACAATATGTATTGAATTTAAGCATAAGTTACACCCAGATGAAGTAAAATTAATTTCCTGTGAAGAATATAGCAGAGCCTTGGTAGTTAAATCTAATTTATGTGGCGATCACAATAGACCTGGTCAAGTTGCAGTGATACAAGCTCTGGGAAGTTGAAATCAATAGATTCTTAAAGGTACTACTTATTGAGGTTGCCATAGTAACCATGTACATGTGACTTGCAGCAGGACACGAAAAAATGAAAATTTGTACTTGACAAATGCAAGACAGGGCAATGTACCAACAAACCGAGCTATCGCGGTAGAATCTCTACGTTGGCTGAATTATAAGTTTTTATGAACAGAATCTGAGGTTGGTTACGTACACACGGCCACAGATCGCATTCGCTTTTATAATAAAATCCCATATGAAGTAACTAAGATGTCTTATAATAAATTCAAAGAGTATGTTAAACATAAGTTGATCGACAAGGCCTATTATAAGGTGGCTCATTACATAGAAGACAAGAATACATGGTTGTAGTAGCTTCTCTCTGCACTTGCAGCTCCCTGGCCAAGTGATAATTGTATGAAGTTTATGTATATTTAAAACTGTAATTACATAAATTAAAAAAAAAAGATCCACCAAAAAAAGAAGCCTTGCTGAGTTTCTTGCCGGAGTCTTCTCAGTTCAAGTGTATTCCGAACCGGTAGTAGAGTCTATTGTAAAACTGTAACTTTTGACATTCATATGTGCCTTATTAGGGCCTAAACTGAATAAATGAGTTTTGATTTTGATCAAGCTACACATTTTTGTTGCAAAATAGCGCCTATTACAACCGCATAAGCTGCCGCAGTGTGTAGCTTGATCTGTGGCCGTGTGTACATTTTATTGAATCCGTAGAATCGTGTAAAAACTACATATTATATACTAGCTTCGCACGGGTGTACAAATCATTGAATTTCTCGGCTTTTCTGTACTATAATATGCATGTATACCTATATATAAACCTTACTCTTGAATCACTCTATCTCTGAGAGCTGCATTAAAATCCGTTGAGTAGTTTAAAAGATCTAAGCGAACAGACAACGAAAGCGACTTCATTTTATACTATGTAAAGATTTAAACCTACCTTAAACTTATTAATTTACTTTAAAAATTATTTCTTCTAGAAGCACTGCCAGATGGAACACTTCGATACTAGGTGACAGACGTTTTATAAATATTGGAATAATTGGTAATCTCCCTGGTTCAAATCCATCGGCTACGGTACTAATCATCAGGTAAAACACCTGACTGCTGTCAGAATACTGACTGAAAACAGGGATATTTTTTACATACGCAATGCAATGCATTTGCAACAGTACATAAATCCTAGTAATATTATAAATGCGAAAGTTTGTGATTATGTATGTATCTTTGTTGCTCTTTCACGTAAAAACTAATGAACGGATTTGGATGAAACTTGGCACATAGATAGATCATACCCTGGAATAACATATAAGCTACTTTTTATCCCGGGAAAACATGAGATACCTCGGGAACGCGAATTTATGTCACCAAAATCCATATTCCATAGACGTTTACGCATACAAAATTCACTTTTGATTTTATTATACGTATTATACGTACGTATATAGTAACATAACATCCGGCCACGGGCCCGGAAGTATTCTGGGTCTTTGGAAAGTTCTTTTTTGCATATTATGTCATATTTATTAGCAAAATGTATATTTGGGCAGTCTGGGTCTCCACTGGAATTTTAAGGTATATTTCACAACTTCGCTTCAAAAAACAAAAATTCGCTTCCAACATGACAAGAAGGTGTCGCCTTATTTTTTTGAAGTCGTTAAAACATTGGTAGCATCTGATACTTTATGTATCTAAAATAGTAACCGACATTCATTATCTTCTTTAGGAATCTATATTTATATAATAGTTTCATGTTATTCGACACGGTCGAGCGCGCTGTCGCCCGCATCATTGTAAATAGGTAAAAACCGACATTTAAAAAAAACATTGAGTGCTCTATTGTCAGTTTAGTTTATTCCTAGTAGTTGAGGAAAATGCTGCACGCAATTATATGAAAAAAAAAACCCACGGAGGGTTTCACTTGCGTTCCCGGTTTATTTTTATTTTCATGCAGGACGCTAATTATTTTTATAAAATAAAATTAGCCTAAGTTACTCCTTATAACCTAAGTCAATGAAAAAGCCGTCAAAATCGGTCCAGCTGTCGGAGATAAGCCAGGACAAACAGCACAGACAACATTTTCTTTGTTTAAGTACCGTATGTGGTACTTACATATTTATTTAAGTACTTGTAACTCTAATTGTAATGCTGGTCAACGAACCAACGACCTCAAGGTTCCAAAACCAAGGCGCGAACCGCGAAACAATTGACCACTACCACAATACAAGATTTACAGCACAGCAACAGTATCTGCGCAAGAGCAAGGCGACGAATTCAAATTTAGAATGCACTTGTAACGGTTGCGAGTGCGAGTGAGAGGGATGCATGTCGCGGAAACGTTGCAGAATTTGTAAAATTAGACTATTCCTAGATTTTGGGCCCGATTCTGTTGTTTACAAAGTAAACTAATTTAATCTCATTATATCTCTGTCTAATAAAATAAAAGACAGCTAGTCGGGTATTACAAAGTACCCTACAACCGTGCTATGGTTTCCTCACGATGTTTTCCTTCTCAAGCTCATTGTAGGATTCGAACCCGTGACCTTGGTCTACTACCACTGAGCTATCATCGCCTATAGTTAATAGTAATAGAGTGTAAGATATTATTTTATTGGAACATTCGAGATGACGACTATAATAACTGAGGTGAAGGTGACATTTATTGACCTATCATCTTACAATGACTATTATTTTTCCTTAAGTTCATTATTAAAAAATACAGAGTGTCATATAGCGAATTTTACTAAAATTTCAATGGCAATTGTGGCTTTGTAATTTTAATCGTAAATAAATCGGACAAATGCGATTTAAACTCGCGTGGAGAGGGTTCCGTACATGTTTAACTAAGTTCCATAAATATTTTTAAATCTGACCCAAATTTGTTGATGGTAACTTTTCGCCTATTTTCTTAAATAACTTCAAAACTATTTATATTAAAATTCTAATAAAAATATATTTGAGATCCTCACAAGAAGCCCTTTCATTTGATATGTTACACAATATTGTCTGCAAAACTTTTTTTTTTAATTTTCTAATTTACCCCCCAAAATTAGCCCCCATGTTTGAAATTTATTTATTTACGTAACACGTCTATGTTTGGGTTACCGAATGTGTACCAACTTTCAACTCAATCCAGTCCAATATTTTCGGACAGACAGACAGACAGACAGACAGACAGACAGACGGACAGACGCACGAGTGATCCTATAAGGGTTCCGTTTTTTTTTTTTGGAACCCTAAGAAACTAACATTTGGATACGAAGTGATAAAATAACGACAAAAACATTGATACGTTGATTGTCCGAGCGCATTTCACTACATAAGATTTTTTCGATGTTCGGAATCTCAAACCGATTATGTGTATACCAACCCCAAAAGTCACTTTAACCCTTTCGCTGTTAAGGTCAATGACCCATTGACAAGGACAAAATAAATATACACACACACATTTCCACTTTCTATTATATCATAACGTGTTATTTGTTACGCAAATAACTTACGGACATATAAAAAAAAACATACTTTTACTTTCGACCAATTTATTTGATGTGGCCGTCTACCATTCTCAAGAGCATGCTGGAACACACTTGGCAACTTTTCTTCGTGGGTGTCTAGAGTATTCAGCTCTTTAAAAACTTTTCCACTGACTCCAAACCACTGGCAACTTCAGAAGCTATCTGAACACCTATACGGATCTAGTCGAAAGAATTTTACCCCTACACGACATTTTATAAAAATCCTTGAACTTTTGATAAAATTTCTGTTTTCAACATTTATCCGTAACACTATACACAGGCCGCTATGCAAAGGGCGTTAAGAACTATTATCGCTTAATCGAGTATTACCTGCCAAACGTGTTTTCGATTTAATTACGCGTGGTTTCGACCACACTTGCCGTCCTTGTCTCGGTTGGATTTTAAGTAGTATTGCTATCTCTTTCTTTGTCCTTTACAAGTCTGTTAGATATGCAATGATATAATGACACAAGACTGGGTGTTCGCATTTTGGATAGCAAACATTTTTTTTTACTGGTTTTTAATTATTTTTTGTAGCTCATGACGGACAGTGATGGAAAGATGTTCCCACATGATGCAAGGAATGGAAGCTCGAGTATGCATCAACCATGATTATACATAGAAAAAATGCTCCTTGTCGATGAACATATCAAAAAAATTATCAAAAACTCATTTATTCAGTTTAGGCCCTGATAAGTCACTTATGAACGTCGATAGTTACAATCATTACAATAGACTCTACCACCGGTTCCACATACACTTGAACTGAAAAGACTCCGGCAAGAAACTCATCAAGGATTCATTTTTGATGTGGATCCTTCTTTTGAATTTACGTAATGAAAAGAAGCCTTGCTGAGTTTCTTGCCGGAATCTTCTCAGTTCAAGTGTATTCCGAACCGGTAGTAGAGTCTAAAAATTGTAACTGTTGACATTCATAAGTGCCTTATTAGGGCCTAAACTGAATAAATGAGTTTTTGATTTTGATTTTGTAATTACAGTTTTTAAATATACATAAAGTTCATACAATAGTCACTTGTCAAGGGGGCTGCAAGTGCAGAGAGAAGCTACTACAACCATGTCTTCTATGTAATAAGCCAACATAAAGTCATATATTTTCTAAGACCTGCTAATTCGGACCTCCAAGACAACGGCAAACAACATTACGAACTAAATAAATATAAATCTAGAGGAAAAATACTCTGGATAACGTATAGATACTCTACTCACTCGAGCTGCCCAAAGGATAATGGACTATATTTAACCCGTTTATAATCGAAACTCATTAAATTCAGTCTAAACGTGATCTAAACAATCGAATATTAGCTTAGTCATAGCAAGGAATATTTTTAATTCAAATTATTCGATAACGCAGTAAAGTGCTGGTCATGTCGAAAGTGGAATAATTGGGAATTTTTAAGAACCAAATACAGGAATATAATAGTACTAATAGTATCTGGAGGGGAGACGAAATAGCGAATGTAATAGAGAATAGTCTACATCCAGCAGCATGGGACGAGGAATAGTTTTTTAAACATTGGAATTTTTCATGTCAGAAAAAAAATCGTGAATATACCCTTTTTAAAGCTAAGAATGTATTTTCCCCTATTTAGGCCATCCTAATAACTTGAAAATATTAAAATACATTCACAAATCCATTAGAAAGGGAACAGTTTCTTCATCATCATCATATCAGCCGAAGACGTCCACTGCTGGACAAAGGCCCCCCCAAGGATCTCCACGATGGCCGGTTTCTTACTTTTTTTTAAATAACATAAAACCGTCTCTCCTGTCTCGCTTGTCTCAGTCAGTTTAGTAACGAAGTTTTACGCAGAGAGCCTCCTCTTCATTAGAATGTATCTTGAGTAACGACGAATAGAGTGTAAAATCAATCATACTGATATATTTGACTCAACCAGCTAATAACATGAGAATGACATTTCATTACTAATTAATTGCGCAACGCAATACTTCCAAATGTTAATGCAACGTAAAATACAATTTCACAATAGTTAGGTTCATTAGGGTCCCCCAAGAAGAGAAAAAACCGTGCATAAAACACTGATTCTGATCATTCTTGACAGTTAAAATTCTGTGCGAAGTAACTTTGCTGTAGCGGTTTGGAGGGTGACTTACGTATATTTTTATACTGATCCTCGTTTGGAAATTCCCGAATAATTAAATAGTCTGGCCAAATACATACATGATAATGATTTTTATGACGATACTCTTTTTTCCAACGATTTGGATGAAATTTTGTATTTAAATAAGCTTTTGCTTAAAAGTTTATCGTAAAAAAACATTATTAATTAATTAATACAACAAATAAAAAGAAACTAAGTAGATGCTAAAATATTTACATGAAATAAAATAAGGAATATTAATAATGATATTAATCTTGTTTTCTAATTAAGCTAATAAATTACTGTATTACTTTCTAAAAAATACCAAAAAGATTTAGTCCTGTCGAGTTAGTCCAATTGCTTGTTTCAACATGAATTTAATCACCATTTTTATTGGTTTCGAGTACTTTCGACTGACCCGTATTTAACGATGGCATAAATAAACTAATTTAACAGCTTTAAATATTTTCCAATAATGTTTGTAAAAAAAGAGTAGGGATGTGATTCAAATTAATTGTGTAAACAAAGAAACGACTCAGTTAACACTTATTAATTTGTTAAATAAGTTATATTTTATTTTTATATTTCGTAATAACACTATAATATTATATTGACTATAAAGTTTAAATAAGTGATAAATACAATCGGCTATATTTAACGAACGTTGCGAAGCGATCATAAAAATATTTAACAATGTAATATACTCGTAATATACTTTTAACGTCATGACAAGGTCATTTTAGCAGTTTATTTTTCTGTACAGTTTGATATTTCAATTTAAGTTATTTTTATATACTACAGTAATGTAAATATGTTGGTAGTAAATTTTTATGTGAAAATTAATTATAATCACTAGTTAGGATTAAGCTTTTTTAAATACATAAATTCAAAAGAAAGATCCACAAAAGCAATAAGCCTTGCAAGTTTCTTAGCGGAGACTTCTCAGTTTAAGTGTATTCCGAACTGATGGTAGAGTCTATTATATGTTTCGATGTTCATAAGTGCCTCATCAGGGCCTAAACTGAGTAAATTATTTTTGAGTTTGACAAACATTGTAACAAGTCTTTATGAGATAAAATATTGGACAAAACCATCGCAAAAGCAAACACAGACACACGCTTGTCACATAGTTTTATTACTTAGCGAGCGATAGTTGCGCAACAGTTTAATAAGTCTCGCCTGCGTCTATGACCTTAAGTTGTGTGTGCGCCGGCGCAGGCATAAAGAAAAGTCGTTAATCTACAGCGCTGTATATGGTATGTCATTGTGAACGTACTTTCAATAGTGCAATTCTTTTGCACTTACTTCCGTAGGTACATACAATTTTATGACATACTTTAATATATGTTTGTATCATGTTTACAATGTCATTTGTGACTAGCTGTTACCCGCGGCTTCACCGGCATTCCCGGGATAAAAGTAGCCTATAACCTTCGGGGATAATGTAGCTTCCTATTAGTGAAAGATTTTTTCGAATCGGACCAGTAACTCCGGAGATTAGCGCAAACAAACAAACTCTTCAGCTTTATTATTAGTATAGATTAGTATAGATATAGATTGTTTCATGTTTCAACTGGAGTGATTCTTCCTCGATCAAATCTATACTATCTATCGCGCGTTGCCGACCCTGTGAAAATCACTTCACAGCCTTCTTGAAGAACCCAGGACTTAGAACGAACATGGAACTGATGGAATGCCTACGGTCAGTGAGGTGCCAATCGGCAAGTCAAAAAAAAACAGTAATAGTACTTATCAACGTATTACATAAGGTTACCTTTCTCTCGTCCCCATTTAATTCATTGCAATGCAAATAAAATTGATTTATGTGTCGTAAAATATAATAAAAATTCTTGTTTAAAAATATATATTCTTATCACAACGCATTGGACGCATTATCACAGGTTGAAGCCAACGCACACGTTTATTTGCATAAAAACCAATATATTAAAATAAAATTAGCGTAAAAATACAATAAATAAAAACTGCTTTAGTTAACTAAATCTAAACTAGAGAACTTAGAGCGTCCTTTCTTTGAAGTCAGTTAAAAACAAAACGAACGAATCAAGTACCTAGTCTAGACAACTCTACATTTTTAGATCTGGCATAACCCCAAACGGTTACACAATTTTATTTTATTATTGAAACTATTATTATAACAGCTAATATTTTTAAATAAATTGAAATTAAAAAAAAAACTGAAAGTCACCCTCATTGGCCGTAACAATAACGAAATCAACGCGGTACAAGTAATGATGCAGATGCTAACGTATTCCAAGACATGCGCGTGCGCCGCTCAGTAAACCGACCGCCCCCAAATAATCGTAACTAGTTACTAAGTCCTCCCCCTCCCCCAGTAACGCCCTGAGCCGAGGTTCGTACACCATTACGGGGTGCCCTCGGTCGTGGTAAGGTTGATGAAGCCATCAGAGTTACCATCATGATATTCGGGACGATACCTCTTCAAAATGTTATTCTATACGTAGTGGGTATTCGAGGGGGGGTGTGAGTACCCCTTTTTCCCGTAGTAACAGTTAGTAATCTTTACCAGAACCATCAAGTATATTTCCAAACCGCTATCAACACAGTTTATCAGTCATTATCTCAAGTATAATAGCTATCAGGCTATCATTATCATGCAAAATAAACGTGACGTAACATAATTGTGTCTATGTGCCACTGGTGTTTATGACATGGCCTTGGTTTCAGGTTTATCGTTAAACTTCGACTTTACAATACTGCCCGAAAGAAAAGAAGTGTAATTTTTTCACGTGTCATGTATATTGGGAGTATGTTATGTTGCTATAAATAAAGGCGTATTTAGAAATAATAAAAGCAGATTGGAATAGAAAATATTTCATAGGAAGAAAATGTCTTCGCGAATGACAGTCGCTATGGCTCAGGCTGAGCTATATATCGTGCTTAGACTTTGCTTAGACTTTACTTAGAGTATAAACCTACGTAATATAGTAAATATTTGTGTGTTTTAATTTGTAGCCAAGTTTTTGGTAAGTCGTCGTTAGGTGCACTTAGGATTTGCTTAGCACACACTCGGAGATATTCGAAGATTGCATTTTAAATACCGACTTTGTACGGTAAAGTCTGAGCAAAGTCAAAGTACTCTCTATATAGATCTCAGCGTCAGTCTCAGCTGCCACCAATAATCCGACCGCCCCCAATTATTCGTAACTCGTACTAAGCCTCCCCCAATAACGCCCTGAGCCGAGGTTCGTACCCCATTCAGGGTGCCCTCGGGCGTGGTTTAAATGTTGCCCGGCTGTCAGCACGGGTTAAACATGTGACAGATTTTGTATAGAGGATCTGTTAAATCGACATAATCTAACCCGTGGGTTAGTGGGTGCATTTGGCCCTTAGTGATGCGCCGTTACAGTCAGTACAGTCCTAGAATATTTTTATATTTAATGGTTGTTAGAGACACAATAGAAAAATATTTTCTCGGTCTCATCCTCATTTATCGTGAAATAGGCTTAATGACAATAAAAAAACAACAAGTTTTGTCTATATGACTCGTGCGTCATCCGTATTAGCTGGGATTTTAACATACAAAAGAAATGTCAACTAATACATACCTATACAAGAATATGTATTTATTTCAAATGGTCATTTGAAGTCGATGTTTGAAATTTGAACTTATATATTTTTAACCGGCTTTAAAAAAGAGGAGTTTAAGAGGAATCCTTTTTCCGGTAAGGTTGATGAAGCCATCATAGGCTTTAAACAAGTTTTTTACACGACTGCCCAAAGGAGGAGTGCAATGTATTCAGGGTTCATGTATGTATGTGAGTTTTTTATTCCACCATAACTTTTAAACGCCTGAACAGTATGTATGGGGTATCGTTAGGATCCTTACATCATCCCGAGTGACACTGCCTATAATTAGTTTACTTTTTCTAAAAGGCGGTCGTGTTTTTTATTTTTGTATCTATTGCGTGCGACTTGATTATATTTTTTCATCACTTTATTTACAGGCTATTTAATAAAACTGTATTATTATTAGATATTATGAAAAAGGGGCGAGCATTATTGTGAGAGGGGTATGTTGATGCAAAATGGACAAAGGGGGAGCAATGAAGTAGGTCCCAAACAATATTTGCAATTGTCTTTCCATGTCAAAATAATTCCTTCTAGAAAACATTAAAACACACATTTTTTTATTAACATTTTCCGCCTAACTTAATTAAAAAATCACGATATAGTAAATAATACCTACCAAATTAAAACAATAAATTGTAACTGGCTGTTACGTAAAAAATGAAAATACCATGCGATAATTTGAAAAAAGAAAAACAAAACCAACAGCGCACCAATTTATGTCACCAGAACAAATCTAGCCAATAAAATTCCATACGAGTTCCGATAAAAACACCACTTCACGAAGCAACACAAACTATTAGCGCGGACAGTAATCCCAGTTTCCAAGTCGCACTATTTAGATTCCACTTTGTAAAAAAATAATAAAAACACAAATACTGTGCGTCGAACACAACGCAAATATTCGTAAATAGAACGCGGCTTATTTTTAAAAATGGAGTTTGTATTGGCGCGCTCGGACGCGCGACCGACAGCGACGCCGCTTAGCGATCGACTGGTAGTGTTGGGATACGGTCGACGTTGCGTTCGTGATGCGAATCGAATCTTATTGATATGCCCATCATCATCGGTTCGACTCGTTTCCAACCGACGACGCACCGTCTGCCGATTTTAATACAAGGTCTAATCTTACATTGCCTTTTGTCAAATGAAACATTGTTTCAAATAAAGTTTGATAGTGGAACGAAAATAACGATATAGATATCGGTTCAATTTTAAGTTTAAGGTTCACGTCAAAAAAAAAACTCTTTAGTTATATTAAATTACACAATAAACACCGGTATTTCGATAATTCTATAATCGAAACCACCGAATATCGACATCATTAATGTATCCTACAAAACAACAATAAAATCGACACGTAGCGCCTGCACGATGGAAAACGTGTTTTTGCGCAGCAACTGAAGAGTGATGCGGCCATATTTTAGCGGAAAAATTTCGAGAAATTATCGGGACTTATTTTGAAACTAGCTTTACCACGCAGTTTCACCTGCGCTCCATATCTAAAAGTATATTCTCATTCCCGAAAGTATATTGCCTAATCGATATTATTTTTTATACTACTAAGGTAGCAAACAAGCATACGTTGGGAAGCGGTTACCGTAGCTTATAGACGCTTGCCACAAACCAGGGGTATCCCGCGCGTTGCCTGTGAAAATTTCGTTACACTCTTTTTCTGTTAATCGATCAGATGAAGAACGTGGATGGATTTAAACTTTGACTATAATCTCACCATGGTTTTAAACTTGATAGTGATAACCAGCCGGATAAGTAGGTACTACAAACTACTCTACAACCGTACTACGGTTTAGGGTTCCTCTCGATGATTTTCTTAATTCGAAATAAATCTTCGGAACAAAATTTTGTGACAAACGACGGACAGACGGACACGTGAGTGACAGCAATGTGGACTCTTCGGGTACGGAACCCCAAAAATCTAACATTCAATCGCTTTAAAATATGATTTATGTGTACGAGATACAAATTATCGTGTCATAATTTTCCGTTTAAGACTCTGTGGTGTTAAAGCGAAGAAACCCGACGGAGACAACTTTTGTTTTCTTAAACTCGAACATTTCGATTAGTCTTTGTTTATCAGCCCACTGACGTCTCTAGGGAACAATCAAAGCTACTTGGAGGGTCAAAAGGTCAACGAAGGTCATCCCAGCACTCATCGCGAGCTTAATTATAAATGAGACCAATTATTATATTGTTTTTTCCACGCTCTAATTGGCTTCTTTAAGTCGACGATATGCGAGAAATGATGACTCTAGATTAAGTTTTTCTCTGCATTCTATGTTGCCAGAGATTTGTAAAAAATATATGTTGAACTAAAGAATAAATGATTAGGAACAGTATTTTTATTTAATTTTTCATTAGTAACGTCAGAAAAAAATCGTGAAAATGCCCCTTTTTTAAATAAAGAATATTTTTTCTCTTATTTGGTCGATCCAGGTAACTTGAAAATATTAACATACATTCTGAGATCTAATAGAAAGCGAAATAAAATCAAAAAAAAATAACCTCAACCTTTTAACTAAAAATGCGCCTCGAATGTCTCGCTTGTCCCTGTCAGTGTATTAAGGGATGGAGTCATTCGCGGAGAACATCCCCTTAATAATATATACGTGTGTAGGTGCCTCGTGTTTTCGGGAATATATTCGATATTGTTATTGTAATGGGCTAATTGAGTAGTCTACTTGAATTTCATGGAACCTTATTTCCAATTTTATACTTCCACTGTACCCGACATTAGGATAAACCTTTCTCATTCTGGCCCTAAAACGCTACATTAGAGCCAGAGTGGGCAAAATAAAAATAGGTGACCAAGTGGAAAAAGTCATTTATCATTCACAGAAATTACGTTGTCTTAGAATTGTCTTGTAAAAGCCTTTGTCTTTTTACTGTGAATAGGCTTAGTCTCGACCACAATGTCACCATGGTTGGTCATGATGCTGGCCGAAGTAGCACAAAAGACTAGAAGGGAACTGGCTCTCAAGTGCAGCAGTCGGAACACACCAGTAGGTGCTTGGCGACAGATTTCCAACATTTTTAAAGCGAAAAAAATCGCCAGCGGAAACAATTTTAAAACATTCGAGACTTATCCATATAAATGTAAAATCCAAATCCTTGCCACACTACTCGATTACACAGGCTTGCAATAAATCAAATTACCGACGCCTGTTCACACAAGAATGCTCTCAATCAGCATTACATTAGGGTCTATTATTGAACAACTTGGTGACATAATAATTATTTTTTCTTTTCAATGCGAATAACGCACAACAGTATAAAATAAATACTTATTATTTATTCACGTGATAAATAAAAAAAAATACCTATATCTTATGTCAATTATACGTGTACAGTTATCATTAGTTTTAATACTAAATACTTAAATAAGTATTTCGGATTATAAAAAGTAAATAAAAATAACTATTAACGACGACAGATTACTGAGCCTAGTTGAGCTAGCCTAGAAGGCTAACTTTCGTATAAAAACTATCCGAAAATATGCCTCTCTTTCTATCACATGCATGGCACAAGGCGCGCATCTGTAGGAATATTATTTAAATCGCCAAAAAAGTTGGCGAGCGCAGAGGGCTCTCAGCCGGGCAACGACGTTTAGGTAACCACGCCTGAGGGCACCCCGAATGGGGTACGAACCTCGGCTCAGGGCGTTACCGGGGGAGGGCTTAATACGAGTTACGACTAATTGGTGGCTGTCGGATTACTATTGGTAGCTCGGGCTGCTTGAACGGACGAGACTGAGTGGGACGTCGCGGCGGTCCTCGCCGTCGAGGACGGTCAATGCGAAAGTTTGTGAGAATGGATGTGTTTGTTACTCTTTCACGTAAAAACTACTGAACGGATTTGGATTAAACTTGGCCCATAGATAGGTCATACCATGGAATAACATATAGGCTACTTTTTATCCCGGGAAAACATAAGATCCCTTAACAACGCGCGGAGTAATCGCTTATCTAGAATTTTGTTGAGAAAAACAGTAAGTAAACATTAATGGCAACCGTTACCATGGAAACAGTAACCTAGCCAACTCCAATTGAACGCATTAATTTGAACATAATATAAGCAAATACATTTTCTGCTTCAACAGGCGTGTTATTTCTGTATGAGCTATAATATACAAATAAGGTTCTGGTGATAAGTTTATATAACCTGTTTATACGGTACATACATCAGTTTAGGTTTTTTTTAAGTATACCGTACCTGCTTCAGAATTATTCGCTGTATTTTCATCATATTTCTGGTATCGCATCCACAAAATGGCGTGAAATACTTCAAAATTCAATTACGGCTATAATGGCGGAGCAGTGTGGATTACTACTCCATTGGAAAGGGAAGATCTTCCGCCAGGCTGTGTCATTGTGCCCGGGGATCGCAAACTAACTTTACAAGTTGGATTCTTATATATTACTAGCTGACCCGGCAGACGTTGTCCTGCCCTGAAAACAAATAAAAACTGGGACCTAACTACCTACCTCTACCTATCCCTACCTACTTCTACCTACCCCTACCTACTTCTACCTACCCCTACCTACCTACAACCCCTACCTACCTACAACTTCCTATTTACCTAACTACTTTCCACGTAACTTTTTTTTTCTATACTAATTTTGCGGAGAGTCTCACACAAATTTGCGTCTCCTATTTTAGGGAAGTGGGGGGTTAGAAAGAGACAAAAAGTAGCCTATGTCACTCACCATTCCTTCAACTATCTCTACTTAAAAAATCACGACTATTCGTCGCTCCGTTTTGCCATGAAAGCCGGACAAACATACACACTTTCACATTTATAATATTAAGTAAGTATGGATTCTTGATATATGTCAATGGTCGAGAAAACATTAATATTTAATTATTTAATAGGGAATATGCATGATATTTTTTTTAAAACCTCATTCATATAAGAAGCATTAGGAAAAAAAATCCGATAACTGTAAAAATAACCAATATATAAGCCTTCAAAGATTTATTCCTGGCCGTCATAGTATATGAAGTCACATACTATGTCCGATCTCTCTGTCTAATCGCTGTCTAATTAGTAACTTAAAATGCTTATACCTCTATTTTTGGCCGATTTTAATTTCACATTTTGACATCTTTTTTAAGGTATTTTCATATTTTGTTAAGAAATGCGATAAAAAAAAATCATGAATATTCTTTATTGCGTTAGCGCGATGTATAATATTGTGGCGCCATCTATCCATCGGTGTATGAAATAATATATGAAATAACATCTTACATTAACGTACTAGTAAAGAAAGAAGCCTTGCTGAGCTTCCTGCCGGTGTCTTCTCAGTTTAAGTGTATGTAGAACCGGCGGTAGAGCCTATTGTACTGTCGAAGTTCATAAGTGCCTTATCAAACCTATGTGACCCTGGCAAAGTGGCAACTAAGTATTCATTAAATGATTCGTATGACTTCCATTCGTTTGTACCCGGTTTGTACCGGATTGTACCACTATTCAAATCGTTTTTTACCTCAAAGGGGCGAGAGATTAGGGGTGCAAACTGCAAAGCCTAAACTGAATAAATGCGTTATGAATCTAAATATGCGTTTAACTATCGGCACTCCTAAATTCTATGATTTGTCATGACAGTTCTTTTCTCTTTAGTCATTCTTCAATGTGATGAAACAAAAGATAGTGATTAAATACCCTACGCCAGTGTCCCTGACATTGGCATACTGTGTAAATTAAACGCATCTGGTGTCATTATAAAAGAAGTGAAGTAACCATAACAGATCCTTTGAAGCAATCTACGCTGAATTAATAAAGAAACACGACAATAACAATTACAGAAAATGTTCACCAAAACAGCACTTTCATTTCAATGTATAAAAAAAAACATATTAATTTGTTAGGTTTCAAATAGGTCAAAAAAATCAACACGAGTCAAAATAAACGTACCTGTATAAAAAAACACATTATAAATGTATCAAATACATAAGATTTTTTGGTTTATCAATAAAATCCCAAAATCCTAACACTCGTGGCGACTCTACAAAAAAGGTACACTAAAAAAAAACAAAACGAAAGGCACAGAAAGTAAAAGTCTTACCTTCTGATTAATCTTGGCGTTCTTGGGCGCCTTCACCACTGCCGGCTTGGGTACTGGGGGCGGCGCTACCACTACCGGTTCTATGGACAAGAACATAAGGTTTACAATAGAGCGGGCATGTTTTTATCTCCCGCTTACAATGCAGTTTCAAATACCGGGTGACTTCGTATCATAAGGAAAACTGAAACTATGGATTTTGGTACATTCAGCCTTAAAATTATACGTCGTCGGTCTTTTCAACCGGCTCTAGTGCAATTGCCGGAACACACCGGTAGGTGCTTGGCGACAAATTTTCAACTTGAGGGTGGTAGCCAGCCAGGCGGGTACTACGTAAGTACCCTACCACCGTGCTATGCTCACGATGTTTTCCTTCACCGAAAGCTCAAGCTCATTGTAGGATTCGAACCCACGACCTTAGTCGCGGCATCCGACGTCACTACCACTGAGATATCATCGCCTTGTGCGTGTTGGACTTCTCACATTTAGGGTTCCGTACCAATTGTAGAATATAAAGTGGATGTAATAGGAAAAAATCACGTTTGTTGTATGCGAGCCCCCTTAAATATTTATTGTATACTGTTTTTTAGTATTTGTTGTTGTTAACTGTCTAACTATCGCAGTTCATGAGATACAGTCTGGTGACAGACTGACAGACAGACAGCTGAGTCTTAGTATTTACCCTTTGCGTGCTTTGCTTTTTTTTTTTTAATTATATTTTTTTAGTCATCACCCCTATCCACATCATCACCTATCATGGTGGTAAGTATCATCATCTCACCTGGCTGCGGTGGCGGCTGGGCTCTGCCCTGCTGCTGTGGCTGTAACGGTGATCGCTTCTCCAACTCTATGAGGGACGGAGGCGCTGGCGGTGGTACTCCTGTGCTGCCTCCTCGAACCTGGGGAAGAAACAGATGTTTTAGTTTGGAAGCAGGCTCGCATTAAGACGATGAACGAGAAATGATGATTCTTGATTAAGTTTTTCTCAGCATGCTTTGTTGCAAGAGATTTGTAAAAAATATATGTTAAACTAGAGAATATATTAGGATGAGTAATCGTTTTTTTCGTAAAAAATCGATGATATGCAAAAAAAAGCCTTTTTTTTTTCATTACATAAAACCGTTATTTTTACGTGTATCGATAGTATGCATCGATTTTCCTGCAACACTACGTGCGGTTTCACAGAGCGTTCCTAACACTTGCAGACCGTATTCCATAGACTGCAATTTAAATTTTCCTCAAACACCAAACCTTTACAACTGATTACAAATAATTATTCTGTAATATTATTTGCATATAGCTTTCCAAGAATGTACCATAATTTTATTAACTGATTATGAACCAATTCATTATATTATAAACTAGATTCCGCCCCGCGGTTTCACCCGCGTTCCCGAGGGATCTTATGTTTTCCCGGGATAAAAAGTATCCTATGTGTTAATCTAGATTATAAACTATGTGTGTTCCAAATTTCATCCAAATCCGTTCAGTAGTTTTTACGTGAAAGAACAACAAACATACATACTCACAAACTTTCGCATTTATAATATTAATAGGACTAAACATGAACCAGGAAAGTCAAAAGGCATAATATCATCAGCATAATATGGGCTAAGAGAGTGGTATTTCCCTAAGTCACCCAGCACCACAGGTACTCGGTCTTAGTACCTACTAAGTGCATTAATGTTTTTTTCCTTATACGCGTATTATTGTAGCTGTGAAAAAAAAAACAGAGAAGTATGGACGTACTAATTAAATAAGTAACTATGAAAATCGTTCTACAGTTCGCGTCACGTAAAAAGAACGCTGGCAGTAGGCTGCGCATTGGCGATTTATCGGTCTATTTGCTGGTATGAGGTCCGGTATACCTACCAAAAATCAATATACGAGCCCCAAAGAGCGGAAGGCTAGTTCTAAAATAAAATAATAGGCATAGTTCGTTCCTGCGCGAGTGTAGACATGCGCAAACACACCTCTTCCGCTTTCTTCCAGCGTTCTGTTTACATGACGCGACCTATACCCCCTCGTCCGTCATCTTCAGGTTGCCTGATACCTGATTAAATCATCAATGGTGTTTATTTAATTACGATTACCACCAAAAGATACGCGATAGCCCGGCTGTTCAGACATTTAAAAGTTATGGAACTCACATAGACATACATGAACCTTGAAAACATTACACTCCTTCGGGCAGTCGTGTAAAAATATCAGCTTATAAATTACACGATAATCAACCTTAAATGGTACAGTTGGCGACTGTATAACCAGTTACAAAGTAATATGTATGTGAAAGGTAAAAATCAAGTGCGCTGAAACAGTCGAAATGCAGCGCCTAACTTTCTTGGTAACAATTATTTTTTTTTAATTCCGCCACGAAATCGAGTTTTGATACCGAAAACTCGTTTAGCGTATCGAAAAACTTTTATAGCTTGGTTCAAGTGTCGTATTATAAATATACTTACTAAGTTACGTTAAGTAAGCTGTGGTAGTAGTACCTATAGTTTTATTTATGTAGTGATTTTAGTATCTATCTATACTAATAATAAAGCTGAAGAGTTTGTTTGTACGCGCTAATCTCCGGAGTTACTGGTCCGATTCGAAAAATTCTTACACTAATAGGAAGCTACATTATCCCCGAAGATTATGGGCTACTTATTATTCCGGGAACGCGAGTGAAAACGCAGTCTTGTATACAATTTTTCGTCGTCCCGAATTTTTCGTTCCAGTCTTTTAAACCACCAACGAAAAAGAGGGATAATAAGTTTGTAGTCTGTATCTGTGTCTCCTGAACGAATGAACCGGCGGTTTTTTTCATAATCACGAGTGTTCTTTGCTGTTTCAAGATCATCTTTTCTAGTTGATGAAGAGATATAAACAACTTTTCCTTTTTAGAGGGTTGGGGTTTAATTAAATTTAAAATTTTATTGAAGACTAGCTGTTCCGCGCGGTTTCACTCGCGTTCCCGGGATAAAAAGTAGCCTATAACCTTTGGGAATAATGTAGCTTCCTATTAGTGAAAGAATTTTTCAAATCGGTTCATTAGTTTCGGAGCCTATTCAATGCAAACAAACAAACAATCAAATCTTTCCTCTTTATAATATTAGTATAGATTACTTTTGACGTCATTTAAAAGTCAAATGAAAATCAAGTGGCTTCATTTATTAACGTGAAATAAACACAATCTTACAATTTTAAGACCTCAAAACAAAACAGCAAAATATACCTTAGAAACCTAAAATCTCGAAATGGCTTCGGAATCAGTTTACATACTGAATTGACAACGAGACACCATCAGGTGAGCTGGTATGCTTCAGAAGCAACTGCTTTCCGCTTTCCGCCTATAACTTGCACCGCAAACAAAACAGAGCCAATGTATGCTTTATTGTCTTACAAATAAAATTCGAGTCAACTACCCTTATCAAAAAGCAATAAGGTACATTATCGCACGCCATTATTGATTAAATCGACTGAACAGGTTTTAGATTGGGTGTGCAAATGTCAACTTATAATATTGGCCAATAAATTAGTGTTTTATTGCTCTTGAATGATATAAAGCGTTTAAGCAGCTGTTAAATTACGTCACGTAGGAGAAGGGGAGGGAGGGGAGAGTACAGCGCTCTCTTAGGTCTAAAGTCTTGGACTAAACCTATGTAGCCGAAGGCTTAAATACCCTAAGAAATTCAGTTATTGGCCCCGATTCTGTTGAATAAAATTATAGGAAAGGGATGTAAGATATTCTAGTCCTGTCAGATTAATCGTTAGGACTTCTTGCTTCAACGTAATTTAAGCGCGATCCAATATTGGTCTCGACCATTTATTTACCTGTATATTACGACGGCATGGACTAATCTGCAATAAAAATGTTCTATCTTTTTTTAAGGTTTACACGAAAGAAAGGTGACGTGACAATGTAGGACATGTCTTCAGTCGTCCACACCAATAATATCGACTCCCCACTCCCTTAGAGAGTTCGAGGACCTAAACGATTTACTCCGAGCAAGTACCGTCCGGGGCGTGGAAATGAATAGCAAATTAAGTTACACTCCAAGCAAAGAGGGACGTAGAATTAGATTCGCACGAATTAGAACCTCTTTATTGCTTCAGCGCAATTTATAACAAGAGACAAAACTACTGGACTAAATTCAAAACTTCTTTCACCAGTCCAGTAGAATGCTAATTATTTTCCTCGACGAACCGTCACGACGACGTCACTCAGTCTCGCCTCGTTCAAACGGCCCGAGCTGCTATCAGTAATCCATCTGCCTCCAATTAGTCGTAACTCGTACCTACTAAGCTAAAAAAAAACCCCTATGGGGGTAAAACAGGGTACGTTTCTGTAACTTTAGTTATCAAAGGAAGTAAGAAACGAATGCTTTTCAGGAGTGTCGTTAAAGCCGCATTTATGGACTCGGGACTTTTATCAGTTTTGTTGATCCGAAAATTATCTTCTGGTCTTTCACCCCTAAAGGAGAGATAATGGGACCTTTGCCAGAAATAGATCTTTAAAAAAACTTAAATTAGTAGGAGAAACATTATTTTTGAATGATACTAGCGATCCGCCCCGGCTTCACACAGTATGGAACCGCTTGCTCGCCGAGTTTGTTCTCAAGCGACAAAAAAAAGTCAGTATTTTTTTTATCAACTTGTTTTACAATATACGCACAGTGATACGTATTTGTACACAAACAGTGTTGAAACTGAAACATCCAACTTCACGGATGGCCGCGTTCAAAATAACTGGAGTGTGAGAGAGACGGAGAGATTACTGAATAATACAATACTTTTTTACAGAATAACGTCCGGCGATGTTAACAAAAACCTGCGCGCGAGTGCTCATTGGTTTTTGTCGACTTATAATCGGGCCATGAAACGTGAAGATGCAATGGCGGAGGCGCGAGCTGAAGCGATTGACGATAAGTTATACTGTGTACTACAAACTTACTATGTGTACATTTTATATTAGTAAAATTCTAGATTTTAAATTATTTATCTAGAAAACACCCACAGTCCCACAGTTATTCCCCTATTTATACCATCCGCAGAATATCATATAACTTTTGAAATAGAGATTTACGCTCTATTGTTAAAACAATAACAAGAATCTTGAGTCTATAAGCTTTTGTTTTTGAAATCTAAATAATAACCATTATAAGTTAGTTAAGAAGGATTATTAGAGTGTTATATTTGTTATTCATGAAATATTATAAAATAATAATTTTCGCCAGACAACAGAGAATCCGTAAAGTATTAAAATTGATGAGGGTAAGACACTTGGGAGTTTATTAAATTCCTGCTCGCCTGGCAATAATAATATCTACACGCCAGACAGGGAAACCGTATATTTTTGACACGCAATATATTTTTTTTGTTTATTGACGTTGTCAGGACCGCTAGGTCTGGACTTATTACCCGACTACGGCGAAGTAAAAAGGAGGATTATGATTTTGACCGGTTTGTTCATCTGTTCCCTCATAACTTCTTAAGTACTTATCATAATTTGATAAATGAGGTGTCGTTGGAAGCGTCGTGATCGCCCGCTGGTTATAGGTTAGTGACGTCACATTAAATTGAATATGGCGCCCTTTAGAAACGATAAAGTAGTCTGATTTTAATTATTGAACTTTTCTTTAAATCAATAGGTTGACAATCTACGATAGCAGAAGGGTTGCCAACGCGTAGCCGACCTTGAATAAATCATTACACGCCTTTTTTAGAGAATTCCATATCGTAGCGCTGAAGAAAAAGCGTTATGCATAGCAGTGGCGAAAAGGGCTATAAGATATTAGAACCACATCAGTATTTTCGATTAGTAAATCATTACCAAGTATCTATCACATTAAATACTCGCTGCAAGCTTTAACCGCTCATCAGAACTCGCTTCACCCATGGCCCCACCTAAGATAAGACAGACAAGTTCGATCTTTTAAAATATAAGATGGCCGACCTTTTTTGCCGCCAAATATGACAAATGGTCATTGACTCGTGATTAGGGCATGCAATTATCCGCCTCATTTTACTATCCGGATATTTCGGATACTTCCAGTTCACTATCCGAATAAATCCGGATAATATGGATAATTCGGATACCCCCTTAGAAATGGGTAAATCAATCAGTCAACTTAAAAATGGGACTTTAATTAACATTTTTAAACACGCACGCTAAGTGCCTCAACCATTTATAATTAAGAGACGGCATCCACCCTCAATAGTCACCCCGCACGACGCCCAACGAAATGCTCAACAGACAGATCTCAAAGTCTCAAACTCGCGACACACGCCAATTTAATACAGTTAGTATTAAAGAGGCCATTGAGCAGAATAAAGGCTCTAAAGTGTTCGCAAGAGATCTGTCTGTTGGGCAGAGCCAACTGACGAAGCTGAAGACTGAGGGTGGCAGAATCATCACATCAAACATGTCGGCTAACCCGACACTATACTGAAGATATCCCGGACGTCAGCCTGTACGAGATTAGAATGGCTCTCAAACAACTCAAGAACAACAAGGCGCCAGGTGATGATGGAATTACAACTGAACTTCTGAAGGTACACCGATCCTTAGGGCCCTTCAGAAACTATTTAATTCCGTCATACTCAAAGGCCGGACGCCGCAAGCATGGCACAGAAGTGTGGTGGTGCTCTTCTTCAAAATGGGAGATAATTCCCTATTCAAGAATTACAGACCCATCACACTGCTGAGCCATGTTTACAAGTTGTTCTCGAGAGTCATTACAAACCGTCTCGCACGCAGGTTTGACGACTTCCAGCCTCTCGAACAATCCAGTTTCCGAAAAGGCTTTAGCACCATAGACCACATACACACGCGGCGACAAGTTATACAGAAGACGGAGGAGTATAACCAGCCATTATGCTTAGCGTTTGTCGACTATGAGAAAGCCTTTGATTCGATTGAAACCTGGGCCGTGCTGAAGGTGCCAAATCGACTACCGGTATATTGAGGTGTTAAAGTGTTTGTATGAGAACGCCACCATTTTGGTCCGTCTCCAGGACCAAAACTCGAAACCTATCCAATTGTAGCGAGGCGTGAGACAGGGAGACGTGATATATCCGAAACTGTTCACCGCTGCACTGGAAGACGTCTTCAAACTTCTGGACTGGAACGGATTTGGCATCAATGTCAATGGCGAGTACATCACTCACCTTCGATTTGCCGATGATATAGTAGTCATGGCTGAGACCTTGGAAGACCTCAGTACAATGCTCGATGACCTCAGCAGTCTCTCAACAAGTGAGTCTAAAAATGAACATGGATAAGACGAAAATCATATCGAATGTCAATGTTGCACCCACTCAAGTAAAGGTTGGGAATTCTGCACTCGAAGTTGTAGAGTACTATATTTACCTAGGACAGACCATCCAACTAGGTAGGTCCAACTTCGAGAAAGAGGTCAATCGTCGAATCCAACTCTGCTGGGCAGCGTTCGAGAAGCTACATAATATCTTCTAGTCTCAAATACAGCAATGTCTCAAGTCGAAAGTCTTCAACCAGTGTGTGTTGCCAGTGATAACTTACGGAGCAGAGACGTGGTCGCTTACGATGGGTCTCATCAGAAGGCTCAAGGTCACCCAAAGAGCAATGGCTATGCTCGGAGTTTCCCTGCGAGATCGAATCGGAAATGAAGAGATCCGCAGGCGAACCAAAATAACCGACATAGCCCGAAGAAAGTGGGCGGGGCACATCGCTCGTAGAACCGACGGCCGCTGGGGCAGAAGGGTTCTCGAGTGGCGAACCGGAAGACTCAGCGTGGGCAGGCCCCCCACAAGATGGACTGATGAACTTGTGAGGGTCGCGGGAAACCGCTGGATGCGGGTAGCGCAAGACCGGCCATCGTGGAGATCCTTAGGGGAGGCTTTTGTCCAGCAGTGGACGTCTTTCAGCTGACATGATGACGATGTAAAATGTTGTAATATTTGAGTGATTTTGATGTAATCCAATTAAAATTTAGTATGCTATATTAATAAAGTAACTATTCGTTTTATTCGTTTTATCCGGATAGTAAATCGAATAATATTCGAATATTAAAATCGACGGATATCCGGATAATTCGGATATCCGAATATCCGGATAGCATGCCCTACTCGTGATTTAGTTTGGATTACTTTATGATATAATACATATGGTATTGCGTATTAAAATTAATATACAGTTTAAAACGGACAGTGTTCTAGGACTGTTTGACTTGATGCCCAAGGTTGCCTTCTACCATCGCACCTCTTGCCATCGACGGGGAGTTCATCACACACTGGAATCTTTTTTTTTTTTTACTATGTTATAGGCCGTGGTCATGATGTGGCCGATGGTGGTAGGCACACAACGCCTAGAAAGGAACTGGCTTTCAAGTGCAGCTGTCGGAACACACCGAAAGGTGCTTGGCGACAGATTTTCAACTTACCTAAACCTAAATAAAAGTGTGATCTATATAATATTATAAATACAATAAATGGATGTATTTATTGTAAGATTTGTAATTTTCTAGTGAGTTGCGGGGTTTTTTTTTTAATCTATCTATCTATACTAATAATAAAGCTGAAGAGTTTGTTTGTTTGAACGCGGTAATCTCCGGAGTTACTGGTCCGATTCGAAAAAATCTTTCACTAATAGGAAGCTACATTATCCCCGAAGGTTATAGGCTACTAGTTAATAATATTAGTTATCATTGCGTTGACTTTGAACTGATTTTGTACAGCAGACAGACCGACAACGGAGGCTTAGTAATAGGGTTCCGTTGGCACCCATTGGTAGGTATCCTAAGATTAATTTGCCGAATGTATGTAAGCGCCATCACTTCAGAACGGCTGCACCTATTTGGCTAATTCTTTTTTGTTACTTTATATAATTGTTTGGAGAAGGTTTGTATGAAAGAAAATTAATGGAAAATCTACCAGAAGAATCGAAAGTTTGGTATTTTGGTATGAAATTCGGGCAAACACCCGGCATGAACAGCTTAAAGTATAATAATCCTTACGATATAATATGTCGATAGACGACTAGCAAGGCGGTCGTTATCACCGCTGATATCGGCTCAAGGACCCCACCCTAATCAGTAAGTACTCAGTATTATGTAGGTATTTTGTATGTTTTATATATAGGTACTTTAATTCTATTGCTGGTCGACCGTAAAATTATGCAATTGGAGCATTGTACCGTATGCTAAATCGCCGTCGATTAGGGTTGTCACTGGTGGGTGACATAAAGAAAGGAGAAGAAACATATTTTTTTTAGACACAAGCAAAAAACACCTTAGAAAACACAACAATTGAGATTTGAGATGCACAATTTCTAATCTAAAACAGACAACAAACAGAGATGACATCTTCTCGTTTAAATAAGGCTCGTAATCCTAATATTATAAACATTCCGCTCCGCGATTTCATCCTATTTTACCCCTTTAGGGGTTGAATTTTCAAAAATCCTTTCTTAGCGGAAGCCTGGTAATATCTATCTGTACGCCAAATTTCAGCCCGATCCGTCCAGTGGTTTGGGCTGTACGTTGGCAGATCAGTAAGTCAGCCATGCTTTCCTTTTATATTTTAGAAGATAAGAATACGAAAACGAAAGAACAGTGTCACTAGGGATGATTCTAATGATTCTTACGATAGCCCGTAGAAACATAAACACCATCAACATATAAAAAAATAAAACTCTATTTCAGTTTTGACAACCCTAATAGTAATTGCAAAACAATTCAGTATAAATGTTAAAATGCACTCAAACTGCATCTAGCGAATATTGGTGGAACTAAACAGTTTTTATGGGTTCTGCCGATAGAACAAGGGTTTCTTTTTAATTAAACATTCTGAGACGATCGACGAGCCAATTGGCGTTAGGTTATGCCATTTGGCGTGAGTTTTGTCAGTGACAAAATTAAGGAACTTTGACTTGCATTAATTCTAAAAATACTGGTTCAAATTCAATGTAATTTGGAAATATATCTGGGTGAATATATGCTATTTGAATTCCAATGGTTCATAGACAAAATTTATGTTAAACTTATTATATTATTGTTTCTGTATGCTTAAACAATAAAGAATATGGTCTTTTATTTGGCCCACATAGTGTATTCACGATAATTGTTTAAGTTAAGGCATTAATAGTCTAAAATAGTTATAAATGTATACTCCTCTGGCCTCCCCCATTACTAGATTATAGTGATTTTATAGCCAGATACTTTAAATACGTATGCCATTATGTTTTTTTTAAATATAATCATATGCTTTTATAAACATTAAAACATATTTTATCAAAATACACTGTAAAAATATTTATTAATATAACAAAAAAATAACTTATTTCCATCTCATGTTACAATAATGTCACTTCATCTGGCGAAACTCAAAGAAGTAAAATTTGACTTAAAACCGCATAGGTATGTTTTTGTCCTTGAACTACGCGCGTACGACGGTGTGAAGTTAGAAGCAAGCTAACGACGTTGAGCAAAACTCCAATAATATGGCGTCAGTTTGCGATTCGCTGTAGGAAAGCGTGTTTGTGCCAGTCGTCGGAGTATTTACTCTGGTAAGTCTATGTTTTTGTATTTTATCGTTACGAAATTGCATACTTGCACAATGCAATGTTTATTGTGCGTAGATGTCATGTATTACATTAAACTGTGGTCAGAAAAGCGAGTGATGTTGTTTTTGTAGGTTATGTGTGGTTTTGTCACTTCTCTGGCGTCACTTCTCTGGCAGATTTCATGCCAGATGAAATACATAAGCGCCAGAGAAGTGACGATTTTTTATTTTCGTTAATATTTAATGTTTTAAGGCTTCATTTCATTTGTTCTAGATACTCGAATATAACCAGACATCATGGCGAATGTTAAAAAGAAACAAACAAGGGAAGAGAGGTTAAAAAAATTTAAGCCTTAACAAACCATTAATATTAAAAATAAGGTTGCATTTAGAAACTGTAACGACTGAATGTATCTTGTATATTAAAAAATATTCAAATATATATTGTTTAATTTAATATTAGTCCCCTTTCTTAGCTAATAATCAATGGCCTGTCACTTCCCTGCCTTAATTTGTCACTACTCTGCCAATAGTGTCACTCCCCTGGTAACACATTTTCCTCTGGTGCTTATAAAATTAAAAAAAGTGGAAAAATCTTCTGGCCCTCATCATTACAAATTACAAAATAATGTCAAATAGAGAAATAATCAAAATTGAATGGAACAGATTACATTTTCTTCAGGGACACAAAAAAATCAAATAGCATATATTCACCCATCTAGCTATGTAATTGGTCTCTTGGTAACTAAAAATTAGGGCTTCTAGTTTTTTCCACAACAAAGTGACAGGGGAGTCGAAAAGAGTTCCGGCAATTGCACTTGAGAGCCAGTTGCCTTCTTGGCTTTGTAACATGTCGGCAACACCAGAGGTATTGCAAATGGCGATGGGCGATGCTAACCAATTACCATCAGATGGACTACCGCCTTTCCTTCTGACATAAAAAGAGCCTAGATTGGTTTTTATAGGCGGTATATAAAGTCCGGCTCTGTAAGAATATCCCAGGATATCGTCATACGTTCAGAATTGTGCGTTATAATTTAGCACCTGATTAAATAAGAATGGATACATGCTAAGAACACATAGGTGCCTATATGACCAAATGTATGTATGTCAGTCATTCTCCATCAAGGTCAGTAGGTACGTCAGTCTTAGTCACGTTTACAAATTTAACACCTTTTTTTTGTCACAAATCGAAGAACAATTGCAGAATCTATATATCTTTTACTAATAATAAAGCTGAAGAGTTTGTTTGTACGCGCTAATCTCCGGAATTACTGGTCCGATTTGAAACATTCTTTCACTAATGTGGAAGCTACATTATCCCCGAAGGTTATCGGTTACTTTTTATACCGGGAACGCGAGTAAAGCTGCGGGGAACGCTAGTTAATAATAAAGCTGAAGAGTTTGTTTGAACGCCCTAATCTCCGGAGTTACTAGTTCGATTTGAAAGATTATTTCACTAATAGGAAGCTACGTTATCCCCGAAGGTTATCGGTTACTTTTTATACCGGGAACGCGAGTGAAACCGCAGGGAACAGCTAGTATAAGAATTATTACTAATTTATTGTTATACTGGCTGTTCCTCGCGGTTCCACTCGCGTAAAAAGTTATGCGTGACCTAATTGAGAACCTCCTTCTTTTTTTCAAAGGAGGTTAAAAAAGAGTAACCCCTTTCCAAAAAATCAAGTTTTTTTATATTTCAAAATCTGGCTACCAGCCAACGCAATCAACGCACCTAATCTGTCAACATCACACAAAACCCGTATTTTCTATTTATGGCCTTTTCGGTTATGTTTTTTTACTTCAACAGATGAAGTAATACGAGCATATTAGACTTTCGGGGAATTTTGAACAATGTGATGATGAAAGATCCAAAATTGGAGTAAATGATGAAACCTATGATGTTTATCTTAGTATTGGAAAGTAACATAACTTTTTGAGGCATAGAGCTGTGGTACTATTTAGTGGGGGGGGGGGGGAGTCAACTAGTGTCCTACTATCCTGCGAGTGAAACCGCGGGACGGAAGTTAGTGATATATAACGAAAACATAAGATTCGGCCTGTCTGTTTGTCCTGGCTGGACTGATTTCACTGGCAGATAGCTTACGTTATAAGAAGTAACTTAGGCTTACTTTTATTTTAGAAAAGAATTTAGGGTTCCGAGCAAAAAATAATATTCCAAGCCGAGAGCTTTCCGCCACCTCATCGCATGCTGAGACAATCTGGCACCATTCCAATTCACATCGTAATCCTCAAAATCGTTATACATGTGATGTAAGGTAAATAAACACTGTGACGTCATTGAGTTTCCTCTACATTTTAGCTCTATGATTGAGTTATCATGGTCAGTTTATAATAACTAGTTTCCGCCCCGCGGTTTCACCCGCGCTCCCGAGGATCTTATGTTTTCCCGGGATTAAAGTATCCTATGTGTTAATCCAGGTTAAACTATGTTCCAAATTTCATCCAAATCCGTTCATTAGTTTTTGCGTGAAAGAGTAACAAACATACATCCATACTCACAAACTTTCGCTTTTAATATTCGTTGCTCTTTCACGTAAAAACTAATTAACGAATTTGGATGAAACTCGGCACATCATACCCTGGAATAACCTGGATTAACACATAGGATACTTTTTATCCCGGGTAAACATGAGATACATCTGGAACGCGAGTGAAACAGGCGGAAGCTAGTTAATAATAAACTACAAATGAAACATACATTATGTAAAAATAAATGGCGTCACACCTAGGCGCTCGGACCACTCGTGTCATTTCTATAATGCTTCCCTTCTGCACATCAATATCTAATTGAATTCCGTATAAAAATTTCTCGTCTCCGTATAAAAATCGTACCGGCCGGCAACGCGACCTTTTGCAGACGTCTGTTACAATGATTACAACGTTCGGAGGGAGCGACCTTGACATTTGGGGGGTTGAGCGTTACGACGCCGACGTAGGGTTGCCACGTACAATAGGGTGGTTTCCTAACATATCAAATTAACTACTTTTTAATAAAATGAAATGTTTAAACTATCGTATAAATGGGATTTTGTATGAAATACTGCACTATGACGTCATAGTTTCACAGCATCAAATGATCTACTCTTAGTGGATCTACTGGTAATTAAAAATCATAAAAAGCATTAAATGTACAACATATTGGATGTTTCCACGTGTTTTTAGATGTTTTATGCATTGGTTAGTGTTTGGTCGTTTATTTTTGACACTGTCAAATAGGCTACTATTTAAAGGATTCCCAGCTGGAACAAATTGCGTGCGCATTTACACATTTTTCTTTAATTTTTGATGTTTGAAAGGGATTTCGTCATTTGTTCTCAATTTGGATGAGTTTCGCAACACATAAGATATACTGTGCACCTTCAAGGCTAGAGTGAATAGGCATTATTTACATTCTTATTTTTTTTTCTGTAACTTTGAAATATTGTAATTTTGTTTTTGTTTTTTTAGGCTATTTGTGTCGGATGGTGCGTTAAAAATAAAATGTTTCTTTCTTTCTTTCATTCTTTAGATTATCCTTCTCGTAAGCCCGTGTCAAAATAAAAAATATTTACGGTATTATCTATATATTTTTATGTGTCATGTTTTACCTACACACTTCCTTCTCCTATGTCTATATGATCCACCTTATTTTTTTTTGATCTTCATAACCTTAAAAGAACAGACGTCTTCGCCTATCTTTCTCCAATTTGACAACCCTACTTACTACATAAGGGGGTCCAACATGCATCGTCACAGCCGCTCGCTAGGCATGTGCGCACTAGTTCAGTGCAACGCCACACGATGTATCGATCAAAGCATTTTGCGCTTCTTACAAACCCTTACAGCCAAGACAAGCGATGCAAAAAGTTTTATAGCACTTAGGTAATACAATCTATTTTCGAATGACACTAAAGCATTTGCTCTTTTAAATAGGATATTTGACAGTGTGAAAAATAAATTATCAAACACTAACCAGCATACGTATACGTCACATAGACGCTTAAAATTTACGTAAAAAATTTAAAGAAACCCCCGAAACTCACTAGAAAATTGGTGATAATTTTCAAACAACACTCTCGAAGTCACCTTTCAAACAAAAAAATCTAAATCAAAATCGGTCCATCCGTTCAGGAGCTATGAGGCCAAAATGGGGACCAGCCTTATTTAGTAACATCAGCTTTCTAGTTCAGAATCTGTAAACGACATGTCGCAATCGATAGGCAACTAAGTAAATAATTCAAGTATTTTCTAAATAAAGACATTGCATTTCAAATTCAATTTTCACTCGCTCAATGCCTGCAATACCCCTGTCTACAGTTAAAATGGCAGCTGCATTTTGAAACTTCAATTAAAAACGGTTCAGACTTTTTGCTAGTTTGCAAAATATAGCACGAGTCCTTTGATAGTAGCCACAGATACTGTAGCGACCTCTGCTCAGCTACATAGTTCACACACCGACGGATAGATGGCGCTGCAATATCTACATACAACCTACATCGCGCTTGTGGAGTTTGTACGCGCATTCGCATATATACAGGATTCCAACACCAACAGTCGGACCACGGTCCCCAGGCATGATGACCCAGCCTGGCGGAAGATCTTCCCTTTCAATGGAGGAATCATCCATCTTGTTCTTTCATAATACGAAAATGAGCCTTATCCCTTTGCAATAAAATTCATCTTTTTAATCTATGATTATGTAGAATCCAATGATTACAATGTCTAAGTCAATTAGTTGGCTTCTGGTGTATCCCAGTAAAAACCAGTTCCCTTTGTGAGCTTACCATCAGATCCTGATTTTTTACTGGAGGAGTTAAGGCAGGGTTACTAGTAGTTACTAGAATAGAAGAGAAACCCTCAAACACCGTGAAGTCCTTACTCTTGGCACCAGACACACGTAAACCGTCACGGCCATATTTCTATTACGACTTGGGTTACTACAGAATATTCTAAACTTTACAGTTATTTTCACACGCATAATCGTTATTCTGGTAAGGAACGTGCGATATCGAGATATTTAAGATACGAGAATGAAACGATATGAATTTAAACAGATTGAATACCTTAAAAAATCTACAATAAAAGTGATGTAATTTTACATGCGTGAGATCGAATCAGAAATGATGAGATCCGGAGGTGAAACAAAGTAACCGACATAGGCCGAAGAATTGCCAAACTGAAATGGCAGTGTTCGGGGCACATCGCTCGTAGAACAGCCGCTGGAGCAGAAATGTTCTTGAGCGGTGACCACGAACCGGAAGACGCAGCGTGGGCAGGCCCCCCAAGGTGGATCGACAATCTTGTCAGGGTCAGGCGAAAAGGCTGGATTCGGGTAGCGCAAGTCTGACCATAGGGGAGGACCTTGGGGTAGGCCTTTGTCCAGCAATGGACGTCTTTCTACTGATGATGATGATGACGATGAATTTTACATCCATTAAGACCCTGCCTCACAGATAGCCGATAAGTGCCTGATAACTTATCTGGTAGAAAACTTTACAGGTTGTTCTGTTCATTTTGAAATAATGATAGATATTGCACTTATTTGTTAGGATAAGCTATTAGGAACTTATTACCTGTGAGATAAGTCCTAATTTTGGTTTTATGTATTACTAGTGTAGTGAGGCTAATTTCAAGTTTAACCTCTCCAGCTACATGGAACACAAGAAGAATAAAGAATTAATTCAGAATTATTTCGCAGCAGTATAAAAACAGCTTAGAAATTCAGATGAATATAAAACACCAAAGCAAAAAACCTAACATTGCGTTTTACTTTTACGAATGGTAAAAGTTCTTTTACTTTTCGATATCGAAACGTTATGAACGCGCTTATGGATCTTTACTGAATAAGCAGCCACACCAAGGCTGGATTGTACGAGTTATTTCGTGTGTAATAATCTAATTGTTACCAGACTCATCGTTAGTAACATTTCAGTGTTAAAAAGACCATTAAAATCTAATATTATCACATCTCTGGCTTAAGATTATGGTAAGCACGAACATTTTACTTAAAAAAAACAATTAAAATCCAATTAGAGCGAAGTAAATTTTCACAACTGAAACGAATCACTTTCAAAAAAAGAAATTAAAATATGTTGCTTTCAACCGACTTAAAACATATATAATCAAAAATCTATTACGGTATAAACCACTTATAAACATAGGAAATATAGTCAAAATTGAAAATACTTATAAACGACGAACTAACAACTATGAGACACTAGCTTCCGCCCCGCGATTTCACCCGCGTTCCCGTGATATCTTATGTTTTCCCGGGATAAAAAGTAGCCTATATGTTATTCCAGGGTATGATCTATCTATGTGCCAAGTTTCATCCAAATCCTTTCAGTAGTTTTTCCGTGAAAGAGTAACAAACATCGATACTCACAAACTTTCGCAATTATAATATTAGTAGAATTATCAAACTATGCTTGCATGTTTATGCACTTTCAATCATTCATTCGTATTTTAATAATTCAAAAACACTCAAGTTCATGTTAAAAAATCAATAGTGTGCTAACATAAAACGTAGCATTTGTAACATTATGTGAAAATGAATGATCGGGAATAACCACTTGGCTAAGATCCAGAATAATCAATTGATGTTGCCTTTTAAAAAAAAAACTCAAATACGTGTGACAGAGAAGTTGACACGGGGTTCGACTGTCTTGGAATGATCTATTAGAAGGGAAGACAAACTATACTAATATTATAAAGAGACAAAGTACCAATCCGAAACTGAAAATCTTTGCGTTAACTAACCCGTTTTTTGAGAAAGGATCATCATCATATCAGCTGAAAGACGTCCACGGCTGGACAAAGGCCTCCCCCGAGGATCTCCTAACAAGATCGTCGGTCCACCTTGTGGGGACCCATTTGAGAAACCATGCTTCGTATCAAATCGAATGAAACCGTGGGAAACTGCTAGTAGATTAAAACCCTAACGCTATCAAATTCATAAAATTGGGACGCCTACGATGGACCGTAACTTTGACGAAGCTGAGCATAACATATACCGGTAAATAACCCTGATAACCGTAGAAGACCAAAGCTCAGATAGTTGGATGGTGTCGAACAAGGACTTGAAAGACGCTGAGAGAACTGTCAATACGAAGTCACTCGACCAGTCCAAGAGTCATACAGTGCTGAAAATCATTCAATGGTGATAAAAGGCTATATGCAGAACATGCATTGTAATACCAATACATAGTTTAGCAGACGTAGAAAGGAATGAGAGCAATGGACCCTTCCAAGCAATTGAACTGGCAATAATGTCTACAGCAGATAAGCGTATCATGGTATCTGAAGCCAAGATTGTCTGGGTGATTGAGCACTGTGGAAAATGTATCAGTAATATAGTGGAGAGCACTAGATTGCTTTAGGAGAAGACTAGAACTGAAGCAAATTGAAAAAGTCTTGTAGGGCTGAACAAGCACTTACTTCGTCTTGTAAAAGTCTCACAGGTTAGATCCGATTGTAGATCAACGGAGAATGTTAAATATCTAAATATCTCAGGGAAACTATTTGTTTAAACTAAATGAGAGACTTACGCCAACCTACAACAAGACTACATAATTTCTGAATCATCAGATAAACGAGCATTACCTATACCAAATCTCGTCAAAAACATTAACGAATCCACAAGGTTGTAGCGACCTGACCGAACTAGATGTTATACCGGGAGATTAATCACATAATAATGCCATTTGGAATTCGGCCAAGTGTGTACCTACGTCACCTAATGTCAACGCCTCCGTTGCTTGTGGATCTTCATGACCATCGTTGTTTATTTTGGTCTGGTTTCTTTGTCTACAGTATTTTTTTTTGAAGCAGTCATTATTGGGAACGCTTAACACAGATGACAAGCATGTTTGCTGAAGCCAATCTGCTTGAACATGGCAAAGTTGAGCTATCAAGTGTAGAGCAGTAGTGGTGTTCAGTGCAGGAATCCTATCTCCTAAAGAACGGCAATTGTCAAGGAGTGGAAAACGAAATTAAATGCAATCGAAAGTGTTATGAGACGAATTGGCACGATGTTGCATCATCTTGTTTGTCGGTTAGAGAACTTATTTAATGGTAGATCGCGTACCAATCAATACGGGATCTCCTATTAAATACAAGAAATATCAACTGCGAAGGAAGGTAGTCCAGATGCGCAATGCGTAAGGGTCATCTTAACGAGACCGAATGGCGCCATGTTGCATCATCCGTTAAGGTAGATTTATAGACTTGTGATTGCGTGTTTACATTTATGTCTTTACGCTCGTCGTCACTTCTTACAGTTTGATCCCATTCTTATGTAAAACGAGGACTTAATTGCGAAGCAAGAAAAATAATATCTGTTTTAGAAACAATCTTGGGAATTTTGGCAGCATTCATGTGTGAGGATGAGTATGAGATATTTGGAGATTTGTATTTGTTGGCTTCGATGAGACCCAACAAGAATGTATCTTTGACCAGCTTCGAGTTAACAAAGGCCTCTTAATCTTATACTTGGACAGAGTGATCTAATTACTGTAATCCCCGTTGTTCAAATGTTGAGTATTGGCCAGGGCCTATATCAGTCCTAAAATCAGTTATTTTGAGCCCGCCTTGGTAGAGTTATGGGCTTCAAGTTTTACTTTTGAAAGTTATATTCGCTCGACAGACGTTTTTCCCAAAGTACAGCCGAACGCCTCACAAAGATTAGAAGAAAACTGCTTTCGATTACGAACAATGCCCGAAAAATCTTTAACAACTTCGTTTTTGGAGTAAAAGAATTCAATGAGGCTTTTTAAGATTACAAGGTTACACATAAATTTACGTTTATTTATCTACAACTGCAATAAGGAGCACATATCTTATCTATGGCCATTTTTCAACACGTTTAACAATGTTCAACATTGAACATTGAGTGTAATCAGGAAGTGTGACATAAATAAATCAGATTATGCTGAAGAGACAAGATAAGAGGACACTAAAATCTGTTTTCTTTTCAAATACTGAAACAAAACCAACACATGACGGAATCTGCTGCACTATTTGAATTAAACAGATACGTCATAGACGAGAAGACACCATAGAAGGTAGAAGGAAAGAAACGACGAAGAAAGACATCTTCCATGTCTAAAGACTGCTGCATGGATCCAACGCCCCTTCATTGGAATCCTTTTCGTTGAATTCCTAGGAATCGGGAAGAAGCAACCCACAAAGGGATCTTGAACGTAGAAGAAGAAAATCTTTTATGGCATGAACCTGATTTCCAATGTCGCCTTTCCCTTGTGTCAAGAGACTGAATAGCAGGCAGTCGGTCCACCTGATGTTAAGCAGCAACCGTCCCCTATTATGTACTTAATAGTTACACCACGGGGATTGCCAAGTGTAACTACTGAAACACACTGGCATGACGACAGATTTTCAACAAGGTGGTAGACAAACAGGCGAGTATTACCAAGCTGTGTAGTATACTCAAGCTATCTGTAAGATTCGAGCTCACCACTTTCCAAATAATGGCGTCAAAAGTGATCTGAAACAATTGTCTATTTATGGGCCAAATAAGAATGAAATCAGGATCGACGGCGAATGTCATGTCATGTTCTCTCACTTCTCACGCTAACGAGCTAATGTATAAGATGCGAGGGCATGATTTACGCCACCATATGCGATTTCATTCGTCTTATTACATGAGACGATTTAAAGCAAGCTTTGTAAGACCCAGTTTTTAAGACAGCTGCGGCTCTTTCTAATATATGACGTAAGAGAGTGACAGATATATTTAAAACAAGAGTTTTACAAGATTTGCTTTAAACCGTTTCAACTAATAAAGGCGACAGAGTTCAAAAAATATTCCCCAAGAAACTAAGATCTTAAACTTCATTTGGCACTCGGCTATGAAAAGGTATATAATTCTACATCAATCTAATCAAACGACAGTCACTCGGCGATTATGAAATCCCCGTGATAAAAGCAAATGATAACCGATAGCGTTATGATAACGAGCATAACCTCAAAATTAGTCACATGGTCATGCTTTTGATTACGCGAAAATTTATTTAAGACAAGTAACTGAATGTAGTGTTCCTGCGCGTGAGTATTACAAGAAAGCGAGAGGTAAGATGTTCATCATCATATCAGCCGAAAGACTTCCACTGTTGGACAAAGGCCATGGATCTCCACGATGGCCGGTCTTGCGCTACCCGCATCCAGCGGTTTCCCGCGACCCTAAAAACATCGTCGGTCCATCTTGTGGGGGGCACGCTGCCTGCCCACGCTGCGTCTTCCGGTTCGTGGTCGCCACTCGAGAACTTTTCTGCCCCAGCGGCCGTCGGTTTTACGAGCGATGTTACACATAAAAAATAATAGGAAATATTTATCCCTATTTAATAATGAAAATCTCATTGTTTGTCTGTCTATTCAGAAACTCCTTGCTATTTCCTAATCATATTAGAATCGGCAATCAAACTGAAGTGGCACTTATGTACTCCTCAAGTACTCATGACTATGGAAATATCTATTCGTCATCAATATTTTTTTTTTGCATTAATCACGTTACATACGTCTCCATGGTAGCAAATAATGACACGGCTCGCTTGGGGGTCTAAAACGGTCGCTCGAGCAATATATATATCTCATGTCGCCATCGGCGGGGAGTCCAGCCTCACTGGAACCTAAATCGTCTCGCACTGTGCTTTTCCAAAGGATCTTCCTACTACGGACTTTCAAGTTATGGCTATGGTTTTCGCAAGAGAATACAGCATAGGGTTCTTCAAAAAGGGTGTGAATAGATTCTTGCAGGGTCGGCAACGCGCGAGTGATACCCCTGGGTGTTGCAAGCGTCTATAGGCTGCGGTAACTCCTTACCAGCAAGTGGGCTGTATGCTTTGCTAACTTCACTATCATCACTGCATAAAACAAAGTCGCGTCCCATCTGTCTGTCCCTATGTATGCTTAAATCTTTAAAACTACGCAACGGATTTTGATGCGGTTTTTTTTAATAGAGTGATTCAAGAGGATAGTTTATATGTATAATACATAAATAATATAGTAGAGAAAAGGTGAGAAAAGCCGGGCGAAGCCGGGGCGAGTCGCTAGTAGTAGTATAAAAAAAAGTCCAGTGAACATTTAATATTTTGTCACTATTGAGTACCTGCTTTACATTCTATAATTTGACACAATAATTGCTAACAACATGTTTTTTGATTAAAGCTATGGAAAATTCATTATAAGACCCTATTGACCTGAATATTTGAACGTTTCTGAATACATAATTAGCTGGCAAGCCTTAATCATGTAGATTTTGTTTTAATATGCATTTAAGGTAGATAGTCCAATTTTATAAGTTTACATAACCAAACAGGCTCTCAAGTGCTGCTCTCAAAATACTCAGAAGTCAGAGCCTAGCTCTGGTGAGTGTCGGAAATGGAGTGTGAGCTTCAAACATACGGGCCACTTGATGGTAAGCGGTTACTCGCGCATTGCCGATCCTGCGAAAATCTCTAGTATATCTAGAGTCAAGGGCGGATCAGCCAGGGCCAGAGTATTTGGCCAAGGTAGGGGGCAAATCGATTTTGTCAAAAGTTTATACATAGTAATATTGTAAAAATTCAGCAGGTCAAATAATCAACCAAAAAAATACCATGGGATGGGAATTCCAGGAGGGGGGGAGCATCTGCCCTCCCCTGCCCCATCCTCGGTACGCCCATGTATAGAGTGCTGCAAATTATATTATTTATCCTCAAGATAAAGATGAATCATAAGAATGGTTATCAATAGTTCTAACTGATAAAGATAAGAATTACTCTATAATAACTGTTATGCTCAAACTGCCTAACAGAATATTTCACTTTTAACTAGTTTGTATACTAAAATTAAACATTTCAAGAAACCCCTGAATCACATAAGAGATGATGATCATCAAACATAGATCTAGGAACATAGTTAAGAAAACTCATGAGTAAGGCACATTTCAAGCAAAAAAAAAATCTAAATTGGTTCATCCGTTCAGATGCTATGATGCCACTGACAAACACAGATACACACTACAAATTTATAACATCCCTCATTTTCATCACTTGGGGTTAAAAACATAACTTGAGTCCTATGACAGAAGCCAGCCAGAGTGATATGAAAACCAAGTTCATTGGTTTTATGACTTCCCAGGATAGAAATTACCCTATAATTAAGTAACCTTTGGAGTTAATGTGGCTTCTTACTAGCAAAAGAAATTTTCAAATCAGTCTGATAGATCCAGAGATTAGCGTAACAAACAAACTCTTGAGCTTTTTATTAGTAGATAATATTATTATATTACTTAAATATACATATTATATATTTATGTAACACTACCTACATAATATTATTATGATCTGAGCAGTTATAAAAAAACGTAACCAACAGGTGAAAGTGTTACAAAGGGCCTATTTATACCTACCTACTTGTAGGTACTTAAGTATTTATCTCCTTTTTATAAAAAAATAATAATTAAGAGACATTCAATGAAGATTGGTTTTTGACTTTATACTTGCTTCTAGATCTAAGACAGGAGTTCAATTATCTTAATTACCTTAGAGGTTATGTCTCATGTTGGTAATAATTTACAATCCAATAAGATTGGAATAAAACAACGTCTTTAAGGTCCAAAATGGCACCACAAACACACACATAGATGTCCCAGGACACATCTTCATACCTGGCCATGTAATCACAAAATGTTTGTACTTGGCACTATGGAGACCAGATAACTGATAAGCACACTATGTGCCATTGATAAACAGTAATACCAGCTTACCATAATGTTACAAGTGCCATTGTCTATTTTGTCTCTGCCATAGGTAGGTGCTAGTACAGCACACAAAATAAATAAATATCCTTGGACATCTTTTACATATGGTTATCTGATCCCAAACTAAGCAGAGCTTGTACTATGGACAACCAGATAACTGATATCAGTAGTATATATGTAGATATTTACACCCAGACTCAGGATAAACAGACATGTTCATGCACACAAATATTTGTCCTGGATGAGAATCAAACCCACAACCTGCAGTGCAATAGGTGGTGTCTTAACTAACTCCGCAACTGAATCTAGTAGTCAATTTCAAAATACAATATCACTTTAGTCTTTAAAATTCAAGTCTACCAATACAGAATTTGAGTGGTTATTCAAAACTAACCTTTATTTCAAGCGGTTATGGATGTCTTAATGGCAAGTACATTTTGGGGGATTGCATGGATAGTAGGCCAAGAACTTACACAATTACTTGAAATAAAGCAAAACACCTAATATCTGCACAAATGTGTAAAGCTGTATAAAGATACATTGGTAAAGTACCAATTAAATAGTTCATAAATATGATGGCCAGAACCATGTAGTCATACACAATGTGCATCAAAGATAAAATAACTGTAAATAATGTAAGCCGAGATACTTTGTATTGTTCTATACTTAACCTAAAAATAGTAAACAGTAGGAGTTGTTTATTTACATCAGAACTCACCTGCCACGGGTTGACTTTTGGAATAGGTGCTTCAACAAACTTCTTGGGCTGGTCTTCAGCTGCCTGGGCTTGCTGCTCTCCTGCTGCCTGGGGCTCCGAATGCGGCTGGGGGGTCTTGTGAGCCCGCGGCGGCGCTCTGCGCTCGCGTTCCTTCCGCCCCTTGCCAGGACGACGAGCGTGGGAGATGACGGGCACGAAGCCCTCCTCCTCCTCGTCGTCCTGGAGTCGGGGTGGCGCGTCCGCCACCTCCTCCACAGCCTCTATGTTCTCTATGTTTTCCTTATTACTATCACCACCTCTAAAGTTCAGCACTGATGCGTAAGAGGGTCCTGCGCCCTCGGCGGACACGCGCGCGGCCATACCGCCGCCGCCGTCCACGTTATGTAAGCCCGGGCGCGCGCTCCGCGCCGACAGACGATCACGAGCGCGCTTCCATACCTCTCAACACGACGGCATGCTGCTCGCCTAGAGCACTAATCGAGAATGAACTCCCCGGATGGACGCGACCCGATCGAAATGTGCGAAGGTCGAATACCTCACACGCCACTCACGGGCCGTATTCACGCGCGCACCGTGTCCAAATACGCGAAATATGCGCCGAATCCTTGTGGCACACCGGACTGACCCTGGATCGCACCGTATTTACATTGAAAAAAATCACTTCCGTCGACTTGTTCCAACTATATAACGGCACTGAACGATCCTTTAACACTCTATCTATCGATGACGTGCACTTAACACTTTGAAAAACGTATTTATGAACAGAAAATCACTGAAGAACCATATTTTGTTCACAATTCACACATGTGGTCGGACGCCCAAAAAGGGATTTTTCCGCAACACACACGGAACTTGCGGAAGACTGTGACTTCTAATTTTACACGACGGACATTTTGTCGCTAGGGGGCGCTGAAACATCATTGACAGCGATCGCGTTCAAAATAATATGTGGTAAAAAGGCATTTATAAAATTAAATCCAACTCCGATCAACATATATTTAAAATAAATCAAAATTAATTAATTTGAGTAGTATATTGATAATAGATAAGAAATTAATTTCAATTTATTTCCATTTTTTCTATAAGCAACCACATGTGGTATTTATGAACGCAGCTAACAAAAGTCACATTTTCATTCTTTTGCGAAACAGCAAGCTCTCAATCGCCATAGATAATGCAATATAGTAAATTAAAGAGAAAATTTAATTAATATTAATACTTGATTCAGAATTTCCTAGGATATCAAAATTAACAATATTATTTTAGAATTATTTTAGTTTCCATTAATGTCTTATTAAAAAGAATCTATGGTTTATTAAGTTGCCATACTTAATAAAAACTTCATAAAAATTATAACATGTCCATAAAATAATTAAAATCATCGTAATCGTAAGTAATATAAAACATTTATTTTACAAAAAGGAAATACATTTTTTATTGGGGTAGGTTATATATTATAAACATCTAAAACATCTTCATAAAAAATATTCTGGACTTCAATCATAACCAAAAATCCCTTTTTACTAAAAATCTCTAATAAGAAATTTCAGGGATAGTTACTATCTGGATTAGTGGGACAATACATGCCTAAAAAGTTTCTACAATTTCTGCAATAATGATAAACATTTTTACACGATCGGAAGATATAAGGCAACGGTGCACAAATCCAGCAACAAAATAAACACAAGATAAAAGAACATAAATGAGTACAAATAGTTACTTTGCTATTTACTATTGTCATACCAGTATAACCGCATTCCGGGCATACAACGGGCATAGAAGCGAAACCGAAATTATATACTCTCGTTGGAGGGGGAGGAAGAGGATTATCAACATAAATATCAAATGCTGTAGCATAATTCGGTGGTGGAGTATGCTGAACGAAGGAAGGTGATGGTATAAACGTACCCATCAGTCTGGGTCGTCTTCTAACCGCTGATTGCCTGAGTACAAATGAATAAGAAGGTGGAGCGCTCGTTATAGAATCTGGTGGTGATAAATCACCAGATTTATCAATATTACTTGCCATTTGAGCACGATTTGGCGGCAGTTGAGATTTCAAATGATTAAGAAAAGCGAAACTTATTGAATTTTCGTTTAATTTCGATAAAGCTTGTAGAAACAATGATTGAGGTTGTTCGTTTAAGTTCAGCGATATTGGTGAAGGCAAGTTTGAAAATCGGGGTTGAGAAGTGATTGGTGATTGAAAAGAAGATCTAAGAAGTAATAAGGGGATTGATGAATTAGCACCATTAGCAAGACTGTCATTTATACGGGAAATTGTATATGGTAGACTAAAAGGCTTTGGTGGGCCGGAAGTAGTAGGTCTTGCCTCGTCAAAAATTTGGGCAGTAATTTCACTGGGTGTGCTGGATCGATAAATTGTACATGGTAGACTAAACGGCTTAGGTGCTTCGGGTGTATTAGATTTTGCGTCGTCAAAAATATGTGAAGTGATTTCACTTGACGTGCCGGATTTATTATCCTGAGGTTTCGTAGTTTGGGTAGCAGATTCTGGTTCCTCTTTCCTAACATGAGTGCATTCAGGAGCATTTTGCTCCATTGTTTCTGATAAAATGTTATGCAGATATTTTATTTTTCATATAGTTTAATTATTATTAATATTTTTCTTGAAGGTAGTGTTGGTGTACTGTACTGAACAAGTACATAAAACTTCGTTCTCTCAAATATTCTAATAAATTAATTTGTATGAAACTGTATACAAAATGTTTTATTTATTACAAAATAAAAAATATGCATAAAATATGGCTAAACCTTTTATGAAACGTCAATCTTGCGTCAGTCGTCATTGGAACGCAACGTCAGAGTCACAACATATTCTATATGATCTGTGGTCAGAGTTTGGTCAGAGTCAAGTCAATCATATAAAATGTTGCCAAGATGAACCCATATGGCACGCACTGTAAAAAATGTAGAGCCAACTCTACGAGCCCTCACTACATAGCTTGGCCGTTTCGTTACTACAAGAACTGTATATCAGTGTTTATATCCTCTTTGTGTATATCAGTAAATTAATGAACAGTGACTAAATTCATCTTATGCCCATGTGACGGTAGTGAAACGGCTTATTCTACTATTCCCAGAATATTTATTATTAATTTCTTCTACTTGGTAGTAATCAAAGATATTTTATAAGAATGAAATTTCTTTGCTAGTAATATTGATTGTAATAAAATAAATCTACTTTCAACAATTTTTATTCAAATTAGAACACAGTATAAAAAATAAATAGTAGTATAAAACTCCGTGTATAAAACTCCGTGTATAAAACTTATGTCTATGATAACCTCTACCTGCCCTACCATGGCCCATGCCCGTATATAAAAAAAACGTGAATGTCTATAGTTCAGTCATTTTACAACTTTTAATGTGCCATTTTGAGACAATCATTTAAATTTAATGTTTTGACATATTTTTAATTCAAAATTATTATTGTTTCTATTTCTAATGCAATGGTACATAGTTAATATTGTTGTGATAAAATAAAATAATTAATTAAACATTAAAAGACTAATTTAATAAATTATTTTTGGAAGTGGCAACTGCCCTTAGATACTGTCAAAGAAAATATTTTTGACATTTTAATTTCCGGTCTTTTCACTCCTCCGTGGCATGGCGGATGGTCATTACCGCCGCCTATAGTGTGTTTTTGGAGGAATAACCTCGCTAATTTAGCGAAATGGTAAGTTTATATCGAAATGAGGTGCATAAACTATCAATATTATGTAAAGTGCATCGATTCATCTAAGTGCAAGTGATTACTATCATCATAGTTTGGCTCTTTGTACAAACACGTGTTTGATTTTTATTTTGTTGAAATAACAACTTGTTTCGAGAAATCAGTAAGTTTTCATCGCATTGCAGCATGTAAAAGTACTTTCCGTACAATTTTATGCAGTTTTATTTACTCCAATGTGATATTTGTAGGTTATTTTGCATGTTAAATCTTCACGCTCACTTGTAAACTGTTTCTCGAAAACTTAATTAGTACCTAAACAAATGCTCTAAATAGCTTCAGGAATGGTGAGGGATCTTTAAATATCCTCACTAAAGTAATCTAACTGTATTTGTGACGTCCCGTCATGGTTTATTTGCGTAAGGATATTTTTGAGGTTAGAATCTCAGGAAATGCCAGCACTCCCTCCTTTGTTTCTCTCGATGAACACATAAATATTCTTGTAACACCGAGTTTTGAATGTAATAAAACGTTATATATTAGTCTAATGTGATTTCAGACTTGTGAAATTGTATAAACAACTCCGAAATCTCTAATAAGCTTTGATGGGCCTGCAAGGATATGGCTTAGGTTCTGGTCTGGTCGATTATTAGGTACTGATCCAATTCGATAAATTCTTTCACTAATAGGAAGCTACAATATTCCCAAAGGTTATAGACTTATTGGCTACTTTGAATCCCGGGAACGTGGCTGAAACTGCAAGGTGGAAGCTAGTTATAAAATAACTCTTGCCGTAAAAACTTGTGTTTATTTTGTACATTTAAACCCCAAACTCTTCCTGGTTGAACTCTATAGTCTTTCAGGTACTTGACGGGGGATATTAATCATTAAGTTCCCTTAGGAAACACTTCAGGTTCTATACTTGTAGTGTGTCGACATGAGGAATACAATTCGAACCACAAGCCTAAGGCTATTTATTTATATTCATACTAACTCAAGTAAAGAGAAAAGACAAAAAAGGAACAAAGGTGCAAACGGACTGCTTTTTTCTAATAGAAATTACTTCCAGCAGCCCTGCTACTGGAAAGTTTGGTAGATATGTAGACACAGTGTGTAATATAAGAAAGAAATACATACTTGAAATAGATAGAACTACTTCAAACTAGTTACATAAAAGTAAATAAACAACATAAATATTATAACATAATATATAAATGGATAATCATGGTAACTAAGATAAAATGTCCCTTTTTATTTATCTAAATTATGTATAATTCTAAAATAGAACTGTCTCTTCAAGTAGGTATTGCAGGATCTACATGAAGATACAGTATGGAACTGAAAAAATATATCATAAATGTGCCAAACACTACCTATCTTTTCTTAGGGCACTACCTACCTTTTCTCGAAGTGCTTCGTTTTTCTTTAATTAATTTTACAATAATATGATCATATTTGATTACAACCAAAATCTAACTATATTTAAACTAGCACTTTGAGTTGAAAAACCTTTCTTATCCTAAAAATCACTTCACTATCTAAAAATCTATGGTATCTCTTGCAGAGTTTATCCGTAGCCCGACCTTTAGTGTCGGTGTACTCTGAGAAGAGTGAAACGGTGCAGGGTGCCTCCCTGCCCCTCCCCTTCGTGTTCAAGGCGCCCATCCGCCCTGACTTGGTCAACGATGTCCACGTGTCAATGTCCAAGAATGCACGACAGCCGTACTGCGTCAGCAAGGAAGCTGGTATGTATATTGTTCTTATTTCAAGATTTTCATGTAATTAGGGATTGGAAGTTTCCCATCCATCACGTCAGGGTCACCACTATGTAGGAACAAGATGCATGATTGCTCCATTGATGAGGGAAGATCTTCCGCCAGGCTGGGTCATCGTGCCTAGATGCTGTCCAACTGATGATGTGCCAAATTGTAGTTTATTAGGTACAATGTGGCCACTGATCGCATACAATTCCCTATTTGAGAAACTGATTACATGGATCTTTCACAAAAAGCATTAAGTATTTTTTAGCGATTCCGATGATGTAGGATGAGAATTTTCTGAGATTATCACATACTAAACATATTTACTCAACGGCCACATATTTATTTATTAATACTCAGTTCAATATAAACTTAATGTTTTACATTTTGCACTAAATGTCCACATTCATGGAGCCTGTTGCGCTGCTGAGTGTCACTGCGGATTAGTGCTACATCGACGTATCGACAAGGCGTTCCGGACTCGCTCACGTAGCGGGGACGGGTGCATAGTTGATACTACAAGTTTTCTTAGTATTAAAAACTATCTATTTGACAGGCCAGCTAGCGCAGTTGGTTAAGACACCACTTATCGCACCGAAAAGTCGTGGGTTCGATTCCCAACATGTCTGTTTGTTTTGAGTCTGGGTGTAATTATCTACATAGGTATGTATTTATCAAAAAAGAGTTATCTGGTTTCCATAGCCTTGCTTAATTTGTGATCAGAAAAATATAAACTATGTGTCAAAAATGTCACAGGATCTATTTGCTATGAAAATTTATGAAATTTTCTATATGGGATATTTACAATAAAGGCGTAAAAAGATCTCTTCAAGGTCGGCAACACGTTGGCAATCCCCTGGTATTGCAAATATTTATAGGCGGCGATTACCACTTTCCATCAGGTGTATCTTCTGCCCACTTGTCAAACTGTTGACATAAAACGAACAAACAAATTCGACAAGCCAGTTGGCACCAACACCAACTATCACACAGCTGGTCATGTGTTCGATTCCCATCCAGGACAAACATTTGTGTGCATGAACATGTCTGTTTATCCTGTGTCTGGGGTATCTATATAAGTATGTATTTACAAACAAAAATAGTAGTGTATGTATGTATCAGTTATCTGGTTGTCCATAGTACAAGCTCTGCTTAGTTTGGGATCAGATAGCCGTGTGTGAACAATGTCCCAGGATATTTAATTAAAAAAAAAACAATAAAATCTTCAGCATCATTTCTCTTTACCAGGTCACCAAACCAGTGCCGAGTCATGGGGTACCGGTCGTGCTGTAGCCCGTATCCCCCGTGTGCGTGGTGGTGGTACCCACAGGTTAGTATCCTATTGATCTTGGTTTAATTCTAGGTACCTTTCTACCATGTGACATCAGGACTGCTTGCTAGGGGGCCATTCATTAATAAAATAACTATATAAATAGCCTATAACCTTTGGAGATACTGTAGCTTCCTATTAGTGAAATAATTTTTCTATTAAATACTGCACGATTAGAGAACTTAAGAAAATACTTCTCAAATGGCTCATGGACCAAACTTACGACAAAATCGAACTGCTTCTAAGAGTCACCATGTAAAAACGCAAACATTTATCATTCATGCACTAACGCATTAGCATAATTACCCTTACTCCCATAAACATACACCCTCACAGCTTCACACACACTCATACACATCACCACACACACATCCATACAATCATTAATACCTTCCAGATCTCTATTGACACTGTTATGGAAACTTGGTGACGAATTGGTTACCTAGAGGACAGGCCAGCCTAGTGTAGGAGCCATGGTAATTAAATCCACTAGTCAATGCAATCATCTCTCACACACACAATAAGTATACTACACACACTTTATTTTCAATTCATTTTAAACTGGTAATTTTGATATAGTTTTCTTAATTTTTTTTTGTAATCTTATTGTTTTTGTGTAGTGATCAGATTAATAAATATATTATTATTATTATTAATCCGACTGGTAGATCCAGAGGTGCATTCAAACAAACTCTTCAGCTTTATTACAAGTATAGATAAAGATTCAGATTTAATGGTAGCTTCAATAATTTTACAGTGCATTTTGAACTTTAAGAAAGCACAATGGTTGCCAACCTAGTTATTATTGTTAACTGTGAAGTAATAATAGGCTAGTTGACACTGTCAAAAATAAATGACCAAACACTAACCAATGCATAAAACATCTAAAACACGTGGAAACATCAAATATTTGTACATTTAATGCTTTTTATGATTTTTAATTACCAGCAAAACCACTAAGAGTAGAACATTTGATGCTGTGAAACTATGACGTCATATTGTAGTAGTATCGTTTTGACTTTTATTAAAAAGTAGCTGATTTGATGTCAATCAACTACCCTACTAGTAACATTTTCATGAAATAGTCGTATGTCAGTAATATACCTTGGAGGAATGTGTTGATGATTTCTTTTGTTATTAATCAGTAAATATACTACCTTTCTTGTCGCAAATAACATGTTGATAACTTACGACCTATAACTAAGCTGCAATTTTCAAAAAACGTGATAAAATTTGAATTTCGCGCTCCAACCGAAGGTTTCACCTTAATAGGATATTATTGCACTAAATGTCCACATTCATGCAGCCTGTCGCGCTGCTGAGTGTCACTGCGGATTAGTGCTACATCGACGTATCGACAAGGCGTTCCGGACTCGCTCACGTAGCGGGGACGGGTGCATAGTTGATACTACAAGTATTTTAATTACAATATTATGAAATTACATAATTATAAAGAGGTAACGTTTATTGGATAGTTTGGATGTAGGAGGTAATCTTTGGAACCACTAATCTGATACTGAAAATAGATGATGACAAAAAAAAATCTAATTAGTCCGTCAGTTATAGGTATTACTTACCAAAAAATATTAGTGATCAATATTATTAAAAGATACAGTGCGTTAAAATTTCGCGTGACGTCACGTCTTAGTACACTTTTTACAGAGACGTGACGTCACAAGCCTCCGCTAATGAACTTTGATGCGCCTTATCTTTGTATTTTTTTAATTATTTGATAAAATTAAAAATACGTATCTAATATTTTTTCATATCCAAAGTAACGGACTAAACATTTTTTTTTTACCCAGTCATCATCCCAATTCTTTCACTAATAGGAAGCTACATTATCCCCTTGTGCTATAGCTATAGGCTACTTTTTATCCCAAAAACGCGAGTGAATCCGCGGGAAACAGCTACAACTTTAATACATCACCAATATTAGGTTACTTAACCCATCATATCGTCCACCAGATCAGGTCAGGGTGCCTTCGGTAACATGTGTCGTGGAGGCCGCATGTTTGCGCCGACCAAGCCGTGGCGCCGCTGGCATCGCCGCGTCAATCTACGTCAGCGTAGGGCTGCGGTGGCCGCCGCTGTCGCTGCTGCTGGGGTTCCGGCCTTAGTGCAGGCTAGAGGTGAGGATCTGTAGTTTAGAATAAGCTAATAGTACTAGGAGATAAACTACAATTAACATGGCGCGCCCCTCCAAATTACTGTTTCAATGTGTGTAGTCACATCTTTACGAAAGAGTTTGTATGTAGTTGTAAGTATTCGTGTTCAGTAGCAGGCCGTCTTCAGTATCTCACTTATTACCAGATTTGTTGGTCAACTAATCATAACTAGCCGACCGCGCAACACAACGCACGTGTCACTGTCATAGAGTACGCCAGTGCAGCGACATACTATTGAGCGATTAATTAAGCCGCTTGACGGCCATATCAGTAGGCACATATGCGTTGTGAGTCTATAAATACTTTCACAAATACATATGAAATGTTTTGAGCTTTGGAAGGGCGCGCCATGTTATCGAAGTTAATCATGTATAGAAGGCTCGTTCAGTAGTCTGAGAGATATTAAAAGAAACCATATTGCATTGGAATAAGGTTCATCTAAATCTACACTGAATCATAGATTGAACATTAAACTTTATTGCAAAGTTATAAGGCTTATTTTGATATCTCTAGGTACTTCATAAATAGTTTAGTACTTATAGAAAATAATCATTAGGAAACATTTTGCACTAAATGTCCACATTCATGCAGCCTGTCGCGCTGCTGAGTGTCACTGCGGATTAGTGCTACATCGACGTATCGACAAGGCGTTCCGGACTCGCTCACGTAGCGGGGACGGGTGCATAGTTGATACTACAAGTATTTTTTTTACTAAAAATACCCTGTTTGTTACAGACCGCTTGAAATAAATAACTAATATGATAAAAAGTATCTTATATATTACTCCAGGGTATGATCTACCTATGTGCCAAGTTTCGTCCAAATCCAGTCAGTCGTTGATGCATAATTCAGTCATTAAGATGCAAACTTTAATATTTATACTTTTCTACTATCTTATAGAACTAAATGATACTTGTTCCCTCAGGCCACGTCATTGACAAGATCCCAGAACTACCCTTGGTGGTATCCGACAAGGTACAAGAGATCAACAAGACGAAGCAGGCTGTCATCTTCCTGAGACGCATCAAGGCCTGGTCTGATGTTCTTAAGGTAAGATCTAGTTATTTATGCCTAGGGATGGGTAAAAAAAAAATATCGTATCGGTATTTTTAAAAGATCACGATATATGTACAGTAAAAAATATCGATATTTTTACCCCAAGGCGTGATCGTTCAGATGTACGCGCGAGTTTGCCACGTCTTGTGGTACATTGCTTAATCGTTAACAATTTGATCACTTGCACGGCTAAACAAAGCGGCATTGTACGGCAATCGCGCACAAAATCGCCGCGAATTCACCCCTTCTGGACAGGGTCAAGACAAACGCGCCATCTTCAAAAATCATCGTCATATATCAGCCAATGTAAACAAAACCTTCCTCATGAATCCGCCAAGCCATTTTGTAAAAGGCTTTGGTTATTAGTGTGTGGAATTGGAAATGTCAAGTCCCTGAAAGCATCTACAGTGTAATAAATGATCTGTGGAACTATTTATCAACTGGGGACAATAATAACATTCCATAGACAACAATCGAATAGAACTCATTTCTATTCTGGTATAGACAATGGAAGACAATGTATTTATTAATGACATCATCATGTTAGCCTTAAGACATCCACTGCTGGAAAAAGGCCTCCCCCAGGGATCTCCACGATGGCCGGTCGTGCGCTTCCCGCATCCAGCGGTTTCCCGTGACTCACAAGATAATCGGTTCACCTTGTCGTGTTCCGGTTCGTGGTCGCCACTCGAGAACCCTTCTGCCCCAGCGGCCGTGTCGATTCTACGAGCTATGTGCCCCGCCCACTGCCACTTAAGTTTGGCAATTCTTCGGGCTATGTCGGCTACTTTGGTTCGCCTGCGGATCTCATCATTTCTGATTCGATCTCGCAGGGTAACTCCGAGCATAGCCCTCTCATTGCTTCTTGTTTTAATAACCTGTTTAAATTTCAATACTCTTTCGTCTATATCCACCCAAAATCACCCTGTATCTATCTATAAAAATAAACTGTATTAATTTTGCACTAAAAGGCTTATTTTACATTTGTTACTTGTTAACAGGTATACAAATCGCAACGTCTGCGCGCCGGTAAAGGAAAGATGCGCAACCGTCGCCGTGTGCAACGTAAAGGGCCTCTTATCATCTACCACAAGGACCAGGTTTGTTTGTTTTTTTACTTAGAGCATTTAGAATGGGAGTACCCAAGCGAATACGTTTCCCTCTGCCAAAGTACATGAAGGAACGATCGGGTTCGTGATGGTTTATTTTGTGTTTGTGTGCAGCTTTTATTTGCGTGTGCGTTTATAGAGACAGAGATGCCTCAATATTCTGAATGAGTAAGTAAATGTTGAATTAAAAATTACTACAAAAATTCTACTTACTTGATTGGCCACTTGTAGGATTAGATCTCGCGACCTTCATGTCTGCATTCGATGTCAAATCACGTTGTGACTGGCCCATCATCATGCGTCTGTTACGTTATTTTATCAAATCAATAAAAAAAACAAAGTTCAGGAGCGGGGGCTTGTGACGTCATCTCTCTGTAGAAACTATACTATGACGTGTCGTCACGCGAAATTTTAACACTCTTCGTTATTTTTGTTTTCGGATCTAAAGAAAAAATGCGTTCAATATATTTTGGTAATCTAACGGACGGACTAATTAGATTTTTTTAGTTATCATCTGTATTGAGACTGATGTGTAATTGTTCAACCCAGGGTCTGACCCGCGCCTTCCGCAACATTCCCGGCGTAGAGATGCTGAACGTTGACAAATTGAACCTGCTCAAGCTGGCCCCTGGTGGTCATGTTGGCCGATTCATCATCTGGACCCAGTCCGCCTTCGACAGGCTTGGTGAGTTACATTTCTTTTTTTTTTCTCACCATTGCCGATGATGGTAAGCACACAAATCCTAGAAGGGAATTAGTTCTCAAGTGCAGCTGTCGGAACACACCGAAAGGTGCTTGGCGATAGATTTTCAACTTGAGGGTGGTAGCCAGCCAGGCGGGTACTATAAAGTACCCTACCACCGTGATGTGGTTTCCTCATGATGTTTTCCTTCACGGAAAGCTCAAGCTCATTGTAGGATTCGAACCCACGATGACACTACAACTAAGCTATCATCGCCTTGAAAGGCCTTGGAAGGTAGGTTATTCTCAGGGCAGGACAACCGGGCCAGCTAGTATAGATTTTCCCCTGAAAGCCTTACTCATTACGTCGCATACGCATTGAGTTACGAATATCGGGGGTATAGTAATATATCCCTTAGGAAACATCGACTTGACAGCCAGTCTGTCGGTGTGTCGACGTGTGGAATACACTTAAAAAAAAAAAGATTCCGAGGAATTTTTAACCTCCTTTTTTGAAGTCTGATAACGTCAATTAGCAGCCTCAGGTAACTGTTTCCAAACCTTCCCCCTCCTTCCCGATGAGATTTGGTGAGCTTACTCACGCGCAGGAGCACTACATTCAATTATTTGGCTCGAGTATTCTGTAAGGTCAAAAGAAAATGTACGCATGTGTGCCTACTGATACGGCTGTCATACAAAAACAAATGCAAGGATTTGTTGGTCGACTAGCAGCGTCATTAATCGCCCATTATTATTAGTATGTCGCTGAACTGACGTACTCTATGACAATGACACGTGCGTTGTGTTGCGCGGTCGGCTAGTTATGATTAGTTGACCAACAAATCTGGTAATAAGTGAGATACTGAAGATGGCCTGCTACTGAACACGAATACTTACAACTACATACAAACTCTTTCGTAAGGATGTGACTACATACATTGAAACAGTAATTTGGAGGGGCGCGCCATGTAAGAGTAGTTATCTCTACTAACGAACTCATACATTTACAGATGCCCTCTTCGGGTCCTGGAAGACCCCGTCTAAGGAGAAGAAGAACTTTAACCTCCCCCAACCCAAGATGGCCAACACCGACCTGAGCCGCCTGCTCAAATCCGACGAGATCCGCAAGGTTCTCCGTGCGCCTAAGTATGTATACTGCTAAAGAATTTATTTGACATAGCCACAAAGAAAAACAAAAATAATCTATATACTAATAATAAAGCTGAAGAGTTTGTTTGTTTGAACGCGCTAATCTCCGGAGTTACTGGGCCGATTCGAAGAATTCTTTCACTAATAGAAAGCTACATTATCCCCGATGGTTATAGGCTACTTTTTATCCCGGGAACGCGAGTGAAACCGCGTGGAACAGCTATAAATAAATTAACGACATCTCATTTGTTAAATTATGATATGTTTTTAAGATAAGAAGTTATGAGGGAACAGTTGAAGATACAAATAAAAATCATAATCCTCCATCAACATAGTCTGGTAAAAATGATGATATCCTCTTATCAGAGCATTGGGTTATGATAACCATGATTACTCAATCACGTTGACAATTTCTGAATATTCTTCACTCGTCTTCACCATAAAAAAACGTTCCCTGTGCACCATTAACACTAGGTATACAATTTACAGCAAACGCGTTGTTCGTGCTACACGCAAATTGAACCCGTTGACCAACACGAGGGCGATGCTGAGGCTTAATCCGTTCTCTGCGGTGCTGAGGAGGAAGGCTGTCCTCGATCAGGCCAGGAGGAACAACCTGAGGACATTGGCTGTTGCTGAGAAGCAAGGGGTAAGATTTTATCCATAACTAGCTGACCCCGCAAACATTGTTTTGCCATATAAATTATTTGTAGCTTAGGGTTATAAAATTTTTATTTTTTCGTGTTTTGCTGTTGGTCCCATAGTAAAAGTTGTTCATAATGATGAGTACAAAAATTCCTAAAAATTTTGATTGCAAAAAAAATTACCAGTATTAATTTATTTATTCATTAGATTAATTTAATAAGAAATGTACATAGTTAATGTTAGTTTAGTTTAGATTTAACAAAATTAAAAATAAAAACAAAACCTACCTAACTATAAATAGAAAATTTGTGCCAAATCGCTGCCCCGCGGAAGAGTGCCAAGAAGACTGGCAGCATTGCCACGCTGGATGGCAATGGCAATTCTTTGAGCAAAGTATGTGCCAGCCTTCTTGTCACGAGAGGCCTCAACAAGACGAGCGGATACCTCTTTGAATAATCGACGAGCCTCTGGTCCCCAGGGCCAGTATTATTTACATTTTTTTTTTGTTTATAGTTACAATCTTTATCTTTACATAGTATTAAATGAAGACGCTTCCGCTGTCTGTTCGCTTAGGTAAACTACTTAACAGATTCTAATGCCGTTTTCAGCAGTAGATAGTGATTCAAGAGGAAGGTTTATATGTATAATACATGCATATTATAGTACAAGCCGGGGCTGGTCACTAGTAAATAATAAAACGTCTTGAGGAAAACATAGCATAAGTGGTAGATTAGTTAGTAACCCGCCCGGCTGGTTAAGCACCACACTACAACATACGGAGATATGTACTCTCCATTTTTATAATGATGATAATTCTCATTTCAGAGCATTGGGTTATGAACATAATGATTACTCAAACACGTTGACAATTTCTGACATCACCCAAATCACGCCCTGTGTGGCCATTGAAACTGAACTGTCAGTAATAACCGGTTATTTACAGATCAAACTGCCGGACAGTGATCCCGCTGTGAGGGCAGAGAAGATGCGCGAAAAGAGACGTAAGCTTATCAAGGCTGCGGCGGCTAAGAAACCCAAGAAGCCAGCAGCGAAGAAAACTGCACCGCCTCCACCCAAGAAGAAGGCGCCAAAAGTAGCTAAGCCAGCACCTAAAAAGTGAAGATAATAAAGTTTTTAAATGGTTTTTGTGTTTTTATTTAAATTAATAAATAAATTTCCTGGGACATTGTTCATACATGGTTATCTGATTCTAAACTAAGCAGAGCTTGTGCTATTGTAACTGTTTACCTTCTACATAAACTAGGTGTGGTGTCAGTTGTATCTAGGTATCCGTGGTTACTACCGAGAGGACGTGTTATACGTTGGTTGTTTTTTATTAATTTCATCATAAGGCAGAGATACTACGTATAATTCACGCCACCTCACATATATCATCAAGAACCAAAGAGGTTGCAAAGACGATACAAATACTACGTAAGATCAAGAATTACAGCAACTAGCGAAAATCTGTTTACTATTTTGTACCCGAATCCCAGATATTGTCCTAACCGAACCTACGTTTTGTGTCCACGATTATTGGGAGTGTTACCAACTTAGATAAAAAAAACAATGGGTTAAATCTATTGGACTCATTTAGCAGCTCTTTGTTTAGCAGTTTTATTGTTTGCTGATATAGTCCTTTATGGTGCATGCTTGATAACCCGCGAAATTCAAATTTTATTACGTTTTTTGCTAATGTAGCTCAGTAGGTCATTAGTTCGTCAACATGTGATTCGCGACGAGAATGGTCATATTTATCGATTAATAACTAAAAAAATCATCAACACATGATGTAGCCACAGAAAAACTCCAAAATGGAAGATCAAAGCTAGTTCTACAAAGTACTATCATAAGACCTAAGTATTGTACTATCCTACGGGAAGGTATGTATGCATGACAGCCTGATTTGACCTCTTGGGTTTGACCCGGAAACGTTTCTATCAATTTTCTATCAGTGTTGCCGATTCTGTTGTTTACAAACTTAACTAATATTAGTCAAGTCACCACTCTTTCATGATAACCTCATTGAAAAAAGAACCTTGCCGTTGATTGGCAGCAGCGGCCGCCTCGAGGATTTTTTTTATATGTAGTTTGTATATTTGTTGTAAATATTGTATATTATAGAATAAAAAAAAATTAAAAATGATAGAACCAGTTTAGTCCATACCGTCGTAATATACGAGTAAATAGTCGTGACCATTAAAGCATAGAGTAACTGATCGCGCATAAATTCACGTAGAAATATGTGATCGGGCTAATCTTACATAACTAAAATATCTTGCATCCCTTTCTTATATTTAGAAAGAGATATATAGTGAGATTAAAATTTAGTTTATAATCAGAACAGAATCGAGGCCAAATGGGGAACATCTTAGGTAGGTAAGGTATGTACATACTAAAAGGTAAAAAAATCTATTCCTTTTTTTTATTGACAATCTGTTTCGAATAATGTAAAACCTGTAAGTTTTGAGTTATATTTTGCTTTGTAAAAAATCGTTAATCTAAACAAGTAATTTAATTAAAAAACATATAATTATTCAAATCATTTTACTATAATAAACGCACTTCATTTTCGAGTTATTCAAATTCTCATTGTTTTCGATGTAAATTTTCTATTCTATGGAACGCACCTTTGCGACTACCCGACAAATGGGAAGTTGTTCTCTTCTATAAAAACACGTCAATTAAAACCCGACTAAAATACATCAGACATCTTGGTTTACAGATTGACGCTAGTATCTCCAATTGACGTATGAGTAAGAAAGAGAGAGACCTATTATATTGTGGGCAGTTGTGGGGCTAAATTATTTGACGGTATTTACTTTTTTTTTTGAGAATGCGTCCAACCAAAGAGAATGCGTGCGTCCTCGCCTCGGTTCGTTTGAGTGTTTTGCTGTCGGTCGAGTTGCGTTTGATACTTTGTTTTTATGTAATTTCTCAGTGCGTGCGGTGTTATGTATTAAAACTGTGATTATGTCTGATAACAGTAAAAAAAGATGTCGAAAATCCAAATTGGTGCCGCGCAGTTATGCATTGGAAAGTGTTATAAATGAACACGACTACGTGAGCACGAGCGTAAAGGTAGGGTAGATCCACCATTTTGTTACTCTACTAGTTTGATACCTACCTAAAAAGTTGAAAACACTATTTTTGCGACGATATTAATTGCATTTGTATGCCAAACATATAGAAATGGTCTTTTAATTTCAAATAAATGTTAAAAGAGTGGTTTATTTGTCTTGACTTAAGGTTATTTACGTGCGTGGGGTATTCAAACAACGTGATGTTTCAAAAGTGGGTAGGGTCTAGTTTAGTACATAATTTAAATGCAACCTTGCACTTATTAACATTTAGTGATATTCCTTGTAGTTTAGTTAGTGTTGTAAATAAAAAACGCATATTAAGACGCTAGTCTTACAATATCGAGGCAGGTAAGGTAACCTACCTACTTTTAACACACCCTCGAAATATTTTCTAAATTTGAATAGTGTGGTAGGGTGTTCGAACTCAATCTATGTATTTGGGTAGAGGTTATACACATGTATGGGTTCCTATTTCAAGACTGATCATTTAACAAGTTTCATCTCAATCCATAAAATAATCAATATCACAAACTATAAAAATATCTCAGTGACTTCATCTAAGTACCTATATGATGAACCAAAAATCATCATCCTCAGTTCATACAAAGTTCAATTCCTTCTTCTGGGACACTTTTAATAATGTCCATGTGTTCAGTTTAGTATTTGTAAACTTCTCATGCATAAATTTGTGACTTTTCTCCTCTCCTTACCATATTTTAACTACTAGTGTGTTCGCTCAGTTGAAATTAAGAGCCGGGCCTAATTTTTTTTATTACTATGTATAGGCCTGTGTTTGACCACAATCTCACCGTGGTCAGTGATGATGTGGCCGATGAAGGTAAGCACACAAAGCCTAGAAGGGAACTGGCACTCAAGTGCAGCTGTCGGAACACACCGAAAGGTGCTTGGCTATAGATTTTCAATTTGAGGGTGGTAGCCAGACAGACGGGTACTACAAAGTACCCTACCTTCGTGCTATGGTTTCCTCACGATGTTTTCCTTTATCGAAAGCTCGAGCTTATTGTAGGATTCGAACCCGTGACCTTCGACTCAGCATCCGACGTGACTACCACTGAGCTATCATCGCCATTAACAGGTACTTAGTTACCTGTAAAAATATTGTTGTTACTGGTAATTTTAGACCTAGTTTAGGCCCTGATAAGGCACTTATGAATATCAATAGTTATTTTTTTTTACAATAGACTGTTTCTTTTCTGTTCCAGGAATTGTCATCACAATTACTGAAGATAAATGAAGAAATTGATAATCATGATTTCGATTCCGTACAAAATGATTTTATGTCTCCATCAGAAAATGATGTGGCCAACCCATTGCAAAATTACATGACATTACCCCAGCAAAATTACATGCCATCTCCCATGCAATTCTCTATCAAGGTTGAAGTAGAGGAGTGTAACGAACAGGACTTGGATATTAAAGAAGAGCCAATCACCGAAGAAGATGACATGACCGGCCAATTAAACGTACCTGACACCCAAAATTGTACGCAATCAATATCAGATTTTGATATTAGTAAAGAAGCCGAAAGCTTATTGGTGAAAACAGAAAATATTGATTTAGTCCCAAATATGTCTGAAGAATACTTTGATTCACCAATAGAATTAAAGTATAATACATCACTGGAACCAATGAAAGTTGTTGTAAAAAATTTTAAAGTTGCTAAAGAGAATAAACGCAAGGATGTAAAATATTTAGTGTCTCCTGAAGAAATCTTAAGATATCAGCCCGACCCAAACAATGTTGCAGCCAAAATGTTGTTTGTAGAAGTCAGGAATAGTCTAGGACGGACAGTCAAGGAAATTATAAAAATGGACCGCCACGAGTCATTGATACAAGAGATTTTGTGGCAGCTCAAATTTAGTCAGCATGAAGAGATTTTTATGTACAAGTGTTATATTTGTACCGAGGCCTGGTGGCACCTGTACCCTTTCCGTGAGCATATAAGGCGACACAATGATGAAGATTTCATGGTAAGCCTGGAGCCCAATAAAGGGCATGAACACAATATGATTGCATACAACGGAGAGATGCCAAAGTATATGGACATAGAAATAAATTCTTCTAATTGTTGGCAATGTGGAAAACCGTACAGTGTTCACAAACAAACTGATGACAAGCCTATTTTCAGTTGCTCGTATTGTCCGAATAAATTCTATACTTGCTCTCTACTTGTGGTACATGAAGGCTATTGTTTCCAGGAAATGCTTAATATGATGCTTAAAGACAAACCTAAGTTATTTAATTGTCCGTATTGTAAAGTTCTGCTGTTCAATGAAACCGACTTGGATGATCACTTAGTCTTACGTCATTCAGTAAGGAGTGACGTACCAATGGCGCCTACATTTAAATTCTGTCCGTACTGTAATGGGAAGTATTTTAATTTTTACTTACATGTGTGTCCGAAGAGGACGGTGAACAGACCTTGTATGCATTGCAAAAGAAAGTTTCCTAATAAGACATTATGGGAAGCGCATTTATTGCTGACGAAGAATAATGTACGGTGTCCAATTTGCGGATATCTTATGGCCAAGGAATGTATAATGACAGATCATCTTCTGGAGAAACACAGTACTGACTTCACAGTATGTAGAAAATGTTTGCTGTGTACAGATTTCTTTGTGGTGTTAACTGATGATGCTGAAAGGGACCACAGACTTTTGTACCATAAGTTGAGGTTCGACCGTAGACGGGGCCGTATCTTTGAAATGGTAAGTCTACAACGTGTAATTGATGTAATTTGAAACTAGTTTGTTCAGAATCGATAGTGGAATCAATTGCACGGGCACTTTTTTGTATAAAACATGTGCTTGCCGTCGGATTTCAATATTAGAAGGTGGTAGCTAGTTAGGCGGGTACTAAAAAGTACCCTACCACCTTCTATGGTTACTTCACAATGTTTTTCTTTACCGAAAGCTCAAGCTTATTGTAGACTTGTAAGGCGATGATAGCTCAGTGGTAGTGACGTCGGATGCCGCGACGAAGTTCGTGGGTTCGAATCCTACAATGAGCTTGAGCTTTCGGTGAAGGAAAACATCGTGAGGAAACCATAGCACGGTGGTAGGGTACATTGTAGTACCCGTCTGGCTGGCTACCACCCGAATTGAAAATCTGTCCCCAAGCACCTACCCGTGTGTTCCGGCAATTGCACTTCAGAGCCAGTTGCTTTCTCGGCATTGTAACAGGTCGGCAACACATTAGCATTACCTCTGGTATTGCCAATGGCGATAGGCGACGGTAACCACTTACCATCAGGTGGACCGCCTGCCTGCTTGTCAACCTGACATAAAAAAAAAAGGATTTTGTATGAATATCCCTGTTTATTATTTTTTAGGTGGTGATACCGAATATGTTTTTAATGAAACCACATGAAGGGACAGTTACAATGAAACCGAAAAATAAATTTGTGATTAATCCACAAACCTCTGTAACACTAAATAAACCTGGCAAATTATCGTTAAAACCATTTAAAGGATTTGTTACACCGAAAACGATCAATGAAGTAGTGGAAAAACCAAATCCACCATCTGTTACACTGGGTACAGCTGGTAAATCATTGTTAAAACCACTTGTAGGACCTCCTAAACTAAAACCATTAAAAAAAGTGGTGATACACCCATATGCATCTAAAGTTGCACAGGAAACTGAACCATCTAAGAAACTTAGTGAGTACTTTTTTATATATTACTAGCTTTTCCGCGCGGTTTCACTCGTGTTCCCGGGATAAAAAGTAGCCTATAACCTTTAGCCCGATTCACGTAAATAGCAACAATTGAAATATCGTTGACGTTCAGAAATCGTTCGATCGAAGCTCTGTTCAAAATTCGTAATCTCGTGTCACTTCGATAGGACGATAACTCGATAGGATCGAAACTCAACGACTCGTGAACGACTGATGATGAAATATTGCCAGTACTATTGTACAAAAATTAGAAAACTGTTTTTTTTTAATTTACTCGAAAACATACGTATTTCATGAATAAAGGAATATTTTCAATAATCATTGTACAATCCGATAGTAAAATATCAATTCCATGCCAAAAATAGTCTTTTTGGCGTTGACAAAAAACAAACTAGGCTGAATAGGGTAGTTGACTGACTTATCAAATCAGCTACTTTTTAATAAATGTCAAAACGATAGTTTATATGGAATTTTATATGAAATATTACACTATGACGTCATAGTTTCACAGCATCAAATGATCTACTCTTTGTGGTTTTACTGGTAATTAAATAGTAGTTTATGATACTGTTGCATAATAGGGGTTATTAAACACGAGTGTGAGTTTAAGTACCGAGCCGTAGGCGAGGTTCTTAATAGTATCACACGAGTTTTTAATACCTAATTATGTGCAGTATCATACAGTACTTTATCTAAACTCATCTAATAATGTAATTTAAAGGTAAAAAATCGATAATATTTTGTCATAGGTTTTCATGACTCACGGGTATCGATTATTCGTGATTTCCATTGCCGCCTCCACAATTTCAGATTTATTTCACCTTAGTATCAGTGCTATTTTACTATAATTTTTGGCCAAAATAAAATATGTATGCAAAAAAATCAATAAAATAAACAAACATTAATCATCATGGCGCCCAAATCCGTGTTGGGAAAAACTCCCTACCGCATACGCGACCACAGAGTACCTAAATTTGCATCTAAAATTGAATTGATACTGATTAATTCCTAATTGTTTACAAAGAGAATATAATACTACGTTTAATTGTTTAGTCCTGATGTCTGGCCACTTATAATGTTTTTTTCTTTATTATTTCTTTTGACAAGTTGACTGACAGTAATTGAAGTATTAAAATCCAAAAAACATTATAAGTGGCCAGACATGTCCAAATACTTGTACTTTAATGAAAAAAAGTTATTTTATAGCATTATCTTGGGAAGAAAACTGTGCTATAATATAATTTTTTAATTTCATTATACACGGGTGTGCATAAAGTGGGTCATTAGAGTACTGATTTTGATTTCATAATAAGAACATTACGATATGAGAGTAGATAAAATCATAAAAAGCATTACATGTACAACATATTTGATGTTTCCACGTGTTTTTAGATGTTTTATGCATTGGTTAGTGTTTGGTCATTTATTTTTGACACTGTCAACTACCCTATTTACAAACCATTGCCGACACAAAAGTACTGAATTAAAAAAGTTATGTGTGAAAACTTGGCGGCGAGCTGACGGATATTTAAAACTTAGGACGTAGTTAAAACTTAGTACGTACGGATACGAAAGTAAAAGATACGTCCCAAGTTTCATTTCAAAACGAATATAAAAAAAATTTGTAACTGTGCGCCAACTTGAACTCTTATAACAGAGTTCATAGAGAAACATAAGGACCTAGCTTTGGGCCGCGTACTACGCTCAAAAGAGGGTCGTGCACTGTCCAAACGATTGTGGGGGCATTTAGCCGATGTTTTAAATGCTGAGGATAGCAGCGGATTTAGAAGCCCATTACAATGGAATAAAGTAAGTCCCTATTTTAGAAGTTTTATATATTATCTCTATTAACCATCCATACGTACGTAGATACTTACTAGTTACCCTACCTAAGTGTTTTCATATCAAAATATTGTTTTTCTAGTTCTATAACGATTATAAATGTCGTATTAAAAATAAAAATAGAAAAATGGCACAGAGTCAAACAAAAACTGGAGGAGGACCTAGTAGCGTAACACCCCTGACAGCATTGGAGGAGAGGCTTTGCACAATCTTAGGGCCAGATAATTTTAAGACCCTACCAGTACAACAGAATCCAAATGAAATCACCAAGTATAAATTTATCATTAATTATTGATTTTAATGCAGTATATTTTTATTAATATAATAAATATCTGATTTATAAGATATTTTTTTTACAGGAATGATTCAATAACATCAGAGATGTTTGAGGTAGAATCAGACATACAGTATATGTAAGTAATGTTTTTCAGTTTGAAATCATATAATTTTGTTTAGTTTGCACCATGTACTATCGACAAAGTTGAAGCATGATCACCTTAAGGGTGTATTTTGTGTGCAGTGAACAGCCGCTACCTGTGTCTCACACAATATAACCAGACAATGCACTTTTCATAAAATAGTAGATTGTCATTGTCAGTCAATTGTCTAGACAAAAGATTTTACAAGAGGCCGTTTTATTGTCAACAATGGACAGGGCAAACTATGATTACTGGCTGCAAGCGAAAAGGTCTCAAAACTGATCATGCTTCAACTTTGTTGATGGTACCAAACAAAACTATGAAGTTTTGTTGCTAAAATTACTTGATTAACAGTTTATTTAGTAAATTTTATTATCTTGCAGGGATGAACCAGCTCTAACTTATACATTGTAAGTAATCTCCTTATGATTAAAAACTAAGTCCAAACATACTGAATCTGTAAGTAATGACTTTTTATTTAATCAGTTTGACATACTTATATATGGGTAGTTTACAACATAGTTTTGCTAAAATTGTTTTAATATACATAATATACTTTATTATTTTGCAGTGAAGAATCGGGCCCAAGTTATACATTGTAAGTGATATCATTATGCTTACACAAATAATTTTCAATTCCTTTGCCATATCATTTCCATGCTGAGATAATTAAATTCTAATAATAATATGGCTTTTAGGGATATGCCTTCAACATCAACTGCTGCTCCAATGCAATGCAGCATCACTGTAAATGAGACCCAATCAGCAGGAGGTGCTCCTCGTGCCAAACGACACAAAGGTATATATTTGTTTTCTTCATTATTAATTCTATACTAATATTTCTAGCATAATATATAATTCCTAGCTAATGCTGAAGCTAATTACTTGTTTCAGAAAATGAAATAGATATGGAATCACATTCAACATTTGCGAATGTTTCTAACATACATGAGAGCCAATCACAATGTGGTCCTCCCCGTGCCAAACGTCATAAAGGTATAAATTTATTTTCTTTATTAGGATATAGATGAATATCCTCATATTACCAGTTAAAATAAATACCTATCTATTTCAGAAAATGAAGTGGAGAAAACTAAAGCTTTTTTACTGGAAATTGAGCAATCCAGAATAAATGTTCAACATGCTCAGGTGCAAGCCTCAATTGAAAGCATTGGCGTAGAAAGAGAGAAAGTAGCAGCAATTAAGGATTTGGCAAATGCTGTTTGGGCTTATGTTAATATGGAGAAAGAAAATTGTAAACCAGAAAAAAAAGTAAGTTTGAATTACTCAAAAGTAAATGTTCACTAATCATTTGGCCAGTGTTTTTTAATTACATTTTCCCTACGAATAAATTTCCCTTTATTTATTACTAGCTTTTGCCCGCGACTTCGTCCGCGTTTTCGTCGTTTTTCGTAAAAAAGTAGCATATGTCCTTCCTCAGGGTTCAGTGGTTTTGATGTGACAGACAGATTAACATTCGTATTTTAGTAGGGAAATATAATATGTCAATCCACAATACTGTTAAAAAATATCGCAATAAGGAACCGCAGAATATTATTATTAATAGCTGTGCCCCGAGACCATCAGCGTGTAACTCCTTGTATGTTATTATGTTAATGTATTGGTAATATTGTTTAGATCACTTTCACATGAGGCTTAAGTACATATAGAATGAAAATACGGCACGTGAACATAAAGATTTCTAGAACTGCTAACCCGGGAAAGAGCGACATATAACTGACCATGTGAAAAACGTAAGAATTAACAAATATAATCAGAATGCTCCGAACTGCTAAGCTATCAGGAGTTACACGTGTTATTGTGAGTCAACCATAAAAGATAGACATATGCTGTTGCGGGATATTTTTTAGACAATTTTATGTAGAATATTTCCGTCATACATAATTTCTATGTTACTTTAACCATTAAGGCTGCACACGCGACGGAAGCTTAAAAAATGGAGTAACTTCTCCCGTTTTCCCAACATTTCTCTTCACTACTCTGCTCTTATTGATTGTAGCGTGATGAAATGTATACTATAACCTGCCCAGGAGTATGAAAAATAATTGTACCAAGTTTCGTTAAAATCCGTCGAGTAGTTTTTGTTTCTATAAGGAACATACAGACAGACAGACAGACAAAAATTTTACTGATTGCATTTTTGGCATCAGTATCGATCACTAATCACCCCCTGATAGTTATTTTGAAAATATATTTCATGTACAGAATGGACCTCTCTACAGATTTATTATAAGTATAGATTATTATTTCAGATATTAAGGAAACGAGTGATCATCGAAACTGACTCAAATAAATCTAATGAGGACTCAAATTAAAAAGGTTAATTAAAACAGTTTATGGTACAAATTTGGCGTAGGAAATATTTATTATATTAAAATGAAAAATTAAACATTTCTCTCTGTCCACAGTCTTTGGATTAAAGCTTGCTGTGCCATTCTACCATGCCATAGCTCCAAGTTGCCACGGCTTCGGTTTTGATTAATAGCCCCTGTATAATTATCAATATCGTCTCGCAGGTGTTGTTCTACCATACTTGATTGGATTTGCCGCTCCATTTCCACACGACGATCTTCTTGTGACAGATTTGGGACTGATAAACGAGCCCTATTGGCAATATTGTGCAGTATTGCACAGGCATTTATAATTTGTCCTGCAGTTACAGGGTCGTAATGCAGTTTACGGCAACCAACAAACATCTGAAAATTATAAAGAAAAATAAAAAATCTGAAGAGATGCAAATATAGCTATTAAATAATGAACATCATACATTACCTAAAGCGAGATTTTAATACCCCAATACATCGTTCTACAACATTACGAGCTGATACTTGAATATTGTAATCATTGGCTTCTGGGGTGCCATTTTCAGCTTTTAAAAAGGGTGTCATCATCGTCCTTCTCAATGGGTATCCACTATCACCTTTGAATAAATGTTAATAATGAATTAATATTAATGTGCTAACAAAGATTTCTATTATTTAGGTAGGTACTTTTGTTTAATTATTGTTGATGTGTTTGTTCTGTTTAAAAATTTTACTTATTTTTAATTAAAATATTGAAATATACACAAATGTATTATATTTTTTCAAATTATTATTTAGAAATGGTTAATAATTCTATAATGTCAAAGACTTGTTGGTATTATTGTTCCTAGTTACTAATAAACTTGCCATGATAGAAGTCATGAAGTTGATGATAACGCCATACAACAGAATCGTGAGAGGATCCTGGGCTACTTGGATCTATGCACACATTATTGAGATCTGAATCACAAACCTGTAAAAACAATAATAATTTAAACTTTGCCACAACAATTTACACATTATGATTTAATTATAAAATTCTATTCTTAAATAAAAAAAAAATTACAATCAACATTTAAGGAGTGGTAACCCTTCCGATTGAAATATCTTTCCTCATGCTGAATAGGCCTAACAATTGCCACGTGGGTCCCATCAACACAACCAACTATACCAGGCATTTTGGTTTTATCATAAAAGCTGTAAAGTGATATTGATGTTATTAAATATAGCACAATTGGAAATAGGGCAGGTATATTTTTAACAAAAAATACCCACTCTTAAGTAATAGGGGTGATGACTAAAAAAAAAATTAGTCCGTCAGTTAGATTACCAAAAAATATTGGACACATGTTTTTTCTTTAGTTCTGAAAACAAAAAATACGAAGATACAGTGCGTATAAATATCGCGTGACGTCACGTTTTAGTACACTTTTTACAGAGAAGTGACGTCACAAACCCCCACTCCTGAACTTTGATGCGACCTATCTTTGTAAGTTTTTATTGATTTGATAAAATTAAAAATACGTATCCAATATTTTTTGATAACCTAACTGACGGACTAAATAGAATTAATTATTTTTTACTTAGTCATCATCCCTATTGAATTATATTTACCTTCTCTTGATTATGTCCCTTTCCTCCCGACTTGTTGGAAAGGAGACATATTTTCTAAACAATTGGGGATTGTTTAGAGCTTTAGTAATATGATTTACTGCTCTTGATACAGTTGACTGGGAGAGCTATATATACTCTGTCCAATGAGAGTCTGGTAAGACCCAGTGGCAAAAAAGGATAATGTTAATAAAGCTGAAAGAAAATACCTGAATTAATATTTATGAGTATCAGTGGGTAAGGTACATTCCTATCGACATTCATTCAGAATATGACGAGATCTACTACTGTTAATGAGGCAATGAGATAAATATACAAAATTAAAATAACCTCACAATACTTCGAACTAAACCATCTCAAACTAAATAATACTAGGGAGATACTTGCCTTATCTTTAACAGAGAGGGAATCTCTCCTTCGTTCTCTCGGAATTAATGGTTGTAAATCATTAAGGAGAGAAATAACTAAATCTTTGCGCAGCCTAAATGTTTTAATAAACTCTCTCTCTGGCATTTCGAAGGCGTCACACTTTTGCCTCCTTATAAGATTGCGGCGCCGACGCTCTCTACGTCTGTCTTCCCTATCAGACATGTCTAGGAGTTGGCAAGCTAAAAGATGGCTCATTTTGCCCACAAAATACTGAACTTCAAAAAATATGTAGTCGTCGCAATACCAAAACACCAACTTCTGTTCAACGACTTGATTTTGAAGTTTAATCGTCGACATTCGATCGAAATAAACGTCAAAAAAATAGTAGAATACCGCTCAAGCAATCGTTGACATCCGATTGACATACCAGAATACCACTCAACGATTTTTCAATCGAACTTGGATAGGATTTCGATCGTGCGATTAACATTACGTGAATACGACACACAGTTTAATTGTTCATGTCGCTACGACATCGTTGAAGTTTTGTTACGTGAATCGGGCTACTGCCCTGAAAATAAGCTACCTACCTCCTACCTACATACTACCTACCTACTAGTGATGCAACAGAAGTGTTATAACTGAAACGGATGTCAAAAATCGTGCAGAACTTCCGCAGTTGCGGAATCAGAAGTCTGTTGCATCACTACATTTTCTACCTACCTACGAATTTTTCTTTTATTTTCGAATCGAAATCAGTCCAGTCTCGCGTGATGGTTACAAATAACAGACTGAAAAAGGACTTATTTGTAACCCTCGACGAAAAAAGAGGGGTGTTATAAGTTTGTAGCGTGTATCTGTGTGTCTGTCTGTGTCTAACTCCTGAACGGATGGACCTATTTTCATTTAGTTTTTTTTTATAGGTGTCGTAATCGAGAATGCTCTTAGTTATGTTTCAAGAAACTCCGCTCCGCCGTTTGGAAGTAATCAAAAAGTTTCTAGTGAGTATCTTTTTTTTTTGTTTAGTTGTTTTTTTTTTTACTATGAATAGGCCTGTGTTTGACCACAATCTCACCGTGGTCAGTGATGATGTGGCCGATGATGGTAAGCACACAGAATAGAAAGGAACTGGCTCGCAAGTGCAGCTGTCGGAATACACCGAAAGGTGCTTGGCGACAGATTTTCAACTTGAGGGTGGTAGCCAGCCAGACGGGTACTACAAAGTACCCTACCACCGTGCTATGGTTTCCTCACGAGGTTTTCCTTCACCGAAAGCTCAAGCTCATTGTAGGATTCGAACCCGGTACCTTCGTCTCGGCGTCCGACGTCACTACCACTGAGCTATCATCGCCTTAAAATGTATATAGCACACAATGGTGCCGTTTATATTGTTTACATATAATATTTGTGACGTCACCTCTCTTACCAACGACGTCATCTCCTTGTCCTTTTCGCAAGGCGGCGCAATATGTAGGAGAGAGGAGTAGGGGCATGGTTGTAACAGCGGCCATATAGAAAAGGGGTACAATTTAAATCAGCGTTGCCAGTTTTTCTTTTCCAAGTCGGGATTTTGGAATTTTTGAGTGAAAAAAGCAGGATTCTTTCGTCGAAAGCGGGACATGCCTAGTTAAAAAAACATATATAATCCATTGACGAATATTACTACGTATAGAGAAGACGCCACACATAACCACTATGTTCCGTTCAAGTGCAGCCATCCGGCCGCACTTAGTTGCTTAGAGACGAAACGCGTAAGCGCCATGATTACTTTATGGTTACGAAAACACTACACCTTAAAAGCTTTCTGGCGCTACTTGTTCAAACTGTCTGGTTAGACGATTAATTAATGTTTCAGCGTGTGCGAGTGTTTTCCTTTCATCGCAAGTACTTCCAATCCACGTCTATTGATATGTTGGTAAAATAAATAACAAAAAAAATATAATTCTTACAGCGGAAGTGACCGACAAACCAGTAACAGAAACTCCAGTAATCAAGATAGAAGTATCTGAGTCAGATACTGAAGAACCAGATTGTGCCGAACCAGATTGTGCAGAACCAGATTGTGCAGAACCAGATTGTGCAGAACTAGATTGTGCAGAACCAGATTGTGCAGAACCAGATTATGAAAACATGATTCAAATTAACCAAATAAGTCATGAGGATAGTATAAAAATGGAAGAAACTGAATTTGAAGAAGACAATTTCATTATTAATTTGTCTAATATAAAAACTGAGGTAGAAGACGTAGAATTCGAAAGTAACACGGCAGACTACGAACAGCTGCTGTCGAACGTGTTTAGAGTATCAGAAAATTTCTCAAACATGCGAGATGAAGTCAAAGTAGAGGTTCAGCCCATCGAAGAAGACGCAGTAAACGATGAAAATTTGAATCTAGAAACGCTCGAACCGGAAGTGATACTCAAATCGGGTTACCGTAAGCGTAGACTATATACATGTCGCAAATGCGGCTATAAGAACTACCACAGAGAATTCAAATTGCATGTAGATAACAAATGTGAACCTGTCCAAGAAGTTGACCAAATGAGCCCTGGTTATGGATGCACGAAATGCAATAAAAGTTTTGGTAGTATGAAAAAGTATGTGCAGCATTTCACAACGCATGGATATGACAGTTTAACCTGTCCGGAATGCTTTGAAGAGATCGAAACATTGGCGTTATTGACCGCACATGTCACAAATCATGTCAGAAAGAGTTATGTCAAATTATTGGTCATATGTCGGTCGACTAACCAGAAGAAGGTGTTGCAATGCAAGAAGTGCAAAGGGAAAGTAGTTATTGACAATTTTTTTGCGCATTGGGAGTCTCATTTTGAACTTCGTCCAGTTGGTGATGCTGGTGGGACGCAGGAATGTGAGGCGGGCACTGTTTCTACGGCACTGGAACCTGAGACCTTGATGGAAATTATCAGTAAGTTATTTTTATTTTGTAAGCTAGTAGCGTGATGTATGAAAATTTATAGGTCATTTCTTTACACCTTAGGTTACATTGTCTAGTTCCTATTCTAGTCCCTAGTCATCTAGTCTAGGCCCTAGTCACCTAGTCTAGTCCCTAGTCACCTAGTCTAGGCCCTAGTCTCCTAGTCTAGTTTAATATTATAAGAGGACTTTGCAAGTTCGATTGTAGGAGGTAATCTTAGGAGTTACTGGTCCGTTTCTAAAAGTGCTTTTTATCCCGGGAACGAAGATGAAACCGCGGGAAACGGCTAGTAATTGATAAACTCTAAACCAACTAAGCATTCTACTGGACCAATTTTAAAAATTGTTTCACCAGTAGAATGCTATATTATCACTGAGCAACATACTTTCAAAATTATATAATTTATTATACACCACACTCAAGTAAAATATATATACATACAAATTAAAACTATATAATCTAAACTAAACTAACATTAACTATGTACCATCAACAAAGTTGAAGCATGATCAGTTTTGAGACCTTTTCGCTTGCAGCCAGTAATCATAGTTCGCCCTGTCCATTGTTGACAATAAAACGGCCTCTTGTAAAATCTTTTGTCTAGACAATTTACTGACAATGACAATCTACTATTTTATGACAAGCGCATTGTCTGGTTATATTGTGTGAGACAGGTAGCGACTGATCACTGCACACAAAATACACCCTTAAGGTGATCATGCTTCAACTTTGTCGATAGTACATAAAAAAAATAAATAAAAACTTCTTACTACCTACTTATAAGTAAAAAATTTGTCCCAAATCGCTGCCTAGCGGTAGCGTGCCAAGAAGGCTGGCCGCATTGCCACTTTCAAAATGTTTTGAACTTTGTAGGGGCGCGCCATGTTATCGTAGTTAATCTCTACTCATTCCTATTTTTTTATTTTTTTGTTACTCCACACATCCATCTTAATTTCATCTCAGCTGCGTGCAATCTTTCTTTACTATGTATAGGCTTGTGTTTGACCACAATCTCACCGTGGTCAGTGATGATGTGGCCGATGATGGTAAGCACACAAAGCCTAGAAAGTAACTGGCTCTCAAGTGCACTGTCGGAACACTCCGAAAGGTGCTTGGTGACAGATCTTCAACTTGTGTGTGGTAGCCAGCCAGGCGGGTACTACAAAGTACCCTACCACCGTGCTATGGTTTCTAAGCGATGTTTTCCTTCACCGAAAGCTCAAGCTCATTGTAGGATTCGAACCCGCGACCTTCATCTTCGCCCTAATTTTTCAGATCTGTTAACATACAACGAACGTGGACAGCGTTCTACTAAGGTCGTAAGAAACTGCAACGTATGTCACAGACATTTTGAGCGAGTGAACGATTGCAAGAGACATCTGATAGAACATTTATTGGCCGATGCGTATGCCAGTAGAGCGAGGAATAAAGCCCTTAAGTGTCAGATATGCTGCGTTGCATTCCGGAAGGCTGATGGGTAAGTAAAGTAAATTATTCTTATAAAGATTTTTATTTATGTCAATTTTAAGCGGCTATGAGTCGTAATTTTGTGTTTAGTGATTCAAAAATCAAAAGCAAAAGCATCAAAACTCATTCATTCAGTTTAGGCCCTGATAAGGCACTTATGAACGTCGATAGTTACAATCATTACAATAGACTCTACCACCGGTTCCACATACACTTGACTCAGGCTACAGATTTCATCATCACTATCATGTCAGCCGGAAGAAGTCCTCTGCTGGACAAAGGCCACCCCCAAGGATCTCCACGATGGCCGGTCTTGCGCTATCCACATCCAGCGGTTTCCTGCCTGTCCACGCTACATCTTCCGGTTCGTGGGCCATCGGTTCTACGATAAACGTCACGGTCAATCCGCGCAACTCCAACTGGTTTTTGATCCAAAACCGATAGGGTACTTCCGGTTGACCTAGAATTGTCAATTTTGGTTAAAAGCAAGGTCTTACAGTACAAGTAAAGGGAAAATTCCGAAAAATAGAAAAAGTTGAAAATTCAGGAAATTTTGGTGCCCATATCTTTATTTTGTGTTGACTCAGGACCTTGATTTTTAAAAGGGACTATAGACCTCAGTATCTGGTATAAATTTCAACTTGCTAGGTACACCCGTTCCTGAGAAAATCGGTGGTGACACACGGACAGACGGACAAGAGAGTTATCTTATAAGGGTTCCTTTTTTTTACCTAAAAATATGTTAAATAATAATTCCTGAATATCCCTCTTTCAATATTATAATTTCCACAGATATAAACACCACATGCGAGACCACGGCTCCCTGCCGGTGTACAAATGCGAGCTTTGCGACAAAACTTTCAGCGATTCGAGCAATTTTACAAAACACAAGAAAATTCACAATTTACGGGTGCTCGTATGTGATATATGCGGAAAGAAATTTCAAGCGAAAATCTCTATTATAAAGCATATGGAGGTACGTAAAACTGATATCCATATCTATACTACTAAAGCTGAAGAGTTTGTTTGTTTGTACGCGCTAATCTGAAAAAATATTTCACTAATAGGAAGCTACATTATCCCCGAAGGTTATGGGCTACTTTTTATTACCTTTTCCTTTTATATATTTAGATACTATTAGGTACCTTACCTTAGATATTTAGACTTACTATACCTAGATACCTCCAAATCCTAGTAATATTATAAATGCGAAAGTTTGTGAGTATGGATGGATATTCACGCAAAAACTACTGAACGGATTTGGATGAAATTTGGAACACAGATAGTTTATAACCTAGATTAACACATAGGATACTTTTTATCCCGGAAAAACATAAGATACCTCGGGAACGCGGGTGAAACCACGGGGCGGAATCTTGTCCTTTATATATATATAAAAAAATACTTATTTTCAGATGCACCTAACTACAGAACCATTTAAATGTGGACTATGCCCGAAAGTGTTTTTTACGCAATCAGAATACAAGAAACACCACCGCTCCTCCCACGACAAAACAAAACTTAAATTCAAGTGTCTCATATGCTTAAAAAAGTTTCTATGTCTCAAAGACAAATGGGACCACATGTGGGAAGTGCATAAAGAGAGAAAAGAGAAAGCAGACTGTCCGATATGCCATAAATCATTTAGAAAATACTCTGAAGTGAAGGTTCACGTGAAAAAAGTGCACGCAATGGGTCTCTCAGTATTTAGTATGAGGTTCTTCGACAATAACGCTAAGAAGCAAATGGCTGAGGCATTACAGAAATCTTTGATGAATGATACGGAAGAAAATGATAAGATGGATGATGAAACTTTGATTGTTTTCAATTAGACAGCTTCTAGTGATCATTATGTCTAATATTTATCCTTAAAAACTCAATGCATTGCTACGCTGTATGGCAATTTCAATTTGAGCAAAGTATGTGCCAGCCCTCTTGTCACGAGAGGCCTCAATAAGAAAGGAGACCTCTTTGAACAATCGAAGAGACTCCGGTCCCCAGGGCCCCAGTTTCAACCCCAAACGCTGAAAATACGTTGGACTCCTGTAGAGCAGCGTACTTGCGGCGTTTGAGGCACTCTTGTTGCGTAGCAGCAGCCGGCGACTACAGACGTATCTGGAAGGTGATGGCGCGAGGATGTCGATTATAAATTACTAGCGACCCGCCCCGGCTTCGTACGGCTTTTCTTGGCTGTTCTGTACTATAATATGCATATATTATACATATAAACCTTCTTGAATCACTCTATCTATTGCTGGAAACTGCATTAAAATTCGTTTAGTTTAAAAGATCTAAGCGAACAGACAGCGCAAGCGACTTCATTTTGTACTATGTAAAGAAGTTACAATAAATGGATGTGTATGTTTTTTTCATGTTCTTGCAATAAAAAATGGATAAAAGTACACTCGGCACTCTGACATGATGTTGATGATCCTTAGTCATCAACATCATGTCAGCCGAAAGACGTCCACTGCTGGACAAAAGCCTCCCCCGTAGATCTCCACGATGGCCGGTGTTGCGCTACCCGCATCCAGCGGTTTCCCGCGACCCTCACAAGATCGTTGATCCACCTTGTGGGGGCAAGCTGCCTGCCCACGCTGCGTCTTCCGGTTCGTATCCTAAAATCCTTAGGATCCTTATTCGTTCATAAGATCCTTAGTGCACCGATATTATTCGATAAACTACAAATAGTACTGATTTGACAGGTAATTTCTTACATTCCTCTCATATGTTTTTTGTTAGAAAGAGATAGACTTAGTTTGATTAACGGAATCAGCACCTATATTTTTATATATTTGTTTTATTTATGTATATACACTGCATTGATTGCCTTAGTAAGGTTTGTCTATACTATACGTTCACATTAAGTTGGCTGTTTCATCCCTCCAGTGATGGCACACCCCAACTTGCCAAAAAGAAGTATATTTGTGCCAGAAATCCAGAAGACGGGGAAAAAAAAGGAGACAAAAAAGCTTTCTTTAGAATTATTCGTAGGTAACGTATTTTAATATTAGTCACATGCAATCAAATACCTAGTTAGTCAGGTAATAAGTTCATGCCTTGAATTGCATTGTCTATCGATTCTTTAGTACATATTTTATTAATATGTCCTGTTAATAAATTGACAACCACAGAAGTCGCTCCAAAACCCTATGAATAATCCAGGAGATTATCATGGAATTGAAAAAAAAATCAGGAGCATACCCAATCATCATGGAATCTCCTAGAAATCAAGGAGAGTTTGCAGCCCTGCATCCCTCCGCTCTAGCCCATATCGCGTCTCAAGTCAGACCCTCGTAGTATGGACACGCTTGTTATTGTTTTGTTTGTACCTATGTCATTCCACGACGGCCAACTTGACGTAAACGCCTAATACTTATGATTAGTTATTATTTTCTAAATCGCTGTATATACCCTAAATATAAGGTCTTTTATTGGTGTTATTTTTAAACCTATGGCCTTACACTAATTTGTCAGATTTAAATATGTTTATCCTTATTCATTAGCTGTTAATAGAAAGAGTTATAGTAACTCAAATTAGTTTAACAATAGTCAGCACCTTTGGCTTCATAGAGACATTTCATACTCTAGCAGTATGGCACCTCTATATCCCGCCAAAATAAACCGATATTATATAGGTTCAGGTTCATAACATGTTTAAAATACAAAATCCTATTTTTATACTATAAAAATTAATTTAAATAAAATTTACTTTGTTTCTTTTGACATGTCATATTTGTATTATATTGTAATGAAATTGTTATATTAGATGCATGAACCTTATCATGAACTTAAATATACATTTTGTAATCAAAGTTTATGGGTTGTTTTATTTATCTATGTAATAGCGTAGCGACCCGCCGAAAAAATACCCATGAAAGTAACTTTTTTGGCGGCTTGGTTCCGGTGTCTTTGTTAATAAATTCCGGAAAAAAAATCTACATTCTACATGATGCTGAAAAACAGAGTGTGGCACTTTCTGGCAGGGCCACCAACACGGATCTGAATTCCAAGTCTGTCGCTATTTTGTCCTCGAATATCAGAATTTGTCGCGTCCTGGTTCAAAAGTTATAAGGGTTTTAAGTTTTTACCTCATATCTCAAGAAGTAGAGCACCTAGCGGAGATCTGTTTGCTTCCAGAATTTGTCATTAATTTGTCAAAGTTTGTCCCCAAATCCCAGATTTATTGATGGATCTAAAATTCTGCCCTAAAAACCCTGAACCAGGACGCGACAAAATCTGATATTTGAGGCCAAAATAGGACAAATTAGCGACAGACTGAATTCAGATCCGTGTTGGTGGCCCTGCCAGAAAGTGCCACACAAAAACAGACTGAGAGACGCGGATGTCAACTTTATTTTAAACTTGTACGTAGTAATTTTCCTCTGTGTTTTAAACTATGTAGAGGTAGGTAGGTAAAGTACTAATATTATGTGAATTTGGAATGTGGAGGGTAGGTAATCTCCGGAACCACTATCACAATAGAAATATCCACTATGTTAGATACGATTCTGAAAATGATTTCACTGATATGTGTGGCCCTTCCTGGCAGGGCCACCAACACGGATTTGAATTCCAAGTGTGTCATCAAGCGAAGATCTGCTTGCTGGGTGCTCTAGTTCTTGAGATCACCTAAACATCCTTATAACTTTTGAACACCAGGGAGCGACAAAATCTGATATTTGAGGACAAAGGGACAAAATAGCGACTGACTTGGAAGGACCTGCTATAGTGTTACTTCATCCCATCAATGCGGATGAAACCGCGTGGGACAGTCGGTCGACAGATGAAGTGGTTGGTTACGATGCCATCTATGACTCCGCACCGCAGGTCGTGGGTTCGATTACTATCTAGGTAGAACAATTATGTGTGCAATATGTATCCGTCCCAGGATATTATTATTAATTGCTGAACCGCTGAACCTCATGATCTCCTCAGATTCAAAATCTATAAATTCTGTAATACAAAGCTGTATCATTTACATTACTATATATGTTACGGTAAGAGTGAATAATTGAAGATTATTAATAATTATCTATTATTATTAATAATTACCGAAAGTCGAGGTTAAAGTGATAAAAAAAAAATAACCACGAAGTGTATAGGCGATCGCTCGCTGCGCTTCGCGATCGCCATACACTTCTAACCTAAAGTGTCCGTGTCATTAATGATCTCTAATTAATATAATTGTAAGACTGTGTTTAATATTATAAATAAATACCTGCTGGTCAAAAAACATTGGGTTTTTATTTATTTTATAACTTTTACCAATATGTGTCGTGAATTATTAATAATTACTACTAAAAGTAATAAATTTCGATCGTTTATTCACATTTACCAAAACATTTATTATTAATAATTTAATAATAAAGATTACCGTAACATATATATACCATTTTTAAACAGGAAAAGGTAGGTAGGGTAGGTCCGATTAGCGACTGACTGATTGTGGTAGTTTGTCCGTCCGTCCACTCTACATTATTTTTTTCTATTGGCCTTGATTGGCACTGGTAACAAAAAATATTATGTTCGATCAAGGCAACGCTTCCAGTCAGTGGAATTATCTAAATAAAAAGAAAATAAATATTATAATATATAATATACGTGGGAGTTAGAGGGAGCACCGTGCCGAACCGCTCACCTACAATAGTGTTCTGTGAGTGATGTAGATAGATGACATTGACTAAAACGTAGTGTTTATATCCTCTTTGACATTGACGTTTTGTCTTGTTATATCTGTGGAAAAAATAACCTCAAAAATCAAAATGGACAACATCTAACCAGTGATAATATTTTCACAAAAAATATCATAAAATGAGTGTGTTTATGAAAAATTATCGGCCGGGATGCCTTTCGATAGTGCACAACGCTAAAATATGGCGTTTCAATTCAACATCAGCGGATACTGCTCTAAGAAAAGGGGAGGAAGAGGAAGAATTTCGTGTCCTCGATATTTTGAAGAAAAGGGAAAGATTTCAAAGGAAAATTATGAGAAGGACTGATATACAGCCTGATAGAGCGGATATTATGCCCACGGATCAGGTAAACAAGTGACACTATGCATTAAAAATCAATAAAATCTAACTTTTATTCGATCAGTTGATTAGTCTTTACAATAAATTTCACTACTTCATAAATTATACAAGATTTTCAAACATAACCTCTTGGAAAAACCAATATAATAAGTATTTACTAATCCCTGTACTCAATATAATTAAGAATTATCACGGTAAGGACCACAATCAGAGTCATCAATTCAATTTAATGATTGATTATTTATATACCTGTCCTTTTCTATAGGTAATGAATAAACAAAGATGGCGTTACTTTAATCAGTCATTAAATTCTATTTATTGTATCTGAGTAGAGCAGTAATACATATAACTGTAAATTTTTCATTCCAGAACTGGGGCAACGTATGGCCTGGACCGAAATCCTTCCATCCATCATCTGTACCGCTGCCAATTCGGCAAGGCTACGTTCCCAAAGGCCAAGCACCACCGGGAAAGAAAGCGAACGCAGAATTAATGAAAATACCAAACTTCTTACATTTGACACCACCGGTCATCAAAAGCCAATGTGAGGCTATTAAACAGTATTGTACCGAGTGGCCGAAGCTACTGAACTCTGAGGAAGCTATTGAGAAACATTATCCGGTAGAGGTGATTACATCAGACTACTGTCACGCTAGTCCTACTTTAAGAAATCCACTGGGACGTATTGTCAGCTTACGTATCAAACTATCAACTTTAAACCTCAATAAACATGCAAGAGACAAATTCATAAGGTTAGTTGGAGACCGCTACGATGCTGAGACAGATTTGGTCACTATAACCGCTGACCGTTGTCCAGCTAGAGTACAGAATCTGGACTATGTTAATTATCTTTTGACAGCGTGTTATCATGAATCCTGGAACATTGAGGAATGGGAGAAGGATAAAACTGAGGATGATATGGAATATTATGAATGGAATAATAATGAATCAAAAAAAAGTTTGGTTAACTGGTATTTGAGAACAAAAGGTGAAGAGAAATCTTTAACCGAAGAAGAGTATAGGGCTTTTGATATCTCTGAAATACCAAATGCAGAGGAATATAAAAATGCAGTTTCAGGATATTTCAATGATGGAGAAAGTGATGCTGCATTGAAAAAATATGGTGAATCTGTGAGGAATTTGTTGGGGTTGCCACAGAAGAAAGTTGTAGAATAATTGTATTTAAAAATAAATTTTGTTAGTCTTTAATTTTGTGTTTATTGTTTATGAGATAACTTTGGAATTATGGGGTTATTCAAGAATGTGTGAGTGAGACCCCTGGTTTTACAAGTGTCTATATGCTATGTTAACCACTTACCATCAGGCAAGCCGATAATAGATTAGTGATGTTAAATGCCGAGAACAAGGTAGCAAATAGTACCCGACAGCTGCACTTGAGAGCCAGTTCCCTTCTAGGCTCTGTGTGCTTACCAGCATCTGCCACATCATCACTGAACACAGTGAGATTATGTTCAAAAACAAAGAAAGAATTCAAATCTTCTGCAAATGTCTCTTCGCCCACAATTATGTAATAGCATAGCAGTACTCTTGGAAGTTTGACTCTATCAATACAAAATATTTTATATTAATATTTAGAAGAACCTGGTACCCGGTTCCAAGTGGTTATCGGAACCGAAGAACCCGTACTTGAAATAGGTACCTACTATTTAAAATTTTAATATGTGAGTTTTTTTTGTTAGTTTGGACCAGTTTAATTCTACTGAGTTTAAATAGGTAGAATAATATTAAGCAAAGCCACCGTAAAAACTAACTAACCAGTATTTCATAACAAATACCATCAAAGTTTATTTTACACTAGAATAAATTTTATGTACGCTTTTCAATCAAAATGTTGTAAAAAAACAATTGCTTTTTACACCTTACAATTTGACTGGTAAAATGGTGAACTGTATAAAATTGATTTTATTTTTAAATAACTTCCTGTTAATATATTGCAGTTTTGCTAAAATTATCGGTAAAAATTGTAAGTATTTGAAACTCATGGAAATTTTATAGCCGGCTCATCTAGCATTATACCCATCTATGTAACAAAAAGAGAGCGATACACTCTTGTCAAGTGTTTCTTAGTGGCGGATTTGCAGTCTTAGCCGCCCTAGGCCCGTGTAGTACCAGCCGCCCCTTTAACAAATCGAGTGGGCGTCCTCTGAAATCTGCCGCCCCTAGTCCGCGGCCTACAGGGCCTATTGACAAATCCAGGACTGGTGTTTCTTCTAAACCGTTACGGTTTTATTCAATAAAAAAAGCTTATAGAAAGTTTTAAACAGAAAATCATAGTTTATTTAATATCATTGGTTAAAATGCTCTATAAGCATATAAAACGTTGGATAACATTTCTTATTCATAAATATAAGCTATGTTAGTCTGTGATAATATAGTTGGTGAAAGAAAAAAAGCAGTCCCTATCAGTTTCGTCCCTAATCTAGTTTAAAACATATTATAAAGAGAGGTAAAGTTTGTTTGTTCTAATGTAGGAGGTAATCTCCGGAGTTACTGGTCCGATTAAAAAAAACTTTCACTAACAGAAAGCTACATTATTTCCTATATGCTATAGGCTACTTTTTATCCCAGAAACACTGATGCAACCGCGGGAAACAGCTGGTTAAACTGTACCCTAGATTTTTATTTGATACTACGAAGTCTGCAAACAAGACAAGAATACGGCCCACCTAGCTGATGTAACATATAGGAGACATCACGTGACCCTTCCCCCTCTCCAATCGTGTCTGTCTCCTTACTCCCGCGCAGGAACATAATAATCAGTTAATTGTCTGCGGTAATCTGTAATGTGGACGGTACTACAGTCGAGCTGATCTTGCGAGAAAACGCGACATCCCACCCAGTCTCGTCCCAAGCGGCCCGAGCTGCCCCCAGTAATCCGACCGCCCCCATTTAGCCGTTAATCGTACTATTTCCTCCTTCTCTCCCCGGTAACGGCCCTGAGCCGAGGTGCCTTCAGGCGTGGTTACCTAAACTTTACCCGGTTGAGAGACATCTGCGCTCGCTGATTTGTCCGCGTAAGCCACCTCTGCTAATACCTTCATGTGCTATAAAAAAAAAAACTATAACACTATGCTACCTCATAAATGTATCTTGTATGATTATTGTTATCTTTCAGTAATACAATCAAGACAATTCGTGTACTGGCCAAATGCTACAGTACCATTTTTCATCAATCCAGATCACTTTGGTAAGCAAACTCAACTCAAACTTATAGGGGATGGGCTGCATTTAGATTTTTTTACGGATATTTATTGCGTTTTAATAAATGCGAAAGTTTGTTAGTATGCGTGAATGTTTCTGAGTGTGGATTATGCAGCTTACATTAATGCCGAGTTCCTATGTCAAATAAAAAGTTAAGTATTCTATTCTCTTATATTCGTCATAACGGCTTTCACTCCTATCTTTCTCAAATCATCTTTCACACAATCCATCCATTTTTCTTCCCCTATTTAAGTACCTATGTTAGTTTGTAAGGTAACCAAAGTTATAATATATCTAGATCACGAACAATCCTTGGCAATAATGACCACGCTGTCAATGTTTGCGTTCAAGACTTGTCTCAAGTTCGCGCCAGTGATGGCTCCGCCGCAAGGCAACCAGCACGTGCTGGCGTTCGTCAACCCTGATGGAATTCGGAGATGCGTCGTCGACGTTGAGGGACATTCAGTCTTTGATCCTCATGTAAGTTTAATACCTCGCGAATACAGTGATCATTATTATTATTATTTGGGTTAAGTGGCTGTTTCAAGTCTTTACAGAGCTTGTATCACTGCGACCTGACTAGATCTATTGTGATCGCCACATAAATTAAATTTCACCGCCAAGACCTGCTATAATAAACTACTATATTCTTAGCGGTAATAAATTTTACTTTATCTGGGTGCAACTGGTGCTTCCCCAGGAGAGTATTACGTTTAGGCATAAGCAGGACCGCTAGGGTGATGAGTCGCTCGATTTGCCACCCTCCTGGACGTGCCGCCCACATGCGGTGCACGCCTTGCACGCCCGCTTACGGCGGGCCTGGGTATAAGTGGGTGGCACTCACACAAAATGTGAAGTGTTGTTTCATCCGCCTGACAGCAGAATCTACTCGACTTTATTTCACGGACACCCGATGTTTGTTCAATCCACAGTGATCATGGTTAGTTGGGTATAGGTATTAGGGCAAATACTGCGAATAGTGTAGGTACATAATCATTTTTAGTTACAGTTGAACTATAGTATAACAAAGATACAGTGCGACAAGGATTTTGGCCGTTGAATGACATCGGCAGGAGGGCGCTCTTTAACTTTTAATCAAATAATATGCGGAAAGTAATAAGAAGTGGGGTCAGAGAGAAAAAGCAAAAACAACAACATACAACAATGATGAACGGACAGAACAAACTCAAAAAGTGACTTTTCACAAGATAGCGGGGCGTTAGTTCCGATTTTGGCCACGTGCCACAAGATCCTTGTCGTACTGTATTAATTTGTTGAGTAAACTATCGTTTTTGCTGAGATGATATGTCATCAAATATACATACTCTGTGCTCTAATAAAAGATTTACAAAATGTTACAGTATTTAATCGTTGGTTACGACTGTCTGAAGAGTCCTCACTTGGAAATGCTGATTATGAAGGCGTTAGGCTTTCCTTTCGAGCACAACCGCCACAGTCGAGATATATTCATTGAAGTGCTTTTTGAGAATATCGAATCAGGTATGCGAGTCATCTATTTTACCTTACCTTACTTTACCTTATCTATATCTGTACGTAGTATATTATTTATTCTGTCTTCTATACTAATAATAAAGCTGAAGAGTTTGTTTGAACGCGCTAATGTCTGGAGCTCCTGGTCCGATTCGAAAAATTATTTCACTAATAGGAACATTATCCCCGATGGTTATAGGCTACTTTTTATCCCGGGAACGCGAGTGAAGCCGCGGGGAACAGCTAGTAAAAAATATTATTATACAATAACAATAGACATCAGTACCGCGATCACAAACTTATTAATATACCTTCCTCTTACCACATGAGTAAAGTACTTTTACTTAATATGAAGTATGCTTATCAACAAACTTTTAAGGTACTGGGGGATTCTTAGACCAGCAATCCCTGACTGGCTTCCAGATTCCAGTAATTCGAAAGCCCCAAATTAGTCGTAACGTACTATGTCCTCCCACTCTCCCCGGTAACGCCCTGAGCCGAGGTAGGTATCCCACAGGGAGTGTCCTCAGGCGAATTTATCCAAATATATAATGGGAATCAAGAATACTTGCCTGTGAATTTAACAGTTAATCGGACGCTTACTAGAATTCGACAAGCCAGTTCGCGCAGTTAGTTAAGACACTACCTGTAGCGCCGCTGGTCGTGGGTTCGATTCCCATCCAAGACAAACATTTGTGTGCATGAACATGTCTGTTTGTCGTGAATCTGGGTGTAATTATCTAAATAAGTATGTATTTACAAAAAAAAAGTAGTATATGTATATGTATATTAGTTCCATAGTACAAGCTCTGCTTAGTTTGGGATCAGTTAACCATATGTGAAGAATGTCCCAGGATATTTATATTTATTTAATTTAAAAGTGAAAAATCTGACACAAAATTCTAACGCTAAGGGGACCAATCATGTACCGAATCAAATCAAATCAAATCAAAAATCATTTATTCAGTTTAGGCCCTAATAAGGCACTTATGAATGTCAAAAGTTACAGTTTTACAATAGACTCTACTACCGGTTCGGAATACACTTGAACTGAGAATCCATAGTTTCAGTTTTCGTTATGATGTCACTTACACCAGCTATATTAATTTAATAGATATTACGACATCCGTGAGCAATCTATATCAACAAGATAACAAAATAAATAGCTGATAACTAACAAATGATATTAAATTAATGCACTGTGATAAAATTTTATGTCTACATAATACGATCAGAAGTTACAGTGTAGAGGCAGTCTTAACACGACTAAGATGCAAGATTTTAAACTGTACGACAATATATTCATTGAAACAGACCTACAATCGAATGATTATGATGCTGTTATACTTATTGTGTACCCAGAAGAATTAAACGTGAAGTTACCAAGACATATAGGCAGTTTCGTCGAGAAAATTGGAAAAGTAGATAAGCACGTACAAAAAATTGCTACTGTATGGAATTGTGATTATGTTTCTGGTGGAAGACTTGTCCTGTCTCCAACTGGAAAGATCACGCCCTACCATGATGCAAGAGTTGTTAAAGAAGCTGCTTACAAAGGTATGGTCAGGGCCTTAGATGCTGGAGCTAAAAGCCCATTGCTCGTTGTTCAGAATGTTGTTAATTTCCCAGATGGACAACTTGTTTGCATTTTGGGTGCTCTAGAGTCTTTGTATATACCTTTGCAGCTAAGAGAAAAGGATAACATGAAGAGTTTTACAAGAATCGGCTTTTATGCCGAAGAGAAAATTACCGAAAACTTCGGGAGAATCGTTCGAAATGCTATTGGTCTGGAAAGATCTAGAGTATTCGCAAGAGATATTGCAGGAGGAGATCCGGAGAGAATGTCACCTGCTAAAATTGTTGATTACGTCAAATCCTCTTTTGATGGTGAAGCAAATATTACCATTAATGTTATTGATAAGGAAAATGTTATAGCTAAAGATTATCCCTTACTAGCTGCAGTATCAAGAGCAGCTAATCAAATAGATAGGCATAAAGCTAGGGTTGTCGAAATAGAATATAAACCATCTGACTTGGCCAGAGTAACGGAGACGTTGATGCTAGTTGGTAAAGGTGTTACTTACGATACAGGAGGCGCTGATATTAAAATTTCAGGCAAAATGGCTGGCATGGCACGTGATAAATGTGGTGCTGCAGCAGTAGCTGGCTTTCTAAAAGCCTGTTCGATCCTCAAGCCACCACATTTAAAAGTAATTGGAGTACTATGTCTTTGCAGAAACTCTGTAGGTGAAGATTCTTATGTCGCTGATGAATTACTAACATCGAAGAGTGGAAAGACTGTGAGAGTAACAAATACAGATGCGGAAGGTCGTTTTGCAATGGCCGACGCTCTTTTTAATCTAGCCGAGACAGCTTTCAAAGAACTAAACCCACAGATTTATACGATAGCTACGTTAACAGGCCATGCAAGAGCGTGCTATGGTAATTATATTGCTGCAATGGATAATCATAGCGCCAGGGCTACCAACCATTCAAATAAACTACAATTCAGCGCATCTAGGATGTCAGAAGCGATTGAAGTGTCTGTAGTCAGGCCTGAAGACTTGGCTGTTAATGTTGGTAAATGCAAAGGTGATGATTTACTGCAAGTAGATATGGATGCTAAAAGCCGCAATCATCAACTTGCTGCGGGATTTTTGATTAAAGTTAGTAATTTGGAAGATAAAAATGTTAAATATACGCATTTGGATATTGCTGGGGCTGCAGGGTCGCCGCCTTCAGAGCCGACAGCAGTACCAATTCTCTCCTTGTGCCATGCCCATAAAGTTTTGATCTAGCTAGATTGTTTTTTACCTATATAATTTTAATCAATCTATGGTGCTGCTAGCTTTGCTACCTATATTAAAAAAAAACACTTATGTATATACTTAAAATGCCATTACAATCTGTTTTTATTCTGTAATTTAATCAAATAAGATACGAGTAATAGTTCGTTCAACTTATCTTGTAGGTACCTACCTACATAACTTGTAATCGAAGAGCATAGATAAGTAAATTTATATTTTTTATGTCTCAGGGGTGTACTCCGTTTACTATTAAAATAGCGTCGTATGTGGTATTATTTATACATTGTTTATCTACATTTATCTTTGTGATCATATAATCATTATCATATTTATATAATTTATTGTACAATAAAAGGTATACATTTTACAATGGTGGTATTATTTCATGTTTATTAATCTCATTGAATATTCCAAAATGGAACCGAACATTATGATAATAGATAAAATTGCACAGGACCTGACGACTAAATTAAGGAGCTAAGAACCCTTAAAATAAACAAACAGGCTTTATTTTGAAATAGCATTATTTAGCCAGTATATTTATATGTTTTAAATTTACAGCAATTTATTTATCTTTTAAAGGTTCAATAGATCTATTCACAAAAGACATAAAGCTGCCGAGAGAACTTCAAAACTTACCATATGACTACAACAGTGTGATGCATTTCGGAGATCGGGAATACAGCAAAAACGGCCACAGGACTATTATATTTAGGGTAAATAATTTCACTCACGATCTAGATGCTAATCCAGGGAATGATGTATTGAAGAGCTAATTCTGTTTTGTCAAAATTTCGCAGGATCACAGAATAGTCCAAGACCGAACAACACTAAGTCCGATAGATTTACGAAAGATTGAAATTATTTACGGCCCAGAATGTCTAAAAAGAGACAGACAAGAGAAATTTGATCTCTGCCAAGAATATCCTGGTGTGGCAAGAAGGAAGCGTGAAATAAGGGACGTTAATGTTATACAAGAAATCGCTGAAACTAATATTGAGTCAGACATTTATGATCAAAACGGAATGAGGCAGAAACGCGACGTAAACGATGTGGTTATTAAAGAAGAAGATGATATTAATCAAGAAATTAGTAAAAGAAAGAAAAGAGATACCACAGACGTAGCTCATAAAAAATATGGAATACATAATGAAAGCGATATTGATTATGTAAATAAAAAAACTAAAGTTTTAAGAAATAAAAGAAACGTGCAACCCGAATCTGTAATTATAAATTTAAGAGTTAACCGAAATATAACACCACCGCCAGATAGCGAAACAAATGTTACAGATACATTAAAACAACTTGGAATTGAAAATGGTGTTATGGAGATCATTGAAAAAGTTTATAAAGTGTCATCGCTAGCTTTAAAGAATGCTAGGGCTAAATATTGCAATGACTCCAAGCCAGATTTGAGAACTGGTTCCGAGCCTACAGTTAGAAATAGCACAGATATTCTAGGTATAATAGAATCAGTTGCAAGTTATGCTGCGTCTATGGTAGATCATGCTTTAACTAATCTGACGGTGTTCTGCGAGAATTCAGTGTCTATTGATGAGTATCAGAGGGCGAGATGTCCTTTTTATGATAGACAAGGAAGATGCAGAGAGACGTACAGGTAATTTACTCCTGTTTTTATACATTTTAGGAAATGTGAGAGGGCCACTCTTGAAGCGCTCTTAAATGAAGTAATTGTTAGGCTACTGTGCTATGCAGAATTCCATTTGGAATGCGGCAACATCAGCATGAAATGTATTTTTAATTATGTCAACCAAAATAGTCTGCCTTAGGCACATGCAGATACCTATCACAATATTCTACTTATAATATTTTGCACTCATGATGCTTCTCGAATTTGATATTAAAATTTAAAGTAGTTTAAACTTTGGCTTTGACTGCTATATCGAATTTCGTGGTATTAAATGAGCTTGAGCTTTCAGTGAAGGAAAACATCGTGAGGAAACCATAGCACGATGGTAGGGTTCTTTGTAGTACCCGTCTGGCTGGCTACCACCCTCAATCTGTCAAAAATCTGTCGCCAAGCACAACCGGTGTATTCCGACAGCTACACAAGATAGCCAGTTCAGTTCTAGGCTTTGTATGCTTAGATAGCTCCTGACGGTGAGATTGTGGTCAAAAACCCCTAAAATAGAACATATTATTGATTAAGATTGTACAAATAACAGGTCTACAAATTCAGGACGCGTCCATTACTCAACTAAGCACAGACCCACATACTTTTATAATACAAAACACGACAGTCGCGGAATAGTATATCAATACCATAATCTATTAAGAAATAGCAATAACACTGTTTCATCACAAACAACTACAGAAGTTGATAAAGTCACAGAAAGCATAGCTTTAGAAAAGAGTCGGAAGAAAAGAGAAGTGGCAGAAACAAGTAAAAATGAAGAAGAGTTGACTACAGAACTAGAAAATGTAGAAGAACCTAAAGAAGAAAAGTTGAGTAGCGTTGATAAAGGAGAGATAACAGCTACAGAAGTTACAGAAATAAAGAGAGAGGTGGAAAATAAAGGGAATCTTACTACCGACGTAAAAGAAGAGTTAAACGTAAATGTTACAGTTGATTTGGATGCAAATACGACTACAGTGAACGATTCAAATGCAAATACAACTGGGTCTGAAGGAATTCAGTCCAGCGATGCTGATGCAAAGAATAAAGCTACAAGCAAGGTATTTGTGGAATCAAGACGTATACAGATTAAAGAACGTGAACATAGGTAAGGATGATAAACGTTTATCTAGATATTTGAAATACTAACTAAATGGCCCCGAATCTAATTTTAAAAACTAAACAAAAATATAAGAATAGCGATGATAGCTCAGTGGTATCCCACAATGAGCTTTCGGTGAAGGAAAACATCGTGAGGAAACCATACCAGGGTGGTAGGGCACTTCGTAGTACCCGTTTGCCTCGCTACCAGACATAAGATGATCGCGCAGAGATGGTAGCTAAATACCTACCGGTGTGTTCCGGCAATGGCACTTGAGAGCTAGTTGGCATTGTAACAGGTCGGCAACATATTGGTAACATAGCTGGTATCGCAAATGGCGATAGCCGACGGTAAGCACTTATCATCAGGTGGACCACCAGCCTTCAACTTTCTGACATAAAAAAATTGTCCTGTCAAACTAATCGCCACTTTTTTTGGTAAGAAAGAGAAGTGAGGCGACGTGACTAAAATTAGTTTAGTTTTTAAACAACCAACAGAAACGGCACCAATAGACTATAGTTTTGGTATAAATCTATTACATACACCAAGCGTTTTTTCAAAGGAAAAATCCACCAATACCTGCTAATATCCTCTCCAAAATGGTATCAACTCTCAAATCTAAACCAATTTTGAGGAGTAAACACGAAGAACCGAAATCTGAGGAGTCGTCATCCCTCTCAGCTGAGAAACATGAAAAGAAGACACCAAATGAGGAGAGGAAAGAACAATCGAGAAATAAAGAAAGTCTTAAAGCCATAACAAACACGGAGAGCGAGGATAGGAAGGATAGGTGAGTCATATAGCTGATTTCATTAATTCACTTTTGTAAAAAAAAAACCTCCTTCAAAGACAATAACGCAAAAAGAATAGAGATGATGACTAAAAAAATCTAATTAGTCCATCAGTTAGATTACCGTTCAGAAAACAAAAAATAACGAAGATACAGTGCGTTAAAATTTGGGGTGACGTCACGTCTTAGTACACTTTTTACAGAGAGATGACGTCACAAACTTTGATGCGACTTATCTTTGTAATATTTGTTGATTTGATGAAATAAAAAATACGTTTTTTTTTTAAGATTCGAATTGAAAGTAAAGGCAAGGGAAGAACAGCACCGTGCTCAAAGGAGACCGAAAACGCTGACATTAACGAAAGCTAATATAGATTTCTATAATGAAAGGAAATGGCTTGACGGCGTTGTGAGGTATATTATTAAGGAAGACACAACATGTAAGTATGTTATAGTTCGTAAAAAAACGGTACTAATAGAGGATCTCCTACTAATATATTATTAAAATGATATTTCGGACTTATTCCTTTTTCAACCTTCATCATGTCAGCCGAAAGGCGTCCACTGCTGGACAAAGGCCTCCCCAAGGATCTCCACGATGGCCGGTCTTGCGCTACTTGCATTCAGCGGTTTTCCGCGACCCTCACAATATCGTCATTCCACCTTGTGAGGGGCACGCTGCCTGCCCCAGCGGCCGTGGCTTCTACGAGCGATGTGCCCCGCCCACTGCCACTTAAGTTTGACAATTCTTCGTGCTATGCCGTGGAAGATCTAGCTTCATACCAAATTTCATGATTCAACGGTACCTACCCTATAGATTTAATTTGCTCGCGTACTATAAAAATATAACGCGACATTAATGGCTATTCTATTGCGCTTTGAGAAGCTTGATTTTCTTACAGTTTCCAGGGACCTTTGTATTTGATATTAATGTCAACTTGGTACCTCCGGACATATGGATATACCTATAAGCAGTGGCAGTGGCAGGGGCGGCAGATTTCAGAGGACGCCCACTCGATTTGTTAAAGGGGCGGCTGGTACTACACGGCCCTAGGGTGGCTAAGACTGCAAATCCGCCACTGCCTATAAGGGTTCCTAAATATTTTCATCTTCCAGATGACGTCGATGATCTCCGAGATCGCATAGCTGAAGTAAACGATATTTTACGTAAGAAAACATGTGTCAGGTTAAAAGAGATCACAGAAGGCAGTGCTAACAAGTATGACGACTATCTGGTACTCGACACGAGCCCTGACTATGTCACTGGAAGAGTTGGGGGGAGGCAGGTGAGAGAAGTTTTTTGGCGACGCTAGATAGTAGCTGTTTTCGGTTTGGTAGAGCCTTTTCCCCTAAACTCTCTTATGTCCGTAGGTATTTATTATATTATAGGTATCTGTAAGATTTTTATTTGATTTTTGAACTATTTATTTATATGTACTTACAGGTAATAAAATAAGGAAAATAAAAAAAAAATACATAACTAACAATTAATTATAACTTATTTACAATAAATAAAGCTGGTCTAAATCGATGCTCATTAATTTTTAATTTATTTATATATAGGGAAATAACAGCGATACAGATAGCAAAATTAATAAAAAATAAAAAATTAATATCAAATAAAAATGATTTGACGTTCCAAATTCAAATCACATGCACCAGAAATTCAATACAATGTCATTGACGAAGATTATTGCCCTGATACTCCTGCTAGACCTCAGGGCTCTAATAACATACTTTAGGTTAGGTTTACATATATTTTGACGTTGTCGAGCAGGTGGTATAAAAAAAAACTATTAAGCTTTGTTTTTTAATTTAATAATAACTCTATATATCTCGTTAGTCGTTCGTACACATTCTAAGGTAGGTACGGTAATCTAATGATCTACTCCTTTGTAAATATTGTAATAAATACTTATAGTATGACACAACTTAGATGAAGCATCGGCTAAATTCGTAAAATCGATCGTTTCCGAAAAGAGAGCGCCTACAACATTACTCATGTGTTAAAATAATGATCGGCGAAAATGATCTTGTTGAACGTTAAATGGCGCGATAATGGATGATTTTTATTAGTTGTGTAAATCGGAATTGAAGTGTACGAAAACGATTTGGCGATGCTACATCTAAGTTGTGTCATACTGTACTTACCTATTAATTTCACTGGTACACATTTTATGCAAGGAAATGCAACGTCACTTCACAAGTTCCCGCGATAAAAATGTACAGACACTGTCTCTATCTACAATTTCTACTACACTCGTAAATTAATGATTATGAAGTAGTAGAATTCATTGTAATTTAATTAAAGTACCTGAATAACGTCAAAGTAATATAAACAATTTAATTTTAGATTGGATCGCGACACTGTAAATAACTTCCCGCTAAAATAATAAAAATATTTTTTTAAATTTTCCCGCTACACAGGAGAGAGAGAGAGAGAACTGTATGAAATATCTTGAGTGTGTAAAGGATGAAAAACACGTGGTTGTTGACGTCATTGCAATAATAAACGTTTAGGGTAGCCAGCGTAAAAGGAATTCGTAAAAGTGACGGGATTACGGGATAAAGTTGGTTCTTTTAAGTGAATGTTTTTTTTTAATCAGTGTTGTTCCTATCGTTTCGGTAGGTTCATCATGATATGATTAATACATACTTTAATGAGAATGTACCTATTTAAAAAAATAACTATCACCTGTAAGGCCTGCTTGAGAAAAATAAATATTACCATCAAAATAAATTAATCTTAATTTATTAATTTAAGTTTATGAAATAACTTTTTATTTTGACTAAATATGGAATTTGAATTACTTTAAAAGTATAATACGTAAAAGTTTTCAGCTAACTCTGGCAACCCTGTTCCAGAAACATCCAACAATACTGCTCTCTCATTGGCTAAAACGTTTCAATCTCTCGAATATTCTCGATACCTATTGGAGAATGTATAAATACTCCCGGCGCGCGTCAGATAGAATAGTTTGAAAACTTTGTTCACTTGACGCGTAAAAGATGTGCTAGCTAAACTAACTCTTGTAATAGGTAGTGAATTTAAAGTGTTTACAATGGTGGCTATTGGCATAGATTTGGGCACTACGTATTCTTGTGTAGCCGTGTGGAGGCAAGGAAATGTCGACGTGATTCCAAATAGCCAAGGTAATAATACTACGCCGTCGTACGTCGCATTTACTGACACAGTACGCTTAATCGGCGAGGCGGCGCGAAATCAAGCAGCATTTAATCCACAGAACACAATTTTTGGCGCGAAACGTGTAATAGGACGGCGATACGACGACATTGGAGTACAAATGGATCTTCGCCATTGGCCATTTAAGATCATCAATGAAAAGGGTAAGCCAATGATTGCAGTTCAATATAAAGGTGAGCAAAAAAAGTTTGCACCTGAGGAAATATGTAGTATGATCATTTTTAGGATGAAGGAGATTACTGAAGCTTATTTAGGCACGAAAGTTGACAAAGCCGTTATAACAGTTCCCGCGTATTTCAACGATTCACAGCGTCAAGCTACCAAGACAGCAGCGACAGTAGCAGGTTTGGAAGTAATTAGGATAATCAATGAACCAACTGCTGCGGCATTGGCTTACGGTCTGGATAGGAACTTGAAAGGCAATCGTAATGTTCTAATCTACGATTTAGGTGGTGGTAGTTTCGATATTTCAGTTTTGACCATCAGCGAAGGATTGGTTTACGAGGTGAAGTCTACAGCAGGCAACACAAGATTAGGTGGAGAAGATTTCGACAACAGGTTGGTTGCTTATTTTGCCGAGGATTATAGTAAGCGTTTCAAAAGAGATGTTTTCAGCAATCCCCGAGCTGTAAGGCGCTTAAAAACTGCAGCCGAAAATGCTAAAAGGCTCCTAACCTCCGTCAAAGAAGCTACAGTTCATGTAGAGACGCTATGTGATGGTATTGATTATACTGGAAAAGTCACGAGAGATCTTTTCGAAGAGTTGTGTTCAGATCTTTTCAGGGATACGTTGGATCTTGTTCATCAAGCTTTAAAAGACGCGGGAATGAGTAATAGTGATATCCACAATGTAGTTCTGGTTGGTGGTAGTACTAGGATTCCAAAAATTCTAAGTTTGCTGCAAGAAGACTTTCGTGGTCGTGTTTTAACGTCGATAAATCCAGATGAAGCTGTCGCTAGTGGAGCAGCGATACAGGCAGCCATACTGAATGGTCAGCATCATGAGAAAATATCAGATTTCTTGTTAGTCGATGTTGTGCCGTTGTCTTTAGGCTTGGAAACAGCTAGAGGAATGATGTTCAAAGTAATCGAACGCAATACAGCTATCCCATGTCGTTACACCAAAGATATAACAACCTTGGATGACTACCAAAGCTGTATGACCATAGAGGTTTACGAAGGTGAACGTAGTTTAACCAAAGACAATAACCTGCTAGGAGTTTTCGAGCTGGATGGAATTCCACCAGCTCCAAGAGGCGTCGCTAAAATAGATGTGACTTTTGATGTGGATGAAAATGGGATTTTGAATGTCTTAGCTCAGGATCGATGCACGGGTCGAGCTGAAAGCTTAACAATAAGAAATGAACACAGATTGAATCAGCAAGAGATCGGAAGAATGATTGCTAACGCTCAGTTATTCAAGGAAGAAGATGGAGAGAATAAGAAGCGTTTAGAAGCTAGAAACCAATTGGAGTCCTACATTTTTGGTGTTAAGCAAACCGTAGTGGAAAAAGGAGGGAAGTTGACAAATGAAGAACGTATAATCATGAAAAAGGAGTACCAAGAAGCGATTGCTTGGCTGGATGATAATACAGATTGTCTCAGAGAAGAATTCGAAAGAAAAATGTCGGAGTTATTACGGCGGTGGTCCGTGATTATGAAGAAGTTTTACGATCAGAGTTTTAGACATAGAGCAAAGAGACAAAGAAGCGACAGTTATTTATCTGAGTTGTCCTGTGAATTTGTAACCATAGATTAGAAGGGTGATAAAAACTGAAAGTCAAGCGAAGATCTTATTTTCAAGAGAAATTTTGAAGGTAAGATTTTTCGCATTTACTGTGGCTTCAGACAATATCTCGAACTTATGTTTTGTAATATGTAATCTATACTTTAATTTCTTTGTATGTAATGTATGCTTTTATATTGTTTTAGGAGTTAAAAAGAATAAAGCGCAAATGTGCAACTGTTTAGTTGTTTACCAAAAGATTGGAATAGTTTTCTTCCCAATTATTAATTAAATATTGATCTCAATACTTATAAAACTAGTGAGCACAAACACGGCCCCACTGAATTACTATTGTTATCATTAAAAGAAATACATGTAACGGCTTATTAATGTGGAGGATTCTTCGTACCAATCGAATCAATATGTTATGTTCTATTGTACAAAATTACTTATTTTCAATATTGCGATGGTAAAACAAACAGAAAATCAAAAGGCCTTGCTCAAAAGTGTCGTTAAAAAATTAATTTTGTTTTGTATAAATCTTTGCGATTGGATTGTTGATGTCAATGAGGGAAACTTAGGAGTTGAATATTTAGAGTATTTGTAGAGATTAAAAAAACTTGTATTAAAATCATATAATCATAGTTATAAATCGAGTAGGTATTCGTTAGGTAGATATTAAGTGATCATTTTTTATTATTCTACGTTATTTAGGTACTAAAAATTCCTCGTGGACCTCTAAAATGAATGGCTCGAATAATACGGTGCGCGTGAGGCTATGTAGGCTAAGGAGAGATAAAGTAATCCATATTATATCAAATAATCCATTAAAATAATATGTTATAGATGTTTAAAACTCGAATGTTACTAGTAATAAATAAACAAAGAATTTGAAAAAAAAAATGCGTTTTATTTTATCATGTTATGGCCGTATTAGCTGATATAGGTAGTTTGAATGAAACTTGTCAACAGACAGTAGGTAGCCGATAAACATTTATATTTTATTTATATTTTGTTGCAAATCTTTTATTGCTATGATTTGCATAGGAAATTACGGAACCCTCGGTGCGCGAGTCAGACTCACAATTGTCCGGTTTTTTTTCGCGGAACCCTAATTATATTTCTAAAATCAATCAACATAAATTAAGCTATCTGCCAGTGAAAGTCCCGTCAAAATCAGTCCAGATTGCGAGATTAGTCGGAAGAAACACACTGACAAAAATTAAAAAAAATGTACCGCAACTCTTAATTTGAATTTAAAACGTGTTTATAAAAAAGTTAAACTAAATAAAACCGTTTAAAAAGAGTAGTGACGTGATTAAAATTAGTAAAGTAAAAAACAGAATCGGTACCAATCAAAAGAACCATCAATAGTTGATATGGATTCTGTTCACAGCACTTCGGCAGCCTAGAGCTGTTCCGCGGTAACCAGCACAGGCAGCACACAGCCATGATGGTGATGGCGATGCTGGGTTTCTACTTCGAACTGTCGCGGCATGACCGGGACAAGTACGTAAGGGTGCATATGCGACATGTGAGACCAGGTAAGTTTAGCCGGGGTCCAGTCCTGGATTTGTAAATAGGCCGCGGCCTAAGGGCGGCAGATTTCAGAGGACGCCCTTGTTAAAGGGGCGGGCCTAGGGCGGCTAAGACTGCAAATGCCGGGTCTGTGTTTCCCGACATGTCCTATAGAATTAAGGCCAGAGTGAATAGGTTTTTTCTGGGTAAGCGTGCTACATTTTCGGCCTCGTCGTAACTCCTGCTTGGAGTCAGACGACGGATGAACGTAAGCCTATCTTAGATTAAAATAAAACCGGACAAGGGCGAGTTGGACTCGAGCACGAGGGGTTCCGTACCATTATCTATAAAAACGACAAAAAAAACACGTTTGTTGCACGGGAGCCCCCTTAAATAGGGTCCCGTTTTACCCTTTGGGTACGGAACCCTAAAAAAGACAGACTTTTTACCACCTGTTCCGATGAAATGGCAGCTCTTTTCTACAAAATAGCAATGGTGGTCTTTTGATGGTGATAGCTTAGGTATGTGTTATTTGAATCAGTTTTGAAGATAGGTACGTAAATCTGTCTTTGTTCAGAAGTGAACGTCTTTCGAGTGACATGATGATAATGAACCAGTAGCAGGTGCCAGAACAGATCTTGATTGTAGGAGCCAACTAGATGGGTACTACAAAGTACCCTAACTCCGTGCTATGTTTTCCTTCACCGATACCTCAAGCTCATTGTACTATCCCTGAACTGTCATTCCCTTTTTTATATAACAGATAAGCTACATCACTTCGAGAAGATACGAGAAGAAGCGACCTTTGCTCTTCCCTATGACTACGAGAGTGCTACGCATCCCGCCTGGCAGTTTTGGAGGAAGATTGGCAGAACTGGCATATCTACTGTTGCCACATATAAGGACCAAGTATGTACCTACCCATAATACGGTTGTAGACCGTCCAACAAGGCCGCGAAATTCAAATTTTAATAGTTTTTTGCTTTGCATATTTTGACAAACATACTTACTTACAGCTGCAATTAGCAAAAAACGTAATAAAACTTAAATTTCGCGGGCTTTTATAAAAAAAATCATCTGACAGCTATCTGTCTCAGCTAATATTTTTAAAACCCATACATGTTTTTTTTTCAGGATCCCGATTCTTCAATTATGAAATCACTAGGCCAACACGATAAACTGCTCTCAGATTTAGATATCGTTAAAATTAACAGCGTCTACGGCGTTAAATGTTTCAAAAGGCCAGAAAACAGACACATAGATTAAAAAAGTCAAGAAAAAATTAGACGATTATCAATTCTTGTAATTACCGATTATTTATTATTTTACTGAGCTATTTCTTGATTACCTGTGGAGAAGGTTGTTTCAGATGTGAAGATTACGGAAAATAATAAAAAATGTGCAACCTATAGAAGTTTTTTTTTATGTTTTAATCTTCTGAAGGAATTTTAATCTATAATAAATTAGTACTAGTAGGTACGAATATTATAATGATTTTATTCTCTGCTTTTCTCGGGAAGTAAGTACCAAAGAGTATACCAATAGTAACTAGCTTTAATAAAGGAAACCAGTTTGATTTGAAAATTTATTTTTCCGTCAGATTATTGTGAAGCATATTTACAATAAACTGACAGTTGATAACACAAAAACGCGGTCGAAACCGTGGGGCTAAGCTAGTAACTCAAATAAAAAATCATACATGCACCATAAAATATCTTTTTATATCTAAGAAAAAACTTAAAACAAAGCCGATTTCATTCAATGTACAATGATTCATCCAAAGTGGTTTTCGTTAAGCTAATATCGCTCTTACTGATAACGTCATAAATGCAAATATCATCTGCATACCGTCGTCGACGGAAAACGCACTTTTCTGTGCTAATCATTGCGCATACAGCTGGAAAATGAGAAAAACTTAAATTGAATAAACCCTTTTGAAACTACTGGTTCTTAAATTCACTCGATGCATTCTCTACTTCGTGCTCCTGCTAGTGTTATGGTCAATACTCTCTCTCTACCTACCCTACCAAGAGAGTTATACAATGTGCGCGCTCCTTTTTACAGTAACTTACTACCTATTAATTTTATTTACGTAGAACGTAATGATTTTTCGTCAATGATTTTGACAGCCTATATTAAAAAAAAAAATTTGGTAGGTACCTACTATGTAATACAAGTACCTACATTATGTGTAGCTTGAATTTGAGCTAGGTAGAAAATTAATAAATAGTTATAGGTGGTTGTTTTTAAATCGTTATAAAATATTTTGGGTTGGTGTTCAAATTTCAATCTCAAGCCTAGATAATAATACAATTTGGTGGTGGTCCTAGCCAGAGTAACTATAAATCACTTGCCTATTGTTTAAAAAATAAAAAAAAATACAAACCAGGGTGTTCCGAAGATAACATGGTCATCCTCTCGATTTTATGCTCCTCTTTCCAATGGAAAAACATCTTCTTTATAATAGCTATGACTAAAGCGATCAAAAAAATACTTACGCCGAATAATATTGTGTACAATGCCATTTATATTTAATAAAATAGTTTTTGAAATCATTTTTTTTTATCAGTTCTATAATTATTTGTTGATAATTTGTACATGACATTGTTATGACAGATCATTGATTATTTTGACGTGATAGGTAGGTATATTTTTTTTCCGAATCAACGCGTGACAGCGGGGATTGATCCTTCCCTCTCAAAATTATTTAAATTCTTTCCAATTTTGTAGTCATCAAATCATTTTACGAAATACATAAAATAAACCACGTACTTACAGATGGTACTACTTAGTGGTTATTTTTTATAGGTAGGTATATTTTCCATTAAACATTATAGTAAGGTGGAAATAAAAATCATTACCACCTTTTTGTATACTATTTAGTATCAATACATTAAAAAAACCTTATTTTTTTAAATTAAAAAAGTATGTGGCGCGAAAGTTAATTTTTTTTTTGTTTTCCCTGCTGCGTATCGTTATGAATAATAATTATTTTGAACTACTTTTTAACCATTATGTCGAATAATTTACGAATATATAGTTTAGAAAATGAGTTTTGACGCTTACGGTGAGTGCTTGTTACGATAATCCAATTAACAACAAATATAGGCGTTAAGATATTTATTTGCGCAATATATATATTGAACCTACCTACCTACATAAAATAATGAAATCTTCAATGACATTCTAGAACCTTAATTAATTCAGTTCTATTCCATTCAAACTTTCACAATTATTACGATATTCTGTTTTTTTTTAAATATGCAAATCATAGAGTGTTATTTTCTCTCATTTTAGTTAATAGGTACCTATTTATTCTTTCATTCCCCTTTTCGCGACTCAACATCACGGATTTAAGTTTTTAGAAGTTATTTGTAGTTGGCAGTGAGTTCTAGTTCTTGTGATTCAGAGCCCCAGAGGTGACCGAGTCTGGGCGAACCGATTTTGGTAGTGCCAGTTTAAAATTGTAGTCCTTGACTTTAGGGATAGCATATTTTAGATACCCTTCAATAAAAAGGTACTTTGTAGTACCCGTCTGACTGGTTACCCCCAAAACGACTGTCACACGTAAGCCCATCCTATCCTACCATCCAACTTTCTACTACTATAAATGCTAAAGTTTGTATTATATGTTTGTTGCTGTTTCACGTAAAAACTACTGAACGTATTTGGATGAAACTTGGCACATAGATAGATCATACCCTGGAATAACATATAGGCTACTTTTTATCCTGGAAAAACATGAGACGCCTCGGGAACGCGGGTGAAACCGCGGGCCGGAAGCTAGTCTTATACTAAAGTTAAAATCAGTCATCCACTAGTGTGTTCTGAGTTCCGATAGCTGCACTTTAGAGCCAGTTATATCTAGGCATTGCGTGCTTACTTTCGGCCACATCATCACCCATCACGCTGGAGATTCATTTCAAGGTATATGCTTCCTCCTTAATGACACGCAGTTGGTTAAGACGCCACCGATCGCGCCGCCGGTCGTGGGATCGATTCCCATCCAGGACAAACATTTGTATGCATGAACATATCTGTTTGTCCTGACTTTGGGTGTAATTATCTATATATAATAAGTATGTATTTACAAAAAGAAAGTAGTAGGTATATGTAGTATATCAGTTATCTGGTTGTCCAGAGTACAAGCTCTGCTTAGTTTGGGATCAGATAACCGTGTGTGAACAATGTCCCAGGATATTTATTTATTTATTTATTTATTTAATTGCAGTTAATCATATAAGCCAAAAATATCGTTTGGCCGTAGCAATAGCTATAATCCGAAGCAAGCCTGATAATAAAACTACAGAAGATTATATAAAGGAGTTAAAACAAAAGGTTATTGATCAAAATATGGATTCAAATGATCTAGATATTACTATATGTAGCGATGATTTCAATCTTGACGATGATAATGATATAACTACCATTCATGTTAGTAATGATACGAACAGTGATAATGATGGAAATATTATCATTGTTGACGAAAATGATGTGTTGATGGATGATACTCGAATGACAAATGATAGTATAACAATTTTAAATGATTTCGATGATATAAACGACGTAATAGGACAGAAAAATTCAGATAATGTTAAAATTAAGGAATTTTCTGATGTATTTAGAATGCTTACTGATGTTGAAGAAAATTTGCAAGAACAGGTAGATATTATTATTATTTGGGTTATGTGTCTGTTTCAAGTCTTTACCGAGCTTGTATCACTACGATCTGACTAGATCTATTGTGATCGCCACATAAATTAAATTTCACCGCCAACATCTACAGCTATAATAAATTCTTAGCGATGATAAATTTTACTTCATCTGGGTGCAATAGAACATAAAGAACATTTATTTTTAATAATAATTAAATTCCAGCATATCAATACATATAATCCAAACGATCAGATACAAACAGACAGTCAAACAACATACTGCGATGTTGATTTAATCGATAATGATGCTACGTATAAAAGCATTGATTTTGACAATACTCAAAAAAGATCTGATTACATAGACAAAACAATTAATCAAGATATGGGCAGAAATGGTACTGAAAGTTATTTAGCTGAGGGTACTGTACCTAATAATAATGTAGGTAATGATATGATACGTGCTAAATCAAATAAAACTCAAGATTTAGATATGAGAGACAGTAAAGTCAAAGTAAATACAATGGATTCCCAAGAAACTGTAATTTATACTTTACATGGACTTACCCAAAACTATACACACGTTAGTCAAAGTCAAAAAGAAAATTTAATTATTCCTGACAAATATATACATGGAATTGGTAAAATGAATAGAAACGAAGTAACCAATTTTAAAACAAACACTACAGAAAATAAAGACACTACAAATCACATCGAAATATTCACAGAAAACGCTCAAAGATTTGATGCATCTCTTAATACACAAGAATTTACAAATGCTAATGACTGTAACGAAATCGCTAATGTTCTAGAAAACGAACAGGTTATAGAAGAAGAACGTGATACTGAAGCTGAATTATTACCTTTCAAAGTAATTGAAGAGTTGAGCAAAGTTAAAGGGTTTTTGGATAGAAAATTCGATAGAAGAACGAGCACTAACAGTTTTTCAACTGACTCCGGGTACAAAAGTGATTCACAATTGAAAAGCTCTTGTAAAAGTGGTAAGAAAACGCAAAACACTTAATTTTTTCAAAGAGCATATCGTGCTTTCGTTGACGGCGGAAGTACTTCTAAACAGAAAACCGCAAACAAATAACTGAATAGTGTTTCTCGCTAGGGCTCATTGGGGAGGGGGAAGGGGTATCGTGTATTGCAAGCAAGGAGCCAGCAAGCTTTTGACCCAGGGTGGGGACAAATCGGAAACTAAAACCGGGTCCCCTACCTACATATGAAACATTCGGTGCACGTAGGTAATAAGTAGGTGTCCCGAAGGAAAGTTATGGAGATCCTGCTATAAAAGTTTGAAGTTAGTTCGGTGAAGGAAAACATCGTGAGGAAATCATAACATCGTGGTAGGGTACTTTGTACGTTGTGCCAAACATCTTCCGGTGTGTTCCGACAGCTGCATTTGAGAGCCAGTTCCCTTCTAGGCTTTGTGTGCTTACCATCATCGGGCACATCATCACTGACCACGGTGAGATTGTGGTCAAACAGGCCTATACATAGTAAAAAAAATGCTATTTATATATAAGTTTAGTAAGCAGTAATAAGAAAATTGTATTTCAGCAACACAACTATCCGGTACTTGGGTGAATCAATCAGCTTATAGCTTATTCAATTTCATAACCATATGTCCCCTACTGGTAAACACACGGGATATTATCAATGAAATATCAAAGGTAAGTAATATTTAGGGTACGTCATCATTACAAGATCAGTCAAGGGTCGGTCAGTCGGTAGCCGGTAAGATACCCTACGTCATGGGTTCAATTCACAATCAGGATAGACATTTGTGTGCATGAACATGTCTGTTTGTGTTGTTATCTAGAGCAATGATAGCTCAGTGGTAGTGACGTCGAATACCAAAACGAAGGTCGTGGGTTCGAATCCTAAAATAAGCTTGAGCTTTCGGTGAAGGAAAACATCGTGAAGAAACCATAGCGCGGTGGTAGGGTACTTTTTAGTACACGCCTGACTGGCTACCACCCTCAAGTTGAAAATCTATCGCCAAGCACCTACCGGTGTGTTCCGACAGCTGCACTTGAGAGCCAGTTCCCTTCTAGGCTTGGTGTATGCACCACCATCAACCACATCATCACTGACCACGGTGAGATTTTGGTCAAACACAGGCCTAGACATAGTAAAAAAATACCCTCTGTTTGTTTGTATTGTACCTATTACGTCATTATTTTAATTCTATTTTTTTAGGCTCTAGGAGAACTTATAGACAGATTACATGAAGAAGAAAAATATCCATCATTTCTAGAAGAGCTTCTCGAAGCCGTTGATTTATTGTTACGACGTATTTACGAAGATGGCGGCTCTGAAAATGAGGTGAATTCTAGTTGAAAATTATGAATATTTTCTATCTCGGTCAGGCACGTGACCATTTTTTAGGGTCCCGTGCCTCAAAAGAAAAAACGGAACCCTTATAGGATCACTTTGTTGTCCGTCTATCAAGACCCATTTTCTAGGGAAAGCGTGGAGATATCAAGCTAAAATTCATATAATATACTTAGGTCTACTGTCCCTTGGAGCTGTGAAAAAATCAAACTTCTAAGCCAACGCAATCAAAAGATACAGCCGTTTGAGCTGCAAATTTTCGACACTCGCAAGGGAATCAAAACCTACAGGGTACATCCCGTAAATTCAGAAATTTGATACGAAGCAACGTCTTATAGCACAGATAAAGGAAAAATTGCGAAAAGCATACATTTGTAGTTACACTCAATTACAAAGTTAAGTTTGTACGGAACCCTAGGTGCGCGAGTCAGACTCGCACTTGTCCGGTTTTTTTTACAAATTCAAACTGTACTATTTCACTATACATTTAATTGAATTTTCCAGCTCTTAAAAAAAGATGAATCAATCCAAAGACTTATATTACTAAGCAAATCAATTAACATACAGAAGTTTTTAATCGAGAAAATAACAAACATACTCGATGAAGCATATACAAACTTGATAAAAGACGATGACCAATTCGAAATAATACATATAAACAAAATTGAGAATCTGTCATATATATTTCATTTACTAGAAATAATTTTAAAAGCATATGTAAAGTGTAAGGATCTGTCAAGTCAGAATTCTTTAACATCGCAGGAAGAGAAGTTAAAAAGAAGCTCCATAACTGATATTTGGAGGAGGAAATGGAATCCTAATTATAAAGAAATAAGGGTAAATGAGGGTAGTGTTGAAAAGAAATGCGTTTTAGTAAAATGTAGTGAGGTGCTAAATAAGATTATTGTAAATTGTATGGAATGCTACTCTTTAGTAGCTTATGCGGCGTTACAAAGCTTTAATCTGTTGCAATCCTAAATCGAATACATTCAATTTGTATAGATTTAATAGTGTTTTTAATTTAACAGAAATTCAACCTCTTTTAGAAATGTTTCAACCTCTTGAGAAGTTTTTCAACCTTAATCAGAAGTGTCAGTTTTGAATTGAGAGCGCTTTAAATATTTTTAAGAAGTATATCTACATAAATAGAATAGATAGTGGCTTGTCGTGTAGTTTAAATATTCTGACTGCATGTCACGACACTGATTTTGGGGTCGATATATTGTGTGTTCGCATAAATTTACTAGTAATATCTATTTGGTTACCGTGGTACAAGCTCTGTTTAGTTTAAAATTAGTTGCTCGAGAATAAAATTGCTCTGTGATTAGTTGGCGTGTGTGATGATTTTCCCAGGATATTAAAAAAATCCAAAAGTTTTTCAACCACTTCAAGAAGTTTCAACCTCATATATTTTTTTTTATTTTGACTATCTAAGTAATACTTATCTATCTATTTTTGTTATATTGGATTTGAAATAAAATGTAAATTCCCTTTTTATTACCTATTTATTTAAATAGTTTGCTTGTTCGTAGTAGGAAGACAACTCTTCTTCTAATTTCTGCTTTTCGCAGACTTCTCGTAAATGCCGGTTCAGCTTGCTTTTTGTCTGAAAGCCAGAATTGTAGATACAGTTTATAACATCACAACTGGCTAAATTGCTCTTAGGTAATATAGAGATTGAGACCATAGTAAAATTCATGGACTGTTATTTTTGGTGCGCTTTTCAAAGAAGTAATACGGATGATGAGTGGGTAAAAAATTATTAATTCTGTTTAGTACGTCAGTTAGGTTATCAAAAAATATGGAATACGTCATTGTAGGATTCGAACCCGCAGCCTGCTCATAAACTTCTAAAATTGTCACTCACCTTAAACCCTCTACCACATAGGTGGCATACGGCCCCAGCTTGAGTCTCCATGTGTCGAGACTGAGTTGTGTGCCGAGACTGAGATGTGAGGCGAGACTGGGTTGTGTGTCTGGATATGTGTACACGGGACATGTGACGGGACAACGACACACGGTTGGGGCATACTCGGTTGCATATTGGGCACTCCAAACTGGGGGCAGATAATTTATTTAGTATTAAAATCATCCATCCAAGTTAGAAATCATTTTAATTTTAAAAAGTGGCGCATACGATGTTTTTCTGACGTTACTAATGAAAAGTTCAAATTAAAAAAAAGCCACTCCTCGCCATATTTTCTCTATTACAGACATATTCGACTATTTCATGAAAATGTTACTAATATGCCCTTGGAGGAATATGTTGATGATCTCTTTTGTTATTAATCAGTAAATATACTACCATTCTTGTCGCAAATAACATTTTGATAACATACGACCTATAACTGAGCTGCAATTTGCAAAAAAACGTGATAAAAATTTAATTTCGCGCTCCAACCGAAGCCTTAAGGGTTGAATTTTCAAATATCCTTAGCTGATACCTACATCATAACATCTATATGTATGCCAAATTTCAGCCCGATCTGTCTAGTGGTTTGAGCTGTGCATGGATAGATCAGTCAGTCAGATACGCTTTCCTTTTTAGATACTCACACAGTCTGTTGATGTTTCAAAGTATTCCTCTTATGTGCTAATAAACTTTTTCTGCTATTATAACTGGTGTTACACATAGTACAGTAAAACAGCTCGGTTTCGCTCGCTATGTGCTTCTTCTTATGTTGATTCAGTGTGTATGGACTACTGAATGTGGACGGACATTGGTCACAGTCGAATTTTCTTTTTATATGTTTACTGGAACAAGATAATTAACATATAAGGTTACTTAGTTTCCGCCGCGCCTTCCAGAGGGATCTTATGTTCTCCCAGGATAAAAAGAAGCCTACATGTTATACTATCTGTGCCAAGTTTAATCCAAATCCGTTCAGTAGTTTTTAAATGAAAGAGTAACAAACATATACATCCTCATAAACGTTCTCATTTATAATTTTACATAGTAGGATTCGCAAGTTATAATGAGGAATACCAACAAAACAATCTAATTAGTCCGTCAGTTAGATTATCAAAAAATATTGGATACGTATTTTTTATTTTATCAAATCCATAAGAAATTACAAAGATAAGTCCCATCAAAGTGCAGGATTGGGGCTTGTGACGTCATTGCACAACTACTTTTTAGTACACTTTTTGCAGACCGGAAAATTTTAACGCACTGTATCTTCGTTATTTTTTGTTTTCGGATCAAAATAAAAAATACGTATCCAATATTTTTAGATAATCTAACTGACGGACTAATTAGATTTTTTTGTTGGTTTCCTCATTATATTAAGCAGATTATGGTGTAATTTGTCTAAATAGGGTAGATGACTGACTTATCAAATCAGCTACTCTTTAATAAATGTCAAAACGATCGGTTACATGGAATATTGTATGAAATACTAAGCTATGACGTCATCGTTTCACAGCATCAAATGATCTACTCTTAGTGGTTCTGCTGGTAATTAAAAATCATAGAAAGCATTAAATGTACAACATATTTGATGTTTCCGCGTGTTTTCAGATGTTTTATGCATTGGTTAGTGTTTGGTCATTTATTTTTGACACTGTCATCTAGCCTATTGTAAATTAATCGATTAAAATTATTTGCATTTTCACCAAAAAATATTAAAAGAAATATTTGGCTCTGCTGTAAATTCGAGATATGAATTGCATAGCAATATTGTTCGAGGAGTTTTAGCCCCCCAGTTCATTTTAAACAAGATAAGCACCCCCTAATGTAAGTTCAAACAAACCCTGACCTGACACTTAAATATTGAGGTTTAGCCGATGATAACTCAGTGGTTGTGTCGAATGGAAGGTCGCGGATTAAAATCTTACAATGATCTTGAGCTTTCGGTGAAGGAAAACATCGTAAGGAAACCACAGCACGGTGCTAGGATACTTTATAGTACCCGCCTTCTATCACACACAAGTTGAAAATGTGTCGCCAAGCACAACTCAGTCTCGACACATGAATACTGGCGTTGTGTGCATAAAGCTGTAATTGAGAGCCAGTTCCCTTCTAGGCTTTGTGTGCTTACCACCATCGGCCACATCACTGACCACGGTGAGATTGTGGTCAAACACAGGCCTATACATAGAAATAAAAAACTTACATCATATGAGTTCTCACGGCCGCTTGATTACTGTAACTCTTTCCACAGACGCTGCAAGGATAAGTGCGGTTACTTGTCTTTGATTTATGGAAGCGCCGCAAATGCTGCTGGAGGCCATTGGAGTTCCTACAATAAATAACTAAAATTAAAAAAAAAAAAAATTAAGGCGATGAATCAGTGGTAGTGATCGAATGCCGAGACGAAGGTCGCGGGTTCAGATCCTACAATGAGCTTGAGCTTTCGGTGAAGGAAACCATAGCACGGTGGTAAGGTACTTTGTAGTACCCGCCTGGCTGGCTACCACACACAAGTTGACAATCTGTCAGAGCCAGTTCCTTTCTAGGCTTTGTGTGCTTACCACCATCGGCCACATCATCACTGATCACGGTGAGATTGTGGATAAACACAGGCCTATATATAGTAAAAAAAATAATTAAAGAAACCCCCGACACACGAAAAGAGATCTTTAAAAGAGCTGAGAGGATTTTCTTGAAACATTGCTAAGAGCACTCTCGACTCTAAGACACCTTTCAAACGAGAAAAACTTAATCGAAATCGGTTCATTCAGGAGCTACACTACATACTTATAGGTATCCTCAAAATCTTTCGAATCCTAGTAATATTATAAATGCGAAAAGTTTGTGAGTATATATGTATCTTTGTTGCTCTTTTACGTAAAAACTAATGAACGGATTTGGATGAAACTTGGCACATAGATAGATCATACCCTGGAATAACATATAGGTTACTTGTTATTCTGAAAAAACATGAGATACCTCGGGAACGCGAGTGAAACCGCGGGGCGGAAGCTAGTTTATTAGTAGGACTTACTGAAACACATTTCCGCACAGATGACAAGCGGCAACGTCTTGGGAGCGCTCGTGGCATCTTCTAGCGTGTTCTAGACGATGTCTGGAGAAATAAAAATGTATCATCTAGGCATGGACGTATAAAAAAAGACGGACGCCATTTTACGAACCAGCAAACTGAAGCACCATAGTAAGCCGGCCGTCTTGTACATACAATGCGACACGCACACACTCTCACCATAGTAAGCCAGTCGGCCGCCATTACGTCGCGAGCAACTCTAGGACTCACACATGGATGCGTCGCCGCCATTGCTATGCTTCACTTTATGTTTAGGCCATACTCTGTCCGTCTTTTTTTATACGTCCATGCATCTAGGTATACTAATATTATAAAGATGAAAGATTTTATTGTTTGTTTGTTTATTTGTTTGCATTGAATAGGCTCCGAAACTACTGAACCGATTTGAAAAATTCTTTCACTAATAGGGAGCTACATTATTCCCGAAGGTTATACGCTACTTTTATCAGGAACGCGAGTGAAACCGCGCGGAACAGCTAGTAATAAAAAATATCCTGGAACTTTCACACACGGTCATCTGATCCCAAACTAAGCAGAGCTTGTACTATGGACAACCACGATCAGACCAGTTGTTTGATGTGCTGATTTTGATAGATTAGTCAGTCAATCACATTTTCCGTTTATATATAGATTTTTGAAGTGAAAACTTCTTTAGCGGCGTTGTGCACTTTTTGGGATGGGTAAAAAAAATTAAACTCGCGTCAGGACACGTGACCTGATCGAAAATTCGTAAGACGAAGAGAAGGAGAGGAAGTAATATCCCCCTCTCTTTCTACCGCGCGGCGAAAATGTATGCCTGCTCCTGGTGTTTCGTTTAAGCTTGTGCGAGTGTGCGTTTGCTCAAACGTCTGTATACTTGTAAAATTCGTGTATATAATCATTTTTTCTTTATTTTTATTCACCTACCTATGTTTGACATAGCAGTGGCAATGTGTACACTTATGGCGTAAGGCGTGTGACGCGAGATGCGATCGCAGAACTGACGACGTCGCGAACCGTAGCGTGCATATCTCGCAACGATACTCTCCGTTCGACTGACAACAAGAGAAGGTTATAATGTTTAGCTCTACTGCTTTAGAGTAGGGATGTTATCTTATCCAAAACCTTCGCATAACCAAAGAAATTCTATCCATAACCAAATCCTTTGAGTATGGATGGATGTTTGTTACTCTTTCACGCAAAAACTACTGAATGGATTTGGATGAAATTTGGAACACAGATAGTTTATAAGCTAGATTAACACATAGGATACTTTTTATCCTGGGAAAACATAAGATCCCTCGGGAACACAGGTGAAGGAATCTAGTCTGATATAAAAGTAAGTAAATCAGTCAGAGACTGAATCCATACTGATATTATAAATGGGAAAGTAACTCTGTTTGTTTGTTTGTTACCTTTACACATCTAAACTGCTGAACAGATTTAGAAGAAATTTGGCACTCAGATAGCCTATGTTATGGAAAAGGACATAGGCTACATTATTTTCCCGGAATGTGGGTTAAACTGCGGAGGACAGCTAGTTTTATAGTGACATATATTACCTCTTCATGCCGCAACATGTGAGTCTGGTAAGTATCTTTAAACAAGAATCCTAGTGCACAGTTATAGCACTTAAATTCAGCATCTAGATATTTTATTTTCTTTCTCTGAGCTTCCAGCTCTGCCTTCTGTTGTTCTGAATTCAGAATTATCTTTTCAAAACCTTTCTTTTTACTTCTCTTTGATTTCTTCTTTTTAATTTTAACTTCATTTGAAATATCATTTTCAGTGACATGATTTACATTCAAATCATTATCTTCTTCCAATGGACTAATTTCATTAATAAACTCATCTGTATTAATTAAATTATCTTCATGATCTCCAAAATCATATTCATTTAAATGATCTTCTACATCAGCTTCATTTAAATGATTTTCATCAAAATAATTTTCATCAACATGATCTTCCAAATCATTTTCATTCACATTATTTTCAACGAAATCATTTTTAACATTGCTATGATCAAAATCATTGAAATTATCATCAATTTGACAATTCACATCATTATTTTGGAATTCCTTAACAGATTTTGATTGTACATCTGCATAATCATAGTCATTTCCTTTGTCAAATTCTACATATTCATTATTTTCAACATGATATTCATTATTTTCGTTGCAATGATAGCTAAAGTGATATGAAGTGTAGTTGATGGACCTATTTTGATGATGTTCACAAATATCTTCTGGGCATAGTGTGTGAATTTCAATATCATTTCTTCGAACATTAATTGTACCCTTTTCACTGAAAATATAATAATTTCAATGGCATTTAATTGTGCACCCCAGAATACCCAATAGTTATTTTTTTAACTAGCTTCTTGACAGTCATAGGAATATTTATATGTAATCATGTCATTACAATTTACACCTCATTCACACCACATATCTCATACATACTTACATACATACACACATTTTCAACACACATACACACCCCCACCCTCACTAACAACATATACCTTTCTCTTCTACATAAATATATCCACAAAGGTTTTTGACTTCTCACAATATATGTAGGTACCTACAAACTGCTCATCAGACACATACTGATTTACTTGATATTCTTTTTTGTTTTAAGATAAGGCAGGAAATTGTAAATCTTTAATTGGCTGTAAGATCTACATTTAATAAGAAAATCGTATTTTACTTTTAAGAGCTGTGGATTTTGTAATAAATAAATAATATAAAATTTACCATAGCATTTATGTAAGTATATAACAAAGCCCCTTCCTACTAAAACTATAAATGCAAATGTTTGTGAGTATGGATGTTTGTTACTCTTTCACGCAAAAACTACTTATCGGATTTGCATAAAATTTGGAACACAAATAGTTTATAAGCTGGATTAACACATAGGATACTTTTTATCCCGGGGAAACATAAGGGTGAAACCGCGGTGCGGAAGCTATTTATTCCATAAAGTTTTATTTTTCATTACTTATATAAAAGATTATTTATGCAGTCAGAAGGTGGGGAAGAACACACACATCCTCTAACCAGCATTTAATAGAGCTGGATAGATGATGTAAATCAGTCTAAACCCAAAAGATAATAAAATACTATACCTAAACAGAACCGGGTATTCCAAACTCCGTTTTAAGCATATAGACTTGAATAACGACAGTTTATTCAACACATGACAGCATATATAACATAGATGAGAGTCCGGGCAAAGCTAGAACGTTAAAATTTCAATTTATTTCAGTAAAATATAACAATTAATTTAATATGCAATGGTTATAATATTGCGAGTGTTCATTACATGCATTCCAACCACTTCTCGATATTTCTCCCTAGTTTCTTCATTGGTATCAGAGTTTACTGTGCTATGGCATATAAAACATAGAAATGAAGACATATTTTATAATAATTAAAATGATTTTATTGTTTAATGTTTTCAAAACAATCAAAACAAACAGATAATATTCTCTTTGACAGTATGAGAAAAATCCTTACTTTATGGTTTGATTGATTGACAAACCACAGTGACCGACTGGCTGACATTGTAAGATAGTGCTGCCAGCTCCTGCGAGAATTTTCCCATATATTTTTTTAAATACGCCGAAAGAAAGATAATATGAATGAAATATGAGAGAAAAGAAAGAACATACCACACAGTTCTATTGTTTCATTCTAGGTATAGCCCATGTTCAGGCCTTTCAGTGAAATAAAATCATTTATTTTAATAAAATTTTGTGACTTTGGGATAAAAAATAGTAAGGTAAGTTTCTGAACGTGACATAAAATGCTTAATGTTCTATTGTCTATGAATACTGCATATTTTAGGGTTGTATAATTTTACTAAAATTATATATATGTTTTCCAATAATATAATTATAGCTTAGTCGATTAGTCTATATCTACACTAATATTACAAAGAGGTAAAGTCAGTTTAGATGTAGGAGGTTACTTTTTACGATTATTGTTGGATTAAAAAAATATTTCCTCGAGTACTATAGGCTATTTTTTATTCCAGGAACTTGGGCAAAACCGTGAAAATCGGCTATTTAATAAATAACAACTACCATTTAACAGTTCGATAAATCAAGAATATGGCGAGAAAAACAATAAGGAAAAAATGAGTTATTTATTTAGTAAGATAATAATTTAATATATATCACTAAATTATATTTATATTTTGATTATGTTATACTAGATACACATGAATAAATCGATTTATATATTTATTTAAAATCTACTAATTGTGTACAAAAGTTACAACACTACACGTCACGTCAGATTTGCAAAAAGGAAGGATAAATTTTGTGCCTTGAAGCATATTTCAATTCAATTTCAATAAAACGCTGTTTCGAAACTGTTAGTACAGTACAATACGAACTCTGTAATTAGAGCGATAAACTTTGCATTCTCTGATAGACGGTGCGGTGCGTGAATCGTGATAGTTTTGGACTAAATGTGATAAATAAACGTGGTTTTTTTGACTGAATTTATGATACTGAAATATATCAATTTGATTTGAAGGACTCGTAATTAGGTGTTTGCGTCGTATTCAATGTTGCGTGTACGCCAATTGCTGGACTACCAACGCTAATCATCAAATTTGATTGTCCATTTCCCTCAACTGCAATGTGTAATGCCGGGCTGATAGCGAGTCTCCACAGCCGACAACTATTTATTTGATGAAATATTCCTGGGGCGCCTGTTACCACGGTGAGTAATCAAAAATATTATTATATCTTTTCCGTGTCGACTTCAATGATTTCTTCATGTAGTTTTTTTTAATCCAATTATAGTATGCATAGGCTGAGGAATTAAGATTTTAGGTCACAGGTGTGAAGAACAATCTGTAAGAATCTTATTAGACTGTGGAAATGTACTAGTTTTCTTTTTGATATTTCACTGAATGTATGTTTTTATTGCTATACTTAAACACTATACCTAAACTTTATGTGCATATTTTATTGCATATGTAAATGATAAGATATAAATTCATTGCACTCAATAGTTGATGTAGATTAGTAGCTTTCAATAATATGAAAAACAGGAAAAAATAAGCTTTTCCTCTATAACACCAAAATACCAGTATAATCACAATCTAATCAGATATACCATGTAGTTTTAACAGGAAAGTTTTATCTCATATTATGTGAGTCTAATATCAAGAAATTACTGATAATATCTGTTAAAATTCCAATCACTACTGCTTAATATTATAAATGTGACAATTTGTGAGCATGGATGGATGGATGTTTGTTATTCTTTCATGCAAAAACTGCTGTACAGATTTGGATGACATTTGGAACACAGATAGTTTATAACCTGGATTAACACATAGGATACTTTTGTATCTCGGGAAAACGTAAGATCCCTCGGGGAGGCAAGTGAAACCACGGGGCGGAAGCTAGTATTATTTTAGTCTTCTCTGCATCTTTAGTTGAGTTTAAAAAATATATTAGTGCAGATTCTGTTGTTTACAAACTAAATAAATTTAATCTCACTATATCTCTTTCCAATAGTAAATATAAGAGAAGGATGCAAGATATTTTAGTCCTGTCAGTTTCGTCCGATCACATATTTCAACGTGAATTTAAGCGTGATCTTTATTGGTTATTACGACGGCATGGATTAAACTGACAGCATTAAAAATGTTCTATCTTTTTTCAATAAGGTTAACATGAAAGAGAGGTGACTTGTCTAATATTAGTTAAGTTCGTAAACAACAGAATCGACACCATTAAAAAACACTACAGTTTTGTTCACAAGAAAATATAAGATTTCAAAGACCTCCCCTGACTGTTAAGTGATTTGTAGGTCAGTGGTGATATTGAAAACATGATGAAGGCTGGTTTGAATCCTACAATGAGCTTGAACTTTTAGTGAAAGATAGCTTTGTGAGGAAACTAGCATCATGGTACTTTGTATTATCAGCCTGGATGGCTAGCATGTACGGATAAAAAAGCCATCCACTGCTGGACAAAAGCCTCCCCAAGGATCTCCACAATGGCTTGTTATGCACATGCATGTATTTGTAAACAAGATTTCCATATTGTATTTGGATAACTGCCATTGCCTTGCAATATTTTCATCTCAAACAAATTTCTGTTAAAATATAATAAACAAATACAGATTTTATTGTGTAATAAAATGTGATAAGATCACAGAAAGTTGTGTGTATGTTCAGTCTATGTCTGTAAGCTTTCATCTCATCACATTATGATGTCTCATAAACATTTCAGGAAAACAAAACTGTTCAAAATATTGTTGCACTGATTTCAGTACAGTTCAACTGGTAATTTGCAAAGAGCTATGGACTATATAGCTTCTTATAGACCTATAAAAAGCTATGGAATTTGGAAATCTGTCTTTCTATATATGTTTTTTTTATATTTCCAACCCCAAAAACTGAATCCTTCCTACTTCCTTCTAATATTATAAATGTGAAAGTTTGTGACTATGGATGTATGTTTGTTACTCTTTCATGAAAAAACTACTGAATGGATTTGGAACACAGTTTATAACCTGGATTAACACATAGGATACTTTTTATCCTGGGAAATCATAAGATCCCTCAGGAACGCGGGTGTAACCGTGGGCCGGAAGCTAGTATAATATAATTATTGATCCTGCTCACAGAATTTCACTAGAATGGGTTAAGAAATGCGGCCTGTCAAGAACTAAGCTGGAAAAGTTTATTTATTTAACACACAGTGGTGTCGATTCTGTTGTTTACGAACTTAACTAATATTAGACAAGTCACCTCTCTTTCAAGTTAACCTTATTGAAAAAAGACAGAACATTTTTAATGCTGTCAGTTTAATCCATGCCGTCGTAATGTACGGGTAAATAGTCGTGACCAATAAAGATCGCGCTTAAATTCACGTTGAAATATGTGATCGGATTAAACTGACAGGACTAAAATATCTTGCATCCGTTTCTTATATTTACTATTAGAAAGAGATATAGTGAGATTAAATTTATTTAGTTCGTAAACAACAGAATCGGCACCATTATTACATCTTCACAGATAGTTAGCTTAAGAACTGTATAGTCGACGTTCAGTTAAATTGTTCCAAATCGGGTGTCCTAATTAGCATAATCAGAGATATTAGGCAATAATGTTTGTGTAGATGTAGATGTAGGTATATCTAACAATAGGTCAAGGCAATGATCACTTATCGTGGAGAGATATAAGCATACTAATTTAATTTAGTTCAGTTCGATTCCTATGTGTAATTAACATCAATTTGAGCTTCAATTAAAAAGTGGCTTAATTAGGGAGTCTTCGTGGCTCTGCTGGAAAAATAATGCTACAGCGTGTACCAGAGACATTTCCGTTCCGGATCACTGAGGTATATTATTATGTATAGAGAAGACGCCACACTTGACCACACTATGGTCCGTTCAACTGCAGCCATGCGGCCGCACTTCTCTAAGTTGCAAACATGAAACGAGTAAGCGCCATGAAAATCACGGCGCTTACGAGTTAAATGTCCCGAATAAACTACACCTTAAAATCGTTCTAGTGCTACGTGTTTAAACTGTCTGGTGAGATGACTTATTAGATCAATGAGGAATAACAACAAAAAAATCTAATTAGTCCGTCAGTTTGATTATCAAAAAATATTGGATACGTATTTTTTATTTTATCAAATCAATAAGAAATTACAAAGATAAGTCCCATCAAAGTGCAGGATTCGGGCTTGTGACGTCATTGTATAACTACTTTTTAGTACACTTTTTGCAAACCGGAAAATTTTAACGCACTGTATCTTCGTTATTTTTTGTTTTCGGATCAAAATAAAAAATACGTATCCAATATTTTTTGATAATCTAACTGACGGACTAATTAGATTTTTTTGTTGTTATTCCTCATTATTGTTTCAGCGCTGCAGCGAATATTAACAAAATGGAGCATGACCTGTGCTTAAGATAACTTCTCTATATGTAGTAATATACCTCTGTGTTCCGGATACGGACTATATGAATAAATAGTGTAGTTAATTAGATACGGTTACGGATATGAAATTATTTCGGATTATCCGATTGTTTGAGTTACGGATGTTTAAATTTTGCCAAATCGCCATTGACATAATCGAAAATGTCCAAATTTTATTAGATTTAGGACGCATTTTGCCCTGTTATGATTAAACAGCCCTTTTTTCTATACCTTTATCTATTTGTGATCCCACAAGAATGGATCTAAACAATGCAAGCGACGCGGATAGCGTTCTCAGCTGGACGAAAATTTGTCATAATGTGTCTCATTTAGGGCGCGTCCTCATTACGGTCACAGTTAGCGGCAGACTATTTACTTCCCTATAATTATTAAATGGAGTGTCCTTACCGTGCGTAAAGCGATTCACACACTACGCAGATACGATAATATTTTACCTGCAGATCGATCAATGAGTATTATACTAAGAAAAGAGAAGTAACCTGTTACGACCTGATTCACATTCTTTCCCGTCCCTAGTCTCTGCCCCTATTCGAAAATTTGGTTACGGATCCGAAAAGATTTATATTTCGGATATCCGATAGTTTCGGTAACGGTTACGGCCTTCTATCCATAACATCGCTAGTATTTGCCTATCGACAAAATAAAGAAACATCAAATAACATTTCATTCCCTACTAATTATACGATACGTCGACATCTTTTGTTTGTGTTATCGTAAAAGACGATCTGAAAACCGTTCAATAGTTTCGTTTAGGTATTTATCAAGGTCGAGGTTGGAATCGTGTTTCACTAACGAATTGAAAAAACTTGTGTTTAACATAAATACTGCTTTATTTGTCTTTATGAATATCTATTTGCAGGTGTGAGTATTGAATTTTATATATTCACTAGCGACCCGCCCCGGCTTCGCCCAGCTTTTCTCTACTGTATTATGCAAGTATTATACATATAAACCTTCCTCTTGAATCACTCTATCTATTAAAAAAAAAAAAAAAACCCTTGCTTAGTTTTAAAGATCTAAGCATACATAGGGACAGACAGACGGGAAGCGACTTTGTTTTATACTATGTTGTGATAGTGATATACTCAAATTAAAAATTTTAAGAAACCCCCGACACTGACTAGTAAATTGTCGATAATTTCCAAACGGCTGAGCGGATTTTCTTCAAACATACTTAAGAACACTCTTGATTAAGACACCTTTAAAATGAAAAAAAAAACGAAGCAAAATCGGTTCATCCGTTCAGGAGCTATGCCACAGACACACAGATACACACTACAAACATATCTCTTTTCGTCGGAGGTTAAAAGTGGAGGAATTAATTAGCTTAGAATATACGTCATACAATATCATCCGGAATTCAAAAACATAAGGAAAAAGGACATAATATTTATTATAAAATAGCTCATGTTCCTCTCCATATACATAAATAGTATTTCCTGTCTCAACGGCGAGGATCAATCAATCATTCCACCATAGACAAGAGAAGATTATCTTTATCACTAAAGACGTTTATCTTATCTATTTTAGACAACTATCGCTTATTTAAACTAGACGCATGTGAAATCCTACGCGTATTTTATGCTACAATGTAAATTTAGTTTTCTATTATCTAATGGTATTGGATGATATCGCTTTAAACTAAATATTAGATTGTTATACAAGGGGCTAATATGACCCATTATATGTCGTTGGATGCCGCGACGAAGGTCGTGGGTTCGAATCCTACAATGGGCTTGAGCTTTCGGTGAAGGAAAACATCGTGAGGAAACCATAGCACGATGGTAGGGTACTTTGTAGTACCCGCCTGGCTGGCTACCACCCTCAAGTTGAAAATTTGTCGCCAAGCACCTACCGGTGTGTTCCGGCAATTGCACTTGAGAGCTAATTTGCCTTCTCGGCATTGTAACAGGTCAGCAACACATTGGCAATATCTCTGGTATTGCCAATGGCGATAGGCAACGGTAACCACTTACCATCAGGTGGGCCGTATGCTTGCTTGCTACCTTAGTTTATTTATCATCATTTTAGGCCCTATTAAGGCACTTATGAACGTCAGAAGTTACAGTTAACTCTACCACCGGTACCACATACACTTAAACTGAGACGACTCTAGCAAGAGACTCGGCAAGGATCTTTCTTTAGCAGTGAGACTTGTTTTTTCCTTTTTTTTTGTAACTATAGTATATCAGCTGTATGTAGTAACATAGATAACATAGTAGTGACATGTAGTAACATAGAGCTTGTACTATGGAAACCAGATATGTAGCTGATATACTGCATACCGGATGTAAGTGCCATGGAAGTTATTTTACGAATCTGTTCGCAGTTTTTGTAACTGGTTTTAAGTCATTCTATCTGTTTCATGTATGTATTTCTTTCGTCTGTTGCACACTGTGTCTCATATCTATAAAACTTTCCTGTAGCAGGGCTGCTGGAATTAATTTCTATTAGAAATAAGCAGTCCCTTTGTGCCTTTCTTTCTGTTTTGTCTTTTCTCTTGACTTGTGTTTGTGTGTACATAAATAAATAAATAAATCACCCAGAATAATCTAGATTTTTAATTACAAACTGATTGTGATTATTTTGTTACAGGATAACCAAAAATTCCATTATTTCCTACATCTTCCATTATTATTCCATTTTCCTAAATCTTCCAAACGATTACTATAATTTCCTTTTATTCCCAAAAACCATTCCATTTTAATGAATAAAATTTTACATAATTATAAAATAGTATTTAATTATATATTGTTAAATTTTAGGGAGACTTTTAAGTATTGTTTGTAAACGTCTCGTGATTATCATCAGATATTTTATTTATCTCCTATGTTTTAATCGAAAATCCTCAATTTGAGACCATTATTTACTTAACGAAATAAACCAGATCGTTTATTTTAATTAATATTACAATTAAATTATATTATTTACCATATTAATTTCCAATTTACAATTAAATTAAAACCTTTAATTTAGTTTGTGAAGTCACTACCCAACTCAGTCTTCTACCCAAAGCATTTAAATAGTTCCATTTTCGAATTTACATTCTAATTTGACACTACCCACCTTAGTCTCGAACTAGCCAAGCCGGTCTCGAACTACCCAAGCCAGTCTCGACCTACACGAGCCAGTCTCGAACTACCCAAGCCAGTCTTGTCACGAACAAATGCCTGTCGACTTTCCAATGATTTAATGTAGATCCTTTCCTATATCCTACAATGTGTTGACATCCCTCACGATGAGTTCCTCGCCAGTTATCGAGCCGTCGTCACCATCTACAACGCCATCCTCGCCTGCGCTCAGGACGGAGACTGCGCACTTCCATACTTCAACGCCGAATTTTATAGGACGGGTTTGTGTTTTCCTATATTTATAGGGTTCCTGGTTACTAATGCATGGTCTTTTAAAGGGGATCCTTCAAGGTAGCCCGCGAAAATCGTCAAAGACGGGGTTTTCTTATAAAATAATTGTCCATCCATAACAGATCATTTAGTGGGCGTGGTGAGTCCTCATTAGATGATTTTTAGGGTTCCATACCCAAACAACGGAACGCTATTAATAAGACTCCGATGTCTGTCTGTCAACAGGCTGTATCTTATGATCCGTGATAGTTAGACAGTTGAAATTTTCACAGATGATGTATTGCTGTTTTCGCTATAACAACAAATACTAAAAAATAGAATAAAACGTGTTTTTTTTTGCCGTTTTTCATAGATAATGATACGGAACCCTACGAGCGCGAGTCCGACTCGCCCTTGTCCGGGTTTTTAATAATGATGTTGTTTGTTACGATTACCACCAAAGTTACGCGGGGGAGCCCCTGTTTTCGCATTTCATGTTTTGATATAAGATTATGTGTATTGCTTCCAGAAGCAGCATCAGCCATTAAACGTCGTTCTTCCGTCCACAGCGCCCGTCACACCGCCTATTTACGGTAAATAATATAGTCTGTAGCATAGGTTGCAAATAGTTCACACACCGAGAGATAGATGGCGCCACAAGATTGTGCATCGCGCTAACGGAGTTTGGTCGATCATTGGTACCTACAAAAAAAAAATCTATTTAGTCCGTCAGTTAGGTTATCAAAAAATATTGGATATATATTTTTTATTTTATCAAATCAATAAAAAAATACAAAGATAAGTCGCATCAAAGTTCAGGAGTGGGGGCTTGTGGCGTCATCTCTCTGTAAAAAGGGTACGAAGAGGTGACGTCACGTGAAAATTTAACGCTCTATCTTCGTTTGTTGTTTTCGGAACTAAAGAAAAAATATGTCTCCAATATTTTTTGGTAATCTAACTGACGGACTAATTAGATTTATTTAGTCATCATTTCTATTGCTGAGTTTATTCCCGGGTCAGATTTTTCATCACAGCAAAAACTACCTTCCGGACCGTGCATTAGAGTCTGACATTCATAAGTGCCTGTGAAGGTCTATTAAATAATATTTCATTTCATTTCAAAGATGCTTTTTTTTATACTACTAAGGTAGCAAGCAAGCATACGGCCCAACTGATGGTAAGTGGTTACCGTCGCGTATCGCCATTTGCAATACCAGAGATATAATGTGTTTCACCGTGTATGATGTACCTAGTTTGTGTGTGTGTATAGCAGGCGAGCCAGCGTTGACCCCGCCGCCGCGGTCCCCGGGCGCCCCGGCCTCCGCCTCCGGGGACGGACGAAACCATCCGCCTGACGGGACCTCCTCTGATAAGGTACTCATTAATCTATCCTAAGTTATGATATATACGTCGAATGCCGAGACGAAGATCGCGGGTGCAAATCCTACAATGAGTTTGAGCTTTCGGTAAAGGAAAACATCGTGAGGAAACCATAGCATGGTGGTAGGGTACTTTGAAGTACCCGCATGGCTGGCTACCACACACTAAAGTTGAAAATCTGTCGCCAAGCACCTCCCGGTCTGTTCCGACAGCTGCACTTGAGAGCCAGTTTCCTTCTAGGCTTTGTTTGCTTACCACCATCAGCCACATCATCACTGACCACGGTGAGATTGTGATCAAACGCTGAGCTGAAGAGTTTGTTTGTTTGAACTCGCTAATCTCTGGATTTGAAAAATTATTTCACAAAACACAATAGGAAGCTACGTTATCCCCGAAGGTTATAGGATACTTTTTATTCTGCGAACGCGAGTGAAACCGTCAGGGACAGCTAGTTATTAGTATAGATCTCATTGTTTTGGATAATTCATTTAAAAAACAACCGGACAAATGCGAGTCTGACTCGCGCACAAAAGGTCCCGTACAAATTTAACTTGTAATTTAGGAAATATTCTCGCATACGTCATGGTCAACCCTCCAACTGCAAATGTAAATTTGTAATTGTAAGGTAAATTTTAAACAGTTATCGCGAAAATATAATTTTCCCATATCTTTTTATTGTGTTGACTGAGGACCTTGATTTTTATACACCTAATAGTGACTATAGACCTCGGTATCTGGTATAAATTTCAACTTGCTAGGTCCACCCGTTCCTGAGAAATTCGGTGGTGACACACAGACAGACGGACGGACAAGAGAGTGACCTTTTTTTCACCTTTTGAACGGTACGGAACCCTAAAAAGATACATTAGTATAAAAATTACGATAAGAAAGGTTATCAATTAAATAATGGTCAAGCTTAGGAAATATAATATATTGACCAATATTTGTCATTCATAAACAGTGTGGTGTTTATGTGTGAAGAAGGAAAATGGTCCAAAAATCGGTAAATATAGCTTTGATTCGAAACTGCGATCGTCTTCGGTCGACATTCGACGTCACTACCACTGAATTATCATCGCTTTAGTATTCATACTAATAAAGCTGAAGAGTTTGTTTGAACGCGCTAATCTCAGCGGCCGTAAAAAGGCCGCACGAGCAATATTGCTATGCAATTCATATCTCGAATTTTCAGCAGAGCCAAATATATTTTTAATATTTTTTGGCGATAAAATAAATCATTTTAGTCAATTAATTTTCAATTTAGACAAATTACACCATAATCTGCTGTAAATTCCAGACATGAATTGCATTAGCTATATTTTTCGAGCGGCCGTTTTAGCCCCCCTGGAGTTACTGGTCCGATTTGAAAAATTCTTACACTAATAGGAAGCTACATTATCCCCGAAGGTTATAGGCAAATTTATAGCGAGAACGCGAGTTTAACCGCAGGGAACAGCTTCTTCTTCTCTGTCGGTTTCACTCTTGACTGAGTGGTCGTGGTCATCACTTCAGGTGTTGGTGGCAAGCTCTCACGCCGCCACTCCTCTCTGATGGCCGCCTTCCTCGTGTATTCATGTAGTGATGATGAGCCATTTACTGACGCTTTTATTTGGTCAGTCCACCTCGCGGCTGGAATTTAGTAAAATGTTTATTTCCTCGTCCACAGAGCTCGGAAACGGCGGTAGGCGGCATATCAAGAACAACGAGTACCGCACTATCCCGCAAGGAGAGTTACAAAGCTCAGAGACAGCACTACAGGCGTGAGAAAAAGCGCGCCGCTTCCGCGCTGCTTCACTCTATAGAGGACCCCTCTGTGGTTGTGCTCGCTGATTGGCTCAAGGTAAGTAACTAACTGAACTGAATTGTCTTCTGTCTGTACCTAAAGGTATTTCTGTTTATTCAAACTCAAACTTAAAAATCATTAGAACGGATTTCTTGAACGGAGATAGACAGGAAAATGTGTAAATAATGAAAAACCGACCATTTTGCAGTGATTTTTGAGGCACTTCCTGTATGCTAATCCTTGTGAGTATGGATGGATGTTTGTTACTCTTTCACGCAAAAACTACTGAACGGTTTTGGATGAAACTTGGCACATAGATATATCATACCCTGGAATAACATATAGGCTACTTTTTATCCCGAAAAAACATGAGATACCTCGGGAACGCGGGGCGGAAGGTGCCAATATCAGTTCCTAATGCTGAATATTTATTATTGTTTTCAGGTCCGAGGCTCCCTCAAATCATGGACTAAGCTGTGGTGTGTACTGAAGCCGGGTCTGCTGTTGCTCTACAAGAGTCCTAAAGCCAAGGTAAGAGTTGTAGACCATAGGTGGATAAATAGTATATGATTTAGTAATGTTTTAAACATGCTTGTGTCTATATATTACTTATTTTTAACCCCGATGAAAAATAAGGGTTGTTATGAGTTTGTAGTGTATGTGTGTGTGTATATGGCATCATAGCTCCTGAACCGATTTTGATTAAGTTGTTAAAAAAACTCAAGATTATTCTAAGAGTGATCTCCCAGCGGCTGAGCGGATTTTCTTAAACATAAAACATACGTTTTAAGAAAATCCGCTGGAAGATCACCCCTTTTCTAGTTGATGAAGAAATTTTTAGAGGTTCATTGTAGGTTTCGAACCCGTAACTTTCGTCTCGGCGTTCGAGATTACTACCAATTTTCAATCTTGCTTTATCAAAATGTATGAAATAAGAAATTGAATTACAATTTAAAAAGTACCACAAATTCTTTGCTCCACATTGTGTATCTCCGTCGTTGATATATCTGTCCCTCTCCCCCACAGAGCAGCCACTGGGTAGGTACAGTGCTGCTGACGTCGTGCCAGGTGATCGAGCGGCCGAGCAAGAAGGACGGCTTCTGTTTCAAGTTATACCATCCCTTGGAGCAGAGCATTTGGGCACCGAGGGGGCCGCATAACGAAACTATTGGTATGTGGATCACTTTGTTCATTGTCACTAAGCTATGTTTGGCACATACGCTATATTTGGCACATAAGCTATATGTATTTGGCACATAAGCTATACAGGCTGACTGGTGAGTCACTAACGATACTCGAGGACGTGATATTTGACTATCATATAAGAATAAAAAAAATAACATTAAAAATTATTATTAATAGACTACTTAGTAAACTTCACCGAAAGTTAAGTAATTTATTACGCAACGCATGGTCACCGCGCGGACGCATACTACGGAACACAAGATCTCGCCAAAATCATGAGCGTCGGGAATGTAGCCACACTTCATTTATTTATAGGGAAATTTGACCAAAAATTAAGTACTTAATTTTATTACATAATTAGAACGAGGATCGAGTGCCGAGTACTCTCCTTAAGTATCGTTAGTGTGTCACCAGTCACCCTGTATTTGGCACATAAGCTATATTTGGCACATAAGCTACATTTGGCACATAAGCTATATTTGGCACATGCGCTATATTTGGCACATTAACTATGATTGGCACATAAGCTATATTTGGCACATTATCATTATAATTGGCACTAAGCTATATTTAGCACATACGCCAAATTGAACCAAATGTTATTGTTTTGAACAGGAGCCGTAGTACAACCACTACCGACCGCCCACTTGATATTCCGCGCGCCATCTCAAGCGGCCGGACACTGCTGGCTCGACGGACTCGAACTTGCTTTGAGATGCAGCAATGCTATGCTCAGGTATGTTCCATACATTATTTTTGACATGGTCAGGAAGAATACTTTTTAAACTCTCGCGAATACAATTCATGTTTATTTATAGTAATATATGTCGAGGTTAGTCGAAATTATATTTTGATAATATTCTATGCGCGAATAGATCCGATATATTACTATAAACATGTTCAGGAAGGTCAACTTGTTTACGTGCGAATAATGGCCGAGGCACTGTGGCGGACGGGACGGCAGCGGATTTTAAATTTATTAATTGAATTTAATAGTTATCCAATCGAAATAAGGTATATTTCATTTTTTTATGTCAGAATATTGACAAGCAAGCAGGCAGGCGGTCCACCTGATGGTAAGTGGTTACCGTCGCCTATCGCCATGGGCAAACTGAAGGCAACTCAAGTGCAATTGCCGGAACACACCGGTAGGTGGTTGGCGACAGATTTTCAACTTGAGGGTAGTAGTCAGGCAGGCGGGTACTACAAAGTACCCTACCACCGTGCTATGGTTTCGTCACGATGTCTTCTTTCACCGAAAGCTCGAGATCATTGTAGGATTCGAACCCACGACCTTCGTCGCGGCATCCGACGTTAACCTCTAAGTTATCCAATCGGAATAAGGTATCTATACTGATAATAAATCTGAAGAGTTTGTTTGAACGCGCTAATCTCTGGTGTTAGTAGTTCGATTCGAAAAATTGTTTCACTAATAGAAAGCTACATTATCCCCGAAGGTTTTAGGATAGTTTTGAGGCGAGTGAAGCCGCGGGGAGCAGCTAGTATTCCATGTGTTTGTTGTGGCAGATGTTCCCGGTCGCGGCCGGAGCACACGGTGGTGGCGGATGCGCCCGCCACTCAGACCAACATCTCCCACGAGGAGCTCGAGAAACATTTCAATGAGCACGGTATGTACTCTACTCTCACACACATTCCCAGTCTGGTCTCGCTGTCCGTATTTGGCCCAACAATTTTGTTGGCATATGGCTTTTGTTTATAACAAGTAGTTTCCGTTACGCTTTTATTATTTTTAAATGTTATTTAAATTTCAACCTTGACAGGAAAATATAAGAATTATAATAATAACGTTTTTAAAGTCAATAAGGACAAGATTCGCCTGCAAAATGTTGCTTTTCACGACTTTCCTAGATTTTCATTTTATTTGACAGCCACGCCAGACTGGTTACACACACACACACACATGTCACCTATACAGGATGATTAATTTTTCATATAACATTACTTCCCAGAAATTGATCTTTATAAGCGACACTATGATATGGGGCAAAAATACGGGCTTCGTTTTTTTTTTTTCAAAATTCGATTCGATTCCCGGCTAGGCAAATATGTTTGATTTTCAAAAGATGGCTTTATTTTTTTATGGTTCTAAATCAAAACAAGAATTTAACCTTAGAATGAGGAATAACAACAAAAAAATCTAATTAGTCCGTCAGTTAGATTATCAAAAAATATTGGATAATAAAAATATTGAAATCAATAAGAAATTACAAAGATAAGTCCCATCAAAGTGCAGGATTGGGGCTTGTGACGTCATTGTACAACTACTTTTTAGTACACTTTTTGCAGACCGGAAAATTTTAACGCACAGTGCGTTAAAATCTTCGTTATTTTTTGTTTTCGGATCAAAATAAAAAATACGTATCCAATATTTTTTGATAATCCAACTGACGGACTAATTCGATTTTTTTGTTGTTATTCCTCATTGTAATAGAAAACAAAACGAAACTATCATGGCGGAAGCTGTCATATCAGAATGGCAAAATCTATGCAAATAACTGATCATATTATTTTTGAACCATAAAAGAACACATCCAAACAAATTTTTTTTTTCCGAGTTTCATGATCATTTCTGCATTTTATAAGTTTACAATAACCGGGCTGATGTCACTAGTACATTTATACTAAAAAATACAACTAATTTAACCTTATAGTTTCTAGCTGTTACACATCTTCAAGTCAAGGTACTAATACTAATTTTAACATAAACCCTTTTCCTACACATTCGACCGCTATATTACGCTAAAAATAGTGCTAAAGTACTCAGAAATATCATCCTGTAGTTCCCCGTTAATGTCTATAGGCGATTATTCGCATAGCTCTATGGAAAGAAAAAAAACGCGTAAGACTTCCAAATGGACCCAATTTGTCGACTCCATTGAAATCTTGTCCAAAGACCACGATTCCACTGATTCTCTATCGGCTGAGAGCGAGAAAAGAGATGGAGGGCTCCTCGACTGTTTGGGGAAGAAAGAGACGGCTATAGATCGGCATACACCTAGCACTTCGTTGAGGATACCAAGTAATAAACAGGAACAGATTAGCAAGAGTTTAGCTTCTAGTCCGATGAAATATGACGTGAAAAAGTCACCTATATTACGGTGTTTTGAATTGACCAAAGTGCCTTTGAAAGAGAAATTGTCACTCGAAGATAACCTTGTCAAATTTATGTCTACTTTTCCAAAAAGGCGCAGTTCCACTCCTTCGGTCCTTAAGACGATTACTCAGAAACGAATCGGAGAACTTAGAGAGTCAGGAGTTAAAACCGATTCGGAAAATGATGATGTGTTTCTGAAGACGTTTAAGAAACGTAGGGGAAAAGGATCTGAAGTTATTTGCGACACACCTGATAATATTATTATTATGAAGACACCGCCATCTGTTGAGAGATTCAGGAACTATAGCTCGTCGTCTAGTGACGACGATGCGTCGGATTTTAGGTTGGTATCTATTTTATTTGAATTGTGAACTAGCAGTTTTGTTATTAAGGCTGAAACTTGCAAAAATACGATCGGTTTAGACAGTTTTTCTGGCAAATCCTTTTGTCTTACAAAAAATATAATGTTATAGTTTCAATTGTATTGATTAAAATTGTAGTCAACACAAACGAATTTCGCAAGAAAAAAACAATTTTAACCTAAATTGGACATTCTTGACAAAAAGGCTTATCAGATACGTAAATCTTCACCAAAAACCAGAAAATAGGTTTATTTAAAATATGCATTACATAGTTAAATTTATTATTTTAATTAACATTAAAAAATTGCGAAGCAAATCTCTCGCTCCTTTCTAAATCCCACCCGCGCAAGGGCGGATCCAGGCAATGACCATCCAATTTTTGGCTTGGTCACGTCATAAATATTATTTTTAATTTAAGTTGGAGGAATGAGCAGATGAGATAGTCCCGAGTTGTTTCTATTCGTTCGACCGACGGTCAGCAGTAAATAGGTATCGCATAAGCCGATCATAATCATAGCCTCAAAATTCAATGCAAACCGCAATAGCTGGCCTTGTAGAGGGGGCCGGATCCGCCACTGCACCTGCGGGGCGTAATCTACTTGTTTGTATGTACAAATCGTGAAAGTTATTACCCGTAGTGTGCCATACGGCCGAATATTCAATAATATTTATAGGAAGTCTCCAAGACACGTATATACGCCGGAGAAGTATTCCCTTATTGACTACTGTAAAACACCCTCTGCGAGCTACCTTGCTGATAAACTGGAGAGGAGAGCTGACAGGTTCTCGTCGCAAAATGTGCATGTCGCCGGGAAGGTATATAACGGTGAGAAGTTTTAGGGGTTACTACACGGTTGTCTGACAACCACCAACCAAGGGCAAACAGGGCAATGGATCGAAGACTTTAAAATATGCTGTTTTTCTTGAAGGAGTCTTCTCGAACCGGTGCAATGGTAGAGGCAATTGTAACTTTTTATTTTATTTTGACGCACTTATAAACGTGAAAATAAAAAAGTTATTTGTTTATTTTATTTATTTATTAACATTTACTAATACGTCAAAGTGAGTTGAATACACTCTGTGTCTTTCAAGAAATTCGCTTGACAATAGTGCTGATTGTTTTTTATAAACTAAACTAATTTTAATTACGTCACATCTCTTTCTTACAAATATTATTGAAAAAGGAGAAGAAATCTTGAGCTGTCAAATTAGTATAAACCATTGTCATTTATAGGGAAATAGTTGTGATCATTAGAGATCGGCGTCTTAATTCAAGTTGAAACAAGCTATCGGACTAATTTGACATGACTAAATTTATTTTATCCATTTATGTGTTTTTAAAATTAGTTTAGGTTGTAAACAATAGAATCGGGAGCAATTTCTATCTATCTATAACCCACTCCAACGCCCTTCATTTGTCCTTGGTTGGTGGCTAGATGACAACCGTGTAGTGGCCTCTCTCTTCACGTGCTCACTGAGTTTGTGTGATGTTGCTAGACATAAAATGCATGCTTAGATAGAAAACAATATTATTAAAAAGCTACAAATAATGAAATCTCCCAATTTTCATAACTGTATCACGGTATTTAATATATCCTAGATATATAATTATATCACGGTTTCGATCATATCATTACCATTTTAGGGTTCCGCAGTTCACGTCTGGAACCCTCATTGTTTCGTCATATCCGTTCGTCCTTCTAGGCTAGAAAGATGAAACTTTGTATTGCAAAGTGCTAAAATAAAAACACCAAAAATATTTTTTTTGGAGTACCTCCCCTGCAATTAAAGTGGGGATGTTTTTTTTCTCGCGTCTATCCCACACAATGGGATCTTTTAAGTCCACGTGCCATTATGGCTGACTACGGAACCCTATGAAAGAATTCTATGCGTGGTCTGACACGCACATGGCCGGTTTATTTTTATTATTTACAGACCTGTGTTTGACCACAATCTCACCATGGTCAGTGATGATGTGGCCGATGGTGGTAAGCACACGAAGTCTAGAAGGGAACTGGCTCTCAAGTGTAGCTAGCCTGTTGGCCGTCGCCACCATTTAATACAGCTTTAATAGATTTTTTATAGTGGACAACCGTGTGACGGCATTTAAACGCTTTTGTTTCTGGGAACTTATTTTGAATATTTCATGTGGAAAAACAAAGTTAACTAGCTAGCTAGATCAGTGACCTCCGCTGTCAGATGGCCGACGCCCAATAGGCTAGCTGTCTCAAAAGTGCTAATTTGACCTTTTAATCAACGCGCAAACAAAACTTAAGATCGTAATATTTGTTTTACATTATTATGGAAATAGTGTCGATATTGCTTATTTAATGTTATTTTAGATTCTGTTTACACAAACTTGTTGCACCGGATGTCCTAGATAAAGGTCACGCGAATTAACACCTAGACTACCTATCTATGCAATATTTTTATCTATCCTTTTATAAACCTTACTTTTAAGGCGATGATAACTCAGTGGTAGTGACGTCGGATGCTGGTAGTGGGTTCGAATCCTACAATAAGCTTGAGCTTTCGGCGAAGGAAAACATCGTGAGGAAACCATAGCACGGTGCTAGGGTACTGTAGTAAAAAAATATATATTTGAGATCCTCACAATAAGCCCTTTCATTTGATATGACACACAATATAGTTTGCAAAACTTTTTTTTTTAATTTTCTAATTTACACCCCAAAAGTTTGGGTTTGCAAAATTGATTTATTTACGTAACACGTCTATGTTTGGATCACCGACTTACATACCAACCTGTGTACCAAGTTTCAACTCAATCCGGTCCAATATTTTCGGACAGACAGACAGACGCACGAGTGATCCTATAAGGGATCCGTATTTTTTGTTTCGGAACCCTAAAAATTACTTATTTAAACGTGTATTACGGAGAGGTAACGTGACTAATATTAGATTCATTTGTAAACAACAGAATCGGCATTTTATTTAACAACTTAAATATTAAACAATATTTAAGTTATATTGCGAAGATGTTAGTTTATACAGCTGCAATCGATATACTATATAAAAACAACCCAAGATCGAATATAATAATCAATCATTTCGCATGAGTGTTTAGATCGTTTAGGTATGACGTAAATCTTTGTGATGATCAAAGGTGCGAAGAGACTAGTGCGGTTTTAGCGAATGTTACAACCTATAAAATAGCGAATCGTTCGGCTTTTATTAAGGTGGAGACTTCGGTTGGAGCGCGAAATTCAAATTTTATCATGTTTTTTGCAAATTCCAACTCAGTTATAGGTCGTAAGTTATCAACGTTATTTGCGACAGGAATGGTAGTATATTTACTGATTAATAACAAAAGAAATCATCAACATATTCCTCCAAGGTATATTACTGACATATACGACTATTTCATGAAAATTGCATTTTGCTAATTGAGCTGCAATTAGCAGAAAACGTGATAAAATTTGAATTTCGCGCTCCAACCGAAGGTATCTCCTTAAGGAAAAAATACGCTGTGTATGTTTTTTTTAAGAATTCTTTCCTCTATTTGTCCTACGAAAAATATATGTTATAGTTTAATTCATGATGTTTCAATTGTATTGATTAAAATTGAAATAAACATCATTGAATTTTAACCTAAATGGGAAATTATTGACAAACCGCTTATCTGTTATAAATCAATTTTACTCCAAGAAAAAGGATATAGATTATTTAATAATTCCTTCTCACACATAATAATATCTTATCACCACGCTAGTGTGAGACTATCCTTATACCGTATGTTGATTTTAGAATTATTTAATAGTTAGTCAAGTCAGTATTATATCAACGCTCATTCGAAGCGGACGTGTATGAAATACGTTTAAAAAGACGCGTTCTCATTTCAAAAACAATGTGATACTTTTTTTATTGTGATTTTCTTTTTCTTTTGTGGGGTGTCCTAAGTGAAGTTTTTAAGTGTATTGTTAAGTGTAAAAGATGTATACATTATCATGGTTTTTTTTTAATTTACAACAAATACGAAATACAATCTGCATATTAAAAAAATGCTTATCAACGGCAAGGTTCCCAGAAGGCTGGTAGCGTTTCCTTATGGCCAAGCTAACGCGTTGGTGGAAAAAGCTCGCCCGCCGGTCCCCAGAGACCTCGATAATTTTTAGATGATAATGTGCGAGCAAATCGGCGAGCCTCGAACCCTCTTGACCGCAAAAGGCAAAAACAAATAGTTTGGGCTAATGGAAACGTATTTTTGGTTCCTGGTTTGATTCTAAAAATTATTTCACTAATTAGAAGTTACATTATGTCTGACTCTTGAGTGCTTATTGGCTACTTGTGTCAATAAGCACTCAAGAGAAGAATATCTAGTATAAAATAATTTATATTAATAAATAAACCATTTTTTTTTCTTTTTTTGGTCTTCATTATAAAAACGACATCCGTACGTTTATCTGTATGTATGTTATATTTTTAGTATTTTATTATCTGTGAAAGTCTTGTTATCATGTGTATTTATTTTATGATAGTAAACAGACATTCTGTCTGTTTGTTGTGTACATATATGTAATGATATAATATTTTTTTGCGACCTTGGAAATTTTGTGACGGAAAACATCTCCATAATCTGTCTCTATGCAAAAATCACATCGTTTCTTTGCGTGAAAAAACTAATCAACACAAACCTATATCAACACTTTACACAAATATTAGGTATTACATGTTCCCCGCGGTTTCACTGGCGTTCCCGGGGTAAAAAAGTAGCTTATAACCTTCGGGGATAATGTAGCTTCCTATTAGTGAATGTTTCAAATCGGACCAGTAATTCCGGAGATAAGCGCGTTCAAACAAACTCTTCAGCTTTATTATTAGTATAGATTTCTTATTATTACTGCAGTATGTGTTCAGGATAAAATTCTGAAAATGTCTGCATTGACAACCTATTTTCCACATTATTCGTATACTGATCACTTTTAATTGCTAATGTTTTTCATAATTACCCGACTATGCTCCCTCGTAACTACTGAACGTTTGAACCGATTTTGTTGAATGGTATGTAGATTTGTCTTAATTGCGTGAGTTTCAATATGTATATTGAAATTAAAACTATCAAAATGGATGATTTCTATCCCATAGGTAATTTATGTTATAATTTTTTTTTCGAACCTATCGAGTGGGGTATCAAAATTAAGGGTTTACAACTTATACTTATGTTTAAACTAGTTTTTCCCCGTGGTTTCACTCGCGTTCCCGGGATAAAAAGCCTATAACCTTCGGGGATAATGTAGCTTCCAATTAGTGAAAGAATTTTTCAAATCGGACCAGTAACTCCGGAGATATGCGCGTTCAAATAAACAAACAGACCTTAAAGTAAAAGTGCTTTATCACAGATTAATAAATAGTACAGAACCCAACGCCGAAAAAAATATTAAAATAGGTTCATATGCAAAAAGTTATGCATGAACAAACATAAAAAAATACAGCCGAATTGAGAATGTTACCTAGTGATAATATAGCATTATACTGGTGAACAACTTTCTTAAATCGGTCTAGTAGTTTTTGAGTTTATTCATTATACAAACAAAAATACAAATCTTTCTTTATATATTAGTGTCGCATTTATGTGAATACGCGAGCAAAGTCACGATCCAACCTTAACTTGCACGAACAAGGCCAGATAGATTAAAAACGCTACAACGATAACATATGGTGTATTAACAATTAATAATGACACTTAACACCCTTGGATTAAAGTCGGTAATTAATCTGCACGCAAACATAACTATCAGCTTTTACTGTGTCACAGAAATTTGATCTCTATTGCATGGGTAGCTTAATTCATTATTGTTTACAGTTACACGTTTTATGACACCAATTGAAAATAAATTTGAAGTTTTTAATTACTTCAAAGTTGCTGACGTAATTCAGGCTTCGTTTTTTTACGACATAGACGGCAAACAAGAAGGTCCGCCTGATGGTAAGCGGTTACAGTAGCCTATGGACGGTAGCGACACCCGGGACACAAACAATTTCTTAAGAGGATGCTCTCCGCGAATGTCTCTGTCCCTTACTGAACTGGCTGGACCAATTTTGATGAAATTTGGTATGGAGATAGCTTACACACCGGATTAACACAGGCTACTTTGTACATCTTGAGAACGCGGGTGAAACCGCGGGGCGGAAGCTAGTATACTTCAATGCCCTTTCGGCCTACTATATCTACCCTCCCAAAATCATCCTGTATTTGAGAGACTAGCTGTTCCCCGCAGCTTCACTCGCGTTCCCGGGAAAATAGCCTATAACCTTCGGGGATAACGTAGCATCCTATTAGTGAAAGAATTTTTCGAATCGGACCAGTAACTCCGGAGATTAGCGCGTTCAAACAAACAAACTCTTCAGCTTTATTATTAGTATAGATATAGATAGAGCATAATACGTATCTATTTAATTAGTTCTAAAAATAAATCGTGCGTCGTGTAGGTTATAAAAAAAAAATATTCCTGATAATTAATGAAAATTTGCACTCCATTATTACGAAAGTTACCGAAGACAAACGAGTGTTACTATCTTAAAGATATTAAATTTTCGCAGATACCTGGTACGTGTCTTAGTAGGTAATATTGCTACCTTGAACTGTTATGAGATCACGTGTACGCATACAAACTAACACGTCATGCTGTAGGCAATGTGACAAATATCGTGTTTTTGATAAATTTCCTTTAGACACCCTTGTGTCTTAAAGACTAGCTGTTTCTTGCTTTTGACCCGCGTTCCCGGGATAAAAAGTAGGCTATAGCACTCGGGGTTAAGAGGAGGTTCTCCACGAATGTCTCCGTCCCTTACTAAACTGACGGAGACAAGCGAGACAGGAGAGTCTCAATTTCAGTAACAAGGTTTTACGTTATTTAAAAAAAACTAAGCCTTTTTTTTAAAGTAAGAAAACTATTCCCTTTCTAATGGATTTCAGAATGTATGTTAATATTTTTCAAGTTATTTGGATGGTCCAAAACTGTCTAACTATCACGGTTCATGAGATACTGCTCGGTGACAGGCGGACAGACAGCGGAGTCTTAGTAATAGGGTCCCGTTGTACCGTTGTGTGTTGTTGGGTACAGAACCCTAAAAAATATAGAATGAAAATGTTATTGCATTTATTTATCAAAAATTTACTTTATCGTACTAATATTATAAATGCGAAAGTTTATGAGTATGAATGGATGGATGGATGGATGTTTGTTACTCTTTCACGTAAAAACTACTGAACGGATTTGGATAAAATTTGGAACACAGATAGTTTATAACCTAGATTAACACATAGGATACTTTCTATCCCGGGAAAACATACGATCCCTCGGCAACGCGGGTGCAATTGCGGGGCGGAATCTAATACAAAATATAATACACATATACAGACATAGATAGAAAATATTCTTTGCCAATATCATGAAAAGGGAAATAGTCGTGAGTCGTGATTCACAAAATTTTATGGCAAATAAAGTCACGTTGAAAATAAGTATTTTAAAAGTCAGGATCTAAATATAAATATGTATATATATAAAAGGAAAACGTGACTGACTGAGTGATTTATGCAACGCACAGCACAAACCACTGGACGGATCAGCCATCCGCTGAGGAAGATTTTTTGACAATTGAACCCCTAAGGGAGTAAAATAGGGGATCCCGACGAAAGCTTGTATCTAATACTAGCTGTTCTCCGCGGCTTCACTCGCGTTCCCGGGATATAAATTAGCCTATAACATTTGGGCCTAATGTAGCTTCCTATTAGTAAAAGAATTTTCGAATCGGGCCAGTAACTCCGAGGATTACCGCGTTCAAACAAACAAACTCCTCAGCTTTATTATTAGTATATATACCGGGTGTAAGGGACATTATTTATTATTTATTGTTATTATAAAAAAAAATATCGTAATTTTTGAGCGCTCAATGTACGTTACAAAGCTATCACACAACACGCAGTCTTGCGTATTGATTTCAATTTTGATGTAAATTGCAGTTTTATGTCTAAATTAGTAGTTACTGTTTATTTATTTTTAAATCACATTTAGTTAGACTTTTATAATGATTTTATAGTATAATCAGTCCTAAAATTCTGAAAAAAAATCGTACTATAATTCATGAAAGATTGACAAAAAATTAAAGGCTCCAGAATCATGAGCTGAATCCATGGTATCAGTTTTCGGTACACTGTCCCTTACACCCACTTTTATCCAGATATAGATAAAAGTGTCTAGCTAGACTAATAATAAAAATACCATATTTCCAACATCCCCGCAGCATCTGTGAGAGCCTTGCCATTTCTTGATACGGTTAAGGCTGTGGTTAAGGCTAGACAACGCCTGTGTAACAGCTACTCTACACCGGTTTAAAACTAATATAATTTATGGTCATAGCCATGGATCTATAAATGATATAGATTACGCATTAGTAAGAGATACCCAAGTTAAAGTATGCGATAAAGTGAAAATCAGAATTTCGTAGTTTGGTATCGCTATTCGATTTGAAATTTAAATTGTTTTATATTGTAATATGCTTATCAATTTATAGTAATTAGTTAACTGATTAGTACCTTAATTAATGATTTTTATAATAGGGCATTTTTTTCAAATAGGTTTAAATTGATTTATCATTTTGTAAACTAATTAATTGTAAAATTGTGTCCGAGTAGCGAATGGACTCCCGCGTCTGTCCGTATATCAAGCACAAATATGCTGTTTATTTTTGTCTGTACGTTCGCGGATTCTTTTATGGTCCATTATTATAAAATGACAATAAGGTCGATGCTCACCGACTAAAAAACGGTCCGGTAAGTTATAATGATATGACATTTTCCTCGTAATCAGAATTCCCATTACGAGGGAGATAGACAATCGCCATGCTGACTTACTTCATCACACGAATATATAAATGATGACATTCTTGCTGGACACATTTTACGCAATAAATCTATGTTTGTTTTCAAATATTGCTTCTAAGTAAGCAAATGCAACCTTGCGAGCATTAGTCCGCGTACGAACATGCCGAATCTATACATAAAAATCAATGGTCAAATCTAAGACCGAGTATTACTACTTTACTTGTACTTCGTGACTTAACTCGAAGCTAATATATTCAACTAGCTGTTCTCCGCGGCTTCACTCGCGTTCCCGGAATAAAAAGTACCCAATAACTTTTGCGGATGATGTAGTTTCCTATTAGTGAAATAATTTTATAATCGGACCAGTAACTCTGGAGATTAGCGCGTTCAAACAAACTCTTCAGCTTTATTATGAGTAAGTATAGATATTAACCCAGATAAGCCTGAAACTATTATTTTCTTCACTACAAATCACGAGCGTAAATATTGTTAAATTAAATGGGAAATCTGCTGTCGAAACACACCGGTAGGTGCTTAGCATGCATCGACAATACAGAACGGGAACACTAATTTATAGCTTCCACCCCGCGGTTACGCCCGTGTTTTTGAGGGATCCGGGGGTCTAAAAAGGAAGGATTACGCAATATTGCTAAAAGGAATTCATTTCCTGAATTCACAGCAGATCTCATGCAATTCCTCTATTTTTTGGTAAAATAGTCGCCCTTTATGCGCAATTCAATTCATAAACAGATTCTGTTTTGAATTAATGTTACTAGACTACAAAAATTAAAACCGTAACTTTACCGGTTATTGTTTCTATTTACTTTTTGTTAAATTAAGACTGAATAACTATGTTTTTTTGTATTATAATTAAAAACCGATCGAACTGTTGCTTCATAGCATTTATTTGATTGGATTTGGGTACCCAAAACTGACATTTTAATTGATTATAAAAATATTTTCTTCTTCGACTGGTATCAATCAATGACAATATATTTTATCTTGTCTGTGGTCGGTCGGTCAAAGTTTATATTGGATGTTTTGATAGAGTACAAAATAAATATTTAAAATTATAGTTTAACATTAAAATAATAGTCTTTCAATAATTTAAGGAAAATATGGAAATTATTATACCTATAGTACTGTAATTATTTACGTAAAAATGTAAAAGGAAGACAATATCAGTATTGGACGAATAACACGGAAGAATCTTTTAGAAAGTCAAGATTTTTTAAATGAAAAGGCGAGGAATCTCGCAAACCTAACCTAAAGTAAGTTTATCTCCTATAGTATTTCATACTTTTGATAAGTCGTTACGAGGATATTCCAAAAAACATTCAAGTTATTATTTCTTAAATCGTCAGTCAAGCTTGATACTAGGTAGGTACTTACCAGTTATTCAAAAATGGTTTTACCATTAGTAATTCGATATTATGATCTCAATACCCCCATTAGAATAGAAACATTTTATTTGTTAAACATTTATATAATAATTCCATTAATATTATACTATTATTGCACAAAGCAAAGACCTTTTTATAAACTTCCTCTTGTTATTATGTTAAAGATGATATTACTGATAATGTGCATATTCCATCAATTAATTTAACTAACTATAATTTTACTAACTTTCAGGTTAGCCGAAGAAGATGATTAATGGTCCATAGAATTATCAAGAAAGTAAAATGTTATGATTAACATGACAGTTACATATTGATGCAGTCATGCTGTAATTAGTGTCACAGTTTAATATACATATCATTATTATATGCAGTTTCTGGGATCTGTATTCGCATACTGACTGATTCTTGCCTTAGTATTAATAATTACACTAAACTACAGAAAGATGAAACAATGATACTGTAATAAATGTTTATGCTGTTTATTTACATTCTTTTATTTATCCTAACTAAATAAGTGACCAATGATAATTCTTATATCATGAGGATGTCTCTCTGGTCTCATCTATCCTTGACTCTCACATATGGATACCTTTAGACTATCATAACATCATGCAGTTCCGCTAATTTAATCAAAGACATCACAGATATGCTCATAATAATGTATTTTTTTGCACAAACTATCAACCTGGGTATGGTTTTAATATTATGAAGGTACTATAATTTAGATTAAAACTTAGAATAAAGATAGATGACATATAGGCTACTTTTTATCCTAGGAAAGCAAGTGAAACTGCGGGACAGGTAGTAGGAATTATTGCTCAGACCATCCTATTTATGCTGTAGGTAGTCTGTTCCCCTTGGCAATAATTAGTTTATACTGAAAAGATATGCATCCAATGTATTTATAGGTACCTACCTACTAATGTTATAAGTAAGGCGTTGATATGTTAGAACACACTCTCAGTCTGATTTAAAAATCTATTATTGCCTTAGATATACTGTTTATTGAAGAGGGTTACCTATAGGCTCAGGCTATAATAAATCACCCTATTGCTATTGAACCCTAAAACACCATATGGGAAGGTTACCTATAGCTCATTATAATATTAAGACAACTTGTAAAAATTACGATGGTAAGAATGAGGTTCACAAAACTGGTGGTAATGAACTTATTTGTAAGCCAAAACCTTTAAACTGTCCATAAAATGGGTTATAGACGTTAAAAATACATATTTAATTCCTAAATATTCATTGATTTTTAACAAAATCTCTAAGTTGAATTGTAAAAAGATAGTTCTCAGTATCTTCTTATGATTCTACTATTTGACGTAAAAGCAATTCGGATTTAGTGAACCATTTTACGAAACTCTATAGAAAACTGTCAAAGAAATGAATTGCAGATACAGAATCGTATTAGGATCATATTCTGAATTGCATAAAAAGCGGCCATTTTACGATTTTGAATTCAATTCATAATAGGATCTCATTATGATTCAACAAGTGCTTCCTTTTTAGAGCCCCTTATGTTTTTCCGAGATAAAAAGTAGCCTTTATATTATGATCTACCTATGTGCCAAGTTTCGTGCAAATCCGTTCTGTAGTTTTTACTTGAAAGAGAAACAAACATCCATATATCCATACATACAAACTTTCACTCATAATATGACTAGCTTTCTGCCCCGCGTATTTCACCCGATGTCAGCTACCTCCATACCGCATAGATTTCATCAAAATTGGTCCACCCGTTTGAGTGTGAAGAAGTAAAAAACATACACACTAACAAACTTATGCATTTATAATATTACTAGTTTCCGCCCCGCGGTTTCACCCGCGTTCCAGAGGGATCTTAGTTTTCCCGGTATAAAAAGTATCCTTTGTGTTAATTCAGGTTATAAACTATCTGTATTCCAAATTTCATCCAAATCCGTTCAGTGGTTTTAGCGTGAAAGACTAACAAACATACATACATACTGACAAACTTTCGCATTTATAATATTGTTTGATATTATGATAATTATAAAATGTACCTAATAAAATCATTTGTTAAATATATAATTATTTAACACATGATTTTGAACTGCTTTCATATCAGTATTAAATTTCACTCGCTGATAACAGCGTACACATAATGTTATCAGTACGTACGACAATGCAAGATTATAAATAAATAAATATCCTGGGACATTGTTCACACACGGTTATCTGATCCCATACTAAGCAGAGCTTGTACTATGGACAACCAGATAACTGATATACTACATATACTACTTTTTTTTTTGTAAATACATACTTATATAGATAATTACACCCAGGCTCAGGACAAACAGACATGTTCATGCACACAAATGTTTGTCCTGGATGGGAATCGAACCCATGACCAGCGGCGTGATAGGTGGTGTCTTAACCAACTGCGCCAACTGGCTTGTCAATTATATTAAAGAGGCTCCCAATCTTTTTCAGCCCGCGACGCAGTTACAAATTTAGTATTTTGTCACGGTGCCCTACCCTAGCTAGTTATTTGAAAAAGATACAGTCGAAAGAAATAGGTACCTACAATAATCGTCGTTGACAGGCCAGTTGGCGCAGTTAGTTTATACGCCACATATCATACCCTCTGGTCGTGGGTTCGATTCCCATCCAGGACAAACATTTGTGTGCATGAACATGTCTGTGTCCTGAGTCTGGGTGTAATAATCTATATAAGTATGTATTTACAAAAAAAAAGTAGTATATATATATCTGGTTTTCATAGTACAAGCTCTGCTTAGTTTGGGATCAGATAACCGTGTGTGAAGAATGTCCCAGGATATTATTATTATCTACAATATTATGAAATAGTTTTTTTTATTATAAAAGAATTGAAACAGAAAACAACAAGATTTTTCGGATAATGATAGAGGATCGACTCACAGAGGGGCTCTTTACTTTCTACGGCGCACACTTTGTGAACCCCTGGATTATTATAACGTAAATAATACCAGTATTTATGAATGCAATCATTTTACATGGATTCATACTAAGATAGATAGAATAAACTTCACAGTTTAGTCTCTAATACCAGCTCGGAAGGTTGCATTTACATAACAGCCAGCAAAATCTCTGCAAATCAAACTTATCAACTCAAAACTCATTGGCAGCAGCGGCCGCCTCGAGGATTTTTTTTATATGTAGTTTGTATATTTGTTGTTAAATTTCTTTGTTTATTTTTATTGTACGATGTAATTATAGTGATGTAGTTGTTCTGAGTTGCCTCGGCTGTGTGCTGTAGCTTTACAGACTTCGTTCTAAAGAAATTATTGCATGCTATGTTTAACACTGTTTTGAACTAAGATCTGAATGCGTATATCGTTTTACACTAAACATACTGGTGTCCTAAGGTTAATAAGTTAAGTGAAATGAAGATATTCTATTAAAAATAATGGGAAATTTAACAAAATCTAATAATGATATCGTAATTTGATGATAACTTCGAGTAATGATGATTCAAGGGAACGATAATCAAATGACAGTAAATAAGTGAAATGAAAATCAATTATTCATTCAAAGACCAAAAATAAATCACTCAAGACCATTTTATAATTATGGAGAATCAGAATCAATTTCGGACAAATCCAATTAAATGATTAACTCAAATGATATTAAAGAAATTAAAACAAAGGAAATCATTTGAACGAAACGAAAACCAATTGAATGAAAATTGAAAAATGGAACACGAATCTGACATAATGTTTACCGCCAAAATGAAAGACAAAGGTGATCGTCGGAGATCGAGCATATTCTCCCTACTCAAACGCCAAAAGAAGTTAACCAGACAATTCTCGGAGCCAGGACATTTGTCTATAAATAGGAAATATTCCGTTGACTCTGCTATTCTTTCGGATTTTAAAAAGGTTGAGAATGGGTACAAAATGTGTTTAGAAAAGTCTTGTAGCCCCGAAATACTGTGCAGCAACGAAGGTTAGTACTTTTAGGACATAAATTAAACCAGTTAGACTGCTAACTTTAATTTGGTGAGCTACGCTTACCTTGAAGAGAATATATCACAGATTAAGTATCCACCAGAGATGAACTAAGCTGCGAGGAATGTGTTTTTAGGCACACCAATTTAGGATCACTTCATTTACCTAGCCTTGCTCTGTGCAGCTCTGGTACACAATAACTGACAGATCCCCCCATAACTGCCATACAAAGCTAACCAACATCACACGTTATCATCACTAATCACTCAACAGTATACTGATTGTTCAGTAGAAAGTAACTGACATATCCCCCGTTTAACTGACATACAGGGCTAAACGGTGGCGCCGCATTAGACAACTGTTTATTGATATATGCTAAATATTCCTCATTAAGCTAATTGAGTGAAGTATACAGTAACTGACACATCCCCCCCCTCATTCACACACAGGGCTAGCCGGCGCCGCGTCAAACACCATTATATAAATATCTGCTAGTGAATCCTCATTAAGCTAATTGAGTGAAGTAGACAGTATCTGACACTTTCCCCCCCCCTCATTCGCATACAGAGCTAGCCGGCGCCGCGTCAGATACCGACAGCGAGGGCATGCCTGACGAACGGAGGGACCCTGATGCCAGGAAACGGGACATATTGACCAGGATCGAGACGAGTTACATTGAAGATCCTGATATAGAAATTGGAGCGGTGAGTTTTTAACAATGAAAATATTGGTGCAGATTCTGTTGTTTACGAACTAAACAAATTTAATCTCACTATATCTCTTTCTAATAAGAAATATAAGAAAGGGATGCAAGATATTTTAGTCCTGTCAGATTAGTCCGATCACTTATTTCATCGTGAATTTAAGCGCGATCTATATTGGTCACGATCATTTACCTACGATGACATGGACTAATCTGACAGCACTAAAAATGTCGCTATCTTTTTTCAATAAGGCTTATATGAATGAGAGGTGACGACGTGACTAATTAATTTCATTTGTAAACAACAGAATCGGCACCATTATTGCATTAAAAGTAATAACTAAAATTAAAAAATTAAAGTGGCCCCCGAAAATCACTAGAGAATTGGTGATAATTTTCGTCGAAGGTTAAAAAGGATAGGAGATATTTAAACTATCACATTTCCTTTGTCCTTCGTCTTCCAGGCTGGCGAGCTTGTAGAAGAGGTAGCAGAAGAGAATAAGTCTCTACTATGGTTCCTGTTGAAGCAAGTTCGTCCTGGCATGGATCTGAGCAAGGTGGTCCTTCCAACGTTCATCCTAGAGCCTCGTTCTTTCCTCGACAAGCTATCCGATAACTACTACCATGCCGATATTCTTGCGCAGTGAGTATAACTTTATATAACAGCTAGCTGTTCCTGGTTTCACTCGCGTTCCCGGGATAAAAAGTAGTCTATAACCTTCGGGGATAATGTAGCTTCTGATTGGTGAAAGAATTTTTTAAATCGGACCAGTAACTCCGGGGATTAGCGCGTTCAAACAAACTCTTCAGGTTCATTATTAGAATAGATAGATTACTCTATTTGGGTCATTGTCAAATTTTGAGCAATGTCACCCGCACAAAGCTGCAACGGAAATTGTATAGCTGTTTCCCTTAAGGGTTGAATTTTCAATAATCCTTTCGTAGCGGATGCCTACGTCACAATAGCTATCTGTATGCTAAATTTCAGCCCGATCCATCCAGTGGTTTGAGTTGTGTGATAGATTCGGAACACACCGGTACTTGGCTATAAATTTCAAATAGTGTGGTAGCCAGCCAGCCAGCAACACCCACATCACTGAAGCAAATTTGCCAGCTCCCAAAGGCTACACTCCGTTACTTTAAGGAGCTAGGATGGCTTGGGTAGAGCTGGCGGGGGAATGCACAATACACCCCAAGCGGGACGTCAGTGCAGGCCTCATCGCCCCCACACAGAATAAGAATAAGTACCCTACCACCGTGCTATGGTTTCCTCACGATATTTTCCTTCACCTAAAGCTCAAACATCACCTTGTTCCAGAGCCCAAAAACTAGAAGACCCCTATTTAAGGTTCAAGTGCGTCCTGCGATGGTACCTTTCTGGGTTGTACCGCAAGCCTAAAGGTCTGAAGAAGCCCTACAACCCAGTGCTGGGTGAGACTTTCAGATGCTGTTGGAAACATCGCCAGGAAGACTCCTATACATACTATGTTGCTGAGCAGGTGAGATAAGCTTTAGATTATTTCCGGATCGGAGTTTTACCCGCGATACGCGCGATGTATATTTTTAGTTAAAGATATTTTTGGTTTACATTATTGGAGTTTTCGTAGAGATCCATATTTTTTTTTAAATAATATTCGGTCTATGTTACTAAGGGTCGGTTGCTCGTACATTTTAGTTAAAGTTATAGTCAAAGTTCACTTAACTATTACCATGCTTTGACCGTAGAGTCACTTTGACGATGACCGATCTCCCTCAGTCGGTTATGGTTACGGTTACAATTTTAGTTAGTGACACGAGCAACCCAGTTTGCTTTCTTTCGGCGTTTAAATATAAGTTAACTTTGACTCTAATGTACGAGCTACAACCCTTAGTGATAATATAGCATTCTACTGGTGAAAGATTTTTTCGAAATCGGTCCAGTAGTTTTTGACAAAAATACAAATCTTTCTCTTTTTAATATTAGTGTAAATTATAGGTAATTTTTTTATACCTCGGGATACATTATTGGAGCTTTCGTTTGATTTGATTATTTTTGAAATTGTACACAAATTGTTTATGGGTTATTTTTATTTTTTCAGGTCTCTCATCATCCACCAGTGTCTGCCTTCTACGTGTCTAATAGAAAAGAAGGCTACGTCATAGAAGGAAGTCTTCTGGCCAGGTCTAAGTTTTATGGTGAGTTATAGTTATTTTTGAAATATTTTTTTTACTAGTGTCACCCGCGATTTCTAGAAAATTTAAAATTGCGCGGTACTATAATTATTTTTCTAAAATAAAAGTAGTTTAAGTTACACCTTATAACATAAGCTATCTACCAGTTAAAGTTTCGTCAAAATCGGCTTCGGCATCGCCCGACATCAAACTCACTTCCCAACTGTAGGGTATAGTTAAACTGTGATGTTATTGTGCAATCGCGTGTATATATCTGAAAATTATACATGTACTATATTAAAACATCAATTAAATTCTAAAGGCAGGTCATATCCTATATAATATTATAATCGTGAAAGTTTGTATGTATGTTTGTTGCTCTCTCACGCAAAAACTACTGAACGGATTTGGATGAAACTTGGCACATGATAGATCATACCCTGGAATAACATATAGGCTACTTTTTATCCCTCGAACGCGGGTGAAACCGTGGGGGACAGCTAGTATATTATAATATCACCTCACCGCAGGTAACTCGACATCAGCAATACTAGAAGGCTGCGCACGAGTTCATCTCTTAAACTGGGGTGAAACATACGTCACTACAGCGCCGTATGCGCATTGTAAAGGAATCGTCATTGGGACGCTTAGTATGGAGCTAGGCGGAAAGGTATGTTACCTTTGCATAATTGTTTACCTTTTCCCAAAAAAAAATATTAGGCTTGACAAGTTATTTCCATTGACACTAGCCAGAATGGTATGTTACGTTTGCCTGATTATAGAACTTTATTTTAATAGTATATTGGTCAGTGTATAAAGCTAAGAAGGTAACTCAAGTGCCGGAACACATCGGTAGGTACTTGGCGACAGATTTTCAACTTGAGGGTGGTAGCCAGCCAGGCGGGTACTACAAAGTACCCTACCACCGTGCTATAGTTTCCAAGATGTAAAAAAAAACATGTATTAACTTTATAGATATAATTTATGCTGTTTTCTCTATTTTGTACCAATAACTTCAGGTGTTCCCCAAGGAGCATTACTGGGTCTGCTATTATTAAACATGTTTGTTGATGGCATAAGATTGCAAGTCAATATTTAAGCGGCTCTCTGCGTATGTCTCCGTTCCTTACTAAACTGACGGAGACAAGCGAGACAGGAGAGACGCAATTTTAGTAAAAAATATGGTTTTATGTTATTTAAAAAGAAACTAATCCTTTTTTTTTTAAAGTAAGAAAACTATTCCCTTCCTAATGGATTTCAGAATGTATGTTAATATTTTTTCAAAGTCAAGTTATTTGGATGGCCCAAATAAGAGAAGATTGCATTCTTAGTTTTAAAAAGGGGCATATTTACGTTTTTTTTCTGATGTTACTCAGGAAAAATCCCAATTAAAAAAAAAACTTATTCCCCGTCACATATTCTCTAGTTTAACATATATTTTTTCCAAATCTCTTGGAACAAAGAAAACAGAGAAAAACGCATTTTAGAATCATCATTTCACGTATAGCCTCGCCTTAATAAGCTAATATTTATATATTCAACAGGTACACGTGATGTGTGTTGATTCAGGATACCATGCAGATATCGAGTTTAAATTGCGGGTAACTATTATACTAACTTTATTTTATTCTTGCAGTTTCCCGCGGCTTCACTCGCATTCCCGAGATAGAAAGTAGCCTATAACCTTCGGGGATAATGTAGCTTCCGATTAGTGAAAGAATTTTTCAAATCGGTTCAGTAGTTTCGGAGCCTATTCAATGCAAACAAACAATCAAATCTTTCCTCTTTATAATATTAGTATAGACTAGCTTCCCCACCCCCGCGTTCCCGAGGGATAAAAATTAGCCTATGTTAATCCAGGAGGTACCATACCAAATTTCATCAAAATTGGTCCAGCCGTTTAAGCGTGAAGAAGTAACAAACATACTCACAAACTTTCGCATTAATAATAACGATCGATACAAGTGCACCAGTGAAGTGAAATGAAATGTTTACGTGTCCTTTCAATAGTACTTTCAAGTTGTCTCAAAAAGTCTGTGATATGTTTTAGTAGAACGGCCACCATTGTACTAAAACCTGACATAAACTAACTGTCTATGGCTTAAAAAACTAATCTAATGATACGCCACACAATGGGATAGACGCGAGAATAAAAAACATTCCATGGTACCCAAAAAAAAATATTTTCACTATTTTATTTCAGCACTTAGTCGACGTGGTAAATACACATATCCATACAAAGTTTCATCTTTCTAGCACTAACCGTTTGGAAGGTAAGCCGAGGACGGACGGACGGACATAACGAAACTGTAAGGGTTCCAGACGCGAACTACGGAACCCTAAAAATGATTAATTAACATTACTAGAATTTATTTTTAAACCTAAACGGAAATGTAAATATTTATGTATATTGTATTGAACAGTCGTTCCTGGGAGGTTCAGATCAGACCAACGCGATATCCGGTAGGATCAAAAAGGGGAAGGAGACCATCGCCTCTGTGGAGGGGTACTGGGATGGCAGGATCGATATCAAAGACAAGAAAACTGGTGTAAGTATTCTTTTTATAATGTAACTGACCCGATTGACGTTTTCCTGTCCAAATTTTAAGTTCATACAAATACCTATGTATGTAATAGAGATGATGACTAGAAAAATCTAATTAGTCCATCAGTTAGATTACGAAAAACTATAGGGTTGTTGACACTGTCAAAAATAAATGACCAAACACTAACCAATGCATAAAACATCTATAAACACGTGGAAATATCAAATATGTTGTACATTTAATGCTTTTTATGATTTTTAATTACCAGTGGAAGCACTAAGAGTAGATGATTTGATGCTGTGAAACTATGACGTCATAATGTAATATTTCATACAACATTCCTTATAAACTATCGTTTTGACATTTATTAAAAAGTAGCTGATTTGATGTGTCAGTCAACTACCCTATTGGACACATATTTTTTCTTTAGTTCGGAAAACAAAAAATAACGAGGATACAGTGCGTTAAAATTTCACGTGACGTCACGTCTTAGTACACTTTGATGCGCCTTATCTTTGTGTTTTCTTATTGATTTGATAAAATAAAAAATACGTATCTAATATTTTTGATAACCTAACTGACGGACTAAACAGAATTAATTATTTTTTACCCACTCATCATCCCTATTTTCAGTTCTTCCCAATTTATTTTTCCAGATACCTTTTTCGCCATATTAATATTGTACCAAATCGGTACAGCCGTTTTCAAGTGATGCGCTTACCAGCGAATAGCATTTATTTTGTACTAAATGAAAGTGCCTTTCGAGTTACCCAAAATTATTTAATAAACAGCGAATGACGAAACAAATAAGTTGTTTTTTTCCCATGTGCGACATACAAAATTGAACTCTACGCTCATAGAGGGATACGTGCGGTCGTGGATATGCAATTTTCAGACTAATGTTGATTACTGACGGTTTATTTTGCAATGTTTTCGCTCGGAATGTGTTACAATGTATTGAAAGGGTAACCGCAGTGGTTTTTTGCACCCGTTCAAGAGTGTAACCCGTATGATAGGGTAATTTTTTTAAAAAACCCCTTCAGAAACCCTTTAAATTACATTTTAGCCAATCCCTGCCCTTAATTTAGCGAATAATAAATTAAAACAACTGTTATTCCTCGTCCATTAAGGTCCAATATTGTTTGTCAACAGGAAGAAATTAATCTTTTAGACGTAGCGTTGCTAAAAGAACAACGTATGCCGCGCTTCCTAGTGAAGGTGGAAAACCAGCAGGAGTTCGAGTCGCAGAGGCTCTGGCTGAAGGTTTCAGAGGCTATCCAGCAGGATGATCAGGTAACACCATCAAAATGTAGATCTTCAGGAGGTTCCAGAAGTTTGTTTCATCGAAATCGGTGCAGTAGATGCTAAGTTACATAAGTTTGGATATAAGTAGTGTCCAGTTATATAAATAAATATCTTGGGACATTGTTCACACTCGGTTATCTGATCCCAAACTAAGCAGAGCTTGTACTATGGACAACCAGATAACTGATATACTACATATACTACTTTTTTTGTAAATACATACTTATATAAATAATTACACCCAGACTCGGGACAAACAGATATGTTCATGAACACGACTGTTTGTCCTGGATGGGAATCGAACCAACTGCGCCAATTGGCCTGAAAATTGTATATGTAAGTTTTTTTTTTAATTATCTGTAATTGGTGGTCATGTCATAATATGTTGTGTATTTTTTTTGTTTTTTTTTTTGTCACAGGTGGCAGCCACAGAAGAGAAAACGAAAGTGGAGGAGGCCCAAAGAGTCCGCGCGAGGAACCAGGTGGCCGCATGGGAGCCCCGATTGTTTCATAACGACCTGCACACTACTCCGCCGGAAGGTTGGTTTATTACTCGTTATTTTTACCCGACTGCGGCCAAGCCAAAAGGGAGGGTTATGTGTTTGACTTTTTTTTTATTCAACAAAGTCTGCAACAAGCATACGGCCCGCCTGATGGTAAGCGGTTACCGTAGCCTATAGACGCTAGCGACACCCGGGACTGAGACCATATACTAATCCGCGCCCCGGGTACCACTCCCTATTGTGGGAGACTCCTATGGCTCCTATAGAACTTGGGAAGTGACGTTGCGTTTTCGTTTTATTGTCATAAAATCGTGTATTTTGAGTTTTTTTTAATATTATCGGTGGTATTTTGTCCAATAAAGATCAATACAAGTGCACCAGTGAAGTGAAATGAAATGATTACGTGTATAGTGGCTTTTCAAGTTGTCTCAAGAAGTCCGTGAAAAGTTTTAGTAGAACGGCTACCATTGTATTAAAACCTAACTTAAATTGACTGACTATGACTTGAAGATGATTTAACATGACGTGAACTTTACTAGAACTATGAAACTTGACGATTGACGAGGATTTTCGGACGACATTGGTCAACTTGACACTGGCAAAATGCACGAAGAGTGATGCCAAAAAAAAAGCACATGGGAGCCAGTTCCCTTCTAAGCTTTGTGTGTTAATCGGCCACATCATCACTGACCACGTTATTTCCTTCAACAGGTATCATCGACCAGGGATGGAAATACAATCATATTAATACTAGGTAAGATTCATTATTGTCTACGATGCAATGGCGACGTAAGGAGGGGGCGGTAGGGGCGGTCCGCCCCGGGTGCCATTGCACAGTATTTTTTTATTATAAGACCCAAAAATCACATCCAAAATCACATCCTTTTTAACCTATGTAGTTTATTTAACGAAATATGTCAATAATATATGTTGGTCAAAAGTAAACCGCCCCGGGTGCCAACCTATGCTTCGCCGCTACTGCAAGATGATAAAAATTATCTTGCAACTTGACAACAGTTCGTTCGATTTCGCTGTTTGTTAGAAATCTTTGGCTATGGTCAAAATTTCGGATCATTTTGGCCGAAATCGAAAGTGGATTTTTGGCTGAAGCCCAACTTCAGTCGGACTACAATTCCAACTCAAACTCATTTATTCAGTTTAGGTCCTAATTAAGGCACTTATGAATGTCAACAGTTACAATTTTTACAAGAGACTCTACCACCGTTTCCACATACGCTTAAACTGAGAACACTCCGGCAAGAAACTCCAATATAATATAGAGATGACGTCACGGCTCAGTATCGCCATATAAATGACACGCAAAACTTCGTTTTGTAAGAGAGAGATAGACGATAAACTTTGATAGGTAAAATATATTTAAGATCCTCACAACGAGCTCCTTCATTTGATATGTCACACAGTTGGAAATTTTTTTTTTAAATTGTCTAATTTCGCAAGAACTTTTGTTTGTCACTTGCCCAATGGCATGTATCCAATAACCCTGTATACCAGTCCCATTTTTAACCAATCTCGACTATCAGTCCATGGCAGCAAGAGGAGATGCTAGAATACGAGGAACAGTTCGTGATACAAACTCTGCGGTCTGGTGCGGAGGCCGGCACTTCGATGCCCGCCCTAGAGCTGCATAGAGAAGTCCTGTCGCGTAGGGCTTCAGACAGCGACAGCCATGAAGACCTGGCTAGGCGCTCCAAAACTTCCACGTAAGTACAAACATTGAGAATTCTACTAATTATAAATGCGAAAGTTTGTGAGTATGTATGTTTGTTTGTTGCTCTTTCACGCAAAATCTACTGAACAGAGATAGTTTATAACCTAGATTAACACATAGGATACTTTTCATCCCGGAATACATGAGGTACTCTTCTTCTTCCCGTTTTGGACTACGCCGACGCCTGTTATCTAGATCCCACGGAGGACCAGCTAAATAAGCTTGAGCGACTTCAAAACTTTTGTATAAGATTCATGTTTGGCTTGCGCAAATATGATCATGTATCTCATTTTCGTTCTCAGCTCAAGTGGCTTCCTATAAGACTTCGCCGGAATACTCATATACTTTCCTTACTTTACAATATATTGTTCAATCCTTCGTCCCCGCGCTACCTCAGGGAACGCTTTGATTTCCTTCACTGTTCTCACTCTCTAAGGTCGTCAGAAAACTTAGTTCTAAGAATGCCTCCACATTCCAGTACATTTTATGATAAATCCTTTTCCGTTGAAGCAGTACGTCTGTGGAATTCCTTGCCAGTTCCTATAAGACGTGCACAATCCATTAATATATTTAAACAACATCTCAAGAAGTTTTATCTGTCAAAGTAGCTATTCATTTTATTATATATGTATACATAGAGTATATATAACATATATATATCATTTGTATTATGTGTATTGGCAATTAGTGTATTATGTAACTTTATTGTAGTTTATGTAGTATATTTAGGGATTAGATTTAGACTATTGTTATTAATACTGTATTTTAAGTATATTTGTCTGTATTTTTTTTTATTAGTCTCGTATTTTTACATATTGAACACCCCCGTCTTATATTGTTTTTTAACTCATCTCCATCCAAAGGTTGCCTGGTAGAGATCACTCTTAGTGATAAGGCCGCCCATTGTGACACTTTCATTGTTTAGGTTAAGAGTTTTTTTTTATTTTTTTATACATTTGTAATCTTTGTGGTGTGACAATAAAGTATTATCTATCTATCTATCTACCTCAGAACGCGGGTGAAACCGCGGGGTTGAATATAGTATTTTAATATGTTTAGATCTGTGTTAGTCTAGACCATAATCTCACCGTGGTCAAGGCGATGGTAAGTACACAAAGCCTAGAAAGGAACTGGCTCTCAAGTAATACGAAGTTTGGCGTTAGATTGTCAACTTGAGGGTGGTAGCCACCAGGCGGGTACTCTGCCACCGGCTATGGTTTCCTCGCGATGTTTTCCTAAGAGCTCGTTGTAGGATTCGAAACTGCGACCTTTGTTTCGGCTTCCAAAGTCTCCATCACTCAGCAATAGCTATAGATTAGTCTCGTGGTTTCACCCGCATTCTCGAGGGAATATCTATCTATTCTAATAATAAAGCTGAAGAGTTTCGTTTGTTTGAATGCACTAATCTCCGGAGTCACTGGTCCGATTCGAAAAATTCTTTCACTAATAGGAAGCTACGTTATCCCCGAAGTTTATAGGCTACTTTTTATCTCGGGAACGCGAGTGTAACCGCGGGGAACAGCTAGTAATATATGTGGAGATAATCTTAAATGGCAAAAAGACTATCAAAAATATATCATTTTGTAAACTTCTAGTAACGGCGCCAGCTGCAGTCCTTATTTTTAACCCCCGACCAAAAAGAGAAGTGTTTTATGTTTGTAGTGTGTATCTGTGTGTCTGTGGCATCATAGCTCCCGAATGGATGATCCAATTTTGATTCTGATTCTTTGGTTTGAAAGGTGACTTAATCGAGATTGTTTTAGCCATGTTTCAAGAAAATCCGCTCAGCCGTTTGAAGCCTATTTTCTAGTGTGTCAGGGGTTTCTTAAAATTTTTAATTTTAGTTAGTAACTATGATTATATATTTTTTCAGGAGAACACTAAAACAAACGCTCCACGCCATAGACATGGCATTACGGGATCAAACCATAGCCATTGATCGGCTTACAAAAACTGTAGAAATCGTGAGCGAAGGCCAGAGGGCCGCAGCTTCCTACAGGCCTCAGAATTTCGGCCGTGTACCTGCAACTACCCACTCCTGGGATCTATTCGGTGGTTTCATACTAGCTTTAGTGTTGCAAGCACTATTAAACTGGATTTTCTACCATAAAGACTGAAGTAACTACCGATGGTAGGATTTTTTGATTTTTGTAGGTCTCTTTTGGTGTAAATCATCTTTTTTGACAGATATGTTTATAAATGTGATAGATACCGTAAAAAAATCTTAGGATTCTCGGCGTTTATTTTTTTATCAAAATCAGTCTAGTTATTTTAGAATTATTAGTAACTACATTGAATGTTCAAAAATTGTTTCTAAGCTGGATGCTACGTCATAACAGCTATCTGTATGCCAAATTTCAGCACGATCCGTCCAGTGGCTTGAGTTGTGCGTTGATAGATCAGTCAGTCAGTCTCGCTTTCCTTTTATATATTTAGAGTGCCGATTTTGTTGTTCACAAACGAAACGATGTTAATCTTAATCTTGTATCTCTTTCTGACATAAAACATAAGAAATTAAAAAGAAATCTTCTAGTAAAATTTGTCCGATTGCTTGTTTCAAAGTAAATTTAGTCGGTGAACTTTATTGGTCACTACTATTTTCAATTACGACAATAATATAGTCCAATTTGACAGCTTTCTATCCCTTTTCAATTATATTAGTAAGAAAGAGATGTGAAGCGATTAAAATGAGCTTAGTTTGGAAACAACAAATTTGTTACCATTTTGTAACTTCCAAAATGATTAAATTCTGAGTAGGAATATACTAGACAGAGTTTGATAATATTTTATTTATATTTTGGAAAAGATTACCCTATGTATCAATCCTGATATTTCATAAAATATATATAAAAAAAAGATAATTTATACCAAAAAAGCATTCGTTATTAAAAAGTCGACCGATTTATTTCCATTATAACGAATAACGGTTAAGATTTTGAATTTGGAATTGTTAATGTTGCTACTCGAAGAAAATGTTTACTATTTTGGTAGTTTCCAAACATCGACCAAAATTTATGTTTAATTTTTTTTTAATGTAGGGTCCGTCGCTAGTTGATGAGGTCTGTATGATTTTATAGGAATATGTTGTATATTTTAGAGAGAACCAAAGGTGTATTGATATAAGGTGTACTATTTATTGTATTATTTTTTAAATTACCTTTAGTCGATTTTCACACAGAAATCAAAGAATATTACAGTATGACACAACTTAGATGAAGCGTCGGCAAAATTCGTAAAATCGATCATTCCCGAAAAGAGTGCGTCTACAACATTACCCATGTTTATTAGTCTTTAGGTGAAAATGATCTTGTTGAACGTTGAATGGCGCGATAATGAATGATTTGTATTAGTTGTGTAAATCGGAAGTGAAGTGTACGTAAACGATTTGCCGATGCTACATCTAAGTTGTGTCATACTGTAATTGATTTATCTAAAAAAACATTTCTCGGAAATCTTTTTATGTTTTTTTTAGATGGAGAATATCACCATCATAAAAAAAAACTTTAGCGACGGATCGAAAGCGCTTAAGACAAATTATAAATATAATAATTTTATTTCATTGGCGTGAATATGTACATATTATAAAATTTTACGTTTAAGGTTAAAAAGTTCTGTTATTATTTCGACTTCATCAAGGACTGCTAAGCGGCTGAACCGATATTGATAATTTTGACAGTAGATATTTTTTTATTGCGCGAGTGTTATATTAAAATTATAAACAATCAAACCCCCATTTTGATTTCCGAATTTCATTGATATCTGTTAAATTTTCTCTGAAGATGTTTGTTACTCTTTCACACAATAACTAATTAACGTAATTTGATGAAACTTTGCAATTAGACCCTTGAATAATATATAGGCTACATTTTGTCCCGAGAACGCGGGTGAAACCGCGGGGGACAGCTAGTATTGCCTAAAGATATATTTAATGCATCAAAGAACTTTTTAACCTTATACGTTATAGTCCGTAAACTTGCCTAAGCTATATATTGAAAACAAATAATTTTTATTTGGAACGAAATTTTTACTTCTATTTTAGTATTATTAGTGTCATTAAAAAAAACACGTGACCCGAAGCAGTTTCTTCAGATCGTCCACTTTGAATGGCCCCACTCAGTCTCGTCCCGCTCGAGTGGCCTGAGCTACCATCAGTAATCCGACCGTCCCCAGTTACTCGTAACTCGTACTAAGTAACGCCCTGAGCCGTGGTTCGTATCCCATTCGTGGGTGCCCTCAGGCATGGTTACCTAAACGTTGCTCGGTTGAGAGCCCTCTGCGCAGGATGCCATTATCCCTAATATTTTTAGATAGGGAATCCGCACCATTGTCAAACAAAATTTTAATGTTATTTTCCAAATGCAAGTAATGTTAGATATAGAAATTTCGATCCAAATAAAAATACATTAATTTAAACATTTTCGTGTCCATATTTTAATCTCATAAGTCGATTTAGCCTTAATAGAACTTCTGTGAATTAGGAATTAAAAATAGTACTTGTATTTTGAATCTTAGGAGAAAGAGAAAACAGTTGAAGATGAGTCTACACGATGAAAAATTTACATACAAAATATCTGTTGCAATCACACTCTACGAAAATAAGGTAAAACGTCAGTGTAGTACCAATTTTTGACGTTGGTGTCGCTACTGTTACCTTTTGGGTTGCCACATATGATTATTTTAGGTCTGTAATATATATAAAAAAAAAATGCCTAGAATTCAAAATACAAATAAAAAAACGTATATTTTATTAGAAAACACGAAGTTTATATAATGTCTTAATTACTTGCCTCATTATATGTTTGTGTCTCAAACAATATAAAGGTATTTTGGCGGCAATTTGTATGGTGCGAAAGAGATAAAAGATTATATTTAAAGATTTTTGGTAAAGACACTCTAGCTTTGGATGTCTGCTACCAAAAATGTATTTTAAGGGGTGTAGCCATAAAATATGCGAGTGGTATGGGTTTAACTGTAAGGCTAATGGCAATAAATAGATAAAAATTACGATTATTAATCAATGTTTCAGACACAAGCATATTTTAAATATATTATTTTTGAGCTTAAAAATGTTTGTGAAAAAGAGGTATATATAGAGGGTAGATAAAAAATATTAAATGAAAGTGCGCGCTTAATTTACCGCGTTTTCTTATGATAAAAAAAGTTTTCCTATTTAATAATAAAAATATACGTGTTACGGAACGCACCTATGATGGCGGCGGATGTTTTAAGGCGGAGGCTTCGGTTGGAGCACGAAACATTTTCATGAAATAGTCGTATATGTCAGTAATATACCTTGGAGGAATATGTTGATGATTTCTTTTGTTATTAATCAGTAAATATACTACCATTCTTCTCGTAAATAACATGTTGATAACTAACGATCTATAACTGAGCTGCAATTTGCAAAAAAAGGTGATAAATTTTGAATATCGCGCTCCAACCGACGCCTCCACCTTAAAGGGCTATTTATTTATTCAAAATTCATGCTTTGAAAAAAGAATAAGTGCGATTTAAAAGGTTCGATTTTCGAATTACGACATTTAAAATTCTAGCCCTCATTGCTTGGCATCAAAAACTAGTCTTTTATGCCAATTTGAATTGAAGAGAAACTCGTCGGTGTTGCCAATGTATAAAATCTTCCAATTTCAACGGAATCTCGAAAGTATTTTTGTGAAACTTTTTGGTAGAAATTCCGGGTTTGTGAAATAAAAATGTAAACGAGTTATGTGGTGGGCTGCCATTTTATAAGTATTACTCACATTCTGTAGTGTAGATAATTTTGAATTGTAATTATTGTATTTGGAAAAATTCGAAATATTATTTTTTACTATTACGTAAATATTGTATTTAAACTGTTGAATATTATTATTTTGTTGTTTTATCCAGTGAATATATAATTATTTTCACAATAATTTATGTTTTGTTTTTTATTTACTATTGCAATAATATACACATTCTAGTGTAAAGTTCAAATGTAAAAAAAGTCTAAATTATTATAAGCACATGAACATTATTATTATATTAATAAAATTTATTAACGAGCAATGATATTTTCATTATCACTTCAATACTATACATACAAAAGTAACTGTCTGTTAGTTACCTTTCGCGATGAAATTTGGCTCGCCTTACGGAGATAAACTACTTATTTTGCCGAGAATGCGGGTGAAAATTATTTAGGACTAAATTGGCAACACTCATGTTAAAACTGAGGCTGGCACAAGGAAGTTCAAGTCTGAGACTGAGAAAAAACTTGTCATTTGACAAGTTGTCGAATTTATGGGGTACAACACCTGTTGGCTAGTTATAGTGTATAATTCACGGGTATAATTTATGAGTGTTGGAGTTGGAGACATACAGTACCTATTGAGGTGAATGATTTATATTGTTATTAATCAGTAAATATACTAATTTTGACGCGAATCACACGAAAACAAGAGGGTATACAAGAATCAAAGACAAACATGATTTACTTTGTAATTTTTATTCATACTTTAGCACCAATGTCTCAAATATCAGGTCGCTACCTCCCCTTAAATCCGTTTGTCCAAAAATTATCTAAATCTGGAATATCTTCTTCTTTCCAATGGTATCGTTTTGGTAGAAAAGTCGGCAACCTTTTCCTAGCGTCTGCATCAGAATCTGAGTCAGAGGCAACACCAGACGCAGTATTTACACCATACTGTCGATTTCTGCCTTGGATATAAACGTACTTATCATCGACATCACTGAAACTTGTTTCTTTATCTTTCTTTTTATGTTTCTTTCGTGGTACTTCCTCTGAATCATCTTTATCAGTAAGTTCATTTGATTTAGCAACGACTTCCTGAGAGGCGTCCTCAGATTCAGTACTCACCTGTTTAGAACTGCTTTCATTTGAATCAGAGTTCTTTATGACTTGAAATCTCTTTAGTTTCCTATACTTTCTTCGTTCTGAGTCACTGTCTTCTGCTCTTACGCCTTCGTTTTTTGGTATATTCGGGTTCGTTCCCACCTTTCGGAAATTCGTGTTCTTATTATAAATTTTATCAAAGTTTTTGATATCTGGTCGTCGTAAGTCTCTGTAATCGACATAATTACTAGCGAAGCCTTCACTAGAAACTTCGGATCTGGCTAGATCTCCTACATCTAGGTAATCATTAGAAAAATGTAGGATGGGAGTGTCGCCTCTGGTAAAATCACCAAATCGATACTTGTTTTTATATTTTTTTGGGGATTTATGGACAGGTACTTCGTAGCTTGAACTGCCAAGATAATTTGGGAAGCGTTTAACGGTTCTTTTAGCAAACTGCTGGTTCTTGTCACGATTTAAATCGTAAATGCATTGTAGCTTTTGTAATTTTGTACCGAACATGCTTCCAAAATGTCTGTTGCATGTTGTTTTCCTTTTTTTCTTTTCATCTTTGACGTATTTAATATTTTGATGTCCAAGCAACGTTATAAATTGTTTCATGAACGCATCTCGATGTGGTTTGTGTGTTTCAACATCACTTGAATAAAATGGATTGTTAGATTTAATTTTGTGGATTGCATTGTCGGAGCTTATCTCAGACCTGTCTCCTCGGAGGTCTAATAAATATATTTTTGCGCCTTTCGATGACGTCACTGTAATAACTAATAATTTTAGATTAATGACAGGGTTCCGCTGTTCTGCACTACGTTTCGAATCGTTTATAAATTTAATTTAAATTTGTATCACGCTTTCTTTGTATCATAATAAATACCTATAGAAAATAAAATCTTCAAGTTAAATACCCTATCTATTCTACATTTGCGTATTTATCTTCTTTATTATAAAATAATGGGCGAGTATATAATGAGTATCAAATAAAATTCTTACCAAACACAATAAAACAATATAAATAATACTGTTTCGACATTTTCATATTTAATTCATTGCTCACGTAATTACATGGAAATTTTGACAAGTTTTAAATCAATTTGTGATTTTCTACGCTCAAGTCATATCTACTTTTCCGCCATGTTTTTTAAATGGATATTATGCTAAAATGTTGTTTCTACACTCGGATAACTGTAATTGGAAATTTAATTGAAAATCAGACATAATAAATAATTAAAATAAATTTTATTATCGGCTTCCGTTTTTATTGCAGTAATGTCCAGAAATATTTGAGAATTGTATTAATTTTTGGTGTTTTTTTTTAATTGAAGCTTGAAGTAGTACCTTATTCGAAAACAGGAATACTAGATTAGATAGGTGTTATTTTCGTTTCGTTATAAATCGTCCCTTCGACGAATCGATCGTCGACTTCGAAGCCGTATTATTAGTAAATTTTTGGTGAAAACTTGATGACAGGTTCATTCAACTCAAGTCGTGTAAGGGTCCGTAGGTTAAAACCTTGTTAAAAACAAGCTAGTCTATTCAAGTGGTCAAGTGGTAAGAACTATTGGTAAGAAGCACATATACCTAGACTTGATTCTTGTTAGTTTTCCGTCTGGTAACTTTATTATACTGATTGTGTATCTAACGCACGAGATATCAATCATTAATCTAAGATTGTAACCTTTATATTAGGACTTAGGTAATACAAATTATTCACAAAAGTCAGTTTTAAAATGGTGACTGTTCTACTAAAAACCACTGAAAACCAGCGTCGTAGTAATAGGCCCCCCTTAGTGCTGCGACATTATGCTGAGTGGGAAACCATTTCAGCTCCTTAGTGGTACTTAGGTTAAGTTAATTTTGTTTTAAACAATGTATGTTTTGAGCTGAATAAATCTTTTCTATTCTATTCTATTAAAGTTTTCAAACAAATTGATTGGTCACGATACACGCATGTATACCTTGGTCAATAAATAAAACGCAATGTATGTACATTGGGCAATTTTATCACAAAAGATTTATTTATTAAAAAACTAGCTTCCGCCCTGCGGTTTCATCATTTCCGTGATAAAAAGTAGCCTATATCGTTCTCCATATCATTGGCTATCTGCGTGTCAAATTTCATCGCGATCGGTTCATTGAAAAGGTAACAAACAAACTCACATTCGCATTTATAATATTAGTAAGGATACAAAATTTAATACACATATATATCGCCGCGTGCCGGGCAATATTCGCATTATGGGCAGAGTGGATAATTGTCGGGAAATATTAGTAAATATTCCGTTAAAAAAGAAAATGTTTTCAGTGTTTATAAGTAGTTGCTCCCCTTTGTTTTATAAGAAAAGGTATAGAGGGTGTGGACTGTTTCTTTATTTCTAACAAGTTGTCGCCGCTTACATCTGTCGCTGCCCTTACGAGTTTGTTCGTCATTTTATTATTTTTCGACACGATTTCAATCCTTTCAGATTTTCTTCCAGCTAAAGGGCATTTTTTAATAGTGTGCGTTTTCTTCTTTAATTTAATTGGATTAAAATGTAAGTCGAATAAATAATCATAATAATCCTGTGGTAGTTTACGTCTGTTATTAGGACTATGTAAATCGGTGACATCACTAGAATCTTCAGGTATCATGATATCTAAATAATCATCATACTGTATGCTTTCATCCCTTGAGTCTTCAAATGTGTGCTTGCTTCTATCTACGTAATTACCTACATATTTCGGATAATTATAAATTGGAAGCTCATTGCTTTCAGTAACAAAATATTTCGGCAAGCGCATAATAGTTCTCTTAACCAATTGTTTGATTTTATTATGTATTAATTTGTAGACGCATTGTAACTTTTTTAATTTTGTATCGAGTACGCTTCCAAAATTTCTGTCGCATTTTGTCGTATTTTTTTTATTACTGTCATGATTTATAGTGTTCTTTTTTTTATGATTAAGCACTGTTATAAGGTGATTCATAAATCTTTCTTTACGTATACCACCATTTTCTAATTTATATCCAATAAGTTTGACGTTTGGTTTTAATGGGTTAATTCTTTTTATGTCTTCTGAGAGGTTGATTCTTGATCCTTTTGATGATATCACTGTAATAGATAGGTAAACATGCACGTACAAAAGAACAAAATGTCAGACGTATATATATATATATATATATGTGACACTAAGCCCTTTGTCGAAGTGGAACGACGACGAGCCGATCTTCATACTATGGTGTATTTATGTGTGCGTGGTGTATTTATGTGCTAGGCTCGTCATACCTGACTGGCTCCACTTTCATTTGAGTTAAACTCCGTCCCGATTTTTCGTAAGTCAGTGTAAATGAAGTATATACACTAATTTAATGTTAACGCAAGAAATAAATACTACATAGCACTAGTATTCCACAAAATATTGTGATAAATTGAATCACTATAGCATCGTTCTTTCACCAGTAAGTAGAGTGAAAAAGAGTTGTAACAAAAGTGCTAACTACTTACCAAATACAATAAAACAATATAAATAATACTGTTTCGACATTTTCGTATTTAATTTGTCACCATATTCATCAAGCTTTAAAATCAATTTAATGATTTTCAATGCCTATTAATTTTTCGCTTTAAGTACTAACTTGTTTGCAATAATGTTTTCTTAATTAAAAATCTCACTTCCTTAAATTATAAATGCACTATGTACTCCAATTTTAAGATATACCTACCTATAGGATGATATTGGTTGGTATTATTGAGTAGACGAAGGCCATTGAAGTACCTATAACATAATCAGCATCATCATGATCATTAAGTCAGCCGAAAGACGTCCACTGCTGGACAAAGGCCACCCCTAAAGATCTCCACGATGGCCACAAGCAATGGAGAGGGCTATGCTCGGAGTTTCCCTGCGAGATCGAAATGAAGAGATCCCCAGGCGAACTAAAGTATAACTTATAGTAAAAATATTAACCAAAATAGCACTTTTAAGTATTTAGCATTTTCCTTATGTATTCGTTAGTCTGAGTCTAGACTTGGTCACTCGAGTACCGAAAATCACTATCTCGCACAACGTTTCTGAAGCCGACTAACTGGTTCAGGTTGGCTGGTAATAAAAAAAATGGTTTCTGCACTATATTTGAAGCAAGCCATCAACAGGTGAAACCGCAGAATCAATGATAGTTAAATAAAACACAATATATGTTGGGAAAGTTTGTTACAAAAGCTTTTACAAAAACTTTATATATATTTAGGTACATAATTCAATACACGCATCAATTCACATAATAGCCGGGCAGTTCATTTTATGGGCAAAGTTGATAGTGGCTGGGAAATATGTAATTGTTGTAACTTAGTAAGTAAACTATGAACAGTTTCTTTACAAAAAAATCTAGCTAAGATCTTTCAACAACCCAAAAGTTAATAAAACACACAATAGTCTATTGGACTTTGAAAAAAAACGTTTGTTGTATTAAATGCTCTGATTATGATTCGGACTTTTGATTTCAGATCTAAACTACAAAAGCGATTTACGTTTTACGAGAGAACGAAAGGACTTACGATTTAAAATAAAACTGAGAACTTATTTGGGTTGATGTCCAAAGTGGAATCCAATTTCCTTGAAAACACGCATTTAGGGTTATCTGCCTTTTATTACCCTCAAAACTTAATAATATATATAGAACTCGCAAATAAACAGTGAAACAAATCGTAAATAATATATCGGTCAATATCGACAATGCCCATAACGCATTTCATAACTAGGTAATATCATTAACATAAAAATAATGTCAGAATTACCTAAAAACTGAATCGGTATTTTTATGCCTGACAATATTTTTACGTACAAAAAGATAGAAACGAATTTTCTTACAAGTTTTTATGCATACTTACCTACAATTATGTAACAGAATTTCATGAAGTAATAGGGTAGTTGACACTGTCAAAAATAAATGACTAAAAATTAACCAATGCATAAAACATCTAAAAACACTTGGAAACAACCAATATGTCGTACATTTAATGCTTTTAATGATTTTTAATTACCAGTGGAACCACTAAGAGTAGATGATTTGATCCTGTGAAACAATGACGTCATAGTGTAATATTTCATACAAAATTCCATATAAACTATCGTTTTGACATTTATTAAAAAGTAGCTGATTTGATGTGTCAGTCAACTACCCTATTGTAGATAATACTGGTGCTTTTCGTAAACTAATGCATATGAACTTGTTTAGGGGGAACGTTCGGTTGGAGCGCGAAATTCAAATTTTATCACGTTTTTTGCAAACATTTTGATAACTTACGACCTATATATAACTGAGCTGCATCAGTTATATATAGGTCGTAAGTTATCAAAATGTTATTTGCGAGAAGAATGGTAGTATATTTACTGATTAATAACAAAAGAAATCATCAACATATTCCTCCAAGGTATATTAGTAACATTTTCATGAAATAGTCGTATATGTCAGTAAAAAACGTGATAAAATTTGAATTTCGCGCTTCAACCGAAGGTTTACCCTTAAAGTTCAGAAAACATCAACATATTTTTTTTCATGAGATCTTCGGTTGCTCGGTTCAGACAAAGGCAACACAGGAGTACTCAGTGTCATGCGGCTTTTATTTTAAATAAAAGCACCTGATTGGTAGAAAATTGTGTTTCCATCATCTACAAGCTCATTTTCACGTGGAAATTTTACAAAAAAATTAGGACTTACATTATTAAACTACGAATAGTTTAAGATACTATGAAAATAAAACTGGAAGTATATTCGACACATTTATACTTAATTCACTATAGTTATTAAAGTATAGAGAATAAAAAAATGTCACATACAAGGTACAAAAAGTTTGTCAGTTTCATATTAAATAACATTAAGATTTAGAGTATTTTAGAGCATCGCTGGTTGAAATATATACCTTATTTCGATTGGATAACTATTCAATGCAATTGATAAATAAATCGTTATAAGTAGGTAGGTATAGTCCAAAGGTAGGTAAGTACTTATATGAAATAATATCTGTCAAAAATAGTCAAAATAGAGGTCTTATTTGAAGTACTTTGAAGCTAAAATAAAAATAATTGAATTGATAAATATTCTCAGTAGATTTTTAAGTTATTGTGGCAACACCGATCCATGTAAATATTGCACAACCAATTTTGATACATGAAATTTTTATGTTTTTTATTCTCTAATTTTTACTACTGGTCGGAATATACTTCACGCCTTCGAAGTTTAAGTATCTACAATAGAAAAACATCACATGTAAAAAGATTTTTCTTAGATTTTTTTTAAACTACAAAAATATACAAAAAGTTAATTTTTCTTGGTCACTCAGTTCGAATCGACGGCATTTTTCGGCCGATTGTGTTTTTTCTAAGATACCTAGTTGATGACAAATTTTGAAAACATTTTCATTAGTAGACATTTAAGTTTTCTCTAAGTGTTGTAAGTTTTTACAATTTTAATGATTTTTTATAAAATATGGGTTAATATTTTACATTATTTTAATGCAAAAAATATTGTGGTCTTATTTACTTAGAAGAATATTTTGAAATAGCCTGACAAAAGCAAAATGTAAAAATTTTAACCCACATTTTAAATAACTGTTTGTATAGTTGTTTCTCTATTGCAATAATATTTTGTATATTGCACTAGTTAATACTAAAGGCTGTATATACAGTATACACCTTGTATACATATTAAATTACAATTTATTATACTAAACATAAATATAAAAATTTGATAAGTTTGAATCGTACAAATAGAGGATTCTATCAATTTGACAAAAAATAATTTAATGCTAAAAATGTTTTAAGTTACAAAGCTAATATTTGAGATCACCAAGACCTTAATATTTGAATCAGCGAAAAACAGTCAATATCTGTGACTAGAATAAAAACTATAATAAAAAAATACAGGCTGTAAATAAATCACGAATTTTTTTATTCAGGAAAAAGTAAACCGATGTTTACGTATTTTTAAAGGCTTATAAAATAAAAAATAAATAGTCGAGTGATGTATGTATTTACATCCCGAACATCTCTATACAAGCTAGCATTATAATAAACCTATTTTCTGTGCAAAAGTTTAACTGTGAATAAATATTATTTTTATATATTATTTAATACTGTATTTTGATTTATCGCAAATTAAGGCTATTCTTGTAGTTTATGGAAGCTTAAAATTAAGATATTTCTCTGCAGTTTAAATATTTATTCAAATTAAAACAATCAAAGGAAAAACATGTATACAATTATTTAATTTTGTGATTTTCTGTATGTATGTTCAGTCATCGTAGGTTAAACACTACATTAAACTAGAAAATATATCCATAAGTGACGTCATTTTGAAAATTAAAAATAAATCATTTCATCTTATCAAGTACAAGTAATATTTTGCTTTTCAATCTTATCAATTACACTATTCACGTTGTAGCTTGGTGCGGTGACAGTAACCAGAGATATGAAAATGAGCCTTATATCTTTGGAATAAAGTTCAATCTATGATTCAGTGTACTAATATGTGTATATCACCCACACCAAGCTACAACATAAATAGTGTAATAAGGCCATTTGGGGCCAATCATAAATTACCCCACAGGTCTAGTCTACCGCCACTAGTCGACTAGTCTGTCAAACCGCCATCTTTTTTTTACTGTCAAATCATGAGTATAATTCTTCTTTAATCTTTAAAATGTCGTCACTCATTACATAGATTATATTCAAAACTACATGTAATTTTTAAACTTTACTTACAGCATTGAAATACCTGAGCAAGTCGGCGTCAGCTCGGAGTACCCAGGCGGAGTTTAGTGCTATAATATCTAACGCAGCAGTGGCGCCGCGGTATTCGCCGAATAACTCTTTGAACTGTCAAAAAAAAATCTTTAAGGCATTGAACTATATTACTTCGTAGTATAGCTCAAATTGTATTGCACCAACGTCGTATAACACCAACCCTCGGGTTAAATATGGTAAAGACAGATTCTCTATACAAATTCTGTCACATAGCCATATTTAACCCGCGGGTTAGTGCTATAAGAATGTATTCAGTTAATTCTGTTTAGTCCGTCAGTTAGGTTATCAAAAAATATTGGATACGTATGTTTTTTTACTAAATCAATAATAAATTACAAAGATAAAAGTCGCATCAAAGTGGGGGGTTGTGACGTTATCTCTTTGTAAGAAGTGTACTAAGACGTGACGTCACGCGAAATTTTAACGCACTGTATCTTCGTTATTTTTTGTTTTAGGAACTAAAGAAAAAACATGTGTCCAATATTTTTTGGTAATCTAACTTTTTCCCTTTCAATGGTGGAGTCCATCTTGCTCTTCTATAGGTCACCCCAAGAGAACCAATGCATCGAAACCAATACACAGATATTGCATTTGATAAATAACTAGCATTCCGCCACGCGGTTTCACTCGCGATCTTCTTAAAGGTAGAATTTTCAAAAAACTTAGCGGAAGTGTACGTCATAACAGCTCTATGTATGCCAAATTTCAGCCCGATCCGTCCAGTGGTTTGAGCTGTGCGTTGATAGATCAGTCAGTAAGTCACGCTTTGCTTCTACATATTTTGATGTATGGGGCAGAAGAGTTCTCGAGTGCCGACCACGAACTGGAAGACGCAGCGTGGGCAGGCCCCACATAAGGTGGACCGACGATCTGAGGTAAGAAGTAGATAAGTAACGTACCCTATGATAGTCAGTAGGTTGGTGTAGACATCGTGCTGCAGCCTGTAACGCAGCGGGCGGGAGTACAGGCTGCCGCTGGAGTATGCTCCAAGCGCCGGCGGCTCCACGCCATCTAGTATTCATATATAACTATTCATTTTTATACAATAAAGCCTGCAAACAAGCATACGCCCCGCCTGATGGTAAGCGGTTACCGTAGCCTATGGACGCTAAGGACACACAGGACAGAGACCATATACTAATCCTTGCCCCAGGTCGGCCAAGAAAGTGGTGTACCAGTTTTGATTTTCTTTCCTAATCATCGAAAATTACAACAGGGTTCAAACTAAGAACAGCTGTCACGTAACAAACAGTAAATAAAATGTTGTAAGTTGTCAGATTGATCTGCAAGCGAAACTAATCATTATCACCTATGAATCTGCAAGCGACATTCAACCATAGGGTGGTACACCACTTTCTTGGCCGACCGTACCACTCGCGCATTGCCGATCCTTCTCCCCCCCGATGAGCTCTGGCGACCTTAGTCACGCGCAGGAACCCAACCAGGTTATATGGCTGCGGTATTCTGTAAGGTGGAGGTAGTGACACTCACCCAATATAAAGACGAATCTAATGACATATCACGCAACAAAATCGGTTCAGCCGCTTAGGCTACAGGAGGTCACAATTGAATTACATACGCTCGAAAAACATTACCCTCCTTCTGGATCAGTTCGGTAAAAAGGTAAATATGATAAACTAGCTTCGGCTCCGCGATTTCACCCACGTTCCCGAGGTATCTTATATTTTCCTGGGATAAAAAGTAGCTCATATGTTATTCCAGGGTATATTCTATGTATGTGCCAAGTTTCATCCAAATCCGTTCAGTAGTTTTTACGTGAAAGAGTAACAAACATTCATACATACTCACAAACTTTAGCATCATACTAATATTATAAACGTGAAAGTTTGTATGTATGTTTGTTGCTCTTTCACGCAAATACTACAGAACGGATTTGGATGAAACTTGGCTCATAGATAGATCATACCCTGGAATAACATATAGGCTACTTTTTATCCCAGGAACGCGGGTGAAACCGCGGGGGATAGCTAGTTTATAATTTTAGTAGGATATATGTTACCTGCAAGCAGCCGTGCACAAAGCTGTAGCCCATAACCTCCAATCTCGACTTCTTTGCGCTTCACTTGACTTAACCGTGAAAGCAAATCTGAAAAACATAAAATATTAAATATACATCCTGGGACATTCTTCACACAGTGTCTTACTTAACCAGTCGCCCCAACTGGCCTGTTAAAATTGTTATAAAAAAATATATCATCAAGTATCAAAACTATTGAAGGGAACTAGGTTTTGTCGCTTAAGAATTTCAAAGAAAATTAGTCTTTATTTCTTCACAATAAGGTTTATTTGTATTTTATTGAAATTAACCATGGATTTAACAGATAAACTTTATTTTGACGTGATAAGGATTTTTCTTTGACATTCCTAAACGTAAACTCAAACTCAAAACTCATTTATTCAGTTTAGGCCCTGATAAAGCACTTAGCAATATTGCTTGTGACCTTATTATTCTCATCATGTCAGCCGAAAGACGTCCACTGCTGGACAAAGGCCTCCCACAAGGATCTCCACGATGGCCGCGACCCTCACAAGATCCTCGGTCCACCTTGTGGTGGGGCTTGTGCGTTCCGGTTCGTGGCCGCCACTCGAGAACCATTCTGCCCCAGCCGGCGTCGGTTCTACGAGCGATGTGCCCCGCCCACTGCCACTTCAGCTTGGCAATTCTTCGGGCTATGTCGGTTATTTTGATGCTCCCTGTGGAGTAAACTTGCCTGTAGAAGAGCCAGTCGTCGAGCGGCGAGGCGAGCGCGGTTAGTAGCGCTCGGTGCGAGTAAAGCGGCCTCGGAGCTGCGTATGAGGTGGTGAGCGCGCGCCAGCACGCCGCCCACGCGCCGCCGCCGCGACGCCGCACGCCCGCCGTGAACGACGCCTAACGTGGATAGCCCGAATATTGTGTTTTTAAAGGTTATTTTTTGAGTTTATGAGGAGGCTATCTGCGTATGTCTCCATCCAACTGATGGAGACAAGCAAGACAGGAGAGACGTAATTTTTGTAAAAAATATGGTTTTATGTTATTTAAAAAGAAACTAAGCCTTTTTTTTTAAATTTAAAAAAACTATTCCCGTTCTAATGGATTTCAGAATGTATTTTTAATATTTTTCAAGTTGTTTGGTTGGCCCAAATAATAGAAGAATGCATTCTTAGTTTTAAACAGGGGCATTTTTACGATTTTTTTCTGACGTTATTGGGGAAAAATCGCAATTTAAAAAAAAACTATTCCCCGTCACATATTCTCTAGTATTCATATATTTTTTCCAAATCTCTTGGAACAAAGAGTACAGAGAAAAACGCATTTTAGAATCATCATTTCACGTATAGCATCGCCTTAAATTTTAAATATAAATTAGGAATTATGTAATTTTAACCTGAGACGTTATATCAAATAATATTTTATGCACCTAATAATTATGCTTTTGAATCCTACAGTGAACTTGAGCTTTCGGTGAAGGAAAATATCGTAAGGAAACCATAGCACGGTAGTAGGGTACTTTATAGTACCCGTCTGGCTGGCACCCTCAAGTTACTGAAACAAAATTTGTCGCCAAGCACCTACCGGTGTGTTCCGGCGATTGCACTTGAGAGCCAGTTGCCTTCTCGGTATTGTAACAGGTCGGCAACACATTGGCAATACCTCTGGTATTGCAAATGGTGATAGGCGACGGTAACCACTTACCATCAGATGAATAGCCTGCCTGCTTGTCAACTTTCTGACATAAAAAAAATATATTTAAATCCTTACATCAATAAATACCGGTCGTTTGTTAAAAAGGTGCCAATGTAGTTCCATAATATTCAGAATGCAAAATGATTACATAGACAGTGCCGGTTTTAGCTCTACCAGCACCCTAGGCGAGATGTGACAACCCCCATGATAGGGGAGGGGTCCCCCATTCTCCCGCCAACAAAAGGGATTTTAAGCCATTATAGCCATTTTATCTTTAGACTTGAGAATTTATTTATTTATTTAGACTCGAGATAGCAGGACTCGCTCATGAGCGACCGGAAATAAAGGTGGACCTGGCGCCCCTTTACATCTGGCGCCCTGGGCGATCGCCCTAATGTTACCCACTTGAAATAATCCCCAAGTTAGACTTACCTCTTGATAAATCTCAGGTATGGTTTGATTCTTGTAGTACCACATATCGAAGAGTTCGACAGCTTGCTTTGTCACTTTTGGGTTCTCCCACTCCACCCCAGCGGTGAGTAGAGCCCCACTTAGCCATCTAGGGAGAAGTGGGTTCCGATTATGTTTTTTTCCATACTAAACTAATATTTTTACCGCCAACGTTTAGTTTGGCCATCCAAAGAGGAAGCGCTGCCAGCCTTCTGGGAACCTTACCGTTGATTGGCAGCAGCACACGCCTCGAGGATTTTTTTAAATGTAGTTTGTATATTTGTTCGACTCGAATAACCTCGAACAGAGATACAGACCAATCATAAGTACTAAGCTTAATTTTCTTTTTAAATATTGGCTATTTCTTATGGTGTATAAAACGTTATCAATATATCTAATACTAGCATCCGCCCCGCGGTTTCACCCGCGTTCCCGAGAGATCTTATCTTTTCTCGGGATAAAAAGTATCCCATGTGTTAATCCAGGTTATAAACTATCTGTGTTCCAAATTTCATCCAAATCCGTTCAGTAGTTTTTGCGTGAAAGAGTAACAAACATCCATCCATCTATACTCACAAACTTTCGCATATAATATTCTATATTAGGAACTTACAACAAATCTTCACTAAGTGTACCATGTGCCAGTTCTTCAGCAGTGTATAGCTCAACGTCAGCTGGATGCAGGTTGCTCAGCAGCTCGTTCAGGCGAGGAGCTGCAGACGACAGCCGGAGCAGTTCCCTCCACCAGGACAAATGATTTAGCACCACTCGCCATGGGGCCCAGTGAGACTCCATACTAAGACGAGCTGACAAAGGAATACAGGGTTATTTATACCCACCTGCACCAGTAGGTACTTTTAGACCCACTTTAAAGTTTTTGCCCCAAAAAATTTTGAAGTATGTAATGAAACAAAATGTCTTTAGCACTTTTTTTTATTTATTTTTTTATTATGCTAAGGTAAACAAGAAACTTTACAGCATATGGTTCAAGAAAGGTGTGTAAAGTTAATTTTACAGGTTGGGATTCAAGATAGGTGTGAAGTGATTTTACTAGGGTCGGCAACGCGATTGAGACAACTGGTATTGCAAGTGTTTTTAGGCTTTGTAATCGCGCCACTATCGGGTCAGGTCGTGTGCTTGTTACCACCTAAACTTACCAGCAGCAGCTATAGCTCGACTAGCAGGCAATCTTCCAGCTCGACTCAGCACAAATGCGTCATCAAGCAATAATGCTCTTTCTGCTGGAGCACCGCTATCGTAAAGCGCTGCAGCGCGTGTAGCTGCTGATTCTGCTGTCTACAAATAAAAAGAAGATGAATTACATAAAAATCTAAATGTTAGTACACTTGTTAGTACAGTTTTCATAACACTTACTTCACCAGCATTGCGATCCTGTGGCGCCACTCTGTATAACCCTCTGGCCCCAACGTTGTACCGTACCCATTTGTGTTTACCCAGGTCTGGTATCACCACTGTAAGTAGAAATAGTTTTTAGACCCACTTTAAAGATTTTGCCCCAAAATGCAATTTTTGACCCACTTAACATTCCAGTCCCAAATATTGGCCGTTACGTATCTGTTGGCTCTTAATTAAAAGAGCTGTTGATTTTGTTAACACGGTAAGTTAAATAAAATCTTGTAAAAAACAAGATATATAATGACAAGCCAGTTGGTGCAGTTGGTTAAGACGCCACCTGTAGCGCCGCTGGTCGTGGGTTCGATTCCCATCCAGGACAAACATTTGTGTTCATGAACATGTCTGTTTGTCCTGAGTCTGGTTGTAATTATCTATATAAGTATGTATTTACAAAAAAAAAGTAGTATATGTAGTATATCAGTTATCTGGTTGTCCATAGTACAAGCTCTGCTTAGTTTGGAATCAGATACCCGTGTGTGAAAAAAAAAAGAATAAATCCTACTAATATTATTAATGCGAAAGTTTGTGAGTATGGATGTATGTTTGTTACTCTTTCACGCAAAAACTACTGAACGGATTTGGATGAAATTTGGAACGCAGATAGTTTATAACGTGGATTAACACAAACGACACTTTTTATCCCGGGAAAAAAAGATCCTTCGGAAACGCGGGTGAAACCGCGGGGAGGAAGCTAGTTACCAATAAAATGTTACTCACTTTCCGTATCGTTCATCCACATCAAATGAGTGACGTTTTCTGCCCATCGTGACGCTTTTGCAATCTTTGTTTCATTCCCTAGATCGTACCTGAGAAACAAATATACTTATAGTGTATCAAAAAAAAAATTCATTACACAAAAATAAGTCTAAAAAATAATAATTAGGGGAATTTACCTAGGCTGTAGGATCAGCAAATGAAACCATAAAAAATACGATAAAAACAATTGGACTTACCAAGTCCCATTCTGCACATTTTCAGTAACATTTTTCCACACCCTAGTAATATTCTCCAGCTCCTCTTCATCGTTCTCAAGTGGCCCCACTATGAAAGTGACGGGGATGACCCACTTTGGGGCGGGCGGTGGCTTAGTTGTTTTTGGAGTGGGTCGACGCGTGGTTTTTGTAGTGGGGGCGGGAGTTGTCGTCGTAGCATTGTAGTCGTCTTCTATTATCTCTGTATAGTTTTCTGAGTGGGGACAATGTATTTTTAATTTGTCTATTTTTTTAATATAAAGTAGCAACAATTTTCTGTTCTTTGGTATTAATTGTCAAGAATTCTGCTTAAATTTATTATTTTTATAAAATTATTTAAATCTACAAAGTCAATCAAACAATAAATAAGAGATTTGAAATATTTTTTTTTACTATGGCCGTAGTCAGTTTGTGGCGGTAGATGGAATGCACACAAAGCTTAGAAGGGAACTGGCCCTCAAATGTGTGTGGTAGCCAGTCAGCCGGGTACTACAAAATACCCTACCACTATGGTCAGATCACCTCAATTTCCAAACATTATTTGAAGATTCATCAGGTCAAAGTAACATACCAGGCTCATAAAATAGTTCATCCAGGTCTGCTCTCAAGTCAAGGGTCAGAAGGTAGTTCACCATTGGAGGCTCAGGGTCTGGAGGTTCCGCTGACATTACGAATCTGTTGAAAACATATCACATAGTAAGATAACAAAGGAATTTATCTAAATATACCGTAAGACGAGGTAAGTAAGTGCAAAAGTGTGGTCTTTGCTTTGGTAATTTTTGATGGTGATTACGTATGATTTTTTTTTCCCTATTCTGATAACTGCTCTACAGGAATAACAATCTGTTGTGTTTTACATAAACAATGTTATATATTTTTTAAACTTGTGAGGGGATTAAAAAATATTAGAATAGTTATTTAACCTAATATTATAGAGAGGTAAAAAAATTGAGTTCAGATGTAGTTAGAAGCTAATCTCAAGAGTTACAGTTTATCTCTGATTCTAACAATACTTTCAGTAATAGGAGGCTAAATTATCCGAGTGATATAGGCTATTTTATCCCAGGAACACGGGTGAAACTGCAGTAAACAGCTAGTTTAAAATAAGTCACATCTCAGCACTGGAGTTAGTTAACAAGTTAGGCCACTCACCGCTCCTGCTTCAAGACGACGTCGTTTCCCACTATAGTAGCGCTTAAGAGTGGGTACCCAGCGCGCTCGCACCACCCATCCCACGCGTGGGCGTGCGCCTGCGTCTGCGCTGATACTTGCTCTGAGCTATCCCGTTGGAGTGCTCGCCAGAGGTCTCTGGGGGCCAATTCCGCTAAATTACAACGGTTGACATCCAATTTCGATTCAGTTATAGTGCGTTTCCAATCCTTTTCTAATTTTACTAAAAAACGGTTTTCCACTAAATAATCGAAACCGAACCACGATTGCATTACGATGAGATTGTAATCGTTGTTGCCCTTGGTAACCGAAACAATTCTAATCCAATCAAATGTGTAAAATGTTTAGTGGAATATCATTTTTATTATTTTCGATCGAACGTCAACTTTAACTCAACCACGATTGGATCACGATCGTTGTCAGATTGTCAGTGGAATACGAAAACGTTCAAAACTCGTCATTCAGTTGCGATCCAATTGTTATCTAATCAAAATGAATTAGTGGAATTGGCCCCCTGTTATATCATAGCAGCTCGTTATCAAATGAATAAATTTTTGGACATTCTTCAAAGGTGATGGATGGATTGTGTGAAAGATGATACGAGTAAGAAAGGAGTGAATGCCGATATGACGGATAGAAGGGCTGAATGGAAGAACAGTACATATTGCACCGACCACTAATTATTGGGAACAGGGCAGATGATGATCCTAGGACATTCTTCACCAGTGGCGTAGCGTGGCCCTGCGGGGCCCCATATAAAAAAATGTTTGGGGGCCCTTATGAATGGTAAAGATTATTAAGAAAAAAAAAATGTTTGCATAAAATTAAAGTTTTTTTTTTACAAACAATTCAAATTAAATATACACTCTCCTTGCCTTTTTTTCGGCAAACTGATTTATTAAATCATTTATAGCTGATGATGACTTTGGTTTTTCTAATGTTTTTGCCTCTATGACGCACGTCGGGGGCCTCTGTGACCCGGGGCCCCGTATAATTGATACGGCAGATACGGCGGTAGCTACGCCCCTGTTCTTCACACACGGTTATCTGATTCCAAACTAAGCAGAGCTTGTACTATGGACAACCAGATAACTGATATACTACTAATTTCTCATAAATACATACTTATATGAACACAAATGTTTTTCTTGGATGGGAATTGAACCCATGAGCTTGAGCTATCGGTGAAGGAAAACATCGTGAGGTACTTTGTAGTATCCGCCTGTGTGGCTACCACATACATGTTGAAAATTTGTTTGTGGTAGAAATTTGTTGCACTTGAGAGCCAGTTCCCTTCTAGATTTGTGTGTTTACCAACTTTAGCCACATCAACACTGACTACGGTGAGATTGTGGTCAAACACAGGCCTAGACATAGTAGTAAAAGCAATATACAGGGATTCATTAAATTATTGAAATGCAGTTGAACTAATATGTAGTTCAAACTTCGCACTCACAGGAAAAAAAAACTGAATAACACTTGCTTTTTTTTCAAGAAACAACTTCTATAATATTTATGATTCTCTTCCAGGCTGGAGCGTCAGGTAGTCAAGTTTAATGAAATTACCAATGCATACCGTTGAGCAGAATCAATAAAAAACCAGTTACTACAAGGATTCATTATATGAACAATAATGCTCAAATACATTTTTTTTTATTGATTTAACATACATATGCAAAATAAGTTACCTAGCATCAGCACTGGCAGCGCGATGGTCTCGCAACAGTCGCGCGAGCGCGGCGCGACCGGCCGCCTCCCCTGCCGCTTCTATCGCCATACTTACTATTGCCGCACCCTGTATACAATATATCACAATATATCCTGGGAGATTCTTCACACGATGATCCCAAATAAATCAGAGCTTGTACAATACACCAGATAACTGATACCTATACAATATTTTTGTAAAATGTTAATATAATATTTTCTCCTATTTTGTACTTCACCATCTAAATATTTGGCAATCTAAACCTACACTATATATAAACTAAACTAAAACTAACTATAGGTATGTACACAAAAATAAAAACAAAGATTTCTAAAATAAAAGCTCATCAAAATTATCCATGGTACCCATGATACTGGCGGCGTAGCCCCGCTGAATAGTCAGGCTTAGCCTCTGGGCGAAAAAATCCCTGGCTTTCAAGTCCCCAGAAGTCAAAACCAAGCGTTTATCTATGACTTCCACTGTTGATTTTGTGTCTGATGACCTTCGATCAATCTGATGACTGTATTTTTTTTGTAAATACATTTTTAAACAGATAGTGACACTCAGAATAAATAGACAGATATGTTCATGCACACAAATATTTATCCTCCTATAAGTCCAAAGCTTTTATAATTATTATTCGTTCTTATTTATTCATATATTGCTTATTACCCCGCTAAGAAAAGATTTTTGAAAATCCAACTTATAAGGGGGTAAAATAGGAGATCGCGGGGGCGGAAAGCTAGTTTACTAATAATTGTTACCTTATGCAATGACAATTCATCTGTAGCCGCTTCGATATCAGCTCTTTCTAATCTGGGAGATGCTACTGCACGTACTGAATTACTTGAATCCAATCTAAAAATTGTAAAACCATGTTACCTTTTTCAAAACACAAGTGTTAAAAGTTAACGGTTACGTTTCAGTGGCCAAATTTTCAGTGATTATTGTACTCAATTTTATGAACACTTAATATTATTTTGACCGAACAAGATTGATGTTTTATATGAAAAGTATGAAGTTTGGAATGTAACCAAAATTAGAATCGAACGTGAATGCGCACGCGCCGATTGTATATTGTCATTTTACATAGCTAAATCGCTTAACAAGAAAAAAAGTCTTTTCCTCAACATTCTATACATTATGATACCTAAAATTAAAAATTTAAAGAAACCCTCGATACACTAGAAAAGATCTTCAAACGGCTGAGCAGAATATCTTCGATTAAGACACATTTCAAACAAAAAATATTTAATCAAAATCGGTTCACCCGATCAGGAGCTATGATGTCACAGATACACAATACAAACTCATAACACCCCTCTTTTTGGGCGGTTAAAAATGTTGTAGAGTACTGACCTGAGTGCAGGTAACACATGATCAAGTAACAGTGCGTCTTGTTGCCTCTCAGGTAGTCCGTCTCCGATCGCGGGCGCCTTTTCCGCAAGCACCGACGTCAGGGCTTCCAGTAGCCACTGGGAACTCCACCATCGAGGAGATACTAGCCCGCCAAACCACTGTACCAGATTAAACACTTTTTTTTTAAATTTGTGAAAAAATTAAAGTCAAGTGAGAGTCTGACTCGCGCACTGTTGGTAATTTCCTATATTAGGTACTTTAAATGTCTTCTTATAGGTTTCCCTGTAATCTATAGCTAAATAACTATTTTCTGATTTTTTTTGGCCAGGTAGTATCGGAGAAAAGGGGGGAGGATGGTCAAATTTAATTTTCTAATTTGCCCCCCAAAAGTGGTCCCGATATTTAAAATTCTCCTATTTACGTTACACGTCCATGTTTGAGTCACCGACTTGCATATGTGTGCCAAATTTCAACTCAATCGGTCCAGTAGTTTCGGAGCAAAAGGGGCTGTGACAGATAGTCAGACGAGTGGTCCTATAAAGGTTTTTTTTAATTCCTATCCCAACGGTATTGAGTGCCGATGAATTTTACCGGCGGGCGGGGAGCTTTTTCCGCCAACGCGTTAGCTTGGCCATACAAAGAGGGAACGCTGCCAGCTTTCTGGGAACCTTGCCGTTGATTAGCAGCAGCGGCCGCCTCGAAGAAATTTTTTATATATAGTTTGTATATTTGTTGTAAATAATTGTAATTATTGGTGCCGATTCTCTTGTTTACGAACTAAATAAATTAAATCTCTTTCTAATAGTAAATATAAGAAAGGGATGCAAGATATTTTAGTCCTGTCAGTTTAATCCGATCACATATTTCAACGTGAATTTAAGCGCGATCTTTATTGGTCACGACTATTTACTCGTACATTACGACGGCATGGATTAAACTGACAGCATTAAAAATGTTCTATCTTTTTTCAATAAGGTTAACTTGAAAGAGAGGTGACTTGTCTAATATTAGTTAAGTTCGTAAACAACAGAATCGACACCATTGTATATTATAGAATAAAGTACTTAGTTATTATACAAAATAATGTATGTACCTGTTGAGCCAATAATCGTGCAATAGTCTTCGTATCTGATAGAGTTGATGGTGATAATGTGATGAGGCCCCAACCCTCGGAATATTGGTTCCCACCTTCCACCACCACTAGGTCTGTATTACAAAGGTAATTTTAGTATTCTACCTTTTTTATGTCAGAAGGTTGACAAGCATGCAGGTGGTCCACCTGATGGTAAGTGGTTACCGTCACCTATCGCCATTGGAAATACTAGAGGTAATTGCCAATGTGTTGCCGACCTGTTACAATGCCAAGAAACAACTTGAGGGTGGTAGTCAGCCAGGCGGGTACTACAAAGTATCCTACAACCGTGCTATGGTTTCCTCACGATGTTTTCCTTCATCGAAAGCTAGCTTCTAGCTCATTGTAGGATTCGAACCCACGACATTCGTCGCAGAATCCGACGTCACTACCGCTGAGCTATCATCGCTGTAAAACTTACCATTTTACTTTTGTAAGCCGTAACCATAGGGTAGATGACTGACTTATCAAATCAGCTACTCTTTAATAAATGTCAAAACGATCGGTTACATGGAATATTGTATGAAATACTAAGCTATGACGTCATCGTTTCACAGCTTCAAATGATCTACTCTTAGTGGTTCTACTGGTAATTAAAAATCATAGAAAGCATTAAATGTACAACATATTTGATGTTTCCGCGTGTTTTCAGATGTTTTATGCATTGGTTAGTGTTTGGTCATTTATTTTTGACAGTGTCATCTAGCCTGTTCAAGGGAATACCTCAGTGGTCGAATGTCGAGATGACAGCTACAATGAGCTTGAGCTTTCGGTAAAGGAAAGCATCGTGAGGAACCCATAGCACGGTGGTAGGGTACTTTGTAGTACCCGTCTGATTGGTTACGTCAAATTGTCAAGCACCTTTTGGTATGTTCCGACAGCTAGGCTAAGCTTTATGTGCGTTTTTGATGTGCTTACAACATATATACTATTTTAAAGAAAATTGCTGAGTTACAGGAAATGCAACCTTCGGAACCGATGAAAATTATTATTATATATGATACTTACCAAATTTTGGAAGTGGATATGAAGTGTTTAGTTCGTAAGCAAATAGTTGTATGGTTTTTTGTACCCAGTCAAGAAGTGGCCTGAAAATAATGACAAATTATTATAAAACTAGAAAAGTATCTATTGATTGCTAATAAAATAATTAAAGAAGATTTATCAGCATTATACTGGGCCCACGAGAACAACTGTACCCAAAGTGGGGCCAACTTTTCACGTTGGGGCCACTTGTAAACTATGTAGTTTGGGGCAACTCCTGAACTAGTTTGGGACAGGTAAGACTAGTTTGTCGCACAAGTCGGCGTAGTATTTTAAGTCACTACTATACTACCCCGCTGGTTGTGGGTTCGATTGCCACCCAGGACAAACATTTGTGTATCGACAAGCCAGTTGGTGCAGTTGGTTAAGACACCACCTGTAGCGCCGCTGGTCGTGGATTCGATTCCCATCCAGGACAAACAGTCGTGTTCATGAACATATCTGTTTGTCCTGAGTCTGGGTGTAATTATTTATATAAATATGTATTTACAAAAAAAGTAGTATATCAGTTATCTGGTTGTCCATAGTACAAGCTCTGCTTAGTTTGGGATCAGATAACCGTGTGTGAACAATGTCCCAGGAACCACTCACCCACTCTCATCCAAAATGACTTGCTGGTCGCTATACAAGCTGATCTCCGGCGGGGGCAATACTTCCTCCTCGGGTGTTTCCGTCACAGCGTCGGTGATGTTCGTGGGAGTAGGCGTGCGAGTCGAGGGAGTGGGGAGGGGGGGAGCGGCTCGGCGCTGGAGGCGGCAGACCGCCAGCGAGGTCATGTGGGGAGACATGGGGGGGGACGTCGCGAACTCATCTTGGAGCTAACATATAAACAAGGCAGTTAAAAACTTAAGCCGATAGCAGTACGAAAAAAGTTCGGGATTATCCAACTTTCTACTATATCTATCTATACTAATAATAAAGGTGAAGAGTTTGTTTGTTTGAACGCGCTAATCTCTGGAGTTACTGGCCCGATTCGAAAAATTCATTCACTAATAGGAAGCTACATTATTCCCGAAGGTTCTCTAGGCTTTTTATCCCGAGAACGCGAGTAGAACCGCGGGGAATAGCTAGTAATATTATAAATGTGAAAGTTCTTGGCACATAGATAGATCATATCCTGAAATAACATAGAAATGGTGCCGATTCTGTTGTTCACGAACTAAATAAATTTAATCTCACTATATCTCTTTCTAATAGTAAATATAAGAAAGGGATGCAAGATATTTTAGTCCTGTCAGTTTAGTCCGATCACATATTTCAACGTGAATTTAAGCGCGATCTTTATTGGTCACGACTATTTACTCGTACATTACGACGGCATGGATTAAACTGACAGCATTAAAAATGTTCTATCTTTTTTCAATATGGTTATAGTACGACACCACAAAGATGAAGCATCGGCAAATCGATCGTTCCCGAAAAGAGTGCGCCTACAACATTACTCATGAGTTAAAAAATGATCGGCGAAAATGATCTTGTAGAACGTTGAATGGCGCGATAATGAATTATTTTTATTAGTTGTGTAAATCGGAAGTGAAGTGTACGAAAACGATTTGCCGATGCTACATCTAAGTTGTGTCGTACTGTAACATGAAAGAGAGGTGACTTGTCTAATTTTAGTTAAGTTCGTGAACAACAGAATCAGCACCAGTATGTGCTTTTTTTATAGTTATAAAAAATCTAAATGGCGACTTTCATCCCTCAGTTTCACCCGCGTTCCCGAGGGGTTTTATGTTTTCCTGGGATAAAAGTAGTCTAGTAGTAGTGTTTTCTAAATTGGTCCTGCCATTTGAGCGAGAAGAAGAAACAAACATACATCTATAATATAAGTAGGGATAAAACATACCAATCGATGTCCTAAATAAAATCCAGCTTCTTCGGTAGCCACTATTGGCATATTTGTCAGTGACACGTGGAATCTGTGAATAACATTTCAAATTAAAAACGACGCACTTATATTTTAGCGTATTGCTTCAAATGTACATCTTTGAGAAGTCAATGACCTTCAATTTAGAGTGACCATATTTGTAGTAGTCTGACACATCAAATTAGCTACTTTTTAATAAATGTCAAAACGATAGTTTATATGGAATTTTGTATGAAATATTACACTATGACGTCATAGTTTCACAGCATCAAATCATATACTCTTAGTGCTTCCACTGGTAATTAAAAATCATAAAAAGCATTAAATGTACAACATATTTGTTATTTCCACGTGTTTTTAGATGTTTTATGCATTGGTTAGTGTTTGGTCATTTATTTTTGATAGTGTCAACTATCAAAAAATCGCATTAGTTTAAAAATCACAAAAGATCTTTTTTTTGCTATAATTATTGATAGATATCGTGTAGTCATGACTATTCTGATTTCACAGAATTTCGCATATCCTGTACTTTATTTTGTACTATTTACTACTAAATCCATTAAATAATTATATTTGTCTTTGGTACCAATTAAAAAAAAGTCTAAAGCTGAGAGCCATACAGCCTTATCATATTTTTTATTGGTTTTCTTATATATTCTTAATCTTTACTAAGCTTTTTTAAGGCTATCTGCGTCTTATAGCACGCAAAAATAAAATATTTTTTTTCTTCTATTTTTGTCAATCAAATGAAATCAAAACACATTTACCTATTCAGTTTAGGCCTGATAAGGCACTTATGAGCGTCAATAGTTACAATCATTACAATAAATGCTTGGCCATACAAAGAGGGAACGCTGCCAGCTTTCTGGGAACCTTGCCGTTGATTGGCAGCAGCACACGCCTCGAGGATTTTTTTTATATATAGTTTGAATATTTGTTGTAAATAATTTTAAATATTGTTTATTATTAGATAAATGAAAATATATTTATCTAGATTCCTAGATTTAGGTAGAAGCTTACCTGTCTCGTACTATAGTAAGTTTGAAGGTAGCCCTGAAGTGCGGCTCATCGAGGCATGGGAACGCTGAGCGCGCGTGAGTCAACCAGAACCGAGATACTGCACAGCGACTAAAACAACATAATACACAAGAATTTAAGTTTGGCAATGCCACCAGTATTCTTGGTACTCTGCCACCAGGGGAGGAGTTGGGGGAAGTTTTTTATTTATAATTAATTATTTTTTTATTTAAATGTATAAGTGGGTACATATCGTTTGTTTTATTTTAGGTAGGTATTAAATAGTTATTTAATAAATCGGACAAATGCGAGTTAAACTCGCGTGGAGAGGGTTCCGTACATGTTTAACTAAGTTCCATAAATATTTTTTAATCTGACCCAAATTTGTTGATGGTAACTATAAAAAGTTTTTTTTTTTAATCGTGTTTTCTAAAAATGAAACCTAGCTACATCGATTAATCGCCCCCGAAACCACCTGCATACCAAATTTCATGAAAATCGTTGGAGCCGTTTACGAGATTCAGATTATATATATATATTCATGAATTGCAGGTTTCAAGGTATTAGATAGACTTCTTATAGGTTTTCCTTAATGTTTAGGTAAAGAACTATTATCAGATTTTTTGAATAAACTCTAATCAATGTTAGAATTTAATATATAACTTGACTTTTTCAATTAAATATACAAAATGTAATCTACATAATTATAAATAAAATAAAAGTCAAGTCAAAGTCAAAGTCAAAATCTTTATTGCAGTACAGGTTTACATACAAAAGGTGGTATGATATGTATATGTGGACCGCCTGCCTACTTGTCAAAATTCGGACATTAAAAAAAAACTCTCTGGCTACTCTCACCCGCACCAAGATACAGCGTTAATAGTGTATCATGAGATTATTTTAGGAAAATATGGTGATGATTTACATACTGCCTATTAGTCCCTGTCAAGAAGAATCCACGTTGTTTATCACTCCGCTCCAACCTGGTGATGAATCGAAGACTCAGAGTGTAGTTGTATTTACGTCGTAGTTTGTCCTGAAATAAATTAAAAATATTGTTAACTAGCTGTTCCCCGAGGATTCGCTCGCGTTCCCGGGATAAAAAGTAGCTTATAACCTTCGGGGATAATGTAGCTTCCTATTAGTGAGATAATTTTTCGAATCGGACCAGTAACTCCACAGATAGCGAAATCAGACAAACATTTAGCTTTATTATTAGTATAGATATAGATTGTACGTAGTATATTATTACTCTGTGGTGTAGATAAATATGTATTGAAAACTGTAGTCACTAAATATATATATATTTGTTCCAAGATAACGTATTATATTAATTGAAAAGCTAATCATCTCTCACAAGGGATTCAACATAAAAAACCTATACTACTTAAAAAAAAAAAAAAAAAAAAAAAAAAAATCTCTCACCTTAAATTCAATATAAGTTTGATCAGCTTGCGGGTACTCCAGAGACTTGGCGACCTTAGGTCCAAGAGAGCCTCCACTCTTGAACAGAGCTCGTTCAGTTACATTCATGTCCCGTACGTTTAGCACTACGAATGATGTGTCCCGGTCCACTTTGAAGTCTATTGACACTTCACCTAGGAAGAATAAATAGTTTTTTTTTTTAAATTGTGATAATAAATCGACACAATGCAGTATTTTATACAACTCCATATCCTGTATATGAAGTTTGGGATGGAGCTATAATACAGGCTGTGTTTTTTTTTCAACATCAATGAGTTCGATTCCCGGCAAGTCAATCATCAAATCAAAAACTCATTTATTCAATTTAGGCCCTGGTAAGGCACTTATGAACGTCGATAGTTACAAACATTACAATAGACTCTACCACAATTTTTTTTTAAATCTATGTACTCCTATACAGTTTTAGTTTTTATCAAAATCGGCCCCGAGACTCCTTTCAGTATTTTTCGCTATTGTCTATACTTTACGATTTGGTAGTTTGATTTGTCAGTCAAATACCCTATTTTGTTAATCAAAATCCTCCTAAACTACAAAATAATGGCCATACTATAATGCAGTCATTGACCTTGCTAAAGTCGATACGCTTAACTTAAGTGCACCTTATTATTAATGTTTAATTTAAAGTTAGTATAGGTACCTCTCAGTTCACCCGTAGTGAGATTAGGGTGGAGCCATAAACTGTAGTGTTTTGGTATAATAAATGTCGGTAGTCTGGCTCCGCGCCATGGGAATACTGCGCCGTTGCTCGCTATACGCTCTCTATAAAAAAAAAACATTATTATACTGTCTGTCTGTTCGTGCCCGCCCGGATGAATTTTATTGAGATTTTCATACAAATTACCCGACTTTCCCGGTGGACACAAACCTTGTCATGACAAGTAAAAAAAAAAATATATGGTTCAATATTCAAAATGCAGACTAAATAAATACATACACCTTGTCAAGAAGAAAATGCACGAGCGTTATGCACGTCTCGTACGGCTTTGTATTACCATATTTTTAAACTCCGATGAAAATGGAGGCTTTTTTTTTACCTACAAAGTCGAAAGAGTTACATAAGTCTTACTTATTAGCTGCTGCAGCATTGGCTTCGGAATCAGTTGGCGGCTGGCCCGGTATCAACGTTACCTCCGAGCTGCAGGGACAATCTATAATTCAGAAAAGGACCATTTTATGACGAACCTTGTAGGACAATTCATGGTAGTCACAAATTCCTACATCCTATATAAAAAACCAAGTGTGACTCTGACTTACGCACCGAGGGTTCTGTACAGAGAATTCGGATTGATAACAGGACTGAAGAGCTTAGATCTTACAAGCAGCATCTTCTTGGCTTGCAGAACGTCTGATTTCCCTCTCTTACTATCACACTCCGAAATAAAAATCTATATAGTATCATATTTAAACTCTCGCATCAATGTTATAATAACATTTCAGCATTCACTATGTTGGCATTGGCACCTAAGTTTAATATATTTATATTGTTGGTATTTTTTATGTATGTAGGTATGTAAGTAGTTTATTATTTATCATATTTATGTATGTAACTCATTTATGTAGGTTATAAGTAGGTAGTAGATAATTTTTTTTTTATTTTTCTGGTTCCCACTGAAAACCAGCGTCGTAGCAATAGGCTCCCCCTGCGACATTATGCTGAGTGGGAAACCATTTCAGCTCCTTAGTGGTACTTAGGTTAAGTTCATTTTGTTTTAAACAATGTATGTTTTGAGCTGAATAAATCTTTTCTATTCTATTATATTCTTAGTAACTGTTATGCTTAATACCAACACGTTTCTCAGAAAGAATGTCTTGATATGCAGTCAGACAGACGGACAATGCAGTGATCCTATGACGGCAGAGGATTTAAAATTTACCTATCAACCCTAAAAATATATATTATATTGTAATGAACTTACCAGGCTGCGGCGTAGCATAGACAATAACTAACGCAGTGGCGAACATGGCTGAGAGGACCAGCGCAGCGAGACACAGCGCGCGTCGCTGTGAGCACACCGCCACTGGGGCGTCGCGGAGCTCGCGAGCTTCGCGGGCTTTATCTGTGTCTTGATTTAAAAAAAAATACGTTGTCTGCTATTTTCTTAATGTCATTATTTAAATATGGAAGTAAAACTAGCTGTTCTCCGCGGCTTCACTCGCGATCCCGAGATTATGTAGCTTCTTATTAGCGAAAAAAAAATTCAAATCCGACCGGCAGATCCAGATTTTAGCGCGATTTTTTCAACCAAACAAACAGACAAACTGAAGAATAAAGAAAGATAAAAACATTTTGGTACTTTTATTTTTACACTTATTATTTTCAAAAGCACTTCGATAGTTTCAAAAAGGTTACATTATTACATTTTTCTTTAATATTGACTTCTCAGAACATGATTAAAAAAGAAACTAATATAGGATCAAAATTTGCTACATTATTTTCGCCAGATTATTTGCAATATATCAAGTTGGGATATGCTAATGAATCTAATTACATTTTCTGGTGTGAATTCGAGAAATTAACTGCATCTATGACTTTTTTTTAACTTACCAGCCAAGAAAGCGACATCGTCCAAGTCCTGGTCAACCATGTTACGCCAAGCCGCTGCTGATGGAAAAAGTAAACATCCACAATTTTTTATAATATCTTTAAAAAACACAAAAGAAACTCTTCACCTTTATTATTAGTATTGATTGATAGATATATATATATATTAGTATACATTGTTTTTTTTTTATTGAATTTTTTAGTTTATTTTTTTTTTAATAAAGACTAGGTATAGATTGTATTTTGTATATTTGTTTTAAAAAAAGTAAAAGTAATTTCAAATATAAAATGAGAGAACATAAACCGCTACGGACGTAGCTGCGTGGTTCTACGTCGTAGCATCGTAGCATGTAATATGTTATGAGGCGTGTCGTGTATCGTAGGCACACAGTCTGGGTGTAACTAATCTAAAGTGTGATTTTGCAAAAACAGTACCTATATGCATGTATTGATGCTGTAAAAAGTACCTATATGATGCTGAAAACCTGTATTGATGCTGAAAATTATAACGTCACAATCATCTATCTAATCTAATGTAATTAATACCTTTAAACGAGCAATTATTGTTTATATATATGTCACCGGAAATGTATGAAACATAGTAATTGTATACAATTCCTGTGTATTTCTCCTAGGAAATTTAATTTCAATAATGATACTAGGAAATATATAAATTATATTGAAAAAAATAGGTTGGGGTTATTTCTTTTATTTTGCATAAATTTGAAAGTATACGCACAAAAATAAATTTCACTTACAACCCCCGAAATACCGCTATCCTTACAAATATCCCGAATGTAATACTCCGATAGATATTTAGGAAATGTATGGATTTCCTAGGAAATGTATACAATGACGGATTAGATACTTTTCCGTTAACATATATAATCTGAATCTCGGAAACGGCCCCAACGATTTTCATGAAATTTGGTATGCAGAGGGAAACCCTCTGGGGGAGATAAATCGATCTAGCTAAAAAAAACGAGCAAAGCTCGGTCAACCAAGTACTTTATTATTACATACATACATAAATAACTATTGTTGTGACTTTAAAAAAAGTAGATGCCTTAATAGCTAGTCAAATACCCTATTTAGATAAGAAACTGCTAAGGCCAAATTAGGCTCCCAAGATCAATATTGTTCGTACCTTTAGCAGACCCGTTACGATCGGCCTTATATTTGCCGATTGGTTCCATTTGTATGCCGTCCATCTCACCCCAACCGCGGCATGCCGATTACCTGCGCAAAATTATAAAAGGTATAATATACTGTTCCCCGCGGTTTCACTCGCGTTCCCGGGATAAAAAGTTGCCTATAACCTTCGGTGTTAATGTAGCTTCCTATTAGTGAAATAATTTTACAAATCGGACCAGTAACTTCGGAGATTAACGGCTAAATGGCGAAGTACTGTTACACCTAGTTCTATCTAACCGGCTATACTTAGGTACGGCCGGTGGTACCAGTTTCTTTTATGAAGGATCATTCAAAAAATTAAAAAGAAAACTTCCGTGAGTTTCCCGCCCCGGTTCCAGAACAATGGACAATATTTTCCATTTTTAAAAAAGTGGCAACGAAAACAAGTCATTCAGCCTCCCTTCAGGCTCCCAGCTCCCTCATCCTTAAAGTTCAAAGGAGCGTCATAAAAGGGCTTGGCGGTAACTTGACGTGCGTGCTGCGTCAAATAATTGCGTCATTACGCGTCTCTGTTTTCCCGCGCTTTTACTTTGCCACGTTTCCCTGCTGCCCCCATTAGAGGTTCTTTTGTATAGTTTTAAAAGGATACGCCATTTTATCAAGGATGCGAAAACGTGACTAAAACAAAGTTTTTTTTTTGTTTTATATTTTTAGTGATGTGTATCAAATCAACGTGAAAGAGTGAAATGAGTATAATAGCATATAAAAGAGCTATTTATGTATAATATCTTATCTGAATGCAATAACGTTTAAAATTCAGCGATTATTAAATAAGAAATCTATTTCGTATCAAATCTATAAATTCAGTCAATGGAATCTGAATTCATTGCAAAAATTGAAAAAGTTCGATCAATAACCTTGACATATGCAATCTCCTTTCAATCTTCCAGCTCAAGCGTTCGAAGGTACACGCCATAATCCAATTCCAGGGAAACGGCGAGCAATTTCCTATTTCCGATTGAGTTTATCGGATATTTCCAATTATTGGACTGTGCCGCGTTTATAAATAGACATTTATGTGCGTAAAAATGGTATAAAAATAATTTTATTGACGGAACGGTTGGTCATGGTATGTGTTAGAGGGAAGTTATACTTATGCGTATTTATGTTACCATTAACTTTCGACCCCATCGATTCTGATGTTCCCTTATTTATTTAGCCATGTTCCATCATCCGTTACTACCTACTATTAACATAAGTACCTAACAGTCAACAATCAACATCCCAAAACTCCTTTTGAATTAATTTATAATTTGTTTTCTTATCTTTACATAGTATAAAACAAAGTCACCCCCCGCGCTGTCTGTTCGCAGATCTTTTAAACTACGCAACGGATTTTAATGCAGTTTTCAGCAATAGAGTGTTCAAGAGGAAGGTTTATATGTATAATAATACATGCATATTATAGTACAGAAAAGCTGAGAAAAGCCGGGGTGGGTCGCTAGTGATTTATAAATGCTTTCCTAATCAGGACCCTCGTCACATTCTGAAACCCTCCTATTTAAGTATGGATGGGATGACCCCTTACTTATATTTAGCACCGCCATTAATGCACTTAAGGGAAGTGTCAACCGTCAATATTAAGACAAACATTTCAGTAACCCCCACCCTTATATGTATAAGCACGATCTCTTAAAGAACATATCTCTTTATAATGGTGTTAATTTTGTTGTTAGCGAAGTGAAGTGCAGCTGCTAAGAGAAAGCTTTTAATGATCAATCTCAAAAACGGCTAATCTTATATCTATCTACGGAATGTTCACTTAACTACGAGTGTGCTTATGAAAATACGGAAACTTTCCGTGAAAGATCCATCGAAATCATATAATCAGTTTCCGAGATAAACCCATTATTAGCAGGTGTTTTTAATTTTAACGTTGGCATTGTAACAGCTAGAAGTAATGAGCACGCAAGAACTTTTAGTTGAAGTGTTGACTGTAGTTTGAACTCAAACCAACATTTATTTAGTTTCGACCTTAACAAGGGACTTATAAAAGTAATAATTTACTCTACCATTGGTAATTTTACTTAAACTGAGAAAACTCCAGCGATAAACTCAGCAAGGCACTGATTATTTTGTGTTCCTTTTTTTAATATGAGTGCTAATTGTACGCCGGTTTTTCTTTAAAAACATATACTGTCCATCTTTGGATTCTAAAATGATCTTCCAATTTTCATCAACATCATTTCGATAGATAAACACGATGTTGATGTTTTTAATTTCGTCTCTATACCTATTTAGTTACTGCGAATACAATTTATGTATTTATGTTTTTGGAGAGTTATAATCATTATTCAAAATATGGCATTTACTTTTCTACAATACTTATCTCGTATTAATATTCGAGTATTAAAGCACGTAGTATATTTTAATATTTTGATGGAGCCATTAATGAGGCAAAGCAAATCGGAAAATAGCTCTTCAATATGAGCTATTCCATCAGAATTATAAGAATCTTCACTATTATCTCTAAACTCAGGTAACTTTTAATTTCCATTAGGTAATGCATGAGTGAGTATCCTCAATTTATTAATCATTTTTACAATATAAATAATAACCTTCGAGAAAAACCGCGTGAAGTATCTAAGCTAACAATGTCTAATTTTAGACACTTACCTGTATATCACTTCCAATTTTCAGTAAAATATGCAATTAATTGAAAAAACCAACACCAAAGGAAACACTCAATAACCTTATTATCATAGACAATGTTATTATTTATTTTTTTCCACTAATCCACCGGAAATTCGAAATATAAAATTCGGCGCAATTTTCACGTTTACCACGGGCTAGGGTCACGGAAAATGTGCGAGGGAAAATCGATTATGTACGACAGAGAGGGCTGCAACCCACACTGTGAGCAGAAGAGACGGATATATGTTAAACTGCGAGTGTTAGAAAGGGAGATATTGATCTGTTTATAGATGTGAGAGTGTGAGGGGTGATTTTAAGTTTGTTTGTGAGTGTGTTGAACCCTCGTAAATAGGGTTTGATGCGGTACCATTTGCTTTTATTTTAATTCGATAGTGATTTATTCTTATCGCCAAAATATATTTTTAATTTATCAATCATACAAACAATAAATAAACAAACAAATAAATAAAATTTAAGCGTGTAAGTAATATCAAAATAAACAGCTTTTTACTAAATGCATGTGAAAGTTAGTCATACAGAAATATAACTCAATAGGGCCTGGATGACCAAATCCTAAAGCGAAAAATACTGAAAAGAGTCTCCGACATTTTGATAAAAACTAAACCTGTTTAAGATTGGATTTAAAAAACAATAAATTTGATTCAGCGGGAATCGAACTCTATGATTTAGAAAAAAAAACCCAGTCTGTATTAGTTCTCCATCTCATGGAAAAACCTATCATTTTAATTTACAAACTTACTCACACTGTATTTCACAATCTCGAATTCCCGACTAACTCGTACCTATGGCACAGAATAATTTAGTACCTACAGCCCATGGTAGAACCGCGTAAGTGTTTTCATTGCAGTTTCCTCAGAATCCCTCTGGTAACTAGTGCAGTGGGGGAAATCTGAAGGGTCGCGGTAAAACCTGCGGTAATAATACCTACGTAGAGCATTACTTTTTTTACCCTAGTAAACTTACAACAAGATAATTATTATAATGTCACGATAATTTTATTAATATAAATTATTGAAAAAACTATTTTAAAAAAATGAGATGGCTGCTGATTCTGATCATCGGCAAGATTGCCAACAGGCTTTTCCACGCCTTTTTTAAAACTTTTTGTCTATTTCTTCGAGGCAGAACGTAACAACGAACGTAAATGAAACCATGGGGATACAATGGGAAGCTACATTATCCCTGAAAGTTATATGCAACTTTTTATCCCGGGAACGCGAGTAAAACTACGGGGAAAGAAAGTAGTATAATATATCATGTAAAATAAGAAATGTACCTATCACTAGTATGTAGTATATTATTTATTCTATGCTATCACCAAAAGTACCTACATAAAGCATAAAGCCAATACCACCAATACACGGCGATGTCTACACTATTTTGGATGGAATAACTATATTTGTATCTCAGATTTCTATACCTAATGATAGCTTAGATGGATGACTTTGAATGCTGTTGTGAAATTTCGAGAATGCGAAGGTCATGCATCCTACAATCAGGGAAGTAGGTACCGAACGAGTGTACGTAGTATCTCTACTTAGTTTGTGTGTGTATACAATGATGTAGTATTAGTAGTAGCGACCGGGGCCGAGGACAGGGGCGCAGCGCCGGCGGTGCCCCGGGCGCCCGGGTATTGCCCGGTTTATCTGCTGCCAGAAAGGTACAAAGTTCGTAATTATTGGGTCATGTTCGTACATTTTTTCAAAATTACATAGAAAATAAATGTTCTTGTGTATTTTACACCTCATAAATGACAAAGTTGATTGGATATCCTTAAAAAAATCTACCGTAAAATGTGCGAAATGAATAACGCAAAACTTCTGTTGTTTCTGTTTTCTTTTTTATATAATCTGGATCGTACCTATTTAAAGTTCTTCGTACTTTTTCAGCCAGAATTTGTCTGGCAACCCTTGTATTGTTTGGGGTTGTCAAAGCGACGGCTAACATTCGTAGCGGCTAACTAACACGCCAGACGTTTTCTCAATTTTGTGAATATTTTTCTTTGAAAGTATAGTGTTACAATAAGAAAAATGGCAGTAAGTAACTTTATTATCCTAACAAATTATCAAAACCATTTCTAAAATGAGACATTGAATCGGTATCTCGTACCTAACCTCACTTTTTTATTTTCGTAAATTCTTAATTCAAATCCTGTTTTTACTTTTTTCTAGTCTATAGCAGCAGCTCAGGTGCAAGAAGTTCGTTCTATTACACGTATAGAAAGAATTGGCGCCCATTCTCATATTAGAGGACTTGGTCTCGATGATTCTCTGGAGCCAAGAGCCGTATCCCAGGGCATGGTGGGACAGAAAATGGCCAGGAAGGCTGCTGGAGTCATCCTACAGATGATTCGAGAAGGTAAATTGATGTAACATTATTTGGTTGCTATGGTTACCAACATGTTACCAATGGTTTGAGCTGTGGGTTGATCAATTAGTCACCGTTTTCTATGTATTTTGTTTGATACTCTGGATAATACTTGGAAATGAGGGCTACCATTTCTGTGCTCTCCAGTTGGCCACTGTCAAATAAGGTCCTAAATTATTGCTGTCAAAGTTAATTAGTACGGGTGTGAAAACAAATTATACATTTAAAATATTTTTAATACCTTTAAACTGTATTGTGAAAATTTTTAGCATGCCACAGTATTGTGCAGATAAAACTAAAGATAAAAGTGTCTCAAGGCACTGACATACATTGATCTATAACTCATAACTTGCCATAACTAATTAGCAATTTTCATTAGACATTTTAGAGACCTCACACTAACTAACACCTCTCGAAATCAATCATGAAACGTGTCAAATTCATATACAATAGCCCTCATTAACCATAAAAACTGAATGCTTACTATGTTAATATGTCACTGTATCTGAAAGTGTGAAACTTGTGTGTCAGCAGTGGTACATCCCTAGGCAAAATATGATGATGGTTATTTGTGACAGGTAAAATAGCAGGTCGAGCGGTGCTTCTAGCTGGTCAGCCTGGTACTGGCAAGACTGCCATTGCCATGGGGCTCGCCCAGGCGCTGGGTCCTGATACTCCGTTTACTAGTATGGCAGGTAAGATGGCTTTTTTTTTATAATCCCTTTCTTTTTTTTTTGACAAGCCAAATGGCTCAGTTGGTTAAGACACCACCTATCACGCCGCTGGTCATGGGTTCGATTCCCATCCAGGACAAACATTTGTGTGCATGAACATGTCTGTTTGTCCTGTGTCTGGGTGTAAATATCTATATAAGTTAGTATTTACAAAAAAAAAGTAGTATATGTAGTATATCAGGTTTCTGGTATCCATAGTACAAGCTCTGCTTAGTTTGGGATCAGATAACCGTGTGTGAAGAATGTCCCAGGATATTCTCAGGATATTTATTTCTGGTGATTTACCTTCTACATCCAAACTAATACACAAACTTTTGCAATTTATTTGCTAAAATTTATATCTGTTATAATAAAAATAGGACTTTTGCTTCACATAATATCTATGCAGGTTTTTCAAATAAATATGGTAGGCCTAAAGTATAGGGAATAGGAAGTCTTGAGGCCGATTTGGATAAAAAATAAAACTGAAAACCTACTTGGATTTTCAAAAAATTAATTTGCCATGCTGGAAATTAAATTGGTTGATTTGAAAAAAAAAACATGTTTATAACACAGACAAAACATTTACAGGTTACTGTGGTTACAAACAGTACTTTTTTCTGCTTGTCAACTGTTTTTTTTATTCTCAATAATGGTCATGGTTGAACACAAAAATTCACATTTTTTTTTTGTTTTTTGTTTAGGATCAGAAATATACTCGCTTGAGATGAGCAAGACTGAAGCCCTGACACAAGCTATTAGGAAGTCCATTGGCATCAGAATTAAGTGAGTATAGCTATGCTAAGTGACTTAAGCTAAAATATTATTTACTAGCTGACCCGGCAGACGTTGTCCTGCCCTGAGAACAAAAATAAAACTGGGACCTACAAACCTATCCTTACCTACTCCTATCTACCTCTACCTGCCACTACCTACCCCTACCTACCTTACCTACCTACCCTACCTACCTACCCTACCTACCTACCTACCCTACCTACCTACCCTACCTACCTACCCTACCTACCTACCCTACCTACCTACCCTACCTACCCCCTACCTATCCTATGTCCTTCTCCTGGCTCTAAACTACCTCCCTGCCAATTTTCAGCTAAATCGGTTCAGCCGATCTTGAGTTATAAGTGGAGTAACTAACACGACTTTCTTTTATATATATAGATTTGCGAGAAAAAAAAAACAGATTTCACAACTTTTTGTTTGGCCACCATAAAAATAATACTCACTGATTAATTATCCCCCGATGAAAAAGAGGTGTTATTACTTTTGTAATGTGTATCTGTCCGTGGCATCATAGCTCGCGAACAGATGAACCTATTTTGATTTTGTTTTTTTTTTTCATTTGAAAAGTGTCTCTTACTTAATCGAGAGTGTTTTTAGCTTTGTTTCAAGAAAATCCGCTCAGCCGTTTGAAGATCATCATCTCTTTTGTTATGTGGGTTTCTTAAAATTTTAGTTATTATTCTATCACACAGAGAGGAATCAGAGATAATAGAAGGTGAAGTGGTAGAGGTCGTGGTGGAGCGTGGCGCGGCTGGTGGGGCTCGCGTCGGCAGACTGACACTCAAGACAACAGACATGGAGACTAATTACGATATGGGAGCTAAGATGATCGACTCGCTGCTTAAAGAGAAGGTATGCACCGAGTATTTTAGACTAGTTTCCGCCTAAATAATTAAAATAAAATAATGTACGGAAGGAACGGAACGTTTTGCGTGCGAGTCCGGCTCGCAATTGTCCAATTTCTTTTATATTGCTTAGTAATAGGGTTCTGTTCGCACCCTTTGGGTACGGAACCCTAAAACAAACAAATTTATACTCGAAATCATATGAAGTACCTAAAACAATTCGCGTGCTGAATCTTTTGTTTTTAGGGGCGGCTATAGTGATGAGGTGATGTAGAGATGATGATGATGATTGTTACAGGTACAATCAGGTGATGTGGTGACCATAGACAAGGCGACAGGCAAAATAAACAAACTGGGGCGAAGCTTCGCCCGCGCAAGGGATTATGATGCTACAGGTATGTCTTTATGTATATCTATATACTAATAATAAAGCTGAAGAGTTTGTGTGTTTGTTTCAACGCGCTAAACTCTAGAGTCACTGGTCCGATATGAAAAATTAATTCACTAATAGGAAGCTACATTACCTCCGAAGGTTATAGGCTACTTTTTATCCCGGGAACGCGAGTGAAACCGCGGGGAATTGCTAACTATATCAATAGTTATACCGGGTGGAAGGGACAGCCGACCGAAAACTTTGGGAAAAGGTTACACTGAATACATATAATAACACTATAGAAATCAATTTTGTCAGAAGTCATCGGTTACAGATATCGTAATTTTTGAGCGCGCAATGTACGTTACAACGCTATCACATACAACATGTGCAGTCTTGCGTATTGATTTGAATTTTGATGTACATTGCAGTTTTATGTCTAAATTAGTATTTACTGTTTATTTATTTTTAAATCAGGTTTAGTTACACTTGTATAATGATTTTATAGTATAATCAAACCAAAAATTCTGAAAAAAAATCGTATAATTCATGAAAAGATCGACGAAAAATTCAATGTCTGAGGGCTCCAGAATCATGAATTGAATCCATGGTATCAGTTTTCGGAAGGCTGTCCCTTACACCCGGTATAAAGTCAATAAAATTAATATGGGACCACCTTGGAGCTATACAGAACCTAACACAAAAATATTTTTTTTTTTTATTATTATTTATATAGGCCTGTGTTTGACCACAATCTCACAGTGGTCAGTGATGATGTGGCCGATGGTGGTAAGCACACAAAGCTTAGAAAGGAACTGGCTCTCAAGTGCAGCTGTCGGAACACACCGAAAGGTGCTTGGAGTCAGATTTTCAACTTGAGGGTGGTAGCCAGCCAGGCGGGTACTACAAAGTACCCTACCACCGTGCTATGGTTTCCTCACGATGTTGATGTCACCGAAAGCTCAAGTTCATTGTAGGATTCGAGCCCGGGACCTTATAAAAAATGAGATCCTCACTAATTCATTTTCTAATTTACCCCCAAAAGGGAAAATGTTTGAAATTAATTAATTTACGTTACACGTCCAGGTTTATTTTTTTAAAAATCAACTAATATACATAGGTTTTTGGTGAAAATAGGGAGTTTCCATCATGTATAATTGGTGTAATAGGTCAGCAGGCCCGTTTCGTCCAGTGCCCCGAGGGCGAGCTGCAGAAACGCAAGGAAGTCGTCCACACTGTGACACTCCACGAAGTTGACGTCATCAATTCACGAACGCACGGATTCCTCGCTTTGTTCTCTGGTTAGTATAAATCTTCTAATTTAATCTTATTATATACTAGCTGACCCCGCAGACGTTGTCCTGCCCTGAGAACAAAAATAATACTGGGACCTACCTACCTATCCCTACCTACCCTACCTACCCCTACCTATCCTAAAACCTTCTCCTGGTTCTAAGCTACCTCCCCACCAATTTTCAGCCAAATCAGTTCAGCCGTTCTTTAGTTATGCGCTTACCAACACATTTTGCGATTCATTTTTATATTATAGATAGAAATGATGACTAAATAAATGTAATTAGTTCGTCAGTTAGATTACCAAAAAATATTGGACACATATTTTTTCTTTAGTTCCAAAAACAAAAAATAACTAAGATACAGTGCGTTAAAATTTCGCGTGACGTCACGTCTTGGTACACTTTTTACACAGAGATGACGTCACAACCCCCCTCCTGAAATTTGATGCGACTTATCTTTGTAATTTATTGTTGATTTGATAAAATAAAAAATATCTTTTGATAACCTAACTGACGGACTAAACAGAATTAATTATTTTTTTACCCACTCATCATCCCTATTCTTATATGTGTGTGTGTGTTTGTCATCTAACTCCTCCTAAACGGCTGGACCTATTTGGATTAAATTTCGTGTGTATTTATCAATGGGATTCAATTGGACCCGGTAGGTGGTGCTGCTGTCGGTATAAATGTGTTTTCAGGGCAGAACGACGTCTGCCGGGCCTCCTAGTACCCGATATACTATTAATGGTTCGATATTGGTGCCGATTCTGTTGTTTACGAACTAAATAAATTTAATCTCACTATATCTCTTTCTAATAGTAAATATAAGAAAGGGATGAAAGATATTTTAGTTCTGTCAGTTTAGTCCGATCATATATTTCAACGTGAATTTAAGCGCGATCTTTATTGGTCACGACTATTTACCCATACATTACGACGGCATGGACTAAACTGACAGCATTAAAAATGTTCTATCTTTTTTTCAATGAGGTTAACGTGAAAGAGAGGTGACTTGTCTAATATTAGTTAAGTTCGTAATAGAATCGGCACCAATATGGTAGAAAATGTTTTTTTTATCTTTAACAGGTGATACTGGTGAAATAAAGTCTGAAATACGCGAGCAAATCAACAGCAAAGTGGCTGAGTGGCGTGAGGAAGGCAAAGCTGAAATGATTCCAGGCGTCCTGTTTATTGACGAGGTAAGCACTGTATAGCTACGGAAGTAAAGTATTTTATATGTGTCACCCAGGGGCGTATTGGGTGCGGGGCCCCCGGCTTTTGGGCCCCGATGCCGAGATTTTAACAAAGTTGAAATTTAATTAACATTCTAAAAACATAACAATACCTCCTTGTTCATAAAATTTATAATAAAATATTTTATTGATATTTTTTATTTTCAGATAAATCATTTTATAATCTATCACACGTCACGTATAAGTTGACAAGCCAGTTGGCGCAGTTGGTTAAGACACCACCTATCACGCCGCTGGTCATGGGTTCGATTCCCATCCAGGACAAACATTTGTATGCATGAACATATCTGTTTGTCCTGAGTCTGGGTGTAATTATCTATATAAGTATGTATTTACAAAAAAAAAAAGTAGTGTAGTATATCAGTTATCTGGTTGTCCATAGTACAAGCTCTGCTTAGTTTGGGATCAGATAACCGTGTGTGAACAATGTCCCAGGATATTTAAGTCAAGGTTAAGATTAATTTAGTTTTATTCGTGAGTGTTCTTCTATGTTTAAAAAAATACGCTCAGCCGTTTGAAGATCATCCATCATCAACACCTCTTTTGACTCTCTCTTATATTTTGAATTTTTCAAGTGGATGTGATGTGCTGAATAGAGAGAGAGTCAAAACTGATTTTGATAAAAATTAAAACTGTACCTATACTTTGATTTTCAATTTTTTTTTTATTGTTTATATTAAAGGCCCACATGTTAGACATCGAATGTTTCTCGTTCCTGAACCGGGCCCTGGAGTCGGACACGGCCCCGGTGGTGATGATGGCGACTAACCGCGGCATCACACGGATCCGCGGCACCAACTACCGCAGCCCGCACGGCATGCCGCTGGACCTGCTCGACCGGATGATCATAGTACCCACCGCCCCCTACCTGCACCAGGAGTTGCGGGAGATACTGCATATTAGGTGACCTTATTATTATTTTTATGTCAGAAGGTTGACAAGCAGCCAGGCGGTCCACCTGATGGTAAGTGGTTACCGTCACCATTTGCAATACCAGAGGTATTACCAATGTGTTGCCGACCTGTTACAATGGCGAGAAGGCAACTGGCTCTCAAGTGCAATAGCCGGAACACACCGGTAGGTTGCGACAGATTTTCAGCTTGAGGGTGGTAGCCAACCAGGCGGGTACTACAAAGTGCCCGTGCTGTGGTTTCCTCACCATGGTTTCCTTCACCGAAAGCTCAAGCTCATTGTAGGATTCGAACCTACGACCTTCGTCGCGTAAGCACACAAAGCCTAGAAAGGAACTAGCTCTCAAGTGCAGCTGTCGGAACACACCGAAAGGTGCTTGGTGACAGATTTTCAACTTGATGGTCACACAGGTCAAAACATAGTAAAAAAAAAAGTTTTAATATTTCGCAGGTGCGAAGAGGAAGATTGTCAGATGTCATCGGATGCCCTGACGGTGCTTACTAGAGTGGCCACAGAAACGTCTCTGCGTTACGCTATACAACTCATCACCCTGGCTTCACTCGTCGCTAAGCGGAGGAAGGCTAATGAGGTATGTACAGGCCTATTTGACTATATATATATATATATATATATATATATATTAAGAGAGGTAGAGTATAGCGATTTTTCGCTTGAAGAGCAGCTCGACTGGGGAAGTACCTCCACCTTACAGAATACCGCAGCCAAATAACCTGGTTGTGTTCCTGCGCCTGAGTAAGGTCAACAGAGCTCATCGGGGGGCGGGGGGGGAAGGGTCGGCAATGCGCGAGTGTTACCCGGGGCAAAGATTAGTATATCTCAGTCCCGGGTGTCGCTAGCGTCCATAGGCTACGGTAACCGCTTACCATCAGGCGGGCCGTATGCTTGTTTGCCCACTTTGTAGTATAAAACAACAAAAAATATCACCATGCTTAGTGATGATGTAGCCTAAGGTGAAGGGATCCATCAGAAAACCTAAAAAATTGAGTAACATGGTGGATGATTCCTCCATTGAAAAGGGAAGATCTTCCGCCAGGCTGGGTCATCGTGCCTGGGGACCGCCCTTCAACTGTTGATGTTAGAAACCTGTATGCGAATGCGGGAATAAACTCCACTAGCGCGATGTAGGTTGTATGTAGATAGTGTTGATATATTGCAGCGCCATCTATCCATTGGTGTCTGAACTATGTAGCTGACAGTGGTCGCTACAAGCTGAAGAGTTTGTTTGAACTCGCTTATCTCCGGAGTTACTGGTCCGATTCGAAAAATATCCCCGAAGGCTATGGGCGAGTGAAGCCGCGGGGAACAGCTACTTATGATATAAATTGCAGGTGAGCATGGAGGACGTGAAGAAAGTGTACTCCCTGTTCCTGGACGAACACCGCTCGGAGCAGTTCCTCAAGGAGTACCAGGACGAGTTCATGTTCAATGATGGAGGGGGAGGTGAGATAATATCATAAATAACAACACAGACATGGTGGCCAAACTCAACACTCAAAACTCATTTATTCAGTTTAGGCCCTGATAAGGCACTTATGAATGTTAACAGTTACAATGAGGAATAATGACAAAAAAATCTAATTAGTCCGTCAGTTAGATTATCAAAAAATATTGGATACGTATTTTTTATTTTATCAAATCAATAAGAAATTACAAAGATAATTCCCATCAAAGTTCAGAAGTGGGGGCTTGTGACGTCATCGGTCTACTACTTTTTAGTACACTGTTTGCAGACCTGTGACGTCACGCGAAGTTTTAACGCACTATCTTCGTAATTTTTTGTTTTCGGTACTAAAGAATAAATTATGTGTCCAATATTTTTTGGTTATCTAACTGACGGACTAATTAGATTTTTTTAGTCATTCATCCCTATTAGTACAATAGACTCTACCACCGGTTCCACATACACTTAAACTGAGAACACTCGGCAAGAAACTCAGCAAAGCTTCTTTTTTTTGTTGTGTTGCGCGGTCGGCTAGTTATAATTAGTTGACCAACACATCTGGTAATAAGTGAGATACTGAAGACGGCCTGCTACTGAACACGAATACTTACAACTACATACAAACTATTTCGTAAGGATGTACACACACATATTGACACAGTAATTTGGAGGGGCGCGACATGTTATCGTAGTTTATCTCTATTTTTTTTTCAGATGCACCACAATCTATGGAAGTATCTCAATAGAATTTATCTTTAAAATGCATTCCACCTCTCAGCGAAGACCTATGAAACAAATGTTCACATTACACTCCATACCGGGTGGTCACTTAGCTAGGTAGACCATATGCCTGATTTACAGGCTTCTAACATTAAATAAAATGATTGAAGAACAATTTATTTTTTAAAACATTGTACGAGAGGGTAATGTTTAGTAACTAATTTCCGAACACTGAGGTATATTACTAAGTATAGAGAAGTTATCCTGAGCAAAGGTCATGCTCCATTTTGTTAATATTCGCTGCAGCGCTGAAACAATAATTAGTCGTCTAACCAGATTACCAGACATTTTAAACACGAAGCGCTTTTGAGTTGTAGTTTTTGCGCGACTAAAATGTCGTAAACGCCGTGATATTCATGGCGCTTACGCGTTTCGTGTTTATCGGCCGAAAAGCCCGCGAAATTCAAATTTAATTAGGTTTTTTTCAAATTGCAACTAATAAAATTTGAATTTCGCGGTCTTTTCGGCCGATTCACATTAAGGCCATATACTACTATTTCATGAAAATGTTACTAATATACCTTGGAGGAATATGTTGATGATTTCCTTTGTTATTAATCAGTAAATATACTACCATTCTTGCCGCAAATAACATGTTGATAACTTACGACTTATAACTGAGCTGCAATTAGCAAAAAACGTGATAAAATTTGAATTTCGCGCTCCAACCGAACGTTTACCCTTAAACAAAGTGAAGTGCGGCCGGATGGCTGCACTTGAACGGAACATAGTGGTTATAAGTGGTGTCTTCTCTATACGTAGTAATATACCTCAGTGTTTCCGAACAGGTACAATGATTGAATACGCTTTTGAATGTGATTGGGATATGATTAATTTTGGTTTACCGAGAAGTTGTTTATGTTACTCGTAAGTTAGTTAAGTATTTTGTAATAAACTGACGATTATAAAACTGAGTTTCATTTATTTATTTAAGGATATTATTTATGCGAAAATTTGGTGAAAGGCGTCTTAGAAAAACAATACACGGTAGTGCGTCGTTGTCAATAGAATTGGAGCACACTGTGCAAGTTAATTTTGTGCTATAACTTGATTTGACAACGATGATCGAAGTATCTTTTTACGGAATAGGGCCTCTAATGCCAAATCATGAAGTAAAAACAGAGACATACATAATAGTACTGATAATAATTAAAATTCTTTACAGAAAATGTTTTTCAAGGTGTCAGAAGTAGGTCTCTAATAAAATAGAAAAATATACTAATTTGTCGTTTTATTTTCTACTTTGGCAAGGAATTTTATTTATTAAAAGGCTGGTATTACCAAGTAGTGATGCACTAAAAAGTACTATTTTACAAACATTAAATAATCGACTTCCATGATAATATTAATGTTTCCAAACTGACACTAAAATATACATATAATAATAGACAATAGGATTTACTACACAATAGATACAGACTGTTTGTATCCTCGATAGTTTGGGATGCGTTAATACTATTTACGAACATCCATGGTTTCGGTAGAATTAATCTTGAATAAATCAGCGAGCATCTCAAAAGGATAGCGTAAATTAGTATTAAATGACCCACAGGATCAGTTTTGTTTTACACCTATAACAATGGTTAACATTAAATATACCCAAAGCTAGTTTTAACTAGGTATTATTCATGTACATCTACATACATTACAACTAATAGTACGTAATTAGTTATTCGCTATCAAGCCAACAATATCGAGGAAACTTCCTTACAAACGTTTAGTATAAAAAATCATCATTTGAAGTCACATTTTGTTCCTAACTCACTACAAAAAGAATAATAATCGATCAAAAATAATTAAATACTCGATTAATCGACTAATTCCTATCAATTATAACTTCCCCACTTAAACTCAACCCAACCCTAATTTTTAATCAATACATTTTTCTACGTTCTGTCTGTGTCAATTTACAAACCAAATTTTCTCAAAAATTCATAATGCTGGGTCTTAGGAGCCTCATCAGGACTAACCAACAATTAGTCAAAAATGTTGTACAGCAAAGAAACATGAGTGTTATCTCTACACCACCAAGGAATAAGGTTTCCAAAGGCGTAAGTTTTCAATCTGTATTTATACTATTGGGACCTTAAATATTCAGTTTATCTATTCCTAATAGCACCTTCTAGCATTAAAATCGTTTATAATGTCTTTATCGCCTTATAACAGGCAAAAACCTATATTTATCAATTACGTAATAAATAAGGAAAAAGTTAGGTTAACTATGTAACATTTTGTTAGATTCGATTTGCAATAAACCAGTTATCTTTGCTACATTGGATCGCAAGAAATAACTATTCATTCACAACGATGTAACTTACCGGCTTACTGTAGATCTTTGATTAGATATAATCAGACAAAATTCATGACATGATAAACAAAAAACCTTAGATCAATGTTTGGGTTCTCCTGTGATCTAGCAAGATACAGTGGGAGTACTAATAAAATGCGGCAATTAATACTAGGTCAATCTGCGTACACTTGCATAGTCATATCTGTCTCTTTGCTTGTAAATTATGTGTCCCATTACAATAATTTGTGGACGCATTTAAGGCCCTATCCTATAATTTCATAGATAAAGTAATTATTTGGATTAATGGATAAAGGGTTAGCTTGTTACATGAGAGTATCTCTTTTCTCTCTATTCATATCTCAAAACAGCTATCAAAGAGTGCCACCTATTAAATTTCATATAGATATCTAATCAATTTGAAGTAGAACATGCAAGATAATATATTCCTATCTTTATTTAGCTAATAATTCAAGGCGATGATAGCTCATTGGTAGTGACGTTGGATCCCAAGACGAAGGTCCCGGATTCAAATCCTACAATGGGCTTGAGATTTCGGTGAAGGAAAACATCGTAAGGAAACCATAGCACAGTGGGTACTTTGTAGTACCCGCCTGGCTGGCTACCACCCTCAAGTTGAAAATCTGTCGCCAAGCACCTTTCGGTGTGTTCTGACAGCTGCACTTGAGAGCCAGTTCCTTTCTTGGCTTTGTGTGCTTACCACCATTGGCCACATCATCACTGACCACGGTGAGATTGTGGTCAAACACAGGCCTATACATACATAGTAAAAAAGAAAAAAAATAATAATATTAAGTTTGTCTTTAATGTTTTTTGAAATTGCATAGATATAGCTTCCTATTAGTGATCTGGATCAGGGTGTTCAAACAAACAAACTCTTCAGCTTTATTTGTGGTGTAGATAAGTTTTCATGTAACTGAATATTTCTTTTAATTCAATTTATTTCTTTAGGCTACCTCCTATGTGTATAATAGGAATGGTTTTTTTTTACTTATTTGGCCGATATTTTTTATATGTAGGCCTGCCTAATCCGATCTGGATAAAATTTGACATACATATAGCGTTATAGCAGGAGGTAAATATGGTAATTTTATGTCCAGGAATGGGGGTGAAACCGCATAGTGTAAAGTAATTTTCTACTTGTTTTCAGGAAATCATTGCCCTCGCCTCCCTCATGGTGATTGGCTGGTCTGCTGTCCCTGCCTGGGTCCTCGTCAACATCAAGCACTACCGCGACAAGGAATAAACAACCTTAACCCACAGGCAAATTAGTAGATTATGCAATAACATGTATTAAGTTAAGTAAAAGTTTTATTTAATTCAAAATAAGATTTTTTTATTTGTTTCCTGAAGACTCAAAAGTCATATAAATAGCTTTTCGCCTATTTTACTTCCTTTGAAGAAATGTGTACTCAAACTCATTTATTCAGTTTAGGCTTTAAGCCATCATAATGATGATCATCAGTATCAAAAAAAAGAAACAATTTTTTAATTGAGAAGACTCCTGTCAAATTAGTCTATGCTATAGTCCAGGGGTTCCAAAACTTTTTTGTACTGCGACTCCCTTTACATGTTGCAATTTTTTGCGGATCCCTTGTAAATGTTGATACTCGCGTGTAGCCAGAACGTGACGTAAGTATACTGGTTCGTGACGCCCCTGGGTCAGCCCCTTAGTCATTGTCTCGATGATTGATTATTAAAGATGGCGCCTAAATTCACGTTGACACAAGCAATCGGATTTGTCTGGACAAATTTTTTATCCCTTTCGTTTCTTTTGTTAGAAAGCCACCACTCCATCCTACTTGAGATTCCCGATTAGTAAAACAACAAAATCATACAAAATCTTTTAATTTAACATCAATCATTTAAACAATAAAGCGATAACACCAACAATCAACATCGGTGTTGATTTAATCAAAATGGCGGCGCTGCGTCCAATTGGCGCGCATTCTTTCACTAGCCAATCATATTCGTCGTTCAAATTCCTTTGTTGAAGAATTGGTCCAATAGTTGCCAGTACCCGTGCGTGGTAGTCGTTTAGGTATTTTATCTGTGAAAAAAAAGCAATTTTTTTTATACATGGTCTATAGGCTAAGTTAATCGTATCACCGTCAGGCGGGCCGTGCTTATTTGCTGCCAGAGTACTATAAAAAATCAATAGGGTAGTTGACTGATATATCAAATCAGCTACTTTTTAATAAATGTCAAAACGATAGTTTATAAGCAATTTTGTATGAAATACTTCACTATGACGTCATCGTTTTATGGCATCAAATCATATACTCTTAGTGGTTCCACTGGTAATTAAAAATCATAAAAAGCATTAAATTTACAACATATTTGTTATTTCCACGTGTTTTTAGATGTTTTATGCATTGGTTAGTGTTTTTGGTCATTTATTTTTGACAGTGTCAACTACCCTATTACTTGTAAGATTTAAAGTTACGTTTCAACTGAAGGTTTAAATTTAATCCTGAATCTGAATTATTTAGGTTTAAGATAAATATTGGGAACTAGTTCATTCCAACAAGAAAAAGTCAGTAAAAATCTTTTGTATAAAATGCGCATTTAGTATTTTGATGGATCAGCTGTCACAAATTTTTGGGGTACAATCGACAGCAGTACCTCCACGTGTGCCTGAGTTCTTGTTATCGGGAAGGAATCCTTATTCCCTCCGGATGGGAAGCCTGCAGGCTGGTGTACCCTGGGCGTCGGTTAGCGACTTTTGGTTTCGAAGGCTGAAAGGTCTTTGGAAGCAGATCTCTCTAGCCGAGGGCTAAATCTACTGTCTCCAATCCAAGGTGTCATACGTACCGTGCCGAAGGATGCGTGGCTGAGGGGTAGCTCAGTCGCGAACGGTGTCTCCTCGAAACCGGGGCAACTCGGGGAGTATTTTCGCCCTTCGACTGGTAAGCGGGGCTCTGCCAGTCGTGACTTTTATTTCCCTAGCTACTCGTGGGATTAATGGATGAAGAAAAAATTAAGCACAATTGTTTTTGCCCTGGATTCTATCCAGGTCAACCTTCGCGAAGGGCCGCTGGGAGTATATTCCCAGCGCCCTCGACTTCTACCTCCGCTGCTGAGAGGCCGAGCCAAGAGAGAGATAGAGACTTTGCTGACTCTAGATCACAAATGGTGACGAACTCGAGCGGTGAGGTACCAACCACCGACAGAAAATTGTCGGGTGCTGCTCGGAAGAGGTTCAGGCGGCTTGTGGCAGCGAACGTGGGAGCGACCGAAGCCCTCGCTCTCTGCCGGAAGCCGTGGCACGAGATTCCGAAGCACAAACTTCCCCCCGTGGACTCGACCAACACGGTTAAAAGAACACGGTCGGAAGAAGAATCTCCCAAACAGCAAACCACGGGAGTTCTAAAAACTTCTCTGAAGGACGGAATTAAACCGACTTACAAAGAATTATCTGCCGCTTTGCGAGTGGGAGTTCGCAATGAGAGCCCCATGACCGAGGAGCAGATGCGCATGGTTCGGCAAGCTATGAATTACGCCATCATAGAGTTGGGCGAAAGTGGTTCCGGACCAACATTCTTAGGACTCTTTCACAAACCCGGCTGGATTCTTATAACCTGTGCGAATCAGGAGAGCCGGCAATGGGTTGAGAGAGAGGTCCCAAAACTACGGCCGTGGCCCGAGGCGAAACTCTCCGTAATACCGGAGGGTAAACTACCTAGGGCTAGGGTCGGTACAGCATTCATACCCAAAGGAGAAGTGACCTCCATTGAGGACGCTCTCCACCTCATAAGGGTACAGAATGCAGGGCTAAATACGGAGAACTGGCTTATAATGGCCAGTAAGGAGGACAAGGCCGGTTACATTGTAACCTTAGCCTTGGACGAGCCCTCCATCGAAGCCCTTAAGGAATTAGATTTCAGGGTTATCTTTGGTTTTAAAAGAGTACTCTTTAGAATCAGGGGTAGCGCTGAATCTATGAAACATCAAGCGGAATTCTCTTCGGGGGCTGCAGAGGAACCGCAACCTTCTCCAAGTCATGTTTCGCCAGCCGTTTCTACTAGTAGGAACAGTTGGGCGCCTCAACGCTATCCGGTAACACGACCCTGCAATCCCCCTAGGCAGAATTTCGAATTACGAAGAGGAAATATGGTGCCTCGGAGAGGTCAACTTGACCGTGGACGTCCACGCCCGCGTCAAGGTGGACCGCAGCCGGGGCCTTCCAATTCATGGTAATTTGTACAGGGAGAGTCGGCGAGGTCATGGAGTGCTGCTCTGTTAAAGACCTCGCCTTAATATCCCTGGGCAACCTTTCTGTGAAAACGCTGCTAGTATTTTCCAATACCTGTGGCGTACACAAGGATAATGGGTGAAGAAAATGAAGAATTTTCCAGGACTGGAGCTAAGGGGTTCGCCCAGATCCATTCTGACCAAATAATGAGGAACTTAAACGTAAACTCATTAATTCCTGGACCATAACTCTGTGAGGCTGATGAGACTAACACCTCTTGTAAGAGTGCAGTCCAATTCTGATCTGGGACAAGTTACACCCAGATTAAGTGAAAACAATTCCTGTTAAAAATATACTAGTTGTACTACCAGTGCAACTGCTGATACGAGATCTGAAAAGACTTAAAATGGCTACTAAACACTTAAACGAGGTTATTAGAGCCGCTTGGTTGCCGTCCCGATTCGAATAAACAACCAAAGCAGAGGGCCTACTCCGAAAAACGATACACGATAGTCCGATCATCGTTGTCAAATTATTAACCAATAGAATTGCAGCAAACTGACGACACGTAAATTTTTTGCAATTCTACGAGGCATGCCTTTTAAGTTCTGTCGTTTCCATATTTCCCGGCAATTGTGAATTTGGAACTGTTTTATATTCGAATGTGTTTAGATTTTGAATCTCAAAACAGTTAAAAGTATTAGGATTAATGCTATTGTTTAATCACAGCGTCGATTGAAATCTGTCAGGTTACGTACGAAAATGAATCTTTCTAAGGAAAATGTTCGTGCAATAATTTTCTACAACTTTAGAAGTGGCCTGACACGGCTTCAGTGTTTTGAAGAGCTAACATCTGTGTTCAGTGATGAAGCCCCATGCATGCGGACTGTCGAACGCTCGTATTTAGAATTCCAGCGTGGACATACTAGTGTTATTGACAAATCTCGCGAAGGACGCCCAAAATCCGCCTTCACTGAAGATAACATCATTGCTGTTAGACAACTAATTCTCGAAGATCGTCATGTGACGTATCGAGAGATAGAGGCTCTATTAGGCATCTCAGGGACAACCATTCAAAAGATCTTGCATGAAGCGCTTGGTGAGAGAAAGCTAGTTTGCCGTTGGATACCGCATCTGCCTTCCGACGATCACAAGGCGGCCCGCGTCAGATGGTGTAAGAAAACTCTTGAAAGGTTCAACCGAGGAGAGTCAAATCACGTCTACGACATCATCAGTGGTGACGAATCTTGGATTTAAGCCTACGGTCCTGATTCCAAACAACAATTTACAATCTGGATCTTTTAAGACGAGCCAAAGCCGACTAAATTTGTTCGTTCTCGAAGCACTTCAAAGAAGATGGTGGCCACGTTCGTTGGAAAAAACGGCCATGTTGCGACTATTGCACTTGAAGATCGTAGAACGGTTAACGCAGATTGGTATACCACAGTTTGTTTACCACAAGTCATCGCCGAACTTCGAAAATCTAACTCAAAGCGACGCATCATCCTGCACCTCGACAACGCAAGCTCACGCAGCGCTCGTCAAACGATTGAGTATTTGAAGCAGGAAAAGGTAGAAATTCTTGACCATCCTCCATACAGTCTTGACCTAAGCCCTAACGATCTCTTTACATTTCCTAAAATTAAGAAAAGTCTTCGTGGTCAAAGGTTCCAGTCCGGTGAAAAAGCAGACGACGCTATCAAATCAGCCATTTTGAACACCCCCACTTTAGAGTGTAATAAATGTTATAATAACTGGTTTGAACGAATGGAAAAGTGGATTAAGCTACGTGGTGAATACTTTGAAAAACAATAAAAAGTACTATAAGGTTCTAGTTGTGTTTTTTTCTTCAAACGACAAAACTTTAAAGGCATGCCTCGTATTGGTAAATAATTTGACACCGATGATTGTACTGTAGTGTATCGTTTTTCGGAGTAGGCCTAGAACCTCAGTTTCCTAAATCGAAAGACAATTACTCTAGTGAGTCTAGGATAAATGTAATTACTCACCTCAAAATCATTGAGCAAGTCGACGTCCAAGCAAGCGGTCTGATGCGGCGCCAGGGATATGGTGTAGAAGCCGACCGCGCCTCTGCCATCGAAATCGCCCACCAATCCATCGGCCTGATGGCAAAAGACGTATAGTTGTTTATTTATCTAAGATTTTATTGCGCATTTTGTAGCCAGTTAGTTTAAATAAATAAGAGGAGAAAATAAGACAGACAAATAGGAAAATAATTATATTTAGGTAAGTAAGTTCCTGTTTTCAACGGATGTAACGTACCCCTAAAAGCAAGTCGTGGGATTTTTTGCACTACGGTCGTGTAGGTACGTCCGAAAATCTACGAATTTATTTAAAACCCTGTTTTTTTTTAATGATAGTGAATTTGTAGTGTTAAAAAAATGAATTGAATTGTTTTCCACGTATCCAAAATAAATTAAGTTTATAGAAAATTGATATCTTTACTTATTGGCCCCGATTCTGAAGGCCTACTCCGAAAAACCATACACGATAGTCCGATCATCGTTGTCAAATTATTAACCAATAGAATTGCAGGAAACTGTCGAGACATTTTGTGCATTTCTATTGGTAAATAATTGACAACGATTAACTATTGTGTATCGTTTATTTTGGAGTAGGCCCCCAGTTTACAAACTAAACTAAATTCACTGTGATATATCACTACGTATAGAGAAGACGCCACACATAACCACTATGTTCCGTTCAAGTGCAGCCATCCGGCCCCACTTAATTGCTTAGAGACGAAACGCGTAAGCGCTAATAAAATCACGGCGCTTTCGACTATTTGGTCACGAAGAAACTACTCGTTAAAAGCGTTCTAGCGCTACGTGTTTAAACTTTGGTTAGGTTAGGTTCTAAACCTCAGTGACTAAATTTACTATTAAATATCTTTCTAACAAAAAACAAGGAAAGGTTTTTTTTTAATAGTTATTAATTACTCACTAATAAGTGATCAGAGTCCTTGGTCATCACAATAGTTTCTACCAGATCCTCATGCCTGATACCATATTCACCGACTTCGTAATATCCAGGCTCTGCCAACAGAAATTAATAATAAAATGAAAATTGTCGTATACGGCAATACCACAGTATAAAGATGTAATTCTACTGTGGCAATACTCTGTAGTCTGTAGCTTTAGCACGAACGTTTTTGACGTACCACTTTGTATCTAAAATACATTTAATTAAGATTTTATTCTCAAATATTGGTGCCGATTCTGTTGTTTACGAACTAAATAAATTTAATCTCACTATATCTCTTTCTAATAGTAAATATTAGAAAGGGATGCAAGATATTTTAGTCCTGTCAGTTTAATCCGATCACATATTTCAACGTGAATTTAAGCGCGATCTTTATTGGTCACGACTATTTACCCGTACATTACGATGGTATGGATTAAACTGACAGGATTAAAAATGTTCTATCTTTTTTCAATAAGGTTAAAATGAAAGAGAGGTGACTTGTCTAATAGTAGTTAAGTTCGTAAACAACAGAATCGGCACCAGTATCCTAATAATATTATAAATGCGAAAGTTTGTGAGTAGGTATGGATGTATGTTTGTTACTCTTTCACGGAAAAACTACTGAACGGATTTGGATGAAACTTGGTACATAGATAGCCGCGTTCCCGAAGTAACTATCTTATGTTTTCCCGGGATAAAAAGTATCCTATATGTTATTCTAGGATATGATTTATCTATGTGTCAAGTTTCATCTAAATCCGTTCATTAGCTTTTACGTGAAAGAGTAACAAACATTCATCCATACTCACAAACTTTCGCATTTATTTATTAGTAGCATATTATAATGATGCTGTGGCTGACCAATCACTTTTGATACTTACCATTGCTATAAATCATCATAGGCCTAATTCCAGGGTCGTTGGCGGTGGGCCCACTGAGGATCCACGCGGGGCCTTCGTGAACGTTGAGGAAATGGCCCACACCGTGGCCTGTGCCGTGGCCGTAGTTAAGGCCCACATCCCATAGAGCTTTGCGTGCTAGAACTTCCATCACATTACCCTGTATTATTAAAATTGTATGTAGGTATTTAGGTATGTAGGTACCTACATATAATATTGATACAAAATACATAACAATTTAAAACCTTAGCGGCTTTGCGGTTGAATGCCCTTATTCGGTTGCTCGTACACTTTAGTTAAAGTTATAGTCAAAGTTAACTTAACTATTAGGTACCATGCTTTAAACTAGAGTCACTTTGACGATCACCGATCTCCCTCGGTCGGTTATGGTTACGTTTAAAATTTTAGTTAAAGTGACACGAGCAACCCAGTTTGCTTTCTTTCGGCGGTTAAAGTTAACTATAACCGTAACCTTAGGTAGGTACTATGACCGCGCTTTATGCAACCGACCCTTGAGAGTAAATTTGACATTTTCTCGTCAAAATATATAAATACCTACCTAAAATCACAGCTAAAATTCAGTAAATAACAAGTGTTATTAAAATTATTTTTTGAAAAAATCATTAAAATCGCAAAGTAACACAACTTACATGAAAGTTTCAAATAAGAACTTATATTGGACTCCCAAAATTAATTTTCGTTTATGTCGACCCTGGGAAACCTTATGTAGTCGATGTCCATACTTTGGGGATCCCTAATCTAAATGAATTCCTTACCAATATCCCGTTAGGAAACACGGCGGTTCCCAGTGCGATCTGTCCCTTCATGACGCGGGTGAAGGCAAGTCGCTGCGCGGGAGTCGGGGACGCGCTCATATGACGCGTGCGGGTTATATCAGTTGTGCCATCCCTGTGTTCAAAATAAAAATCAAAATCTCATTTATTCAGTTTAGGCCCTGGTAAGGCACAATCATTACAATAGACTCTACCACCGGTTCCACATACACTTGAACTGAGAACACTCCGGCAAGAAACTCAGCAAGGCTTCATTTTTTTTGTGGATCTTTCGTTCATAGACAGGAGGATATTTTTTACTAGCAACTTTTTTAACACGTTGAATAACTGTCGACTAGCACCTACCAGTGTGTTCTGACAGCTGTACCTACTTGAGATTCTGTTCCCTTCTAGGCTTTGTGTGCTTACCACCATCGGCCACATCATCACTGATCACGGAGAGATCATGGTCACAAGCCTATACTTACATGGTAGGTACATAATTTGATTCATAGACCGTTTATTGTACTTCGGACATGTCATGAGGAGGGATGAAACCCAAGTGACTAAAAGAGTCATGAATATGTAGATGGATATACGGGAAGGAGAAGACCGAACAAGAGATGGATGGATTGTGTTAAAGTGATTGGGAACAGGGCTGAGAGATGATGATGACAGTAATATAACCAATTGCAGTCAAAGACATAACCAATATTATGCCGAGTTGGAGGACCATTTGTAGCAATCCTTTTTTAACATTATGTATTTTCTTTATCTGTTGTTTTGTCACGAATAAATGTCTGTTTCTTTCTTTTTTTTATGTCAGAAGGTTGACAAGCAGGCAGGCGGTCCACTTGATGGTAAGTGGTTACCGTTCGCCTATCGCCATTTGCAATACCAGAGGTATTGCCATTGTGTTGCCGACCTGTTATAATACCGAGAAGACAACTGGCTCTCAAGTGCAATTGCCGGAACACACCGGTAGGTGTTTAGCGACCGTTTAATTTACATTTTGTTCATAATTTTCTATCTGTCAGCGGTCGGAGTTACTAACTTGAACTGAGCTCCGGAGTCAATAAGCAGCATATCTTCCTTAGTGATGACTCTCTGAGGCCCATCTCTGAGTGGTGAGTAGTGAATGATGGCGCCGTTCTCTCCTGCGCCAGCGATGGTGGAAAACGAGGGACCCATGAACAGTTCTTCCTCTCTATAAGAAAGTTAAAGACTATCTATAAGGTTCTACCAGGGTCGGACTGGCCATATAGTCGATGTTGCGTTTGCCTGCGCGGGCCCCCACGAGCCTGGCTTGCGAAGCTTGCCACAAGGTTGGCGGTAGGTAAGGGAGCCGACGTAGGCTAGGGCCCAGCTATCACGACCTTCATGTAAAGTATTTAATTAATATTACTTTTATTCAAAAATTATGAAATAGGCAATATGCAGAACGCAACAATAAAATTTTGAAGCTGCATAACATTTTTGCTATCAATTTAAAAATAAGCATCATTTAAATCAATAAACAAAATACAATGTTTATTATGTTTTCTTTTGAAATGATCCGAAGCACTGTTTGAATATGCAGAGTAGAAAAGTATCCAAAAAACCCGCTATATTTTACCGCTTTCATTGAAAAACTGACTGCAAATTTACATAATAGCCCGGGTCACGTAGAATTTATCTGAAAAAGTATTTTTGGTTATTAAAACACGTAAGTACCCTCTAAATTCCTCCATCTTATCTGACAGCATGACTTCAGTAACGTTGACCCCGGCATCAACCTGCTGGTGCACCCAGTGTAGAGACCTCACCACTGCCACTCCATCCTTCACGTGAGCTGACCGGAAACCCTGGAAGCACGAGAGTATATTACTTGTACTTATAATCCCTGGGATATTTCATCACATAGCTATCTGTAGCACAAATAATTTTGACGTTTTGATTCGTTATGTAAGCAATTTTTGAATGAAAGACCTTGTATGGTCTGGTGCGAGTCTGACTCGCGCACAGAGGGTTCCGTAATTTCCTATGTTACTCTAAATTACTTCTTATAAGTTTTCCTGTTATCTAAGAACTATTTTCTGTATTTTTTTCAAAATTTGTGGCCCAGTAGTTTTGGAGATAGGGGGGAAATGTTCTATTTTCGAAATTTCAGCTCAATCCAGCCAGTCCAGTATTTTCGGACAGACAGACAGACACCCGAGTGATAATTTATGGGTTCCGTTCCGTTTTTTCTTTTGACTTCCGGAACCCTAAAAACACAACAGGTCTATTACTATTTTATACATGATACGACTGCAAAAAAATCATCTCGAAAAGAATTCAAACTTTTCAGCTATCCTATTCTATTCGTCGTCGAGGACGCGCAACGATGCTGCATACAACGGATTTCTCACATAGGTATAGCCAGTGGCGTAGCTAAGTAACCAAGGGCCCCGGGGCAAAAATGAGATTATGGGGCCCAATTTAAACTAAACTCAGAAAATCCTGGTTTGCTATAGCCGGATACTACAAAAAAATTACGTATCGTATGTAGCTTCAAATCTAAGACCAAACGTAATCTGAATATATTTGAGTTAAAACCTAAAATATAATGTTGAAACCTTTTCATTACAAAACTACATCGTTTAGGTATGTGTTAGTGGTTTAATATCTTGCTCACCACTAATAAAAACCACTAGCCACTAAAAACAATATTTCCCCGCTGAAAGGGGGAACTGAACCATTCGTTTTAGTGGAAAATCCACTAAGTGGCAACACTGAGCCCCGGGACACTGCCCTACCTATCCCTACGATAGCTAGGCCCCTGTATATAGCTTAGTAACCCATAGAGACAGTATATACAGTGACGTAGTCGAATTCGCCGTTAAGCTTGTGATACTGCCTTACAGAATAGCACTGCAGGTGGTACCGTCAGTTTATCAGTCTTCTGCTATTATAAAATGTAGGTACTTACTCTTATTTCAACTTCATTCTTAACGGTTTTCATCAAAGCCACGGGCGAGATTGTTGTCAGAGTATTAACTGCACCATCCTGCATAATAATAAAAGGTTATGTTTTTTATTCAGCTTCAACATCAGACCAGCTCAATGACACCATATTATTGTATTGTCATCGAATTTACATATGTACCAAATTCAGATCAATTGAACGCCGGGAAGTATCAAAATTAATTTAGGTCCATTTTCACCGACAAGAATACGGTCCAATAAATTATAATCGGGTGTTTACAATAAGTCATAGCCTTTATCATAGCCTCAGTGGCGGATTTGTCGAAATGCCTAATAGACCCAAGCCTAGGGCCACTCCGCCACTGCCTTATATCTTTGCAATAATTCATCTGTTTAATCTATGATGAACGTAAATAGTGTAGTTACATTTTCAACAGCTAGGTAGATGGCGTGGCTTCCTTCATCCGATACCCAAACCGTGCTGCCGTACGGCAGCTCGCTCTGTAACAATTTATTTATATTTATTATTAGATACTGCCTGTAATATGGTTGGTCAATATAATGTATTAAAATAAAAGTTCTGTAGCTTAAATTAATAAAAGTTTGCAGTTTTCGCAGTTTTACGGCGATAGCTCAGCGGTAGTGAGTGTCGTTGAATGCCAAGATGAATGTCGTGGGTTCGAATCCTACAATGACCTTGAGCCTTTGTTGCAGAAAAACATCGTAAATAAAATCATAGCAGGGTGATAGGGTACTTTGTAGTACCCGCCGTGCTATGATTGGACGTACCATACAGAAGTTGAAAATCTGTCGCCAAGCAATTTTCGGTGTGTTCAGACACTTGAGAGCCAGTTCTCTTCTATGCTTTGTGTGCTTACCACTATTACTGACCATAGTGAAATTATGGTCAAACACAACCCTATACATAGTAGAACAAAAATACATACCGACATACTCCTCAAAAATGTGAAGACAGTGTCGTACGGTCTGGCTTGAACCTGTACACCTTCAGAACCCAGGTGATCCAGTATATCCGATGATAGGGTCCCATCGCCCCAGAACAGTATTATATTGTTTGGTGAACTCTGAAATAAGCATTAATTTAAGGGTGATGCTCCAAGGTAGCCCGCGAAATTATTTTTTTATTAGGGTTATCTATACACTAATAATAATGCTGAAGAGGAGTAATTCCACTTTGCCCCACCAAGCCCGCCACCCTGGTGTGGCAAAGTGGACTGCCTAAAATTTTGCAGTGGAATATGCCCCACTATTCTGATTTGATGGGGCGGATAACACTAGCATAAACACTTTGTGGATTCTGCCCCACTAGGGTTGGCACCTCAGGATTTGTGTATGAAGGTTAACATGTATTTTTACATTTGTTTGTAAAAAAAATAAATGTAACCACTGACGTTAGGATTTGACAAGTCTGAGACAAGCAAACGTAAATCTAAATACATCAAAATGGTTATTTAAACAGTGTATTAAGGTTCTACTTTTGTAAAAAACTGTCACATATTAATTTGTGATTATCAAGATTTATCTTAGTTAGTAAAATTTTATTTGTAAAAGGTAATTAATCTGTGATTTATAAACCGATTCCTTCCAGAAATAAATAGTACATTAAAATTATTTATTTATTTTTTACTTTTATTTAAACCACTTCGCTACGTATTAAATCTAAGCTTCCAGCACTAATAACGTTTTACTTACAGATATAGGTATACATTTTTTTTTTTTACAAACAAATGTAAAAATACATGTTAACCTTCATACACAAATCCTGAGGTGCCAACCCTAGTGGGGCAGAATCCACAAAGTGTTTATGCTAGTGTTATCCGCCCCATCAAATCAGAATAGTGGGGCATATTCCACTGCAAAATTTTAGGCAGTCCACTTTGCCACACCAGGGTGGCGGGCTTGGTGGGGCAAAGTGGAATTACTCCTGAAGAGTTTGTTTGTTTCACGCGCTAATCTCCGGTGTTACTGGTCCGATTTGAAAAATTCTTTCACTAATAGGAAGCTACATTATCCCCGAAGGTTATGGGCTACTTTTTATCCCGGGAACGCAACTGAATAAGCGGGGAACCGCTAGTTATATCATAGAATAAATAATATACTACGTACAACTAATATGCAGCTCAGTATAACTAAGGTTGTATATTTGATTCGCACCAAGAATGATAATATATTTACTGATTAAAAACAAAAGAAATCATCAACATATTTCTCCAAGATATATGTTGATGATGTGAAGGAAATAAGACTGTCCTACACTTCGTCCAACCATTTAAGAATGCCAAAGTAATATAAACCTTATTGATGTACTAAGGTACTTGGTTAATTTGTCTCATTATACATTTAACCAATTTGATTGGTCGTTTACCAAACGGGAAGTAAGTATATAGGTAAATGAAATACTGTGCCCGGTAACAGTGCCGGATTAAGCAAGCGCGGGGCCCGTAGCAATTTCTATCGTGGGGCCCTTAGTTTGTTACGGGATTTCAAGTATTTTCAAGACTTAATACGTTTATTAGGTAGGAAGTAGGCTGGATTTGATATGCGGGGCCTCTTTTACGCGGGGCCCGTTGCAATTGCTACGTGCTTAATCCGGCACTGGTCGGTAACACGCGTGCAATCCCCGAGAGAAATATTTTACCTAATACGGATTAATGGGTGGTCATACCTTGGGTCTAATAAATAGGACAGTACGATAACCGCTTACGTATATTTGTTTGTCGATTCGTTGTATACCTAATAACGAAAGTTTATTGACTCACAACATCCGCTCTGATGACCAGATAAGAGAAGAATACAGGGTTGTAAGGTATGTCCGAACCGCGAAGATTGAGGGTATCTAAAAAGAATCATAAAGAATAATAATACTTAAAATGTATGAAATACCTACGTCTACTACAAGTATAATAAATAGTATATTTAGTCTAGACTTTTATATTTTTTTCCTTAAAAATCCTACTTAATATTATAAATAAGAAAGTTTTTTGAGTATGGATGGATGTTTGTTACTGTTTCACGCAAAAACTATTTGGATTAAATTTGGAACACAGATAGTTTATAACATGGATTAACACATAGGCTTTTTATCCCGGGAAAACATAAGATCCCTCGGGAACGCGGGAGAAACCGCGAGGCGGAAGCTAGTAATAAATACTTACATGCGATATCATCTAGAGCTGTCAGCACCAACGCGGCGGCTCCACGCGAGTTGATCTGCGCTACAATTTCAGCTATTTTCTGATTTGATGGTTTACCTGGAAAAATATATGTTTAGATTCTTTTCACTAGCTGTATATTTTTTTTTTACAGCATCATAATAATTACGGCATTATTATTAGCTTGTATATGTACATGAACAAAATATATATATACAGGAACAAAAGTCATGGTAGCCTAATGGAAAATAGGGATGATGACTGGGTAAAAAATAATTATTTCTCTGTAAAATTGACGACGCCGCGCCGACAAGCCAGTTGGCGCAGTGGGTTAAGACACCACCTACTACGCCGCTGGTCAATGTTTCGATTCCCAGGACAAACATTTGTGTGCATGAACATGTCTTTTTGTCCTGTGTCTGGGTGTAATTATCTATATAAGTATGTATTTACAAAAAAAAAGTAGTATATGTAGTATATCAGTTATCTGGTTTCCATAGTACAAGCTCTGCTTAGTTTGGGATCAGATAACCGTGTGTGAAGATGTCCCAAGATATTTATTTATTTAATTTTAACGCACTGTGCGTTAAAATTAAATATATTCTTCGTTATTTTGAAAAAATGTGTACTTAGGTACAATATTTTTTTGGTAATCTAACTGACGGACTAATTAGATTTTTTTAGTCAGCATCCCTTAGGCTGAAGGCTGAAATGGGTGCGGCAAGTCTGAAAGCAGAGTGGCGATTTTTTTTAAAGCATTTTACCGATCGAATATATTTTATTCCATAATTTTCTACGCCATTTTTGCAATTGATACTTAAATTGCCACCTTTGGCCGTAGAAAAGTTGAATAACATGACATAATAAGCGTAAAAAACCTAAAATAAATACTTTTTTAAATTTCTTATGTAATAATTTTGAATGTTGTTTTAATCATAAATACTCTGCCATGTTCGGGACTAGATTCACGTATGAAATGGATCAGGATCATACCAGTGAAATCAACAGTAAGCGCCAGTAGAGCGTTGTTGGGTCTGCTCGGGGGCCCATCAGCGATGGCAGCTCTAGCTAGATCCACCAAGTTATCAGATGTTGCCAGGAGCGTTATATTCACAGCTGCTAAGGCATTCTGTTAAAATATTTATAATCTATACAAATAAATAAAACTGAAGTAGGTACCTATCTATGGAGGAACAAGGTGGATGATTCCTCCATTGAAAAGGGAAGATCTTCCGGCAGGTTGGGTCATCGTGTCTGGGGACCGCCCTCCAACTATCGCTACAACGAATGCGCGAACAAACTTCACAAGCGCGATGTAGGTTTGCATGTAGATAGTGTTAATATATTGCAGCGCCATCTATCCATTGGTGTCTGAACTATGTAGCTGACAGTGGTCGCTACATACATATTTGTAATGTCAAATTATCTGGCACTACAAAGTACTCTACCACCGTTCTATGGTTTCCTCACGATGTTTTCCTTCACCGAAAACTCATGCTCATTTTCGACCTTCGTCTCGGCATTAGAAGTCACTACCACTGAGATATCCTCGCCATCGTTTTGGAAATGTTCAGATACCTACTAATGCGATAAATAGGTAGGTATATCAAGCTCGGGCCCGATTGATGGTGGCCGTAGTTTTGAAACCTGTAATTCTGTGATTATTACTTACTTGCAACGGTGTCCATTCAGACCTCGTGTATGTGGTAGGGTCGACCCCCACCACAGAGTTAGGTGGTAGGTTCTGGACAAGCCAATTTTGCAATGACGCGTCTGTACCTTAAAGTATAAACCAAGAAGATAAAATATATGTCACAGCTTATAAATAGAGAGATTCGTCTCTCTTAGATTCTTCAAGTTACATTTGAAGGAAATACGACTACTTACTTATTATTGAAAGCGTAACTTTTTGCCACAAATATTGGAGAATTCTGTTAATAATCTCTTTTATTATTAATCAGTAAATATACTACCGTTCCTGTCGCTCACAATTAAACAACCATAGGACCAACTAAGCTGTAATTAACATAACTAAAATTAACAATTTAACGAAACCCCCGAAACTCACTAGAAAATTGATGATCATTTTCAAACGGCTGAGCGGATTTTCTTAAAACATTCTCGATTAAATCACCTTTCGAACAAAATAAACTAAATCAAAATCGGTCCATCCGTTCAGGAGCTATGAGGCCACAGACAGACAGACACGTCAAACTTATAACACCCCGTCGTTTTTGCGCTGGAGGTTAGTAAAACGTAATAAAATTAATTTCGCCTTTTTTACTATGTTTGACCACAATCTCACCGTGGTCAGTGATGAGAAGGTGGTAATCACACAAAGCCTAGATGGGAATTGGCTCTAAAGTGTAGCTATCGGAACACACCGATAGGTGACGACAGAATTTCAACTTGCGGGTAGATGGATACTACAAATGAAAGAGATTAACTACGATAACATGGCGCGCCCCTCTAAAGTTCAAAACGATTGAAATGTATTTGTAAAAGTATTTACAGACTCAGCGCATGTGTGCCTACTGATACGGCCGTCAAACAAAAATAAATCCAAGGATTTGTTGCTCGACTAGCGGCGTCATTAATCGTTCATTATTATTAGTAAGCGCTGCACTGACGTACTCTATGACAATGACACGTGCGTTGTGTTGCGCGGTCTGCTAATTATGATTACCTGACCGACCGACTAGTTGACCAACAAATCTGGTTAAGTGAGATACTGAAGACGGCCTGCTACTGAACACGAATACTTACAACTACATACAAACTCTTTCGAAAGGATGTGACAACCAACGCACATTGACACAGTAATTTGGAGTGGCGCGCCATGTTATCGTAGTTTATCTGTACCTACCCTACCACCGTGCTGCGTGTTTAATAGCCTATTAATAATAGGTTAAAATATACGCCAACCTGTCCTCATGAGATCCCAGAGCGTAGTGTCAACTTCCACATAGTACTGCGTCCAGTACCGGGCGTCCGTCCAGATGAGAGCCTGTGATGTCGTCACCAGCGCCGTGCCAGACGAGCCCCGGAGCCCCGACACCCACTCGCGGCGGGCGTCCGCCGGGGATATGTATTGCGACTAGAAGAGGGGGGAGGTTTTTTTTTTAATACTACTAAGGCAAACAAGCATACGGCCCACCTCATGGTAAGTTACCGTAGCCTATGGACGCTTGCAACACCAGGGGTATTACTCGCGCGTTGCCGACCCTGCACAAATCTGTACACACCAGTGGCGAGGCGTGAAATGATGGCGAAGGTAAGCCGTTCAAAAAACACCTGTAATTTTATTATAAGCATGATAAAAGTAGCTTTGAAATGATGAAAATGTGGGACTGGGATACTTAAAAGGTTAAGCCGATGGGAATCGGCTTGTATGGACCCTTCGCCACTGGTACACACCCTTCTTGAAGAACCCCGTGCTTGACTCTTGGGTGCACCCCGGCGGGCAGCTCATTCCACAACTTGAGCGTCCGTGGTAAGAAGCTCCTTTCGAGAGGTGCGTGAGGAGTTAGAGGAACAAGCAGGAAAAACTTCAAAATATATCCACCGTTCTGAATTCGTTCGACTGACGGTCAGCAGTAAGGTATCGCATAGCCTCCAAAGCCGGCCTTGTGGGAGGGCCCCCTGGATCCGCCACTGATGGGCCGCATTTTGAGTTCTTTTTGCGTTTTAATTTATTACATGTTTATTATTAGGTATTACGTATTTGACTTACAAATACCAATAGGTATATTGATAATAAGATATAAATTTTCCCGGATTTAAGAAGTCTGACACTCACCAATATTTTTGTATTACCAATTTAACATCTGTTATTCTGTTTTGTGTGCCAAACAAATCTTTTAAGGAGGTACATAAAAATGAATCCCTATTTCCCTTGGTCACGAGATCACGTGTGAACGGTTGAACCGATTTCCCTAATTCTTTTGTCAGGAGAATCTTCTCCTAAGTACCTACTTATGAAAAGTAGGTAGGTGGTAGTTAGGTAGGTATAGGTAGGGTTAGGTTGGTAGGTAGGAAGATGTAGGTCCCAGTTTCTTTTATTCATAGGGCAGGACAACGTCTGCGGGGCCAGCTAGTAAATAAATGAAATACTTACGTTATGAGCATCACCGGTAGGTACAATGTATGCGTCGACATTGTTCTGAGCGAGCACAGTGCGCACGGCGGAGAGACGAGCGAGGCTGTCCTGTCTGGTCAGTTCGTTCGCTGATGTCTTTGATACTAGGAAAATGTAGGGTTTTAAAAGGTGATTACTAAATTTTATACCTATACTTTTTTTTAATGCGACGATAGATCAGTGACGTTGAATGCCGAGATGAGGGTCGCGGCGCGTGTTCGAATCATGAGCTTGAGCTTTCAGTGAAGGAAAACATCGTTAGGCAACCATAGCACGCACGATGGTACTTTGTAGTACCCGCCTGGCTGGACACCACCCTCAAGTTGAAAATCTGTCGCCAAGCACCTTTCGGTGTGTTCCGACAGCTGCACTTGAGAGCCAGTTCCCTTCTAGGCTTTGTGTGCTTAACACCATCGGCCACATCATCACTGACCACGGTGAGATTGTGGTCAAACACAGGCCTACCAACCGTACACGTAGTAAAAAAAAAATTACAAAACAATAGGTTCTCTGTGGTTCAAAAATAATTAAGAATGAGAAATGAAAACACTCGCGAAGTTTTCTGGTACCACAGTTGGGTTTTTTTTATTTTTTTTATTAACAGCTTTGTTAGCAAAGATTAAATGACACTTACCAAAGACAGGTCGGTCTGGTTCCGCAGAGTCATAATATCGCATAGGTATATGCGCTCTGACAATATTCAATGTAAAACTGGAAATCAATAAAGAATTGTTTAAAAAAACCGAACAAGTGCGAGTCTGACTCCCGCACCGAGGGTTCTGTAATTTCCTATGTTACTCTAAATACCAAAGACTTCTTATAGGTTTTCCTGTAATCTATAAGTAAAGGACTATTTTCTGTATTTTTTTCCACATGTTTTGGTCCAGTATTTTCGGAGATAAGGAGGAATGGTAAATTTTCGCCTATTTTCTTAAATAACTTCAAAACTATTTATCAAAAAAGGAACCCTTTCATTTGATATATCACACAATATAGTTATGCTGGAGTTGGAGGACAGGTTTGTGGCAATCTTTTATTTTTAACTTGTAACATTATATATTCTCTTTATCTGTTGTTTTGTCACGAATAAATATTTCTTTCTTTGACAGACTGACTGATCTATCAACGGGCTGAAATTTCGCATAGGTACATAGATATTATGACGTAAGCATCGGTATAAAGGTTTTTTTTAAATTCAACCCCTAAGGGGCTAAAATATCGCGGGTAAAACCGCGGGGCGGAAAGCTAAGAAAGTTCGTACGTAGGAGGTAATCTCTAGAGTTACTGGCCCTTTTTTTTTTTGTTTTACTATGTATAGGCCTGTGTTTGACCACAATCTCACCGTGGTCAGTGATGATGTGGCCGATGATGGGAAGCACACAAAGCCTAGAAAGGAACTGGCTCTCAAGTGCAGCTGTCGGAACACACCGAAAGGTGCTTGGCGACAGATTTTCAACTTGAGGTTGGTAGCCAGCCAGGCGGGTACTACAAAGTACCCTACCACCGTGCTATGGTTTCCTCACGATGTTTTCCTTCACCGAAAGCCCAAGCTCATTGCAGGATTCGAACCCGGGACCTTCGTCTCGGTATCCGACGTCACTACCACTAAGCTATCATCGCCAAAAATCGGTCCGATTATAAACATTCTTTTCAATCGGGAACTAGTCTGAAACCGCTCCGGGCAGCTAGTAGGTAGATAAATAAATAATTACTTACAAAATACATGATAAAAGGAACACTCCACTTCTGAACGCCATCATGTTTGCCTAAATATTTCGTAATCTTAGTGTTGTCGTAGCATCGATTAGCGTTATCAATACCAATGGATTATATTGATAAAGTATTACCGCAGATCGTAAAAACAAGGAGGCTGAGGAGGAAAATTTATGTCCGCAGCGCGTTTTTATGTTGACATGCTCACAAATGTTTGTCCTGGATGGAAATCGAACCCATGACCAGCGGCGTGATAGGTGGTGTCTTAACCAACTGCGCCAGCTGGCTTGTGAGATTTAAAGTATCCTATATATTATTCCAGGGTATGATCTATAGATGTGCCAAGTTTTATCCAAATCTGTTCCTAGTTTTTATGTGAAAGAGTAACAAATGTAAAAAGAAAGAGTAAAAAGGCCCCGACTGAAAACCAGCTGGGGTTATTTAACCAAAATTAATCTTAGCACAATGCTGAGTGGGGATCGATTCCGGGCATCACGCAACATTACATTATTGTTTTGTTGTATTGTATACTAGCTGGGGGGTTAAAACGGCCGCTCGAGAAATATTGCTATGCAATTCATATCTCGAATTTACAGCTGATTATGGTGTAATTTTTCTAAATTGTAAATTAATTGATTAAAATGATTTGCATTTTCACCAAAAAATATTTTTAAAAACATTTGGCTCTGCTGTAAATTCGAGATATGAATTGCATAGCAATATTGCTCGAGCGGCCTTTTTAACCCCCCTGTTCCCCGCGGTTTCACTCGCGTTCCCGAGATAAAAAGTAGCCTATAACCTTCGGGGATAATGTAGCTTCCTATTAGTGAAAAAAAGGAAAAAATTCAAATGGGACTAGTAACTCTGGAGATTAGCGCGTTCAAACAAACTCTTCAGTTTATTATTCTCTTTCTCTTTTGTGTTTATGATCTGAGAGTACGAGGGAGTAGGTACTTCGAACTAAATACACTGATAAGTAAGATTTTAAGCATTTGGTTTATAGACTCGTTAATATTTTATTAGACAATGATATTTCCAAGGATAAACACTCCACGAATCCACTGAGATAACATTCAAGCAAATTGTAGTAGGTATTGTTCAGGTCCTACATTTATAGGTACCTACATATTTCAGGTATCTTTATTGAGAACAATTTAACATCCTACTAAAATTTTAAATGCGAAAGTTTGTATGTATGTATGGATGGATGGATGTTTGTTATTCTTTCACGCAATAACTAATGAACGGATTTAGATGAAATTTGGAACTCAGATAGTTTATAACCTGGATTAACACATAGGATACTTTTTATCCCGGGAAAACAAAAGATCCCTCGGGAACGCGGGTGAAACCGCGGGACGGAAGCTTCGAGTAGGTCCGAGAATTCTATGTTCGTATGTAGGAGGTAATCTCCAGAGTCACTGGTCCGTTTCAAAAAAATCTTTCACTAACAGGAAGCTACATTATCCGAGTGCTATAGCCTACTTTTCATCCCAGGAAAGCGAGTGAAACTGCGGGAAATAGTATGCAAATAAAGTTGATGTATATCCATGGACCACATTTCAGTGCATTCATCATGTCAGCCGAAAGACGTCTACTGCTGGACAAAGGCCTCCCCCGTAGATCTCCACGATGGCCGGTGTTGCGCTACCCGCATCCTGCGGTTTCCTGCGACCCTCACAAGATCGTCGGTCCACCTTGTGGGGGACACACACAAGGTGGACAGACATTTAACAGTTTGGTTTACAGTTTACTTTCAGTGCATTCACTGCTAGCTATATATAAGTAAAACAATTTTTTTTAAGACAAATACTTTATTGGTTTATATGGAGTAATTATAATTTTGTTATGTATATTTTATCCCTTTTAGATGCAGTGTACCTGAAATTAAATAAAAAAACATCTTTAAGGGGGATGCTCTAAGACAGGGGGGCTAAAACGGCCGCTCGAGCAAATTGCTAATGCAATTCATTTCTGGAATTTACAGCAGATTATGGTGTAATTTGTCTAAATTGGAAATTAATTGGCTAAAATGATTTACATTTTCACCAAAAAATCTGTTGTAAATTCGAGATATGAATTGCGTAGCAATATCGCTCGTTTGGCCTTTTTACGGCCGCAGTGATAGATCGTAAGATTATCAACATGTTATTTGCGATATTTACTGATTAATACCAAAAAACATCATCAACATGTACTTTATGACAATCCTGGCAGACGTGCGACAGCCTAAGTACTTACAGCGGCATCAAACGCGTTTCCACACTGGTAGATAGTTACACTGTGACCATAATATACTTTAAATCTCTGATGAATCTGTCTGGGAGAGTTAAAAAACGAAAATTTACTTACTCATCCCCTGGTAATGTGGGCACATTCCTTCTGCAGCCACTCCAGGTCTCCAGTCAAGCTGCGCCGCTGCAGGATGGGTCCCAAGGTGTCCAGTACGCGTTGATGATACGAGTTGATGTAGGATAACTGTATAGAAAGCCATAATTGTCGTGGGTTCGATTCCCACCCAGGACAAACATTTATGTGCATGAACATGTCTGTTTGTCCTGAGTCTGGTGTAATTATCTATAATAAGCATGTATGTACAAAAAAAAGTAGTATATGTAGTATATCAGTTGTCTGGTTTCCATAGTACAAGCTCTGCTTAGTTTGGGATCAGATAACCCAGAAAATGTCCCAGGATATGTATATAATTACCAACTACCGTCACAATTTTACCATTCTGGGTAATAATAATATATTTTTTTGCTATTTTAAAAGCTCATTCATATAAGAAGCAGTAGGAAAAGAAAATCGGTAAACTATAAAAATAACCAATATATAAGCCATCAAAGATTTATTTCTATCTCTTTCTAGCAAAACAGAATTTAGCATGGAGTTTATATAAACACTATAAATGCCAAAAGGCCATCATAGTATTATGACGTCACATCGTATGTCCGATCTCTCTGTCTAATCGCTGTCTAATTAGTAGTTTAAAATGCTTATATCTTCCGTGTTTCTTGGCCGATTTAAATTTCACTTTTTGACACCTTTTTTACGGTATTTTCATATTTTGTTAAGAAATTCAATTGTAGGTGAAAGACAATGAGTTTTTTTTTTATTTAGGCGCGACGCTCAACGTAGTCTGTTTTGCTGTCCCGTTTTCCGACGCATCTGTGGATAACTGTTAATTTAATTAAAGTTAGTTACCTCGAAATCATCCAGCATGGCTACTTCGATGCACCGGCGTTGGTTCGGCACGAGAGTCAGCGTGTTGAAGCCGAGTACCCCGCGCCCATCGTAGTTCCCAATTAGGGTTTTTGCCTGGAGTCAATTCATATTATTAACTCATTGCAATTACTTGCTTTCCGCCCCTATCTTAGCCCCCTTACGGCTTCCAGGGGGCTTAAAACGGCCGCTCGAGCAATATTGCTATGCAATTCATATCTCGAATTTACAGCAGAGCCAAATGTTTTTTTTAATATTTTTTGGTAAAAATACAAATCATTTTAATCAATTAATTTACAATTTGAACAAATTACACCATAATCTGCTGTAAATTCGAGATATGAATTGCAAAGCAATATTGCTCGAGCGGCCGTTTTAGCCCCCCTGGCGCACTTAACAAGATGAAAAGACGGCAGACGATTTAAAAATTTATCAATTGAATTTAATAGTTTTAAGTCCTACTAATATTATAAATGCGAAAGTTTGTGAGTATGTTTGTATGTTTGTTGCTCTTTCACGTAAAAACTAAACGGATTTGGAAGAAACATGGCACATAGATAGATCTCAACATGGAATAACATATAGGCTACTTTTACACCTAAGGGAAACATAAGGTACCTCGGGAACGCGGGTGAAACCGCGGGGGGCAGCTAGTATACTATATTTTACCCAGCGTGGTCTTCAATGCTCTAGAAAAAATGCATGGAATGGAAAAAAATGATTTTTTATTCCTTTTGATGCAATGAAGTATAGATTCTTAAAAAAAAAGTATTTGAACAAGGGTCTTCTTACCCTGGGATGGTCGGAGTCTTTGGTGACAGCGATGGTTTCCACCAGATCCTCGTGACGTATACCGTATTCACCTACTTTATAGAAGCCAGGCTCTGAAACAATCGCAGATGTTTTCGCTGACTTCAAAACTGTCAGATTAGAGTCAGTCCTACATCTATATTTCAAAACTGTCAGATTAGAGTCAGTCCTATATCTATATTTCAAAACTGTCAGATTAGAGTCAGTCCTACATCTATATTTTTAACTCAAGAACGGCTAGTAGCTTAGAACCAGGAGAAGGACATAGGATAGGTAGAGATAGGTAGAGGCAGGTAGGGGTAGGTAGTTAGGTAGGGGTAGGTAGGTAGGGGCAGGTAGAGGTAGGTAGGAGTAGGTAGGGGTAGTTAGGGGTTGGTAGAGGTAGGTAGGAGTATGTAGGGGTAGTTAGGAGTAGGTAGGGGTAGTTAGGGGTTGGTAGAGGTAGGTAGGAGTAGGTAGGAGTAGGTAGGGGTAGTTAGGGGTAGTTAGGGGTTGGTAGGAGTAGGTAGGGGTAGTTAGGGGTTGGTAGAGGTAGGTAGGAGTAGGTAGGGGTAGGTAGAGGTAGGTAGGGATAGGTAGGTAGGTCCCAGTTTTATTTTTGTTCTCAGGGCAGGACAACGGCTGCCGGGTCAGCTAGTTGTTATTATTTTATACTTTTTTGTGTTATTGTATTACTCTTTTTGTGCTACTCTTTTTGTATATGTCACCGGAAATGTATGAAATATAGGAATTGTATACAATTCCTGTGTATTTCCCCTAGGAAATTATAATTCAATAATGATACTTGGAAATATATAGAAACTATTGAAAAAAGTAGGTTGGGGTTATGTTTTTTATTTTGCATAGAATAGCAAGTAATCGCACAAAAGTACCTTTCACTTACAACCCCCCAAATACCGCTATCCTTACAAATATACCGAATGTAGTACTCCGATAGATATTTAGGAAATGTATGGATTTCCTAGGAAATGTATACAATGACGGACTAGATACTTTTCCGTTAACATATACATATATAAATTTTTAGTTCTTTGCCATTTCCATAAACAGATCCTGAAACTTGGTGACAATGGGACCACATCAGGAATACAAACTTTCGAAAAAAAAAATGGTTTTGACCAGTGTAATTTTAATTGTAGTAATCTACACTAAAGCACTGTTCCACTGACCATTGCTCAAGATCTGGCGGGGCCCTAGGCCGGGGTCGTGCGGGTAGGGCCTCCAGGAGACGCCGGCGGGCCCCTCGTGCACGTTGAGGAAGTGCCCCACGCCGTGCCCCGTGCCGTGCGCGTAGTCGAGCCCCACCTCCCACAGCGATCGACGCGCAAAGCTGTCTAACACGTTACCCTGACACCAAATTGGATACAATAATAAATCGCATTTCTTAACAAAATATGAAAATACCGTAAAAAAGATATCAAAAAAATGAAAAGAGATAAATCTTTGATGGCTTATTTCTTGTTTTTTTTTTTTAATATTTTTAGTAACCATATAAAAATCTACAATATTATGAGAGCCTTCACGGAAGCCTCGTGGGCTTATCTCATCTGCGTTATCTTATTTGTATGGATATTCGGACTATATTTTTTCCTACTAATTCATAAATTAATGAGCGAAACAAAACATGCTTTTATCCTATGTAAACACCAGATGTAAAAAAATTACCTATAATATTTCACATCACGCGGATTGCGTCTCAAACTGGATGCGGAAACCTATTAAAAGTACTAGCAGTAGTCCACTAACCTTAGATTTATTAACCTTATTTTATTTTCAAATATTGTAATTTTGATTTTTTTTTACGCTATTTGTGTCGGATAGCATGCAGAAATTAAAATATTTTTCTTTCCCTCTTTCTAAAGCTATAAAGTTACCTACCTTTACTCCCTTAGGGAACAAAGCGCTGCCAATGGACATCTGTCCCTTGAGAACTCGTGTGAAGGCGTCGCGTTGTTCCGCCGACGGAACACTCATGTGTCTCGTACGAGTTATGTCCGTTGTACCATCTCTACGTAGAAAAATTAAATAAATATCCCGGGACCTTCTTCAAAAATAGCCTGGTTTGATCCCAAATTAAGCAGAGCTTGTACTACGAAAATTAACAAAAAGAAGACTGCCTTTAACAAAAAGACTGCCTTTTACAAAAAGACTGCCTTTTACAAATATATTGCTTTTTTACAAAAATACTGCCTGTTACACTATTATTTATAAGTCTTATTTAATGAAATGAAATATTATTTATTCAAATAGACCTTCACAGGCACTTATGAATAGTCAGACTCTAATGCACGGTTCGGAAGGTAGCTTTTGCTGAGAAGAGCCGGCAATAAACTCAGCAATTACTCTTTTCAAAAAACTTTTAAACTTCATAATTTAGGTACATAAAATATATCCTGCAAAAGCGAGCGCTACACCCAAGCCTTTTTGTCATTTAAATATTCGTTAATATTATAATAAGCCTTTTTTACTAAAACGGTCTTAATATGTTCCTTAAATTTATGTGAAGGCAAATTTAAAAGTGAAAGAGGTATCATATTATAAAAGCGTGTACACAGACCTAAAAACGAACCATGCACTTTTTGGAGTCTATAAGCAGAATTTACAAGTTTATGCTTATTTCTAGTATTGATACAATGCACGTCGCTTTTTTTTACAAAAAGACCAATATTTTTATGAACAAATAATATGTTTGCATAAACATACTGTGACGCTACAGTGAGGATACCGATTTGTTTAAATTTATCCCTTAGGGAAGCCCGAGAATTCAAATTGTAAATAGCTCGCACTGCTCTTTTCTGTAAAATAAAAATAGTTTCTATGTCAGCTGCCTTACCCCACAGTAAAATACCATAGGACATAATACTATGAAAATAGCTAAAATAAACTAATCGAGCTGTATCTACATCTGTTAGCTGCCTAATTTTTCTAACTGCATAAGCAGCTGAACTGAGCTTCCCCGCAAGACATGATATATGGGTGCCCCATTGAAGTTTTGAGTCTAAAGTAATCCCTAAGAATATTGCTGACTCAACAAGACCTAGAGACTCATTATTTATCATTAAGTTACAGTCAACATTTTTTACATTGGGTAGTGCAAATTTAATACATTTAGTTTTCTTAGCATTTAAAACTAGATTATTTACAGTAAACCAGTTTAACACCTGGGCTAATGCACCATTTACATCGTCAAAATTAGATTTCTGTCTATCAACACTAAAAATCAGTGAGGTATCATCAGCAAACAGTACAATTCCACAGGTATTTTTAACATAAAAAGGAAGGTCATTTATATAAATTAAAAATAGGAAAGGACCTAAAATAGATCCTTGCGGCACACCCATATGCACAGGAGAACCAGATGATTTGACTCTATTAACATCAACACTTTGAGTTCTATTCCCAATATAGGATATCATCAGATCAAGTGCTGCACCCTTAACTCCATAATAATTCAGTTTACGTATGAGCGTCCGGTGATCAACGCAATCAAAAGCTTTAGATAAATCACAGAAGACTCCAATAACATTCTGTGACTTTTCCCAAGCGCTAAAAATATTTCTCAAAAGTGCTACCCCGGCATCAATGGTTGAACGACCTTTTGTAAACCCATACTGCTCATTATGTAAAAGTTTATTCAAATTAAAGTGAGCAAGTAATTGCGTTAAGATGATCTTTTCAAATACTTTGCTCAGAGCTGGCAAAATGGAAACTGGCCTATAATTAGTAGGATCACTAGGGTCACCTGCTTTGAATAAAGGAATGACTTTGCTATGTTTCATTAAATCTGGAAATTGTCCACTATCTACACATTTATTAAAAATTAAAGCTAAATGGGGAGCAATCTTGTCTATGATACCTTGCAAAACAGTTACGGATATATCCCATAAATCACCTGTGCGTTTAACTTTCAAGCTTTTAAATGTTTTGACTATGTCGTAAGGTGTAATATGTCTAAAATTGAATAGTTCACAGCACTCTGAGACATTGGTTTTCAATATTAATTCAGCATCTATCGGTGAGGAATTTAAGGAGCTGGTTGTATGCACCGGTATGTTAGAAAAGAATAAATTAAACGCTTGTGCAATATTATTATCTTCAGAAATAATACTATCATTAATATTTAACTCAATACGTTTACTATTGTTACGAGATTTTCCCCTTTCAGCGTTGATAATATTCCAAGTAGTTTTAATTTTATTATTTGACTGACTAATTTTATTTCTCAAGTATATGGACTTAGCAGAAGCACAAGCTTTCTTAAAAGTTTTAGAATATTTTTTAACATATTCAAGAAAATCGATATTTTGGTTATACTTTTTCATGCCATACAGCTCATACAACTTAGCTCTACTTTTATAAATACCGACAGTTGCCCAGTCATTAAACTTAATATTATTATTTTCATTAAAAGTTCTAAGTTTGAAAACTTTATCAAATTCTTTCTTTATAAACTTAAAGAGATTGCTGTAAAGATTATCTGGTTCGTCCTGTGCCATGTTTAGAGAGACAATATTACGATTTACATTATCATTGAAGCGAGCCATACGATTTGATGTTATAGGCCTACAAGTTATTTTATGCGGAATAACATTTGTTTCATTTAAAAGACTGACTTTCTGACCACAATGATCCGAAGTCAGCTCAGTTATAATAGATTTTTCAAGTACCTCACATCTGCAGAACACATTATCTAGACAAGTGGCAGAAGTTTCTGTGATTCTAGTTGGCTCACAGAATAAATTATTGAGATTAAATGATTTGAACAAATTAAGTAATCTTAGCTTTGTAGGTGAATCTACTAACAAATTAACATTAAAGTCACCACATACTATAACATTTTTATTACTGGTTTGAGCTTTCTTTAAAACATCTTCTACAACTGATTCAAACATATTATAGTCACCTAAATGGATTAACGGAATGGATTTCATAGATAGATCATAACCGGAAATAACATATAGGCTACTTTTTATCCTAGGATAACATAAAATACCTCGGGAACGCGGGTGAAACCGCGGGGCGGAGGCTTGTTCTGTACTAAGACGGACTTATCATGTTCCTTAAATTTTCAAGGCAAGAGAATCTTATTATAAAAGCGCGTAAAAGTTAATTTTACATACTTATATTGTCCGCCAGAGTCTAACAAGAACATTTCTCCTTTCTCGATAACTTTTTGTGGCCCCTCCCGCGATGGACCATAGTGTATGATGGCCCCGTTGGGCCCGGCACCAGCTATGGTCTCGAACGAGGGCCCCATGAAATCTGTCTCGTCTCTGTGGACAAGAAGGGTAGCTTACCATCCTGCTATAATATTATAAATGCCAAAGTTTGTGAGTATGGATATATGGATGGATGTTTGTTACTCTTTCACGCAAAAACTACTGAACGGACTTGGATGAAATTTGGAACGCAGATAGTTTATAACCTGAATTAATACATAGGATACTTTTTATCCCGGGAAAACATAAGATCCTCGGGAAAGCTAGTTATTTATAAAAACGGAAAAAAAAACATGTCTGTTGTATGGGATACACTTAAATATTTGTTATACTCGAGGATTTTTTTTATATATAGTTTGTATATTTGTTGTAAATAACTGTAAATATTGTATATTCAAGACACTTAAAAAAAAAAAAAAAAAGTAAAGAATGAAAAGTAACGTCTCAAAAAATATTTGTTTTATTTAAATTTAATGATTTATTTTTAAAGTGAATATACAACTAAATACCTATTCTGTGAATATTTCAAGCGTCTACCTGTTGCCGTTATCAATATCGAGCAAAGAAATCACGTTTGTTGTATGGGAGCCCCCTTAAATATTTATTTTATTCTGTTTTTTTAGTATCTGTTGTTATAGCGCGGCGGCAACAGAAACACATCATCTGTGAAAATTTCAACTGTCTAACGATCATGAGAAACAGCCTGGTGATAGACGGACAAACAGACAAAGGAGTCTTAGTAATAGGTCCCCGTTTTACCCTTTGGGTACGGAACCCTAAAAATCATACATACTTGAAACCGGATTTTTTTTCGGGTAATCCAGTAAGAAAATACGACTAACTTGCGAAATTCTAGCAGCTTGTCAGCGGCCTGTATCTCGGTGATGTTGGCACCACTGTCCACCTGACAGTGCAGCCAATTGAAGAATCTAACCACCGCTATACCGTCCCGGATGTGACACTGCCGGAACCCCTACAACAATACAAATAAAAAACAAATAAAACTGGACAAGGGCGAGTCTATCTCAAGCACCGAGGTTTCCGGAATTTCCTATGGTACTTCTTATAGGTTTTCCTGTAATCTATATTTAAAGAACTATCATCTGTATTTTTTTCAAAATGTTTGGCCCAGTATTTTCGGAAATTAGGGTGGTGGGTCAAGCTTCGCCTATTTTCTTAAATAACTTGAAAACGATTTATCTTAAAATTATAAAAAAAAAATTTGATCCTCACAACGAGCCCTTTCATTTCATATGACACATAATGATTGTCCGGTAACGTTGGTGCAGCCATCAGAGGCTACCAACATTAAAAACAAAACTTTTTTTTCTAATTTACCCCCAAAATTAGCCCCCATGTTTGAAATTCATTTATTTACGTAACACGTCCATGTTTGGGTCACCGCCTTACATATGTGTACCAAGTTTCAACTCAATTCAGTCCAGTATTTTCGGACAGACAGACGGACAGATGCAGAGTGATCCTATAAGGGTTAATTTTTTTTAGTGTAGTTAAAATCCAAACCGCATAACTAAGTTTGTTTGAATTTTGATGATTTTGAAAACACTGTGCTGGTTAGAAACATGATGTTATTTATTAGTTCGTCATGACGTATAGGTGGCTCAACACATTTTATCAGTTATACAGTCCCCAGTTATACAGTCCCCAGTTATACAGTCCCCAGTTATACAGTCCCCAGTTATACAGTCCCCAGTTATACAGTCCCCAGTTATACTATACATATTTTTTAAAGGAACTCCAGTAAAAATAATCCGGTAAGGTATACGTACCTCCAATTCTACTTCATTCTTGACCAGCTTGGCTAGAGCCACTGGGGATACTTCAGATGTCAAGGGAAGCGGTTTTTTTATCACCTCACACTATGAAGAAAAATAAAAAGATTAAATTCAAACTTAAAATTTATTAAACAGGCCCTAAATAAGGCACTTATGAATGTCGATAGTTATAATTTTTACAATAGACTCTACTACCAGTTCTACATAAACTTAAACTGAGAAGACTTCGGCAACAAACTCAGCAAGGCTTCTTTATTTTGGTTTTCTTTCAAACACAGGCCGTTTGACCACAATCTCCCCGTGGTCAGTGATGAAGTGACCGATGGTAGTAAGCATACAAAGTCTAGAAGGGAACTGGCTCTCAAATGCAGCTGTCGGAACACACCGGAAGGTGCTTGGAGACAGATTTTCAACTAGAGGGTGGTAACAGCCAACCTTGCTATGGTTTCCTCACAATGTTTTCCTTCACATAAAGCTCAAGCTCATTGTAGGATTCGAACCCGCGACCTTCGTCTCGGCATTCGACGTCACAACCACTGCTATCATCGCCTTAACTGACAATATTTGAAGAATTTTGAAAGACTCAGAATTCAAATCCGTGGTGGTGGCCCTCCCATAAAGTGCCACACCACTTTGACTTCTCCACTTACCCCAGCAGCAGCTCTATGGATAGCTTCACAAGCGTCGCTAGGTAGCCATACTGAATGCTTCCCATCACCACTTTCGGACAGCTCCTTCTATTATTGAAAAAAAAAAAATATCACCGTTGCCGATTCTGTTGTTTACGAACTTAACTAATATTAGTCAGGTCACCTCTCTTTCATGTTAACCTTATTGAAATAAATAAATATCCTCGGACAAATAAATATCCTCGGACATTCTTCACACACGGTTATCTGATCCCAAACTAAGCAGAGCTTGTACTATGGACAACCAGATAACTGATATACTACATATACTACTTTTTATTTTGTAAATACATACTTATATAGATAATTACACCCAGACTCAGGACAAACAGACATGTTCATGCACACAAATGTTTGTCCTGGATGGGAATCGAACCCATGACCAGCGGCGTGATAGGTGGTGTCTTAACCAACTGCGCCAACTGGCTTGTCGCAGTGTCGCAGTGAAAAAAGATAGAACATTTTTAATGCTGTCAGTTTAGTCCATACCGTCGTAATGTACGAGTAAATAGTCGTGACCAATAAAGATGGCGCTTAAATTCACGTTGAAATAAGTGATCGGACTAAACTGACAGACTAAAATATCTTGCATCCCTTTCTTATATTTCTTATTAGAAGGTGATATAGTGAGATTAAATTTGTTTAGTTCGTAAACAACAGAATCGCCACCACTATATGACTAAAACCAAAATCTGCACTAATATTATAAACAGGTAAATTATGATTATTTATGATTATATATATTATTATATATTCGCGCAACATTACCATTTACAGATAATATGACAACTCAATAAAAACCGGCCAAGTGCGAGTCGGACTTGTGCACGAAGGGTTCCGTACCATCTATATAAAAATCAATGCCACTTTTCGTTGTAATTTTGACTGATTTGGCTGAAAATTGGTGGGGAGGTAGCTTAGAACCAGGAGAAGGTCTTAGGATAGGTAGGGGTAGGTTGGGGTAGGTAGGTAAGGTAGGTAGAGGCAGATAGAGGTAGGTAGGAGCAGGTAGGGGTAGGTAGGGGTAGGTAGAGGTAGGTAGGGATAGGTAGCGGTAGGTCCCAGTTTTATTTTTGTTCTCAGGGCAGGACAACATCTGCAGGGTCAGCTAGTTATCCATAAAAACCCTCTTAAATATTTATTTCATTCTGTTTTTTTGGTATTTGTTGTTATAGCGGAATAATTTTATAATTTGTTGTTACACAGAAATACATCATTCGTGAAAATTTCAACTGTCTAACTATCACTATCACGGTTCATGAGATACAGCTTGTTGACAGATGGACAGACAGACAGACAGCGGAGTCTTAGTAATAGGGTCCCGTTTTACCCTTTGCGTACGGAACCCTAAAACGACCAAGTTGAACTTACAGCCATATAGCTTGGTGACAAACAGACAAACGAACAGACAGACAGCGGAAACGACCAAGTTAAACTTACAGCCATATTCTGCATATGTCCAACGACATCGGAGTAAGGGTACATCTCCACATTGCCGACTCCCTCGCCGTTCAGATGTTCAATCACTTGTTGCGACAGCTTACCATCACCCCAGAACAGCTTTACTGATGATTGGGTGATGATCAGGTACGAGAAGAACACCGGATTGTATTCTATGTCTGTGCCGCGGAGGTTTAGTGTATCTGTGATGGAAATAATTTACTTATAAAATAAAACTGGACAAGGGCGAGTCTGACTCGCACACCGAGGGTTCCTATGGTACTTTATATAGACTTCTTATAGGTTTTCTGGTAAAAAAGTTTAAGAACAATCATCTGTATTTTTTTTTTAATTTGGCCCAATATTTTCGGAAATAAGGGAGAGGGGGGGGACGAATGGGTGAAATTTCGCCTATTTTCTTAAATAACTTTAAAATCGATTTATATTAAAATTATAACTAAAATTATTTTTTTGATTGTATGGTATTTTGTATTATGTTAATGTTCTATTGTATGTGCCTGGAAATGCAGAATTTGGAATGCTCGATAATTCAATTTTTTATTTTTACACCTTTGTAACCCAAATTCATGCAAATAAATTTATTATTAATACAAAAAAACATATTTAAGATCCTCACAAAAAGCCCTTTCATTGATATGTCACACAATATAGTTTGCAAAACTTTTTTTTTAATTTTCTCTATTTTACCCTTATTTTACCCACCAAAAGTAGCCCCCATGTTTGAAATTCATTTATTTACGTTACACGTCCATGTTTGGGTCACCGACTTGCATATGTGTACCAAGTTTCAACTCGATCCAGTCCAGTATTTTCGGACAGACAGACAGTCGCACGAGTGATCCTATAAGGGTTCCGTTTTTTTTTCATTCTAGTTCCGGAGCCCTAAAAAGAGTAAAACCTCCTTCAAAGCCAATAAAATTAATATGGGACGTTGGAACTATACCAAACTCAAAGCAAAAAAAAAAAATGTTAATGTTAACAATTTTGGGGGTCGCAAAATACTATCCGCTTTAAATAGCCACTTACATGCAACCTCATCAAGAGCAGTAATAACAAGGTACGCGGCCTTCTTCTCAGCCATCTTCTCGCGCAGTTCTCTTATCTTCTCGCCAGCATATTTACCTGATAAAACAATAATATTTAATACCCGTGATAGGTGAATTTTAACCAGTCAGGCGGCGCTGACAAATAAAAAAAAGGAAAATCTAAGAAAGTCGTGAAAAGCAGCTCTTTTGCAGGCGAATCTTTTCTTTATTGACTTTAAAAACGTTATTAATATAATTCTTATATTTTCCTGTCAAGGTTGAAATTTAAATAACATTTAAAAATAATAAAAGCGTAACGGAAACTACTTGTTATAAACAAAAGCCATATGCCAACAAAATTGTTGGGCCAAATATACGGAAAGCGACGCCAGACAGGTTAAGCAACCATGTTAATGACCCATCATTATTATACTACACTATTTACGTTATAGCTTGGTGCTGGTGGCAGTAGCCAGAGAGATATCAAAATTAACCATATGACATTAAAATAACGCTCATCTTTCTATCTCTCGACTGACTGACTAATCTATCAACGCACAGCTCAAACCACTGGACGGATCGGGCTGAAATTTGGCATAGTTTTTTTTTTACAACCTACATCGCGAATTTGTTCGCGCATTCGCAAATATACAGGATTCCAACATCAACAGTTGGAGGGCGGTCCCCAGGCACGATGACCCAGCCTGGCGGAAGATCTTCCCTTTTCAATGGAGGAATCATCCACCTTGTGAGGTACAAATGAAGTTCTATGAATCAGTATGTAGATTAAGATAAGATGAATCTTATTGCAATGTCATATGGTTCATTTTCGTATCTTTCTGCTGGCTACTGTCACCCGCACCTAGTTTGGTTATAAAAGCCGTCATTACTCGCTGCACTCAGTGTCGGTTTACTCACCAGTGTATTTAATAGATAGCGGCATAATATCGTTGTTAGGCCTCGTGGGTGATGGATCACCCAGTTGGGTCCTCGCTTCATCGACCAGGTTCTTCGATACGGGCACTAGTTGCATGTTGGCCTTCTTCAGAGCTGTCTGTAAAGAGATTCTTTTATATATCTACCTTACTAATTCTGTCATTTTATACCTCCTTGCAAAAAAAGAGGACGTCTTAATTTCTGTTTTTTATGAACCGATTTTAATAATTCTTTTTGCGTTGGCTCTGTTTACATTACACTATTTACGTTGAAGCTGGTGCGATTGACAGTAGCCAGAGAGCTTATATCATTCCAATAAAGTTCATCGGTTTAATTCTAAGATTGTTGATGTCATATGGCTCATTTTTACTGTCACCTGCACCAAGCTATAGCGTAAATAGTGTAGTGATCATGATAATTACCAATAATGGAGTCCATTCCTCCCTGGTGATGGTGTGAGGGTCCACCCCCACCACGGATCCTTCCACCAGGTTGGTAGCTAACCATTTGTCCATAGATAGGGTATCAGGCAGAGCTGTAATTAAAAAAAACTATCCTGGGGTATTCTTCACACAGTCATCTGATCCAGGCGCGGATCCAGAGTTTGGTTTAATCTTCCAGAAAATTGATAAATAAAAAAATATTAAATTTAGGAGGAATAGCAAGTATTACTGCAATGTTTTGCCACCAGAGTGCAGCACTAGCACAAAAAGTAAACAGAGTTTTTTTAAACTCGCGCCACGTTCCCGAAGCAGTTTCTTCAGATCATCTAGTTTGAATGGTCGTAGGTAGGCCGTAGAATGCCATTATACCAAATAGTCTTCACATAATAGTGTTGAAATAACATGCGTTACGGCACGCCATGGCGTACCACCAGTAGAATACTATTCCTTGCAACACGCGGATCAAAAAGCGAAGCAAAATTAAACCTTACACCACCGTAATAAAAATTCTTAACTCATATTCGTAACTCACACTGTTTCATAAGGGTCCAGAGCGTCAAATCGGCCTCCTTCTCGAACTGAGTGTAGTACCTGCCATCGGTCCAGACCAGGGCCTGAGATGACGTCACCACCGCTGTCCCGGCTGACCCGGTGAACCCGGATAACCATTCCCGACGCGCGTCTGCTGGCGATATGTACTCCGACTGACAAACGAAATGGAACCTTGATATTCCAATTTGGGGAGGCCCTCAGCTACGTTATAAGTCACAAATAATTTAGGGGAACAAACAGGAAAAAAAAACAAAATATTGTAATATTGTATTTTCCCGGGATGAAAAGTATCCTATGTGTTAATCCAGGTTATAAACTATCTGTGTTCCAAATGTCATCCTAATACGTTCAGTAGTTTTTGAGTGAAAAAGTAACAATTATACATACATACTCACAAACTTTCGCAATATATATCAGTAGTCAATTGGGTAGTTGACAGTGTCAAAAATAAACGACCAAACACTAACCAATGCATAAAACATCTAAAAACACGTGGAAACATCAATTATGTTGTACATTTAATGCTTTTTATGATTTTTAATTACCAGTGGAACCACTAAGAGTAGATGATTTGATGCTGTTAAACTATGACGTCATAGTGTAATGTTTCATACTAAATTCCATATAAACTATCGTTTTGACATTTATTAAAAAGTAGCTGATTTGATATGTCAGTCAACTACCCTATTATAATATCAGCAGTATTATTCCGAATGCATTCGACCGTTCGGTCAGCAGTAATTATTGCACGAGCTCATCACATAGTTTCTACAAAATTCAAACGTTTAGCAGGTCACAATAAGGTTTATATTTGACTATGGTTCATCATCATATCATATCAGCCGAAAGACGGACAAAGGCCTCCACCAAGGATCTGCACGATGGCCGGTCCTGCGCTACGAACCGGAAGACGCAGCGTGGGCTGCCCCCTCCCCCACAAGGTGGACCGACGATAATAAACCTTAATTACGACACAATAAGGTTTATTTTTCTTTGATATTCCTAAATGTCTAAAGGATATTCTTAGATCCTATTTTTTGGCAGATTTTAGCCATGACGTAAAATATAAACTTACATTATGCGCATCGGCCGTTGGTACGATGTAAGCAGCCAGTGCTGTCGGCTGGCTGGCCATCAGCGCACGTAGCGCTGCCAAGCGCTGCAGCGACATTTTGTGGGAATCTGTGGATATCACGAATGTAGGAATAGACTGGATCAAGTCACTCCATGTCAAAATCAAAACTCATTTATTAAGTTTACGCCCTAACAGGTAGGTAGTCAGTGCCGGTTTTAGTTCTACCAGCACCCAGGGCGAGATGTGATAACCCCCCCCCCCCCCCCTTCTCCCGCCAACAAAAGGGATTTTAAGCCATTATAGCCATTTTATCTTTAGACTTGAGAATTTATTTATTTATTTAGAGTCGAGATAGCAGGACTCGCTCATGAGCGACCGGAAATAAAGGTGGTCCTGGCGCCCCTTTATATCTGGCGCCCTGGGCGATCGCCCTACCGCGCCCTACCCTAACGCCGGTACTACAGGTAGTATACATTAATTTCTTTGGGCCCTAATAACTGTCAACAATTACAATTTTACAATAGACTCTACCACCGCACCGGTTTCACATACACTCGAACTGAGAACACTCCGGCAAGAAACTCAGCAAGGCTTCTTTCAAAACTATACACACTTTAGGTACTTACTTGTTTTCAATAATATATTCTCAAATACATCTAAGCTTGCATACGTATCTGCTATTCTGAAAGCATACATATCTCTTTAAACATTTCTGTGAAGGAGAACATCGTGAGGAAACCATAGCACAGTGGTAGGTAGGTAGTGTCAAAAAAAACGAAAGTACCTATATATATATATATAATATAATATTATAAACGTGAAAGTTTGTATGTATGTATGTTTCTTGCTCTTTCACGCAAAAACTACTGAACGGATTTGGATGAAACATGGCACATAGATAGATCAGTCCCTGGAATTACATATAGGCTACTTTTTATCCCGGGAACGGGGGACAACTAGTTTAAAAATAAACGCGTTAGACTTAGAAACTTTCACAGGCAAATATGTAGCTAAATAAAAGGAGTAACTTACACTAATTTTATTTTAGAAAAATAATTAGTGTTTCGCGCAAAAATATTTTAATCCCGGGAACGCGGACAGACAGCTAGTACACGATATTTATCATTTTCAAGCGAAGGCCTGATTTAATAACAATATGTATGTAGGTTGGTTTCTACACGAGTACACCTACTCATTTAATAAAGGTCAAAGCCCGTGGGGTCGCGCGACCTTTGTACTCTCGGCTGACTCTCGGGTTTTAATAACATTTCTGTATTAATGTTTATAAAGCGTGTCCCCCGCAATTTCCCCCGAGTTCCCGGGATAACAAAGTCGCAAACAACAAAAGTTAAATAAAACATTTCTGCAAACTCATTAATTCAGTTTAGGCCCTGAGGGCGTACTCCGAAAAACGATACTCGATATTACGATTATCGCTGTAAAATTAGTAACCAACTATCTTCCGCCCGCGGTTTCACCCGCGTTCCCGAGGGGTCTTATGTTTTCCCGGGATAAAAAGTAGCCTATATGTTATTCCAGGGTATGATCCATCTACGTGCCAAGTTTCATCCAAATCCATTCAGTAGTTTTTACGTGAAAGAGTTACACATAAGTAACATTCATCCATACTAACAAATTTTCTTAGGATAGAATTGCAATAAACTGCCGAAAAGTAAATTTTGCTGCAATTCTATTGGTTAATATGACAACGATGATCGAACTATCGTGTATCGTTTTTCGTAGTAGGCCCTCTGGTATAAGGCCCTAAGGCTCTTATGAAGGTCGAAACTGCCTTCAAACACCGTCCTCAGGTAATTCCACATTTGACATAACTATTTTAAAATAATGTTATTATAAATAAAGCAATAAATTAATATTATTTTTAACAAACTAGATACTTACAGAAATACAATTATGACGCACGGCAACATTTTGACAAATGTAAAAAAAAAGTCGAGACCAAAAAGGATATAGGTAATCAAATCAATCACTACGTTTTACTCGAGACTAAAGTAACAAGGCGTAAATCCAGAGATTGGTCTTAGAAGAATGCCATTTTGTGTTACATATATAAGGTATTTTAGCTACTTTATTGCATTATTCTTTTATCAATTGGTGTTAGAAGAGAAAATAATACGTACGGCGCGACGAATTGGCGCCAAATTATCTATATAGAAACTGTGTCAAGACTCGTCACGTAGATATTCTGAATTCGCCTACATTATACGGGTGTCCCACTTTATAAACAAACTAGCCGTTCCCCGCGGCTTCACTCGCGTTCCCGAGATAGAAAGTATTCTATAACCTTCGGGGATAATATAGCTTCCTATTAGTGAAAGAATTTGTGTGGCACTTCCTGGCAGGGCCATCACGGATTTAAAATCAGAGTCTGTCGCTATTTTGTCCTCGAATATCAGATTTTATCGCGCCCTGGTGCAAGTTATAACACATTTGTTTTTTGTATGGTGTAGTCCCAAAGCTACGTAGCTTTTTCTATACAAAAGTTAGACTAGTTAAATATTTTTAAGAATCCTTATAAGTTTTGAAACATGCCTTTGCAACAGCTTGTTTCATCCAAGGAACGCGGGTTACAGTTACTAGTCTTAACCAATTAAAGTATACACTTTCATTTCCATACTGTATTGTGGGACGTCCTGTATACTCATTACATAAAAAAAGTATTTTATCTTCAACTTGTGTAACCTCTGTTGGGCGTCGCTGTCCGTGTGATAGGTTAATTAGATAGTCCACTTTATAGTGGACGCTGCTTTTGTTTCTGGGAATTAATTTTGAAAATTTCATGTGGAAAAACAAAATTAACTAGCTAGCTAGCCAGCTATCAGTGACCTCCGCTGTCAGATGGCCGACGCCCAACAGGTTAACAATTTAAAAATGAAGTCTTGCTTTCACATTAATTCTTATCTCAATACTAATAGAGTTAAAATTTGATAGATTGACTCGTCATCCATAAGGATGCTTTTTCAGCAATAATAGACGTCTCGGAAACAAAGTGTATAAATAAAAAACATATAATAATCCAGAATCATTTATTAATTTACTTTATACAACTTATGAATTAAAATTAGTAGGTTACTGAGCTTTGTTCACAAAAAAAATCTAATCATTTTTGACACGGCAACCCCACAGCGCATGAGGCAACAAAACATAAGTCAAAGTGACACTGACAGTTGTAAGGATAGAAAAATGGAAGGTAGATCCCGTAGATTCAATTGCCGGTGACTGAATAAGAAGGCAAGCTAAACGCCGCAAGCTGCTTACACCTGGCAAACAGTGGCTTAATGGGCCCAAAGCATAAGACTGCCCGCCCTCGTTAAACTTTTAATAGGACCGATATTTATATCTTTTCCGACTTTTTGTAGGACGTATGCGCTGCACTATTGCAATCGTTCTATTTTTCTCCTACAAAAAATCGGTTACCGATTATCGGACGTGGGTGGGCAGCCTAATAGTGCGTCTGCTATCTGCTAGACCTAGTTTTGATATATCACGCGCTGTAGCTGGATACCGTATCTTCCCCTAAGTATTTCACAAACAAACATTAAACTATTCTTTTTTATTTATTACATAATTTTCGTCATTACATAAAGTTATTTTGATATAAAGAACAATTATTGCATTTATTTACACAACATATTCTTTGGATACCAACAAAACTGATCTAACAAGAATTAAAAAACTAGAGAAACTGAAAACATAATTGCGTTCTTAAATACAAAGCGAAAAAAGTATAGGTATATAAATATTTACGCATAATTAGATTAATCACTGGTCTCCTCTGCCACACGTGTGGTGTGGCACACATACAAACTAATGCGGTGAGACCATTAGTTTCCTGAACGAAGTGTCAACGTCGTCGTCAGAATAGTATTGTAAGTAATGCGATGAATGCATTGCGCGTCATAGAACCCGACACTGTAACATCACACGTAACTCAACGATTGATCGAAGGGCAGGGCAATACTAACACGAATACTCATGTACAGTGTCCGACCGATGCTTCGGCTTCGGCCACCTGCAGCCAAAAAAAACTATCTTCGGCGGAATAATACCAAAATAGGTTAATATAAGTAGTATATAAGTTTTGGCCGAAGCCAAAGGTCTAGGAAGCCGAAATTGAACGAACTGTTACGAATGAGCGAGAGTGCGATGGATGTGGTGACACGCGTGAGGGTCACACCAATCTTGAACTGAATTTCTTCGTTTTTAAGCCTTAGACTGAAGGGTGGTGATAGCCGAATAATCGGCTTCGATTCACTGAGGAAAGGTCATGTTCAATTTTGTTAATATTCGCTGCAGCATTGAAACAATAATTAGTCTATTAACCAGACAGTTTTAAACACAACTAGAACGCTTTTAAGGTGTAATTTTTGACCAAAGAGTCGTAAGCGCCATGAAAATACGCCGTGTTTACGCCGCAACTAAGTGAAGTGCGGCCGGATGGCTTCGCTTGAACGGAACATAGTGGTTATATGTGGCGTCTTCTCTATACGTAGTAATATAACTCAATGCTTCGACCAGAAATCGATTTTCGGTCACTATGATATGCTATTCCGTTGCGGGCAACAGCGAGGCGGGGGTGGGGAGGTGTGCACCTACTTTACGTATTAATATAATAGTTATTATTATTTACCGCTGCTCCAACTAGCTATTGGTCTAAGAACAATAGCTCAATGAATTTGCAAAGATATTAACTCGAGCACGTCAACTTTGGCGTAGTATTAGTCCCTGTATTAGTAATGGAGACCGGCAATGGAGACCAATCATTAATCTAAATACCTACATACATAAATCAAGATAGAGTAGAGTAGGTAGATATAGATAGTAGAATATTCCACTAAGGTATATGCATGAACTTTTTTATCATATTTCTTAACAAAATATGAAAATATTGTAAAAAAGATGAAAAATTAAATTAAATCCATGCCAAAGTATTTTAGACAGCTATAGTCAGAGATCCAACATGGTTTGTGACGTCATATAAACTCCATGCTAAATTCTGTTTTACTAGAAAGAGATATGTCTTTTTTCTGTTTCATAATTTTCATAATAAAAGAAAATTAATGCAAAAAAAAACATGTATATTCCCTATAATGGTGTACGAGTCACATTTTGAATTAATAACAGATATTTTTTGCATTATAATGTATCAAGTATATTTTAATAAAGCCAAAAATCTCTTTGGAAATAAAAATAAAACGGACTTGACCATATTTTTCATTATTTATTTTTTTCTAATGTGTTATAAATAATTAGATGTATTCTATTATATACTTGATTACTTGCATACCCAACCTCAAAACAATTAACCTTTTGATTTTTTAATCTGTAAAATATAAATATGAAAAAAAAAATATGTTCAAGAATGCCAAAGAAATATTTACCTTATGGCTGAACAACAAGGTTTATTTGTATCATCAAACAATTATACATCTATTTAAAGATAAACCTATTTATACAGCAGTAAAGATAATTTGTCTTTAAACTTAAAATTGAAAATATTAAAGTGAACAGATTTAATTTTTATAAAAATAATTTAAGTTCTCTTTATAGACCAAAGGCCCTATGTTATTTCTTAGTTCTGCTTATGTTCAAAAAATAATAAGTAAAAAGGCATAATACACAATCCATGCCCGCACTATTGTCATACATTATTTAAAGTTTTTTTTAATCTAAAACTATTTATTAGGTCTTAAATATAATATCAGTCCATTACTATACAAACAATAGTTCTGTATTGTCACAGAATCAAATAGGTACACACACTTGATCTTATAGTGCTATTTGTCAATCTGGAAAAGAAAAAACAAATTAAAGCATTAAATAAGAAAAATGTGATGAGATTTTTTTAATCTACCACCACCTGTTCTACTCGGCAAGATCTGACACAACTTTCAGGTTTTGTAGTACATAAACAGAGCTTATGGCTTTAAAATGGTTTAATTAACCTCATGTTGATTAAAAGATCTATTCAATCTTATATTACATATTGATGGAGAAGCCAGTTGGTGCAGTTGGTTAAGACACCACCTATTGTGCCGCTGGTTGTGGGTTTGATTCCCATCCAGGACAAACATTTGTGTGCATGAACATGTCTGTTGGTCCTGAGTCTGGGTGTAATTATCTATAATAAGTATTTAGTTACAAAAAAAAAGTACCTAGTATAGGTTACCTAGTCTATCAGTTACCTAGTTTCCATGGTACAAGCTCTGCTTAGTTTGGGATCTGATAACCGTGTGTGAAGAATGTCCCAGGATATTTATTTATATAAAAATGAATCCCTATTTTCCTTGGTAACAGGATCACTGTGAACGGCTGGACCGTTTTCACAAATTCTTTTATTGTATAACTGACACAAGAATCAGGTTAACTGCTTGGCGACAGATTTTCAACATGAGGGTGGTAGCCAACCAGTTGGGAACTATAAAGTGCCCTACCACCTTGCAATCACCTCCCAAGATATCCTTAGATGCCAAATTACTTCTAAGTCCTAATATACAATTCAGAATAAAACATTTCCAAACATCAAATCTAGTACAAGGGCTCCCAAACTTCTCAGGGGCATCACAAAGCAGTATACTTATGTCACATTCTAAAGCTACATGTGGGTATCTTCTTAAACAAGGTATCCACAAAAATATTACAACATGTAAAGGGAGTTGCATTACTTAAAAAGATTGGGATACCCTGCTTTTGTAGACAGCTGCTCTCTGACCACAATCTTAGTAATGTTGATACAAATACTAAAAAATTACTAACCTCAGCATTCCATTGGTGCTATAGAATTTGAATTATCTCCGTAACCACTTAAACTTCCTTGAAACTCAATCCCGCTGATCTGGCTGTCAGCATTGAAGGCATATGAATCATTACTTGGCGCATGTGATGTCTCCAGGTTCCCATCTCCTGAGTCCGTAGCCACTGCCGCGTCGGGCTCGGCCCAGTTGATTTTAAATCTAGTCACTCGGGGCTCCGAAGCCAGGATATTACGAACGACTTTGTCAAACTGGGGCTTTGAAGGCGGGTTCTCGCGTAATTCCGGTTCACTTTCACTATATTCATTGTTTATAAAGTAACCAACTCTAACAAACTCCTGTCCTCTGTACGAACACGTTAGTAGAACTACTGTGACGCCTAGAGCGTCGTTTTCTGGTATGCGGGTAACGTCGGGCGGTGGGGCTTGAAAAACGAACATGTGACGACCCTCTGGAATCGGCCCGACGTATATTGTATCTAATACCTGGTCGTGCTCCTCCGTCTCCGCTGATCCCACGTATATCATCTTCCATTCTAAGTCTTCTTTTAGTTCTTCTATGCATTCAAAGGTCAATTCAAATTGGAAAGGATTCAGAAATGGACTAGGATTGTCCAAAACAACAACGTTGGTTATGTGCACTTTAGCCATGCTTTTTCTTTGTGTTAACTTCGTTGAACCTTGAAACCGAGATTTTAACGTTGCAAAAAGGTTTTGTAGGCAAAACACAGTGAAATAAACAGTTTTGCCGTTTTGTAACGATGGAAAAAATTGTCAGTCGGCGAAAAGTGACAAATCTTTTGGCGGTTGAAATGGTCACGTGATCAAAATAAAACGCGGTGGCAGCGCTCCCGTGGCGTAATGGAAAACTAAAATTAAAAAGTTTTAATATTTTGACAGATACGTGATACCTAAAAAGATATGAATATCTTAGTAATTACCTGTAGAAATGTTTGTCCGCAATGCACCGTAAGTAGAACTCGGCAAAAGTAAAAGATTTATCAAGACAAACTTACATTTGTACGTAAATTTCCCTTGTTTTTCGTTATTTATCGCCAACACCGAACGTCAAATAACACCATAAATAAACAGAAGAAATGTTGCCTGTGATTTTTTTTATTTTATTGTGTATGACTATTATGTGTACGTGTTCATTAATGGAAGCATAATAAATTATACCATTTATTACATACTTGTATGGTTTTTGTGGACCTTCTGAAAAAAATCACTCTATTTTAAAGTATTGATTCTATAAATTTATAATATGCCTAGTAATTTATTAATTTAATTTAATACTTCCAAAAAATAAATCGCTTTTTATAGTTAGAAATAAACAGAATCGTTAATCAGTTTACCTGAATCGGAACCGCAAATGCATATGCTGATTACTCTGGACGACTAGAGACTATGTTATATTGTCGATTTCTGAAACAGGGTATCATGTTATAAAGTATAAATAGAGAACCGAACTTGAATTGATGTCGAACCCTGCGCAGTCATGTGGCGCACGCACCGGACTACCACCGGTGGTTAGGACGCAAGTACCAAGTTTGTCATCGAACTTCCGAATATTTTTAAGGCTGGCAATTATGACTATAAACGTCAATGTCAACTCCATAAAGAAAATAAATAAATATGGCGTCGTTGCATGCCTAAAAGTCACTCGCGTATTGTGTCAAATATTTACACAGCGATATAAATCTAACTACTGCGTTTTGTTTCGCAATAAACATTACAAATACGATAACGATCGCTATAATAAAACATTATGAAGGTCGTGCGTTGAAACAAATCACAAAGTGAGAGAGAAAGGCTGATGAACAGATTTTTTATAAAGGTAATATTTACTATTTCCGTATTGGTTTACGTAAACCATAGCATTTAAATACAAAGTTTAATGAATAAACTACACGCTTTATTTGTTATTTAACGCTTTGAACATAAATTCACGAGTTAATTTCACTTTGTTTTCAAGTTAGCCTAAGTTCAGTAAACATTATAAATTATAGGTCCATAACTAAGTTCATGAGTCCATATTAGTTCACAGACATTGTTATAACCTGAGTCACAGTATGAATGTCTTCACTAATTAATGCAAGCCACAATTGTCTTACAAACATACCATATTAAACTCGGCATAAAGTTCAATGTACTTTCTTTCTTTAGCTATGTTTTTAAAACAATAATTGATTATAGTTAATGAAATGACAGAGGTAAAGTAAATATTGAAGAATTATAGATACGGAGGAAGGAAAAGTTCCATATTTTGTATGCTAGTTAGGTTCTTAACAGTTACATAAAAGTTGATTTTATTTTCAAAAATAGCTTTCCAGACTGCAGTTTCACCAGCAATTTCAAGTTGAATAATTATATTCAAATTCAAGTTGAATTTTCAAAATCCTTCCAAATACCAACATCATAAGCTATCTTTATGCCAAATTTCAGCCTGATCCATCCAGTGGTTTAAGCTGTGTGTTGCTGGTAAGTTAGTCATGTTTTCCTTATGTACTATTGACAAAGTTGAAGCATGATCACCTTAAAGGTGTATTTTGTGTGCAGTGAACAGCCGCTACCTGTGTCTCACACAATATAACCAGACAATGCGCTTGTCATAAAATAGTAGATTGTCATTGTCAGTAAATAGTCTAGACAAAAGATTTTACAAGAGACTGTTTTATTGTCAACAGTGGACAGGGCGAACTATGATTACTGGCTGCAAGCGAAAAGGTCTCAAAACTGATCATGCTTCAACTTTGTTGATGGTACATACTTAGAACTTGTTTTGCAAAAAACATTTGATTTTTGTTCAATTTTCTTGTACTATTATTATGTATTATTATTATGTAAAACTAATATTTATGATATATTACCATATCACACTGTATTTTATTTATAATAATAATAATAAATTTATTTATTCACTCTCACAATACTTAGTATAACATATTATAAGAGGGAGCATTTAAGGAAACAGATTATAAAACTTGTGAGAGACTGCTGTCTGTACTAGGAAAAACTGTACCACAGACCATTGTCAATAACAAGTGAAAAGAAAACATGACTGACAAGCCAGTTGGCGCAGTGGTTAAGACACCATGGGTTCGATTCCCATCCAGGACAAACATTTGTGTGCATGAACATGTCTGTTTGTCCTGTGTCTAGGTGTAATTATCTATATAAGTATGTATTTACAAAAAAAAAGTAGTATATCAGTTATCTGGTTTCCATAGTACAACTCTCTCTGCTTAGTTTGGGATCAAATAACTGTGTGTGAAGAATGACCCAGGATATTTATTTATTATTTAAGGTCAATAACAAGTCTAGGAAGAATATCAAAGACATGCCATTTAAAAAACCACATTCTTCTTTTCAGTACACTTAAATGTCCATATCATAAATATGTCTCAAGAAGAGGATGGTCCTGTATACTACCGTGAGATACAGAAGAATGCGTATCTTAAGAGAATACCAAATGATGAGGGCGGGAGTAAACTCAGACCACTGGGACATAAGGTAATCTATTTAAGGCAATGGTGGTGACGTCAAATGCCGAGAGGAAGGTCACAGTTTAGAATTCTACTATGAGCTTGAGCTTTCAGTAAAGGAAACGTTGTGATGAAACCATAGAATGGTGGTCGGGTACTTTGTAGTACTCGCCTGGCTGGCTATCACCCTCAAGTTGAAAATCTGTAGTCAAGCTCCTTTAGGTGTGTTCTGACAGCTACACTTGGCAGCTGGTTCTCTTCTAGGTAAATATGGTAAAATCTTATGGGTAAATAGTCATAACCAATATAGATTAGGCTTAAATTCACGTTGAAATAAGTGATCGGACTAATCTAACATGACTAAAATATCTTTCATCCCTTTCTTATATTTTTTTGTTAGAAAGATCAAGAATCAACAGAATCGGAGCCAAATTTTTTCCCTTAGTTTGACTTCCAACATGCTTCTTTGACATTTTTCTTTTACTCTTTCAGAAGCCCCCCCTCAAACCGATGTGGACTCAATTCTGTATACACAACGGTCGCACACCATTCCTGGAGCAGTACCCCGAAGCGTCGAGCCCTGCAGCGTTACGTCACTTGCCTGTATGGAGGGCGAGTCTCCGAACTGCGCGGCATGTCACCGCCAGCGTGAAGCCCCGTGCTGGGGATCAGTATGACTTCCTTGTAGACACTGACCATGGACCTGTTAGGATGCTGGCACCTGATTGGTTAGTTAATTACTGATTCTGAACTAAACTAATAATAATCACATCACATATTATCCTACTTATAATTATACTGGCTGTTCCCGGGATAAGAAGTAGCCTATAACCTTCGGGGATAATGTAGCTACCTATTAGTGAAAGAATTTTTCGAATCGGACCAGTAATTCTATAGATTAGCACGTTCAAACAAACAAACTCTTCAGCTTTATTATTAGTATAGATAGATAGATTATAATATACTAGCTGTTTCCCGGGATAAAAAGTAGCCTATATGTTATTCCAGGGTATGATCTATCAGGGTTGATATTTAGTTATCGATCTGAGCATTATGCTGAGTCAGGACCTATTCTTGACATCGCGCAACATTACATTATTGTTAGTTTTTATTTTTTTTGTACTATTTTTAATTTTCAATTTTGTAATGTTGTGTGTTGTCATGAATAAATGTTTTTTTCTTTCTTTCTTTCTTTTATCTATCTATGTGCCAAGTTTCATCCAAATCCGTTCAGTAGTTTTTGCGTGAAAGAGGTTTGTTGCTACATACATACATACAAACTTTCACGTTTCTAATGTTAGTAGGATTTGGCACCAATTCGTCGCGCCGTACTTAAGTATTATTTTCTTTTTCTAACACCTATTGATAATAAAAGAATAATGTAATAATGTAGTGCTATAGCAGTTTTGACAAGCTAGTTGGCGCAGTTGGTTAAGACACTGCCTGTAGCGCCGCAGGTCGTGGGTTCCATTCCCACCCAGGACAAACATTTGTGTGCATGAACATGTCTGTTTGTCCTGAGTCTGGGTGTAATTATCTATATAAGTATGTATTTACAAAAAAAAAGTAGTATATGTAGTATATCAGTTATCTGGTTGTCCATAGTACAAGCTCTGCTTAGTTTGGGATCAGTTAACCAAATGTGAAGAATATCCCAGGATATTCATTAATTTATAGCTTAATTTTTATCCCGGGAACGCGAGTAAAACCGGGGAACAGTTAGTGTTTAATTAAATGGTATTCTCCACCAGGGAATCAATGCAGGACTGGGTGACGACTCTACGTAATAAGCTGTCGGAGTTGCGTATAGTGGGTCGCGGGGAGAACGTGTACTGCGCCCCCCCCGCGCCCCCCACCCCGCGCGCCGCCGCCCGCGACCCCACCTCACCTCTACCCCCCACCCCGCCTGTACCGCCAGACAGGTATGGACCAAGCAAACCAAAAACTTGCCTATAATGGTGCCGATTCTGTTGTTTACGAACTTAACTAATATTAGTCAAGTCACCTCTCTTTCATGTTAACCTTATTGAAAAATATAGTTAGAACATTTTGAATGTTGTCAGTTTAGTCCATACCGTCGTAATGTACGGGTAAATAGTCGTGACCAATAAAGATCGCGCTTAAATTCACGTTGAAATGTGTGATCGGATTAAACTGACAGGACTAAAATATCTTGCATCCCTTTCTTATATTTACCATTAGAAAGAGATATAGTGAGATTAAATTTGTTTAGTTCGTAAACAACAGAATCGGTACCAATATTAACCTTTTATTATTTTTATAGCCCGACGTAAAAACGATGGGGTGTTATAAGTTTGACGTGTCTGTCTGTGCGTGTGTCCTGAACGGATGGACCGATTTCGATTTAGTTTTTTTTTGTTTGAAAAGTGTCTTAATCGAGTGCTCTTAGCTATGTTTCAAGAAAATCCGCTCAGCCGTTTTGAAATTATCACTAATTTACTGTTAGTGTCGGAGGTTTCTTAAATTTTTTAATTTTAGTTATTACGAGTGTTTAGATGGTACACGAACACACCGGATGGTACTTGGCGACAGATTTTCAACTTGAGGGTGGTAGCCAGCCAGGCGGGTACTACAAAGTACCCTACCACCATGTTATAGTTTCCTCACGATGTATTCCTTCACCGAAAGCTCAAACTTGACCTTCGTCTCGGCATTCGACGTCACTACCACTGCGCTGTCATCCTAAAATTTTCCAGAGTACCAGGAATAGAACTAGCCCCAACCCGTCCATTACAAACACAAGCCCCACCCGAAAGCCCACCCGAAGTCGAACCCGAACCCGAACAACCCACGGAAACACCCGAACACGACCAACAAGACATAGACATATCAAACTGGGAAGCAGCAAGCAACCAGCCTAGTACAAGCCAAGACTTACCCAAAACAAACTTAGCGAAAATCTGCGGTCAAAATATCTGCTTAGACGATTCGATATTCAAAAGAAATGAAGCAACGGACAGTGATGAAGAGTTCTTCGCTGAAATCGATAGGGTTCATGAATCTGTGGAGAATTTGTGTTTCGAAGAAGAGGGGTTCAAGCAGAGGGTGGTCGTTAATGATGGAGAGACATCACAGAGTGTGGAGAATAATAATGGGTAAGTAGTTTTTATATCACTACATAGTATAAAACAAAGTCGCTTCCAGTCTGTCTGTCCCTATGTATGCTTAGATCTTTAAAACTGCGCAACGGATTGTGATGCGGTTTTTTTAATAGATAGAGTGATTCAAGAGGACGGTTTATATGTATAATACATGCATATTATAGTACAGAAAAGCTGAGAAAAGCCGGGGCGGGTCGCTAGTTTATCTTTATACTAATAATAAATCTGAAGAGTTTGTTTGAACGTGCTAATCTCTGGAGTTACTGGTCCGATTCGAAACATTATTTCACTAATAGGAAACTACATTATCCCCGAAGGTGATAGGCTACTTTTTATAACGGGAACGCGTGTGACTCCCGGGAACAGCTAGTAGTCTATACATATGAATAAAATTTAAGTGTCTATTTGTAATGTCAAAATAATAGATTTTTTATAAATGCATATGTAAGTGTATAAGATACAAAAAAAAAACATTTTTGTCTGTCTTGACGGGACTTGAACTGACAAATAGCTTATGTCAGAAGGAGTGACTCAGCCTGCTTTTATTTTAGAAAAATAATAACTAATGTTAGGACTAATTTGAATATATTTTGTTTTTATTATTATAAATTGTTAAATTTGTCTTTCCAGTGATCGTCCGTCAAACATAACAGTAATACAGGTATCTAATAAAGAACCCCCGCACACTGCCATTCCGGTTCTAGGTCCGGAAACTAACGTATTCTATTTCGACTTCCCGAAACCGGAAAGCTCAAACCCGAACTTTGTCAATATTGTGAACACAGAAGTAAACGTACAAAACACTAACGAATACGGCACAGTTTTCGCCAAAAACGACACGGAATACGGACATTTGAGTCTGACAACAACTGTCAGTTTGACAGGTGACAAAACTGTCAACAATGACAGCGTATACGAGAGGTTATGCCTTGCGTCAACGTCGGCGGAGAAACCGTCCCCTTTGCCCGTGAAAAAGTTAAAAAATCAAGATAAATTAAGAAAATCTTCTCTACCCAATCTCGATTTGGTTTCAAACGAATCGAATTATGAATATTTGTTTTTGGGTAACGCAAGGAATAATGTTACTTATACTCAACCTAATACGGTACAGAATGTGAGTACGGTGTCACCGAGCCCTAGTATACAGAATTCAGTCAGTACGCCAAGTCATAGTACATCAGTGCATAGTACTACAAGCGTTCAAAGTGAACCAAACGCAAGGAATGTTCACGTGAATTCAGTGTCAGTCAATAATGACTCTAATGTGACGAGGATAGGGTCGATTGTTGAACGGTCGCATAGTCAGAATGCTTGTGATGCTTCGCCGAGGAGGAATGTTAGAAGAGTACAGAATGGTAGCCCGAAGAGGGACAATAAATCTGGTAAGAATAGTTTTTTTTATAAGATTTGTATTTGACGACAATTTTTAACCTCCGACGAAAAAATGTTATAAGATTGTACACAATCTGTGTGTCTGAAGCATTAGAGCATCTGAACGGATGAACTGATTTTGATTGTTCTTTAGGGTTCCGTACCCAAAGCGTAAAATAGGGTCCATTACTAAGACTCTGCACATATTTATTCTATAGCTCCGAAAATAAAAAATAACGAAGATACAGTGCTTTAAAAGTTCGTGTGACGTCACGTCTTAGTACACTTTTTCAGAGAGATGACGTCACAACCCCACTCCTGAACTTTGCTAAGAATTTTGTATTGATTTGATAGAATAAAAAAAATGATAACCTAACTGACGGACTAAACAGAATTAACAATTTTTTACCCACTCATCATCCCTATTCCAGAAAAACAGGAACAAGTCCAAACCAAGCCGATATGGAAGAGAGGTCTAACGGAACTGTCTCTCCTCACCAGACTGCGTGGGATAGGACTTAAGAGACAGGAAAGCCCCACCAGACAGTGTCAGGAGAGCGACACTAATAACAGGTTACCTATTTACATCTTATGCTGATTCCATTTATGGAGGAGCAAGGTATGACTCCTTTATGGCAAAGTCATAAGGCTCATTTTCATATCTCTCTGGCTACTGTCTTCCGCACTAAGCTATAATGTACTGAGAGTAGGCTGACAAGTGCGAGTCTGACTCTCGCTCCGAGGGTTCCGTAATTTCCTATGTTACTCTAAATACCATAGACTTCTTGTTTTATCTATAGATAAAGAACTAATTTCTGTATTTTTTTCAAAATTTTTAGTCCAGTTGTTTCGGAGATAATGGTGCCGATTCTGTTGTTTACGAACTTAACTAATATTAGACAAGTCACCTATCTTTCATTTTAACCTTATTGAAAAAAGATAGAACATTTTTAATGCTGTCAGTTTAATCCATGCCGACGTAATGTACGGGTAAATAGTCGTGACCAATAAAGATCGCGCTTAAATTCACGTTGAAATGTGTGATCGGATTAAACTGACAGGACTAAAATATCTTGCATCCCTTTCTTATATTTACTATTAGAAAGAGATATAGTGAGATTAAATTTATTTTAGTTCGTAAACAACAGAATCGGCACCAATGGCCAATTTTCGTCTATTCAAATGTGTAAATATTTATCTTAATTTCTTTTTCAGGAACGTGACGTCACCTGTAAACGTGGTTCACAGGTCGAGGAACGAGGCAAGAGTCGATAACACTAGAAGGAGAAGCAGCTCGCTTAGTAATGGTAAGTGGTTTTTTACCCGACTGCGGCAAAGCCAAAAAACTATCATTTATACTCATGGAAACTATACACCTTATTATTACATAAATTAAAAAAAAGATGCCTTGATGAGTTTCTTGCTGGAGTGTTCTCAGTGGTAGAGTCTATTGTAATGATTGTAACTGTTGACATTTCTTATCAGGTGTGCTTATCAGGTGTGACAAGTGCCTTATCAGGGCCTGAATAAATGAGTTTTGATTTTATGTTCTGTCAAATAATCCCCCCCTTGTTTCCAGGTCAGTCTCCCCCCGCCAGGTCGCCCCCTCACCTCCAGCCCCTCAGAACGCGACAAGCGGCCGCACTAAGGGCCGAGCAACGCCGAGGGGCGGCACTAGTCGCCACCATACCTACAAGCGACCCACCTGTCTTTGCGTATTATAATAAACAAGTTTGGTAAGTAACCCTTTATGAGATGATTGTAGGAATCGAACCCACGACCTTTGTCATGGCATTTGACGATATAATATGCTATCATCGTCTAAAAATAAGGTATGCTCCAGTGATTTGATAGTTTGAGAATCGTTTATAAGAAAAAAGTGTTCTTCAGGGTTCTATATTTGGTCCTTTACATTTTCTGTTATATATAACCAGCTTAAAAACATGCCTTTTTTGATAGCACCACTATCGGGCTATTGGGAACAAGCCTGTTTTATCTTTTAAAAAATAATTATATGTACCTCCCCCCCCTCAGGGTGGCATGGTGGGGGTCAAGCGGTGTTCGCTGCAACGGCCGGACGGGTGACAGAGTTTGCGCTCTCAGAGGAATCACGCCCAAAGATGCAACGCACGCTAAGCAACTAGTACACCACGCCAGGACTCATGCTGTAAGTTATATTCTTAAGGGTCTGGTGAAGGCTGTTCACAATTTGAATTCGAGTTGCGAACAAAAATCTTTCACACCTAAACTTTTTTCTCTTTAAATCAGAATCAAAACTCATTTATTCAGTTTAGGCCCTAATAAGGCACTTATGAATGTCAAAAGTTACAGTTTTACAATAGACTCTACTACCGGTTCGGAATACACTTTTAGGGTTCCGTACCTCAAGGGTAAAATGGGACGTTTTCTATATGTTACTAATGGGACATTTTCTATACCTTGGAGTAATATGTTGATGATTTCTTTTGTTATTAATCAGTAAATATACTACCATTCTTCTCGCAAATAACATGTTGATAACTTACGACCTATAACTGAGCTGCAATTAGCAAAAAACGTGATAAAATTGGAATTTCGCGCTCCAACCGAACGTTTCACCTTAATACATCACAAATGAAGCTAGTACATAGATAAATATGTACCCATAATACCACCCTGAGTCGCTCATAGACGCTTCAGCCACTTGAAATTGACTGACACAAATTACAGGTAGACATACTGTTTCACCGGGTGCCACTCGGCATGATATATGTAGTCAACAAACGGGATCAGGAAAGCTTAGGTAAGTCTTTTATAACATACATACTTATAACCTGTCTGGCGTCGCTGTCCGTATTTGGCCCAACAATTTTGTTGGCATATGGCTTTTGTTTATAACAAGTAGTTTCCGTTACGCTTTTATTATTTTTAAATGTTATTTAAATTTCAACCTTGACGGGAAAATATAAGAATTATAATAATGTTTTAAAGTCAATAAGGACAAGATTCGCCTGCAAAAGGGTTGCTTTTCACGACTTTCCTAGATTTTATTTGTCAGCGCCGCCAGACTGGATAATAGATAATTACACCCAGACTCAGGACAAACAGACATGTTCATGCACAAACTAAAAATCATTTATTCAGTTTAGGACCTGTTATGGCACTTATGAATGTCGATAGTTACAATTATTCTACCACCACCACCACCTCTACCACCACCACCACCACCTCTACCACACCGGTTCCACATACACTTACACTGAGAAAACTCAACACAAATGTTTGTCCTGGATGGGAATAGAACCCACGACCTGCGGCGCGATAGATGGTATCTTAACCAACTGGCCTGAAATATTTATCTAATCTATATAGGTACCAGTGGCGAAGGGTCCATACAAGCCGAATCTCATCGGCTTACCTTTTAGGAAGCCCAGTCCCACAGATTCATCATTTCAAAGTCACTTTTATCATGCTTAAAATACACTGTAATTATAAAATTACAGGTGTTTTTTGAACGGCTTACCCTCGCCATAATTTCACCCCTCGCCACTGATAGGTACTATCGACAAAGTTGAAGCATGATCACCTTAAGGGTGTATTTTGTGTGCAGTGAACAGCCGCTACCTGTGCCTCACACAATATAACCAGACAATGCGCTTGTCATAAAATAGTAGATTGTCATTGTCAGTAAATAGTCTAGACAAAAGATTTTACAAGAAATTTGTCAACAATGGACACGGAGAACTATGATTACTGGCTGCAAGCGAAAAGGTCTCAAAACTGATCATGCTTCAACTTTGTTGATGGTACCTACTAATATAATAAAGCTGAAGAGTTTGTTTGTTCGCACTCTGCTCCGTAACGGATCACCGGATTTGATTCAAACTTGACACAGATACTTCACACTTCTAAATGGGCTTATTTTGTTATGGAGGCGTCACAAAACGGACAAAAAAAACATACATACATTCTTTTTTAAGCTTAAAAATATTCAGTTACAATACAACGTTTATTTGTATATTTCTAGGTATTAAACTAGACAACGAGTGCAATGTAACAAACGTAGAGAGTGGGTCCCCGGCGGGGCGCGGAGGCCTCCCGCCTCCCGGTAAGTGGGCCCTCACCGAGGTCAACAACAGGCCTATAAATCTTGTCAAGGTACGTCTAAATATATAACTGACTGATCTATAAATAATAAATAAATATCCTGGGACATTGTTCACACACGGTTATCTGATCCCAAACTAAGCAGAGCTTGTACTATGGACAACCAGATAACTGATATACTACATACATATACTGCTTATTTTTTGTAAATACATACTTATACAGGGTGTAATCGTTAAGTGTGTCCAGGCGATTATTCCGTAACTATTATTATAACATACTAAATGTGTTTAATGTCAAATTTTTTAATACTTCTCGTTTGATTTTCAAAAAAATATTGATGGTATTTTACTGATTAGGTAACGTACTTTCGATTTTTTTATTTTTTTTTACTATATATAGGCCTGTGTTTGACCACAATCTCACCGTGCTCAGTGATGATGTGGCCGATGGTGGTAAGCACACAAAGCCTAGAAAGGAACTGGCTCTCAAGTGCAGCTGTCGGAACACACCGGAAGGTGCTTGGCGACATTGGCGACTTGATATCAGTTTAATTTTGTTTGATATCTGTAATAGTTACGGAATAATCGCCTGGGCACACTTAACGATTACATCCTGTATAGATAATCACACCCAGACAGGACAATTGATCTATCAACGCACAGTTCAAACCACTAGACGGATCGGGCTGAAACTTGGCTAAATACTAAAAAACAGAATAAAATAAATATTTAAGGGGGCTCCCATACAACAAACGTAATTTTTTTTGCCGTTTTTATAGATAATGGTACGGAACCCTTCGTGCGTGAGTCCTACTCGCTCTTAGCCGGTTTTTTTTTATTTATAATTATTTGTTCTCAGGGTGGCGAAGATGATATGAATCGATTAAGTCTCCACGGCACTGAAGTATCTCTACTTATACAGCCTGCACCGTTAGTGGCCAAGCTGCGAGCCGCGCTCAAAGGACATACCACTCTATTGGGCTATAGATAAGGTTCATATTAATAATAAATGCGTTATTAACTGACCCAGCCTGGCTGGAAAATTTTTAGACTCAAATATCACAGAAAGTATATGACAGGTGGTTTTTTCATACAATAGGGATGACTGGGTAAAAAAAAAAAAATATTGAATACGTATTTTTTATTTTATCAAATCAATACAAAAGTTCAGGAGTGGGAGCTTGTGACGTCACGGCTCTGTATAAAGTGTACTAAGACGTGACGTCACGCGAAGTTTTAACACACTGTATAATCGTAAATTTTTGTTTTTGGAACTAAAGAAAAAATATTTTTTGGTAATCTAACTGACGGACTAATTGGATTTATTTAGTCATCATTCCTATACTTTTAGTTTATTATAATTTTCCCTATCGATTGAAACTAGTTTCATTAATCCGAGTAATCGTGGTTGTTTTCAAGATGGCGGTCAGTTAAGTATGTTAAGCTCAATACAAAAACAGAAGGTTCTATAGTTTGGTTTCTATGTCAGACAAACAATTTTTTTTACGTTTCTACGATATATAACATGTAAAATGACAAAATCGAGCACTTCACATATTTACCTTATGCAGCTTTTATAAAATATTACGTCTTTTTTTAAAAAGATAAAAAACTTTACAACAATTAGTTATAAGAATTCTGCACTATTTTGTATAGAATGTAATAGGTGCGTCCATAAAATATGCCGTTTAAGCATATTGTATGGCTGTGCCATTACTCTTGTGTAAATAAATATATACACATTTTGATAAAAACATTTTTCGAACATTCATAATAAGAATTACATAGTTATTTTTTATCTTTATATATAAGTATCTCAATGTACGGTTAGTGCGAGCGTTAAAAAAACGCTAAGGGGTGACCAATTGTAAAAAATAATATGGCCAAAAGAATCGTGTTTAAAAAAAATAAGAAATATTTTATTAGACAAAATTTTATAATGGTGCTGATTCTATTGTTTATGAACTTAACTAATATTCACGTCACCTCTCTTTCATCTTAACTGTATTGAAAAAAGATAGAATATTTTTGTCCATGTCGTCGTAATGTACGGGTAAATAGTCGTGACCAATAAAGATCACGCTCGAATTCACGTTGAAATAAGTGTACGGACTAATCTGATAGGACTAAAATATCTTACATCCCTTTCTTATTAGAAAGAGATTAAATTTGTTTAGTTTGTAATCAACAGAATCGGGGCGAATAACTTATACATGTCAAGAATTAAAAAGACTAATAAATGCATATCTAAGCTTTGATATAATGTAAGACTTCCGCTGCGAAAGGGTAATAATTGAAAAATGCCTCAACGGAACGCACTCCTTTTAATTTAAATAGGTTTACATTTCCACAAACAAAGAGTTTTGTCTGTTGATCTTGGCTTGTCAAGGAAAATAAGAGAACTGAAGCTGAGATCTATAGAGCGTACTTAGACGTTGCTCAGACTTTACTTCGAGTTAAGACAAAGTTTAATCCTTCTGAGTGTATTCTAAGCAAAGCCTGAGTGCACCAAATCGACGACTTACCAAAAACTTTGCAACAAACAAAAATATACTTAAATGAGTCAAGTTTTACGGAAGTAAAGTCTAAGCAAAGTCCAAGCACTGTCTATAGATCTTAGCAATAATTCCGTTAGCACTCTTTGGGTATAGCATTTTATTTTCAAATCAAATCAAAAACAATATTGGACTAAAAAATACTGAGAGAGTTTCAACTCTTTCCGGTCGACTATTCGTTGGTAAAATACAAGTATACACTTTACTATTGCGAGGTAAACGGCGTCCGTAATGGGTCCTCTCCGTCATAATATGGCCAGTCCGTGGTAAAGGCAGCATAAATAGCTAAATATAATTTTAAGAAAAATGTATTTTTAAAGGATTTTATAACATTAATAGTCCTTATTGTATGCTTAGTGAGGCGTTAAAAAAACGCTAAAAGGTGACCAATTGTAAAAAAATATATGGCCAAAAGAATTGTGTTTAAAAAATAATAATTTTATAACATTTAATAGTCAATATGAAATATTTTACGCACAGAATTACTAAAAATACTATTAAGGCGATGATAGCTCTGTGGTATTTACGTAAATGCCGTGGGTTCGAATCCTACAATGAACTTTGAAAACATGGTGGTAAGGTTCTTTGTTGTAGTACCCGTCTAGCTGGCGACGACTCAAATTCCAAATATCGAGTCCAATATATTATTTTTCCATTCCATTTCTTTATTTTTAAAACTATTACTGGACATTTTCACTGAAAGATCTCTAAATAGAATCTGATATTTATTGATATGAATTATAAATAAAATTGTATTTATTTAGTCTTATTTTATTGGGTTCGGATTTTATATTATGCTTTGACCATAGACTAGATTATCATGGTTATAAAGGTATCTACAGACAGTTGGCGTGGTTGATACAACCATAATGCAAACCATTTGAATTTACAGTGGATTATATGCTCTTTAAGTCTTCGTGGGCAGCCGAAATGGACCTTAAAAGCATTTAGTGCCCATTTCGGCTACAAGATTGAAAAGCTTACTTCATCAATTAAAAGAAAAAAATAACCTAAGTTTTTCATCCATAATAGTGACGAGAGCCAGAATCGGCATTATTACCTTTTTATGATGCCCTTGGTTGTATCGACCAGCCCTAGAGCTGTGGCACTTCCTGGCAGGGCCACCATCACGGATTTGAATTCAGATTCTGTCGCTATTTTGTCCTCGAATATCAGATTCAGTTGCATTCTGATTCAAAAGTTAAGGGATTTTAGGTTCTCCTAAGAATCCTGGAAATTCTAGAAGTAAACAGATCTTCGCTAGGTCCTCTAGTTCTTGAGATATGAGGTGGCCCTGCCAGGAAGCATACTTCATTACCCTTATAACTTTTGAACCAGGGCGCGACAAAATCTAATATTCGAGGACAAAATAGCGACAGACTTGGAATTTAAATCCGTGATGGTGGCCCTGCCAGGAAGTGCCACACGCTATAGAGCACGCAGCTAACCACCGCCAGTTCGTCTATGGTCACACATTCCGTTACCCTCTAGTTGTATAAAATGTGATGTTATTTCTACAATACCTATTATTTCATGTAATATTTAGTAAAGGTACATATCTTAAGAACTTGTGATCATTTTTCTATTTTAAGTACTAATTGAAATAAATTTTGGAAAAAATGTTTAGTTTTATTTATTCCTAGCATATGTCATGGTTTCCGCAACTCAAGTCAAAAGAGATAAATTCAATATTTCATGCAAAACCTTGCTTGATTTCTAAAATGTATGAGTTGAAAATCAGACGCCCTGCACCATTTTCGGTTGGAGCGCGAAATTCAAATTTTATCACGTTTTTTTGCTAATTGCAGCTCAGTTATAGGTCGTAAGTTATCAACATGTTATTTGCGAGAAGAATGGTAGTATATTTACTGATTAATAACAAAAGAAATCATCAAGATATTCCTCCAAGGTATATTACTGACATATACGACTATTTCATGAAAATGTTACTACAATTTTTTTACTAATGTTTTGACATTTATTAAAAAGTAGCTGATTTGATATGTCAGGAAACTACCCTATTCAGGAATAAGCATTGTAGATTAGATGCAATTCTATTATATTAGTATCTAAATAAAAGTCTATATTACAATAAAAATATTTATTTTACATAATTAAATACATTTTAAGACGGTAATTGTCTTTGAGACAAATTCGTTAAATTGTAAAATTACGGTAAGTAATAACTCATAATTATTGCATTAAAAAAACAACATTTGTTCATGGAAGAATAAAAAATATGCATTCAGCTTATAGACATTGAAAAATACGAAGTATTTCTCAATTCAAATAATCGATTAAAAATCGACTAAATTCGGTTATAAATTACTGAATAAATTAAATTTCAAATGAGCTCATTAGTATATGTATATATATTTGGTGCATATATTTACTTGATTAAAAAAAAAGATTACAGAATAAATATCCGTTCATACTATTCAAAATATTGTATTTCAATCATTCTTAATTGATACAGACATACAAATTATTAATACTAACTGTATGGAATAACTATTAAACAGTATAAGGCATATTGTTTCCTTACAATCTCGCTTTTAATCAATGGCACAGTTTTTTTTTTCAATTGACATTTTAATATAAGCGTTTTTTTATTCTAGCTTAGAAAACTACAAAATAAATTGGTATAGAAACTCAAATAGTTTCATAATACACTATATTAAGTGAAAAAAGAAATGGAAAATATTATTATTCGATTAAAATTTGCTTCACAATATAGCAAAGCCCGCAATATAAATAATTCACTGGTATTCATATTTCTAAATCAAAATATTGTCTAAATATTAAAAAATAAAAAATACACAAAAGAATTTATCACCATTTAAAACTACCCAAACCTTATTAAATTAAATTTGAACTAAGTACGCATGTTTTTGATTTATAAAATAATAAAATACATTTAAATTTAACGTTAAACTAAAATAAATGAGTTAGATATAAGGAACGACCGTTAAATGGAGATTACATTGTTAATCGAATTGAGAACAGATCGAATTTGAATAATCGACTAAAATATAGTTGCTAAATCATGATTCTTAGTTTGATTTATACTTATTACTTTGTATTTCAATGTATGTACATAATATCTTGGCAAGATTATAGAATCCACTATACTTTGCAAAGATGCACAGTAAAAAATCGACATAGAAAAATCTCTTAACATCAAAAGTTTGTAAATTTGATAGTAGAATCCGAGAGAATATAAAAAAACGCTGACAAAATCAGGCACGTAACAACAGACTAAATATATCTACAAATTGATGATAATGTACCCGAGTGTGGTCCTACATTTAAACTTTCAAAAGGCCAAACGATTAATAATTTATCTGGCCTAAAAAATTAGGCGAATAGTTTTAGACGATGTTTAGTATACTCGATTATCGAACGTGTATAAAAATTGTATAGAAGTTACTGATTTAAAAAAAACTAACAATTTTATTCCATTGATACAAAATTTACGATTACGCCTTAACAATATTCGGCTTATTCATGCGCGCTTTTCTTCTCCTATTTATTATAGGAACGAGCCCCCAAAGAGCGGCACCAAATACCAGTATGAAACCCAACGTCACAAACAACGGCTTATACGACTTGGTATATTCGAACCAAAAACCGCACACTGGTGGTCCGATCAGCTGCAAAATACCATTTACAAACAAACTGATGCCATATGAGGACATCAACCTTTCTGTACCTAACATTTCAGTCATCACTAGTGCTGTGACACCAACGTTGATACCAGACGCGATACCGAATATCGAACAGAATGTACTTATCGCCAAATAACTCGTTACTAATGGTATCATAGCCAAACTGATCCCGGATAATAATAAACCGAAAATAAAGAAGTAACGCTTCGGCGTCGTCACTATGTCAGATAACGCCGAACCACCGATACGGCCAATCAAATCTAGTGCGGAAATTATCGATAGTAAATACGCTCCTAGTGTTTTATCGAAACCACATTCCTCCGCGTAAGACGGCACTAGAATAATGAAATTCGTGTACGAAATAGCGCATGTGCAATTGGATATGAGTATTACTAAATATATAGGATCTTTTAATAGTTCCACATCGAAATATTTGCTCGGTTCCTTTTTAGGTTGGTCTTCTTTTATCTTCGGCCGTTTGCGACCGCAACAATACGTCACTGGCGCTAGACTGCTTGTAACAGATTTAAGGCTGAATTGCGACGCGAACTCGCTCGGTTTTTCAAACGCCGAGAGCGTGGAACCGTGGAAAGGCGTCGACATATACTGAAAACTGGAAGACGAAGGGCTTCGCTTCGGCGTTTTGGGAACTGTCAATTTCTTGCTGAAAGCCTCTTGGGAATTAGCACGAGAACTTTTCCCTTCAGGGACGGACTCTAGCAACGAAGGATTACTAGGCATATGGTTCTTGCTGGATATATTTTGCAGACCATGTCTCGATGATACCGGGGTGGATATTTTTCGGGTTCTCTCGATGTCGATACTTCTTGCCACATGGACAGCACTAGCTGAGCGAGCAAAGTTATCACCTTTGTCCGGAGAGGATCTATTGTCGAGGTAAGCGTTGGAGCGGTTTTTGAAGATAGGTGGTGAACCGTTATGTGTCTCGTAGGTCGGTGCACTGTCTTCTGGTGTGAACATCAATTTGGGATTACTGTCTTCTAAGTCGGGATCTTCTTCTAAAGGTTCAAGCTGTAAAAGACGATATTTTTCAATGAATTTTGTTTATGTGGGACAATTGGCTGTTGCAATTATTTCCAAAGCTTGCATCACTGCGACAAGACAATAGACCTAGAGATCTTAGGCTGAGATCTATACAGCGTACTTAGACTTTGCTCAGACTTTACCGTACAAAGTCGGTATTTAAAATGCAATTTTTGAATCTCTCCGAGTGTGTGCTAAGCAAGGTCTAAGTGCACCTAATCGAAGACTTACCAAAAACTTGGCTACAAATTAAAACACACAAATATTTACTTTATTACGTAGGTTTATACCCTAAGTAAAGTCTAAGCACGCTCTATAGATCTCAGCTTTAGATTCACTGCCAACACTTTCCTAATAATATTACAAATGCGAACGTTTGTAATGTTACTCTCTCACGTAAAAACTACTGAACGGATTTAGATTAAACATATATAGAATAACATATATAGAATAACATATATAGAATAACATATAGGCTAATTTTTTGCCCGGGAAAATACAAGACCCCTCGGGAATGCAGGAGAAACCGCAGGGCGGAAGCTAGTACTAAAATATTTTTATGTGAACATTCGTGTCCATAGATTTAGATTCTATAGTCTAACAGAGACTATATATATCTATACTAATAATAAAGCTGAAGAGTTTGTTTGTTTGAACGCGCTAATCTCCGGAGTTACTGGTCCGATTCGAAAAATTCTTTCACTAATAGGAAGCTACATTATCCCCGAAGGTTATAGGCTACTTTTTATCCTGGAAACGCGAGTGAATCCGCGGGGAACAATTTTTAATATATTTTAAAACAATAAAACCACAATGATAATATGAAAAATACATAATTTATTTACAAAATATAAATTCAAACATGTTCAGTTTGCGTTTACCAACTAGTATTATAAGTAACAATATATTTTGATTAATATTTCTATTATATTTATAATAAATTCATTTGTAGGCGAAAACAATGTATAAATAATATAGGGCATGGATTTCATGGAGATTTGGTATAAGATTTGAAAATGACGATTTAATGAGGAATACCAACAAAAAAATCTAATTAGTCCGTCAGTTAGATTATCAAAAAATATTGGATACGTATTTTTTATTTTGATCCGAAAACAAAAAATAACGAAGATACAGTGTGTTAAAATTTTCCGGTCTGCAAAAAATGTACTAAAAAGTAGTTGTACAATGACGTCACAAGCCCCAATCCTGCACTTTGATGGGACTTATCTTTGTAATTTCTTATGGATTTGATAAAATAAAAAATACGTATCCAATATTTTTTGATAATCTAACTGACGGACTAATTAGATTTTTTTGTTGGTATTCCTCATTATGTATTTTTTATATACAAATAAAAATCTACCCGAGGTTTCATTATATATAAAAAATCCATAAATATGACGAGAAATTTTCTCAACACATGATGACACAGACTGTCGAAAATACCTCTGCCTTTTTCTTTTAGTTAAAATACATAAATGACATAACATAGACTGGAGAGTGATTTGAAATAAAAAAAAAATATTTAAAAAATCCGGAATGAATTTAGGAATGATTTCTACTAAATTTATTCTTTATCACAAGGTTTAAAATATATTAAGTGGCTGCCACCGGCTGCAACGTAGCGAGTCGCCACCACAGGCTACAAAGAATACACAAGAAACCTGCCTAAATATTGCTGCGATCCGTAGACTTAGAGTAATACAAAAAAAAGGCAAGAAAATGAAATGATAAAAAGTAGGTCTAAATGTCTTATAATAAAAATTCATAAGAATCGTAGGACGACACAAAACTGATAGTCCCATATGCCAATAATATCACTAAAAATACCTTTGCGAATAATAATAAAACGTAAAAAATATTAAGTAGTCTTTTTTTATAAAATAACTGATATAAATAATGCTTCGATGTGCGTTATCAGTGCTTTATTATCTTTAGATTCTAGTGAAAAATTGTGCGTAAAAAAATAACAATTTGATATAATTAAATAGACGATTTATAAACTGGATGTTATTTTTGCCATCTCGTTTTTTTGCGATTTCAGGATTTCAAATTTCGAGATGGTAAAAAAAATATCCATTATTTTTAATTACACACTATTATTATAATATGGAAGCTTCGAAGAAAACATTCGTCAAACTATAAAAAAAAGTTATATATTACCTATATTTTCAGTTTGAATAAAAAAATAAACTAAAAATTCGCCAAAATATTAATATTAGTAGCTAATATGCTATTTATAAACTAATATTTGTATATTAAAAAATAACATTAATGTGACATGATTCGTTATAACACTCGGTCAAAGTGTTATATTATTATAACAGTATAAAATTGTGATATTATTTATAACGAACTGCTATAGAGACCCGGCTACAATGGAAGGTACTAATTGATAGCTGTAAATGAAAATATTAAAAAATGTCAACTATTAATTACTTGCACGACCCCTGTAGTTTACATAAAACGATTTTGACGATCGTCTGTTGCGATTAAATTAAATACCAATACTAGTTTATTAGAAATTGCTGCAGTAACGTTCTCGTTAAAATAGCATATAACAGTGTTATAATGCTAAATACCTTTAAACTTTCTGCCCAATTTTCTCATTTTCGCGAGCAGCTTTCTCCCTCTTATGCTTATTAATTAAAGGCATAAACAGCCATAGAGAAGCACCAGCGATGAATATTAAACCGAAAGTTAAGAACATTTTGTGGTAATTTTTGGCGTATTCGAACCATAGACCACAAATCGGCGGACCGATCAATTGTAGAATACCGTTTACGAATAAACTAATACCATAAGTCGACATTAATCTTTCAACGCCTAGAATCTCAGCCATAACTAGTGTCGTAACACTATTATTTACACCTGAAGCTAATCCGAATAAAGCGCAAAAAATACTTATATATAAGTACGAAGTTAAAAATGGTATTATAGATAACGTTATACCAGAAAATAACAGTCCACCGACGAAATAAAACGACTTTGGTATTATATTCAAATCACATAAAGCCGAACCACCAATTCGTCCGACCAAATCTAATGCAGATACGGTACTTAATAAATACGCGCCTCTTGCTTTATCAAAACCAATATTTTGCGCATGTGACGGCAGTAGAATAATGAAGTTTGTACATGAAATAGCTACTGTGCTGCTCGAAATTAAAATAACTAAGTACGTGGGGTCACTGAGGAGGCTTACATCAAAGAATTTATTTGGTTCTTTCTTCTCTTTCTTTTTTTTACTACAGAAGCAACAACTAGCCGCATCGGCTACACTCTCTGTGACGGATTTCAAAGAGAATTGCGACGCGAATTCATTTGGCTGTTCAAATGCTGATAAAGTTGAGCCATGGAAAGGAGTGGAAACGTAAGCGAAACTGGAAGTAGAGTAGTTTCTTTTAGGACCAGCTGTACTTAGTCTCCTTCCAAAGGCTTCTTGAGATCCTAACTTAGTTATAGATGTAGAACTATAAGTAGTTTTTGGTATAGGCCTAGTATAAGACAACTTGCGTTTAGATAGATTCTGGCGCAAGTTCTGCGACGATATAGAGTTGACGTAATTATTGCTGGTATGTATTTGGTTTAGTGATAGCTCTTTGATTAGTTTGTCTGAGTAGCCGTTTTCTAGTTTGTCGTTGGCCATTGGTGATAATTGGTCCATGTTGTAGGATTCCATTTGTTCGTCCTCTTCAAATAGGATGTCATCCTGAAATGAAATAACTTTATTTAGATAACAGCTTTACACTTGTTTCAAAAGTTATAGATTTTTAATAACGTTACTAGCTAATGACTTCTAAAATGACATTAATAATATGATTTCTTTACGACCCGTCTTTCTATAGTTTTATTGGCAATGTGTTGCCGGCCTGTTACAATGCCAAAAAGGCAAGTGGCTCTCAAATGCAATTGCCGGAAAACATTGGTAGGTGCTTGGCGTCAGATTTTCAATATATGGTGGTAGCTAGCCATAGTCTGGCTGGTATGATATGGTTTCCTCATGATCTTTTCCTTCACAAAAGCTCAAGCTAATTCTAGCCCACGACCTTCGTCACGGCATTTGACGTCACTACCACTGAGCTATGATTACTATAAAAATACTCCCTTTGACCGTATTAAAATTATCATGCATTAACCGCCGCACTCCGTGTTATTGACGTACGATTTTATTACAAATCATTAATAAATGCTACCTAAATAGCAGCTACTTTAAAGCTACTAAATAGCAAAAATGAGTTTCTAACACATGTTAATAATGTGATAATCTCAGAAGCAACTAATCCTATATCCAAGGGATCTTTACCCTAGACCCATCGTAGTTTCTGAGATAAACGAATTATCTCACACACTGCACAACACATAACCACTTTCTTTATTCAGTCGTCAAATAAATCAGCTAATATAACGATTAATTAAGCGTTATAACACTTCTCTTTATACGCTACATCTACAAAACAGCTATAATAACACGTTATTTAGCGTAAGCACTTTTTATAGCGTATAACACAATAAGTAATTTTTGAAAATGAAACTATAAAACGTTGATTTATATTAGTGTTAAAGTTAAGGAAAGTGATTATTTGGGTTCAGTGGAAACTGTTAGTTTGTTAGTTAAGTTTAAGATGCACCATCACTAAATAAATATTATTAAAAACACAATCAATTTAAAGTTTACAACACCAAGGGACCCAATTAAATGGTAAAACTAATAAAGCACTGTCGTTAAGCTTCCACAATTTAAAAGCATGTTTTTTTAATGTAACTTATTTACGAGTGATATGTGTTTTCCCACTTACCCAAAGCAAAAAGAAAGCCATGCATCGGTACATATGATTAATGTTGAGAAGTTAACTTAAAATTCAAAGGTTCTTCATTAAGTTTGAGTATTTTTAGTCGTTTTCTTTAATTTTTAATTTATATCAAAACAAAATCTTTACAAAAGCTCCTTATTTTCAAAATTTTCAATCTTCTCATTATAATAGATTTCTTTGAGTAGGTACTTTAATATTGAAACGTATACATTTCTCCTTGAAAGTATGATCTAACTAAATCATGAAACTCATTTAAGAAAGTTTTTGGTTGAATAGTTATATTAATTCTTTACTCATGGATTTATTAGGAAATGTATAAACGATAATTTTTTCAGCATGATTAAGGTACTCCACAGATTCTTTATGATCTCTAAAGAGCATACCAATATATCATTCCATTTAGACTGTGCGTTAGTCAATCCGTTACTTAGTCTCACAACATAAGTTGGAAAGATTGTTTCAAGAAGTTTTTAGCGATAGCGAAATTAGCATTAACCAACTACTGACATAAAACATAATAAACAATAAAAGACAAGCTACACAATATACAGGGTGTTGGAGCTAGCGTCGGCCACTCTAGAGGAGGTGGCTCAAAAGTCTATTTAAATCGTCTAAATTTAAAAGTTTAGTGATTTATTTTCTTATACATAGGTTTATACATTCTCCTCTAAAGTGACAAACGATTAAACAAACACTCTATATAGTATTTTATATCCACATATAATAAATGGATTCGCTTACTTTGTTTTGATGGCACCAGTTAATAAATCCCATCGCATATGGGATCTCGTTTCATTTTCAAAAATCACTTCAGATGTAACACGATGAAAGTAATAAATAAATACGCGTAGGATTTTTTATATGATTTTAGAAATTGTTGGCATTAACTTGATCAAAAAACGTCATCATTGTTTTCTTTTCAATTGAAAAAATAAATGAAACATTTTTTTTCTGTCAAATTGTCTTGTGTGTTTTGTAGAATTGAATAAAATTCATGAATAGTTTCGGATTTAAATTTTAAATGCCTAGTTAACGTTTTCTTTTGTCCCTGAACAAATGAATAATGATGACAAATGATGATGATAAGTCAATGCCAATTGTTTTTTTATGAATCCAATATAACATTACGGTGTAGAATAGACGCCAATACAGTCAGTGTCAAAAATGTTATGTATGTAAATATATGATAGTGAATATACGACGGTGAAAGCTCCATTTTAATTGTGTAATAAACAAATTATGCGGGCTTTAAAAGATATTTCCAGTATGTGATATAAAACTTAAAATCTATCAACATAAAATATCCTTGAATATAACTACGCATTTAATGATTAAAAATGTTATCGGTAAGTATTATTTAATCAAATTTTTCGGTACAAATAATATCTATTAAAACAAAATCAAACAAAGAAAGCCTCAAAATAACCACCAAGAAAGCAAGAGTGGAAATGAGTTTATATAAATATTAATCATTTTTATTCTAATGACGCAAAATTTATTTGAATCTTAAGTAGACACTGACTGTACGCGAAATATTATAAAAATGAAATATAAAAAGCTTTAACGACAACGGAAACCCGTTATAACTAACACTTAATAACATGTTATACGCTTATAACACATCCGCTGAAAATTGTTTGCTTAAGCAATAAGCAATGACACGTTTTCCAACTCTAGATGATAACAACATAAGCCACTGGGCTTATTTTGTAGAAACTAGACAAACATATAGCTCAAAGCCCAGAAAATCATATTAAACTCATTGATCAAACCAGACAACACAGCAACAAGATACATTCTTTATTGGTACCAAAACAATAATTAAAAAAAACTTTATTTTTAGAGAACTCTAGCTGTCATATTACGTGAGATGATTTAAAGCAAGTTTTATGATAGCTCCGACTCTTTCTGTTAAATAACGTAAGAAAGTGACAGATATATTTTAGAACTTGGTTTCACCACTTACTTTAAATCTTACGTAATAATCGAGTAGTAATTTAAATATAAAAAATATATATTCCTAATATATCACACTAATATTATAAAAACGAAATTAGCTCCTGTGTCTGTTTTTTGTAATTTTCTACTTTTCTTTGACTAAACCTCTGAAGCGATCGCTTCGAAATTTGGAACGGAGGATAAATATGTTATAGCTACATAATTAATCGAGAAATAACTTATTCAGGCAATGAAAATTTGGCTGAATAAAACTTTAAAAATTTCGCTAAGTATGAATAAGTAGGGTTGTAATAAATCTACCTAAAATATATCAAATATTTTTAACCTGTTGGGCGTCGCCACCATTTAATACAGCTTTAATAGATTTCCCTTTATAGTGGACAACCGTGTGACGGCATTTAAACGCTTTTGTTTCTGAGATCTTATTTTGAAAATTTCATGTGGAAAAACAAAGTTAACTAGCTAGCTAGCCAGCTATCAGTGACCTCCGCTGTCAGATGGCCGACGCCCAATAGGATAAGGACTATAAATAAGGCGTTTTCCACATACCTGAGGGCCATCTTCATCTTCCTCGGGCTCCTTGTATTTCCTCACCATGTGTTCCTCTACAGGTTGGAAGAGAAGCGCGGCCGCCCATACGTTCAGCATTATACCGCCTAGGATAAGTACTGCTCCCCTGGAATTAAATGGACGTCAAACTCAACATTTATTTATTCAATTTAGGTCCTGATGAAAGAGCTATTCGAAATACACTTAGAGTCTCCTGCAAAGAAACTCAGCAAGGTTTCTTTCTTTTGACAATCTTTCTTTTGAATTACAGTATTTTTTCACAGTCACTTGGCCAGGGGAATGCAAGCGCAGAGAGCTACTACTATATATTATTGTCTTTCACTGAAGAGAAACTGTTGAATAAGTAGAAATGTTTAATATGGGCTGCGGCAACGTTGGGTACCATTTAAAAACTAATTTGTTGATATTTTTTCATGTTTGTACAGAGATATTTTAGTGTTGTTTTCTTTAAAGCTTGGTGCCTATTTCAGGCACCAGTCCATCACAAATAGTGATTACTCAGCTATAGTTATAGTCTAGCCTTAAGTTTTTTTAATTTGTGAAAGGAAAAATAAACGTATTAATTATTATTTAAAATACACTCATTAGGGATATACACTCGCAAATAACTTTTACGAAAAAAATACAACATTACAAACGTATGACTCGGCAGGTCAATAATATATGTCTAAAAATACCTAGAACTAACTATGGAAAAAGAAGCATAATGTTTGAAGGTGCACAACTCTACAATAAATTGCCCAAAACAATTAAAGATGCAAAATCATTTATAATCTTTAAAAAACTATTAAAATTCCACATATTAGGGGATTACTCTCAATTGGGATAAACCGTAACGTGCCACTATAGGTACTGCACCCATAACGCGGATTGACCACTGTCACCGCTACCTTACTTTCTACTTGTTGTAATAATGTATTGAGTCACCATTGTATTACGAGGGTACTATGCGAGCTTGTTCGTACGCATAAAACGTTAAAATACCCACCTACGCTAATTCAAAATTTTTAACTTAAACTTGTATTTTCTCTTTAAGTGATTTTTGTAATCTTTTGAGGAAATAAATTTCTTAAACCTTAAAAGATATTATATTATTATTGACAAGGTATTACTTCAAAGCCCCTTTCGCCTTACTAAACCCAACTAAAATCACTCAACAGATAAGTGTATGAGGTATTACAGGAAATTTATCAATTAATTCATTCTGAGAGTGTATATATATGATATGGCATGTGCGATTTTGTAAGAATGAGGAGTGTACTTGTGGCTGTGTGGGGCTGAATATGTGTAAACAGGAGTTGTAAGTTTTATAAGAATACAAAAACCGACACTCACTTATACCCATAAGTCTCGAGCAGGTATCTCAACACAGGCGGCAGTATGATACTGCCGAACGCCGAGCCAGACATGCAGATCCCGTTGGCCAGCCCCCTCAGTCTCACGAAGTATGATGTTACTATGTAAACTGTAGGGGGAAATGCTAACCCTGCGCCCGTGCCCACCATTGCACCGAAACTTAAAAAAAAAGAAATGCAAAAAAAAACGTTCTGAAAAAATAAGTAATGGTTGATTGTAGTCAAGGTAAAAACAAATTTTAGGCTGACAACAAGACTGATGGTAAGTGGTCACTCGCTACTGTGGATATTTGCAATACCAGGGGATTCGTTTGCATGTTAAAATAAATAGATACTTTATGTGACCAAAAACTATATCAAATCTGTGCAATAGTTCCCGAATTAAAAGCGAGCTAAACGATAGTTTGACGAACTTACGTAGCTTAAATGCATATCTAAAAGGAGGTTGATTAGCTTTGAATGGCATATCTGTTTCAGTTGAGAATTCTTTATTAATCTGATCGCACTAATATCGTGAATGTTTCCTTTTTTGGATGTTTGGGACACAATCAGACATCAGCGGCTGAAAAGATTTGGATGAAACTTGGCTCATAGATGAAATCCTTTTGGAACGCAAATGAAACCGCGGAGCGACAATTATTACTGTCACATAAAAACTTTATTTTATTTATTGTTTCACACACATTATTATTTAAACATTTACTTCTTAGAGTAATGAAATAAACACTTACCTAAAATACAAATATGATATAGAAAACGCGCAACTACTAAATATCATTCCGAATGCGGCGAAACTGCCGCCGATCAGCGTCACCGTTCTATAAGACCACTTCACTGATAGAATCGACGAGAGGGGGCCTGAAACATGCGTCAAAAAAGACTATGACTCAATTAAAATAGGCTTTATTTAATTTATCTCAATTTACAGATAATAAAATATCAAGCATCTACCGGTGTATGCATTTGAGAGCCAGTTCCCATCTAGGCGTTGACAGCTTGCCACTTTCAGCCACATGATCACTGACCACGGTGAGATTGTGGTCAAACACAGGCCTATACATTGTAAAAAAAAGTGACACCACGTACTTATGTGTTCACGCTGTACTTGTGTACTAGTATGTTCCTTACCACCTCCGACCATATCTCAAGATGAGATAGTCTTTACAAACCTATCTGCAATAAATGCATTAACTGTACTAAACTACTATAGTTCATATCTACAAACCAAAGAGTAAATTTCGAAGTAAATTTCAAGTGCGTTATTCAGTGTGTAGTTCATTGTGCAATCGTACTACTTTAATCAACTCATTTTTTATTAATTTAATAGAGATTAATTAAGCGCTTATTAATATATCCTACTAATATTTTAACTAGTAATATATGGCTGGACCAATTTTGATGGATATGGAGGTAGCTGACACCCTGGATTAACACATGTCCCTTAACAATAAATGACGGACAGTTGTCACAAAGGAACCTATATACAGTTCTACATTTTGAATGCATACGAATACATAGCAAATCATATAGCCATAACCTTGATGCGTTAATCACAATTACGACTCATAGGCACTTATAAAATATTAGTTAAAAATTCAAAATGCACAACCCCTTCTCCTGTATACATATAACAAAAAGTGTTTAGGACCAAATGTAGAACCTTGAAGAACACCCGATAGTAAACTCACCTAAACTACTGTAGAGGAAGTAACATAGTGCGACGATGCCCGAAGACGCTGACGCGCTCGACTGGAACACATCCTTGAACTCCACGAGGAGTACCCCAAACGATTTGATCGTGCCAGGAATTAAAATATTCACTAGGGTCGCTCCTGGAATTTATTTATAAACAGTTATATACAAATATTATAAATGCGAAAGTTTGTGAGTATGGATGTATGTTTGTTACTCTTTCACGCTAAAACTACTGAACGGATATGGATGAAATTTGGAACACAGATAGTTTATAACCTGGATTAACACATAGGATACTTTTTATCCCGTGAAAACATAAGATCCCTCGGGAACGCGGGTGAAACCGCGGGACGGAAGTTTGTATGACAATAATAATATACTTGGAGGGACAGTTCACATCGGGCTATCTGATCCCAAACTAAGCAGAGCTTGTACTATGTACCATCGACGAAGTTGAAGCATGATCAGTTTTGAAATCATTTCGCTTGCAGCCAGTTAACATAGTTCACCCGTCCATTGTAAAATCATTTGTTTCGACTATTTTTATGACAAGTGCATTGTTTGGTTATATTGTGTGAGGCACAGGTACCCGCTGCTAGCACACAAAATACACCCTTAAGGTGATCATGGTTCAACTATGTCGATAGTACAACCAGTTATCTGACATATTACATACCTCATTTTAATTATGACATTTCTTTCATACAAATATTATTGAAAAAGGATAGGATATTTAAAGCTCTCTAATTAGTCTAACCATATCAGCCGAAAGACCTCAACTGCTGGACAAAGGCCTCCCCCAAGGATCTCCGCCGGTCCTGCGCTACCCGCATCCAGCAGTTACCCGCGACCCTCACAAGATCCTCGGTCCACCGGTTGAGGATTTACTATTTTTTAAAAGGTAATTATCCCCCAAAACATTATTTATTTGAACATTTGTGGAATTAAAAGTTAAGAATGACCATAACAATAAGCATAGACTTATATATAAAAAAAATAAAAAAAAAAAAAAAACGCCTTGCTGAGTTTCTTGCCGGAGTCTTCTCAGTTCAAGTGTATGTGGAACCGGTAGTAGAGTCTATTGTAAAACTGTAACTGTTGACGTTCATAAGTGCCTTATTATGGCCTAAACTGAATAAATGAGTTTTTGATTTGATCCTGTTGGGCGTGGCTTTCAAATAAAATGGAAAATACGTAAGATTGAAAATCTAGGAAAATCGTGAAAAGCAACTCCCTTTTGCAGGCGAATCTTGTCCTTATTGACTTTAAAAACTTTATTATTATGAGACCAAATTTGCCGAGGTGGTCTTCACACTATAGTAACAATAACATAATGTATTTCATCCTACATCATTACATAGCTATTTTGGGCTCGATATCCTACCGGATGAGTCATAATACATTACTATTCATAGTGAGAATTTAATATAGTTTTACGAGCTCCATCTCGAAAACAATCATGTTTAATTCATAGGGTAATATATTTTTTATTAATGATATGAAATATTGATTATTCAAATAGACCTCAGGCACATATTAATAGCAAATAAACATGTTTTTTATTGCTTTATCAAACAAAAGCTCATTCATTTATGAAACAGTAGAAGTTTCGAATAACTACAAAAATAAACCATGAGAGATATATAATCTTTCTAGCAAAACAGAATTTAGCATGGAGTGTATATGGCCGTAGTGTCCTATGACCTCACAGGGTAGGACGGATCTCTCAGTCTTAATCAATCAATCAATCAATCAAAAATCATTTATTCAGTTTAGGCCCTAATAAGGCACTTATGAATGTCAAAAGTTACAGTTTTACAATAGACTCTACTACCGGTTCGGAATACACTTGAACTGAAAAGACTCCGGCAAGAAACTCAGCAAGGCTTCTTTTTTTGGTGGATCTTTTTTTTTTTTATTTATGTAATTACAGTTTTAAATATACATAAACTTCATACAATTATCACTTGGCCAGGGGGCTGCAAGTGCAGAGAGAAGCTACTACAACCATGTATTCTTGTCTTCTATGTAATGAGCCACCTTATAATAGGCCTTGTCGATCAACTTATGTTTAACATACTCTTTGAATTTATTATAAGACATCTTAGTTACATCATATGGGATTTTATTATAAAAGCGAATGCAATTCCCGAGAAAAGACTTATTGACTTTCGCTAGCCTGAATCTAGGAGTAACAATTTTGACTTTGTTTCTTGTATTTAGGTTATGGCGGCTACTGTTTGTGTCAAATAGATTTAAATTTTTACGAACAAACATAATATTTTCATAAATTTCTTATTATTCATCATCATCATGTCAGCCGAAAGACGTCCACTGCTGGACAAAGGCCTCCCCCGAGGATCTCCACGATGGCCGGTCTTGCGCTACCCGCATCCAGCGGTTTCCCGTGATCCTCACAAGATCTTCGGTCCACCGGTTGTGGGTCTTATTATCAGTAGCTTAAAATAAATAATAATAAATATCCTGGGACATTGTTCACACACGGTTATCTGATCCCAAACTAAGCAGAGCTTGTACTATGGACAACCAGATAACTGATATACTACATATACTACTATTTTTTTTAAAATACATACTTATATAGATAATTACACCCAGACACAGGACAAACAGATATGTTCATGCACACAAATGTTTGTCTTGGATGGGAATCGAACCCACGACCAGCGTCTTATGGTGGAGGCTACGGTTGGAGCGCGAAATTCAAATTTTATCACGTTTTTCATCATCATCAACATATTCCTCCAAGGTATATTAGTAACATTTTCATGAAATAGTCGTATATGTCAGTAATATACCTTGGAGGAATATGATTTCTTAATTAATCAGTAAATATACTACTATTCTTCTCGCAAATAACATGTTGATAACTTACGACCTATAACTGAGCTGCAATTAGCAAAAAACGTGATAAAATTTGAATTTCACGCTCCAACCGAAGGTATACCCTTAACCAACTGCGCCAACTGGCCAGTCAGTAAAGCCAAAATGCTTTATCTTTTTCGTATTTTGTTAAGAAATGTGATAAAAAAAGTTAATGCATATACCCTATTGAGACTAATACACGGATTCTTCTATTCTTAGCTGGCATAAAGACGTAGAGACACTCAGGTGGTGTAGTTAGATCTGGAAAGGTAAAGGTAATGGTCATGGTTTACCTACGAGCACGGACCAGCCCCACTTGCCGTCGGGCGGCACCATCTCCCAGTCGCGCTCCGGCGCCGGCCCGATGGTGAACCTACCACCACCCACAGCCGGACCCTCATCTTCTGGAAGTTTCACTGTGGACAAACGAACATTCATGTTATAAAATACACATTATTACTGTAAATTTACATGTAACTTAATTATCTTTACATAGTATATAATCGACTTTTAACAAAAAGAGTATCTAAAACCTCCTTCAAACACACTTGGAACTATGTATATCAAATCAAAACTCATTTATCCAGTTTAGGCCCTGTTAAGGCACTTATGAACGTCGATAGTTACAATCATTACAATAGACTCTACCACCGGTTCCACATACACTTGAACTGAGAACACTCAACACAAATCTGAAACTTATTAAAATCGGCTAATAAGCAATAAAGTTATGCGTGAACAAAAATAAAACTTCGAATTGATAACCTCCTTTTTTTGAAGTCGGTTCTAAAGTCGGTCGGAAAAACAACGTCGCTCCCGCTGTCTGTATTAGTAGTTTTAAGTCCGCTTAGATCTTTTAAACTATTCAAGGGAGTTCAATGAAGGTTTTCAGCAATAGATAGAGTGATTCAAGAAGACGGTTTATATGTACAACTAGCATCCACCCGGCGGTTTCACCCGCGTTCCCGGGGGATAAAAAGTAGCTTATGGGTTAATCCAGAGTGTCAGCTACCTGATAAAAAAATCATCAAAATTGGTCCGGAGTCGAAATAATTGGCGTGAAGATGTAACAAATATACAAACTCACAAACCTTCGCATTTATACTTTTAAGTAGGATAACCTAGCCCTCGTCCCCCGCGGTTTCATCCACGTTCCCGGGATAAAAAGTACCCTATAGCACTCAGGGATAATGTAGCTTCCTATTAGTGAAACAAATCTTCGAATCTGACTGGTAGTTCCAGAAAACAACGCGTACAAACAAACTTTTCAGCTTTATTATCAGTACTAACTGTTCCCCGCGGTTTGACTCGCGTTCCCAGGATAAAAAGTAGCCTATAACCTTTGGGGATAATGTAGCTTCCTATTAGTGAAATAATTTTTCGAATCGGACCAGTAACTCCAGAGATTAACGCGCTCAAACAAACAAACGCATTGAAACATACACAAAATAAGAACTATACAACTTCTGCCAAAATAAATGGCGGAATAACCTAAAGTCTACGTAACTTACGCCAATCCGGGGCAAAATCTATCATCAATACTGAATAATGTCCAGCCAGTGGTAAATGGGGCCAACTTGTCTCTGTGTAGACATAGAAATGGGGCAACCGACCAACTAACCTCCCATACAACTAGGGTTACCACTTCCCAATTTTGTTATAATCTTTTTGATAGTATGAAAAACAAATTATCAAACACTAACCAGTGTATAAAACATCTAAAAACACGGCGAAAACATGAGATATGACGTACATTTAATGCTTTCAATGATTTTTAATTAACAGTTGAACCACAAGGACCGGTTGCATCGAACCATTGGGTCCGGTTGCATCGAACCATTAGGTCCGTTTGCATCGAAACATTAGGTCCGTTTGCATCGAAACATTAGGTCCGGTTGCATCGAACCATTAGGTACGGTTGCTTGGAAATATTAGGCCCGGTTGCATCGAACTATAAGGTCCGGTTGCATCGAAATATTAGGTCCGGTTGCATCGAAACATTAGGTCCGGTTGCATCGAACTATTAGTAATAGTAAAACCATTTAAAAAAAACAGCCTGTTTATTGGTCCATCTCACACTGTCGGTTATAATGATAAATTTCTGGGAAAGTTGAATAGCAAAATAAAGACAAATCCTTATACGCTTCTACATACGAACTACAATCAAACAAAAATAGAAAACTTCTCTCTTTATAATAATAACGTGCGTTTACCAGGCAACCCTACTTTCCTCCCCACTTTCTCACACCTCGATCGACTGGGCTCGGCAGTCAGTCGGTAACTTTAAACACATATTTATAGCAAGTCACTCACGCGAGTTGGCTCGCCGCCAGTTTTGGAGCTGGAGTGTGCAGTGCGTACGAGTCAATACGGGATGACGTTGCGTCACGCATCACGCTGTACACATCGACGTTGGGGATGACTGATTGTGAGTCATATATGCAAGCCGATTAGGCCCATTATTCTGTGGTTTAGTTAGATGAATCAGTTTTATTTTATTTATTTATTGGATACTACAGAGCATTATATATAGATCAATATAATATGTTATAATGAGTTATTTATAACTAGCTGTAGCTACCTTAGTTCAAAGTAGCCAAATTTCAGTGGTTTAGGCGTGAAAAGGTAACAAACAAACAGAGTTAATTTCGCATTTACGAGTATAATATTAGTATATGTATTTAACAGAATCTATATATATAAAAGAAAGTCGTGTTAGTTACTCCACTTATAACTCAAGAACGGCTGAACTGATTTAGCTGAAAATTGGCAGGGAGGTAGTTTAGAGCCAGGAGAAGGACATAGGATAGGTAGGGGTAGGTAGGGTAGGTAGGTAGGGTAGGTAGGTAAGGTAGGTAGGGGTAGGTAGGGGTAGGTAGTGGCAGGTAGATAGGTAGGGGTAGGTAGGGTAGGTAGGTAGGGTAGGTCGGTAGGGTAGGTAGGGTAGGTAGGTAGGGTAGGTAGGGTAGGTAGGTAGGGTAGGTAGTGGCAGGTAGAGGTAGATAGGAGTAGGTAGGGATAGGTTTGTAGGTCCCAGTTTTATTTTTGTTCTCAGGGCAGGACAACGTCTGCCGGATCAGCTAGTTTAACAATAAATGAACACCTAAACTGCCTAAACTAACAACAAAAAGGATGAGATTATTTAATGTACCGTCACTGAGTGTAGTTCTTAAACGGACCTTATTGCTGTAAAATTATTAAAAAAAAACATCATGCTGATATCAAAAGATAGTAGATAAAATAGCGTCTATGAAGAAAACTAAATGGTATTTTTTTTATATATTTTTTTAATACTAAATAGTTTCCGCCCAGAGGTTACCGAGGAATAACATTAATTCCTGGGATAAAAAATAATCCTATATGTCATTCTTGGGCTATTATATCTATGTGCCAAATTCACCCAAATACGTTCAGCAGACGTTGACGCATAACTGATTCACAAAAATCGACACGAATTGTGTAGTGAGAGAAAATCGTTTACGCCAACCAGCCAACACCTCTATACATTGCTCGCCAAAATATATACTCGTATGTATTCATGGAAATTGCCTCAAAATAAACAGCAAGATGGATCATATTATCTTTCGTCTTTGTTTACGTTTCTTGTTTATTTCTGGCTTTGATGAAAAATTTGTACAGATCATTTCATAATTTTTTTATGGTCCAAAATAGTTTTTTTTCCTCTGCCTCTGCCTGAGCATAATTTTTCACGTAACAAAAAAAACATACAATCGAACTGAGAACTTTTTTTATGTAGGTTAAAAAGAAGCCAATTTTACCTTCACATTAAAGTAATAAAAAAAAACTCAAAGATACAATTTAAACTGGTATGCGTAACGCATACAAAAACTTAAACACTACTAATAGTCTATTATCAACTCTTTTACTATCTGATTAAGATCAAAATCCTACATCATTTAGTTTGTATGTACTTATAATAAATGTCCAAGGCAACTATAGCTGCTCTATTAATGAAAATAAGGTCGGAAATCGTGTATTGTTTGCACTCTACTTAGCGTTCGCGATGTGTTAATAATTGGATAGATTAGTGTGTTTATATGGCAACACCGATGATTGGTATCAATTTGCAGTTGTGATATAAATGAAAACTATACATCTATTTTAAAAATAAAAAATGCTGTTAAGGCCCTGTCATATCTTAATCCTCACCTCCTGTCGTATCTTAATTTTTATGTCAGAAGGTTGACAAGCAGGCAGTCGGTCCATCTGATTGTTATTGGTCGGCAACCATTGGCCAGAGGTATTGCCAATGTGTTGCCGACCTATTAGAATGCCAAGAAGACAACTGGCTCTCAAGTGCAATTGCCGGAACACAACGGTAGGTGCTTGGCGACTAATTTTCAACTTGAGGGTGGTAGCCAGCCAGGCGGGTACTACAAAGTGCCCTACCACCGTGCTATGGTTTCTTCACGATGTTTTCCTTCACATAAAGCTCAAGCTCGTTGTAGGATTCGAACAGGACGTTCGTCGTGGCATACGACGTCACTACCACTGAGCTATCATCGCCTTAAGGGTAAACCTTCGGTTGGAGCGTGAAAATCAAATTTTATCACGTTTTTTGCTAATTGCAGCTCAGTTATAAGTCGTAAGTTATCTACATGCTATTTGCGACAAGAATGGTAGTATATTTACTGATTAATAACAAAATAAATCGTCAATATATTCCTCCAAGGTATATTACTGACATATACGACTATTTCATAAAAATGTTACTAATATAACTTGGAGGAATATATTGATGATTTATTTTGTTCCATCCGAAGCCTCCTTACCTTAAAATTTTCACTTACATCGGATTTAAGCCGATTTGTCAATTTCCCATTTAGGTTAAAATTACATCATCTCCCTGCCCCGTTACCAATCATTTGTGGTCGACGCAATATGTACTGTTCTTCCATTCAGCCCTTCTATCCGTCATATCGGCATTCACTCCTTCCTTACTCATATCATCTTTACTTAAACCATTATGGCTTACGCCCCTAAATAACCGATGAGTAAGCGCTAGCCTGAAACACAGGTTTAACCAACCTAACTCAGGCCTACCTAATTTGATGAATTAATATTTTATGTCCATGCATATGTTCTATTTTTTCTGTTCTTTTTAGCTATAAATTAGTTTTTATCGAGCATTTACACAATTTTTGTTTAATTTTTTATCTTGAACATTTATGTAACAATTGCTGTAAACTTTTTAACAAATAAATTTATTATTATTATTTATCTTTCACACAATCCACCCATCTCTTTTTAGGCTATAATTACATGTTGATAGGATAATTTATTTTCGAAATTCAGGAATGTTTACTTCAATTTTAATCAATACAATTGAAACATGATGAACCACACACATACACATTTATATCACATAATGTTGCATGACCCTTTTTCTATCATTATCCTATGTTATAATAAGAATTAGTATTTGAAATAATTTGAACACTGTTTATTTGGTCTTATTTATGTTGGGAAGGAGCTGACCCTTAGTATACAGACTTTGCCTTATGATCTTAAGTGTCAGAGACTTCAATTTAAGCGAGTGTATTTTTAATTTGGTCTAATAAAGATTATTATTATTATTTATTATTATAAGGCATTGCATTTTTTATGAGATGCACTGATATTTTAACCAAAAAATGTTGAAATAAACTATAACATATATTTTTCGTAGGACAAATAGACGAAAGGATTCGTCAACAAAACTGTCTAAACACTGCGTATTTTTCCGATTCGACCCGCGATAACCCTACAGAATTACGCCTCATTCATTCCAATAAACGCAATATATAAACTAAACTATTCAATGTAAATAGGGTTTAAATTCCCTTAGCATAGGTCAACAGTTGATACTTGGTGTTTAAAGCAATAATGAATACAAAGCTAGTGTGTCTTTAAACAAAGTGGCTGAGTAGCTGAGTATAGGTACCTACTTAACTTAGGCAGGTACTTACAGAGTGGGATCTGTCATTAATGACGTCATTATGATTCTAGCTGTCCCCGCCTTCCCCGGCATAAAAAGTAGTCTATCCTTACATTAAGGTGGAGGCGTCGGTTGGATCGCGAAATTCGAATTTTATCACGTTTTTTGCAAATTGCAGCTCAGTTATAGGTCGTAAGTTATCAACATGTTATTTGCGACAAGAATGGTAGTATATTTACTCATTAATAACAAAATAAATCATCAACATATTCCTCCAAGGTATATTAGTAACATTTTCATGAAATAGTCGTATACGTCAGTCAAATCACAAGCAAAATCACCGCCGCGTCCGTCTGTTTGCGATAAACTTAAAAACTACTGAACGGATTTTCATGCAGTTTTCACCAATAGAATGACTGGACATGAGGAAGGTTTAGGTGTATGGTTTATTAGGGTTATGTATATTTTGATAATAATTGGTTGATTTTAGAATCGGACCAGTAACTCCGGAGATTAGCGCGTTCAAACAAACTCTTCAGCTTTATTATTAGTATATATATATATATACAAGTATAGATTGTAGACGACTGTTACTTACCCAATGGCATCGACTAATTTGTCAGCTTAAAATATTTTCTATCCTTTTTCAATAATCGTTATAAGAAAGAGATGCGATGTAATTAAATTTAGTATATTTTAATCAATACAGATATTGGGACGATCAGCTAAAATAGGCCTCTAATGACGTCATCCTTCGACCTCATATATCACCAATAGGTACTTATCAACACGCGATCCATGTGACGTCACTCCACGCCTATTTACGTAACCATTAGATATCATATCACACATGTAGGTATAATTTATTAATCGACAGTTTATCTTGGAAAACATCGTAAGGAAACCATAGTGACGGGCCAGTTGGCGCAGTTGGTTAAGACACCACGTATTGCGCCGCAGGTCGTGGGTTCGATTCCCATCCAGGACAAGCATTTGTGTGCATGAACATGTCTGTTTGTCCTGAGTCTGGGTGTAATTATCTATATAAGTATGTATTTACAAAAAAAAAAAGTAGTATATGTAGTATATCAGTTATCTGGTTTCCATAGTACAAGCTCTGCTTAGTTTGGGATCAGATAACCGTGTGTGTAGAAATGTCCCAGGATATTTATTTATTTATAGTATGGTGTAGAAAGTGGTGTACCACCCTAAGGTTGAATGTTGCTTGCAGATTGATAGGTGATAATGATTAGTTTCGCATTTTGTTTACTGTTTGTTACTTGACAGCTGTTCTTAGTTTGAACCCTGTTGTAATTTTCGATGACTAGGAAACCAAATCAATACTGGCACACCACTTTCTTGGCCGACCGTACCTGGTTGGCTACCTACCACAATCAAGTTGAAAAGCTGTCGCCATACACTAACTGGTGTGTTCCGACAGCTGCACTTGAGAGCCAGTTCCCTTCTAGGCTTTGTGTGCTTACCATCATCGGCCACATCATCACTGACCACGGTAAGATTGACGTCAAAGACAAGGGACAATGCATAGGGCATTATAAAAAAAAAAATATTTGCCAGTTTTTTTTTGTAATATTCCCTTGGTCTATCTTTATAACATTACGTAATAATAATATATCTATATGTACCATCAACAAAGTTGAAGCATGATCAGTTTTGAGACCTTTTCGCTTGCAGCCAGTAATCATAGTTCGCCCTGTCCATTGTTAACAATAAAACGGCCTCTTGTAAAATCTTTTGTCTAGACAATTTACTGACAATGATCTACTATTTTATGACAAGCGCATTGTCTGGTTATATCGTGTGAGACACAGGTAGCGGCTGGTCACTGCACACAAAATACACCCTTAAGGTGATCATGCTTCAACTTTGTCGATAGTACTAATAATAAAGCTGAAGAGTTTGTTTGTTTGTACGCGCTAATCTCCGGAGTTGCTGGTCCGATTCGAAAAATTCTTTCACTAATAGGAAGCTACATTATCCCTGAAAGTTATAGGCTTCTTTTTATCCCGGGAACGCGAGTTAAACCGCAGGGAATAGCTAGTATATAATTAACGTTATTTATTGATAAAGCATTACTGTTTAATCAACGTACGTACGTACGAGTACAGAATACAAAGACGAAACAGTTTCTATCATGCGCTTACGCATATTAAGTATAGGATAATTATAATAATATTGATGTCTATATACCTATATATACAACTACTGATTTATTGCAAAATATCATCAATAATTTTCCGTAAATTTTGACCGGGATTTATAAGAATTCGGTAAATTTTTATAAACTATCTTCCGTCCCGCATACCCGAGGGATCTTATGTTTGATCTTAGCCTATATATTATTCCAGAGTATCTATCTCTACGTGCCATCCAAATCCGTTCAGTAGTTTTGACGTGAAAGAGTACCAAACACCCTCACCATCTTCTCTCAATCTTATCCCAATGTTTCGACACTAATTTGAAAAGACCGTCAAGAAATGAATAAACCGTGAAACTAAATTCGTTGCGGAAAATCTGGAATTTTCTAGAAACGTCCGGATTTTCTGCGAAATACCTACTATTTTAATTAAATTCTTACATTATATAAAACGACTGTTGATTATAATATAAATTTACTTAAGAACTTTAGGTTTTTTTATGAAAACTATGTATTGTAATAAAAAAGTGTTTGATCTAGGAAGCCTAAAAAATAGTTTGTTTGGATTGGATTACAACTCACAATACCCTATTGTGAGTTGTAACTGTCAACTATCCTATTATTGTTTTCTTGTACTTTTTTGTGTTCGTCAAATAAATATATTTTCTTTCTTTCTTTCTTTTGACATTTATTAAAAAGTAGCTGATTTGATATGTCAGGAAACTAGCCTATTACAAACAACAAAGTGCCACCAATTTATCTGTGAACTGGAGGGTGGCGCTGATTGACACTGAATTATGAGATAACTAATAGTCAAATGTACTGATTTTGTATTTCAAAACGATAGTTTATATGGAATTTTGTATGAAATACTAACCTAATGACGTCACAATTTCACAGCATCAAATAATCTACTCTAGTGGTTCCACTGGTAATTAAAAATCATAAAAAGCATTAAATGTACAACATATTTGATGTTTCCACGTGTTTTTACATGTTTTATGCATTGGTTAGTGTTTGGTCATTTATTTTTGACAGTGTCAACTAGCCTATTTCAACATTTGACAAGCATACCTTAGCCAACACACAAGAATTGCCAATTGTAGCCAGACAAGAATGTATACACAAAATCACTTACCATTACGAATCTTTTTATATCTAGACTTAGAAACCATTATTACCACTGAATTTATAAATTAAATTATATAAAAATTGCACTTTGAACATAAAATATTCAAATAAATAGTGTACTGCGCCCAGCGCGAAGACAAGAATGACTGAGTGATTTCATTTTACCGACGCGTCGTAAGAAAAAAAAATGACTACCCTCAATTTTTATTAGAAAACTTATTTTCACATTTAGATTTATTTTTAGGGTACCTACCTACTACGTAGTAGAACCACAGATCAAGATATGCTGTTCGTTTGTAAGTCAACACTTCAGAAAGTTGGGACCTAATTAGCATTATTTTTAAATATTCCGAATAAAGTTTTAAAGGAAACTGTTAAGCGGGACTTTTTCCGACAACGCGTTAACATGGCCATCCAAAGAGGGAACGCAGCGTTCAGCCTTCTGGGAACCTTGCCGTTGATCGGCAGCAGCACACGCCTCGAGAAATTTTTATATGTAGTTTGTATATTTGTTGTAAATATTGTATAGTCTAAAGAAAAAATGTCAAAGTTGATGGGAATATGTGAAAATCCGGGAAAATATTTTTTTCTAAGAGATTTTTGTATGAACTTAAACAGGACAAGTCAACGTCACCGAAATTTCTATAAATATTTTCAGATACAAACCTTTCTTCGAAGACTTGATGGAGATCTGTCCGCCATCTTCTCGCGCCATATTAGGTACAACCAGGACCTGGTTTCCCTTCAGCAGCTTCTCCTCTGCCTCGTCCACCGCCTCCGGCTTCTCCATCACCGATTTAATTGGCGACGCCATTTTGATTTTATCACTTCACAAGATGGCCGCTCACAAGATGGCGCATAGGAATGGCGCGCATTTATTTTTGTCAGTTAAAGTTTTGCGTCAACAATACATTGTTTTGGAATGTGTGTTTGTTTGTTTTGTAAACTTAAGCTACATAATTTATGTAGGTAGTTCAGTCTTCTTTTTTGGCTGGTTTTGAGTCTGAAACAATGAAAGTAGTGTTAAAAACTATTACGAGTACTTATCTTGAATGAAAGAAATGAGAAAAGTTAAATGAGAGGAGATGGGGAACGAAATATTTTTCGAACCATTTAAGCCAATTTCATACAAAATTGAGGTCTCTACAGGACATTCGCGGTAAGAGTCAGTATCGTCTAAAGCAGGGATTCCCAAAGTGGATATTTTACCCCTTGGGGTCGAGATCGGTTTCCCAGGGGTCGACATAAACGAAAACTGGTTTTGGGGGTCTCCGATTAATTAACACAAGAACTATTTTCTGTATTTTTTTCAAAATGTTTGGTAGTTTCGGATATAAGAGGTCTATTTTCGCCTATTTTCTTGAATAACTTCAAAACTATTTATCTTAAATTATAAAAAATATATATTTTAGATCCTCACAACGAGCCCTTTCATTTGATATGTCACAAAATATAGTTTGCAAAACTTTTTTTTAATTTCCTAATTTACTCCCCAAAAGTGTTTACGTTACGGTGTTTGGGTCACCGACTTACATATTATGTATACCAAATTTCAACTCAATTCAGTCCAGTATTGTCGCACAGACAGGCACACGAGTGATCCTATAAGGGTTCCGTATTTTCCTTTTGAATTGCGGAACCCTAAAAAATATTTTACTAAAAAGTAGCTTTATAAACAGCAAAACTCTTCACAGCTGACTATCGCTTGCGATTTAACTGTAAAATCAATTATTAACGGTGAAATACCTACTTGTAAGGGAAACAAATTGCCAAGGTTTCCTCGCTCCATTAGAACACTTGGATTGAAATCATTACTTCCTTTTGTTTAACATTGTTTAATTTAAATTAATTAAATGTAAAAAACCAGCTAAGTGCTAGTCGGACTCGCACACAAAGTCTTTTATAGAAACTCTTATAAAAACGGCAAAAAAATCATTTCTTGTATGGGATGACCCCATAAATATTTTTTTTTAATTTAATTTAATATTGTAACAAGATATTAATTTAGCACTAGTACAAATGCATGTCAATAGATGGCGTTGTGCATTTTTAAAACGAGCTATGGTTTCGTTCTTAAGATTTATACATAAGACCTCTGGTATTTTTTTAATTTCATTCATTCCTACATACAATCATCCAGTAAGCAGTGTCCGAAAGAATCCAGACTTGGTACTTTCCGGACCTACTTATTAACATAGTGGTTAGGCGCTTAGGCGTTGTGTGTACGGGACGATATAGCTCCCGCTGATTGTTCTCGGACCATATCGCGACCTTAAGTATTTGTAACTTTAAATTCTGTAAAACCTCAATACAATATATTTTTTTAAAGTGAATAATATAACTCAATATTCTGTGAATATTTCAAGCGTCTACCTGTTGCCGTTATCATATCGAGCAAAAACTAGCAAAAAAAAATCACGTTTGTTGTATGGGAGCCCCCATAAATTATTTATTTTATTCTGTATTTTAGATTTGTTGTTACAGCGGCAACAGAAATACATCATCTGTGAAAATTTCAATTGTCAACTATCACGGTTCATGAGATACAGCCTGGTGACAGACGGACGGTCAGACAGACTGACAGACAGCGGAGTCTTAGTAATAGGATTACTATATTCTCCTAAAACGTAATAATTGTTATATATCTACTCTTTGAAATCTCCATAGCAAAATTAGGCGGAAAATATTTCAATTTACTTACATTAAATTCATGCAAATAATAGTCTACTTTTCTGCAAGTTTACACAAACCAGTTTCTGGGGTCATTGTTCAAGAGTTTAATGACCTTTTTAGTTTTATCTGATTTTATGATACAGTGCCAAATATTAGAGCAGGAAAACTGAAACTGGGTAGCTAGCTAATTTTGCTAGACATAGATGATTACTAGGTAACAGATACGTCACTCGAACGATCGATGTACGCTATTTTGTGCTAAATTGCCTTTACGCTAAAGTTTGCATTCCTTCACTCGCTAGTCGGCTAGATTAAGTTAAAATCCTCACTTCACTACGCGTTGTCCCTCGAACGCGACACGAAATCAAAGCCTTAAAAATCCTAAGAAATTCAATTCTAAGATTTGCTATAATAAATTACTTAAAAACTTTTAAATTGACGGTTTGTTCCTCCCCCTCCCCCGGTAACGCCCTGAGCCGAGGTTCGTACCCCATTCGGGGGTGCCCTCAGGCGTGGTTACCCAAATGTTGCCCGGTTGAGAGCCCTTTGCGCTCGCCTTTTGTCATATGAAACCAGCAGACTACCAATTTAAGTCCTTTAAAAAAAACCTTATCCTTACTAGATCAGTGTCTCTTCCTAATAAAAATACGAGTTTGGGATGTATGGAAATTTGTTACTCTTTCACTTAAAACCTACAGAACGGATTTATATGAAACTTGGCACATAAATAGATCATACTAATCATATCTCATAATAACATATAGGCTACTTTTTATCCCGGGAAAACATAAAATCCCTCGGGAAAGCGGTTGTAACTGCGGGGCGGACGTTAGTTCCCAAATAGATAGTTTCGGTGAAGGAAAACATCGTGAGGAAACCATAGCACGGTGGTAGGGTACTTTGTAGTACCCGCCTGGCTGGCTACCACCCTCAAGTTGAAAATCTGTCGCCAAGCACCTTTCGGTGTGTTCCGACAGCTGCACTTGAGAGCCAGTTCCCTTCTAGGCTTTGTGTGCTTACCATCATCGGCCACATCATCACTGAACACGGTGAGATTGTAGTCAAACACAGGCCATATACATAGTAAAAAAAAAAAAAAAAAATAGTCACTTTCGTTATTATAAACTAACATTCCTCCCCGCGGTTTCACCCTCGTTGTAAAAAAAAACACTCACAAACTTAAGCATTTATAATTAGTAGGACTAGTAGGTAGGTAGGCTTGCAAAACATCGAAAAAAAAATAACACAGTTAATGCCAATAACCCCATTTCACGATGTTTGTTAAAATATAATTTGTTATCTTTCCTTATCAGTGTCGTATGATGAATTTTGTTTTGGAGTTTATCACGCACAAGTGTGACGACATAGTTGATTCATTTCAACCACAGATACTGCATGAATAAGGTCCATGTTCACAGACTAAAAAACAGTCCGATACGTTGTAATCGAGCGTTTATCATGATTTTTCCAACGAAAAGTATTTATAGCCCGATTATTATTTATCGGGCCGTTTTCTAGTCGGTGAACATGGACCTAAGAAGAATAAGAATAGGTAATTTATTGCCAAACTTACACTACACATAACAATGACTAATAAGTAAGTGTAAGTACATACTTAACTAAAAAGCAAATCATTAAATACACAGATTAAAAATATGTTTGGCAAATGGTAGCAAACTCAGCATGGTGCCAGTGTGCACTGTCATACACACAAACGCTGATTTTCAGTTTGCCCCATGAAAGGGACAACGTAACGAAAACTGAATACATAGATTCAGAACGCCATTTTGGAGCCAAAAATTTGAGAGATAAAAAGTCTTCGTCGGTCTTTTCAAATAATTAACTTTTAATAAAAACCTTCAATAACAAAAATTAAGAAACTCCTGAAACTCATAGAAAATTGGTAATGATCTTCAAACGGCTGAGCGAATTTTCTTGATACATAAGAACACTCTCTTTCAATCAAACCGGACAAGGGGGAGTCTGACTCGCGCACCAAGGGTTCCGGAATTTCCTATGGTACTTTAAATACCATAGACTTCACATAGGTTTTCCTGTTATCTATAGGTAAACAACAATAGGGTGTAATTATCTATAATAAGTATGTATTTACAAAAAAAAAAAGTATATGTATATCAGTTATCTGGTTTCCATAGTACAAGCTCTGCTTAGTTTGGGATCAGATAACCGTGTGTGAAGAATGTCCCAGGATATTTTATTTATTTAATAATCTGTATTTTCCTATCTCTGCCATCCCGTCCGCCATTCTGCGCCAGCCATTAGACGTAATGTCCCGCGGGACTTTCGTTGGCCATAAGCTCCAAAAATTCGTTTGGTAGTTTTTGAGTTCGCGTTCAGACAGACTGATGCGATGGAGACTTAGTTTTATAACATGTAGCAATTACGCATAGGAACTTACATATTTACCTAACTACACATAAAATGAAGCAAGCATAACAAATGTGGCAAGCGCTTGAAAGAGATTAGATAACGCAATTTCATTGTACGCAAAGAGGTCGTACGCAATAATTATAAATAATATAAGGTAGCTGCACTTGAGAGCCAGCTCCCTTGTAAATATCCTGGGACATTCTTCACACAAGGTTATCTGATCCCAAACTAAACAGAGCTTGTAAACCAGATAGCCTGATACACCTACTACATAAACAACTTTTTTTTTTTTTACTAAATACTTATATAGTTAACTAGCTGTTAACTCGCGTTCCCGGGATAAAAATAGTTTACGACCTATTCTCAGACCTACGTACAGAATATACACAAAAAAAAACATAAAAATAAGTCTAGCCGTTTCGGAGCAGTTTGGTGACAAACACTGTAACACGAGAATTTTATATATTAGATTACACTCAGACATCAACAAACAGACATGTTTGTCCTGGATGGGAATCGAACGCACGACTGTGTCTTAACCCTACTGGTCCGTTTGCCCTTCTAGGCATTGTGTGCTAACCACCACGGTGGGATTGGGGCTTAAGGTCAAACACAGGTCAGGAGTCCTACTGCGTATCTTTGGTGGTAATCGTAATGAACATCATTATTGAAAATCATCCCATGAGGGCACCACGCCCACAAATCGGTCCAAGCGTCTTCGAGTAATCCGGGAACATACCTACATAAAAAAATTAAAAAAGATTTCAACGAATTGTTAACCTTCCTTTTTGAAGTCAGTTAAAAATGTATTAATGATTGCGAGACAACAAAGTAAACAAACATACAACATGTTATTGTTACCATCATGTGCGAGTAGATAAGATAACGTATTTAACTCATTTGTTATCATTTAATTATAACATTTAACATTGGGAACAGATTAATGACTAAGATCGATCATCACGGACAAGAAAACGCCCCGATAAATTATAATCGGGCGTTTACCATGAATTTCAAGAGAAGTAGAGCATAGCGATTTTTCGCTTGAAGAGCAGCTCGACTGGGGAAGTACTTCCACCTTACAGAATACCGCAGCCAAATAACCTGGTTGTGTTCCTGCGCGTGAGTAAGGTCGCCAGAGCTCATGGGGGGGGGGGAACGTTCGGCAATGCGCGAGAGGTACCCAGGGCGCGGAATAGTATATCTCAGTCCCAGGTGTCGCTAGCGTCCATAGGCTACGGTAACCGCTTACCATATGGCGGGCCGTATGCATGTTTGCCGACTTTGTTGTATAAAAAAAAACCGGAGGAAAAAGTTATCTATACAATGAAATAAGACGGGGGGTTAATTTCGCCACATTTAGTGCTTCATATGCGTGCCGCTAATCTAGTGAAATGTCGATTACACACATTATTATTATTAATAAAGTGCCAAGAGCATACCTAGGTCAAACGAGAAGGTATTCGCATAATCGCGCAAGGAAAACCTGTTTGGAGTAACCTAGGATACGCGAATTACGCGATGCCTTATCTACCACTTCTAATACAAACATCACTTGCATTGCATGTAAAAGTTATTATATATTTTTTATTAAATTACTAAGTTGGTGGCTACACCTCTGATGGCTGCTACAACCTTACCGAATAAATCGGCGAGCGCAGAGGGCTCTCTCTCAGCCGGGTAATATTTAGGTAACAACGCCTGAGGGCACCGCCGAATGGGGTACGAACCTCGGCTCAGGGCGTTACCGGGGGGAATTTATCACAATATGTCATCAAATAGTAGTTTATGATACTGTTGCATAATAGGGGTTATTAAAATACGAGTGTGAGTTTACTATGTCACTCGCGTTCCCGAGGTATCTAAGCTAATAAGGACGCGGGCCTTAGGGGGCTAAAATTAAAAAAAATATAGGTAGTATATATTGAAAATAATAACTAGTTAGGGTAACCATTATCATTAGTACAAATATGAACAGATTTTTTTTTAAAACTACGGGTTGCACTCCGGCAGAAGTGAAAACTTGAACATTAACGAATTTTTGATATTTTAAACACTTTATATACACGAATTTGACAAGTATACAGACGGTGGAGCCATCTGTGGATGCGAGTAGCAGGCTGTACTACAAACGCACACACACACACGCACACTCGCGCAAGCTTAAACGAAACACCAGGAGTAGGCATACATTTTCGCCGCGCGGTAGAAAGAGAGGGGGATATTACTTCCTCTCCTACGCCTCGCCGGCGGTCTACTCTCCCTGTCTTACGAATTTTCGATCAGGTCACGTGTCCTGACGTTTTTTACCCATCCCAAAAAGTGCACAACGCCGCTAAAGAAGTTTTCACTTCTAAAAGTAGATTTATAGATAGGTAATTACTTTAAGTTGATGTGTTGTTAAGCAACTACATGTAAATTGACGCTAGTATTGTATTTCATAATTCCCACAATAACATTTCATATATCCAGTCTGCCGGCGCTGTCAAATAAAATGAAAATCTAGGAAAGTCGTGAAAAGCAACTTATTGACTTTAAAAACGTTATTAATAAAATACTTATATTTTCCGTTGAAATTTAAATAACATTTAAAAATAATAAAAGCGTAACGGAAACTACTTGTTATAAACAAAAGCCATATGCCAAAAAAAATGTTGGGCCAAATACGGACAGCGACGCCAGACTGGATATTATAGTTAATTGCGCAATGACAACTTATTTATCTTCATGTAAGTCATAAACAACACATGATAAATATCAATGTCAACATCGATATGGGGTCTTCACTACACATCAATTTATCAAGTTACAATAGGTACTTTTAAGAGGAGGCTCTCTGTCTCCGTCTCTTACTAAACTGACAGACAAGCGAGACAGGAGAGACGCAATTTTAGTAAAAAAGATGGTTTTATGTTATTTAAAAAGAAACTAAGCCTTTTAAAAAAAAGTATATAAGCTATTCCGTTTCTAATGGATTTCAGATATTTTTCAAGTTATTTGGATGGCACAAATAAGAGAAGAATGCATTGTTAGTTTTAAAAAGGGGCATATTTACGGTTTTTTTCTGACGTTACTAATGAAAAATTCCAATGTTAAAAAAAACTATTCCTCGTCACATATTCTCTAGTTTAACATAATATCTCTTGGAACAAAGAGTACAGAGAAAAACGCATTTTAGAATCATCATTTCAAGTATAGCATCGCCTTAAGCGGCCATGCCATCAATAATCCAACCACCCCCAATTAGTCGTATCTCGTACTAAGTCCTCCCCCCGTTAAGTACATCGATACGATACGATTTGTTACTCTTTCACGCAAAAACTACTGGACGAATTTGGATGAAATTTGGAACACAGATAGTTTATAACCTAGATTAACATATAGGATACTTTTTATCTCGAGAAAACATAAGATAACTCAGGAAAGCGGGTGAAACCGCGGGGCGGAAGCTAGTCTATACTTAATATTATAAAGAGGAAAGATTTGATTGTTTGCTTTGAATAGGCTCCAAAACTACTGCACCGATTTGAAAAATTCTTTCACTAATAGGAAGCTACATTATCCCCAAAGGTTATAGGCTACTTTTTATCCCGGGAACGCGAGTGAAACCGCGAGGAACAGCTAGTTAATTATAACAGCTCAATGACATCCTTATCGGTGTCTTCATGAGGGAATATCAACAGGAAACGCAATTAATTGTTCTCATTTAGATAGTTAGACATTTGTTTGTAATTATATCTAGATAGACGTGATAAGGTAGACGACCTTCTACGCATCATCGCGCTCAACTATTCCGATACGGAGAGCCAAAGAATACCAACTAATACAGATTATGTGATAATTTTTTTTTAGCATAACACCGATTTGTGTATTTTGCCATTGTTAAGTTCTAGTAACGTTCAAATCATATTAAGAAATCACTTTCTTGTGTCCTGCCTGGCCTGACATATCAAATCAGCTACATTTTATTAAAAGTCACAACGATAGACGATATTTTATATGGAGTGATGTATATCGAAATACTACACTATGACGTCATAGTTTCACAGAATCAAAATGATCTACTCTTAGTGGTTCTACTGGTAATTAATAATATTATATTTTATGTACCTAAATTATGAAGTTTATTTTGAAAAGAGAAATATCTGAGTTTATTGCCGGCTCTTCTCAGCAAAAACTACCTTCCGAACCGTGCATTAGAGCCTCCTGTCTATGTTAATAAATAATATTTCATTTCATTAAAAAGTACACCAAATTTGACGTTTCCATTTTCCATGTGTTTTTAGATCTTTATTACATTGGTTAGAGTTGGATCATTTATTTTTGACACCGTCCAATCTAATATCCATTTTTTTAGTCCATTTTTTTTTTCAAATGGACTAAAATTATAACAGAATGGCAGCCACGTGATGGAAAAAGAAAAAGACAAGCAGACAAGCTAAAAGATGGACAGATGATATCAAGATGATTGGAGAGACAATCTGGTCTAGAAAAGCTACCAATAGAGAGGAATAGAAGCAGCTGGAAGAGGCCTATGTGTCACTGGACACGCTGACCACTGAACCGGGAAACCCGATGTATTTATTAGATTTAAGTTATAACAATTTGCTACTGTATATAAAATCAGTTTAGTATCAGCAATAAAGGCTAATAATAATAATAATCTATTATCGAGAGCTCATATTACAGGGGCACACGGAGGGCAGTCAACCTTCCAAGTTACGGAGTCTACGAGTTAAGTGGTGCATATCCGGACTACCGGTTAACATCGTATATCTCCGGGTTAGACCAAGCGGGTGAGAGCGAGGCCGAAAAAAAGTAGATACAGTGCGACAGGGATCTTTTGACAGTTGAATGACATCGGCAGGGTGCTCTTTTAACACTATCTCGGCATATTATTTAATTAAATAACAAGCAAAAACAACACAACATACTATGATCTTGCCGGAGTCTTCTCAGTTCATGTTTATTCCGAACCGGTAGTAGTCTATTGTAAAACTGTAACTTTTGACATTCATAAGTGCCTTATTAGGGCCTAAACTGAATAAATGAGTTTTGATTTTGATAAGCGGACAGAGCGAACTCTAAAACAGTGACTCTTCACAAGATATCGGCGTTAGTTCCGATTTTGGCGACGTACCAAAAGATCCTTGTCGCACTGTACATTATATGTCCAAGTTTTTTTAATTCTCCATCTTTAAAGGCAGCCCTACTTAAAACGTGGGACTTAATTCCATAGATTCACGTGAGCCCAGTACGGATTGCGCAAACAGTAACAACCAATAGCAGAAATAAAGGGATGAAGTACAATTTCCGTAACCATGGCAACCAATGAGTCATAGAGTCACGAGACGCGTGGCGTGACTCGCGAGTCTTTACGAGCACAAACACGCCTTTCAATTAATTGACCCGTATTAAGGGAATTTAGTACTTTTCCATCTCAAGAGGAAGTGCGTTTATTATTGTCATAAATATTTTAATGAGTCTCTCTTGGAATACATATCACTACATAGTATAAAACAAAGTGAGATAGAGTGATTCAAGAGGAAGGTTTATATGCATATTATAGTACAGAAAAGCTGAGAAAAGCCGGGCGAAGCCGGGGCGGGTCGCTAGTTTGAATGATATACGAGAAGCTGGCGAACAAAACGGTATAATTACATAAAATTAAATTTTACAGGAGCAGTAAAAAACTGAATGACATTCGTTCGTAAGTATGTCATACGTTATGATCGAAAACCATGAACTTTGGATGCAATTTTAACACTGTTTTAGGCAGTTTTTGATATTCTATGCGCGAATAGACCCGTTACATTACTATAAACATAGATAGATCATACTCTGGAATAACATATAGGCTACTTTTTATCCCCGGAAAACATAAGATCCCTCGGGAACGCGGGTGAAACTAGTATTATAGCAATGCGAAAGTTTGTGAGTATGGACTCTTTCACGTAAAAATACGTACGAATTGTTAACTTCCTCCTTTTTGAAGTCGGTTAAAAAGGAAAGCATGACTGACTAATTGATCTTTCAACACACAGTTCAAATCACTGGATTTATCGTCCTGAAATTTCGCAATAGCCATCATTTCGTATCGTAGGCATCCGCTAAAAAAGGAATTTATAAATTCAACCCCCGAAGGGGTAAAATAGGGGAACGTGGGTGAAACTGCGGGGCTAAGCTAGTTACTAAATAAGATTCAACAAAAGATTTCAATAATTGAAGTGTACATGCATTTCTATTCATCGTAAATACATAATACTACGTAACAAGCGTTACTATGTATTTGTGCGCGGGCGCATGATTGCGCTGATTGGCCTTCCTATTAGGGTTACCACTTATTTTTTGTTGGAATAAAATATAACTTTATTATCTATGTAGTTATCAAATATCTAGAGAGCCTACCCATATCGGGCATACAATAGGAATTGGACAGGATATCCGGAAAATGAGGGACATCATCATAATAACTACCTATTCATCATTTTATTTTTACACTAGCTGACTTCAGAGTCTCCACCCGGGATAAAAAGAAGCCAATGTCTTTCTCCATATTATAGGCTATTTTGCTGCTTAATTTCATCACAATCGGTTCAGTGATTTAGGCGTGAAAAGGTAACCAACAAACTTACTTTCGCATTTATAAGATTATAAAAATAAGGAAGTAAGGATTTCTTGATACTCTATTTTTTAACCCCCGACGCTAAAACGACGGGGTGTTATAAGTTTGACGTGTCTGTCTGTCTGTGGCCTCATAGCTCCTGAATGGATTGACCGATTTTGATTTAGTTTTTTTTGTTTGAAAGGTGACATAATCGAGAGTGTTAAATTGGTAATAAAATCAATTATTACCAATTTTCTAAAGATTCGGGTGTTTCTTTAAATTTTTAATTTTACCTATTGTCTTGTTTTGATTGTGCCTTCAATATAATTTTTTATTTTGTTTAAAACAGAGCGGTGGCAGCCCTAGCTAACTAGAAACAATTATCTTTGTTGAAGTTTTCCGGTCATACGTCGTGACAATGTATCGTTTGTATGTATCCAATACAAAACGTCTCGTATCATATACAATACTTTTGACAGCCACCTTTTAGCTATAGTGAAACCCCCGCGGTTTCACCCGCGTTCCCGAGGTACCTTATGTTTTCCCGGGATAAAAAGTAGCCTATATGTTATTCCAGGGTATGATCTATATATGTGCCAAGTTTCATCAGTTTAGTAGTTTTTACGTGAAAGAGCAACAAACATACATACATACTAACAAACTTTCGCATTTATAATATTAGTAGGATTCATTGGATTTTCGATGAAAGGAAACATTTCTTCAATCACGAACTTTTAGCCCAGTAGTTTCGGAGACAAGGGGAGGGGGGGGGGGAACTATTTTGTGTGACATATCAAATGAAATGCTCGTTGTGAGGATCTCAAATATTATTTTTGTATAATTTTAATACAAATGGTTTTGAAGTTATCGAAGAAAATAGGCGAAAATTTACCATTCCCCCCTCATCTCCGAAAATACTGGGCCGAAAATTTTGAAACAAAAATACAGAAAATAGTACCTATAGATTACAGGAAAATCTATAAAAAGTCTATGGCATTTAAAATAACATAAGAAATTCTCTCAAGAGGTTCTCGTGATAATAACCTGGTTCTTTTACGTATTCGACCGATCGTTTCAGTAATGTCCTGAACATGGCTAAAATGGGCAGCGTTATCACCCGCTTCGTTCTGATTTGGAGCAACAATAAACGCATAATGAGTAATAGCGTGAGTAATTGTTTAACCGTCGCTCGCCGTGACAATGTTTGTGTTACCCAGCTATGTGGTAAACAACCTTTGTTTCATCTGAATTCTGTTAAAGTATACCTATCACGTCGACCCCAATTAGTCGCAATTCGTACTAAGTCCCCCGATAACGCCATGAGCCGAGGTTCGTAGCCCATTCGGAGGTGCCCTCAGGCTTGGTTACCTAAATGTTACCCGGCTGAGAGCCCTCTGCGTTCGCCGATTTATCCGGTAAGGTTGGTGCAGCCATCAGAGGCTACCAACATTAGTCCTATACAAAAAAACCTATCACTAAGGTTGTGTGAGTCGGTACCGCTGGGGGACTATAATGGGGAATTTGTCTGCTTACGACCATGAGCGCCGCCAAGATTTCTTTCAGTGGAGTGCATACAGTTAAAACGCGCCATCAATTTCTATTTAAACAAAATTAATAAAGAATAAAAAAATTCTATGTATTTTCTTTCCTGCATGCCAGGGGGGAGCAAGTTGCATGCCAGGGGGGAGCAAGTGTACCCCTTGCTTGTCGGCGCACATGCTTACAACGCCTAACGGCCTCATCACTGACAACGATGAGATTGTGTTAAACAGAGCTATACAAAGTTGTGTCCGAGTTCCGAACGAAAGTCGATTTCTGGCCGTCAAGGTTCTGGCCGAAGAACTTCAGTCCATGATTGGTGCTAGCTAGCGCTCTCGCTCATTGGTAGCTAGTTTAAAAAAACCCTTTTTAAAAGACTTCGTGCGTGAGGTGACATTTAATAAATAAAAATAGACTGCGTGTGGTCAAAAGGACCAGAGTGATAGCTCATTAACCATTATTAAGAACTTTGAACATCTGCCAACAATACTGGGAACCTTTACTCAACAAAGTATAATCATTTTCCTTGATTATGTTCACTCAAAAACAGAGCGGGAATTCTTGTTTACAAAGCAATTAGGATTACTTCTGGTGTCTTTTATGCTATGATTGCAATGAGCAAAAGGTCAACTCGTAAAGATATAATGTTAGAAAGTCTACTAAGTTTGTAATATCCGCCTGGCTGGCATACAGCAGTCCATATACTAATATGTATAAATTCCAAATATGTACCTACATTTATTTCAGTAAATCTATATATATAAAAGAAAGTCGTGTTAGTTACACTATTTATAACTCAAGAACGGCTGAACTGATTTGGCTGAAAATTGGTGGGGAGGTAGCTTAGAACCAGGAGAAGGACATAGGATAGGTAGGGGCAGGTAGGGTAGGTAAGGTAGGTAGGGGTAGGTAGATAGTTAGGGGTAGGTCGGGGTAGGTAGGGTAGGTAGGTGGGGGCAGGTAGGGGTAGGTAGGTAAGATAGGTAGGGGTAGTTAGGGGCAGGTAGAGGTAGGTAGGAGTAGGTAGGGGTAGTTAGGGGTAGGTAGAGGTAAGTCGGAGTAGGTAGGTAGTCTCAGTTTTATTTTTGTTCTCAGGGCAGGACAACGTCTGCCGGGTCAGCTAGTTAATTATATAACAACCATGAATTTGCTATAAATATTCATATCAAAATAATAAGGGAAATAGGTATAAGGGTTTCTGATTTGAGTAATCACATTGTGACGTCATAATACATTACAATGCCGCCATAGTAAGTTGTATGTGCCATTTGTTTCAACATATATTATGACGTCACACAACTTTTAATCTCTGGATGTTGAGTCATTTTTACAGACTGTTCAAAAATAATATTACAGAAGGTTATCTTACGACAAATATCAAATAAAAATTATTTGTTTGGGTTATTCTGTAAGGTGGAGGTTCCCCATTTAATCAGCTCTTCGAGCGAATAAATGCTATGCCATGGTCATTTAACTATTCTAGTGTAATAACAAAGAATTTTCCAAAATTCAACCCCTAAGAGTTAAAATAAGGTTATCTTTACATTATAAAAATGGATGGCGCCAGGATTTCTTTTAGAGGGTTGCATAAATTTAGTGTCTATGTATTTTCTTTCCTACATGCCAGGGGGGTGCAAGTAGCATGCCAGGAGGGTGCAAGTAGCATGCCGGAGGGGTGTAAGGGGGTGCACTTGCCCCTAACAACATTAATTGGAAATATAATAACACATCAACAACACTATTAACCTAGTTACGTACAGGACTTTGTAACTGCTTATGTTCACTAGGTACAAATAGGTACCTACCTACTATGGAACAATATAAAAAATCTCACAAGACAACTCATATGGCTGTATTATTTGGATTCATATTGAAGTAAGTACCTACCTATTATATTCGCAAGGAAAACCACTTCATTAATTCAAATTACATGAAAAAAAAATTTATGAGCGACTAGCTGACTAGCTTCCGTCCCGTGGTTTCACCCGCGTTCCCGAGGGATCTTACATTTTCCCGGGTTAAAAAGTATCCTGTGTTAATCCAGGTTATAAACTAGATGTGTTCCAAATTTCATACAAATCTGTTCATTAGTTTTTGCGTGAAAGAGTAACAAACATACATCTATACTCACAAACTTTCGCTTTTATAATATTGGTAGGATATGTTATGCATTTACTACATATTCACTATAAGTTTGGTTTTACCTCGCTTTGCTCTTCACTCATTGGCAGATTTGCAGTCTTAGCCACACTAAGCCTTGTAATACTAGATCCCCTTTCTCAGCTCCCATTATATATGTATAGGTAGTAGGAAGGCGTTTTATCATATATATCATAATAAATTATTTTAATATTAACTTGGGTTGATTCTTGTTGCAGCATGCACATTTTATTTTTGTAATGATTGGCCAAAGTAACCGACATAGCCCGATGAATTGCCAAACTGAAGTCGCAACTTCTAGAGTGGCGACCATGAACCGGAAGACGCAATGTGGGCAGGCCCCCCACAAGGTGGACTGACGATCTTGTGAGGGTTGTGGGAAAACAGCTGGATGCGGGTAGGGCAAGACCGGCCATTGTGGAGATCTTTGGGGAGGCCTTTGTCCAGCAGTGTCTTATGGCTGACATGATGATGATTGTTCCCCCCTGATATCTAGCTACCCTAGACCTGGGCCTTAGGGCTAATCCGCCACTTGCTTCAATTCACCAGTCCATAGTCTATTGCAACTATGGATATGGGATGGATGGATGATATAAGGGGGGAACAATCATCATCATGTCAGCCATAAGACACTACTTCAGTAATGAAGGTCAAAACATTGAAAACAGGAGGTAGACAGGCCATATGCTATGAGGGAAGCAATAGTGGGTGGACTAATAAGCTAATATGGTATGAATACCTTTTGAGCTAATATGGTTTGAAATTGGAAGATTTTTTTCTATTTTAAGTTAATTTCTAGAAGTGGTACCTATATGGTGACATGGTTAGCACTTTGGAATTTGCAAATCAAAGACTCAGTATGAAATATACAGGTTCTGAAGCTGGTAGCCCTAAAACTCACTCATGTAAGTCCCTAATAACATTATTTTTAAATCTCACAAGATATAAGTAGAATCAGAAACTTGAACACATTTTCACAAGATAATATGTAGAATCAGAAACTTTGGATTATACTTGGAATACCTAATGCTTTTAAGATTGCAGGGTGACCACTGCATGGGTTCAGATAATGATAATTATTTTGGCATTAAAATTATTTGTATTGTAAAATGAATTGCTATTTAAAAATAAATATTGGTAATAAAGGGAGTGTTACATGTAATGACGCCATTTAAAACAGCCAGGCCACTCAAAACGCCAAAGAGAGAGTACAAAGAGCATTATTATGAACAACACAAAGAAATAAAATAATTAAAAAATAATACATACCAGAGTATTGAGCGTTAGTTGTCAATGTAAACAAAAATAACATAAATTCCAATACACAAATAACGGCAAATCATACACACACAAAGTCACAAGTTCATATTGCGCACGGTCATAACAATAATAAAGTTTATACACTAGTTTTCAATGGATATATTTGCGAAATCGCGACGGACAACCACTGTCGTCCATACTTTTATAGTGAATGAAAATTTTGATGAACAAAATGAACGAATGATAAGTGCCAACAAAACAAATCATTCATCATACATGTCATCTTGACCGCGTTCCAGCGATGTCAATGACGCCACTTTTAGGACAAAGACCTACGACAAGATTGTTTTTTATTACAACGATTGGATATACATAGTATCCCCTATAGCACCCTATAGTCTGTTCTGTGGATTGAATAAAAAAATCAAACTACGTACTTGTAGGTATCATTAATACAAGCCATAAACCATAGAATTAGATTTTTTGTACTAGGTAGGTACCAGTGGCGGATTTGCAGTCTTAGCCGCCCTGTGCAGTACCTACCAGCCACCCCTTTAAGTGGGAACGTTCGGTTGGAGCGCGAAATTCAAATTTTATCACGTTTTTTGCAAATTACAGCTCAGTTATAGGTCGTAAGTTATCAACAAAAGAAATCATCAACATATTCAAACAAGGTATATTAGTAACATTTTCATGAAATAGTTGTATATGTCAGTAATATATCTTGGAGGAATATGTTGATGATTTCTTTTGTTATTAATCAGTAAATATACTACCATTCTTCCTGCAAATAACATATTGATAACTTACGACCTAAAACTGAGCTGCAATTTGCAAAAAACGTTATAAAATTTGAATTTCGCGCTTCAACCGAAGCCTCCACCTTAATAAATCGAGTGGGCTTCCTCTGAAATCTGCCGCCCTTACTTAGGCCGCGGCCTATAGATAGGGCCTATTGGCAAATCTAGGGCTCGTACGTACCGTATTTAAACAGAGAAGACCTCCGAAAAGAGTACACGATTTAATTTTCATTTTAATTTTACCAATAGAATTGCATCAAACAAAACTGACGCATTGTGCACCCATTGTTCGGTCGGACACCGTTTTATCTATGAGATTAGGAAAATTATCACTAGACGACCTAGACCGAGTCCATGGGTCAACGCCTCATTCCAAATGGGAAGCCTAGAATTAGAAAATATGAGCCATTCCATTTAGTACACTACTCGATCTGTTTATCATCCGGGACCGCAACCTAGCATCTCTAAGTCTAAACAACCGAGTAACTAGAATAAACCGAATTTGAAAAAATGAAACAAAATAACCAACAGTCTTTTATCGTAAACTACTGTTGAAAAAGTAAATGTTTACAAACATTTTTTGATTCTTTGGTGAATGAGCTACGTATGATTGCCAGTTTTCTACCTCTAGTTATTCAAACGGTGTAGTGTAGGTACTATGGTTTTAGAAGTACATATTTTAATATTCGTAGTAAATTTTTCGTTTGATATAAGTGCTTTTATCTTACAAGACCGTTATTTAAAAATACCCGATTACGATTATGTGTGGAATAACGATAATCGTAAAGCTTTCGTGGTGCAAAAGGCAAAAAACCAACAGACTATACACAGTGATGCTTCTCAAAACAACACCGTATTTATAGATTCAATTCCACATGAATTAATTAATCAAAATAATTCTAAATGGCAGAAAATTAATACATTTGAAAATAACTATAAGAAATTAATTAGTATGAAGGGAGTAAAATATATTTATAAAAGGGACATGTCATGGAGGACATGGAGATTAGTAAACTATCCGAACGCTGTTAAAAGGGTTGTATGTTACCGATGCGAAAATAAATTGGATTCAAACTGTACAAATTGTCATATCGGGGGATATTGGGTAAGTATTTTTTATTGAAATAAATTGTGTGCGAAGTAAGGGTGTCTCGCGTGTGATACCCTTGGGTGCTAACTTGAGGCTGAATACTCTACTATAATTTAATCACAACTCATATGTAATTTGATTGATTTCATCTACAGCTTGGCAATAACCTTTTTTTTTTATTTTAAAGTAGGTTCGAAGTTAGAATACAAGCGTACAGCCCGCCTCGTGGCGCTCGGGTAAGGTAAGCGCTTACCCCGTAGCCCAAAGAGAATATAATACCCGTACCCTATTGGTGCTTGCAACTGAAAGATTTCCTGTGCAAGTTTTCACTATCAAATCAAAACTCATTTGTTCAGTTTAGGCCCTAATAAGGCACTTATGAATGTCAAAAGTTACAGTTTTACAATAGACTCTACTACCGGTTCTACCATTAATGTGTCTTAAGTTTGCTGTTATATTCCTACCTAAACAAAAAAATACTAGAATCAATCACTGAATAAAAATAGGTACCTAAGCTAAGCACAGATTGAAATCCGCATTGCTTTCGTCCCGCTTAAACTACGTAGGTATCAATTGATCTTCATTACGGTAAATATGTTAAAATTGATTATTGTTTAAAGGTGATTGAAGAAAATCCTCCATGTCCATACGAATTCTTCTCAATAACTACAGATGATCAGCTATGCGCAGCTAATTTTTCACAATATGATAATAAAAACAGTTCATGTGCAACTGTAATGAGAATAGAAAACATTATAAACGTTTGCGATAATCCGATAGAGACAATGTGGCGCATCACTAAAGTTTACAACACGCGGATATTTGTACAACCCGGAAGTGACATCTGCGAAGGGCGGGAAAATTGCGAGATTTCAACAGTTTATGCTGTAAGTGTTTTTAATCCATTCGGATCAGGACTACCCTCTCACCTTTAATAATGTGATCACGAGGTAGGTATATGTAGTTTGTTTGAAATAATCTTCGTAACTACTGATTCTAAAATCGGAAGCTACATTATTTATTCCTTCTTACGGCTACATTCCGTAACTTGAACGCGGATGAAACCGCGGGAAACAGCTGGTTGGATAATTAATAATTTCAGGAGTAACATTTTTCCCTATTTCAGATCATCAAAGATTATGTTATATTTAGAGTAATAAACTCTAACAATGCAATAATTTACTCGCGAGTCATGAAGAAAGGCGGCAAAAATTATGCCTGTGTAGAAGACTGTGGGCACAGAGATCCAAAAACAAAAACTGTTACAAGAGGACCTGTGGCACCGTTGGATTTATTAACAGCCTCGAATAAAAGAAAACGTGAGAATAAACTTACTCACAAAAAACAGATACAAACAAAAAAGTTGCCAATAAAAAAACATTCAAGTAATCAAATGGACTACATTGAAAAATTACAGATAACCACAATGTCTAATTGCAAAAGACTTAGTTTAATGAAAAATGATTTTGACGAGAGTGAAAGAGATTATGAATATTAAAAGGATTTTTAATACAAACTTAATTTTGTAGTTTTAACAAATTATAACTAAATTGATTACAAAAACAAATGTATAGGTACACTGTTATAATCTCCTAATAAAAAGTAGGTGTTAGAAAATAAAATTGACATTGATATGGCCTTCCCATTACAGTTGGAGGTGCCAAAATGGTAAGTAACCACTTAGAATGATTACATTACTGGTTTAATCATTCTATATAACCAGACAGCATATAACATTATGATATAACTTTCATTTGAAGTAGAGAATTAGTATGTGTTGGGAATGATAACATGTTATATAATCTGATTCAAAGATTTTCTTTGACATTTAAGAATGCCAAAGGAAAAACCACTTTATTCCTTTACAATATGGTTTATTAGTTAATTGTAAAATAATAAAAATGGACCTTATAGTACAGCATTCTACATAACTTTTAGTTATTATATGCATAATGTACAGGAACCAGAACATTGCAACATTAATCCATATTTATCTCAGGTGAAACAGCAGGGCACAGCTTGTAACATTATAGTTTTGTGTTGGTCTAATACAAAATCAATGTCAATTTTAAGAAAAACAAACTAGAGTCTATATGTAAAAACTTTGAATAAAACTAAATTATATCATATCTTAACAAAACTAAACTATTTTTTATACATACAGGCCTTACACTGGCGCTTATGAATTGTATAACACTCCTATTATATAAAAATAGTTGTAAAAAATACACAATAAAATTTTGCATAAACATACAGGATGGTCAAAATATTGAGGTTGATTAGGTGGCAGTTCACATGCCTAATGTTTGGACAACATAGTCCATAAACCTGAAAGAGTGGGGCATTCTTCAGACACAGCCATCTAATCCCCAGCTAAGCAGAGCTTGTACTATATGATATAGAATAAACAAATTATCTATAATTTTTAAGCAATAGATGCACAAGTTTTAACATTTATAAATGATCAACAATAACCTTGTAACAGTCAACAATTAAAGGCACAAAGGCTTTCAGTCTTATTGAATTGTGCTAAGAATTGTTATATATAGGCTAGATTAAAAACATGCAAATTTATATTGGGCCATAATAGGGTAGTTGACCAAACACTAACCAATGCATAAAACATCTAAAAACACGTGGAAACATCAAAGATGTTGTACATTTAATGCTTTTTATGATTTTTAATTACCAGTGGAACCACTAAGAGTAAATGATTTGATGCTGTGAAACTATGACATCATAGTGTAATATTTCATACAAAATTCCATATAAACTATCGTTTTGACATTTATTAAAAAGTAGCTGATTTGATATGTCAGACAACTACCCTATTGGACCTAATAATATAACAAAACTATGTTGGAGTGCAAGTAATTTTCACCCCAGCATGGTTCCACCTTATTTTATAACATATACCTACAGATATATACATAACCTTTATATATCTTAATACTATTGTAAAATTTTATAATCTAAAAATTATTTTATACTTCTCCATGCAATACAAGAATAGCAAATATATTTTTGCTATTTTTTTTTCTTATTTATAATTTTTTGCCCAAAGATGGTACCTAACAATTTCAAGAGTATAAATGGAAGACAATAACATCTAAATTACAATAAAACTATAATTTAATTATTTGTAATTAAATATTTGGATGACAATCATTTATTTCAGGAGTTCCCAAACTGCTCCAGTGGCATCGCAAACCAGTATGTCCACATCAAATTCTAAATCTACACATGGATATCATCTTTTACATGAGAGTTGCAATAAAATAATAATATGTAAAGGGAATCGCAGTATAAAAAAACATTGAGAACCCCTGGTCTATATGATTAAACCTTTCAATAAAGAAAAAAAAACTTTGTGAAAGACTGAAAAAATCTGATAATATTTTAATAACAGGAAAACAGGTTGGAATCACTTTCTCTCAGCTGGACTTAAAAAACTTTCTGTGGATGTAACTTTTAAACATGTGGATTTGCCCCATAGTGTAATGTTATTTATACCAATAAAATAACCTAAATCTCTTACATGCACAAAATTAAAATATAATTAAATATTTTCAAACATTTTCTCAAAAATAACTTCTTTCATGCAAAAACTTTAACATTATTTGTAATTTCAAATAACTATTTTCGAGGCTTCCGTTTAAAATTAAAACAGACATGGTTTATCATTTGATAATGTCTACTGAAGGTTTCCTTACAGCAGTCGCATTTGAATTTACGTAACTTCAAATGTCTCTCTCTAATATGCATTTTTAAGCTTTTCTTCAACATTTCCTTGTCACAGTAATTGCATATTGCTTTGGAATACTGTGATTTGTCCTTACCTGCAAACACTGAGGTCATGTAATCATTGATTTTATCACTTGTATCCTTTTTTATATTCCGCTTTCTGCCAACCGTCTCTTTTTTTATCTTTTTTTCTACATCATGCTTGTTTTCGCTATCTTTCTTGATAGTACCGAATTTCTTTATTGTAATAACATTGTCGTTTACTTTTGTCATTTCAACTAGAGCTTCGGTCTTGTTAACACTTTCAATCCATGTTTCATTCTGCATTTTCTTGACATGGGTCGGATCTTTCTCTTCAAAGTTGAAATGTTCTCTACGTACATGATATTTGAGTAAGCGTTCTTCGCAATAACTTATGTTGCAAGCCATGCATTGGTACCTTACACTGGGACGGAAGAAAGAATCATCATGTATCTTCAAATGGCTGATTAAGTTTCTTTTATCAACAAAAGACCTATCGCAGTAGTCACATATGTGATATTTTTTAGTGCCATTGTGGACGGTTAAATGCCTCTTGTAAGCGTCACTTCTAAAGAACTCCTTACCGCAATGTGAGCACTTAAATCGAGCTTTAATAACGCTATGCTGGTATAAATGCGATTTGAACTTATACGAGTTACCAATTACAGTTTTATTGCAAACATCGCAATGGTTTTTCTTCTTTGACGCGTTTTCGTCAAGTTTTTTCTTCATTGTTATTTAATTAAACAAAGGAAAACAAACTTTCTTAAGTAAAGGAAAAGAAAAATAAATAAAACTAAAACACGCAACTTGCTTCTTCGCCCTTCAGACAGATGTCAACTGTCAAGTCAAAGAACATGACAGAACACATGTCCTCCTAGGCTCCTAGCCTGCTAGAGTGAGATGACATGCACAACCTCAGCATATCTTAATTAGTGTAATAAGGAGATACGATTTTATGTTGTAGGTATGTCTTTTTCTCATGACATGGAACGCGTGTTTTGCTGCACCTTCTTTGCCTGCCAATCACTTTACTACTCATTCATTTGGCTTTGTATTCTATGCCTACGTAGTGATTTATATTCTCTTTGCCTATTCTATTCCCTTCAATCTTTTCCCAACAAAACAAACCAAACTTTATTTTACGACTGAGAGAACATCGCATCGCTCGCTACGATTTACATAAAAATTCCGGAAGTTTCAAATACTTTTATATTTTATACCATTTGTTACAAATATATTAAAACAGCTTTTTATTGGACAGAAAAATAACTTTATATGTATCAAACAAAACTATGAAAAGTTTTTTACCAATATTAGTATACCTACCCATAGATTGTAGGCTTGGCAGAACATCAAATACTTACCCTTTTCAAAAACTATCCGGCCATTAACTGTCTATATATCATAACTGTTTTTAGGGTTCCTTACTTCAAAAGGAACCCAGGATCACTTCGTTGTCCATGTGTCACTTGTGTCACATCATGACTAACCACGGTGAGATTGTGGTCAAACACAGGCCTATACATACTTAAAAAAACATGATAAGTTATCTATTAGTCCAATCCAAACTATTTATATATATTTATACGGAACCCTACTTGCTGCGCGAGTCAGTCTCGCACTTGTCCGGTTAATTTTTATTTAACCATTATCACATTTTAGATTAGATTTTTTTTTATTCCTCTGCGGACAATAGTCCCATGTTTGACCTTGTATGTACTTACCTAACCTAACCTAAAATCAATAAAACCTACATAAATACCTATGTAAAATACGCTGATGAATGAAAACGCAGGGACAGCTAGCGGAATGGCCAAGGCCAAGTTCATAATATCCCTAAGGCCTTTGTCTTAGTTTACAGAAATTTTAAATAGGTTATATCTAAGACAGATTTATTAAAATACCGTAAACTGGTTGTAACCTTGCAATTAATTCGGTAAGTATTAGTTACATTTACATAGGTAGGTATGTACATTGTTTGTATTAGTTAATAAAAACGTTATCTTATGTAAGAAACCTACCTATTTACTTAATGAAATGATAATTTTTATTCATGTTTCGCAAACGACGAATTATGCACCTATTATTATTATAAATAGGTATGTAAGTAACTACTTTAAGTTCTAGAGTTCGAAACAAATCCATAACAAAAGGTAAGTAAATCCACCCTGTTTATAGGTATCCCACATAAACATAACTCATTATGAAGTCGTTTAAAAACCACGTGAATGCGTGAAATATAGAGATGAGATGAGAGCATGAGAGAGATACATAATATTGATCATAAGAAATATAGACATAATTCATTTATAAACATGGTTCACTCTCTTTTAAATGGATATAATTTAATAAGACCGTAATGTAGCAGTACGTTGATTGGTTAAATTGCCTACCTAACCTAAATCCATTCTAAAATACTTAAACTACGCTTTGTACAGAAAATCGAAAAGGAAAAGGAGTTGAAGTAGACAAGGTTCCAAGTCTAAATGTCAAACGAGTGATGTAATTCTGATTGCTGATTCGATTTTTTAGTCGAGTACGTAGTACAAAATATACCATAAGAAAATATAACATCTATCATTCCTAACAACAATGTAGGTTATTATGTAAATTAGCATATCAAAAATAATAATGATGTCTCATATTTTTAATCGATCACTGGAAACATTGACTGTGAATCAAAAAAGTTTAAAAAACAGATTTATCTATTCAAATGCAGTTATCGTTATTTGTAGTTAATAAACTTGTAGTGCTACATTTAATCTCATAATCATAATCTTAAACCTTTACACTTCAGATGTCCTTCCTTTGTCTCTAGAGGTCTCACAGCGCCTTATTGAGAACTCCCGTAACAGGAAGGCTGATCTATCTAGGACAGTGGATCATCAACGTGGCAATGCAGCCAGCCTTCTTGGCACGGTCACTCATTCACGACAGCGATCTGTCACAACTTTTTTACCTGTAAATTTTTTGTATTTTTTTAAATTGAGAAGGGTAATTTTAATTTAATTTTTATTTGTTGTAAATACTTATTTAATGTTAATAATAAAAATACCTTAATAGTAAGATAATGTCTTTAGGTACTTATTTATTTATCATGTATTTGGATTTTTTCTGTCTAATAATTATGATAAGGGTTCTTAAAAACTATCATGACGTGAATGTGAAACTGAACCTGGAGCAAGTTTTTAAAAAAAAATATAGTCGAATATGATAATTAGTTAAAAAAAATAGACGATTTATCTTCTAGTGGACTCTTGCCATCACCAGTTCTGAAATCCGCGGAAGTTGTACTTGTGCAGCATTTTGAGATTTGATTGAATAAAATTACCTAGGTGAGTATTGATTACGTCGATCCACGAAACTGTAAGTTATCGCTAAACAGTTATTTAGATCTATCATACGCCATCGGAAACTCTGACTGACGAGCCAGCCAGACGTGTGTTCATTTGGTTCAGATTACAACACCTTAAAAAAACAGGTAAGGTTCTCTAATAACACGCTGTAAATTCGAAATTAAGTAAACTAAGTACTATTACATTCGTAGATACAAAAATACCATTTAATTTTGCTATCAGGGCTTAAATAAGTATACGTAATCATGTACCTAGGACGTATGTATATAAAATGGGTAGGTAGGTGCCTCTTAAGTAACAAATCTCAGTCTTATCCAATTGTTATTGATTACAGGCTAAATAATAAATTTTGTGTCTATTACATAACTAAATAGGAAATTAATATCAAATAAATCATGCAAGTATGGAATTAAATTCCTTTGATTATATGTACAGTAGCGCCATCTAGGATTTTCTAAAAAAAACTATTATTTTATTCTAATTTCGTAAGCCCCAATGGGTATTCCCTTCAGCCAATCTATTGGTTTTATTGAAAAAAAAAAAATATCACTATGAGATTCATAAAATTAAAAATAAGTGACCAACCAGTCAGTGTTTTAATTAAATAATTAATACCAAACTATGATTCTAACCATTTATCTCCATGAAAAAATTACAGACTAATGTCATCGAAACAAACAAGTAAAGACAGCAATGTGGACATTTTGGATCCAAGAATTGCTCCAAAAGAGATGATAATCACTAGACGCAAGTCAGCATTACAGAAAAGGCAACTTAGAAATAAAGATAGAAGCATGAAAGCAATCACTCAACTATTAAAAGGTCAACCAAAATCATCAACTGTGCCTCCTCAAAAAAAAGTTAAAAATAATGAAAAACTTCCACACAAAAAATTGGAGCAAAGGGATATCTTGAAAATGAATGAAAAGGAGTTTTATCCAAATACTTTGAAAAGAAACATTGCTGCAAAAAAGATCATGTTGAAACCAAAATACAATATGAAAGTTATTGCAGGCACTAACAAAAGGAAATTGGGTATACCACATAAAGGTTAGATCTGTTCTTTGAATTTTATTTGTTTAATGTCAGCTCAGTGGTAATAATTTACAGGTTTTAGGTTTAAATCCTAGTATGAACTTGAGTTTTCAGTTACGAGAAATATGTTTGACCATAAACCTACTGTGATGTCACTGACAATGTGACTGAAGTTGGTACATAATGCCTAGAATGGGACTGTTTCTCAAGTGTAGCAGTTGGAACACACCGGTAGGTGCTCGACAGCTAATATTCAACTTTAGGGTTCAACATGGAAGAAGCAGGTCCTATATATAATTTTTTTACTATGTATAGACCTGTGTCTGACCACAATCTCACCGTCTACATTGATGATGGTGGTAGCACACAAAGCTTAGAAGGGAACTGGCTCTCAAGTGCAGTCAGAACTCACCAGAAGGTCATTATATGATTTAGATGAATCGTCCATGATTTGGAATGCAGTACGGTACTTGGGTCCAGTTCCATCGAACCAATTCGAATCATTTTATTATTAATAATAAAAAGCAACCCACCTGACAAAAAACTGTTATTAATAGTTATAAAACATGTATGTCAATCATTTATTTATTTATTTATTTATAAAATGCACAATGTACACACAATGTTACACATACAGTGAACTAATATGAGTACAAGGACCCTGTTAGGGTATGCCAAAAAGGAGTAGAGATAGTAGACATTTCATAGTCAGTTGATACAATTGGAACTTAGTCAACATAAGTCAGTTCCAAATGTTAGTAGACTGGAATTTTACAGGTATATTGGAACTATACCCTGTACAAAATCTTTGCCAGGGGGTCATATATTTTGTAAAAATATCTTCAAATTCATTTATTTGCTGACTTATGTGCACAGTAAGGTGTTATGATTATTATTAATTAATCGATCTACATAAGTGTGCCTAAAATTGGTGTGCAAAATACATTATTACAATTTAACAAAATAATCTTTTTTGTAGGAATGCACAACCTTTCTTCTGGGTCCTTGCCTCTCAAAATAAGAAATTAACATGATATCCAATTTTCCAGGTCTAAAATCTCCACCACCTTTTAAAGGCAATCTCAAGACGCTGGAGTGTGAATTTGTACCTAAAACACAAAGGCAACAATGCCAAAGTCTAGTCCGCTCCCATCCAGAGCTAAGCATGGCTGAAGTGATCAGACTGGCAGAAGAGACTCACAGCTTGGATGATGAAGATCTGATGGAGATTTTGACCTGTCCAAGTCCAGTTTGGTGGGAGGATCCACCAGATGGTGGGTATGATGAAGGTATTTCTTCATTTTTTATCATGAGCTGGCCCTGAAAATAACCTACCTAGCTACCACCTACTAACTACCCCCTTTATCCTGACAATAACAAACGCAACAAAAAAAGAATTAGCGGAATCGGAAAATAGGGATTCATCTAATATATAAAACTGCTCGTGTCACAGTGTTTGTCACCAAACTCGTCCGAAACGGCTTGACAGGCTGTGAAACTGCGGGGAACAGCTAGTTTTTATATACCTATATCAGTTTCGCTTTTTAAACTAACTATTTTTTATAGGCCTGTCTTTGAATTTAACCATGGTAAATGTTAATCTGGCAGAAGGTGGTAAGCACACAAAGCCTATAATGGAACTGGCCGTCATATGCAATTACTGGAACACAGATTGGTGACAGATTTCTATTTTTCAGATGCAATGTTCATAGACATACAAAAACCAGAAAATAAGGCAGTTGAAGACATACAACCAATTAGCAACGACCATAAACAAACAGAAAAACAAATCGGTTTAAATATAAACATAGAAAATCGCGATAATAAATTTAAGCAAAAAAGGAGTAAACTAGAAAATCTCTTAGGTAGCATAAAAAATAAAATATCAGGTTGTGATAATGTACCTCCAATTAGCAATATGAAAGATAAAATAAGTCCTCAGTTAGGTGTAGATAGAAGTAATATTTCAGAAAGTACTGAAGAAGACATGTTTTCAGACATCAGCATGAATGAGGATGATGTATTGGATGATTTAGAAAGTATTGACATTCCTATAGAATCCAATGTTAATGTTGAAGTCGCAGAAGTAATAAAGAAGGAAATAAAAACAGAATTAGAAATACCTAAAAATATGCCACAGTTGAAAAGATGTCCCATAAAAATTGAAGATTCCCCTAAGAAACAGACAGTTGTTGAAACTCTTTCGTCTGATTTCGATAGTATATCAGATACTAATGTTAGATTTATAGACGACGAAGGTAGTAAAACATCTGATACAAGCCCTAAAAGTAATACTAAAGCTGTGAACATAAATGTAAGGGCTAAGAGAAAAGTTAAACCAGTCAAACCTGAAGAAAATACGGTTACTGTCTCACAATCTGTTGATAAAGAAATCGTAACAGACCTAGGACTGAATCATAATGCTGATATTGAATACATAACAGTATACAAAATAATTGCAAATAAAAACGACAGTCCTACAAAGGCAGATGTAAAAGAAAATAATGAGCAAACAAAACAACGTGGCGCATCTACGAAAAAAGCTAAAAACCAATCAAATCATGATAATAAGAGGAAATTGAATTTATTCTTCAAGAAATGCAAAAACAACCGGCGTAATAGGAGAAATAAAACGCTGAAAACTGATGAAAAATCTATAATTACAACCATGAAATCAGATAAAAATTCTATATTAGTGTCTGAAAATAATAAAGTTAAATACTGTTATAAATGCTCGTCCATTTTTGATACGGACGAATGTAGTTATTGTAAGAGAAAATCAAAAACTTATGAGAATCCTCGCAAACTAACTAAACAATGCTGTTGTAAAGAAAAATGTATTTGCGACAAAAATATTGCAATTTTAACATGTCACTTATGTGATTTTAAAACTGATGCTAAAATTGTTTTTGATGAACATTTATTAGTTCATCATAATAATAAGAATGAGAGCGAATCTATAAATAATAATTGTAAGAAGCCGGCTGAAAATCAAGTAGATAATACAGGACTAACTAAATCACTGATCAGTTCAGTGTAGACGATAAAACAAATTCTGGTAGGTACACTGAGGTATATAACTACGTATAGAGAAGCTATCCTACTATCCTCGGCAAAGGTCATGCTCCATTTTGTCAATATTCGCTGCAACGCTGAAACAATAATTAGTCGTTTCACCAGACAGTTTATACACATAGTGTTAGAACGCTTTTAAGGTGAGTTTTTTCTCAATAAAAAAGTCGAAAGCGCCGTGATTTTCATACGCTTTTCGTATGCAACTGTGTGCAGCCATCCGGCCGCACTTGAACGGAACGTAGTGGTTATATGTGCCGTCTTCTCTATACGTAGTAATATACATCCAGTGGGTAGGTACTATATGTCGAGTGAGTTTTTGGGGTACGGTAAATGATGTAATCATTAAAAGTCAAACATACACGCATACATTATACTAAAGAATGCTGAACACATGGATTTGAAGATTGACAGTGTCAAAAATAAATGACCAAACACTAACCAATGCATAAAACATCTAAAAATACGTGGAAATATCAAATATGTTGTATATTTAATGCTTTTTATGATTTTTAATTACCAGTGGAACCACTAAGAGTAGATGATTTGATGCTGTGAAACTATGACGTCATAGTGTAATATTTCATTCAAAATTCCATATAAACTACCGTTTTGACATTTATTAAAAAGTAGCTGATTTCATATGTCAGTCAACTACCCTATTACAATAGGTAAATAAGGTTTCACAGTAAACATTAATTTGAACAGCAGGTCATTGCTTCACGTCTAATTGAATATTTCAAAACGACCGTTAGCATGAGCTAGCAGACAGTTCAGAGACAATTTTTTTACTCTTGTGTTGCACAAGGCGCCACAAGTCTAAGGCTGAGATTTATAGAGCGTACTTAGACTTTGCTCAGACTTTACCGTACAAAGTCGGTATTTAAAATGCCATTTTCGAAGCTCTCTGAGTGTGTGCTAAGCAAAATCTAAGTGCACCTAATCGACGACTTACCAAAAAATTTGCTACAAATGAAAACACACAAATATTTACTTTATTACGTAGGTTTATACCCTAAGTAAAGTCTAAGCACGCTCTATAGATCTCAGCCTATCTTGAAGATCATGATATGATAGGTGCTTCAGCGTCAGATTTTTATTACAAGAAGGCTTGTTCCTGCTGATGATTAGCGGAATGTTAGTTTCGGGTGCTTTTTCTTTACGGACGTTACCTAGACATACGTAAGTCTCTTCAGCGAGAAAATATTCGATAGTCGATGATGGGGCAGGTGGTCAAAACATGATAGCCAGTCAGGCAAGTACTAAAAAATGTCGTACCTATGTTATTTTAAAAAGTGAATTATGGCGTCAGAAACGTTTACAAAATGAAATGGATAAAACAGTATTATTGTATTCAGAGTTATTTTTCAAAATGAATTATACATATATATACTTTGACGTGAATTTAACAGTCGCTGGAAGATTGTGAATTAATTTTGGATTTTTTCCAATATTGAATGGATTTTTGTAATTACCTCTAAATGAATTTATTATATTATTTTGTTAGTAAATGGCAAACTATAATGCACTGTAAGTAGTACTTAAACACGCTGAATGCCCTGTAGGATATTAATTATATGAATGATTATACTGTATACAAGATTTTGTAAAAATAATCCATATTTAATTTGAAGGTATTCTGTATATTCTGTATCTTATGAACTAGATAGACACATAGCTCAGATCTGTTTGCTTTTAGAATTTGTCGGCAAATATCAGATTTATGTCATAGTTATAAGGGTTCTTAGGTATCTGGAGAAAGAATACCTATCGATGATCTGTGTTGCTTCCAGAAAATCAGATACTTGGCGACAAATTTGGTACAGGCTCAAAAAATGAAAATTTGCGTTGGTGGTCTTGCCAGGATGGGTCACACTTATATTGTGACCACTTATGTAGATGAAATGTCTATTTTATTAATATTATAAAACTGTGTATGACTGGGTGTTTACTCATTACGATGGCTGAACGTATTTGATTGAAACTTATCACACAGATTGTTAGCCTGCAATAAAACAGCATATTATCTCTGGGAAACATTAGATCTCACATCATCTCACATTTGGCATATTTTTTTTATTAGGTATTTAATACCCTCAAAATTATCTGAAATTGAGTAGTACTACAACACAGGATATTGGATAATGTGTTTTTATAATGTACCGTGCGACAAGGATCTTTTGTCACGTGGCCAAAATCGGAACTAACGCATCTTGTGAAGAGTCACTTTTTGAGAGTTTGTTCTGTCCGTTTAACATTGTTGTTATGTTGTTTTGTTTTAGCTTGTTATTTAACTCGGGCTCACTTATTACTTTCGGCAGGGGCGGCCTTTGGGGGTGGCGAGCAAGGCAACCTCCTGGGGCCTCGCTCTCCTAGGGCCCTCGCACAATCGTGCAACAACCCCCTGACCTGATTTCAGGTATTCAAAAATGATGTTTGCGGCTTTTTCCAAGATTATAATTTTTCAAATATTTTGGGTTCTTTTATTAGTTAATCATGATTAAACATTATCTTTGTGTATATTCATTTTTTGTTATTAATTAGCATTTCTCGTCAAGCATCATCAATCAAACTAAATCCACAAAGACCCTTAAGGGCCTCGCACAATCTACCCGCCCGGGGCCTCGCAATGGCTAAGGCCGTCCCTGACTTAGCATATAGGTTTAAAGTTAAAGAGCGCTCTCGATAGATGTAAACTGTCAAAACATCCTTGTCGCACTGTAATAATAACCTATATATTCGCATTCCTAAAACACCTATGTATATCTGCCACTGCCAGAAAATTTGTCATGTTCCATATTTACTGATCGCTTATTAAGCAATATTTTTTACATACCAACTATGTAACGTATAAAAGGCTGATGTATTAAACATTGTAGCATCTCAATCTGTTTTGTTTTATTGTACCTATGTATATTTTAATCACATCGCACATATTAACTTGCTATAAGTAATGATGTGGATGCTAACAAAGCCTAGAAAGGATAGAACGCTCAAAAACGCAGCTGTCGGCAGTGCCGAACCACGGTGAGTAGCAAGCTAAGGGCCCCGTGCAAAAGGGGCCCCGCGTATCCAAACCAGTCCGGACCTAGTAAGCACATAATTTTTAGAAAATTGTAACCTATGATGGCAAATACTTGAACGTATTGTAGTCTTACCTTTTTATTACACCACTTTATACTTGAAAACCCATAGCAAATAGGAGGCCCCGCAAGTCTGCACAACCCAAGCATAGTGGTGATTAAAAACACGCTTACATAATATAAACCCTATTTATTAGAAATAAATCTGTTTAGACAATTTTTACTGTAGAGGAGTTGGAGTAGCTCGATGTCTCCAGCACTCATTTTGGTCACATGGCCCATTGACAAAGTCCTCTGCCACAGGTGGTCCTGTCAAAACAAAATAGAAAATGTTTCAATGAGCACTGTTTGAATAATATACATTTACCAAGCCAGTTGGCGTAGTTGGTTAAGACACCACCTATCACGCCGCTGGTCATGGGTTCGATTCCCATACAGGCACAAACTAAGTAGAGATATACAGGACAAACATTTGTGCGCAGGTAGTTTATGTAGTATAGTTAACTGGTATCCATAGCACAAGCTCTGCTTAGTTTGGATCAGATAACCGTGTGTGAAGAATGTCCCAAGATATTTATTGCTGCTTATACAACTACGTATTTAAGGACTAGTCTAGTTGAAATCGCTGAGATCTCTCTGTCTGTTAAAATATACTCCACCTGTAAAGGCACAACAGTCTGAGCTCCGAGCGAGCAATCACTGCACATGTAGTTGGCGGCGGCGTGAGTCGCGCTTTCGAAGTCGTACGCAACCTTCTGTCCCTCTCGCTCCGACACCCACGCGGAATCGGGAGTCTTTTCTAGGTACACTTCTTTACCTGTATTTAGAAGAAAGAATAAAAAATCATTGAGGGACTTACTAGAAATTTAGTAGAGGATTAAAATACTAAACTCATGATAGCTGGCTTCCTTTCCTAGGCCAGAAAAAGTGACGACCTATATATATATATTTCATTTCTCCATTAACCTAAACAAACTAAAATTTCTTAATTTTATCCAAAAACTCCAACTTATTTATAAAAATCTTAATTATAATATAATTCTTCTTCGTGTGTTTGTTATCTAACGGCTGGACCGATTTGGATGAAATGTTGTGTGTATATATCAATGGGATCCTAGACGTTTGAAAACACAATTGGATCCGGTAGGTGGCGCTGCTGTCTATAATAAAATGGCATGTGAATCGAACAAATATTCTTAATAAAATGAGAAACTTTAACCTTTGTACAGCATTTGCCTGGGACTAACCTTTCTGTATGTTCTTCCAGAGCACAGTGATATAGTTGTCCCTGTCAAACCTGTTGGACATCATCGGCACCCCCAACACACGCAGCAACATATTAATAGGGTGCGCCAAGTGGCCCGGCGCCCCATTAGTCATACTGTCCAGAGATATCGTCTATGGACAACATGCAGGATTACCTAACCACATAGCAAGAGTAGCAATTGTCACGGTACCCCGCGTATCCAAATCAGTCCACCGCCTGAGAATTGTAACCTAAACGTATTGAGTCTTGCAATTTTTTTTTACAATACATTGAAAACCCGTAGCAAATTTAGGGCCCCACGATATAATTTGCGGGCCCCGCGCTTGCTTAATCCGACACTGACAACATATATGAAGTACGTTTAAATTACCTATATATTACACAATCCACTTTATTCAGTAACTTAAGTACTTATCAGATTTTCTAGTACTCCCTACTAGAAAATCTGATAAGTATTTGGTGACTGACAAATAGCGACAGACGCAGAATTCTAATCTGTGATGATGGACCTGCCAGTGACTGCCACACGCATGTCACACGCCTGGAGTATTCCCCGTTGAAGTTGTCCCCTTACGGGGCTGTTGGGAATTTGTCTCCCAGAAGTCATCTAATACTACCAAATCCATTCGAATATGTTTACCTATTTATAACAAACAACATAGAAAAAAGAAGATTGTATATGGGTACCTATCTATGTAGTGAAAATAAAAATCACAAATAGTGTCTGTTTTTCATCACGGGACCGTTGGGATTATTTTTCTTGTAAGTCCTGTTCACGGGACTATTAGTAGTGCAAAATCTCTGTAATCTGGGAATACTCCGATCGTCTCCCGATTAACATTGTAAAGGTCTAACACAGTATCAAAAATATTCAGTCATTACTATGGTAAAGGGTACATTACCATGATAAAGTGTACATTACCATGATAAAGGGTACATTACCATGATAAAGTGTACATTACCATGATAAAGGGTACATTACCATGATAAAGTGTACATTACCATGATAAAGGTTACATTACCATGGTAAAGGGTACGCAAAAAAAAACATAAAGAAGCCTTGCTGAGTTTCTTGCCGGAGTCTTCTCAGTTCAAGTGCATACCGAACCGGTAAAAATTTTAACTGTTTACATTCATAAGTGCCTTATTAGGGCCTAAATGAGTTTTTGATTTTGATTACCATGGTAAAGGGTACAGCAATACATAAAGAGCTGGAATATCTCACCTGGTTCCCCTCTCTGAAGCCAAGCGCCGGCATATCATCTCCCTCATCGGAGAACCAGATCACGCTCTTGGGAGCTAGTACGGCGTCCGAGTCTACTGTTTGGAACACGACACACGATGCCAGCTCTATGGTCGTCATCGCGTACTTTAAAATGGGGATGTTAGGGGAGTCTCCTGAGAAGGGAAATTTAACAACTGAGTAGTGACCTCAGGTGAACTTGAGCTTTAGTTGAAAAAAATATCGTGAGGAAACCATAGCATATGTAATCTTCGGAGAGAAAATAAGGCAATGATAGCTTAGTGGTAATGATGTCGAATGCCGAGACGAAGGTCGCGGGTTCGAATCCTACATTGTCTTCGAGCTTTCGGTGAAGGAAAACATCGTGATGAAACCATAGCACGGTGGTAGAATACTTTGTAGTAGTAATCGCCGGGCCGGCTACCACCCACGTTGAAAATGAGTCGCCAAGCATCTACCGGTGTGTTCCGGCAATTGCACTTGAGAGCCAGTTGCCTTCTTGGCATTGTAGCAGGTCGGCAACACATTGGCAATTACTTCTGGTATTGAAAATGGCGATAGGCGACGGTAATCACATACCATCAGATGGACCGCCTGAAAAAAAATACAGACTGCTCCAAATGAATTAACTAACAAGTATCTTCAAAACTTACGAACTCTGGGGTCCAGCCCATATAAAACAATTCCAAGTGGCCAGAGCTTATCTTTATAATAGTTCTCGTTTTCTTGAGACAACTGCAGGTTGCCGGCGTTGAACCGTCGCGTTTCCGCTGCGGCTGGCAGCGACAGCGCTCCGCACTCGGCGTGGTAGTGAGCGTTTATGAAGTTCCTATCTACCGGGTTTAGCAGGGTGGAGCGGGATGGGTCCTCGTCCTAAGATGATGCATGGAGAAATATGAATGGTCTTCTTCTTCTTTGAGACAGTCTACGTCACTAAGAGTGGCCTTTTGATTAAAATCTAAACAAATTTAATATCACTAGATCTCTTTCTAATAAGAAATGGATGCAAGATATTTTAGTCCTTTCGGACTAGTCCGATGACTTTTTTCAACGTTAATTTAAGCGCGATCTTTATTGGTCACGACTAATTACCCGTACATTACGACGGCATGGACTAAACTGACAGCATTAAAAATGTTCCATCTTTTTTCAAGATGAACATGAAAGAGAGATGACTTGAATAATATTAGTTGAGTTCGTAAACAACAGAATCGGCACCAATTGATAAGACTAGTTAGCAAATTAGGTACATGTCACAGTTTCGATTGCCATACAAGACAAACCTTTGTGACAGGCCAGTTGGCGCGGTTGGTTGTCCCATCCAGGACAAACACTTTTTTTTGTTCTTTTTCAATGCACCACACAGTCCCGTACTCGTACTTTCGCCTAGGTATGTAAAAGACTTACTTGCTCTTGAAATTTCCTTATCAGATCGAAACTATTCACCGTCGCCACTGTAAAATAAATAGTATGAAATCTTTTTCCACCCATTCAGTTCATAAAACTGAGAACTTATTGAAAATTATAGTTACCTGTTTGCTCAATACTAGCTCGCAGCATATCCACTACAATTCTCGTAATGTCTTTCTGATTTAAACACTTATAGCCTATGGGCATGTCCTGAAAAAATAATACTTTTTATTATACTTTTTGGAAAGGCTTGCTTTTTGTCAGTGAACGAAACGGCCGAAGGCGGTAAGCACACAATCCTTTGAAGCAATCTGGCTCTCAAGTCGGAACACACCAGTGATTGAGTAGATATTCAACTTGTGCGTGGTAGGTGCTATGGTTTCTTCATAAGGTTTTTTTAAAGATTTGTACATCGACAGAGACAAATAGTGACGGGTCATCATCATAGGTACTTAATTTTTTAATTTTTTTAATACGATGAAGTCGGCAAATCATAGGGCCCGCCTGATGGTAAGCGGTTACCGTATCCTTTGGACGCTAGTAACAGTGGCACAAACCAGCCACTACCCGGAGTCCTAATCCTTGCCTTGTGTACTACCCGTGCGTTGCCAACACTTCCCCGATGAGCTCTGGCGACCTTAGGTCCTCACACACAGGAACATTATTATTTTCTTTGTTCGACCTTTACCTAAAAAACTTACAATAACAGTTTTGCTATAATCATACTGATCTGGAGGACAAGTCTTCCTCTTCTCAGGGTTGCTGATATACAATATGTTGTCTCGCCCACTCGCGCTGAAATTCATCGGAGTGTTGAAGAATTTGACGCATATCTCTTTCTGTAGTTGAGCGAAAGTTGATGAGATTTCGTCTTGTGAATGTATGTCTAATTAGAAAAAAAAAACATTGTTACAAGTAACTCATTCATTTATTCAGTTTAGACCCTGATAAGGCACTTATGAACGTCGGAAGTTACAGTTGACTCTACCACCGGTTCCACATATACATGAGCGCCGCCAAGATTCTTTTCAGTGGGGTACATAAAGTTAAGACGCCTTCAGTTTCTATTCAAACAAAATTAATAAAGAATAATAAAAATCTATGTATTTCCTTTACTGCATGGCAGGGGGTGCAAGTTGCATGCCAGGGGGTGCAAGTGCACCCTGTTGCATCCCCCTGCCGGCACCCATGCACATTAAACTGAGAAGACTGGCAAGATGTGTAGAAGTCCACTAAAAAGGGTTTTTTTGAAAATCCGCTTCTAAAGGGGTAAAATTCCGGCGCGGCGGGAAGCAGTTAACTATATTATTACTTACCATAGTCTTTTTTACTTATTGTATAATGAACAATCCCCTTCGACCAGAGGTGGCTGGCCGCAACATGAAAATATAATATTACACCAAGCGTTACCAGAAACATTATTAAAAATAAATTCCATGTAAGAAACAAAATCTATGAATATTTATAGCCAATCGTAATGTGACGCAATGAAATGAAAAATCATTTTATTGTTGTATTTTATTGACTACATAATGTAAATTCAATAACCCTACCATACGTTTTCTGTGGTAATGTCGAAACTAGCTAGCGACGTGTTGTGAGTATGGATGAATGTTGTTTCTCTTTCACGTAGGTAAAAACTACTGAACGGATTAGGATGAAACTTGGCACATAGATAGATCATACCCTGGAATATTTATCCCGGGAAAACATAAGATACCTCGGGAACGCGGGTGAAACCGCGGTGCGGAAACTAGTATTCAATAAATACTTAAAAGTATAAATAATTATATTTTTAATCACACCCATTTCAAGTGTTCAGTGGCCCATTTTTTACATCTCTAAGTATAAATTTTAGCATTACTTAAATAATTATTTAACATTCCATTTTTTTCTGTACAAAATTGAAAATGTTATAAACAACTATTATAACAAATATTGAGTCTAATAGGTATTTTAAAAGCTCTAAAAATATATATTTTCCGATATATTTCAGTACTGAGAATTACTTAGCACTGTTTATAAAAAAAAACACATGTAAGGCTACATGGAAAAATCTAAAAACCTAACCTAACTATAGGTAGTTTTAGGCACGATCTTGTATTCTTCACAACGTTAAATATAAATACGTAATTTTTTTTTTTTTTTGAAAGGACTAAAGTTGGTAGCCTCTGATGGCTGCTCCAACCTTACCGGACAATCGGCGAGCGCAGAGAGCTCTCAGCCGGGTAACATTTAGGTAACCACGCCTGAGGGCACCCCCGAGTGGAGTACGAACCTCGGCTCAGGGCGTTACCGGGGGAAGGGGAGGACTTTGTACGAGTTACGACTAATTAGGGGACGTAATATTATATTACAAAGAACATAGAAAGGATTAAATTAAATTATAGTCCCGTCAAATTAGTCGGATTGCTTGTTTCAACGAATCCCCGTAGATGAAGGTCTAGTTTGACACTTTTAAATATCTCCTATACTTTTTTTTTCTATCTGACTAGCAATTTTTCACTTTCAAAATTAAAATTATTTTATCAATAAAAAAAATTAAAAAAAGTCCTTTGTAGGCACTTATGAATAGTGACTCTAATACCGGTTCAGAAGGTTGCATAAACTCAGCAACTTATTCTTTACAAAACAAGTTTGGATTAATTAATAATTTACAATTACAGTCTCACACTCTCTGACAATAGATAAATAAATAAATGAACAAACACTAACCAATGCATAAAACATCTAAAAACACATGAAAACAAATTATATGTTGTACATTTAATTCTTACCAGTCTAGAATAGATCATTTGTAGGTGTCAAGCTATGACGTCATAGTGCAATATTTCATACAAAACTATCATTTTGACATTTATGAAAAAGTTGCTCATTTGATTATGTCAGGACAAAATTGTGTGTGACGTCGGCACAGACTACAAAGTTATTATATTTCTATTTAATATGTAAATAGCAGATATGACCCTAATTTTACAAAAACGAAATTATCTACCAACATTTTTTACGACCCTCCATTTCAGTATCTGTACCTGGAAAAAAACTAACTGAACTTCTAAGTGGATAGAGTATTACAAGCAGTCAATTTATAACCTTATTTTACGTGACATATATTTACAAAGAGTATACCTATTATTGTAAAATATTGTATGATAACTTTATTTTGTAACATTATAAAAAATAACCCCCAAATATATACTCGGATACTTAAAAACTAAAACAGTCTTCTTTCTTCAGGTACATTTAAATAAAACAGCCTTTTTCATGTTTTTTTTCCATATTTTTAGTCGTCAAATACACTTAATTCTATAAAAGGTAACATTGGTACAATGTTCTTGTTATATAAAATAGTCTTTTAATTATTATTACTGCGTGAGAATGGCTTGCTTTCAGAAAAAAAAATGCTAAATTGTAATTTGCCACTTTTGTGGGCATTGTTGCCTTGAAAATGGCAATTTTGCCACAATCAATGGCAAATGGAGGAAAACTGAAATATATTTAATTTTTAAACCCGAGAAATATGTCGTCGCGCTACTGGAAAATTTATTTTTATTGCCATGAAACATGGCAAAAAGAACCTTAAAACAAGCCATCTAAACGCACCTCACAAATATTAACTATCACTTCACATATACACAAAATTAAAACGGCAAAGGCTTTGCGACAGCGAAGATATGATCGGCCCGTAGCCCTGGGCATTGTCATATAGCTCAAACAGAGGTGCTGCAACTAATTTATAGTTCTTCGGGACAGCAAATAGAGCTCTATCTTGCAGTTGTACTAGGAAAAGCCGTTTGTGCTCCTTCGGTTTTGTTATGTGGGGGGGAATGTACGGGTATTGGGGGGGCTCGAAGTTTGGTCGCCACCAGTTGCCTGGAATATAAGCAGGTTGATTAGGTGGTGCCATTTTGGATACAATACTTTTTGTGTCTGAGTTTCTGGTAATTTTAATTTCTACAGTGCTTTTACGGGGTTGGAGTACCCAATATGAACAACTCTTAGGATAAAGGTAGGTAGGAGGATAAAGTATCTATTTGTTATGATTGCATTGCATCAACACTGTAATGAAAGTGGATTTGGATAAAATCTTGCAACAAAGATAGATTTATTTGGAAACCTTTATAAATATTATTTAACATGTTACCCATTTCTCAGTAATCTTAACATTGTAACTAATGATATAATATATGCAGTATTTATTCAGGTATTTAAATTAAGTGGCATTATGGTTTTCATGAAATTATAAAATATAGAGAGTTTACTGATATATTATATAGTACATATAGTTATTAAACAAATTATTTGTAAAATTATTAGCATTAGAATTAAAATTTAAAAATGTGATTATTGAGACTAAAATCAATATGTTCTTGCATGCCGGAAGGATAGGTTATGGCTGTTCACATAATGTAAATTATAAGACCTTAGTGTACCTATTACTGCAAGGAATAAATGAATTTGAATTTGCGTACCATAATAATAATAAAATCATTATTTCTTTCTTAACAGTTGCATTATTTCTTTATTTGGTAGAGGGCTCAGAGAAAATATAATCTGACATGATGCATGGCATGAACTCAGAAACAGAATAAATTAAAGTAATTATTGCCATTGTGATGTGGTAAAGTTAAAAATATTAGATTCTCAAAGTGGGCGGTGGATGAAATAAGTTTGAAAACCTCTGCTCTAGGCCTTCACACCATGGCATACCATAGAATACTATAAATCCCAAGTAAACTTAGGAACAAGGTTTAAACTCCACCCATCCAGTTGACAAAATTGTAATTAGAACCTAGCTACCCAATCAATCTGTTTGAAGTTTGATCCATTCAAAGAGCTAAAACTTTAAATATTACATGTAGGGGCACAAATCATACAAATAGAGATGGGAACAGATTAAAAACTGTTGGCACAAGCCCCATTAGCCCCAAAGTCCCCATATTGAATAAAATATCTTACCAATAGTATCTTCAATGAGCCACTCTTGCTTGACGCCATCTTGTCTTCCTAGTGTCTCGGTTAACAGCCTCTTTAGACCTTCAATTTCATCCTGGAAAATAATAGACACATTTTAGTTTAATCTAATGTGACTGACTGATCTCAAAGCATAGCTCAAAAGGATACAGATAGATATCTATTATAACATAGGCATCGGCTAAGAAAGGTTTTTTGTTTAATTCAACCCCTAAGGGGGTAAAATAGGGGATCTCCAGTGAAACCGTGGTTATTGTCAAACAAACTCACTTCACCAGGGTTGAGCTCTCCACCAGGCAGCTTGAAGAAAGCCGTGCCTAGCTGCAGCAGCAGTACATGAGGTAAACCATGCTCATGGACTAGAAGCACTCCTTCCACTGACCTGTAATATATTTACTTGATTATTAGTGTTCTTGATGTTTTATTGTAAACTAACTTTGGTATGAATTATAGAGAAAATCTTTACATAGTATAAAACAAAGGTGCTCCCGCTGTCTGTTCGCTTAGATTTTTTAAACAATGCAACGGATTTTAATGCAGTTTTCAGGAATAGATAGAGTGATTCAAGAAGAAGGTTTATATGTATAATACATGCATATTATAGTTCGGGTTGCTAGTTTATTATATATGATAGTAGTAGTAGCTATTTATTATGTCCAATAAAACAACGTAATTAGGTAAATACGTGTAATGTGCTATGTAGCATTGCAAAGTGAGACATGAGAGAGAAATATCTAAACAACCCTACTTAACTAATATTATTACAATCAATAACATTAAGCAAGTACCCGCATAACTAATTATATCATATGAATGAACATATGACTATATATACATTACACTATTGTTGTATTAATCAACAGAAGACAAAGATCCAATGTAGTGCAAATTGGCATATTCTGAAAAAGTAGAAGTGCAGTGTCTATACATATGTGAATCAAGATAAAAACACATGGGATTGTAATCCTACTAATACTATAAAATATGTGAAAGTTTGTATGTACGTTTGTTGCTTATTCACATAAAAACTACTGAACGGATTTGTATGAAACTTGGCACATAGATAGATTGGAATAACATAAAGGCTACTTTTCATCCTGGGAATGCGGGTGAAACCACGGGCGGCAGCTAGTATACCTATATTACAAGCCACTACTACATAGCATTAACCATCAACACTACTTGAGTTTGCCATCAATGCTTCCCGACACCCGTGACAGGCATTTCCAAAGACTCAGTTAAAATAAATAAAAATAGAAGTCACCAAATCCTCAATTCATAGAAAAAATATGTTTTCAAGTGCTCGAACCGATATAATACTTTCTCCATTATATGTAATGTATGGTCTATAATATACATTAAAGTATCGCATAAATTTAATGGTGTCTACCATTTCCAAAGAAATTAGAGGAAAAGGTTGGTGTTTGTCATTTTAGTCTGGTCTGGTAGCTAATAGAAGCTTTTTCTCCCTAGGATTTTTGTACTAACCACTTCAAACATGTGCCGAATACTTACAGTGAGATTAGTACCTAAGTTAACAGCAAAGCTGATGGAAAAATAGGATTGTTACTTGAATAATTTTATCGTAAAAAAATAATTAAAGTTTGCAGACTGTAGGTGCTCTCGTTAAAACCAGTTTGTTGATATCAATATTTATCATAATTACATGGAATTTATCTATAATTACAATTTATAACCTTACCTCCTCATTCCAATTTTTGAAAATTCTTCCCTCATCCTTTGGAAACGCGCCGGGACCGAGGCATCCTTCTCAAACAACGGCTCCTTAGTCCCGAACGTGTAATTAGTCAGTGGATATAAGTTTATCGTCCTATTAAGCGTTACACTCGGAGGATTTTGACTATTCTGATGTTGAATGCCCGGTCTCGGCCAAGGTTTATTACCAGGCGCTCCTTGTACTGCAGCCATTTTTTCACTATAATTACGATTATAACACTTTTACTTTGCAAAATAACTAAGTATGGTAAATATCAATAAAAGCCACAAAATTTCTTGGCAGACTCAGGACGAAGCCAAACAAGCGGCAGCCATCAAAATGTACTCTTTGGCAGCCATTCATTACCTACCATAGAGTAACTTTCTTTATAGTAGAGTTGAGACATGCATATTCTACTACCCACGGGTTGGAGATTTTATTGTATTAGTCGATTATTTTATCGTGTTATTGATATAAAATACTCAATATCGAAAATCGTATCAAAACCAATATTATGTTCTCAAATTCGAAGCCATAAAATATTTGAACGAACGGAAAATAACTGTATTGTCTGCGGCTAAGTTGCTCGTTAGAGTAACTGTGGTCAGTTGTGTCATGTCAATGTCAAATTGGTTGTCTGTCTTTGGTTTGTTTCTTTGCTGTCGGTTCGGTGGATTTCACGATTTTCCTGTTTTGGTTTTAAACTATTAGGTACCTACTTAATTATTTATTTTTAATACAATGTCTCTACAACTAGAATTATTAACCGAGAATCCTTCGCAATGGACACCAGTCATATCTGTTACGCCGGAAATACAGAAGAAAGAAATCAAGCCTTTTGTAGTTCGTAAGTTTTTATCAAACTTTTCATACATAATCAAATTATTAAAACATCTTTATTTTAACTACTAACAGACACGTATTTTGTTTAGCTGCCCAATCTCAAACTATTGGTAGAAATTGTCCTCCAAAGTATTATAAAGTGACTGAGCCCTTTAACTTCTGCAGAGTTTAGATCAAGCAAATTGTGAGTAAACTTTGAAAGGTGGGTTTTTTCAATAACATTTGAGTTTGAGCCGGATAATAAGACACCTGCTCATTATTTTTCCATGCTCTCAAACATATAATCAAACCAATAATTACCAATTGCTTGAACAAACCTCCCTGCTGAACTTATAGGAAAACAACATTATCTATATACTAATAATAAAGCTGAAGAGTTGTTTGTTTGAACATGCTAATTTCCAGAGTTACTGGTCCGATTCGAAAATTATTTCACTAATAGGAAGCTACATTATTCCTGAAAGTTATAGGCTACTTTTTATCCCGGGAATGCGAGTGAAACCACGAGAAACATAAAACCTTTTATTCATCCTCAGTGGCCCTGAAGGAGTTAGAAGGTAACCCAGACAGTAGACAGTCAAGTTTGATGAATGCTGATAAGTTTGCTGCCGTCCGAGCAGTGGTGAGGCATGTGGCCAGACTACGGTCAGCCACGAAGGAGCCTTGGGGAGAAGAGGATGTTAGGAGCTTCTTAGAATCATTGAGGTATTACATTTGTACTACTAATATTATAAATCATCTATGAGTCAGCTAGCAGCTATGTTAAATCTAGACAACTACATGTAACTTGGTACAAGGATAGAACATACTTAGGAATAACATATACCTACCATGGATAAAAGGGTATAAGATAGTTTACAACTTATAGGCTCTGTGAGTACATAAAGTCTAAACTAAAAGGTAACTGGCTCTCAAGTGCAGCTGTCGGAACACTGTATGCTTGGTGATTAATTTCACTTGATGGTGGTTGCCAGCCAGGAGGCTATGCTACTTAAAAGCATTATAAATAGTTGTCTCTGGATTCTTTCAACCGTAAAGCTTGTTTCTAATGATTAATTCATCTAATTTCTACACATTTTTTTGTCTAATTCCAGATTTTCACAAGACTGCATATCAGAATTTACAGTATTGTTGTGCACAGATAAAATATATGAAAATGTACCAACACATCTGAGGGTCAAACCTGGGATCGTCAGCTTGCAATGGAAGATTGATATTTCTTTAAGGTATGTGTACTAACATGGTACAAACTTAGCATACATAGCTGATGCAGGCACTTCTCATGGCATTGCATTTTGCAGCCCTAAACATCGTAAACAACGAAATTAATACAAAAATTAGGTACAATCTAACTAATTGAATAGGGAATATGCATTTTTTATCGCATTTCTTAACAAAATATGAAAATACCAAAAAAGATTTCAAAAAGTGAAATTAAAATCTATCTATCTTTGATGGCTTATATTTTGGATATTTGTATAGTTATCCGAAATATTTATTTTTCTTTCTGTTTCTTATATGAATGAGCTTTTAAAGTAAAAAAAAATGCATTCCCTATTCTTAGGTTATCTACTAATAGATATTTGTCCCCTTATAAACAGGTATGTCTTCTGTTACAGCCAATCAAACTCGAGAACAGAAACAAACACTGAGAAGAGAACAGCAATAATGCAGCGAGATACACATATAATACTAATACTACTGCTTACAAATGGCAGAACTCTCTCATATAGGCTATCTGTAAGTAAATTCCACGAGCTGAGATATGTGGTAGCTAGTGCCTTGAAGAGCTTGATTGTTCTTGAGAAAAGAAAGTGCATGAGGAAAGACTGACTAAGGTTTTCATGGGGTTAGGCATTGATATACCTACCATATGGATTCATGGTCTAATACAAAATTCACAGAAAGTGTCCTCAGCAAACTGTTCTTACAATTATCATAAACTAAACCATTTTAAATTATGCCTTAGTTCTACACAACGTGTAAAAAAACCGGCCAAGTGCGAGTCGGACTCGCGCACGAAGAGTTTCGTACCATTATAAAAACTGCAATGAAATCATGTTTGTTGTATGGGCCTCCATAAATATTTATTTTTTTTCCGTTTTTTTGGTATTTGTTGTTATAGCTGCAACAGAAATACATCTATGAAAATTTCAACTGTCTATCTTTAACGGTTCATTATCAGCCTGGTGACAGACGGACAGACAGTAGTGTACGCGTATGCTTCTGACAGATGTCCAAACTGTGACTAGTGATTGTCAGTATTTTCGATTTTTGTCAGGCTTTTGGTTTGGACACTTAAGTGCGGGCCCGATATCCATATGGTGATATATCGATAGGGTTATGTGTATAATAAGATATATCTAATACATTCAAAAAGGTACCTAACTATCTTACATTCCCAACCACCAGGGCGTCGGCCAGCTGAAACCAGATTTCCGTTAGTTGGCACTAATAAAGCTAGGTTTGTTTTTCCACCTGAAAGTTTCAAATAGGTTCCCAGAAATGTTTGACAGTCGTCTAGATGCTGTCACACGGTTGTCGACGCTCAAGGGAAATCTATTAAAGCAGTGAACACGGTTGTCGACGCCCTGGTGGTATTACATTTTGTAGTAAATAAATCGAGCCTAAGAAATGAAATGAAATATTATTTGTTCAAATAGACCTTCACAGGCACTTATGAATAGTCTCTAATGCACGGTTCGGAAGGTAGCTTTTGCTGAGAAGAGCCGGCAATAAACTCAGCAATTACTCTTTTCAAAATAAACTTCATAATTTAGGTACATAAAATATATCCGGCAAGAGCGAGCGCTACACCCAAGCCTTTTTGTCATTTAAATATTCGTTAATATTGTAATAAGCCTTCTTTACTATATGTTGTTTTAGATCTATTTTCTCCTTAAAAAATAAACAAGTGCGAGTCTGACTCTCGCTCCGAGTGTCCGAGTGTATGTAGCTGCTAAATGTAAAAAAAAAAAAAGTGTTTTTCCTTTCCTTGGCTTTGGGACCTTGCTTCTTGCCAGATATCATGGTTCTAGGTCAACCGGAAGTAAACTATAGCTTTTGATGTGAAGTATTTTTACTTAGAAGTTTGTTTTTTTACAGCTTCAATTAAAACTTACTTTCTTGACACACGAACAGACAGACAGGTAAATTTTCCTATAAGGGTTCGTTTTGAGATACGGAACTCTAAAAAACAGTGTGTGGCTCGATTTATTTCTGCCCAAGTGTATTTATATAAGTAAAATTTTAGTAATGTTATTGAAATATGTAAATAATTAAATAGATATGAGAATATTGCAAATAAAATAATATAATTATTATACGCTTCTCATTAGAAAGATGGAAACACCATGCAAGTATATGTTTTGTAAGGATTACCAGAAAAATGAGTATATTTAGGAATATATGTCCATAAAAACGGAAGTGTTTCGATTTTTCTGATGAGAAGTAGGTATATTTAATGATTTTGGCGGTGGAAATCATTAAGGATTTTTTTAATCCAACCTTGTAGGCTTGTAGTAAGTCAATTTTGTAGGAAGCCACTTCCCAGTGTTCAATAGGGTAGTTGACACTGTCAAAAATAAATGACCAAACACTAACCAATGCATGAAACATCTAAAAACACGTGGAAACAACAAATATGTTGTACATTTAATGCTTTTTGTGATTTTTAATTACCATTGGAACCACTAAGAGTAGATCATTTGATGCTGTGAAACTATGACGTCATAGTGTAATATTTCATCCAAAGTCTATATAAACTATCGTTTTGACATTTATTAAAAAGTAGCTGATTTGATAAGTCAGTCAACTACCCTAATGATCTGGGTACAGTATGACACAACTTAGATGTAGCATCGGCAATTCGTTTTCGTACACTTCACTTCCGATTTACACAACTAATAAATATCATTCATTATCGCGCCATTCAACGTTCAACAAGATCATTTTCGCCGATCATTTTTAACACATGAGTAATGTTGTAGGCGCACTCTTTTCTGGAATGATCGATTTTACGAAGTTTGCCGATGCTTCATCTAAGTTGTGTCATACTGTACACATATGTAAGTCCTATGACCATACAATAATATGGTGTCATTGTGTCAATAAGCTGGTCTGATGATGGAGCTGAATAAAATATAATAGAAAAATAATCTGAAGCACTATTACAATTAAAAGTCCTTATTTTAGCCATTAAACTTAGAAATATGGGTGCGATAGAGCCTTAAAATTTATCAAAAATTGTTTCAAATAAAAAAAATACTATTATTGTTAATCATGGTGCATAAGTATTTACTAATTGTTATAGTTTATTTTTTAAATAAAATTCTATTAAATATTTATAAATCTTTTATTTTTAATTAAAAAAAATACATTATGTGAACATAATTACAATTTAAGCATTATATTAAACTCCAATTCGGCTTGACGAGTTATGACCAGAAAATACCTTATTTCTTAGGAATAGGTCATATAATCCGTTGTTCACTTTTAACCTTCAAGTGGTATTTGAAACAACCTCATTGGATAAGTCTTCTTTCTGTGAACAAAATATTTAATTAACTTCTAGTGAGATTCTGAAATACATGGTTTTTTGTAATCATCGAGCGAGAAACTAAGAGAGGTCTGGTTTTTTCATGTCACAAGGTTGATAAGCAGGCGGTCCACCTGATGGTAAGTGGTTGGAATTGTGGAATAATGTCAAAAAAATCTTATTAGTCCGTCAGTTAGGTTATCAAAAAATATTGGATGCGTATTTTTTATTTAGTTCTGAAAACAAAAAAAGGAAGATACAGTGCGTTAAAAGTTCGCGTGCCGTCACCGGTCTGCAAAAAGTGTACTGAAAAGTAGTAGACCGATGACGTCATAAGCCCCCACTCCTGAACTTTGATGAGACTTATCTTTGTAATTTCTTATTGATTTGATAAAATAAAAAATATGTATCCAATATTTTTTGATAATCTAACTGACGGACTAATTAGATTTTTTTGTTATTATTCCTCATTTGGCCACGACGGGTCTCTTTCTGACTGTGAACAGAGTTTTTTTTTATGTCAACTGGTTGACAAGCAGGCTGACGGTCCACCTGATGGTAAGTGGTCACCGCCGCCTATGGACATTAGCAATACCAGGGGGATTGCTGATGTGTTGCCGACCTTGAAGTGCCTTTTTCTCGCCCCTTTTGAAGAACCCTATGTCGTAGCGCTGAGGAAAAACCGTGATGGGGAGCTCATTCCACATCCCAATGATTCGCAGTAAGAACGTCCCACTAAAACGTTGCGTGGACGAACGAGGCGGCTGGAGGATTAGAGGATGAGCGCCACATCTACGGCGAGCGGTGCGATGAAAGAATGGTGACGCTGGCACCAGGTCAAAAAGTTCCTCAGAACACTCCCCATTATTTATTTATTAAAGGAAGATTTACATCTAATATAATAAAATAGAGTTTTACTTAAACAACAGAAAGCCATTGACAGATCCTTACGGTAATGTGTGAGTGAACTAACTCGTAAGGCAACTATTAGGTATTTAGTAAACAAAGGGTTACAATCAATGATTAGTGTTAAGGTTTAGCTGCCGTCTAGCCGAGCCAATGCTTGTACAGAACAGGTGAAAATTGTATTCCCTAATAAACTTATTAAGGGTCTTGCTAGCTCGCACTGTGAAGGTATTTATACAAGTATAGGTATACCTTATGTTTGTTGGCGCGGTGTGCCCGCAGCGTGGCGAGCTGCGTGAAGGCGGCTCCACACTCGCAAGTGTACGGCCGCTCGCCGCTGTGGGTACGCACGTGCAGTTTCAACACGCTCTTGCGCTGTACATTGTATTTTACATGATTATATATATACAGTGTTTCCGGTCATGAACTAGAGATATTTTAGGTACTTATATTTGAAAACATTTTATGAGACTTTTTCTTAGGACCAACCCTGAAAACTCGAAAAAAAATTCAAACATTTTGATCGAACAAGATATATGAAAATTATTGTAGTGCTTTGTATGAAAATTAAATGTTGTAAATAGGGTAGTTGCTATTTTTTAATAAATGTCAAAACACGTTACACTATGACGTCATAGTTTCACAGCATCAAATGATCTACTCTTTGTGGTTCTACTGGTAATTAAAAATCATAAAAAGCATTAAATGTACAACATATTTGATGTTTCCACGTGTTTTTAGATGTTTTATGCATTGGTTAGTGTTTGGTCATTTATTTTTGACAGTGTCAGTCAACTACCCTATTATACTTTGTATTAGTGTGACGTCATGCACTCTGATTGATGTTCGTTGTCAAATAACCAGAGTGTGTGAAGTTTCTTTTTAAAACCTAATGTTGGTTTTCAATCCTTATCTATACATACTAATAACCTTTACCTTAATATTAAAGCGGAAGGGTTTGTTTGTTAGAACGCGCCAAGCTCCAGGTCCAATTTGAAAAAATCACTAATAGGAAGCTACATTATCCCCAAAAGTATAGGCTACTTTCTATCCCGAGAACGCGTGATGCCGCGGAGAACAGATAGTAATATACCACTTACAGTAAAGGTCCTCCCACACACATGGCAGGGTAAAGCGTCGACGCGTCGCTGCGTGTGCGTCCTCCACACGTGCGCCCGCAGCGCGTCGCGACTCGCGTACACGCGGCGGCAACACGAGCACGTGTGGCTCTTAGCGGCGCCGTGAGCCACGTGCAAGTGTGCCGACAGTGTCGCGGGGGATATGAACCGACGCGAACACGACGGGCATGCGTGTCTATGCCACAATATAATACTTATATTAAAAAGAGAAAGATTTCTTATATCTTAATATATAAAAGGTAAGCGTGGCTGATTTACTGACTGATCTATCAGCACACAGCTTAAGAAAGGATTTTTGAAAACTCAATCCCTAAGGGGGTAAAATATGTAGATCGATTTGACAGGCCAGTTGGTTAAGACGCCACCTATCGCGCCGCTGGTCGTGGGTTCGATTCCCACCCAGGACAAACATTTGTTTGCATGAACATGTCTGTTTGTCCTGAGTCTGGGTGTAATTATCTATATAAGTATGTATTTACAAAAGAAAAGTTTATATCAGTTATCTGGTTACCACAGTACAAGCTTAGTTTGACTTTGGGATCAGATAAACTTGTTTAAAAAAAAAACTTTTACTGATTTTCGAAGTTGCTTTTTTTATTTGTTAATTAAAGTTGTATAAAACCTTGAATATTATGTTAAGATTCCATGTAATTTCAAGTGTTTGATTTTGATTATATGTAAACATCGTATTACCTCAATGATCGAAAATGGCGGATGTGTCGGATGTGACGCAAATATTTCTAATATTGATATAAAATAACTTTTACGCGAAAACGAAGAGGTAAATACATAATATTAAAATTAAACTTACTTATAAGAAGTAGAATCCCGGTGTCTCTTAGCTTTCTTGAAATGTAGCCTCATTGTTTCCTTAAAAAATACGTCAGTTATAAATATGAAAATATTTGTTACTCGTACACGCAAAAACTACTGAATGTATTGTGATAGCTCATTCGTTGGAATAACATATAGGCAACTTTTTATGTTTAGAACGCGGGTAAAAACCGCGGGGGACAGTTATTTTATAAAGTAACTTCCACCACGCGTTTTCGAGAGATCTTATGTTTTCCCGGTATAAAAAGTAGCCAATATGTAATTCAAGGTTATGATCTATCTATGTGTCAAGTTTTATTTTAATCCGTTCAGTAGTTTTTGCGTCAAAGAGTAACAAATATCTTGACATCCTCACATCTAAATATTAAGTTAAATAAAAGTATAATTAAGACTCACAGGTGACTTGAACCAAACGTCGCACTCCACGCAATAATAGTCCTTAGAGAGGTGTACACAGCGCACATGTTTGTGCAGCAGCGATGGATAGATGAATGTCTTGTTACATATACTGCATTGAAGACACTTAGATTTATCGTGACGCCTGAAAGACATTTATTGAAAATACTGTCAAATATCTAGAGATAATAAAGATTTAATTCAAAGTTAGGTCTTGAGTCTGTAGTCCCCAAGTCTCAGTATCTGTTGATGGAAGTGGCAAAAAACGGCATTCGAAGGCTCTTTTTGTTAAATATCACATCTCTGATTAAAACTACTTACATAGTATGAACCCTCAAGGAATTAATAGTCCTGAATAGTTTCCCACATTTGTGACATGCGTATTCTTCGGTGGGCGCGTGAGATTTGACATGCCTCTGTATTACTGTGCGTTTGCTGTAAAACACAAATCAACATTCACCGTCTGTCTAGTTTGTGAATTGTAGTCAGTATTATACATTAGTGAATGATGCTGATGTAGCTATAGATAAACTACGATAACATGGCGCGCCCCTCCAAATTACTATTTCAATGTGTGTAGTCACATCCCTACGAAAGAGTTTGTATGTAGTTGTAAGTATTCGTGTTCAGTAGCAGGCCGTCTTCAGTATCTCACTTATCACCAGATTTGTTGGTCAACTAATTATAATTAGCCGACCGCGCAACACAACGTACATTTCATTGTCATAGAGTATGTCAGTGCAGCGCCATACTAATAATAATGAGCGATTAATGACGCCGCTAGTCGACCAACAAATCCTTGATTTATTTTTGTTTGACGGCCTTATCAATACGCACACATGCGTTGTGACGTTGTGACTCTGTAAACACTTTCAAACACAAAAAACTGTGTGTCGAGATAGGCGGATGTGGGCGCATAGCTTACATTTGTACCTAATAATACATTTTAACTTACTCGGTAGTGAAGGTACAACGGTCGCACGAGTATTTAGGCGCGGCACTCGTGTGTGATATGGCATGGTGCTCCAACAAGTGCTGTCGAGATAGGCGGATGTGGCCGCATAGCTTACATTTGTATCTGAAAATACTATTTATGTGAATAGGGACATATTTTCAAAACCTATATTGAAGCTTAGGGGTTAAATAATTATTATCTGTATGCCAAATTTCAGCCCGATTCGTCCAGTGGTTTGAGCTGTGCGTTGATAGATTAGTCAGTCAGTCACGTTTTTCTTTTTTCGGGCTAGTTGGCGTGTTTGGTTAAAACACCACCTGAGTTTGGGTGTAATTATGGTGGTGGGACCACTTGGGGATAGGAAAAGTGTTCGTAATGACGAGTACAAGAATCCCTGAAAATTTAACACTAATTTAAAAGTCACCTTGTGTATTTAATTCTTACCTAGTAGTATGTGACTTGATATGACCTCTGAGTGAGACAGCGCTAGGACAGTATTGGAAACACATATCACATTGCAGGTAACCTTTCTTCTGAAATAGAATTACAAATTATCTAACAACCAACTATAAAGTTTTGACTCGAAAATGATTTATAGGTAGAGCTAAACTACCATAACATGGCGCGCCCCTTCAAATTTAAAAAGGTATGAAAGTATTTACAGACTCACAACGCATGTGTGCGTACTGATCCGGCCGTCAAACAATAAATCGGACAAATGCGAGTTAAACTCGCGTGGAGAGGGTTCCGTACATGTTTTAATTAAGTTCCATAAATATTTTTAAACCTGACCCAAATTTGTTGATGGTAACTATAAAAAGTTTTTTTTTTTTTGGAAATAGTCTTTTCTAAAAATGAAACCTAGCTACATCGATTTATCGCCCTCGAAACCCCTGCATACCAAATTTCATGAAAATCGTTGGAGCCGTTTCCGAGATTCAGATTATATATATATATCCATGAATTGCAGGTTTAAAGGTATTAGATAGACTTCTCATAGGTTTTCCTGTAATCTTTAGGTAAAGAACTATTATCTGTTTTTTTTTTCAAAATGTTTGGCCCAGTAGTTTCGGAAAAAAAGGGGGGGGATGTTTGAAATTCATTTATTTACGTAACACGTCCATGTTTGGGTTATCGACTTACATATGTGTACCAACTTTCAACTCAATCCAGTCCAATATTTTCGGACAGACAGACAGACAGACAGACGCAAGAGTGATCCTATAAGGGTTCCGTTTTTTTTTTTTTTTCGGAACCCTAAAAATAGATCGAAGGATTTGTTGCTCGACTAGCGGCGTCATTCAACGCTCATTGCACTGACGTACCTATTCTATGACAATGACACGTGCGTTGTGTTGCGCGGTCGGCTAGTTGACCAACAAATCTGGTAATAAGTGAGATACTGAAGACGGCCTGCTACTGAACTCGAATACTTACAACTACATACAAACTATTTCGAAAGGATGTATGGAGGAACAAAGTGGATGATTCTGGGTCGTCGTGTCTGGGGACCGTCCTACAACTGTTTATGTTGGAATCCTGTATATATGTGAATGCGCGAACAAACTCCACTAGCGTGATGTAGGTTGTATGGAGATAGTGTTAATATATTGCAGCGCCATCTATCCATCGGTGTGTGAACTATGTAGCTGACAGGGGTTGCTACAGATGTGACTACACATATTGAAACAGTAATTTGGAGGGGCGCGCCATGTTATCGTAGTTTACGAAAATGGAGGATTTCTACGATGGATGGGATTCAAGATTCACCGGCCATCGTGGAGATCCTTGGGGGAGGCCTTTGTCCAGCAGTGGACGTCATTCGGCTGATATGATGATGATGATGATGGGATTCAAGACCTCTGCGAACTAAAGTCGACCACCGATGGTGAGACAACGTGTGCGTGAGGCGAAGATATTCTCACCATATTGTGTTTCTCCATATGATTGTTTAAGACATCCTCGAAGTTGAAACCCTTTACGCATTTCTCACATTTGTACGGGCATCTTTGATATGTTTCGCTTTTAGATCTATCCTCCATTTCTTGTAATACCTACAAAAAAAAACAGAATCAAAATCCGTTCATCCGTTCAGGACCGACACACAGATGCACACTCAAACCCTTTTATTTTTGTCGGTGATTAAAAATTTAATTGCAATGATAAATTAAGAAAATAATGAAATATTATTTAGGGTATATTGGGCGATCAAATACTAGGAAAGCGGGTGAAACCGCAGAAATCTGCTTATTAATACATTGTAACACTAACCTGTTCCTTACTTAATTTAATAACAATATACTCATTAGTTTCCTGAACCATTTTTGATGTGAACCCTTCTCTTAAAACAGTTTTTTTCTTGCGTTTGCTTTTCATTGTACACATCTCTTTGATATCCAACTCTGTTTCATTTTTTATTTCATTAAGTTCTATCTCTATTTTTGGTGGCTTCTGAAAAATTAAATCAAAATAAAAATATTTTTCAAAAACAAAATTTAATGAAAAAAAACCGAACAAGTGCAAGTATGACTCGCGCATTGAAGTTTCCGTAATTGTCTATGATACTCTAAATACCATATAGTAATCTACAGGGTTACAGGTTAAGTCGACCTAGATCCGTTAAGGGCGTGTAGTACCCATCTTTTCTGACATATTTCACTAAAGAAGACCCTACCCCAAACCTAAACGTTTTCAAGAAAATCGACATTTAACTTTCATTTTTTTATTAACTTTTTGAACTTTCAATCGTCCAGAAAAACGTATTTAGTTAACCTACGTAGGATTTTGGTTATTAAATTCATAGAGCATCTTAATTCGCATGTAAAAAAGACATGGCAGGTCATATATTTTTTTACAAACTATTGTGATTTTAGAGTAACAAATTAAAACTTACATTATTTTTCTTTTTCCGTTTCTTACTTTTAATATCTTTAACTCCATTTATACTCTTACTCAACATAATTAAGGGTATCTCATCATCAGTATTTACATCATTATTGTCAGACACATCATTATCATGATAGTCATTATTATCATTATCATCAAATACATTATTATCATGATAATATATATTATCTGTTATGTTATATATATTTGTTTTAGTTTTTATGTAATCATGACTTAGTGTCAAATGATGAAGAAAGAGAAATGGTTTGGAGTCCTGTAAAGAAAAAAATAAAAAAATATTGCATATCAGACAAGCATAATGAAGAACCAATAAATAACCAGGAATCTGTCTTTTATTTTCTGAGGCTTTATTAAATAAGTCTTATTGCAATCCAAAATTTTGAAAAGACTAGATTAAAATTTGATTACCACATCCATTACTTGATTCAGTATGTCATTAGCCTTCCGACACTGTTCAATGAATATCTGGCATTTCTTCAACGTCCAGCTACAGTATGTGCATATGTACATGTCCCATTGAATGTTAGGCACCTGAAATTGGGTTAAATTTTAAGGTGATGATAACTCAGTGGTAGTGACGTCGAATGCCAAGACGAAGGTCGCGGGTTTGAATCCTACAATGAGCTTGAGCTTTCGTTGAAGAAATCCATTGTGAGAAAAACATAGCACACTTTGTATTACCTGGCCTGGTTGGCCACCTTCAAGTTGAAAATCTGTCGCTAAGAACCTGCCGGTGTGTATCGAAAGCTGCCCGTTCAGTGCAGACTTTAGAGCCAGCTTCCTTTCAGGCTCGGAGTTTACCACCATCGGTCACATTGTCGCTGACCACCCTAAGGCTACTCTCCGACAATATTTTTTTATAAAATCCAATTTAAAGTATGTATAGGATGAGGCATTTCAATTGAAAAAATCTAACCTTTTCAACAAAACTTTCATACATATTTATCTCCTTAGATGACATAGAATAAACGCTGTTTGATATTCGTAAGCAAGCCCTGCATGTATTCTTCATGTTAGAGACACTAAAACTATCGTGTTCATTCATGTTTATCACTAAATTATATAAAATAATTATCAAAATAAATAATGCAAACTGAACTGAACGGGCAGCGATTTTTTTATTAAATGACAGTTGTTGTTTCTTTTATTTCGCTAAAACACAGGCAATAGTTCAAAGCCATACAGCCTTTTCTTATTTTGGTAATCGAAGTCACTGGTCAGTCACCACCATCTATTTCTAACCATATCTTCAAAATAAAATAGACCCATATATTATAAAATACATTATATACAAACCATTTAGCAAGAAAGTAAAAATTACAGAACCCTCGGTGCGCGAGTCAGAATCGCACCATTTTTTTTAAGTGTACCTAAACACACATACACACTATAAAAAAGGTACATAAATTAAAACACCAAATAATCAACACAATAAATGTATATTTCAATCAATTACAATAACATACCTATTATTGAAATATTTACAATTTTGATATTTTTTTACATTATAACATGGGTCAAATCAGTTACAATATCCCAACCTAGAAGACCTTCTCTTCCTTATCCCTCAGACCAAGAGAAAACAAAGACAGTGCATTGACTTTCTTAGAATACAAAACCACAACAAATGCATTCATAAATAAAATAGTTGTAATTTTTAAGGCACTTGATTATGCGATAAAAATAGGGCGTGTAAAATCTGAAAAAAAACCGACACAAAAAAAAACAGTGATTTTGTGATGATCGTCGATAACTGTGATGTGATGTCATTTATGCAAGAAAAAAACATGATAAAATTTGAATTTCGCGTTCTACTGTTTAACATTTTACATTCGCGAGGGAGATTTCGCGGCTAACCGGAACTTTCGCCGCATTTTAATTTTTTTAGCGGATATTATTTGCGTTGTTATATATTAAGGGTATACCTTCGGTTGGAGCGCGAAATTCAAATATTATCACGTTTTTTGCAAATTGCAGCTCAGTTATAGGTCGTAAGTTATCAACATGTTATTTGCGACAAGAATGGTAGTATATTTACTGATTAATAACAAAAGAAATCATCAACATATTCCTCCAAGGTATTTTACTGACATATAATACTATTTCATGAAATTGTTACTAATATACCTTGGAGGAATCGGTTGAACGACCTTTTGTAAACCCATACTGCTCATTATGTAATTAATCAGTAAATATACTACCATTCTTGTCGCAAATAAGATGTTGATAACTTACGACCTATAACTGAGCTGCAATTAGCAAAAAACGTGATAAAATTTGAATTTAACGCTCCAACCGAAGGTTTACCCTTAACCAAATGGCGCGGTTTCCTAGAGAACGGTAATTGACACTGTTACGTGACGTTCTTAAGGAAACCATACCTTTAGGTGTTATGTACCAACATCAATAATTTTTCAATTTTATGATTAGTGCCTGAAACGTGTAGGTCTGTTACTTATATGATGTTATATTAAATTACGTATGTTTTAATTATGCTTTTCAAACTAATGAAATAAATCCATTTTCTTATGTCGACAATAATACAGTAAATTGCAAACTTGAGCATTTCTTTTCAAATTCAATACGAAAATATAACTTAGGTACCTTCGTAGGTAGGTACTTAAATAAATCACTCGATAATTTTTAACTCAAAATTAATTCATACATAGAGTAAAAAAAAATTGAAATAAATAAAGAAATTCAAATAACTATTGTAAGTAAATAAATAATAAATAACAATTACAATATGTATTATAATACCAGATTAACAGAGTAAAAAAACATAAATAAAAAAAAAAACAAATACCATTAGGTACTTACTCAATAAATTGTGAATTTGATGTAGCATAAATATAATTTTAACTTTAAATTGAAAGAATATCCAGCATATTTTTCAAAGCAAAATTTCTAACACTCATTAACACAAATGCTATAATAAATAGCAACTGCACATAGCCAGGTGCATTATGTAACTATCAATCAGTTTCAATCAATTTCAAAATAAGCAACCTTTTTAATTGATAGAAATATTACAGTGTCAAAATAAAGGTCTTTTTAAAAATGCAACATACCATGAAGAAAACGTAGGAAAAAATTTTTTTTTGGTCCCAGAGGAAAATTTGTTTATAATGATGAGTACTTACAATAATCCTGATAGTTACTTATTGAAAAGTGGGTAACTTTAAACAACTTAATTTCAATGAAATACTGATTGAAATTGATTGCAACAAAGTTAATAGCCACACTGATCTAATAAGACAATATTTAAAGTATTAGGTATATAGTACCCACCTGGGTTGGACTGTAGCCGAGGGACTTGGAAAATTCCAGAATTAAAAAAATGGCAACAAAAAATTTTTAGTCCTCACCCTCGCATATCTTGTTATTGATGCCTTTGAGGTCAAAAACCTTTCACAGGCAAAATTAATTTTTGTGTGATCCAGACAAATAAATGTCAAAGATAAATTATCCTAAATGTGCCATGATATATAAACATTAAATCTATGGATAATTGTATATTAACGTAGATGGACTTCATTGTAAAGCGATAAGGTCTATTATTCTTTGACTGCCTTTTCTTAAATGTCAAAAAGTAATTTGTATATAGTATGTTGATCATTAATCAGGCAAGACCAAGGCTTTCCACACTTGAAATTTTAATAGTATTATCATACTGTTTAACACCTCTAACTCCCCGTTTCTTTCCACAAATATGTCTCAAAAACGAATATGAACGTTTAAATGTAATATTACAATTATTGCATCTATGTTTATAAATATTATAATGTTTCTCTTCTAAGTGTTTCTTAAAATCTCTATTTACGTATGTTTTATAACACAAATGACATTGTACGTGCTGCAAGGAACTCTTTGACCGTCCAATAGGATACATATCGCGCAAATCTGTCACTTGAGTGTACGTATTGTCAACTTTTATAGCTGTGTTATTACTGAGTTTACGCATTACCAAAGTATTCTGTCCGGTCTTCTTTATTTCCAGGATTGTGTTGGAGTTCAATACACGTTCAAACCAAACTTGGTTTATTTTCTTCAGATCACAGTACGGTGTACGGGCTTTGAGATTGAAATGTTCCTTACGTATGTGGTATGTAAGTTGGAAGTTCTGTGCATAACGTTTGGTACATACACTGCATTTGAATGGTTTGGTTTCTTCTAGTTTTCTCCGACTGAAACAGGAAGTTATCAATATAGACTGATGAAGTTTTTAAGGTGCCTCAATGCTGTAAAATATTGTCATGTTTATTAAATAAATTAAAAAAAAAAAAAAAAAAAAAAAAGTAATAGGGTATTTGACTTATATGTATATCAAATCAACAACTTTTTATTAAATGTCAAAACGTTATATATATCGAGTTTGGTTTATAATACTGTTATGTGAAGTTATAATTTTACAGCATCAATAATTGATGTATTCTTAACGGTTCAACTGGTAATTAAAAATCTTAAAAAACTTCAATTTAACAATGTTTCTTTGTGTTTTTAGATGTTTTATACACTGGTTAGTGTTTGAAAACTTATTTTTCACACTGTCAAGTAGCCTATTGGTGTAGCTTATTTTGTCTCCAGGTTATAATAATAAATATTATTTAAAAAAAAAGTTGAAGTACTATTTCTATCTCTTCTAGGACTGATTATTATTATTTTTTTGTTAGAGAGCTGATAAACCTGGAGAAAGTCCATCTAAGAGTACATAGCCTCTGTGAGCTGGCCATTTGCCAATCTGCTACTACAAAGTACAAAGTAGGAACTTTAGTAAATAAAATATCTATCTGGTTTATAGTACAAGCTCTGCTTAGTTTGGGACGTGATTGCAATGTGTGAAGAATGTCCCTGGAATGGATAATAATAGTACGATAGTACCTTTTATCACCATGGACCAGCCAGTGCTGTGTTAAATTGCCTTTATTTTTAAATACTAGATGGCACCACTCGCATGTGAGACTTTTTACATGATCTTCATGAGTTCCAGTGCATTTTTTTAGATGCTTGATCATGGTCATTTTATTTTTGTACTTGTTTTTGCACAAATCACAGACCAAGTATTCGTTGAGGCTGCTAGTATAGTTTTTCTTTTTTGCTCGCTCGTCCTTGATTGCTTTCGCTGATATAAGTTTCGCCTCCATTGTGGACAGTGCTTTTTCCACAGCTGTTATCTATCTTTAATAAATGAATTAGAGTTCATTTAAGTCCCAGTCGAAAGGAATATTTAGTTATTTTTGGAAAAATATTTAATGTTTTGGCTTGTGATGTGTCAGTGTAATCATAAATTCGTAAATAAAATTATTTTTTATTATGATTGTGCCTGACACTGACAGTGACATAACACTTGATAAAACGGTCGGTTGACATTAAAAAAAAAAACGTTATTTTTCAGAAATAGCTTGGATAGACAACATTAATCGCCTAGATATTGGAAACGAATAATTATTTAGATCGGTTTCGTTTACGTTTTTTGCAGAATAATGCAAATCAAAGAGTATGTATCGTAACTATCCGTGTTGCAATTAACAGAGAAGAATGAAGAGATACACCGAAAAGCAAGCAAGAGCCAAGCTCTAAAAATAGTGTATTGTCTAAGGAGAGGATAATCGGTTTGTTAAAAAGTAAACTGAACCGATTTAATCAAATTAGTAAAAAAATAACAAATAATATAAATAGTGAATTGACCAAAGAGAATATAATACTGAATTGACATGCATGCATGACATATCTCTTTAGTGACTCTCAAGTAGTATTGACTTGGTTAGTAACTGATTCAATAAAATTAAATAACTATGTAGCCAATCGAGTCAAATTAATAAATCAATATACATTTACTTTTCAATGGTTATACATAAAAACAGATCACAATCCAGCTGACTGTTTAAGTAGGGGAGTTAACCCTAGCGACCTTCAAAACAATCATTTATGGTGGAGAGGACCTGTTTTTATGTCTAATTCTAGTTACGATTTTAATGATCGTAATTTTAATCTTGTTAGTAACTTACCTGAGGTAAAGGTTAAAAAACCAAAATGTGATGAGGTGGTTTGTGCAGCATCACAAGATAAGCAGATTTCTTTATTCTCTTATATCTTAGGGAAATATTCAAATATAAATAAGGCAACGAGAGTACTTGCTTATATTATACGGTTTTATCAAAATATAAAGCCAAGCGTTCAATGTATTAGAAAGGACTATATTACGTTTTCAGAACAAAACGATGCTTTGCATTTACTGATTAAAAATGAACAAGGTATTTTTTTCAACCAAGAAATCGTTTCTTTAAAAGCAGGTAGGTCAATAATATCATCTTATTTAAAGGGGCTCAGTCCTTTCCTTGATTCTAATGGACTCCTAAGAGTAGGTGGTAGGTTACAAAATTCTTCCTTGCCCTATAGTCAAAAACATCCGATAATTTTGCCTAAGGAATCAAAACTTGTTCAATTGATAGTTGAAAATGAACATTTGAAATTACTTCATGCTGGTCAAAAACATGTATTGAGTAGCTTAAACCAACGTTATTGGATTATTAACGGATTAAGAATTGTAAAAAAGCATATTCATAGATGTGTAACTTGTTTTAGATTTAAGGGGATCACAGCAAAACAGTTAATGGGGTCATTACCTGCTGATAGACTTCATGCTAGTAGGCCATTTGAAAAAGTGGGTATAGATTTTGCAGGACCTATATTAATAAAGCAATCGAGACTTAGAAGCGTCATTACCACTAAAGGATATATTGTTGTCTATGTGTGTTTTGTTATAAAGGCTATCCACGTAGAATTAGTGTCGGATCTTACGACAGATGCGTTCTTGGCTTCATTTAAACGTTTTATTTCTAGAAGAAATTGTCCTACAGATGTTTACTGTGATAATGCAGGTACCTTTAAGTCAGCAAATTCAAAATTAACTGAACTCTATAAATTAAATAATTCTAAAAAACATCAGGCACAAGTACTAAACAAAACTGCTAATTTAGGCGTAAACTTTCAGTTTATTCCGAGTTATTCACCAGTTTTCGCTGGACTTTGGGAAGCCGCTGTAAAAAGTGTAAAGTATCATCTCAAAAGGGTTCTAGGTGCTCATGTATTTAATTATGAACAACTTTACACAGTATTGGTGCAGATTGAAGGCATCTTAAATTCTCGACCAATAACTCCGATGTCATCAGATGTTGAGGATTTTTCATTTCTGACGCCAGGTCACTTCTTGACTGGTGCTCGTTTCACTTGTATTCCAGACCAAGATCTCACAAAATTACCTGATAATCGAATTAAGTTTTGGAATAAATGTATTGCTTTGCAACAAAGATTTTGGAAGTATTGGTCAAAACAATATCTAAAGGTTTTACAAAATCGTCCTAAATGGAAGGATGTTCAACCGAATATTAAAGTCGGTTCCTTAGTTATATTAAAAGAGCTCAATACAGCTCCAATGGTTTGGCCTATGGCCAGGGTAACAAAGGTATTTCCTGGAAGTGATGGCAATGTTAGAGCCTTAGAAGTAAGAAAGGCAAATGGCAGATGTCACACAACCTCGATTACTAAAATTTGTATTTTGCCAATAGAAAATTAAGTTTACTTATGTGCTTATGTCAAGGAATTTCTTTAAGTTAACAATAAGTACTTGAGTACATTTAGTTGTTATTTAGTACCTATATAGTATTCGGTACACTTATTTGGTACTTTGTATTTCCTAATTTACCTTAATTAAATGATTTATATTTAGGCTAGGTAAATAGCCTATAGATGTTTAGTTACATAATTATATATAGAAAATATGTGTGAATTCATTTATACTTGTATTTACATAGCTTTAATGAGTGATCATTAAGAAAAATATTGTATGATTGAAAACCTATAATTCTACAGTCCACTGGCAAGCTATCATAATGCTATGTAGGTAATACAAGTAGTACGTTAATTCACAAGTCTAATGCATGAATTATTTAAATTTAACAATAGATGGGATTGTTTAACTCTGTCTTGGGAGTATGTTTGGAACAACATAAACTTTTTTATAAATATTGTCTGTGACATTTAATTTCTTCTTCAATAAAGTCATCGTACTGAAAGCACGTATAAATTTTCTTTTATTCGCCTAAAATAGTAAATTCAGATTTAAACATGGTCCTTCGAGCCGGATGCCTCTTTAGAGAAATCTCTAAGCGGTTGGTGGAAGCTACGCGAGATCCCAGAGCTGGCGGCTACTTAGGCCAAAGAATAAGCCTCGCAATACAGCGAGGCAATGCCGCCAGTATTCTTGGTACTCTGCCACCAGGGGAGGAGTTAGGGGAAGTTTTTTATTTATAATTTATTTAATTTTTAGTTACATTTATAAGTAGTTAGTTTGTTTAGTAGTTAGGTTAGTATTAAATTATTATTTAAAAATGTAAATAGTTAATTAAACAGTATATTCTTATTAAATAATTAATCTGTCAAAAAAAAAAAAAAAAAATAATAAATGCATGACATCTATTGACAAAATATTGCTTTTTTGCGAAATAAATAGAGAATGTTATGTCCGTAATATAAATGTAAATGTGGCATGGATACCTAGCCACTGTGGTATCCCAGGTAATGAATCTGTTGACTCCTGCGCTAAAAATGCCATACAGACTGGATCCTCGCAACACTGTAAAATTATTTCGGAGGATCTGTGTTCACTTGCCAAACCTCGGATGGAAGGATCCTGGGACAGATATTGGCAATTAACTAAAAATCAGAAAGGCTTATACTATGGTAGCATTCAGCCTAAGATCCCTATAAAACCTTGGTTTTTTAAACATCGTGAAATTAATAAGAAAATATCATCTGTTATTTGCCGTCTCCGTCTGGGTCATGCTTGTACTCCTGTGCACTTACATAAGATAAGGGTGAGGGACCGCTCCCTTTGTGAATGCGGTATTGACGAAGGCACTACTGACCACATGCTCTTTGCTTGTCCCAAGTTACAATCTTCCCTGTTTAATTTTCTACCCTCTAATATCCCTCTTCCTACTAATATAAAATGTTTATTGTCTCTTGTTGATTCTCCCTTTGTGTATGTTCTGTCTCAATTTATTAGTTTTAACAATATTAAACTTTGATATTTCTTGTGTATATACTTTAAAAATATATTTTAACATTTACCTTAATTTGGGTGTTGGTATAATAGTGTTGTCCTTATTTTTTTCTAGGTAAATTCGCCACCGGTCAATATCTTGACAATTTTGATACTAAATTTTGTTTTTTTTTTTTACCGATCAATCTCCATCGTTTATCTTCAAATACCCTGACACTGGCAGAATTGTGTAAAAAACGCATCTAATGCCATCATAGTCAAGAAGTGAAGTGAAGTGAGAAAGATTTTGTCTGAAACATTTCTTCAATAAACAATTTATTCTATTTAAATTCCCTATAGTGGTCTGATATTCTATTCAATGAAAACTATGAAGCAAATCTAATATCACAATGGGCAAAAATAAAATGATAGCTAAAAGTTGTCCAAAATGTGAAATGCAGGTATGTTATTGTTTTGATATCTTGTGTGCCCTTTCAATTTATACCTTAAGGTTGTAACAGCCATGAATTCACCATACATACAGACTAGGAATACCAAGTCTGTTATGGATAATAATACTCAAAATCAAAATCTCATTTATTCAGTTTAGCCCCTAATAAGGCACTTATGAATGTCAACAGTTACAATTTTTAGACTCTACTACCTAATACTATTTAGTAGGTCCATCAGTCTTGTAAAATGCCTGTCTCAAAGCACCATACTATGTGTCATTCTTCTATGTAGATCTTTGGCTACACTCTCATCTCATTAATTACTGACGTGATATCAATAATCATTATTAACATTGTTATTGATATACAATATGTAATGGCCCTCATGTCTTGTAATTTTTAGGGTTCCGAAACTCTTAAAGAAAAAAAACGGAACCCTTAAAGGATCACTCGTGCGTCTGTCCGAAAATATTTTTTATTAATTCAAACTGTCTTTTTTATTCTATTGCAATGGCGAAGGGTCCATACACCTTACCTGCCTTTTAAAAATCCCAGTCCCACATTTCAAAGCTACTTTCATCATGCTTATAAAAATACACTGTGATTATAAAATTATCTGAACAGCTTACTCGCCTCACCATAATTTCACCCCTCGCCACTGTTCTATTGTATCTATCACTGAAGACCTCTAAATGGCTCACCTACTTCTTAAGCTATATCTATATTTTTATAAGCTGTTGGTTCCCTAAAAAAAGGAAAACCAAATCTCAATTTATCATGTTCATGCAGGTTGCAGTAGCGTCTAAATCCTGCAAATGTGGGCACACATTCTTTGCGTCTCGGAAAGGAGCGGACCACTTGCCAGCTGTTGAGGACATAAAACGTAGGACAGGCAGAGTGAGGCGGACACAGCCACAATTTTATGATGCCCAGCATTATCAGAAACAAATTAAACGGAGGGTGAGATGAGTTGATAAATAACTAGGGACCTGCCCCGACTTTGCATAGGTGCAAATTATACCACCCTCAAGTTGAAAATTTGTTGCCAAGAACCATCCGGTGTGTTCGATTGCTGCACAGGAAAGCCAGTTCCTTTCTAGGCTTTGTGTGCTTACCACCATCAACCACATCATCACTGACCATGGTGAGATTGTGGTCAAATACAGACCTATATCTAGTAAAAAAAAGGGGCCTATGAGACTCAATCACCCAAAAGCATCTGAGTTCTCTGACAAATCATAATATTATTACCATCAGGGTAAATGTTTTTTCATGAATTGTCACATTCAACTTATATTAATAACTAGCTGTTTCGCGCGGTTTCACTCGCGTTCCCGGGATAAAAAGTAGCCTATAACCTTGAGGAATAATGTAGCTTCCTATTAGTGAAAGATTTTTTCAAATCGGTTCTGTAGTTTCGGAGCCTATTCAATGCAAACAATCAAATCTTTCCTCTTTATAATATTAGTGTAGATTAATTACTTCTTTGTTTTCAGTCTCCAAAGAAAAGGTCAAGATCACTAGATGAAGAGTTGAAAGGAAAGGAGAAAAATGAAAGTGGTAAATATAATAAACAGAATTCAAATAGTTTTTAATGACTATCACTGAGGAATTTTAAATTTTAGTAGAATTTGGAAAAAACTGGTTTATTAAATTATCTGACTAACTCCAAATTGGAAAGCTTATTTTATCTCCGTCTTCCACCTCAGCAACAGCTCGAGCCCGCAGACGACGAGCCCTGCGCCGGGCTCAGCGGTCCCCACCGGTGTCGTCGGGGGATCGAACACGCGACCCCACGCCGCAGCTCCGGCCGGCACAGCTCGCCCGCTGCCAGCTCATCCTGCAGGAAATCAATAGGAAGATGACCACAGTAACTTGGCAACCACCCTCTGATATTTAGGCCTAAAACTGAGTAAATGTTTAAGTTAACCGAGAATACCCCCTGGTGTTATAATAACCGCTTACCATCATATATTTGTTTGCTAACTTATGGCCGGCGCACAGTGGCGGATTTTTTTGTAGCTTGTCGAGAATCAATGGTTTATTGAAAATTTATGTTCACCGCGTGGGTTCACCTGCATTAATTTGAGCTACTCAAAGATGAATACAAATTATTTTATTATTTAAGCTATATATTGTAAATAAATTTATTATTATTGTAAAAGTGAAACATTTTGTAATTATGCAGACTATAAGTAATAAATAATGTTTTTAATGATACAAGTGACTTTATATTTACATATTTACAATGTTGTAAAAACATACTGGCAGTTCGGGAATTTAAATTAAAATCAAAGATATTTCAATTATTTTATTCTTTTCGATTATTTCATTTCTAGTCGATTATGTACTTCTCGTTAAAATATTGTTTTAATTATCTGTACTGTGTTGTGTCTGTGTCTGTCTAGATCAGAAAGAAAGAAACGTCAAAAAAGTTTCCACAACACGTAATTTGTTATTAAAAACGCATCTAATGCCATCATAGTCAAGAAGTGAAGTGAAAATAAACACATATCATATGGGGCCATTTTTTATAAGAAGTGAAGTGAAGTGAGTAAATTTTATCTTGTTTTTATTTATTTCTAACATAACTTTATCTTATTATTGCGATAATTAGAAAACGTGCAGGCACCTAGTTGCATAATATTTGTATTTCTTATCTCTACGCAGTGTATCCTTGTAACTGCGAACTTAACCTAATATTTATTCGATAAGTGTATTATAAACAACATCAACAAATCTATTGTAAGTACGTTATTACTCCTATACGTGGAGAACAAAGGATTATTTATCTCTGATAACACACTGTAAATACAATCCCGACTGTTCTAATTATTGTTTATAGTAATGTAACGGGTCTATTCGCGCATAGAATATTATCAACAACAGACAACACTCACACACACACAGTTGGAGACAACTCTCGCCAAGCAAGATGTTGACCCGCTGTTCCAGTCCAGTCCACTCGTGACCACGATCAATGCATCTTGATCGAAACGTCGAGATTAGTCAAAATTTTATTTTGATAATATTCTATGTGCGAATAGACCCGTTACATTACTATAAACATGAATTGTGTTCGCGAGAGTTTAAAAAGTATTGTTCTAATTATTATTAACTTTATTCGTAGGGCTGACAAGCAGTCAAGGTTTACCTGATGGTTAGTGGTTGTATCATCTCCTATAGATTTAAGCAATAAGAATTATTTATAACCCTCGACATAAAGGAGTTTTTAGTGTGTATCTGTCTGTGGTATCATAGCTCCTGAACAGATGTTTTGATTAAGTTTTTTTGTTTAAAACGTGTCTTAATCGAGAATTCTTAGCTATGTTTAGTTAAAATCATCACCTCTTTGCGAGTGTGTCAGGGGTCTCTTTAAATGTTTAATCTAAGTTGATAATGAGATACCTGTTACTAATGGATTTATCTCCAAAATTGATCTACTCTCAGGTAAAGTTTTGGTATTTTCTTAGCCATAGTTAACCCTTAAACTCGCATTTGGGACATGCATCCCATAAAAATAAAAGAATTCTTTGAAATTTTGAGTCAATCAGTAAGTACATACTTTCCATTATCATTTATTTATTAAATGAATGATTTATTATCTTCTTTTTTTTTTATACTACCAAGGCAGCAAGTAAGCATATGGCCCACCTGATGGTAAGTGGTTACCGTCGCCTATCGCCATTTCCAATACCAGAGATATTGCCAATGTGTTGCTGACCTTTCCCAATACCGAGAAGGCAAACTGGATCTCAAGTGCAATTGCGAAACACACCAGTAGGTGCTTGGCGACAAATTTTCAACTTGAGAGTGGTAGCCAGCCAGGCGGGTACTACAAAGTACCCTACCACCGTACAAAATTTTAATGTGTTTTATTTATTAATTTTTCTTCCGCGAGTCAAAAGGTTAAGTGAAGATCCCGTCAATATAGCATTGGCTGTTTCTTACATTATTCCATTATTAATAGGCATCAGGAATACTTATTCTCAGAGGTCAAAATTTGTAGGTTTGAAAGAAACCATCAATAAATTGCTACTAATAATTCACGTAATCTCATCTCACTTATAATATTTCAATGCTTAACCTGTTGACTTGCAGTTCCTTGAATTCTATTTTTTATACATCATGTACTTATGATGGATGGGACAGATCCCATCCGCAACCAAATGGATTAAATGAGTGTCTTTCTGGCTTTTCACTTAGCTCTACTGCTGAATAAACAAATTAATTTTGTCTGTGTAGTTTATACTAAGAGTGGATATCCAAAAAGAAATACACTACGCATTATAGAATATGAAACGGTTATTTTTATACCTAGAGCTTCTTCAATTACATCACATCAAGTACAAATAGATAACTCACAAAAAAAAGAATAAATACATAACTTAATTAGACATTGGTGCCGATTCAGTTGTTTACGAAATAAACTAATATTAGTCAAGTCTCCTCTCTGTCATGTTAACCTTATTGAAAAAAGATAGAACATTTTTAATGCTGTCAGTTTAGTCCATGCTGTCATAATATATGGGTAAATAGTTGTGACCAATAAAGATCGCATTTAAATTCACGTTGAAATATCGGACTAATCTGACTGGACTAAAATATGTTGCATCCCTTTCTTATATTTCTTATTAGAAAGAGATGTGAAGAAATTTGACATTTTTACTGTATTTTTTTTTACTTTAACTTATTACGGTTTTAAACATGAGACATAATTTTGTAATCAGGTGTATTGGTATAAATGTAATGAAACAAAATCCATTAAAAATAAAAAAGGCGCTCGATCCACCATATAACGCACGTATCTTCACTTAGCGACGCTAAGTTAGCGACACAAACTACTTAAAGATGCTGTTAGCGAGACCTCCGGAATTTAATTTCGGACATGTTCCGTGGCATCCCACAATATAACCACAGAGTAATAATATATTACGTACAAATATACATAACTAAAATAAACATCATTGACGTCTTCACTGTTGTCTCAAAGTTATTTTCACGTCTTTAGCCACACTTCAGTTGGCATGAAATTAAAAGTATGATAATGATTTAAGGCATCTGTCTCACTACTATTGGCGTGGAAGCGATTTTGTAACTATTTTGTTGTAAACATAATTTTCCTATATTTTTGCTAGGAATGTTTTTTTGAGTTTTTTTTATCCTACAAAGTCGGCAAACAAGCATACGGCCCGCTTGATGGTAAGCGGTAACCGTAGCCTATGGACGCTAGCGACACCCGGGACAGAGACCATATACTAATCGGCGCCTCGGGTACCTACCACTCGCGCAAGTCGCGCATTGCCGACCCTTCCCCCCACCCCTATGACTCTGGCGAACTTACTCACGAGTACAGACATATTATATAGTTTTTTTTTTAATATTCAAATGCTATTATTGGCAGTTTTATAAGGAACTCTTCTCTCTAAAGAACAATTGTCGTGTCGTACTTTGCTCCGTTTGCTCCGAATCATCGATGTAAACACATCATAATAAATGCATAAAGTTTCGATTTCTTATTTTTAAGTCAGAAGGCTTACAAATATTCAGACCCTCCACTAAAATTATTTATACGTCAGGCTATGAATTTCGCTCAGCATGTGGAACAGTACCCTAATATTATTAGGCATTTACTAGTAGGCATATTCTAATTGATCCTAACCAGTTCAGTTTTGACTGAAAAGTTTCCGCAAGAAACTTAAAAAGATATTTATTTATACAAAACTTAACATATTAAAGTAAGTTCTTTAATTATTATAAATGACTAGCTGTTCCCCGCGGTTCCACTCGCGTTCTCGGGATAAAAAGTAGCCTATAATCTTCGGGGATAATTTAGCTTCCTATCAGTGAGTTTTTCAAATCGGGCCTGTAAGTCCTGTAACTCCGGAGATTAGCGCGTTCAAACAAACAAAACCTTCAGCTTTATTATTTGGTATAGATATAACAATTTCATATTAAATTATATATAAATAAGGATAAATTTCGACCCAAGCTGTACCTTTTTCCATGAAAATCCATACTGTAGTATTAAGATAGTTAAAAAACAGACATACAGTTTTTTTTTTATATATACGCGTAGCCAATGGCGTACAGTATGACACAACTTAGATGTAGCATCGGGAAATCGTTTTTGTACACTACACTTCCGATTTACACAACTAATAAAAAACATTCATTATCGCGCCATTCAACGTTCAACAAGTTCATTTTCGCCGATCATTTTTTAACGCATGAGTAATGTTGTAGGCGCACTCTTTTCGGGAACGATCGATTTTACGATTTTTGCCGATGCTTCATCTAAGTTGTGTCATACTATACCGACATATATACCTGGCCAAAAAATTACAATACAATAGTTTTTTTTATAAAAATACGACAAGGCTCTGAGCTATTTACTGTTTATGCAAAAATTTCTTCACACGTTTCATGAAGAACCATGCTGTATTCCCTTGATTTACGTTCCCTTTGAAACCAGCATCGTTTCCAACGAATTTTTGCATCCTTCAGTGGCTGCGATCCTCCGCCAGGTGGAGAGTTGTGTTTACCAGAAGATCCAGCTCTTCAGACACCTGGTACCGAGGGGTTATGCCCAGAAGATTACAGGGAGCTTCTCTGTTATATTGTATGAAGTATTTTTATAAATAGGTTGGAGGGGAATACTAATTTACTAATTTTATAGTGGTGCTGTTTCTGTTTCTAAATTAATTTTGTCTCAGTACGTCTCTTTCTAACAAAACTAAAATTTTTTTTTAAGAAACCCCCGAGTCCCTATGCAATAGAAAAGTGGTAATGAATGATGATCTACAAACGGCTAAGTGGATTTTCTTGAAACAACTAAAGAAAGAATTCTTTCCATTATTCTGAGTACACAGAACACTATTACAATATACAAATAAGGACAAATAAATATAGTAATAACAGTGTGTGTGTGCTTGTGTGCGTTCATACAAGTTCAGTGTTTATGGGCGTTCGTCGAGTAGTTGACAGAGGGTCTACTACGTCCTGATGATGCTTCGTGAAGAAACGAAACACGTGTCGATTTCCTTGTGTGGGACTTGACAGAGGGAGGACTGAGGAGATCCAGCGGAATTAGTTACTAAATATTTGTCTTCTGTTTATCTATCTAGTACCTTTAAACGAGCAATTCTTGTATATATATATAATCTGAATCTCGGAAACGGCTCCAACGATTTTCATGAAATTTATATTAGAGGGTTTTGGGGGAGATAAATCGATAGCTAGATAAAATTTTTAGAAAACGTCGTTTTAAAAAAAAAACGAGCTAAGCTCGGTCAACCAGGTACCTCTTATAAATAAACCCTGGAATTTTCGTAACTTTTTCAGCCCCACCATGACTCCACAATACGATACAATAATCATAGGGCTGGGTCCTGCGGGATGTACAGCCGCCTCGACTCTAGCTCAAGCCGGGAGACATGTCCTCGCTCTGGAGGCTCAGAACAGGGTCGGTGGCAGGGTGATGACCGTACCCTTCGGTGATGGAGTTGTTGAGCTTGGGGCTGAGTGGTGAGTTACTTTCATACCATGAATTTATTCCGAAATACCTGTCCACTGCAGTTTCACCCAAGTTCCCGGGATATATAACAAAGTCCCCCGGCCACCGGTCGCAGCGTGGGCAGGCGTGCCCCCCACAAGGTCGACCGACGATCTTGTTAGGGTCGCGGGAAACCGCTGGATGCGGGTAGCGCAAGACCGGCCATCGTGGAGATCCTTGGGGAGGCCTTTGTCCAGCAGTGGACGTCTTTCGGCTGACATGATGCAGCGCGTATGAAGCGGTCCTACACCGTGCGAAGTTAGGGGGGATCACTAGTTTATTATACAGACTAAACTTTTACAGGGTACACGGCACAAAACATAGTCGAATCTACGACCTAGCAATGACTAATAAGGTATCAATGCTAGCGCAAAACCTGACGTTCGAGATTTATCGTTCGGACGGTTCCGTAACTGATCGGGAACTGGTCAATGACTTGCTGCAGTTCTGTCTCAATGTGGTGGACTCCCCGCCAAAACAACCCGAGCCTTTAGGACAGTATATTACTATGAGGTATGTATTTTGATGGGTGAACTTTTCTCTCGCTTTCCTGCAATCTGTTGGTTGGGGAGTGTTTTCGTGTAAAGCTGTGGTTCTTAACAAGTGGTCCACGGACCACTGGTGGTCCCTGGAAGCACTACGGAAAGCCACGATAAAAATATTAAACAGGGCTTCGATCAATTTAATGAAGGTTTTATTCATAGAACAACTTTTTATTAATTTATTACTGTATATTTCCTCCAAACATGGTAAAACAGATATTTTGATAAATCACTAACAGGTTTAAGAACCATTGGTGTAAATGGACGGAAGTGTGTAAAACACCTTAGGAAGCGGGCGATATTTGACTTACCATTGAGCGCGCACGGTGGTAGTTTATTTATTATAAGTAGACCCATTTGTAGGACATTTTTTTAGGGTTCCGTACCCTAAAAGGAAAAAACGGAACCCTTATAGAATCACTCGTGTGTCTGTCCTTTCATCTGTCACAGCCAATTTTAATAAGAACTTTCTCCTGACAATAACAAATACAACAAAAAAAGAATTAGCGAAATGGGTCCAGACGTTCACGCGTTATCACGTGACCAAGGGAAATAGGGACTCATTTTTTTATATATAACAATTTATTCTAGACTAAATGAGTACATAACGGAGAAGTATCCTCATCTCATCAAAGATAAGGAGTTCATAGAGGAGTTCCTCCAGTTTATGGACCTGGTCATCGACAACTACGAGTCCTCGAACTCCTGGAATGACGTCAGCACTGAGACCCAGTACCAGGAGCTGGAGGGAGAACAGCATATGAGCTGGCATAGGCAGGGGTTTAGCACTATGTTTGAAATACTGCTGGTAAGTGGAACTTGGTGCTTCACAGGTGGGAACAGCTAGGCTACATATCTTACGAATATTATAAACGTGAAAGTTTGTATGTATGTTTGTTGCTCTTTCACGCAAATACTACTGAACGGATTTAGATGAAACTTGGCACATAGATAGATCATACCCTGGAATACATATTGGATACTTTTTTTTCCCGGAAACGCGGGTGAAACCGCGGGGGACAGCTAGTACACTATATTTTAAAGTGGTAATGTTAGTAAGTTCGTATGTAGGAGGTAATCTCCGGAGTTATTGGCCCGATTATAAACATTCTTTCACTATAGTATAGTTAAAATCTCGCTGCAGACTTGGTCATAAATCATAATCGGAGTAGGGATGTGCGCTAGTTGCGCGCGCTCAAGGCCATTATCGATAATATCGATATCAATATCGATCATCGTAAATTTGGTAATAAAATAAAAAAAAATGTGTATTTATTTCTATCACCCGTTTATAAATATATAAAACTATCGATATCACTCATCGACTGCAGTAATGCACAGGACTACGTGTGGGCGTGGCCTGCCCATAAGGCTCGTGAGTGGGAAAGAGAGCGAAACACTCGAATGATTTATGACCAAGTCTGCAGCGAGATTTTAACTATAGTATAATAGGAAAAATAGGATACTTTTTTATCCCAGGAACGCGGGTGAATAGCTTGTAATATTATAGAGAGAAGATTTGTATCAATAAACTCGAAACTACTGGACTGATTTAAAAAAATCTTTCACTAGTAGAATGCTATGTTATCACCGAATAATAAGGGATGCCTACGAAATCTGCAATAATGTAATCCAACGTGAAACTGCGATTCGGAAAGCCTATAGGGCTTTATAAGAAGGCTCAAGGTCACCCAAAGAGCAATGGAGAGGGCTATATTCGAAGTTTCCCTGCGAGATCGGATCAGAAATGATGAGATAACGAACGAAAGTAACCGACATAGCCCGAAGAAATGCCAAGCTTAAGTGGCAGTGGGCGGCACATCGCTCGTAGAACCGACCGTCGGTTCTTGATTGGCGACCACCAACCGGAAGATGCCCACAAGGGGGACCGACGATCTTGTGAGGGTCGCGGGAAACCGCTGGATGCGGGTAGCGCAAGACCGGCCATCGTGGAGATCCTTGGGGGAGGCCTTTGTCCAGCAGTGGACGTCTTTCGGCTGACATGATGATGATGACCAGTGGCGAGGGGTGAAATTATGGCGAGGGTAAGCCGTTCAAAAAACACCAATAATTTTATAACTACAGTGTATTTTAATCATGATACAAGTGGCTTTGAAATTATGAAAATGTGGGACTGGGATTTCTAAAAGGTAAGCCGTGGGGAATCGGCTTGATTGGACCCTTCGCCACTGGTACCTACTGTAATTTTAAGTAACAAATGAATCCTAACCATAATTTCCACAGAACACATACAAAAATGGACCTGGGTACCCTAATTTAGAGATCAAATTGAATACAGAAGTGATTAAAGTAACCTGGCCTCAAGAACCGAGCCAGAACGTCGTGGTTACTTGCAAAGATGGCGCCACTTACACTGCAAATAATGTCATTATTACTGTCTCTATCGGAGTTTTGAAGGAGAGGTAAGGTTTTTACACAATAGAGCGTATGCATGATTTTTAACCGACTTCAAAAGAGGAGGTTCTCAATTCGATTGTTTTTTTTGGATGTTTGTTACGCGATTACTCGGTCATAGGTCAACCGATTTAAATTTTTAATTTTTTTTTTATTCGAAATACTATACTCATGAGGTGGTCCCATTGTCACCAAGGCTCAGGATCTGTTGATGGAAATGGCAAAATACGGCGAAAAACTAAATAAATTACTTTTAACAATAACTAAAATTAAAAATTTAAGGAAACCCCCAAAACTCACTAGAAAATTGATGATAACTCAAACGACTAGGCCGATTTTCTTGGAACATAGCTAAAAACGATCCATTAAGTCACCTTTCAAACAAAATAACTAAATTAAATTCGGTCCATCCGTTCAGGAGCAGGATAATAGGATACAGAGAGCACCATTGAGAGTTTCTTAATTACGGATCCCTAAAAAATACCAATAAATCTTTATTTCAGTCACAAAACACTGTTCTCACCGCAATTGCCCATAGACAAAGTTAAAATCATAGAGAACATATCAATTGGAGTCGTTGATAAAATTATAGTTTCTTTTGACGAAATATGGTGGCCGAGGGACACCACGTTCTTCGGGTTCCTGTGGAATGCTGATGAGAAGAAAAGATTAAAAAAAAATGATTATTGGATCACTAATATCTTTGGAGCCAGTTCACCTTTGGGTTCAAATAACGTGCTTACTCTATGGACGAGTGGGAATGGCGCGAAGTTGGTAAGTAATTTGGGGTATATCGATTATTAGCTGTTCCCCGCGGTTTCACCCGCGTTCCCGGGATAAAAAGTAGCCTATATGTTATTCCAGGGTATGTATGATCTATCTATGTGCCGAATTTCATCCAAGTCCGTTCAGTAGTTTTTGCGTGAAAGAGCAACAAACATACATACATACAAACTTTCACGTTTATAATATTAGTAGGACTAGCTGTTTCCCGCGGTTTCACCCGCGTCCCCTTGTAATTGGGGTTGCCATCCGTCCGGATTTCCCCGGTTTGTCCTAGTTTTGAGGGCGACCGGGCGGGGTTTCATTTGTAGATTTATTTTTAAAGTTTTAAAGTCTAAAATAAATAGAAAGTTGATATTATAAATCAACTAAACACATTTTTGTTATACTGACTTTAAAAAAATTATATGTTTAAAAAGAAATATTAAATTTCAGGTAGAATCTCTTCCAGACGACGTAGTTAAGAGGAAAGTGATGGGACTCCTCAGAAAGTTTATGGGTACCAAGACTGCCATACCAGAACCCACTGGCATTGTGAGGTAAGTGTATTTTAACCTAACATTCTTCGTGGTCGGTGATGATGTGGCCGATGGTGGTAAGCTCAAAGAAGGGCTCCCGAGTGCAAAGTTCAGGAGTGGGGGCTTGTGACGTCACGTACCTGTAAAAAGGGTACGAAGACGAGATCTTCGTTATTTCTTGTTTTCGGAACTAAAGAAAAAATATTTTTTGGTAATCTAACTGACGGACTAATTAGTTCAAACATGGTTTTCTGATCCCAAACTAAGCAGAGCTTGTACTATGGACAACCAGATAACTGATATACTACATATACTACTTTTTTTTGTAAATACATACTTATATACATAATTACCAGACTCAGGACAAACAGACATTTTCATGCACACAAATGTTTGTCCTGGATGGGAATCGAACCCACGACCAGTGGCGCGATAGGTGGCGTCTTAACCAACTGCGCCAACTGGCCTGTCTACTGATCTTCCCTGAAATTTTGAATTTTCAAATTTTTTCACAGATCATTCTGGTACACAAATCCCTTTGTTCGCGGTAGTTACACTTTTGATAATCTAAAGACTCCATTATACCCCAATGCCAGGGTAGATTTAGCCCAACCGTTAACAGACAAAGCAGGGAAACCGCGAGTGCTATTCGCAGGGGAAGCGACAGATAAAACACATTTCTCAACAGTCCACGGGGCAACTGACACTGGCTATAGAGAAGCTATGAGATTAATTCCGGGCAGTAAAATTTAGAGATCCCAATATTTCTAAAACTATGCAAAACGACACCAAAATCAGACATACTTAAGGTGGAGGCTTCGGTTGGAGCGCGAAATTCAAATTTTATCACGTTTTTTTGCAAACTGCAGCTCAGTTATAGGTCCTAAGTTATCAACATGTTGTTTGCGAAAAGAATGGTAGTATATTTACTGATTAATAACAAAAGAAATCATCAACATATTCCTCCAATGTATATTACTGACATATACGACTATTTCATGAAACTGTTACTAATATACCTTGTAGGAATATGTATAACTGAGCTGCAATTTGTAAAAAACGTGATAAATTTTGAATTTCGCGCTCTAACCGAACGTTTCACCTTAAGCGAGGGGTCTCATTTACAGTTAATGATTAACTGGTCGATGTTCGACGCTACAAAGCAAATTAGTGTCAGACATATACACAGAATTATAAGTAGACCCTCTAGCACAAGTACAAACTAATTTCAATAGATGGCGTTGTGCCTTTTTTAAACGAGCTCTTATCTTAAAAACTTAATTTGGCATTTTACGAATATTTAAAATAAAATATACAAATCGGTTCAGCCGTTCTGAAGTGATAAGCATACCACTGAGCATTTCATTTTTTTTATATAGTATAAGTGATTTTTTAAAGAAAGAAATTTATTAACTATTATAAAATATATTTATGTATATTAATATTTTCTAAAGAGAAATTCGCTGAGGGGTCCAAAATAATGTACAGAAGTCTTGGTTCTAGTTTTTATTACGATAATTTACACTCTGTATCTCCTCAAAATAGTATAAAATATTTATTTATTTAAAAAGATACACAAATAACTTAAAGTATTAAATGTCACAAAATAATATTAATGTAAAGATAAAATTCGGTTATTATATTAAAGCTCCTGTCCCACCGCTGACGAGAAAAAATATGACGTCATGAAATTAATCCACGATTTATTATTGGTCGAAGACTCGAGTGTTCTCTAGTCAACGCTTGTCATGCTATGAGAGTAGGTATCTTGTCCAAAGAGGATATAATAATACGTTTAATCTTGTAAATGAAAGAGATGCATATATTAATTGTTGATCGCTGAGTGTTCGCATTGCCGAGAACTTTGTAGTTTGTAGCTGCGACAAGAGCCATCAAAAACTCGGCGACTTTTGCTCACTGTTCATTTTTTGCTTCTCGCTCATCATCTGTGGGACAGGTGCGTAATGCTTATGTATGGTATAAATAGTATTTTTTTACTAACAGGTTTACTTTGTATGTAATATCGTTTGGGGGTCGTTTGGATCCCAGAAAAAATAGCCAAATATTTTTGTAAAAATATCGAGATTAAAAAAAAGTTCCTATTTCTATAATGTTGTAATGACCTATAAGGGCGCGTCTACACTAGGCTCACAGTTAGCGGCAGACTATTTGCCTCCAGTTTGCCTCCCTGTAATTTAAATGGAGTGTCCATACCGCGCGTAAGGTACGCAGTTTGCGGCGTTTCACTTGCCGATTCATTCCTGATTCACAGCGAAAGATGCGCGCGAATCTAGTAAATTCATACAAGACTCAAATTGTGTTATGTTTTCGCGAGCGTTTATGTCTACACATAGCCGGGTACTAGGAGCGCAGCGGTTTAGAGGAATAGGCACTATTATTAATTAAATGATTTTGATTGATGAAGCAAAATAATTAGAAAATCTATCCCAGAATAGACATACACTTACATATCCTGTCCGTATTTGGCCCAACAATTTTGTTGTCATATGGCTTTTGTTTATAACAAGTAGTTTCCGTTACACTTCTATTATTTTTAAATGTTATTTAAATTTCAACCTTGACAGGAAAATATAATAATTATAATAATAACGTTTTTAAAGTCAATAAGGACAAGATTCGCCTGCAAAAGAGTTGCTTTTCACGACTTTCCTAGATTTTCCTTTTTTTTTATTTGTCAGCGACGCCAGACTGGGATCACATTGAGTAAGCGACTGTTAGCCCCTCAGTCAGTCAGCGGATAGTCTCCGCTAACTGTGCGCCTAATGACAACGCACCCTAATACTGCCAGTAATAGTGTAATAGTCATGTTGCATCAAATGTAAAATAATGCATTTTATAGGAAAATATTATATCTACAGTTTGTAAAATATACCATGTGACAGCCAGAGTGATATTACAAAATTATGTTTAATAAACGTTTGAAATTTACGTAATAAATTGAAACGCAAGAAATAAAAATCTATCGTATAGATGTGATGCTTTGAAAAGCAATTTTAATTACTCAAAATGTAGTCGCAATTTTTTATATATCACGTATAATGTAAATAAATATTTTTTATCTTTATATTCGTTGTCACAAATCGTTAAAATGTATTTTAATACTATCCGTTTGTATTTTTTTGTACAGTGTGTGTAATAAAATTGTATTATTAAAAAAATATTTGTTTTTTTATATAATTAAAAATCCTATCTATACTACCCGATTTTACCCGCGCGTTCCCGGGATAAAAAGTAACCTATAACTTGCCTATAACCTTCGGGGATAATGTAGCTTCCTATTAGTGAAATCTTTAGAATCCGACCGGTGGTAGTTCCAGAGATTAGCGAGTTGTTAAATGATTACTAAAATATTCAGGTTTGTTTGAATTTTGTAAAAAGGTAGCTTGTCAATCTTTGGTTATATAAATCCCAACACAATTTCAATATTACTTTTATGGCGCTATAAAAAATAAACTAACACAAATGGCGGTCGAATTCCGTTACAAAATATTTATTGTTCTATTCCTAATTCAAAATGCACATAACTACAGCGTGCACATAAAATTACCAGAGATAAAAGAAAATGTATATAATTCTACAACACATTTACAATTGAAGCATATAAAAAAAATATGTCAAAATAGAGATGAAATATGTAAAGTGAATAATACAAATGTGTGCACTATTAGAATTGATAATGGCAACACTATTTATAAGGACTTTTTGAATTCATGCTATTTATTTTTGAGTAATATGTGCGAATATCCTGGACAAGGTAAGTCCATTTTTTTAGGGTTCCGTACTTTAAAAGGAAAAAAAACCTTTATGATCACTTCGTTTTGCATCGGTCTGTCAAGTCTGTTATAGTCCTTTGGCCGGTTTTGCACTACCAGCATCCAGCGGTTTCCCGCGCGACCCTCACTAGATCATCGGTCCACCTTGTGGGGGGCCTGCCCACGCTGCGTCTTCCAGTTCGTGGTCGCCACTCGAGAACCCTTCTGCCCCAGCGGCCGTCGGTTCTACGAGAGATGTGCCCCGCCCACTGCCACTTATGTTTGTTCTTCGAGCTATGTTGGTTACTTTGGTTCGCCTGCGGATCTCATCACTCCCCATGGCTCTTTGGGTGACCTTGTGCCTTCTTATGACGCCTATCGTAAGCGACCACGTCGGCCATCGTAAAGATCCTTGTGGGAGGCTTTTGTCCAGCAGTGGACGTCTTTCGGCTGACATGATGATGATGATAGTCCTTTAGAGCTTCTGAGTTAACGCAATTAAATAAAAAAATAATATTTAAAATACAGAATATGATATAGTACAGGGCGATACGTGTGAAAATTACTTAATATCAAGAAGAAACACAGATAAAGAGAATATTACTATCACAACGTCTAATGTTACAATGTCAGTGAGAAATGTGACGTCGCAAGATTATGATACAAATATTGGTAAGATATACATCTAATTATTAAATAAATTATACTAGTCTGACATGGTTTGGACGTCTACATGATACACCCTATACATAGTATAAAATGAAGTCTGTTTGCTTAGATCTTTTAAACTACTCAACGGATTTTAATGTAGCAATAGAGAGTGATTCAAGAGGAAGGTTAATAATATGTATAATACATATTTATAGTACAGAAAAGTTGAGAAATTAAAGGATTTGTAATTTAATAAAACTAGTTTCCGTTGACCTAGAATCATTAAATTTGGCAAGAAGCAAGATCTCATAGTACAAGAAAAGAAATAAATCTGAATATTGAGAATTTGTAGTTACATCACATTTGCAGTTACTCAACTCACTGCAAGTATTTTAATCGTCAAAATATGTAAAATCAAAAATGATCCTCAATTAGAGTCCTTCAATCCGAATTATTTGTACGGAACCCTCGTTGCACGAGTCAGACTCGCACTTTTTTTTCAGGTAACAACACACACCTGCGCGCAGCAACGTTCAGCACATTATACGATATAGACACAGCGTTCGACCTCCACGTTTGTCCACACTCGTGCCCCGACGTATACTCGCCCGTCTGTATTAATGTGAACAGAGGTTATGGAATGTACTTTAAGTTCCTGACTTTTGTCAACCATTGCTCTGGGGATCTTTACTATTGCAAGCATTGGCAGGGTTAGTCGATTTCGCTCGCTGATTAACTTTTTTTTAACCAGCTTTAAAAAATTTCAAGATTCTCAATTCGCTGGTATGTTTTTTTTATGTTTGTTCACGCATAACTTTTTTGCATATGTATCGATTTTAATAATTATTTTATGTATATTAGTAACATTTTCATGAAATAGCCGTATATGTCAGTAATATACCTTGGAGGAATATGTTGATGATTTCTTTTGTTATTAATCAGTAAATATACTACCATTCTTCTCTCAAATAACATGTTGATAACTTACGACCTATAGCTCAGCTGCAATTTGCAAAAAACGTGATAAAATTTGAATTTCGCGCTCCAACCGACGCCTCCACCTTAAGTTCGGTATAGGTCCAAGGTGGTCCCATATTAATTTTATTGAAGGTTTTACTTTTTTTTAAGTTAATTATTATAGGTAATATGTATAGGTCTTTGGTTGAACACAATCTCACCGTGGTCAGTGATGATGTGGCCGATGGTGGTAAGCACGGAAGTGGGCTCTCAAGTGCAGCTGTCGGAACACACCGGACGGTGCTTGGCGATGGATTTTTAACTTGAGGGTGGTAGCCAGGCAGGCGAGAACTACAAAACAAAGTACCCTACAACCGTGCTATGGTTTCCTCACTATGATTTTCTTCACCGAAAGCTCAAGCTTAGTATTGGATTCGAACCCGCGACCTTCGTACGTTTCGGCATTCGACGTCACTACCTATGATCGCCTTAAAAGCCAGCCAAGCCAAGCCAAGACGCCACTCTAGGCTAAAACGTAATAGGTACATTCCAAGAAAAAATCTATTTAAGTTTTGATGGGTAAGCGGTTACCGTATAGCCGCTTGCAATACCAGAGGTATTCTCGCGCTGCCAACCCAGCTAAAATCTCTCCACAACCTTCTTATAGAACCCCATGCTGAGAAAATTACCATTATTAGGGTATCAAATGAAAATGTAGGGTATTTGTATTGTTTTATAGAATTCGCTCCACCACCTGAAGAAGCCGAGAAAATAACTAGTTCACCTTTATCATGGTCCTTCTGTGGTGCCTCCAGGTGTGTCCTATCCTTTGTTTACATAAATAGGTATATAAAAGAAAGTCGTGTTAGTTACACTATTTATAACTCAAGAACGGCTGAACTGATTTGGCTGAAAATTGGTGGGGAGGTAGCTTAGAACCAGGAGAAGGACAGGTAGGTAGGTAGGGGCAGGTAGAGGTCGGTAGAAGTAGGTAGGAGAACTAGGAGAAGGTAGGGGTAGGTAGGTAGGTCCCAGTTTTATTTTTGTTCTCAGGGCAGGACGACAACGTCTGCCGGGTCAGATAGTATAATAATAATAATTCCTAGGACATTGTTCACACACGGTTATCTGATCCCAAACTAAGCAGAGCTTGTACTATGGACAACCAGATAACTGATACATATAGGTACTACTTTTTTGTTGTACCTAAATACATACATAATATAGATAGTTACACCTAGACTCAGGACAAACAGAAATGTTCAAGCACACAAATGTTTGTCCTGGATGGGAATCGAACCCACGACCAGCGGCGATGTAGGTGGTGTCTTAACTCTTCGTGGTGGTGTCAAAATCGACTACTAGTTTCTGCCCCGCGGTTTCACCCGCTTTCCTGACGGATCTTATATTTTCCCGGGATAAAAAGTAGCCTATATGCTATTCCAGGGTATGATCTATCTATGTGCCAAGTTTCATTCAAATCTGTCACACATCCTCACAAACTTTCGCATTCAAAATCAAATCAAAAATCAAAAACTCATTTATTCAGTTTAGGCCCTATTAAGGCACTTATGAATGTCAACAGTTACAATTTTTATAATTTTAGTAGGATTTTTTGCTGAAATAAATTTAACTAAGCACTTGCCGGTGTTTTCCGGCAATTGCACTTGAGAGCCAGATGCCTTCCTGGCATTGTAACAGGTCGGCAACACATTGGAAATTAATTACCTTTGGTATTGCAAAAGGCGCTTGGCGACGGCAACCACTTACCATTAGGTGGACCGCCTGCCTGCTTGTCAACCTTATGACATAAAAAAATCGTGAGGAAACCATAGCTCGGTGGTAGGGTGCTTTGTAGTACCCGCCTCAAGTTGAAAATCTGTTGCCAAGCACCTTTCGGTGTGTTCCGACAGCTTCATTTGAGAGCCATTTCCTTTCTAGGCTTTGTGTGCTTACCATCATCGGCTACATCATCACTGACCACGGTGAGATTGTGGTCAAACACAGGCCTCTACGTAGTAACAAAAAAAAGGTTATAGACGCACTCTTTGGGGCCGTTCAAGTATTACGTAAGCACTATGGGGGGGGGGTCTTATTTTGGATGACATGGGGGGTAGGGGAGTCTAGATGATGATTACGTCATCGGTAGTTATTTACTTTTTTACACGAATGGCAACCCTCACATTGTCTATGCTTGAAAACGAAACGCATTTTCGGGGATTCCCGCAAATACGCATACGTTTAGGCACTTTAGAACCGATTCTATCCTAAATCTATTTTCTTATTTTTAAAATTATAATTAGGTATAATGTAAAAAAAAAAACATTTTTAATTGAAAAATTTTGCTGACAGGGGGAAGGGGGGGTAAATAATTGTAATAAATCTGCTTACGTAATATTTGAACGGGCCGTTAAATTTTCGGGAATGATCGATTTTACGAATTTTGCCGATGCTTCATCTCAGTTGTGTCATACTTTAGCAGTAATGTCCTGTGAATGAGGCAGGTACATGCAATTCGCCCGGTTTGCTGAGGCGACCTCGGCGATGGGTCACTACGGATGGCTGGCCGGCGACTACCGGTACTCCCACATAATGGCACCCAATGAAAGGGTTCCTGGATATGGGTGAACTATACGTTTTTTTTAAATAAATAATTATCCTTTTTTACGTAAGTATTTTATTTTTGTATTCGGTTCAAATAAAAAAAAAAAAAATATTTATACATAATATATAGGTATTTTGAATATCTACTATTTTCTGTCTATCAAAACTTAAAAATAATGCCATATCAGTCCAGCCATATTCAAGTGATGCACTTGCCAACGAACAGGATTTTATCTTTAGGGTTCCGTAGCCAAAGTGTACTAACGGAACCATATTACTAAGCCTCCGCTGTCCGTTCGTCTGTCAGCGAGCTGTATGTGATGAACTGTAGTAGATACAGTAGAATTTTTTACAGAACATGTATTACTATTGTCGCTATAACAACAAATAATGTAAGATGGTACTCGCACTATAATTTTTTTATAGATCTGTAAACACTCAAGCTCCAATTTTAATCCCATACTGTCTCAAGACGCTCACATCCACCACACTCTCATCAATGTCCTGCTTAGGATGATGTATCAAATGCAACAAAATCCTCGGTTTCACACTCGAAGACCACTTACACACAGCACAGTGGAACAATTCCTTCCTATCTGTAATACTTTTCAATCCTTTCTTCAAAGTATACTCCATATGATGCGTTTCCTTCATATGCTTTTTATACAACTTAAAACAGAACACTCCTTGACATATATGACACCTTTTACGACTCTTCAAATGATTGCTATAACTATTTGAACCTATAAATAATTCGTTACAAACAGAACACTGTAATGTTTCTTCATATGTTAACTTCTTAGTTGTTGTTCCGTGCGTCAGCTTGTTGTGGGAGTCCAGGCCTCGGGGATTCCGTGCTATAAAGTCGCATAGTTGACATCTCAAAGGGTTGTCGGGTCTGTGGATTAGCTCGTGCTTTTTTGTATTCTTCTTTGACACACTGCGGTATGGACAGTGGCTGCATTTGAATGGTTTTATGCCTGGAAAGGTGTGAAAAATATGATGAGTTTGAGTTCTTCTTTAAAACATTTTTATTCTAGGATTTGGGTATGTAGCACTTTGCGGATGTAAGGTGCAGTCAAAGAGTATTAGATTATAGGATTCTTATCACTTAAGCAATGTGATAAAGCAAGAAAAATATGTCAGGATTCATCCAGTTGGCGCAGCTGGTTAAGACACCACCTATCCCGCTACAGGTCGTGGGTTCGATTCCCATTCAGGACAAACATTTGTGTGCATGCACATTTCTGTTTGTTTTGAGTCTGGGTGTGTTATCTATATAAGTACACACCTATATAAGTCACACATGTAGCATTGGAAGGGGTTTTCTCGACGGTACACTTTGCGGATGTGACGAAGATAGCAAGTATCTTACTAACCTTGATGAATCCTGACATGTTCCTCAAACAGCGGTTTATTGTAGGTAGAGTAGTCACACATGTAGCATTGGTAGGGGTTTTCTCGACGGTACACTTTGCGGATGTGACGAAGATAGCAAGTATCTTATACTAACCTTGATGAATTCTGACATGTTCTTCAAACAGCGGTTTATTGTAGGTAGAGTAGTCACACATGTAGCATTGGAAGGGGTTTTCTCCACGGTGCACTTTGCGGATGTGACGTAGCATTTTCTCCTCATTCTCGGCTGTAAAGCGGGAACACTCTGGGCAGCGGATGCGACGTGGTTGCAAGTGCGTGTACGCGTCCGAAGGGGATGCTGGTCGCCTGGTAAATGAAGATTCTTGATTATGTTTTGTGGTGATTTTTTAACGTAACAGATACATTATTGTGCGAAGAACGTTTTGTGCTATATTGCCTTGCTGCTAAAGTTTGTATTGTATAAGTAACTGGCTAGCTAGAAACGTAGCCGGCAATTCTAGCTTAGTTACATAAAAGAAGAGCCCGCAACAAGTAACTCTGTCACAGTGACCATAACACCTGAACTGATTGCAATGACATTTGGCATGCAGATAGCCTAAATGGAGAAAGACATAATAGAGATAGTTAGTCTGAGAATTCATAAGTGCCTATGAAGGTCGATTTGAATAAATAATATTATATTTCATTTTGTATATAAAAATGAACCCCTTGGATCACGAGATCATGCATGAACGGCTGGACTGATTTCGCTAATACTTTTTTTTTTATACTACTAAGGCAGCAAACAAGCATACGGCCCAACTGATGGTAAGTGGTTACCGTAGCCTATAGACGCTTGCAACACCAGGGGTGTCACTCGCGCATTGCCGTATCTGCAAAAATGTCTTGTTATTGTCAGAAGGTTCTTATGATAAAAAAAAATTAAGTAAGTACTTACACCTAGTAGGTAGGATAAAAACTGTAATTAAAAAAAAGATCCACCAAAAAAAAAACGCCTTGCTGAGTTTCTTGCCGGAGTCTTCACAGTTCAAGTGTATTCCGAACCGGTAGTAGAGTCTATTGTAAAACTGTAACTGTTGACGTTCATAAGTGCCTTATTAGGGCCTAAACTGAATAAATGAGTTTTTGATTTTGATTTGATTTTGGTAGGGTACGTAGCAGTGGCGAAGGGTCCATACAAGCCGAATCCCATCGGCTTACCTTTTAGAAATCCCAGTCCCACATTTTCATCATTTCAAAGCCACTTTTATCATGCTTAAAATACACTGTAATTATAAAATTATCAGTGTTTTTTGAAGGCCTACCCTCACCACTGGTAGATAGGTATAGTTAGGTAGGTAGACCCCAGTTTCATTTAATCTTAGGGCTTAGTTAGGCAGGACAACATCTGCAGGGGCAGCTAGTTTCATAATAACTTACTCTTCTTTGACATTATCTGTGGTGACTTGAGACACTATGTTGATGATAGGATACTGGTCAGTGCCAGATTGTACATCAATGAATACAGGTCCACCTGTGACTGTAGCATTTACTGTCTCTGATGATTCCGCCATTTTCTGTTAAGCATTCATAATTTTATACAAATATAAAAATAACCCTTAAGTCTGGGTGTAATCCTACTAATATTATAAACGTGAATGTTTGTATGTGTGTATGTTTGTTGCTCATTCACGCAAAAACTACTGAATGGATTTGGATGAAACTTGGCACATAGATAGATCATACCCTGGAATAATATATAGGCTACTTCTTATCCCGGGAACGCGGGTGAAACCGCAGGGGACAGCTAGTTATCTATATAAGTATGTATTTACAAAAAAAAACAGTTTATGTAGTATATCAGTTAACTGGTTTCTATAGTACAAACTCTGCTTAGTTTGGTATCAGTTAACCTTGTGTGAAGAATATTTATTAATTCTCTTATCATAATAATCTGAAGACATAAGCAAGGATACATTTCAGCCGAAAAACTTCCACTGCTGGACAAAGGCCTCCCCCAGGGATCTCCTGGATCATTTGGGGGGATATGCCATAATCGCCACGCTTGGCAGGCGGGTTGGCGATCGCAGTATGGTGTTATAGTTCTCAGAGATACGCTGCTGCCCGTACTCTGGTATACCTTCCCTCGGACGACTTCTACGCCCCCCACGGGATGAGATGGGGTGGTTTTATTCGTCGCCGTCACCACACAGCAAGGATAGTGTATTTAAAAAGAAACTTAAGATATTTTTTTTACATAAATGTTACTACAGTATAAAGACTTTATTGGAGGAAAAATGCTCCTCTTATAAGTATGGTACCTAATGTAATATTTTATAATGTAATTGTCACACAAAGCTCCATAATGGCTGAACCAATTTAATTGCAAATTAGAACATATAAGTTACATTTCATTCTGGGGATACAGGTAAAACTGAAGGGCAGAATCTAGTAATAATATCCTGGGACATTCTCCACACATGGTTATCTGATACCAAACTAAGCGAAGCTTGTTCTAGTAAGTAAGCCAGATATTAAAAATTACGTATTACTATGTGTTAATTTTTATATTACCTAGTTCATGACCGACCACTCTTGTAATTGTAGGTACTGCTTTAGTTATTGTAATTTGTAAACATTAAAAAAAACTACAGGCAACAAACAAGCGACAAGACAACAAAACAAAGTGGGTGGTCTGTCACTAGTGTCAGTGTCAGTCTCAGTCAGTCGTCAGTCACTGTCATGTCAATGCTTTAGGGATGTGGACATAATGTTTAAAAATCGATAATTACATATATCAATTTAAATATAATTAGTTTTTAGTCGATTTTGTAATATTGTAGGATATTTTTTTACAAAAAAAATAAAAATACAATCTAAATCCCAAAAAAAATATAAACTAAAGTACCAATCGTATAATAAATATAATTTTACATAGAAGGTATGTACATCTGTACCGAGAATACTACCTAAAATATTAAAACTGTGATAAGAAAGCTAGATCAATTATTCCAAATGCTTTTGTGAATTTAAAATAAAATGAAATATATTTTATTAAAACAACAACTTGCTTTATTATTTATTTAAAAACATAAAGAGAACAAAAATAGGCATGTACATTAACATTATTATGCGGTATTGTTGATTAGCCTCATAGCTTCTCTGTAGCCGGTGTCAGTTGCCCCGTGGACTGTTGAGAAATGTGTTCTATCTGACGCTTCACCTGCGAATAAAACTCGTGGTTTCCCCGCTGAGTCTGTTAACGGTTGAGCTAAATCTACCCTAGCATTGGGGTATAATGGTGATTCAACATTTTCGTAGCTATAAGTACCGCGGGTAAACGGGTTTGAATACCAGAATGATCTGTGAACAAAAATATTAAATAAGTGACAGTCAAAATTCTGCCTTAGAATTTTAACACATATATTCTAACACATAATCGCGGGGCAGAAAACGACGTATTGCAATAGACTAGACATGTGCTAAATCATACTTTAGGCTGTGCTTTGTTTAATATAAATATAATAAGATTGTTTCTAGAAATATTTCCTATAACTTTATTGACTCATCATCATCATGTCAGCCGAAAGACGTCCACTGCTGGACAAAGGCCTCCCCCAAGGATCTCCACAATGGCCGGTCTTGCGCTACCCGCATCCAGCGGTTTCTCGCGACCCTCACAAGATCATCGGTCCACCTTGTAGGGGGTCTGCCCACGCTGCGTCTTCCGGTTCGTGGTCGCCACTCGAGAACTCTTCTGCCCCAGCGGCTGTCGGTTCTTCGAGCGATGTGCCCCGCCCACTGCCACTTAAGTTTGGCAATTCTTCGGGCTATGTCGATTACTTTGGTTCGCCTACGGATCTCATCATTTCTGATTCGATCTCGCAGGGAAACTCCGAGCATAGCCCTCTCCATTGCTCTTTGGGTGACCTTGAGCCTTCTTATGAGGCCCATCGTAAGCGACCACGTCTCTGCTCCATAAGTCATCACTGGCAACACTTTATTGACTGATTTGACATAAATAATATGATTTCTGATATTGCGTTTCCAATACAATTTGTTGACATGTAATTCTTATATTTTTTTTTAATAAGCGTTGTTTAGTTGTTGATGTATTCTTTGCACGCCAATACCTGTGCCAATACCTATGGCAAAACATCGGATCTAATATTTATTGTGAACATCTGTTTTAACCATGTTTCTGGCAAATAAATATCTTATCTTATCATAAACTAACCACAGCTGGCCGGTGAAATAATGGGTTTCCAACACCGGTAAATAATAGCTTTATCACGTAGATAAGGATTCAGTAGATATTAACTTTTTTTTATTTTAACTTTAAATAAGGAAAATGACAATAGTGGTTTTGTACATTACATTAAAAAAAAAATTGGTTTGTTTGTTAAAAATACCCCCAAACTATATCACAATTTTATGTTATGAATAAGCTCTTACCTAACCATGCCAGACGGTTCTGGAATTGTAGTGTTGGCACCCATGAACATCCTTAAGACTTCCATAACTTTCGTCATTACCACATCATCTGGCAAAGATTCTACCTGAAATGTGATTTAAATGTTACTTTCATTTGAATTCTTTGTTTATAATTCCTCTGTCAATGGTATTTTGGGTAGTTTTGGGGATGTGCAAGAAAATGTATTTCTTTGCGATGGTAAAATTGTGGTTAGCCATCGAATGCTGTACATTATTGTTCTTTCAATAGTAAGTCCTGTTATAACATGTTACTTTACTTATGAACCCAAATTGTGTTCTCTCAAATCAAAAGTTGAAGTTGACTGATATTTATTTTATTTATTTATCAAGGTAACCAACAGCGTACAATAAGATAATTTAACAGTATCAATTTACATCTTAAATAAGGCTAATAACAGGAAACCCCTTTTTAACTGATATTAATGTGCATAGAAAAAAAAATTAACCACAATTAATTAGTGTTAATTATTTTTTTTTTTTAAAGGACTAAGTTGGTAGCCTCAGATGGCTGCAACAACCTTACCGGACAAATCGGCGAGCGCAGAGGGCTCTCAGCCGGGTAATATTTAGGTAACAACGCCTGAGGGCACCCCCGAATGGGGTACGAACCTCGGCTCAGGGCTAGTGTTAATTTAATTATGAGATTTACGGTAGGTACTGAATAAAATAATTCTCTATGCGTATAGCATGCGTGTAGCGATAACGGGGGTTCCGTTTTTTTTTACTTTCGGAACCCTAAAAACACTGTTTTCTTATGAGAAATAACATCTTGATAATTTTTAGTACGATAACGAAATTCTGCGATTTACCCCCTAACTGCTATGTGTTTAAAAATACAAAAAGTCATATCTCATCACCTACTCATCATTTGCTGACAATGTTTAGAGTAGGTACCTAGATTGCTGATGCTATCTGATATTATTTCATGTTTTACAAGCTCACGTCGCCGTGTCTCGCACCCCGTACCCTACCGCAGCCCCAAGTAAACGCAGTAATGGTAATAAATGTTTACTATGTTATTTCCCATATGAAAACAGTTTTTTTTTCTTCTGGCCGGTACTTTCATTTTTGGGTACAAAATGAATCTTGTCCTTTATTTTAATCAATGAGTTTTCATTTATTACTGACCATCTTTGTGTTATCACCATTGGTCCAAAAGGAGAGCGTATAATTGGCTCCCATAGTCCTCGTAGCGCCTTCAATTCCGGTAACCCAAATGTCTTCCTTCGGAACACTTTTACGTTGATCCCCTTTCCAAATAAAACCAAAGAAGACAACGTTTTCAGGCCACCATACTTTGTCAAAGGAGAGAATAATTTTGCCAACAACGCCTATGGCAATTTTTTCTATGGCCGTGACTTTTGATGGTGGTAATTGTGGCGTAAATAAAGTTTTATATCTGTAAAAAAATGTGGTCACTTGTTGTATATTATTTTTACCATGTATAACCAAAATCTAACCGTGGTCAGTGATGATGTGGCAGATGGTAAGCACAGGTACAGGCAGTTCCATTCTAGGCTTTGCCTAGAAGGGAACACTCATAGTTCCCTAAATCGGAGTTTCACCAGGGATCAGCGTGATTTTATAGGTATTTTTTTATATCTTAGGTTACATTATAGAAGCTTTCGTATACCTATTTTATTCCTAAAACTCTATATATAGGTATACACATACTCTCACCTCTCCTTCAATACTCCCACAGAAACGGTAACTATGGCATTATTTGCAGTGTAAGTGGTGCCATCTTTGCAAGTCACCACGACGTTCTGGCTCGGGTCCTGAGGCCAGGTGATGTGAGTCACCTCTGTGTTCAATTTGATCTCTAGATTAGGGTACCCAGGTCCATTTTTGTACGTGTTCTATGGAGAGAGAAACTCCTTATTATACATTAGTTACGAAAATTTCATTGAAGTGTTGCTAATATATACAAAATATTGCTAAGGATCTTGGTAACCAAACTCTTTCACCGCCTCCCTGCCCTGTTTCCAATTATTTAGGGTCCGTGCATTATGAAATTTTCTTCTATTCAGCCCTTCGACGGATACAAATCGGCATCCACTCCTTCCTTAGGTACCTACCTACTCATATCATCTTTTACATATTTCATCCATCTCTTTTTCGGTGTTCCTCTTCCCGTTTATCCATCACCTTTAGTTCTAACTATATATTCTGTTGTGAAGATATAGGTACCTTATTTTGCATAGTTAGAACTTATCACCACCTGAGAAGCTACCAGTAAAGTAAAAAGTAATCGAAAAAGAGAGATCTCTAATCTACTCACCAATAGAATCTCGAACAGAGTGCTGTATCCATGTCTATGCCAGCTCATAGCTTGGGAGCCCTCCAGCTCATCATAAGTGCTATGAGTTGTTATGTCGTTCCAGCTGTTCGACGAATCGTAGGTGTTTATTACCAAGTCCATAAAGTGGAGGAATTCTTCGATGAAATCTTTATCTTCGAGGAGGTGTGGGTGCTTTTCTGCTATGTATTGATTTAGTCTAGAAAAAAATGAGTTAGTCTTGTATCACGATGTCGACTAACAAGCATACTTCCCGCTTGGTAGTTCCTGGGGCATCACTCACGCATTACTGGCCTTTCACCGGTTTCACTCACACGCAGGAATTCAACAAAGGACCTACCCCGGAAACTAACTAAACTAAACTACACATACATTTTGTGCAATTCTACTGGTTAATAATTTGACAACGATAATCGAACTATCGTTTTTCGGAAATGGATTTGCATTGATTGTTACTAAAAGAACCAAAGTGTGATGAATGCGTAACTATTGATGGGCCGGTTTTCACGTGGAGTTGAATCTTTTCACTTACTTTCTAGTAATAAACTGGCCCAATGGCTCAGGCACTTCTGGTGGATGCTCGACTACACTCAGAGCATATCCCACCAGCTCATCGACAAGATCCCGATCAGCTTTAGAGCCATCCGAGCGATAGGTTTCCGTAGAATCACCTTGACGAATTATTGTCAGATTGTTGCGTATTGCAAGTTCGTAGACACGGCTTGATTTTATGCCATGAATCCTGAAAGAAATGGCAGGCAGTGAAGCATTTAGAAATTAAGATAAATGGTTGAGGTAGATACGAACCCCTTGATTAAAAGGAATAAAGAAGGGGTTACGTATTGCAGTCAACGAACTAAGATAATTATACTTACTACAAACTACTAATATTATAAACGTGAAAATTTATGTTTATTAACACTTACACAACAGACGAACGGATTTAAATTCAATTTGGAACTAATAGATAGATCGATCCCAGGAATAACATATATACGTCGGGAACACAGGTAAAACCTTGGGACGGAAGCTAGTTTACTTTATTTCTAGTAAAATGAGGTATTGTACTTACCACTCGGCTCCAATCTCAACAATTCCATCACTGAAGGGTACGGTTTTCACCCTGCCACCGACCCTATCCTGCGCCTCCAAAGCCAGGACATGTTTCCCAGCTTGAGCTAGTGTTGAAGCGGCTGTACATCCTGCTGCTCCTAGCCCGACGATGATGGTGTCATATTGTGGAGCTTTTGTGGGTCTGATGTTATAAACAATAATATGTGTTGTAAAGAAGAGACGTGGTCGCTTACGATGGGCCTCATAAGAAGGCTCAGGGTCACCCAAAGAGCGATGGAGAGGGCTATGCTCGGAGTTTCCCTGCGAGATCGAATCAGAAATGATGAGATCCGCAGGCGAACCAAAATAACCGACATAGCCCGAAGAATTGCCAAACTGAAGTGGCAGTGGGCGGGGCACATCGCTCGTAAAACCGACGGCCGCTGGGGCAGAAGGGTTCTCGAGTGGCGACCACGAACCGGAAGACGCAGCGTGGGCAGGCCCCCCACAAGGTGGACCGACGATCTTGTGAGGGTCGCGGGAAACCGCTGGATGCGGGTAGCGCAAGACCGGCCATCGTGGAGATCCTTGGGGGAGGATTTTGTCCAGCAGTGGACGTCTTTCGGCTGACATGATGATGATGATGATGAAAGAAGAAACAAGTAAGTGTAGTTTATGTGCTAAAGATAGTGATGATATTTTGGTACCTGACTGGGTAACTTCAAGGAGAAAATTTGTCGCTGAGCACCTACCGATAACTTCCGACTGCACTTGAGAGCCAATTCCGTTAAAATCCTGACCAAGTTTGGCCATATCAACACTAACTGCGGGGAGATTGTGGTTATTAAAATTTTTCTATGTTTTTAACATGATTTTAAGTCTAGGTTGTCAATATATTTACTAATTGCATGAATAAAAATAGCTTATAGCACTTGGGGATAATGTAGTTTCCAATTAGTCGCGAAATAGTTTTTCTAATCCGACCCGTAGTTCAAACAAACAAATTCTTCAGCTTTATTATAAACATAGATTACCTAACGTACCTACTTTCAATGCATAAACAATTATTATTATATAAATACTAATAGGGTCAAAACATCACGGTCACAAGATAAAATATCAATGTTACGACATTATTACTTAATAAACGATATACGACTATTAGTCTAGTTAAATCATTATCTGAGTAAAAAAATGCTGATACCCTAACTTAACTTGGCCCCATAGAACCTTTTGATCCTTGTCGGAGACAGGATTGATTAAGCTATTAAAAAGTATTTTGAAAAATTGCCGATTTCTCGCTGACTGTACATTTTTTTCAATATCTGTAAATGCCGATAGCAATAACTCAAAAAATAAAGGATGATCTAAGACCACATTCGCGTGGCTTCAACCCTTAAGGTAGCTGCCCTTACTGACCCATCTCAAATTTCCATCCTGTATATGTTTATAGACATGTGTTTGGCCACAATCTCACCGTTGTCAGATGTGGCCAATGGTGGTAAGGTGATCGGCGTGGTTGCCAGCCAGGAGGATATTACATAGTACGTGCCATGGTTTCCTCACGAAAGCTCAGCATCATTCGAATCCAAGGCCTCAGCATTCGACGTCACTACCTCTGAGCTATCATCGCCTTATTCCTGTACTTGTGCTATGAGACCTTGCTTCTTTGCCAAATTTTATGATTCAAGGTCTCCTTTATGTTTTGGTTTTGACATAAATAGCTGTATTATTTTTTGTATGTCAGAAGATTGACAAGCAGGTAGGCGGTCCACCTGATAGCAAGTGGTAACCGTCGTCTATCGCCGTTTGCAATACCAGAGATTATTTCCAATGTGTTGCCGACACAATGCCAAGAAAACAACTGGCTCTCAAGTGCAATTGCCGGAACACACCGGTAGGTGTTTGGCGACAGATTTTCAACTTGAGGGTGGTAGCCAGCCAGACGGGTACTACAAAGAACTCTACCACCATGCGATTTGTATATTGCATTGATTTAGAAGCTAGATTTTTATACAGCTCCAAGGTACATTAGTATTTGATATTGATTTCAAATTGATACCTTCTCGCGTTTCTGAGATAAACTCGAAAAATTATTGACGTTCATAAGTGCCTTACCAGGGCCTAAATTGAATAAATGAGTTTTTGATTTTGATTTTGATTTGACTCTAGTGACAGATGGTCAGAAAAACCCAAACAAATATATTTGTGTCAAATGTCGTATGGAAAAAGGTATCATTTAACAGAAAAAAAGGAATTTTAGGTAAACATAATAACGTTGGTAGGTCCCGAATCAACACACAATTTTATGGACCAACAGAACCTAGCACACGCGGATCTTTCTCTCTTATCTCTAACTACCTATATTTGTTAACAATATAAATTGATACTAATTGAATAATAGAAACACTTACACAGTCCCGCCAAACGTCCCACAAATAAACCCGGTTAGGCACACTACAGCCGCGATCCAAGATCCCATCTCGATGTGCCGGTAAGACTGCTCGCTGACCTTTATATGATCACTATATATTTTATCTATTATAAATAATAACATCATCGCAATGTTATAGACGTAAAATGTCCATAGTAATTAGTCAGGTTTTATACAAACGATAAATAAATATTTTCAAAGAATGATCCTAAGTGCCTAAGAATGGGCATTGTTTTTTAGAAACCCAGCAACAAATATGAACTGTCGAAACGATAATATTTTTTTTTCCTGGGTTTTTGTTGTAGGTTCACTCGAATGAAAGGTGCTTTTTATCTGAGGATGAAACCGCAAGGCGGACATGTAATATTATAAATTCAATTTGTAATTCATAACTTGTAGGTGTTGAAGTTCAGCATTTGGAAATGTTCAAAGGTGGTAGCTTGGGAGCGTTACTTTAGTACTATAATCTGTGATGGCGGTGACCCTATGCGGTGACCGCTTGTCCGTCATATCACGGAATAAATGTCATGTCACTGAGCATATTGTCACTGTTAGACATATAGTAGACACGGTCACTGAACAATGATTTGATGCGTGTGATTGATTTGCGTTTTGCGTTTGCGATGCATGTGCATCGGATTCCGATGATCGTAGCAACATGATACTATGGTATCATCTCATTAAAGTAGATATTTTTCAATCTTATCCTAGTTTTTAGTGGAGCGTCTCCCTATTAAAAAAAAGTACTGTATGTACATACACACAATAAAACAAATATTACGTTAAAAATTTCTCTATACTCGGTGCTTTAGATTTTGCTAGTTTCTCAAAATATTCATGATATTCTGGTGCAGGCTCATATATTAATTGTTTCCCATCTTCCTGGCGTATTTGATTAGTCATAGTTGTGGTTAAACGTGGTACGGCTTTATCAATTGTTACTTGAACTTCAGTTACGTGAGGAGGATTATAATTATTTTTATTTATTTTTAAATGTGCATTTCTTTCGTGAGTAGTCATCTCATTGTTGCCTTTGTAAGGTTTAGGTTTTTCATCGGAATACTCATAAGTCATTTCTTCGTTTTCCTTTATTTCATTAGTTTGTCGCGCTTTTTGCAAGTGGTCATTCTTTGTACTTTGTTTCTTCGGTTGCTGTTGATTTCTAGGCATAGTCTCTTCACTGTCTTTACTATCGGACTTTTCATCGGTAGATTGCCCCTCACTTCGTCCATTCGTGGAATTTTTTTCCGATCTATAATTCTCTGTAACTTCAACATTTTCTTCATCCTCGTTAGATTCTGGATGTAGAATTGATAAGCTCTCATCGCTTTGACTCTTTTTATTAGCTATCTGCTTATTTTGCATGTATTCATTATCGTTGTTTTTGATAGTTTCTTTATTATTTCTATGAGTCTCATCTCCATTTTCACTATTAATTTGTTTTTTATGATCGTCATATTTATTATTATATTCAGAGTTTTTTACTGTGTTCCTTCCAACACCATCTGTATTAAAAGAAGACTTTTTCAATAGATATTTGTAATTCAAACTCAGTTCTTCTTGAGGTTCTAATTGTTTAAAAACTTTTGGATTTATATGGAATTTATTATTTATTACACTTCGTGGTTTAGATTCTTCCCTTTCATCAGTTTCATTGCTATCATCATCGCTACCAATTTGTTTGATTGAACGATTAACATTATTATTATTTTCACTTAATTGTGGTTGAGAACCATTTATTCTGTCTAAACCTTGAATTTTTCTGGCTGCTTTCTCAGCAATTATATCAGCTAATTCTTCAAACTTCTTTGATTTTAACAGCTTATTTAAGAAGTTATTAATATAATCATTTTGCTTTTGCTCATTACAGTATGCTTGTTTGGTACTATGAATAAATAAAATACCTGAAATAAAAATTGCATTAGGTAGACAAATTAATTATTTTAACTATTCAAAATCTTATAATTTACTTACATAATGGTAAAATGAATAGCTTGAACATTTCAAAGCAATAATATAAACAATTTATTTTATTACTATCTTTCACAACCGTATTTCAAATTAATTTCAAATCTCAGTGAGCAAGTAATATTTTTATTACCGTCGTAAAATATTTTTATATTGTGAAAGAATAATACATTTTCATCGCCGCTTACATTACTTCATAACGTTTCCATACAATCCACGCACGACGAGTACTCAATTTGAGTCTGAAATGATGAAATTAGAATGTTTTTTTTACTGATAGTCGATTATTATAATCACATAATTATATTTCCATCATTACACATCACTTAACAACGGAAACGGAAATATACAATTAGAAAGTTATGTTTCAACTTTTCATTCAATCAATCAATCAATCAAATTGAATTGAAGGTAGATGACGGTAGGTAACTTTTTGTTTACCCACAAAAAATATAAGCACGATTGTTGTGATTAATAAACCTGTCTCGTGATTAAACATTATAAAATGTCGGTGCCGGCGCTCAGACAACCTAAAGCCAAAAATATGACTGTGGACAAACCAAAAAGTCATAATAAAACTTCTGATGTCCAATACGTGATAATCACTTTGAAAGATAAAAGGAAGCTTGTGGTCAATTCTGATTCATATCACGGCATCCTGACTTCAGGGGATCTGTATAAATGTGTGTTCTGCGGTACTGATATGGTGTTAGACCCTCTATGTAAGGAAAGGCATAAGAGTTCTTCATACCATAAAAAAGTGTTGGAAAGTTTCCCTCATATTGAAGATTTTGCTGAGAATTTAGTCAGGGAGGTAGGTTGAGATATTCTTACGATATTCCTCTAAATATCAGCTCATCCTAAAAATCTCATGTATTTCTCCCGCGTTTCCGAGGTATCTTGTTTTCCCGGGATAAAAAGTAGCCTATATGTTGTTTGTAATATATCAGGTCTGTTCGCGCATAGAATATTATCAGAATATAATTTTGACTAACCTCGACATTTCGACCAAGTTGCATTGATCATGGTCATGACTGGGCTGGGCTTTAATAGCTTTTTAGCCTATATGTTATTCTTGGTTTCATATATGTTATAATAGAAGCTCTGCTTAGTTTGGGATTAAATAACTGTGTGTGAATAATGTCTTAGCATATTTATTTAGTCACATTTTCCTTCTATAAGTATTTAGATAAACTTAACACTGATAGAAATCTTGAAATATACCTTTTATTCCAGTAAATGTTAGATCCCTGGGGAATACAGGTAAAGTAGAATGGTTACACTACTAATTCAACATATATTTCCTTACAGCTCGACAGGACTAGTTTCTACTGCACAATTTGCAATGTAGTAGTATTATCTCCGTTTATAACCCGTCACATTGCTACGGAGACCCATATGGAGGAGTTAGACAGAGCAAGCATGAGAGCATCAACTTATAAACAAGTGTTGTAATAAATTTTGCTTGGATCTAAGGCTGAGTTCTATAGAGCGTACTTAGAATCTGCTCAGACTTTACCGTACAAAGTCAGTATTTAAAATGCACCTATTCGACGACTTACCAAAAACGTGGCTTCCAATAAAAATGCACAAAGATTTACTTTATTACAAAGGTTTATAACCTAAGTAAAGTCTAAGTACGCTCTATATATCTCAGCCTAAGTTCTGTGTATTTAAGAATCATTCTGGCTAATTATTCATTGTTTTTTTTACTCAGATTATCATTACAAGCATGGGTGATTTAAGCTCTATGAATTTGATAGGATGTAACTTTGCAGTTTTTTCATCATGTCACCTGAAAGACACCTACTGCTGGATAAAGGCGTCCCCCAAGGATTTCCACGATGGTCGGTCTTGCTTTATCCATATCCAGCAGTTTCCCGCAACCCTCACAACATTGTCGGTCCACCTTGTGGGGCTCGCTGTCTGTCCTGCGTCTTCCAGTTCGTGTAGTTTTTTGTTGATTATAAATTAAAAATACATTTGATTTTGAGCAACTTCACTCCAGAAATACCTGTAATTGTGAAACTTTAAAAGAAAATTACAAATATTTATATAGACATTGGTTATTGAGGAGTAATAAATAATCTTTTGTTTAAATGTTGTTTCAATTATTATTATAAGTTTCCCTTGCATTATTTAACAGGAATAAGATTTATGTCTGTAAAAGTTACAAATATGTTTAGCATAGCATGTTTGCGGTATCAGCAAAGTCCTATTCCTATGATTTATTAGTAAGCTTTGTGTGGCACTTTCTGGCAGGGCCACCAACATGGATCTGAATTCCAAGTCTGTCGCTAATTTGTCCTTAAATATCAGATTTTGTCGCGTCCTGGTTCAAAAGTTATAAGGGTTTTTAGGTGGCCCTGCCAGGAAGCATGCTTCCACCTCATATCTCAAGAACTAGAGCACCTAGCGAAGATCTGTTTGCTTCCAGAATCTGTCATTAATTTGACAAATTTTGTCCTCGAATATCAGATTTTGTCACATCCTGGTTCAAAAGTTATAATGGACTTGGAATTCAGATCTGTGTTGGTGGCCCTGCCAGAAAGTGCCACACGTAAGCTTTCATAAATAATGTAGCTCTTATTGAATACCTACATATTAATTTTAGGTTTGCCCCAACTAACACTGGGAGAGCCAAGAATTGAATTCAGAGTCCTATCTGAGTCATAAATCCCTTACAAGTCCATACTATATATATAACGAGACACAAATATATATAGAAAAAATATAAAATATCTATAATAATATATGTATTTTTTCTAAAAGGAAGTATTTTTGAAGCCTTCTGTTGACAGTTAAATATCTAATATTTATTTACAGATGTAATTACTATCATATATGATTCATATTCTATTAAAAGTATACTTTTTGCATGAGTATTGTGTAGTGAAGAAAAGAAGTCTCCTGTATAAGTAAGTCTTTTAACTGATAATAAAATAGATATGAAATAAAACACCATATTTTGTAATAACACTATATTAAAAATCTATCGTTTACGCTTTTTAGACCTCTTTTTGATGTTCTTCTTGCCGACTTTATTGATTTTCGCGATTTTCCTTTTGTGCAGCCACACTGGGTACTGTCCGTTTTGGTCCTTTAAAGTTTTTGTACTGAAGACTCGTTTCTTACCATCTTTGCCCTCAACTTCAACTTTCTCGTCATCTGAGCTCATCTCCACATCTTCGTCTTCGTTTTCCTCTATAGCCTTTGGTTGTTTCTTACCCTTTTTCAAAGCACCAGCATCCAAAAATATGACTTGATCAGATTCCATAACCTCATTTTCAGTGACTTTTTCTTCCTCTTTTACACCGAGCATTTTCTTCAATCTGCTCAGTTCTTTAACAGCATATCGTTCTCTTTTTACTGCCCTGCATTTCCTCTTCCATCTGCTCCTCAAAGACTTCGCCATGGTATTATTTATCAAAAATATTTAAAGACGACGTGCTTTCACATCAATTACGTTTTTAAAAGATCTGTCAAAATTATTTAGTGTTGCTTGCTTGCAATATGAAATTCGCTATGTCTTTTATTGCCAGAAGAGTACAAAGAGTACGAAATTCTAACTTTTGTGGTTATTTTTGTAACATTTTATAGGTATAGAGAAATGGTTTTTCGTTTATCAGGTCTAATTTAATGTTTAATATAATAAAAGGAATCAGCAATATTACTAATCTATTGCTAACTTTACAATATATTTCTACTTTGTATACAATGTGGAAACAACTTTCATGAGAGTAAATAACATAGCACACACAGAATCTCCCATGCTTTAAATGTGTCCCAAATTCTAATGCACAATACTCGTTTGGTATATAATAGAATAATCTTGATCTTGCTTGATAATAGAGCGCGTACCTTTTCAGGGTTTTTATTCGTAGGAATTACTACTTAACAACTGGCAACGCCCTTGCTGTCAAAAACCGGCCCAAAAAAAAAACTGTCAAACAAAGGAAAAAATATTGAGTGGATACTGTCGGCTGAATTCGGCTGGTACCGCTACTACCGCTTGTTTTATTGATGTTTTCGGTGGCTACACATCTGAAAACTCTTTTTTGGAATCATTCCAAATCCTGTGTGTTTATCCTCTGCCGGCTTTTGACTCCTTAATCATCGGTGTTTCTTTGTCTCGAGTGTTATTTTCGTTTGATTGCTGCATCGATGTAGTTTATGCAAGTCACGGAAATATTAAAGTGATAAATACAATTCCTAAGTAAAAAACAATTAAAAATGGGTTCTTTGGACCCTGAGAGTGATTGCAAACCTGAATTTGATGATAGCGGCTGCGTCCAAGACGGTAAGAAACTAGATAAAATTTTCTATGTTATTGGGTAGCTTTATGGTACCTACCCTTGTGAGGGGGTAGGTAGGTTTATTTTTAGATTTTTTTTCAATTGCCATCATTTTATGATAATATAAAAATTACCTCTTTATCACCAAATTTTGAATTTTTTGACCTCTGAGGAAATCTTTATAATTCTACTTAAATTGCTATTTCAAATCAAAGTTAATCAATATTTGTAATATTCTAGAACTTTCTTAACTTAGCAACTTAAGGCCTGTGTTAGCAGAGCTTGTACTAGTTAACTTATAATGGGATTGTTCAAGATAATGTAATAAATTATTGCAATTTTTTCTCGGGTGAAAAATTACTTAAAGGTAACTAAGTAACTTTGACCTTATGTGCCCTTCAATGACTTGCCCTTCAATGACTTTGAAATTAATTCTAATTTTAAATATTTGCTTGTATAGGTACTATTACACCGAGCAACAGAACATACTGATATGATCATGGACACAAATTGTTATCTCTTTTTGAGGATTGTTTATGTAATAAAATAAATAAAATAAGCCTTTATTGCCAACATAACAGTTATAACAATTAATGTTTAGTATGCCAGTTGTTGTGTAGCTTGCATAGGCCTTCTCTGGAAATTTCCATTTATGTCTGTCTCTAGCCAATCGAGTCCACACCACTCCTGCCACTCTCCGAATGTTTTTATACTAAGCTTTTATTCAGAAAATTATTAATGCCGCCACACATTGGATAGCAGATAGAATATTCAATCTATAACTAAATATGAAATAAATAGAACTCCAGGAACTACAATTAAAGTGCTTAGATGGTGAATAGTAGTTTCTGAAAGGAATTCTATTGTTTTCATATGAAGTTATGGGACAATGGACTTAATATGGCGAAAATTGACCATTCCCCCCATAACTACGAGACTATGGGGCCAAAAATACAGAAAATAGTTCTTTACCTATAGATTACAGCAAAACCTATAAGAAGTCTATGATATTTACAGTAACAGGAAATTACGCAACCCTCGGTGCACGAGTCAGACTCACACTTGTCTCCGGTTTTTTTGCATTTAAAAGTTAATATTGCATTTATAATTTTAAATCTAGGTTTATCCATCTTTGTTATAGAATCTACTCCAATGAAGGATCAATCCAGTGACACTAAACAACTCCTAGACTTGTCGGATGATGTGCTGCTGTATATACTGCGCCACTTAAGTCCCAGGGATTTGAAGGCGCTTGCATTGTAAGTACATTACTTGTTAAAGATGATATTTGTGCTTTATTTACATATATTCTTTTTAAATAATTAGTTTAAGTTAAACTTATAAAAAAAATATCAATTTTTCACACGGTTATCTGATCCCAAACTAAGCAGAGCTTGTACTATGGACAACCAGATAACTGATATGCCTACTACATATTTTTTTTCGTGAAAACATACTAATACAGTTGTATTACTCAGAACAAACAGACATTTTTATGCGCACAAATATTTCAGGGTCTACCCTTGTGTGAAGAATGTCCCAGGATATTTATTTATTATTTTGTATTACAGCACATGCCAGCGTCTGTGCGGTCTGACGCTGGACCACACGTTGTGGCAGCGCGTGGACGCGCGTGGTCAGGAGAACGGGCCGGCGCGCATGAGCTGGTTCCTCGACCACGCACTCTCGCCGGCCACCTCTGAGTTACTCATCACTGGATTCGCAAGACAGGCTGAAGGGTATGGGAACTTTAATGCTTTACTTTGATGTTTGTTCATTTGTATAAGTATTATAACTAATATTATTAATGCGAAAGTTTGTGAGTTTGTATGTTACTTCTTCACCAATTGATGAAATTTGGTATGGAGGTAGCCTGGATTAACACAGGCTACATTTTATCCATCGGGAACGCGGGTGAAACCGCGGGACAGAAGCTAGTTATTAATGTGTTACAATTATGAATCTATCAAAATCAAGTTGAGTCGACAGACGTCTTTCAAGATTTCAAATTCATACAATAATTCCATAAAAAAAGCACTTGATTTTTTCCCAATTAGCCAAAAATATAGTTACATTGATCCATCCGTTCTCAAATGATGCGCTTACCAACATACAAGATTTAATATTTTATACATTTTTTTTTATTCTTGTTTACGTCACAAAACATCACACTGGAGATTACCATTATAATATTAAATAGTACCTATACATAGATTATAGAATTATTAGTGTAGAAAATAAAAAAATATATCTCCACCCCCCAGATGTTTAGGTGTAGTGAACCAAAAACGAAAAGACGCCATAAAAGAAAAGTTACGAAAGAAACAGGAACAACCACAGGATATTATTACAGCTGATCTTAGAAACAATATTATTACTGTCACTCCCTCTACGGCGGCTACCGTCGGTTTTAGAGTGGGCATAGATAATGTAGCACCTAATAACGGGGAAGGTAATGCGGCTCAAGAAAATGGTGAGGCTGCTCAAGACAATGGCAATGCAGCTCAGGAAAATGGCAATGCGGCTCAGGAAAATGGCAATGCAGCTCAGGAAAATGGCAATGCGGCTCAGGAAAATGGTGTTGCTCAAGGAAATGGTGCTATACCTCGGGAAAATCGTAACATGGTATCTATCACATTACGGGTTGGTGTGACTAATTCTAGACGTAATAATGCCAGGAATGAGGACAATGAAGCCTGGGTAAATGATAATCGACCCCAGATAAATGATGAAGAAGCCCAGATAAGTGATGATGAAGCCCAGATAAGTGATGATGAAGCCCAGATTAATGATAATGAAGCCCAGATTATTGTTAATGAAGCCCAGATTAATGCTAATGAAGCCCAGATTAATGTTAATGAAGCCCAGATTAATGCAAATGAAGCCCAGATTAATGCTAATGAAGCCCAGATTAATGATAACGAAGCTCAGATAAATGATAATCAACCCCAGATAAGTGATAATCAAGTCCAGATTAATGATGATGAAGCCCAGATTAATGCTAATGAAGCCCATATTAATGATAACAAAGCTCAGATAAATGATAATCAACCCCAGATAAGTGATAATCAAGTCCAGATTAATGATGATGAAGCCCAGATAAATGATAATGAAGCTCAGATAAATGATAACGACCGAGAATCTAATAATGATGATGGGCAAATCGCTAATGATGAAGCAGGCCCAAGTAGAGGCAGTGGGCGAAACGAACGTCGTAAGTAGAAATTTTATCTATACTAATAATAAAGCTGAAGAGTTTGTTTGAACGCGCTAATCTCCGGAGTTACTGGTCCGATTCAAAAAAATCTTTCACTAATAGGAAGCTACATTATCCCCGAAGGTTTTAGGCTACGTTTTATCCCGGGGACGCGAGTGAACAGCTAGTTTTTAATGTTCTCATAAATCTATGAACTATGAACTATATTCAGAAATGCACATGTTATCTTAGTAAATATTATAAATGGGAAAGTTTGTGAGTATGTATGGATGTTTGTTACTACTTCACGTAACAACTACTGAACCGATTTGGATGAAACTTAGGGGGCTTAAAACATCTCTTATAAATCTAATAGAAAGTGACTAGTTTTCTTATGTACAAAAAAATCATTTTTTTAAATTCTACTATTATTATAAATGCGAAAGTTTGCGATTAGGGATGTATGTTTGTTAATCTTGTCAAAAGACAGGCGGTCCTATTCTACAGACCCTACCATCGAGGTACCCCCTCCCCTCCAAAGGCAGTTACTCTATTCGGTGAACCAATCCCCTGGGAAAGGCAAGCTAAATATCTCGGAGTAACTCTCGATGATCGTTTGACCTTTGATGCCCACATTAAAGCGGTCCGCGCGCGCGCCGCCTTTGTTTTAGGGCGCCTCCACTTTTTATTAAATCGTAAATCTAAACTTGCACTTAAAAGCAAGGTTAGACTTTATACCACGTGTATCCGCCCCATCATGACCTATGCTAGTACTGTGTTCGCACATGCAGCTCCATCACGGATCCATAGCCTTCAGGTGATTCAAAATCGCTTCATGCGCAAGGCCACGGACGCCCCGTGGTACATGCGTAATGAAAATCTCCACATTGACTTAGGTCTCCCCACGATAAAACAATTTATAAAACGCGCCTCACGCAGATTTTTCAATACCGCCGTTAATCACCGCAACCCTCTTATAGTGAAAGCCGCAACGTACACGCCCTCTCGTATACTCCGTATGCATAGACCAAGGCAAGCCCTCAGCGAGCCGGATGACCCTATTACATTAGCTCAGATCGAAGCTGACGAAGCTCGTAAAAGTACACAACACACTACACACAACCGATCACGCTACCGTCCTCGACGGCGAGGACCGCCGCGACGTCCCACTCAGTCTCGTCCCGTTCAAGCGGCCCGAGCTGCCTACAGTAATCCGACCGCCCCCAATTAGTCGTAACTCGTACAAAGTCCTTCCCCTCCCCCGGTAACGCCCTGAGCCGAGGTTTGTACCCCATTTGGGGGTGCCTTCAGGCGTTGTTACCTAAATATTTCCCGGCTGAGAGCCCTCTGCGCTCGCTGATTTGTCCGGTAAGGTTGTTGCAGCCATCAGAGGCTACCAACTTAGTCCTTTAAAAAAAAAAAAAAAATTTGTTAATCTTTCACGTAAAAACTACTGAACGGATCTAGATGAAACTTGGCACATAGATAGATCATACTCTGGAATAACATATAGGCTACTTTTTATCCCGGGAAAACATAAGATACCTCGGGAACGCGGGTGAAACCGGAGAGTGGAAGCTAGTTATATAAACGTTTTTACTAAGAGTTCCCCTCGTTTGTCTCGCTTGTCCCCGTCAGTTTATTAAGGGACGGAGTGATTCGTACATTATTCACTTAATACGCTATACTGTACCGTCTGTTTGTTTGTTTAGCTATCGTCGAGGAGCCCGGATCGCCTGAACATGTTCGTCGAAGCAGGTAAAATAACATACTTTTATTTATGGTTTATGTTGAGAGCCAGTTCCTTTCTAGGCTTTGTGTGCTTACCATCATCGGCCACATTATCACTGACCACGGTGAGATTTTGATCAAACACAGGCCTATACATAGTAAAAAAAAAAAAAAAACTTGAACTTGAAACAACGACATTAACTACGATAACATGGCGCGCCCCTCCAAAGCTCAAAACGTTTGAAATGTATTTGTGAAAGTATTTACAGACTCACGACGCATGTGTGCGTATTGATACACCCGACAAACAAAATCCAAGGTATTGTTACTCGATTAGCGGCGTCATTAATCGCTCATTATTACTAGTATGTGGCTGCACTGACGTACTGTATGACAATGTCACGTGCGTTGTGTCGCGGTCGCTAGTTATGATTAGTTGACCAACAAATCTGGTAATAAGTGAGATTCTGAAGACGGCCTGCTACTGAACACGAATACTTACAACTACATACTAACTGTAAGGATGTGACTACACACATTGAAACAGTAATTTGGTGGGGCGCGCCATGTTATCGTAGTTTATCTCTATCTCTTTCTAATAGTAAACACCTTTTGACGGGCCAGTTGTCGTAGTTGGTCAAGACACTATCTATTACCCTGCAGTGTAAGCTGTGAAAATGTTTGTTACTCTTTAACGCAAAAACTACTGAACGGATTTGTGTGAAACTTAGTAAATAGATAGATCATACCCTGGAATAACATATAGGATAGTTTTTTATCTCGAGAAAACATAAGATTTATCGGAAACGTGGGTGAAACCGCGGGGCGGAAGCTTGTGAGAAATTCCATACTAATATTATAAATGCGAAACTAACTGTGTTTGTTTGTTACCTTTTCACCGCTGAACCGATCGCTATGAAATTTAGCACGCAGATAGTTTATGATATGGAGAAGGAGAAATGCTACTTTTTATCCTGGGAACAGTAAAAATATATGTTTAATTGACTAATTGTTAAGCCAGTTGGCGCAGTTAGTTAAGACACCACCTGTAGCGTGGCTGGTCGTGGGTTCGATTACCATCCAGGACAAACATTTGTGTGCATGAACATGTCTGTTTGTCCTGAGTCTGGGTGTAATTATCTATATAAGTATGTATTTACAAAAAAAGTAGTATATGTAGTATATCAGTTATCTGGTTGTCCATAGTACAAACTCTGCTTAGTTTGGGATCAGATAACCGTGTGTGAACAATGTCACAGGATATTTATTTATTTATTTAATTTTGATAGAGTATTCAATTCGTGGTTGGAACGCGTGTCTTCCACTAACCACGGCCACGACCCTGAAACGGCGAAGAACGAACAGTGTCCCGGCCCACTGTTCACCTTCACCTCCAAGATGATGAAGCAGCTCAGAATCCTCTGCCCAAACTTGACTTCTTTAGCCCTCGATTATTGTAATATTAATTGTCAGAAGGTAAGATTTTTTTACGTTTACCGCTTACCTTGTTATGCTTGTTTGCTAAGAACCCGCCGCAGGTAGTGGGTTCGATTCTCTTCTAGGATAACAGACATGCTATTTGCAAAGAAAGCGTGACTTACTGAGTGATCTATCAACGCACAGCTCAAACCACTGGACGGATCGGGCTGAAATTTGGCATACAGATAACTGTTGATGACGAAGGCATCTGCTATGAAAGTATTTTTGAAAATTCAACCCCTTAGGGGAGAGATATCGCGGGGCGGAAAGCTAGTTAGCCCCTAATATATTTTACTTTTAAGAGCTGTGGATTTTGTAATAAATAAATAATGGTCTAGACAGACCGACTGCATTCCAACTGCAATACAACTGCACACAAACCGTGCAACGACTAAATTTGAAATGCATGTCAGCGTGCAGCTAGCTTGCAGTCAGCGTGCAGTCGTTGGAACTGCAAGCCAACTGCACACCGACTGCAATCGGGCTGCACGGTTTGCTTGCAGTTTCATTGCAGTCGTACTAACTGCAGGTTTGCGGTCGGAGTGCAGTTGGTCTGTCGAGACTAAGGCTGAGGATCTATAGAGCGTGCTTAGACTTTGCTCAGACTTTACTTAGGGTATAAACCTACGTAATAAAGTTAATATTTGTGTGTTTTAATTTGTAGTCAAGTTTTTGGTAAGTCTTCGATTAGGTGCACTTAGGCTTTGCTTAGCACACACTCAGAGATATTCGAAGATTGCATTTTAAATACCGACTTTGTACGGTAAATTCTAAGCAAAGTCTAAGTACGCTCTATAGATCTCAGCCTAAGCGTTATGGGTTCAATTTTGTGAAGCTCTTCCTTAGGGCGTAAAGGTGTAAAATACAGGGTCACAGGTGACTTAATAAATATAAAATGTTTTTGGCCATCAGACCAGGCTGTGTCACTTCCCCCGAACACTGAAGAAGCTGTCTTTAATAGGTATTAAGTGCTACAACCTGCCGGTTGACAAGTGCTTCCTATTCAAGATTCAGGATTATATGCCCGTTTTGGAGGTACGTATATTTTAATCACTATTTCAGAGTAAAGACTTTTTTACCCGAGATTTATGCCTTCTCCTGAAATGTTGTATTATTAACCAGTCTGGCGTCGCTGACAAATAAAAAAAAGGAAAATCGTGAAAAGCAACTCTTTTGCAGGCGAATCTTGTCCTTATTGACTTTAAAAACGTTATTATTATAATTCTTATATTTTCCTGTCAAGGTTGAAATTTAAATAACATTTAAAAATAATAAAAGCGTAACGGAAACTACTTGTTATAAACAAAAGCCATATGCCAACAAAATTGTTGGGCCAAATAAGGACAGCGTCGCCAAACAGGTAAGTATTCTGTTTATAGTATTCCGCCTAATACAACCAAAATCATTCGGTATGTATAGTAAAAGAATTAATAATAATAAACAATTGATTACCAAACTACTTTGGCCCATAGATATATACATATATCTTACATACTAACATATATATTAACCAGTCTGGCGTCGCTGTCCGTATTTGGCCCAACAATTTTGTTGTCATATGGCTTTTGTTTATAACAAGTAGTTTCCGTTACGCTTTTATTATTTTTAAATGTTATTTAAATTTCAACCTTGACAGGAAAATATAAGAATTATAATAATAACGTTTTTAAAGTCAATAAGGACAAGATTCGCCTGCAAAAGAGTTGCTTTTCACGACTTTCTTAGATTTTGATTTTCATTTTATTTGACAGCCACGCCAGACTGGTTATGATAAAAACATTTTTTTCCTTATAAAATCATTTTTTATAGCGGGAACCTTCGGGGATAATGTAGCTTCCTATTAGTGAAAGAATCTTTCAAATCGGACCAGTAACCCCGGAGATTAGCGCGTTCAAACAAACTCTTCAGCTTTATTATTGGTATAGCTGTCAATTACTTTTTTATATTATAAATGGAATGGAACGAATCCATGGTTACAGTTTTGACAATTTCACTGACACTCGGTATTTCGTGCATAGTTCCTGGATGTATCAGAATGCGAGTGGCTTGAGCCTGCTTCGATCCTCGGCATCAGCAAGATACCGGTGCTGAAGCATCTCGTGATGCGAGAGTGTTGCAGACTCACGGAGTTCGTTGCGTACGCGTCTCTCGCCAGCCGGTACGGGTTCAAGACTCTGGAGGTAAGTCACGTGGTATAAACTCAAACTCAACCCAAACTCAACTGAAATTCAACTCAGACTCAACACAGACTCAATTCAGATTCAACTCAAACTCAACTCAACTCAACTTAAACTCAACTCAAACTCAACTCAAAACTCATTTATTCAGTTTAGGCCCTGATAAGGTACTTATGTCGATAGTTACAATTATTACAATAGACTCTACCACCGGTTCCACATACACTTACACTGAGAAGTCATTACAGACGCTGATGTTATTACAGACACAGAAACACAGATACATTGTACACAGATACAAGAAACACATACAACACATCCAACGTGTATGTCACGTACACATACATCTACAGATACAACATATACACTTTTCAATTTATGTAATTACAGACACAAAAAGACAGATACACGAAGCACACACGTATACATACAAACAGAAAATTCTGTTTTGCTAAATAGCATGGAATTTATATGGCTGTCATAGTATTATGACTGCACCTCACGCACATTTTTCAATGCCGCCGTTAATCACCGCAACCCTCTTATAGTGAAAGCCGCAACGTACACGCCCTCCCGTATACTCCGTATGCATAGACCAAGGCAAGCCCTCAGCGAGCCGGATGACCCTATTACATTAGATCAGATCGAAGCTGACGAAGCTCGTAAAAGTCCACAACACACTACACACAACCATAGTATAAAGAGAGGGAAGTAGGTTATCTTCATACAAACGCACCGCGCGCGGCTTGTATGTGTGCGCTATTGTATCTATGTGTCGACGCACGCACACTTTAACAAAATCTCGACCCGTTTCTCAGTGCGCCAGTCGGGGCTAACACTGCACAAGGTTCGCGCGCGCGTCATGGCTTTTCGGCACCGCTAAATGATTTATTCATCAATATCATCATCAAAATGTCTGATAATCGCAGAAGAACGTATTGCTGTGTGTTTGGGTGTCTTAATAATTCATCGATTCCAGACCTGTCTCTGTTCAGATTACCTATTGAACAGGAAAGGTAAGTTAGTCACTTATTCTAGCATAATATAATTTTACTTGATGATGAAATACCTACGTACTTACATATTTTTTGTTTGTATTAGTTTTCTATCACACAGGAAGGAGGTAGGTAGGCCTAATTTCCTACTAGAATGTATTAGGTACTTTTGATCTGGCAATTGGTTTGCCGCTATTTCTTTGTTTACGTTTAGTTATGCCGATTTCTCAGTATTGTAGGTATAGTAACTAAGTACCTACCTACTTACAGAAAATCGTAATTCAAAATAAGTATGCACGAGTACCTAATTGACTAATAGTAAATCAAATACATATAAAACAAAGTTCGAATCATAACAACAAATTCGATTATAGTCTAAGAGACAGTCGTTAGTTTTTAATGTTGTTTTTATTTCTTTTAATGATAATATTTCATTCACTTTATTCATTTTTTGCGGTTGCTAGCGAAGCGCGAACAGCCGCGCCTAATATTTAGCTAAAAGTGACAACCCTAAGACAGTAGGCAATTATATCGCGAATTGGGCCGGAGATAGCCTACTCCCTCTTCTTTATACTATGACACAACCGATCACGCTACCGTCCTCGACGGCGAGGACCGCCGCGACGTCCCACTCAGTCTCGTCCCGTTCAAGCGGCCCGAGCTGCCTACAGTAATCCGACCGCCCCCAATTAGTCGTAACTCGTATAAAGTCCTCCCCCTCCCCCGGTAACGCCCTGAGCCGAGGTTCGTACCCCATTCGGGGGTGCCCTCAGGCGTTGTTACCTAAATATTACCCGGCTGAGAGCCCTCTGCGCTCGCCGATTTGTCCGGTAAGGTTGTTGCAGCCATCTGAGACTACCAACTTAGTCCTTTCAAAAAAAAAAAAAAAGTATTATGACGTCACATCTTATGGACGATCTCTCTGTCTAATCGCTGTCTAATTAGTAGTTTAAAATGCTTATATCTTCTGTGTTTCTTGGCCGATTTTAATTTCACTTTTTGACATCTTTTTTAAGAAATTTGACATTTTTGTTAAGAGATGCGATAAAAAAATCATACATATTCCCTATTATAGACACAGATATACGGCATACTGATGCACAGATTGCACAGATACATACTACAAACATATAATACCCCTGTTTTTGCGTTGAGCAGATTTTGGACCTGCGCGGGTCCCCAGTGGGCGACTCTGAAGTGTCAGCCATCAGCTGGATCCACAGTCTCCGCGAGCTATATATATCGGCAGCCAGCGCGCGAGTCTGGCCGCCGGAACATACCCATTATAACGATGACCACGTACCTCCGCATCAGGAGCTGGACGCGTGGGAGATGGAAAATGAGGTACTGCCATCGATTCTGCTTGTTTTTCAATCACCCTCCAAATTATTATGAGCTTTCCGTGTGAAAATTACAGAATTTATTTTCTTTTAGTATACTACCGCGCAGTACTAAAATATCCTACTTCCTAATAATAAATGCGAAAGTTTGCGAGGATGTATGCATGTGTGTATATATGTTTGTTACTCTTTCACGTAAAAAACTACTGAACGTTTTTGATACGTTTTTTTCCCGGGACATCATAAGGTCCTACGGGAACGCAGGTGAAACAGCGGGACGGATGCTAGTTGAGATATAATCACAAAGTTGTCTCAAAAGATTACAGCGCCTTCGGTGTGTTCCGACAGCTGCACTTGAGAGCCCATTGAGTTCTAGGCTTTGTGTGCTTACCAACATCGGCCACATCATCACTGACCACGGTGAGATTGTGGCCAAACACAGGCCTATACATAGAAATAGCAATACAATAGATAAAGCTTTATGTATGTATATAAAAGAAGAAACTGACTGGCTGACTGACTGATACGAAAGGATTTTTTAAAAATTCATCCCCTATGGGTGTAAAAGAGGGGATCGCAGGTGAAACCGCGGGGCGGTAAGCGAGTTTAAAATAACATTATTTACAGGAACCAGATTTAAAATTCAAGCCTCCAACGGAAGCTCCAAAAGACGGCAACAGCGAGGATGATCACGATGAGCTGATGGAACAACCCAGTCAGGATGATTTAGGACATGGGATGCCCGAGAGCAGGTGAGTTCAGAGTGATTTTTTTAGGTATCAGTTGTACTTAACCAGTCTGGCGTCGCTGTCCGTATTTGGCCCAACAATTTTGTTGGCATATGGCTTTTGTTTATAACAAGTAGTTTCCGTTACGCTTTTATTATTTTTAAATGTTATTTAAACCTTGACAGGAAAATATAAGAAATATAATAATAACGTTTTTAAAGTCAATAAGGACAAGATTCGCCTGCAAAAGAGTTGCTTTTCACGACTTTCCTAGATTTTTATTTTCATTTTATTTGACAGCCACGCCAGACTGGTTATCATTATGAAATTTTATTACTAAACATCTATCTTGATCTGTCAAAGTGCATGAAAAGATTTTTTTTTTAGTGCTGATATCACTGGTTGGTCCCTTTTAGTATACAAGTTGTTCATACTATGACGAGTACAATGATAACTAAAAATTTCGAAGTGGCAAATAAAGATTATATATTATGTTAGTTAAAGGTATATAAACTTCCTTCCAAATAGTTATTACCCGTGATTTTCTATAAACTATAAATACTAAATTTTATCAAAAACAGATACGTTATCATACGCCCGAGACACGGGAGAGCAGAGAACAGAGAACAACCAACAAATGTAAATAGTGAAAATGGACAAGAGAGACAACATCACAAAAGAAAGTCCGGAGTCGTAAAGTTCTCTCGCATGCTTCAACTGCCCCCGGAAGAGAACCAGGTAGAAAGAGACGGCGTGGAAAGTGAAAGCTCCAAAACTAACGAAATGACTGAAAAGAGAAAAGAAAATGGCAGCGGTAACGCAGGCGATGATCAAGCTGGCCCTTCGAAAAGACGAAAAGATACCCCAAATCCAGGCTCATCTAAAGCTTCAGATGATACAAGCACGTCGTCTAAACAAACTAAACGTAGTTTTGACGATTCTGATACCTCTGACGACGATACTGACGCCCCATCGAAGAAAAGACGCCATAATAACGTCAATGAAGGTGCCAGCACATCGAAAAGTGCTTCAGAAAGTCTCGATTCAACAAATGAATCGGGGTCTCAAACTGGACGAAACCCAGAGGTCGAGTCTAACAGCAGACAAAATGCTGACGGTCAAGGCTACGTCCATTTCCGTAGAAATATGGGCCCAGAATTCGTTGGAGTTCGAGCACCTATAGACATAGAACCTTTACATAAGATTTTATACGTAAACGTGAGCCGTAGACTACACACAGTGTACCGCTTGTCTATGCCCGTATGCACGGTTATTAACTCTGATGATGTTAGGTCTTCCGATGTCTTAAGACATGGAAGGAATATTAGTGCTATCCCACCATTATTTAACACTAATGCAATGCACATAGACAATGCTTCGTTAGTCACTGATGTGGCTGTACGAGCGTTCGGAGAATCTGATTCAGATAATGTAAACTATATACAGATAGGGCCAAACGGGCCTTCTCATTACCACAGACGGCCTACACGCTCGAATTTACGTGTGCTTTCTATTACCGGTTTTCGTAATATAACTGATAGAAGCCTGACGCATCTGATGACTGCAGCGCCACATTTAAGGGTATTAGATCTTAGTAGGACAAGTGTTACAGAACGTAAAGTTGAGAATTTTAGAAGCTGTCGGCCCGATTGCGAAGTTATCCATAGCCCGTTTACTGAATAGAAAAAGTAAGTAGCATTTGAATATTTGTATTGATCGTTTTTTGGAAGATATATTTTATATTTGTCGTGTTACAAAGAGTTCATTGCTCAGTTTTGTCACAGCGCAAAATTTTACTAAAAATAATTATGTTTAAAAATGTGTGAAAAAAAAAAATTTGGTTTATTGTTTGGTGATGTAGATGAATCTTGTTGTAAAGACTTTAAGATTCATTTTCCTAGGACATTTTTAAACACCATAAGTTGTATATGGAATAGCTACGTAAACCTAAGGAATCAAAATCCATTAAATGTTTTTCAAGGGAAACTGACTGACAGACTTACGTCTTAAAGATAGGGATAATATTTTGTTTATGAACGTCATATATAAGTCTAGTTACACATGATTTTTTGCCTTATGCCTTAGCTTTAAACTCCATTTCGGCTCGCGTTTTATGATGCGCTGGTCGTTTGATCAGTGTGATCGGTATGCTAAAGTGGATTTTAATTTTTTTGACATAAGGTGCATAATCCACTGGAAGTGTTTCACTTAGACGATAACGAAGTCGATTGGTGTATGAATACATCTCCGTACCTCTTTAAATACAATATTATGTGTGAACACTTTAATTATTCTAAGAAAATATGTTTAACATAAGTTAGTTTAAAAATGCACATTCTCCTTTATTTTAAGTTTTTATTCCTAAAATATTTTTTTCTTATTGCCAGTCAATTTGGCACCGTATATAGCTGCCATAAGATCTCTTTTATTTAAGTTATTAAATTAAATATATTTATTTATAATCTACATATTAATTATATTATTTATAAGACATATCTATCATAGAGTACGTCAAAAATCACCCTTTAGAAATAATTAATGTTGTGAGAAATTAAAGGACGATGGGTCGTTTCTATTGAAAAAACCCAGCGTGGCCATGAACCTATCAAGTATTAGGGCTAGAATTTATTTAATCATTTTATTTGTTTTTTTTGTTCGTGTCGATGCTGTGTCATATTTGCCCACTGTACTTTAATAAAATGTGTTCTTTTATAGAAAAATGAATGTATTGAAAAAAAAAATAGCTGAGAATGTTTTTTACTTTTTCACGTATACACAGAATTTTCATTGGAGCCGGAAACGTCATTCCAGAAAAAACTTGTATCAATATAAATTATCCAAGATGATTTATAAGATAATTTTATAAAATAAAATAATTTGTTTATGATTAATAAGGCTGATAGTATGTATGGAGGTTACCGTCATTGCAATAAACAATAAATAATTTCTTTACCCCGCGAAAAAATCACTGGTGTGAAACTAAAACCTCTCCTGCGACTCGGACTTTAACTGACACTCGTGTTTTAAACTCACACTCGTTGTTTAAACTCACACTCGTGTTTTAATAACCCCTATTATGCAAGAGTATGATAAACTAGTATTATTTGTCTATTGCAGTGTATTCTATAGTAAAGGATTGTACTAATTCTAAGATATGTACTGAAAAATAAGTCTAGGTCTTAAGGCCTTTTCTAATCGCGTGGGCTCTACCCTGCAGGCGTGTTGCGCAAAATGCATTGATAATCCACTCGATGAGAATAGTGATTCAGTTTATTAATTTCAAAGAGGAAGTTATAACCATGCTCGGGTGAAATCAACCGGTTATTTTCTTTAACCGGTTAATGGTTAGCGAAGTTTTTAGATGTTTACCTTTATTGAGCAATTTTAGACTTCAAAGGTGAAAACAATGGGTTTCGTTGAAATAACCGGTTTTATGAAATAACCGGTTTTAGAAATACAGTTTCGGAAGATTTTTGTTTTACGTTTACAAAATTTGACAGGTCAGTTGGCGAGGTTGGTTAAGACACTACCTATCACACCGCAGGTCGTGGGTTCGATTCCCATACAGGATAAACATTTGTGTGCAAACATGTCTGTAAAATGTAGTGGACACCAATTGGATGCAATTAAATACTATAAGTCTAGCATGAATAATTTTGATGTTTCGAATCGTTGACGTAAAAAAATCCGATTAAAAATACAACAGTTCTTTTTATGCATCATGCGCACTTAATAAATAACTAGCTGTCCCCCGCGGTTTCACCACGTTCCTGCTATAAATAGTAGCGTATAACCTTCGGGGAAAATGTAGCTTCCAATTAGTGAAAGAATTTTTCGAATCGGACCAGTAACTCCGGAGATTAGCGCGTTCAAACAAACTCTTCAGCTTTATTATTTTTAGTGTAGATTATACTTCAGATTCAAAGTTCACATACATTTACGCTTCGATACGTCAGAATAGTTCGTGCTAAGGCCACTGATCATTTATTTAAGAATGAATTAAATGTATGTAAGCATGTGACCATATCACCATGGTAAGTGTGAAGTGGTGACACCTAGGAAACTAGCTCTCAAGTGCAGCTGGTGGAACACTTGGCTACAGATCGACTAGCCAAGTATGAAATATTAAAATAAAAACTGTTATTTGATTAATTAAAAAGTATTAATGGGATGGTCCGCATTTTGAATATTTAATTTATATTTCAAACGTTTTAATTTACTACGTCAATTTCTTAAATTGAAATTATAACTAGAATAAAAAATAATAGGAAACCCCCAACACACAAGAAAGGGTTGAGCGGATTTTCTTGAAACATAGCTAAGATATGAACACTCTCGATTAAGACACCTTTCAAACGAAAAAAAAACAATCAAAATCGGTTAATCCGTTCAGGAGCTATGATGCCACAGACAGACACACAGATACACACTACAAACTTATTACAACTTATATTTTTAACACTTCTCTTTTTTGTCGGGGGATAAAAGTCAAAAAATATCCATTAAAAATTCAAAATATGGACCAGAACATCCATCTTAATTATAGTCTTCAATTTAACTGGCCCGTTTTGATAGCACATATTATTATATCCATGTGCCAAAAAGAGACAAATATAGTGCATTATACACCTCAAAATGGGCCAAACGATTTTATACCTTATGAAATGTCACAAATGTAATTAAATGAACATTTGTAGTTTATGCTTAGAATATGTAATTTATATGATTAATTTAATATTTAGAGAAATATCATGAATTGGTGTTACTATAAAATTTAAATGAATGTTATATATAAGTACCTGTGCTGATGGAAAAATAAAATTTTTGGCAAATATTGTGTGGTTTTTATTGTGAGAGACAATGGTGCCACGCCATTTTTGTGACGGAATTCTGTCTCAGCCTAATGTAAATAAATGCGAGGCTGTAAACAAGATATCTGTTTTCATAGACATTCATGATTAGAGATGATCTCTACCCGCGCGAGAATTGCGCTCCTGCTCCGCCTGCGTTACGCGCCGCGCGTCAGTCGTTAGTAAATATTCACGCAGAGTACAACCACCAGCGCGATACGCGACTCCCCAGCGAACAGTGATAATGACGTACCGGTGGTGTTTAAGTGAAGTGTTTGGAAGCCAGTGGATTGGCCGTGGTGGCCCAGTGTCCTCGCCACCGCGTTCTCCTAAATTATAAAATAGTAAATTTAAATAGAAACTTGCGACGCCTTGCTCGACTGTGTATCGAAAATGAGGGAGGCCACTTTGAGCAGTATCTTCGAATAACATAGGTAAGTAAATATATTTTTTTGCATTTAATTTAACGCATTTTTTAAATACATTTAATGATTACAAACATTAGGTAGAAATATTGGCGTAATTCTTTCAATATTAAGGTCAATCTGGGATCATTTTTTTCTGAAAATTATTCGTAATTAGTTAATAAATAAAGTAGAGGGTAGCAACGGTGGAACAGATACGATACCCAATAGCAAAACATACCTACGCACCGCGATCAGTGACGCGCGCTCCCGGATCGCAGACCTATTCTGTGCACTCGTGAAGCCTTATTCTGATTTGACGTTATTCGCAAATCATCAATAATCGTTTTCTAATCAACCATAGAATTAATTAACTATTTTTAATAAACATTTACTATATGGCGAGAATGCATAACCACATCCTGTTTATCGCGAGGAAACCATAGCACGGTGGTTTGTTTACCTTATACTTACTTACACAAATAAATCCATTTTAACCCTTAACTCATCATGTCAGCCGAAAGACGTCCACTGCTGGACAAAGGCCTCCCCCAAGGATCTCCACAATGGCCGGTCTTGCGCTACCCGCATCCAGCGGTTTCCCGCGACCCTCACAAGATCATCGGTCCACCTTGTAGGGGGTCTGCCCACGTTGCGTCTTCTGGTTCGTGGTCGCCACTCGAGAATTCTTCTGCCCCAGCGGCCGTCGGTTCTTCGAGCGATGTGCCCCGCCCACTGCCACTTAAGTTTGGCAATTCTTCGGGCTATGTCGGTTACTTTGGTTCGCCTGCGGATCTCATCATTTCTGATTCGATCTCGCAGGGAAACTCCGAGCATAGCCCTCTCCATGGCTCTTTGGGTGACCTTGAGCCTTCTTATGAGGCCCATCGTAAGCGACCACGTCTCTGGCATCACCCTTAACTTGGCAGGAAGTAAAAAATCTACTATATTTGAAACGTTTGAAAATACAATTAGCAATTTTTTATGTGTGCACATTGGAGTAAACGTGGTTAATCTCATACTTGCCTACATATTAGTTAGTTTGAATTGTGGTATTGTAATTTCTTTCGTTAGCATCGAATAATTGAACAAGGTAGTTAGATGTTTTCTATAATTAAAAATTACTATTGATTTTCGCCGACATAAAAATAAATGTTCTTTTGCGAAGTGACGACGTGGCTGCGTGGTGTTGAAATATGATTGGACTTTTATTGATTATGAATTGTAAGTATAATACTAACTACTTACTTACTTATATATATATATATATATATATATATGTTAACGGAAAAGTATCTAGTCCGTCATTGTATACATGTCCTAGGAAATCCATACATATCCTAAATATCTATCGGAGTACTACATTCGGTATATTTGTAAGGATAGCGGTATTTGGAGGGTTGTAAGTGAAAGGTACTTTTGTGCAAATACTTGCTATTCTATGCAAAATAAAAAATATAACCCCAACCTATTTTTTTCAATAGTTTCTATATATTTCCAAGTATCATTATTGAATTATAATTTCCTAGGGGAAATACACAGGAATTGTATAAAATTCCTATATTTCATACATTTCCGGTGACATATATATTTTTATTTATCGATTTAATAATTGAAATATAAATTAAATATCAAAAAATAGCTCCAAAAAACCACAAAGGTTTAGACAACCAGAGCTAATTTTCCAGTCTGGGTGCTGGTTAACATAAGACAGGTATTAGTGCTTATTATATACCTACTATTTCTATTATTGAAAGCTTTCAGCCCTGTTTACCCCCTTAGGATTATGTTCTTTTTTGTATTTCGGGGACTTTAAATTTTATACCTTAAAACAATTTTTTTGACTTTTTTAAATATTTGATTCTTATCAAAAATAATATTGCATTTTTTTAAGTGATCATCGTGCCTTCACATGCCAAAGAATCAAACGACAAAATATATAAGATTCTACGAGACTTCTCTCCTACATTACATAAAACTAACAAAGAAACTAGAAACGAATTAAATAAACCTGAACATACCACTCAAGTTGATATATTATCTGTCCTACATGATATTGGAACATTTAAAGATGTAGTTGATGATAAAAAAAAACTAATTATAAAGGATCAAGAAGGTGGTATACAAAATAATGCTGCACATACAGTTGAAAGAACTGACGAGTTGACATGGCTAGCTGATCTATTTAACTCTCCTAAAGATATTAAAGCGAAAGAGATAAAAGATGAAAAGAAAGATGATGTAACTAATACTCCAGATCTTAAAGGAGTATTACTTAAGCTTATTAAAGTTTTAGAAGAATTAAATAAGACTATAGTTGGTTTCAACGTAGGAGACAAAGATGATGGCTTTATGATGATGAAGCTGCCGTTAAAAAAACATAAAAGATCTAAGAGGCACGTAGATACTGATAATTCAACTAATTTAGTAGTAAACGAGATAACTGGCAATGAAAGCGTGTCAACGAATAACACAAGTGGTAGTTTTAGTAGTAATTTTACTGAAAGTGGTAGGAGAAATATGAATCTCGAAACACCTTTAGAAGTGAAAGAAAAATTACTAGCGTATTTAAATGAAAGCTTTAGTGAAATAAAAATTAAAGTTGAGCCTTTAAATAATTTGAAATTGGCATTCGGGAATAATAATGTATATAAAATTGGATATGTAATTGCTAATATAGATGCATTGGAAGCTAATTTAGGTAAATTGGAGAAAGATATGGAAGTTAACAAGCGTTTTTGGGATGACAGAACTATTTTGGAGGTATTTGATAAGTTGAAAGTGTCTAATAATGTAGTAACTAGTCTTCTGGAATCACTAAGAGTTTTTGTTAAATCTAAACCACATTACTAGTAATATTAAAACTTTAATAAAAAAAAAGATACCTAACTGTCATTTATTCTGCGAATCTTAAAAAAAATAAGTTATTAAAATAAAATGCATGAAGATAAAACTTAATTATTACCATTTATTTAAATTATCAGTCTATGAAAAATACAACAATCGAAAATACATTAAAACTTGAGCCTCTATTTAATTTTTTTCTTATTACTTATAAAAAACACTGTTTTCAGTGAAAGAGTATGAATTTAAAATAATTAAGTATTTATGTATGTATGTACATAAATATAATAACTTTATTTGTACTTAATTTAGTACTAATTTAAACTTAACAATGTGATTTTAGTAGATTTTTTTGCTGTACTGATATTTTTTTTATTTTATAAATAAAATATTCTAAACTTAACAGTACCTACATAATACAAATATGATAAAGTAAGTACTTATGTATCATCAAGGAATTAAATCATTAAATGATAATTCCTTGGACACTGTAAAATGTAAATTTTGAAACAGTAAGTTACAAAAAATACATTTTAATTTTATTAACTATTTTAACACTGGCGTTTAAATTCGAACCAAGTAGGTATTTGATCATTTAACAAAATGTTATCAGTAATATGATAATTCTACCATTTTGGTAGTTTACGTAACTTATCTCGTCTTATTTGTTGCCTGTGATTTCTTTGTCGGTTGAATAATCGAATCCATAATTACTGACGCTGCATTTACTTTACTACATCTGAAATAAAATCAATCAAATTATTATTTTATGTTAAAGTGTCTGCTCATTTTTCACTTTACGCGGCGTTAGAATAGTTACATTTGACATAAGGGAAAAATAAAGATATAAAAAGTAAAATGGTTTGAATCATACATATAAAGCATATAGGTAGGTTACCTTGGAAACATATCGTTGCATTTCAACTCAGTCCAGCCGGCGAGGACTTCGTAAAGCATCGTGTCTAATGCTTTGTCGGCTGAAAGTTCACCAGACAGCATTCTAAGAGCCATTCTGTAAATAAGAGAATCATTATCTATTTATCAACGTACCTGACTGCTAGCCTCTCCTTAGAATCGCTTTAAATTTACAACCGGTTTCTTATGCGTGTATTTCCTCATAATTTCTGTCTTTGAAAACACATTACATTATGTTAATAATGTTATGAACTCAGGTGTACGATCGGCCAAGAAAGTGGTGTACCACCCTAAGGTTGAATGTCGCTTGCAGATTCATAGGTGATAATGATTAGTTTCGCTTGCAGATCAATCTGACAACTTCTATTGCCATCTTTATCTGATTATTGATAACGATGATTACTGTTTGTTACGTGACAGCTGTTCTTAGTTTGAACTTTCAGTGATATCATTTTAGTTTGAACCTTGTTGTAATTTTCGATGACTAGGAAGCTAAATGAAAACTGGCACACCACTTTCTTGGCCGACCGTACATACAAGCCTAGATAGGAATTATAACTAGTGTAGTGTATTACCCAATTTTCTAGATGTTTCATTTGAAATATGTACGAAGCTTCACTTACCCATTAATTCTCGCCATTGTGCCATAAGGTGCGTTTAGCTTCGACGTAGCAACCAAATTCTTACAATACAATAACCAAACGCAATCTAATTCGGTATAAAACGGTCCAGTCGTGTTGGCAACACTGGAGCTGTCATTCTTGTTGAATGAAGTTTGCAGATGATTGAGTGCGTGGGAGTTGCCATCGATGTTACGCGCGAATTGGTTTTGAATGTTTGCATTAATGACGTCTCTATTTGATAGTTGATTTAGGATTAATCTGAAAAATAAAGTTCCTTATTATATATAAAGGACCCCATTTAAACTATACTCAGAAAAAACTGCTTTGCAATAGGGACCCCGCAAATATTTTGGTAATGTAGCTCCAAATTTAAGGCCTATCGTACGTCAAGCCATTAACTTTGTTGGTCAGGTCAGGGGCCGTCAAAAAGTTAAAAATCTAAATCTTTATTCAACTAGGATATTATTATACCTATATTTTTTCACGTCGGATGGCGAGACGAAGGTCCCGGATTCGAATCCTACAATGAGCTTGAGCTTTCGGTAAAGGAAGCATAGTGAGGAAACCATAGCACGGTGGTAGGGTACTTTGTAGTACCCGCCTGGCTGCCTACCACCCTCAAGTTGAAAATCTGTCGCCAAGCACCTTTCGGTGTGTTCAAACAGCTGCACTTGAGAGCCAGTTCCTTTCTAGGCTTTGTGTGCTTACCATCATCAGCCACATCATTACTGACCACGGTGAGATCGTGGTCAAACACAGTCTTATACATAGTAAAAAAAAAAGACTACCAGTGTCCGATTCCGATATCCTATCGGATAATGTAAAAACGCTCTAAAGGTGACAATCCTATAACTATTTAAAAGAACGTGTAGACGTGTAGAAGTAACCTGCAGACTTTAGAAGATGAATGAACTTACCTAGTGTTCCTGTAAGCTCTTCCAAGATGTATTGCAGCTCGCGCTGTACTCATGCCGATGTCTAGAATGTTCTCGAGTAGATTCTTCCCAAAGTCGAATTCTTCTACCGTTTCTTGGCGTTGGTTTTGACGCTTGCTGTAAAAGAGGCATAATTATTAATAAAAAATAAAGATATTGCCTCTTCAATTATTTTTCGTGATTTTAGATTATCAGTTTTTTTTTTCATACTTCGGAACACTAATAGCTATTTACAAAGAAAAAAAAACATACAACAGATCTTAAAAATAGTCTAACTTGAAGGACGCCAGCCAGACTACTACAAAGTACCACCGTGAGGTTTCCTCACGATGTTTTCCTTCACCGAAGTCACTACCACTGATCTATCATCACCTTGTCAACTCCGCCGTTTCTTAGCTAGAAAATTAAATCAATTGCGTGATGATTAGATTGTCTTAACCAAGATAAGTACTTACGCAAATGCAGTTGTTCCATCAAAATGGTTTAGTTCATTCTGCTTGCCATCAACTTTGTTCGGGTCCAAAAATAGCGCGTTGAAAGCAAACACATTGGGGTCCCTCATCATTTTGGTTCGCGCTGCTTCCTGAAAAAAGTTAATAGTTAGTTTTATTCAAATTTTATGATTGGCGCATCAGATGAATCAATAAATGCGAGTTTGTTTGTTCGCTTTTCCCGCCTCAACCGTTGCACTGATCGCGATGAAATTTGGCATGCAGATAGCCTATAATATGGAGAAGGACTACTTAATTAAAGGCTACTTTTAATCCTTATACTATGCTAGTCAGTCGCGGATTTGTTGTCTTAGCCGCCCTAGGTCCGTGTAGTACCAGCCGCCCCTTTAACAAATCGATCGAGTGGGCGTCCTCTGAAATCTGCCGCCCCTAGGACGCGGCTTATACGGCCGATTTACAAATCCAGGATTGATGCTGGTTAATTATACTCTTAAAACTATTGAAACCCTTATGTCAGTTCTGGATTCACCATGTAGCGAGTAGCAATTTCTACGGGCCCCGCGCAAAAGGGGCCCCGCAAAGAAAGCATTTTTTCCAATTCAACCCTTAAAATAGGGGATCACGGTTAAAACTGCGGGGTGGAAAGCTAATGAATTATACACCTAAACCTTTCCCATGAATAACTTATCCATTGGTGAAAACCGTATGAGAAACTGTTCAGTCGTTTTTGAGTTTATCGCGTTCAGACAGAGAGATTATGTATTCTGTGATAATCATCATCATCATCATGTCAGCCGAAAGACGTCCACTGCTGGACAAAGGCCTCCCCAAGGATCTCAATGATTCTGTGGTAATATCAAATAATAATCTACTAATAATAAATCTGAAGAGTTTGTTTGAACGCGCTAATCTCCGGAGTTACAAGTCAGATTCGAAACATTCTTTCACTAATAGGAAGCTACATTATCCCTGAAGGTGTGAAGCTACTTTTTTTTTATATCGGGAACGCGAATGAAACCGCAAGGAACAACTAGTTATACGCACCTGATTCTCCCACGCCATCAACTGTATATTATGCAGCAACATCACATCCAATGTCAGAATTCCGAACGACAGCAAATCAGTACTGTTACTCAATATAATTTTCCTGCTATGATTTGTATTTGTATAATTATCACCAAAATATATATCTTTCAGCTTATTCATTATGATAGTCACATTACCTTCTATTAAGCTATCATTAAGCGCTTTTAATACTTGCCCAAAGTCGTTCCCATTATTTATTTTCTTCGTTACATTATTAACTTTTTCAAAATCAGGATCTGAAGTTATCCAATCGTGTAATTCTTGTATCTTCTCGATTAAGTAACTGGTCATAGTATTACTTTGCATATAATCATCATATAGATTCTCATCGTTGTAATAATCGTAGAAGTCATTGCTTTTTAGACCGTCCAGATCATTTGCTGGCATTTGGATTTCTAATTCTTTTATATCTGGCAATGTTAGTTTGAAATCTGGTATATCTGTTTCAATGACTTCATTTGAATCTTTTAGTTTATCAAATTTAAGTTCACCGTCTAGTTTGATGGTAGCTTGGTTTTCTGGTAGCTTCGCTCGATCTTTCTTCTCAATTTTTCTTTCTATATGATGAACTGAGTCGTCGTGTATAGGATGTATCTGGGGTTTTGAAACCAGGTTCTTCTTATCACGATTGGCTACAATGTTTCTGAATATAGATAGTTTCTCAAGTATTGGTATTTGTATGTCATTATCGTCTTCTATTGATATTTCTGCCTCAGTAGTTTCTTCAGTTTCAGGTATTATTTGTGGGTATGGATTTGAGTATATTGGTTCCTGTAAATAAGGTTTTATTTTATCAATTAAGGCTCTAACTTGAGTTTTCATTGAAGATAAATTACGGTGAATTTTTCAACTGGGAATCGATGGATGGAAGAAAAGTAGAAATGTCCTAAATAATATAAACTGTATATTTAGATGTATTTATTAGGACATCCGACAATAGCAATTTTAATAGGCCTTAACATAGTATTTTCTAATTTATATAATCTAGAGCCAATAACAGGATTTATTTATTTATTATCACAATAAAGTGGAAGAAACAAGAAAACACAGAACTACAAGCTATTTATTTATCTTTAAAAAAAGTCATTATATGGATAGTGTACTTTTAAAAAAATACTAGCAAGGAATCGAACACACTGATCGCTGATTGTGAAATAACACACTTGTATTATTGCGGCCTTCCCATAATGGGACGTATAATGTAAACCATTACGTTTAGTTTTAGTGAACTCTTTTGGTAAAGAGCAGGACCGGATCTACCATATGGCTTTTCGGCCCAGGGCCCCGTGGATTCAATGGGCCCCCAGCTAAGTTAAGTCAAAGTAAAAAATAGACGATAATGCGAAAGAATCCATATTTTTTTAAATTAAACAGATCGTATGGTTTGCAGCCCTGCGAATCCTACGATTAATCAAACCCATTAAATTCATTTAATTCAAGTCTTCGTTCAGGTGTTGGTACTTCGAACTGAGTTGGTACTACCCCAGGACCCCCTAAACTCGAGGTAAAGAGTTCACAAATAATGTTAAGTCTTGCTTAAGATGTCATCCTTCACCGAAAGCTCAATCAAGGCGATGATAGCTCAGTGGTAGTGACGTCCAATACCGAGACGAAGGTCACGAGTTCGCATCCTACAATGAGCTTTTGGCGAAGGAATACATCGTGAGGAAACCACAGCACAGTGGTACCACTTAGCTGACTACCCTAATCAGTCGTTAGCATCACCTGTGTTCCGCTGCACTTGAGAGCCAGTTCCCTTCTAGACTTTCTGTGCTTACCATCACAGCGTGGTTAAAGTCAGGCCTATAAATAGTAAAATAGCTTACAGGCGCCTCAGCGAAGACCTCTCTAGTGGTGTACCTCTCTCCCGTCCCCCATTTAGTAATGACGACCGTTGCTAGGACCAACGCTGCGCACACCGCGAAGCAGGATGCACTCGCAATGATCCACACTTTTAAGGGAACCTGGGGAAGAATCATCATCTGTGACGTCGTTTACTGTAACAAATGAGTCATAATCATCATCATATCAGCCGAAAGACGACCACTGCTGGATAAAGGCCTCCCCCAAGGATTTACGATGGCCGGTCTTGTGCTATCCGCATCCAGCGGTTTCCCGCGACCCTCACAAGATCGTTGGTCCACCATGTGGGGGAACTTCCCGGTAGAGTGGCTCTATCTGTGTCACGATTCACTTTTTGTCAAACGACCTATTACTGAGATTTGAATTTCGCGCGCTACCTTCTAGATTTTCCCTTCCAGCCTAGGGATAAATTAAGCTAAATAAAACCGTTGAAAAAACGTTAAAAGCGATTAATTTGATGTCATTTCTAAGAAGACCTCGATTTTTTTGTGATGCTTCTTCTGACTTCGATTTAAAATCAATATTTTCTGGAAAGAATCGCCATCCCTAAAACGAGTACGAACCAAAAATAAAATCAAATTCGAATCAATTTCGGGAGTAAGCCCCCTGGAGGCCAATTCTCGCGCGGGTAGAGATCATCTCTAATTCGAGATATGTTGAAACAAAATGGCGAATCTCTAATAAAATCAATTTTTCGTATTCTCGGGATGTCACTCTAGGTAAATGTCGAATCCCTTTCGCTCGAGATGCAACGACTGGTCCGGAGCAGTAGAGATTTCGATGTTGAATGATGACATTGTGGTGAGATTTTTCATAGACATTCATCTCTACCCGCGCGAGAATTGGCCTCCAGGACCTACTATTGTACGAAAATGATGCTTCATTTATAGTTATCAACTTATTAGGTAAATAACTAACATAATTAAACAAAAGTACCTGGTTGACCGAGCTTTGCTTGTTTTTTTTAAATGACGTTTTCTAAAAATAAAACCTAGCTAGATCTCCCCTGAAACCCTCTGCATACTAAATTTCATGAAAATCGTTGGAGCCGTTTCCTAGATTCAGATTATATTAGATGTACGTCAGAAATCGTCAGTTTGCGGCAATTCTATTGGTTAATTCGAACTAACATGTACTCGTTTTTCGTTGTAAGCCTTCTGCTCCCACAAGACCCTTGCTCCCCGATGAACTCAGTTCACCTGACCCACGCGCAGGAACTTTCATTCATTAGCCTGCGGTAATCTGTTTGGTATTTTGCATAATGCTACTACTTAAGGTGGAGGCTTCGGTTGGAGCGCGAAATTCAAATTTTATCAGGTTTTTTGCAAATTGCAGCTCAGTTATAGGTCGTTTTATGGATTATTAACATTATTAAATGAAATCATCAACATATTCCTCCAAGGTATATTAGTAACATTTTCATGAAATAGTCGTATATGTCAGTAATATACCTTGGAGGAATATGTTGATGATTTCTTTTGTTATTAATCAGTAAATATACTACCATTCTTCTCGCAAATAACATGTTGATGACTTACGACCTATAATTGAGCTGCAATTTGCAAAAAACGTGATAAAATTTGAATTTCGCGCTCCAACCGAAGGTTTACATTTAAATTGTTACATAACCGCCAGCATAACTCATAGTTACCTTCCGGGATTGCAACGTCTCATTGCCTAACGTAATAACATACGCATGCGCGGTGACTGTCTATAGCATTATGGATAATACAACATCTATGGGCTAACTAGCTTCCTCGAAAGTAGGTGTCATAGCCAGCTAGGTCATTTGTTTTTTTACTTTGATAGTGGTGCGCCTGATATGTATCTATTGATTATTGGATTTATACCTACATAATACAGACAGGCCAGTTGGCGCAGTTAGTTAAGGTGGAGGCTTCGGTTGGGGCGTTAAATTCAAATTTTATCACGTTTTTTGCTAATTGCAGCTCAGTTATAGGTCGTAAGTTATTAACATGTTATTTGCGACAAGAATAGTAGTATATTTACTGATTAATAACAAAATAAATCATCAACATGTTCCTCCAAGGTATATTACTGACATATACGACTATATCATGAAAATGTTACTAATATAGCTTGGAGGAATGAGTTGATGATTTATTTTGTTATTAATCAGTAAATATACTACCATCCTTGTCGCAAATAACATGTTGATAACTTACGACCTATAACTGAGCTGCAATTAGCAAAAAGCGTGATAAAATTTGAATTTAACGCTCCAACCGAACGTTTACCCTTAAGACATACCGTATCGCGCCGCAGGTCGTGGGTTCGATTCCCATCCAGGACAAACATTTGTGTGCATGAACATGTCTGTTTGTCCTGAGTCTGGGTGTATTTATCTATGTAAGTATGTATTTACAAAAAAATGTAGTATATGTAGTATATCAGTTATCTGGTTGTCCATAGTACAATCTCTGCTTTTGGCATCAGATAACCATGTGTGAAGAATGTCCCAGGATATTTATTATTATTTATTTATTTATAATGCTTTTTAAACTATTTATATAAATCCATACATTGCTTAATAATCAGTAAATAACGGTCAGGAACCAATGTACAGTTCTATAATATGTTCAATGCAAAATGAATACACAGATAAATCTATAGCCATATATTCTCAGTGTCGCGAATCACATTTTGACAAACACACGACCTGTTTACTGAGCTGCAATTTGCATAAAAACCGGCCAAGTGCGAGTCGGACTCGCCCACGAAGGGTTCCGTACTATTATCTATACGGCAATAAAAATCATGTTTGTTGTATGGGAGACCCCTTAAATATTTATTTTATACTGTACTGTATGTATCTGTGAAAATTTCAACTGTCTAACTTTCAAGGATCATGAGATAGAGGCTGGTGACAGACGGACAGACAGCGGAGTCTTAGTAATAGGGTCCCGTTTTGAACCGTACCCTAAAAACGTACTAAAATTTGAATATCGCGGGTATTTTGAAACACCGCCCCATAAATTCAAATACTGACCGTTGTTTTGGTAGGCATTCTCTCGCACACGATTGGCCGCGGTGGCAGCGGGCGTCGCGCTCGTTCCGCGTTCGGTATCACTCGGGGTGTGCTCGGGTAACTTCGGCTCCAGTCGGTCGTCATCGTAGCTCGACTGTCGCACGAGTTCGCCGATGGCGGACGCTTTTCATATTCGTATTGAAACATAATAATATTCTGTAAAAGAAAAAAAATACATTTAATTAAATTAATTAATACAGATTTGATAGAATAATCTTTTGGCGTTTAGGTTAGGCATGTCAAAGTAAAGCATGTTGTAAGTAACAGAAAAATAAAAAAAACACGACTTCTTTTTACAAATAGTAAACTAATTAGAGCCAGTGTCACTCGTGATGATGTATGGATTCTAACGATACCCCATACATACAAATCTGTTCAGGCATTTAAAAGTTATGGTGGAATAAAGAATCTCACATACACACATGGAACACACCGAATGGTGCTTGGCGACAGATTTTCAACTTGAGGTTGGTAGCCAGCCAGACATACTACAAAGTAAGTATCGTACCACCGTGCTATGGTTTCCCCACGATGTTTTCCTTCACCGAAAGCTCAAGCTTATTGTAGGATTCGAACCCGCGCCCTTCGTCTCTGCATTCGACGTCACAACCACTGAGCTATCATCGCTTTAGATTTTGTCAGTCTTTTCTTTTAGATTATACCTACATGCAGTACCGGCGTTAGGGTAGGGCGCGGTAGGGCGATCGCCCAGGGCGCCAGATGTGAAGGGACGCCAGGCCCACCTTTATTTCCGGTCGCTCATGAGCGAGTCCTGCTATCTCGAGTCTCAATAAAAAATAAATAAATTCTCAAGTCTAAAGATAAAATCCCATTTATTGGCGGGAGAAGGGGGGGGGGGGGTTATCACATCTTGCCCAGGGCGCTAGTAGAGCTAAAACCGTCACTGCCTACATGCGATATATAAACATAACGCCAGCACAATCACAAAATCATCTAATTTTACAGTAATGCAACCACTTGTTACAAAACAGTAACGCTTGCTAATTTTACTGTTTCTGCTTTCAAATTTCCCGTATTTATAAGCCTTTATGTCTTAAGACTTTAAGTCTACGATCCTATAACTGTTGACGGTTAAGTGTTTCCCACGGTACTTAGGTCTCATTTTATGGTGCGATGAATATGTTGCCGGCAAAATTGCTAACTGTAGGGAAGAACTGTTGTTTGTTCGTGTATTATTAAGTGCAGGTTCCGTTTTTAGGGCCATGGTTCCGTAGCGTTGTTACTACGTTCAGGGCAGTCTTTAACCCATTGGAGGCCCTGGGCAGATTAGAATAATGGGGCCTATGACCTTGACAGAGTACTATTTTTAACGGACTTTAAAAACAAGGAGGAACCTCGTTACTGGGGCTGGGGTCACCCCGAGAACGTAGCAGAAGGCCCCATCAATTCACTATTTTTGTATGTTTAACCTACCCGGACCTAGGGGGCCCCATCGATTGCGGGGCCCTGGGCACGTGGCCAGAGTGCCCAGTGAGAAAGAGGGGCCTGACTACGTTACAATCTGTCATATCATAATAGGGATGATGATAAAAAAAATCTAGTTTGTCCGTCTGTTAGATTACCAAAAAACATATTTTTTCTTTTGTTCCGAACGAAGATACAGTGCGTTAAAATTTCGCGTGACGTCACGTCTTAGTACACTTTTAACAGAGACGTGACGTCACAAGCCTCCACTTCTGAACTTTGATGCGCCTCAACATTGTAATTTTTTATTGATTTGATAAAATAAAAAATACGTATCCAATATTTTTTGATAACCTAACTGACGGACTATAAAGAATTAATTATTTTGTACAATACATTATGATGACATGGACATCTGACAGCAATAAAAATGTTGCTATCTTTTTTCAATTAGGCTTAGGTATATGAAAGAGAGGTGACGTGACCAGTAGCGGATTTGCTGTCTTAGCCGCCCTAGGCCCGTTTAGCACCAGCTGCCCCTTTAACAAATTGAGTGGGCGTCCTCTGAAATCTGCCGCCCCTAGGCCGCGGCCTATACGGCCTATTGACAAATACAGCACTGGACGTGACTTGTAATAAATAGTTTAATTTGTAAACAACAGAATCGGCACCATTGTATTTCCATGAGATTGACAGACATTAAGGCGATGCTACACGTGAAATGATGATTCTGAAATGCGTTTTTCTCTGTATTCTTTGTTCCAAGAGATTTAGAAAAAATATATGTTAAACTAGAGAATATGGGACGGGGAATAGTTTTTTTTTAAATTGGAAAAAAAAAACGTAAATATGCCCCTTTTTAAAACTAAGAATGCATTCTTCTCTTATTTGGGCCATCCAAATTACTTGAAAAATATTAACATACGTTCTGAAATCCATTAGGAAGGGAATAGTTTTCTTACTTTATAAAAAGGCTTAGTTTCTTTTTAAATAGCATAAAACCATATTTTTTACTAAAATTACGTCTCTCCTGTCTCGCTTGTCTCCGTCAGTTTAGTAAGGAACGGAGCCATACGCAGATAGCCTCCTCTTAAGGGTAAAAACAATGGAACCTTATTATTAACATTCCCAGCGACATACCTACCGTCAAATATTCTTTTCTCAACCAATGCATACTAAACAATAAGCTAATATTTCCCATGACCTTATTTGCAACTATGAAATAATCTAAGCTTAAATCTTTTACCTACAAACGAAATTTCACATTTATTGTTTATTTATTATTTGTACTTCCTTCCTTAAATTATGGGAAATTAAACTGACCAAGCACAGGGGACCAATTCCGCTAAATTACAACGGTTGACATCCAATTTCGATTCAGAAAAGTTCTTTTCCAATCCAATTAAAATTTTACTAAAAAACAGCTAGTGGTTAATAAAGGTTAAGGCTACTGTCCGGTACGGTATTTTGGTACGGGTCCAAAGTAAATAGTGTAGTAAACACTAAAAGCGAATGATGAAGTCTTCAAAGTGTCACTTTATTTTATTTTTTTATTACAGTTTTATTGCAGTAGTTGTAATAGTACTATTGGTACTATTAAGGTTGTTGTAGTTGACAGTGTCAAAAATAAATGACCAAACACTAACCAATGCATAAAACATCTAAAAACACGTGGAAACATGAAATATGTTGTACATTTAATGCATTTTATGATTTTTAATTACCAGTAGAACTACAAAGAGTAGATCATTTGATGCTGTGAAACTATGACGTCATAGTGTAATATTTCATACAAAATTCCATTTAAACGACTGTTTTGACATTTATTAAAAAGTAGCTGATTTGATAAGTCAGTCAACTACCCTATACAAGCTCAGAGCCAGTCAGAGCCCCGTCATGTGCCATTTATGACACAGAATGCATAGAGAAGCTATATGCTCTACTTCGCTCGCACATAGGTACCTATTACGAGTATACGATATCATCTCAACATACCTACATACATCCGGTTGTTCGACATCCGATGTTAGGATTATAATTGTTTTTTTTTTATTATTAAAGACGAGGAAGATATTATGTTAAAATTGTTAAGGATTGTCTTACTCCACATGACACTGGCAATATTTTTTTTTTTTTTTTTAATCTACTAAGGCAGCAAACAAGCATACGGCCCACCTGGGGTGCTATTCTGTAAGGCAATAGCACAGGCTCGACGACGAATTCAACGCTGTCACTGTACTCTGTCTCTATCGTTTACTAAGCTATCACGTGAGAAGTCCGTTGTACGCGGCAGCGTTGTGCGAGCTCGTCGACGAATGGAACGTTAGAGAATAGCATAGCTGATGGTAAGTGGTTACCGTAGCCTATGGACGCTTGCAATACCAGGGGTATCACTCGCGCGTTGCCGACCCTGCAAGAATCTCTTCACACCCTTCTTGAAGAACCCTATGCTGTAGTGTCTTGGGTGCACCACGGCGAGCAGCTCATTCCACAACTTGAGCGTCCGTGGTAGGAAGCTCCTTTGGAACCGCACAGTACCAGACCATTTAGGTTCCAGTGTGTGAAGATGAACCCCCCGCCGGTGGCGATCATTCAAAATAACACAAAAATGCCAAAATGGGAAATAAAAAAAAAATTATGCATGTTTAAATATCAATATTCAGTGTCAAGCATTACAAAGCATTCCTGAAACTGGAGTAAGCACGAATTTGAATTGCAAAAATGCATTGACCAAACGCGTTTACCTACATAAACATTACACTTCTTATTTACCTACTATTGTTAATCTATTCTATTACTAATTTAATATAGCTGTTCCTATCGGATTTGCCATTGACAGCCCAATAGGAATGATGAAAAATCAAATTAGTCCGTCATGCGTCAGTCAGATTACCAAATAATTTTACCTACACATATTTTTTCTTTAGTTCCGAAAACAAAATATAGCGAAGATACAATGTTTTAAAATTTCGCGTAACGTCACGTCTAAAAAAGTCTAAGTACACTTTTTACAGAGAGATGACGTCACAAGCCCCCACTCCTAAACTTTGATGCGACTTATCCATGTAATTATTTATTGATTTGATAAAATAAAAAATACGTATCCAATATTTTTTTATAAAATTCAAATCGGTTCAGTAGTTTCGGAGCCTATTCAATGCAAACAAACAAACAAACAATCAAATCTTTCCTCCTTATAACATTTTAATTTTATTAATTTTAATATTAAAAAATGCGAAAGGCTGTTTGTTGATCGATGCTATTTTTGGCTTAGGGATAAGTAGTTAATTGACCCCGAGAGTAAAATATAACTTTTCGTAACAAAGTCGATAGTTTGTGATAGTATGAATTTAAATCAGAATTTTGACGAAACAATTGTCTGTTGGTATAATTAATTAATATTCAAAAACTCGCAACCGTTTATATCCACGGGGCAATGGGTGCAATTCCGACCCCCCCCCCCCCCCCCCACCAACCTCTGGTCGTACCTATATTCTTCAAATTAATACTATCATATCATTTATAAAGTTAGTGAGATAGTAACATTGTTACTTCTTCACGCTCAAACAGCTGGACCGATTTTAATGAAATTAGGTACGGAGGTAGCTGACATCCTGGATTAACACTTAGGCTACTTTTTATCCCTGGGGAACGCGGGTGAAGCCGCGGGGGCGGGAGCTAGTATATATATATAAAAGTTAATAATTTGAAGAAAATTAACTAGGTGAAATGAGCTAAGATTGCATTATTTCATTCATTCTTTGATTTAAGTCTTGTATCTTTATAATATGGCGTAGTATATATATTTTTTTTATCAACAACAAGGTTTGAAAAAGAGAATGTCTGTTTTATTTTAAACTGAACTGGTTTTTTAAGGAAATCTAGGTAAACATACAATCGTTGGACTTCACTTCGCCGTACTTTGAGGCAAAATTAGGTCTTTCGTATGTAAAAGACATTTGTAGCTTCAAATATAACAAGACCTAAGTATGAACCCTCTATTTATTTGTGGTAATGGTTTTTAAATACCTAGTTATCCTTTTTTTTATTAAGGAAGCTACAGACGTTCTGCTTCGTAGTACTTTTCCAGAAAACTAATCAAACTCAAAACTCTTGGATTTAGTTTATCGTTATGGGTTCGATCCTACGATGAGCTTAAATTGTGCTTTCGGTGAAGGAAAACATCGTGAGGAAACCATAGCACGGTGGTAGAGTACTTTGTAGTACCCGCCTGGCTACCACCCTCAAGTTGAAAAACTGTCGCCAAGCACCTTTCGGGGTGTTCCGACAGCCGCACTTGAGAGCCAGTTCCTTTCTAGGCTTTGTGTGCTTACCATCATCGGCCACATCATCACTGACCACGGTGAGATTGTGGTCAAACACAGGCCTATATATAGTAAAAAAAAAAATTAAAAAAAACACACTGGTTAATAGTTTAGTAGTTAAATTATCATCATAAATAAATCATCAATAACATATACCGTCCCTAATCAGTCGATTAATCGCTAAAGTCTCCCCCTTCCCCCTTGCTAACGCCCTGAGCCGAGGTCCGTGCCCCCTCAGGCGTGGTTACCTCAATATTGGCCAGTTGAGAGCCTTCTACGCTCGCCAATTTGTCCGGTAAGGTTGATGAAGCCATCAGAGGATACCAACTTTAGTGCTTTCAAAAAGGTAACAGACAAGCAGACTTACTTTTGCATATATAATTATTAGCATTGGTGCCGATTCTGTTGTTTACGAACTTAACTAATATTAGTCAAGTCACCTCTCTTTCATGTTAACCTTATTGAAAAAAGATAGAACATTTTTAATGCTGTCAGTTTAGTCCAAGCCGTCGTAATGTACGGGTAAATAGTCGTGACCAATATAGATCGCGCTTAAATTCAAGTTGAAATAGGTATGTGATCGGAGTAAACTGACAGGACTAAAATATCTTGCATCCCTTTCTTATATTTACTATTAGAAAGAGATATATTGAGATTAAAATTATTTAATTCGTAAACAACAGAATCGGCACCATTGACCAGCTGTCCTCAGCTCTTTCACATTATATTTCCGCATAATAAGTTGTCTATAGCACTCAGTGACATTGTAACTTCCTATTTGTGAAATAAATCTCAGAATTTTATCCGTAGGTTACCTCCAAACTCACATACCTACTTTATTTATTTTTAACTATCTGCCCCCCGCGGTTTCACCCGGGTTCCCGAGGTACAAGGTAAAAAGTATCCTATGTGTTAAACTAGGTTATAAACTATCTATGTGCCAAGTTTAACCCGAATCCGTTCAGTAGTTTTTGCGTGAAAGAGTAACAAACATCCATCCATACTCACAAACTTAAGCATTTATAATATTAGCAGGATCATATTTGTAAATACATATATACTTATTATATTAGCCTTCTTGGCACGTTTCCACAGGGCAGTGATCTGGGACAACTTCTTACTTCTTTAAAAGTAAACAGTATTTTCTTAAGAAATTGACCTTTCCTTTATTTTGCCATATAACATTACTTCGCAGAAATTGATCATCATAAGCGACACTATGAGATGGAGCAATAATACAGGCTGTGTTTTTTTTTCAAAATCAATGAGTTCGATTCCGGGCAAGAAAAATATTTTTTTTCAAAATACAAAGTACCTATACAGTTTTAGTTTTTATCAAAATCGGCCCCAAGACTCCTTACAGCATTTTTCGCTATTCCCTATACTTTAGGATTTGGCCTACCACGGCCACTTAAAAAAGTATATTATTTCTTGTTAATATTTTAGTTGTTAGTTTGATGAAATAAAATATACGGATTATAACTTAACTCAATATCGGACAAAATGTCGCTTAAAACAAATAGCCTTTTACCCCTCGATCTATGTAGGTACCTAAATTGTACATAAGCATTTTATTTCATTTGAATATACGAACACATTAGTTTTTACCAATTGGTGTGGTGTGATACAATAAATCGTAACAATGTCTTTAGGTATTTATTCCAGCGTATGCCAGCACCATTTCGTAACATACCTACCTATTATTGTTTCGCAAATTAAAACAATATAATTATTTTAAATTGACACGTTAACACACTAACTAAAACTATGAAACCACTTAAATGGTAAAAAATCACGCACAAAAATCGTTATCAGATTTTATAAATTACTTCCTTGACCCTAGGCCCAATAAGGCTTGTTTCACAATCTCACTATTAGGTAGGTGATGATGTGACCGAAGGTGATAACCACACAAAACCTGGAAAGATCTGCTTCTCAAGTGTAACTGTCGAAACACATCGGTATGGTGATAGATTTTCAACTTGAGGGTGGTCAGTCAGACGGGTACTAAAAAGTACACTACCACCGAGCTATGGCTTCCTCACGATGTTGTCATTCACTGAAAGCTCAAGCTCATTGTATGTAGGATACGAACCAATACCTTTACTCATCGAATTCAATTGCCTTAAAATATTCCGAAGTTGATTCCGTATGAAGTTTTTCAAGATTATGTTAATTCAAACTTAAAATATCCTTAAATAATTATTTAATAGTACTTATACATTTAGGGCCTTTCTCTCACTAAAGGCGTTCGTCCTAAGCTAGAAAATTATCTGTACACTAGGTATATTTACAGTAATTTCGTAAAAAGTAGGTAGATACCTAATAAAATAATTAAAAAGATGTTATGTTACATAAATAAATGACACTCTTATAAAAAAAAAAACTTAAAGTTTACATTTTTACGTTCTATATTGCAATTTCTAAATTGTAATACGCAATACCTACCTATCATAAAATATTATTAACAATACGGTTACTTACAGCATTATAAAATTATTGCACTTACCTATAAAACAATCGAGACTCAAAAACTCCTTTCTAAAAACCACTTTTTACCGTTAAAACAGATCAACGTTACACATCACTACAGCCTTTTTGGTTTTAAATGTCACTTTAAAAAAAAAAACAAAATCGCTAACTGGAATGTGCAATATTTACTTTTTTTTTGAAGAAGAAGTGAATGACCGCGCTCTCCAAGCTAAAATGGTGCGTGTAAGCCAACTGAACGTTTTTGCCGTACTAAAATATATTGTACAGTTATATTTGTAGATTTACTTACTGTCATTAGTAGTGCACTGTCGTTATGCGTTCAAATAACATAAGTGTTATTTGTAGCTTAATATAATAACTGCAATATTTCCGAATAAAGCAGTTATTTATAACTACTTCTTTTAAATACGTATTTCCACAGAGTTAGTTGAATTTTTGGTGTTACTTGCCAAATTATTGGTGAAAATCTTTGATCTAGTATTCTAGTCTCAAGAATTAATTGAGTCAATCAATTATTCTGTTGTACTTTTGACTCATAGGTATCTTTTGATTGTTATTTTGTAATTATTTCCTGAATAATTAGGAATTACTGCTAAGAAAAGTTACAAAAATGAATGGAATTAATATAAAACTTCTGGTTAACTCCCGCACCCACGAAAAAATATATAAATCATCTCGTAGCTATTTATTAGGCCTACCGGTGGTGCTGATATTAGGTATGCTGGGTGGAAGGCCTAGACTTAAATAAATTATTATTTAATTAAATAATGTATGTAAATAAAACCCAGCAAAAAAGCCGATAGCAAAATAGCAGTAACGTTAAAAAAACTAACAGATAAACCTAAACCGTTATTGTAGCAAATCACTATCTGTCACCGTGCTAAATGGCGAAAGTTCCAGAGACGCATGCACGCGATGTGCACAAATAATTCACTTATATTTGCCATCTTATGCTTAATGTTCTAATGGCCTGATTTCACTTTGACCTTTACACCTTTTTTTGTACTCAATAACTTTATAAAAGCTCTTTAGATAGTATAAAAGAATCCAAAGGGTTTTATGTCTTATAACAATAACACTTTTGTAAGTTTAAGAAGGCTGAGAAACGGTTGTAATGTAGGTATTTAAAGACACTGCCTTTTGACTGGCGGGCATTTTATTTAGCAAACAAAGAATACTAATTATTACTTTACAATGAAAGTACACTCCCCTCGCCGCGGTTACATAGTATAGTTAACTTTTATAATAAGGGGCCATCCATTAATTAAGTCATAGTTAAGAGGGTGAGAGGGGTTCAACAAAGTGTGATATCGTATGTCATGCGGTGGGGGGGATGTATAAATCTAAATGATTTAAACTCTAACGGAAAACTCTAAATTTAGCGACTCTAAGGTCTATTTGTATCACCTAATTAATATTACTCATGTGAAAGTTTGTTTGCATGTGAGGACGTGAAGGTGTTTGTTTCACGTTAAAACTACTGAACGGATTTTGATCAAACCACATACATAGATGGATCATATATTGGAATAGCATATAAGCTACTTCTTATCTCGGGAAAATGTAAGATCTGTCAGGAACACGGTTAAAACCGCGGGGTGGAAGCTAGTAATTGCTTAATAGGCCCCTAATATAAGGCACAAATTTGTCCTGCAAAATTATATGTTTAGTTTATTTCAATTGTATTGAATAAAACTAAAGTAAACAATAAACATCCATGAATTGTGAAAAAAAGAAAAATCCTTTCACATGTAGGTAATTTTAACCTAAATCGGATATTATTGACAAAAAAAGGAAATATATGTATGTTTTTATCGATTTTTATAATCATTTTAGAGTGCTTTATATTTAGAGTAATAAATAAAATTCCGAAGCACAAATCCCTCGGTCACACCCTTCCCCTTCCACGGATACCTAAGCTTTGAGTATTTTGGTTGTATGGACTAATCATCAAAGTTATTAGCCATAGAGATCCCATTACCCCAAATAATATGTAAGGCTCTGTAAGGAGGCTTAATTTTGCATCGCCTTGTATTATAACGGCATATTCAAGGCAAATTTCACATTGATCCTCTAATACGTTGACCTACAGATGTTTACGCTCGGTTGAAACATTTAGATAACTGTAGTTTAAATTTTAACACACTGTAATAATTTTATGTTGTGTTCCTAGTGAGTAAGGTCACCAGAGCTCATCGGGGAGGGAAAGTAAGGGTCGCTAACAGGTGAGTGGTAATCGGGGCGTTGATTAGTAAATAGTCTCTGCCCCGGGTGTCACCATAGGCTACGGTAACCGCTAACCATCAGACGGGCCGTATGCTTCTTTGCCAATTAAAAAAAATATTGTAAGTTACAGACAATCTTTTATAACACGGTGGATGTATCTATTCAGGACGGTATTTTCCTGCAGTTGAACTTGAGAGCTAGTTGTCGTCTAAGCATTGTAACATACTGGTTCAGCATATTAGCAATCCCTATCCAAACCAGCCTATACAGGATGACTTTTTATCACCATCCAAATTCTTTTGTGAAAATAACAAAATAACTGTATTTTCTTTTAGCATCACTAAAATATTGAGAAATAGTATCACAGAGTAGTAAAAAAAATTACACTTATTGACACTGTGCACGATAGGTACACGTTACGGACCCACCGTTCGCTCCTGCATTTCATTGATCTAAAATAATAGTCATCATGATCATTTCATTTTGTTGTTAGCAAATATATTTTCTGTTTCGGTTAATTTGCTCTTCCTGCTCTGGTTTTAACGATTAAATTACAATTTAAACTATAGCGGTGCAATCGGGCATCAACCTTTTTCAGGCCATACTAATTTGAGAGTTGAAATATGTTTGTAACTGTTTATTTACCCTGGTTAAACTAAGGTAAGGACTTACTATGGAGTTCGGAAGACTCGCGGCAAAATAATACTTCAATGTTTTACTAATCAGAAGATCTTTTATGTGGCATGACTGACAGACACACTACATAATAAATAAAAGCGCAGGAGGAAATCTCCACCCACAGACTATAAAGGTACCTAAGTCTGTAACAAATAGTACTGTCATAAGTGAGTATAAGGAATTGATTAGTGAGTGTAAGGAATTGATTAGTTAACGCTTACTACCGCAATTGCGTTTACGACATTTCTCGCGGAATACTCATGGAACTACTTACTGTCATATAAAATTGTAATAAACGCAAACGCGACAAGCGTTTACTAACGTAACTTCTTTACTCTCGGGGTATATACTGGAAAAAAGAGTATGTTTATAGTTCAATAGTCAGTTTTGTTTAACTTCGCTTCGTAGATTTATTCATCTTATTTGACTAAACCATGTATTTTTCAGACAACTCAGAACGTAAAAAAAAGCCATATTGATGCTCAATAAAATATATATTCAATAAATAATGCATTATAGCCTATATTTCTTCGTTTTCAGGTTCCATTTTTTCGCGCTGTATTATTTTTTGTGGTCGTTGCTATAGATGTATCTGTAAGGAAAAGAAATACTTGCCATTTATACGTTTCGTTTTAAACATTTTAAAATAAACGTTAGTTCGGGAATTTCAAATTTTATTATGTACTAGCGACTAGTTTTTCTCAGCTTTTCTGTACTATAATAAGCATGTATTATACATATAAACCTTCCTCTTGAATCACTCTATCTATTGCTGAAAACTGCATTAAAATCCGTTGAGTATTTTAAAAGATCTGAGTGAACAGACAAGGGAAGTGACTTCATTTTATACTATGTAAAGATTTTGTAAGACGTTTTCTTTTAGTAAGAAGTGGACATACCTGGCTACTTCGGTGCCGCTGTGGTGGCTGCTGCTGCTGCTTCACTTACTGGCTCACTGGCTGGAGCAGCCGAGCCATCAGCCGGAGCAGCCGAGCCATCAGCTGGAGTGTCTGCATCCGATTTCGCCTCGGTGACACCTAACGATTTAATTACGACATCAAATACCGCAGCATGGAAAATATTTTCAGTGACATTTATCAGCTACATAAAGACGGTTCACACACCGATGGATAGATGACGTTACGAGAATCTACATCACGCTAACAAACTTATCATCGACCATATACAGATACATTTTTCAAGTGGGCGTGTTAGACCAAATCCTTATAGAGAATATTGAAAAGAGAATGAAAGGAGTGTCGAGGACGATTTTGATAAAAACTAAAACCTTGCCGAGAATCGAACTCATTGATTTTGAGAGAGGCTTCAAACCTACATCTATTGGGGGTCGTTCCTTAATCACGTGATGTTTTTAGCAACTTTTTAGCCCCCCCCCCCCCTCCTCTAGTAATACGTAGATTAGTTTGTGAAGTTAGTAACGTGAAGTTTTACGTTTTAAACTAATCTCTCTATTCAAATACACATGTATTTTCTAGTCTAAAGTATTTAAAAAAAAAAAATATTGTTTTTCAATACAGGTATAATCTAATTTAATTCTTATACTCTCAAAAAATATATACACGAAATATCTAACTACACCCCCCTCTCCCCTTGTGATATTTCGTGATTTTTATGAGCCCGTTTCGAGCCTCACGTGATTTATGGACGACCCCTTGTTAGAAAAAATTGTACTTACCACATTCTGTAGTCCCTCCATCATGTTCTATAAAATATATATATGGTAAAAATATACAATAAAAAGTACATAAACAAAATAAGCTAAATGAAAATACCGACGAGAATATCCAAATCTATTGCAAAGAATCAAGAAGAAAGGCGCGATAAGGTATATTTTGCTACGTAAACCCGGTTTTATGGTTCACTTACCTATAACTTCAGGACTAGATGCATCCCTATAGATAACAAAAAAATAACATTTTAAATAATCCTACTCCAACATTGTAAAATTCAGATTGATTTAAAGATTAAAAGTGATTTATGGCCCCAGATAGGGTTGCCATCGGATTTGTAGGTACTAGTCTAGAGGGTGTCCGGGGAGCGTATTTGTAGTCCGGGATTTAAAGTTTGCCGGTCGCTAAAATAAATAAGATGTTGATATATGTATGTATAACAATTTAAACAATATTTTATTTTACTTAGTAACTTTAAAAAATGTCTGTTTGCAGACTTCATGATATAAAAAATTAAAATCATACAATACCTGATCTCCATAATGGTCTTGGTGACAGATCCACTGGCAGTTCCAAACACAGCCTGGTACACTCCCTCGTAAGTTGGATTATACTCCGTTATACGAATTATCACTGCTGAGTCTGTCGCCTAAATATACCATAAATATATTAGCGGCCTTCACACGATAAAAGGGGGAAAGGGGTCAACAAAGTGTACATCGTGTGACAGGGGGGGGGGGGGGGGTAAAAAAAGTATGACATCGTGTCACTTGTATAAATTGAATGCCGGCTATCTACATGGAGCTCTCTTGTCTCGCCTCGCTCTCTTTTGACTCGCCTGACCATCTCTCGGTGGCATGTCGAGCAAGCTCGGGACTCGTGGCGAGGGGCTCTCGATGAGTGTGTACAGCCAGCATAAAGTGTTTAAACTCTAATGAAAAACTTTAATATGACCAACTCTATAAATATTTATTCTTTTTTTTCATTGTATTTCTTTTTACACAGACCATATTTTACCACAATCTCACCGTGGTCAGTGATGATGTGGTCGATAGTGGTAAGCACACAAAGCCTAGAAGGTCTAGAAGGAACTGTCCAATATGTATCATTTTTTGTTTGTTTTAAATTTGCCTAATATGTGCGTCACACCAAGGGCAAGAGGGTCACCTGATTGGCCGATGTGTTGCCGACCTTTTTTCACGCCCCTTTTGAAGAACCCCATGTCTCTAGCGCTGAGGGAAAACCGTGATGGAGAGCTCATTCCACATCCCAATGCTTCGCAGTAAGAACGTCCGACTAAAACGTTGCGTGGACGAACGAGGCGGCTGGAGGATATGAGGATGAGCGCCACATCTACGGCGAGCAGTGCGATGAACCTATGGACCACTACGACATTTCTGGACGGACTTACCACATAGAAAGCGAACGTTCCCGCCGTATTCCTTCTGGTAGCTGTCTCTAAAGGTACACCATTCACCAGCACCTGGACAAGAGATGTGCTTCAAAAAACGGTGCCGATTCACTTGTAAATATAAAACATCGTGAGGAAACCATAACATGGTAGTAAGGTACTTTGTAGTACCCACACACAAGTTGAAAATCTGTCGCCAAGCACCTGGTCGCTAAAATATAATACCTAATACTAGGTGCCCCCCGCTGTTTCACCCGAGGTACCTTATGTTTTCCTGGGATAAAAAGTAGCCTATATGTTAATCCAGGGTATGATCTATCTATGTGCCAAGTTTCATCCAAATCCGTTCAGTAGTTTTTACGTGAAAGAGCAACAAAGATCTCACAAACTCGCATGTATAATATTAGTACGACTGTACCTTCTCCTTATCCATAGACCAAGGCAAGCCCTCAGCGAGCCGGATGACCCTATTACATTAGCTCAGATCGAAGCTGACCAAGCTCGTAAAAGTGCACAACACACTACACACAACCGATCACGCTACCGTCCTCGACGGCGAGGACCGCCGCGACGTCCCACTCAGTCTCGTCCCGTTCAAGCGGCCCGAGTTGCTATTAGTAATCCGACCGCCCCCAATTAGTCGTAACTCGTACAAAGTCCTCCCCCGGTAACGCCCTGAGCCGAGGTTCGTACCCCATTCGGGGGTGCCCTCGGGCGTTGTTACCTAAATATTACCCGGCTGAGAGCCCTCTGCGCTCGCCGATTTGTCCGGTAAGGTTGTTGCAGACATCAGAGGCTACCAACTTTAGTCCTTTAAAAAAAAAGTACCTTCTCCACAGTGCAGTCTTCAGTGCAGGCGTAGGGCACCTCTTGTTCGAACTGCTCTGTCTCATTCGGTGCCATCACTACCACTGCATTTGGTATACTTATAGCTGGAAACAATATCATCATCATGGGGCTACAGGCGTATTATCAACTTTAATAGCGATTCAACATGATCTAAAATGGTTTAACTGTCAAATGTCACTTTTATTTATATAATCTTACGTTCTTTGACACTAAAACGAGTTCAGCCAATAACGGCCGCACTCAGAGTCGTCAATTTAATGATTGATTATCTCTAGACCTGTCCCTTTCTATAGCTTTGCAATAAACAAAGATGGAATATACTTTTAATCAGTCATTAAATACTATTTGATGTCTCTGAGTACGGCTGTAAAAGTTGGTAATAAGGCCCCTAATTGATGTGCTAAAATCACGCTCAAAGCGTACCGGATAGACGGCAGCCTGGGCGCTTGTTAATATTAATATGATGTGGATATAGGCTACTTTTTACCCTAGGGACGCGGGTGAAACCGCGGGGAATAGCTAGTAATTAATATAATTAGATCATGGAGCTTACCAGGAGCTGAAATAAAAATAAAAACATGAATAGCCAAACTTATCGAGGTTTCAGGGGACAAATATTTCAGTGGTAAACAACATTGAAATATTTCTATACAAATTGCAAAAAAAATAACTCTCGCCCCTTCACTACGTTTCATAGTGCGAGTTTGAGCTTTTAACCAAAGATTTATGCTAAATTCCAATTTGACATAACTATGCTCAGGGTATTTATTAGTACCATTGCAAAGTTATGATAATTTAAAATTCCTTCGGCCATATTTGTTGTTAATAAAAAAATGAAGTGAAAAGTGAAGATAATTAAATAATACTTACAATCATCTGAAAATCAATTAAAACAATATTAAAAACACGTGAAATTAAAATAATATTATTAAAGAACACAGTAGTACGGCCTTAAAACTCAAAATTGATGCAGTTGAGTTGGTTGACAAGTGTCGGTGATTCGGCCCTAGACCACTAGACCCATAATTCTGACAGTTTTTTTTTTCAAGTTTTTTTTTAACTCCACTTACTGTCAAGTACGGCTAGGATTCTCTTGTAAGTCTTTGCTCCTTGTTTGATAATGCCCACGTACACGCAAGAATTGGAGTCTTCGAATCTGTAAAAGTAAATAACATTGAAGTGTCTGTGAAAAGTATTTTTTTAAGAACTTTTTCATGTGCATAAAAAAATGAAAATCCTCTTCCTACCTACACTCTAAACTACTTATAAGTAAAAAAAATGTCCCAAATCCCAAGCGGAAGCGTGCCAAGAAGTCTGGCCACGCTTAATAGCAATGCTAATTCTTTGTGCAAAATACGTGCCAGCCTTCTTGTCATGAGAGACCTAAATGAGAGAGAGAGACCTCTTGAGCCTCCGGTCCCCAAGGCCCCAAAGTCTGTACCCCAAATGCCACAAATATTGTTGGTCATCTGTAGACCAGCATACTTGCGACGCTTGAGGCATTCTTGTTGTGCAGCCGCAGCGCCGGCAGCTAAAGACGTGTCTGTAAAATGGGAAGCCGCAAGGGTATCGACGCATGTAGCATGCCACACCAACGGCCTTCCCACAATAAAAGCTTCTAATATAATCATAAAAATTCACCTGGGAAAATTAAAGCTGATCAACTTGGAGCCCGGGACAACAGTGACTCGGCCGTTAGACAGCACACTTTCTCCGTTACAGAAGATGTCCATCATCTCGCAGTCATCACATTCATAGGTGAGGGTCTTGTCGTAGTGTTCACCTACCGCCGTGTGGGTCTTGAGGCGGGTAGACCTTATCACTGTTGAGTATGTGGAACTGGTGGTATTAGAAGGTAATTGTCGAGGTTCATAAGAGCATTATCCAGGTTTTAAAATTTTTTTTTTTTTGTCGATTTAGTTTTTGGAATTTTTTCAAACTGTCGGGAGTTGAAAACGTAAAAAAAAAACATAATTCGGCCATTTAGATTTTTTTTCAACTGAACTAAATTATTTTACCTAGAAGATACACATTAGTTGTGATAGTTTTCCTTCTAATTTCTGCACTTGAACGTTAAACGTATTTTTTTTTTTTGATTTTTCAGATAATGGTTTCTTGTCCCATAAGAGCGACATAGACCTTACAGTTTACGAGTAAAAGTCTATGACATACAGACGGACGGACATATGAAACTATAAGGGTTCCTTATATGACTAAAGATCCACCAAAAAAAAAAAAAGAAGCCTTGCTGAGTTTCTTGCCGGAGTCTTCTCAGTTCAAGTGTATTCCGAACCGGTAGTAGAGAGAGTCTATTGTAAAACTGTAACTTTTGACATTCATAAGTGCCTTCATCATCATCAACCATTTTGAGTCCACTGCTATGGACTCAAGTGGACTTAAGTGCCTTATTAGGGCCTAAACTGAATAAATGAGTTTTGATTTGACTATGGAACTCAAAAAAATGTTTGTCGTAGGTAGGTAAGTTGGCAGGTAGTTAGTCGGTAGGGATTAAATTAAATGTAATAACAGTAAATGGTTTTTAAACTTACAATTTTCTGAAAAATAAGATAATAATTTTAATAAAAAAAAAACGCACAGCGCAGTATTGAATTAATGGCAATAGTTTTGAGACGTAATGAAGTTATTACTTACGCGAATCTGTGTGGAAAATAAATAAAAATATATTTTAATCAACTGTATAATTTAACCATATCTAAAATCAAAATGTGAAGATAACCTTATATTAGCTGCATTTATTTATAATGATGTACTTATTGGCAATTCAAAAAGGGACTAGGTACAGTATGACACAACTTAGATGTAGCATCGGCGAATCGTTTTCGTACACTTCACTTCCGATTTACACAACAAATAAAAATAATTCAGTATCGCGCCATTCAACGTTCAACAAGATAATTTTCGCCGATCATTTTTTAACACATGAGTAATGTTGTAGGCGCACTCTTTTCGGGAACGATCGATTTTACGAAGTTTGCCGATGCTTCATCTAAGTTGTGTCATACTATAAGACCTAGTGGAATTTGTTCTCTTTAGCATCCCCAGAAATGGTTGTGGTGACATAAAGTGTAAACGTACCTTTTTCTAAAAAAAAAAACCATATTTTAATTTTTACACTGAAATATGATGAGGAATAATACTTAAATGAATATGAAGAGAAAATCATTAAGTACAACAATATCCTTTTGGATTCAAGTTATAAGAAAGAAAACGTTTCAATAATCGACTATAATATTTATGTTTGGAATTTAAATGTGAATGAATGATGAATTCATAAAATAATTACCTGGTGCTGGAAAATAAAAATGTGACTTAAAAAATCTTCATTTATAAGTACCCAGCGGTTATAAAAAGTAGATCCCTCTCCATACAATAGGCTATCTGCCTGTTAAATTTCATACTCCAAAGATTTAGGCGTGAAAAGTTAACAAACAGATAAGAGTTACTTTTACATTTTTCCATCAACATAAATAATTCGAAAGTTATTGTAAAAAAATACAACATAAGGAACAAGTCGCATCGTTTTACAAAAAGGAAACTAATCGTAGTTAGTGTCACTCGGGATGATGTAAGGGTTCTAACGATACCCCATACATACAAATCTATTCATGTATAGGTTTTAGATTTAAAAGTTATGGTGGAATAAAGAAACTCAAATCGACTCAACTCGAACCCTGAAAATATTCCTCCTTGCATTCCAGTAAAAGTTTTACTCGACTGTCCAAAGAAGGTTTTACTGTAAAACGTATACTTACACAGCAAGCTGAGAGCTTTTATTCTTTCTTCAGTTCCATCTTCATTTCCTATTATGACGAAGTAGTCGCCGAAGTCTTGCGGCCTCGTTCCTTCTAAGTCTACTTCTATATATTTCTGCCTATAACGTTATAAATACATCATAGAATAAACAAAAAATCAGTGTCATTACCCACTAGAAAAGTTCCCAGAATAGTGGCAGTTTTGCCACTATAAATGGCAGATTTATTAAAATAGGTGGTTGATATAAGGTGATGATAGTTTAATTGTGTTGACGTCGAATGCCGAGACGAAGGTCTCTGTACTCTGTAGTACCCGCCTGGTTGGCTACCACCCTTGAATTGAAAATCTGTGTGGGGTTACCATCGTCGGCCACATTATCACTGACCACGGTGAGATTATGGTCAAACAAAAATCTAAAAGTATATTGTAAAAGAGAAATACTCAACTGTTTTCCTTGTCTGAAAATATTTAAAGACATCGCAATTAGTTACATAGCAAATTTTATTGAAATCGCCTCAAGGCAATTTATTATAAGAAGTTTATATTTTGTATATTTGTTTTCAATATAGACAAAAGCAATATATTACATATTGGTTTTATTCTGAATTGCTCAGTGGAGGTCTCAATGTGGCAGTAGGGCGATCTTTTGTTGCAATCAAATTCTGAATACACTTCTAGTATAGCTAATGTGAATAGGCGACAGTGACCACATACCATCACCATCCGGTGATCTGCCTGCCAGCTTGTTGGTCTGTTGACTTATAAAAAAAATAGTGAAAGCTTACAAAACTTACGAATCAGAAAATGACTTCATTCTATACTTTGAGGTGTCCAGGTTTTGAATTCCACCATCGGATGCTCTGAAAGTTAGAAATCAAGCAGGCTTATTAATATATACTTTAATATATTTAAATCTAAACACATATAATTAAATTATTTGTCCTGACTGACTAATTCATCAACGCACAACGATTCAACAACGCTCAAACCACTGGACGGATTGGGCTAAAATTGTGTATGCAGATAGTTATTATGATGTAGACATCCACAAAGAAAGGATTTTTGAAAATTCAATCCCTAAATAGGGGATGGCGCGTGAAGTCGCGGGATGGAAAGCTAGTAAAGGAATAAATTTATGCAAGTGGTTGAGACCGTGGCACAAATAGCTAGAGAAAATGGCAAACCATCTAACCTGAGCATAACACCCTTTAATTGACATCGGTTACATTTGACTGGCATCGTGGAAGTATTGACCCGTTGACCCGGCAAAGCTTGTACAGTTTTCGGGTTTAAAGATATTGAAGCAGAATCTGCAAATAATACACTGTAATAATAATATATCCTGGGACATTCTTCTCACGGCCTTTAAATCGATTATTATCAATAAATTATGTAAATAAGTAACATGAATGAGTCGAAAACATTTTTTAAGAGTAATTTCTTAATTTTCCACTATATGTAAGCAAATGTAGTTTTGCCATTATTTGTGGCAAAAGTAAAAAACAGATTGATTTGGTATATTATTTCGATGTGTATTTTGTTAAATACCATAAGTGACAAATGTTAAAAACTGCCATTTTTCATGGCTAATTTTCTTCAAGTTTAGAAGGACGAGTATACTGCATGATATTTTTTTGCCATCACGTTTTTTTTTTAATTTGCATAAAAAACATCCAGTAAACTTTCCGAGTTGCTTTTTTTAGAAAAATCTTGCATCAAAACGCAGTTTTTCAAATTAAGTAAGATACTTACATAAATTGACCAGTGGTATAAACTTAAATTCGTTTTTCTTCCCCTCTGCCTCGACTCGCACGAAATATTTGCCTAAGTCTGAGCTTTGGAACGGTCTGAACTCCAACGATACTGATAACCATCTACCCTGGAGTGTATAATCCACGTGCATGTGTTTCTAAAAAATAGTAAATTTGATTAATGATAGTATTTTACCTCTGTGGGCTAAATGGTAGTATGTGACTGGAGTAAATAATGCATAGGTACATGTCTATTTGTCCTGAATCTGGGTGATTTTATCCGTATAAATATACAGGGTTACTGGTAATTAACTCAAAACCTCTTAAAGTTGCTCTTAGAGTCTTCACTCTAGTCATCTTTAATTCTTCAGTTTTATTTATTGTATTCAATTATATTTTTATTTTAATCATAAATTAGGTATTTTCGAAGTAATTAAAAAACTTACTGAGACAGGCTGAAAATGTAAAATAATGTTAATTCAATAAAAGTATTATTTAATTTCATTTTTGATTGCCACCAAAAATGGCAAAATGAAATACGTATTTCAAAAATGTGTTTTTTGCAGAAAATTTCTGTAAACTATAAAGATTTTATACTTACGACACTTTTTGACTGGAATAAAACAAAATATGAATATTATGTATAAATCTATATAGACAAAAACAAATAAGAATTTAAATGTTTTAAGCAAATTAGCCTTCGCAGGCACATAAACATAGTCTGACTCTAAGTAAAGATTCGGCGCGGAAAGTTCCGCTAACCACGCTCGCATACTGCGAGTTTTTTAAGCTATCTTTGATACGTCACGTTACGTTGCTTTTCAAATTTAGGATGGTAACCAACCAGGTTACAATAATGTACCCTACCACCATGCTAATATTTGTCTCTAAAACTTTGGTACATTATAAGTACTTACTGGATCCATAGGTCTTGAGCGTCCAATACCATTGTAAGTATAGCCTTCAGGTATGAGTACCTTTCGTTTACTGATAGCATAATTCGGCTGGTTTAAGGGCACGAATTCGTTAAGGTTATCCTCTGAAATGCAACAATGCGACTTTCTGTATGTGGTACCAATAACGATTTAGTGAAACAAGTGAAAAAGAAAAACTAAATCTTTCACAATCCAAGTACACAATCATCGGACAGATACTAGTCAAGGTCGATCAACTCCTAAGCTGACGATCCTTAGACATGAGGAAGCAACTATAAGTATATAGAGAATACCTTTCCGCCCGCACTCTCTCTTTCTATCTATATCGATACTCTTTCACTTACGATCCCCTTAAGGTAAGGTTTCCTCCAAAAGCGGTGCCATCATGTAGCGACCGTAATACAGCGGTGAATGACGTCATTCTAGTGACGATAGTTGACACCGTAACGTCAAAAAGCGGTGCCGCCATCTGCATGACGGCCGTCTCGACGGTGTCAAATGGTGGTGAAAAATGGCCGTCGAACTCTCGAACATTCCACGTGCCTACGGCCGTCTTTTTGCGGCCATCATATTGCGTTCGTTTAAAGACGGTACCGTTTTTGGAGAAAACCTTACCTTTAGAGGTAAAATTTTCAAAGATCCTTTCCTTCTTTCCTTAACGGACGCCTACGTCATAATAGCTATCTGTATGCTAAATTTCAGCCCGATCCGTCCAGTGGGTTGTGCGTTGATAGATCACTCAGTCAGTCGTCACGCTTTAATTTTTTTATATTTAGGTATAGAAAACTCACCAGGAACAGCTGAAAGTACAAGTTTTACCTGTTATTTTAATTCACAACATACAAAGAACTGATCTTATCACACTTATATAAAATAACAAATATACTCACGTGGGACAATTTCTGAAATTAAAAAGTAATAAAATTAATTTAATTTTTCATGTGCATAAATATGTAGTTGAGTTAGTAATTAATTTTTACTACGTCTAGGTCTGTATTAGACCACAACCTCACTGTGGTCAGTGATGATGTGGCCGTTGATTGTAAGCAGCACACAAAACCTATAAGGGAACTGGTTCTAAAGTGAAGCTGTCGGAACATACCTGGTGGTGCTCGACGACAGATTTTCAAAAGTTAGTTATTATGTAAGTTCTTAATGTAGTACGCTAAAACTTTATAAAGGTTTCTTACCATCATCTGGAAAAAGATTAATAATGTATAGAACATAATTAAATAGCATTGATATTGTATATAATTTACGTAACTTTCATTATATTATACCATTAAATAAATATTACTTACGTTCATATTCTGTAAAAATCATAAGAATTACAGAATCACTTTCTAGAATATGGTTTTTGATTCATTGATATAAAAGAACTAAACTAATGGACGGAAAGATGGGCACTCCATTTGTTTTCCATAATGATTATTATAAGCATTATTATTGTTTTACTTTATTTATGTAGGAAAAGGTTTGCTTCACATAATCCCTTAAAATCAGGTGTCATAAATAGAAAGATATGTCGTGATCAATACAATGAAAGACTTCAGGAAAGTCCGTGATGTAAGTAAAATAGCATCAGATTACCAGAATTAGTTACATAAGCTACTTACCATCAAATTCTAAAAAGGATTATAATATATTTTATTAAAAAAACTACATAGTCAAAAAATCTTATTGCTTTTGATGTGATTTATTGAATTGAATGATTGAAAGATGAAGGAATATTTATTTCAAATTAATATTTCTAGAAGGTCAATTAACGTACAAGTAAACAGTTTAAAAAAAAAATACTTACTCTCAGCTGTAATTATATACAAAATAATTTACTATTAAATAAATCAAGTTTTAAATTATAAATGCAATGAAATTATGAAAATATCTTATTATTTACCGTAATCATCTGAAATAAAAAAATGAACTTTAAAATATTATACGATTAAAATATAGTAATGTAGCTATAATACAGTATGTAAGAATTTTTAAAAATATAATAAAAATATATTTACCAATTTTCAGATCATTTGAACGCCGGGAAGCGACTCAAAATTGACATTAAAAGATTCGATCTGAGCGTTATTTAAAATGTAAATTGATATTGACAAATTATCTTAACGTACGCTGTTAGTTACTTAATAAATAAATAAATAAAATTACTATGTAACTTACGCCACAGTTCATTAGCAGAGGTGGCCTGATCAGGAGAAGGCAGGCTGTAGATATATCCAATCTGGCAAGGGTTCCAGTGATCACATACTTCGCGATCAGGATCCAATTCTGTCACGAACTTGTATGTCTGTGACATAAATAAACATTTTCAGTTTGTTTAAGTAACTTTTTAAAATATCTGCCATTTTCTGTGGCAAAATCGCCATGATTCTGGGAAAGTGTGTAAACATACTAAACATGATACTTTTTGTATCTGTAAATGTAAAAAATTGACGTTTGTAAATGTTTACAATCGCGTTTGCGTTTACAGTACGACCACCTTATTTGTGAAATGGCAGAAAATGGAACTACAAAAATACAATACAATGAGTACATATGAGTGAAATAAAATATTTTTCTTTCTATTTTCTTTCTAACATTTGACTGTCAGTTATCTCATAATTCAGTGTCCATCAGCGCCACCCTCCAATTCATAAATAAGTTGGTGGCATTGTACAAAAATTTTGCTTATTACAGATTAAAGTTCCATGATTCCGCGAGAGGGCGCTGTGCTGTGCCATTCCTAAACTAAACACAAATATCGTAAACGTTAATCTAATAGTAAGCGATTACAAACGTCAACTCCAATTCTTTACATTCGGAGATAAACAAAACAAACTAAATAGCTATTAAAGTGCGGCCGCTGATAGAATGCGTTTCTGACGTAAGTAAGTAAAGGGTTTATCTCGGAAACTGATTATTTGAGGACGTCTTGTTTCTTATTATGTACAAGTAACATTTATAATTTTATTACTAAAACATTATGAATTTCCACTATATTAGTTTAAATTAAATGAAATATTAAATCAAAATCTATCCTATATACAGAGTACAGGACGTCTTGGTAATTAAATAATCCTGAAAATAAAACTGAAAATTTTGTATTTTCCCAAGAAATATGCCCAAGCATAGTTTAGTGAATTTCCGGTCAATATTACCCCCTGTTTCTGATATTTCAGAAACGCATTCTCCCAGCGTTTCACTATAATCGGTCTTACCCTGTCCGGGTAATACCGGTAGTGTACTACTACGTCATCAGTATCCTCTAAAGCGCATTTGCTAATCGTGTAGTTGAGAGATGTGCGCTCGATGGGTGCGCAACCAATCACTGTAGAACCATTGCGGGGTAAATCCGGCCCCTCAACCTTATGCCCTGTAGATAGATAATACATAAATAAATAAATATCCTGGGTCATTGTTCACACACGGTTATCTGATCCCAAACTAAGCTTCTCCTGGTACTAAGCTACCTCCCCACCAATTTTCAGCCAAATCAGTTCAGCCGTTCTTGAGTTATAAATAGTGTAACTAACACGACTTTCTTCTTTTATATATATAGATAATAATAAATAAATAAATATCCTGGGACACTCTTCACACACGTTTATCTGATCCCAAACTAAGCAGAGCTTGTACTATGGACAACCAGTTAACTGATATACTACATATACTACTTTTTTTTTGTAAATACACACTTATATAGATAATTACACACAGACACAGGACAAACAGACATGTTCATGCACACAAAGGTTTGTCCTGGATGGGAATCGAACCCATGACCAGCGGCTTGATAGGTGGTGTCTTAACCAACTGCGACATCTGGCTTGTCTAAGATAATACTTAATTGTCACACAATCCTGGCAAAATACGTATAGGCCTGTGTTTGACCACAATCTCACCGTGGTCAGTAATGATGTGGACGATGGTGATAAAAAGCCTAGAAGGGAACTGGGAACTTGTGTGCAGCCTGGCGGTTCATCGTTCAACGAATGCTCAAGCTCATTGTAGGATTCGAACCCGCGACCTTCGTCTCGGCATTCGACGTCACTAACATTGAGCTATCATACCATATCTTAGTAGGTACCATACTTAAAGTTTCACATTTTATAATATTAGTAGAATTTGTTTTCATAAGTTTAACGCTATATCCGATATACCCGTAAAATATAAAAATTCTCTACTCACGATTGCAGAAAAAGAACTTATTCTCAGCGACGTACAGTTCTTTATCCTCCGCGCTGAGGCAAGAGTCGTACATGACTGGTGTCGGTTCTATATTTTCTTCACACATTATGACTCCGGAGCCATCAGGTTCTCTAGGCGCTCGATTCGCTGGGCAGCGGTACATTAGACCTGAAGATATGATTTCAGTTAGGATATACTATGGCAACATTGGCAACCTTAGACAATGGAGCCGATTCTGTTGTTTATAAAACTAATATAACGTCACCTCTCTTTCATACAAGCCTTATTGAAAAAAGATAGCAACATTTTTTGTGCTGTCCGATTAGTCTATGTCATCGTAATGTATAGGTAAATATTAGAAAGAGATATAGTGAGATTTTTGTTTAGTTTGTAACTAACAGAATGGGGGCCAATACTTATACATATACAGTAGGTATACACTTAGGTAAAATTCATGTAATCCCTCACACACAACAAAAAACTTCCTCCTCAAATTTGAAGGACGCTAATAAATGACGTTTGTAGGTATATGATTTAAGACATGTTACCAATAGGCAATAAGTCGTGAAGAACGAATTTACTAGCTTTGTCTTTTCTATAATTACTTTTACTACATTAAATTGCTTTCACTCAGTGAAATTAACATACTAACCTTTCCTAATAATTAATGGTGGCTTATTTCTAATCTCTGCAACTGTGACCCCTTTCTCTCCGTTCTGTATTGCTGTCATTATTCTTTTATACAATGTAGTACGTCTTTCTTGCTCCGCTATAATATATGGGAGCAGTTCTTCTGATAATACGTCGACTTTTTTCTTCGCTTCTGCGTTCATCTAAACGGAAGTTATACGGTATTATATTATGTATTGTTTGTAGTATCCAACCGAAGATCATTTCTGGCTGAAGCCGAAACCTTAAAAACCCTAAGAAATTCATTTAAAAATCGAACCAGTGACTCCCGAGCGTCGCCACGTCACTCGCTCATTCGTACAAGTTTGTTTAATTTAGGTTGATGTGGCTGAATCCAAAGGTTTCGCTGAAGGTGGCTTTTGACCGAAGCCGCTTCGGTCTTCATTATGTATATGAATATACCAATTACCTCGTTTGTACAAAATTATAAAAAACAATAGTTATCACAGAAGGAGTAGGAGTAAAAATGAAGTAAGAGCAACCTTATTGAATTTAAAACTAAATAATATTTTAAAATCTTACTCGATCAGCGTCTTTGTTGAATCTAATACCAGTGCCATCCTAAAAAAATCAATAACATGTAGGTAGGTACATATTGCGAGAACTATTAAAAATCTTAATTACTAATCTGAGAATTAGATTTCTGCACAAAAAATAAAGGGTAAAGAACCCTTTAGTTTTTACGCCTTTAGAGTTCCGTATTTTTTTTTAATTCAAATATAACACCTTTGTCAGAAGACTTCAAAAAAAGGAAGAGGTTCTCAATTCGATTGTATATTTTTTTGATTATGAACCGATTACAAACATAAAAAAAATATGTTCACGCATAACTTTTTTGATTATGAACCGATTTTAATAGTTCAGTAGAGCCCCAAGGTGGTCCCATAATAATTTTATTGTCTTTTAAGTAGGTTTTACTCTTTTTTTAAAGTCAATTACTTTAGTTAGGTCTACGAATATTTATACTTAGAGTTAAGGCACAGTTAAGGCTAGTTATAGTTAGGTATAGTGTATACTAGTTATGGAGTTATAGGTACTTACAACAGCTTGCCTCCTCACTATGTTGGCGAGATATCTTCCTCTCCTTGAAGCGGGTAGTAGAACACTCCCGACTTGTACGTCGTCTCCAGTCTGTGAGATTTTATTTATAATCATTATTAAAAAGTAAGTTAATATAGTAAAAAAAAAAAGTTAAAGAAAGAAAAATAATAAAAATCTATATTTCCGACTTCGAAGATCAAATTCTAGTTAGGTACTAATAATACGATAGGTGTCTATTTTTTTTTATTATTTAAAAAGTCTTTTACCTTACAATTTTTAATATCTCCAAAAATGAGAAAGTTAAGAATGTTTTAAATCTAATCTAATCCAATCTAAACTAATATAAAGAGGAAAGATTTGATTGTTTGTTTGCATTGAATAGGCTGCGAAACTACTGACTGATTTGAAAAATTCTTTCATTAATGGGAAGCTACATTATTCCCGAAGGTTGTAGGCTACTTTTTATCCCGGGAACGCGAGTGAAACCGCGCGGAACAGCTAGTTCTCAAATAAAGAGAGAGGGACATACAGAGCAGTGACGTCACGGCTCAGAATCGCCATACAAATTACACGCAAAACTTCGTTTTGTACGAAAGAGACTATAAACTTTGAAAGGCTATAAGATTTTTTATTTTGTTAACCAATTCTAATACTTACGGGTGCATATCCACATTTAGCTAAAATTATAATATTACAAAAATAAATAAATAATAATTTTATTTCCATGCTGCGTTCTAGCAGCGTCCAATTTAAACTACGATTAAAACGAACTGCTAGTTAGCTGTTGTAAAAAATATAATTGTTCCGGTGCTAAAAAATAATTGGACCATACCCTATTATTTTATTGTTTCACTAAAGTGCGGCTACCGAGAGAATGCTTTTCTGACACTTGTTATGGGTTAAATGATTAATGGTTTTTCTCGGAAACAAACTTTTAACTTTTTTTTTAATAGACAAGAAGGTGTTAGCCAGAGGTTGCTACGACACCCTATAGCATAGCTTAAGCAGTTTTTCATACTTGAGTGCAGACTGCAAACTAAGCTATGTGAGCTAATGCCGATGCGCTGCTACTCGAGCTAAGCTAAGAACGTAGTGTTTATATCCTCTTTGAGCTAAGCGGGAGCGCCGCCTGCCCCGCACCCCCTTCGCAAGTTCGCACATCCTTTTCCAGTGCTGTCGCGCACTGACTGAGCTTTCGTTTAGTTCATGGTGTGCATGGGACATATATTTAGTTTATCTTAGCTTAGCTAAGCTGGCTTTGTTTAGCTTCGGTATAGCTTAGTTGTCGGTCTGCAACCGGCTTAAAAATAACTTCTTTTGTTTGTGCAACCTCACACTAACCCTCTTTTTTGGCTTCGCCGCAGTCTAGTCGGGTAAAGAGATTCAACTAACGACAGCGACAGTACGACACTATTACATAATATCGCCAGATGAAATAAAATATTTCAAAATGTACTATTTGGAAGGATTATACTTCATTTTTACCCTGTCTGTCTTATTTATGTAAATCTTGATAAATAAATGAATATAATAAGAAATATTTGTTATTTAATATCTTTTATTATAAATAAACTTGTAAAAACCATTTCGATTAATTTAAAACTTTTATTTATTTGGTAGCATCACATATTTTGTATCTGACATCATTATTAATGGCGGAAAAGCGGCAATTGTCGTCGTCATTTATTGAGTTTTTTGTTAATTTCAATGTTTTTATTACAAAATGGATCGAATACTTAATCCTAGAATAGAGAAACAAACGATATATGAAATATATCGAGCATGTCGGCTCTGCGGCGCTGGGGCTGGCTACAAAATGCCGATAATCCAAAATGTTGTTGATCTGGAAGGTTCAGAAGTGGAATTGAAGCAGAAAATACGAGAATGCGTGCAAGTTGAGGTAATTAAATGCATTATTAACACATAATCTACCTTCATTAGCCATATATTCGCTATTCTTCACATGAAAATCTCATTTTTTAACCTACTTTCACATCTCTGTAAACCATTGTTGTCAAACAAATAATTCGCTTGGCTTCTGTGAATAGAAATAATTTAATAATATTATTACTATTTTTAGAATTACATTAGATGCTTCAAGTCATCCTTAAAATTCGTAGTCGTTGAATTTATGCTAAGTAATATGAAATGGTTTTATCTAAAAGTTAGGTTATGTAGGACAGTGGTCCAGCCAGTGTATGGGACACTGGTTTTATGGCTAGACTCTCATAAATGGGTCAGAGAGTAGCCCTAAAAGGTGAGATGTTAGTTTAGTTGAGGTATACCATACCCAAAGAGCCCTTAAGACCAGCCAAGAATTTAAAAACTATTTTTGAGACTGGTGACTTAAGCTAAAGGGATAATTTAAAATCAAAAGATCTTTGGCTGAGATCTATGGAGCATACTTAGACGTTCAGACTTTACTGTACAGTGGGTATTTAAAATGCAATCTTCGAATATCTCTGAGTGTGTGCTAAGCAAAGTCTAAGTGCACTTAACAATGACTTACCAAAAACTTGGCTACAATTTAAAACTAATATTTAGTTTATTACGTAGGTTTATATCCTAAGTAAAGTCTGAGCAAAGTTTTAGCACACTCTATAGATCTCAACCTTGATAGTCCAATTGATGGTAAGCGGTCACCCCTGCTTATGAATAGTTGAAATACTTTAGTCTTTAAGTAGTCAAGTTTATTAAAACAAAGTAGTACACTTAACATAATTGCTAGCTCATCCCTGCAAAGGCAAGCTTCCAAACTGATACTAGCATTATAGTGTTTTGAAAGCATATCTATACTAATAATAAGGCTGTTTGTTTGAACATGCAAATCGCTGGATCTACCAGTTGGATTAAAAAAAAATCATTCCCAGAAGCTACACTCCCCGAAGGTTATATATAAGGCTACTTTTTATCCCGGTAACAAGGGTGAAACTGCAGGGAATAGCTAGTATTTGTTATAAGGCTACTTTTTATCCTGGTAACAAGGGTGAAACTGCAGGGAATAGCCAGTATTTGAATATTTCTACCATTCTATTTCTAGGTAACCCAAGATGATAAGATGCCTCCATTAATCTGTGAACTGTGCGTGGACAAAGTGAATGACTTCTATGAGTTCCTAGAGTTGTGCCGGCAGACCAACAAACGGACGAGGATGAGGTTAGGCCTGCCGATGCAGACAATGTCTAAGGGATCTGTAAGTTGTATTAACATTTTGTTTTTCTAGAAATACAAATAGCGACCCCTGTCTGCTACATGGTTTACACAACGATGATTAGATGGCGCCACATAATCTACATACATCCTACATTGCATTGGAGGAGTTTATTTGTGCATTAGCATATATAACATAGTCCAATCCAACATGTACAGTGGGACTGCGGTCCCCCGGATGGCGCGACGAGGGTTCGAATCCAAACATTGTGAGAAAACCATAGCACGGAGGTAGGGTACTTTGTAATACCTGTCTGGCTGGCTACCACCCTCAAGTAGAAAATTTGTCGCCAAGCACCTACCGGTGTGTTCCGGCAATTGCACTTGAGATCCAGTTGCCTTCTCGGTATTGTATTGCAAATGGCGATAGGCGACGGTAACCACTTACCATCAGTGGACCGCCTGCCTGCTTGTCAACCTTCTGACATAAAAAAAATATATATATTCACTACACATATTGCAAAGTCATATGGTTAATTTTCTCTTAATACTTTCACATCATTTTTCAGTCATCAACAGACTCTGGGGACTGCATACTAGGCATGACAGAGCCCGTGTACATCAATGAAGACTCAGACGGTGAGCCTCTCGCAAGACACAAGGTTAAGACCTCCAAAAACACCAAGAAGAAGGAGTCTGAAGTTAGAATAAAGGTAATCCATCCATTGTTAAACCAGTGGTAATAAGTGATTTTAAACTTTGTTAATTTGTTTTTTGAGCCCATTGATTTCATATATGTATCGCACAATATAGTTTGTAAAACTTTATTTTTTCTAATTTACCCCCCTTATTTACGTAACACGTCCATGTTTGGGTCACCGACTTACATATGTGTAACAAGTTTCAACTCAATCCACTCCAGTATTTTTGGACAGACAGACAGATGCACGAGTGATCCTATAAGGATTCTGTTTTTTTCTTTTGTACAAATTCCACTTTATCTGTAATCAGACAGAAGTCCGAGATACCAGGTCCTCAGCAGCTCGACCGAGCAGGCACAAGCGAGACAGCCCGCCCCGAGTCACCAGGACTAGTCGTGGTAGTGGACATTCAGATAATGTCGCTCTAAGTCGATTGAAAGTAAGTATAGGCCGCCTGGCCGGCTACCACCCTCAAGTTGAAAATCTGTCGCCAAGCACCTTTCGGTGTGTTCCGACAGCTGCACTTGAGAGCCAGTTCCCTTCTAGGCTTTGTGTGTGCACCACCATCGGCCACATCATCACTGACCACAGTGAGATTGTGGTCAAACACAGGCCTATACATAGTAAAAAATAAATAAATGTGTTATGGTTGTGATGTCATTACTATGGGTTCCTAATTGAAGTCTCCTAGTGTAGAAGTGCCTATATTTTTTTTATATCATCAGGTTGATACGTAGGCAGGCGGTCCATCTGATGGTAAGTGGTTACCGTCGCTTATCGTCACTTGCAATAACAGAGGTATTTCCAATGTGTTGCCGACCTGTAACAATACCGAGAAGGACACTGTTACTCTTTTACGGATTTTGTTAAAACTTAGCACATACATTGATCCTGGAATAAAATAAGATACTTGAATCCCAAAAAAATATAAAATCCCTCAGGAACGCGGGTGAAACCGCGGGGCGGAAGCTAGTGTTATAACGACCAAATACTAAATATTAGTATTTTCTTTACAGGGTAATGACTTGAAGGTGTCTCCCAAGTCCATATTGAAGAAGGAGAAAGACTTTAAAATCAAGGTAACTGTAGTCCTAATATACAGTTCTATATGTAGTATTACCTGCAGCGCTTGGTAAAGTGTGAAGGAGGAGAAAACATGAGATCCCTAAGAAAGACGGGTGAAACCGTGGGGTGGAAGCTAGTTAATTAGCTAGGTCAATTCATACATAACTTTTTTCTGTTACGTATAGGCCTGTGTTTGACCACAATCTCACCGTGGTCAGTGATGATGTGGCCTAGAAGACACCGGCTTGCTTGGTGACAGATATTCAACTTGTGTGTGGTAGCCAGGCTAGCAAGGGGGTACTACAAAGTACCCTATCACCGTGCTATGGTTTCCTCGCGATGTTTTCCTTCACTGAAAGCTATCAATGTAGGATTCTAACTGAAGACCTTCGTATCACTTATCATGTTCTAATAATATTTTCAGAATGAAAAAGATTCATCGTTAGTTTCATCTCGTTTGAAGAGAATGCGCGATAAGGACTCTTCGAAGCCGGAAGTACCTATTAAAAAAGTCAAGTATGTGTTTTTAACCGACTTCAAAAAAGAAGGTTCTCAATTACTCTGCCATAAATAATGTAAATCGATTTTAAAAAGTATTTTTTTATTCGAAAGAGTACTCCTGAGGTTGTCCCATTGCCACCAAGACTCAGTATCTGTTGATGGAAATGAAAAAAAAATAACAAAATGTAAACTGCTTTCAAAAATACAAAAAAGTATATACAGTAGGCCGAAAGGGCATTGAACATTAAACATATCATGAAAAAAAAATGTAGAGTGAAAAACAATACAAAAAAATAGGCCTGATAGTAGAATTCAATTTCAAACTCATCCTGTACATATAGATTTCTATTGTCCACAGAATAGCAATCAAGAACACAGTGTCATCTAAGTCGTCCCCGAAGGTGTCGCCTAAGTCCCGCGCGGGTCGTTCTCGCCGCCCCTCGCCGCCCCCTCCCGCCGGCAACTACCCCTGCTCGGTGTGCGCCCAGCTCTGCTCCACTCCTCAGGGGATCGCCAAACACATGCGGTCGCATGCTGTCACTTACACTAACCACAAGTTAGTATGCTAACTATTCAGGTGGCCGTGGTAGACCAATTTCTAAAGTATAGGGAATAGCGAAAAATGCTGAAAGGAGTGTCGAGATCGATTTTGATAAAAAACTAAAACTGTATACTTGGATAGCTCAGTGGTAGTGACCTCGAATGCCGTGACGAAGGTCACGGGTTGGAATCCTACAATGAGTTTGAGCTGGTGTGAAGGAAAACTTGAGGAAACTATAGCACAGGAATATTTTGTAGTACTGGCTGGATACCTCATGTCAAAAATCTATCGCCAAGCATCTACCGGTGTGTTCCGACAGCAGCACTTGAGAGCCAGTTCTAGGCTTTGTCATTCAAAATCAAAATCAAAAATCATTTATTCAGTTTAGGCCCTAATAAGGCACTTATGAATGTCAAAAGTTACGGTTTTACAATAGACTCTACTACCGGTTCGGAATACACTTGAACTGAGAAGACTCCGGCAAGAAACTCAGCAAGGCTTCTTTTTTTGGTGGATCTTTTTTTTTTTAATTTATGTAATTACAGTTTTAAATATACATAAACTTCATACAATTATCACTTGTGGAGGGGGCTGCAAGTGCAGAGGGAAGCTACTACAACCATGTATTCTTGTCTTCTATGTAATGAGCCACCTTATAATAGGTTTCCACACATTCACGTTTTTTTTATATCCTGGAACAGAAATTGATCGTTTCTCAAATATTCTCCGTCTGTATCGTGAGAACCATAACACTACGTTGAAAACATCAAGTTTATAGTATGTATTACCAATGTTCCAGGTTGGCATGCAACGCGTGTGGTATGTGGTTCAATTCTACTGATGAAGTGGCCTCCCATCACCGCAGACATAGACAGAAGACTAACCCCTACACCTGTCCGAGATGCAATAAACACTACAAACTACTAAACACCTTCGACGAGTGAGTTATTATAAATATTATTACCCTATCTATCTTTGACAAGCCAGTTGGCGCAGTTGGTCAAGGGTTCGATTCCCATCCAAGACATTTGTGTGCATGAACATGTCTGTTTGTCCTGTGTCTGGGTGTATTTATCTATATATGTATGTATTTACAAAAAGAAAGTAGTATATGTTGTATATCAGTTATCTGGTTGTCCATAGTACAAGCTCTGCTTAGTTTGGGATCAGATAACTGTGTGTGTAAAAAAATAATCTGTATCTATCTATATGTACTAATAATAAAGCTGAAGAGTTTGTTTGAACGCGCTAATCTCCGGAGTTACTGGTCCGATTTGAATTTCTTTCTCTAATAGGCGACATTATCCCCGAAGGTTATAGGCTACTTTTTATCCCGGAAACGTGAGTGAAGCGGGGAACAGCTAGTCTTAAATAAATATAAATATCCTGGGACATTGTTCACACACGGTTATCTGATCCCAAACTAAGCAGAGCTTGTACTATGGACAACCAGATAACTGATACTGATATCCTACTTAAATGCGAAAGTTTGTCAGTTTGGATTTATGGATGAATGTTTGTTACTCTTTCACCTAAAAATTACTGAACGGATTTGTATAAAACAAAGGTTATCCCCCCCCCCCCTCCCACAAAAGTGATTCCGTCCAGTGGTTTGAGCTGTGTGTTGATAGGACACTCAGTCAGTTACGTTTTATATATTTTGTACTAGCCTCTTTCTAAATATAGGGTATATTTCGAACTTCCCAAAATTTCCGTTAAGGTTGGAGCAGCCATCAGAGGCTACCAGCTTTAGTCCTTTCAAAAAAAAAAACTAATATAACTGATATACATTGTAGACACTTCAACAAAAACCAATGCGTGCCGTCTGCAGAGGTTCCCGACATCAAATGTGAGGTGTGCTGGCGACTCTACCCCACTAACAAACTGTATGAAGAACACAAGTGCGGTGGGGAGGACGCCAGACGTGGTGGTGAGATTATTATGTCTATTTGTGGTCTACAGCTGGGCGATTGTCTATCCATCTCTTAATCGGATTCCGATAACAATGGCTCTCGTAATCATTTTTTATTTTTGGCATTGGTGCCGATTCTGTTGTTTACGAACTAAATAAATTTAATCTCAATATATCTCTTTCTAATAGTAAATATAAGAAAGGGATGCAAGATATATTAGTCCTGTCAGTTTAGTCCGGTCACATATTTGAACGTGAATTTAAGCGCGATCTTTATTGGTCACGACTATTTACCCGTACATTACGACGGCATGGATTAAACTGACAGCATTAAAAATGTTCTATCTTTTATCATTAAGGTTGACATGAAAGAGAGGTGACTTGTCTAATATTAGTTAAGTTCGTAAACAACAGAATCGACACCACTGTCTATCTTTTTTGATTCCGATGACTAATTTCAAATGATTAATTATTATGAGAAGTAATTACCATCGCAGTTTAGTTGTTGTTCACCTAAGATAGACAATACCAACATTATAAGATGATTACGAGAGCCATCATAATCGGAATCAAGTTACACAATCGCCCTGCTGGTTATTTAAAGATTTTATAAAACCTTACCCAGTGTCTCAGATATCCAGGTATATATAAATATCTGTCTAATTTAGAGAGGGTTCCATTAACCAGTGTGCCGGCGCTGTCAAATAAAATGAAAATCTAGGAAAGTCGTGAAAAGCAACTCTTGTCCTTATTGACTATAAAAACGTTATTATTATAATTCTTATATTTTCCTGTCAAGGTTGAAATTTAAATAACATTTAAAAATAATAAAAACGTAACGGAAACTACTTGTTATATACAAAAGCCATATGCCAACAAAATTGTTGGACCAAATACGGACAGCGATGACAGACTAAGAGAATAGATTTCAGTTATTTAGGTGCAATAATTTAGTAACACACAAAAAAATTATCTCAGTAAAACAGGTGAAAAATACTCTCTGTCTCAGGTATAGTATGACACAACTTAGATGAAGCATCGGCAAAATTCGTGAAATCGATCGTTACCGAAAAGAGTGCGCCTACAACATTACTCATGTGTTAAAAAATGATCGGCGAAAATGATCTTGTTGAACGTTGAATGGCGCGATAATGAATGATTTTTATTAGTTGTGTAAATCGGAAGTGAAGTGTACGAAAACGATTTGCCGATGCTACATCTAAGTTGTGTTATACTAGAGGTAATTATAACGATAAAAATGGAAAGAAGTAATCCCAGTGCTAAAGTCGTAAGTGTCGGGATCTAAGCATGTGTTCCAGCTATGGAGGTTTCTCACTTATCCGAAATTCAAATTTTATCACGTTTTTTGCAAATTCCAGCTCAGTTATATATATAGGTCGTAAGTTATCAACATGTTATTTGCGACAAGAATGGTAGTATATTTACTGATTAATAACAAAAGAAATCATCAACATATTCCTCCAAGGTATATTACTGACATATACGACTATTTCATGAAAATGTTACTAATATACTTCCGCTGCAACCGACGCCAACACCTTAACCAAGTTTTACTGTTTATTTGCAGGTAAATGCAACAAATGCAGCCGCAGCTACACTCTCATGAAGAATCTTAAGAAGCACGAGAGCACTTGCAGGGCGAGGAAGAGAGGTACTTTTATATATCTATTAATCTTTTAGAATAGATCATCTAAATGACCTCCAAATTAGACCAACCAATTGGGCGTCGGCCATCTGACAGCGGAGGTCACTGATAGCTGGCTAGTTAACTTTGTTTGTCCACATGACATTTTCAAAATAAGTTCCCAGAAACAAAAGCATTTAAATGCCGTCACACGGTTGTCCACTATAAAGGGAAATCTATTAAAGCTCCTAATATGGTGGCGACGCCCAAGAGGCAGCTTGGCGGAGACTGACTTCCCTCGAGGCGACTGACTCCCTAACATTTCTTTTTTTTTTAATAATATTTTCTCCAGGTGAGGTGAAGGTGGACCCAGAGTTGCTGAGAGTTTTGAAGCCTCTACAAGTGCGAGTGGCGCGCTGCGATCCGCTACTCTCTAACGTCAAACGAGAGCATGTCGACGTTTCTACAGTCGATCATGTGAGTACTATACCCAGTATAGGCTAGTTAAAAGTGTCAAAAATGAATGACCAAACACTAACCAATGCATAAAACATCTAAAAACACGTGGAAACATCAAATATTTTGTACATGCAATGTTTTTTACGATTTTAATTACCAGTAGAACCAATAAGAGTAGATCATTTGATGCTGTGAAACTATGATATCATAGTGTAGTATTTCATACAAAATTCCATATAAGCTATCGTTATGACATTTATCAAAAATTACGCAAGGTGATAGGGTACTTACTGCACGGTGGTAGGGTACTTACTGCACGGTGGTAGGGTACTTACTGCACGGTGGTAGGGTACTTACTGCACGGTGGTAGGGTACTTTGTAATAGCTGTCTGGCTGGCTACCACCCGCAAGTTGAAAATTTGTCGCCAAGCACCTACCGGTGTGTTCCGGCTATTGCACTTGAGAGCCAGTTGCCTTCTCGGCATTGTAACAGGTCGGCAACACATTGGCAATACCTCACCATCAGGTGGACACACCTGCTTGTACCTTAAGTAAAAAAAATACTAAGTTATAAATGTAATTCGTTACAGGAATACGGCCTCGACAGAAACTGTATCTACCCATACATATCGTACGGCAGTTTCCGTATCAAATCAGAATTCTCTATCAACCAGTGCGACGGAATGGTTAATATTGAAGAAGGCGTTAAGGAGGAGTTCTGCTCAGCATCCTTCGTCCACTGGGACTCTGAAGACGAATCCGATAGCGATACAGAGATAAGTGCCGTTGAATTACCTAAAAAATCCATAGAATCACTGTCTACGTTAACGTTAAAAACTATCTTCTCCCAAAAGTTCCTCGGTAAGGTTCCCAGGAGACGTAGAAGAGTTAAAACTGAGAAGTTCGATACAAATACTGATTTGTATGGCGATATCAGTAAAAGTATCGATAGTATTATCGATAATTTGGGCAAAGATGATGATGAAGTGGTATGCAATGATGCAGGTGAGACTAAAGATCTAAGCATCGATTTTGATAACTTGTTGAGGGAGGATAAAGATGTGGGTGGAAAAGAGACTGATGTAGAAGATTCAAGTAAAAATGATGTCAGTGCAGTCAGCTTTGATGATTTGCTTAAAGATGATCAAAACAAGGAAAACCAGGATGGTGAAATGGTCAAAGGTGACGAGAAAGTGACAGAAGCTAATGATGCTAATGTAGATGTCGCTAGTGCAGTGAGTTTTGATGATTTGCTTAAAAATTATGATCAAGGCAGTAAAAATAAGGAAAACCAGGATGAAGAAATGGTGAAAGGTGATAAGAAAGAGACTGAAGCTAATGAAAAATTGATCAATGGTGACGAAAAAGAGACTGAAGTCAATGATGCGAGTAGAAATGACGCTAATGCAGTCAGTTGTGATGATTTGCTCAAAAAAGATGATCAAATCAAAGATTCTAATGAAGAGCAGGAACATTCTGCTCTTTTATTAGCTGAAAAAGTTAATAATGATGTAGAAATGCCTGAAATTGACACTAATAAGGTTAATGATGAGAGAATGGAGACAGATGATACTCCAATTAATGATAATAAAGTAGAATTATCAAATCACGATGGTGAAAAGAGAGAAAATTCTGTAGATGATGAAACAAGTAGAGAAGTAGTTACAAATAATGATATTTCTAATGAACAAACCAATATAATTAATGATAAGGTAATATCAGACGATATAAGCAAAGAAAGTAAAGAAACGAAAGTTAATGAAACAGATGTAGTTGATAGGGATGAGCCTGAAAATTTTGAAACGAGAGAAACTGATGGAGATTTAAGTAAAATGGATATTTCTGAAAATAATATTAGCTTAGAGAATACAGACAACGAAGTTCCAATTAATGATGCACCTCTTAAGGATATTAATAAGGAAACTTGTCAAAATAATGAAACAACAGATGTTATTAATGAAGAAGAAACACAAGTACAAACAAAAGACTCAAATGATTGTCCTAGTATAGTGAATGGTGATGCAGATCCTAAATCAGATGAATTAAACGATTTAGATGATGTTAACGACACGGAAATGGATGATACGAAGCTAATGGAAGCCCTAGACGCTCAGATTGGCGAGAGCAATGATAAATCTCAAAATAATGAAGACCTAAACAATGATTGTAATGAAAAAACAGTGAACAATGAAAGAAATGAATGTAAAAATAGTGACATTAAAATTAATGAATCTGAATTTAATCATGTCGATAAAATCGATTCAACAGTACATGCGGAAGAAAACGCGATTGTAAAAGATAAATATAGTAAAGATATTAATGAAAAAACTGATATTGAGTCTTATAATGATGATGGGGCAGTAGTTAATGATAAAAGTGAAGCAGAAACAAATGATAGTGTTGTCACAAGTAACAATGATAATGATAAAGTTGTAGAAAATGATGTGAAGTTAAGTGATAAGATTACACTGGACGACCTTATATCTACGAGACAGAATCCCGATATGAAATCATTAGATTTAGACAATATATCTGATGACGATTTTAATTTCGATATGTAGTTTATAGTATGCCTTATTTGTTGGGGCATAAGACAAAATTTCAATAAGCAATAATTTTAAGATTTTTATTTGATCACAAAAGTGCTTTAGCAAGTTAATTTCTCTAGATTACAGACAGCCGATCTGCTTTATTTTATCTGAATCGGTTAGCTCGTTTAGCTGTATTTATATTAAATGCAGACATACTCGTTTTTTTAATTTGTTTTTTTAATCAGTAATTTAGTGACTAAAATAGCTATGAAACGGAAGCCAATTAAAAGCCTTATCAGTGGAACCAGTTGCCTTTACACAAAGTTAGCTGCCTAATTTTCCTACTGCATAACCAGCCAAAATGGGCTTCCCCGCAAGACATGATATATGGATGCCCCATTGAAGTTTTGAATCTAAAGTAATCCCTAAGAATATTGTTGACTCAACAAGACCTAGAGACTTTTTTTACATTGGGTAGTGCAAATTTAATACATTTAGTTTTCTTAGCATTTAAAACTAGATTATTTACAGTAAACCAGTTTAACACCCGGTCTAATGAACCATTTACATCGTCAAAATTGGATTTATGTCTATCCATATTTAAAATCAGTGAGGTATCATCAGCAAACAGTACAATTCCACAAGTATTTTTAACATAATAGGGAAGGTGATTTATATAGATTAAAAATAGAAAAGGACTTAAAATAGATCCTTGCGGCATACCCATATGCACAGGAGAACCAGATGATTTAACTCTATTAACATCAACACTTTGAGTTCTATTCCCAAGATACGACATCATCAGATCATGTGCTGCACCCTTAATTCCATAATAATCCAGTTTACTTATGAGTGTCCGGTGATCAACGCAATCAAAAGCTTTAGATAAATCACAGAAGACTCCAATAACATACTGTGATTTTTCCCAAGCGTTAAAAATATTGTAGGATCACTATTATAAGTCTATTTTCTGCTTACCTAATCTAAATTTAAACAAAGTGATCCTATAAGGGTTCCGTTTTTTCCTTTTGAGGTACGGAACCCTAAAAACGAGACTGACTGACTGACTGATCTATCAACGCACAGCCCAAACCTCTGGACGGATCGGGCTGAAATTTGGCATACAGATAGCTTATGATGTAGGTATCCACTAAGAAAGGATTTTGAAAATTCAACCCCTAAGGAGGTGAAATAGGGGAATGCGGGGCTGAAAGCTAGTCAGATATAATACGCGCAAAAAATATTATAACGTATAAATTTTTTGCTTAAATTTTGTCTTATGTTTCAGAATATAAATCACTAGAAGTTGTTTTTGTTGTTTCATTATGTTCTTATTGTGGTATTATTTTTGAAATCTATTATACAGGTTGTTTAAAAATGTATTTGTTGGTTGGTGCTGGTTCTGTTTTAAAACTATTTTTATTTCTTGATGTATTCGATCTTTATGTCATGGCCACTTGAATACATGGCCAAGGTGAATATTCCAAAAGTCAAATTATATCACGATTTTTGAAACGTTATAAAATTTGAATTTTGCGGTCTTTTTGGAACATCCCCCTTCTTATGTATGCTGTTGCACTCGCTGCTAATGTAAACATAACTATGAGATATAAATTGCTAACTATGGCAATAGTTAAGTATTTTTATTTATTTATTTTATATCTCTTTCTAACAAACATAAAGATATAAGAAACTTAGGTCGATGTTCACTGACATGAAAACGGTGCGATAAATAATAATCGGGCGTTTACGATGACATTTTCGTACGAAAATTTGGTAAAAGCCCGATTATAATTTATAGGACCGTTTTCTATTCGGTGAACATCGACCTTAGTCGTGTCAAATTAGTTTAATTGCTCGTTTTAATGTAATTTTCGTCGTCACGACTATTTATCTTTATATAACAATGGAGGACACTAATTTGACAGCTTTAAATATGTTCTATCCTTTTTCAATGATGTTTGTTAGAAAGAGATATTTAATTAAAATTAGTAAGTTTATATAGTTTGTAAAAAAAACAGAATCACGTCCCTGACACATTCAAGAATAATAGATGCTTTGAGTATACTTTTTTTTTGTTAAATTACAGAAATGATAACCTGTATGCTATTTATGCCCATACGGCAGAAAAATGGTTCATATTGTTTATAACTGTAAATAATATAATTAACTAACAGATAATATACTATAGGAGCGATTTGTGCATGTGTGCTTAAAAACGGCAGTTAAGGGCGCCCTTCCAATGATGCGGTCACGAGTTGAGATACTTTCAACGATATGAATATAACTTTAGAAGATTCCGGCAAAAAACTCGGCAAAGCTTATTTTTTTATATTTCAATGAAAAAGATAAGGTCGTGTAGGTCACGAACGCTTCAGAGGAATAGCGTCCTTATGAATTACCACACTTGTAAAAAGTTGAAATCCGTGATGGTGGCCCTGCCAGGAAGTGCTACAAGAAATGTAGGGCATACATACAACATATTCCTCCAAGGTATATTACTGACATATACGACTATTTCATGAAAATGTTACTAATATACCTTGGATGAATATGTTGATGATTTCTTTTGTTATTAATCAGTAAATATACTACCATTCTTGTCGCAAATAACATGTTGATAATTTACGACCTATAACTGAGCTGCAATTTGCAAAAAACGTGATAAAATTTGAATTTCGCGCTCCAACCGAAGGCCTTAAGGCGAAATCTTAGGTCTTTTTGTATGTCTATGACCTATTTTATTAACTTGAATCTATCTTTTTACCCGATAAAATGTGTTATACTATTTACTTTGTAGCTTGATGCACCCGACATTGCAATAAGATTTGAATCATATTAAATGGATTAGCATTATTGCAAAAATATAAGGCTCATTTTTATGTCTCTCTGGCTACTGTCATCTGTACCAAGATACAACGTAAATGGTGTATTAATGATACCATCATTTTAATCATGATGAACAAAAGGTTTTTTTTTAATTCATAAATAATTATTTTGTCTTTGTCACAACAACTGTGCTAGAGCGAGACGTATAGTGATTAAGTGTAATTTTAAGTTACAAATTTATAATGTAAAAGGCAGATATTTGGTTATTCAAGTGATATAGATAAGTTTATTGTAAATATTTTATTTCAGATTATAATGTTTTGTAAAGTAATTTTGTTTGATTTATTACTAATTATTGCCTATTTTGTTTTAATATTCAAACAGTGATTCAAACTATTGGTGTTGAAAGTTAGGGTCACAGCACATGAACTCGGAACGGGATCGTCACCGTATATGTATGTAATGTATCCCTTTTCCAGTTGATGTGTGTGCTGTGACCTTAAATATAAATGTGAAAGTTTGAATTAGTCTATGGTTTTGTATTACATATTATTTCTATTCAATGATGTATATAATATTCAATTATTATTATTATTTATTTATGTACAAACAGAAAAGTAAAGAGAAAAGACAAAACAGATACAAAGGCACAAAGGGACTGCTTATCAATGATGTATTCACAAACTAAGTAGAGATACTACGTATGATGTATTTATTAAACAATACATCTCAGTTTGCTACCTTGATGACTGCATTCCGAATCACGCTAATATTGATGTAAGCGTGCTAAAACGCGTACTGATTTGCCGAGTTAGCGTGACAATAATGCTTCGGGAATCGTCATTATTAGCGCCAAATATAATAATTGCGATTCGACGACCATGGGCCAAAGCGTGCTAACATCGATATAAGGTGTGGCACTTCCTGGCAGGGCCACCATCACGGATCTGAATTCCAAGTCTGTCGCTATTTTGTCCCTAATTTGTCAAATTTTGTCCTCGAATATCAGATTTTGTCGCGTCCTGGTTCAAAAGTTATAAGGGTTTTAAGGTGGCAGGGCCACCTCGTATCTCAAGAACTAGAGCACCTAGCGAAGATCTGTTTGCTTCCAGAATACCACCTTAAAACCCTTATAACTTTTGAACCAGGGTGTGACAAAATCTGGGATTCGGGGACAAAATTTGACAAATTAGGGACAAAATAGCGACAGACTTGGATTTCAGATCCGTGATGGTGGCCCTGCTAGGAAGTGCCACACCGATATAAGCGTGATTTGGAATGCAGCCTAAGCTTGCATGTGATTTGACAAATTATGCTAGAGAGAGACCAATCAATAATCGACTAATTCTTGTAACTAAGAGAATCGGAATAAAATTATACTATCATATCTGTAAGTTAATTTAATAAAATATGCATATTAGAATAAGTGCTTTCTGCTGACGAACTTTCCATTGCATGAATACCTTTTCTTACTTGAACAACTAATGTTTGCATTATGTCTTCTATGTCCCACCTTCTCCCCTCACTCCATTGACGCAAACTATTTAAAATGTCATTCCATTCTAACTTATTAGCCTCATTATTTTGAAGTTTAGCGTCTAAATTATCAATGAGAACTAGAAACGCTACAGTTTTGTTAACACGTTCGTCTATCGGCCCATTTACTACAATAGGCTTATTCTTATGAGCAATTGTATTCTTAACAATCAACAAGCCTGATCTTAATAAATCAGGTGGTAATCTTTCAACGTAATCTATCAATTTGAGGTAACGTTTTTCCGTCGCCGGATTCATAAAGCCGCCATACTCAGAATTTTTCAATACCTCTGTCAATGCATCGCATGCCTGTTTCATTTTTTCATCTGTATTATGAAGCAGATTCGATATAACATCGACTAAAAATCGGCTAAAACCATCAGTTGAACGACAAAATCCAAATTTCTTGCACGCGTATTGTAATTCGGCTTCAGTTTCTTTTTTAACTTCTTTTTGCAAGTCGTTAGTAGCTGTTATACCATTTCTCAATGCACCCTTTTTATTAACTTCGCCCAATAAGTGATTAGCTAATCTCGTTAGAATTCTATTTGAAGTATCAATTGTATCTAAAATAACTTTCTGCGCTCCGAGTTTAGTTTTGATTTTTAGTTTTTGTGTTGTATTTGAAAATTCTTTAAATTTTTCTTCATAGTTATCTAATAGAGAATTTATTTTACTCCGCAAATGACGATCCGAAATTTTACCTTTGACTGAATCAATAACTTTCAAATTTCGTGCGTATACGTTTTCAATGAAACTCCTAACCAAATTATCGTTTTTAATTTTACGTTCTCTGCCATATAGTGCTTTCAATGTATGGTCTTCGACATATTTCGTCGCCATTTTTGATTGTTTCGTATATTTAGCATGATTGCTAACAATTGATTCAGGTCTATTAGTATCCTTTGATATTCTACTCATTACATGACTTTCTGATGCCGCATCTCTTATCCTATATTCTTTTGCTGGTGTTATACTTGGGTGGTCTTCTCCTTTATTTTTCAGACGTTTTTTCCTGTTTCCTCTTATTTGTTCAGGATCAGCGAAACTATTGAATTTACTAAGAGCATCAAAGTCTTCAGCGTAAGGTTGTATTTGATATTTGTAGCTCCAATTGGGGCCTAAATCGATCATGCCGTCAAACTGAACGTTGATACCACAGATGATTAGTGGAAGATCTGTAATAGATACTTATGTATGAGTTGACAAGCAAGCTGAAATCAAGCTGGCTTATGGACCTCCTAAGTATTAATGCGTACGGTCTCGCCTTTAAGATAGTAAAATTTTGCAAAGATATTTATTTTATTAGCTTTTCGATGTAAGAAAACATCATCAGGGAACCTGCAAGCTTGATAAGTGGTGTTAACACTCGTTGTTGCGGGAAGCTCAAGCGCAAGCAATGGGGACGGACATTAAATTCTTATAAGATCAACGATTTATCTCTTTTTTACTGTAGGTATGAGATGATAAGGCTGAAAGTGGCAAGCATAGTAATGCCTAGAAGGGAACAACTAGAGGTCTACTAGACGGTTGTTGTCCTTCTGAATCTTGGACTGGATAATTTAATCGGAAAATGCTTTCTAGTTTACACCAGCTCATTTTAATTTCTCTTCTTTTGAAGAAATATTGTATTTGTTATAGACTTTTAAAGTTATACATTTAAGTTACTTACGTAGCATCAAAGTTATGGTTATAATATAAAACATGGCACAATTCTTATCGGAACACGTTGGAAAATATAAACTATTATACGACTCCTTTTTTTATTGCATGATAAAAAATTTAAATAAATAAATGTAAAATCAACTCTGAAGTTGCGCCATGCTCTCAATAAAATTAGTCATATAAGATATATAAAAATAATAATGGAACTGTATATATCGACTGATAACAGTGACCAAATACAGAATGCTTTAGGTGAATCCTAGCTTTGAGGAAATTAAGCTACTACGATACTGTGGAGACTATCTTAAGCTTTTTGTAAAAGTAGAAGCCACCAATGTGTTGTCGAAGAGCTCATTTCATGATTATTTGACGAACTCCAAGGGTGTGGTGTTCCGTCGCTTTCGCACTGTGCTGTGACCTAGTGTTTGATTTTATAGTATAAAAAATTGTTTAATCGTAAGATAAGATATTAAAAAAAGATAATATAACTATGGACCAACGTATCCTGTTTATTAGTCTAGCACTGAGGAAGAAATATTATGGGGAGTCCATTCCATATTCTATTCCATTCTGTCTGCCTGCAGTAAGGAGTTTTATCCATTGAGGATTACTATGGGATTATTGTACAGAGGAGAAACCGGTTAAAAATCGACCTGTCAGCAGCACTCACTCACTTCCATACTTCTTCCATATGAAATTGTACGAACAAACTAATGAGTTTATCCATGAAGCGACATTGTGACTAATGATTCATGGATAAGCTTTGATAGACTTTAATATATTTGGGAGACTGCTTTGGTATTACCATGTGATTCCTATTTTAATATAAAAAAAATATTAATATTTTCAAATAGATTTTTGTTAGTTTTATAAGGTCCTAAGCGTAACATATCGTGTAGAATACACCTGAATACACATTTATTTTATACACTGACCATAGACGATAGGGTACGACCACTGTAACGGTTTATTATTCTAAACTACAGAATGACAACTTACACCAACAAAAATGTGAAATGTATCGTTTATAGACGATATATTTAGCGTAAGATATTTTTGATTGCTTTTTTTCATGTAAACAATCGACTAATATGACAAATCCAGATAACCTCATCACTGTCAATGATGGCGCATCTCTATAATTTTGTTTGTTATCTGTGGTTAGTTTAACATGCGTAAATTATTTTGCATGTGATTTTTTGTCGAATTTGTGTGTGGAAGTGAAGTCATTCTGTGTTTAATGAACTATAATAGTAGTGAATATTGTGTTTAATTATAAGAAGAATCTTGTGGCATTATTTATTCGTAAGTTTTAAAAACATTTCATTAAAAACCTGAGAAACTGTTTGCATTATGCTATCGAATTAAGTAGGTCAAACTAACCGTCAACCGTTTTAGGATCGTTCGGAAACTGTCAACATTCATTTTCGCCATTAAATTACTAACACGCTTTTAGCACTTTATCTTGATCACATAGTAAATCCTAACCACCCAGGCACCCAGGTCACCTATAAACGGAACTAATGATTAGTACTTCACAGTGCTTATTCTTAAAATTAAGAGTAAACTACGTACTTTATATTAATAATAAACTATTTAAGTTTTCGAACGAGCTTCCCAACTGCAATTTTGTTGCAACTTGCACTTAGTCGGGTTATACATACGTCATTTGAATTAAATTATTTTTCGTTACAAAATTCTTGTGCAATCAGACGGAAATACGTAACAAATTATTTGTTATTGTTTTGAAACTTGTTTACTATTTAGAACAATAATTATAGTATCAGGTTAGTGAAATTATTTGTAAAATAACGTTGTTAGGTTAACTATAAAAGACTGCCTAAATCTTGATAAACTTATTAGGGAAGCCAGGGACGGATTTGCGTACACTTTCCTTTAATATTTTATTTATTAACATGAATCATAACTTTCTGTTACCAATAAAGTTGCTGGAAAATGATAGATAAAGCTAAACCTTAAAATTTTATGAAGGTATCCGTAAAAACGTCAGAAGTGGTAGGTATGTAAATACCTATGTTGGTACGTCTAAAAACGATTATGAAAGATTTTTTTGTATGAGTCATTCACATTCTTCCGATTAGAGATCAATATTGCATCAATGTTTGCAAACATTGTGAAATATTTTAAGGAAAATAAACACTGCTATATAAACCTTGCCACTCTCTCTTAAATTCAATATCGACAGAACTGTGGATCGACGCTATACTGTTCCTCTCATTTATATATATCTGTGTAGTTACTAATAGTGCTTTAAATTTCTATATATTTATCAAGGTAGTATTCAATCTAAGTAATTTTTAATCAGTAATACATAAATAGTTTTTTAGTTTACATATTGATATAACTTAATTATTTTACAGTATTTTTGATGTACCATACATACATACAGCAGTATGTTTATTGTGCATTATTTAATTATTATTATATATTGATAATATTTGACAAAATCTGTAATTTTTGCAATGTTAGAATCTCTCCTCAATTGAAGTTATAAACAATGTTGTCTTCATTCCACGGTTCTGGCGACTTCATGGTACCAATTCCTGGAAAGTATGCCTGTACTAATGATGTACACCATGTCAGACAATACCACATTAGTGACCATATCAAATGGATAATACTGTACTGTAATTATCTACGTGTTCCCCAACAGGTAGATAATTCTACCCAATATGCCTAGTTCTACCTGACTGGCCATCTCCAAGCTGAAAAACTAGGTACTAAGTAACTTCCTTAACTTGTCTTTATGGTTCATCTTCGGCCACATCATCACTCACCATGATGAGATTGTGGTACAAAAATCCTATCCGTATTATATTTTCATCAACTTCAAGGGTTAATTTATATTAAGAGCTTAAGATTCGCTGATGACCTTCAGGCATCCTACGTCTCCGTAGTACATTTATGATAGATGCCGTTATACTGTTAAATGTTAATACAGCCTACATCGCAAGTCTATACATAGCTGAGGACACAGGCGTTAATCTAAAATCGCATAATACTTACATTTAGCCTATCTTAAGGCCTTAAAATCAGGTGTCATCATCTTCCTGTCCTTATCCTAATTTGTTGGGGTTTATCAGGACAATATGTACTCTTCCTAGATTCAGCCATGTGGGACAGATAGCTAGGATATAATTATTACTATAAAATAATATCCTTGTACATTCTTCACACATGGTTATCTGATCCCGAACTAAGAAGGCTTGTACTTCGCACAACCGGATAAATTGAGAGATATATTATTTCGAAATACATACATATACATATGTATAGATTAGAGAATTTCACCCAGACTTAGGACAAACAGATATGTTTGTTCCGAATGGGAATCAAAACCACAACCTAAAGCATGATAGATGGAGTCTTAACCTAACACCAACTGGCCCATCTTACATTAATATTGCACAGTGCCGTAAATAGGGCGGTGCCACCGGTACCCAGGCACAGGGCGTAGACTCTGCGGGGCGCAAGAATGGCCAGACCAGGCAGGACTATTATTATTTCGGTTTGCTCCTGATAAGTTCTCGCTGCGCCCCTAGGCCCATAGTGCTCGATTCTAACACATACGTACCTACATGCCAGTATCGTCAAAAACGTCTGTTAAATTAGACAAAACATTGCAGTCATTTTTTTTGCTTTATTTTATCACCCTGAATTAAATAAAGAAGGCCTATACATAACATTGCTCTAGCTAGGGTACCTATATTATCTAAAAAAAAACAAGGGTGCAGTTATAGAAACTGGCATAAGGCGCAGAAAAAGTTATTTACGGCACTGGTATTGCATAATAATTTGCTAGAAAGTTGTATGTTTTCTATGAACTGTTACATATTATATGATGTTAGTCTTAGTTATTAAACCTGTCTAGATAGTGTTGTGCTGCAATCGCAACAAAAAAAGGGGCCAGATTTGTCTACTGTTTGACAAGCGCGCTGCGTCATTCAGGCACCAAAAATAAAAGATGATTACGAGAGCCATCATTATCGGAATTACGAGATAGATAGACAATCGCCCAGCATGTTTATAGTAATGTCTAACTGGTCTATTCGCGCATAGAATATTATCAAAATATAATTTTGACTAACCTCGACGTTTCGATCAAGTTGCATTGATCGTGGTCACGAGTAGACCCGTTACATTACTATAAACATCAATTGTGGTCGCTAGAGTTTAAAAAGTATTAATCGCCCAGCAGTATCTTGTATATTTCTCATAAAAGTAGAGGAAAAATATATTCTGAATCATGTTCTGGCAATTGCACTTGAGAGCCAATTGCCTTCTTGACATTGTAACACGTCGGCAATACCTCTGGTAATAGGGTAGTTGACTGACTTATCAAATCGGCTACTTTTTAATAAATCTCAAAACAATAATTTATATGGAATTTTGTATGAAATATTACACTATGACGTCATAGTTACACAGCATCAAATCATCTACTCTTAGCGGTTCCACTGGTAATTCAAAATCATAAAAAGCATTAAATGTATTGTTGTTGTTGTTCCGGTTGTTTCCGCGTGTTTTTAGATGTTTTATGCATTGGTTCGTGGTTGGTCATTTATTTTTGACAGTGTCAACTACCCTATTCTGGTATAGCTAATGGTGTTAGGCGACCGTAACCACTTACCATCAGGTGGACTTGCCTGCTTGTACCTTAAATAATAATTTAAAGTTAAAAGAAATGTGGACAAGCTTTGAAGTCGACGAGGTTCTTCATAAAACCGTTTTAACACCTCAGATTCGGTTTGTGAGCATTCTTGCATCTTCTAGGGTGGGGCAGAAGCTCCCCCTGCCTGTACCTCGCTACACGCTTAGCAATCACTCCATAACTATTCTTCCACAGATTATCAATCATGGATCACGTTTGACACAACGCTAGCAATAAGTGGAAAGTGACAAGTGACATAGCTCAAGTCTTCAGGATACGGAAACCACTTCAACATGTTCCAGAAACCAGCATTTGGTAACAACACCTCAGGATTTGGTATGTTGTAACACTACTGATACATTCTTCACACGGTCTTATCTGTCCCCGGCATATCTTGTTGAGAGCTCGATTTTTCTCCAAGTAGGCTGCTTGGGTAAAGAGAGTCGGCTATGTATCCAGCCAGTCCAGCTCCGCCCAGAAGCTCAGGATACTCCTGAGGTGTCCACAGGCTTCGCGGAGTGATTTCGCTAATCCGAGGATTTTCGCCCGTTTTGTAGTACTTGCCTGGCTGGGTTTCAGTGTGTTCCAACAGCTGCACTTGAGAGCCAGTTCTAGGCTTTGTGTGCTTACCATCATCACTGACCACGGTGAGATTGTGGTCAAACACAGGCCTATACGTAGTAAGGTCAAACACATAACCCTCCTTTTTTGGCTTCGCCGCAGTCTGGTAAATGCAGATCTTGTTCAATCATACAGGTTCGTTCAACACGGCGACCACGACGTCTCCGTTCGGCGGGTTCAAGCCGACGGCGAGCACGAGCGCGTTTGGAGCCCCACCAGCCTTCGGTGCCACCGCTGCCGCCCAACCTGCCACTGGAGGAGGTCAATTAGAAAATTAATAAAAAAAGTTTTGCTAACTCAATCGTGTGATATATCAAATCAAAGGACTCCCATAAATGCAGGAAAGCGAGAGGAAAGAGTTTACACATAAAAAAAACGGGTTGCCCTCCGGGAGTGCGGGCAGAAGTGAAAATTGATGTGGTAAAATCCACGTAGCAGGGTGTAGTACAAACACACACGCATACATTTTCGCCGAGCGGTAGAAAGAGAGGGGGATATTACTTCCTCTCCTACGCCGCGCCGGCGGCCTACTCTCCCTCCGTCTTACGAATAGGGTAGTTGACTGACTTATAAAATCAGCTACTTTTTAATAAATGTCAAAACGATAGTTTATATGGAATTTTGTATGAAATTTTACACTATGACGTCATAGTTTCACAGCATCAAATGATCTACTCTTAGTGGTTTTACTGGTAATTAAAAATCATAAAATGCATTAAATGTACCAACATATTTGATGTTTCCACGTGTTTTTAGATGTTGTATGCATTGGTTAGTGTTTGGTCATTTATTTTTGACACTGTCAACTACCCTATTTTCGTCCTGGTGCATTTTTACCCATCCCAAAAAGTACACACTAACACACTAAAGAAGATTTCACTTCAAAAAACTCCAAACATAAAATTATACTTATGGACAAGCCAGTTGGCGCAGTTGGTTAAGACACCACCTGTAGCGCCGCGCCGCTGGTCGTGGGCTCGATTCCCATCCAGGACAAACATTTGTGTGCATGAACATGTCTGTTTGTACTGAGTCTGTAATTATCTATATAAGTACGTATTTAAAAAAAAAAGTACTATATGTAGTGTAGTATATCAGTTATCTGGTTTCCATAGCATACAGCTCTGCTCTGCTAGTTTGGGATCAGTTATCCATGTGTGAAGAATGTCCCAGGTTATTTATTATTTATTTATTTACATATCGGACAGGTCTGTTCGGTCAAACGAACACGACAGGAGGTCTATTTGGTGGCACGGCCGCGCCTACTTCGGCGCCAGGTTTCGGCGCCACCACCAGCGGGTTCGGGTTCGGCGCCTCGACGTCCACAGCCGGCGGCGGACTATTCGGCAACAATACTACAACCGGCCTCTTCGGCAACACGCAGAATGCTAGCAGTTTCGGTGCTAAGCCTGCTGGTGAGTCATTTTGAACCTTATTAACTTTGACAAGCTGATGATGACTATTTAGAGATGAACCCACTTTAATTTAGGCCATTTATCACCAGGTTTCGGGTTCGGTGGTGCAACTCCGAGCACCTCGACTGGCGGAGGACTCTTTGGGACTACCCCCGCTACTGGAACAGGCCTATTTGGGCAGCAGACTAATAACATGACCGGAGGTGGACTATTCGCTAATAACACTGGTATGTGACTGGTTGTTAGGGTTCCGAAATTCAAATGAAAAAAAACGGAACCCTAATAGGATCACTCGTGCGCCTGACCGTCTGTCTGTCTGTCCGAAAATACTGGACTGGATTGAGTTGAAACTTGGTACACATACGTAAGTCGGAGACCTAAACATGGACGTGTTATGGAAATAAATGAATTTCAAACATGGGACTACTTATAAAAGTTTTGCAAACTATAGTGTGTGTCATATCAAATGAAAGGGCTTGTTGTCAGGATTTCAAATATTTTTTTTCATAATTTTAAATCGTTTTGAAGTGATTTAAGAAAATAGGCGAAAACTGACCCATTCGTCCCCCTTATCTCCGAAACTACTGAAATAAAAATTTTGAAACAAATACAGAAAATAGTTTTTTACCTATAGATTACAGGAAAATCTATAAGAAGTCTGTGGTATTTAGAGTAACATAAGAAATTCAGAACCCTCGATGCGCGACTCAGACTCTCACGTGTCCGGTTTTATTTTAATGTTGATTATTGTCCATCAGGTGCATTTGGGCAACAACAAACGGCCCCGGGCACAGCCCATGTGAAGTACAACCCTGTCGTCGGTACAGATGTGGTGGTCAAGAGTGGAACCTCGCAGAACATCAATATTAAGCACCACTGCATCACTTGTATGAAGGTAAGTCATTTGTATATTCATTTCAATTTTTTTTTATACTACTATGGTAGCAAGCAAGCATATGGCCCACCTGATGGTAAGTGGTTACCGTCGCCTATCGCCATTGGCAATACCAGAGATATTGCCAATGTGTTGCTGACCTGTTACAATGCCGAGAAGGCAAACTGGCTCTCAAGTGCAATTGCCGGAACACACCGGTAGGTGCTTGGCGACTTGAGGGTGGTAGCCAGCCAGGCGTGTACTACAAAGTACCTATTCTTATAATGATATTTATTTGCTCAAAGTATGGTAGATAAGTACAGATGGTGGTCAAAATATGAAATAAATGGAGCAATCATACTTTACCATATAACTTGGTATGCAAATCTATACTAATATATATATAATATAATAATATTATAAATAGGAAAAATTTGATTGTTTGTATGTTTGCATTGAATAGGCTCCGAAACTACTTTTACTAATAGGAAGCTACATTATTCCCGAAGGTTATAGGCTACTTATTATCCCGGGAACGCGAGTGAAACCGTGCGGAACAGCTAGTAGTAAATAAATTACAATTAAATATTAAAATTATGAGATACACTCTCAATATTCAATAAAAATTAAAATAAAGTTGTTGTACACATGTCCATAAGTAAATAATCACAGTAATTTTAAACAGTTTAATAACAAAATGTTAACCAGTCTGGCGTCGCTGACAAATATAAAAAAAGGAAAATCTAGCCCCGTCTCTAGTCCGCCACCTGAGTACCCAGGGAAATATTTTTTTGTTTTAATACTAGATTTAATATCCAGTCTGCCGGCGCTGTCACATAAAATGAAAATCTAGGAAAGTCGTGAAAAGCTACTCATTTGCAGGCGAATCTTGTCCTTATTGACTTTAAAAACGTTATTATTATAATTCTTATATTTTCCTGTAAAGGTTGAAATTTAAATAACATTTAAAAATAATAAAAGCGTAACGGAAACTACTTGTTATAAACAAAAGCCATATGACAACAAAATTGTTGGGCCAAATACGGACAGCGACGCCAGACAGGTTAAGTAAATAATCACAGTAATTTTAAACAGATAAAAAACAAAATGTTAAGTTAAATAAAATTATATACATAGATGGCTATGATATCTCAGTGGTAGTGTCGGATGCCGCGACGAAGGTCGTGGGATCGAATTCTCCATTGAGCTTGAGCTTTCAGTGAAGGAAAACATCGTAAGGAAACCATAGCACGGTGGTGGAGTACCCGCCTGGCTGGCTACCACACACAAATTGGAAATCTGTCGCCAAGCACCTATCGGGGTGTTCTGTTACTGTTTCCCGGGATAAAAAGTAGCCTTCAGGGATAATGTAGCTTCCTATTAGTGAAAGATTTTTTTTTAATTGGACCAGTAACACCTGGTGGAGATTATTGCGTTTAAACAAACAAACTATTCAGCCTTATTATTACTATAGATTTGCTTATAAATAACTCATTATATATTAACAGGAATACGAGAACAAATCACTGGAAGAACTGCGCCTAGAGGACTACACGGCCGGCCGTAAAGGCAACACTTCTGGCATGTTCGGTGGCTTCCAGCAACCTACGGAGAACAAACCCCTGTTCGGAGCCACCACCAGTGAGTATAGAACTGAAATTAACATCGACATAACGCCTCAGAGGAAACAGGCCTTTACATTGTCGAAACTGCAAGTTTTTTACCTGTTAGTCGTTTATAGTGTTGTGATTGTTTTCGTTTTGTATTATGTGATGAATTTGAAATCTTCTTCAATTGACGGACCATATGGCGTTGGTTAAGGCCATCTATCACGCTGCAGGTCGTGGGTTCGATTCAAGCCTGTCTATTTGTCCTGAGTCTAGGTGTAAATTAATATATAAGTATGTATTTACAAAAAAAAAATATATGTAGTATATTAGTTATCTGGTTTCCATAGTACAAGTTAATTATCAAATCAAATTAATTAATTAAATTTAACATAAAATTCTAACGCTGAGGGGTTCTGAATCATGTACAGAAACTATGGTATCAGATGTCTCTTACATCCGGTATATTAAATATTTTCAATTATTATTAGTAATTAATTTATGTATTGTTTATAATATCTGCTTTTTCTGTAAGTAAATAAATATAATGTAATTTATTTTCAAGTTTATTTATTATATATTATTGAATTGTAATAAAATTGTATGTACATGTTTATTGATATATTCACTTTTTTTTTTATTTCCTTATAGAATTAAGCAGATTAAAAGCATAATTTATTTTCCCTATGGATTTTATAGGCCTGTCATTGCCTAAAATGGTGAAATCCAGCTAACGCAACTCGTAAAAACATAAAAAAAACTAATTTACAAAAACAGTTCTGTATTTTCCTGTCCTGAGATTAATAGGGGTTTTAGATGTTTTGTACGCTGGTTAGAGTTCGATCATTTTCGCACTGTCACGAAGCCTAATAAAAAATGAGAATAGGGTATATGCATTAATTTTAGGGTTCCGTACCTGAAAAGGAAAAAACAGAACCTTTATAGTAATCACTTTGTCGTCCGTCAGTCTGTCTGTCAAGACCCTTTTTCTCAGGAACGCGTGGAGTTACCAAGCTGAAATTCATATCAAATACTCAGGTCCACTGTCCCTCGGAGTTGTGAAAAAATCAAACTTCTAAGCCAACGCAATCAAAAGATACAGCCGTTTATGCTGCAAATTTTCGACACCTGTGAACTCAGAATATTCGTCTTATGTCACAGATAAAGGAAAATTGCGAAAAGCATATTTTTTTTGTTACACTCATTTACAAAGTTATGTTTGTACGGAACCCTCGGTGCGCGAGTCAGACTAGCACACGCCCGGTTTTTTTTGTAAATACATACTTATATAGATAATTACACCCAGACTCAGAACAAACAGACATGTTCATGCACACAAATGTTTGTCTTGAATGGGAATCGGACCCACGGTTTTTGGCGCGATCGGTGGTGTCTTAACCAATTGCGCCAACTGGCCTGTCGCTTGCTCGTACAGTACAGTTCGTAATGTATCGATAGTTTACAATCTCACTAGATAGATTATAATGTAACGGTGATCACAATCACATACATTACATAGATGTGATGATGTAATAGGGTAGTTTCCTGTCATATCAAATCAGCTACTTTTTAATAAATGTCAAAACGATAGTTTTTGTATGAAATACTGCACTATGACGACATAGTTTCGCAGCATCAAATGATCTACTCTTAGTGGTTCTACTGGTAATTAAAAATCATATGTTTTTTTTTATATGTCAGAAAGTTGACAAGCAGGCAGGCGGTCCACCTGATGGTAAGTGGTTACCGTCGCCTATCGCCATTTGCAATACCAGAGGTATTGCCAATGTGTTGCCGACCTGTTACAATGCCGAGAAGGCAACTGGCTCTCAAGTGCAATTGCCGGAACACACCGGTAGATGCTTGGCGACAGATTTTCAACTTGAGGGTGGTAGCCAGCCAGGCGGGTACTACAAAGTACCCTACCACCGTGCTATGCTTTCCTCACGATGTTTTCCTTCACCGAAAGCTCAAGCTCATTGTAGGATTCGAACCCACGACCTTCGTCGCGGCATCCGACGTCACTACCACTGAGCTATCATCGCCTCAAATTTACTACATACTTGTTACATGTTTCCACGTGTTTTATGCATTGGTTCAATTCCAATTTCTTGTTCATGGATCCCTCGAGTGACCGATGACTTTGCCATTGTTAGAAAAAACAGTTAAAAACAACAAAAGCGCAAAGAATTTTATCTATATATATAAAAGAAAGTCGTGTTAGTTACTCCACTTATAACTCAAGAACGGCTGAACCGATTTAGCTGAAAATTGGCAGGGAGGTAGTTTAGAGCCAGGAGAAGGACATAGGATAAGTAGGTAGGGGTAGGTAGGGTAGGTAGGTAAGGTAGGTAGAGGTAGGTAGGGTAGGTAGGTAGGGGTAGGTAGTTAGGTAGGGGTAGGTAGTTAGGTAGGGGTAGGTAGATAGGTAGGGGTAGGTAGAGGTAGGTAGGGTAGGTAGGTAAGGTAGGTAGGGTAGGTAGGTAAGGTAGGTAGGGGTAGGTAGTTAGGTAGGGGTAGGTAGTTAGGTAGGGGTAGGTAGTTAGGTAGGGGTAGGTAGTTAGGTAGGGGTAGGTAGTTAGGTAGGGGTAGGTAGTTAGGTAGGGGTAGGTAGGGTAGGTAGGTAAGGTAGGTAGGGGTAGGTAGTTAGGTTAGGGGTAGGTAGTTAGGTAGGGTAGGTAGGTAAGGTAGGTAGGTCCCAGTTTTATTTTTGTTCTCAGGGCAGGACAACGTCTGCCGGGTCAGCTTGTTTTTTTATAAATATTATCAAGTAGATCGCAAACTAACTGAGTATACTAATATATAGTGATAATTAAGAAAAATATACAATGGTGCCGATTCTGTTGTTTACGAACTAAATAAATTTAATCTCACTATATCTCTTTCTAATAGTAAATATAAGAAAGGGATGCAAGATATTTTAGTCCTGTCAGTTTAATCCGATCACATATTTCAACGTGAATTTAAGCGCGATCTTTATTGGTCACGACTATTTACGCGTACATTACGACGGCATGGATTAAACTGACAGCATTAAAAATGTTCTGTCTTTTTTCAATAAGGTTAACTTGAAAGAGAGGTGACTTGTCTAATATTAGTTAAGTTCGTAAACAACAGAATCGACACAAATAACTAAAATAAAAAATTTATAGAAACCCCCGAAACTCACTAGAAAATTAGTGATAATTTTCAAATGGCTGAACAGATTTTGGTTTTTTTTTTGTGTCATAGATAATTTTAGAAAATTAGGAGGTACGATACCACAGACAGATACACAGATAGACACGTTAACCTTATAACACCACGTCGTTGTTGCGTGGGGGGTTAAAAATAAAATGTATTTGGTCATTTATATTTGGCACTGTCAACTAGCCTATTGTTTTTGTTTAGGTTTCGCTCAGCCGGCGACTACGAGTGCGCCCAGTGTGTTCGGCGGCGGAGGACTTGGCACTTCGGCCGGATTCGGACAGACAAGTGAGTTCGTTTATAATTTACTTTTCCGGCTTTTCTGTACTATATGAACCTTCCTCTTGAATCACTCTATATATTGTTGAAAACTGCATTAACCACTTGACAGCTGACCACATTCCGGCTAACAGCATATTCGTATTCAATTATTATTGCTTTCATGTATTGTATACATCTCACAACTTAATACATAGTAATCTCTACTAATATTATAATTGCGACAGTAACTCTGTCTGTCTGTCTGTTACGCCTTTCCCGCTTAAACCTCTCAACCGATCGCGATGAAATTTGGCACGCAGATAGTATATGTTATGGAGAAGAACTATAGGCTACTTTTTATCCCGGGAAATCATGAACCTCGGGAACGCGGGTGAAACCGCGGGAGACATCTAGTAACACAATAAGAATGATTGTAACATGTAACCTGTAATGGCGCTTGCAAGCTTAAGTGTGAGTCAAATGACAATTATATAAATCAAATTTAAATATTTTAATTAAAACTACCAGAAGAAGTGGTTTCTGCTACTTCAATTAACTCTTTTAAAAACAAATTAGACATTGGACAAGGACTAAAAAGCTTAAAAAGTGAACTATGAAGTGCGAAATGACTTTCAACACTGTGTGATATAGGCACATCAGCTACCAAGCAGCTCGTCTATAAATAAATATTTAATGTCATTTTTCATAATATCTGTCATACAATAATTAAATTATGTAAATTTTAGATGATAAATTACTTGCAATAAATTTTATAGTGAGTTAGTACCTTAAAATGTAATATTTATTGACTTTTTTAAATTATTGATTATAAGTAATTTATATGTGTATGTACAGATACATTTTCGTTCGGCGGCGCTGCACAGAATGCTACAAATACTACAGGATTGTTCGGCGCCAACAAACCTGCGTTTGGTGCCACCCCTACTACCGGTGAGATTTATCTACGGTCTCTTTTCTTCTCTGTCCCCGTAGCATGGCAAGCATAGAATGAGATGACTCGAATCTTCGACCAATGACAATCGTGGATTAATTTCATCAAGTCATATTTATATGATTTCATTGGCTGAAAATAGAGTTTCCTCTAGTCTACGCTTGCCATGCTACGGGGCCTGGTTTATTCTGTGTTTTGTCTGTTATTTACCTTTCTTTTCAGTAGAAACACTAAATCTACAAAACACCTGGGGCTCTAGCGCGTATCTTTGGTGGTAATCGTATATTAAAACACCACATTTGAACACCATTAAATAAATACATACTCACACACACACTCCACTCTCTCACACAAACACACAACACACACACCCCTCTCTCTCACAAACACACAACACACACACACCACTCTCTCACACAACACACACCCCACTCTCTCACACAAACACACAACACACACACCCCACTCTCTCACACAAACACACAACACACACACCCCACTCTCTCACACAAACACACAACACACACACGCACATACACAAATTTATTAATGGTGTCCATTACGTTTACCACACTAGAACTATTCAAGTAGTAATTTATAGTTATGTAGATATTTACAAACACAAATTTCCAAAGCACCAGTTTATTTTATGTCAGAAAATAATAAAAATTCAAACTTTTCATAATTTGCTCGATTAAAATGTTTTAAGAGAAGGCTCTCTGCGTATGTCTCCGTTCCTTACTAAACTGACGGAGACAAGCGAGATAGGAGAGACGTAATTTTGAGTAAAAAAGATGGTTTTATGTATTTTAAAAAGAAACTAAGCCTTTTTTTTAAAGTAAGAAAACTATTCCCTTTCTAATGGATTTCAGAATGCAAGTTAATATTTTTCAAGTTATTTGGATGGCCCAAATAAGAGAAGAATGCATTCTTAGTTTTATAAAAGGGCATATTTACGATTTTTTTTCTGATATTACTAATTAAAAATCCCAATTTTTAAAAAACTATTCCCCGTTTCATACTCTCTAGTTTAACATATATTATTTCCAAATGTCTTGGAACAAAGAATACAGAGAAAAAAGCATTTTGGAATCATCTTTTTCACGTATAGCATCGCCTTAATATCAAAATTTGTATTTATAGGCACAGGTCTGTTCGGCGCGGCGACCACTCAAGCGGCGCCATCTTTCGGCACTACCACACCGTCGTTCGGCTTCGGCGCCACTACACAGAATCAGGTATGTCCTACTAACCAGTCTGGCGTCGCTGTCCGTATTTGGCCCAACAATTTTGTTGTCATATGGCTTTTGTTTATAACAAGTAGTTTCCGTTACGCCTTTATTATTTTTAAATGTTATTTAAATTTCAACCTTGACGGGAAAATATAAGAATTATATTAATAACGTTTTTAAAGTCAATAAAGAAAAGATTCGCCTGCAAAAGAGTTGCTTTTCACGACTTTCTTAGATTTTCCTTTTTTTTTATATGTCAGCGCCGCCTGACTGGATAATATTATAAATGCGACAGTTTATGAGGATGTCTCTGTCCCGGGTGTCGCTAGCGTCCATAGGATACGGTAACCGCTTACCATCAGGCGGACCGTATGCTTGTTTGCCAACTTTGTTGTATAAAAAAAAATTATGTATGGATGTTAGTTACTCTTTAAAATCGGACGATTGTGTAACTGTTTCGTAATGGGATTCAGATAGGGATGGCTCTCGTTATCGTCTTTTATTTTTGGTATTGTCTATTTTTGATTCCGAATGCTAATGATTTTTAATAGATTAGAATTAACTTTAAAAAAAATAGTAAAACCTCCTTTAAAGACAATAAATAATATGGAATGAACTTGGTGATATACAGAACTCAACGCAAAAAGATTTATTAAATATATGTTTTTTTTTATTATAGCAATCGGGTGGTCTTTTCGGCGCCAAGCCTGCAACGACAGGGTTCGGCGCAGCGGCCCCTACGACCGGCTTCGGCAACTTCGGCACTCAAGGACCCCTATTCGGCTCCAAACCTCAACAAAGTGCCGCTCCGGCTTTTGGTACTACAACTAATGGTAAGTTACAATGTACCGATGTCAAATTAGTTTATGTTATACTAGCTGTTCCCCGCGGTTTCGCTCGCGTTATAACCTTCGGGGATAATGTAGCTTCCTATTAGTGAAAGAATTTTTCAAATCGGACCATTAACTCCGAAGTTAAACATAAGTTGATCGACAAGGCCTATTATAAGGTGGCTCATTACATAGAAGACAAGAATACATGGTTGTAATAGCTTCCCTCTGCACTTGCAGCCCCCTGGCCAAGTGATAATTGTATGAAGTATATGTATATTTAAAACTGTAATTACATAAATTAAAAAAAAAAAGATCCACCAAAAAAAGAAGCCTTGCTGAGTTTCTTGCCGGAGTCTTCTCAGTTCAAGTGTATTCCGAACCGGTAGTAGAGTCTATTGTAAAACTGTAACTTTTGACTTTCATAAGTGCCTTATTGGGGCCTAAACTGAATAAATGATTTTTGATTTGATTTGATTGAAGTTTTTAGCGCGTTCAAACAGACTCTTCAGCTTTATTATTAGTAGAGTATCTGGTTGTCCATAGTACAAGCTCTGCTTAGTTTGGGATCAGGTAACCGTGTGTGAACAATGTCCCAGGATAATTATTATTATTACTAGCTTTCCGCCCCGCGGTTTCACCTGCGATCCCCAATTTTACCCTTAAGGGTTGAATTTTCAAAAATCCTCTCAAAAGCATTAAATGTACACACGGCCACAGATCAAGCAGCCATGACATATCAAATCAGCTACATTTTAATAAATGTCAAAACGATAGTTTATATGGAATTTTGTATGAAATACTACACTATGACGTCATAGTTTCACAGCATCAAATGATCTACTCTTAGTGGTTCCACTGGTAATTAAAAATCATAAAAAGCATTGTACAACATATTTGATGTTTCCACGTGTTTTTAAATGTTTTATGCATTGGTTAGTGTTTGGTCATTTATTTTTGACACTGTCAACTAGCCTATAGGAGCTATTTTGCAACAAAAAGGTGTAGCTTGATCTGTGGCCGTGTGTACATTATATCTGATGTTTTCTGGTGGTTTTATAGTAGTTAATGATACTGTTGCATAATAGGGGTTATTAAATACGAGTGTGAGTTTAAGTACCGAGCCGTAGGCGAGGTTCTTAATAGTATCACACGAGTTTTTAAAACCTAATTATGTGCAGTATCATACAGTACTTTATCTAAACTCATATAAATAATGTAATTTAAAGGTAAAAAAATCGATAGTATTTTGCAATTTTCCACAAAAAAAAAATGCTACCTCTAAAGTTCAAGTCACATTCTTCACATGTAACCACCACAAAGTAAATTTGCATCTAAAATTGAATTGATACTGATTGATTATACTATTGATAGGTCCAAAGTGTACTTTAATAGAAAAAAGTTATTTTAGAGCATTATCTTGGGAACACAACTGTACTATAATGAATCATTATACACGGGTGTGCCTAAAGTGGCTCATCAAAGTACTGATTTTGATTTCATAATAAGAACATTACGATATGAGAGTAGATAAAATGTTTTCTACACTGGTTAGTGTTTGATAATTTATTTATATGTGTTTATACAGTTAGTACTTTTTGTTTGTTAGCTTTCGGCAGTATGGCGGGGGGGTTCGGCACGAGCACGTCCAGTGCGGGCGGCATCTTCGGCGCCAACAACACGTTCGGCAAGCCGGCCGCCGCGCAGCCCGCCTTCGGCTTCAACACGCAGCCCGCGGGCCTCGGTAACTTATCTACACTATTAGTTACGCTGTGTAATGACCTCCCCGCCGTGGTTCTCCCAAGAGACTATAGCACGGAGTTCTTCAAGAAAGACGTGAAGAGATTTTTGCAGGGTCGTCATCGTGCGAGTGACACCCCTGATGTTGCATGCGTCTATAGGCTACGGTAACCACTTACCATGAGTACCGTATGCTTCTTTGCTGCCTTAGTAGAATTAAGGCAGCAATACTAAGTAAACTAAAGTTTTTTTTTTCTAAGTACTTGCGGACCTGGCAGCAACAACTGCGCCACCTACCGGGTCCCATTGTGTTTTCTAACCATGCAGGATCCCATTGAAATATACACACAAAATTTCATCCAAATCGGTGCAGCCGTTTATGAGGAGTTAAATAACAAACACACAAGAAAAATATATGTTTCACCCATGCCATTTTGTGGGCGTGGTGAACCCTAATTGGATTATGTTCATAACGATTGCCACCAATATTACGCGGTAGAGCCCCTGACTCTCAATTACAACTGTCGGAAAACACTGGAAGTGTACTTGACGACAGTTTTTTAATCCTAATAACCAGTCTGGCGTCGCTGTCCGTATTTGGCCCAACAATTTTGTTGTCATATGGCTTTTGTTTATAACAAGTAGTTTCCGTTACGCTTTTATTATTTTTAAATGTTATTTAAATTTCAACCTTGACAGGAAAATATAAGAATTATAATAATAACGTTTTTAAAGTCAATAAGGACAAGATTCGCCTGCAAAAGAGTTGCTTTTCACGACTTTCCTAGATTTTCATTTTATCTGACAGCGCCGGCAGACTGGATATTAAATCTAGTATTAAAACAAAAAAATGTTTCCCTGGGTACTCAGGTGGCGGATTAGGGACGGGGCTTGGGGCAACCGCGTTCCAGTCGAAGCCAGCCGCGCCGCCCTTCGGGCAACTCAACACCTCCAACATGTTCCAACAGCCCCAGCAGAACAACACCTTCAGAACTGGTGAGAAGTTACCTTACCTTGCTATAGAAAATATAATTGACAGGCCAGTTGGTTAGAGACCACCACAGGTCGTGGGTTCGATTCCCATCCAGGACAAACATTTGTGTGCATGAACATGTCTGTTTGTCCTGTGTCTGGGTGTAAATATCTATATAAGTATGTATTTACAAAAAAAAGTAGTATATGTAGTATATCAGTTATCTGGTTGTCCATAGTACAAGCTCTGCTTAGTTTGGGATCAGATAACCGTGTGTGAACAATGTCCCAGGATTGTGTTATAGGAAATAGAGTTTAAGGTGATGATAGTTCAGTGGTAGTGACGTCGAATGCCGAGACGAAGGTCGCGGGTTCGAATCCTACAATGAGCTTGAGCTTTCGGTGAAGGAAAACATCGTGAGGAAACCATAGCACGGTGGTAGGGTACTTTGTAGTACCCGCCTGGCTGGCTACCACACACAAGTTGAAAACTTGAGAGCCAGTTGACTTGCAAAACCTCTGGTATTGCAAATGGCGATAGGCGACGGTAACTACATACCATCAGGTTGATCGCTTACCTTCTGACATAAAAGAAAGGTGAATTTAGGATTGAGTTTATGAGGGTTTCTGTGTGTGTGTGTGTGTGTTACTTTGCACAATCCTTCTATCCTACTAATATTATAAATGTGAAAGTTTGTATGTATGTATGTTTGTTGCTCTGTCACGCAAAAACTACAGAACGGATTTGGATGAAACTTGGCACATTGATAATAAATAAAATAAATAATAAATATCCTAGGACATTGTTCACACACGGTTATCTGATCCCAAACTAAGCAGAGCTTGTACTATGGACAACCAGATAACTGATATACTACATATACTAATTTTTTTTATAAATACATACTTATATAGATAATTACAACCAGACTCAGGACAAACAGACATGTTCATGCACACAAATGTTTGTCCTTGATGGGAATCGAACCCACGACCAGCGGCGCGATAGGTGGCGTCTTAACCAACTGCGCCATCTGGCTTGTCAATGTTGGGTGAATGTTTGTTACTCTTTCACGTAAAAACTACTCAACGGATTTGGATGAAACTTGGCACATAGATAGATCATACCCTGGAATAACATAGGCTACTGTTTATCCCGGAAAAACATGAGATACTTCGGGAACGCGGGTGAAACCGCGGGGGACAGTTAGTAGCACAATATTTATATAAACTTGTTTCCACCAGGTCTGGACGGCGGGTTGGGCGGCGGCATGTTCAGCAACACATCGACCCTGGGCGGCCCCAGCCTCGGCATGGGGGCCCTCGGTACCAACAACACCGCTCTAAACAGGTTAGTTTAGCGAATAACAAGGGGCCACACATCAATTGCGCAGTGGTAGGGTACTTTGTAGTACCCGCCTGGCTGGCTACCACCCTCATGTTGGAAATCTGTCGCCAAGCACTTTGCGGTGTGACAATGGCCCTTGAAGATCATTGTCATAGAGTACGTCAGTGCAGCGACATACTCATTTTGCAATAGATTCCCTCTCTTATACATTCACTCACACACACACCCCCAAACACACTCACACACACACACACCCCCACACACACTCACGCACACACCCCCACACAGTAATACCTACATAAATTCAAAATTTCATTTACCCCCTCTCCGCTAATATGTATGGTTAATAAAAAAAAAGTCCTTAATTGGCATTAGGTTATAATTGAAAGTTTAATTATCCAGTCTGGCGTGGCTGTCAAATAAAATGAAAATCTAGGAAAGTCGTGAAAAGCAACTCTTTTGCAGGCGAATCTTGTCCTTATTGACTTTAAAAACGTTATTATTATAATTCTTATATTTTCCTGTCAAGGTTGAAATTTAAATAACATTTAAAAATAATAAAAGCGTAACGGAAACTACTTGTTATAAACAAAAGCCATATGCCAACAAAATTGTTGGGCCAAATACGGACAGCGACGCCAGACTGGATATACAATAGTTTTAATTTTGTATAACTTAAAAATATAATAAAATAGTAATGAGCGATTAATGACTCCGCTAGTCGACCAACAAATGCTTGGATTTATTTTTGTTTGACGGCTGTATTAGGCACACATGCGTTGTGTCTGTAAATACTTTCACTAATGAGGAGCTGACGAACAAAACGGTATAATTATCAGGTCAAAATACTTTTCTTTTACAGTTCAGAGGTTTTGGGCCCGCTGAATTTGAATCTCAACTGATTTTCAATAAAAACCGCCTAAAACAATGCCATACTTACGTATCTCATTCAGTTTTTTTCTGCTCCTGTAAAATTTAATTTTATGTAATTGTTGCGACTTTCATGTCAGTGCACACTGAAGGATTGATGCGATTTCGGAACGCATCTACGTAGTCTATGGAAAATTGACTGAGCACCTACGAACTTTTCGAACCTTGAATAAAATCTAAAATATTTCTGGTGAAAATATCATCTCTACCAAGTTATTCTGGGCGCGCCCTATTTTGGATGGAGCGGATGCAGGAGTTGCTGATATCTAAGGTGCAGGGGCGTAGGTACCGCCGTATCTGCCGTATCAATTATACGGGGCCCCGGGTCACAGAGGGCCCCGACGTGCGTCATAGAGGCAAAAGCATTAGAAAAACCAAAGTCATCATCAGCTATAAATGATTTAATAAATCAGTTTGCCGAAAAAAGGCAAGGAGAGTGTAAATTTAATTTGAATTGTTTGTAAAAAAAAAAAACTTTAATTTTATGCAAACATTTTTTTTTTCTTAATAATCTTTACCATTCATAAGGGCCCCCAAACATTTTTTTATACGGGGCTCCGCAGGGCCACGCTACGCCACTGCTAGGTGAGTGTTGGCATTCATTTCTCTGCATTTACTCTCACTGAAAGTAAGGCGTCTTCTTTCGACTAGATACAAATTTTAGAAAAGAGATAAGACAAAGTGAACAAGCAAAAGGATCCCTCGCAGATCCATGTAGCAACATTAATTATGCCGTTTTGTTCGCCTTCTTCTCAAGCGTTTTGAGCTTTGGAGGGGCGCGCCATGTTATCCTAGTTTATCTCTAGTTAGGTAGTTATGCAAGTGTTCGTTCCAGCAGCAGTATGCTGGGTGCTTCAGCGGCGGGCAACGTTCATGAACAGATCCTGACCCTGGCTGCAAGACCGTACGGAGATTCGCCGCTGTTCAAGGATTTATTACCTGATACATGTGAGTATATTCTACCTTTATTATAAATGCGAAAGTTTGCGAGTATGATTGTATGTTTGTTGCACTTTCACCCAAAAACTACTGTACGGATTTGGATGAAATTTGCCACATAGATAGATCATACCCTGGATTAAAACATAGGGTACTTTTTATCCCGGGAAAACATAAAATCCCTCGGGAATGCGGGTGAAACCGCGGGGCGGAAGCTAGTACTGATAATATAGCTGAAGAGTTTGTTTGTTTGTTTGAATAATCTCCAGTGTTACTGTTCCGATTAAAAAAATATTTCTTTATATTTAGTTTATAGGCTACTTTTTATCCCGGGAACGTGAGTGAAGCAGCGGGGAACAGCTAGTATTCTAATAAACATTATCTTCCAAGTTTATATGTCAATGGGATGTTATAAAACTCTTGGGTCCAAAGTTTGTAATATTTACTCTTTCACGCAAAAATTATTATAAAGATCATACCTACATATAGGCTACTTTTTATCCCGGGAACACATAGGATCCTCGGGAATGCGGGTGAAACCGCGGGGTGGGCTGCTAGTATGAATTAATTTGAATGATTTTTGAATATTGTAGCGACGGCGGATGACGTGCTGAAGCCAACGAACCCGGCGTGCATGAAGGCGGTGCTGGACCGAGGGGGGGGAGCCTACCGCGTCTCCTCGCCCCCCTCACGCCTCAAGCTGCAGCCCAGGCCAGCTCCACTCGCCAGGGATAAGGTACCGTAACTTATACCAAAAAGTTATGTTTTAGGGTTCCCTGCAAATTTTCGACACTCGCAAGGGACTCAAAACCTACAGGGTACTTCCCGAGAACTCAGAATCTTTAAATTTATAGCACAGATAAAAAAAAATTACGATAAGCATAAATTTAGTAACATCACATTATAAATATATTTTTATAAATAGATAAAGGTACGGAACCCTTCGTGCGCGAGTCCGAATCGCACTTGCTTGGGTTTTTTTTTTAACTTTTGTATAGGCCTGTGTTTGACCGCGATGTCACCATGGTCGCAGTCAACACGGCAACCCAACTTCGCCTCAATCAGGTCCAACGCAGCCGACTATACTATACAGTGTATATATGTTACCGGAAATGTATGAAATATAGGAATTGTATACAATTCCTGTGTATTTCCCCTAGGAAATTATAACAATAATGATACTTGGAAATATATAGAAACTATTGAAAAAAATAGGTTGGGGTTATTCTTTTTATTTTGCTTAGAATAGCAAGTATTCGCACAAAAGTACCTTTCACTTACAACCCCCCAAATACCGCTATCCTTACAAATATACCGAATGTAGTACTCCGATAGATATTTAGGAAATGTATGGATTTCCTAGGAAATGTATACAATGACGGATTAGATACTTTTCCGTTAACATATACAATAATTCTTAAAGTAACAGACATACATAAATAAATATTGAATGTTGTATTGTAGCTTAGCTCAAAATCTATCGATTTAGTATAAAAAAAGAAGGTAATATGGCCTGTTTTGCAGTAATTTACAATAATTTGTCAAATAGCATAATTTTTGTTTAATTTTCTTTTAAAGTTACGAAAAAGTGCAGCGTTATTTCGTATTTTTAAATGATAGACAATATTTTTACCCTTTGAATATGCTTATTTTTATCTCAGTGGGAATAAAACTTGAGAGATATGTTTTTTTTTTTGTAAACACGTAGAGAATATCTCAATAAGAAATACAAAATGGCTGCCACATTGATGGGGGGGAGGTTGGACCCGAGTGTGTCGTGTATTTTTGTATAAAAAGTGTTGAAATATAAGTACCTAACATATCGCTAGTTCATTACCAGACCCACTGTATATAGTGTATTAATTTATATTGTAACATTTCCTCATACAGAAATCCTTATTCGACGGCCTAGAAGAATCCGACGCGAGTTTAGAAGATAAACTGAGTTTAAAGCCGAGCAGAAAACGTTTATCTCTACGCCCCAATCAGAGAGGGGATCATAACGGCTCTATGGATCAACCGGATTCCACTACCAAGTATGTATTATTTTGCTAACGTTAGAGCTAAGTAGGTCGCCGGTAGCTAAGATCCGATATCCGCTACCATGGTACGACTATACCAGGTATGTACTTATATTTCAACAAATTTTATGGGACTTCTTTTGACTAGGGTTGCCATCTCTAAAATCCGTTAACCAGGACAACAAGTGTGAAAACCCCGGATTTTGGAGCTTTATATCAGACATGTCATTTATTAATTAAAATGACTCAATAAAATAAATAATTGTTATAAATTTAATTTTGTATTTATTTTTGCGACCGGTAAACTTTACCAGACTACAAATGGAACCCGGCCCCGTCGCTTCCCGGACGCCCTCTAAACTAGGACAAATCCGGGGAAACACGGTCAGATGGCAACCCTACTTGGGACCAACCCTAAAAACTGGAAAAAATATTATCAAACTTTTCATACAAAACATCTGTTGTTCGAACAAAATGTATGAAAAATTTGATTTTTTTTTGTGATTTCTGGTTTGGTCCCATAGTAAACATAAAGATACAGTTCAAATATATGTACATAAAATATCGCTAGTATGCCGGACACATTTAATAGATACATCCGAACCTATTTTCATCTGTTTATAATATAGATGAAATGAAATGAAATATTATTTATTCAAATAGACCTTCACAGGCACTTATCAATAGTCAGACTCTAATGCACGGTTCGGAAGGTAGCTTTTGCTGAGAAGAGCCGGCAATAAACTCAGCAATTACTCTTTTCAAAATAAACTTCATAATTTAGGTACATAAAATATATCCTGCAAAAGCGAGCGATGTAGATTTATTATGTATTTCGTTTCATAAAGCAGATCAGTTGAAGATCCCGCGGCGACATCGTTGGGTTCCGTCGACAAAGAGAACTGTTTGGAGCGAGCGAATAATTCCAACACTGAGGACATGGAACGCGTAAAGCGTCAAGTCAACTTTGCGCAGAGAAACAGTAAGTATATCTACTACTTACCCAATAGGGTAGTTGACACTGTCAAAAATAAATGACCAAACACTAACCAATGCATAAAACATCTAAAAACACGTGGAAATATCAAATATGTTGTGCTTTAATGATTTAATGCTTTTTATGATTTTTAATTACCAGTGGAACCACTAAGAGTAGATGATTTGATGCTGTGAAACTATGACGTCATAATGTAATATTTCATACAATATTCCTTATAAACTATCTTTTTGACATTTATTAAATAGTAGCTGATTTGATGTGTCAGTCAACTACCCTATTGGGCGTCGGCCATCTGACAGCGGAGGTCACTGATAGCTAGCTAGTTAACTTTGTTTTTCCACATGAAATAAGTTCCCAGAAACAAAAGCGTTTAAATGCCGTCACAAGGTTGTCCAGTATAAAGGGAAATCTATTAAAGCTGTATTAAATGGTGGCGACGCCTAACAGGCTTTGCTTTTTAGTGTTTTTTAACAGAGTCGGTATTTTAACAGACTTAAAAAAAGAGGAGGTTCTCAATTCGACTATGTTTGTTACGCGATTACTCCGGCATATGTGAATCAATTTAAAAAATATATATATTCGAAAGAGTATACTCCTGAGGTGATCCCATTGTCTCAGGATCTGTTGATGGGAATGGCAAAAAACGGCATTTCAAGGCGGTTCTCTTTAGGTTAATAGTTATATTATTTAAAAAAGTTTTTATAAATATGTCGGCGTCAGCGACAGCCAAGCGATACAAACACCACGTATAGGGTCCGTGCAGACAATGAAACAACGTTATACCATCGCTTCGGAATAGTCCCGTATGAGGAGAAGATGTAACGCAAGATACTCCTAATGGGCCTGATAGATTTATTGTAGCAATTTGATAGTTAAATAATTACTTCCGTACAGTTTTACATTATGATACTTTACAATCAGCAAATTCATCAGAAAACAATAGCGGATTTTCTTTGTTTGACTATGGTATGGACAACGTCGTAAACCTCAATGTTACTGGTGTTTTCCAATACCTCTACTACGATAATAAATTGAGCCAACCAAGTTGTTGTGATTAAAACGACAGATTACTACATCCTGATACCTCAGAAGAGGTAATAACTGAGCACATTAAGTCCATATGTGGGTCAGATGACATCAAAGTCAATAAGATTATACCCAAAAGTAAAAGAGACTACTCATCCTTTATGATTGGGGTACCAGAGTCTAGGTTTGAGAAAGTCAATAGTGTCGATAGTTGGCCTGTAAACGCACAGTTTAATGAATGGGTGTGGTTTCGCAACTCCCGGAAATCTGCCAAGGGCGTCGACAGTCACTAAGTCAATACAAGTTTATTACCAAAACGTCCGAGGGCTGCGAACGAAAACTCAAACCTTTTATACAAACCTACTGTCATCATCTTACGACCTATTTGCTGTTACCGAGTCAGGTCTTAATAGTTCAATAAACGATGGTGAACTTATTCCACCTCAATATAATGTATTGAGATGTGATAGGACAGACGGCCGAAAGCACGGAGGAGTATTGTTAGCGGCATCTTCACGTTTTGAGATGAATCGCGTGCCCGTCGACAACGTGAACGCAGCCTTATTTGAGATAGTTTGTGCGACCGTTCACTTTAGAAGTAACTTGTTGTTTTTATGTTGTGTAGTTTATATACCGCCTAAATGTCATTCTAAGGAATATATGCATCTGTTTCAAATTTTAGAAAACGTATGTGTACAATATGATAATGTATTAGTGTTAGGTGATTTTAATATGCCTTCAACAACGATGGAAGTGCAAAATTATCTAGAATATGTTATTGCTTTCTGTGGATTTCGGCAGGTCAATAACATTTGCAATATTAATAACCGTACGTTAGACTTGGTCTTGACAACATTAGTGGCGAGTGATGTGGAGGTGCTTGTGTCGAGTGAACCATTAGTGGATATTGACTTGCAACATCCGCCGTTGTTGGCCAAGGTTTGCATGTGCTCACGCCGGAATGTGGTGCCGACGCCAGGGTTAATACGACACCCATGTACGCAGGGTGGCATGGATGTAAATAAGGCCAGTATTAAATGGAATTTTACTAAATGTAACTTTTCTATGTTGTATTATAATTTAGAATTATTAGATTGGGATGTTTTATACAAAATTGAAAACCCTGAAGCGGCTTTAGACTATTTTTACAGCATAGTAAACAATGCCATTAGTGAGTGTACTCCTAGAAAAAATAAAAATAGGAAGAAAAAATCTAAGTACAACTATCCGGATTGGTACACTGCCGATTTAATACGTGATATTGAGCGTAAGTGGAGGTATCACAAAATTTTTAAATCTTCGGGATTGCAGAGTGATTACGGAACGTTTTCTCGCTATAGGTCTATAGTTAAGAGTAAACTTGTATCTACTTATGAGGCTTATCAGTGTAGACTGCAACTAAACATTAAAAGTGATCCAAAATCCTTTTGGAATTACGTTAGGAGTAAGCAATCCAAACGCAGCAGAACTCGCATAAAGAAAGACGGCACAGTGTTGAGGGATGAAGAGTGTGCGGAGTGTTTTGCTTCGTATTTCCACTCGGTGTACAGTACGGAGCGGCCAGCGCTGGAGCCGGCGGAGGCGGAGCGTGCGGGTGGCGCGAGGGCGGGCGCGGCGCGCGTGCACGTCGGCCAGCTCAGCGCGCACGACCTGCGCTCGGCGCTCCGCCGGCTCCGGCCCAAGCCCTCCGTGGGACCAGATGGTATACCGCCTTATATTGTCAAAGACTGTAGCGCGGTTTTTGAAAAGCCTTTGCTACACGTCTTTAACCTATGCCTAGAAGGAAGCTACTATCCAGATCGATGGAAGATCACCAGAGTTATACCGGTGCCAAAGGGAGGTGCGAGCTCGGATGTCAGCGGCTATAGACCTGTGGCGGTGCTGTCGGCGTTCGCTAAGGTATTTGAATCCGTATTGCACAAATGTATTTACACCCAAGTCAGCTCGCAACTGACCGACACTCAACACGGTTTCCGGCCGGGTCGAGGAACGGGGAGTAATCTGCTGTCTTTTATGACGTACTTGACGCCGGTCATCGACGTCGGGGGGCAGGTGGACTGTGCGTACTTTGACTTCCGGAAAGCGTTCGATACGGTGGACAACGATATACTATTATCAAAGTTTGCCGCGTTAGGTTTCACTCCCCATTTGTTGAAATTCTTTGCAAGCTACCTTGGCGAGCGCCGGCAGTACGTAGAGTATGCGGGTTGTGAATCGAGACCTTACTTTACGCTTTCGGGAATCAGCCAGGGGTCAAATTTGGGCCCTTTAGAATTTATTTTGATGATTAATGATCTCCCTGAAGTCGTCCGCGGGGCGGAGTGTCTGCTGTTTGCAGATGACCTTAAGGTGTATTTGTCGGTAGCGGACGCTTCGGACTGCGGGCGGCTGCAGGAGGACATAGATCGGATTGTTCAGTGGAGCAACACGAACAAACTGTTTTTTAACGTGGCTAAGTGCGGGGTAATGAGCTACAGCCGGGCGCGAGCCCCGTTGTGTTATCAGTATGAGATGGAGGCTGCGCACATCCCGCGCCTCGTGGCTGTGCGGGACTTAGGCGTCGAGATGGTACCCGAGTTAACGTTCCGTAAGCACATCATTGACATCTGTGGCCAATCCTTTAGAAATTTGGGGTTTATTTTGAGGCAGTGCAAGGATTTTAACAGCACATCTGTCATAAAAATTTTGTACAATGCACTCGTCCGGAGTGGTCTAGAAACCTGTACTATGATTTGGAATCCACATGAGGCAAAATACAGTCTCATGATGGAAAAAATTCAAAATAAATTTACGCGGTTTTTATATTTAAAAGAGTTTGGCGTATATCCATTTTATCCGCTAATGTACCCGAGCTTGTTCGTTATCGGCATGGTCGGGTACAGTCGGTTGAGTTCGCGGCGCGACGTAGCGCTAGTACGGTACGTGTGGCGCGTGTTGCGCGGGGAGCTACACCACCCAGCGGTACTAGAGGCGCTGCGGCTGTGCGCACCCACAGAGTACTTGGGCGCGCGCCGCCGCCCCTCTACGCTCAGCGTTCCCACGCCAAGAACGAATTTACTTCAGTTTGCCCCCTTGTCGCGTGCCATTCGACTCATTAATAGGATAGCTGAAGAAATTGATATCTTTCACTGTACCCTGCCGAAGTTTACGAAAGCAGCACAGATATGTAGTGAGAAATATTATTATAAATAGATAATGCTATGTTTATAACATTATATTATATTTAATTTTTGTTAGTCCTTATAGCATCGTATTGGAATGACTGTGATGATGTTATAATGTGTGTTAAATAAATAAATAAATAAATAAATAAATAAAGATTGACCAAGACTGATTTTATTAAATAAGGTAGTATACATAAAATGAAATAAAATGTTTTTACATGTACCTACATTTATTATATAATAAGACTAGTTGGCCCGGCAGACGTTGTCCTGCTCTGAGAACAAAAATAAAACTGGGACCTACCTACCTACCCCTACCTACCTTACCTACCTACCCTACCTAACTACCTACCCCTAACCTAACTACCTACCCCTACCTACCTTACCTACCTACCCTACCTACCCCTACCTATCTACCTACCCATACCTATCTACCTACCCCTACCTAACTACCTACCCCTACCTAACTACCTACCCCTACCTACCCTACCTATCTCTACCTACCCCTACCTACCTTACCTACCTACCCCTACCTACCTTACCTACCCTACCTGCCCCTACCTACTTATCCTATGTCCTTCTCCTGGCTCTAAACTACCTCCCTGCCAATTTTCAGCTAAATCGGTTCAGCCGTTCTTGAGTTATAAGTGGAGTAACTAACACGACTTTCTTTTATATATATAGACTAGCTGTCCCCCGCGGTTCCACCCGCGTTTCCAAATAAAAAGTAGCCTATGCAACCTGATCTAGATAAGGCAACATAATAATTGTCCATGGGAAAAACAGTTTTCTCTTAAATATATTCCAACATGCTTAAAAGTTTGTCCTTGTGCTTTATTTATATTGACTTCTGACGATAGGTAGGTAATTTCACAGGAAATTGTACCTATTCGTTTAAATCTATATGGTAAATCTGTGGGTATCATCGGAATGCGAGGTATCAGTACTGTTTGCCCAACTGCTGGCTCAGTCAAAACCAATTGCTACTATGACAGAAATCTAGAAATTTTACTTGAAGTCTGGTACCATTACATAAATTTGGTGGTCTAATATCTATTTAACATGCATTGTCCTGAATGACTGTCTGACGGATCAACGCATAGCCTAAACCGCTGATCGTAGAGACCTGAAATTTAGAGGGTGTCTTCGTATGAAGTAGGCATCCTATAAGAAAGGATCTTCCGAAATCCTTAGGGGTTGAAAAACTGGGACAAAGTTTGTATGGAACAACGTGATTCCTTGGTCCAATCTACTTCAAATTTTGCATAAACATTCTTTAAGATAATTGATGGATGAGGTGTTTTGTATTTTATTGAAACTCATCGCCTATCGGGGTTAAAAAAGGGTAGAAAGTTATTTTGGTGGTGATTTGCATCGAAGTTGATATCAATACTGCTTTTGAACTCACATAAAAGCTTGGTGCAATGCAATGCATATGACGAACAATTGGGATGAATTTGCTGTTATGTCTCATGATCGTCTTGGCAACAATCATGGGACAAAAGAAAAGTATAAATTAGATGTTACAACACTACATTTCTGCGAGTTAGTTGCAGCCGGTCAAATATACCCATTTGTATTTGAAGTATATCGAAATGGAAACCAGTATGCCAAATTTGGTACAGAAGACCAACCCATCAAAAGGTTACGTTTTTCCCAAGATCTTTCTTATGGTCACTTTGATGCCTACGCTGATGCCGATGGTGATAATAACACTGATCAGCGTCCAATAGCCAATCTAAATATATAAAACAGATTTATTTCGCTTACTTCAAAACTATCATATTAGAGTTCCTAAATAGTTATTTTCTGCTTTTTAGTGCCTTTGAAGGCGGTTCTATTTTTTGTTAAAAGTTTTTTATTTTTCAATTTTGAATTTCTTATGTGTAATCAATGACTCTCAAGGTCACTGACCTAGGATAAGCATATTAGCGTTGTAGTTTCCATCATCGTTCCTATAACATTTAAAGAATTATCCCCTAACTCCTAACCATTAAGGAGTTGTACCGTCCATCATCAGCTCAGCAACATAAGATGATGACTACCAGACGCAAATATCTGAATAGCTTTAGAAAGTATGATGAAAAACATTGTAAGTGCCTATAAAATTTAAAGAGTTCCCTCGATTTGTCCAGGATCCTATCATCAGATCCTGACTTGGTGACCATGGGACTACTTGTGAAGTATACCCTTTCAAACAAAAAATATTTTTCCAAATCGGTCCAGGCGTTCGAGTATTCGGGGAACATACAAAAAAAATGATTCCGACGAATTGATAACCTCCGCTTAATGTTGGGTAATTGACTGACTGACTGATCGCGGGTAATATCGCGTGTGATATCGCGGGTGGAAAGCTATTTAGCATTCTATATTAAAGCTGAAAAGTTTATGAAAAACATTGTAAGTGCCTTTAAATTTGAAGAGTTCCCTCGATTTGTCTAGGATCCTATCATCAGATCCTGACTTGGTGACCATGGGACTACTTGTGAAGTATATCCTTTCAAACAAAAAATAATTTTCCTAATCGGTCCAGGCGTTCGAGTATTCGGGGAACATACAAAAAAAAAGATTTCAACGAATTGATAACCTCCGCTTAAAGTTGGGTAATTGACTGACTGATCGCGGGTGGCATCGCGGGTGGAAAGCTATTTAGCATTAAATAATAAAGCTGAAAAGTTTGTTTGTTTTTTTGAACGCGCGAATCTCCGGAGTTACTGGTCCGATTCGAAAACTACGCTGTCGGCTGGTAGTTTAGCCATTATTTTGTCGTTGATGGCGTCAACGCTTATATTTCTGGCAGCTAATTAAATTAAATTGCCCTCTCACACATCCATTAATGTTTTTTTTGGTCGATATTGGCTATATCCGGATATACTCTACAGATCAGGTCTTCAATGTTGGTCACGATTTTACCAAGGTCTTTGTCAATAGCTATTTTTTTATCTGATTCAGGTACTTTCCCATCCCCGATTAAATGGAGCTTTATTGGGAAATCTGTGCTTCCTCTACCCAAGTGACTCCTCATTTTGGTATACAGTTTCAATAAGTCAACAGATAAGCAAGATTTAATAATATCTGCTCTAGTTTCCCTAACAGGCAACGTTCATCTGAAATCACCAGAAAACATCAAAGTTATTCCACCCATGGCTATTTGTGCATTTTATATTTCTGAGAGTTTTATCTAAAGCCTCTAGATGAGCTCTATGAGTCATGTGCACTCATCCCATATTATTAGGTTTGCATCTTGTAAAACCTTGCCCAATGGTCCATTTTTACGTATAGAGCGTACGCTGTCTTTTTCAAGAAATACCGTAAGGGTCTGTTTAGAAGTGAAATGAGCCGTCCTTCTACTGTCAATAGTGTAGCAGCAATAAATATCTGATGATGCAACAGCAATGGCTAATTTCGTTGACTTCAAAACTATCAGATTAGAGTTCTTACATAGTTATTTTATACTTATTAGTGCCTTTGTGGTTTTTTTTTGTTAAAAGTATTTTATTTTTCATTTATTAGTTTCTTATGTGTAACCAATGACTCTCAAGGTCACTGACCTAGGATAAGCATATTAGCGTTGTACTTTCCATCATCGTTCCTATAATATTTAAAGATTTATCCCCTAACTCCTACCCGTTAAGGAGTTGTACCTTCCATCATCAGCTCAGCAACATGTGACGACTACCAGACGCAAATATCTGAATAGTTTTAGAAAATATATGAAAAACATTGTTAGTGCCTATAAAATTTGAAGAGTTCCCTCGATTTCTTCAAGATCCCATCATCAGACCCTGACTTGGTGACCATGTGACCACCTGTATGTATAGTTTCCAAATCGGGTCAGGCATCTTCGAGTAATCGAGGAACATAAAAAAAGATTCCGACGAATTGATAACCTCGTCTTGATGACAGTTAAAAATAACAAAAAACTGTTACCTAGGCGACCGCTGTCATCCATTGACAACCGCGTTGCATCGCTCACCCATGCTATACATGCTCCCGCTTAACGTTCTTTTTATCATTGCTCAGCTCCTGAGGGTCGTAGCGTGATGTTCTATAGCCTATAACCTTCCTTAATAAATGGGCTTTCAATTGCAAAAAGGTTTTTCTATATCCCACTGGCAGATCCAGAGATTAGCGCGTTCAAACAAACAAACAAACAAACAAACAAACTCTTCAGCTTTATTATTAGTATAGATATAACACAAGTCGGACCAATAACCCGATCGTCCGACAAATATAGCTATCACTTTCTTACGTCATATAACAGAAAGAGCCGGAACTAGCTTTTCGCGTTTTTTATAAAATTTTCCCCTTAGGAATGGAATTTAAATATTGGTTTCCTTTTCAGATCTTGATGTTAGCTCTGAAAGAAACGGCAGTTGGTAAGTAACTGAAAACCGTAAATATCTAGTTTTAACTATGTATGATCACAATCTCACCGTGGTCAGTGATGATGTGGCCGATGGTGGTAAGCACACAAAGCTTAGAAGGGAACTGGCTCTCAAGTGCAGCTGTTGGATCACACCGGAAGGTGCTTGGCGACAGATTTTCAACTTTCGCCACCCAAACCCACTCGTCGCAGAGCTGCTAAATGATGCAAATGTGGTCAATAGGTTAAAAAGAGACAGAGTTATATAAGTGAGAATTGGGGGCTCTGGCAACCTTTCTCGTAAAGTCAATAAGCACTGAACATTCGCTTAAAGTCTGGCGACTGATTGCGAATTCCATTAAGAAAGAAAAAAAAAAGAAAAATGATTTTCAACTTGAGGGTGGTAGCCAGCCAGGCGGGTACTATAAAGTACCCTACCACCGTGCTATGATTTCCTCACGATGTTTTCTTTCACCGAAAGCTCAAGCTCATTGTAGGATTCTCACCCGTGACCTTCGTCTCGGCGTCACTACCACCGAGCTATCACCGCCATAAAACTTAAGAGACAACGTAAATAGGATAGTTTGTGATCAGCCGTGTATGAAGAATGTCCCAGGATATTTACTGTATATTTAAATGATTTCGCAGGCTTAGCTCGTCAAAGTTACCATGGAGCGACAAAGAGAAGCCGATGGATGGGGAACCGACGCCTAGGCTATATCCCAATTTAGGTAAGTTAACCTTTTTAACATCCCAATCGTATTTTCTATTTCAATCTTACGTATTTTCCATTTTATTCGACAGCCACGCCTGAATGGATAAATCATCAAAATTTCTTATTTGTTTTTTTTTTGTTTTAGATAAAGAACTACCGGACAACACATCAGAAAGGCGCTCTAGTTGGTGAGTATATCAATGACGAACTGTTCCCGGCGGTTTCACTCGCGTTCCCGAGATAAAAAGTACCCTATCACCTCCGGGGACAAAGCTGCCTATTAGTGAAAGAATTTTTCAAAACGGGCCAGTAACTCCGGAGATTAGCGCGTTCAAACAAACAAACTCTTCAGCTCCATTATTGGTATAGATATAGATAGATCGAAGGATGTTATGTTGTGTGTACAGGTTGACAACGAAGCCGCTTCGCAAGCCGCTGTCTTCGCACCCGGAGTGCGCGGAGAACTCGGTGCGGGAGCTGGGCGTGCGCGCCGCCCCCTCGCCCGCCCCCCCCGCCGCCCCCACGCCCACCCCTACAGCCGCCCCTGCAGCCGCCCCCGCGTCGCCCTCACACGCGCTCCACAAGGACAACCTCGACACCTTGTCTGGTACCTACTATTCTATACTTATATAGGGTTACTTTTCTATGTGTATCCTCATTTTCAAGGTTTATTCAGGCTATGAAAACTCGAAAAAAAAAACATTTGCTACACTTTGATCGAACGAGATTGAAGGATTTTTTTAACCCCGGCCCCCGATGAAATAGAGGGCTATTATAAGTTTGTAGTGTGTATCTGTCTGTGGCATCATAACTCCTGAACAGATGGACCGATTTTGATTGAGTTTTGATAGTCCTGGTCCTGTTATTTATGTTAAGTTATAGTCCTGGTCCTGATATATTAAGTTATAGTCCAGGTCCTACTTTGTTATGTTATAGTCCTGGTCCTAGTATGTTAAGTTATAGTCCCAGTATGTTAGAGTCCTAGTCTTAGTATGTTAAGTTATAGTCCTGGTCCTAGTACGTTAAGCTATGGTCGATATGTTAAGTTATAATCCTGGTATGTTAAGTTTAGTCCTGGTCCTGATATGTTAAGTTATAGCCCTGGTCCTGGTATGTTAAGCTATGATCCTGGTCTGGTAAGGTATGGCCGACCGGCTGCAGTTCTGCCGCCACCGCTGGGGCGAGCAGGCCGGATGCTGTACCTGTGAGAAAATACAGCATCAGATACAAGGGCTATATGGTTACTAATTATACATCATTTAGATATTACATCTGGTAGAAGCAGTGGTATTTTTATTAGTGTTGCAGAAATATCGATAGTAGACCTTGGATAACAGTAACATAACAGTAGATATCGATAGTATCGATATCACGAGTTTGCCCAGTATTATTAGTTAAATACAATACTACCGAGTAATAAAAACGATCAGTTCACAATTTATCGATAGTTTTAATCTGACTGCACTAAAAATTATGCTATTTAGTGAATTTATGCTTTAGTGAATTGTAGGTATGATGTTTTTTTTTTATAAAAATTATCATATCGTAAAAATTATAAATATTTTCGAATAAAACACTGACTCTGGATAGAATTATCTATAACTAGCTGTTCCCCGCGGTTTCACTTGCATTCCCTTTTTAAGTAACCTATGTCCTTCTCCATATCATAGACTATCTGTGTGCTGAATTCCATCGAGATCGGTTCAGTGGTTTAGACGTGAAAGGTAACAAACAAACAGAGTTACAGTATGACTCAACTTATAGATGTAGCATCGGCAAATCGTATATCTACACTTCACTTCCGATTTATACAACTAATAAAAATCATTCATTATCGCGCCATTCAACGTTCAACAAGATCATTTTCGCCGATCATTTTTTAACACATGAGTAATGTTGTAGGCGCACTCTTTTCGGTAACGATCGATTTTACGAATTTTGCCGATGCTTCATCTAAGTTGTGTCATACTATACTGTCGCATTCATTATATTAGTATGGATTTTGATTGCAGTGTCAGAGGAGGAGAACGTATCGCCTTGCGAGGGGCCGCCGCACCCTACCGGAGTGAAACTAACTCGACCCGGGTACTACACTATACCTTCGCTCGACGAAATGACCAGTAAGTATTTTTTTTTATGTCAGAAGGTTGACAAGCAAGCAGGTGGTCCACCTGATGGTAAGTGGTTACCGTCGCCTATCGCCATTGGCAATATCTGGTTTTGCCTATGTGTTGCCGAGAAGGCAGCTTTCAAGTGCAATTGCCGGAACACACCGGTAGATGCTTGGCGACAGATTTTCAACTTGAGGGTGGTAGCCAGACGGGCACTACAAAATACCCTACCACCATGCTATATTTTCCTTCACCGAATGCTCAAGCTCATTGTAGGGTTCGAACCCACGACCTTTGTATGAAATGAAATATTTTTATTCAAATAGACCTTCACAGGCACTTATGAATTGTCAGACCGGGTTAGAAAGATATAACCGTTGAGGATAATGCAGCTTCTAATCCAGTCTGCCGGCGCTGTCAAATAAAATGAAAATCTAGGAAAGTCGTGAAAAGCAACTCTTTTGCAGGCGAATCATGTCCTTATTGACTTTAAAAACGTTATCATTATAATTCTTATATTTTCCTGTCAAGATTGAAATTTAAATAACATTTAAAAATAATAAAAGCGTAACGGAAACTACTTGTTATAAACAAAAGCCATATGCCAACAAAATTGTTGGGCCAAATACGGACAGCGACGCCAGACTGGTTATTAGTGAAAGAATGTTTCGACGCCGACTGGTAGATCCAGAGATTAGCGCGTAAAAACAAACTTTATTATTAGTATATATTTTTACTTATGGCAACTTTAGGGTTATGGGAAATCAATAATCAACTATTAACAAAAAGAGTAAAACCTCCTTCAAAGACAATAGAAATAATTATTAAAATCGGTCCATAAAATTGATAACCCTTTCCTTTTTTAGGGTTTCGTACCTCATAAGGAAAAAACGGAACTCTTATAGGATCTCTTTGTTGTCTGTCTGCCTTTCTGTCAAGACCCTTTTTCCCAGGAACGCGTGGAGGTATCAAGCTGAAATTCATATCAAATACTCAGGTCTATTGTCTTTTGGAGCTGTCAAAAAATCAAACTTCTAAGCCAACGCAATCAAAAGATACAGCCGTTTATGCTGCAAATTTCCAACACTCGCAAGGGAAGCAAAACCTACAGGGTACTTCCCGTGAACTTAGAATCTTGAAATTTGGTACGAAGCAACGTCTTATAGCACAGATAAAGGAAAAATTGCGAAAGGCATAAAATTTTAGTTACATTCAATTACAAAGTTAAATTTGTGCGGAACCCTCGGTGCGCGATTCTGACTCGCACTTGTCCGTTTTTATTAAAGTTGGTTAAAAAGAACACGTATATATAATGTATTGTTTTCAGGCTTCATGCGTGGTGACGGGTCGTGCGTGGTGCCCCACCTGACGGTCGGCCGCAAGAACTACGGAAACGTCTATTACGACTGTGACATAGACGTGGCCGGCTTGGATTTGGATGCGTTAGGTGAGTTTTTAACCTCCCCACGTAAAAGGGGGGGGTGTTATAAGTTTGTGTGTATCTGTGTATCTCTGTGGCATTGGAGCTCCTGAACGAAAATGAAAAAGTAATTTATTGATATTTTATTGGATTTTTATGGAAATATTTTTGTGTTTTTTTTCATGATCTTATTAGGTACTAGCTGTTCCCCGCGGTTTCACTCACGTTCCAAACCATACGTACAGACTTATCTAAGTCCATATTTCGTTGAAATTCATTATTTATTCCAAAATCAGACAATATATCCATTTAGTGTTAGTAAATACAAAACTTAAACCAAATTAAATTAATAGAAAATATAAGAAGGTATAAAATTAAATAATAAGTTAGTAAGCAAATCATATTTAAAATCAAATCATTAATGATTAGTTATTTATTTATGATTTACTTATTTTTTTTTAATTTGTAAATTTGATTTAGTTTAAGTAGAGTAATTAGGTAAATGCGAAAGTTTGTGAGTTATGTAAATAAATGTTATGTAATCAAATCAAATTCATTCATTTGATGACTTATGTGTACAGTAAGGCGTTATGATAATAATTATTTAATTGTAATATTTTCCCTCAACAGTCCATTTCCTTAACAAAGAAGTGATAGTGTACCCCGAGGAGGCGGAGAAGCCGCCCGTCGGTACGGCGCTGAACAGGCGGGCGATCGTCACGCTCGATAGGATCTGGCCCCGGGACAAGACCGAGAAGAGACCCATCACCGATCCGGACAGGTATCATACAATTATTACTTACAATGTTTGAGACGCCAGTTGGTTAAGACAATACCTATCGCGTCGCAGGTCGTGGGTTCGATTCCCTTCCAGGACAAAGATTTGTGTGCATGAACATGTATGTTTGTCCTGAATCTGGGTGTAATTTTCTATGTAAGTATGTATTTACAAAAAAAGTAGTATATGTAGTATATCAGTTATCTGGTTGTCCATAGTACAAGCTCTGCTTAGTTTGGGATCAGGTACAGTATGACACAACTTAGATGTAGCATCGGCAAATCATTTTCGTACACTTCACTTCCGATTTACACAACTAATAAAAATCATTCGTTATCGCGTCGTTATCAACGTTCAACAAGATCATTTTCGCCGATCATTTTTAACTCATGAGTAATGTTGTAAGTGTACTTTTTTCGGGTACGATCGATTTAAGGAATTTTGCCGATGTTTCATCTAAGCTGTGTCATACTGTAACCGTGTGTGAAGAATGTCCCAGGATATTTATTTATTTAATGTTAATTAGTGTTCGAACAAAAAAGGCCTAAGCCCAAGGTTTAAATAAGGTAAAATATTTAGTATTTTTTAAAGAAGCCTTTTTTAAATTCAGCTCCATACCATATTATTACGAAAAAGAGAGTTGTTATATTATTTAGTGTGTATGTCATATCCTGAACGATGTTTTTTTTTTTTCATTTGAAACTGTATCTTAATCTAGAGTATACTTAGCTAAAATCCGCTCAGCCGTTTGAAGATCATCAGCTCTTTTTCTAGAGTCGGTTTCTTAATTTTTTTTAAATGTGTACATGTCAGATTAATGAAGATGGATTACGAAGGCAAACTCCGGCGCGTGTGCGACAAGCATGACACCAAGTTCATCGAGTACCGGCCGCAGACTGGCAGCTGGGTGTTTAGGGTGAGTTTACATATTTATCTACTCTCATATCGTAATGTTCTTATTATGAAATCAAAATCAGTACTTTAATGACCCACTTTAGGCACACCCGTGTATAATGATTCATTATTGTACAGTTGTGTTCCCAAGATAATGCTATAAAATAACTTTTTTTCTATTAAAGTACACTTTGGACCTATCAATAGTATAATCAACCAGTATCAATTCAATTTGACGATGACAATGTGACTAATTTGTTGACTTGAAATTTAGAGGTAAGAATTTTTGGGAGTTGGCAACACGGATTTGATTAGGTATTATGATTATTGTGTCTGTTTATTTTATTGTTTTTGCTTACATATATCATTTTGACCAAAAATGTCACAAAAAAAGTTATTTTTTTATTTTTTTGGTGGTAGAAATTATTTTTTTTAAAATGACATTGTTTATATGAGTTTAGATAAAGTACTGTATGATACTGCACATAATTAGGTATTAAAAACTCGTGTGATACTATTAAGAACCTCGCCTACGGCTCGGTACTTAAACTCACACTCGTAGTTAATAACCCCTATTATGCAACAGTATCATAAACTACTATTATATAACTACCTGTACCCCGCGGTTTCACTCGCGTTCCCGATATAAAAGGTGACTATAATATGGATGATGAGTGGGTACAAAATCATTGATTCTGTTCAGTCCGTCAGTTAGGTTGCCAAAAAATATTGGATACGTATTTTTTATTTTATCAAATCAATAAAAAAATATATAGATAAGTCGCATCAAATATCAGGAGTGGGGGCTTGTGACGTCATCTCTCTGTAAAAAGTGTACTAAGACGTGACGTCACGCGAAATTTTAACGCACTGTATCTTCGTTATTTTTTGTTTTCGGAACTAAAGAAAAAATATGTATCCAATATTTTTTGGTAATCTAACTGACGGACTACTTAGATTTTTTAGCCATCACCCCTATTTTCGTGCGTTTTATTTTTTGTACCCTTATTATGTTACTCGCCTGGCTGGCTACCACCCTTAAGTTGAAAATCTGTCGCCAATCATCTTCCGGTGTGTTCCGACAGCTGCACTTGAGAGCCAGTTCCTTTCTAGGGTTTGTGTGCTTACCATCATCGGCCACATCATCACTGACCACGGTGAGATTGTGGTCAAAGTAAACTCAAAACTCATTTAAACAGTTTAAGCCCTGATAAGGCACTTATGAATGTCGATAGTACAAGATCTGCTTAGTTTGAGATCAGAGAACCGTGTGTGAACAATGTCACAGGATATTATTATTTATGTGTTTACAGGTTGAGCATTTCAGCAAATATGGTTTAACGGATTCCGACGAAGAGGACGATCCGACGCCCGACGTGTTGAAGAGGCAGTTGGTCAACCAGTCGCTCCAGAAATCTGCTGCACCGGGTAAGGATTGTTTTAAAACTCAAAATCGCCAAAATTTAAATTTATGGCCCAGTATTTTCGGAGATTAAGGTACTTAATAATGTGTCAATTTTCGCCTATTTTCTTAAATAACTTCTAAACGATTTATCTTAAATATATTAAAAAAAATATATTTTTGAGATCTTCACATTGAGCCCATTCATTTGATATGACGCACAATATAGTTTGCAAAACTTTTTTTTTATTTTCTAATTTACCCCCGAAATGTAGCCCCCCTGGTCACCGACTTACCTACATATGTGTCCTCCCACCCTTTATCTCCGAAAGTACTGGACCAAAAATTTTGAAAAAAATACAGAAAATAGTTCTTTACCTATAGATTACAGGAAAACCTATAAGAAGTCTGTGGTATTTAGAGTAACATAAGAAATTACGGAACCCTCGGTTCGAGTCAGACTCGCACTTGTACGGTTTTATTTTTAAGCTAGCTGATTGCCATCAAAGTTTACTACTTTGTGTTTGTTTTTTAAAGTGTTTTAATCCAAAAATGTGTGTATATTTTTATTCTCTTTTGTCCGGTTCAGCTCAAAAGGCCCAGGCAGCGTTGGTGACGTCAGCAGGCCTCGGAGGACTCGGGGGACTCGGCCTCGGGTACAGTTCCATGGTGCCGGCTGAAGACAATCTGTACGCAATGCACCAAACATCGCTTAACCTACTCAATGGGGCTGCAAAAGGTGACTTTTCATCATCTTGTTGTGTTTTATTTTTAACTATCTGACCCGGCAGCCGATGTCCTGCCCTGAGAACAAAAATAAAACTGGGACCTACACCTACCTATCCCTAACTACCCCTACCTACTCCTACCTACATCTACCTACCCCTATTTATCTACCTACCCCTACCTAACTAAAATATATTAGAAAGTACTGCCGTATCTATGGGATTAATCGAAGTTTAACCGATCTGTCCATATTTGTCACTTGATCTTAGAACAATAGTATAAACCATGGATTAAATTTTATCTTAGATTTCATAAACGATAGTTTAAACGTCGATTGATCTTACGGCCACTAATGTTCTAGATTTAAGGTTTATATGCAGTAATAAATATTTCTTCATTTTCATCATCATCATCTCCCTGTCCTGTTACCAATCATTTGTGGCCTAATATGTAGTCTTCCATTCAGCCCTTCTATCCGTTGTCCCATTCAATCTCGTCCCGTTCAGGCGGCCCGAGCTACCATTAGTGATCCGACCGCCCCCAATAGGCTAGTTGACATTGTCAAAAATAAATGACCAAACACTAACCAATGCATAAAACATGTAAAAACACGTGGAAACATCAAATATGTTGTACATTCAATGCATTGTATAATTTTTAATTACCAGTAGAACCATTAAGAGTAGTTCATTTGAGGCTGTGAAACTATGACGTCATAGTGTAATATTTCAAACAAAATTCCATATAAACTGTCGTTTTGACATTTATTAAAAGTTGCTGATTTGATATGTCAGTCAACTACCCTATTAGTCGTAACTCGTACTAAGTCCTCCCCCTCCCCCGGTAACGCCCTGAGCCGAGGTTCGTACCCCATTCGGGGGTGCCCTCAGACGTGGTTACCTAAATGTTCCCTCTATGCGTTCGCCGATTTGTCCGGTAAGGTTGCTGCAGCCATCAGAGGCTACTAACTTTAGTCGTTACAAAAAAAACCTTTCCGTCATATATCAGCATTCACTCCTTTCTTACAGTTGGGTTTTTAGTTTTTTTATTACTCTTTTTTCTATTTTGAAATATAAATACTTTAAAAAAAAATGTTTTGATGGCCCCCACCTAAAAATGTTTGAGTTTCTAATTTTAGTTATGCATAGATATAGTACCGTACGTTTGTTACAGCGTTCGAAATGGACACAACTGAGGATAATGCCGAGTCGCAGAGTCTATACCAGGATAGCAGAGGTAAGGTGTTCTTGTATACGGCATTGGCTTGGTGGTAAGCGGTTGCCGCAGCCTACAGACGCTTGCAACACTCGTCTGTCTCGTTACTCCCGCGCAGGGTCACTACATTCAGTTAATAGGGAATGCATGATATTTTTTTGCGTCATTCAAAAGCTCATTCATATAAGAAGCAGTTGAGAAAAAAAAATACGGGTAACTATAAAAATAACCAAGAATCAAAGCCATCATAAAATCAATACATGGTTGAATGAACTTAGTTATAATGGAATTGAAGATCTACTTATAACTAAAACTTAAAAACTGTAGTGGACCAATGCAAGTGATAACAAACATAATCTTATAATAGTTGTTTATGATACTGTTGCATAATAGGGGTTATTAAATACGAGTGTGAGTTTAAGTTCTTAATAGTATCACACGAGTTTTTAATACCTAATTATGTGCAGTATCATACAGTACTTTATCTAAACTCATATAAATAATGTCATTTAAAAAAATTGAATTTCTACCAACTTTGCAAAAAAAAAAAAAAATGATATTTTTGTGACATTTTTGGTCAAAATGATATGTGTAGGCAAAAACAATAAAATATAATCATATACTTAATCAAATCCGTGTTGCCAACTCCCAAAAATTCTTACCTCTAAAGTTCAAGTTACAAAATTTGTGACATTGTCATCGTCAAATTGAATTGATACTGATTGATTATACTATTGATAGGTCCAAAGTGTACTTTAATAGAAAAAAAGTTATTTTATAGCATTATCTTGGGAACAACAACTGTACTATAATGAATCATTATACACGGGTGTGCCTAAAGTGGGTCATTAAAGTACTGATTTTGATTTCATAATAAGAACATTACGATATGAGAGTAGATAAAATAATTATTTAAACACTAATATTACAAGTATTTGTTAACATTTTAAAAATCAAAGATTTATAGTATTATGACGTCACATGTTATGTCCGATCTCTGTCTAATCGCTGTCTAATTAGTCGTTAAAAAAAAGATTCCGACGAATTGAGAACCTCCTCCTTTTTGAAGTTGTTTAAAAATGCTTATATCTTCCGTGTTTCTTGGCCGATTTTAATTTCACTTTTTGATTTTTTTTTAAATTTTTAATATTTTGAAATACGATAAAAAAATTCATGCATATTCCCTATTGTCTGCGGTATTCTCAGGGCCTACTCACGCTATGCCATACAAGTCGGTGGAACGCTAAAATATCTCAAGTGATTAAAGTATTATAGTATGTATTTCAATCACAAAGAGTTTTAATTGTAATGACAAAAATAAGTAATTTGACGTTTGTCAAGCGTATAAGCGTTCCTTGGATTTGTTCCTTCGATACCTATTTGTACTATATTCATTAATCTGTGGGCCTACTCCGAAAAACGATACACGATAGTTCGATCATCTTTATCAGATTATTAACCAATAGAATCGCACGAAATTTACGTCTCGTCAGTTTGCTGCACGGTACTTACAGTCGAGGGACAAGCCAATTGGCACAGTTTGTTAAGGCACCACCTATAAACCACATGTAAAATGGTGATCGTGGGCCGGAAAGCTAGTATTCCATCAAATACTAGCTGTTCCGCGCGGTTTCACTCGCGTTCCCGGGATAAAAAGTAGCCTATAACCTTCAGGGATAATGTAGCTTCTTGGGGTCTAAAAAGGAAGCACAAGCAATATTGCTATGCAATTCATATCTCGAATTTACAGCAGAGCCAAATGTTTTTTTTATTTTTTTTTGGTGAAAATACATATAATTTTAATCAATTAATTTACAATTTAGATAAATTACACCATAATCTGGTGTAAATTCGAGATATGAATTGCATAGCAATATTGCGTGAGCGGCCGTTTTAGCCCCCCTTATTAGTGAAAGAATTTTTCAAATCGGTTCAGTAGTTTCGGAGCCTATTCAATACAAACAAACAAACATACAAACAATCAAATTTTTCCTCTTTATGATATTAGTATAGATTACGATAACTTTCAGCGTACGGTGTAAAGAGTCCGACGAGTGAGTTAGCCCGCTTGGAGCATCGACAAAGCCACAACGTTCAGCTGATGAAGGCGTCACTATATGCTGATACTGGTAAGTTGTATACATATATATTTCTATGTATAGGCCAGTGTTTGACCACAATCTCGATGTCCGATGGTGGTAAGCACACAAAGCCTAGAAGGAAACTGTTCAAGTGCAGCTGTCGGAACACACCGGAAGGTGCTTGGCGATAGATTTTCACCTCGTATGTTAGGAATTTAAAACAAATGCTAAGACGCCTAGCTGTAAACCGTTCGTGAGCTTGTCCCCAGGCGATTAATGAGCGTTGCAATAAGGAGTTTCATACAAAGAATAGTAAACGGCTCGTTGATATATGTTCTACAACCTTTATTATATAAATGTGTAGCAAGTTTTACTTGGTATGTGACTTTTTACCAAAAAAAAAGCGCCTTGCTGAGTTTCTTGCCGGAGTCTTCTCAGTTCAAGTGTATTCCGAACCGGTGGTAGAGTCTATTGTAAAACTGTAACTGTTGACGTTCATAAGTGCCTTATTAGGGCCTAAACTGAATAAATGAGTTTTTGATTTTGATTTTGTTTTCATAAACTCGTGTATTTTGAGTATTATTGAATATTATCGGTGGTATTTTGTCCGATAGTACAAGTGCACTAGTGAAGTGAAATGAAATGATTACGTGTATAGTGGCTTTTCAAGTTGTCTCAAAAAGTCCGTGACAAGTTTTAGTAGAACGGCTACCATTGTACTAAAACCTAACTTAAACTGACCGACTATGACTTGAAGATGATTTAACATGACTTGAACAGTACTAGAACATGACGATTGACGAGAATTTAAACACATAAAGAATATTAAAAAAAACCCTCCAAAGTGTTTTAGTTATATTGTTATTTTTTTTTGCTCTTTGTTTGTTATTCTCTGTAATTATGTGTGTATGTTGAAATAAATGTTTATCCTTTCGTCTTCTATCTTAAATACACTAAGTGTAAAAAAACTTGGTATGTTATACAGAAATGGAGGACGACGTATCAGTGTCGACGGGCGACCAGCTGGTCCCGCTGGCGGAGGCCGGGGCTCCGCTGAGCCGCCCCGCGCGCGACCTCACGCCCTTCGCGCTCGGGGAATCCCACGCCATGGACGTCACGCCACCTATACATACTGATGGTAAACTATACCTATATCATTTTTGCTTATGAACAGGTTTTAATAATTCTTCTTGCGTTAGGAGCTGTATTTTTTTTTTTTGCTATGTATAGGCCTGCGTTTGACCACAATCTCACAGTGGATAGTGATGATGTGGCCGATGGTGGTAAGCACACAAAGCCTAGAAGGAAACTGGCTCTCAAGCGCAGCTGTATAGCTCTATTGTCTTTGAAGGAGGTTTTAGGGTACCGGAACTCAAATGAAAAAAAGTCTGTCCCAAAATACTGGACTGAATTGAGTTGAAATTTGGTACACATGTATGTTGGTGACTCAAACATGGACGTGCTACGTAAATAAATGAATTTCTAATATGAGGGCCTAACTTTTGGGGGCCAAATTAGAAAATTTTAAATAAATTGCAAACTATATTTTGTGACATATCAAATAAAAGGACTCGTTGTGAGGATCTCAAATATATGTTTTTTTTTATAATCTTAAGATAGTTTTGAAGTTATTTAAGGAAATAGGCGAAAATTTACCATTTCCCCCTTAACTCCGAAACTACTGGGCTAAAAATTTTGGAAAAAATACAGAAAGTAGTTCTCTACCTATTGTTGGCTCCACACCTCAACATAATAATACATCAAATGCTTTAATTTTTTCGTCTGGCAACACTAGTCAGTCACTCTAATTACTCTTGTGATGCAACATAACATTGTTAAACTTATGTTAAACAGGAAATATTGTATCCTGTGGAACTATCTATATATAAAAGAAAGTCGTGTTAGTTACGCTATTTATAATTCAAGAACGGCTGAACTGATTTGGCTGAAAATTGGTGGGGAGGTAGCTTAGGACCAGGAGAAGGACATAGGATAGGTAGGGGCAGGTAGGGTAGCTAAGGTAGATAGGGGCAGGTAGAGGTAGGTAGGTCCCAATTTTATTTTTGTTCTCATGGCAGGACAACGTCTGCCGGGTCAGCTAGTAGTTTCTAAAAGTGTTATGTGGGTTTTAATTCAATCACCAGCATCAAACATCTGTAGATTACAGGAGAACCTATAAGAATTTAACGGTATTTTGAGTAACATTGGAAATTACGGAACCCTCGGTGCGCGAGTCAGGCTCGCACTTGTCCTTATTTTTTTAAAATTGATTATTTGATTACAGAGCAACAAATGCAGCCCCTTATCGTCCAACCCCATACTATAGTACTGAAGTATCACAGGAAAGTGCCGCCGTTCCAACAGACTATTGCAGGTAATGCTGCTAATACTAAAAATTGAAATAGTTTGTGAGTATGGGTAAAATAATTATCCTGGGACATTGTTCACACACGGTTATCTGATCCCAAACTAAGCAGAGCTTGTACTATGGACAACCAGATAACTGATATACTACATATACTACTTTTATTTAAAATATATCATACTAATATTATAAACGTGAAAGTTTGTATTTATGTATGTTTGTTGCTCTTTCACGCAAAAACTACTGAACGGATTTGGATGAAACTTGGCATGTAGATAGATAGAATAACATATAGGCTACTTTTTGTTCCGGGAACGCGGGTGAAACCGCGGGGGACAGGTAGTACTTAAATAGATAATTACACCCAATCTCAGGACAAACAGACATGATCATGCACAGAAATGTTTGTCCTGAATGGGAATCGAACCCACGACCAGCGGTGCTACAGGTAGTATGTTAACCAACTGCGCCAACTGGCTTGTCAATGTTGGGTGAATGTTTGTTACTCTTTCACGTAAAAACTACTCAACGGATTTGGATGAAACTTGGCATGTAGATAGATCATACCCTGGAATAACATATAGGCTACTTTTTATCCCGGAAAAACATAAGATACCTCGGGAACGCGAGTGTAACCGCAGAGGACAGCTAGTTTGTACTAAATATATATATTATCCCCCCCCCCCCCCCAGGTCGTCTACAGGCGGCGTGTATAGCTGATATGTCAGTATGCCGCGCGCGACACTCCCGGCTAGGGTTCGGCCCCGCCGGGGCTATGGTCTACACTACATCTTATGATTCCGTATCTGATTTGCCCAAGAGTAAGTTACATTGTACATCAAAATTGTTATTTAGTTTAGATTTATAGTTTAATTTATTTAATTGTTTAAGTTTCTTAATTTTTCATGTTATTTTTAATAATTATTTTGTTAATTTCTGTGAACGTTCGAATGATTGTTTCTATATAAGTCGACTAACCTACCGTACCTACCCTCTGTATAAAATCTAATAGACTTAAGATTATATAATGTGATTCAATTTTGGCCTTGCTGTGAATCTTATGAAATAAATAAAAATAAAACACACACACAAACTGGGTGTAAGTGAGATCATAAAGAATACCAAGGGATCATCAAAATTCTCCTCCAAGATATATTGATATACGACTATTTCATATAAACATGACTCTACCACAAATTTAAGACATATCTTTTGTTATTAATCGGTAAATATATTACCATTCTTGTCGCAAATAACATGTTGATAAACTTATGACCTATAACTGTGCTGCAATTAGCAAAAAACGTAATAAAATTTGTATTTTGCGGGCTACCTTGAAGGATCCCCCTTAACAAAATGGAGCATGACCTTTGCTTAGGATAGCTTATCCAGTCTGCCGGCGCTGACAAATAAAAAAAAGGTAAATCTAGGAAAGTCGTGAAAAGCAACTCTTTTGCAGGCGAATCTTGTCCTTATTGACTTTAAAAACGCTATTATTATAATTCTTATATTTTCCTGTCAAGGTTGAAATTTAAATAACATTTAAAAATAATAAAAGCGTAACGGAAACTACTTGTTATAAACAAAAGCGATATGAAAATAAAATTGTTGGGCCAAATACGGACAGCGACGCCAGACTGGATATACATAGTAATATACCTCGGTAAGTACCATCTACAATGTTAATAGTGAAATATGTATTTTTTTTAATTTCCAGCGACGGAGTTAAGTGAGCTGGGAAGATATGTGTCTGGTCGCGCTTCCAACGACTGGAGCGAGTCTGTGGTCACCAGGCTGGCCATAGCGCACAATGACCCCGCTTATAATATACAGGTAAATATTCATTTATTATATATTAACCTTTTCACTATCCGTCGGACCGATCGGTCGCCGCGTCAATTTATCCAGAAAGGCTTTTATTTACAGCAAGTAGGTTATGTTACTTTTATTTTTCAGTCAATAAAGATGAGAATCGCCTACTACTCTTCACGATTTTCCACAATTTTCATTCTTTCTATTTTCCATTTATTCTGACAGCGACACTCAAAAGGTTAAACGGCCGTCAAACAGAAATAAAAAAACTTGAGAGGTGTCAACGGACACCAGAATGGAACGAAATATAATCAATACTTTGACGTATCTTGAGAGAGAGAGACAGACAGACAGACTGAGAAACACGTGCACGCCGCATGGGTTACAACTATAGCAAAAAGTGTCGTGTCGGTCGTTACAACTTTTGGTCTTAATTTTTTCCGTCTAGCCCCCATTCGCAACGCGCGATAAGGAACTTCGTTCCAAAAATGCAAGAATAGGGTAGTTGACTGACACATCAAATCAGCTACTTTTTAATAAATGTCAAAACGATAGTTTATAAGGAATTTTGTATGAAATATTACATTATGACGTCATAGTTTCACAGCTTCAAATCAACTACTCTTAGTGGTTCCACTGGTAATTAAAAAGCATTGAATGTACAACATAATTGATGTTTCCACGTGTTTTTAGATGTTTTATGCATTGGTTAGTGTTTGGTCATTTATTTTTGACAATGTCAACTACCCTATTTGTTGGTCGACTAGCGGCGTCTTTATGATTAGTATGTCGCTGCACTGACGTACTCTATGACAATGTCACGTGCGTTGTTTTGGCGGTCGCCGGTCGGCTAGTTATAGTTGCCGAACCGAAAATGTTATTGTTATCCAATCGAAATAAGGTATATTTTTCAACCAGCAATACTCTAGAGAAAACTAGCTGCGATGCTCCGAGGCTGATCTGAATGAATTATACCTAATTTCCATCGGATAACTATTAAAACCCACTAATATAATAAATGCGAAAGTTTCTATCTATGGATGTATGTTTGTTACTCTTTGAAGTAAAAACTACTGAACGGATTTGGATGAAACTTGGCACAAAGATAGATCATACCCTGGAATAATATATAGGCCGCTTTTTATCCCGGGAACGCGGGTGAAACCGCGGGGGACAGCTAATATTAATTAAGGCGATGATAGCTCAGTGGTAGTGACGTCGTATAATACAGAAAAGCCGAAAAGCTCAAAGATTTGTACACCCGCGCGAAGTTGGGTCGCTAGTTGAAATATATACCTTATTTCCATTGGATAACATTAATATTCTTTAATCCTCTGCCGAGCCGTCCACTTTGCACCGGCCGTTAAAGCTGTATGTGTCTCAAATAAATATATCAATGTATTCGTCATCAGGAGATCCTCTCCCGTCACCTGGAGACCCTGTTAGAATGGTCGACGTTCTCCCCGAGCCCCGACACGGCATGTCCCCAGCTGAGGATCAAAGATGGCGCCGCAGACAGACGTGCTGTACTACAGAAGCATCTGCAACACGCTGAACTTGCACGGAACCATAAATCTAGGGTATGTCATTTTCTTTGACAGGCCACTTGGCGCAGTTGGTTAAGACGCCACCTATCCGATTCCTATCCAGGACAAACATTTGTGTGCATGAACATGTCTGTTTGTCCTGAGTCTGGGTGTAATTATCTATATAAGTATGTATTTATAAAAAAGTAGTATATGTAGTATATCAGTTATCTGGTTGTCCATAGTACAAGCTCTGCTTAGTTTGGGATCAGATAACAGTGTGTGAACAATGTCCCGGGATAATTGTTTTATTTATTTTATTTAATAGTGATGATAGCAGTGGTAGTTATGTCGAATGCCGAGACGAAGTTCGCGGGTTCGAATCCTACAATGAGCTTGAGCTTTCGGTGAAGGAAAACATCGTGAGGAAACCATAGCACGGTGGTAGGGTACTTTGTAGTACCCGTCTGGCTGGCTACCGCACACAAGTTGAAAAGCTGTCGCCAAGCACCTACCGGTGTGTTCCGACAGCTGCACTTGAGAGCCAGTTTCCCTCTAAGCTTTGTGTGTTGATAGAAAATTATCTTTTCAAATTCAGTGATGAAATAAACTATAACATATATTTTTCGTAGGACAAATAGACGAAAGGATTCTTCAAAAAATCTAAATACTGCGTATTTTCGCGATTTGATCTGTGTTCCCCGCTTAAAAAGCATTTTTTAACAGCCATTCGATCGACGCTCATTGAATTTCGAGTGGTTTACTTCATAACAATTAAATTTGTACTGAGTCTGCATCAATGTGCTATTTATTTTCACAGTTTGGAGTGTCCGGCTCGTATTGTTATGAAGTTTGGAAGCTCTGCGAAGCGTTATGGGGAGCTGATTTAGAAAACGGTGGTATGTTATGTTGCATTATCTAAATACTAGCTGTTCCCCGCGGTATCACCCGCGTTCCCAGGATAAATTGTAGCCTATGTCCTTCCCCATAACATAAGCTATCTGCGTGTCAAATTTAAAAAAAGAAGTATAATTTTATTGTGCCAGAAATCCAGGAGACGGGAAAAAAGGAGAATTTAAAAAAAAAGTACTTTTTGCTTTATTGACTACTTGTTTTATATTACTTTTTGTCCTAATACTAAAACTCCTCTGTCTATCTGTCCGTCTGTCACCAGGCTGTATCTCGTAATCCGTGATAGTTAGACATTTGAAATTTTCACAGATGATGTATTTCTGCTGCCTGAATAAAATAAATATTTAAGGTGTATATATACCATACAACAAACGTGATTTTTTGCTCGTTTTTGCTCGATATTGATAACGGCAACAGGTAGACGCTTGAAATATTCACAGAATATTGACTTATATTATTCCTTTTTAAAATAAATATTTAAATTAAAATTAAATTAATATACAAGTGGGGCTCCCATACAACAGACATGAGTTTTTTGCCGTTTTGATAGATGGTAAGGAACCCTTTGTGCGCGAGTCCGACTCGCCCTTGTCCCATTTTATTTTCAAGTGAGCTCTGCTCATAAAACGACGTTTTCAAAAAATGAAAACTTAGCTAGATCGATTTATCTCCCCCGAAACCATCTGCATACTAAATTTCATGAAAATCGTGGGAGCAATATATTGTATACAAGAATAGGCTAGATGACAGTGTCAAAAATAAATGACCAAACACTAACCAATGCATAAAACATCTAAAAACACGTGGAAACATCAAATATGTTGTACATTTAATGCTTTTTATGATTTTTAATTACCTGTAGAACCACTAAGAGTAGATCATTTGATGCTGTGAACCTATGACGTAATAGTGTAATATTTCATACAAAATTCCATATAAACTATCGTTTTGACATTTATTAAAAATTGCTGATTTGATGTGTCAGTACCCTATTGCTCGTTTAAAGGTATTAGATGTTTTGTTACAAATTATTTTCAGGTATACCCGGCACAGATGAACTGTCGATTGTGAACAGACATAAAAAGCTGTTAGAATGGCTGACGGACGCCGTGTCGGATATCACCGATGATGAGCTGGCTAGACCGAGGCCCGGGGAGACACGAGATGGTAAGATAACATAATGATGGTAGTGACGTCGAATGCCGAGACGAAGGTCGCAGGTTCCTGAGGTAACCATAGACGGTGGTAGGGTTCTTTGTAGTACCCGCATGGCTGGCTACCACATACTAGTTGTAAATCTGTCAATAGACAGCGACAGCTGCACTTGAGAGCCAGTTCCCTTCTAGGCCGTTTGTCACCGTCGGCCACAACATTACTGCTCACGAACGCAGGCCTATACATAGTAAAAAAAAAGACGCTGATTTTCACTGAAAGTCACAAAAAATATTGTAAAATGGAAAACAACACTTAAATATTTCCATACAAACTTTTAAAAGGTGAATTCTTTTGTGTGTATTTTTTTTATGTCTGATGGTTGCCATTCAGGCAAGGTCTACCTGATGGCAAGTGGTTACCGTCGCCTATAACCACTTGGAAAAAAATTGAAATCGGCCAATTGCGTGTCCGACTTAGCGTAATTAGGGTAGGATCAAATGTAGAACATGAGTTGGTTGTAATAGGAACCCCCCCCCCTACCCGGCTGAGAGCTCTCTGCGCTCGCCGATTGTCCGGTAAGGTTGGAGCAGCCATCAGAGGCTACCAACTTTAGTCATTTAAAAAAAAAAAAAAAAAAGAACCCCCCTCCCCCCTTGTCTTGTGAGGGTCGCGGGATACCGCTGGATGCGGGTAGCGCAAGACCGGCCATCGTGGAGATCCATTTAGGCCTTTATCCAGCAGTTGACGTATATCAGCTGACATGATGACCCTTGTATAATAATGTACTTGAATCTACAGAATGTGACGGGCACAGTGTTCAAGTGTGGACGCTGGTGCTGGGCGGCCGGGTGCTGGACGCCTGCAAGCTGGCGGGGAAACACGGGGACTTGAACATGGCTATATTGATCGCGCAGGGAGCCGGTAAACTCATTTATTTTTATCGACTTAAAAAAAAGGAGGAGGTTCTCAATTCAGTTGTTTGTCACGCATTACTTTTTTGCTTATTCAGTCTGGCGTGGCTGTCAAATAAAAAAAAAGGAAAATCTAGGAAAGTCGTGAAAAGCAACTCTTTTGCAGGCGAATCTTGTCCTTATTGACTTTAAAAACGTTAGTAGAGTCTAAAAATTGTAACTGTTGACATTCATAAGTGCCTTATTAGGGCCTAAACTGAATAAATGAGTTTTTGATTTGATTTGATTTTGGTTATTATTATAATTCTTATATTTTCCTGTCAAGGTTGAAATTTAAATAACATTTAAAAATAATAAAAGCGTAACGGAAACTACTTGTTATAAATAAAAGCCATATGACAACAAAATTGTTGGGCCAATACGGACAGCGACGCCAGACTGGATATGAACCGATTTTAATAATTCTTTTTGCGTTGGGTTCTGTATCCAAAGTGGTCCCATTTTAATTTTATGGTCTATGAAGGAGGTTTTACTCTTTTTAGGGTTCCGAAACTTAAACGGAACCCTTATAGGACTCGGATATGACGTATGTAAGTCGGTGACCCAAACACGGACGTGTAACGTAAATAAATGAATTTCAAACATGGGGGTAAGTTTTTAGATGAACAGTTTTGAAGTTATTTAAGGAAATTGGCGAATATTGACCATTCCTCCCCTCTCCTTATCTCAGAAATTGTCCTTTATCTATAGATTACAGGAAAACCTATGGTATTTAAATTAAGGTTGAATCTCGCGTTGAAAAAAAACGACATTCCCGCTAGATGGCACTGTAACCGCAGAATTACAGTACATTTTGAGTGTAATTTTGTCAATTGCGAGCAATTTGTATTTATTAATATATTTTCTTCCAAAGCAATTTATGTTTTGTTCGGTTTTTTAAATTATCTTTTTTTCGACAGGTGACCCAACGTTCCGTTCTCTGATATCGCGACAACTGTCGATATGGCGCGAGTGCGGCGCCGACACGCTGATGTCGCCGCACCGGGTGGCCGCGCTGCAGCTGTGCGCCGGCCAGGCCGCGCCGCGGGATCTACTTATGCGTACTGATTGGCTGAGGGCACTACATGCCACTGCCAGGTTACTCAACACATATTTTTTATACGTAGAAGTTGATACAACTTGATGGTAAGCGGGAACCTTAGCCTCAGGGCCATTTACCATATGGCTTTTTTGGGCCCAGGGCCCCGTGGATTCAAGGGACCCCCAGCTAAGTCAAGTCAAAGTGTAATTATCTATATAAGTATGTATTTACAAAAAATAAATATCCTCGGACATTCTTCACACACGGTTATCTGATCCCAAACTAAGCAGAGCTTGTACTATGGACAACCAGATAACTGATATACTACATATACTACTTTTTTTTTTTTTGTAAATACATACTTATATAGATAATTACACCCAGACACAGGACAAACAGACATGTTCATGCACACAAATGTTTGTCCTGGATGGGAATCGAACCCATGACCAGCGGCGTGATAGGTGGTGTCTTAACCAACTGCGCCAACTGGCTTGTCAGCAATTAAACAGATCGTATGGTTTGCAGCCCTGCGAATCCTACGATAAATCAAACCCATTAAATTCATTTAATTCAAGTCTTCTTTCAGGTGTTGGTACTTCGAACTGAGTTGGTACTACCCCAGGGCCCCCTAAACTCACGGTCAGGCCATGCAGTGCCGGTTTTAGCTCTACCAGCACCCTGGGCGAGATGTGATAACCCCCCCCCCCCCCCCCCCCTTCTCCCGCCAACAAAAGAAATTTTAAGCCATTATATCTTTAGACTTGAGAATTTATTTATTTAGACTCGAGATAGCAGGACTCGCTCACGAGCGACCGGAAATAACGGTGGGCCTGGCGCCCCTTTACATCTGGCGCCCTGGGCGATCGCCCTACCGCGCCCTACCCTAACGCGGCCATGCGTGGCCTTTAGACATCTTGTCGGTGAACATTAACCTTAGGAGTATCCCAGCACAATAACGAAAGCTTGGCTATATTATTTTACTTTATTAACCGACTGCAAAAAAGGAGGTCTCTATAAGTATCTTTTGAAATTTTTGTATTTTTTGTGTACATGCCCCGTTTTTTTATTTTTTTTTTATGTCAGAAAATTGACAAGCATGCAGGCGGTTCACCTGATGGTAATTGGTTCCCGTCGCCTATCGAGTGTTGCTGACCTGTTCCAATGCTAAGAGACGCCTGGACCGATTTGGAAAAATATTTTGTTGGTTTGAAAGGGTATACTTCCCAGGTGGTCCCATAGTCAATAGGTCAGGATCTGGTGATGGGATCCTGGATAAATCGAGGGAACTAATATAACTGTATATATTTTCTCCCATCAGATACTTATGCCCTCAAGTACCGTCGTTAGAAACAGTGCTGCGTACGTACGAGAGTTTCTTCACCACGGCCGACGATGAAGTGGATCTGACTACCTTGGAGGGTGATGAGATGGGCATGAAGTACCCGCTGCCTCCATACCTTGATCAGTATGATGTATATATCAATAATGTGAGTTATCTATACTTCTATACTAAAGGAAAGATAGGCCTGTGTTTGACCACAATCTCACCGTGTTCAATGATGATGTGGCCGATGGTGGTAAGCACACAAAGCCTGGAAGGGACCTGGCTCTCAAGTGCAGCTGTCGGAACACACCGAAAGGTGTTTGGCGACAGATTTTTCAGTTGGCTACCAGCCAGGCGGGTACTACAAAGTACCCTACCACCGTGCTATGGTTTCCTTACGATGTTTTCCTTCACCGAAAGGTCAAGCTCATTGTAGGATTCGAACCCGCGACCTTCGTCTCGGCATCCGACGTCACTACCACTGAGCTATCATCGCCTTAAACCGATAACTACTGAACCGATTTGAAAAATTCTTTCACTAATAAGAAGCTACATTATTCCCGAAGGTTATAGGATACTTTTTATCCCGGGAACGTGAGTGAATCCGCGCAACAGCTAGTCTATATATATAACTAATAGTAAAACTGAAGAGTTTGTTTGTTTGAATCTAATTAGTCCGTTAGTTGGATTACCAAAAAATATTGGATACATGTTTTTTTTTTTAGTACTGAAACCAAAAAATAACGAAGATTTTGCGTGACGTCACGTCTTAGTACACTTTTTACAGAGACGTGACGTCACAAGCCTCCACTCCTGAACTTTGATGCGACTTATCTTTGTAATTTCTTATTGATTTGATAAAATAAAAAATACGTATCCAATAGTTTTTGATAACCTAACTGACGGACTAAACAGTTTTTTTTTACGCAGTCATCATCCTTATTTCTGGATCTACCAGTCGGATTCAGAAAATTCTTTCACTAATAGGAAGCTATATTATACCCGATGGTTATAGGCTACTTTCTATCCCGGGAACGTGGGTGAAACCGCGGGGGAGGCTAGTATTAAGATGATACTCTCTCCGTTCCTTACTAAACTTACGGGGAAAAGCGAGACATGAGAGTAGCGCTTAGTAAAAAAGACGTTTGGTATTGAGAGCGATTAAATTGAAATTACTCATTAGCCTAGAAAGGCTAGATCGTATTATAAATAGAACTAAAAAAAAAAAACGAATGAAAAATTCTAATTTAAAAATATCTACTCGTCACATATTCTCTAGTTTAACATAATATGTATATTTTTTACAAATTTCAAACTTAATGAAGAAACATAATTTGTCGCATATGATCACCTTAAGGTGGAGGCGTCGGTTGGAGCGCGAAATTCAAATTTTATCACGTTTTTTGCAAATTACAGCTCAGTTATAGGTCGTATGTTATCAAGATGTTATTTGCGAGAAGAATGGAAGTATATTTACTGATTAATAACAAAAGAAATCATCAATATATTCTTCCAAGGTATATTTGTAACATTTTCATGAAATAGTCGTATATGTCAGTAATATACCTTGGAGGAATATGTTGATGATTTCTTTTGTTATTAATCAGTAAATATACTACTATTCTTCTCGCAAATAACATGTTGATAACTTACAACCTATAACTGAGCTGCAATTAGCAAAAAACGTGATAAAATTTGAATTTCGCGCTCCAACCGAAGGTATACCCATAAATAAGAGTGTTGTCTCTTTGTTTGTTAATCTCTGTAATTTTGTGGGTATGTCGAAGTAAATGTTATTTTCTTGTACAGAGCGGTGGACAGCGACGGGTACTGGACGTGCGCTACGAGCTGATCCGCGCGCGCGCACTCAACAAGCGGCCCAAGCTGCGCCCCGCCGCCTACACGCCCGACCCGCTCGATTATACTCTCTGGTCTCTACTATACTATACTACCTATATACTATATACACATCTATCTATATCGTGCGCTACGAGCTGATCCGCGCGCGCGCACTCAACAAGCGGCCCAAGCTGCGCCCCGCCGCCTACACGCCCGACCCGCTCGATTATACTCTCTGGTCTCTACTATACTATACTACCTATATACTATATACACATCTATCTATATCGTGCGCTACGAGCTGATCCGCGCGCGCGCACTCAACAAGCGGCCCAAGCTGCGCCCCGCCGCCTACACGCCCGACCCGCTCGATTATACTCTCTGGTCTCTACTATACTATACTACCTATATACTATATACACATCTATCTATATCGTGCGCTACGAGCTGATCCGCGCGCGCGCACTCAACAAGCGGCCCAAGCTGCGCCCCGCCGCCTACACGCCCGACCCGCTCGATTATACTCTCTGGTCTCTACTATACTATACTACCTATATACTATATACACATCTATCTATATCGTGCGCTACGAGCTGATCCGCGCGCGCGCACTCAACAAGCGGCCCAAGCTGCGCCCCGCCGCCTACACGCCCGACCCGCTCGATTATACTCTCTGGTCTCTACTATACTATACTACCTATATACTATATACACATCTATCTATATCGTGCGCTACGAGCTGATCCGCGCGCGCGCACTCAACAAGCGGCCCAAGCTGCGCCCCGCCGCCTACACGCCCGACCCGCTCGATTATACTCTCTGGTCTCTACTATACTATACTACCTATATACTATATACACATCTATCTATATCGTGCGCTACGAGCTGATCCGCGCGCGCGCACTCAACAAGCGGCCCAAGCTGCGCCCCGCCGCCTACACGCCCGACCCGCTCGATTATACTCTCTGGTCTCTACTATACTATACTACCTATATACTATATACACATCTATCTATATCGTGCGCTACGAGCTGATCCGCGCGCGCGCACTCAACAAGCGGCCCAAGCTGCGCCCCGCCGCCTACACGCCCGACCCGCTCGATTATACTCTCTGGTCTCTACTATACTATACTACCTATATACTATATACACATCTATCTATATCGTGCGCTACGAGCTGATCCGCGCGCGCGCACTCAACAAGCGGCCCAAGCTGCGCCCCGCCGCCTACACGCCCGACCCGCTCGATTATACTCTCTGGTCTCTACTATACTATACTACCTATATACTATATACACATCTATCTATATCGTGCGCTACGAGCTGATCCGCGCGCGCGCACTCAACAAGCGGCCCAAGCTGCGCCCCGCCGCCTACACGCCCGACCCGCTCGATTATACTCTCTGGTCTCTACTATACTATACTACCTATATACTATATACACATCTATCTATATCGTGCGCTACGAGCTGATCCGCGCGCGCGCACTCAACAAGCGGCCCAAGCTGCGCCCCGCCGCCTACACGCCCGACCCGCTCGATTATACTCTCTGGTCTCTACTATACTATACTACCTATATACTATATACACATCTATCTATATCGTGCGCTACGAGCTGATCCGCGCGCGCGCACTCAACAAGCGGCCCAAGCTGCGCCCCGCCGCCTACACGCCCGACCCGCTCGATTATACTCTCTGGTCTCTACTATACTATACTACCTATATACTATATACACATCTATCTATATCGTGCGCTACGAGCTGATCCGCGCGCGCGCACTCAACAAGCGGCCCAAGCTGCGCCCCGCCGCCTACACGCCCGACCCGCTCGATTATACTCTCTGGTCTCTACTATACTATACTACCTATATACTATATACACATCTATCTATATCGTGCGCTACGAGCTGATCCGCGCGCGCGCACTCAACAAGCGGCCCAAGCTGCGCCCCGCCGCCTACACGCCCGACCCGCTCGATTATACTCTCTGGTCTCTACTATACTATACTACCTATATACTATATACACATCTATCTATATCGTGCGCTACGAGCTGATCCGCGCGCGCGCACTCAACAAGCGGCCCAAGCTGCGCCCCGCCGCCTACACGCCCGACCCGCTCGATTATACTCTCTGGTCTCTACTATACTATACTACCTATATACTATATACACATCTATCTATATCGTGCGCTACGAGCTGATCCGCGCGCGCGCACTCAACAAGCGGCCCAAGCTGCGCCCCGCCGCCTACACGCCCGACCCGCTCGATTATACTCTCTGGTCTCTACTATACTATACTACCTATATACTATATACACATCTATCTATATCGTGCGCTACGAGCTGATCCGCGCGCGCGCACTCAACAAGCGGCCCAAGCTGCGCCCCGCCGCCTACACGCCCGACCCGCTCGATTATACTCTCTGGTCTCTACTATACTATACTACCTATATACTATATACACATCTATCTATATCGTGCGCTACGAGCTGATCCGCGCGCGCGCACTCAACAAGCGGCCCAAGCTGCGCCCCGCCGCCTACACGCCCGACCCGCTCGATTATACTCTCTGGTCTCTACTATACTATACTACCTATATACTATATACACATCTATCTATATCGTGCGCTACGAGCTGATCCGCGCGCGCGCACTCAACAAGCGGCCCAAGCTGCGCCCCGCCGCCTACACGCCCGACCCGCTCGATTATACTCTCTGGTCTCTACTATACTATACTACCTATATACTATATACACATCTATCTATATCGTGCGCTACGAGCTGATCCGCGCGCGCGCACTCAACAAGCGGCCCAAGCTGCGCCCCGCCGCCTACACGCCCGACCCGCTCGATTATACTCTCTGGTCTCTACTATACTATACTACCTATATACTATATACACATCTATCTATATCGTGCGCTACGAGCTGATCCGCGCGCGCGCACTCAACAAGCGGCCCAAGCTGCGCCCCGCCGCCTACACGCCCGACCCGCTCGATTATACTCTCTGGTCTCTACTATACTATACTACCTATATACTATATACACATCTATCTATATCGTGCGCTACGAGCTGATCCGCGCGCGCGCACTCAACAAGCGGCCCAAGCTGCGCCCCGCCGCCTACACGCCCGACCCGCTCGATTATACTCTCTGGTCTCTACTATACTATACTACCTATATACTATATACACATCTATCTATATCGTGCGCTACGAGCTGATCCGCGCGCGCGCACTCAACAAGCGGCCCAAGCTGCGCCCCGCCGCCTACACGCCCGACCCGCTCGATTATACTCTCTGGTCTCTACTATACTATACTACCTATATACTATATACACATCTATCTATATCGTGCGCTACGAGCTGATCCGCGCGCGCGCACTCAACAAGCGGCCCAAGCTGCGCCCCGCCGCCTACACGCCCGACCCGCTCGATTATACTCTCTGGTCTCTACTATACTATACTACCTATATACTATATACACATCTATCTATATCGTGCGCTACGAGCTGATCCGCGCGCGCGCACTCAACAAGCGGCCCAAGCTGCGCCCCGCCGCCTACACGCCCGACCCGCTCGATTATACTCTCTGGTCTCTACTATACTATACTACCTATATACTATATACACATCTATCTATATCGTGCGCTACGAGCTGATCCGCGCGCGCGCACTCAACAAGCGGCCCAAGCTGCGCCCCGCCGCCTACACGCCCGACCCGCTCGATTATACTCTCTGGTCTCTACTATACTATACTACCTATATACTATATACACATCTATCTATATCGTGCGCTACGAGCTGATCCGCGCGCGCGCACTCAACAAGCGGCCCAAGCTGCGCCCCGCCGCCTACACGCCCGACCCGCTCGATTATACTCTCTGGTCTCTACTATACTATACTACCTATATACTATATACACATCTATCTATATCGTGCGCTACGAGCTGATCCGCGCGCGCGCACTCAACAAGCGGCCCAAGCTGCGCCCCGCCGCCTACACGCCCGACCCGCTCGATTATACTCTCTGGTCTCTACTATACTATACTACCTATATACTATATACACATCTATCTATATCGTGCGCTACGAGCTGATCCGCGCGCGCGCACTCAACAAGCGGCCCAAGCTGCGCCCCGCCGCCTACACGCCCGACCCGCTCGATTATACTCTCTGGTCTCTACTATACTATACTACCTATATACTATATACACATCTATCTATATCGTGCGCTACGAGCTGATCCGCGCGCGCGCACTCAACAAGCGGCCCAAGCTGCGCCCCGCCGCCTACACGCCCGACCCGCTCGATTATACTCTCTGGTCTCTACTATACTATACTACCTATATACTATATACACATCTATCTATATCGTGCGCTACGAGCTGATCCGCGCGCGCGCACTCAACAAGCGGCCCAAGCTGCGCCCCGCCGCCTACACGCCCGACCCGCTCGATTATACTCTCTGGTCTCTACTATACTATACTACCTATATACTATATACACATCTATCTATATCGTGCGCTACGAGCTGATCCGCGCGCGCGCACTCAACAAGCGGCCCAAGCTGCGCCCCGCCGCCTACACGCCCGACCCGCTCGATTATACTCTCTGGTCTCTACTATACTATACTACCTATATACTATATACACATCTATCTATATCGTGCGCTACGAGCTGATCCGCGCGCGCGCACTCAACAAGCGGCCCAAGCTGCGCCCCGCCGCCTACACGCCCGACCCGCTCGATTATACTCTCTGGTCTCTACTATACTATACTACCTATATACTATATACACATCTATCTATATCGTGCGCTACGAGCTGATCCGCGCGCGCGCACTCAACAAGCGGCCCAAGCTGCGCCCCGCCGCCTACACGCCCGACCCGCTCGATTATACTCTCTGGTCTCTACTCTATATACCTACATACTATATACACATCTATCTATATCACTTGCTTCTCTCACTTATGCCCTCTAACCGCCCACTTTGAGAATCAATTACTTTTTTGCGTCCCCCAATTTTTTTTTATGTTACCACATCTTAATTATCGGTCGTGGGTTCGATTCCCATCCAGGACAAACGTTTGTGTGTATGAACATGTCTGTTTGTCCTGAGTCTGCGTGTAATTATCTATATGAGTATGTTTACAAAAAAAAGTAGTATATGTAGTATATCAGTTATCTGGTTGTCCATAGTACAAGCTCTGCTTAGTTTGGGATCCGATAACCGTGTGTGAACAATGTCCCAGGATATTTATTTATTTATATACCAAAAACTCATGGACAGACTGACTTGGAACATTCGAACGACGCTACCATCATTGCCAGTTTTTTTGAAAATATAAGCCTCACGGACACACATACACACCAAAATGTTGCCGATTTTTTACATTCGCGTAGTCGCATTAGTTTCATATCCAGTCTGGCGTCGCTGTCCGTATTTGGCCCAACAACTTTGTTGTCATATGGCTTTTGTTTATAACAAGTAGTTTCCGTTACGCTTTTATTATTTTTAAATTTCAACCTTAACAGGAAAATATAAGAATTATATTAATAACGTTTTTAAAGTCAATAAAGAAAAGATTCGCCTGCAAAAGAGTTGCTTTTCACGACTTTCTTAGATTTTCCTTTTTTTTTTTATTTGTTAGCGCCGCCTGACTGGATATTCTAGCACTCAGGACCAGGGACGTAGCTACCGCCGTATCAATTATACGAGGGCCCCCGACGTGCGTCATAGAGGCAGAAACTTTAGAAAAACTAAAGTCATCAGCTATAAATCATTTAATAAATCAGTTTGCCGAAAAAAAATCAAGGAAAGTGTATATTTAATTTCAATTGTTTGTAAAAAATTGGAAAAAGTGATAGATAGATAATTATGATGAATCAATATTTATTTAAATTTTATGCAATTTTTTTTCTTTTGTGAGAATAGGGCCCCAGACAAATTTTTATACGGGGCCCCGCCAAGGCACGCTACGCCACTGCTCAGGACACATATACGTACGATATATTGTGCGTAATTTTTGGCAAGAGCAGATTCGATCCAGTCTACTTTATAAATAATTTGTTGGTACAGTTTCCTCCTGGGCACGTGGTTCGGGAACCCCTCAATAGAGAGCATCACCGGAGTCGCTGAGCAGCTTGAAGCGTGCGGCTCCTGGCATCTCGCTATACAAGCACTCGCGTACCATCCTGATCAAACAGCGTGAGTATTATTATTATTTATTAAGTAAGGCACACGAACCGGAAGACGCAACGTGGGCAGCCCCCCCACAAGATAGACCGATTTTGTGAGGGCCGCTGGATGCGGGTAGCGCAAGACCGGTCATCGTGGAGATCCTTGGGGGAGGAATATAATTGAGCGTTGTCGTACACTGTTCCAAATCGAAAGAAATAAAATGGATAATATTTAAGGGCCTACCCATATTTTAACCAGGGGGGGGGGGGCAAATACCCAGCTTTTGGCCTAGAGGAGGGCAAATTAGATTTCCCGAAAGTTAATACATGGTAATATTGAAAAACACAGCAGGTATTACAGCTACGAATCAAACGAGCCCAAACTCGATGGGGTTGCGTCGTTTTATTGCGGATATGGCCACCTTCCAGCTCCAGCATCAGATCAGCTCCATGTCATAATAATTTTCCACATGCATGCAAAAATTCAGCTCAATCGGTAACCGGGAAGTGGATCAAATTGAACTTGCAAGATTTGATGACAAAAATCCGGGCCGGTGAAACTAAAGAAAAGCTTGTAAAAAATACTCCGTTTCAATCGGATGTCTTTAAGGAGGCTTCGGTTGGAGCGCGAAATTCAAATTTTATCACGTTTTTTTGCAAATTGCAGCTCAGTTATAGGTCGTAAGTTATCAACATGTTATTTGCGACAAGAATGGTAGTATATTTACTGATTAATAACAAAAGAAATCATCAGACATAAAGAAAGAAAGAAAGAAATAACATTTATTCTAGACAACACACAACATTACATTATGACATACAGTATAATACATTGAACAATAAAAAAAAAAGGAAAAACAGAGTAACATACAATAATGTAATGTTGCGTGATGCCCGGAATAGGCCCCGACTCAGCATTGTGCAAAGGTTAATTAAAGAACTAACCCTTGCGCTGATTTTCAGTCGGCGCCCATATCCATGACATCACGAACATAAGACTCCTATCAATTTAGTTAGGTTAGAAATATTAAAACACTAACTTTCAATTACGAACTGAACTTTTAAAGCTATACAATGCACAGATAATACATACATTACAGAGTGATAAGTATATTTTCATACATTATCATATTTAAAAAACCGGACAAGGGCGAGTCTGACTCGTGCACCGAGGGTTCCGGGATTTCCTATGGTACTTTAAATACTATAGACTTCGTATAGGTTTTCCTGTAATCTATAGAAACAGAACTATCATCTGTATATATATATATTTGAGATCCTCACAACGAGCCCTTTCATTTGATATGACACACAATGTAGTTTGCAAAACTTTTTTTTTATTTTCTAATTTAGCCCCCAAAAGTAGCCCCCATGTTTGAAATTCATTTATTTACGTAACACATCCATGTTTAGGTCTCCGACTTGTACCAAGTGTACCAAGTTTCAACTCAATCCAGTCCAGTATTTTCGGACAGACAGACAGACGCACGAGTGATCCTATAAACGGTCCGTTTTTGTTTTCGGAACCCTAAATATAACAAGAAAGAGATATAGCAATATATTACGTTATGCGTCAGTCGGTCGCACCTGATCCGCGGAGTGGTCTCCCGGCACGTTCCGGCGCGCGTGGGCTCGGCCGAGCTGGCGGCGCGGCTCCAGCTGCTGGAGAGGCTTCGGGTGCCGCGCAACTGGGTACTACAGGCGCAGGCGCACCGGGCCAAGTATGAGGTATGTCTTCTAATCATTATGGTGGATAGCTTCTAAAAGACCGCGATATACTAATTCTATTACGTTTTTTACTAATGAGGAATAACAACAAAAAAATCTAATTAGTCCGTCAGTTAGATTATCAAAAAATATTGGATACGTATTTTTTATTTTGATCCGAAAACAAAAAATAACGAAGATACAGTGCGTTAAAAATTTTCGATCTACAAAAAGTTTACTAAAAAGTAGTTGTACGATGACGTCACAAGCCCCAATCCTGCACTTTGATGGGACTTATCTTTGTAATTTCTTATTGATTTGATAAAATAAAACAATACGTATCCAATATTTTTTGATAATCTAACTGACGGACTAATTAGATTTTTTTGTTGTTATTCCACATTGCAGCTCAAGTAGTAGTCTAAATGTGATTTGCGCCTGATACCTATATCTGTTGATTATTGTATTTGTACTATTTAAAATATTTAAATCCATTAATTAGTTCCATTATATTTTGAATGCAAAAATGAATCCTACTAATAGTATAAATGCGAAAGTTTGTCGGCTGGCCCAATTTTCATGAAAAAAAAATTTTGTATGAAAGTAGCTGACTTTTTATCCCGGCAAAACATAAGATCCCTTGGAAACGCGGGAGAATTTGAGAAATAAATGGAATTTATTTTTGAAAAATCCAAGTATTTATCAAAATCGATCTCGAGACTCCTTTCAGCATTTTTCGCTATACTTTTGAAAAAAATAACTTTCTACATTTTACAAATATATTTGCAGCATCTACCAATGTTGGAGGCGGAGTACCTCGTCGGCGCAGAACAATGGAATGCAGCGCATAAAGTGCTGCTTGAAGAGTTATTACCTGAAGCTGTGCTTGCTGGTAAGTATCAGTGCCCAACAATGCATTCCGCAAAATGCCCCCCCCCCCCCCCCCCCTAGGATCATTAATTTCTTTCTTTTTTTTTTTACTATGTACAGGCCTGTGTTTGACCACAATCTCACCGTGGTCAGTGATGATGTGGCACACAAATCCTAGAAGGGAACTGGCTCTCAAGTGCAGCTGTCGGAACACACCGAAAGGTGCTTGGACAGAATTTCAACTTGAGGGTGGTAGCCAGCCAAGCGGGTACTACAAAGCTACCCTACCACCGTGCTATGGTTTCCTCACGATGTTTTTCTTCACCGAAAGCTCAAGCTCATTGTAGGATTCGAACCCGGGACCTTCGTCACTACCACTGAGCTATCATCGCCTTAAAACATATAACACCCATATAAATGTTTTAAGAATTAGTTTTACAACCAATTTTGTTATTTTAGACTTTTATTTTCACACTGGCTATACCCCTGGAATAACATATAATAAGTTACTTTTCCCGGGAAAACAATAAGATACCTCGGGAACGCAGGTGAAACCGCGTGGCGGAAGCTAGTACCTTACATATTACTAGCGACCTGTCCAAGCTTCGCACGGGTGTACAAATCTTTGAATTTCTCAGCTTTTCTGTACTATAATATGCATGTATTATACATATAAACCTTCCTCTTGAATCACTCTATCTATTTAAAAAAACCGCATCAAAATCCGTTCCGTAGTTTTAGAGATCTAAGCATAGATAGAGACAGACAGACAGCGGGAAGCGACTTTATTTTAAAACTAGCTTTCTGGGACGGAAAGGGGGTAAATCGGAAAGCTATTTTAACCATAAACAATGTTATTAACAGATGAACTACAAAGCATATCGCCGTTATTAGAGAAGTTAAGTGAAGCGGCGCGGCGGCACGAGGTTAGCGGATGGGAGACCGGCGGCCAAGCGCTCTACCATTACTTACATGTTTGTGACGAAGTAAGTAGCTTTATGCCAATTTTTTGTGCTGTTTAAGGGTTTTAGTGACAATGGTGCCGATTCTGTTGTTTACGAACTTAACTAATATTAGACAAGTCACCTCTCTTTCATTTTAACCTTATTGAAAAAAGATAGAACATTTTTAATGCTGTCGATATTATACGCTGTAAATAGTCGTGACCAATAAAGATCGCGCTTAAATTCACGTTGAAATGTGTGATCGGATTAAACTGACAGGACTAAAATATTTTGCATCCCTTTCTTATATTTACTATTAGAAAGAGATATAGGGAGATTAAATTTATTTTAGTTCGTAAACAACAGAATCGGCACCATTGTATACGCATAAAATAACCCACTTAATATTATAAACGTGAAAGTTTGTACGTATGTATGTTTGTTGCTCTTTCAAGCAAAAACTACTGAACGAATTTGAATGTAACTTGGCACATAGATAGATCATACCCTGGAATAACATATAGGCCACTTTTTATTCCGGGAACGCGGGAGAAACCGCGGGGGACAGCTACTAATGTCATAATTTAGTGTGGCATAATTTTACTTATCCTAAAAATGTGCAAGCATAATAATCATTACGCATAAATGTTTAGGCATAATTGTGTTTACCATATCTAAAGTTAGCATAACTATAAACAAGTATATTATTTAGTGGTATAACATGTTTGCGGCTTACGGGTTTCCCAAAGGCCCTACTGTAACTTTTATGCGACTCCATAGTAGTCCAAAATCATCATCATCATATCAGCCGAAAGACGTATACTGCTGGACAAAGGCCTCCCCCAAGGATCTCCACGATGGCCGGTCTTGCGCTACCCGCATCCAGCGGTTTCCCGCGACCCTCACAAGATCGTCGGTCCACCTTGTGGGGGGCCTACCCACGCTGCGTCTTCCGGTTGGTGGTCGCCACTCAAGGTTAACGTGAAAGAGAGGTGACTTGTCTAATATTAGTTAAGTTCGTAAACAACAGAATCGGCACCATTATGTCTTTGTGTAAAATCAAAATAATATAGTTTTCACAAAATAGTTATTTATTTGTAACAGATTCGAGGCCTAGTGTCGTCTGCGGAGAGTGCGAGGGACCGCAGCTCGGTGCAGGGCAGGCTGGAGGCCCTCCGGCCCACCGTGGCCGCCGCGTGCCGGGCCCTAGGCGGCCTCACCACTAAGTATGTTACATACAGCCCTCAGCCTACATACATACATACTATCGACAAAGTTGAAGCATGATCACCTTAAGGGTGTATTTTGCGTGCAGTGACCAGCCGCTACCTGTATCCCACACAATATAACCAGACAATGCTCTTGTCGTAAAATTAGATTGTCATTGTCAGTAAATAATCTAAACAAAAGATTTTACAAGAGACCGTTTTATTGTCAACAATGGACAGGGCAAACTATGATTACTGGCTGCAAGCGAAAAGGTTTCAAAACTGATCATGCTTCAACTTTGTTGATGGTACATAGATGCACGGTGCTAGGGTACTTTGTAGTTGCCTTCTCGGCATTGTAACAGGTCGGCAACACATTGGCATTACCTCTGGTATTGCAAATGGCGATAGGCGACGGAACCACTTACCATCAGGTGGACCGCCTGCCTGCTTGTCAACCTTCTGACAAACTACATTATCCCCGAAAGTAGTAATTCTTATTCCTATAGTATTATATTATATATTATATTATATCGTATTGTTAAATATAATATCTTGTATCTTGTTTTAATTTAATATATTGTAGTGTATTAGGTAATTTAACTATGTGTATAGATAGACAGACAATGTGCTAATCTATGTAGAACATTTTTAGCATAAGGACAAACCTCTGTGGTTTAAATATGCTGTTAAATAACTTTTTTTTAAACCATGTTATGTACTGATAATAATAAAAAAATAAAAAAAATGGCAAAACAACGTTTGCCGGGTCAGCTAGTAATATCTATACTAATAATAAAGCTGAAGAGTTTGTTTGTACGCGCTAATCTCCGGAGTTATTGGTCCGATTTGAAAAATTCTTTCACTAATAAGAAGCTACATTATACCCAAAGGTTATAGGCTACTTTTTATCCCGGGAACGCGAGTGAAACTGCGGAGGACAGCTAGTATATTATAAAGATTAAATTATATTTATTTGACTTCACAAGCCACAAGTAAGCCTCCCCTCCACAATCTAACAGACTTATAACATAATCCTCTTCAACAGAACTCCCCGGCATTGCGCGGCGCGTGCGGAGATGGGTGCGCGCCTGGTACAGTTGGCCCTGGCCGCCGGGGAGCCCCCGCACCACCTGGCTTCCCTGCTGAAGGCGCTTCAACTTCCGCCGGACTGTACCGCCATTGCACAACACAAGGTAACTTATCATTTATTTTTAACCACAGACGTAAAAACGACGGGATGTTATATGTTTGACGTGTCTGTGTGTGTCTGTCTGTGGCCTATTAGCTCCTAAACGGAAGGACCGATTTTGATTTAGTTTATTTTTGTTTGAAACCTGACTTAAGGTGGAGGCGTCGGTTGAAGAATGGTAGTATATTTACTGTTTATTAACAAAAGAAATCATCAACGTATTCCTCCAAGGTATATTAGTAACATTTTCATGAAATAGTCGTATATGTCAGTAATATACTTTGTGCACTTGTGTACAATATAAGTGCACGTTTTTACACTTAAGGTGGAGGCGTCGGTTGGAGCGCGAAATTAAAATTTTTATCACGTTTTTTGCAAATTGCAGCTCAGTTATAGGTCGTATGTTATCAAGATGTTATTTGCGAGAAGAATGGCAGTATATTTACTGATTAATAACAAAATAAATCATCAACATATTCCTCCAAGGTATATTACTGACATATACGTCTATTTCATGAAAATGTTACTAATATACCTTGGAGGAATATGTTGATGATTTATTTTGTTATTAATCAGTAAATATACTACCATTCTTCTCGCAAATAACATGTTGATAACTTACGACCTATAACTAAGCTACAATTTGCAAAAAACGTGATTAAATTTGAATTTCGCGCTCCAGCCGAAAGTATACCCTTAAGCTGATTTCAGACGACGCTATAATATAATAGCATATAGCTCATAGCACAACAATATCGCGCTCCATACATTGTTATGGACACGTTCACATTGTACTGTACTATATATATTATTGACTTACTATACGCTATAAATTGGTGCGAAGCGCAGAGTTCATGCTATGCTATATCGCCGCCCTCTTCCTCCTCCCTCACCCCCGGCCGTCCGCTTGATATATACTATAAACGCTTGCGATAATATCGCGTATGTGAACGCCATACTATATAGTATAAAATTAGGTCCTTCTTTGCTATACTTTACCCAGTCTGACGTCGCCACCATTTAATACAGCTTTAATAGATTTCCCTTTATAGTGGACAACCGTGTGACGGCATTTAAACGCTTTTGTTTCTGGGAACTTATTTTGAAAATTTCATGTGGAAAAACAAAGTTAACTAGCTAGCTATCAGTGACCTCCGCTGGCAGATGGCCGACGCCAGACTGGTTATAGCACAATAGTATAGCGTCGTCTGAAATCAGCTTGAATCGAGTGTTCTTATATATGTTTGAATATCCGCTCAGCCTTTTGAAACTTATGACCAATTCTAGTGAGTTTCGGTTTATATTTCACAGATAACCACAGATCTGGCGGAACAAGCGTCAGAATTGTGCATAGAATCTGCGTCCAGTTCACCGCTTTCCTCACACCACAGGGCGACCGTGCAGAGCTAGAGCGAGACGAGTATACTGTTACTTTACGTGCGAGAGAGATGGAGTGATCTTATGAACTCTTGTTTCAATAGTACTTAGTCTGTTTGCTAACTAATTTACTACATACACTTTCTAACAAAAAACTTGTGAATAGGAGAACGGCCGTAAGAAGGCCCAAGCAATATTGCTATGCAATTCATATCTCGAATTTACAGCATAGCCAAATGATTTTTTTTAATATTTGTTGGTGAAAATGTCAATTAACTAGCGACCCGCCCGAGCTTCGCATGGGTGTACAACTTATTGTATTTCTCGGCTTTTCTGTACTATAATATGCATGTATTATACATATAAACCTTCCTCTTGAATTACTCTATCTATTAATAAAAACCGCATCAAAATCCGTTGCGTAGTTTTAAAGATCTAAGCATACATAGGGACAGACACAGCGGGAAGCGACTTTGTTTTATACTATGTAGTGATTTACATTTTAGACAAATTACACCATAATCTGCTATAAATTCTAGAAATTACTTGCATTAGCAATATTGCTCGAGCGGCCGTTTTAGCCCCCCTGCTATTAGAAATTTAGTCAACATATTTCACGGAGTTACATTTCATGAAAATAGTCATACATACCTACGACAAATATACCTAAAAAAAAACTTTATTTCGCGACTAACCCGAAGCATTCACCTTAAGTCATCATTTGACAGTTCGATTGTATGAGCCTCTCAAGTATATAAGATGGTCTTAAATTTTAAGTGGCAGTATAACAGTAGATTTAATCATTTACACTCCATTACGTATTATTTGTATAATAACTGCTAAGGGGCTGTCCATATAGTATGTTCCGTGATGGATGAATATTCCAGGGGCGGCCTTTGGGGCCGGCGAGCAGGGCAACCCATGTAAGAAGTTATTTGAAAAATTTTAATCTTAGAAAAGGCCGTAAACTTCCATTTTCAGTAATATACCTTAGTTCATCATGATTAATCTTTGTGTATATTATTTTTTGTTACTAACTTAGCATTTCTCGTCACGCATCATCATTGAAATTAATTCCACCAAATCAAGGGCCTTGCACAAACTATCCGCCCGGGGCCGCGCAATGGGTAAGGTCGCGCTTGTATATTACAAATCATAAACGAATCAAATATCCAAGATTATTTGTTTGCTTTCCGGGCTGAATGGATATAATAATGTATTTTAAAAAAAAGCTTTTTTTTGTTGGGTTCATCATGCTATGCTGAACACCTTTTCAACAGCTAAATCGCGTTTTTTTTTTATTTAATCTCTTTTAATATCATGGCCTACAGATTATAGATTTTGTGTTAGTATAAAAAAAACTATTAGTGATTTTGATAAATTTTTGATGCAGTATACTAACATTTGATTTTAGTCAGTAAATAAAATTAATAAAAAATACATTTATTTTATCACAAGTAAGAATTGTGAGACATGCTATATGGAGGGCCCCTTAAAAGTAGAAATAATTGTCTTGTTAATTTTTCATTAATTTTAATTGTATGATCCTGTGTAGATTAATGTTAAGATAAATATTTTCCTATACTTAAGTTTAATTAAGTGTAATGTTAAGTACACTTATGAAATTATGAGTTAGTTATTAGTATAAAATGTGAAGTCCATACCTCGATAGAGTAATGTATAGTTTGTCATTTTCCTATTTTACTTTTTAGTCATTAACATTAAAAAAAATATTTTTATTTTCAGTATAAAAATATCGAGTTGTGGATTATGAATAATGTATAAAATTAATTAAATAAATAAAGATATGTGATTTTATTAATGCTGTTTTTTACGAACCGGAAGACACAGCGTGGGCAGGCCCCCACAAGGTGGACCGAGGATCTTGTGAGGGTCGCTGGAAACCGCTGGATGCGGGTAGCGCAAGACCGGCCATCGTGCAGATCCTCGAGGGAGGCCTTTGTCCAGCAGTGGACGTCTTTCGGTTGACATGATGAATCAAATATTTTTCTAACATAATTTTTCCTAGGGACATAAATATCTTGAATTTAATTCCAGGGTTAACATCTATCTGTGTGCTTAATTAAAATCATTTCACATGATATCTACGTGACTATTCGGCATTGGTCGTTAACATTGACAGGCCAGTTGGCGCAGTTGGTTAGGACAGCACCTATCACGCCGCTGGTCATGGGTTCGATTCCCATCCAGGACAAACATTTGTGTGCATGAACATGTCTGTTTGTCCTGAGACTGGGTGTAGTTATCTATATAAGTGTCTTTACAAAAAAAGTTATCTGGTTTCCATAGTAGCTCTGCTTAGTTTGGGATATAACCGTGTGTGAGGAATGTCCCAGGATATTTATTTATTATTAAATATTTCGGTACCCGGTTGTACCCGGTACCCGGTGGAGCAGTAGTACCTCAGGCTTTACACATTCTTGTCTTTAAAGTGTATTTTTCTGTAAAGGTTTTCAATCAAAACTATCATAAATGAAAGATAGTATATATATATATATATATGGTCAGATATTTAATGTTAGATAAATATATTACATAAAAACTTACACAAGTAACATACATGAAACAAAGAAATAATAATTCTGGTTCTTAACATCTAAGGGGACCCACGACTATTTGGCCTTTTGGATACAGTACATCTACTAACGGCATGCTATAATAGCATTATGAAAAATAAAGAAGTCTATCTATCTATCTTATAGTTGTACCCATAACTATGAATATGGATAACTATTATCCTTAGATTTATACTCAGTATAAAGATATCATATCTGTGAGTTAGCGCTTACAGTGATAAACTGGAATTTGTGGTATAACATTAGAATTCCTTCGTGTTTGACCACAATCTCACCGTGGTCAGAGATGATGTGGCCGATGGTGGTAAACACACAAAGCCTAGAAGGAAACTGGCTCTCAAGTGCAGCTGTCGGAACACACCGAAAGGTGTTTGGCGACAGATTTTCAACTTGAGGGTGGTAGCCAACCAGGCGGGTACTACAAAGTACCCTACCAACGTGCTATGGTTTCCTCACGATGTTTTCCTTCAGCGAAAGCTCACTCATTGTAGGATTCGAACCCGCGACCTTCGTCTCGGCATTCGACGTCACTACCGCTGAGCTATCATCGCCTTAAAAACAATTTTTATTAACAGTAATTATTGATGTAAACTAAACATCCATTTGAATCATAGGATATCATTTGTTAAAATCCCTTTGTACAGTTAACATTTGGTAATATAAAGTAAAAATCATCGTAAGTAATATCAAATCATAGTATTTAAACTTCCGCTTGTGCATTTATTTCCGTTTCCGCAAAAAAATACTTTTGACATCTGTTTCCGTTTCTGTCTGAACACTTCCATTGCAAACGATATAGTTATGTGGTGCATAGCATATCCCAGTTTCACATAACAGAAAATATTACATAATTCTTTCATTGATACTAATAATTAATTTGTATTTTTAAAAGCAAACTTAGCAATACCAAAAATATTGCTAAACTAGAGTAACTGCATCAAAATTTTAGCCCTCCGCTGAGTCCCGACAATCTTATTATTTGTTTCTACTGCTCAACGGGTACAGTTTTCCTTTTTTTAGCTCTATTTTTTTTTGGAGGTGTTGGTTGGTCCAATTTCATTAGAGCTTTAGCCAAAACTGACTCAAAATCTCTTTTTTTCGATTTATAATATTTCTTTATCGGCATAAGTACCTCTTCTATTGGCTTATCTTTTAATAAATGCGCCAGAGGATTAACAGTTACCAATTTTGTACCATCCGGAAGCTTTATCATGTCCTTTTTCTCATCTTTTTCGTTTAATTTATTTTCCATTCCTTCTTTAACTTTAACGATTTTGTAGAATGGTGCTTCTGGAAGCATATGGGCGATGTGTACTTCCTTATATCCGACTGGTAGCTTAGGTAGTATGATTTTATGTGGAATCTGTGCTGGTACATTTTCTTCTGTGTTCTCCAGCATTACTTCTTCTGCAACTTCGGGTATATTTACATCTCTATTCATATCATCATCATCCTCATCAGCATAGGTATTATCATTTATATTAGCTTCAGGCTCGAAAGTTAAGGTTTGTTTTTTAATGGGATGCTGTATAAATTTTATCTTAGCAGTGACTTTTTCCACAAAGTTAGGTTTAAATTTCACAGGCAGTGCTAGTCTTACAGGTGATGAATAAACAGTTGGTTGAAATTTAGTAATTTTTATCTTCGGTTTATGAACATATGGCCCTGTTATAGACTTAATTGAAACATTACTACTGATCTTAACTGAATTTTTAACTGATTCCTCAGGAGTGAAACTTTCAATGAATTTTTGAACTGACGAAGACGGGCTGTCATTTGGTATCTCTGTCAATGTAGCAGGCACAGTTTTATCACATTTAACAGCTCGGATGGTACGTCTAAATCTTTCAGATACAGTCAAATCTTTCAATGTATTCATGCCAAGTTTCCGTTTTTCAATTAAATTCTTCAATGTGTCTGTGAGACGTGATGAAGTGTGCGCTGTTGCCATATGATTCTGAAGTGCGCTCTTGCTTTTGAATGTCAAAGAGCATTTAATGCACACTTTTCCATCACTCCTCGAGTGTAAAGTCATGTGGTTATGGTAGTTTTGATACGTGTAACAATATTTGTTACAAATGCTGCATGTAAAATTTTTCTTCGGATTAGCTTTCATTTTTCTCATGGGCTTTTTCCTTGTGCGTTCCTTCAACAACTGTAAAGGCTCTTCATCAGAGGATTCATCAGTAATAATTGTTAAGTCATCTGTTTTAGCCTTCTTTGCTGGGGCAGTTCTTTTCTGCATACACTTACGTTTTAATGTTTTCTGTTTAACCGTTTCCTCAACTTCTGTCTGGTTACCTTCAGTTTCAGATGGATCCAAGTTCGAGTTTACATCCTCAAGTTCACGAGTTGTATTCTCTTTTGCATCACCTGAATCAGATGAATCTTCAGCATATATGCTATAAGGTTGGAATGGATTCTCTGACCTTTTATCAGAGAAGAAGACATGATAATTTTCATCAAACTCAACAAATCCGATACTCTTGTGATCTAGTTTGATATGAAGTGTAAACCGTTTCCGAACTCTGTATTTCTTATTACATATCTTGCATGTGTACGGTTCAAGGTCTTTGTGCCTAGAGAAAAAGTGCCCAAACAGCTTCTGAGGGTGTTTATATGGCAGATTACAGTATACGCACAAGTATTTGTAAAGATGGAGTTGTCCTTTGTGTGTTCTCTGAATATGTTTCTCAAGTACACCATCCCCCACACACTCTCGTTGGCAAAACTGACAAGTCTTCAACTCGAGTGAAGACGGATGCTTCTCCGATTGATGACTACTCAGCTCGTACACCGATTTAAAGGCCACATTACACTTGTAACACTTTATAGGCTTACATATCCTTTTGTGCTTATTAAAAAGCAAGTAATTGATTTCCTTTTCGCAAACAGTACACATTTTGGTTTCTTTCATTCCGTTGTCACTATCCATGTGTGTTTTCAAGTGCCGCGCTAGACTTTTCTTAGTTTTATGTACTTTACAGCATTTAAAGCAAACAAATGATTGGCATTTACCTCTCTGCAGATGTTTTATGTACTTACTAACGTTTGGTGTATCTATTTTACACTGAATACAATTATAGTTAGTATCAGTGTCAAGAGATTGGAGAAATGTCGAAGCTTGAATGTTGAGGATCGAGGAGAGCTCCTGAAAGCAATCGTCCAGATATATCCCATCTTTATCATTATTATGATATTCATACTCATGTTGTTCAACTTCTAGCTTATTATTAAACTTTTGAGAGCATTGGGAGCAATTGAACAATCTCCTATCGTGACGGCAGATGTGCTTTTTCGTGTGGCTCATCCATTGTCTCTTATTATTGAAGATTTTACAACAATATGAGCAGCATTTTATTTCAGATAGATGCGTGTCACGTATATGCAGCGCGTAGTCCAACGAGTCGGTGTAAGTAGTAAGACAGAGCTGGCATTTCTTCGATGATGAATGGACCTGGCGAAAATGTATTTCTAAGTCTTCAGAGTCCAGAAACTCGGCGTAGCAAATGCTACAGGTTGTATCAGAGTCCAGTATTATAATTGGATCTTCGTCTTCCATTTTGGAGCGGCGATTGTTTTTCTTGGATAAATAAATGTTTCATATCATGGTAGGGATTTTCAATTCACTTTTTCACTAAATTGACTATTTAGTGCAAGAAAATAAATTTTCCGATACCGATTTTTCCTTTACAAACAACGCCAATATTTTCTAGTGTCGAAAAATGTGAAGCTTTGATGAATTTAATTTAAGCAAGTTAAGTCTATGCTTAATCGATAATAATCGACTACATAATATGTAACCGATTACTAATAGGGAAACCACAACTGACAGAATAACCTATACAAACTGGGTTTGGATAGCTTATTATTAGTATCTTTTTTTTTATAACAAATGTTTTCTTACGAAGACATGGGGATTGTTTGTTATCAGCTCATCGATATACTCAACTGTGAGTGACTGCCAAACATCCTTGTCACACGGTACTAAGAGTTGGGTTCCTTTTGTTTATGACAGGCGAATGTGCCCGGCGGCGATTAGGCCAGGGGAGGAGGGGCTGATAAAATAGATCCTATTCTAAAAATATTTATAATTAAAACGTAGTGTTTATATCCTCTTTGATTTATAATACTAGCTTTCCGCCCCGCGGTTTCACACGCGTTCCCGAGGTTAAATATTATAGCCTGTGTTATTCCAGGGTGTCAGCTACCGCCATACTCATCAAAATTGGTCCAGCCGTTTGAGCGTGAATAAGTGACAAACATACTCACTGACTTTCCGCATTTATAATATTAGTAGGATATCCGTATCTCCACCATAATTATAATCTCTTATCTCCGCAATGGAGTCTAAAAGACCAAAACTGCAAATATTATGCAAAGAAATATGTACCTAGGCACTAATAGTTGCCTTCTTGGCATTTTGACATTGTGACAGGTTAGCAACACATCAGGCAATACCTCTGATATTACAAAAGGCGATAGGCGACGGTGACCACTTACCATCAGGTAGACCGCCTGCCTGCTTGTCAATCTTCCTACATAAAAAAATAACTACGTTCTTACGTTCTTAGCAGTAGGTAATAGAGGCTCTAAAGAATGCTTGAATCAAAAAGAATAAGTAATCAAATCAAATAAACAAAATTCTTCAACATTTTTCATTTACATTAATAAAATGTCTACATAATTATCTTTGAAATCAATACAATAGCCTAATTACAAAAAATATCAATAAATTCATATGTATTTACAATGTATGTCATCAGTGAATCATTTTCAAATAAAAGTGTTTAACAAGGTCATCTCATTCAATAAATGCTAATTATGACGTCCATACATTTTATAGCAATAAATTTATGTTTATTTCAGTTTCAGATAATAATAAGTACTCTAATATAAATTACACGTTTCAGGTGACGTGAATTTATTCTGTATAGATTATACACTACTAGGGAAATTGGATTCATGTCTTTGGTAATACTGAAGAAATATTTCAATGTGGCCACACATTTAAAAATAAAATATAACTTTTATTTAAATTATGACTGTATTTAATACAGTCATAATTAAATTTTGATTATCACTGGGGATGTATGAACGGATTTTATGGTATTCGGGTGAGTATCATGGACCTCAGCAGTATCAGTGGAAGAGGCATTATATAGCTTAAATTATGTGCCACAGTGGATTACCTTGAAATAACTATTTAAAAAAAAATGTTTATATATTACACTAGCGACCTGCCCCGTTCTGCACGGCTTTTCTGTACTATAAACCTTACTCTTGAATCACTCTATCTATTGCTGAAAACAGTATTAAAATCCGTTGAGTAGTTTAAAATATCTAAGCAAACAGACAGTGGAAGTGACTTCATTTTATACTATGTAAAGATAAAGATTGTCTGAGTTGAGAATTTTCTCATGATTTCAGTTTGGATATTGTTTTCTTTTGACTATTATCAGAATCATGTAGGTATATTAATGACTATAAATAATTGTTTCACGCACGATTAGATACGGGAAAATATTTTTTTTCATAGATCTAATCAGTGTCTCTGAACTCTAATAATTTTCCGGCGATCACAAAAGCCGTGTTGGTTTCATATCAATCTCATAAACATATTGATAATCTAATACTTTTTAAACTCTCGCGAACACAATTCATGTTTATAGTAATGTACCGGGTCTATTCGCGCATAGAATATTATCAAAATATAATTTTGACTAACCTCGACGTTTCGATCAAGTTGCATTGATCGTGGTCACGAGTGGACGAGGTTAGTCAAAATTATATTTTGATAATATTCTATGCGCGAATAGACCCGGTACATTACTATAAACATATACGGATAATCTCACCAATCATTTAAAATTTTACCTATGTCAAATAATTTAATTACTTTAAACTTATTGCAGGTAGTTTTATCAAATTTCATCGTGTTGGTTTCAGTGGTTAGGGCGTGAAAATGTAACAAACAAACAAACTCACTTTCGAATTTATTTAAGATTATGATATTTGGATGGATAATAATTGATTGTATCTTGAATTATTTTATAAACTTGAGCAAGTTCCCTATTTTGGGGTAAAAAAATATTAATATCCACCCTAACAACTGAAGTGAAAATCACGTTCGTTTGATCTGTCAAAAAATCCATCGTCCTGTCATGTCACCAACAGTTTGTCACTGAATGCCCGTACAAAATAAAAAATATTAGGCGGTACTCGCTGCCATGCAAAAAATCAAGACTTTCAGGTAATTACTATAAATTTTAGAACAATCCTACAAAATTGTAATAATTGAAAAGTATTTTAAAGATTCTGCACTCTCATTCTAACCTTAATTCTTGCGAAATTCCATTAGCAAATTTCTTTTTACACAAAGGAAAAAATTGTGTTTAGAACTTGTTTTTTACCGTGGCATATTTTTTTTAAATTTAGTTTTAATGCATTTTTTTTATTTATTTGGTTGTTACGAAATAGTATTATGCCCACTGTACTACCTACGTACTTTATTATTTATTGGAATGTGGCGTGTTATTTTATCCTTTGTGTTTTGGAATAAAATACCGTTTTGAATTCGAATTGGTACAACAAAATTTACTCTGTTTAACACACTTTGTATTTGTTTATTATTATATTTTTATATGTAAACTAGATGTACCTAAACGGTTATCTCTAGTAAAAAACAATTATTTTTAGCTCTATGGTTTCATTCTATTCTATAAAAATATATGCAGTAGGTATATAAAAAAAATATATCCATGACCTTTAAAGTTTGACCTCAATTTTTTTTTAAATCAGCTGTTTGGATCTGATTATTAACACAGAGTAACAACAAAATTCATTCTATTATTATTAAAGATAAGATAGTATACTTATTTACATGGCCTATATTAAAGTTGTAAAACCTGATCTATTGTTTATGTCTTGAGAGAGTAACTGTATCTATATAAAATTATTACTTGAATGCTTGCTAGGCTGTGTGTATTTGCTACTCTTGCCACATCATCATATATTAATCAAGATAAAAACTAAGTTGCCATAAAAAAAATGATAATTTTATCTGGAAAATGCAGAATTACTTGCAAAAAGAGGAGCATAATTCAGGGTTTGTGTATGTATGCGAGTTTCTTCATTCCGCCATAACTTTTGTATGCCTGAACAGATTTTTATGCATGGGGTATTGTTCCTTACATCATCCTGAGTGACACTGGCTATAATTTGTTTACTTTGTGTAAAAGATGGATGTGTTTTTTAAAGTTTTGTATTAAACTTGTTTATTATTGATAGATTTCGCTACATAGGTTTTCCTGCCAAAGGGATCTTAGGGATGATGATTTTGGGGATAAATAGAGATGTTTTATGCCAGGATATGATTTGTCTATGTGTTAAATTTCAATTACACAAGTACAGACATTTATGTATGTTTGATTTATAAATATCTAACTAATGACATTTAAATAAATGAAATAATAATTAAAATATATTTATTTTAAGTTACCATGACTCATAAATATTGAAATAAAATTAATTAATTACAAAAACAAGTAAATTACATACAAAATTATAAATAAATTAGGTATACATTATAAAACATAATTTCCCGCTTTACCTGGCATAATTACTCCAGTTCCAGAGCATAAGCGTGTTCAAACAAACTAATAAGCTTTATTATTAGTATAGATATTTCATTAATTATGTGGCTTCAAAGTCCTGAAACTGAGAAATTTTATGAGGGATTTCAAATAAATTAAATCCTATAAGGAACTAGCAGACCCCCAAGGTTTCACCCACGTCCCGGGATAAAAAGTAGCCTATTATAACCTTAGGGGATAATGTAGCTTCCTATTAGTGAAATAATTTTTCTAATCCGACTGGTAGATCCATAGATTAGCACATTCAAACAAACATGCTTATCTTCGGCTACATGCCACATCAGATGGTTGTGTATAAATATCAAAGGGTATTTATAAGCTTTTATTTAACTTGCAATGTTTAATTCAATAGTTTCTCGTATATAGGTATTAGGTAATCATTTAATATGAATGTCTGTTTGTAAATAAGGAAAATAATTATAAATGTTTATACTACATAATAATATATAAATAAACAGTACTCTTAATTTATAGGTTTTGTCTTTTTGAATTCATAAGAATAGATGTTTTATTTGTATTAATTTTTAACTGTTTAACTACCCGCAGTTTCATGGGAACCATCCTTTTTAGGGTTCCGTATGCGAAGGGTCCAAATAGTGCGCTATTGCTGGTACTCACGTGTCTGTCTGTCACACATATTTTACGGCCAAAAGTTGGAGCTACTGTCTTCAAATTTTACAGTATAAGCATTTTGTTTACCCAATATTTATTTTCATGAATTTGGCTTACAAAAATGTTCAAAATTACATTACTGACTGACCATTCCAAATTCTGCCTTTCCAGGCATATACAATACAACATTAAATTTAAAAAAAAATACCAATTACAGTTAAAAAATAAAGACCATAAAGGTCATGTGACAGTTATAATTAGAAAATTTTCTATATTTCTAAATTTCATCATACCTAATAAATATTTAGGCCAATATATGTTAATAAAAAATATTAAATAAGTAAGTAAGTATGGATCTATTAAATAAAATTCGTTCAGTAGTTACAGTAAACAAACATCACATCCAAACTTTTTCATTTTAGTATTCGCAGGATAGAATGGTAAAAATAGTTTTATCAACAAAATTAAACATTTACCTCATTTGAAAACCGTAATGCTTAATTTACACGTATTCAATTCTGAAAACACACAGGAGGAAAAAAATAAATAATCACGCAGCTCTAATAAGTAAACGTATTAGGTACCTACTCTAAAGTATTTAACTAAATTTGATTTTTATTACTTACTAGCTTCTGCCTCGCGATTTACCTAGTTCCCGAGGGAACTTATGTTTTCCCGGGTATGATGTATCTATGTGCCAAGTTACATTCAAATCCGTTTAGTAGTTTTTACGTGAAAGAGTAACAAACATCTATACATCTAGCCTCACATTTATTTCCTTCATTTTTAAATTTGGTGTATTGCTTGGTTACATAAAATAATTAGTAATAATACAACGCCATCTATTATTGAATTCCCTAAACTTTTCTTTTCTTCTGTTTCAGATCTTGAAATGCGGTGATATTCACATCAAAAATCAACACTTTCAAATCAATTAAAAATTGACAAACCTCTTTTGGACACTCTAAACTAATTTCACACTCATTCATAAACCTTTCGGTATTCGGATGTACGGGCAAAAAAATTAAGTCATTTCATAAACTGCGCTTTATACGCTCCAAAATAAGGGCTAAGGCGTGATTTTTATATCTTGGCACCGCCAAGACTTTTCTTTATTCATAAGAATCAGTGTAAAGATTTTATTTTATACATACATTTATTTTTAACGGCAATATGGTTGATAAAGTTGAAGATATAACTAAAACCATATCCGATCTGACTATACTGTCATTTCGTAAGGTCGATGAGGTGAAAAGACTTGCGAAGCACTTTCGCAATGTCATTAACCACCCGTTGACTGAAGAGAATCATGCTATTCATAGATACTTAAAAAACTTGGACGAAACGCACAAAAAGGTTTTTCTACAAAAGCGAGAGTGCGTTGAAGTCGAGTATATTTTTACGACTGAGAAAAAGAGTAATTTGCAACGTCAGCGCTTTAATAGTCTTCCAGTTAGCGAAGTTCCTGAGTTACTAAAAGCGGAGCTTCTTACGGCTGATAATGCAAAGCAAGTCCACATTTGCACGGATTGCAACGTCGAAATAGAGTTGAACGATGAAGAACCACTGATGGAATCACTTCAAAAACACTTTAATTTGGACGTTCATCTACCCAAGTTGAAAAGGGAAAGCATAGATGTTTCTGAACCGGTCATCTTGCCAAATATGTCTCGAAGATTGTCGGCTATGTCTTGCGGTGAAACTCCAACACAAACTATAGAACATGTGATAACATTAGTGAAGGGAGTGGAAAGATTAGATCGTAGTTTCTCTGGTAAGCTCAGTACGGCTTTAATGAAAAACCTGCCAGATAATTCCGAAGCAAGTATTGGAGCTGCCATGAAGTTTTACCAAGAAGCCTATGATAAGTTGTGCATGGAAGTTTCCGGTATCGATTTCAGCGCGCAAACCAGCTCTGTCGCGCCCATAATAATGAGTATTAGAGACAATGTGTATCAAAATTTCGCAGCAGATGCAAATAAGAACATTGATAATGACGAAAACGATCAAACGCCTGAAAAACCAAAGAACCAGTCGAAGAAATATCGTTATTATGGTCCGATTGAGAGACTTATACTGAAGTTGCTTGTAAATCACAAATTGTTGTCGCTAGTAGACGACCGTACGGGGAAATTGGCTTTCTTCTGCGCCGCCTGCGAGTACTACACCCTTCGTTTCCACTACGATAGTGTCTTGAATCACGTCTTCAGCGAAACCCACGTTCACAATCTCTCCAGTATTCTTCAATTAGATAAGCATATTCCATTCTCGACGAATGACTCATCCATTGAGCAAATTAAAGCCATGAACGAAAAATTCCTGCTGAACCACGAAATTTCTTGCAACAACGAAATTTACTGTAAACTTTGCAAGACTTCAATCGAATCAATGGAGGCATCAATCCTGCATATTTTGGACGAGAAGCATTTGGCAAAATTATCTGACGATATGTACTTAAGAGCTAAGACTAATAACCCTGAGGGGACGATTCCAGAAGAATGGGGGCCCAAAGACTTGAATTGGACGAAGTTCCTTGCCAGCAGCGGGAAACCGGCAAACAACCGCGATCATGTCATAATAGAAAACTTTATCAAGCCTTCTGGCAAGATCGGTAACCATTGCAGTTGCTGCGAAATGACATTGAAAGGTCCAAGACAGGTGTTGTTCAATCACATCCGTCAAAAGAAGCATTTGCGTAATGCAGCGCCTAGAAAACTCGCAATGCTGTATAAAAACCATTGTCGGCCGTCGGAATTTTACGCAAGCTTTGGCAATTTCTACATCTGCTCGATTTGCCCAGAATATGTAGCTTTGCCGTCTTTCGCAGCAATCGTTGAGCACTTTGAATGCAGTAAGCATATTGAGACAATCTGTAAACTGATTCGTACAGCGCTTTTTTCCGATATTGACGAGGAATTATTGATTCTGAACAAAATTACTACAAAACCAGTGATAAAATGCGAATTCTGTGACGTTACCTTCCAAGATTTGAGCGAAGCAATCAAACATATTCTGTCCAGCGTCGAACATGAAACCGCTGTGGCTGATTTCAAGACTAATAATAACAAGGGAGATATAATAAGCGTGTATATGAAAGGGAATTTTATCTTGCACAGCGAAGGAGTGACTTTCAATTGCACGACTTGCAAAGGTGTATTCAATTCCATTCGATCTCTTCTGATGCATTTGATTTACGCTGAGCATTACGAAAATAAGCCATCGACTGAAAGCGTTTTCCGCTTTTATTTGGAACTGAAACATAATATAAATATGCTGGTGAGGAACAAATATGTTTATTATGAGTTTGGAAAGCTGAAATGTGGTGTCTGTGACGGGGATTTAGAAGATGGAGAAAATGCCAAGAGGCATGTGGTGTCGCCACGTCACAGAGAAAATATGGGGGCCAGTTTTGTTAATGTTAGTTTGGATGCGTCTGGTATTGAGTGAGGTAAGTTTTAAGTTTTTTTTGTTACATTTTTAATTATTTTTATTGACAAATCCCTACTGGTAAATATCTAATATAAAATTATATGTATTACATAAAATTATATTTATTAAATATAACCCTGACTGGGTTATTAAAATTATAAAAAATCAAATTTCAACATTGGGCGATTGTATAAAGACGAATCTGACGGCATACCATTAATCAAACTTCAGCCGTTTTTTAGATACGACAGAACATAGGGACGGACATAGATAGATAAATAGATAATTCTTTATTGTCACACCACATTAATATTTGTACAGCAATACAAGAATTTAAATATTAAATACATACGGGTCAAACGCATAACGCTTATTTTTGGCTTCGCCGCAGTTGGATAGAAATAGAGACAAAATCTATAGAATGCTGGGCACAGTAATATCATTGTAATTTATACATCAAGGCTTTTTCAGCGCTGGAAACGTTTTAATACACATTTATGTTAATCTTTCATGTCTGAAAGCGTGTAGATATGCGATATTCAACACAGGTGGCTTGTCACTCTTTATTCTTGAATTTCAAAATGGTATTCTACAGCATACATTGTTATTTGAAAGATAAATATAAAGTCTTTATTTTATAACAAACAATACATATATATATCTTGTTTATAAGCTGATTGTGAAGATTTTTTCGGTATTTTTTTGTTTGTATAATGCTATAATTAGTATTGTTCTATTTTTCAATACACAAAATCCATTATTGTTTAAAAATGTCTATAAAAATATACAGCATTAGGAGTACAAAAAACAAGCATAAAGGTACAAGTCCAAGGCTCGTGGCCGACGGCTGTCGCGCGCGTTAGACGCGCGCGGCCGACAATCCTGGTAAAATGTATGGCGTCGGCCGCACGCGTCTGTCGCGAGGCACGGAAGTGGCTCCATACATTCCCATTGGTTGACGCGCGAAGCCTACCTTAAACAATTTAGGCGGCCTTATCAGCTTCCGCCCCGCGGTTTCACCCGCGTTCCGGTTCGGTATCTTAAGTTTTCCCGGGACAAAAAGTAGCCTATATGTTATTCCAGGGTATGATCTATTTATGTACCAAGTTTCATCTAAATCCGTTCAGTAGTTTTTGCGTGAAAGAGTAACAAAAATCCATCCATACTCACCAACTTACGCATTTATAATATTAGTAGGATGTGCGAGCAAAGCAGCGCGCTACGGATCCCAATGGCCTCAACTACAAATATCATTTTGGTCACTTTGCTCCAAAAGAGCGTATATTCTGAATTGTTAATTTATCTTTTTATGCTACATTGTTGAAACGGTATTTATTTGTAGTACCACTTATTCAATAATGTTTCATTATTGGTATTACGTCACATGAAAATAATGTGATTTCCCCCGCAAGATGGAAACTAGTGGCATCTACAAATTTGTGTTAACAACTTTTATTCTTACGAAAACAGTTAACAGGTGGCGTTGTAACTCATTTATCTTTTGTTCACAGGTTATGCCTGCAGTAATTTTATTATTTTTACACTTGGACGCCATAATAATGAAGTGTAAATGTGACGATGCGTTGAAATAATATTCCTTTTTGTTATATCAATTTTATTATTAAATAAAAGTGGAAATCATCACCTGATCGAACGATGAATCGTTTTACAATGAAATTTTAATAAATTAAATAATTTTTTAATTGCATTTTTATTATTTACTAGCTGTACCCCGCGGTTTCACCCGCGTTCCCCAGGGATATTATGTTTTACAGGTTACAAACTATCTGTGTTCCAAATTTCATCCAAATATGTTCAGTAGTTTTTGCGTAACAAACATACATTCATATTCACAAACTTTCGCATTTATTGGTCACATCTTTTAATTTATGCTATCCTGGTAGTTCCGCAGCAGAATGTATGTTATAAAACGAGTTTAAAATTTTTATGTTGACATTTATTTGACACATTTTTGAATCTATGCTATCCTGGTAGTTCCGCAGCAAAATGTATGTTATAAAACGCGTTTAAATTTTATGTTGACCTTTATTTGAGACATCTTTCAATCCATGCTATCCTGGTAGTTCCGCAGCAGAATGTATGTTAGAAAAATCGTTTAAAGTTTTATGTTGACTTTTATTTGACACATCTTTGAATTTATGCTATCCTGGTAGTTCCGCATCAGAATGTATGTTATAAAACGAGTTTAAAGTTTTTATGTTGACATTTATTATTATTTGAGACATCTTTCAATCCATGCTATCCTGGTAGTTCCGCAGCAGAATGTATGTTAGAAAAATCGTTTAAAGTTTTATGTTGGTCACCTTCATTTGACACATCTTTTAATTTATGCTATCCTGGTAGTTTCGTAGCAGAATCTATTTTATTTATAAAACACGTTTAAAATTTATGACCTTTAATTGACACATCTTTTTAACTTATGCTATCCTGGTACTTTTCAATCTTTCATCTTACGCTGTAAATATTCTCAAATAGTACAGAACAGAGGTACAATATATATTATAGTCCTGCGTTTGACCACAATCTCAACGTGGTCAGTGATGACTGATGATGTGGCCGTAAAGCCTAGAAGGGAACTGGCTTTTAAGTGCAGCTGTCGGAACACACCGGTAGATGCTCATGACTCATGGGAGTTTTATATTAACAAAAATAAAACAAATCACACAATTATAACTTTATATTATGGTTTCCTAAACAATATAGAAAATTAAAAAATATACATAGTGGTTGATCCATACATAGGTTATAATAAAATTAGTCGATTTATTAGCCTTGCGTTAGTCCAGGTGGTAAATTATTTAGTGGTATTAGTTCGGGCGGGCTCCGGCTATCGCAGGTGCAGTAACAGTTTTTGTTGCCGTTTACTTCTGGTAATATCACGAAATTGACAGATACGCTCGCTTTTAGAGCGTTCACTAATTCTGAAAAAATAAAAATAACAATTTGGGCGGGAATGCTGATGATGATTTTTAAATACCAGAGATATTGCCAATGTGTTGCTGACCTGTTACAATGCCGAGAAGGCAAATTGGCTCTCAAGTGCAATTACCGTAACACACCTATAGGTGCTTCGCCACAAAATTTCAACTTGAGGGTGGTAGCTAGCCAGGCGGGTACTACAAAGTACCCTACCACCGTGCTATGCTTTCCTCACGATGTTTTCCTTCACCGAAAGCTCAAGCTCATTGTAGGATTCGAACCCACGACCTTCGTCGCGGCATCCGACGTCACTACCACTGAGCTATTATCGCCTATTATTATAGGTATATAGATAATTACACCCAGACTCAGGACAATCAAACATGTTCATGCACACAAATGTTTGTCCTGGGTGGGAATCAAACCCATGACCAGCGGCGTGATAGGTGGTGTCTTAACTAACTGCGCCAACTTGTGAAATTAAATGCTAACTTATGTTAAAAGTTAATAATTTAAATGCTACTTTATTATTAGTAAAAAAAAAAAACTTACGATGTCTTCCATGATTGAGCGCAAGTTTCCCTCCCGGCCTGCCTGGGCCAGTGGACTCGACGTCTTGTGACGAAGGTTTTGTTGCTCCTGGCGGCCCTGGTGGCTTAGGAGCATCTGTATTACTAGTTTGTGTTAAACTTTCATATTTCCTTGTTGTTTCATCAGATTTTGTGTCTTGTTTGGGTTGATCTGAATTTTCATTCGTTTTGTCATCTTTTTCTGGTTGCTGATCTTTGGGTAGATTTTCCTTTGAGTCTGGTTGGTCTGGTTCGTTAGGCTGATCTGGTTTTGATTTATCGTCTTTGTCAGATTGTTCTGGGCCTTTAGGTTGATCTAGTATAGTTTGATCGTCTTTGTCAGATTGTTCTGGGCTTTTCGGCTGATCTGGTTTTGATTTATCGTCTTTATCAGATTGTTCTGGGCCTTTAGACTGATCTGGTTTAGTTTGATCGTCTTTGTCAGATTGTTCTGGGCCTTTAGGTTGATCTAGTTTAGTTTGATCGTCTTTGTCAGATTGTTCTGAGCCTTTCGGCTGATCTGGTTTAGTTTTATCGTCTTTATCAGATTGCTCTGGACCTTTAGGCTGATTAAATTTTGGTTCATCATCTTTATTAAGATGCTCTGGACCTTTCGGCTGATCTGGTTTTATTTCATCACCTTCATTAGGTTGCTCAGGGCCTTTAGGTTGATCTACTTTAGTTTGATCGTCTTTGTCAGATTGTTCTGGGCCTTTCGGCAGATCTGGTTTTGATTTATCGTCTTTATCAGATTGCTCTGGACCTTTAGGCAGATTTGATTTTGTGTCATCATCTTTATTAGGTTGCTCTGAGCCTTTCGGCTGATCTGGTTTTATTTCATCACCCTTATCAGGTTGCTCTGGGCCTTTCGGCTGATCTGGTTTAGTTTGATCGTCTTTGTCAGATTGTTCTGGGCCTTTAGGTTGATCTAGTTTAGTTTGATCGTCTTTGTCAGATTGTTTTGAGCCTTTCGGCTGATCTGGTTTAGTTTTGTCGTCTTTATCAGATTGCTCTGGAGCTTTAGGCTGATAAAATTTTGGTTCATCATCTTTATTAGGATGCTCTGGACCTTTCGGCTGATCTGGTTTTATTTCATCACCTTCATTAGGTTGCTCAGGGCCTTTAGGTTGATCTACTTTAATTTGATCGTCTTTGTCAGATTGTTCTGGGCCTTTCGGCAGATCTGGTTTTGATTTGTCGTCTTTGTCAGGTTGTTCTGGGCCTTTAGGCTGATCTAGTTTAGTTTTATCGTCTTTATCAGATTGCTCTGGACCTTTAGGCAGATTTGATTTTGTGTTATCATCTTTATTAGGTTGCTCTGAGCCTTTCGGCTGATCTGGTTTTATTTCATCACCTTTATCAGGTTGCTCTGGGCCTTTCGGCTGATCTGGTTTAGTTTGTTCGTCTTTATCAGATTGCTCTGGGCCTTTGGGCTGATCTGATTTTGTGTCATCATCTTTATTAGGTTGCTCTGGACCTTTCGGCTGATCTGGTTTAGTTTGTTCGTCTTTATCAGATTGCTCTGGGCCTTTGAGGTGATCTGGTTTTGGTTCATCATCTTTATTAGGTTGCTCTGAGCCTTTCGGCTGATCTGGTTTTATTTCATCACCTTTATTAGGTTGCTCTGGGCCTTTCGGCTGATCTGGTTTTGATTTATCATCTTTATCAGATTGTTCTGGGCCTTTCGGCTGATCTGGTTTAGTTTGCTCGTCTTTGTCAGATTGCTCTGGGCCTTTGGGCTGATCTTGTTTTGGTTCATCGTCTTTATTAGGTTGCTCTGGGCCTTTAGGCTGATCTAGTTTAGTTTGATCGTCTTGCTCTGAACCTTTATGATGTTCATTTTCTTCTTGATCACTTTCTTTCGTAGTTGATGACACTGACGTGGAATCTGCCTTTTGTTTTGAAATTTTAGCTTCATCTGGCTGTTCTTTAGATTGATCTAGATCTTTAGGTATATCTGTGGAATCTTCTGGAGTGTTTGTAATTGATTCTGGTTTCTTAGGTTCCTCGGGTTTATCTTTGTGTTCCTTAGATTTATCATCATGTTCTTTTTCGCGAGGTTTTTTAGTTTCATTATAATCTAACTGTTCAGATTCATTAGATTCCTCAACTAAAATTTCTTCACTGGACTGTTCTTCCGAATGTTCTGTATGTTCATTGGATTGTTCTGATTTATTTGTGTGTTCTGTTTTATTAGAATCATCTGAAGGTGTTTGAGAAGATTCCGCTATTGGAGTAGTATCTGGTTGTGAAGTAGTTTCAGATTTTAGAGTAGTTTCTGGTGTTGGAGTCGTTTCTGATTTTGGAGTTGTTTCTGGTGTTGGAGTAGTTTCAGATTTTGGAGTTGTTTCTGGTGTCGGAGTAGTTTCAGATCTTGAAGTTGTTTCTGGTGTTGGAGTAGTTTCAGATCTTGGAGTTGTTTCTGGTGTAGGAGTAGTTTCAGATCTTGGAGTTGTTTCTGGTGTTGGAGTAGTTTCAGATCTTGGAGTTGTTTCTGGTGTTGGAGTAGTTTCAGATATTGGAGTCGTTTCTGTAGTTGGAGCGGTTTCTGGTTTTGAACTGGCTTCAGGTGTTGGAGTAGTTTCTGGCTGTGGAGTAGTTTCAGATTTTGGAGTTGTTTCTGGTGTTGAAGTAGTTTCAGATCTTGAAGTTGTTTCTGGTGTTGGAGTAGTTTCAGATCTTGGAGTTGTTTCAGTTCTTAAAGTTGTTTCTGGTGTTGGAGTAGTTTCAGATCTTGGAGTTGTTTCTGGTGTTGGAGTAGTTTCTGGCTGTGGAGTAGTTTCAGATTTTGGAGTCGTTTCTGGTGTTGGAACGGTTTCTAGTTTTGGACTGGCTTCAGGTGTTGTAGTAGTTTCTGGCTGTGGAGTAGTTTCAGATTTTGGAGTAGTTTCAGGTGTTGGAGTAGTTTCAGATCTTGGAGTTGTTTCTGGTGTTGGAGTTGTTTCTGGTGTTGGAATAGTTTCAGATTTTGGAGTCGTTTCTGGTGTTGGAGTGGTTTCTGGTTTTAGGCTGGGTTCAGGTATTGGAGTAGTTTCTGGCGTTGGTGTAGTTTCTGGTATTTGAGTAGTTTCTGGCGTTGGAGTAGTTTCTGGCGTTGGAGTAGTTTCTGGTGTTGGAGTGGTTTCTGGTTTTGGACTGGCTTCAGGTGTTTGAGTAGTTTCTGGCTTTGGAGTAGTTTCAGATTTTGAAGTAGTTTCTGGTTTTTGAGTAGTTTCAGATTTTGGAGTAGTTTCTGGTATTTGAGTCGTTTCTGGTGTTGGAGTAGTTTCAGATTTTGGAGTTGTTTCTGGTGTTGGAGTAGTTTCAGATTTTTGAGTCGGTTCTGGTATTGGAGTGGTTTCAGATTTTGAAGTAGTTTCTGGTGTTGGAGTACTTTCAGATTTTGGAGTTGTTTCTGGTGTTGTAGTAGTTTCAGATTTTGGAGTTGTTTCTGGTGTTGGAGTAGTTTCAGATTTTGGAGTCGTTTCTGATGTTGGATTAGTTCCTGGTGTTGGAGTGGTTTCAGATTTTGAAGTAGTTTCTGGTGTTGGAGTAATTTCAGATTTTGGAGTTGTTTCTGGTGTTGGAGTAGTTTCAGATTTTGGAGTCGTTTCTGATGTTGGAGTAGTTCCTGGTGTTGGAGTGGTTTCAGATTTTGAAGTCGTTTCAGGTGTTGGAGTAGTATCAGATTTTTTAGTCGTTTCTGGTGTTGGAGTAGTTTCAGATTTTGGAGTCGTTTCTGGTGTTGGAGTAATTTCTGGATGTGGAGTAGTTTCAGATTTTGGAGTGGTTTCTGGTTTTGGACTGGCTTCAGGTGTTGGAGTAGTTTCTGGTGTTGGAGTAGTTTCAGATTTTGAAGTAGTTTCTGGTGTTGGAGTAGTTTCAGATTTTGAAGTAGTTTCTGGTGTTGGAGTAGTATCAGATTTTGAAGTAGTTTTTGGTATTGGAGTAGTATCAGATTTTGAAGTAGTTTCTGGCGTTGGAGTAGTATCAGATTTTGAAGTAGTTTCTGTTGTTGGAGTAGTATCAGATTTTGAAGTAGTTTCTGGTGTTGGAGTAGTTTCAGATTTTGGAGTCGTTTCTGGTGCTTGAGTCGTTTCGGGAGTTGGAGTGGTTTCGGGTTTTGGACTAGCTTCGGGTATTGGAGTAGTTTCTGGTATTTGAGTGGTCTCTGATTGTGGTGTAGTTTCTGGCTGTTTGTTTTGTGACCGATCTTCAGTTTTATTTTTAGAAGTATTTTGCGATTCTGTCGTATCCGTGGTTTCACTGGTTGTCTGTTGAGTGTCTATTTTTTCTGTTGCTGTCTGTGGAGTAGTTCCTTCAGATTCTTTGGATTTGTTATCAGTAGAAGTTTCTGATGTAGTTTTTGGCTTTGAAGTAGTTTCCGGCTGTGTAGTAGTTTCGTCTTTAGGATGTTCGGGTTTTGACTGATCTTCAACTCTAGTGCTAGTTTTTGTTTCATCATTCATTTCTGGTTGAGAAGTTGTTTCTGACACTGGCGTGCTTTCCAGTAAGCTAGAATTTACCGACTTTTCCGAAGAACTTGTAGAATCATCAGTTTGAGATTCATTTGTTGAGCTTGTATGCTGTTCTTCTGAAAAGGTTTCTGATGTTTCTTTAGTTATTTCTGTCTGCTTATTAATAGTTGCCGTCTTTTCAGAACTATCTGACTTTTCAGAAGTCTCGCTGCTTTCAGATTTTGCTGTTTCTGTAGTTTGGACTTCACTCGTCGAGTTTGACTGTTTTGTTTCATTGCTGCTTGTTTGAGAAGAAGTTTTCGGTTGGGTCGTAGTTTCTGGTAAAGAAGTTGTTGGTGCTGGACTGGTTTCGGGTAAACGTGTAGTTGTGATTGAAGTTATATCTTCTGTTTGAGTTGTAGATTCTGGTTTAGAAGTTGTTGTTGTACTAGTTGTAATTTTAGCTTCTGGTTGAGTTGTAGTCTCAAGGTTAGGGGTTGTAGTGGTAGTTATGGTTTCTGGTTGCGTTGTAGTTTCAGGCTTGGGGGTTGTTGTTGTTTCTGGTTGCGTTGTAGTTTCAGGCTGGGGGCTTTTAGTGGTAGTTGTAGTTTTTGGCTGGGTTGTCGTCTCAGGTTTAGGAGTTGTAGTAATAGTTGTGGTTGTTTCTGGTATAGTTGTTGTTTCTGGTTGCGGCGTGGTTGTAGTTGTTGTAGTTCGACGTATTGGCGGTTGGTTATTTTTAACGCATTCTATTGCTTTGATGAAATCTGAAAATAAAAATAATAGACATCATAATATAGTGCTTACATACAACAGTATATTTATTTTTGTAGTAACTATTGCAAAGAGACCAAGACAACGACCAGGTTTGGATCCATTTTAATTAATTATTTTAAACATAATTTCGCATTGTGTAGCTCCTGGTTGGGCAAAGAAACCCTTATAACTTTTGAACCAGGGCGCGACAAAATCTGATATTCGAGGACAAAATAGCGACAAATTCTGAATTCAAATCCGTGATGGTGGCCCTGCCAGGACGTGCCACACTATCGCATTTAATAAAATTATTTCGTTTTTGTCGCCTAATCTTAATAATATAGTAGGAGTAAAGGTAGATTTTCACTTTTTTTAAATTTATTACTGACTGAAAAAGAATTAAATACTTTTCGTAATTAAATTAACATACCTGTTTCGCCCGTGGCTCTCCTCAAGTCTTTGAGAGCATCGATGAAGTCTGAAATTAAATAAATTTAATATAGTAGTTATTCAAAATCAACGAAAGTATTTTGTTTTCATGACAAGCCAGTTGGCGCAGTTGGTTAAGACGCCACCTGTAGCGCCGCTGGTCGTGGGTTCGATTCCCATCCAGGACAAACATTTGTGTGCATGAACATGTCTGTTTGTCCTGAGTCTGGTTGTAATTATCTATATAAGTATGTATTTACAAAAAAAAAGTAGTATATGTAGTATATCAGTTATCTGGTTGTCCATAGTACAAGCTCTGCTTAGTTTGGGATCAGTTAACCGTGTGTGAAGAATGTCCCAGGATATTTATTTATTTAAGTAATCTATGTACGGTTTTTTTTAGATATTCGTATTTCTTGTCACAATGTATAGGCCTGTGTTTGACCCGACTCACCGTGGTCAGTGATGTGGCCGATGGTGGTGAGCACACAAAGCCTAGAAGGGAACTGGCTCTCAAGTGCAGCCGTCGGAACACACCGGTAAGTGGTTGGCGTCAGTACCCCGTGCTATGGTTTCCTCAGGATGTTATCCTCACCGAAAGCTCAAGCTCATTGTAGGATTCGAACCGGCGACCTTCGACTCGGCATTCGGAATCACTACGACTGAGTTATCGTCTTTATGTCAAAGATTTTAATGTCAAATGCGGATTATGCTAACAAATTATCTATAGGTATGTACTAATAATAAAGCTGAAGAGTTTGTTTGTTTGAACGCGCTAATCTCCGGAGTTACTGGTCCGATTCGAAAAAATCTTTCACTAATAGGAAGCTACATTATCCCCAAAGGTTATAGGCTACTTTTTATCCCGGGAACGCGAGTGAAGCCGCGGGGAACAGCTAGTAATACATATTATCCGTTCACTTACTTGTAGTATCAGTGTAGTCTTCAATCATGATGACTACATCTTCGAAATCTGTAAATTAAAAAAGCTCTATTATTATATGGTCAAGGTAGTGGACTGTATGTGAGGTTCAAAGAAATATTGAAGAGACTTTCCATAGAATATATTTATTGAAATTTGTTCACATTATTTTTTGGTGTATTTCGTATGAGAATTTTTATTTCTACGTACAAAAATGTAAATGAAATTAGTGTCTGTTTGTAATGTCATGGGCATTATTTCGAACAAAAATAAAAAGTGTTTTCGTGAAAAAAATATTTTTCCATTTAATTTCACTGGCTCTCAAGTGCAATTGCCGGAACACATCGGTAGGTGCTTGGCGACAGATTATCAACTTGTGTGTGGTAGCCAGCCAGGCGGGTACTACAAAGTACCCTACCACCGTGCTATGGTTTCCTCACGATGTTTTCCTTCACCGATAGCTCAAGCTCATTGTAGGATTCGAACCATAACCTGTATACCTTACTTACATAGGTAGGTACATATCTATTATAAAATTATTATTATTCAGTCTGCCGGCGCTGTCAAATAAAATGAAAATGAAAATCTAGGAAAGTCGTGAAAAGCAACTCTTTTGCAGGCGAATCTTGTCCTTATTGACTTTAAAAACGTTATTATTATAATTCTTATATTTTCCTGTCAAGGTTGAAATTTAAATAACATTTAAAAATAATAAAAGCGTAACGGAAACTACTTGTTATAAACAAAAGCCATATGACAACAAAATTGTTGGGCCAAATACGGACAGCGACGCCAGACTGGATATGAAAGATATGAGAAAATACTTACAGAATCGTTTACTTATAGTAATGATGGTCTCAAAGAACGTAACAGTATCTGAAAATAAAAAATATTAAATTAAACGCATCAAATTAAAATCTCAGTTTGTAATTTTGTTTTTTTCATTTAAAATTCAGTTTTATTATTAAGTAATTAGAGTTCATATTCTAATGTCAATACTTTTAGAGTAATAATAAGCAAATATCGACTCTATAATAAGCTTTAAAACTCACCCAGATAAGTTATTTCGTGAATGGCATTGATTACTTCGAAGAATGCTGAAAAATATTCAAATAATAAGTATAACAAATATTTTAGTTTAATTTTTATTTAGTTTGTTAATGTAAATAAATTACGTTTCTGATAGTAAAAAAAAAAAAAACACACGTGCGAGTGTGACACGGACATTGAGGGTTCCGTACAGATTTCTATCAGTCTTTCTACAAATCGTAGGTACTCTGTAGTATATGTGACTGCGTCGTGCCGCGTGCATGACTGCCTACAGAATTTATGTATGTAGTTAAGAAGATTACATGTAATTTTGTTTTGTTGTAGGGTAACCAACATTTGTTGTAGGTATCAATTATGAATTAATCTTGATGAACTAAAGTCGCCCACCCTAAAACTCGCATTTAACATAAAAATAAATATTAACTCGGAATTTCGAGTCAATTAAAATTATATTTTTTTTTATATATTAATTATTTACTGTTCTTCGGTGAGTCAAGACATAAAAAAAGAACAATCTTGTTCAGTCAAAATGTATGAAAAGTTTTTCGTGATTTCAAGGTTGGTCCCATAAAAGTTGTTCAATGATGAATATGTGTAATCGATTCCGAACCGGTGAGTAGAGTCTAAAATTGTAACTGTTGCCTTACTAGGGCCTAAACTGAATAAATGAGTTTTGATTTTGAGTACCTACAATAATCCATGACAATTTGGACGGTGATTAAAAAGTCATCCTGTAGGTATATATTCTGCTTGTTGTGTTCGCTGTAACTCTGGTACTAGCCTCCGCTTTGAGTAAGTGTTTAAGACTATCAATTTTATAAATTTAAATTAAACCCTATATCCATATTTACAATTATTTACATAAATAAAAGCTAAACTAAACAAATTAAAACTAAACTATATAACTACTAATTACAAAAATAATCTACTTCAAAATTTGGCATGGTACCCATGACACTGAATGATCAGACTTAGCCTCTGGGCAAAAAAGTCCCTGGCTCTCAGATCCCCAGAGGCCAAGATCAAACGCTTGCCTATGTCTTGGACGATTTTTTTTGTGTCAGATGACCAAGGGCCCAAGGTTTCAACCGCAAGCACCACAAACACATAATCATCAATGAGATGAGAGTATTTCCGGCGCTTGAGGAATTGTGCATTCCTGTATTTATGTACTTACTTTGCATGTTAGATATCTTAGCCAACATGATGGCAGCAACTCTGATGTTGGTAGAATTGGTGATGCGCAGGATTGTCTCGAAGAATACCACAAAGTCTACATTCGAGTTATTGTTTATCTTTTCGAATAGTTCGAAGATATCTGGAATAAATGTTTGTTTTAAATAAAATACTTCTAGCATGTATTTTTTATGTCCAGAAAACATATTTTAAAATCTAAATTGGGTTAAGTCATGCTGAATAATAGGTACCTAACTAATATGGTGGAAATAGAAAAATGGTAAAAAAAAAAAAATTTTAATCTAAAATATGTGTTAGGCAGCCCATATTTTACCTCTTATGAGGATTGAAATCTGGCCTCATGCTTTGTTTACATCATAAATAATAATAATTTATTTATTTATTCACAAATGTCGCACTGTGTAAAATTTTAGTTTTCTAAGTCCAAGGCTTTAGGGAGTTGATGATCAATTAGTCTGTGAGTATTTTAGGTAGGTATGACTTCTCTTTTAAACCGACGAAAAGAAAAAACATGGGAGGAGGTTCACAATTTGAAGCGTATCTTTTTTTAGTAAATAGGTAGGTACCTAACTACTATAGGTATGTCAATATTTGGATGATGGTAAAAGTGAATTTTAGCCACAAAAATGAATTAATAAAATCTTTTTACCAAAAGAACAATAATAGGAATTTCACTTTTCAGTTTTTTGTTTTCGTCGGTTTAATTTTTTGTAAAATTGTTTTTTTTTTATATTATGATGAATGGATCGTTACTATGAAATGTTGTTGTCTGAATGAAATATTTTTGACTAATTTGGGTGTTGGTATAATAGTGTTGTCCTTATTTTGTTCTAGGTAAATTCGCCACCGGTCAATATCTTCTGATTTGACAATTTTGATACTAAATTTTGTTTTTTTTTTTACCGATCAATCTCCATCGTTTATCTTCAAATACCCTGACACTGGCAGAATTGTGTAAAAAACGCATCTAATGCCATCATAGTCAAGAAGTGAAGTGAATATTTTTGACACTTTATTATTTTATTTTCGTCTGTTATTGAAATCATAATTTAATTAATAAGATTTACCTGTTATTTCTGTAACCTCGACTAATACCTGCCAGGCCGATACGAGAGCTGAAATAAAATAGCAGAATATTAAATTTAAACCAATACTTTTATTTAAATTTAAATGATAGAATGAAACGATTTGGAAGGTAGATGGCATACATACATACAATTTTAATTTATGATGTCAATTTTGAGCGACTATGAGTCGTACAGGATTAGTGCTATAGATCTATTTATGTATACATTTAACATTAAAAATACTTTTAAACTATAAATTGGTTACTTTATTACAAAATATAAAGTACATTTTTTTTTAAATAACCTCAACTGTTTTCTTCAGCTTTGACGTCACAATATGGCGGGAGGTCATTCCAATTATAATCTCGACTTCAAAACTTGAATTCCGGTAATAATTTAACTAGGTATATAGGTACTCACATTTAGTAGTCGTGAATTCGACCATTTTCTTAAACAGGTTTACAGTACTATCGTGTCCAGATTTGATGCGGATTTGATCCAATAGATCCAAAAATGATACTGAAATATAAGTTGACATTACATTCACGCTAAAAATAATTTTTATTTTATTCAAATAGACCTACGCCGGTACTTATGAATAGAGACTCTCCAAAACGGCTGAACTAATATTGAAGGGACTTTCACTGGAAGATAGCTGTTATAATGTTATAAGTAGTAACATAAGTTACTTTTATTTTAGACTAGCTGTTTCACGCTGTTTCACACGCATTCCCGGGATAAAAAGTAGCCTATAACCTTCGGGGATAATGTAGTTTCCTATTAGTGAAAGAATTTTTCAAATCGGTTCAGTAGTTTCGGAGCCTATTCAATGCAAACAAACATACAAACAAACAATCAAATCTTTCCTCTTTATAATATTAGTATAGAAAAAGATTAGGTTTCCACGCAACAAAAAAAACCCGGAAACGCGGGTAATACCGCAGGCGATAGTAATAATTAAACTTACATTTCCTCTTAGTTAATGTCTGGATTACGACGCTTGCTTCTTGGATAGTATTAGTTTGGGTCACGTCCATAATTGTATTCATAAAGTAAATGGCGTCCTGAGTTTTGCACACCTTATTCATTTTGTGGATAGCACCCACAAGATCTGAAAACAACATAATTAGATTTATTATATAGACAATGATTGGTCAATGGTAGTGACGTTGAATGCCAGACGAAGGTCACAGGTTCAAATCCTAAAATTAGAGAAAATATAATATATATAGATAGTTACACTACCTAGCAGACTGTGAGGAAGTGGACTCATACAACGACAGGTTCGTGGAAACTGTCCATGTGGCTGAGTCTAAGTTCTTCAAAACCCGCCGTACAAAGGGAACCAAAAAGATTCTACCCTACAGCTTATGGAAGAAAGAAAATGGTTCTGATGAATGTCCTCGGATGATGCTGCTAGAGATTGTCAATCTTTTGTAATGTTAATTATTTTCTTATACTTATCAATAATGTGAACATATATTTATTTATAATGTTTAGCTAAATCGAGGAGATCTAATTTTACCAAATAGATTAAGTAAAATCGTCATGTATGCATAAGTTTAGCTGTTTGATCTCTTTAAATAAATAAACAAAAAATATTTTTATTTAAATATTATAACATTAGTTTAAATTAAATGAAATATTAAATAAAAATTAAACTACAAAATCTATCCTATATACAGAGTAACTATAAATAATATACCGCATTTAAAACGCCGCCTGCAGGCAGGGTTCCCAAAAAGCTGGCAACGTTACCTCATTGGATTGCAAGGCTGATGTAAGTGCCAGCTCTAAAAATAAACAAAATAAAATAAGGAAAGTAACTCACTGTCAGTTTTGAAGAGAGTCTTCATGACATCCACCACCTCGTCCAAGGTTTCTTTTCCAAATAGTTTGTTTATACTTTCAACAATTACTTTTATACCTGCAACAATATTACGTATATGTTTTAGAATTCAGGTAATAATTTTTAATTTTTAACGAATATTTCTAGCGTAATAATTATTACGTCAAATTCACGCGGGTATGAGTCGTAATTTTGTGATTAGCGAAAGAGTTGTATGGCTATAGATTTGTCTTTGTATTAAAAACATTATAGAACTGTACATTGGTTCCTTCATTACAAATGACCAACAAATAGGGTAGTTTCCTGACATATCTAATCAGCTACTTTTTAATAAAATGTCAAAACGATAGTTTATATGCAACTTTGTATGAAATAATACACTATGACGTCATAGTTTCACAGCATCAAATGATCTACTCTTAGTGGTTCTACTCATAAAAAGCATTAAATGTACCTACAAATATATTTGATGTGTGTTTTTACTGTGTAATTTTGCTATAAAATTATAATTAGGCGTAACAAAATTTTATTTTTCTAATTTCATAAAAATGAGCAAATAATAAACTACTTACTTCCTCTATTTGTTTCTTGAATCAACTCCTCCAAAGAGTATTTAAATTCTGAAAAGATAAAAACATATTTTATTAAACGAAAATAAAAATTACCTAACCACAATCAAAATAATCATCGTATTTTTTACTTACGTTTTTGTTTAGTGACTTTTTTCAACAAATTTATACTATCAGCGAATGATTTTGTCTTCAACAATTTATTGATTTGCAGAATTGCTGGACCGATATCTGTAAATTAAAAAAAAGATAAATAAATATCAATACCATAAAAATTTATTCGATTTTTTTAACCTCATAGTATATATTTTAGCCTGTAAATAAACATTAGAAAATAAGCAATTTCTTTTTTAAATAATTATGTAAAAAGGACTGTAATTAAAATTATATAATTATTAGTAAAATATCCAACCCCCCCCCCACCCGTATAAAATATCCTTGGTGTAAGCATTGTTAAAACAACAGGCTAAAAAGTGTTACATACCGACAGTCCTGGTTACTGATATAAGGAGACTGAGAGCTCCTTTCATATCTGTGGAAAAACAAATAAACAACTTAAAAAATAATAAGGTTTTCTTTTTCCCAATGGTTTTCCGCGTATTTTGTAGTCAAAATATAAAAATTAAGATAAAAAAAAACATATCTTTTGTTAATGTAAAAATATAAATTGATTAATTACTTAATTCATCTTGAAATACTTACCAACTTCAGGGAATAATACTTTAAGTAATTCTGGGAAGTCTGGCGGCCCAACGCCTCCCGTCAGCTTGTATATTTCTATACTCACACCTTCCACTCCTACAGAATTAACATATAGACATTATATAAAAAATAAACATTTTTAACTGAAAAAAAGTAACCAATGTAGATAAAATATAGGCACCCAAACAACACAATGATAACACTAGGACAATGTCTTCCATTTATTTTTGACACTGTAAGACACTTGGACAATGTCTTACATTTATTTTTGACACTGTAAGACACTTGTACAATATTTTACATTTATTTTGGACACTGTAAGACACTTGGACAATGTCTTACATTTATTTTTGACACTGTAAGACACTGTACAATGTCTTACATTTATTTTTGACACTGTAAGACACTTGGACAATGTCTTACATTTATTTTTGACACTGTAAGACACTTGTACAATATTTTACATTTATTTTTGACACTGTAAGACACTTGGACAATGTTTTACATTTATTTTTGACACTGTAAGACACTTGGACAATGTCTTACATTTATTTTTGACACTGTAAGACACTTGTACAATATTTTACATTTATTTTTGACACTGTAAGACACTTGGACAATGTCTTACATTTATTTTTGACACTGTAAGACACTTGGACAATGTTTTACATTTATTATACTAACTTATCGCCCCGCGGTTTCACCCACCATTCCCCTAATTTATTATAATATTTTACCCCCATAGGAGTTGAATTAAAAAGAATTATACTTACCATTAGTGTGAGCTACGTGTTTGAAATAATCAGCTATTTCGAAGGTATCTGTAAAAATGAAACTCTATGTGAATTTATCATTATTTAGTGTTTATTTTTTTATACTAGTGAGGTATCAAACAAGCGTACGGCCGGCCTGGTAAGTGGTTGGGTTACCGTAGAAAACCGTAACGGAAGTTGTGGGTATGAATCAAATAATATTCACACTATTTACGTTGTAGCTTAGTGAGGGTGACAGTAGCCAGATATATGAATATGAACCATTTATCATTGCAATAAGGTTCATTTTACGGCAGGTGATATCAATCAACCACGCCAACTGGTCCGTCGGGAGATAGTAATAGATATCCCATCAAAAACATAAATGTGAAATGAGAGCCAAGTTCAATATTATGATATATGTCTTGGTTGTTGACTTCAACGACAAAAGAAGTGAGATCTAAATGGGTGCCAAGTTCAATGGCAACCTGAAATTTAATTTTAACAACATAAAATATAATTTCTTCTTATAACATAGGATAATATATTGTAGCCTAAGGTCTGACTTGGTTAGTTCTTATATACTAGTTAATTGAGTTTTTGAGTTATGAGGGGGTCAAAAGTGGCTCCAAATGGTTCGTGTAATATTACACACGGTGCTGCTCGCCAGTTCTGTTACTTGAACTTTGGCTTGACACGCTCCCGCGTGTCTAGATTTTCCACTTACTTCTTTCCCCCGAAATCTTTTGAAGGCTTTCAAAGATGGCGTCGAAGTCAGCGTGGCCAGTCAGCTTCCTTAAAATCTCGAATGCCTTAAAAACATCTGTAATAATAAAATTGTACCTAATAAATAAATTAAAAAGTGCCGGTGTCCTAGAGGTAAGCATCATCGGTCATAACATAAAGCTAGAACTAACCACGCGCGCACAGAGCATATAAACTTTTAGACTCAGCATGATACAATAGTATTTCTTGAAAAAAAATTAGCTAGGTATATTAAAAAGTAGTGCAATCGATTCCACTATCGATTCTGAACAAACTAGTTTCAGGTTTTGAGTTACTGGTATTTTTTACAACATTAAATATTTACAACTAAAAATTAATATAACCCTAACACTAAATTTACAAAACACAAAATATTTACAAGTAGAAAAGTTGTGCCAGATCACTGCCCTGAGTGAACGTGCCAAGAAGGCTGGCGGCATTGCCACGTTGAATGGCAATGCTGATCCGCTGTGCTAGATAGATACCAGCCTTCCTGTCACGGGAGGTCTCAATAAGGCGCCGGGAGACCTCTTTAAACAAAAGAAGGGCATCAAGTTTTGAGTTAATTTAATTACACGTTGTATATTAAGGTTTAAAGCGCGCGGTAGTGCGTTAACCAAGTCATTATAAACGCTTATAACTGGATGGTATTTCTTATAATTTTTAAACGTGTGTAAAATTGAAATTATAGTGTGAATTACTTTCTGATACGTTCTCGTAACAAGTTTAAAATATGTACAAGTATAATCTCTGGTGTATGTATTGTTATTTTTTAATTAATTAAATAGGTATTTTACTATGTTACATGTTGTGTTTACCTATAATTGTTTGTTGCACTTAGTATTGTTATTTACTAGTATATATAGGTATATTACATGTTCAGTTCAACTTTAAATAAAAAAAAAAAAACCCTTTTTGTTTTTAAACAATCAAATACATTTGTTTTATCTAATTGTTTATTATTTCTTACTTACTATTATAAATGTAAAACTTTGTAAAGAAGTTTGTTACACTTTCACGCAAAAACTACTCAACGGATTTTGATGAAACTTGACACATAGATAGATCATAGCCTGGAATAACATATAGGCTACTTTTTATCCCGGGAATACATAAGGTACATCATGGTTGCATATACATTGTAAAAAAGATTTTTATCGAAGGACTCAAAGGTGCTTTTCCACTGATACGAGAACATACAGGCCCGGGGAACGCGAGCGAACCAGCGAGGGACAGCTATCATAAGATAAAATGATTTTATTTTTATTTTAACTTACCTTTTTCATTCGTTAACAAACTCAAAAGGTCAACAACCACTTTGACATCTGCAAAAAGAAAAATAATATTTTATAGAGTAACTAATAAATAGAAAGGACACTTCAAACGTGTAGGTATACTTACTTGATGTCCCCTCCAATTGTGCCAAGAAATCTATCACAAAAGGCCAATCTCTTGAGCCTTTAATTCTTTTGATGAAAACGTAAGCCTCATCCTTTTCTGAAATAGGAAAAACGTAAATTAGAATATAAAAAAAAAAGTTTTGCAAACTATACTGTATGACATATCATAACCAAATCATAACTATTTTCTATATCTTCTTGGGATGGATTTATAATTTACACATACATCTATCTAATAATATAATAATAATAACATATATTATCTAAATCTATCTAATACCTTTAAACGAGCAATTCTTGTATATGTAATCTGAATCTCGGAAACGGCTCCAATGATTTTCATCAAAAGTATGCAGGGGGTTTCGGGGGCGATAAATCGCTCTAGTAAGGTTTCATTTAAAAGAAACACGATTTATCAAAAAAAACCCAGCAACGCTCGATCATCATTTAATAATTGATGGATTAAACAAAACTAATAGTTTTCTTAAACACTTACTATGAAGTCCAGTTACATTACAGATGTATTTAATTGCCTCCTCTTCATCTGAAAAAAAAATACAAAATATTAACAAACTTTCAACCCCACTCACGAAGTCTCGACCCCAGTAGGGGTCCAGGGGGTTCAAACTACATTTGGTTTGGGTTCCTAGCGGTCGGCATAAAAGAAAACTGATTATGGGGGTCGACGAAATCTAAAAATCGACCCCTATTAATTAACATGAGTTGAGACATAGTTGAATCTCTCTGAGTGTGTGCTAAGCAAAGCCAAAGTGCACCAAACCAATGCCTTACCAAAAACTGTGCTGCAAGTAATGGTCACACAAAAATATACTTTAGCACAAATCGTACATGAGTCAAGTTTTACGTGAGTTAGTCTGAGCAAAGTCTAAGTACGCTCTATAGATCTCAGCCTTAGAATCGGATCAGTAACTCCGGAGATTACTTTCTACATTCGAATTTAGAAATTAACAAATATTACCTCGTTATAATATTATTATAAAATTATATTAGAGTACTTAAAGACTGACGTAGGTATATTGATTTTGACGAAGAATTTCATCATATATTTGCCTTCGACCATAGAAAAAACATGTGCTTACAATAATAACCAATTATTGCTAATTCCACGCACACATACATATATACTATGTGCGCAATTTAGTACAAATAATATTATTAAAACAATACATACGTTATTAAGTTTTAAAACATTGGCTTAATTTTATTTTGTTTGGACAAGTGTTTGAATGCGAGGCCGAGAATAATGTGGGTCCATTTGACCAAATAGTGTTTCGTACAAAATATTTTATTTGTAAGTTAGGTTATATTAATTTTGAATTAATTGCTCATACTGTTTGTTGTGACGTATTTTTATCTAAGTAATGATCGCTTTTAAGTTAATTAATTTTACTTGTCAATGAAATTGATAATTGTATTACGAATTGTAGCATTTCATTACCTATGGTAGTATCGTCTGAGGTAAACCAAAGTATTGATTGTCAACCTTTTTACTGTACCGACCCCCTTATTTAGGGGTCGACAAATCTAAGTAATATTTAGCATTTATTTGTAGCATTTTATTGCATTATTTTGTTATTTATTACTAAGGTAAATAAAACGCACACGGCCCGTTTATTATTGGTACTTAAGCGGTTATCTTAGTCTATGGAGATACAGCTTTAAAAACTTTTAAATTTTCGGTGTTTTAAAAAATCTTTCGGATTATATTTTTTTCTAATTAGATTACCAATGTCTTTAAGCGATAATCCATGTAAAGTATTTATTACATGAAAAAAGATATATATTTTGGCTATAACTTTATTTTATTAAGTTGAACTAAGTTCAAACGGTTGTTCTTCAATAAAAAATATTAAAAATAGGATTTTTAACTTATTTCTGCACGTGATAGCCCTAGGAGATGAAGTCGCGACCAGATTGAAACCGATGATTAAGTACTTTCTTGGAAAAGAATAAAGAAATAATACGTTTTTTTTTTATTAAAGTTATTTATTATGTACATAACTAACCTTAACGTTGGACCACTATTTACTCTACATTCTGTACACTAATCTGATAAAAAAAAACCTATCTTAAAAGAAATATATAAGTAAGTACAAATTTAGAATAACTATTTGTATTATACAACCGCCAAAATGGCAATTATAATAAAAGGAAATATATTTTTATTTTAAATGTGTGCGGCGTGATGCGACATAAATATATTGCCAGAATATGTTGTATATAAAATGGCACCTTTTTACATAAATTAAATTATTTTAAGTATAGCGTGAATGTTATTATGTTACGTCATGAGATGAACTTCATTATTAACGTCGTAGTATTATTTAGTAATTTGTCTGAGTTTAAAAAAAAATTATTTTTAGCTTATTTTGGTCGCCCATTTAGAGGTCGATTTTTATATCTTTTATTTAAAAATACGTTATTTATAGGATTTTTATGCAATATATAATGTTAAATTTTGCTTATTCAGCTGTGCGTTTATCGTTTTTTTTATGTGTTTATAAATATTTATGTCAATCAGTTTCTCATTTTATTTATTAGATAGAAGAAAGATGAAAATGATTTCAGAGGGCCTACTCTGAAAAACAAAACACGTTGTCAAAATATTAACCTGTGTGTGCAGTTCTATTGGTTATTTATTTGTTCTAGAATAAATAAAATATTAAAATAGTGTAATTGATTGAAATACATATATGATTTCCTTCAAAAATAAATATTTAACATTTAGAAATTTGATTGTCTATAATAGGTTGGACATACGTCTACACAAATCATATCTAAGCACTCTTAGTGTAGAGCTGTCTGTCAGACAACATTTACAACATCAAATAAAAAATATATCTTACCTCGCTTTCCGGTTAATTCAAACAGGATCTCAGTGCTTTCTCTGTGACCTAAACAAAAATACATTGCATAATTATCATATACAACAAGAAAAATAATTTTAAAAAACTACATGCTAGATTCAGAAACAATACAGGTAAAATTTATCCAAACGCGTTCAGAAAGAATATCATAGACTACTTGTTATCCCGGGAACGCGGGTGAAACCGCGGGCGACAGCTAGTAAATTAAAAAGTCATCGGTCACTCGATGAAGCCATAAACAAGAAACTGGAATTGGAATGCCTGTCTTATTTCATATGAACTTGGCCTGACACACTGCCGTGTGCATATTACGTACCTCTTCTGCCAAAAATAGTTCGAAGTGTATCCGAAACAGAATAGTCACTATCCGAATCTGTGAAATTTAAAAAAAAATGAGAATCTATCGCATTTATACTATCTTACTAATACGAACTTAGGACTTTTTGGCGGGAACTTGCGAAGTGACGTTGCGTTTTCGTTTTATTTTCATAAAATCGTGTATTTTGAGTTTTGTTGAATATTATCGGTGGTATTTTGTCCAATAAAGATCAATATAAGTGCACCAGTGAAGTGAAATGAAATGATTGTGTATAGTGGCTTTTCAAGTTGTCTCAAGAAGTCCATGAAAAGTTTTAGTAGAACTGCTACCATTGTACTAAAACCTAACTAAACTGACTGACTATGACTCGAAGAAGATTTAACATGACTTGAACTTTGAAACTTGACGATTGACGAGAATTTAATACATGAAGAATATAAAAATATCTACATTGCTCAACTTGACACTGGCAAAATACACGAAGTGTGATGATAAATGTGAAAGTTTGTGTGTATGTTTGTTACCACTTAGCTCCGTATCGGCTGAACGTATATACGTTGCAAAAAATAATTTGTTGTTGGTTTGCCTCTTTACGCATCAACGGATCAATGTGTTTGGCATAGACTATACTTTAATTTCTTTGGCATAGAGATACGAGTAGGTACGTTATGGCCACCTTTTTATCTAACGCATGTAAAACGCGCGGATTACTAGGTGCAAAAATCTGTTTATTAATCAAACTGACATTTCTCCTGATTGAGGGAGAATTTCTGATATGTGAGGAAAATATATATTTGCAGGAAACATCACTAATAATAATTTATTTTTTCAAAACTATATAAAACAAAAAGATATAGGAAATAAGTAGAAATACGCGCTTTTCGTATTTCTAGTAGTTCTGTGTGTAGATGTGTGAGGGTATATAAGTGTAGTTTAAAAACTAACTAACCTTCTTCGTAATTCTTCTCAGAGTTTTCTCCGTCATCGTCTCTTATCTCCTCATGGCTTCTATCATACTCGCTGTGTTCCTTATACTCCTCATTAGTTTGTTTCTTGAACTCCTCATGTGAGGAGTGACCCTCCTCATGTGAGGAGTGAACCTCCTCATGTGAGGAGTTACCCTCCTCATGTTGAGTCTTATGGTGCTCGTTGGCTTTTATCGATAGTTCATGGTCGTTCAAGACTAGTGATGGAACGAGTGATGGGATGAGGGCTGGGATATGACTATTTACTGTTAAATCGATTGCACCACCTCGCTCCTGTTGGCGAGATTAAATTAACTTTAGTCTAAGTACAGGGGGCAATTCCGCTAAATTAAATGGTTGCCATCCAATTTCAATACAGTTAAATCGTTTGTTTGTTCGTTTCCAATCCAATTCTAATTTTGCTAAGAAACGGTTTTCTACTAACTAAATAAACGAAACCGAACCACGATTGGATTACGATAAGATTGTAATCGTTGATGCCCTTGGTAACTGAATAGAATAGAACATTCTTTATTGTACACCTTAAACAACAGATGACGCTATAAAATATTGGTACATAATAAGAATCAATTCTAATCCAATCAAATGTGTAAAATGTTTAGTGGAATACAACTTTTATTATTTTCGATCGAACGTCAACTTTAACTCAACCATGATTGGATCTCGATCGTTGTCAGTATATCAGAGTGGAATACGAAAATTGAAATCTAATCAAAATTAATTAGTGGAATTGGCCCCCTGCTACCGGTATACTGCTAGAAAGTACTTTACCGCGAGTCAGTTCCGAACAAAATAATTTTTCATTGACCATTAAAATTATGGTCGCGGATTAATGAGGCTCGCGGGAAACCGCTGGATGCGAGTAGCGCAAAACCGGCCATCGTGGAGATCCTTGGGGGAGGCTTTTGTCCAGCTGTGGACGTCGTTCGACTGACATGATGAAATGAAATGAAATATTATTTATTCAAATAGACCTTCACAGGCACTTATGAATAGTCAGACTCTAATGCACGGTTCGGAAGGTAGCTTTTGCTGAGAAGAGCCGGCAATAAACTCAGCAATTACTCTTTTCAAAATAAACTTCATAATTTAGGTACATAAAATATATCCTGCAAGAGAGAGCGCTACTCCCAAGCCTTTTTGTCATTTAAATATTCGTTAATATTGTAATAAGCCTTCTTTACTAAAACGGTCTTAATATGTTCCTTAAATTTATGTGAAGGCAAATTTAATGAACATATATAATTAAAGATGATGATATGTACATAAGTATCAAATGCCTGCACTCACCAGATTGTGGTGAGGATGGTGTCCTAAATGTGGTCTTTTTCCATGTTCGTTGTTTCCGCGATGCGGTTCGTGGTGGCCATTTATATCTGTACAATAAACATGCGTAGGTCATCTTGGGGTAACTCAGGGTAATGTTAAAGAGACAAAAGCTTGATCGCTGTAGTTAAGGCCAAGCCTTGCCGTGCAGAGCGGCAAACTCTCCTTCTTTTCCAGGTGATTGCATGATTTTTGGGTATGCTCCTGTTTTTTTTCAATTTTATGAAAATCTCCTGGATTATTCCTAGGCTTTTGGAGCGAATTTTGTGTTTGCTAATTTAATATCAGCACATATTAATAAAATATGTACTAAAGCATCGACAGATAATGCAATTCAAGGCTTGAACTTATTACCTTACTAACTAGGTACTTGATTGCATGTGACTAATATTAAAATAAGTACCTTCGAATAATTTTAAAGAAAGCAAAAAGTATTTTTATTTTTTTTGTCTTTTTTTCCCGTCTGTATTTCTGGCAAATTGGGCAAATTGTTTGCAGCAATGTCGCCGTGGGAAAACTAGGGGGTCTAAAACGGCCGCTCGAGCGATATTGCTACATGTAATTCATTTTTCGAATTTACAACAGATATACATTGTCAAATGCCAATGAAATTAATTGATTAAAAGTTACATTTTTACCAAAAAAAAATTGAACTATGTAATTATGATATAGAAAAAGCTCCATTTTCAAAATTATATGACTAAAAAGTGTAGAATATAAATCGTTGAGTATTGCAGCGCGTTAGTTATTAGGTATACTCAATTTAATATAAATCCTAGTTCGCTGAGGAACTCTCAAAAAGTGACTCCACTGGTTAAATTAATCTATTTCCAAATAGAGGTAAAGTTCGTAAACGTCGTCACGTGTAGTGCCAGCCACAGACTGAATAGTGAAAGGTGCTGTTAAAAAAATGTTATCTATGTCACCCTTGAGAGTCTTATTGAAGCCAGCTTATTATTGGATAGGTTACAGTGCCAGTCGGCTTGGTCAGTTACTCCATTTATAATGCAAGTCAGTCAGCATAACTCGAATTCCCACCACCGTTATCAGCATGGCGCTTCTCATCAGTGCCGTAAATAGGGCGGTGCCACCGGTGCTCAGGCACAGGGCGTAAACTCAGGGGGGCGCAAGAATGGCCATACCAGCCAGGACTATTATTTTTTCGGTTTGCTCCTGATAAGTTCCCGCTGCGCCCCTAGTACTCAATTCTAACATATACGTACCTACATGCCAGTATCGTCAAAAACGTCTGTTAAATAAGTCAAAACATCACGTTCATTTTTATTGCTTTATTTTATCAGCCTGAATGAAATAAAGTAGCCCTATACATAGCATCGCTCTAGCTAGGGTACCTATAATATCTAATAAAACAAGGGCGCAGTTATAGAAGCTCGCATAGGGCGCAGAAAAGGCTATTTACGGCACTGCTTCTCATGCAACTGGCGGCGAGTGAACCATCAAGTTAACTTGACCAGTAACCTATTCGAGTAATAAACCATAGTGATACCAACCTCGCTGGCTCTTATATTCCCGGATCACGTTGACATTATGTAGGATGCCTAAAAATAGAAGCAATATTACGATAGATGCTTGAAGGCAATGATAGCTCAGTTAGATAAGACGCCACCTGATACTGTCTTTTCTACTTATAGGTATAGTATGACACAACTTAGATGAAGCATCGGCAAAATTCGGAAAATCGATTGTTCTCGAAAAGAGTGCGCCTATAACATTACTCATGTGTTAAAAAATGATCGGCGAAAATGATCTTGTTGAAGGTTGAATGGCGCGATAATGAATGATTTTTATTAGTTGTGTAAATTGGAATTGAAGTGTACGAAAACGATTTGCCTATGCTACATCTAAGTTGTGTCATACTGTGTCATTCTATACGAGTGAACCAGGCAGAAACAAGCCTTAGGTTTACCATACAATATATAAATAAAGATTATCATGTAAGTACCTAAGGTAATGGCACGAGTCATGAACAGTAGGTACTCCAGTCATAGACAGTTTAAACTTAAGGTGGAGGCTTCGGTTGGGGCGTTAAATTCAAATTTTATCACGTTTTTTGCAAATTGCAGCTCAGTTATAGGTCGTAAGTTATCAACATGTTATTTGCGACAAGAATGGTAGTATATTTACTGATTAATAACAAAATAAATCATCAACATATTCCTCCAAGGTATATTACTGACATATACGACTACATATAATACTTTTAGTAAAAGATAAAAAGTCCACTGGTGAGTGGAAAAAATTGGTAATTTTTTTATCTTTTAAATTTAAACTGTCCATGACTAGAGCACTATTCATGACTCGTGACATTACCTTACTCCTTTTTGAAATAGAGTAATTAACTGGGTGGCTAATTTGGCTACAACGGCAGCTTCATATATGCTTCATTTAAGTATCAATTCAGGGCAAAAACAACATTCAAAATAGTTATGAAGCTCTAAATGTGGCGAAATTAGCCCCCCAATTCATGCTAGCGAGAAACTGCGATAGAAGCACGAAAATGCCACGTACCTAGCTAAATGAACATTATGTAAAACGTATTATAATCAAATTAAAAGGTAAAATACTTACGGGTTGGTTCTGCGATAGTTTCCGCCACTAGGACCTAAAAATATATTGTAAATAAGGCAATGTCTATTCGTCAAGGAGACTGACATGAATGAGGAATAATGACAAAAAAATCTAATTAGTCCGTCAGTTAGATTATCAAAAAATATTGGATACGTATTGTTTTATTTTATCAAATCAATAAGAAATTACAAAGATAAGTCCCATCAAAGTGCAGGAGTGGGGGCTTATGACGTCATCGGTCTACTACTTTTTAGTACACTTTTTGCAGACCGGTAACTGACGGACTAATTAGATTTTTTTGTCATTATTCCTCATTGCAATTGAATAAACTGTCAAACGGTACGCGTTATGTGGAGGCTTCGGTTGGAGCGCGAAATTCAAATTTTATCACGTTTTTTGCAAATAGAGTTTTTTGCAGATTAAGATTTCCTTTGCATTCTTTATTTGACAAAAATATAGATATTTTAAACTAAAAATATGTCGAAGAATTATTTGTTTAAAAATATGCCATTATTATATTAGCCTGTTTTTTTTTTACATGTATAGGCCTGTGTTTGGCCACAATCTCACCGTGGTTTGTGATGATGTGGCCGATGAGGGTAAGCACACAAAGCCTAGAAAGGAACTGGCTCTCAAGTGCAGCTGTCGGAACACACCGAAAGGTCCTTGACAGATTTTCAACTTGAGGGTGGTAGCCAGCCAGACGGGCACTACAAAGTACCCTACCACCGTGCTATAGTTTCCTCACGGTGTTTTCCTTCAGCGAAAGCTCAAGCTCATTGTAGGATTCGAACCCGGGACCTTCGTCTCGGCATCCGACGTCACTACCACTGAGCTATCATCGCCTGTTCAGAAAGAGAGCGGCCAATTTGTGAACTATCGTTCCGATTTTATATTACAACCATAATTAGGACTTTGTTTCTTTCTGTCGGCAACTAAAATCATAAACTAATGTAGTAGTTAATAGGATTAAAACGGAGACGCGACATTGTATTACCAGCTAATCAAAAAAGGTAATTAAGCGCAACAGCGCCCTTTAATGCCACGACGGGTCTCTTTCTGAACAGACTATTTAAAAAATGCAATTCATTAGTGTATGTACCAGAAAACACGGAAAAATCTAAACGCTTAGATTTATTTCTCAGAACCGCAGGCAAATAATTGATGTTAATATTTGTTGAAGTCACAAGTTTAAAAAGAAATAAACAAAAGTCGGTACACTAAATGGTGTCAACATATCTGCCAAATTGCTTTGCAGTTTATCGGTCCGAGAACGGCACTGCTGAATTTAAAAAATAACTTTTTTTTTAAGATACCGAACAAGCTTAAGACCTGATGGTTTCGCGGCTACCGTAACCATAAACACGCTTGCAACACTATAATTATTTACCGTTATATTACCGTAACAGCAAATACCTATTAATAACTAAATAAAGACTTACGTTTAACAGTATAAAAATGAATAATTCCAATATACACTTCATCGCTCAAAATGTTGCCACTAAGTGGTCAGACTTGATGATCTGTATTGCCACTGAAAGCCCAGTATTGTCGACACTTTATATAATATATATGGTGCAAATAAAAAAACATTTGTGCAAATAATACCATGTTTGTATTAAGATAAATTACAATTTGTCATAATGAAGCGTTATAAATTCGAAATGTCTGATTGGCTGATTATATTGTGACGTATTTAATTAATATTACCTACTGAAATGTTTTTAATTTATTTTGGGTGTCATGTACTTAGGGTATTAAAAGTCTGCTATAGATCAATGCACAGACCATAACATATGAATCTATTTTGTATGCAGTTTAGATTACTGTAACTTATGTCGTTGTGGAAACGTCTAGTTATAGTTTTTATTGTAAAAAAAAGTCGAGCACAAAACGACCTGCCACAACGCAGACGGTAAACGCCCGACGGTCTATAGATATGGGCCCTAAAACCCTAAAATCCAATAAGCCTAAATCGGATTAGTTTTGTCACATTACAGCTTATTTGGAGTTTTAAACATTTTTCTGAATAAAATTCATTATATAAACTAGCAGTACATACCTGTTTACCTAATAGATAAAAAAAGTTATCATTGTATACCAAAAAATATTGGGATCTGTCTGGCAGCTGTCATTCGAGTGATTCACTCTATTTCACAAAAAACGAGTCGCCTTTTTAGACCTCCTGATGTAATTTTAAGGGGGTAACATTTTCATGAAATAGTCGTATATGTCAGTAATATATCTTGGGGGAATATGTTGATGATTTCTTTTGTTATTAATCAGTAAATATACTACCATTCTTCTCGCAAATAACATGTTGATAACTTACGACTTATAAATGAGCTGCAATTAGCAAAAAACTTGATAAAATTTGAATTTCGCGGTCCAACCGAAGGTATACCCTTAAGAAATGTTCTATTTGAAAAATCCTGACACCCGCCGGAAGGCACTCTACTCATATGTTTTGTAGGTAATAAACCTACTTATATTTAAAAGTTATACGTTTTGAGGCGTCATTATTTGACATGAATTAGAAAGATAAAAAAAGATTAAAAATCCATTTCGTATACTGTCTTTTTTTGGTGGACGGAGTTAATATGCTTTGATCTGTTACTCCTCATATGAAAGTATACAGTAGGTACTTCTACTCTACCAAAAAAACAATTATTATAATATTTGTCTTTTTGTTCCAGCTAATCTCCGAAATGGCTGGATTTATTTTGACGAGATTTTCAATGGCAGATAGGCTTATGTTGGAGTTACTAGGCTAAAGCTACTTATTATTTTATTATACTATATTGTGTGACATATCAAATGAAAGGGCTTGTGAGGATCTCAAATATATTTTTTTTTATAATTTTAAGAAAATAGGCGAAAATTGACCATTCCTCCTTATCTCCAAAACTACTGCTACAATTTTTTTGAAAAAAATACAGAAAATAGATCTTTAACTATAGATTACAGGAAAACCTATAAGAAGTATTTAGGAAATTACGGAATCCTCGGTGCGCGAGTCAGATTCGCTCTTTCCCGTTTATTTTTAATATCGGTCCAGTCATTTTGAGTTCATTCATTACAATTTTTTTTTATATTTAGTTATACTAATGTGTAGATGTCTACTTATTATGCTATGCTACATCCCAGCATTCCCAGCAAGATTCTTACGTACCTAAGCTATACAATAGTTCATTGTAGTTCAACGCTACGTACTATGTGTATATAACAATGGTTTTACGTATTTGTAAGACGTAAACGTCATTTTATTGTTTAAATAATTATTTAATTTAAATTCGGTCTCTTAGTGGACTTAATTTTTTTTGTTTCAATACGATAAATACTGCTTAAAAATCGCCTAAGTGGGAGGCGGACTCCCTTACGAAGGTGCCAGTCGTAGTGCCTTCCTTTTTTTTTAATTAATCTTATACCCTTAAGGGTATACCTTCGGTTGGAGCGCGAAATTCAAATTTTGTTAAGTTTTTTGCTAATTGCAGCTCAGTTATAGGTCGTAAGTTATCAACATGTTATTTGCGAGAAGAATGGTAGTATATTTACTGATTAATAACAAAAGAAATCATCAACATATTCCTCCAAGTTATATTACTGACATAAACGACTATTTCATGAAAATGTTACTGTATTGTTAGACGTAAACGTCATTTTATTGTTTAAATAATTATTTAATTTAAATTCGGTCTCTTAGTGGACTTAAATTTTTTTTTTTTCAATACGATAAATACTGCTTAAAAATCGCCTAAGTGAGAGGCGGACTCCCTTACGAAGGTGCCAGTCGTAGTGCCTTCCTTTTTTTTTTAATTAATCTTATACCCTTACACGAGCAATTCTTGTTTATCCTGGGACATTCTTCACATTTAACTGATCCCAAACTAAGCAGAGCTTGTACTATAGAAACCAGATAACTAATATATATATATATATATATATATAATCTGAATCTCGGAATCGGCTCCAGCGATTTTCATGAAATTTAGTATGCAGAGGGTTTTGGGGGAGATAAATCGATCTTTTTTTTTTTTTTACTACCTACTTATAGGCCTGTGTTTGACCACTATCTCACCGCGGTCAGTGATGATGTGGCCGATGATGGTAAGCACACAAAGATTAGAAAGGAACTGGCTCTCAAGTGCAGCTGTCGGAACACACCCAAAGGTGCTTGGCGATAGATTTTTAACTTGAGGGTGGTAGCCAGCCAGGCGGGTACTACAAAGTACCCTACCACCGTGCTATGGTTTCCTCACGATGTTTTCCTTCACCGAAAGCTCAAGCTCATTGTAGGATTCGAACCCGGGACCTTCGTCTCGGCATCCGACGTCACTACCACTGCGCTATCATCGCCTTAAATCTAGCTAGGTTTTATTTTTAGAAAACGTCGTTTTTAAAAAAAAACGAGCAAAGCTCGGTCAACCAGGTATAGTATGACACAACTTAGATGAAGCATCGGCATGTATACCGTATACCATTCATACACGCTGACTCACAAAAAAAACCTTGTGACCGAGCAAGTTATTTTTATGTATGAAAAGTAGTCCTGTATATACTTATGATGATTTACATATATATTTAAATAAATTCGCTAATTAGGTAGGTAGGTACTTACAAAGTGCGATAGCTGACAGCTGCGTAAACAATCTGCTTAGGCCTGAATGCGGTCGCAAAGGGCCTCCGCAAAAAACTTTGTATAAACCGTGGCCAAGCATAGCATTTAATATAACTTAGAACAAATATTGGGTGTATATTTACAGTCACACTTTAAAAATAACATAGGTTACTGTGTACCAGTGGCGAAGATTCTCATCGGCTTATCTTTTAGAAATCGCAGTCCCACAGATTCATCATTTCAAAGCCACTTTTATATAAAATACACTGTAATAGGGTAGTTGACAGTGTCAAAAATAAATGACCAAACACTAACCAATGCATAAAACATCTGAAAACACGCGGAAACATCAAATATGTAGTACATTTAATGCTTTCTATGATTTTAAATTAGCAGTAGAACCACTAAGAGTAGATCATTTGATGCTGTGAAACGATGACGTCATAGCTTAGTATTTCATACAATATTCCATGTAACCGATCGTTTTGACATTTATTAAAAAGTTGCTGATTTGATTTGCCAGGAATCTACCCTAAACGGCTTACCCTAGCCATAATTTCACCCGTCGCCACTGCTGTGTACCTATATTTTATAGGTACGTATCATGGGGCTCTAATTTCCCTACATTTGCAGCTTCATAACTGAATTTAATTAAACAAATGAAACTGCGAATGTGTCAAAATTAAGCCCACAGATCCAGATACACTAAACAGATTTATTAAACAAGAATTCACTATAGACTCCCGCCCGCGTCTGTCTGTTGGTGATAAACTAAAAAATTACTGAACTGATTTTCCGAAGGGTAGGGTATTAATTTATTGAATACTACCCTACTCTATTGCATCAGCAAAGCAATATCGCTCGAGAGGTATTTAGGCTGAGATCTATGGAGCGTACTTAGACTGTGCTCAGACTTTACCGTACAAAGTCGGTATTTAAAATGCAATCTTCGATCGAATCTCTCCGAGTGTGTGCTAAGCAAAGTCTAAGGCTGAGATCTATAGAGAGTGCTTGGACTTTGCTTAGACTTTACATACGTAAAACTTGGCTCATTTACGAGTTGTAATGAAGTATATTTTTGTTTGACCATTAATTGTAGCAAAGTTTTTGGTAAGTCGTCGATTTGGTGCACTTTGCTTAGAATACACTCAGAAGGATTAAACTTTGTCTTAACTCGAAGTAAAGTCTGAGCAATGTCTAAGTACTCTCTATAAATCTCAGCCTAAGTGCATTTTATCGACGACTTACCAAAAACTTGGCTACAATTTAAAACGCACAAATATTTACTTTATTACGTAGGTTTATTAGACCCCATATAACGTGGTGTATGGCAATATTTTTCCGCGACGCTCGGGTAATTGCGAAGTTTACGTGGCTTGAGAACCGCATCGCATTGTTATTATTACAGAAAGTTTACGTGCGTATATTATTATTTAAATAATAAGATTAGCATAACACTTAGGTATATAGAACAATCTAGAAAACATCCGTTATGAATTAAAATAAAAGGCAGAATTGGCATCAAATTCTGTTATTTACAAATTATATGGATGATTTTCTTTCAATTATTGTGCCATTATGCGTTTTGTTCATAAATTTTAAATTGGATGATTTCTTTATATGGATCCCATAAAAAAGATGTTTGGTCATATATCACACAGGTCGCAGGATCGATTACCGTCATATACATTTGAGTGCATGAACATGTATAATTTTCCTGAGTCTGGGTGAATGTATATAACTGGTTGTCCATAGTACAAGCAACAAAACAAAGTATTAATAAACAAACAAGGTATTAATTTTGATGGTAATAGCGCCATCTCTTTCACACAATGCTAATTATGCTTTTCGCGATAATAGCATCTAGCAAACTAAAATAAAACGACCAAAACAGTTTTAAAATAATGTATTTTTGCTTTTTAATATGCTTTGGTACATTACATATATTAACTATTATTATAAATAATGTTCATTGATTGAATACATATTTTAGTTTTAATTCTAATCCGCGTGTATCTCAGCAATCGTCGTATATTTCAGCAATGTGACTGTATTGTGCTATGAGACAGATAATAAATAATATTGCAGAGTTGATATTTTAACAATAAAAATGGCGGATGAGAACTTAATTCTAATCCTTTTGTATCTCAGCAATCGTCGTATATTTCAGCAATGTGACTGTATTGTGCTATGAGACAGATAATAAATAATATTGCAGAGTTGATATTTTAACAATAAAAATGGCGGATGAGAACTTAATTCTAATCCGTCTGTATCTCAGCAATCGTTGCATATTTCAGCAATGCGATTGTATTGCGCTATGAGACAGTTGTAGTACAACATTGTGGAGCTGATATTTTGAACCTTAAGTGGGAACGTTCGGTTGGAGCGCGAAATTCAAATTTTATCACGTTTTTTGCAAATTGCAGCTCAGTAATAGGTCGTAAGTTATCAACATGTTATTTGCGAGAAGAATGGTAGTATATTTACTGATTAAAACAAAATAAATTATCAACATATTCCTCCAAGGTATATTAGTAACATTTTCATGAAATAGTCGTATATGTCAGTAATATACCTTGGAGGAATATGTTGATGATTTATTTTGTTATTAATCAGTAAATATACTGCCATTCTTCTCGCAAATAACATGATGATAACTTACGACCTATAACTGAGCTGCAATTAGCAAAAAACCTGATAAAATTTGAATTTCGCGCTTCAACCGAAGGTATAGCCTTAAACACTGACTAATGAGTCTTTATTGTACTGACTGTTGAACGGTGGGTTACAATATGAAATGCTATTACTTTAAAAATAAGGTTCAAATTATCTTACTGCACTTGACAGGAGAATTTAAAACAAAATGGCGGACTTAAAATATATATTCAATCAAACGAGATATGATTGATAAATGCTAATATTAAATTTTGCTAAACTAAAACTATAGAAACACTTTTGAAGAGAAACGTCCAAAAAAGAAACTGTTAATTTCTGGACACTGGTAGGATTTTGGTTTAGAGCAAAGCAAAGGTGCAGAGTTATACAGCCTTGTTTTATTTGAAACTATCTTTCGCCCCTCATTCCCAGGATAAAAGTACCCTAGTAAATATCCTTGGAGTTTGTTTGAACGCGCTAATCTCTGGATCTACCGGTCGTATTCGAAAAATTCTTTCACTAATAGGAAGCTACATTATCCCCGAAGGTTATAGGCTACTGTATATCCCGGCAACGCGAGTAAAACAGCGGGGAATGCTGGTAAATATCATAGTGGACAGTGTAGTTCAGAACATCGATGTGTACTTACACAAGAGACAGATACTGTTTCTCCGAAAGATAAGATGTATGCCTTATTTATATAAAAATATCATCAGAAAATAAATAGTATTTTAGTGACAAAAACATATTATATTAATCAATGATAGTACATGTCCGAAGTCGGTGTTATTTGACATTTCATAAAAAACCGTTAAGGTGGAGGCGTCGGTTGGAGCGCGAAATTCAAATTGTATCACGTTTTTTGCAAATTGCAGCTCAGTTATAGGTCGTAAGTTATCAACATGTTATTTGCGACAAGAATGGTAGTATATTTACTGATTAATAACAAAATAAATCATCAACATATTCCTCCAAGGTATATTAGTAACATTTTCATGAAATAGTCGTATATGTCAGTAATATACATTGGAGGAATGTGTTGATGATTGGTGCACTTGTATTGATCTTTATTGGACAAAGTACCAATACAATAAAACTCATAATACACGATTTTATGAAAATAATACGAAAACTTAACGTCACTTCGCAAGTTCGCGCCAAAATAACCTGTTTCTGATAAGGTCTTCAGACATGTTTTATCATGAATATCATATTTTGATATTTTGATATAAAAAATAAACACCAAGCTCCGTATTATAAAACAAGAAACAATTAAATCTGGAACCTATTTCTACGACATAAAGTACAATTTCCTATAACACAATCTATTCTTGATACTTGACTTCAATTTGGCTTCTCGAACTTATACTTTATGAAAAAAAAAAACAGACAATTTATACTTCAAGTAATATAATATATATAAATTTAATGCAAGTAAATGACTTTGGTGTACATTTGTGAGAATCTAAAACAGAGAGAACAGTGTACTGATTTAAAACTAAAAAGTCGCGATAACGTGTGTTGATAGCATGCGGTTGCTATTGCCATTGTATTGCTATCAAACGTCAGATGGTTCGACGTGCACTGACAAACTTACAGGACCAAAAATGAAATGCCTTCCTTTTCGAAGATAGATTTTTGATGATTGGTTTTTCAGAAATTGGCAGTAAGACGCCAAATCTATCAAAACATAATGGTATTATTAATTTAAAAATTGCTCTAGTTATAAAAGAATTCTTAATAATATTTTTTATCTACTCTCATATCGTAATGTTCTTATTATGAAATCAAAATCAGTACTTTAATGAGCCACTTTAGGCACACCCGTGTATAATGATTCATTATAGTACAGTTGTTGTTCCCAAGATAATGCTATAAAATAACTTTTTTTCTATTAAAGTACACTTTGGACCTATCAATAGTATAATCAATCTGTATCAATTCAATTTGACGATGACAATGTCACAAATTTTTTAACTTGAACTTCAGAGGTAAGAATTTTTGGGAGTTGGCAACACGGATTTGATTAAGTATATGATTATTGTGTCTGTATATTTTATTGTTTTTGCCTACACATATCATTTTGACCAAAAATGTCACAAAAACAGCAATTTTTTTTTTTTTGTTTTTTTTTTTTTTTTTAAAAGTTGGTAGAAATTCAATTTTTTTAAATGACATTATGTATATGAGTTTAGATAAAGTACTGAATGATACTGCACATAATTAGGTATTAAAAACTCGTGTGATACTATTAAGAACCTCGCCTACGGCTCGGTACTTAAACTCACACTCGTAGTTAATAACCCCTATTATGCAACAGTATCATAAACTACTATTCTCTCTTGATAAATATGCGAAATTAAATTGCATCCATCCAAATGAGAACGGCATAGCAACCACTTGCCATCAGCACACGTAATAAATCTTAAACATGATACCAACTCTAATACCTAAGACATATAGTCTAAAATAGAATATTTAAAGCTCGCAAAAGGAGAAAAAAAAATCTTAACAACTATGAGAAAAATATAACATACAGTCTCGAATTTTTATATATTTGGCTAAAACATCCATATATTGCAACAGAGTTATTGCCGCTAGGTGGCGCTTTACAGTAATTAATAAAAAAAAAAATTCAAAAAATAAAAACGAACAAGCATAGGGTCATTAGAGTATTATGCATGATTTCTTTTTTATCGCATATCTTAAAAAAATTAAAATACCTTGAAAAAGATGTCGAAAATTTAAATTCAAATCGGACAAGAAATACTTTTATTTATTTAAGATGAGGCTATCTGTGTATGTCTCCGTCCCTTACTAAACTGGCGGTGACAAGCGAGACAGGAGAAACGTAATTTTAGCAAAAATATGGTTTTATGTTATTTAAAAAAAACGAAGCCTTTTGTTAAAAACAGTAAGAAAACTATTCCTTTTCTAATGTATTTCAGAATGTATGTTAATATTATTTAAGTTATTTGGATGGCCCAAATAAGAGAAGAATGCATTCTTAGTTTTAAAAAGGGGCATATTTACGATTTTTTTTCTGACGTTATTAATTAAAAATTCAATTTTTTTTTAAAAACTATTCCTCGTCACTTATTCTCTAGTTCAACATATATTTTTTCCAAATCTCTTGGAACAAAGAGTACAGAGAAAAACGCATTTTAGAATCATCATTTCACGTATAGCATCGCCTTAATACGAAACATATAAGAGAAAGCGGAGTGAACAAATATTTTGAGTTATTTTAAACATACAAATTTGGCGTACACTACCGCTATTTTCACACCTAGCGGCAATAAAAGGAACTAAATCACTCAATAATTAGAGCGTCAAGATTTTTAAACTACAAATTTACAAGGATATATCTATATACTAATAAAAATCGACTAATATTACATTAATACAATAATTATTTACAGTTCTGAAATGTTTTGAGTGAAAATAATCGGGCAGCTTTTCTTTAGCATTTGGCTGTAAGGCAGTGGTGCCGATTCTGTTGTTTACGAACTTCACTAATATTAGACAAGTCACCTCTCTTTCATGTTAACCTTATTGAAAAAAGATAGAACATTTTTAATGCTGTCAGTTTAAACCATGCCGTCGTAATGGTAAATAGTCGTGACCAATAAAGATCGCGCTTAAATTCACGTTGAAATGTGTGATCTGACTAAACTGACAGAACTAAAATATCTTGCATCCCTTTCTTATATTTACTATTAGAAAGGAATATAGTGAGATTAAATTTATTTAGTTCGTAAACAATAGAATCGGCACCAGTAAGTACCTTTTTTATTTGGAATATAAAAAACAACTTTGGTTTCATGGAGATTTGTTTGAGACTGCTTTTTAAGATGGAATATGATTTTTGTCGAATAAATCTTGCGTTTCAATTTATTAAGTCAATTTTAAGCGTGTATGAGTCGTAATTTTGAGATTTACGAGTCAGGATTATGGCAATAGATGTATCTATGTATAATAGGCTAGTGGATAGTGTCAAAAATAAATGACCAAACACTAACCAATGCATAAAACATCTAAAAACACGTGGAAATATCAAATATGTTGTACACACGGCCACAGATCAAGCTACACATTTTTGTTGCAAGGGCCTATTACAACCGCATAAGGTGCCGCTGTGTATTTCCATTTTAGTTTATTTGCCATTTTGTATCTTTGGTTTATTTAGTCTTTCGAAAACTGCCTCATAATATAAGCACATTAAAAATTGTGAAATTGCATTTTATTTCATTCTAGCGACCGGCCCCGGCTTTTCTCAGCTTTTCTGTACTATAATATGCATGTATTATACATATAAACCTTCCTCTTGAATCACTCTATCTATTGCTGAAAACTGCATTAAAATCCGTTGAGTAGTTTAAACGATCTAAGCGAACAGACAGCGGAAGAGACTTCTTTTTATTGCTGGTGTCATTTTTATGACACCACCTATCACGTCGCATGTAGTGGGTTCGATTCCCACCCAGGGCATACATTTGTGAGGATCTCATGTTTTTTCATTATTAGAAAGAGATAGAGAACAAAATCGGTACTAACGCCTAAATTATAATTATTTAAATGCCTTCATTTATTCTATGTACTATCGCGTACCGAATCCATTTTACAACTTTTAGAGAAAAATCGAAATGTAACTTTATTTATATACGCATAAAGTCTTTTTTAACACACAGTTGTTATTCTCGCAATTTTTTTAATAAACTTTAATACTTGATTTAAGATTATATCCCATTTTAACAAAATTCTCTTAAATCTCTATAAATTTATCATAAAAATTAAAACAGCATTTTTTTACAATTTAAAAAAAATGCGATACGCAATTTTTAGCAAAGAAAAAATTATCCACAAAACGAACTGTTAAACATGAATAATGACAATCAATTCACTTCGCATTTGTACGAAATCCAACCTTACCGTCGTGGACGTAAGTTCTCTTGACAGTTCAAACCTCGTTTGATGTCCTAATTTGCCGATGTTTCCTTTCGTCCGGTAAAGGAGACAATAGACCTTATTCCTTTGACGGAAGTCTGAAATTAAATTGTCAAGCGTTAATACATTTGCACTATAATTATGACAGGGCAGTTGGCGCGCTTTGTTAAACACCACCTATCACGCAAGTCGTGGGTTCGATTCCCATCCAGGACAAAAAAATGTGTGCATGAACATATCTGTTAGTTCTGAGTCGGTGGTAGGGTACTTTGTAGTACCCACCTGGCTAGCTACCTGGCCAGTTCCAGTCTAGGCTTTGTGTGGTTACCACCATCGGCCACATCATCACTGACCACGGTGAGATATTGATCAAATACAGGCCTATAAAAAGTAAAAAAAGATTGACCTGGTTACGGAACCCTAAAAATACAGTAAAATTTTGAATTGCCGTCGAAAAGTCTTTTAACCCTACCCAAAATCTACAACAATAAATATCCTGTGACATTGTTCACACACGGATATCTGATCCCAAACTAAGCAGAGCTTGTACTATGGACAACCAGATAACTGATATACTACATTTATTTTTGTAAATACATACTTATATAGATAATTACACCCAGACACAGGACAAACAGACATATTCATGCACACAAATGTTTGTCCTGGATGGGAATCGAACCCACGACAGGCGGCGCAATAAGTAGTGTCTTAACTAACTGTATACTAAACTGACCTTCTTCTTGGATCCGTTAAGATAATCCTTGTACATCTCAGAGCGTAGATATCTCGAGTAACTGTCCGATTTCATCAGGTGATACACGTGAGCCTGAGAATTAGAAGAAATAAGTACACTAGCGTTCCGCCCCGGCTTCGCGCGGCTTTTCTGTACTATAATATGCATGTATTATACATATAAACCTTCCTCTTGAATCACTCTATCTATTGCTGATAACTGCATTAAAATCCGTTGTGTAGTTTAATAAAGCGAACAGACAGCGGACTTCATTTTTAACCCCCGACGTAAAAAGAGAGGGGCGTTATAAGTTTATCGTGTCTGTCTGTGTATCTGTCAGTGGTATCGTAGCTCCCAAACGTATGAACCGATTTTCGTTTTTTTTTTGTGTCATAGATAATTTCATCCCGAGTGTTCTTAGCCATGTTTCATGAAAATCTGTTCAGCCGTTTGAAAATTATCACAAATTTTGTAGTTAGTTTCGGGGGTTTGTTTAAATTTTTAATTTTAGTTATATACAATGTAAAGATAAAGATTTTGGGAGGGTACCATCGACAAATTTGAAGCATGATCAGTTTTGAAACCTTTTCACTTGCAGTCAGTTATATAGATCTACCAGTTGGATTCCAAAAATTCACTAATAGGAAGCTACATTATTCCCGAAGGTTATAGGTTACTGATTATCCCGGGAACGCGAGTGAAACCGCGGGGAATAGCTAGTCGTAAAATAACATACCTGGGCTTGGTCGAAACAGTATCTATCAGCGGTGCCGGATTCCACTTTGATTCTTGTCAATTCCCTGTAAAGAAAATAAACAGTGAACAAGTTTCTGTCAAAAAAAATCATTTTTGGTACAAGCTTTTATTGCCGACTGTACTTTTTTTTGCACAGTCTTCAACTACTCGTCAAGACGAATCAAACGAGCCCAAACTCGATGGGGTTGCGTCGTTTCATAACAGAATTCCTATGAACTCCTTCTAGCTCCATCATCATCCGGTAAGTGGGTCAAATTTAACATGCAAGATTCCATGACAAACATCGGGACAGGTGAAACTAAATAAAAGATTGTAACAAGGTCGCGAAAATACGTTTTTGGTGTTATTAATCTGAGTTAATGTGAAGGGGCTTGAAGGAGGAAGGCCCCCATTGAAAAGGGAAGATCTTCTACCAGGCTGGGTCATCATGCCTGGGGACCGCCCTCCAGCTGTTGATGTTGGAATCCTACTAATATTATAAACGTGAAAGTTAGTATGTATGTTTGTTGCTCTTTCAAGCAAAAACTACTGAACGGATTTGGATGAAACTTGGCATGTAGATAGATCATACCCTAAAATAACATATAGGCTACTTTTTATCCCGGGTACGCGGGTGAAACCGCGGGGGACAGCTAAGCTAGTCCTGTGTATATACGAATGCGCGAACAAACTCCACTAGCGCGATGTAGGTTGTACGTAGATAGTGTTGATATATTGCAGCGCCATCTATCCATCGGTTTCTGAACTATGTAGCTGACAGGGGTCGCTACACTTTCAATCATTTATTAGACACTAGCGACCCACCCAGCTTCACACACATTTTTAACCAACTTCAAAAAAAGAGGACGCTCTATGTTCGACTGGCGGAAGATCTTCCCTTTTCAATGGAGGATTCTTCCACCTTGTTCCTCCATAAAAGTAAGTGATGACACTTACCGACTGGCAGCGTCAATGTTGACAGGTGATGGGGCGTCCGAGGCGAAGAATTCCTTCCAAATATCCTTAGCGCGCGCTGCCACGCGTCTGATGGGGAGTGCTTTCAACTCTTGAACAGCTAACCAGAATCTGATGATATACGTATTTATATTACAAAAAAAGTAATAATAAATAATTATCCTGGGACATTGTTCACACATGGTTATCTGATCCCAAACTAAGCAGAGCTTGTACTATGGACAACCAGATAACTGATATACTACATATACTACAATATTTTTGTAAATGTTAAAACTTTGTCCAGCAGTGGACGTCTTACGGCTGTTTAAAGATTTTTGAAAAATCATCGGGTGGATTCTTAAGGGGGTAAAATAGGGGATCGCGGGCAAAACCGCGGGGTGGAACGCTAGTATGTGTAAAGAATATCACTACACTAGTGTCGTTCTTTTTCTTTATGGATTTATTATTTACAGATCTATATCCAGTCTGGCGTCGCTGTCCGTATTTGGCCCAACAATTTTGTTGTCATATGGCTTTTGTTTATAACAAGTTTCCGTTACGCTTTTATTATTTTTAAATGTTATTTAAATTTCAACCTTGACAGGAAAATATAAGAATTTTAATAATGACGTTTTTAAAGTCAATAAGGACAAGATTCGCCTGCAAAAGAGTTGCTTTTCACGACTTTCCTAGATTTTCCTTTTCATTTTATTTGACAGCGACGCCAGACTGGCGTAAGTAGATGTAAGTGTTAGGAAAATTAAAGTTTATGTTATTTTAGAAAAACGTGAAACAGTAAATAGTTTCCTATATAAACTAAACTAGAAGTAAAGGCTTTAAATGTTGTTTTTTTGTTCTTTCAGGTAAGTTACTCTGTTTAGAATGTGTAAATTATGTTAAAACATTGTATTTAATTGGCTTGTGAATAAAAGTATTTTGTTATTTCAGAAAACGCAATTTACTCTTAATTTTACGAATGCATACTATTATTAGTACCCGGCTGATCGAGCTTTGCTCGTTTTTTTTAATACGGCCTTTTCTAAAAATGAAACCTAGCTAGATCGTTTTTTTTCCCCCGAAACCCTCTGCATACTAAATTTCATGAAAACCGTTTCAGAGATTCAGATTATATATATACAAGAATTGTTCGTTTTAAGGTGGAGGCTTCGGTTGGGGCGTTAAATTCAAATTTTTTCACGTTTTTTGCTAATTGCAGCTCAGTTAAAGGTCGCAAGTTATCAACATGTTATTTGCGACAAGAATGGTAGTATATTTACTGATTAATAACAAAATAAATCATCAACATATTCCTCCAAGGTATATTACTGACATATAAGACTATTTCATGAAAATGTTACTAATATACCTTGGAGGAATGTGTTGATGATTAAATATACTACCATTCTTGTCGCAAATAACATGTTGTTAACTTACGACATTTAACTGCAATTAGCAAAAAACGTGATAAAATTTGAATTAAACGCTCCAACCGAAGGTTTACCCTTAAGGTATTAGATTCGATTAGATATATGTATGTACATACTTGAGGTTCTCCCCGCTGAACTCCTTGGTGAGGAACTTGGCGAAGTGTTCGCGGCCGGCGTGGTCGTGCAGCAGCTCGCGCAGCCCGAAGGCCCAGCGCCGCACGCGCCGCACCGGCAGCGGGTCCTTGCTACACATACCATACCATACCATACCACTTTGTAAAACTACCTTCCGCCCTGCGATTTCACCCGCGTTCCCAACATATCTTATGTTTTCCGGGGATAAAAAGTAGTCTACATGTTAATCCAGGGTATGATCTATCTATGTGCCAAGTTTCATCTAAATCCGATCAGTATTTTCACGTGAAAGTGTAACAAACATCCATACTCACAAACTTTTGCAATTATAATATTAGTTGAATTTCCGCAAGATCAGGCCTGAGTCAATTAGTTATCATAAATAAATAAATAAATAAATATCCTGGGACATTATTAACACACGGTTATCTGACCCCAAACTAAGCAGAGCTTGTACTATGGAAACCAGATAACTGATATACTACATATACTACTTTTTTTTTTGTAAATACATGCTTATATAGATAATTACACCCAGACACAGGACAAACAGACATGTTCATGCACACAAATGTTTGTCCTGGATGGGAATCGAACCCATGACCAGCGGCGTGATAGGTGGTGTCTTAACCAACTGCGCCAACTGGCTTGCTATCATTATGTATATGTTACGGTAAATCTGATTAATTGAAAATTATTAATAATAAATAAATATCCTGTGACATTGTTCACACACGATAATCTGATCCCAAACTAAGCAGAGCTTGTACTATGGACTATCAGATAACTGATATACTTTTTTTTGTAAATACATACTTATATAGATTACACCCAGATTCAGGACAAACAGACATGTTCATGCACACAAATGTTTGGATGGGAATCGAACCCACGACCTGCGGCGCGATAGGTGTCTTTACCAACTGCGTCATCTAGCCTGCGTCAAAATATACAGATTTTTTTTTTTTTTTTCTATGTTTGACCACAATCTCACCGTGGTCAGTGATGATGTGGCTGATGATGGTAGGCACACAAAGCCTAGAAAGGAACTGGCTCTCAAGTGCAGCTGTCGAAACACAGCGAAAGGTGCTTGGCGACAGATTTTCAACTTGTGTGTGGTAGCCAGCCAGGTGGGTACTACAAAGTACCCTACCACCGTGCTATGGTTTCCTCACGATGTTTTCCTTCACCGAAAGCTCAAGCTCATTGTAGGATTCCAACCCGGGACCTTCGTCTCAGCATCCGACGTCACTACCACTGAGCTATCATCGCCTTATTTGGTTGTATATTGCACCAAAGGGACCAAGACTGAGGTTGAGATCTATAGAGAGTCCTTGGACTTTGCTTAGACTTTACTAACGTAAAACTTGGCTCATTTACGAGTTGTAATAAAGTATATATTTGACCATTAATTGTAGCAAAGTTTCTGGTAAGTCGTCGATTTGGTGCACTTAGGCTTTGCTTAGAATACACTCAGAAGGATTAAACTTTGTCTTAACTCGAAGTAAAGTCTGAGCAAAGTCTAAGCATGCTCTACAGATCTCAGCTTCAGCTTTTTGCTGGAGACGAACTTGGGAAGTCCGACACCCAGCGCTGGTTTTCAGCTTGGACCCATTTGACAATAACGGACTGATAAAATACTGACGGACTGATAAATACTGACGGACTGATAAAATACTGAGGGTCTGATAAATACTGACTGACTGATAAATACTGACGGACTGATAAAATACTGACGGACTGATAAATACTGAGGGACTGATAAATACTGACGGACTGATAACTACTGACGGACTGATAAATACTGACGGACTGATAAAAATACTGACGGACTGATAAAATACTGAGGGTCTGATAAATACTGACTGACTGATAAATACTGACGTACTGATAAAATACTGACGGACTGATAAATACTGACGGACAGATAAATACTGACGGAGTGATAAAATACTGACGGACTGATAAATACTGACCATTGTTTCTCTTGCTCCCATAATTCTGTGGTATCGTTGATCCATGGGTTCGGCCATTCTGGTGGGGTCAGGAAGGCATCGTACTCAGCGTATTGTTCACAGTACGCTATGAACCTAAGGGATAATTTAAAATCTCAGTTTATGGAGATTACACACTACTAGACACTAACGCCAATGACTTTTACCTGTGGGATCTAGAGGGGTTTACATATGCTTGATTGAGCCTTGGGTTTACATATGCTTGATTTTTATTTATTACTAGTTGTTCCCCGCGGTTACACTTTCGTTTTCGGCATGAAAAGTAGCTTCCTATTAGTGAAAGAATTTTCAAATCGGACTAGTAAGTTCGTTAAGAAATGCGATAAAAAAATCAATCAACAAAAAATCATCAAGCGAACATAGTATACCCTTTCAAACAAAAAAAGAATTTTCCAATTCGGTACAGGCTTCGAGTAATCGGGGAAACATACATAATAATAAAAAAAAAAGATTCCTACGAATTATTAACCTCCTCCTTTTTGAAGTCGGTTAAAAATCATGTATTATTCCCTGTTGTATGTACTCACATCTCAGCAACCTTGCTGACTTTAACGTTTCTGCGTTCGATGCGCGCGCGCAGCATGGCGAGCTGCCGCCGCGCCGCCTCTATCTGCTGCTCTATGTTGCCTTCCTTGTCTTTGCTCGAGTTCCCGACCGTAGAGGGCAGGTTATCCGGTTGAGATGTTTCACCTAATGAACCATACTAATTATAAATGTGATAGCAACTCTGTTTGTTTGTTTGTTACCTTTTCACGCCTAAACCACTGAACCGACCGCGATTAAATTTGGTCAGCCGATAGACGTCCACTGCTGGACAAAGGCCTACCCCAAGGATCTCCACGATGGCCGGTGTTGCGCTGCCCGCATCCAGCGGTTTCCCGCGACCCTCACAAGATCGTCAGTCCACCTTGTGGGGGGCCTGCCCACGCTGCGTCTTCTGGTTGGTGGTCGCCACTCGAGAACCGACCTGCCCCAGCGGCCGTCGGTTCTACGAGCGATGTGCCCCGCCCACTGCCACTTAAGTTTGGCAATTCTTATGAGGAAAATTTTATACTATATATATAAAGATTTCAAAAAAAATGTATACCGTTTTCCTTGACGTTGTTTTCTGCGTTCTTCTTCCTTATCTCCTCTTCACTCTCTTGTGGATTTGTTATTGTCACTATTGGGTTGTTCTGAAAATATATAAATGGGAAAGTTTGAGAGTGTGGGATGTATGCAAGGGCGTACGTACCCAACATACCAATACCCAGCTTTTTGGCCTAGGGAGGGGGCTAAACACAGCTTTTGACCAAGGGACGACGACAAATAACTAGCTTTTGGCCTGGGGGGGGGGCTAATACTCAGCTTTTTGGCCTAGGGAGGAGGAAAAACCCAGCTTTTGACCAAGGAGGGGGACAAATAATAGCTTTTGACCTGGAGGGGGGGAGGAGCAAATACCCAGCTTTTGAGCTAGGGGGAAAATAAGATACCTCGGGAACGCGGGTCAAACCGCGGGGCGGAAGCCAATAAAGAGAATAAAATGAAATAATTCTAGCTTACCTTCAAATTATGCTGCAGTATAAGCTCTTGACACTGACGAAGCCGCTTCGCCTTCAAAGCGTTGATCCTGGATAGCTTCTTAGGATCTAACTCCGTCGTGTTCACGCAACCAGGCTGAAAAAAAAACCAAAAAAAATATAAACTTCCTCAAAGACAATAAAATGTATATCCTGTCTGGCGTCGCTGTCCGTATTTGGCCCAACAATTTTGTTGTCATATGGCTTTTGTTTATAACAAGTAGTTTCCGTTACGCTTTTATTATTTTTAAATGTTATTTAAATTTCAACCTTGACAGGAAAATATAAGAATTATAATAATAACGTTTTTAAAGTCAATAAAGAAAAGATTCGCCTGCAAAAGAGTTGCTTTTCACGACTTTCTTAGATTTTCATTTTTTTTTATATGTCAGCGCCGGCAGACTGGATATGGGACCTTGGGAGCTATACTGAACCCAACGCAAAACTATTAAAATCGGTTTTTAATTAAGAATTGAGAACCTCCTCCTTTTTTTAAATTAGTTAAAAACGAATACATCAAACTAGCTTTCCGCATCGCAGTTTTAAGTGATAAATAAAGCCGTAGGGTTTGTTTATTTGAACGCCCAAACTCGGGATCTACCAGTCGGATTCGAAAAATTCTTTCACTAATAGGTAGCCAGGGTATGCTTACCATGGGTCGGTGAACATCCCAGAACGCCCTCTCCTGGCTGTCCAGGACCTTCCTCTCCAATTTATCACGTTTCTTATCCACCTGTAAACATAAATTATTAACTTTTAACAAATAAAACCGGACAAGGGCGAGTCTGACTCGCGCACCGAGGGCTCCGCAATTTCCTATGATACTTTAAATAGACAGACTTCTTAAAGGTTTTCAAAATTCGTTTATTAGTTTCGTTTCGGAGCCAATCGGCAGTGACAGACGGACGAACAGACAGATAGAAGTTAAGTTACCGTTTTTTTCTTTAAAAAAAGTATATCAGTTATCTGGTTGTCCATAGTACAAGCTCTGCTTAGTTTGGGATCAGATAACTGTGTGTGAACAATGTCCCGGGATATTTATTAACAGGACAAATTAAGATCGATGGTAGAATCTTTCCACTACCATAACTTAAATGCAGGTAAGGTATGCGAACCCAATTGGATTCACTGGTTGTTCAGAGACAAAAAAAAAAATATCCTGGGACATTGTTCACACACGGTTATCTGATCCCAAACTAAGCAGAGCTTGTACTATGGACAACCAGATAACTGATATACTACATATACTACTTTTTTTTTGTAAATACATACTTATATAGATAATTACACCCAGACTCAGGACAAACAGACATGTTCATGCACACAAATGTTTGTCCTGGATGTAAGACTTAACATACCTTGCTTTGCGCCTCTGCCTGCATGAAAATGAACTCCCATTTTCTGCTGAACATTTTCTGTAGGCGAGCGAGACTTTCAGCCTCATAGTCGGCTAGCTCTAACCTAGCTTTATTCTGCATTGTCCGCTTGCATAAATACACCGCTGCAAATAAAAAAAAAATATTAAGAATAATTATAAATAATAAAAATAAAAGGCCTTGCGCATACGCTATGTACAAACAACAATCATTCTTAAAGTAATAGACATACAACCGTAAATTGAATGTCGTATTGTAGCTTAGCTCAAAATCTATCATTTAGTATAAAAAAAGAAGGGTAATACGGGCTGTTTTTGCAGTAATTTTCAATAATTTATAGAATAGCACAATTTTTTGTATTTTTTTAGGAGTTAATTGATTTTTAAATGATAGACAATATTGTTACCCTTTGAATAAGCCTATTTTTATCTCATTGGGATTAAAACTTTCAGATATGATTTTTTTGTAAACACGTTAAGAGAATACCTCGAGAAAAAATACAAAATGGCTGCCACATAGAGGGGGGGGGGGAGGTTGGACCCGAGTGTGTCGTGTATTTTTGTATAAAAAGTGTTGAAATATAAATACCTAAAATATCGCTAGATCATGACCAGACACACTGTATACTGCATACATGATGGTATGCACACAAAGCCTAGAAGGGAACTGGCTCTCAAGTGCAGCTGTTGGAACACACCGGAAGGTGTTTGGCGACAGATCTTCAACTTGAGGGTGGTAGCCAAGTATATAGTTGTGAATTATAACACATACCATAGTCAGTGTTTTCGGGTTCCCATTGGTTGGACGGCCAGAAATACGGGGTCTGGAATCTGCAACAAGAGATTTAGTTTTATTACATTTTCATGAAATAGTCGTATATATCAGTAATCAGTGCCGGTTTTAGCTCTACCAGCGCCCTGGGCGAGATGTGATAACCCCCCTCCCTCCCCCTTCTTCCGCCAACAAAAGGGATTTTAAGCCATTATAGCTATTTTATCTTTAGACTTGAGAATTTATTTATTTATTTAGACTCGAGATAGCGGGACTCGCTCATGAGCGACCGAAAATATAGGTGGGCCTGGCGCCCCTTTACATCTGGCGCCCTGGGCGATCGCCCTACCGCGCCATACCCTAACGCCGGTACTGTCAGTAATATACCTTGGAGGAATATGTTGATAATTTATTTTGTTATTAATCAGTAAATATACTACCATTCTTCTCGAAAATAACATGTTGATAACTAACGACCAATAACCGAGCTGCAATTAGCAAAAAAACGTGATAAAATTTGAATTTCGCGCTCCAACCGACGCCTCCACCTTAAGGCGATGATAGCTCAGTGGTAGTGACGTCGGATGCCCTGACGAAGTTCACGGGTTCTAATCCTACAATGAGCTTGAGCTTTCGGTGAAGGAAAACATCGTGAGGAAACCATAGCACGGTGGCAGGGTATTTGTAGTACCCGCCTGGCTGGCTACCACACACAAGTTGAAAATCTGTCGCCAAGCACCTTTCGGTGTGTTCCGACAGCTGCACTTGAGAGTCAGTTCTCTTCTAGGCTTTGTGTGCTTACCATCATCGGCCACATCATCACTGACCACGGTGAGATTGTGGTCAAACATAGGCCTATAAATAGTAAAAAAAAAAAAAAAAACATACTATTTGGTCAGTCGGCCAGTTGGCGCAGTTGGTTAAGACGCCACCTATCGCGCCGCTGGTCGTGGGTTCGATTCCCATCCAGGACAAACATTTGTGTGCATGAACATGTCTGTTTGTCCTGTGTCTGGGTATAATTATCTATATAAGTATGTATTTACAAAAAAAAAAAGTAGTATATGTAGTATATTAGTTGTCTGGTTTCCATAGTACAAGCTCTGCTTAGTTTGGGATCAGATAACCGTGTGTGAACAATGTCCCAGGATAATAATAATTATTATTTTAACATTTTTGAGTATATTATACAAGGACTTGGCCATGTCTCCATACATTTTTGAAACATCTCTTTTGGCTACTAATTTAAATCACCCTGCATAAGTCATAGGCTGAGATCTATAGAGGGTGCTTGGACTTTGCTTCGACTTGGCTCATTTACGAGTTGTAATAAAGTATATTTTTGTTTGACCATTAATTATTGTACCAAAGATTTTGGTAAGTTGTCGATTTGGTGGACCTAGGCTTTGCTTAGAATGCATTCAGAAGGATTAAACTTTGTCTTAACTCGAATTAAAGTCTGAGCAAAGTCTAAGTACGCTCTATAGATCTCAGCCATAGTTACCTATAGTACGTGTTGTCATTCTTGACAGTGAGACAGTGGTCGTCGATGGGGAACAGGTACCCGTGAGCCGCGAGGTGGTGGGCCACGTGCAAAGGCTCCCAGGCCTCCTCCAGCCGCAGGTGGCGACCCAGCCACGCCACCAGGTCACACCCAGTAAACACCTATGGAGGAGCAAGGTGGATGATTCCTCCATTGAAATTCCTCCTGACAGGGATCGCTACACACCTATGCGTGGTCGGGGGTCACACTTAGGGTCTAGACACCGAGATAGTCTGCATTTAAACTGCAGTCCAACTTTTTTTTTTTGAAAGACTAAAGTTGGTAGCCTCTGAAGGCTGCAGAAACCTTACCGGACAAGTCGGAAACATACCATTTAATTACCGATTTGTCCGGTTTTCTACAGCCATATTTGCGAGCGCCCAACTGCAAATCTGCGGAGTGCGATTGAAACGCAGTCCGTATGTCTAGACAGTTGTATGTTATTTACTAGCTGTTCCCCGCGGTTTCACCCGCATTCTCGGGATATATATTTTTTTAAGTTAAAAGTTGGTAGCCTCTGATGGCTGCATCAACCTTAGCGGACAAATCGGCGAGCGCAGACGGCTCTCAGCCGGACAACAACATTTATTTATTCATTTTAACCACGCCTGAGGTCACCCCCAAATGGGTTACGAAGCTCGGCTCAGGGTGTTACCGGGGGTGGGGGAGGGCTTAGTACGAGTTACGACTAATTGGGGGCGGTCGGATTACTGTAGGCAGCTCGGGCCGCCTGAACGGGATGGGACTGAGTGGGACGTCGCGGCGGTCCTCGCCGTCGAGGACGGTAGCGTAATCGGTTTTGTGTAGCGAGTTGTATGCTTTTACGAGCTTCGAAATGATTAGTACAGCATAGTTAAACAACTCACTGATGGTATCTTGGTCATGAAGCTCTTGACTGTCTTCACAGGAACCCCTGTATTCTCGTCCTGCATCTTCTCTATTATGGCTTCCATCTAAAATATAGAATCCATCTAAATAATTAATTTTTAACAAAAAAAACCTTCAAAGACAATAAAATCAAAATGGGACCACCTTGGAGCTATATACTGAACTCAAAGAGAATTTGGCCCAGATTTTGTTTAGTCTGTTGGTTACAAACTAAACAAATTTAACAAACAATATAAGAAAGGGATAAAAGATATTTTAGTCCTGTCAGATTAGTCCGATTACTTATCCAGTCTGGCGTCGCTGTCCGTATTTGGCCCAACAATTTTGTTGGCATATGGCTTTTGTTTATAACAAGTAGTTTCCGTTACGCTTTTATTATTTTTAAATGTTATTTAAATTTCAACCTTGACAGGAAAATATAAGAATTATAATAATAACGTTTTTAAAGTCAATTAGGACAAGATTCGCCTGCAAAAGAGTTGCTTTTCACGACTTTCCTAGATTTTCCTTTCATTGACAGCGCCGGCAGACTGGTTGAAAGTGAATTCAAGAACGATCTCTAGTCGATATTACGATGACATGGACTATTCTGACATCATTCAAAATGTTCTATCTTTTTTCAATAAGGCATAAATGAAAGAGAGGTGACGTGACTAATATTAGTTAAGTTCGTAAACAACAGAATCGGCATTATTATATTCCGTATTTCTTGGCCAATTTGAATGTCATAATTTTTACGGAATCGTCATATTTTGTTAAGAATTGCTATAAAGGAAAACCCAAATATTTAGACGTAATAAATTACCTTTTTATAGATGAGGTAGTTGGGTGACTCTTCAGGCGAGGGTATAGTCGACATGAGAGCTTGCACACTCGGCGGCAGACTCGATATTGCGCTCTCTTTCTTATCTCTATCCTTGTCCTTGTCTTTCTCTTCTTTCACGCATTTCGAGTTGTCTCTGAAACGGAAATATTCGTTTAAAACTATCGGTTTCACACGCGTTCCCAGGATAAAAATTTGCCTTTGGCCCCGATTCTGTTGATTACAATATTCTTTCTAATAAACAATATAAGAAAGGGATGAAAGATATTTTAGTCCCGTCAGATTACACCGATCACTTATTTCAACGTGAATTTAACAACCTTTATTGGTCACGGCTATTTACCCGTACATTACGACGGCATGGATTAAACTGACAGCATTAAAAATGTTTATTTTTTCATTAAGGTTAACATGAAAGAGAGGTGACTTGACTAATATTAGTTAAGTTCGTAAACAATAGAATCGGCACCTATGTCTATCTCCACATCATCCTATCCCTAGGAACCGTAAAAAATTAAATACGATATAATAACAAGTGGTTAATAATCTACAAAGAAAGAAAGAAAAATATTTTATTTTTTGCGCGCCATCCGACACAACAGACAACTAGCCTAAAAGAAAAACAAAAATTACACACTATAACATCGTCATTACCGCCATATTACATCAGAACGGATATGACGTCACATCGATTGCATGTTTAGGGAAGACGTGCCGGATTCCGATATGGGAACGGAAGTTTGATTTCCGTCTTTTGAAAGCCTATATAGGAGACAGATTTGGAGAGTGTATAATTATTACCTTCATGCCTTCAAAAGTGTATTTCGGACCGGTGGTAGAGTACTTGTAAAATAATAGGCTTATCAGGATCTGAACTGAATAAATTTGTTTGTCAACAAAAAAATATTATGTTTTTGTCTGCATGTCGGACTTCGCACATTTAGGGTTCCGTACCAAATAAGAATAAAAATAATTTATGCCAAATTTATACTATACATAACAACAACTACTTATCTAAAGAGCAAATCATTAAATACACAAATCAAAAATATGTTTGGCAAATTGTATTATTGTAGCACTGTGGTGCACACTGGCACCACAGTGTGCACCGTCATACACACAAGTGCTGATTCTCAGTTTGCCCCATTATTACTACATTTGAATGCTCTGTGCCTATTTCAAAACCAAATCTTTAGTAAAAAAAAAATTACAATTAAATAACAAAGAATACAATTAAGCAAAACAAATGTAGAATATAAGTTTTTAATAAAAAAATTGAGAGTAGGTACCTATAATATATATATATATGTCACCGGAAATGTATGAAATATAGGAATTGTATACAATTCCTGTGTATTTCCCCTAGGAAATTATAATTCAATAATGATACTTGGAAATATATAGAAACTATTGAAAAAAATAGGTTGGGGTGATATTTTTTTATTTTGCATAGAATAGCAAGTATTCGCACAAAAGTACCTTTCACTTACAACCCCCCAAATACCGCTATCCTTACAAATATACCGAATGTAGTACTCCGATAGATATTTAGGAAATGTATGGATTTCCGAGGAAATGTATGGATTTCCGAGGAAATGTATACAATGACAGACTAGATACTTTTCCGTTAACATATATATGTATCTACGTAATCATAAACATTATGACCAGCAATAGATAGAGTGATTCAAGAGGAAGGTTTATATGTATAATACATGCATATTATAGTACAGAAAAGCTGAAGAAAACAGGGCGAACCCGGGGCGGGTCACTAGTTATCTATATAGTATGTATTTACTAAAATAAAGGTGGTATATATGTAGTATATCAGTTATCTGGTTGTGCATAGTACAAGCTCTGCTTAGTTTGTGATCAGATAACCGTGTGTGAACAATGTCCCAGGATAATTTAAAATATTTATTTATTTTATTCAATAATTAATAACAAGGAAATAACAGAACTGTAATGTAATTATTGAAATTATTAAGAACCCAACTACCGTACTGTGACTTCCTCACTTATTGTTTCTAAGAAGCCATAAGTGATAATTTCTATACAGAATAATAAAAGCCTTCAAAAAGTATGATTTTGTGTAGGTAAGTTTCAGTTAATCTGTAATATTCAAATTCAGTTTTTTTGCTCTAGTAAAAAACAAGGCGATGATAGCTCAGTGGTAGTGACTTCGGATGCCGCGACGAAGGTTGTGGGTTTGAATCCTACAATGAGCTTGAGCTTTCGGCGATGGAAAACATTGTGAGGAAACCATAGCATGGTGGTAGGGTACTTTGTAGTACCCACCTGCCTGGCTACCACCCTCAAGTTGAAAATTTGTCACCAAGCACCTACCGGTGTGTTCCGGCAATTGCACTTGAGAGCCAGTTTGCCTTCTCGACATTGTAACAGGTCAGCAACACATTGGCAATATCTCTGGTATTGCAAATGGCAATAGGCGACGGTAACCACTTACCATCAGATGGGCCGTATGCTTGCTTGCTACCTTAGTAGTATAAAAAAAAACAACTAATGGACATGTCAGCTTTTGTTCGCCAGCTTCTCATATAGGATACTTTTTTAATTATTTTTATTATTATATTACAAAATAATATATTTTTCAATATCTCAGAAACTTAAGTTTTACTTGGGAAGATGGAAAGTAGTAAATAATTAACTAAATCATACCTTGACGGCCCCTGTTGACAGGCTTTCTGTGCCTTTTCTGATGAGTTCATTGTAACCATTTTAGTTTAGAAATTGGCACTCAAAACTCACAACAAAAATTCAATACTCCATACACTGTAACTTTTTTATTATCACAGTCAGATCATAGTAGCAATTTCATTCAGCCACAGTTTTTAAACCATCACTGGGTATTTTATAGCCACATAAAAAAACCACACCATATTTATAAATCCATAAAAGTAGTCCACAATATTACCTAAACATAAAAAAAGACACCTTTCATTGATTGTATCATGAAAATTACGCCAACACGATGAGAAAAATTGTTTCTGAGCTAATCAACGTTAAACTACTGTTAATACACTATTTTAAATATAATTTCATACACATTTTTGGATTTATTGAGTTTTCATGCACTAATACAAATAGGTTTTTTACAGTTGTGACACTTCGCACTAATCACAAATAGTCTTACAATGAAAATTTACGTGAAGAACCATCATGTTTTATTTATAAAAAGTGAATAATAACACAAATTTATAATAATTCCAGCATTTTGATAACACAACGAAATGTCAAAGTACATTTGCCTGAATTCGCCATTCATCATCTTTTTCGTAGACCAAAAGCTTTTGAAAAGAGATGCATAATAGATTAAAAAGTACGTAAAAAAGAGATAGATGATACTTTGACCTGCAACGCGAATAAATATGAATGTGGTTCTGAATGCTAGCGGCGGGCAAAAGATATGTGATCAACCGAATCTTGCCGATTTATCATTTGAATAGATGGCGCATGTGTTCAGAAGTTTATTGAACGCCTATTTTGTTCTATTTTTAGATCCAGGAAATCAAAATAGATTATTTATTATAAACATATTATTAGTATTGAAATTATATTTATAACGAAGGCTCTAAAATGCAATCTTTTATCGTTCAAATTTACATCTAATAATTACTCAAGGGAAAATAAAATTAATGTTGTGTTAACCTTGTCCAAAAGAGATGGCAGCACCTCCTCGAATTTAGAATAATATTTTGAGAAAATAGTATAAAAAACTCAGTCTTGTCCCTTTCAAGCGCCCTCTGCCCTCGCCGATTTGTCCGGTAAGGTTGTTGCAGCCATCTGAGGCTACCAACGTAGTCCTTTAAAAAAAAGTATAAAAAAAAGGAATGTATGTACTTATTTTTAATCTCTCTATATTTTTTTATCAAGATGTAATTTTATCTCTTTGTTATTTTTATCTAATTAGATATAATGTAAAGGACAATGCCATAATAATTCCATAACCCACGGATCCCTAACCTAGGAGGAGTTCCTAATCTTTTTACCCGAATGCGGCGAAGCTAAAAAGGAGGATTATGTGTTTGACATGTATTTATACTTGTATATCCGTCTCTCTATGTTACTTCGTAACTACTAAACCCATTTTGATGTATGATAGTTGTTAGATTCGAAGAGAAGCTAGTCTAAGTTATTTTGTCTTTCTATGAGCTTATATTAGTACTAGATGGCGCTGACAAAATTTTAATTAATTTCATCTGTTGATTTTCAAAATAGGAACATACTTAATTTTGTATGAAACTGCTCATGATAACGTTTTGGTAGGGTCCTCTATTCTAATATTGGTAGTTACATTCTTACTCTAGAACCACGTATATTACACGGGTTTTCATGTATCTTATTTCCTGAGGAATATTTATAGGCAGCATTACAATTTGGCATAGGAGCTGAATATGACGCCATCCGGTGCGAACCCCTTTATTTCACCTCCATCTTTCCCGCCCATATTTACGCTAAGCTGCTCTATGGTAGCACATATACAGGCTCCTGAAATGTAGTATACAGCCTAATATACCCAGCCAAAATCGAATCATATATCTAATCCTATATACTACTAGGTATATTGAATCATCTACTCCTTCTTAGTACAAATAACAATAACTGTTACTAAAGTATAGTAGTATTACCTACAACATTCACTTTCAACCTTGAGATTCCAGGAATGTTGAATAATATTACCTATATCGACACTGTTTACGTCTAGATCTTAGCATATTTTTATACGGCCAGTGGCAGTGGGTGGGGCACATCGCTCGTAGAACCGACGGCCACTGGGGCAGAAAGGTTCTCGAGTGGCAACCACGAACGGGAAGACTCAGCGTCGGCAGGCCCCCTACAAGATGGACCGACGATCTTGTGAGGGTCGCGGGAAACCGCTGGATGCGGGTAGCGCAAGACCGGCCATCGTGGAGATCCTTGGGGGAGGCCTTTGTCCAGTAGCGGACGTCTTTCGGCTGACATGATTATGAAGATACGGCCGCTGAGGGAATGCATTTACGACACCTATAATCTCAGAAACAGCAAATTCTGTATCAAAAGTATCTTAAATAAACTATACCTTAGAAAATACGGAATGTTTCCATGAAAGACCCATCTATAAGCCCCAATTGCACCAACATCGCAGGCTTAGCTCTAATCCGCGGGTTAAATATGGCTATGTGACAGAATTTGTAGGTAACATTAATTTGTAATAGACCTATTGAGACAAGTTGGATGATGAAAACGAAGGTTTTCGCGAAACGCAACTCAGTAGGTAAAAATCTAGTTAATATACAAAATATACTGTGTAAAGTCTTTTGTTTTGCCATTATCAGAGCGTAGCATGTGATGATGTGGCCCGAAGGTGGTATAACGAAAATCTAGGAAGCTGGTTTATAAAGGCAATGGCAGTGGTAAGGTACTTTGTAGTACCCGCCTGGTTCACTACCACCCACAAGTTGAAAATCTGCCACCAAGCACCTTCTGGTGTATTCCGATAGCTGCACTTGAGAGCCAGTTCCTTTCTAGACTTTGTGTGGTTACCACCATCGGCCACATCATCACTGACCACGGTGAGATTATGGTCAAACACATGCGTATACATGGTAAAAAAACGCTACGAAGTGCTCGATAACAGGTCTTGAGCAACTACAGAGCACTAGTTCGCGATAGTTTAAAAAGTATGAACTACAGAGCACCGTACTAAAAAGTTCCTTACGATATTTGGGGTAAAAGTTCATTTTAGGACTTTAAAACTTACGACCTTCGTCACAGATACAATGAAAACTAAATTCAATAGTTGACAAAACCAATGTTAAAGAATGCGACAGACACGTACAGCCGTGCATTAGTGTGTAAGGTCATTTACTTTCAAACTGCGAGGCCGGCCACCCTTTCATCGAGTTGAATAACATTGCAGGTAGATTTATCTATAGTAATATTATGTTCTTATGTATGTCTGTTCTTTTGTTTTCACCGTCATATGTAAATGTAGTTTAGGGCCTTGGGCGTTTGTTTAAGGCTTTAGGATGTAATGTAAACATTAGATATAATTTTTTTCAGTTCACTGAGCCATCAGGATAGGGATCCTGAGTTCCTATGTGCTCTTATGGGAAAATAGAAGCTATGCGAAAATCAAAGGTACCTACTGTCTAGTTTTCTGAGTAAAATAAAAACCGGACAAGTGCGTCTGACGCACGTAATTTCCTGTTACCTACTCTAAATATCATACCACACCATAACTTCACATTTCTTATGATATTAAAAAAAAAATGAAACAAGCTAACATGTAGGAGATGTCGTGCATCTGTAGGAGATGTCGTGATCTGCACGAGTTTGTTAATAGCCTAATAAACGTTACGTACGTAGCGAAAGTAATGATTTCTAATCATAAAGGTAAAATAAACATGCAACCGAACTTCTGAATCCCTATAAAATATGTATCTATCATCAAAATTATATTACAAATTACCTTTTTCACGTGTGACATGATTAATTTAAAATCTTATAAATTAGCAGGTGATGCAGCAGGCACAAATAAGTATTAATGGTAATATGTAACGTCATGACTAGTCATGAGGAAGAACCTTCTATAAATCAAGCATTCGTACATTATTATTATTATTTGGGTTTTGTGGCTGTTTCAAGTCTTTACAGAGCTTGTATCACTGCGACCTGACTAGATCTATTGTGATCGTCACATAAATTAAATTTCACCGCCAAGACCTACAGCTATAATAAACCGTACTATATTCTACGCGATGATAAATTTTACTTCATCTGGGTGCAACTGGTGCTTCCCCTGGAGACTATTACGTTTAGGCATAAGTGGATGGCACTCACACAAAAGGTGAAGTGGTGTTTCATCCACCTGACAGCAGAATCTACACGCCTTTGTGTCACGGACGCCAATGGTGACCAGATGCTTGTTCAATCCACAGTGTCCCGTTAGGGCCCTCACAAGTATGCGTAAGTTTGTTTTACTTAGGGATAGTGCCTCTAAGGTAGACCTTTTACTATAGGCATTTATAAGTGCCTTAGAGTGGTTCATTCCAGGAACTTTGTTCCAGAAATCAATCGATGAGTTTACATACAGGTTCCTCATAGTTAGTTTTGCGAGGCTTTTAGGAACCCCACAAATTTGCTCTGGTCCATAGGGGGTCCCCTTAGCTCCAGCTTTTGCTAGTGAGTCAGCTTTTTCATTTCCGACGATTCCTGTGTGACCAGGAACCCACCGCAATACGACCCTGTTCTTTTCGCCCAGGTGATTGAGTAGGTCCATGCAGTTTTTAACCAACTTTAAGTTAATTGTATCGGAGGCCAGTGCTAAGAGAACTGCCTGACTATCCGAAACAACACTAACTGGTTGATGATTTTTATTGTATTGGAATATTTTTGTGAAGGCATACACAGATTAATGAATGCATATTTAAATGCCCTTCCAGCCTACCCACCTACCAAAATGACCTGACGATGAAAATCAAGGGGGAGAGTTTTCTATGCTTATGTTGCCAGGCATTACCGGTGTTCTGGCAGTTGAACATAAGAGCCAGTTGTATTCAAAGCACTGTAACCGTCCAGCAACATATAGTCCATTCCCCTGGTATAGCTAATGTGTATAGGTACAGGTGGACCTCCTGCTAGCTTGTCAGTTTTCTGACCTAAAAGAAAACCGTGAACCTAGTAAAGCCAATGGATGAAGTATTGAACTAGCCCAAAATAATCAGTCTTGTTGAGGTAGAAAACATTTTTTAAACATCTATTTACAATTACCTGCAAGGTGTTATCGCAATACCAATTCCTTATCTAAATCTGTTGCAATTTGGTAATAAAATTGGTGATAAAAACATAGGTACCACTTGTAGTGGATTTTATTTATTAATTTACGCAACATTTCTCTAGTCTACCACACCACAGGTCTGCGTAACATAGACAAAATATTTTTGTTTAAAAAAAACACGAAATACATGAAGTACTTGCACGACGCAGGGCCAGGAAACACATAGAGCCTGCTGGACGAAAATTATACGTAGTATCTCTTTTTAGTTTGTGGAAAATAGAAGAAAATACCTTATTGACGGAAAAAATTCAACTGATTAGGGGATAAGAGGATCGTGGATGAAACCGCGGGTTGGAATGCTAGTTAATTATAAATGTTATATATGAGTATAATGGCATTGGTTTTGTTAAGTTTACACTTGTAAACCGCAGTTTAAAAACTAACAATAAATAAATCAAAGAATTACACTCGTATCTATGATAAATATTGAAATCTAACGAGCGATTTAGATAATATGATTGGTATTGATTTCTCAAGTACAATAATTATTGTATTATTATCAAAGTGCTGATTAAACGCAACATTCAAGTGTTTTACAATTCTTTGTTCTAGAAAATCAGCCCTTATTAAATTAACCTATTTATTAAATACTTCAATGATAATCTCAATGTTATTACAGATTAAAAATAAATAAATAAAATATGAAATCCAAAGCAACGTTTCCAAATTTGATATATAGATGGCGTTAATAATAGCATTTATTTATGAAAGGGAAGAACAATAGGGCCGTTTCAAGCTTATGGGACGCTTCTCTATCAAAATTGTTTTTTTCCTAATGAATACGGCAAAGACAGGAATATGTAAATATGTGTTAAATCATTGGATTAGAGTAAAGAATCGGAATATATCTATAAAAGTCCTTTGCGTATTCATAAATTTTAAACAATAACATAAATGACAACAGCTGTTTAAAAATACACGTATGATTATATTAATATGAAAAATATTCTCAACACAGTTATAGTATGACACAACTTAGATGAAGCATCGGCAAAATTCGTAAAATCGATCGTTCCCGAAAAGAATGCGCCTACTCATGTGTTAAAAAATGATCGGCGAAATGTTCTTGTTGAACGTTGAATGGCGCGATAGTGAATGATTTTTATTAGTTGTGTAAATCGGAATACCTCTTATAGAACTAACCTAGCTGCAAACCAGTTTTTAGTTGATTCAAAATATGTCCTGGTCAATATGTCCATTGGACTCTGTCGATTGCCACTCTTGTCCAGAGGACCCAAGGTTTGGCTAATTTAATCCCCATCTCCTTTGTTGGCGTCCTCTCAATCGCCGCCTCTGGAGTACCAATGCGTCACCCGTTTGCTCCATTTTTCAAGGTTACACCCAGTAACGGCGGTAGGGTAGGGCGCGGTAGGGCGATCGCCCAGGGCGCCAGATGTAAAGGGGCGCCAGGCCCACCTTTATTTCCGGTCGCTCATGAGCGAGTCCTGCTATCTCGAGCTTAAATAAATAAATAAATTCTCAAGTCTAAAGATAAAATGGCTATAATGGCGGGAGAAGGGGGGGGGGGGGGTTATCACATATCGCCCAGGGTGCTGGTAGAGCTAAAACCGGCACTGGTTACACCTCAGTAGGTTTCCTGTCCATCTCCATATTAATTGGTCGACCCGTGTGAGTACTTCGGTTACTTTGGTTCTTCGTTACAAATTTTCACTACTGGCATTTAGGAAATGATAAAAATATTTACAATTTACGTAGAAATAAGTCCCTGATTATTGACTGACGTTTCAAGATTTCAAGTAAATCCAGTAAAACCTAGGTAGGTTTTAAATATATGGCACTATGCTATACGAAGGCAGCAGTGGCGAAGGGTCCATACAAGCCGATTCCCATCGGCTTACCTTTTAGGAATCCCAGTCCCACATTTTCATCATTTCAAAGCAACTTTTATCACGCTTAAAATACACTGTAATTATAAAATTACAGGTGTTTTTTGAACGGCTTACCCTCGCCATAATTTCACCCCTCGCCACTGGAAGGTAGTTCACAATTTCTTTGGGGATGCTTCAACTGAACCCGCGAACCGCGCTTTTTTGGTAAATGCAGCTCAGTAGGTCGTAATTTTGTCAACTTCGTTGATTCGCGACAAGAATGGTAGTGTATTTACTGATTACAATAGAAATCATCAACATATGTCATAGAGTTATATTTGTGGGAAAAGTCACATTTTCATAAAATAGTCGTATCGTATATACCTTGCAGAAATATGTTGACGACTTTAATTTCAGTTTTTTAATTTCTGTAAATTACTGGGTGAATAGGGTTTAAGCAAAAAATATAAGCATTTTTTTCTATCGCTTTTACTAAATTTGAAAAAACCGTATAAAAAAACTGAAATTAAAGTCGTCAACATATTTCTGCAAGGGTTATACTGAATACTGATATTCAGTGGGAGAGTAAATAATTATTTATTCGTAGGCGAGTGGTGAATAATAATTCTATATTTAAATGAAACTAATTACAATTTTATCGTACTTTTATCAGTGAATAATGTGCGTATGGCTTGCAACGGAAAACGATATGACATTTGATAGTGCTGAAACCTGTTATTTATGTATGCTATTCTATTTACGAACCTACTTAGTAATTAGGAAATTAGTATGTTTCGAATCCAAACTAAAAAGTAAACACAGGACGAAATCTTCGAATTATGTCGCTCTTTTAGGTAGGCAATTGGTGTCGATTCTGTTGTTTACGAACTAAATAAATTTAATCTCACTATATTTCTTTCTAATAGTAAATATAAGAAAGGGATGCAAGATATTTTAGTCCTGTCAGTTTAATCCGATCACACATTTCAACGTGAATTTAAGCGCGATCTATAATGGTCACGACTATTTACCTGTACATTACGACGGCATGGATTAAACTGACAGCATTAAAAATGTTCTAACTTTTTTCAATAAGGTTGAAATTAAAGACAGGTGACTTGTCTAATATTAGTTAAGTTCGTAAACAACAAAATCGACACCAATATATTATTTGTATATTAGGATAATCCTAGTAATATTATAAATGCGAAAGTTTGAGAGTATGGTTGAATGTTTGTTACTCTTTCACGTAAAAATTACTGAACGGATTCGCATGGAACTTGGCACATTCCTAGATAGATCTTACCCTGAAATAACATATAAGCTATTACTTTATATCGGGAAAACACAAGATACCGCGGGGCTGAAGCTAGTTATTAGAATAAAGAATAAATATTAGATTAGAAAATAAGTATTTTTTTACTATGTATACCTAGACCTATGTTTGCCTGTGGCCGATGGTGGTGCACACACAAAGCCTAGAAGAGAACTGGCTCTCAAGTGCAGCTGTCGGACACCGGAAGATGCTTGGCGACAGATTTTCAACTTGTGTGTATTAAAGTACTGTACCACCGTGCTATGGTTTCCTCACAATGTTTTCCTCCTCCGAAAGCTCATACTCATACCCGGGACCTTCGTCTCGGCATTCGACGTCACTACTGAGCTATCATCGCTCGAAACAAATTACACGAGTTTTTATGTTTTACAAAACATTTTCTTCAATTTCGGCCTCTAGAACATCATGGGAGCCATTTAGTTTATGTATTCCTAGTATTGATAGAATCTATTTAAATACGATATTTTATCTCATACTTTTTTTTTGCGATTGAGTAATTACCGGTTTTATCGGTAGATACCGATACGTTACGATGTCATTCAGTCAAGGTTAATGTGACGAAGTTATGTTAATTATCTCATTATTATACATATTTTTATAATGAATTTTATAAATACCTGCCTCCTTAAGTCATCGGTATAATATATTTTAATCGGTATACATTTTTTTTTAAATACAAACGAGCATACGTGTGTATTGGTGGTAAGTCCCATAGCCATGGGGGGCCGTAATTACTTTTTTTTAAAAAGGAGAGGTGTATTTTTTTTATTTGTTGACCTTGCTTCTTTGTTTATGGACTTCAAAACAGTGTCAAGAATAAATACAGTATTTATTAGTTTCATGGATTAGAGTTCCTACATCGTTATTTATGAAAGCGCTCATATTATTTTTTGGAAAAAAAAAATATGTATACCTAGTTCTCATAAGCCAATCCTTAATAGCTTTTAGCAGACAACCGACTAAATGAACTCGATAAAAACGAACACAAATACACGCAAATGTCCATCATAAAAATCCGTCCTATTACCCTTTGAAAATCGATATGAAAGGCTATCAAAGAAAAGCCTCGATCTACAGGGCAGGAAAGAAATAGCTGCCTAAGTTTTAAGACTAAAAACTAATTAAAAACAACGTTAAAGAAAAAAACAGTCTAGGATTGCTTTCCCATAGACAATAAAGTCCTGTAACCCTACATCCTTATCGATTCTTTTAAACTGACTTCAAAAAGGAGGAGGTTATCACTTCATCGGAATCTTATATATTTTAGACGATAAACTTTATTTTACTGGCCTGACACCTATAGTCGTAAAAAATTATCTGCTGGCGTCAAAGTTTGATAACTTCATATCAATCAGGGTCTCCCCCTAACTTAACTTATCTATAAAATCACTTCCTTAGAAGAATAACATTGCAGTAAGAATATTACATTTTAAAAACATTAAATAACATTCTATGGTTTTTGTTGACCATAATAATATTATCAATGTGTAGTAAGAGGTGATGATGTAACCGAACGTGGTGGTAGACTCATGTCACTAGTCTTCTGCCCTTCTGATAAAAAACCTTTGAAGAAAATGTATTCACTCTCAATTTTATTCCGCAAACTAAAGAATAAAATAACTAATTTTAGTCTCAAACTAGTTTTTTTATTAAAAAAAAAAAACACTTTCCCGCTCTTTTAAATGTCAGTGGTAATATGGCGCGTCTGCTTCAAATGTCAAGGTCAATTGACAGTCACTTTATACTGGAAGTCGCGAGCGCGAATAATGTCGCGACAAAAACATTAAATTACAAGATATATCCTTGGAATATATTAAATAACAGTTAAATAAGTATATGCGACATCCTTGTTTATAGCACAAAACCTATGAATACTTTCATGTATATGAATATGGAATGGGGATAATAGAGCATAGAAAGCAAATAAACAACGGATTGAATCGTTATCCTTGAGCAGGGTGAAGGAAAACATCGTGAGGAAGCCATAGCAGGGTGTAGGTAGAGTAGGTAGGTAGGTACCTATTTTGAAGTATAAAACTGATAAAACCAAGTTGAAAAGCTGTTGCCAACCACCAACGAGTCAGTTCCTCCAAAGTTTTTATGTATTTCGAAGTTTTTAACAAAAAAAACAATAATTTCAACTCAAATCAAATGCAAGAGCACATCGGTAATTTCATTGTGAGTTCTTTATTTTATGGTTTCTAGCACTTTATAGGAAAATATACGTCTCGCCGAGACGTAGTTTTGCAAATCTTGGGTAAGGTGTTGTATTGTTCTATTTGCATGTAACTACCTAATACATGGCTTTTTTTAAAGAACTCAGGAATATAAACATCTTTTGTGGAACAGGCAGGACCAACTATGGTTGGATTAGTTGGTCAGAAAGCGCGCAATTTTTTTTCTTTTTTTCATAGTTGATCCAAGTCAAAGCGACCCTAGGAATGTATGGAGGTCAACGTTATATTATAAGGTACCGTCGTTTCAGAACTTCAGAGCCTTCAGAAGCAGCATTTTTTTTTTTATTTTGTCAATTTATTTATTGACCTTTTTTTTAATATTTATGCGAAACTACAGCACAATGACACCATAGTACATTTTGTTACTGTAAAAAAATAACCCAGTAGGTAGGTTAGTTATAGTGGTACAAAAAAATTGCCCAGTTGATGTCTACAATTTACGCCAAAATCGTAACAGGTGAAAACTCGTTTTACGACATTATAGTAGAATGGGGTAACAGACCGTATATTAGCATAGATTACATAAACTTACTGTCTACAAACCAAAACTAGCGGAACTTGAAATTCTATTATACTAATTACAGAATTAAATGATTTGCTTCAATACAATTTACACTCTACCTTATCAGTATTTACAATGTAGGCATTCTATGTTCATGATTTTAATTTTAGTATCTGTTTGTACCAAGAACTGTGTTTCTACCTACCTATCTTCTATGTGATAGTAGGTACCTACTTGAGGTGGATGGTTCGCAGTTTGAATTTTTAACGAATATTTCTTGAATATTCGTCGCTGCTGTGATAGTACCTCCACACTTGGCCAGTATTTGCCAATTTTCAGAAATTAATCACCATGTAGACTGTAGACCTTATACCGTCTACACTAGGTGTTTTTTTTTTAAGACTTGAAGGTGTCTGTCTTGCTGGTGTCGGACAAATCGGCGAGCGCAGATCGCTCTCAACCGGATAAAACATTTTTGGTAAACCTGAGGGCACTCTCTGTGGAGTATGGTATGGTAGTAGAGTCTTTTGACATTCATAAGTGCCTTCCTCCTTCGGTTGGAGCGTAGTAACATTTTCATGAAATAGTCGTATATGTCAGTAATATACCTTGGAGGAATATGTTGATGATTTCCTTTGTTATTAATCAGTAAATATACTACCATTCTTGCCGCAAATAACATGTTGATAACTTACGACCTATAACTGAGCTGCAATTAGCAAAAAACGTAATAAAATTTGAATTTCGCGCTCCAACCGAACGTTCCCCCTTAATAGGGCCTAAACTGAATAAATGAGTGTTGATTGATTGAGTACGGACCTCGGCTCAGGTCGTTACCGGGGCGAGGGGGAGTACTTAGTACGAGTTACGACTAATTGGGGGCGGTCGGATTACTAGAGGCAGCTCGGGCCGCTTGAACGGGACGAGACTGGGCGGGACGACGCGAAGTCGGTTTTGTTGAGTGTTTAGCACAAGGTGTTTAGTACCATAACTCCCCAGCGGTTTTCTCGGGACGAAGTAGAGAGGCGCCTACATAAAGTCACTCGAAGACATAAAATATATTTAGTCCTAAGTGTTGCAAGCTGCCTAACGGGGCAAATAACTCGCTATGCGTTTAGAATAAGTAATGGCGGCCTTCATCACTTGACACATGGAAAGTGCACTGAACTTGCGAGTCAAGTGTTCATTTTATAGATATTTATATCTTTATTTTCTAGTAGCTGTTTCCCGCGTGGGATAAAAAGTAGCCTATAGCGCTCGGGGATAATGTAGCTTACTAATAGTGAAATAATTTTTAGAATCGGATCAGTAACTCCGGAGATTACCTCCTACATCCGACAACATACAAACATTACCTTTTTCTAATATTAGTGTAGACAAAATCATTCACATTGTACTTTTTTAAGTACTTATAGGCAGTGCCGGTTTTAGCTCTACCAGCACCCTGAGCGAGATGTGATAACCCCCCCCCTTTCTCCCGCCAAAAAAGGGATTTTAAGCCATTATAGCCATATAATGACAGTGTCGTCACAGTACATATATGAAAACTTAATTTATGTTCGAAAAAACATTCATAACTTTCCCAAAAATAGCGACACTCATAGTTTAAACACTAGAAATAAGGATAAACTTGCTATACCTGTAACTCGTTTGAGCAAAGTTAGGGATTCTTTTAAGGGGCAATGTATACGCTTCTTTAACAAAGTACCCAAAGAAATTCAAGAATTGTCCGCGTTAAAATTTAAAAAGCTAATCAATGATAAGTTGTACAAAAAAGGGTACTATAAAGTTTCTGATTTTATAGAGGACAAGAACGCATTTCAATGAGTTGTTCGCTTCACATGCTATTTATTGTTATTATAATTTTTGTTATTATTATTGTCATATTGTTAATTTTAATATTTTATTTTATTTTCTATAGTTTATTTTTATATACATATTTTTTATTTTTACAAATTTGACGATTAAAAATACTTGCAATGAGTTCATTTAATAAAGACACTTTTGAATTTGAATTTTGAATTTGAATTTATCTTTAGACTTGAGAATTTATTTATTTATTTAGACTCGAGATAGCAGAACTCGCTCATGAGCGACCGGAAATAATCGCGGCGATCGCCCTACCGCGCCCTACCCTAACGCCGGTACTGCTTATAGGATTAATAGGAAGTAGGATATAAAAAAAATATAAATAGTAGGATAGTATTGTAGGAAGTCGGATAGGAATAGTTGGATACTACCGCGCGGGCGGAAACTAGAAATAACATAAATTCCGTATTATTCCGGTGTTCCGAATTAATATTCAGATGAAATTTTACGCAATAGATGGTATAGGTACATACTGAAATAAAATTTTAGGTTACCTACTATTCGTCTAGTTTCGGAAACAAAATTTATCATTTCCTAGTTTTTTTTTACTAAAAAGTCGGAAAACGGACAAGCATCCGGCCTAACTGGTGGAGCCAAAGACGCCTGCAACTTCACTCGCGCGTTACCGTCCCTACAAAAATCTCTTCCCAGCCATCGTGATGAAATCCATGCTGAATTCCTTCAAGAAATTCACTGCAGCGAGCTCATTCCACATTTCCTTTGTTCAATAAGACTTTAGGTATTTAAAGGCTTAGGCAAGTCATAGACATAACGTAATGTAGAAGTTAGTAAGTCTAGTACATTCTAATTTTATGCGACCTTTGCCTAAAATCCTTTCACTATTTTACTATCGCCTTCATATTTTTTTTATTTCGACATGTTTTTGACATCTAATATAGGTTGTCCATTGATAACTGTTTTACCTCTGGCTGTGCACAACACAATTTTCTTACAGAACTCTGAATGCTTGTTTTAAGAATTATCGGAAATTAATATCAGCAATACAATGCAAACAAAAATAAGACGCTTCAAAACTCGATCAAAGTAATTTAAAGCAAGTGATGTTAATAAAATGGGCAGAATAATAGTAAATCTCAGAGGTAAAATAACCAAAAGTACCTACCTACTCACTCTATATATAGCCAATTCATAGCTTTGGCATTTTTGCACACTGCAAAATACACCACTGTGCAAAGAATGACATTTGATGTAGCATGGAACTCAATTAAGTGCTTTATATAATTTACGTGTAGGTACATTATCATTTTAGTTTTTTTTTATATTCAGCGGGGCTAGCATAAGGAAATTATGATAATCAATTAGCTATCATTTTCAGGGTTGCATAATACCTGTTTAGACACCACGAAGCTGGCATTTTAGCCGTGGACGTTTGATAAATTTAACATAGAATTCTAGTTTAATGGGATCAAAATTCAATGAACTTAGACTTACCATACCTATCTTACGACGCGGTAGCTCCGACGAATCTGAATTCTTTATTACCCTAAAGCAACATCGTATATTTTGGGAGTAGCAATATAATTTTAAAACAATCCGTCAATTACTTAAAAAAAAAAATAGATCGTGTCGCATGTCGTAGACAAAATTGCAAATTTAGGGAATTTCGTAAAATACCTACCTAGGTGACCCATAAAGAATGTGATGGATCCATAGACGATACCCGCCCTACTTTACACAGTAAACCATACTTACACCGCGGAACGGAGAGTGCATATTGCAAATATTGCGATGGAGCAACTCACGCGCACTTTTCGTAATATCACCGCAGTGTTAAGAAACAAGTTTGTCTTGTTTTGTAATATCAAAGTCATGTTTTTGTTGGATTTATTTGATACTTTTGATGGGTGAACTCAAAATGGTTTGCGGTTAAGGTTGATTGAGAAATTGTAAAAATATGCTTGGATAACCCTATGTGGATGGAACCTTAATTACAACCTGGTTCATTCTTTCTTTAGTTATGTAAGAAAGTATTAAAATGTTTTAGGCCCACCTCACTTTTTGTAGGACCGATAATCGGTTTTTATTACTTACTAGCTTTTACTTTATTACTACTTTTTTCGGCTTTTCTGTACTATAATATGCATGTATTATACATATATAATATCCTCTTGAATCACTCTATCTATTGCTGAAAACTGCATTAAAATCCGTTGAGTAGTTTAAGAGATCTAAGCGAACAGACAGCGGAAGCGACTTCATTTTATACTATGTAAAGATTATTTCTGACCGACATTTTTGGTAGGACGTGTGCGTTGCACTATTGCAATCATTACGGTTTATTTTATCGTACAATTACGATTATCTGACCTGGGCGGTCCCTTATTGCTTTGAAAGGCTGAAGTTACCACCAGAACGAAAACCAGTCTTCAACTAATCAAGGTTTAATCTCTAATGTATTGTTTGGTTTTTTTTTCAAATTGTTCTAACTGATTTCACAAATATCGATTCAATGGACAGTACTAGAACCAACTGTCATAACAATAGGTGTAAATAAAAAAGAAAATTAATAGAATTCTTATATTATTGTATAAGGAACGTAAATATAAAATCTCAATTTATTATGACTAAAATTTAAGTACATAACTAATTATAAGCCAAAGTAAATGTGATTTCAAGATACACAAACCAGGTGTAACTGATTCGCCATTCAATAGGGTAATGTCGAGAAAAACTTTCATTTATGTCAAATTAGCACTTTTTAAAAGAACACCAAAAGCACCAAAATACCAATTGTAGGTAGGTAAATACATAATTTGACAATAACAAAATGAAAATTTATTTCTTTGAAAATATTTTGATAATTATCTGAGCGCGATTAGACCTATTATTCCAATCACCATGAATCGGTAGACTATGTAAAGAATTAATAAAAAAAATACACAACATATTCAAAGAGATTTTAAAAATTCTGTCCTGAGGTTACCACCAAGACAGGATCTGATAATTGGGATCCCAGGAAAATCGCAAAAATTAAACATTTAAAAAAAAATGTGTCAGATTAGACATAGTTTATATATTTCTCATTTTTTTGTCGTTTTGAAAGCGGTTCTCTTTTTTTTATTTTCGATGTGGTCGTGTAGTCTATTTCCAATGTCTTTCTGATAAAAATCTCTCTATTTAAAAATCACGTCCAATCAAGATAACTTTGCTTCAAAAACACTTTAAAGAACAGTATTATATTAGATCCAATCAGATCCACTTTGGCCTCGCCGCTTTTACGTAAAGGTTGCAAATTCATTGTGAAAATACAGATTTTTATAGCTGTTATACTGTTAAGGTTCTGTTAGCATATCTGGTAGATATCTTAAAAGCCATATTCACGCAGGCTGTTATTTTTTTAGATAGTAAGATATATTAGATCGACAATCAGGCTCTAGAAATTATAATTTTTTTTTTGTAGTATTTTGTTTGTTATTATAATTACAGATCAAAACTAAGATTTTTAAATGTAATAATTAATTGAAATTTTCAAATCAATCTTAAATAGATGCCAATAAGTTTTTATAAATCCTGTTTTCACAATAACCCTGCGACATTTATACTTCAACTTAGACATTTAAATTTGACATTTATATAAATAGATACAAAGGTCAAATTAGTTAGGCAACAAATATAATGTCAATGCTGGAATGTGACGAACTTTGGTGGTTAGTTGTCTTTTTAAAAATGTATAGACTTTTTTTTCCTAAGCGATATTGTGGGCTGTGGGCGAAGGTCGTAAGCACACAAAGCCTAGACTAGGCTTTCTGCCGTGCTTAGTGGGTCTTTGATAACTATTTTAAACCGACTTAAAAAAGGAGGTTCTCAATTCGACTGCTTTTTTGTATGTTTGTTACGCGATTACTCCGCCATATGTGAACCGTTTTTTTTTTCGTTTATTATTTTACAGAAGGTAATAGGTTTAAAAATGGCAGTTTATATTAATGTTATATACACCAATTTTCGACACATAAAACTTAATAATAATACTAACAATGTAATTATATTACAAATTATTATTGCCATTTTCGAATATTTATTGCATAAAATAATTTTGATTGCAAGACTGTATAAATTGTAAATTACTTAAGCTACAAAACACTAAATTAAAAAGCTGGAAGAACGTTTCTCAATCAAAGAAATATAGACATTAAAAACGCTACAATAAAATTTAAAGTGAATTAAAAACACGCAAGGATCAACAAATTCTTCCATTTTGAAGACCGCTTATTTTCAACATTATTTCCATAATGATAATGTTAATATTTCTTTGTCTGTGAAAACGGTACGCTGCGCGATTTATATGCCGGCCCGGCAAGATATATAATTATTTTTTAAACTAAACTTATTTTGAAAGTATTATATTATTTACATGTTTATAAGTAATTCATGATTATTTTTCATTCATATACTATTAATATTCTTCTGATATCCAACAAATTATGAGATCAATAAAATGTGGCTCAATTACTCTTAGTTTAAGCCTGTATTTGGTTACCCATCATACACAGTGGATAAAAAAAAATCAGACCTCATTATTGACATAAATCAATGCAAAATATGGTAGCTTTTTTTTATTTTGTTAACTGTAAAATTAGATTATTTTTTAAGGTCAACAGGTTATTAAGAATTTTCTATCTTACAAGACATTATAGGCATCGAAATAAATACAACAACTAAGCTAGAGTAATTGAGTCTTATTGTTGTTGTTTTTTTTAAAAAGGCAAAGGTACAGAGCCATACAGCCATGTCTTATTTGATCATCTTCAGTTAGGTTTTAATACAATGGTAGCCGTTCTACTAAAACTTTTCAAGAACTTCTTGAGACAACTTGAAAAGCCACTATACACGTAATCATTTCAGTTGACTTCACTGGTGCACTTGTATTGATCTTTATTGGACAAAATACCACCAATAATATTCAATAAATCTCAAAAAATACACTATTTTGTGAAAATAAAATGAAAACGCAACGTCATTTCGCAAGTTCCCGCCAAAAAGTCTAATTGAGCCTTATGTTTTGCCAGAATTGGGATTTTTATTTTTTCAAGTTGAAAATTTGTTTTACATTTCCTTTGTATTTATATAACTGTTAATTTAATAAATCAATTTTTATAAAATATACTCAGTATTAAATTTCATTGCAATACACAATATTTCATAGATAAATGTTATTTTAGAATTTAATTCAAATAAATAATAATCAACTGTTTATGAAACGTGATTTAGTAAAAATATGTAAAAATTGTAGATTTTTATACTATACATTTAATTGTATCATATATTCAATATATAAATAATAATTTAACCGTTTTGCCATAATAACAATTCAAAAGGAATGTTTTATACGACAGTAAAATATGAACATTCTTTAAATACAAGAAAAAAATATGTTAAGGTTTGACCGAAAGTGCCTACTGCATTTAGGAACTTGTAATTTAGCATATCTATTCCTGAAACATTTTTTTTTAATACTCAATGATTACCGTTGATACCATTCGTAGCAGACTCATGTATACTCTTCAAATGGAATGGACTGATTGTGAACACTTCATTCGCAACCAAATCAGTCAGGTTTTCACCACCGTATGTCAGTAACGGTGATATTTCAACGTCAATACTATCATCAATAATACCACCAGCCTCTCTGATATATTTTCTGTGTAACCGTAACAAATCCTCCCTGGCAGTTGACGGACAGTCTTTTTTGACAGCATCGCCATTTTTAAGGGCAGAAAATTCAACATCTCTCGCCACTTCTAAGCATATGAAATTCTCAGCAAACTCAAACACGTCGAAAATAAACTTCTCCATTTTGATGCCATTTGGCTCTGATGGTTTTTGACGGATACCATTACTGTCTACATAGGGAATCTTCTTTTTGGCAACATGAAGCTTAAGTTTTGATTCATAATCGCAAATTTTTGAAAGGAATTCTGACGAGAAATAGTGGTTACAGATGTTGCCAGCAGAAAAAGTGAGTCTTCCATCAGGGTTTCTCTTTTCAGCAGCTTCGTCCGTCAATTCAGAGTACTCCACGACTTTGTAATGACCGTTCACTCTACACACAACTCCGACAGCTTCACTTGGTGCAGATTTTTGGACAACTTTTGCAGCACAATCAGCATTTTTACTCTTGCAGTAGCCAATAAATACCGGGTCAGCAACTTTAATGAGGATATTATCAACCGAATGTGCGTGCAAATGTTCAATACCTCTTCTAGATATATCTCGGAGTATTCCCTGAGTCTTCAAAGCTCTGTACAACCCTCCGTTACCATCAGGGGCTGACGACAGATGGTATTTTTCATCCAGAAACACTTTTCCTTTGAAATCAAAACAAGGTAATGTTCCTTGCTCAAAGAACACTATATCATCTTCATTAAGGCCAAAGTAAGAGTGGTTTTTGAAGAAGTCTTTCGTTGGTCCCATGGTATGTTCTGAAGTCATGATATACCATGTGATTGCACCATGATGACCATATTTTTCAGCTGCCATCTGCTGGACCCGGACAATTCTCTCCGCTTGGATTTGGAATAAGGTTTTTTTGGATGGTAGACCAACATTGTACATACCTTTAGGGTAACCGAAGCCAAGCCTCGTAGCCTGTCCTCCTGCCAGTAGCAAAACACCTACTTTTCCATCAGAAATTTCTTTAAATCCAATATTCTCGTACTCCTCAATTTTCTCATTGGATAATCCAGGTACAGACTCATAATGAGCGTCAGGAATGGGTTTCAAATCGTCGTCGAGTTTTTCCGCTATGATTTTAGAAGTTTCGTTCGCGCGACGGAAAATTTCATTCACTTCGTCGAAATCGAGTTTTCCGATTTCTCCCGCCAATTTTTCCCTCTCATTATCACTCAATTCGTGCCAGTATTTGATAAGGTGTTCTTGACCATGAGCGGTCAAATGCTGCAGTAGTTTCTCGTACATTTTGCGGACACACAACAATATTTTATTTTACACACACGTAAATAAGACCGAACGCTTTGATTAGAAAGTGGATACTGGCTCGTGGTTCGCGCGTAGCGTTAAACATTTTCACTAAACTCCCACCACATAATTGAAAACACGTCGGCTCAAAACTGACATTTTGATTAAGTTTGTGTACAATTTTCTATTTACATTTGTGCCTTTATTATGAAAATGTGTCTAGATATTTTTCAAAATTCGTATACACTACTTTCTTACCACTATTTACATGTTATCTGATCTAGAAAAACCAGCAATGTAATTTTTTTTTTCGTATGTCGTATTATGGTTGCCATGGTACCGGGTGTTGGTGCGTTCTAAAGTTTTTACTCGTTATCATTAGCATATGAATTTACATTCCTTAATGTGCCTCATTTTGTAATGGTATTCCTCGTTACTATCTTAATTTTTAAACTAATATATAAATTAATTTATACAACAATTTCAGATAAGTTCAAATTGTTTTGTTATGGCTTAAATTTAAATATATATTTTACAAATCATTACTACTATCTTTAAAGTTTTTGAACAGTTTTGTTTGTGGTTAAAGACATGTGATTAATCGACTAAACACAATTTTACTTTAGTCATTCTATTTTTTGTTTTATTCACATAAATTCATGTGTTTTGAGTTTTATTCAATAATAGCTTCGGCCCGGCAGTTTCACTCGCATTCTCGGAATAAAAAGTAGGTTATTATTCCAGGGTATAATCTACCTATATTTCAAGTTTCATTCAAAGCTATTCAGTCCTTACAGAACGGAGCTAAGTGGTAATAACTATTATTTATAAATCTGTGGGTAATAAATACACATAAACACCTTTCGTATTTTTTCTTTTAGTATGAGTTTGAGAAGATTATCGTTGTTTTATCGATAAACTTAGTAGAACCAAAGAATAAATAATATACTACGTACTAGTAGAACGGTCACCTTTTTACTAAAATATGACTGTGTGTGACAAGCTTCTTCCTTGACTGATTTTATGAATGTGACCTTATATTTATCATAATAAGCAAGTAGCCCAGTTCAGACCAAACTATATATTACTACTTCCTTATTACATCTTAAAAAACAGGTTTATGATTTTTGTATCACCAACAGTAGTTAGAGTCTGTTCCAAAGAGTACATTTGTGAGGAGTCTGTTCAGAAAGAGACCCATTCACAAACTAATTATTATTATTATAGTATCTCTACTTAGTTTGTGATTACAACTGTAACTATTTCATTAGTTTATGATAGAAAGAAACCAGCTTCTAATTATTGTTGTAATATGAAATCGAACAGAATTTGGCCAAATCGATATCAAATAAATTAATCAAGTTATATTAAATATTCTTGAAATTGGCAGAAGTATCCTAAACACGTTTCTTTTTGTCTATTAAGTACTCCATGCGGCTTTTGTGCTGTCAAAAAATGACAGATGGTGTCGTAGGAGATGCACTATATTTATTGTTGGTTTTTATCGAATTTTTACTCAAAATTATATACAAAGTGTGCGAAAGTGTATTAAACGTGATAAAATCAACCATACAATACGTCATAAATGAAAAAATGACTGAAACATCGAAGAAAAGAAAGAATAACTCAAATGAGCAAAATAACCAAACTGTTGCTCTCCGTGGAAAAATTGATGCGAATTGGCAGAAATTCTTATCAAGTAACCTAATAATGGATAAGAAAGTTGAGAAGGCGGAGCAAAAAGATCAGTTTTCCGGTACATTCCGTCGCGCACGGAAGAAAAAAGCAAAAAGCGATATCCCAAACACAGTTCAGGATATAAAAAAATTGAATTTGGAATCAACTAGTATCATAACCAAGGATAGTGAAAAAAATAAAATTAGTGATGTTAGAAACAATAACAAAAATAAATTAACAAAATTCATAGCCATGGATTGTGAAATGGTAGGCGTTGGATATGATGGAAATGACCACATGCTGGCCCGGGTATCACTTGTGAATAAATTTGGTGATTGTATTTACGATAAGTTCGTAAAAGCGCGGGAAGAGGTCATAGACTATAGAACTGATATTAGTGGAGTTAGGAAAGAGGATTTATTGAATGGTGAAGAGTTTGTAACGGTACAAAAAGAAGTAGCAGATATAATAAAAGGTCGCATTATAGTAGGACATTCTCTTAAAAATGACCTAAGTGTGTTGTTTTTGTCACACCCTAAACGAAATATTAGAGATACTTCAAGATATAAACCATTTAGAAAGGTTTGTATTATTTTTCTTAGCTAAAGAATTGAGACAATAAAAACCGGACAAGTCCGAGTCTGACTTATGCACCAAGGGTTCTGTAATTTCCTATGTTACTTTATATACCATAGATACTCACAACAAGCCCTTTCATTTGATATATCACACAATATAGTTTCTAAATCTTTTATTTGACAGTCCAGTTGGCGCAGTTGGTTAAGACGCCACCTATCGCGCTGCTGGTCGTGGGTTCGATTCCCATCCAGGACAAACATTTGTGTGCATGAACATGTCTGTTTGTCCTGTGTCTGGGTGTAATTATCTAGATAAGTATGTATTTACAAAAAAAAAAGTAGTATATGTAGTATATCAGTTATCTGGTTTCCATAGAACAAGCTCTGCTTAGTTTGGGATCAGATAACCATGTGTGAAGAATGTCCCAGGATATTTATTTATTTATTTTTAATTTTCTAATTTACCCCCAAAAGTGGTCGCCATATTTGAAATTATATGGACGGTAAGTGACAGCATATGAAAAACTGATACCATGGATTCAACTCATGATTCTGGAGCCCCCAAACTTTGAATTTTTCATTGATCTTTTCATGAATTATACTATAAAATTATTATACAAGTCTAAATGTGATTTAAAAATATATAAACAGTAACTACTAATTTAAAAAAAAAAAAAACTTCAATGTAAATCGCTTTGTAACTAGTGCATGCTCAAAAATTACGATATCTGTAACCTATCTGTAACATTTGACATAATTGATTTTTAAAAAATTTTTAAGTGTAACTTTTTCCCAAACTTTTCGTTACGCTGTCCCTTACGGTATATAAACAGAAAAATACTTTGAATATTTTTTAAATTATCATACATATTTATCTAAATATTTTTCTTCTGCAGGTAACGAAAGGCAGCACGCCATCACTCAAGCGCTTAGCAAAAGAAATACTTGGCATAGACATACAACATGGAGAACACAGCTCCGTAGAAGATGCTAGAGCAGCCATGCAATTATACTGTACTGTAGCAAAAAATTGGGAAAACAGCATGTCCGAAAAGAGAGGTTATAATAAGAAAATGGTTGAGTAATAAAATTATACACATTCTAATATTACTTTAATTTAGCTTAAGTTTTTCCACACTACTGATAATCGAATTATAATTGGTCATTAAGCAATTTAAATGGAAATGATTTTTTTTTTTATTACTATTCCAGTCAGATTGGCTAAATACATGCTTATTTCATTAAAATTGGTTTATACTTACATACATACATAATATAGTGGAACCCGGTAATCCAATATGCCTATACTTACACATATTTATATCCTAATTATGAAACCCTCCGAAACAGCTTGACGATTTTATTTTTGTGTATACGGTAGGTCTGAGAAGGTCTCAGCCGGGTAACATTTAGGTAACCACGCCTGAGGGCACCCCCGAGTGGGGTACGAACCTCGGCTCAGGGCGTTGGACTTTGTACGAGTTACGGCTAATTGGGGGCGGTCGGATTACTAATGGCAGCTCGGGCCGCTTGAACGGGACGAGTCTGAGTGGGACGTCGCGGCGGTCCTCGCCGTCGAGGACGGTAGCGTGATCGGTTTTGTGTAGTGTGTTGTGTACTTTTACGGGCTTCGTCAGCTTCGATCTGAGCTATGAGAATAGGTCATAAACTATTTTTTATACCCCTAAGGGTGGCTCACTAGAAATAATTTAAATGGGCAAAACAATGTTTGAAGCTAGTCTATACTAATATTATAAAGAGGAAAGATTTGATTGTTTGCATTGAATGGGCTCCGAAACTACTGAACCGATTTGAAAAATTCTTTCACTAATAGGAAGCTACATTATTCCCGAAGGTTATAGCTACTTTTTATCCCGGGAACGCGAGTGAAACCGCGCGGAACAGCTAGTATATTATAAAATTGGTTTATATAAGTTCATAGTATTCTTGGAAACACTCATTTTTAGTGTTATTATTTGCTAAATTCAACCTTGTAAGTTTTGTAGAACATATTATAGCAACTTACCACTTTGATATATAATTTGTCACATTGTACACTTTTTTAAAAGTTTCCAACTACAAGTCTGTAATCTGACATATTCGATTTATCTGACACTGCCGCGCAAAAAGTTTTGTCGGATAACAGCGGGTCAACTATACTATGGATGGATACACACTCCTTGATTATCACACCACACGAATTTATTAAAAAAAATGTGTTTTTTACCAGGCAACCTTTGGTTTACTACCAGAAATATGCTAAATTAAGGGGGAACGTTCGGTTGGAGCGCGAAATTCAATTTTTTTCACGTTTTTTGCAAATTGCAGCTCAGTTATAGGTCATATGTTATCAAGATGTTATTTGCGAGAAGAATGGTAGTATATTTACTGATTAATAACAAAATAAATCATCAAAAATTTGCAAAAAACGTGAAAAAAATTGAATTTCGCGCTCCAACCGAACGTTTACCCTTAATGGGCAAAAAAAATAACGTTAAGAAATCAAATTGCATCAACCAATACGATCGAATCATTCATTGTTTCTTTTTGAATATTCTAAGATTGCATCTTCCATCGTTAAAAAGTTTATCAACTACCCTACTTAAATTTACTTTAACTAAATTTAATTGTAAAAACAGTAAATATTGAAATGCTGTTTTTTTAAGTATTTGCTAAAAAACAATAATGTTTAGATTATTTATACAGTGTTTTATAATTTTTCGCAAAACCTTATTTTTTTCTCGAGTCGTAATTGGTACATAGTAAAATATGTCCGACTATTTTTATTCTGTATTGTAAGTTTAATTTCATAAATAAAAGGTTTAAAAACATGTTTATTGTTGTTTTTTAATTTCAGTTTATAATTTTAATAATTATTATCAGTTTCTACACAAGCGAAGAATAGTTCGAACAAATAAACGTCATTGGTGCCGATTCTGTTGTTTACGAACTTAACTAATATTAGACAAGTCAACTCTCTTTCAAGTTAACCTTATTGAAAAAAGACAGAACATTTTTAATGCTGTCAGTTTAATCCATGCCGTCGTAATGTACGGGTAAATAGTCATGACCAATAAAGATCGCGCTTAAATTCACGTTGAAATGTGTGATCGGATTAAACTGACAGGACTAAAATATCTGGCATCCCTTTCTTATATTTACTATTAGAAAGAGATATAGTGAGATTAAATTTATTTTTTTTCGTAAACAACAGAATCGGCACCATAACAGACCATAATGCAAACACAAGGACCTAGAATGCTGGACTGTAAACTGTAAAAAAATTAAAACATTTCAAAACGGACTTTTATTTATTATGCAATTTTCATTCATTACAAATGTGTTGTATTTTATAATATATATTTTCCACATTCTTGCTTATATTAAATAACACGAATCTATTTTATAACTAGTGTTTGCCTTTTTGATTTTGGAAAATTCTGACATAATTTCTCCTAAAACACAGGGTGATATAATTCTGGGAAAAAAAATTAACGTCGAAACTATTTACATTGAATCAAAAACGGGTTATATGATTATTTTTTAAGTTAAAATACATTTTTGGCATATAACAAAAAAAACTAGTTACAAAAAAAAAGAAAAACTGTCAAAAATTTCCAATCATTGCTCATGACTAGGTTTACTTGCTTATTTAACTTAATTATACATTTATTCACAGTGTTTTTTTTTCACTATACTTTTAAGATTGTGCGATTATAACATTATTTTTGTGTTTTTAGGACAGATTTCTCAAAACATCTTAAAAAAAAATATTTGCATCTTATAGGTGTATTGCAAAGCGATATAAACCATTAAAGTTTTATATTTCAATCTAAAAATGGCTTCTTTTATCATACCCTCTCACTCGTACTATATACCTGACCTACTCACACACTGGTACTCAATATAAAAAAAAAATTATCGGCCCACTATCTCACCGCTTAATACTTTTAAATTATTACATAATAAAATTAAATGCAGGGCAAAGTTTCAAAGGAAAGTAAGTAGTTAAATATAAATTTCAAAAATAACTTTCCGTGTTGATGATACAATTTAACAAAATGGGCATATTAATTTTAAAATAATGAAGAGACGATCGGACGACACACCTATAAGATACAACGAATAATAAGTTGAATCAATTCGTTGAAAAATAACAAGTACAAAAGTATATTTAATTTTAAATCCTACTTCAATAAAATTCCAAATATATATTTTAAAGTACAGTAGGGTATCGAGCCATTGAACAACCTTCGATAGCATTTAAAAACAATAATAATTAAGAAAATGTATAATAAATATAAAAATAATTATAAAATTCTTTCGAGGTTATTACTAAGAAAGGTTATTCAAGAGTTTCTATAACATACTGTATACAATTTATTTATTTTTTCGACTACGACTTTCATGTCTCCGTAACTACATATTTGGTGTAAGAAAACGAATTCTCAACCATGAAGGTTAAAATTTGAATATAAAATTAAATTCAAATATATTATTTTTGAGGCGGTAAAGAAAAACAGACATACCTACATATTGATTTTTGATACACGCTACCTACAATTCGATGTCGCTGATTAAAAATATTACAGTATTATTTGCACCATTTTCACCTCACCTCACTATACTGGATATCATAATTTGAGAATAGGGAATATGCATGATTTTTAGCTTTAATAAAAGCGCATTAATTTATATAACAGTAGAAAAAAAAATCAAATAACTATAAAAATAACCAAGATATACGGCCATTAAAGATTTACTATCTCTTTTTAGCAAAATATAATTTACGGAGGTTATATGGCTATAGTGCCCTATACAGAGCATGTCTGATCTCTCTTTTTAATCGCCGTCAAATTAGTATTTCTTTGCCGATTTTAATTCATATTTTGTTGCGATATGCGACAAAAAAATCATACACATACCCTATTACTAAAGAAGGTATTTTAAAGTCAATATAATTTAAGTCATGTTACATAATAGAAAAAGGATTCTCATGAAAAAAAATGTATATAAAATATAACCTTGCTGAGTTTCATGCCCAACTTTGAATTTTAATTAAAACTGTAGCCGGTTATTGGAATATTGAAGTAATAATCTTTACATAGTATAAAATTATGTCGCTTTCGCTGTCTGTTCGCTTAGATCTTTTAAATTACATAACGAATTTTAATGCAGTTTTCAGCAATAGATAGAGTGATTCAAGAGGAAGGTTTATATGTATAATACATGCATATTATAGTACAGAAAAACCGTGCGAAGCCGGGGCGGGTCGCTAGTTAAATTATATAACAATTTTATGGCATTCTTAGAGTATAATTGACTCATAAACTACCTTCTTCAGAGCTCATTATTATACATAATTCACTTTAAAATGCGACTTAGTGTTATAATACACTGTCCCCCGCAGTTTCACCCGAGTTCCCAGGATAAAAAGTACCCTATGTCCTTCTCCATGTTATACGCTATCCGCATGCCGAATCTCATAACGATTAGTTCAGCGGTTAAGGCGCGAAAAGGTAACAGACTGACAGACAGTTACTTTCGCGTTTATAATATTAGTATGGAGATCTCATTGAACAACGTTTTTATATATAATTTACACTGAAGCCTTTATACAAACAAAAAAACAATTATTTAAATAAATTAGTGGGACCAAATTGCAATTGCCATTGGCGATAGGTCACGGTAACCACTTACCATCAGGTAGATAGCCTGCCTGCCTTCCGACATATACTAGGGCAACTAGAATCTTGATAAGTTACGTTAAGTATTGTTACATTTAAAAACTTGAAAGTATTATAAGCTACTTTTTATCCCTTGAAAGCGGGTAAAACCGCGGGTAGAAAACTAGTAATATTTATATTTAAAAAATATTTCAATAGGCTAGATGACAGTGTCAAAAATAAATGACCAAACACTAACCAATGCATAAAACATTTCTATGATTTTTAATTACCAGTAGAACCACTAAGAGTAGATCATTTGATGCTGTGAAACGATTACGTCACAGCTTAGTATTTCATACAATATTCCATGTAACCGATCGTTTTGACATTTATTAAAGAGTAGCTGATTTGATAAGTCAGTCATCTACCCTATTCTATTCGTGATTCTAAACGAACAACTCACAGGTGTAGTGAATACTTTTAATAACCTCATATAACCTTTGTTAGTTTACTATTAACTAACACTAAGTCACATACAAAGTTTTTAAAACACCAATAGGTATACATCATACATCGAATTTTCTACAAAACTTGTTAATCCTACTATTATTATAAATGCGAAAGTTTGTGAGTATGTATGTTTGTTACTCTTTCACGTTAAAACTATTGAACGGATTTGGATGAAACTTGGCACATAGATAGATCATACCCTGGAATAACATATAGGCTACTTTTTATCCCGGGAAAACATAAGATACCTCGTGGGTGAAACAGCGGGGCGGAAACTATATTTTTAAATACATTTCACAGAGAATTCGATGTATTGTATTATTTGTCTATTTTATGGATACATACAATTTGTCTTTTTACGTTGAATTTTATACAATCAGAATAAATTCGGGTTATAAAAACCGAAAATAAACGATTACCGATTTTTACCAGACATTTCTTATAGAGACAGTGTGATCATAACAAAAAAAAATCTTCCAAACACTTATAATTTCGAAATAAAATCTATTTAAAAAATACAATCAGTAACAAACAAAAACAAATACTAAACATTATTACGTAAGTACAATTTTTAATACAAAATTATGGCAGTACCATAAAATACTTTAATTGTCAAACTAAATGGAAAAATCACCAATTCAGTACGTTTCTCAACCGTTGGCAACATTTCAAAAGTTACCAAAAAAATACAATAGTAGCATATATCCACATTTTGGTAGGTTTCTCTTTAAATTGGCAACATTGGTAATAAATTCATATACACATACGACAGCTAGTATTGCAACTTTAGAAGCCAAAAAAATAACGCTTCCGTATATTTGAAATAAGTCATTTTCAATAACATTATGACAATAAAATTATTTTGTTATATTACACGATAAAATTTGGTATAACTAAAAGTCTTATTTAGGCGTAGTAGATGTATGTTCTCGCCTGCCTTCCAATTTTGGTCATGTTTGCACAGAGCTCTTGGTCTCTGTAACGATAATATGACATGATCAACCTGTTATTTGATACCCTTACGGTCTTATTCATAAAAAAGTTACCAAACGTCATTTAGTTAAAATTTCGAAGTCTTTATCTGACACGTGACGTATGGTGATCGAAAGAGTGAGACAGAGAACACTATAACACTGTTTTAGTTAAATAGCGTTTATGAATAAGGTTTTAATTATGAATATCGTTTGACAAAGATTAATCTCATTGTAGGGTACGAACCCGCGATTTACGTCACTGTATTCGATGTATCTATAACGGAGCGATCATCGCCTTAAATTAATTCCCTAAAACCTACTTTAGTTTGTTTAGTATAATGTATATGACAAGCCAGTTGGCGCAGTTAAGACACCTATCGCGCTACAGGTCGTGGGTTCGATTCCATCCAGGACAAATAGACATGGTTTGTCCTGTGTCTGGGTTTAATTATCTATATAAGTATGTATTTACAAAAAAAGTAGTATATGTAGTATATCAATTATCTAGTTGTCCATAATACAAACTCAGCTTAGTTTGGGATCAGATAACCGTGTGTGAACAATGTCCCAGGATATTTATTATTTATTAATTAATATACGTACCTCAAATCTCCCCACCCACCGTTTCCCTTGGTTAACTTCTTGTTGTGTTTCGCGCCTCCGGCAGTTATCGTCGCCGTCACTCGTGAAGGGAAAAGGTACGCTTTAGCGTTTTGTAATAGTTTTTGTACTTTACTGATAACTGTTGATGCGTTGCAATTTGATTTTTTGTGATGGAAGCCGCTGGAATTAATATAATCAACTTTTAACCGAGTACAACCTACTTCAAAGACAGTAACATTAAAATGTGACCAGCTATACTGAACCCAACGCAAAAAGAATTATTAAAATCTGTTCATAAACAAAAAAGTTATGCGTGAACAAACATACGACCTAATTGATAACCTCGTCCTTTTTTTGAAGTCGGTTGCAAAAGGATTACTTCTTCATATAAGGGGACATCCATAGATTACGTCACACGTTACGGGGTTCAACAAAGTATGCCGTAAGTAATCTTAGTGACGTCACATGTATAAATTTAAAATATTTAAACTAATGAATTTTTTTTTAATGACCGAATCTATAAATATGTTGGTCCTTATATAATGATATTAATAATCCAGATCTTGATGTCTTCTACTTAACATCATATCAAAAAAAGTGTTGACAGTCGGACAGACAGCAAACTGATCCTATAGTAATATAACTTTTAACAAATGCCGTTTTTTGCCATCAACAGATCCTGAGACTTGGTGATAATGGGACCACCTCAGGAGTTTACTCTTTCGAATTTAAAGTTGTTCACATAGTTTGGAGAAATTGCGTAATAAACAAAAAAAAACAGTCGAATCGAGAACCTCCTTTTTTGAAGTCGGTTAAAAAGATTATGTACTTACCATTCACCAATATGAAATACCCTGGGCCCTTTACAGAGAATAACTTTAAACTTATCCCTGCCCGGCCTATTTTGCGATAAATGAAGCAAAGAATAATCCCAATTATAATCATCGTAAGCGCAAAACTGACTTTGCAGCTCCATAATATTGTTCCACACTGTTCTGTTGAAGGCGAAACCCATGTTATGCATGCTCGAATGCCATGGCGTGATCTCCACCTGGAAATGGTAGAAAATTTTGATTCGACACTGGCAACATTTTTAGTTTTAGTAGTTTTTAAATACGGTGCTGGTAATACTGAGCCTTTTTGTAACTAGCCTAATTATGGTGTTAAAGTTAGATAGATTATTAACTCCCTCTCAAAATCTACATCACACTTGTCAAATCCGTAAAATTAATTACAATTTACAATATCTAGTCGGTAGTACCTGTTTTGAGTTTGCAGTTTATACCGTTTAATTAAAATATGTCTACACGTCACAAATCGTAAAACCCAGCTCTTTCTATTGAATGACGTAAGAAAGTGAACTCGAATTAATAATATTAAGGGGATTAGAGTAGCACTGCGGATTTGTAGACTGGCAATATAGTAGATTTTTAATTACTCTAGCAACACATAAGGTCCGCAGTTGATATTTTTTCGGAAAGGGATCGTCACCGTATCGCCTTTCGGCGCGCCGTCAACCAGGCGTCAACATAACGTAAGCACGTAACAAAAGCGCATCAGGTATGCGAAGCTAGGCGACCGCTGGTTGACGCCTAGACGTAAGCTCAGCGAAGCCGTTTGTGAGTTTGTCCCGTGGCGAGGCGATTAGTGCGTTGCAGTTGCGAGTTTTATACAAAGAATACTAAACGGCTCGAGTTGATACGGTGGCAATCCCTTTCCGAGTAGATATGTACAACCTTAAGAAATAATTATATACAAGCACTAATCATAATTCATGCAATGCATGATACAAAGTCAAACTACTATTTCTAAAGGTACTATTTAACTTGGAACAAATTCAAAAACTAAATACCAAGAAATGGAAAGGAAAATATAGATAGGTGATTCTTTTATTTAAATATCAAACTAATTAAAATTATGAATATATCAGGCCCGTCCCAGATGTTAAATAAAGAGTGTATAGCAAGCTACTGTTAGGAAATTATTTTACTGCAATATTTTATTGATTTAAATTATACCTTACCATAGCTTTTAAAATCTGTAATTTAAAACAAAACGACACTATAGCAAATAAGTTATTACTGTTTACGTTGTAGCTTGGTACAGGTGGAAATAGCCAGAGACATTATGGGCCTTATATCTTTTCAATAAAGTCCTACTGTTTAATCTATGATTCAATGTAGATTCAGATGAACCTTATTGCAATAGCATACGGTTCATATCTCTCCGACTACTGTCACCCGCACCACGCTAAAAGGTAAATAGTGTAATAAAGAAGTCTTTATGTTAGGGGAAATATAAAAAAAACGCATGCAAGTCAGTACACGAGAATCTATCACTGTCTCTTTTTCTCTTTAGCCAAGTATTATGCACCTGTTTTATGTTTTCTTTTAACCTAAGAGTACGTAGTTTTGTATTTGCGGAACATTCTATAGTCTATGAAAATACGAGTAATCTAAAATTAATCATGTACAGTCAGTATCAAAAGTTCATAGTCACTTTAATTTTGTTTTATAGGTACAACATAATAGCATATTGGACATAAAAGAATAAGATTTTGAAAGTGTGTGTAAGGTGTGGATGGGGTGTGAGTGAGGTGTGAGTTGGGTGTGAGTCGGGTGTGAGTTGGGTGTGAGTCGGGTGTGAGTGAGGTGTGAGTGGGGTGTGAGTGAGTAAATAATCTATTCAGTTACTTAAATTGCTGACTGTTAAAGCAATCAGCTACTTTTGACTCTAACTGTAAGTAAACCTAGTATAATTTCCATTTAGAAAAGCACATTTTACACATGCAATATAATTAAATAGTAATACCTATGCATACTTCCACCGAGCCAAGCCTAGTTCTGCAACTAGTATGTATTTAAGAAATGAAGTCGAAAGCAGTACATAGTTTACATGTTTATTTCCTAATAAAGACGATTTGTGGGAAACTGTTTTTTTTTTACTGTAATTATTATGTTTTAGTTAATAAAACAGAAGATAATAGTAGTTTATGATACTGTTGCATAATAGGGGTTATTAAATACGAGTGTGAGTTTAAGTACCGAGCCGTAGGCGAGGTTCTTAATAGTATCACACGAGTTTTTAATACCTAATTATGTGCAGTATCATACAGTACTTTATCTAAACTCATATAAATAATGTAATTTTAAAAAAATTAATTTCTACCAAGTTTGCAAAAAAAAAAAAAAATGTGTCATTTTTGGTCAAAATGATATATGTAGGCAAAAACAATAAAATAAACATACACAATAATCATATACCTAATCAAATCCGTGTTGCCAACACCCAAAAATTCTTACCTCTAAATTTCAAGTCAACAAATTTGTCACATTGTCATCGTCAAATTGAATTGATACTGATTGATTATACTATTGATAGCTCCAAAGTGTACTTTAATAGAAAAAAAGTTATTTTATAGCATTATCTTGGGAACACAACTGTACTATAATGAATCATTATACACGGGTGTGCCTAAAGTGGGTCATTAAAGTACTGATTTTGATTTCATAATAACAACATTACGATTTGAGAGTAGATAAAATTTTAAAAGCATTAAATTTACATCTTATTTGAAGATTCCGTGTGTTTTTAGATATTTCAGTGTTTAGTGTTTGATCATTTATTTTTCACACTACTAGCCTATTTCAGTATTAAAAAATATTCGGCATCGCAAAAACCGGTATCACGAAAATAATCGGTATCACGAAAAATACTGTTTTTTTTAAAGGACTAAAGTTGGTAGCCTCTGATGGCTGCAGCAATCTTACCGAACAAATCGGCGAGCGCAGAGGGCTCTCAGCCGGGTAACATTTAGGTAATCACACCTGAGGGCACCCCCGAATGGGGTACGAACCTCGGCTCAGGGCGTTACCGGGGGAGGGAAAGAACTTAATACGAGTTACAACTAATTGGGGGCGGTCGGATTACTGCAGGCAGCTCGGGCCGCTTGTCCTCGCCGTCGAGGACGTTAGCGTATTTAAAAAAATCAGTATCACGAAAAATCCAGTACAACAAACAGTTACCCACAAAACGTCAGACATGCCAAAGTACTATTTTACATATGTCAATACCTTTTGCGTATTGGAATACAAGTTGGGATACACTTGGAAGTTCCACGTCTGAGAGTCTTGGCGTTTCCTTCTCCGTTCTTCGTTTGCCGCCTTCACTTGCTGGATGTAGTTCAAGGTGAGCTGTTTCTTCCTCTGTCACGTACGTAATATGGTTCAAATTCGTTTGACGAGACGGTACTACGTTGACTAGGTAGTTTTTATTTTATTTATAGATATGAAGTTGAAAATGGCAATAGCATGTTATTTTTAATTTTTTTTTTACCACTGTCAAGACAAAAATCGCGACAAAACAAAAAAAAAATAAAAATGATGGTATTTTGAAGATAAAAGGTCGGACAGTGGCAACCCTAATAGCAACCAGCTGTTTTTAATTAAGAATAGTCATTTAAAGTATAGCTATTTTGTATCATTTAAAAAAAAACCCTTGTCAATAGACCTAAAAACGCATAATAAAACTTCAAAATACCAGTACCATTTTCAATCCACAGAATAGCGAAACCGAAACTCAAATACCGGTATCGCATACCCATACCTAATCGGTATCCCGCCAGTTAGACACAATATCAATCGAAAACAAACAACGAAGCAACATTTAGAAGCAACACACAAAGCTTTCATTTTACGAACATATAATATACAGGGTGGAGAAAAATTAGGTGACATCCCACTGGTGGGACCCATGACGTAATGACTTTATCGTGCTATACATTATGTGTACCTAAAATACTGTAAGGCCAACAATATTTATTGATTTAATTTATCCTTATTATATACTAACTGTTCCCCGCGGTTTTATTCAAGTTCCCGGGATAAAAAGTAGCCTATAATCTTCGGGGATAATGTAGCTTTCTATTAGTGAAAGAATTTTTCCAATCGGACCAGTAACTCCGGAGATTAGCGCGTTCAAACAAACTCTTCAGCTTATAGTATGGATAGATTCTAATAATAAAGCTGAAGAGTTTGTTAAAACGCGCTAATCTCTGGAAATACCAGTTGGATTCAAATATTCTTTCGATAATAGGAAGCTGTATTATCCCCGAGTGCTATAGTTTAGTTTTACGCGAGTGAAGCCGCGGGGGACAGCTAGTAGATTAAAAAGCACCGCAGTTGACTTACGAATAATCCTGTGCACGTATTATTATAAATTTACGAGTAATTAAGCAAAAATTGAGTCATTTACCTACTTATGACTTCGTGATATTTTCATAAAAATATAAATCCTTATTGCAATAATTTAGTTTAAATAAAAGAAACAGTTTATCATCAACTATAATTTGACTTCGAGTTATAAACGAAAATTTATAAGATTCATAAAAAACTAATAATGAACTTGACATTCCCAAAGACCTTTGTGGCATGTAAACTAATAATTGAACACCCTATATTTAATTTTATTAGAACTAATAAATGTCACTTCTTAACATAAATTATTAACTGTGTTAAAATTAATTTAGATGAATTATGCGAAAAAATAAATTATGCCAAGACGAAATATTATTTTGACTTTTAGGATCATTTAATTTTAATAGAACTAATAAATGTCATTTCTTAACATAAATTATTAACTGTTAAAATAAAATTGGGTGAATTATGCGAAAAAAAAATTATGCCACGAGGCGAAATATTATGTTGACTTTTAGGATTATACGAACTGTTACTATTTACGGATGACAGCAGCCATATAGATATGAAAATGTACCATATGACATTGCAATAAGTTTCATTTGAATCTACATAATTATACTGAATCATGGATTAATCAGATGAAATTTATTGCATAAATTCATTTTCGTATCTCTCTGACAACTGTCACCCTCACCAAGCTATAACGTAAATAAATAGTATAGTGTGTGTATGTTATTAGGCGTTAAAACGGACTAAAAAAACGAAATTTCGCATCACCCAAATAAACTAACAAAACTTATTAATTTCGCATTTCGCATAATTTGCCTCAGCTTAATTATTTATGAATCTTACCTTATCCCCATTAACGTGGTACTGATACGTCTTCAAATATGTCCCTAGTGATAATATTTCGCATTGCGGACAGCTCCTATCCGCCGTGGTGCGAAGTAAATTTAACATGTGTATAAAATCTTCAGCAACATAGTGGTCTTCTTCAAGAAATACTACCATTCCTGGAAAATTGTTGAAATAATATTCTTAAGGCGATGCTATACGTGAAATGGTGATTCTAAAATGCGTTTTTCTCTGTATTCTTAAAATATATGTGAAACTAGAGAATAAGTGACGGGAAATAGTCGGTTTTAGTACAATGGTAGCCGTTCTACTAAAACTTTTCACAGACTTTTTGAGACAACTTGAAAAGCCACTATACACGTAATCATTTCACTCCACTTCACTGGTGCACTTGTATTGATCTTTATTGGACAAAATACCACCGATAATATTCAATAAGACTCAAGATACACGATTTTGTGAAAATAAAACGAAAACGCAACGTCACTTCGCAGGTTCCCATCAAAAAGTCCGTGGAAATATCGCCCAGGGCGCTGGTAAAGCTAAAACCTGCGCTGAAATGTCATACATATTGTCGCTAGACCTCACCTGTATGACTAGCGGTACTCTGTAGCTGGTTAAAAATCCTGTTAGCTTTCCACCACCAGTGGTGCTTGGTCTGGGTATACTTCGCCTCACGGTAGTGGCCGTGCAAGTCCGGGTGGAGAGCATTGTTGCACTTAAGTTTTAAAGCCCTGTGAGCAACCAGACATTTATGAGAGAGAGGGAGAGAAGGGAGACACAGGGAGAGAAGAGAGAGTGGGAGAGAAGAGAGAGTCAGGGACAAATGACAAGCCAGCTGGCGCAGTTGGTTAAGACACCAACTGTAGCGCCGGTCGTGAGTTCGATTCCCATCTAGGACAAACATTTGTGTGCATGAAAATGTCTGTTTGTCCTGAGTCTGGTTGTAATTATCTATATAAGTATGTATTTCCAAAAAACAAGTAGTATATCAGTTATCGGGTTATCCATAGTACAAGCTCTGCTTAGTTCGGGATCAGTTAACCGTGTGTGAAGAATGTCCCAGGATATTTATTATTATTTGGGAGAGAAGTGAGAGACAGGGAGAGAAGTCAGAGGAGGGGGAAGAGACTGGGAGAAGAGAGAAGAGGGAGCGAAGAGAGAGAGGCAGAGATTTAAGATCAGGTTTCTTTTTTTCGGCAAGCGATTTTGAGGCGAAGCTTTCTAGGCCATCATTGCTTCATCATAGTAATGCCGTAGCGAATGTCATGAGTTGATGTCCCACAATCTCACCGTGGTCAGTGTTGATGTGGCCGATGGTGGTAAGCACACAAAGAGAAAACATAGGATGCCTCGGGAACGCGTGAAACCGCGGGGAGGAAGCTAGTGTAATATAAATTAAACTTACTGTTCTAACTTGGCATCCCTCGGACAATCATTGGGGTCCATCCCGGGGTACTCATTTGGGTGAATCTGAATTGAATATGGAAAGAAAATTTGCATCACCTGAAAAACAAGACACAATATATTATTTATTACAACATCCACAGCTCTTAAAAGTAAAATACAGTTTTCTTAAATGTCGATCTTACAGCCAATTAAGGATTTACAATTTCCTTCCTTAACTTAAAACAAAAAAAAAAAAATCGCACAAATGCGAGTTAAACTCGCGTGGAGAGGGTTCCGTACATGTTTAACTATTCCATAAATTATAAGTTCCATAAATATTTTTAAATCTGACCCAAATTTGTTGATGACTATAGATTTTTTTTTTGGAAATTTTGTTTTCTAAAAATGAAACCTAGCTACATCGATTTATTGCCCCGGAAACCCCCTGCATACCAAATTTCATGAAAATCGTTGAAGCCGTTTCCGAGATTCAGATTATATATATATATATATCCATAAATTGCAGGTTTAAAGGTATTAGATAGACTTCTTATAGGTTTTCCTGTAATCTTTAGGTAAAGAACTATTATAAGATTTTTTTTCAAAATGTTTGGCCCAATTGTTTTTGGCATGGACTAAACTGACAGCATTAAAAATGTTCTATCTCTTTTCAATAAGGTTAATATTATGAAAGAGAAGTGACTTGAATAATATTAGTCGTTATATTTTTTGTGTCGGTTGGTATGGTGTACAAAAATTTATTGTTTCTTTCTTCCTGCATATCTGACTCACCTTAGTAAAATCAATGCTCCTGACCAACACATTGATCTCCTCGTCATAGTAGTCATGAGAGAACACTAGAAGAGTGCGGTCGATGTCCCGCGCCTGTGCGAGCGACACGATCAGATGTCTGAGGTACGTTAATCGTGTGTGAACCTGTCAAGTTTAAAATCCAGTTAACACAGTGTGTACGTACCGTATCAGTGGAAACGGACCTTAAAACCTTTAAGGCCATCGAAAAAAATTTTTTTTTACAATGTATTGGCAACTAGCTGCCCCCTGCGGTTTCACCCACGTTCCCGAGGTACCTTATGTTTTGCGGGGATAAAAAGTAGCCTATATGTTATTCCAGGGTATGATCTATCTATGTGCCAAGTTACATCCAAATCAGTTCTTTAGTTTTTACGTGAAAGAGCAACAAAGATACATACCTACATACATACTGACAAACTTACGCATTTATAATTTTAGTAGGATAATAGGCATGTTTTTGACCACAATCTCACCGTGGTCGGTCAGTGATGATGGTAACCACACAAAGCCTAGAAGGGAACTGGCTCTCAAGTGCAGCTGTCAGAACACACAAGGCGACAGATTTTCAACTTTAGATATTGGTGCCGATTCTGTTGTTTACGAACTTAACTAATATTAGACAAGTCACCTCTCTTTCATTTTAACCTTATTGAAAAAAGATAGAACATTTTTAATGCTGTCAGTTTAATCCATACCGTCGTAATGTACGGGTAAATAGTCGTGACCAATAAAGATCGCGCTTAAATTCACGTTGAAATGTGTGATCGGATTAAACTGACAGGACTAAAATATCTTGCGTCCCTTTCTTATATTTACTATTAGAAAGAGATATAGTGAGATTAAATTTATTTTAGTTCGTAAACAACAGAATTGGCACCATTGTAGTTTAATTTTAATGTAATATTTCAATTATTTCGTTTTTGTTTGTTATTGTAAATACATTTTGAAATTTTAATATTTGAAAAATAAAAAAACGAGGTATTTTAACACAACTAGGTATGTCAATTGGACATTGGTTGCAATATACAAGGATAATGAAAAAAAAATGTGACAACTGTCAAATGTCATAAGTGTCACATTCGTAACGAAAGTTTTTACGTTATTTTTAAATTTATAATAGTTATTTTTTTAATTAATTAAATAAAAATGTCAGAAGAGGAAGTAACATTGGTAATATTTAAATATCATGTTGAAGCCAAGATAATTAATTTCTGACACCACTAGGTATATTATGTTAATCACGAACACTGCTAATCTGATTTCGATAGGACTTCGTGCTTTAATAGGAGGCTCTCCGCGAATGTCTCCGTCCCTTACTAAACTGACAGAGACAAGCGAGACAGGAGAGACGCAATTTTAGTAAAAAAGATAGTTTTATGTTATTGAAACAGAAACTAAGCGCTTTTTTTAGAAAAGTAAGAAAACTAATCCCTATCTAATGGATTTCAGAATGTATGTTATTATTTTCAAGTTATTTGGATGGCCCAAATAAGAGAAAAATGCATTCTTAGTTTTAAAAAGGGAACGATTTTTTTCGATTCTTTCACTAGTAGGAAGCTACGTTATCCCCGAAGGTTATAGGCTACTTATCCCGGGAACGCGAGTGAAACCGCAGGGGACAGCTAGTTAAATACAAATTTCCTTACATTATAGCTTATACCTAATACATTTTTCAAATTACAGGCTCCAAAGAAACCTGAACAGCAGCCTCGTCCACGGCCACGTGCCAAAAAGATCAAATACCCGCACAGAGCGCCATCTATCGTAATACCAGAACGAAAAATCATTTACATCACAGCTGATAAAACTACCTGCGCGGAATGCCCTTGCTTCCCAAAAGAAGATCCTTATATGAAACATAAGTAAGCATTATAGCGCTTTTCTACACTAATATTATTCTAAGTCTAAATGGATGATGATTGGGTAAAAAATAATTCTGTTTAAAATATTGGATACGTATATTTTATTTTATCAAATCAAATAAAAACTTACAAAGATCGGTCGCATCAAAGTTCAGGAGTGGGGGTTTGTGACGTCACTTCGCTGTAAAAAGTGTACTAAGGTGTGACGTCACGCGATATTTATACGCACTGTATCTTCGTTATTTTTTGTTTTCAGAACTAAAGAAAAAACATGTGTCCAATATTTTTTGGTAATCTAACTGACGGACTAATTTTTTTTTTAGTCATCTCCCCTATTAGGCACTGGTCCGATTTGAAAAATTCTTTCACTAACACACATCATAATATCGATTTGGGAACTATGTGGCGGATAGTAGGTACAGAAGTAAAAAAATAATATTCTCTTTCAGAAAATTAAATCCGTGTCAAAAATCACCACTGACTCTTTACGAGCTGGCAGCAGAAGTGGTGGATCATATGCCCTTGCCCGAAGCATTCGCGTGGACAGTGAGTGATGTCGCAGAGTGGATGGAACAAGATGTCGGCTTCCCACAATATAGGGTATGTATGTGTATTGAGGTAGAGAGGCATAGCGATTTTTCGCTTCAAGAGCAGCTCGACTGGGAAAGTACCTCCACCTTACAGAATACCAGAGCTTATCGGGGTGGGGGGAAGGGTCGGCAATGCACGAGTGGTACCCGGGGCGCGGATTAGTATATGGTCTCTGTCCCGGGTCTCGCTAGCATCCATAGGCTACGTAAACCGCCTACCATCAGGCGGGCCGTATGCTTGTTTGCCGACTTTATATAAAAAAAAAATGACATTCTCTTCCTGTAATTCTAAGCCATCAGGGTTTTTCAAAGTGGTCGTAGAGGGTACGTTACTTGGACGTAAAGGGTACGTCAATGATCATAAGAGAAACGCTAGTTGGTTATAAAAGGGGTACAGTTCATTGTAGAGGGTACGTCAGTTGTTCGTAGAGGGTACGTGAGTTGGTAGTAAAGGGTACGCCAATTGGTTTTAGAGGGTACGTCAGTTAGGTAAGAGATACGATAAGCTAGTTGGTTAAAAAGGGTATGGCAGTTGATCGGAGGGGATATGCTAGCTGATACATAATTTGGTGGTTGGGGATACGCCAGTTGGTCATAGGTGGTGTGGTAGGACAGTTGATCGTAAGGTGTACGTCAGATGGTTTTTGCCGGAACACATCCGTAGGTGCTTGTGACAGAAAAAAAATGGTCAAGTAATTTCTTTTTTATTTATTTCAGGCATGTATAACAGATAACGACATTAATGGCATGCGTTTACTGATGCTTGAGGATCCGTCGAAATTGCCAGAAATCAATATACACTATTTAAATCATATTTTGGTAATAACGCATTTTTTTTAGATGGCTATGTTGTAATGGACGTATGGAGTGACATGGATAAAATTAGGAATAAATATACAAAAATATTTCCATACCAAAAAATATTGAACAAATTAGTTAGCGGTAAGCACACAAACCCTAGATGACAACTAGCTCTTAAGTGCAGCTGTCGGAACACACCGGTAGGTCTGTTCTTGGCGACAGATTTTCAACTTGAGGTTGGTAGTCAGTCAGGGGGGTACTACAAAGTACCCAACCACCGTGCTATGGTTTCCTCACGATGTTTCCTTCACCGAAAGCTCAAGCTCATTGTCTCTCGACATTCGACATCACTACCACTGAGTTATCATCACGTTATTTTTTTTTCAGAGAATAACACAACAAGTACGCAATCTATACGGTGTAGACTTTGTGAGGTTTGCGAGGAGTGTCGGCCTCCCACCACGGTATCCACTCACACACTGCACGTGGTTCAAGTCCAGGACTGGTCCCTATTGGGGCATCAGGAAAAACTGGACCAGGTATACAAATAATATATTTTGACTGGCCAGTTGGCGCAGTTAAGACACTACCTATCGCGCCGCAGTAACATTTGAGTGCATTTCTGGATGTAATTAACTATATACGTTTGTATTTAGAATAGAATATTTATTGCAACAATGAAGATATTTGGCGATAGCCCCAAACTAGGCAATGCCTGTATCTTGGAGTCCAGAGAGATATGATTGACTAGATTTTCATTAACCGTATTGAAAAAATCCAAAAAAAGTTTATGAAAACTCTAGACTATAGAACTGGCCACATATACTCAAATTACGAGGATTCACTAAAATATCACAAAGTCGATGATTGATTCTATTCTATTATATAAAATCATTCATAATCATTTGGATGTCCCTTCCTTGCTACATAATAATTCATTCAAAGTGCCCCGTAGATTGGAGCGTCAGTGTCGTAGAAGAGATTTATTTTATATTCCTAATAGTAGAACATGTTATGCTAAAAACATGTTTATAAAGCGTGCCTGTGAACTATCCAATGAATATGATTTATTAATGGAAGTTGATATATTCTGTTGCACAGTATCTTACCTAAAAAAGAAATTTAGATTATGGTAAAATTGGAAAATTTCAAATTATGTAAGTACCTAAGTAGGTACAGTATGACACAACTTAGATGTAGCATCGGCAAGTCGTTTTCGTACACTTCACATCCGATTTACAAACCTAATAAACATCATTCATTATCGCGCCTTTCAACGTTCAATAAGATCATTTTCGCCGATAATTTTTAATTCATGAGTAATGCATGAGTAGGCGCACTCTTTTCGGGAACGATCGATTTTACGAATATTGCCGATGCTTCATCTAAGTTGTGTCATACTATACCTATATACGTTTTGATTGGAACTGAGCTCCTTCTTGTAATCAAAAATATTGTGTTTTTTTGTAAATTAATGAAACTATAGTTCTAGTTTTAAGTTAATTTTGTTAATTTTTCTTTTGGTTTTTTGTATGACCGTTTGTTTCTGATAAATAAATAAATAAAAAAATAAAAAATAAAAAAAAGTAGTTTATGTTACATATCAATTATCTATCGCTTGTTCTATGGGCAACCAGAAAACTGTTATACTACGCTGTTCAGGCCACGTTCGATTACATCTAGGACAGAAATTTATGTGTGATCAGTAATGTTTTCCATACGTTACAGATCCAACATTCTTCGATGGATGAAAATTATCATGCCTGAGCCAGTTTACATGGACCACTGGGATTTGGTTTGGTAACTTTTAATAATTTTATAATTAACGTCCACCCCCCAATCGACATATTCTATGACGTACCCTCTACGACCAACTCACGTACCCTCTACGACCAACTGGCATATCCCCAACGACCAAATTACGTATCCCCTAAGGACAGCTAGCATATCCCCTCCGATCAACTGGCGTACCCCTTATAACCAACTAGCGTATCTCTTACCTAACTGACGTACCCTCTAAAACAAATTGGCGTACCCCCTACGACCAACTCACGTACTCTTTCACGTAAAAACTACTGAATGGATTTGAATGAAACTTGGCACATAGATGGATCATACCTTGGAATAACATATAGGCTACTTACTACTACGCAAATAGCGTTTGGAGAAAGCCTCTGTTAGCTTATCTCGTGGTGTGGCCAGCTTTAACGTTTCTACCCTTAGGAAATTACAGAAATATACTACATGCAAAATTAATGGTGTACTACAATTGAAATGTCAGAACTCTTTGAAATGTCAAGGTATTGTCAAGGTCATGAGAACTTTACGACATGCTTTTACGAATTTTCTAGTTTTCTTTATAAAATCTAGGCTCTGAAGGCTTTTACTAGAGATTTTGGCTAAGCTTATAAATGTCATAAAATATACCCTAGCACAAAACAGATATTTAGTGTACACCCAGACTCATGGACAAACAGACATGTTCATATTGATTCTTACTGCTGGTGAAATACATATAATCAGTAGCGTATTAAGGGTTTTTTTTAAAGGACTAAAGTTTGTAGCCTCTGATGGCTAGCAACCTTACCGGACAAATCGGCGAGCGCAGAGGGCTCTCAGCCGGGGAACTTAATTTTTAGGGTTCCGTAGCCAAATGGCAAAAAACGGAACCCTTATGGATTCGTCATGTCTGTCTGTCCGTCCGTATGTCACAGCCACTTTTCTCCGAAACCTTAAGAACTGTATTGTTGAAACTTGGTAAGTAGATATAGGTATACTGTGAACCGCATTAAGGTGGAGGCGTTGGTTGGAGCGCGAAATTCAAATTTTATCACGTTTTTTGCAAATTGCAGCTCAGTTATAGGTCGTAAGTTATCAACATGTTATTTGCGAGAAGAATGGTAGTATATTTACTGATTAATAACGAAAGAAATCATCAACGTATTCCTCCAAGGTATATTAGTAACATTTTCATGAAATAGTCGTATATGTCAGTATATAACTTACGACTTATAACTGAGCTGCAATTAGCAAAAAACTTGATAAAATTTGAATTTCGCGCTCCAACCGAAGGTATACCCTTAAGGTTTGTCCGACTCGCACTTGGCCGCTTTTTTTTAATTTAAGTTAGTAATTTGGTAGTCTTTCTATTTTAGCAGTCATTTTTTTTCAGGTATATTAAACCAGACTTCCCTAAGGTGATGTTCGGTCGGGTACTATCCAGAAGTTCTACATCAGATGCTTTACCACATTACGAACATATAACTGAGAAATGTATAGAATATACGGTAAGAGTAAATTCACTAAAATACCACTGAGGTAAACTACGTATGGAGAAGACGCCACATATAACCACTATGTTCCGTTCAATCCGGCCACACTTCACTTAGTAGCTAAAACTGTGAGCGCCATGAAAAACACGGCGCTTTCAACTATTTGGTCGCGAAAAAACTACACCTTAAAAGCATTCTAGCGCTACGTGTTTAAACTGTCTGGTTAGACTGCTAATTATTGTTTCAACGCTGCAGCGAATATTAACAAAATGGAGCATGACCTTCGCTTAGGATAGCTTCTCTATAAGTAGTAATATACCTCAGTGTACACACTTTAATCGGTGCTTAAAAATAGTCTAGTTTAAATTTATTACGTCATTTTCATGCGCCTATGAGTAGTCATTTTGTGATCAGCGACTCAAGTTATGGCTATACATTTATCTATGTTTTAATTTTGCATTCAAAATTTATATTTTGTTTAGAGCACTTTGGTTCCTCTTATGCAAATTATTACAAATGTCTGTTATTTATTAATAAAGAACCAATTTCCATACATTCAAAGAGTTTCAAAAGCATCCAACTATAATATTATAAATGTGAAAGTATGGATTAATGTTTGTTACTCTTTCACGCAAAAACTACTGAACGGATTTCGATGAAATTTGGAACACAGATAGTTTATAACTTAGATTAACACATAGGATACTTTTTATCACGGGAAAACATAAGATCTCTGGGGAACGCGGGTGAAATCGCGGGGCGAAATCTAGTTCATACATAAACCCTTCATCTTCCAGGTGGCAAGAAAATTCCGTCTCCATCCCGAGATCTCCAACGAAAAACAAATGATATGGATGGAACACGACATGGAATGGAAGTCAGAGGTCACCCCATTAGCCGAGGTGAAGAAAAAGAAGCTGACAATACCTCAAAAGTCCAGGTTGATGCCAAAGAAGATCAATCTAGCAGGCTTGCGAGGAAAGGACCTAATCTTGGCGAGAAGACTGATGCCAAAATCCAAGTTTTTTTAGCGTAGTTTTATTGATTTGACGAAAATGTCACATGGTTTTTTTAACTTAAAATTTATTGATACACTATTTATTGGATGAAATGTTCAAAAATTTTTTTCAGTTTCGTTTAATTTATTGATGATATAGTTTCAGTTTTTGCCAAATTTCAGATCGATCCATCCAGTGGTTTGAGCTGGAAGATTTTATTGCAATTTTCATACAAAAATATCACCCCAATTTCCGAATTTCGCGGTCCATTTTCCAAATAACACACAAAATAAAAATCATCCAAATCAGTCGAGCCGTTCTGTAATGATGCGCGTATATACAATTGTTTTATTAACCCCCGACTCAAAAACGACGGGGTGTATGTGTGTGTCTGTAGCATCATACCTCCTGAACAGATAGACATTAATCGAGAGTGTCCTTAGCTATGTTTCAAGAAAATCCGCTCAGCCGTTTGGAAATTATGACCAATTTTCTAGTAAGTTTCGGGGTTTCTTTAAATTTTCAATTTTTTAGCTACACAGTACACCAACGTCTCAGGCACAATTGCACCAACGTCTTAGACACAATTGCACCAACGTCTTAGACACAATTGCACCAACGTCTCAGGCACAATTGCACCAACGTCTTAGACACAATTGCACCAACTTCTTATAGCAGTAACTAACGGGTTAAATATGGCTATGTGACAGATTTTGAACAGAGAATCTGTTAAATTTACATATTTAATCCGGGAATTAGTGATAAACGACGATGGTGCAATAGGCTAGGTGAGAGTGTCAAAAATAAATGATCAAACACTAACCAATGCATAAAACATCTAAAAACACGTGGAAACATCAAATATGTTGTACATTTAATGCTTTTTATGATTTTTAATTAACAGTAGAACCACTAAGAGATCATTTGATGCTGTGAAACTATGACGTCATAGTGTAGTATTTATTTCATACACATTTCCATACAAACTATCGTTTTGACATTTATTAAAAAGTAGCTGATTTGATTTGGCTGTGTCAAAATTGTCAGCAAAGTATTCAGTTAAAGTATTATAATCATTACAGTTTCTAATTAGAGATAATCTCTTCCCGCGCGAGAATTGGCCTCCAGGACAGAAACCGGTTGAGGCTTAACATATATTTTTTACAAATCTCTTGCAACAAAGAATGCAGAGAAAAACGCATTTTAGAATCATCATTTCACGTATTGCATCGCCTTAAGAGCCCAAACATAACTGACCTGTATGGCAATAATGATGGTGTCGTTCTGCACAGGTCCAAATATGTCCTCGTTATATATAGTCTGTGCGTCGTTGTACCTCTGTACAGCTCGACGAATATCTGAGATGTTTTTAGCACCCACTCGCTCTGTTGAATTCGCTGGAATATTATAAAAAAATATTAATCGACTCAGTTACAATACAACAACAATATAGTATTACAAATAAAAAAGAACTGTACAAGTGCGAGTCTCACTCGCGCACCGAGGGTTCCGTAGGTACAAACTTAACTTTGTAATTGAGTGTAACAAAGAATTTATGCTTTTCGCAATTTTTCCTTTATCTGTGCTATAAGATGTTGCTTCGAACCAAATTTCAAGATTCTGAGTTCACGGGAAGTACGCTGTAGGTTTTGATTCCCTTGCGAGTGTCGAAAATTTGCAGCAAAATTCTGTATCTTTTGATTGCGTTGGCTTAGAAGTTTGTTTTTTTCACAGCTCCAAGGGTCAGTAGACCTGAGTATTTGATATAATTTCAGTTTGATACCTCCACGAGTTCCTGAGTAAAAGGGTCTTGACAGAAAGACAGACGGACGACAAAGTGATCCTATAAGGGTTCTGTTTTTTCCTTTTGAGGTACGGAACCCTATTTACAAAATACAAAATATTTACAAGTAAAAAAAAATGTGCCAGTTCTACATATTATTACAGTTCATGAGATAAAACTCAATGTGTCTCAGTCCGTTAGTCAGGCCGTTTCTCACCAGTTTTTGACGTTTCATACATAATACCTGAAAACTAATGTACTTACCACTAGCATTTTTTGAATGTATAGTCAAATATTTGTGTAGTTCAGGCGGAACCAAGGCCAGTACTTGTTCAGACGTGTCGTTTCCATTCATCAGCTCTTCTGAAATAATATAAAAGCGTAGTCAAATTCAAAGTAAAAGCCATTTATGTAGATGAGACTCTAGGGAACTTGTGAAAGTCGAAGCTGTTGAAGTAACATATTTTATCATTAATAAATAATAAATAAATAATAAATATTCAGGGACATTCTTCACACACGGTTATCAAAACCCAAATACATAAACAATTTTTTTTTGTTGTAAATACATACTTATATATATAATTACACCCAGACACAGGACAAACAGACATGTTCCTGCACACAAATGTTTGTCCTGGATGGGAATCGAACCCATGACCAGCGGCGTGATAGGTGGTGTCTTAACCAACTGCAACAACTGGATTAATGGAATGATATCCTGAGATCTTAAAAATAATTTGAGTTACAGTCATAGTTTTTAAGTCTCCCTCCTCACATGGGGCACTCGAGACAGTTTGAACTTGATAAACGTTTTGACTAACGTACTATGAAACGGACATGAAAATACATACCTTTAATACAGGCTAAGTAATTCGGCATATAATACTAAAATGGCTTAGCATCTAGATTTAAAAATATATTACATAATACAAAGCATGCAAAAACAATACTTATTTTCTAAACCTTAAGGTCGGTATTTCTATCTAGAAGGAACGAATAATGGAACCCAAAGTCCTTTTAAAAGAAAGAACTTTTAAACACATGAATCAGGAATAAATTGTAAAATGATAATGTAGAACATTTACTGAAAAACATGGATACCATAAAAAATCTATCTATCTATACTAATAATAAAGCTGAAGAGTTTGTTTGTACGCGCTAATCTCCGGAGTTACAGGTCCGATATGAATTTCTTTCACTAATAGCAAGCGACATTATCCCCGAAGGTTATAGGCTACTTTTTATCCCGGAAACGCGAGTGAAACCGCTAGTATATATGTACCTATATATATTTTGAAAGGTGTCCACCATTTTTTTAATGTCAGCATAGAATAATAAGTAATCGACCGTATAGAAGGCTCACTAGCCACTAACTACTAAAAACCGGCCAAGTGCGAGTCGGACTCGCGGACGAAGGGTTCCGTAATATAAAAACGGCAAAAAATCACGTTTGTTGTAATCACGTATGGCCCCTTAAATATTTATTTTATTCTTTTTTTTAGTATTTGTTGTTATAGCGGCAACAGAAATAAATCATCTTTGAAAACTATCACGGTTCATGAGATACAGCCTGGTGACGGACAGACAGCGGTCTTAGTAATAGGAACATAATTGGGTACGGAGCCCTAAATACTACGTTTAGGTTTACCTTACACGCCTCTTAATTAATTAATTTATTTATTTTTTATCTATATTTCTTATACTAATTGATAATATTATTTTAATTTGGACTCCTATGCTGTAAATTGTCTTTATTATTAAACTAATTTGTAAACTGACCTATCAAAACTGGCACATTATAGTTTTCACTGTATGCTGTATTTGATGCAATTTTTGAATAAACTATATTCTATTCTATTCTCTTTGTATCGTATAGCTCCCCTTTAGATCCCACCCGCGGACGCCTAAGCTTTGAGTACTTATTTGTATGGACAAATCCTCAAGGTCACTGGCGTCAGTGATCTTTTTAAATTGCGGAGTTAACCAGACCTGTTAATAGTGTACCTAACCTCGACAACAGACTGTGTGAAACGAATCATCTGAAGTATCTAATTTCAATACAAACAGTACAGATAATGGAATGGAAAGTGTGTTGAACAACTGAATAGCGTTACAGACGCCAAATAATCATCTGATACGCTTATAAAAGTCACCTTTTTAAAATATCCTGGGACATTATTCACACACGGTTATATGATCCCAAACTAAGCAGAGCATTACTATGGAAACCAGATAACTGATTTACTACATATACTACTTTTTTTTGTTAATACATACATAAATAGATAATTACACCCAGACTCGGGACAAACAGACATGTTAATGCACACAAATGTTTATCCTGGATGGGAATCGAACCCACGACCTGCGGCGTAGGTGGTGTTTTAACCAACTGCGCCAACTGGCCTGTCGTTATATTTATTAACCGACTTTAAAAAAGGAGGTTCTTAATGACTATATGTTTTTTTTAATGTTTGTTACGCGACTACTCCGCCATATGTGTAAAACATAATTTTTTATTCGGAAGAGTATACTCCTAAGTTGGTCCCATTGTCACTAAGTCTCAGGATCTGTTTATAAAAATGGCAAAAAATAAATTACTTTTAACAGAAAGAGAACCGCCTTTAAAATCACTTGATTTTTGTCCATCGTACATTATTCTATTTTAATTATTTGTCGTTATAGCGGTATCAGAAATACACATTCTGTAAAAAAAACAACAGTCTACCTATTACGGTTCATGAGATACAGCGATTTTAAGGGTACGGAACGCTAAAAAGTTTTCATGAAAAATTTACAATTTTATAGAAAAATAAATCATGTTGAAATACGCCGTATATTTTACAATAGTAATTTAACCATAGTAACCATAGCAAAGCATTGTAATAATATAATATAATAATATACATAATAAATATATACAATTATTTATTACAGTTAAAATTTATAGCGTCCCAGAAAGCTTGAAAAAAGTCGATAATAAAACATGTTATTCACCTGTGATTGTAAAAAAAAAACAAAAATGACTGTTAACGATGAACAATGAGATAACGAACAAGTGACACAAAAATAAATGAAAGAAAAAAAACAAAAGATAAAAGAAACCTGTGTATGGTAACCCCAAGGTATTTTCTGTAATTGTTTGAATTTCCGTTAGTAGGTTAGTATCTGAAATGTAAAGTAAGTTATGAAATATCTAAAAGGTCATTTTTGAATTTATTTCCTAAGAACAAAAAAATATGCTCTGAAATTACGGTTGCCATCTGTAAAATCCGCTAACCATGACAATAAGTGTCAAAACCCCGGATTTTGGAGCTTTATACCCGGACATGTCATTTATTAGTTAAAGTTACTCTGTAAGATAAATATTTGTTATAAATCATCTTTTGTATTTATTTTTGCGACCGGTAAACTTTAAAACCCGGACTACAAATGAAACCCCACCCGGATGCTCCCAGGACGACCTGTATACTAGGACAAATCCGGGGAAACCCGGATAAATGGCAACCCTATTTGAAAAATATGTATGATCCAGCTCCAAATTGTTATTCTTATAAAAAAAAATACACTGTGACTCTTAAATGAGTGTTGACATTTTCAGAGATTATTGTACTCATAATTATTAACAACTTTTACTATGGGACCAACCCTGAAATCACGAAAAAAAAAACATTAGCTCGGTTAAAAAAAACAAAAAGTTTCAAACACTCATTTAAAAGGAACCGTGTTATTGACAACCCTATCACAAACGTCAAAATGTTAATGACCTATTCAACTACGAGTATGATTGTCTAAACAGCTACACGATAAAAAAAACTAATATGAACGTAAATGTCGATAAAGGTAAGGTTTCCTCCAAAAGCGGTGCCATCATGTAGCGACCGTAATACAGCGGCGAATGACGTCACTAGAACGTTGTCTATGTTAACCAAATGGCGCGGTTTCCTAAAGAACGTTGCGGTTACGTCATTCACCGCTGTATTACGGTCGCTACATGATGGCACCGCTTTTGGAGGAAACCTTACCTTAACACAATAACGATTTACATTATGATGATGCATAATGATTTCACGAACATTTTACCACTGAGGTATTACTACGTATAGAGACGACGCCACACATAACCACTGTTCCGTTCAAGTGCAGCTATCCGGCCGCACTTCACTTAGTTGCTTAAGGGTATACCTTCGGTTGGAGCGCGAAATTCAAATTTTATCAAGTTTTTTGCTAATTGCAGCTCAGTTATAGGTCGTAAGTTATCAACATGTTATTTGCGACAAGAATGGTAGTATATTTACTGATTAATAACAAAATAAATCATCAACATATTCCTCCAAGGTATATTACTGACATATAAGACTATTTCATGAAAATGTTACTAATATACTTTGCAGGAATATGTTGATGATATCTTTTGTTATTAATCAGTAAACTTATTACCAGTCTTCTCGCAAATAACATGTTGATAACTTACGACCTATAACTGAGCTGCAATTTGCAAAAAAACGTGATAAAATTTGAATTTCGCGCTCCAACCGAACGTTCCCCCTTAAACGCGAAACGCGTAAGCGCCATGAAAATCACGACGCTTACGACTTTTTGGTCACGAAAATACTAGACGACTAAATTGTTTCAGCGCTGCAGCGAATATTAACAAAATGGAGCATGACCTTTGCTTTGGATAGCTTCTCTATAAGTAGTAATATACCGCAGTGCTGCACCTGATTTTTACACAAAAAATAATTTGTATAATAAAAAACTGACTAAGCAACCTTCATAATATTGTCCACAGGTAATTTCAATAATTTTCCGTATATCCTTTATTGGGTCATTCACTGAAATATTATGTATTTTTTTTAAATATCTAAAGAAATCTTATGAAAAAAAATCCGGACAAGTGCGAGTCTGACTCGCGCATCGAGGGTTCCGTAATGTTTTATGTTACTCTATACTATAGGTACAGAAATATTTACTGTACTTTTTCAAAAATTTTGGCCCAGTAGTAGCTTCAGAGATAAGGCTGATGGTAAATTTTCGCCTATTTTCTTAATTAACTTCAAAACTAGGTATTTATCTTAAGATTATAAGAATGGATAGACAGACAGCGGATTCTTAGCAATAGGGTCCCGTTTTACCCTTTGGTTACCCCTAAAAAGACCCCAAAGAAATAAATATGTGCAAAATAAACCTTGATAATTAATTGTGTTATACATTTTTACCAGGAGCGATCTTCTGCGATGTATTTCATTGTTAATATTAATGACGTAATCTGTAAGTACACAGAAAACCTTTTTTGACCTTTGCAATAACCATATTAGTTGCTAATAAAGACTAGATCCTAAAATACGAATAATAAAAATACCCATGTTATGGTATGTTTGACACATTATTCTTTCCATTAAGGTATGGTTTCCTCCAAAAGCGGTGCCATCATGTAGCGACCGTAATACAGCGGTGAATGACGTCACTAGAACGTTGTCTATGTTAAGCAAATGGCGCGGTTTCCTAAAGAACGGTAATTGACACCGTAATGTCAAAAAGCGGTACCGTTCTCTAGGAAACCGCTTGGCTGCACCAACCTTACCGGACAATCGGCGAGCGCAGAGGGCTCTCAGCCGGACTTCTACTTTCCATTATATGTATCAAACAAAAACGAAAAAAAAAAAAATACGAGCGTCTCATTTTGAATGTTGTCAGTTATTTTCAACCGGTATTTCAACAGTCGCAATTTAGATGAAGTAAGTAAAATATAGTAAAGGGTAATTGTAGTTCTGTCAAATTAGTCTAAATGCTGATTTCATTACGAATCTACGCGCGATCTTTATTGGTCACTACTATTTCTCCGTAAATGACAATGGCATAGACACATTGGACAGCTTTAAATATCTACTATCCTTTTTCAATAACGTTTGTAAGAAAGAGAGGTGACTAATATTAGTTTAGTTCGTAAACAACAAAACCAATATCGTATTACGCGAAATGGTTTAAAGCACGTCTTGTCAAACATAGGTTTTAAGATAGCCCCGACTCGTTTTGTCATGTGAGGTTAGAAAGAGATAGGATATATTTTAAAGCAGACAGACTATACAGTCTGTCAACATCGTCATCTCACTCGTATGAGTGTTTGACTTTAGTCGATTTTTTAGTAGAGTCATCGTAAGGATTTGCCATGTTTCAGTCGATAAATCAAATCGTCACGGTCATTGCAATACTTCTACTGGACCGTGTAAAATATTTTATTGAAATATTTCAAAATAACTCATGCGACTCAAATTTGGCGAGTTGGCTATATACCTAATAATAACAATTCTATTTCAATATTTTTAAGTTTATTTATAATAAAAACAACAAAATAAAAAGTTGCTTAAAATGCAAATCATGCTAAAACTATTGGCTATGCTCATTCTGAAACATCGACAATAAACGAGCGAATCAAGGCTTCCTAACACATGCCCGCCCTACCTACACCGTAAAGCCCTACACCATTCAAATCATAACCTAGTCTACATAATTTGACCATAGCCATGCGAAAATTTAAAAAAATACATACCCCCATCCCTGTACATCCCGCCATTGGACGCTGAGAGCATAATCTGAAGCCATAGACAAAATAGACCGAGGATGACGACAACTCGAAGGAACGACGCATACTTTATGCGAGGCATCGTTAAATAGATGGCGCTATCATGGTAGTAGTTCAAACTGTTTGCGGTAGATGGTGTTGTTTCATATTATCTTTGGTTTTAGTGTAACAGGTCATAGTATGTAGAGATTGGATTTGGAAGACTGGTGTCGTGTCATTGAGTCTGGAAAGAAAGAAATAATTTATGAATAAACAAACAAATGGACTATCATATTGTATTATTTTCTCATTTATTAAATATATATCTTATAAATTACATTTTTAAATATAATTTATAAAAAAATACATTTTTTTAAATGTATAAAATACATAAAAACGATATATTTGAAATCAATTCGAAAATCTGTCGCCAAACACCTTTCGGTGTGTTCTGACAGCTACACTTAAGAGCCAGTTCCTTTCTAGGCTTTGTGTAGTTACGATCGGCAGCCACATCATCACTGACCACGGTGAGATTGTGGTCAAAAACAACATAGTTTAGTTTGAGAGAATCGCGAAAACACATTTGACAACCATTTTGGTGGTGTCATTGAAGTACTGTCAATTGGAACCTATGGCGTGATAGTGAGGGAATCGACCATGGCTGTTAATCAAGAATGCCATAGCCAATAAATATTTAAAAATATTGATAAGAGAATCCACACATAGCAGCGTACCAATCCATTATCAACAATTATTGTATAGTTTATTTATAAAACGTGTGCGCAGGCGCAAGTATCATTTATACGTGTTTCAAAAATATCAAATTATACCTACATAGCGACAATGTCCTTTAGAAGACAATGACCCCGATTCTGTTGATTACAAACTAAACAACATTTAATCTCACTATATCTCTTTCAACAAAAAAAAAAAATTAAGCGCGATCTATATTGGTCACGACTATTTACCCGTATTACGACGCATAGACTAATCTGACAGCATTAAAAATGTTCTATCTTTTTTCAATAAGGTTAACATGAAAGAGAGGACTAATATTAGTTAAGTTCGTAAACAACAGAATCGGCACCATTATCCAAGCGGTCTGCGATGTTCGTGTGGCCCCAATTTGACGATTAATCGCTATAGTCTGTGCCCCTTTCAGGGGTGCCCTCATGCGTTGTTACCAAAACTCTGCCCCGTTGAGAGCCTTCTGCGCTTGCCGAAAATAATTGTAAAGACACTTATTTTACAAGGTTTTAGGACACCTATTGTCAAAATTTTACCATTTTAAAATGTCATATTATTATGCATTCTCAATAATGAGACAATAGGTAGATTTTACCGTGACGACATGCGATATAATATAAAATAAGAATTATAATAAAGCGCAACTAATTTTGTAAGTTTACCGTCTGCGTATAGCGTGTTCGAAAAATTAAATATTTCAAGTTTTTATTTTTGTAATTCGCGATTCACACATGTTCCCGGATAAGAAGTAGCCTATATGTTATTCCAGGGTATGGTCTATCTATGTGCCGAGTTTCTTATTTTTTTTAAAGGATTAAAGTTGGTAGCCTCTGATAGCTGCACTAACCTTAGCGGACAATCCGGCGAGCGCAGAGGGCTCTCAGCCGTGTAACATTTAGGTAACCAGTAACCACGCCCGAGGGCACCCCCGAATGGAGTACGAACCTCGGCTCAGGGCGTTACCGGGGAGAAGGGCTTAGTACGAGTTACGACTAATTGGGGGCAGGTCGGCCCGCCTGAACGGGATGAGACTGAGTGGGACGTCGCGGCGGTCCTCGCCGTCGAGGACGGTAGCGTAATCGGTTTTGTGTAGTGCGTTGTCTACTTTTACGAGCTTCGTCAGCTTCGATCTGAGCTAATGTAATAGGCTCGCAATTTAGGAGTACTTATTAACAGCACATTTAAAACATTAATTAATAGTAGTTATTACTAAAGTAATAAAATTGACTAGGTACATAAATTTCATGTTAATTAAACACGTGTACGTAGGTACTTATCATAATTGACCGGTTATTTTTTTATGGTTGTAATAATAGCTTTCCTATCGGTGGTGACGTCGAATGCCGAGATGAAGGTCGCAGGTTCGAATTCTACAAGGAGCTTGAAAAACATCGTGAGGAAACCATACGGGTACTTTGTAGTACCCGCCTGGCTGACTACCATCTTCAAGTTGAAAATCTGTCGCCAAGCACCTTTCGGTGTGTTCCGAGAGCTGCACTTGAGAGTCAGTTCCTTTCTAGGCTTTGTGTGCTTACCATCATCGACCACGTCACTGACCGCGTTGAGATTGTGGTCAAACATAGTAAAAATAAAAGGACAAGTGCAAGTCTGACTCGTGCACCGAGGGTTCCGGAATTTCCTATGGTACTTTAAATACCATAGACATAGGTTTTCTTGTAATCTATAGGTAAAGAACTATAATGTGTATTTTTTCAAAATTTTCGCCTATTTTCTTAAATAACTTCAAAACGATTCATCTTAAAAATATAAAAAAATATATATTTGAGATCCTCACAACGAGCCCTTTCATTTAATATGACATACAATGTAGTTTGCAAAACTTTTTTTTTTAAGTTTCTAATTTAGCCCCCAAAAGTAGCCCCATGTTTGAAATTCATATATTTACGTAACACGTCCATGTTTGGGTCACTGACTTATTATGTGTACCAAGTTTTAACTCAATCCATTCCAGTATTTTCGGACAGACAGACAGACGCACGAGTGATCCTATAAGGGTAACGATTTTCCTTTTGAAGTACGGAACTCTAAAAAAGAAATGTAAAGTCACCAGAGCTCATGGGGAAATTGACACATCATTGAAACCATTAGTTTGTTAGTTACAAATGAAGCTAATAAAACTGTTAATAAGCTAACATTGGAGTTGATCCGTTAGTTAGTATATCATTCAGGCCTTGCAGATACTAGTTAGTAATCTTTATAACCATTTATTGTGGGAGATTATAAAAGGTTTTTTTTTCTTTTTGGCATCACACTTTGTGTATTCTGCCAATGTCACGTAGAGCAATGTAGGTATTTTGATCTTCTTCATGTATTTAAAATCTCGACAATCGTCAAGTTTCAAACTTCAAGTCATGTTAAACCATCTTAAAGTCATAGTCGGTCAATTTAAGTTCGGTTTTAGTACAATGGTAGCCTTTTTGAGACTTTTGAGTTCCGAAACCTTAAAAAAACATACAGCCGAATTGAGATCATCCTTTTTTGAAGGAGGTTAAAAATAGATTGCAAAGTACGGAACAGCCAAACAAACGGACATGGAACCGAATTACGGAATTAATAAACGTGGTAGGTATTATAGGTAATAATAAAACGCGATAATGAATTATACATAAACTACATCGGAGTAGGTATAATCAAACGTGATTAGAAAATATTTGATGTGCTCGTTCATTTTTATTAATTACTAGCTGACCCGGCAGGCGTTGTCCTGCCCTGAGAACAAAAATAAAACTGGGATCTACCTACCTACCTCTACCTAACTACCTACCCCTAACCTAACTACCTACCCCTACCTACCTTACCTACCTACCTCTACCTACCCCTACCTATCTACCTACCCCTACCTAACTACCTACCCCTACCTAACTACCTACCCCTACCTAACTACCTACCCCTACCTACCTTACCTACCTACCTCTACCTACCCCTACCTATCTACCTACCCCTACCTATCTACCTACCCCTACCTAACTACCTACCCCTACCTAACTACCTACCCCTACCTACCTTACCTACCTACCCTACCCTACCTACCTCTACCTACCCCTACCTACCTTACCTACCTACCCCTACCTACCTTACCTACCTACCCTACCTACCCCTAACTACTTATCCTATGTCCTTCTCCTGGCTCTAAACTACCTCCCTGCCAATTTTCAGCTAAATCGGTTCAGCCGTTCTTGAGTTATAAGTGGAGTAACTAACACGACTTTCTTTTATATATATAGATTAACATTTTTTTTTACAAAATACATATTTCACTACACTGGGAGGCAACTGAGGTATACTACTACGTATAGAGAAGACGCCACACATAACCACTATGTTCTGTTCAAGTGTAGCCATCTGGCCGCACTTCACTTAGTTGCTGAAACACGAAAAAATATATATTGAAAATCACGGCGCTTTCGACATTTTGGTCGCGAAAATCTACACCACAAAAGCGCTCTAGCGCTATGTGGTTACTGTCTGGTTAGACGACTAATTATTGTAACAGCGCTGCAGCAAATATTAACGAAATGGAGCATAACCTTCGCTTAGGATAACTTCTCTACGTAATATACCTCAGTGTAGGAGACTTTCCACCCTCGATCCCCTATTTTACCCATTCAGGGGTTGAATTTTCAAAAATCCTTTGTTAGCGGATTCTTACGTCATAAACAATGTTGTCGATTCTATTATAGGGTAGTTGACTGACATATCAAATCAGCTACTTTTAAATAAATGTCAAAACGATAGTTTATAAGGAATTTTGTATGAAATATTACATTATGACGTCATAGTTTCGCAGCATCAAATCATCTACTCTTAGTGGTTCCACTGGTAATTAAAAATCATAAAAAAGCATGAAATGTATATACAACATATTTGATGTTTCCACGTGTTTTTACATGTTTTATGCATTGGTTAGTGTTTGGTCATTTATTTTTGACAGTGTCAACTACCCTATTTCCATTACCTCTCTTACAAAAGATTGAAAAAGGATAGGTATTTTTTATCCCCCGAAGCAAAAAGAGAGAGGTTATATGTATGTTTAACGTATCTGTCTGTGCGTTTAGTTTATTTTGTGTCATAGATATTTTGATCCCGAGTGTACTTAGCCATGTTTCATGAAAATCTGTTCAGCCGTTTGGAAATTATCACCAATTTACTAGTCAGTGTCGGGGGTTTCTTTACATTTTTAATTTTAATTATTTATTTTAAAGTAACATAAATATGATAAACCAGTTGGCGCAGTTGGTTAAGACACCACCAATCATGCCGCTGGTCATGGGTTCGATTCCCATCCAGACAAACATTTGTGTGCATGAACACCCAACAGCTCTTGGGTGTAATTATCTATATAAGTATGTATTTACAAAAAAAAAAGTAGTATATGTACCTAGTATATCAGTTATCTGGTTGTCCATAGTACAAGTTCTGCTTAGTTTGGGATCAGATAAACGTGAGTGAACAATGTCTCAGGATTTATTTATATGGTCTCAATTGTTCCAAAAATCAGCCTGTAACTGATATGTTAATATAATTTTATTTCAAAGTATAGACGTGGTACAAATGTTACAAATACGATTCTGATGCAAATATTGTTGACTCGCAAAACGACGTCATATCCTTGAGACTCGATATATTCCATTCATAAAAAAAATCTTGGATTCCGCTGGATTCCCTTTGAAAGCCAGTGGTACCGATTCTGTTGTTTACGAACTAAATAAATTAAATCTCACTATATCTCTTTCTAATAGTAAATATAAGAAAGGGACGCAAGATATTTTAGTTCTGTCAGTTTAGTCCGAACACACATTTCAACGTGAATTTAAGCGCGACCTTTATTGGTCACGACTATTTACCCGTACATTACGACGGTATGGATTAAACTGAGAGCATTCAAAATGTTCTATCTTTTTTCAATAAGGTTAACATGAAAGAGAGGTGACTTGTCTAATATTAGTTAAGTTCGTAAACAACAGAATCGGCACCATTGTTTCTCTTAATTTTCAAATCAATTTGAAATCCTACTAACATTGCGAAAGTTTGTGAGTCTGGATGTATGTATGTTTGTTACTTTTTCACGGAAAAACTACTGAACGGATTTAGATGAAACTTGGCACTTGATACATACCCTGGAATAACATATAGGCTACTTTTTATCCCGGGAAAACATAAAATACCACGGGAACGCGGGGGAAACCGCGGGGCGGAAGCTAGTTAAAAATATATCACAACATTTCAAATTCTAGACCACATAGATTGACGAATAATTTTTTAATGAACAATAAAATAAATACATTTTTTTATTTATTTTTTTACTTAGAGCTGCGCTACCTTGATTTCACCTCCAGTATTTTAATTTTACGATATGACAGCGCCACGAAGACCATTTTAATATATAAATAAATATCCTGGGACATTGTTCACACACGGTTATCTGATCCCAAACTAAGCAGAGCTTGTACTATAGACAACCAGGTAACTGATATCTATACTTATAATAAATCTGTAGAGAGGTCAATTCTGTACATGAAATATATTTTCAAAATAACTATCAGGGGGTGATTAGTGATCGATACTGATGTCAAAAATGCAATCAGTAAATTTTTTTCTGTCTGTCTGTATGTTCCTTATAGAAACCAAAACTACTCGACGGATTTTAACGAAACTTGGTACAATTATTCTTCATACTCCTGGGCAGGTTATAGTATACTTTTCATCACGCTACAATTAATAGGAGCAGAGTAGTGAAGGGAAATGTTGGGAAAACAGGAGAAGTTACTCCATTTTTTAAGCTTCCGTCGCGTGTGCAGCCTTAATGGTTAAAGTTACATAGAAATTATGTATGACGGAAATATTCTACATAAAATTGTCTAAAAATATCCCGCAACAGCATATGTCTATCTTTTATGGTTGACTCACAATAACACGTGTAACTCCTGATAGCTTAGCAGTTCGGAGCATTCTGATTATATTTGTTAACTCTTACGTTTTTCACATGGTCAGTTATATGTCGCTCTTTCACGGGTTAGCAGTTCTAGAAATCTTTATGTTCACGTGCCGTATTTTCATTCTATATGTACTTAAGCCTCATGTGAAAGTGATCTAAACAATATTACCAATACATTAACATAATAACATACAAGGAGTTACTCGCTGATGGTCTCGGGGCACAGCTATTAATAATAATATTCTGCGGTTCCTTATTGCGATATTTTTTAACAGTATTGTGGATTGACATATTATATTTCCCTACTAAAATACGGAAGTTAATCTGTCTGTCACATCAAACCACTGCACCCTGAGGAAGGACATATTATGCTACTTTTGTTACGAAAAACGACGAAAACGCGGACGAAGTCGCGGGCAAAAGCTAGTACTACATATACTACTTTTTTTTTGTAAATACACACTTATATAGATAATTACACCCAGACACAGGACAAACAGACATGTTCATGCACACAAATGTGTGTCTTAACCAAAAGCTCCAACTGGCTTGTTTTGTGGGCGTGGTGAGCACATACGATTACCACCAAAGGCACACGGAGGAGCCCCTGCCCTAGTCGAAACTGTTTGACTGCGCTCGAGTTCTGGGGACCAAATCCGCTAAATAACAACGGTTTTCATCCAATTTCGATTCATTTAGAGTTCGTTTCCTATTCAATTCAAATTTTAGTAAAAAAACGGCATTCCACTAAATAAACGAAACCGACCCACGATTGGAATACGATTAAATTCACTAAATTGTAATCGTCGTTGCCCTTGGTAACCGAAACAATTCTAATCCAATGGTTTAGTGGAATACCACTTGATCGAACGTCAACTTAACTAACCATGATTGGATCTCGATCGTTGTCAGATTATTAGTGGAATACGAAAACGTGCAAAAGTCGTCATTCAGCTGCGATCCAATTGTAATCTAATCAAAATTAATTAGTGGAATTGACCTCCAGATATTTATTTGTTTGAAATCACTCATTTGTTGCGGAATCTGACGTTTCGGAAGTTTCTCAATGCGGCGCGGCCATTTTGATAGCCCATATCTATAACTGGGCCAAAAATAGCACGCATAGATAATAGTGCCGTCCCTGGAGCCCTATTGTTGTCATTCGCGTGTCCGTCTATCGATAGATCACACCCTGGAATAATATATAGGCTACTTTTTTTAGGGTTCCGTACCTCAAAAGGAAAAAACGGAACCCTTATAAGGTCCTGTCCGTCGGTCTGTCTGTTTTTTCTTAGGAAACCGTGGAGGTATCAAGCTGAAATTCATATCAAATACTCAGGTCTACTGTCCCTTGGAGCTGTGACAAAATCAAACTTCTAAGCCAATGCAATCAAAAGATACAGCCGTTTATGCGGCAAATTTTCTACACTCGCAAGGGAATCAAAACCTACAGGGTACTCCCCGTGAACTCAGAATCTTGAAATTTGGTGATAATGTTAATTATTACGTATATTTTACAAACAAATACCAATATATTGATAAATCTGATTTTTTCTTTGAAATTCCCTCCATTAAAGGTATGGAGGTAAAAAAAAATCAAAAACTCATTTATTCAGTTTAGGCCCTGGTAAGGCACTTATGAACGTCGATAGTTACAATCATTACAATAGACTCTACCACTAGGAGGTAGCTGACACCCTGGATTAACATATAGGCTACATTTTATCCAGGGAAAACATACAAACCTCGGGAACGCGAGTGAAACACGGAGCGGAAGCTAGTAATTAATACATTCTAAATGAGCATAAAATATTTATAACATGGTCGTGCTATGTCGTTTAAACCGAGGATAATGTGGTACTTAATATTATATTAATAGGTGGCACACGTGGAAGATATAGGAAATCGTGCGCTACGACGTTTAGGTGAAGGAAAAGTCATGAAGATACCTGGATTTAGGGTTGCCATCTGTCCGGGTTTCCCCGGATTTGTCCTAGTGTAGAGAGAGTCCGGGGAGCGTCCGGGCGGGGTTTCATTTATAGTCCGGGTTTAAAAGTTTATCGGTCGCTAAAATAAATAATAAGTTGGAAATCAACAATTAAAACATTTTTTTTATTTTAATAAGTTTAAAAAAAATTACATATCCGGGTTTAAGGCTCAAAAATCCGGGGTTTTCACACTTATTGTCTTGGTAAGCAGATTTTAGAGATGTCAACCCTACCTGAATCATCACTTATGTACGTCGAAAGTTGTAGACTCTACCACCAGTTCCACATACACTTAAACTGAGAATACTCCGGCAACAAACTCAGCAAGGCTTCTTTTGTGGATCTTTCTTTTATGTAATGGGGTAGTTTCCTGACATATCAAATCGGCTACTTTTTAATAAATGTCAAAACGATAGTTTATATGGAGTTTTGTATGAAATACTACACTATGACATCATAGTTTTACAGCATCAAAAGATCTACTCTCAGTGGTAATTAAAAATCATAAAAAGCATTAAATGTACAACATATTTGATGTTTCCACGTATTTTTAGATGTCTTATGCATTTGTTAGTGTTTTGTCATTTGTTGACAGTGTCAAAAATAAATGCGCCAGTTGGCGCAGTTGGTTAAAACACCACCTATCACGCCACAGGTCATGGATTCGATTCCCATCCAGGGCGAAATTTGTGTACATGAACTCTGTTTTCCCTGAGTCTATGTTGTATATCAGTTATCTGGTTTCCATAATATCTACAAGCTCTGCTTAGTTTGGGATCAGATAACCGGGTAAAAAAAAACATGCATCAAAATCGGTTTAGGCTGCACAATGGAACGGACATGCGCGAAAAACATTACCCTCCTGGATCAGTCGGTTTTTTTTAATACTACTAAGCCATAATAAGGTATAATAAGGCACCTGATGGTAAGTGGTTACGATCAGGTTTAAGGCGATGATAGCTCAGTGGTAGTGATGTCGAATGCCGAAACGAAGGTCACGGGTTCGAATCCTACAATGAGCTTGAGCTTTCGGTGAAGGAAAACAACGTGAGGAAACCATATAGCTCGGTGGTAGGGTATATCCTGTCTCGCTTGTCACCGCCAGTTTAGTAAGGGACAGAGACATACACAGATAGCCTCCTCTTAAGATTACCTATATGCCGTATAAAACAATGAACGTGTCCAATTCAACGCGTTACGACGACAATCTAGTGTACAAAGTTGTATTTGCGGTCGATGGTTGTGCCTTCATAAGAGATGTGTTGAATCTCAGTTTTAATCACACGAATAAGTATGTTTGTTTTATGCCAATTGTTTGGAATTCCCTCACGTATTAGGAGTTGTTTGTTTGTTTGTGACTGCGTTTATTGTGATTTTTTAAGGCAGGGTCGGAAATGCGCGTCAGGGTCGGTAACGTGTGTGTGATGCCTCTGGTGTTGCAAGCGTCCATAGGCTATTTTATAGACCTGTGTTTGACCACAATCCGGTAATGGTAAGCACACAAATCCTAGAAAGGAACTGGCTCTCAAGTGCAGCTGTCGGAACACACCGAAAGGTGAACTCAGCATCTTGAAATTTGGTACGATGCAACGTCTTATAGCACAGATGGAGGAAAGAATGCGAAAAGCATAAATTTTTAGTTACACCATATAATATTTTTTTTTATAGATAGATGGTACGGAACCCGTCATGCGCGAATCAGACTCGCACTTGGCCATTTTTATTTTGTATCAACCTAACCGTTGTTTCATGACTCATTTGTTTTAATAATCATTTCCAATGAACCGATTGATAAGACTGAAGAACAATAGTAATTCCAGAAAACAGCACAATATCCACTATTATACGTACCCAACCATGACCCATTTTACATAAATTATTATCAATATCTGTATATGTATCTATATACAGTGTGTCCGGTCATGAACTAGCGATATTTTAGGTACTCAAAATCAAAATCAAAAACTCATTTATTCAGTTTAGGCCCTAATAAGGCACTTATGAACGTCAACAGTTACAGTTTTACAATAGACTCTACTACCTACGTACTTATAAATAGGGTAGTTGCCAGTGTTAAAAATAAATGACCAAACACTAACCAATGCATAAAACATCTAAAAACACGTGGAAACATCAAATATGTTGTACATTTAATGCTTTTTTAGATTTTTAATTACCAGTAGAACCACAAAGAGTAGATGATTTTATGCTGTGTAACTATGACGTCATAGTGTAATATTTCAAACAAAATTCCATATAATTCCATTCCATATCGTTTTGACATTTATTAAAAAGTAGCTGATTTGATAAGTCAGTCAACTACCCCCCTATTGAACACATTTTATGGTACTTTCTTGGACAAGGGTTGCCATCTCTAAAATCCGCTAACCAGGACAACAAGTCTGAAAACCTCGGATTTTGGAGCTTTATACCTGGACTGTCATTTATTTGTTAAAGTTAAAACTCAGTGAAATAAATATTTTTTATAAATCTTCTTTTGTATTTATTTTTGCCACCGGTAAACTTTAAAAGTCGGACTACAAAAGAAACCCCGCCCAGACGCTCCCCGGACAGATGGCAACCCTACTTGGGATCAACCCTAAAAACTCAAAAATAGTATATCAGTTATCTGGTTGTCCATAGTGCAAGCTCTGCTTAGTTTGGGATCAGATAACCGTGTGTGAAAAAATGTCCCAGGATATTTATTATTTATTTATCTAATATGACAGCACCTTAAGTATAAACAATAACATCTTTACTGACCTCGGCTTCGTTGAGTTCAATAAATTTAAGGTCGTCAAACACAAAAAAAAAACTCATTCAAGCGTTTAGTTATGCTACATTTGATGTCAAATGGCCTTAAGACGCTGATATTATCTACATATAAAATAAATACTTATTACAAAACGAGACCATAAATCAAGAATGTTAATCGAAATTAAACCTTATGTGATAGAAGTAGGACAAAAAATTTAACGTTCTTCAAGTCTCGATATTTTAGCCTTCACAGTTTATTGATTTAGGCACTGTCCCACCGCCGGAGAGGAAGCGACTAGCTATCGACAATTTTCTCGCAGAACAAGAGTATTTATTTATGTTTGTGTACATACAGAGACAAGTAAAGAGAAAAGATACAAAGAGTGCTTATATCTAATAGGTAGAAATTTCTTCTAGCAATTCTGTGACAATTGAAAGAAATACATACATATATGAATCAATCCGTGTCAATAAAAGAAATACCTACCTACATCCTACTAATAACTAAAATATGTATATAATAAACAAACAAAACTCATTTTCGCATCTATAATAATAATAATAATAGCTTTATCTATAATACTACTGCGAAAGTGAGTTTTGTTTGTTTGTTACCTTTTCACGCCTAGACCACTGAACCGATCGTCATGAAATTTGACATTTTTTATTTGATTTAGATAGCCTATAATACTATGCAGAAGGACATAGGGTACTTTTAATCCCGGGAACGAGACTCACAGACACGAGACAAAAGTAATTTATTCAATTGGCATAGTTTATGAATGTCACAAATAAAAATTCTAACACTGGCTAATACAATTAACCTGAGAAGAAACTAGTTAGACCTGCGAAAAGAGCTACTAAAGAAAAAAACTCTCTCAGTGACACTGGTTGCTCATCCGCCAATTAGTTTCTAGTTGCTAGATCCCTACTTGCTTCTCAGTCATCATTGGCAGTGTGACAGATGCCTTAGATTTTTTGATAAAAGCATTTCAGTCCTTTCATCGCTTCGCGCTTTCAAATTCAAAGTATCATACATAGAGTTCAAGTGCAAGGTTAGTGGAAAAAATTGGTCAAGTGAATAGACAGTATTATGGCCTGCGCACACTGGCAGACGGGACGGTAAAGTACCTACTTATAATTCGGAAAAGACAAGTAACAAAATGTTATGATAATAATATTTGAAATGACAGGCACAGTTGGTTAAGACACCACCTATTGCGCTGCAGGTCATGGTTTTGTTTCCCATCCAGGACAAACATTTGTGTGCATGTCTGTTTGTCCTGAGTCTGGGTGTAATTATCTATTTAAGTATGTATTTACAAAAAAAAGTAGTATATCAGTTATCTAGTTTCCATAGTACAAGCTCTGCTTAGTTTGGGATCAGATAACCGTGTGTGAACAATGTCCCAGGATATTTAATGCTGTAGATTTATTACTTTTGATTAAATAAATGAAAAATAGGTCTAGTTTTTAACAAATAAGTAAGTGTTTCAATTTAGCTAGGATTAAGTAACATAGATTTTCATTTTTTTATAATTCTAGAAAATGAAGGACTTTTAACACATTGGTTTGCAAATAGGAGATACAACCTGTAACTACTATTTTAAAGTAAATAGATTACCAGAAACAACGAAATAAGTTATCAAAAAACCCCCAATCAGTTTTTAAGTAAATATATTTAATGTAATAATCTAGTGTAAATATTCAGCCATGCTGTATCTACATTTTTATCACATGTGTAGATATAGTAGATAAAACTGCAGCTATCTCATTGCAGATAAAAAAAATACATTCCACAGCCTATAGATACTGTTTTCTAGATAATCATGATAAAATATATATAAAAATGTTAGGAAAGATGTAAAAAGATAAACATAAACATTTATGTGAAGCATTGTATGCAACTTACTTTGCTTGCTTACAACTTTTTACTATAGTGGCCTGACAAAATGCAAAATGATTGCAAATCCAAAATAGGAACACATTTTGTTTACCTATAAAAAATTATTGCGCTTATCAACGCAAAATTAAGTATTTAATGAGTACACTTACCAGAAAAACAATGGAGCATCACTTTCCTTCGACCCACTCACAAGTAATTTTAACAAAACTAGTTTTAATTGCGTAAAAATGTGGTTAGGGCATTTGCCAATTAATTTTTATTATATCATCATATGTCGGTCGCAAAACACACTCGCGGCTGTTTATTTATCTGATAAACTGATAATAAACAGTTTAGTGATTATATGAATTTAATAAGTGTTCAAAACTTTCGTTTATAAAAATTAATATTGATTATCATCGGAACATTTGCTTAGAATTTTAATACGATAGTTTAGTCTACGTTTGTGTGCAGGTAGTTTCATTCAAAAAGCTACTATTTTGGGTCATGTAGTCGTCACATGCTTTATATTGGATGAATAAACAGTTAAATTGGGTACAAATGCGGATTCTTGTTAAAATTATTGTAATTCCGCGATAGACGTCAGCCTAGCGAACGACCTATTTGTGAAGTTGTCATTGTCAATTTGTCAATCAATTGACTGTCAACTGTCATCAGTCAGTCATGGTAGAAAAATAGATACCTAGGTAGTTCTAGTAAAAAATACTGCCATTACATTTATAGAAAAACAACTATTGTATCAAAAACTAGACAGTTGGCTTGGTCGCACACGCATCACGCCGGCGCCGGCGCCGCCCGCAGGCCATTGGTTTGATTTTTAGGATAAACATTTATCAAAATCAAAAACTCATTTATTCAATTTAGGCCCTGGTAAGGCACTTATGAACGTCGATAGTTACAATCATTATAATAGACTCTACCACCGGTTCGGAATACACTTGAACTGAGAAGACTCCGGCAAGAATCTCAGCAAGGCTACATTTTTTTTTGTGGATCTTTCTTTTTTAAATTTATGTAATTACAGTTTCTGTTCCAAATATACATAAAGTTCATACAATTTTATTGTCACTTGGCCAGGGGGCCGCAAGTGTCGCGACGGACAGTCGCGAGATTCCATAAATGTAAATATATTAATTATAACTAGCAACACTGAAAGGACGCTTGGCGCCATTTTATCTGTCACAAAGAAAAGTTTACTTCTGAATTTGCTATGCACTTTAATCTTAACTAAACCTGAACTAGCAAGAAATAATGTGCAGTCCTTCCTGCAGTCAGCTACGTGGCTGTTGCCACAGCGAGCGAGGTTCTAGGACTGATAAGTATTCAAAGCTAAGTATTCAAGGATAAGTATTCTAGACAATGTATTGTAGATTGTAGCTAATCAATCTTGTAGACTTGTAGTCTAATTCAGTAACTAGAATGATCACATATTATCTTAGATTTGTTGGTACCAACTAGGCCCTGGCCTGCGCTGACGTAGCGGGCCGGGTCTATAATTTGGACAAGGTCTCTGTGCTTAGATTTCACTGTCTCGACTGGACAGGGTCTTTGTACTTAGGACTTTGTCGTCAGGAATTAGGCTTCGGCTATGGACAAGGTCTCTGTGCTTAGATTTCGCTGTCTCGACTGGACAGGGTCTTTGTACTTATGACTTTGTCGTCAGGAATAAGGCTTCGGCTATGGACAAGGTCTCTGTGCTTAGATTTCGCTGTCTCGACTGGACAGGGTCTTTGTACTTATGACTTTGTCGTCAGGAATAAGGCTTCGGCTATGGACAAGGTCTGTGTGCTTAGATCTCGCTGTCTCGACTGGACAGGGTCTTTGTACTTATGACTTTGTCGTCAGGAATAAGGCTTCGGCTATGGACAGGGTCTTTACACTTAGGACTTTGCTGTCATATAAATAGTTCCCTGAGAACTTTACAAGTATCTACATAATAGCGTCATTAGACAGAAACTAGTATGTTATCAAAGTCACAAAGTAATGAGTATAATCAATAGTTTAATATCTTGCTGAATATATAAGTTCATATAAAATATGATGAGTGTCTAGAATACCTACTTAGTGGCATAAGGCTAATGAGTACTTAATATTACAGGAAGGAGCAGAGATAAGGCAACTCGGATAGAGAGAGACTAGATACAAGTAACTACAACATACAGAGAAGAGGATCAGGGATAGAGGAGCACTCAGGTAGTGTTCCATTTGTATTTCGTCCTGTCGTGGTGTTCAGTTGCGAAGCAGATTAATTTAATTCAGACACTAAGGTTGAGTCACAAGAGAATAAGTTTCTTAAAAGATCTCCATAGTAATTGTTAACTGGTAATCTATACTACATAGAATACATTATATACACTACACGGCGACAGCGGCGACATGGTGGAGATGCTGGGATAATACTTCCTAGTGAATCCAAAGTCCCTGATCCTGTAAAGAAAGTAGGAAAAATAATTTGGAGTTGCATTTTCTCTGCCTAATAATTATTACGGCGTCTGCTCAATAGATGGCGTTAGTGTGCACTTTTTGCGATATAAGTAGTTGCGTAGACGACAATTAATTTTTGAGTAAATTAATTGTGTGAATAAATATATTGCTTGGTAGTATATTTTAATCAATCTGTTGTGTTCTGTTTCATATTTATATGACGTGTCTATTATAATAAAAGACGAATTTATGTCGTCGTAAGAATTCGTTTCCCGTAAAAACGGAAGTGTCAAATCGAAGTATAGAATCGACGTTATGAATATTCTTTAGTATTTTCTAAGCTAAAGCATAATTAAACAAATAAATATATTTAAAAATATAGAAAATTAATAGTGTGATAAAATATAACATAAAAACTTTCTAATAAATGATAACACTTTAAAAATAATCTAAATGATTGTAGTTTTGACTTCACACATTCAATCGGGATTCCGAGATTTTTGCACACACACATTCACATGTATGTACGTACGCACTGAATTCCAAGAATAGAAAAAAGAACGCGTCATTTTGTTGCCAAACAAAGTTGTACCGGTACTTGAAAGTTTGCAAAGTAAAGTAATAAATAAGTAAGTAAAGTGTTCTGCAAGTTCACAAGAATATTGGAAAGTTTATACTGCAAAAATTACACAATAATTACTTCACTGAGAACAAATTGGTAAGTTTTCCGAAAACAATTCGCTTTGTTAGGTACCTACCTATAAATGGAATTTTCTAGCATTTAATTCCTCAGTTTCGTTGATAAAATCTAAACATCGCAAACAGATAGACTGATTGAATAAAAGTATGTAGGTATCATGCTTTCCTACAGCAAATAGTTTTCAAATCGAATATATCAGCGATTTGAAAACTTGCAAAGGGTATCTATGTCTTATCATACAATTTCATTCAAAACGATGCGATATTGTTTTGATAGGCCTAAGTATGTTGGTATTTACAGTATCAATACAGGCTACTTGTTGTATTGTATTTATGTTTTTCCCGAAGTAATTTAAACTCAAGTTTTGGTATCAGATCTGTAAGTAAGTATCAAAGCTCATACCAGTCAGTGAACGAGTTACTAGTAAAACCATGTCAATATCTAAAGTATAATAAAGAATACACAGTACACACTATGATAGGTACTTACCTAGTTACCTGTAAGAAGTAAGGGCCTATGATTATAATTGTTTGATGGTTTCCAGAATAACACAAATAAATAAGAGTACCTTTCAAGGACTTTGAGAAGGTAGTACCTCACAACTATCTTGTCTGTTTCTATAAGAAAGAGAGGTATGTAAACATAATCAAAGTTTTAACAAACAAAGTAATAAACTTAAGACAACTTTAGTACCTAATCTGTCATATTCATGATAAACTATAATAGTGAAGGCTTCAACTCTATTAGGATGTCTTGGGTTCGATTCCTAGACAAGAATAGAGCATTATCTTTCTAATTGGAAGTCCAGGGTTCGATTCCCATACAGGACATACATAGTGGTAAAGCGGTTTCATTGTGAGTTGTTTCCAAGTTTGGTTAGAAGACTTAAACCAGTCTGGTTGTCAGACTTATCCTTCAGTCTGTATCAGTCATGGTGTACCTCACTACTAATAATAATAATGACAGTTGTCATGTTGATAAATTATACAGCGGATAAAGATGGGCTGTAAAGCAAATATGTTGAGAGTTATGTGTATTAAGATGAATAATAAAAGGCTATTTTATTTATTTATACATTAAGATGAAAGCAGAACACAACATAACATGTTTACATTGTGTGTTAACCACTTGTACTGTTCAAAGAGAATATTGATAATATTTATTGACCAATAAAATTATATTAAAGTAATATTATTATATTATGAAACTGTTACACTGAGCTTAGTTCTTCCAACCTATGGGTATATGGAAGCAAGTGCAAATTAAATAAATGAAGAGTGCTGCAGAGATAATAAACATTGATTTATCTGACATTAAATGAGAATTATAGAATACAATTTAAGTCAAGAGACTTAAAATAATTAATATATTATTTTAATATAAATTGAATTGCTACATGAGATATGGAACGAAGGCGATGCACATGCGTATGCGATAAATGCGTAGAAATTGTTTTACTAAAAATTTATTGTTTATTCTGACAAAATTAACAAATTTTGTAAGTACCTAAGCAAGTTTAGCGTAATAGCGCAATGGCTTTAAGCGTATACAACCTAGTTGTTTGTAAAGATATAATTTTACATATTATTTCAGTAAGTACTTGTTTGGCGTATACTGGCGTATCTATATCATGTAAAGCGTAGTGGTGATATTATATCAATTTGCGTATTAAATGTCTTGCGTACATTTATTAATTTACGCGTATTCATGATGATTCATATGCGTCGAAAAACTTATTACTTACCTATTATTTATTTATAAATTTCCGACAATTATATAAAACTTAAAGCTGTTTTGAGTAAATAATAAATGAAACCAAGTTTGAAGGTTAAAAAAGTATTTTACCTTGCAATTTCCAGAATCAACATGGAAGTAGTAATGTTGCTAAGATTGCAACTTATCATATCAAAGTTAGATGAATTAACTATTAAGGCTCTCAGGTTCATTGATCGACTTGACAATGTAGAAGAGGCAGGGGTTGTAGTTAAAAAATTGGAAATGTCCATAAGTCGGTTCAACTCTGAACTTTATAATTATTTTCGCATGAGTACTGACCCGTCGGCGGATGATGTGTCATCATTTAGTGAAAGCCAATTAAAGGCTGAAGAGGTACTGGTCGAATTAACTATTAAATTACAAGGAACTAAAACCGATAGCGGCGATAGCTCACAAACATTGAAGAATTATACTTTATCCTGCAAGCTACCCAAATTAAATCTACCCGAATTCGGGGGTGATATCCTCGAGTGGTACCAATTTTGGGATCAATTTAACTCGAATATTGGAAGCAGGAATTTATCAGATGTTGATAAACTTCTATATTTAAAATCCTCTCTCAAGGGAGACGCTAAAAGAACGATCGAAGGTTTGGAGACTACAAACAATAATTATAAGATAGCTATTGCCACATTACATAACAGATATGGCAAATCCAACCACATCATTGATGCTCACTATGCTGCTTTATATAAAATAAGAAAGGGTAATACTACAATTGAGGCAAGAAACGTATTAAACGAAGTAGAGAAGCATCTTAGAGTACTTAAATCTTTAGGAGAAGACATAAACCACAATCATCTGAGATTTCTCATTATGGAAAAGTTTCCAGAAAATATTATATATGAGATGAAGATGAAGCTCAGCCTAGAGACCATAGAAGAAATGAGAAAACATTTAGAAATCATCATATCAGCTAGAGAGGATGCCAGTAGGATCACTCAAGAGAATACAGTAGAAGAGTATACTACTCAGACATTACATGTAAATGTGTTCAACAAGAATAATAATAATAAATATAAAAGAGAAAATAAACTAAAAGGAGTCATGCAAAGTAATCAAAGGGATGTAACTAATAAGAGAGAATATAAAACTAATAATGGAAAAAATAATGCTAAGAAGTTTGGACAGTTCTACAAAGACAAGCCGGATAAGACTACTCAGAATTATAGAGAGAATAATATGAAACAGCTTAAAAGACAATTAGAAGAAAAGGAATTTAAGAAGGAAGTTCCAGAAAGAAAGAAAGCAAAATGGCAATGCATTTTCTGTCAAGGAAATCATTACAATGATAAATGTCAGAAAGTTAAGACACTAAATGATAGAAAAGAAAAATTAAGAGGTCGGTGTTACAACTGTCTCTACATAGGACATAGCGTGAATCAATGCAGAAAGAACAAGCTCTGTGTATATTGCAAATCAACTGAAAAACACAATAGGGCATTGTGTCCCCAATATTTCTCCAATAAGGGAGTGTCTACTAGCACTAACATACTTCATGTAACTGGCGGCTCAACAGTACTACAAACGGCTGTAGTAAAGGCAAGGAATGAGAACGAAGACAAAATGTATATGAACTGTCGAGCACTGTTGGACACCGGCAGCCAACGAAGTTACGTTACCCAAGCTGTAGCAAAGAAACTTAACCTTCATGTTGAAGATACAGGTAGTCTCTCTATATTTACTTTCGGGTCGAAAGTACCACGTGCGGTGGAAAGCGCAGTTGTCAAATTACAGCTACAGACTCGAACTAACAATGTGATAAAATTGTTCGCCAATGTAGTACCACATATATCTGAAGGAGTTCCATACCCGGATTTGAGATTTTACAAGGTGAAAGATGATACAGTCTTGGCTGATGATGGATCATTGTCACCGAAAATAGACATTTTAATTGGCAACGATTACTATTTCACACTGATCTTAAGTGGAAAGATAAAATTGGATGACAACTTATTCTTGATAGAATCAAAACTTGGATGGATACTAACTGGAAAGACGAACACGAAGACTGGTGATGACTTATCAGTAGTTACTTATTTTCAAGCAGTAGAAAGTAAATTGACAAAACCGGATCTCCCATTAGATAATGGTAACTTGAAAGGTTTATGGGAATTGGAGTCTATCGGTATATGCGATTCACCAGGAGCGGCTAGAGATGAAGAAGCTGTTAAGCAGTTTAATAATACTATTGAAATAATCGATAACAGATATACTGTTAGCTGGCCGTGGATAGAATATCCACCAAACCTACCATCTAATTTTGGTCTATCTTTTGGAAGACTAGTTAACTTACTCAAACGTCTAGAGACACAAACATTGCTTGCTTATGAAGAAACATTGAAGGAACAAGTAGAGAAGGGAATTATAGAAGTAATACCTGACAGTGAGAGGATTGAAGAGTTAGATAATCCGATCCATTACCTACCGCATCATGGCGTCAGCAATCCTGGAAAACCAATAAGAATTGTTTATGATGCTTCTGCAAAGACCAAAGACAATAAAAGTCTAAATGAATGCTTACATTGCGGTCCACTGATGTTGGAAGACTTAACTGGAATGTTAATAAGATTTAGATCACGTCGAATTGGAATAACAGCTGATGTCGAGAAGGCATTCTTACAAATAGCATTACACGAAAAGGACAAGGATGTAACACGGTTTCTATGGCTAAAGGATATTACTAAACCAGCCACATACGACAATCTTATACATCTAAGATTTTGCAGAGTTCCGTTTGGAATTATATGTAGTCCATTTCTGCTCAATGCTACTCTAAAGCATCATCTGTCCAACTCAAATGTAGAGATTTTGAAACAAATGGTGAACGACATCTACGTAGACAATCTTGTGACTGGAACGGAATCCATAAAAGAAGCAACTATGTTGTATAAAACTTCTAAAAGGGTGTTCGAAGACATTTCTATGAACTTAAGAGAGTGGAGTTCGAATTCTAAACAATTCATGGAAACGATTCCAGAAACAGATCAACATAAAGAAGATAATGTAAAAGTTCTTGGACTTAATTGGTGTTTAGAAAAAGACACGTTACAGTTGAAATTTAAGACATTTAAAGATGCGAATACCAAAAGGGAAACGTTGAAAATCATCGCTTCAATCTACGATCCGTGTGGATATGCTGTACCTGAATTATTGGTAGCTAAAGTCTTTCTGCAAAAACTGTGGATAGGAAAGTTTAAATGGGACACACCATTACCTACTGACTTAAAGAACGAATGGTTAGAAATTGCCAAGAATCTCGAAGATATTAGAGAGATTATCGTACCACGATATTACTTCCAAAATAACGACATCAAGGATATTCAATTACACTGCTTCACAGATGCCTCCACCAAGGCATATGCAGCTGTAGTCTACGTGTCATGTGGAAAAGAAATAGGATTCGTTATAGGCAAGTCGCGTCTTGTACCTATTAAAGACAAAGAAAACCTGAAAATTCCACGCTTAGAGCTTTTGGGAGTATTAATTGGCAGTCGTTTACTCAAATATGTTATGAAGTATCTTGACCTTAACTTCACACAGATAACTCTATGGACAGATAGTCAAATAGTTATTGATTGGTATCACACCAAAAAGCTTTTGCCACCATTCGTTGCTAGAAGAATAGAAGAGATAAAGAGAAACGTGTCACTGAACATAAGATATGTTCCAACGGAGTTAAATCCAGCTGATATAGCTACGAGACCTACCACGCAAACGAAGGAAAGAGAGAAATGGCTGTCTGGACCAAGTTTCTTGTCAGACGATTCCGAGACTTGGCCGTCAAGTCGTAGGAGCCAACATTCTTTTCTGATTGGGGAGGGTCTTACGATCGAGCCAGATATACCACCTGTAAGAAAGCAAATTCCAACAGTAGTTGAGAAAGAGAATGAAAATGATAGTTATAATAAAGAAGATGACATCCGGATTGATACTATAAATATACAAGAAATTAAAAGGATACAAGAACAATACTTTCCAGAAGAAGTGAAAGGTAAAGAAACTAGCATTAGTCGTAACCTTGGGTTATTTAAAGACATTGATGACATACTGCGATGCAAGGGCAGACTGAGAAATGCCAATTGGTCTTTTGATAAAAGATACCCAATGTTAATTCCAAAGGATTGTGAATTCACTGAAAGGTTGATTCGAACAACGCATGAGAAGAATTATCATGTAGGTGTTAACCACACTTTAAGCTTAATACGACAAACATACTGGATTCCTCATGGAAGAAGTCAGGTGCAAAAGGTCTTAAGGAAATGTACAAATTGTATTAAACATGGTGGTGGACCTTTCAAATTACCGTCTACACCTGCACTACCACAGGAGAGAGTGAACTACAGTTCACCTTTCACCTACACAGGTATTGATTACCTAGGACCAGTATATGTAAACAATGACAATAAGAAAGAGAAAAGATGGATATGTTTATATACTTGTTTAGCAGTTCGTGCTATACTTTTAGAGATAGTCAAAGATTTATCAGCAGAAGAGTGCCTCCTCGCAATGAGGAGATTTATCGCCTTGAGAGGTGTACCCGATACCATCGTTTCAGATAATGCGACACAATTCAAGCTAACTGCTGAAGTCATGTCTAATAACTATTGCATTAATAACAAGATCAAGTGGAGGTTCATACCCCAGTTGGCCCCATGGCACGGGGGTTTTTATGAACGTTTAGTAGCATTAGTGAAACATTGTATGAAAAGAACTCTTACCAAACAAATGTTGAATGATAATCAACTTAATACTGTCATGAAGGAAATCGAAGCTGTTCTGAATACGAGACCATTGACAAGCGTCAATTCTGACCTGGAAGATGTTCTGACACCTTCAGACTTCTTAACTCTAGGTAAATGTTTGGTCATAGAACCAATAGATAAAGAGATATGTACAGATGGTACAACTACTAAACAAATTCTTATAGATGGATGGAAACGTGGCCAAAGAATATTGAAAGACTTCAAAAACATGTTTGTAGACCAGTACTTACCAAGTTTAAGAGAAAGATATCGACACTCACATAAAGAGCCAAGAATAGTGAAGTTAGAAGAACCTAAAGTAGGAGATATTGTTCAGATTAAGAGTGATAATAAAAACCGAGAGACCTGGAAGGTTGGTAAAATTACATCCATACATAAAGGAGCTGACGGTCAGTGTAGAGTGGCGAGAGTCAATGTCAACGGTACCGAGTTTACTCGTTCCATAAGTCATCTTTACCCGTTAGAAATAGATGACGTACCTGAAGTTAATGCTAAAAGTGATAATAATCAAATATTAATGTACTTACCTATTGATGACTCTTCTAATGAATCTAATCGCTCACTACCTATGGAAGTCTCTGCGAAGAACGATCATTCCGTGGTTATGGCAGAACCTGGAAATGCTTCTGAGATAATAATACCTGAGCATACAGAAGCTGTAGAACATATAGAACTCCTCGAAGATCCTCTAGCAGAATCGTTGCAAGTTGAAATGACACCTGAGAGCACCAGAAATAGAAAGGAAGTTTTAAGTCCTGAAAAGAGGAAAGTAAGAGACGCGTCCATGAGAGCCCGACAGCAGATTAAAGAGTGGACGCGTGATTTGATGGATCGACTGTAACTTTGTCGTCGTCGGGAGTGTCGCGACGGACAGTCGCGAGATTCCATAAATGTAAATATATTAATTATAACTAGCAACACTGAAAGGACGCTTGGCGCCATTTTATCTGTCACAAAGAAAAGTTTACTTCTGAATTTGCTATGCACTTTAATCTTAACTAAACCTGAACTAGCAAGAAATAATGTGCAGTCCTTCCTGCAGTCAGCTACGTGGCTGTTGCCACAGCGAGCGAGGTTCTAGGACTGATAAGTATTCAAAGCTAAGTATTCAAGGATAAGTATTCTAGACAATGTATTGTAGATTGTAGCTAATCAATCTTGTAGACTTGTAGTCTAATTCAGTAACTAGAATGATCACATATTATCTTAGATTTGTTGGTACCAACTAGGCCCTGGCCTGCGCTGACGTAGCGGGCCGGGTCTATAATTTGGACAAGGTCTCTGTGCTTAGATTTCACTGTCTCGACTGGACAGGGTCTTTGTACTTAGGACTTTGTCGTCAGGAATTAGGCTTCGGCTATGGACAAGGTCTCTGTGCTTAGATTTCGCTGTCTCGACTGGACAGGGTCTTTGTACTTATGACTTTGTCGTCAGGAATAAGGCTTCGGCTATGGACAAGGTCTCTGTGCTTAGATTTCGCTGTCTCGACTGGACAGGGTCTTTGTACTTATGACTTTGTCGTCAGGAATAAGGCTTCGGCTATGGACAAGGTCTGTGTGCTTAGATCTCGCTGTCTCGACTGGACAGGGTCTTTGTACTTATGACTTTGTCGTCAGGAATAAGGCTTCGGCTATGGACAGGGTCTTTACACTTAGGACTTTGCTGTCATATAAATAGTTCCCTGAGAACTTTACAAGTATCTACATAATAGCGTCATTAGACAGAAACTAGTATGTTATCAAAGTCACAAAGTAATGAGTATAATCAATAGTTTAATATCTTGCTGAATATATAAGTTCATATAAAATATGATGAGTGTCTAGAATACCTACTTAGTGGCATAAGGCTAATGAGTACTTAATATTACAGGAAGGAGCAGAGATAAGGCAACTCGGATAGAGAGAGACTAGATACAAGTAACTACAACATACAGAGAAGAGGATCAGGGATAGAGGAGCACTCAGGTAGTGTTCCATTTGTATTTCGTCCTGTCGTGGTGTTCAGTTGCGAAGCAGATTAATTTAATTCAGACACTAAGGTTGAGTCACAAGAGAATAAGTTTCTTAAAAGATCTCCATAGTAATTGTTAACTGGTAATCTATACTACATAGAATACATTATATACACTACACGGCGACAGCGGCGACAGCAAGTGCAGAGAGAAGCTACTACAACCATGTATTCTTGTCTTCAACGTAATGAGCCACCTTATAGTAAGCCTTGTCGATTAATTTCTGTTTAACATAATGTTTGAATTTATTGTACGACATCTTAGTCACTTCATATGGGATTTTATTATAAAAACGAATGCAGTTCGCGAGAAAAGACTTATTGACTTTTGCTAGCCTGAATCTAGGTGTAACAATTTTATCTTTGTTTCTTGTGTTTAGGATAAGGCGATTACTGTTAGTGTCAAATAAATTTAAATGTTTACGGACAAACATAATATTTTCAAAGATGTATAGCGACGGTAAGGTTAATATCTCAAATTCCATAAACCGTAGGGATTCGCGAGGACCCAAGCAATAGATTGCACGAACGGCCCTTTTCTGCAAGATAAAGATAGATTCCAAATCTATCAGTTTCAGTTTACGTGCATAACATGTCTATTTATCCTGAATTTGGGCATTTGGATGTAACCCTACTAATTACGAAAGTTTGTGAGTGTGTCTGTTTGTTTTGTTACTTCTTCAAGCTCAATTTTGATGAAAAAATGATATGGAGGGAATACCCTGGATTAACACATAGACTACTTTTACACGTCACAAGTGATTAGTTATTTTATGTTAAAACATGCCGTCTTGTATCATGTAATGATTGTAAAAGTTTTTCCCAAAAACAATAAAAGAAGATTGAATTATCTTTCCACATGTACCTATTATTTATTTTATAGTTTTGTAATTTATTTATTCATATTTTTTACGGTTCGCACGAACAGACCCAATCTCGCACTCCAGACGATTTCACTGACGGCCTTTAACATTCAAAATATAGAATAAACTATAGAACGAAACAGACAATTTCAATTAAATAAAATACTACTAATCCTCTAAATGTTTCTTTACTTTTGTAACACTAGAAATGATATCTGAAAATGTTTCATTTTACGTAGCATTTGCATCTTGACATTATTTTATAATTTGTTTAAAATAAATAGAATTAACTATTCATTGTTTAAAGTTTTTGATTTAATTATCTTAATATACAATAGTTTTTTTACTCTCTTATAAGAATCTGATAAGACCGTTTGCATACATTGGACAACACTTTTTACCTTGTCTATAACTTATCAATAACAACGAATGAACGAAACGAAACTTAAATGTCATGTCTGAGTTAAGAAAAGAGTACCTACCAGCCTGTTTCATCACGTCAATTTTAACAAGTTTATTTTAATAAATATCAATTCAGAATTCTACATTCCATCGTAAAGAATCCAAGATATAATTAAACCACGATGGCAACAACAGCGGACGTGCGATTTTCATTCGAAGCCAAGCTAAAGGAAGACGAGAATCCTGACCAATTCCACCCTTTGGACCTAGAGAGAGCAAAGGATGAGAAATACCTGAAAAGACTGTTACTACATTGTGAAAAGGATGCGAAACAGGCTGCTGACATGTTATGGGACATATTAACGTGGCGGAAATCTGTCGGAGCGCAAGATATTAATGAAAATAACATCCGTTTAGATTACGTTCGCGAGGGTATTTTTTTCCCACACGGCCGAGACATTGATGGGTCTCTGTTGCTGATATTTAAGTCAAAAATGCATGTAAAAGGCCAGAGGAACTACGAAGAACTGAAGAGAATAATGATTTACTGGTTTGATCGCGTAGAAAGAGAAGAAAATGGTAAGAAAATTACGATGTTTTTTGACATGGAGGGTAGTGGCTTAGGTAATATGGATATGGAGTTAGTTAAGTATTTAATCAATTTATTCAAGTTGTATTACCCATATTTTCTCAATTACATCATAATTTATCAGATGCCATGGGTTCTATCTGCTGCTTTTAAAGTTGTCAAGACATTGCTACCAGCAAAAGCTGTTGAAAAAATGAAGTTTGTTACGAAAGACACTTTGAAGGAAGTTGTGGCTCCCGAGCAGGCTTTAACAGTGTGGGGTGGTAAAGATGCTTATGTTTTTGACTTTGTGCCTGAGGTCAGGAATAATTTGGAACATACTCCAAAGAAAGTAACTTTTGCGGAGCAAGGAGATAATCAGCATTCTCCTGGAGAGATGCTCCAACTCATTCCTCATGATACCATAGTATTTAAACTAGATACTGATGATATTTCCGGTCAGTTTACAATTAAAAATATGGATGAAAGCGCCATTTCATTCAAAATCAGAACAACATCACCAGAAAAGTTCCGCGTAAGACCAAGCTCTGGAACGCTAGCTGCCGGAGCGTCACAAACTGTACTTATTGTCGTACAACCTGGTTTTCATTTACGTACAGTGACAAAGGACAGATTCTTGGTAATGTCAGTACAGATACCGACAACTGATCTTTCATTGAAGGAACTTGCCGAAGTCTGGCAGAATTCAACTGGAAGTAAAGTTGACGAGTACCGACTGAAATGCCATTTCCCAGAGAAAGAGGTTACAAATAATGGCAATTTAATTGATGGGAAGACCTTAGAGAAGCCAGATTCGGTGGCTAACGCATTAAATAATCTGCAAATTAACTATGAAACACTTCACAGGCAAGTCCAGAAGTTAAAAGTCTATCAATTCATGACTTTACTCATGACGGCAGTTGCGGTCGTCTTAGGATACTTAGTGTATAAGAATACAAATGAAAATGGGAGATATTGCGAGCGAATGTAGCCCTTATACATAGTGGTGTTCGACACCACTTTTGATGCAAATGTAATCCTGAACTGCTTCCTTTTTGTTATTTTCACAATTAATTTAATAATATATTTAACATACTGTCAAATAGTTCGTAATTTAGATGGTTTGCACAATAATAAATTATTGTAAATGTTACCATATTTAAAAAAGGTAAATTTGTGTTAAATGAGGGTATCTGTATAGTCAAAAATGTTATTTTTAGGGTATTTAGTAAGCAAAACTTTTAGCTTGCTATTTCACTGTCTTAATTTTTTTCAAATAGGAAATGGATGTCACATGATTACATGTTAGTATTATTAGAAGTAGAAATATTTAAAAAAAATATGGAAACCAATATTTAAAATACACACACACTTGATTTTTATTAGGGAGAATATTATAAGTTTTTGCAAAGAGCAAACATTTTCTTATTGCCCTTTAACAAGCTTGTATAAAAAAATTACATTCATATTTGTTTCTATAGCTTGCCCATTTCATGTTGTAAATAAAATATAACCAAAGAATTATTTACAGCAAATTATTAATATATAATAATAGTTAAGTGTAATTAATATCACAATATGACGCTGATAGTGACATTTTTTTAAATGCTAAATCTTATGGTTTTCATTGAGAGTGTATCTTCAAGCTACCTACATGTAAAAGAATTCCTGGTAGGTATTCCTATTCAAAGCATAAAAATAAAATGTTGAGATTCTGTAGTTGCTGTATACAGGGTGGAAATTTGAGACGGGTCAGTAAGGGAACCTACCTTATGGGTTCAAGCCAAGCGAATATGGTCTTAGGAGACCATCCCTTATTTTTTTAGTTTTAGTTATTTGCTATCGGCAATACCTGGTCTCTAATTCTCATTTCTATTTCATCGAATTTAATTGTCAGTAAATCTAGTTTATCAGTAAATCTACAAAATAATATAAGTTTGGTGCATCTGGGTGTTAAATATTTAACGTTTTTTTGGATTTAATAAGGTTTTATGGTTCTTTCAGGGTTCATTTATTTATTTTATAAACTAGCTGTCCCCCGCGGACCACGTACCCGGGATAAAAAGTAGCCTTCGGAGATAATGTAGCTTTCTATTAGTGAAAGAATTATACGAACCCCAGAGATTAGTGCGTTCAAAGAACCAAAACAAAAAACAAACTCTTCAGCTTTATTATTATTATAGATGTATCTTTGTAATTTTTTATTTTAAGATTAGTGGGATGGGATCTTAGAAATAGGGCTTGAAACCAGTTAAAAATAACCGTAAACAGTTTAAGATTGCCATTTTTGATAAAATTGTGTTGTGTCAGTTAAACTGCTATTTTTAAGCATATTTTTGACATTTGATTTACCTTTTTTTTTCTTTACGGAAGGGTTTAATCGTATAGACAATTATGTCACCCTGTAGCAATTCAAAATCAATCAAACTTCATTATTAGTACTAGATCTACGATTGAAATCCACAATTTTTAGTATTCTGGCTTTATTTGAAAACGGAAAGCCAGAACATTATGCAAATAAGTCTAAGACCTACATAATATGTTCAAAAATGCCTTTAGCCGGTTATTTCAAAAACTATCGGTTATATACATTCTTCCTGCATAAAGTAGGTAGGGTATATCAAAGCTTGTACTATTTTTAAAATATGTCATCACAAATTACAAAACATTCCAGATATGTATTTATACTGTACTATACGTAATTTTAATAAATGTATTTAATATATTTAAAATTAGATTTATAAGTTTTCATACTAATAGCTCTCATTTATGATAGTTTGGGATGGTTAATAAGAAAAAAAAATGCTGAGTAGTGAGTAATATAAAGCCATAAAGGTAATACATACTTACGTACGAGGGTGAATATAATTGCCTGATATAAAAAAAATACAATATAATCAAGATTGATTTTAGTTCTCAAAAATAATAAGTTGGTCATTTTGTATCAATGATATTTTTAATCAAAAATATACTTCCAGACACATCTATCGGCCTACCCTGCGTTTTACCTAAGTTTTGACGCAAAAAGTTTGTATGCAATTTTGAAGCTGGCACATTTGAAATCTTATTTTGTTATTTATTTCAATTTCGAATTCAGAATACTGAAAAATTAAATAATAAAAATATATCAATACTTAAACAGGCTAAAACACAGGTGGGCCGATAGATGTGTCCGAAAGTGTATTACAAATTGCTTGTTAAATTTAAAGTTTGAATATCAATCGAAAATTACAATTTTTTTTTTCTGATAAAAAGTTACTAAGTGAATTTGTAATTTCCTTGTATAAATATTGTAAAATGGGAATGGAAATAAAGTGGTAGAAATTTAGAATAAATAGTTGGAAAATGGCCTAAAGAGTGGTCACACTGTAGAACAGTCACTACCACTTTTTATGGAAGCCTTTGTATAATTTAATTTTTTAATTTATTAAAGTAATAAACTTTGTTGTGAATCTGTATTTTTTTTTACCCTGTTTAAGAGAAATCTCACAAAATTTACATTAAAATGAAATCAGAGTAACACAATACCCAGTCGACGGGTGTTGGCTTAGTAAGTGTTTGTTAAGATATTATATTATTATAAACTTGACACCTCCCCGCGTTCCTGAGAAAAAGTACCCGGACATGTGTAATTTATTTGTTAAAGTAGTCAGTAAAGTTAATAATTGTTATTAAACCTACTTTTCTATTTATTTTTGCGACAGCTAAACTTTTAAACCCGGACAAATGAAACCCCGCCCGTACACCCCCCTGACGCCCTCTAATCTACTAGGACAAATCCGGGGAAACCCGGACAGATGGCAACCCTACTTTAAGGGGGAACATTCGGTTGGAGGAATATGTTGATGATTTCTTTTGTTATTAATCAGTAAATATACTACCACTCTTCTCACAAATAATATGATGATAACTTACGACCTATAACTGAGCAGCATTTAGCAAAAAATTTGATAAAATTTGAATTTCGCGCTCCAACCGAAGGTATACCCTTAAAGGGTTAAATTTTTTTCATTTTGAGGTACCGAACCCTAAAAATAGAAAATCTGCTGCAGCGTATAGGCGCGAATGAAAACAGATACCTACTTATCTAGGAACATGATTATATTTATTTATAAATATTTCACGTAGATTATATGATCAAGATACCTATCAGTAATAGTGTTGTAATACCTACTTAATTTTGTAACATTATAGCCTACGTGACTGGGATTAGAGCTGGCTGATAATCAATTGAGATATATACTTGTTAAATTGATAATAATTTTACTATTTCTCAACCAATGGGCAACCTAGGAATAATAAAATTACAATTTAAAAGATACACTAGAAATGAGGTGTGTGACCCTTCCTGGCAGAGCCACCATCACGGATTTGAATTCCAACAAAATCTGTCGCTATTTTGTCGTCGAATATCAGATTTTGTCGCGCCCTGGTTATAAGGGAGATGGCCGCCACCTCCCCACCACCAAAAATAAAACTCAATTAAGGGTAAACCCTCCACCTTAACAAATATATTTTTTTATTTACATTCAAACACAACAGATGACACCACACTACCAACTTTCCCGCCAAATTTGAATTGTGGCGTAGGTATTACACACTTCAGTTTCATTTTCTCCGAGAAATGTTTTATCAATTCTTGTTCAGTCCAATTGCATGACGTAATTACAAATATACCTGAAAAAAATATATTATCGTCAAAAGCACATACCGTGAAATAGGGGATGGCAAATAGGGTAGTTGACTGACATATCAAATCAGCTACTTTTTATTAAATGTCAAAACGATAGTTTATAAGGAATTTTGTATAAGATACTACACTATGATGTCATAGTTTCACAGCATCAAATGATCTACTCTTATAGTTCTACTGGTCATTAAAAATCATAGAAAGCATTAAATGTACAACATATTTGATGTTTCCACGTGTTTTACTTGAACTTTAGACCATTAAAAATAAGTTTTTACAGGCATTTATTTACCTATCCCGTTGTCTGTAATGGAATTTTGCAAGTTAAATTTGACCCACTTTCCGGTTTCCGATTGAGCTGAAATTTTGCACGAATATGCAAATCGCGTGACAATGCAATATTATGATGACGTGGAGCTGATCTGATGATGGAGCTGGAAGGTGGCCATAGGAACTCCGAAATAAAACGATACAACCCCGTGTTTGGGCTCATTGGAACCGTCTTAACGAGTAGTTGAAGACTGTGCAAAAAAAGCTTGTACCAAAAATGAAATTTTTGACAGAAACTTGTCTTAAATAAAAAAATAAATAGGCATACTGACCATCTTGAGCGAGTAATTCTGTAACTTTTTCAATGTATTTCTCCCTTTGCTGTTTTGGATTGTTTGGATTTAACGCTATCGCATCATAGGTACCTTTGTCATGTACTATTGAAAATTTACCCAGTTTTGATGTATCGTCATTTGTTATATCGAAAACCTGCAAGTTTAATGTTTATTATACATGGTCGTTATTAGTCATTTTTAGGGTTCCGTATCTCTAATAGAACCCTTTCGGGGTACGGCAGAAGAGGTTTCTTTCAATTAGATTGTATTTCTTTCTATTACAGATTTCGAGTGTAGATTATTATCATGATTGGCCATAGCCGTGGCCCTAGGCCCGTGCCTGTGGATATGTGGAGGAATCAAATTGAAGCGTTTATAGATTCCAACGCAATAAAAAAAAATTATGCAGCTAGAAAGAATATATTCTCAACTACAGAGTAAAGTTTGTACTTCAATCCGACATTTGTACAGAACCCCTAGGGCGAGTTCCGACTCACACTTGTCGATTTTTACTTTAGGTACTCACCTCTAATTTTATAATGGGAAACTCCTTTTTACAAACTTTCTCAGCTAAATTAATGGCTTCTTGGCAATAATCTATTCCTAATAGGTTTGTATAGCCCTCCCTTGCTAATTCTGACAGAGTATACCCATTTCCACATCCTGTAAGTAAAAAATCATGATAATTTATTATCTACAGTTTTAAAAGTCCAGGAAATGTATATCATAGCTAGAATAATAAATTATCTAACTAAAACATCCTGGGACATTCTTCACACACGTTTATCTGATCCCAAACTAAGCAGAGCTTATACTATGAAGTTATGAACAACTGATATACATGAACTCAAATGAAAAAAATATCTGATCACTTGTGTGTCTGTTTCTTTTCCTATAGATTACAGGAAAACCTATAAGAAGTTTATGGTACTTAGCTTGACCATCCAAAGAGGGAATGCTGCCAGCCTACTGGGAACCTTGCCATTGAACGGCAGCAGCACACGCCTCAAGGATTTTTTTAATATGTAGTTTGTATATTTGTTGTAAATCATTGTAAATATTGTAGTCTATTAAAATAAAGGTAACAATACCTATATCAATAATAGAGCTGTTTAAATCTATATCACATTTACAGATCCAGTTTATAACTCTGCAAGCACTATCTTCACCAAACCAAACATCTCCAGGGTCTCCGTGCTCCTCAAAATTAACTAATTCTCTATTATATGCGTCTTTCCAATACGTCTGAGTACCCAATTCTGACGGATCTAATTCACTGTCTGCCATTTTATACGCTGAAAGAAAAAAAACTGTGACTTGCTTATCTTTTTCCCATAGTAAACAAATTGTTTTGATGTTTAATAAAAAGTTGCTGATTTGTTACGTCATCAAATACCCCATGGGCGCCGGCAGGGGGTGCACTAGCACCTATCTGGCATGTTACTTGCACCCACCTGGCATGCAGGAAAGAAAATGCATATCTTATTAAATTCACTTAGTTGCATAAAAACTAAACGCGTAAGCGCTTGTTTACTGCCTGCCAACTGCTTGGTTGTATGTACCTAAAATTACGCATCAAACTTGGCACATAGATAGAACATACCCTGGAAAAAAGTTAATGCTACTTTTTCTTAACTCCAGAGCATAAACAAACTAGTAATGAATTATATACGTAGCTTTAATTTGTTATGCAACGTTCGTTCGTAACATTGATAAATAATTAACTATTGGACTGGTGATAGGTTAGAAAAAAAAATTATTGTAACAATCAATATAATATAGTACTAAAAATAAACAAATACCCTTTGAAATTACTAATCTTAGCTTGGCTTGATAATAAATATATTTTCAATGATATTAAAGTTTAGCCTTTTCCTCGCTTGTTTTTATTTATTTTGTTTTTATGTCATCCAAGGCAAATCCAAGGTTATTTTGACTTTTATAGTGCTGCACTTCAGGTTCAGTTCAATAACAATAAACTCAGTCAGTGTTAGTCACCAAATTTAGTCGATTTTTATAACAAATAGATAGATGGTGGAGCTTACACAAAGGTACAATCTATATATCATATATAATTCTATACTAATAATAAAACTGAATGTTTTTAATTGAACGCACTAATCATCAACATAATCCTCCAAGGTATATGACTGACATATATGATTTTTTCATGAAAATGTTACTAATATACCTAGGAAGAATATTTTGATGATTTCTTTTGTTATTAATCAGTAATACTACCTTTCTTCTCGCAAATATCATGTTGATAACTTACGACCTATAACTGAGCTGCAATTTGAAAAAACGTGATAAAATTTGAATTTCGCGCTCCAACCGACGCCTCCACCTTAACACTCAATCAATATAGTTTGAATATTTTTTAAAAACAAACCCGTTTATTCATAAAAATAAATTTTATACATTCTAAAGGGGGTGAATCGGCCGAAAAGTCCGCGAAATTCAAAATTTTAATAGGTTTTTTTTTTAAATGCTGCTCAGTAATAGGTCGTTTATTTGACAAAATGTGATTTGCGCCTCATAAATATGTCAATGGATCACTGTATGTGTACATTGTGCTTTTTAAAATAATTAAATCCATACATTGGTTCATTTTCGATAAATAACGCGCAGGAACCAATGTACAGTTCTTAAATACATATAATGCAAAATGTATACATAAATAGATCTATAGCTATATCTGTGTCGAGAATCACATTTTGACAAATAAATTACCGATTACTGAGCTGCAATTTGAAAAAACCTAATTAAATTTGAAAATCGCGGGCTTTTTGGCACATCCCCTTATAACAAGTGTGGAACTACAATTTTATTAATGTTAAAAATAAACAAATAACCATCAAATAAACTAATTTGTCTACTGTTTGACAAGCGCGTTTCGTCACTCAGGCCACAGACATGCTGAGTAATACCAGCTCTTCAATATTTCCCGTAAAAGTAGGGGAAAAATATATTCTGAAGCATATTTAGAAATTGACAGAGTAATTTTTTTATAGCACAATGACTGACCACTGAGCGGGCGGAACAAGCTCATCAATATTTTTTTGGCGTTTAGACGCATGAACGCTGTAGACAGGATTATTAACTAAGGTACCTACATACTAGGAAACCCCATTCAATACATTTGTTAAATACTAATTTGCCCATGGGCGTACCCAGAGAGGGACTTGGGGGGCAGGTGCCCCTTGGATTAATTATTTTTCTTTATACTACTAAGGTAGCAAGCAAGCATACGGCCCACCTGCTGGTAAGTGGTTACCGTCGCCTATCGCCATTTGCAATACCAAAGATATTGCCAATGTGTCCTGTTACTTTTGCTGGAACACACCGGTAGGTGCTTGGCGACAAATTTTCAACTTCAGGGTGGTAGCCAGCCAGGCGGGTACTACAAAGTACCCTACCACCGTGCTATGGTTTCCTCACGATGTTTTCCTTCACCGAAAGCTCAAGCCCATTGTAGGATTGGAACCCACGACCTTCGTCGCGGCATCCGACGTCAGTATCACTGAGCTATCATCGCCTTAAAATGCCCCCTCCCCACCCCTGGGTCAAGCTGGGTAAGCCCTATACAAGACTTGTACTATCTTCATAATCCCATAATAAACTTAAGTATGTAATAAACTAGATGAAATATATCCATAATTATCTAAATAAAATTGTTCTATTCTTAGCTTTCTTCATCATAGTCTTGATGTAATGTAATCAGGCTGAAACAAAAAAAAACTATGTAAAAATCTATGATTACAGATTTGCCGCCCCGGGCCAGTTAACTTTGCAGCCCCAGTAAGGGACGATAAAGTTTTTTATTTAAGAAAAAAACCTGCTGGTAGTTTTTACAATTTCAAAGCATTGTTTGTTTTTAATTAAAACAGGTATGAAATATAATGAAAAATATTGTAAGTAAGCTTGACAATAAAAAGTGCCCAGAGAAGGCCACGAGGGGTGGCTTCAGCGCCCCTCGCAGTCTGCCGCCCTGGGCCATAGCCCACTTGGCGCTATGGTAAATACCCCCTGTGGTGAAGACGAATGCTAAGTCGGTCACGGGTTGGAATCCTATAATGAGCATGAGTTGAGTTTAGGAAAACATCGTGAGGAATCCATAGGATGGTGTTAGGGTAATTTATAGTAGGTACGTACTTGAAACTGGCCTAATAAATTAAAACCATACAAAATATTTCCCATCCAGGACAAACATTTGTGTGCATGAACATGTCTGCTTGTCCTGTGTCGGGGTAATTATCTATATACCTGAGTATTTACAAAAAATAGTTATCAGCCATCTGGTTTCCATAGTACAAGCTCTGCTTAGTTTGGAATCAGATAACTGCGTGTGAAGAATGTCCCAAAATATTTATTTGTTCTAATTCAAATTGTAATTGGTCTCAAGTAAAATACTTACGGAAACAAACCAGTATGAATTCTTCATAAATATCATCCGAGATATGTAACCCATATCAGATTCTGGTGCTATAGTGTGTAAATGTAGATGTTTCACACTGCGGAACGGTGGCCAGTGGTATCCGAACCTCGCATCTTCTATGGAGAGGTTATCTGAGCTCAATAACTGCTTTGCAATGGCAAGCATTTTTTCAACTGTAAAAATAAAATAAACATTGCAATAAGGTGCATCTGAACGATCATATTAACGAGAATTTAGGTGACAAATTAGCTTAGGTGTAGCGCTCGCTCTTGCAGGACATATTTTATGTGAAAATGATGAAGTTTATTTTGAAAAGAGTAATTACTGAGTTTATTGCCGGCTCTTCTCAGCAAAAGCTACCTTCCGAACCGAGCATTAGTACAATTCATAAGTGCCTGTGATGGTCTATTTGAATAAATAATATTTCATAAAAAACTCCAGTATCTATTGTATAGATGTGTATGCATATAAATATGATTTTATAACTCACTAGCTGTACCCACGGTGTCACTAGCGATCTCGAGATATTTTTTTTAAGCTTACAATTTGTTTTGTGTTTAATAAATACAGAAATAGATGCGTTTTTTACACAATGTCGCCAGAATAATTGTTCCAATAACAGCACTAAACTAGTTTCAAAACGGCAAAAGAGGTAGGTGCAATAGTATTTTATAAGTAATACAATCTTACTTAGCCCTTTATCAGCTGAAGTTAAGCATTTAACGTCCTCTATATGCCGTTTAGGAATGGTTAGAATGTGAAATTTAGTTGCAGGCTTTATGTCCCGAAAAACGCAGATTTCTTCGTCTTCATACAGTAATTCTGTGTTTTCTAACTTGTTAACAATATTGCAGAATATGCACGATGATTTTTGTGGTAAGGATTCGGTCATTTCTTAATTATTTATTGACTAAAATCAAATAAAATCGATATTTTCGTAGGTACCACAAAAGTCAATTGATTACTGAAAGATATGAAAATGACAACTTGACAACTGAACTGACAAGGGAAGTGAAAAATAAAACGCGTTCGATTCATGTTTACAAGAAAATGACAGATGGTCCCTATGAGCACTTGATTGAATTGTCCACACGTTATTCAGATAAATGATTAAAACCTTTTTCATATTAAATTTATCGAATTAAATACCTAATTAATACCTATTTGATAAAATAATTAATTTTAAAGCCGCTATGGTAATGTAATTTTCCCCTTGTTTATATTTCCTTACATTGCTAATTCTGCCATCTATTTTTTTCGTTTAACATTATTACTCTGTTGTTTAACCTAAGACTTACTTGATAATCACTAGATGGCATTAACTGTTCTTTCTTGTGGATGGATCACAGCTACGATGGTAAGGCTGCGATCTATAGAGAGTGCTTGGACTTTGCTTCGACTTTACTTACGTATAACTTGGCTCATTTACGAGTTGTAATAAAGTATATTTTTGTTTGACCATTAATTGTAGCAAAGTTTTTGGTAAGTCGTCGATTTGGTGCACTCAGACTTTGCTTAGAATCCACTCAGAAGGATTAAACTTTGTCTTAACTCGATGTAAAGTCTGCGCAAAGTCTAAGTACGCTCTATAGATCTCAGCCTGAGATCCATTCCATAAGGTCGCATCCACGAAGGAAGAAGAAATTCTGGAATTCTTCTTCGTCGCATCGCATTGTATCGCACGCCCGCGCTATAGTAGTTAGTAGTTCATAAGCCGGTCGGAGATGTGCTCTTGATTGGTTCCGATAATCTCAAGAGGGTGAATTGGCCATTAGGTGTTATCCTGGAGATGTTTCCAGGTATAGACGGTCATAGGCGCGTTTCTAAGGTGAGAAGACTTACTACTACCTTTGCTACTACTTAAGAAGTATAACGACATAAAATAGTTTTATTTCACATAATTTAACTAATTGACTCAGGCGTGACCTTGCGGCAATCCATTATAAGATTAAACAGAAGACAAATATTTAGTAACTAATTCCGCTGGATCTCCTTCTCTGTCAAGTCCCCACACACACACAGATTTTTTTTTTCACTATCTTAGTTATTTATAGGCCTGTGTTTGACCACAATCTCACCATGGTCAGTGATGATGTGGCCGATGGTGGTAAGCACACAAAGCCTAGAAGGGAACTGGCTCTCAAGTGCAGTTCTTGGAACTCATTGGCGACAGATTTTTAACTTGTGTGTGGTAGCCAGCCAGGCGGGTACTACAAAGTGCCCTACCACCGTGCTATTAAGGTTTTTTTTTTGAAAAGACATGTAGGTGTTAGCCAAAGTTATACGCGGACAAATCGGAGAGCGCAGAAGGCTCTCAACCGGGTTAAATTTTAGGTAACCACGCCTGAAGGCACTCTCTGTGGGGTACGGACCTCGGCTCATGGCGTTACCGGGGTGAGGGGAGGGCATAGTAGGTACAATTTACGACTAATTGTCGGATTGCTGGAGGCAGCTCGGGCCGCTTGAACGTGAGGATGTTTCCTTCACCGAAAGCTCAAGCTCATTGTACGATTGGAACCCGGTAGGTACCTTAGGCTGAGATCTATAGAGCGTACTTAGACTTTGCTCAGACTTTACTGTACAAAGTCGGTATTTAAAATGCAATCTTCGAATCTCTCCGAGTGTGTGCTAATAAAGCCTGAGTGGACCTAATCGACGACTTACTAAAAACTGCCGCCACAGTGACATTGGTGAGGTTCGGTTCTGGAGACGCCCAGACGCAAACCAACTGCAATAGAAAAGCTAGTATTATCCAGTAGCGTTCCTATATTAATCGAAGGTGTTGCCTGTAACCAGTAGCCCGACTCACGTTCGCTAGTAGCAATGAGACGAGCCTTATCCCTGATATCATCACCACTGTTTAATAAATAATAGATAGATAGATAGATAGATAATACTTTATTGTCACACCTCAAAGATAAACTCTTAACCTAAACAATGAAAGTGTCACAATGGGCGGCCTTATCACTAAGAGTGATCTCTACCAGGCAACCTTTGGATGGAGAGGAGTTAAAAAACAATATAAGACGGGGGTGTTCAATATGTAAAAATACGAGACTAATAATAAAAAAAAAAAAAATACAGACAAATATACTTAAAATACAGTATTAATAACATTAGTCTAAATCTAATCCCTAAATATACTACATAAACTACAATAAAGTTATATAATACACTAATTGCCAATACACATAATACAAATGATATATATATGTTATATATACTCATATAAATATATATATTAATATGTATACATATATAATAAAATGAATAGTTACTTTGACAGATAAAACTTCTTGAGATGTTGTTTAAATATATTAATGGATTGTGCACGTCTTATAGGAACTGGCAAGGAATTCCACAGACGTACTGCTTCAAAGGAAAAGGATTTATCATAAAATGTACTGGAATGTGGAGGCATTCTTAGAACTAAGTTTTCTGACGACCTTAGAGAGTGAGAACAGTGAAGGAAATCAAAGCGTTCCCTGAGGCAGCGCGGGGACGAAGGATAATTTTGAATAATTTTGCAAAGAGGCTCTGATTAATTAATCGTTGCCTATAATATTGTGCTACGTCTGCGAATCCTCCGCTAATACATTGCCTCTGCAAACGGAGGTTTTTTGGGAAGCCCTCATTTGAGCAGGCCATATTCCATGCATTTCTGGCCTCTGCCATGTACATAATCGAAATATCACCTAAAGAATTGTGTATAATTTTACTAAATAGATTAGAGGTACTATGGACAGAAGACAGAAATGCAGGTAAGGAAACACTGTAAATTTTTCGGATGCCTAAGCCTCCAAACCTGACAGGAAGAGAAGCTTGGCACCAAGAGTTATCCGAAAGATTACAATTTAGAATTTGGGATAAAATATTTTTTATACTTTCATCAAGATTGGTAAGCAAATGTTTAAAATTCCAAAGCGGGCAACAGCGGAGTGTGTATACACATTTTGGAAGGAATAGACAAAACCGAATGATGTGAAAAGCTACATGAGAATGAATTTTCATCAGACGGTCGGAAGTTTCTTCAAATTTAGTACGTTGTTCGTCAATATAAGCCGGATAAGAATCGTCTAAAATAGGGGCCCCAAGAGGCGTAGCGATTCCTTCTTTAAATTTTTTTAATTTGGAGCCAGACTATTAAATTTGTTGATGATGTTGTCTCGATCTTTATTCGGAACAACATCTGTTATAAATAATTCACATTTTGTAAAATTTAGATCTAAACCAATGGATTGAAATTTTTCTATTAACATTTTTAAATCTTATAGAACTGTATCCACATCGCCTCCCAGAGTCCCGAGTCATTAAAAATAAATCTATAATCAAATAATAATAAACAATTTTTAAAATAGTAGTACAGTATTTTGAATATTATATCAGGTATTATTAATTATTTATTTGTGGTGTCATTGAGAAATTCCTGCAGATTATAAAAAGCTTTTTTTATTAGTTAATCTTTTAATCTGAATATAAATAAATCATACTTATTAAAGTATGAAAGTAAAGTAAAGTCTGAGCAAAGTCTAAGCACGCTCAATAGATCTCAGACTTAGTCTCCGCGTTCGACGTCCACTAAAACTTGGAGAAATATGTTGATGAACTCTTTTGTTATTAATCAGTAAATAATATTGTCTCTGGTTCTCATCTTAGCTAGAGGCTAAGATCAAACGCTTACCTACCTCTTGTACTTATAGTGTCAGATGACCAAGGACCTAAGTTTACTATTTAAAGTTTTAAGTTAATTTATTTGTTAACGGAAAAGTATCTAGTCCGTCATTGTATACATTTCCTAGGAAATCCATACATTTCCTAAATATCTATCGGAGTACTACATTTGGTATATTTGTAAGGATAGCGGTATTTGGGGGGTTGTAAGTGAAAGGTACTTTTGTGCGAATACTTGCTATTCTATGCAAAATAAAAAAAATAACCCCAACCTATTTTTTTCAATAGTTTCTATATATTTCCAAGTATCATTATTGAATTATAATTTCCAAGGGGAAATACACAGGAATTGTATACAATTCCTATATTTCATACATTTCCGGTGACATATATATAGGTACCTACTTAGCCTACATTATTAGCCATTCTTAAGTCATGTTTCTTAAGCAAGTAGGTAATTGGAATTTAAATTGTTAAATAAGTATCTGAAATTACATTAATTAACAATATATCTGTTTAAATTAAAGATAGCCATATTATTTACATTTATATTGACGTAAATTGCTAATAATCCATACCAGGGTCTGTATTGATATTAAAAACAAATAAAAAACACATTTTTATAAGCGTAGGTATAAATTATAATGGTCGTGGCACAACGAGAGATTTTTGTACATACCTATCCTGTTGGGCGTCGCCACCATTTAATACGGCTTTAATAGATTTTCCTTTATAGTGGACAACCGTGTGACGGCATTTAAACGCTTTTGTTTCTGGGAACTTATTTCATGTGGAAAAACAAAGTTAACTAGCTAGCTAGCTAGCTATGTCTATGAAAAATCTCACCAAAATGTCATCATTCGACATCGAAATCTCTACTGCTCCGGACCATTCGTTGCATCTCGAACGAAAGGGATTCGACATTTCTCTAGCGTGACTTCCCGAGAATACGAAAAAATTATTTTATTAGAGTTTCGCCATTTTGTTTCAACATATCTCGAATTAGAGATGATCTCTACCCGCGCGAGAATTGGCCTCCAGATGGCCGACGCCCAATAGGATAAGGAAACACTGAGGTATAGAGAAGCTATCCTAAGCAAAGGTCATGCTCCATTTTGTTAATATTCGCTGCAGCGCTGATACAATAATTAGTTGTCTAACCAGGCAGTGTAAACGCGTACCTCAATACCAAATTTCATCAAAATTGGTGCAGCCGTTTGAGCGTGAAGATGTAACGAACATACTCACTCACTAACAATCGCAAGGAGGGACAAGGTGGATGCTTCCTACATTGAAAAGGGAAGATCTTCTGCCAGGCTGGGTGATCGTGCCTGGGGACCGCGGTCTAACTGTTAATGTTAGAATCTTGTTTATATGCGAATGCGCGAACAAACTTTACTAGCGCGATGTAGGTTTGTATGTAGATAATGTTGATATATTGCAGCGCCATCTATCCATCGGTGTCTGAACTATGTAGCTACATTTGCATATAAATATAAGCAAAGAATAAATAATATACTACGTACTAAGGAAGTAGGATAGGATTGCAAGGAATCAGGGATACAAATAAATACTTTTTCGGAAAAAATAGTTTTCTGTACCTCCAACTAGCAACATGTTGATAAATATGTTGTTACTTATAGTGGCGTTCATTTACACCAATTGGTTTTAGAGAATATGGATTGCTACCTATGTGATAAGTGTACTTGGGCACCAACCCATTGTGCCACCAACTTACCACCATAGACTCGAACGAACAAAGCACCAAAACGTAAGGCTTCCTTACCATTCCGAACCTCGCGTTAAATATTTGAACAACGTACATAATATACCTAACAAAGCAATTACAAATTTATTATATTTGCTCATTCTGTCATTTAATTGAACATGCGCAAAATGGCTGAGAAATGTACACGTATGATACACTACACGGTCATTGGAGATCGGTGGATAGTTATGAAAACGGCACAAAAATTGTGATAAGTAGGTATGCATAGTATCTTATCATAGTAATCGTCAAAATCAAACTAATAAATTCGTTTTTTTTTACTATGTATAGGACTGTGTTTGACCACAATCTCACCGTGGTCAGTGATGATGTGGCCGGTGGTGGTATGATACAGTCTAGAAGGGAACTGTCTCTCAAGTGCGGCTGTCGGAACACACCGAAAGGTGTTTGGCGACAGACTTTCAACTTGAGTGTGGTAGCCAGTCAGGCGGGTACTTATAGGTACACTTATCTCCGTAACTGCTGAACGAATTTTGGAATATAGTTGGATCACCTGGATACCTGGATTGTACATAAGATTCTGTTCATCGGGAGAACTTCTTTTATTTACTGAGGTACTCAAACTAAATATTTGAATACAGGTACCAAATAGTAGCAAAAATCATCGGGAATTTCGGAACAGCTATTTTTAATTTCAAATAAAACTATAAATATCCTTGGACATTCTTCACGGTATGGTATAATCTATATTGCTAATGAAAAGGACGGACTAGCTATATCCTGCGGTTTCACCCACGTTACCGGGATAAAAAGAATCTTATACGTATGTTATTTCAAGATGCTAAGTTTCATCAAAATCCGTTCAGTAGTTTTAGCATGAAAGTATAAATCTTCACATCCCACCTTTTACATTTTTAACCTCCGTCGCAACAACGACAGCGTGTTATAATAAGTTTGACGTGTCTGTCTGTGACCTCGTAGCTCCTGAACGGATAGACCGATTTAGATTTAGTTTTTTTTGTTTGAAAGGTGACTTAATCGAGAGTGGTCTTAGCTATTTTTCAAAGTTTGAGAATTATCACCAATTTTCTTTTTTTTTTTTTTAGTTTGTAATAGCAGTAAATAACATACATTATTACGATCGCATAATAACCTCGGATAAGCTATTTCTTCTGATAAGTTTGTATAAAAACTGTTCTAGTATCTAATTAACAGCTATATATCGCTTAAAAAATCATTGATAAATCTAATATTATACAGGAACTCTAATCCAATTAATAAAACAGTCAGATTAGAGTACATAGGTACACACGGCCACAGATCAAGCGCATAAGGTGCCGCAATGTGCAGCTTGATCTGTGGCCGTGTGTACATCCTACTTTATGCTCTTTAGTGCCGGTTCTATTTTTTATTTTCGTTTCTATTTTTTGTTGAAAGTTTTTTAATACATACAAAACCTTAGTATTTCATGCAATCAGGACGACAAGCGTGAAATCTCCGAATTGTTGAGCTGTATACCCGGAAATGTATTTTTTTTTAAAGTCAGCAATAGTAGTTTATGATACTGTTGCATAATCGGGGTTATTAAAACACGCCTACGGCTCGGTACTTAAACTCACCCTCGTGTTTTAATACCTAATTATGTGCAGTATCATACAGTACTTTATCTAAACTCATTAATGTAATTTAAAGGTAAAAAAAAGAAAGTTATTTGCAATTTAAAAAAAAAAAATTGCTATTTTTTTGTGACATTTTTGGTTAAAATTATATATTTAGGCAAAACCAATAAAATCAACGAACACAATATTCATATACCTAATCAAATTCGTGTTGCCAACTCCCAAAAATTCTTACCTCCATAGTTCAACTCAAAAATTCGTCACATGTAACTACACACAAAGTAAATTTGCATCTAAAATTGAATAATCATATACATATATTTAGTAGTAAAAGTCTATTTACATCAAAACTAAATACTATTATGAAATAAAATAAAAACTAGACTAAAATAAGAAAGAAAAGCTATTTACAGTAGATACAGCTGATCTAAATCACTGCCAGCCGGTAGTGTGCCCAGAACGCTGGCGGCATTGCCACGCTGTATGGCAATGCTTATCCTTTGTCCAAGGTATTCGCCAGCCCTCTGGTCACGTGATGTGTCGATCAGGCGCTTTGAAATTTCGCGATAAATGCGATGGACTCCTGGCCCCCACCGGCCCAGCGTCTCTAACCCAAACGGCTCAAATATGTAACATCCATCTAGGTTACTATACTTGCGCCGCTTGAGGCGTTCGGCACAGTCAGCCGCACCATCAGCTCTCTTGACAGTTGAAATTGAATTGATACTGATTGATTATACTATCGATAGGTCCAAAGTGACAGTAGAGTATAGTAGAGTAAGTAGATAAAATAATAAATTGTTTTAATTGTTGTAAATTTTTATTTTTTAACCCGGACTACAAATGAAACCCCGTCCGGATGCTCCCCGGACGCCCTCTAAACTAGGACAAATCCGGGGAAACCCGGACGGACGGCAACCTACAGATTGCACTACCCTAGGACCGCCACTGGGTGCGGGTGACAGTACAGTGATATAAGTATGGAAATTAGCAAATGAACTTATCAATAAAGCTCATCTGTTTAAGGCGACGATATCCGATAAATGATGATTCTAGATTCAGTTTTTCTCGGCATTCTTTGTTGCAAGAGAACACAAAAACGACGGGGTGTTTGATGTGTCTATCTGTCTGTCTGTGGCCTCATAACTCCTGAACGGATGGACTGATTTAATCGAGAGTGTTCTTACCTTTGTTTCAAGAAAATCCGCTCAGCCGTTTGATAATTATCACATGGGAATCGGCTTGTATGGACCCTTCGCCACTGATAGGTACCGATTAATATTATAAATGCATACTCGCATGGATGGATGTTTGTTCTTTTACCCTTTCACGCAAAAACTACTGAATGGATTTGGATGAAATTTGGAACACAGATAGTTTATAACCTAGTTTAACACATAGGATACTTTTTAAAGCGGGAAAACATAAGATCCCTCGGGGACGCGGGTGAAACCGCGGGGCGGAATCTAGTACTATACATATACGTTACATTATTTATTCACAAGAAATATACAAAATGCATATCTAATGTAATCTAACCTTTAAACGAGCAATTCTTGTATATATATATATATATAATCTGAATCTCGGAAACGGCTCTAATGATTTGGTAAGCAGAGGGTTTCGGGGGCGACAAATCGATCTAGCTAGGTTTAATTTTTAGAAAACACGATTACCAACAAAAACAACTTGGACCCAGCTATGCTCGGTTTACATATAAAAAAACCTCGAGCTTTGCGATGCTGTCGAATATCCTCCTAATTTTCCTATTCATTTTTTTTAGCTATTTAAACTATTTACTCACATATTATAATGATGGAATAAACCCCTTATAATATTTTGGCAGAACCATCAAATCACCGAACTAAAATTAAAAGCGCGCAGACTAAATTACAAAAAATGTTTGCACAGTTTGTACAAAAAGTTTTTAATTGTTTTCATTTAATTTATTGTCCATGTTTTCGTATATAAGGCCTGATAATTCGGCATTTGTCACAACCACCACCATGCGGTGTTTAGCAGGTGTAATTGTCCTATTGGTGAGTCTATTCTATATAATTTCAAAAATACGCTTTTATTGGTCTTTTTATAATTTAAAAAATACACTTTTATTGGCCCAAATTATTTATTTTTGCCTTTTGCGGTCGAAACCATGGGTCCGAGGCTCGCCGATTTTCTCGAACATTATCTTCAAAACTAATTCAGGTCTCAGGGGACCGGCGAGCGGGTAGCTTTTTCCGCCAACGCGTTAGTTTGGCCATCCAAAGAGGGAATGCTGCCAGCCTTTTGGGCACCTTGCCGTTGATCGGCAGCAGCACACGCCTCGAGTAAATTTTTTATATGTAGTTTGTATATTTATTTGTAAATAATGTTTGATAATATCTAAAAAAAATAATGAAACTAAAAAAAAGATATGTCAGAATATTTTTTTTTTAGTTAGGTATTTTTTTTATTTATTGCGTTTTAATTTATTACGCGCATTATATATAGGTCTATTAGTTCCTTTATTAAAAATATCCGTATTTGATAAAGAATCAACGTATGCATTTATTTGGATGGCCCAAATAAGAGAAAAATTCATTCTTAGTTTTAAAAAGGGGCATATTCACGATTTTTTTCAGACGTTTCAGACTAACGAAAAATTCAAATTAAAAAAAAAACTATTCCTCGAAACATGTACCTATTTTACGTCGTCTCTAGTTTAACAAAGGTATTTTTTACAAATCTCTTGCAACAAAGAATGCCGAGATAAACTCAATCTAGAATCATAATTTCGCAGATATCGTCGCTTTATGAAAGGGCTTTAGAAAATTCAACCCCTAAGGGGGTATAACAGGGGATCGCGGGTAAAACCGCGGAGCTACTAGGAAGTTTCTACAAAAAAAGTTGGTGTATCTTACAGTATATAAAACAATACCAACGTGGCAACACCGCCAGCGTTCTAAGATTTTTTCTGTTTTATTTCTTTATTTTTTCTAATTTCTGTCGCCCGCCGGAATGTAGGTACTCTGTTTATGTATTGTTCTAGACCCCGCATACTATCAGAATTCTGACGTGTCTGTCGTCCGTTTCTTAATCTAACAGAAGAGAGACAGATTTTTTTAATAATTTTGGTTTTTAGCACAGGTTTACTTACCTTTCACATAAATCTAATTCAAAGACAAATGTATTATTATTATTATTTTTTTTCAGGGACTTGTGGCTGTTCATGGACTTCCTTGTGAGTTAACTTTATAAAATTATCATGACGCGTAACTTTTCAATGAGAGTTTTCTATTAGCTTCTACCAGATGGCAGCACTGTTTCATCTATCAAAATACATGGGCGCCTTGTATTATACGATTATTTGTTCCATCACTACATAGTATAAAACAAAGTCGCTTCCCGTCTGTCTGTCCCTATGTATGCTTAGATCTTTAAAACTACGCAACGGATTTTGATGCGGTTTTTTTAGTAGATAGAGTGATTCAAGAGGAAGGTTTATATGTATAATACATGCATATTATAGTACAGAAAAGCTGAGAAAAGCCGGCCCAAGCCGGGGCGGGTCGCTAGTTTCTGTCATTAATCGAGAGTGTTCTTAGTATGTTTCAAGAAAATCCGATCAGGGGTTTCTTTAATTTTTTTTTAATTTTCTTTTATTATAGCTGAAGCACAAGCAAAATCAGACACATCACAAAGTTATACCTATAATTACGAAGAAAAATATAATAACGATGCGTATCCCAACTCGAGAGTATACTACATTGACAAAACAAGCGATGATGGTAAGTAGAAAGTAGGATTTTTTTAAATACATATTTATATTTCATGTTTTTGTGTTTCTTTCTTATCCTGTCGGGCGTCGCCACCATTTAATATAGCTTTAATAGATTTCCCTTTATAGTGGACAACCGTGTGACGGCATTTAAACGCTTTTGTTTCTGTTAACTTATTTTGAAAATTTCATGTGGAAAAACAAAGTTAACTAGCTAGCTAGCTAGCTATTAGTGACCTCCGCTGTCAGATGGCCGACGCCCAATAGGACTCATTAACTTTTTAACCGACTAAAAAAAAGGACGAGGCTATCAATTCTAATGTATGTTTTTTATTTACTTTTTTCTTTTTTTATGTAGGTATGTTCTCGCATAACTTGTTTTTTTATGAACCGATTTTAATAATTATTTTAGCGTTGGGTCCATAGCTCTATGGTGGTATCATTTTAATTTTATTGTCTTTGAAGGAGGTATTTCTCTTTTTGGTTAAAAGTCGATTATTTATTTCAAGAAACCAATGTAAATGAGGCAAACGAAGATTATTGGAGGGCTTCTAATTACGGATCCCAACAAGATAACTCGCAATACAGCAGCGTTGGTGGAGAAGGAGGTAACGTGCAATACACACAATCCTCAAATCAAGCCAACAATGCTGATGCCAGTACATACCGCAAATCTTTCAGCAGCGGAAAGTACAAGAGTCAGAGGGGCAAAGGTAACACCCTCGGGACTTCATATAAGTGAAATAGTAACATGACTGCCTATATAGTTACACGACTGCCTATAATAGTTACATGACTGCCTAAAGAAGGAGTGTAACGTTTTCAGCTTTGTCGTTCTTTTTGTAGGGCCATTAGTGTTATTGCAAACATGTTCATGCACACAAATGTTTGTCCTGGATGGAAATCGAACCCACGACCAGCGGCACGATAGGTGGTGCGCCAACTGGCCTGTCAATATAATAACTTTTATTTGCTATTAATTGACTCATTATGATGTGTGGGTTCATGTATCCGTTACGCCTGAACAAATTTCGATTAGAAATTAGAATCCTTAAATCATCTCGAGTGACACTGGCTGTAATTAGTTAACTTTTTGTAAAAGGCAGTCGTGTTTCATTTATATTTTTTGTATTAATCGCGACTTGTTTTACGGCCCTTCGTTGAAGGGGGGGCAAGCCAAACACAGGCCTATACATAATTAAAAAAAAATGCATTCATAATAAGGGTGCCCGCCCGCGAAGGTACGATAATCGGTGACCGATTTTTTGTTGGAGAAAAATAGAACGTATTGCAATAGTGCAACGCACACGTCGAAATAAGAAGAAATAAAAATCGCCCCCATTTTTGGTCCTACAAAAAATCGGACGTGGGCGGGCAGCGTAAAAAATATTACTGTTCTTTTATCATAGGTCAGATGCCTGTCTCATCATCATCTAGCTCACAATCTAGCAGCTCGTCTGGCAGCTCCAAATCTGGCAGTTCGTCTAGCAGTTGGAGGACTGAGGGTAATTAATACTAAATAATATACTGACCTATAGACCTGACTAGAAAAGTTTCGAGTCTCAGCTATCATGTCATATTTATGTGATTTTGACTATATGAGGAATAATGACAAAACAGTCTAATTAATCCGTCAGTTAGGTTATCCAAAAATATTGGATACGTATTTTTTATTTAGTTGCCAAAACAAAAAATATCGAAGATACAGTGCGTTTAAATTTCGCGTGACGTCAACAGTCTGCAACAGTGTATTAAAAAGTAGTAGACCGATGACGTCACAAGCCCGCACTCCTGAACTTTGATGGGACTTATCTTTGTAATTTCTAATTGATTTGATAAAATAAAAAATACTAGATTTTTTTGTCATTATTCCTCAGACCTATGTCTCCATATCATGTAGGTAATGATATTTGAAGCTTAGTTAATGTAACTGTTTTTTTTTTCATAATTAATTTAGGTACATATTTTTTATTTAATGAATAGAATCAATTAAAATGATATGGGTATAAATTAGATTATTTTTGTACGCCTTGTGGGCATTTGGATCATATGAAAATAATGCAAAGACAAATAAATTGCGCGCTATTTGCGTGATAAATTTCATAGTGATCGACTCAGCGGTTTAGGTGTGAAAAGGTAACAGACGAACAGGCAGAGTTACTTTCGTATTTCATAACATTAGCTCTCCACATTATAGTTACCTGTGATCCGTGCTGTAACGATTCTTATGGGTATTTATTTTTATTAAATGAAAAAAAAAAATTATATTAAAATCAAATTTCAGTTCAAGAAGAAGCGTACAGAAGAAAACTAGCTGAGGAAGCATACAGAGCAGAGGAGAATAATGAAGACCAAGAAGGAAACTGGAACCAATGGAATGAATTTTTGAGCCAATATGGTGACAGACTAGGAGGGTATCCCGGTTACTACCCAAATAGTCGCCCCATATTCCCATTCCAACCCGAATACTTCTACCCTGCTCAATGGTATCCTGGACGACAGTACCCAGGTCGACGGTACCCTGGAGAACAGTACTCTGGTGAACAGTACCCTAGTCAACAGTTTAGTCAACAGTGCCACGGGGAACAGTACACTGGTCAACAGTACCCAGGTCAACAGTATCCAGGTCAAAAGAACCCAGGTCAACTGAGTCCTGGTAAACAGAGGCGTGGTCAACAGAACACAGGTGAACTGAGTCCTGGTAAACAGTACCCAGGTCAAGGTCAAGAGAACCCAGGTCAAGAGAACCCAGGTCAACAGTACCCAGGTCAACAGAACCCAGGTCAACAGAACCCAGGTCAACAGAACCCAGGTCAACAGAACCCAGGTCAACAGAATCCAAGTCAACAAAACACAGGTGTACTGAGTCCTGGTAAACAATACCCAGGTCAAGGTCAAGAGACCCCAGGTCAACAGTACCCAGGTAAACAAAACCCAGGTCAACAGAACCCAGGTAAACAGAACCCAGGTCAACAGAACCGAGGTCAACAGAACCCAGGTCAACAGAACCCAGGTCAACAGAATCCAAGTCAACAGAACCCAGGTCAACAGAGTCCTGGTCAACAGAAGCCTGGTAGAAATGACCCTGCCCCAAGACCAGGTACGGAGAAACCAGGACGTTATGTACCTAGGAAACCAAAAGTAATTGTTGTATCTACTAACCCTAATAGTGGAGCAATTATAGTGGAGAACCGCGCTGAAGAAGAGATCATAGTTATTCAGCCGAATGGTAAGAAATTGTCAGTATGGCACCAGTCCTACCGCCGATGAAAAGTGAGAAGTAGAGTTAGCGACTAAAGTTAGTTGCCGTGCAGCGTGCGTCTTGCCCGTCAGGCGAGCAACGCTGAGAGAGTTTTTTTTATAGCTCTTGTCAGCGACAGCGAGAAAATATTAGCTTGCTCGTCGTCAGTAGACAGGTGCCTTACTAGACTACTTATGTTTATAATAGCAAGCGGTAAAATTTTATTTAATGTTCAGGAATTCAAAGTATCCTCCAAGAAAAATCTTTGTTCAGTTTGTCATGACCTAAAAATTTTTATTAAAGAATTAGTAACTACAACAAATAAATTTAAATTGACCAGTTGGCGAGATTATCACGCCGCAAGACAAACATTATCTGTTTGCCTTTGGTTAGTTATAACAGATTATGTAAATGCTGTTGACAACTTCATCTTAAAAACCGACAGCGGGGTAGAGCACTCGCAGCGAGAAATGAGCTGCTCGTTGTTGCGAGCGCCTTTTTTCCCCGTAGCCATACTGACAGAACGCAAGCTCGCTCTATAACATCACAGATTAATTTATTTACCCATGTGATAACATGCTACATTAGCCCCGTAACGCCGATCTGTAACCGCCTTAATAAAAGCTCATACATAAGAAACATTAGAAAAAATATTTTTCTACTCACTATAAAAATAACCAAGATACGAATATAAGCAAAACAGAATTTATCATGGAGTTTGTAGAGTTTTAGCATTATATGACTTCACGGCCCATGTCGGATCTCTCTCTGTCTAATCGCTGCTGTCTTATTTGGTAGTTTAAAATGCTTATTTATATCTTCCGTATTTTTTTACCGATTTTAATTTTAATTTCACTATTTGATGTAGGACAACCTTCATCTGAGAAACCTGGGCGCAAGGGAAAGACACCAAAGTCTGGTGATAAAAACAAACCTGGTAGTAAGGGACAGGAACCAAATACAACTGATGGCAAGAACCAACCCAAAGATGTAGGTAACAATAAAACTGGTGAGAAAGACGAACCCCAAGATGACTCATATGGTAATGATGATGACCTTAACGCACCATCACCTAATAAGCCAGAAAGTGAGGGAAAGACACCAAAGTCTGGTGATAAAAACAAACCTGGTCGTAAGGGACAGGAACCAAATAAAACTGGTGGGAAGAACCAACCCCGAGATGTAGATAACAATGAAACTGGTGGGAAAAACAATCCCAAAGATGACTCATATGGTAATGATGATGACACTAATGATGAGGACCTTAACGCACCATCACCTAATAAGCCAGGAAGTGAGGGAAAGACACCAAAGTCTGGTGATAAAAACAAACCTGGTCGTAAGGGACAGGAATCAAATAAAACTGGTGGGAAGAACAAACCCCGAGATGTAGATAACTATAAAAAAGAAACCACAAAAACATCATACAATAAGTCATATAATAAAAATATAGTTACAAACAAGCAAAGTACTACATCCAGTAGTACAACAGTAAAAAAATATTCAAGCGATAATAATGATGGCAATAATGATGATGACACTAATGATGAGGACCTTAACGCACCATCACCTAATAAGCCAGGAAGTGAGGGAAAGACACCAAAGTCTGGTGATAAAAACAAACCTGGTCGAAAGGGACAGGAACCAAATAAAACTGGTGGGAAGAACCAACCCCGAGATGTAGATAACAATGAAACTGGTGGGAAAAACAATCCCAAAGATGACTCATATGGTAATGATGAGGACCTTAACGCACCATCACCTAATAAGCCAGAAAGTGAGGGAAAGACACCAAAGTCTGGTGATAAAAACAAACCTGGTCGTAAGGGACAGGAACCAAATAAAACTGGTGGGAAGAACCAACCCCGAGATGTAGATAACAATGAAACTAGTGGGAATAACAATCCCAAAGATGACTCATATGGTAATGATGAGGACCTTAACGCACCATCACCTAATAAGCCAGAAAGTGAGGGAAAGACACCAAAGTCTGGTGATAAAAACAAACCTGGTCGTAAGGGACAGGAACCAAATAAAACTGGTGGGAAGAACCAACCCCGAGATGTAGATAACAATGAAACTGGTGGGAAAAACAATCCCAAAGATGACTCATATGGTAATGATGATGACACTAATGATGAAGACCTTAACGCACCATCACCTAATAAGCCAGGAAGTGAGGGAAAGACACCAAAGTCTGGTGATAAAAACAAACCTGGTCGTAAGGGACAGGAACCAAATAAAACTGGTGGGAAGAACCAACCCCGAGATGTAGATAACTATAAAAAAGAAACCACAAAAACATCATACAATAAGTCATATAATAAAAATATAGTTACAAACAAGCAAAGTACTACATCCAGTAGTACAACAGTAAAAAAATATTCAAGCGATAATAATGATGGCAATAATGATGATGACACTAATGATGAGGACCTTAACGCACCATCACCTAATAAGCCAGGAAGTGAGGGAAAGACACCAAAGTCTGGTGATAAAAACAAACCTGGTCGAAAGGGACAGGAACCAAATAAAACTGGTGGGAAGAACCAACCCCGAGATGTAGATAACAATGAAACTGGTGGGAAAAACAATCCCAAAGATGACTCATATGGTAATGATGAGGACCTTAACGCACCATCACCTAATAAGCCAGAAAGTGAGGGAAAGACACCAAAGTCTGGTGATAAAAACAAACCTGGTCGTAAGGGACAGGAACCAAATAAAACTGGTGGGAAGAACCAACCCCGAGATGTAGATAACAATGAAACTAGTGGGAATAACAATCCCAAAGATGACTCATATGGTAATGATGAGGACCTTAACGCACCATCACCTAATAAGCCAGAAAGTGAGGGAAAGACACCAAAGTCTGGTGATAAAAACAAACCTGGTCGTAAGGGACAGGAACCAAATAAAACTGCTGGGAAGAACCAACCCCGAGATGTAGATAACAATGAAACTGGTGGGAAAAACAATCCCAAAGATGACTCATATGGTAATGATGATGACACTAATGATGAAGACCTTAACGCACCATCACCTAATAAGCCAGGAAGTGAGGGAAAGACACCAAAGTCTGGTGATAAAAACAAACCTGGTCGTAAGGGACAGGAACCAAATAAAACTGGTGGGAAGAACCAACCCCGAGATGTAGATAACTATAAAAAAGAAACCACAAAAACATCATACAATAAGTCATATAATAAAAATATAGTTACAAACAAGCAAAGTACTACATCCAGTAGTACAACAGTAAAAAAATATTCAAGCGATAATAATGATGGCAATAATGATGATGACACTAATGATGAGGACCTTAACGCACCATCACCTAATAAGCCAGGAAGTGAGGGAAAGACACCAAAGTCTGGTGATAAAAACAAACCTGGTCGAAAGGGACAGGAACCAAATAAAACTGGTGGGAAGAACCAACCCCGAGATGTAGATAACAATGAAACTGGTGGGAAAAACAATCCCAAAGATGACTCATATGGTAATGATGAGGACCTTAACGCACCATCACCTAATAAGCCAGAAAGTGAGGGAAAGACACCAAAGTCTGGTGATAAAAACAAACCTGGTCGTAAGGGACAGGAACCAAATACAACTGGTGGGAAGAACCAACCCCGAGATGTAGATAACAATGAAACTAGTGGGAATAACAATCCCAAAGATGACTCATATGGTAATGATGAGGACCTTAACGCACCATCACCTAATAAGCCAGAAAGTGAGGGAAAGACACCAAAGTCTGGTGATAAAAACAAACCTGGTCGTAAGGGACAGGAACCAAATAAAACTGCTGGGAAGAACCAACCCCGAGATGTAGATAACAATGAAACTGGTGGGAAAAACAATCCCAAAGATGACTCATATGGTAATGATGATGACACTAATGATGAGGACCTTAACGCACCATCACCTAATAAGCCAGAAAGTGAGGGAAAGACACCAAAGTCTGGTGATAAAAACAAACCTGGTCGTAAGGGACAGGAACCAAATAAAACTGGTGGGAAGAACCAACCCCGAGATGTAGATAACTATAAAAAAGAAACCACAAAAACATCATACAATAAGTCATATAATAAAAATATAGTTACAAACAATCAAAGTACTACATCCAGTAGTACAACAGTAAAAAAATATTCAAGCGATAATAATGATGGCAATAATGATGATGACACTAATGATGAGGACCTTAACGCACCATCACCTAATAAGCCAGGAAGTGAGGGAAAGACACCAAAGTCTGGTGATAAAAACAAACCTGGTCGAAAGGGACAGGAACCAAATAAAACTGGTGGGAAGAACCAACCCCGAGATGTAGATAACAATGAAACTGGTGGGAAAAACAATCCCAAAGATGACTCATATGGTAATGATGAGGACCTTAACGCACCATCACCTAATAAGCCAGAAAGTGAGGGAAAGACACCAAAGTCTGGTGATAAAAACAAACCTGGTCGTAAGGGACAGGAACCAAATAAAACTGGTGGGAAGAACCAACCCCGAGATGTAGATAACAATGAAACTAGTGGGAATAACAATCCCAAAGATGACTCATATGGTAATGATGAGGACCTCAACGCACCATCACCTAATAAGCCAGAAAGTGAGGGAAAGACACCAAAGTCTGGTGATAAAAACAAACCTGGTCGTAAGGGACAGGAACCAAATAAAACTGGTGGGAAGAACCAACCCCGAGATGTAGATAACTATAAAAAAGAAACCACAAAAACATCATACAATAAGTCATATAATAAAAATATAGTTACAAACAAGCAAAGTACTACATCCAGTAGTACAACAGTAAAAAAATATTCAAGCGATAATAATGATGGCAATAATGATGATGACACTAATGATGAGGACCTTAACGCACCATCACCTAATAAGCCAGGAAGTGAGGGAAAGACACCAAAGTCTGGTGATAAAAACAAACCTGGTCGAAAGGGACAGGAACCAAATAAAACTGGTGGGAAGAACCAACCCCGAGATGTAGATAACAATGAAACTGGTGGGAAAAACAATCCCAAAGATGACTCATATGGTAATGATGAGGACCTTAACGCACCATCACCTAATAAGCCAGAAATTGAGGGAAAGACACCAAAATCTGGTGATAAAAACAAACCTGGTCGTAAGGGACAGGAACCAAATAAAACTGGTGGGAAGAACCAACCCCGAGATGTAGATAACAATGAAACTGGTGGGAAAAACAATCCCAAAGATGACTCATATGGTAATGATGAGGACCTTAACGCAGCATCACCTAATAAGCCAGAAAGTGAGGGAAAGACACCAAAGTCTGGTGATAAAAACAAACCTGGTCGTAAGGGACAGGAACCAAATAAAACTGGTGGGAAGAACCAACCCCGAGATGTAGATAACAATGAAACTGGTGGGAAAAACAATCCCAAAGATGACTCATATGGTAATGATGATGACACTAATGATGAGGACCTTAACGCACCATCACCTAATAAGCCAGAAAGTGAGGGAAAGACACCAATGTCTGGTGATAAAAACAAACCTGGTCGTAAGGGACAGGAACCAAATAAAACTGGTGGGAAGAACCAACCCCGAGATGTAGATAACTATAAAAAAGAAACCACAAAAACATCATACAATAAGTCATATAATAAAAATATAGTTACAAACAAGCACAGTACTACATCCAGAACAGTAAAAAAATATTCAAGCGATAATAATGATGGCAATAATGATGATGACACTAATGATGAGGACCTTAACGCACCATCACCTAATAAGCCAGGAAGTGAGGGAAAGACACCAAAGTCTGGTGATAAAAACAAACCTGGTCGTAAGGGACAGGAACCAAATAATCCTGGTGAAACAAAACAACCCAACGATGATAGTGGTGCTGACGATGACTCTATACTGAATAGCAGAAATAGAATAACGAACAGGAACTCTATTCGTACGAGGAAAAACATAGAATACGAAACCATACAAGATGATAAATCTTCTATAATCTCTGGCATAAGGAAACAAATAAAAAATAACTCTAAAGCGGTGAAAAATAAATACCGCCATAGTGTCAATTTTGGTCATGAAGAAAATTACAGAAATGGAAAAAGGTCAATAAAAAATCAAAACACAGAATACGAAACAAAAGATGATGAAACTTCTACAATCTTTGGCATTGGAAGGAATCTAAAAAAAAATATCTTTACAGAGGTGGAAAAAAAAATCAGTGATAGTGACACTTTTAATGAAGAAAATTACAGAAATGGAAAAAGGTCAATAAAAAACAGGATACACGGTCGCAAAAACAGCCTAAAATATGATAATGATAGACGTACCAGGAAGACAGGCAGAACAAGCATTAGAAAAGTTGATGATAAGAAGAAACGAGTGAAACTGTTGCGCCGCGGCGAAAATAGAGATGGCGACGAGGACAAACAATGGCAATCTATTCGTAAAAAGACTTTGAGACAAAAGAACACAACAGAGAAAAGAAATAAAGGTAAAAAAATAAGGAGAAATTATAGAAAACGAAATACACAGTCTAGGAATACCAAAGTGAGTAATATAAACAAACATAAAGGAAGCAATGACAAAGTGGCCAAAAAAGGAAAGAGACAAAGAAATAGAACACAAAAGAATACAAGTATACGATCTAAAAAAACCAGAAGTAGCATAGGTCGAAATAGCAGACAGTCGAAATTAGATAACATATCAAGCGAAACCAAGTTATCACGATCCGGTAATAACATGTCCTCACGATCCCGTAAACGAACTTCACCACGATCCGGCGAAGAAACGTCATCACGATCCGGCAAAGAAATATCAACCCAATCTGGTAATAAAAGGACTTCTCGAACTGGTCAAAAAACGAAAGCCCTTTTCGATGAATCAAGACGTCTATCGTCATCAAGATCCAGTGAAAAAAATTCAACCAAAAAAGAATCGAAATCAGGATCCGATAAAAAGTCGTCATCAGAATACGTTGAACAATCGTCGTCAGGGCACGTTGAACAATCGTCATCAGGGTACTTTGAACAATCGTCATCGCAAAGCAGTGAACAAGTTTCATCAAGTTCAAGTTCTGAAAAAAGTACTATAACAGAAGAGCAGGTGTTCGAAGAGTAAAAGTTTACATGAGACATGCATATAATTGTCTACAAAGAAAAGATTTCCGATGATAAATTTTGAAATGTTACATCATTTAAGTAAAAATCAATGTAGGTAATAGTGGGTCAGGATTTGTAGCACCATTAATTTGTTTTTCATTAAATTGGTGTTCACTTTTATTTTGATTACACGACAGAATATTTAATAACGACTACTTATGTACTTAAATGGAGTATGAATTTCACTAATAAATAGTATTGAAGCATTTTTTGATGTCTTTTTTCTTCTTTGTTTTCAATATGGCAAATCCTTTTTTTATTCCTTACTTTTTAAAAGGAGTTTGACCATGTGACCCCCATCAAAGCTATATATAGATAATAATCTGTGCCTATAGTTTAGATAATAAAACTGAAGTTTTTTTGTTTGAACGCGGTAATAAAAAAAAATCTTTAAGCTAATTTAAAATGAATATTAAAAATACAAAATACATCTCGAGAGATATTTCAAATAAAATACAGAATGTTTTTTACTAAAAGGCATTTAAAATACAAAATAGGTATTATGACAAAAAATTAATATAACTAACACTAAATTTAGAAAATACAAAATATTTACAAGTAGAAAAGTTGTGCCAGATCACTGCCCTGAGTGAACGTGCCAAGAAGGCTGGCGGCATTGCCACGTTGAATGGCAATGCTGATCCGCTGTTCTAGATAGACACCAGCCTTCCTGTCACGGGAGGTCTCAATAAGGCGCCGGGAGACCTCTTTAAACAAAAGAAGGGCATCTGGGCCCCACGACCCCAATGTTTCAACACCAAACGCCACAAAAATGCATCCATTGCCTATAGATGCATATTTGCGGCGCTTAAGGCATTCTTGCTGGGCGGCAGCAGCACCGGCCATGACTGAAGTGTCTGGAAGGTGAGACGGAGCCATGGTATCGACGCATGTAGCATCCCAAACCAATGGTCGTCCCAACTTCCAGGGCACTAAAGTCATTCCGTCCGGTCTCTTGCCATCGTCGCGCACCAAGCCACTTGGTTCTAAAACGGCTGGTACGCCAGCGGTGACAAGAGATCGGCGGATTAGGTCATTTATGGCCGCATGCCGTGACATACGCCCAGCGCTCCTACAACAAGAGAGGCCATGATGACCAAGGTGCCCAACACTGTCTCCACAAAGGCAGCGATGTGGCACAATACATTTGGCTCCTAATCGCAGGCAACTGCTAATTTTAAATGACGCATTGTCGAGCATCGTGCCAATGTTGGGGGATGGTAAAGCATGGAGCCAAAGCCCTGACTCCCATTTGGTGGAAGCAAGGAGACGAGCTCGCTCAGCAGTATTATTAGCAGACTCCAAAAGAGAATTATGAATTTGCCTGCTGAGTGGCTCGTCCCACTGCCTCTGTGATTTTTTTTGTGACGGAGCATCTGTGTTTGGACAGGCCATGAACCAGGCGTTTCTGGCCTCAGGCAGCAACGAGACCTCAAAGTCACCAAGTGACGGATCAAGAATTTTACCAATGAGGTCACGTGTACTGTGAACTGAAGACAGAAACGCCGGTAAAGAAACACTCGAAATTTTGCGGATTCCTAGACCACCAAAACGTATAGGTAAGGTGGCCTGAATCCAGGTGCGATCATCGAAATCAATATTGAGGATGGTCATGAGCGTATCCCTAATAATGTTGTCCAATTTTTTTAGTATATTTTCGTATTGCCAAAGATTGCTGCTGCGTAAAACATACGTAAATTTTGGTACAAAAAGGCAATGCCGCATAATAAAATAAGCCATGTGAGTATTGATTTTTTCTAGCCGTTCAGACGTAGAATAAAAATTTTGAATTTGTTCGTCTACAAAAGTCGAATGATTCCTCGAATATGGGCGAACCTAGGAGTCGAAGTGAACTTTTATTAATTTGTTTTAAATTTGGAGCTAATGTATTAAATTGCGAAAGAGTTAAATTCTGGTCTATAGAACTGTCAGGTATATAGATTTCGCATTTTGAAAACTTTTGGTCTAAACCAATTTTGTGGAACTCTTGAACTAGTGTTTCAAGGTCGTTGAGGACTGTGTTCACATCACCTCCTAGAGTCCCATCATCCAGGTACCACAAATTAAATTTTGAATTTAGCTTCTGTATGATAGGATGAATAGCGAGTCCGAAAATGGCCGGTCCAAGAGGATCACCCTGTTGACAACCAACGGAAGATGCCAAAGTATTATTTTTGTACAGACGTAGAATAAAAATTTTGAATTTGTTCGTCTACAAAAGGGTCGAATGATTCCTCGAATATGGGCGAACCTAGGAGTCGAAGTGAACTTTTATTAATTTGTTTTAAATTTGGAGCTAATGTATTAAATTGCGAAAGAGTTAAATTCTGGTCTATAGAACTGTCAGGTATATAGATTTCGCATTTTGAAAAATTTTGGTCTAAACCAATTTTGTGGAACTCTTGAACTAGTGTTTCAAGGTCGTTGAGGACTGTGTTCACATCACCTCCTAGAGTCCCATCATCCAGGTACCACAAATTAAATTTTGAATTTAGCTTCTGTATGATAGGATGAATAGCGAGTCCGAAAATGGCCGGTCCAAGAGGATCACCCTGTTGACAACCAACGGAAGATGCCAAAGTATTATTTTTGTACATAAGTTTGGTCGGGGAACAGTAATTTTGATAAAGGAATGGATATGATAGAGGGTTTTTATTTTTCACTTGCGTCAACAGAGTGCCTCGGTCAATAGAATTAAAAGCGTTCTTAACATCCACCTTCAAAAGAACTTGTGCTACGTTGGAAGAAAGGTAAGTTCTCAGGGAATGTACAGCCGCCTCACACCCACCTTTAGAGCCGAAGCCAAGCTGTACAGGCTGAAAATAGGTGGCCAGATCGGCAGAAGCCGCTTTGCAGCAAATTTTAGCTGCAAGCCGGCGATAAGTGGAACCTACAGCTATTGGCCTAACGTCACCATCCTTTTTGTTCAGCGCGCACAGATTGGCTCCGTAAAGAGTTCCCAGAATATCCTCATTTACCTTCCCTGATAACATCAGATTTATAAGATCCGTTAAGTCCTTCAACAGAGACTCTGCAGCATCACCCGAAGCCCCAGAAAGTAAATCTTTTAAATGTTGGGGAGACAAACCATCAAGACCGCCAGCTGAGCCACCGTTAAAGGACATCACGGCTCTAAGGACATCCTGAGGTGAAAATATCAGAGCTGGATCGGTGGGTAGAGGTGGGTCAGGGAGACTTAGGTTATCTGTTGAAGGTGGATGTTTAGATTTAAGAGCTTGTAATGTAGTCTGATTATTGGGAGCCATCGTATCATTAGAGTAAACGGTAAACGAGCTGCTCCTCTAATATCCCCATCGCTTATTTTTGATTCTATGTTTTTAAACAAATAATTTTGATTTGTTTTAAAGTCCGAAAAGTTATTTAGCTGAGAAAATGTATTTGGATGGGTACAATTTGTTTTTATTTGGCTTGTAAGTGTTGTTTTTTTGTGTCCTTTATTATTCACATTAAAGTGTAGGATATTAAATGGGAACAATAGCAGCTCCTCCCAGCCACGCTTTCAATTATCAGCGATAGTTTTTTTAATCACTTCAGATTATTTTTGGGCTACAGAAATACGAGCACCTCTGGGTATTCTTTTTACAAGCGGAGTTGAATTTTTTAAATTTGCCAAATGTTCGTGGAAAGGGATTTGGATGTCCGGAATTTGGTTGTATATAGATGGAGCAGAGCAAGAGAATCCATCCTGGCACTTATGTGACTTACCAAGATGGATCCTCAGACCTCTTTGGCCCTTAAAAAAGCGTGGCTGAGGGCACTTTGGACACTGAACAAGGTTCTCCAATGACACAGGCTGCTGGCTTACAACTGTTGGCACGTTGCTATTAGCAGCTCCCTGCATTTGAACAAAATGCAGTCAATAAAGATATAAAAGATAACTGTAGTTTAGAATTTTGCTAAAAAATTAAAATTTAATAAATATTTAACATTAAAAAAAATCAGGGCGACACTGTGAAGAAGCATGGTAGTCCGATACATATTCAGGAGCATCATCATTATGTAGAATTATCAAATGGCATGCAAAAGAGCTGGATGGTTCTTCTTGCTTCTCTTTCTCTGGCTCTGGTTGGCTGTTGCCAACAAACTGGCTAACAAGCCAGCTGCACAAATCCACCAAAGTCCGTTAGTTATACATATTCGAAGGGGATTCTTTCTTACACATATAATTTTGAAGGAACGTTGAATTCAGTGAACGAAGGTGAAATAGACCTGTAGAACTTGACAGATGTCTGAATTTTTTCTATAACATTTTCCGGCTTTTAGGCACTGAATTTGAAATGAAAATAGTTTCAAAATAACGCAATACACATAAATTCAGATCTCGCAGATTAATAAAGATGAAATATTCATTAAATAAAATTAATTTTCATTTATATTTTCAAACAGAATTTTGACGTCAACGTCACTCTCGTCGTTTGCATTTTGTATTTGCATTTTAAATAGAAGTATTTCAAATAAATCCCATCTCTGGTTATAGGTTACTTTTTATCCCGAGAACGTGGGTGAAACTGCGGGGGACAGCTAGTTAATACAAGAAAGAAACACGTGAAAATTTAAAAAGTACTTTTTGGTGGGTACTTGCGAAGTGACGTTGCTGCGTGTTCTGTTTATTTTCATAAAATTGTGAAACCGCGCACTGTAAAACCACGTAACCAAGTAACCACTTACCATCAGGTGAACAGTCTGATGAGATGTACATTATACCAATGTATGATTTTATGGGGGCGACATACCAAGACAAAATCCCTTATAAAAATAAAGAATCAAAAACTTCACATTCCCAATAATTTGACGGTTTCACATGGATATATCATAAACCATCGAAAATTAATAGATACGTTACGTTAAATTAAGCAGCATGGAAGTTGAAAATTTATCGACAGTTTACTATCACGCGAGATAGATTATAAAATAAGTTAATAGCTACATTCTGCCACGCGACTTCACCCCAGGGTATGCTAAAAATACCGCCAAGTCTTGTTAATTACTATATATAGTAGGGGGGCGCCCAAGAGGGGATTATTGGAGTTACTCCAGCGCGGCAGAATCACATATTTTAGGGATCCGAAAAAAAAAACGGAACCCTTATAGGATCACTCGTGCGTCTGTCTGTCTGCCCTCTGTTTTCTTCCCAAGATAATGCTATAAAATAACTTTTTTTCATTAAAGTACAAGTATTTGGACATGTCTGGCCACTTATAATGTTTTTTGGGTTTTAATACTTCAATTACTGTCAGTCAACTTGTCAAAGAAAAAAACATTATAAGTGGCCAGACATCAGGACTAAACAATTATAATTTTAGATGCAAATTTACTTTGTCTGTGGTCGCGTATGCGGTAGAGATCTCAACTTAGGAGTTTTTCCCCACACGGATTTGGGCGCCATGATGATTAATGTTTGTTTATTTTATTGATTTTTTGCATACATATTTTATTTTGGCCAAAAATGATAGAAAATAGCAGTGATATTAAGGTGAAATAAACTTGGATCTGAAATTGTGGAGGCGGCAATAGAAATGACGAGTAATCGATACCCTTAAGTCATGAAAACCTATGACAAAATATTATCGATTTTTTGCCTTTTAAATGACATTATTTATATGAGTTTAGATAAAGTACTGTATGATACTGCACATAATTAGGTATTAAAAACTCGTGTGATACTATTAAGAACCTCGCCTACGGCTCGGTACTTAAACTCACACTCGTATTTAACCCTTTAATTCGTAATGTTGAACATACTCAACATTCGAAACAAAAATTAAATACATCCAAATTTGATTTTACCAAGATATTGTTTTACAATTTTATAATTTCGTGTATCAGAACGCACCAAATAAAAGTAAAACGCTCAAAATATTCCGCGTCATTTGACAGTTCTGTCAAAAATGGCGCCGAAACAACAAGTGACTGCAAGACGCAAGGTATGAAATTTTTTTTTTTAGATTTTTGATTGAATTAAGTGTCTTGCTGTTTCTAAATATATTGGATATTACTAATTTCGTGTTTTCAATATATATTTTTTGTCGGTGATGCTATAAATAACTAGTAATATCAATGTGAACTTGCATGTTACGTATTCTGAACACTGCGACGCTTTTATGAAAATTGATGATTTTGTTTATGTTGAGTATACTATATTGCGAAGTATTGGTTATTTTAAAAACAAAGCATTTTACTAACTTTTATTTATATTTTTTTCATTGCCATATTTATTTTCATGGTGTTGGAATGTTTGTTGCATGTTTTTTTGTTTGCTTGCTTCAGGCTAAACTAAAATGGGAACGGCTACGTAAAATAATGGCACTAATACCGCCTGAAAAGGCAGCTTCTTCCGAAAGTAGCAGCAGTTCAGAAGATGAAGTTATTATTTCATCTTCTGCTCCGGCTCGTAACCGTAATATCTCAAGCAGCTCTGACTTTAGTTCGGAACCACGCTCAGTACTATCTTCACTAGAAAATTTAAACATACTTGATAGTTCAGATAATGATGCACCTGCACATACTTTGATAATGTCGTATTATCCGATGAAGAGACTGTTCCATTAACGCCAGTAATATCGGAAATGTTTCCAGTAAATGAGCCACAATACCAACTGCCCACACTTCACTCCATATCCGCGATTTTATCTCCCTCAACCCCCTCGCCAGCTCAGCAAACCAGATCAAAAAGAAGAGCTAATAATATTCCGGAAGGCCCATCACACGTTGCGAAAAAAAAGAAAAAGTTTATCAGAAAACCTTTATCTTTTAAATGGAAATCTGCAAAATTTAAATATCTTGCTGTAGTTGAGCCGGTACACTTCAATCAACCAATTTCCGAAAATAGAAAGAAAAAAGAAAGAAAGAAACCATTTATTTTGATACACACAGCACAATTACACAAGGTACTTACACAAGATAATAAATTAAAATAACAATATAAAAATACTAAAAATTGTGGTGTGTGACATCAAAAATGGACAGCAACTCAGTTGTAAACTGTGAGCACAGTTTGTACTGGGCTCACAGTACTGATTTTCAGTTGCTGCCATAGGTGACGTCACGAACAACATTGAAAACAATAAATAATAATTATTAAAATAAGAAAACATAAGAACTCAACAAAAATATACAATACGAAATAGGAAAAATATATAAAACATAATTAATCAAATGCGAGAGTACGGCCAGTGTTATACAATAATATTGTGGTAACATTTTTTATGACCCAGGTGACAGTCAGAGTCAGAGATATTTATATAATAAGGAGGCAAATGTCAAATGTTGTATAAAATAATTATTGGTTATAAAAATAAACAAAAATGTGGTCAGAAAGTAGCCTTAAGGGACGACACTAAGTTTGCAATTGAATTTTTAAAAGGTGGGCTTTTAGATGTCTACTAAACGTTTTGACATTTTTCAAGGCACGAATTGGCGGAGGAAGGTCATTCCAACACCGGGTCGCCGCAAACTTAAAACTTCCACGAATAGCAAGTCTCCACTCGAATACTTTTATACTTTTTTCACGGAAGATATTTTTACTATGATAGTTGATAACACAAACCTTTACTCAGTACAGAACAGCCATTCATCTAAGTGTAAATGTAACTATCGATAATATTCGAGCTTTCATAGCAATTACAATTTTGATGGGTGTCGTACCCATGCCATCTTACAGAGATTACTGGTCTAAGGAATTGAGGTTCCCACGTATTGTTGATGTCATGCCTCTCAAAAGATATGAACAAATACAAAAGTACCTACATTTTGTGGATAATAGCGAAATTAATGACGACAGGTATTTTAAAATTCGCCCACTTTTAGAAAGAATAAGACAGAACTGTTTAAAGCTTGGAGAAGAAGCTCGTTTTAGCGTGGTGGATGAGATGATGGTTCCCTACAAAGGAACAAGAGCGGGGAGCCGATGACAATACTTGCCGAAAAAGCCCAAGGGTGTATCTGGCCTTGTATATGATTTTCTACCCTATGCGGGTGAAGATACTTTTAGGTATTGTAGTTTTACTGACTATGAGAATAGTTTGGGACTTGGAGCTAAAATGGTGTTGGCTCTCTGCAAAACAATTAAAAATAAGCCATCAATTGTCTATTTTGATAACTTTTTCACGTCACTAGAGTTAATTCATTTTTTACGGGATACATATGGTATTTTTAGCTTAGGTACTATTAAAAATAACAGATTAAGGGGATGCCAAAATAATTTTCCAACCGATAAGGCCCTCACCAAGAGAGGCAGAGGAGCAAGTAAACAAATGGTCTGCAACGAAAACCGGCTGGCTATTGTAAAGTGGGTTGATAATAAGATTATGACCTTAGCAAGCTCTTTCGGGGATTCATATCCTGTGGAAACAATCCAAAGATTTACCTTAAGTGGAAGCTACATTGTCCCTGAGTCCTATAGATTAATTTTTATTCCGAGAAAGCGAGTGAAACCGCGGGGATAGCTAGTATCTTATATCTTGATAAAAAGGGCAATGTTGAAAATACTCAATACTATTTATTTCATAATATATCAGTGTTGCTCAATGTAGAGTATTTTTAACATAATAATATATGTTATTTACAAAACTACATAATAACATATTTTTTATATATTTTTTTTGTCCTAAATCAACAAAAAAAAACTTTTTTGGTTGTGCGTATTAAAGGGTATAACTCCTATTATGCAACAGTATCATAATAGTAGTTTATGATACTGTTGCATAATAGGGGTTATTAAACACGAGAGCCGTAGGCGAGGTTCTTAATAGTATCACACGAGTTTTTAATACCTAATTATGTGCAGTATCATACAGTACTTTATCTTAACTCATATAAATAATGTAATTTAAAGGTAAAAAATCGATAATATTTTGTCATAGGTTTTCATGACTTACGGGTATCGATTATTGGTCATTTCCATTGCCGCCTCCACAATTTCAGATCCAAGTTTATTTCACCTTAATATCACTGCTATTTTCTATCATTTTTGGCCAAAATAAAATATGTATGCAAAAAATCAATAAAATAAACAAACATTAATCATCATGGCGCCCAAATCCGTGTGGGGAAAAACTCCCATGTTGAGATCTCTACCGCATACGCGACCACAGACAAAGTAAATTTGCATCTAAAATTATAATTGTTTAGTCCTGAATAGTCCTGATGTCTGGCCACTTAAAATGTTTTTTTCTTTATTATTTCGTGTGACAAGTTGACTGACAGTAATTGAAGTGTTAAAGCCCAAAAAACATTATAAGTGGCCAGACATGTCCAAATACTTGTACTTTAATGAAAAAAAGTTATTTTATAAATTTCATTAATTCATTATCTTGGGAAGAAAACTGTACTTTAATATAATTTTTTAATTTCATTATAGAAGGGTGTGCAAAAAGTGGGTCATTAAAGTACTGTTTTTGACTTCATAATTAGAACTTTACGATATGAGAGTAGATAAACTACTATTTCTGCGCCCTATGTGATCTTCTATAACTGCGCCGTTGTTTTTTTAGATATTATAGGTACCCTAGCTAGAGCAATGCTATGTATAGGACTACTTTATTTCATTCAGGCTGATAAAATAAAGCAAAAAAAATGAACGTGATGTTTTGTCTTAATTAACAGACGTTTTTGACGATACTGGCATGTAGTACGTATGTGTTAGAATCGAGTACTAGGGGCGCAGTGGGAACTTATCAGGAACTAACCGAAAAAATAGTCCTACCTGGTCTGACCATTCTTGCGCCTCCCAGCATCTCTAAGTAGTTTGTGGTCTACGCCCTGTGCCTGGTGACTGTTTTTTTAAATTTGAGAGCCTGTAGCTCATCCCACGGTGGAAGTGTAGGTAGTTACATCATTATAACCTTTTTCTCTTCCTATCATCCAATCTTCAAAATCTAATAGGTCCCGACGACGCTCGAGTTATTCCAAATTTAGCATTGCACCCCACAACCAATATAAAAAAAAGTAAAAATCGTCGCGCGTGTCAAATATCATTTCAAAGTATTGTATTCTGTATTAGGTATCGATTCTGCCGCCAATTTTCGTATTGAGTCAGTCGTACACTGAGAGTAAACGGGCAAAAAAAAATATTTAAAAAAGAAACACGACTGCCTTTTACAAAATTAAACTAATTATTTATGATTTACTTTACTGTAAGTAGGTAGTTAGATTTAAGTTTAGTTTTAATTTATTTATTTAAAACTTATAAATATTATAAATATGAATGTCTGTAGTAATAAATAATTCTCAGTTATTTCTAAAAACTATAATAATTTAATGAACGATTTATTCACAATTATAAGACGTGATGTCACTCGGACTGATGTCAGGATTCTAACGATATCCCATACGTACAATTCTGTGGCATTTAAAAGTTGTGATGGTAAAGAACCTCTCTAACATATATGAACCCTGAAAATATTACACTCCTTTAGACAGTCGTGTAAAAATATTGTTATAGAATGGGGTACGAACCTCGGCTTTACGGCTAATAGGGCTGATGACTAAAAAAATCTAATTAGTTAGATTACCAAAAAGCATTGGACAGATACTTTTTCTTTAGTTCTGAAAACATTCGAAGATACAGTGCATTAAAATTTCACGTGACGTCCCAACTCCTGAACTTTGATGCGCCTTATTTTGTATTTTTTTATTGAATTAATAAAATAAAAATACGTATCCCTATTGGGGGGACGCCGACAGTTTACAGGGTAATCACGTAATTTTGTTTCAATATAGCGGTTTTCTGATAACTTTTTTCTTGTTTTGACAATTACATGTTCAAAATTGCTTCATTGCTCATGGAAAAAATTTCAACATTGTAAAACTTCTAATGATTTAAAGATTGCAATTCACTGAAACTGATTGCAACAAAGTTACGTGATTGCCTCACTGGTGGTAGCTCGGGCCGCTTGAACGGGACGAGACGAGACGAGATAGCGTAAAAATAAAAAAAAAAACAAAATCATAACTCTAGCATAGGTAATTTGAAATAATTCTGTATAGACCTATAAATCACTCCTTTAAGTTTGTTATAAATTCTCAGTGTAACCTCAACTTAGTCGACGTCAGATGTGTCATAGTTCCCGCCCTTTTCACATGTGGAGTTTTTTTTTACACCTAATTGACTGCAACTTGGCTGTATAATCACTTCCTAACAACGTGTGAATGTTTAAAAATAAAATAATTTTATCTATTGCTGTTGTGTAGGTAGGTAATATGATATTATTATATAGATGTTTCCATACTAGCGCGATTAGGTCTAGGGTTCCTTAATCAATAATAGGTATATTATACGTAGGGGAACCTGTTATACCTAGGACAGTTTTTTAGATATGTATTTTTTATAGTAATTTAACGTACTTTACACGAACCGTATTTGCATATTTTGGAAGGCCTATTATTTGAGTATCTACCAGAAAAATATCAGAAATGTCCGAATCATACTTATATGTATTTAGGACGTTTAAAAAAAAAATTTAAGATATAACAAGGTACAACACACCCTATGTACCTCGGCCTCTCTAAGTTGTACCTAGGACTATAGGAATGTATGAAAACTATAGGACTATATGAATAGTTGTACTAGGGGAATAAAACATGGATATTTACAAAAACAATTAACTTTTCTTTACTTTTGATATTGAAATCACAAATTCTTAACAAAATCTACGTAACATTCATAGTATTTCTTACTTAAGAAATAAAATTGTAAAGCACAAAACTAAATTTAATAAAATTACTGTTTTGTTACATGCCATTCTTATGACTAGTAGGTACATAGTCAGAGATATATTTAAACTTAAAAATCAATATTAACAGGTACCTTACAACAACAAGATCAAACACCTTACTAGGTTAGGGTACAACTCATCGACAGTGACCGAGGTACAACACTGCATTATTTTTGTAGAAATCGGTGATTTTAAATATTGTAAGGTTATAATATCTCGTAAGTTTGTTACTGTTTTAATACTTGTTTAAACAAAGAACAGATCGCATAGAAAATTTTAGTGATTATTATAAAACCTATTAAACTATTACACTTCAAAGTATATTAAAAATACTTTGTTGGGAAAAAAAAAATTGACATCCATAACACCAAACACTGGCTTATTGGCGGTAAGCGACTACTTCACATATTGGATAGTAGGCAATGATGTACCGAATACCATATACAACAGAATTTAAGAGCGAGGGAATATTGCAAACGAGCCTTTTGACCTAGGTACATATGGTGCCAAGGTTCAACAGGTTCCCCTATAATAAGAGAAAAATGCATTCTTAGTTTTAAAAAGGGGCACTTTTATTCACGATTTTTTTATGAAGTTACTAATGAAAACTCCCAATTAAAAAAAAAAACTATTCTTCGTCACATATTCTCTAGTTTAACATATATTTTTTACAAATCTCTTGCAACAAAGAATGTCGAGAAAAACTTAATCTAGAATCATCATTTCACGGACAAAAATTACAGCTCATAAGATTTACTTTTGACGCTGACTTTACTAGGGCGAAGCCGGGTCACTTTTATAATAAAGTAATAAAAATGTAATCAACATTATCTGTGGTATCTACATGAAATTCGCATTCACTAAACACTATATTAAATTATATAAATAATTTTGGCCCCCTTTCGCGCGTTATCGTCATAATCATTATCTCGTAAAGTTGGGGGAATGTTTTGACATTTCGCGAACGCCATTTTGATAATTAATGGCGGGAGATTGAATTATCTTTATTCCGAGTGATCTGGTAAGGTCTGTGGTAAGGGTGTAATAGATTGAAAGGGCATGATTGCTTCAGTTGGAGCAAAATAAAAAAAATATTAGGTACGTTTTTTGCAAATTGCAGCTCAGTTATAGGTCGTAAGTTATCAACATGTTATTTGCGACAAGAATGGTAGTATATATACTGATTAATATTAACAAATAAAATGAAAACGCAATGTCACTTCGCACGTTCCCGCCAAAGATCGACTTGTTACTGCTACACTGTAACAATTTTTATTTATTGTTGCCAAAGGAATAAATTGTAAAGAAAAATCTTTTTTTTTTAAAGATTCTTTATTACCAATCTTCTAATTTCAAAGAGAATAATAATACTACGTTCATAATTTTATTCATCCATCGAAAATGGCGGAGCAGCATTCGTTTCCAAATAATATATTCCGTTTGATCTGAAATTAATTTAGTTAAAGCTTTGGTTAAAGTTAACAATACTGTTTAAGTTTATGAACGTTGACTCTTTTATTTTTAAATCGTTCACTTGTAAATATTTTAGTATTGAGTTTAGTTTTTTCATTTATTTATTCAATCACACTAGAAGGCGGCTCTAAAAACACATTTTTTTTTATTTGAATTTTTCATTAGTTATAGCATATAAAAAAAGTGAAACGTTTTTTGCTAATAGGGGTAGTTGACAGTGTCAAAAATAAATGATTAAACACTAACCAATGCATAAAACATCTAAAAACACGTGGAAATATCAAATATGTTGTACATTTAATGCTTTTTATGATTTTTAATTACCAGTGGAACCACTACGAGTAGATGATTTGATGCTGTGAAACTATGACGTCATAATGTAATATTTCATACAAAATTCCTTATAAACTATCGTTTTGACATTTATTAAAAAGTTGCTGATTTGATGTGTTTTTTTTGAGTCAACTACCCTATTGCAGCTCAGTTATAGGACGTGTGTGTGTCAACATGTGATTGGCAACACAGAGATGGCTATAGATTTATCTATGTATTCATTTAGCATTCAAAATATTATAGAACTGTACAATGGTTCCTGCGCGTTATTTATCGAAAAGGAACCAATGGTGCCGATTCTGTTGTTTACGAACTAAATAAATTTAATCTCACTATATCTCTTTCTAACAGTAAATATAAGAAAGGGATGCAAGATATTTTAGTCCTGTCAGTTTAATCCGATCACATAATTCAACGTGAATTTAAGCGCGATCTTTATTGGTCACGACTATTTACCCGTACATTACGACGGCATGGATTAAACTGACAGCATTAAAAATGTTCTGTATTTTTTCAATAAGGTTAACTTGAAGGAGAGGTGACTTGTCTAATATTAGTTAAGTTCGTAAACAACAGAATCAAAAAACGTAATTTTATTAAGATAATTTTGCGGGATTTTTTGACGACTCACCCAGTTTTAGGTTCAAATCCCCCCATTTTAAGAGTCCCAGGAAGACCACAGTCCCCAACCAGAGCAAGTTCATACGTAAGACACTCTATTCCTGTAAAACCGCCAGTCCTGAGGGATTCCGCCATGTAAAAATAAGCTCTGTAACAAAGAGCTTATGGTACATATTTGATTTTACAATTGTCGGATTTAGAGTAGAGTTTTAATCGTAAAGTCTCTGTGTAGTATGCAGTGGTGCCGATTCTGTTGCTTACGAACTAAATAAATTTAATCTCACTATATCTCTTTCTAATAGTAAATATAAGAAAGGGATGCAAGACATTTTAGTCCTGTCAGATTATTCCGATCACATATTTCAACGTGAATTTAAGATCCTTATTGGTCACGACTATTTACCCGTACATTACGACGGCATGGACTAAACTGACAGCATTAAAAATGTTCTATCTTTTTTCAATAAGTTTAACATGAAAGAGAGGTGACTTGTCTAATATTAGTTAAGTTCGTAAACATCAGAATCGGCACCAGTGGCTGCCACACACGTCATACTTGTTAGGGGGATGATTCGTTTATACTCAAAGACGGAGATATTTCCTACAAATTTATTCAATACGATTGAAACATAAACTAAACTACAACATACTAGCATCCGCCCCACGGTTTCACCCGCGATCCCGAGGAATCTTATGTTTTCCCGGGATAAAAAGTAGCCTATATGTTATTCCAAGGTGTGATCTATCTATGCAGTGCCGGTTTTAGCTCTACCAGCACCCTGGGCGAGATGTGATAACCCCCCCCCCCCCTTCTCCCGCTAACAAAAGAGATTTTAAGCCATTATACCCATTTTATCTTTAGACTTGAGAATTTATTTATTTATTTAGACTCGAGATAGCAGGACTCGCTCATGAGAGACCGGAAATAAAGGTGGGCCTCGCGCCCCTTTACATCTGGCGCCCTGGGCGATCGCCCTACCGCGCCCTACCCTAACGCCGGTACTGTATCTATGTGCCAAGTTTCATCCAAATCCGCTCAGTAGTTTTTACGTGAAAGAGTAACAAACATCCATACATCCATACTCACAAACTTTCGCATTTATAAAATTAGTAGGATTTTTGTAGAAAAAAAAACTGCCTCAACAACACTGAGGTATATTACTACGTATAGAGAAGACACCACTTATAACCCTATGTTCCGTTCAAGTGCAGCCATCCGACCGCACTTCAATTAGTTGCCTAAACACGAAACGTGTAAGCGCCATGAGAAACACGGCGCTTGCGACTTTTTGGTCGCGTAAAAACTACACCTAAAAAGCGTCCTAGCGCTACGAGTTTAAACTGTCTGGTTAGACGACTAATTATCCAGCGGCCGTCGATTCTACGAGCGATGTGCCTCGCTCACTGCCACTTCAGTTTGGCAATTCTTCGGGCTATGTCGGCTACTTCAGTTCGCCTGCGATCTCATTTTTTCTTTGATCTTGCAGAGAACATAGCCCTCTCCATTGCCTTTTGGGTGACCTTGAGCCTTATTATGAGGCCCATAAGACCTACTGGAGGCAGTAATGGATACAAACCTTGCATGATGGCATCCTAAGTTATCACACCCTGGCATTTCTCGCCCCCCATTTGGGTAAAAGTCTACGTTACCCAGAGGCTTCAAATTTCCGATTATGCTCGTGTGAATTACTTCTGTATAAACTCCATCTTCAGGTTTCATATTGTGTTCGCTGTCTTCCCATCCGCCAGCAGGGTCTAGAGCTGAGGATGAAGCAAAAGTTTTATTCGTGGTAAGTGGTTACCGTAGCCTATCGTCATTTGTAATACCAGAGGTATTGCCAATGTGTTGCCGACCTGTTACAATACCGAGAAGCCAGCTGGTTCTCAAGTGCAAATGCCGGAACACACCGTTAGGTGCTTGGCGACAAATTTACAACCTGAGGGTGGTAGCCAGACGGGTACTACAAAGTACCCTACCACCGTGCTATGGTTTCCTCACGATATTTTCCGAAATATGTAGTCTATCTTATTAAATCGTTGACACAGACCTAAAAAAGAACCATGCACTTTTTGGAGTCCAGAACACCTAGAAACACTGACTATGTATCAGTGGCGAGGGGTAAAATTATGGCGAGGGTAAGCCGTTCAAAGAACATCGATAATTTTATACTTAATTACAGTGTATTTTATATAAATTAGTGGACTGGGATTTCTAAAAGGTAAGCCGATGGGAATCGGCTTGTATGGACCCTTCGCTACTGCTATGTATAGAGACGACTCCACACATAAAATCATTATGTTCCGTTCAACTGCAGCCGTCCGGTGGCACTTCATTTAGTTGCTTAAACACGAATCGCGTAAGTGCCATGAAAATCACGGTGCTTTCGACCTTTTGGTTGCGAAAAAACTACATCTTAAAAGTGTTCTAGCGCTACGTGTTCAAACTGTTTGGTTAGACGACTAATTATTGTTTAAGCGCTGCAGCGAATACTAACAAAATGGAGCATGATTTTCATGCTTAGGATTTGATTTTAGCTTCTCTATACGTAGTAATATACCTCAATGCCTAGGAGCATAATTTACAAATTGCTTATTTCTAGTCTTGACTTACCCATCAAAAAACCAGCCTGTCCACCTAAGTTTCTTCCCACCATGGCAGCCACCTGGCCACCTAAGCTGTACCCAACTATGTGGTAGTCACTCAATGTTGCTCCACTAACTTCATTCAGCCACACCACAAAGCGTGCTATGGCTCCCGCTGAAAGGTAAATTATAATTTATTTCTTTTCGTTGTAGTAGCTTCTCTCTGCACTTGCAGCGCCCTGGCCAAGTGAAAATTTATTGTATGGACCTATATTTAAAATAAGGTTTTATGTTATTTAAAAAAAAAATAAGCCTTTTTAAAAAAAAGTAAAAAACTATTCCCTTTCTAATTTCAAAATGTATGTTAATATTTTTCAAGTTATTTGGATGGCCCAAATAAGAGAAAAATGGTTTCTTAGTTTAAAAAAAATGGAAATATTGAATGAAACAGTGTTTTCACCAGGAACATTTATTGCATATAGTGTCAAAGACACAAGAACACAGAGACAGACAATACTGGATCATATCGAATAGATTAAACACTATGCTTTTATACAATGCCAGTATCGCATATGGCCTCCAACACGCCCCCTTAATCTATTACATATTTTAAACACAACAACATAGCACAACGTTTAAAGTAAACATAAACATTAAATAAAAACATAATCACACAAAACACTATCAAAACATAAAACCATAAAACTCCTATCCTACTAACATCCTGATTCTCTATTCTAATACTAACCAAATGGAAATATTGAATGAAACTGTGTTTTCACCAGGAACATTTATTGCATAAATATTAGCCAATTGCTGTGCGAGGAATATAACATTCGAAATATTGAAGAGAAATTCGTCTCCCCCAACCTTTGTCTTCATATGCCTTTTGTACCAACATATTTTTGGAATTTAGGGTAGAGACTTTGGGCCTTGGGAACCAGAGGCTCATCTTTTGTTCAAAGAGGTCTCCTATCGACTCATTCAGGCCTCTCATGACAAGAAAGCTGACACGTATTTTGCACAAAGAATTAGTATTGCTAATATTATTCAGCGTGGTAATACTGCCAGCCTTCGTGCACGCTTCCGCTTGGCAGCGATTTGGGACAATTTTTTATTTATAACTTGTGTAGTTAAATCAAGTTAGGTAATTTATGTACATAGTTGACATTAGTTTAGTTTACTTTATATAAAGTGTTTTAAATCCTGTAAAAATCTTAAAAATTAATATACTTACAAAAAATAAAACAATATAACAAAGATCCACAAAATAAAGAAGCCTTGCTGAATTTCTTTCTAACATAATACTAATAATTATATAGTGATAATACTTAACAAACATACTAGATGTTCCCTGCGGCTTCACTCGCGTTCCCGGGATAAAAAGTAGCTTATAACCTACGGGGATAATGTAGCTTCCTATTAGTGAAAGTTTTTTTCAAATCGGACCAGTAACTCTGGAGATTAGCGCGTACAAACAAACAAACTCTTCAGCTATATTATTAGTACAGTATAAATATCCTCGGACATTGTTCACACACGGTTATCTGATCCCAAACTAAGCAGAGCTTGTACTATGGACAACCAGATAACTGATTTACTACATATACTACTTTTTTTTTGTAAATACATACTTATATAGATAATTACACCTAGACACAGGACAAACAGACATGTTCATGCACACAAATGTTTGTCCTGGATGGGAATCGAGCCCACGACCAGCGGCGCGATAGGTGGCGTCTTAACCAATTGCGCCAACTGGCCTGTCGAACATAATATATAATGATAACAATGCTAAACATGGCTAAACCGACAGCACACGCGACATGAAAAACGTTACTTTTTTTAAAGGTGTGATATAGTCGGCGATAGGTGTGTGAGCGAGAAGTAAATAGCAGCCAGTTATAATACTTATAATCCCATTATTTATCTGAGTGAGTATAATTACCCGATGCTAACGCATTATCAGACGTATGCGCACCAACACTCCAATCTACAACGATGACATTTATATCGCCACTGGCAATATAGGCTGCAAAATAATAGTACGTCTTATTTTTTTCATATTTGTAAAACAAACTAGTTGTTCCGCGCGGTTTCACTCGCGTTACGGGGATACAAAGTAGCCTATAAATAACCTACGGGGATAATATAGCTTCCTATTAGTGAAAGTTTTTTTCAAATCGGTTCAGTAGTTTCAAAATCAAAACTAATTTATTCAGTTTAGGCCCTAATAAGGCACTTATGAATGTCAAAAGTTACAGTTTTACAATAGACTCTACTACCGGTTCGGAATACACTTGAACTGAGAAGACTCGAAGTTTCGGAGCCTATTCAATGCAAACAAACAATCAAATCTTTCCTCTTTATAATATTAGTATAGATAAAAATAAATATCCTGAGACATTCTCCACATTTAGTTATCTGATCCCAAACTAAGCAGAGCTTGTAATATGGAAACCAGTAAACTGATATACATATACTACTTGGTTTTTGTAAATACATACTTATATAGATAACTAGCTGACCCGGCAGACGTTGTCATGCCCTGAAAACAAATAAAAAACTGGGACCTAACTACCTACCTCTACCTATCCCTACCTACTTCTACCTACCCCTACCTACTTCTACCTACCCCTACCTACTTCTACCTACCCCTACCTACTTCTACCTACCCCTACCTACCTACAACCCCTACCTACCTACAACTTCCTATTTACCTAACTATTTTCCACGTAACTTTTTTTTTCTATACTAATTTTGCGGAGAGTCTCACACAAATTTCCGTCTCCTATTTTAGGGAAGTGGGGGGTTAGAAAGAGACAAAAAGTAGCCTATGTCACTCACCATCCCTTCAACTATCTCTACTTAAAAAATCACGACTATTCGTCGCTCCATTTTGCCATGAAAGACGGACAAACATACACACTTTCACATTTATAATATTAGTATGGATTACAAGCGGCGTGATAGGTGGTGTCATAACCAACTGCGCCAATTGGCTTGTCAATATTTACTTTTTTTCCTAACACAGCTGGTTGTGTTTGCTATATATAGTCTGTGTATATTACGCTATGGAATTAGCCTTACACAAGACTTATCAACTCGGAAAGGGATCGTCACCGTATCGCCTTTCGGCGCGCCGTCAACCAGGCGTCAACCTAACGTAAGCACGTAACAAAAGCGCATCAGCTATGCGAAGCTAGGCGACGCCGACCGCTGGTTGACGCCTAGACGTAAGCTCGGTGAAGCCGTTCGTGAGCTTGTTCAGATGCGAGGTGATTAGTGCGTTGCAGTAGGAAGTTTCATACAGAGAATACTAAACGACTCGAGTTGATACGGTGGCGATCCCTTTCCGAGTTGAGATGTGTGCTAACCTTACATCGTTAACAGAGATCCAACAAACTCGAGTTATAAAATACTTCACTACGTTTCAGAGTGCGAATAAAGGCTTTTATGAACTAACTGCTCAGGGGATCTGAAAAGGCTGCTCGAGTAATATTAATACGTGCGTGTAATTAATTTCTTGAATTTACAGCAAAGACTATGTACAAATAGGTACGCTCGCGATCTGAGTGCAGCTCTGTGCTGGAAGGGAATGCGCTAGTACAATGCGCACTAGTTAGTTAGCAACCTAATATTCGATATTTTTCGGCACTCTTACCAGAAAAAAAGGCAATGGCTCAGAGCCATACAGAGATTTTAAAAATTAATGATATGATTGTATCTTTCAAGCTATATGCGTTCTTTTACCTGGTATAAGAACTAGGTTGGAATCAGCAGTAGCTGATCCTATCCATCCATGGATGAGCAATGCTGTCTTCTTCTGAGGGTCGAAGTTCGTCTGCATCAGGATCCCTGGTGCTCCCATCAGCAGGGGCTGACTAACTGTTGGATTGGATCTGTTGAGATGGGCAAAGCTTTAAGGCTAAGATCTGTAGAGCGTATTTAGACTTTGCTAAGACTTTACTTCGAGTTAAGACAAATTTAATCCTTCTGAGTGTATTCTAAGCAAAGCCTGAGTGCACCAAATCGACGACTTACCAAAAACTTTGCTACAATTAATGGTCAAACAAAAATATACTTTATTACAATTCGTAAATGAGCCATATTTTACGTAAGTAAAGTCTAAGCAAAGCCCAAGCACTCTCTATAGATCTCAGCCTGAGACTTGGGTACCAAACCTTATTAGGAGGTAAATCAGCTATCAGATTCTCAGTTTAAGTGTATGTGGAAACCGGTGGTAGAGTCTATTGTAATAATTGTAACTATCGACTTTCATAATGCTCTTATAATGAATGCAAGGCTCTTGGATTCATTATAAGAGCCTCTGCCAAATTTCGTTCATTGAAACCAATTAAAATCTTGTACTGTGCATATGTCCGCTCAAACTTAGAATACGCCTCTCAAGTGTGGAATCCTCGTTACCAGATATATAGAGATCGTATCGAGGGTATCCAAAAGCGTTTCCTTCGATACTTAGATTTCAAGGCCCGCCAACTATCAATCGATTATTATCACCGCTGTCGTCGTTATCACTTTCTTCCATTGGCACTTAGGCGTGAAATTAATGATCTATGCTATCTGGTAAATATTGCTAACGGTTCGATTAAATGTCCTGAGCTACTGTCCAAAATTTTATTAAAAGTACCTACCAAACAACGTAGACCGGTCTCGTTATTTACGCCTTGTGCAAGCTCAAACTATAGGCAGAATGCATATTTTCTGAGAGTCAGTCAGCAGTATAACACTCTTGCTTTGGACGCTGATCTGTTTTGCACCAGCGCAAACTCAATTAGAAAATCATTTGCCAATGTTTTCTTCAAGAGCACGGACACATAATATTAGTTAAAGCACATCACGTAAAACCAATAACTTGCTTCTTTTTTCTCTTCTCAATGTATTATTGTTTATTTTAAGTTATTTTCTTGTTCTATGTTACATACTTTGCCCTCAAATGTATTACGTACTGTACAATGATAGTGTACTGCGTTATCCTACGGTATTTAGTTGCTCATCCCTCTTTTACATGTTATAAGTGAAGATTTGTAAATGGCACACTGTTAACTCTTAAGTATTTTACCATCTGTTTTTTCGCTGTAAATCTTCTTAGAAAGAAATAAAAAAAAAAAAAAAAAAAAATAAGTGCCTTAACAGGGCCTAAACTGAATGAATGAGTTATGAGTTTGCAGCTGGTCTGCTGAATTTTTCAAATCGGTTGGTAGTACACCAGCTAAGCTGTACTCAATGTGTACTCAATAATGAATATTGTAAATGTATATTTATAAAGCTGAAGAGTTTGTTTGAACGCGCTAATCTCCCAAGTTACTGGTCCGATTTGAAAAATTCAGCAGACCAGCTGCAAACTCAAAACTCATTCATTATGAACTAACTGCTCAGGGAAGCAGTTAGTTCATAAAAGCCTTTATTCGCACTCTGAAACGTAGTGAAGTATTTTATAACTCGAGTTTGTTGGATAACGATGTAAGGTTAGCACACATCTCAACTCGGAAAGGGATCGCCACCGTATCTACTCGAGTCGTTTAGTATTCTCTGTATGAAACTCCCTACTGCAACGCACTAATCACCTCGCATCTGAACAAGCTCACGAACGCCTAAACTGAATGAATGAGTTTTGAGTTTGCAGTTGGTCTGCTGAATTTTTCAAATCGGACCAGTAACTCGGGAGATTAGCGCATTCAAACAAACTCTTCAGCTTTATAAATATACATTTACACTATTCATTATTGAGTACACATTGAGTACAGCTTAGCTGGTAGTACACCAGCTAAGCTGTACTCAATGTGGAACGCAAATAAATAATATGAATATTCGGCTTAATACGCGGAGAGCACCCTGCTCTCCGCGATTGTCTCCGCCCCTTACTAAACTGATGGGGACAAGCGAAACAGGCCAGCCCCACTTTTAGTAAAAAACTACGGTTTTATGTTATTAAAAAAAACGAAGCCTATTAAAAAGAAATCTATTCCCTTTTTATTGGATCTTAGAATGTATGTGAATATTTTCAAGTTATTTGGATAGCCCAAATAAGAGATATTCACGTTTCTTTTTTCTGATGTTATCAATCAATCGATCAATTCAGCCTATCGCAGTCCATTGCTGGACATAGGCTTCTCCCAGGCTGCGCCACAACACCCTGTCCTCCGCTTTCCGCATCCAGTCTCCAGTTTCTTTTTTCTGATGTTACTAATGAAAAAATCCAATTAAAAAAAAATCCTCGTCACATATTCTCTAGTTTAACATAATATATTTTTTACAAATCTCTCGCAACAATGAATGCCGAGTAAAACTTAATCTAGAATCATCATTTTCCGGATATCGTCGCCTTAAACAGCTTACCTTGTAAAGAGATGGTATTGATTATCCTGATCAGGGTTATACCTCAAAAGCTTTTGATAGTCTTCCAGAGTCCTCCAGGTGTTATGAAGCAGCGGCACATCATCAGGTCCACGGATGTATCGGTATCGAAGACCGTCTGGGTCTCGTCTGGTGATTACCTGCTCTTGGGATAGTCCTGAAATCAAATACCTTTTTAATCGGCTACGCGATAATTATTTTTTTTACACGACAACCCAAAAGTTACCATGTTTTCAGAGTTACGAACTAACTTCTGCCGCGCGGTTTCACCCGCGTTCTCGAGGGATCTTATGTTCCTACTATAAGGTGGTTCATTACATAGAAGACAAGAATACATGGTTGTAGTAGCTTCTCTCTGCACTTGCAGCCTCCACAAGTGATAATTGTATGAAGTTTATGTATATTTAAAACAAAAACATACATTCAAAATAAAATATCCACCAAAAAAAGAAGCCTTGCTGAGTTTGTTGCCGGAGTGTTCTCAGTTCAAGTGTATTCCGAACCGGTAGTAGAGTCTATTGTAATGATTGTAACTATCGACATTCATAAGTGCCTTATTAGGGCCTAAACTGAATAAATGAGTTTTTGATTTTAATTTTTTTGAGGGATAAAAATTAGCCTATGTGTTAATCCCGGATGTCAGCTACCTCCATACCAAAATTGGTCGAGCTGTTTGAGCGTACAGAAGTAACAGACATACACACTCACAAACTTTCACATTTATAGTATTAAGTATGAAGGAGAATTAGGACCGCAATCTCACCGTGGTCAGTGATGATGTGGCCGTTGGTGGTAAGCACACAAAGCCTATCTTCGAGATAAACGGTTCTTAAGTGCAGCTGTCGGAACACTCTGAAAGGTTCTTGGCGACCGATTTTCAACTTGACCAACAAAGTACCCTACCACCGTGCTATGGTTTCCTCACGATGTTTCCTTCACCGAAAGCTCAAGCTCATTGTCGGATTCGAACCCGCGACCTTCGTCTCGGCATCCGACGTCACTACTACTGAGCTATCATCGCCTTAAAACACACCGGAAGTTGGCGACAGAATTTTAATTTGTGTGTGGTAGCCAGCCAGGCTACGGTGGCTGCCACCGTGCCACCGTGCTATGATTTCCTCACGATGTTTTCCTCCACAGAAAGCTGCTCATTGTAGGATTCGAAACCACAACGGGGGAGCTCAGTTCAGCTGCTTATGCAGTTTCGATTAGTTTATTTTAGCTATTTTCATAGTATTATGTCCTATGGTATTTTACTGTGGGGTAAGGCAGCTGACATAGAAACTATTTTTATTTTACAGAAAAGAGCAGTGCGAGCTATTTACAATTTGAATTCTCGGGCTTCCCTAAGGGATAAATTTAAACAAATCGGTATCCTCACTGTAGCGTCACAGTATGTTTATGCAAACATATTATTTGTTCATAAAAATATTGGTCTTTTTGTAAAAAAAAGCGACGTGCATTGTATCAATACTAGAAATAAGCATAAACTTGTAAATTCTGCTTATAGACTCCAAAAAGTGCATGGTTCGTTTTTAGGTCTGTGTACACGCTTTTATAATATGATACCTCTTTCACTTTTAAATTTGCCTTCACATAAATTTAAGGAACATATTAAGACCGTTTTAGTAAAAAAGGCTTATTATAATATTAACGAATATTTAAATGACAAAAAGGCTTGGGTGTAGCGCTCGCTTTTGCAGGATATATTTTATGTACCTAAATAAAATTATGAAGTTTATTTTGAAAAGAGTAATTGCTGAGTTTATTGCCGGCTCTTCTCAGCAAAAGCTACCTTCCGAACCGTGCATTAGAGTCTGACTATTCATAAGTGCCTGTGAAGGTCTATTTGAATAAATAATATTTCATTTCATTTCATTTCAACCTTCGTCTCGGCATTCGACGTCACTTCACTGAGCAATCATTACGTGATTTCTTTATTCCAACATATCTACTAAATGCCTGAACAGATTTGTATGTATGGGATATCGTTAGAATCCTTACATCATCACGAGTGAAACTGGCTACAATTAGTTTACTATTTATAAAAGGAATTTGTTTTATTTTACTTAATTGTTTTATTAGTGATCTTACGTTTTCTCGGGATCAAAAGTATCCTATGTGTTAATTTAGGTTATAAACTATCTGTGTTCCAAATTTCATTCAAATCCGTTCAGTTGTTTTTGCGTGAAAGAGTAACAAACATACATACATACTCACAAACTATCGCATTTATAATAATAGTAGGAAAGTGGCGTCGATTCTGTTGTTTACGAGCTAAAATAAATTTAATCTCACTATATCTCTTTCTAATAGTAAATATAAGAAAGGGATGCAAGATATTTTAGTCCTGTCAGTTTAATCCGATCACACATTTCAACGTGAATTTAAGCGCGATCTTTATTCGTCACGACTATTTACCCGTACATTACGACGGCATGGATTAAACTGACAGCATTAAAAATGTTCTATCTTTTTTCAATAAGGTTAAAATGAAAGAGAGGTGACTTGTCTAATTTTAGTTAAGTTCGTAAACAACAGAATCGGCACCAGTGTCTTACCCAAAACGACAGCCAGCACGAATATGTGCAGCGCAAATTTATTGTCGACCATGTTTATTTATTGAGCATAAAATAAATACTAACATTGAAAAGGTAGGTATGAGTTTTATATAATTCTTATAATTATAAAAGATTAAGCTTCTGTTCCTGCAATTATATGTGGCGGTTTAATAATAATTCAGTATTTTTTTATACCTACCTAACTAATGCTTACATTTATTTTTACTATGTAGGTATAGGCCTGTGTTTGACCACAATCTGACTGTGGTCAGTGATGATGTGGCCGATGGTGGTAAGCACACAAAGCCTAGAAGGGAATTGGCTCTCAAGTGCTGTGCTGTGCTGTTGGAACACACCGAAAGGTGTTTGGAGACAGATTTTCAACTTGATGTTGTTGCCAGCCAGGCGGGTATTACAAAGTATCCTACCACCGCGCTATGGTTTCCTCACGATGTTTTCCTTCACCGAAAGCTCAAGTACATTGTAGGATTCGTACCCGTGACCTACGTCTCGGCATTCGACGTCACTTACCGCTGAGCTATCATCGCTTAAATACATCCTACATACTTAGGTACATCGTCTTTTTCCTTGACACCAAGAGCAGGGCCGGATCTACCATATGACTTTTTGGGCTTCAGCCCAGGGCCCCGTGGATTCAAGGGGCCCCCAGCTAAGTCAAGTCAATGTCAAAAATAGACGATAATGCGAAAGAATCCATAATTTTATTAAATTAAACAGATCGTATGGTTTGCAGCCCTGCGAATCCTACGATAAATCAAACCCATTCAATTAATTTACTTCAAGTCTACGTTCAGGTGTTGGTACTTCGAACTGAGTTGGTACTAGCCGAGGGCCCCTAAACTCACGGTCCGGCCATGACCTAGAGCGCTACGGCTAATATCATTGTGAGCCAAGTGGCGTGAGAATTGACTGGTGCTTACAGAGCACCAAAGCCCATGGTGGCCAAGCTCGCCGACGAAATCACCACAGTGGCAGCGATGAGGATGATTAATCCTGGAACCAAGACGAAGACAAATACACAGGCTTAATGTTATGCAATCTAACATTGTCCCGATATCTGTGGATGGATTGGCTTGTAACCTGTGATCTGAGTCCCTTTCATCGAGCAGAATCCATAGAATAGGCAGGTACTTAGTTAGTGAATTAATTTTGCCAAGTGTTTTCGGAAAAGAGGCTTGGCCCACGCACTCTGAGCTGAGCAACTCAAGGTTGGAATATTTGTGCCTGAACAAGCTACTTTGCCAGGTATTTCTGGCATCAGACAGGTAAGAAACCTCAGCAGATCCAAAACAGATCTGATGAGGTCACCCACGCTGTATACCGATAACAGAAACGCCGGTAATTATATGCTCGAATGACAGATTGTGAACCCTGTCGGTAAGCGCAGGTTCGTTCACAATTTAACGGTTTGTTATGGAAATATTATGAACTATCGAAAATTAATACGTTGTACTTAAGCAGTATGGTACAATATATAGTTTTTTTTAAAAGACTAAAGTTCGTAGCCTCTGATGGCTGCCATCAACCTTACCGGATAAATCGTCGAACAAAGAGGGCTCTCAGCCGGGTATTTAGGTAACCACGTCTTAGGGCACCCTGAATGGGATACTAACCTCGGTTCAGGGGAGGGGGAGGGCTTAGTACGAGTTACGACTAATTGGGGGCGGTCGGAGTACTAATGGCAGCTCGGGCCGTTTGAACGGGACGAGACTAAGTGGGACGTCGCGGCGGTCCTCGCCGTCGAGAATGGTAACGTAATCGGTTTTGAAACCATAATATATCGATAATTTACAATTTTGCGAGATAGATTATAAACTAACTGTGTTCGCAATCATACGGTGACATTACTATCGAGTTATCTAGTTCCCATATTACAAGTTCTGCTTAGTTTGGAATCAGATAACCGTGTGTGATGAATGTCCAAGGATATTATTATTTAAGTTTTGAATAGGACAAGTTTCTTTTTATGGGATGCCCCGTGTGTTAGCGTTAGTGTTACCTTAGCACCATCTCATCTCCCAGAGACAATAAACAACAACCAACAAGTCGTGCTGCCATGTCAGCAGAGAACCTCAAGCGGCGCAAATATAGTAGTTTAGATTCGAGCTAAATTTTTGGGGTCGAAAGTCTGGGTCCGTGGGGGCCGAGTGGCCACCATCTTTATAAAGAGATATCAAAACGCCTGGTCGAAGCATCTCGTGACCAGAATGCTGTAGTTATCTTGTTGGGATTAAATATTAGACATTAAGTCTAATAATTATACCGAATTTCTACTCTGAACAGGAAGTTTATTTTTTGGATCATTCACAATATGACTGTGACATATAAATACCCATTTATCTTTAGATACGAATTTATTATTATATTTATGGGCTTCGTTCGATAAGACATGTTAACTTTTTGTAAACAACATATTAAGCTGGGTTAGAGATGTGCCGAGTCAGACTGACTCGAATACCCAGCAGGTACTCACGTACTCGAGTATATAAAATACTGTATTCGGATCGACAATATACATAATTATAAAGTTAAAAATTTAAATTGATAATTGTTATAGTTGATAGTTGTTAGCTTTAATATGCCATGACATACATAATTACCGAAGGATGATTATATTATGATTTAATTACTGATTATACAATGTGATTATTTATATTGTACAAGCAAATACACGATTTGTGATGAAATATTAGAATTTGTCGTCAAAAGCAAACTACAAAGTTCGATTCAAAAGGTACTCGAATACCTCTCCGAGTCTTCAGACTCGAATCCTTTTTTTAACGAATACTAAAAATAGCCGACTCGGCACATCACTAAGCTGGGTACCCACTTGGGTTCGCGAACCTCCGCATACCATACCAGTAACAATTCGCCATCACTGAGGTATATTACTACGTATAGAGAAGCTATCCTAAGCAAAGGTCATGCTCCATTTTGTGAATATTCGCTGCAGCGCTGAAACATTAATTAGTCGTCTAACCAGACAGATTAAACACGTAGCGCTGGAACGCTTTTAAGGTGTAGTTTTTTCATGACCTGAAAGTCGTAAGCGCCGTGATGAAGCTAAGTGAAGTGCGGCCGGATGGCTGCACTTGAACGGAATATAGTGGTTATGTGCGGAAAATGGCGCACCCCTCCAAAGTTATTATATCCTGGGACATTATTCACACTCGGTTATCTGATCCCAAACTAAGCAGAGCTTGTACTATGGACTACCAGACAACTGATATACTACGTATACTACTTTTTTTTTGTAAATACATACTTATATAGATAATTACACCCAGACACAGGACAAACAGACATGTTCATGCACACAAATGTTTGTTCTGGATGGGAATTGAACTCATGATCAGCGGCGTGATAGGTGGTGTCTTAACCAACTGCGCCAAATGGCTTGTCGCATGCCAGTATTGCCAGTTCAAAACGTTCGAGTTTTAAATGTATTTGTGAAAGTATTTACAGACTTACAACGCATGCACTGCGAACTGATACGGCCGCCATCAAAAATAAATTTAAGAATCTGTTGGTCGACTAGCGGCGTCATTAATCGCTCATTAAAATTAGTATGGCGCTGCACTGACGTACTCGTATGAACATACATACCGGTCAAAATCATAACCTTCCTTTTGATTCACCGTAGTCGGGTAAATAATAGGCGTGCAGGGTTACACACGGCCACAGATCAAGCTACACATTTTTGTTGCAAAATAGCGCCTATTACAACCATATAAGGTGCCGCAGTGTGTAGCTTGATCTGTGGCCGTGTGTACATATTTTTTAATACGTCTATGAGTATTATATTCTTCAAGACAGATTTAGGATAAAGGAGATTGGGCAAATATCATTCAGTGCGAACACGGACTAATTATGTGTTTCTTAGTAAATATCACTTATAGCAACCCTGCCTCATAGACAAGACCGTTCCACGCGCGGCCCTTCCCGTTATCTTTTCGTGTGTTTGCCTTCTCACGACCCCTCACGGGGCGCGGGGAGCCGAGACCGGGGCGGTGCCCCTTTCGCGGGGTTTCTATCACCTCCCGTCAATACGGGAGGGTCCTTGGCTATGGTAGCCGTCAATTGGGTAGGGGGGATTTTCATTATAAGGGGGGGGGGGAGTCATGTCATGTTGTGTTGTTCGGGGGGGGAGTCATGTTCGGGGGGGGGAGTCACAATCTTCACGCCGCCCGTACGGTCCGCCCTACCAGGTGAGACCGCTGGCGATACCAGCGGAGGCCCAGCAGGAGCGGTCACCTGTAAAACGGGCGGCGGCTTTGTTAGGTGATCCCCATGTCACCGGAGTCATCCTCTTCTGGTTCTTCCTCTGCGACCAAGTCTCGCGGGAAGGCCTTGCGGTCCGGGGGATGCGCATGCCAGGGGGCCACTTCCCTGATATGTTTCAGGGATGACCCGTCTGCACGCGCGAACATCCCCTTCGCAAGGCGGGCGATGAAAGCGTCCAGGCTCTCGATCTTCAGATCCCTCTGGATCGTGGCATTCTTGACGTACCTCGGGGCGTTCACAATCGTTCTTAGTGACAGGTTCTGTTGTGCTCGCAGCCGCCTCCTTGTGGCTTCGCTCGTCAGCGCGTACCACGCTGGTGCGGCATAGGTCAGGCGGCTGCGCACATACGTCTTGAACACCCCGAGCTTCACTCGCAGAGGGATGCGCGGGGAGTTTAGCACTGGACGCAGCTTGGCGCGGGCACTTCTCGTCTGTTGGATGACCCTCTTGACATGGGGCTTCATCGTCAGTCCTTTGTCTATGGTGATCCCCAAGTACTTGGCCGTTGGGGACCACCTGATGTCTTGACCGGAGAGTTTTAGGGGTGGGGGGTGTATGCGGGCGCTGCTCACCATAATGGCCTGCGTCTTCCCGACGTTGACCGACAGTCTCCACCTGGAGAGCCAGTCTGGCAACGCGTTCAGGGTCCTCTGGAGCTTGGCTGCGGCGTGGTTCCTCTTGATGGACGACGCGTAGTATGCTGCGTCGTCTGCGAAGAGGGCCAGCTGGGACCCCTCTTCCAGGGGGATATCGTCGGTGTATCGGGAGTACAGGCACGGTGAGAGGCAGCTGCCTTGTGGGACGCCCGCAGCGATGGGGCGCTCCGTCGACAGGGCGTCTTCCACCCTCACCTGGAATCTCCGGTCTTCTAAGAATGAGGCGATCACCTTCACGATGCGACGGGGAATCTCTGTCGTTGAGAGTTTGTGCAGCAGACCCGCATGCCATACTCTATCGAACGCCTTTTCCATATCGAGGAATACTGCTACGGTGCACTCCTTCTTGTTCGTCGCTGCCGTCATGGCGTGCAGTACCCTCGATAGCTGGAGCGTCGTGCTGTGCTCAGCGCGGAATCCGAACTGCTCCTGTCTGGGTGTTAGATGCGGCGTAAGTCGCCGCAGCAGGAGTGATTCGAACACCTTGGACACTGTGGACAGCAGGGTTATCGGCCGGTAACTTTCTGGTTTAAGAATGTTCTTCCCCGGTTTGGGCAGCATGATTACATGTCCCTTCTTCCAAGATTTTGGGAATGTACCCGAGCGCAGGATCCCGTTAAATAGGCGGGTCAGCGCTGCCACGGTTCGGTGCGGCAGGTGACGCAGCGCCATATTTGTTATGCCGTCTGCGCCCGGGGCCTTTCTTGGCTTGGTCTTCTTGATTGCATGCTGCACCATTCCCGGGGAGAAGACTATTGGGTCCTCCTCTGTGGTTACCGGCAATGCGAAGTACTGTCCAAGGTGTTGCTCGACTGCTGCGGTGTGATCTGCTTCTGCAGTCGGATTCGGCTGGAATTGGCGTTCGAGGTGGTCCGCAAAGATTTCCGCGCGGTCTGCTGCGTGGTATCTAGGTGACCCGTCGCTGTGAAGCAATGGACGAACTGGGGTTGGTGTGTTGGAGAGCTGGCGGCACAATCTGTGCAGCGCCGTCCAGTCCTCTCCGGCCTCATCCAATACCTTCTCCCAGCTGTCGGAGTTATAGGATTCCAACTCGGCTTTGACCCGTTCCGTCATGGAATTGAGTCTACGTTTGAGGAGCGGACATCTGGTCTCTTGCCACCGCCTGCGCATGCGCCGCTTGGCTAGGATCATGTCCCGGATCTTCTGTGGCAGTTCTTGCAGTCTTCCCCGGGGACATGGAGTCTTGGCGAGCTCAAGGGCATTCTGCATGCGCGCGGTGAGCTCCTCTGCGAGTGCCTCGACGTCATCGGCCGTTGTCACAGGCCGAGTCGGGGTATCCTCGTCCATCGCTTCCGTGAAGGTGATCCAGTCAGTCCGGTGACGTGGCGCTGGCGGTGCCACTCTTGCTGGTGGCTCCGCTAGGACGACGAGCACCGGCTGGTGATCCGAGCCGAGCTCGTCCGCCAGGACTTCTTGGTGGGGCTGGTAGTGGAGTCCTCTGTGCAACACAATGTCGAGCACATCTGCCGTCTGGGCTTGGTTTCCGGGGTAGTGGGTCGGGGTTTCAGGACCGCTGACCGAGTACCCCTGGGACTCCGAATCGTCCAGGAGCCTTCTGCCGCATCTGTTCTGGCGTGTGGAGTTCCATGCCGCGTTCTTACAGTTGAGGTCGCCGGCAATGACAACCGGGAGTGGCGAGTCGAAGAGTTTATGGACGTCAGCCAGCTCCAGGTTGTCGTTTGGAGGTCTATAGGCCGCAAAGATTCTTATGTCCTTGCCGGCGACATTGAGCTCTACGCCTAGTGCGTACATGGAACTCAGGGCTTCCGGTGGGATGGGTTGGTGGACGATTCTCCTTCTTATTAGAACTACCAGTCCCCTGTAGGCTCTGTGTTCACTCATTTCGTCCTGGCGATAAGCGAGGAACCCTGGGAATTTGATCTTGTCTGCAGGTCCCAGGAGTGTCTCGCTTATCAGCGCCACGTCTATGTTCTGCTCCTGCAGTAGCGGTCGGAGGAGGACGGCCTTTTTCTTCAGGCCGTTGGCGTTCCAGTGTATGATCCTGAGGGTCGGATTAGCCATCGATGTTGATTATTTCCGACATACCCCTCAGGACCACTGCCACGGTGTCTTCGCCCGTTCGCAGCGCGTCTAGGACTCTCTGTAGCACTTTGATGGCCGCCTCCACGACGGCCATTTTCTCATGGCTATATTTGGGCCTGCTCGCCCCCCCTGTTGGGGCCCGTGATGGGTCCCGCGAGTGGGCGGGTGTGGCGGTTGCCCTTGCCTTCCTGGCTTCTTTCTGTGGTGGGGGGGGCGCTTGGGGGGCGAGAGTCCCCGGCGCTGCCTCTGGATTCGTGGCGTTCTTCTTCTTCTTCCTCCTCCGCCGCTTTTTGGATGTGGTGGTGGTTCCGCGCGCTACCGGCTCGTTGGCAGCCGCCATCAGGGTGGCACTAGGCCCTTCCCTTTGAATGTCTGTGGGGGCGGGTTTGGATGCGTCCAGTCGCCGGTCTCCCCCAGTGATGGCGACTGTTCCTGCCCTCTTGTTCCGTATTTCCTGTCGGAATACCGGGCAGGATACGTTATTGGCCGGGTGGGGCCCTCCACAATTGGCGCATGTGGGTGGGTCTTCTTTTGGCCTCGGGCATTCCCTCGCGAAGTGTGGCTCGCCACATCGCACACACGCCAACCTCCTGTGGCAGTTATGGCTGCTGTGCCGGAAGAGCTGGCATCTGTGGCACTGGCTGGGCCCCTTCTTACTCCTCCAGGGCTCGATCTTCACTCCGGGCATGTAGAGCATCTCGTCTATTCCATAGATGCCCGGGGTGAGGCCCTGGGTGCGCTTCAAGATGGCAAAGTATATGCATCCGGGCCGCCCTCTGCGGGCCCGGATGGGGCGCACGAATTCCGGCTCGTACCCTAGCGCGCGGAACTCCTCCATTATTAATTCCGGATCTGTGTCCACCGGCAGCCCCCTGATGGACACCTTCAGGCTTCTTTCGGCGGGAAGCGAGTAGGAGAACCACGAAATGTTTTCCTCCTTCTCAAGCTCCGTCAGGTATTTCTGTACGGTCCGGTATTCGTGGTCCTCCTGTGGGGAGAACCGGACCCCCTGACCGAAGGGGCGCGCGCTTGGCGCTCTCCCCAGCCTCTCTTTTAGGGCGCGAAAGTGGTGCGCCCAATTTGGAAGTTTCTCCACTATTAGGGGGGGGTATTTGGCTTTCTTGTCTGCCCCCCCCTGTCCGTTTACGGTAGGGGCGGCGGCGTCGTCCTGCGCGCTGGGGGCTGCAGTACTCGCTTCCGGTGTGGGGGGCCTCGATGTCATCTTCTCGGGGGGGGGGGGGCTCTTCACCACTTCGGCGAACGAGATTACCGCCCTTTGTGCCGGTGTGGCTGGGGGTGGCAGCACGTCCATCGATAGCCGTGTGCGCCTGACCTCCCTCTGGGGTTGGGGTTGCGGTGTGGGCAGTGGGCCTGGTTGCTCGGGGCGCGGGGCGGGGGGGCAATGGCGTTTTGCCGCCTCTTCGGCCTCATCAGGGCTCCTCTGTTTCTTCTTGGCGGCCGCTCTGGGCGCGGTGGCAGCAAGTGGGGGGGGGGCAGGGGGGGCAAAGGTTGAAGTGCTCGGGAGGGGATCCTCGTCCATAGGGCCTATCTTCTCTAGGGCCCTCAGGTATCCCGTCTCCTTCTCGAGCACATGCCCCTCGTTCTTCAGGTGCTGCTGGATGACCTTTAGCAGCTTGCCCCCAATCTGGCCTTTCCTCTTGAGGCTGATCGCTATGGCCAGATCCACCTTCCACTGCTGCACTGCGTCGCCCTCTACATCGGGTGTCGAGGGGTGCTGTGGCGTGGGGGCGGCGACGTCAAAGTGATCAGCGGCTGATCCGCGCGACGAGGCGCGAGACGATGCGCGAGACGAGGCGCGCGAAGAGGCGCGCGAGGAGGCGCGCGCGGGATGCGACGGCGGCGCGGGCCGCCCCACCGAGGATGGCGGCAGCGCCGGCTGCACGCGCGGCGATGGCGTGTGTGGCGGCGGCGGGCGCGGCGGCGGTGCGCGCGGCAGGGGCGCGCGTGGCGAGAGGGCGCGCGGCGATGGCGCGCGTGACACGGGCGCACTCGGCGGAGGCGCACGCGGCGAGGGTGCACGCGGCGGAGGCGCACGCGGCGAGGGCGCACGCGGCGGGGGCGCACGCGGCGGCGGTGCGTTAGTGCGGGGCGACTGGGGCCTGGTGGCGAGCGGGCCTACCGGCGAAGTGCCGCGGCCGGTCGTTATCGGTGATGTTCCGGTGCGCGGCGTGTAAAATGGCGGTGTGGTGTGCCTGGCCGCCGGTATGTAGGTGACCGACGTTGCAGGCGACAGACTGGGTGTTGGGCTGGGCGATGGTTGCGGCACATCGCGGGGCGCCGCGAGTGCGGCGCGTTGCGATGCGGTCGTGGGGCGGGAAGTTGTGGTGACGGTACTGGTACGGGCCGTCGTGCTAGATGCACGAGACGACCCGCTTACCTTCTTCTCCTGCGTTGTGGCGATGGGCGGGCGCGGTGCGCCGGCACCAGGCGCGGCGATCGACGCGCTGCGAGGGTCGAGGGCCCCCGAGGCGGACTGCTCACGCTGCTGGCGCGGCTGCTGCTCGCGCGCCGTCTGGGTCGGCCTGGATGGCCCGGCGGGTGGGCCCATTGCTGGTGCGGGCCCTGGCACTGGTCCCGGGCGCGAGCCCGTTGCCGTTCCCATACGTGGGTCCGGCTTCGGGCGTGATCCGGCTCCGGGCGGTGATTTGGTTGGCGCCGAAGCGCGTTGTGAGCCGCCCTTACTAGGGCTACTCATTTTGGGCGGTCCCCTCCGCGATCTCTGGGCGCTGACTCAGCGCCAGGACGTCCTGGGAAAGGGGATCCCCTCCGCGCACATGCGCGGGCGCGTCTCGGTGGCGTTTACAATAATATGTTGTAAGCGGACCGAACTGCTTTGTGGACAGTTGAGATCCGTACGGAGGGTCGTCACAGTTACTCGGCTACACGGTACACTACTTTTCACTTTTCACTGGACGGGACACTGAACTCTCCTCGTCTCCCGTTATCTATAGCTACCATATACCTATATATCCCGGCAAACTCGCGTCGATGCTACCTAGATGCGAAGCTACGCCTCATACCCCGTACCTCTCCGTATGCCCCTCTGGTGCCCGCGCTCGGGCATCCCGATCGCTGTTCGGAGAACGGCCGCAGCCAGTCGCCCGGAACCTTTCACTGCGATAACTCATGTGCGCGTATGCGAGCTCTCACCCGACGCGACGATACTATCCGTGTTCGAGTACCTTTAATATAAGTAACTGTCTGTACCTACGGCTCAATTATAATAATAAATGACATTGTGTGGTATTTACGTAATAAACGTCGTGAAGTGATTCAATATACATTGTTTTCTTCCCGGCTACGGGTACCTACGCAATACATTATGTATCAAAATTGAATAGGAACTAATGTCAAGGACCTAAGACACCATTTTTTTTTAGGTTTTTTTTTAAATATTATTCTACTACTTGCTCCTGCCCACGTTCATCCATATTCACGCGGGATCTTAATTGTTCTTGGGATAAAATGTCCTATCCATCCTATACCTATGTTATTCCAAAGAATGATCTATCTACATGCTAACTTTCATCCAAATCCGTTCAGTCTTTGATGCGAGTTCTCCTTTCCATGGTTTCACCCGCGATAAAATTTCCCTTGTGTGTCAGCTACCTCCATACAAAATTTTATCTAAATTGGTCTAGCCGCTAAAGCGTGAAGAAGTAACAAACATACATACTCACAAACTTTCGCATTTATAATGTTAGTAGGACGTCGATGATTTGAAAAAAAAAAAACTGTTTATTTCTGCTATGACGTCCCAATATGGCGAAAACCTCGAATGCCGAGAAGAAGGTCGCGGGTTTTAATTCTACAGCTTGAACTTTCGGTGAAGGAAACATCATGAGGAAATGATAGCACGGTGGTAGGGTACTTTGTAGTACCCGCCTGGCTGGCTACATCAGACATTAAGATCCTGATAATCAGGCACTTTGTAGGTATATGTCTTTTTTTTAATTAGTAGTTCCGTGTTAAATCTTAAAAAATAAAAAGCATAAAATTTATTTACTTAACCTTAATTTAATTAATAAAAACTATACGCCGTTAAAAGCTTCACAACTTTAGGTACACAACTTTCTTAGAACGTTCCAACAGGGAAGCGATCTTCTTAACCTTATCCAGTCAGGCGGCGCTGACAAATAAAAAAAAATGAAAATCTAGGAAAGTCGTGAAAAGCAAATCTTTTGCAAGCGAATCTTGTCCTTATTGACTTTAAAAACGTTATTATTATAATTTTTATATTTTCCGTTGACGTATCGGAAACTACTTGTTATAAACAAAAGCCATATGCCAGCAAAATTGTTGGGCCAAATACGGACAGCGACGCCAGACTGGACTTAAATATTTAGGTTTTCACATTTGTTTTTTTGGTACAGAATCTATCTATACTAATAATAAAGCTGAAGTGTTTGTTTGAACGCGCTAATTTCCGGAGTTACTGGTCAGATTTGAAAAAATCTTTCACTAATAGGAAGCTACATTATACTAGCCTATAACCTTTGGGGATTATTATCCCGGGAATGCGAGTGAAAACGCGGGGAACAGCTAATTAATGATGAAGAAAAAACTGCATATTTTTTTTTTATTTACAATTTAAGCTTATACTATGTAACGGGTCCCACCCCGAACGACATTTACATATATATCTTTTTTTGTTTTTAATACGAGTTTTGTACACATGAAAATTAAAGTAATCAAAGCAAAGGTACCATTTTAATCAGCCAAGTTGACGTAAGTACATACAAGAGAGAGTCTTTTTCTTACAACTTTATTCGATCATGTTCGAGTTTATCACATCTATCTAATTTGTTACCATCTGTTTCAATTGGAAACTATTTATTTTACACAGTTTTGCAATAATCTATGTATTACAAGTGCGATTGCAAACTGAGCTTCATTGCAACACGAACAAGTTTTGTTTTTGAAAAAAGGTTGTTTTAGAAACTTACTGCCACAAAGATATTCAGTACATGCTAGTATTAATTTTAACAATCTTCTTCTGTGCTAGGTTTAGTAAGAGGTTCGACAGGAGAATCTGGGCTTTTTGATTTGATAGTCTCAGCACTACTAGAACTTTTAGACTCTGCAGAACTATTACTTTTACTTATGGTTCCGCCAGGACCTTTGGAATTATATGCCTCACTAGTCGCACTCCCAGAACTCATGCTTTTGGATGAACTAGTTAGAGTATCAGATGCGGTTTTACTTTCCTTCGCCTTATCTTCTCCATCGCTTTCTTTATTATTTTTACCTTCTTCTTTACTATCGTCATTATATTTTTCTTCTTTGTCTTTATCTACGCTAGCTCCATTGTTGTTTTCGTCTTTGCCTTTATCTACGCTAGCTCCATTATTGTTTTCGTCTTTGCCTTTATCTACGCTAGCTCCATTTTTGTTTTCGTCTTTGCCTTTATCTACGCTAGCTCCATTTTTGTTTTCGTCTTTGCCTTTATCTACGCTAGCTCCATTTTTGTTTTCGTCTTTGCCTTTATCTACGCTAGCTCCATTTTTTTTTTCGTTTTTATCTACGCTAGCTCCAAGTTTTTTTTCGTCTTTGTCTTTACCTATGCCAGCTCCATTTTTTGTTTCGTCTTTAACTACGCTAGCTCCATTTTTGTTTTCGTCTTTGCCTTTATCTACGCTAGCTCCATTGTTGTTTTCGTCTTTGCCTTTATCTACGCTAGCTCCATTTTTGTTTTCGTCTTTGCCTTTATCTACGCTAGCTCCATTTTTTTTTTCGTTTTTATCTACGCTAGCTCCAAGTTTTTTTTCGTCTTTGTCTTTACCTATGCCAGCTCCATTTTTTGTTTCGTCTTTAACTACGCTAGCTCCATTTTTGTTTTCGTCTTTGCCTTTATCTACGCTAGCTCCATTGTTGTTTTCGTCTTTGCCTTTATCTACGCTAGCTCCATTTTTGTTTTCGTCTTTGCCTTTATCTACGCTAGCTCCATTTTTTTTTTCGATTTTATCTACGCTAGCTCCAAGTTTTTTTTCGTCTTTGTCTTTACCTATGCCAGCTCCATTTTTTGTTTCGTCTTTAAATACGCTAGCTCCATTTTTGTTTTCGTCTTTGCCTTTATCTACGCTAGCTCCATTGTTGTTTTCGTCTTTGCCTTTATCTACGCTAGCTCCATTTTTTTTTTCGTTTTTATCTACGCTAGCTCCAAGTTTTTTTTCGTCTTTGTCTTTACCTATGCCAGCTCCATTTTTTGTTTCGTCTTTAACTACGCTAGCTCCATTTTTGTTTTCGTCTTTGCCTTTATCTACGCTAGCTCCATTGTTGTTTTCGTCTTTGCCTTTATCTACGCTAGCTCCATTTTTGTTTTCGTCTTTACTTTTATCTACGCTAGCTCCATTTTTTTTTTCGTTTTTATCTACGCTAGCTCCAAGTTTTTTTTCGTCTTTGTCTTTACCTATGCCAGCTCCATTTTTTGTTTCGTCTTTAACTACGCTAGCTCCATTTTTGTTTTCGTCTTTGCCTTTATCTACGCTAGCTCCATTGTTGTTTTCGTCTTTGCCTTTATCTACGCTAGCTCCATTTTTTGTTTCGTCTTTGTCTTTATCTATGCTAGCTCCATTCTTTTTTTCGTCTTTGTCTTTACCTATGCTAGCCTCATTAGTTTTTTCGTCTTTGTCTTTATCTATGCTACCTCCATTCTTTTTTTCTTCTTTGTCTTTATCTTTGCTGTCTGTATTATCTTTCTCTTTTTTGTCTTTATCATCTTTCCCTGTGCTATCTACGTCATTTTTCCCTTTTTTATCATTTTCGTTACTTCCATCATTATTTTTACTACCTACGGTATTTGTGTCATCATTACAGTCTTCATCATTTTTATCACCTTTACTCTTTCCATTTTTACCATCTTTACTATTTTCATTTTTATCTAGGTTATCTGAAGTTGAATTATTTTTTCCACTGGAACTACTTATGTCTGTGGAGGGTTTGACATTACTTGATGTGCCCGATTTCTCTGTAGTATCCTGGCTTGATGTACTGTTTGAACTCTTACTATCTGATGAATTTGTCAAGGAATTGTTACTGTCAGAGGTGGTTTGCTTATCCGTGGTGCCTGAGTTTTTGCCACTTGTTTCAGATTTATCAGTAATACTTGAGGTTTGGTCACAGTCAGAACTATTAGCGGTGCTTGAGTTACCAGTAGCACTTGTGCTATTTTTACCTGTAGTGCTTGAATCCCCTGTGGTACTTGAATCACTTGTACTTGAACCCTTTGTAGTGCTTGAATCCCCTGTGGTACTTGAATCACTTGTACTTGAACCCTTTGTAGTACTTGAATCACCTGTGGTATTTGAACTAATTGTGCTGGCGCTACCAGAATCAGATTTATCACTTACTGAGCTTCCTCCACTTGTAGAGCTACCAGTAGTACTTGAATCATCTGTAGAACTTGAGCTATTTGAGGCACCAGTTGTAGATTCCTTTTTAGAGGTTTTTTCAATTGTTGAACTACCAGTGCTGTCTGAATTACTCGTGGTTGTTGAGCTATCTGTAGTGGCTACTTTATCGACTGTGGTGGTACCACTATCATTACTTATTGTGGTTGAAGTTTTATTTGAGCTTGAACTGGCCTCATTGGAGTTTGAGTTATCACTGCTCGTCGAATTCTTGGACACTTCGGAGGAACTAGTAGAAACTACATTGTCGCTTGCTGGAATATAAATATATAATTACATTTCAATTGAAACAATGTGTATGTAATGCAGCTTTTTATGTACGATTTAACAAGGTCAAACTCACATGGATATGGCCAAGTGTGAACTGCAACGAAACCCTGAAAATAAGTAAACTATTTAATGCAATGAAAAATACATCCTATTCCGAATACAAAGTCCCGAAAAAAAATAACTTAAAATAAGATTTACATTATTCATACCGACTAATATTTTAAATCATAAGTAACTGACGGCCTGATATGATAACTCATGCTTAAACTGCTGAGCCGATCACGATAAAATTTTGCCTATGATATGAAAAAGGACACAGTACTTTTTATCCCGGAAACGCGGGTGAAACCGCGGTAACAGGTAGGCAGTATATGGCGCGGCTACCGGATATCTCTCGTTTCAGAAGCGTTTATACTTCTGAAACCAGAGGGCCTACTCCGAAAATCGATACACGATAGTCCGATCATCGTTGTCAAAATATTAACCAATAGAATTGCTCATAATTTACATCTCGTCGGTTTGCTGCAATTCTATTGGTTAATAATTTGACAACGATGATCGGACTATAGTATATCGTTTGTCGGAGCAGGCCCTCAGAGATTTAAACGTAAATCACGCGTTGTCAGCCCTGCAAAAATATTTTCACACCTGTCTTGAAGAATCCCATGGTGTACACACCCTTGGCAATACAAATATAATCACCTAGGGACCAAGTTATAAGAACATGGTAGTTCAGTGGTCCGATTTCACTTTAAAGTGAGTCTGGTAAAGGAAAACAATGTGAGGTGAAACATGTACAAGCCAAGCGGCTTTCAGCAAAACAAAATATATTTTTTGTGTTCTACCCTTAATTAAATTAAATAAATAAACTTTTTATACGTAGTTTTTATATTTGTTGTATATATTATATATTATGGATTAAAGTTTAAATAAATAAATAAACCTTCTTATTAAATAAAACTAATTTCATCGCTTGTCCAATTTGGACAATATCCTTTATTTTTTTTTGTAATTGACCACGATAATATGAATTTAAAAAGCGTGTTAGCTAATTCTGGTAATAAAAAAGAAATCCTTACCAAAACCAGGAGTGTTATTGATAAATTCATCTTTGGTGATGAAGCGCCGACTGGCAGATATAATGTATGGCCGAAATATCACCACATTTTATACGAAATTCAATACAATGACTAAATTTAAACAGGCTGTGTACACATATGGGTCTAATTATACCATGGCAATACTGCGGTTCTCAAAGTGAGGTGAGAGGCCGATGGGTGTGATGCGCTGAATATAATTTAATTTAGGAATGAGTACATAAGAGGAAGTTTGAAAGTACAGTGAAACCTGGATAACTGGGACCTTAAGGGACCTACAAATTTGTCTCACTTAAAGATGAGACTTAAAAACATACTTTTTTGTTTGTAAATACAAGCTCATTATAGATAATTACACCCACGGCGCGATAGGTGGCGTCTTAACCAACTGCACCAACTGGCCTGCAGAAAGACAATACCAAGAATAAAAGATTACGAGAGCTATCGCTATTGGGATCGTCGAGCACGATGACCTAGTCTCTGAGCCAGTTACCCAGCGGTGATATTGGGGAGCAAGGTTGCTCACCGCTGTGCAGTGGCGGATTTGCAGTCTTAGCCGCCCGAGGCCCGTGTAGTACCAGCCGCCCCTTTAACCAATCAAGTGGGCGTCCTCTGAAATCTGCCACCCCTAGGACGCTGCCGCCCCTAGGCCGCCGATACCTATACGGCCTATTAACAAATCCAGACTGCCGCTGGGAATTTTCAAGTTGGACATAAAGGGGACAAGATTCAGCAACTTTCAGAACCACTGTCACCACCATAAAGACCATAAAGACATATTTTTCAAGAGTATATAGCCATTAAGATGCATAAATTGTATTCATTTCTGTTTATTTTAATTAAATTTATTTGACACCTGAATAAATGTGGCTACTTAAAATATGTGGCATGTATGAAATTTTGACGTAGGTACATGTCTGTGAAAATATTATTAAAAAAATTTGGCAACGTCGTTATTATAAATTTATACCGTATATAAATAATTGATGTCTTGTTATTATAATTCCTGTTATATTTTGACTAACTGTTCCCTGCGGTTTTACTCGCGTTGCGGGATAAAAAAGGCCTTCTTAAAAAAGATAAAAATAACCTTCGGGGATAATGTAGCTTTAGTGAAATAATTTTTCAAATTGGACCAGTTACTCCGGAGATTAGGGCTTTTAAACAAACAAACTCTTCAGCTTTATTATTAGTATTGATATAGATAGATAGGTACCTATATATATAGATGGAATCACAAAAATGTTAATTTAAAAAATACAAAATTGCTACGTTGCAACTTGCATTATGGTATACGTAGTATCTGCTATAGTGCGAATGGTGGACACTGGTGCCGATTCTGTTGTTTACGAACTAAATAAATGTAATCTCACTATATCTTTTTCTAATAGTAAATATAAGAAAGGGATGCAAGATATTTTAGTCCTGTCAGTTTAATCTGATCACATATTTCAACGTGAATTTACCCGTACATTACGACGGCATGGATTAAACTGACAGCATTAAAAATGTTCTATCTTTTTTCAATAAGGTTAACTTGAAAGAGAGGTGACTTGTCTAATATTAGTTAAGTTCGTAAACAACAGAATCGACACCACACTATCTTGCATAAACTCAGACCAAGTAAAATAGAAAGACGGAGAGCTATTAATTATACTACTGATTTAAGATATTTATTATTTATGTATGTTCTAACATAGTTTTGTTAGTAATGTAGAATAACAAATTATGGATGAGTCTGAAATAAATTAATAATTATTATTATTATAAAAACCTCACACTAAACGTACGCCTACCCACACCACACACCCATACACACAATACCGTACACATTACTCTTTCTTGTATGTAGAAAAGTCGTACCTACGTGTGGTGTAAACATGTAAATAAATCAAAAACATCAGGTAATTCATTGAAAAAGCATACAACCTTGATAATAATCGATCTCCTATGCAGCACGTAGAAAAATAAAGAGGACACATTTTAATAAGGCGCTTAATACATTTTACTTTTAAGATTACGATTCAAAAATAGAAGGAGGCGTTACCCCGCCCTCTGAAGGGGCTTAGGCAAATAATGCTATCCCTTTCTGACGTATAGTGACCGAAGTACTACAGACGGGTGGTAGGAAAATCGTACCTATTTTATTTGGAGAAAATATTATAATAATTCTTTAAACAAGACAAGTATTAGGTAATTATACTTACCTATAATAAGAAAATTGATAAGCAAGTAATGAGACATAAATGGCTCTACAACCCAGTACAAAAAAACAGTGTAAATTTTGAGGGGGTCTCTTTTTGATGGAGATAAGGCCTTGAAGGTAAAGGTGTAAAAAGGAGATGGAAAGCTGGTCAATCATTACAACAATACAATACAATAAAATAACAATAAGTAATTAATTGAAAAAAATATATAAATATTTGTTATTTGTGAAAAAACACTGCAAAACACCTGCAGTTTGGGCATTGTATTTTTGTATTGTTTAGAAATGTAACTGAAAATAATATAAATTGAAAAATATTTTTTCTTGGGATTACAATGAAACTTGGTGCCGCGACTAAACGAGGAGTCAGTGGGGAGGGTCATACCAAAAATAACAATTTGGTGGGTAGAAAGAACAGTGTAGATTTCCTCGAATTGTTAAGAAAAACCAGAACAAGCTAGTAGGTGGTCTTGGTAACGTAGTTTGAAAAATAAAAATATGTATTATTAATGTTACCTAGCGAAAAATATATCTTGCGCTAATAATAATAAATAATAGCTATGTTATTTATTAAATTAACAAAAAATATACAGGCCTTATGTAAAAAATCGATGGCAAAAAATAAATCCACCAAAATTCTAACTTAAAAATCACAGCACTAATTAAAAAAAACACAAAACACCATCTTCTAACTTCTCTCTCCACCTCTTTTCAGTTGATAATATTCAAAGAAAACTCCTTTGGCACTTAAGTTCTTTTCAGAGTAAACGCATTAACACCCTAATATTTTAGGCCACACCTACTAAAACGGGAACGTCCCGTCGACACATAAAAGAACCTAGTATCAAAAAGGCGGGACATCGGTAAACACGTGTCACTCTACTGTCAAAACAAAATTTGACAGTCGTTGATGAACTTGTAATTTTTTTTTTTATTATCCACTCAAATTACGGTTCAAAGTGTATGGTAATATCTGATTGTTTATTTTCTAAAGAATAAGATTGAATTTATAAATTGTTAAATGTGATTTTACGATAATAATACATCAATTGGTGTTTGTGTTTTTTTTTTAATAGTGCAGTGATTTTTAAGTTTGATTTTTGGTGGATCTTTTGTCATCGATTTTTTACGTAAGTACCTACCTGCGTCAGCTTAATAATTTATTAAATAATAAATAAACTAAAAGGATATAGATTAAAGGTCGTAATTAGATTTAAGTTTAGTTTTAATTTATTCATTGGTTTAAAAAATAAAAAATAATGTTTTTTTTTTAATTAAATTAATATTTTTTCGGAATTATAGTAAAGGATATCATACAATAATTTTTATTACGCTAGGTATTATTTTGTTGGTCTATGTAAATATTCCAAAGTAGACTTTCCAGAGACACTTGTAAAATGGTGTGATTGTTTGAGGTCATTGACACTATCAGTCTTCAGTTTTTCATTAAAAATTCTGTGGCAAACGTAATTAAGAAAACACATGTGGATTCTTCTAGATGGCATAATTTTGAAAATACAAAAGCTAAAAACATGCTATGAAATATTTAAAATAGTTGATAGGTATATCATTAAATGAATTTATCACGACGAGCTAATTTGTAATTCATGTATATTTTTAGTGCTATATGGGGTAAAAATAGGTACAGTTCAATATGGGTCCAACTATGATATCGCGTAAAAAACAGACTTTTCATACTTCATTGTTACTCGAACAAAATTTATGAAAAATATTTTTTTTTTAAGATTTCTAAATTAGTTTCATACAAATAAAGTTCATGTCATGTATGCTACTTGTATTACCCGGTGTAGGTATTGTAATTATACCATCGATTAAACACATTTTTTTTTGAGTTAATTCGTACCCACCCTGCTCATATTTGGCCATTCTCCTTTGGTATCGTACTAATATTATTAAATGTGAAAGTTTGTGGGAAAGTATGTTTGTTACTTCTTCACGCTCAAACGGCTGGACCAATTTTGATGAAATTTGTTATAGATGTAGCTGACACCCTGGATTAACACATAGGCTACTTTTTATCCCTCGGGAATGCGGTACGGAAGCTAGTCTAAATAATAAAGCTTCAGAGTTTGTTTGAACGCGCTAATCTCTGGATCTATAAGTCGGATTCTAAAAATTATTTCACTAATAGGCTACATTCTTCCCGAAGGTTATAGGATACTTATGATCTCGAGTACGCGAGGAACAAATAACCCTATATGGCTATCAAAGTTGCAGTGCCGGATTAAGCAAGCGCGGGGCCCGTAACAAATTCTATCGTGGGGCCCTTAAAATGCAAGAATCAAAACGTATTAGGTTACAATTTTCAAAAAAATATGCTCAGCCCATATGAGGTGGGCTGGTTCAAATACGTGGTTAATCCGCCACTGACACCCTATGCTAATAATATTAGGTAAAAAAACATGATCATGCGCGAGCGCATGTGAGGAACACAACGTGGTCAAAACATTAAAATCTGTGCTCAACACACATGTGTACAACACATTGTATATCAAATTATATTTTAGATAAATTGTTTATATTATCTGTACGACAATGTGGACCTTTATCTATAGTTTAAAAAAAAGTTTAGGTAGGAATTACGGTTTTAGGGTTCCGTATCGTAGACGGATAGAGCGACCAATGAAAGTTTTGCAAATAGTAAACAAGAAGGTGGAGGTGTTAAGGGTGGAACACACAAATCGCGAAAGTACGCTGTGTTTATCCTGTTGGGCGTCGCCACCATTTAATACAGCTTTAATAGATTTCCCTTTATAGTGGACAACCGTGTGACGGCATTTAAACGCTTTTGTTTCTGGGAACTTATTTTGAAAATTTCATGTGGAAAAACAAAGTTAACTAGCTAGCTATCTATCTAGTGACTCCGCTGTCAGATGGCCAACGCCACTATGGTTATGGATTTTCCTGTAATCTATAGATAGGTAAACAACTATCATCTGTATTTTTTTCAAAATTTTTGGCCTAGTATTTTCGGAGATAAAAAGTAGCCTCGAAGCCCGGAAGGCGTACCTCGTGGCTCAAAAATCTCCTAACGTGTCTCCTAACGTTGTTCCGTCCCGTCCGTTCATTTGTCAGCGGGCCGTATCAATGAGATACTAAGTACAGTTATTACTTTTACTTAATATGTATTAGGTACATACTAGGAAAACCTAAGAAGTCTGTAGTATTTAGAGTAACATAGGAAATTACGGAACCCTCTACGCGTGAGTCAGACACGTACTTGTCCGGTTTATTTTATTACACGACTGTCCAAAGGAGTGTAATATTTTGCAGGGCTTATGGTAGTAAGCTTCCGCCCCGCGGGTCCACCCGCATTCCCGAGAGATCATAATATTTTCCCGGGATAAAAAGTAACCTATATGTTATCCCAAAGTATGATCTATCTGATGATGCAGTTATCTTTTCAATATTTACACTAAATAGGTACCTATCTACTGCTAATCTTTACATAGTATAAAATGAAGTCGCTTCCGCTGTCTGTTCGCTTAGATCTTTTAAACTACTGCAGTTTTCAGCAATAGATAGAGTGATTCAAGAGGAAGGTATATATGTATAATACATGTATATTATAGTACGGAAAAGCCGAGAAAGTCAAGGATTTGTACACACGTGGGAAGCTAGTATTATAATAAAAGAGGTATAGTTTGTAGGTATATTCGATGTAGGAGGTAATCTCCGGAGTCCGGAGTTAACAAAAAATCTTTCACTAATAGAAAGCTACATAATGAGGAATACCAACAAAAAAATCTAATTAGTCCGTCAGTTAGATTATCAAAAAATATTGGATACGTATTTTTTATTTTGATCCGAAAACAAAAAATAACGAAGATACAGTGCGTTAAAATTTTCCGGTCTGCAAAAAGTGTACTAAAAAGTAGTTGTACAATGACGTCACAAGCCCCAATCCTGCACTTTGATGGGACTTATCTTTGTAATTTCTTATTGATTTGATAATCTAACTGACGGACTAATTAGGTTTTTTTGTTGGTATTCCTCATTGCCGAGAGTTACAGGCTACTTTAAATCCCAGGAACCGCGGGAAACAGCTAGTCTTATGTAAAAAGTAATTTAATATGTTTTGAACTCAAAATAACTTGGAACAGTAGCTCTATTGAGCACCCACTTGAGAGTGAACCTCTTGAGATGGCTAATTATAGATAAACGTTCGTAACGCGACTTTTAGGAGCCACAGATTATAAAAATGCATTATACTCGCATGTTTATTATAGGCTGTACCCTTACCTAAAAAAACAGGCCAGATTTGTCTAGTGTCTACTGTTTGACAAGCGCGCTGCGTCACTCAGGCATGCTGAGTGATACCAGTTCTCGATTTTTTCCCATAAAAATAGGGGAAAAATATATTCTGAAGCATATTCGGCATCTACCTACTTAACTTACTGTACCTACTTTAGTACTATTAATTAATCTGTGGTCACAGGTAATAAATGTCAAGTTATGGAAGCATGTCACCATCGGACGAAGGCTTCGATAGATATGAACCACCATTCTACTGTCAACCGTCACATCAAGGTAAATATTTTAATGCATTTACTCACATGGACTGACACCATAATAGTACTTATACTAGTAGAGTAGTTATTCTATAAATTTAAATTTGGGAGGGTGTAGGAGGCCGACGGGATAGCCAGGGTTTTGGGGGATCAAACCTTCCCCTGAAATATTCAAATTTTACATACAATTATTGAATATGAGACTTCATTTTGTTACATATAATAATTATTATCTTTAAATAAAATCATAAAAAAAATGAAAAAAAAAGAGTGAACATTTTATTTTGAATTTGCCGCGCCAAATTATCAACGACACGTTATTTATTTTTTAGTATAGGCTTGTGTGGTAAACACACAAAGCCTACAAGGAAACTGGCTCTCAAGTGCAGCTGTGGGAACACCGGTAAGTGCTTGGCGACAGATTTTCAACTTGTGTGGTAGCCAGCTAGACTGGTACTACAAACCTTCTTTACCACCGTGCTATGGTTTCCTCACGATGTTTTCCTTCACTGTAAGCTTATGTTCATTGTTGGATTCGAACCCACGACCTTCGTCGCAGCATCCGACGTCACTACCACTGAGCTATCATCGCATTAAAGTAGTGCAAAGTGGTAGGGTACTTTGTAGTACCCCTCTGGCTGGCTACCACCCTCAAGTTGAAAATTTGTCGCCAAGCACATAGCACGGTGTGTTCCGGCAATTGCACTTGAGAGCCTCGGTATTGTAACAGGATAGCAACACATTGGCAATACCTCTGGTATTGCAAATGGCGATAGGCGACGGTAACCACTTACCATCAGGTGGGCTGTATGCTTGCTACCTTAGTAGTATAAAAAAACGTCTGTTATCTACAGGTAGTCCAATGGATGGTGGAGTGTATTGGGCAGGCTCGAACGGAGAGGGTCATGAGTTCGACTCCCAGGACGTGTATCATGATACTGCTCACTACATAGGGAGGAGTTATGGTAAGTAATAAATCATTTCGGACCCCTAAGGACCCATAGACTCAACCGCAATAGGCATATGATTATTCTGTTTTTAAAAGACTTAAAAAAAACTAAGACATTTTTGTCTATGAATCGATTTTAATAATTCTTTTTGCGTTGAGTTCAGTATAGGTACCATTTTAATTTTATTATCATTGAACACTGAGGTATATTACTACGTATAGAGAAGACGCCACACATAACCACTATGTTCCTTTCAAGTGCAGCCATCCGGCCGCACTTCACTTAGTTGCTTACACGAAACGCGTAAGCGCCATGAAAGTCACGGCACAACTTTCTAGTCGCTTAAAATCTACACCTTAAAAGCATTCAAGCTCTACGTGTTTAGACGACTAATTATTGTTTCAGCGCTGCAGCGAAGTTTAACAAAATGGAGCATAACCTTTGCTTATGATAGCTTCTCTATACGTAGAAATATACCTCAGTGTCTTTGAAGGAGGTTTCACTATTTTTTTTAAAATGAATTGTCTTACAGGATATGACGAAATGCAAATAGCAAGCAATGAGCCATACGATAGTTACCCGCATAATTTACATCATACTTTCACACAGAATAACACACGTAAGTTCGAGAATTTTCTATTTTACAGGATAATCCTTATAATATTATACGTACATGCGAAAGTTTGTGATTATGTATGTTTGTTACTCTTTCACGCAAATACTACTGAACGGATTTGGATGAAATTTGGATGAAGTTTATAACCTAGATTAACACAAAGGATACTTTTTATCACGGGAAAACATACGATCCCTGGGGAACGCGGGTGAAACAGCGGGGCGGAATATGGTAAGTCTATACTAATAGCACATGAGTGTAAACGCTGTAATTACATAAATTAAAAAAAGAAAGATCCACAAAAAAAAATGTAGCCTTGCTGAGTTTGTTGCCGGAGAGTTCTCAGTTCAAGTGTATGTGGAACCGGTGGTAGAGTCTATTGTAATGTTTGTAACTATCGACGTTCATAAGTGCCTTATCAGGGCCTAAATTGAATAAATGAGTTTTTGATTTGATTTGATTTGAGTAAATAAACAGTACTAATAGCGTGTAGGAAAATTTTGTGTATTCGGTACCCCGAGTATAAAGAATAGGGCTGGGTAAGAAAATATTCATTCTGTTTAGTCCGTCAGTTAGGTTATCAAAAAATATTGGATTGTTTCTCTTCTTTGTCGTTTTCACTCTTGACAGAGTGGTCGTGGTCATCACTTCAGATGTTGGTGCTTCACAACACGCCGCCACTCCTCTCTGATGGCCGCCTTCCTCGTGCATTCATGTAGTGATGATGAGTCATTTACTGCCGCTTTTATCTGTTCAGTCTACCTCATAGGCGATCTTTTAGATGCGATGGATTTTTTAGTATATCAATAAAAAAATACAATGATATGGCGCATCAAAGTTCAAGAGTGGAGGCTTGTGACGTCATAAGTGTACTACTTTTTACAGAGACGTGACGTCACGTGAAATTTTAACGCTCTGTTTCTTCATTATTATTTGTTTTCGGAATCAGAACTAAATAAAAAATATGTGTCCATTATTTTTTGGTAATCTAACTGACGGACCAAGGGTCGGTTGCATAAAGCGTGATCATAGTAAGATTATAGTTCGGTTACGGTTATGGTTAACTTTAACCGTCGAAAGAAAGCAAACTGGGTTGCTCGACCGACCGAGGGACCGTCAAAGTGACTCAAAATCAATCAAATCAAAAATTCATTTATTCAATTTAGGCCCTGGTAAGGCACTTATGAACGTCGATAGTTACAAACATTACAATAGACTCTACCACCGGTTCCACATACACTTGAACTGAGAACACTCCGGCAAGAAACTCAGCAAGGCTACATTTTTTTTTTTTGTGGATCTTTCTTTTTTAAATTTATGTAATTACAGTTTCTGTTCCAAATATACATAAAGTTCATACAATTGTCACTTGGCCAGGGGGCCGCAAGTGCAGAGAGAAGCTACTACAACCATGTATTCTTTTCTTCAACGTAATGAGCCACCTTATAGTAGGCCTTGTCGATTAATTTCTGTTTAACATACTGTTTGAATTTATTGTACGACATCTTAGTTACTTCATATGGGATTTTATTATAAAAACGAATGCAGTTCCCGAGAAAAGACTTATTGACTTTTGCTAGCCTGAATCTAGGTGTAACAATTTTATCTTTGTTTCTTGTGTTTAGGTTATGGCGACTACTGTTAGTGTCAAATAAATTTAAATTTTTACGGACAAACATAATATTTTCAAAGATGTATAGCGACGGTAAGATTACTCTACAAAAGCATGCTAATAGTTAAGTTAACTTTGACTATAACTTTAACTAAAATGTACGAGCAACCGACCGTTAGTCATCATCCCTATTGACGTTAGTTAACGCTTACTACCGCGATCTCTACACAAATTGGTTCAGCGCTTCTCGCAAAATACTCATGGGACTAATTATGCCGTTCAAAATGTGTAATAAACGCGACCTTTACACTCGGGATACTGATCTGATGCAGAAGGCAGAATCTCCGGAGTTACTGGTCCGATTCTAAAAATTCTTTCACTAATATGAAGCTACATTATCCCCGAGTGTTTTATGTTACTTTTTTATCCCGGGAACGGGGGTTAATCCGCGGGAAAATCCAGAAAAAAAGAAGCCTTGCTGAGTTTCGGAACCGGTGGTAGAGTCATTGTAAAATTTTTAACTATCGACATTTATAAGTGCCTTATCCGGGCCTAAACTTAATAAATGAGTTTTGAGTTCTATAATATACAATATTTACAACGAATATACAAACTATATATAAAAAAAATCCTCGAGGCGGCCGCTGCTGCCAATCAACGGCAAGGTTCCCAGAAAGCAGGCAGCGTTCCCTCTTTGTATGGCCAAGCTAACGCGTTGGCGGAAAAAGCTCCCCGCCCGCCGGTCCCCTGTGACCTCAATTAATTTTGAAGATAATGTTCGAGAAAATCTTTTTGAGTTTGAGTTTTGGAAACAGCTAAATATATGATAGGTATATCGTGCAAGTCAAAAATATATTTGTTTTTATTTCGGTCACACACCTTTTACCTACGTCATTAAAAATATTCCAGCGTCAATTTGCTTAATTATAATGTATGAAGTACTTATTTATTAAATGCGTACTAAATTGGTAATACGCACATGTTAAGCAAACAGTGGTTCTCAACATTAAAAGCTGTCCCTCTAAGAAAAACCAATGGCAATCAAACTTTTCAGTTTTTAAGGTTCCGAACCTGAAAAGGGAAAATCTGCTCTGAAGGGAAAGTACTGGACCGATTGAGTTCAAATTTGTATTTGGTACACATATGTATTTCGGTGACCCAAACACGGACGTGTAACATAAATCAAAGATTTTAAACATGGGGGCCACTTTTGGGGGGTAAATTAGAAAATTAAAAAAAACGTTTTCGAACTATACCGAATGATATATCATTATTTTAGGAAAGAAATTTGCGAAATTTGACTATTCCCTTATCTCCGAAACTACTAGGCCAAAACATTTGAAAAAAAAATTAGTAAGCAGTTCTTTACCTATATTGAGGCGCCATCTTTCCAACGGTGTGTTAACAATGTCATCTGACAGGTGTCGCTACACTGCCACTGCGCTAAGATGTGGCCTGTGGCTCTGCTATATTATGCCATTGATTGTCAAACTTTTTCACTCAGCTCTAGATTGCGACATGCAGCCCCTCCCGCTTCGCTACGACCGGCCCGCGCCTCCCTCTTTCGTCAGGGTTGTCAAACGTAGAACAACAGCCAATAAAAAAGAAAGGAGACGTACACAGAGCATCAACACAGCGTTCTCTGATTTACGAGAATGTATTCCTAATGTGCCTCCAGATACAAAATTGTCGAAGGTAAGTTAGAATGTAATAACCCTCCATTTTGGCTTTACCGCAATCGGTTAAAAATGTAAACGATTGTTATAACAATCTCATAGACAATAAAAGACATACAAAGTGAGACTATTAGAAACCACGTTTAGTCATAATGTCATAGAAGTCTTAGGACTATTATTCTAAGAATTAATTTGCAGTGTTGAATGAAAATAAAAGAAATCTAAAAAAGGAAAACGTTACTGGCTGATCTAATAGCACACAGGATCGGACTGAAATTTGGCATACATAGAGTTATTATGACGCAGGCTATGATAGGTTTCTTGGAAATTCATCCTCTAAGGGGGTAAAAGAAGGATCACGGGGTGGAATGCTAGTTTTATTACAATTTTCGATCAAAGATAGATGGTAGAGGTTAAAAGAGCTGGTAGCTAGCGCTAAACACCTAACTAAGGCTCCAACATGATGTTTTCTTTCATCAAAATTCAAGTAAACCAAAAAACGTCAAAAGCGGACATATATACGTCTCACTCTAGCCCATGCAATCGCCAGATGGCGCGAAAGAGATCGCAGAGCATCAACACAGCGTTTTCGACGCTCAGGGAGCGAATTCCGCATGTTCTGCCAGACACTAAAATGACTAAGGTTAGTTCCGGTCTCTGTCTTGCGATGGTTGTGTTTCTCAAAGTTTTTATGTGTCCCCTTTTTTATTCATAAATGTATTTTTAGGATTTCAGTTTCGATTATGTAACGCAAAGTGAAAAACAAAGACATATCTAAATGTTCTTACTTAGTTAGAAGGAATGTTAACCTGTATTTTTAAGTCCTTCCTCCACTTTTTATCTATCCTTTGTACTAAAATCATTATATCTATACTAATATTATAAAGAGAAAAGATTTGATTGTTTGTTTGTATGTTTGTTTGTTTGCATTGAATAGGCTCCGAAACTACTGAACCGATTTGAAAAATTATTTCACTAATAGGAAGCTACATTATTCCTGAAGGTGATAGGCTATTTTTATCCCCGGAACGCGAGTGAAACCGCGCGGTACAGCTAGTTATACATAAGTGTAGAGCAACATCTGCCCAAGGTAAGGCTACACTTATGAAAGCTACATAGGCCCAATTTCAGTAACGTTTAAATTTTACATATTGGCATATTTGTCCTATGAGTGCTATACGATAGGACGTTGGTGAAATTGGGCCTTAAAGCCAACATATTCCTGTTATTATTTTTAACATTACTAAAATAGATTTTTTCATTTCAATAAATTCATATTATTTAATATCTCCACTTGAGATTGAGAAACACTGTCCGTAAGCAGGGATCACATATTGAGACGTAAAAATTAATATTTTATTAATTTTCTTTGTGTTGACAGATCAAAACGCTGAGATTGGCAACATCATATATCTCGTATCTGCTGAAAGTTTTGGAAACGGATGGGGAACCAGCCGGGGGCTTCAGAGCTGATCTCCATCATACACCACCTCGACGGAGGACAGCAGACTCTAATGCACAGGTAATTAAGGTTGTTTTTATGTTGACAACAAGTAGTTGCAGTAGAGCCCACAAGACAAGGACATTTGCTATACAGGGTTCCTGATAACTAACGGAATTTAAACCTTATTAAAGGTGACTTAAGTAGGTACGTAACCATACATACATGCCTAAACAAACTTAAAAAAGTTAGTATAACACAAAGTATCTGTCTTTGTCTGTTTCTTCGCTTACTTCTACAAAACCACGTTATGAATTTTGATACAGTTTTGACAGAAAGAGCGATTGAAAGAGGTGCATGCTTCGGTTGGAATGCGAAACTTTAAATTACGTTTTTAGCTAATTGCAGCTCAGTTATAGGCCGTAAGCTATCAACATGTTATTTGCGACAAAAATGGTAGTATATTTACTGATTAATAACAAAAGAAATCATCAACATATTTTATGGAGTTAAATTTGTGGTAAAAAGACACGTTTTCATGAAATACCACTAATACTTATATCTGCAACCGTGCGAAGCCGGAGCGAGTCGCTAGTCTAAATACATGTAAGGAAAACCTGTTTGACTGACTGATCTATCAACGCACAGCTCAAACCACTGGACGGATCGGGCGTAATGCTAGTTTCAGTTGTAAGAAAAGAAAATAGTCTATCAATAGTAAAACTGAAGTAGCAGTGGGCGGGGTACATCGCTCGTAGAACCGACGGCCGCTGGGGCAGAAAGGTTCTCGAGAGGCGACCACCAACCGGAACACGCAGCGTCGGGGTCCACAATAGGGTAGTTGACAGTGTCAAAAATAAATGACCAAACACTAAGCAATGCATAAAACATCTAAAAACACGTGGAAATATCAAATATGTTGTACATTTAATGCTTTTTATGATTTTTAATTACCAGTGGAACCACTAAGAGTAGATGATTTGATGCTGTGAAACTATGACGTCATAATGTAATATTTCATACAAAATTCCTTATAAACTATCGTTTTGACATTTATTAAAAAGTAGCTGATTTGATGTGTCAGTCAACTACCCTATAGGACCGACGATCGCGATTAGATTCCCAAGACGGGAAACCGCTGGATGCGGGTAGCGCAAGACCGGCCATCGAGGAGATCCTTGGGGGAGGCCTTTGTCCAGCAGTGTTACGTCTTTCGGCTGAAGTTGAGTAAAAATTCATGATGTTAATTATCATGTTTCAATATTGAAGTAAGTTTATTTGTACTGAAGGCATCATCATGTTTTAAAATGAGGCAATTTTATATAAAAATATGTGCGCAGAATGTTAAATTCAATAAAATAATGTGTACACAATTGTTCACCAGGCACTTACTCATTAAAATAATACAGTGTCACGGCCACTTAAATGAATATATTATAATGAAGATTCTAGAAAAATGTCATCATTATTTAAATTTAATAATATTGTGTGTAAGGTGACGTCGTAATGGAAATTTATACCATGGATTCATGCTAATTCCTCTAAATTACAACGATTTACATCTAATTTCGATTCAGTTAAAGTTCGTTTCCAATCCAATTCTAATTTTACTAAAAAACTGTATTCCACTAAATAAACGAAACCGATTAGATTGTAACCGTTGTTGCCCTTGGCAACCGAAACAATTCTAATCCAATCAAATGTGTCAAATGTTTAGTGGAATACCACTTTTTTAACTTTCGATCGATCGTCAACTTCTCAACCATGATTGGATCTCGTTCGTTGTCAGATTATTAGTGGAATACGAAAACGTGCAAAAGTCGTCATTCAGCTGCGATCCGTTTGTAATCTAATCAAAATTAATTAGTGGAATTGGCCCCCAGTCCCAGTACGTGATTCTGGACCCCTCGGCGTTTGAATTATGCTTGAATTATCATGATAATTTTTGAGTGGACACAATTTACGTAATGTCAACAAATGTTTGTTCTGTTTTTAACAAGAGTCATATGAAAGTTGAAAATACGGGAAGGGTAAGACCGAACAAGAGATGGATGGATTGTGTGAAGGATGATATGAGTAAAGAAGGAGTGAATGCTGATATGACGGATAGAAGGGCTGAATGAAAGAAGAGTAGGTACCATGTTACGCCGACCACAAATGATTGGGAACAGGATAGGAAGATGATGGACATGTCTGTTTGTCCTGAGTCTAGACAAATTACAGAAATAATTTGTAGTAGGTAACATCAGATAAATTGGTTGTCCATAGTACAAGCTCTGCTTAGTTTGAGATCAAGTAAATAATATCCCAGGATATTATCAGTGGTGACACTGGCCCCGTATTAGCCGTCAAATTAGAGAATAGGGTAGTTGACTGACTTATCAAATCAGCTACTTTTTAATAAATGTCAAAACGATAGTTTATAAGGAATTTTGTATGAAATATTACATTATGACGTCATAGTTTCACAGCATCAAATCATCTACTCTTAGTGGTTCCACTGGTAATTAAAAATCATAAAAAGCATTAAATGTACAACGTATTTGATATTTCCACAGCGTTTTTAGATGTTTTATGCATTGGTTAGTGTTTGGTCATTTATTTTTGACAGTATCAACTACCCAATTAGACCCATTGATTGTTAAGGGTGTCCGCCCACGTCCAGTAATCGGTAACTGATTTTTTATATAAGTATAATTATTTCACTAGATTACGTAGATCGATAGAATCGGGCGTTTCCGATGACTTTTTCCTACGAAAAGTCAGAAACGGCCGATTAGAATTTATCGGACCATTTTCTTGTCATTGAACATCGACCTTAATTTAGTAGGTTACTAGTCACAGCTGAAACCATCTTACTGCGACAAATCAACATTCTCTCAAAGTAGATCATTCTTTGAAAGTCTGGCGTTTGTCAAGTCTGCAAAAATCCCCAAAAATAACAGATAAACACGCTGGAATATAAACATGGGAAGTTGTTAAATGTTATGTTAAACAAACAACAGCGCGTGTCTGGTGTATATACGTAAACATTTGAATCAGGTAGAAAAGATGAGTGTTATTTTAGTTTTAGATACTTTTGGACTGTAAATTTTATACTCGGATATAGAAATTATTATTGACAACTATTTCTGTTAAATGACGAGAAAGTTATATATAAATTATATAGCCTATAAATTAGACCTAATTTTATAATAACATGTATCTACTTTTAAGATTATGAAGTTTATTTTGAATAAAAGCAAGTTATTATCCATAACATTAAATATTTACAAAAATTAAAACAATATTCTAACCCTATTTACAAAATATAAAATATTTACAAGTAAAAAAGTTGTGCCAGATCACTGCCCTGAGTGAACGTGCCAAGAAGGCTAGCGGCATTGCCACGCTGAATGGCAATGCCGCCAATATCTACTTATATGTCTACTGGGCTGACCTATAGGGGCTTGCTCGTGAACTGAACAGTTGATCGGTGATAATGGTGAAATCAAAATGATTTAATTTTTAATGTGTATGGCGTTGAGCTTAATATTGAATGATAGACCGACGCAAAATCCAAAGCTGAGTTCAAAATCAAGTACTAGGGGCCAATACCACTAATAAATTTTGATTAGATTACAATTGGATCGCAGCTGAATGACGACGTTTTCACGTTTTCGTATTCCACTAATAAATCTGACAACGATGAACGAACGATGTTTCGGTTACCAAGGGCCACAACGATTACAATCTAATAGTAATACAATCGTGGTTCGGTTTCGTTTATTTAGTGGAACACCGATTTTTAGTAAAATTTGAATTGGATTGGAAACGAACTTTAACTGAATCGATGTCAGCCGTTGTAATTGGCCCCAACAGAATAAATCTATGACTGAATCCATGGTAATAATTTTCGTTTGTCCTAATAGTTGTTTTAAATATCTTTTATTATAATAACTTAGAAATAATAGCTTAGAGTAATATAACAAGGTTTGTGTATAAAATTATGTGTTTAAAGTAATAAAAAAGCAATTTTTCCAAATGTTTCATCTGATATCGCGCGCGAGTGCATCTGTTTTTAGGTATGTTTGGTATAAGTCAAAAGATTTCAACTGTTTTGTTTCATAGTTTTTTTTAAGTTGGAATGCCTTACCCAATTGGGCGTCGGCCATCTGACAGCGGAGGTCACTGATAGCTAGCTAGACCACGCACACTAACTTTGTTTTTCCACATGTAATTTTCAAAATAAGTTCCCAGAAACAAAAGCGTTTAAATGCCAAGTGACATGGTTGTGGATGCCCTTATTCTTATTCTATATGGGGGCGATGAGGCCTGCACTGACGTCCCGCTTGGGGTGTATTGTGCATTCCCCCCTGCCACCTTTACCCAAGCCATCCTAGCTCCTTAAAGTAGTGGAGTGTGGCCTTGGGGTGCTGACAAATTTGCTTCAGTGATGTAGGTGTTGCTATTGACAGTGGTGGTGAAAGCATCCCTGAAACTGTTTCCACGGTTTGTGGCTCCCGCAAACCCGTCTTGGTTCTGATTTCTTCCGTGACTGTACAGTGCAATAACACATGTTCCACAGTTTCATCCTCCTGCATACAGCCCCGACATAGGGGGCTGTCCGTAGCTCCTATCTTATGTAAGTGATCATTTAAATTGCAGTGTCCTGTAATTAGGCCTACAATCGTCCTTAAGTCTGTTCTCTGTAACTTTAGCAAGTTGTTCGTGATTCTCCTATCGGGGGCTGGGAGGGCGGTCTTTGTGTGTCTACAGTATTTCCCTCCCTCCCATAACTTTTTGTGTTCACCCTCGGTATGGCGGCGTATAAGATCTCTGGATCTGTGTTTGGTTAAACATTTTATGATTTTGATTGGGTATATTATGCTAAATACTACGGCTAGTCAATATTAATAATATAAAAAGATTTCGGGAGCCTCAGCTTTACCAGGTATGACAATTTTAGGTTTAAAATCAACCTTTGCTCGCACTCGTGATGCCATTTTAGTTCGAGTTATCTAATAGGTAAACATACTTACGTTGAAGCGTATTTTAGTCTTGTTTTACACCCTAAAACATTTTTTTATGACATGTATAGTATATAAAACAGGTAATTCAAAACATCTACCTGGTATAGATGATATCTTGGTAAAAAAAACGCTAGTAAAGAATAAACATTAACAATTTAGACATAAAATTCAAAAAAACACGATTGACTTTACAAAGAGTAAACTAATTTCTAATTATAGCAATCGGGTCAAATCTGTTCAGGTATTCTACACTAGATTCCGCCCCGCGGTTTCACCCACATTCACGAGGGATCTTATGTTTTCTCAGGGTAAAAAGTATCCTATATGTTAATCTATGTTATAAACTAAATTTTATCCAAATCCGTTCAGTAGTCTTTGCGTGAAAGAGTAGTAAACATAGTACTCACAAAGTTTCGCATTTATAATACTAGTATGATGAACCTTGAAAACATTACACTCCTTTGGGCAGTCGTGTAAGCTTATCGCTTTCTCTCCCTTCTTGCACCACAATTCGCTAACACAATTGCGAACCACATGGCCCTCTGCTCCAATAATATTTTAGATTAAATTATTTTGATTTGAAATCGAGCTGCGGTTAGTAATTATTTCGATAATCGGTTTAGAAAGTCAGGTTATTTAGAGCTCTAATTTAAATATTTTTGGTGAAAATGTAAATCATTTTAATCAATTTTTAGATAAATTACACCATAATCTGATGTAAATTCCAGAAACGAATTGCATTAGCAATATTGCTCGAGTGGCCATTTTAGTCCCTTGTTCAGATCCGGATGTCGATCCGATTGATCAGTTCATCTAATCGTAAGACTACCTCTCTCATATACCTAATTTTTCCATATTTTTGCCGTGACAGAGTTAATGATTCGTATTTTACGGTGAACTTAAGGTGAAAATATCGTGAGGAAACTCTTTTTTTCCGCTGACTTCAAAACTATCAGAGCTCCAACATATTTATTTTATACTTTTTAGTGCCTTTGAAGGCAATTCTATTTTTGGTTAAAAGATTTTTTTAAAGCTTCGAGTTATTTTATACTTTTTTATGTTTTTGAGGCTCAAAAAGCAGCTTGACTGTGAAACTACTTCCCTTCCACCTTATACTACTGTAGAAGAGGGGGGTATACCTACTGTTGCAAGCGTCTATAGGCTATCTCTCCTCACTTGCGCCGCAATTCGCTAACACAATTACGGACGTGCCACATGGCCCCCTGAATGTTCTGCTATCTGCTAATAGATTGAGTTATAGTATAAATACAGATAATATACATATTACTGTGTTTATTTTAGCGAGTCTATGGTTTTACATCGTTTCCGTTTGTACCACCTGATTTTAAAAAAAAAATTATATTTTACATGCTGTGTGTATTTTATTCCCTGTAGTGTATTTTTTTAATGTTGAGTTTTGACATGATCTCAATTTCTACTATTACCAGATTTTCGAGGACACAAGAATACTGTTCCAGGATTTACGTACCTATCTATAATATGTCTATACTGATAATAAAGCTGAAGAGTTTGTTTGTTTGAACTAATCTCCGGAGTTACTGGGGGCCAATTCTGCTAAATTACAACGGTTGACATCCAATTTGAATTTGATTCAGTTAAAGTTCGTTTCCAATCCAATTCTAATTTTACTCAAAACGGTATTCCACTAAATAAACGTATCCGAACCACGATTGGATTATTATGATTAGATTGTAATCGTTGATGCCCTTAGCTACCGAAACATCGTTCGTTCATCGTTGTCAGATTTATTAGTGGAATACGAAAACGTGCAAAAGTCGTAATTGACCTGCAAATTGCGATCCAATTGTAATCTAATCAAAATTTATTAGTATTGGCCCCCAAGTCCAATTTGAAAACTTCTTTTACTAATAGGAGACTCTCTAAACTCTTACTAAAGACTGAGGGAGACAAGCGAAACAGGAGAGATGCAATTTTATAAAAAAAGACGATTTTATGTTATTTAAAAAAAACTAATGCTTTTTTGAAAAAAGTAAGAAAACTATTACCTTTCTAATGGATTTCAGAATGTATGTTAATATTTTCAAGTTATTTGGATGGCCCAAATAAGAGAAAAATGCAATCTTAGTTTTAAATAGGGGCATATTCCCGATTTTTTTCTGAAGATACAAATGAAAAATTCCAATTTAAAAAAAAAACTATTCCCCGTCGCATATTCTCTAGTTTAACATATATTTTTTACAAATCTCTTGCAACAAAGAATGCCGAGAAAACCATCACCAAAAGCATCGCCTTAAAGAGTGCTTTTTATCCCGGGAATGCGAGTGAAACCGCGGAAAACAGCTAGTACCTAATACATGAACGCTGAAAATATTACGGGCAGTCGCGTAAAAAATGTAGACGACACAAGTACGGCGCCTATAAGTGCAGTCAGATATCCAGGGCCACATGCTCCCAGTGTCAGATAACGGGGTTCCCTTGTGAAATGCAGTCTCAAGTGGCTGCGCTCGATTGGGATGCGATACTGACGCAATTACATGTTACATTATGAAAGTATACGCTTCGCTTAATTAATAAAGAATACGCTTGAACTGTTTTCGTATACCTATTTTGGTTATATATTTATTACTTAGGCCCAATTTCATTAATTCATCATCAATTTAAGAGAGGTAGAGCATAGCGATTTATCACTTGAAGAATACCGCAGCCAAATAACTTTGTTGTCTTCCTGCGCGTGAGTAAGGTCGCCAGAGCTCATCGGGGTGGGGGGAAGGGTCGGCAATGCGCGAGTGGTACCCGGGACGCGGATTAGTATATGGCCTCAATCCCGGGTGTAGCGTCCATAGGCTACGGTAACCGCTTACCATCAGGCGGGCCGTATGCTTGCCGACATTGTTGTATAAAATAAAACAGTTCGACATATTGGGTTCTCAGGGTTCAAATTTGACGCAAGTACCTACCAAATTTCAGATCAATGTAATGGGAAGTGAATCAAAATTGACATGCAAGATTCGACATTAAAATACCATACTAATACTAATACGGGAAGTTAAGAATAAGAATAATTTATTGCCAAACTACAGTATTATAACAATGACTAATAAGAACTTAACTAAAAACAAATCATTAAATACACTGATCAAAAGTATGTTTGGCAAATGGCAGCAAACTCAGCATGGTGCCAGTGTGCACCGTCATACACAACAGCGCTGATTTTCAGTTTGCCCCATTGTTCATACAAAAATATAAATAGAATATTTTAAAATTATACTTGAATGCTCCGTGCCTATTTAAAAAAAAATTGTAAAAAAAAAACACAATAAATTAACAAAGAAAACAGTGCAATGCAATGCAGTTAAAAAAAAGCTTATGAAACATATGACCACAGACTAAATCGGTACTTCGTGGTTATGGCACTAACAGTAATCACCATAACCTAAACACAAGAAACAAAGATAATATTAGAAAATTACATAAATTAAAAAAAAAAGATCCACAAAAAAAAGAAGCCTCGCTGAGTTTGTTGCCGGAGTCTTCTCAGTTCAAAATCAATATCAAAACTCATTTATTCAGTTTAGGCCCTATTATGGCACTTATGAATGTCAAAATTTACAGTTTTACAATAGACTCTACCACCGGTTCGGAATACACTTGAACTGAGAAGACTCCGGCAAGAAACTCAGCAAGGCTTCTTTTTTTGGTGGATCTTTTTTTTTTTTTATTTATGTAATTACAGTTTTAAATATACATAAACTTCATACAATTATCACTTGTGGAGGGGGCTGCAAGTGCAGAGAGAAGCTACTACAACCATGTATTATTGTCTTCTATGTAATGAGCCACCTTATAATAGGCCTTAGGTTCAAGTGTATGTGGAACCGGTGGTAGAGTCTATTGTAATAATTGTAACTATCGACATTCATAAGTGCCTTATTAGGGCCTAAACTGAATAAATGAGTTTTGATTTGATTTGACCGTTACCTACACATATAGGTATACGTATTCCGCAACATTTATTAATTCTTTTGTTACAGCAAAACTCAGCAGCAGATAAACGAGGCAAAGGTCGCACTGGGTGGCCGCAGCACGTCTGGGCATTGGAGTTGAAGACAGAACAGAATCTACAGACATAGACACCCTTAAAGCTTCGGTTGGAGCGTTAAATTCAAATGTTATCACGTTTTTTGCTAATTGCAGCTCATTTATAGGTCGTAACTTATCAACATATATTTGCGACAAGAATGGTAGCATATTTAGTGATTAATAACAAAATAAATCATCAACATATTCCTCCAAGGTATATTACTGACATATACGACTATTTCATGAAAATGTTACTAATATATACCTTGGAGGAATGTGTTGATGATTTATTTTGTTATTAATCAGTAAATATACTACCATTCCTGTCGCAAATAACATTTTGATAAGTTACGACCTTTAACTGAGCTGCAATTAGCAAAAAACGTGATAAAATTTGAATTTAACGCCCCAACCGAAGCCTCCACCTTAAGGATCGCGAAATAATTTATAAAAAATAAATATATTGTATTTTCTATCGTTTTGACCTGTGTTTGACCTTTCACGTCTTCACATACCATAAAGAAATTGTGGTCAAACACCAGACTCTATAAAAAAGTGAGAGAAGTAAACTATAGTCTCTCTTTTTCTCTCTCTAGCCAATCTAATCATCCGTCCTTTTTGCATCAGATATGTTGCAATATTTACCTAGAAACACTCCTACTGTGTCTTAGAAATTTTCAATAAAATAATATCAGTTTCCGTAAAGCTACGAGGATTTTGGCGAAATGATTTTACGAACCTCGGCTCAGGGCGTTACCGGGGGAAGGGGAGGACTTTGTACGAGTTACGACTAATTGGGGATTTGAGCTGAATCTTTATAAATATATAAAAGGAAAGCGTGACTGACGGCCTGATCTGTCAACGCACAGCTCAAACCACTGGACGGATCGGGCTATTTGCCATACAGATAGATATCATGACGTAGGCATTCGCTAAGAAAGGATTTTTGTAAATTCAACCCCTAAGGGAGTAAATTAGGGGTAGTCAGGTGTTGTAAATATGCCAACATAGGTGCCGATTCTGTTGTTTACGAACTAAATAAATTTAATCTCACTATACTCTCTTTCCAATAGTAAATATAAGAAAGGGATGCAAGATATTTTAGTCCTGTCAGTTTAATCCGATCACACATTTCAACGTGAATTTAAGCGCGATCTTTATTGGTCACGACTATTTACCCGTACATTACGACGGTATGGATTAAACTGACAGCATTAAAAATGTTCTATCTTTTTTCAATAAGGTTAAAATGAAAGAGAGATGACTTGTCTAATATTAGTTAAGTTCGTAAACAACAGAATCGGCATCATTATATACTAATTTCCAAATAAGTATTTAAAATTCAGCATTCTTTCAGAAAACTGTTTTTTTTTACTGAAGTAACTTGTTATTTTGGTTGCCTCGTGTCAGTGAGAATGAGAAGAGTAAGTTACTGTTTTTTATTTATTGTTTTAAAAAGTTAAAACTCTTCTTATCAAGTAGAAGATTTTAAAAATATTCTTATTATATTGTAATTAATTTAATGTACTTAATGTAAATATCTATCGACTGCCAAAGACTTGTGCCAAAGATTATTTAATATTAAATAAAAATATTAAAACCTATTTGTTGTTTTTATGTAGCATTGACCTTATATCTTTTTAAATAAGTTTAAATAAAAACATATATATAAGCTTGTTTTATTTAATTTCAGGGGGCCAATTCCGCTAAATTACAACAGTTGATTTCGATATAGTTAAATCTCGTTTTCAATCCAATTCTAATTTTACTAAAAAACTGTGTTCCGCAAAATAATCGAAAACGAACCACGATTGGATTACGATGAGATAGTAATCGTAGTTGCCGAAACAATTCTCATCCAATCAAATGTGTCAAATGTTTAGTGGAATACCACTTTTATATTAGGGGTGATGACTAAAAAAAAAAAATTAGTCTGTCAGTTAGATTACCAAAAAATATTGGACACATGTTTTTTCTTTAGTTCTGAAAACAAAAAATAACGAAGATACAGTGCGTATAAATATCGCGTGACGTCACATTTTAGTACACTTTTTACAGAGAAGTGACGTCACAAACCCCCACTCCTGAACTTTGATGCGACCTATCTTTGTAAGTTTTTATTGAATTGATAAAATCAAAAATACGTATCCAATATTTTTTGATAACCTAACTGACGGACTAAATAGAATTAATTATTTTTTACCCAGCCATCATCTCTATTGGATCTCGATCGTTGTCAGATTATTTGTGGAATACGAAAACGTGCAAAAATTGCCATTCAGCTGCGATCCAACTGTAATCTAACCAACATTAATTAGTGGAATTGGCCCCCAGCAATCCTACCAATATTATGAACGTGAAAGTTTGTTGCTCTCTCACGCAAAAACTACTGAACGGATTTGGATGACACTTGGCACATAGATCGATCATACCCTGTAATAACATATAGGCTACATTTTATCCCGGGAACGCGGGTGAAACCGCGGGGGACAGCTAGTGACAGCATACGCTTTTATCATGTAAGCAGGTTCGAGAAATAATAATTAATATATACCTATATATATGTACAGTCACTATCTTTAATAAAAATAAAGCTGAAGAGTGAACGCGCTAATCTCTGGAACTAATTGTCGGATTCCAACACAACACACTACACACAACCCATCACGCTACCGTCCTCGACGGCGAGGACCGCCGCGACGTCCCACTCAGTCTCGTCCCGTTCAAGCGGCCCGACCTGCCTACAGTAATCCGACCGCCCCCAATTAGTCGTAACTCGTACAAAGTCCTCCTCCTCCCCCGGTAACGCCCTGAGCCGAGGTTCGTACCCCATTCGGGGGTGCCCTCAGGCGTTGTTACCTAAATATTACCCGGCTGAGAGCCCTCTGCGCTCGCCGATTTGTCCGGTAAGGTTGTTGCAGCCATCTGAGGCTACCAACTTAGTACTTTAAAAAAAAAAAAAAAAATCGGATTCCAAGATTGTTTAACTTATATGAAGCTACATTACCCCCGGAGGTTATAAGGCTTTATATCCCGGGAACGTGTGTGAAACCGTGGGGGACAGCTAGTTTAAAATGAATTAACTAAATCTTACTCATTGTTTGGTCATATTGATGGTGGTACTCTGGTCTGCGCACTGAATGTAGCCTTTATATGCTGAAATTTTGTTAGCTGTATTCCTACCGGTGTATTTCTATAGCTGCTTACTATGTAGGGTATTATGCGCTAAACTTCTTGACCACAAAATATTAAAAGCGCCTACAGAAAATGTAATAGCAATTTTACTTTCTTACCACTAATCAAAATGTGAAAGTTTAGGAGGATGTTTATTACTCTTTTATGGATTTAAATGTTAGCCAGACGTACAAGGACTATTATCAGATAATCAATAGGGTAGTTGACTGACACATCAAATCAGCTACTTTTTAATAAATGTCAAAACGATAGTTTATAAGGAATTTTGTATGAAATATTACATTATGACGTCATAGTTTCACAGCATCAAATCATCTACTCTTAGTGTTTCCACTGGTAATTAAAAATCATGAAAAGCATTAAATGTACAACATATTTGATATTTCCACGTGTTTTTAGATGTTTTATGCATTGGTTAGTGTTTCGTCATTTATTTTTGACACTGTCAACTACCCTATTGATTACGTTTTAGGTGCTAATACAAAATGCCTTTCAATAATATTTACTAATAAATTCATCATCATCATCATATCAGCCGAAAGACGTCCACCGCTGGACAAAGCTTAAAAAAAAAACCTTTCTGTTAGATCTCAGAATGTATGTTAATATTTTCAAGTTATTTGGATGGACCAAATAAGAGAAAAAAACATTCTTAGTTTTAAAAAGGGGCATATTTACGATTTTGTTCTAACGTTACCAATGAAAAATTAAATTGTTAAAAAAAACTATTACTCGTCGTATATTCTCTTGTTTAACATATATTTTTTCCGAATCTCTTGCAACAAAGAATGCAGAGAAAAACTGAACCTATCATCATTTCTCGTCTATCGTCGCCTTATTAATATAAAAAAAAACTAGCTGACCCGGCAGACGTTGTCCTGCCTGAAGAACAATAATAAAACTGGGACCTACCTACCTATCCCTACCTACTCCTACCTACCTCAACCTAACCCTAACTACCTTACCTACCTACCCCTACCTAACTTACCTGTTTTTTTTTTCCTGGGGAAATCCTCATAGGATACCCAGCCGCCCCGGGGGGAGCAACCAGGTTATGCCGGACTCGTACTGGCTAAAACCCCACGGTGGTCGCCATCTGCGCTGTAGAGGGGGCGGGTTCTCGTACAGAACGCATACTCACTGCCCCTCCACGCGCGGCGCTAGATAGCCCGTCCCGGGGGAAGCGTGATACTTCCCCCCAGAACCCTCGCTGTGCTATCGCACGATGGATCGTGACCACAATGACCCATCGTCCTCCTTGGGATCGCTTCTGGACGCACAGGGCCCCCGCCCCGATCGCCCACGACCCCAAAGGTCCCCGATTAGTCGCCTTTTACGACAGGCAGGGGAACACCGTAGCTGTTATTCTAAGACCCAGCTACAGGGCAGTACCTAACTTACCTACCTGCCCCTACCTACCCCTACCTATCCTATGTGTCCTTCTCCTGGTTCTAAGCTACCTCCCCACCAATTTTCAGCCGTTCTTGAGTTATAAATAGTGTAACTAATACGACTTTCTTTTATATATATAGATAATGAGTAATCTAAGTGATCGACACATCGATGTATCTGTTCGTCTGATTCCAGAAATTACTCTTAAAGTAAAACATCAAAGCGCCCACCTATTTGTAACGAAGGCTATAAAACAAATTAAACAGGTATTTTTGGAATGTAGGGTGTACATAGTTTCATGCTTATTTGGTTCACTCCTTGTACTTTCGGCCAAGAAAGTGGTGTTGTATTTTCGTCGTGGTGGTCTAGAAGTTTCGGAGATAAGGGGGGGAACGGTCAAGTTTCGCCTAGTTTCTTAAATAGTTTAATAACTATTTATCTTAAGAATATAAAAAGAATATATTTGAGATCCTCACAAAGACGCCTTTCATTTGATATGTCACACAATATACATAGTATGCATAACTTTTTTTAAAATTTTCTAATTTACCGCCGAAAATTAGCCCCCATGTTTGAAATTCATTTATTTACGTAACACGTTCATGTTTGGGACACCGACTTACATATGTGTACCTTTCAACTTAATCTAGTCTAGTATTTTCGGACAGACAGACGCACGAGTGATCCTATAAGTGTTCCGTTTTTATCTATTTTATTTCGGAACCCTAAAAACAAAATAAGTAAGACTTATCCTGTGGTAGTAATGACGCGTGGACACAGCTCGGCGCACACGCCACATGGCCCAGCGCCTGCGCAGAGCCGGATACTGCGTCGTAAACTGTTGCCGATAGTTGTATGTATACCTTACCTACCTACCTGTTTTATTCCTACTGACAGATGAGTCAAGTTATTTGAGAAAAAATTGGGAAACTCTATTTTTAGAAAAAGCATAAAATTCGGGATTTAAGGCGTTCATACACAAGACTGTTAACTGTTGCACGGCTTTTTCTAAGGGCCGGTTGCATAAAGCGCAGTCTTAGTAAGGTTATATTTAGCCGCCGAAAGAAAGCAAACTGGGTTGCTCGTGTCACTTTAACTAAAATTTTAACCGTAACCATAACCGACCGAGGGAGATCGGTCATCGTCAAAGTGAGTCTATGGTCAAAGCATGATAACTCTTTTATCTTGACCTGTCAGTTTATAATAATAATATTAATCAGAAATTGTGGTTTAGTTCATGCCATCGTAATGTACGGGTAAATAGTCGTGACCAATAAAGATCACGCTTAAATTCACGTTGAAATAAGTCTGGTGATCGGGCTAATCTGACAGAACTAAGATATCTTGCGTCCCTTTCTTAAGTCTTATTAGAAAGAGATATAGTTAGATTAAATTTGTTTAGTTTGTATTCAACAGAATAACGCACATTAGCATATTCTTACCATAAATAATTAATAAAGAAATATTGTTTATTTATAAAAACATCTGATTAAATAAAGTGTTTATCTGTTAATAACTAATTAATAAATATATGCATTTAACCCTCTTTAGAGTGGGATAACAAAATTAACAATATTTTTAATAAAAAGTATTGGCTACAATTACCCAATTGGGCGTTGGCCATCTGACAGCGGAGGTCACTGATAGCTAGCTAGTTAACTTTGTTTTTCCACATGAAATTTTCAAAATAAGTTCCCAGAAACAAAAGCGTTTGAATGCCGTCACACGGTTGTCCACTATAAAGGAAAATCTATTAAAGCTCCCCTTATGGTGGCGACGCCCAAGAGGGGTGTTTAGTTCAAGTTGGACATTACATTCTTCCATCCTTCCTCCCACCCCGCGTACTTATGACGTCATTCGCAATTTTCAAATGAAAATATCGTTTCATTTTTGAAAAAAAAAAAAAAATGGCTAGAATCTTCTCATCTCGCGCCACTGAACGGGACTGAACGGATCATGATGAAATTTGGCACGCAGATAGCCTATGATATGTAAAATGACATAGCTTTTTATCCCGGGATCGCGGGAAAAACCGCGGGGAACAGCTAGTGAAAAATAAATAACTTTTAACAAAAAATAGAACCGCCTTCAAAAACGTCCTTGGCCTAGTCAGATATCATAGGAATTGTCATACATAAATATTTGACTTTGAGGAGTTCCCTAGTGTTCGAAGTACCTACAAGGTCCAATGAACCAATAAAACCACATTCATATAAAAAAAATAATTCAAAATCGGTCTTTTATTGACGGAGATTTTTTTTTATACAACAATGTCGGGAAACAAGCATACGGCCCGCCTGATGGTAAGCGGTTACCGTAGCCTATGGACGCTAGCGACACCCGGGACTGAGACCATATACTAATCCGCGCCCGGGTACCACTCGCGCATTTCCGACCCTTCCCCCCACCCCGATGAATGATTTTACTCACGCGCAGGAACACAACCAGCTATGCTATTCTCTAACTGTCTTCTCACGTGATTGCGTAGTAAACGATAGAGACAGAGTACAGAGACAGCGTTGAATTCGTCGTCGAGCTTGTGATATCTCCTTACAGAATAGCACCCCAGGTTATTTGGCTGCGGTAAATTGGTGAGCATACATTACGGTCGAACATAGAACCTCCTGCTTTTATAAGTCGGTTAAAAATAGCTTCGTCAGGACATAAAAGGTACGTACAGTATTAAAGTATTAAATAATTTTTGCATCAAGTAAAAAACAACTAGTGTTAAAAATATTTGCTCAGTTGATTTTATTGTTGTCATTTTATATAAAACATGAGTGTACTGAGTAGTTCAGTATTATCTAAGCATACCACCATGAAATCCCATGTGATTTTGGTGTTACTGGTGGTGAGTAATCTATTTTTATTTCTATTATTTTGTATTCCATAATTTTTGATTAAAAATAATAAATCAAACATGAATTTCGCATGAATATGACTCCGGTGGATGAAATAATAATGGGTACTGTACGGACTAATTCTACTCTCCATTGTGTTTTGAGTTCTATTGCCAAGTCTGTATATTTGGCGATTTTTTCAGTGTAAGTGGTCTGTAAATTATGCGTGTTCGGTACGGCTATATCTATAAGAAAAACTGATTTATTCTTTTTGTCATGTAGTGTAATGTCCGGCCTATTGAAATGTATTGTTTTATCAGTCATTATAGTCCTGTCCCAGTATAGTTTGTAGTCGTCAGATTCTAAAATGATATTGGGTAAATATTTGTAGTATGCAGTTTTTTCAGATATTAGTTTATATTTGTACGCTAGATATTGATGTACTATTGCCGCTACTTGATCATGTCTATGCTTATAATCCGTTTGTGTGATGGATTTACAAGCTCCGGTTATATGTTGTATGGTCTCAGGACTACTACGACATTGACGGCATGAATCGTTTTGTGCTGTTGGGTCTCTGATTATGTGTTTTCGGTAGTTTTTAGTATCTATTGTCTGGTCCTGTATGGCAATCATAAATCCCTCCGTCTCAGGGAATAGCTCGCCTCGCTTGAGCCACGCGTTTGACGCTGTCTTGTCAACGATAGGGTTCATTAAGTCAAGGCGGTGCCGTCCGTGGAGAGATTTCTGCGCCCAGGTGTCCAGTTTTTGAGTAGCAGTTGTTTGTCGGAGATGCATGAAATTGTTTTTCAGGTTTAAGGGTGTGTATTTGTGGTCTGCTTGTACTGTAGCTTGGTGAAGAGATGAATGTTGGGATTTGGAGTGAAAGAATGCACGGAGAGATTGTACTTGTTTATTATGTAGGTTTTGTATGTCAACAAGTCCTCGTCCCCCTTCATTCCTAGGCAACGTCTGACGTTGTACGCAAGCTCGTGGGTGGTGTTTTCGATATTTTGTCATTGTTGTGTTGATAATTCTCTGCAAGTTAATGAGCTCTGTCTGCGACCATTTAATAACTCCGAAAGAGAACGTTAATAATGGAATAGCATAGGTATTGATAGCTTTGACTGTGTTGCGAGCGTTTAGATGGGTATTGAGGATTTTGTGTAGTCTGGTTCTAAATTTTTCTGTTAGTGTAGTTTTAGTTTGTTTTTGGTGTATTTGTCGCGTTTGTTGGTAACCCAAGTATTTGTATCCTGATAATTCATCTACTGCTTCTATCTGTCTATTGTCGTCTAGAGTGTATGAGTTTTGTTCAATTTTTCCTCTGTGAACAGACTGAATTTTGCATTTATCAATTCCAAAATTCATATGAATGTCGGAAGAAAAGGTCTGTGTGATGTCTATCAATGAGTGTATTTCCGCGAGTGAGGTGCCAAACAACTTGATGTCATCCATATACATTAGATGGGAAAGTGTGAAGTAAGTGTCGTTGTGTTTGAGTTTAAAACCTTTTTTTGTGTTGTTTAGTATAGTTGACAGGGGGTTAAGTGCAAGGCAGAACCAGAGCGGACTGAGTGAATCTCCTTGAAATATCCCTCGCTTAATATTGATGGGTTCTGTCTCTAATGTTTCACTATTGATGTTAAGTTTAAGGACGGTTTTCCAGTTTGTCATTGCAATTTCTAAAAAATGTATGATTGTGGGATGAATATGATAGTGTTTCAAAATATATAATAACCATGTATGTGGGACTGAATCAAACGCTTTTTGATAATCTATATAAACAGTATAAATATTTCTACTTTTAGAGTAAGCTTGTTTACTAGCAACCGTGTCAATAGTGAGCTGCTCTTTACAACCTTGGCTTTTACGACGACACCCCTTCTGCTCTTCAGCCAAAATATTATTGATATCTATATGAGTATAAACAATTTCGCTGATGCATGATGTAATTATCTTATAAATGTTTTGTAGACAAGTTATAGGACGATATTTGGATGGGTTGCTAGTATCTGACATGTCCTTAGGTAGCATATAAGTTATGCCTTCAGTAACGTAATGCGGGAGTGTGTGTGGTGATTGAATGAATTTATTTATGTGTGATAGGAGAATTGTGTGTGTGTTTGTAAGTTTCTTGTACCAATAGTTATGTATTTTGTCAGACCCAGCAGCTTTCCAATTATGTGTCCTGTTTATCACCTTCTGTAAAAGATCCATGCTTATGCATTCGAACTCCATCTGTGGTACCTGCTCTATTTTATCTTGATCTTCTTTAATCCAAGAACTATCATTATGTACTGCTGGGTTTGACCAAATACCAGACCAGAAATCAATTAATGACTCTTTTGTTGGTATCACTGCTGGGCGCCTAGTATGGGGTAAGTCGTTAGCGGTATTTTGGCCTAGTGACCTATAAAATAGCTTTTCATTGTTAGTAAATCTTTGATTTTGTGTTTTTCTTAAGGTAGTTTGTTTATATCTACGTAGTCGGCTGGCTAATACATTTAATTTTTGTTTTAGGGTGTCTAAAAAATGGGCTAGATCTGTATTGGGATTTTCATGTTGAGAATGTATCCGGTAACTGTTTTTAATATTGTCGATTTTCTTTTTAAGTGCTTGGCTCCGGTTTCCGTTTATAAACTCTACTAATCTAGATATATTAGCTCTTAATTCGTCTATTCTTTTTATCATTCTTTTTTGCCACATAGGTGTTTTATCAGTAATTTGTCTGTTTTTTTGTACTTCTGTGAATTTAGTTCCATTATATTTTGCTGCGGTGTAAGCAGCACTGTAAATAATTAATTGTGTTGTTTCAAAGTCCGTGTCAGGGTCAATAAACTTAGGGATTATATTTGAATTTAGGAAATGAACTAAATTAGCGAATTTTACTGATGTTTTTTGTTTAGGAATGAAAGGTCTAAGAGTAGGGTGTACATGTTTGAATGTGGTCATTATTTCGTTGAAAGTGTTTTCTATTTCTACTTGAGTATCAGCTGGGATTGAGCATGTGCGTTCAGCATCTGTCAGGTTCTGGTTTTCAGTTTCTACTATGTCTAGGGAATCTATGGACGGGTTATCTATATTATTGTCATCTTGCGATATCTGGTTAGTGTCTGTGTTAGGTGATATGTTAGTGTTTAATGCAATTTCAATTGTGTTTAACTCTGTAGCTACTTCTTCTCTGATTTGATTCAATCTGTCTTCTGATATATATTTGTTATTGATTATAACTCTTCTTTGGTCAGCTATTCGCTGAACTGATACATGGGCAATTGTCGGGCAAAGTGTCGTTACTTCTTGGTGTAGTTGTTGTCGGTAGGCTGTGGTATTTCTTTCTAGGTGTGTAATTTTGTAATAACTGCGCATAATAGTCTCATTAATATCGTTAGTCCATCTCATTCTTTCTAAATTGCTGTTAGTTGGAGTGTTTACTGGGGGGTGTTCATTTAAATATATTTGAACTTCGGTTTTAATTTGTGCTATTTGGTCATCAGAAAGTAATTTTTTATTAATTATAGCTCTGCGCTGATCTCCTAACCTTTGTTTGCTTGCTTGCATCTCGGGATACTTTTCTGTGAATTGTTCTAATAAAGGTGTTAGATATCGTGTCGTGTTTGTTTCCAATGCTGTGACTATAAAGTAGGTGCGCATGAGGAAAATGTTCATATTTTTCGACCATTTTTTGCGCGCACCTGTTCCCCCCATGGCGGGTGCAGGGTAATCGGCGGAAATTGCCTCCTGCACAACATCCTCGGGAGGATCACTACTTAGGCTACTGAATTGAATAACCGAATCTGCATATGACCGTGGGGATGATGGTATAGAAGGAAACAAAGATGACGGTGCTGATGGTGGCGCAGATTGCTCTTCGGCTGTAGATGATTTTTCGGGGGGAACCCGCCTGTTCAGTCCCCCACCGCCAACGGTTCGCATGCTGCCAGATCCAGCGTTGGCTCCAGATGGGCCCCGGCGACCCCCGGGTAGCGACCGCAAATTATACCTCTCATTATTACGAATTTCCATATTTAGACAAAAGGGTTGGGAACATTTGGTTTGAAAAGGGTTTACCAAGTTGTTGATGGTTCAAATCCAGTACTTTGACACAGAGTGAAGTCCAGGTGGTCGGACGATTAAATAAAGTTCTCCTTTTTGTAAGCCCCCCCACCGCGGCAAGGCAGTTCCCTTGGGGGGGTTATTATTATTATTATTAGCTTTTTAGGAACCCTGTTATTTAAAAGCGGTTTATTATTAACTAGCTGTTCCCAGTGGTGTCACTCGCGTTCCCGGGATAAAAAGTAGAAAAATTGTTCAAATCGGACTAGTAACTCCGGAGATTAGCGCGTTCAAACAAACTCTTCATCTTTATTATTAGTATACCGGGTGTAAGGGACAGCCTTCCGAAAACTGATACCATAGATTCAAGTCAAGATTCTGGAGCCAGACTTTGAATTTTTCGTCGATCTTTTCATTAATTACACGATTTTTTTTAGAATTTTAGGACTGATTATACTATAAAATCATTATACAAGTCTAACTAAACGTGATTTAAACATAAATAAATAGTAACTACTAGACATAAAGCTTAAATGTAGATCAAAATTCAAATCAATACGCAAGACTGCACGTGTTGTGTGTGATAACGTTTGCGATATCTGTAACCACAGATTAATTAATATAGTTCTATCTAATAGTACAGATAGGTATCGAAGGAACAAATCCAAGGAACGCTTATAAATACGCTTGAAAAACGTCAAATTGATTACTTTTGTCATTACAATTAAAACTCTTTATCATTGAAATAGAGACTATAATACTTTGATCAGTTGAGATATTGTAGCGTTCCACCGACCTGTACCTATATAGCCGATATCATAGCGTGTAGGGCCTACTCCGAAAAACGATATACGATAGTCCGATCATCGTTGTCAAATTATTAACCAATAGAATTGCAGCAAACCGACGAGATGTAAATTGTGAGCAATTCTATTGGTTAATAATTTGACAACGATGATCGGACTATCGTGTATCGATTTTCGGAGTAGGCCCTACCGATGATTTCAGACATTATTTTTTTTTATAATGAGGAATAACAACATAAAAATCTAATTAGTCCGTCAGTTAGATTATCAAAAAATATTGGATACGTATTTTTTATTTTATCAAATCAATAAGAAATTACAAAGATAAGTCCCATCAAAGTGCAGGATTGGGGCTTGTGACGTCATTGTACAACTACTTTTTAGTACACTTTTTGCAGACCGGATTTTTTTTTGATAGTCTAACTGACGGAGTAATTAGATTTTTTTGTTGTTATTCCTAATTATTGTTGGTAATTAATTAGGTATTTAGCCTTTTCCCAAAGTTTTCGTTAAGCTACCTTACACCCGGTATAAAAATTATAGTTAATTTTAATTTTGTTTTTCAATTATTTTCTTTTGTTTATTATTGTAGATAAATAATAACCTAATATTTATTTCGAATCTATTTTTTTTCAGGCACTTGTGGCTGTCAAGGCGCTTCCCTGGCGTAAGTATAATTTTATTATATTCAATGATTATTTATTTATTTATTCAAAAGGAACAAATCAGCATTTAAAGTATTGTTATTAAAAAAAATGTAGTTAATTTGCCACCTAAAGACCTAGAGAGTTATTTTTCTTTAGTGATCTATATAGGTATACAGTTTGAATTTTTTTATACTCCTAAAGTATAGGGAATAGCGAAAAATTCATGCTGTATACCTACTGTGAAAAATAAAAAATAGGGGTATAAAAAAATACAGTAAATAGTCGAGTAAAACACCTATTTACTCAGGATATATACACAACAGAATTTGTAAAACTTGTCGCTTTCAATGTAGAGAGTGACCGCATCCACAGATAAGCCTCCGAGGCTTCCGTGGCAGCTATATAAACATAAATTGTAAAATTGTATTTTGTCTTGAATAAATAAAAAAAAAAAAAAACTATAAAAGACACACCTTCTTTTAAATTTACCAACATACGCCCAATATACAGGTTTGCAGACAGTTGACCATAAAAAAATAGTAATTTGGTGGGGTCTTCTGCTACGTGCTCCGCCCCAATAATTAGCCCTATAGGCCCACAGTTTCATTAGCTCAGATCGAAGCTGACGAAGCTCGTAAAAGTACACAACACACTACACACAACCGATCACGCTACCGTCCTCGACGGCGAGGACCGCCGCGACGTCCCACTCAGTCTCGTCCCGTTCAAGCGGCCCGAGCTGACTGCAGTCATCCGACCGCCCCAATTCGTCGTAACTCGTACAAAGTCCTCCCCCTCCCCCGGTAACGCCCTGAGCCGAGGTTCGTACCCCATTCGGGGGTGCTCTCAGGCGTTGTTACCTAAATATTACCCGGCTGAGAGCTCTCTGCGCTCGCCGATTTGTCCGGTAAGGTTGCTGCAGTCATCAGAGGCTACCAACTTTAGTCCTTTCAAAAACAGTTGTTTTTAATATATTCTAATTTATAAAACTGGAAGTATTTTATGAAACGGTTTTGTATCATATCATTATGATTTTTTCTCAAATGTTTACAGTATGTACAGTACTTAAACGCTAATTAAAATTTCGTATATTATGTAGATAAAGTCAATATTTTGGAACGAAATCACCAAAAAATTTACACTCATTGGCATTTTTTGTATCTAAATTGCACCCGTGCGAAGCCGGGGCGGGTCACTAGTTTAATAGTAAAAGAATACGATTTTAAAAGTAATCAATATTTTTTTGCAAAAGGTCAAAGCTGTCAAAGCGGTGGCAAGAGTTCCCATTCGGAAAGTTCCAGCTCAACTGGCAGTTCTACTGAAGCCAAGGTATACAGCCGAACCAGCAGCGCCCATACCGAAAGTGCCAGCGACGACAGCTTTGGACATGGCAAGGGCAGCAGCAACTGTCACGGCAAATCCAACGGCAGTGGAAGCGGCAGCCAAGGGTCATCAAACAGTGGAAGGCAAGGCTGTGGGCGAGGAGGCACAAATATCGTCTATGACAGTAGCGCAACAAGTAGCTCAGAAAACTATGAAGCAGAATACAGGACCAACTCACATAGTAGCACCGAGAAGAAGTATAACGAAGATAGTAAAAGCGGTGGTAAAAGAGGTTCAGATAACGAACATTACAAAAGCAAAGAAGACTCAAAAGAAAGCTCAGAAAAAGAACATACAGAACATCTAAAGGACACACAACGCCACACCAAAGATTTAAAACGTAAGGAGGAGTATGATGAAAATCATAAACAAGGCGGTAAAAGAGGTTCAGATAACAAACATTACAAAAGCAAAGAAAATTCAAAAGAAAGCTCAAAAAAAGAACATACAGAACATGTAAAGGACACACAACGCCACACCAAAGATTTAAAACGTAAGGAGGAGTATGATGAAAATCATAAACAAGGAGGTAAAAGAGGTTCAGATAACAAACATTACAAAAGCAAAGAAAATTCAAAAGAAAGCTCAAAAAAAGAACATACAGAACATGTAAAGGACACACAACGCCACACCAAAGATTTAAAACGTAAGGAGGAGTATGATGAAAATCATAAACAAGGAGGTAAAAGAGGTTCAGATAACAAACATTACAAAAGCAAAGAAAATTCAAAAGAAAGCTCAAAAAAAGAACATACAGAACATGTAAAGGACACACAACGCCACACCAAAGATTTAAAACGTAAGGAGGAGTATGATGAAAATCATAAACAAGGTGGTAAAAGAGGTTCAGATAACAAACATTACAAAAGCAAAGAAAATTCAAAAGAAAGCTCAAAAAAAGAACATACAGAACATGTAAAGGACACACAACGCCACACCAAAGATTTAAAACGTAAGGAGGAGTATGATGATTATCATAAACAAGGAGGTAAAAGAGGTTCAGATAACAAACATTACAAAAGCAAAGAAAATTCAAAAGAAAGCTCAAAAAAAGAACATACAGAACATGTAAAGGACACACAACGCCACACCAAAGATTTAAAACGTAAGGAGGAGTATGATGAAAATCATAAACAAGGTGGTAAAAGAGGTTCAGATAACAAACATTACAAAAGCAAAGAAAATTCAAAAGAAAGCTCAAAAAAAGAACATACAGAACATGTAAAGGACACACAACGCCACACCAAAGATTTAAAACGTAAGGAGGAGTATGATGAAAATCATAAACAAGGAGGTAAAAGAGGTTCAGATAACAAACATTACAAAAGCAAAGAAAATTCAAAAGAAAGCTCAAAAAAAGAACATACAGAACATGTAAAGGACACACAACGCCACACCAAAGAATTAAAACGTAAGGAGGAGTATGATGAAAATCATAAACAAGGTGGTAAAAGAGGTTCAGATAACAAACATTACAAAAGCAAAGAAAATTCAAAAGAAAGCTCAAAAAAAGAACATACAGAACATGTAAAGGACACACAACGCCACACCAAAGAATTAAAACGTAAGGAGGAGTATGATGAAAATCATAAACAAGGTGGTAAAAGAGGTTCAGATAACAAACATTACAAAAGCAAAGAAAATTCAAAAGAAAGCTCAAAAAAAGAACATACAGAACATGTAAAGGACACACAACGCCACACCAAAGATTTAAAACGTAAGGAGGAGTATGATGAAAATCATAAACAAGGAGGTAAAAGAGGTTCAGATAACAAACATTACAAAAGCAAAGAAAATTCAAAAGAAAGCTCAAAAAAAGAACATACAGAACATGTAAAGGACACACAACGCCACACCAAAGAATTAAAACGTAAGGAGGAGTATGATGAAAATCATAAACAAGGTGGTAAAAGAGGTTCAGATAACAAACATTACAAAAGCAAAGAAAATTCAAAAGAAAGCTCAAAAAAAGAACATACAGAACATGTAAAGGACACACAACGCCACACCAAAGATTTAAAACGTAAGGAGGAGTATGATGAAAATCATAAACAAGGAGGTAAAAGAGGTTCAGATAACAAACATTACAAAAGCAAAGAAAATTCAAAAGAAAGCTCAAAAAAAGAACATACAGAACATGTAAAGGACACACAACGCCACACCAAAGATTTAAAACGTAAGGAGGAGTATGATGAAAATCATAAACAAGGTGGTGAAAGAGGTTCAGATAACAAACATTACAAAAGCAAAGAAAATTCAAAAGAAAGCTCAAAAAAAGAACATACAGAACATGTAAAGGACACAGAACGCCACACCAAAGATTTAAAACGTAAGGAGGAGTATGATGAAAATCATAAACAAGGTGGTAAAAGAGGTTCAGATAACAAACATTACAAAAGCAAAGAAAATTCAAAAGAAAGCTCAAAAAAAGAACATACAGAACATGTAAAGGACACACAACGCCACACCAAAGATTTAAAACGTAAGGAGGAGTATGATGAAAATCATAAACAAGGTGGTAAAAGAGGTTCAGATAACAAACATTACAAAAGCAAAGAAAATTCAAAAGAAAGCTCAAAAAAAGAACATACAGAACATGTAAAGGACACACAACGCCACACCAAAGATTTAAAACGTAAGGAGGAGTATGATGAAAATCATAAACAAGGTGGTAAAAGAGGTTCAGATAACAAACATTACAAAAGCAAAGAAAATTCAAAAGAAAGCTCAAAAAAAGAACATACAGAACATGTAAAGGACACACAACGCCACACCAAAGATTTAAAACGTAAGGAGGAGTATGATGAAAATCATAAACAAGGAGGTAAAAGAGGTTCAGATAACAGACAACGCAAAACCACCTCAGAACAAATAAATGAAAGTAAAAGCCAATATTCTGCAGCAAGCAGTTCTGCAAGTAAATCCGTTTCTGACAAAGTTGACAGTACCAACTGGGATAATAAAAAAGGTAAAGATAATAGACAACGTACAGAGGAAAGAAATGAAAGTAAAAGCCAATATTCTGCAGCAAGCAGTTCTGTTTCAGCAAGTAAATCAGTTTCTGACAAAGTTGACAGTACCAACTGGGATAATAAAAAAGGTAAAGATAATAGACAACGTACAGAGGAAAGAAATGAAAGTAAAAGCCAATATTCTGCAGCAAGCAGTTCTGTTTCAGCAAGTAAATCAGTTTCTGACACCGTTGACAGTACCGACTGGGATAATAAAAAAGGTAAAGATAATAGACAACGTACAGAGGAAAGAAATGAAAGTAAAAGCCAATATTCTGCAGCAAGCAGTTCTGTTTCAGCAAGTAAATCAGTTTCTGACAAAGTTGACAGTACCAACTGGGATAATAAAAAAGGTAAAGATAATAGACAACGTACAGAGGAAAGAAATGAAAGTAAAAGCCAATATTCTGCAGCAAGCAGTTCTGTTTCAGCAAGTAAATCAGTTTCTGACACCGTTGACAGTACCGACTGGGATAATAAAAAAGGTAAAGATAATAGACAACGTACAGAGGAAAGAAATGAAAGTAAAAGCCAATATTCTGCAGCAAGCAGTTCTGTTTCAGCAAGTAAATCAGTTTCTGACACCGTTGACAGTACCGACTGGGATAATAAAAAAGGTAAAGATAATAGACAACGTACAGAGGAAAGAAATGAAAGTAAAAGCCAATATTCTGCAGCAAGCAGTTCTGTTTCAGCAAGTAAATCAGTTTCTGACAAAGTTGACAGTACCAACTGGGATAATAAAAAAGGTAAAGATAATAGACAACGTACAGAGGAAAGAAATGAAAGTAAAAGCCAATATTCTGCAGCAAGCAGTTCTGTTTCAGCAAGTAAATCAGTTTCTGACACCGTTGACAGTACCGACTGGGATAATAAAAAAGGTAAAGATAATAGACAACGTACAGAGGAAAGAAATGAAAGTAAAAGCCAATATTCTGCAGCAAGCAGTTCTGTTTCAGCAAGTAAATCAGTTTCTGACAAAGTTGACAGTACCAACTGGGATAATAAAAAAGGTAAAGATAATAGACAACGTACAGAGGAAAGAAATGAAAGTAAAAGCCAATATTCTGCAGCAAGCAGTTCTGTTTCAGCAAGTAAATCAGTTTCTGACACCGTTGACAGTACCGACTGGGATAATAAAAAAGGTAAAGATCAACACACAGAAGAAATAAAAGAAAGTGAATGCCAATATTCTGCAGCAAGCAGTTCTGTTTCAGCAAGTAAATCCGTTTCTGAAACCGTTGACAGTACCGACTGGGATGTTAAATATTAATCAACTAAATTATACATTGATTAGTTAAGTAGACGACAGCATACAGAATGTCAATAGTATTATCTGGGTAGCTAAGGTTTTCGCCCGATTCTCTACATTACCTAAAATAGTATAATCATCCTTTGACGACATTTATATTACATTTCTTTTTCATGTTTCATCTAAATATGCCTTTAATACTTATTACATATTGAATGATTATTTTTCGCTGCCGATTCCGTAAGAACAGAGACTCTTTGTGAGTTTCTTTATTCCACCATTACTAAACTTTTAAAAGTTTTGAAGAGAAAATCAAAAAGAAAAGTAAAATAAATTTCGAATGTAGTAGATGAAGGTCCATGTTCAACGACTACAAAACGATCCGATAAGTTATAATCGGGCGTTTACCATGAATTGTCGTTATCGTAAACGCCCCATTATAATTTATTGGACCTAACTACGCTGACATGGCGCGCCCCTCCAAATTAGTTTCAATGTGTGTAGTCACATCCTTACAGTTAGTATGTAGTTGTAAGTATTCGTGTTCAGTAGCAGGCCGTCTTCAGTATCTCACTTGTTACCAGATTTGTTGGTCAACTAATCACAACTAGCGACCGCGACACAACGCACGTGACATTGTCATAGATTACGTCAGTGCAGCGACATACTAGTAATAATGAGCGATTAATGACGCCGCTAATCGAGTAACAATACCTTGGATTTTGTTTGTCGGGTGTATCAATACGCACACATGCGTTGTGAGTCTGTAAATACTTTCACAAATACATTTCAAACGTTTTGAGCTTTGGAGGGGCGCGCCATGTTAACGTAGTTGATCTCTACTATGCTCTATCACAATATTAACTGTCAATGTTGTGGTTATGTGCAACACTCGCTAACCTAATTGACCTATGAATTCTAACGAAAGTAGTTTTAAGCTTTTTGGATTATAATTAAAAATATTTTGGATTTTTTTTCTAATGATTTTGTGAAATTCATGTTTGGCTGATGAAATAAAAATTACGAACATAAATAATTATTTTCTTTTATTTTCATTATATTTTTAGGCGTTTACTAAGGGCCGGTTGCTCGCTCGTACATCTTAGTTATAGTCAATGTTAGCTCAACTATAACCATGCTTTGACCGTAGAGTCACTTTGACGATGACCGATTTCCTCGGTCGGTTATGGTTACGGTTAAAATTTTAGTTAAAGTGACACGAGTAACACCGTTTGCTTTCTTTCGGCGGTTAAGTTAACTATAACCGTAACCTAACTATAACCACGCTTTATGCAACTGACCCTAAGTTTATTTCATTGTATGTATAGTCGGGGTAAACATCCTGGCAGAGCCACCATCACGGATCTGAATCCCAAGTCTGTCGCTATTTTGTCCTCGAATATCAGATTTTGTCGCGCCCTCGTTCAAAAGTTATAAGGGTTTTTAGGTATATTGATAGAATTGACTCCATCATCAGACCCTGGTAACCATTGAAAGACAAAGTACTCATCAAGACGAATCAAACGAGCCCAAACTCGTTGGGGGTATATGGTTTTATTGCGGAGTTCCTATGGCCACCTTCCAGCTCCATCATCAGATCAGCTCCACGTCATCATAATATTGAATCATCACGCGGTTTGTATATTCGTGCAAAATTTCATCTCAATCGGAAACCGGAAAGTGGGTCAAAAACTTTAAAAAATTCCATCACAGACAATAGGGTAGTTGACACTGTCAAAAATAAATGATTTAACACTAACCAATGCATAAAACATCTGAAAACACGTGGAAATATCAAATATGGTGGACATTCAATGCTTTTTATGATTTTTAATTACCAGTGGAACCACTAAGAGTAGATGATTTGATGCTGTGAAACTATGACGTCATAATGTAATATTTCATACAAAATTCCTTATAAACTATCGTTTTGACACTTATTAAACAGTAGCTGATTTGATGTGTCAGTCAACTACCGTATGGTACAGGTGAAAATAAATAAAAGCTTGTAATAAAAACAGCAAAAATTGTGTACAAAATCTTTATTAAAATCACAATACAAAGCGGGTCATATTCATATATTAATAAGTATATATATAATAATTTAATACAATTTTATTTCATGTCTCTGGGGAATAGGGAAAATGCACATTTGTTTTTTGCTTTAACAAAATCTCATTCATATAAGAAACAGTAGAAAAAAATAATATTTCGGATAACAATAAAAATAAAAATATCAGCCATCAAAGATTTATTCCTATCTCTTTCTAGCGAAACAGAATTTAGCATGGAGTGTATATAACCGTTATAGTATATGACGTCACATAACTCACATACTATATCTGGGGAGCTAAAACGGCCGCTCGAGCAATATTGCTATGCAATTCACATCTCGAATTCACAGCAGAGCCAAATGTTTTTTTAAATATTTTTTGGTGAAAATGCAAATCATTTTAATCAATTAATTTACAATTTAGACAAATTAGACACCGTAATCTGCTGTAAATTCGAGATATGAATTGCATAGCAATATTGCTCGAGCGGCCGTTTTAGCCCCCTGATCTCTCCGCCTAATCTGTCTAATTAGTAGTTTAAAATGCTTGCTTATATCTGTATCTCTTAGCGGTTTTAATTTCACTTTTTGAAATCATTTCAAATTTTGTTAAGGGCCGGGTTGCTGGTACATTTTAGTTAAAGTTATAGTCAAAGTTAACTTAACTATTACCATGCTTTGACCGTCACTTTGACGATGACCGATCGCCCTCGGTCGGTTATGGTTAAAATTTTAGTTAAAGTGACACGAGCAACCCAGTTAGCTTTCATTCGGCGGTTAAAGTTAACTATAAGCGTAACCTGCCGCGCTTTATGCAACCGACCTTAAGAAATGCAACGGAAGATCAGCGCTGGTTTACTACCTGCATATGCTGAGTTGGGGAGGATTTGTAACATTTTAATACCGTTATTATTTATTTACTTCAGTTGACTCTCTATTTTGTGGTGAAAGTGCAAATAAATACTTTTTCAATTAAAAAAAAACGCATTTTCCCTATTACAAAAAAAAAACACTACTTATATATTCCGTGTTCGCGTGTAGATAGTATCGCAAAGTGTTACCTAGCGCGGTGTACTTTCAGGTGTCTTAAGGCGCATCGTGCGGCGGTGCCCTTCGCGATGCGGTAGTTGCGTCCGACGCCCTTGAACTGGCCGCGGCCGAACACCTCCACGCACACGCGGACTCGCCGCCCGTCGGCCAGACGCTCGGGTTTACTGTCAAAAAAAATGTCAAAACCATAGATAGAGTTCAGTTGACAGTCCAGTTGGCGCAGTTGGTTAAGACGCCACCTATCGCGCTGCTGGTCGTGGGTTCGATTCCCATGCAGGACAAACATTTGTGTGCATGAACATGTCTGTTTGTCCTGTGTCTGGGTGTAATTATCTATTTAAGTATGTATTTACAAAAAAAAGTAGTATATTAGTTATCTGGTTGTCTATAGTACAAGCTCTGCTTAGTTTGGGATCAGATAACCGTGTGTGAACAATGTCCCAGGATATTTTTTTAGAATATTTAGAGTTGCGCTGCAATCACAACAAAAAAACCCGGCCAAGTGCGAGTCGGACTCGCGCACAAAGGGTTCCATTATCTATGCTGTATGTCTATTACTTTAATAATTATTGTTTTTTACCTATAATAGTAGTTTATGATACTGTTGCATAATAGGGGTTATTAAACACGAGTGTGAGTTTAAGTACCGAGCCGTAGGCGAGGTTCTTAATAGTATCACACGAGTTTTTAATACCTAATTATGTGCAGTATCATACAGTACTTTATCTAAACTCATATAAATAATGTCATTTAAAGGTAAAAAAATCTATAGTTTTTTCAAAAAAAAACCCACACAAAGTAAATTTGCATCTAAAATTGAATTGATACTGATTGATTATACTATTGATAGGTCCAAAGTGTACTTTAATAGAAAAATAGTAGTTTATGATACTGTTGCATAATAGGGGTTATTAAGTATAGTATCACACGAGTTTTTAATACCTAATTATGTGCAGTATCATACAGTACTTTATCTAAACTCATATAAATAAAGTCATTTAAAAAAAATGAATTTCTACCAACTTTGCAAAAAAAAAAAAAAAAAAAAAAAAAAAAAAAAAAAAAAAAAAAAAAAAAAAAAAAAAAAAAAAAAAAAAAAAAAAAAAAAAAAAAAAAAAAAAAAATTGTCATTTTTGGTCAAAATGATATGTGTAGGCAAAAACAATAAAATATACAGACACAATAATCATATACTTAATCAAATCCGTGTTGCCAACTCCCAAAAATGCCTACCTCTAAAGTTCAAGTTACAAAATTTGTGACATTGTCATCGTCAAATTGAATTGATACTGATTGATTATACTATTGATAGGTCCTAAGTGTACTTTAATAGAAAAAAAGTTATTTTATAGCATTATCTTGGGAACAACAACTGTACTATAATGAACTGTACTATAAGTGGGTCATTAAAGTACTGATTTTGATTTCATAATTAGCACATTACGATATGAGAGTAGATAAATTACATTATTGAATGGATATTACTTAACAAAGGCCTTTTATGCTATGTTCAAACAACAATAACTCTTAAAGTAATAGACATACTGCCGTAAATTGAATGTTGTATTGTAGCTTAGCTCAAAATCTATCGATTTTGAATAAAAAAAGGTAGGGTGATATGGACTGTTTATGCAGTAATTTGTCGAATAGCATTATTTTTGGAAATTTTTTTAGGAGTTTATTTTTTTTTATTTTACTAAAAAGGTTCGTATTTATTTCGTATTTTTAAATGATAGACAATATTATTACCGTTTAAATAACCTTATTTTTATATCAGTGGGATTAAAACTTTGAAAGATATGATTTTTTTTGTAAACACGTAGAGAATATCTCAAGAAATACAAATGGCTGCCACATAGAGGGGGCGGGGGGGAAGTTGGACCCGAGTGTGTCGTGTATTTTTGTATAAGTGTCGAAATATAAGTACCTAAAATATCGCTAGATCATGACCAGACACACTGTATATGCGAATGCGCGAACAAACTCCACTAGCGCGATGTAGGTTGTATGTAGATAGTGTTGATATATTGCAGCGCCATCTATCCATCGGTGTCTGAACTATGTAGCTGACAGGGTTCGCTACACATACAATTTGTTTGTCCTGGATGGGAATCAAACCGGCGATAAGCCTGTCATTTTGAAATAAGTAGAAAGTGCAGTTACCCAAACTTGGCGGTATCAGGCTCGGCCTCGAGCAGTTCTCTGACGGGGGACTTGGGGGCGGCGGCGCTGAAGGCCTCCAGCTCGGCGCCCATCAGCCGCACGTAGGACTTCCACACCGCGCCCAGGGACATACCTACCATTCCATTCCACACCACATATATAGGTACAGTCAGATTGTAAACAAATTGAAACCATGGATTTAGTAATAATAACCAAATTAAAGATACTCGCGAAGTGACGTTGCGTTTTTTTTTCATAAAATCGTGTATTTTGAGATTTATTGAATACTAGCTGTTCCCCTCGGTTTCACTCGCGTTCCCGGGATAAAAGGTAGCCTATGTCTTTTCTTAGGGTCTAAAGATAGTCTGTGCCAAATTTCATCAAAATCCGTTGAGAGGTTTAAGCGGGAAACCGTAACAGACAGACAGACAGAGTTACTTTCGCATTTATAATATTAGTAGGGATTATCGGTGGTATTTTGTCCAATAAAGATCAATACAAGTGCACCAGTGAAGTGAAATGAAATGATTACCGTGTATAGTGGATTTTCAAGTTGTCTCAAAAAGTCCGTGAACAGTTTTAGTAGAACGGCTACCATTGTACTATAACCTAACTGAAGATGATCAAATGAGACAAGGCTGTATGGCTCTGTACCTTTGCCTGCCTTTTGGCTAATTTAATAAACAACAACCAAAAAACATTATTAGTGGCCAGACGTGTCCAAATACTTGTACTTTAATAGAAAAAAAGTTATTTTATAGCATTATCTTGGGAAGAAACCAGTACTATAATATAATTTTATCTACTCTCATATCGTAATGTGCTAATTATGAAATCAAAATCAGTACTTTAATGTAAAATTGCAAAATGCTATCGATTTTTTTATGTTAAAATTATATGAGTTTAGATAAAGTACTGTATGATACTGCACATAATTATTAAAAACTCGTGTGATACTATTAAGAACCTCGCCTATGGCTCGGTACTTAAACTCACACTCGTGTTTAATAACCCCTATTATGCAACAGTATCATAAACTACTATTATTATACACGGGTGTGCGTAAAGTGGGTATTTTTTTATGTACTGTTTTTAATTTCATAATTAGAACATTACGATATGAGAGTAGATAAAAAAATAAAAACAATGTTTAACTTAAAAAAAACTTCTTCTTTTATTTAAAAAAAACTCACCAGAATCTAAGAATATAGCGCCAGCAACAGATTCGAACAGGTCACCCAGGGCCTTGGGCACTTCCACATCTTCAGCTTGCTCCATCTCGTCTTCTTGTATTAAGTAATGCTGAAATTGAAATCACTTAAAGTCTAGTAAAAATGATTTTTTTTTTACTACGTATAGGCCACAATCTCACCGTGGTCAGTGATGATGTGGCCGATGATGGTAAGCACACAAAGCTTAGGAACTGGCTCTCAAGTGCAGCTGTCGGAACACACCGAAAGGTGCTTGGCGATAGATTTTCAACTTGAGGGTGGTAGCCAGCCCGGCGGGTACTATAAAGTACCCTACCCTGCAAGTCTATGTAGAAGATTATGGAAGAAAAAAGTGCATTCCTCCATTGAAAAGGGAAGATCTTCCGCCAGGCTGGGTCATCGTGCCTGGGGACCGCCCTCCAACTGCTGATGTTGGAATCTTGTATATATGCTAATGCGAGAACAAACTCCACTAGCGCGATGTATGTTTGTATGTAGTTAGTGTTAATATATTGCAGCGCCATCTATCCTGGTGTCTGAACTATGTAGCTGACAGGGGTCGCTACACACACAAAATGTTTGTCCTGATTGGGAATCAAACCCACGATAATATGGCGCGCCCCACTAAAGCTCAAAACGTTTGAAATGTATTTGTGAAAATATTTACAGACTCACGACGCATGTGTGCCTACTGATACACCCGACAAACAAAAATCCAAGGATTTGGTCGACTAGCGGCGTCATTAAGAGATGTCTCCATCCCTTACTAAACTGGCAGTGACAAGCGAGACAGGAGAAACGAAATTTTGGTAAAAAAATATGGTTTTATGTCATTTAAAAAGAAACTAAACGTTTTTGTGAAAAAAGTAAGAAAAATATTCCCTTTCTAATAGATTTCAGAATGCATTTTTAGTTTTAAGAAAAGGGCATATTTACATTTTTTTTCTGACGTTGCTAATGAACAATTCCAATTTAAAAAAAAACTATTCCCCATCACATATTCTCTAGTTTTACATATATTTTTTCCAAATCTCTTGGAACAAGGAGTACAGAGAAAAACGCATTTTAGAATCATCATTTCACGTATAGCATCGCCTTAATCGCTCATTATTACTAGTATGTCGCTGCACTGACGTACTCTATGACAATGCCACGTGCGTTGTGTCGCGGTCGCTAGTTGTGATTAGTTGACCAACAAATCTGGTAACGAGTGAGATACTGAAGACGGCCTGCTACTGAACACGAATACAACTACATACTAACTGTAAAGATGTGACTACACACATTGAAACAGTAATTTGGAGGGGCGCGCCATGTAAGATTAGTTTATCTCTACATTCATAGATTTGATAGTTGTTTCTTTTTTATACTACTAATAAATAAATAAATATCCTGGCACATTGTTCACACACGGTTAACTGATCCCAAACTAAGCAAAGCTTGTACTATGGACAACCAGATAACTGATATACTACTTTTTTTTTGTAAATACATACTTATATAGATAATTACACCCAGACACAGGACAAACAGACATGTTCATGCACACAAATATTTGTCCTGGATGGGAATCGAACCCATGACCAGCGGCGTGATAGGTGGTGTCTTAACCAACTGCGCCAACTGGCTTGTCAAAAGGTAGCTACTAAGGTAGCACTAAGGTAGCAAGCAAGCATACGGCCCACCTGATGGTAAGTGGTTACCGTCGCCTATCGCCATTTGCAATACTAGACTTGCCAATGTGTTGCCGACCTGTTACAATAACGAGAAGGCAACTGGCTCTCAAGTGCAAAGGTGCTTGGCGACAAATTTTCAACTTGTGTGTGGTAGCCAGCCTGGCGGGTACTACAAAGTACCCTACCACCGTGCTATGGTTTCCTCACGATGTTTTCTCAAGCTCATTGTAGGATTCGAAACCACGACATTCGTCGCGGCATCCGACGTCACTACCACTGAGCTATCATCGCCTTAGTTATAATAGCAGTGTTAGATATAAGAGACAAGACTAACCTCTTCACTAATAGAATGTCCATTCTCTTCCTGTATTTTTACATATTTAGTTAGCACCTCGTTCAAACCAGGCGACATGTGACGAAAATATCTGAAAAAAATATTTTTTTTTAATGTAGGTACTATCGACAAAGTTGAAGCATGATCACTTTAAGGGTATTTTGTGTGTTTGACCAGCCGCTACCTGTGTCCCACACAATATAACCAGACAATGCGCTTGTCATAAAATAGTAGATTGTCATTGTCAGTAAATTGTCTAGACAAAAGATTTTACAAGAGGCCGTTTTATAGTCAACAATGGACAGGGCGAACTATGATTACTGGCTGCAAGCGAAAAGGTCTCAAAACTTATCATGCTTCAACTATGTTGATGGTACTTGGTAAGGATACTGAAACCATGTATTAAAAAAGCAATAAGCATTTTAAACTACTAATTAGACAGAGATTAGAATAGAAAGATCCGTCATGGACTGTGACGTCATAGTACACTACGGCCATATAAACACCATGATAAATTCTGTTCTGCTAGAAAGAGATAGAGACAAATCTTTGGTGGCTTATAACTTGGTTTTTTATATTTATTCGAACAATATTTTCTACTATTTCTTTTATGAATAAGATTTTAATAAAGCAAATAAAAATCATACATATTCTTTATGGATTGCTCAGAGCGAGGAGTTAACGCCGCGAACTGCGTAACAACTGATACAATCTATCAGGGTAATCTAACATTTATTACAGGTAGCTTAAGGTTGATAACTTGATGGCGCTTCGGTTTCACTGTCCCGCGGTTCGCGTCGTTGACTCCTAGGTCTTAGGAAAGCTTTATTAGTTCAGTTCAGCACAGCGAGGCCCATATGTATGTATGTTTGTGTGTGGGGGGTGTGGAGTTTGTGTGTGGGATGTGTGTGTGGGGGTGTGTGTGGGGCGAAGGGGGTGTAAGTGTGCGGGGTGTGCGGGGGTATGTGTGTGTAGGGAGGGGTATGTGTGTGTGGTGTGTGCGGGGTGTGTGGGGGGTGCGTGTGGGGTGTGTGTGTGTAGGGAGGGGTATGTGTGTGGGGCGAAGGGGGTGTGAGTGTGCGGAGTGTGTGTGTAGGTACTGACTTGTGGAAGCCGTGTCGGGCGGCGAGGGTAGCGAAGATGGTGTTATTGACGAGCGCCGAGCGCAGGTCGGTGAGCGCGCCCGGCGAGTGGCGCCGCGGGTCGCAGTATAGGTGACGCGTTATCAGGTAGTCTGTACCAAAACATAACATACCACTATATACATATGTACTCGAAATGACGATAGTATTGTTGGCGATAACATTGTTGGCGATAACATTGTTTGCGATAATATTGTTGGCGATAATATTGTTGGAGATAACATTGTTGGTGCTAACATTATTGGCGATAACATTGTTTGCGATAATATTGTTTGGCGATAATATTGTTGGATATAAAATTGTTGGAGATAAAATTGTTGGCGATAACATTGTTGGAGATAGATAGATAGATAACACTTTATTGTATACCATGATACATAAATCAACATAAAAAAAAAAAGCTACTGATAAGATATTTTTACAACATAAACTGAGAAGAATAGAATCCATTACGTACCAAGTATGGCGTCTCCTAGGAACTCGAGCCGCTGGTAACAGTCTGTCAGTCTGTTCCGATGGTGAGACGCGTGAGTCAACGCCTGTAGCAAAAGGGATCTATCCCTGAACCTGTACTGAAGCGTCGCTTCTAGGGCTTCGTAACCTGCGCAGGGTAAACATAATAATAAAATTATATAATACAATTATAATGTTATAATAGGTCGTGGGTTCGAATCCTACAATGAGCTTGAGCTTTCGGTGAAAGAAAACATCGTGAGGAAACCATAGCTCAGACAGTCCACCTAATGGTAAGTGGTTACCGTCGCCTATTGCCATTTGCAATACTATACATTGAGGTATTGGCAATGTGTTGCCGACCTGTTACAATGCCGAGAAGGCAACTGGCTCTCAAGTGCAATTGCCGGAACACACCGGTAGGTGCTTGGCGACAGATTTTCCACTTGATGGTAGTCAGCCAGGCGGGAACCGCAAAGTGACCTACCACCGTGCTATAGTACCCTTACGATATCACCGAAATCGCAAGCTCATTGTAGGATTCACTTCTTATCAAAAAGTAGTATATCAGTTATCTGGTTGTCCATAGTACAAACTCTGCTTAGTTTGGGATCAGATAGCCGTGTGGGAAAATTTTCTTTATTTATGCTATTTTTGGATTGGAATCGAACTTACGACCGCTTACCTGATAACATCTGTTCCAGTTCTCCCTCAGGATCCGCGATGTATCGCAGCAACGGTGATGGGGGCGCCTTTAGCTCCCCAAATATTTGCTGTGCAAAGGAAAATATACTGTATTAGGGTGATACCTTCGGTTGGGGCGCGAAATTCAAATTTTATCACGTTTTTTGCAAATTGCAGCTCAGTTATAGGTCGTAAGTTATCAACATGTTATTTGCAACAAGAATGATAGTATATTTACTGATTAATAACAAAAGAAATCATCAACACATTCCTCCAAGGTATATTTGTAACATTTTCATGAAATAGTCGTATATGTCAGTAACTCTGTACACTGTGAGGTCATTAAATATATACGCTGTGAGGTCATTCAATCTATACGCTGTGAGGTCATTCATTCTGTACACTGTGAGGTAATTAAATCTGTATGCTGTGTGGTCATTAAATCTATACGCTGTGACGTCATTCAATATGTTCGCTGTGAGGTCAATAAATCAATATGCTGTGAGGTCATTCAATCTATACGCTGTGAGGTCATTCATTCTGTACACTGTGAGGTAATTAAATCTGTATGCTGTGTGGTCATTAAATCTATACGCTGTGACGTCATTCAATATGTTCGCTGTGAGGTCAATAAATCAATATGCTGTGAGGTCATTCAATCTATACGCTGTGAGGTCATTCATTCTGTACACTGTGAGGTAATTAAATCTGTATGCTGTGTGGTCATTAAATCTATACGCTGTGACGTCATTCAATATGTTCGCTGTGAGGTCAATAAATCAATATGCTGTGAGGTCTTTCAATCTATACGCTGTGAGGTCATTCAATATTTACGTAGTGAGGTCATTTACACTAACTTTTTAGGTATATATCCACTCCATAAACTATACTAACTTGCATCCACCGTCCTCTTTCGTCTCTATAAGGCCTGAGCGAGCCGACCGGCCTGCCACGCCAGGTCCACGACGCGTCCGGGAACGACTCCTGCTGGGGCACCTCCTCATCATCATCAACATCATCATCTTCGTCTGATGAACACGACGACGATGATGAAGACACTTGCGGGCGCTTAGGGGGGAGGGGCGATGGTGAGTTCTGTTGAGAAATAAGAAAAAAAAATGGCTACTAGATTCCGCCCCGCGGTTTCATCCGTTTTCCCGAGGGATCTTATGTTTTCCCGGGATAAAAAGTGTCCTATGTGTTAATCTAGGTTATAAACTATCTGTGTACCAAATTTCATCCAAATCCATTCAGTAGTTTTTGCGTGAAAGAGTAACAAACATACATCCATCCATCCATACATACTCACAAACTTTCGCATTTAAAATAATAGTAGGATTTATAAGCTCTTCCCCGCGGTTTTATCCAGAATCCCGGGATAAAAAGCAACCTATATCCTACTCCATATCATAGGCTATACGCGTGCCACATTTTATTGTGATCGTTTTTCGGAATAGGTAAATTGATCCCAAATGATTAAACTATCGTGTATCGGAGTAGGTAAATTGATCCCATATTTACAAAATAATAATAATAAATATCCTGGGATATTCACACACGGCTATCTGATCCCAAACGAAGCAGAGTTTGTACTATGGAAGCCAGATAACTGATATACTACATAATCTTTTTTCGTAAATACATACTTTGATAATTACACCCAACAGAGATGTTCATGCAATCAAATGTTTGTCCTGATTGAGAATCGAACACACGGCCAGCGGCGCGAAAGGTGGTGTTTTAACCAACTGCGCCAAGTGGCCTGTCAATTGTGTGTACATTGTCCATTTTATTAGTAGGGTAACCTATACTATTGTTGGCATACCTGTAGTGATTGGCACTTTGGATTTTAAATACAAATATTAAGAACTGCTATAGCAAAAAACTTTTTTAATTATTATTTTTACATTCTGCAATGGCAACACTATTTGGGTCCAATTGGGAGCTTTTATAACAAGCTACATGGCAACACTAAAAAAATAATAATTACCGGCGGCACGTACAGCTGATAGGCACATTCACTTTGCTTTAAGATCCAACAAGCCACAAGGTAAGTTTAACTGTTTCTCACGTATGTTTAATAATGAATTTAATATAAATGATGGATGTACATGCTTAGTTTTAGGCTAAATTATCGAAACGAGTGCTTTTTTTATCAATTATTCCATTAAAACCCAACATACATAGGTGCCAATAACTAGTAAATTGTTTTCTACTAAATTATAATTCATTGGCACCTGTGCCAATCATTAAATTATATTTGTAGTATTTTTGCTTTAATGTTAAGCTGCCAAACGAATCAGAATAAATAGATTTAAATTAATGTTATATATTTTTTCGTAAACTCACTTCGATATTAATTTTTAGCACTGCCAGTCACTGTACTCGACAGGGGCCAAAAACTATGTAGCGGCACGTCACTAGACTACAGGAGTAACGCGCCTCACTATACAGAGAGTGACGGACTGTCATTCGCGACATTTCTTCTTGTAAAAATATTTTCCATAGCAATTTGCTGTTATTATTTTAATCTCATGTATAATTATCATTTCCTGGCTCTATCATAAAATACAAGCCTATTTTCTTTCTCTATACGATTTTATTTCTACCATCCTGATCCCCACCATATTGGTGACCCCGAGCGTGCGAGCAGAATGTCTGACAAAGACGATCAAAGCGAAGACGCAAATAAGGTGGATGACGAGGATCATGGAAACGCCACGACGTCGGCTTCTGGAATTTTCGTCAACCGTGTAGCCGTGAAGTTGCCACCATTCTGGCCGGAAGATCCGGAGGTTTGGTTCAAGCAGGCTGACGCGCAGTTTCTCATTTCCGGAATAAAAGAGGATTCAACCAAGTTTTACTATGTTATCGCACACCTCGAGCAAAGGTACGTAAAAGAGGTAAAAGATATAGTAATGAGCCCCCCGGCAACGGATAAATATGAAAAATTAAAAAAAGATTTGTCTAAACGTTTGTCATTATCTCGTCAGCATCAGATTACTCAACTACTCTCTCACGAAGAATTGGGGGACAGAAAGCCTTCGCAATTTTTACGACATTTAAAAACGCTTGCAGCTGATGGAGTTAACAATGAATTTTTACGTAGTTTGTGGTCGAGTCGCTTACCACCTCACGTACAAGCAATTATTGCGTCGCAAACCTCCGCAAACTTAGAAGAGGTCGCAGAACTGGCTGATAAAATATGTGAAGTGACACCATCTCCTTTTCATCAGGTTGCTAGTACAAGTACAGTCGTGAACAATTATGACGATTTGTTGAAACGTATTGACGACATGGTAACTGCACGCATACAAACTGAACTCAGGCAACAGATCGCGCAGCTAACTATTGATAATCGTAGCCGACATTCTCGTCGCGGAAATAGTAGGTCAAGCAGTAATAGTAGGAGTCGTAGCCGAAATAGAACTCCTGGTATGTGCTGGTACCACAACCTTTTTGGTGATAAAGCTAAGAAATGCACATCCCCATGTAACTACAACTCGGGAAACCACAACGGCAGTTCGTAGAAGCGGCGGACGACTGTCAGAATGCTACCAGTCGCCTTTTCATCACAGACAGGAAGACAAAGGTTCAGTATTTGATAGATACCGGTTCTGACCTTTGCGTATTACCTTACCGTTTCCTGCGTGTACGTAGGGAACCTACAGACTATAATGTTACCGCTGCAAATGGAACGACCATTCATACTTTCGGGACTATTACGATACACCTAGATCTAGGATTAAGGCGTGATTTTGTGTGGAATTTTGTAGTTGCAGATGTGGAAAGACCCATAATTGGAGCCGACTTCATTGCTCATTATGGCCTGCTTGTAGACTGTAAAAATGGAAGACTGCTGGATAGCATAACAACATTGTATGCTCCTGTTATGCTCAGAATGTGCAACCAGGCAAGCGTCAAAGCCATATCAGGTAACACTGAATATCATAAGTTATTGTCAAAGTATCCTGATTTGACTAAGCCTTCAGGAGTATTCCGTGAAGTCAAGCACTCGACGGTTCATTTCATTCGTACCACTCCCGGTCCGCCAATTTTTTGCAGACCGCGTCGCCTTGCCCCTGATCGCCTCAAGATTGCCAAGGAACAGTTTGGAGACATGGTTCGAGATGGCACAGCACGACCGTCAGACTCACCGTGGGCTTCGGCACTGCACTTGGCTCCGAAAGGTAATGGCTGGAGACCATGCGGGGACTATCGTGCTCTCAACGCGCGCACAATACCAGACAGGTACCCTATTCCACACATTGAAGATTATTCGCAAAGGTTGGCAGGCTGTAGTGTATATTCTAAAATTGATCTGGTCAAGGCTTATCATCAGGTTCCCGTGGCTCCGGAGGACATATGTAAAACCGCAATAACCACACCTTTTGGCTTATACGAATTCCCATACATGTCTTTCGGGCTTAGAAACGCCGCTCAAACTTTTCAACGATTTCTGGACGAAGTTCTTCGAGGCCTAGACAACTGTTTCTCATACATAGATGATATCCTGGTATTTTCCAGAAGCAGGACTGAACACCTGGAACACCTGGAATCAATTTTCAAACGTCTACAGGCTTATGGACTTGTCATCAATGAAGGAAAGTGCGAATTTGGTCGAAATGAGGTAACATTCCTTGGTTATAATATTTCGCAGCATGGCACACGAGCTCTTGAGAACAAAATAAAAGTAATACAGGATTTCCCGCCTCCCAAGACTGTAAACGGGTTACGTAGATTTCTTGGGATGCTTAACTTTTATCGTCGGTTTATCCCGCATGCTGCTGCTGATCAAGCACCATTGCATGACATGTTATCTGGACCGAAAGTCAAAGGTTCGCAACCACTTTCCTGGACCTCAGAATTATTAGAAGTCTTTGAGAATTGTAAAAAAAGTATCATTCGTTGTACTCTTCTAGCTCACCCTGTGATGAACGCACCGCTCGCCCTCGTGACTGACGCGTCAAATTCAGCCTTGGGCGCAGTACTCCAACAGTTGGTTGATTCGGAGTGGCAACCTCTAGCATTTTTCTCGAAGAAACTGAATAAATCTCAGCAATTGTACAGCGCCTATGACAGAGAGTTGCTTGCCATCTATGAAAGCGTTAAACATTTTCGATATATGGTTGAAGGTAGACATTTCGTTATTTATACCGACCACAAACCTATTACATACGCCTTCCAGCAGAACAAGCAAAAATGCTCGCCAAGGCAATTCAACCATCTCGATTTTGTGTCACAGTTTACAACAGATATCAGACATATTTCGGGAAAGAGTAATGTAACTGCTGACACACTATCACGCATTGAAGCTGTATCATCTCCACTAGATTTAGAAAAGTTAGCTCAATCACAGAAAAATGACATCGAACTTCAGGAACTTCTTTCGAAACACTCATCATCATTACGACTGGAACAAATACCCGTACCAGGCACTAACATCACTTTGTACTGTGATGTCTCACTGTCGAGGCCTCGTCCTTTCATAACCAAGGAGTTGCGTCGTCAGATCTTCGATTCAGTGCACACAATGAGTCACCCTGGAGCTAAGTCAACAATAAAACAGATAACAGATCGATTCGTTTGGCCCTCAGTTCGAAAAGATTGTCGTGCCTGGGTTCAAACCTGCATAGCCTGTCAAAAGTCAAAAGTACAGCGTCATACGTCATCACCTCTTGGGAATTTCAAATTACCTGAAGCACGTTTTGATCACGTACACATCGATCTCATCGGTCCACTTCCCGTATCTCGTGATTACAAATATTGTTTGACAGCGGTTGATAGATACACACGTTGGCCAGAAGTAAAGCCGTTGCAAGACATTTCAGCTGAGACGGTTGCAAAAGCATTTTACGAAATATGGATTTCGCGGTTTGGTTGTCCACAAACTCTTACTACAGACCAGGGACGCCAATTCACCTCTAATCTGTTTAAAGCGCTCACTGATCTATGCGGAATCCAGCTGCGCCACACAACTGCATACCATCCGGCAGCCAACGGCATGGTAGAAAGGTTTCACCGCACTTTGAAAGCAGCATTGATGGCTCATGATGAGCAGAGATGGACAGACGTATTACCTGTGGTTCTACTTGGCATCAGGACAGCATGGAAAGAAGACCTTCAGTGTTCTGCTGCTGAGATGGTATACGGTGAGCCACTGCGAATACCTGGTGAAGTTTTTCATTCAACTCAAGCTAACAAGCTCACACCACCCGATTTTGTCTCACAACTAAGACACCATATGTCGCAATTGAGACCACAATCTGCAGCACGACATTCTACGAAAACTGTATTTGTGCATGATGATTTGAAAACCAGCCAATACATTTTCTTAAGGAAAGACGGTGTACACAGAGCGTTAGAACCGCCATATTCAGGACCTTATCGCGTACTGTCAAGAACAGATAAGACAATGACATTGCAACTAAGTAGAGGACCTGTTACTGTTTCTATAGATCGCGTGAAGCCCGCATACATCCTGTCCGGAACAGAAGATATACCAAAACCAGTGATTGGAATACCAGATAGTCCGCTAACTACACGAGCTGGACGTAGAATTAGATTTCCTAATTATTTTTCCGCAGGACTTCAAAACTTCAAGGGGGGTGATGTAGCGGCACGTCACTAGACTACAGGAGTAACGCGCCTCACTATACAGAGAGTGACGGACTGTCATTCGCGACATTTCTTCTTGTAAAAATATTTTCCATAGCAATTTGCTGTTATTATTTTAATCTCATGTATAATTATCATTTCCTGGCTCTATCATAAAATACAAGCCTATTTTCTTTCTCTATACGATTTTATTTCTACCATCCTGATCCCCACCATAACTATAAAGTTATTAAGTGCCAATAATTGCATTTGTGAATAGGGTGGTAATTATTGTACATTTAGTTCATGCCAATGAATAGTAATTTAACGATAAATTATTGTTAATTTGATTTTCAGTGAAAACTATGCCAAAAGTTTGTGAAGGTGGTACCTATTCAAAAAAATATACCGAAAAAGATATTGTTAAGGCTATTCAAGCCGTTAGGAATGGAATGCCTAAGAAAACTGCGGCGACAAAGTTTGTTTTATCGTGGGGAAATCCTCATAGGTTACCCAGCCGCCCCGGGGGGAGCAGCCAGGTTATGCCGGACTCGTAACGGCTAAACCCCCACGGTGGTCGCCATTAGCGCTGTAGAGGTGGGCGGGTTCTCGTGCAGAACGCACTCTCACTCCCACTCCACGCGCAGCGCTAGATAGCCCGTCCCGGGGAAGTGATACTTCCCCCCAGCACCCTCGCTGTGCTATCACACGATGGATCTTGGCTACAACGACCCATCGTCCTCCTTGGGATCGCTTCTGGACAAACAGGGCCCCCGCCCCGATTGCCCACGCCCCCAAAGGTCCCCATTTAGTCGCCAGGCAGGCAGACAGGCAGGGGAACACCGTAGCTGTTATTCTAAGCCCCAGCTACAGGGCAGGAGAGCCGTGACGAGGCACGATCGCGCCTCGACGGTGTCGTCTCCGGGCGGGATCGGCCCTCTCCCGATCCCGCTCAGCAGCCTTCTTCTGGACCATTACGGTCTCACAAAAGGAAGCTACGGCCCTCCACGCCGGAACCCGTTCAGCATCGCCGACACGACTGCTGGCAGGGAAAGATTCCGTCCGATCTGGTCGACCAGGATCCGCCTCTCCGGTTCCCACGCGGGGCACACCGCAAGCGCAGTGGAAGCAAGCCGCCGTCGCTTCATGTCCGATCTTACACAGATAGTCACCGAAGCACCCGTGCCCGGTGAGTACCTGTGTGAGTTTGTAGGTGAGTCGTCCACCCTGTCGCTGCATCCAGGCCTCAAAGACCGGCAGGACTGCCCCGACGACGCGTTTGCGCGCAAACCGCTCCTTGCGGAGCCTCGCGCGCCACGTCGCGAGTGCGATATGTCGCTCCTGCCGTGTGATCGCCTCCTCTGGATCACCTCCACCACTCTGGCGGACGATGCGAATACGGTCATAGACCCTCGCATCCATGTCCGCCAGAAAATGCAGCGGTGGAAAGCGAGCCAGAACTGTTGCCGCCTCAAATGATACAGTCCGGTATCCTCGTACGATCCGTAGGGCCATTCTTCGTTGGACGCTGTAGACTTTCGTCCTACAGCGTCGGATGGCCAGCCTCTTCGTCAACAAGTCTGATAAACACCTAATAAAATAATCTTAATTAAGTGACTGATGATTAATAGTTCTTAAAGCCTGCAAATAAAATTTTAGGAGTGATTAATATTAAGTGCCAATTACTGATTCCTATGTGATAATAACTGGCCCTCGAGGAACTAGAGCGAGAGGTCGGCCATGCGCTAGATGGGCAGACGAAATTGAGGTAGTGGCGGGTCGAAACTGGCTAGACACAGCCAAGGATAGAAAAAAGTGGAATTCTTTAGAGGAGGCTTTTACCCTAAGGGGGTCCATACAATCTTAATAAATAATTTAACTTAATCTAAATATATATATATGTTGATAATTTAAATGTTTATATAATGTGTAATTACTTGATTTACAATTAATATTACTGTAATTTTTTTGTATGGAATTCAAATAAAGCTTTATTATTATTATATATGTGATAATAACTGTACTTGTTCTGCCAATGACTAGTTTTAGACACAGTTTTAAGATTCTTATTGTTTTTTTATTAAATAATTTTGACTAGTTTATAAACTGTTTTTTTATTTCAGAATGCACATACCATAGAATCTTTATAACAATGATTTAAGTTTTTTTTATTATTAGGTAAATTTTAGAAAAGCAAATCAATACTACATATCCTTAAAGTGCCAATCATTATACAGTTTACCCTAAATAAATACAACATAAACAAAGATTTTTTATTTAGGTCGGTCATCCATCCGTTACTAACCTCAGTTTCGTTGTGGAGGGGCAGGTCCCGATGCTGGGGCAGCTCGAGCTCGTGCTTGGGGAGCACCCGGATGCCGAGCCACGACATGAACAGTAGGGCTCCGCGAGGACCGCACTCCAGGAGGTACGCACCGATCAGGGCTTCTACGCAGTCCGCTATCGATTTATCTGTGAAAAAAAAAATCCCGACATGATAGAAAAGATATGATCTCCAAACGGCTGAGCGGATTTTCTTGAAACATAACTAAGAACACTCGATTAAGGCACCTTTCAAAAGAAAAATACTTAATCAAAATCTGTTCATCCGTTCAATCAGGAGCTACAATGATGCCATAACAGACACACATAATACGCTGTACAAACTTACTAATAAATAAGTTAAATATCCTGGGACATTGTTCACACACGGTTATCTGATACCAAACTAAGGCTGAGATCTATAGAGAGTGCTTGGACTTTGCTTAGACTATACTTACGTAAAACTTGGCTCATTTACGAGTTGTAAAAGTTTTTGGTAAGTCGTCGATTTGGTGCACTCAGGCTTTCCTTAGAATACACTCAGAAGGATTAAACTTTGTCTTAACTTGAAGTAAAGTCTGAGCAAAGTCTAAGTACTTACGTTCTATAGTTCTCAGCCTAAGCAGACCTTGTACTATGGACAACCAGATGGCTAATAAACTACTTTTTTTGTCGGACACCGCGACTCAGGACAAAATTCCGATTTTAATTTTAAGATAGGTAAGAAAGTGGGTCCATTCTGCCCGTTGTTCTTTAGCTTCGATCAACAATATCATAGATATCGGGGCACGTACAAAATCCAAGCTAAATGCTGTCCGCGTAAATATATACATTTACAGCTGCATTTGTTTACTAACAAACTGAGAGAAATGTATTAAAACAGTTTTATGTTCAACCTAATTACAACCATAACACCTACTAATAAAGTCACAAATCTTCAAAATATTATCTAATACTTACGATCATTCGAACTAAATAAAATAAGAGCTCACTTCTCAAGAACAACAACATAATCGGGGCCAATCTCTTTAAGAACAGGACAGGTATACGATGAAGAGAGAGAGGAGAAACTTCGAATCCTCACCTGGTATACTGTGTTGCGTGATGAGATTATAAGGTATGAAGCATCCAGCGCCCTCTGGCGGCGGCTCCGACGTCTGAGAGTTTTCCTGGGAGTCTGTCTGTAATATATTACCAATAGTTATTTTATTTATTTATGTACGTACACACACAAACAAATACAGATTAAAGACATAACAGATACAAAGGGACTGTTTATTTCTAATACTGATTCAGAATCAAGAATCGTCAGTAAAGAAATCAACAACATATTTCTCCAAGTTATATTTGAAAGTACACCTTAATCAAAAGAAAGCAAATCGAATTTCCTTGCGCGTCACTTGCCGTGTCACAGCATGTCAGCTGATGCTGTCAAAAAATCGTCTGTTTGAACTTATGTTGAAACTTGTATGTAAAAGACAAGGCTAGCAATATTAGTGGCCTCCGTCTTTTTAATTTAGGCGCGACGCTCAACGGAGTTTGTTTTTGCTATCACCCGGTTTCGGACGCACCAGTGGGTAAGAGGTCATGCGTTAGTTAAAAGTAACCTGTGATATTTGTATATAGTGGATAGTTTTAGATAAGTTATAATAATGTGCCGGAGGTAGTATTTAGATTAGTCTGCGAATATACGTTGAATAATGAAGCTGTCTTTTCTTGCAATCCAGACTATTCCAGACTATTCCAGACTAGACCAGCATACCTATTCCTTAATATTGTTCACTGTATACTTACGTGTCTATTATAAGTGTTATTGGCAAGTGTATGCGAGGGATGCAGCGTGTGCGGCGGCTTGTGGCAGGGAGGCAGCCAGTTGTCGTGGGGCTCAAACTTGCTCGCGATCATGCGCGCCCCCAGACGCTTGTTGCGACCCAAACGGTACAAGTTCAGGTTCGATACCTGCGTGGGACGCATACATCTTTATGTCAGTTAGCTGATGGTAAGTGGTCATTTTTTTTTAAAAGACATCCACTATCTCTAGGTGTTATTTCCTTTTAGTCACTTTTTATTTTGTGACAATTTAACCATTTAAGCTGTATGCTGTGACCAAGGTCACGGGTTCGAATAACACGGTGGTAGGGTACTTTGTAGTACCCGCCTGGTTGACTACCACGTACAAGTTGAAAATCTGTCGCGAAGCCCCTTGAAGCAGCCGTTTAAAGATCATCACCAAGCAAGGTATCGTGGTCGTTGGTGTTCCGACAGCTGCACTTGAAAGCCAGTTCCCTTCTAGGCTTTGTGTGCTTACCACCATCGGCCCCATTATCACCGATCAAGGTGAGATTACGGTCGAACACAGGCCTATAAAGTAAAAAAAACATGATTCGAAGCAAAGACGAAATAAGTCTCCACGATCCCAACCAAATCTGACATAATTCCGATCAAATTTAACATGATCCCAACCAAATTCGACATGATCCCAAGCAAATTCAACATGATCCCAACAAAATTCAACATGATCCCAAAAACTCACCTGCTTGCTCCTCATGTGGCTGAGCTTTCCTTCATGCACGGTCGGATGTGCGCAGTACAAGTACGCAGTTATAGCGAACTTTAGGAAACTGTCTCCTATAGTCTCCAGACGTTCCAGGTTTATGCCGTCGTTTGCATTGGACATTGTTAATGCCTGAAACATAAAATAATATCCTGGGACATTGTTCACACACGGTTAATTGATCCCAAACTTGTATTATAAACAAACCAGATAGGATTCGCCCGCGTTCCCAGGATAAAAGTAGCCTATGTCCTTCTCCATAACATAGTCTATCTGCGTGCAAAATTTCATCGTGATCGCTTCAGCGGTTTAGTCGTGAAAAGGTAACAAACAAACTAAAAACAAATAGAATTCACCCGCGTACCCAAGTATAATAAATAGCCTAAGTGTTAATCCAGGATGTCAGCTACCTCCGTACCAAATTTCATCAAAATTGCTCCACCCGTTTGAGCCTGAAGAAGTAACAAACATACTTCTCACAAACTTTCACTTCCTACTATTATTGCGAAAGTTTGTGAGTATAGATGGATGGATGTTTGTTACTCTTTCACGCAAAAACTACTAAACGGATTAGGATGAAATTTGGAACACAGATAGTTTATAACCTAGATTAACACATAGGATACTTTTTATCTCAGGAAAACATAAGATCCCTCGGGAACGCGGGTGAAACCGCGGGGAAGCTAAAGGATTTCACATACCTGTAAAATAACACTAGGCGACGGTCCAGGGTGTCCCTCCAAGTCGGGCTGATAATCAAAATCAAACTCCTTCCCATTCTGACCCCTACCGTCCTCGTAATAAGGCTTAAACTCAACATTGTCCCGTTTGCCAATCTTCTGTTCATACTGAGTTTTTGAATCAAAACCAACATTGACCACCTTTTCATTTACGTAATCAGGCGAGTCTATGTCCACGTCTACCATAGAGAAGCAATTTAACTTTTTAATTTCATCACTTGACAACGAACTTTTTAAATCATTCAATAATTTTCTTTTATTCTTTTCAATACTCTCTAGACATATTTGATTATTAACGATTTTTAATTGATCACTGTTGTATGGGAATATTTCTTCTAAGTTTATATTTTTGGTAGAATTGTTTTTGTTTAGTAGGTTCTCTTTAGTAGAATCTGGCAACAAATCTTTTATTGGTTGATTGTGCTTGATTAGATGGCCTTTTTCTATGATATCTCTTTTGTGTTCCGCCACTGAATTGCGGAATTTTTCTATGTACTGTAAACAAACAAAAGTTAGATGGACAGAAGACAAATATTTAGTAACTAATTCCGCTGGATCTCCTTCTCTGTCAAGTCCCACACGAGGAAACATCAGGAAATCGACACGTGTTTCGCTTCTTCACGAAGCATCATCAGGACGTAGTAAACCCACTGTCGACTAGAGCCAGTTCCCTCCAAGGCTTTGTGTGCTTACCACCATCGGCCACATCATCACTGACCACGGTGAGATTGTGATCAAACACAAGTATAGATTGTAATAAAAAATATTAAAACCTTCATTTTCATAGACAATAAAAATAAAATGGGCCCACCTTGGAGCTACATTGAACCCGACCCAAAAATAATTATTCTAAATCAAAATCAAAACTCATTTATTCAGTTTAGGTCCTGTTAAGGCACTTATGAATGTCGATAGTTACAATCATTACAATAGACTCTACCACCGGCTCCACATACACTTACACTGAGAACACTCCGGCAACAAACTCAGCAAGGCTTCTTTCTTTTGAATTTATGTAATTACAGTTTTTGTTTTAAATATATATAGAGTTTATACAATAGTGACTTGTGGAGGCTGCAAGTGCAGAGAGAAGCTACTACAACCATGTATTCCTGTCTTTTATGTAATGAGCCACCTTATAAGGCCTTGTCGAATCTCTATAAATATTAAATCGGTTCATAAACAAATAATATAACAAAAAGAGAACCGCCTTCAAATGCCGTTTTTTGCCATTTCCATCAACAGTTCCTGAGACTTGGTGACAATGGGATCTCCTCAGGAGTATACTCTTATGTACCCGTGCTATGGTTTCCTCACCATGTTTTCCTTCACCGAAAGCTCAAGCTCATTGTAGGATTCGACGTCACTACCACTGAGGTATCATCACCTAAACATAACACTAGCTAGACCATCCAAACGCTCCTTATCGAGCATCAATTTTTAATCACATAGTTATGGCGATATTTCTATTATTCTAACGAAGTTATTCTAATATTTTTTTTTTTATATTTGGTATTAGGTCCTATAATTATTTATTTTTTAAATGACATTATGTAATATTTTATTGTGTATTTTCATCTGCACTACAATTATTTGAGCTGACATGTAACGAACTAAAGTTATGAAAAATATATGAATATAGTATACTAGCGACCCGCCCCGGCTACGCCCGGCTTTTCTCAGCTTTTCTGTACTATAATATGCATGTATTATACATATAAACCTTCCTCTTGAATCATTCTATCTATAAAAATAAACCGCATCAAAATCCGTTGCGTAGTTTTAAAGATCTAAGCATACATAGGAACAGACAGACTGGAAGCGACTTTGATAGTGATAATTTACCTGTACAGGCGCCTCCCCAGCTGTGACGTATTGTTGGGCGAGGAGCCGGTCGTGGCGGTCGTCGGTGACGTCACCCAGCGGCGCCGGGTTCACTTTGTGTTTCCTTTCTAAGTCCACCGCCTCCGCCTCGTGAGCCGTCTTGTATTCTATACGGACCCCCATTGACGCTGAAATTAAATAAAATATTATACAGACTGACTGGTGAGTCACTAACGATATTCGAGGACGTGATATTTCACGATCATTCTTATTCTTCTTATTCTGTATGGGGGCCATGAGGCGTGCACTCTTATAGTGAAAGCCGCAACGTACACGCCCTCCCGTATACTCCGTATCCTTAGACCAAGGCAAGCCCTCAGCGAGCCGGATGACCCCATAACATTAGCTCAGATCGAAGCTGACGAAGCCCGTAAAAGTACACAACACACTACACAAAACCGATTACGCTACCGTCCTCGACGGCGAGGACCGCCGCGACGTCCCACTCAGACTCGTCCCGTTCAAGCGGCCCGAGCTGCCATTACTAATCCGACCGCCCCCAATTAGTCGTAACTCGTACAAAGTCCTCCCCTTCCCCCGGTAACGCCCTGAGCCGAGGTTCGTACCCCACTCGGGGGTGCCCTCAGGCGTGGTTACCTAAATGTTACCCGGCTGAGAGCTCTCTGCGCTCGCCGATTGTCCGGTAAGGTTGGAGCAGCCATCAGAGGCTACCAACTTTAGTCCTTTCAAAAAAAAAAATAAAGAGGCGTGCACTGACGACCCGCTTGGGATCCTAGCTCCTTAAAGTAGCGGAGTATGGCCTTGGGGTGCTAACAAATTCGACGATCATATAACAAGAAAAAAAATTACATTAAAAATAAATATTAATTGACTACTTAGTAAACTTAACCGAAAGTTAAGTTATTACGCAACGCATGGTCTGACGCGGACGCATACTACGGAACACAAGATCTCGCCGCGCGCTAGCGGGGTAACAGACAAAAAGCATGAGCGTCGGGAATGTAGCCGCACTTCATTTATTTATAGGGAAATTTGACCAAAAATGAAATACCAAATTTTATTCAAAATCAAAATCAAAACTCATTTATTCAGTTTAGGCCCTAATAAGGCACTTGATGAACGTCAACAGTTACAGTTTTACAATAGACTCTACCACCGGTTCCACATACACTTGAACTGAGAAGACTCCGGCAAGAAACTCAGCAAGGCTTCGTTTTTTGGTGGATCTATTTTTTTTAATTTATGTAATTACAGTTTTAAATATACATAGAGAATATACAATAGTGTCTTGTGGAGGCTGCAAGTGCAGAGAGAAGCTACTACAACCATGTATTCTTGTCTTCTATGTAATGAGCCACCTTATAATAGGCCTTGTCGATCAACTTATGTTTAACATACTCTTTGAATTTATTATAAGACATCTTAGTTACTTCATATGGGTTTTTATTATAAAAGCGAATGCAATATTACATAATTAGAACGAGGATCGAGTACCGAGTACTCTCCTTAAATATCGTTGGTGTCTCACCAGTCACCCTGTATAATCAAATAGACCTTCACAGGCACTTATGAATAGTCAGACTCTAATGCACGGTTCGGAAGGTAGCTTTTGCTGAGAAGAGCCGGCAATAAACTCAGCAATTACTCTTTACAAAATAAACTTCATAATTTAGGTACATAAAATATATCCTGCAAGAGCGAGCGCTACACCCAAGCCTTTTTGTCATTTAAATATTCGTTAATAATAAGCCTTCTTTATTAAAACGGTGTTCCAAATGATAAATAAACGTACGGACGGACAGCGGAATCTAAGACTGAGATCTATAGAGCGTGCTTAGACTTTGCTCAAACTGTACAAAGTGGGTATTTAAAATGCAATCTTCGAATATCTCCTAGTGAGTGCTAAGCAAAGTCTAAGGCTGAGATCTATAGAGCGTGCTTAGACTTTGCTCAGACTTTACTTAGGGTATAAACCTACGTAATAAAATAAATATTTGTGTGTTTTAATTTGTAGCCATGTTTTTGGTAAGTCTTCGATTAGGTGCACTTAGGCTTTGCTTAGCACACACAGAGAGATTCGAAGATTGCATTTTAAATACCGACTTTGTATGCTAAGCACTCAGCCTTACGCTTAGATCTATAGCGTACTTTGACTTTGCTCAGACTTTACTATTTGCGAGAAGAATGGTAGTATATTTACTGATTAATAACAAAAGAAATCATCAACATATTCCTCCAAGGTATATTAGTAACATTTTCATGAAATAGTCGTATATGTCAGTAATATATCTTGGAGGAATATGTTGATGATTTATTTTGTTATTAATCAGTAAATATACTACCATTCTTGTCGCAAATAACATGTTGATAACTTACGACCTATAACTGAGCTGCAATTTGCAAAAAATGTGATAAGGGTTCAGTAATTTCCAATGTTACTCTAAATACAATAGACTTCTTATAAATAACTATTTACTGTTTTTTTTTTTTCAACATATTTGGTCCTGTAGTTTCGTAGATAAGAGGGGGGGGGGGATGGTCAATTTTCGCCTAGTTTCTTAAAAAGCTTCAAAACTATTCATAATATACAATATTTTCGGACAGTCAGACAGATTCACGAGTGATCCTATAAGGGTTCCATTTTTTTCCAGAACCCTAAAAACACTTACCATAAGTGTTTTTGCTGCAAAATCCACTTGTGTCAGTATCTTCATCACTTCCTTCCGAATCCAGATCAGAGTCGTCCGTATCGAAATCACTGTAATGAACAAAGTTTCATCAAGATTTGTTTATTATTATTATTTTACTCAAAGTTACTATTTCTGTTTGATTGTTACAATGAAAACATCGTGAGGAAACCATAGCACGGTGGTAGGGTACTTTGTAGTACCCGCCTGGCTGGCTACCACACACAAGTTGAAAAGTCGCCAAGCACCTACCGGTGTGTTCCGGCAATTGCACTTGAGAGCCAGTTGCCTTCTCGGCATTGTAACAGGTCGGCAACATATTGGTACCTCTGGTATTGCAAATGGCGATAGGCGACGGTAACCACTTACCATCAACTGACATTGAAAAAAGACTTATAGCCAATTACGGATCTATATTTTAATACTAGTACAGTATGACACAACTTAGATTTAGCATCATACCTAGTCATATAAGAGCAGTCGCTATCAGCCATAGAGAAAGTTCTAGACGGATTGAAGGAGCTCTTTGGTTTTTCAACAGGATCACACCAGTTAGCACCACCTGTGTGTCAAAAATTCAAATTAAAAAAAACCGGACAATTGCGTGTCGGACTCGCGCAAAAAGGGTTCCGTACCATCACTATCACTACATCACTACATAGTATAAAACAAAGTCTCTTTCCGCCTGTCTGTCCCTATATATGCTTAGATCTTTAAAACTACGCAACGGATTTTGATGCGGTTTTTTTTAATAGATAGAGTGATTCAAGAGAAAGGTTTATATGTATAATACATGCATAATGTAGTGGAGAAAAGCTGAGAAAATCCGCGCGAAGCCGGGGCGGGTCGCTAGTTTTCTATAAAAACGGCAAAAAAAATCACGTTTGTTGTATGGGAGTCCCCATAAATATTTATTTTATTCTGTTTTTAGCGTTCCGTAGTTCACGTCTGGAACCCTTATAGTTTCGTCATGTCCGTCCGTCCGTCCGCGGCTTACCTTCCAAACGGTTACTACTAGAAAGATGAAGCACGTCGACAAAGTGCTAAAATAAAATCACGAATAAAAACATTTTTGGGTCCCCTACATGTAAAGTGGGGATGTTTTTTTTTTCTTGAGTCATCATTAGATAGGTTTTTAAAAACATTGAGAGGTTGCTTAAGACGATTTTTTGATTTAGGTATCCGTTTGCGAGATATTCAACTTTAAAGCGCATTTTTTGTTAAAATACAGCGCAGTTTAGTTAAACAACAGAATACCAGCACTTACCAGAAGCTGACGTGCAGAAGGTAAGGTTAGGAGGTAGGGGCTCCATAAACTCGTCGTACTCCATGCTCTGTGGTATCGAGGACGCCATGTCGTTACTCCACATGCCTATTTCAAAGCCCTGGTGGAGAAATATAATTATTATTCTATCTATTCGAAGACTCAAGGGGGGCTAAAACGGCCGCTCGAGCAATATTGCTATGCAATTCATATCTCGAAACTACAGCAGAGCCAAATGTTTTTTAAATATATTTTGGTGAAAATGCAAATCATTTTAATCAATTAATTTACAATTTAGGCAAATTACACCATAATCTGCTGTAAAATCGAGATATGAATAGCATAGCAATATTGCTCGAGCGGCCGTTTTAGCCCCTCTGTTCACCCAAAGAGCAATGGAGAGAACTTTGCTCGGAATTTCCCTGCGAGATCGATTCAGAAATGATGAGATCCCGCATATTTCAAATTAATATAATTTTTAACAAAAAGAGAATCGCCTTCAAATGTTTTATTTTGGCATTTTCATCAACAGATCCTGAGACTAAGGCTGAGATCTATAGAGCGTACTTAGACTTTGCTCAGACTTTACTTCGAGTTAACACAAAGTTTAATCCTTCCGAGTGTATTCTAAGCAAAGCCTGAGTGCACCAAATCGACGACTTACCAAAAACTTTGCTACAATTAATGGTCAAACAAAAATATACTTTATTACAACGCGTACATGAGCCAAGTTTTACGTTAGTAAAGTCTAAGCAAAGTCCAAGCACCCTCTATAGATCTCAGCCTTAGCGACAATATGGGATCACCTCAGGGGTATACTCTTATAAAAAAATATTTTATTAAATTAATTCACATATGGCCGAGTAATCAGGTAACAAGCATTAAGCAAAAACAATCGAATTGCGAACCTCCTCCTTTTTTGAAGTCAGTCAAAAATATTAGGGTTCCCTACGGAAACATTACGTGGTTCGCGGGTGAAACCGTAATACGGAAAACTAGTCTTAAATAATTTAAACTCACACTTTCAGCGTCCTCTTTCTCCTGCAGGATATCGTTTATCGTCTTCTCTTTCACCTCTTCTTTGTCAAGCTGATCTGCCTTCTCTTTCTCACCTATTGACTCTTCTTTTTCTCTAAAAAAGATATTATATTATAGATGCACCTACCGGTGTGTTCCGGCAATTGCACTTGAGAGCCAGTTGCCTTCTCGGCATTGTAACAGGTCGGCAACACATTGCCAATACCTCTGGTATTGCTAATGGCGATAGGCGAGGGTAACCACTTACCATCAGGTGGGCCGTATACTTGCTTGCTACCTTAGTAGTATACAATAATAATTAACAACCACTGGTGCGTCGGAAACCAGGTGACAGAAAAACCAACCTCCGTTGAGCGTCGCGCCTAAATTAAAAAGACGGAGGCCACAAATATTGCTAGCCTTGTCTTTCACCTACAAGTTTCAACATAAATTCACACACACGGCTTTTTGACGGACCAGTTGGCGCAGTTGGTTAAGACACCACCTATTGCGCCGCAGGTCGTGGGTTCGATTCCCATCCAGGACAAACATTTGTGTGCATGAACATGTCTGTTTGTCCTGAGTCTGGGTGTAATTATCTATATAAGTATGTATTTACAAAAAAAGTAGTACATGTAGTATATCAGTTATCTGGTTGTCCATAGTACAAGCTCTGCTTAGTTTGGGATCAGATAACCGTGTGTGAACAATGTCCCAGGATATTTATTATTTATTTATTTGACAGCTTCGTCTGTCATGCTGTGACACGGGAAGCGACGCGCAAGGAAATTTGATAGCTGAGTCACGGTTTGGAACGTGTATGTGTCTATGTAAACTGAAGTACTTCTGTTTATTTTGAGCCGAAGATTGTTGAAGAACGAGGAATGTAAGAAATTTTAAGAGAGAGGTTTTCGCTTAAGGGTATACCTTCGGTTGGAGCGCGAAATTCAAATTTTATCACGTTTTTTGCAAATTGCAGCTCAGTTATAGGTCGTAAGTTAACAACATGTTATTTGCGACAAGAATGGTAGTATATTTACTGATTAATAACAAAAGATATCATCAACATATTCCTCCAAGGTTTATTACTGACTTAAACGACTATTTCATGAAAATGTTACTAATATACCTTGGAAGAATATGTTGATTTATTTTGTTATTAATCAGTATTAGTTAGAGCTGCAATTTACAAAAAACGTGATAAAATTTGAAGTTCACGCTCCAACCGAAGCCTCCCCCTTAAGGAGCAGCTCGAATGGGGAAGTACCTCCACCTTACAGAATACCGCAGCCAACTAACCTGGTTGTGTTCCTGCGCGTGAGTTAGGTCGCCAGAGCTCATCGGGGGGGAAGGGTCTCTGTCCCGAGTGTCGCTAGCGTCCACAGGCTACGGTAACCTCTCAGGCAGACTGTATGCTTGTTTGCAGACTGTGTTGTATAAAAAAAAAATGTAACTCACTTTGATTCTTTCTCTTTCTTCTCGCCATCTTCTTCCTCCTTTTTCTTCTCGATTTTTTCGGAGTCTGCGCTAAGGACCTGGTAAAGTTACGATTCTCACAATAATACTGTCTTCGAAAATACTGGACTGGATTGAGTTGAAATTTGGTACTCATATGTAAGACGGTGACCCCAAACATGGACGAACATAGAGGCCAGTTTTGGGGGGTAAATTAGAAAGGTTTTCCTGTAGGTATAGGTAAAGAACTATTTTGTTTTTTTTTTTAAATTGTTGGTCAATCCAGTCCAGTAATTTGGGACACACAGACAGACAGTTTTTTCTTTTGAGTTCCGGAACCCAAAAAAAATGTGTGTGTCACAAGAACAAGAAGAAAAAAAAAAAAAAAAAAAAAACTTTCTGCAGCCTTTGACGGAACTCAAAACATATTTCAATATACTTAGATAGATAAAAAAAAACATATCACTTGATTAACTTTTAAAAGCATTCTTTCTCTTCAATATCTATTTTATTTAAATCAAAAACATACCAAAAGATTTCAAATTTTAAAACACATACATTTTATTTTTACTAGCTTACGCCCCGCGGTAAATCATGTTTTTTCTGGGATAAAAAGTAGCCTATATGTTATTCCAGGGTATGATCTATCTATGTGCCAAGTTGCATTCAAATCCGTTCAGCAGTTTTTACGTGAAAGAGCAACAAACATACAAACTTTCGCATTTATAATATTAGTATGATTTTTTTAGCAAGATTTCACCTCCAACGTAATTTTACGATATGACAACGCCTTAAATTGCACTTACCTCAGCTAGGCTCCACCCAAAGTCGAGAGGGGGCCACTGGAAGCCAGGGTAAGTCTTCTCGTCTATCTTCGGTATCCCGAGACCGACATCTATCGCTACTGCTCTACGTATCTCATCGGCTATTAGCAACGCATTTATCCTGCAAAGGGTATTAGAGGTGGGTCGTAACGTCTTTTGAGAGTAATCGGTTACACGTAGTTTCGTGCATATGAGTAATTAGTTTCAAAACTGCTTATTTTTGTAACTAATTACTTCTTCTGTATACGGTAGAGCGTTAGTTTAATGTAGTTATTATAATATTAGTTTTACTTTCGTGTTATGTTATGATTAGGAATATGTAACAGTTCTCTAGGTAACATAATACCTATGTAAGCTATGCGTGTAATTTGTTTGAGTAAATAATTTTATCAATTGAATTTCCCTTCATACTTTTCCAGGCTTAGGACTGGCTCCATTTTATTTTAAAGTTACGTCTTTGAGTGAGTGTAAACTGAGTACGTAAAATAATCGTTACATTTTTGTCCACGAATCTACGTACACGATTATCAACCTCGAAAGCAGTTACTGAAACCGATTACGTTAAATAATAGCTGATTCATGACAAGCCAGTTGGCGCAGTTGGTTAAGACATCACCTATCACGCCGCTGGTCATGGGTTCGATTCCCATCCAGGACAAACATTTGTGAGCATGAACATGTCTGTTTGTCCTGTGTCTGGGTGTAATTATCTATATAAGTATGTATTTACAAAAAAAAAGTAGTATATGTAGTATATCAGTTATCTGGTTGTCCATAGTACAAGCTCTGCTTAGTTTGGGATCAGATAACCGTGTGTGAACAATGTCCCAGGATATTAATATTTATAAGAAGCAGTAACAAAAAAATCGACAGAGGCAAGCTCTCTGCGAGCCGGAAACATGCATTTTCCCTATTTCTTAATATTTGTATTACGATTTTCAACCTTAAACATACATGAATAAGCCTCACCTGTATAAGACACAAGGTAGGGCTACTGTAGCGAACCACAGCGGGGCAGCAAAGGGATGTACCCTACAAAGCTCGGGCACTAAAATCTGCTTTTGATCCAAACGGTCACGTTTGGCGCGTCTCGTGCGTTCTGATGAGACGGGTAGCGCTACGCCTTTACGGTTTACGTATCTGTAAGATATGTTTAAATCTGTAGAATTGGTGATGTCTCCGTATGATTGTGAACATCGTTAGTTTATAATCTATCTCGCGAGATTGTAAACTGTCGATATATTGAGAACTGTATACGTTTACAATATAACGTATTAAATTTAGATTATAATCCATCCATATCAACCTACACTTACCAACAGGTTCATAATCTGTCATTTTTTACACAAAATTAGAAATATCAGCTCCACAATGTTGTACTACAACTGTCTCATAGCGCAATACAATCACATTGCTGAAATATACAACGATTGCTGAGATACAGACGGATTAGAATTAAGTTCTCATCCGCCATTTTTCGACACAATAGTAAAAATATCAGCTCCACAATATTGTAATACAACTGTCTCATAGCGCAATACAATCACATTGCTGAAATATACAACGATTGCGGAGATACAGACGGATTAGAATTAAGTTCTCATCCGCCATTTTTCGACACAATAGTAAAAATATCAGCTCCACAATATTGTAATACAACTGTCTCATAGCGCAATACAATCACATTGCTGAAATATACAGCGATTGCTGAGATATAGACGGATTAGAATTAAGTTCTCATCCGCCATTTTTTACACAAAATTAGAAATATCAGCTCCACAATGTTGTACTACAACTGTCTCATAGCGCAATACAATCACATTGCTGAAATATACAACGATTGCTGAGATACAGACGGATTAGAATTAAGTTCTCATCCACCATTTTTTACACAAAATTAGAAATATCAGCTCCACAATGTTGTACTAGAACTGTTTCATAGCGCAATACAATCACATTGCTAAAATATACAACGATTGCTGTGATACAGACGAATTAGGAAAAGGAATCTTACCTCGGCGTCAAAAGGTTCAATCTCGCGCTAGTGTGGTCGACGTCGAGAAGCGGTTGGTTCGACTGCGTCAGCACTACGTTGTACTTGTTATTGTAGTAGTGTCGGAAGCTTGTGTGAGTGGGGGACGGGAACGCAGAGTCCGGGGTTAGGTTCCAGCAGATTTCTGCTACTAAGAAAAACTGTGGAAGACATGACTTGCTGAGACACATATCAAATCAGCTACTTTTTATTAAATGTTAAAATGATAGTTTATATGGAGTTTTGTATGAAATACTACACTATGACGTCATAGTTTCACAGCATCACATGATCTACTCTTAGTGGTTCTACTGGTAATTAAAAATCATAAAAAGCACTAAATTTGCAACATATTTGATGTTTCCATGTGTTTTTAGATATATTTTATGCATTGATTGTTGTTTGATAATTTATTTTTGACACTGTCCACTGAAATAAGTCTTTTCATAGAAAATTAATGGAGATTTTTATATTTATCTAATCTCACAGCTCAAATAGTAAAAGTATCAGTGTCTTGCGAAACAGCGACCCTATATGACATATTGCAATATTTGCTCAGTCAGATTTCGAGAAGGTTGAGTATTTGAACATATTTACAATATCTGTATTTCTTCTAATCTCATATCGTAAAGTTCTAATTATGAAATCAAAAACAGTACTTTAATGACCCACTTTATGCACACCCGTCTATAAAGAAATTAAAAAATTATATTATAGTACAGTTTTCTTCCCAAGATAATGCTATAAATTTTTTTTACAAGTATTTGGACATGTCTGGCCACTTATAATGTTTTTTGGGTTTTAATACTTCAATTACTGTCAGTCAACTTGTCAAACGAAATAATAAAGAAAAAAACATTATAAGTGGCCAGACATCAGGACTAAACATTTATAATTTTGGATGCAAATTTACTTTGTCTGTGGTCGCGTATGCGGTAGAGATCTCAACTTAGGAGTTTTTCCCCACACGGATTTGGGCGCCATGATGATTAATGTTTTTTTGCATACATATTTTATATGGGCCAAAAATGATAGAAAAATAGCAGTGATACTAAGGTGAAATAAACTTGGATCTGAAATTGTGGAGGCGGCAATGGAAATGACGAATAATCGATACCCGTAAGTCATGAAAACCTATGACAAAATATTATCGATTTTTTACCTTTAAATTACATTATTAGATGAGTTTAGATAAAGTACTGTATGATACTGCACATAATTAGCAACATAACCCCTATTATGCAACAGTATCATAAACTACTATTCTCGATTACTGCGACAGTATTTTAAAGGGATCAAGATCGCTGAATGAACAAAATGTCTGAAAAGGTTGTTTTTTTTTTTCATTTATTTCAGAACTGGTCATACCTATCATAGTTAAAACTGTAATTGATCCCAACTATCGATCTTAACTAATATTATATATAACTGTATATAGTTATAAGTAGCATTAGAACAAACTAATGTCAATAGATGGCGTTGTGACATTTATAAATGAACTATGGTTTCATTCTCAAAGACTTTTGTATTTTTTTATATGAACTCCGTTGATCTAGAAGATATACCGACCTGAGGTTGATCCTGATTCCTGTACCATGGCGTGACGACAGCTTCTCTATATTTCTCAGCGTCGAACACAAATATCTCTTCATTCTTCAACAAAGGATTCTCCATTTGTTTCTTCCCCTCTTTCTTCTCCTCTTCCATTTTGGATGACGTCACATCCTGTTCTTCCTCATCGTTGTGCCATAGCGAGGCTTTCTCAAGCTCTGAATGTTTTTTTTCCTCTGTATGTTGGTAGATTAGTTCGAGGAACGCCCAGTCTATGTCGATTTTGGACGTGCCATCCTCTTTTATTGCTAAAAATTAAAAAATATAGGTTTAAGCCGATGATAGCTCAGTGGTAGTGACGTCATATGCCGAGATTAAGGTCGCGGGTTCGAATCCTACAATGAGCTTGAGCTTCCATTTTCATTTTCATCGTGAGGAAACCGTAGCACGGTGGTAGGGTACTTTGTAGTACCCACCTGGCAACCACACACAAATCAGAAATCAACCTTAACCAGTCTGGCGTCGCTGTCCGTATTTGGCCCAACAATTTTGTTGTCATATGGCTTTTGTTTATAACAAGTAGTTTCCGTTACGCTTTTATTATTTTTAAATGTCATTTAAATTTCAACCTTGACAGGAAAATATAAGAATTATATTAATAACGTTTTTAAAGTCAATAAAGAAAAGATTCGCCTGCAAAAGAGTTGCTTTTCACGACTTTCTTAGATTTTCCTTTTTTTTTATTTGTCAGCGCCTCCTGCCTGGTTATCTTGAGACCCAGTTCGCTTCTAGGCTTCGTGTGCTTACCACCATTGGCCACATCATCACTGATCATACAAACTCAGGTATACTCGTAGTAAAAACCTAACCCTGTATTAATGCATTAGATATATCTCCATCTCTCTCTAGCAAGACAGAATTTAGCATGGAGTTTATATGGCCCTAGTGTATGACGTCACAGTCTATCTCCGTGTCTAATTAGTAGTTTAAAATCCTTATATCTTCCATATTTCATGGCCGATTTTAATTTAACTTTTTAACATATTTTTACGGTAATGTTATATACAAAATTCATTAATATACCCTACTAGCGGTTCCCCGCGGTTTCACTCACGTTCCCGGGATAAAAAGTAGCCTATAACTTACGGGGAGAATGTCGGACCAGTAACTCCGGAGATTAGCGCGTTCAAACAAACTCTTCAGATTTATTATTAGTATAGGTTAATAATGTAATTTCTGACGGTGATGATGATGTATGTATTATGTATAACTTACTCTTAATTGTGGGTACTATGTAATAGTTGTTGTGTGTGGAACCCTCACTCTGCAGCTTCATACCGCGTCTCCTCACGCGAAGAACCTCAGCGAACACGAACCTCATAAACCTGAACACATGACAAACAACACTACATTACTGTCAACGAAGGAATTTTGAAAGTAGCACCAGTGAATGATAAATTCAAGACTCATTTATTCAGTTTAGGCCCTGATAAGGCACTTATAAATGTAGATAGAAGCAAGCATACGGTCCACCTGATGGTAAGTGGTTACCGTCGCCTATCGCCATTTGCAATACCAGAAATATTGACATCGCAAGTGCAGCTGTCGGAACACACCGGTAGGTGCTTGGCGACTTTACAACTTGTGTGTGGTAGCCAGCCAGGTGGGTACTACAAAGTACCCTACCGTGCTATGGTTTCCTCACGATGTTTTCCTTCACCGAAAGCTCAAGCTCATTGTAGGTTCGAACCCGCGACCTACGTCTCGGCATTCGACGTCACTACCACTGAGCTATCATCGTCTTAAAAATAATCCATATTAAGGCACATAGAAGATAGACCGACCTCCGCACCAGCCGGCCCCGCCCGGGCGACAGCCGGACGTCGGCGCCCGGGACGTGCTCCACGGACACGCGGACCTCCCCGGACCGGGTGTACACGGGAAACGCGGGGATCTGCAGACTGACACCTTATATATTAATAACTAGCTGTTCCGCGCGGTTTCACTCGCGTTCCAGGGATAAAAAGTAGCCTATAACCTTCAGGAGTAATGTAGCTTCATATTAGTGAAAGAATTTTTCGTCTTTATAATATTAGTATAGACTAACATTAAGGCGATGCTATACGTGAAATGATGACTCTAAAATGCGTTTTTCTCTGTACTCTTTGTTCCAAGAGATTTGGAAAAAATATATGTGAAACTAGAGAAAATGTGACGGGGAATAGTTTTTTTAAAAATTGCAATTTTTCATTAGTAACGTCAGAAAAAAATCGTAAATATACCCCTTTTTAAAACTAAGAATGCATTCTTCTCTTATTCGGGCCATCCAAATAACTTGAAAAATATTAACATACATTCTGAAATACGTTAGAAAGGGAATAGTTTTCTTACTTTTAAAAAAAGGCTTAATTTCTTTTTTAATAACATAAAACCATTATTTTTACTAAAATGACGTGTCTCCTGTCTCGCTTGTCCCCGTCAATTTAGTAAGGGACGGAGACATACTCAGAGAGCGTCCTCTTAACTCACGTATCGGGCTCGTTCCTGGCCATGAGTATGCCGATGGCCTGCGCGGCGAGGTGCGGCTGGTGCAGGCGGCGGCCGCGCGTGTTGTACCGCTCGGGGAGCGCGCACCACAGCTTCGATACTATCGCATATAGCATGTTGCGCTTTGTGCCTACAACATTCGTTATAACTAACTAAACTATTTACGGTGTGGGTATTCGGATGCCGAGACACAGGTCCCGGGTTCGAATCCTACAATGAGCTTGAGCTTTCGGTGATGGAAAACATCGTGAGGAAACCATAGCACGGTGTTAGGGTACTTTGTAGTACCCCCCTGACTGGCTACCACACACAAGTTGAAAATCTGTCGCCAATCACCTTTCGGTGTGTACCGACAGCTACACTTGAGGGCCAGTTCCTTTCTAGGCTTTGTGTGCTTACCACCATCGGCCACATCATCACTGACCACGGTGAGATTGTAGTCAAACACAGGCCTATACATCGTAAAATAAGGAACTTCGTTCCAAAAAAAAAATATTGTTAGGCCACCTTATACGGCACGACGTGATGACTTACGGAGCAGAGACGTGATCGCTTACGATGGGCCTTATAAGAAGGCTCAAGATCATCCAAAGAGCAATAGAGAGGGCTATGCTCGGAGTTTCCCTGCGAGACCGAATCAGAAATGATGAGATCCGCAGGCGAACCAAAGAAAGCGACATAGCCCGAAGAATTTCCAAACTTAAGTGGCAGTGGGCGGCACATCGAGTGGCTACCACCAACCGGAAGACGCCCACAAGGTAAACCGAGGATCTTGTGAGGGTCGCGGGAAACCGCTGGATGCGGGTAGCGCTAGGCCGGCCAGCGTGGAGATCCTTGGGGGAGACCTTTGTCCAGCAGTGGACGTCTTTCGGCTGACATGATGATGATACGTCACGACGAAATAATAAAAAACATCATAGAAGGAAAGATAGAAGGAAACAGAGGAAGAGGAAGACCTAGATTGAACTCTATAGACCAAGTGAAGGTAAAATTGGACGTCGTGTCGTATAAGGAGGTGCAGGAAGCAGCAAACAACAGGGAAGAATGGAAGAAGCTACACCGACAAGACCCAAGCTCTTAAATATAGAAGAATGACGGTGTATCTTGGTACAGGTGACAGTGACCAGAGAGATATGAAAATAAATCATATGACATTGCAATAAGGTTCATAATATGAATTCTAGACTAAACAAACAAGGTGTTTGTGAGGAAACCATAGCACGGTTGTACCTGTCTGGCTGGCTAGTTATTCGGCACACATCCTCAATTCTAGATGGTCGATCATTTGACATACACTATAAATTAATTTTGTTCATATAAACTCAACTTCAAAACTCATTTATTCAGTTTAGGCTCTGATAAGGCACTTATGAATGTCGATAGTTACAATCATTACAATAGACTCTACCACCGGTTCCACATACACTTACACTGAGAACACTCCGGCAACAAACTCAGCAAGGCTTCTTTATTTTGAATTTATGTAATTACAGTTTTTGTTTTAAATATATATAGAGTTTATACAATAGTGACTTGTGGAGGCTGCAAGTGCAGAGAGAAGCTACTGCAACCATGTATTCTTGTCTTCTATGTAATGAGTCACCTTATAGTAGGCCTTGTCGACCAATCCCTGTTTAACATACTCTCTAAATCCTTACCTTTCTTGACCTCCTTGACAGGATCAGAATTGTCTTGACTATGATTCTGAGCTGGTGCTTTAGCTCCCTCTGGCGAATCTATTTCAGAATCACTAGTGTCAATAACGGGCTGGCAGTCTGTGAACGCCCACGCTGTCTGTGGATTGAGGGATTTTTTACTGTAATCCAGCAGTGGTACAATCCACGTTCCTGGGATAAAAAGTAGCCTATAACCTTCGGTGATAATGTAGCTTCCTATTAGTGAAAGAATTTTTTGTATCGGACTAGAACTCCGGAGATTAGCGCGTTCAAAGATAGATAGTATAAAACAAAGTCGCTCGCACTGTCTGTTCGTTTAGATCTTTTAAACTACGCAACTGATTTTAATGCAGCAATAGAGTGATTCATGATGAAGGTTTATATCTATACTGATAATAAAGCTGAAGACTTTGTTTGAACGCGCTATCTCCGGAGTTCTTGGTCCGATTGGAAAAATTCTTTCTTAGCAGATGCCTACGTCATATCCTGTTGGGCGTCGCCACCATTTAATACAGCTTTAATAGATTTCCCTTTATAGTTGGCAACCGTGTGACGGCATTTAGCCGCTCTTGTTTCTGGGAACTTATTTTGAAAATTTCATGTGGAAAAACAAAGTTAACTAGCTAGCTATCAGTGACCTCCGCTGTCAGATGGCCGACGCCCAATAGGACAATAGCTATCTGTACGTTTCAGCCCGATCCGTCCAGTGGTTTGAGCTGTGCTTTGATAGATCACTCAGTCAGTCGGTCAACTTCTTGTATTTTTAACTCGAACGCGAGTGAAACCGCGGGGAAAACCTAGTGTAAAGATAAAAGTCCTCACCCGTTTGAAATAATACTGCCTCCGTTTGGTAGTCCCAGGTCTGGCAGTATCATTTGGGTCAGTGTAGTCTCCGCAGCCGGAGTAGTTGGTCTGGTCCATCTCGGCAGCTTTGAAGTTCTCCTTCCCTATCGGCATCAGCTGATGGTCGAGTTCACCAGATTTATGGAGAATCCTGCACGCTTGGAGCGCCACCATTCTCCTTGCTAATACTTTTGTAGGCATTGGGTGGCCCTGATAACAAAAACAGATTTCTTTTTACAATCTCATTTCCTAACCTGTCCCGTTCTGTAATGGAATTTTGCAAGTTAAATTTGACCCACTTTCCGGTTTCCGATTGAGCTGAAATTTTGCACGAATATTTAAATCGCATGATAATTCAATATTATGATGACGTGGAGCTGATCTGATGATGGAGCTGGAAGGTGGCCATAGGAACTTCGTTATAAAGCCACATAAACGCATCGAGTTTGGGCTCATTTGATTTGTCTTGACGATTAGTTTGTCTTTGTTACTCACAACAATATTATACTTGACAGGACAGTTGAGGGGTAATCTCAAGGTGCAGATATAAGCGGTCCTGGTGCCATCTTGGACTGGTAGCTGGACTTCTTCCATCCACCACTGAGGAGCCAGACGGGTGAAAGTGTCCGATGGGAGCTTGCCACAGTACCTGTTTATTTATTATCATTTTATATCTATCTAATACCTTTAAAAGAGCAATTCTTGTATATATGTTACCGGAAATATATGAAATATAGGAATTGTATACAATTCCTGTGTATTTCCCCTAGGAAATTATAACAATAATGATACTTGGAAATATATAGAAACTATTGAAAAAAATAGGTTGGGATTATTTTTTTATTTTGCATAGAATAGCAAGTATTCGCACAAAAGTACCTTTCACCTACAACCCCCCAAATACCGCTATCCTTACAAATATACCGAATGTAGTACTCCGATAGATATTTAGGAAATGTATGGATTTCCTAGGAAATGTATACAATGACGGATTAGATACTTTTCCGTTAACATATATATCATCTGAATCTCGGAAACAGCTCCAAGGATTTTAATGAAATTTAGTACGCAGACGGTTTGGGGGGAGATAATCAAACATACTAACAGATGTTATACATAAACAATAGGGATGGTGACTAAAAAACTAATTAGTCCGCCAGTTAGATTACCAAAAAATATTGGACATACATTTTCTCTTTAGTTCCGAAAACAAAAAATAACGTAGTCTCTTACTACATTTTTTACAGAGAGATGACGTCACTAGCCCCTACTCCTGAACATTGATGGCCTTGATGCGACTTATCTTTGTAATTTCTTATTGATTTGATAAAATAAAAAATACGTATCCAATATTTTTTGATAACCTAACTGACGGACTACATAGAATTAGTTATTTTTTACCCAGTCATCATTCCTATTGTAGCCATTGGTGCAGATTCTGTTGTTTACGAACTAAATAAATTTAATCTCACTATATCTCTTTCTAATAGTAAATAAAAGAAAGGGATGCAAGATATTTTAGTCCTGTCAGTTTAGTCCGATCACATATTTCAACGTGAATTTAAGCGCGATCTTTATTGGTCACGACTATTTACCCGTACATTACGATGGCATGGATTAAACTGACAGCATTAAAAAATGATCTATCTTTTTCAATAAGGTTAACATGAAAGAGAGGCAACTTGTCTAATATTTAGTTAAGTTCGTAAACAACAGAATTGGCACCATTGTGTACAACTAATTTTTGATTATTATTTTTTTGCTTTTATAAAAACTCATTCATGTAAGAAACAGTAGAAATAAAATATTTTTCAAATAACTATAAAAATAACCAAGACATCATTAATAAGCCATCAAAGACTTATCTCTATCTCTTTCTAGCAAAAGAGAATTTAGCATGGAGTTTATTATGGCCGTAGTGTACTATGACGTCACCGTTCAGGACCATTACGAAGTTTTTTTTTTTTTTTTACTATGTATAGGCCTGTGTTTGACCACAATCTCACCGTGGTCAGTGATGATGTGGCCGATGGTGGTAGGCACACAAAGCCTAGAAAGGAACTGGCTCTTAAGTGTCGGAACACACCGAAAGGTGCTTGGCGACAGATTTTCAACTTTGAGGGTGGTAGCCAGCCAGGCGGGTACTACAAAGTGCCCTACCACCGTGCTATGGTTTCCTCACGATGTTTTCCTTCACCGAAAGCTCAAGCTCATTGTAGGATTCGAACCCGGGACCTTCGTCTCGGCATCCGACGTCACCACTGAGCTATCATCGCCTTAAAAAGTTCTCTGGTAAAAGCCTTTATTTGTACTCTGAAATGAAGCGATGAAGCGAGATAGCTATTTTAGTACTCGAGTAATCTAATAGTTACTCAGTTAAACTTATATTGAAACATATTTTAATGCTCAACTATTTTAAACATATTTTTATTTTGTATATAAATAATTTAGTGATGTTTTCCACTCAACTTCTTTTAACTTTTGATAGTAGGTGAAAAAAAAAACCTTACCTATTTATAAGTGCAATCGCCGTGCTCAGATCCACGCTGGCAACACCATCGCAAACTTTTTTACTATCTAAGCTATTATTTTTATTATCAATTTCATTTTTTTCACAACACTCATTATCATTATCATTTTTACATTCACTAACGACTATATCACTATCAAACTTATTATCTATTTGATTTTGAGTATATTTTTTGGCAGTGTCAATACTTATACTTAGTTCGTTTGATTCTACAAGATTTAATTTATTATCTTTTTCATTTTTCAATGGAATGTCATTATTAAGTTTACTTATATAAAGTTCCTTTTCTATTGAATTAACACTTTGAGTTCGACCATCACTTTTATTATCAAAGTTTAAAGTTATTTCACAACTATCCTTATTATTATCGTTGGGTAATTGACTATCTTGTTCATTTTTAAGATTATCTACTTCAATTTTCAAACATAATTGATTATCATTATTTACACTATTAAATTCATCATCTTCATTATCATTATTCACAGCATGACTAGCCTCATCATTTTTATGACTATACACTTCATATACAGAATCAGTATCTTTCTCAGTTTTCATACAATTTTCTTCCGCCTTTATAAGTATTACAGTATGCTCTCCATTCTCAGTATTTAACATTGGACTATCATTTCCATTTTTTCTATATTCACTATAATCTTTTTCATTTTTATGATTATCTACTTCATCGTTCGCTCGATTGTCGCTGTCGTTGTTTTTGTTCTCATTGGGCGTGTAAGGTTTGACGAGACCTGTTAAGTAATCGGCGTGCTCCTCTTCAGCCGGTGGTGGTTCGTTTTGAATGCCACAACCACATTTCCTAGTTATCATCTGATGGAAAAACAACAGATTGTTTTAAAACATCATATTTTTATTAATCGCACAGCTCAAACCACTGGACGGATCGGGCTGAAATTTGGCATACAGATAGATATTATAAAATTCAGAACCTAAGAGGGTAAAATAGGGGATCGCGAGTGAAACCACTGGATGAAAAGCTAGTTTGAAAAATAATGAAAATAATTGCATCGATCTTATTAGATCCCAAAGATCATTAAACTCAAATAAAGAAAGAAATACAGTTTATTCAGGACTACATACAACATTACATTAATTAAGACAATAGGCAGGTACGAAATATACAATAGGGTAGTTGACTCACACATCAAATCAGCTACTTTTTAATAAATGTCAAAACGATAGTTTATAAGGAATTTTGTATGAAATATTACATTATGACGTCATAGTTTCACAGCATCAAATCATCTACTCTTAGTGGTTCTACTGGTAATTAAAAATCATAAAAAGCATTAAATTAAAAACATATTTGATGTTTCCACGTGTTTTTAGATGTTTTATGCATTGGTTAGTGTTTGGTCATTTATTTTTGACACTGTCATCTAGCCTATACAACAAAACAATAATGTAATGTTGCGTGATGCCCGGAATAGGTCCCAACTCAGCATTGTGCTAACACCCTACTAATATTGTAGATTCGAAAGTTTGTGAGTATGTATGTATGTTTGATACTCTTTCACGCAAAAACTACTGAACGCATTTGGATGAAATTTGGAACACAGATAGTTTATAACCTAGATTAACACATATGATACTTTTTATCCCGGGAAAACATAAGATCCCTCGGGAACGCGGGTGAAACCGCGGGGCGGAATCTAGTTAAATAATAAACCTACCTGATCCAGCTCCCTATAAATGGCGACGTTATGTAACACAGTATCAGTGTTTTCTGGCGAGTCTGTACATAACAGTGCCGTCGCAGCCCGCGGGGCCCGCGCTCGGCCCCTACAGAGGCCGTAGGACCTGTACCTGTGGGGTGTAACGCTAAATTAGAACTAGTTCTACAGTGAGCTCGAGCTTTCGGTGAAGGTAAATATCGTGAGGAAAGCATAGCACGGTGGTAGGGTACTTTGTAGTACCCGCCAGTCTGGCTACCACACACAAGTTGAAAATCTGTCGCCAAGCACCTACCGGTGTGTTTCGACAGCTGCACTTGAGAATCAGTTGCCTTCTAGGCTTTGTGTGCTTACCACCATCGGCCACATCATCATAACTGACCACAGTGAGATTGTAGTTAAACACAGACCTTTGTAGACAAAAAAATTAATTAGATAAAATAGGATAGTTTCCTGACATATCAGATCAGCTACTTTTTAATAAATGTCAAAACGATAGTTTCTATGAAATTTTGAGTGAAATACTACACCATGACGTTATAGTTTCACAGCATCAAATGATCTACTCTTAGTGGTTCTACTGGTAATTAAAAATCATAATAAGCATTAAATGTACAACATATTTGATGTTTCCAAGTTTTATGTATTGGTTAGTGTTTGGTCATTTATTTTTGACACTGTCAACTACGTATAAAATAATACTTACGAAGGAGGCACATCCCAGCGCAATACGAGATTACATCTCGGCAGATCGATTCCTTCCTCGAGAGCTGATGTAGCGAGGAGTAGGTTACATTCGTGCATACGGAACCTGAAATGAGAACGTTAACTGAGATATCACGACAGTGGTATGCATTATTTTTAAGGTACTGTCTACTATTACAAAGGGGGGTTTTTAAACCATCATAACTTCTATATCGATACATATTTTTAATAATGTATAACATTCTCAAGACCTTTCTGCAGCTTTTAACGGGACTCAAAACATACTTGGACATACATTTATACACAAAAACTTTAAACATTCACTTTTAAAGCCAGTCTTCTCTTAATTTTCCATTTAATTTAATATTAATATTTTTCTAAATCGGTCCAGTAGTATTTGAGTTTAATTACAAACAAAAATACAAATCTTTTCAGTTTATAATATAACACTATTTATGCTTTGGTCTTACGTAAGTAGCCTCATGTATTTGCAATAATATTCATCTGTTTAATCTATGTAGATTCAGATAAACCTTATTGAAATGTCACCAAGCTACAGCGTAAATAGTGTAGTGTACATAGTACTTACTTTTTAAGCACATCTTCCTGTTTCCTCCCCTGTCGCTGACATTCGGCGAGCTCTGGTGACTTAGGTTCCACTGCGCAGTACTGAGCGCACAGGTACGATAGACTCGGATGACAACGGGACATATCCTACCGTAAAAAATATATCTTAATTCAAAATGTGTGTGGAATAAATGGTTTAAAATCAATGGTGTTGTCAAAATACAGGGATATTTTTGGGGGATGTTCAAAAAATACCGCGAAATTCAAATTTTATTCAATTTTTTGCAAATTACAGCTTAGTTATAGGTCGTGTGTTTGTAAAAACTTACCACAATCAACATGAACATAATCTTCGCCATCAAAGCCTCCTTCATAAAGACTATTCCACACAATGCATCAGGATTCATCTGCATCTGCTGAACTCTAGCTGCATTATTCCTCTGAACCCTACCCCTGGCCCTTAACCTATGCCCAGTACGCCTAGGGAACCCCAAAACACCCCTCTGTTGTAAAGAATTATTTTTCAAACTATCCAATTCATTTTTGTGATTATCATTTTCATTTTTGTGATTATCAATTTCATTTTTGTGATGATTATCTTTTTCATTTTTCTTACTATCTGTATCATTTTTCGTTTCTATGTCCAATTCCTTTAAATTAGATTCTAAAGTGTTGACTTTGTCTTCTATTCGATCGCCGAGACCCGCAAAATCACACTGCTCGATATCGTTCAACATATTAATTTTTGTATTTTTTCCATTATCATTATCCCGATTTTTGGTAACAATTTTCTGCCCCATATCCGGGGGTTGGAACTGTTCTAATATCTCAGCAAATCTTAGCACTTTTGATGTTGAAAATGTTCTAATTTTCTCCCATTCCGACGTGTACTGACTAAAAATGTAATCAGCGTAACTTCTTATTTTGACAAAAACTGTAGTACACACACATAGTAGGAGAAAATGTCTTTCGTATGGCACTTTGATTTTTAATTTTTCTAACTTTACAAGTAGAGTGAAAGCTGCCTTATCCGCTGCGTAGGGTCCTGAAAAAAAAACCACTTATAAAGGGCATTGGATTCTCAGTTTAAGTGTATGTGGAACCGGTGATAGAGTCTAATTGTAACTTTCGACGTTCATAAGCGCCTTATCAGGGCCTATTTCAGATCAACTGAACGCTGGGACGGGATTATCAACGACAAGTTAAGGCGACGATATCAGAGAAATGATGATTCTAGATTAAATTTTTCTCGGCATTCTTTGTTGCAACAAATTCGTAAAAAATATATGTTAAACTGGAGAATATGTGACGAACAATAGTTTAAAAAAAAAATTGAATGTTTCATTAGTAACTTCAGAAAAACCCTTTTTACAATTAAGAATGAATTTTTCTCTTATTTGGTCTATCGAAATAACTTGAAAATATTAACATACATTCTGAGATCTAATGGAAAGGGAATAGTTTTCTTACTTGTTATTAAATAACATAAAACCGTATTTTTCTCTCCTGTCTCGCTTGTCTCCGTCAGTTTAGTCATTCGCGAAGCATTCTCTTAAATAAAAGCTTATAAAACAAAAAATCATACCAAGTTGATCCAAAACGTATATAAACTGGTTGAACATCTGCTTAGGGTCTAACTTGGGGTCCGGAATGTTCATAAACTCTTCATATAACTCATCACCGTATATCTCTGTAGGGTCATGTCTGAAAGTATAATAGTGTTTATTAGGCCTAAGGATAATGTACATCATCATCATTATCATTATCATTATCATTATCATTATCATTATCATTATCATTATCATTATCATTATCATTATCATTATCATTATCATTATCATTATCATTATCATTATCATTATCATTATCATTATCATTATCATTATCATTATCATTATCATTATCATTATCATTATCATTATCATTATCATTATCATTATCATTATCATTATCATTATCATTATCATTATCATTATCATTATCATTATCATTATCATTATCATCATTATCATTATCATCATTATCATCATTATCATTAAAATTATCATTATCTATACTAATCTAAGAATCTCGGAAACGGCTTCAACGATTTTCATGAAATTTAGTATGCGGAGGGTTTCGGGGTAGATAAATCGATCTAGGTATGTTTCATTTATAGACAACGTCGTTTAAAAAAAAAACGAGCTTAGCTCGGTCAACCAGGTACTAATATTATAAAGAGGACAGATTTGATTGTTTGTTTGCATTGCTCTGAAACTACTGAACCGATTTGAAAAATTCTTTCACTAATAGGAAACTAAATTATCCCCGAAGGTTATAAGCTACTTTTTATCCCGGAAACGCGAGTGAAACCGCGAGGAACAACTAGTATTATCATAAAAAGGGCAGATTTTATTGTTTGTTTGTTTGCATTGAATAGGCTCCGAAACTACTGAACCGATTTGAAAAATTCTTTCACTAATAGAAAACTACATTATTCCCGAATTATTTTATACCGGGAACGCGAGTGAAACCGCGGGGAACAGCTAGTTATCAATAAATGGGAACAGAGTTCATATGAAAGATAACAAAAATCATAAGTATAATCGTGACAATGAAACCATAGCTCGTTTAAAAAGGCACAACGCCATCTATTGACATTAGTTTGTACTATTCCTTCAGCTCCATGTCATAATAATTTTACATTGTCATCCGATTTACATATGTATGCAAAATTTCAGCTCAATCGGTAACCGGGAAGTGGATCAAATTGAACTTGCAATATTTAATGACAAACATTGGGACAGGTAAAACTAAATAAAAGCGTGGAAAGGTCTGTGTTTGACCACAATCTCACCGTGGTCAGTATTGATGTGGCCGATAGTGGTAAGCACACAAAGCCTAGAAGGAAACTGGCTCTCAAGTGCAGCTGTCGGAACACACCGGAAGGTGCTTGGCGACAGATTTTCAGGGTGGTAGCCAGCCAGACGGGTACTACCACCGTGCTATGGTTTCCTCACGATGTTTTTCTTCACCGAAAGCTCAAGCTCATTGTAGGATATTCTCACTCAAGCTCATTGCTTACCGGTGTTCATGAAGAAAATCTAAAGCATCATTGACGGAGTCTCTCATGAACGCCTCTAGGTGTGCATAGGGCTCCGACAGGGCCTCGGGTGGAGGCCTGCCGCTGTACTCTATTATCAACTCTCTAGGCTTCGTTGTTGTTAATGATAATCTGAAAAAAAAAAAAACAATTTAAAGAAACCCCCGACAAAAAACCTGTAAAAAGGAAAAAATCCTTTCATCAACTAGAAAAAAGGTTTCAAACGGCTGAGGAGATTTTCTTGAAAGTTAAGAACACTCTCGATTAAGAAACCTTTCAAATGAAAAATAGAATCAAAATCGGTTAATCGGTTCAGGGTCAATGATACCACAAACTTATAAATAAAACTCTTCTTTTTCACTGAGGGTTAATTTAAAATGAAACTCTAAATCCTACTCAGTGAGGTCGGCGCAACTACTACTACGTGTACTACTAGCTTTCGCCCCGCAGTTTCACCCGCGTTCACCGCTTCCAGAATAAAGTACTGAGGGAAATTGTAAATGCTCCCTGGTACATTAGAAACGTCGATCTCCATCGGGACCTTAAAGTAGAGTTCGTGGACAAAATTATTAAGAAACATGCAGAAGCTCACCAAAACCGACTTCATCATCATGTGAACGTTGAGGCAATCCAGCTCCTCGATCACACAGATATAGTGAGACGTCTCAAAAGAACTAAACCATTTGACTTAGTGTAGTGTTAGATATAATAGTGTAAACTGCTACTTATAAAGAACACAAGAACAAAGTGTCTTCCCCTTAATAGTGACTATAGGAATAGTGTTGATGGACATATTAAGGAACATATTAAGACCGTTTTAGTAAAAAAGGCTTATTACAATATTAACGAATATTTAAATGACAAAAAGGCTTGGGTGTAGCGCTCGCTTTTGCAGGATATATTTTATGTACCTAAATTATGAAGTTTATTTTTTGAAAAGAGTAATTGCTGAGTTTATTGCCGGCTCTTCTCAGCAAAAGCTACCTTCCGAACCGTGCATTAGAGTCTGACTATTCATAAGTGCCTGTGAAGGTCTATTTGAATAAATAATATTTCATTTCATTTATATTCTTAGTTTAAGAGAATCTAGAAGTTTATGTTAAAAATTAATTACTTATTAGCCTAATATTAAGGTTAGATTGTAATAAGAATAGGAAACACTACTTATGGAGTACCCTGGCAAAGGAAAAAAAAAAAAAAAAAAACCCGCGTTCACGGGGGGATAAAAAGTAGCCTTTAACCTTCGGGGATAATGTAGCTTACAAATTTTTCAAATCGGACCGTAACTCCGGAGATTTGCGCGTTCCCGCAATAACGATAGGGTGTTATATGTTTGACGTGTCTGTCTGTAGCCTCATAGCTCCTGAACGGATGGACCGATATTGATTTAGTTTGTTTGAAAGGTTACTTAACCTGTCTGGCGTCGCTGTCCGTATTTGGCCCAACAATTTTGTTGTCATATGGCTTTTGTTTATAACAAGTAGTTTCCGTTACGCTTTTATTATTTTTAAATGTTATTTAAATTTCAACCTTGACAGGAAAATATATGAATTATAATAATAACGTTTTTAAAGTCAATAAGGACAAGATTCGCCTAGAAAAGAGTTGCTTTTCACGACTTTCCTAGATTTTCCTTTTTTTTTATTTGTCAGCGCCGCCAGACTGGTTAATCAAAAGTATTTTTAGCTATGTATCAAGAAAATCCGTTCAGCCATTTGAAAATTATCACCATTTTTCTAGTGTGTTTCGGGGGTTTATTTAAATTTTTAATTTTAGTTTTAGTTACTTATAATATTGGTGTAACATGTAGATTGTATAAAGAAAACTCACCTTTTCCCTCCATCAATATCTTCAGCTAAATCCATTCTACAGCACAACTCCTTCTCCAACTCTTCTACCTTCCACTCTAACTTCTCATATGTTGGAAAATCATCTATATTCTTACACACACCCATTTCATCTTCTATATTCTCTTCTTTATCATCCTTCTTAGTTATCTCTTCTGCTTTCTTGTCCTTTTTTGTGTCTATAGGAGTGATTTCTTCTACTTTCTTGTCCTTTTTTGTGTCTATAGGTGTGACTTCTTCTTTTTTTTCTGTGTTGTCTATGTCTTTTTTGTATGAGCTAAATAGGGGGTATGTTAATGCTAAAATTCTCGGTCTCCTGTCTTCTGAGAATTGTTTGTAATTGTTCATGATCTAGAAATATACAGTGTTACCTTAAAGTTACCTTAAAACTAACGCAAAATCTCTTAAGGATACCTTCTTGATACTTTCGGTTGGACCACAATATTCTTTTTTTATTAGGTTTTTTGCTAAGTGCAGCTCAGTTTTATAGGTCGTTAGTTTGTCAACATAACAAATGAACTGAATAATAACTTGACCATTTACCACCCTTATCTCCGAAACTACTGGACCAATTTTTTTTAATAAATACAGAAAAAATCGCCGCTGGGCCAGTCAGGTATCTTAACCCATAAAAAAGTCATACTTACATATTGCATATCAGCATCCTTCCATATTAAATGGCAGCTGTCCAATATAAGAACATTTATATTTTCCATTGTTAATATTTGTTCCTCTAATATTCGCTTCAATATTGGAGATGTGCACACTAGGACCTGTAATCAGAAAGATTCTTATTCTATGTGGGGGCGATAAGGCCTGCACTGACGTCCCGCTTGGGGTGTATTGTGCAGTCCCCCCTGCCAGATCTACCCAAGCCATCCTAGCTCCTTAGAGTAGCATAGTGAGGCCTTGGACAACTATAGAAATAACCAAGACATAAGCCATCAAAGATTTATTCCTATCTCTCTAGCGAAAAATAATTTAGCATGGAGTTTATATGACCTCACATACTATGTCCGCTGTCTTATTAGTAGTTTAAAATGCTTATATCTTCCGTCTTTCTTGGCCGATTTTAATTTCACTTTTTGACATCTCTTTTACGGTATTTTCATATAAATTCATGCATATTCCCTATCGAGAACCTCCTTTTTTCCAGGAGGTTACAAACAGATTCCAACGAATTGAGAACCTCCTTTTTATAAGTCGGTTAATCACTTATCTACAAACCTCTTTAACTTCCAACTCCTGGGGCCAATCATCGATATCCTGGTATTGTATCGCTTGAGTGACGGCGAGGTCGGTCAATATGTTGAGCTCGTAAGCCGCGGGGCGGACGCGCGACGCGCGGCACACGAACACCGAGCGGTGACGGCCGGCTGACAGTAACCTGACATGGATAATGTAACTATAGTTGAAGGATAATAGTATATAAGTTTAAAGATGCTTTATTAGGGTTCCGGAACTGAAAAAATAATGGAACCCTTATAGGATTACTGGTGTATTTGTCTGTCTGTCCGAAAATATTGGACTGGATTGAATTGTTTGGTACACATAATGTAACTTAACAGTTTGATCAAATCATTTGAATGTGTCAACATATGAGTTTGATCCACGGAGAAATGTGCTTGTTGTGTGCTGTGGTGTACAAGCATACAAGTATGCAAGTATGCATTGCTAATAGTACCCCCACAATACGTACCCTCGTATCTTATAAGCCTCCTCATGCAGCAGCCTCGTGGTTACAAACGGAGCATACTCCACCGCCAAGGTGTTCTGAGCACTGGCTGCTGCTGCCAACCGTGCTCCACCCTCCGCTGCTGTGAAACGGGAGCAGCAAGCTTCCATCTGTGAGTACACCAACTCTTCTTTTACATTTTGACCACAATCTCAACATTGTAAGCGATGATATCAAAATCAAAATTCATTTATTCAGTTTAGGCCCTGATAAGGCACTTATGAACGTCGATAGTTACAATCATTACAATAGACTCTACCACCGGTTCCACATACACTTACACTGAGAACACTCCGGCAACAAACTCAGCAAAGCTTCATTTTTTTTTAGTAATACTTAAAAAAGTATTGTAATACTTTTATAGGTTAATTTCACGTAATAAAGTTATAGAATACTTACCGTAAATTCGGTAAAAACCGCTAATGTGAAAGCATTGCGTAAAACTCTATAATTATCACAAAAATCACTAGAAAACTGCTCGCACTTTGTTAATTGCCATTACATCAAAAATACAAAATTTAAGCACGAAAAGTTTTATCAATTGTCTTATATTTTACCTTAACGAAGCTAAATGAGTTTATTTATTGCTGTAAACAGCCAAATTTATACAAATATTTCATTGCAAAAATCTATAAGCAAAGCTTCATTATTCGCATCGGCAAAGTTCAATGACATTGTTAACAGTGCAACAGTGCTGCCAGGGCCCACATGATATGAAAGTTACACAATTTTCTGAACTTCGTGGAAGTTTTTTTTTTTATACTACTAATACTAAGGTAGCATACGGCCCACCTGATGGAAAGTGGTTACCGTCGCCTATCGCCATTTGCAATACCAGAGATATTGCCAATGTGTTGCTGACCTGTTACTCGGTATTGTAATACCGAGAAGGCAAACTGGCTCTCAAGTGCAATTGCCGGAACACACCGGTAGGTGCTTGGCGACAAATTTTCAACTTGAGGGTGGTAGCCAGCCAGACGGGTACTACAAAGTACCCTACCACCGTGTTATGGTTTCCTCACGATGTTTTCCTTCACCGAAATCTGAAGCTCATTGTAGGGTACGAACTCACGACCTTCGTCGCGGCATCCGAAGTCACTACCACTGAGCTATCATCGCCTTAGATAGTTAAGAAGTTACAATAATAAACAAAAAATTTTTTTTAAACATAAAAAAAGCTCTTGCATAGCATAAGGACCAGCAAAGTAAGCAAATTTTAATTTTACGGAACCGGAAACGGATAAGTTCTATGTAGCTAAATTTTGGCACACATAATTAATTTTACTATGACTACAATAAAGATACGAACAATGGCCCTGATTCTGTTCATTACAAACTAAACAAAAATCTCACCATATCTCTTTCTAATAAGAAATATAAGAAAGGGATGCAAGATATTTTAGTCCTGTCAGATTAGGTAATTGGATCACCTATTTCAACTTGAATTTAAACGTGAGGTCGTGACTAATAAAAAAAGTCACGACTATTTTCCCGTATATTACGACGGCATGGACTAAACTGACAGCATTAAAAATGTTCTATCTTTTTTTCAATAAGGTTAACATGAAAGAGAGGTGACTTGACTAATATTAGTTAAGTTCGTATTTAAACAAAAGAATCGGCACCTATGTATGACAAACAAAATAGTCCATATAGATATGTAGCTAAATAATAATAGTAAAAAAAACACGAAACTCGCCTTAAAAATAATGTTACGTGACGTGAGAAGGTTGAAAGTTATGAAAAATGTAACAGATGTAATCGTCTGGCAGCACACCCATAGACTTAATTTCTTGCACAGATATAGTAGTCTAGCATTCACAGAGTACTTTTTGTATACGGAAACTAGCATTTACGATCTCAGAGATGCAGATAATTGAAACATACAAACAAAACCACAAAATGCAGAAAATGTAGTTATTTTTACTTTTTATTCACACAATATAGTTAGGTTTCAAGAAAATATTATGATAGGAATTGTTATAATTATGTTTTTATTTACTGATAGGTATAATATTTTTTCTAAATTTAAAATATATTTCGTATTAAAATATTATATTCTAAAAAAATAAAACAAGATATATTAAAGAAGTTACATAAAATTCACTGACATACCAACTGTACAACAGAACCTACAGTATATATAAGTAGTTAACTTTACATACCTATAGTGGTACTAAACACAAACTAAGTAGAGATACTACGTACCTATGTACTTTAAAGTAATTTAATGTGTGCATTGTATTTTGTTACCTATAATTCTTAAGTCATATTTTGGACTATCTGTAACTGTAGGTTAAGTATCAACTTAATGAAACTTAAAATTATATTTTGTTTTGTTTTAGCATAGTTAATTAACAGAACGTGTTATGAGTAACTAAGTGATAAGACTATCTTTTATTGATTCACACTAAGCTGCTGTGGCGTGCAGGGAGTCGGAAACTTGCTAGAATAAAAGTTTTCTTCTGTCAAGACACAAATTAGAGAGTTATATGTGTGAGTTTAATGATTTTACTATGTTTAAATAAAGCAGTATTTATTGTATTTATGTAGTTTAAGTTTAGGTAGTGACTAGTACGTTTAGGTACTATTTAGTTTGGTTTAGTGGGAGTTTTTGATTGCTAATTTTTTTGTCTAATCCTGATTGATAACGTTTGTTATTATTAGTGTCTATTAATAGGTATTTAAGAAATTGTTGGTTGCAATATCTTTTGATAAAAAAAAATTGAGTTTTTATTTATTATATAATTTGAAACTTCAAAATTGGGTTAGATTATCATCGGAGAATTGTTGGTACGTTTTATACAAATTTCTTCTATCCTAGCAATATTATAAATGTGAATATTTGAATACAGTCTGAATGGGTTCTCATGAAACTAGACATATAATTTTTATCCCAGGAAAGCGCAAGGGAAACCGCAGGGTGGAAATAGTATCTATCTATATACTAATAATAAAACTGAAGAGTTTATTTGTTTGTTTGGACGCGCTAATCTCCGGAGTTACTGGTCCGATTAGAAAAAATCTTTCACTATTAGGAAGCTACATTATCCCCTAAGGTTATAGGCTACTAATTCAGAATGGGAATCGAACACACAACCTTGACCTTGTGGCATGGCAGTCAGAGTTTCTAATCACTATACCAACTGACCTGCCAAAGTACTTTTGTGAGGAAAGTCGCCAGAACTCATCAGTGAGGCAGGGAGAGTAGGTTATACGTTATGGGTGTGACAAACATCTATAGGATACGATAAAAGCTAGTAAACAGGTGGTTCATATGCTTATTAAAATTGGAAGGTTGTGAATGTTAAAACCTCAAAAGAAACAGTTTTATTTCTAGAAGATTATTATAACAATGAATCCTTTAACTTTTCCAGGTAATCAAAACCATGTAAGATGTGGCAACCATCATCATCTCAGCAAAATCCAAGTGGTAGTAAGATCCCAATGACCATTTTAAAAAACTTTAATCCTTATGAGATATTGGAACCACAGAAAGTCTCCCAGAGAGAACAAAGATTGATAGATATTGAAACTGATGAGCCAGAAAGTTTGATCAATAGAACTGCATCTGACAATGCGTTGTTACGTAAAATAAATCCAGATCTAATCGACCTGTTTGAAAATATCTACGTTACACCACAACATATAGAAAAAAAGAAAGAGATGGATATGAAATTACAGGAACACATGGAAAAAAACATAAGACAGATAACAGAATGTTCCAAAAACGATAAGCGAAGTATAAACGTCGTTGATATGTGTAGAAATTGTTTGAGTAACATCAACAATGTTGAAGAAAATGATGCCCCAAAAGTTCTAGTTCCACCAAAGCTTAAATTTAATTCAAATTCAACGAAAGTTAATGAGAATTTGATCGATAAAACACTTGAATTCGAAACGCCTATTCTGAAAAGTAAAGAAAATGTAAATACGAAATTTCGGAATGTAAAGCAAATATTTGATGAATTTGATTTAAATTCGGATAATGTACCACAATCAAACACAAACGATGATTATGAAGATCCTGAGGAATTACTCGATGAAATACTACAAACGAAATCCAATAATATATATTTAAAGGAACAAAATGAAACACGCGCTCAAAATTCCTCGACCACTCAAATACCGAAAACAAATTCAAATGTTTCTTTTAAACCATCACAAATCTATCACAATATTGATCTAACAAAGAGTTTAACTATAAATATTAATAACGAAAACTTGCGTACTGTTAATAACTTAAAGATACTAGATACTGTTAAAAAAGATGAGAAACTCTACCTTAAAAAGCGTATAATCAAAAGTGACGCCATGAAAAGTCGTTATACAAAGGGTCCAGATTTACAAGAAAAGTCAATTGTTTTACCCCAGTTAATGGAAAGGTTGGAGAAAAGAAATAAAGTATTAGAAGAAAGGAAGGCCGTAAAACGGCGGCTTGTTTTAGATACAGGTTCGTCTACTAACAATCATGTCTCATCATATAATACGCCGTCATTATTAAATCCTGTTGTTTTAATGGAGGATTGTAATAGAGAACGATTAATTGGGTTTAAAACTAGACAAAAATTTGAGAATTTTGTAAGAACTGGACATTTTTAAATAGACTGTCTGTGTGTAATAATTAATTGCTTTCAACATTCATTCATTAATTAATTCGGAACCGTGTTATTTTACAAAATTTTCATACAAATGTTTTACAAGTAATACTTTTTATTTTGAAATGTTATATTATCATTAGAATATTACTATTTTTATTATTATTTAGCTTTATGAGTTAATATCTGAACATTATATTATTGACAATTATAATCCGAGATTTTTGTAACTGAATGTTTTTAATTGATATATGAATGATATATAATAAATAGAACATAGTGTTTATAAATGTAAAAGATACTATTCGTTCGACCTCAAGTCCAAATCCCAAAATAACTAGGTACTTACTAAAATTAGTAGCAAAAAATATTTTTGACAGCAACGTAAATTCAAGAGCAAAAATAATTTATGTAGGTACTAAATAAGATTAAAACAAATCAATTTTAATAATAACATACATTATACCACCAAAAATCAAATGTATGTAAAGTAGTAGCGTTCATTATTTATTATAAATATTCGTTGAATAAAAACACAACACAACAAACAAATATAATTATTTTTAGTTGCTTTAAGTACGTGACAGTGGTGACAGTTCCCTTCTGGGCTTATTCAGGCTTTGTGTGCTTACCGCCTTCAGCCAGATCATCACAGACCTATACGTAGTAAAAAAATAGTTCGTAAAGCATATTATTTTAATGAAAACATCAAAGATACTTCAATATTTGAGTGCATTTTGACCTAAAAAAGATTATTATTATGTTTTTTTTTTTACAGAGGACACACGTTACGCAACTCTTATCCTCTAAAGACAATAATTTCCTATAACATCATGTAGGTATAACAAAACCTATAACGCAATTAAACTATCTATAGGTAAATAACAATGGTGTTTATTATTATTTAATTACACACAGGGTTACTTTCAATCTCGTAAAAAAACACTTAATACAAAACATTAAGAATAGCAAAATTGACTACCTACCTACTGTAATCCTTTATAGGGATTTCATTAATAAAAATTAAATAGTACAATAATATAGCATAGGTACCTATCTTAAAGGTACAGTACTCACTATTGTTGCAGTCTCTTTGCATTTACTTCAGCTTATCAGACTTGAATGAATTCACTATTCTATTCTCCTTTTAACACATACATATTATAATTTAGATAAATGTTAAATAGATAAAAAAAACTTATCTACAATGTTACATTCTTAGAACTAAAATTGTTTTAAGAATGGACTTTATGGTAAATAGGTAAAGTCCCTTTAATAAACAATAAACATAGTGTTGTAATAGAAATGTTTTGAAATCAATTATTATTTGCGAAAAAATATGGTAAGAATAAAACGTCATATAAATTTGCATCAATTATTCTAAATCGCCATTATTTTTCATAGTTCATCTTTTTATCTAACTTCAAGCGAAACCTTTACCATATAAAACAATAACCGAATGTAAAAAGTGAAATATTCGTGAATCTGAGGGCCTACTCCGAAAAACGATACACGATAGTTCGATCATCGTTGTCAAATAATTAATCAATAGAATTGCACAAAATTTACTTCTCATCAGTTTTCTGCAATTCTATTGGTTAATAATTTGACAACGATGATCAGACTATCGTGTATCGTTTTTCGTAGTAGGCCCTCTGTTCGCAGCAGGCATCCATTGACAGGACGTGACACTTGCTTTTGTATTTAATATCAAACCTCAAATACTACAAAAAGTATTACGATTCTACAAGTAATCTCGTACGCACATTAATAATTTGTGTAGTTGATTCGTAACAAACATACAAAATATATTCATAACTACTTAATATTATAAATGCGAAAGTGAGTTTGATTGTTACTTTTTCACGCCTAAACGGCTGAATCGATATCGATAAAAAATTTGGCACGCAGATGACCTCTATGGAAGGACAAGTCTACTTTTTATCCAGGGAATCCGGGTGAAACCGCGAGGGACAGCTAGTCTATGTATAAAAATAAATCCTGCGGCCGATCAACGGCAAGGTTTGCAGGAGACTGGCACAGGCACCGTTTCCTCTTTGGATGGCGGAAAAAGCGGATCGGAAAAAATATTCGAATTAGAAAATTACCTACTAGTCTTTGAATACAGCAAGGCGTTCGACAGCATTACCGTTTATATTCGAAGCCTTTAAAAGCCATGATATAAAAGGTTATTTGTTCATTTATCTGCAGTGCCTTATGGGGTAGCAGTAGTAGGTATGTACCTACTCAATTTTTATTTAACAATTATTATTATGAGACCAACTGTGAAATCACGAAAAGAAACACACATGGGGCCATTCGGCCAGTAAGACGATTTAGGGTAGGAGGGGGGTCGACCATGTCTTATGTTTTCTTACTACATGGGGTGGGAGGGAGTCGATAGTTCTTACGTAAGATCAAAAAAATGCGCAAAGTTAAATTTATACTTTGAAAAAGCGCGAGCATCCGCGCGATTGCCGAGGTTCGCTCGGAAACGATATTTCCATGGCAACGGACCCGCGCCACCCGCACTGCACCTCCCGGGAATTCCCCACTTGTGGACTAGTCGTCACTTGTTTGCATTTCTTTTTCCTTTAAATTCTTACGTAATAAATATTAATGAGATGGGGAGGGGGGTCAAAAATTAGCGAAAATAGTTTTACTTAATAAATTAATGGCCCCCATAATTTATGCAAAAAAAACATTTTGCTTGATTATAAAGTACATACCAGTCCACTTTAAGTGCTGGGTTGCTGCACGATGGGTTTAGATAGATTGTTTAGGGTTCCAGACCCCAAGGGTCTAAACTCCAAATGGAGCTCTACTGCTGTTACTCACGTGTACCTACGTCTGTCCATCGTCTGTCACACAGCTTTTACAGCCATACGGTTGGAAGTCTTTCCTGAAGTGGGACTGGGCTGGGCGGTTACGTGTGCCGCATGCCGAAATCAGACCAAGAATAATCTGGGAAAATTTGATCTTTAATGAGTTGTCAAATGACATGAAGATACTAATTTCCGTATTTCTAGGTGATCAACAGTTTGATGGAACTGTCAAGTGATCAAATAATTTGAACGTCTTTGACCAACATTAGGTATAATATCGGCCAAAGTACCCACATAAAGCACAGAATTTACCCCACAAAATGTAGCGGGGCATGTCGCCGCATCGTCGGGATCGTCAGATCTAATGTTTTTTACCCAATTTTTTTACTACAAAAACCACTCCAGTAAAATAAGCTTTATGTAGTAGCTTGAGATAGCAACTATGTATTGGTACTTCTCGAGGTACCTTACTAATCTAACCTTGGTGCGTTCGAAATATGCTCTCAAAAGTTATGAATTGTTACACAAGAGACATAAAAGTTACTAAATATGTATTAAATTTAATTTGGTAACACTGGTCACTGACTTATGTCAAAAATTTATTCCCCTTAGGGATGGGATAGAATCATCAATATGTCATATCGGTATGAGTAAGTTTCGATTTTGATACGGAAATACTATGCTAATAAAGTTCGTTCCAAAGTGATACTTATGATATTATTTATCGTCTAAAATGTTATGTGACTAGTAGATCCACGGAACAGAAAGAACAGTTCTTTCTGTTCCGTGAGTAGATCTATAAAACGGTTTCATCTCATATCATATCTAACAATTCTAGGGATCGGCAAATGAATAAATATATCGTTATATATCGTTTCACATTTTTAATAGATATCGATATATGAATGCTATCGTTGACAAATTCGAATTTGATACTTTGATATTTGGAAGTAGGTACTTATCGACTATTTTCGGAAATAATATCAATGATATCTGAGAATGATATATATATTTACGGAAAATATCGATATTTTGATATATCGAGGTTTTTGTCAAGCCGTCAAGCCTGCCTGACAGCAAAATAATCTAATTTGTAAATTTTGTTTTGCTTTTTATATTTTATATTTACTTTTGTTGCACGTACGTAATTTTAAGAAATAAAATAAGGATTAAGTCAAGAGTATAGTGCAAAATAGACAGAAGGAATGGATCGCATAAACAGATTGGAGAAAGAAATATCTGATTTACGTAAAATATTGAACGGAAAAGAACACGAATTGTACGAATTGAAAAGAGAATGGAACACAGTAAGTATTACTAGAATAATATCTTCAAGCATATGTACTCGTGTTACTAATAACTTGCCTATTATTCCTGAAGAGTTAGTCAGAACTGTAAGTACTTTTATTCTAGTCGAACGAACTCCAACCTCATTTTTTGGCGACTCAAATAGTCTTCAATTATAACGATACAATAAGTACGCGTCAATGGATCAATCTCACCATGGTCAGATGGTGGTAAACACTAAACACAAAGCCTAGATAGAAACTGGCTCTTAAGTGCAGCTATTGGAACACACCGGATAGTGCTTGGCAGCTAGGCGGGTACTACAAAGTACCCTATGGTTTGCTCACAATGTTTTCCTTCACCAAAATCTCAAGCTCATTGTAGGATTTGTGACACAATAACACTTACAACTTAAGATTATTCTAACAAGCCCAAATATGACTGGGATACATTATTCCGCTTTAGAGTTCCAGTGCCTTCTTGCTCACATACCAAAATGCTTGCAAATTATTAAAATGTCTTCTGAATTTCGAGTACATACAGTACCGGCGTTAGGGTAGGGCGCGGTAGGGCGATCGCCCAGGGCGCCAGATGTAAAAGGGCGCCAGGCCCACCTTTATTCCTATTCCGAGTCCTGCTATCTGAGTCTAAATATATAAATAAATTCTCAAGTCTAAAGATAAAATGGCTATAATGGCTTAAAATCCCTTTTGTTGGCGGAAGAAGAAAGGGGGGGGGGGTTATGACATCTCGCCCAGGGTGCTGGTAGAGCTAAAACCGGCACTGAGTACATACAATGTCTGCTTGTCTCGAGTCTGGGTCTATATAAGTATTTACAAAAAAGAAGTAGTATATAAGTTATCTGGGCATCTATAATACAAACTCTGCTTAGTTTGGGATTAGATAACTGTGTGTGAACAATGTCCCATACACTTGTAAAGTTCAAACTCAAAATTTCTTGTTTTTTTTTATAAACAAAATAAATATTCATACTTACAGCAAAAACTTACTAATCAAGATCAATATTGCCTGCAGAATGACTATGAAAATTTACACACAAATAATATTGTTAAAGTTCAGATTGGTAAATTACCTAAATGGGCGATTGAGAGGTGAGTACCAAATATTATAATTGCACATCAACTGTATGCTGACTGCACGTCGACTGCACGCTGACTGCACTTTTAGATGACAGTTTCAATGTACTTATGTCAACAGCACAAAAACTGCATCCCAACTGCAATTTTGTGCTGTTGACAAGCCAGTTGGCGCAGTTGGTTAAGACACCACTTGTCACGCCGCTGGTCATGGGTTTGATTCCCATCCAGGACAAACATTTGTGTGCATGAACATGTCTGTTTGTCCTGTGTCTGGGTGTAATTATCTATATAAATATGTATTTACAAAAAAAAAGTATTTTATGTAGTATATCAGTTATCTGGTTTCCATAGTACAAGCTCTGCTTAGTTTGGGATCAGATAACCGTGTGTGAAGAATGTTCGAGGATATTTATATTTACATCAACTGTATGCTGACTGCACGCTGACTGCACGTCGACTGCACGCTGACTGCACGCCGACTGCACGCCGACTGCGCTTTTTGAAACTGTCAACTAAAAGAGTTTAAACAGACAGAGAAAAGCAGACTGTCTGTTTAAACTCTTACCTAGATATTGTGACCAAGGGAAATAGGGATTCATCTGTGCTAATAATAAAGCTAAAGAGGTTGAACGTGCAAATCTCCAGAGTTACTGGTCCGTTACAAAAAATTGTTTCACTAATAGGAAGCTACATTATCCCCGAAGGTTATAGGCTACTTTTTATCCCGAGAACGCGAGTGAAGGCGCGGGATACAGTACAAGATATAGATTATCATTCCAATTCCAATTTCTTGTTTATGGCTCCATCGAGTGATCGATGACTTTGCCAATGTCATGGTTACTTGGTTAGAAAAAACAGTGAAATACAACAAGAGTAAAGAAATTTTTTTTTTTTTAAAGATAGTAAACTAATTGAGCATACTATAAAGTGTTATTTAAGACAGATATACAAAAAAAAATAAGAATGTTAGAAATAGATACATAAATATTAATAGCAGTTTTAATTATAAACGTATATTGTGTGTATTACATATAAGAAATTTCGATAATACATAAATAAATGGGGAAAACACAGTAGTTAATAGAAAATTTATGTTAACAGGGCGAGGAAAGTCACAGGGAAGAATATCATAAAGAGGAATGGATATATTTGGACAGTTAAAAAGATTATCATTATATTTATTTCAGATATAGCCGTCAGATCCTATTACCAGATATTGGGGTATGTGGACAAGAGAAGCTATGTGCAGCTAAAGTGCTGATAGTAGGTGCGGGAGGCCTGGGCTGTCCCGCTGCAGCATATCTAGCTGGAGCTGGCGTTGGTATGTTCACTCAATAACAAATTTATTTTTATACTTGCCGGAGTGTTCTCAGTGTAAGTGTATGTGAAACCGGTGGTAGAGTCTATTGTAATAATTGTAACTATCGACATTCATAAGTGCCTAAACTGAATAATGTGTTTTGAGCTTGACTAGCGTAATGACCCGCGGTTTCACTCGCAGTACAGTACGACACAACTTAGATGAAGCATCGGCAAAATTCGTAAAATCGATCATTCTCGAAAAGAGTGCGCCTCCAACATTACCCATGTTTATTAGTAGTTTATGCGAAAATGATCTTGTTGAACGTTGAATGGCGCGATAATGAATGATTTTTGTTAGTTGTGTAAATCGGAAGTGAAGTGTCTAAGTTGTGTCATACTGTACCATATTTTACCACCATGTGGATTAGTAATCCGACCACCCTTAACTACAGAAGCTACCAACTATAGTCCTTTCCAAAAAAAAAATATAAATTTAATATTTCAGGTGAAATAGGTATAGTAGATTATGATGCAGTAGAAATAACGAATATACATAGACAAATATTACATGCTGAAAGAGATCAGTACATGGGGAAGGCTGATTCTGCCGCAGATTCTATGAGAAGGTAACATTCTTATTTAATAAAGGCGATGATAGCTCAGTGGTAAGTGACGTCGAATGCCGAGACGAAGGTCACGGGTTCGAATCCTACAATGAGCTTGAGCTTTCGGTGAAGGAAAACATCGTGAGGAAACCATAGCACGGTGGTAGGATACTTTGTAGTACCGCCTGGCTGGCTACCACCCTCAAGTTGAAAATCTGTCGCCAAGCATCTACCGGTGTGTTCCGACAGCTGCACTTGAGAGCCAGTTTCCTTCTAGGCTTTGTGTGCTTACCACCATCGGCCACATCATCACTGACCATGGTGATTGTGAACATGAGATTGTGGTCAAACACAGGCCTATAAAATACATACATAGTAAAAAAAAAAAACCGGCTGTGGTTTTCCAAAAGGGAGTACAGCATGGGGTTCTCCAAGAAGGTCATGAAGAGATTCTTGCAGGGTCGGCAACGCGCGAGTGATACCGCTGTTGTTGCAAGCGTCTATAGGCTACGGTAACCGCTTCCCATCAGGTGGGCTTATCTTTCTTTGCAGCCTTAGTTGTTTAAAAAAAAAACCGAGTATTTCGAGTCTGACTCGCGCATCGAGGGTTCCGTAATGTCCTATGTTACTCTAAATAGCATAGACTTCTTATAGGATTTTCTGTCATCTATAGGATAAAGAAGTATTTACTGTGTTTTTTTTTAAATTGTCCAGTAGTTTCGGTGATAAGGGGGGGGGGGGAATGGTAATTTTTCGCCTAGTTTCTTAAATAGCTTCAAAACTAAGTATCTTAAAATTGTAAAAAATATATATTTGATATCCTCACAACGAGCCCTTTCATTTGTCACAATATAGTATGCTAAACTTTTTTTTTTATTTTCCAATTTACCCCCCCATGTTTGAAATTAATTTATTTGACCGTGTTTGGGTCACCGACTTTAATTTCAACTCAATCCAGTCCAATATTTTCGGACAGACAGACAGTTCGACTGTGGAAGTAGGTGAAACCGCGGGGCGGTAGGCTAGTCTTTCATAATGTATTTTTTAATTGTTTCAGTATAAATTCCCGTATAAAAGTGACACCATACAATATTCAGTTAGATTCTAGCAATGCACTAGAAATAGCGTCTAAATACGACATTATTCTAGATTGTACCGATAATGTACCCACAAGGTATATGCTGAACGACCTATGTGTTATCACCAAGGTAAGGAATCTATTTCGTTATCAGTCCTACAATGAGCTTCAGCTTTCGGTGAAGGAAAACATCGTGAGGAAACCATGGCACGGTGGTAGGGTACTTTGTAGTACCCGTCTGGCTGGCTACCACACACAAGTTGAAAATATGTCGCCAAGCACCTACCGGTGTGTTCCGGCAATTGCACTTGAGGTAACCACTTAACATCAGGTGGACCGCCTGCCTGCTAGTCAACCTTTTAACATAAAGATTGAATTTTGATGAATCGTTTACATGCATAACAAACAAAATGGGTCAAAAATACTTCCTTGTGGGACCCCAAAACACTCATTATTGTGTAATATTCTTAAATTTTTATTTCAGCTTCCATTAATATCAGGCAGCGCTTTAAAAATGGAAGGCCAACTCACAATATACGGGTATAGAGGAGACAAGAGTCCGAGTGAAAAGGTAAATAACGTTTTATCTATGGTATAAATAATAAATATCCTGGGACATTGTTCACACACGGTTATCTGATCCCAAACTAAGCAGAGCTTGTACTATGGACAACCAGATAATTGATATACTACATAAACTACTTTTTTTTTGTAAATACATACTTATAAAGACACCCAGACACAGGACAAACAGACATGTTCATGCACACAAATGTTAGTCCTGGATGGGAATTGAACCCATAACCAGCGGCGTGATAGGTGGTGTCTTAACCAACTGCGCCAACTGCTTGTCAATGCTAGAGTCCTTTATAACATTTGAAGTCCATAATTGCCTTATTCAAGACTCCCAATACACACTAGAAAAGAGGTGACGATCTTCAAACGGCTGAGCGGATTTTCTTGAAACATAACTAAGAACACTCTTGATAAAGGTGGAGGCGACGGTTGGAGCGCAAAAATTCAAATTTTTTCACGTTTTTTGCAAATTGCAGCTCAGTTATAGGTCGTAAGTTATCAGCATCTTATTTGCGACAAGAATGATAGTATATTTACTGATTAATAACAAAAGAAATCATCAACATATTCCTACAAGGTATATTAGTAACATTTTGATGAAATAGTCGTATATGACAGTAATATACTACCATTCTTGTCGCAAATAACATGTTGATAACTTACGACCTATAACTGAGCTGCAATTAGCAAAAAACGTGATAAAATTTGAATTTCGCGCTCCAACTGAAGGTTTACCCTTAAGACACATTTCAAATGAAAAAACAGAATCAAAATCAGTTCATCCGTTCAAGAGCTATGAGCCCATAGACACATACACACACTATATTGTGAGTCATATCAAATGAATGGATTCGTTGTGAGGATCTGAAAGATATTTTTTTATAATCTTTAGATAAATAGTTTTGGAACTAGGCGAAAATTTACCATTCCCACCAACCCTTATTTCCGAAACTACTGGACCAAAAATTATGAAAAAAATACAGCATATAGTTCTGTACCTATTTACAGAAAAACATATAAGAAGTCTATGGTATTTAGAGTAACATAGGAAATTACGGAACCCTCGATGCGCAGACTCACATTTGTCCGGATTTTTTAAATGTTATTATTTCATTCATGTCTTTTAGAGCCTAATGAATCCATGAATAGTATAATGACATTGTTTAGTTTAATGTGTGGCAGGATAGAGAGGGTGGGTACGTAGGCGCGTGTTACCGCTGCGTGTTCCCCTCCCCCCCGCCCGCGGAGACCGTCGCCAGCTGCTCCGCCAGCGGGGTCGCGCCGCCTGTCCCCGGACTCATCGGTGACATACTTTTATTTATTTATACATTTTGTTTAATCTCTGTTTCATTTATGGAGGAAAGAGGTGGTTGACTCCTCCATTAAAAAGGGAAGATCTTCCAAAATCAAAAACTGATTTATTCAGTTTAGGCCCTAATAAGGCACTTATGAACATCAACAGTTACAGTTTTACAGTAGACTCTACTACCGGTTCGGAATACACTTGAACTGAGAAGACTCCGGCAAGAAACTCAGCAAGGCGTTTTTTTTTGGCGCATCTTTTTTTTTTTTTTTTATTTATGTATGTAATTACAGTTTTTGTCTTAAATATACATAAATTTCATACAATTATCACTTGACCATGTATTATTGTCTTCTATGTAATGAGCCACCTTATAGTAGGCCTTGTCGATCAACTTATGTTTAACATACTCTTTGAATTTATTATAAGACATCTTAGTTACTTCATATGGGATTTTATTATAAAAGGGAATGCAGTTCCCGAGAAAAGACTTATTGACTTTCGCTAGCCTGAATCTAGGTGTAACAATTTTATCTTTGTTTCTAGTATTTAGGTTATGGCGGCTACTGTTTGTGTCAAATAGATTTAAATTTTTACGGACAAACATAATATTTAAAACGTATAGCGACGGTAAGGTTAATATGTCAAATTCCTTTAAACGATTTCGTAAGGATTCGCGAGGACCCAAGCAATAGATTGCACGAATGGCCCTTTTCTGCAAGATAAAGATAGATTCCAATTTCCGCCAGGCAAACTCTACAAGCGCGATGTAGGTTGTATGTAGATAGTGTTGATATATTGCAGCGCCATCTATCCGTCGGTGTGTGAACTATACATAATTCACACACCGATGGTCGCTGACAGGGGTCGCTACACATTTTAAAATTATTTTTGATTTTATTATCTGTCCATTCCACTACAAGATAATAATAATAAAAAGAAAACAAATGATAATAATAAAATCCGAATTTCGCGGACTTTTTGGAGCATCCATTTAAGGCATTTAAGGCGATGATAGCTCAGAGGTAGTGACATCAAATGCCGAGGCGAAAGTCGTGGGTTCGAATCCTACAATGAGCTTGAGCTTTCGGTGAAGGAAAACATCGTGAGGAAACCATAGCACGGTGGTAGGGTACTTTGTAGTACCCGCCTGGCTGGCTACCACACACAAGTTGGAAATCTGTCGCCAAGCATCTACCGGTAAGTTTCGACAGCTGCACTTGAGAGCTCCTTTCTAGGCTTTGTGTGCTTACCACCATCGGCCACATCGTCACTGACCACGGTGAGATTATGGTCAAACACAGGCCTATACATAGTGTAAAAAAGCATCCACGTTAAGGTGGATATGCAACTTTTAATATGCTAACTGAATATATTTGGTTTTCAGGTGCATTACAAGCCTTAGAAGCTATTAAATACATAGTGGGGACGTCATATGATAAGTTACTAGTAGAACGAATGCTGCTATTCGACGGTGAAGATATTACATTCAGAACTGGTGAGCAAAGACCCTAAAGTTTGAAAATTCATACTCAGTAACCCACGGTTTGCTTTTTAGGGTTCCATACCTAACGGAATGGTATTACTAGGTTTCCGCTGTCCGTCAGTCGGCTGTATCTCATTTCAGTGATGAGGGTGTGACATTGTTGTATAAAAAAAAAAAAAATATCTAATCTTATAAATGCGAAAGTTTGTGAGTATGTATGTATGTATGTTTGTTGCTCTTTCACGCAAAAACTACTGAACGGATTTGAATGAAACTTGGCACATAGATAGATCATACCCTGGAACAACATATAGGCTACTTTTTATCCCGGGAAAACATGAGATACCTCGGGAACGCGGGTGAAACCGCAGCGGCAGCTAGTTAATTAATATTTCAATGTATCAACTGCTGGTAAACCTTAAATAAATAAATATTGACTTCCTTATGATATTTTCAGTGAAGCTCCGAGCTCGTAATCCTCAATGCGAAGCGTGTTCGGAATCCGCCACTATCACTCAGCTGATTGATTACGAAGTATTTTGCAAAGCTCAGGCCAAAGAAAAGGTATGTCTATTATACTAGATGTTCCCCACGGCTTCACCCACGTTCCCGGGATAGAATGTAGCCTATAACCTTCGGGGATAACGTAGCTTCCTATTAGTGAAAGAATTTTTCGAATCGCACCAGTAACTCCTGAGATTAGCGCGTTCAAACAAACTCGGAAAGCTTTATTATTAGCATAGATTTCATTAATTTAAATAATGTTACATGGTAGATTCAGATAAACCTTATTGCAATGTCATATGGTTCATTTTCATATGTCTCTGGCTACTGTAGCCCAAAACCGAGCTAGAACCTAAATAGTGTATTCTATATATTTCCTAAAAGCTTGACTATTTTTAACCTACTTAAAAATAAGGAGGTTCTCAATTCATTTGCGGTTTTGCATATGAACTGATTTTAATTCTTTTTGCGTTTGGTTCAGTATAGCTCCAGGTCCCATATGAATTTTATTGTGTATGAAGGAGGTTTTACTCTTTTTTAAATAAATAATAAATATCCTGGGACATTGTTCACACACGGTTATCTGATCCCAAACTAAGCAGAGCTTGTACTATGGACAACCAGATAACTAATATACTACATATACTACTTTTTTTTGTAAATACATACTTATATAGATAATTACACCTAGACACAGGACAAACAGACATGTTCATGCACACAAATGTTTGCCCTGGATGGGAAATCGAACCCATGACCAGCGGCGTGATAGGTGTCTTAACCAACTGAGCCACTGGCTTGTCATGTTTAAAGTTAATTATTAATTAGTGTCTATATATAAATGTGTTTGTTTGTGTGTGGATGTTACTCTCAAGACTGCGAATGTTTATTTAAGGTAAGTTCTTTCAAAATTATATTGGAATTTATAAATTTACAAATGTTATTTATCAGAAGATACAGGAACATTCGCGGTTTTGACATATAGTTAGGTTAGGTTAGTTATGTAATGTATTGTTTAACATAGCATGTTTTTAGATCATATAATTTAAGATAAAACCACGCAAGTAAGTAATCTTTAAGGGTATACCTTCGGTTGGAGCGCGAAATTCAAATTTTATCACGTTTTTTGCAAATTGCAGCTCAGTTATAGGTCGTAAGTTATCAACATGTTATTTGCGAGAAGAATGGTAGTATATTTACTGATTAATAACAAAAGAAATCATCAACATACAATAGAAGAGTCTATTACCACCGGTTCCACATACAGGCATCGGCAAGAAACTCAGCAAAACTTCTTTTTTGTGGATCTTTCTGTTGAATTTATATAATTACAGTTTTTGTTTTAAATATACATAAAGTTCATACAACTGTCACTTGTGGGGGGGCTGCAAGTGCAGAGAGAAGCTACTACAACCATGTATTCTTGTCTTCAATGTATAATATAATAGATCTCTTTACTTTTATATTTAGACTAAGTATCAAGTAAATCTAAGCGATAATTTCTTAACTTTTGTTCACAGAAAAAACTAGAAGCCCGCCTAAAATCCGAACGTAGAAAACAGGAAAAAGCAAAACGCATGAACGGCCAAAGCTACTACGGATTCCGGATCACAAAACCAGAGGGTGATAAACGTAAATGGATCCAAGACGTGTTAAAGTCCGAAAGAAAGATTGGCCCACCTTGCAACTCTGAATACTGCTCAAAAAGCACAACAAGATGCTGCTCTGAGATCTCGGAAAAAGACCGCCAGGAAATGTTCCATTATTTTTGGAACCAGCTAGATTGGAAAGGGAAAAAATTATACGTCCGTTCTTTAGTGGATTCCGTGCCAGCGAAACGCAGGAGGGTTAAACACAAAGGCGAAACATCCAGAAAAGGCGACTCGAAAATTTACCACTTAAAAATAAAAGATAAAATACCTGTATGTCGTGTTATGTTTTTGAATACATTAGGCATAAAAGAAGCTATGGTCCGCTGTTGGTTGGTCAAGGAAGAAAGGCCTAAAGCCTCAAAGAAGCCTCTAAAGTCGATAAACGTTGATAATTACATTGATAATCTCCCAAAAGTTGCCTCTAAGTGTCAGTACTGTTTAAATAATGGTGTCAGTTTTGTCTATTTAAATATAGATGGAATTAAAAACGTTTTTCAGTTATATAATCTGTATGTTAACGATATGAAATGTAAAGGAGTCAGTCCTGCGTCTAGAAAGACGTTTTCTAAAGTTTTAGGTGTTAAAAATGTTAGGGTCTTTAAGCCTAAAAACGAAAGTGATGTATGCGATGTCGTATGCCAGCATAATGCGTTGCCAAGCATCAGTGATAAAGGACCCAATGATGAGTATTATTTTGGGTCACAGTGGACAGGTTAAGGGTTATTCCGAGCTAAAGTACGTAATGGTTGTAGCGAGATCTATCAGCTATATAGTTAGCGTATCGACGGATAGATGGCGCTCGACAAATATACATGATTCCAACATTTACAGTTGGAGGGTGGTCCCCAGGCATGATGACCCAGCCTGCCGGAAGATCTTCCCTTTTCAAAGGAGAAGTCATTTACCTTGCTTAGTGGTAGTGACGTCGAATGCCGAAACGAAGGTCGTGGATTCCAATCCGATGGGCTTGAGCTTTTGGTGAAGGATAACTTTGTGAGGAAACCATAGCATGGGGGTAGGATACTTTGTAGTACCCGCCTGGCTACCACACACAAGTTGAAAATCTGTCGCCAAGCATCTACCGGTGTGTTCCGACAGCGGTACTTGAGAGCCAGTTGCCTTCTAGGCTTTGTGTGCTTACCACAATCTCGCCACGGTCAGTGCATTATGTGGTCGCTGGTGGTGTTAAGCGCACAGAGCACAGATTAATGAATGTAGTACTATATAGTACAGATAGGTAACGAAGGAACAAATCCATGGAACGCTTATTTGTTTACTTCCTAGAACCGCTAGCGTCGCTAGTGTGCCACGACTGATTAATCAATCACGCACGACAGATTAATAAGTATCCACCTCTACATCAAATTCGGTTAATTTTTTTTTCATTGTCGAAATTCTCAGCACTTTTGTCATAAAAACATAAAGTAAACGCAAAACAACGTCCAAATTTCATATTTGAAGCAATTAAAATAACTTTAGTTTGAAGTTTTGAAGTGTTTGACACATTATTATTTGGACCAAATCTGTGGAACTCGACCTACTAGTGACAACGTCAAGCTATGATTTTTTCATTACGATTAAAACTCTAATACATTGTTATAGAGACTAAAATCACTTGAAATATTTTAGTGTTCCACCGATTTGTATGGCCGATACCATAGCGTGGCACAGAGCCTAGAACTGACTCAAGTACAGATTCCCAATTTGATCCACTTGCACGTGGCAAACCGTGTCACAGCAATTCAAATTTCTTTGCGCGTCGCTTGCCGTGTCACAGCCGGACGAAGCTGTCAAAAAGCAGTGTGTGTGTGAATTTATGTTGAAACTTGTAGGTGAAAGACAAGGCTAGCAATATTAGTGGCCTCCGTCTTTTTAATTTAGGCGCGACGCTCAACGCAGTCTGTTTTGCTGTCACCCGGCTATCTGACGCGCTAGGGATGAATAATTTTGATGAATAAGTAGAAATTATATTACATTATTGTAAACTATATTAACTTGTGATATTAACAAAATAAAAAGTAATTTATGAAATATTTGTTTTTCTTCATCGGCCACATCATCACTGACGTTAAGATTGTGGTCAAACACAGGCCTTTACATAGTAAAAAATTCTTCAAAACTCATCAGGACCTAGATCTCAACATATTGCCACCTCAACACCGTACAACGGCCCCGCAACTAGCAACAAACCTAAACAACTCTGAATCAAATCAAAATCAACGCCATCTGTTGGTCGACGTGAGAACTGAGGCGGAGTTCGCGATGTGCCGGATAGATGGCGCTGTTAACATGCCGTTGGAAACTTTGCATGGGGAGAGGCTTGAGGGTTTGCTGATGGATATTAAGAGGAGTGGAGAGCAAGGTATACTTATTAGCCGGTGTTTTGGTTTTCTGGAAGAGATCGCTTCTTATTGTTACGCCAATTTGTTTGTTAGGTTAGCTCTTACCTCAAAAGGGAAAAAATGGGACCGTATCCACTAGACTCTAGTTTTTCGCTGACTTCAAAACTGTCAGATTAGAGTTCCTACCTTGTTATTATTTTATACTTTTTAGTGTTTTTGAAGGTGGTTCTCTTTTTTTTAGAAGTTGCTTATTCATAGTTAGTTTCATATAAAATACTAGCTGTCCCCCGCAGTTTCACCCGCGTTCCCGGGATAAAAAGTAGCCTATATGTTATTCCAGGGTATGATCTAACGATGTGCCAAGTTTCATCCAAATCCGTTCAGTAGATTTTGCGTGAAAGAGCAACAAACATACGAGTACATACATACAAACTTTCACGTTTATAATAATAGTAGAATTTGTATTTGTAGTTGTATAAATATTTTAACTTTAACTTCTGCAGAGTTAGCGTGGCAGGACTCTATGTAATAAGCATTTATAAAAATTACTTTCAGTTACGTTCATCTGTCGTCGAGGCAACGACTCTCAGATAGCTGCACAGAAAGTTCTAGATTTAATAGACGAAGAACATTGTAAAAAGATTAAAGATCTGACGGGAGGTCTGCACGCGTGGGCCAAATATGTAGACCGTGATTTTCCTATTTACTGATCTGTCTAAATTATTTAATTTTAATACTACAATACTGTTAGCTACATATAGGGTTGCCATCTCTAAAATCCGCTAACCAGGACAACAAGTGTGAAAACCCCGGATTTTTGAGCTTTAAAGTAAATCAGTAAAATAAATAATTGTTATAAATCTACTTTTGTATTTATTTTTGCGACAGGTAAACTTTAAAACCCGGACTACAAATGAAACCCCGCCTGGACGCCTTCTATACTACGACAAATCCGGGGAAACCCGGACAGATGGCAACCCTAGCTACATAACTTGTTTTATCTGTTGTAAACTGTGACGTATAAATAAAAAATATTTGTCAATGATATTAGTAAAGTCTGTCTCACGAAAGAAGTCCCTTTCTCACCTCTATTTCAATGGGAATAGGTAGATTTTAATAAATTGCAATGGACTTCTTTTGTTTGTGAAACGGACTTTAATTTAGATAGGCAAGGGTCGCCGAACATGTATACAGCCTTTTCATGACTAAAATCTTACTTATAAATGCGAAAGTTTGTGAGTAAGTATGTTTGTTACTTCTTCACGCTCAAACGGCTGGACCAATTTTGATGAAATTTGGTATAGTATGACACAACTTAGATGAAGCATCGGCAAAATTCGTAAAATCGATCGTTCCCGAAAATGTGTTAAATAATGATCGGCGAATATGATCTTGTTGAACGTTGAATGGCGCGATAATGAATGATTTTTATTAGTTGTGTAAATCGAAAGTGAAGTGTACGAAAACGATTTGCCGATGCTACATCTAAGTTGTGTCATACTGTATGGAGGTATTTTTCTTACCTATTAATACTTAGGCTACTTTTTAAATTATTTTTAGTCAAATTGTGATGTGGTTTTAAATCTGTTGCTATCATATATTTTAGTTTTAAGAATAAAGATACTTAACAAAAAATATTGTTTTATTTTTCACTCCTGGTCACCAGATTTAAGGCTTTAACATAGGCTAAATGTGAGTTTTATGCGATTTAAGAATAACGCCTGTGTCCCCAGCTATGTATTGTACGCAAATTCAAATAGAAAATCATAAAGTTCATTTTTTGACTGAGTGCACTGAGATTTAAATTTTTACATTAATGCCTATTTTACAAAAAAAAATAATCATAAAGTACTGAAATTCATACTATACTATATATATAACTGTTGCATGATTTCTTTGAAATTTTATATCTAAGGTAAAATATTATAAAATTGCCGAGTGCAAGGAGATATAAAATGTATTAAAATCACTTTATTTCAATAAATAACGGCTTTTCCTTCGAATAAATTAATAATACATTTCATACAGTTTGCAAAACGTTGCTCAGTTATATTATGAAGGCGTTTTGAAGTGCTCATTACGCATGTGCAATATGTCAAATTGAGATAAGTCACTGATGTCATGTCATAATAACATATTATATACAGGGTAATGTTGCCCAGAGACTATGTTTCGTATGTTTATTAGGGTTTTATCCTTACAAATTCTATGATCCACAATTACCTACTCTGTGATTTTTCTGTAGACGTGCGATGTAGGCTGCATTGATATTCACGTCATAGCGCCATCTATGTTTTATAATTTGAGCATATGTCTGAGGTCAAACGGCGAATGTCATCGGCAAATCGTAGTCTTAAGGTGAACGCATACTTATCCCAGCCGAACGCGTCGAAAGAATCGAAGTCAAGGAGGCCTTGTTTGTTGGAACGCGCCAATCTACGACAGTTACTCGTTCGATTCGAAAAAAAAATCGCTAATGGGAAGGTACATTATCACCGAAGGTTATAGGCTACTTTTTATCCCGGGAACGTGAGTGAAACCGCGTCTTTATGGGCATATTAAAATTATGAATAATCAAAATGGCGGATTTTTGGCGCCAAAATTTATAAATATCCTAGGACATTTTTCACACACGGTTCTGATCCCAAACTAAGCAGAGCTTGTACTATGAAAACCAGATAACTGATATACTACATAGGCTATACTACTTTTTTTTGAAAATACATACTTATACCTATAGATAGGTAGGTTTTCATTTTTTTTTATAATTTAAAGCATAGATTTGAATGATCACCATTTTACTCTTAAATATTCATCATCAATATTATATAACAGATCATCAGCTGCAGCGTGTCTCATCACCGGTTCATCATTCCAGGGCTTCGTACCCACTTCACTTTTAAGATCCAATTCAATATCTGAGTTATTGACGCTATGAAAATCTTCAATTTTTCTGTCTTTAGAAATGTAATTGAATACATCGTCGGTTTTTCTGTCTTCAGAACTATTTGAGATACGCTTGTTTAAGCTTATCGAATTGATTTTAAATGGGATTATTGACACTGAAACAACGATTTTAAGTCGGTTAAAAAGAAGTCCGTTCCTCGTAGCCATTTCCCTCCCTTTCGCCGTAGAATCCCGGGGTAGGAATCTATTTGATAGGAAAGCTATAAAATGTAATGTAACCAAGTATCTACTTACAAAATAAAGAACAAATGAAATAATAATACAAGCGAAACATCTTCGTCTGTTTGTGTATAAAATTATATTGAAAATGAAATCTAATTAACTTTATCTGTTGTATAATTAACCATGAAATAAGTGGTTGTTAGCGAGCATGGATGCCACAGGGCACAGATTATTAAATAGTACTAAATTACAGATAGGAATCGAACACGAAGGAATAAATCCAAGGAACGCTTGACATACGTCAAATTAATTATTTTTGGCATTACAATTAAAACTCTTTATCATTGAAATAGAGACTATAATACTATAATCACTTGAGATATTGTAGCGTTCCACCGACTTGTATGGCCGATTCCATAGCGTGATGGATGCGTCGATACCTTTTTTTTTTCGACTTGGCCTATGATCATAAGCCCACTAACAATAAGCCTAGAAGGAAACTGGCTTCAAGTGCAGATGTCGATCGGAACATACCGGTAGGTGTTTGGCGTTTTAATTTTTTACAAAATAGTAAACTAAGTAAAAAAAAGAAAATATATGACAAGGAAAAGTTTTTTTTCGAATATGCCATATTTTTAAATAAAAAATGTTTTTTTCTTCTTAATTGTTCCATGCAAATAATTTGAATATATAAACATATCTACATACGGTGATCTAATAGAAAAGGGAATAGAATAGTTTCTTAAAAAAAAGGTATTGGTTTTTTTAATTAAATTTTTGACACGTGACCTATCAGGGAAGCTACCCTTTTTCTTACCCGGTCATAGTAAGGTTACAGTTAGGTTACGGTTATTTCATTAACCGCCGAAAGAAAGCAGACTGGGTTGCAGAGAGAAATCGGTCATCGTCAAAGTGACTCTACGGTCAAAGCATGGTAATAGTTAAGTTAACTTTGACTATAACTTGAACTAAAATGTACCAGCAATCGACCCGTATTATCGAATGAAAACAATCAGTGTTGGCCGCAGCGAACATCCCTAATTAATACTGCCACTGAATATGAAAGCACACCCCACAAACTATTAACACTAAATTAAGAAAATCTCCGCACCTTTTGTGGGTGCGGATCCCTAAAATAGTTAATCTAATGTACCTTGCTATAGTTACAAAACCTACAAACCAAATATAACAGTGCAGTCTTGTAACGATACGTTATTCAATTTTCAACTCTACGGCTTTAATATAGTGCCTAAGTGGTCATTATAATGATTGCAAAGAAAACAGAAACCTATTTCTATTCCCCTTTTCTTGAAATAGTGAACTGTGATTGGCTAATTTGCTACATGCGCGCGCAAAAGGAAATTTAGTTTGACGTAGTTTCCGTTCTGTTCGTAATACATTGCCTGTTTTTTGTATCGCTAAATTTAAAGCTCTGGCCTAAGACGGCAATGTATAATATTTATGACATAGAATTGTAATGTGACGTAGTACGTAACTTCTTTCATTTGAGAAGATTCTTTTCAGAAACCAGTCCAGTTTCGCAATTCACTGTAAAGTGGCCTGGGTCCAGTTACCAACTTCCACAAAAAAAACAAGATGTAACCACAAAGAATAACTTTGAAAAGTGAACATGTGCCTTAGTAATGTGTCTTATAAAAAAGTGCCATAAAATTAATTAAAAGTTCAAATGTCGAATGAGAGTGAGCGCGAAAATACTACAGAGTTTTTAATTTTTATAACTAGTGATGTCATAGTTAAATAAAAAATCGGTTTTTAAAATGGCGAATGTCGGTAAAGTTTTGGCGACGATAAAAGCGGTTATTACGCGTTTAGTTTTTGCATGTCATGGTATTATTGCTATTTGGCAAGTGACGCTTTTTAAGGTCGATATTGAGTATTGGTATTTGGCTTCACCGATTTTGTTGTTAATTTTCGAAGGAGTTTTTACTTTGACTATCAAAGAAAACCAAGAATGGAAATGGTAAGATTTTTTAAATTACATTTATTTCTTTTCATTATTATTTTCCTATTTAACCCCTTAAGGGGCATCCTCGAAGGTAGCCCGCGAGATTCATTAAGTTTAATTATTACGCTTTGGGAAAAAGTTACTATCAGTGCGTTTTCAGGAAACAGTCGTATTTCCCTCAAATATAATTTGGAGAAATATGTTGATGATTTCTTTTGTTATTAATCAGTAACTACTACCATTCCTGTCGCGAATCACATTTTTACAAACATTATACGACCTATTAGGTATCATAATCTACCATATCTATGTGCCAAGTTTCATCTAAATCCGTACAGTAGTTTTTACATGAAAGAGTAACAAACATCATCAAAACTTCTAAATGTATAAAAAGAAAACGTGACTGATCTATCAACGAACAGCTCCAACTACTGGACGAATCGTGCTGAAGTTAGGCATACAGATAATTAATATATAGGCATCCGCTAATAAAAGGATTCTTGAAAATTCAACCCCTAAGGGAGTAAAATAGGAGATCACGGGTGAAACCGCGGGGCGGAAAACTAGTATATAATAATAAGTAAAATATAAAGAGACCCTCAACACACAAGAAAAGAGGTGATGATCTGTCGGTGTGTGACCCTTCCATCACGAATCTGAATTCCAAGTCTGTCGCAATTTTGTCTCTAATTTTCGCTAGGTGCTCTATAGATCTATAGTTCTTGAGATATGAGGTGGCCCTGCCAGGAAGCATATTTCCTAAAAACCCTTATAACTTTTGAAGCAGGACGCCTCAATATCTGATATTCGAGGAAAAAATAGCGACAGACTTGGAATTCAGATCCGTGATGGTGGCCCAGCCAGGAAGTGCCACACTGATGATCTTCAAAAACATAGCTAACAACACTACCGATTAAGACACTACAAACGAAAAAAAAAACAATTAAAACCGGTTCATTCACACAGATACATACAAACTTATAACACCTCTATTTTTCAATTAAAAAACGTCGCTCGTGACGTTCTCACGTCAAGGTCGCTCGAAACAACAGTTCAAAAGACGACCTTACTAAAAGGGTGTAAGAGTACCTTATTAGCTGACATTTAACTGTTTTGTAAAAGCTCGCTCAAGCATTAATTTACAATTACTAAAGGGTGGATTGCTTCAATGTTAGTTCTCTTCGTATCTCTCACTCCGAGTCCGAGATACAAGCAGATCTTCATGGTTAGTTTGGGCCTTGCCAGTAACTTTCTGTAAATTGTAAATCTTTTTTTGGGCAATAAAATATCTATTTAAGGGTATACCTTCGGTTGGAGCGCGAAATTCAAATTTTATCAAGTTTTTTGCTAATTGCAACTCAGTTATAGGTCGTAAGTTATCAACATGTTATTTGCGAGAAGAATGGTAGTATATTTACTGATTAATAACAAAATAAATCATCAACTTATTCCTCCTAGGTATATTACTGACATATACGACTATTTCATGAAAATGCTCCAACCGAACGTTCCCCCTTAAGGCGATGATAGTTAGATAGGCAGTGGTAGTGACGTCGGATGCCGCGACGAAGGTCATGAGTTCGAATCCTACAATGAGCTTGAGCTTGAGGGTGAAGGAAAACATCGTGAGGAAACCATAGCACGGTGATAGTGTACTTTGTAGTACCCGCCAGGCTGGCTACCACACACAACTTGAAAATCTGTCGCCAAATAATAGAATTCGCCTGGAATTTGCTAATGTCCATAGGCAAAGGTCGCATACTTTTCAGCCTTAAGATAAAAAAAAATCGAAGGACATAATAGTCTATTTATCCTTGAAGCCTTAACAGGTTGTCTCTGATGGCTGTAGTAACCTGTGGTAGTAACCGTCTCGCTAAAGGGAACATTAGCATTATGAAATTGCAGAATAGCTAATGGAAGTTCCGGCACTCCGCCCTACGTGTCAATAACTACTAATTTCTTATTAGATTACTTTTTGCAATCATTATGGTGATACAGAAAAAAAAACAAATACATTTCAGTACCTACGTAAGTGTGACAGGCCATCCAGCAATAATAATGCTGAAGAGTATTTATTTGAACGCGCTAATCTCCGTTGTTGGTCCGATTCGAAAAATTCTTTCACTATTAGGAAGCTACATTATCCCCGAAGGTTATAGGCTACTTTTTATCCCGGGAACGCGAGTGAAGCCGCGGGGAACAGCTAATTTGTAATAAAGGAATCAAAGTACAGTCCACAATATTTTGAATGCAAAATGAATACATAGATAAATGTATAGTCATACTCCTGAATCGCTAATTACAAAATTACGACTCATAGGCGCTTTATATTGGCGTAATAAATTAAAACGCACGAAATATTCGTTAAAAATTCGAACGCTGGAGAAATAATAACTAACACTGACATATACGACTATTTCATGAAAATGTTACTAATATACCTTGTAGGAATATGTTGATGATTTCTTTTGTTATTAATCAGTAAATATACTACCATTCTTCTCGCAAATAACATGTTGATAACTTACGACCTATAACTGAGCTGCAATTTGCAAAAAACGTGATAAAATTTGAAGTTCGCGCTCCAACCGACGCCTCCACCTTAAAAGGCCGACGTAAAATTACGATGGCACACGATTGGCGACTCAATAGGGTAGTTGACACTGTCAAAAATAAATGTCCAAACACTAACTAATGCATAAAACATTTAAAAACACGTGGAAATATGTTGTACATTTAATGCTTTTTATGATTTTTAATTACCAGTGGAACCACTAAGAGTAGATGATTTGATGCTGTGAAACTATGACGTCATAATGTAATATTTCATACAAAATTCCTTATAAACTATCGTTTTGACATTTATTAAAAAGTAGCTGATTTGATGTGTCAGTCAAGTACCCTATTAAACCAATCAATGTAATGTTTGTCTACAACTGTTAACGCTACGACTAAACTGAAGTATATCATGAGAAAATTGTCGATCGTGCCGCGTGAAATAGTGTCTACATGGTGTCAGCTTAGGCAGCTTATTGTAGCTTAGTGTCAGGGTAAATGACATATCGACATTTTTTTGTATCTAAACAAAACTCATGTATTCAGTTTAGGCCCTGATAAGGCACTAATGAACGTCGATAGTTACAATCATTACAAAAGACTCTACCACCGGTTCCACATACACTTAAACTGAGAACACTCCGGCAACAAACTCAGCAAGGCTTCATGTGCGAGATATCATGTCGCATAGCCCTACTGGGGTGCTATTCTGTCAGGCACAATCACAAGCTCGACGACGAATTCGACGCTGTCACTCTACTCTGTCTCTATCATTTACTACGCTATCACGTGAGATGTCAGATAAACGCGGCATCGTTGCGTGTTCTCGTCGACGAATGAAACGTTAGAGAATGGTATAGCTATATACATTCATAATAAAATCCCATATGAAGTAACTAAGATGCATGTTAAACATAAGTTGATCGACAAGGCCTACTATAAGGTGGCTCATTACATAGAAGACAAGAATACATGGTTGTAGTAGCTTCTCTCTGCACTTGCAGCCCCCTGGCCAAGTGATAATTGTATTATGTTTATGTATATTTAAGACAAAAACTGTAATTACCTACATAAATTAAAAAAAAAAGATCCACCAAAAAAAAAACGCCTTGCTGAGTTTCTTGCCGGAGTCTTCTCAGTTCAAGTGTATTCCGAACCGGTAGTAGAGTCTATTGTAAAACTGTAACTGTTGACGTTCATAAGTGCCTTATTAGGGCCTAAACTGAATAAATGAGTTTTTGATTTTGATTTGATTTGATTTGATTTTGATTCGCACTAGAGAAAGATATAAGCAAAATAGGAAGATGAAGAAGAAGCCTTTGGAATTTGACGGGCCAGTTGGCGCAGTTGGTTAAGACACCACCTATCGCGTCGCAGGTCGTGGGTTCGATTCCCATACAGGACAAACATTTGTGTGCATGAACTTGTCTGTTTGTCCTGACTCAAACAGTATGATTTACAAAAAAAAAGTAGTATATGTAGTATATCAGTTATCTGGTTGTCCATAGTACAAGCTCTGCTTAGTTTGGGATCAGATAACCGTGTGTGAACAATGTCCCAGAATATTTATTTAAATGAAGATGTCTCTTGTCCACAGGTTCTGCCCATCAGTGTTTATATACCTGGGTCTGGTGGTACCAGCAATATGGCTCCTGGAACTGCACAAAGTGGACCTTCGAGTTCAGAAGAAGGCCAGCAACATGACTTATGTGGAGGTACTAAATCCTATAATCTACTTGTAAAAATACAAAAGTAAGCACACAAAGCCTAGAAGGGAACTGGCTCTCAAATGTAGCTATCGGAACACACCGGAAGGTGCTTGGCGACAGAACTTGACGGTGGTAGCCTTTTCATTCAAACTAGTTATAGAATCATAAGCCACATGTAACAATATCATCATTTTTTTATCAATTAATAAATCTATCGGGATGGTCTCAGGGAGAATAAATCACCGATCTTAATTAAATAACATGCTTTAATCATGCACACTCCACAGTAATTAGTACAGACAGGCACTTATGTGTTAAATCGTGTAAGAGAACATCAAATATCTTAAGTTTTAGTTTATGTTGGTAAGCGTCACTTTTTAAACCATGAAAATTATATCAACTTTACTGTCTTTGGTGTTGACAGCGTAGGGAAAATATTTTCGGACAGTGCTGCCAACTGTCGATGTGGCTAACGCCACAAATCTTTCATCTCCCTGCCCTGTTTCCAATCATTTGTGGTCGGCGCAATATGTACTCTACCATTCAGCCCTTCTATCCGTCATATCGGCATTCACTCCTTTCTTACCCATATCATCTGTCACACAATCCATCCATCTCTTGTTTGGTCTTACCCTTCCCGTATATCATCAACTAATTAAATCTTTCAAGTACCCCTAGCCTTTACTCATCAACGCCTCCTTCCAGACGGAGATCCCAATACCCGGAGCAACCAAAATCCCCACAGACATGTGGGTGACACTCATAGAGCAGTTCCTAATGTTGACCCTGATCGTGGGGCGATGGCTGCTGCCTAAAGGCGACTTAACTAGAGATCAGTTGAGTCAGCTACTCTTGGTATACATCGGTAAGTAAACATGAAAATATTTATATTTTTTCCCCCGACGAAAAAGTCGAAAAAGAGGGGTTTGTGGTGTGTATCTCAGGGTTACCAAATAAGGGCTAATATCCCTAAAAGGGCAGAAATATGTATAGTGTTTTTATAATTTTATATTATTTGTTGTTCTGACTTCCTTTTCTCGTATCCTCATATTCATAACTCTTTATCAGGCACAGCAGCAGATATAATAGAATTCTTCGACTCCTTTAAAGACGAGAAAGTTGCCTCTGAAAAGGTCCTAGTGCTTCTAACCCTAGCGATTTGGTCGTGGTCCTTAATGCAGTTCACAGTGGTGCTCACGGCCACCAAGTCGAGGAAATCTCGAGGGACAGCAAATAGGTCTGACATGTACGTATTTTGTTTGCACTGCACGCTATTTTGACCATGGGATTTAAGAGAGGTTGGAGTTGCCATGTTTGTCCTTTTTACAAGCTTTTATTTACTTTCGCCTGTCCCGTTGTCTGTAATGGAATTTTGCAAGTTAAATTTGACCCACTTTCCGATTCAGCTGAAATTTTGCACGAATATGCAAATCGCGTGACAATGCAATATTATGATGACGTAGAACTGATCTGATGATGGAGCTGGATGGGCCATAGGGACTCCGAAATAAAACGACACAACCCCATCCAGTTTGGGCTTTTGGAACCGTCTTAACGAGTAGTTGAAGACTGTGCAAAAAAAGTACAGTCGCAATAAAAGCTTGTACCAAAAATGAAATTTTGAGACAGAAACTTTTTTATGCGTCTGCCCAATGGCGGAGAGTAATGTTCAGTACAGGGTTCATGAATGTATGTGTTTCTTAAGCCACCGTAACTTTTAAATGCTCGAACAGATTCAACAGATCAAGTTATAATCCTTACATCATCCCGAGTGACACCGGCTATAATTAATTTACATTTTGCAAAAGGCAGTAGGGTTTTTTTGTAATAATAGCGACATTTTTCACATTCTGTGTGACTTTTTTCGTGTGAAAATTAGGGCCTTATTCTCAAGTTTTCGACATTTTCAAAAATTGCCAAAAAAATGGCAGTTATCTTATAAATTCTATTCATTTTGACAGATGTCCGCCATGTTTTTTGCCAAATGTCTTGCGACATCATTTTTGAAATTAAATATTATGCCATACATATATTATTTTCTTAATGTTGATGGCTATGGATTGTCGGTTTAGTTAGCTAATAAATTTTGTATGAGGATTAAATTAAATTATTATTTTTTTAGAGTTGGTCCCATGGTATATAACTCTTGCAAATATGTTTCTCATCAGACCCGTCTTGTATAGATTATATCAAAGTATTATCTCGTGGCTTTTCCAACCTCTTTCTGTTCTGTGGATACACTTAAATCGCACTCCATAGTCTGAAGGGTGGATGTGGAGTTATCTAGTGCAAAAAAAATGGGAGAATAGTAAGGAAGATTCAAATTTAAAATTATTAGTTTAAATTTAATTTTTTTTTTAAATTATGTTCGAAATTTGTAAGTAATAAAACTAAAAATACATAGTTCTTTTATACGGTAGTAATTATTCTTAAACTATGGTAGCGTTGAAATCAGTTCCAATTTTAAACTGGTTCAATTTAATTGTTCTATGTAGTTCGACAATTTTTTTTGATGATTTGTTAGTTGATTGATTTACTCGACTCAATATTATACCTAATGGCTGAATATAATAATAAAAAGTACACGTTTTATCTTTGGAAAAAAAAAACAATAGATCTATATTTTATTGTATATAATATTAAATATCCCACATCCACAATTCTTACTATAAACATTGTTGTTAAAAAAAGTTACATCAATTTCATGACGATAAAAAATTAATGTAAGTAAAATTTCATGAAGATTTTTCACATTTTATGCTTAACACAGCTTTTTTGTGTATTTTTGTGTTACATGATGGCATATGACAATTGGGAACCATATCAAAATAATATTTAATTATATTATCACTGTAAAAATGTTTTACGTTATAATACCTAATAACGGATAACAGAATAACCCTATTCACTGCAAGGTCAATAATATTAAATGTCATTTTTTGATTTAGGGTTGTACAACATTTTTTTCATAAAAATCATCGATGGTATCGATTCTGTTTTTTGCAAACTAAACTAATTTTAAACACGTTTGATCTCTCTTACAAACATTATTGAAAAAGAACAAGAGATATGTATTTAAAACTGTCAAATTGGTCTATTGTCATTTGCGAGGAAGTCGTGACCAATTCTAAATTCACGCTGAAACAAGCAATCGGATTAATTTGACGAGACAACATTTATTTTATCTTGTTTATTTAATCATAATTAAATACGTTTAATTTGTAAACAACAAAATTATATAAATAACTTTAAACGTCAAAAGCTTTAATACTTGTCATATGTCATCAGTTTAATGATTTATTGATGTTTATGATTAAAATGACAATGTTTTCAGAAACAGCAGAGCTTGCTGTTGTTCAATCGAAGTGTGCGCCATAATAATGAACATAGCGTTGCAGGACGCGCCATTTTTAGCTTTTAGACTTCTGATAATCTGTCATTATAAAATTATTAATTATATGAATATATTTTTCACGTGCAAGAATACACTGGTAAGTGTTGAATATTTTATTAAAAAAAATTGTTGTTTTGCGTGGACATAGTATGTTATAGGATATATGAAAAATATTTAATCAGACAATAAAAAAAAACATAAAAAGTACAGACTTCGAGTTCGTAGAATGTAGATTTTCTTTAACCTCATAATGGCCAGCGCAGACCGGCGCGGTTTATTTAATAGTATTCAATCGAAATTAAGTATATATTTCAATGCTCGGTGATTGGCCATGGAGCACTGCAGCGCAGTTTTCTCTAGGGCATCGCTAGATTAGTAACAGAGACGCATTTTGATTTTTTTACGGATATTTATTGTATTTTATGACAGAAAATATTCGTTAAAAAATTATATACTCTTTCGATATCCTACTCTTTATCATACCATTTTCACAGAAGTTTTATTTTTCAGGTAATACTTTTACAAATATACAGACTATATGTGCTACATTTAGAGACGGTAGATGAAGGTAATGGCGGTGGTTCCGTATATAGAAAGAGACCGAAACATAAAAGCAGTGAGAGGAAGGAAAAGGACAAGAAACGTTCGTAAGTAAATTCTCATTTTCAATAATTACTAAGGACAGGGGCGGATTCACACATTTTACCGCCCTTTATCCTGGGATATTGTTCACACACGGTTATCTGATCCCAAACTAAGCAGAGCTCGTAAATCTGGACTACCAGATAACTAATATACTACATATTTACTTTTTTATAAATACTTACTTATATATATAGATATTTACGCCCAGACTCAGGACAAACAGACATGTTCATGTACACAAAAGAATGAAAATTGTCCTGGATGGAAATCGGTGGTGGCTTAATCAACTGTGCCAACTGGCCTGTCAAGATATTTTAAGTGTCAAATATAAATTCAATTACAGCAAACACAAATCGAAGAAGCATAAGAAAAAGCATGAAATCGGTGAGACATCCATATCTGTGATAAGCGACAGACGCCATGATAGAGTCGATGGTGGTCGTATCAGGTACGTGTCAAAAGGGTTTAAGAGGAGGCTCTCCGCGAATGTCTCCGTCCCTTACTAAACTGACGGAGGCAAGCGAGACAGGAGAGACGCAATTTTAGTAAAAAAGATGGTTTTATGTTATTTTGAAAAAAAAAATACCTTTTTTTTAAAAAGTAAGAAAGCTATTCCCTTTCTAATGGATCTCAGAATGTATGTTAATATTTTTCAAGTTATTTGGATGGCCCAAATAAGAGAAAAATGCATTCTTAGTTTTAAAAAGGGGCATATTCACGATTTTTTCCTGACGTTACTAATGAAAAATCCCAATTTTTTAAACTAAGTATTCCCCGTCACATATTCTCTGGTTTAACATATATTTTTTCCAAAACTCATTTTAAAGCAGAGGTTCTCAAGAGTCGTCTAACGTTCTTTCGTTTCGTAACTTTCGGTGAAGGAAAACATCGTGAGGAAAACTATAGCACCAAGCATCTTCCGGTGTGTTCCAACAGCTGCACTTGAGACCCAATTCCCTTCTAGGCTCTGTGTGCCATCATCAGCCACATCATCACTGACCACGGTGAGATTGTGGTCAAACACAGGCCTCACCCTAAACTCCTCTTTGCTAATTTGCTAACTAATTGTACCTACGTGCAACTCAATAATTCTAAAGCTAACTTTCGTCCCACATTGTAATACAGTCTGTGTCATCTAACTATGTACGTATACTGCAACAAAGGGGTTAGGGATAGGGTCGATCGTCACCTTGACACGAGCCAACGGGTTCCGAATCACCTGATCTAGTGATGTCGCGATAATAATGTCGATAGTAAACTGAAAATTAATTAAAAAACTCGCGGACGCTCTAATTGTGGAATGAACTTCCCGCCGTGGTTTTCCCAATGCAATGAATGTTTGAATATGGAGTTAATAAAATGTAAAAAAGTTATCAGAAAACCACTGTATTATAAAAAAATATTGAAACTGATTGGGGATCCAGAGATATATAAAAGATACGAGTACCTGATCTGTCAAACGATCAGACTAGGCAACACCTGTATCGTGGAGACGTAAGATGAAGTCTTAAGGGTTACTTATATTTCGCTTGTAGTACCAAGTTGTACTTTAAGGGTTGGAAGCACTTTTAATATACGACTAACACTGAAATCTAATTTTTCATACATTTTGATTGATGATATTTCGTATGAAAATGGGATGTAGTATTTGAATAACTTTTTTTTTTTTTTTTATTATTATTTACTCATTTGTAACTGTCGACGTTCTTATGTGCCTTATCAAGGTTAACTGAGTAAATGAGTTTGGGTAATAAATAAAACAGAACTTATCATACATTTGGTATTGGTATTTCATCGATAACAAAACTATCGACACTTGTCCCCACTCTAGCTAGGGTGCGGCCTCGCTAAATGACTGCGCGGGGCGCACAATCGACGGACGGATGACCTGTGTCTATCTTTTATTTATATACCTATTTATATAGCTCGTGTGTATACAATGTAACTTAGTGGAATTTATTAAAATAGAAATGACGTACGTGTTTAAGGTTTCTGAACTGTCATACAATCAGTCATATAGATTGTATGTAGTAGGTAATATAATTCCAGTATATGCCCATATTATGGTCTATTGCCACTGATATATAACTACTTTAGCCCTGCGATTTCGTCTGTGTTTTACGGATGAAACAATACCTATTCCGTGTTACAGAGCTGAGTAGTAAAAAACATACACACGCACAAATCAAATGAAAGTCTATTTATCAATATTTAAATGCGTACCCGGGATAGAATACTAACCTTTAACCTTCGGGGATAATGTAGCTTCCTATTAGTGAAAGAATTATTCGAATCGGATCAGTAACACCAGATATTAGCGTGTTCAAACATTCAAACTCTTCAGTTTTATAATTAAAATATAGAATTTCTGGATTTACCAGTGGTATAGGCTACTTTTTATCTCGGCAACGCGAGTGAAACCGCGGGTAACAGCTAGTTCAATATACTTTTTTTATATTTAATAGGCTCGCTTTTGGTTTCACCATAATCTCATAAAATAACCGACCGATAACGAATAAGCGATACGCTTCGAAATTGACGTAATAAAAAACACATTAAATATTCGTTAAAAATACAACTGTAAACCATCCTTAGGCGTGTCCCATCCCCAGAGCTATGCCCTTAGCTGCCCAAGGTAACCCATGAGATGAGACTTTTGACCCCATTTTAAATAAGGCCGTAAGAGTCATAGCGCTAACCTTCGTACAAACTATCCTAACATTGCATTGCGTTTGAATAATCTGTGTAAGTATATTATATGCCCGGGTCTACGGCCCTGAACGTAGACCCGAGTATTAGACGCCCTGATTGATCACTGAGTGACACATCAAAGCATAGACTAAACCGCTGCTGCTTTAGACGTTACATTTGGAGGGAGTGTTCCTTATCAAGTGGTGGCATCTACTAAGAAATATTTTTTAGAAAATACACTCCTGAGTAAGTTAAATTATGAGTGAACCCGCGGGAGAAAGCTAGTCCTACTTATATTATAAATGCAAAAGTTTGTGAGTATGGATGTATGTTTGTCACTCTTTCACGTAAAAACTAATAAATAGATTTGGATGTAACTTGGCACATGGATAGATCATACCCTGGAATAACATATAGGCTACATACTTTTTAACCCGGGAAAACTGCGGGGCTAAAGCTAGAATATATTTAATATAATATCTGTTTCAGAGCTATAATTCTGACAAATTCTGATGAAATTAAAGAATTGGAACTGTCGAAGCTGTTCAAAGATCAAATTTCGACGGAGAACGAGAAAAAGAGAGGGTAAGTTAAATGACATGGTCTTCAAAGCTAATTATTACACAGTATAAGATCTACATTCCAATGACAGAATAAATTTGAACCATTAAATAAATATCCTCGGACATTGTTCACACACGGTTATCTGATCCCAAACTAAGCAGAGCTTGTACTATGGACAACCAGATAACTGATATACTACAAATACTTCCTTTTTTTTTGTAAATACATACTTATATAGATAATTACACTCAGACACAAGACAAACAGACATGTTCATGCACACAAATGCTTGTCCTGGATGGGAATCGAACCCATGACCAGCGGCGTGATAGGTGGTGTCTTAACCAACTGCGCCAACTGGCTTGTCAACCATTAGCAGCATATGAAGCCTTTTACAATCTCACCGTGGTCAGTGATGATGTGGCCCAAGATTGACTATCTATCTAACTATCACAAAGCCTAGAAGGGGACAGAATCTCAAGTGCAGCTAGCGAAGCACACTGATAAGTGTAATCTTTGGCAATAGATTTTCAACTTAAGGATTGGTATGATAGGTTATCTATGGCTTGCTCACGACGAAAGCTTAAGCTCTTTGTAGGAATCGAATCCACGACCTTAGTCTCGGCATTCGAGTCCGTCAATACCATTGAGCTATCATCGCCCTAAAAAATATACATGAAAGTCCATTAAGTGACCACGTTGTTAGTAATGTATGTATGAAGTTCTTTTAAAATTTACAGCGGTAAGAAAAAACAAAAATCTGAAAGCTCAGAAGAATCTTTAAATAACATTCATCATACTACAGACGACTCGGGTATTTGACATCACCGAATCAGAAGGGATAGCCCAAAACGCAGTCCCAAACATAGAGACAAGCACGAAGACAGACATAGAGACAAAAACAAATGTAATCGAAAACATAACAGTAGTGAGAGCGAATCAAATAGCTCGAGTTGAAAACGCAGTGGAATAACTTGGTTCCTTTGCTATATGAAAATTGTCTATGGTTCTAGTGATGGTGTTTTGGTATCGATTTCATCGATATTTGGGGAGAGAGAAACGTTGGTATTAAATTTTAAACTACTCGTATGAGAGTAGTTTTTGTTTGTTAAATAAATAAAATTACTTATAAAAATGTCGAGGACTATGTAAATATGACATGCAACTTTGCATTTAAATTATAAGTCACTTAAGAGCTACTTTAGTAATTTTCACTGTGGATGAAATTTTTGAGTCTCGTATAGTTACCATGATATTGGTAAAAAATTATTAAAATCATTTGTAAACATTAAAAATTAATTTGTAAATTTTAGAACATAACATTTGAAGCTTCTTTGCTTCGTACTTTTAAAAATAAACTATTTACGCATTTTGCGTCTCAAACCCAAGCCCAAAGTTGGTTTGCAACTGCGTCAGAGTTTACCTTTCTAATAAAAATAAATCTGATTAGACGAAATCCTAGTATTTTGTATTTTATTAATGCGGGTAAAAGCTCTCACATTTTGTTTGTAGATACGGTTCTTTTAGCACTTTTTTATTAAATCAATTCATGACTAATATCTATATTTATAAATTTTATGGATTTTTCATCGCATTATCCGAGTGCGATAGCAGCCCTAGCATTCCGAAAAAAAACAATAAATATTTTATTATTTATCAGGGCTAACCTTTTTGCGATATATATAAACTATAACTACAATGTATTTGTTAAAAATATATGTTAAGTCACGCACAATTTATAGTTGTATTTTATTTTAAGTAGACTTTTTAATAAAAATATTTAGTGGAAATAACATGTATTATTTATAGCCTGTAGAGAAAAATAACAACTTTTTTTTATAATTGTTATTAGAAACACAGATTAATGAATATAGTACTATCTATAGTATTTAGAAATTATCGATAAATAAGGTGTCTACTTTACGAAAAATAAACAACACTATAATAATTTTTATTAATAATTTAATAAAACTAGGTTAAAACATTTAACTTTTATCATAACAATAATATTCTATTTTTAAATTGTAACAAGTTTTAAATATTATTTAAGCGTATGAGTACAACAATACTTTAGAACTGTCAAAATTCCCGCTTAAATCCTCGGCACGTCAGCGCCATATTTCAAATAGAATGAGCGCCAAAATTGGGCTCTTTCTGGTGTCAACGGCGAAACAAACTGGGGTTCCAGTGTGATTTCTAAGTGATATGGATATGGTAGCCACTCTCCGTAACCGGTATCAGGTGTCGGAGTTCTGTAAAAAAGATGAGGGTAAGTAATTTGTAAGCGACTTTTACGACGCCATTTTGTGAATCACACTTATGATGTATAACAGCAATGGTTGTGCTTCTAAAAATACTAATTAATATTTTTAGAAGCACAACCATAGACTGATGCGCAAGTCAAAAAATTACGCCTCATAATCGATTGAAATTAAAACGCAAGAACATAAGACTATTCCTAACTCCTACAGCACGCACAAGCGTTCCCAAAATTTTATTCTCTACTATGGCTTATACTTCTGGTTCGAAAGTACGAGCAACTATAACGGTGGAAACAATTGAAAAAAAAAGTTTTTAACAAAACTTACCCATATTTAGCGAAATTAGTCCACGACAAAGTCATAAACGTGATGATCCTCGCGTCATCCTCATCCAAAGGCAACGGCATTCTGTCCAATTCGAATAAATAGAAAAGCTCGTCCCTATTTGCTGTGGCTGCCAAGCTACTATTAGTCAAAAGCTTCCCCAAGTTCCTATTACCTATATAATTAAATAAATATTCATAAACTGGCACTTGAGAGGTATTCGCGTACAACTCAGAAAACAGCGACATTGGACCAACATAAGAAAAATCTGTGTTCAAATTTATAATTCCCCCAATAAGGAATTCGTCTGTAGTTATGTTTGCGAAGTAAGTATCTTTTAAAACTGCTCTTAGTTCTTCTCTTTCATCTGCTGGAACAATTAAACTTTTCTGATCTAAAGCCGTATAATCCTCATTTTTAATTCTATCCATTTGACTTGTGATCGTATTATAATCTAGTGTACTTGTCAATCCTTCTACAGTATTCAAACCTATTATAAGTGGAACTGGATTAAAAGATTTATGGATTGGTCCTATAAGAATATTAAATGGAGTGTCAGTCAAAAATGGTTCTTCGTCGTCGAAAATTTCTTCTACAGTCGGTAGAAATACTGATTTAGCGTTCATTTGCTTTCCAATTGCTTCTTCTACTTGAATAATATTGGTATCTGAATAAAGTTTGAGCAACCGTATAGGATCCATCGTGTTAACTCCTAAAGACTTCGCAATTTGACTTGCAGTTTTCAAGCCATCAGCGTCAAATGATTGTGGTGAAAACAATGTTCCGCTCTCAGAAATAATTCTGTGAAACAATCCTTTGGTCGATTCTGATAATGTTAAGTATATAGCAGCAGTACCACCACTGCCTTGTCCGAAAACTGTTACGTTATTTGGATCACCATTAAATCCTTCAATGTTATCACGGATCCATCTCAATGCTGCTCTAATGTCTTTGAGGCCAGCGTTCCCAGGAGCGTCTTCAATGCCTAAATTCAGAAAACCATAGACATTCAATCGGTAATTGACGGTCACGACGACAACTCCATGGCTTATTAGGTATTGAGGTCCGTAGAAGCTTGGGGAGCTGGCACCGACGCCGAAGTCTCCACCGTGGAGAAATACCATGACAGGTAAGGTTGAATTTTCGATGAAACTTGGTGTGTAGACGTTGAGGACGAGGCAGTCTTCATTATCACTTGGAACTGCCAATGGGTCGTTTGTTGGGAATTGTGGACAGATCACCGCTTCGTTGTCTGCTTTGTATAGTCCTGAGTGAAAAGGTGGGTCTTTGGGTGCCTGGAAATAAATGTTTAACTATTACATAGTTGAAAAGTTTTAATCAAAGGAAGAAAATAATTTAAAAAACGTCACGTCTCTTTTTAATCGACATATACTTTTTTATTATTGAAAAATTATTTTAGCATGTATTTATAGCTTTTCAATTAGTGTAGTGATTTTTTATTAGCTGGGCTGGGTTGGGTAGGTACGGAATCATATACGAGAAAATAGTAAAGATCTTGTGTTTTTTGTTAGAAAGAAATATAGTGAGACTAAGTTTAGTTTGTAAACAACAGAATAGGCACCAATTTAAAAACAATATACTTAGTTAAAAAAATACTGACAACGATCGTAACTGACAAAGGTCAATTAATAAGTTTTTTTTTAAATAAAACATCTCACTCACCCTAAATGGAACTGGCACCGCGTATCTTATTCCTAAAAATTCATAATAATAACCAGTCGATGATAAAGCACCTTCTACGTCACCCTGTATTGTAGTTACAATTTTACTCGTCTCATCCCCAAAAATCGCGCCAAAAACGCAAAAAACAACAAGGCTGTAAAGCCACATACTTGTGCACATTGAAACTTAAAACTATGTTTGTATTTTTTATTTTGTCTCTTTTTATAGCAATGGTAGATTATCGAACATTTTATTGTCATCAAATTATTATTCAATTGTTACATCATAAATATGTGTACAGTAAAACAGTCTGTCAAATTGTTTGTCTGTAATTTAATGTTAATGATACATTTCCGTTTGTTTGTAATTTTTAACTTGAATAAATGACTGAATGAATGAGGGTGACATTATTTTTCCGCGAAAATGTTTAAAAGGCCTATTTTATTCAGTTACGTTCAGTTTATTATTTTTAATTTAAAAAAATATATATAAATTTGTCTAGTAAAATTCATAAAAGTCTAAAACCACAGACAAAGCCACTGGCAAACACTAGTAAATTGATAACAATTACGAATCATTCATCTTACGTGCTCAAACAATATAACTTTCTATCGCTTTTTGTCTTTGAAATCGGTGGTAGGTAGGTACGTGATAATTTCTCGATTCTGACCGATAAAAACAATAATATTGCAAAAAAAGGCTGGTTTACTCAATTATTTTTCATAATTTAATAGACCTATCAAATGAAATAATTAAATAATTTCATCAGCAGGTGTGCCTTGGAGAAACCGAGATAACAAACTAGAGCTCTGGTAAAACCATAGAATTAAAGTTTTTCTTTTTTTAGGTACCTATTATGTAGGTAGTTACGTGCAAATGTCCTTATATGTAAATCCATATTCCTAAAATAATAATTATCTTACTAATTCTACTTCCTGCTAAGATTATAAATGTGAAAGTTCGTAGGTGTGTATGTTTGTTACCACATAGCTCCGTAACTCTGAATTAAACTTGGAAATTAGATAAAATCATACCTTGGAATAACATACTCGTAGGTTACTTTGTAAATTCCTTTAACGTTTTAGACTGGCTGGGCTCATAAACAACTCATACAAAACCATTTTGAACATAATTCATGATGATTTCATGTAAGTAAGTAGGTATACGGTGATTTTTTCAAGTGGGCATGGTAGACCAAATCCTAAAGTATAGGGAATAGCGAAAAATGCTGAAAGGAATCTGAGGGTCTACTTCTAATAAATAATAATCTCATTGAAGTATTTTATATGTAGGTATATTTTAAAGTATTTAATTTATTAAAAAAAATATTTTATAAATAATTAATATCACAGATCATATAGAATATGTTGTATACACAAATTAATATGTTTTAGTGTAATTAAGTTTTTAATACTTAATATTATTAAAATGTAACACGAAATAAGGAATACTAATAAATAAAGTTTTTTTTTTAAAGGACTAAAGTTGGTAGCCTCAGATGGCTGCAACCTTACCGGACAAATCGGCGAGCGCAGAGGGCTCTCAGCCAGGTAATATTTAGGTAACAACGCCTGAGGGCACCCCCGAATGGGGTACGAACCTCGGCTCAGGGCGTTACCGGGGGAGGGGGAGGATTTTGTACGAGTTACGACTAATTGGGGGCGGTCGTATTACTGCAGGCAGGTCGGGCCGCTTGAACGGGACGAGACTGAGTGGGACGTCGCGGCGGTCCGTGTTCGGTTGTGTGTAGTGTGTTGTGTACTTTTAAAATAAATAAAGTGTAAAGTATAAACCAGGCTGTGTTTTTATCCTGTATATTATCAGTTTCGTTATTGTACCTAACTTTTATGTCGGTAGTTTACAGGAGGGTAGGTTTAATAAAAACCACAAAACGTAGTATGTACCTAGTAGGTTAGTAAGGCAGTCTTTTTCAAATAGTTGCGTTTCTGAAGATAGCATCATCACTGTTCTGTTACACATAATATTTAGTTTCATATCAAAATAATGGTTATGAATATGTAAAAAGTATGAAATTTTATTATTAGATGCACAAAATTATACACATAATTATATTTTACATTATTATTATTACCCTTGAACTGGAAAATTATATAATCGAGTAAAGTGAAAGTTTGTTTACATCAAACTTCTAAACGCACCACCAAAGTCCAAAGCAATTTGATTTTTGTTTGACGTTTACAAGTTTTGGTTGGTTAGCAATTTTGATACAAATAGAAATAACCCAAATTATTTTCGTTACAATCGTTGAAACACCCTATCAAACATCGAAACCGTGAACTAAAGTATTTACAATAAGAAAACATGCAAATCTGTTGAGAACAGTTTAAAAGTTGCAATACATTCCATTGTCAAAGAAGTGCCTACGTGTAGAAGAATCTATGTTACACAAAAGTATGAAACAGTGATTGTTTTTTTCTCAAAATTGATACAGTTATGAATAAAAAACCGGGTAGAAGCGGTCCCCGCGTCCGTATAACACGTCCGAATTACCGAACACATAAAATTGAGGAACTGTCCCTGCAGCACACAAAAAGTGCAGATGATCACAAATACGTTTACACCTGCCAGTATTGTCGTCTAAAGTTCACGCAGAATAGTCATTTCTTCCGTCACATGACGTCCAATCATGAATTACAGCAGCAAGAGGCTACATTTCAGTGTAATGAATGCCAAATAGTGTTTTCAAAGAAAGCTAACTTGGATCTCCATTGTCAAACTCATCATCAGCTAAAAAGCAAGTCTAAATGCGAATCCTGCGCTATTACATTTAAATCCAGGTACTGTTTACGAAGGCATTTGAAACTGAAGCAGATTTTACAAGAAAACACATGTATAAAGTGTCAAAAGAAATTTACAAGCAAAGATGGTCTAGCAAAGCATATAAAGAATAAACATACGTTTAAAAATGTTACGTTTCAGTGTGATATGTGTTCTTTGAAGTTTAAAGCACCAGAGTCATTGAAGAGTCATCTAACACGTATCCATAAGAGATTATGATTGTATTCGTAAAGTTTAGTTATAAAATTGTGCTACGTACTGTTAACTTAAATATTGTTGTGTGTAATAAGTCCACATTAAACAGATTTCTGTTAATATTATACGTAACTTCGGACACATAACACTTTTCTAGAATATATTACTAAATAAATGCCAGGCATACAATATATAGAATATATTAATAATTTTTTTTAGGATCAGGGGCTTTAGAAGTATCTTGATGATTTCCTCGAATGATGAAGACCATTTTGGTTTTTGTGAGTGGTGAGCCCTCATTAGATGATTTTCAATAATGGTGGTAGTTATGATTACCATTAAAGATATGCGTTAGAGCCCTTGATCCGTAAAAACAACCTCGGACTGATGTTATGTCTTCATAGCAAGGCTTTATCAAGTTTAAAATTGGTTTTAGAGGCTCAAAATCACTGTTGTAGTATCAATGTATGTATTTGGTGCCTTCTAGGCTTGATGAACATAATAAAATTAACTAATAGTATGTTATTTTGTCATCTTTTTTTGGCAACAAAAATTTCAAGAACTTAAATTGGCAGTTGATTAAAAATGTCTTTACTAAATTATTTATACCGCAGTTATAAATCAAGGGTTAACAAAAAAACATCCCGCACTAAGAAAAGTTTATGTAAATAATTTATATATCTCTAACATTCTTTAATATTAACTTTAATTCCCTTTTTTAACATAGATAGTTTAAAAAGCACAGTAATTTAATTTTGTAATGTGTATTTCTTTTTTGTATTTAATATACTTTTTGTAAAACATTTTTCATTGAACAAATATACTTTTAATTAGATTTTTTATTGTTTTTGTAAATAATACTAGAGTCATAAATACCTAAATATATTTAACCTCTTGTTCGAGGAATGTTATTTTTATTTAGGTAGCTAAAATCCCATGAAATTTATAAATAGTTAAATGGCCTTCTCTAAAAATTAATTTATGATAACTTAAAATTCGAGTCTAAGATTTTTAGTAACTTATTTGAAGGTTAAATGCTATGCAATAATTTAACAAACTTCATATTTAGTTAAGAAGCATATGTATGCTAGCATATAAGGACTATCTTAAATGATTATATGCTTACATTCAAAATAAGGACTTATAGCAATAACGGTCCTATTAGAATCAAAATAAAGTTTATTATTGCATGAATGCTTACAAAATGTAACAACCTAAAATTTGTTTTGATATTTAGTTGTAGAAGCCGTTCTGCTTATGCTGTTCATCGCAGGAGGCTTTATTTATAGCTGATGATGATGAGAAATCGCTCTATAGCTTCTTGAAATCAAAGAAATGTCTTATATTAAGTTGGTCAGTAATTTTATGATAAACTAGCTGTTCCCCGCAGCTTCAGGGATAATGTAGCATCTCTATAAGTGAAATATTTTTTCGAATCGGACTACTAATTCCGGAGATTTGCGCGTTCAAACAGACAAACTCTTCAGCTTTATTATTAGTGTAGATTAAAATTAATAAATTGTGAATCCGTCCTCTGTAATGGCAATAAGACAGAAGTTATGCAAATGTTTTTTCTTAACTAAATGCCTAGAAGAAAATGTGGTCTCCATAATGGAGGGTTCCATACGATAAAAATAAACAATTTAATTTCTGAATAAACAATATCTGAATGATTAAAAAATAAAAATATTTATAACAAAAACCTGACAAAAAGACGGATAGACCGATTTTGATTTAGTATTTTTTTGTTGACAGCGTCCTTATCTTAATCGAGAGTGTTCTTTAGCTATGTTTCAACAAAATCCGCTTTTTTAGAAATTTTGTTAGTTATATTTTTTGCTGTAGGTACTTATTTGACTAATGCTTTTGTGAATAATTCTACCTACCTACTATGGACATTTCTGGAAAATATGGACTTTTTTCTTCTGCTTAGTTACATTGTGTTACTCGAAATATAGACCTTATGCTTTAAGAGTTAAAACTTGAACCTGATTTTTTACAAGAGATTGTACTATCATATTTTGTATTGTAAATTATTCTAGAAATAAATTAGAGTAACTAATTAGGGTAACTAATAAAAATGTTTCGTTAATACTTACCTTTTTTTTAATTTACTACTTAAACTTCAAGATTTTAGTACTAGCTGATAGTAAGCGGTTACCGTAAAAGCTTAAATACGCTAGACCCTTGCAACGCACTAAAGATTGTAAAATATAGCACGAGTCCTATGACAGTAGACAGAGTGATACGAAAATGAGTTTTATTTCTTTGCAATAAAGTTCATATATTTAATCGTTTATTAGGAATGTTTTTTTTTTACTATGTATAGGCTTGTGTTTAACCACCATCTCAGTGATGATGTGGCCTACGGTGGTAAGCACACACAGCCTAGAAGGGAACTGGCTCTCAAGTGCAGCTGTCGGAACACAACGGAAGGTGCTTGGCGACAAGTTTTCAATTTGAGGGTGGTAGCCAGGAAGGCGGATCACGATGTTTTCCTTCAGCGTAAGCTCATTAGGATTTGTACCCGCGACCTTCGTCTCGGCATTCGACGTTATACCACTGAGCTATCATTTCCTTATGAACCTTAATAACTTCAATTGAACCTTATTGATGTGTCATATGGTTCATTTTCATTCATACCACTAGTAGCATACTCGTGATATATTTTATAAACCAACTAGCTGCTATGCTATTCTCTAACGTTTCATTCGTCGACGAGCTCGCGCAACGCTGCCGCGTACAACGGACTTCTCACGTGATAGCTTAGTAAACGATAGAGACAAAGTACAGTGACAGCGTTGAATTCGTCGTCGAGCCTGTGATATCGCCTTACAGAATAGCACCCCTGGCCCCGCAGACTTTGTCCTACCCTAAGAATAAAAGAAACTGGGACCTAACTACACCTAGCTACCTACAGATTTTTAATTCTAATTACCTTCTCCTGACATTATTACACACAATCAAAAATAACGAAATCGGTCCAGCCGTTCAGGCGTGATCTCATGTTTGCCTACCCTCCAAGAATATTTTCACACCCTTCGTGAAAAACCCCATGCTGTAGTCTCTTGGGGAAAACTATGGTGGGCAGGGCAGCAGCACATTCCACAACCTAAGAGTCAGCGTTTTATAAATAAAAAATCAGTATCGTGCCGAAAAACTTAATTTAATTTATACAATTTATTTATAAATAAATACATACAACTTTTATTATACAATGTGATGATGATTTTTGTGTTTCAGAACTTACAAAATTATTACATAGTTAATTAAAAAAAAAATATATTTAATTTATGATCAGTTTTGATTAAGGCCTCTTTTTAATGTGGTGGTTAAAATATGGCGGCAGAGCCATACGTTAGTGGTAAAGGTGAGGTGAAACACCCCCAAGAGATCCAGCTTTATGTACTTAGACATGACAAATCCAGGGTGTGCAGCTGCCCCACGTACCTCCTCTGAGAACGCCCATGTAATGGCTTGAGACAGGTTATTAAAACATTTTATTTTGTCATATTGTCATATTTGTCACTTCCGCCCTGCGGTTTCAAAATCAAAAGTAGGCCATGTTATTCCAGGGTATGATCTATCTATGTGCCAAGTTTCACCAAACATCCATCCATCCATACTCACAAACTTTCGCAGGATGTATGGATTTGGTACTCTTTCACGTAAAACTACTGAATGGATTTGGATGAAATTTGGAACACAGATAGTTTATAACCTGGATTAACACATAGGGTACTTTTTATCCCGGGAAAACATAAGATCCCTTGGGAACGCGGGTGAAACCGCGGGGCGGAAGTTAGTTTATAATAGTAGGATACTGACAAGCAGCAGGCAGGTTGTCAATCTGATGGTACCTAAGGGTGCTTATATACATTACTAATATCAGAGGTATTATGGTGGAGGCTTCGGTTGGGGCGTTAAATTCAAATTTTATCACGTTTTTTGCTAACTGCAGCTCAGTTATAGGTCGTAAGTTATCAACATGTTATTTGCGACAAGAATGGTAGTATATTACTGACATATACGACTATTTCATGAAAATGTTACTAATATACCTTGGAGGAATAAGTTGATGATTTCTTTTGTTATTAATCAGTAAATATACTACCATTCTTGTCGCAAATAACATGTTGATAACTTACGACCTATAACTGAGCTGCATTTAGCAAAAAACGTGATAAAATTTGAATTTAACGCTCCAACCGAAGGTATACCCTTAACAATGGTTAACTTAAAAGGCAATTCATTTTACTATGTGGTCACCACGTTGTGGTTGAGTGACGTAGGTTAAAAAACTATTAATAAAAAAATGATTTCATTGTTTCTTAAAATTAGTTTATACCAACATGGTATAGTACTGGCTCTCAAGCGCAACTGTTAGATCTGGCAGGTGCTTGGTTGTAGTAGGTACTCTATGTTCAATTGGACCAATTTTGTGTAGAAGCAGTTAATATTGCATACAATAGCAGATCCAAGGGCTAAAGGGACTCAACTCCCCGCCAAAAGCTTGACAAATGTTAAATTTAAGGGGAGATGATACCTTGGAGGTAGCCCGGGTTTATGTTCATGTAATAAGTTGTATGATGGTGATGTTAACTAAGGTATTAAACACATTTGCAAACTTTTAAGTACTATTATAATCCTTTTCGGATACATCTCAGACTTCATTATTGTTGTGAATTATTGGTCATATAGTTAAAAAACAGCTTTTCTACACTGAGGTATATTACTACGTATAGAGAAGCTATCCTAAACAAAGGTTATGCTCCATTTTGTTAATATTCGCTGCAGCGCTGAAACAATAATTAAAATAATCAGTTCTTCTCTCAATCTCAGTTCAAGTGTATGTGGAACCGGTGGGAGAGTCTATTGTAATGATTGTAAGGGCCTAAACTGAATAAATGAGTTTTTGATTTGATTTGATTCTAACTAGACAGTTTAAACATGCACTAGAACGCTTTTAAGGTGTTGTTTTTTGCGACATGAAAGCTTACGCGTTTTGTGTTTAACAGATGGCTGCACTTGAACAGAACATAGTGGTTATATGTGATGTCTTCTCTATACGTAGTATTATACCTCAGTGCTTATCTATAACAACTCCACTGCAAAATAGAATATGGTGTGAAAAAGCTAATAACATTATACTTTTCTTTTATTATCAATTTCCGATAAAATCCATGTCAAACTTATATTATATCAGATGATTTCACTAATTTACCATTCAGCAAACCCATTTTGTGTTTCTCTCTAACATGCCTCACTACGTGGTCTTTACGTTTGTACGTCTGTCCGCAGATAGGACAAAGCACGAACTGATTCAGATGCTGTGATTTCACATGTCTTAGCATATGATCACGACGTTTAAAAGAGGTGTTACAGTGCGGACAGAGGTGTCTCTCCGTCAGTAAATGGGCATATTCGTGTTTATCTAAATCTGTAAGTGTTCCACATTCAAACACACATTCTCTGCAGCGAAATATTTCCGGTTTGCTCGAGTGTTTTTTCTTAATGTGTTTTAGGAGTATATCTTGCCTTTTATAATCTTTACCACATACTGGACAGTGGCAAAACTTTTGATTTGTATGTAAGCTTTGCATATGTCGTTTTAAGTGATCCTGGCGTCTGAAAGTCGCTGTGCAGATGTTGCATGTCAGCAGTTTCCGTTTACCATGCATAGTTATGTTGTGATGTTCATATTCGTAATTATTTTCGAAAAGTAAGTCGCAATGGGAACATGAAAGCGTGAATTCGTCGGAGTCCGTTTTTGAAGTGACCAATGGATCAGTCGCATTTTTCTGGTTGTCAGAACTAGCAAATGGGTTCAAAGCGTATTTATTGCCATCTTTATCTTCGAATATTGCTCCGGACGAGTAATACACTTTGTTGATCATATCCATTTCTCACAATATTTTGCTGTTGTGTGTTGTACTATGTTTTTCTTTTTAAGTATTTATGGTCTGTTTAATAATCGTAACGTAATTCTCTTGGAAATTATTAAATCATATAAAATAATAATTAATATTTTTTTAATTATAAACAAATCACGCACACACCCCGACCCGACGCCCCATTGAATTTAGAAAGTAGAATGTTGTTATATTGACTTTTAGCATACTAATAAGTCTGTCCCTTTTTCACTATTATTAATTTAGCATCATGCTATCTTTCTTTTTTGATAAACATGGATTATTGTTCAGTGGAACGCTTCTACAGATAATCAATGTATAATTGACATTGACAGTTCAGTGTTGCTAGACGAAGTTTATTTTTTCTACCCACGATTCGTCATAATACAGATTATTTTTTAACCAGAAGGTACTTACGCAAATGACAAAATAAATTTACAAGTACTTAGGTACTTACACAAATGACAAAATAAACTGATGCTAATTTTAACGAACGAACATGGCATTATTTACTTTAATATGTGTTAGTAATATAATGGTGCCGATTCTGTTGTTTCTGTTGTAGTCTTTCATTTTAACCTTATTGAAAAAAGATAGAACATTTTTAATGCTGTCAGTTTAATCCATACCGTCGTAATGTACGGGTAAATAGTCGTGACCAATAAAGATCGCGCTTAAATTCACGTTGAAATGTGTGATCGGATTAAACTGACAGGACTAAAATATCTTGCATCCCTTTCTTATATTTACTATTAGAAAGAGATATAGTGAGATTACATTTATTTTACTTTGTAAACAACAGAATCGGCACCAATATCAAGTTATCGTTTACGGAAGATGTTTACTTCGAAACTGATTTTATGGACCTACCTTAGCTGTGTGCTCGCTCGCCGACCGCGTCGTAGGGGTATCACTCACACGAGTTACTGTCCACTTATTTTATCAGGATTGAACTACTTAACTAATATATTCGCACCATCTCGTAAAACTCGCGGTTTGGGTAGTAAGACATCGTAATCGTTAGGTACAACACGGCGTGTATGCGGCGCAAGCGCAGCGCGCAGAAACGACACGACTGACAACTCACGACGTGACGCCGACAACAGCGCGTGTGCGTGAAACAATAGACAGTCGATCGGTCGGCAGACGGCTCCCTCCCACCCGTCAGGGAGTTGCTCCCTCCCCCGCGGGTCTCTACCACCACACCGATCGCCACGTCACAGCGCGCAGCATTTATTACTAACTAGCTGTTCCCCGCAGTTTCACCCACGTTCCCGGGATAAAAAGTAGCCTATAATTATATTATTCGAATCGGACCAGTAACTCCGAAGAATAGGGCGTTCCAACAAACTCTTCAACTCTTTACACTAGGTATCCATAGAATTCGGCCTAATACTTATACCCAACCAAAATCATCCGTATAAGTACCTACCTATGGGATTATTTACATTATAAAATACTAGAATAATAGTAAGTAGGTACTTTTACAGTTATCTTCTTGTTTTCATTGTCAAGCTCTGCTTGGTTTGGATCAATTTTAGTAGCGTAGGTATGTGAAGAAAGTCCCAAGTTATTTTTAAACAAACTAGCTTTATAAATAAACTAGCTGTCCCCCCCGGGTTCACCCACGTTCCCAAAGGATTTAGTTTTATTAGGATAAGAGAAGCCTGTATATTTCAGGATATCTATTAAGTTTCACCCAATCCGAGCAACCGTTACGGTAACAAAACACACACACAATCTTTCGCAATTTCCAAACTAGTACCGTAAAATGGGGTGAATAGACACAACTTTCAACTTCTACACTGATTTTCTTACATATTTTGTATTAAAGCTGTTATTAAAGAATCGTCGAATTGCGAGTCTCGTTTTAATTTACCAAATGGTTTCTATACACCCCGCGATTTCTATTGACCCCATTTTACGGTAGCAGTAGTAGGTAAAGTAACTACCTTTCGTCCTTCGTTGGTTTTTTCAATATCAAAATCTTAACTTCGGTCGGATTTTACCTGATTGTCTTTCAGATCTGGAATATTGGTGTAGTACTGGCATAGGTATGTAGATTTCAACTTATGTCAGGTTAAAACAAACATGGGTTCTCAAAAATGAAACAAGCCATGAAAGATTTAATATTGGACTAATATTTAGTAAAATACCATATTGTAATAATAAAATTCATATAAAAATTCAAGTTTTTCAGTTTTAAACAATACTAGTCTTGTAAGGGATCGAGTGTAGTTGAGTAATTTTCTAGTTAAAAATAATTATTTGGACTGGTATTTATTTCAGAAGACTTTTTTAAAGGTCATTTAAATTCACAATGTTGTATTTATTATACTCCTAACACTCTTTCCCTTACAAGTTAATTCAATATCACTACAATAATACTATCAAACGAAAGAAAAAACACTCTTAAAATAAGGAAACGCAGAATTCAAACTACATAGTAACTTCTATCATAATTTTCGTGTTTTTACATGATATAAATATATAAAAAACTGTATTAATAATATTTTAAGAATAGCAAAAAAACATAATTAAAAATAAAACATAACTTCAGTAAAGCTCTGAATTCCGATTTAGAAATTGGATCTACATTGTGATGTATTTATTGACAAATCAGATATTTTTATCATCTTTTTGAATATTTAAATTGTTAAATATACATAAATACTCTTAAATATTACTGTCTTATGGCCAATGTGCATTTTTTTTGTAATAGTTTCTCATTTAATATTTGCAAAAGCTTTAACCTCTAGTTTTGCAGTGTAAAATTATATAAAAAAAAATACTGAAAAAATTATATTAAGACTAAATAACTAAACTACTAAATAATCGTAACGACTAAAAAGATTAAAAAAGTCATACAAAAACAGGTAAAAAATAAATAGGAATAACATCAAAAATACATCCAAACAAGCGGTTGATATATAAAAAAAAGTTAAAAAAGCCAGCCACTTTCTCCGGAAATTAAGTAAAAAAAATAGGAATCACAGGAAGCGGCGATGGCCGATCCGGTCTTGTCTTTTTGGTAGCATCGTCTTTGGGACGCGTTTGTCTTTGGTCAATACTAGATGGAGACAATGGGGCCAATTCTGTGTGCAAACTAAACTAATATTAGTCACGTCAACATTTTTAATTGTCTAATTAATCTATGCCATTGTCGTGATCGCGATCGTACTAAAGATAGGACTAAAATTTATTTTATCCCTTTCAAATATTTTTTGTTAGAGATTGGCCGATTAGAAAACGGTCCGATAAATTATAATCGGATAATTATTAATAATTTTATCGGACCTTTTCCTAAACGGTGAATTTGGACCTAAATTAGTTTTGTTTGTAAACAACGGAATTGGGGCCACAGTGTAGCTCAAAAATTACTTACAAAAATAGGTTCTGTGACATGTCTTACTATATTGAAAGAAAAATAAAAGCGCAAATGTCGTGCAGTGAAAGTTATAAAAATGAAATGCATAGGTAGATAGATACCTACCTAATTAATGTTCCTACTTTACACAGCTTAGTTTTTGTTAAATCATTTATTTTTTTCACCAAAGGGCGAAATGATTGACGAACTTTCAAATAGGTATGGTCGGCCAAGAAAGTGGTGTACCACCCTAAGGTTGAATGTCGCTTGCAGATTCATAGGTGATAATGATTAGTTTCGCTTGCAGATCATTCAAAACTGGCACACCATTTTCTTGGCTGACCGTACCTGTATGTTCAATATATTACTAATTTCAATTAATGTTTTTTACCTTGCACTGCACAACTAGTGAAGTCAAAATAAATAAATATTGCACTATCCCAGAAAGCAAACTACGAGAACAAACACAAGAGGAAAGTTTCAAATTCATTTTAATATCTTCACAATAGTCTAAAATAACTCATGAGCGTAGTCAAACAAATGAGCCTATAGTATTATATAAAAGCTGAGAAATGTTTTACGCATCAAAAACTTCACATTTTAAAAATAATTTATCAACTGTCACTGTAACAGACCGTCGTGTGTAAATTATTACAAATAATTAAATCGGACGCGATTCGGTTCCACGTGACAAACGCCATGATATTGTAGTCAAATAGTTACTAAATGAGCCGAGGGTGGACAAGCGACCGGTCGGATCGCAAACGTGAAATATATCCGACTATACATAGTTAACAACAAACCTGGATCTAAAACCCATTAAAAATTGCCCCCTGGTACCTACACTTAAATCAATATCATGGCGTTAAAAAGTGGAGTGCTTAATTCTAAAAGAAATCTTAAACAATAATTCTTAAGTTACTTCTCACTAAAACTGTCACTAGGTTCAAAGAAAAAACATCGTTCACGTGTGAACCGATTCGCGATCCTCATCCAATATCTGTTTAGCAAAAAAAAAACGGAATTTTCAAATTATTATCATATCAATTTAACAACAAAATTGATTCTATTTAACAATTCACTGAAACAACTGTCTATAAAAATATATAAATCTTATTTCAAATTAATTTAAATTCTTGTGGCGCCGACGGCCATGTCGGATGGATTTTTATTATTTTTGGCGGTAGTTAGACAGGAAATGAGCGCTTACATAAAACCATAGAGGAAACATTGATCTTTCTAGGCATTGTCCTACAGCGTCTGATTGGTAGCATCTATGATTTCATGTAAGCGCTTTTCATGTTTGTTAGTCGGCAACCACAAATCGAAATACTATTAAAAAAATAATTTTCAATGCACCATCGCGGCAAACAACATCGCTTCGAGCATAGAAAAATTTGAAAATCAAAAAAACACTGCCAAAATTCAATATGGGATCATGAATAATCCGACATAGTGACGGTGCACGAATGTTTTGTCAGTTTTTACACAAACTTAATATTGTCTAGCAATGTTTACAAGGTATTTTAGATACTATTTTTTTTATCATTATACAATATACTCAACTAGGTTAGGTATTTTATGAATTGCGCTACTCTTCGCTATTTTTAAATTATGTAATAATTTCACTAAAATCCCTAGCACAAAATTTACAAACTGGCCCATGGTCCGTGTCCGGGGCCCAATATAACGCTAAGATGAAAAAATTTTTTCTAACTTCGGTCCGCCACCGACGAATAGTAAAAAATGTTTTTTTTTTGCGGATTTTTTTAAAAATTTTATCTTTTTCTCTAGGAAAAGTCCAACGTACGAGACACTATTTACATGCAAGTGAAAGTGCGAAAATAACTCTCGAATCGAAATGACGAGACGGGGGAGGGGGTGTCAAGGGGGGCTTGCACGAGACATCTATACTTGAATAACAATTCATTACACTCCATTAACTACACCATATTTATATAGCACGATAGAAAAACCGTATTAAAACTCGTTCTCAACAATCGAGCGACAATACCCCCCATTTAGTGTGAACTCCACGCTGTGATATGCCAAACGACAACATTATAATCTAATAAAAAAAATAATGAAAAACATCCACATTGCCCACCCATCAATAGAAAACAGACAACATACAAATAACAAGAACAAGCCCGCACAAATAGCGGCGGTAAACAAGCCTGAAAAACAACCTACAAACTAATGAAAGCAAACTTGCCGTGTCGCCTCGCAGTATAAAACTAAACGCCACTCGAAATCAACTAAAAAAACTTGCCAAAATGCCCCATAATCAAACGCAACACAATGTCATCAAAAGCAGAAAACTAAATCAAAACTTAAAAACTGCAAGGCGACAACTTTTCGCGAATAACAAAGGCGAAAAATTGGTCTAAAATATTAACAATACGAAGATAAAGGAGAAAATGAAACTATCCCCTAATTTTCATTTCAACTAAACATAGCACAAAATGGCTAATTAGGAAATTCCCACGAATGGAACGCGGGTACGCCTCTCAATGGTGGCAAATCGCGCCATCTTAAGCTTCTAGGTATAGTGCAACATCTAGCCGATAGCCCGTAGGCAGACCACATATCCCAAACAACTCGGTTTATTAATCTAACACCAATTATTAAGTATTCTTTATAATCGCTGGGCTTAAACAGATCTTCAAGGTCTTCATAGGAGAGTAATTATCTCATAGAAATATTATGAAATTGTAAGTTTTTGTCGTAAATTACATTTTGACACTTGAAGATCCGTTGGAATTCGTCGAATCGACGTTCATTTAGAAAAATCATATCACCCAAGCGTTCGACAGCTACATACGTTGCGCATAAAGTAAAAAAGTTTACGTCCGAATTCACAATTATATATCGTTTTTTATAAAAATACAAAAATACAAAATGGGACAGTGCGACCACACGTCATACTAATAACATTCACGCGTCCCGCCTTTTAAATTTTTTCAACTAGGAAGGTAGAGGGGGCAAACAACTTTATTTCTCCAAAAAACATTGAGCAATTTCATACAAAAGAACCATCAAATCGCACACGCATCGAGAGAAAGTGTACGTAAACAATTTAAGAAACAAAATTGGCCAAGTCAAGTCATAAGACAAAACTGAAATAAAAAAAAACATTTGTTGCCTACGAGGCAAAGTAACGAAAAAATCTACCAAAGGGGAATCAAAAATGCAGTCCAAAAATTACTTAAAAATAAATCGGGTAACATGGGATGAGAGCGATTTTATACTTTTGATAGTGCCAAGTGAAAAGTGAATGATTGTATTAAAAGGTGTTATTCGGGGCGTATATCAAGGCGTGTCTTTAAAATATTTCTAAGGAGAACTTCTAATTATTTATCAATAATTTATAATAATAATTTATTTAGAGAAAACCACCAACTCGCAACGTCGTATTTTTGCTAATATACTGAAACTATTCATTTATTTTCGCTATTTACTAGAATTAGATTTGTCACACGTACCAATGTGTCGCGCCATTGTCATTTAAATCGCACGATTGATAAAACACGCTGGTGTTCACAGTATCATCGCTGAGCACGAATTTGGTAGGAACAAATCTACCAATTCAAAGTAGAGCAAATATTGCTTGCAACACTCGTTCGTAGTACCAATCGTTCGACATAAAACCAAACTCACAAATGCATCGTGAATCCTTTTCCATCAACGCGTCATCATTACTATACATACATATTTTAAATACTAAGAAAATATATATTATTTTAATTTGCAAATATTTTCCTAAGTTTTGTGTTAATACTTCAACGTTTCGTTGATGCAAAGAGATTCACAGTGCAATTTCAACTTTTTAATAATGACTGCAAAATTCCACTATAAAGTCCTAGGAGATATTACAAATTGTACCTACTTACAGTTTAGAAAATAAACGAGTCATTTTAATCTCCATTAAAAAAATATTACCCTTAATGAATAAGAGGACTTTTCAAACTAGAGGAGACAAAAACGACCCTACGATTGAACACCGATCAATTATTTTACAGATAAAATGGTCAAATCAGGGAGGTTAAGTTTAGCGTCGTGCGGGAATCATTCAAAAGGAACTCTCAACTCTAATATAGTAATAATACCGTTCACATAAAATATTCGAGATACAATAATTTTATTATGACAGTCGCGCTGTGATGTTACGTTGATGCGAATCGATATAGATGGGAAATTGACAGTAAACACAATCAAATGCTACGTATATCTCATCGATCATAATTGAGATAGAACGACATCATCGACCCTGAATCACTAAAGGAACTATCATCATGGTCTTTCTAATAATCCGCATTCAGGGTATGTCAGGGCGAGGCCTTATTAGTGCGTTGCGTTGCGTCACGTCATCGCAATGGAAAACACATTGTATGCCACACACAAGAGGGCGACGCACGACGTCGCATCGTACAGTGCATAACCTTCCCCCGCTTCGTCTCTCATCCGTCGATGCGTGGAAACGTCGCGTGCGACGACGCAACGTATAAAGTATGCCATATTATGCGTAAAACGACGCAGCATTGACGCTACGACGACGAAACGCAAGGCAACGCATTAATGAGGACGCTCTCCAGCGCGTCTCATCGCAACATCGGGGAGGGGTTCACTCACGTACCTACGCCACAACAAGGCACTGACAGGCCTCACGAGATAAATATTATATAAATACACAATAATTTCCAAAAAACAGCATTGAACACGACACTTAAAAAATCCACTCCAAAATGTCCGAAAAAAAGTGACGATCAAAAAATTCGCGCAAGTCTTTGTTAACTAACAGTCTCTATTCGTGTACATGGGTCATTCGGGATACGGTGTCAACTCCACACAGCGATTTTTAGATTTTATTAGTGTACAGGCGTCTAACTAAACATATTGCAAATCCGCTGATAATAATTCATTTTTGACTTGAATTTGAATAGTAATTTATGCGATTCTGCAATAAGTTCAGTCATAGGACTTTGTATACTGTGATTAAGTACATTTAAATATTACAAAACAACAGGTCGAAAACTTGATAATGCCTCACCGAGTCTATTTTCTAAAATGGAGGTATGGTATTCCATTTTCATGTAACGATATCGACAGCTAAGAGATCTTACACACGAGCGGCATTTTGCCAACGGCAGCCGTCGACACGTGAGTTAACAACGCACGACGGATGCCGTTGATATTCGAAATTGAAAGGTCGAGGCTCCGTCGACACGTCTACGGCCTCCGTTACCTCTGCCGTTGGCAACATGCCGCTCGTTTGTAAGATCTCTAATGCAAATTTATCTACTTCTATTAATTTTAGGGGCTAGGGTTGAATATTTTTCGCTCTCTAGGAGCCAAGCTTCAAATATTTAGTGAACAGTAAAAATAGTGTTGCGAAAGCCAAAGTGCCCAAAATTTAATCAAAAATGTGTCTTCTATCGACTTCAGTGTAAATGAATTACCATACCGAGAGCCCATGAGTTTCAAAGACATGAACAATCTTTTAAAATACTCAAAAGACCCACCAACTCAAGTTTCATAGTTATGGAACAAAAATGTTATTTACTTTAATATTACTTTAAATCTTTATAGAGCGGTAATCACCACAACTTTTCAAAACCATTCCAACTATTATATTTCCAATCTAAATTCACCTAAGCCCTAAAGCGCTCGAAAAGCTTCAAAAATTTAAGGTAATATTAAAAAAAATGTTTGGTAAAGGCAATAATCGTGATTCAACCGTTTATTTACACTAAGTTTATATTTGGTTAATATAATAGTAATAATTTATAATAATAATAATAATAGATTACTAACATCTACATACTATTGCACTATCCCGGCGTTATCCGAAAAAATATGACTTATTCAAATATATATTTATACATAAGTTCATATATTATAATAAACGCTAAAAATTAAAAAAAAAGGATCGATGCTCGTGCATTCGCAAACGCTACAGCCAAATTGGTAACCACTTTTTAATTGTTTGTACTAAAACCATGCCATACCGCCTCCCAGACATTGTAAAAAAGAAAACTAAATGTCTATTAGGACAACACAATATGACCTCTACATGTTTTGAGAAGACCCCTTATATCAATGTTTAAGTGCAGAGTCTTAAATATAAGACCATTACTTTTTTTTTACTACCAATTGGTATAATCAGAAGATGGCAATACTGTAATATAGTAGCAATATAATTTATGACTCTGCGATTACTTAAACACCCTAGAAATCATGACAATCCAGAATAATGTTAAAAGTTACTGCAGATGTTCGACATTCTACCGAAAAATACTCGGGTTTAGCAGAGCAGTAACAAGGAACTATCTAACGACAAAAACACAATAGCAAATGAATGAGACGACATCCGATCCGACCGCAAAATATCCAAATCCTAAGCAAAAACGCAAAATGTAAACAATCGTTCAAAAACCAAAATCTAGAGTAGGTATGTATGAAATTTGATCTAGCTAACAGGTACGATTCAAGAAACTAGACATTCCACTTATGTCTTAAGTTTTTTAATATCTTACGTTATGTGAGCGTACACACCGGTCGACAGAGTCGCGCGACTAATCGCAACGGTGCGTCACCACTTGTCAAGGTAGAGCTTACCTATCCGATAAACGACAAACGGACAACTAGCTACAAGTTTTTTTTTAATTGGATACATATTTTGCTTATATCGAATCTATTTTTGTCACCCAATTTTCTTTAGCCAATACACGCCAGAAAAATTCTACCAAAATTGCAGTTTTCCTACCTAACTGGCAACACTAAATACGGCGTCGCATGAAGCTAGAGAAAATTCAGTGTAATTTTTTAATGTCTTGTACTTGAATTCTATAATATTTTGCTTATTATTAAACATTTGGATAATGTTGCCATATTAATTTTTTCTAATTGCGGAAGCCATCTTGTTGTTTGCCCAAATTCAATAAATTGACAACAATGGTCGTTAATTCCTTTTAAGCATGCGCTTACTTTGCTTTAATAATGAAACTTTAAAAATATCCTTGCAGCAATGTCGCGACATTGGGCAACACAGACAGATATTACGTCACAAAATGGCTGTCCAGTTCGGCCAATCAGAGATTGTCTCAAGTCATGTCCGATAAATTGAGGTGATACCAATACATTCATACATAGTCAACATCCGGAAGCTTTTGGTAGAATTTATACCAATCACAAGGGATGTGAAGACGCCTACATACAAAACCTGTCTTAAACTTCATATCATCAAAAATTGTCTGAATATAATATAACTGTTGACATACACTGCTACACAAGTGGTTAAAAATACTAAATTATATTGCTTTCGAATTATTTTCAGACAAGTTTTATATATACTTTCGTTTAACGCTTGATTTGAGTAATTCACGAGATAACATTCTTATCAAAAACATAACAGTAATCGGTGTGAGCTTTGCGATAAGTAGTTTTGGGTAGAAGCATTTATTAAAAATAGGATTCAACGCTCGACTTTAATTTACAATCTTGAACTGAGGTTTGATATTACATTTCTCACAAGTCAGTATCAAATATCAATCCACGACCGTAAAATAAAAAAAAAACAAAACCAAATGACAAAAGTAAATGTTGATCCGTCCGTATTTTGAAAACTTTACGGTTTTTTTTGCATTTCAATTTATTACATCAATTTTATGTAACTCTAGGACGTAATTTCGTGATACGTGCCTGAGACGTATGCCAATATTACCAATTGATTAACTTATATACTTTTTAAGCAATACGTTGGTTCCTTATCAATAATTAACAGATATCTGTAATTAAGGAACCAATGTAAAGTTGTATGAAGTTTTGAATGCATACATAAATCTATAGCCATATATCTCATTCGCTAATCACAACAACACGTATCATAGACGCTTATCATTGACGTAATAAACTAAAACAAAAAAAAAATGCTAAACTACCCTCTCTGTAATTGTCTACCATATAATTGCCAGTGCATCACACCAAATTACTACCATTTTAATCCTACCTCGCAAACTACCCAATCATGTTATGTTCAGATCCCGTCAAGTAACCTTACCGGTGTTAATGATCGCCGGACCCCGAGTACCCGAGAGTGATGTGTAGTGTGGCAGGGTCCGGGGGGTGGTGGTGTATTAACACCAGCGGAAGGGCACGGCGCGCGGCCGGTCGGCGCCTTCCTTCACCAGCGGCTTGTGGAACTCTCTGCCGGGACGCGAGTGGATAGTCGCCCAGCAGTGCTCGCAGTAGTACTGGAACGTTTACGTCAAAATTTGTCATCGAATAGGCCTAATTTTATAAGAGAATGCCTCTTCTTGTCACACTATTGACACAGATATGTTTATGCTGTCAAAACGGGTTTATTAGATTGTGGAGACTAAGGATTATGGCTTCTAAATTCATATATTCTGCATTAGTGAACTTCCCCAGCTTCGCACGGGTGTACAAATCTTTGTATTTCTTTATTACAATATTTATAGATATAAACCTTTCTCTTGAATCACTATCTATTTAAAAAAATCGCATCAAAATCCGTTGCATAGTTTTCAAGAACTAAGGATACATAGGGAAGACAGCGGGAAGCGACTTTGTACTAGTGTAGTGATGTACGTCCTTTTATCTTTGTACCAGTTTAGATCCTAGAAGGGTAGTTATAAATCAATGCTGAAGTTACCACCAGATCGGAATTCAACCTTTAGAACTAAAAATTGGTATAAACTGAGCTAGCTAGGTTAAAATTAAAAAAATGCAGCAGTTTCAATTCGACACAGTTCTAGCAGACCATCTGTTTACTTTAGACAAAGTTTAAATAAAAATCGGTGGTGACACAACGACAGACAGACGGACAAGAGAGTGATCTTATAAGGGTTCCTTTTTTACCTTTTCAGGTACTTACGGAACACTAAAAACGAAACGAAATATTCTGTAATTGCTTCACTTATGTTGAATTGCCATCGTGGAGATCCTTGGGGAGGCCTTTGTACAGCAGTGGACGTCTTTCGGCTGACATGATGTTGAATTGTGGCATGGTACACAGTAGGCTATAGTTATATATATAGTGTATATTGACAGGTCGTGGGTTCGATTCCCATCCAGGACAAAAATTTGTGTGCGTGAACATGTATGTTTGTCCTGTGTCTGGGTGTAATTATCTATATAAGTATGTATTTACAAAAAAAAAGTACTATATGTAGTATATCAGTTATCTGGTTGTCCATAGTACAAGCTCTGCTTAGTTTGGGATCAGATAACCGTGTGTGAAATGTTCCAGGATATTTTATTTATAGTATATAGGTACCTGCAGACAGGTGACGTTGGCGCAGAAGAAGGGCGCAAATTTAGAGCCGCAGCGCGCGCCCGCGCACTCGTCGCACATCTGGTCATCCAGCACGTACGGCTTCACCTATACATACATACACATCTATATATATAAAACAAAGTCGTGTTAGTTACACTATTTATAACTCATAAACGGCTGAACTGATTTGGCTGAAAATCGGTGGGGAGGTAGCTTAGAACCAGGAGAAGGACATAGGATAGGTAGGGGTAGGTAGGGACAAGTAGGGGTAGGCAGGCTAGGTAAGGTACGTAGGGGTAGGTAGTTTTTTTATGTACATCTGTATCAATACGGATTCAGATCGTCCTCTGACTTGGCGGTCGGAGTCATCGTTGAAGATTATTGATTTGAGTATCTATTCTTTGTGTACATGTCCTTTTGGTTTTTAGGGGTAGGTAGTTAGGTTGGGGAAGGTAGATAGGTAGGGGTAGGTAGGGTAGATAGGTAAGGTAGGTAGGGGTAGGCAGGGGCAGCTAGAGGTAGGTAGGAGTAGGTAGCGGTAGGCAGGGGCAGCTAGAGGTAGGTAGGAGTAGGTAGGGGTAGTTAGGAGTAGGTAGGGGTAGTTAGGAGTAGGTAGGGGTAGTTAGGAGTAGGTAGGGGTAGGTAGAGGGAGGTAGGGATAGGTAGGTAAGTAGGTGCCAGTTTTTTTTTGTTCTCGGGCAGGACAACGTCTGCCGGCTCAACTAGTATACAGATAAACCACGTTAACATGGCGCGCCACTCCACATTACTGTTTCAATGTGTGTAGTCACAACCTTACGAAAGAGTTTGTATGTAGTTGTAAGTATTCGTGTTCAGTAGCAGGCCGTCTTCAGTATCTCACTTGTTACCAGATTTGTTGGTCAACTAATCACAACTAGCGACCGCGACACAACGCACGTGTCATTGTCATAGAGTAGGTACAGAGCCACCAACTTATCTGTGAACTGGAGGGTGGCGCTGATGGACACTGAATTATGAGATAACTAACAGTCAAATGTACTGATTGTATTGTATTTTTGTAGTTCCATTTTCTACCATTTCACAGATAAGTTGGTCGTACTGTACGTCAGTGTAGCGACATACTAATAATAATGAGCGATTAATGACACCAGTAGTCCTCTAGTTTTTAAATTGCACGCTGATACTACGATTGTAACAGATAAACAGTCGCACTATGTATATGTCTCACTGCCTAGGTGACCAGTAAAGCTTTTCAAAAACTACTAAAAATTCCTACCATTACTGGTTTCCTATTGTATTTTATTCTCGCCATATTGATTGATGCGAGGTTGTTATTATAGTTAGTATAGTAACCCAGTGGCGGATCTGCAGTCTTAGCCGCCCTGAGCCCGTGTAGTACCAGCCGCCCCTTTAACAAGGGCGTCCTCTGAAATCTGCCACCCCTAATCTGCCGGCCCTAATCTGCCGGCCCTAATCTACCGGCCCTAATCTACCGCCCCTAATCGGCCGCCCCTAATCGGCCGCCCCTAATCGGCCGCCCCTAATCTGCCGCCCCTAATATGCCGCCCCTAATCTGCCACCCCTAGGCCGCGGCCTACTTACAAATCCAGGACTGTAGTTACCTCAACGCGTTTGTCGATGTCACCATGCTGTAGCTGCACGAACCGCGCAGAGATGGCCGCGATGTACGACTGCTGGTTCGAGAACGCGACGCGACCCGCGCCCTGGAATATGTTACGTCCCTTATTATACTATGGTTAGGTAATTGCTTTATATTTTATTATTAATGAAAAGCTGTTCTTAGAACTCGCCACCCAGTCAAAAAATATAATATTTCGGTTTCGGATTTATTCGGATTTATTTTCATTCTTGTGCTGCGAACTTATTTCATGCTTATATTTCATGATTTTAGGTCAACAGGAAGCGTATGTTATAAATCTTAAGCGTGTTGAACATAGAATGAAATTTATATCCTTTTTTATCAAGAACACCTAGATAAGTAAATATTTGAATGAAAGGTAAATATAACGGCCCAAAAATAACGGCCATTTACGTCACAAACAGGTTCAGTTAAAAGTTTAAAACCCCTAAAATTAATAAAATAAGGATCAAGACTACGGAAATCATGGTAATAGACTAGCATATTAAAGCACAAATTAGGAGATGAATAAAATTGTAATAAAATAACAGACCTTAGGGTACTTGAGCTCGGGGTCGGTGTCGATGCCGGCGTAGCACACCCCGCCGTACAGCCGGTCCATTATCATCGCCAGCTCCACTGGAAACAAACACAATCATATTATGCTTCACCAACTAGTGGATGAAGAACCCCTAGTAAGCCCGAGAAGCTAGCTTGGCGGATGATAATTTAATTTGATGAGTTTCAAGGATTATGTACAAAGATCTAACATTATCTAGACGAAGGAATCATCTAAAAAAAAACAACGGGTTGCACTCCGGCAGAAGTGAAAAACAGCAGGAGCAGGCATACATGTTCGCCGCGCGGTAGAAAGAGAGGGGGATATTACTGCCTCTCCTACGCCGCGCCGGCGGTCTACTCTCCCTCCGTCTTACGAATTTTCGATCAGGTCACGTGTCCTGACGCGATTTTAAATTTTTTTACCCATCCCAAAAAGTGCACAACGCCGCTAAAAAGAATCTGCCATCACAGACAATCTTTCATGTGTTGATCACGAAGATGGAGAAACAACATTCTAGACTAGACGAAGGAATCCTAAGTAGAGATTCCCTCAAGTTGAAAATCTGTCGTCAAGCACCTTTCGGTGTGTTCCGACAGCTGCACTTGAGAGCCAGTTCCTTTCTAGGCTTTGTGTGCTTACCATCATCGGCCACATCATCACTGACCACGGTGAGATTGTGGTCAAACACAGGTATACAATAGTAAAAAAAAAATACATCCCTATTTTTGACGAGGTGCGTTTTATGTGACGCCGAGTGTATATTTCAAAATTTACAATTCGATCGCAGTCTCCACTATAACTCCCTAAAATATATAAGTAGAGATACTGACCAGCCTTCAAAGGACGCGGCACTCCACCCACGAAGACCGTCTTCCTGGGATCCAGCGGCATGCTGGCGTCGAGCACGAAGTCAGCGTCCGCCAGCCTCCAGGGGCGGATCTGCACGGGCTTGTCGCGGATGGTGGGCGAGGACACGCACAGGTACAGCTTGTCGTCGTCCGTGATACACGCCTCCATTAGAGCCGCCACAGAGCTCTCGTCCTGTACGAATATTTTCATTGTTATTTACCTACCCAATAGGCTAGTTGACAGTGTCAAAAATAAATGACCAAACACTAACCAATGCATAAAACATCTAAAAACACGTGGAAACATCAAATATGTTGTCTATTTAGTGCTTTTTATGATTTTTAATTACCAGTAGAACCACTAATAGTAGATCATGTGATGCTGTGAAACTATGACGTCATAGTGTAGTATTTCATACAAAATTCCATATATACTATAGTTTTGACATTTATTTTACAGACAGACAGACAACAAAGTGATCCTATAAGGGTTCCGTTTTTTCCTTTTGAAGTAGGGAACCCTAAACATAGGTATGGCCTGTGATTTCTCAGTCCCACTCCAGAATGGTAACAGACTGGCTCAATTTAATGGTATATGCCAATAATTTTGACAAATAATATATCGTCTATTAAGTTAAAATACGCAAACACAAATAACCAAGGGAAGTGTATACTTACTTGGAACAGTAGAAAAGCATACCCCTTGGGCGGAAAGTAACTCTTGCTCTCGGCTTTGTGCGGCCAATCCACCACCAATGGTCCGAACCGTCGGAACGATGACGTGATCTCGTCTGGAACGATAATCAAATATGGCGTTAATGACGGGTCGGTTCACGTGGTTGGTAACAACCTGTGTTAATCCAGGATGTCAGCTACCTCCATACTGAATTTCATCAAAATTGGTCCAGCCGTTTGAGCGTGAACAAGTAACAAACATACTATCTCACAAACTTTCTTAACGACCCGCACCAGCTTCGCACGAGTGTACAAATCTTTGAATTTCTCGGCTTTTCTGTACTATAATATGCATGTACAGTATGACACAACTTAGATGTAGCATCGGCAAATCGTTTTCGTACACTTCACTTCCGATTTACACAACTAATAAAAATCGGTCATTATCGCGCCATTCAACGTTCAACAAGATCATTTTCGCCGATCATTTTTTAACACATGAGTAATGTTGTAGGCGCACTCTTTTCGGGAACGATCGATTTTACGAATTTAGCCGATGCTTCATCTAAGTTGTGTCATACTATACCTTTTATGCACATAAACTTTCCTCTTGAATCACTATCTGTTGCTGAAAACTGCATTAAAAACCGTTGAGTAGTTTAAAAGATCTAAGCGAACAGACGGCGGAAGCGACTTGATTTTATACTATGTAAAGAAGAGAAGCAGTTTTTATGCCATTTTTTAGCATACAGCTCAAACTACTGGCCGGATCGGGCTGAAATTTGGCATACATGTAACTGTTATGACGTAGGCATCCGTTAAGGGGGAACGTTCGGTTGGAGCGAGAAATTCAAATTTTATCACGTTTTTTTGCAAATTGCAGCTCAGTTATAGGTCGTAAGTTATCAACATGTTATTTGCGAGAAGAATGGTAGTATATTTACTGATTAATAACAAAAGAAATCATCAACATATTCCTCCAAGGTATATTAGTAACATTTTCATGAAATAGTCGTATATGTCAGTAATTTACCTTGGAGGAATATGTTTATGATTTCTTTTGTTATTAATCAGTAAATATACTACCATTTTTCTCGCAAATAACATGTTGATAACTTACGACCTATAACTGAGCTGCAATTTGCAAAAAACTTGATAAAATTTGAATTTCGCGCTCCAACCGAAGCCTCCTCCTTAAGAAAGGATTTTTCAACCCCTAATGGGGTAAAATAGGTAGTATAGTGACAGTGAACAAAAATAAAGACCAAACCATACTATTTATTGCACAACTTTTGTAGAATGTTTTGAGTAGCCCAAATAAATTGTCACTTATTAATAAAATTAGGTGACCCGCTTTCGATCTATGCCAAGCCAACCAAAGACTATCATTAAGTCTACATTGCGGCGCATCGCATTCCATTTTCACTATCATAGTAAACATACCGTCGCTTAGCAACGAAAACACAAACATATATTATGTTTATGTCAAGTAATCAGTATACTGTGTGACCTCCCGATATAAAATACTAGCTGTTCCCCGCGGTTTCACCGGCGTTCTCGGGATAAGAAGTAGCCTATAACCTTCGGGGATAATGTAGCTTCCTATTAGTGAAAGAATTTTTCGAATTGGACCAGTAACTCTGGAGATTAGCGAGTTCAAACATACAAACTCTTCAGCTTCAGCACCTGAGTACTGCCAATATGATCAGAGACAATAAAATACAACTAATCCGTCTGTATCTCAGCAATCGTTGTATATTTCAGCAATGTGATTGTATTGCGCTATGAGACAGTTGTAGTACAACATTGTGGAGCTGATATTTCTATTTGTGTGTATAAAATGGCGGATGAGATATTAATTCTAATCCGCTTGTATCTCAGCAATCGTTGTATATTTCAGCAATGTGATTATATTGCGCTATAAGACATTTGTAGTACAACATTGTGGAGCTGATATTTTTATTTTCTTATTAAACGTATTATCTATTTGTCTACAATCTTTTCAAACTGGGGCAAAAGCTTGATAGTGGCGCACCCTCTCTCCAGCGTTTGAAGTTTTGACGCTCCCTGATACTACCGCCAGGGGCAGGTGCCCCGGTTTGCCCCCCCCCTAAATCCGGTGCTGATTGTTGGTCAAAGACAAGCCTACGACTGTCAAAGCCACAATGTAAATGAAACTGGAGCGAATCAATCTGTAGAATCAATACAAAAGACATGGTAACAATGCTATTAAATGGGTCTCGAGCAATCCCATTGATTACTTACAATGGTTTAGTGGTTATCAGAGATTAACAAACTGACCTACTCTCGTATGTAAAGCGACGAGACATTTCCGATGGTGTGAAGTGGTCGATTTAAGGCGTTAATGAAAGAGATGGGGCGTCAGATGAAATGAAAGCTACATTGTTTTATGACCACGATAAATTACCGATTCTGTCCTACAAATATTGTAAATTAGAGATGTGCCGAGTCAGACTGACTCGAATACCTAGCAGGTACTCACGTACTCGAGTATATAAAATACTGTATTCGGATCCACAATATACATAATTATAAAGTAAAAAATTTCAACTGATAAATTGTTATAGTTGATAGTTGTTAGCTTTAATATGCCATGACATACATAATTACCAAAAAATTATTATATTATGATTTAATTACTAATTATACAATAATCTGCTGTGATTATTTACATTGTACAAGCGTTCATACACGATTTGTGATGAAATATTAGAATTTGTCGTCAAACGCAAACTACAAAGTTCGATTCAAAAAGTACTCGAGTCCACTGAAGTATTCGACTACTCGTGCCAGTACTCGAATACCTGTCCGAGTCTTCAGACTCGAATCCTTTTTTTAACGAATACCAAAATATTGGAATGCCAAAAATAGTCGACTCGGCACATCACTATTGTAAATTCGAAAGTTTGTGAGTATGGATGTATGTTTATAACTCTTTCACGCAAAAACTACTAAACGGATTTGGATGGAATTTGGATCACAGATAGTCTATAACCTGGATTAACACATAAGACACTTTTTATCCAGGGAAAACATAAGATCCCTCGGGAACGCGGGGCGGAAGCTAGTTCTTCATAAAATCCTACTGCTAGCGCGTGCGCTTTATTACCGCACAACGAAGCGCGAAAGCACAGCGATAAAATGCGACCCTATTGCCTTGACGCACATTACGTGTTAATTCAGCCAAGCCTAAATGAACTTAGGTATCTATACCGTGTGGACAAGATGACGCAAACAGTCATTAGGTCATGGGGTGCGTTCGTGACACGTAAATTATGTAATATACACGAATTTGAAAGCAGAACCAATTTTGTAAGAGATTGATATGTACCTAGTTCTGTGATTACTAAATCTCTCTGCTTGTACGAATAGATTAATTCGAGGATGATGCTCCAACCACTTATTTACAAAACTAGCGACCAGCCCCGGCTTCGCACGTCTTTTCCATACTATAATATGCATGTATTATACATAGGTATAAACCTTCCTCTTGAATCACTATCTATTGCTGAAAGCTGCATTAAAATCCGTTGAGTAGTTTAAAAGATCTAAGCGAACATACTACGATGCCGCTGCCCGTGTCCGCACGAAGACTGGCAAGGATTATCACAAAACGAAATAATCGCCCATCGCCCGTTCCAAGCGTTCACTATCATAGTAAACATACCGTCGCTTAGCAACGAAAACACAAACATATATTATGTTTATGTCAAGTAATCAGTATACTGTGTGACCTCCCGATATAAAATACTAGCTGTTCCCCGCGGTTTCACCGGCGTTCTCGGGATAAGAAGTAGCCTATAACCTTCGGGGATAATGTAGCTTCCTATTAGTGAAAGAATTTTTCGAATTGGACCAGTAACTCTGGAGATTAGCGCGGTCAAACAAACAAACTCTTCAGCTTCAGCACCTGAGTACTGCCAATATGATCAGAGACAATAAAATATAACTAATCCGTCTGTATCTCAGCAATCGTTGTATATTTCAGCAATGTGATTGTATTGCGCTATGAGACAGTTGTAGTACAACATTGTGGAGCTGATATTTCTATTTGTGTGTATAAAATGGCGGATGAGATATTAATTCTAATCCGCTTGTATCTCAGCAATCGTTGTATATTTCAGCAATGTGATTATATTGCGCTATAAGACATTCGGGAACGCGGGGCGGAAGCTAGTTCTTCATAAAATCCTACTGCTAGCGCGTGCGCTTTATTACCGCACAACGAAGCGCGAAAGCGCAGCGATAAAATGCGACCCTATTGCCTTGACGCACATTACGTGTTAATTCAGCCAAGCCTAAATGAACTTAGGTATCTATACCGTGTGGACAAGATGACGCAAACAGTCATTAGGTCATGGGGTGCGTTCGTGACACGTAAATTATGTAATATACACGAATTTGAAAGCAGAACCAATTTTGTAAGAGATTGATATGTACCTAGTTCTGTGATTACTAAATCTCTCTGCTTGTACGAATAGATTAATTCGAGGATGATGCTCCAACCACTTATTTACAAAACTAGCGACCAGCCCCGGCTTCGCACGTCTTTTCCATACTATAATATGCATGTATTATACATAGGTATAAACCTTCCTCTTGAATCACTATCTATTGCTGAAAGCTGCATTAAAATCCGTTGAGTAGTTTAAAAGATCTAAGCGAACATACTACGATGCCGCTGCCCGTGTCCGCACGAAGACTGGCAAGGATTATCACAAAACGAAATAATCGCCCATCGCCCGTTCCAAGCGTCCATAGGTTACGATATGGTGAAGAATCTTGGTATCCTAAAGAATAGCAAGTATATCTCACCCTCGTCGATGTCTGGGGGCAGTCCACCGACGAAGACCTTACGGCTGAACCGCTCGCCGTGCTCCGAGCCGGCAGACACCGGCGACGACCGAGCCGGAGACCCCAGAGCGCTCACACACATTGATAAACCTGTAAAATGTAAAGGAACAGATAAGCCATTGAAAAGGGAAGATCTTCCGCCAGGCTGGGTCATCGTGCCTGGGTCCGCGGTCTAAGTGATGGTGTTGGAATCTTGTATATATGCGAATGCGCGAACAAACTCCACTAGCGCGATGTAGGTTGTATGTAGATAGTGTTGATATATTGCAGCGCCATCTATCCATCGGTGTCTGAACTATGTAGCTGGCAGGGGTCACTACAAGCTAAAGTCAATAAGTCTTTTCTCGGGGACTTCCCTGTTGGTGGACATTCTTTCTTTTTATAATAAAAACCCATATGAAGTATCTAACTAAGATGTCTTATAACAAATTCAAAGAATATGTTAAACAGGGATTGGTCGACAAGGCCTACAGGCATAAAGAAAGAAAGAAAGAAAAAAAGAAAGAAAAAATATTTATTGACCCATTATTTCAAAAACAAAGACTTATAAATAAAAATAGGTAGGTATAATGTACGGGGTCAAAGGGTCCCTGCCTCAGCATAAAGCTACACTACATAATGCAGTGCAACGCTGGTATTTTGGCAGGGCCTCAAGACTATATAACTATAATAACTATAAGGTGGGTCATTACATAGAAGACAAGAATACATGGTTGTAGTAGCTTCTCTCTGCACTTGCAGCCTCCACAAGTCACTATTGTATGAACTTTATGTAACAAAAACTTCGCATTGTTTAGTTTGTTTGTTCCTTAATTTAATCTTTCAATTTTGTTATGTTGTGTGTCTTCACATAAATGTTTTATCTTTCTTTCTTTAAAAAATGGTTCTGCAGGGTTATTTTAAAACACTGATTCGAAACGCAATCGGAAACGTAAACATTCCAATGTCGATTCCGTTCCCGACGAGTTGTCAAAAGGCTATTTTAAATAGCAGTTGCATGACAGATCGAAAAGATACGTACGTTTACGAAAAAATTAACATAGCAATTGCGAGAATTCGTCTCGAAAGTTACCGAATGAAACTCAAAACTAATTTATTCAGTTTAGGCCCTAATAAGGCACTTATTATTTTTTATGTCGGAAGGTGAACAAGCAGGCAGGCGGCCCACCTGATAGTAAGTGGTTACCGTCGCCTATCGCCATTTGCAATACCGGTGTTGCCGACCTGTTACAGTGCCGAGAAGGCAACTAACTAGGTCTCAAGTGCAATTGCCGGAACACACCGGTAGGTGCTTGGCGACAGATTTTCAACTTGAGGGTGGTAGCCAGCAAGACGGGTACTACAAGGTACCCTACCACCAAGCAACAATAAAATTTTAGAATAGACTCTACCACCGACGATTTCGGTGTCGAATCCGAGTGTTGTACAATAGTCCTGCTGGTAATCTTTGAGGCAGATGTAGGTACACTTACCAGCGGCGCTGAGTCTGGTGACGACATCCTGAACTTGGTCTGCGGGCGCAGCGGGCGAGCCGGCCGCCGCGCCGCCGGCCACAGCCGCCTCCTCCACGCCGGGGAAGAAAGGAGACTTGCCTGGGGACAACAGAGACCGCTCATTAAGAGGATACTCTCCGCGAATGACTCCGTCCGATACTAAACTGACGGGGACCAGCGAGATAGGAGAGACCCAGTCGGCAGCTCGAGTGTGGAAGTACCCCCCCACCTTACAGAATATTCCTGAACGTTTGTCGCATGGTTTCATTGGGGAGGAAAGTCAGTAATTCGCGTGTGATGGGGCCTGCAGCTATTGCTTCCAAGATACCCTCAAATCCTACAGAAACCGCTTGACCAGTTGTTTGGCAGATTCAAGACAAAAGTCTACCATGCTTAGCATACTCCTTCCTATTTATGTCTACAAATGATGTATGTCGACCAGAAATGTTTGAAGCTGGCTCCCAGCCAAATTGTTGACAGATTTTTTTTTAATTGAAATGTCATTGACTTGTCTTTCCGCTGAATGTTGAGTGTTTCATTTTAATGTTTTATTGATATAGATCTAGGAGCCAAATCGATGAGGCAAACGCTATCGCAGATTTTGAAACTAACTGTAGCTTAATTGCCTAATTGGTATAATAAATTAGCTGCCGCCCCGCGGTTTCACCCGCGTTCCCGAGGTACCTTATGTTTTCCCGGGATAAAAAGTAGCCTATATGTTATTCCAGGGTATGATCTATCTGTGTGCCAAGTTTCATCCAAATCCGTTCAGTAGTTTTTTGTGAAAAAGCAACAAAAATACATACATACTTACTAATTATAAATGCGAAAGTTTGTAAGAAAGTAAATTTGTTACTTCTTCACGCTCAAACGGCTGGACCAATTTTAATGAAATTTGGTTTGGAGGTAGCTGACACCCTGGATGAACACATAGGCTACTTTAATCCCTTAGGAACGCGAGTGAAACCGCGTGGCAGAAGCTAGTATAGATTATATTTCAGTATTTGCAATCGTCAAAAGATCTTGGAGTGTCAACTTGTGGTCTTTATTAGAGGCAGTGACACACCAAGAGAAAAGAAAAAGTTCAAATAAAAACTTCCTGAGAAACTTCTTACCGCGGGAAGTTGTAGAATGAACTCCAAACAATGGTTTCCTCAAGGGACTGACATGCTGAACGGTTTTTCAAGAAAATAAATTTTTGCTGGGTCTATAGGTTACTATGGTAACCGCGACCAGGGGAGCCGTATACTTCCTCGCTTGTTTATGATATTTGTTACTCTTTCACGTAAAAACTACTCAACGTATTTGGATGAAACTTGGCACACATATAGATCATAGTAATTTACATAGTATAAAATGAAGACGCTTCCGCTGTCTGTTCGCTTAGTTCTTTTAAACTACTCAACGGATTTTAATGCAGTTTTCAGTAATAGATACCGTGATTCAAGAGGAAGGTTTATGTGTATAATCTATACTAATATTATAAAGAGGAAAGATTTGATTGTTTGTTGGTTTGCACTGAATAGGCTCCGAAACTACAGAACCGATTTGAAAAATTATTTCACTAATAGGAAGCTAAATTATTCCCAAAGGTTGGCTACTTTTTATCCCGGGAACGCGAGTGAAACCGCGCGGAACAGCTAGTTAATTATAAAGTCTGATTCAAGGGCTGCGAGTCTAGTGAAACCCCAGTGCATTCCATCCTTAGACACGATACATTTCAACGTCTGACAGTGTCAAAGTTACCATAAAACTGCACAGGACTCACTAGATTTACGGAGCGTCGAACTATTCAAGCGTGACCCTTTCGCAAGGTCACGTGGGGTCATATAAGGTCATAGAATTAAGATAATGTCATTAACCTTAAAATCTAGGTGGCCAAGAAAGTTAAGCCAGTGTTTGCGGGGATAGTTAAGGTGAATGGTCTGCATTTTGAATTTTTAATGAATATTTCGTGCTTTTAATTTATTATGTAAATTTCAAGCTCCTATGAGTCATAATTTTGTGATTAGCGCAGGGATATGGCTATAAATTGATCTAATTTTGCATTTAAAATATCATAGATCTGTACATTGCTTGCATTTTACAAACATAACTCGCCAATGTATGGACTGAAATAGTTTCAAAAGCATAATCTTTACATAGTTAAAAATGAAGTCCCTTCCGCTGTCTGTTCCCATAGATCTTTTAAACTACTCAACGAATTTTAATGCAGTTTTCAGCAATAGATAGAGTGATTCAAGATAAAGTTTTATATATAATACATGCATCCGGGCACCTCAATAGTACAGAAAAGCCGAAAAATTCAAAGATTTGTACACACGTGCGAAGCTGGGGCGTGTCGCTAGTTAATACATACAAAATAGGTAATCAATTGAAATAAGGCGCTAATAACAATATTCCTTTCAATACGTAAGCTGCATTAAACAGTTGGAATAAAATCAAACAGGAAAAAAAATGCAAATTCAAAACGCGCACAGCTCAAACTGCTGGACGGATCGGGCTGAAATTTGGCATACAGATAGAGCTATTATAACATAGGCATCAGCTAAAAAGGATTTTTGAAAATTCAACCCATACGGGGGTAAAATGGGGGTGTAACCGCGGGTCGGAAAGCAATGTTATCTAAATAAGAAAAGTATATTTGCAAGTATTTTATGTAAAAAGGTGTATCAGTTGTCCGGTTGTCCATAGTACAAGCTCTAGTTTGTGATCAGATAGCCGAGTGTGAAGATAGGATAAAGCTGATAAGCAGGTGGACCACCTGATGGTAAATGGTGTCGCGTATACACTTAGCTATACCAAGGGCAACTGGCTCTCAAGTGCAACTAACTGTCTGCCTGAATAGGGAAAGATTTAAAAAAATAACTAGGTACCTACATCTAAAAGTAGCGATTTTATTTCTATGAATGTTTCTGTTTTCTTCATATTTTTTTTTTCACCGTTAAAATAATAATTTTAAATTAATATCATAAAAATAAACGTACGTAAGCTACGCTTTCCAATGTAGCCCTTTTTATTTATTAATTTATAAATAATACAAAAAAATACCGCCAGAAAACAAATGAAAAGCAAAGAATTAATTTCTACTCACTCTTTCTATACGGGAACCTCGGACCTCTAATGAAAGGCGTAACCAGAGGTATCGTATGCACCGACATAATATTTCACACGTGAAAATTGTATTTTCCGCAAACTTATCGGGAGTTTTCTTTCGAAAATATTTTCTTCTTCCAACAACGTGTGACCCCAGTCGTGACAGAAAACGCGACTGGAAAAAATCTATGAAAGGACGATCGCGTTCGAAATTCAAAAAGTATTTTTAATTATTTTTTAATCGAGTGGACCGTGCATTGTCTAGGTAGACCAAACTTTTTTTATAACTCTCCATTTATGAGATTATTTTTATTATTTATGGAATGTTGAAATGCAAAAACAAGATTTCCGATTGTAATGTTTTTAATTATTATGTTTAAATACCTACCTACATTAAATAAATCGTCACTAGTCATAATATTTTAGCGTTCTAAAAATAATCTAGAACAGATGTTTACAGACGTAGGTAGACCAAAAGGTAGGCAGATACGTAGGTAGCTAGACTCTTTTGTTACATAAATAAATCAGCTTTAAGATCTTTAATTCCATCATAAAAATGATTTTCTGTATCGCAGACATAATCTATAGGTTAAGGGTCGGATCGGATTAATATTTTTTTAATCCGATCTTCGCGCCACTCCGCAATCCGCATCAAACATTTTTTTTTAAAGTGTTGAGTTATTGTCTCTCTTTATTCTGCCTTGTCATGTTATTATTTAATTACAGAGTATACACCTATAACTGTTAATGGTTACCTGCCAATGTCACATTGGCGCAATATGCTAAAGTGCGCCAAAATAGTGGTGCAATGCTGTTTATTGGACTAGCACGTCGAATGCTTGAGATTTGTGGACCTGGTTCAGCCTAGTTACTAGGAATGCACCAATTCGAAATATAGAGCTTAGATGGCAACACTAAAGCTGCCTGTAGCGACATAATGGTTGAAATTGGAAACTTTATGAAGCTGTTTGCAAGGAAATACTTACTATGTGACAATTTGACAGTTTCTTTAGAGAAAATCTGTCAAATTCAAACAGCCATGATACAGGATGCTCTAAATTGTTAAACTACATACACAGTAGATACAGTGTTCATCGCAGTATTTGTGTTTTTTTTAAATTTTGTGGATTAAAAAAAAAATTGAATAATAATCAAAACAATGAAAAGTCACGCAAAATTCTGTACTGAAGTTTTTCGTTACGGTGTCACTTACACCCAGTATAATAATTACACCCAAACTCAGAATATACAAACTCGAAACTCATTTATTCAGTTTAGGCCCTGATAAGGCACTTATGAATGTCGATAGTTACAATTATTACAATAGACTCTACCACCGGTTCCACATACACTTACACTGAGAACACTCCGGCAACAAACTCAGCATCATCTCATTTTTTATGGATCTTTCTTTTGAAATTACATATAATTACAGTTTTTGTTTTAAATATACATAAAATTCATACAATAGTCACTGTGGAGGGGGCTGCAAGTGCAGAGAGAAGCTACTACAACCATGTATTCTTGTCTTCAACGTAATGAGCCACCTTATAGTAGGCCTTGTCGATCAACTTATGTTTAACATACCTACTCTTTGAATTTATAAGACATCTTAGTTACTTCATATGGGATTTTATTATAAAAGCGAATGCAGTTCCCGAGAAAAGACTTATTGACTTTGGCTAGCCTGAATCTAGGTGTAACAATTTTATTTTCTAGTATAGATACAACATGTTCATGCTCACAAATGTCTGTCCTGGGGTCTCATAAGGAGATATCACAAGCTCGACGACGAATTCAACGCTGTCTCTGTACTCTGTCTCTATCGTTTACCAAGCTATCACGTGAGAAGGCAGTTGTGCGCGGCATCGTTGCGCGTGCTCGTCGACGAATGAAACGTTAGAGAATAGTTTAGCTGGATGGGAATCCAGAAATGGGGGTCCGGCCTGCGGTGTTGATAAGGCAAAGGTCCTTCATAGTTTTTGGACTTAAATAGTCCTAATTCATATCTTCACCATTACGAACTTTGTCGCATGTTCTGCGATGGCTGCATGCAATGCATAATGCTTGGTAAAAAGGTACATAAGTAATAAGTTTTATCGATCATCGTGTGATAAAGACCACACTATGACCTTCTGTTTCTATTCTACAATCGACCATAAATAATTTAGTATAAGAGAATGGCACCGATTCTGTTACAAACTAAACTTATTTAATCATTCTAGGTATATCTCTTTCTAACATTAAATATATGAAAGGGATGAAAAATTTGGTCCTGTCAAATTAGTCCCATTGCTTATATTTTAGGCGCCATCTTATTTGGTCTCGACTATTTTGTTAAAAACAGATTTAATACACAAATTATATCCTTCCTACTAACATTATAAATGCGAAAGTTTGTGAGTATGGATGAATGTTTGTTACTCTTTCACGTAAAAACTACTGAATGGATTTGGATGAAACTTGCCACGTAGATAGATCATACCCTGGAATATCATATAGGGTACTTTTTATCCCGGAAAAACATAAGATACTTCAGGAAATTGGGTGAAACCGCGGGGCGGAAGCTAGTTTTAAAATAATTTAGTTTTTAACAACAACTTTCTATTGTAGCTTCTTGAGTTAATCGTTTTTGGAAAAGCCTTTTTGTTTAAACTACGTTTATCGACATTTCAAATAACTATTGTTCTGTTTATTCTGAAATCCTCCGATCTCCAGGCACGTATCCAAAAAAAAATACTATAAAATACGAAAGTCAACATGCTTACTCAACCAAATTATTTTTTATCACTCAGAGAGAGGCAAATGCTGTTTTTGTTGCATTCAAGAATAAAGACTACTTCACTTCACTTCTTGACTATGATGGCATTAGATGCGTTTTTTACACAATTCTGCCAGTGTCAGGGTATAATAAAGACTACTAAAGTAAGGCCACGGAGAGAATTCATTTCTGACATCTATCAAAAATGGATTTTTGACAAAAACGTGTGGTCCGATTTGAATAAGTCATTCATAAAAATAAGCCTATGAAAATATTTAACTGTCAAGTGAAAGTCTTATCGGAAACTTTTTAACTGTTTTCTTTAGAATCTCCCGGCTTAAGCCGTGTCCATCCTTAAACTATTAATAGTGTTACATTAGGCTTGTGACGTCACGTCATTGTAAAAAATACTAAGACGCGACGTCACGTCTGCGTTATTTTTTGTTTTAGGAACTAAAGAAAAAATAAGTGTCCAATGTTTTTTGGTAATCTAACTGACGGACTAATTAGATTTTTTAAGTCATCATCCCTATCCCCCATGAGAGGCGGTGTTCCTAACTAGAATTTAACTAGACAAATGTCGTACGGACGACGACAATTCAAGGTAAACACTGCGGGATCTTTTACGGTTGTAATAGGAGCTATTTTGCAACAAAAAGGTATAGCCTGTGGTGTTGGCGACCAGTACACACATGCGCGATAATAACGTCAATTCTTTACACTCGGAGTACAGGTGTCAAATCCACTTTACTTTAATTTAAAATGAAATGTTTAGTCATTTGGATTTTTTACGCTACAACCTGTATAGTAAAAATAACGCCATCTAGCTATACTTGGAAACACTAGCTAGGTCGACTGCATTGCTGCCACAATAATCAGTGAATAAGCAATGGAGGTCACAGATAATAGACTATTTCCTTTACTAGCATAAACTCGACTCTACTTCCTAAAAGGGGAATTGATGTTTATAAGTGCGCTTGCGATGGTTGGGAAATATTTTAATTTTAATTGATTTTGTTAACTGCCAGCCAACGAAAGAGGTTTATGCCAATGCGTTTCATTTTTACAAGCTTTTATTAGGGTTACGTACCCAAAAGGTAAAACGGGACCCTATTACTAAGACTCCGCTGTCTGTCTGTCTGTCCGTTGGTCACCAGGCTGTATCTCATGAACCGTCATAATTAGACAGTTGAAATTTTCACAGATGATGTATTTCTGTTGCCACTATAACGACAAATACTAAAAAATATAATAAAACTAATATGGAGGAACAAGGTGGATGATTCCTCCATTGAAAAGGGAAGATCTTCCGCCAGGCTGGGTCATCGTGCCTGGGGACCGCGGTCCAACTGTTGATGTTGAAATCTGGTATATAATTATATATGCGAATCTGCGAACAAACTCCACTAGCGCGATGTAGGTTTCGATGTAGATAGTTCTGTTTGTACTGTTGATCTATTGCAGCGCCATCTATTCATTCGGTGTATGAACTATGTCGCTGACAGGGGTCGCTACACTAATATTTAAGGGGGCTCCCATACAACGGACATGATTTTTTGTCATTTTTATAGATAATATAATTTTAAGGCGATGATAGCTCAATGGTAGTGACGTCGGATGCCGCGACGAAGGTCGTGGGTTCGAATCCTACAATGAGCTTGAGCTTTCGGTGAAAGAAAACATCGTGAGGAAACCATAGCACGGTGGTAGGGTACTTTAGTACCCGTCTGGCTGGCTACCACCCTCAAGTAGAAAATTTGTCGCCAAGCACCTACCGGTGTGTTCCGGCAATTGCACTTGAGAGCCACTTTGCCTTCTCGGTATTACAATACCGAGTAACAGGTCAGCAGCACATTGGCAATATCTCTGGTATTGCAAATGGCGATAGGCGACGGTAACCACTTACCATCAGGTGGGCCGTATGCTTGCTTGCTACCTTAGTAGTATAAAAAAAAGAGAACCGCGTTCAAATGCCATTTTTTGCTATTTTCCATCAACAGATCCTGAGACTTGGTAACAATGGGACCACCTCAAGAGTATACTCTTTGGAATACAAAAAGTTGTTTTTAAATCAGTTCACATATGGTGGAGTAATCGAGTAACAAACATACAAAAAAAAACAGTCGAATTGAGAACCTCCTCCTTTTTTGAAGTCGTTTAAAACAGTTAACAGCTATAGGTACTGTATGACACAACTTAGATGTAGCATCGGCAATTCGTATATCTTCACATCAGATTTACACAATTAATAAAAAACATTCATTATCGCGCCATTCAACGTTCAACAAGACCATTTTCGCCTAAAGTACTAATAAACAGGGGTAATGTTGTAGGCGCATTCTTTTCGGAAATGATCGATTTTACGAATTTTGCCGATGCTTCATCTAAGTTGTGTCATACTGTAACACAAAGTTATAATACGACGCAACCATTGACACGATAGGTATATTGATTTCTATACAGCCCGCAGTGACCTAGAAAAAATGGAGCTCACAGGGTGTTAATAGGTCGATATCAATAATAAATATATGGCAACGGTGGTTAGTCCGTGAGTTTTTTTTTTTTTATTATTTTGGCATCACACTTCGTGTATTTTGCCAGTGTCAAGTTGAGCAATGGTAATAGGTATTTTTATATTCTTCATGTATAACATTCTCGTCAATCGTCAAGTTTCAAAGTTCAAGTCATGTTAAATCTTCTTCGAGTCATAGTCAGTCAGTTTAGTTAGGTTTTAGTACAATGGTAGCCGTTCTACTAAAACTTTTCATGGACTTCTTGAGACAACTTGAAAAGCCACTATACACGTAATCATTTCATTTCACTTCACTGGTGCACTTGTATTGATCTTTATTGGACAAAATACCACCGATAATATTCAATAAAACTCAAAATACACGATTTTATGAAAATAAAACGAAAACGCAACGTCACTTCGCAAGTTCCCGCCAAAAAGTCCAGTCCGTGAGTTAGATTACCAAAATATATTAGACAAATGTCATATTTTTTCTTTAGTTTCGATAACAAAAAATAATGGACATACAGTGCGTTAAAATTTCACTCACGTCACGTCTTAGTACACTTTTTACAAACAGATGACTTCACAAGTGCCCACTCCAGAACTTTGATACAACTTATCATTGTATTTTTTTATTGATTTGATAAAATAAAAAATACGTATCCAATATTTTTTGATAACCTAACTGACGGACTAAACAGAATTATTTTTTAGCCACTCATCATTCCTATTGCACCATGGTCTTATAGCACTAACCCACGGGTTAAACATGCTTATTTGACAGAATTTATATAGAGAATCTCTCAAATTTAAATATATAACCTTAGTTATTGCTATATACGACGTAAGTGCGATTAAAATCAATCAATCAAAATCAAAACTAATTTATTCAGTTCAGGCCCTGGTAAGGCATTTATGAACGTCGATAGTTACAATCATTACAATAGACTCTTCCACATACACTTATTTTACCGAAGATAGGGATGTCGTCGGCACCAAATAGCAGTAATAGCTTCCTAGAAACATGAACAAATGGCTTCAAATAGCAGAGATCAGATACGGCAGTTTATATCTGGGCCAGGGGACATTTAGGTCGGCCCTTAACAAGTAATCGTCCGGTCTGCCTAGTTCTAGCCAGTTGGCGTCGAAAATTGTTAACGTTTTAGTAAGTATCACTGAGGTATATTACTACTGTATAGAGAAGCTATCCTAAGCAAAGGTCATGCTCCATTTTGTTAATATTTGCTGCAGCACTGAAACAATAATTAGTCTTATGACCAGACAGTTTAAGGGGGAACGTTCGGTTGGAGAGCGATAGTAACATTTTCATGAAATAGTCGTATATGTCAGTAATATACCATGGAGGAATATGTTGATGATATCTTTTGTTATTAATCAGTATATAATACTACCATTCTTCTCGCAAATAACATGTTGATAACTTACGACCTATAACTGAGCTGCAATTAGCAAAAAACTTGATAAAATTTGAATTTCGCGCTCCAACCGAAGGTATACCCTTAAACATAGTTTTTTTCGCGACCAAAAAGTCGTAAGCGCCGTGATTTTCATGGCGCTTACGCGTTTCGTGTTGAAGCAACTAAGTGGAGTGCAGCCAGATGGCTGCACTTGAACGGAACATAGTGTTTATGTGTGGCGTCTTCTCTACGTGGTAATATACCTCAGTGAGTAAGTATACAGTTTTTCATGAACATTACTAGTTACTACAGTATTTACTCAAATACCGCAGTGTCTCAAGTCGAAAGTCTTCGACCAGTGTGTGTTGCCAGTGATGACTTACGGAGCAGAGACGTGGTCGCTTACGATGGGCCTTATAAGAAGGCTCAAGGTCACCCAAAGTGCAATGGAGAGAGCTATGCTCGGAGTTTCCCTGCGAGATCGGATCAGAAATGATGAGATCCGCAGGCGAACCAAAGTTACCGACATAGCCCGAAGAATTGCCAAACTTAAGTGGCAGTGGGCGGGGCACATCGCTCGTAGAACCGACGGCCGCTGGGGCAGAAAGGTTCTCGAGTGGCGACAACGAACCGGAAGACGCAGCGTGGGCAGGCCCCCCACAAGGTGGACCGACGATCTTGTTAGGGTCGCGGGAAACCGCTGGATGCGGGTAGCGCAAGACCGGCCATCGTGGAGATCCTTAGGGGAGGCCTTTGTCCAGCAGTGGACGTCTTTCGGCTGATATGATGATGATGACAGTATTTACGTTGTAGCTTGGTGCGGGTGAAAGTAGCCCGATATGAAAATGAGCCTTCAGTCTTTGCAATAATGATCATCAAATCTAGAATAAACAATTCAAAGTAAAAGGGTTTTAATTGCAGTATCAGAAGGGCTGAGAATACGATAGCACTGCGCATGCCCAAACTAACCACGTGTGGGTTCACTGACCTTGCCACAATTTCGTCTCCGCTCCAAGTTGGTCGGAAGAAAAAAAAAACGCCTTTTTTTGCTCTTACAACAACTTTTAGGGATCAATTAGTATTTACATTAAAAAAACCATTCAAAAAGGTTTTTTGTAAATGAATTGTAACACATCATTATGAACAACTAGCTGTTTCACGGTTTCACTCGTGTTCTTGGGATAAAAAGTAGTCCTATGTCCTTCTCCATATTATAGGCTATCTGTGAGCCAAATTATGTCGCAATCAGTTCAATGGTTAAGGTAAGAAACTTACTTTCGCTTTTATAATATAGCATTTTATTCGCGGTTTCGGTATTGGTCTGGTACAATAAATAGGTCGTAAAAAAAATATTTTGGAATGATAAAAAACACTAAAATAAATAAATTAATATCCCGGGACATTGTTCACACACGGTTATCTGATCCCAAACTAAGCAGAGCTTGTACTATAGACAACCAGATAACTGATATACTACATATACTACTTTTTTTTCGTAAATACATACTTATATAGATAATTACACCCAGACTCAGGACAAACAGACATGTTCATGCACACAAATATTTGTCCATTTGTGAACGGATTTACCAGCGTGATAGGTGGTGTCTTAACCAACTGCGCCAACTGGCTTGTCAATATTTCCAAACAATTAAAAAAAATGTTTAGCATTACATTATGGTTAAAATGTAAGTCTAATGGAGTACCTACCCATTACTTCGATTCTGAGTACGAGTATTAACGCTTTTACAGTATGACACAACTTAGATGTAGCATCGGCGAATCGTTTTCGTACACTTCACTTCCGATTTACACAACTAATAAAAATAATTCAGTATCGCGCCATTCAACGTTCAACAAGATCATTTTCGCCGATTATTTTTTAACACAATACATGAGTAATTTTCTAGGCGCACTCTTTTCGAGAACGATCGATTTTACGAAGTTTGCCGATGCTTCATCTAAGTTGTGTCATACTATACCAGAGATGTTTTTTTCACTAAGCCTCCTGATAAATTATAATGATACTAGCTTCCGCCTCGCGGTTCACCCGCGTTTTCAAGATATCTTATGATTTCTCAGGATAAAAAGTAGCTTATGTGTTATTCCAGGGTATGATTTATTAATGTGCCATGTTTCATCCAAATCCATTCAGTAGTTTTTACGTGAAAGAGTAACAAACATTCATCCATACTCACAAACTTTCGCATTTATAACATAAGTAGGATATAACCTACAATCCGCAGTTTTCGGCCTAATGTAGAGTTCTGTATAATGTCAGATGTCAATTTGACATTTATATGAATTAATTCAATATTCAGGTTTAATTTAGCTACGTTTTGAAATCTGTTTATGAAAGTTATAAATGGTTTGGCATTTTCATTATATTTTACATTAAAACCAAGGCCCAGTCTAAAAATAAACAGTTAGGTAGGTAATCCTTGCTAACATAGTATGTATATGTATATTTGAATAGGGAATTGTTTTTTTTGGCCTGCATTAATTTATGAAACAGTAGATTTATATCTATCTCTTTCAAGCAAATCATGGAGCATGGAGTTTAGTAGAGTCTATTGTAAAACTGTAACTTTTGACATTCATAAGTGCCTTATTAGGGCCTAAACTGAATAAATGATTTTTGATTTGATGGCCGTGGATGTCACATATCATCTTGGATCTCTCTGTCTAATCGCTGTCTAATTAGTAGTTTAAAATGCTTATATCTTCCGTGTTTCTTGGCCGATTTTAATTTCACTTTTTGACATATTTTTTAATGCCCCTGGTAGCACTATCTTTGTAACATTAAAAAAACGTAAACAACATAGTTACTATAAAAAACAAACGCATCGAAATCGCCGCCAAAAAAAAATACTCGTACGGAACACTGCGCTTAGTTTACAAGGCTGACTTTACCTTACGAGGTGACAATGTAGGACAATAGTACATCGTCACCTTACTTTAATCCGTTTTACACTACATACACTGTTCTTAGGTACCTAATCCTATTTATTTATTAAATTATACAATAAAGATAACGTGTAAAGACGCCATAGAGAATATAGCAGTTACCCTTTTATTTTTACTTCAAACTTCTTATAACAAAACCGGCAAATAAATAATTATACTAATATTATAATAAATGCGAAAGTTTGTGAGTATGTATGAATGTTTGTTGCTCATTCACGTAAAAACTACTGAATTGATTTGGATGAAACATGGCACATAGATAGATCATACTCTGGAATAATATATAGGCTACTTTTTATCCTGGGAAAACATAAGATCCCTCTGGAACGCGGGTGAAAGCGCGGGGCGGAAGCTAGTAATATTATAAATGGGAAAGGACGTAAGTATGGATGTTTTTTACTCTTTCACGTAAAAACTACTGAACGGATTTAGAAAAAAATTAGCACATAGATTGATTTTACCGTGCAATAACATATGGGCTACTTTTTATCCCGGAAAAACATAAGATCCCAGGGGCAGGCAGCCCCCCTTCACAAGGTGGACTGACGATCTTGTGAGGGTCGCGGGAAACCGCTGGATGCGGGTAGCGCAAGTCCGGCCATCGTGGAGATCCTTAGGGTAGGCCTTATCCAGCAGTGGACGCCTTTCAGCCGACATGATGATGATGATTCTGTAAGGTGGAGGTCCCTATGCTTTGCTCGAGCTGCTCTTCGAGTAAAAAATCTATATTCGGTGAAGGAAAACATCGTGAGGAAACCATAGCACGGTGGTAGGGTACCTAAGTACTTTGTAGTACCCGCCTGGCTACCACCCTCAAGTTGAAAATCTGTCGCCAAGCACCTTTCGGTGTGTTCCGACAGCTGCACCTGAGAGCCAGTTCCCTTCTAGGCTTCGTGTGCTTACCATCATCGGCCACATCATCACTGACCACGGTGAGATTGTCGACAAACACAGGCCTATACATAGTAAAAAAAAACTATTACTAGCTAGAGTTTATGAAGGCAGTGGCGCCGACGAATGGGTGGTCTGAATGACGTAACAAGTTTATAGGTATGACGTCACTCAAACCTTCGATCTAAGATACAACTACTTACGTCCTACGTCATACCCTAGGTACTTCATACAAGAGGATGATCTATGCGAATGACTCCATCACTAAGGTGACGGGAACAAGCGAGACAGGAGAGGGGAACTCATAGTAAAAAATACTTTTATATTTTATTGAAAAAAAAACCTTTAAGGTCCTAATGGAAAATTTTCAATATAATTGGATGTATGTATCAATTAAGAGAAAAAACGTTTTTAAGTTTAAAAATATTCACGATTTTTTTTTCTAACGTTACTATTGAAAATTTCAAATTAAAAAAAACTATTCCTCCTTATACATTAATATAACAAATAATGCAAAGAAAATCTCCATTTAGAATCATAATTTCTCATATATCGTTGTCTTAGAACTCAAAGTAAATTTCCCATCCCACAAACAGGCAGACAAATCAAAGTATGTTACTAGGTATATGTACGGCACTGCGCAAACGTAGACACTTGTTAGCGACACGGCCCACCATCACAGGAAATCGAGTTGCTATGTCCGGTAGCAGACACAGGGACTGATTTTATATTCCCTGGTAGCTGGTTGTATCCCACCCAAGACACACGTTTGGGTAGCGCCTAAAGAGGAGGCTATCTGTGTATGTCTCCGTCCCTTACTAAACTGGCGGTGACAAGCGAGACAGGAGAAACGTAATTTTGGGTAAAAATATGGTTTTATGTTATTTAAAAAGAAACTAAGCCTTTTTTGAAAACAGTAAGAAAACTGTTCCCTTTCTAATGTATTTCAGAATGCATATTAATATTTTTCAAGTTATTTGGATGGTCCAAATAAGAGAAGAATGCATTCTTAGTTTTAAGAAGGGGCATATTTACTATTTTTTTCTGACATTAGTAATGAAAAATTCTAATTATTAAAAAAACTATTCCCCTTCACATATTCTCTAGTTTCACATATATTTTTTCCAAATCTCTTGGAACAAAGAGTACAGAGAAAAACGCATTTTAGAATCATCATTTCACGTATAGCATCGCCTTAATACCATACATACACCCTTATCATTCACCACGCCTTGCGTTATCAATCTGACATTTCGATACGCGCACGCGCGGTAACCATGGCGACGGCAACATGGCCGCCGTTGTCATGACAACCGTGCCGTAAGTGGGACAAACCCTAGATGACCTATATGCATTGCCCAGGTATTTATTGGAGGTTACTTTAGATCTAGATTTAATGATAATATATTGGCTTGTTTCCATTTATGATTTAGTCGGCAGTTCAATCTATATTTAAAAATAAACCTTAAAGAAAATATTCGCGTAGAATTGCGGGAGGCGAGATACTAAATCCAAATAATTGCACTCATTGAGAAAATATAGTGGTGTAGTGTACTTATTGAACATTTACAAACACTACTGTACCATTGTCATGCACACATTCAAGTCTATCTTGATGGAAAACGTCAAAGACATTTTTGACACTTGAAGTAGGGGAGGGGCTCTGTTCACGAAAACCGTTCCACTTACTTCCACTATACGCAGTTCTTTTTTTTCATCTGAGTTTAAATTCTTTGTTTAAAATCGAAATTCCAATGAATTAAACAGTTTCATTTTAAATATTTAAACATAATTTGCTGTTAAATCATTGCCATTTTTTTTTTTAAGAATAATCCTGTATGTTACCATAGACATCCTTATTGTCTATGGTAACATACAGGTCCGTACAGGATTTATTTTATAAAAAAAAAATATCAACAGAAAAATAGATAAAAAAATAGTCACTTACCATAATACGCCATATTACTAACTAAATGTTCGTTAATCATTTTTGTAGTTTCACTTATAAATTACACATAAAAAATTGGATTTAATAAACTTATCAAAACATGATCTTTATCACTTTTTTTGTAAAAAAAACACTATAAAAATTGTTAGTTAAAAGTGGAAATTGGAGATATTTTCATAATAACATTTTACAAGAATTAAATAGAGTTAAAAATCCGTTGGCTCGCAGGTGGGACGCCCGAGCTACATTTATGAAAAAAAAAGAAGTCGAGGAACTGATATTCAACAGCTGATAAATGTCTTAGTTTTTATTGGACTATGTCCAATAATACGTATTTTGGTAAATTATATTATGATCTTTAATAGTAAAATACTATCGTAAATATATATTTTTTAGGTATGCTTGTGTATGCATAGTAATTATTTGCATTTCATTTTTAAAATAGTGTTGTACCTATTTTGTACAAAGTAGTTTTTTTTATAAATTGAGCTTACGTTTAGCTTCAGGCTCGCTTCAGGACGAGTGAAATCGAAACCGAGAAAACGCTCATTAAAAAAAATATAGTTATTGATTTATCCTTTTTTTCATTTGCAAAAAGTTAAATTAATTTTAATTAGGTTTCATGCTAATAATTTAATTAATATACCTACATAGTTTTTAATTATTCTTTAACTCTAATAAATACAAAATAAATGAACTATATATAATAAAAATAACTAACAAATAAAATTAATACATCGTGTAATTAATTTTAATTTTATAAATTAAAAAGAAACAATTACAAAATGTTGATAAAAAGGTTTAATATTAAATTAATATGCGTTTTTTCTAACCTATTACTTAAAAAATAGATAAGGGCTGTACGTGTGCATATTTGGTAATGTGTCACGTTTTTATCGATAAATCGATTGCGTTGTAATTATAGTCGATTGATTTATGAACGATAACGGTGAGTCGTGTATCGAAGGATTTTTTTGAATTCAGAGTTAGCAGATTAAGCACTGCGTAGCTGATGGAGAAAATCTTTTTATGATGGTCTGAGTTACTATACTAATATTATAAAGAGGAAAGATTTGATTGTTTGCATTGAATAGGCTCCGAAACTACTGAACCGATTTGAAAAATTCTTTCACTAATAGGAAACTACATTATCCCCGAGGGTTATAAGCTACTTTTTATCCCGGGAACGCTAGTGAAACCGCGGGGAACAGCTAGTTTTGGATATTTTTGATTGTGACTAGCGATAATGATCATCTTAAGATCACTCTACCTCTCCTCTCTCACTCTCCTCTATTAGAGGATATGAAGTATCGACAGGATTGTAATTTTTCTATTCTTTATATTACAAAATGCATAAAGCTTACAGCTTCTGTAAATTGATAATGTAGCTTCGTATTAGTGAAATAGTTTTTCGAATCCGACTGGTAATTGCAGAGATTAGCGCGTTCTTAACAAACAAACTCTTTAGCTTTATTAAAAGTATAGATTACACCCAGACTCAGGATAAACAGACATGTTCATGCACACAATTTTTTGTCCTGGATGTGAATCGAACCCACAACCTGCAGCGTGATGAAAAAAGATCCACCAAAAAAAAAAGCCTTGCTGAGTTTCTTGCCGGAGTCTTCTCAGTTCAAGTGTATTCCGAACCGGTAGTAGTCTATTGTAAAACTGTAACTTTTGACATTCATAAGTGCCTTATTAGGGCCTAAACTGAATAAATGAGTTTTGATTTTGATTGATTTTGATAATAGTAAATGTTCGCAGTCCTTTTCAGCATAAAGCAAACACTTACAATTTGCATAAAAATAATTCAGTCTGTGTAAATAGTGTGTGACGTGTCATAATGTGCTCATAGTTATTGTATTACAGGACTAGAGTCAGCCATTTTGTGGAAAATACAATAGAACGACAAATGTAAGGTTAAACTAGTGTTGTGTGGAAAAACGATTTTAGGTAGTCTGTTCAGAAAGAGAACCGTCGTGGAAATGGAGGGCGCTGCTGTACTTATTTACCTTTTTTTTTAGCGGACAATAATAACGTCTGTGGCGTTTTGATCCTGTCCTGTTACAACTGTAATTATTTCATTTGTTTATTATTTAAAATGCATACCCTATTGGGTAGATGGCTGACTTATCAAATCAGCTACTCTTTAATAAATGTCAAAACGATCGGTTACATGGAATATTGTATGAAATACTAAGCTATGACGTCATCGTTTCACAGCATCAAATGATCTACTCTTAGTGGTTCTACTGGTAATTAAAAATCATAGAAAGCATTAAATGTACAACATATTTGATGTTTCTGCGTGTTTTCAGATGTTTTATGCATTGGTTAGTGTTTGGTCATTTATTTTTGACACTGTCAACTAGCCTATTATGGTTGTACGTGGGCGACGACGGCTCTCTTTTCTGAACAGACTATAATTATCTATTTTTAATTATTGTTAAAAACGTGTTATAATTTTTTTTATAAATTTGTGTTGGTATCTGTTTCAAATAGTCAATAGTACACATTCTTAAAACTAGCTTTTCCCTGTGGTTTCACCCACGTTCTCGGGATAAAAACATATATCCTATAACCTTCTGTAGATTCCTATTACTGAAAAAAATTTTCGAAACCGATTGATAGTTCCAGAGTTTAGAGCGTTCAAACAAACCCTTCAGTCTTATCATGACTATAGATATAAATTAAAGAAGGAAGGAAGTGAGTACACGCCAAGCTAGCTACCAATTTAGAAAAAATAAATAAGTTACCAAACTTTTACCAATGTGTTTCATTTCATAGTCAGTTTTTCCTTTTAAATTTTCAGTCAGCGAGGTAATAATAGGCTACTTGACTCATATCTAATTTCATACAATAAATGAATATTTCTAATAGTAGTTTTAGCCCATCTAAGAAAAAAATATTTTTAAATTAAAGTTTTACGGGTTTTTAGGTCTCAAAAAAATATATTATAATTTTTTTAGGTCTAAAAGAACAAATATAAACTATTTAAGACCTACTTTAAAAATGTGTCAACTAGCCTATTGAGATCAAAATAATCCTTTTAAGGGGGAACGTTTTTTTCCTCCAATTCCTCCAAGGTATATTAGTAACATTTTCATGAAATAGTCGTATATGTCAGTAATATACTACCATTCTTGTCGCAAATAACATGTTGATAACTTACGACCTATAACTGACCTGCAATTAGCAAAAAACGTGATAAAATTTGAATTTAACGCTCCAACCGAAGGTTTACCCTTAAATACTCTTTCTATACTAGCTTTCCGCCGCGAATTTTCACCCACTATCCCCTGTTTTAGCCCCTTAGTGAGATAATTATAAGAATCTAGATATTATAATCATAGCGGTCGCCTCGAGGGATTTTTTATGTATTTTGTATATTTGTTGTAAATAATTGTAAATATGGCATCCATTCAGGCTTTAACTTATCTCAGACACATATTCCTTACTATATAATTAAAATTATAATAAAATTTGTGTGTGTTTAGTGTGTTTGTTGGTTTCTTTCAGGTGGCAAGGAATGAGAGATGTAAATTTTGGTATAGCACTTTTGGTTATGATTTGAAGAGGACTTATAACATAAGCTAATTTTTATCCAAAAAAATACGAGTAAAACCGCAACACGTAACCGCATTACAATATATTAGAAATTTTCCATCGTCATCGTCATCAAAGTGATCAGTTAAAATACATTTGTAACAAGTAGGTACGCCATTACACTGAACAGCGAATCGTCATTGATCGAGCGACAAATCTAACCATTGTCTTTCTTAACCGCTCTAGATTTACGACAAAAAACAAGGTAAGCAACAAAAAGTGGCCAATTAAATGTAGCCTTGACCTAACGCTCGTGAATACTTCGTCGTATCGACTCATCGACTCAATGCGACGTGTGCACATCACTACCGTTGCGTAAGTTTACCTTTCGTGAGCGCATCGTCAAGGTTAGAGTTTTTGCCGCCATTTATATTAGTTTTGTTTACAGTTTGCATTTGTATCGTTGCGTGAATTATGTGGTCAGGGTTTGGTTTAAATTGGAGATTTTTATGTATTTGGATCTTGTTATGTGACCCTAGTGGGTTTCGTCATAAAATAATAAAAAAAAAATATTAATTTTTGAAACTAACTCACTTCAATATTTCAAATGATTTTTTTCTATATTGAATTATTTTTTAATTATAAAATAACCAACCCTGAAATCTCGAAAACAAAACAAACTTTTCATACAAAACTTATGGACGGTGATTAAAAAAAAAACATTCTGTGTTTAAGTAGTTATTCATATAATATTATTATTTAATTGCGTTCCACAATGTGTACACCTTAGGCAGTAATAAAAAAATACATACAAGCAATGTGGACTCTGTCGGGCACAACAACATTAAAATAAAAAAAAAGATATATGAGAGAGGATGTAATCAAATCTTGTTGTATTGAAAAAATGCTATTTCTTACGTACCTACCTACATAATGTATTTTCTGTGATGCTATTTGTCTACAGTATTTATATATACTATGGTTTTCTTATTAAAAATTAGTCTTACAGCAATGTTTAAGCTTAACCTTAATCAAAACATAATCACTTTTTTATTTTAAATCTCGATAAAAAGTCGTTATAATAAACCTTTTTTTCCAATTACTTAAATTCAACCTTATAACAGATTTTTTTAAATATTTTTTTTCCACTGTACGTTGCGATCGCGCACCGTGTCAAGGTTCAATCAGTATAATGTTTTGTATTGCTCAATAAAATTTAATGTGGTACTATTGTCAACGTAGGCTGTATTAGTGACGTGAAAATGAGCGCGAATATAAATGTCAAAACTTTTTAAATTAGGGTTTTAGAAGATATAGGCTGTTCCTTTTTTAGGTAGGTTCTTTTCTTAAACCCATGTGTGATTTTTATATATTTTTTACGAAAAATACGCAAGGCATTATGGGCGAGAAAATAGTGACTAGGTATTTGATTGTAGCGCATCTTATTTATTTATCTTATGATGAAGATGATTATCAAAAGTCTTTATTATATTAGGTATTTACAATTATTTACACGAAAACATTAAATTAAACTAAAATATTAACTATAAACTAAACAATTATCAAATATATACAAAATCTAAATCTTATTATTTTAATTTCCATGTTACGAATATTTTTTGTATTTTAAAAATAATTTTACAAAAACGAGTAATTAAGAGTCTATTAGATTGCTTTCAATATTTTTTTTAATAATTCAAAAAATAAAATGTGAAATATTTAAAACATTCGTATTTACTATAAAATTTTACCACCAGTATTCTGGGGACGACGCCTTCCATTTAGTTCAGTTAATTTAATATTCAAATAGTTATAACCTTATTTTTATTTCATAAATAAGTGTATTATTTTAATAGTTTAAAATAATTTCATTATGAAATTTAAGGTAATAGAATATTTTAACGAATTTATACGATAAAACTGTGACAAATTTTATCGCTATAGTATTTTTGTACAATGCTTCAATATATTTTCTTTTTAATTTCAATATTTTTATATTCCCACCTAATTCCATTGCCTCTCAATGAAAACTACGTACTGCCATTACATATAAATATCCCGCAAGTTTACCAATAACAAAAAAGGTTCCAATTTCCACTTTTCCAACACACACTCACAAAAATTTCGTAATCGGGTTCACTGCACTTTAAATGGCTCACACAATATTTTTTTTTTATAAAAATAGACAGATACACGCACCGCCCACGCGTCTAATTTTGTAATTTAAAAAAAATAAATTTGTATCTGTTTAACAAAAACGCACCACGCATGCGCTGCGTTCGCGCGCGCTCACCTACTGACAAATCATAGCATTGCTCGGTATTCCGATGTAATCGATTAAACGGCAATTTTAGAAACGTATCCAAACTCTAACAGAAATACCGGCCAATTGTAACTTTTGAATTTAGCCAGCTATTTCCACGCGGCTAACTCTACCAATTCGAGTTGGAGGTTAGTTCCGTCCATATGACTTCAAGTGAGGTTGTAGTTAAAATGGTCGGGTTACTATGGAGATACTAGGTGTAAGTCACGAGGTAGATGTTTAGAGACAATTTTAGTCTATGCCTGTGGTTATTTTTAACAGATTTTCGTCTAGGTAGCCAAATGTAAAATGTCATGCGTCCCTTTCGTTCGTTTTGCATTGATTTAATAGGGTTTATGTTGTTTATTTATTGTTAACTCATTTCCTACATAGAATATTGTTTTATTTGTGAGCAATAATAGATCTAATGGTTGCTTTCTGTGCACACAAACAAACACACCTTGTTAGCTAGATAAGATACATCAAATTTATTTATTTAAACTAGCTTCCGCCCCGCGGTTTCACCTGCGTTCCCGATATCTTATGTTTTCCAGCGATAAAGTAGCCTATAAGTTATTCTAGGATGATCTATCTATGTGCCAAGTTTCACCCAAATCCGTTCAGTAGTTTTTACGTGAAAGAGTAACAAACATACATCCATACATGCATACATACTCACAAATTTTCGCATTTAAAATATTAGTAGGGTTTAGGTGTTAATTTCGAAAGTCACCATGATAATAGTCATAATGAACAACGATATTTCAAAGAGTAAATGAAAAAAAAAACTACGGAATCCCTTATAACGAATTTTATAAAAACTGTTATTAATCGTCCACATACCTTTTGCGCATTATAAGAAAAAAATACAAAATTATAAAGCATCCTGTATTTTTATGATACAAAATGGCCAACCCTCTTTTTTGTCTTTATTAGTGTTTTTTTTTGTCAGAAGGTGTTGATTTCTTTTGTACTATTAATATAATTAATCAGTAATATACTACCATTCTTGTCGAGAATCACACGTTGACTTTACGACCTATAAGTAAGCTTCACCTTAACACGAGTCCCCCCCTCCCCGCGTATGTTTCGCTCAACACACGCGAAGACATCTACACGATAAATTAGATGTTGTGAAGTGAGTAGGAAGTAGGTGTCCCGTAGGCAAGTAATAGACGAATAAATGAAAGAAAATAAACCGTACAAGTGCGAGTCTGAGTTGCGCATCGAGGGCTCCGTAATTATCTATTTTACTCCAAATACCATAGACTTTTTATAGGTTTTGTAATCTATAGGTAAAGAACTGTTTTCAGTATTTTTTTCCAAATTTTTGGTCAAAATGATATGTGTAGGCAAAAACAATAAAATAAACAGACACAATAATCATATACTTAATCAAATCCGTGTTGCCAACTCCCAAAAATTCTTACCTCTAAAGTTCAAGTTACAAAATTTGTGACATTGTCATCGTCAAATTGAATTGATACTGATTGATTATGCTATTGATAGGTCCAAAGTGTACTTTAATAGAAAAAAAGTTATTTTATAGCATTATCTTAGGAGTAGATAATAGTAGTTTATGATACTGTTGCATAATAGGGGTTATTAAACACGAGTGTGAGTTTAAGTACCGAGCCGTAGGCGAGGTTCTTAATAGTATCACACGAGTTTTTAATACCTAATTATGTGCAGTATCATACAGTACTTTATCTAAACTCATTTAATAATGTAATTTAAAGGTAAATAATCGATAATATTTTGTCATAGGTTTTCATGACTCACGGGTATCGATTATTCGTCATTTCCATTGCCGCCTCCACAATTTCAGATCCAAGTTTATTTCACCTTAGTATCACTGCTATTTTACTATCATTTTTGGCCAAAATAAAATATGTATGCAAAAAAATCAATAAAATAAACAAACATTAATCATCATGGCGCCCAAATCCGTGTTGGGAAAAACTCCCTACCGCATACGCGACCACAGAGTAAATTTGCATCTAAAATTGAATTGATACTGATTGATTCCTAATTGTTTACAAAGAGAATATAATACTACGTTTAATTGTTTAGTCATGTCTGGCCACTTATGTTTTTTTCTTTATTATTTCGTTTGACAAGTTGACTGACAGTAATTGAAGTATTAAAACCCAAAAAACATTATAAGTGGCCAGACATGTCCAAATACTTGTACTTTAATGAAAAAAAGTTATTTTATAGCATTATCTTGGGAAGAAAACTGTGCTATAATGCAATTTTTTAATTTTATTATACACGGGTGTGCATAAAGTGGGTCATTAAAGTACTGATTTTGATTTCATAATAAGAACATTACGATATGAGAGTAGATAAAAAAATATAAATCCTCACAACAAGCCTTTTAACTTGATGTGTCACACAATAATAGTTTGCAAAACTTAAAAAAAAAACTAATTTACTGTATACGTCCGTGTTTGGGTCACCGACTTACATATGTGTACGAAGTTTCAACTCAATCCAGTCCAGTATTTTGAGACACAAACAGACAGATAGACACACGAGTGATCCTATAAGGGTTCCGTTTTTGAGTTCCGGAACCCTAAAAATACAAAAGACCACAGTTATCTACTCAGAGATGGGGCAGCTACCCTTCGCACATAAAAATCAGAAAGCAGCAAATAGTTCAGAAAAATACCGCTAGGTGCGCTGATGTTTCCTATGGTAATTTCAGCGTATATCTGTAACATAATTTAACAATATGCAATGGAGGACAGTTCATAAAGGCCGAGTTACGTAAGCGAGTACTATTGTGCTAATGACTCTGATCAAGAGACGCTGGATGAGTTTAGGAGCGTAGTTTGAGGGTATAAGTACGCTCTGATTGGCCAGTGTCCTTTAAAAATAGAAAATTAACCACAATTTGAAATTGTCAAAGAATACTTCATTCTACGGCTTTTAATAAAAAAAATCAGCAAGTAATAATCCTAGGCGATCAGCCATAAAAAAACCTAAAAAATAATCTACCTAAGGGGGTCCGAGGTTCGACGATTTTCTCAAACATTATCTTCAAAACTAATTGAGGTCACAGGGGACCGGCGGGCGGGGAGCTTTTTCCGCCAACGCGTGTCGCTTGGCCATCCAAAGAGGGAACGCTGCCAGCCTCTGGGAACCTTGCCGTTGATCGGCAGCAGCACACGCCTCGAGGATTTTTTTTATTATGTAGTTTGTATATTTATTGTAAATATTGTATAAAATAAATCTGCCTAAAGTAAAATTAAAATACTCTTTTGTGATTTATTCAGTTTTGATTTTGAGTGTATTATATTAAAATATTTATTTACATCACTTTTATATTTGTAATCCTCTATAATGAAAACAAACAGCCTACCACTTCAGCCTGAGCCGTGATTAAAAATTGCCTAGTTACCGACCGGTTGTAAAGCCGCATATTTCTGGCCTTTAACCTTTTATATATTTATGGTGCCGAAATACCGAAATATTTTTACGTTACATTACTTTTTAATTAACAGTTATTTACAACAAATATACAAACTATATATAAAAAAAATCCTCGAGGCGGCCGCTGCTGCCAATCAACGGCAAGGTTCCCAGAAGGCTGGCAGCGTTCCCTCATTGTATGGCCAAGCTAACGCGTTGGCGGAAAAAGCTCCCCGCCCGCCGGTCCCCTGTGACCTCAATTAATTTTGAAGATAATGTTTGAGAAAATCGGCGAGCCTCGGACCCCCAAGGACCCATGGTCTCGACCGCAAAAGGCAAAAATAAATAATTTACCGCACCAGCCGCAGCCGCTCCAGCTTTCTTTTTAATTGAGATAGAGAATATTCTCACAAATCTAACTTATTATTTAGTAAAACCTAAGTACTTAACTAATTTATTCAGTTGTATGTTGAGTTTAGCTTTAGAATAGGGATGATAACTAAACAAATCTAATTAGTCCGTCGCGTTAGTTAGATTACCAATAAATATTTGACACGTTTTTTCTTTAGCGAAAACAAAAAATAACGAAGATACAGTGCGGTAAAATTTCGCGTGACGTCGCGTCTTAGTACACTTTTGACGTCACAACCCTCACTCCTGAACTTTGATGCGACTTATATTTGTAATTTTTTGTTGATTTGATATAATAAAAAATAGCTGACATAGGCTACTTTTAATCCATCGGAAACGAAGGTAAAAGCAGAAAATAAAAAGCAGTGTAACCATAAATTTTTCATATTTTTTTCTATTTGTTTTTATGATAACGGAAGTATAATAAAGTGCCTACATAAATATATACTTTAGTAAGAATTAATGAATAAATAGTCAATTTGAGATTGGTGCCAAAAAGTCCCTTTATGCAAATGCTGGCATTGCATAGTAAATTATGTAAATTTTACAAATAAACAATAGATTTATAAAATGGTGCACATTTTTTTCCTTTTTTAACCCCCGATGCAAAAACGACGGGGTGTTTTAAGTTTGTCTGTCATCAAGTTGTGTTATCAAAATTAAATTACAAGTTATTGACTTGACCACGACTATGTGACCCCTTCCTGGCGCCAGAACTGGATCCGCCCTTGACTTTGTACGAGTTACGACTAATAGGCTGGTTTACTGTGTCAAAAATAAATTACCAAACACTAACCAATGCATTAAACATCTAAAAACATGTGGAAACATCAAATATGTTGTACATTTAATGCTTTTTATGATTTTTAATTACCAGTAGAACCACTAAGAGTAGATCATTTGATGCTGTGCAACTATGACGTCATTAGGTTAGTATTTCATACAAAATTTCATATAAACTATCGTTTTGACATTTATTAAAAAGTAGCTGATTTGATATGTCAGTAAACTACCCTATTGGGGGCGGTCGGATTACTGCAGGCAGGTCGGGCCGCTTGAACGGGACGAGACTGAGTGGGACGTCGAGGACGGTAGCGTGATCAGTTGTGTGTTGTGTACTTTTACGAGCTTCGTCAGCTTCGATCTGAGCTAATGTAATAGGGTCATCCGGCTCGCTGAGGACTTGCCTTGGTCTATGGATACGGAGTATACGGAGGGCGTGTAGGTAAAGTATGTAGGTATATATTATTTTATTTTTCTTTAAAACTAATGCAAAAGCCCGTTCGGGTAATGCCACATCTAGTAAGCCTACATTTTTGTTTCCCCCTTTTGTACCATTGTCAGTTAGGTGGAGTCAAAACAAAGTGTGTCAAGACTGCAGTCAAGTTATGGTACACCAATCACACCATTGACCTTGCCATTTGTCACTTACCATAACGCCTTATTTGATGCACCACGTCATTAAATACTTAAAAAAAGAGATCCAAAAGTATTTTAATAATGCAAATCATTTTAATCAATTAATTTACAATTTCGACAATTTACACCATAATCTGCTGTAAATTCGAGATATGAATTGCATAGCAATATTGCTCGAGCGGCCCTTTTAACCCCCCAGATCCTGATTTGATGAATATGAGACCATTTCAGGAGTACACCTATCGAACAGTTTCGAAGGATTTTGAAAATCGGTCGGCAATTGGCAGAGAAATCGTGTAACAAAAATACAAAAAGGCCTTTTTGAAGTCTGTTAAAAAGACTTAAGTCTTATTTTCATAAAAATAACAATCCATATCGAAACAAAAAAACTGCGTCCCCTTGCGTGTTTTCCCAAATTCATTGATATCAGCACAGCTATCAGTCGCCTTTGCCTCTTTGTTATTTGTAGACAGAATATAATCAATGGCGAATCCATAACACTGTTTCCATCTTAGAATGTAAAATGAATATTTTAACAACTGTTTGTAGCTTCGTGTTACTATTTAGCGCTAAAAAGGAAGTCACGAATATCATGTTAACAGCTGTAGTGTACGTTACAAAATACTTATACAGTTTATGTAAAATAACTGAAGCTCGTAGCGATATGTCGTCGTAAATATCAGCTCCACAATGTTGTACTACAACTGTCTCATAGCGCAATTTAATTACATTGCTGAAATATACAACGATTGCTGAGATACAGACGGATTATTAAGTTAGCTGCCATCAATTATTTCTTTAAAAAGTTGATATGGGTAATTTAGATAAAATATCAGCTCCACAATGTTGTACTACAACTGTCTCATAGCACAATTTAATTACATTGCTGAAATATACAACGATTGCTGAGATACAGGCGGATTATTAAGTTAGCTGCCATCAATTATTTCTTTAAAAAGTTGATATGGGTAATTTAGTTCAAATATTAGCTCTACAATGTTGTACTACAACTGTCTCTTAGCGCAATTTAATTACATTGCTGAAATATACAACGATTGCTGAGATACAGACGGATTATTAAGTTAGCTGCCTTCAATTATTGTCTCTTTAAAAAGTTGATGGGTAATTTAGTTCAAATATTAGCTCTACAATGTTGTACTACAACTGTCTCATAGCGCAATTTAATTGCATTGCTGAAATATACAACGATTGCTGAGATACAGACGGATGGACTGAGAAACGAAAATCGGTACAAAACCATCATGCATTGCATTGACAAGATCATTAATTGCTACAAATGCCTGCAACCGACTTATATTTAAAAGGGCATAGACAGATCCACAGGGCGAGGGCGAACCAAAAACTACCGGATTATTTCTGAAATGGCATGGACAGGAGGGCTTTGCCAAGTAATTCAGCCGAAACTTGTTTTGACTTGGCTTTTGTCTAATACGACGAGACAACAAACAAATTAATTCAAAAAACATAAAACACCCACAAATTCCACAATACAGTAGTTACTCCAAGAATTGAAAAAACTGTCCAACAATATCCAATATTGAACCTTGTTGAACCAATTTACGCGGAAAGAACAAATTCACGTACCTATTGTATTTTTTAAATAAAGCAATTTCCTAGAAAGTGGAGGAAAATATTTATACTAGTTTACCTTTCATGTGATCTGAAGTATCTGCTCGCATTATATCTGTTAGATAATGTTCTAGTGACCGCATATTGTCCAAACCGCTACGTTCCTGAGAAAAAAAGAGGAAAAGTTACGTACCATACATTTAAAAAAATATAGGCTGTATGATTTATGTCCTTCGGTTTTTTTTTGTCCAAAGGTGGCAAGCATATAAAGCCTAGAAATAATTTGATTGATGAAATAATCCATTACTACCTTAATAATAATGCTATAGTTTTATATGATGTTTTCCATCACCCAAAGCTCATTGTACAGTCGGCGTAAAAAAGGCTCGTCATCTTAAAGTCGATCGACATGTGCTTGCACCAGATTGCTGGTTGGCACATTGCTGGCATGAAGTGGAGTGAAGCAAAACTAAAATTAATTTTATCCCTAAATTTTAGAAAGGGAGATAGTGAGATTAAATTGGTTTAGTTTGTAAAAAACAGAATTGGGGCCATTTTCTTTTGCATTTCTTGCGATCAATTGTACATACATAATACCGCCCATTGTACATACATAATATTAAGCTTTTATTTGTTATTTTGTTGATTGTTGTTGTTGTAAATGTTGATTTATGTACAATAAAGTGTTATCTATGTATCTATCTATCTATCAATAATGACTCTGCGTAAACTTGTCACTGACAATTAAATAGAGCATATTTGATTCGAATTTCGTAAGGCCAATAAAAAGGTTTGATGTTGATATGAAACTAGATTATAGGTCAAAGGTGTATACTATATTGACCCTTGTTATCATATTAAGTAAGTTTAATTTTATATGCAGTTGTCTGCTTACTGATTTTGTATTAAGAGTCCACAATTTGATAAATGGAATGAATTTGAAAACTGTCTATGGTTTTCGTACCTTGACTGTACCACGACCTTTAAAGGGCACACGCTTTGAGTTATACAGCCAGAATAACCGCGTGTACATATGACACAACTTAGATGAAGCATCGGCAACAACATTACCCATGTTTATTAGTAGTTTAGGCGAAAATTTTGAACGTTGAATGGCGCGATAATTAATGATTTTTATTAGTTGTGTAAATCGGAAGTGAAGTGTAGATATACGATTTGCCAATGCTACATGTAAGTTGTGTCTTGTGTCAAACTGTACCTATCTACTATCTGGTAGGCAGTCACACTTTAGGGTGGTAATGACGTCACGTTTGCAAGGCTGAAGGGAGTAATGTGTGACGTAATTGTTACGCATGTTTTTGGCATACTAATCATATGTTTTCGTGGTTTGTTTGTTTGGGGTGATCTCTGTTTTGATTAGAACTATGGACACCAGATAACTAACACACAACTTTTTATTGTAACTACATTAAGTAATTACACCTAGAGTCAGGACAGACAGACATGTTCTTTCAATATAAGCACTAACTTTATTTCCACAAAATTATTTTAACGAATCAATAAAAATCAATCGATCATATACAATGTACATTAAAAAAACCTTCACATAAAGTGACAAATATAAGATGAACCCCCGACTCTATACTTAATAATCCATTTCCTTGTCATAGCAAGGGTCTCAGTTAACTGGCCGTACAACCCATACTGTAAACCTACTGACCTATTTTCCCGCCTTACGCAGTGTGACGTCAATACAGCATTGCGCTACCCCACGTATCTCTAAGCTAAATTGATTCTTATAACTCCTATCATACAGTTGAAAATTAATCGTTACAGCATACAAGTAAAATTAATGATACAAAGGTTATTCTAATTTCAAAAGCACACAAGATAATTCCAAAATAAACCTTATTTCATTAAATAAAGAGTTTAAAAGAAATTAGGTGCAGTAAGGTTACGCAGTCAGGCCTGCAATGCGACCATTCCAAATTCAAATAATTTTATAGGTCACGGGGACCCTCGCTAAACTTTGGCACCATTTTCTTGTTGTAAATTACCCAATCATAACACAGTATTATGACGCAAAGACAAGCTAGTTACACCTGGTGACTCGAGTGCTAGTCATAACATCCGTGGGATATTCTAGCACATAAATGCTGTGACAGCACTGATAAAGCGGTAGACTGTTTTGTCCGTTGTTCAATGTAAGTTTTAATTTAGTTAGTCTTAGAAATATAATCGTCGCGAATATACGCTTTATTAAAATCAATTTGTATTTTTAAAAGCTCCTCCGGCGCCCTCACGATTTGACTGGCGCAGCCGGTAGGATTTCCGCGCCGCGTCGTTTCTAAAAATCAGTGCGACCGACGAATGTTTTCACACATTTTAAACGGAAATTATACGAACTTTAAAAAATAAGTCAACGTAATTGTGGCCGATCACCGAGGATAGCGACGAATCTGAGACTCAACGGAGGAACATGGGCAGCCTGTGAGTAGACCCAAATCGCTATTCCAGTACTATTCCCAATTCTATTCCACTATTTGTAAGTGTCTAGAATTTAATTACGTTTCTTTTTAAAAATCAAAAGTGCGTTATTTGATTTCTTTTACGATCTTAGTATTTAAAAGTGTTATTGTATTTAAGTTGAATAATAAATTCAAAAATGGAAAATATCTCTAAAATCCCAAAGGAAATAGCTTGCGTCATTCCGAAATTTGACGGAGACGAAAAGTTATTAAGTTTATTTATAAGAAAATGTGAATATGTTATAGATTGTTGTAGAATTCAAGGAAATAGAAACCAGGATTTATATGTCTATCATGTCATAACGTCTAAATTAACAGGTAGGGCTGCGTCGCTTGTTAGCGAACGGCAAGATATAGATACATGGGACGGCTTAAAGTCAACTCTCGAACAACATTTTGGTGATCCTCGCTCTGAGGAAAGCATAGCAATAGAACTAGAGTCGTTAACAATTAAGCAGGGAGAAATGTATATAGATTTCTGCCATAGGATTCAGTCCGTTCGTAGTGCCCTTATGGCAAAGGTTAATAGTTTAGATGACGACAATTTAAAAGTAACTAAAAGAACAATTTATGATAATACATCTATGAATGTATTTCTATTTAATTTACCACAGGATATGATCCGAATTGTTAGACTAAAGCAGTGTACTACTTTAGAGAAAGCTTTAAGTATTGTAATGGAAGAGGTGAATTTCCAACAACAATACAACTATAGGAGTAAGAATAAGCAAATTCCCCCAACTTTGAAATCACCTCAAACTCCAATTTATCAATCACCTGCTATACAACAGAATCCAACGCAAAACTTTAGATTTGGCTTACCCCAAAATTATAGAATGCCTTTGCAACAGAGCTTTGGTGCCCCGGTACCACATAACACAGGTTTTAAAATCCAAGGTTATCCAAATCAGTCTAACTTTAAATTTGGTATCCCCAACCAGAATAACTTCAAATTCGGGATCCCTCAGCAAGGGTTCCGCCCTCAATCAAATGTATTCAATGCCAATCTACGACCAAATTTTAACATTCCAAATCAGACTATGCAACAGTTTGGCTACCGACCTCAATTAGGATACCGACCAAATTTTAACATTCCAAATCAGGGTATGCAACAGTTTGGCTACCGACCACAGTTTGGGTACCGGCCTCCACAACATTTACAACCATTCCATCAGAATACATCTACCGACGTTTCTATGCGTACAGCACCCCCTGCTAAGCCCCAAGCTCTTCATACTAATGAACTACAACACTTAAATGAGACTGACATAGACAATAATTATATGTGTGATGCGTATGAGTATGCGGTCCCTGACGAAGGCTTATATCAGGATGAATGTGCCAACTACCCATGCGATTATACTGAAACCGATACAGAACAAAAGAATAATGACGATTCTGACCAACAAGTTGAAAATTTTCACATAAGTGTTGTGAACAAAAGTCTCAAATAATACATTTAAATTGTGACAATAAATTAAAATTACCCTATGTTAAAATACCAGAAATAAATTCAATATTCATGATAGATACCGGGAGTTCGAGATCATTTATTAGTCCTGGAAAGGCCAATGAATATTTTCCAGACTATAAATATCACGAACCTTTCGAGGTCATAAGTACCCACGCGTCCAGCCGACATAACGAAGTTATTGAGATACCCTTATTTCCGGTTTTTAATAGTTCAAATACCCACAAGTTTTATGTTTATGAGGTTGACAAACGATACGATGGACTCATAGGAAGTGACCTTCTGAAACAATTAGGTGCAAAAATTGACATGAAGAACGGGACATTACAGACAAATTCGACGACAATACCTATGATCTATAATCCACCTATTGAAATTCGTCTTGCTGCGCGTTGTGAACAGAGAGTTAGAGTGCCGACTAACTTAAAAAATGGATACGCCATATTAAACTATACTAAATTTCACGATGGGATAAGGATGCCGAGTGCTCTAGTTAACTGTATTGATGGATACGCGATGACGATTATTCAAAATACATTAGACGACGAAATAGATTTAACAATATCAAGTCCTTTCATAGTAACAAAACACGATTGTCAGACATGTGAATTGAATAGTTTAGATGACAAAAACGAAATAGAAATAGATCAAATATTAGCTGAAAATTTAGATAAACTCCGGTTAGACCATATGAATGAGGAAGAACGCAAAAGCATACGAAACCTTTGTCTGGAATATAAAGATATATTTTATTCAGATAAACTTCCTTTATCATTTACTAACGAAGTTAAACATCACATTAGAACCCGTAATGAGGACCCTATCTATGTCAGACCATACCGACAACCCCTAGTGATCAATGAAGAGATTAACAAACAGGTTGACAAAATGGTAAAGGATAATGTTGTACAAGAATCTTTTTCCCCTTGGAATGCACCCGTGCATTTAGTACCTAAAAAAGCAGATGCATCAAATGAAAAGAAATTTAGACTTGTAGTTGACTATAGGCGACTGAACGAAATAACAATTGATGACAAGTACCCCATGCCGAATATCACAGACTTATTTGACCAACTAGGACGTAGTACCTACTTCACTACCCTTGACCTTGCTAGCGGTTATCATCAAATTGAGGTCAAGGAGGATGACAGACAGAAGACAGCATTCAGTACGACCACGGGACATTACGAATTTTCACGTATGCCATTCGGGCTCAAGACCGCACCGGCTACCTTTCAAAGAACTATAGATAACGTGTTACGTGGCCTACAAGGCATTCATTGCCTAGTATATCTCGACGATATTATTATATATTCTAGCAGCCTCCAGCAACATCTGGAAAAATTACGAAAGGTATTTGACCGACTAAGACAGACAAATCTGAAGGTACAAATAGACAAATCCGAGTTCCTACGTAAAGAGGTACTTTACCTTGGACATAACATAACTAGTGACGGACTTAAACCTAATAACGATAAAATAAAAGCTGTATTAGACTTCCCACTTCCACGAACCACGACTGAGATCAAAAGTTTCCTAGGACTCGTAGGTTACTATCGACGCTTTATCAAAGACTTCTCAAAAATTACACAACCCATGACAGCTCGACTGAAAAAGAAAAAACAGGTACCTATAGATGATCAGAAGTACATTGAATCCTTCCAAAAATGCAAGGAACTCCTTATTAATGCCCCCATACTACAGTACCCAGACCCTAACAAACCGTACGTACTGACAACAGACGCCTCCGAATTTGCGCTAGGAGCAGTTCTTTCTCAAGGACCCATTGGGAGTGATAAGCCTGTAGCCTACGCCAGTAGAACACTTAACGACCCAGAGACACGTTATAGTGTTACTGAGAAAGAGCTTCTTGCGATAGTATGGGCAGTAAAACACTTTCGTCCATACTTGTATGGTAAAAGGTTTATTATCTATACTGATCACAAGCCTCTTGCATGGCTTAACACTCTCAAAGAAACCAATAGCAGACTGACTCGCTGGCGTTTGCGACTAGCTGAGTATGATTTCGAGATTATTCATAAGAGCGGAAAACATAACTGTAACGCGGATGCGTTATCACGCATAAAATTAAACGCTATAGGCAATGAGGACAATATGTCAACCCAAGCTAATGTAGATAAAGACGAAGATATGAATAAATTTATACAACAAGTAACTAAAGATATTATAGATCTCGGTAAAGCACGTAAGAACCTTGTTCAACAACCCAGCACTCCAATGACAATATCAGATTCCGACTCGGAAAGAACTATGTCAATTAGTAACCGACCTAGATCCCCATTTTCAATACCAAGTTCTCCTAGCAGAACCATAACAGCATCAGAAAAATCCTCAGGTAGAACCGACACGGCCTCTGATACAGTTCATTCAGCTCAGGACACGGAGTCACAGGGAATCCCAATTTTACAAGAGGCAATAGATACCAAACCTAATCAGATTATTATACATACATGGTTCATTGATAAATTAAGCGTCAAAAATATTTCCAATAGCAAACAAAAGATTTTAGAAGTACATTTACCCTTGAATAGACCCGATCTCGTAAAACAGTTCCTAAAAGAATATATAAAAAATAAATCCAAATACTTCATATACTTCGAGGATAAAGAACACCGTAAACAGTTTACTGAATCTATAATTATGTTATTTAAAAAGGAAGTAGTGACATTTTATGAATGTACCGAACGAGTTATATTAGTAAATGATGAATCCGAGCAAAGAGCAATCATAGAAAAATATCATGTAGGTAAAACTTGCCACCGCGGAATTAAAGAAACACTCTTACATATAAAACGTACATACTTCTGGCACAACATGGCTGAAACCATCTCCGGTATAATTAATGCCTGTGACACCTGTAAAAAAATGAAGTACGATAGAAAACCCCTAAAGCCGAAACTTCAATTAACGCAAACACAGTCGAAACCATTAGAAGAAATCTTTATTGATCTGTTTTCCATTGAAGGACGTTATTATCTAACAATAATAGATGCCTTCAGTAAGCTAGGACAAGCCTTCCACATTGAAAATAGATCCACTCCTGAAGTCGTTAGAGCTCTGATCAAATATTTCTCCTTATATGGAATCCCCCGTAAAATAAGTGCAGACCCCGGTTCAGAGTTTAACAATACTCTTTTAAAAGAATTAGTAGCTCTTTATAAAATTGATCTTCATATTGGCACACCAAATAACCCTAATTCCATGGGCCTTATTGAAAGGTTTCACTCCACTATTATCGAGATATACAGAATTGCCAAATATGAACATAAATTCACCGATGCTGCGTCCGTCATGACGTACGCAATAATGGCTTACAACCATAGCATACACTCAACTACCGGCCTAACTCCATTTGAGGTTTTGTTAGGGCATACCGATTCAAGACACGGCTTTGATTTAGAATTCGATAAGCAGTACATGCAACAGTTAGTAAAAGAACATGCGAAAAGAACCAAATATCTATATCAACACTTATCAGAAAAGGCAATAGGAAAGAAAGAGAATATTATTAAAAAGAGAGGAGGTGAAACTAACATTCAAATCGAACCCGGCGATATAGTTTTTAGTAAAATCACAAATAAAAGAAGTAGTAAAGATAAAGCTCGATACGAAAAGGCTCTAGTTACAGACGAAAGTAATCGAAATGTTATTCCCATACAAATTAAAAGTAGAAACACTAAAGCCCCAATAAAGAATATTAAACGCCCTTCACAGAAAAGCCCTGCTCGTCCTGGCAGTAGCTATGGTGATGCAACTCCAGGCACATCAACTGCAGACAATGGATAAAAATCCAGGAATTTTGCCAGTAAAAACTGGTATTGCAGTTATCAGCAACGACAGGTGGATCATGGCTAAGGTATTAAATTTCGAGCCTATAATAGATGACTTACAAACGACTATTATAAAAACTTCCGAATTAAATAAACTTGTTAGTAACTTAGATCAGAATTACACACATAACTTTATGGATATAAAAGCACAGATAGATTATATTCAGAGTTTAACTGTTAATAAATGTAAACAAGTAATTCCTTCCTTTAAAATTAGAATAAAGCGTGGCTTACTGAATCCAATTGGTAGTTTAATAAAAATAATTACTGGGAATCTCGATAATGAAGATGCTTTAAAATATGACAAACTTATCAAGGATATTAAACTTAAACAGGCTCATGATAATAAGAAAGTAACGTTATTCACTGAAACTCTACAAAATTTGGTAAATGCTACTCTAAGAATAAATGTAAATCTCATGCAAATTGGTAATGAATTGAAAAATATTACGGCAAACTTAAGCAACATTATTCGAATTGAATATTTAGATCATATTGAAACCCGTATTATAAATACTTATAATCTATTAATACATAACTTTCAAGCAATTCATATCAAATTGGATGAAATAGAGACCAGTTTAGCTTTAAGTAGATTAGGAATATTACATCAATCTGTACTCGAATCTAATAATTTCCTGAAACTCCTGGAACACATTAATAAATTAGAAAAATTAATCTACCCTCCTAGTGTGGAAAATTTGATTAAGTTGGAACAAACTGTAACTATGAAAGCTTATTATAAAGGAAATCAAATAACATACATTTTAGAAATACCTTTAATTGGAAGAGATACTTACACATATTATAGATTATTTCCATTACCCATTCTGTCCCTTAACCGTACCGTTGTTATCTTACCTAAATATCCATACCTATTGGCGAAAGGGTTGAAGATCAGGCTGCTCCCCCAACCCTGTAAGGAGATCGACGAAACAAGTTTCCTCTGTTTCGAGGAAGATACATCCCAGTTTATACAAGATCAATGCATAACTGATTTAATGACGTATATTAACAATGTGACGTCATGCACTCAGATCCCAATCGCCATTGAAGCTGTAAAAGTTCAATTGATTCAACCAAACCGGTGGATACTCTACAGTAAAGAAAAGGTATTACTTACGAAAACATGCATTAATGAAATCTTCCGACAACATATACACGGTACATATATTCTTACCTTAGACGATGTATGTGAAATTAGAATTCAAGATATCACTCTGAAAATGCATACCAGAAAAGCGGAAAATAGTCTATATCCCCGATTACCAATTGTTAACTTACCTCAATTAAACTTACCTGTGAGGACAGAGACGTTGAAAACAACCAACCTGGAAAACGTGGACCTTTCGGACTTGAAGTTCCTGTCATACGCTCTGAAGAATAGTGTTAGTGATGAAAAGTACAATGAAAGTGAAAGTTTAGGAATAACGACAAGGAAAATAAGTATTTGGACAATTGCACTTTATATTATTGTATTTGTATTTTTATGTACCTTATGTTATAAGCTTCGTTTTAAATTGTTAAAAATGTACTCTCGAAGTTCATCGGAAAACGAGAACTTCGATCCTGAGGTGGGAGGAGTTACACCTGGTGACTCGAGTGCTAGTCATAACATCCGTGGGATATTCTAGCACATAAATGCTGTGACAGCACTGATAAAGCGGTAGACTGTTTTGTCCGTTGTTCAATGTAAGTTTTAATTTAGTTAGTCTTAGAAATATAATCGTCGCGAATATACGCTTTATTAAAATCAATTTGTATTTTTAAAAGCTCCTCCGGCGCCCTCACGATTTGACTAGCTATTGGTGTAGAGAGTTTGTTTTTATATCATTTTGACCTATCACAGCCTGCCATAATCTCACCGCAGTAGAGCATAATAGGGTAGTTGACTGACTTATCAAATCAGCTACTTTTTAATAAATGTCAAAACGATAGTTTATATGGATTTTTGTATGAAATATTACATTATGACGTCATAGTTTCACAGCATCAAATGATTTACTCTTAGTGATTCCACTGGTAATTAAAAATCATAAAATGCATTAAATGTACAACATATTTGATGTTTCCACGTGTTTTTAATGCCATAGACACGGTTAGCAATATTTGACGTAATTTAACTTCCTGTAATATTATTTTCGAACTGTCTTTGGTGTTGTTGGGTGGTGTGACGTAATTGTATTCGTTGAAACGGTCGTGTTTTCTTATAATACAAATTACTATGGCGGTATAGATTTTGACGTCACAATTTCATTACTCCATACAAATCAAAAACACTTATATCTAACTTAATTATTATTGACGTTTTTTTTATTTTTTAAATGACTAAAGTTCATTATTCATAGCCTCTGATGGCTGCTCCAACCTTCGGCGATCGCACAGGGCTCTCAGCCGGGTAACATTTAGGTAACCACGCCTGAGGGCACCCCCGAGGGTACGAACCACGGCTCAGGGCGTTACCGGGGGAGGGGGAGGACTTAGTACGAATTACGAGAAGTTTTCAATATACTTCATTATTAACAATATTTACAATAAATTCATATATTACTACCATCCGCCCCGCGGTTTCAACCGCGTTCCCGAGGGATAAAAAGTAGCCTATGTTTGTTAGTTGTCCAGGGTGTTAGCTACCTCCATACCATATTTTATCAAAATTGATCCAGCCGTTTGAGCGTGAAGAAGTAACAAACATAGTAGGACTAGCTATCCGCCCCGCGGCTTCACCCGCATCATAGCATCAAATTGACGAAAACATAGGTAACTTTATATCCCGGGTAAAACCGCGTGGGACAGCTTGTTAATATTCAAACTCAAAACTCATTTATTCAGTTTAGGCCCTGATAAGGCACTTATGAATGTCAACAGTTACAATTATTACAATAGACTCTACCACCGGTTCCACATACACTTACACTGAGAACACTCCGGCAACAAACTCAGCAAGGCTTCTTTCTTTTGAATTTATGTAATTACAGTTTTTGTTTTAAATATACATAAAGTTCATACAATAGTGACTTGTGGAGGCTGCAAGTGCAGAGAGAAGCTACTACAACCATGTATTCTTGTCTTCTACCCACCATATAGTAGGCCTTGTCGATTCATAATGTCTGCAGTTATGACAGATTTTTTCAATTTGTCCGTTTTAAATTACGCAATAGAATTTAATTGAGTTTATAATTTTTCAGAATTTCTTACGGTACTAGATTATTGTAAAACAAATGACGTACTTTGTTACGTCAGATAACTGACACGTGCTGAAATGAAGTAGGTACATAAAAGTGTAGGCGGCCGAGAATATAGGCGACATGTGACGTCACAACTTGCATCGTGCATGCAGAGTTTTCAATGGGATATATTCAATACAATTTTAATCATATAGATAGACTGTATGACAAAAGTACATAATTGATGTATTTATGTAGGTATTTGAACTGAGAGATGAAAATAGGTAAGTAATGAACTATTTGCAGTATGCCTATTTTAATACAAAATGTAATATGTCGAACGCGCGACGCGACACTTCGATAAGATCACATTTCCTATAGATAACAGTTACATGCGATGACATAGATTAAATATAGGTACAGATGTGTCATACAATTTCTTTATCTCGCTGTTCGTGTAAGTTTGTGTTAAAAATAAATGTATGGGAGAAATTAGTTCTGTAAGTATTCCGCTAGAGGCGCTGTGTCAATTCCTATTGATAGATAAATATTGTAAATAAACGTTATTTTTTTATTCTACTTAGAAATGACATTTCTAAACTAATTTATAAAGAGAAAGTATTTGTATTTTTATTTGTAACCAATAAACGCAACACTGGTCCGATTTTGACAAATCTTTCACCAGACTAGTATATTGCTTAGTTTATTGCCGGTTTTTCACAGAAAAAGCAGCCTTTTAAGTTTTTATTTAACTATTAAGCGGTTTCACCTCCAATCCCCTATTTTACCCCCTTTATTTTTTGATAAAACCTTTCCATAGTGGATTTCTACGTTAAAATAGCTTGTAGTGTGGGTGTCTATACCTATAAATGTTAAATATTACTCAGAATTTATCAATAGTAATTTATTCATAAAAATAACCCAGAAATAGATTTTCTATTTAAAAGGCTTGTTGAGTATTGAATCCTATTTCAGGTAGCCGCCCCTAAATGTACTAGTAGGTATATACACATACAGCTCTGTTATTGTAATGTATTCTATGTGTTCAACAAAAAATCCATCATCCCACGCACAGATATCGACTACGCAGATCCTTTGCTAGCGGTAACAATATAATCTGTTCGCGTCGGCGCGTTTCGTTCTAAATTCAAAATAAAGACAATTCACTATTGGCACACAGACAGTTTTTACGGACAGATTTTAGTCAGTCATGTTTTTTTTTTTTTTTACTATGTATAGGCCTGTGTTTGACCACAATCTCACCGTGGTCAGTGATGATGTGGCCGATGATGGTAAGCACACAAAGCCTAGAAAGGAACTGGCTCTCAAGTGCAGCTGTCGGAACACACCGAAAGATGCTTGGCAACAGATTTTCAACTTGAGGGTGTTAGCCAGCCAGGCGGGTACTACAAAGTACCTTACCACCTTGCTATGGTTTCCTCACGATGTTTTCCTTCACCGAAAGCTCAAGCTCATTGTAGGATTCGAACCCGGGACCTTCGTCTCGGCATCCGACGTCACTACCACTGAGCTATCATCGCCTTAATACGTCTTGCCTTATTATGTCAGGGCAGTTTTAAAAAATTTTTTTTTCTTAAATATTAAATTAGTAATGAAAACAAATATGAAGGTATCTGTCTGTACTGATAATAAATCAATGACCACCTGTCAATCTGTCACTTGAATACAGAGTATATCGTTTATCAATACGCGAAGTAAATTATACTAAAAGTATAGTTTTTTTATAGTAAAACGTATAGATTTACATTACAGTTAATATTCTCGACATAAAATTTTTTTTTACCGAATATGCGTGCAAAAGCAACTGTTTAAGCCATGTTTTCTACAGATCAAGAAAGCCCAAGAACTATCAGTTCCACAATGTTGTACTACAACGTCTACAACTGTCTCATAGCGCAATACAACCATATTGCTGAAATATACAACGATTGCTGAGATACAGACGGATTAGAAATGGTTTCATAGTCTGCACTTTGATATTTCAACCAAAATTTTCGGTTCAGATTTGGAACCTGCATATTTCGTATCGCTTATAGGGAGGGGGACCTTAGGACTCAGGTATACCAACATATAACAATGCATTGTCATGAGTTGAGATTGAATAATAATAATAAATATCCTGGGACATTGTTCACACACGGTTATCTGATCCCAAACTAAGCAGAGCTTGTACTATGGACAACCAGATAACTGATATACTACATATACTACTTTTTTTTGTAAATAGATATTTTATAGTATTACACCCAGACTCAGGACAAACAGACATGTTCATGCACACAATTTTTTGTCCTGGATGGGAAACGAACCCACGACCTGTGGCGCGATAGGTGGTGGCTTAACCAACTGCGTCAACTGGCCTGTCTTGAATCTTGATTGATTAAAATCGACATTTTGGAAATTCTTCCTGCAATGGTAAGTAGGTATGTGAACGTATGAAAAGTGTAGACATTATATTTTTTCTGTTTTCCCAAAGGAAGTAAAAAACGATACGCGTGAGCTCGACCGATCATCTGGGTGACACAATAAAAAGATAAGCGCTAAGATAAAAGATAAAGGAAGATAAGACGAATCGTAAACAACGTTACGGCTACGTTCTTGAGATCTTATCTGTCTACCATTTTAAGAAAAGCCAATTTTTAAGATTTTTTATCACACAGTTCAAAATATCAGCTCCACAATGTTGTACTACAACTGTCTCATAGCGCAGTACAATCACATTGCTGAAATATACAACGATTGCTGAGATACAGATGGATTATATACATCTAAGTACCTATTTCTATGCTGGTAATCGATTTAAGATGGTTATAGAAATCTAAGTGCTTTACTGAGAACGCAACAAAAAAATAATTCTTTTCAGATGTAAGAATAGGTAACCTAAAATATTATCTTACTTCGCGAAGCTAGGATAAATAAGCAATTATTAAAAACATACAACTGTAACTTTAAAAATGAATACAGCATCCCTTTGTGCAAATTTTGTTGAAAGTTTGCGATATAGAAGATCTTTTCAGTGCTGGCAGCACTGACAAGACGTGAAAAGGGTAAAAACTGCAGCCAGTTGTAGGGTAGTCGCTCGGCGCGGGAAATTAGGTTAGGTGGCTGGATTCGAAAATAGAACGAACCATATTCGACGTCGTCGTTTGGGAGTTCTTTTAGCTTTTTTTATGTTGGTAACTTTGTTGGAGGCGTATGTTTTTTTTTTATTTTACTGTCGAATGCAAGCATAGGTGTATTGTCGATTTTCAATGATCATTGTGCAGTTTCTTTGAATAAATAAATGTAGTGTTTGTAAACTCGGGGTTAGATAGTTAACTAACTCTCATTGTGTCTTGCACCGCTAAAAAATTACATCTGAAATTTCTTTTTTTTGCAGATGAATGAAAACAAAAATGATACATGTCTCTCTTAGGGCAGATTGCATGTCGCGGTCATAGTAGGTTTTTTTTTTTTTTTTTACTATGTGTTTGGCCACAATCTCACCGTGGTCAGTGATGATGTGGCCGATGATGGTAAGCACACAAAGCCTAGAAGGGAACTGGCTCTCAAGTGCAGCTGTCGGAACACACCGAAAGGTGCTTGGCGACAGAATTTCAACTTGAGGGTGGTAGCCAGCCAGGCGGGTACTACAAAGTACCCTACCACCGTGCTATGGTTTCCTCACGATGTTTTCCTTCACCGAAAGAACCTTTTCCTTAACTTTGACTATAACTTTAACTAAAATGTACGTGCAACCGGCCCTTACACTACAGTACAATTACAGAGCCACCAACTTAACTGTGAAGTGGCAGAAATTGGAACTACAACCGATTTATATTTGACTGACAATTATCTTCATTTTAGTGACCATCAGCGCCATCCTCTAGTTCACAAATAAGTTGGTGGCACTGTACATAGGCTTGCTTATTTGCCCGTCATTGTATGATTCTTGATGACGTTTTATTTTAACCTTATTATGATATGTCTCGCGTGTCTATTTACTACACATACAGCAGAACATAACCTCAATTTATTTTGACATTAAAGTCCACTAACCCAGTGTTAGCTATTTAACCTTTGGTAAAACTCTTCTCCTAACTTTTGATGGTGCAAGAAAAAAATAATTATGAGGCTCGCCAATTTTCTCGGACACTTCAAAACTAATTGACGTCACAGGGGACCGGCGGGCGGAGCTTTTTCCGCCAACGCGTTAGCTTGGCCATACAAAGAGGAAACGCTGCCAGCCTTCTGGGAACCTTGCCGTTGATCGGCAGCAGCACACGCTTCGAGGAATTTTTTATATTTAGTTTGTATATTTGTTGTAAATATTGTTGAAAAATAAATGTATTTATAGTATTTAACCACAGAGTATTATATTAGTTCTTTACTTTGTGATTTAACTCAATAGAATATGTCAGTAATATACCTTGGAGGAATATGTTGATGATTTCTTTTGTTATTAATCAGTAAATATACTTCCATTCTTCTCGCAAATAACATGTTGATAACTTACGACCTATAACTGAGCTGCAATTTTCAAAAAACGTGATGTACTTTGTGATTTAAATCCATTTAACTCAATAGAGATGGGGTGTCTATATCTTGCGTACATTTGTGCGTATATTTTTTATCTACACAGATAATAAATTAGGCTACATCACTCAATTCCATTGAACCTGTCAGAAGTTGTCAAATATATTTTAAAATGACGAAATTGATAAGATAAGATAATAATAGTCAACTGGTAAATAAAAAGTAAAATAGGTACTTTGAGGCCATAGACTTAGAAAAAATTCATGGGCAGGCTAACTTCGAACATTCGAACGACGCTACCCAATGATGCCAGTTTTCTTTTAAATATAAGGGTCGGTTGCATAAAGCGCGGTCATAGTAAGGTTATAGTTAGGTTACGGTTATAGTTAACTTTAACAGCCGAATGAAAGCAAACTGCGTTGCTCGTGTCACTTTAACTAAAATTTTAACCGTAACCATAACCGACCGAGGGAGATTGGTCATCGTCAAAGTGACTCTACTGTTAAAGCATGGTAATAGTTAACTTAACTTTGACTATATTATTTATTTTTGCCTTTTGCGGTCGAGACCATGGGTCCTTGGGGGTCCGAGGCTCGCCGATTTTCTCGAACATTATCTTCAAAATTAATTGAGGTCACAGGGGACCGGCGGGCGGGGAGCTTATTCCGCCAACGCGTTAGCTTGGCCATACAAAGAGGGAACGCTGCCAGCTTTCTGGGAACCTTGCCGTTGATTGGCAGCAGCGGCCGCATTGAGGAATTTTTTTATATATAGTTTGTATATTTGTTGTAAATAATTGTAAATATTGTATATTATACAATAAATACAATAATAGAAACAAAATTGGCACTAGTTTTGTACACGTTTAAAAAAGCCACAAAACAGCCGCTTATCGTACTTTGAACTGATAAGCTTGCAAATTTAGTATGCTTTCGAAGTAACACGTTTTTGTGATGTCTTTTACTTTAGGCATTTCAAAGTTAAACTCAAAACTCTTTTATTCAGTTTAGGCCCTGATAAGGCACTTATGAATGTCGATAGTTACAATCATTACAATAGACTCTACCACCGGTTCTACTACTTTCCTTCCTTAGTTGTCGTTTCCCGGTTGAATTAAGAGAAGGCTCTCCGCGAATTACTCCGTCCCTTACTAAACTGACGGGGATAAGCGAGACAGGAGATAGGCAATTTTAGTCAAAAATACGGTTTTATGTTTATTGAAAAATAAGCCTTATTTTAAAAAAAGTAAGAAAGCTATTGAATTTCAGAATATATGTATGTTAATATTTTTCAAGTTATTTGAATGGCCCAAATAGGAGAAAAATGCATTCTTAGTTTTAAAAAGGGGCGTATTCACGATTTTTTTCTGACACTAATGAAACATTCCAATTTGAGGAAAGCTCAAGCTCATTGTAGGATTCGAACCCACGACCTATATGTTTTAAAGAAGGTAATAATATCTATGTAAATCAGTTCTCAGCCTAAATAGGTACTTCGTAATTTCAATCACCTTTCGCCTACTTTAGCGAGACAAGTAGGTTATCGTAAACACCTGTTACAACAATCGAGCAAAAACACACACACGTTTTTTTTTTATAGTAGGTATATCAGTTATCTGGTTGTCCATAGTACCAGCTCGCTTATTGCGAACAGATAACCGTTTGTGAACAAAATCCCACAATTTATTTTCCTTATCCAAACTGCTCATTAAAAAAAAGGAAATCAATTCCAATTTTAAAACTAAACAAACCCATAAACATTGCAACTACATAACTACCGATATCGCTATATTTTTCACTCGTAACGAGAGAGAAAAGGATAGCATATCGTATTGTTACAAGAGTACAATATGGCGTCGTATTATGAAAAAACCTTGAAAAAATCATGATAAGAAAGAAATGTTTATGTTTCTGTTCGTAAACTAGCATCGGTAACCGATTGTGGAATTTCAAATGGGGTATTGTGTTTGGATCGATCTTGTGAAGTTTTCACATGATTTTTATATCAATATGTCCATTTTGCCTCTCTCAAAACTCATTTATTCAGTTTAGGCACTCATGAAACGAAAGTTACTATTGACTCTACCACTGGTTCCACAGACACTTAAATTCTTTTGTGGATCATTCTCTGGAATTTATGTCATTACATTTTTAGGAATAGACTGGATAGAGTCGCCTCTTGTCAAAAATGACGCGACAAATGCTTGGCGACAGATTTTCAACTTGAGGGGGGTAGTCAGTCAGGCGTGAACTACAAAATACCCGACCACTGTGCTATGGTTTCCGATGTTGTCCTTCACCGCAAACTCAAGCTCATTGTAGGATTCGAACCCGTGATCTCCGTCTCGGCATTCGACGTCACTACCACTGAGCTATCATCGCCTATATAATGTGTTACGAGGGTTTCTTTCAAATCCTACCTTTATTATAAAAGCGAAAATTTGTGAGTATGGATGAATGTTTGTTACTCTTTCACGTAAAAACTACTGAACGGATTTAGATGAAACTTGGCACATAGATAGATCATACCCTGGAATAACATATAGGCTACTTTTTATCCCGGGAAAACATAAGATACCTCGGGAACGCGGGTGAAACCGCGGGGCGGAAGTTAGTCTTCAATATTTTTTATGCTGATGTCATGGTAGCCAAGCCAGACAGGGCGTCGACCTCCATGAAAATAAACATTTGTAAAATTATAAATCATATCAAAACAACTAATTATCAATACGAATGGCCATTTATCTATAAATCTGGTATATTACGTTCATAAAACATGATAACACATTATAATTTTTGTATATTAACAATAGTTTTCCGCCCCGCGGTTTCACCCGCAAAAGGGTAATGAGTGAGAAACGGAATTCTCTGGTCTGGGGCATCTAAACTCTACTCTACACCATCTCGGCTCGCTAAATTGCTCATAATAGGGAATATGCATGTTTTTTTATCGCATTTCTTTACAAAATATGAAAATACCGTAAAAACACATTTCAAAAAGTGAAATTATAATCGGCCAAGAAACACGGAAGATATAAGCATTTTAAACTACTAATTAGACAGCGATTAGACAGAGTGATCGGACATAAGATGTGACGTCATAATACTGTCATAGTATACTGTCATAGGCTATATAAACTCCATGCTAAATACTGTTTTGCTAGAAAGAGATAGGAATAAATCTTTGATGGCTTATATTATGGTTAATTTTATAGTTATACGAAATATTTCTTTTTCTACTGCTTTTTAGGTATATTTTTGAATACTAGCTGTTCCGCGCGGTTTCATTCGCGTTCCCGCGATAAAAAGTAGCCTATAACCTTCAGGAATAATGTAGCTTCCTATTAGTGAAATAATTTTTCAAATCGGTTCAGTAGTTTCGGAGCCTATTCAATGCAAACAATCAAATCTTTCCTCTTTATAATATTAGTATAGAAAAAAATATATCAAGCATATTTCCCTATTGACTTGCAAGATTCGAAATAAACACACTAACAAGGCACTTGTAAAGGTAAGACAGTACCTACAAGGCTACAACGCAAAGAAAATCAAAACAAACCAAAAACTCATTTATTCAGTTTAGGCCCTGATAAGGCACTTATGAACGTCGATAGTTACAATCATTACAATAGACTCTACCACCGGTTCCGCGTACACTTGAACTGAGAACAAATAGCGGCATGCTAAGATGGCCTTTTTGAGCCCATAATCTATTCTTGGACTAAAAGACACATGAATGCGAGATATGGAGAGACATCTCATGTTAAATGCCTCTAGTTATGTAGTTAGAGATCTTATTCGAATAAAAAGTTCTCGACAATCAAATAAATCATGTTTTTCTATAATCTAATCCATAGATTATCTATTATCCACAGATTAGATTAAAATATTTTGGAGGTTAAGTTCTTATTATCGTATTAGCTTAACTGTACTTTATTTTAGGTATTTCACTTTCCATAAACTTAAAAGGCAACTAAATTGTTAGATCCAAAAAATACTTCAATTGAAACAGACCGTGAAACCTCCCAAAAAAAGAAATCCTACCAAAACGTTAATAAATTTCACCGCGGGTAACACTGACGTCGAACCGGCCAATCAGGGCGCCGCAGTGCGGGTCGCATTGAACGCGGGAACTAGGTCACCGGTCTGCGGGCCCTGCCCGCGGTGTAGCGGTGTGCGCCCTGAATCGGCGTTTTGTAGGCTGAATGGGGTAGGACTTGCGCCTAAATGGAATGGAAAATGTCCAAGATAGTTTAAAGGTCGATTTTTGGTTGCTTTATGGATAGTATAGCTTGCATATTAGGCTTTTTCAATTTTAGGGTCAAATTAACAATGCGCAAAATGTGTCAGTGAAAAGAAATTTATGAAGTATATCTTTTTGGTCAACGAAGTAGTTCACTCATGTACTTCAGTACTTCATTTAGTTCAGTATATCTGAACGACTCCTATAAGAGATAAGAAGCTCGCGTAGTGTATCACTCTATCACATCACTCTCTTTATGAGACCGTCAAAGTAACAACGAATGAAACTTCATACTTCTCTTGATTATTCTACATTCAATCTTAGCACGTTCTACTATCTTTTTTCGACTCGCGAAATGCACAGATGCATTCATTTCTTTCGTGCATACGAGCGAAGGAAGAGAACGATTGAATTCAAAGACATTTGAACTACTACTGAATGAATGATAAGTTTATTTTGCGGAATGAAGTAGTTCATTTCCTTCAATTGTTCGCGAGCTACATGTCTATTTCAAATAATAATAATTACAAATATAAATCACAATAAAGAGTTTCTATTCTATTCAGTAGCTAATTTCTTACAATTAATAAGAAGTTAAGGTTTCTTCAGTAAATCTAGGTCACATATTATCCAGGTCATGAGCACCGAGCCAAAATCTGTCTAAGCAAGTTGACACATTTATATGACGTAGGCTTAGGTAGGCTGAGATCTATAGAGCGTACTTAGACTTTGCTCAGACTTTACCATACAAAGTCGGTATTTAAAATGCAATCTTCGAATCTCTCTGAGTGTGTGCTAAGCAAAGCCTAAGTCCACCTAATCGACGACTTACCAAAAACTTGGCTACAAATTAAAACACACAAATATTTACTTTATTACGTAGGTTTATACTCTAAGTAAAGTCTGAGCAAAGTCTAAGCACGCTCTATAGATCTCAGCCTTAGATAAAACTCATGGACAGATTGACTTCGAACTTTCGAACGACGCTACCCAATGATGCCAGTTTTCTTGTAAAAATAAGCCTCACGGACATACACACCAAAATGGTGCCGATTTTTGACATTTGTGTATTATTTTGTTTCATATGATCGCACTTAGCTCACGTACGATTGTGCGTCATTTTTGAAGCTTTGTTTTTTTCATTGCTTATCAGACTAGTTACAAAAGTATGTGTCCTGTCCTATTGTAGTACTTATGGTCTTTAAATCTGTATGTATACAATTCAAAATCCCTGATCACTGAGTGACACGTCAATTTCTGTTATAAAAATACATAATACTTAGGTACCTATGTCAAAAAAAAAACAATACTGCTCCAAATTTACATAAAATCTAACCCAAAATATTTTCGGACAGACAGACAGACAGACGCACGTGTGATCCTATAAGGGTTCCGTTTTTTTTTTTTTTTCGGAACCCTAAAAAGATAAATGTCACACTTTTTTTTTATCCTGGGACATTCTTCACACACGGATATCTGATCCCAAACTAAGCAGAGCTTGTACTATAGACAACCAGATAACTGATATACTATAGGTACCTACTACGCTACTACTTTTTTTTTTTGTAAATACATACTTATTCAGATAATTACCAGACACAGGACAATCTGTTTGTCCTGTCTCTGGTGATGTTCATGCACACAAATGTTTGTCTTGGATGGGAATCGAACCCATGACCAGCGGCGTGATAGGTGGTACCTTAACTAACTGCGCCAACTGGCTTGTCAACTTTAAAATCACAAATATTATAAATGCAAAAGAAACCTATCTATGTCAGTCACCTTTTCACATCTAAATAGTTGAACAGATTAAATGAAATTTGGCACGCAGATAGCTTATAATATGGAGAAGGACATAGGCTACTACTTATCTCGGGATCGCGGGTGAAACCGCGGAGAACTGCTAGTTTTTCTAGGACAAAAAAACTCTTCCTCGGTTACGGAAGTAACATAAACAGGAACTAGTCTATTATTGTATTAAAACTGCTCTATGGCTCGTTCTATATACTCTATGCCATCGTGTGAATAGCTCTTTTTAGGGTTCCGGAAGTCAAAAGAAAAAATAAAGGGATCCCTTATAGGATCACTGTCTGTCTGTGTGTCCCAAAATACTGAACTGGATTGAGATGCAATTTGGTACACATTATTGTAAGTCGGTGACCCAAACACGGACATGTAACGTAAATAAATGAATTTCAAACATGGGTGCCACTTTTGGAAATTAGAAAAAGAGTATCTTTAAACAAATTGACTGAACAAAATAAATGTTTTATATATTTTTTTTTTGTAGCATAGTAAAAGTTGTTCATAATAGGGTAGTTGACTGACACATCAAATCAGCTACTTTTTAATAAATGTCAAAGCGATAGTTTATATGGAATTTTGTATGAAATACTACACTATGACGTCATAGTTTCATAGCATCAAATGATCTACTCTTAGTGGTTCTACTGGTAATTAAAAATCATAAAAAGCATTCAATGTAGGTACAACATATTTGATAATTCCACGTGTTTTTAGATGTTTTATGCATTGGTTAGTGTTTGGTCATTTATTTTTGACACTGGTGCCGATTCTGTTGTTTACGAACTTAACTAATATTAGACAAGTCACCTCTCTATCATTTTAACCTTGTTGAAAAAAGATAGAACATTTTTAATGCGGTCAGTTTAATCCATACCGTCGTAACGTACTGGTAAATAGTCGTGACCAATAAAGATCGCGCTTAAATTCACGTTGAAATGTGTGATCGGATTAAACTGACAGGACTAAAATATCTTGCATCCCTTTCATATATTTACTATTAGAAAGAGATATAGTGAGATTAACTTTATTTTAGTTCGTAAACAACAGAATCGGCACCACTGTCAACTAGCCTAAAATTAAAATACGCATTTTACCATGTACAGTTTAGTTTTACATTAAATATTCGTTTATTGCAGTAGAAACGATCCAATATTTATATATACCTAGTAGATATATTTTTATTACGTAAATGTGCCTTACCTCCGGCCGTCGACTGACCCCGGAAAGGGCTATGACGATGTCGAGGATATATATAGCACTCTTGCCCAGAAAATGGCTATTCACTATGGCCATCAAAGGTATTCAAGCTTGATTATACTCTACACATAGAGGTAATCTGTTTATATTAAAAATCGGCCAAGTGCGAGTCGGACTCTCACAGGAAGGGCTCCGTACATTATTTTATTTTTATTATTTGTTGTTTCGGTACAGCGGCAGTGAAATTCTGTGAAAATCAACAGTGTACAGTAAGACACAACTTAGATGTAGCATCGGCAAATTGTTTTTGTACACTTCACTTCCGATTTACACAACTAATAAAAAACATTCATTATCGCGCCATTCAACGTTCAACAAGATCATTTTCACCGATCATTTTTTAACACATGAGTAATGTTGTACGCGCACTATTTTCGAGAACGATCGATTTTTTCCGATGCTTCATCTAAGTTGTGTCATACTATACCTATTACGGTTCATGAGATACACCGATTGTTATGGTCGAGCAAAAAACTACGAAAAAATATCGTTTATTTTGTAAGACTACCTTACTTACTGTTTTTTTTGTTTTTATAGCGGGAACGGTAATCTATACCATAGTCTATATACTAATAATAAAGCCGAAGAGCTTGTTTGTTTGTTTGAACGCGCTAATATCCGAAGTTACTGGTCCGATTTGAAAAATTCTTTCACTAATAGGAACCTACAATATCCCCGAAGGTTATAAGCTACTTTTTATCCCGGGAACGCGAGTTAAACCACAGGGAACAGCTAGTAGGTAATCTGTAAAAAAATTAACTGTCTACCTATTGCACTTATGAGATACTATAATACAAAGCGCTAACTGACAGACGGACGAACAGCGAAGGCTTAGATGGCACCCATTAGGTACGGTACCCTAAAAAACGAAATCAAAAGGATTAGAATCTCTGATAAAAAAATAATGTGAGGCTATTTGGTGACGTGATTAAGTAATTTAATGTAATCTACGACTATCTATATAATATATAAAAGCGAAATACCACACCCTAATTCACAGACTAATCAAGAAATCTCAAAACGGTTGAGCCATCTGCGCTCGGCGACTAGATCGCGTAAGCAGTGACCATCTCTAACACCTTGTCTTTTAAAAAAAAAGTTAAGATAGTAAGAAATATATTTATTCGTGACAAAACCATAGATAAAGAAAAAATATAATGTAACAGGTTAAAAATAATGGATTGTACAAGTCGGTCCTCCAACTCAGCATAATGTTGGTTATTGGTGTCGATTCTGTTGTTTACGAACTAAATAAATTTAATCTCAATATATCTCTTTCTAATAGTAAATATAAGAAAGGGATGCAAGATATTTTAGTCCTGTCAGTTTAATCCGATCACACATTTCAACGTGAATTTAAGCGCGATCTATAATGGTCACGACTATTTACCCGTACATTACGACGGCATGGATTAAACTGACAGCATTAAAAATGTTCTATCTTTTTTCAATAAGGTTGAAATGAAAGAGAAGTGACTTGTCTAATATTAGTTAAGTTCGTAAACAACAGAATCGGCACCATTGTAAGAAGAAACACAGAAACTGTGTTACATACTTATAAAAAAGTAAAATAATAATAATAAGTAAAACTAAGTAGGTCGTATGAAGCTGAAATTTGGCATGTAGGTAGTTCATGGGGATGATATTCTCAAGTTCCAACTTATGTAAGGTTCAACCACAGTTGAAATATGAAAAATAAATGCTTTTTTGAGCAGTTAATATTTGGAGTATAAATAAATAGGTACTGTTTGGAGCAGTTCATTAAATTTGGAGTCCAAGATTTTGCCATAATTTTATTAAGCTCAAGTTCATTGTAGGATTCAAACCCACGACCGTGTCGGGGCATCCGACGTCACTACCGCTGAAATATCATCGCCAAAACCTGAACGCCTGGACCGATTTGGAAAATTCTTTTTTGTTTGAATAGGTATACTTCATAGGTGGTTGAAAATAGTCAGATTAGAGTTCCTACATAGTTATAGGCATCTAAGACTGCCTTTTAAAAGTTTTGTAAAAGGCAGTCTTAGATTTTTAGGGTTCCGTACCCGAAAAACGGGACCATTACTAAGACTCCGCTGTCTCTCTGTCACCAGGCTGTAACTCATGGACCGTGATAGTTAGACAGTTGAAATGTTCATGTAGGTATTTCTGTTACCGGTATAACTAAAAATACTAAAAAATAAAATAAAATAAATATTTAAGGGGACTCACATACAACAAACGTGATTTTATTGCCATTTTTATAGATAATGGTACAGAACCCTTCGTGCGCGAGTCCAACACGCACTTGGTCGGTTTTTTATTTCGATTTGTTTGGCATATCTGTCCGTTTCTCACCGTCAATTCTCATCAAAAATCCAAATAGCATTCTTTGCCAGCGTTTTGTTACTTATTGTTCAATATTGATGTGATTACGTCCGTCCGTCCGTCCGTACAATCAACATGGAACACAATAGGAATGTGTAAAACACTTTTACAAACGCACTCACAAACACTAGCGTTATGTAAGAGTTTTAGTTAATTAATTTTTGACATTTAGCTCGGTAATTATGGGATTGCTAGCTTCAGCCTGCGGTTTCACCCGCGTTCTTGAGGTATCTTATGTTTTCACGGGATAAAAAGTAGCCTATACGTTATTACAGGGTATGATCTATCTATGTGCCAAGTTTCATTCAAATCCGTTAATTAGTTTTTACGTGAAAGAGTAACAAACATTCATCCGTATACCATACTTAAAAACTTTGAGGCTCTCCGCGAATAACTGGGCAAGCGAGACAGGAGAAACGTAATTTTAGTAAAAAAATTGGCCATACAAAGAGGGAACGCTGCCAGCCTTCTGGGAACCTTGCCGTTGATTGGCAGCAGCACACGCCTCGAGGTTTTTTTTTACATATAGTTTGTATATTTGTTGTAAATAATTGTAAATATTGTATAAAGGCGATGATAGCTCAGTGGTAGTGACGTCGGATGCCGAGACAAAGGTCCCGGGTTCGAATCCTACAATGAGCTTGAGCTTTCGGTAAAGGAAAACATCGTGAGGAAACTATAGCACGGTGGTAGGATACTTTGTAGTACCCGCCTGGCTGGCTACCACCCTCAAGTTGAAAATCTATCGCCAAGCACCTTTCGGTGTGTTCCGACAGCTGCACTTGAGAGCCAGTTCCTTTCTAGGCTTTGTGTGCTTACCATCATCGGCCACATCATCACTGACCACGGTGAAAAAAAATAGATAGTAAAAATAGGGTTTTATGTTATTTAAAAAAATAAGGCATTTTTTGAAACTAAGAAAACTATTCCCTTTCCTTCCCTATGACAATTAAAATTTTACCAAAAACTACATGTTAAATCGATAGCAAGCCACGCAGTTGTTTAAGACACCACCTATCACGCCGCTGGTCGTGGGTTCGATTCCCATCCAGGACAAACATTTGTGTGCATGAACATGTCTGTTTGTCCTGAGTCTGAGTGTGATTATCTATATAAGTATGTATTTACAAAAAAAAGTAGTATATGTAGTATGTCAGTTATCTGGTTGTCCATAGTACAAGCTCTGCTTAGTTTGGGATCAGATAACCGTGAACAATGTCCCACGTAGGGATGGGTTGAGATAGTTATTTTTGTACTCGAGTAATCAAGTAGTACTCAGTTACACTTACATTTAAATTTATTTTAGTGCTAAGCTTAGATGAAGTATTTTTACTACCGTAAGTAGGATTCGGATCCGCGATCTTCGTCTCGGCATTCGACGACACTACCACTGAGCTATCATCGCCTTAAAATCATACCTTATCTACTTTATCCTAAAGTCGGTTAAACAAATTTGAGTGAGATTAAATGATTTAAAATCATATTTTCAAGATTCCTACTTCATACAGAGAAATAATTCCTTACTTCGTAGACTGTCTACGAGAAATCGTAGCACTCGTAGCAACAAGATGATAGATTCCTTCAGTTTCTTGTGATGGGTCTCTAAAGCCAGATTATCATAAATTGTAAGGAGACCTAATAACTAGTAATAGTTTTTTTTTTATTTATGTCACTGTCACCACAGAATCTCTATATCTTTACATAGTATAAAAAGAAGTCGCTTCCGCTGTCTGTTCGCTTAGATCTTTTAAACTACTCAGCGGATTTTAATGCAGTTTTCAGCAATAGATAGTGATTCAAGAGGAAGGTTTATATGTATAATACACGCATTTTATAGTACAGATAATTCGAGATAGCCGTGCGGAGCCGGGACGGGTCGCTAGTAGAAAATAAATTTATTTCAGTTAAATAGATTATTTGTGTACAACAGGTATTATTATTTCTTTTTTATTAATAAAAATGCGTAATATTTCTAATTCTCTACATAGGTAGGTACCTACTGTAGAAATCGAAGTAAGTAGGTACTCAATTATTTTATGAGTAAAATTGACATTACAAATATGTAATACTAGCTGTTCCCGGGATAAAAGTAGCCTATATGTTATTCCAGGGTATGATCTATCTATGTGCCAAGTTTCATCCAAATCCGTTCAGTAGTTTTTGCGTGAGAGAGCAACAAATATACAAACTTTCACATTAGTAGGATGTAGGATTTTCAATTACAATATATTTTTTTTCTCATTTATTCTATAATTTACAATTTATTAAATATTAATTTAAATGAATTTTAAACATTCAAATTGTGCGTCTCAAAGTTGTGAACAGTACAATATCTGGTATTGTTTACTTTATAAATACAATGAAAATGCAAATATTTTCAGGGATAACCGCATATTAACAATTATGGCCAATAAGCGGCCATTACGTTCGTATACGTTTCGACACGATCCGTAATTTTCGCATACAAAAGCGTTTTATTACGAATTAAGCGAAATACGTCGGAAAATAAGCGAAAATATCAGTTTTATAGATTGTCGTAAATTGCTGACGTATTGTGTAAGTTACTGAATTTTCATGTAAGAACACGTTACGCTATGGATTAGAAAGGGATGGAAATACAGTTTGACAAATGACAGTTAATGTTTTATCAAGGGTTTTCTATGGAAATCACCCAGTTTTCATTTTGATCTTTGTCATGTCATAGAATGATACCTATTTTCTGATGCTTATTTTTGCTTTTGAAATATATTTTTCTTTAAAAACTCCCAAAGAAAGTATTTTTGGTATGTTACCATAATTCGTTTCAATTATAAATTCGTATTTTAAATTTATCATAAAAAGGACGTAAACCTACCAATGAACAAAATTCAAATCACCTGTCAATTACAATATAATTTCACGTTCCATTTTCAAAAACCACCATCACTAAAATGAAAGAGCAACGTACTTGATAGGTCTCCTCCGGCTTGCCAGGGTACGATGCGCTTCTTCTGTAATCCTGAGGTCTTGGTGGCGCGGGCGCCCTACGCCAGGGGGCGAAGGCCGACGGCTGCGGAGCCTGGGGCGCAGGCCACCTGTACTGTGGGGCTCGACGAAACGGAGCCCTGTACTGTCTCTCGTCTTCTGCGATCCCATGACCGCCCGGATATTGGAGCTCACCCATCAAAACATGCGGCCGAAGTCGACGGCGGTTCGACCAGCACTGCTAGCGATAACACATATCGGGTCGATTGTGGATGCGCGCGCATGCCGCGTTCAGTTTTTTGAAATTGGAATTTATTGTCAGTTTTTTTGTTAGGTCATTTTTTTTTGGGGTGGGTTTTTTTAATTGTAATTTGTGTCGCTGATAATTGTTTTTCATGATGTAGGTATTAATGAAAAAATATTAGGTAGGTACCTACTTTATATATTTACATTATATTTTTTTGTTGTACTACATACATAAATATTTATTAGATGCTTATAATTTCAAGGGGTAAAAAGGGTCTAATTAATCATGTTTTTTTTTTATTATTTTTTCGTAGGTAATCTACGATACCATAAATACCTTCTTACTTATTTAATTCTAACTAAAAAAACTGAAAATCAACGACAATTTTACCATAGCCTTCATTTTCTATATAAATATCTATTGATGCTCTCTACATTAGTTTTACTCAAAGAAGAGCCAGTATTTAAGGAAAAGTCGATAAGTGCCACAATTTCTATTGCATCAAACGATTTCAGCCGTTACATTAGAAGATTATGTTATTCCGCAAGCAAAGTAAGTCAGTATGTCGGAAAACATAGTTATATGTTCATAATATAGTACAAATAAATCATTACCAGCTGACTACGACTATAAACAATCTTAGTTAGTAAAGATAATAACAGATGGCGCTGTTCTATTAGGATATAAAAGTAAAAAGTTATCCTTTTTTAATGTTTAGTGAGAAATTAATAATGTTTTTAATTTAGTCGGATTATATGATGCGACGATTGTAGTTCATTTTATTGTTAGTAGATGGCGTTGAACTATAATTGTCGTAAGTATAATTTGTAAAATCATTTGAAGTTTTTCTTTTGTTTTGTAATTAACGAAATTATAAGTTAAGCAGTGAGCAACTACAATATTATTTGTTTACGTTTAAAAATATCACGTTTACTTAGCTGATTACATTATTTATATATAGGTATAGGTACCTATCATTAATTGATAACTCAAATGAAATTAACTCAGTGAACAACATGCCGCCAGATGGCTAAGTAAATACATTTTAAATTACCTATTTCTGTCGTAGCTTTACAAAAAAATTACTAGTGTTATTAAGATTAACAATAAAATACCACCACCACCAAATTCTACTGAATGCTTAATAAGATTGTTACGTGAAAATGTTAAGAGATGGCAGCACTTGAACAATTTATGACGCTTAAAGTTATTTTGCCTGTTATCTTTTCAGTTATCACGCTTCAACCACGAAACCGATTACAATAAAATTTGGCATACAGCCAATCACACAGCTATGAAATTTTAATGAAGAACAAGAGAGTTTTTATCCAGGGTATGCGGGTGAAACTGCGGGGGAAAGCTCTTGTCTCTACCGTCTTCTAAGAGAAAATCCGTCTGGAGTTTCGTGAAAATGTATATAGATGGCGCTGCACTGTTTCGTATCATTATTATTTTTTATACGAAAGAGGCAAAAGACAATAAATAAAATCTGACAAATGCGAGTTAAACTCGCGTGGAGAGGGTTCCGTACATGTTTAACTAAGTTCCATAAATATTTTTAAACCTGACCCAAATTTGTTGATGGTAACTATATAAAGAGTATTTTTTTTTTTGGAAATCGTCTTTTCTAAAAATGAAACCTAGCTACATCGATTTATCGCCCTCGAAACCCCCTGCATACCAAATTTCATGAAAATCGTTGGAGCCGTTTCCGAGATTCAGATTATTTATTTATAAAATGCACAATGTACACACAATGTTACACATACAGTGAACTAATATGAGTACAAGGACCCTGTTAGGGTATGGCAAAAAGGAGTAGAGATAGCTTATTATATATTTGGTATTTACATTATATATATATATCCATGAATTGCAGGTTTAAAGGTATTAGATAGACTTCTCATAGGTTTTCCTGTAATCTTTAGGTAAAGAACTATTATCTGTTTTTTTTTTCAAAATGTTTGGCCCAGTAGTTTCGGAAATAAGGGGGGGGGGGGGGGGAATGGTCAATTTTCGCCAATTTTTCGCCTATTTTCTTAAATAACTTCAAAACTATTTATATTAAAATTCTAAAAAATATATATTTGACATCCTGATAAAAAGCCCTTTCATTTGATATGTTACACAATATTGTCTGCAAAAAATTTTTTTTTAATTTTCTAATTTACGCCCCAAAATTAGCCCCCATATTTGAAAAATTCATTTATTTACGTAACACGTCCATATTTGGATCAACGACCGCTTCCGTGTTTGGGTCACCAATTTACATAATATGTAAGTACCAAATTTCAACTCACTGGATTGAGTTTCATTTCCAGTATTTTCAGACGGACAGACACACGAGTGATCTTATAAGGGTTCCGTATTTTTCTTTTGAGTTCCGGAACCCGAAAAAGTAGTATATGTAGTATATAAGTTATCTGGTTGTCCATAGTACAAGCTCTGCTTAGTTTGGGATCAGATAACCGTGTGTGAACAATGTCCCTGGATATTAATTTTATTTATTTATTATTTTTTTCTTAAGCAGTTATATAAAAACTCAATCGCGAGAGAACCCGAAAACTAAAAGCTAGTCTAGTCTAGTCTCTGTTTGGACCGTGAAATCAGAACGTCCCAGTTTTGTGAGCTTTCAATAAGTATTTTGATTTGTCTCCGATGTAAAGCAAACAGTGTACCTATCTTACTAGCGGTGTGCCGCGTTAATACTGAAACTGATTTGGTTATCACTTATTTAATAATAGGTATTTGTGTTTACAACTTGATTTTATTTTATTTATTTAGTGAACCAAAAGCATATTATTAATAATGATCGACTTACATATGTGTACCAACTTTCAATTCAATCCAGTCCAATATTTTCGGACAGACAGATAGCCAGCCAGCCAGACAGACAGACGCACGAGTGATCCTATAAGGGTTCCGTTTTTATTTTTATTTTTCGGAACCCTAAAAAGGGAGGTAGAAACAAAAATATCTATACAGGCTGATTGATTTCACTACACCTGTTTATCACATCTGTTTTGTATGAAACTTATTTAATTCTAACTAAAAAAACCTGAAATCAACGACAATTTTACCATAGCCTTATTTACCTATATAAATATCTATTGATGCTCTCTACATTAATTTGACTGTCCTGTCAAAATGTATAAAAAAAAGTTTGAAAGATTTTTCGTGATTTCAGGTTGGTCCCATCGTAAAAGTTGTTCATAATGATGAAAACAATAATCCCTGACAATTTGGACGATAATTAAAAAATATTTTAATAGTTTCTAAGTTTGTTTGTTCGAGCATAGAATAAATAATATACTGCACGGATTTTGATGTGGGTAGTTTTCACGGTTACCTAGGAGATTCTTTGAGGGAGGCTTTAAAGTATATTTTTCAAATTTTGACAACAGGAAGCGGCACAGTGGCCGTTTTGTGTAACAAGTTATACAGATATGAGATAGCCCATATATAGCAAAATAAACCTTATTAAGTCATAATAAAGTACCTGTATTTTTTGCAATTAACCGGTAAGATTTAACAGTTAAATAACCTTATTGTGACGCAATAAGGTTTATTTTCTTTGACATTCATAAACATCAAAATGTAACGGACTTTTGTAGATCATAATTTCTTTAATTAAATTTTTAAATCTGACCCAAATTTGTTGATGGTAACTATAAATTTTTTTTTTTTTGGAAATCGTGTTTACTAAAAATGAAACCTAGCTAAGTACATCGATTTATCGCCCTCGAAACCCCCTGCATACCAAATTTCATGAAAATCGTTGGAGATCCTCACAAGAAGCCCTTTCATTTGATATGTTACACAATATTGTATGCAAAACTTTTTTTTTAATTTTCTAATTTACCCCTAAAATTAGCCCCCATGTTTGAAATTCATTTATTTACGTAACACGTCCATGTTTGGGTCATAGACTTACATATGTGTACCAACTTTCAACTCAATCCAGTCCAATATTTTCGGACAGACAGACAGACGGACAGACGCACGAGTGATCCTATAAGGGTTCCGTTTTTTTCGGAACCCTAAAAAACCTGTAAAATTGTAGAAACCTATAGTAAGTAACAAATAATTACATTATCTCCACAGTTTTATTGTTGGTGTCGAGATAATGTGTATTTTGCAATATATTATTTAATATTACATTATTTCATAGATTATGTATTTTCGTAGAAAGGTGAAGCCGTTCATTTTGAGATGTCCGTGACCTCCTTGCCCAAGCGTCTCAAGTCCAGTGACGTAGCTATGCAGCTATGTATACAAGGGCCAAAAAAGGAATTTGGGGCCTGATTTAAACTGAGACCTAAAGTAATCTGAATATATATAGGTAAGTTAAAAGTCGAAAATTCTTTATTCAAATAGGATATTATTATTACATACTAGTTTCCGTCCCGCGTTTCCGAGGGATCTTATAGTTTCCCGGAATAAAAAGTATCCTATGTGTTAATCCAGATAATAAACCATCTGTGTTCCAAATTTCATCCAAATCCGTTCTGTAGTTTTTACGTGAAAGAGTAACAAACATCCATCCATCTATCCATACTCACAAACTTTCGCATTTACAATATTAGTTGGATAACTTTTTCGAACTTCTCGTTCATGGAGGCCCAGGGGTTTTGACCGGTACGAGTTCGGCGTAATCTGGCGGTTGTCCGGTATCCTGAGGATTTCCCGATCGCCGCGTGCGACAGACCTGCTATGGTTGGTAAAGGTTGGTAAGACTAAGTTGTTAGGTGATTCCCACCCAGCAACATTTGTGTGCATGAACGAAGTATGTAATAGTCAACGAATTACTATTACTTAATACCGTAAAAGATTAACTGACATAACCTTGTAGATACTTACGTCATATGTGCCTAACACCACGTCTGTAATTCACCTACTCTGTGAACCAGTTTATGACTCTTTATCTCTGTTAATAATACTCCAACTGAACTGTAACATAGTACAATGTGAACAGTAAGTCAACTTAGGACTGTCCTTGACATCTACGCAAATTATAAAGCTGAAGAGTTTGTTTGTTTGAACGCACTAATCTCCGAAGTTACTTGTCCGATTCGAAACATTCTTTCACTAATAGGAAGCTACATTATTCCCGAAGGTTATAGGCTATTTTTTTATCCTGGGAACGCGAGTGAAGCCGCTGGGAACAGCTAGTAATAGATACAAACTTACCTTGAAACCGCGGGGGACAGCTATTTAACTCCTATGCGCAAAAAATACAAGGTGAAATCTTCGCATTCAAACAAATGAGAACGCTAATCCATCAAGGGTGGGTTTCACCATCCAACGTTATCGTTAAATTGAATTGGATGGTGCAAACCACGCTTAATATATTATAAGTGTAATTTTTTTTATGACAATTTTATTTGGGTTATCCTTCCCATACTACTGGGGTACTATTCTGTGAGGCAATATTACAAGCTCGACGACGAATTCGATGCTGTCACTCTACTCTGTCTCTATCGTTTACTACGCTATCACGTGAGAAGTCCGTTGTACGTGGCATCGTTGCACGAGCTCGTCGACGAATGACACGTAAGATAATAGCACAGCTGTTTGCATACATTTGTAAAGTCCATAATCAGTCCACTTGCATAACCTAACCTACTATTATTTTATTTACTGTGACTGAATGTATTTACTCCATTCAGTCATTCATTCATTTAAGTTCAGTAGTGTCCTTTATTTTGCGAAGTAACTACGCGTTTACTTCACGTTTAATTATCGTTATTATAATGCAAGAATTTAAGCCTACAGGTACAGTTATAGTGTATTTATTAATATTAGGATTAGTTTTAGTTGATTTTAGTTAGTTAAACTGTAATATAGACTAAATAGGATCTTAATTAGTTGATGACATCTGTGTAAATATTAAATTAGAAATACGAGACGAAGGAAAAGATGGATGGATTGTGTGAAAGATGATATGAGTTAGAACATTAAAATATAACATAAAAGTAAGTACCTGATCCTTTTTAGGATTCCGTACACATTGCAACATGCAATTTGGTGATAATGTTTATTATTACGTATATTTCACTAACAAATACCCATATATATATTGATAAATTATATGAAATTCCTTCATTTTCCTATTACAACCGACGCGGTGCGAAGCCGACCCGCACTTGGGCGGTTTTTTAGAAAATAGCAGCAATGTTAGTTAGTACCTAATTAAATTAAGAGATGGCGCTGTAATTAAACTTTCGATTCGTAATAAAAATAAATTTTGTTTTTATGTAAAATTGCGTTTTTTTTTAGGGAAGATGCGTTATGATAAATATAAAAAGCAAAACATTATTATAATACAACATTTCATCGAAATCGTTAGAGCTGTTTCCGAGATACACGAGTACTTATATAAATAAATACAATACGTCTTATGTTATTAGATGTATGTAAGTAGGTATGTAAATTTCCTTTGAGCAAAGAATATATAGGGTTACATTATCTGTCAGCTGTATTATAATACTTACTTGTCTAGTACCTAAAAGTAAACATCCTATGAAACACTTATCTAATAATATCTGATCATATAAATGTCATAAGTTTATCAAGACGGGTAACCTTTAATAATTATTATTAAATAATCTAATCTTTACATAGTACCTATAAAACAAAGTCGCTCCCGCTGTCTGTACGCTTAGATCTTTTAAACTACGCAACGGATTTTAATGCAGTTTTCAGCAATAGATAGAGTGATTCAAGAGGAAGGTTTATATGTATGCATATTATAGTACAGCTGAGAAAAGCCAGGCGAAGCCGGGGCGGGTTGCTAGTATAATATAAATAGCTTTCAATAACGGGTTTCACCCACGATTGCTTAATTCACCCCCTTAAATTTCGATAAACCCGTTACTGTCTCACCGGCTACCACCCTCGAGTTGTAAATCTGTCGCCAAGCACCTACCGGTGTCTTCCGGTAATTGCAGAGCCAGTTCCCTTCTAGGCTTTGTGCTTACCACCAACGGCCAAATCATCACTGACCACGGTGAGATTGTGGTCAAACACAGGTCTAAAATAAAAATAAGCTGATTCCCTTTTTCAGAACACCAGCATGTTCGCTACAACCCGCTCAAAGACGAGTGGATCCTGGTCTCGCCGCACCGCTGCCAGCGACCCTGGAGTGGCCAGCAGGAGAGCGCGCCAGAGGAGCAACCTCCGGACCCTAACAACCCGCTTAAAGCTGGGGCACTCCGTTCCAGTGGACAGGTGGGAACAAGGACCGACATAATTAAATATCCTGGGACATTCTTCACGCAGTTATCTGATCCCAAACTAAGCTGAGCTTGTACTATGGATAACCAGACAGCCGATATTCTCCAAATACGATTTTTTTGTAAATACATAAGTATAACACATTCATTATTCATGCACATTAATGTTTGTCTTGGATGGGAATCGAAAGGTAATGCCATACCTTACCTTACTCTACCATACCATACCATACCATACCTTACCTTACCTTACCTTACCTTACCTTACCTTACCTTACCTTACCTTACCTTACCTTACCTTACCTTACCTTAAATCTGTATTATCCTTCTATTCTTGCTTCTAGCGCAATCCAAACTATACTTCAACGTACGTCTTCCCGAATGACTTCCCAGCACTCCTGGAGAGAGTTCCAGAGCCTCCGGTTTCTGAACATCCACTGTTCCAATCAGCACAAGCCAAGGGCACTTGCAGGTATTTAGAATCTATAAGTAATAGTAGATAGACTGATATTCATTCTACAAGGCTTTCTGCGAAGAAAAACATATTATTTTTTGCATGCCATCAGACACATTTAAAATACAATATTACCTAAACACTTAAAGTGGATGGGTCCCAGATATTATTTGCGTTTTAATTATAGATATATAGAAGGGCTGAATGGAAGAAGAGTAGGTACATATTGCGCGTACCCCAAATGACTGGGAACAGGGAGATGATTTTTTGTGTTTTAATTGTTTACATAAATTTTAATTCCCACCTTACATCATAATAATAATAATAAATACTCCATAATAAGCGAAAAAACTGCTTACTATATACGCCACAAACTGTCATAGACACGCTTAATTACAAATTATATTGGGATCGAACAATTATAACTGATAAGACCATACACTGCAATAGACCGGATATTACTCTCCACGACAAACAAAACAAAATAGTTTATTTAATAGATATTGCCGTCCCCAATACACATAATATCACATCAACATACACGGAAAAAATAGCTAAATATACGGACCTATCCATTGAACTGAAAACACAATGGAAAGTGAACACAGTCTTAACAGTCCCAATAATATTATCATCCACATTATACCTCACACACTTCACACCAGCCTAAAATTACTTAAAATCCACAAATTGACTTACATCCAATTACAAAAAGCCGTTATTTTGAATACATGCAGAATAGTCCGCAAATTCTTATCAATAGATCAATATGATCACACAACATACACAAATCAAATCAAATCAAATCACTTTATTAGACCAAAAACAAAATTTCACAAGCACGATTAACAATGGCCCCCGCACTAGGACAAACCTGTATCGCGGGCGACCCGGTTCATTCCCAAAATTACCTCAAACAGACACGGGGAAGAAGGTGATTGCTATACAAAAATATAATAGAAAATTAAATACAAATGGAAACAAAAATATAAAATCAAAAATCGTTAGGTAATATATAAAATTTAGTTAATCAATTAAACTATAGTTAAGTATTTGGAAGTAAAATTAAAATATGAAATTAAAAACTACTAAAACTACTCAGGCCTACACGATGCATGTTCAATATATTAACTTTGGCAAAGTGTGGTGGCAGTGATGAATGTATGTGTTAGTGTATGTGAGGAAGCGTAAAGTGGAGTATGTGAAAGCATGGAATTTACCTAGGAACGATCAAAATGTCTTCAGTTTGGTCATAGTTGAGACTTAGTAACCATTTCCGAATCCTAATTTTGGCTTCTCTAAAAGTGCAGCATTTTATGTCGCAGGATTTTATGGCTTTACTATATATAAATGGGGAACTAAAAAGACAGTAACGTTGTGCGAAAGAAGTCTTGCAAGGGAGGCTAACGATATTTAGACGACGCTTTGTAGCTATTGTACTCGCATAGTCCTGAGAATTTAATAATGATTTGTGGTAGGTGGTAATGACTTTTTGGAGATATAATTGTCGTACGGTTAGAATTTGATATTCAGAATAAAGAATGTGTGTGGAGAATCTAAAAGGTTTTTTAAACATAACTTTGAGGATGGAACGCTGTGCTCTTTCAATCAAAATCATGTATGTCTTGGCCGCGCCACCCCAAGCAGTGATGCAGTATGACAGTACGGCCTGACACAGTGTAACATATACCATTAAAAGAACATCCTTATCAGCCCCTACTCGGAGTAACTTCATTATATGGATTAATTTCCTTATCCGACCAGCCAGCTCACAAATGTGCCCCTTAAATGTGAGATTCTCATCCAATACCACTCCCAGGTACTTGATAGAGTGAACCCTATCAATAGCGGGACAGCCACATAGTCCCAACGATATTGGAATCGCGCCACATCTATGGTTCCTTATCCCCAGCGTCGTCGGGGGACTAGAAGCCTTTGTTTTATGGAAGCAGATGTATTTAGTTTTGTCCGAGTTAAGGGTACACACTTCTCACACAAACGTACAATCACACTTCACTCACAAATATTCTTACGCTTCACTACCCATTTTTTCGTTTGGCCAAAAGCCCGCGATAAAATGTAAATCCCTACTAGTAGGAGAAATTGAAATAAAAAAGATAATAATAATAAAAAAAAATACAAGGCTGTCTGGCTCTGAGCCTTTGACTTTATAAGTTAATAACGTTCGCTTATATTATTTCAGAGTGATGTGCTTCCATCCAGATTCATCAATGACGATTCCCTTGATGTCTGTTGAAGAGATACAGGCCGTTATAAACGAGTGAGTTGAATAATCCTATCTATTGAGTTTATAATAATAGTGTTTTTAGTTTTTAGAAAAAAAAACAAACAAGTGCCAGTCTGACTCGCGTACCGAGGGATGATTTCCTATGTTACTTTAAATACCATAGACTTCTTTTAGATTTTCCTGTAATTAATAGACAAAGAACTATATTCTGTATTTTTTTCAAAATTTTGGGCCACGTCGTTTCGGGGTTATCCCCGACTAGCCGAATAGGTAATTCAACGTATATTTTACATTCCCTTATGGGAATGGTCAATTTTCGCCTATTTTCTTAAATAACTTGATTTTTTAATAATATTTATCTTAATTATTATAATATATATATATTTGAGATCCTCATAATAAGCCCTTTTATTTGATGTATCACACAACACAATATACTTCATTTGCAAACCTTTTTTAATTTTCTAATTTACCCCACCAAAAGTTACACGTCGTAAATTTTCACGTTTTCCGAGCACTCGCTTCGAGGAAATTTTTATATGTAGTTTGTATATTTGTTGTAAATATTGTTGAAAAATAAATGTATTTATAGTATTTAACCACAGAGTATTATATAACTTGGAGAATCTAAACTCATGGTTTATTTTGTTATTTCTTGTCGCGAATATAACCTGAGCTGCAATTAGCAAAAATCGTAATACCTAATTTGAATTTCGCGACTTACCTCCCTGATTGAAAAACTTTGTGATGTTTTCTGATTTCATTTTTCAGATGGATCAACCAACTCAAAGAGCTGGGTCGCAAGTACACCTGGGTCCAGATTTTCGAGAATAAGGGAGCTATTATGGGGTGCTCCAACCCCCACCCCCATTGCCAGATATGGGCTTCAAGCTTCCTCCCTAATGAACCCAGGGTTAAGGATAGGTAAGTACCCCGGAGTCCGAATAATTACGGCTATCAATTTTTTTTGTTTGAAATTATTTGAAGATTATTATTATTTTTCAGATGCCAAAAGGACTATTATACGAAAAATGGGAAGCCATTGCTGGTCGATTACTTATCACAAGAATTAGTAAAAAAGGTATAACTTTATCATAACAAAGAGCTTAAAATATCAGCTCCACAATGTTGTACTACAACTGTCTCATAGCGAAACACAATCACATTGCTGAAATATACAACGATTGCTGAGATACAGACGGATTAGAAATAAAAAGAACATCATTTTTTCAGGATCGAATCGTGCTAGAGAACTCAGATTGGGTAGCTCTTGTCCCATATTGGGCGGCGTGGCCATTTGAAACCATGTTGCTACCTAAAAATGGCCGGACTCAAAGAATTACCGAATTAAATGATCACCAAAAGAAGAGTTTAGCTGAAATGATGAAGCAATTGAACACGAAGTATGATAATTTGTTTGAATGCAGTTTTCCATATAGTATGGGATGGCATGGTAAGTAATTTAACGTATATTTCAAATGACTTCCAGAGACAATTTTTTTTTTGCTGCAAAATCCTTCTTTTTATTATTAATTTCCAGGAGCTCCAACGGGCCCCAATTCATCCCCAGGAGATTCCCCCCATTGGGTTTTGCATGGAATATATTTGCCGCCATTACTACGTTCGGCAACTGTCAAAAAGTTCATGGTTGGTTATGAAATGTTGGCCCAACCGCAGCGCGACTTGACTCCCGAACAAGCGGCAGAAAGGCTGCGACAGTGCGATCATTTGCTTCATTACAAGAATAAAAATAAAAGTAAAAATTAATGAGGAGAGTTGTTATAGAATACTAAAAATACCCGATAGAAGCCAAGAACTTAATTTCCTACGCAGTACGCGGCGAGCTTATAGGCTGGCTATGGAATTGCGTTCATCGCTGTTGTGATTTTTTATATTTTTATTTAAATTTTTAGCCCTAATCCCAAACGTGGATTATTTAGCTTCTCTCAATAAAAATAAAATGGTTGTAAACAGGATACGTACCGTTATAGTTCCTATGATAGATTGTTATTTTGTAAGTAAAGTTTATTCTTGAATTAGTTTTGATATTTTTAATAATTTACCGTTTACCGCCAATGTTAACTGATTACGAAAGTCTCTGTCTCAATGTTGGTAGATAGGTGTTGCTACTTAATAAAGGTCTATTTCCCGAAATAGTTTTATTTATTTAGTTAAAGTCTGGCTAACGAAAGCTGAGCATTATTCCAAAAATATTATATGGTCACACCAAATAAATTTAAAATCACTATCAAAAACTGTTTACCTAATTATCTATTTTATTTTATTATTTTTGTGCTTGTGTTTGACCACAATTTCACTTCAGGTGAGTGATGATGTGCTCAAAGATGGTACACAAAAAAATTGGACTGAACTGACTGTCAAGTGCAGCTGCCGGAATAGCAGGTATCGGTCTATTTGAAGATTTGCTTTGTAAAATATTATTAACTTAAGGGCTCCAGCCAACCGAGTACTAGAGAGAACCCTTTTCAATTAAGCTCAAAAAATCAATTTCAATACTTAAAGTAACAAAACTAGTTTCTTAGATTGCCTAGTAATGGTTTTTTTTTTTAAATCCGGATTCTCAGCCAGACTATCCTTTCTTTATAGTAGTAAACAATATATGCTATCCTCACATTTTGATAAACCAAAATTAAACTAAGACCCTTTGATGCCAGTCCATGCGTAGCATCTCTAAGTAGTTTGTGATCAGTACTTCGGCTGATTTATATACAATGGTATTGCAATATTGAATCCATATAAAAACATTATCAAGGCAGTACCCAGTCAGCATTTCCACACATTAATACATATTTATTTGATATTCAAAATTCACAGTTTAATAAAAACTAATAGGTATTTACGGAAATTCATTTTATGTGGTAACTTTATTTACATACGAGCTAGCCAACCTTCAGACTCGTACTGTCAAACATAACATTGCGTTCCATACCAGTCACAGTACAAAATGACAAAATCAGCATCAATTTTGTGTTGGCTTATTTCACTCCTATGCTGAATACAATAAAGCTCTCTTTGTATGTTTATAAGAAATTGTCCACAACTAACTGGAACGCACATAAATTGAACAAAATGGCTAACAGAAAGGAATAAAGCTTCCATGAATATTATATTAATTTTTATTCTCTCGAAGTGATAAAAGTAGTTAAAAATGAAAGAAATCAACATAAATATAGAAGGGTACAATGTGAATGGAATATGTGTCGGTTGTTTGAACTATAATCGTAAAATGTATTACGAAAACGAAGTGAAGGAATGTTTTCTATTATTGGGAGATATTGATGTAAGACTGCTTGTTTTATACTATTTTAGTTATTCTGTAGTACAATAAGATATAATATTATGTATAAATTAACTTTTCAATGTATGCTTCTGTCATTTTACTTTAAAAATGCAAAAGTAAACAAGAACAAAAAGCTTTAGATCGGCCATTTTCGTTTCAATGTTTTTTTTTACTCCAGCTTAAAGTCGCGTATCTTTTTAGGGATCTTTTTACAAACACAGCTTAATCTAGTAAAATCACTGAATTTATTTTAGCCTTTTTATATGATTTTGCTGCTCGCTTTCTTAAATATATTTATCTTTATCTTGATAAAGAAAACAAAAATAAATACCAATCAATCTTACTTTTTCATGATAATATCTACTAATTTATATATTGAATATAATACTACTCATTGGAACTCTGCAATCCAATACAAGAAACTAGGTAAGTTAAAAAGTAGACAAGATCTCAAATTATTCTAAAAAATTTATAATTTTTTTCCTTTTTCTTTGGACTTCAGAAAATATTTAAAAAAAAACCAGAATTGGTCCACTTGTTCTAGAGTTTTGCACTCAGCAACACAATTAGCAATTCATTTTTAGATGTACTACACATTACGTAATGTACTACATATTATGTACTACAATGAATTTTAATTTCATTAATTACTATTCCAGGTGCCAGATGGACTAGTAATCCAGGTGTGCTGGGAGTGCCTGGCATCTGTCAGAGCTGTCAAACAATTCCAGCGGCAAATATTAAATTCATATGATATACTAATTAATTATTCTAAAAAGGTATGTACTATTCTTATAGCATCATGAATTATCGAATCCGACTGGTAGATCCAAAAATGAGTGGGATCTAACAAACAAAGTTAGTTATTCTTCAGCTTTATTATTAGTAAATAGTATACATACCAACAGTTGGAGCGTGGTCCCCAGCCACGAGGACCCAGCCTGACGGATTATCCCTTTAATCTTTAAATGGAGGACTCATGCTTGCATCTTTGATTCAAAGGAAATAATACGTCCTCTATATATGAATCAACTGCACCATGCACGGTTTTAATGAATAAGAGCTTTTTTGGTATTGCTCCAAGAATATTTAATAGAATACCTGACATTATAAAATGTATGCCCTTACAACAATTTAAAAAGGAATAATTCCTTTCAATTATTAACTAAGTTATTATTAGATAAATGTTATAGAATTGAAGAGATAAAGATAGAATAGATGGTATGTAGTTTGGGGTTCTTCAAGAAGGGTGTGGAGAGATTCTTGCAGGCTGGTGTTGCAAATGTTCATAGGCTAAGGTAACCACTTACCACCAGGTGGGCCGTATGCCTATTTGCTGCCTTAGTGGTGTATAAAAAACTAATAATTGTGTATAATTTCTATTTAAGTTTTGTGACTAATATATTTATGAAACATTGTAAGTATATCCATTTCGCAAATAAATGTTTCTGATTTATGATTTGCTTCTCCATATTGGTGACCTCAATGTGGTTTTTCAGCACACATTCCTCAATTCCCCTAAGGATCTATCAAAGCATGCCACCACTAAGTTTTCTATAACTTCAAGTGAAGCGCTTACCATATCATCATTTAAATATGAAGGGAGTGATGATGTGGACCCAGTTGTGAAGGAAGAGGATGATGAACGGTACTTGCAGTTTGGTAAGTTTTGTTATACTATTTTTAGGGTTCCGTAGTTCACGTCTGGGACCCTTAAAGTTCCGTCATGTTTTTTTTTTTTTTTTTTATACTACTAAGGTAGCAAGCAAGCATACGGCCCACCTGATGGTAAGTGGTTTCCGTCGCCTATTGCCATTTGCAATACCAGAGATATTGCCAATGTGTTGCTGACCTGTTACAATGCCGAGAAGACAAACTGGCTCTCAAGTGCAATTGCCGGAACACACCGGTAGGTGCTTGGCGACAAATTTTCAACTTGAGGGTGGTAGCCAGCCAGGCGGGTACTACAAAGTACCCTACCACCGTGCTATGGTTTCCTCACGATGTTTTCCTTCACCGAAAGCTCAAGTTCATTGTAGGATTCGAACCCACGACCTTCGTCGCGGCATCCGACGTCACTACCACTGAGCTATCATCGCCTTAAAATGTCTGTCCGTCCTCGCCTTACCTTCCAAATGGTTAGTGCTAGAATGATGAAACTTTGTATGGATATGCATATTTACCACGTCGACAAAGTGCTAAAATAAAATCACGAAAAATTTTTTTTTGGTTACCTCCCCTACATGTAAAGTGGGGATGATTTTTTTCTCGCGTCTATCCCATTGTGTGGGGATTGATAAAAATTTTTGATTTTTACGCGTTCAGACAAACTGACGCGCGGGGAGACTTCGTTTTACAAGTATCTAGCTTTCCGCCTCGCTGAATTACCCGCTTTCCCGAGAGATAAAAAGTATCCTATGTGTTATCCAGGGTGTCCGCTACCTCCATACCAAATTTCATCAAAATTGGTCTAGCCGTTTGAGCGTGAAGAAGTAACTAACATACACTCACAAACTTTCACATTTATAATAGGATGTATGTTTTAGAGGTTGAGCCAAAAACTGAGCCTGATACGATCTTCGATGATTCACAATATTCCGAAGATCTGAACAATGACGTCACATCAGAAATCCTATCCCAAGACAATGAGGTGACGTCAGACGATGACATACAGTTGTCCAAACTGAAGAAGAAAAAGGAAAAGAGAGATAAAAAGGGAAGGATTAAAAAGGAAAAGAAGAAAAAGGGAGATAAGGTGAGAATTGTGGCAGTCTTGATTGAATTGTCCCAGTTGGTATGGTTGGTCAAATCTAGCACAAACATTTGAGTAAAGTATGACACAACTTAGATGAAGCATCGGCAAAATTCGTAAAATCGATCATTCCCGAAAAGAGTGCGCCTACAACATTACCCATGTTTATTAGTACTTTAGGCGAAAATGATCTTGTTGGACGTTGAATGGCGCGATAATTTTTATTAGTTCTAAATCGCAAGTGAAGTCTAGATATACGATTTGCCGATGCTACATCTAAGTTGTGTCATACTGTTCACGAATAAATAATTCTGTTTCGTTCGTCAGTTAGGTTATCAAAAAATATTGGATACATATTTTTTATTTTATCAAATCAATAAAAAAATTACAAAGATAAGGCGCATCAAAGTTCAGGAGTGGGGGCTTGTGATGTCATGTCTCTGTAAAAAGTGTACTAAGACGTGACGTCATGTGAAATTTTAACGCACTGTACTATTCGTTATTTTTTTGTTTTCGGAATAAAGAAAAAACATGTGTCCAATATTTTTTGGTAATCTAACTAGGTAATATTACTGCAATGTTTTATCACCAGAGTGCAGCACTAGCACAAACAGTAAACAGAGTTTATTGAAACTCGCGTCACGTTCCCGAAGCAGTTTCTTCAGATCATCCACTTTGAATGGCCGTAAGATGCCATTATACCAAATAGTCTTCACATAATAGTGTTGATATAACATGCGTTACGGCACGCCATGGCGGTTTGTTTACTGTATGTGCTAGTGGCGCCATCTGCGCACAGCTTTGCGTAATTTTCCCTATTAGATTGACAAGCCAGTTGGCGCAGTTGGTTAAGACACCACCTATCATGGTCGTATCATATCGCTGGTCATGGGTTCGATTCCCATCCAAGACAAACATTTGTGTGCATGAACATGTCTATTTGTCCTGTGTCTGGGTGTAATTATCTATATAAGTACAAAAAAAGTAGTATATCAGTTATCTGGTTGTCCATAGTACAAGCTCTGCTTAGTTTGGGATCAGATAACCGTGTGTGAACAATGTCCCAGGATATTTATTATTTATTTATGTATATTTTTTATTCCTTACAGTTAAAAAAAGAGCCTGAAAGCAGGAAACTGAAGAATTTGCCCGAAGATATAGTGGAAGTGTATACCATGAGTGAAGAGGAGATGTGGATGGTGAGGGCCCAGGATGTGGAGAACAAGGACTTTGTGAAGATGAAATACAAGTGTTGCGACTGTGTTATAGGGTTCAACAGTGATAAGTTAATGAACTATCATTTGAAAGGGAAGCATGGCCAGGTGAGTTAGCCTTTGTCTACATAAAATCAAATCAAATCATTTATTTGCACAGAATATTGGTCATGTTATGTTGGTGGAATACAATTTTTAGTCTTATATTATTCTGCCCTTGCGATCTTCGATCAACAATATCAGAGATATCGGGACACGTACAAAATCCAAGCTAAATACTGTCCGCGTGAATATATACTTTTACAGCTGCATTTGTTTAACACACGGTGAGAAATGTTTTAAAACAGTTTTATGTTCAACCTAATTACAACCATAGCACCTAGTAATAAAGTCACAAATCTTCAAAATATTATCTAATACTTACGATCATTTGAACTAACTTTTTTTGTGCCGACCCGAAATCTATGATAGTGTTGATCGAAGCTTGCGAGGCATGCAAAATTTAAATTTATGAATTTAAAGTATTATCTAACACATCTACACTTACCATGAAGATAGACAATGTAAAAAAAAAACAAATAATTAGGAATATGCATGTTTTTTGCCACAGTCCATGTCGGATCTCTCTGTCTAAATAGTAGTTTAAAATTTTCATATCTTCCGTATTTCATGGCCGATTTAAATTTAAATATAAATCTATTATAATAATAAAGCTGAAGAGTTTGTTTGTTTGAACGCGCTAATCTCCGAATTACTGGTCCGATTCGAAAAAATCTTTCACTAATAGGAAGCTACATTATCCCCAAAGGTTATAGGTCACTTTTTATCCCGGGTACGAGTGAAGCCGCGGAGAAAAATTACATGCATATACCCTATTAGCTGTAACTCGTAATAAGTCCTCTCCATCCCCCGGTAACGCCCTGAACCGAGGTTCGTACCTATTCGGTGGTGCCCTCTAGCGTGGTTACCTAAATGTTGCCCAGTTGAGAGCCTTCAGCGCTCGCCAATTTCTCCTTCTCCAAAACTTTATTACTTTCCAAAGAAAAAAATAGTATGAGGAATTTATCAGGATATAAATTATTATAATATATTACAGAAATCACAAGATTCCCACCAATGCGATGTCTGCAAAGCATACTTCATAACAAAAGACAACCTATCTATACATAGATCATTACATTTATCCGCTTTCAAGTGTAAAGAGTGCGGGTTCCGTACGTCTCTCAAGAGGCTCATGTTGAAACATACCAGGCTACATAGGATCGAGAGTAACGAGGAGTTTAAGTGTAACACCTGTTTTAACACGTTTAGGTGAGTTGTGGTGAGAAGATTAAAGTTGTGGTGAGAAGGTTTATGTTGTGATGATAAAGTTGATTTTGTGGTGAGAAGGTTGAACTTGTGGTCAGAAGGTTGAACTTGTGGTGCGAAGGTTGAAGTTGTAGTGAGAAGGTTGAACTTGTGGTGAGAAGGTTGAAGTTGTAGTGAGAAGGTTGAAGTTGTGGTGATAAGGTTGAAGTTGTGGTGAGAAGGTTGAACTTGTGGTGAGAAGGTTTCAGGTGAGAGAAGGTTTCAGTTGTGGTGAGAAGGTTGAAGTTGTGGTGATAAGGTTGACGTTGTGGTGAGAAGATTGAAGTTGTGGTGAGAAGGTTAATGTTGAGGTCATGTGGGTTGAAGTTGTGCTGAGTAAAAAAAAATACTTTGTTTTCTAATTTCAGTTCAAAATCAAAATTGTCGTATCACCGTGGGGTATGTAACCAGGAGAGACCCCAGTGTGATTGTTGCGGAAAAGTGTTTGCTAATAAAATGACCTTAAAATATCATCTCAAGTAAGTACTTTGAGTTTTGGTTATTTTGTATGTAGGTAGACTGTCGAACAGTAAACCAGGCAGGCTGTTATTTTCAAATAATGCTATGTTGCCGCTCTTGGCAAACATGTCCGTTCCATTCATCTTAAGGTGAAGCCTTCGGATGGAGCGCGAAATTCACGGAGTTAAATTTGTAACATTTTCACGAAATAGTCAGTAATATACCTTGGAGGAATATGTTGATGATTTCTTTTGTTATTAATCAGTAAATATATTACCATTCTTCTCGCAAATAACATGTTGATAACTTACGACCTATAACTGAGCTGCAATTTGCAAAACCGTGATAAAATTTGAACTTCACGCTCCAACCGAAGGCATCACCTTAAAGCCCCGTAAGCATCGATCGATATACCACCATATGGATTCATGGTCTATGGTAGTTTCCTGACATATCAAATTAGCTACTTTTTAATAAATGTCAAAACGATAGTAATTTATATGGAATTTTGTATGAAATATTACACTATGACGTCATAGTTTCACAGCATCAAATCATCTACTCTTAGTGGTTCTACTGGTAATTAAAAATCAGAAAAAGCATTAAATGTACAACATATTTGATGTTTCCACGTGTTTTTACATGTTTTATGCATTGGTTAGTGTTTGGTCATTAATTTTTCCGTCATTATTTAGTCCGTCAGTTAGGTTATCAAAAAAATATTGGACACGTATTTTTAATTTTGTCAGGCTTTTGGTTCTGACACTTTTGAGCCCGAAATCCATTATGGTGGCATATCAAGACTGTAGGTGATGAAAAACACTTGGTTTCAGAGTGATACCGCAGAATAAAGATGATAAGCCCAAGGAGAAGTTATATATACCGTGTAAAGGTTGTAATAAGGTATTTCATTCGAAGAAGAGTTACAGAGCGCACGTGTGAGTATTGTTTAACTAGCTTCCGCCCCGCATTACCGAGGTATCTTATGTTATCACGGTATAATAAGTATCCTATGTGTTATTCCAGGGTATGATCTATCTATGTTCCAAATTTCATCCAAATCCGTTCAGTAGTTTTTATGTGAAAGAGGGAAAAGGGAATCGTGTTTGTATGTCTGCAGGGTGACAGGCGGTCCACCTGATGGTAAGTGGTTACCGTCGCTTATCGCCATTTGCTATACCAGAGGTATTGCCGACCTGTTACAATGCCAAGAAGGCAACTGGCTCTCAAGTGCAATTGCCGGAACACACCGGTAGATGCTTGGCGACAGATTTTCAACTTGAGGGTGGTAGCCAGCCAGACGGGTACTACAAAGTACCCTACCACCGTGCTATGGTTTCCTTCACCGAAAGCTCAAGCTCATTGTAGGATTCGAACCCACGACCTTCGTCGCGGCATCCGATGTCACTACCACTGGAGCTATCATCGAAAATGTTTTTTTTTACAAGTTCTTATTTACTTTCTCCTGTCATGTTGTCTGTAATGGAAGTTTTGCAAGTTCAATTTGACCCACTCTCCGGTTTCCGATTGAGTTGAAATTTTGCAAGAATATGCAAATCGCTTGATAATTCAATATTATGATGACGTGGAGCTGATCTGATGATGGAGCTGGAAGGTTGCCATAGGAATTCCGTGATAAAACGACACAACCCCATCGAGTTTGGGCTCATTGGAACCGTCTTAACGAGTAGTTGAAGACTGCGCAAATAAAAGTACAGTCAGCAATAAAAGCTTGTATCAAAAATTAAATTTTTGACAGTACCTTGTTTTTTTTTAAATTACGGTTTGTTTTAATACAGCGTCATACACGAAGGCCAATCGTATCCTTGTCCAATATGCGGCAAACTGTTCCTATGGAAGCGTAACTTAGCGAGACATACCCGCAACCACAGAGAGAGAGACGCCGGGGCACTACACGAGTGCAGAGAATGCGGAAAGACCTTTTCTAGTAGAGACTGCTTTAATAATCACATGAGAATGAGTAAAAAGCACGTTACTGTGGATGCCTATGCGTAAGTATACCGGAGAAAAAGAAAAAACAAGTTTTTTTTGGTACCAGATACCGGTACCGAATTTTTGGTATCGATATCGGTACCGAGTTTTTGGTACCAGATACCGGTACCGAATTTTTGGTATCGGATACCGCTATTTACGGTACCAATATTAAGATTTTAAGACTTATTAATAGTGTCAGAATATTATTATGGGCTGATAAATGTGTTCGTATTCGAAATTATAAGTTAAAAAAAAGGACTAAAAAAATCTAATTAGTCCGTCAGTTAGATTACCAAAAATAATTGTATTAACCAGTCAGGCGGCGCTGACAAATAAAAAAAAAGGAAAATCTAAGAAAGTCGTGAAAAGCAACTCTTTTGCAGGCGAATCTTTTCTTTATTGACTTTAAAAACGTTATTAATATAATTCTTATATTTTCCTGTCAAGGTTGAAATTTAAATAACATTTAAGAATAATAAAAGCGTAACGGAAACTACTTGTTATAAACAAAAGCCATATGACAACAAAATTGTTGGGCCAAACAGTACGGACAGCGACGCCAGACTGGTTAATACAATTTTTTTCTTTAGTGCCTAAAACAAAAAATAACCAATATACAGTGCGCTAAAATTTCGCGTGACGTCACGTCTTAGTATTTTCACATATTTCATATTCACTTTTTACAGGGAGGTGACGTCACAAGCTCCCACTCCTGAACTTTTTTGCGACTTATCTTTGTGATTTTTTATTGATTTGATAAAATAACAAATACGTATCCAATATTGTTTTTATAATCTAACTGACGGATTAAATAGTTTTTTTTTACCCAGTCATCATCCCTATTATGTATGTACGTATGCCAAATTCGAGCGACATTGTCCATATTATAGTTTACAAATTAAAATGACTGTGACGTACAGACAGACGGACATGATGATACTATAAGGGTCAATTTGTTTGATTACGGAACCCTGAAGACTGAGTTTATATGACCGTAGTGTACTATGACGTCACAGTCCATGTCGAAACTCTCTGTCTAATTAGTAGTTTAAAATGCTTATATGTCATATCTTTCGTATTTCTTGGCCGTTTTTAATATCACTTATTGACATCATTTTTAAAGTTATTTTTTTATCATGGTAGCTGACCCGGCACACGTTGTCCTGCCCTGAGAACAAAAATAAATCTGGGACCTACCTACCTCTATCTACCCCTAACTACTCCTACCTACCTCTACCTACCCCTGCCTATCTACCTACCCCTACCTAACCACCTACCCCTACCTACCCCTAACTACTCCTACCTACCTCTACCTACCCCTACCTACCCCTCCCTACCCCCCCTACTCCTACCTACCTCTACCTACCCCTCCCTATCTACCTACCCCTACCTACTCCTACCTACCTCTACCTACCCCTTACTAGTCCTAACTACCTCTACCTACCTCTACCTACCCCTACCTACCCCTCCCTACTCCTACCTACCTCTACCTACCCCTTACTACTCCTAACTACCTCTACCTACCCCTACCTACCTCTACCTACCCCTACCTACCTCTACCTACCCCTACCTACCCCTCCCTGCCCCTCCCTACTCCTACCTACCTCTAACTACCCCTCCCTATCTACCTACTCCTACCTACCTCTACCTACCCCTCCCTATCTACCTACCCCTACCTAACTACCTACCCCTAACTACTCCTACCTACCTCTACCTACCCCTAACTACCTCTACTTACCCCTAACTACCCCTATCTACCTCTACCAACCCCTACCTACCCCTACCTATTGTATGTCCTTCTCCTGGTTCTAACCTACCTCCCCGCCAATTTTCACCCAAATCAGTTCAGCCGTTATGAGTTATAAATAGTGTAACTAACACGACTTTCTTTTATATATATAGATAGATTTAGCTAAGGAATGCGATAAAAAAATCATGTGTATACCCTATTTGTTGTTTATTAACCGACTTCCAAAAAGGAGGAGGTTCAATTCGACTGTATGTTGTTTTTTCAGACACGAATGCAACTACTGTGGTAAAAAGTTCCCAACGAAATGGTGTATGGTGGATCATATAGACTGGGAGCATTTGAAACGGATAAAATACCAGTGTAGCGTTTGTTTCAAGGTAAGCTTATCCCACTGATGCGAATGTTTGTGAGTACTCAACGGATTTGGATGAAATTTGGCACATAGATAGATCATACCCTGGAATAACATATAGGCTACTTTTTATCCCGGGAACGCGAGTGAAACCGCGGGGGACAGCTAGTTATAAATAAATATTCCGGGACATTGTTCACACACGGTTATCTGATCCCAAACTAAGCAGAGCTTGTACTATGGACAGCGAGATAACTGATGAACTACATACAGGATGTTTGTTTGTTTGAACGCGCTAATCTCCGGAGTTACTGGTCCGATTTGAAAAATTCTTTCTCTAATAGGAAGCTACATTATCCCCGAAGGTTGTAGACTACTTTTTATACCGGAAACGCGACTGAAACCGCGGGCAAAAGCTAGTATATAGATGTATGTGAAATAATTATCATCATCATCATCATATCAGCCGAAAGACGTCCACTGCTGGACAAAGGCCTCCCCCAAAGATCTCCACGATGGCCGGTCTTGCGCTACCCGCATCCAGCGGTTTCCCGCGACCCTAACAAGATCGTCGGTCCACCTTGTGGGGGGCCTGCCCACGCTACGTCTTCCGATTCGTGGTCGCCACTCGAGAACCTTTCTGCCCCAGCGGCCGTCAGTTCTACGAGCGATGTGCCCCGCCCACTGCCACTTAAGTTTGGCAATTCTTCGGGCTATGTCGGTTAATTTGGTTTGCCTGCGGATCTCATCATTTCTGATCCGATCTCGCAGGGAAACTCCGAGCATTAATAATTATGCATATTTCAAATTCCAGCCGTTCAAAACAGCAAAGATAATGGTGGCGCATATGAATAATATCCATGAAGGGAAGAAACGGGAGCCCGAGGGAGAGCACCTGTGTGAAATATGCGGGAAATCCTATAAGGTATGGCAACACTGTACATTTTTATAAACTTTTATTTGTCATCACTATCACTACATAGTATAAAACAAAGTCGCTTCCAGTCTGTCTGTCCCTATGTATGCTTAGATCTTTGATGCAGTTTTTTTTAATAGACAGAGTGATTCAAGAGGAATGTTTATATGTATAATACATGCATAATATATTAGAGAAAAGCTGTGAAAAGCCGGGCGAAGCCGGGGCGGGTCGCTAGTTTCATAAGTTAAATCCTAAAAAAAATCGAGTCGAAATTAATACAAATAAAATCGGACAAGGGCGAGTCTGACTCGCGTACCGAGGGTTCCGGAATTTCCTGTTTTACCCTAAATACCTTAGACTTCTTATAGGTTTTCCTGTAATCTATAGGTAATAAAAACTGTATTCTGTATTATTTTTCAAAATTTTTGGTCCAGTGGTTTCGGAGATAAGGGGGGGGGGATGAGGGGAATTTAACAAACATATAATTAAGATCCTCACAACGAGCTCTTTCATTTGATTTTTATAATTTTTATAAATTTTCTAATTTACCCCCCAAAAGTGGCCTCCATGTTTTTTTTTACTATATATAGGTATAGGCCTGAGTTTGACCACAATCTCACCGTGGTCAGTGATGATGTGGCCGATGGTGGTAAGCACACAAAGCCTAGAAAGGAACTGGCTCTCAAGTGCAGCTGTCGGAAAATACCGAAAGGTGCTTGGCGACAGATTTTCAACTTTTGGAATTCATTTATTTAAAATATCCTCGGACATTGTTCCCACACGGTTATCTGATCCCAAACTAAGCAGAGCTTGTACTATGGACAACCAGTTAACTGATATACTAATTTTTTTTGTAAATACATACTTATATAGATAATTACACCCAGACTCAGGACAAACAGACATGTTCATGCACACAAATGTTTGTCCTGGATGGGAATCGAACCCACGACCAGCGGCGCGATAGTTGGCGTCTTAACCAACTGCGCCAACTGGCCTGTCAATAATAAAATAAATATATTTTCTTTCTTTCTTTCTTTTGACATCTATAATTTCCCTTCCACAGACTGTGAAAAGACTAAAAGGCCACGTGTGGGCGATGCACACGAAAAGATCGACCTCCAAAACATTCAAATGTAAACTGTGTCCGGCCACCTTCACGTGGCAGACATCTATATATAAACACATGAAAATGATGCATGATAATAACAAGAGAAGCAAGGTGAGATACTTATAGTATACGCCTTTTTGACCGCAATATCACCGTGGTCCTGTGATGTAGCCGATGGTGGTAAGGCAACTGGCTCTCAAGTGCAGCTGTCGGAACACACCGATAGGTGCTTGGCGACAGATTTTCAACTTGATGGTAGCTGAGATGTGTAAAAAAGTATTTAAATACAAAATGCAAATTTAAAATACAAAACATTTTTGCTTTTTGTATTTTTTTCCAATTATGTTCCAAATACTTTATGTAGATAAATAGTTTTCGTTGAATTCAATTTTATTTATTTACTAAAGACTAGTGTTGTCCCCATCAGTTACACCCACATTCCCGTATAAATAAATTTAATCTCACTATATCTCTTTCTAATATAAAATATAAGAAAGGGATGCAAGATATTTTAGTCCTGTCAGTTTAATCCGATCACACATTTCAACGTGAATTTAAGCGCGATCTTTATTGGTCACGACTATTTATCCGTACATTACGACGGTATGGATTAAACTGACAGCATTAAAAATGTTCTATCTTTTTTCAATAAGGTTGAAATGAAAGAGAGGTGACTTGTCTAATATTAGTTAAGTTCGTAAACAACAGAATCGGCACCATTATCTATCTATGTGCCAAGTTTCATCAAAATCCGTTCAGTAACTACTTTTTCACACATATTAATAAAAACTTTCAGATTTTTAATGTTAGTAGGATATGGTCACATAACATGAAAAAAATATGTCTACTGGTGCAGTTTTTTTATATGAAATTTGACTAGTAATGTTGGTAAAACTGAAGAGTAATGAATTTTGCAAATAGAAAATGCGTCTCGAAAATTATTTAAAATAAAATACAAAAATATTTTTCTAAAAAGGTATATAAATACAAAATATGTATTTTGTATTTTAAATACAAGTATTTCAAATAAAGATGATTCATCTCTGGATGGTAGCCAACCAGGCGGGTACTACAAAGTACCCTACCACCTTCCACCGTGCTATGGTTTCCTCACCATGGTTTCCTTCACCGAGACCACTTGAGAGCCATTTTACATCATCACAGTTTGTTAATCACAAATATATTTTTTACAGCCACCCCGAGCCCCACCCCCAGTGAAGAAACAAGAGCCCTACCCGGGAATCGAACTGGCTAACCGTATGCAGTACTTTCAACAGAATATAACTAATAATTTAGTCCAGAATATTGTTCAGACAGTACATGTACAATCTATTGGAGTCGTTCAAAATATTGGTTGAGGAGTTGTGCTCTAATATACTTGCTCTGCCCCGCGGTTTCACTTGCTAAGTAAGCCCCTTTAGGGTTGAAGGTGATGATATATATGATGACTGGGTAGCAGTGGTCAGGGTCCATACAAGCTGATTCCCATCAGCTTACCATTTAGAAATCCCAGTTCCACAGATTCATTATTTCAAAGTACCATTATAAAATTATCCGTGTTTTTTGAACGGTTTACCCTCGCCACTGCTGGGTAATTAATCAACATTAAGGGTATACCTTCGGTTGGAGCGCGAAATTCAAATTTTATCACGTGTTTTGCAAATTGCAGCTCAGTTATAGGTTGTAAGTTATCAACATGTTATTTGCGAGAAGAATGGTAGTATATTTACTGATTAATAACAAAAGAAATCATCAACATTTCGCGCTCCAACCGACGCCTCCACCTTAAAAAAAACTGGCCAGGTGCTAGTGAGACTCTGCTTGTTGACAGACAGAGTTTGTTGTATGGGAGCCTTTATATATACATTTTATTCTGTTTTTTTGGATTTGTTGTTATAGGGGCAACAGAAACACATTGAAAATTTCAACTGTCTAACTATCACGGTTCATGAGATACAGCCTAGTGACAGACGGGCAGATAGCAGTCTTAGTAATAGGGTCCGGTTTTACCCTTTGGGTACGGAACTCTAAAAACGTAAAAAGTTCACTCTTTGACCCATTCGCTGTAAATTATATACACGTATATTTTTATTTAAAAGTTTAGAATTTAGTTACATGAATTTATTCTGATATATTTGCCATAATAAAGTATTATTTAGTTATAGTTCTTTTTATACACACATAATTATGTAATAAGCAAAATAAAAAAATGTACAAATAATAATCTTTTTTTTATGGCCCCCCAAAAAGTCAATAATATCTCGGGACATTCTTCACACACGGTTATCTGATCCCAAACTAAGCAGAGCTTGTACTATGGACAACCAGATAACTGATATACTACATATACTACTTTTTTTTTTGTAAATACATACTTATATAGATAATTACACCCAGACTCAGAACAAACAGTCATGTTCATGCACACAAATGTTTGTCCTGGATGGGAATCGAAGCCACGACCAGCGGCGTGATAGGTGGTGTCTGCCAACTGGCCTGTCAATAATCCTTTTGACCTCTGAATTGCTTTACAGGGTTACTAGCTTTGCGGTTTCACCCGTGTTCCCGAGGTATAATAAAGTAACCTAGCGAGCGATAAATAATGTGTGGCACTACCTGGCAGGGCCACTCTATCAGATATTCGAGGACAAAATAGCGACAGTGTTGGAATAGGGTAGTTGACAGTGTGAAAAATAAATGACCAAACACTAACCAATGCATAAAACATGTGGAAACAACAAATATGTTGTACATTTAATGCATTTTATGATTTTTAATTACCAGTAGAACTACAAAGAGTTCAGTCATTTGATGCTGTGAAACTATGACGTCACAGTGTAATATTACATACAAAATTCCATATAAACGATTGTTTTGACATTTATTAAAAAGTAGCTGATTTGATATGTCAGTCAACTACCCTATTCAAATCCGTGATGGTGGCCCTGCCAGGAAGTGGCACACATAAATAATTAGTAAAGTACAGTTAGCAACATAAATGCTATTATAAAAATTTGTTTCAATAAAACAGATTTATTATCAACTATAGATTATTTGTATCTAATTTATCATTTTGTTCGTTCCTTTCCGAGTACTGCATGAACCATATAGATATATGATCGAAATATTGATCCGCCTTTTTTGTATAGCCGTAACTTGTGAATTTCTTTCTAGATCGCTCAGTGCAGGATAAAGTAGGTATTATTGTTAATAAAACTGAAAATAAAACTTGATTACGGACAATAAATAAACTCATCAGCTACATAGTTCAGACAGCGATATAGATAGATGGCGCAACACGGTTCTTCGTCATTAAAATTCTAGGGAATTAAAATCTCCCAAGTTGGCAACCCTTTTAATTTGTGTGGCATTTCCTGGCAGGGCCACCATCACGGATTTGAATTCAGAGTCTGTCGCTATTTTGTCTTTGAATATCAGATTTTGTCGCGTCCTAGTTCAAAAGTTATAAGGGTTTTTAGGTGGCCCTGCTAGGAAGCCTACCTTGACAAAATTGGACAAATTCTGGAAGCAAACAGATCTTCGCTAGGTGCTCTAGTTGTTGAGATATGAGGTGGCCCTGCCAGGAGGCATACTTTCTTATGATAATATTAAAAACCCTTGTGACTTTTGAACCAGGGCGCCACAAAATCTGATATTCGACGACAAAATAGCAAGACTTGGAATTCAAATCCGTGATGGTGGCCCTGCCAGGAAGTGCCACACTTTTCATTTATGTTTTACCGGGATTCCTTCTATTGTATTGTTTAACATTTTTATTTTGTTCTTCCAAGTTTGCAGTAGTCTGCACAGATAGTGTGTAATAGCTTCATAATAGTACCTTTAATAATAAGCACCACATAATCTTCAAATAGTCTCACCGGTCGCTGCGTGTGCGTGTTATCACAGAGCGTAGGACATGTAGGTAGGTATTGTATTAGTTCGCTTACCTTATATGAAGTGCCTAAGGCGGGTAATTTTATTATTGTCATTACAACTTACCAAAAATTATGAATATAAATGATATTCTTAGCATTTTAATCAGTAAACTATAAACAAATTAATAAATTTGAATTTTCTATTATTTTCTTATACTGAGAATTGAATAATAAGCTATTTTATGTTATTTTTAACATAATTAAGGTGAAGTTAAATTTAATATCTCAGTTCTCACTAGCTGTTTCCCGCGACTTCGTCCGCGTGGAATTTAGTGTTATTTTGCACCACATAGAAATTTAAATATTCTAATAAAAAGAGATAGGCCAGTTGGCGCCGCAGAAAGAAAATAGACCGTTTTTTTTAGACATGGACGTGCTAGCCATAGGTGGCTATGGGACCCTTACACTGACAATTCGGTGAGCGCAGATGGCTCTCAGCCGGGTAAATTTTAGGTAACCATGCCTGACCACCAAATGGGGTACGGACCTCGGCTCAGTTACCGGGGGGAGTGGAAAGACATAAGTACTTATCTACTATGTGTTAATCCACGTTAAAAATTATCTGACCCAAATTTCATCCGAATCTGTTCAGTAGTTTTTGAAAAAGTAACAAACATACATCCATACTCATAAACCTTCGTATTTATATTAGTGGATATCATATAATTTGAGTCTTTCCCTTAATAGTTTATGTAGACATTTAAAACTTAAAATTACTTTGAGTTATGTTTTACAATAATTCAAAAGTATAGGTAATTATTGATTCCATTAACAGTAATGAGGCATAAAATTAAATTGCTAATAATAATGTAGTCATTTTATATTTTGTACTATTTAGTGTTATGTAGGTACCTATAATTAACAGACCAGTTGGCAAATTGGGTTAAAACACCATATATTCTCTACCTTGCAGATTTTGGGCTCAACTCCCATCCAGGGATATCCTACCCATAAAGATAAAAAAAAAAATATTTTGTTTCATTGACTAACATAATGAACTAAACTTATTCTATGTAGGTAAGCCAAGAACCTGAGATAATAAAAAAAAAACAAAAAATAACTTATCCATTAATATATTAAAGTGTACAAATAAAAGAACCTAATTTTAAAAATAGAACTACTTTTTGTTTTTATTCTGTGGATTTCTGCCAGCATTACCGCCACCGCGCGCTAACGGCGCTGGTCTGCCACGGTTTCCGAATGCTCCTCTGCTGCCCCCGCGTCCAGTCCTCATATTTTGACCACCACCACCTCCTCGACCTTTGGAAACTTCGCTACGGCCCCTAGCTTTCACTTGAGTCTCTTCTTTCACCATATCTATAACTTCATCGGGAATTCTCAAATATTTTATTGTACTACCACGAATATAACATTCAGGCATGCGCCAGAACTTGTCTCCGTCCCGTGATGTGCAAATAACTTCTCTAAGGTTAATATTCATCCAGTTATCACAGCTTACGAGGTGGCCGTTATAAGTTTCACCATTTTTCAATTCGACCAACATAGGATGGTTTTGGGCTGTCCTTAGTAACGATAGTGGCAGCATTTTTATTTATTATGATGTCGTATTCGATTAATATAAAAAGAATATTGTTTTTTTAATTGTTTTATTTATTTACGCGATCGCTTTATTGACTGTATTTGACTTTTGAGGTTAGAAACAGTGTTGGTAGAATAGGGGTTTTTTCGCATATCTGGGGAGAAAAAACGTTCTTGGGGAAATTTTTGGGGATAAATTAAACTTAGAAAACGTTCATATTCATATTATTTATTTGCGTTATATTACACAATGAGTATGTTTACCTGACTTTATTAATCGGAGATGAAGATAAGTATTTTCTTAATAAATTTAGTTTTGTATTATTCTACTAATTTTATTTCCTGTTTGAAAAACAAATAGGGAAGAAAGTTGCAAAATATATAGTTATGGGGGAAAGAATACTTGAATATGGGGAAATTTCAGAAAACCGATCAAGCAACCCTGGTTTGTTGTCAGTGAAATGAACGCGATTTTTAATTGACAGTTGTCAACCTTGTGTGTTCCAGTCACTCTCATTTTTTAAAATAGTAGCATTGAAATTGTTATTTTCTTTGTATTGAACATCTTTCATGCTTACATAAACTTGATCTGTATCACTTGAAATAACTTTCTTAAGAAAAGAAAACGTCAAAATTATTTTGCAAATAAATTGCGAAAATTCTGGAATTGTTTTATTCTCCAACTTCTATATGTTTAAAAAATACAACTAGGTAAGGAGAAAGAAAACTTCTCACTGCTATAATCGGAATTAGGTAAGAACTAAATAAAACCCTCAAAGTGTACCAATAAATTGAAAGTTGGATGAAAGGAAAGTTTTTAGACGACCATTTGCCGACCGCATGTTTTCTGAAATTACACGTTTTTTATCGAGATATTGATTATTTTTTGCTTAATAATTTATCTATCTTCTTTTTGAGTAACAATAGAGTACCGCAACATGTTTCAGACTTTCTATATTAAGTAAGTCTCCAGTATTTATTTGTAAAAGTACCGGTTTATTTATAAAAATACGAATTCGACCTTGTTTATGTTGACAATGAATGAATGTTATTATGCGACGTTTCTTTTTATATCGCCATTCATCTTTCTTCATGTTTTTAGCAACTATTTTATTAATAGGTACATAACATGTGAGAAGTTTTTTTTGGATTATTAATATCAATCTATACTAATAATAGGTGAACCGACTATCTTGTGAGGGTCGCGGGAAAACGCTGGATGCGGGTACCGCAAGACCGACCATAGTGAAGATCCTTGGCGGAGGCCTTTGTCCAGCAGTAATAATAAAGCTGAAGAGTTTGAACGCGCAAATCTCCGGAGTTACTGGTCCGGTTAGATAAATTATTTCACTAAACAGAAGCTACATTATCCACTAAGGCTATAGGCTACTTTTTATTCCGGGAATGTGAGTGAAACCGCGGGGAACAGCTAGTACATTATAAATATAAAAGTCATGACTCACTGACTGACTCATTAACACCAGAATAAGGCTGATTTTTAATATTGTTATTTGTTTTGTTATAAAATATTTTATTTTCTTTCAGCCATCAAAGATAATACTACAAGATGCCGCAAGCCCGGCGAAAGACACCGTTCAGCGGCAAGGCGAAGAAACAGCAGCTTCAAGGCAAAAAGCAGAACAAGACATTGCTTATGTCAAGTAAGTATTTATCCACACTTATATTAAAAAGAGAAATGATTTGTATTTTTATATGTAATTAATAAACTCAAGAATTACTGGAACAATTTTAAAAAGTCTGACCAGTATAATGCTACATTGTCCCTGAATAACATAGGCTATAATAATAGACTGTTAATAGTTATAGACTGCTTCACAGTAATCAATTCGGTTTTACAAGGGGTCGCTCAACAACCGATGCTGGTGTTGAGCTTGTTCAACATATTTTTGACGCCTGGGAAAATTCACGTGATACTTTCGGTGTTTTTTGTGACTTATCCAAGGCCTTTGACTGTGTCCATCATGAATTGCTCATCAAGAAATTACACCACTACGGTATTAGAGATACTGCACTCAGTCTTTTGAATTCATACTTGAGTGATAGGATTCAGAAGATTGATGTTAATGGCAAAGTTTCCCCTGGGTCCTTAGTTACTATGGGCGTCCCACAAGGTTCTATTCTTGGACCTTTTCTTTTTCTAGTTTACATCAACGATTTACCTTATCTTGTAGAAAAGAAAAATGAAATAGTATTGTTTGCTGATGATACTTCACTTCTTTACAAAGTGAAACGACATGATTTTAATTCTGACGATGTGAACAATGCTCTTTCAGTAGTTGTTGATTGGTTTACAGCTAATAATTTGATGCTCAATGAGAAAAAGACTAAATGTATTAGATTCAGTCTACCGAATGTAAAACACTCCGATGCCAATATTGTTATTAAGGGCGAAAAACTGGAGCTTGCTAAAAGTACTGTATTTCTAGGTATTACATTAGACGATAAGCTACAATGGGGTCCTCACATTAATAATTTAGTGAATAGACTTAGTTCTGCAGCTTATGCAGTGAAGAAAATTCGTTCTCTCACTGATGAATTAACGGCAAAATTAGTATACTTTAGTTATTTTCATAGTTTGATGTCTTACGGCATCCTCTTTTGGGGTAGCGGTGCCGACATCAATAGAATTTTTATTCTGCAGAAGAGGGCTATTCGCGCTATATATAATTTAAGTCCCAGAGACTCCCTACGAAATAAATTTAAAACTATAAATATAATGACAGTGTCGTCACAGTACATATATGAAAACTTAATTTATGTTCGAAAAAACATTCATAACTTTCCCAAAAATAGCGACACTCATAGTTTAAACACTAGAAATAAGGATAAACTTGCTATACCTGTAACTCGTTTGAGCAAAGTTAGGGATTCTTTTAAGGGGCAATGTATACGCTTCTTTAACAAAGTACCCAAAGAAATTCAAGAATTGTCCGTGTTAAAATTTAAAAAGCTAATTAAAGATAAGTTGTACAAAAAAGGGTACTATAAAGTTTCTGATTTTATAGAGGACAAGAACGCATTTCAATGAGTTGTTCGCTTCACATGCTATTTATTGTTATTATAATTTTTGTTATTATTATTGTCATATTGTTAATTTTAATATTTTATTTTATTTTCTATAGTTTATTTTTATATACATATTTTTTATTTTTACAAATTTGACGATTAAAAATACTTGCAATGAGTTCATTTAATAAAGACACTTTTGAATTTGAATATATTTCTTACTAGAAACAAAATTACTTTTTAATGTTATTTTATACAGACCAAGTAATCGCAAACAAACAAACAAAAAAAACATAGTTGAATTTAGAACCTCCTCCATTTTTTAAGTCGGTTAAAAAGAATTTACACCTTGGGTTACTTTATTGAAGTACTTCAAGGTCTGTATAAAATAACATTAAAAAGTATAAAATAACTATGTATGAGTCTCTAATCTGACAGTTTTGAAGTCAGTGAAAAAATCTGCCGTAGACTTTTGCTAATATCAAAACTGACAGATTAGAGTTCCTACATAGTTATTATTTTATAATTTCTAGTGCTTTTGAAGGTGGTTCCCTTTTTGTTAAAAGTTAAAAATCAAAATCAAATCAAAATCAAAAACTCATTTATTCAGTTTAAGCCCTAGTAAGGCACTTATGAACGTCAACAGTTACAGTTTTACAATAGACTCTACTACCGGTTCGGAATACACTTGAACTGAGAAGACTCGGGCAAGAAACTCAGCAAGGCTTATTTTATTTTGGTGGATCTTTTCTTTTTCAATTTATTTGTTACTTATATAAAATGTCTTCCCTTGCATGCACTGTGGAAACTATTGATAATAGAACATAGAAATGTAAGCTTTAACAATCCTGTCTTCTTCATCCAGCATCATCAGGTGCAAGTTCCTACGATGTGGTATCTGTGAACTACCAACCTGGTCGCGCTCGTGGCGGCCGCGATACAAACAGATTTGCACTCAAGTTCTACCGGGAGACAGATGAAGAACTGAATGTTAAGAAGGAGGATGCTATGTAAGTAAATCTTTATTTGTAAAAGTAGAAATATGTTTTAGAAGGTGCCGGTAGCATCCTGGACAAGCCTGGCACTGGACAGACAGGAGTGGAAGATGGGGGAGGCTTTTGCCAAAAGGCAAACAGACCCAAATAAAAAGAAATATCTTTTTTTTTATGTCAGAGGTTGACAAGTAGGCTGGCGGGCCATCTGATGGTAAGTGGTTACCGTCGCCTATCGCCATTTGCAATACAAGAGGTATTACCAATGTGTTGCCGACCTGTTACAGTGCCGAGAAGGCAACTGGCTCTCAAGTGCAATTGCCGGAACACACCGGTAGATGCTTGGCGACAAATTGTCAACTTGAGGGTGGTAGCCAGCCAGGCGGGTACTACAAAGTACACTACCACCGTGCTATGGTTTCCTAACGATGTTTTCCTTCACCGAAAGCTCAAGCTCATTTTAGGATTGGAACCCACGACCTTCGTCGAGGCATTCGACGTCACTACCACTGAGCTATCATCGTATTAATCTATATTACTTTAAAATCAATTTATTGTAATGAGCCTTTTTCATGGAGGTTAGAATTTTCGTTTTAGGGTTGCCAGCTCTTATTTCCTCTCTTGAGGTTAGTTGCTTGATGCATAATAATTATCTTGACTGATTTTGACAAGCCTGTTGGCGCAGTTGGTTAAGACACCACATGTAGCGCCGCTGGTCGTGGGTTTGATTCCCACCCAGGACAAACATTTGTGTGCATGAATATGTATGTTTGTCCTGAGTCTGGGTGTAAATATCTATATAAGTATGTATTTACAAAAAAAGAAGTAGTATATGTAGAATATCAGTTATCTGGTTGTCCATAGTACAAGCTCTGCTTAGTTTGGGATCGGATAACCGTGTGTGAAGAATGTCCCAGGATATTTATTATTTAATATCCCACAGGAAGGCCCTCAATCCAGTGTCCGGGAAGGAGATGGAGGTAGATCCCGTAGACTACTTCCCAGCAGACATATCGTTCCCTAAACGTCCGACATGGGATTTTACTATGTCTCCCGCACAGTTAGACGCGCAGGAACAGAGATATTTCAAGGTAAGGAACTTACTCCTTCTAATATTATAAATGCGTAAGTTTGTGAGAATGGATGTATGGATGTTTGTTACTCTTTCACGTTAAAACTACTCAACACATTTGGATAAAACTTTTTTTTTTTTTTTTTACTATGTATAGGCCTGTATTTGACCACAATCTCACCGTGGTCAGTGATGATGTGGCCGATGATGGTAGGCACACAAAGCCTAGAAAGGACCTGGCTCTCAAGTGCAGCTGTCGGAACACCGGAACTTGGCACATAACTAGATCATACCCTGGAATAATATATAGGCTACTTTTTATCCCAGAAAAATATAAAATCCCTCAGGAACGCGGGTGAAACCGCGGGGCGACAGCTAGTTCATTCATAAAGGCTGGCACGTATTTTGCACAAAGAATTAGCATTGCTATTCAGCGTGGCAATGTTGCCAGCCTTCTTGGCACGCTTCTGCTTGGCAGCGATTTGGGACTATTTTTTTACTTATAAGTAGTTTAGTTTGTAGGTAGTAAGGGTTTTTTTAAATGTACATAGTTAATGTTAGTTGAGTTTAGATTATATATAGTGTTTTAATTCCTGTAAATATATTGTTTAATAAAAAAAAATGGAGAGACATTATTAATATTGTAAATATGAAAATGTTTGTCTGTCTGTTACCTTTTCACGCCTAAACTGTTGAACCAATGAAGGCAGGCAATTTCGCAGGTCGTGGGTTCGATTCCCATCCAGGACAAACGTTTGCGTGAACATGTCGTGTGAATTTTGTGTTTGCACTCTGAAATGTAGTCATGATGCGAAATGGTATGGAACCCTTCGTGCGCTGTTCCGACTCGCACTAGGCCGGTTTTTTTAATTTGTATGGGAATATTTGTGTTGTTTTTTCATAATCTATTTAAATCACCCAGTATACCTAAATATTATGGTAAATATTTAACATAATAAATATATATTTCAGAATTACGTGGACCAACTGCAAGCGTCTGAGCATTGGAAGCAGATGTCATATTTTGAACTGAATTTGGAGACGTGGAGGCAATTATGGAGGGTACTAGAAATGTGCGACGTATTACTGCTTATTGTCGATGTCAGATTTGCGGTAAGTACTGTCTGTAACATCAAGTTTCTGTCAAAAAAATTATACAAGCTTTTATTGGATTGTCTTCAACTAGAAAAGAAAGAAAGAAAGATATATTTATTAGATCAAATTAGTACACTAAATAAAACTATTAAAACCAAATACTGCACAGAATAAAATAAATGAAGTAGTCCCATCATAGGTACCAAGATGGTCCAAAAGGCCCCAGCTCAGCATGTGCTGCAAGTTAGTGCAGCGCTGATTTTCGGCTGAAGCCATGGGTGATGCACGGACAGATGAGCGGTCAAAAGTTTATTTAGTTTACAGTTTATTATTTTAGTTTAATTTAATGTTTTGTTTTACTCATTATGACGGTTCCAATGAGCCCAAACACGACGGGGTTGTGTCGTTTTATTTCGGATTTCCTATGGCCACCTACCAGCTCCATCAGCAAACCCTGGTTACCATTGAAAGACAAACTTCTCGTCAAGACGAATCAAACGAGCTGAAATTCGATGGAGTTATGTGGTTTTATTACGGAGTTCCTACCAGCTTCCAGCTCCATCATCAGATCAGCTCTACGTCACCGGGAAGTGGGTCAAGTTGAACTTGCAAGATTTGATGACAAACAATGGGAATAAATAAAAGCTGGTAAAAATGTAGTATGTAGTATATCAGTTATCTGGTTGTCCATAGTACAAGCTCTGCTTAGTTTGGGATCAGATAACCGTGTGTGAACAATGTCCCAGGATATATTTATTTTTCCAGGGTATGATGTTTCCACCCTCCCTATACGAGTATGTGGTAAAAGACCAGAAGAAAGACATGATAGTGGTCCTGAACAAGATAGACCTGGTGCCAGCCAGCGTGGTGGCAGCTTGGAAGGACCACTTTACACTCAGCTGTCCCGGGATGAAGGTGGTGTACTTCACCTCGTGTCCCGGATACAATCTTAGAGGGTACACTGCTGATAAAGCCGGTGAGTGACATAAAGATGTGATTTTTAATGAAATTTCTAGCTATTCTCGGCAGTTTCACCAGCTTTCCCTGGATAAAAAGATTTTGAGTTAATTAATCTTTTGACAGACCAGTTGGCGCAGTTGGTTAAGACACTACCTATCGCGCCGCAGGTCGTGGGTTCGATTTCCCATCCAGGACAAACATTTGTGTGCATGAACATGTCTGTTTGTCCTGTGTCTGGGTGTAATTATCTATATAAGTATGTATTTACAAAAATAAATAGTATATGTAGTATATCAGTTATCTCGCTGTCCATAGTACAAGCTCTGCTTAGTTTGGGATCAGATAACCGTGTGTGAACAATGTCCCAGGATATTTATTTATTTATATTTAATCTACAAACAATAACTAAAATTAAAGAAAGCCCCGAAACTCACTAGATTTTTAACTCACTAGGCAGGCGGTCCACCTGATGGTAAGTGGTTACCGTCGCCTATCGCCATTTACAAGATCTGTTACAGTGCCGAGAAGGCAACTGGCTCTCAAGTGCAATTGCCGGAACACACCGGTAGGTGCTTGGCGACAGATTTTCACCTTGGAACTTACAAATTGGTGATAATTTTCAAATAGCTGAGTGGATTTTCTACTTTCGATTAAGATACTTCAAATTTGGTCTATCCATTCAGGAGCTATGAGCCCACAGACAGGCAGATATACACTACAAACTTATAACAAATTTCTTATTCGTCAGTGGTTAAAAACATAAACCTTTTCTCTTTATAATATTAATGTAGATTTTAAACAATATCTTCAAGATTTCGTGTGCTTAGGGTACATCACCATCGGGGCTACATCACCTTATATATTTCCTTAGGCCTTCAAGTGCGCCGACGCAAAGGACGACAGAGAATGTGCGCAGAGGGCGCCACTAAGATTCTAGAAGCTTGCAAAGAGATAGTGAAGGGGGAAGTAGATCTCACCTCGTGGGAGAAGAAGATAAAAGAGGAGACTGAGATCGAGTTCGATTATGAGGAGGGCGCTGAAATTGGTAAGTTAAAAGAGTAGGTTGAGTGTGTTGAGCTGTGTTGAGTTGAGTGTATTGAGTTGATAGTGTTGAAATTAGTGTGTTGAGTTGATAGTGTTGAAATTAGTGTGTTGAGCTGTGTTGAGTTGAGTGTGTTTAGTTAAAGTGTTGAGTTGAGTGTGTTGAGTTGATAGTGTTGTAATTAGTGTGTTAAGCTGTGTTGAGTTGATAGTGTTGAAATTAGTGTGTTGAGCTGTGTTGAGTTGAGTGTGTTTAGTTAAAGTGTTGAGTTGATAGTGTTGTAATTAGTGTGTTAAGCTGTGTTGAGTTGATAGTGTTGAAATTAGTGTGTTGAGTTGAGTGTGTTTAGTTAAAGTGTTGAGTTGAGTGTGTTGAGTTGATAGTGTTGTAATTAGTGTGTTAAGCTGTGTTGAGTTGATAGTGTTGAAATTAGTGTGTTGAGCTGTGTTGAGTTGAATGTGTTTAGTTAAAGTGTTGAGTTGAGTGTGTTGAGTTGAAATTAGTGTGTTAAGCTGTGTTGAGTTGATAGTGTTGAAATTAGTGTGTTGAGCTGTGTTGAGTTGAGTGTGTTTAGTTGAGTGTGTTGAGTTGATAGTGTTGAAATTAGTGTGTTGAGCTGTGTTGAGTTGATAGTGTTTAGTTTTACTGTGTTGAATTGAAGGTGTTGAGTTGAGTATGCTGAATTGATAGTGTTAAATTGAGACTTAAAATTACTCAAATAAAATAGTTTTAAAATGAATGAAGCTAAGTTATTGATGTGTTTAGGTGAAACGATAGTTTCTAAAGCGGACACGTCGTACTACACCCACGAGCGGTTCAAGGGCGGGGTGCTCACGGTGGGGTGCGTGGGGCAGCCCAACGTGGGGAAGTCCTCGCTCATGAACGCTATAATGGGAAGAAAAGTGGTATCAGTTTCTAAAACACCCGGACACACCAAGCATTTTCAGACTATATTCTTGACGCCGCAGGTGAGTCAATTTTTTTTATACTACTAAGGGGCCATTCATTTATTAAATAAGACTATTTTCGCTAGTTTTTGACCCCCTCCCCCCTATTATAAGAAAAAATAAGAATAGGCTACCCCCTGTTTAATATTTATTGACAGGCCAGTTGGCGCAGTTGGTTAAGACGCCACCTATCGCGCCGCTGGTCGTGGGTTCGATTCCCATCCAGGACAAACATTTGTGTGCATGAACATGTCTGTTTGTCCTGAGTCTGGGTGTAATTATCTATATAAGTATGTATTTACAAAAAAAAAGTAGTATATGTAGTATATCAGTTACCTGGTTGTCCATAGTACAAGCTCTGCTTAGTTTGAGATCAGATAACCGTGTGTGAACAATGTCCCGGGATATTTATAAACGGCTGTATCTTTTGATTGCGTTGACTTAGAAGTTTGATTTTTTCACAGCTCCAAGGGACAGTAGACCTGAGTATTTGATATGAATTTCAGCTTAACACCTCCACGCGTTCCTGAGAAAAACCGGTCTTGACAGACGGACAACAGAGTTATCCTATTAGGGTTCCGTTTATTCTTTTTGAGGTACGGAACCCTAAAAAGAGTAAAACCTCCTTCACAGTCAATAAAATTAATACGGAACCACCTTAGAGCTAAATCGAATCAACCGCAAAATAATTATTAAAATCAGTTCATATGCAAAAAAGTTATTCGTGAACAAACATAAAAAAAATACACTGCTGAATTGAGAACCTCCTCCTTTTTGAAGGAGGTTTAAAATCCTCTCATCCGTTTGAAGATCATCGCCTCTTTTCTAGTGTGTTTTCTTATTTTTTTTATTTTATGTTATATCCTCAGGTACGACTATGCGACTGTCCCGGTTTAGTGTTCCCTTCGAAAGTGCCCCGTCCCATACAAATTTTGATGGGGTCATACCCCATAGCGCAGCTTAGAGAACCATACACTACTATTAGGTACGTACACAATAATATTGTAGCAAGGCCTTTTTTTTTTTTTTTTTTATGTGGGGAAATCCTCATAGGATACCCTGCGGCTCCGGGGCCCCTGACTAAAACCCCACAGTGTTCCTACATATCGCTGCCGGCTGGGTATACGGGGGCGCCGAAGCATTCGTCCGCGTACCCAGCAGCCACGGCGAGGTGCGAGGTGCGAGGTGCGAGGTGCGAGGTGCGAGGTGCGAGGTGCGAGGTGCGAGGTGCGAGGTGCGAGGTGCGAGGTGCGAGGTGCGAGGTGCGAGGTGCGAGGTGCGAGGTGCGAGGTGCGAGGTGCGAGGTGCGAGGTGCGAGGTGCGAGGTGCGAGGTGCGAGGTGCGAGGTGCGAGGTGCGAGGTGCGAGGTGCGAGGTGCGAGGTGCGAGGTGCGAGGTGCGAGGTGCGAGGTGCGAGGTGCGAGGTGCGAGGTGCGAGGTGCGAGGTGCGAGGTGCGAGGTGCGAGGTGCGAGGTGCGAGGTGCGAGGTGCGAGGTGCGAGGTGCGAGGTGCGAGGTGCGAGGTGCGAGGTGCGAGGTGCGAGGTGCGAGGTGCGAGGCCTCCTCTTCGACGACGACATCCTCGGTGACGGTGGGAACCGATTGTAGCTAGGCCTACTATAAGGTGGCTCATTACATAGAAGACAAGAATACATGGTTGCAGTAGCTTCTCTCTGCACTTGCAGCCTCCACAAGTCACTATTGTATAAACTCTATGTATATTTAAAACAAAAACTGTAATTACATAAATTCAAAAGAAAGAAGCCTTGCTGAGTTTGTTGCCGGAGTGTTCTCAGTGTAAGTGTATGTGGAACCGGTGGTAGAGTCTATTGTAATAATTGTGACTATCGACATTCATAAGTGCCTTATTAGGGCCTAAACTGAATAAATGAGTTTTGATTTTGAATAGTTCACACACTGATGGATAGATGACGCCACAGTAATCTACGTACAACCTACATCGCGCTTGTGATAGTTTACCCTACTTATTATTATAAATGAGAAAGTTTGTGAGGATGTATGGATGTTTTTTACTCTTTCACATAAAAATATTGAACGGATTTGGATGAAACATGGCACATAGATAGATCATCCCCATATGTTATCCCTGGAATAACATATAGGCTACTTTTTATCTCGGGAAAACATAAGAACCGCGAGGAACAGGATATTGGATATTGTATACTGGATATTGGATATTGTATACTGTATATTGGATATTAGACATTGGATTTCATTCTACATTTCAACTCATTGTAAATTATTACAGGTACATAGCGGAGAGATTAAATCTACCACAACTGCTTAGGATGGATCATCCAGATAACGATGACACGTGGTCACCACGAGATATCTGCGATGGATGGGCCAAGAAACGTGGTTACCTCACTGCTAAGGCAGCCAGGTTCGTATCCATTTTTTTAGAAGGTCTACAACAAGCGGTCCACCTGATGGTAAGTGGTTACCGTCGCCTATCACCATTTACAATACCAGAGGTATTGCAAACTTGCTTGCTAACTAAGTAGTATAAAAAAAAAAAAAAAAACTCGGAAACGGCTCCAACGATTTTGATGAAATTTAGTATGCAGGGGGTTTCGGGGGAGATAAATCGATCTAGCTAGGTTTCATTTTTAGAAAACACGATTTACTAAAAAATAAATCGAGCATAGTTCGGTCATCCAGGTACTTATACTGATATACTATATTACTTTTTAGGGTTCCATAACCAAAAGGTGTAAACGGAACCATATTACTAATAAGAAAAGGTATCTAACTGTCTAGCTCTGTTTTGATTTTCCTTTGACCAGCTGTGGACGTTTTTCGGCTGACATGTTGAACTAATTAGTATATTTTTTCTTTAGATTAGATACATACAGAGCAGCAAATAGCTTACTAAGAATGGCTTTGGACGGAAAGATATGTCTGTGGCTTCGACCGCCTGGATTTGCAGAAAAAATTGGTAAATATTGAACAAATAATCGTGTAGGCCTGCGTTTGACCACAATCTCTTCGTGGTCAGTGATGTGGCTGATGGTGGTTAGCATACAAAGCCTAGAAGGGAACTGGCTCTCAAGTGAAGCTGTTGGAACACCGGAAGGTGCTTGGTGACAGATTTTCAACATGAAGATGGTAGTACAAAGTACTCCACCGTGCTATGGTTTCCTCACGATGTTTTACTTCACCGAAAGCTCAAGCTCATTGTAGGATTCGAACCCGCGACCGTCGTCTCGGCATTAGACGTCACTACCACTAGCCTGAAAAGGCCTCCATAGGTAATTTTCAGGGTTGGTCCTAAGAAAAGTCCCATAAAATGTTAAAATACAAGTACCTAAAATAACGCTAGTTCATGACCGGACACACTGTATATTACTAGAATTTTTCATTTGTTGTACGGAACCCTAAAAAAAACGAAAAAGACTTACATAGTATAATGACAGACAGTCCAGTTGGCGCAGTTGGTCAAGACGCCACCTATCGCGCTGTTGGTCGTGGGTTCGATTCCCATCCAGGACAAACATTTGTGTGCATGAACTTGTCTGTTTGTCCTGTGTCTGGGTGTAAAAACCTATTTAAGTATGTATTTACAAAAAAAAAGTAGTATATGTAGTATTTCAGTTATCTGGTTGTCCATAGTACAAGCTCTGCTTAGTTTGGGATCAGATAACCGTGTGTGAACAATGTCCCAGGATATTTATTATTTATATTTAATAATTACAGAACAATACGAAAACTGCGAGGAAATTAAATACGTGAAATGGGTTCAAGCCATAACGACAGATGATGAACTAAGCCCCATCACCTCGGACTCAGATGATGAGAGGCAATCGAACAGCCAGACCGACGCCGATGATGACGCGAGCGAAGATGATGATGATGGGACCCAAACGGCAGCTATAGCTAATAAATTCGCTGCATTAGCTAACGATTAAATTAAATATAAGATTTACATTAATTCTGCTATTTTATTTCGTAAGGCATAACAAATGGAACTGAAGTCTAAAACTATGATGATATAATATCTCCGTATGATTGTGAACATCGCTAGTCTCCGAGACCGACCTGTCAGGGTCGAATCACAATTTTACGAGTGATAAAATCGAACGAATTGTGAACCCTGTCGTAAGTGCATGTCCATTCACAATTTGACGGTTTGACAAAGATAATTAATACGTTATATTGTAAGCGTATGTTACCGACATATGTATGTATCGACAGTTTACAATCTCGCGACATAGATCACAAACCTACGGCGCTCACAATCAGACGATGACGTAAAGGTACATACATTACTGTATTGAAATTATTAATAATGGATCTCGTACTTTTGATAATATTTGAGTGGTTTGAATAAAGTCATGAACATTATTTTATGTTTATTATAAAATTTCTAAGAAAATGTTGAAATACTGATATGTGTGAAATAAGATGCAAACAAACAAGACAGTTTATGCACACAAAAGTTTGTCTTGGGGTATTGAACCCACGACCTGTAGCGTGCAGTCACGCCAACCGGCATGTTATATTCTCTGGCAAGGCCACCATTACAGGTTTGAATTTTGAATCAGTCAGATTTGTCGCAGGGCCACCTTTTTTAGTTTAACAAAATGAACGACAAAATTCAAATCTGTGATGATGGCCCTGCCACGAAGTGCCACACGTCAAATTATAATTATAGTAAAAATAAAAAAAAAATGTTATGACATTTTTAATCGTGTAGATTTATTCGATTACAATTCTTACTCAAAATGTTAAATTCAAAAAAGAAATGTTTGAAAAACGTAGTTTGCCTAAATTGTTGGATAAATGAAAAATTGTTATATTTGATACTTCATAAATATGCGCTTATATTTATTGATTAACTAAACTAAATAAATTATTTAAACTTTACTCTGTTGTTTTCCTAATAAATCCTAAACGATCCATAAGCCTTACACGATAGTTCGATCATCAGTGTCAAATTATTAATGTGAATAGGGGGGTGACTAAAGAAATCGAATTAGTCCGTCAGATTACCAAAGAATATTGGACACATATTTCTTTAAAAATTAACAGAGATACAGTGTATTAAAATTACGCGTGACGTCACGTCTTAGTACACTTTTTACAGAGAGATGTCACAAGCTACTCCTGAACTTTGATACGCCTTATCTTTGTCATTTTTTATTGATTTGATAAAAAAAATACGCATCCAATATTTTTTGATAACCTACTGACGGACTAAACAGATTTAATTATTTTTTACCCAGTCATCATCCCTATTGCACAAAATATAATTACAGTACGACAAGGATCTTTTGACAGTTGAATGACATTGGCAGGAGGGCGCTCTAACTTTTAACACTATCTCTGACACCACTTCTTAATACTCTCGACATATTATTTGATTAGCTTCCGCCCCGAGTTCCTGAGGTACCTTATGTTTTCCCGGGATAAAAAGTAGCCTAAATGTTACCCCAGGGTATGTATTTTGTAAAGAAATGCGATAAAAAAAACATGCATTTTCCCTATTATGAGCAATTTAGCGAGCCGAGATGGTGTAGAGTAGAGTTTAGATGCCCCAGACCAGAGAATTCCGTTTCTCACTCATTACCATTTGCGGGTGAAACCGCGGGGCGGAAAACTATTGTTAATATACAAATAATAATGTGTTATCATGTTTTATGAACGTAATATACCAGATTTGTAGATAAATGGCCATTCATATTGATAATTAGTTGTTTTGTTATGATTTATTATTTTACAAATGTTTATTTATTTCATGGAGGTCGACGCCCTGTCTGGCTTGGCTACCATGACATCAGCATAAAAAATATTGAAGACTAACTTCCGCCCCGCGGTTTCACCCGCGTTCCCGAGGTACCTTATGTTTTCCCGGGATAAAAAGTAGCCTATATATTATTTCAGGGTATCTATCTATGTGCCAAGTTTCATTGGTTTCATCCAAATCCGTTCAGTAGTTTTTGCGTGAAAGAGTAACAAACATCCATACTCACAAACTTTCGTATTTATAATGTTAGTAGGATTAAATAACAAGCAAAAATAACAACATACACATTACATACAGCTATGATAAGTGGACAGATTTCATTTACATATCTCTTTGGCTAATGTCATCCGCACTATGCTACATCGTAAATAGTGTAGTGTAGTGACGCATTTTATTAATTATTTTGAGGGTACTCTAGTATTTGGTAAATTCCTACCCTCTTTTTCTCTGCATGCGATACCTGTCAAAATACCGAGACGTCACTTACCGAAGAACTTCAGGCTGAGGCGGTTGTCGCGCGTGTACTCGCCCGCCAGGTTTATTTTATGCTTATCTTTTATCATTAAAAAGTGTAGTGAGAGATATCATAGACAGGACAGATCACAATTTTTACTATGTATAGGCTTGTGTTTGACCACAATCTCACCGTGTTCAGTGATGTGGCTGATGGTGGTGAGCACACAAAGCCTAGCTTTTGTTATGGGAAGGTTTGGAGAAACGTGGATCCTCGTACGTACGAGGATGTCTCAAATGTGAGTATCGCATGTTTATTTCTTTTTAGGCTTTTTTGAAATGTTAACAAAAAACGTGTACAATAAACCTCTGAAACGTGTTTTTGTTTTATATAGCGGCGTATTATTTTTGTTAATAAATAAATTTTACTATTTATAACAAGGTCGCACTCAAATATGATGCCAGTTCATAGTTTAGCAGTATCGTATAGTATGACACAACTTAGATGAAGCATCGGCAAAATTCGTAAAATCTATCGTTCCCGAACAGTGCGCCGAAAATGATCTTGTTGAACGTTGAATGGCGCGATAATGAATGATTTTTATTAGTAGTGTAAATCGGAAGTGAAGTGTATGAAAACGACTTGCCGATGCTCCATCTATGTTGTGTCATACTGTAAATTAAAACGTTTTACTGTCAATCATTTAATTTCCAAACAGAAAAAGTAGGTACACAACTTTTAAATTAAATTAATATAAATTTAAAAAATTAGGCTCCTTCGGCATGGTTCCGAAAATGCTGGCAGCATTTATTTTCCTCGCTGTATCGCAATCGTTATACACGCAAGAAAGCTGCCAGCTCTTCGGTCCCCAGTGGCGACTAATCGTTTAGCCCTTTTCTCTTTGAAGAGTTGGCGAGCACTGGGACCAAGGATCTCGACACCAAAAGGGACAAAAATTTATTCAGTGCCGAGACTCTTTTTGTTTAGCTTTATTTTATTTTTGTACTAGCTGTTCCCCGCGGTTTACCCACGTTCCCGGGATAAAAAAATAGCCTATAACCTTCGGGGATAATGTAGCTTCCTATTAGTGAAAGAATTTTTCAAATCGGCCCAGTAACTCCGGAGATTAGCGCGTTCAGACAAACAAACTCTTCAGCTTTATTATTAGTATCGATATAGATTAGTATAGATTATAAAATGTAGGTAGGTATATCAGATCAGTCACATATTCTCTAGTTTAACATAATATTTTTACAAATCACTTGCAACAAAGTAATCAGAGAAAAACTTAATTTAGAATCATCATTTCTCGTATATCGTCGTCCCTTACCTGACTCTGAGTTAAGCCGTCCAGTTAGAAGTTATTACGTATAATTAAGCTAACCCTCCAGTTAAAGTAACCACTAAGAACCAAGCAATTTAACTTTATAACGGTTAAAATGGACTTTGGTTTAATTTGAAGATATTGCTTCAGGACACAGGGCACTGGGCACTGGATCGATTGAACGTATCATTAGATTTTACAAGGTAATCCAACTTTGAATTCCAAATATAAAATATATTTTTTTAAACAACAACTCAAGAAGATTTATCTATAAATACAATTAGCTATTAATTGTATTATATATATATATATATACATATTAATATACAGTGTGTCTGGTCATCAATCGATTTAAGAATTACCTATTGTTATTTTTTACCTATAAATTACATTATTAAATGGCGCATATGCTATGTTCAAACACCAATAATTCTTAAAGTAATAGACATATAGTCGTAAATTGAATGTTGTATTGTAGCTTGGCTCAAAATCTATCGATTTAGTATAAAAAAAAGAAGTAACTTGTAGGTATTGAATTATTTTGAAGACTTTAAAATTACATAAATATACGCATTTAAATCAAAAACTACAGAACAAAGGAAAGTTAGCCCGTTATCTTCGCGTAAATCAAGGTTTCATGTCAGTTCCAAACATCTATTGTCATGTGAGAGTCTACCCTCTTCGGGACTATCCCACAGATAAAATATCCCCATGTATCTGCGGGTATTATCTGTTAAAACTATAAACTTTGAACAGTCAGTTTCTATAGGTATATAGACAGTGCCGGTTTTAGCTCTACCAGCACCCTGGGCGAGATGTGATAACCCCCCCCCCCTTCTCCCATTTATTTTGACTCGAGATAGCAGGACTCGCTCATGAGCGACCGGAAATAAAGGTGGGCCTGGCGCCCCTATACATCTGGCGCCCTGGGCGATCGCCCTACCGCGCCATACCCTAACGCCGGTACTGTATATAGAGTTTACTAGAATCCGCCCCGCGGTTTCACTCGCGTTCCCGAGGATCTTATGTTTTCCCGGGATAAAAAGTGAGTATGAATATGAGTTAATCTAGATTATAAGCTATCTGTGTTCCAAATTTCATCCAAATCCGTTCAGTAGTTTTTGCGTGATGAGTAACGAACATCCATCTATCCATCCATCTCACAATATCTCATAGTGCTCACAAACCTTCGCATTTATGATGCCTATTAGTCTCAAAATTGAATACTCACCACATACGGATAGACCGAATGCCAAGACAAAGGTCGCGGGTTCAAATCCTACAATGAGCTAGAGCTTGAAGGAAAACATCGTGAGGAAACCATAGCACGGTGGTAGGGTACTTTGTATTACCCGCCTGGTTGGCTACCACAGTCAAGTTGAAAATCTATAGCCAAGCGGTGTGTTCCGACAGCTGCACTTGAGAGCTAGTTCCCTTCTAGGCTTTGTGTGCTTACCATCACTGACCATGGTGAGATAGTGGTCAAACACAGGCCTATACATAGTAAAAAAGGTGGTAGCAGTAGTACTTTGTAGTTTCTATTACTAAAGTAAAAAAAAATATACTTAATTTTTTAATAAGTTTTTATAATATAAATAAATGTAATAGACGCCTAGCCAGCCATTTTGTAAAGTCTAGACGTAGAAATAATTTAAAACAAGACTTGAGAGGCGTGTCTGTAACCACGCCCCGAGTCGCGCCCCTTTTACGCCCCTAAAATCAGTTTGCAACCCAATTTCACAAAGGACGGACGCGTTCGAATTTCCTATAAAAAACTTACCTAATTTTTTTAACTTTTTGACAGAAATACTGTCAAATCTGACATTAAAAATGATTTTTGATTGACTGTAATAGTGGATGATTGTTTTCAGTGCGTTTTCAAGTGTTTTTTTAATTGTTTTCATCATTTGTTTATTAGTATTGTTTGTAAACAAAGGCGCATGGTATGATAGGTTGTTAAAGGTCAATGTACTTTTGACGTTTCGTGAACTTTAGTGAATTTTGATGCGGAAAACTGAGTGACTGTGAACTTAAGCAATAAATTGTATCGATTTTAAAATTGACTATAAAAAAAAATAAAAAATAATTTGAAGTGATTTTATTAAACTGTAATTGTTTTAAATAAATAATAAATAATTTCATAGATGTTCTGTGGTGATCAAAGTATCAATTAAGTAATAAAAAACTTTTAAAGTAATTATTCAAATATAAACGACTATTTGAAATCTGGAAACGGTGAAAAAAAAAACTTTGTGTTGTGCTCAAATTAAATGTGAATAAAGAATTCCATAATTACTTATGTATTCAAAGAGAAAACTATACCAAGTGATATAAATTATCAAAACAATTTTAAAACGTAAACCAACAAAAATAATGACTGTAATAAAATACGTTATTTAGAAAAAAAATAGTTTGTAAATACTGTCAAAAAAGCTGTCAAATTGGATACAACTAAGGAATCAACTGAGGCCCTTTCCGGGGCCTCAAATTCCGTAAACACACAGAAAAAAACAACTTTACTAGTCCACCCTTATAACAAAACATATTTATTAGAAACACCTAAAGATTTAAAAAGAAAACCACCACTTTTAGAATTACCGAAAAACTCGAAAAAACCAAAATTGTTCACACAAAAACCAAATAAAATTGAAATGGTAAACACATCCATACAGACAAACGAAAGTGACGTGAAAGTTCAAAGTGAAAGTGAAAAGCCTGTCAAATGTCACCATTGCTGCTGTCAAAGTTGTCGTGAAGATTCCGAGAAGGTGGAGTCAAAGTGTAACTGTCAAAGTCAAAGTGTCAAAGTGGTTTTTGCTCCAGCTATGATGCCGTCTATTTTTGGACCTGTTCCTGGGATTCCGTACATCATGAAGCAGCCAGTGAAAGCTAATGACAAGGTCAGTAGAGATTTTTAGTGAAAAGGTACGTTTTGTGTGTAGTTAAGGAAAAAATAGTTAAGTTTTAATTGTGTTATCGGTATTTATGATTCTACATACGAATTTTAACTAAGTGCAGAATTTTACATATTTTTTAAATAGATAAATACAATATTTCCCCTTACAGGTTTACACAAAGTAAATAAATTTACCGATAGAAAATGTTAATTATTATTCTTCGTTATTCTATTTTTACCAAGAAGACGCAGCGTGGGCAGGCCCCCCACAAGGTGGACCGACGATCTTGTTAGGGTCGCGGGAAACCGCTGGATGCGGGTAGCGCAAGACCGGCCATCGTGGAGATCCTTGGAGGAGGCCTTTGTCCAGCAGTGGACGGCTTTCGGCTGATATGATGATGATGATTCTATTTTTAGATAAATTAATTAAACTATACAGGGTGAAATGATCAATTTCTGGGAAGTAATGTTATATGGAAAATTAATGGATAAATATTTTTCTTACGAAAACTATATTATTTTTGTTACGTTTATTAAACGTAAAGTTTAAGCAAATGTTCGAAATGATGTCGAATACATAAGCAGACTCGACACCTCAAACATTTTGTGCGTTCTTTATCATAAGGTTATGTATTTTAAACAATTGGTGTCTTTTTGAAAAATGTATTATGGTACGAGTATGTACCTACTTCTGTAAAAGTATGAAAATTAAACAGTATTTTCTTAAAAAATTGACCTTTCCTTTATTTTGTCATATAACATTACTTCGCAGAAATTGATCACTATAACTATAAGCGACACTATGAGATGGAGCAATAATACAGACTGTGATTTTTTTTTCAAAATCAATGAGTTCGATTCCCGGCAGACAAATATTTTTTTTCAAAATCCAAGTATACAGTTTTAGTTTTTATCAAAATCGGCCCCGAGACTCCATTCAGCATTTTTCGCTATTCCATATACTTTTTTTTTTTTTTTTTACTCTGTATAGGCCTTGTGTTTGACCACAATCTCACCGTGGTCAGTGATGATGTGGCCGATGGTGGTAAGCACACAAAGCCTAGAAAGGAATTGGCTCTTGAACTTGAGGGTAAAAAGTTGAAAAATCTGTCGCCAAGCACCTTTGAGTGTGTTCCGATAGCTGCACTTGAGAGCCAATTCCTTTCTAGGCTTTGTGTGCTTACCACCATCGGCCACATCATCACTGACCACGGTGAGATTGTGGTCAAACACAAGGCCTATACAGAGTAAAAAAAAAAAAAAAGTATATGGAATAGCGAAAAATGCTGAATGGAGTCTCGGGGCCGATTTTGATAAAAACTAAAACTGTATACTTGGATGGTAGCTAGCCAGGCGGGTACTACAAAGTACCCTACCACCGTGCTATGGTTTCCTCACGATGTTTAGGATACTATTTGGCCTACCACGCCCACTTAAAAAATTCACCTGTATACACTAAAATTAAAAGTAAAAACACTAAAACTAATACAATAAAACTGACAAAATAAAATTTATAAATAAAACACAGAATTTAAATCGCTGTCGGAAAGCTTTTTGTCGGGAACTTGCGAAGTGACGTTGCGTTTTCGTTTTATTTTCATAAAATCGTGTATTTTGAGTTTTATTAAATATTATCGGTGGTATTTTGTCCAATAAAGATCAATACAAGTGCACCAGTGAAGTGAAATGAAATGATTACGTGTATAGTGGCTTTTCAAGTTGTCTCAAGAAGTCCATGAAAAGTTTTAGTAGAACGGCTACCATCGTACTAAAACCTAACTAAACTGACTGACTATGACTCGAAGAAGATTTAACATGACTTGAACATTGAAACTTGACGATTGACGAGAATTTAATACATGAAGAATACAAAAATACCTACATTGCTCAACGTGACACTGGCAAAATACACGAAGTGTGATGCCAAAATTAAAAAAAAAAAAAAATCGCTGTCTATGGTTAGGGTACCCAAAACGCTGGCTACGTTACCTCGCTGAGCATAAATTAACTAAAATTTATATTTAACATTTCGTTAAGTTAAGTTTTATATTCTTATATGTTAATTTGAACCATTAATCCCTAAACCCTATTGCTACATAAAAAGCACATTTAAACAGTTCGTACAATATTTTCGTAAACATTTTATGAAGAAGCAGTAAGACTGAAGCAGAACTGCTGTCAATAAATTTTATATTATTGTATTTGGATAATTAACAGCATAATAATATGACTGTTCGTTAGTAGGCAATATCCTTTAAAGCTTTATCGAATAATTTAATAAGAATAAACTTTCACATCATTAAATAAGACGAATAATAAGCAAAATACTTACAATTAGAGATAAAGGGAGAGAGAGATAGGGTAACACGGACATTATAGGAAAGAAAAAAGAAGAAGACAATCAATAAAAACATTTTCATGAAAAGATATACTTAAAAATAAAAAAAAATGAACATCGACAACGAACCGTAACCACATCGTAACTAAGCAAATTAAATTAAAAACAACATACAGATTTTTTGGGCTGATTGATACTAGGTTTTTTGCTAATTGCATCTCAGTAACAGGTCGTAAGTTTATTAAAATATTATATAACTTGGAGAAAAATGTTGATGATTTCTAAATCCTTGTCGCAAATCACATGTTGACAAACATACGCCCAATAGGGTAGTTGACTGACATATCAAATCAGCTACTTTTTAATAAAATTGACAAAACGATAGTTTATATGGAATTTTGTATGAAATACTACACTATGACGTCATAGTTTCACAGCATCAAAATAAATGATCTACTCTTAGTGGTTATACTGGTAATTAAAAATGCATTAAATGTACAACATATTTGATGTTTCCACGTGTTTTTAGATTCCATATAAACTATTGTTTTGACATTTATTAAAAAGTATCTGATTTGATATGTCAGGAAACTACCCTATTAGCAAAAAACGTAATAAAATTTGAATTTCGCGGCTTACCTTGAGCGTTCACCTAAGATTTATACTGACAACATCTCGAAAGTAAACGAAGCCAGGAGAAAGGTTAAGTATTTCAAGCTAGGGGTGCCACAAAGCCCATGTCCCATAAATCCGTCTGCAGTCAAGCAGTTACATAGGCCCCCACTTACACTCGCAACCTTAATAGAATATCTATTTTTAGGGTTCATTCTATCATAAACGTAATTTTGGCTTTTTTTACCAAGATTTTGGCGTAGGAAAACTAACATTCACACCTACAGGTATTTATTTCTATTTATGTATTTAACCGACATCAAAAAAAGGTTCTCAGTTTGATACGAATTATGTTTGTATGTATCTTTTTTTGTTGGTATTGCTGTATTTTTCTATATAATGTACCTAAACAATAAATTGTCCAAAGCCAAAAAATACGCTTTTATTGGCCCAAATTATTTATTTTTGCCTTTTGCGGTCGAGACCATGGGTCCTTGGGGGTCCGAGGCTCGCCGATTTTCTCGAACATTATCTTCAAAATTAATTGAGGTCACAGGGGACCGGGGAGCTTTTTCCGCCAACGCGTTAGCTTGGCCATACAAAGAAGGAACGCTGCCAGCCTTCTGGGAACCTTGCCGTTGATTGGCAGCAGCACACGCCTCGAGGATTTTTTTTATATATAGTTTGTATATTTGTTGTAAATAATTGTAAATATTGTATATTATAGGACAAATAAACAATAAAGAATTTATGTTTTATTGTATATTTGTCGGGTTTTTCACAATGATAGAGACATTGAGAAAAAAATTGGCAACTTCTTAAATAAATTAGTTTGCTTGTATTAAATATTAGCTTAATAGGTACTAGTTGAAAATCTCTATAGTCACCAAGCAAAACAAAAATAGTCCAGTATCTACAGTATGGTATGACACAACTTAGATGTAGCATCGGCAAATCGTATATCTACACTTCACTTCCGATTTACGCAACTAATAAAAATCATTCATTCATTATTTTCGTCTAAAGTACTAATAAACATGGGTAATGTTGAAGGCGCACTTTTCGGGAATGATCGATTTTAAGAATTTTGCCGATGCTTCATCTAAGTTGTGTCATACTGTACCAGCTTGTTAGTCTTAAGAAGTAAAAATAACTGTCATATAATATTCGGTGATCTAAAAAGGCAATAAGCGTGTGTGTTGCCAGAGCGGCGATCAGTCGTGTATGCTATTTATTGTCTGAAATAAAAAAGGACGTGTACGGTACGTACAATAAATGTAAATGCACCTCAGGGTACATTCGCGCACACATCAATTTTATACGAGTTATAAATTCCAACGGAACCATAATTTTATTCATAGACTTTTTTCCGCATTTGTACCTACATTTCCATATTTTAACATATTGCAGTGGTATGTTAACTTTTCTTGGGGAATTATATTATAATCATGATTTGACAAGCCAGTTGGCGCAAGACACCACCTATCATGCCGCTGGTCTTGGGTTCGATTCCCATCTAGGACAAACATTTGTGTGCATGAACATGTCTGTTTATCGTGTATCTAGGTGTAATATTCTATAAGTAGTATATCAGTTATCTGATTTCTATAGTACAAGGTCTGCTTAGTTTGGGATCAGATAACCGTGTGTGAACAATGTCCCAGGATATTCCCAGGATATCTAACAACGGCAGAAGATAGATCGACTATCTATTTCATCATTATCATGTCATCTCACGTCAGCTTCTCTCTCTCACATAGTTTTCACCTTCGTTGTATAAATAAAATTAGCTTTCCGCCTAGCGGGTTCACCCGCGCTCCCCTATTGCGGGTGTAATTATCTATATAAGTATGTATTTACAAAAATAAAGTAGTTTAAGTAGTATATCAGTTATCTGGTTGTGCATAGTACAAGCTCTGCTTAGTTTGGGATCAGATAACCGTGTGTGAACAATGTCCCATGATATTTATTTATTTATGGTCAGTCCTAAATCAAACCTTGTGACGTAAGTTGTTGGTCGACAATGAGCTTGAGCTGTCGGTGAAGGTCCTGTCATGTCGTAAAATTAACGCCATACATATTGGAGATGAAATCTAGCTAGCGCAAAAAAATTGATGCTCTCCGCTAATGACTCCGTTCCTTACTAAACTGACGTAGACAAGCGAGACAGGAGAGGCGCACTTTTAGAATAAAATACGGTTTTATGTTATTTAAAAATAAAACTATTCCCTTTCTATTGAATTTCAGAATGTATGTTAATATTTTCGAGTTATTAAGATAGAAGCACAAATAAGAGAAAAAATCACTCTTAGTTTTAAAAAGGCGCGTTCACGATTTTTTTCTGACGTTACTAATAAAAAATAATCATTTTTTTTTAAACTATTCCCCGTCACATATTCTCTAGTTTAACATATATTTTTTACAAATCTCTTGCAACAAGGAATGCCGAGAAAAACGTAATCTATTTTATTTGAATTTTTATTAATTAACACTTCTCGGATATTGTCGCCTTAAGACAAAATATGATGATAGTAATCTCCACTAAAACTATTTTTCTTGTGACGTTTTGGCTAAAGTCAGAAAAAAGTTATTAGTCTCGATGTAGGTATCTATTTCACCTTTAAGAGGTTATGAGTTAGTTACCTACCTACCAGTAACCTTGTAGAGTACATCTTGTTCTGTAAGTGTTCAGCCATTTTACCCGGATGGGACAATCGGAACCGGACATTTACCCGGGCTATAAATCCTTCAAAGGGTAAGTGTTGGTTTTAGTTTTACCTATCTGCGAGTAAAGTTTTATCTGCAAGATGGATTGGTTTTGTAATAGCACAGAATACATAATAGTACCACTGAGGTATATATTACGTATAGAGAAGCTATCCTAAGCAAAGGTCATGCTCCATTTTGTTAATATTCGCTGCAGCGCTGAAACATTAATTAAGTAGTCATCTAACCAGACAGTTTATAATTCAAAGAGTATGTTAAACATAAGTTGACCGACATGGCCTACTATAAGGTGGCTCATTACATAGAAGACAAGAATACATGGTTGTAGTAGCTTCTCTCTGCACTTGCAGCCTCCACAAGTCACTATTGTATGAACTTTATGTATATTTAAAACATAATCATAAACTATAATTCCATAAATTAAAATAAAAAGATCCACAAAGAAAAGAAGCCTTGCTGAGTTTTTTTTGCCGGGGTCTTCACAGTTTAAATGTATTCCGAACCGGTAGTAGAGTCTAAAAAATTGTGATTGTTGACATAAGTGCCTTATTAGGGCCTAAACTGAATAAATGAGTTTTTGACTTTGATTTTGAGTCATCTAACCAGACAGTTTATACTCGTAGCGCTGTAGTTTTTTCGCTGCCAAAAATTCGAAAGCGCTGCGATTTTCATGGCGCTTACGCGTTTCGTGTTTAAACAACTAAGTGAAGTGCGGCCGGATGGCTGCACTTGAACGGAACATAGTGGTTATGTGTGGCGTCTTCTCTATACGTAGTAATATACCTCAGTGAATAGTACAGGGGGCCAATTCTGCTAAATTTCAACGGTTGACATCCAATTTCGATTCGGTTATAGTTCGTTTCCAATCCAATTCTATTTTACTAAAAACGGTATTCCACTAAATAAACGAAACCGAACCACGATTTGATTATTATGATTAGATTGTAATCGTTGTTGCCCTTGGTAACCGAAACATCGTTCGTTCATCGTTGTCAGATTTATTAGTGGAATACGAAAACGTGCAAAAGTCGTCATTCAGCTGCGATCCTTTTGTAATCTAATCAAAATTCATTAGTGGAATTGGCCCCCAGGTAATAGTAAAATTTAAAGTACATATTTGTAAATTATGTTACCACTGTGCTGCGTGGGCATGCCCTCCACAAGGTGAACCGACGATCTTGTGAGGGTCGCGCGGTCTCTGGAAACCGCTGGATGCGGGTAGCGCAAGACCGGCCATCGTGGAGATCCTTGGGGGAGGCCTTTGTCCAGCAGTGGACGTCTTTCGGCTGACATGATGAGCAGCGTGAATTTTTATGACATTTTGATAATAATTATTTACTGTGACATTCTTCACACACGGTTATCTGATCCCAAACTAAGCAGAGCTTGTACTATGGACAACCAGATAACTGATATACTACATATACTTTATTTAAATACGTACCTAGGTACCTTATATACTTAGCTCATTAATTAAGGTGATAATAGCTTAGTGGTAGTGACGTCGAATAAAGGTTGTGGGTTCGAATCCTACAATGAGCTTGAGCTTTCGGTGAAGGACACAGACAAACATCGTGAGGAAACCATAGCACGGTGGTAGAGTACTTTGTAGTACCCGCCTGGCTGGCTACCACACACAAATTGAAAATCTGTCGCCAAGCACCTACCGGTGTTCCGCCAGCTGCACTTGAGAGCCAGTTCCCTTCTAGGCTTTGTGTGCTTACCACCATTGGCCACATCATCACTGACAATGGTGAGATTACGATAATATAAAGCGACAATATTAAATCATTAAAAATGTCCAGCCCGGGAACTGAACCGGCACCCCGGTACGAAGTAACTTACGCACGTAAAAGCAATAAAGAAAGTCTCAAGTCGTTTTATATAGCCTTGTGAGGTTTTGTTTGAGGCATTGCAATATACAGGGTGTTTAATAATAGAATGTATTTATTTTTTATTCGGGAAACCAAAAGTGATTCCAAATTGATATAATATTTTTTTAAATCTAAATATGTAAAAGGAAAGCGTGACTGACTGACTGACTATAGGCTAGATGACAGTGTCAAAAATAAATGACCAAACACTAACCAATGCATAAAACATCTGAAAACACGCGGAAACATCAAATATGTTGTACATTTAATGCTTTCTATGATTTTTAATTACCAGTAGAACCACTAAGAGTAGATCATTTGATGCTGTGAAACGATGACGTCATAGCTTAGTATTTCATACAATATTCCATGTAACCGATCGTTTTGACATTTATTAAAGAGTAGCTGATTTGATAAGTCAGTCATCTACCCTATTAACGCAAAGTTCAAACCACTGGACGGATCGGGCTGAAGTTTGGCATACATAACTACTTATTATGACGTATGCGACAACTAAGAAAAGATTTTTGGAAACGTTTTTATCTAAGGGGTTAAAATAGGCATATAATATGCAGGTATATAGGCATGCATGGCTAATAATAGCTTACGAAAAATACATTGTATGTTATTATAAAATTGCTATCTCCTAGGTAGCACCTGCATATTTTTTTTTCCCGGGCAGTCGTGCAAAAAGAAACAACCTGTACATATCAGGTGTCGGATTTGAGAGCAGCCTTTATGCGGCGTTAAATTTCGTGCAATGAATATGTTACTGCTTTATTATGATACAGTAGAGGTATTATTTAAGGAGTAGATACTTTTAGAAACCTAGAGGGATTTTATACGGATCAGAAGTTAATCGATTTAAAAGAAAATAAGTTAATTTAGAGTTGTTAGGGTTTCGAAATTCAAAAGAAAAAAATGGAACACTTATAGGATCACTCATGTGTCTGTTCATTCTGTAATAAAAAAAATAAAAAAATGTTTCATTAGTAACGTCAAACAAAAAAATAATATGTCCCTTTTTAAAACTAAGGAAGAATGACTCTTATTTGGGCCATCCAAATAACTTGAGAATATTAACATACATTCTGAAATCCAACAGAAAGGGAATAAGTATCTTACTTAAAAAAAGGCTTAGTTTTTTTAAATAATATAAAACCGTCTTTTTTACTGACCAGTTGTTTTTGGCAGGCCAGTTAGCGCAGTGTAGTGGGTTCGATTCCCATCCAAGACCAACATTTGTGTGCATGAACATGTCTGTTTGTCCTGAGTCTAGTTGTAATCATCTATATAAGTATGTATTTACAAAAAAAAAGTAATATATGCAGTATATCAGTTATCCGGTTTCCATAGTACAAGCTCTGCTTAGTTTGCGATCAGATAACCGTGTGTGAAGAAATGTGCGCATCTCCTGTCTCGCTTGTCTCAGTCAGTGAAAAGCTAAAGAACTAAATAAAAGCTTTTAGTAAAAGATTTTACATACACAAACATTATATACCTAAATATGAGTATAAGAAAATCACAACAGCTCTTTTTTTGATTTACCTTTTTTATTGTATCCCTTTTTATTTGCTGTCTAAGTCTGAATATGAGGAAGAGCAATAATAATTATTAATTAAATTTCAAGTGTTTATCTATATATATAAAAGAAAGTCGTGTTAGTTACTCCACTTATAACTCAAGAACGGCTGAACCGATTTAGCTGAAAATTGGCAGGGAGGTAGTTTAGAGCCAGGAGAAGGACATAGGATAAGTAGGTAGGGGTAGGTAGGGTAGGTAGGTAAGGTAGGTAGGGGTAGGTAGGGTAGGTAGGGTAGGTAGGTAAGGTAGGTAGGGGTAGGTAGAGGTAGGTAGGGTAGGTAGGTAAGGTAGGTAGGGGTAGGTAGTTAGGTAGGGGTAGGTAGTTAGGTAGGGGTAGGTAGTTAGGTAGGAGTAGGTAGATAGGTAGGGGTAGGTAGGTAAGGTAGGTAGGGGTAGGTAGTTAGGTTAGGGGTAGGTAGTTAGGTAGGGGTAGGTAGTTAGGTAGGGGTAGGTAGTTAGGTAGGGTAGGTAGGTAAGGTAGGTAGGGGTAGGTAGGTAGGTCCCAGTTTTATTTTTGTTCTCAGGGCAGGACAACGTCTGCCGGGTCAGCTAGTTACGTATAAAAGTCTGTTATAGTATTAAAACAATTATCCTCGAGAGAACGGAGACATTGGGTTGGTCACAAGATGGTAAATACCACGTGATCTGAAAAGAAAATTAAATAAATAAATATCCTGGGACATTCTTCACACACGGTTATCTGATTCCAAACTAAGCAGAGCTTGTACTATGGAAACCAGATAACTGATATACTACTTTTTATTTGTAAATACATACTTATATAAATAATTACACCCAGACACAGGACAAACAGACATGTTCATGCACACAAATGTTTGTCCTGGATGGGAATCGAACCCATGACCAGCGGCGCGATAGGTAGTGTCTTAACCAACTGCGCCAACTGGCTTGTCAAAATTAAAATTGAATATTCATAAGATAAGTTGAGAGGGAACCGTTTATCCTGGTTCGGACATGTCATGAGGAGGGATGAACCCATGTGACTAAAAGAGTCATGAATATGAAAGTTGATGGATATACGGGAAGGGGAAGACCGAACAAGAGATGGATGGATTCCTGACTTGATTGACTGATAAAGTTGAGAGACCAAAATGTTTTTTCTTGGGTGATCAAATAAATCGGAGTGCTTACCCTGTCTTCGGGTTAATGCCACCCATCCGTAAAGAGCCCCCAGTGCATGTTCCTGCCAAAGCCTGGTTCACGTTGGAGCACTGTCGACCAGTGAAACCTCCAGTCCTCACTGACTCTGCCAGGTAATAGTATGACCTTAAAACAACCAATATACTGTTAAGGTACTGTTTGAATTTTGAACGTTTTTTTTAATGTAGACTATTTTACTCATAAAAAAAAAAAAAAAAAAAAAAAAAAAAAAAAAAAATAAAAAAAATTAGCTTCCGCACCGTGGTTTCTCCCGCGTTCCTGAGGGACGAATAGTATACATAATTTCTCGGGGTGTCCTCAGGCGTGGTTACCTAAATGTTACCCGGCTGAGAGCGCTCTGCGCTCGCCGATTTGTCTGGTTAGGTTGATGCAGCCATCAGAGACTACCACCAACTTTAGTCCTTTCCAAAAAAAAAAAAATTAAAAACCTGCCAAATGCGAGTCGGACTCGCGCACGAAGGGTTGCGTACATCTATAAAATCGGCAAAAAAGTCATGTCTGTTGTATGGGAGTCCAACTTAAATATGTATTAATTTTATTCTGTTTTTTAATATAATGTTGTTACAGAAATACATCATCTGTGAAAATTTCAACTGTTTAACTATCCCGGAACATGAGATAGGTACCTACAGCCTGGTGACAGACCGACAGACAGATTTACACCGGAGTCTTAGTACAGTATGACACAACTTAGATGTAGCATCGGCAAATCGTATATCTACACTTCACTTCCGATCTACACTTCACTTCCGATTTACACAACTAATAAAAAACATTCATCATCGCGCCGTTCAACGTTCAACAAGATCATTTTCGCCTAAAGTACTAATAAACATGGGTAATGTGGTAGGCACACTCTTTTCGGGAATGATCGATTTTACGAATTTTGCCGATGCTTCATCTAAGTTGTGTTTTACCGTTTTACCCTTTGGGTACGGAACCCTAAAAACATAAACCTTACCTGTAATGATCACAAAGTGCAGTCTGACACCCTGGCATGCCTCGACCGCCGTTAGGGTAGAAGTCAACATGCGCAAGCGCCGCTACAATGCCAATGTTGCCAGCGTTAGTGTGGATAATCTCCGAGTAAATTGCATCATTTGCTCTGAACAGCTGATTGGAGTCCCACCTGTCAGCTGGGTCTAAGCCTGTAACCCAGGGAAAACTTGTCAATGTCAAACTCAGGTTCATGAAATTAAAAATATTAATACTCCCGATTGCGGTTATATGTTAGATAGACCTAACAAACTCAAAAAGAAAGAAGAAAGAAAGAAAGAAAAATTATTTATTTGCAACACTTTCACCACAATATACAAACAAATAAAAAACAACGTTAATAGTATCTATATCTATACTAATAATAAAGCTGAAGAGTTTGTTTGTTTTAACGCACTAATCTCCGAAATTACTGGTCCGATTTGAAAAGTTCTTTGACTAGGTTATAAGCTACTTTTTAATCCGGGAACTCGAGGGAAACCGCGGGGAACAGCTAGTTGGGTATAAAAATGTTACAAATCGGCCCCAACTCAGCATATGCAGGTAGTAAAACCAGCGCTGATCTTCCGTTGGAGCCGGTTGGTAGGTAACGTCACGATACGGTACTCTCTCAAAACTCTTTTATTCAGTTTAGGCTCTTTTTTTTTTTTTTTTTTGAAAGGACAATACAGACAGAGAGCTCTCAGCCGGGTAACATTTAGTGGGGTACGAACCTCGGCTCAGGGCGTTGGGAAGGGGAGGACTTTGTACGAGTTACGACTAATTGGGGGCGGTCGGATTACTAATGGCAGCTCGGGCCGCTTGAACGGGACGAGACTCGGAACGGGACGAGACTAGTTTAGGCTCTGATAGTTACAATCATTACAATAGACTCTACCACCGGTTCCACATACACTTGCACTGAGAACACTCCGACAAGGTACAGCAAGGCTTCTTCTTTTGTGGATGTGAAAGAAGCCTTGCTGAGTTTCTTGCCGGAGTCTTCTCAGTTCAAGTGTATTCCGAACCGGTAGTAGAGTCTAAAAATTGTAACTGTTGACATTCATAAGTGCCTTATTAGGGCCTAAACTGAATAAATGAGATTTTGATTTTGATTTTGATTTGATCTTTCTTTTGAATTTACGTAATTAAAGTTTTTGTTTTACATAAACTTCATATAATAGTAGATTAAATACAAATAAACAAACTCTTCAGCTTTATTATTAGTATAGATAGATGATACAAACTGACATAATATACTTTCGCATATAATATTAGCGAGCAGGAATAGTTGGTAATCTGGGCGTCAGATGGAGTGAGGGAGGTGGTAGGGATACCTCCCTACCTTCGATTTCGTCAACGCCCCTAATTCTACAATTTTAATCGTGTGGTTGGTTGAATGAATGGAATGATGGAGACTGGTGATCCTGGATTCTGTTTCCAGGTTAGGTTAGGACACTTTTACGATTTTTAGAGTTCCTTATCACAAAAGGGAAAAAAAACGGATCAATATCAATATGCATTTTTTTAAATTAATTATATTAAAATAAAAAATTCTATTTAGTGGTTTAAAATGCATATTATTTTCCGTATTCCTTGGCCGATTTCTATTAAAATTTTACTTTGGACATCTTTTTTACGGTATTTTCATATTTTGTTATAGAAACGCGATGAATACTTTTTTCATCGCGTTTCTATAGGAGCTGTAAAAAATCAAGCTGCATATTTTGACACTCTCAAGTAGATCAGAACCTGTACTTCCCGTGGACCTAGAATCATGTTTTTTTTTTTTTTTTGAAAGGACAAGTTGGTAGCCTCTGATGGCTGCTCCAACCTTACCGGACAATTCATGAAATTTGGCATGAACCAAGCTATCACATTATTAGTGAAGGAATAAATCCCAAAATTGAAAATGTACCTATAGGTAATCCTATCACCAAAAATTTGTTTTGTGCGATCACAAATTAACATTTATAGTTAGAGATCCTCAATTTGTGACCTGGTGAAAGATCTTCCTTTTTTTCTTCATCCTTTCTCCTCCATACTACGATGATGATGATAACTTACCAGTAACATAACCGACATTCCCCGACATAGTCCTGGCTATATGGCTGACACCGTGACCTCCGACGCTGTACCCAACTATGTGATACATGTTACCTGTGCCGCCGGTGATGCTGTTCAACCAGGTGAAGAAGCGCCCTGCTGCCTGACCTGGGTAGAGAAGCTTTCATATAGTTTAAAGAATTACGAGGTGATGATTAAGGGCGTACACAACTTTTGACCAATGGGGGGGCAAATCAGATTTTTCAAAAGTTTATACATAGTAATATTGTAAAAATCCAGCAGGTATTACCGTGGGGTGGGAATTTCAGCTGACCTGAATAATTTGTAACGACCCGTCAGCTACATACTTCAGGTACCGATGGATAGATGGCGCTGCAATATATCAACACTACGTACATACACAACCTACATCGCGCTAGTGGAGTTTGTTCGTGCATTCGCATATATACAAGATTCGTGACAGACGTGTCGACACGCACGGGTCAAATCATTGATTTTTTTTTAAGATTTTATTACTCGTACGTATTATTACTCCGTGGTATTATTAAGCTTTCGGCTTCTGTCACTTTTTTAACCCCGTACGCAAAAACGACGTTATAAGTTTGACGTGTCTGTCTGTCTGTGTGTGGCATCGTAGCTCCCGAATGCATGAACTGATTTAGTTATTTTTTGGAAAAGTGAATTAGTCGGAAGTATTCTTAGCTATGTTCCAAGAAAATCCGCTCAGCCGTTTTGAAGTTATCACCAATTTTCTAGTGAGTGGGGATTTCTTTAAATTTTTAATTTTAGTTATTTGGCAGCAAACAAGCATATAGCCCACCTAACTAGCGGTTACCGTAGCCTAGACGCTTGCAACACCAGGGGTATCACTTGCGCGTTGCCGACCCTGCAAGAATCTCTTCACACCCATCTTGAAGAACCCCATACTGTATTCCCTAGGGTAAACCACAGTGGGCAGCTCATTCCACAACTTGAGCGTCCGTGGTAGGAAGCTCCTTTGAAACCGTACAGTATGAGGCCACTTTGGTCTGAACGCCGTCGATGGCGAGAGGTTATAACATATATGACGCTTATGGCCGTCCAAAAATTACCATCAGTATGAGAAGTAAGTGCCAGTTAATAGTTACTTACCAGCTTGTATAGCAAGTGGTCCATAGTAAGAGCCTGCACTCCAATCCAGGACAATCACGTTTACATCCTGGGCAGCAAGGAAAGCTAGAAGAAAAATAAACATTGGTATTCTGAACATGACTTTTCGATGATGACATGACGCTTCGATAAGTTTTACAGGGTTATTGGTAGCTAACGCATAATCTCTGGTAAATATGGAAATGAATGGACTATCAACTTTTGTTCTATGACTAGACATCTAGAAAAATAAAAACGATGGATAGAAATCCCCGCTTCTATCCATCGTTTTACAAATCGTATTTTGGCTTGCGATTTTTTTTTGTAAGGGAAATAAATTAGGAAAAGTCGTACAACAAAATTGACAGTCTTGACGTTTGGTATCTACCAAAGCCACCATTAAATGGTAGCCCGCTCGGTCCAGTCCGGCTACCTTTTTCAGGTCGTCAGTCCATCGTGCTGGAGGGCGTCCCACATTACGGTTGCTATACGCGGTCTCCTCTCTAACACTCGAATACTCAATCAAAATCAGTTAAAATTAGTTTAGTTTGTTAACAACAGAACCATAAGGTATTGCAAAGAGATAAGGCTCATTTTCGCATCACTCTGGCTACTGTCACAGCACTTAAAGTATATTTTACAAACCATAATATTTAGCTGTTATTCTAGATTTTGAACAAAGACTTATCACAGATTATCTAGCGATAAAAAATCTGTCTTTACAGTTACAACTTCAAATCAGCACGTTTTCGCATTGGATTTTAAGGCGGCGATGACCGCTTACCATCAGATAAATGGTCTGTCTTGTCAACTCACCTGGTACAAGCACTGTGTTAAAACCAGAGGTGACTGAACCAGCGAATCCATGCATGAGCACTATGGTGCGGCGCCGAGCGTTGAAGTTCGATGAGGAAACAGTACCAAAGTTGTTGAGGACCAGGGGCTGGCTGATTGAGGGGTTCGCTCTGTGGAGGAATTAAATTATTATCACTTATAAAGAACAAGCTGTATGAATCCTCCATTGATAAGGGAAGATCTTCCGGCACGCTGGGTCATCGAGATGGACCGCGGTCCAACTGTTGATGTTGGAATCCTATATATATGGGAATGTGCGAACAAACTCCACTAGCGCGATGTAGGTTGATAGTGTTGATATATTGCAGCGCCATCTATCCATCGGTGTCTGAATGACAGTGGTCGCTACATAAACTTTTAACAAAAAGTATAAAACCGAATTTTAAAATACTAAAAAGTATAAAATTATGATGTATGGGTACTCTAATCTGACACTGTTTTGAAGTTAGCGAAAAAAACTGCGGTAGATACCTACCATAAATTTGGTAGAATTAAATATTTTCATGGAACACTTCAAAAAGGCTACTCATCAAACGGACAAAAAATTATTATAAGGGTTCCTTGTCCTTTTGAGGTATGGAACTCTCAAAACATAAAAAAAGTCGCCATACCTGGTAAAAAGGTGGTATCTGTTGGTACTGTCAGGATTATATCTGGCGACTCTTTCAAGGTCGCTGAGCTTCATCCAGTTGTCCACTAGATGGAGCTGACCGCTGTCATCCTCGAGGTAGTCAAATCTCGGGCCATTGGGGTCGATTTTGGTGATCACCGGGTCATTTGTTGGGTATGCTGAAATATTTTTTTTTTTTAGTTTTTTGCCATTTCCATCAGCAGATCCTGAGACTTGGTGACAATGGAACCACCTCAAGAGTATACTCTTTCCAATAAAAAATAATCATTAAAATCGGTTCACATAATTATGGCGGAGTAATCGCGTAAAAAACATACAACAAAAAAAATTGCAACAATAAATGCAGAGAAATACTGAATCTAGAATCATCATTTCTCGCATACCGCCTTAGGGTCGGTTGCATAAAGCGCGGTCATAGTAAGGTTACGGTTATAGTCAACTTTAACCGCCGAAAGAAAGCAAACTGGGTTGCTCGTGTCACTTTAACTAAAATTTTAACCGTAACCATAACCGACCGAGAGAGATCGGTCATCGTCAAAGTGACTCTACGGTCAAAGCATGGTAATAGTTAACTTTGACGATAACTTTAGCTAAAATGTACGAGCAACCGACTCTTAATTTAGGAATGAGAAATGACCCTATGGGCGTCGGCGTCTGACAGCGGAGGTCACTGATTAAGCTAGCTAGCTAGCTAGTTAACTTTGTTTTTCCACATGAAATTTTCAAAATAAGTTCGCAGAAACAAGAGCGTTTAAATGCAGTCACACGGTTGTCCACTATAAAGGGAAATCTATTAAAGGTGTGACATGCTTGTCGACGCCCTGTTGGATAAAATAATTTATTTTAAGATTGCAGTCGTCTTTTTAGTTTTTTAGGGTTCCGAAAAAAAAATGGAACCCTTATAGGATCACTCGTGCGTGTCTGTCTGTCTGTCCGAAAATATTGGACTGGATTGAGTTGAAAGTTGGTACACATATGTAAGTCGGTGACCCAAACATGGACGTGTTACGTAAATAAATGAATTTCAAACATAGGGGCTAATTTTTGGGGGTAAATTAGAAAATTAAAAAAAAAATTGTAGTCAATATTGTGTAACATATCAAACGAAAGGGCTTCTTGTGAGGATCTCAAATATATATTTTTTTGAATTTTAATACAAATAGTTTTGAAGTTATTTAAGAAAATAGGCGAAAAATTTGCGAAAATTGACCATTCCCCCCCCTTATCTCCGAAACTACTGGGCCAAACATTTTGAAAAAAAATCAGATAATAGTTCTTTACCTATAGATTACAGGAAAACCTATAAGAAGTCTATCTAATACCTTTAAACCTGCAGTTCATGGATATATATATATATATAGATATATAATCTGAATCTCGGAAACGGCTCCAACGATTTTCATGAAATTTGGTATGGAGGGGGTTTTGGGGGCAATAAATCGATCTAGCTAGGTTTAATTTTTAAAAAACACGATTTAAAAAAAATATATTTATAGTTAACATCAACAAATTTGGGTCAGATTTAAAAATATTTATGGAACTTAGTTAAATATGTACGGAACCCTCTCCACGCGAGTTTAAATCGCATTTGTCTGATTTATTAAATTATTTAATTACATGACCTGTTTAAATTACTCCCTTACCTGAAACAACAGCAAGGGTGATCAGCAGAACAGCACTCCTCGTCCCCAACATATTGTAGAGTGACTAAACACTCTCCTTCAATAACGATCAATATATTTTTAATTCTAAGCGATTATGAATGATTAGGAATCCAGTATGAACTAGTTGAGCTTAATTTTTTTATCTTTGGTTTCGTATGTCATAAATTTTAGCTTCGATTCATTTATTCAGTTTCAGCAATGGAGAGGGCTATGTTTGAACTTTCCCTGCGAGATCGAACCAGAAATGATGAGATCCGCAGGCGAACCAAAATAACCGACATAGCCGTAGGAATTGCCAAACTGAAGTGGCATTGGGTGGTGCACATCGCTCGTAGAACAAGGTGGACAGACGATCGTGTGAGGGTCGCGAGAAACCGCTGGATGCGGGTAGCGCAAGACCGGCTATCCTGGAGATCTTTGGGAGAGGCCTTTGTCCATGAGTAGACGTCTTTTGGCTTTCGGCTGACATGATGATGATTCAATTTAGGGCACTTATGAACGTCGAAAGAAACAAACTCAAACTCATTTATTCAGTTTAGGACCTGATAAGCTGATGAATGTCGATAGTTACAATTATTACAATAGACTCTACCACCAGTTCCACATACACTGAAACTGAGAAGTCTCCGGCAACAAACTCCGCAAGGCTTCTTTCTTCATGGTTTATGTTTCTATTAACTAGCTGTTTCAGCGGTTTCCTGGGATAAAAATAGCCTATCTCCTTCTCCGTATCATAAGCAATCTGCGTGCTAAATTTCATCGCGATCAGTTCAATAGTTTAACCGTGAGAAGGAAGCAAAAATTCTTCTTTTCTTACTTCCTCTTTTTCTTTCAATTGGTAGTCCTGACTTAGAACACAGTAAAGTGTCATCGTTCCCAATCATTTGTGTTCGCGCCATCAGCCACTTCCATTCAGACCTTCTATCCGTCATATCGGCATTCACTCCTTTCTTACTGATATCATCTTTCACACAATCCATCCATCTCTTGTTCGGTCTTCCCCTTCCCGTATATCCATCAACTTTCATACTCATGACTCTTTTAGTCACATGGGTTTCATCCCTCCTCATGACATGTCCGAACCAGGATAAACGGTTCCCTCTCAACTTATCATTCACTGATGTTACTTCCTCTTATGTACTCAATCCTATTTCAGTAAATTTTTGGATGCAATCTTTTTTTCGTAGAGGTACTCCACCTTTATTAGGGATCGTACTTTAATCTGTACGAGACAGTCAGTGCGCGATCCAGTTTTTTTTTATTACCAGATCCGCATTGCCAAAACAGATTATCCTTTCGATAACTATGTATTTTAATCTGTATAATTGCATAGTTATCATTGAAGATAGCGACTAATGAAGACATTGCCTAATTATTTCCTATTGATTATTTTTTTTAAATCTGCTCGTGGCCTGATGGACGACACTTGTCATTGATGAAGATACCTAAACAATGCCTTGAAAATCCCAAGATTATAATGAGTCTGGAAACACACGCCGGATGCAAATTCCAATCCTTTACTATCTGTTTTACCCTTCTAATATTCTAAATGCGAAAGTTTGTGAGGATGTATGGATGTTGTTACTCTGTCACGCAAAAACTACAGAACGAATATGGATGAAACTTGGCACTAGGTAGATCATAACCTGGAATAACATAGGCTATTTATTATCCCGGGAAAACATAACATACCTCGGAAACGTTAGTGAAACCACGGGGAGGAAGCTAGTAAATAATAAATGAGGAAGCAGAACAGTTGGGCAGTGAAAACGACGCTTCAAAGAATTTGCATGCAGCTGAGATGAGAATGATAAGATGGATGTGTGGAGTAACCAAAATTTTCAAAAATAGGAATGAGTACTTAAGAGTAAATTTGAAAGTAGCGTCAGTGAATGATAAGTTGAGAGGGAACCGTTTATCCTGGTTCGGACATGTCATGAGGAGGGATGAACCCATGTGACTAAAAGAGTCATGAATATGAAAGTTGATGGATATACTGGAAGGGTAAGACCGAACAAGAGATGGATGGATTGTGTGAAGGATTATATGAGTAAGAATGGAGTGAATGCTGATGTGACGGATAGAAGGGCTGAATGAAAGAAGATTACATATTGCGCCGACTCTAAATGATTGGGAACAGGGCAGGGAGATGATGATGATGATGATATTTGTTAAGATAGGTTGTACAGGTGTTAAATTTACAATGGCATAGTCTTATAATTTGAAGCCTCTTTTCAAACAGGAAAGATTTTTCGCCAAGATTGTTATAAAAATTGTAAAAACCGCCAAACCGTATTTTTAAAAACAAAATGTAGGGTTTAGTAAAGTCAGGGCTTAGGAGCTTAGGTTAGCATATTCATAGGCAATTCAATTAGAATGATCTTATCTTTATCTTCAAAACTAATTGAGGTCACAGGGGACCGGCGGGCGGGGAGCTTTTTCAAGCTAACGCGTTAGCTTGGCCATCCAAAGAGGGTACGCTGCCTTCTAGGAACCTTGCCGTTGAGCACACGCCTCGAGGAATATTTTTATATGTAGTTTGTATATTTGTTGTAAATATTGTATAGTCTAATAAATTATTATATAATAATAATAAAGCCCTTTTATTTCCTTAACATAGGTACATAGTACATTTTGCATAACATGCGTTATAATTATACAATTTATTAAGTTAAGGCCCCTGGCGGGTATAGGCCTCCTCCAACAGTTTCTAGGTTGTCCGTATCCTCGCATTCTTTGTCCAGTCTTCTCCAGCAATTTAATATTATCTGCCCATCGTTCTCTAGGGCGACTCCTGGTTCTCTTACCTTCTGGACCTAACCAGTTTGTAGCCAATTGTGTCCACCTTCCATCTGTACTGTAGATCTTGCTACGTGACCAGCCCACTTCCACTTCAATCGTTTCATATGCTGGAGAGCGTCTATTACTTTGGTTTTTTCGCGTATGTTTTCAGATCTTTGCTTATCCTTTAGTTTTATGTTTAGGATACTCCTTTCCATAGCACGCTGGGTCTTCTGTATTCTGTCCTTTGCATAGTTATTGTATATCCTGTGATCCGTATGACATGCAGGGGAGCAGACATCCATCCATAACTGTCTTTTTTAGTTTCAAGGGTAGTTTTGATTTCATTTTTTTTTTTAGATTCCAGAACTTACTCCATGTCATGTTTATTCTCCTATCTATTTCATTTTTGTTTCTAGAATTGCTGAATGAAATGCATTTTCCTAAATATATATAGCTCTCTACATACTCTAGACTCTGTGATTTTTTTTGCTTTTATAGGAGTTTGTGTAGCGTTAGTCATTACTTTAGTTTTTGATGTGTTTAATTCTAATCCTATACTGTTGCTTTTTTTGCATAGCTCTGATATCATTTATTCTAGTTGCTTAGCTGAACTCGAGAAGAGAACTATATCATCAGCGAATCTGAGATTACTCAGGTTTTTCCCCTTTATGTATATTCCTTTTTGTTTCCAGTCTAGGTCTTTCATTATGTGTTGTAGAACTGATATAAATATTGTAGGTGATAGCGGGTCTCCCTGTTTCACGCCTCTACATATTTTGATTAGCGGCCCCAATCTGTCGAGTTTAACACGGCTTACGCTTTTGCTGTAGATGTCTTTCAAGATATTTATATAGCTTTTGGGGATATTTTGATGGTCTCGAGCTTGCCATATACTGTCGTGGGATATGGTGTCAAAGGCCTTTGCATAATCGATAAAGGCTAAATATAAGGGTTGTTGATGTTCTTGGTGCTTTTCAATTACTTCGTGGGTTCGTTTCCCATCCAGGAAAAACATTTGTGTGCATGAACATGTCTGTTTGTCCTGTGTCCGGGTGTAATACCAATAAGTTACGTATTTACAAAAACAGTTGCATTATGTATATCCGTTATCTGGTTGTCCATAGTACAAGCTCTGCTTAGTTTGGGATCAGATAACCGTGTGGGAACAATGTCCCAGGATATTTATTTATTTATAGTGGTGGATTTTTTTGTTTTAGTTTTTAGAGAAAATAAAACAAATAATAAAGTTATTAATACTTTTGAAATTTTAATGTTTTTTTTTTTGTCATTTATCAATCTCATCCTCTTGAGAAGGGCGCGCGGGCGTTGGTCTGAAGCCAGTAGATGCCAGTGGATCTGGAAGAAAAAATTACATCGTTAAATGAAGCTCTTTACTGTCGCGATGACAAGGTCGTGGATTTGAATCCTATGGAGACAAGCGAGACAGGAGAGGCGCACTTTTAGTAAAAAAAAATACGGTTTTATGCAAGAAAACTATTTCCTTTCTATTGGATCTCAGAACCAAGTTATTTGGATGGCACAAATAGGAGAAAACAATCATTCATAGTCTTATACCACATCTACGATTTCTGACTTTTGGTTAGTAACTAACGAAAATTCCTCCTCACATATTCTCTAGTTTAACATATATTTTTTACAAATCTCTTGCAATAAAGAATTTTAAGAAAAACTTAATCTAGAATTATCAAATCTAATTCAAAATGTAAATAAAGTGAGTTACCCAGTCTTAGGACGGATACCGCCGAGGTTTAGGCGTTCAGGAAGGTTGCAGTTTCCAAGGCGAGCCTCACCTACGGAGTTACACCTGATGCCTGTGAATCCACCTGACCATAAAGACTCTCCAAAGTAGTGGAAAGACCTGTAAAAAACATATCAATCTTAAAACCTTCACAGGAACAGAGGGGCTAAAACGGCCGCTCGAGCAATATTGCTTTGCAATTCATATCTCGAATTTACAGCAGAGCCAAATGTTTTTTGAAATATTTTTTTGGTGAAAATGCAAATCATTTTAGTCAATCAATATTCAATTTAGACAAATAGCACCATAATCTGCTGTAAATACGTGATATGAATTGTATAGCAATATTGCTCGAGCGGCCGTTTTAGTGCCCCAGGGGAAAAACAGTAATGTTACAAATGACAATGAACTGAGAAAATTGCACGACGTGAACATTGCTTGTTATTGCACTTTTTGATCGAAGATTACGCGCGTTTTGTTCTATCACATTTGAACTATAAAATGGCATTGCCAGTTAAAATTTGAAATCGCATGTTTCCCCCTGCACCCTTCAGGTGGTTGCTGATTTATGATACAGTGACAAATATCAATATGGTAGTTCATACTACAGTACATAGATGGCGCTACAAAATTCTACATCGCGTTAACAAAGTTCTCTCATCATCTTCTAAATATATAAAATGAAAGCGTAACTGACTGACCAACTAACTGATCTATCAATGTACAGGTCAGATCACGAACGGGTATCCATTATGAAAGGTTTTGAAAATTCGACCTATTACAGGGATCATTATTCCAGTATGCCGCAGAAAAGGCTTTTTACGGCACTGCAAGATTTACAGGGATCATTATTCCAGTATGCCGCAGAAAAGGCTTTTTACGGCACTGCAAGATTTACTCACCTGTCATGATCACAAGTTCCAGTGATACAACCAGGCATGACGCGTCCTTCATTCGGGTAAAAGTCCACATGAGCCAAAGCTTCCTGCATGCCGATGTTGCCAGAGCTAGTGTGGATTACTTCAGTGTAGAGACCATCATTAGGCCTGAACTGAGTGGATTCGTCCCATCTGATAGCGGGGTCAAGACCTGTTGACAGAGTGAACGTTATTTCATCTAAATATACTAGTGGCTCTGTGAGCAGATCTTGCGAGTTTTTACATTATTGAACATTCTTCGAAATAAATTAAATATTTTTCAAAATTTCTAAAAGCTGAATCATAAAAAACACCATAATAATTGAGATGCACAGGGGAAATGTGATTTGTAGAGTAGAACAGCTGGACGTACGAAAGCATTTTTGGCCAAGCATAAACGGAGACGCTCCGCGCTCACTTGCTCGATAAAAGGAAAGCGTAACTGGCTGATCTATCACACAGCTCAAACTACTGGACGAATTGTGCTGAAATTTGGCATACAGTTAGCTATTATAAAGAAAGTATCCGCTAAGAAAGGATTTTTGTGAATTCAACCCCTAAGGAGGTAAAACAGGGGAAAAAACACAGATCACGGGTGAACCCGCTAGGCGGAAAGCTAATTTTATTTATACAACGAAGGTGATAATTGTGTGAGAGAGAGAAGCTGACGTGAGTTGACATAATAATGATGAAATGCGATAGGTTGTCGATCTATCTTCTGCCGTTGTTAGATATCCTGGGAATATCCTGGGACATTGTTCACACACGGTTATCTGATCCCAAACTAAGCAGAGCTATAGAAATCAGATAACTGATATACTACATAAACTACTTATAGAATATTACACCTAGACTCAGGACAAACAGACATGTTTGCACACAAATGTTTCTCCTGGATGGGAATCGAACCCATGACCAGCGGCGGGTGGTTCTTAACCAACTGGCAGCCAGTTTCAATAGATAAAAACAACTTACCAGTAACGTATCCAACATTTCCATTGATATTCCTGGCGGTGATAGCAGCTCCATGGGCTCCGACACTGAAGCCGACGATGTGGTAGTTCGCAGGGTTGGCGCCAGTCGCAATATTCAGCCAGTTGATGAAGCGGGCTGCGGCTTCACCTGGGAAATAGATGTTTATGTCAAAAGGTTGACAAGCAAGGAAGATCTACCTGATGTTAAGTATACCGTCGTTACATTAGGTTATAAGAGGGGTTAGTTAATGTGTTGGCAATCTTAATAATGAAGGTGTTTAGAATACCGTGGGGTAACTAAGTAAGTTATACGGTATTTCATCATCACCAAAACAGACAAAGGCCTCCCCCAAGGATCTCCACGATGGCCGGTCTTGCGCTACCCGAATCCAGCGGTTTCTTGCACCCCTCATAAGATCATCGGTCTTCCGGTTCGTGGTCGCCACTCGAGAACCCTTCTGCCCCAGCGGCCGTCGGTTTATACAGTATTTAGTTGGTGAGAAATTACTTTCGCTTGACATGGTGTTTCTTGAGTAGTCTTCCAAATATTGTAGGTATCTTTATGTGACTATGACCATTATCATTAGGTAAATCGTTTGTCATAAGAAAATAACGCTAACTTATTCCTACAAACGCCATTTTATACTCGTATCTTCCCATTTGAAAGCCGACTTAGAAGTAGTGCTGGTCTTCTAGGTCCTTAACTAATTTAACTTTGATCCAAAGCTATAGTTTACCTGCAGGTCCAGCGTTAGGTCCCCAGTAAGATCCTGCACTCCAGTCCAGGACTATTACGTTGACATCTTCAGCTGCCAAGAACGCTGAAAGACAGATGATTATTTTTTAACTGTTTATCATTAGCTTACAATACTTGAAAGCTCGATTCCCTCCCTACTTGCTTCACCACACAGCATCTCAAGTCAGATCTGCGTAGTATGGATCAACCTTACCTTCGATCAACAATATCATAGATTTCGGGTCGGCGCTAAAAATAAGTCTCGATAAATAACAGCTCACTCGAGAAGTGAGCTCTTATTTTGTTTAGTTCGAGTGATCGTAAGTATTTGATAATATTTTTAAGATATGTGACTTTATAACTAGGTGCTATGGTTGTAATTAGGTTGAACTTAAAACTGTTTTAAAACATTATCTCCGTTTGTTTGTAAACAAATGCAGTTGTAAAAGTATATATTCACGCGGACAGCATTTAGCTTGGATTTTGTACGTGGCCCGATATCTATGATATTGTTGATCGAAGATTTTGACCGATCAAGAAAGATGTTTTGTATGAAAAGGTTTTTTTTTCGTGAAGGTCAGGGTTGGTCTCATTGTAAAAGTTGTTCATAATGATGAGTACAATAATCCCTGGAAATTTCGAGATGCCATAAAACATTATCCAGTATATGCCGCTTGATTGACATAACAATGAACTAATGATACTCGTGCGAATAGCTAAGACCATGCTCATGCATTTGATACTTTTAATTTGGCACAAGAGAGATTGACTTCCAGACTTGAAAAGGTGACAGTTTCAAAAGCTGCAGCCTTGGCTTTTAAACCAAATGAGACTTACCAGGTACTAGAACAGAGTTAACTTCCGAGGTAGCGGACCCCAGGAAGCCATGGAGAATCACGATGGTTCTTCTATTAGCATTGAAGTTTGTAACCTGAAGGTTGTTGTTAACCAGGGGTTGGCTCACCGAGGGGTTGGATCTATGGAAATAATAAGAAATAAAAAAAAAATAGATAAGTTTATATTCAGATTTATTAGCTCAAGGTAACCCAAAGAGCAAAGTAAGAATGCGAGATCGAACAAGAAATGATGAGATCTGCAGGCGAACCAAAGTCGACATAGCCCGAAGAATTTCCAAATTGAAGTGGCAGTGGGCGGGGCACATCGCTCGTAGAATCGACAACCGCTGGGGCAGAAAGGGTCTCGAGCGGTGACCACGAACCGGAAGCTGGGCAGCCCCCCCGCGAAAGTGGGTAGCGCAAGACCGGCTATGTTGGAGATCCTTAGGGGAGGCTTTTGTCCTGCAGTAGACGTCTCTTCAGCTGATATGATGAGATTCGTTAGCGCGATGGAGGTTTTCGTGGCGTCATCCAAATTACTGTTTCATTGTGTGTAAACGAAAGAGTTTGTATGTAGTTATAAGTATTCGTCCAGTAGCAGGCCGTCTTCAGTATCTCACTTATCACCAGATTTGTTGGTCAACTAATCACAACTAGCGACCGCAACACAACGCACGTGGCATTGTCATAGAGTACGTCATTGCAGCGATATACCTTCTAATAATAATGTGCGATTAATGAAGCCGCTAGTCGACCAACAAATCTTTGGATTTATTTTTATTTCACGGCCGTATCATGCGTTGTGCATCTTGGTAGCATTTTGTAAATGCTTTCACAAATACTTTTAAACGTTTTGAATTTTGCAGGGGCGGCCATGACACGTGTTTTGTTTTGGTTAAGAATTAAATCTGCTTTGATAAAGTAAATCATTGATTGAATGATATAATAGTATTATGTTGATAACATATGTTGGTTTAGTACACGTGCCCATGATAACTAGATTACAGCAGGAAATGGATGCGCGTGCGTCACTCAAGAGATCAAACGCGATTTTATTATTTTTTAAACGCCACAGGTGTGTTGCCGTCTTTGTTGTTTACAAACTAAACTAAATATATTTGTGACTAGTTTCCGCCCCGCGGTTTCACCCGCGTTCCTGAGGTATCTTATATTATCCCGGGATAAAAAGTACCATATATGTTAATCTATCTGTGTGCCAAGCTTCATCCAAATCCGTTCTGTAGTTTTTGCGTGAAAGAGTAACAAACATCTATCTATCCATACTCACAAACTTTCGCATGTATAATATTTATGCCTGCGCACATTGGCCAACAGGACGGCAGAGGATTTAAAATTTATCATCGAACATTTTGGATAAAAGCTGACTTTGGTATAGCTTCTTTGTTTCCTAATATTTTTTAAAACAAAACATACAGTATTTATCGACTCAACGAGCTCTAAAAAACTATGGTTTTTTGCGCCCCCCATAAGCTGTTTCGGAACCCCCTTAAAAATATTACTTATCAATTTGTATGGCTCATCAACAAGATGCTGATTTATTCAATGTATTATTCCAAAGTATAATCTATGTATAATGAAATATTAAATTAAAATTCAACCTATATACCCACAAAATCAAACCTATATACAGAGTAACTATAAATAATATACCGCATTTAAATCGCCGCCTGCAGGCAAGGTCCCCAAAAAGCTGGCAACGTTACCTCGTTGGATTGCAAGGCTGATGCGCTGCCCGAGGTAAGTGCCAGCTCTTTGGTCACCTGTAGTGTCAATAAGGCGTCTGGACTGCTCCCTAACAAAACTGCGAGCATCTTGACCCCAATTTACAACAAGATGCTTATGTGTAAAAATTTGAAGACTATATCCAAGAAATGATGATTCTAGATTAAGTTTTTCTCAGCATTCTTTGTTGCAAGAGATTTGTAAAAAATATATGTTAATCTAAAGAAAATGTGACGAGGAATAGTTGTTTTAAAAATTTGAATTTTTCATTATGTAACGTCAGAAAAAATAGTGAATATGCCCCTTTTTAAAACAATTAATGCATTGTTTTCTTATTTGGGCCATCCAAATAACTTGAAAAATATTAACAAACATTCTGAAATCCATTAGAAAGGGAATAGTTTTCTTACTTTAAAAAAAAAGAGTTAGTTTATTTTTAAATAACATAAAACAATCTTTTTTACTAAATTACGTCTCTCCTGTCTCGCTTGTCCCCGTCAGTTTTGTAAGGGAAGGAGACATACGCACATAGCCTCCTTTTAAATGAGTTTTAGATTGTGACCTTGGAAAAGCCTTACCTCGTGAATAAATGGTAGACATTAGTGCTGTCAGAATTGTACATCATGCGATTCTTAGCGTCGCTGAGCTTCATCCACTGGTCGACCAGGTGAGGAACTCCGGCATCATCGCGCATGTACTGGTATCTGAGCTCTTCAGGGTTGGGGATGGAGAGGACTGGGTCGGCTGGGAAAGCTGGAAAATTAAAAGCGTGATCAATTCCATGGCCTCCCTTGAGGAGGTTGGGCTATTCACCTGAGCCTGAACTGCCAGGAATAAAAAGTGAACTTTGATAAAACTTCCTTTAAAGATAATAAAATTAAAATGGGACCATACTGAACCCTTAGCAAAAATAATTATTAAAACCGTGTCATAAACAAAAAAGTTATGATTGAACAAACATTATTTCTACTAGCTATTCGCGGTTTCACTCGCATTCCTGGGACAAAAAGTAGCTTATAACCTTTGGGTATAATGTAACTTCCTATTAGTGAAATATTTTTTTGAGTCGGACCAGTAACTTCGGAGATTAGCGCGTTCAAACAAACAAACTCTTCTCTTTATTATTAGCATAGAATAAATAATATTATATACTAACGTACAAATTATTTGTAATAGATTTAATTTGAAATTAAAAATATATTTACACGCATTCATTTTTAATGATCAATAAATATTTTTTTTGTAAATGAGTTTTTTTTTATTTTTACGAGTTGCGCTGGCTTTATTTCACCTCTAAGACGTATGGCTATAATTTTACGACATGACTGAGTCCGAAATGTCAAAATGGTATGTGCTAGGTCTATCGGGGTATGTGAAACGATAGGCTGTTTACAGAAGCGTTACCCATGGATAAGGTAATTGCTTCACGGCTTTTTCAGCGAGGTAGAGATTGGGGACACTCTGAATAAGACTTTCCAAGTTTCTGATCGGTTTTAGATGCGTTGAAGTTCCAGTTTCCGGTCTTTCTGAAGGCGTTTGGACAAATTTTACCTTACCTGCAAGGGTGTGTTCAGAAACGGGAAGGGTAAAAACTTTACCCTCACCCGCGCGTAGCGTTTCTGAACACATCATGTCAGACGTAAGACGTCCAATGCTGGACAAAGGCCTCTCCCAAGGATCTCCACGATAGCCGGACTTGCACTACCCGCATGCAGCGGATTCCCGCGAACCTCACAAGATCGTCGGTCCACCTTGTGGGGGGCCTGCCCACGCTGCGTCTTCCGGTTCGTGGTCGCCACTCGAGAACCTTTCTGCCCCACCGGCCGTCGGTTCTACGAGCGATGTGCCGCCCACTGCCACTTCAGTTTGACAATTCTTCGGGCTATATCAGTTACTTTGGTTCGCCTGCGGATCTCATCATTTCTGATTCGATCTCGCAGGGAAACTCCGAGCATAGCCCTCTCCATTGCTCTTTGGGTGACCTTAAGCCTTCTTATGAGGCCCATCTGAACACAGCCGTAATGTAAATATTCAAATTTCTTACCCGAAACCACAGCTAGTCCACAGACAAGAAGAGCTGACGTAATACCAACCATTATGCAATGCTATAACAAATCTGAACGATTCTCATCTATTTATAACAAATATTATAGATAAAAAATTGCGATAAGATAATTATTGATAAAATATGTATTAATTTTAATCACTTTTTTTGTTTTTACATTGAATAATATTGACGTATTGTATGATTTTAAGAAATGTAACTGCAATTTGGATGAGGCACTTGAAAGTCAAAACGGCAAAAAAAAAACACGTTTGTTTTATGGGAGCTCACTTTTTTTTGACAAAAGTTTGTAGCCTCTTTTGGCTACATCAACAAAGACAAATTGGCTCTCAACCGGGTAACATTTAGGTAACCTCGGCTCAGGGCGGTCGGATTACTGTAGGCAGGTCGGGCCGCTTGAACGGGACGAGACTGAGTGGGACGTCGCGGCGGTCCTCGCCGTCGAGGACGGTAGCGTGATCGGTTGTGTGCAGTGTGTTGTGTACTTTTACGACCTTCGTCAGCTTCGATAGGTTTTTTAGTGTTTGTTGTTATAGCGGCAACAGAAAATTTCAACTGTCTAACTATCACGGTTCATGAGATACAGCCTGGTGACAAACAGCCCAGACTGACAAACAGCCCAGTCTTAGTAAGAAAGAATGAAAGATATATTTATTAGACACAACCAAGTAGCAAAAAACAGACAATAAAACACTACAATTGAGACACACAATTTTTAATAGTTGGGTCCTGTTTTACCCTTTGGGTACGGAACCCTAAAAATTATGATTTGACCATTCAAACTCAATGCAAAATTAGCATCAAATAGATAGGGTCTATAGTGTACCCTGGAGTGATGGAAGCTAGGTAGGGGGTGTAAAAAATAACATTTTCTTAGCTGAGCTGCGGCCGGAAGATATCGCCCCCTACCTATCATACGTTTTATTTGTGTTGCGTACAGTTGCGTTGAAAAGTGAGTTTGATTTTTGTTATACTTGTATATTTTTTTGATTTACATTAAGACATTATTGCATCATTACATGACTACGTATAAATTTTATCTTATCAATTTATGAAACAAGAAAAAATATTAAACCTTTTTATACGTTTTGTATAGGTAATAAAAAAAATCTTGATTTCATAGTAAAAGTCGGTCATATTGATGAGATGAGATGCTTTTTTTTTTAATAAAAGTAGCTTGGTTTGCCGATTGATGTTTGTAATAAAAAAATGTAAAAGTAAATGGTTTACCATCATAATAATATCTAGGTTAAAGAAACAGTATTGCCATTCAATATTGCAATGATATTCGTTTTCTTGGGGTAGCCATCTAGATAAGATTGGGTACTATTTTCAATTTTATTATTTTTTCTTTTTTTAATTAATTGTTATTTGATTTTAATTTATTTAATCGAAAATGTATATATTAAAATTTTGTATATTTCAAAAAAGAGATTGTAATTTTAATTGTCAAAAACAAATATCATGTATAAGTTCATGGTTAGTGTATAAAATGGGATTCGACAAAAATCTTTCTGCTAAACAAAATTTAAAATAATAATGTCGTTATCACTTTAAGTCTCAACTATACCGTCCTTTTCTTGTTATGTTAGGGTCGGCTGCTTGACCACAGATAAGGACAAGAAGGGCAATAATTCCGTGAGGGATTCGAACCTGTAACAACATAGTTGACCGCAGTGCTATTGATTGATTTGGTGGACAAATAAATGTGGGCTAAGAGTAATTTTTACAGTCACACTTTTTTTTGTAAAAAAGTATAATGGCGATTATTTTTAATCCCTCTGTATCTCAGCAATCGTTGTATATTTCAGCAATGTGATTGTATTGCGCTATGAGACAGTTGTAGTACAACATTGTGGAGCCGATATTTTTAGTTTTGTAAAAATAAAATGGCTGCTATAAACAAAATTCTAATCCAACTGTATCTCAGCAATCGTTGTATATTTCAGCAATGTGATTGTATTGCGCTATGAGACAGTTGTAGTATAACATTGTGGAACTGATATTTTATGCAAAAATCCAGAAATTACAAGAAAATTCACCGATGACAAGACAAAAAATAGTTAAAAACGCCCTAACATCTTCTGTCCCGCTCTATCGCTTAAGAAAACAGTGATTAGCGCCAAACTTTTATAAAAGTACCCCATTTGTATGCTTATTAGGGATCCGAGGGACACTTGACATCCCTCCTCCTGCTTTTAATGTTTGGTCTATGTAATAACATTATAGCGAGACGAATCTATAAAAAAATACGTTGTCACTTTCCAAATTTGCCAGCAAAAAATCTGTGCAGTATTTTTTTACTGCAACATTGAAAGTGGAAGGAAAATGGCACTTTAAGCTGTAGCTATTATTGAATAATAAAATGAAAATTAGTTAGTAACTTACAGTGCCGCCAACTTATTTGTGAACTGGAGGGTGGCGCTGATGGACACTGAATTATGAGATAACTGACAGTCAAATGTACTGATAGTATTGTAGTTCCATTTTCTGCCACATCACAGATAAGTTGGTGGCTCTGTTTAACGTTTTTACCATTTATTTTATTTACTAGCTAGCTTTCGCTTAATCCAAAAATTTTGTTCGCATTTTCATTATTTCTTTCGCCCTTCGGTGTTACCCGTAGTCCCGAGCGATCTTATGTTTTCTCAGGATGAAAATTGTCCTATATAATATTCTAGGTATTCAAGCCAAATTTCATCGAACGATTGTGATGAATCCTCAAGAGGTAATAAATAATCGATTAACCTAATTCCTGTGTGATGCTAAACTACACACTTTCAAAACATAATAAAGAAAGACAAAAATTTTAAGCCCATCGCTTGTGCCTTGTACCACACTCTTAAGCATTAAAGAAAAAACCGGGAGCGTTCTAATTACGTAGATTTTTATAGCTCAACGGTTGACAACAGTTTTGTTCGCTTCAAGTTTTTAGCTTCGAAATTCTTTAATGAATCTTTAAGTTTAAAAGATAAGAATCCTTACATACCTTATATTCTCTACAAATGAAAGAAGCCTTGCTGAGTTTGTTGCTGGAGTGTTCTCAGTGTAAGTGTATGTGGAACCGGTGGTAGAGTCTACTGTAACTGTCGACGTTCATAAGCCTTAACAGGGTCCAAATTGAATTAATGAGATTTGAGTTTGTGTTTACTGATATTTAAAATGCAACGTCTGTCTTTCTGGTTGACAGTTAGTGTGCTTATAACTTGAGATCTTTTCAATCGATGATGCAGTTATCATGTTTTTTTATTAATCTATGTATTTTCTCTCAGGCTTGGTTTATTCCGTAATTTAGGTATAAAAATATCGAGCTTAGAAAAACATCGTAAGCGCTAAAGATCAAATTTTCTTTTTATCGTTAACTCCTAATCAGACGATTTTACATCTTATTGCGAATACTCCTAACCTTTATTTTATAGATCAGTAATATAACTAATCATATTAATGTTATAAAAATATCATAAAAACATTTTAATGGCCAAGTTCAAGATGTTCCCAAGTCCTTTTTCTTATGGTTACAGAAATGGCGCCGGTAAAGTTTCAATTTGACTTTGAAACAACACCGAAATACTTTTTATCGAAAATATTGGTCGAAAAATATAACTTAGATGTCTCTTTAATATAAACGATGTAGGATTTAAATTCAATGAGTTAATAATGAGTAAATCGTGAATTACGAACGAAAAAATTCAACTGTAAAAAAGTGCAAATTGTCGCTTAGGTACGATATTTTTCTTGAAAAGGCTCGTTGTACTTTTTGCTAAAGGCCATTGTTTGACCACAATCTCACGGAGGGTGATGATGTAGCCGATATGGTGATAAGCTCACGTCGCCTAGAAGGTTCGCTCTCAAGTGCAGCTGTCGAATCACACCAGTAGAAGCGACAGTTTTTCAACTTGCGTGTGGTAGCCAACCAGGGGCGTACTTAAAATAATTTTAAAACAAAAACGTATTTTTTTATTTATTTTTCTCTTTATAAAACAAAGAGAGACAGACATCTTGTGAATTGTAAAATTTGCATTAGCATCACGGTTCACTGGGGCTCGGGGGCTGGGAGCTGGGAGCTTCAGAGGAAGGAAAAGAATCTTAAATATACAAGATTGAATCATTCTTTTACTTGTGATTATTTCTTTTTCTATTGGAATAATATGGATAAGCCCAAAAAATACTTACTATAACTTTTCACAACTAAACGGCTGAACAGATCGTAATGACATTTGGCACGCAGATAGCCTATGATTTGGAGGACATAGGCTACTTTTTATGCCCAGAACGTGGGTAAAACCGCGGAGGACAGCTAGTCCTCGAGGAAATCATAACACGATGGTATTGTACTTCGTAGTCCCCACCAACAAGTCCTATCGCCAAGCACTTTCTGGTGTGTTCCGACAGCTGCACTTGAGAGCCAGTTCCCTTCTAGGCTTTGTGTACTTACCACCATCGGCCACATGATCACTGACCACGGTAAGATTATGGTCAAACACAGGCTTATACATAGTAAAAAAAAAAAGATGTACCTACACTATCCGCAGTATTCTAAATTATTTATTATTATTATTATAAATATTCTAGTTGTTGAACAGATTAAAAGCTGACAGTAAACTCAAGTTTAAGGCGACGATATCCAAGAAATGATGATTCTAGATTAAGCTTTTCTCGGCATTCTTTGTTGCAAGAGATTTGTAAAAAATATATGTTAAACTAGAGGATATGTAACGAGGAACAGTTATTTTTTAAATTGGAATTTTTCATTAGTAACGTCAGAAAAAAATCGTGAATATGCCTTTTTAAAACTAAGAATGTGTTTTTCTCTTATTTGGGCCATCCAAATAACTTGAAAATATTAACGTACATTCTAAAATTCAATAGAAAGGGAATAGTTTTCTTATTCTTTTTTAAAAAACGTTTAGTTTTTTTTAAATTACATAAAACTGTCTTTTTTTTGCGTCTCTCCTGTCTCGCTTGTCTCCTTCAGTTTAGTAAGGGACGGAGTCATTCGCGGAGAGCCTCCTCTAAGTCGTATCCATAGTAAGTTGACATTGTTCTTTAACATTCGAATCGTGAAATTGAAGTCGTCGTGGCGGATGATTTCATGGTCCTCCTTATTCGTTGAGACCGTTAATGTATACGGAACCGTTGAAACAATATATTAGGGTTCTCTCGTACCATTTAAATTAATTGCACATTATTTTATTTCCTATAAATCGTCAGATATTAACAAATATTAAGTACTAGCTTCCGCCTCGCGGTTTCACATGCATTTTCGAGGGATCTTATGTTTTCCCGGGATAAAAAGTAGCTTATATGTTATTCCAGGGTATGATCTATCTTTGTGCCAAGTTTCATCCAAATCTGTTTAATAGTTTTTATATTAAAGAGTAGCAAACATCCATATACCTACACATTCGCATGTATAATATTTTTGAAAATTTTAATATAAATACTAAAATTATTTGTATTTTAAATAAAATTAAGGCTACCAAAACTAGACATAAATCTAATTACATATTTATAAACAATTTTCTGTATAAAATACTAGCAGAGCTGTTCGCCGCGGTTTCACTCGCGTTCCTGGGATAAAATGTAGCCTATAATCTTCGGGATTGTAGCTTCCTATTAGTGAAAAAAATTTTCGAGTCCGACTTTTAGATCCAAAGATTACTTCTCTTCTTAACTTAAAATTATTAGTGTAGAAAACGAACGCAAAATGCTTTAAAATAAGATAACTTAAAATCCCCCCCCCCCTTTTTGTGATAACAGACAATGAGTTGTCTTTTCTATTTGAATATTCATGAACGAATGAATATTCGCAACTTCGTTAAGAATATTTTTTTCGTTAAAATACGGTAACTTTTTTTAAACAAAGGGATTAACGAACCTGTAATTTTGGTATATATTATTTTATGTTTTTTTTTATTGGTTTGCGTAAAATAATGTTATTTAATTGAGTTTTATCTGTTTGTGTAGTGTAGGTAGGTATTATTATGTAGTTTTTTTTTAATATCAGAAGGTTGACAAGGCGGCGGTCTATCTAATGCAGTGGTTATTAACCTTTTGGTGATGAGGGACCATTTGAAAAAAAATCTGTTTTACCTGTGGTTTTACCATGGACCACCAATAGGGTATTCTACTCTGTTTGAAAAAGTACTTCAAAATGTTGATTACCTAATAAAAACAACAGAAAAAAATATTTCAGCAAAAAATATTTTTTCTTGCCATAAAATTACATTAAATTTAAACATTTTTTATTCCCGCGAAAAAGCTGTCCACCATGTTCAATTAAATCATGACATCATGATGATTATATCAACAAAATAGACGTGGATGACCGGAATACCCAGAATCGCGAGTGAAACCGCGCTGCGGAATCCTTACTTAGTCATAAAGTAAAAAAAAAACATATAAATTCTATTCCTTATTGTTTCAATTTGTCTCTGCATCCAGTCTAAAAAGCACTCAGCCTTAACAACGGTCTAGACACATTTTTGGCTGTGGTCTCGACTCTAATGGAGCTAAAAAGCATGCCAATAGCTTTTATGAACGAAGGACATGGATATAAAGTGGGGAGCTTTTAAAGCGATGATAGCTCAGTGGTAGTGACGTCGGATGCCGCGACGAAGGACGTGGGTTCGAATCCTACAATGAGCTTAAGCTTTCGGTGAAGGAAAACATCGTGAGGAAACCATAGCACGGTGGTAGTACTTTGTAGTACCCGTCTGGCTGGCTACCAACCTCAAGTTGAAAATTTGTCGCCAAGCACCTACCGGTGTGTTCCGGCAATTGCACTTCAGAGCCAGTTGCCTTCTCGGCATTGTAACAGGTCGGCAACACCTGGCATAGGCGACGATAACCACTTACCATCAGGTTTGCTTGCTTGCTGCCTTAGTAATAGGTAAAAAAAAAAGGTAGTAGAAACCCATATTGGTCACTTTGACTTCTTTGTACCAAGAATAAAGTAACTACTTTTTATCCCTCGGGAACGCGGGTGAAACCGCGGGGCGGAAGCAAATAGATTGCAACAATACTTGCAACTGTCATTTTTCTATTTCCCAATGTCCCAATGATCTAATAAACCAAAATAAATAGTGGTCCCATTAATTAACGCTCGTTACGCTACTGTACATAGTGAAACGAGTCTATCTATCATTCTGTCAGTTTGTTTGTCCAATATAATTATGTTGCCAATTGCGTTAGTGGCACTAGATACAAAAAAGTCTATTTATTAGCTGTAATTTTTTTTTTTCCTAAGTATAGGCCTTAAACCTAATACTAGGTACTTAGTAAAAAAAAACAATCTCACCGTGGTCAGTGATGATGTGGCCGATGGTGGTAAGCACAAAGCCTAGAAGGGACCTGGCTCTGAAGTGCAGCTTTCAGAAAACACAGGAATGAAAAAACTCTCTCCTGTAAGAAGTGCAAATTGTCGCTTACGATGTTTTTCCTGAAAAGGCTCGTTCTGTAAGTATATTTTTCCTGGTAGCTCGACACGGCTTCTAGAGCAAAAAAAATGCAGACAGCACACATACTATACCTACATTTTTATTATGGTAGTAGTGAAAGATAACAGAAAAAAAAACGTTAATGTAATGTTGCGTGATGCCCCAACTCAGATTGTGCTAAGTTTAATTTTAAAATACTAACCTTCGCGCTGGTTTTCAGTCAAGGTCTAAAATCCATGACTTCAAGAACATACAGTGACTAAAAATATTTTATTAGTATACAAAAATACACAGAGCCACAATAAAAACGCCATTTTTAAAATCATTCTAAGCCTGCCTTATCATTCGTTTAAAAAAAAAGGAAAACGCCACATCAAAATGTCAACAATCAATCAGCATTAGCGATCAGCAACGCACACAATTACAGCAATGCAATAAGAAAACCAAAACACTTGTATGTGTATGTCACATTGACAGCTCAAAATAATCATTAAGCCTTTTTATTTTATTTTGCAGTTGGCAATAGTTCGCATGTTAGTCTGTCAATGTTGGTATTAGTTATATAATAATGCTATGCATTTTGACAAATCACACTACATTACGTTTCTTCAGTTTATAGATTGTTACTATATAAAATAATTTTATTAATAAAATAGTTTTCCGTATCGAAATTTCACTCGTGTTCTGCGGGATAAGTAATTTTCTGATATATACTTTTTAATACTGAGTGCTTCTTCTTTCATAGAGACTTTAGAAAAATACTTATGTCACTTTAAATTCCTGTCATTCTTAATAAATTGTTATACCATGAATGCCTTATAATTTTGAACTAATAGGGCATACTGCCAATGTGAGAACATTTCAATTGGGCCAGAGGGTCCAGGTGAGAGATTATAGTAATTCTAATAGTAAATGGCAATTCGGCACAGTTACTAAACGTTTTGGTCGTTTACATTACGAAATCTTAACGGATTCTGGTTTGGTTTGGAAGAGGCATGTCGATCAGATGCTGGGAACAACATTTGAGAGGGTTACCACTACGCAATTAAGGGCGGAGCCCTGATATATACTTTTTAATACTGAGTGCTTCTTCTTTCATAGAGACTAGAAAAATACTTATGTCACTTTAAATTCCTGTCATTCTTAATAAATTGTTATACCATGAATGCCTTATAATTTTATACGTAAAATTTTCTATTACATTTCTTTGCACCCTGGGATACGTACCTACATTGTTGAAGTTTTCGTTGGGATCCCTACTTTTTTTAAATAAAATATACTTAGCCCATGTTACTCAGTAATACAGCATTTTACTGGTGAAAGAATTTTTAAAATCGGTTCAGTAGTTTAGCTTTTATTTATCGACCATTTATAACTCAAGAACCGATTTTTATGATCTCTGATTGTTTGATTCGTCTAATCCGGGAATAGCATAATTATGAAAATAAAATATCTTGGGACATTATTCACACACGGTTATCTGATCCCAAACTAAGCAGAGCTTGTACTATCACAACCAGATAACTGATATACTACATATACTACTTTTTTTGTGAATACACACTTATATAGATAATTACACCCAGACTCAGGACAAACAGACATGTTCATGCACACAAATGTTTGTCCTGGATGGGAATCGAACCCATGACCAGCGGCGCGATAGGTGCAGGCGTAATATAAGGCACTAAAGAACGTCGACGGTTACAAATGACCACCGGTTCCCTATACACTTAAACTGAGAAGAACTGAGAATAGTTTAACTAACCTCAATTTAAAACCCTTTAAAAATGGCCCTAAAAATCACTTCAATAGCATAGCCTCTTCAAAGAAGGAGGGTTCAAAACCGGTTAGCTATAAATTCATATCATACCCTGAGCCTGATTCATCCACCCCTGTTGAAAGTGGCCCTAAATTATAGCGTACATTTTAAATGTCGAGTGCAGACTAAAATATGAAGGACCGTGGTTTCACCCGCGTTCCCGAGGGATCCTATGTTTTCCCGGGATAAAAATTAGCCTATATGTTACTCAAGGGTTCGATCTACCTATATGTAAAGTTTCATCCATATATGTTTAGTAGTTTTTACGTGAATGAGTAACAAACATCCATCAAAAACTTTGACAGTATTATTAGAATAGTACAGTTGGGAAGCGTATTTGATGTCGGGCGATGCCGCCCGCCTCCCGTAGTATATATGCTGTTGCACGCAGATGTGCCAGGAATCACAAGCCAGTTGGCGCAGTTGACACCTGTACCTGTAACGCCGCTGGTCGTGGGTTCGATTCCCATCCAGGACAAACATTTGTGTGCATGAACATGTCATAATATATAGATAATTATTATCTATATGAGTATGAATTTACAAAAAAGTAGTATATGTAGTATATCAGTTATCTGGTTGTCCATAGTACAAGCTCTGCTTAGTTTGGGGTCAGATAACCGTGTGTGAACAATGTCCCAGGATATTATTATAATATTATTATTGTCACAAAATGTAAAACAAAATAAACGTGTAATTGAAAAGTACCTACATAATATTAAGTTAATTGATATTATTATTTACAAAATTATTTAAATTATCGTAAAAATTGTAATTAAATTCTTCATTGAAGGTTTAAAAGATAGCATTTCCCTTTATGATCTTTAGCCATTATTCAGCTATTAATTTATGTCGTTTTTCTACTTGGTTTAGTTAATTCAGCTCACACCCTTCGAGAGTGTGGGTGTGAGTGTGACGAGCCCGCTTGAATGGACAATTTGTACGCCTTAACGGTGACTTGTCTTTAGATTTTGTAGTTGGATAAGATTATTTGATACTTGGAAAGGAGTTGGACTTTGAAAGTGAGACAAAGTACTATGTTTTAAAGTGACTATTTATTTGAACGTGTTTATATTCCAACAAATCACTTTTAAATGCTATTATAATGCTTTCTACTAATCTCATACTAAATATATGGGAGTGTTTAATGTCAAAATTTGGGATACTTCTAGTTTGAGTTTTCAAAAAAATATTGATGATATTTTACTGATTAGGTAACGTACTTTCGATATCAGTTTATTCTTTTTTGATATCTGTAATAGTTACGGAATAATCACCTGGACACACTTAACGATTGCATCCTGTATATTATTTAAATTTTCCTTATATTTTTTCATGTAAAATATTTTAAATTTTATTTTAGTATTTAATAAAGTTGTTCCAAATTTTTACTACATAATAATACTTTTTTTTTTTGTAAATACATACTTATATAGATAAATACACCCAGACACAGGACAAACAGACATGTTCATGCACACAAATGTTTGTCTTGGATGGGAATCGAACCCATGACCAGGGGCGTGACACTTGGCATGTAAAAGGCATTATTCTCAAAGATAAGTTTAATATCTCAAGTCTCAACACTAGTCAAGCGCAGTACATCCGCAGGGCTGGCGCCTCCTTATCTCGGGTTGTAGCATGAATTTAAATATTTAATTAAAAACTTCGTCGGCTAGGGTTGCTGCTCTATATTATTCATAATACTAGAGATACATTTCATAATATACTTGCATTTTGTTAATTCTGGAATAGGGAATATGCACATTTTTTTTGCTTTAATAGAAGTTCATTCATATAAGAAGCAGTAAGAAAAAAAATATTTCGTATAGCTATAAAAATACCCAAGATAAGACATCAAAGATTTATTCCTATCTCTTTCTAGATAAACAAAATTTAGCATGGAGTTTAAATGGCCGTCATATTATTATGACGTCACATGTCCGATCTCTCTTTCTAATATTTTATCTCCCGTGTTTCTCGGCCGATTTTAATTTTAATTTCACTTTTTGACATCTTTTTTACGGTATTTTCAGATTTTGTTAAGAAATGCGATAAAAAAGTCATGCATATTCCCTATATATTGAGATAAAAAGCTATATTGTATTCAAAAGGATCTTCAAAAAAACAGTCCTTTTATATCTGTTTTCTCTTCACTTGTCTCTATGTGTAAATAAATCTATCCAATTTTTATTTTGGGAACGCGAGTGAAACCACGGGAGGCAGCTAGTCAACAGTAGAGACTGTTTAGCATGTGGCAGTAATTTCTTTGAGAAGTGTCTTTTTTATTAATCAGTAATTGTTATGTGGAAATTCTGTCGTCAAAAAATAATCCATACCAAGCTATTGAAATATCAGCTCCACGATGTTGTACTTCAACTGTCTCATAGCGCAATACAATCACATTGCTGAAATGTGTAGAGATTGCTGAGATGCAGTTGGATTAGTAATTAAATTTTTATACGCCATTTTCATTACTAAACTGAAGAAAATAATATCAGTTCTAAAATGTTGTACAATAACTGTCTCATAGCGCAATACTGCATTGCTGAAATATGCAGAGATTGCTGAGATACAGACGGATTAGAATTTAGATTACATCGCCCATTTTTCTAATAATTATACATAGCAATTAAATAAAATTATCTATTGTGATAAATTAATCGGTCATTGTGCTTAGTTATGTAATGTATTATAAAAATTAAAAAACACCTATTTGACAGTAATTTATTGTAAACTAGATCCCGCCCTGCAGTTTCACCCGTGTTCCCGGGAAGAAGCCTATCTATAGACTCAGGGTAACGGCTACAGATTTATCTATGAATTAATTTTGCATTTAAAATTATATTGGTTCCTTACTGACAAATTTTATGTCCGTTATTTATTGATATGGTCTATGGAACCAATTTATGGTTTTCAAAATCATAATTAATACATAGAATAATCAATTGATATAGGTAACTTAAAAATTATTTAATAAACTAGCGGGCCCCGCAGGCGTTGTTCTGCCCTGCCATGAGAAAAATGAAACTGGGACCTACCTACTACCTGCCTACAATAAATACCACAGATATAAGAACCTCCTGACAAACACAACAAAAAAAATAATTAATGTAATCGGCCAGCCGTTCACGCGTGATCTGGTGACCAAGGAAAATAGGGATTCATTTTTATATATAACACTAACTGTTCCCCGTGGCTTCACTCGCGTTCCCGGGATAGAAATAGCAGCCTATAACCTTCGGGGATAAAGTAGCTTCCTATTAGTGAAAGAATTTTTCGAATCGGACCAGTAACACCAGAGATTAGCGCGTTCAAACAAACAAATCTCTCTGATTATTAGTATTAGTATAGATTTAAAAAATATCCGTTAAAAATCAAAATACGGCTACCTACCTTAATTTTAAGAAATGATGACGTTACAACTCCGTTTTTGACATAATTTTGACATTTAATTAAACAAGAGTGCCTCAAGCGTCGCAAATATGCTGGTCTACAGAGGACCAACATATTTTTGGCATTTGGGGTAGAAACTCTAGGGCCTTGGGGACCGGAGGCTCATCTTCTGTTCAAAGAGGTCTCCTATCGACTCATACAGGCCTCTCATGACAAGAAGGCTGGCACGTATTTTGCACAAAGAATTAGCATTGCTATTCAGCGTGGCAATGCGGCCAGCCTTCTTGGCACGCTACCGCTAGGCAGCGATTTGGGACAAATTTTTTACTTATAAGTAGTTAGGTAGTAAGAAGTTTTTATTTTTATTTTTTTTATGTACATAGTTAATGTTAGTTTAGTTTAGATTATATAGTTTTAATTTGTATGTATATATATTTTATTTTAAGTAAGTTAATATATGTTAATGTTGCTGAATATTAATAAACTTAAAAAGTAGCTAATTTGATATGTCAGCCATATTGAAAGACAAAATTAACAATTCAATTCAAATATTTTTAAAGTAACTCACGAACGCGTCAAATAGTTCAAAAAGTAATTAGACATCCCTATTTGAATATCTTAATTAAAAATAACACCAGAATTTGTTGAGCGATTGAAACCCGTCCGACTGTGAAATCCACAGGGATACAGACTAATTACAAGGGAATAGGGGAGGCGTAACATAGCCATTAAAGTTCATGGCTTATCTTAGAAGAAATTAGCAAAATTTAACACTACACTGCGAGTCTATGACATTGGCTCCCATCTTTGTTTTCAATATGGCAACCATCTAAGATTTATTTTTGCCAGTGTCAAGTTATATTTTAAGTTCTAGTAAAGTTCAAGTTACACAGGCGATCGTCTCAACCCCCTCCATTTGTCAATATTTGACCTTATAAACTGTTGCTAAGACACATAATCCAACATGAACAAGAATCCTGAACTGAGTTTCACCAAGTTTTCATATTTGATAAGTCATGAAATAGCATGTAATAATATACATTTGAATAGGTCTTAGTAAACAGTTTGTTAGACATAATTTTGTTAAGTCGTCAGTTAAGACTAACATTTCGAAAATTTAATACCCCTTTTACCACTTTCTATACCCCTCCTAAAATCAAGTTGGACTGAAAACTGTAGAGTGAAAATTTGTATTTTTACTTACCTTGAAAAATATGAACATACATTCTGAGATCTAATAGAAAGGGAATAAGGTTTCTTACTTTTTTTTTAAAAGAAGCTTTTTTTTTTAAATAACATAAAACCGACTTTTCTTCTAAAATTGCGTCTCTCCTGTCTCGATTGTCTCTGTCGGTTTAGTAAGGGACAGAGACATTCGCGGAGAGGAAAGATGTTAGGCCACCTTATACGTCTCGACGAACTAATAAAAAGCATCATAGAAGGAAAGCGAGGAAGAGGAAGACCTAGCTTGAACTATATAGAGCAAGTGAAGGTAAAATTGGACGTCGTGTCGTATAAGGAGGTGCAGGAAGCAGCAAACAACAGGGAGGAATGGAAGAAGCTGCACTGACAAGAGCCAAGTACCTATATAACTGCGATCTCCTAAACTAAATAACGGTTATCTAAACCACTGACGGTTGTAAATTGGAAGTGAAAATATTACGTATGTCTGTCTGCACGTTCCCCTGTACCTCGGGAACTGTTTGTACTGGCTAATTGGAACGCGTCGTCGCCTGCGGGTGTACAGTAGTGATGCGGTGAGGTATCGATTGATGTGTCGATAAAATTATTCATTCATATTTTTTTTATGTCTATCGAATTAAATTCAAGCAAAAATGCGTGTCATATACAGGATGATTTTGGTTGTGTATATTAGGTCAAATACTGTGATTAGTGTACATAAACTGATTGCGTGACTGATTGACTGAGTGATCTGTCAATCGGATCGGGCTGAAATTTGGCATACAGCTATTATGACGTAAGAATCCACTAAGAAAGGGTTTTTGAAATTCCAGTAAATCTGTTTGTTTGTTACCTTTTCACGCCTAAACCATTGAAGCGATCGCGATGAAATTTGACATGCAGATAGTCTAGGATATGGACAAAGATATAAGCTACTTTTTATCTCAGAATCATGGCTGAAACCGCGGGGGATAGCTAGTATATATCATATCTATAAATAATAAAACACCAAACTCAGGACAAACAGACATGTTCATGCATGCACAACTATATAATGTACTGTCATAATCAACCACGTCAATTGGCCCGTCATAGTTTTTTTTATACTACTAAGGTAGCGAGCATACGGCCTACCTGATGGTAAGTGGTAACTGTCGCCTATCGACATTTGCAATACCAGAGATATTGCCAATGTGTTGCCGACCTGTTACAATGTCGAGAAGGCAAACTGGCTCTCAAGTGCAATTGCCGGAACACGCCGGTAGGTGATTGGCGACAAATTTTTAACTTGAGGGTGTTAGCCAGCTAGGCGGGTACTACAAAGTACTCTACCACCGTGCAAAAAAATCTCGAATATCGATAACTTACAATAACCCTTTTCCATCCCTAATTGTTTCTTGTTTAAATATTAATCCAAACGACAAAGGGTCGATTGTGGCTCAGCCGCGGCCATTGTACCTTTACATTCACGTCAGTGGGGGGGGGAGGGGGGCACAGAGCCTAGTAGGAGGGGGATAAGCCTCGCTGTTTGCTTAATATCATCGGGGTAGACCACAGGTTTTTTTTACCTTCAAACTAACTAAAAACTCATTTATTCAGTTTAGGCACTGATAAGGCACTTATGAATGTCGATAGTTACAATTATTACAATAGACTCTACCACCGGTTCCACATACACTTACACTGAGAACACTCCGGCAACAAACTCAGCAAGGCTTAATTTTGTGGATCTTTCTTTTGAATTTATGTAATTACAGTTTTTGTTTTAAATATACATAAAGTTCATACAATAGTGACTTGTGGAGGCTGCAAGTGCAGAGAGTAGCTACTACAACCATGTATTCTTGTCTTCTACGTAATGAGCCACCTTATAGTAGGCCTTGTCCATAAATCAAACTCGAAACTCATTTATTCAGTTAATGCCCTGATAAGGCACTAATGAATGTCGATAGTTACAATTATTACAATAGACTTTACCACCGGTTCCACATAAACTTAAACTGAGTACAATCCGGCAACAAACTCAGCAAGGCTTTTTTCTTTTGTGGATTTTCCTTCTTGAGGCAGGTTACATACATCGTATGATACTTTAATCTCACTTGGTCGGTTTCATTATGTAGGTAAAGATGTTTGTTACTCTTTCACGCAAAAACTACTGAACGGATTTGAATGAAACTTGGCACATAGATAGATTAAACCCTGGAATAACATATAAGCTACCTTTTATCCCGGTAAAACATAAGGTCCCTTGGGAAAGCGAGTAAACAGCAGGGTGGAAGTTAGCTTATTGTATTAGTAGGTCTCAAGTACTTACGTCAAAGCATACGGCTATCTTGACGCTAGCGATGTCCGGGGCATAGACTATTTAATCCCTGACCCTTCCCCCCCTCGATGAGCTCTTTGTCTGTGGTATTCTGTATAATACAGGTATGTACTTCTGCAACAGTCGAGCTGAGTACGCAAGCCATCCAAAGAGAATTCTAATAAATATTAGAAACTTAACTCATAACTCATTCAAAGCATTCAACAAGTCAAAAAGCAAATTAATGAATACAAAATGAGTCAGAGAATTAAAGCCAAACAATGCTCCATCCTTTTTCTCCCTGAGGAAATGACAAGGAAAGAATCCCTTTCAGTGTAAAGGGATGCAATCTTAATATTTTATGGAAGGGTGGAGATCTTGCGTTTGATTTTACTCTAGTAAGTATTTTTTAAAAGGATGATCTCTGTTACTAAACTGACGGGGACAAGCAAGACAGGTGAGGCTCACTTTTTTTCTTTTCTTTTTATACTACTAAGGTAGCAAGCAAGCATACGGCCCACCTGATGGTAAGTGGCTACCGTCGCCTATCGCCATTTGCAATACCAGAGGTAATTGCCAATGTGTTGCCGACCTGTTACAATGCCGAGAAGGCAACTGGCTCTCAAGTGCAATTGCCGGAACACACCGGTAGGTGCTTGGCGACAGATTTTCAACTTGCCAGACGGGTACTACAAAGTACCCTACCACTGTGCTATGGTTTCCTCACGATGTTTTCCTTCACCGAAAGCTCAAGCTCATTGTAGGATTCGAACCCACGACCTTCGTCGCGGCATCCGACGTCACAACAACTGAGCTATCATCGCCTTATTAGATCTCAGAATGTATGTTATTGTTTTCAAGTTATATGGATGGAATAAATAAGAGAAAAAATTATTCTTAAATTAAAATAAAATTAATAATTAAGGGGCATACAACAGACATGATTTTTTTGCCGTTTTTATAGATAATGGTACGGAACACTTCGTGCGCGAGTCCGACACACTTGGCCGGTTTTTTTTGTTGCGAACACTCTATCTAGACATGACGTTTATGACCTAAGCATAATGCGGCAAGTTAAAAGGCTTGAAAAAAAACTGTTTAAAAAATTAATAAATACTCTTTATGATTAAAACGGAATGCTATTTCAACCCTTCAAATGCTATTAATTTTGGCACACGTCCGCGTGAGGTACCCGGAGGTACGAGTAAATTTTCGCGACAGAGGGTTAAGGTATGACAATTAACCCTGCCAAAGCCGGGGTATTACAACCGCGTGAACAATTCAGGGTCGATTTTACCCCCTTCGGGGATTTTTACTGCTTCATTATTTTTAAGGTAGAAATTTTTGATGTATTTTGTAGGGTTTCGGACATATTATGTGTTTTTTATTAATTAAGTTTTTGTTATTTTTTATTAATTAAATTTTTGTTCGATTTTATAATTATCTTTAGTCATGTTATGGGGAGAGAAGCAACTGACAGTATAAATAAATATTTTTTCTTTAGACGGTCTATTTATTTTTGATTGTAATTAGTTATGACATTTATTTTAATTGGTTTTCCTTAAAAATGTTTACTATAAACAAAGAATAAATCTATAAATATACCTATATATAAAAAATCAACATTAAAAATGAGTAAATCCTTCAAAGTCGCTAAATTTGATAAGGATAACCTTGGAGCCATACCGAATCCAACCCAAAATAAAACAAAAATATAGAACCGCCTTCAAAGGCACTAAAAATAACTATGTAGGAACTATAATCTGACTGTTTTGAGGTCATCGAAAGTGTAGTCCATGTTCCATGGTACCGCAGATTTTTGTCGTTGACTTCAAAACTATCAGATTAGAGTTTCTACATAGATTATTTTCGAAGAATTGATAACCTTGAACTCTTGAAGTCCGTTAATAAAAACCATAGCGTTATAGAGAAAAATCTATATCAATAAAATATAATTAAAATAAAGAAAAAACCGGACAAGTGCGAGTGTGACTCGCGCACCGAGGGTTCCGTACAAACTTAACTTTGTAAATTGATGTAACTAAAAATGTATACTTTTCGCAATTTTTCCTTTATCTGTGCTATAAGACGTTGCTTCGTATCAAATTTCAAGATTCTGAGTTCACGGGAAGATTTTGATTCCCTTGCGAGTGTCGAAAATTTGCAGCATATACGGCTGTATCTTTTGATTGCGTTGGCTTAGAAGTTTGATTTTTTCACAGCTCTAAGGGACAGTAGACTTGAGTATTTTATATGAATTTCAGCTTGATACCTCCACGCGTTCCTGAGAAAAAGGGTCTTAACAGACAGATGGACAACAAAGTGATCCTATAAATTAAGGGTTCCATTTTGAGGTACGGTACCCTAAAAAACACAGTAATTTCTAGATATATCTACATTCACACGTCAAAGTGTATTAAAAAACCCTAGTGGCACGAAATCGCCGCCATCTGGACCAAAAACGAGGGAAAAATTACCGAAGGGGTCTGCGAACGGTCAATTAGTGATGTCTGCACAGTGTCACGACTGACGGACGGACGGAATTCTTTTTGATGTTATTTTTATAGAAATGCGTTTGGGTGAGAGTTCTTTTTAAGTTTCAATGGACATTTTTAACCCTCGACGAAAAAAGAGAAGTTGGCGCAGTTGGTTAAGACATCACCTATCACGCCGCTGGTCGTGGGTTCGATTCAAGCAGAGCTTGTACTATAGAAACCAGATAACTGATATATTACATAAACTACTCTTTCTTGTAATTACATACTTGTATAGATAATTACACCCAAACTAGGGACAAACAGACATGTTCATGCACACATAGGAATCGAACCCACGACCTGCGGCGAGATAGGTAGTGTCTTAACCAACTGCGCCAACTTGTCTGTCTATAAATGTTTCTTTTACCTAAAGAATGTGACATAACATGAACCATAGGACTCCTCTAGTAAATTACAAAGATATCCTATCTTTAATCCATGGGATTCGGCGTTAATTGAAATATCCGATCATGTGAGAAATAAAAAATATTTCTGACGGTCAGCATTCCTGACCGCCCGGTGCTCGGTGCCCTGTCCTCTATTACTTTTTGTGTCTGCGGTTAACTTAATAATTGTTGTACTAGTTTTTAGGGTTCCGTACCTTAGAAGGAAAAAAAGGTACTATTATAAGATCATTCGTGTGTCTGTAACGTCTGTCCTTGCTTGTCTACTTGCGAAGTGACGTTGCGTTTTCAATTTATTTTCATAAAATCGTGTATTTTGAGTTTTATTAGCGGTGGTATTTGGTCCAATAAAGATCAATACAAGTGAAGTGAAATGAAATGATTACGTGTATAGTGGCTTTTCAAGTTGTCTCAAAAAGTCTGTGTAAAGTTTAAAATACAATGCTCAACTTGACACTGGCAAAATACACAAAGTGTGATGCCAAAAAGAAATGCATCTTGAATTGTTAAAATCTAGAAGCATGAATGAGATATGAATCCAATATCTAATAAAAAGGGGCGACACGAAAAAATATATTAAACGCCTCCCCTTAACACATGTGTCCGGACGACTGGGATATTCAAAATTTGATAAATGTACCCTGTAAGACAGTGTTATTGTATACTGGCATAATAGCTTACTGGATAGGTATATTTTGTGGTGTAATATTTTTAACTTTATCTGCAAGCTCCCACCCGCGGTTTCACCCGCGTTCCCGAGGGATAAAAATTAGCCTGTGTTAATCCAGAGTGTTAGCTACCTTCACACCAAATTTCATCAAAGAGCGTGAAGAAATAACAAACATACACGCTCACAAACTTTCGCATTTATGATATTGGTGGGATAGTAGGACTAGCTTCCGCCCGCGTTCCCGAGGATCTTATGTTTTCCCAGGATAAAAACTAACCTATATGTTATTCCAGGGTATGATCTGTATATGTGCTAAGTTTCATCCAAATCCGTCCAGTAGATTTTACGTGAAAGAGTAACAAACAGAAAGAGAAATATCAGCTCCAAAATGTTGTCCTACAACTGTCTCATAGCGCAATACAATCACATTGCTGAAATATACAACGATTGCTGAGATACAGACGGATTAAAAACATGTTTAAGAAAATGTTTTTTTTATTTTGATAGAACTAGCCTCCCTTTATTATCGACAATGCCGACTCTCTGCATCCATCCTATGAATCCTCTATTTTGTCTCATATCCGCTTTTTTACCTCCTACGCAATCCGATAGAGGGCGCATATGCCATACTGAAAAAAAAATACAAATCTTTATGACGTTTAGTTTAGTTCATAATGGATTCTCGCTTGGATGTCTGCACCTGTTGTAAATCTGTCGCCAAGCAATTTTCGGTGTGTTCCGACAGCTGCACTTGAGAGCCAGGTCCTTTCTAGGCTTTGTGTGCTTACCATCATCGGCCACATCATCACTGACCACGGTGAGATTGTGGTCAAACATTCGCTAGCTCCAGATATGTTGAACCCAACCCAAAAATAATTATTAAAATCGGTTCATAAACAAGATAAAATAAAATATATGTGTGAACAAACATAAAAAAAACATACAATTGAATAGAGAACCTCCTTCTTTTTTTGAAGTCGGTTAAAAGAAGACACCTAAACTCAGGACAGTACCCGTTCGAGGTTACAGAGATTTCTATATAGAGTCTACCAGTACTATGTATAGGCCTGTGTTTGACAATCTCATCGTGGTCAGTGATGTGGCCGATGGTGGTAAGCACACAAAGCTTAGAAGGGAACTGGCTCAAGTGTAGCTCAAAACTAATTTATTCAGTTTAGGCCCTAATAAGGCACTTATGAACGTCAACAGTTACAATTTTTAGACTCTGCTACCGGTTCGGAATACACTTGAACTGAGAAGACTCTGGCAAGAAACTCAGCAAGGCTTCTTTTTTGTGGATCTTTTTTTTTTATTTATGTAATTCAGTTTTTGTTTTAAATAAGCTATCGGACACACATCGGAAGGTGCTTGGGGACAGCTTTTCAACTTGAGCTGCTAAAAACTCACCAGTCCCATGGTAACAAGAATGATAATCCAGCTTGCAGTGGTTAGCGAATACTTTCTTCTGGCCAGCGCTGGAGATCCCACACTCGGGCTGGTAATCATCAGGACAGGTGACCGGGCAGGAGTGTGAACAGAACTGCCCGTTGATGGTCATGCTTTGAGATCTGAAAGACCCAAATGGAGTTTGTTAATTGAAGATCTGTGAAGTGTAGAACCTTTGACGTTCTTAAGTGCTTTGGTGATTTCTGGTGGTCTGTTCTTCAAAGTCAAGAAGATTTAGTAACTATATTGTGTGACATATCAAAGGAAAGGGCTCGTTATGAGGATCTCAAATATATTTTTATTAAATTTAAGGAAATAGGGGAATATTTACCCTTATCTCCGAAACTACTTGACCAAAAATTTTGAAAAAAAAATACAGAATATAGTTCGTTACCTATACCTACATTACAGGAAAACCTATACGAAGTCTATGGTATTTTAAAGTAACATAGGAAATTACAGAAACCTCGGTGCGCGAGTCAGACTCGCACTTGCCCGGTTTTTTTCTTTATTTCAAAGACTAACATAATCCTTAAATGATCTTGCATCTTCTTTGCCTTACCTTCTAGAAGACAAACTTTTCCTGGTATCATTGGCTGTTTCCTCCCTAGTTACTACTGGTTTTTCAACGTACAGAGATGGATTATAGTACGATGGAGGAGTCTTGTGGTGTGCAGCAATATCCTTGCACTTATCTATGGAAACCTGATGATAACCTGGAAGGAAATCATTCTACTAACAATATAAATGCAAAAGTTTATGAGTATGGATGGATGTTTGTTACTCTTTCACGTAAAAACTACTCAACGGATTTGGATGAAACTTGACACATAGATAGATCATACCCTGGACTAGCATATAGGGTACTTTTTATCCCGGGAAAACATAAGATACCTCGGGAACGCGGATGAAACCGCGGGACTTACACAAAAGTTTGTCTTGGATGGGCATCGAACCTACCTACCTACTCTCCGACCATCGCCTGCTACAGTATGACACAACTTAAATGTAGCATCGGCAAATCGTTTTCGTACACTTCCGATTTACACAACTAATAAAATCGGTCAGTATCGCGCCATTCAACGTTCAACAAGATCATTTTCGCCGATCATTTTTTAACACATGAGTAGTGTTGTAGGCGCACTCTTTTCGGGAACGATCGATTTTACGAATTTAGCTGATGCTTCATTTAAGTTGTGTCATACTATACCTAGGTTTTAGTCTTTCATGTTTTTTTTTACACCCTTTCGCGGACAGAGACTGATAAAACGACATTTATGTATGTATGTACTTACGGTTTATTTCATATTTAAAATTACAGTTAACTTTGTTGAAATAACATTCATTCAAAAACAGTCTGTATCGCCATTTCTTATGCTCTATTTTCCCTCCGCAAACAGATTCCAATGTATTATTACAATCTAATTTTGTGCAGTTCAAAGTTTTAGTGATTTTTTCCATCTCTTTTCCGCTTCGTCTGGATCCCTCTTGCCTCTCTTTCTTGCTCGGCTTTTCTACATTCTCAATGTTTTTACCGGATACAAATATAATGTCTTGATTTGGAGGTTCTGAAAATTTAATTTTGGATCGCAGTTTGATTTTTTAAGGAATATTACTTCAATTTTGAGGCCCTAGTTTTTCCATCACCAGAACTCGCTGCCGGCGACCGTGTTTCCCGACATAACCTTGATGTCTCAAAGACCAGAGTGAATAGGCTTTTACATAAAAAACAAGTTTCTGTCAAAAATTTCATTTTTGATTCAAGATTTTATTGCCGACTGGACTTTTTTTGCACAGTCTTCAACTACTCGTTAAGACGGTTCCAATGAGCCCCAACACGGGGTTGCGTTGTTTCATTACAGACTTCCTATGACCACCTTCCAGCTCCATCATCAGACCCTGGTTACCATTGAAAGGCTGACTACATATAACTACACATTGTCACGCGATTTGCATATTCTTGCAAAATTTCAGCTCAATCGGAAACCGGGAAGTGGGTCAAATTGAACTTGCAAGATTCCATGACAAACATTGGGACAGGTAGAAGGGAACCATCGGCCACATCATCACTGACCACGGTGAGATTGTGGTCAAACACAGGCCTATACAAAGTAAAAAACTAAATAAAAGCTTGTAATAAAAAAAACAGTCTTACCAGTATTAAAATTCACCTTCTCCTTTCCAATCTCCTTATTCACCAGATCCTTAATACTCATCACATTTGGTTTCGAATACTGTTCATCAAAATTCCTGACCACTTCATCAATTCTTCTTTCATTTGGAACGAATAATACATCTTCTGTAACTTCTTCGAGATATTCTTCGGAAGTTGTTGTTTTTGAAGTGTCAGGTGTTGTTGAGGTCTTTTGAGTAAAAACTGGAGGTTCGTAGTTGGCTTCAGCATGATTTGAGTATGTAACTATGACGTCAGAGCTGTTCTGAGTGTCACATGAGGTTTTTGTGGTAAAAAAGTATACGATTATTGGAAATAACATTATATACCACATTGTTTTTGAGTTGTGGTTGATTATTTCTAGTTTACAAACTTTTTGATGGTGTTTATGGCCGGCGCACGGCGAGGGAGAGGATTTAAAATTTATCTGAAGGGGCAGGAGGGCCTTCATCAGTACTCATCTTGACGATATATTATGTAGGTATGTAGGCGTGGACAGATAAATCACAAAGTCCTTGTTTTAATCACAAGTATTTAATTCGCACAACGTTAAACCAGGAAATATATAGCAAAATAATTAATATACAGCCTCAGTAATACAAAATCAACTTAATTAAAATAATAAATCGTACGATATTTCTGATTCAAAGCGATTCGTCACAAACGTGGTGTGCGGGCGCCGTCTCGAACGAATGTGTCCCAAGATGGCTACCCCTACTACCATCGACAATGACGCTTCGCTAGGCTGACTTTGACAGCTAAAAGTCAACCTGATGTGTGACGTTACCGGATGCGCCGTCATATCTAATGGAAATCTATGCTAATAATAAAGCTGAAGAGTTTGTTTGTTTGAACGCACTAACCTCCGGACTTACTGATCCGATTCGAAACATGTGTTCACTAATAGGATGGTACTTTATCCCCGAACACGAGTGAAGCCGCGGGGAACAGTAAGGTATATATTTCAAACAGCGATGCTCTAGAAATACTGCACCGCAATGCTCCGAGGCCAATCGCGAGTATTATTTTCATACCTTATTTTTATTGGCCAGTCGTGGCTGGTAGGTATTTATGTTTTACGGTAATTATCATCATCATATCAGCCGAAAGACGTCCACTGCTGGACAAAGGCCTCCCCCAAGGATCTCCACGATGGCCGGTCTTGCGCTACCCGCATCCAGCGTTTTACGGTAGGTACTGCTCGCCGATTACCGTAGTACGGCAAGCAACACTTAACTGATAAATTCAACTGATAATCCTCTGCCGTGCTCTCCGCCACTGTGCGCCGGCCGTTAATCTCTCTCACATGGTTGAAAATAGATAGAAATTAATACTGCTAATGTCATTTACAGATAAATATTGGTGACTGATAAAGCTATTTAAACAATTTCGGCCCCACGTGAGCACATGAAGGTCAAATTTTCTGAATTTACCACTAGTTTAGACAAATTCACGATTCGACTAATTTGTCACGACTAAATTTCTCTTTACCAACTTATTTCTAATGTGTTTTAGATTAGTGAGATTATATTTAGTTTAATTCGTAAATAACAGAAGTGGCACCAATATTTATTCTTCTAGAAAATGTTGTGCTTCAATGCGAGAAAATGTACTTGTAATCATTAGAGTTCCGTCAACCGTGTATTTTAAAAGTAAAACCTTTTGCGCGAAGGGAGTAAAATTTCAAGGTCGAATGTACAAAAGTGTATGTGGAACCGGTGGTAGAGTCTATTGTAATGATTGTAACTATCGACATTCATAAGTGCCTTATCAGGGCCTAAACTGAATAAATTAGTTTTGATTTTGAAAGGATGAAGAAATGAATGAAGGATGAAGAATGTCGAAGAAAAATAAACCTTATTGGATCATATTAAGCTGTTAAAATTGTTAATTGAAAAAAAATTGGAGTTGGACTCGCGTACGAAGGGTTTAACCATCCTATTATCTATAAAACGGCAAAAAAATAATATAAAGAAAGAAAGAAAATACATTTATATATCAGAAATGGACGCACACAAAAGAACCACAAACACAAGAAAATACATAAAAAAAAACAAAAACGATACAATGGTGCCGATTCTGTTGTTTACGAACTTAACTAAAATTAGACAAGTCACCTCTTTTTCGTGTTAACATTATTGAAAAAAGATAGAACATTTTTAATGCTGTCAGTTTAGTGCATGCCGTCGTAATGTACGGGTAAATAGTCGTGACCAATAAAGATCGCGCTTAAATTCACGTTAAAATGTATGATCGGATTAAACTGACAGGACTAAAATATCTTGCATCCCTTTCTTATATTTACTATAAGAAAGAGATATAGTGAGATTAAATTTATTTAGTTCGTAAACAATAGAATCGGCACCAATATCCACAACATTAATATCTATACATAAAAAGCTTAAAAATAAACACGATTAAATTGACATGGTTTGGGAAACAGTACGCCGCATTTCCGACAAATGAGGTTGCCAACTCAGCATTTTGGTATTATTCATAATGTCTGTTAAATGGGAGCTATTTTTTTTAAGTGAATAATACAATTCATTATTCTATGAATCTTTCAACCTGTTGCCGTTATCAATATAGAGCAAAAACGTAACCCTTAAATATTTATTTTATTCTGTTTTTTAGTAATTTTGTTGTTAAAGCGGCAACAGAAATACATTATTTGAAACAATTTTAACTGTCTAACTATCACGGTTCATGAGATACAGCCTGGTGACAGACGGACAGACAAACAGCGGAGTCTTAGTAATAGGGTCCCGTTTTACCCTTTGGTTACGGAACCATAAAAATACAATTAAATCTTGTTGCGAAGCAATAAGGTTTATTTTTCTTTGAAATTCCTAAATGTTAAAAGGTATCTTTTATATTTGTTAAGATTTAGTCTTATTCTAATTTTTGTATTTTTCGATTTACATAACTTGAAAAATTATTATGATGTTTCAAAAATAGGCTAAGATTATTATAATATGTATCAAGTTATAACATACATGATAAACCTACGGAAACCGGTAATTATTTTTAGTTATTCACGCTTGACGGAACCATAAAAAATAAACTGAAAACATTTCTTCGGAACAATGGTGTTTACATCCATTATTGCGGTGACCAATGGTGTTATAATTTTACTTTGCGATTTCTCTAAATGGATAGTAATTGAAATGAAATGAAATATTATTTATTCAAATAGACCTTCACAGGCACTTATGAATAGTCAGACTCTAATGCATGGTTCGGAAGGTAGCTTTTGCTGAGAAGAGCCGGCAATAAACTCAGCAATTACTCTTTTCAAAATAAACTTCATAATTTAGGTACATAAAATATATCCTGCAAGAGCGAGCGCTACACCCAAGCCTTTTTGTCATTTAGATATTCGTTAATATTGTAATAAGCGTTTTTTACTAAAACGGTCTTAATATGTTCCATAAATTTTATCCACGTGTCAAATTTCTTTGAACTGTTATGTGATAAGTAGTTTTTATAAATAGTTTATTGCAATTAATTAGACTTATATAAGATTAGATAAAATAGTTACCTATTAATGAATTAAATCGTGTCGTATCGACGCTACTGATTAACGAATACCTATCTAATCTAGATACTTGCAAATTATTAATAGTGGCGCCATCTCTGGAAAACTCATTGTACTACGTGGAAAGCTGGAAAACGGAACTGAAAAAGGAAAATGTTCCTAAGCAGAGTTTTCTCTTTCCAAGTTTAATCTGAACTACAACAGATGGCGCTGTAACTGTTAAATTAAAATATTGACTAATAATTAGATTTAATTTGGATAATTGCTATATTTTATGACATAGCGTGTTAAAAATGTTCGCGTGACGATGAAAGGTACACTGAAATAATAAAATTGAATTTATAGGCTTGTACTTGTAGGCATTAGTATTTTGAATAATATGAAAATTTAATTTTACACCTGACTTCAGTGAAAAGTCTATGGACTTTGTGGATTCTTTTTCAAAAAAAAAACATTGAGTGCTCCATGTATCTAAGGATTTGTATATAATTATGGTATTGTTTGTTTGCGTAGACGTTATAGTTACCTATCTTTATTCAATAGTGAAGCACGCTTTACTGATAATCGCGAATTTCCTTAGGTACTTTTTAGCGTAAAATTTGTAAAAAATTTAATTTGTGACGAGGAATACTTTTTACGTCAGAAAAAAAAGCAGATTTGCTCCCTTTTTAAAACTAAGAGGATATTTTTTTCTCTTTAGTGTCCATCCGAATAACATGAAAATATTAACATACATTCTGAAATCTAACAGAAAGGTAATAGTTTTCATACTTCAAAAAAATGCTTAGTTTTTTGCGCTTTGCTTGTCTCGCTTGTCCCCGTGAGTTTAATACTACAGTGTTTTGAGTGAAATACTACACTATGACGTCATAGTTTCACAGCATCAAATGATCTACTTAGTGGTTCTACTGGTAATTAAAATTCATAAAAAGCATTAAATGTCAACATATTTGATGTTTCCACGTGTTTTTAGATGTTTTATGCATTGCTTAGTGTTTGATCATTTATTTTTGTCACTGTCAACTAGCCTATTGTTGTTTTCTTGTACTTTTTTGTGTTCGTCAAATAAATATATTTTCTTTCTTCTCTTTCTAGCTTATAAGTGATTACTAACATAATATAGATGTATATCTGATTTAAATTAATTAATAAATAAAAATACTATTGTACCTTCTTGTCCTATCGGTAGTAAGCGTCTCTCAAACATTAACTATGAACTAAGAACTGTAATATTAAATCCTGTCTTGTAGCTTTTGGATAACTTGTAGCCTGGAGGCTACGTTCTGCCTAATTAGTGAACCTTGTCTATGTAAGGTAAGGTTTGTCACGTTTACATTGTTGTACGATACGGCAATTATTATCTATGGAACGCAGATAAAACTGTGGAGGACAGCTTATTATCTGTATTTTATAAATAAATAGTTATTCCCCGCGGCTTCAATCGCCTTCCCGACATGAAGTAGCTTATAACCTTTGGAAATGTAACTAAAAAATAAATAAAAAACTTCCCCTAACTCCTCCCCTGGTGGCAGAGTACCAAGAACACTGGCGGCATTGCCTCGCTGTATTGCGAGGCTTATTCTTTGGCCTAAGTAGCCGCCGGCTCTGGGATCCCGCGTAGCTTCCACCAACCGCTTAGAGATTTCTCTAAAAAGGTGGTGAGCTCGATGACCCCAGGGTCCTAAGGTTTCAACCCCAAACGGCTCAAATATATACGTACTCGATATTCCGCTATATTTGTGCCGTTTGAGGTTCTCTGCACTGTTGGCTGCTGCGCCAGCTTCGGTCGATGTACCATGGAGATGCGATGGAGCAAGAGTGTCCACACACGTGGCATCCCACACTAATGCCTTACCCATCCTCCATGGTACGAGCGTCAAACCATCTGGTCTTTTACCATCATCACGAGCCAATCCATTGGGCTCCAGAATTGCGGGCACGCCGGCGGTGGCAAGAGCCCGACGTATGACATCATTGATGTTTTGATGTCGCGGTATTCGGCCCGCACTCCTAGAGCAGGACAGCCCATGATGACCTAAACTATTGACGGCGGCGCAGCGACAAGGGTGAGGGATGATGTTAGGGGCACCAAGACACCTTTGGGGATAATGTAGCTTCCTATTAGTGAAATAATTTTTCGAATCGGACCAGCAACACCAGAGACAACAAACAAACTCTTTAATATCAGCAGGTATATATCTATATACCATCTGATGATCTTATGTGTCCGAGGGATAGAAAGTAGTCATGTGTTAATCCAGGGTGACTGTCGTCCCGTTCAAGCGGCCCGATCTGCCATTAGTAATCCGACCGCCCCCAATTAGTCGTAACTCGTACAAAGTCCTCCCCTTCTCCCGGTAACGCCCTGAGCCGAGGTTCGTACCCCACTCGGGGGTGCCCTCAGGCGTGGTTACCTAAATGTTACCCGGCTGAGAGCTCTCTTCGCTCGCCGATTCTCCGGTAAGGTTGGAGCAGCCATCAGAGGCTACCAACTTTAGTCCTTTCAAAAAACAAAATCCAGGGTGACTACCTTCATACCAAATTTCATCAAAGTTGGTCCAGCCATTTGAGCATGAAGAATTAACATACATAGGTAATCACTTTCGCAGTTACAATATTTGTTTGGTGAAAGAAGGACCAGCTGTTCGTGCTCGGTGTTTTTCATTGATATTTTCATGCAAAATTCCATCCTTTTCCAACTAACCTCGTGGAATTTTAATATTTTTTAACATACAAATATTGTCCTGACAATTTTTTTTAATTGTTACTCTATTGACTCTTACGGAGCGAGACGTGGTCGCTTACAATGGGTCTCATAAGAAGGCTCAAGGTCACCCAAAGAGCAATGGAGAGGGCTATGCTCGGAGTTACAGAATTGCCAAACTTAAGTGGCAGTGAGCAGCACATCGCTCGTGGAATCGACGCCCGCTGGGGCAGAAGGGTTCTCGAGTGGCGACCACGAACCGGAAGACGCAGCGTGGGCAGGCCCCTCACAAGGTGGACCGATGATATTGTGTAGCGCAAGACCGGCCATAGTGGATATCCTTGGGGGAGGTCTTTTTGTCCTTTTGTTACACGATTGCATATTATATGAATCGATAAATATAATACCTCAATCTCCCATATCGCCCTTGCGTGTCGCTTTTTAAATCAAAATATCGTACGCTATATAGATAATGGATACTTTTGAAGCCCTAAAGGCTACACGCGGCTTCAGATATTATTATTGTTATTATAAAAGGCCTTTGTAAGTCAATGTTTTATTAAAGAAATTATGAAACCTTATTATTTTTCTGCCCAATTTCCTGCGTAATTATTAATGTTTGTTTTTAACAAAAGAATTCCAAATCCAAAAAATACGCTTCTATTGGCCCAAATTATTTATTTTTGCTTTTTGCGGTCGAGACCATGGGTCCTTGGGGGTCCGAGGCTCGCCGATTTTCTCGAACATTATCTTCAAAATTAATTGAGGTACACAGGGTACCGGCGGGCGGGGAGCTTTTTCCGTCAACGCGTTAGCTTGGCCATACAAAGAGGGAACGCTGCCAGCCTTCTGGGAACCTTGCCGTTGATTGGCAGCAGCGGCCGCCTCGAGGAAATTTTTTATTATATAGTTTGTATATTTGTTGTAAATAATTGTAAATATTGTATATTATAGAATTAAAAAAACAAAAGAATTTGGTGAATATGAAAATATTGGTTTAGTTCCAAAACAGTTTTTTTTAAGTCATTTTAAATTATACAATTTTCTTATGAGTACTACTACCTAATTACAATAAAGTGATTAATAATTAAAGAGTATACACGGCCACAGATCAAGCTACACATTTTTGTTGCAAAATAGCGCCTCTAACAACCGCATAAGGTGCCGTAGTGTGTAGCTTGATCTGTGACCTTGTGTACCAAATTTTTTTTTGCTATTTTGTTCGTGCCTGCAGTCTCCCGGGTTTTTTTGGGATGTCCATACAAAAATACTATCCAAATTTCCGACTTTCGCAATAGATTAATAAATTGTTTGTTTTTATCTTTTAATGAATAAACTCACAAACTATTGGAGCAATTTTAAAAATTCTTTCACCAGTAGAATGCTATATTATCACTAAGCAATATGCGCTTTACATACAGGGTGATTTTTTTAAGTGGGTGTGCTAGACCAAATCCTAATGTATAGGGAATAGCGAAAAATGCTGAAAGGAGTCTCGGGGCCGATTTTGTAAAAAACTAGAACTGTATACCTACTTGGATTTTCAAAAATATTATTTGTCTTGTTGGGAATCGAACTCATTGATTTTATAACAAGAAACATGATCAATTTCTGCGAAGTAATGTTATATGGAATATTAATGGAAAAATATTTTTCTTGCGAAAACACTTTTTTTTATTGTTACCTTTATTAAACTTTATTAATCAAATATTCGAAATGATGCCTATTGTTTTCAATACATAAATAAAAGATCTCCAATATGTAATCAAAGGTTCCAAAACTTAGGTACATACTTACCTTATAAAATTCCTTACATCACGGATGAAACTGAAACGCAGAAAACTGGTTCTAAACGCGAGTAAACCCCCTGAACGTGAATTAGTTTCTCTCATGAAAGATCTCTTACATAATTTATTTATTGAAATATAATAAAAATTCCACCCTCAGTCTTTATAAACATGCCATATTGTTTTTGCCAGCGAAGAATAATACCGTATCTTAGAAAAACAGTCTTCGAAATCAAAGAATGTTACATATTTTTATAAGGAATATACATTTTTGGTATATATTTTCTGTAACCTACATATTTTAAAATTGTATTTATTCTTAAGAATAAGAATCATTTATTTGCTAGAAACATGGTTCTTGACTAGCAACCCGCCCCAGCTTCGCACGGGTGTACAAATCTTTGAATTTCTCGGCTTTTCCGTACTATAATATGCATGTATTATACATATAAACCTTCCTCTTGAATCACTCTATCTATTACTGAAAACTGCATTAAAATCCGTTGAGTAGTTTCAAAGATCTAAGCGAACAGACGGCGGAAGCGACTTCATTTTATATACTATACTAGCTGACCCGGCAGACGTTGTCCTGCCCTGAGAACAAAAATAAATTTGGGACCTACCTACCTACCCCTACCTACTCCTACCTACCCCTAACTACCCCTACCTATCCCTACCTACCCCTACCTACTCCTACCTACCTCTACCTGCCCCTACCTACCCCTACCTGCCCCTACCTACTCCTACCTACCTCTACCTGCCCCTATCTACGTTATCTACCTACCCCTACCTATCCTATGTCCTTCTCCTGGTTCTAAGCTACCTCCCCACCAATTTTCAGTCAAATCAGTTCAGCCGTTCTTGAGTTATAAATGGTGTAACTAACACGACTTTCTTTTATATATATAGACTAGCTGTCCCCCGCGGTTCCACCCGCGTTTCCAAATAAAAAGTAGCCTATGCAACCTGATCTAGATAAGGCAACATAATAATTGTCCATGGGAAAAACAGTTTTCTCTTAAATATATTCCAACATGCTTAAAAGTTTGTCCTTGTGCTTTATTTATATTGACTTCAGACGATAGGTAGGTAATTTCACAGGAAATTGTACCTATTCGTTTAAATCTATATGGTAAATCTATGGTTATCATCGGAATGCGAGGTATCAGTACTGTTTGCCCAACTGCTGGCTCAGTCAAAACCAATCGCTACTATGACAGAAATCTAGAAATTTTACTTGAAGTCTGGTACCATTACATAAATTTGGTGGTGTAATATCTATTTAACATGCATTGTCCTGAATGACTGTCTGACGGATCAACGCATAGCCTAAACCGCTGATCGTAGAGACCTGAAATTGAGAGGGTGTGTTCTTCGTATGAAGTAGGCATCCTATAAGAAAGGATCTTCCGAAATCCTTAGGGGTTGAACAACTGGGACAAAGTTTGTATGGAACAACGTGATTCCTTGGTCCAATCTACTTCAAATTTTGCATAAACATTCTTTAAGATAATTGATGGAAGACGTGTTTTGTATTTTATTGAAACTCATCGCCTATCGGGGTTAAAAAATGGTAGAAAGTTATTTTGGTGGTGATTTGCATCGAAGTTGATATCAATACTGCTTTTGAACTCACATAAAAGCTTGGTGCAATGCAATGCATATGACGAACAATTGGGATGAATTTGCTGTTATGTCTCATGACCGTCTTTGCAACAATCATGGGACAAAAGAAAAGTATAAATTAGATGTTACAACACTCTACATTTCTGCGAGTTAGTTGCAGCCGGTCAAATATACCCATTTGTATTTGAAGTATATCGAAATGGAAACCAGTATGCCAAATTTGGTACAGAAGACCAACCCATCAAAAGGTTACGTTTTTCCCAAGATCTTTCTTATGGTCACTTTGATGCCTACGCTGATGCCGATGGTGATAATAACACTGATCAGCGTCCAATAGCCAATCAAAATAATATATAAAACTTTTAACAAAAATTTGAACCGATATCATGGTACCGCAGATTTATTTCGCTTACTTCAAAACTATCATATTAGAGTTCCTAAATAGTTATTTTCTGCTTTTTAGTGCCTTTGAAGGCGGTTCTATTTTTTGTTAAAAGTTTTTTATTTTCAATTTTGAATTTCTTATGTGTAATCAATGACTCTCAAGGTCACTGACCTAGGATAAGCATATTAGCGTTGTAGTTTCCATCATCGTTCCTATAACATTTAAAGAATTATCCCCTAACTCCTAACCATTAAGGAGTTATACCGTCCATCATCAGCTCAGCAACATAAGATGATGACTACCAGACGCAAATATCTGAATAGCTTTAGAAAGTATGATGAAAAACATTGTAAGTGCCTATAAAATTTAAAGAGTTCCCTCGATTTGTCCAGGATCCTATCATCAGATCCTGACTTGGTGACCATGGGACTACTTGTGAAGTATACCCTTTCAAACAAAAAATATTTTTCCAAATCGGTCCAGGCGTTCGAGTATTCGGGGAACATACAAAAAAAAATGATTCCGACGAATTGATAACCTCCGCTTGAAGTTGGTTAATTGACTGACTGACTGACTGATCGCGGGTGATATCGCGGGTGGAAAGCTATTTAGCATTCTATATTAAAGCTGAAAAGTTTATGAAAAACATTGTAAGTGCCTATAAAATTTGAAGAGTTCCCTCGATTTGTCTAGGATCCTATCATCAGATCCTGACTTGGTGACCATGGGACTACTTGTGAAGTATATCCTTTCAAACAAAAAATAATTTTCCTAATCGGTCCAGGCGTTCGAGTATTCGGGAACATACAAAAAAAAAGATTTCAACGAATTGATAACCTCCGCTTGAAGTTGGTTAATTGACTGACTGATCGCGGGTGGCATCGCGGGTGGAAAGCTATTTAGCATAAAATAATAAAGCTTAAAAGTTTGTTTGTTTGTTTGAACGCGCGAATCTCCGGAGTTACTGGTCCGATTCGAAAACTACGCTGTCGGCTGGTAGTTTAATGTTGGTCACGATTTTACCAAGGTCTTTGTCAATAGCTATTTTTTTATCTGATTCAGGTACTTTCCCATCCCTGATTAAATAGAGCTTTATTGGGAAATCTGTGCTTCCTCTACCCACGTGACTCCTCATTTTGGTATACAGTTTCAATAATTCAACAGACTTTCATAATGACGAAGATTTAAAGCAAGATTTAATAATATCTGCTCTAGTTTCCCTAACAGGCAACGTTTATCTGATATCACCAGAAAACATCAAAGTTATTCCACCCATGGCTATTTGTGCATTTTATAATTCTGAGAGTTCTATCTAAAGCCTCTAGATGAGCTCTATGAGTCATGTGCACTCATCCCATATTATTAGGTTTGCATCTTGTAAAACCTTGCCCAATGGTGCATTTTTACGTATAGAGCGTACGCTGTCTTTTTCAAGAAATACCGTAAGGGTCTGTTAGAAGTGAAATGAGCCGTCCTTCTACCTGTCAATAGTGTAGCAGCAATAAATATCTGATGATGCAACAGCAATGGCTAATTTCGTTGACTTCAAAACTATCAGATTAGAGTTCTTACATAGTTATTTTATACTTATTAGTGCCTTTGTGGTTTTTTTTTGATAAAAGTATTTTATTTTTAATTTTTTAGTTTCTTATGTGTAATCAATGACTCTCAAGGTCACTGACCTAGGATAAGCATATTAGCGTTGTACTTTCCATCATCGTTCCTATCATATTTAAAGATCTATCCCCTAACTCCTACCCGTTAAGGAGTTGTACCTTCCATCATCAGCTCAGCAACATGTGACGACTACCAGACGCAAATATCTGAATAGTTTTAGAAAATATATGAAAAACATTGTTAGTGCCTATAAAATTTGAAGAGTTCCCTCGATTTCTTCAAGATCCCATCATCAGACCCTGACTTGGTGACCATGTGACCACCTGTATGTATAGTTTCCAAATCGGGTCAGGCATCTTCGAGTAATCGAGGAACATACATAAAAAAAGATTCCGACGAATTGATAACCTCGTCTTGATGACAGTTAAAAATAACAAAAAACTGTTACCTAGGCAACCGCTGTCATCCATTGACAACCGCGTCGCATCGCTCACCCATGCTATACATGCTCCCGCTTAACGTTCTTTTTATCATTGCTCAGCTCCTGAGGGTCGTAGCGTGATGTTCTATAGCCTATAACCTTCCTTAATAAATGGGCTTTCAATTGCAAAAAGGTTTTTCCATATCCCACTGGCAGATCCAGAGATTAGCGCGTTCAAACAAACAAACAAACAAACAAACAAACAAACAAACAAACTCTTCAGCTTTATTATTAGTATAGATTAAAGACTACGCTACGCTGTAGTTCGGTACGGTTGACAGTAGCCATCAGAGATTTGAAAATGAACCATATGACGTTGCAATAAGTTTCATCTGAATCTTCATAATACTAAATCACAGGTGAACTTTATTGCAAAAACATAACCTACCTACAGTTTTTTTTTCATGGGGAAATCCTTAAAGGATACCCAGCCGCCCGAAGCGGCCAGGTTCTGCCAGACTCGTAGATTTGTAGTAAAAAAAATACGCATTCAGAAAGTTAGCCGTCGTGGTCAAATTATGAACTAACGTTCGGTTTTTATATTACAACCCTTTGATTACAACCATAATTTGGACTAGGGGTGCTATTCTGTAAGGAGATATTACAAGCTCGACGACGAATTCAACACTGTCACTGTACTCTGTCTCTATCGTTTAAGCTATGACGTGAGAAGTCCGTTGTACTCGGCATCGTTGCGCGTGCTCGTCGACGAATGAAACGGAACAGACCTGCTATTGTATTGTCCACTAAACAAAAAAGGTATTTTAGCACAACAGCGCCCCCCAATTCCACGACGGACTGAACAGACTCTAGTTTCGTAATACAGATAGAAAAACATGACAGCCTTTTGAAGTAGGATACGAATATCAATCAAGCAATAAATCTGTGGTTCAAGAATAAATTACGTTAATCAAAAATAAACCTAATTCCATAGCTTTAGAATTCAAATTTAATTGTTTAAATCTTGACTAACGTTCTGACAAACGTTCTGACTAACGTTATGACTAACGTTCTATATAACGCACTAATTTGCATTTCGTTTTTCAGGGATCAACACCAGTGGTGCCCGTGATGATATCAAACGCCACATCCACGTCAAATCCAGCTAAAGGTAAGGCTTCAAAGGATTCGGAGGGACAGTTACCCTACAGGGCACAAACAGAACGCATTACCAATTTATATTTTACTGTCCAAAATCTGTTATTTATTAACCACTCCTTTAGAGATCCATCTATTCCTATTTTAACATGGTTTACGATTGAGAATGTAAAAACGAATTACCTGGGTAGAAATTGGGTCTCAAAAACAGGTTTTCTTCAGCTTTAGAGCTGTAGCCAACCAGGCGGGGAATTGAAACAATCGAAAAAAATTTGCTGACGCACACTCAGCAAGCGAAGCGGTATAGTGATTGGTCGATCGATTGATAAAAGTACTATTACGTTGCGGGCGACAGCGGTGAGCAACGTAGGATCCTTTTAGGACTTAATTACTTACCTATGATAGGCCTTTTATAGAATACTACCTTTCGCCCCGCGGTTTCGCCCGCGTGTCATATTTTCCCGGGATTAAAAGTAGTAGTATATTATTCCAGATTATGATCTATATATGTGCCAAGTTTCATCCAAATCGGTTCAGTAGGTTTGCGTGAACGAGTAACAAACATCCAAAACAACTTTAACACTTAATATTAATAGGAAAAAAAAGTAATACTAAAAATGTAGAAAGTGCGGACATCCTGAAATTCTTAATGCGGTCTATTAACAAAAATACGAAGTAAAATGCACTTTAACACTATTAGCTACAAAACTGAAAATCCAATATCAAAATTACTTCGTATAAAAGATAAACATAAACTTGCTGAAAAAGTCGTATATGGGTGAAAATGAGAAATGAATTTGGTTTTTGTAGTAACAGAAATAAGGTTGAATATGCAATGGTTGAATTAAAACAGTGTCAGAGTTAAGTGATGTACTAAGGAGATAGTTAACGCAAAGTTCACCTGCATTGGGAATAGTGGGGGGAAACATTTTATCGATAGCTCAATATATAAACATCCTAGGACATTCTTCACACACGGTTATCTGATAGTAGTCTAGTTTTTTAAAAAAATAAAATTATATTTATTGCGACTTGTTATTAGAAAGAAATTTAAATAGTCTAATTTATTTTTTATTTTTTTATACAACAATGTCGGCAAGCAGACGGCCCGCCTGATGGTAAGCGGTTACCGTAGCCTATGGACGCTAGCGACACTCGGGACAGATATACTAATCCGCGCCCCGGGTACCACTCGCGCATTGCTGCTGACCCTTCCCCCCACAACGATGAGCTCTGACGAACTTATTCACGCCCAGGAACACAACAAAGTTATTTGTTTGCAGTATTCTGTAAGATGGAGGTACTTCCCCAGTCGAGCTGCTCTTCAAGCGAATAATCGCTATGCTCTACCTCTCTCAGTAAATACGAGAATTAGCACCAATGTTCCAAGGTTCTATTCCGTGTACCTTGTTTGTTTGCCTGTAGAAAGAAGAAAGAAAGAAAAATATTTAATTAAATTTATACGATCATGTTATTTCATCGACCATGTCACATCACTACTATGTCTAAGACATAACGACAGCTTACGCTGTACCATCGCGCCGCTACTGTTTTATCTCATTTGGAATTTTGCTCAAATTACGATTAATTTACTCAAATTTGCACAGTGTTCAATATAAAATTAATTTAGTTAAAAAAAATTACAATCTCAAACTCATTTATTCAGTTAGGGCCCTGTTAAGGCTGCAAGTGCAGAGAGAAGCTACTACAACCATGTATTTTTGTCTTCTTTGGACAAGCCAGTTGGCGCAGTTGGTTAAGACACGACCTATCATGGGGTCGATTCCCATCCGGGACAAACATTTGTGTGCATGAACATGTCTGTTTGTCCTGTGTCTGGGTGTAATTATCTATTAAGTATGTATATTGATTATCTGGTTGTCCATAGTACAAGCTCTGCTTAGTTTGGGATCAGATAACCGTGTGTGAACAATGTCCCAGGATATTTATTTATGTATCCCAGGATTCTACGTAATGAGCCACCTTATAGTAGACCTTGTCAATTAATTTATGATTAACATCATAATGTCAGCCGATAGACGTCCACTGCTGGACAAAGGCCTCCCAAGGATCTCCACGATGGCCGGTCTTGCGCTACCCGCATCCAGTGGTTTCCCGCGACCCCCACAAGATCATTCACCTTATAGGGGCTTGCCCACGCTGCGTTTTCCTGGTTCGTGGTCGCAACGTGGCGATGGTACACCTGATAGTAAGTCGTGGCGTCGGTAACCACTTACCATCAGGTGTACCGCCTGCCTGCTTGTAAACATTCTGACAAAAAAAATAATTTTATAGATTTTTTTTAAGATTCACAGTTGCGTTAAAAAATATTTTCCGTAAAACCAATAAAACCCGCAGAATTAAATTATTATACAATGGAAGCTAAAATATTTTGACAGGTGGTGGTCGAATTTCGAATGTTTGCTTTTAATTAACTGTGTATTATCTATGGAGTTTTATTTTTAACAGGCGAATCTCTACGTTTTGGTAGCGCTGTATTTTTTTTAAATCTGTATACCTTCAGTTGTAATTTGTATACTCAGCGATTTATTTTAGTAACGGTAGAAGAAATAAAGGATGTTTGCATACCTAATGATTTAATAGCCCATAGACATTTTCTATGGGCTATAAATTTAAGTTGCCTGATTTTCTTCTACGTTTTTTGCTCGACCGTAACACTCGCTGAATCTCATGAACTGTAATAAATAGGTAGACAGTAGAAATTTTCACAGAACTACCTACCCTATTGCCCTTATGTTGTGTGTGAGTCCGACTCGCATTTGACCGGTCTTTATCACAGAATTTATTTATTTTCTTACTTCTGTAAGATGATTACGATTCATTTAAAAAGTTATTACACGATTTTCTTATTGGTAAGGTTACCTAAGGTGAGAACCTCACGGAAAATGATACCTATTATTGACATTATGTTTAACAGACGCACTTGATGATAATTTTATTATTTTTCTATTTTTTTTTATTTGTTTTGATTTTATTAATTTAATTTAATTTGATTTAATTCTATATACTCTGACATACTATGACACTTTACTGTGTTCCGAGTGTCAGCCAGCACTACCAATTTAAAGAAGAAGAGGAAGAAAGAAAAGAAGAAATTTGCACGCCACACATGGCAAATACAGTGATTCGCGTAATTATAACATACCAGCTTCTGTACCTGTACTGCAAATAAATATTTACGCAATTTTTAAATTATTAATTTATAAGTAACGCATAATTTCCACACTAGGAAACAAAAGTCATGATTTCAGTTTACAGTTTCAATTACACCCAGCATAGTTATGGGTACCTAACGCCAAAAAATCATTAGCATACATCAATATCTGTGCAAAACATAGGTATAGTATGACACAACTTAGATGTAGCATCGGCGAATCGTTTTCGTACACTTCACTTCCGATTTACACAACAAATAAAAATAATTCAGTATCGCGCCATTCAACGTTCAACAAGATCATTTTCGCCGATCATTTTTTAACACATGAGTAATGTTGTAGACGCACTCTTTTCGAAAACGATCGATTTTACGAAGTTTGCCGATGCTTCATCTAAGTTGTGTCATACTATACATACAACTTGCATATTTATAAGCAAATATTCAAGCTGGTATTAGAAGCTTTACGTATGAGTCGAATACTAGGCAAGCGTAATGCGGATTACGGGAGATGGCTAGTTGCACAAATGTTTAAAATAAATGATAAAGATGTTTTCATGAAGTCTATTAAAAAGAGGTTTTATAAAGCAGTTTACTTCTTACCTATAACCTAAAAGAAGCCTATAACCTTCGGGGACAATGTAGCTTAAATTAGTGGAAGAATTTTTCGAATGTACTTAAGTACCACTAGATTTCCGAATTCTAAACTAGGAGATACCTAGGTACATTGAAATATTCATTTTTAATTATTAGTAAATCTTTTTTTTTTTTATGCGCTACGACATGACAGCGCCTTGGCCAGGCCATGGCATAGGTCGCCGGCTCGAATCCTGACAGCAACGAACTTGAACTTTCAGTGAAGAAAAACATCGTGAGAAAACCGATGATCATCGGTCCATCTGGTCACGCTGCGTCTTCCGGTTCGTGGTCGCCACTCGAGAACCCTTCTGCCTCAGCGGCCGTCGGTTCTACGAGCGATGTGCCCCGCCAACTGCCACTTAAGTTTGGCAATTCTTCGGGCTATGTCGGTTACTTTCGTTCGCCTGCGGATCTCATCATTTCTGATTCGATCTCGCAGGGAAACTCCGAGAATAGCCCTCTCGATTGCTCTTTGGGTGACCTTGAGCCTTCTGATGAGACCCATCGTAAGCGACCACATCTCTGCTCCGTAAGTTATCACTGGCAACACACACTGGTCGAAGACTTTCGACTTGAGACACTGCGGTATTTGGGACGAGAAGATATTACGTAGCTTCCCGAATGCTGCCCAGCCTGTTTATAATGTAGTAATCGTCCGCAATCAACACACGGTGCAAGCAGCCTCAAATCCTCTATTAATTACCGCGATAGTAGAGCGAACGTCCGTAGAGTGAATAGTTAAGAACCCAATTAGAGACCCCAGCCGCAATATCCTCACGCTGCTGTCCGATGGAGGTAAGCTCTAAGTACCTACACCTATTACCTGCTTCATCATTTTATCGTAGAAGCTTTTTAAGGGAGACCCTTCATGGTAGGCCGCGAAATTCAAATTTTATTAGGTTGTTTGCTAATTGCAGCTTAGAGGTCGTACATTTGTCAACATGTGTTTTGCGATAAGAATGGTAGTATATTTCATGATTAATAACAAAAGAAATCATCAACATATGTCACGGAGTTAAATTAGTATTAGTTACATGTATGTTTTTAGTAATCATTAATTGCACAGTGCTGGGTACTTTATAGTACCCGTCTGTTGACTACCAACATCTGTCGCCAGGCACCTACCGGTGTTTTCTGGCAATTGGAAGGCACTTGAGAGTCAATTGCCTTCTTGGCATTGTAACAGGTCGGCAACAGGTTGCTAGTGGTGATAAGCGATTTAACCACTTACCATCAGGTGTACTTATCAACCTTCTGACATTAAAAAAATATATTTTATAGTAATAAATTAAAATCATAATCGCGGAGCATAAATCTCTCGCTCCCCTCTTAATCCCACCCGCAAGCGCCTAAGCTTTGACTTCTTGGTCGTATGGATAAATCGTCAAGGTTATTGGCCTTAGTGATCCCCTTAAGGGGGAGGAGAAATCTTCAACACATTCCTCCAAGGTATATTAGTAACATTTTCATGAAATAGTCGTATATGTCAGTAATATACCTTGGAGGAATATTTTGATGATTTCTTTTGTTATTAATCAGTAAATATACTACCATTCTTCTCGCAAATAACATGTTGATAACTTACGACCATAGCTCAGCTGCAATAGGCAAAAAACGTGATAAAATTTGAATTTCGCGCTCCAACCGACGCCTCCACCTTTACTGAAATTTCTTTACTAAAAGTCGTCATAATCTCATTATTAAGTCCGATAAGACAAAAGGTAGGATCTTCTTGGGGATGGACGGTCCGAAATGAAAGAGCACTCACGGCGCAGTCAGCGTAACAGTCAATCTTTTTTTTAATTATTCAAATCAGACAATATTGGTGCCGATTCTGTTGTTTACGAACTTAACTAATATTAGATAAGTCACCTCTCTTTCAAGTTAACCTTATTGAAAAAAGATAGAACATTTTTAATGCTGTCAGTTTAATCCATACCGTCGTAATGTACGGGTAAATAGTCGTGACCAATAAAGATCGCGCTAAAATTCACGTTGAAATGTGTGATCGGACTAAACTGACAGGACTAAAATATCTTGCATCCCTTTCTTTTTATTTATTGTCTAATGTTAATGAATGCATTAAATATGAGCTTCAAATGTAAAAAATTGCAGGAACTGCTAATAAGCTAAGTATATTCTGTGTTAAAACAATCAAGTATAATTATTTACAAATACTAAAAATTAAAATAACATTCTAACCCTATTTACAAAATACAAAATATTTACAAGTAAAAAAGTTATCCCTTTCTTATATTTACTATTAGAAAGAGATATAGTGAGATTAAATTTATTTATCTATTTAGTGTTAGTACATACGAGGGTTAGTAAATCATAAGGTACATTCACATACCGCAGGTACAAAAACTTGGCACTCGTACGTGAGCTCTGTACCTCACGTAGGTGTAAACACTGGTCGGCAATCATCCTCAGGATCCTCTTGGCCAATAATCAATCGGACCACTATAATCTAATATATATGTATAAAAGGAATGCGTGACTGACTGACTGAGTGATCTATCAACGCACAGCTCAAACCACTGGACGGATCGTGATGAAATTTGGCATACAGATAGCTATGACACAGGCATCTGCTAAGAAAAGATTTTTAAAAATTAACACGAATGTAGGAATAGACTTGATCCAGTCGCCTCTTGCGGCGACTGCCCCTTGGTGCTTGACTTTTTGGCGGTTTGGGAAGTGGCATTGCGTATTCGTTTTTATTTTCATAAAATCGAGATATTTTGTCCATGTCTAAAACATGACTTAACTCTACTAGATCTGATTATATAACTTGACATTGATAATGAAGAATTCATTGACAAGCCAGTTGGTTAAGACACCACCTATCACGCCGCTGGTCATGGGTTCGATTCCCATCCAGGACAAACATTTGTGTGCATGAACATGTCTGTTTGTCCTGAGTCTGGGTGTAATTATCTATATAAGTATGTATTTAAAAAAAAAGTAGTATATGTAGTATATCAGTTGTCTGGTTGCCCATAGTACAAGCTCTGCTTAGTTTGGGATCAGATAACCATGTGTGAAGAATGTCCCAGGATATTTATTTATTTATTTATTGCTCAACTTGACACTGGCAAAATACACGATACGTGTGATGCTATAAGGAAAAAAAAGTCTCCGTAAGTCGATTATGACGCAGGCATGGCTCAGGTAATGACGCTATTCATGGCGTTACTTTTTATGTAGTGAGCGACACATAAAAGTAAAAAACATATCTATCAACGCACAACTAAATCATTGAGCGAATCGAGCTGAAATTTGGCCTTACAGATAATTATTATGACATATAGGTAATAATATCACGTCAACACCAAAGAGGAGAATGACTACGTCCCTTGTTAAACTGACGAAGACAAGGAGACAGGAGAGACGCAATTTTAGTAAAAAATATGGTTTTATGTTGTTTAAAAATCAATTAAGCCAATTTTTTTAAAGTAAGAAAACTATTCCCTTTCTAATAGATTTCAGAATGTATGTTAATATAATTCAAGTTATTTGAATGGCCCAAATAAGAGAAAAATGCATTCTTAGTTTTTAAAAAGGGGCATATTTACGATTTTTTTCTGACGTTACTAATGAAAAATCCCAATTTAAAAAAAAACTATTCCCCGTGACTTATTTTCTAGTTTAACATATATTTTTTTCCAAATCCCTTGGAACAGGTCCTGTTTGTTCACGCATAACTATTTTACTTATGAACCGATTTTAATAATTCTTTTTGCGTTCGATTATGGATTGCGATGGATCTCCTTAAGCCAAAAGCTGGGTACGCCATCATCGTTTGTGTTAAACTTGACCTAATAATAATTTTATTGTAAAAAAGTATATATTTTAAGTTACATCTCGCAAAGGGACGCTGCCCCCCCTGCACCTCCCAACCCCCCTCTTAGTTACTCAGTAATTCGTAAGTAAGTCATGAATTTTACACAGAGACCACAGGCGGTATGTGTGTGTGAGTTTTGGTGATTGGACCAAAATATGAGAAGTAGCTATTTACGGATGCAAAATTGTAACTATTTTAAAATTGTAAGCTGTGTGTCTAAATAGTCTGAGATGATTTTTCTGGTAGATATATTTATTCATGAGATATCTATCTTGTAAGATTTATAAATATAAATATCCTGAGACATTCATCACATACGGTAGGCGTCAACCAGTGGTCGGGGAGCCGTAAACGCGATCCTGTTACGTGCTTACGTTAGGTTGACGCGTTTTCTGTAGTGTTTGTGTTATGTATTGATTTTTATTTTTTTGCGTTTTTACTCTTTTGTTATTTTGCTGTTTATCTATTAATTATAATTATCTATATATGTATGTATTTACAAAAAAAGTAGTACATATAGTATGTCAGTTATCTGGTTTCCATAGTACAAGCTCTGCTTAGTTTGGGATCAGATAACCATGTGTGAAGAAATTTCCCAGGATATTTATTTATTAATTATTTATTTAATTTATAAACAATTTAATAGAGCATAAAGGCGGGGAAGTATTACGTAGTGACACGCAAATAGCAATTAAAATTAGCATAATTATTAATTATAATAAAATAACGTAATCCCATTAAAAAACAGTAAATCGTAGTATACAGTTATAGGTTAATGGTGCCGATTCTGTTGTTTACGAACTACATAAATTTAATCTCACTATATCTCTTTCTTATATAATAGTAAATATAAGAAAGGGATACAAGATATTTTAGTCCTGTCAGTTTAATCCGATCACACATTTCAACGTGAATTTAAGCGTGATATTTATTGGTCACGACTATTTACCCGTACATTACGACGGTATGGATTAAACTGACAGCATTAAAAATGTTCTATCTTTTTTCAATAAGGTTAAAATGAAAGAGAGGTGACTTATCTAATATTAGTTAAGTTCGTAAACAACAGAATCGGAACCATTATCGAAATATATCGTTATTGTTTATAACTTATTTATGCCATATTATGCTGATGCTGACAGAACAGGCTCAATGATCCGCCATTTCTAATCCCATACTTTAACTACGCGATTATAATATCTTTCTTTAGTAAATCGCTTATAACTTAGACCACTTTAACAAATGCGTATACAGACATACCATGCACTGGTGTGCGCATGTGCGATGTAAACACACCTTGATTTCCCATATGAATAGCTGGCGGCGTACTTTGGTAGTATTCGAGTGAAACTAGTAGAACCACGAGGTTAAGCTTATGGGATCACGTAGAGTGATCCACTAGTAAAATATCAGCTCTACAATGTTGTACTACAACTGTCTCATAGCGCAATACAATCACATTGCTGAAATATACAACGATTGATATGATACAGTTGGATTAGAATTAAGTTTCCATCCGCAATGATTTTTTAACCCCCGATGCAAAAACGACGGGGTGCTATAAGTATCTGTCTGGGTATGTGTGTGTCTATCTGTGCCTCATAGCTCCTGAATGGATGGACCGATTTCAATTTAGTTTTGTTTGTTTTAAAGGTATCATATTCGAGAGTGTTTTTAGGTATGTTTCAAGAAAATCCGCTCAGCCGTTTAGATGTTAGGACCAATTTTCTAGTGAGTTTTGATAAAATATTAGCTCCACAATGGTGCCGATTCTGTTGTTTACGAACTAAATAAATTTAATCTCACTATATCTGTTTCTAATAGTAAATATAAGAAAGGGACGCAAGATATTTTAGTCCTGTCAGTTTAGTCCGATCACATATTTCAACGTGAATTTAAGCGCGATCTTTATTGGTCACGACTATTTACCCATACATTACGACGGCATGGATTAAACTGACAGCATTAAAGATTTCAGAATGTATGATAATGTTTTCAAGTTATTTGGATTGCCCAAATAAGAGAAAAAAACATTCTTAGTTTTGAAAAGGGGCGAAATTTTTCTGTCCTTACTTAATGAAAAATTCCAATTAAAAAATCTATTCCTCGCCACATATTCTCTAGTTAACCAAAGATATTTCAACCTTAGTATAACAAACATTAAATTATTTACAAATCTTTTGGAACAAAGAATACAGAGAAAAACGCATTTTAGAATCATCATTAATTTCTCATATAGCATCGCCCTAAGGGGGAAAATAAGGGATCGCGGGGTTTAGAGCTATACAGTTAAATATGTAAATGAAAATAGTTAAAATATTTTTAAAGTAAAAAAACTGTTTTCATAAAGCACTTTTGCAAAAAAGCAGTCAAATAACAATGACAATTAATTTTATTTTAACAAATTCTTTTTATGTCAACTTAACAAAACCCTTCATCAAATGAAACGAAACATAAAAGGGGTTACCAGCAAATAAAAAACAATACATAGCTTTATGTGTTTGTGAAAAAGTAAATATTGTGAAAATTAAAATGTCAAAAAGTGTTCTGTGTACGTTGCTCCCCTTTTAGAGATCCGTTTTATTTAAAATTAGCTGTTTCCCGGGATTTCACTGGCGTTCCCGAGATAAAAAGTAGCCTTCGGAGATAATGTAACAATAATAATGTTATATAACAATAATAATGGTATATAGATATCAGAGACGAGGGGTAAAATTATGGCGAGGTATGGGGTAAGCCGTTCAAAAAACACCGATAATTTTATACTTCATTACAGTATATTTTACATAAATGTGGCTTTGAAATGATGAATCTGTGGGGACTGGGAATTCTGAAACGTAAGCCGATGGGAATCGGCTTGTATGGACCCTTCGCCACTGATAACTATAGATAGATTTTTTTTTTATTTTTTTTTTACTATATATAGGCCTGTGTTTGACCACAATCTCACTGTGGTCAGTGATGATGTGGCCGATGATGGTAGCCTAGAAAGGAACTGGCTCTCAAGTGCAGCTGTCGGAACACACCGAATGGTGCTTGGCGACAGATTTTCAACTTGAGGGTGGTAGCCAACCAGGCGGGTACTACAAAGAGTACCCTACCACCGTGCTATGGTTTCCTCACGATGTTTTCCTTCACCGAAAGCTCAAGCTCATTGTAGGATTCGAACCCGGGACCTTTGTCTCGGCATCCGACGTCACTACTACTGAGCTATCATCGCCTACATATATATATAGGTATAGATAACCAGTTTCAGAACAAACAGACGTACGACAATATAACAAAGGTTTTCCTGCAAAAATAAAGCCACAAAGCGGGCGACGCCGGGTCGCTAAGCTAAACAAATTACAAAGGGCAGAAGTCCCGAAATACTCATAAATAAGGGAAATAATAGTCTTCGAGATCCCTACGGGTAGCGTCAGTAGAAACAAGAGGAAAATAAAAAAAAATTGAGGTATCTTATGGACCCGATTTGTTATTTAATTTTTCCGTCTCTTACTAAACTGACGGTGACAAGCGAGACAGGAGACACGCAATTTTAGTAAAAGAAAACGGTTTTATGTTATTAAAAAAAAAACTAAGCCTTTTTTTGAAAAAGTAAGAAAACTATTCCCGTTCTAATGGATTTCAAAATGTATGTTAATATTTTTCAAGTTATTTGGATGGCCCGAATAAGAGAAAATGCATTCTTATTTTTAAAAAGGGGCATATTCAGGTTTTTTTTCCGTCGTCGATAATAATGAAAAATCCCAATATAAAAAAAAATATATCCCCGTCACATAGTCCTCTTAAACACTTATAATATATTATTTCCAAATCTCTTGGAACAAAGAGTACAGAGAGAAACACATTTTAGAATCATCATTTCTCGTATACCATCGCCTTAAAACCTTCCACTAGGACCCTGAACCTAAGAGGATACCTATCTTTGAAAAGCGCTTCAAAATCTGTACTGTCGTTCTCAAGTTATGAGAATACTAACGGACAAATTGACCTACAAATTATTTGGTTAGTTAAATTATAAAAAACGGGGTGTTCATGAACTCTAATGCGGGTGGAACCGCAGGGCGAAAGCTAGTATTAATATAAAAAGAAAAATTTAAAAAAAAAAACTCGGGCGCTGCGTGCGTCGCCTTCTTGTGTGTGACATACAATGTGTTGATCCGTCCTTCTTCGCGCTCAAACGGCTGGACCAATTTTGATGAAATCTGGTATGGAGGTAGCTGACACCTTGGATGAACATAGGCTACTTTTTATCTCTCAGGAACGCGAGTGAAACCGTGGGGCGGAAAGCTAGTCCAATATGTTTGTTTGCCGAATTTTTTAAATAAAAAAATACGGGCCAAGTGTGAGGCGGACTCACGCACGAAGCGTTCCTACCATCCATTGTAATATTATAAATGACTGTGAAAGTATGTCTGTGTATTTGTGTGTCTGTTTGTCCTTCTTTCACGGCAAAACGGAGCGACGAATTGACGTGATTTTTTAAGTAGACATCGTTGAAGGGATGGGGAGTGACATAGGCTACTTATTGTCTCTTTCTAACCCCCCACTTCCCTAAAATGGGGGGTGGAAGTTTGTATCGAGCATTTCGCAGTTTTCAAGGTAGGAAGCTAAAAATCGGTACACACTCTTTGTTACCAACGAAAAAAATACATGCCTTATTTTTTTTGGAAATCATCCCCTAACCCCTAAAATAGGGGATGGAAATTTGTGTGAGACTCTCCGCAAAATTAGTACAGAAAAAAAAAGTTACGTGGAAAATAGTTTGTTGTAGGTAGGTAGGGGTAAGTAGGGGTAGGTAGGGTAGATAGGGGTAGGTAGGTATAGGTAGTTAGGTCTCAGTTTTTTATTTGTTCTCAGGGCGGGACAACGCCTGCCGGGTCAGATCTTAAAAAACGGCAAAAAATCATGTCCGTTGTATGGGAGCCCCCTTAAATATATGTTTTATTCTGTATTTTAGTATTTTTTGTTATAGCGGCAATAAAAATACATCATCTGTGAAAATTTCAACTGTCTAACTATCACGGTTCATGAGATACAGCCTGGTGATAGACGGACAGACAGCAGAGTCTTAGTAATAGGGTTCCGTTTTACTGTAACCCTAAAAACAGTAAAAGTAGTACGTTGAAACAACAATTCCAGATCTCAACGTAACGTAGTGTAAAGGTAATAATCATAATGAAGCACATTTCAACTGGGCATTATTTGCGGACCGTACCCTCGTCACGGGTGACAATCTGCTTGTGTGTGCATTATTAAATACCTACCATTCTCTCCGCCTCTTGAGACGCCATGGAGGTTGTAATGTGACAAATATTTCTTCTTATAAATACAGCCTTCAAAGCTGTCAAATATAACATATAGTTTTAGTTAGTAGGTACTATAAGTTAGTAAAAAATAAGGTATTTTGTATTCACGTCAAAGTTATGTATACTTAGTGCTATTATTGTACAATTGTAGTACTATTGTTTTACTATTGTTGTACTATTATTGTACAATTGTAGTACTATTGTTTTACTATTGTTGTACTGTTGTAGTACTATTGTTTTACGATTGTTGTACTATTGTCGTACTATTGTTGTACTATTGTTTTACGATTGTAGTACTATTGTTTTACTATTGTAGTACTATTGTTTTACTATTGTTGTACTATTGTATTATTGTTGTACTTCATAATCATCATCGTCATATCAGCCAACAGACAATGCTATCAAAGAGATTTGTAAAAAAAATATTTTAAACTAGGGAATAGGTATATGGCGACGAATAGTTTTTTTGTGTGCATTATTAAATACCTACCATTCTCTCCGCCTCTTGAGACGCCTTGGAGGTTGTAATGTGACAAATATTTCTTCTTATAAACACAGCCTTCGAAGCTGTCAACCTAACCTGTGCTATAACTTAGTAAAAATAAGGTATTGTTAATCATGTCATAGTTCTATTGTTGTACTATTGTATAGTTAGTACTATTATTGTACTATGTTGTACTTATAAGGTCCTATTAAAGTACTATAGAATATGTAGTATATCAGTTACCTGGTTGGGATCAGATAACCATGTGTGAAGCTATAATATCCAAAAAAATATATGTTAAACTAGAAAATATGACGAGGAATAGTTAGAATAGACGTCAGAAAAAATCGTGAATGTACTAAAACTGAAAATGATTTTTATCTCTTATTTGGTCCATCCAAATAACTAGAAAATATTAACATACATTCCGAGATCTTATACAAAGAAAATAGTTTTTCTAAAGGTGTGATTTCGACTGTCTCTCTCTCTTCTTCCCATCAGTTTAGTAACGGACGGAGTAATTCGCGTAGTATTCTCTAAAACAGCAGTGTTAAAACTAAACGTAATTCAAACTACTTATACCTGAGTAAGTAAGTCCTCAAGATAAGTGACCATCTTCAGCTGGTTTCCAGTTATAAGGTACCTGTCTCACTGACGACGAGGATACTAGCTCCAATTCTGTTGTTTACAAACATTAATCTTAAGGAGGAACAAGGTGGATGATTCCTCCATTGAAAAGGGAAGATATTCCGCCAGGCTGGGACATCGTGCCTGGGGACCGCCCTCCAACTGTTGATGTTGGAATCTTGTATATATGCAAATGCGCGAACAAACTCCACTAGCGTGATGTAGGTTTGTATGTAGATAGTGTTGATATATTGCAGCGCCATCTATCCATTGGTGTCTGGACTATGTAGCTGACAGAAAATAGGAGAGTAAAGATGTTAGACTACCGCTTACGTCACGACGAACTGATAAAAAACATCATAGAAGGAAAGCGAGGAAAAGGAAGACCTAGATTGAACTATATAGACCAAGTGAAGGCAAAATTGGACGTCGTGTCGTATAAGGAGGTGCAGGAAGCAAACAACAGAGAGGAATGGAAGTAGCTACACCGACAAGAGCCAAGTTCTTAAATTTTGATGATGATTATTACCCCGTAAATGACAATTGCATAGATTAATTTGACATATTTAAATTTGTCCTATTCTTTTCGCTTTTTTTTTAATTTTGTGCTGCATGTTGGATGCCGATAGCGCAAGACCGGCCATCGTGGAGATCCTTGGAGGAGGCCTTTGTCCAGCAGTGGACGTCTTTCAGCTGACATGATGATGATGATGATTCTTTTTCAATCATGTTAGTAAGAAAGAGGTCTTCACCAAAAGCTCATGCTCATTGCAGAATTCGAAACCGCGACCTTCGCTATCATCGCTTGGTGGGCAGAACACATTTCTAGTAGCTAGCTATACGTATCGCAGGCAGTGGGACAGATGCCGTCACAGAAAATTAAGTCTCCAGCTAAGCCATTTAAATTAAAACCTTATTACTAAGCCTTTTCAGTAGAGTTTCGGTGTCTAACATAGGTAAAGGGTGGATATTTGGTGGTGGATATTTTTCTTTTTATCTCACTCAAGGCGTTATGTTGCAATGTTTTCATTCAGTTGAGGTTAAGCGAATGCGATGATAGCTAAGCAGTATGTTGGTGAAGGGAAACGTCGTGAGGAAACCATAGCACAGTGGCGTGTGGTGGTGGCACTTTTTATCCCAGGAAAACATAAGATACCTCGGGAAGGCCGGTGAAACCGCGGGGCAGAAGCTAAATAAACATCCTGGGACATTTCTTCACACATCTCATCCGAAACTAAGCAGAGCTTGTACTATGGAATCCAGATAACTGATATGCTACTTTTTTTTGTAAATACATTCCTATATAGATTTTATTACACCCAGACACAGGACAAACAGACATGTTCATGCACACAAATGTTTGTTCTGGATGGAAATCACATTGCACATTTGTTTTTAAAAATAATCATCTATTTACAAAAATTAAAGAAACCCACAAAATAAACACACGACATAAAGATAGATTATACCTACCACCATCTAGAATAAAAATGCTCAACTGCAGCCATACTATATGGCAGCAAAAATATATAATAAATTGCCTTCTGACATCAAATCCCAAACAAAAGCTAACATATTTACAAAAAAAATTAAAAAGTTCCTGATCAATAAATGTTTCTACACACTGGAAGAATATTTTAGTATGTAACTAGTTTTATTTATTTATTCATTTATACACAATAATGTCTTAGACTGAAATATTATTATTATTATTTCAAAACGTGAATAATTGAATATTAAATATAAAATTATGTATTAAATATTAAGATAGGTACCTATAATTTTGCGATACCTGAAAAAGGTCACTAAGTTATTAAGTTCTTTGTATAGATTAAGACCCATGTACTACACTTAGTTGCAGATTAAATGAATTGAATTGAATTGAATCGAACCCACGACCTGCAGCGCAATAGGTGGTGTCTTAACCAACTGCGCCAACTGGCCCGTCTAGCTAGTATGTATCTGGTAGTATCTAGCATAATATTTTGATCTTAATTGGATGGACCAAAATAAAAAAAAAAATGTACAAAAGAAACCTCGTCTAATTTAACATATACAAATCTCTTGCAAAAAAATGCAGAGAATAACCGTCGCCACAGATTACGTAGTCTTAAACATTAGCATAAGAATGTTTAAACATGTAATATTATTCTAAATTATAATCCTGTCTCTACTCTTGGGTATTTTGATCCTTTTCGGGTATAAAGAACATTTTCATGTATTTATAAGTAATGTTTGTAACTTTAAGTTGAGATGTAAGTAGCTGGTATTCTCCGGAGTTACTGGTCTGATGTTTATGAAGAAACCATAGCTCATAACAATGAAAATTTCGCTCAAAGACAAGCTTGCATGGGTAGATACCTCCTTACAGAATACTGGCTTTCAATTGCAAGTTGCAACTTTCGGGTTCGCCGATATGTGATTGGTGAAAGATTGGTGCCGATTCAAATCTCACTATATCTCTTTCTAATAAGAAGTATAATTAGAAAGGGATGCAAGATATTTTAGTCCTGTCAGATTAGTCCGATCACTTATTTAAGCGTGATCTTTATTGGTCACGACTATTTACCCGTATATTACGACGGCATGGACTAAACTGACAGCATTAAAAATGTTCTATCTTTTTTTTCAATAAGGTTAATATGAAAGAGAGGTGACTTGACTAATATTAGTTAAGTTCGTAAACAACAGAACAGCCACCATTACATAACTAAAATTAAAAATTTAGAGAAACCCCCGAAACTCACTAGAATATTGCTGATAATTTTCAAACGGCTGAGCGGTTTTTATTGGAACATAGTTAAAAACACTCTCGAATAAGTCACCTTTCTAATCAAATAAACTAAATCTAAATCGGTCCATCCGTTCAGGAGCTATGAGGCCACAGACAGATACATAGACACACAGACGCGCCAAACTTATAACACCCCGTCGTTTTTGTCGTGTTTTACTCCCTTAGGGGTTGAATTTTCAAAAATCCTTATTTAACAGATGCCTACATCATAAATAGCTATCTGTATTCCAAATTTCAGCACGATCCGTCCAGTGGTTTGAGCTGTGCGTTGATAGATCAGTCAGTCAGTCATGCTTTTTATTAGATAAATCTTAATTCGATTTTTTGCCAAAATCAATCAAATCAAACACAGAATTGCATGAAAAAATCTAGAACTTATACCTAACAAATCTTTTTTTTTTACGTAATGCAATAAATTGCATCGAAATCTGTCCACCCAATACATGTCACGTCCAATGGGTGCGTACGTCTGTGTGTCTTAAACTTAAGAGAGGGGACATGATACTAAAAAAAAAAAAAAATTATAAAACACTTTTTTTTATGAGGATATATAAAAATGTTATATAGTCGTAATAGTCAGTCGGAGTGCGAGGGGGTTGAGGAGGGGGGGGGGGGGCGACGGCAATGGACAGAAGCGCAATACACTCGACGCGTGCGCCGAGACACTACGATAAATAACATTAATACAAAAAAATAAGATTGATCTTCAAACGGCTGAGCGAATTTTCTCGAAACATACAACACTCTCGATTAAAACACCTTTCCAACGAAAACACTGAATCATAATCGATTAATCCGTTCTATGATGCCACAGACAGACATAAATCGATGCGGGTAGCGCAAGACCGGCCATCGTGGAGATCCTTGTGAGAGGCCTATGTCCAGCAGTGGACGTCTTTTGGATGACAATATGATGCTGAAAAGTTTGAACGCGCTAATCTCTGGATCTACCAGTCGGATTTGAAAAATTCTTTCATTAATAGGTAGTTACATTATCCCCGAAGGTTATATGCTAACAACTAGTATATAGATATACATACTACAAACTTAGAGCAACTATACATTAAAATAAAATAAATCTCACACAAACATAACAGACACATTCACCCCCAAACTCCCTCACACACACCCCAACACACACACACGCACATACACATACTCAAGCTCCTACACACAAATAAGCTAAATTGTTAAAGAAAATTATATATATGTATAATTTTTAAATTATTTACTATCTTGTTATTGTTCAAATGTTATAAGTTAAGGGGGAAGACACTGTAGCCTGTAACACAGTTATTTTAGAACTAGTACAGGCGACAGGGCTTCAATGTACTTGTGTAACCTTTTTTTTTGTGAACAATAAACTTGTTATTTATTTATAACACCCCTTTTTTGTCGGGGGTAAGACTACACTGAATTTTCAAATTATTTTGCTAATTATTGAATCACTAATTCAATTACTTTATATCACAAAAACCTATATATATTTACTTACTTCCTATAAACTACTGCGCTCCTGGTACCCGTACGGACAGACAATTTGAAACAAAACCTCAAATCTTTGACAAAAACAATCCATTACATTATTTTCTTTCTTTTTTTCATTTGACAAGCCAGTTGGCGCAGTTGGCCGCTGGTCATGGGTTCGATTCCCATCCAGGATAAACATTTGTGTGCATGAACATATATATTTGTCCTGAGTCTAGGTGTATTTATCTATATAAGTAAATATAGATATAATTAGATATAAGTAAATATAGATAAATACACCTAGACTCAGGACAAATATATATGTTCATGCACACAAATGTTTATCCTGGATGGGAATCGAACCCATGACCAGCGGCCAACTGGCTTGTCAAATGAAAAAAAGAAAAAAGGAAAAACCTCTTTTTCAAAATACACGATTTTAAGAAAATAAAACGAAATCGAAACGCCACTCTCTCAAGTTTCCGCCAAAAAGCCGCCATTACATCATTATATTAGTCTTTGGTTACATTAAAAATATACCTACAGTCAAAGGCTCAGAGCCATACAGCCTTGTCATTCTTTTATTAATTTTTATCTTTTTTTATTAAATGGTTGAAAATATATTAGATCTTCCTCATTACCCTTAAATAAAACTACGCATGTCTGATACAATATATAAAATGATAATCAAATCAAAAAACAACTCCTAAGGGTGTAAAATGAATCAGTAAATAACCGTGTGATAATGACCTAGAATCCCAAATCACTATATAAAACACCAATGCAGTTTTTTATAAAAATAACATTATTTCTTAGAATAAAATACATAATGACTATAGGGTAGTTGACTGACACATCAAATCAGCTACTTTTTAATAAATGTCAAAACGATAGTTTATAAGGAATTTTGTATGAAATATTACATTATGACGTCATAGTTTCACAGCATCAAATCATCTACTCTTAGTGGTTATACTGGTAATTAAAAATCATAAAAAGCATTAAATGTACAACATATTTGATGTTTCCACGTGTTTTTAGATGTTTTATGCATTGGTTAGTGTTTGGTCATTTATTTTTGACACTGTCAACTACCCTATTCCTGGATATGCATCGTAGCGTACTACGAAAACTGCTACGATGTTCTACGAATAGCTACGATGCGTCTACGAGGCATCTCAATTATTTGAATGAAAAATTGGTTTTATTGTAAGGTTATTTTCAACTACCTGTTCCGCGCGGTTTCATTCGCGTTCCCGGGATAAAAAATAGCCTATAACCTTCAGGAATAATGTAGCTAACTATTAGTGAAAGAATTTTTCAAATCAGTTCAGTAGTTTCGGAGCCTATTCAATGCAAACAAACAATCAAATCTTTCCTCTTTATTATATTAGTATAGATAGTATATATGTGGCCTATGTTTGATCACACTTTGAATCTATCGATAACCCGAGTGAAACCGCGAGGCAGCTAGCTATGACTAAACAGCATATTACAGCTATGTTTTAAAGCCGTAAGCGTATCGTATTTTGACCACATCCATAATCCATTAGCTACTGTAACCGCTTACCATTAAGTAGGTGGGCTTGTCAGTCGATTTTGTAATTTTAAAAAAATCTGTCGATATTTTTTTACTCGCATAAAATTAACATAATGAATATATATTATACAAGAAATATTATATATTTACTTCATTAAATATGTAATTAATAATCTCCATACAATAAAATAAATAAACAAAAAGAAAACTGAAATCCACAATCAATTATATTTGCAAAAATTTGAGAACCGCAGAGCATTTGTGAAGCCAAATTTCGTTGCTGTTAAAGACTGGACAGTCGTGGGAGGGAGACGGAAGATCCTGCGCGCGAAAGGGACGTGTATACACGGAGAGCTCCGCCTAATCAATGCATACAGCCTTCTGGCTGTGTCTGCAGGCTTTAGTGTGCCGCGAACGTTAAAAGGGAACGGTATGTTACTATTCTGCTCGCGAATTTATACAAAAAAATCCTAAATAAACCAATTACAACAATCACATCTGATTAAGCATAAAAAACCGTTCAAAATAATCAAAAAGACATCAAGAAATAATCAATATTTAACCCATATTTTGATAATCGAACGCGCCGAGCGCTCTAACAAAAGACCGCGTAGAATTTGTGGCCTTTTTTCGAATTGCGAATTCGTGGAGAAAAAAACTTAAACATAACATTAAAAGAATCTGTTTCAAATATCGAATGGAAGTGGAATTTTAAATTGGTATCACAAAAAAAAATCAAACGTTTTTTTTCTAATGCAGTGCTAAATCGAGTGGAGGTTTTACTAAATCATAATTCAGCGGGTTTTATTTTCTTTAAGTTTTAGTGGAAGGGGTGGGGGTGTCCATTTCCTTTGTTCCCTGCCGCTGCATTTGTATCGCTTGGAGTCGGCGCAATGCTAAAAGGTAACAAGTGTCATTATATTTCAACAATTTTTCAGCCATTTTGTATTTTCACTGTATATATTAATTACTTCGGTTTATGCCAAAAAAAAAAAATATTTCATGTGGTTTTTATACTTTGACAGGACTAACCTAATGCAGATTATGCATATTTTTTTTGTGCCCAATTCGTTTTTAACCATGGGTCTCTTCTAAAAACGAGACGTATTAAGGCCGTTAGTCCATCAAGGCCTAAAGCGAATTAGCATATAAGTTATACCTAATAATTCGTATACTGCTTTTTGCGACACCACAAAGGAGTGGTTTTAAGCTATACCTACATGATCCATGATATATAGGCCCAATGCGGACAGAAAGCATGAAATAGGACCTAATACAAGGTGAGTTTTATTAGGATTTTAGAGGATCTAGGACTGGTGCCAAAGGATAACACGTTTAGCAGATAGAACAAAGACTTTAATTAAATAAAAGACGATAAGATTTGGACCGAAAATTTACAAAAAATGTCACAAAGTCTAGAACTCTAAAATATTCTGGGACATTCTTCACACACGGTTATCTGATCCCAAACTAAGCAGAGCTTGTACTATGGAAACCAGATAACTGATATACTACATAAACTACTTTTTTTGTAAATAACTTATATAGATAAATACACCCAGACACAGGACAAACGGACATGTTCATGCACACAAATGTTTGTCCTGGATGGGAATCGAACCCACCAACTGCGCCAAGTAACAAACTGAAAGTAATAGATTTTGAATTTAGATACATATGCGTAAAAGGGTTTTAATAACTATACAGCCAGTGATTACACTTAAATGGCTTGCGTCTTCAACATTCCCCATACATATGTGTTAAACACAAGTGTCTGGATGATTTTAGTACAAATTAAAATGAACCTATATTTCCGAATAGTATATTATTTTTTACAATGAGCTGCATTTGAGAGTCAGTTTCCTTCTAGGCTTTGTGTGCTTACCACCATCAGCCACAATCACTGACCACGGTGAGCTTGTGGTCAAACACAGGCCTATACATAGTAACGGAAAAAACGCGTTTTTCGTGTTAGTCTCATAATAAAAAACCGGCCAAGTGCGAGTCGGACTTGCGCACGAAGGGTTCCGTACCATTATCTATCTATAAAAATCTTTTTATTATAATGATGTAACTAAAAATTTATGCTTTTCGCAATTTTTCCTTTATCTGTGCTATAAGACGTTGCTTCGTACCAAATTTCAAGATTCTGAGTTCACGGAAAGTACCCTGTAAGTTTTGATTCCCTTGCGAGTGTCGAAAATTTGCAGCATTAACGGCTGTATCTTGTGATTGCGTTGGCTTAGAAATTTGATTTTTTCACAGCTCTAAGGGACAGTAGACTTAAATATTTTGATATGAGTTTCAACCTGATACCTTTACGCGTTCCAGAGAAAAAAGGTCTTAACAACAGACAGACGGATAACAAGTGATCCTATAAGGGTTCCGTTTTTTCCTTTTGAGGTACGGAACCCTGAAAAGTAACTAACAAACCATTGTTTTCGAAAATGCAATTTCAAATACCCTCCACAAATAGTAGGCTTCAGTTTTACAAAATAAAACCCTAAGGTGATTAAATAGGGGAGTTAATGTCATATAATTTTTATCATTAGATGTTTTGGATCTTCGCAATTTTGTAGTTTAATACGTTGCAATAAGTATCATATTGCAACAAAGCGTTCGTTTCTGTTTAAATATTAAAATGGGCTTTCGTTTGAACTCCTAGCATAGACAATACTTCGTCTTGGAGGTTGAAAGAGTAAGGAAGATATTTGTTTATGAATATCCCGGGACAGACTAACAAATGTAATTGAAAAGAAATTACCTACTGGATGTTTTTTCTTGAGATGAAGATGATCACCAATATTGAAATAATGAAACAATTTGACAAGCCACTTGGCGCACTTATTGCGCCGCTGGTCGTGGGTTTGATTCCAATCCAGGACAAACATTTGTGTGCATGAACATGTCTGTTTGTCCTGAGTCTGGGTGTAATTATCTATACAAGTATGTATTTACAAAAAAAAGTAGTATATGTAGTATATCAGTTATCTGGTTTCCATAGTACCTACCTACAAGCTCTGCTTAGTTTGGGATCAGATAACCGTGTGTGAAGAAAGTCCCAGGATATTTATTTTATTTAATTTTCAAATTTCTCATACATTTTGACAGAAAATACATGTTTTGTATGAAGAAATCTTTTCATGATTACAGGGTTGGTCCCATAGTAAAATGTTGTTCATAATGATGAGAACAATAATCCCTGGAAATTTGGACGGTGATTAAAACCCTGTATAACTAACATATTCTAAATAGTACTAGTATATAGCAATAGTAGTTGCACGGTGGTAGGGTACTTTGTAGTACCCGCCTGGCTGGCTACCACCATCAAGTTGAAAATCTGTCGCCAATCACCTACCGGTGTGTTCCGGCAATTGCACTTGACAGCCAGTTGCCTTCACGGCATTGTAACAGGTCGGCAACACATTCGCAATACCTCTGGCATTGCAAATGGCGATAGACGACGCTAACCACTTACCATCAGATGCCTGCCTGCTTGTCAACCTTCTGACATAAAAAAAAATAGTGATACTTATACAATTAGGAGTCTAAGATAATATGCTTATGCGGTTTCACCTTCGTTCTCGAGAAACCTTATATTTTCCCGGGATAAAAAGTAGTTTATATGTTATTCCAGGGTATAATCTATCTATGTGCCAAGTTTCATCCAAACCCGTTGAGTAGTTTTTGCGTAAAATAGTAACAAACATACATATTATTACTAGCTTACGCCCCGCGGTTTCACCCGCGTTCCCGAGGGATCTTATGTTTTCCCGGGTTTTAAAGTATCATATGTGTTAATCCAGGTTATGAACTAGCTGTGTTTCAAGTTTCATCTAAATCCGTTCAGTAGTTTTTACGTGAACGAGTAATATACATCCTCACAAACTAACATATTTATATTATTAGAAGTCTCCAAAGAACTATACTTTTATATCGTCAAAATAAAATTCGAATGAATCCATAATTAAAGCTTGTCCTTAAAATAACTTTTAGGTTCCACTAAAGCGTGTTAAAATCCCATTTGTCTTTACTTAAACAGTTTAATGAAATAAAAACAAAATAAAAAATTCGTGAAGGAAAAAAAACCTCTCGGCTTACGTATTTCCTTTTAATTTCCCGTCAAAATAAAAGGAATTAAAGATAAAGGAAACAAACAAATATCTTTTGTAGCGGAATTAATAAGAGCCTTTTAAGGCGCCAGCACGATTAGCTGATCCATTTCCTGTTCAGGAGGAAGCTTCAAGGTAGCCCGCGAAATTCGAAATTTATTACGTTTTTTGATAATTGCAGCTCAGTTATAGGTCGTATGTTTGTCAACAAGTGATTTGAAAGAAAGAATGAAAGAAAAATATTTTATTTTTTGCGCGCCATTCGACACAACTAGCCTAAAAGAAAGACAAGAATGGTATACGAAAAATGATGATTCTAGATTAAGTTTTTCTCTGCATTCTTTATTGCAAGAGATTTGTAAAAAATATACTATGATAAAAACTCGAGAATACCTATATGACGTGGGATTAAAAAAAAAAATATTAATTAGTAACGACAGAAAAAAATCGTGAATCGTCAAAATCAAAACTCATTTATTCAGTTTAGGCCCTAATAAGGCACTTATGAACGTCAACAGTTACAGTTTTACAATAGACTCTACCACCGTCATCCGAATAACTTGAGTTACAATACATTTGGAGATCTAATCGTCTTTTTATATTTAAAAAAATGTTATTTATATATTTTTAAATCACATTAAAAACGTCTTTTTTCCTATAAGTTCTCCTCGCCTGTCTCGCTTTTTCCCGTCAGTTTAGTATGGTATTTAAATACCAGAATAAGTTATCAAAACATGTCAATGCTCTAGCGACAAACCTTAAAGGAACTGGTAGTATAACTTACTCAAGACTGAGGGGGAATAGTGTTCCAAACCTCCAAAACCGATTCTCCAAAATACAATGAGCGAAGTCAATCGACTCTACTCATAACTTAATCACATACACCGACTTTTGTCTATGAAAAGAGCAGCTAAATGTGAGAAACAGATCGCTGTGTTGAGCAGGATACAAAATAAAAAAAAGTTTAGTAAGGGACGGAGAGCATCCTCATATACCCAGTAATTCCCTATCATTACATCAATCAATCAGTTTATTAATGCTATCAATCTAACCTATTGTTTGGGAAAAATGCTGTATTGTATTGTTTGAGTTATAGTATAATGATATATATTTATATAATAGCCGTTTCCTTATTGAAAGGCAGTCTTGCATTTGGAGATAATGTAGCTCACACACACATACACATACAGGGCGTCGCTGTCCAGATATGGTCCATCAATTTTTTTTTCATATGGCTTTTGTTTACATCAAGTAGTTTCCGTTACTCTTTTATTATTTTTAAATGTTATTTAAACTTCAACCTTGACAGGAAAATATAAGAATTATAATAATAACGTTTTTAAAGTTAATAAGGACAAGATTCGCCTGCAAAAGTGTTGCTTTTCACGATTTTCCTAAATTTTCAATCTTACGTATTTTCCATTTTATTTGACAGCGACGCCAGATAGGATATAGCCGTTTCTTTATTGAAAGCAGTCTTGCACTCCGAGATAATGTAGCTTCGTATTAGTGTAGTCTAGTACCTTCGACAGGCCAGTTGGCGCAGTTGCTTAAGACGCCACCTATCGCGCCGCTGGTCGTGGGTGCGATTCCCATCCAGGACAAACATTTGTGTGCATGAACATGTCTGTTTGTCCTGTGTCTGGGTGTAATTATCTATATAAGTATGTATTTACAAAAAAGTAGTTTATGTAGTATATCAGTTATCTGGTTGTCCATAGTACAAGCTCTGCTTAGTTTGGGATTAGATAACCGTGTGTGAAGAATGTCCCAATATATTTATTTAGTGAAAGATTTTTTAGAATCGGACCTGTAACTCCGGAGATTACTTCCTACATACGAACATACAAACATTACACCTTTATAATATTAAATGTAGATTTGAGTTCCGTCAAAGGCAGAAAGGTCTTGAGAATGTCAGACATATATTTTTCACTACAAATCGCGAAAAAAATATTAAACGTTTCATAAATTTTGACTTTGAATACTATTCATATCCATACTAATAAAAAGCTGACGAGTTTGTTTGTTTAAACGTGCTAATCTCTGTATTTACAAGTAACGGGAAGAATCACTAATAGGAAGCTATATTATCCCCGAAGGTTATAGGCTACTTTCTATCCTGGGAAAGCGGGGAACAGCTAGGAATAAAATAAATCTGAATAGTTTGTTTGATCGCGCTAAACTCTGGAGTTACAGGTCCGATTTGAAAAATTATTTTACTAATGGAAAGCTAAATTATTCCTGAAGGTTATAGGCTATTTTATATCCCAGGAACGCGAGTAAAACCGCGGGGAACAGCTAGTAGTTTCAAGGCGATGATAGCTCAGTGGTAGTGACGTCGGATGCCGCGACGAAGGTCGTGGGTTCGAATCCTACAATGAGCTTGAGCTTTCGGTGAAGGAAAACATCGTGAGGAAACCATAGCACGTTGGTAGGGTACTTTGTAGTACCCGCCTGGCTGGATACCACCCTCAAGTTGAAAGTGTTCCGGCAATTGCACTTGAGAGCCAGTTTGCCTTCTCGGCATTGTAACAGGTCAGCAACACATTGGCAATATCTCTGGTATTGCAAATGGCAATAGGCGACGGTAACCACTTACCATCAGGTGGGCCGTATGCTTGCTTGCTACCTTAGTAGTATAAAAAAAAAATAGTAAAAACTCCCATTAAAAAGACTTCTTGAAGTGACATCACTTACCACAGCTACGTCGCTACTGTAGGTACATGTGATGTTTGCAGCTGCGCTGCCATAATCCATTAGTAAAGCGGGTCAATTCGTCGCCATCAGATCTCTAAGCGACGGAAATTTTGTGTGAATCTACTTAAAATCTAGCACTGACTAGTGGACCTACATTTGAAATTTGGCCTGTGTTTCAAATCAAATCAAATCAAATCAAAACTCATTTATTCAGTTTAGGCCCTAATAAGGCACTTATGAATGTCAAAAGTTAAAGTTTTACAATAGACTCTACTATCGGTTCGGAATACACTTGAACTGAGAAGACTCCGGCAAGAAACTCAGCAAGGCTTCTTTTTTTTGGTGGATCTTTTCTTTTTTAATTTATGTAATTACAGTTTTAAACTTCATACAATTATCACTTAGCCAGGGGGCTGCAAGTGCAGAGAGAAGCTACTACAACTGTTCACGACTTATCTAATTAACTTTGGAAATTAAATGTTTGCTCATTGACTTAGGCATTTCATATTTTTGTCAACAAACTTTCTATATTAAAAATATCAGAAACTATCTATTTTGCGCGTTGTCTTAGTCATTCTGCATTTGTAAAGTAACATTTGTGTTACGAAAGACGTTCTGGCTACTTTTAGCTCGTCCACCACGTTATAAATTTATATTTGAACATTTTGTTAATTTTTTGTGTCTAGCTATAAGATATATACCTATTATTATATATAAGATTTAAATTAGTAAATAAGTGTAACTGTAACAAAATAGTTTTAAGTATAAATGTAATAATTGCTGAAATAAAGACCTTTTTTTACAATCTCAGTACAGCGCCAGAGCATAGAAAAAGTATCTTCTATCGCACTCGCACATTAGTGACAGAAAACCTCGCAAATCATATATAAGCAAGCGAATACCCGCCTACCTCACTCATTCCATTCAGAACGACTGCACTATACTGAGATCAAGTGTTACCTACTGCAAAGAAAAAGTGTTTTATTTTATCAGAAGACTGTTCCCTCAATCCACCCCAATATTAAAAGCAAGGGTTGACAACAGTGTTTGGTCCATTCGACGCGGATTTTTTGGGAAACCAGAAGAAACCAGCTGGGAAAATCTACCAAGTCCAAACTTCGGTGTTCTTCCAACAAGGTTCGCAAGCACCTGGAAAGCGGCGAACCAAGGAAGACCGGGGCCACGGGAAGGAGATTCAGGGCATCGGGGATTGCTGCTCGCGAAATTGTGAATCGCGAACGCAATACGGTGCCGCAAGCGGGCAACTTCGGGACTTCACTGCAGCAAGGTTGATACGGCGGGTATCGTCAAGACAACTGCAGCGAGGACGACACGGCGGGTATCGTCGAGACAACTGCAGCGAGGTCGACACGGCGGGTATCGTCGAGACAACCGCAGCGAGGTCGACACGGCGGGTACATCGAGACCACTGCGGCGTGAGAGCGGCGGGTGTCGTCGGTTCTACATACGGTGGACGGCGGAGCGTCGAGGCGTCAAGGCCTGGTTCGAGTGAAGATCAACGGTCAAGCAGTCATCAAAAATCCTCGTTTCTAAACGCGGTGCTATCGCGGCTCAGTTTCTGCCACCTAACGGTGTCAAACGGCAGATTCTGGGAGCAGTGTACTGGGCGACATTGCCAGTATCGCCATCGAGGCGTGCTGAACAGTCCAATCGCGCCGATAAGGTGTGTGTGTAGTAGAGGCCTTTCGAGGGCACTGCCGACGGTGTGGATATTCCCCCCACATCCGAGCGCTCTGCTTATACGCATATCCCTCTGTCGGGCGATTCCCACCTTTCCGATCCTCCAACATTTCCATCCCTGCGAGAGCGTGTCCCAAAGGACCACTCGGACAGGACTGATAGGGACCGTTAGGGACGTTAGGGACAGTAGGGAGTAGGATGGACAATCCCCCAGCGGAAAAGATGAGCACAAGAAGCACCAGGAGCAAGAGAAACAAGACCCAAGAGGAAGAGTCAGAGGAAGCTCAGGGAAGCATTAGGAGCTCGGCGAAGGAGACACCGAGCACAGTGCAGAGCGGAAGCACCGAACAGACGGAAAGTTCGGAACAGACAAACACGACTGATACGACGGAAACGGAGCAGTCGGGAAAAAGCAGGATGCTTAAAAACAAGAAGGAGGTACGGAAGTCAAGGGATGGTACGGTGGTGAATCGACCGGCGCGTGGAGCGGCAAGATCGGTGGCATCTTCAACTTCGGTTCGGCGTAGGGCTGCATTAGAGGCTCGATTGGAACTCGAGCGAAGCCAGAAAGAGAAGGCAGATGCAGCTATCGCTATGGCAAGAACGAAGCTCGAACTGATAGAGCTAAGGGAAGAAGAGGACTCATCCGATTTAAGCAGCGTGGACAACGATGCCTACGTATCAGACTGGGTGAACAAGTCACTTAAAGAAAAGTCAATCCAAGAACAAGGGAAGTGCCTCCGGAAGAAAAAAATGCCCACTGAAAAGGGCGAAGATGCGACAACACTAGCATCGGCGATAATGAACGCTATTAAAAGTATAAAAGAAAAACCCACTCATGCACCGAAGTACATAAACGAGTTACATCAATTCGATGGCAACCCGAGAGAGTGGATAGCTTTCAAAGCAATATACAGAGATACAGAACAGTACTTTTCGGACATCGAGAATGTCGCCCGGCTACGTAGAGCCATTAAGGACCAAGCCAGAGAATCGGTAAAGTCACTGCTGTATACGAACACGAATCCTCGGGAGATACTCGAGGCTCTAGAACGAAGGTTTGGCCGTCCCACACATTTGATCAAGAGCGAGATAGCAGCAATAGAGAAGCTATCCCCTATGACAAACGACATAAAAGGGATCGGTACGTTCGCGAGCGCAGTAGCAAACAGCGTGAACGTTATCAAACAAATGGATAGAAAAGATTATCTATATTCAAACGATTTATCCGAAAAGATAATAGACAAGATGAATATGAACGTTAAATTCCGTTGGTACGAATACAGATCGGATAAGGAGGAACAACCTATTTTAATTTCCCTCACGACGTTTTTAAACAAAATCGCTGATCAATTTGAAGCATACGATACGTCGAGTACCGAGTTCATAAAGAGAAAAAGGGAACCATTTCGAAGTCATCCCCCAAGAAACCAAAGGGTAAACGCGACAAACGCACAGTATGACAGCGAAAGTGACGAATCTCAGGAAGAAAATGAATACGACTCGGACGACTTAGAGTATGAAAGAGAAAGGGCGATGATGTTGAACGAAACACCTGAAAAAGATGTTGTTCTCGCTACCACCAATGAAAAGCAACAGCCAATCGCGTGTCCCGTGTGCAGAAAAGAACACAGCCTAACGAAATGTGTCCAATTTCAGAATGAAACAATAAAAAACAGATGGGATATAGTAAAGAAAATAAAGGTGTGTTTCAAGTGTTTGAAGTCAAACCATAGACACTCGTCATGCAAGGCGAAACCGTGCGGCGAAAATAAATGCACAGGACGCCATCACGCATTGTTGCATGAAACATTGCCACCTAAAAAAGAAGAACCAAAGTCGGCATCGGTAAATCATATCAGCACTACGAGAGCATATCTAAAAATAGTACCTGTGGAAATATACGGACCCCAGGGTACTCAGACCGTAGCAGCACTCCTAGACGAGGGTTCCACGGTAACTTTGTTACTGAACGAAGTCGCGGATCAAATTGGCGCGAAAGGACCCACGGAAAATCTGTCAATAGAGGGCGTTAGCGGTCAAGTAATGAAAACGAACTCTCGCCATCTCAAGTTACGAGTGAAAGGGATGTTCGCCAGAAATTACGAAGATATGAGGGCATACACCATCGACCGACTCAATTTGACATCGCAATCTATACAGCAAGAAGATATAGAAGGATGCGTATACCTACATGACATCCAAGATCAGATTCAGTACGAAAATATGAAGCCTGCATTATTAATTGGACAAGACAACTGGCACCTTATAGTTACCAGAGAGTTGAAAGCCGGTAATAATAACCAACCAGCAGCGTCATTAACCAAATTAGGATGGATATTACACGGGTGCAGAACAGACGCACCGAAGCGAGTCTCTTTCGTCGGACACATGTACAAAAAGCAAGATGAGATCGAAAATCTGATAAAATCGCACTTCGATCTAGATTCATTAGGCATAGCACCTAAGAAACCTACCAGCGATCCCGAACAGAGAGCGCTAGCTATACTTGACGAGACAACAAAACGATTACCAGATGGTAGATTCGAATGTGGGTTATTATGGCGTTCCGATAATGAAACGATGCCAAATAACCGCGCGAACGCTTTGCACCGATTAATAGGTATTGAAAAAAAGATGGCCAAAAACGATGAATTTAAGAAAAATTATAGCTCACACATTCAAAACCTATTAGCAAGCGGGTACGCAGAGCCGGCAGCGTGTCAACCCACTACACCTCGGACATGGTATTTACCACACTTCGCCGTCGTGCACCCACAAAAGGGAAAAATGCGACTAGTATTTGACGCAGCGGCCCGAACGAACGGAAAGAGCCTCAATGACGCATTATTATCCGGTCCGGATTTACTACAATCACTATTCGGCGTATTAATACGATTTCGAGGCGGTCCGATTGCCGTGGCAGCCGACATCAAAGAGATGTTTTTGAGAGTGAGCATGCGCGAAGAAGACAGAGATAGCTTGCGTTTCCTATGGAGAGAAAAAGAGACGGACGCGGAACCGAGCGAGTACAGAATGAAGTCTTTAATATTCGGCGCGACATCATCCCCATGCTCGGCTATCTATGTCAAGGACAAGAATGCCAAAGAATTTGAAGATGAGCACCCAGACGCAGTATACGCAGTACGCAAGTGCCACTATATGGATGACTATTTGCAGAGCTTTCAGACTATCGCCGAGGCAAGAACCACAGCCGAACAAGTGGACCACATCCACCGAAGTGGAGGTTTTGTGTTGCGAGGATGGGCTTCAAACGAAAGTGAAGTAGTCAACAATTTTGAGGAAAACGAAAAGAAAGATCACATCCTATTAGGTCAAGATCAAACGGAGAAAACATTAGGTATGTTGTGGAACGTCAAAAAAGATGTGATGCAATACACACTAAATTTACGTAACACGCCTAGTGAAATAAAAGAAGGTACCAGGTCACCAACAAAAAGAGAGGTCACTAGTGCGGTTATGTCGGTATTCGACCCACTGGGATTAGCCGCGCCCGTATTGATCCAGGGAAAAAGATTAATTCAACAATTATGGCGAGCTGGCACAGATTGGGACGACCGCATACCAGACACTCTCAACGAGAACTGGTCAAACTGGTTGCGAAGCTTGGAAAGTCTTGAAAATCTAGACATACCCAGATGTACCTATTCTTGCGAGGAAGGCGAGCTACACACGTTCGTGGACGCGAGTGAAACCTCATACGTCGCCGCCTCATACTGGCGAACCATGAAAAATAACCAAATAAGCGTAATGTTGCTAGCGGCCAAAGCCAAGGTCACACCACTGAAACCTGTGTCGATACCTAGATTAGAGTTGCAAGCCGCACTCACAGGTGCCAGACTGGCAGCGAGCCTAGAAAAGGAAATACCGGCAAACATCACGCAAAGATATTTTTGGTCAGATTCGCGCACAGTACTAGCGTGGATAAAATCGGATCCCCGCACTTTCAAACCGTTCGTGGCACACAGATTAGCCGAAATAGAGGAATCTACCAAACCAACAGAATGGCGATGGATACCCACACACGAAAACGTCGCAGACGACTCTACCAGGTCAGCCCCACGCGATTTTACTGTCCACCATCGTTGGTTCAGCGGTCCATCATTTCTATACAGTGATCCTAGCCTATGGCCGGAAAACAAAAATGAGCGACCGGTATCCGACACGGGTGAAAAGAAGACAAAAATTGTAGCCACCGTAAAACGTATCGAATCATCACTACCGGACGTTTCAAGATTCTCCTCATGGAAGCGCCTCTTAAGAGCCACGGCACGTTTTTTGCAGAGCATTGATATCTTCAAAGAAAAATTGCGCAAAATACCAGAAACCGTGACTGCAATACAAAAAACAGTCAAGGACGCATCATGGAGAAGATATAACAAAAAACACAAGAAAGCCATTGCCAACGCGCCGACGGTCACCACCCGTACCGTACCTCTTCCAGAGAAATACCTACGCATTGCCGAGACACTGCTCGTAAAAACCGTACAACAGGAAAGCTGGCGAAACGAATTGAAAGCGCTTCAAAACGATAAAAATCCGAACGAAAAGGATTCGCGCCTAAAAAGATTGACATTAAAACTCAAGGGCGATGTGATACACATAGAAACTCGTATATCATCAGCTGATTGTGTGAGCGACACATACAAGGAACCCATAGTGTTAGATGGCAAGCACCCCATAACCAAATTGCTTATACAACAATATCACATCGACTATAATCACGCCAATCACAACACAGTAATGAACGAAATACGTCAAAAATATTATGTGACGTCATTACGGAATGCGCTGAAAGCTATAACCAGAGAATGCGGATGGTGTAGAACACATAAAAACTCGCCCACCATCATACCTACAGGCGACTTACCCCCGGAACGTTTGCAGCAATATCAACCGCCATTTACATGCACAGGAGTTGATTATTTCGGCCCACTAACCATAACATCAGGTCGAAAGCAAGAAAAACGATGGGTGGCACTCTATACATGCCTAACTACACGTGCAGTGCATTTAGAGATAGTGCCGTCTCTTTCTGCTGATAGCATGATCTTATCACTACGACGAATGATATCGCGACGAGGAGCGCCATCTATAATGTACAGTGATAACGGAACAAACTTCGTGAGCGCTGATAAGGAAATGAAAACTGAATTTCAGAAGTTATCCGACGAAGCTGATAGGAGATGCATCAGATGGAAATTCATACCAGCAGGGGCACCGAACATGGGCGGCGCTTGGGAACGAATGGTGCGCTCAGTTAAAGTCGCGCTCACCGCCACATTGAAAACCCGTCAACCCCGAGAAGAGATCCTGCATACCTTACTGTTGGAAGCTGAACACATGATCAACTCGAGGCCACTTACACACGTGTCGCTAGACCCTAACGACGAAGAAAGTCTAACGCCAAACCACTTTTTGATCGGGCGATCGAGTGGTAATGTGGCCATGGGACGTTTCGATGACCGCGATCTCGTCGGCCCTGCTACATGGAAGACTGTACAGAGATTGGCGGACAAGTTCTGGTATCGATGGCTGACTGAATACTTACCAACCCTCATACCTAAGTACAGCACTGGAGCGACCGTATTCATCAACCCTCAAGTCGGAGACGTGGTATTAATCGTCGACTCATCCTTACCACGAGGAGTATGGCCAAAGGGACAGATCATTCGTACGTACACAGGCCCAGATGGCAAGGTTAGGGTGGTAGACGTCAGAACTACAGCTGGTGAACTACGTCGACCAACATCAAGAATCATCAAAATAGCTTGAAGTCCTGAACTCTGATTGTGGTGCTCAAGAGCTCATCTTCGCACGAGGGGGAGACTGTTCACGACTTATCTAATTAACTTTGGAAATTAAATGTTTGCTCATTGACTTAGGCATTTCATATTTTTGTCAACAAACTTTCTATATTAAAAATATCAGAAACTATCTATTTTGCGCGTTGTCTTAGTCATTCTGCATTTGTAAAGTAACATTTGTGTTACGAAAGACGTTCTGGCTACTTTTAGCTCGTCCACCACGTTATAAATTTATATTTGAACATTTTGTTAATTTTTTGTGTCTAGCTATAAGATATATACCTATTATTATATATAAGATTTAAATTAGTAAATAAGTGTAACTGTAACAAAATAGTTTTAAGTATAAATGTAATAATTGCTGAAATAAAGACCTTTTTTTACAATCTCAGTACAGCGCCAGAGCATAGAAAAAGTATCTTCTATCGCACTCGCACATTAGTGACAGAAAACCTCGCAAATCATATATAAGCAAGCGAATACCCGCCTACCTCACTCATTCCATTCAGAACGACTGCACTATACTGAGATCAAGTGTTACCTACTGCAAAGAAAAAGTGTTTTATTTTATCAGAAGACTGTTCCCTCAATCCACCCCAATATTAAAAGCAAGGGTTGACAACAACAACCATGTATTCTTGTCTTCTATGTAATGAGCCACCTTACAGTAGGCCTTGTCGATCAACTTATGTTTAACATACTCTTTGAATTTATTATAAGACATCTTAGTTACTTCATATGGGATTTTATTATAAAAGCGAATGCAATTCCCGAGAAAATACTTATTGACTTTCGCTAGCCTGAATCTAGGAGTAACAATTTTGTCTTTGTTTCTTGTATTTACGTTATGGCGGCTACTGTTTGTGTCAAATAGATTTAAATTTTTACGAACAAACATAATATTTTCATAAACGTATAGTTTGATCACAATCTCACTGGTCCGTGATGTGGCCGATGGTAAGACGCAAAGGAACTGGCTCTTAAGTGCAGCTGTCGGAACATACCGGTAGGTGCTTGGTGACAGATTTTCAACTTGACCTAATCACAATAAAATTTGACAGGCAAAGAGCTTAAGATATGGAGAATGACATAAGCTAAATTTGATCCCGGGAACGCGGTTGAAACCGCGGGGAACAACTAGTTTTTAAATATGCTGAAAAACAAGTTTCAAGTAAAGATTACTAGTAAGTACAAGAAGCTCGAAATAAAGTGGCTACGATGATTGCTACGCCGTTTCGTAGAGGTGGTACGTAGCTACGAAAAATTTCTATGTAAGCAGTATAGCTAAATATATAAAAAAGGACTGACTGATAGATCAACGCACAGCTCAAACCACTGGACGGATCGGACTGAAATTTGGCATACAGATAACTATTATGGTGTAGGCATCTGCTAAAAAAGGATTATTGAAAATTCAATCCCTAAGGCCGGCCCGTAAGATCGATCGACGTTTAAACTATCGTTTATGAAATCTAATCCATGGTTTAAACTATTGTTCTAAGATCAAGTGACAAATATGGACAGATCGTTTAAACTTCGATTAATCCCATAGATACGACAGTTTTCAACAATTTTCAACCTCATGATCGAGCCTCGTTCGTGGACACAAAAAAAACATACAACCAAAAGGCAACTCTATCCTGGATGCATGATGATAATGATGACGATGATAATGACGATGATGATGATGATGATAATGACGATGATGATGATAATGATGATGTTAATGGTGATTATAAATTGAGAACCGCCTCCTTTTTTTTAAGTCGGTTAAAAAACCTTGAGTCGGTCCCTAAAAGCTCTTAACTGTACCTACCTAGTTAATAATGTACAGTTCCAAGACGAACTGTTTAGTTAAACATCAACTTCTCAGAGCTCTGTCGATTCCAGCAAAGATCCAATAAAATTAATTCCAAAAAAGTTATATAAAGCCCAAACAAACAAAAGTGGAAACTTCTCCCTAGGAATTAGAATTGCAAATGCAAAAACTGTTTCGCCTTTTAACGTAAATCAATAATGCTAAATAAGAATGTTGCATTTAGAACGGTTTGAGGATAATGACGGACCACGTTGGTAATATCTCTGGTAGGCTACGATAACCGCTTACCATCAGGTGGGGCGAATGTTGTTTGATACCTTACGATTTTTTTTTATACTACTAAGGCTAAGCCAGTTGGCGCAGTTGGTTAAGACACCACCTACCACGCCGCTGGTCATGGGTTCGATTCCCATCCAGGACAAACATTTGAATGCATGAACATCAGAATTCTGTTTGTCTTATGTCTTGGTGTAAGTAAAAAAAAAAGTATATGTACCTAGTATATCAGTTATCTGGTTGTCCATAGTACAAGCTCTGCTTAGTTTGGGATCAGATAACCGTGTGTGAACAATGTCCCAGGATATTTATTTATTAAGGCATCAAACAAGCAGCCCACAAGATGGTAAGTGGTTACCGTAGCCTATGGGCGCTTGCAACACCAGGGGCAACACTCGCGCGTTGCCGACCCTGAAAGAATCTCTTCACACCCTTCTTGAGGAACCCCATGCTGTAGTCTCAAAATCAAATCAAAATCAAAAACTCATTTATTGAATTTAGGCCCTGGTAAGGCACTTATGAACGTCGATAGTTACAAACATTACAATAGACTCTACCACCGGTTCGGAATACACTTGAACTGAGAAGACTCCGGCAAGAAACTCAGCAAGGCTACATCTCTCTCTTGGGAAAACCACGGCGGGCAACTCATTCCACAACTTGAGCGCCCTGGTTTTAGGAAATTGCATTTTTTGTTTTTTATGTCAGAAGGTTGACAAGCAGGCGGTCCACCTGATGGTAAGTGGCTACAGTCGCCTATCGCCATTTGGCAATACCAGAGGTATTACAATGCCGAGAAGACAATTACTGGCTCTCAAGTGCAATTGCCGGAACACACCGGTAGGTGCTTGGCGACAGATTTTCAACTTGAGGGTGTTAGCCAGCCAGGCGGGTACTACAAAGTACCCTACCACCGTGCTATGGTTTCCTCACGATGTTTTCCTTCACCGAAAGCTCAAGCTCATTGTAGGAACCCACGACCTTCGTCGCGGCATCCGACGTCACGACCACTGAGCTATCATCGCCTATTTCGCTTTTTTCATTAATAATACAAGGTTATCGGAATTCAATTATCAGTTTTCACAATAATGCAATAATAGTTATTAATTTGACAGCTGTTCCATCCGCCATACTGTCGTAAATGTTGGCATATTATTATTTCAATTCGTGTCACGTAGACAGCTCAAAATTGCTGACAGTCGTGTTGAATACATAACTACGATTTATTTATAGTTTCAAAGGTATTAACTTGCTGTTAAGGGATAAAATCCTATATGTGACTAGCTTTCCTTTTTGTGCCTATTTTACCCCCTTAGGGATTGAGTTTTTAAAAATCCTTTCTTAACGAATGTCTATGTCATAATAGCTACCTGTATGCCAAATTTCAGCCCGATCCGTCCAGTGGTTTGAGCTGTGCGTTGATAGACCAGTCAATCATGCTTATTTTATGCTTAATAAGCTTATGGTTTTTCGCATATTTAACTTCAAAACTATTTATCTTAAAATTATAAAAAACAATATTTGAGATCCTCACAACGAGCCCCTTCATTGATATGTCACACAGTATAGTTTGCAGAACATTTTTGTTAATTTTCTAATTTACCCCCAAAAGTGGACCCCATGTTTGAAATTCATTTATTTACGTTAAGCTTCCGTGTTTGGGTCACCAATTTACATAATATGTAAGTACCAAATTTCAACTCACTGGATTGAGTTTCATTTTCAGTATTTTCAGACGGACAGACACACGAGTGATCTTATAACGGTTCCGTATTTTTCTTTTGAGTTCCGGAACCCTAAAAAGTAGTATATGTAGTATATCAGTTATCTGGTTGTTCATAGTACAAGCTCTGCTTAGTTTGGGATTAGATAACCGTGTGTGAAGAATGTCCCTAGATATTAATTTTATTTATTTATTATTTTTTTCTTAAGCAGTTATATAAAAACTCAATCGCGAGAGAACCCGAAAACTAAAAGCTAGTCTAGTCTAGTCTCTGTTTGGACCGTGAAATCAGAACGTCCCAGTTTTGTGAGCTTTCAATAAGAATTTTGATTTGTCTCCGATGTAAAGCAAACAGTGTATCTTACTAGCGGTGTGCCGCGTTAATACGGAAACTCATTTGGTTATCACTTATTTAATAACAGGTATTTGTGTTTACAACTTGATTTTATTTTATTTATTTAGTGAACCAAAAGCATATTATTAATAATGATAAAATAAACTTAACATAAGCCAATTATAGGTTTTCCTAGATTAATTAAGGAGTAATAGGAGTGGGTGGATTGCACTCTAATAAACAATGAGGTAACTTTACAGATTCATACAGCTCGAAAAAAAACCTTTTTTTTAATTTACCTTGTATGGTATTAATAAAATAATAGTATAATTAAAAGATTACAAAAGGAAATAAATTAAACACAGACATATAAATAAATTAGGTACACATAATAAAAAATAATTACCCGCCACTACAAGCGACATGTTTTTTAAAATAATGACAACTTTTAGTGTTAATGCTGGTGATTTGATAATATATGACTGATACCTTGACTGGAGATTCAAAAGACTTAATTTAAAAGTACAATAGAAATAGGTAATTATAAGCCTGTATAAATATAGCTGGTTTTACCATCGTTCCTGGGATAAAGTAGCCATTATCCTTCTCTATATTATATGCTATCTGCGTACCATATTTCATCGAGATCGATTTAGCGGTTTAGGCGTGAAAATTTAACAGACAGAGTTTCACTTTCAAAATCAAATCATTACTTTTCTCTTCATAATTATCACAAAATAGTCTCACATCGTTATCATTTACAAAACTTCAGATGATAACCGTTCGACTTCCACGAGTACCTCTTAAGTTACTATCGAAGCTCCAAGCCACGTTTATTGAAAACCAACTAACTCTATGACAGATAGAAGGCTGTATGGCACTATGCCAGTGCCGAGATATTATTTCATGCTTATAATAAAATGGCGGACATATTTCCGCATACATCACGGAAAAAGCAATTGGTTAAGCCACCGCAGCAGGTCGTGGGTTCGATTCCCATACAGGACAAACATTTGTGTGCATGAATATGTCTGTTTGTACTGAGTCTGGGTGTAATATCTATATAAGTATGTGTATTTCCAAAAAAAAATTAGCACAGATATACTACATATACTATTTTTTTTAACATAACTGGTTTCCATAGTTCAAGCTCTGCTTAGTTTGGGATCAGATAACCGTGTTAAAAAAACGCTTACTAAAAATCGTCAAAATAACAGAAACATAATAAAGCTAGGCTAAGCTAGGCAAGCTAAGCTTTTTTAATTGTTTACCTGCCTTTCCCCTTTTTTACCCCCTTAAGGATTTCGTTAGATTTCGAAATTCGGACTTTATTCCTTGCTTCCATAATAACAGACTAGCTTCCACCCCGCGATTTCAGCCACGTTCCCGAGGGATAAAAAGTAGCCTATATGCCTACATGTTATTCCAGGGTATGATCTATCTACGTGGCAATTTTCATCCAAATCCGTTCCGTAGTTTTTACGTGAAAGAGCAACAAAGATACATACATACTCACAAACTTTCGCATTTTTAATATAAGTAGAATTAGTAGGACCTTCTAACAAAAGGTTATATTCCATAGAATAGAGAAATAATTAATCTAACCTACCAACTATAGAGGAAATAACTTCAATATATCATTTCATGGAATTCAACTCTAGAATTTATGGTTTTAATTCAACCGGGTTCTGCGTAAATCACATTTTATGTGGAGTTAAAACTTCTTGTGTAGATTGGTTTTATTAGTTCGATTTTACACTTGGATTTGGAATCGAATCGAATTTTATTTGCAAAGAAAGGTGTGTTACGCGGCTTCACTCGCGTCCCCGGGATTAAAACAAGCCTATAATCTTCCGGAAAATGTAGCTTCCTATTAGTGAAACCTATACCTAAGAAAAAAAAACAAGCAAATTGCTGGAAGTACAGTGTGCAGTAGTTCAAAATGACATTGCTAGCACACCTGTACTATTTGGAGCTCCGCCAATATCTATCTAGATCCGAATTGGATAGTATTTACTTAATAATATATCTATCTATATCTGGTTTACATTACTCGCTACTACATGAGGATAATTTGTATAAACGAGCTAGCATTCCGACACGCGGTTTCACCCGTGATTTTATAGAGTTTTTCGAAAAAATCATTATTAGTGTATGCGTACACTTTCTTTGAAACGGCTTAAGTTGGTAGCCTCTGATGACTGCAGCAACCTTACCGGACAAATCGGCGAGCGTAGAGGGCACTCAGCCGGGTAACATTTAGGTAACCACGCATGAGGGCACCCCCGAATGTTAGTACGAGTTACGACTAATTGGGGGCGGTCGGATTACTGCAGGCAGGTCGGGCCGCTTGAACGGGACGAGACTGAGTGGGACGTCGCGGCGGTCCTCGCCGTCGAGGACGGTAGCGTGCTCGGTTGTGTGTAGTGTGTTGTGTACTTTTACGAGCTTCGTCAGCTTCGATCTGAGCTAATGTTATGGGGTCATCCGGCTCGCTGAGGACTTACCTTGGAGTATGCGGGCGGGCGTGTAGGTTGCGGCTTTCTCTATAAGAGGGTTGTGGTGATTAACGACGGATTTTATAAATTGTTTTACTTGACATGGAACACACCCTCGAAATGTGATGTGTGTATAAAAACAAATGAACACACAGCTTAAATCGCTGGACCGATTGGGCTGAAATTCGAGACAGAAAGCTATTATGATTTAGACATTCGTTATGAAAGGATTTTTGAAAATACAACCCGTAACCGTCAAAAATATTTCTCAGTGACGCGAGTAAATCCGCGAAGCAAAATCTGAGAAAATATGTAAAGGAAAATATTATAATTTACATAATAATAATTATTACAGAAAAGAAAGTAAGTAGGTAATTATTTTTTAGCATCCGAGTCCCTCAGGCAATGTTGTAATTGTTTTTTAAATTATTTGTAAAGCAAAGCATTGTTCAGATTCTTTATGGTGTTTAGAGTTCCGTTGTTATAAAATTTTAATCTGTAAGTTTTTGTTACGTTTGAGTGTTTTGTACCCGACTACGGCGAAGCTAAAGGCGGGTTATGTGTGTGATTTGTATGTATCCGTTCCTATGGTAACTACTAAACGGCTGAACTGTTTTTTAGACGTCCACTGCTGGACAAAGGCCTCTCACAAGGATCTCCACGATGGCCGGTCTTGCGCTACCCGCATCCAGCGGTTTCCCGCGACCCTCACAAGATCGTCGGTCCACCTTGTGGGGGGCATGAACTGATGCGTAACCTATTTCCCTAAGCCTATAATAACATAATATTTTCAATATTCTAATGAAAATGTAGCTTAAGCAGCTTTGTATGGCCATAAAGCAGGCGATACAAACTCATTTATTCTGTTTAAGCCCTTTTTTTATTTGTATGTATCCGTTCCTATGGTACCTCGTAACTACTAAACGGCTGAACTGTTTTTTAGACGTCCACTGCTGGACAAAGGCCTCCCCCAAGGATCTCCACGATCGATGACTGGTCTTGCGCTACCCGCATCCAGCGGTTTCCCGCGACCCTCACAAAATCGTCGGTCCACCTTGTGGGGGGCATGAACTGATGCGTAACCTATTTCCCTAAGCCTATAATAACATAATATTTTCAATATTCTAATAAAAATGTAGCTTAAGCAGCTTTGTATGGCCATAAAGCAGGCGATACAAACTCATTTATTCTGTTTAAGCCCTTTTTTTATTTGTATGTATCCGTTCCTATGGTACCTCGTAACCACTAAACGGCTGAACTGTTTTCTAGACGTCCACTGCTGGACAAAGGCCTCTCACAAGGGTCTCCACGATGGCCGGTCTTGCGCTGCCCGCATCCAGCGGTTTCCCGCGACCCTCACAAGATCGTCGGTCCACCTTGTGGGGGGCATGAACTGATGCGTAACCTATTTCCCTAAGCCTATAATAACATAATATTTTCAATATTCTAATAAAAATGTAGCTTAAGCAGCTTTGTATGGCCATAAAGCAGGCGATACAAACTCATTTATTCTGTTTAAGCCCTGACAAGGCACTTATGAACGTTGATACATTCCACATACATTTAAACTGAGAAGACTTTAAGTGTACGTTTTTTAACTATATATAGGCCTGTATTTGACCACAATCTCACCGTGGTCTTTCATTTGTGGAGGCTTCAAGCAAGGCTTCTTTCCAATTTCTTGTTTATGGCTCCATCGAGTGATCGATGACTTTGCCAATGTCATGGTTACTTGGTTAGAAAAAACAGTGAAAAACAACAAGAGTAAAGATTTTTTTTTTCATCTTTTGAATTTATTTCATAACAGTTTTTGTTATAAAAACAAACATATAAATATTTTTTATCTACTAAATTTTGCAACAGAAGCTGTGAAGCATCCAAAACTAGTTTATTTTCAAAAAAATTTTGTACTACACATAAGAGATTATGCCGCTAATTTCATGGCCCGACCGCTTTATCCCTTTGATCTCGAAGCTTTGTCGCGAGCCGTTTGAAGTCGCCGATGTCGGTGAAAGTTCATCTAATCGCTAACTACAAAGTTATCTTTGTACTTTAATAGTTAAATTTGTTTTTATCTCGCCATCTTGAACATGTTTTTTTATGGCGCTGGCTTATTTTTATGAGACGAAGGTCGCGGGTTCGACTCCTACAATGAGCTTAAGTCATGCCAAAGAAGAAAGTCTACTTCGTGGGTCTAACACAGGCCTATACATAGCTTAAAAAAAAGTAACGTAGTGGACACGAGAATATTGTAAAAATTAAATTTACAAAATACCTAAATAAAGTAAATAAATGACTCCTTTGATAATGGCACCAAATTTGTTTGTTTCTTATTTATCTCAAAGCAAAGACCACAGATATCACATTAATGTATATCTATCTATACTAATAATAAAGCTGAAGAGTTTGTTTGAACGCGCTATTCTCCGGAGTTACTGGTCCGTTTAGAAATAGTAGTTTATGATACTGTTGCATAATAGGGGTTATTAAATACGAGTGTGAGTTTAAGTACCGAGCCGTAGGCGAGGTTCTTAATAGTATCACACGAGTTTTTAATACCTAATTATGTGCAGTATCATACAGTACTTTATCTAAACTCATATAAATAATGTAATTTAAAAAAATAGAAAAATCGGTAGTATTTTTCTACCAAATTAAAAAAAAATGCTAATGTGACATTTTTGGTCAAAATGATATATTTAAGCAAAAACAATAAAATAAACAGACACAATAATCATATACCTAATCAAATTCGTGTTGCCAACTCCCAAAAAATCTTACCTCTAAACTTCAAGTTAAAAACTTGTCACATTGTCATCGTCAAATTGAATTGATACTGATTGATTATACTATTGATAGGTCCAAAGTATACTTTAATGGAAAAAAAGTTATTTTATAGCATTATCTTGGGAACACAACTGTACTATAATGAATCATTATACACGGGTGTGCCTAAAGTGGGTCATTAAAGTACTGATTTTGATTGCATAATAAGAACATTACGATATGAGAGTAGATAAAATTCTTTCACTAACAGGAAGCTACATTATCCCCGAAGGTTATAAGCGTTTTATCCCGGGAACGCGAGTGAAGCAGCAAGTCTATAATATAACATTAGAATTCAAAAATAATCCACAGATTTACTTAAATCAACAAAACAACTGGATGGCAATGGCAATAGGGTAGATGACTGACTTATCAAATCAGCTACTCTTTATAAATGTCAAAACGATCGGTTACATGGAATATTGTATGAAATACTAAGCTATTACGTCATCGTTTCACAGCATCAAATGATCTACTCTTAGTGGTTCTACTGGTAATTAAAAATCATAGAAAGCATTAAATGTACAACATATTTGATGTTTCCGCGTGTTTTCAGATGTTTTATGCATTGGTTAGTGTTTGGTCATTTATTTATGACACTGTCAACTAGCCTATTCTTTGAGGTTAATACCCAAATAAACAGAAAGCTAAACAAGGGTTGTACATCAATGTCAGTGGATAATGTCGGGTCTTCTGATCCCTAAACTAACAAGTATGAAACAAATTAGATGTAGCATCGGCAAATCGTTTTCGTACACTTCACTTCCGATTTACACAACTAATAGTGATGTCATAGATATAGGCCCTGACTGAAAACCAGCGCGAGGGTTGATATTTAGTTATCGATCTGAGCATCATGCTGAGTCAGGACCTATTCTTGACATCGCGCAGCATTACATTATTGTTAGTTTTTTTGTACTCTTTTTATTTTATTTTTTATTTTTCAATTTTGTAATGTTGTGTGTTGTCATGAATAAATGTTTTTTCTTTCTTTCTTTCTAATAAAAATCATTCATTATCGCGCCATTCAACGTTCAACAAGATCACTTTCGCCTAAGTACTAATAAACATGGGTAATGTTGTAGGCGCACTCTTTTCGGGAACGATTGATTTTGAATTTTGCCGATGCTTCATCTAAGTTGTGTCATACCATACCTTCCTACCTTCAAATACCTAAGTATATCTACCAAAATATCAAACAATGAAATGCGACTATTCCGCAAAAAGGCAATTTTTCCTTCTAACATTTCCATACATTGCCTTGACGTGGAATGATTATTGTCAATCATTTATTATCAGGTGTAATATCCTATTAGGCGCCGGCCATCTGACAGCGGAGGTCACTGATAGCTAGCTAGTTAACTTTGTTTTTCCACATGAAATTTTCAATATAAGTTCCCAGAAACAAAAGCGTTTAAATACCGTCACACGGTTGTCCACTATAAAGGGAAATCTATTAAAGCTGTATTAAATGGTGGTGACGCCCAACAGGATAATAGTTTATACAGGTTTTTTTCAAGTGGGCGCGGTCCAAATCCTAGTATAGGGAATAGCGGAAAATGCTCAAAGGAGTCTAAAGGCCAGTTGACAGTTCGACAGGCCAGTTGGCGCAGTTGGTTAAGATACTATCACGCCCCTGGTCATAGGGTCCATTTCCATCTAGGACAAACATTCAGGGTGTATTTATTTACTATCTATATAAGTATGTATTTACAAAAAAAGTAGTATAAGTAGTATATCAGTTATCTGGTTGTCCATAGTACAAGCTCTGCTTAGTTTGGGATCAGATAACCGTGTGGGAAAAAATATCCCAGGATATTAGATATTTGGTAACCTGATTGATCAGGTCTTCTACTTTATTTGCTAAATGCAGTTCCATAATTAGCTATATTTTATAACGTACTATCTTCCGCCCCGCGGTTTCACCCGCGTTCCCGAGTGATCTTATGTTTTCCCGGGATAAAAAGTATCCTATGAGTTCATCCAGGTTATAAACTATCTGCGTTACAAATTAAATTCAAATTCAAATTCAAAAGTGTCTTTATCTACTCTCATATCGTAAAGTTCTAATTATGAAATCAAAAACAGTACTTTAATGACCCACTTTATGCACACCCGTGTATAATGAAATTAAAAAATTATATTATAGTACAGTTTTCTTGCCAAGATAATGCTATAAAATAACTTTTTTTCATTAAAGTACAAGTATTTGGACATGTCTGGCCACTTATAATGTTTTTTTGGGTTTTAATACCTCAATTACTATCAGTCAACTTGTCAAACAAAATAATAAAGAAAAAAACATTATAAGTGGCCAGACATCAGGACTAAAAAATTATAATTTTAGATGCAAATTTACTTTGTCTGTGGTCGCGTATGCGGTAGAGATCTCAACTTAGGAGTTTTTCCCCACACAGATTTGGGCGCCATAATGATTAATGTTTGTTTATTTTATAGATTTTTTTGCATACATATTTTATTTTGGCCAAAAATGATAGAAAAATAGCAGTGATACAAAGGTGAAATAAACTTGGATCTGAAATTGTGGAGGCGGCAGTTGAAATGACGAATAATCGATACCCGTAAGTCATGAAAACCTATGACAAAATATTATCGATTTTTTACCTTTAAATTACATTATTAGATGAGTTTAGATAAAGTACTGTATGATACTGCACATAATTAGGTATTAAAAACTCGTGTGATACTATTAAGAACCTCGCCTACGGCTCGGTACTTAAACTCACACTCGTATTTAATAACCCCTATTATGCAACAGTATCATAAACTACTATTATTAAATGAACTCAATGCAAGTATTTTTAATCGTCAAATTTGTAAAAATAAAAAATATGTATATAAAAATAAACTATAGAAAATAAAATAAAATATTAAAATTAACAATATGACAATAATAATAACAATAAATAGCATGTGAAGCGAACAACTCATTGAAATGCGTTCTTGTCCTCTATAAAATCAGAAACTTTATAGTACCCTTTTTTGTATAACTTATCTTTAATTAGCTTTGTAAATTTTAACACGGACAATTCTTGAAATATTTCTTTGGGTACTTTGTTAAAGAAGCGTATACATTGCCCCTTAAAAGAATCCCTAACTTTGCTCAAACGAGTTACAGGTATAGCAAGTTTATCCTTATTTCTAGTGTTTAAACTATAAGTGTCGCTATTTTTGGGAAAGTTATGAATGTTTTTCCGAACATAAATTAAGTTTTTATATATGTACTGTGACGACACTGTCATTATATTTATAGTTTTAAATTTATTTCTTAGGGAGTCTCTGGGACTTAAATTATATATAGCGCGAATAGCCCTCTTCTGCAGAATAAAAATTCTATTTATATCGGCACCGCTACCCCAAAGGAGGATGCCGTAAGACATCAAACTATGAAAAACAAACACAGGCCTACACATTTTTTTTTTTAAGAAACCCCCGAAACTCACTAGAAAATTGGTGATAATTTCCAAACGGCTGAGCGGATTTCCTTGAAACATAGCTTAAAACACTCTCGATTAAGTTACCTTTCAAACAAAAAAAACCAAATTAAAATCGGTCCATCCGTTCAGGAGCTATGCCACGTCAAACTTATAACACCCTGTCGTTTTTACGTCGGGGGTTAAAAATTTTGTCTCTGCTGAAAAGCGAAAAAGTATATTTTCTGCGTTCAGTACTTCAAGGAAACAATATACGTTCTCCTCATTTTTACCATTGTTTATATTAAAATCCCCATCCGGAATACTAAATAGACTCTGTTACACTGATAAGAACATTTTAGGGGTCCGCAGCGGATTATGCGAGGGCAAAAACCTTTTGTTTCAAACGGGCATAGATTTTTTTGTTCTTTTCAAGCCATTGTTGGGTTGAATTAAAAAATAAATTTGCTCTGAGAAAGGCTTAGTTGATTCTTTGTTATTGAGAATTTTATCGTAAACTGTTTTATTATTAATGTAGTTTGTGTTTCATCGTAATTGGAAGTCTATATAAATAGTCTGAGTTTAATTATATGTATAATAACAGTTTCAACTTACCTAGTAGGTACAGTGTGACGCAACTTAGATGTAGCATCGGCCAATCGTTTTAGTAAACTTCACTTCCGATTTACACAACTATAAAAAATCATTCATTATCGCGCCATTCAACGTTCAACAAGATCATTTTCGCCGATCATTTTTTAACTCATGAGTATTGTTGTAGGCGCACTCTTTTCGGGAACGATCGATTTTACGAATTTTACCGATGCTTCATCTGAGTTGTGTCATACTGTAATTACAAATATTTTTTCAATTTTCTAAACATGTGTAATCTATAATTAACTATGTTCCGACAGCTGCAATAGGGATGATGAGTGGGTAAAAAATAATTAATTATATTTAGTCCGTCAGTTAGGTTATCAAAAAATATTGGATACGTATTTTTTATTTATTCAAATCAATAAAAACTTACAAAGATAAATCGCATCAAAGTTCAGGAGTGGGGGTTTGTGACGTCACTTCTCTGTAAAAAGTGTACTAAAACGTGACGTCACGCGATATTTATACGCACTGTATCTTCGTAATTTTTTGTTTTCAGAACTAAAGAAAAAACATGTGTCCAATATTTTTTGGTAATCTAACTGACGGACAAATTTTTTTTTTTTAGTCATCACCCCTATTGAGAGCCAGTTCCATTATAGGCTTAATACTAGGTTTACTAGCTGTTCCCCGCGGCTTCACTCGCATTCCCGGGATAGAAAGTAGCCTATCTATAACCTTCGGGGATAATGTAGCTTCCTATCGTGACAGAATTTTATTCTGGAGATTAGCGCGTTCAAACATACAAACTCTTCAGCTTTATTATTAGTATAGATAATATAGATTGATATAGATAGATATTTACGAAAAACATACAAAAATATAATGACTATCACTACATAGTATAAAATTCCCGTCTGTCTGTCCCTATGTATGCTTAGATCTTTAAAACTACGCAACGGATTTTAATGCGGGTTTTTTTAATAGATAGAGTGATTCAAGAGGAAGGTTTATATGTATAATATATGCATAATATAGTACAGAAAAGCCGATAAAAACCGTGCGATGCCGGGGTGGGTCGCTAGTATACATATAAAAAACATCCTCGATTTTCAAACAAAAAATAACAAAAATTAAATCGGTTCATGCGTTCGGGAGCTACGATTCCACAGACAGACATACATGTCAAACTTATAACACCCCGTCCGTAAATATAGCATGTTGATTTTTCGAAGCAAACCCAGTACGTAGATCTAGTTATTCTGTTCAGAAGTCAAGAGAACAATTTCGAAGCGAACATCATCTCAGAAGAGAGAGGACTGGATAAATATCCAATTCCTTTGAAGCTACCGCCCGCCTTTGTGCCCGCCGACCTTTGATCTAGCCGCCTTGGTATCCAAACGTGAGTTCGAGTTAAAATTGCCAATTAGATACTGTGCGAAAAATGCGCTCATATTTAATGTATTAATTATTTGAGAAGGGATTGGCCTAATGTTTTTTGTAAAGGAAAATGTATTGTTTTGGGAATATGTTACGTTTGCTTTTTCATTGGAATTTCACTGCGGCGACCTATGCGGTTGTGATAGGCGCTATTTTGCAACAAAAATGGGTAGTTAAATCTGTGGCCGTGTGTACAGTACGACACAACTAAGATGAAGCATCGGCAAATTCGTGAAATCGATCATTCCCGAAAAGAGTACAACATTACCCATGTTTATTAGTACTTTAGGCGAAAATGATCTTGTTGAACGTTGAATGGCGCGATAATTTTTATTAGTTGTGTAAATCGGAAGTGAAGTGTAGATATACGATTTGCCGATGCTACATCTAAGTTGTGTCATACTGTATAACATGTCTAACTGTTAATCAAAGGGAATTAAATTAATAAATATCCTGGAATATTGTTTACACAGGGTTATCTGATCCTAAACTAAGCAGAGCTTGTACTATGGACAACCAGACTGACTCTCCATAATACTAATTTTTTTTAGTAAATACATACTTTAATGGATATTACACCCAGACTCAGGACAAACATGTTCATGCACACAAATATTTGTCCTGAATGGAAATCGAACCCACGACACCACGCCTGGCAATCCATAACTTTGTTGCATTTAACCTTTAAGAGCAGGCTCTCCGCGAATGACTCCGTCCCTCATTAAACTGACGGAGACAAGCGAGACAGGAGAGGCGCAATTATAGTAAATACGTTTTATATTATTAAAAAAAAAAATCTAAGCCTTTTAAAAAAAAAATAAGAAAACTATTCCCCTTCCTATTTAATCTTAGAATGTATGTAAATATTTTCAAGTTATTTGGACGTCACAAATAAGAGAAAAAATCATTGTTAATTTTAAAAAGGGGTATATTCACATTAAAAAAAAACTATTCCTCGTCACAATAATAGTATTCTCTACTTTAGCATTATATTTCTTACTAACTAGCGACCCGCCCCGGCTTTGCACGGCTTTTCTGTACTTTAATAAGTATGTATTATAAACATTCCTCTAAATAAATATGTCCAAAGAACAATGAAGCACTTTGAATCGAGTTACCAAAACGCAAAAAAGTTATCAGAAAACCGCAATATTTTGTGTTGACTGTGCGAGATAAAATATGCCCATAACTAAATCACTGACGGCTCCGTGCCCACAGAGTCCTGAGGGCGTAAACTGAACAGCCTGGAAGGTATTTCTTGGATCGAAAGGGGATCCGTCATGCGTGTAGCTGTTTCTCGGGTCAGTTGTTTAGCCAGGTCATGTTCATATATAGGTCACAAGAATAGAATAGAATATTATTCATTTGACAGTTTACAATAGGGATGATGACTGGGTAAAAAATAATTAATCCTGTCAGTTAGGTTATCAAAAAAATTGGATACGTATTTTTTATTTTATCAAATCAACAAAAAATTACATTGATAAGTCGCATCAAAGTTCAGGAATGGGGGCTTGTGACGTCATCTCTCTGTAAAAAGTGACGTCACGCGAAATTTTAACGTACAGTTCGTTATTTTTTGTTTTCGGAACTAAGGAAAAAATATCTATGTATGCAATGTACCCTACCACCGTGCTATGGTTTCTTCACGATGTTTTCCTTCACCAAAACCTCAAGCTCATTGTAGGATTCGAACCAATATAATAACGAAAAAATATTGGATAATATGTATTTTTATTTAATTATGTGTTATTTATTTATGTAGTGTTTTAATATTTTATATATTTGTGTAGTTTATTTACTTTTGATTGGATTTTAGTATTTCTATTTGTTCCTATCTTGTTGTATATTATGTATTTTCTTTTACTTTCACACACTGTCTACATTTCTTCATAATATTTTCTTCCAGGCGCAGGGTCACTGGAAGAAATTTTTATTAGAAATAAACAGTCCATTTGTACATTTGTATCTTTTATATTTTTTATTGTTAATTGTGGGTAGGTAAATAAATAAATGAACAGTGATTAATTATCTTGTTTCGAATCTAAATGACGAATCATTGTTGCGGTATTATTAAACTATTCATAGATTTTCTACATCAAAGCAGTTCTGATGTACAATAAGGGTTAATTGTGGCGTAATTTATAAGCTTTAGCGATATATTAGCTTTCACCCGCGATCCCCTATTTTACCCCCATAGGGATACATCATCATCATGTCAGCCGAAAGACGTCAACTGCTGGACAAAGGCCTCCCCTAAGGATCTCCACGATGGCCGGTCTTGCGCTACCCGCATCCAGCGGTTTCCCGGTGGGGGACCTGCTCACGCTGCGTCTTCTGGTTCTTAGGGATACAATTTTCAAAAATCCTTTCTTAGCGGATGCCTACGTCATAATGATATCTGTAAGCGCACAAAGCCTCGAAGGGAACTGGCTGTGCAACTGTCGAAATACACCGGTAGGTTCTTGGCGACGGATTTTCAATTTGAGGGTAGTAGCAAGCCAGTTATCTGTCTCTAAGGGCCATTTTAGTCTGATCCTTACATACTGGAATAAAAGGCTAAAAAATTTTATGATCGTTTCTTTGAAATATGAAAAAAATTGTTACACAGTCATAGTGGACATTAAATATTATTAATTAGCTGTTCCGCGCGGTTTCACTCGCGTTCCCGGGATAAAAAGGAGCCTATAACCTTAGGGAATAATGTAGCTTCCTATTAGTGAAAGAATTTTTCAAATCGGTTCAGTAGTTTCGGAGCCTATTCAATGCAAACAAACAAACAATCAATTCATTCCTCTTTATAATATTAGTATAGATAATATCGTGCACTTAAACCATATTCTTACAAATAAAGAATCTGAATCTGAATCTTTGTTTTTTTTTACTATGTATAGGCCTGTGTTTGGCCACAATCTCACCGTGGTCAGTGATGATGTGGCCGATGATGGTAAGTACACAAAGCCTAGAAAGGAACTGGCTCTCAAGTGCAGCTGTCGGAACACACCGAAAGGTGCTTGGCGACAGATTTTCAACTTGAGGGTGGTAGCCAGCCAGGCGGGCACTATGAAGTACCCTACCACCGTGCTATGGTTTCCTCACGATGTTTTCCTTCACCGAAAGCTCAAGCTCATTGTAGGATTCGAACCCGGGACCTTCGTCTCGGCATCCGACGTCACTACCACTGAGCTATCATCGCCTTGCAAATCTGAATCTGAATCTAGTGCACAGACAGATAAACAAGAATAAATGTACAGAGTAAAGTCATTGTCAAATGGAGCCAGTTGGAGCAATTATTATTAAGGTCTTGAACACTTTGCAAATAAAATTAAAATAAAACCTTTATCGCTTCCGCTCGTAACTTAAACTCAACCTACCCGATGACACGGGCGATTTCAGCTCCAAACATTCCCGGGAATTAAGTGTCGTGTCACTGATCAACCCTTTGTTTCATAATCGCCGTTTTAGGGTTAAGCAGGATTTAGAAAGTTTATTTACTGTTTTGGGTTGAGCGAAAATGATTACTAATATTCTAAATAGGACATAATTAATCGTACTTATTATTTTTTATCAAAGAGACAAACATTGGGGGCTAAAACGGCCGCTCGAGCAATATTGCTATGCAATTCATATCTCGAATTTACAGCAGATTATGGTGTACTTTGTCTAAATTGAAAATTAATTGACAGAATTATTTGCATTTTCACCAAAAAATAATTACAAAAACATTTGGCACTGCTGTAAATTCGAGATATGAATTGCATAGCAATATAGCTCGAGCGGCCGTTTTAGGCCCCTTTATTAGAGACGAAAGAAAATAGGAGAGGAAACATGTTAGGCCACCTTATACGTCACGACGAACTAATAAAAAACATCATAGAAGGAAAGCGAGGAAGAGGAAGACCTAGATTGAACTATATAGAGCAAGTGAAGGCTAAATTGTCCAATGTAGCCTTCACTTGCTCTATATATTGTCGTGTCGTATAAGGAGGTGCAGAAAGCAAACAACAGGGAGGAATGGAAGAAGCTACACCGACAAGAGCCAAGCTCTTATATAGAGAGAGAGATATATATTATTTTTTATACTCCAAAGCTCAAAACGTTTGAAATGTATTTGTGAAAGTATTTACACACTACACACAACCGAGCACGCTACCGTCCTCGACGGCGAGGACCGCCGCGACGTCCCACTCAGTCTCGTCCCGTTCAAGCGGCCCGAGCTGCCTACAGTAATCCGACCGCCCCCAATTAGTCGTAACTCGTGCGCTCGCCGATTTGTCCGGTAAGGTTGTAGCAGCCATCTGAGGCTACCAACTTAGTCATTTCAAAAAAAAAAAAAAAGAAAAAAAAAGTTATTTGGATGGCCCAAATAAGAGAAAAAATCATTCTTAGATTTAAAAAGGGGCATTTACACGATTTTTGTCTGACGTTACTAATGAAAGATTGCAATTTTTAAATAAACTATTCCTCGTCAAATATTCTCTAGTTTAACATATATTTTTAACAAATCTCTTGCAATAAAGAATACAGAGAAAAACGTAATCTGGAATTATAATTTATCTTGCATCATCGCCAAATTTCTATACACATTATTTTGAACTAATGGAATTTTCGTAGCCTCGTAGCGCTACGACGTAGCAAGCTACAGTAGTAGCAGAATCGACGCTCGACAGACTGTCATAACTGAGGGGCAAATAATATAGAATTTTCTTGTATCTTACACAATATTTATTTTAGTTAATTTATATTACAAATAATCTTAATTAAAGATTTTGGAGTATTGCGGGTGAAACCGCGGGCGGAAAGTTAGTGTTATGTTTCATTTATTCAACTGTAAACTCGAAACTGCATTGAATAAGTTTCAAAATTGCATGACAATCGAGTATCATGTGGAAACCATACCAACGGTGGTAAGGTACTTTGTAGTACCCACTTGGCTGGCTACCATCCTCAAGTTGAAAATCTTTTGCCAAGCACCTTTCGATGTGTTCTGACAGCTGCTCTAGAGAACCAGTTCCCTTGTGCTTACCACTATCAGCATCATCACTAACCACGTTGAGATCGTGGCCAAACTCAGACCGTAGTCTACTGGATTCTTTTTAAAGCCATGATCGTATTATCGGGTATCGTTTTTAGGGTCTAATTCGACCCTTTAAGGCGACGATACCCGAGAAATAATGATTCTAGATTAAGTTTTTCTCGGCATAAAAGTCTTAGTATTTTTTTAAATAACATAAAACCGTTTTTTTTACTAAAATTGAGCCTCACATGTCTCGCTTTTCTCCGTCGGTTTAGTAAGGGCCATTCAGAGCTTCTTCTTATAAATAATCTTAGTTGACACAGCTTCAATAACTTTTAAAACAAAGACATGTACTAGGAATAATTAATACTCAGGTATACAAATTTTATCCCTCAAAAACCCGGCTAAAATCCACATGTGAGCTACCCTAAGTTTCATTCAAATTACAACAGGCGCCCACATAACATCATTGATCGACAAAAAACAAGGGAAAAAATCTTCCAATCTCTTAGCATCAAAATATTCTCGTAAAAAAATACGACAGACACATTTTTTTGGCTCTTACCCAACAAGACACGTACGTGTCTCTAAACCCTGTGCTCCAGAAAGAAATGCTAAATTAAAAACGTCAATCGAACTAGAAACATAATATTTTTTACGCCAATTGAATATATAAATGGCTAATGTAAAATGAGCTCTATTCTCCCCATAATTTAAGGGCGGGTTATGTTACAGGAGGTCTTGTTATAATGGACAGGGGTTAGGGCGCGAAACATTTGTCAGATGTCAGAGTGACAGGCCGCCATTTTGTTTTACTAAAGGGGTTTGTTCTACAGGTGGTTTTTGAAGAAATTTTTTTTGTTGTGGTACGTCTATATTAATTTAGAGATAGGGTATGTTATTTAATAATAATTTTATTTATTAGTGCTTAATAATGGTGCCGATTCTGTTGTTTAAGAACTAAATAAATTTAATCTCACTATATCTCTTACTAATAGTAAATATAAGAAAGGGATGCAAGATATTTTAGTCCTGTCAGTTTAATCCGATCACATATTTCAACGTGAATTTTAGCGCGATCTTTATTGGTCACGACTATTTACCCGAACATTGCGACGGTATGGATTAAACTGACAGCATTAAGGGGGAGGCTTCGGTTGGAGCGCGAAATTCAAATTTTATCACGTTTTTTGTAAATTGCAGCTCAGTTATAGGTCGTAAGTTATCAACAAAATTAATCATCAACATATTCCTCCAAGGTATATTAGTAACATTTTCATGAAATAGTCGTATATGTCAGTAATATACCTTGGAGGAATATGTTGATGATTTCTTTTGTTATTAATCAGTAAATATACTACCATTCTTGTCGCAAACAAGATGTTGATAACTTACGACCCATAACTGAGCTGCAATTTGCAAAAAAACGTGATAACATTTAAATTTCGCGCTCCAACCGACGCCTTCACCTTAAAAATGTTTTATCTTTTTTCAATAAGGTTAACATGAAAGAGAGGTGACTTGTCTAATATTAGTTAAGTTCGTAAACAACAGAATCGACATCAATATTTACTATAAATATATTATCATATTTATCTTATAGTTTTAGTAACAGAACTAGCTTCCGTTACGTTTCACCCGCGTTCTTGAGTTATCTTATGTTTTCCCGGGATACAAAGTATCCTATGTGTTAATCTAAGTTATAAACTATCTATGTTCCAAATTTCAACCAAATCCGTTCAGTAGTTTTTGCGTGAAAGAGTAACAAACATCCATCCACCCATACTCACAAACTTTCGCATTTGGTGAGACACCAACGATATTTAAGGAGAGTACTCGGTACTCGATCCTCGTTCTAATTATGTAATAAAATGGTACTTAATTTTTGATCAAATTTCCCTATAAATAAATGTAGTGTGGCTACATTCCCGACGCTGATACCTTTTTGGTCTGTTGCCCCGCTAGCGCTTATTTTCTTCTTATATGATCGTCAAATATCACGTCCTCGAATATCGTTGGCGACTCACCAGTCAGCCTGTATACCCAGCCACCAAAAAACTAAAAACATTTTTTTTTAAATCGGTCTATTAGCTTCTAATATATTCTCTGCTCTTTATTGTAATAATATTAGTGTGCGGTTCCTAAGGAGCTTCCTACCACGGACGCTCAAGTTGTAGAATGAGCTGCCCGCCGTGGTTTTCCCAAGAGACTACAGCATGGGGTTCTTCAAGAAGGGTGTGAAGAAATTTTTGCAAGCTGGTGTTGCAAGCGTTCATAGGCTACGGTAACCACTTACTTGTTTGCTGCCTTAGTAGTTTAAAAAAAAGTGTTTGATAGACAGTAAATGCTACGTAACTCGTTGAAGTAGGCATATAAAACAGACATAAGTATATCAACCAATGGGCGTCGTCCGTTAATTTTCACATTTCCCCAACTCAGTTTGTGAATGTAAACTTAATAAGTGAGCACGCAATCTACAACTAGAATAATAAGTATGTCACACAGTTAATGCTATACTATTTATTTATTTACTAGCATTGACTTAATTTGGGATGAAATAACCGTGTGTGAAGAATGTTCCAGGATATTTGTTTCATTCCTACAATTTCTGTTCCGTTAGGTGTGTTCCGGCAATAGGGTAGTTGACTGACATATCAAATCAGCTACTTTTTAATAAATGTCAAAACGATAGTTTCTATGGAATTTTGTATGAAATATTACACTATGACGTCATAGTTTCACAGCATCAAATCATATACTCTTAGTGGTTCCACTGGTAATTAAAAATAATAAAAAGCATTAAATGTACAACAAATTTGTTATTTCCACGTGTTTTTAGATGTTTTATGCATTGGTTAGTGTTTGGTCATTTATTTTTGACACTGTCAACTACCCTATTGCACTTGAGAGCCAGTTGCCTTAGAAGATTGTAACAGATCAGCAACACATTAGCAATACGTCTGATATTCCAAATGGCGATAGGCGTCGGTAACCACTTATCATCAGGTGGACTGCCAGCCTACTAATAATGCGAAAGTTTGTGAGTATGGATGTTTGTTACTCTTTCACGGAAAAACTACTGAACCGTTTGGATGAAACTTGGCACATAGATAGATCATACTCTTAATTCACCTTATTCTATAATATACAATATTTACAACAAAAATACAAACTATATATAAAAAAAATTTATTTCTTTCTTTTTTAACTATATATTAAAAAAATCCTCGAGGCGTGTGCTGCTGCCAATCAACGGCAAGGTTCCCAGAAGGCTGGCAGCGTTCCCTCTTTGTATGGCCAAGCTAACGCGTTGGCGGAAAAAGCTCATTCTCTGGAATAACATATAGGATACTTTTTATCCCGGGAAAACCTAAGATCCCTCGGGAATGCGGGTGAAACTGCAGGGCGGAAGCTAGTCTGACATAAAAAAATTACATCAATAGAGTATATTTAGTTGCTAGACTATAGCATAGCTTTCATTATGGTGATGTCTTAATTAACCATACAACGCGAACACGCAACCTGGACCGTGTCACGAGACTACAGAAAAAAACTTTTATTTTTAATATTTGTATGTTTTTTGTTCATTAGCATTGTTAGAAATGCCCGCTTATCGCGTTAGGTCGGACTTTTACCTAATAAAAATATGAATTAGAACTGTAATAATGAATTGATATTAATTAGGTAGGTTGATAAAAGTAACAGCGGGTTTTTAGGGTTCCGTACACAAAAGGTAAAACGGGACTCTATTACTGAGATTCCGCTGTCTGTCTGTAAGAATAACCATAAGAATATCTTTATTTCTTAGAATATGGTACATTGGTGCCGATTCTGTTGTTTACGAACTAAACAAATTTAATCTCACGATATCTCTTTCTAATGGTAAATATAAGAAAGGGATGCAAGATATTTTAGTCCTGTCAGATTAGTCCGATCACATATTTCAACGTGAATTTAAATGTTCTATCTTTTTTCAATAAGGTTAACATGAAAGAGAGGTGACTTATCTAATATTAGTTAAGTTCGTAAACAACAGAATCGGTACCAGTATGTTCTTAAATTAATATATTGGTCGAAGTACTACCGTCAAATTTGGTGTAGAAATATTTAGTTAAACAAGAATATAGAATTAATATAAAGTCAGTCTGTCCGTCTGTCACCAGGCTGTATCTCATGAACCGTGATAGTTAGACAATTGATATTTTCACAGATGATGTATTTCGGTTGCCGCTATAACAACAAAAAAATACTAAAAAACAGAATAAAATATTTAAGAGGGCTCCCATACAACAAACGTGATTTTTTTGCCGTTTTTATAGATATGGTACGGAACCCTTCGTGCGCGAGTCCGACTCGCACTTGGCCGGTTTTTTTGTTAATTATCAAAATTATGATATTGTCTAGGTCAGAAATGTTAAAAGAATATATATATCCTAGGAAATTCGTTATACCATATAGGTATAACGAATCCGAATATACGAACCCTATCCGCTATCTGAGGGCCTACTCCGAAAAACGATACACGATAGTTCGTCATCGTTGTCAAATTATTAACCAATAGAATTGCAGCAAACTGACGAGACGTAAATTTTGTGCAATTCTATTGGTTAATAATTTGACAACGATGATCGAACTATCGTGTATCGTTTTTCGGAGTAGGCCCTCTGATCCTAAACTAAGCAGAGCTACTACTAAATATAAATTAAGTCTTTTTGGAGGGAACTTGCGAAGTGACGTTGCGTTTTAGTTTTGTATTTTCATACCAGCGACCCGCCCCGGCTTCGCACGGCTTTTCTGTACTATAATATGCATGTAAACCTTCCTCTTGAATCACTCTTTCTATTGCATTAAAATCCGTTGAGTAGTTTAAAAGATCTAAGCGAACAGACAGCGGAAGTGACTTCATTTTATACTATGGAAAGAAAATCGTTTATTTTGATTTTTATTGAATACTAGCTCTTCCCCGTGGTTTCACTCGCGTTCCCGGGATAAATAGTACCTTTGGGGATAATGTAGCTTCATATTAGTGAAATAATTTTTCAAAATTGACCAGTAACTCCGGAGTTATAATTTAATTTCTCATTTTGACACTACAATAAAATAACATTAAATATTCAGGTATTATTGACATAGCAAATTAATTCCATTAATTCCTGACAATGTCAGAATTAATTAATTTTGTGTCGCCATTTATCAATGCAAAATACTTTCGTTCAAATTAAATTTAATTGTGTTAATTTATTTTATTAAGTAAAGGATATTAAATTATAATTAAAATATTGTCGGCGTAGATCTTTTACATCAATTTCTTATTAACTATTTTAATATTTTAAAATCACTTAAGATAAAGTTAACTAAACACTTTAAAAATTGCATTACCTTTTGATTTTATGTTTTTATTTTTATTTTTTAGGTTTACATATATTTTTTCTGTAGTATCTAAATGTAATAATTTTCTTTTCTTCTATTTCCGTTTTGTATGTAATTCGCAATAATTACGCATGTTGTGTCTACGTCTAGAAGGGTTCAATCACTAATCTTAAAATAAATGTATTACCATTATGTAACACGCAAATGATTGTACCTAGTTTTGTAGACCAAATAAACAAAAAAAAAAAAATAATATTTCGCTAATAATAATAATATTTTGGGAGAATCTTCACATACTGATCTGATCCCAAACTAAGGGTCGGTTGCTCATACTTTTAGTTAAAGTTATCATGTTATCTTTAACCTTACTACCATTACCATGCTTTGACGGTAGGGTTAACTTTTTTTTTTATACTAAGGTAGCAAGCCAGCATACGGCGCCACAGGTAAGTGGTTGCCGTCGCCTATTGCCATTTGCAATTCCAGAGATATTGCCAATGTGTTGCTGACTGACCTGTTACAATGCCGAGAAGGCAAACTGGCTCTCAAGTGCAATTATAATATAATATCCTGGGACATTCCTCACACACGGTTATCTGATCCCAAACTAAGCAGAGCTTGTACTATGGAAACCAGATAACTGATATACTACATATACACAGGACAAAGAGACATGTTCAAGCACACAAATGTTTGTCCTGGATGGGAATCGAACCCATGACCAGCGGCGTGATAGGTGGTGTCCTAACCAACTGCGCCAATTGGCTTGTCAATAATGTCAATTGCCGGAACACACCGGTAGGTGCTTGGCGGCTTGGCGTAACTTTGACGATGATCGAGGTTCCTCGGTTATGGTAACGTTAAAAAATTTAGTTAAAGTGACACCAGCAACCCTGTTTGCTTTCTTTCGGCGGTTAAAGTTAACTATAACCGTAACCTGACTATAACCTTACTAAGGCCGCGCTTTATCCAACCGACCTTTAAAAGCTTAATTTTTTACAGGTTCTAGAACCCGCAGACTGTAGTACCTCGAAGCGTTCCCGAAAAAGAGTCAGACGGTCAACGAAATGTTAATAAGGGTTCCTTTTTCCATTTAAGGTACAGAACCCTAAAAAAGCAGCCATTAAGTAAAAGTCATTGAGTTTAATGAGCTAATAAAAGGGACCGAAACTCGTTGAAAGGCCATTTAATTCCAAACATTATGCTGGTCATTTATAAGACATATTATTTAGGGGAGGGGAACTGACCGAATGAAGTTAGTAGAACGAGTATCGTGAACAAACTTCTTAAGGCTATACGAGAAATGGTGACTCTAAAATGCGTTTTTCTCTGTATTCTTTGCTCCAAGAGATTTGGAAAAAGTATATGTTAAACTAGAGAATATGTGATGGGGAATAGTTTTTTTTTTAAATTGGGATTTTTCTTTATTAATGTCAGAAAAAAATCGTGAATATGCCCCTTTTTAAAACTAAGAATGCATTCTTCTCTTATTTGGGCCATCCAAATAACTTGAAAAATATTAACATACATTCTAAAATCCATTAGAAAGGAATTTTTTTATATATAGTTTGTATATTTGTTGTAAATATTGTATATTATAGAATTAAAAAAAACGTATTCTTTTTGCGTTGGGTTCAGTATAATAGGTCTAAGGTGGTTTCCAATTTTATTGTCTTTGAAGGAGGTACCTATTTCCCTTTTTAAGTTTTTTTCGCCGATGATGGTAAGCACACAAAGCCTAGAAGGGAACTGGCTCTCAAGAGCAGCTGTCGGAACACACCAAAAGGTGCTTGGCGACAGATTTTCAACTTGAGGGTGGTAGCCAACCAGGCGGGTACTACAAAGTACCCTACCACTGTGCTATGGTTTCCTCACGATGTTTTCCTTCACCGAAAGCTCAAGCTCATTGTAGGATTCGAACCCGGGACCTTCGTCTCGGCATCCGACGTCACTACCACTGAGCTATCGTCGCCTTAAAATAAAAAGTTGATTATTTTACAAAAAATCATTCATCAAATCGCTCGGTCACCCATCCAAACACCAACTTAACCTCAGCCTACCAATCACATCAAAGCATTTAATTATGTTAATGCCAGAATAAATGAATACTTCCTGTTTGATATGTATCGGAAACCGGAAGCGGAAACGCAGTTAATCGGCTTTTCAACAGTATCCGGTGTGCGCAGGATACAGATGCTTTTATACCTATTTTTAGTTTGTAAAAGAGGTAGCTTAAAATCATTTAAGTATTTACTAATCTTACCTCTCATGGTTAATTTATTTCTATTATGAACCAAGTTTCTTGAAAAGACACGTTTTTTTGGAGAAATATGTTGATTTATTTTGTCACTAGCTTCCACCCCGCAGTTTCACCCGCATTCCCGAGGTATCTTATGTTTTCTCGGGATAAAAAGTAGCCTATATATTATTCCAAGGTATGATCTATTTATGTGCCAAGTTACATCCAAATCCGTTTAGTAGTCTTTGCGTGAAAGAGTAACTAACATACATCCATACTCACAAACTTTCGCATTTACCTATATAATTATAGTAAATATTCTACCATTCTTGTCGGGAACCACGTGTTGATAAACACACGACCTATTAGTAATAATAATAAAATTGAATTTCGAGCAATACCTTCGATCCCCTTAAAAAACTACCTTCAATGTTATATCACTCTTTCTAGCTAAAAAGTGTTATTACTTGACACTGGTAAAATACAAACCATGATGCTAAAAAACAAAAAAAACTTACATACATCAACTCCCAAAAAACTTTATTCAAATTAAACACTATCCAAATATAAATCAGCCTGTATACAAGAATGTAAATTGACCTGAGGGTACTCTTGTCCCTTCGCGCAGACAAATTTATCTGAAGGGCCCTCTATAGGGCCCAGGGGTGCCGGACATCCAATACTCTTTGTTAACTCGAATACTTGGGAATTTAATGTCAAATAATTTTAAGGCGATTACAGCTCAGTGGTAGTGACGCCGAGACGAAGGTCGCGGGTTCGAATCATACGAGCTTGAGCTTTCGCTTAAACATCGTGAGGAAACCATAGCACGGTGGTAGGGTACTTTGTAGTACCCGCCTGGCTGGCTACCACCCTCAAGTTGAAAATCTGCCGCCAAGCACCTTTCGGTGTGTTCCGACAGCTGCACTTGAGAGCCAGTTCCTTTCTAGGCTTTGTGTGCTTACCATCATCGGCCACATCATCACTGACCACGATGAGATTGTGGTCAAACACAGGCTTATACATTGTAAAAAAAAATCTCTACCTTGTTTCATAACGCTGAATAAACTTAATTTTAACCTCCTTAAAAAAAGAGGGGGTTCTCAATTCAACTGTATGTTTTTTTTATTGTAATGTTTGTTCACGCGTAACTTTTTTGCTTAGGAACCGATTCTAATAATTCTTTTAAAATTGTTTACTTGCATTTAATACAAATAAAGGAATGGTTTTTTTTTTAAAATCAGGAATCCTCACAAAAACTACAATATCTAACCAAAGGTGAAAAAAAAACAAGAAAAAAATAATTTTCTACTTTATTTGCTTATCTGTCCAATGGCTGGCAGTTTACCCTATAATAAAATCGTTTATTTAAACTTTTTTTTTCACAAAAATTAAAAATCAAATTTAAATTAAAACAATTTAATATATTTACACAAATAGTGGATTTTCCAGAATGTTATCAGATAGAATCAACTTCCATGTAATTTTCTCAACCCTACCGCGAGGGTGGATAAAGGGGAGGCACATAACTATTTGTTTAAATCACTTAAGGCGTATACCCTTAGTGGTATGAAGTTTGTTAATGTAGATACTTTATTGTGGTATATGTGGTAGGTGGTGGGTGGTGGGTGGTGGAGGAAAACATCGCGAGGAAACCATAGCATGTTGTAAATAAAAAAATATTTATTTTAGTTAGACGAGTGTAATGTATTTTTTTAACGTTAAAATATTTATATAATTATATACATCAAAACTAGAGACTAAAATATTTAATCATGTCAGCCGAAAGACGCCCACTGCTGGACAAAAGATGGCCGAAAACCGTTGGATGCGTGTAGCGCAAGACTAAAATAATATACAAGAAATAAAATACTAAAAATATTAAGATCTCAATTATTTATCTTTTTACGTAAATTTTTGTAGACCACTAATTAAAAAAATCGGTCAAGCGCGTGTCTGGTTGAACCGTTTCTTTCTAAACTGACGAAGACAAGTGAGACAGCCATAAAATCATCTTTTTAAAAAAAATATGGTTTTATGTTAGTAAACTAAACCTTTTTTTTTTAAGTAAGAAAACTATTCTCCTTCTCAGAATCTATGTTAGATCTCAGAATGAATGTTAATATTTTCACGTTATTTAGATGGACCAAATACGAGAAAAAATAATTCTTAGTTTCAAAAGGGGCATATTCACACATAATTTTCTTTAGAAATATATTCAAGATTTCAAATTCTAGACCACATAGATTGACGGAAACATTTTTAAGAATAGTACCTATCTACCATATTTTTTTTTGTAAATTATGTTTTTACATTTTTACAAATTGCGCTATTTCACCTCCATTAAGTATGAAGATAATTTTACGACATGACAAGGCCTTATTAAGGAAGTTAAGCTTACCCTTAACAAGTCATATTTATTTATCTAAGCTAACTAAGGCTTTACAAATCGGGATTAGAAGACAAGATGGCGGATTGTCATTAATTAATATATTTGAAATCAATTTGATTTTGTGATTAAGTTTATTAAATATATATTGAATTTAGTGAAATAATTTCTAAATCTATACAGGTATATTGAATAATATAGAAATATTGTTTGTTCAGTAGATACCTTTCACTAAGAGAATTGATCCATATTAATTTTATGTCATGTTGTGAAAAACGTTAAAAAAATCAAAATCTTGTTTTAATATAAACAAGCTGTAGAAAAAAAAACTGGGGCCTTACCTTACCTGCCTACCCCTACCTACTTTTTTCGCTGACTTCAAAACAGTGTCAGATTAAAGTTCCTATATACTTAGTTATTTTATACTTTTAAGTGGTTTTATGGCGGTTCTCGTTTCTATAAAAAGTAATTATTTATTATTTTAGTATTTTTCCGATTTTCCTGGGATCCACCAGATCCTGACTTGGTGACAATTTGACAACCTTAGAAAATGAAAAAATAATTATGAAAATCGTTCGACAATTTGCATACATATTGGTGAACAAACATTAAAAAAAAATGCAGTCGAACATAGAACCTCCTTTTTTGAAGTCGGTAAAAAGAGAACAAATTACATTATGTTTACTAAACATCTCCTATAATATAATTATATACTAATAATAAAGTTGAAGAGTTTATTTGTTTGAACGCGCTAATCTTTGAATCTACAAGTTTGATACGAAAAATTATTTCACTAATAGGAAGCTATATTATCCCCGAAGATTATAGGCTACTTTTTATCCCGGTAACGCGAGTGACACCGCGGGGAACAGCTTGTTTATAACAAAGTTGGAGTAGGAGACCAATTATAAGACAGATTCGTTTGTGACTTCGTCAGAAAAGCATAAATAAAGTACAGTGAAACCTGGATAACTGGGACCCTAAGGGACCTGCAAATTTGGGGCCTGCGCCCTTAAAGAGGTACCTATTCCACTTACCCAGTGTCTCAGATATTCAGGTATATAAAATATAGTCTCAGTTAAAGAGGTAGAATATACTCGCTGTCTCAATTATAGAGATTATTATGACGATATAAACATTCATAACTTTCCCAAAAATAGCGACACTCATAGTTTAAACACTAGAAATAGGGATAAACTTGCTATACCTTTAACTCGTTTGAGCAAAGTTAGAGATTATTTTAAGGGGCAATGTATACGCTTCTTTAACAAAGTACCCAAAGAAATTCAAGAATTGTCCGTGTTAAAATTTAAAAAGCTAATTAATTAAAGATAAGTTGTACAAAAAAGGGTACTATAAAATTTCTGATTTTATAGAGGACAAGAACGCATTTCTATGAGTTGCTCGCTTCACATGCTGTTTACTATTATTATGAATTTTGTTATTATTATTATCATATTGTTATTTTTTATGTTTTATTTTTTAGAGTTTTTTTATATACATATTTTTTATATTTACATATTTGACGATTAAAAATACTTGCAATGAGTTCATTTAATAAAGACACTTTTGAATTTGAATTTGATAAAATGGAAAGAAGTAAGTAATCCCAGATATAGAGGTATGTTTTGTCCCACGAACAGAGGTAATTCAGTGCTACTATGTCGGGACCCAAGCATGAGTTCCAGGGAGCCAATTCCTCTAAACTACAACGGTAGTCATCCAATTTCGATTCAGTTAAAGTTCGTTTCCAATCCAATTCTAATTTTACTAAAAAACGGTATTCCACTAAATAAACGAAACCGAACCACGATTGTATTACGATTAGAATGTAATTGTTGTTGCCCTTGGTAACCGAAACAATTCTTCAATCAAATGTGTCAAATGTTTAGTGGAATACCACTTGATCGAACCTCAATTTTAACTCAACCATTATTGGATCTCGATCGTTGTCAGATTATTAGTGGAATACGAAAACGTGCATAAGTCATCATTCAGCTGTGATTCAATTGTAATCAAATCAAAATTAATTAGTGGAATTATGCTCCCCCAGCTATGGAGGTTTCTCACTCATCCAGGTTCCAAGTATTACTGTAATAGAATATTCTCTATGACAATCATAAACATCGAAACTAACAACTAAAAAACGCCAAAAAACGCCTCTATCAACATAATTAAATCCATCTTGACTACGGCAGTCTCGTACAAATTTATGAGTATACCCGTCTCTTGCTAACTCGTACAACGCAATGAGTTTCGACCGATGCGCCGTCTCAGTTACGCCCACGCATGCGCTATGCATTTCTCTTTGTTCAGAGGGAAACGTATACATGTGTAGTGTATGTATATATGTTTTCTGTTAACACAGCATAGGTGAATTCGTTAAATCCCACTGATATTATTAATGCGAAAGTTTGTGAGGATGTATGGATGTTTGTAACTCCTTCACGTAAAAACGAATGAACGGATCTGGATGAAAGTTGGCACGTAGATAGATCATACTCTGGAATAACATATAGGCTATTTTTTATCCCGGGAAAACGTAAGATCCCTCGGGAACGCGGGTGAAACCGCGGGGTGGAAGATAGTCCTACTGTATAAATGCGAAAATTTGTGAGTATGGATGTGTGTTTGTTACTCTTTCACGCAAAAACTACTGAACGGATTTGGATTTAATTTGAAAAACAGATAGTTTATAACGTGAATTTACATATAGGATACTTTTTATCCCGGGAAAACGTAAAATCCCTCGGGAACGCGAGTGAAACCACGGGGTAGAAGCTTTATGAGGAAGTGTGGATGTTTGTTACTCTTTCACGTAAAAACTACTAAATGGATTTGAATGAAACATGGCACATAGATAGATCATATCTTGAAATAACATACTTGGAATAGGCAACTTTTTATCCTGGGAATATATCCTTCAGAAACTGGGCGAAAGCTAGAAAGTTAATAGAAATAAATAACTGTTATTCGCAAATAGCGGTTATTCGCAATTTTGTACGCATACTAAATAACTGTACATATATGTGAAAACGTAATCTGCTAAAAACCTGTGTGAAGGTTTTATATAGGTTTATGCAATGCATTTATATCAATATATTTATGTATCCCAGTTTCATCCGCGATCCGCGTAAGGTTATAAGGAAGTTTATAGGTCAATTTTTTGCACATCTGGTTACATTATTGGTGTTTTCGTAGGGATCACATTTTTATTTGAAAATAAAATATAATCTATGCGTGTTTCTGCTGTCAGGTGGATGAAACACCACTTCACCTTTTGTGTGAGTGCCACCCACTTATGCCTAAAAGTAATACTCTCCTGGGGAAGCACCAGTTGCACCCAGATGAAGTAAAATCTATCACCGCTAAGAATATAGTACAGTTTATTATAGCTGTAGGTCTTGGCGGTGAAATTTAATTTATGTGGCGATCACAATAGATCTAATCAGGTCGCAGTGATACAAGCTCTTTAAAGACTTGAAACAGCCACAAAACCCAAATAATAATAAATGTTACTCAGTGATAATATAGCATTGTACTGGTGAAAGAATCTTTGAAAACGACCATGTAGTTTTTGAGAATTTGCAATTTTAATCTAAGCGGGAAATTATTGACGGCTTTAAAAATCCGATGTAAAAAGAAAGAAAGAAAGAAAAAACATTTATTCATGACAACACACAACATTACAAAATTGAAAAATAAAAAATAAAATAAAGAGAGTACAAAAAAAAAAACTAACAATAATGTAATGTCTAATAATAATGTAAGTGAATCCTACACCAAAAAAAAGAGATAATTTTTTTTTTAAGTCAGAAGGTTGACAAGCAGGCAGGCGGTCACATGATAAGTGGTTACCGTCGCCTGTCGCCATTTGCAATAACAGAGGTATTGCCAATGTGTTTCCGACCTGTTACAGTGCCGAGAAGGCAACTGGCTCTCAAGTGCAATTGCCGGAACACACCGGTAGGTGCTTGGCGACAGATTTTCAACTTGAGGGTGGAAGCCTGCCAGGCGGGTACTAAAAAGTACCCTACCACCGTGCTGTGGTTTCCACACGATGTTTTCCTTCACTGAAAGCTCAAGCTCATTGTAGGATTCGAACCCGGGACCTTCGTCTCGGCATCCGACGTCTCTACCACTGAGCTATCATCGCCTTAATACAATTTGTATTAGTTACAAATTATTATTATATTAATCATTTTTAAAACTATCTATACTAATAATAAAGCTGAAGAGTTTGTTTGTTTGTTTGTTTGAACGCGCTAATCTCTGGATCTGCAAGTGGGATATGGAAAAACCTTTTTGCAATTGAAAGCCCATTTATTAAGGAAGGTTATAGGCTATAGAACATCACGCTACGACCCTCAGGAGCTGAGCAATGATAAAAAGAACGTTAAGCGGGGGCATGTATAGCATGGGTGAGCGATGCGACGCGGTTGTCAATGGATGACAGCGGTCGCCTAGGTAACAGTTTTTTGTTATTTTTAACTGTCATCAAGACGAGGTTATCAATTCGTCGGAATCTTTTTTTATGTATGTTCCTCGATTACTCGAAGATGCCTGACCCGATTTGGAAACTATACATACAGGTGGTCACATGGTCACCAAGTCAGGGTCTGATGATGGGATCTTGAAGAAATCGAGGGAACTCTTCAAATTTTATAGGCTAACTAACTAACAATGTTTTTCATATATTTTCTAAAACTATTCAGATATTTGCGTCTGGTAGTCGTCACATGTTGCTGAGCTGATGATGGAAGGTACAACTCCTTAACGGGTAGGAGTTAGGAGATAAATCTTTAAATATTATAGGAACGATGATGGAAAGTACAACGCTAATATGCTTATCCTAGGTCAGTGACCTTGAGTGTCATTGATTACACATAAGAAACTAAAAAATGAAAAATAAAATACTTTTAACAAAAAAAAACCACAAAGGCACTAATAAGTATAAAATAACTATGTAAGAACTCTAATCTGATAGTTTTGAAGTCAATGAAATTAGCCATTGCTGTTGCATATTCAGATATTTATTGCTGCAACACTATTGACAGGTAGAAGGACGGCTCATTTCACTTCTAAACAGACCCTTACGGTATTTCTTGAAAAAGACAGCGTACGCTCTATACGTAAAAATGGACCATTGGGCAAGGTTTTACAAGATGCAAACCTAATAATATGGGATGAGTGCACATGACTCATAGAGCTCATCTAGAGGCTTTAGATAGAACTCTCAGAATTATAAAATGCACAAATAGCCATGGGTGGAATAACTTTGATGTTTTCTGGTGATTTCAGATAAACGTTGCCTGTTAGGGAAACTAGAGCAGATATTATTAAATCTTGCTTAAAATCTTCCTCATTATGAAAGTCTGTTGAATTATTGAAACTGTATACCAAAATGAGGAGTCACTTGGGTAGAGGAAGCACAGATTTCCCAATAAAGCTCCATTTAATCGGGTATGAGAAAGTACCTGAATCAGATAAAAAAATAACTATTGACAAAGACCTTGGTAAAATCGTGACCAACATTGAAGACCTGATCTGTAGAGTATATCCGGATATAGCCAATATCGGCCAAAAAAAACATTAATGGATGTGTAAGAGGGCAATTTAATTTAATTAGCTGCCAGAAATATAAGCGTTGACGCCATCAACGACAAAATAATGGCTAAACTACCAGCCGACAGCGTAGTTTTCGAATCGGACCAGTAACTCCGGAGATTCGCGCGTTCAAACAAACAAACAAACTTTTCAGCTTTATTATTTAATGCTAAACAGCTTTCCACCCGCGATGCCACCCGCGATCAGTCAGTCAATTAACCAACTTCAAGCGGAGGTTATCAATTCGTCGGAATCATTTTTTTTGTATGTTCCCCGAATACTCGAACGCCTGGACCGATTTGGAAAAATATTTTTTGTTTGAAAGGGTATACTTCACAAGTAGTCCCATGGTCACCAAGTCAGGATCTGATGATAGGATCCTGGACAAATCGAGGGAACTCTTTAAATTTTATAGGCACTTACAATGTTTTTCATCATACTTTCTAAAGCTATTCAGATATTTGCGTCTGGTAGTCATCATCTTATGTTGCTGAGCTGATGATGGACGGTACACTTCCTTAATGGTTAGGAGTTAGGGGATAATTCTTTAAATGTTATAGGAACGATGATGGAAACTACAACGCTAATATGCTTATCCTAGGTCAGTGACCTTGAGAGTCATTGATTACACATAAGAAATTCAAAATTGAAAAATAAAAAACTTTTAACAAAAAATAGAACCGCCTTCAAAGGCACTAAAAAGCAGAAAATAACTATTTAGGAACTCTAATATGATAGTTTTGAAGTGAGCGAAATAAATCTGCGGTACCATGATATCGGTTCTAATTTTTGTTAAAAGTTTTATATATTTAGATTGGCTATTGGACGCTGATCAGTGTTATTATCACCATCGGCATCAGCGTAGGAAAGACCATAAGAAAGATCTTGGGAAAAACGTAACCTTTTGATGGGTTGGTCTTCTGTACCAAATTTGGCATACTGGTTTCCATTTCGATATACTTCAAATACAAATGGGTATATTTGACCGGCTGCAACTAACTCGCAGAAATGTAGAGTGTTGTAACATCTAATTTATACTTTTCGTTTGTCCCATGATTGTTGCCAAGACGGTCATGAGACATAACAGCAAATTCATCCCAATTGTTCGCCATATGCATTGCATTGCACCAAGCTTTTATGTGAGTTCAAAAGCAGTATTGATATCAACTTCGATGCAAATCACCCCCAAAATAACTTTCTACCCTTTTTTAACCCCGATAGGCGATGAGTTTCAATAAAATACAAAATACGTCTGCCATCAATTATCTTAAAGAATGTTTATGCAAAATTTGAAGTAGATTGGACCAAGGAATCACGTTGTTCCATACAAACTTTGTCCCAGTTTTTCAACCCCTAAGGATTTCGGAAGATCCTTTCTTATAGGATGCCTACTTCATACGAAGAACAAACCCTCTAAATTTCAGGTCTCTACGATCAGCGGTTTAGGCTATGCGTTGATCCGTCAGACAGTCATTCAGGACAATGCATGTTAAATAGATATTAGACCACCAAATGTATGTAATGGTACCAGACTTCAAGTAAAATTTCTAGATTTCTGTCATAGTAGCGATTGGTTGTGACTGAGCCAGCAGTTGGGCAAACAGTACTGATACCTCGCATTCCGATGATACCCACAGATTTACCATATAGATTTAAACGAATAGGTACAATTTCCTGTGAAATTACCTACCTATCGTCTGAAGTCAATATAAATAAAGCACAAGGACAAACTTTTAAGCATGTTGGAATATATTTAAGAGAAAACTGTTTTTCCCATGGACAATTATTATGTTGCCTTATCTAGATCAGGTTGCATAGGCTACTTTTTATTTGGAAACGCGGGTGGAACCGCGGGGGACAGCTAGTCTTCTAATAAAGCTGAATAGTTTGTTTGTACGCGCTAATCTCCCGAGTTACTGGTCCAATTTGAAAAATTCTTTCACTAATAGGAAGCTACATTATCCCCGAAGGTTATAGGCTACTTTTCATCCCGGGAACGCGAGTGAACAGCTGGTAATAAATAAAAATCAAGCATAAAACGAAGGCTCCCCTCTAGACCCCACAAGCGCCTAAGCTTTGAGCACGAACCATCAATGTTATTGACCTTAGTGATCCCCTTAAGGTTTCCTAAATACCTTATTCACAAGATACAAGTGTGTTTATGAAACTAAGTACATACACTTTATTATGGCATAGCGGAGAAATTTCTGTACTTATTAAACTTTTGGCCCTTCAAACTCTGAGCTGAGTTTTTATGTCAATAATAACTTTATATAATAAAGAAAACGGCCTCACTGACAGGTTTATTTTTGTCGTTATGTGGCTACATGGATTTGGCATACAGATAATATAAAGTAACTTAAAGTGGATAGGCTGTATTTTGCCGCTGTTTCCCGCGGTTTCACTCACGTTCTTAGGATAAAAAGTAGCCTATAACCTTCGGGGATAATGTAGCTTTCCAGTATGTAGTAAAACCGGAGATTAGCGCGTTCAAACAAACTCTTCAGCTTTATTATTAGTATAGATGTCTTGTGGTGCTGCCATGTCAGCAGTCAGCAGAGAAACTCAAGCCATGCAAATACAGTACTTTAGATTTGAGCTTCTTAATTTGCCATCCAAAGTGGCAATGCCGCTAGTATTCTGGGAACGATGCCTTCTGACAGATACTCTTTAAACAATGATGTAGAAGGATATGCTTCGATGAGGATCACAAAATTATTTCTAAATTAAAATAAATTAACGGACAGGTATTTGTCGAAAACTTAATAATTTTCTCAAAGCATCAGATACCTAGATTTAATCTAAAAATCGATCTGAAGTAGACAAAGAATGTTAAAAATCAACATCCCTGTATTGGCCCTCAAGGGAAAGGGCAAAGGGTAGCTATTCGAACCTAAAAAGGGTAATGGTAACAGATTGGCGGACTTAACCCCTTGAGAGGTTCGTCTGAGAGCAAAAATGTTGTACTTTGATGAAAAACTAAAAAAAAAATCGACATTTTGACCTATAGGCCAACAAATAAGCAAATTTGAATGAAAAATACGACATTACTCTATTACATTTCAATCTAATAGGGATGATGAGTGGGTAAAAAATAATTAATTCTGTTTAGTCCGTCAGTTAGGTTATCAAAAAATATTGGATACCTACGTATTTTTTATTTTATAAAATCAACAAAAAATTACAATGATAAGGCGCATCAAAGTTCAGGAGTGGGGGCTTGTGACGTCATTTCTCTGTAAAAAGTGTACTAAGACTTGACATCACGTAAAATTTTGATGCACTGTATCTTCGTAATTTTTTGTTTTCGGAACTTTTTTTTTTGTTTTTTACCGTGTATAGGCCTATGTTTGACCACAATCTCACCGTGGACAGTGATGATGTGACCGATGGTGGTAAGCACACAAAGCCTAGAAGGGCTCTCAAGTGCAGCTGTCGGAACACACCGGAAGGTGCTTGGCGGCAGATTTTCAACTTGAGGGTGGTAGCCAGCCAGACGGGTACTACAAAGTACCCTACCACCGTGCTATGGTTTTCTCACGATGTTTTGCTTCACCGAAAGCTCAAGCTCATTGTAGGATACGAACCCACGACCACTGAACTATCATCGCCTTTCTAAACTAAAGAACTAATGAAAAAATATGTGTCCAATATTTTTTGGTAATATAACTGACGGACTAATTAGATATTTTAGTCACTATCCCATCCCATTGCATCATGCACACATTTTTCTCAGCTTTTCTGTACTATAATATGCATGTATTATACATATAAACCTTCCTCTTAAATCACTCTATTAAAAAAACCGTATCAAAATCCGTTGCGTAGTTTTAAAGATCTAAGCATACATAGGTTCAGACAGACAGCGGGCGACTTTATTTTATACTATGTAGTGATTTTTAAATATTGTATTAACTCTCTCCATTTTTGTTTCAGATTGTTGTCCGGCTAATGCGAAAGGGAACAAAGATTCAGGTGTTTATTAATTTGATTATTACTTTAAAAAAATACTACTTTTATAAAAAACTTCTTTTAAAAATACTTTTAAATATAGTAGTCCTGCTTGTCGGTAAATATGTGTGCTGGCTCACTGTAGACAGTACTCAAGTGCACATAATGCCGGTTTAGAGTAGCGACACCCCTGCGGAAAGTTCGGCGCGGAAAGTTCCGCAACTGAACTATCGTAGTACAGTATGATACAGCTTACATGAAACATCGGCAAAATTTGTAAAATCGATCATTCCCGAAAAGAGTTCGCCTAGAACATTACCCATGTTTATTATTACTTTAGGCGAAAATGATCTTGTTGAACGTTGAATGGCGCGATAATGAATGATTTTTATTAGTAGTGTAAATCGGAAGTGAAGTGTAGATATACGATTTGCCGATGCTACATCTAAGTTGTGTCATATTGTATTAGAGTGCGTTACGTTCGGCTGATGTACTAAGTTACTTATAAAACACTGCGAGCGTGCTTAGCGGAAATTTCCGCGCCGAACCTTCCGCAGGTGTATTGCTACACTTAAGCTGGCTCTTCACACGGCGTTGCATATTCATGCTTGTCTATTTGCTATATTGTATTGACGTCAAGTAAACATCAATCAGACTTCAAAGATACCTGGAAAATATGCCAACCTAAATGGTCAAGTGTGGACATCCCTTATAGAAATTCCTGAAAAAGATTCATTCATTCATTCTTCAAAAAAGTAGATTTTTGACCACTTATTTTTAAAGTTTTAAACCAGTTTACCAAAAACTGGTTATTAAAAGTTATTGACCGGATTTGTAATTTATTTGAAAATATAAAAAAAAAACACCAATTTTCTTTAGAATTTTGGGGGTTTCTATAACTTATATAACTTTTTAATTTTAGTTATAATATTGCCAATATAAAGAGCGAGCAATGCGTGTACATCTATAATTTTAGGGTGTGGCCAGCGACAACGCAGACTTATTGCGGTGAAAAAATGATTACGCTCCCATATTTTTTTTAATTTAATGTTAATGGGACACGCGAATATCAAAGGAGTCAGTTAAACCATTTAACTAGTCTAGTGTTCTACGTAGTTAAAATTAATTACTTGGATGATCGCTTTGCTCGTGTTTTCTAGAAATGAAACCTAGCTAGATCGATTTACCGCCTCCGAAACCCCCTGCCTACTAAATTTCATGAAAATCGTTGGAGGCGTTTCTCATTTAAAGGTATTAAAAAAATAGATTGAATTCTTGATAACGTGTGTCAAATTCAATGTAGTAACCTCAGACCAAGAAAAAAGAAAGACTAATAAAGACCGGTATAGGAAATATAAAGTAACACCCACACACAAATCAAACAACCAAAAACGTGCTCATGCATGTATTGCTTTTTCGACATCGCACATTATTGTGGACTGTTATTATAATTATTTTGTGTGTATATTGAAATATTTTTCTTTCTTTGGAAAAGAAAACTTGTGAATATACAAAAGCAGTAAAGAATCCAAAGGAAAAGTCTCACGGAATCACTTTTTATTGATATGATAACATTGATTTTTATTTATAGTATTAAATAGACTAGGTATGCTTTGGCTTACTTGCAATACGAGTAAAACCTTAATTAATGCATTGGCACATAAATAAATTAGTGTCTTCACTTTGTCGCGGTGGTCGGTCTATCTTTTTTCTTTGGTCTTAGCAAAGTACTTAAACTCAAGCAATTAATATTAAAGGATACAAATGGCAACCACTAGATGGTGTTCTATTAAGAGGAGGCTATCTGTGTATGTCAGCGTCCCTTACTAATCTGGCGGTGACAAGCGAGACAGGAGAATCGTAATTTTGGTAAAAAAATATGGTTTTATGTTATTTAAAAAGAAACTAAGCTTTTTTTGAAAAAAGTAAGAAAACTATTCCCTTTCTTATGGATTTCTGAATGTATGTTAATATTTTTCAAGTTATTTGGATGGCCCAAATAAGAGAAGAATGCATTCTTAGTTTTAAGAAGGGGCATATTTACGATTTTTTTCTGACGTTACTAATGAAAAATTCCAATTAATCTAGTTACTACTATAATACAGAGAAAAACGCATTTTAGAATCATCATTTCACGTATAGCATCGCCTTAAGGGTCGGTTGCTCGTACATTTTAATTAAAGTTATTGTCAAAGTTATATAATTTAACTATTACCATGCTTTGACCGTAGAGTCACTTTGACGATGACCGATCTCCCTCGGTCGGTTATGGTTACGGTTAAAATTTTAGCTAAAGTGACACGAGCAACCCAGTTTGCTTTCTTTCGGCGATTAAAGTTAACTATAACCGTAACCTAACTATAACCGCGCTTTATGCAACCGACCCTAAGCGATCTAAACTCAAATATTTTGGGTTATAATATAAATAATTACTTTATTGAAACTTACTGTAAAGCCGTTAAGTAAATAAACGCCTATATACCTCCATATATAACGGTATTTTGTCCGTTTGTCCCTTAGGGTTTTGTTTATATTGAAAATTTCATTACATACTAGCCCGTCAACTCACTAATTAGAGTTGAGCTAGTGATGTAAAGTTATCGATAGAAAAACATCGATAATACTTTTTTATTATTGCAATCTTCTTTTTCGTATACGTTGAACTCTCGGTCGATTCATAATGAATTATAAACCAGATAACTGATATAGGTACTTCATACACATGCAGTTATTTACATTGTCTCAGTACTACAGTACAACAAATTTAAGAAATACCTTTAGCATCGTCAAACAATAGTCATAGAGTACATATAAAACAACTGAAACGCAAATTTTTCTTTGTAATGTTGATCATCGATCAGTTAAAGAGACGGGTCGGTTTTTCATTGTTTACACTTAGCCCCTCAAGCCCGCAAACTACTAATTCAATAACGTGCCATAAATGAATGATTCATGCGAAAAGCGCGATTGTTTCACTAACTGATCTATCATCGCACAGCTCTAACTACTAGACGGATCGGGCTCAAATTTGGCATACAGTAGCTATTACGTAGGCATCGACTAAGAAATATTTTTTGAAACTTCAACCCTTAAGGGAGTAAAATAGGGGATCGCTAGTGAAACCGCGAAAAAATTAAAATCGCCGTTATTTAAAAAATTTGGAACATATTTCATCGACATCGATAAACTACAACTATTCGACCTGTGTCTCGTCACTAATCTACCCTATTGCAAATTTCGTAATGAATATTTTGTAGACCCGGCGCCAGGACCAACTAACAAAAGCATTGCCTTGCGGCAACTGTGTCGTTTATGTTCACGCTAACCCCTTTATGGGGGGGGGGGGGGGGGAGAAAAGCAATTGTTTACATCAAATCACATCTCATATCACAATCTAACCCAGCGTTACCAACTACCAAAAATTCTTACACCCTAAATCTCAAATCCAACCATAAAAATCGCTACAATTTCGTGGAGACCCCTCCAAAAAAATAAGTACACAATTATGATCAGTAACTTCTTCATTAAATACTTTCCAAGATTTCTAAAGGTCAGAACTATCAGAAGAAAACTAACATAGTTTCTAATTAGGAAACCATAAATTATAGGTACACTATGATTGTAGGAAACCAGTGATTTCTTTAATGCATAGGTATATTAAACTTTTTTTTAAATCACACATTTTGATATACACATAACATTATCTTTGACAGGTTAAATGATATACAAGATCCACCATTTCGCTGCAGTACAAAAATACTTTGAAAATAAATATCACCTAAAAATCTCATTTCACTTATTTACACCCTAAATTTGGGGGGAAAACGTCTCTAAATTGTGACCCCTCAAACCACACGACGCTACTCGCGGCTTCTGCCGCTTTATAAATCTGTTAAGGTTGTAGTACACATATCAACTCGGTAAGAGATCGCCACCGTATCAACTCGAGCCGTTTAGTATTCTTTGACAAACTCAAAAAATCATTTATTCAGTTTAGGCCCCGTTAAGGATTATGAATGTCGATAGTGACAATAGACTCTACCACCGATTCCACATACACTTACTTGTATGAATGAAACTCCCTACGGCAACGCATTCCGCCTCGCCTCGGGACAAGCTCACGAACGGCTTCGCCGAGCTTACGGCGTCAACCAGCGGTCGGCCGTAAGCGCGGCGTCGCCGTCGTCACCTAGCTTCGCGTAGCTGATGCGCTCTTGTTACGTGCTTACGTTAGGTTGACGCCTGGTTGACGGCTCGCCGAAAGGCGATACGGTGACGATCCCTTTCCGAGTTGATCAGTGTGCTGACTCCCTTATATCATACTGGTGCCGATTCTGTTGTTTACGAACTAAATAAATTTAATCTCACTATATCTCTTTCTAATAGTAAATATAAGAAAGGGAAGCAAGATATTTTAGTCCTGTCAGTTCAGTCCGATCACATATTTCAACGTGAATAAGCGCGATCTTTATTGGTCACGACTATTTTCCCGTACATTACGACGGCATGGATTAAACTGACAGCATTAAAAAATAATGTTCTTTCTTTTTTCAATAAGGTTAACATGAAAGAGAGGTAGGCGACTTGTCTAATATTAGTTAAGTTCGTGAACAACAGAATCGGCACCAGTGTGTCGTATTGCTCGCTTGACGTTATGCAAAATGTATTCAACTATTCAGTGACAAAACGTGAAACAGAATTTTTCAGTAGTCAGCCTAGTCACAGTTATTTTTAGATTCTCATGTTGTAAGAGGAAAAGAGACGGCAAATAAGTTGTTAAATAAACGTAATGAAGCATAGAAAAGTAATAGGCTTTATTTGATCTCGGAAAGTTTATCAAAACTCGTCTCTTTGCTTAATTCACACTTTTTGAACTTACAGGATGTTGATATAATTTCAGAAATTTAAAAAGGTTTGTTAGTAAAAAGAAATGTAAATGAAAAATACTTCAAAAGTTTGCTAAAACTGCAAATTATTTAATACCAGTTTCCGCCGGTTTCATCCGCGTTTCATTTTTTTTCACGGAATAAAAAGTAACATATGTGTTAATCCAGGGTGTCAGCTACCTCCGTACTAAATTTCATTAGAATTAGTCTAGCCGTTTGAGCGTGAAGAAGTAACAAACATACACACAAACATTCGAATTTATAATATTTGTAGGAAGTAGGACTAGCGATTCGCCCTAGCTTTTCTCGGCTTTTCTGTACAATTATATGCATGTATTATACATATGAACCTTCCTCTTGAATCACTCTATCTATTGCTGAAAACTGCATTAAAATCCGTTGAGTAGTTTAAAAGATGTAAGCGTACAGATAGCGAGGGCGACTTTGTTTTATACTAAGGAAAGAAGTAGGATTTTTTGAAAATAATGAGAAAAATATAGGAAATCTAATTTTGTATCTTCTGAGAATCGAACCTAGAATCACTTTAAAAGATAGAGAAACGATAATGCGATCCTAAAAATAGATAGTAATACAATAAATATATACAGAACCCTGAATAAATAAAAACATCGCTGTAGCTTTTACACGGAATTCGTAATGAGATCTTATTTACATATACAAAAGGTACGTTTTTGAATACGTTATCACATAGCCGCACTCAATAAATCAATAAAAAAATCAAGTCGTTATATAGGATGCTACTTTTATAGAAATATTATTTATATTTAAAAAAAACTTAATAAAATATGGAACCGGCTTCAAAGGCTCTAAAAAGAATAAAATATGTAGGAACTCTAATCTGACTGTTTTAAAGTCTTTGATGAATTGTTAACCTCCTCCTTTTTAAAGTTGGTTAAAAGTTGTTCAATAGGAAGACTTTGGGTTTTGTAGTGTAATAATTTAATGTTTTGAAGTAATTAATATTCGACTAGTACCTATTCCGCCTCGTGGTTTCACCCGAGATCATCCCTATTGAGTGGATTTTTGAAAAACTATCACTTAGGTTCCAAGTGTGAGTAAAACCTTTTGTTCTCTTTCTCTATTTTTATTTCAAAGACAATAAAATGTATATGGGACCACCTTGGAGCTATACAGAGCCCCCCCCCCCCATATTTTCAGAAGGAAAATTGAGGTCGGATGTAGGAGGTAATCTCCAGAGTTACTCGTACGATTCTAAAAAATCTTCCACTAATAGGAAGCTACATTATCCCCAAGTGCTATAGGCTACTTTTTATCCCAGAAACGCAGGTAAAACTAGATATAATAACACTGTGATTTGAGGAATGGTTTCTAGTCATCAGAGTCAGTGATTTGGAAATGAGAGCATCTTATAATTTATGACGGACGATTTTGTTTTATGAAAGATTTTATTGGAAATTGGATTCAAAAACCTATTACCTAGTGCTATTTTCTATTTAAACTTACTTTAAGTGGATATTTTAGGAAATATACAGGATGATTTATACACGTTGATAAAGCTGATGAGTTTGTTTGTTTGAACGCGCTAATCTCCGGAGTTACTGGTCCGATTCGAATAATTCTTTCACTAATAGGAAGCTATATTATCCCCGAAGGTTATAGGTTTTTAATCCCGGGAATGCGAGTGAAACTGCAGGGAACAGCTAGCAATCAATAATCCTAGAAAATTTGAGGTGTCTCAGCATTCCCATTATCAGGTTTGATAATTTGAAGTTTAGCATTTTCTGATAATTAAATAAATAAATAAATATCCTGAGACATTGTTCACACACGGTTATCTGATCCCAAATTAAGCAGAGCTTGTACTATGGACAACCAGATAACTGATATACTACATATACTACTTTTTTTTTGTAAATACATACTTATATAGATAATTACACCCAGACTCAGGACAAACAGACATGTTCATGCACACAAATGTGTGTCCTGGATGGGAATCGAACCCACGACCTGCGGCGCAATAGGTGGTGTCTGAACCAACTGCGCCAACTGGCCCGTCAGTTAAAAGCATTTCGCACTCAGAAACGTAGTAATAGTGTGAAATAGCTATTCTGGTATTCAAGTAATCTAATAGTTATTCAGTTGGACTTACGTTGAAGCAAAATTATTAATGCTAGACTAATATATTAATATTTTTTACACATTTGGATAGATATTTTAGTGTTGTATTTATTCATTTTCGATTGCCGCTGGGGCAGAAAGGTTCTCGAGTGGCGACCACGAATCGGAAGACGTAGCGTGGGCAGGCCCCCCACAAGGTGGACTGACGATCTTGTTAGGGTCGCGGGAAACCGCTGGATGCAGCTAGCGCAAGACCGGCCATCGTGGAGATCTTTGGGGGAGGCCTTTGTCCAGCAGTGGACGTCTTTCGGCTGATATGATGATGATGATTTATTCATTTTCGATTACATATGATATTAATAATATTAGAAGAAGTTATATACAGAACCTAAATCTAATTATTTACAAGAAATATAAAAAAATATTACTAACTACATACAATTTATCTATTTAAGTATGTATTTACAAAAAAAAAGTAGTATTATGTAGTATATCAGTTAACTGGTTGTCCATAGTACAAGCTCTGCTTAGTTTGGGATCAGATAACCGTGTGTGAACAATGTCCAAGGATATTTATTTTATTTTATAAATAGGTACATGAAAAATTCGTTAACGTTGCTGCCCACTGGTAGAGTGCCCAGAAGGCTTGCCACATTGCCTCGTTGGATAGCAAGGCTTATCCTTTGTCTGAGGTAGCAGCCAGCCAGAGGTAGTTTTGGTCTCCTGTGCGGTCAGCTCCTTAAAAAGGGTAGGTGCATCTGGCCCCCATGGTCTCATAGTCTCTACCCCAAACGGTAGAAATATGTAATTCTCACTGGTCTCATTTTTCTGGTCTTCCGCAGCTACAGCAGCCGCACCCTCCACACAAGAAGTAGATTGATTCAGTGATGGAATCCATTCGAAAATATATTCTTATGACTTTGTATTATATGGTATGCCTTCAATGCCTCTTTTTCAATCTATTATTATCTAGTACACATTCAAAATCATCCTGTATAATCAATTTTCTTTTACCTCTAAATCTACAGAGGCAATTTTTTGCCCCGAATTTCCAGGCCATTGATCATACAAAATGAAACGTTCTACCTTAATTATTAAGACTAGTTTTCATTTTGTGGTTCAAGCCGTGAACTAAAGGAATATTTTTTTGCAAATTTAGAAATATTTTGTGGTAATCGCCTGGCTGGTTACGGTTTAAGGTAGGTTCTGTCCGTAGATAGGGCAATTAAAAAAAAAATTGTCAAATGTAGATAAATTTTGCCCGTTTTGCGATTGCAGCACATCACTGTATCTACACAAGTTTATTCTAAGATGAACCTGTCAAAACTTATACCTTAGATTTAGAACAAAAATGACTTTTTCTCATTTAAATTTCTAAGTAGGAATTACTGTAATGGAAGCTCAAAGATATTTCAACCTCTGGAACCTACAATTAACACCTAGAGACATGACAATTGGCGTGTAAGTTTCTTAGTGGATACGTGCGGCTTAGGCTGAGGGTTGATACATCAGTTAGTCAGTGAGTCGGTCAGGACTTTGTATTTTATATTTTACTATCTATTCCCCGCGGTTTCACTCGAGTTACTGGGATAAAAAGTAGCCTATAACCTCCGGGGATAATGTAGCTTCTTATTATTGAAAGAATTTTTCGAATCGGACCAGTAACTCCGGAGATTAGCGCGTACAAACAAACTCTTCAGCTTTATTACTAGTAGAATATAGATTATTTAGTTATGTGTATGTAAGTGACTTCCAATTTCCTACCCAATGATGAAAGCAAGTATGTTTTTCAAAAGTACACTTGGAATGTTTCCAAAATGGAATGGAACCCTAAATATTCCATTATTATAGGATTGGTCCGTTCCCCGGGCCCGCGGCGTACGCTCCCTTCACAAGATAATATTTGTATAACATTATAATTTAATTAAATCTCGCCATATTTTTTTTTCGGTTATTCTATGAACTATTTTGGACCTTGACGGTACTGAAATAGGCTTTTATTGCAAATTTGCTGGATAAATAGTAGTTAGCTTTGGTAATTAGTAATATAATATCACAAGAATCGATATGTCAGGATAAAATTTATTGCTCTTATTAATAGACTATTGTTTTTATTTGACAGGATCGTTTTGAGAGAGTAATTATACCTAATACCGGCCATGAAAAAAAAATATTGTCATGTGAAAAACGACACTCGGAATTTCAAATAAATAACAAATTCGCCTTGCCTTAAATACGCTTCAGCGTAAATCTGAGTAGCTTTATGATTACTCTCGCTTGTCTTTGTCAGTATAGTAAGGAATCATTCGGGAAGAGCATCCTCGGTGTGTATTTTATAAGTAGTGCAAAACCAAACATGTAACAATGTGTAACCATAGTGAAACAATCTATAGATGGCTTGGCTCTTGTCGGTGTAGCTTCTTCGATTCCTCTTTTCCTGCACCAATTTAGCCTTCACTTGGTCTATATAGTACAATCTAGGGCTTCCTCTTCCTCGCTTTCCTTCTATGATGTTTGACCTGAGTATTTGGTATGAATTTCAACTTGATACCTGCACGCGTTCCTGAGAAAAAGGGTCTTGACAGTCAGACACACGGACAACAAAGTGATCCTATAAGGGTTCCGTTTTTTCCTTTTGAAGTACGGAACCATAAAAATTAAAAGTGTAAAAGTAGATGACCTAATTCAAAGGAGTGTTACAACTATATCTAAATTATTTAATGATAATAAAAAGACAGAAAAGTGAGAAAAAGGTAGGAATTTAATTATTCCAGTGGAAACTCGACAAGAGTAAAAATATTTCACTTTTTAATGGCTGGGGAAGTATTTGGATCGCGTGCTATGGCTACATTGAATAGGGACAGCAGATAAAGTACGTTTACTTATTTAGTTTTGATTCAATTTGTTAAACTGGTTCTTGACGATGTTTGCACTTTTTAGAATCATTGTATTTTTTATTATTTTTTGTATCTGTAGTGTGGTTTTGCATTGTCATTGTATTTACGGTATTAATTTTAATTGAAATGAAATCGTTATTTTATGCAAACTCGTTGAATCTTTGTATTTTGTTGTTGGCATTTTGAACAAAAAGATATTGCAACACGTAAAATAATATCTAAAGCGGACTGTTATTTGCACATATTATTATCATAAAAATGAGTTTTTTTTTCATTTCGTTTATTTAAATATAATAAGTACAAAATACAAAATATTTACAATGTTTTTTTCATTGATTTATTGTTCATGAAACATCTTTTAAGTCTTTTGTCGTGAATTCAGTTTATGTAAAACCACAGGTGTAGGAATAATGTATTTTTGCTTAAAAAATAAATCTAAACTTTTTAATTATGATATGAAATCCACATTGCAGATTCAGCACCTCCATACATGTTTGTAGTAGCTTCTCTTTGCACTTGCAGCCCCCCACAAGTGACTATTGCATCAAGTTTATGTATTTTTATAACAAAAACTAATTACCTACTGTTATAACTGTAGGTGGTAGCCGAAATAAGTAAAAACAACCGGTACGTACAAGCTCGTTTATTCAACTGGCGCAGCAGTTGCCTAAGCATTCAAACTACCTTACAAATATTAATAAAAATATGTGGTAGGTAGGCACCTACTTAATACGATCATAACACCTACATAAAATTCAAAATAAAAGAAGCCTTGCTGAGTTTCTTGCCGGATTCTTCTCAGTGTAAGTGTATGTGGAACCGGTGGTAGAGTATTTTGTAATGATTGTAACTATCGACATTCATAAGTCTTATCAGGGCCTAAACTGAATAAATGAGTTTTGAGTTTGCTTTTTTTTCTGCTATCTCTACTCCCCACCCCACGGTAAATGTCATGTCACGCAAAAAGGGTACCACAGTACCACATTAAGTCTTATTTGCCAAATTTTACCCGCCACTAACATATTTGTCCATTTAATGTCTCCGCCGCGCGCTACCGTGGGTCGCTACTAAATGAAAATTATTTAAATTCATTGCAGTTCTTGTATAATTTAATTTTAAATTCGCCTGTATCTCAGCAATCGTTGTATATCTCAGCAATGAGATTGTATTGCGCTATGACACAGTTGTAGTACAACATTGTGGAACTGATATTTTTAGTTTTGTAAAAATAAAATGGCTACTATAAACAAAATTCTAAGCCAACTATATCTCAACAATCGTTGTATATCTCAGCAATATGATTGTACTGCGCTATGAGACAGTTGTAGTACAATATTGTGGAGCGGATATTTTTTGTTTTGTAAAAATAAAATGGCTGCTATAAACAAAATACTAATCCGCCTGTATCTCAGCAATCGTTGTATATTTCAGCAATGTGATTGTATTGCGCTATGAGACAGTTGCAGTACAACATTGTGGAAGTGATATTTTAAATTAAAAAAAAAATATTTGAATCCACAGACTATAATTAACTAATTAGTAACACATAGTAACACATAGTAACACATATTTACCAAAATCATAAGACTTTTATATAGGACGTGGAAATTCACTTAATTCACTTAGCTAACTTACGCTCCCGCTGTTAGTGTTATACCTACTTACTTTACTTATACACTATATTATTATATAACATAAGATGGAAAGGTCTGGAAAAGTGATCTCTTCGATTTTACTGTGGGTTTGCTTGAGATTTTTAGTTGATAATGGTGCCGATTCTGTTTTTTACGAACTAAATAAATTTAATCTCACTATATCTCTTTCTAATAGTAAATATAAGAAAGGGATGCAAGATATTTTAGTCCTGTCAGTTTAGTCCGATCACATATTTCAACGTGAATTTAAGCGCGATCTTTATTGGTCACGACTATTTACCCGTACATTACGACGACGTGAACTAAACTGACAGCATTAAAAATGTTCTATCTTTTTTCAATAAGGTCAACATGAAAGAGAGGTGACTTGTCTAATATTACTTAAGTTCGTAAACAACAGAATCGGCACCATTGTAGGTTAAAAATATACAAGGAGGAAAGTTTATAAGCGATTTTAGATTTTAGTCCCATTGAAAAAAAAACATATTATTGACTTTCAATAATGCATTTTTTTATGGAAAAAAAATCTTTGTGGGAGACCCGACCGCCCCGGGGGGAGCGGTTAGGTCATACCAGGATTGTACCGGCTAGAACGCTGCTAGAGAGCAGAGCTTAATAATAGCTTTTTGTCCTTAATTCAACCCATATGGGTTGTTCATATCATGCTAATATGACTTTTTTTTTTTTATTAAAAAAAGCCTTTAATTTATTTTTATTTTTTTTATAAGTTATTACTCTGTGCTATAAGTGTTTAAGGATGGTGTGCAAAAAATGAAACAAAACACAATTTACATATAAAAAAAATCATCGATGCATTTCATTTAATTATTACGGTGTGCGTTGCTACCGATCATTATTACATAACAAAAATCTGTGACAGTATAATTTCGTTTATAAAACTGAAATAAAAGGCCACCAATTTCGCCAATACTCATTCGATTGTCAAAATATGAACACAAAAAACTGAAAGTGAAGTTATTTTTCATATTTCTTTGTATATTATTATAAAACTAACGTTTTTTACAGACGCCTTTCTAGATTAGTCTCAAAACTTAAAACCAAAAAACCCAACAGCCATGTCGGCATAAAAATCGTGTGAAAAGTATGTGATTGAAGAAAAAAAAACGGTTATGCACAAACAGCAAACGGTGTTCTAAACAAAACAATTTTAAAAGAGGTGCAAAAAAAGAGTTCGCTAAAAAACCGTGTTAAGAAAAAAATGGGTTGCCATTTTTAAAAAACGAATAGAGGTGTCGGTTTTTTTTAAATTGGTGGCTTTAAAAATGCTAGCAATGTCGACTCTTATGATGCCGGCCGCTACCATGACTACGATGACGAACGCTGGACCCATCCCAGTGGCTGCAGCTACTAAGCTGGAACCGAAGCTGCTGCAGCTTCCACACCCTGCACTGATGCAGCAAATACCCCAACAGCCCCAGCCTCAACACCACCACCATCAACATCAGCATAACAACAACAAACTTGGTAAGTATTTTTTATAATCTTGCGAGATGTTTTCTAGACGTACAATTTTTTTGTATGTAAGATCACCAAATTAACGAATTTAAGGTGGAGGCTTTGGTTGTGGCATTAAATTCAAATTTGATCACGTTTTTTGCTAATTGCAGCTCAGTTATGAGTCGTAAGTTATCAACATGTTATTTGCGAGAAGAATGGTAGTATATTTACTGATTAATAACAAAATAAATCATCAGCATATTCCTCCAAGGTATATTACTGACATATACGACTATTTCATGAAAATGTTACTAATATACCTTAAAGGAATGTGTAGATGATTTATTTTGTTATTAAACAGTAAATATACTACCATTCTTGTCGCAAATAGCATGTTGATAACTTACGACCTATAAACTGAGCTGCAATTAGCAAAGACGTGATAAAATTTTAATTTAACGCTCCAACCGAAGGATTACCCTTAAGCAGACTATGGAAAGTCACGCTATGGAATCGGCCATACAAGTCGGTGAAACGCCATAATATCTCAAGTGATTTTAATATAACATCCCCTCGTTTTACGTCGGGGGTTAAAAATTAAACAACCGAATTGAGAACCTTCTCCTTTTTTTTAAGTCTGTTAAAAAAACTAAAATCAAGTAAACTCGTACTTTTTGGTCCTGAGTCTTGTTGCCATTATAAAAATTCCGTATGACAAACTCAACAAGGGTATCAAAAAAAAATATCCACTCAGTATCCATATTTTGTTTTCCCTTTACAAACAATATTTCCCATATGTACATTAACTGCCTCTCTTTGGAACAACAGATAAAATACGCATAACCATAAATAAAAAATACGATAAAAACCGCAGAAAAAATATGTTTTAGTGAATTTATTACGTTCTATAATTGTATGAAGACATTCTTCATGCTTACCACAGTATTATTGACGCTATAAAAATATTATTACTCTGTGTTACTTGGTACGATCATTGAGGTATATTAAAACCGTATAGAGAAGCTATCCTAAGCACAGGGCATGCTCCATCACTACATAGTATAAAACAAATTCGCTTCCTGTCTGTCTGTCCCTATGTATGCTTAGATCTTTAAAACTACGCAACGGATTTTGATGCGGTTTTTTTTAATAGATAGAGTGTTTCAAGAGGAAGATTTACATGTATAATAGTACCTACTATAGTACAGAAAAGCCGAGCAGCGCTGAAACAATAATGAGTCATCTAACCAACTTGCAATCTAACCAACTTCCTAAGCAACTTGGTTAATACTCATGAGTTTTGACTCGTTCGTGTTGGTTGGTTTGCTTAGGAAATATAATTATAAATATTGTATGTATATTGCTTGCGTCATTCTTTGTCTTCATTCGAAAGACGCAGCGTGGGCAGACCCCCTACAAGGTGGACCGATGATCTTGTGAGGGTCGCGGGAAACCGCTGGATGCGGGTAGCGCAAGACCGGCCATTGTGGAGATCCTTGGGGGAGGCCTTTGTCCAGCAGTGGACGTCTTTCGGCTGACATGATGATGATGATTCTTATTCCTATAGTATTATAGTATATATTATATTATATCGTATTGTTAAATATAATATCTTTGTATATTGTAGGTAATTTAACTATGTGTATAGATAGACAGACAATGTGCTAATCTATGTAGAATATTTTTAGCATAAGGACAAACCTCTGTGGTTTAAATATGCTGTTAAATAACTTTTTTTAAACCATGTTATGTACTGATAATAATAATAAAAAAAAAAAACCAGACAGTTTAAACACGCTAGAACGCTTTTAAGGTGTAGTTTTTTCGCGACCTAAAAGTCGTAAGCGCCGTGATTATCATGGCGCTTACGCGTTTCGTGTTTAAACAACTTAGTGAAGTGCGGCCGGATGGCTGCACTTGAACGGAACATAGTGGTTATGTGTTGCGTCTTCTCTATACGTAGTAATATAACTCAGTGGGTATGATCCAGTTTTACAAGTATTGTTGATTTTTGATCGCATAGTTGTGAGTTTGAGCTTTCTGTGGAAATCAGCGCGGTGGTTCTGACTACCACATACAAACACTGTGTGTTCCGACAGATGCACTTGAGAACCAGTTCGTTTCTAGGCTCTGTGTGCTTACCACCATCGGCCACGTTCATTGTAATATAATTAAGGGAGAGTAAAACCTTCAAAAACAATAACATTAATATGGGACCACCTTGGAGCTATACTGAACGTAACTCAAAAAGAATTATTAAAATCGGTTCATAACCAAAAAAGTTATGCGTGAACAAACTTAACATAAAATAAAACAACTTACAACCGAATTGAGAAACTGCTTTTTTTGAAGGAGGTTCAAAAACTATTGATAGGGGCTCTAATAACACAGTATTTTGGTTTATAAAACTCAAAATTCATTTATTTAGTTTAGGCCCTGATAAGGCACTTATGAATGTCGATAGTTACAATTATTACAATAGACTCTACCACCGGTTCCACATACACTTACACTGAGAACACTCCGGCAACAAACTCTTTATTTTTTAAAGGACTAATGTTGGTAGCCTCTGATTGCTGCAACAACCTTACCGGACAAATCGGCGAGCGCAGAGGGCTCTCAGCCGGGTAATATTTAGGTAACAACGCCTGAGGGCACCCCCGAATGGGGTACGAACCTCGGCTCAGGGCGTTACCAGGAGGACTTTGTACGAGTTACGACTAATTGGGGGCAACAAACTCAGCAAGGCTTCTTTCTTTTGTGGTTACCTACCTATATTATGTATTCTATACCAAAACAAGGAAACTTCTGAGGAGGTATGAATAATTAACAACAATCTTAGCATTTGAGTTCAGCAAGAATCGAATCTAAACACAAACAGAAATACGAACTGAAGTAGGAGCTGATGTAATAAATATTATATTATAACATTGAATGAAAGAAGTTAAATTACTGCTTAAGGGGGAACGTTCGGTTGGAGCGCGAAATTCAAATTTTATCACGTTTTTTGCTAATTGCAGTAACATTTTCATTAAATTATAGTCGTATATGTCAATAATATACCTTGGAGGAATATGTTGATGATTTATTTTGTTATTAATCAGTAAATATACTACCATTCTTCTCGCAAATAACATGATGATAACTTACGACCTATAACTGAGCTGCAATTTGCAAAAAACGTCATAATATTTGAATTTCGCACTCCAACCGAAGCCTCCACCTTAAGAGAACTGTTGAAGGGAGAATAAATGGTCGAGAGGTCGTATTTAAAATTTATGGCTGTTAATCAAATTTTGGATTCACTTGATAAATTTCGAGTGGTGCCTACGAACGAACTGAAAGACGCAGCCTCCCACGATGCTATACGTGAAATGATGATTCTAAAATGCGTTTTTCTCGGCATTCTTTGTTGCAAGACATTTGTAAGAAATATATGTTATACTAGAGAATATATGACGAGGAATAGTTATTTTTTTAATTTGAGTTTTTCATTAGTAAATCTTGAATATGCCCCTTTTTAATACTAAGATTTTTTCTCTTCATTGGGCCATCCAAATAACTTGAAAAATATTAACATATCTTTTGATATCCATTAGAAAGGGAATAGTTCTCTTACTTATTTTAGCGTTAGTTTTTTTTAATAACATAAAACCGTATTTTTTTCCTAAAATTGCGACTCTCCTGTCTCACTTGTCTCCTTCAGTTTAGTAAGGGACGTAGACATTCGCGGAGAACCTCCTGTTAATTAAGGTTGCATTCAAAATGTATGGCTGACAATTTGATTTTGAATTCACTTGATAAATTTCGAGTGGCGACTACGAATTGAAAGACGCAGCCCCCCACGGTGGCCGGTCTTGCGCTACCCGCATCCAGCGATTTCCTGCGACCCTCACAAGATCATCGGTCCACCTTGTGGGGGGCCTGTCCACGCTGCGTCTTCCGATTCGTGGTCGCTCGAGAACCTTTCTGCCCCAGTGGCCGTATATTTTTTTTTTGATACGGGAAAAAAAACCATTGAATTTCAAAAATTCGTTTAACAAATGTTGTTAGTTGCTCATGTCGCACAATGTCTGAACATAATATTTTGGTGATATAATATAAAAGGCTAAAATAACCGTAATTTGTTAGAGTTATTAGGTTGTATTTCTGAAAAATCCAATAAAAAACACGCCGATAGATTTTCTACATGAGTGTAGTAGCCAGCCCGGCTGAGTTTCAGGCCTATAAAACTACATACAAATACTCTTTTTAAAGTATAATAAAATATAATTAATAATAAACGTCACTCTATAATTATACTACTAAATTTGTATAGACGATAATTATGTCATAAAATTTTATAACACCCTGTTAGAGGATAAGGGAGATGTCCTACTATTAGCTATAAAGCGATAGATGATGCAAAATTTTTACTTTACTATCGAATCACTCCTTATTATGAATGCAAATGGGAGTTTGATTGTTACCTGTTAGGCTGAGATCTATAGAGCGTACTTAGACTTTGCTCAGACTTTACCGTACAAAGTCGGTATTTAAAATGCAATCTTCGAATATCTCTGAGTTTGTGCTAAGCAAGCCTAAGTGCACCTAATCGATGACCTACCAAAAACATGGCTACAAATTAAAACACACAAATATTTACTTTATTACGTAGGTTTATACCCTAAGTAAAGTCTGAGCAAAGTCTAAGCACGCTCTATAGATCTCAGCCTTAGCGCCTCAACTCAACGGGATGACCAAATTGTGATAAAATCTTACAAGCAAGTAGCCTGTAGCATTAAAAGAAACATAAACTTACTTAATATATTCTTTTATCCTGCAAAACCATGGGTCATAGATACTATTAGATATATTACGAAATTGTGTTTGATGGTTTGGCCTTGACACGCAGCAATGGATTTACGTGATATTTTGTCGCTAACCGAAAATCCAGTGGTGAATCAGCCGGGTAATGTAATGCGAGTGGTACCCGGAGCGCGGATTAGTATATGGTCTCTGTCGCGGGTGTCGCTAGCGTCCATAGGCTACGGTAACCGCTTACCATCAGGCGGGCCGAATGCTAGTTTGCCGAAAAAAAAAAGATTTCATCCAATGACGCACTACGATGAAGACCATTTTGTACGTCCAAAACTCGCTCGGTATCGCATCGATCCGCCAGTGTAGCAGTCCCCTAACTACTAGCGAAAATATATTCTTATCAAAATAATAATGAATTACTTCTTCTCATTAAAAATGTATAATTGTTACACAGAGAATAATGTAATACAGTATGCTTTCATGTTCCTTGTCTTGTTATAAAGTGATCCCAGCTGTCAGTCACAGGCGTTTTGTAAATTCCTATCTACAGCCCCGTACAGATGAAGCATCGGCAAAATTCGTAAAATCGACCATTCCCGATAAGACTGCGCTTACAACATAAAGCTGATTTCAGACGACGCTATACTATAATAGCATATAGTATATAGCTCATAGCACGACAATATCGCTTTTCCCCCATCATGACCTACGCTAGTAGGTACTGTGTTCGCATAGGCAGCTCCATCACGGATCCATAGCCTTCAGGTGATTCAAAATCGCTTCATGCGCAAGGCCACGGGCGCCCCGTGGTACATGCGTAATGAAAATCTCCACATTGACTTAGGTCTCCCCACGATAAAACAATTTATAAAACGCACCTCACGCAGATTTTTCAATACCGCCGTTAATCACCACAACCCTCTTATAGTGAAAGCCGCAACCTACACGCCCTCCCGTATACTCCGTATCCATAGACCAAGGCAAGCCCTCAGCGAGCCAGATGACCCCATAACATTAGCTCAGATCGAAGCTGACGAAGCTCGTAAAAGTACACAACACACTACACACAACCGATCACGCTACCGTCCTCGACGGCGAGGACCGCCGCGACGTCCCACTCAGTGTCGTCCCGTTCAAGCGGCCCGAGCTGCCATTAGTAATCCGACCGCTCCCAATTAGTCGTAACTCGTACAAAGTCCTCCCCCTCCCCCGTTAACGCCCTGAGCCGAGGTTCGTACCCCATTCGGGGGTGCCGCCATCTGAGGCAACAAACTTAGTCCTTTAAAAAAAAAAAAAAAAACGACAATATCGCGCTCCATACTTGTTATGGACACGTTCACATTGTACTGTACTATATATTATTGGCTTACTATACGCTATAAATTAGTGCGATACGCAGAGTTCATGCTATACTATATCACGCGCCGCCCTCTTCCTCCTCCCTCACCCCCGGCCGTCCCGCAAGCAAAACGAGCGACATAATACTAGACTGTACTATAAACGCTTGCGATAATATCGCGTAGGTATGTGAACGCCATGCTATATAGTATAGCATGAGGTCCTTCCTTGCTATACTTCATAGCACAATAGTATAGCGTCGTCTGAAATGAGCTTTACCCACGTTTATTAGTACTTTAGGCGAAAATAATCTTGTTGAACGTTGAATGGCGCGATAAGGAATGATTTTTATTAGTTGTGTAAATCGGAAGTGAAGTTTAGATATACGATTTGCCGATGCTACGTCTAAGTTGTGTCATACTGTAGCACTGCGTAGAGTAGATAAGACTTGTCTTCGACCAATAACAATCGTGGATACATTTCATCACGTCATATTTATGTGATTTCATTGGTCCAAGATTCGTGTCGTCACTTGTCTACGCTTGCCATGCTAATGATTTACGAGGGTAAGGCTGAAAGGGCATGGAAGTTTACGTAGCTGTCTCCGCGTGTTCCAGGATAAAGTAGCCTATGTCATCCTCCATATTACAGGTTATCTGTATGTCAAATCTCATTGTGATCAGTTCAGCAGTTTAGGGGTGAAAAGGTAACAGATAGGTCCACACGGCCACAGATCAAGCTACACATTGCGGCACCTTATGCGGTTGTAATAGGCGCTATTTTGCAACAAAAATGTGTAGCTAGTTATACAGCCTCCCACACGGTTAGCCACCGCGATAGTGCAAGCGCATCACGGTACCTAGAAATAAGTTGATGAGTTTGCACTGATAGAACACCTGGCTTGTCTTAACGGATTTGTATAATGTATTTTAGATATTAATTCATTCTGTAACCAGCATCTATACTGTTAAAACGCTTTTAATTGAATTATAATCTTTTTAAAAAGCTAAAGTTCCGTTTTCTATATTTAACTGGCGCTGAGGACAGGATACCGGGCGTGAGGCTACAGCCAATTTTTGACACACAAATCGGTTGATCGGTTGTGCTCCTCGTCGCATACGCGCGTATTGTACGTGTGAATCCGGTATTCGAACAAATAAATAAGTGAATAGTGAAAACGGTCAGAACCAGAACTGTGTTCCAGAATCGACATGAGATTGAGCAGAGGGTGAGTAAACTTTTTCACTCCCTGTTTTCCTGGTCCTATGTCCTACGTTTATAGAGAACTTTGCTACAAACGTTGTTCGTTGGTTCAATAATCTTAATATTTTATTATTTACTGTGTTTTATATCACCGAGTGATTATTTTATAATTTTGTTTTAAAGAGTTGTGTAGAGTTTAATAAAAATGAATCAAATAACACTAATTCCTAAAGAATTTTTATCAATCATCCCTAGGTTCGATGGGGACGAAAAATTATTAAACTTATATATTTCAAAGTGTGAATATATAATTAGAAGTTTTAACGATGAAACGAAACCTGCACAACAGTTGTATTTGTTTCATTCATTAACCAGCCGACTTTCTGGTAAAGCGGCTACTTTAATCAGTGAACGTCAAAACGTTAGTAATTGGGCTGAATTAAAACATCTTTTGACCCAACATTTTGGTGATCCGCGTTCAGAGGAATGTATTGCCATTCAATTAGAATCGATGAAAATAAAACCAGGCGAGTCATACCAAGAATTTTGCCACAAAATTCAGAATATTAGAAGCTCTTTATTTGCTAAAGTTAACCAGTTATCAGACGAAGGTGTTAAGGCAGCCAAATTGATAATATACGATAACACGGCTTTGAATATATTTATGTATAACCTTCCAGAGGATTTGATTAGATTTGTCCGATTGAAAAACTGTACTACATTAGAATCCGCTTTAAGTGTCGTGATGGAGGAAGTAGATTTCCAAAGCCAGTACAATGCTAGGAATAAAACAATTAAATCGGGTACATCTAATCCCAATCAGGCATTTAATAAACCAATGGCTCATAATCCAATGCCCAACCAACAATTTAGATTTGGCATTCCCCAAAATAGTAGTTTCATGAGACCACAATTTTTGCACCAGAACCAGTCGTTCAGACCCAATTTTACTCCACAAAGATTCAATCCAAATCCTGGCTTCAAATTTGGTATACCTCACAACCAACAGGCCTTTAGGCAGAACATTCAAGGACAGACACCTCAAACACATAAATTTGGCACACCAAATCAAAATGGATTTAGGCCTTCTGCACCTCTACAATCACATAATTTACCGGCGAATAATTATAAAAACTCGGGTTTCTTTACAAGACAACCTTACCATCAATTTCGATTTGGTATTCCCCAACAGAATCCACCCCAGAGAGTAGAAACAGATGTTTCAATGCGTACAGCCCCTTTCAGGCAGAATATGTTAGCAATAAATGATAATGATATGTTTTATACTAATGATCCAGTACATTTTCCGGAAAATACCGAATACTATGATAATTATCAGGATTCCCAAATCAATGATCAAATGGAAAATCCCGAAATTCATTATTTACAAGATATGCAAGCTTTTCCCGAATCTGACGATAACAATGTAACGGAAAATAATGAATTTTTTCACCAACAGGCCTCACAGCCGGAGCAGTCGAAATAATTAATCTTAATTGTGAGGCCTTATCTAAATTACCGCATATCTTGATACCCGAAATTAATGCACGCTTTATGATAGATACAGGCAGTACTAGGTCCTTTATAAGTCCCAATAAAGTCAAAGAATTTTATTCCGAATTTAAATACCCCGAATTATTTGATGTAATTAGTACTCACGGCCGTAGCCAACATAGCGAAGTTGTATACATACCTCTGTCAGAAACGTTCCAATCTGAGCTCAGTCACAAATTTTATGTATACGATGTTGACGCGCATTACGATGGTCTTATAGGCTCGGACTTACTGTACCAATTGGAGGCTACGATTGACATGAAAAATCAGATTTTAAGTACGAAAACTACAGAAATCCCTATAGTTTATTCACCACCTTACAAAATAGAGCTAGCACCCAGGTCAGAAACTCGTGTAACGGTACCTACAGACATGCAAAATGGTGATGCGATTCTACCCTTTACTGAATTCATACCAGGCGTCCGAACGCCTACTGCTTTAGTAAGTTGCATAGATCCCTTCGCACAGACTGTTATACAAAATCTTACAGATGAGGTAGCGACTATAAAATTTACGAAACCACTTAACGTCACTAAGTTTGATAATGAGTTTTATGAGTCTAATACAAATTCCAGTAATGTTGAAGTTGATGCTTTATTGAGGGAAAATTTGTCAAACCTACGACTGGAACATTTAAATTCGGAAGAACAAAATCGTATCCGTTCGCTTTGCCTCGAGTTTAGAGACATATTCCATTGCGATCAAATACCACTATCGTTTTCAAACAGCGTTAAGCACAAAATACGAACTAAAAACGAGGATCCTATTTTTATACGTCCGTATAGGCACCCACCAACTGAAAATGAAGAGATCGAACGCCAAGTCGATAAATTATTGAAAGATAATGTAGTTCAGGAGTCTCACTCCCCATGGAGTGCGCCCGTGCACTTAGTGCCAAAAAAAATAGACGCTACAGGTGAACGTAAGTTTCGTATGGTAATCGACTATCGCAGACTGAATGACGTGACAATCGACGACAAATATCCTCTTCCAAACATCAACGACTTGTTTGACAAGTTAGGACGTAGTTGTTACTTTTCGACCCTAGATTTGGCAAGTGGATATCACCAAATAGAGGTAGCTGAAGAGGACAGAGAAAAGACGGCCTTTTGTACACAGACAGGACATTATGAATTTACCCGAATGCCATTCGGTCTCAAAACAGCGCCCGCAACATTTCAGAGGGCTATGGATAATGTCCTCAGGGGTCTGCAGGGTATGCATTGCCTGGTGTACCTTGACGACATTATTGTCTATTCGGCAAGTTTAGATGAACATTTAGACAAATTACGCAAAATTTTCAGTAGACTCAGGGAAACTAATCTAAAAATGACCCTTAACAAGTGTGAATTTCTCAGAAAAGAGGTGCTTTATCTCGGGCACACTATTTCAAAGGATGGCCTTCAGCCGAATAATGACAAAATTGACGCTATACTTAACTTTCCCTTACCAAAGACCCAGACAGAAATTAAAAGCTTCCTCGGATTGATAGGATACTATAGAAAATTTATACAAGACTTTTCAAGGATTACACAACCAATGACGTCATGCTTAAAAAAGAGAAATAAAGTCAACATTACACAAGAATATATAGACGCGTTTGAGAAATGTAAAGAGTTATTGACTAATGCCCCACTATTACAATTCCCAGACTTCACTAAACCATTCTTACTAACGACCGATGCCTCAAACTATGCCCTTGGTGCGGTACTATCTCAGGGACCAATAGGTAGTGACAAACCGATAGCGTACGCCAGCCGAACGCTAAACGATGCAGAAACTCGTTATAGCACTATAGAAAAGGAGCTTTTGGCCATAGTTTGGGCGTGCAAACATTTTAGGCCGTACCTTTATGGAAAGAAATTTGTTATTTATTGTGACCATAGACCCTTGGTTTAGATTAATTCTATCAACGAACCCAATAGTAGACTTACAAGGTGGAAATTACGTTTAGCTGAATACGATTATGAAATAGTGTATAAAAAAGGGAAACAAAATTGTAACGCGGACGCTCTCTCACGAATTAAGTTGAATGCACTAGGTACAGATGATGATTTATCGATGAAAGTTAATGTGGACAATAGGGAACGGAGACTTCAAAGATACTTACAGGAAATAACAGATGACATAGTAAATTTAGGCACTAGTGATACAAACCAACCTCGCGAAGGAACTCCTCCTTTGATAATTTTATCTCCCGACTCTGAAAGAACAGTTAGTATCCCCTCATTAGATAGAAATAGACCACAGTCACCTTTTTCTATACTATCAACAGATAGTAGCACTGCCTCCGCTTCTGAAAAACCTGGTTCTAGTACTGAAACTGCCCATTCCGTAGAAAATACAGATACCGATGCGTTTCCAATTTTACAGGAAGCAATCGACACAAAACCAAACCAAATTTTAGTCTATACTTGGCATAGAAATGAGTTGAGCGTGAAGGATCTGTCCAGAGATAGACAAAAAATATTGGAAGTTCATTTACCACTAGATAACCCAGACCTAATTAAAGAATTCTTAAAAACATACATTAAACCTAAAATTAAATATTTTTTTTATTTTGAGGATGAAAAACATAGAAAACAGTTTTCAGCCATGGTGATTTCTCTTTTTAGGAAAGACTCAGTTAAATTCTATGAATGCACCCTTAGAGTAGTATTCTTGGAAGATGAAAAGGTACAGCGAGATACGGTACTTAAGTACCACGTAGGTAAAACATGTCATCGGGGCATAAAAGAGACAGTAACACATCTAAAAAGAACATATTACTGGAGTAATATGGAGCAAACCGTGGCTAGCGTTATAAACTCATGCGAAGCCTGTAAGCGCATGAAATACGACCGTAAGCCTATCAAACCTGAACTACAGTTAACACAAACCCAGACTAAACCATTTCAAGAACTATTTATGGATATTTTTACTATTGAAGGGAAATATTACCTCACCATAATCGATGCATTTAGTAAACTCGGTCAAGCGCTAGAGGTCCCAAATAGATCAACTCCTGAAATAGTAAGGGCACTTATAAAATATTTTTCATTTTACGGAGTACCCAGTAGAATAAGCTCTGACTCGGGTACAGAATTTAATAACACTCTTCTAAAAGAAATGCTTACATTCTACAAAATAGATATACATATAGGCACTCCGCATAATCCAAACTCGATGGGCTTAATAGAAAGACTACATTCCACCATTATTGAAATTTACCGTCTCGCTAAATATGAACAGAAAATTACCGATGCCGTAACAGTTATGTCATATGCAATTATGTCCTACAATCATTCTATACACTCGACAACAGGGCTCACTCCATTTGAAGTGGTATTTGGCCACACGGAATCATCCAGTAATTTTGCAGTAGATTTTGATAAACATTACACTCAAAAATTAGTAAATGATCATGTTAGGAGAACAAAACATTTATACAAATTTATTACTGACAAAATGATTAAAAGCAAAGATAAAATTAAAACAAAACACGGTGGCGAAACAGAATTTAACTTTGAACAAGATGACACAGTATTTATAAAAGGTGTGAATATTAGACGTTCTAAAGACAAACCAAGGTATCAAAAAGCAAAGGTTTCCGGTAATATCAGTAGGAACATAGTACCAGTTGACACCAAAAATAGAAACACAAGGGCACACATTAAAGACATTCGTCGTCCTCCACAGGTCCGTCCTACTCGTTCTGGTCCAGATGACCCAGGCCCTTCAACTGCAGGAAGTATCTAACAACCCTGGAATCTTACCCATTAAAGAGGGAGAAGCCGATTTAACTTATGATTATTGGAATATAATTAAAATTCTAGATTTGAGTTTAGTTAAAAATGATTTACAATATAATGTTAATAAATACAATACATTAAGAAATAAATTTAAAACACCGAGCGAATTCACCGATATTAAAGCTCAAACCGAATATACAATGAATATTACTTTGGAAAGATATAATCAGCTAGTACCCACTATTAGAGTAAAGAGAGGCTTAATTAATCCGTTGGGATCTTTTATTAAAGCCGTCACCGGAAATCTAGATAACGAAGACGCAATTAAATATGACAATATGATTAAGACTGTAAAAACGCGACAGAATGAAATAGATAACAAGATGACCCTGATTGCCAAAATGGTGGGCACATATGTAAATGTTACACGTAATACCCGAAATAATTTCGCCCAATTGGATAAGAGTGTTTCTGAAATAGTTAAGCTTTTAAATCAGACACAGATAGAACAGAACAAGAATAAAATAATATTCGTCTATAATTTACTGATTCACAATTTTCAAAACATTCTTGCCAAATTGGATGAAATTGAAACAGCAATGGCATTTAGTAAAGTTAATGTGTTACATAGATCTATAATAGATAACGATGAATTATACATCATACTTAAGCATATAGAGAAAAATGAAAGACTAGTTTACCCTGTTACACTTGAAAGTTTAATTGATATTGAACAATCTATAGAGATTAAGGCTTATATTAAGAACGAACAAATAACGTTTGTAATGATTGTCCCTGTAGTCCGCAAAGAAACTTACAGTTACTATAAACTATATCCTTTACCTATCTTCAATCCACTGAATAACCTCGTTACCCTTATTGTTCCAAACCAACCTTATGTCCTTGTGAAAGGGTTGAAAACTCAGTTGCTCTCCCAACCGTGCCGAGCTATCGACGTAGAAAAGTACCTCTGTAACGAGAATGAAATATCGTCGCCAGTGGAAGATGCGTGTATTACCGATTTAATGAAATTTGCTGCAAATATCACCTCATGTATTCCAGTGCCAGTCGAAATAAAGAATATAATAGCTCAACCTATTCAGACAAACCGATGGATTATTTTCACTAAATTTGATATTTCACTTACAAGATATTGTGAAAACGAAATTACCAGACAAAACATTCACGGTACTTACATTCTGACCACGGATGATAACTGTGAAGTTAAAATTGGAAATATTGTTCTGAAAAAACGTGAAATAAAAAGTGGAAGAATAAAATATTCCAATATACCCATAATTCATCTACCAGAAATACTTACACCGATAAATCTAAACAAGAAAAAACCTGTTGATTTAGATGAAATGGATCTTACGAATTTGGAATTATTATCATATGCAGTTAAGAAAAGTGAAAGTGACGTAATAGACAGCGAAAATATATTAAACACAAAAAGTGTTAGTGTAGGGACTGTAATTATATACATCATATTAATCATAGTTGTAGTATTAGGTTTTATGTTTCGTTATAAGCATATTATAATAGATTGTAAAAATCGAAATCATCAAACCCATAATAAAAATGTGAATGATGATTTCGAACTAGAGGAGGGAGGAGTTATACAGCCTCCCACACGGTTAGCCACCGCGATAGTGCAAGCGCATCACGGTACCTAGAAATAAGTTGATGAGTTTGCACTGATAGAACACCTGGCTTGTCTTAACGGATTTGTATAATGTATTTTAGATATTAATTCATTCTGTAACCAGCATCTATACTGTTAAAACGCTTTTAATTGAATTATAATCTTTTTAAAAAGCTAAAGTTCCGTTTTCTATATTTAACTAGCTTGATCTGTGGTCTTTATCGCATTTATAATATTAGTAGAGATAAGAATATTTATGGTTAGGTTACAGATAAAAAATATATTTTAAAGTGGAAAAGAATACCAATCAAATATTTCCATGAAAATTAAAAAAAAATAGCAATAGTGGTACTTAAAAAATCTAATTAGTCCGTCAGTTAGATTACCAAAAAATATTAGATTATTTTTTCTTTAGTTTCGAAAACAAAAAATAGCGAACGAAGATACCTCCTGAATTTTGTAATTTTTTGTTGATAATCTTATAAAATAATTTAATTTTTAAATTGGGACAGATGTATTTGCACGAGTGAGTTAGATGATATCTACAACAAATGTACAAACTATGTTATAATGAAACTGACGGACTAAACAGAATTAATTATTTTTTACCCAGTTTTCATCCCTTTTCATAAAAAAATCATAAAATCGATCGTTCCCGAAAAGAGTGCGCCTACAACATTACTCGTGTGTTAAAAAATGATCTTGTTGAACGTTGAATGGCGCGATAATTAATTTATTAGTTGTGTAAATCGGAAGTGAAGTGTACGAAAACGATTTGCCGATGCTACATCTAAGTTGTGTCTTACTGTACCAGAGATTTATGCTAAACTTCTAATTGGTAATGCTGAGGCTCCTCGAATGTTGTTTGATTATTGATAACTAGCTAATCCCCGCGGTTTCACTCGCGTTCCCGAGATAAAAAGTAGCCTTAACCTTCGGGGATAATGTAGTTTCCTATTAGTGAAAAAAAAAAATATATCAAACCAGTAACTTATCGCGTTCAAACAAACAAACTCTTCAGCTTTATTATTAGTATAGATATATAATATGAACACAACCGATATTAGCCTGTATAATAATGTACTTTGAGTTATCGCCTTTTCAAATTAAAAACAAAACTAATCTTTGAAAATCCTCTCAAGTTTATTAATATTCTACTTGTTCCTTTCTATATAATAATTTCACAAACAAATAGAAAAAGAAAATATTAAAAAATATCTCAATGATTATTTTTGCTGTTGTAATGTAACGTTCATAAGTCTATAAGTTTAAGGCGATGATAGCTCAGTGGTAGTGACGTCCAATGCCGAGAAGGTTGTGAGTTCTCATACAATGAGCTTCAGCTTTCAGTGAAGGAAAACATCGTGAGGAAACCATTAACAACACAATGTAAATTGCCTTCAGGAGAATTGCCTCAGACTTTTGCACGGTGATAGGTACTTTGTAGTACCCCTCTGGCTGGCTACCACTCTCAAGTTGAAAATCTGTCGCCAGGCACCTTTCGGTGTGTTCCGACAGCTGCACTTGAGAGCCAGTTCTCCTCTAGGTTATGTATGCTTACCACCATCGGCAACATCATCACTGGATCATGGTGAGATTGTGGTCAAACACAGGCCTATACATAGTAAAAACAACCGGATAAGTGCGAGTCTGACTCGCGCACCAAGGGTTCCGTACAAACATAACTTTGTAATTGAATGTATCAAAAAATGTATGCTTTTCGCAATTTTTCCTTTATCTGTGCTATAAGACGTTGCTTCGTACCAAATTTCAAGATTCTGAGTTCACGGGATAAACCCTGTAGGTTTTGATTCCCTTGCGAGGGTCGAACATTTGCAGCATACACGGCTGTATCTTTTGATTGCATTGGCTTAGAAGTTTTATTTTTTCACAGCTCTAAGGGACAGTAGACCTGAGTATTTGATATAAATTTCAGCTTGATACCTCCACGCGCTCCCGAGAAAAAAAGTCTTGCCAGACAGACAGACGAACAATAAAGTGATCCTATAAGGGTTACGTTTTTTCCTTGTCATGTACGGAACTCTAAATAAAAAGCCATAGAAAAAAGTTTTAACCCCTTGAGAAAACCAAGCCCCAGCCGACGACATACATTATCAATTTATTAATTTCTAACCTGATAATAATTTTACGAAATTTCCCTTCGTCAAAACCGTTAGAGATATAGCTGTACTCATCGTGTGTTAACCTTCCCCCCCTCCCCCCTACCCCCTGGCTCCCCTGGGGCACGCCACGTCATAAATTTAACTAATTATAACCACCATCAGGTCATATGACCCATATAGAGACGGTACCTGTAAACAGGGTTATTCTGCAATCTAAAATGGGTAATTTGGGTAATTAAAAAATATTTTTGAATGTAGTTAGGTTTTTATAACAGGCCAGTAGGCGCAGTTGGTTAAGATACCACCCATCGCGCCACAGGTCGTGGGTTCGATTCCCATCCAGGACAGACATTTGTGAACACATGTCTATTTGTTCTGAGTCTGGGTGTAATTATCTATATACGTATGTATTTATAAAAAAATGTTTATGTAGTATATCAGTTATCCGGTTTCCATATCACAAGCTTAGTTTGGGATCAGATAACAGTGTGAAGAATGTCCCAGGATATTTTATTTATTTTATGGGAGGGTAATTTTATTAACTACCTGTGGTTGATTTTTTAAGAATCCTTTCTTATTGGATTTTTACGTTCTAATAGCTATCTGTATGTCAAATCAATGTACTGTACAGTAATGTCCAGCTCAATCTGTCCACTGGTTTGAGCTGTGTGTTCATAAATCAGTCAGGAAATAATTATATTATGTTAGATAGATAGATTATTAGGTATATTGTTGCTAGCTGTTTCAGAGCTATGCGCTCTAGGCTACTTTTCATCCTTTCCATTGGCTACCTATTTGCCAAGTTTCATCATCATTTATCATTAGTCGATTATTAATCGTCAAGAGGTAACAAACAGTCAATTTGCATTTACAATATAATGTTAAAAATTAAATAATCTAATAATATGGTACCAATTTTTTGTGATGTAAATATGTTTTAACACAGTTTAATTCTTCCCATTCTTAATTAAAATCTAAATTTTGACAAACAGGTTGCAGCCCTGATAGTAAGTGGTCACCACTGTCCGTGGATATTTGCCTAAAACATTTAAAAACACGTGAAAATATCAAATATGTTGTACATATAATGCTTTTTATGAATTTTAATTAGCAGTGGAACCACTAAGAGTAGATGATTTGATGCTGTGAAACTATGACGTCGTAATGTAATATTTCATACAAAATTCCTTATAAACTATCGTTTTGACATTTATTAAAAAGTAGCTGATTTGATATGTCAGTCAACCACCCTATTGACACATCGTCCCGTGTAGGTCTAACACAATAAATTCTCCATACGCGCTCTCTAGTACACGATTTTAATATAAATTTTTACTTTTTTACCCAGGGTAACTTTTCAATTCGTTATTTAAATAAAGATTTTTCTTTCTTTAATTTTGTAAATAATTAATATTAGGTACTTCTTTCGCAACATTCGATAGTTTTAATTAATTAGAAAAAAATGTTTTTCTTTGAAATTAAGCACAAGAAGTTTTTTATTAAAATCAAACAAGGTTTAATTCAATTATTAATTATATTATACCTACATATTTCCAAGTATTATTTAAAATAGAATAACAATTCATTATATTACATCATAATTGAAATATTCTGTATTTTTAATAACTAGTATTTTACTTAAAATTCAATTTTCACTGTGTTATTTAACATTAAACGAGGCTGTGTTTAAAATTCTCTCGTTTCAAGAGTAACATAAGCATTTAATATTCATAATATTTGTTTAATTCAGTATATTGTACGCTGAAACACGAGCAAAATTACTCATACGAAAAAGATGGTGGTTGGGTACTTTGTTGTGGGTACCTACTCGCGTCGCTAGTTAACACAAGTTAAATATCTTTCGCAAAGCATCTACGCAGCGAGCCGGATGACCCCATAACATTAGCTCAGATCGAAGCTGACGAAGCCCGTAAAAGTACACAACACACTACACAAAACCGATTACGATAAAAAAAACCGATAGAAAAAGCATTTACGGGTATTTTCTGACGTCTATTATATGAGAAGTTCCCTTCTAGGCTTTGTGTTCTTACTATCTTTAGCCATGATATCACTGAAAAGAACATTAAAAAGGGATAAAAAAAAATTTGACAAAAAATTTGTTTTGTTATTTCAAAGTGAATTTACCTACCCTTAAATGATGATGGCATATATTAATTTGACAGCATTAAAGTGTCTATCTTTTATAAATAACTAGCTGTTCCTCGCGGTTTCACTCGCGTTCGCGGGATAAAAAGTAGCCTATAACGTTCGGGGATAATGTAGTTACCTATTAGTGAAAGAATTTTTCAAATCAGTTCAGTAGTTTCGGAGCCTATTCAATGCAAACAAACAATCAAATATTTCCTCTTTATAATATTAGTATAGATGTTTGTAAAAAAAGAGAGGTGACGTGACTAATATTAATTTTGTTTGTAAACAATAGAATCGGCACCAATGTCGCACAAATGCCATTTTACTAGATTCAATTGAGTGAAATAACGTTTAACTGAAAAAATTATAGTATATTGTCATTGACGGGCCAGTTGGCGCAGTTGGTTGAGACACCACCTATTGCGCCGCAGGTCGTGGGTTCGATTCCTATCCAGGACAATCATTTGTGTATATGAACATGTCTGTTTGTCCTGTGTCTGGGTGTAATTATTTATATAAGTATGTATTTACTAAAAAAAAAGTAGTATATGTAGTATATCAGTTATCTGGTTTCCATAGTACAAGCTCTGCTTAGTTTGGGATCAGTTAACCGTGTGTGAAAAAATATCCCAAGATAAAAAAAAAATGGTAAAAATACTCTAAATTGAGAATAACCCTAGTTTGTATGTTGTTAAAATTAAAAATGGCCACAGTTAGGCGCGGCCGCGTGTCGGCGACATATTATCATTAAAATTACACATACCTGAAATTAATACAGCTTTTATATGTAACCTAGTAGGTTACATACATACATAGAATAGAATACGCTAGTTGACAGTGTCAAAAATAAATGACCAAACACTAACCAATACATAAAACATCTAAAAACACGTGGAAATATCAAATATGTTGTACATTTAATGCTGGTTATGATTTTTAATTACCAGTGGAACCACTAAGAGTAGATCATTCGATGCTGTGAAACTATGACGTCATAGTGTAGTATTTCATGCAAAATGTCATTTTAGTAGGATAAAAATAATGTTGATTTTGACATTTTATTTTGAAATCAGAGACAATTTCCTGCAAAAAACATTAGTGTGCATGAACATGTCTGTTTGTCCTGAATCTATGTAAAAAAAAAAAAAACTGTTATCTCGTTGGCCATATTACACGCTCTGCTTAGAAATACTACACGATGACGTCATAGTTTCTCAGCATCAAATCATCTACTCTTAGTGGTCTACTGGTAATTAAAAATCATAAAAAGCATTAAATGTACAACATATTTGATGTTTCCACGTGTTTTTAGATGTTTTATGCATTGGTTAGTGTTTGGTCACTGTCAACTAGCCTACTAAAGCTTCTTATTAGAAATAATTTTTCTTCTATACCAAAACAAACTACCTACTTTACTAGTGTAGTTTCTGTAGATATATATTATATTTTTTTTATGTCGTAGCACGCTACGTCGTAGCAACGTAACCTCTACGAACTTATTACAAAATTAACTTTAGCCCTATGGTTTCCCCGCATAGAAATCGATTCAGACGCTTTGGAGATTTAGTCCAAACAAACAAACGGACAACAAATCTTATATGTCTCATTATAAAACTGGTTCTTTTCGTTATACGAGTATAATGTTAAAAAGTGACAAACATTGAAAACATATTGTTTTTTTTTTTTTTTAATTGGATATTAATTGATATTGGTATTTTCCTTGCATTCACAGTTTACAAAGCTGTATGCGACGTTGACTACCAAATCCGTGGACGTAAGTGCTTTCAAAATATTTTTCTTATTATCTTCCATTTATATTTTGTCTTTTCCTCCCTTTTTATGAAAAACTCTGTTTAAATTTAAAGAAAGCTGCTATCGAGCTGAAAAAACGCTATAAAACTAGATTTAGTTGAGAGGTCCTTAGAGTATCTTCTAAATCTAGTCTGAATGAATATATAAAAGGAAAACGTGACTGACTGAGTGATCTATCAACAGCACAGCTTAAACCACTGGACAGATCTGGCTGAAATTTGGCATGCAGATACCTATTATGATGTAAGCATTCGTTAAGAAAAGATTTTTGAAGTTTCGACCCCTATGTGAGTAAATTAGGGGCTGGACTGGACTGGATACTGCTGGACAAAGGCCTCCCCCAAGGATCTCCACAATGGCCGGTCTTGCGCTACCCGCATCTAACAGTTTCCCGCGACCCTCACAAGATCGTCGGTCCACCTTGTGGGGCTTGCCCACGCTGCGTCTTCCGGTTGATGGTCGCAACTCGAGAACCTTTCTGCCCCAGCGGCCGTCGGTTCTACGAGCGATGTCCCCGCCCACTGCCACTTCAGTTTGGCAATTCTTAAGTAAAAATAGAAAAAACCACAACATTTTATTCAAGCTTTTGAAACCCAGAATAAGAGTAATAAAATGTAACTAGAAGATTCAGGGCCTAAAGCCGAGTCCACACTGTATATTGATGGTAAAGCCATCGCTGTAAGGGTAGCGTATTCATTCGTGTGTAATGGCCTTAGTATATTTTATCTGGTCTAAGTTGAAATCGATACTGATACTCTTATTTTAAAAATAAAGAGAGAAAGATAATAAAATTATTCATTACTAGCTACCCGATTGGCTTCGCACGAGCGCAATTTAGATTTAAAATGCCCATGAAAGTAATTTTTTTGGCGACTTGGTTCCAAAATATTTATGTCTTTATTTACTATACAGGCTGACTTTTTAATCACCGTCTAAATTTACAGAAATTCCAAAAAAAAATAACGGTGATTAAAGTTACTCTGTATGATTTTTTTTTATTTTTCAATTAGGAACCTTACGGAAGAAATTGTGAAAACGGTTTTAAAATCCGTTGCGTGGCTTAAAATGAGTGAGCGGATAAACAGACAAACGCGGAAAGCAACTTTCTTTTATACTATGTAAGAGAGAAAAGAGAACGTAGAAATCTTAATAAGCTTTAGCTTCCCACCCCGCGGTTTCACCCGCGTTCCCGTCAAATCTTATGTCTTCCCGGGATAAAAAGTAATCCCCCATTTCACCCTCCTAGGGGTGGAATTTCGAAAAACGTTTTCTTAGGTAGGCTAACACTCTTTTCTTCGAACAGTCTTGTAATTAAATCGCTTCTTCCCCCGCTACAGCTTCTGCCATGACACAGGGTGTAACGTAAAAGGATCGGTTAACGAACCGAGAGACGGTGATGCTATAATTTACATACATGTACAGGGTGGGCACAAAGTTGTGAAGTGGAGAATAAAAAAATTTTTTCGTCGTTCACAAAACGTTGCTAACAAAAGTTGTTTGTCAACTGAGGAGGGGGTGTGTGTATTTTGCTTATTTACATGTCCCTTTCTGAGTTTATGTCAATATTTGCCGTTTTGACCGACTGCGGAGAGTGTAGGTAGTATCTGACAGGTCGTTCACTATAAAGTTATAAGGTTTTACAATTTTCAAGATTATTTGTCTGGATCGTTTGAATATTTTTAATTGTTGAATTCTAAATAATCTATAGGTAATACTAATAATAAAGCTGAACAGTTTATTTGTTTGTACGCGCTAATATCTGGACCTAAGTCTGATTTGAAAAATAAATTCGCTAATAGGCAGCCACATAGCCCGAAGGTTATAGGCTACTTTTATCACGGGAACGTAGGAGAAACTGCGAGGACCAGCTAATATTATATCCAAAATGTGAAAGTGTGTTTGTTATGTACTTCTTTTACAAAGTACTACATCCACCTCTTAAAGTATTGTATGTTAATTTGTACATAGTATAAAATGAAGTCGCTTCCGCTGTCTGTTCGCTTAGAACTTTTAAACTACTCAACGAATTTTAATGCAGTTTTCAGCAATAGATAGAGTCATTCAAGAGGAAGGTTTATATTTATAATACGTGTATATTATAGTACAAAAATGTCGAGAAATTCAAAGATTTGTACACCCATGCGAAGCTGGGGCGGGTCGCTAGTTAAAAAAATAAAAACAAGAATAAATTACATAATATTTTTTTAAAGACAAATTTACAACTATATATTTACAATTACATACAAAAAAAAATATACTAAAAAAAAATACTAAATAATAATATATTGAGTTCAGATCGGTTGAGATCATAATATTATTGGTTTTCCTTTTTTTTCTTTTTAAAGCGGTATTTCGGAAACCACAGGCGAACAATAGTATTCCATAAAATAACGCGAAAGCGTGTATCAGTACAATTTTTTGTAAAAAAAACTTTTTTAGTTTTACGTATCTCCTAAAGTGCGAACATTGTAAAAAGAAATAAATTGGTACATAACATAGAGAGAGAATCGAACCTACTACCCCAATCAAGCCACTATACAGCCGCTACCTTTCACATAAAAACTCAAAGCCAAAGTGAGTTTGAATAAAAAATTCATACCACCCTGTAGGTATACATTCGCCGAAATTGCTAGGGAGTGAAATGTACTGTATCCATTCAATATTGCGTCTTAACTATACAGAAATTGCGTCTAAAATCCTATGGCATAACCTTTATGAAATTTCCTACGAACAATATTGTGTTTTAAGGCTCAAAAAATACAGTTGATATTTGAAAGCGCGATGCTATAATCAGGCTTAAAATCTTTCTGAAGGAAATTAGAGCTTACCACCTTATATATAAAGTGTGAAATAGAATGTAGTTATTAAGGCTTCTTTTTATATTGGATAGCAAAATATAATGCATGGGATAACTGTATTACAGAAAGGTCATTGATCCGTTAACCGACTTTGTAAAAAAGTGGCATATTTGCTGACAAGCTAGTTGGCGCAGTTGGCTAACAAGGCGTCGCCACCATTTAATACAGCTTTAATAGATTACCCTTTATAGTGGACAACCGTGTGTCGGCATTTAAACGCTTTTGTTTCTGGGAACTTATTTTGAAAATTTCATGTGGAAAAACAAAGTTAACTAGCTAGCTATCAGTGACCTCCGCTGTCAGACGCCGACGCCTGACTGGCTAAAACACCACCTATTACGCCGCTGGTCATGGATTCGATTCCCATCCAGGGCAAACATTTGTGTGCATGAACATGTCTGTTTGTCCTGTGTCTGAGTGTAGTTATCGATATAAGTATGTATTTACAAAAAAAGTACTATAATTATGTAGGTAGTATATCAGTTATCTGGTTGTCCATAGTACAAGCTCTGTTTAGTTTGGGATCAGATAACCGTGTGTGAACAATGTCTCAGGATATTTATTTATTTCACTTGATTACCACGCCACAGGTCGTGGGTTCGATCAATTGGGGTTTTTTAAACCATCATAATATCTCCTATGTAGATACTTATTTTCAATAAAATATTATGTGTGACATTCTCAACACCTTTCTGCAGCTTTTGACGGAACTCAAACAATTACAATTTGTTTTAGTTAAATTTTTTTTCTTATTGTACAAATTATGTATGATAACGTATTTTTTTAAGGACAGAATTTATTTTCTTTATTTGACATTATAATAGAAAACAAGATAATACTATGAATTATAACGTAACTTAACTATAGACACTAAAACTAAAATTTAGACTAATTTACAAATTAACTCTACTTAAACTAAATCATATTTACAAATTTAAAAATATAGTAAATCATAAATTTAAAAAAAATAATAAATTACAAATAGAAAAGTTTTCCCAGATCGCTGCCCTGTGCAAACGTTCCAAGAAGGCTGGCGGCATTGCCACATTGGCAATGCTAATGCGTTGTCCTAAATAGACGCCAGCCCTCTTGTCACGTGAGGCCTCAATGAGACGATGTGAGACCTCTTTAAACAAATGATGAGCATCCGACCCCCACGGCCCCAGCGTCTCAACTCCAAACGCCGCAAAAATGTACCCATTACTGATGGTAGCATATTTGCGGCGCTTCAGACATTCTTGCTGGGCATCATTTTAAAGTAATAAATAAAAATCAAGCATGTACCCAAAGACCTCTAGGTCCCACCCGCGGACGCCTAAGCTTTGAACTACTTTGTGTACTAATTGGTGTGGACAAATCGTCAAGTTCATCGGCGTTAGTGATCATCTTAAGTGAAGCAAACATATTTTAGTTTTAATAAAAAGACTTTAAAATTAATGAAAAATCTGACGCAATTGTAACGGGGGTCCATCGTGTACTGGATACATGATTTCAGTTTTCGTTACCAGTCCCTTACAACCGGTATAAACTTCATCTCCAGGTTTCATCTCTTATTCATCATCATCATCATGTCAGCCGAAAGACGTCCACTGCTGGACAAAGGCCTCCCCCAAGGATCTCCACGATGGCCGGTCTTGCGCTAGCCGCATCCAACGGTTTCCCGCGACCCTAACAAGATCGTCACCTTGTGGGGGGCCTGCCCACGCTACGTCTTCCGGTTCGTGGTCGCCACTCGAGAACCTTTCTGCCCCAGCGGTTCTACGAGTGATGTGCCTCACCCACTGCCACTTAAGTTTGGCAATTCTTCGGGCTATGTCGGTTACTTTGGTTTGCCTGCGGATCTCATAATTTCTGATCCGATCTCGCAGGGAAACTCCGAGCATAGCCCTCTCCATTGCTCTTTGGGTGACCTTGAGCCTTCTTATAAGGCCCATTGTAAGCGACCACGTCTCTGCTCCGTAAGTCATCACTGGCAACACACACAGGTCAAAGACTTATTGCAATAATTATAAAATATAATAAACCGTATTACAAACGTGGGATACGCCGGGATCCCGTATGAAATGAGCCCGTGATATATAACTGAATCAGATGTAGGTTGATTGAATAATATACTATTCAAGACTACCTTACGCCTTGCGGTTCTTACGCCCCGCGGTTTTTGTTTAAGGCGATGATAGCTCAGTGGTAGTGACGTCGGATGCCGCGACGAAGGTCCCGGGTTCGAATCCTACAATGAGCTTGAGCTTTCGGTGAAGGAAAACATCGAGAGGAAACCATAGCACGGTGGTAGGGTACTTTGTAGTACCCGCCTGGCTGGCTACCACCCTCAAGTTGAAAATCTGTCGCCAAGCACCTTTCGGTGTGTTCCGACAGCTGCACTTGAGAGCCAGTTCCTTTCTAGGCTTTGTGTGCTTACCATCATCGGCCACATCATCACTGACCACGGTGAGATTGTGGTCAAACACAGGCCTATACATAGTAAAAAAAAAAACTTTACTGAGAGAATTCAACTGCTATTAAATGTGACATATTGCTAGGATATGAAGTTTGGTACTCTTTCACGCCAAAACTACAGGACGGATTTTGATAAAACTTGCCACGTCAATAGATCATACTCTAGAATAACATTTAGACTACTTTTTATCCCAGGAAAATATAAGATCCCGCGGGGCGGAAGCTAGTAGAAAATAAAAATGAATTAGCAAAAATTTTACAATAAAAGTTGTCAGTCTTGATGAACCAAAATCGCCTTTAAGACGTTTTTCGATAGAAAACAGTGACCCTGTATAGTTAAATCTAGGTCTTCCTCTTCCACGCTTTCCTTCCATGATATTTTTTATTTCGTCGTGACATATAAGGTGGCCTAACATCTTTCCTCTCCTATTTTCTATCGTCTCTAATAAGTTGTCTTTGACTCGTCTTAACAACTCGTTGGTCGCTCTATCAGTCCAGCTACGCCTCTCCATTTTCCTTCAACACCACATTTCAAAAGCTTCCAGTCTTTCCCTGTCCCTTTACATCACTGTCCATGTCTCACACCCATATGTTGCTATGTTAAAAATACAAATCATTTTTTTAAACATCCACTTGTCTCTTTCTTAAGAAATCATCACCTCTCTTTCGCTCAAATCAAGTTAAAAAAGGACAGTTTCACAATCACTGACTAGAATTACAGTAGCCGTTAGAGAATTCCTTTTTGTTTTCAAATTTCGAAAATGGAATTACGGAAACAGTCGACGCGAAACAATCATGTGATTGGTCGTTATGTTTCCGAATGCGAGGAATTCGAAAATGGAATTCGTTTTTTATTGGCTCACCGAATTGTTTTAAATGTTTATGCGTCAATAGTTTGTGTCGTTTTCACTCGCATAACTTTTTTTGTAAATGAGAAAGAGATACTTTTAATATTAGTGACTAGCTGGTACCCGCGGTTTCGCTCGCGTTCCCGGGATAAAAAGTAGCCTATAACCTTCGGGGATAACGTAGCATCTTATTAGTGAAAGAATTATCTAATCTCCGAAATAGTAGCTCCGGAGATTAGCGCGTTCAAACTTTGTGTATTTTGCCAGTGTCAAGTGGAATAAGTCATGTATTTTATATTCTTTATGTATTTAATCTTCGTCAAGTTAAGGTCAAGTCATGTTAAATCAACTTCAAGTCATAGTAAGTCAGTTTTTAGTACAGTTATAGCCGTTCTACTAAAACTTTTCACATACTTTTTGAGACAACTTGATAAGCCACTATACACGTAATCATTTCGTTTCACTTCACTGGTGCTTGCATTGATGCTTGAAAGCTTGCTTCCCCACATCGCGTCTCAAAAAGAAGCCTTGCTGAGTTTCTTGCCGGAGTCTTCTCAGTTCAAGTGTATGTGGAACCGGTGGTAGAGTCTATTGTAATAATTGTAACTATCGACATTCATAAGTGCCTTATCAGGGCCTAAACTGAATAAATGAGTTTGATGTCATTCGACGACGAAAAACTTGAAGTGAATGGGTACATAACATACCACTCAAAATCATAACCCTTTTTGCTTCGCCGTAGATGGGTAACTAGCTTATATCCTGTGATATACTTAGCTACCTCTATGTAACACGCAAAGCAATGATCTAAATCGTCGGACATGAAAAGATTCAGAGCGGGGACATTAAAAAAACAAAAGAAGCACAAAAAAAACATGAAACACAGAGGGCGCGCTCGGTGGATCGTCCGCGGCTCAAGTGATAAAAGAATAGCGTTTATACCTAGTGGGTCTTTTTTATTCCGGGCAAACATAAGATCCCTCGGGAACGCAGGTTTAACCGTGGGACGGAAGCTAGTCCTAATAATATCCTACTTAATAAAATGCGAATGTTTGTTAGGATGTGAAGATTATAATATTATGCTTGTTTATCGTTATGCTAACTTTAGATATGGTGAACACGATTATGCCAAAAAAATTATGCGGAATTATTATTATGCACACTAAATTGTCACATTATAATTTTATGCGTATCGATCGAACCTTTAACAACACTACAAACTTACAACAACCTACTTTTTCGTCGGGAGTAAATTAAAAAATAAAGATTTTATTTTTGAACTCGCTAAACGCTTGTAACTTAACTAACAGTAATAAGGGATGGGACGGAAATTCTTCGGGGGCAAAACAAAAGAAGTAATTGAAATAATTTCAGTAAAATAGGCGCTCAGAGGATCTCTTTTAATAAAATATGAGGGTTTTTTTAACTAATAACTGTAGGTACTTTAGGAATGAGATATTGGCAGTTAAGATATGGTCAAGTTATTGTACGTACAATGTTTTTAGGGTTCTGTACCACAAAAGATAAAAAAATATAAATAATAATATACTAACCAAATACATGTATACCTACGTAATAAAGAAACACGAACATCTAAAGTAATAATTATAATTTAAATAATACTGACATGATACTAAATATTATATGTCATGAAATATTAATATACATACAATTTAACAATTATATAGGTAGAATGACTGTAGACCATTTATATCTCCTTTCTCCTATACCTCTCTAGAGATGTTGCTGTGCCCGACAGGGTCCACGATGTATGTATTACATAATTACCACGACAGAGAGTTTAATCTCCCGTCTCTGATTATTTCATAAGATTAACGGCAGCTGATCGATGAATGATAGTTTAATACATATTAAACTATCCTTTTTGAGAGGAGTTTAAACTATCATAATTTGACATTTCCCTAAAGATGTATGACCCTGACACTGGCAGAATTGTGTAAAAAACGTATCTAATGCCATATAATCCAGAAATGAAGTGAACTGTTACACCAATGTCAATGTAAAATTTCACCATAAAATATAATATTAGAAAGTACTGCCGTATCTATGGGATTAATCGAAGTCTAACTGATCTGTCCATATTTGTCACTTGATCTTAGAACAATAGTTTAAACCATGGATTAAATTTTATCTTAGATTTCATAAACGATAGTTTAAACGTCAATCGATCTTACGGCCCTTAGTGAGCAACTTGGCCATTAACCCTGCCGTGCACCCAGGTCAAGTTAATACCACGTAAACTGGATATACTCCAGATGTTGTAGCGGAAGTTAAAGTTACTTTGGCTCCCACTTCCATTAAGAACTGTCTACTTACTCTAAATTTATAATCCAAGTAGGTAACAACACTCTTAAGGAATTAAATTTAAATATAACAAAATCGCTTCCTGCCGTCAGTCCCTTAGCTTAGATCTTTTTAACTATGCAACGGATTTTTGTGCGTCTATCATTTATATATACGAGTGATTCAAGAGGAAGGTTTATTATGTAGTAATTTAAGGCGATGCTATACGTGAAATGATGATTCTAAAATGCGTTTTTCTCTGTACTCTTTGTTCCAAGAGATTTGGAAAAAAATTATGTGAAACTAGAGAATATGTTACGGGGAATAGTTTTTTTGAAAATTGTAATTTTTCATTAGCAACGTCAGAAAAAAATGGTAAATAAACTAAGAATGCATTTCTCTTATTTGGGCCATCCAAATCACTTGAAAAATATTAACATGCATTCTTGAATCCATTACAAAGGGAATAGTTTCCTTACTATTTAAAAAAAAAGACCTAGTTTTTTTTAAATAACATAAACCTATCTTGTTTACTAGAATTGCGTCTCACCTGTCTCGCTTGTCTCCGTCAGTTTAGTAAGGAACAGAGACATTCGCGGAGAGCCTCCTCTCTTAAGCTTAGATCTTTTATACTACGCAACGGATTTTTATGCGTCATTCATCAATAGATACTAGTGTTTCAAGAGGAAGGTTTATATTAAGAACTTATATTTTAATATTGGTTTGTTTATTTGTTTAAATATGACTATAATTGTTCAGGATGTTGGAAGTATTCAAGCCGACTGGCAGCTTTCATCGAATATGCTTCAGAATATTTTTCCCCTACTTTTATGGGAAATATTCAAGTTATCATTCAGCATGCCTGAGTGACGCAGCGCGCTAGTCAAACAGTAGACAAATCTGGCCTGTTTTTTTTGCGATTGCAGCGCAACACTCTATCTAGACATGTTTATTATATAAGCTAAAGAGTTTGAACTACCAATCGGAATCTAAAAAGCCAAGTTTTTGTCCAGGGGGCCAATTCCACTATTTAATTATGATTAGGTTACAATTGGATCGCAGCTGAATGACGACTTTTGCACGTTTTCGTATTCCACTAATAATCTGACAACGATCGAGATCCAATCATGGTTGAGTTAAAGTTGACATTCGATCAAGTAGTATTCCACTTTTTTTTTTTTTTTTTTTTTTATACTACTAAGGTAGCACGCAAGCATACGGCCCACTTGATGGAAAGTGGTTACCGTCGCCTATCGCCATTTGCAATACCAGAGATATTGCCAATGTGTTGCTGACCTGTTACTCGGTATTGTAAAACCGAGAAGGCAAACTGGCTCTCAAGTGCAATTGCTGGAACACACCGGTAGGTGCTTGGCGACAAATTTTCAACTTGAGGGTGGTAGCAAGCCAGACGGGTACTACAAAGTACCCTACCACCGTGCTATGGTTTCCTCACGATGTTTTCCTTCACCGAAAGCTCTAGCACATTGTAGGATTCGAACCCACGACCTTCGTCGCGGCATCCGACGTCACTACCACTGAGCTATCATCGCCTCGAAACTTTTGATTGGATTAGAATTGTTTCGGTTACCAAGGGCAACAACAAACACAATCTAATCGTAGTCCAATCGTGGTTCGGTGTCGTTTATATAGTGGAATACCGTTTTGTAGTAAAATTAGAATTGGATTGGAAACGAACTTTAACTGAATCGAAATTGGATGACAACCGTTGTAATTTAGCGGAATTGGCCCCCGGGATGTAATCATAATTAATAATAATTAATGATAATTCGATTGTTTATAGTATCAATCGTGCATCGCTACTTTAAATCGATTCGGTTTACCAGTTCTTGTGGCAACGGCGACATAGTAGACAGTCAAAAATGGTGCCGATTCTGTTGTTTACGAACTTACCTATTGTACCATATTGAAAAAAGATAGAACATTTTTAATGCTGTCAGTTTAATCCATGCCGTCGTAATGTACGGGTAAATAGTCGTGACCAATAAAGATCACGCTTAAATTCACGTTGAAATGTGTGATCGGACTAAACTGATAGGACTAAAATATCTTGCATATACTATTAAAATTAGATATAGTGAGATTAAATTTATTTAGTTCGTAAACAACAGAATCGGCACCAATGGCACGCTTGGTTTACAGATCGTTATACTAGCGTTATCTTTAACTATCTATGCTCAAAGCCAATTTAAATAAAACACATGAAAATAATACAGATTTAAACTTGAAAGTAAAGGCGATAAAAAAATTAGGCACATTCGAAAACTTCTTGCGTTTCGTAAGATAAAATTGTTGGGGCACGTTTAAACTGCCAAAGTTTGCTTTATTTTCGTAAGGAGACCCACCATCTTATCTTTAATGCAGGATAGGGGCTCAGTGGTTCTCAAACTTATTAAGGTTAAGGGTTTCCATATTAAAGTGTCAGGGAGGGAAGTTTCGTTTTTACAAAATCAATCGCTTCATATTGTCACTAATATTATTATTATTTTTATAGGATCACTTTGATTTTCGTCTGTCAAGAGCCTTTTTCTCAGGAACGCGTAGAGGTATAAAGCTGGAATTCATATCAAAAATTCAGGTCTACTGTCCCTTGGAGCTGTGAAAAAAAACAAACTTCTAAGCCATCGCAATCAAAAGACACAGCCGTTTATGCTGCAAATTTTCCCGTGAACTCAGAATCTTGAAATTTGGTACAGTATGGACATAACTTAGATGTAGCATCGGCGAATCGTTTTCGTACACTTCACTTCCAATTTACACAACTAATAAATTCAACGTTCAACAAGATCATTTTCGCCGATCATTTTTTAACACATGAGTAATGTTGTATGCGCACTCTTTTCGAGAACGATCGATTTTACGAAGTTTGCCGATGCTTCATCTAAGTTGTGTCATACTATACGAAGCAACGTCTTATAGCACAGATAAAGGAAAAATTGCGAAAAGCATAAATTTTTAGTTACATCACATAATAAAAATATTTTTATATATAGATAATGGTACGGAACCCTTCGTGCGCGAGTCCGACTCGTACTTGGCTGGTTTTTTTTATATCAGAAGATTAACAAGCAGGCAGGCGGTCCACCTAGTAAGTGGTTACCGTCACCTATCGCAATTTGCAATATCACAGGTAATTGCCAATGTGTTGCCGACCTGTTACAATGCCATGAAGGCAACTGGCTGTCAAGTGCAATTGCCGGAACACACAGCGTTTTGATATTTCTATTCATAAGTGCCTTACCAGGTCCTAAACTGGATAAATGAGTTTTGAGTTTGAGTGATTTTTACCTATATTTGTTGTAAATAATAATAATAATAAAAAATAATAATAAAAAAAAAAAAAAAACAGTATACAAGTGGAATGTCAATTTTTGAAAAAATTGCTAAATAAATAGCAATAACCAAATATTTACCTAAAATTTTAACACACACCCTGAGTTTATACACATCCTAGCCTTCATTATTATTTATTTGGAAAAAACAGGCCACATGACGATTTATTGATAAAAAACCAATATTTGCAACTGTCACGTCAATACAATCAGCTGTTTTGCATGCTAGGCCACCGGTCAATATCTTGACAATTTTGATACTAAATTTTGTTTTTTTTTTACCGATCAATCTCCATCGTTTATCTTCAAATACCCTGACACTGGCAGAATTGTGTAAAAAACGCATCTAATGCCATCATAGTCTAGAAGTGAAGTGAAGTTGCATGCTAGAATAAAAGTCAAACGTACGGATGTTGGATTCTTGTTGTTAATAATATGGAATGTAATCTTTGTTGATGCCTTGATGCTATGTGCCCGGATACAGTGATGTGCAGACTACTTACTAGGTTCCCAGGACGAGCAGATGACCCCATATGCACGCGCGGCGGGTGTCAGAGACATTAATATTTTAATCTTTTTATATATTCCACAGTCTTAGTAAAACTCATATATTCTTATTAGCGTTATTTTATAATTTTTAAAATATTCCGTTTTGTTTTTAGGTTTATTTATTACTAGTTAATTTTCATCGTCATTAACAAATGGCAGAGCCCATACCGGTGGATCAAATTGTATTGGATGTCCAGGTCCCTGCTTCATTGGAGAATCTTCTTCCGTGTCCGAGATGTCCCCAAACACGTTTTTTTAAAGGTCTAAAAGGCCTTAGAATACATGAATCCAGAGCTCATAAAAATCATCATCAATCATGTCCTACAACACCTCTTCCTTCATCTACTGACTCATTGATTATTAAAGAAGACTTTCTACAAATACTATCACAATTAAAGCACACAATTCCTGTCGTGAAACGCATTCCCCGTGGAGCCCGTTTATCTGTGGCGCATTGTTTGTCTCAACTAATTAAAGATATTATTAAGGTGAATACAAAACATGCATGGGAACATCTCCTCACTTTTCCTTATAGAATTCTACATGCCCCCCGCAGTGCCAATGGTAACTTATCACTAACATCTATCATAAAAGAAAATTGCCGTTTAAATAATCAAATACCACAGGATCTCCTATCTAAAACAATCCCAACCCACTCTAATTCTCGATGTCATCCATATCATTACATTGAAAATAAATTAAATGACGGTGATATCCGTGGTGCTGCGAGGTTGTTGTTCTCCAATGATGCTATTGCCGATAACACAGCTGAGACTTTAGAAGTTCTTAAAAATAAACATCCATCTCCAGCGTCAATTTCCCATGTGCCCGATCCACTAAATTCACATTTAGTTTCTAACATAGCTTTAAATTGTAAAGTAAATGATGTTACCGGCGCTTTGTTAACTTTTCAGAATGGTTCTGCTGCTGGGGTTGATGGCCTATCACCACAACATTTGAAAGATCTCACGTGTGGTCGTTGTGGTGATATCGGGGTTACTCTTCTTGAGGATCTCACTGGCCTACTCAATTTAATGTTATCTGGAGAGGTTCCGAATGACATTGCAGCAATATTGTACGGTGCTAATCTCTGCGCCCTTAAAAAAAAAGACGGTGGGATCAGACCTATTGCAGTTGGCACCGTATTCCGCCGCCTTGCTGCCAAGATTTGTTGTAGGTCGAACAAAGAAACTATCAGAGATTTCCTCCAGCCCATACAACTAGGTTTTGGCTCTCGAGGCGGATGTGAAGCTGCGGTTCATTCACTAAGAACCTTTTTAGATAACAAAGGTGGGGAAGTGCTGCTAAAGGTGGACATCAAAAACGCTTTCAACTCAGTTGATAGGGGCGCCTTTTTGACACAAGTTATAGAAAAAATTCCAAATTCATTCAATTTTTTAAATCAATGCTATAGTAAACCATCAAATTTAGTTTATGGCGAGAATTTGATTCAGTCAGCTGTAGGGTGTCAACAGGGTGATCCTCTCGGACCGGCCATTTTTAGTTTAGCTATTCATCCAATCATTAAGCGTCTCAAATCTAAATTTAACGTCTGGTATCTTGATGATGGGACCCTGGGAGGAGATTTGACTACTGTTTTAAATGATTTGGAACAGTTGATAAAAGATTTTCACGATATAGGCCTAGAACTAAATTTTTCAAAATGTGAAATTTATATTACAGACACTTGCTTAGAAAAAGGTTTGGCACTTGAACGGTTTAATTCTTTGGCTCCTAATATTAAACTTTTAGACAGTGCCTCACTTCGCCTCCTAGGTTCCCCAATCCTTGACGAATCAGTACCTAACTTTGTCGAGGAAAAAACACTAAATTTCCATAGTGCTTCTCATCGTCTTTTCAAAATTAATAAACACATGGCTTTCACAATCATCAGATACTGCCTTTTTGTCCCAAAATTTGTGTATTCTCTTAGGTGTTATCCACTTTGGAAGCATCCCAATTTATTGCAAGATTTGGATGATACTATTAGAGATACACTCATCTCCATTTTTAACATAAATCTGGATTGTCGAGGTTGGTCTCAAGCCTCCCTGCCCATTAGGCATGGAGGTTTAGGTATTCGCAAAATTTCTAATGTGTCCTTGCCCGCCTTTCTGTCCTCGGTTTATAGCACGGATAACCTTGTTAAGCGCATTTTGGCTATTTCTTGTCCAAATATTGAGGTGTCCTGCTTGATCGAGGCCAGAAATGCTTGGCAATTGGCCTGTCCGAATGTGGAATTGCCCAAGGTCCCTTCCTCGCAGCGGCTCTGGGATGGCCCCCTCTGTGAACTGGTACGGAATCACTTATTAGAAACGTCAACCAGTTCCACGGACAGAGCTCGTCTCACTGCTGTCATTGCTTGGGAGTCAGGACTTTGGCTGCAAGCCCACCCATCTTCACATATGGGTACACTATTGGACTCCAATACTTTTAGGTCTGCTCTATGTTTACGTTTGGGCATTCCCATTTACGCTTCACATCGCTGTCAGTGTGGCACTGCTGTCGACCAACTAGGTCACCACGGACTGTCATGCATTAAAAGCGCTGGCAGATTCGCGAGACACGCCAGCCTTAATGACATCATCCGCCGGGCTCTTACCAGCGCCAACGTAACTGCTATTTTGGAACCAAATGGCCTGTTTCGAGACGATGGTAAGAGACCCGACGGGATGACACTTATTCCCTGGAAGTTGGGACGGCCTTTGGTATGGGATGCCACGTGTGTCGATACCTTAGCACCGTCTCATCTCCCAGAGACTATAAATAAGGCTGGTGGTGCTGCCATGTCAGCAGAGAACCTCAAGCGGCGCAAATATAGTAGTTTAGATTCCAGCTACATTTTTGAGCCGTTTGGGGTCGAAACTCTGGGTCCGTGGGGGCCGAGTGGCCACCATCTTTATAAAGAAATTTCAAAACGCCTGGTCGAAGCATCTCGTGACCAGAATGCTGGCGTATACTTGGGTCAGAGAATCAGCATTGCCATCCAACGTGGCAATGCCGCTAGTATTCTGGGAACGATGCCTTCTGACAGCGACTTTTTCATTTAGTTTAGTCCTTTTTATCTAAGTAGTTTTTAGTTTTTCTTAGTATTTATATTTTGAACAATAATAAATAAATTTCTAATGATTATAAAAAGCGCTAAATTAAGAATCTAGGATTAAAGATAATCCAAGTCGGTGTTTAATGGAACATCAGACGCCGCATTAGGTAAAAAAAGGCGATTTAATGTTTTTTTGTTAACGCTTGATAAAAGTCCAAGAATAAAATGTTTTTAGAGCTTATTTAGTATTTTTTAATCTCAGTTTTCTCACAGAGGGCTGTTGTTATAACTACCTATTCTAAAACTAGGTTTACGCCCCGCGGTTTCACCCGCAATCTCCTATTATAACCAAAAAAAGAATAATTCACTTTTAAAAAAGAGTAAAATCTCCTTCAAAGACAATAGAAATTATCTAATGCAAAAATAATGATTAAAAGTTATGCGTGAACAAACATAAAAAAATATATACTTACAACTGAATTGAGAACCTCCTTCTTTTTAGGGTTCCGTACATGACATGGAAAAAACGTAACCCTTATAGGATCACTTTGTTGTCCATCTGTCTGTCTGTCAAGACCCTTTTTCTCAGGAACGAGTGGAGGTATCAAGCTGAAATTCATATCAAATACTCAAGTCTACTGTTCCTTGGAGCTGTGAAAAAATCAAACTTCTAAGCCAACGCAATCAAAAGATACAGCCGTTTATGCTGCAAATTTTCGACACTCGCAAGGGAATCAAAACCTACATACCCTGTAGGTTCTTTCCCGTGAACTCAGAATCTTGAAATTTGGTACTAAGCAACGTCTTATAGCACAGATAAAAGAAACATTTCTGGTATTACAAATGGCGATAGGCGACGGTAACCACTTACCATCAGGTGGACCGCCTGCCTGCTTGTCAATCTTCTGACATAAAAAAAAAGTTTAGCTTGTACGGAACCCTCGGTGCGCGAGTCAGACTCGCACTTGTCCGGCTTTTTTAAGGAGTAATTTCGATTTCGACATACACAAGAAACCGCGGGGCGGAAAAAGTTTATTATAGACTTCATTTTATATCTGATGCAGTTCGTCCCAACTAGCTCGCCTGTCCAAATAAAAAGTACAAATTGACCAATTTATTCCCGACGCCAGGGGAAATTACATTCAAATTTTGTTTTTATTTTCTCATCAATTTATTTGGACTTCGGTACCGGTGCTTTGTAGTTAAACAAAAGTTTGATCAAATGTTTGTCCAATATTGGTAATCAAATATCTACATAAGTACTCGATTTCTGCCCAGCGATGTCAAACAATTTTACACTCGTAAGGTATACAATTTCGGGTAATTCTATCGAACTACAACACTATGTTATAGTACAGGCAGGGTTTTTCCAGGGTACGGTCTGTCTATGTTCCAAATTTCATTAAAATATAGATAGATCATATTATTATCCTGGAATAATATACCGGGTGTGAGTTAATTGTGATTTAAATTAATTAATGTGTCACAAAAAAAAAAGTCGAAATAAAAAAAATCTGTGTTTTTTTTCTAAATTAAAAATACTCCCCAAAGAGTTAGCTAGTTTTTCGTTTATTATTTACAACCAGCTGTATCCTGAATTCATGAAAACATCGCGTGATCACACTTTGTTCACTGATTAGCATGACGTCACTTTAATTGGCCAAACCTTGCTCAATAAAATGGAATATGATATTTTTAGGGTTCCGAAAAAAAAAAACGGGCACCCTTATAGGATCACTCGTGCGTCTGTCAGTCTGTCTGTCTGTCTGTCCGAAAATATTGGACTGGATTGAGTTGAAAGTTGGTACACATATGGCGAAAATTGACCATTCCCCCCCCCCTTATCTCCGAAACTACTGGGCCAAACATTTTGAAAAAAAATCAGATAATAGTTCTTTACCTAAAGATTACAGGAAAACCTATAAGAAGTCTATCTAATACCTTTAAACCTGCAATTCATGGATATATATATATATATATATAATCTGAATCTCGGAAACGGCTCGAACGATTTTCATGAAATTTGGTAAGCAGGGGGTTTCGGGGGCGATAAATCGATGTAGCTAGGTTTCATTATTAGAAAACACGTTTTCCAAAAAAAAAAACTTTTATAAATAGTTACCATCAACTAATTTGGGTCAGATTTAAAAATATTTATGGAACTTAGTTAAACATGTACGGAACCCTCTCCACGCGAGTTTAACTCGCATTTGACTGATTTATTTCTCCTAATAATAATATGACTGGCGAATTGGCTGTCAAGTGCAGCGGTTTTTAACTGTTTTATTTAGCTTCGTATATTTGTTTGATTCAAATCTTGCGACACCTTTTTTGACTATTTCTATTTTACAATATATTAGACTTGTGTTTGACCACAATCTCACCGTGGTCAGTGATGATGTGGCCGATGATGGTAACACACAAATCCTCGAAGGGAACTGACTCAAGTTGCAACTGTCGGAACACATGAATAGGTAAGTGCTTAGGGACAGATTTTCAACCTAGCTGGTACCTTTCCACCGTGCTATGGTTTCCTCACGATGTTTTCCTTCACCGAAAGCAATTATTGTAGGATTCAAACACGCTTACGCGTTTCGAAGTGAAGTGCGGCCGAATGGCTGCACTTGAAAGGAACATATATGGTTATATGTGGCGTCTTATCTATATCTAATACCTTTAAAAGAGCAATTTTTTTTTTTTTTTTTGAAAGGACTAAGTTGGTAGCCTCAGATGGCTGCAACAACCTTACCGGACAAATCGGCGAGCGCAGAGGGCTCTCAGCCGGGTAATATTTAGGTAACAACGCCTGAGGGCACCCCCGAATGGGGTACGAACCTCGGCTCAGGGCGTTACCGGGGGAGGGGGTGGACTTTGTACGAGTTACGACTAATTGGGGGCGGTCGGATTACTGTAGGCAGCTCGGGCCGCTTGAACGGGACGAGACTGAGTGGGACGACGCGGCGGTCCTCGCCGTCGAGGACGGTAGCGTGATCGGTTGTGTGTAGTGTGTTGTGTACTTTTACGAGCTTCGTCAGCTTCGATCTGAGCTAATGTAATAGGGTCATCCGGCTCGCTGAGGGCTTGCCTTGGTCTATGGATACGGAGTATACGGGAGGGCGTGTACGTTGCGGCTTTCACTATAAGAGGGTTGCGGTGATTAACGGCGGTATTGAAAAATCTGCGTGAGGTGCGTTTTATAAATTGTTTTATCGTGGGGAGACCTAAGTCAATGTGGAGATTTTCATTACGCATGTACCACGGGGCGCCCGTGGCCTTGCGCATGAAGCGATTTTGAATCACCTGAAGGCTATGGATCCGTGATGGAGCTGCATGTGCGAACACAGTACTAGCATAGGTCATGATGGGGCGGATACACGTGGTATAAAGTCTAACCTTGCTTTTAAGTGCAAGTTTAGATTTACGATTTAATAAAAAGTGGAGGCGCCCTAAAACAAAGGCGGCGCGCGCGCGGACCGCTTTAATGTGGGCATCAAAGGTCAAACGAAAATCGAGAGTTACTCCGAGATATTTGGCTTGCCTTTCCCAGGGGATTAGTTCACCGAATAGAGTAACTGCCTTTGGAGGGGAGGGGGTACCTCGATGGTAGGTTCTGTAGAATAGGACCGCCTGGCTTTTGACAGGGTTGATCTCGATCCTCCATTTCCGAAACCAGCCGCCTAGGGCGTTAGCCGCAGTTTGGAGGTTCTTAACAATGACTGAGGGGGACTTACTAGAGCAGTAGACCGCGGTGTCGTCCGCAAAAAGTGCTAACTGCACCTTGTCGGTCTTTGGCATATCACTCGTGTAGAGCGAAAATAGCAAGGGGGACAGTACCGAGCCCTGTGGGACACCGGCACCGATAGGGTGAGGGGAAGAGAGTGCGCCAGGAATGCGATATCGAAAGTGCCGATTTGACAAATAATCTCGTAAGATGAGCACGAGTCTATGTGGGACACCTAAGGTAAATAGCTTAAAAATTAAGCCATTGTGCCACACTTTGTCAAATGCCTTCGCGACATCGAAGAATAAGACACCTGTCATGAAAAGAGCAATTCTTGTATATTTATACCTATATAATCTGAATCTCGGAAACGGCTCCAACGATTTTCATGAAAATTAGTAGGTATGCAGAGGGTTTCTGGCGAGATAAATCGATCGAGCTAAGTTTCATTTTTAAAAACGTTGATTTAAAAAAAACAGAGCAAATCTCGGTCAACCAGGTATAGTATGACACAACTTAGATGAAGCATCGGCAAAATTCGTAAAATCGATCGTTCCCGAAAAGAGTGCGCCTACAACATTACTCATGTGTTAAAAAATGATCGGCGAAAATGATCTTGTTGAACGTTGACTGGCGCGATAATGGTGTCGATTCTGTTGTTTACGAACTAAATAAATTTAATCTCACTATATCTCTTTCTAATAGTAAATATAAGAAAGGGATGCAAGATATTTTAGTCCTGTCAGTTTAATCCGATCACACATTTCAACGTGTATTTAAGCGCGATCTTTATTGGTCACGACTATTTACCCGTACATTACGACGGCATGGATTAAACTGACAGCATTAAAAATGTTCTATCTTTTTTCAATAAGGTTGAGATGAAAGAGAGGTGACTTGTCTAATATTAGTTAAGTTCGTAAACAACAGAATCGGCACCATTGAATGACTTTTATTAGTTGTGTAAATCGGAAGTGAAGTGTACGAAAACGATTTGCCGATGCTACATCTAAGTTGTGTCATACTGTACTACGTTGTAATATAACTCAGAAAGTAGTTGGCAATACTTTCAACTCAAAAGTAGCCACCATTTTAAACACTTCACTTTTTAGTTAAAATGTTAAATTGTATCTTTTATTACGCCATCAAACTTATATCGTATAAACTTCGAATGTACGTTTAATTTATACATCTAGGTCACAACCTGATGGCACGTCATCATGATAAATAATGCATTACTGGATTTGCATAATGTACCCGTGACTTTGCAAAGGAAAGCTTAATGAGAGAGAGAGCTATATAAACAGAGACAGTGACATTTTCATGAAATAGTCGTATATGTCAGTAATATACCTTGGAGGAATATGTTGATGATTTCTTTTGTTATTAATCAGTAAATATACTATCATTGTTGTCGCAAATAACATGTTGGTAACTTACGACCTATAACTTAGCTCCAATTAGCAAAAAGCTTGATAAAAATTGAATTTCGCGCTACAACCGAAGACATCACCGTTCTTACGAACATCCTCGAACTCCCTCGATCGTCCATACGAGTCATTTTTGGGCTATATCTGTATCTATACTAATATCTATCTATATCTATTCTATACTAGGTACCAAATAATAAAGCTGAAGAGTTTGTTTGTTTGTTTAAACGCTCAAATCTTTGGATTTACCAGTCTGATTCGAAAAAGTATTTCACAAATAGGAAGCTACATTATCCCCGAAGGTTATGCTACTTTTTACCGGGAACGCGAGGGAAACCGCGGGGAACAGCTGCTTAAGGTAAAGTCCATGGGTCGCGGCCGACGACAGACGCGCGCGGCCAGTGCTGGCTTTAGCTCTACCAGCGCCACCACCTCTACCATCAAAAGGGATTTTAAGCCATCATAGCCTTATCTTTAGACTTAGAGAATTAACGAGTAAGCAGGACTCGCTCATGAGCGACTGGAAATAAAGGTGGGCCTCAGGCGCCCTGGGCGGTCGCCCTACCCTAACGCCGGTACTGTTGACTATGGCCGCGTCGGCCACGCGCGTCTAACGCACGCGTCTGTCGCGCGCGTCAGCCGTGTCAGCCGCGAGGGTCGGAAGCCTACCATCAAAATATTTTAACCACGTCTTTTAGATAATTAACTAAAAATTTGTGTGTAGAAACTACATAAAATAAACAGTACCTAAATAATAGTAAAACAAATATCCCCGCGGTTTCCCTCGGGAATGCGAGATCTTATGTTTTCCCGGGATAAAAAGTCTCCTATGTATTAATCCGGGTTACGAACTATCTGTGTTCAAAATTTCATCCAAATTCGTTCAGTAGTTTTTACGTGAAAGAGTAACAAACATATATCCAAACTTTCGCAGCTTCACAAGCTTGCAACACTACCTGCCTAGCCTTTTCTATGCGCGAGTACGACTTAATGTTCCTTTTATTCTATGGTAATGTTCCTTTTATTCTATGGCCACTACGCTAAGTTTTTCTGTGTTCACCTTTGTGTCATATTATAATTTTGGTTTTTAAATGTATCTCCAAAATTAAATAATGTGCCTAGAAAACTCTAACATTTTATGAACAATAAATATACACAAGCTGTATTTAAGCCCCAAGTACACCCCTCCCCTCCTTCCCCCTACACTAAAAGGCTGCTAATCTGTTAGCCACTTCAAAGGGTAGGTACGAAATTTTAAATATTCTATCAACTTTTTCAACTGTTTAGCCACTTGATCTTTTATGGACCTGGCAACACCGTACAATATCAGAAGCACAACCTAGATGTACTGAAGCTGAAACATAAATTACTTTCTTCCGCCCCGCGGTTTCACCCGCGTTCCCTTCCATGATCTATCTATGTGCCAAGTTTCATCTAAATCCGTTTAGTAGTTTTTACTTGAAAGAGTAACAAACATTCATCCATACATACAAACTTTCACATTTATCATATTATTTTAAATGTTTTCTTTCTTCTTTCTTTCTTTCTTTCTTTAGTAGGATATTTGACAGAGAAGTTATATATAATATTTTTCTCTTTGAATCTCGGAAACGGCTCCAACGATTTTGATGAAATAACTATAAATAGTTGAAGTTCAGGGAGTCATTACTCAATGACGCTGACTTCACCCGAAGTGTGCCATAGAGAAATGAGTCCACATTTTAAGATCTTTTTAAATTTATTTCATTTTTTTTTAAATTAACTTGTCATTATAATTTTTTACAAAAAAATTTTTTTTTTTAATTTGTCAACCTCCTAAACTATGTTATTTTAATGTAATCAATTAATTAAATATTTACAAAAACTAAAAATTCAAATAGTATTCTAACCCTATTTACAAAATACAAAATATTTACAAGTAAAAAAGTTGTGCCAGATCACTGCCCCGAGTGAAAATTAAATTAAAATAAAATAATAAACTGTACACCAAAAAAAATCTAAATACATTGTCTCTTAACTGTCCTTGTTTTTTTTAATAATGGTAGGAATGTTGTGACAACCCTGTACGAGCGTGTCTCGCCATCCAACTTAATAGTGTGGCGAGTAGATTAACTTTTTAGTTTTTTGTTTGTACCTACATAAGTACCTACCGTTGTTTTTTTTTTAATACGGCGTGATACTGCAGCTTTCATTGCAGTGTTAATTCTGTTTTATCTTCACTAATAATAAAGCTGAACTAAAACTACGAACAACAAAACTAAGTTACAAATATTTATAAACTAGCTGTTCCCCGCGGTTTCACTCGCGTTACGGGGATAAAAAGTAGCCTATAACCTTCGGGGATAATGTAACTTCCTATTAGTGAAATATTTTTTCCAATCGGACCAGTTACTCTGGAGATTAGCGCGTACAAACAAACAAATAAACTTTTCAGCTTTATTATTACCTAGTATATTCTTCAAATTATTTATTTTAATTTAGGATTTCAATCCTAAATACTAATTCATCATGTCAGCCGAAAGACGTCCATTGCTGGACAAAGGCCTCCCCCGCAGATCTCCACGATGGCCGGTCTTGCGCTACCCGCATCCAGCGGTTTCCCGCGACCCTCACCAGATCGTCGGACCACGCTGCGTCTTCCAGTTCGTGGTCGCCACTCGAGAAGCTAATACCAATTAGAATACAAAGATTTAATTTTACCTTCTTTGGAAGACATCAGAATTACTTAAATTTTTTTTTCACCGTAAACTACTTACAGGATCATTGCATTGAGTCAGACATAATTTATTTAAGTTGGAGGCTTCGGTTGGAGCGTTAAATTCAAATTTTATCACGTTTTTTGCTAATTGCAGCTCAGTTATAGGTCGTAAGTTATCAACATGTTATTTGCGAGAAGAATGGTAGTATATTTACTGATTAATAACAAAATTAATCATCAACATATTCCTCCAAGGTATATTACTGACATATACGACTATTTCATGAAAATGTTACTGTTAATGTTGCCCGAACCGAAAGTATGTACCTTAAGTATTTATTAACTAAAAAGGTTGCCATTTCATCGATTATTTTTGTAACAAATGCGTGTAGTCATTATATCATAGAATACAAACGTCTTTTATTATTTGATACAAATGAATTGGTTTTGACAAGAAAAGCTTTCATTGTAGCTTCATAAAAGAAGAATAGTATTTTTTTTTTTTTTTAAAGGACTAAAGTTGGTAGCTTCTGATGGCTGCTCCAACCTTACCGGACAATCGCCGAGCGCATAGGTGATGGGGAATAGTTTTTTTTTTAAATTGGAATTTTTCATTAGTACCGTTAGAAAAAAATCGTAAATAAGCCCCTTTTTAAAACTAAAAATGCATTCTTCTCTTATTTGGGCCATCCAAATAACATGAAAATAATTAACATACATTCTGAAATCCATTAGAAAGGGAATAGTTTTCTTACTTAAAAAAAAGGCTTAGTTTCTTATTTAAATAACATAAAACCGTCTATTTTACTAAAATTACATCTCTCCTATCTCGCTTGTCTCCGTCAGTTTATTAAGGGACGGAAACATACTCCTCTTGAGGTGAATGTTAGGGTTAGTCGCGAAAATCAAATTTTATTACGTTTTTTGGAAAATGCAGCTCATAAGACATAAATTTGTCAACATGTGATTCGCTACAAGAATTGTAGTATATTTGAAGCCATCTATAAAATTACTGGTTTTTATAATTATCAATAGCGACCCGCCCCAGCTTCGCACGGGTGTACAAATCTTTGAATTTCTCGGCTTTTCTGTACTATAATAATGTATGTGTTATACATATAAACCTTCGTCTTGAATCACTATCTATTGCTGAAAACTGCATTAAAATCCGTTGAGTAGTTTAAAAGATCTAAGCGAACAGACAGCGGAAGCGACTTCATTTTATACTATGTAAAAATTAATGTTTCTTTAAGTTGGAAGGTTGCGCTTCTAGATTGAAGAATAATATTAATTTTCATTGTTTCAGAACACTATCACATCTTCGTCGGAGACCTCAGTCCAGAAATTGAAACCCAAAGTTTACGAGATGCGTTTGCGCCGTTTGGAGAGATATCGTAAGTATTACCTCACTATCATTTATGTTACAAGGTAGCAAATAACTTGAAAAAAAACCGGCCAAGTGCGAGTCGGACTCACGCACAAAGGATTCCATACCATATAGTTCCATAACTACAAAAACGGCAACAGAAATATATCATCTGTGAAAATTTCAACTGTCTAACTATCACGGTTCATTATATACAGCCTGGTGACGGACAGACAGCGGAGTCTTAGTAATAGTCTGGTTTTACCCTTTGGCTACGGAACCCTAAAAATACTATGGCGATGATAGCTCAGTGGTAGTGACGTCGAATGCCGAAGGTGCCCTACAATGAGCTTGAGCTTTCGGTGAAGGAAAACATGGTGAGGAAACCTTAACACGATGGCAGGGTACTTTGTAGTACCCGCCTGGCTGGCTACCACACACAAGTTGAAAATCTGTCGCCAAGCACCTACCCAACCAAGTTTGTTCCAACAAAATGCACTTGAGAGCCAGTTCCCATCTACACCATCATCACTGACAATACCGTGAGATTGTGGTCAAACACAGGCTTATACGTAGTAAAAAAAAACCACGAGGCCAAAAAGTGGGCATTGCACTTTTTCCAGAATTCACTCACTTCTGAATTTCATCCTTAGAATTCATTCACTTCTTAATTTTAACCTTAGAATTCACTATTCACTGGTTTCATAATTGTGCTGCATGGTCTTCATCCAAAATATCTATGACCACAAGTTAATTTTAGGTTAATTGAAGCTAATCTACTTAAAAAGCTGCAAAGTCGTCCATCTTTCAAGTATTAAAAAGAATGCAGTGCTGAAAACGTCGGACTTTTCACATGGCAGTGTGCCAATACGCATACGGTTCCAGTGACAGCGGATAAATTCTTGGAAAAAAGCTTATTTTACAACGTACTCTGCGACAGTATTATTAGCTAGTGCTAGCTCTTATGTCAGATCTATCATTATCATCTCCCACAAGGTAAATAAATATCCTGGGACATTATTCACACACGGTTATCTGATCCCAAACTAAGCAGACATTGTACTATGGACAACCAGATAACTGATATACTACATATACTACTTTTTTTTGTAAATACATACTTATATAGATAATTACACCCAGACACAGGACAAACAGACATGTTCATGCACACAAATGTTTGTCCTGGATGGGAATCGAACCCACGACCAGAGGCGCGATAGGTGGCGTCTTAACCAACGGCGCCAACTGGCCTGTCAAACTTTCCAGGGTTGCTGGAAGAAATTTCTATTAGAAATAAACAGGCCCTGGCCTTTATATCTGTATTGTCTTTTCCTTTTACTTGTGTGTGTGTACATAAATAAATAAGAAATGAAAAAAATGTTACACTAATAACGAAAGTGTAGGTAAAATTCAATTTCATAGCAATACAATGGTGCCGATTCTGTTGTTTACGAACTTAACTAATATTAGACAAGTCACCTCTCTTTCATTTTAACCTTATTGAAAAAAGATAGAACATTTTTAATGCTGTCAGTTTAATCCATACCGTCGTAATGTACGGGTAAATAGTCGTGACCAATAAAGATCGCGCTTAAATTCACGTTGAAATGTGTGATCGGATTAAACTGACAGGACTAAAATATCTTGCATCCCTTTCTTATATTTACTATTAGAAAGAGATATAGTGAGATTAAATTTATTTAGTTCGTAAACAACAGAATCAGCACCAATCTGACCTTTATGCAGTGGAACCTTGCAAAATGAGGGTAATTAGAGTTCGCTAGCGGCTAATGAAAGCTGCCAAACTCTTATTGAATTAAGACTCTTGAAAATTGACGTTTGGTTCGGAGGTGCGCGCTAATTTCAACTCTTAGTGCTACCTACCAAATCTCCCCTCCTTTTACGAGTTCATTGACCCTTAAAGTAAAAAGGTAAAAAGTATGAAAGATTCTTTTGAATTCCATCGGAAATGCGTCGCGGAAGTGACGTCTTGTTTTCAATAAAGAAAGCCATGATTTTGCACCTTGAAAAATCAGGTCATTATTTCAATAGAGCGAGGTCCCAATTGTTTAGGGAAAAACGCTCTTATTATATAGACGTAAGAGCTAATGTCATCACTGATGTTATAATAAATTGCGTAATGTAACATACATTTTGGCCGGCTTATTCACACACACACACAAAATTTCTGTACCAAACCGAGGTTTTGTCAACTTTTTCGTATTAAGTATATAAAAGGTTCAAAATCGCTTGCAGATTACGAATCTTTGGTCCAATCAAACCCAGGACCCACGAAAAGGTCCTCGCTTTGAAAAGGTCCTCGGTCGTGCCTTGTGTGAGAAGCGCCTGACTCCACGTATGACAGATATGAGAGACAATGTCACCACAGATAATGCAACAAACTGCGCAGTGCACATTGCGTCGAAAAACGGACCAACATATACAATGATACGTAGAAGCGCTAGCTCGACGTATGACTGACATGAGAGACAATGTCACCACAGATAATGCAACAAACAGCGCAGTGCACATTGCGTCGAAAAACGGACCAACATATACAATGATACGTAGAAGCGCTAGCTCGACGTATGACTGACATGAGAGACAATGTCACCACAGATAATGCAACAAACTGCGCAGTGCACATTGCGTCGAAAAACGGACCAACATATACAATGATACGTAGAAGCGCTAGCTCGACGTATGACTGACATGAGAGACAATGTCACCACAGATAATGCAACAAACTGCGCAGTGCACATTGCGTCGAAAAACGGACCAACATATACAATGATACGTAGAAGCGCTAGCTCGACGTATGACAGACATGAGAGACAATGTCACCACAGATAATGCAACAAACTGCGCAGTGCACATTGCGTCGAAAAACGGACCAACATATACAATGATACGTAGAAGCGGTAGCTCGACGTATGACTGACATGAGAGACAATGTCACCACAGATAATGCAACAAACTGCGCAGTGCACATTGCGTCAAAGAGTGGACCAACATATACAATGATACGTAGAAGCGCTGACTCCATCTATGACAAATATGAGAGACAATGTCACCACAGATAATGCAACAAACTGCGCAGTGCACATTACGTCGAAGAGTGGACCAACATATACAATGATACGTAGAAGCGCTAGCTCGACGTATGACAGACATGAGAGACATTGTCACCACAGATAATGCAACAAACTGCGCAGTGCACATTGCGTCAAAGAGTGGACCAACATATACAATGATACGTAGAAGCGCTGACTCCATCTATGACAAATATGAGAGACAATGTCACCACAGATAATGCAACAAACTGCGCAGTGCATATTGAATCGGAGAGCGGACCAACATATACAATGATACGTAGAAGCGCTAGCTCGACGTATGACAGACATGAGAGACAATGTCACCACAGTTAATGCAACAAACTGCGCAGTGCACATTGCGTCAAAGAGTGGACCAACATATACAATGATACGTAGAAGCGCTGACTCCATCTATGACAAATATGAGAGACAATGTCACCACAGATAATGCAACAAACTGCGCAGTGCACATTACGTCGAAGAGTGGACCAACATATACAATGATACGTAGAAGCGCTAGCTCGACGTATGACAGACATGAGAGACATTGTCACCACAGATAATGCAACAAACTGCGCAGTGCACATTGCGTCAAAGAGTGGACCAACATATACAATGATACGTAGAAGCGCTGACTCCATCTATGACAAATATGAGAGACAATGTCACCACAGATAATGCAACAAACTGCGCAGTGCACATTACGTCGAAGAGTGGACCAACATATACAATGATACGTAGAAGCGCTAGCTCGACGTATGACAGACATGAGAGACATTGTCACCACAGATAATGCAACAAACTGCGCAGTGCACATTGCGTCAAAGAGTGGACCAACATATACAATGATACGTAGAAGCGCTGACTCCATCTATGACAAATATGAGAGACAATGTCACCACAGATAATGCAACAAACTGCGCAGTGCATATTGAATCGGAGAGCGGACCAACATATACAATGATACGTAGAAGCGCTAGCTCGACGTATGACAGACATGAGAGACAATGTCACCACAGATAATGCAACAAACTGCGCAGTGCACATTGCGTCAAAGAGTGGACCAACATATACAATGATACGTAGAAGCGCTGACTCCATCTATGACAAATATGAGAGACAATGTCACCACAGATAATGCAACAAACTGCGCAGTGCATATTGAATCGGAGAGCGGACCAACATATACAATGATACGTAGAAGCGCTAGCTCGACGTATGACTGACATGAGAGACAATGTCACCACAGATAATGCAACAGACTGCGCTCTATGCCGGAAAGCGAAACAAGTTATTAAAATTGAATTATTCAATTTTAATATAATAAAATGTAAATTTTAAATCTGTTGCAGAAATGAATTGCACTTCAATTAATTTTAATTGGTTTAATCTACCTACAGTTTTCAGAGTGGAAATATTCATTTACTTTGCCCTAGGGGCTTACCTTCCAGTGGGCTTATATATGTAGAGTTACAAGTAATAACTGAATTTAATTTTGATTATGCTTAGTTAATTATTAATCTAGAATCTTTAGTAATACGAGATGATTTTAGTTGGTTATATCGGGCCAAATATTACGAACTTAATATCAGAAACCATATAATAGGACTAGATCTCCCCCGCGGTATCATCCGCGTTTTTCCTTTACCCTTTTCTATATCATATGCTATATGCGTGGCGAATTTCATCGTGATCTATTCAGTGGCTTAGGCGTGAATTAAGTAACAGATAGCTGTCTGTCTGTTACCTTTACTTTCGAATTTATAATATTACATAATTACATAATTTACGATTAATAAGTACTAACCAAAGATAAAAAAGTACCTAAAAATTAACCCAAAACCAATTTTGAAATACCTACCAATTTAAAAATGTATTATTTTAGGATTAGCGCGTTCAAACATACAATTTAGCATTACTTATTATTAAATTAGTATAGATTTATCTTTCTTTTTGTTTTTGTCGGTACGGTTGATGCAGCTATCAGAGGCTTTAGTCATTTAAAAAAATCTTTTATATTTCTTAACTTCAAAAGGTATTTAAAACATGTTCTTTAGCATATTGAGTTTAGAAAAAAATATTATTCCGATGCTATCACTCGGACCACAACTTTATCAATACGTCATGCGCTTGAGAGTTGGTCGGAGAGCCAAATCTAGAGCTTGATCCACTTGATTTATTGAATAAACTTTTATACTGTGGCTGACATGTTTTATGAAAATGTATAACTCACTAACTTCCGCCCCGCGGTTTCACCCACATTCCCGAGGTATCTTATGTTTTCCCGGGATAAAAAGCAGCCTATATGTTATTCCAGGGTATGATCTATGTATGTGCCAAGTTTCATTAGTTTTTACGTGAAAAATAAATAAATATCCTGGGACATTTTTTTACACACGGTTATCTGATCCCAAACTAAGCAGTGCTTATACTATGGAAACCAGATAACTGATATACTACATATACTACTTTTTTTTTGTAAATACATACTTATATAGATAATTACACCCAGACTCAGGACAAACAGACATGTTCATGCACACTTATTGATAACTAGCGAGTTGCCCCGGCTTTGCACGGGTGCAATTTATACACACATTCCTCGTTTATTGCTCTTTATATTAGTGAAAACCGTATCATAATCCGTTACGTGGTTTAGAAGAAGTGGAGAAAGAGAAGCAGGCATCGACTTTGTTTAATACTATTTAGAGACCAGCTGTTCTCCGCAGATTCACCAGTATTCTTGAAATAAAAAGTAACCTATGTCCTTCTCCATATCATAGGCTATCTGAGTTCCAAATTTCATCGAAATCGGTTCAGTAGTTTAGGCGTGAAAAGGTAACAGAGTTACTTTCGCATTTATAAAACAAGCTTTCCTCCCCGCGGTTTCACCTGCGTTCCCGAAGGATCTTATGTTCCCGAGTAATATAAAGTAGCCAATGTGTTAATCAAGCTACCTCCATACCAAATTTCATCAAAATTGGTCTAGCCATTTGAGCGTGAAGAAGTAACAAACATACACACAAACTTTCGCATCCATACTAATATTAATTTGTACGTAGTATATTATAGAGTGGCGACCACGAACCGGAAGACGTAGCGTGGGCAGGCCCCCCACAAGGTAGACTGACGATCTTGTTAGGGTCGCGGGAAACCGCTGGATGCGGGTAGCGCAAGACCGGCCATCGTGGAGATCCTTGGGGGAGGCCTTTGTCCAGCAGTGGACGTCTTTCGGCTGATATGATGATGATGATAATAGCAAGCTATATTGTCCCATTTATAATTTCGGGAACATGGGATAGGTAAAAGTTAAAATTACATGTGAAAATATAATTTATTGAAGCAAATATAGCTGCTAATTTAATTACGTTACCGAAGCTCAGATTACGTTTTTATAACGTTATATTTTAACGTAGGTTTATATAAAGGCTGTGGATAATTATAGGTGAGGTATTAAGGTAGGTCTTGATTAAAATTAGGTAGCTTATATTCAACCCTCGGTCAGCCAATGCTGAGAGTAGGTCTTCTAATACACGCCATTCTTTCCGGTCTTGTGCCTTCTGCGGCCAATTTTTCCCTGCGATATTACACAGGTCGTCAGACCAACGCATTGGTTGCCTGCCCAACTTTGGGTCTCCACTCAAGCACTTATATTAATATTAAAAAATATCAAGTAGGTAAATACTTTCCCTTGTATTGCCCGCTATAAAGATAGACAAGATTAATTTATTTCAAAGAATTCAAAATGTTTGCTAACAAATAAATTAAATCACCTGATTATTTTATTTTTTACTAGCTTCCGCCCCGCGGTTTCACCCACTTTCCCGAGGTATTACATGTTTTTTCGGGATAAAAGATAGCCTTACTGCTGTATGTTATTCCAGGGTATCTATCTATGTGCCAAGTTTCATCCAAATCCGTTCATTAGTTTTTACGTGAAATAGCAACAAAGATACATACTCACGAACTTTCGTATATAAAATATAAGTAGGATTAGTAGGATTTTTTGAAACCTTATACAACACGGTTTGTAATGTCAAAATAATCGGGTTGTTGGTCAGACTCGGTTTATTATCGCGGTAAAGATGAGTGAAACACTGGTAACACTGCATTAATGACACTGGCGTTTGCAACATTCATCGTTTATCTTTTTAACTAGCGACCCGCCTCGGCTTCGCCCGGCTTTCCTCAGCTTTTCTGTACTATAATATGCATGTATTATACATATAAACCTTCCTCTTGAATCACTCTATCTATTATAAAAAAACCGCATCAAAATCCATTGCGTAGTTTTAAAGATCTAAGCAAACATAGGGACAGACAGAAGGGAAGCGACTTTGTTTCATACAATGTAGTGATGATACCCTGACACTGGCAGAATTGTAAAAATACATCTAATGCCATATATCAAGAATATGAAGACACTTACCATAGTCAATAACAAAGTTACTGTGGGTGGGTTTATTAAAATATTTGGATCGTGCACTTTATCACAAGGCCGCAAGGTCTGAAACTGTGCGTATAGGTCGCGTCATGTAAAAAGAACGCTGGAAGAAAGTGGAAGAAGTGTGTTTGTGCTTGTCTACACTCGCGCACGAACGAACTAGGCCTATTATTTTATTTTAGAACTAGCCTTTGGCTTTTTGGGTCTCGTATATTGATTATTGGAAGGTATATCGGACCTCATACCATCAAATAGACCGATTAATCGCCAAATGCGCAGCCTACTGCCAGCGTTCTTTTTACGTGACGCGAACTGTACGTCAGTGAATCTATTGCTTCGCCTATCTTATCGTGTAACTAAAGCCATTTATAGCATTATATTATTTAAAAAAGTCATTTTAATAGGCATTATGAACTAAACTATAACAACTTTGCATAATGTTTTCCATAGTCAGTAATTATGCGGCCGATGATGAGCACACAAAGCCTAGAAGGGAGCTGGCTGTGAAGGGCAGCTATCGGAACACACCGAAAGGTGTTTGGCGACAGATTTTCAACTTGAGGGTAGTTATAGACTTAAATAAATGAAAACTAAATTAAATAACTACAAATTTCAAAAATAACCTGCTTCAAAATTTGGTATGGGACACATGATACTTACGGCGTTGCCTCTGCTGAATGATCAGACTTAGCCTCTGGGCAAAAAGTCGTTTCCTTATTGTGTATTATATTTGTGTGTTTTAATTTGTAGCCAAGTTTTTGGTAAGTCGTCGATTATGTGCACTTAGGCTTTGCTTAGCACACACTCAGAGAGATTCGAAGATTGCATTTTAAATACCGATTTTGTACGGTAAAGTCTGAGCAAAGTCTAAGTACGCAAGCAAAGTCTATAGATCTCAGCCTCTGATCCCCAGAGACCAAGATCAAACGTAAAAAATTGAAAGTATTGAAGGTACTTATTTTTTTTTTGTTACAGTGACTGTCGAGTGGTTCGGGATCCTCAGACCCTCAAATCTAAAGGATATGGATTCGTGTCGTTTTTGAAAAAATCCGTAAGTACCTACACATTTTATTTTAGTATTAGCTGTCGCGTTCTCGGGTAAATATATTATTCCAAAGTATGATCTATCTATGTGCCAAGTTTGAACACAATCCGGTCGGTAGTTTTTCCGTGAAAGAGCCGATTTCAAAAAAAAATTGAGTAGGTACCTAATTTTGAGTTTGTTTTTTTTTTGTTTTAAAAACCATTAATAAAATTATAGATTTTAGTTATTGAGGTTATTGTTGCCCGCTTATTTAGATTCCAGAAAATTGGGGGCCAAAAACAATCAAGTATTTGGTCCCCAATTGCTAAAGCGACAGCCCCGGGCCCCCATTCCAAGAAAACGTAATTATATTTAGTTTTTGTGAGGATTTCTGTCAATCGTTCTACAAATCGTACTTCTGTGTCTGCCTCATGCCGCGTGCGGTGACTGCCTCAAACCGCGTGCGTATTATGGATTAATCCGTGACTGCCTAGAAAGTGCTTAGATCAGAATTGTATTTTTTTTTATTATGTAAATAATCATTTTATTCTATAATATACAATATTTACAATTATTTACAACAAATATACAAACTATATATAAAAAAAATCCTCGAGGCGGCCGCTGCTGCCAATCAACGGCAAGGTTCCCAGAAGGCTGGCAGCGTTCCCTCTTTGTATGGCCAAGCTAACGCGTTCGCGGAAAAAGCTCCCCGCCCGCCGGTCCCCTGTGACCTCAATTAATTTTGAAGATAATGTTCGAGAAAATCGGCGAGCCTCGGACCCCCAAGGACCCATGGTCTCGACCGCAAAAGGCATTAATAAATAATTTGGGCCAATAGAAGCGTATTTTTTGGATTTGGAATTTTCCGCACCAGCCGCAGCCGGTCCTGCAACTCTACATATCGCTGGCAAGTGAGATGGCGCAAGTTTATCATAATAATAATTGTATTAAAAAGTCGTAGGTACAACAAAAGTTGTCCAACGGCCCACCTGATGGTAAGTGGTTTCCGTAGCCTATGAACTTGCAACACCAGGGGTATCACTCGCGCGTTGCCGACCCTGCAAGAATCTCTTCACACCCTTCTTAAAGAAGCATGCTGTAGTCTGTAGAAAACCACGGCGGGCAGCTCATTCCACAACTTGAGCGTCCGTGGTAGGAATCTCCTTGTCAATCTTGTTGAACCAATGTCGCCCTTATGAGGTTTTGCGTTGTAGCCTGTAGGTATATACAATCCATGGTACCTATTAGGTATCGACCAAGGCATGTGTGAAACATCTCACGGTGTCTGCTAATGGCTTAATCAATTTACTGCAATGGAATAGGGTAGTTGACTGACAAATCAAATCAGCTACTTTTTAATAAATGTAAAACGATAGTTTATATGGAATTTTGTATGATATATTACACTATGACGTCATCGTTTCACAGCATCAAATCATCTACTCTTAGTGGTTGAAAATATGTGTGTTACTCCTTCACGCTCAAACGGCTGAACGAATTTTGATGAAATTTGGTATGGAGATAGCTGATAATCTGGATTAACACATAGGCTACTTTTTTTTACTTTATCCCTCTGAAACGCGGGCGAAACCTAAAGTCTATACAAAATATGAAAACGCTGAAGTGTTTAGTTTGTTTGAACGCGCTAATCTCAAGAACTAATTAAAAAAAACCCCAACTTTCAAACACACATGTTGACTAACTTACGGTATATTGCGCCGAGCTGTAATTAGCAAAAAACGTAATAAAATTGAAATTTCGCGGAAGATCCTGGACACACGATTTAGGTTCTAATGATGCATCTTATATTACAGGAGGCGGAGTCAGCAATTACCTCTATGAACGGGCAGTGGCTGGGCTCCAGGTCGATCAGGACAAACTGGGCGACTAGGAAGCCTCCAGCACCCAAGAACGAATGTAAGTTTGCAGCAATAAGTACTAAGTTGAAAATCTGTCGCCAAGCACCTACCGGTGTGTTCCGATAACTGCACTTGAGAGCCAGTCCTCTGCTAAGCTTCGTGTGCTTAACACCACGGTGAGATTGCGATCAAACACAAGCCTATACAGAATAAAAAATGTAGGTAAATAATAATACTTAATAAATATCCTGGGACATTGTTCACACACGGTTATCTGATCCCAAACTAAGCAGAGCTTGTACTATGGACAACCAGATAACTGATATACTACATATACTACTTTTTTTTTGTAAATACATACTTATTATAGATAATTACACCCAAAGTCAGGACAAACAGACATGTTCATGAACTCAAATGTTTGTCCTGGATGGGAAACCCACGACCAGCGGCACGATAGGTAGTGTCTTAACCAACTGCGCTAACTGACCTGTCAAAGCCAAAGGCTTGTCAAAGGTATATCAGTTCTCTGGTATAAAAAACACGTTGTTAATTATTTGAATTATGTACGTAATACAATAAAGAATTAAAATTATTCCAGTCCGTTTATTAATTAGTCCAACAGTTGACTGTTAAATTTTTAATTGTCGGGCCCCTTTTGATGTCGGTTTCGAGGTAATTTGCCGGTAGATCAAAGGGAGAAATTATATACAAGAGATTAGAAGAAAAAAGTTTGGATTAATTTTCTTTTAAAATATTAACTTTGGCATTGTTTGTTTGCGTTCGTATCGGTGAGGGTTTTGCGTAGATTTTAGGGATCCCGTGGGAAATATAGTAACTTTTTTATATCTTGGAATGTTTGGTTTTTAAACAAATAGAAATTTCGCGCAGATTCAGAGCAGTTGCTCTAGCATGAACCATTTTGGCGTTTCGAATTGTCAATGTACCTAAGTGAACTTTTAAGAGGATCCTTTCCGCGAATGATTCTTTCCCTGAAGTTAGGCGCATTTTTTGTAATAAAGACTGTTTAATGTTATTAAAAAAAACAAAACCTTTTTTAAAAAGTAAGAAAACTATTCCCTTTCTATTAGATCTCAGGTTGAAAATTTGTCCAAGCCCTACCATTGTGTTCCGACAGCTGCACTTGAGAGCTAGTTCCCTTCTAGGCTTTGTGTGCTTACCACCATCGGTCACATCATCACTGACCACGGTGATGTTGTCAAACACGGGCCACTGACACGCTACGACGAAGACCATTTTGTGGGAGTGCTGAGTCCGTGGATAATTTTCAATAATGATGTTCATTACGATTATCACCAACGATACGCGGTAGTGCCCCTTCGATTTCTCTCGGAATGCTTGACAAATCACACGTTAAATAATCGAAAATATATCTCTAATATAATGGTGCCGATTCTGTTGTTTACAAACTTAACTAATATTAGACAAGTCACCTCTCTTTCATTTTAACCTTATTGAAAAAAGATAGAACATTTTTAATGCTGTCAGTTTAATCCATACCGTCGTAATGTACGGGTAAATAGTCGTGACCAATAAAGATAGCGCTTAAATTCACGTTGAAATATGTGATCGGACTGAACTGACAGGACTAAAATATCTTGCATCCCTTTCTTATATTTACTAGTGAAAGAGATATAGTGAGTATAACCAATATACATAAACATATACATATACGAAATATATTATCAAACAAAACCATTCGTTGCAACTAGCGTTGCCATCTGTCCGGATTTACCTGGATTTGTCCTAGTTTAGAGGGCGTCGGGTAGCGTCCGGGTTTCATTTGTATTTATAAGTAAATTTTGACTAACCTCGACATTTCTATCAAAATTATATTTTCATAATATTCTATACGCGAATAGACCCGTTACATTACTATAAACATGAATTGTGTTCGCGAGAGTTTAAAAAGTATTATTGTTTCATTTGTAGTCCGGGTTTTAAAGTTTACCGGTCGCTAAATTAAATACTATAGAATCCGTGGTTTTCACACTTGTTGTCCTGGTTAGCGGATGAGATGGCAACCCTAGTTGCAACACACGTAAACGTCCTGTACCACTAATCGACGAGAACCTCACATAGCATATTTAACTGAGTGACGTATTAACGTACGGAACTTACCGAATGAGCTCGTTAGGTATTAACGAGGCCCCGGAAATTGCGTCTTGGTCGTGTAGGTACCTGTTCCACCGCCAACGTGTAGGGAGTAGAGTGAACTACTAACTCACAATAATATTAATATTGGGTTCGCTAGGTACGGTACTGTGAGTACGCTGGCCGTTTTATTATTGTTTTTTTATAGAAAAAACTAGCTGTTCCGCGCGGTTTCACTTGTTTTCCCGGGATAAAAAGTATAACCTTCGGGAATAATGTAGCTTCCTATTAGTGAAAGAATTTTTCAAATCTTTTCAGTAGTTTCGGAGCCTATTCAATGCAAACAAACAAACAAACAATCAAATCTTTCCTCTTTATAATATTACAAGCTGACCCGGCAGACGTTGTCCTGCCCTGAGAACAAAAATAAAACTGGGACCTACCTACCTACCCCTACCTAACTACCTACCTACCCTACCTAACTACCTACCCCTACCTAACTACCTACCCCTAACCTAACTACCTACCCCTACCTACCTTACCTACCTACCCTACCTACCCCTACCTATCTACCTACCCCTACCTAACTACCTACCCCTACCTAACTACCTACCCCTACCTACCTTACCTACCTACCCTACTTACCTCTACCTACCCCTACCTATCTACCTACCCCTACCTATCTACCTACCCCTACCTAACTACCTACCCCTACCTAACTACCTACCCCTACCTAACTACCTACCCCTACCTACCTTACCTACCTACCCTACCTACCTCTACCTACCCCTACCTACCTTATCTACCTACCCTACCTACCCCTACCTACCTTACCTACCTACCCTACCTACCCCTACCTACTTATCCTATGTCCTTCTCCTGGCTCTAAACTACCTCCCTGCCAATTTTCAGCTAAATCGGTTCAGCCGTTCTTGAGTTATAAGTGGAGTAACTAACACGACTTTCTTTTATATATATAGATACAACAAAAATGATCTACTCTTAGGGTCGGTTGCATAAAGTGCAGTTAACTTTAACCGCCGAAAGAAAGCAAACTGGGTTGCTCGTGTCACTTTAACTAAAATTTTAACCGTAACCATAACCGACCGAGGGAGATCGGTCATCGTCAAAGTGACTCTACGGTCAAAGCATGGTAATAGTTAACTTTGACTATAACTTTAACTAAAATGTACGAGCAACCTTAGTGGTTCTACTGGTCATTAAAATCATAAAAAAACATTAAACATACAAAATAGATGTTTTCACGTGTTTTTAGATGTTTTATGCATTGGTTAGTGTTTGGTCATTTATTTTTGACACTGTCAACTAGCCTATTATTTTTGTTGCAGTAAATTCCAAGCCCCTTACCTTCGACGAGGTGTACAATCAGAGTTCACCGACCAACTGCACAGTCTACTGCGGAGGCCTCACCACTGGACTTACTGAGGAACTCATGCAAAAGACCTTCCAACCCTTCGGCACCATACAGGAGATACGAGTGTTCAAGGATAAAGGATACGCTTTTATTAGGTAAGGTTCTGGGGGGCTATGCAGCTTTATAGATGTAAGATAGGCTTGCGTATGGTCTCAGATCAAATACTGCAGTATCTCAAGTCGAAAGTCTTCGACGAAGACGAAGTGTGTGTTGCCGCTGATGACATACGGAGCAGAGATGTGGTGGCTTACGATGGGCCTCATAAGAAGGCTCAAGGTCTCCCAAAGAGCAATGAAGAGGCTATGCTCGAAGTTTCTCTGCGAGATCGAATCAGAAATGATGAGATCCGCAGGCGAACCAAAGTAACCGACATAGCCCCAAGAATTGCCAAACTTAAGTGGCAGTGGGCGGGGCACATCGTGTGAAGCTCGCGGGAAACCGCTGGATGTAGGTAGCGCAAGGCTGGCCATCGTGGAGATCCATGGGAGGCTTTTGTCCCTCAGTGGACGTTTTTCGGCTGACATGATGGTGGTCTCAGATCCGCCCATTTAGTATATGATGAAGCACGCTTGACCAGATGAAACCTTTTCACACTGGCCTTGAAAATCACAAAATTTGTATGAGTCTGGACATACAGACACCGGGAGCAAATTCTGCTCGTTTAATGCATGTCTTGGTTATATTCGGGTTTTCGACTCTTTCCGTTAAATGACGTAAGAAAGGAACGGAGGGATATTGAAAATAAATCAGAGTTTTTTTAAACTTGCTTTGATTAGACCTAATACTCTCTTTATGGGTTTGATTGAGGTTATGTTTTGACATCAATGTATTTTAGTTCTGCCGTTGTGGATCTAAAACTGAATGGTATTATTTTCAGATTTTCCACAAAAGAAAGTGCTACTCATGCGATTGTAGCTGTCCACAATACTGATGTGAACGGGCAACCCGTCAAGTGCTCGTGGGGCAAAGAATCAGGAGATCCAAATAATGCTCAAGCACAAAATCAGGTAAATTAGTGTCATATTAAAATGCAGTTACTTTCTATCAGCCATTTTCATCAGGAAATATCAGCTCCACAATGTTGTTCTACAACTGTCTCATAGCGCAATACAATCACATTCCTGAAATATACAACGATTGCTGAGATACAAGTGGATTAGAATTTTGTTTATAGCAGCCTTTTTATTTTTACTTTAGAAATATCAGCTCCACAATGTTGTTCTACAACTGTCTCATAGCGCAATACCATCGCATTGCTGAAATATACAACGATCGCTGCGATACAGGCGGATTATAAATTATTTTACATTTGTCATTCTTTTACAGAAAAGTTGATAATTAGGTATATCAGCTAGCTCCAAATTAAAAACCGGACAAATGCGGGTCTGACTCACGCACCGAGGGTTCTGTACAGATAAATAGGTCGTCAATCTTTAATAGAGGAGGAGGAGATTCTCCAACTGCAATTGTTTTGTACCTAATCTCAAATAAATAATTATAATATAACTATATATAAATTTAAAGTTATTCCTATACTTCTGATTTGGGACCTTGCTTTTTACCAAAATTCGTGATACAAAAAGTCAAAAAATATATCACATAAATGGCCATATTTCTTAGAAGCTTGATTTTTTGACAACTTAGATTATCTACACTCCTCGACACGTGGACAGACAGACGGACAACCAAAGGAATATTTTCCACAGTTAATTCAACCATTTGATGTACTACATAAAATATTCAGATGATAAAAATTGAGTCGGATCGTCAAGGCAATTTCTGATCCAACATTAAACGATATTAATTATTCCCTTTTAATGAAATATCTACTTCGCAAATATTAATCTATGAATACATACAGACGTGTTAATTAATTTATTATTTCTTGATAACGTTTGATGTCGACAGACGCTTTCATGTTGATGTGTTTAGCTTAACAGAATTATTATAAATTGAATACTATTTTCTTTAATAAAATAAAATTTATACAGTTTTAAAAGAGCTTTTTGTGAACTGAATTTAGAAGTACCGATGACAGCTAAGTGATCCTGAAGGGTATTTTGAAAGAGATAAGAAATGTTTGTTTGAGCGGACATATTATGTAGAAAATAAAAGAGCAATCTTAAAATTTAAAACAAATCTAAAAAAGTACGGACCTTGAGTCTGTAATTTATAGCTGTTTAATAAAAAAAAGCTTATTTGTAATATTTCATCCAATACCTACTCCGTAGAGTTGAACTCGAGAATACAATCAAAAATACTGACTGTCGTTTATAAATATATACAGGATGAATTTTTTAAGTGGGCGTGGTAAGCCAAATCCTAAAGTATATGGAATAGCGAAAAATGCTTAAAGCAGTCTCGGGGCTGATTTTGATAAAAACTAAAACTGTATACTTGGATTTTGAAAAAAAAATTTGTCTTGCCGGGAATCGAACTCACTGATTTTGAAAAAATAACTACGAGTGTGAGTTTAAGTACCGAGCCGTAGGCGAGGTTCTTAATAGTATCACACGAGTTTTTAATACCTAATTATGTGCAGTATCATACAGTACTTTATCTAAACTCATATAAATAATTTAATTAAAAAAAAAAAAATTTCTACCAACTTTGCAAAAAAAAAAAAAAAAAAAGAATTGCTATTTTTGGTCAAAATGATATGTGTAGGCAAAAAAAAACAATAAAATATACAGACACAATAATCATATACTTAATCAAATCCGTGTTGCCAACTCCCAAAAATTCTTCTCAAAACCTCAAAAGTTCAAGTTAAAAAATTTGTGACATTGTCATCGTCAAATTGAATTGATACTGATTGATTATACTATTGATAGGTCCAAAGTGTACTTTAATAGAAAAAAAGTTATTTTATAGCATTATCTTGAGAACAACAACTGTACTATAATGAATCATTATACACGGGTGTGCCTAAAGTGGCTCATTAAAGTACTGATTTTGATTTCATAATAAGAACATTACGATATGAGAGTAGATAAAATACATAACCTAATGATAAAGAACGCACTAAATGTTTGAGCCTTCGAGTCTGCTTATGTATTGAAAACAATGGACATAATTTCGAACATTTGATTAGTAAAGTTTAATAAACGTAACAAAAATAATCTAGAAAATATTTTTCCATTAATTTTTCATATAATATTACTTCCCAGAAATTGATCATTATACGCGATACTATGACATAGAGCAATAATACAGGCTGTGTTTTTTTTGAAAATCCAAGTATACAGATTTAGTTTTTATCAAAATCGGCCCCGAGACTCCTATAAGGTGGAGGCGTCGGTTGGAGCGCGAAATTCAAATTTTGTCACGTTTTTTGCAAATTGCAGCTCAGTTATAGGTCGTAAGTTATCAACATGTTATTTGCGAGAAGAATGGTAGTATATTTACTGATTAATAACAAAAGATATCATCAACACATTCCTCCAAGGTATATTAGTAACATTTTCATGAAATTGTCAGTCATATACCTTGGAGTAGTTTTTTAAGTTAAGAAAATAGGCGAATATTTATTATTCCCTATCTTCGATACTAATGGGCCAAAGAAATTGAAAAAAATACAGAAAATAGTTCTTTGCGCTAACATAACCCTTACCCACATTTGTTAGTCATGTTTTGCGCGCAGAAGACAAACTAATGAATTTATTATTTTGTAATTAGTAGGTATAAGTTCGAGGAATGTAACACCTTAGACAAACCTATACAGGTTTTTAAGGTGCCTCAATGCTGTAAAATAATGTCATGTTTATTAAATAAATTAAAAAAAAAAAACCTATAGATTACATGAAAACCAATAATAAGTCTATGGTATTTAAAATAACGTAAGAAATTATCTATACGGAACCCTCAGTGCCCAACATTAAATCCCAACTTCTTCTTCAATAGCTTGGAGGTACAGCGTACAGTCCATTTGGTGCGGCGTACACGGCTGGTGGTGTGCCACCCACGTCTTACTGGTACAACACTTACCCTCAGCAGCTGGGGGGCTTCCTGCAAGGTGTCCAAGGCGTCCAGGGGTACTCTTACGCTGGCCAGTTCGCGGGATACCAGCAACAATATATGGGGTAAGTATTATTTTTTGTATCAGAAGGTTGACAAGCAGGCGGTCCACCTGATGGTAAATGGTTACCGTCGCCTACCGCCATTGGCAATACCTCTGGAATTGTCAATGGCGACTTGTTACAGTGCTAACACACCAGTAGGTGCTTGGCGACAGATTTTCAACTTGAGGGTGGTAGCCAACCAGACGTAGTAAAAATTACCGTGCCTGTTTGTTTGTTTCCGAGTCTGGACTATCGATCGAAGCTTCGGCTACCTTCATCTGAATTATCGGGTTGATATCCCGGTTGATTCATATTAATATCGGGCGTAGAAGGATTGCGTGAAATATGTAGTGGCAACACTGACGGTGATGGCGTATTACATTTGTAAAAGTCAGCTGATCGCAACCTGTCTGTAGGTACTCACCTCAGTGTAAGCGTTGTTTAAATACGTGTAAAGTGATAATTTAATGATTGTAAAATTACAATAATAAATCTAATGAGGAGTATCTTGCCTCGCTTATTCTCCTCATACGAAACTTTTCCGAAGCGATGGTATAACTATATTTCATTGCCTGCATTTCTGCGCCCATCGAATCCTACTACCACCGACCATAATTATGGTGTTCGTATCCCTTGGCTGTCGTTTACGCCGACTGACATAAGCCAAAAGTAGAGCACTATATCTATCGAATAAATCAACAAGCGCTTATCATCAACTTCTAAGATGCATTATGCACTTTCCTGCTTGCTTCCTGTTATAGTTCAATAATTTACTAATATCTTCATCTCTTTCAGTATGGGAGGAGTACAGCTGCCGTGGGCTTTAGGTGGCGGAGTGGGGGGAGTGGGCGGGGTGGGGGGGGTAGCGGCCATGTCTCAGCCGCCTCAAGTGTTGCACTATCCTGTGCACCACTTCCAAGTGCAGCCAGTGAGTAAAACACTTGACATCTTACCTCATCTGTGGTGATAGTATTTTTAAAGGACTGCATGTTTCAAGGTAGTCCGCGAAATTACGTTTTTTTGCTAATTGCATCTTAGTTTTCAACATGTGATTCGCGACAAGAATGGTAGTATATTTACTGATTAGTAACAAAAGAAATCATCAAAATATCTGCCGGCAAAAAAATATTAACGCCCTTTTTCAATTAGTTATGCAATAGTTAATTGTCATTTTTTGCTGCTTGAACATGAACATTGCAAGTGTGAAAATCTGAGTTTTTCCTTCTATGGAGCTATTCATTGGCTTCAGAACAAATTCACGAACAAAATTTACGTACTTAGTTGAAAAATTCAATACTTTAGTTAGTCAAAATATATGTATAATGTAAATGTATGTGTAAACATAAAAAGGTAGAGAAAATGTTAATTAACAAATGCGTTTTTAAGCATTTTTTATTCAGTAAATTGTTTATAACGTTTTGAATTCTTTCTTTATAAAAAACATCTACATGCATATTTTTCCGAGACTCCTGTAAAAAGTACTGGACTAGTAGTTTCTTTTAGAGAGATGTCTAACACCAAGCCTAGTAGGTACGGTACCTCGGTACCTACTAGTAAAAAAAAACTAACTCAACTGGACTAGTTAGACAGGAATAAAATACTTTTCTCTTATTATTTTTGTGGAAAGGATCTATTGTCTAGTTGAAATAATAATCTTGTGTTTTGTCCCTCTGGCCGCACAGATTGGTGAGGACGAATGGCTAACGCCGAGCCTCCTTGTTTGAGGCCAGAGGACCGCACCCTCCGAGCCTACATGCTGCTGCATCCACAAGGAATGGATTTAACATCTTTATGTTTATTTTAAAATAACATTTGACAACGTATCTTTATTTTGAACTGTAAAGTCAGTCTCACAAAAGATAGGCCTATAGGCCTTCTTTTTTTGTAAATTGACTTTAGGTTTGAGATTTATTTTTAATCGACTTAAAAAAAAGATGAGGTTATCAATTCGGTTGTAGTATGTTTTTTTTTACGCATAACTTTTTTCTTTTTGAACCGATTTTAATAATTATTTTTGCGCTGGACACTGGCTATAATTTAGTTAACTTCTTGTAAAAGTAGGTTCTGTATTTATTTATTGTGATTTTTTTTTAAGAAGGAAGGCTGTGACATGGTGACATCTCGTTTTAGCTCAAAGTGAAAGATTTATTGTGAAAGGTGCGTTGTCTAAACTTCTAAAAAGTTTTTTTTTTAAATTTATTAATAATTTAACACATGACATCATCCTCCAGCGATGAGTGTTACCAAAGAGAATATAATACGTGTTACCATCTATCTAAAAATTGTTCGGCTAAAATCGTTCTTTCAAACAATAATAGATATCAACATTTTTTTTTTCATTTTTTCATTCCAAGTTTGAATTTGTAGTTTGATTTCAAATTATTATAGAAGGCAGCAAAAAAGGTCGTGAGCGGATAGTAAATTAAGAAATGCAAGTAACGAAATAATACGGCTTCTTAAGCCTATATTACCGTTAAAAAACGGTTTAGCGGCTGCAACTGCAAGTTTTTAGCGAAATTATAACATTTATCATTCTTATTTCTGGCCAATTTTGACCGAAATAGATTTCTTGCGCCCTCTAGGGGTATAGGACAAAAAACAGAAATAAGAATACAGTTTTAAACTTGCAGCTGGAGTTTTTTATTTATGCAGCACGGAAATCCATCTTTTTCGGATCAATTTCTCTGTGCTGCCATATTTAAATAAAAAAATAATTATTCGATGAAAAATGTGAGTCACCCTTATCGAGACATTTAATTTCTACAGCTGCTTATGATTGCATAAAGATATGCGTTTAAAAATAACAAAATAAAAATACTTTTAGATGATATTTAGATATTATTAAGCTTAATTTAAGTTAGGTTAAGTTGATATCAAAATTGTACGCGGGCCAAAGGGAAAATACGGTTGGGTAGCACATTTTGTCGGAGATTTTTCGGACAAGTTCTTTCGAAAAAAAAATTTGAAGGTCAAGTTTCTACTGATTTTTGGAGAGGAAATAAATGTAAGTCAATAATGGTATTGGACAATGTTTTGGAGGTTGCATAAATGAAAAATGGTACCAAACATCTGTTAGCACAAGCGTAGGATTAAGATTAGTTGTCAAAAAAAAAATGTAGTTTTTTGGAAAAGTGTTACGTAGAAAACTAGCTGTTTTAGAAGGTTCACATCAATGAGTGAGAAAACATTTTTTAAGACAATTTTTTATCTGCAGAGAATGCTAGGGGTGTACAATAAGAGTGGATGACATAAATAGTAGAAGTTAATTAAAAAAAAACGAATAGTCAAAGGTAAACGCTATACAAAGGTTTCTAGTCATATTCTACATATATTTCTTTTTTTTTTCACACCGAATGGAATGTGAAAGCCAAATTTCATAATGATACCACACAAAAAAATCATGATAAATAACTACTGTTATAATGAAGGTTGTGTCTATATAATAAAAGATACACTAAAAAGAAAAAAAAAGTCTTTTGAGAAAAAAAAACCGAAACGTAGTGGAAATTAGATTTATTTATTGAAATAGTTGTTTAAGGAAAAGAAAAATATTTATTGCGTACCTAATTTTAAGGATATATAATCAATTTACTGTAGGTAGTTAAATGAGGAACGCATGGGTTAGTCTTGATTTTTTTTTTAAATTAGTTTTCTCTCAAAAATGAAAATCGAAAATGGTGTAAAGGTTTCTTAGAATGCATTTTTTTACTGTAGTTTTTAGTGAAACGTTGGCTGTCTTATTAATTTGGAAAAACTATTAGTAAACTGTGTTCTTATTGTAAAATTGAAGGTAGAGTCTTTTTTGAAAAGTTTTTGGATCGACGGACGTCTTGCGTCGTTTACGAATGTAATATTTTATAATGAACGTATTTTATATTTATATATATCATATTCAATGTGTTTGGTCGGTTAAAATCATACTTGTAAATGTAATGGGAATAATATAAATTCCTGGGATTCTATTTATTATTCTTTTAAAACCTTTTGAAATAGGTACATATAAATATTTAATTTTATTTGCAAAAACCAAAAAGTACGTGCGCAATAGCAGCTATTCTCATAGCAATAAAATATGAATATTTTCTTTTTTTTTCAAATATATTTCGTTGGTGACATTTACATACATTGGTGCCGAGTCTGTTGTTTACGAACTAAATAAATTTAATCTCACTATATCTCTTTCTAATAGTAAATATAAGAAAGGGATGCAAGATATTTTAGTCCTGTCAGTTTAGTCCGATCACATATTTCAACGTGTATTTAAGCGCGATCTATTTTGGTCACGACTATTTACCCGTACATTACGACGGTATGGATTAAACTGACAGCATTAAAAATGTTCTATCTTTTTTCATTAAGGTCAACATGAAAGAGAGGTGACTTGTCTAATATTAGTTAAGTTCGTAAACAACAGAATCTGCACCATTATTCTTAATTAATTTAGTTATTTTTTTAAAAAGAAATGATTTTAATCGATCATAAACAACATTTCTATTGTAGTTGATTTTATTGTTTATATATGTAGCATTATTATTTATCTGCAAGTAGTGAAACATTGAGAGACATATCGCTAGATATTATATTAAGATATTTATATTATAATAATAATTGATAATGATAATACTATTATTATATAGTTCGTTTTTCTGATAAGAATCGAATTGTCGAGTCAATTTTGTCATGCAGTCAATCAATGGTATAAAATTACGTGTTTTGAATAATAGTAATAAAAAATATTACTCTTATTTTGTTTAGCCAAAAATAATTCTAATAATTTAACCATACTTGTAATTATTTACTTTATTACCATAACTTAAGACGGTTTATATTTTTTTTTATTGTTACACAAATATTATATTATAACTCTTGGGACACTTCAGTTTTGATAATTATTATTTTTTATTACTATTTCAAACATGTCTGTAAGGAGGTACAACCTCACAAAAAATGATTATATATCACGAAATGAAAAAAAAAATGACAAAAACATCTAGCTAGGAAAAATTTAGTAATAATCATAAACATTTAAATGAATGCTAGGTAATAGTAAAAAAATGAATTCATTTATGCCTATAATTGCTTCATGTAGTGACTATGGAATAAGCGTTACATATATCCGTATAATAATAATAAAAATAATGATAGGTAATACTGCCGACCGTCTATTAAAATAATGGAATGGAATGTATTCCATAATTTCCAAATGAAATGACGAGTCGTTGCCTTTCTCTTGTTGCTATGAACTTCCTTCAACTATACATATAATGCTATATTAATATAAGGTTAAATGTAAATGGTACAGCTTCGCTGTCTCCACTAGTCTATAAGCGTAAAAATAAGTTACATTAAATTTAATTACCAATGAAACGATAAATCCATTATAAAATGGTGTATCATGTGTTAGCTAGGTGAAATTTGCAAGAAATATTTAAAAGTATATTATTATTATTATATACAAATAAAATATTGTGCAAAAAAAAATTAAACATAATGATAATATCGTTTAGATAGGGTATTAAAAATTTGTGTGTAATATTTTGATTTAAAATTATAATTTAGTTTTTATTTTAATGTATTTTTGTTTTCATTCCATCGGAGTTAAGGTATTTTATATATTAATTTTAAGTCCCAAAAAATAACACCAAATATTTTAGAAATCCTTGGTATATATAAAACTTAGAATTGGCTATGTATTATACATATTATATATGTATTTTATAAAAAAAATCCATAACGATCCTTTTTAGAAAGTCTTAAATGCCTTATGAATATTCTGTCTTTTACTTATCTTTTTTCATTATTATTTTATTTAAGTGTCATATAGATGTCACGGTGTTGGAAATTGTATATTTAAAAAAAACATAAATTTAATATCATCGAAGAGTTTTACAAAAAAAAAACGTATATTTATGAACAAAAACGTACAATTTTCTTCACAGTAAGTGCCAAATTTTTTATTTGTTACCTCTTTCTTATTTTTTTAAATGAATATCCGTCTCTCCCAATTAAATGATAACACCAATACTTCAGACTTAAGAGTATATCTCTAAGTGTGATTCTTAATTATTTTTTCTACTACTTTGAATATATTTAACGATAACTATCAATATTTAATTTATAAATAGACGAAAATATAAAAATACAAAGTGACGAAAGATTTCAAATGATAAAACATTTATTTCACAATCAAAATATACAAATATAGAATATATTGTCTGTCAATAAAAAAAAATCTATAAAAACGTAAATAATATATTCAAAGTAGAAGACAAATATAGACTAGACGTGCATAGTGTTACTAAATGTATTTCTGTTCCTTGTGGCCGCGTGCAGATGATTTCAATGGAATAATTGCCTTTAATCAGATACTAAGTTTAATAATTTTAAACTCCATCTGTGTGGATATATTTATCTAATTCTTTAGAAAAATGTTCCCATCAAAAGAACAACAATATTTAATGGATATTACAAGCTGACGATTATTTTGAAATAATTAATAATGTCTCAAAATCAAAGAAAAATAAATAAAAATAAGTGTATGGCTTAAGAAAACCAATAGTGATGCTGTATCATCTGTACGTGGTCAAGTAGAATTTTCTTTTTTATAGAACATGCTAGACTTTTGGATGTTTTGTAGTGTTTAAAATATATCCCAGGAAATGAGGTCGCAGGTAGGGCATGCTATCCGGATATTCGGATATCCGAATTATCCGGATATCCGTCGATTTTAATATTCGGATATTATTCGATTTACTATCCGGATAAAACGAATAAAACGAATAGTTACTTTATTAATATAGCATACTAATTTTTAATTTGATTACATCAAAATCACTCATATATTATATCGTCATCATGTCAGCTGAAAGACGTCCACTTCCCCTAAGGATCTCCACGATGGCCGGTCTTGCGCTACCCGCATCCAGCGGTTTCCCGCGAACCTCACAAGTTCATCGGTCCATCTTGTGGGGGGCTTGCCCACGCTGAGTCTTCCAGTTCGTGGTCGCCACTCGAGAACCCTTTTGCCCCAGCGGCCGTCGGTTCTACGAGCGATGTGCCCCGCCCACTGCCACTTAAGTTTGGCAATTCTTCGGGCTATGTCGGGAACTTTTGTTCGCCTGCGGATCTCATCATTTCTGATTCGATCTCGCAGGGAAACTCCGAGCATAGCCCTCTCCATTGCTCTTTGGGTGACCTTCAGCCTCCTGATGAGACCCATCGTAAGCGACCACGTCTCTGCTCCGTAAGTTATCACTGGCAACACACACTGGTCGAAGACTTTCGACTTGAGACACTGCGGTATTTGAGACTAGAAGATATTACGTAGCTTCTCGAACGCTGCCCAGCCGAGTTGGATTCGACGATTGACCTCTTTCTCGAAGTTGGACCTACCTAGTTGGATGGTCTGTCCTAGGTAAATATAGACCTCTACAAGTTCGAGTGCAGAATTCCCAACCTTTACTTGAGTGGGTGCAACATGGACGTTCGACATGATTTTCGTCTTATCCATGTTCATTTTTAGACTCACTTGTTGAGAGACTCTGCTGAGGTCATCGAGCATTGTACTGAGGTCTTCCAAGGTCTCAGCCATGACTACTATATCATTGGAAAATTGAAGGTGAGTGATGTACTCGCCATTGACATTGATGCCAAATCCGTTCCAGTCCAGAAGTTTGAAGACGTCTTCCAGTGCAGCGATGAACAGTTTCGGATATATCACGTCTCCCTGTCTCACGCCTCGCTGCAATTGGATAGGTTTCGAGTTCTGGTCCTGGAGACGGACCAAAATGGTGATGTTCTCATACAAATACTTAACACCTCAATATACCGGAAGTCGATTTGGCACCTTTGAAGAGACCTCAGCACGGCCCAGGTTTCAATCGAATCAAAGGCTTTTTCATAGTCCACAAACGCTAAGCATAATGGCTGGTTATACTCCTCGGTCTTCTGTATAACTTGTCCCGCGTGTGTATGTGGTCTATGGTGCTAAAGCCTTTTCGGAAACTGGCTTGTTCGAGAGGCTGGAAGTCGTCAAACCTGCGTGCGAGACGGTTTGTAATGACTCTCGAGAACAACTTGTAAACATGGCTCAGCAGTGTGATGGGTCTGTAATTCTTGAATAGGGAATTATCTCCCTTTTTGAAGAAGAGCACACTTCTGTGCCATGCTTGCGGCGTCCGGCCTTTGAGTATGACGGAATTAAATAGTTTCTGAAGGGCCCTGAGGATCGGTGTACCTTCAGAAGTTCAGCTGTAATTCCATCATCACCTGGCGCCTTGTTGTTCTTGAGTTGTTTGAGAGCCATTCTAATCTCATACAGGTTGACGTCCGGGATATTTTCAGTATAGTGTCGGGTTAGCCGACATGTTTGATGAGATGATTCTGCCACCCTCAGTCTTCAGCTTCGTCAGTTGGCTCTGCCCAACAGACAGATCTCTTGCGAACACTTTAGAGCCTTATTCTGCTCAATGGCCTCTTTAATACTAACTGTATTAGATTGGCGTGTGTCGCGAGTTAAAAACTTTGAGATCTATCTGTTGAGCATTTCGTTGGGCGTCGTGCGGGGTGACTATTGAGGGTGGATGCCGTCTCTTAATTATAAATGGTTGATGAGGCACTTAGCGTGCGTGTTTAAAAATGTTAATTGAAGACATATTTTTAAGTTGACTGATTGATTTACCCATTCCTAAGGGGGTATCCGAATTATCCATATTATCCGGATTTATTCGGATAGTGAATTGGAAGTATCCGAAATATCCGGATAGTAAAATGAGGCGGATAATTGCATGCCCTAGTCGCAGGTCTTAAGATCATTGTTTTTGTACACAAAAACTATTGAGGAAGAAAAATATATAAGATATTTTTTGAAACATGTAAAAATAATGGATATTTTGAATCCATTAATTCTGTGTGACGGTTTTTGGTTTGCCCTTGTTTTTGTGTATGTATTTCTCGTAGTATTCGGGTCAACAAAGATATAGCTATCTCAAATTTTACCGTCGTAGGTGCAACGTAATCGAAGATGTGTCAGTGATTAATAATAATAATTATTGATTGTGAAGGTTTTAATCTGATTGACGTTTAAAAACATCGTTACAAAACTTAAAACTATGTAAAATATATTCAACAACAACTTAAAGTTTTTTTTAATAATCAAAAATTTTTTTGACGTTTAAAAAAATATCTGCAGTAGTATTTAAATGGACATTACAATCTAACAGACTTTTTGTTAACTCGAATAAAATGGGAAACTGTATAGTGAATGTTAAATGTCTCTTCTTGTGACAGTGTCTGTCTATACATTAATGTACGTTTATTTTATTCATAATTAGCAATATTTTTAATACTACGTACATGTGTTGGAATAATAATCTTCTGTCTTATTTATAAAAAATTAATTATAAAAAAAATATAATATGTAATCAAATCATTTCACCATGCAAATAGAACAGTGTTTTAGAGATAAAATTACCAAATTACTAGGTCCTAAAATCTCTGCAACTACAGATAGATAATTGAAAATCATTGCATTAAATTTTAGTGTAAAAATATAAATAATACTTATTTTTTATTAAATGTTTTTTTTTTTTTTTTTGCTTTAGTCTATTGATTTTATAAAAATAATTAATAGCAGATGTTTTTAAACAAGGCTGCGTTACAGTTTTATAAAATAGTCGTTTATTATTCCAACCATTTAAAAATAAAACACAGCAATAATAAATGCAATAGATGTGTAGTAGTTTTTGATTTTTCGTACCGCTAGCTCAATGTTAAAAAGATAAAAGATTTTTCTTTTATCTATGTTCTTTTATGTGTGTTAAAATAATATTATGTAAAAAAAATCGTAAAATAATGATAAAATTCAACCATCTATGGAAGTCAAATGCAAGTCTGTATTTTTTTTTATTTTCTCCCCTTTTTTCTACCGTCCATGTGTGTTGTTTACAGTAGTGTTAAGATAATAATTTCTTTTTCGTATTTTTCAAGCTCAATTTTTCATTTCAAAGACAAGTTTGACGCACACTGTAACTATGTGTAGTTTTAAAACATAATTACTGAGCTTTTTTTAAAACAAAAATCGTATGTGATGATTCGAACTTACTTAAAAACGACCACGAAAAGTTAGTGATTTTTAAAAACTTCCCCGTTTTTTGGTATTTTATTGGTAAATATAAAATTAAAACAAATCTCTTACCCACAAACTTTATATATTTATAGCATAATGTACCTCTACATAAGGTATATTATATACCCACTTTCTCTAAAGCGCCACAGGTAATTAATGAAACATTGTCAGTGATTTTTTCTGTCACATTTATTTGTGTCGGTTTAGAGATGCTATTTTTTTATACCCCCCCTTTTATTTTTCGTTTTGTCGCATAATTTTAGTGAAAAAAAAAATGTAGATTTTAAAGGAAATAGTGATTTAAGCATAAATATTAGCATAAGGCTCGCTCGCTTATTTGTTATGTTTAAAAAGTTTTCTTGTTTTTTGTTTGTTGAAACAAAATGGTTTTTTGTTGATCTTTATGTGGTTTAGCGGGAAAATATTTTTTAGAAGTTTTACTAAACTAGTAATTTTTTTTTAAATAAGCTGATAAAATAATACAAGAATATCACTTATTAACATACTAATAACATTTAGAAAACCAAACATATATTGAAAAGAAAAACCTTCAATCAAATATTTTCTCCTTGAACCGCAAATGTTGGAGATATTTGTTAACTTATACCAATATCATTGATTTGTGTGAAAAATCTTGGATAAAAAACTAACATTAAGTATAAAATGATATACTCAGTACCTATCTTTAACATAAATATAGTATATAACGCATACATATGAAGATAGTCTGTAAGAATTATAATGCGAAATAAAAAATATAACAGTATACATTTTTTGTTTTATTTTTATCCATTTTCGACACCCCACACATCTATTTCCTTCTTCTATGCAAAAGAAAAACAATCTTTATGCATGAATCACTTTTCTTAATAAAATATACCTACCGTAAAAAAGATATCAAAAAGTGAAATTAAAATCGCCCAAGAAACACGGAAGATATATAAGCATTTTAAACTACCTAGACGGCGATTAGACAGAGATCGGACATAGTATGTGACGGCATATACTATGAAGGCCATATAAACTCCATGCTAAATTCTGTTTTGCTAGAAAGAGATAGGAATAAATCTTTGATGGCTTTTTTGGATATTTTTCTTAATGTTTCTTATACGAATGAGCTGTTATTAGCAAAAAAAAAATCATGCATATTCCCTATTGTCGAAATGCAAGGACCGTATGATTGCGAACACCAATAGTTTACAATCCATCTCGCGAGATTATAAACCGTCGATACATTATGAACTGTCACTGCTTACAATACAACGTATCAACCTTTATTTGACACATCTTTAAACTTATGCTATCCTGGTAGTTCTTTTCTGGAGCAGAATCTATTTAGTTATAAAATGCGTTCAAATTTGTATGTTGTGTCACGATTATTCAACACACCTTTGAGTTTATGTTATCCTGGTAGTTTTGTTCTGGAGCTTTATAATAAAACGCGTTCAAAATCGTATGTTGTGTCACCATTTGACACATCTTTTGAGCTTATGGTATCCTAGTAGTTCTGGATCAGAAACTTAGTTATAAAATGCGTTCAAAATGGTATGTTGTGTCATCATTATTTAACACATCTTTTAAACTTATGCGATCCTGGTAGTTCTGTTCTGGAGCAGAATCTGTTTAGTTTTAAAATGCGTGTATTATGTTGTGTTAGCACCATTATTTGACACGTCTTTGAACTGATGCTCTCCTGGTACCTACTTCCGCAGCAAAATCTATTTTGTTAATGTATGTTGTCGTCACCTTTGTTTGTGACATCTTTGAACTTATGCGATCCTGGTAGTTTCATATAAAATTCAGTCTGCATTTATTTTCGATATCTTAATATTAAAGCCCGGTTATTTACACCATAACTCGAGATCGGCTGGACCGATTTTGATGATCTATGATTCGTCTAATCCGAGAATAGCAGAATAACTATGAAAATATGATATAATTTGTTTAACTATATTCGCATTCTTGACAGCGTAAAACAGATTTCTGACTTATTTACGTCATAGCTTAGCGGCTGTCAGTGCAGTAGCCAGAGAGATAAAAACGAATCATATGACATTGTAACGAAGTTCATCTGAATCTACTACATGTACAGGGTGTCCGGGCAAGGGCGTACCGCTTTAAGCCCAGGGGGGGCTAATAAAAAGAATAGGCTGATAATTAAAACTTAAATTGCAAAATAACTGCAAATGATATGTCTATTTCAATAACTATTATAAAGAAAACAAGTGTGGATTTTAATATTAAAAATTATTTCGTCTTAAATGTTGACCGTTACGTCGGACTCACTTGGAATATGGCCTCCTGGGCTTCGCCTGGTAGGGAAAATAATGAAATAATACAACAATATAAATAAAACTCTATATTTAATATAATATAATAATAATTGTGTGAAACATCTTATTTTAAATTCATCCTTGCACGCGTCCCGTATTTATATTAATCTAAGGCTTCAAACGTTTGTAGTTGGCCAAGTGGCTGTTGAGATGTTGGGCCAGCTGATCAGCTCGAGCGAAGGAAGCCTGTGGAGAAAATAATAATTTATTTAAAACACAATAAACACTCAAAATATACACGTTCACCTGCTTATAATTTTTTTTTGTATTATCATTGGACTTACCACACTCAATAACATACTCTACATTTTAACAGCGTCTACCGAGAAGACCGAAAAGACCAAGCATATACATGGACAATTTCACTTAAACTACCACTACATATTTTACAAGTTTTTCTCTATAATTTTGAGCATGGTCTACTGAAAAGACCGTCGAGTAGACCGAAAAGACTGAGTAGACCAAAGAGATTCGAGCTCACCTTGCACACGACGCACCTATACAGCTGCTTGGCGTGGTTGTGCAGATGGCGCGTGAGCGAGTGCGCGTGCCCAAAGCGCTTCCCGCACTGCGAGCACGCGTGCGGCAACGAGGCCGAGCCCCCTCCACCCGCACCGCCGCCCGCGCCTCCCGCACCGCCGCCGTGTGCACACGCCCGATGCCGCCGCAGCAGCTCGAAGCGCGGGAACGTCGCCCCGCACTCGCCGCAACGACCTGTAATACATACAAATTACGTGTAGGTTGACGCTGCATGTCCAGGATATGGTCGAGGATAAACGTTTTAGTTAACATGTTCAAATAGGGAATATGTATGATTTTCTTTATCGCATTTCATAACAAAATATGAAAATACCGTAAAAAAGAATTCAAAAATAGAAGGGAGAGAGAGAAAGATAATTACCGGCTCTCTCATCAGCAGTGTGAGTACGATCATGAGCGGCCAACTCGGAATCGTCTTCAAAGCATTTCCTGCACACCTCACACCGTACTGTCATAGCGCCGCGATGAGCTTCAGCCCTGGAATTATACGAATATTAGTTGGTCTATTGAAAAGACTGACGGTCTACTGAGAAGATCATAAGAAAAATTGGTAGGTAAAAAATATTATATGTGGGGAAAGCTACAGCTCTACAAGAATATTGGTTGGTCTACTGAAAAGACCATAAGTTTATGATGTTTAACATCTCTCGCTTTCCTGCAACCTGTGAGAGTTATTTGGTGAAAAGGGACGGACAGTGTAACAGCTTAGGAAGCCGGACAAGCGCAACTGAATTACAATTAATATTCGTACGTGTTAGTTTAACTAAAAACATTTCATATCATCGTAATATTTTATTCTCATGCCTTAATACATTTTTCTGAATGTATGATATGAAAATATAATTTTCTATTAAAATACTCCCGTATAATATCGCGATCTACAAGTCTTCTGAAAAAACCAAATGGTCTACTCGTTCTTCTCAGAAGACCATGCATGACATTTTTTTTACTCCAAATCATCCTCAGAGCATCCCTAACCCAAATAATTCACGGTCTACTGAGAAGACCAAACCGTATACTCGGTCTTCTAAGTAGACCATCGTGTTATCGTACTCACTTATGCTCCCAGAGTTTCTCGCGCCGGTTAAATGTCTCATTACAGCAATCACACTCGTATCTATCGGAAGACCTCGTGCGAGATCGGGAGTTGCCCCCGCCTCTATTTTGGTGGACCCTTCGGTGGATTCTGTGGAAGATGGATACGTTAGTTTCACCGCTACTAAAAGTCTGCAAGTTATTAAATACTGTTGTTTGATTTATGGCGTATAACTTAAAAAATAATAATTACTCTTTAAGCTTGTTACATTTTCACAATAACCTTATCTTCTATAGACTCGTTAACTTTTTCGTGAATGTTTAGGAGACCGAGTTTTACTTTCTTATGCACCATGTGAAACATAGATAAAAATTAGCAAATAATTCATTAAGAACACACAAGAGATCTCAATTGTACTGAAATAAAATCAGACATCACCTATAGCATGGTCTACTAAAAAGACCGACGGTCTACTCGGTCTACTCAGTAGACCAAGTTCAAAGACAAGGCCATTTATTCAGTAGACCATAGGAGCACATAAATACTGATGTTACTATCGTCATTTTAACAAAGAAAACACTACTCACTTGAGTGTCACCCGCGTAGAATACCACTTTCTGCATATATGACACTGGAAGCTCTTGTCGGATGACTCGTTTTCCGACTCGCTGATCTCGTCGTGTTCTCCCGGCGGTACTATGTCCGCGCTCACCCGCTCCGGATCTGAATCCGACGCGGAATCCGTCGCCGGACCACTGTATGACCACGCGCCGAATGATCCTTCACCAGATCTGGAGAATTAGATATTGAATAAATCTGATCCCAAACTAAGCAGAGCTTGTACTATGGACAACCAGATAACTGATATACTACAGATACTACTTTTTATGTAAATGTCATACTTATATAGATGATTACATCCAGACACAGGACAAACAGACATGTTCATGCACATAAATGTTTGTCCTGGACGGGAATCGAAACCATGACCAGCGGCGTGATAGGTGGTGTCTTAACCAACTGCGCCAACTGGCTTGTCAGATGATTTGGGATAGCAGAATTTGGGTATTTCATCACCCGATCCCACTCATCACCAACTGGGTGATAATGTCTAATTAATGACTCACCGCTCATCTTCATGTGGTGGTGGCGGCGCGTGTTCAGTCTTGGGTCTCTCATCACCCGAATCCTCCGAGTCCGAGCTGTCAGATGAGCTAGAACTGCCCGATGATGATGATGAACTGGAGCCGGAGGACGAGCTGCCTGATAAATCCAGAAATAGGGTATTTAAACTATTTCTTATGAAACTAAAATGGCCCCAATTCTGTTGATTACAAACTAAACAAATCCAATCTCACTATATTTCTTTCTAATAAGTAATATAAGAAAGGGATGCAAGATATTTCAGTCCAGTCAGATTAGTCCGATCACTTATTTCAAAGTGAATTTAAGCGCGATCTTTATTGGTCACGACTATTTACCCGTACATTGCGACGGCATGGACTAAACTGACATTAAAAATGTTCTGTCTTTTTTCAATAAGGTTAAAATGAAAGAGAGGTGACTTGACTAATATTAGTTAAGTTCGTAAACAATAGAATCGTCACCAATATCTGATATATGTATTGGAAAGTAACTAAACTAAATAGACCAGATTCGACTGTCCTACCCTACCATTCGTCATCAGGGAGTTTCAGTCCCTACATCCCGGCTCCATCATCAGATCAGCTCGATGGTGCCATAATATAGCATTGCCACAAGACATACATTAATATGCCAAATTTCAGTTCAATCGGATACCAGCAAATGGTTAGATAAAAAATCGGACAAGTGCGAGTATGACTCGCGCTCCGAGGGTTCCGCACAAACTTAACTTTGTAATTGAGTGTAAAAATTTATGCTTTTCGTAATTTTTCCTTTATCTGTGCTATAAGACGTTGCTTCGTACCAAATTTCAAGATTCTGAGGTCACGGGAAGTACCCTGTAGGTTTTGATTCCCTTGTGAGTGTCGAACATTTGCAGAATAAACGGCTGTATCTTTTGAAAGCGTTGGTTTAGAAGTTTAATTTTTTCACAGCTTCATTCGTTACCCAACTGTAATAGGGTTCCATTAGCACCATGTACAGAAATGAATTGCAAATTTTGAAATGGACATTCAAGGTATATGACTGACATATACGACTATTTCATGAAAATGTTACCAATATACCTTGGAAGAATATATTGATGATTTATTTTGTTGTTAATCAGTAAATATACTTCCATTCTTCTCGCAAATAACATCTTGATAACATACGACCTATAATTGAGCTGTAATTTGCAAAAAACGTGATAAAATTTGAATTTCGCGCTCCAACCGAACGTTCCCCCTTAATAGGAAAAAACTCACCAGAACCGGAACTGCTGCTATCGGAATCTGAATTGGAACTGTCTTCTAACTTTTCAACATGGGTGTCCAACTCCTTCACTGAGGCACAACCTGGAGACATTTTTTTTTCACACACGGCTATCTGGGGGGCTAAAACGGCCGCTCGAGCAATATTGCTATACAATTCATATCTCGAATTTATGCATTATGCATACAGCAGATTATGGTGTAATTTGTCTAAATTGTAAATTAATATGATTTTCATTTTCACCAAAAAATATTAAGAAAAACATTTGGCTCTGCTGTAAATTCGAGTTTTAGCCGTTTTAGCCCCCCTGATCCCAAACTAAGCAGAGCTTGTACTATGGACAACCAGATAGTCTGGCAAATGAAAGTAGACGCTCGAATTATTTGCAAACTTTTCATATGGCAATGTTTTATTTCTGTCAATGCATGAAGTATTTGGAATAACCTGAGGGCCTACTCCGAAAAACGATACACGATATTTTTTTTTTTTTGCATTTCTTTTGGTTTTTAAAAAAATTACCTCCAAATGAATCATCCTACTAATTTCATAAATGCAAAAGTTTGTGAGTAAGTATGTTTGTTACATCTTCACGCTCAAACGGCTGGACCAATTTCGATGAAATTTGGTAGCTGACACCCTGGATTAACACATTGTCCTTTGGAAACGCTAAAACCGCGGAGAGGAAGCTTGTTTACCATAAAATCTACGTTATATAATTAAAAGAGCATGTTAAACATAAGTTGATCGACAAGGCCTACTATAAGGTGGCTCATTACATAGAAGACAAGAATACATGGTTGTAGTAGCTTCTCTCTGCACTTGCAGCCTCCACAAGTCACTATTGTATGAACTTTATGTATATTTAAAACAAAAACTGTAATTACATAAACTTAAAAGAAAGAAGCCTTGCTGAGTTTGTTGCCGGAGTGTTCTCAGTTCAAGTGTATGTGGAACCGGTGGTAGAGTCTATTGTAATAATTGTAACTATCGACATTCATAAGTGCCTTAACCAGGGCCTAAACTGAATAAATGAAGTTTGAGTTAAAAGGGTTATACCCTAGAAATTATGTCAATAAATTTCGGTGTCCCATTCTCACCTTCAGAACTCCTGACGGACAGCACCTCGTCGTCATCATGTTTAAAGCGTTGTGATTGGTCTAACGGTGGCTTCTTGAAGTTTGCCGCCAGCAAATGGGCTTCATATAAATCGTCCTGTAATGTCGTGCAATTTGTTACAAAATGTTTTTTTTTTGTTGTCAGAGTGAGAAACGTAATTACTTTTTTGATGCTGAATCTAAATCTGGCCACAGAATTGCTATAGGATTTCAGGATTTTATAAAATCAATAAGAAATTACAGAGATAAGTCCCATCAAAGTTCAGGAGTGGGGGCTTGTGACGTCATCGGTCTACTACTTTTTAGTACATTTTTTGTAGACCGGTGACACAGGGGACAGTAACCACTTACCACCAGGTGGACCACCTGCCGGCTTGTCAACCTTCTGACATAAAAATACCTTATCATAACTACAAATCTTTTTTGAACAAATTCCTTGACCACAGATAGTGTTATTCCCATCTCTTTCCCGCACGCATTTTTAATTCTACCTTCCTCATGGTAAAGAAATAGGGATGATGACTGGGTAAAAATTAATACATTATGTTTAGTCCGTCAGTTAGTTAATCAAAAAATATTGGATACGTATTTTTTTATTTTATCAAATCAATAAAAAGTTCAGCATTGGGAGCTTGTGACGTCTCTGCAAAAAGTGTATTAAGACGTGACGTCACGCGAATTTTTTACACATTGTATCTTTCTTTTCGGGACTAAATACAAAATATGTGTCCAATATTTTTTGGTAATCTAACTGACGGACTAATCAGATTTTTTTAGTCATCATCGCCTATTGAATGGGTAACATACCTTGTCAATATTAGCGTATTTCTCGTGGATATGTCTTAAAGCGCGCAAATTCTCGTCCAAACTTAGAGAATCTGACGCCTGGCTCGGGGATCCTATGGTGGAATACGAAAATCTTAAGGAAAAAAATATAACTCAGCTGTTTTAGGATACTTTAGAAAGCCAGACAAAGTAGCAAACGACACATAGATGATAGATTACTAAAAACTAATATATCCCCGTATCTGTTGTTTACAAACAAACTAAAGTAGATTACTTTAAATTCCTGTGTTAAGCAAAAAAAAAATTAAGGGTTAAAATAAATTCAGTCCTGTGTCCTGTCAAATTAGTCCGATTTCTTATTACAACGTGAGTGAAGACAATGAAGTTTTGAAGTCTTCCCTCGATTTCTCCAGGATCCCATCATCAGATCCTGACCTGATGACCATAGAACTTGGGAAGTATACACTTTCAAACAAGAATTTTCCTATTTGGTCCAGGCGTCTTCGAGTAATCGGAGAACATACATAAAAAAAAACAGTACAGTTTTAGTTTGTAAACAACGGAATCTAAGACATATCTTAAAAATTATTTCTTTCTCGCTCAGTTGTGGTTATTCTATGGATAAGATAAACAGAGATGGCGAATGTAATTTTTACTCACCTAAATCAGGTTCATCGTCACTGTCCACAGATATGGGTTCCGAATTGATGGGCATAAGGTTGTTTCTTACGCGAATCTCTGAAAAAAATATCGTATAAACACGGCGAACAAAGCAGCAATTCTAATCCGTCTGTATCTCAGCAATCGTTGTATATTTCAGCAATGTGATTGTATTGCGCTATGAGACAGTTGTAGTACAACTTTGTGGAACTGATATTTTTACTATTGCGTAGAAAAATTGCGGGTGGAAACCAATACTAATCTATCTGTATCTCAGCAATCGTTGTATATTTCAGCAATGTGATTGTATTGCGCTATGAGACAGTTGTAGTACAACTTTGTGGAACTGATATTTTTACTATTGCGTAGAAAAATTGCGGGTGGAAACCAATACTAATCTATCTGTATCTCAGCAATCGTTGTATATTTCAGCAATGTGATTGTATTGCGCTATGAGACAGTTGTAGTACAACTTTGTGGAACTGATATTTTTACTATTGCGTAGAAAAATTGCGGGTGGAAACCAATACTAATCTATCTGTATCTCAGCAATCGTTGTATATTTCAGCAATGTGATTGTATTGCGCTATGAGACAGTTGTAGTACAACTTTGTGGAACTGATATTTTTACTATTGCGTAGAAAAATTGCGGGTGGAAACCAATACTAATCTATCTGTATCTCAGCAATCGTTGTATATTTCAGCAATGTGATTGTATTGCGCTCTGAGACAGTTGTAGTACAACATTGTGGAACTGATATTTCAAAATTACGTGACACTTTTAAAAAAATGGACTGGATTTACTCACTAGGTTGTTGAAGCTGTTTATTATTGGATGCCAATTGATCTGACTTCCTCGGTCTTCCTCTTTTCCCTTTCACCCTTTCTGTTGTTGGTGTCTAAAACAAGTAAGCTGGCATTACTATGGGCAGTTCATTACATTTTGATAAGGTAATATCTATCTATACTAATAATAAAACCGAGTTTGTTTGCTTGAACGCGCTAATCTCCGGTGAAAGAATTGTTCGTTCATTAATAGGAAGCTACATTATCCCCGAAGGTTATAGGCTACTTTTCATCCCGGCAACACGAGTGAAACCGCGGGGAACAACTAGTAATGTATAAATAGCTACCTGTTAGCTAATCTGTAGCAACATCTATCAGCGAACAGCGAAAGAAATAATTAGGTGTAGGAAAACATTGTGAGGAAACAATAGCACGGTGGTAAGGTACTTTGTTGTACCCGCCTGGCTGGCTACCACCCTCAAGATGAAAATCTGTCGCCAAGCACCTTTCGGTGTGTTCCGACAGCTGCACTTGAGAGCCAGTTCCCTTCTAGGCTTTGTGTGCCGGCATCGGCCACATTAATTTATCTGATAAGTCACTATGAGATAATTACATATGCATAAATTTCCTGAGTCTCCGTCTATAACCAAAACAAAGGCTAACAGGCAAACTTACCGAATCACTCTTCTTATTTGGAGTCCTTTTAGTGTATTTTCTTTTCATACGTGGTGTCGATTCACCCGCCGACGAAGATGCTGCCGAATCTGAAACAGAATAATTTAAATAACGTATCCTTCTTATAATACTACACAGCTCCCACTAGAGGTAAGTCAACAATAGGGTAGTTGACTGATATCAAATCTATACTTTTATCTTTCTGCCAAATTGACGCAATTCCCTATGAGTGTTAAGTAAATTATGATGATTCGAAAAAAGTATAGTAAACTTCCACCACCATATTTAAGTACTACAAAACTACACCTCATGCTTTGTGAAAATATATAAATTAATGATATCCAGTTCTTAAGAGTCCAATGAAAATCACCCATGCTACACCGGGCACGAAAAGCTAGTTTAATCCATAGTTTAACCGGCTGACTCCCATTTTACCTCCTTAGGGGGTTATGAAGTTCGGAATATCCTCCATAAAAAGGAAGGAAGTCATATTCCTATGTAAATAGGTTCAGGGTCTGCGTTGATGTCAAAATAATCTATCAGTTCAGGATATGTTCACCAATCTAGTTCATTCTAAATACATTCAAAATCTTTCTAATCATAAGCTTCAACGATTTACTACAACATAATTAGAAATAATCGTTTGTATGCAAGCAACCTACTCGTAAAAAGCATCGCATCTCACTTACACGCAAAACTCTCTTTCGCACCAATCATATTAGCCTCCAATATTAAAAGACCATGCAAAAAAATTACATACTTATCAAATACAACCATGCAAACGAAAAGACTAGAGATGCCACGAATATTCGGCTACTATTCGGTATTCGGCCACTTTTTTTGGTATTTGGTATTCGGCCGAATAATACGTACTATTCGGCGGAATACCGAATACCAAATATGAAAAAAAAGACACATCATATTAATCAAGATTTGTATTCATTACAAAATTACAATACTTTAATAAGTAAAATTGATCAGTGGTAAGTTTTGATGGATAAAAACAAGCTTTCAGCATTTTTTGGTAGCGAACGATTACGCTTTTCGTCGTAAATGATACCAGCTTCAGAAAACAACCTCTCACTATACATGCTTACTCCCTGGAGAAGAAAGATAAACTTTAGCAAATTACACGCCCGCGCACAAGGAGCACAGGTCTGGACTTGTCTTATTATTGTTTACGCGCTCGACAAGCATGTACTTTGAGCCGAATATTCGGCGCTTCGGCCGACAGCGTTGCTGAATATTCGGTATTCGGTATTCGGCCAAATCACTATCCGTGGCAACTCTAGAAAAGACCATACGTTGAAAGAGCGATGGGCAAAAATTATCCTAAAGAAACGAAATAATAGTTTTAACTAGCTTTCTGCCTAAGTCATAATTGCTATCTGTATGCTAATTATGTTATTTCAAATGTAAATCGAGGATTTATTATTCAATGACTTTCAACTGAAGGATTTTACCTCCAGGCAAGTACTATTATAGTCGAAGACAGTGTCACAGGTCTTGACATGATGTTTTAGTCATAGAAAGCTCAAGATGGCACAAATTTAACTACATAGGTCAAACCATCTGAAGCAGTTCTCAGTTCGACAAACATTTAAAGATCCAAAGTACATTTTTCACCAAACACGATTCTAATATATCGATTCACAATCTACTGAAAGGATTTGCATCTTCTGGTGGCATTATAGATTTTAGATTTCTCACTCAAACATAACGTATTCCAAACATGTATCATAAAGTAAATAAATATAAACTATACTTTGCAATATTGAAAGGCAATTTTGCCACTCCGTTCGGCAACTAGCCACAATAAGGGAAATGCTCCAAAAAACCCGTAAAATTCAAATTTTATTGCATTTTTGCTAATTATAGCTCAGTGATTGGCCCTAATACGTATGTCAACTGTATACATTATGTTTTTTAAACTATTTAAATCCATACATAGGTTCCTTATATTATGGAACCAATGTACAGTAGTATAATAATATTTTGAATGCAAAATGAATACATAGATAACTCTACATCCATATCTCTGAATCGTCAATCACACTTTGACAAACATACGACTTTATTGCTGAGCTGCAACTAGCAAACAACGTAATAATAATATAAGAATTTAGCGAGCTTTTTGGAGCACACCTAGAAATGACAAAAACCTCATCCCTTACCAACCACATTCCTCTACACAAAAAATCCAACTCTCTACCATGCGACGCCAAATCTACGAATTACCTTTCCGCTTTAGAAACTTAGTGCTTCTTCTGACGAGAACCTTTTTATCCCCCACTTTTCTTATTGCCATTTTCGCTGGTATCTTTCGTATAACGCCTCCGATTTTCGCCTTACCGCTCACTACCAGTTTGTTAAGCCGTGACGACCTTATCGGTGGCTTATTGATATTTTTCGCTATGGTGAAATATACGTATACATATTTGATGGTGTTACAAGCTAAGATACTTTTAAGAATCGATGGAATTATTCAACAATCAATAATTCGTCTGCAAACACTGAAGCAGTTTTGTTGGCCACATGGGATTAATTTGAGAGTTATTTAATCATAAATATATTCACGGTCTCATGGGAGTTAATGCGAGTAACATATCAGCTCTTTGGCAAAATGAATAGTGCAATGTTTTAACATTGAGTTGGCAAACTTGCACAAGTGACGTAGACTAGGAGAATTAGCAAAATGCTCAGGAGCAAAAATATTAAAAAGTTTCTCACCAAATCATTCCATCGATTCTTTAAGACATCAGTCAAACGGTGTTAGTCACAACATGAAAGCTTCGTGATCGAATTAGTACACAAGTATGAAGCATGATTGAAAAGCAAAGAATAGATTCATCCACTTCATACCGAGGTTATGGCATAATGGAATCAGATGTAAAAGGGCAAGCCTTAGATCTATGCAGGACATAAATTGTGTAAGTTTGAAGGTCGAAATGGCCATTCAATAATGGAATTCAAAAGAACATCAAGGTAAGGCCTAAGTAAGGATACGCAAAAATAATGTATTATAGTCTAACCGCAACCGCTGTACCGGGACTTAGGTACGCTCACGGAAAGACGAGGGGGGGGGGAAGCAGTTGCTTATCTGTCGTCATCGCATCGTTTCATTGTAAATTTTTATTTTTAAGTGTCAGTTTGTTTGAGCACTGCTTATCCTAAGCTACAGGGTTCTACCCTTTTTTTAGGAAGTAGTTTCTCTTGTCCCTTAAGAAGGCATATTGTTGTATATGTTTGTATTTTTTCTGGTAATAAACTATTATTATTATTATTATCGCTCACTTCGGCAACTAGTCTTCCCACTCCCCACCTCTCCGCGCATACCTAAGGTGGTACAGCGGTTGCGTTCAGACTATACGTGATGATTTTAATTTTTTTGGGAACAAAAGCTTTACAACTTAAGGAAATGCAAGCATTAAGCTTGGATTTTAAGACCATTTCGTGGCAAAATCTTTTTTCTTTCTTTATAATTCATACGGGCTTTATGAGGTCGAAGAACTCATCAATTAGAACTGTATTTATAGCAGGAACACTAAAATGGGCAAACTTTTCACACAAAACCTCAGTCTTTCCCAATCCCTGGTCCCAAAGTTGTTAAAGCTGATTAGTAGCTCCACCCCATAAATCGCTGCATATGAATTACAAATAACCCAGTATATAACCCAAGCATACGGCCCACCTGATGATAAGTGGTCACCGTAACCTATAGACGCTTGCAACTTGTATCATCCACGCGTTGCCGACCCTGCAGACATTTCTTCATAAGCCCTATCTATAATGTGCTGGAAATACCAAGGGCATAAGGGTTCACGCTTTGAAATTAGTTACAAGCAATTCTTCATCTAATGCCCTACGTGGTTGAGCCAATTTTTACAGAAAACGGGAACAGAATTAATTCTAATTTTATTGGTTTTCCATTGCAAGGTAGAATGACCCCTATTCACTGAAATTGATAAACTATTCTTTGCTTTACAATATAAGTGTCCAGTGTAATGAATTGTTAGTTGTCTATAGAATTGTGAATCTTCAAAAATGTAGTCAAAACTCATCGAATCATCACATTAGGCCCTAGTGAGGTAATGAACGTTATAAATTAATTCTGCTTTCGGTTTTTAAGACACAAAAATAGCCTGGTACTTATCTAGATTACTTAACACAGAGTCGGTCACAGAAACAGGTACCTTAAGGAGACACATACATGAATACATAGAAGACTGCAGGCGGAAAATTATGACTGCTAAAACTGCGAAAATTTGTAGAGGTGTAAGGTGAGTTTAGGGAGTTTACCTCCTTCGAGGTATATACATTTTTAAGCATTCACAAATCTATATTAGAATACGGTGATTCTTTCACACAAACACCAAATCCATTTTTTTATTTACAAAAATTAAAACTACCTATAAATTCTTCATGTTTTGGTTTATCGGCAATCCTTTTTTATACTCATGTGTTTTTTTTTAATTTAGTCAATAATTGAATAATAAAATAATTGAATATTACAAAACACTGACCTCCAGTAACTCTTCTCTTATATTCCCTCTTTGCTTTACGCTCCAAAGCTTCTACAAAAAAAAGACATTATTTCCAATAATTTCTAATCCGTCCGTATCACAGCAATCGTTGTATATTTCAGCAATGTGATTGTATTGCGCTATGAGACAGTTGTAGTACAACATTGTGGAGCTGATATTTAAAATTTGAATGAAAAATATGCTAACGGAAAGTAATTCTAATCTGTCTGCTGATCTCAGCAATCGTTGTATATTTCAACAATGTGATTGTATGGCGCTATGAGACAGTTGTAGTACAACATTGTGGAGCTGATATTTAAAATTTGAATGAAAAATATGCTAACGGAAAGAAATTCTAATCTGTCTGTATCTCAACAATCGTTGTATATTTCAGCAATGTGATTGTATTGCGCTATGAGACAGTTGTAGTACAACATTGTGGAACTGATATTTAAAATTTGAATGAAAAATATGCTAACGGAAAGAAATTCTAATCTGTCTGTATCTCAGCAATCGTTGTATATTTCAGCAATGTGATTGTATTTCGCTATGAGACAGTTGTAGTAAAACATTGTGGAGCTGATATTTCATTCCTAATTTATTTACCTATTTCCCTCGCTCTCTTTCTCGCCAAATATTCTGGACTAGTTTTGTCCACTCTCGGCCGCCCACGCTTGCGTTTTTCCCCACTGTCGGGAGTGGATCTATTATTCATTACTGCAGCTGTAACAAGAAAAAAATATATATGTTGAGTATCGCTACCAAGTGATAGCAAAGTATGGCCAATGGTGGCTATGAATGGCCAATAATGGCTCCTTGTTATAAATAGAGGTAACGTGCTGCCAATGGTGGTTGGTTACGTGTGATCAATGGTTGCTATGAATAGCCAATAATGGCTCCTTGGTGGCAATAGTAGCAGCATGTGGCCAATAGTGGCTACGTACGGCACCATTGGCCACATGGCTGTTGGTGGAAATGGCAAAAAACGGCAAAAAACTAAAAATTAAAAAATAAATAACTTTTAACAAAGATTGAACTGCCTGAAATCTACGATACCATGATATTTTACATGGAACACAATCTACAGTTTCGCTAACATCAAAACTGAGATTTCCTATATAGTTTTTGAAAGCGGTTCTCTTTTTATAAAAAGTTATTTATGCCTGTTGATATTGTCAAGGCAAATGTGAGAAAGAGCTGAGCGATTTAATTTCAACTCTTTCTGCTCGCTCAGTCCTTTCCACTCGACTATTTGTTAGTGGAAATAGTATACAGGATACTCTTGCGAGTCAAACGGAATCCTTAATGGGTCCTCTCCGCTCGCAGTGGAAACCTGTAGCCTTCGATCAACAATATCATAGATATCGGGACACGTACAAAATCCAAGCTAAATGCTGTCCGCGTGAATATATACTTTTACAGCTGCATTTATTTACTAACAAACGGAGGGAAATGTATTAAAACAGTTTTAAGTTCAACCTAATTACAACCATAGCACCTAGTAATAAAGTCACAAATCTTCAAAATATTATCTAATACTTACGATCATTCGAACTAAACAAAATAACAGCTCACTCCTCAAGTGAGCTGTTATTTACCGGGACGTATTTTTTGCGCCGACCCGATATCTATGATATTGTTGATCGAAGCCTGTAGCGTAGGCTTCGGTTTATAAACCACACAAGTTTGTAATATCATTAATACCAGTTAATCACACCACACGACATCATTCCAAAGAGGGAAAAATAACAAAAAAAAGTAATAAAAAAAACATAAGTAAAGTAACAAACTCCTTGCATAAAGAAAAGAAAACATAAAAGAAGCGTAAAAAACGCGCGTTATCATCCTTCAAAGCATGTTAGCTATTTATAGTATTTCAGTTTATTAGTAGATTTTTAAAGCCTTTTTTTTGTACGGACTCACCCATTTCCTTAGCCTGTTTCCTGGCGGCCAAGTTGGCCAAATATTCGGGACTAGTCTTGTCTATTCTTGGCCGTCCACGCTTTCTCTTCATTGGCGTTGGAGTTCCGCTTGATTCTGCTGTGAAATTTTAACGTCAAGCTGCTGAACAATGTCGGCAAACAAGCATACCTGATGGTAAGCGGTCGCCGTAGCCGAGGCACAGACCACATACTTCCAGGAATTCTTGTTTTAAGTAATCCAGGCCCAGGGTATTTAACCTAAGGCTGCTTTTCCACCAGAGATGTGCTATGCAGCTATGTACGAGGATGTTAAAGGTAAGCTATGAAACTATGTAACCGTTTCCACTGATGCACGCATACATAGCACGCTTAGGTAGCACACATAGCACGCATACGTAGCACACATACATAGCACGCATACATAGCATCTATCCATAGCACGCATCCATAGCATATATCCATAATACGCATTTATAGCACGTATCCTTAGCACGCATACCTAGCACGCATGAATAGCACGTATCCATAGAAAGCATCCATAGCACGCATTCATAGGACGCATCCATAGCATATATCCATAATACGCATTTATAGCACGCATTCTTAGGACGCATCCATAGCATATATCCATAATACGAATTTATAGCACGTATCCTTAGCACGCATTCATAGCACGCAAACGTAGCACGCATACGTAGCACGCATACATAGCACGCATAAAAAACACGCATAGCCTAGTAAGCAGAACCCGTTTCCACCAGTGGTATATGTGGACGAATGAATATGATTGGTAAGTATTACCCAGCTTCTGACCTAAGGGGAGGCAAATCAAGAAATCATTGTGTTTTTAATGTTGAAAAATTATCCAGCATAAAAAGTATTTATTTCAAAAGGATTCTTCAGGAATATTCTGCTTCTGTCGCAGTACTTGGCTGGTATGAGATGTACCAGTGGCAGTCCAGACCTAGGGACCCCTAGACCCCCTCCCCCCCCCCACTAGGTACGCCCATAAGTAGATATCAAATGCATCCGTTGCAACGTAACATATCACATCTGTTGTGGAAAAGCAGCCTTACTCTCTCAGCTCTGGCGACCTTGCTCACGCGCAGATGATTGCGGTACTCTATGGCCTGTTCCAGTCGAAATGCTCATCATCATCAGCTCAATAATCATCATCTTCTTCATCATCGTCATCGTATATGTGAAGCTAGTGGTCCGTAATTCATCAACACAAACTCAAAGCTGAACGATTATTTTTTACATCAAAACAAAAAATAATAATTAAAAAATAAAAATTAACTCAAAGTAAATAAAGTCAGGGACTCGTCATGTATCTGACCACAATATTATGTGGTAACGATGTAGTCAAAAGTGGTAAGCACACAATTACTGATTCTATAGTTTACGAAGTAATAATAACGAATGGTGTATCAAACATAATAATACTAATATTGTAAATGCGAATGTAACTCTATTAGCTATTAACGCCTAAACCACTGAACCGATTACGATGAAATTTGGCACGAAGATAGTCTATGATATGAAGGACATAGGCTACTTTTTATACCGGGGGGGCTAAAACGGCCGCTCGAGCAATATTGCTATGCAATTCATATCTCGAATTTACAGCAGATTAAGGTGTCATTTGTAAAAAAATTAAATTAATTGATTAAAATGATTTGCATTTTCACCAAAAAATATTTAATTGGCTCTGCTGTAAATTCGAGATATGAATTGCATAGCAATATTGCTCCAGCGGCTGTTTTAGGCCCCCCTGGGACAAGGGTGAAATAACGAGGAACTCAAACTCAAAACTCCTTCATTTCAATTTTGAAAATCAAAATCAAAAGATTCATTTTTCGCTATTTCATATACTTTAGGATTTGGTCTACCACGCCCATTTGAAAATTTCATCCTGTATGGTCTTTGAAAAGTGATTATAATTGCTCTAGTTCCGCCCCGCGGCTTCACCCGTGTTCCCCAGGGATCTACTTTTTATCCCGGGATAAAATTATATATGTTATTCTAGGATCTATCTATGTGCCAAATTTGATGCGGTCAGTAATTTTTACAAGAAAGATCCATACATCCTCACAAATTTTCGCATTTATTATATTAGTTGGAAGTGGTGTTATTTGATGTGACAGTGGGGCACATCGTTCGTAGAACCGACGGCCGCTGGGGCCTTTCTCGAGTAATGGACCACAAGGTGGACCAACGATCATGTTAGGGTCGCGGGAAACCGCTAGATGCGGGTAGCGCAAGACAGGCCATCGTGGAGACCCTTGAGGGAGGCCTTTGTCCAGCAGTGGACATGGTGATGATGATGAGTGTTACTTGAATAGCTCACGTGTTGATACGATCTCCTGTTTACACCTGGCTGCGTAGAGTTCCACGGCGGGCGGCACAAAGTGTGATACTGGCGAGCGATAGTCCACGCTTAACGGCAGACCACCGCCTCCTGGTCAAAATAAATAATTCCTGGGACATTGTTAAAGATAAAAGATAAGATAAAGATTGCACTTGAGAGCCAATCCTTGTCGGTATAGGGTAGTTGACACTGTCAAAAATAAATGACCAAACACTAACCAATGCATAAAACATCTAAAAACACGTGGAAATAACAAATATGTTGTACATTTAATGCTTTTTATGATTTTTAATTACCAGTAGAACCACTAAGAGTAGATGATTTGATGCTGAGAAACTATAACGTCATAGTGTAATATTTCATACAAAATTCTATTCAAACTATCGTTTTGACATTTATTAAAAAGTAGCTGATTTGATGTGTCAGTCAACTACCCTATTGTAACATGTTGGCAACACATTGGCAATACCTCTTGTATTGCAAATGGCGATAGGCGACGGTAACCACTAACCATCAGATGGGCCGTATGCTTGCTTGCTACCTTAGAAGTATAAACATTTATTGAAGACACAAATTCACACAAAACATAATAACAAATACAGCACAACTACAAAGTACACACACTACCACCGTGGTTTCCTCATCCTCGTGATGTTTTCCTTCAGCGAAAGCTCCAGCTGTCTGTAGGATTCGAACCCGCGACCTTCGTCTCTGCATTCGACGTCACTACCACTGAGCTATCATCACCTAAATCGCTTGTATAGTGAGTTTAAGATAAAACAATATTTCTAACCTTGATTCAACCCGTACAGATCTCCGTTGGGCTCCAGCTTGGGTTTTTTCTCCGGAGACTCCTGGCTCCCCTCGCTGGTAGGAGATGACTCCTCGTGCTTGATCTGTGGCAGCACCGAGTCCAGCTGACTCTCGCAGAGTGCCATGATTACTGATATATTATACTGAAAGAATACATAAAAATTATACTTAATTTTTTTATGTTACACTTAGTTACCTTCAATCTTTACAAGGTATATGAGGAACTCACCGCGTCTATCTGTATGTTTATCAGCTAACTACTCATAAACAACGCATCATTGAAATAAGTAATCGGACTAATCTGACAGGACTAGAATATCTTTCATCCCTTTCTTATATTGTTTGTTAGAAAGAGATATAGTGAGATTAAATTTGTTTAGTTTTGTTTGTAACCAACAGTATCAGGGCCAATATCATCAAAAATAAATAAAACCGGACAAGTGCGAGTCTGACTCGTGCACAGATGTTTCCGTAATTTCCTATGTTACTCTAAATACCATAGACAATATAGGTTTTCCTGTAATCTATAGGTAAAGAACTATATTCTGTATTTAAAAAAAAACCCAGTAGTTTCGGAGGGGGAATGGTAAATTTCCGCCTATTTTCTCACATACCTAAAAAACTATTTATTTTAAAATTATAAAAAAAAAATATTTGAGATCCTCATAATGAGCTCTTATATACTTCTTGCATCACTTGTTATTGTTAAATAATTACATAGTAATTATATTTAATATCAGTCAACTACCCTATTTCCTAAGTAGATCCTTGGGTGAGGCCTTTGTCCAGCAGTGGACGTCTTTCGGCTGACATGATGATGAAATACCCTATTTGACCTATGTGGACCTGTTCTTAACCTAAAAGAATAGACCTGTTACTGTTAGGACAAGACTGTGAGACTTTCTTGTCATATATTTTGGCACATAGACAGTGCCGGATTAAACAAGCGTGAGGCCCATAGCAAATTCTATATTGAGGCCCTTAATTTGCTACGGGTTTTCAAGTATAAAATGGTAAAAAAGTCTCGCATTTTTGCTGCCTGTTCAGAGGTGGTTTGGATACGAGGGGCCTCCTTTGAGCGGGGCCCGTAGCAATAAGGAATATGCATATTTTTTTTTGCTTTATTAAAAGCACATATAAGAAACAGAAGGAAATAAAATATTTTGGATTACTAAAAAAAAAACTATAGGCTTATAGTTAAGCAAAGATTTATTCCTATCTCTTTCTAGCAAAACAGAATTTAGCATGGAGTTTATATGTCTGTAACAGTACATGATGTCACATACTATGTCCAATCTCTGTCTAATTAATAGTTTAAATTTTATCTTCAGTGTTTCTAGGCCGATTTTAATTTCACTTTTTGAAATCTTTTTTACGGTATTTTCATATGTTAAAAAATACGACAAAATAAATTCATGCATAGACAATATGTACTGTCAAAAGGGAATAATAGATATACATCGGTGGAGATTTGTAATTAGCATTAGGTCATTCATTGTTTCATTAATATGTTGTTGAAATTTGCTGTAAATCTTCCTAAAACTAAATAACTAGGCAATGATAGCTCAGTGGTAGTGACGTCGGATGCCGAGACGAAGGTCCAGGGTTCGAATCCTACAATGAGCTTGAGCTTTCGGTGAAGGAAAACATAATGAAGAAACCATAGCACGGTGGTAGGGTACTTTGTAGTACCCGCCTGGCTGGCTACCACCCTCAAGTTGAAAATCTGTTGCCAAGCACCTTTCGGTGTGTTCCGACAGCTGCACTTGAGAGCCAGTTCCTTTCTAGGCTTTGTGTGTTTACCATCATCGGCCACATCATCACTGACCGGTGAGATTGTGGTCAAATACAGGCCTATACATCGTAAAAAAAAACTAAATAAATAGATTGTGATGATTTTTTAATTGATTCATTAGCTGCATCACAGAAACATCACATCTTGGAATGCTATCTTTTTATTAAGTAGTTAAGAAATGTGATAATAACATTTCATTCATATTTATCACACAGGTACTCTTCGTCACATAAAAGTAGAGCCGAGGGAACAGGTAATACAAGAACAAGACTCAATGTTTTTGACTGTATTGATAATAAGTATCCTGGGACATTCTTCACACACGGTTATCTGCCCAAACTAAGCAGAGCTTGTACTATGGACAACCAGACAATTGATATACTACACAACTACTTTTTTTGTAAATACATACTTATTATAGATAATTACACTCAGACTCAAAATAAACAGACATGTTCATGCACACAAATGTTTATCCTGGATGGGAATCGAACCCATGACCAGCGGTATGATAGGTGGTATCATCACTGCACCAACTGGCCTGTCTGTAAGATATTATGATAATGTTAAGTACTTCAAAGCAAAGCAAGAGAGATACTCTATTCAGCCTATAACCTTGACATCTATTTTAATGTAATGAGGCAAAGGCTTTTTTTTTAAATCAAGAAGTGAATAGCAAGCAAACGGTCTACATAGTGTTCAATAGTTAAATGAAACCCACAGCACATTCATATTATTTTTGATATGATCATATTACATGTATAGTTTGAAAATTGATGGCTAAATTTTATATGTTTTGTATTTTATTATGAGATTGTTTTTATGTTTACTATTACAGGTTTAGTTTTTTGTATTACATTTTTTTTAAACAATGGCTGTAAGTTTAAATAGCACTTGCATTGAAGTCCTTTGATGGAATATAACTATATGAAAAAAAAAAAACAAACTAACACTATGAAATGAAATGAATCATATTTTTTTTATGGAGATACAACATGAAATCTAATTATAAAGCTTATCTGCAGTATACGAAAAGCATTAAAGTACTAAACGCAACGAAAATGTCGTAACAAGGTATGCTTGCTTACTTACCGTTTTAAAAAGAATCCATTTTGTCCTATCCTATGCCATTAAAACACTTAATTCTACAAAACTAACACACCCTTCAACCGTTTGCACAAAACTTAATATTGACAACGAATAAAAACGACATAAAAAAAATAACAAATACTCGATTTCAATGAAAAACTACATAGGACCTTTACAACGAAATCAATTTGCTTGCATACAGTGCAATGCAAACCTACGTAAAATACATCAGAACACACGATTTCCCTCGTTATTAAATGCACGCACTACATTATTGTGCCATATAAACGTATTTAAAAGTGATTACAAAAGTTTTGAACGCCGATTATCGTAGATATAAACAAAATACGCGAAAATCCTAAATACTAAGACGACGTCCATTTGCAGTGCACTTGTATCTCGCTACTGCCTATGAAATGTGGAAAAAAGACAACAATATTTTTCCAATGGCAACATTGAGTGCTACGCGACTTATTTACATTTTTCATATCACAAGCGCTGTTGCGGTCCGAAACTTACTCTCGAACAACTTTTTCTTTTAATTTGAAAATTCACAAATTTTGTAATGTATTTATCGACGTATTATGTATAGTGTATGCTTTGAATCAACAAGTTCAATTTAAATTGATATAGTTCGTTATCCAACATAGGATCAAATTCAAATGTGAATGAAAAAAATAACACGGAAGTTAGAACCTTGACCTAAAATCGGAACGAATCAATTGTCAACAACCACCTGTCACGCACCTGTCACAAACGATGCGACTTTCCAATTTGTCCGCATTACAAACAAATCAAAGAAATGGAAAATTCGCTACTAAAAAAAACTAAAATACCTTTTAAAAAATACAAAACCATTTTTAGTGTTGGGAAAAAAAGTTTTGAAAAAACATAATCGATAAATATTATTTTGGGTTTTGTTGAAAGTCAAGCAACATTTTACTGGGTGGGACTGGCTGGCATTCACAGCAGTGTTGAAATGCGATAGATATAGGTAGGTCGAGCGTCGAGTTGGCAATTGTATTATTACTTGACGTCGTTATCGGCTAGTGGTTGTGTTATCGCTTCGACTTGAACGAGGTTACGTACGGCATTTGTTGTTTCACCTTGCTGTTTGACTCGCAGCTCCTTTATTCATTCTAACAGTACTCACTTGCTGGAATGTAATGTTGTTATATATTTCTTCTATTTATAGGGTTATATTCTATGCAAATATTTTTATAGCAAGTGTTTTTTTTTTTCTCGTTACTTAATTCTTTATTTTTTTTTAACCTACTCTTGTCTTCACACAATTTACTAGTTTTAATTACTTTTGTTGAAATAATTAAATTTTATAGGCACTATAGAAACTATTGTAAATTGAAATGTAGTGAGTACAGTCATATCTTAAGCTTATTTAATTATTTTATGGGCTAGGGAGATAAAACACAATTCAGAGAAGCTATTCTATTTATTATAATGAATGCCGTAATTTCAATTAACGTAATTTACCCTCATTAGGTAATCATTTTATATGAAAAATCTAGTGAGTATTATTTAATGATATTATTTCTATTTCGTTAAATATTACTTGTTGTCATATAAAATAGTCAGTGGTCACCACTTTCATTGTTTATTTATATACCTACCACATCTGTTGCAAAGTAGTATAGGGTTGGTTTAACATGAAAAATATTTTACTGAATTATATGTATTTATTCAAATAAAATCGACAGCGCATAATTCTAAGCGATTATTCATTCTAACTTTTGCTTCTGGTGGTGCTGGGATCTGAAAAATGTAAACTCATAATTATATATTTCTTTAAAAAAATTAACTGATAAATATTTTACTATGTATAAACTTTTATAGGAACTGAGTGTAAGTGACATCATAACGAAAACTGAAACCAGCGTTTTTTTACGATACAATTTTACGACGTCGGTGTTTTTAAATAAATAATAACCTTGTTCACAGTCTTTTAAGTTAATTAAAAAAAAATGTGATGGAATTCGTTTTCTTTTTAAAACTACGCAACAAAAGGGTCTAAAGCATCGTACAAAATCCATGATTTCAGTTTACGATATTATTGTTATTTACAACATCCAATTTAAATGACTTTAAACCTTAAAGGTAAATGAAATGGAGAGCAAAATAAAAACAATTCGATGACAACAATATAGAAATTGATGCTTTCTGCAAAACCTTGCCTGCAATCAATATGAGTTTGGTAGGGGGAGCTAGGGCGAGCTATAGATTATTAGAAAGAGACAACTAGTGTTCCAATTTCAAAATTAGAATAGATATGAGCTAATATTTATTGTGTTTGGAAGAGTTGATGTTTAGGTTTGCTGCTTCGTTTATAAGGAACCTCTGGAATTTAATTTGCGTATAGGTAAAAGGTTAAGATTGGAAGCCAAGTTTTCTTTCAGTCTTTGTTTCTTTGTCTTTGTTCACTAATCCTTTCCAAAATACGACGTTTTTAGCACACCAATGAAAAAGATAAATAATAGTTTTAGTATATACAAAATCAATCAATTAAATCAGATTAAGTCAATTTAAATTAACTAGTCTGTATCTGTATTTAAAATAAATAGTTAGAGTTGGTCAGAGTGCATTCTGATCTGACTGAGACAGGAAACTGTTATTTAAATTTTGCCTTCATAACAGTCAATTTCCGAAGCGAATACAAAGACTTGAAATTGTGATACATATCAGGACAAACGTCCACCTTTACTTATATACGTCGGTGACCCAAACATGGACGTGTTACGTAAATAAATTAATTTCAAACATGGGAGCTAATTTTGGGGGGTAAATTAGAAAATAAAAAAAAAAGTTTTGCAGACAATATTGTGTAACATATCAAATCAAAGGACTTCTTGTGAGGATCTCAAATATTTTTTTTTTAGAATTTTAATCTAAATAGTTTTGAAGTTATTTAAGAAAATAGGCGAAAAATTGGCGAAAATTGACCATTCCCCCCCCCTTATTTCCGAAACAACTGGGCCAAACATTTTGAAAAAATTCAGATAATAGTTCTTTACTTAAAGATTACAGGAAAACCTATAAGAAGTCTCCCTAATACCTTTAAACCTGCAATTCATGGATATATATATATATATAATCTGAATCTCGGAAACGGCTCTAACGATTTCCATGAAATTTGGTATGCATCGGGTTTCGGGGGCGGTAAATCGATGTAGCTAGGTTTCATTTTTAGAAAACACAATTTCCAAAAAGAAACTTTTAATAGTTAATTTCAACAAATTTGGGTCAGATTTAAAAATATTTATGGAACTTAGTTAATCATGTACGGAACCTCACCACGCGAGTTTAACTCGCATTTGTCCGATTTATTATTACTTATTTAGAATACTATAAATGCGATATTTGAGGGTGAGTATGTTTATAACTTCTTCACAATCAAAGGGCTGGACCAATTTTTATGAAATTTGCTGTGGAGGTAGCTGACACCTTGGATTAACACATAGGCTATTCATAAGGAACATAAGAATAAGATTCCCTCGGGAACGTGGATTTCATTGAATAAAATTACAAAGAAAGTTCTCATTCTCTGTCAGTAATAATATTGCTATAATTTAGACGTCAGATTTAAATATAAATATACTTTATATATGCGGTGCAATTGCTAGTTCGCAAACTTTTGGTTATAAGCTTGTTATACAAGGGTCGACGGCTGTTTAACGGTTGCGCAATTTTTCATAAACTTTAGACCCGTTATAACAGATGTGTACAACTGAACTGTCAAACATCGTTTATTGGTAGCCTTATTGTTATAGCGCCGGTATACATCATGTATAAATGTTTATTAGGCTGAGATCTATAGACCTTACTCAGTGCCGGTTATAGCTCTACCAGCACCCTGGGCGAGATGTGATAGCTACCCCCCCCCCCCCCCTTTCCCGCCAACAAAAGGGATTTTAAGCCATATAGCCATTTTATCTTTAGACTTGAGAATTTATTTATTTATTTAGACTCGAGATAGCACGACTCGCTCATGAGCGACCGGAAATAAAGGTGGGCCTGGCGCCTTTTTACATCTGGCGCTCTGGGCGATCGCCCTACCGCGAACTACCCTAACGCCGGTACTGACCTTACTTAGACTTTGCTCAGACTTTACCGTACAAAGTCGGTATTTAAAATTCAATTTTCGAATCTCTCCGAGTGTGTGTTAAGCAAAGCCTAACTAAGTGCACCTAATCAACGTCTTACCAAAAATTTACACATTAAAACACACAAATATTTACTTTATTACGTAGATTTATACCCTAAGTAAAGTCTGAGCAAAGTCTAAACACGCTCTATACATCTCAGCCTAAATATCTATGATGCACAATTCGTAATATAAACTCAACCTTCTCACACTAGATGGCAACTTAATCTATACTTACTAGATTTGAAGATGTTTGTTACTCTAACACGTTAAAACTACAGAATGGATTTGGAACAAACTTAGCACGTAGATAGCCCCATATACGCAACTTTTTATCCGTCTATCGCGGGGTACAGCTAGTAAATAATAAAATAAATATGCTGGGACATTCTTCACATACGGTTATCTGATCCCAAACTACTATGGAAACCAGATAACTGTTATACTACATAATTATACTACTTTTTTTTGTAAATACATACTTACATAGATAATTACACCCAGACACAGGACATACAGACATGTTCATGCACACAAATGTTTGTTCTGGATGGGAATCGAACCCATGACCAGCGGCGTGATAGGTGGTGTCATAACCAACTGCGCCAACTGGCTTGTCAGCTAGTGCTCTATGGACATACAAAATATCCTGACTTTTATCTTCTTCATAGGGTTCTTTAAAAACGCTGTGAAGATATTTCTGCAGAGTCAGCAACGTGCAAAAAATACGAGCGTTTGAAGTCTACAGTACCTAATCGCTTGCTATGTTAGCTTAAGATTGTTTGCTACCGCCTGAAAGGCGTGTGTTTTCTGTCTTTCAAAGCCAGAGTGATTAGGCGTTTTCTATCAGTAGTTTTGTCACCATCTATACTAATAATGGATCTGAGCATTCTACTATTCATGTCAATAATAGGTACATCATAATAGGGTAGTTGACTGACTTATCAAATCAGCTACTTTTTAATAAATGTCAAAACGATAGTTTAAATAGAATTTTGTATGAAATATTACACTATGACGTCATAGTTTCACAGCATCAAATCATCTGTTCTTAGTGGTTCCACTGGTAATTAAAAATCATAAAAAGCATTAAATGTACAACATATTTGTTGTTTCCATGTGTTTTTAGATGTTTTATGCATTGGTTAATGTTTGGTCATTTATTTTTGTTAGTGTCAACTACCCTATTCAATCAATGTTTTGAAAAACTGTCTGACTGATACGCTCAGCCTAAACCACTGATCCTAAAGACAGACATTTGGAGGGTGTCTTCTTTGTGAAGTGTAGGTATCCACTAAAAACTTACAAAATTCAACTCCTAAGGGGGTAAAATAGGAAATCGTGGCTGAAACCCCGGGCTGAAAGGCTAGGTAAACAAAAAAAATACACTAAAATTCATAACACGTATGTATATTTCATGCAATTTTATTGGTTAATCGGACTTACGTGTAGCGTTTTTCTTAGTAGGCAAGTTCAGATCTTATTTCTACATGCTAATAATATTATAAATGCAAAAGTTTATGAGTTAAATGTACTTACCTATTTTTATAACGTATAAACAGATTTGAGTGAAACTTGGTTTCATAACATAGATAGGTAGTTAATTCTCTGGAATAACATACAGGATACTTGATTTTTATCTTAGGAAATTATAAGATCCAACGAGAAGACGGGTCAACCCGCAGGAGTTAAGTAGTATAAGATAGTATATTTAGAACATCTGCACTTGAGAGCTCTTAGACTTCTTTCCTTTGTGTGCTTCCTAACTTTGTCTCTTACTATATTTAGGTAATTCAAAACTAGTCTCACTTTCAAGTTGTTGAATTAAAATGCAGTAGGTATCAATTATATAACCTGCCAGTTCATGTATAAAACAATTTTCATTTAATATTTGTATTCATTTGTATTCAAAATGTAAAAGGTTACAAGTTTTCGCTGCAGATTCCATAAAAGGGTGAAGACAATATTAAGTGACATTGAACTCATATGGTTAAGTAAAATGGAAAGTAAACTCGAATTCGGTGAATGTTGAAACTGTTTTAAAGTAAGTTCGTAATGTTGAATAACCCACTTCCTACTTCGAATATGAGGCTACAAATCTTTCGAATAAATAACGCAAAACGAAAGCTTCCATAAACCAAAATAAAAATAAAAATCAAGTTGATAGCATAATATCACGTAAAGTACAAAAAATATTTCTTTATTTCGTAACAACCCTTCACGAACATGCATTTATGTGTTTATTAAGTTACGTATTATTTAATTACGTAATAATACTTAATTTAATTAATCCATTCCGAAATTATTACCGTCAGCATCACTAATTACGAATGTAATTTTTTTTTTATTTTCACACAGGCAATGTTGAATTAATGTCTTAAAATTAATTCGTTCAGGAATTTCAATAATTATATTTTATCCACACGATTCACGAATAAAAGAATAAATGAAAATATCGATATAATACAGTCACTATAAAATAAAAAATAAAATATATAAATATAACAATTTGGATATTGTTTTGACAACTTTGACAGAACAGAAGTTTCATGCAGTAGTGCCAGGTGCATAGATATTACAGTAAATCAACTGTAATCTTACTGTTTTTACTGTATTACAATTTACAAATAATGTATAAAAAACGCTGTAATTAATTTTAATGTTAATGTTAGTTTAGTTTAGATTATATAGTTTTAATTTGTATGTATATATTTTATTTTAAGTAAGTTAATATATGTAAATCAAATAAATGAATTTTAATGCAATAAACAAAAAATGAAACGAAAGGCACTAGCTATAGTGAGGACGAATCTTTAGATAGAGATAATTATGTTCCTTGTGTCGAATAATCGGGGGAGAATACCCCACAGAAACAGTTTATTTCCATAGAATAGTACCACCGTAACTTTACTGAAGACTTATACCTAGTTATCTAGGAACCCACCCCGGCTTCGCATACAAAACATATAACAATTATTTGTGTAAATATTTTGTACAAAATGCATGTAAAACAAAATTGTGTAAAAATTTAAATACATCGTTATTACAGTAAACAAAATTTACTGTAATAACGATGTATTTAAATTTTGACATACAACTAAACGTGTAGTGATTATAAGCTCTTTGCCTATAACCAAAGAGGATATAAACACTACGTTTTATATAACTATATTTTTATATCCAAAACACTTGAAATTAACAAACCTGACTTGGCAACACTGGACATGACATGACAGACAGCAAACAAAAAAAAAAACAAATAAATTTGATTTGCATTGTAGTGGTTTGTACTCAAATTGCACATTGTTTGCCATCATAGTCAAGAAGTGAAGTGAAGTGAAGTGCACATTGTTTACTTATTTACTGTACTTGAAGCGGTGTTATTTATTCTAAAATAATTTATTCTCGTTACAAACTAATGTTATTTAATTAATTAATTATTTCTGAAAGGATTTAAACTTCGATTCCATTGTCACGTGAATCTAATGTGTAAAAAAGTTTTAAAAGATGAGTCGGTGTGATTTTAAAATTGTGCTTTTGGGTAGTGAACACGTCGGGAAAACCAGTTTAGTGCTTAGATTCGTTAATTGTCGCTTCAATGCAGACATACCGTATCAAAATGTAAGTTTTTACATAAAAAAATAGGTTATTTGTATTTTTAGTACATAAGGTTTATAGTAGCTTGACCACAGACCATAAAAGACAAATAAAATATTATAGTGAACTTGAATGTATTGTAAGCGATTCTCAATCTTAAAGTTTACACAGCGTATTGTTTTTTATTTGAAATCAATTATTATGTTTTTATCACTGATTGATGAATCATTAAGCCTTAAATTGCTACACATTCAATTACGCATAACGGATGTGATTTATTACATAGATGTTTTGATTACAAAGGATTTAAGTTTTTGTTTAAATCTTACACCGGTTACTGTTTTATTCTAGCTGGAGGGCCTATTAGTTGGGAATGTAAGAAACAACCGACGGTAGCATTGTCATCATCTGAGGCTGAATACATGGCATTAACTAGTGCCGCTAAGGCTTCAACGTAAAATCCGCATAAATTAGCTCATTTCAAGCAATTTATTTGTGCTGATAACGAAATGTAGGAAAATAAACATGTAGTTTCTAGTACAGATTTTATTGAAGTAAATTCAAATTAAATGTCATAGAACATTGTACTTTCTTATTTAAATTAGAGATACAAATAGATTCTACAACATTAAAAAATAATAATACATAATAATAAATATCCTGGAATTATTATACTAACTGTCACCTGCAATTTCATCCTTTTCCGGTATACATGTATGTATGGGCTAGTGCTATTATATTATAAACTAATTTGCCGCCCCGCGGTTTCATCCACATTCCCGAGAGATCTTACGTTCTTGAGGGATAAAAAGTAGCCTATGTGTTCATCCAGTGAGTCAGCTATCTCCATACCGAATTACATCAGAATTAGTCCAGCCGTTTGAGCATGAAGAAGTAACAAACATACATACAAACTTTCGCATTTATGATATTAGTAGGATGTACAATGCATCATCATGTCAGCTGATAAACATCCACGGCTAGACAAAGGCCTCCCCCTAGGATCTCCATGATGGCCACTATTGCGCTACCTGCATCCAGCGTTTCCCCGCGACCCTCACAAGATCATCAGTCCACCTTATGAGAGGCCTGCCCACTCTGCGTCTTCCGGTTTGCGGTCTCCACTTGAGAACCCTTCTGCCCCAGCAGCCGTCGATTCTATGAGCGATATGTCCTGCCCACTGGCACTTAAGTTTGGGAATTCTTCGGGATATGTCGGTTACTTTTGTTCGTCTGCAAATCTCATAATTTTTTATTCCAAAATGCATTATAGTTAATAAATTCTTTATAATGTTTTTTTCAGACAGTCGGTGCAGCGTTTTGTGCGAAGACAATGCAGTCAAACGGAAAAGATTTCAACATTGGCATATGGGATACAGCTGGTAGTGAAAGGTTCTTAATATTTGTACATTGGCCTGATGCGCATGATGGCTTTTTTACGTACTGATATTGAATAACACTGTAAAGGTTGTGGGTTCTAGTCAAGGCTTGAGATTTTTATGAGGATACTATAACACGTTGCTGGCTTCCATCCTCAGGGTGCCTAAAAGAACTGGAGTGCAAGCTATCTGCGTAACAAATTTCATCATATAACAAAACACACTTTCGCATTTATAAATAAACTAGTTAGTCCAGCAGACATTGTCCTGCCCTGAGAATAAAAAAAATTGGGACCTACTTACCCCGACCAACCTCTACTTACCAACCCCTACTTACCAACCCCTACTTACCAACCCCTACTTACCAACCCCTACTTACCAACCCCTACTTACCAACCCCTACTTACCAACACCTACTTACCAACCCCTACTTACCAACCCCTACTTACCAACCCCTACTTACCAACCCCTACTTACCAACCCCTACTTACCAACCCCTATTTACCAACCCCTATTTACCAACCCCTATTTACCAACCCCTATTTACCAACCCCTATTTACCAACCCCTATTTACCAACCCCTACCTAATACGACTTACCTTTATCAACAAAATAGTAAATAGCCTCAAAGAATTCAATAATACTAAATCAATTAATGAAATATCTTATAAACAAATAACATGTATAATATGATAATACTACAAACTAAAGAAATGGACCCAGCCTCACGTATCCCAAGCGGGGACTGGTAATCCGATACCAAAGAAGAAAAAAAAAACCAAATTTTCAACTTCAATTCAATCTGCTATTCTCGGATTAAACGAATCTAACAAATTAGAGATCATCAAAATCGGTCAAGGCGTTCTTGAGTAATAAATGGTGTAATTTTTTTTGTCAGAAGTTTGACTAGCAGTCAGGCGGTCCACCATGGTAAGTGGTTACCGTCACCTATCGCCACTTGCAATACCAGAGATATTCCCAAAGTGTTGCCGACCTGTTACAGTTCCGAGAAGGCAACTGGCTCTCAAGTGCAATTGCCGGAACACACCGGTAGGTGCTTGGTGACAGATTTTCATTGGAGGGATTTTCAATTATATTATTCCTCATTTTAGATATGAAGCAATGACCAGGATTTACTATAGAGGTGCGCACGCGGCTATTATTTGTTACGAGCCTTCTTGCTTGGCCTCATGGAACAGATTGAGGCACTGGCTACATGAGTTGAGAACAGTAGAGGAGGTATGTTAAAAAAAAATAAACTTACTTTTATGTGAAAGTACAAGTAAAGATTATGTATTTTATTATAGACTTTTTGGCGGGAACTTGCGAAGTGACGTCGTTTTATTTTTATAAAATCGTGTATTTTGAGTTTTATTGAATATTATCGGTGGTATTTTGTCCAATAAAGATCAATACAAGTGCACCAGTGAATTGAAATGATTACGTGTATAGTGGCTTTTCGAGTCGTCTCAAAAAGTCCGTGAAAAGTTTTAGTAGAACGGCTACCATTGTACTAAAACCTAACTTTTACTCACCCTCGACACTGGCAAAATACACAAAGTGTGATGCTAAAAAATATACATAATTTATTTTATCAGGAATGCAAAGTGTACCTCTGTGGTACTAAGAAGGATCTCATAGACTCCGGGTTGGCGTTGAGGGAAGTCCAAGAAGACACAGTAGCAACATACTCACAAGGGTTACATGGACATTTCTTGACGTCCAGTAAAACTGCTGAAAATGTCGGTAAGTGACATCTTTAAAATAATCAATCAAATCAAAACTCATTTATTCAGTTTAGGCCCTGTTAAGGCACTTATGAACGTCGATAGTTATATTACACGGGGATTTCCTTTTTGCTTTGTTCATAGAATTCCTAATTTAACATTCACATGTCAGACAAAAGGGTAATCCTCGCGCTATGTCCGCGCAATCCCTTGAGGATTTTGCGCAATATAGTTAAATTCAATAGTAAAATGAAATAATCAAAAAAATCGTGATTAATTTGGTTTTTTTTTAAATCATGATTTTTTTCCAAGCCTGGCTAGCTTCCTATTAGTGAAAGAATTTTTCGAATCCGACCAGTAACTCGGGAGATTAGCGCGTTAAAATAAACAAACTCTTCAGCTTTATTATTAGTATAGAATTAAAAAGAAATAATGCATGTCCCATAATAGGGGTGATGACTAAAAAAATCTAATTAGTCCGACAAATATTTTACCAAAAAATATAGGACACATGTTTTTTCTTTATTTCCTAAAACAAATTTAACGAAGATACAGTGCATTAAAATTTCGCGTGACGTCACGTTTTAGTACACTTTTTACAAAGTCGTGACGTCACAAGCCCCCACTCCTGAACTTTGATGCGACTTATCTTTGTCATTGTTTATTGATTTGATAAAATAAAAAATACGTATCCAATATTTTTTGATAACCTAACTGACGGACTAAACAGAATTAATTATTTTTTACCCACTCATCATCCTTATTATTGGTTGTAGAGGCAAATTTCTAAATGCCTAATGACCATTCTTGTTTCATGGGTCAGCCCATGACGTATGGAACAATAGTCTTTTTGAGACTTATTTAGTCCTTTAGCGTCTCAGTTCAGCAGGAAAATAATTTTAAGGAAACAACATGATTTTATTGATGTAAAACAATACAGGATGTTACAAGTTGATGAACGACTTTTTTCGAATTGCATAACGGAAAATAAAAGTGGTTTGCTAAATAAAAATGCAGTTTTTTCTGAATAACATTAGGTAAGTTTTTGGGAAAATTGGTCGATTTAAAAAATAAGTTTACATTTTATACATAAAGGGCAATATGCATGCTTGAGTTGTATGCATGATTGTTTTTTATCGTATTTTTTTACAAAATATGAAAATTCGTAAAAAAAATAGTCAAAAGTAGTCAGTCAGGTTTTAGTATAATTGTGGTCGCTCTACTAAAACTTTTCACGGACTTTTTGAGACAACTCATATATGTATATACATTTATCATTTCGTTGCACTTCACTAGTGCACTGGTATTGATCTTTATTGGACAAAATACCACCGATAATCTATACTAATAATAAAGTTGTTTGTTTGTTTGAACGCGCTAATCTCCGGAGTTACTGGTCCGATTTGAAAAATTATTTCACTAGAAGGGATACTACTTTTTATCCCGGGAACGCGAGTGAAACCGCGGAGATCAAACTAGTATTAAATAAAACTATATTAAAAAAAATACGATATAGTTTTATGAAAACGTAAAGTCACTTCTGAAGTTCCCGCCAAAAATGATCGGCTTTTGTCTTCGTTTTTTCTACAGCTTGTATATTAATCGACTATACATAATAGTGATTCGGGAACAATGTGTGCTATGTTGTTTTCATATATACATTTTACATGTCTAAGGATACGGTAGACCGACTGGGCTTATTAAATTAAATAGTTTGAAGAAATGAGAAGCAAAGACAAAGGATGGATATGGAATTAGTGACCTATGGTTTTTTGTTACTGGAATTTAATTTCTAACTTTTTTAACAGGTAAATATTTTTATTTTATGTTTATTACAAATTTATTATACAATATATACTATATGTAATCTAAACTAAAACTAACTATATCCCAGTAATATAATCGTGAAAGTTTGTCACGCAAAAACTACTGAACGGATTTGGATGAAACTTGTCACATCTTGATCATACCCTGGAATAACAATATAGGCTACTTTTTATCCCGGGAACGCAGGTGAAACCGCGGGGGACAGCTAGTAGTTTTATATTTATTGTCCCCGGATAAAAAAAAATCTATATCAGGGGTTCCCAAACTGTGCGTCGCGACGCCCCGGGGTTCACGGGGCGTCACGATCCGGTATACTTACGTCATGTTCTAAAGCTACGCTCAGGTATCTTCTTATACAAGGGATCCGCAAAATTACAACATATAAAGAGAGTCGCAGTACAAAAAAGATTGGGAACCCCGGTTCTATATTATGATCTATCTACGTGCCAAGTTTCATAAATATCCGTTCAGTAGTTTTTAAGTGAAGAATTTGAAAACATTCGGTTTGAATCCTACAATGAGCTTGAGATTTCTGTGAAGGAAAACATCGTGAGGAAACCTTTGTAGTACCCGCCTGGCCGCTACCACCCTCAAGTTGAAAATCTGTCGCCAAGCACTTACCGGTGTGTTCCGGCAATTGCACTTGAGAGCCAGTTGCCTTCTTCATTGTAATAGGTCGGCAACACATTGGCAATACCTCTGGCAACGGTAACCACTTACCATCAGGTGGACCGCCTGCTTTCATATTTAATTAGTAAGTAGTCATATTTATTTTATAACTTTTTGTACTTTATAACAATCGACCGTAAGATTCACCCTTGGTTTACCCCCTTAGAGGATGAATGCCTACGTTTGAATGCCTGAACAGATTTTTCCCGTGTGACACTGGCTAAAATTTGTCTTCTCTGACTTTTTTCAAAAGTACTGCGTTTTTATGGACAATTTTTGTTTGTGCAAAGTCCCTTGATGGACTGGCAATTCCTTTCTTGGGGTTACTAGTTCGATGGTAGATAGGTAGATACATATCTACTATAGTACGTATCATGGTCATGTCAAGGGTAATTCGTTCAAGAAACACCGATAATTTTATAATTACAGTGTATTTTAAGCATGATAAAAGTGGCTTTGAAATGATGAAAATGTGGGACCGGGATTCCTAAAAGGTAAGCCGTTGGGAATCGGCTTGTATGGACCCTTCGCCACTGCTACGTATAGAGAAGACGCCACATAGTTCCGTTCAAACAGCTGCTTAAACACGAAACGCAAAAAGCCTTCTTAAAAGCGGTCTAGTGCTAAGTACGTGTTTAAATTTTCTGGTTAGAAATGGAGCATTACCTTTACTTAAGGGTATAATACCTTCGGTTGGAGCGCGAAATTCAAATTTTATCAAGTTTTTTGCTAATTGCAGCTCAGTTATAGGTCGTAAGTTATCAACATGTTATTTGCGAGAAGAATGGTAGTATATTTACTGATTAATAACAAAAGAAATCATCAACATATTCCTCCAAGGTATATTACTGACATATACCATGAAAATGTTACTAATATACCTTGGAGGAATATATTGATGATTTGTTTTGTTATTAATCAGTCAATATACTACCATTCTTCTCGCAAATAACATGTTGATAACTTACGACTTATAACTGAGCTGCAATTTGCAAAAAACGTGATAAAATTTGAATTTCGCGCTCCAACCGAACGTTCCCCCTTAAGATAGCTTCTCTATACGTCTGCCCTGTAGCTGGGGCTCAGAATAACAGCTACGGTGTTCCCCTGCCTGTCGTAAAAGGCGACTAATCGGGGACCTTTGGGGTCGTGGGCAATCGGGGCGGGGGCCCTGTGCGTCCAGAAGCGATCCCAAGGAGGACGATGGGTCGTCGTGGTCACGATCCATCGTGCGATAGCACAGCGAGGGTGCTGGGGGGAAGTATCACACTTCCCCCGGGACGGGCTATCTAGCGCCGCGCGTGGAGGGGGAGTGAGTATGCGTTCTGTACGTGTCTGGGTGTAATTATCTATATAAGTATGTATTTACTAAAAAAAAGTAGTATATGTAGTATATCAGTTATCTGGTTGTCCATAGTACAAGCTCTGCTTAGTTTGGAATCAGATAACCGTGTGAGAACAATGTCCCAGGATATTTATTTATTTAATTTATGTTGATTATACCTATTATATAAATATTATTTTTTTACTTTCCAGAAATTAACGATATCGCAACAAAAATGGACATATCGAATATGACTAAGCTTTCTCATCTTGGAGACATAGAATACCTGAACATCATATCTATTACACTTATGTACGTCAGTGTGTCAACGACGGGACTAGTTTGTTTTCTAGGCTGTGTATTCTGGCTTACAATACCACAGTTTAGATTATTTCAAAATTATGTATTTATACATATAATATTCTCTGGATTTATGTTTATTTTAACTGCTACATTAAACATGACACAATGTGAATATTTAAATACAAAATTATGTTATTATTTAAATAAATACAATTTCATAGTATTCCATATCACACACTATTTTAACGTTGTTTTCGTATTATGGCTTTTAATTTTATGTCATACATTTTATCTACAAATAGTCAAAGTCTTCGGTTATAATATAAACAGGAGATATCTAAAAAGCACTCTATTCTCATGGTGTTTACCTTTAATTTTGACTGTAACGTTAATACTATCAGATATATACACGGTGAGAGTTAAGATAAGCTATATTATATTATTAATTATAAGTAAATCTCCTTTGTTTATTAATATATATATATACGTGAGGGTCGTGTGGTGTTTAGTTCAGGGTACAAATGTACGTAGGTCACAGGATATTGGGAAAAGGATTCAGATTGCAACGTTAATTTTCGTTATGAGCGGATCCATGATTTTGCTCGCATACTGCACAGATTTTGGGTTATTAAACAAGAACGTACAGCAAGTCGGTTGCTGTGTGCAAATTATTTTAGTGGATGTATTCTTTTTGATATTAAAAACGAATCGCGAGATATGGTGGACTGCTATTAGGAATAGTTGTAAACGAAATTCTAGTTCAGATTCTTTGTGTTAATCTTTTGATAATGGCCCCGATCCTGTTGATTACAAACTGAATAAATTGAATGTATATATCTCTTTCTAATAAGAAATATAAGAAAGGGATGCAAGATATTTTAGTCCTGTCAGATTAGTCCGATCACTTATTTCAAAGTGAATTTAAACGCGATCTATAATGGTCACGACTATTTACCCGTACATTACGACGGCATGGACTAAACTGACAGCATTAAAAATGTTCTATTTTTTTCAATAAGGTTCACATGAAAGAGAAGTGACTTGACTAATATTGGTTAAGTTCGTAAACAACAGAATCGGCACCATTATTTATTTATCTATTTTAGCCACAGAACACAAATCTAAACCAAATTAAATGAACTTACTGAGTAATTATGGTACATTTACAAAAGACTACATAAGCCAAGAAATTAAATTACAAAATATAATTAATATTCTGGTAAATAAATACAATTAAATGAGAATAATCATCACAATGACATGTCAGTCAAATAATACTTAAAAGATAATTAAAATTAAACAAACAACACAAGATTATCTTTACACGTATAATGAAGACGCTTCCGCTGTCTGTTCGCTTAGATCTTTTCAACTACACAACTGATTTTAATACAGTTTTTAGCAATAGATAGAGTGATTCAAGAGGAATACATGCATATTATCCAGTCTGGCGTCGCTGTCCGTATTTGGCCCAACAATTTTGTTGGCATATGGCTTTTGTTTATAACAAGTAGTTTCCGTTACGCTTTTATTATTTTTAAATGTTATTTAAATTTCAACCTTGACAGGAAAACATAAGAATTATAATAATAACGTTTTCAAAGTCAATAAGGACAAGATTCGCCTGCAAAAGAGTTGCTTTTCACAACTTTCCTAGATTTTCATTTTATTTGACAGCGCCGGCAGACTGGTTATAGTATAGAAAAGCCGAGAAAATCAAAGATTTGTACACCCGTGCGAAGCTGGGGCTGGTATATAAAAAGAAATAAGCACCTATTGTTAAATAAGTCTGATTTTTTTAGTTATAAGTTTATTTAATCAACTAACGGCCGCACTTAAGAGTAGTCAATAAAATTGATTATTTATTGAGCTGTCCATTTCCATATTTATGGATACATTTTAATTAGTAATTAAATTCTATTGAACGTCTCCGAGTCTGATTGTTAGTGTAATTTAAATAATAAAGTATTATTAGAAGAGTAAGTATTTTATATACAAAAATATTGAATAAACAATGTATGTATGAAATATAAATAAAAATAAACTTTGTCTTTTTATCGTACTAAGACACCCTATATCAAAAAGTGAAATAAGCAATCGCTAATTGGGATAATTTGACAGGGCTAAATCAAATTTATTTTATACCTTTGTTTTTTTTTTGTCAGAATGAGGTATAAGTAGTGAGATTAAAATAAATATTAGTATACTGAAAGGGCATTGAAAATCGTGTCAGATTTGAGGTGGTTTTGAAGGCGGATTTCTTTGTTTGGTACAAAGTAATTTATTCCTATCCTATTGGGCGTCGGCCATCTGACAGCGGAATTCACTGATAGCTAGCTAGTTAACTTTGTTTTAACACATGAAATTTTCAATATAAGTTCCCAGAAACAAAAGCGTTTGAATGCCGTCACACGGTTGTCCAGTATAAAGGGAAATCTATTAAAGCTGTATTAAATGGTGGCGACGCCCAACAGGCTATATTCTACATTTGGTACGGAATCCTAAATGTACGAAGTCCGACACGCACTTGGCCTGTTTATACACTAGTAAAATTAACCATTTTTTTTCAGATGAATTATTCCAGAAAATTGTCGACGACTGCGCAGCTGACTTGAAAATGATGAAAACGGTCGAAGAACTAAGATTCCAGCTGCAGAAAGACGAAGCGGCTTATAAAGCGAAAAATAAAGAGTTTTGCTTATGTTGAAACTTACTACCTCTCTTAACAGTGTAAATCTTGCTGGTAGCTATGTGTGTGCTTGCTCACTCTCTTCAGTACTCGAGAGCAAGATAGCAAACCTTAGTTATCTACTATGTTGCAGATGCATTATCAAGGAAATTCACCAAAATGTATAAAATATCAGCTTCACAATGTTATACTACAACTGTCTCATAGCGAAATACAATCACATTGCTGAAATATACAATGATTGCTGATATACAGTTGGATTAGACTGAATTTTCCGGCGCCATTTTTGTAAAACTGTTATGTTATTTAAAATATCAGCTCCACAATGTTGTACTACAACTGTCTCATAGCGCAATACAATCATATTGCTGAAATGTACTACGATTGATGAGATACAGGTGGATTAGACTGAAGTTTCCATCCGCCATTTTTGTTTTGTTAATGTGATTTGAAATATCAGCTCCACAATGTTGTACTACAACTGTCTCATAGCGCAATACAATCATATTGCTGAAATGTACTACGATTGATGAGATACAGGTGGATTAGACTGAAGTTTCCATCCGCCATTTTTGTTTTGTTAATGTGATTTGAAATATCAGCTTCACAATGTTGTACTACAACTGTCTCATAGCGCAATACAATCACATTGATGAAATATACAACGATTGCTGAGATACAGTTAGATTAGATTTAAGTTCCAAAAAAAAGAAAGGTCTCAAAAAGAAGTTTAAGTTTTAACTACTAAGTAATATTGTTACAATGTATTGAGGCAAGCAACCTAAAAACTGGAAGTGAAAAAGACAAAAGAAAAAAGATTTATTTATGTGATCAAGGCAGGTTTCACGCTTAGGCTGTGCGAATAAGAGCTATGTGGCACCGACTGTGAATAAAATAAAAAAAAAACCGGACACGTACGAGTCTGACTCGCGCACCTAGGGTTCCGAAATTTCCTAAGTATTTTTTTCAAAATTTTTGGCCCAGTATTTTCCGGAGATACGGGGGGGGGGGGGGGGGGGAATGGGTAAATGTTCGCCTATTTTCAAAACGATTTATCTTAAAATTATAAAATAAAACATATTTGAGATCCTCACAACGAGCTACCTAGTGATACATCAAATTAAAGGAATTTGATGTATCAAATTAAAGGAATTCATCACACAATATAATTCGCAAAACTTTTTTTTTATGTTCTAATTTACCCCCCAAAAGTAGCCCCCTTGTTTGAAATTAATTTATTTACGTAACACGTTCATGTTCGGGTCACCGACTTACATGTGTGTACCAGGTTTCAACTCAATCCAGTCCATTATTTTCGGACAGACAGACAGACACGAGTGATTTAAGGGTTCCGTTTTTTTCCTTCTGTCTTACGATACCCTAAAAATAGTGAAAGTATAGATATATCTTTTTCTCTCAGGCCAATTACCAAGTATAGCTGTGTTCCGATAGCTGCACTTGAGAGCCAGTTCTTTTGCAGGTTTTGTGTGCTTACGACCATCGGCCACTTCATCACTGACCTAAATATTTTGGATTTAGGATGCCACGTAGCTCCATCTAGTGTTAAGAATTTTAGGGAGCTGAAGTCTTGTGACTTATGCTAAAAATTATATTACTTAAAAAATTAACCACGTGTATTTTTGCAAGTCTGAATTTTAAACTATAATTTAATATTACAATTTGAACCTTAAGTCTTCGAATAGATCTTAATGTATAGCTAGGGCACAGTTTAACAATTCTTTACCAGTTGGGAAACGCGTTTGGTGTTGGGTGATGCCGCCGCTCGTGTAAATATAGGTACTTACGCTGTCGCACACAGACGTGCCAGGATTGTCACAAAATGGAAAATAAAATGTGTAATTTAAAAGTACCTACCTAATATACGATCATTTATATTACATAACCTGTTGGGCGTCGCCACCATTTAATACAGCTTTAATAGATTACCCTTTATAGTGGACAACCGTGTGACGGTATTTAAACGCTTTTGTTTCTGGGAACTTATTTTGAAGATTTCATGTGGAAAAACAAAGTTAACTAGCTAGCTATCAGTGACCTCCGCTGTCAGATGGCCGACGACCAATAGGATAATATTATTATCATTATTTAGTAAAGGTCTATCATACGTATACCCCGTGCAAAGTTGTTTTTTTTTTACGAAGTCTCTTGGTCACTCGCGTCGTCCCTCAACTTTGGAACCTGCAAACTACGCGTGTTTGCAGGCAGTAGTTCGCGCCACCGGCGCGCGTACCAGAGCCTTGCCGTTCTTTTGAGCAAGTACATTCGATACCCAACTGGTAGGGAATAGTTATACTGTGGCTAAGGTGAGGTCTCATGGTTGCATTTCGGACTTGGGCTTTTGAATTGTTTCTTCATTAAAATTTTATTTCTATGTGTATTATGTTAAGGTTCAAATTTACACTGTTATCTGTTAATACATTTTGTTATGGTAGCTTTTTTCAAAGAACTACAAGAATATCTCAAAGTAACTAGAAGTACATGAATGAAAATATGAACAAAATATGTTTTTTTTTTGTAGGGTTATTATAGAAATACATACTTTTTGAAGTTTAATAAAAGTCAAAGAAAAATAGCCTTTGTTGTTTTGAATAAGGTTAATTTATAAACCTTATTGTCGCGGTTATAAGGTTAAGTATCCTTTGACATTCTTAAACGTCAAATAAAATAAATATTTTAATGGAATTTAGCTATTTTTAATATTTCTTATGGAATATCCTATGTAACATAACCACCAAATATATATTTAAGATATAAATAAAATGCGTAAAATATATTTTTATTTTATAAATGAATAAAATTAAAAGCTTTATATTTTTAAAGGAAATCGTGTTTTACTACAGTTCAGATATAAACAAGCTTTAAATGTTCATAGTAGGCCACACACTGTTATCTGATCCCAAACTAAGCAGGGCTTGTACTATGGACAACCAGATAACTGATATACTACTTTTAAATACATACATACTAGCTTTCCCCACGGATTCACCCGCGTTTTTGAGGGTAAAAAGTAGCCTATGTTTTAATTCAAGGTGTCAGCTACAGTATGACACAACTTAGATGTAGCATCGGCGAATCGTTTTCGTACACTTCACTTCCGATTTACACAACAAATAAAAATAATTCAGTATCGCGCCATTCAACGTTCAACAAGATCATTTTCACCGATCATTTTTTAACACGAGTAATGTTGTAAGCGCACTCTTCGAGAACGATCGATTTTACGAAGTTTGCCGATGCTTCATGTAAGTTGTGTCAAGTATGACAGTCATTTTTTGTAAAATTTTGTATGTAGGTATAGTAATACCTACATACAAAATTTTACAAAAAATGGTCCAGCCGTTTAAACGTGAAGAAGTAACAAACAGAAACACTCACAAACTTTCGCATTTATGATATTAGTAGGATAGGATTACTGGCTTCCGCCTCACGGATCCACCCGCGTCTGCGAGGGATCTTATGTTTTCCCGGGATAAAAAGTAGCCTATATGTTATTCCAGGGTATGATCTATCTATGTGCCAAGTTTCATCCAAATCCGTTCAGTAGTTTTTACGTGAAAGAGTAACAAACATCCATACATCCTTACAAAACTTTACAATTTATGAAGTAAAATATTATTATTCATTAATTTTGATGTAAAATTAAAGACAAAACCGGCCAAGTGCGAGTCGGACTCGTACATGAAGGGTTCTGTACCATTTTCTAAGAAAACGAGCAAAAAATCACGTTACTGTTTTTTAGTATTTGTTGTTAGAGCGGCAACAGAAATACATTATCTGTGAAAATTTCAACTGTCTAACTATCACGGTTAATGAGATGTAGCCTGGTGACAGACATACAGCGGAGTCTTAGTAATAGGGTTCCGTTACCCTTTGAGTACGGAACCCTAAAAAGAGGCAGGAGGGACCATATAGGTAGGTAAGTAAGGACGGTATACATAATCGACGCATTTTACGCAGCCATAAATGGAAAATCACCGTCTGTGACGTACGAACAATTATCGAAATATTTTACGAAAAAAAAAGATGGCCGCCTTTCGGCAAGGAAGAGATAAGCACGGACACAAAGTAAATCTTTATAAAACAGTCTCGAATGTTTAATAAGCATCTACTTCATTATAAATATATCTTGTGTGTTGGTCCAAGTTGTAAGAGATTTATTAATGATACCATTGTGGTAGGGTACCTACTTTGTACTTTTTTTTCTAGCTTTTAAAAACTCATTCCGTTAAAAAACAGTAGAAAAAAAAAATATTTTTCGAGTAGTTATAAAAATAAGTAAAATTTTTATTATGATTTTTTGTACACTTCTAAACGTCAAAAGGTAGGTAGGTTTTTAATTGATTTGACTGTAATATGAGTCATCATCATCATCATGACAGCTGAAAGACGTCCACTGCTGGACAAAAGCCTCTCCCAAGGATCTCCACGATGGCCGGTCTTGCGCTACCCGCATCCAGCGGTTTCCCGCGACCCTCACGCAATCATCGGTCCACCTTGTCATGAAATGAGTTATATTTTGACCAAAAAATATTTGTTTAAATATGAGAAATGAATTGTCTCTAGGAATATTGGTCGATCGGCCTTTTCAGTTCCCGAAAGGGATTCTACCCGCTCCGTTTATGACTTGCGACAGCGACCAATCTCTGACGTATCGGCGTCCGCGCATACCACAAACTTGTCATTAATGACATCAAGTATACAAGGGTTGCCACTGGTAAGTTAATGTACAAAGTAGATACTTCGAGATGGCATATTTATTATTATGGATGATACCTTAGTGGAAGTGACGTCAAATGCCGTGACAAAAATCGTGGGTTATTCTAAAATGAGCTTGAGTTGAGTTTTCAGTGTAGCAAAACATAGTGAGGAAACCAAAGCATGCTTGTAGGGTACTTTGTAGTACTGGCCTGACTGGCTACCACCCTGTTGAAAATCTGTCTCCAAGAACCCACTGGTGTGTTCCAACACCTGCATTTGAGGGCCAACTCTGAGATAAAAATACCTTTGTTGCATTTAGCCATTCTAAACAATTTTTAAAATAGGGGCCATCTATGAATCAATCTTTTCATGTTTTTTTTAAATTCGGATTTATGTTTATGATATTTTCTTTTATTGAGCTATGTGTCATGTATATATGATATATATATTACTCGTATATTGATTGGTTTATCTATATACTTATACAGACGTTTTTAAATATCGCAGCGGATTAAGTTAGAATAATGATTTTATAATTTGCAATAATATAAACAAACAAATAAATTATTTGATTTTATCTTAGCAGTGCCAACCCTACCGTCTTCCAACCTTGCGTGTAAGTCCGTTCCGTCAGAAGTAGTTTCACATCCGTACTGGCATGTTGTCTTTACATTTAAATACAAAATTATTTAAAAAAAACAAACCCAAACGTGCTGTTGATAGACTAAACTCGATTCGTCTTTTAAAAGCGCGAAACTAAAGCGCGAAAGGACATTTTGAAGTGGAATATTACAATTTAAAAATGGAATTCTGTTGTTGATAGTTTATTGAGTGTTTACTTAATAAAAAAATATTAATATCAGTTTATTTTTTAAAATAAAAATTATAAAGTTTTTTCCTAAAGTGTTTAATGTTACATACATATTATAGATGTGTTACTGTCAAGTGATAAACAAAAACATGGATAAGTGATTATTCCACGTGATGAACCAATAGACAATGAGTTTTAAATAGCTTTTTAATTACAGGCTATTCGTTTTTTTTCCACATTGACAGGTGCGTATCGTAAGAACTTTATATATAGAATAGTTAATAATTACTTGCTCGGATAAAAATGTATGAATAGCATGTTTATTTTTCGGTATTACCACAGTGTAGCTATATTCTCCGTACAGTTGGGCGCTGCCGTCGCCCGTGTACTTACGCTGTCACACGCAGACGTGCCAGGATTGTCACAAAATGGAAAATACAATAAACGTGTAATTTAAAAATACCTATCTAAATATACGCACATTTAAATTACATAATTATTTACTATAGATATATATCATTGGTGCACTCTGTGCAAAGTTGTTTTTTTCTTTCGTAAAACAACGCTGTCGTCCCAACGTTCGAGCCTGCAAACTAAGCGAGTTTGCAGGCAGCGGTCCACGCCGCCAGCGCGCCCGCAAGAGCCGACATTCAATACCGAATTGGCTGTGGCTTACAGAGTTGGTGTCAAACTCAAAACAATATCAAGGTTATTGGCCTTAGTGACCCCTTAATAATAAAAGGGGAATCCCTTGACGCCTTGAGTCATCAACGGCTAAAGACTAACCGCAACATGTGTTTGGAATTTGGACGGTTCCTTTTGTGTCCTTTAAAAAGCAATCAAAACAATTACCTACTCAACACTGTCCGTTGTAAAAGCGGTAGAACACTCTTATGGAGGCAAAGGCTCTCCTCAGACTGAGAGGTTCTAGGCCGCTTGTGAGCACGGGATCTAATGGCACGCCGCTGAACCGAGTTAAAAGGTCCTAGCAAAGATATACTACAAAGTAAGTAGGTACCTTACCACCGTGCTATGGTTTCCTCACGATGTTTTCCTTCACCGAAAGCTCAAGCTCATTGTAGGATTCGAACCCGCGACCTTCGTCTCGGCAATGAGCTGTCATCGCCTTATTGTGGCCTTATTTGGGATTTGGGTAATTTTTTTTTTACATACGTGCCTAAATTGAAATAACACGCGCGTCCGCGCGGTATGAAGCTCCTTTCAACGCACAGTGCGCAAAAGTGTAGGATAACTTCGCCCAATGCTTCGTATAGAATAACAGTACTCTTAGGGCCGTAAGATCGATCGACGTTTAAACTATCGTTTATGAAATCTAAGATAAAATTTAATCCATGGTTTAAACAATTGTTCTAAGATCAAGTGACAAATATGGACAGATCGGTTAAACTTCGATTAATCCCATAGATACGGCAATTCTTTCAAATATTTTTTTTATGTTGAAATTTGACATTGACATTGGTGTAACAGTTTATTTCACTACTTGATTATATGGCATTAGATACGTTATTTACACAATGTCAGGGTCATACATCTTGAAGGAAATGTCAAATTATGATAGTTTAATCCATTATCGGGAGTTTAAACCCTCAAAAAGGATAGTAGTGATTTCATCTACCCATATACAGTAGGTACTTACAATTAAGAGGAGGCTATCTGCATATGTCTCCGTCCCTTACTAAACTGAAGGGGACAAGCGAGACAGGAAAAACGTAATTTTAGTAAAAAATATGGTCTTATGTTATTTAAAAAAAGAAACTAAGCCTTTTTTTTTAAAGTAAGAAAACTATTCCCTTTCAAATGGATTTCAGAATGTATGTTAATATTGTTCAAGTTATTTGGATGGCCCAAAGGCATATTTACGATTTTTTTCTGACGTAACTAATGAAAAATCAATATTTTTTTTAAATATTCCCCGTCTCATATTCTCTAGTTTAACGTATATTCCAAATCTCTTGAAGCAAAGAATACAGAGAAAAACGTATTTTAGAATCATCATTTCACGTAGGTATAGCATCGCCTTAATGCAACTAATATTCAAGGAAAAACCGCAGCAAATTTACCAGTATATTTTACAAATAAATTATTTTATATTAGGTAAGTATAAAATGCTATAAATACAAGCTTGCGGTTTTCTCGTATAAATTAATACGGGTAGGGTAAAGTCGCTTGAACTTTAAGTAGGACTTTGTTTCTTTAATTATTACTAACTGTTTCCCGCGTAGTCACTCGCGTTCCTGGGATAAAAGTAGCCTATAACCAGGGCCGGATCTACCATATGGCTTTTTGGGCTTCAGCCCAGGGCTTCGTGGATTCAAGGGGCCTCCAGCTAAATCAAAGTCAAAAATAGAAGATTTTTTTTTGTTTTTTTACTATGTATAGGCCTGTGTTTGACCACAATCTCACCGTGGTCAGTGATGATGTGGCCGATGATGGTAAGCACACAAAGCCTAGAGAGGAACTGGCTCTCGAGTGCAGCTGTCGGAACACACCGAAAGGTGCTTGGCGACAGATTTTCAACTTGAGGGTGGTAGCCAGCCAGGTGGGTACTACAAAGTACCCTACCACCGTGCTATGGATTCCTCACGATGTTTTCCTTCACCGAAAGCTCAAGCTCATTGTAGGATACGAACCCGGGACCTTCGTCTCGGCATTCGAGGTCACTACCACTGAGCTATCATCGCCTTAAAAAATCATGCGAAAGAATCCATAATTTTATTAAATTAAACTGATCGTATGGTTTGCAGCCCTGCGAATCCTAAGATTACCTAATCAAACCCATTTAATTCATTTAATTCAAGTCTACGTTCAGGTGTTGGTACTTCTAAACTCACGGTCCGGCCCTGCCTATAACACTCGGGGATAATGTAGTTTCCTATTAGCGAATGAATTTTCAGTTTTTATTAAAATAAATGATAAGTTTATCATTATTTAGCGTAGGCGGCATCCTTTAATAATTATCACAATAAGGCCTCTATATCATTTGAACACAAACTAAGTATATAATAGTTAGGTATTACATAACTAGCGACCCGCCCCGGCTTCGCACAGTGTGACCGAAATCTTACAAATAGCGATAGGCGATGGTAACCACTTACAGGACCGCCTGCATTCTTGTCAACCTTCTGACATAAAAAAATGTTTTTTCGTCTATCTCTACACAGGTATAGTCAACCTTCTTACAGAGAAAGCCGCTACCTACACGCCCTCCATACTCCGTATCCTTAGACCAAGGCAAGCCCTCAACGAGCTGGATGACCCTATAACATTAGCTCAGATCGAAGCTGACGAAGCTCGTAAAAGTACACAACACACTACACAAAACCGATTACGCTACCGTCCTCGACGGCGAGGACCGCCGCGACGTCCCACTCAGTCTCGTCCCGTTCAAGCGACTCGAGCTGCCTGCAGTAATCCGAACGCCCCCAATTAGTAACACGTACTAACATTCGGGGATGCCCTCAGGCGGTACCTAAATGTTCCCCGGCTGAGAGCCCTCTGCGCTCGCCAATTTGTCCAGTAAGGTTGATGCAGCTATCAGAGGCTACCAACTTTAGTCCTTAAAAAAAAATAGTATGTTTACGTTCCAATTTTCAATATGAAAAAATATAACCGCAAAGCTACATTGCCTTACAAAGGTATTTAAGAACCTACATACTAGTGAGTCCCAACCTCGAATGAATCAAATGACTCATCTGACATGAATTAATAAGTATAATACCTAGTTATTCATTGAAATCAATGTGTAATTCTAATGACGTAGCATTATTTGAACTGGGGTTTTTAATTTGTCCATTTTTACTGTTCTCAGTAACCACATTTTTTATGTAAACAAAACACTATAAAGGCAACTGGCTCTCAAGTGCAATAATAATTGCCGGAACACACCGGTAGGTGCTTGGCGACAGATTTTCAACTTGTGTGTGGTAGCCAGCCAGGCGGGTACTACAAAGTACCCTACCACTGTGCTATGGTTTCCTCCCGATGTTTTCCTTCACCAAAAGCTCAAGCTCATTGTAGGATTCGAACCTACGTGTGTGATACATAGAGGCTAAGATCTATAGAGCGTACTTAGACTTTGCTCAGACTTTACCGTACAAAGTCGGTATTTAAAATGCAATCTTCGAATCTCTCTGAGTGTGTGCTAAGCAAAGTCTAAGTGCACCTAATCGACGACTTACCAAAAACTTGGCTACAAATTAAAAAACACAAATCAAAATCAAAACTCATTTATTCAGTTTAGGCCCTAATAAGGCACTTATGAATGTCAAAAGTTACAGTTTTACAATAGACTCTACTACCGGTTCGGAATACACTTGAACTGAGAACTGAGAACAAACATTTACTTTATTACGTAAGTTTATACCCTAAAGAAGCAAAGTCTAAGCACGCTCTATAGATCTCAGCCAGAGTGTATTGATACACGGACAGACAAACGGAAAACGAAGAGATCCTTTTTCCTTTTGAATATGGAACCCTAAAAATGGAGGGCAAAGCAAAGTTTATCAAAGTCAATGCAATTAATACAGTATAGTTCTAGGAGGATACAGGAAGGTCGTGTATTGATTTTATCATCGATGCTTTTGATTCTATAGGTACCTAATGGTTATAGCACTTGATGACAAAGTGATTTTGTCTGTAAGAAAGAAATAATCTAATACCTTATATGTCACCGGAAATGTGTGAAACATAGGAATTGTACACAATTCCTGTGTATTTCTCCTAGGAAATTTTATTTCAATAATGATACTAGGAAATATATAAATTCTATTGAAAAAAATAGGTTGGGGTTATTTTTTTTATTTTGCATAAATTTGAAAGTATTCGCACAAAAATAAATTTCACTTACAACCCCCCAAATACCGCTATCCTTACAAATATCCCGAATGTAATACTCCGATAGATATTTAGGAAATGTATGGATTTCCTATAGGAAATGTATACAATGACGAATTAGATACTTTTCCGTTAACAGATACATTCATTTTTAGAAAACACGATTTACCAAAAAAAAATGATAAAGAGGCATCCAGGTATAATGCGAGAAAAGCCGTGCGAAGCCTGGGCGGATCTAGTACATAATAAAAACCTCAAATTCAAAGGTGTTGCTGTAATGTGATGTTTTCGTATACCGATTATTTAGCGGTGAATCTTTACGTTTGGTCGAGAGAAACGGGTCAGTGATTCAAACTACACTTGGCTTACATTAGAAATTATGAGTCAAATATCTAGGTATGAAATTACCATTACAACGATATACTTCAATAATAAGGCAACAATCAATGACAATAAAATTTTACGACATTTATTTGGGCCGCAAATATCGACAAAAAAACCGTTACTCCGATTTTGTTCGAGTATCGAGTAGTAAAAAATCACTTTTAGCTCTACACTAGTTGCAGTTAACCTACTTATTTATGTTACTAGTTGTTCCCCGCGGTTTCACTTGCGTTGCCCGGATAAAAGGTAGCCGGATAACCTTCGGGGATAATGGTGTCGATTCTGTTGTTTACGAACTAAATAAATTTAATCTCACTATATCTCTTTCTAATAGTAAATATAAGAAAGGGATGCAAGATATTTTAGTCCTGTCAGTTTAATCCGATCACACATTTCAACGTGAATTTAAGCGCGATCTTTATTGGTCACGACTATTTACCCGTACATTACGACGGTATGGATTAAACTGACAGCATTAAAAATGTTCTATCTTTTTTCAATAAGGTTGAAATGAAAGAGAGGTGACTTGTCTAATATTAGTTAAGTTCGTAAACAACAGAATCGGCACCAATGTAGCTTCCTATTTGCTATTAGTGAAAGAATTTTTCGAATCGGACCAGTAACTCGAGATTAGCGCGTTCAAACAAACAAACTCTTCAGGTTTATTATAAGTAGGTATAGATTTTAAAAAAAGACTTTCACAATTGTTTTCTTAGGTTCAATAAAGCTTTTAACAAAAATGAAATAAGGGTTCTTGTGAGGTAGCTCACGAAATTCAAATTTTATTACTTTGTTTGCTAATAGGGTAGTTGACTGCCACATCAAATCAGCTACTTTTTAATAAATGTCAAAACGATAGTTTATAAGGAATTTTGTATGAAATATTACACTATGACGTCATAGTTTCACAGTATCAAATCATCTACTCTTAGTGGTTCCACTGGTAATTAAAAATCATAAAAAGCATTAAATGTACAACATATTTGATATTTCCACGTGTTTTTAGATGTTTTATGCATTGGTTAGTGTTTGGTCATTTATTTTTGACAGTGTCAACTACCCTATTGCAGCTCAGTTATAGGTCGTAAGTTATCAACATGTTATTTGCGAGAAGAATGGTAGTATATTTAATGATTTATAACAAAATAAATCAAAAGAATCAGATGAAAGATTTTTTTTAAATTAGGTGGTTTTCGAGATTATCTACTTATTGCAAATAATATTTTTTTTCTCTTTATAATATTAGTTTAGATATTTTAAATAAACTATTTTTAGCTCTTTAAAGGATAGCGCTAGGATTAGAGGTCAATCTCAGAATTAAAAAACCCGTCTCTATCAATAACGTATAAAATAACAAAGATGGTAAATAGTATTGAACGTAATCTTAACCTTAGATATAAAACCTGTCTAGATAGAGAGTTCGCGTGTCTAAACGCCAAAAAGTAATTGTGCTATAGACACGTATTCTATCAAATTCGGTGCTGAATATGCTTCAGAATATATTTTTCCCCTACTTTCATGGGAATTATTCGAGAACTGGTATCACTCAGGCATGCTGAACGCAGCGCGCTTATCAAATATTAGACAAATGCCAATTTTTTTTGTTGTGATTCCTGTCCGACGCTCTATCTAGACAGGTTTATTATCTAATATATAAACATGATTCGGTATTCAAAAATCTATACTATACTAATTATATTTTTATTTTTTTGCAGATCCTTATGATGACAAAATGGACCAGTATTTCATTTTCAAGACATTATTGCTGTTTATTGTGTTTATAGCTGCTCAAGGACAATTATTTGGTAAGTTTTTAAAATATCGGCTCCACAATGTTGTACTACAACTGTTTCATAGCGCAATACAATCACATTGCTGAAATATACAACGATTGATATGATACAGTTGGATTAGAATTAAGTTTACATCCGCAATTATTTTTGTATAAAATATCAGCTCCACAATGTTGTACTACTGTTTCATAGCGCAATACAATCACATTGCTGAAATACAGGGCGACTGGTAACTAAAGCAAATCCTCCTGACAACTCTTCGTAACTCCACGTATACTATCTCTAGGCAGTCACAGATTAAGGCGGAGAACGATTTGTAGAATGACAATGATACAAGCCCAACGAAAACAAAAAAAAATCTTGCGATGTAGGTATTACGTTTTGGTAAAAGTGTACCTAAGTCACCTATAAGAGATTATGCGCTAGTTACCAGTAACCCTGTATACAAGGACTGCCTTTCCGCCCGCGGTTTCACCCGTGATCCCCTATTTTACCCCCTTAGGGTTTGAATTTTCAAAACTCCTTTCTTAGCGGATGCTTACGTTATATGCTATCTGTATGCCTTTAAGCTGATTCGTCCATTGGTTTGAGCTGTGCGTTGATAGATCAGTCAGTCAGTCACGATTTCCTTTTATATTATTTAGATCGAAATGCAATTTAGATGAAAAATTACCTATAGAGTTTAGAATAGTCCGCCATTATTTTTTTATAATTCCCGAATCGATTTATTGACAACGCATCAAATATCTACGTAAAAAAACTTGTTTATGAATAAATTATGTACGTATTAATCGAAAACAACTTTTATAGAATATAAATTACTAAGATTATAATTATACATATGTATGTATTTTATTACGGAAGACGGAAGAACGGCTGAGACACTTTAATGAAAATATTTTACGTTAAAGGTTCTTTAGGTATTGAAAACGAACTAAACTGAAACTTAGATCAAAATGCACCAACGTCGTATAGCAATAACCCAGGGGTTAAATATGGCTTTGTGACATCTATACTAATAATAAAGCTGAAGAGTTTGTTTGTACGCGCTAATCTCCGGAGTTACTAGTACGATTTGAAAAATTCTTTCACTAATAGGAAGCTACATTATCTCCGAAGGTTATAGGCTACTTTTTATCCCGAAACGAAACCGCGGGTTTTTTTTTTAAATTTACCCCCGTAGGTTAGTATGCTATACGTTAAGGTAAGGTTTCCTCCAAAAGCGGTGCCATCACGTAGCGACCGTGATACGGCGATGAATGACGTCACTAGAACGTTGTCTATGTTAACCAAATGGCGCGGTTTTCTAGAGAACGGTAATTGACACCGTAACGTCAAAAAGCGGTGCCGCCATCTGCATGACGGCCGTCTCGACGGTCAAAGAGTACATTTGTATATATGTCGACGGTGTCGAATGGTGTGTGAAAGATGACCGTCGAACTCGAACATTCCACGTGCCTACGGCCGTTTTTTTGCGGCCATCATATTGCGTTCGTTTAAAGACGGCACAGCTTTTGGAGGAAACCATACCTTTAGTGCCATTAGGTATTAATATAGGTATGTAAACTACTATAAATTTAAAATATAAATGTTGCAAAACAAGATTTTTCTCAAGACCAGTTTCAGAACTAGTTTTATTTAAGGTATAAAAATGTAAACCAGATTTGCGATTATATTTTTTTTAAATAGCTTTATCTCTTTGTCATCTGTGTACCCTTGTTTTGTGATTCTTATAAAAAATGTTAGGTATAGAAATATAATTACTTTGTTTTGTTACGAATTTTATGATAGGGTTCGTCACCGTATCGCTTTTCGCCGCGCCGTGAACCAGGCGTCAACCTGACGTATGCACGTAACAAAAGAGCATCAGGAGGCCGATTCTCGCACGGGTAGATATTATCTCTAATCATGAATGTCTATGAAAAATCTCTCCAAAATGACATTCGACATCGAAATCTCTACTGCTCCGGACCATTCGTTGCATCTCGAACGAAAGAGATTCGACATTTCTATAGCGTGACATCCCGAGAATACGAAAAATTGTTTTTATTAGAGATTCGCCATTTTGTTTCAACATATCTCGAATTAGAGATGATCTCTACTCGCGCGAGAATTGGCCTCCAGCTACGCGAAGCTAGGCGACCGCTGGTTGACGCCTAGCCCTAAGCTTGACGAAGCCTTTCGTGAGCTTGTCCCGAGGCGAGGCGATTAGGGTGCGTTGCATTAGGCAGTTTCATATAAAGAATACTAAACGGCTCGAGTTGATACGGTGGCGATCCCTTTCCGAGTTGATATGTGTTTTCACAAAAAAAAATACCAAAAAATCGGTCAAGCCGTTTGGAGGAGATTGTGATACGAGATTTTATATTTATACTAATACTAATAATGCTGAAGAGTTTGTTTGATTGTTTGAAAGTGGTAATCTCCGGAGTTACTGGTCCGATTTGAAAAATTCGTTCACTAATAGGAAGCTACATTATCCATAACATTGTAATCATGGTTTTGTTAATAATGGGTGCAGCATGCCTAAATAAATAACTAGGTATCTATTATTATTATTTATTGTAATAAATTAACACGCAAAAAAATTGCCTATTATACTCTGAAAGTCATCGTCTCTTAAGGTTTACCCTTTTGTTATTAATCAGTAAATATACTACCATTCTTCTCGCAAATAACATGTTGATAACTTACGACCTATAACTGAGCTGCAATTAGCAAAAAACGTGATCAAATTTAAAATTTAACGCCCCAACCGAAGCCTCCACCTTAAGCCATTCTTGTTTCACACAGTAGGAGTACCTACCTACTTTATAATAATATTTTATATTTATCTATTTACAGATTTCTTCACAGGCCTTCAATCATTCATACAACCGTACCCCACCAGACCTACATTACAATATGAAGTCACCACAAGGCCAAAAACAGACAGACAGACTAGCAAACCACAGGGAACGAGGAATAGTTCCCGAAGAATTAACACAGCATCTAGACCGAAGAGTAAAGAACAATCTAGAACGACGCAGAGATTCGCTTCACAGTTCAATTTTAACATAAATCCAACTACAGCTAAGCCTATTAGGAAAACAACAAAAAATTCTAGTCGCAATAATAATAATTCTAAAGTTAATAATACAGATTCAAGAAAAAGTGTCCACAGAGAGATAGCTGTTGGTGACAATCGAAATGTAGAAACTATAAGCACTCAAAATAAAAGACCATGGTTAACTGATACAAGAGAGAAACTGATATTCTCTCCTGCTCCTAATTATGAAACTACGAAGGCAACCCACGAGAATATTATTTATAATAATGATAATAATAGAAGAGTTGATGTTGGAATCAACAGAGTAGTACCTATTTATGGTAATAATAAAAATAACAGGGAAAACAATCGGGGAACTATTAATGGAAATAATAGAGAAATTAATACGCAAAATGGCAATAGTAGAAATCCAAATGTAAGCGGTATCGGTAGCCCAGGAGTAATAAATAATAATTTGGGGAGTAGCACATTTGATACAAATAGATCACCTTCTAATAATCGTAGACCTACTAATAATAGAGGAACAAGTAATAATAACTTCGGATCCAATAGCAACAATTTTACTCCCAGCAACAACAACTTTGCTCCCAATAACAACAATTTTGCTCCAAACAACAACAATTACGGAAATCCTAACACATTTACAACACACAATCCATTACTATCCCGACCAGGTGTAAAACCAGCAGTTGTCGATGTAAATAGACCTCCAATTACAAATAGGCCAGTGACAGAGAGGCCTAATTATGTTGTATTTGGAAAACCTACGGATCCAGGGGCTATAACCTTCACTGAAGGCCCAGATACAAGTCCAGAAATCATGACAGGACCAGATGAAGATCAAATGAGCAGACAAGAAAAAAGAAAATACATAGAAACAGCTGAAAAGAGTAAGTGATACTTATTTTACTATTATTCTACTGTTACAGTAAGAGATGATTTAGCCGAAAGGTACATTGAATACTGAATTTCATCTCCATTAACATCTTTCTTCCCTCTTTTTTGTTTATTTAATATATGTGGACGGAAGTGTGTAAAAGGAAGCCGGAAAAGTGCGGGAGCGTGGTGGTTCAAATTTCTTAAAAATCGGTCCAGCAGTTTATTCAAAGTCAAGTGCGTGTGTGACAAGAAAGGGACAGGGAAATAGAGAAGACGAACGCATCAGCTGTGCGATTACCTAAATGAGATGTCAGTGTCACACATCATATACGTCTTCTGTAAGGGGTCTCACACACTACGCGAAAATTCCGCCATGGATCTTCCGTCCCAGAATGTATTGCATAGAAATGACTAAGTGATGGAGCGAGCAATCTACCGCGTGGTGTGCCCGTTATTAGTAATTTATCTTCTTTATCTTTACATAGTATAAAACAAAGTCGCTTCTCGCCGTCTGTCCCTCTGTAGGCTTAGACTTTTAAACTACGCAATTCTCAGCAATGCAATAGATAGAGTGATTCAAGAAAGTACGAAAAAGCTGGGCGGGTCGCTAGTATGCAATCAAATATTGGCAGTCAGTGACGGAAGATTCAAGAGGCAATTTCCGCGTAATGTGGGCCTGGCTTAAGTCTCGTATTTTTTTACAGTGTGCGACAAATACAAATCGATGATGATGAAGAAGGTGGAAGCCATACCATTGGTGCCGTCTCCCAGACCAGTCCAGGTCAACGTGTCTGAGTGTACACCCATCAACATACCCTTAGTTGTTGGTGGAAAAGTTGTTACTATCAAGGACTTTCCACATATGGCTTTGCTGGGGTGGCGTAAAATTCAGGTGAGATCTATATTACTAAAGAACTCTCCTCCGCGGTTTCACCCGTAGAAAGTGGCCTATATCACTGTTAATGTAGCTTCATATTAGTGAAATAATTTTTCGAATCCGATTGGTACATCCAAAGTTAAGCGCGTTCAAACAAACAAACTCTTCAGCTTTATTATCTAAAATATTTACTAATAATAAAGCTGAAGAGTTTGTTTGTTTGAACGCGCTGATCTCCGGAGCTACTGGTCCGATTCGAAAAATCTTTCAACAATATGAAGCTACATTATCCCCGAAGGTTATAGGCTATTTTTTATCCCGGGAACGCGAATGAAAGCGCGGAAGGCAGCTACTATTCTATATAACTGAAACTCATTTATTGTATTCAGGCACAATTATTACAGCCAGAGGTAAATGGTTTAAAAAAAGTATTTAAATACAAATTTTAATTTACTAGTTACTTCAAATGCGAAATAGTTTACCTTTAGGGTTTTCATTATAAAAACGAATGCAGTTCAGTTTTCATGACCTTTATAAGGTACCTATTCTTCATTACGGCCTACTATAACCTCCAAAAATAGCCATATTGTATTTCCATTAATTTTAATATGATTTAATTTCAGGAGCCAGGTTATTCATGGAAGTGCGGTGGGTCTCTCATCAGTGAACAGTTCGTGCTGACTGCTGGACACTGTTCATATCAGGAGAAAGATAACTCTGTTACAATGTATGTATTGCTGGACTCCTTTTAATTAGCGATCGTCCACGTCCACGTGAGGCTTGAAAGGGGGGGGGGGGAAATCACGAAACATCACAAGGGGTAGCGAGAGGGGGTTTAGTGAGATATCACTTGTATTTCATTATTCATTGAACGCACGATTTATATGCTAGGCAACGATTTCCCCGCCTGCCACGACAACCGCCTAACTCGCCTTGCCAGTCGTCAGTAAGCAATATTCTGAAAAATTCTAAAATACTTTGTAGGTACCAAAAATAATCACGTGATTTTGGATAAGGAGTGGGGGTTAGTCTAAAACCTCAACAGGAGAGTTAAAGATGCTAAAAAACGTCACGTGCCCTTAAAAACTTAGCCAATATTATTTGTTCATCAAAATATTGGTCTCTTTGTAAAAAAAAGCGACGTGCGTTGTATCAATACTAGAAATAAACATAAACTTGTAAATTCTGCTTAGGGACTCCAAAAAGTGCATGGTTCGTTTTTAGGTCTGTGTACACGCTTTTATAATATGATACCTCTTTCACTTTTAAATTTGCCTTCACATAAATTTAAGGAACATATTAAGACCGTTTTAGTAAAAAAAGGCTTATTACAATATTAACGAATATTAAAATGACAAAAAGGCTTGGGTGTATGTAGCGCTCGCTTTTGCAGGATATATTTTATGTACCTAAATTATGAAGTTTATTTTTTTGAAAAGAGTAATTGCTGAGTTTATTGCCGGCTCTTCTCAGCAAAAGCTACCTTCCGAACCGTGCATTAGAGTCTGACTATTCATAAGTGCCTGTGAAGGTCTACTTGAATAAATAATATTTCATTTCATTTCATTTCATTTCATTTCATTTCATTTCAATGTCAAACGTTTGTTCGTGCTGTTAATGACGCTACGTTTGCGATAGATGTTCGTGTCCAAGACAAAGAATACTAAATTCTATAAATTCTAAGAATACTGTCGATGTTAGAATAGAATGTTATTTATCTATATGTGAATTCGCGAATAAACTTTGTCAGCGCGATGTAGGTTGTACGTAGATAATTGTGGCGCCATCTATCTACCAGTGTGTGAACTATGTACCTAGCTGACAGGTGTCGCTACGTTGTCAAATGATTAACCTGAATTAATATTAAATACATAAGATATTTCTGTCAGTGTCAAGTCAAATTGTTTTTTTTTCCGTAATAAGTACAGTATGACACAACTTAGATGTAGCATCGGCGAATCGTTTTCGTACACTTCACCGCGCCATTCAACGTTCAACAAGATCATTTTTGTCCGATCATTTTTTAACACATGAGTAATGTTGTAGACGCACTCTTTTCGAGAACGATCGATTTTACGAAGTTTCCCGATGCTTCATCTAAGTTGTGTCATACTATAACTCCCTTATTCATAAACGCTATTTATCTAAATCAGTGTTACAGCGTCATCCGTCTCACTCTTTCGATCACCATAACTCACGTGTCCGATAAAGACTTCTACTAGTACTAGTAGGTACTTTAATTTAATAAATTTTTTCTTTCATACTTATTTAATTTTTTCTATAATTTTTCAAATATTGAAATTTAATTTTTTATGCTATTTGTGTCGGATGGCGCGCATAAAATAAAATATTTATTCTTTCTTTCTTTCACAAAAACGTCTCGTCAGTTTGCTGCAATTCTATTAGTTAATAATTTGACAACGATGATCGAACTATTGGTATTGTTTTTCGGTGTAGGCGTTCTTATATAACAATTGTATCTTTGTATCTTATATTTAGCCTGACTGTTCCTATTGTTTCCAGAGGAGCACCCAGAGCAGTACAACTGGGCTCCACATACCTGGACGACATCGGTGCGGTGGTCGTGAGAGTACTATCAGTGACACGCCATCCTAAGTACAAACTGCCAAGGAACTACTACGATATAGCGCTGCTGAAACTGGTGTCGAGAGTCACGTGAGTTATTTTTAACTCCCTACGCAAAAACGACGGGGTATATAAGTTTGACGTGTCTGTGTGTATGTCTTTGTCTGTGGCCTCTGATTGGATGGACCGATTTCGATTTAGTTTCTTTTGTTTGAAAGGTGTCTTAATCGAGAGTGTTCATAGCTATGTTTCAAGAAAACCAACTAGCCGTTCCCCGCGGTTTCACTCGCGTTCCCGGGATAAAAAGTAGACTATAACCTTCGGGGATAATGTAGTTGCCTATTAGTGAAAGAATTTTTCAAATCGGTTCAGTAGTTTCGGAGCCTATTCAGTGCAAACAAACAAACACACAAACAATCAAATCTTTCCTCTTTATAATATTAGTATAGATTTTCTAATGAGTTTAGGGGGTTTCTTTAAATCTTTAATTTTAGTTATATATATGTCACCGGAAATGTATGAAATATAGGAATTGTATACAATTCCTGTGTCTTTCCCCTAGGAAATTATAATTCAATAATGATACTTGGAAATATATAGAAACTAATATAATAACTAATATATAGAAAAAAATAGGTTGGGGTTATTTTTTTTATTTTGCATAGAATAGTAAGTATTCGCACAAAAGTACCTTTCACTTACAACCCCCCAAATACCGCTATCCTTACAAATATACCGAATGTAATACTCCGATAGATATTTAGGAAATGTATGGATTTTCTAGGAAATGTATACAATGACGGACTAGATACTTTTCCGTTAACATATACATTATGATGCAAGTGTGCTATGTGACTAAAAGAGTCATGAGAATGAAAGTTGATGGATATACTGGAAGGGGAAGACCGAACAAGAGATGGATGGATTGTGTGAATGATGATATGAGTAAGGAAGGAGTGAATGCCGATATGACGGATAGAAGAGCTGAATGGAAGAGTACATATTGCGCCGACCACAAATGATTGGAAACAGGGCTCCACAGGGAGGTGATGATGCAAGTATGAATGTTGGTCATTACTCACAAGGCGGGATATAAGGGAGCCAAGTGTGAGCCACTTGCGAGGAATTAACTTTAAATTTCAAGTAAAAAAACTTAAGGCCAAGCTTGCATTGTCATCGAACTTACATAAGAATACCGGGAAGTGAGTCAAGATTCGAACCAGACATATATTTCTTAACTAGCTGTTCCACGCGGTTTCACTAGCGTTCCCGGGATAAAAAGTAGCCTATAACCTTCGGAAATAATGTAGCTTCGTATTAGTGAAAGAATTTTTCATATCTGTTCAGTAGTTTCGGAGCCTATTCAATGCACAAACAAACAAACAATCAAATCTTTCCTCTTTATAATATTAGTATAGATTATTTATTAGTAATAAACAGACTATGAATTTATTTTTTATGTCAATTCGTTGATAAGCATGCAGAAACTCCACCTTATGGTCACTTAAACTCTCCAATCTTCTGTCTCCAGATTCTCTGAAGTGATAAGACCTGCGTGTCTTGGGGTCCCCCCATCGGCCGGGGAGCCCATCATAGCCACCGGTTGGGGACGCACTGAATTTGGTAAATATTGAGCTTTTTTTCGTGATAATATAAAGTCAAACACCTCAGTTTTGGAGAATACATCTTTTGGGGGTACAAATTAAAAAATAAAATAAAAATGCCTACTTTATCGTGTGACGTAATATGGAAGATCTCGTTGTGAGTCTCATTGTTTTTAAATAATTTTAAGATAAATAAGTTTTGAAGTTATTTAAAAAAATACCTAGTCGAATTTTACATTATCTCCCGCGCCCCTAGAGCCTAAAAATTAAAAAAAATACAAAATATAGTCCTACAGATTACAGGAAAATCTATGGTATTTAAAGTAACATAGAAAATTATTATTACGGAACCTGTCGTGTATAAAAAATAAAAATAAAATAATTAATACAACATAATTTTGCGCATGTCAAACTCGCATTAGTCCGTTTTTTATTTTTTTGTATGAATAGCGTATTATTTTAAGGTGGGGATCAATCGATAGAACTCCGAAGCGTGTCCCTCCCGGTGTGGGACATCCAGGAGTGTTACAAAGTTCTCGGTACTTCTAGAAAACTTCCCAATGGGCCGATGAGCGATAGCCAGATGTGTGCTGGCGAGAAAAGAGGAGGAAAGGATACATGTCAGGTAACATTTTCTGAGTCTGGGTGTAATTATCTATTCAAGTATGTATTGACAAATAAAAATGGATGTAGTATATATATCAGTTATCTGGTTGTCCATAGTACAACCTCTGCTTAGTTTGGGATCAGATAACCGTGTGTGAACAATGTCGCAGGATATTTATTATTTATTTCTACATTTTTTCTGTCAGAAGGTTGACAAGCAGGTAGGCGGTACCTGATGGTAAGTGGTTACCGTCGCCTATCGCCATTTGCAATACCAGAGGTAATGTCAATGTGTTGGTCAACTTGAGGGTGGTAGCCAGCCTCACGGGTACTACAAAGTACCCGTGAGGCTTTAGGCTTAAAAGCTATAACTGGCCTAAAATGGCAAGCGTAGACTAGAGAAGACTGGAGTCTTTGACCAATAATAGTCACGTATTAATTCATCACGTCATATTAATGTGTTTTCATTGGCCGAAGATTTGACTCTTCTCTAGTCTATGCTTGCCATGCTGGAAACGACTGGCTATCTGTTGATGTAGAGAGAGGCCAATGCGACGGTATGGAGAAGGATAGGTAATTTTATCGTAATATAATTTACTAGCATAACAAACGTATGAGAATAATGTAGCTTCCTGTTAGTGAAATACTTTTTCGAATCGGACCAGTAACTCCGGAGATTAGCGCATTCAAACAAACAATCTCTTTAGCTTTATTATTAGAACCTACAGCTAAGTGAGTAAATGAGCTTGGGGCATTTTCTAACATGTTATCTTCTCCTTATTTCCCAGGGTGATTCTGGTGGTCCAGCTCAAATCCAAGATGGCTGCGTATGGAGAGTAGTCGCCGTCACATCATTAGGAAGATCCTGTGGAGCTGCTAACACTCCTGGACTCTATGCTTTAGTCCATAGGGCATTTATTTCAGCTGTTGTATTTACCCAAGAAAATTCTAATCAAAATAATAATAATAATAGAAATTCTAACGGTAATAATGACAATCGGAATAATAACGATTATTATACAGGAGTTATTGATATTAATAATAGGAATCCTAATTCGAATAATAAACCTGATAATAATCGAGGGAATGTACATGGAACTCATGTTAATCAAGGTTCAAATGGAGATAAAATTGCAAATAATCGCGATACTTCTATCTATGAGATTTCGAATAATAATCATAGAACAGATATTTATCGAGGAATAGGTAATGTAAACAATGAACGAGATAATAATAATTATGGTAATAATAATCAAGATTATACGCGTAATAATGGAAATGATGACAGGGTTGTATTTGGTATTGATTATGACAGACAAATATACAGGCCGACTGAAAATTTCAATGTATATAACGCAGAAAGGCCGTGGTGGGCCAAGAAATAATAATATTGAATTATTTGTTAAGTTATGTGTATTATATTGTAAATTAAGTTAAATGTGTTTTTTTTCCTTTATCCAATCATACTTATGGAAGCAGTTTGTTATGGTGCCGATTCTGTTGTTTACGAACTTAACTAATATTAGTCAAGTCACTTCTCTTTCATGTTAACCTTATTGAAAAATGATAGAACATTTTTAATGCTGTCAGTTTAGTCCATGCCGTCGTAATGTACGGGTAAATAGTCGTGACCAATAACAGTCGCGCTTAAATTCACGTTGAAATATGTGATCGGACTAAACTGACAGGACTAAAATATCTTGCATCCTTTTCTTATATTTCTTATTAGAAAGAGATATAGTGCCACGTCCTATTAATATTATAAATGCGAAAGTTTGTGAGTATGGATGGATGTTTGTTACTCTTTCACGCAAAAACTACTGAACGGATTTGGAACACAGATAGTTTATAACCTAGATTAACACATAGAATACTTTTTATCCCGGGAAAACATAAGATCCCTCGGGAACGCGGGTGAAACCGCGGGGCGGAATCTAGTTGGGCATAAATCGAAGAGGTATCTAGACCTCGTTGCAAAAACGCAAAATTATAGTTGGTATTTGCACTTAGTCCCGATCCACCACCAATCCAAGCAAAGGCTACTCACGTTAGAAGACCAAGTTTCACTAGCTTCACTCCAAAATATCCACATTTGACGTAGCCAATCCCTGACTACGGGCTTGTCTTGAAGTTATCAGTCCGGGCACAAAGAATATTAGTTTCACGTTTTTACACTCTTAAAATATAGGTTCACATAGTATTTTTAAGATTATTGTGTCCAAAACCACATGCAGCCACGAATGAATGTTTTCCCGTCCTCAGGGTATTGTAGGTGGAACAAAAAAAGAAGCATCCACCGCGTTCCGGCTTCCCATTGGTTCGCCCGTGTGATAACCAAAAATGGAGCTCAACGATTGGTCGATTTAGAGGAAGTCTCACAGGACATAAGTGCGCTACCCACTATTCCGTATTTTATTAATTTATGATCATTGTAAGTCCGTAAACAAATCGAATCATTATTTATTTTTGTTTTGGATAGGTGTACTTATTGGTTTGAAATTTTGACAAAAAATTACGAACGAATACTATCGAATATTATCTATGTTGCATGAAATACAATAATCCATAGTATCTAGAGCTGAGGCCTATACTATTGATAGTACGAGTGATTTAGAGAGAAAACAATCGAGACATCGACACTATATGACAAGCCAGCTGGCGGACGCCACCTATTACGCCGCTGCTCATGGGTTCGATTCCCATCTAGGACAAACATTTGTGTGCATGAACATGTCTGTTTGTCCTGAGTCTGCGTGTAATTATCTATATATAAGTATGTTTGACCTGCATTTTTTGTGATCAGTGATGATGTGGCCAAAGATGTGGTGGAAGGTAATAATAATAATAATATTCTGGGACATTTTTTTACACACGGTTATCTGATCCCAAACTAAGCAGAGCTTGTACTATGGACAACCAGATAACTGATATACTACTTTTTTTTTGTAAATACATACTTATATAGATAATTACACCCAGACTTAGGACAAACAGACATGTTAATGCCCACAAATGTTTGTCCTGGATGGGAATCGAACCCACGACCTGCGGCGCAATAGGTGGTGTCTTAACCAACTGCGCCAACTGGCCCGTCGTAAGTTAGACTATATAAGTATGTATTTGCAAATAGTAGTATATGTAGTATATCAGTTATCTGGTTGTCCATAGTACAAGCTCTGCTTAGTTTGGGATCAGATAACCGTGTGTGAACAATGTCCCGGGATATTTATATTTAACTAGCTGACCCGGCAGCCGTTGTCCTGCCCTGAGAACAAAAATAAAACTGGGACCTACCTACCTATCCCTACCTACCTCTACCTATCCCTACCTATCCCTACCTGCCTCTACCTACCCCTACCTACCTTACTTACCTACCCTACCTAACTACCTATCCCTACCTACCTTACCTACCCCTACCTATCCTATGTCCTTCTCCTGGCTCTAAACTACCTCCCTGCCAATTTTCAGCTAAATCGGTTCAGCCGTTCTTGAGTTATAAGTGGAGTAACTAACACGACTTTCTTTTATATATATAGATATCGTTGGTTGGTAGTTAATGAAACAAGGTCATTAGGAAAAATATTTAATTAATATCGTTATTGGTCTTGATTATTATTTTTTATACTTTTTATTTAACCTTGAGAATACGGCCAAACAGGATTTGTCTCCAAATAGTAAATACCGGTGATTCTGTAATAGAAAACAATATATTAGCATTGGCTCGACGTACAAAACAGTGACGATGAAATTCACGTTTGACAGGACTAAAATGTCTTTTATCCCTTTCATATATTTGTTGTTAGAAAGAGATATAGTGAAATTAAATTTGTTTAGTTTGTAATCAACAGAATCGGGGTCAATGCCAAAATAGTTAAAAAAAGATAATGCAGAATATTTTTACCCAGTCTTTGGTACCAATCCTCCCATTTTCAATGTGTCTGGTAGAGTACAGTTCTTACTCAGAGCCGAGACGTACGAGTCACAGCCTCGTCCTGTAAATCCACCATACACAAGGGATTCGGCAAAGAAGAAAATGCATCTGAAAAAAAAAACTTTATTTAAAAAAAAAGAGTTAAACCTTTATCTATACTAATATTATAAAGAGGAAAGATTTGATTGTTTGTTTGTATGTTTGTTTGTTTGCATTTAATAGGCTCCGAAACTACTAAACCGATTTGAATTTTCTTTTTATTACTTTCACTAATAGCCTATATATTATTTATTCTTTGCTAATAGGAAGCTACATTATCCCCGAAGGTTATAGGCTACTTTTTATCCCGGGAACGCGAGTGAAACCGCGCGGAACAGCTAGTAAGTCAATAAAATTAATATGAGAGGAGGAGCAAAACCGAAACCAACGCAAAAATAACGATTAAAATCGGTTCGTATGCAAAAAAGTTATGCGTGAACAAACGTTAAAAAAAATACATACAACCGAATTAAAAAATGGGTTTAGTTTTGTGTTAGTGTCGCTGAAAAGGTAGCAGAGATAGAATCTTGAACAGAAGAGGTTTTTGTTAAAGGAAACGTAAGTTATTATTTAGCTATATTTTTTTAGAAAATCTATTGCCAAACACTTGCTACCGAGCACTACTAATGGCAATCGTAATTTAACTGTAGGTAAATTAAATTAATAAATAAATATCCTGGGACATTGTTCACACACGGTTATCTGATCCCAAACTAAGCAGAGCTTGTACTATGGACAACCAGATAACTGATATACTACATATACTATTTATTTTTGTAAATACATACTTAAATAGATAATTACACCCAGACACAGGACAAACAGACATGTTCATGCACACAAATGTTTGTTCTGGATGGGAATCAAACCCATGACCAGCGGCGTGATAGGTGGTGTCTTAACCAACTGCGCCAACTGGATTGTCATGTAATGTACCAATGGAAATGGTTTACAAAGATACTATACTACTAAGGGGTGTAGCTACTCTAGGGCTAGACGGAGCACTGCCACGGGGCTCAGAAGCTCTAATCGCTGTAATAGGTCTAAGCTTTAGCCTAGCCAAGCCTTTAGACTCTAAAGGCTTCCGTACTGATAAATTTAAGAATTAAAGGCAATGATAGCTCAGTGGTAGTGACGTCGAATGCCAAGACGAAGATCCCGGGTTCGAATCCTATGAGCTTGAGCTTTCGGTGAAGGAAAACATCGTGAGGAAACCATAGAACGGTGGTGGGATACTTTGTAGTACCCGCCTGTCTACCCTCAAGTTGAAAATCTGTCGCCATGCACCTTTCAGTGTGTTCCGACAGCTGTACTTGAGAGCTAGTTCCTTTCTAGGCTTTGTGTGCTTACCATCATCGGCCACATCATCACTGACCACGGTGAGATTGTGGTCGCACACAGTCAAACACAGGCCTATAAATAGTAAACTGAACTTACTTATGGTGATCACACGACCTGTCATCACATCCAGGCATGAGTCTTCCTCCATTAGGATAGAAGTCCACGTCTCCAATGTTGGTGATGATCCCTGACATACCAACATCAGTGTGCATAACTTCAGTGAAGATCCCATCGTCTTTAGTGAACCTGTGAGGGTTCGTGATCCAGCCTGGTAATGCTGGGTCGAGAGCTGGGAAAAGAGTGATAGTGAGAAGTCATCATCATCATGTCATCCGAAAGACGTCCACTGTTGGACAAAAGCCTCCCCCAAGGATCTCCACGGTGGTCGGTCTTTGCTAACCGCATCCAACCGTTTCCCGCGACCCTCACAAGATCATCGGTCCACCTTGTGGGGAGCCTGCGTCTTCCGGTTCGTGATCGCCAATCGAAGAAGTGAGAAGTGCCTGCAATAAACTCAGCAAGACGTTTTTAGGGTACCGTACTATAAAATAAATTAACGGAACCCTTATCATTATCACTCGTGTGTCTGTCGGTCTGTCCGTCCGTCTTTCACAACCAGTTACTACTGGACTGATTGAGTGGAAATATGGTATACTGGACGTGTAATTTAAAATTATATTATATTTGAGCTCGTCCCGTTTAAGCGGCCCGAGCTGCCATTAGTAATCCGACCGCCCTCAATTAGTCGTAACTCGTACTAAGTCCTCCCCCTCCCCCGGTAACGCCCTGAGCCGAGGTTCGTACCCCATTTGCCCTAAGGCGTGGTTACCTAAATGTTAGCCGGCTGAGAGTCCTTTGCACTCGTAGATTTGTCCGGTAAGGTTGCTGCAGCCATCAGAGACTACAAACTTTAGTCCTTTCAAAAAAATAAAAAACTGGTGGAAAGCCTAAGAAGTGAGATTAGCAACATAATGGTTACATACATGTGATATAGGGCACTTTCTCCAACAGGTTTCTTCCAATGATGCCAACTTGGTGTCCTCCAAGACTGTGCCCCACCAGGTGGTACCGCGATAAACGTGCGCCACTAGCTGAGTTCAGCCAGGTAATGAAACTGGCCACACTAAAACCTAAGAAAAATTATTTTTAAAAGGGAATAGTGAATGCCCCGTTTTAAAATTAAAAATGTTTTTTCTCTACATACATTCTGAGATCTAATAGTTCATTTGTTTATCTCAAATTAAATGAAAAATCTCTAATTAATGAAAAGGGAATAGTTTTCTTACTATCCTATACATATATATATATATTTTTAGTTTACTAAAAATGCTCCTCTCTTGTCTTGCTTTTCCCCGTCAGCTTAGTAAAGGAGTCAATGAGTCAAGAGAATATGTAACGGGGAATAGTTTTTTAAATATTGGGTTTTTTCATTAGTAATGTCAGAAAAAAATCGTAAATATGCCCCTTTTTAAAACTAAGAATGCATTCTTCTCTTATTTGGGCCATCCAAATAACATGAAAAATATTAACACACATTCTGAAATCCATTAGAAAGGGAATACATTTTTTACTTTTTTTAAAAAATGCTTAGTTTCTTTTTAAAAAACATAAAACCATATTTTTTACTAAAATTACGGCTTTCCTGTCTCGCTTGTCTCCGCCAGATTAGTAAGGTACGGAGACATACAAAGATAGCCTCTTAAATCCCACCGCCAACGATGAGCGAGTAGAACTAGAAATTAGACACGATTTGGCGAGCAGCGAGAAGCGAGTGAGTAGTTTCAATAGTTTTGTCTCTCGTCCGACGCTGATCGCAAAGCGAGCATCGCTGACCAAGTATTGCTGAGCGAGTATTATCTTTGATAGCTCTTGTCCCTCAGCGACAAACTAGTAGAGCGAGACCTCGCCGGCAGTGTGTACAGCTATCAACAATTAATATTTGCATCTCTTTTGTTTACACGGAATTGTTTGAGCGAAAAAATAGCCGATAGTTAGTCGCTTCTGTTGGGGTAGGAAGTATAATAAAGCTTTATTGTTATTAATGTTATATTTTAGAACAATTGAGCTCATTTCAGACGACGCTATACTATAATAGCATATAGTATATAGCTCATAGCACGACAATATCGCGCTCCATACATTGTTGCTCCATTGCTCCATTATATATTTGAGCCGTTTGGGGTTGAAACCTTAGGACCACCACCTTTTTAGAGAAATCTCTAAGCGGTTGGTGGAAGCTACGCGGGATCCCAGAGCTGGCGGCTACTTAGGCCAAAGAATAAGCCTCGCAATACAGCGAGGCAATGCCGCCAGTATTCTTGGTACTCTGCCACCAGGGGAGGAGTTAGGGGAAGTTTTTTATTTATAATTAATTTATTTTTAGTTACATTTATAAGTAGTTAGTTTGTTTAGTAGTTAGGTTAGTAGTAAATTATTATTTAAAAATGTAAATAGTTAAACAAATTTTTTTTTTTTTTTTTTTTTTTTTTATTTATTATCAGTACATAACATGGTTTAAAAAAAGTTATATAACAGCATATTTAAACCACAGAGGTTTGTCCTTATGCTAAAAATGATCTACATAGATTAGCCCATTGTCTGCCTATCCATACACATAGTTAAATTACCTAATACACTACAATATATTAAATTAAAACAAGATACAAGATATATTTAACAATACGATATAATATAATAGATACTATAATACTATAGGATAAATAAATTACTCTTTTCTTGTTATGGACACGTTCACACTGTACTGTACTATATATTATTGGCTTACTATACGCTTGCTATACTTTATAGCATAGTATAGCGTCGTCTGAAATCAGCTTTTATCTTTTTACAATTCAACCATAATTTCAAATATTTTTCTCTTGTTTTCTTGACTAACAAACAGATCACAGACAGATCACTTATTTTTCTTCAGTATTATGATTTATATGTCGTATGTATTATTTATACATACGATACTTCCTACCCCAACATAAGGTTATAGGCTATTAAACTAATATGGAGTTAGCGGTGGTACCTACAACTGCCTAAAAAACACTGCGAACATGTTTAGCGGAACTTTCCGCGCTTTACCTTCCTACCTAGATGATGTTGACGACTGACCTGAGTTGATGTTGTTCATCAGTGCTACGTTATAGTTCCCACCAGCTCCAATGCTCCAGTCTGTCATGATGACGTTCACGTCATCAGCTGCCAGGAATGCTGTGATAAAGAGGTCACTGTTATTGTCACCCTCAAAAAATTTAGATCGTGTTTGCGATTTCAATCCAGGAAAAAAAAAATTGTGCATATGATCATCGTCGTGTTTTTTTTATACAACTAAGGTAGCAAGCAAGCATACGGCCCACCTGATGGTAAGTGGTTACCGTCGCCTATCGCCATTTGCAATACCAGAGATATTGCCAATGTGTTGCTGACCTGTTACAATGCCGAGAAGGCAAACTGGCTTTCAAGTGCAATTGCCGGAACACACCGGTAGGTGCTTGGTGACAAATTGTTTATTTGTTTGTCATGAGTCCTGGATGTAGAATTGTCTATATGAGTATCATCATGTCAGCCGAAACGTCCACTGCTGGACAAAAGCCTCAACCAAGGATCTCCACGAAGGCCGGTCTTGAGCTACCCGCATCCAGCGGTTTCCCGCGACCCTCACAATATATGAAAGAAGAAAGAAAGAAAATATATTTATTTGACGAACACAAAAAAGTACAAGAAAACAATAATAGGATAGTTGACAGTGACAAAAATAAATAAATGATCAAACACTTACCAATGCATAAAACATCTAAAAAACACTTGGAAACATCAAATATGTTGTACATTTAATGCTTTGTATGATTTTAATTACCAATAGAACCACTAAGAGTAGATGATTTGATGCTATGAAACTATGACGTCATAATGTAATATTTCATACAAAATTCCTTATAAACTATCGTTTTGACATTTATTAAAAAGTAGCTGATTTGATATGTTAGGAAACTAGCCTAACTATATGAGAATGTAGTTACAATAAAAAACGTGTATTAGGTATAGGTCCCCTACTAATACTATCCTACTATCTAGTAGATCGAAAGGTCATTAATGTGAGGTAACAGCACCTTAATGCCAGTTGCAGACCTAGAGCTAAGCAAAGTTAGTTTAGTTTAGCTCGCATAGCTTACGCAGTTTTTAATACTTGTGTGCAGACTGCAAACTAAGCTACGTGAGCTAACTAAAATATGCGAAGCTAATGTCGATGCGCTAAGCTAAGCCCCTAAGCTAAGCTAAGATACAAAAAAGATGTTCTTACCATGCACTAGATAAACGTTAAAATCACTTAGTGGAGTGTTTAACCAGCCGTGCACCAGAACTATGGTTCTCTTATTCACGTCAAAGTTACTTGCTTTCAAGAGGTCAGTATTCCCATAAGATAAAGGCTGACTGACTAATGGGTTCGACCTGAAAAGAGTAAAAAATAATAAATATAAATAAATATCCTGGGACATTGTTCACACACGGTTATCTGATCCCAAACTAAGCAGAGCTTGTACTATGGACAACCAGATAACTGATATACTACATACACTACTTTTTTTTTTTGTAAATACATACTTATATAGATAATTACACCCAGACTCAGGACAAACAGACATGTTCATGCTCACAAATGTTTGTCCTGGATGGGAATCGAAACCACGATCAGCAGCGCGATAGGTGGCGTCTTAACCAACTGCGCCAACTGGCCTGTCAAATAAATAAGTTTGTTTGTTTGAACGCGCTAATCTCCAGAGTTACTAGTCCGATTTAAAAAATTATTTCACTAATAGGAAGCTACATTATCCCCGAAGGTTACAGGCTACTTTTTATCCCGGGAACGCGAGGGAAACGGCTAGTTATCAATAATAACACACCATTTCAAGGAGCCTCAGCATTACCATTACCAGGTTACGACAATTTGAAGATTAGCATAAATCTCTGGTAAAACCTTTACTCGTACTCTGAAACGTAGATGAGGTGAGATAGCCAACTTAGCACTCGAGTACTAATAGGTACTTTAATGCTAAACTAATTATTGATATTATGGAGATGGATGGATTGTGTGAAAGATGATATAAGTAAGTGAGGAGTGAATGCCGATATGACGGATAGAAGGGCTGAATGGAAGTGTACATATTGCGCGAACACAAATGATGAAAGGGCCGCTAAGTTCTAAGCAACACTATTGAGTAATAAGACCTGTTTGTACACTTAATTTCAAAATCTCAAATATAAGTAAACTCAGGGATAAATGCTTAAACTCTACTCCATCATAATTCAGAAATGAAAAATTGTTTAAGTTATACTTAAGCAGAGTTTGAGACGCTATCAACTTTGAATTCTCAATTCAGAAACCGGCTGTATGTAAGCAAATAAATGATTTGATTTGATTTGATTGGGAACAAGGCAGAGAAATGATTTTCCCTGGCGTCCAAATCCTTACCTGGTGAATAAGTGGTAACCATTATCGACTTCAGGGTTGTATCTGGCGATGCTGCGAAGGTCACTAGCCTTCAACCATAGGTCCACAAGTTGAGGGCCGTCAGGTCCCGTCACATATTGGTACCTAAGTCCTGGGTCCAGCTTACTTATCACCACATCTGAAGGGTATGCTGTTGACGGTAATATTTTGCTGTTAAGGCAACGATATCCGAGAAATGATGATTCTAGATTAAGTTTTTGTCGGCATTCTTTGTTGCAAGAGATTTGTAAAAAATATATGTTAAACTAGAAAATATGTGAGGGGATTTTTCATTAGTAACGTTAGAAAAAAATCGTGAATATGCCCCTTTTTAAAACTAAGAATGCATTTTTCTCTTATTTGGGCCATCCAAATAATTTGAAAATATTAACATACATTCTGAAATCCATTAGAAAGGGAATAGTTTTCTTACTTTTTTTAAAGAAGGCTTAGTTTTTTTTTAAATAACATAAAACCACCTTTTCTACTAAAATTACGTCTTTCCTGTCTCGCTTGTCTCCGTTAGTTTAGTGACGGAGACATTCGCGGAGAAAATCCTCTTAATCCTAATAATATTAGGTAGTAGGGTACTTTGTAGTATCTTACAGAGACAATAAATAAGGCTGGTGGTGCTGCCATGTCAGCAGAGAACCTCAAGCGGCGCAAATAGTAGTTTAGATTCAAGCTACATTTTTGAGCCGTTTGGGGTCGAAACTCTGGGTTCGTGGTGGCCGAGTGGCCACTTTATAAAGAAATATCAAAACGCCTGGTCGAAGCATCTCGTGACCAGAATGCTGGCGTACCTATACTTGGGTCAGAGAATCAGCATTGCCATTCAACGTTGCAATGCCGCTAGTATTCTGGGAACGATGCCTTCTGACAGCGACTCTTTCATTTAGTTTAGTCCTTTTTATACATATTTGTTGTTTTTAGTTTATTTTGTTAGTACCTGGTTGACCAAGCATTGCTCGTTTTTTTTTAAAACGACTTTTTCTAAATTGAAACCTAGCTAGATCGATTTATCTCCCCCAAAACCCCTTGCATACTAAATTTCAAATTATAAAGATGGAAAGTTTGTATGTTCGGATGTACGAGGTAATCTCCGGAGTTACTGGTCCGATTCAAAAAATTGTTTCACTAATAGGAAGCTACATTATCCCCGATTAACTCCTAGTCAAGATTCGGGTAAAAATATAATGTTACCTGATGCAGCGACTAGTCCAAATACAACAAGAACCAGCCCCTTCATGGTTATTGCAACACTGATAATGAGATAATCGAACAAGCGGTATTATTTATTATACAGTTTATCAGTTATCAATCATACATTGATAATTTTGCACAGTTTCAAATGAGAATTTAATTACCTACGTCAAATTATCAAAGAGATAAGTATCATTCATATACCATGCATGATTCACGAAAAACAAAATTGAGGAAGTTAAAACATACGTGGTATATTACCATAAAACAATTAATCCGCCTGTATCTCAGCAATCGTTGTATATTTCAGCAATGTGTTATATTACGCTATGAGGCAGTTGTAGTACAACATTGTGGAGCTGATATTTTAAAAAATAAAAATGGTGAATGTAAATTATTGTAAAACAAATTCTAATCCGCTTGTATCTCAGCAATCGTTGTATATTTCAGCAATGTGATTGCATTGCGCTATGAGACAGTTGTAGTACAACATTGTGGAGCTGATATTTTATCCAAATTAAATCAGCTATTGTAGAAACTGAATTGTAATCCAACTGTATTAAAACAATCGTTGTATATTTCAGCAATGTGATTGTATTGCGCTATGAGACAGTTGTAGTACAACATTTTGGAGTTGATATTTGAGAATTTGAAACACATGTCACAATTTGGTCTGTTGGTGAAGCGCAAAAAGTCACTAGCGCAGCTGATTTGGTTTTTCCCAGATATAATTGATAATAAACAATTAGTGCAAAAGATTTGAATAATCTTATCTATTGATTGTGTAAATGTATAAAATAATATGTTACATCAGAACTGATAATTAGCCCATGAATTCTCCAAAACAAAACACGTGAACCAGCCTTTTTTTATGACAAACTCGACAAATCGTCTGTTGTTAAGCGGTTACCATAGAAAACGCTATGAGGAAGAGCATAGTCCTAGAAATAAAATAAATAGATAGTAAAATATTGTCAATATTATTTATTTTGTATTAGTTTTCAGTTCATCCTCTGGAAAATGGTGGTGCAGAATTAGTCTCCAAGTAGAAGATACCAGAGGATCTGTAAAGGTTATGGAAAGGTTAGCTTGGTACAGATACATAAATATTTTAACTTTTATTTAGTGAAAAGTAAGCTGCAAAGTCATATTTAACAAGGTTTTTGACAAGACACTGTGGCCGATGGTGGTAAGCACACAAAGCTTAGAACTGGCTCTCAAGTGCAGCTGTAGGAACAGACCGCAAGGTGCTTGGCAACAAATTTTCAACTTGTGTGTGGTAGCCAGCCTGGCGGGTACTACAAACCGTGATATGGTTTCCTTGCGATGATTTCCTTCACCGAATGCTCAAGTTCATCGTAGGATTTTAACCCGCGACCTTCGTCTCGGATAGATAAATGACATAAGTACGATGTGATGTTGATAGTAAAATCATAGTACGTCTTACCCAGTCTTAGGTACAAGGCCACCCATCCTAAGACTGCCCCACAGGAAGCAGTTGCCCGTCATGGCAGCCACATAAGTTAAGCAACGGGTGCCACTGAAGCCACCAGATGTCAGTGATTCTGCTAGGTAGAAGTAACTCCTGGAAGAAATTAATTTATAAATACAGGAATATTGGTGCCGATTCTATTGTTTACAAATTAAACTAATATTAATCACGTCACCCCTCTTTCGTAACCTTATTGAAAAAAGATAACAACATTTTTAGTGCTGTCAGATTATGGCAAATGGTCGTGACCATTGTAGAGACCCCTGTCAGCTACATAGTTCAGACACCGAATGGATAGATGACCCAGCCTGGCGGAAGATCTTCCCTGTTCAATGGAGGAATCATCCACCTTGTTCCTCCTTAACCATTATAGATCGCGCTTAAATTCACGTTGAAATAAGTAATCGGACTAATCTGACAGGTCTTTCATCCCTTTCTTATATTGTTTGTTAGAAAGTGATTGTATTGCGCTATGAGACAGTTATAGTACAACATTATGGAGCTGATATTTCGGTTAGACCCCACAATCCATCGATTTTTCTTACCGTGCATGATCGCAATCTTGGTTGTCACATCCAGGCATGTTAATACCACCATTAGGGTAGAAGTCAGCTTGTCCAAGAGTGCCGAGGTAGCCCAGAAGACCAGCATTAGTGTGGATAATTTCAGTGTAGCTTCCATCATCAGATCGGAACTTGTCATCGTTGTTTATCCAGCCGGGGAAGAGTGGCTCCAGAGCTGGAATGTGAGGAACATCATCATCATCATATCAGCCAAAAGATGTCCACTGCTGGATTAAGGTCACCAATTTACTCGCAATTTATCTTCTAAACAAAACTAATCGAGGCATCGGGGCACCGCCGGGTGAGCTTTTTCCGCCAACACATTAGCTTGGCCATGCAAAGATGAAACGCTGCCAGCCTGCTAGGAACCTTTCCATTCCATTTCTCTAATATTATAGAAATTGTATTTTTGTTGTTACTAAATTCTTCTTTACCTATATTTCTACTTGGTATTATTTATTATTCCATACCTGTAATATAGGCAGCGGATCCCACCATGTTTCTGCCAACGATACCAGCAGCATGACCTCCAAGACTATGTCCTACGATGTGGTACATCGCTGCTACAGCACCAGTCACATCGTTCAACCAGTTTACGAAACGAGCCATGCTTTCGCCTGAGAAAAGGTATAAAGTAGGTAACGACCTGTTTCTAAATGTAAACTGATTTAAACGACATCCTAGCATCCTACTAATATAAATGCGACAGTTTGTGAGTATGGCTGAATCTTTGTTACTCTTTCACGCACAAACTATTGAACGGATTTGGATGAAAATTGGCACATAGATAGATCATACCCTGGAATAACATTTAGGCTACTTTTTATTCCGGGAACGCGGGTGAAACCGCGGGGGAAGCTAGTAATATTATAAATTCGAAAGTTTGTTAAACTTTCACGCAAAAACTACTGAACGGATTTGGATGAAACTTGGCACATAGTTAAATAACCTGGAATAACATTTAGGCTACTTTAAATTCCAGGAAAATATAAGATACCTCGGAAACGCGGGTGAAACCGCTTGGCGGAAGCTAGTTTCTTTAATAATAGAAAGTTAGTTGATAGATGGTTTACATTATAAACTAAGCAGAGTAATAATCTGAATTCCAAAGTACAATACTTTCAGATGCTGATGTACTACTTTTATACTACTTTTTTGGTAAATATCCTTCTAATATTAGACAAACATACGACAAACACAGCTTATTACTGAGCTGCAATTAGCAAAAAACGTAAGAAAATATGAATTTCGCGGGATTTCAAAAAATCTAAATCAATACTCATCAGTGATTCAGTTTAGGCCCTAATAAGGCACTTATGAATGTCAACAGTTACAGTTTTACAATAGACTCTACTATAGATTTTTAGAACATCCCTTTTAAGTACAAGATGGTACTCACCAGCAGGTACAGTGTTCGCCAAAGCGGTCAAGTAGTTAGGGGTGGCAGCACCAGCACTCCAGTCCACCACGATCACATTCACATCTTCGGCGGAAAGGAAAGCTGAAACACGAATATAATAATTTTATCAGAGTTTTTGGGCCAAACAGTACCTACGATCTAACTTACAAACTAGATGGAACTTGTAATTGTATAGGCCTGTGTTGAATCACTAGCTCACCGTGGTCAGTAATGATGTGCCCGATGGTGGTAAATATATAAAATCTAAAAGGCTGGCTTTCAAGTGTAGCTGTCGGAACACACCGGTAGATGATTTTCAATTTGGTAGTGGTAGCTAAACATCTTAAACTAAAAAGACCAGACTAAAGAATCCAGATAATTAAGTGAGGTAACAGCCCACGTGAAATATGAATTACAAGTAATCCGCCTGTATGCCAAGGCGATGATAGCTCAGTGGTAGTGACGTCGGATGCCGCGACGAAGGTCGTGGGTTCGAATCCTACAGTGAGCTTGAGCTTTCGGTGAAGGAAAACATCGTGAGGAAACCATAGCACGGAGGTAGGGTACTTTGTAGTATCTGCCTGACTGGTTACCACACTCAAGTTGAAAATTTGTCGCCAAGCACCTACCGGTGTGTTCCGGCAATTACACTTGAGTGTCTTTGCAATATTTCTGGTATTGCAAATGGCGATAGGCGACGGTTACCACTTACCATAAGGTGGGCCGCATGCTTGCTTGCTACCTTAGTAGTATAAAAAAATCGTTGTATATTTCAGCAATGTGATTGTATTGCGCTATGAGACAGTTGTAGTACAACATTGTGGAGCTAATATTTCATCAAAAAAATTCGCATGGAAACTGAACTCTAATCCAGTTGTATCTCAGTTATTTATGCGGAAAATGGCTATCAATGCCACAGTATTACAAATTTTAAGTATATTCTCTAATTGTATAACTGTGTCAATACTGTGATAATAAAAGATTGCACTGTCTTTACTAGTTTTTTTTATTTACCTGGAACCAGAACGTTGTTGAAATCAGCAGAAGCGGAGTCCAGCCACCCATGAATGAGCAATATAGTCCTCCTCTGAGAGTTGTAGTTGGTGAGGCCTAGGAGACCTTCACTGCCAATTAGGAGGGGCTGACTGACTGATGGGTTGGCTCTGAAATTTTGTCGTTTGAATTATTGATGGAGTCAAGCTATATTGTCACTACCCTAAGTGAACGTATATTATTATTATTATTTAGATATAGATATTCTCAATGAAATGTTTGTCCTGGATGGGAATCGAACCCATGACCAGTGGCGTGATAGGTGGTGTCTTAACCAACTGCGCCAACTGGCTTGTCAACTGGATTGAAGCTTAAGTATATTTACCTGGTGAAAAGATGGTAAACAATCTGCCTGTCCGGGGCAAATCGAGTGAGAGCCCTATCGCTGGCCTTCAGCCAGGAATCAACGAGGTGGGGTGTTCCATCAGGTCCCTGCACGTACTGGTAGCGGAGACCAGGGTCCTTGACCACCACTGGGTCATAGGGGAGTGCTGGGAAATCACAGTACAGTCGTATAATATCTTAGAGATGTACTGAGGTATATTACAACGCATAGAGAAGACGCCACATATAGCCACTGTTCCGTTCAAGTGGATCCATCCGGCCGCACTTCACTTATTTGCATAAACTTGAAACGCGTAAGCGCCGTGATTTTCATAATATTTTTTGATCGCGAAAAAACTACACCTCATAAGCGTTCTAGCGCTACGTGTTTAAACTATCTGGTTAGACGACTAATTATGGTTTCAGCGCTACAACGATTATGAACAAAATGGAGCATGCCCTTTGCTTAGGACAGCTTCTCTATACGTAGTAATATACCTTTGTGAAGAGATAATAGTAGTTTGTTCGTTGTGAAAATCAATGGGAGATCTATAGGCGATGATAGCTCAGTAGGTAGTCAAGTTGTGAAGTTCAAACCCTGCATTAATCTTGAGCGTTCGGTGAAGGAAAACATTGCAAGGAAATCATAGGACGATGGTACCATAGCATTGTTACATCAAACGTAAATGACAGAGAGTAAAGTGATTTTCACTCTCCTCAGCTTCGGTGATGTTGTGGCCTAAGGTGGGAATTGACCCTTCCATCTGGCTCTTAAGTGTAGCTGTGGGAACACACCGGTAGGTGCTAGGTGACAGATTATCCGACCGTGATCAGCCAGCCAGGCGGCTACATATTACAAAGTACCCTACCGCCATGCTATGGTTTCCTCACGATATTTTCCTCATTATTATTTTTTTATTTGACTATCAATTGAGCTACCATCGCTGTAGGTACGGCAACTTCCGAGTGATACCTATGGTGTTGCAAGCATCTATAGGCAACGGTAACCGCTTTAATTTAGACGACCGTATAATAAAACTATTATTACATACCAGAAACAACAACTAAAGTTAAAATTAACAAATAGAACACCATCATGATGACAGAAACAAACTGAAAGTCATAAATTATTTTGTAGGTATATATCATATTATAAAACGATTATTAAAATTATCTTTGATAATTTATCCTAGATTAATTAATTTTTAATGTTATCTACTGATAATATTCATTTATACACTTAAACACATTTATACACTAAAGTTTAGCGTGTTAAAAGTTGAATTCTCCGTGTGCCTGTGAGTCATAATATTATTATGATTAGTGCATAAGAGCCATGAATATATATTTATCTATGTATTCATTTTGCATTTAAACCATTATGAAACCAAAATTATCTCAAAAACGCTAGAAACACCTGGAAAAAAGATTAAAGTAGTTATCAATGGATTAATGTTTGTGTGATAATTAAATGAGACATCAATTCTTTTAAGTAAAATATAACGGGGCTCAGTGGCATAATAGGCACAGTATGACACAAATTCAAAATCAAAATCAAAAACTCATTTATTCAGTTTAGGCCCTGGTAAGGCACTTATGAACTTAGATGTAGCATCGGCAAATCGTATATCTTCACTTCACTTCCGATTTACACAACTAATAAAAAATATTCATTATCGCGCCATTCAACGTTCAACAAGATCATTTTCGCCTAAAGTACTAATAAACATGGGTAATGTTGTAGACGCACTCTTTTCGGGAATGATCGATTTTATGAATTTTGCCGATGCTTCATCTAAGTTGTGCCATACTGTACTAGTACTAGTCAATAATTTACTTACGACAATCAATATCTTAAGCATTACTGGATTAAATACGTAATCAATCCAAGATAGGCAAATGTCGTAACACTTATTTTAATAATTAATTCAAAACATGAGGGGTCTGATAGTAATCGTGTTTTTGGCTGTTACTTCAGGTATGTTATTTAAAAATTCAAACAAGTCAGCTTAAAAAATCAGCTACACAATACAACTGTCTCATAGCGCAATACAATCACATTGTTGAAAGATACACCGATTGCTAAGATACAGGCAGATTAGTATTGGTTTCCTTGCGTCATTTAAGTGTCTACAGAATGGTAAAAATATCAGCTCCACAATGTTGTACTACAACTGTCTCATAGCGGAATACAATCACATTGCTGAAATATACAACGATTATTGAGATACAGGCAGATTAGTATTGGTTTCCTTCCGCCATTTAAGTGTCTACACAATAGTAAAAATATCAGCTCCAAAATGTTGTACTACAAGTCTACAACTGTCTCATAATGCAATACAATCATATTGCTGAAATATATAACGATTACTGAGATACAGGCGGATTATTTTTTAGGATTTAACGAAACCAACGAAACCCTTAATTCCGGCCATAGTTCAAGTCATTTGTAATTTTTAAATGGCCGGCATAAGACTCCGCTGTCCGTCCGTCCGTATCATAATCGTAATTGATAGGGTCGAAATTTTCACAGAATGTGTATTTTCATACAAATTGAACTGTAATAGGTAGATAGTTAAAATATGTGTATTTCTGTTGTCTTATGATGGTACGCTACGGAAACCTTCATGTGCAAGTCTGTCACGCATTTGGCCAGTTTATTTGGGCGTCGACAGCCATGTCACAGATTTAATAAATTTCCCTTGAGCGTCGACAACCGTGTGACAGCATTTTAGACGACGACGCTGTCAAAACTTTTGTTTCTGCGAACTTATTTTGAAATTTTCCGGTGGAAAAACAAAGCTAGCCTTATCAGTGGCCTCCGTCTATCAAATTTGGGCGCGGCAACTAACGGAAATCCGGAATCAAAGTCGACGCCCTAGCTAGTGGATGCGTTTCAATGAATTTCTTAAATATTTTTTTGAAGCGAGTTGACTGTGCCAAGTACAGTGACATTTTTAAAATTATAATTCCTACAGCCCTCCCCTATGACCCAGTGGTGGTCAAGGACCCTGGTCTCCGCTACCAGTACGTGCAAGGACCTGATGGAACACCTCACCTCGTCGACTCCTGGCTAAAGGCTAGCGATGTGGTCAAAGCAGCTAGATTTGATCCAAATCGACAGAATGTCTATCACCTGTTTACTAGGTAAGCTTCTAACTCTTTGGACTTGCAATCTTTTTCAGCATGCTTTTTAATCCGACTGCGGCGAAGCTAAAAAGGAGTATTGTGTTTTTTGCGCGAGTATCACTAGTTAAAATTAAAATGATGGATTTTTGGCGTCAAAATATGTTTAAAAAAAATATTATTATGTTTAAACTTTAAATGTAATGTTTTTTTACCAACCGTAGTGACTTTTTTTTAAATAACTGCCTTGTTTAGTCCACTATGCAAGACATAGGAATCTTCCAGAATGGAAAAAGTGCTAGATTATCCGTTAGGTTAGGAGTAAAAACAAATAATGCGAAGTTGTTTACCCTAAAATTCCGCTGGTCCCGAAAACGCTAAAATGGCAGCACTGGGACATACTCCAGTCGCATATTACATTGCGATCGCATAGAGTCAGCAGATTGCAACGCATGAACAATAATGTGTCGCTACAAGTATTGTCAATATCACTTATTTAAAATCACAAAAACAACTGTTTACCATCCCCCATCTTTGGTTGCCACCAACTAACGGTGCTCAAAATACGGTGACATAACCATCTTTCCAGAAACAACCCATCAGTCAGTCAGCCTTTACTCATTGGCGGCGACAGCCTCTTGGGGCTCACCAACTACAACCCTCGGAGAAGGACCGTCATACTCATCCACGGATGGCTTGACTCCGTGTCTTCAGACCTCAACACTGTGCTGGTTCCTGGTAGATATAATAATTTCTCTTAATTGTATAAAACAATGGCTCTGTCAGGCGTCAGGGTAGGTATAGGGCTAACTTAGGGGCTAACTGTAAAGACAAAATCGCTATGATGGCAACACTAGAAGGGAATTCAGTGTTCAATAAAAAATAACTACTAAAAAATGTTAAATTCACATTGAAATAAGCATTCGTACTAATCCGACAGGATTCAAATTCTTTTACCATTTTTTTGTTTTTTGTAGAGTTTGTCTACAACAGAATCAAGGCATATAATTACTACCGAGAATACAAAACTGTATGTGTGATACAGATCAGAAAAATACCTTTCGTTCGTATTTTCAGCTTTCCTCTCCGCCGAAGACCTGAATGTGATCGTGGTAGACTGGAGTGCTGGCGCTGGTACCATCAACTACATTGCTGCTGTGGCCAATACTGTACCATCGGGTACGTATCTTCCACCGAAGGAAGTAAAAATCATCATCAACATGATGTCAGCTGAAAGACGTCCACTGCTGGACAAAAGCCTCCCCCAAGAATCTCCACGAAGGCCGGTCTTGCGTTATCCGCATCCAGCGGAACCCGCGACCCTCACAAGATCATCGGTTCATCTTGTGGAGGGCACGCTGCCTGCCCACGCTGCGTCTTCCGGTTCGTGGTCGCTCGAGAACTCGAGAACCCTTCTGCCCCAGCGGCCATCGTTACTACGAGCTATGTGCCCCACTGTTGACCATTCCCCCCCCTCATCTCCAAAACTACTGGATCAAACATTTTGAAAAAAGTACATAAAATATTTCTATACCTATAGATTACAGAAAAACCTATAAGAAGTCTTTAAAAGTAATATTGGAAATTATGGAACACTCGCACTTGTCCGATCTTATTTATGCCAGTAACGAGAATATGAGAGAATATGTAGATTGGATACCACTAATCTACTTACTCCATTATCAGGAGAAGCAGTAGCTCGCTTCATCAACTGGCTGAATGGCGCGACTGGTGCAGAACCAGCGATGTACCACCTCGTGGGTCACAGCCTTGGAGGACACCAGGTTGGGATCATTGGCAGGAACTTAAATGGAAAAGCTGCTTATATTACTGGTTTGTAAATATCTTCTCAGCCTTATCATTGAACAAAAGCGTTTATGGAGTAAAATGGATGACTCCTCCATTGAAAAGGGAAGAAGTCAATGATAGCTCAGTGGTAGTGACGTCGTGGGTTCGAATCCTACAGTGAGTTTGAGCTTTCGGTGAAGGGGCACTATTTGAGATGTTATTTTTTAAATATCCTGGGACATTCTTCACACACAGTTATCTGATCCCAAACTAAGCAGAGCTTGTACTATGGAAACCAGATAACTGATATACTACATATACTACTTTTTTTTGTAAATACATACTTATATGGATAATTCATTCATAGGCTACGGTAACCACTTACCATCAGGTGGGCCGTATGCTTGTTTGCTGCCTTAGTAGTATAAAAAAAAAAAACACCCAGACAGGACAAACAGACATGTTCATGCACACAAATGTTTGTCCTGGATGAGAATCGAACCCACGACCAGTGGCACGATAGGTGGCGTCTTAACCAACTGCGCCAACTGGCCTGTCTAAATATTAACCATCGTGTATCGTTTTTCGAATTAGCCCTTCAAGTTCAGATTTCATCACCTACCGTCTTACATCCCTTGCAGCCCTGGACCCAGCCTTCCCAGGGTGGATAACCAACGATGACAAGTTCAGGTCTGATGATGGAACCTATACTGAGGTGATCCACACCAACGCTGGCCTGCTGGGGTACATCGCCACGCTGGGACAGGTCGACTTCTATCCAAACGGCGGGATTGACATGCCAGGGTGTGCCAGTCAGGAGTGTGACCATGCCAGGTAACTATTCATTTTTAAGATAGTATTTTTTTAAAAGCTATGTTCGTTTTGTAACCCGTGATCCCCTATTTAATTTTCGAAAATTATTTTTAGCGTATGCCAAATTTCAGTCCGATCCGTCCAGTTATTTGAGATGTGTGTTGAAAGATCAGTCAGTCACGTTTTCCTATATATTTAGATTCAGACTTTTATATTATTTAAGCCAAGCACCTACCGGTATGTTCCGGCAATTGCACTTGAGTCAGTTTGCCTTCTCGGCATTGTAACAGGTCAGCAACACATTGGCAATATCTCTGGTATTGCAAATGGCGATAGGCGACGGTAACCACTAACCATCAGGTGGGCCGTATGCTTGCTTGCTACCCTAGTAGTATAAAAAAAAGATAAGACATCTTATTCACTTCAAGCTATTAGCAAGCACATAATTCTGACCCTTTTGCCTTAGGGGCTACTTTTACCTGGCGGAGTCTATCATCTCTGGAGGTTTCACTGGTACCCGCTGCGCATCCTACATTACAGCCATGACAGGGAACTGCTTCTTATGGGGCACTCTTCGAATGGGAGGGCTGGTGCCAAAGACTGGGTGAGACTTATGAGAACTAGAACAAAGAAAGAAAAATATTTATTCATGACATGACGTGCCCCGCTCACTGCCACTTCAGTTTATGGGCTATGTCTCTCATCTCATCTCTCATCTCAGGCTAGGATCTCATCATTTCTGATTCAATCTCGCAGGGAAACTCCGAGCATAGCCCGTAGAAACGACGGCCGTTGATTTGACGCCATCATGAACTATTCTGTTTAATTTCAGATCCTCGGGTATTTTCTACTTGGAGACCAACGCCGCGCCTCCCTTCTCTAGGGGCTAAGAATGAAATGTACTAAAACCAGACCAAAACGACACTTCATACAAGGGATCGAATATAATTACGCTGTGATCACGCGCACACATGTCAAGCGGCGACACCATGGCTAATTCTAATATACGAATTATTATGTTCGATGGCTAGTTTCTACCAGCAAGCCAAATTTTCGGAATAATAAAATAAGAACCGATAAGTAACAGGTTTAGAACTTGCGAAGGCTATAATTCGTATATGAAAACTGGCCGAGTCAAACCTTAGGCTACAATATATGATTCTAAGTTATAAGAAGAGATGATATTTTATGTTGTTATAAATAAATTTCAGGACTGACCATTGAACTTGGCACCCATTTAGATCTCATTTCTTTTGTCTTCGAAGTCAACAATCATAATATTGAACTTGGCTCTCATTTCACATTTATGGTTTTGATGGGATATCATTACTTTTTGTACAAACAAACCTAGCAGAACACCATTCTGATAATACACTTCGATCTTAACATTATGCAAATTTACTGCAGCCTTTAATTCAGAAGCAGCTCCATAAGTTGTCGAACAAAGCATGCTTGCTCGATACTCTTCTTCAGACTTGACACGTTTCCGCGTGTATAGATACAACAGCTAACCGCTAGATGGCATTGTAACATTAAATAGAACATATTCCTACACAACGCCATCTATTGATACTCTTATAAATCATGGATTTTACAATATGACGTTACTAGCGATCAAAATAAAGCGACATCTAGGTATTGGGCTACGTTCCACGGTGCAATGTATGGCGATTGCTAGTCTACCCTTATATTAATAGTCCATGGTAATATTTAGTTTTCTGTGTTGCTACAATGTGGGCGACGTTTGCAGGTGTGTGGTATAATTATTAATTATGTGTGCTATTTATTTTTATTATTAATTTCGTTAAAACAAATAAAATGTAAATACGCATATCGTGTTTTATTAGGTGTATCAAACAATACATCAGTAATCACATTCCTAACTCCTTATTTATTCACGTTTACAATTTGTTATTTGAAACGTGTATTCAAAACTCATTAATTTTAGACCCTGTTATGAAGTTTATGAAGGTTTTGTTCAAATTTATGTACTGTAGTAACCACATGGTTATTATACTTAGAAATACTACTTACTGAGAGTATTTAGAGGGTAGGGTAGGCATTAAAGTATAAGTAGGTAGACGATATAGCTCGAGCTATGCGATGCATAGTACACTCAGTAGCATGCATTTATAGCTTGCATCCATAGCATGCATCCGTAGCATGCGTCCATAGCATGCATCCGTAGCATGTATCCGTAGCATGCATCCATACCATGCATTCGTAGAATGCATCCATAGCATGCATCCGTAGCATGCATCCGTGTAGATCGCATCCATAGCATGCATCCATAACATGCATCCGTAGCATGCGTCCATAGCATGCATCCGTAGCATGTATCCGTAGCATGCATCCATACCATGCATCCGTAGCATGCATCCATAGCATGCATCCGTGTAGATCGCTTCCATAGCATGCATCCATACTATGCATCCATAGCATGCATCCGTAGCATGCGTCCATAGCATGCATCCGTAGCATGTATCCGTAGCATGCATCCATACCATGCATCCGTAGCATGCATCCGTCCATATAAAAAAAAACATAGCTTAGATAAAACCCGCTTCCACCAGTGCTATGCTATGTGGACCGATGAGTATCCAGCAACGTAGCATAGCAACATCTCACCGGTGTGTTCCGACAGCTGCACATGAGAGCCAGTTCCCTACTAGGCTTTGTGTGTTTACCACCATCGACCACATCATCACTGACCACGGTGGTATTGTGGTCAAACACAGGCCTATATAATAGAAAAACAAGTGAGTTTGTTAGTTACCTCTTGACACCTAAATGGCATTACCAATCGTGATGAAATTTAGCACGGTGATAGTTTATAGAATGGAGAAACATAGGCAATTTTATGATATCAAATCAAATCAAATCAAAAATCATTTATTCAGTTTAGGCCCTAATAAGGCACTTATGAATGTCAACAGTTACAGTTTTACAGTAGACTCTACTACCGGTTCGGGATACACGTGAACTGAGAAGACTCCGGCAAGAAACTCAGCAAGGCTTCTTTTTTTGGTGGATCTTTTTTTTTTTTATTTATGTAATTACAGTTTTAAATATACATAAACTTCATACAATTATCACTTGGCCAGGAGGCTGCAAGTGCAGAGAGAAGCTACTACAACCATGTATTCTTGTCTTCTATGTAATGAGCCACCTTATAGTAGGCCTTGTCGATCAACTTATGTTTAACATGCTCTTTGAATTTATTATAAGACATCTTAGTTACTTCATATGGGATTTTATTATAAAAGCGAATGCAATTCCCGAGAAAAGACTTATTGACTTTCGCTAGCCTGAATCTAGGAGTAACAATTTTGTCTTTGTTTCTTGTATTTAGGTTATGGCGGCTACTGTTTGTGTCAAATAGATTTAAATTTTTACGAACAAACATAATATTTTCATAAATGTATAGCGAAGGTAAGGTTAATATGTCAAATTCCTTAAACCGATTTCGTAAGGATTCGCGAGGACCCAAGCAATAGATTGCACGAATGGCCCTTTTCTGCAAGATAAAGATAGATTCCAAATCCGCAGCCGAGCCCCACAGCAGAAGACTGTAGGACATCAAACTATGGAAATACGCAAAGTAAACCAACCTAGCTGTAGCCACATCTCCTATACCTCAGGAACGCGGGTGAAACTCCGCCCCGCAGTTTCACCCGCGTTCCTGAGGGATCTTATGTTTACCCGGGATTCAAAGTAGCCTATTGGTTATGTATTCTGTTGGGTATGATCTATCAATGTGGCAAGTTTCATCCAAATCCGATCAGTAGTTTTATTTTATTTATTTATTTTACTTTGATAGTTACGACCGCAGGCCACTTACAACTAATCAAAGACACAACTTTCATGCACATCTCTCATAGTACGCCAGACACACCGACAAAATGTTCATCCATTCATCCGCAAACAAGTCACAATCTGGACTGGCATCCAAGAGAGCGTTTAGCTCGGAGAGCGTACGCGGGATAGGTGAATTAGCACGCGCAACGGTGCGAATGGTGCGATACGGTGGCACACAAAACAGTTTATATTTTCTACTACGCCTGTAGTTGTCGGGTACAAACAATCGACAGCTGATCACTTTTGACGTGATAAAGTAACAAACATCCATACATTCTCACAAACATTCGCATTTATGTTATTACTAGGATACATACACTATGTTTGGTCATGCGATTGAATTCAATTGTTTCTTTATCAGTAAAAAGTGTAATAAAAATGGTATTGAAAAAAAAAAACAACAAAATATAATATTTTAGCATCATGTAATTGGCAGGAAACATGTTAAAAGTTGTCGTTTACTTTTATTTAGGTAAGAAATTTTCTATTTTATACACTGAATGTATATTACTACGTATAGCGAGGCTATCCATTGCACTTGAGAACCTGTTGCCTTCTTGGCATTGCAACAGGTCGGCAACACATTGGTAATACTTCTGGTATTGCAAATGGTGATCATCATGTCAGCCGAAAGATCTCCACGATGGTCGGTCTTGCGCTACCCGCATCCAGCGGTTTCTCGCGACCCTCACAAATTGTCGGTCCACCTTGTGGGGGGCCTGCCCCGAGCATAGCCCTCTCTATCGCTCTTTGGGTGACTCTGAGCCTTCTTATGAGGCCCATCGTAAGCGACCACGTCTCTGCTCCGTAAGTCATCACTAGCAACACACACAGGTCGAAGACTATCGACTTGAGACACTGCGGTATTTGAGACGAGAAGATATTACGTAGCTTCCCGAACGCTGCCCAGCTGAGTTGGTTACGACGATTGACCTCTTTCTCGAAGTTGGACCTACCTAGTTGTATGGTCTGTCGGTCTTGTGTCTTGTAAATGGTGATAGGCGACGGTAACCACGTACCATCAGGACCTTTTGACGTCAAAAATAGTCTAATTCGATTTTCCTTTCCAGTTTTCGAAGTCACCTCAAAAAGTTATGAGATACATTCACACATCAAAGCTCCAACTACAGGAATGTCCAGGTTGAGTCCGCAAGCATTTAAACGAACAGCTGAACTTATATATTTAATAAATAAACAATTATCTGAAGAAAAGAAGCATTCAGATTATAATGATGAAGAGAAAAATGCTAAAGGTACGTGCTATTGGTAGGAAGAAGTACCCTATAATCTCCTTGCCTACAATACAATGAACTGAGTACCGCCATAATAAGGGTGATGACTAAAAAAATCTATGTAATTACTTTAGTTCCGAAAACAAAAAATAACGAAGATGCAGTGCGTTAAAATTTCGTGTGACGTCTCGTCTTTTAAAGAAAGATGACGTCCCCACTCCTGAACTTTGATGCGACTTATCTTTGTAATTTTTTATTGATTTGATAAAATAAAAAATAGGTATCCAATAGTTTTTGATAATCTAACTGACGGACTAAACATAATTAATATTTTTTTACCCAGTCATCATTGGCATGCACTAAAACAGGTCCAATAATAAACATCATAATACTGATAATACTAAGTAAATTTATCAATAAAGACTAACAAACAATAAACTTGTGATGTCAAATAATGTGTTGTCTATTGTCTAAGACTAACTTATACATAGAATATAAAAAAAATCCTCATCAAATTGTAGGTACTCGTACACACGGCCACAGATCAAGCTACACATTGTTGTTGCAAAATAGCGCCTATTACAACGGCATAAGGTGCCGCAGTGTGTAGCTTGATCTGTGGCCGTGTGTACATACAAAATCAAATAAAAGTAAAAAACGTAACAATATAAGTAGTACTTATACTTGTCTAATAGGGTAGTTTCCTGGCATATCAAATCAGCAACTTTTTAATAAATGTCAAAACGATCGGTTACATGGAAAATTGTATGAAATACTAAGCTATGACGTCATAGTTTCCTCTTAGCGGTTCTACTGGTAATAAAAAATCATAGAAAGCATTAAATGTACAACATATTTGTTGTTTCCGCGTGTTTTCAGATGTTTTATGCATTGGTTAGTGTTTGGTCATTTATTTTTGACACTGTCATCTAGCCTATTCAGCCCAATAATTTAAATTAGGTAAAAACCTGTATCTTGGGGACCACTTTCCTTATTGTTACAGTAGCTTTATACTTAAGATAACGTTAGAACATTAATATGTATATTATAATCAATAAATATATATTTATTAATAATTGCAAGGTTATTGAGAGGTCGTGTATGTGTGGGGGACAGCACAGAGGAGTGGGGCCGTGTGTATGTGAGGAGGGGATATGTGTATGTGAGGGGGATGTGTGAATGGGGGACATGTGAATAGGGGGGGACTATTGCTGATGACTTAAAATACAAAATAATATTTATATATAACTAGCTGACCCGGCAGACGTTGTCCTGCCCTGAGAACAAAAATAAAACTGGGACCTACAAACCTATCCCTACCTACTCCTATCTACCTCTACCTGCCACTACCTACCTTACCTACCTACCCTACCTACCTACCTACCTACCTACCTACCTACCTACCTACCCTACCTACCTACCCTACCTACCTACCCTACCTACCTACCCTACCTACCTACCTACCCTACCTACCTTCCCTACCTACCCCTACCTATCTACCTACCTCTACCTGCCACTACCTACCCCTACCTACCTACCCTACCTACCCCTATGTCCTTCTCCTGGCTCTAAACTACCTCCCTGCCAATTTTCAGCTAAATCGGTTCAGCCGTTCTTGAGTTATAAGTGGAGTAAGTAACACGACTTTCTTTTATATATATATATTATAATGATTTTCTTGGATCAGCGGAACTTAAATTAAAGCATGTTAAAAACACTACAATATTTTTTTCAGTGGATTTAGATTACTATAATGTAGGAGATGATGAGAGAAAAGACTCTCTCGTGGAATTGATGCAGTTGGTACAAAAGAATTATGATGCAAATTTGAAATATGGTCTTAAAGATATCAGTAATGTTAGGGTACATGTGATAAGTAACCCGGAAGTATTAGAAGAATATCAAAAGAAATTGAGAGGGTAAGTATTAAATATTATGTAATATTAAAAATGGGAAAGTAACTCTGTCTGTCACCTTTTCACGTCTAAACCGCTGAACTGATTACAATAAAATTTGGCACGCAGATAGCCAATGGTATGGCGAAGAACATGGTCTACTTTTTATCTCGAGAATGCGGATGAAACCGAGGGAAATGGCTAGTTACTTGTATACTTTTTTTCACCTACAATGTTAATTAAAATATCAGAAGGTTGACAAGCAGGCGATGATAGCTCAGTGGTAGTGACGTCGGATGCCGAGACGAAGGTCCCGGGTTCGAATCCTACAATACGCTTGAGCTTTCGGTGAAGGAAAACATCGTGAGGAAACCATAGCACGGTGGTAGGGTACTTTGTAGTACCCGCCTGGCTGGATACCACCCTCAAGTTGAAAATTTGTCGCCAAGCACCTACCGGTGTGTTCCGGCAATTGCACATGAGAGCCAGATTGCAGCACTTACCTGCATTTGCCGGAACACGGCAATCGGCATTGGCGACAGATTTTCGACTTAAGGCCAGCCAGGCGGGTACTACAAAGTATCCTACCACCGTGCTATGGTTTCCTCACGATGTTTTTCTTCACCGAAAGCTCAAGCTCATTGCAGGATTCGAACCCACGACCTTCGTCACGGCATCCGACGTCACTACCACGGATCTATCACCTCGAACACTTTGTTCACAAATATGGAGCATGTGGCAGCCACCCTCTATTATATATTAAACTCAAGTGGCTAGTAGCCACATGACGCTGACGCATTTCTCAGCAATATGAATCAACTTGAAAAATGTCTTCCAGTCTGTCAAATTTATCGATTACTAAAGATAATAGTGAATACAGTGATTATGCAATGAAAACTAAACGTAATTCTGAACGAAGGAAGGCTGCTTTTCGCTTTGACTGTGAGTATTCTTCAAGAACAACTTCTAGAAAGTAGAATGTATTTTCAATAAAGAAAGATCCACAAAAAAAAATATTAAGCCTTGCTGAGTTTGTTGCCGGAGTCTTCTCAGTTCAAGTGTATGTGGAACCGGTGGTAGAGTCTATTGTAATGATTGTAACTATCGACGTTCATAAGTGCCTTACCAGGGCCTAAACTGAATAAATGAGTTATAGCGACTTTAAACTTTTCTAAGTCGACAAAGAAGAAAGTCTAGTTGTTATTTTTTTTTATTTAGGCTTGAGTTTGACCACAATCTCATCGTGGTTGCTGATGATGTAGCTGAAGCTGAAGGTGGTAAACACATAAAGCTTAGAAGGAAACTGGTTTTCAAGTGCACCTTTTGGAACACGTGTAGGTGTCTGGTGACAAATTTTTTACATCAGAATGGTAGCCAGCAGACACAGATTTTGAAATACAATACCGTGCAACAAAGGAGATATTAACTTTTTTCCTATTTCCACAGCTTTATCGAAAGAAAATAAAGCAAATTTTAACCAAGATGACGAAAAAATAGTGATAGAACGTGACAACTTCGAAGATTCTTTAAAACAACATTTCAGTGGTAAACTCTCAAAATTGTTAACTGATGATAATTTAAATAAAAAGGTAAATAAAGATAAGCCCAAAGACCTAAGTGCAGATAAAAAAATAGATAGCAATTTAAATTTAAAGAAAAGTAAACCGTATCACAGACTGGGTGACAGTTTAGAAGAATACAAGAAAGAGGATGCTAAAGACTGGCAAAGAGATGACGAAAATAAAAGTGACGGAGGCTCTAAAGAAAAGTTTATTACAAAAGGTCTTTGGCAAATAGATAATTCTAGAGAAGAACCTAAAAAAGAATGGGTAGATTATGAGAAGCCAAAGAAAACAACAAAAAATGATGATTACCATTATGATACAAAAGATAAGAAAGACAATGATAAAGATGAATGGAGACAAACAAGAAAATCTAAAACTGACCAATGGGATAAAGATACTACCAAAAAAGATATAGATCGCAGTTGGGAAGACAAAGAAAAAACTGTGAAGGTAAAAAATAAAGACGATGATTGGAGCCAGGTTGGAGTACCCAAGAAATGGGAAGAAAATGAAACAACAAAAAAATACATTGATTTCAATCGGGCAAACAAAAATAAAAACAAATGGAGTATCGAAATTGCAGATAATTCGAAAACTACAAAGAATTCAAATTCGCGCTCAGCAAAACTAATCAATAAAAGTGGCGACAACAGTTGGGAGATAGAAAAGAAAGGGAAGAAAAGAGACAATTGGAAAAAAGACGACTGGAATAAAAAAGATGATTCATGGGATACCTGGTCTGAGAAAAAAAAAGTAAAAAAATGGGAAATAAAGAAAAAACCTGAAAGAAAAGATAAGGCAAACGAATGGGGTTACATGCCGAAAAAAGAAAATAAAAAGAGAAATCAAGATAATGGAAGAGGAGGATTTGGAAGAACTCCCATCCCATTTGTAGGTAAAAAAGGCATATATGAAGATTAAAAGAAATGTATTCATTTGTAATAAATAGTTTTATTTATACCTACCCTAGTTTTACTCGTTTTCTTCTGGTATCATAATTTTATGTTGATTCCAGGAAATTAACTATCTCTATGCCAAGATTCATCCAAGACCGTTGTGTCGGCGATGAGTGATTAAGTCAAAAACATCCAAACTAGTTTCACATTCATAATATTAGTGACGAGGTGAAATGAGATCTGATGATAGTGAGAAAGGATAGAATAGAATATAATAGTTTATTTGCTCTAAATGTGGTTTACAAGATCTTACAGTATGCAATCGCAGTTCAACACAAATAGCTATAAAAAAGCATGCAAATGCATACTAATATTATACCGAATAATGAAAAACATTATTTATTTACTATTATAAGGAAATAATAGGAATTCACGTCACTTATTACATGTCAAAATTAAAAATCTCGTACATTCATGGATAGTGGTGAAACTGTCGAGCATGTGTTATTGAAAAATAATACTAAAAATAAGTAAAGCCCCCTTCAAAGAAAATAACATTTATATGACCTCCTTGGAGCCAGAGGATTGGATACCGAAACCAACGCAAAAAGAATGATCAAAATCTGTTCATAAGCAAAAAAGATATGCGTGAACAAACATAAAAAAAAAAAAAAAACATACAGCCGAATTGAGAACCTCGGTTATAAACGTGTATAATAACACAATAACTTTTTAATTCAAATTTCTGTTTATATTATAAATTTTCTTAAAAGGGCGAAAAGAATGCTCGGGCCTGCCCTGTTCAACCCCCAGAAGACCGATGCCATAGTCAACCTATGAAAATGTATGGCGTCGGCCGCGCGCGTCAGTCGTGAGACACGGAAGTGGCTTCATACATTCCCATATGTTGACTATGTATGGCCGCGAGCGTCATTCGTCGGCCGCTGGCCTCGGAAGCCTACCTTTAGAGAGACAAATCCTTTCTGAATGGAAGTATCATGAAACATGATGACTCTCCATCTTGGCCTTGAAACGTAACTTTTATCTAATTGTAACTAGCGACCCGCCCCGGCTTCGCCCGGCTTTTATGTACTATAATATGCATGTATTATACATATAAACCTTCCTCTGGAATCACTCTATCTATTAAAAAAACCGCATCAAAATCCTTTGCGTATTTTTAAAGATCTAAGCATACATAGGGACAGACAGACTGGAAGCGACTTTGTTTTATACTATACTAGCTGACCCGGCAGACGTTGTCCTGCCCTGAGAACAAAAATAAAACTGGGACCTACAAACCTATCCCTACCTACTCCTATCTACCTCTACCTGCCACTACCTACCCCTACCTACCTTACCTACCTTCCCCACCTACCCTACACCTACCCTACCTACCCTACCTACCCTACCTACCTACCCTACCTACCTACCCTACCTACCCCTACCTATCTACCTACCTTTCAGCTAAATCGGTTCAGCCGTTCTTGAGTTATAAGTGGAGTAACTAACACGACTTTCTTTTATATATATAGATAGTGATAAAGTTGAATCAAATTTAATGGTAAGTAATAATTTATGATAATGGAAACATCTATATAAATTGTAATAAAATAGGTTTCCATTTATATCAAACATGTATAGAAAAATATTGTGTTTTATGGGTAAAATGAAACTTACTTATTTTCTATTTACTGGAGTGAAATTTTAGTACTGAAGTGCGGTCGTTGTAAGAACGCTTTACAACCTGTTAAGGCGACGATATCCGAGAAATGATGATTCTAGATTAAATTTTTCTCGGCATTCTTTGTAGCAAGAGATTTAAAAAAAATATATGTTAAACTAGAGAATAAGTTACGAGGAATAGTTTTTTTTTTAATTTGAAGTTTTCATTAGTAACGTCAGAAAAAAATCGTGAATATGCCCCTTTTTAAAATTGAGAATGAATTCTACTCTTAACTCAAATCCAAATAACTTGAAATAACATATATTCTGGAATCTAATAGAAAGGGAATAGTTTTCTAATTTAAAAAAAAAAAGATTAGTTTTTTTTTAATAACGTAAAACCGTTTTTTTTTTACAAAAATTGCGCTTCGCCTGTGTCGCTTGTCCTAGTCAGTTTAGTAAGGAACGGAGACATTCGCGGCGAGCGTCCCCATAATTACTTTTTATTGTTTCAGTATCACTATGTATAGTGAAATGTCGGAAGTACGATGTGGAATCTGAAGCTGTAAAATTATACGGAGAAGATTTACATTCAATTGTAGCCAAATTCAGAAAATCTGCTGATTATCTCAAAATATTGGAAGACAGTGTGAGTTATTTTTTAATAGAGGTTTAGGGGGATCGGCCAAAAAGCAAGTGAAATTCAAATTTTATTCGGTTTTTTTCAAATTGCAGCTCAGTAGTAGGTCATTTATTTGTCAAAATGTGATTCGCGACACTAAAATACTATAGATCTATCTATGTATTCATTTTGCATTCAAAATATTATAGAACTGTACATTGGTTCCTAAGCGTTATTTATCGAAAAAGAACCAATGTATGGATTTAAATAGTTTAAAAAGTAATGAGACGCAAATCACATTTTGACAAATATACGACCTAGTCTTCTCAGTTCAAGTGTATTCCGAACCGGTAGTAGAGTCTAAAAATTGTAACTGCTGACATTCATAAGTGCCTTATTAGGGCCTAAACTGAATAAATGAGTTTTTGATTTTGATTTTTGATTTTACTGACCTACAATTTGAAAAAAAACCTAATAAAATTTGAATTTGACGGGCTTGTCGGCCGATTCACCTTAAAGTCAATCACTCACACTATCTCCTATCCTGTGGCTTTTCACGCTATCTAAGGCGATGCCGAGACGAATGTTGCGGGGCTCGCCAAAATAACTACATATATTATAATTAAAAATTACAAGAGGCTGAGCGGATTTTTTTTAAACATAGCTAAGAAAACTCTAAAAAAATTAAATCGAAATAGATTCATCCGTTCCGACGTTATGATGTCACAGACAGACACATACACACCCCCTCCACACACACACACACACCCCCACACCCCCACACCCCATCACACACACACTATAAATTTATAACACCCCTCTTTTACTTCGGGTGTTAAAAGAAACTAATTAGTAATCTGTTTGTCACGTTTCTAGCTGACCGATATGAAGATACATGTCAATGATATTGGAATCCAGACAATATATTACTTCACAGAAAAACTGAACAGGAGAGTCGATGACATGGTCGGTTTGAACAGACAATCCACTGCTACTACAGTGACTGCAGCTTCTACAGCTAGTGACAACGTGGCCCGGTACGGTTTACATACAGGGGGCCAATTACGCTAAATTACAACGTTTGTCATCCAATTTCGATTAAGTTAAAGTTCGTTTCCAATCCAATTCTGATTTTCGTAAATACGGTATGCCACTAAATAAACGAAACCGAACCACGATTGGATCACGATTAGACTGTAATTGTTATTGCCCTTGGTAACCGAAATAATTCTAATCTAGTTTAGTGGAATACCACTTGATCGAATGTCAACTTTAACTCAACCATGATTGGATCTCGATCGTTGTCAGATTATTTGTGGAATACGAAAACGTGCAAAAGTCTTCATTCAGCTGCGATCCAATTGTAATGTAATCAAAATTAATTAGTGGAATTGGCCCCCGGATCGTTGTTTTGGTCAATTAGCGACTCAGAGGTGATAATGACACATGACATTGGTGCTAAAAAAATATTTAAAAAAAACTTTTTTTTTCAAAAATGTTATTTGTAGTCGTATTTAGTGAACGGGAGTGCGAGGGGGTTGAGGGGAACGGCGGCGATAGTTTACACGCGATACGGAAAGTCGACTTTTAAATCTAATTTTCATTTTTTAGGCTGTATGTAAGTTACTATTGCATATTTATTTTGAACAAAAAATTAAAAAATAACCTACCTTTCTTATTTTTCTTTTATCATTTTTATTTCTTTATATTGATTATTTATGCTGTTTGGTGACGGCGACGAATATCACCACCACATCTCATCCCGTGGTGGGCGTAGAAGTCGTCCGAGGGAAGGTATACCAGAGTACGGGCAGCAGCGTATCTCTGAGAACTATAACACCATACTGCGATCGCCAACCCGCCTGCCAAGCGTGGCGACTATGGCATATCCCATTTTTGGGGAGGCCTTTGTCCAGCAGGAAAAGTCTTTCGGCTGACATGAAGATTAATGATTATTTAATAAATATTAGTTTATTTTATTGGAACGAAGTTTTGGAACGATGTTCCTTATCGCGCGTTGCGAAAGGGGGCTAGACGGAAAAAATAAAGAAAGTTGTAACGACACTTTTTGCTATAGTTGTAAGCCGTGCGGCGTGCGCGTGTTTCTCTGTCTGTCTCTCTCTCTCTCCCTCCCTTGACATCTCTCAAGTTTTTTTGACTTAATTTTATTACTTTTTTTTTATTATTTTTTTAAGAGTTCATTTATCTAGTTATTTGACAGATATTATTCCAGGTACTATTCAGCCAAGGGCCGGCAGGGAGACCCAGAGCCCCCAGAGGGTATAGACGGTAATGAAACAACAACAGAAAGGCCGTCGCCTGTGAAAACTCTCGACACCTACCCGAAACTTTCAACATATCTGACAACGAGTGAAAAAAATGCGTTTATTGATCTTGGATTCGAATACGTTGGGTAAGGTTCCTACTAGTCCCTATAGTTAAGGTTGAGTTTAGTTTGTAGCGACTCTTGTCAGCTACATAGTTCAGACACCAATTGATAGATGGCGCTGCAATATATCAACACTATTCTATATACAAATCTACATCGCGCTAGTGGAGTTTGTTCGCGCATTCGCATATAATACAAGATTCCAACATCAACAGTTGGAGGGTGGTCCCCAGGCTAGATGTCCCAGTCTGGCAGAAGACCTTCCCTTTTTAATGGAGGAATCATCCACCTTGTTTCTCCATAAGTTCTTCCTGAGTTCATGTTTCAATGTATACGAATTTTGCCAAAAAAAAAACTTTCTGGTGTAATTTGACCAAAATCAGATTATCGTAGTTAATTTTCAACAATGACAAGTTCAATTTATGATTATTCAAAATCGCGAAGCATACCTAAATCCCATGCGCGGGCGCCTAAGCTTTGAGTACTTCGTTGTACGAACGAATCGTCAAGGTTCATGGCCTTAGTTATCCCTTTAAAATATAAATATTATTTACAGAAACATTATACATACCATAATAAAGAACATGGGGCCTGATGATTCACCGTTCAAGTCTACACAAGCATTTGGTGATGATAAACACACCACTACTACCACAGAGCATGCATCAGTTCACGAGGTACTTACAATTTGTTTTAAATTTATGAATGGGCCGCAGCTGTCCGCCGCCATTTTCATTTATTTGGCAACACTTATTTTTGATTCCATCGACCGATGACTCTGCCAGTGTTATGGTTAGAAAGTAGTTATAAACTACAAATGTCAAAAGAAAATATAGGATACTAAAGTAATTATATATAATTTTATTATGATAAATATTCAAGAAATATATTTTTTGCGGTAGAATAATGAATAGATGACTTGTTTGAACATATATAACTCGACACTGGGAGAAATAATTGTGGATGGGCCACATATTTTTTTTTTGCGAATGTTTCCTGCGTTTCAATTTATTACATCAATTTTCAAGCGTCTATGACACGTAATTTTGTGATTAGCGAATGAAAGGTAAATAATTTTTCTGTAGCGACCACTATTAGCTAAATAGTTCACACACTGATGGATAGATGGGGCCACAATAATCTGCATACAACCTATATCGCGCTGGTGAAGTTTATTCGCGAATTTGCTATATTAGCAGCCACCTCTGGCATCTTCTATGTCTATTAAAAATACAGTATATATCAACACTATCTACATACAACCTACATCGCGCTAGTGAAGTTTGTTCGCGCATTCGCATATATACAAGATTCCAACATCAACAGTTCCCCAGGCACGATGCCCCAGCCTGGCGGAAGATCTTCCCTTTTCAGTTTGTTTCAATAGCTGCATTTGGAAGCCAGTTCTCTTCTAGACCTTAGGTTAGGTATGACACAACTTAGATGTAGCATCGGCAAATCGTTTTCGTAGGTATACTTCACTTCCGATTTACACAATTAGTAAAAACTAATATTTATTATTTAATTGCGTTCCACAATGTGTACACCTTAAGTGGTAATTATGTAATACATACATCGTGGACCCTGTCGGGCACAGCAACATCACTAGAAAGGTAGGTATAGGAGAGAGGAGATATAAATGGTCTACAATCATTCTATAATTGTTAAATTGTATCTAATATATATTAATATTATCGCGCCATTCAACGTTCAACAAGATCATTTTTCGATGATCTTAATGATCGATTTTACGAATTTTGCCGATGCTTCATCTAAGTTGTGTCATACTGTACTGTGTCTATACGTGCTTAGCTTACCATTACTTACCACAAAAAAAAACATCACTATAATTTTAATGAAATTCAATATTGATAAAGCTTTGATTATTTTTCAGGTAACAAGTTCGACAACAGTTATTAATACCGATGAAACTACCGGATATAGATTTCGTACCCCAAGTGTTCATAGGAAAGTCTAGACTTAATACAATATAATAATTATTCAAAATATATGTTTTTTTCTCTTATTACACGGTGATTTTTGTTAGGGTTCCGTACCTCAAAAGGAAAAAACTGAACCCTTATGAGATCACTTTGTTGTCCGTTTGTCTGTCTGTCAAGAACCTTTTTTCAGGAACGCATGGAGGTATCAAGCTGAAATTCATATCAAATACTCAGGTCTACTGTCTCTATAAGCTGTGAAAAAATCAAACTTCTAAGCCAACGCAATCAAAAGATACAGCCGTTTATGCTGCAAATTGCACACTCACAAGGGAATCAAAACCTACAGGGTACTTCCCGTGAACTCAGAATCTTGAAATTTGGTACGAAGCAACATCTTATAGCACAGATAAAGTAAAAATTGCGTAAAGCAAAAAAAAATAGTTACACTCAATTACAAAGTTAAGGTCGTACGGAACCCTCGGTGCGCGAGTCAGACTCGCACTTGTCCGGTTTTGTTGTATATAATTATAGGCTGAATAATACTGATAGTACCTATCATTACCAATAATACTACAACTTGTCAGAAGACTCAGCATTACCATTACCAGTTATGACAATTTGAAGTTTAGCGTAAATCTCTAGTAAAAGTTTTACTCGCACTTAGAAACGTAGTGTTGGGCCGAGATGGCTATTTTAGTACCCGAGCAATCTAATACTCAGACTTACGTTGAAAGAAAGAAAGAAAAATCATTTAATTTCTACCGCAAAACACAAACAAATACAATAAAGAGTAAATAAATAAAAATATCAAAAACAGGTTAGTACCAGCTGTCTGTGTGTCACGGAGTAGAGTTGAATAGTATTTTAATGATAATAATCTCTGGGAAATATTTTATAGTTGATTTCTGAAAATATTTTTTTCATGACTTCAATAAAATTTCGGCTAAGAAAGTACTTAGTGCATCTATTTTGATTTAGTCACCTAGTTAATGAAAATATCATGCTAAGGTATACGGGGTGATTTTGAGAGGCTATAATAGGCCAGAAGGGCATTGAAGGATAGTCCTATAAAGGACATGAAGAAAATATTTAGGAGTGAAAAACAACAATTAAATATTTTAATAGAAATTAAAAAGAAATATAACAAATTAGTTTAGCTTTAAATCACGCGTTAACATGAGTTTAAATGAATACCTATTAGATTACTCGAGTACTTAAGGCGATGCTATACGTGAAATGATGATTCTAAAATGCGTTTTTCTCTGTACTCTTTGTTCCAAGAGATTTGGAAAAAATATATGTGAAACTAGAGAATATGTGACGGGGAATAGGTTTTTTAAAATTTGAATATTTCATTAGTAACGTCAGAAAAAATCGTAAATATGCCCCTTCTTAAAACTAAGAATGCATTCTTCTCTTAATTGGGCCATCCAAATAACTTGAAAAATATTAACATACATTCTGAAACCATTAGTAAGGGAATAGTTTTATTACTTTTTTCAAAAAAGGCTTTGCTTCTTTTTAAATAACATAAAACTATTTACCAAAATCTCGTTTCTCCTGGCCCGCTTGTTTAGTAAAGGACGGATGTATGTCACACAGATAGCCTCCTCTTAAATAACTATCTTGCTCGTCACTACGTTGCTGAGTGCGAGTTAAGGCTTTTACCAGGTACTCATCACAGTGACATTGTAGTCAAGCGCAGGCCTAAATCATAATAAAAATAAGCACCACCATTCTAATGAAATTCAATGATGATAAAGCTTTGATTATTTTTCAGGTAACAAGTACGACAACAGTGACAATTTCCGATGAAACCTCAGATGAACACATTGGCAGAACCGTTAGGGGATAAATATCGGATCCCAAGCACAGAGGAATACCCAAGAAGTTTAGACTTATTTCAATATAATGTAACATTATTCACAATTTATGTATTTTTTTCTACACGGCGATTTTGCGTATAATTATAGGCTGAATAATACGGATAATTTACATCATTACCATTAATATAACGACTTTTCAGAAGACTCAGCATTACCATTACCAAATATCATTAAGAAGTCTCAAATACCAGAATAAGTTATCAAAACATGTCAATGCTCTAGCGACAAACCTTAAAGGAACTGGTAGTATAACTTACTCAAGACTGAGGAGGAATAGTGTTCCAAAGCTCCAAAACCGTTTCTCCAAAATACAATGAGCGAAGTCAATGGACTCTACTCATAACTTAAGCACATATACCGACTTTTGTCTATGAAAAGAGCAGCTAAATGTGAGAAACAGATCGCTGTGATGAGCAGGATATAAAAAAAAAAACCATTACCAAATTATGACAATTAGAAGTTATAAAATACCAGAGATTTACGCTAGTAAATCTCTGGTATTTTTTTTTTACTAATTGGTCTTCGTCGTATCTCATCATTGGTATGTTTGTTACTCTTTCACGCAAAAACTACTCAACGGATTTGGATGAAATTTGGAACACATATAGTTTATAACTTGGATTAACACGTAGGATACTTTTTATCCCGGGAAAACATAAGATCCTCGGGAACGCGGGTGAAGCCGCGGGGCGGAAGCTAGTATTATTATATTTTACTAGCTGGCCTTGCAAACATTGTCCTGAGAATTAAAGAAACTGGGACCTACCTAACTACACTTACAGTATGACACAACTTAGATGTAGCATCGCCAAATCGTATATCTATAGGTACTTCACTTCCGATTTACACAACTAATAAAAATCATTCATTATCGCGCCATTCAACGTTCAACAAGATAATTTTCGCCTAAAGTACTAATAAACATGGGTAATGTTGTAGACGCACTCTTTTCGGAAATGATCGATTTTACGAATTTTGCCGATGCATCATCAATACATCATCACAAACATAATAAAAAAAGAAATAGCTAAATCGGTCCAGACGTTCACGCGTGATCTCGTGACCTAGGCTAGGGAAATAGGGATTTATTACGCGTGTATACGGTAGACTATTAATCATCACCTCATCTGCCGTACCCCAAAAGATCACGCGAGGATTTTATACACGTGTACGTAAATTGTAAATAAATAAATGTTAATTACCTACTTATATTGTATTCGAACCTACGACCTTCGCAGCGTGCGTCTGACGTTGTAACCAACTGATCAATCAGAGAACAATTATCCATATTTAACTCTTTTTTTATTCAAATTAATCATTATGTCGTCTTATAAGTAGATTATAAGCAAACGAAAATTATCATTATAACTTTTATCTGTGTGTCTGTTAGCTTAATATGTGATTTCTCATTCTCATTTTTCCAGAATGTAAAACAGTAACTATAAAATCGCGAAATCCAACATTTTTTTTATGAACTACCTATATAATCTGAATCTCGGAAACGGCTCCAACGATTTTCATGAAATTTGGTATGCAGGGGGTTTCGAGGGCGATAAATCGATGAAGCTAGGTTTCATTTTTAGAAAAGACGATTTCCAAAAAAAAAAGAATGGTAGTATATTTACTGATTAATAACAAAAGAAATCATCAACATAATCTTCCAAGGTATATTAGGTATAAATAGTCGTATATGTCAGTAATATACCTTGGAGGAATATGTTGATGATTTCTTTTGTTATCAATCAGTAAATATACTACCATTCTTCTCGCAAACAACATGTTGATAACTTACGACCTATAACTGAGCTGCAATTAGCAAAAAACTTGATAAAATTTGAATTTTTCGCTCTAACCGAAGGTATACCCTTAAAAAATATTTATTACGTTTTTTGCTAATAGTAGCTCAGTTATAGGTCGAAGGTTTGTCAACATGTGTTTTGCGACAATAATGTATCAAAAGAAATCCTCGTACTAATATTATACTCGTAAATGCGAAAGTTTGTGAGTATGGATGTACGGATGGATGGATGGATGGATGTTTGTTACTCTATCACGCAAAAACTACTGAACGAATTTGGATGAAATTTGGAACACTGATAGTTTATAACCTAGATTAACACATAGGATACTTTGTGTCTCGGGAAAACATAAGATTCCTCGGAACGCGGGTGAAGCCGCGGGGCGGAATCTAGTCATCAATATATTGCTCCATGTTATATTAGAGATATATACGACTAGTTCATGAAAACGTGACTTTTTACCACAATTATTCATAATGGAATTTAATTTTTAGTTAAAGTAAGAAATACTAAAAACTACTTATATAAAAAGGACTAAACTAAATGAAAAAGTCGCTGTCAGAAGGCATCGTTCCCAGAATACTAGCGGCATTGCCACGTTGGATGGCAATGCTGATTCTCTGACCCAAGTATACGCCAGCATTCTGGTCACGAGATGCTTCGACCAGGCGTTTTGAAATTTCTTTATAAAAACGGCTCCAAAAATGTAGCTGGAATCTAAACTACTATATTTGCGCCGCTTGAGGTTCTCTGCTGACATGGCAGCACCACCAGCCTTGTTTATTGTCTCTGGGAGATGAGACGGTGCTAAGGCATCGACACATGTGGCATCCCATACCAAAGGCCGTCCCATTATTCATAATGATGATTACAAGTACTTTGTACAGGGCAGGTATAGTTTCTATAGAATTTACTAAATAATTAAAAAATACAATCAATTTTTAACTTATTGTATCGTACCTATTGTTACAGAAAACATTGTCACCTGTGTCCATAATTATATATATTTGGGCATAATATTAGAAAAACAAATACAAATTACGAGTTTATAAGCACAAAATGATTCCGTAGGATCTTAGCAACACCAGAAAGTACAAGTTCGTTTTTAGATCTGTTTACACGCTTTTATAATAAGACCGTTTTAGTAGAGAAGACCTTATTACAATATTAAAGAATTTTTATATAGCAAAAAGGCTTGGGTGTTGCGTATTTTGAAAATAGTAATTGCTGAGTTTTGCCGGCTCTTCTCAGCAGAAGCTACCTTCGAACCGTTTAGAGTATAATGATTCATGATTAAGGGCTATTTGAATAAAAATGGAGGGTTATAGTCGAAACTCGGAAAAGGATCGTCACCGTATCGCCTCGCCGCCAACCAGGCGTCAACATAACGTAAGCATGTAACAAAAGCGGATCGGCTGCTCCGAGAGTCGACTCGGCTACTCGGGACCACTGAGGTATATTACTCCGTTACATCTTTATTCTATGTTATATAGAGACGCTATCCTAAGCAAAGGTTAGGTATGCTCCATTTGTTAATGTTCGCTGCATCGCTGAAACTATAACTAGTCTTTTTTTATTTTTTTTTGAAAGGACTAAAGTTGGTAGCCTCTGATGGCTGCTCCAACCATACCGGAACAATTGGCGAGCGCTGAGGGCTCTCAGCCGGGTAACATTTAGGTAACAACGCCTGAGGGCACCCCCGAGTGGGGTACGAACCTCGGCTCAGGGCGTAACCGGGGAAGGGGAGGACTTAGTACGAGCTACGACTAATTTGGGGCGGTCGGATTATGGCAGCTCGGGCCACTTGAACGGGACGAGACTGAGTGGGATGTCGCGGCGATATAATTATTCGTTTAACCAGACAGTAAGCACGTAGCATTAGAACGTTTTTAAGGTGTACTTTTCGTTTTCGCGACCAAAAAGTCGTAAGCGCCTTTTTGGTCGCGCCATAATGAATATCACATTCATGAATGCGCCGTGAGGTCCATGAATATTATGAATCCTACAATGAGCTTGAGCTTTCGGTAAAAACCGTAACATAGCATGGAAACGGTGATAGTGTACTTTGTACTACCCGTCTGGCTTGCTACCACCCTCAATTTGAAAAGCCTCTACCTTCCGGTGTGTTCAGGTCGGCAACACATTAGCAGTTACCTCTAGTTTTGCAAATGGGGATAGGCGACGGTAACCACTAACCATCAGGTAACGCCTGCTTGCTTGCAAACCTCCTGAAATTAAAAAAATGTATAGGTAGATGAATACAAAGGTTCTACCTACCTAAAGATTGTTCCCACGGACCTCTGATAGTGACGTGGATGTGAAAACAGTATAAATATGAAATATTTTTAGGCTTAATTATCAGATTTCATCCGATCCTGTAGGTGACCATTTTTACCATGAAGCTGCTGGCAACCCTTGGGCTACTGTTCGTAAGTTATTTTATATTCTCACTTTACATTATTGTTTAACAAAATCAAAAATCATTTATTCAGTTTAGGCCCTAATAAGGCACTTATGAATGTCAAAAGTTACAGTTTTACAATAGACTCTACTACCGGTTCGGAATACACTTGAACTGAGAAGACTGCGGCAAGAAACTCAGCAAGGCTTCTTTTTTTGGTGGATTTTTTTTTTTAATTTATGTAATTACAGTTTTAAATATACATAAACTTCATACAATTATCACTTGGCCAGGGGGCTGCAAGTGCAGAGAGAAGCTACTACAACCATGTATTCTTGTCTTCTATGTAATGAGCCACCTTATAATAGGCCTTGTCGATCAACTTATGTTTAACATACTCTTTGAATTTATTATAAGACATCTTAGTTACCTACTTCATATGGGATTTTATTATAAAAGCGAATGCAATGCAATATTTAAATGCTTATATTAGTATTACTGACTGAATAACTAACTGTAATCTATGACAACTTTTGTTCTATAACGTTAAAGAATAGCCAGCACGTCACAGCTTTAATAGATTTCCCTTTATAGTGGACAACCGTGTGACGGCATTTAAACGCTTTTGTTTCTGCGAACTTGTTTTGAAAATTTCATGTGGAAAGTTAACTAGCTAGGTAGCTATCAGTGACCTCCGCTGTCAGATGGCCGACGCCTAATAGGATAACATAGCTGATCTTTGAGCCTGAAAAAACCCTATGTTCACCCTTTCCTACTTCAGTTTTCTAATGCTTTTTTTTTTATTATTTCTAGCTCTTCTCGAGCTTCCATCTGGCCGTGTCAAATCGTAAGTAACTCCACTTTCTACTAATAGAATAAACTAGCTTCCGCCCTGCGGTTTCACCCGTGTTCCCGGGATATAAAGAAGCCTATATATTATTCTAGGGTATGATCTATCTATGTGCCAAGTTTCATTCAAATCCATTCTATAGTTTTTGTGTGAAAGAGTAAAAAACATCCATCCATCCATACTTACAAACTTTATGATATAATAAATTCAAAAGCTGTGTCGGTCCTAAGAGTACTGCGGTTGAGCGGAAGGTTCTGTCGTCAGAGCATACAACCCATGCTCTGTAGATGGCCCCTGGCATTATGCAAAAAATCATTACTATTAGAGAAGAACGCTCAGTTCCATCTAAGACTCTTGGATTTGATACATCATTAATTAATGCTCGTATTTCAGTATTGGGAACTGAAGAAAGTGAAATCGTAGAATCGGGGGTAAAGCATGGGTATGAAAGCGAAAATCAAGAAACCGATACCGCTGAACAGACTGCCGAAGTAACGGCTTCAGATTCAGTAAGCCAAGAGTCTATAGATGAAACATCTAAAGCCGCTACTAAAGCTATGAATTATGCTAGCCAGAGATTTTCAGAGGTCATGCGACAGGCTTTATTACAAAACGTAGAAGGAGATGATTACCAAGAAAATGACGGTCTTGGTAGTCTCGTTAATGGTGCTTTAAGTGCTCATAATAAAGTAGATACAACTGTGCTGAAAGCAGCGAGTGTTGTAGTCGGTGGACCTTTATATGGTCTGGCGACATTAGCAATTGAAATATCTAAAATAGTAGAAGAATTTAAATGTGGTAAGGATTTTTCGGGTTACGATATAACATCTCTGCGTGATGATCCATCAACAAGGAACAATCCTTTTGCAAGGGCAGTGATAGACGTTGCCCGAGGAATTGTGGATGTTGGAAGAAGGATCAATGAAGTTTTTGGGTCACCATTAGATCCATATGAGTCCGACGATTCGTTAGCAAGGAATCAAAGGGCTATCACTGCTTTCTTTGAGTTGGCGAGGGAAATTAATGACGGTGCTGATGAACTCAAGGCATTTTTAGGTAAATATGATCATGTATACGATAATTATATCCTGGGATTTTCTTCACATGACTATCTGATCCCAAACTAAGGATATCTTGTATTATGGAGACCAGATAACTGATTTATTCCTCAAAAAATCTGTCTACACCACTGAATTATATATAACCACTATGTTCCGTTCAAGTACCGCACTTCACTTAGTTGCATTAAACATGAAACGCGTAAGCGCCATGAAAATCACGACGCTTTCGACTTTTTGGTCGCGAAAAAACTACACCTTTAAAACTGTCTGATTAGACGACAAATTATTGTTCCAGCGCTGCAGCGAATATTAACAATATAGAGCAAGACCTTTGCTTATGATAGCTTCTCTAAACGTAGTATACCTCAGTGATTACCAGCATTAATACTATTATTATGTTGCAGATGAAAATACCGGCGCTTACGCAGTCACCACAGCGGGACGTGTTGCCATCGCAGTATCATTAGAATTTACAAAGGCTTGCTTTATAGGTTTAGTTACTGTCTTTGGGCCGGCTGCGGCTGTGTTTGAAAATGCTGCGACAGTAGGTGTGGCTACACTCGGAGTTGGAGTCTGAGAGCTTTGTTTTGAAGTCAAGTTAGTAAGTATTCTATTGGCCCAAATTATTTATTTTTGCCTTTTGCTGTCGTGACCATGGGTCCTTGGGGCCGTCGATTTTCTCGAACATCTTCAAAACTAATTGGGGACTGGCGGGCGGGGCTTTTCCGCCAACGCGTTACCTTGGCCATATAAAAAGGGAACGCTGCCAGCCTTCTGGGAACCTTGCCATTGACTACTTAGAATCGATAGAAATTAGCTATCTGGTCTCATCACTACGATTACAAGACTTTACGCTAAACCAGAAATTTACGCTAAACTTCTAACTGTCATATCTTCGTGAACGTCTGAAATTTTGTAGGATTACTGATAATGATGAATACTATCTGCTGTATTAAATATTTGTATTTTTATTTGTTTTAGACAATAACTGCGTTGACATTCAACAACTACAGTGCAACAACAACAAATCTCAACAACTATGTATAATTGTAATTAAATTATTATAATAAATAACAAAGAATAATTTTGTTTTTATTACTCTTCATTAGGGCGTCGACTATCGTGTCACAGCATTTTAGACGACGCAGTCAAAGATTTTGTATCTGTGAATTTATTTTGAGAAAAACAAAGCTAGCCTAGAACCGACGGCCGCTGGGGCAGAAAGGTTCTCGAGTGGCGACCACGAACCGGAAGACGCAGCGTGGGCAGGCCCTCAACAAGGTGGACCGACGATCTTGTGAGGGTCGCGTGACACCGCTGGATGCGGGGTAGCGCAAGACCGGCCATCGTGGAGATCTTTGGGGGAGGCCTTTGTCCAGCAGTGGACGTCTTTCGGCTGACATGATGATGATGAAAGCTAGCCTTATTAGTGGCCTCTGTCTTTTTAATTTAGGCTCGTGTAAGCCGTACTAAGCGGCTCCAGTGCTTGCCAAAAAGAAGTATATGTGCCAGAAATCCAGGAGAATTCAAAAAAAAACTTTTTGCGTTCTTTTGAATTTTATTATTCGTGGGTACTTATTTTAATATTAGTCACATGCAATATCTAGTTAGTACGGTAATAGTTCATGCCTTGAATTGCATTATCTGTCGATACTTTACTACATAATTTTATTAATATACTAGCGGCCCGCCCCGGCTTCGCACGGGTACATACACACATACACCCTTTTTTTTTGCATCGGGTTTAAAAAAAAAAGTAAAATTATAATGGAAGTTTGAATTTTTTTTTATGAATTTTTTTTATTCATATTTTTTATTAATGTTTTTTTGTATTTTTTTATTTTTAAATTTTATACATATATCATATTATACCCCAGTGACGCTTACATGGAGCCTACATCGCATGCTGGCTAGCTGAGCGCGGTGAGCGACAACCACGCGACTTTTTTCTATATACTTGCATTTTTAAACTCGTGATATCTTCCGAATGAAATGTCCGAATTGAATAATTCAAAAAGTTATAAAAAGGTATTAAAGCCGTCTTGAATATAAAGTAATTTATTTTGATGAGGATTAATACCAAGGTACAAATGAAGAGCCTTTTCAAGAGGCGGCATATATAAATTAATATTTTAGAATAAAAAACTGCTTACTGTGACATAACTATAATATTTAGACATATGCTGTCCCGACACTTTTTGTAGATAATGATGAGTTCTGCAAAGTCGTAGCAAATGATTTTGTTCTATCATCAATAGTTTTCGCAGCGCACGCGACGTAAGGAATTTTTCAGGTCATTTTTTTACACCTTATGTTACATTATTGGAGGTTTAGTAAGGATCCCTAATTTTTTTTTAAATATAATATAGCCTATGTTACTCGGGGATAATGTAGCTTTCCAAAGGTGAAAGAATTTTTGAAATCGGTCCAGTAGTTTCGGAGCCTATTCATTACAAACAAACAAATCTTTCCTCTTTATAATATTATTAGTATAGATGCTGTTATTAAGTACGCAACCACAGAATTCGCTCCAAAAGCCTATGAATAATTCAGGAGATTTTCATGAAATTGAAAAAAAATAATCAGAAGTATGACTTAAGGGGGAACGTTCGGTTGGAACGCGAAATTCAAATTTTATCACGTTTTTTGCAAATTGCAGCTCAGTTATAGGTCGTATGTTATCAACATGTTATTTGCGACAAGAATGGTAGTATATTTACTGATTAATAACAAAAGAAATCATCAACATATTCCTCCAAGGTAAGTAACATTTTCATGAAATAGTCGTATATGTCAGAATTTCGCGCTCCAACCGAAGGTATACCCTTAAGGTAAGGTTTCCTCCAAAAGCGGTGCCACCATGTAGCGACCGTAATACAGCGGTGAATTACGTCACTAGAACGTTGTCTATGTTAACGAAATGGCGCGGTTTCCTAGAGAACGGTAATAGACACCGTAACGTCCGTAACGTCAAAAAGCGGTGCCGCCATATGCATGACGGCCGTCTCGACGGTGTCGAATGGTGTGTGAAAGATGGCCGTCGAACTCCCGAACATTCCACGTGCCTACGGCCGTCTTTTTGCGGCTATCATATTGCGTCCGTTTAAAGACGGCACCGCTTTTGGAGGAAACCATACCTTTACCCATAAGAGTTTGCAGCTCTGACGTGCGATGCGGTTTCAAGAAAAAAATCTGAGTCTGTGGTTTTGAAGCTGCCAAATAGATTAACTTACTTCAATGCGATTTGTAGCGACATCTATCAGCTAGGTCGGTACACTATGATAGTTCATACACTGATAGATAGATGGCGTAACTAAGTAGGTTCTACATCGTTGGACTTGTGTTTTTAACCGTAAAGCCTTTTGGACTGAGTTGGTTGGTTGGCTTTTTAACCATGTATTATTAGACGTCTTGGCGTAAAATGATAGAGGATAGTTGGAGCGAATATTATATTTGTGCGTACAGTATATCTTATTAGAAGCTGTAATTAAATTTATAACAGTTTCAGACCATGTCACTATAAAGAGGCCACTACATCCCCAAAATCATCTTGTATATTGTTATATGTAATTCACTTGGTACTTTTTCTAATAATCATCACCATCATCATCACCATCATCATCGCCATAATCATATTCATCACCTTGGCTATTACAGAAGATGTCGTAATCTTGACTATCTGTGTTGTTTGGTGTAACTTGGGTCGTGGGATTTAATCCGAATGTACTATTATTGTTCGATAAACCAGCTGAAAATAAACCAATAATGTTTTTTTTACTATGTATAGACCTTTTGATTGATCACAATCTAGCTGGTAGTGATGATGGGACCGATGGTTAAAGCCTAGAAAGGAACTGGCTTTTAAGTGCAGCTGTCGGAACACACCGGTAGGTGCTATTTTCAACTAGCCAGCCTGGCGGGTACTTCAAAGTACCCTACTCTACTACCGTATAGGTATTTCCTTACGACATTTTCCTTCACTGAAAGCTCATGCTCAATTTAGCATTTCAAGTCGAGGCCTTCATTAAAAAATATTAATATTAAATAATGATATTCGTGGAGATCCTTGGGGGAGGCTTTTGTCGAGCAGTGAACGTCTTTCGGCTGACATGATGATGATGAATGTTAATTCCCTATGTGAAAGTTTTTTGTATAGAGTTTTAATTATATTTTATCAATTAGCTCATCACTCACAGAACCGACGGCCGCTGGGGCAGAAAGGTTCTCGAGTGGCGACCACTAACCGGAAGACGCAGCGTGGGCTACCACACACTCCTCAAAATCTTGGCCCATCATCATCTACCATTGTCAGATTGTAGCCAAACATTATTCTTAAAAAAAATAGTAACTTACTTGTCTCGCTTAAGTAGTAGCTTGTAAGTACCTATAAATATAAAAATGAGAATTTTTTTTCAATTAATATGTTGGGAAGTCCCACCAGATCTAATCTAAATATAAAAGAATATCCTACTAATGTTAAAAATGCGAAAGTTTGTGAGTATGTATGGATGGATGTTTGTTACTCTTTCACGCAGAAACTACTGAACGGATTTATATGAAATTTGGAACACAGATAATTTATAACCTGCATTAACACATAGAATACTTTTTATCCCGGTAAACCTAAAGATTCCTCGGGAATGCGGGTGAAACCGCGGGGCGGAAGCAAGTAAAATATTACAAGAATAGCATGACTGACTGATCTGTCAACGCATAGCTCAAATCTCTGGATGGATCGAGCTGAAAAATGTAGAACTTAATTATTTTGACGTAGGCATTCGCTAAGAAAGGATTTTTGAAAAATCAAACCGTATGGGTGTAAAATAGTAATCATCATGATCATCATGTCAGCCAAATGACGTCCATTGCTGGACAATGGCCTCCCCCAAGGATCTCCACGATGGCCGGTCTTGCGCTACCCGCATCCAGCGGTTTCCCGCGACCCTCACAAGATCGTCGGTCCACCTTGTAGGGGGGCCTGCCCACGCTGCGTCTTCCGGTTCGTGGTCGCCACTCGAGAACCTTTCTGCCCCAGCGGCCGTCGGTTCTACGAGCGATGTGCCCCGCCTACTGCCACTTCAGTTTGGCAATTCTTCGGGCTATGTCGGTTATTTTTGTTGGCCTGCGGATCTCATCATTTCTGATTCAATCTCGCAGGGAAACTCCGAGCATAGCCCTCTCCATCGCTCTTCGGGTGACCCTGAGCCTTCTTATGAGGCCTATCGTAAGCGACCACAACACAAATACCTATACAATAAACACCAGCGACAAATAGTAATACACTGAGACATTTTACACACACTGTTATCTGATCCCAAACTAAGCAGAGCTTGTACTATGGACAACCAGATAACTGATATACTACAAATATACACGACAATTTATAAATACATACATAAATAGATAATTATAGATTTAAAAGATAAACTTTATTGCAAACACATAAGGTTCATTGTCATATATTTCTTGTTAATGTCACCCCCACAAAGCTGCCACGTACAGAGTAAGGTTTTAAAAGACTAATAGAGTATGGTTTTCAAAGCTATAAAGATTGTAATAAATTGCTTACCATCAGGAAAATCAACGTTGGAAAGGACTTCATATTTGATAATGCGCTTAATACATCTAAAAAGTTAATAATTATCTATAACGCAAAAAACACCTTTTATAGACATTTTAATTTGACGTCACAATCCGAGATCTGTTAAATAATAGGTGAACCATTACAAAAAATAAAGGCAGGCTTGTATCTGTCTATCTTGTCTTCTCCCTGCCCAGGGTGCCGATTCCACTAATTAATTTTGATTAGATTACAATTGGATCGCAGCTGAATGACGACTTTCGCACGTTTTCGTATCCACTAATAATCTGACAACGATCAAGATCCAATCATGGTTGAGTTAAATTTGACGTTCGATCGAAAGTTATAAAAGTGGTATTCCACTAAACATTTGACACATTTGATTGGATTAGAATAGGGTAGTGGACAGACATATCAAATCAGCTACTTTTTTAATAAATGTCAAAACGATAGTTTATATGGAATTTTGTATGAAATATTACACTATGACGTCATAGTTTCACAGCATCAAATCATCTACTCTTAGTGGTTCCACTGGTAATTAAAAATCATAAAATGCATTAAATGTACAACATATTTGATGTTTGTCAACCGATGTAGGTAATTTAGCGGAATTGGCCCCCTGCCCAGGCCCCTCCCAATAATGAGTGGTCAGCGCAATATGTATGACAATTATGTATAGCTGACAATCTTCTATACTAATATTATAAAGAGGAAACATTTGATTGTTTATTTGTTTGTTTGCATTGAATAGGCTCCGAAATTACTGAACCAATTTGAAACCAAAAATTCTTTCACTAATAGGAAGCTATATTATTACCGAAGGTTATGGGCTACTTTTTATCCCGGGAACGCGAGTGAAAACGCGCGGAACAGCTAGTATTATATTTCACACACAAATTATTTTGCTAATTAATAAATAAATAAAAAATACGTACGTACGGAATCAAATTGTTCAGAAATTATTTTGTTGTTTAAATATACCCAGCACTGAGGTAATTGTACCATTTTATGGATTCAGGTGATAGAACATGTGTCTGTAAAATTATTATATTTTGTAAATTGAATAACAATTCATTTTTTTTTTCATTAAATTACCTATTGAGCGTCGGCCATCTGACAGCGGAGGTCACTGATAGCTAGCTAGTTAACTTTGTTTTAACACATGAAATTTTCAAAATAAGTTCCCAGAAACAAAAGCGTTTAAATGCCGTCACACGGTTGTCCACTATAAAGGGAAATCTATTAAATGGTGGCGACGCCCGACAGGTTATAATGCGTTTTATTTAGGTATTTGTATATTATTATTGCCACGGTGAGTATTATCTCACTATAACTCTTTATTAGAAACAGATATAGTGATATTACATTTGTTTTGTTTGTAATCAACAGAATCGAGGCCATTTTAATAGAGATACTATCATTTCTAATGCTGCCTCCAAACTTGGCTAGTATTTGGCAGCATCACAAAACACATAAGAAAGGGATACAAACATTTTAGACCCAAACTTTGTGCTAAGCTAGCGGTTTAGAGTCATGTGGTTCCATCTATCCACCGGTGTCTGAACCATTTTTTTATGTCGGAAGGTAACAAGCAGACAGGCGGTCCACCTGATGATAAATGGTTACTGCCTATCGCCATTTTCAATACCAGAGGTATTGCCAATGTGTTGCCGACCTGTTACAATGCCGAAAAGGCAACGGGCTCTTAAGTGCAATTGCCGGAACACACCGGTAGGTGCTTGGCAGATTTTCAACTTGAGGGTGGTAGCCAGCCAGGCGGGTACTACAATGTACCCTACCACCGTGTAATTCACACCTTCTGTTTGATGGGTTTGAATACAGATTTGTTTCATTTTCCAAGAATGTGTCATTACTTATCCTTCAGGCATGCAAACAATGAAAGAACGATGAGAGAAAAAAAAGAAATATTTACTTAAGATGAGGCTATCTGCATATATCTCCGTCCCTTACTAAACTGACGGGGACAAGAAGGAGAGACGTAATTTTAGTAAAAAAGATGGTTTTATGTTATTTAAAAAGAAACCAAGCCTTTTTTTTTAATAGTAAGAATACTATTCCCTTTCTAATGGATTTCAGAATATGTTAATATTTTTCAAGTTATTTGGATGGCCCAAATAAGAGAAGAATACATTCTTAGTTTTAAAAAGGGGCATATTAACTATTTTTTTCTGACGTTACTAATGAAACATCTCAATTTTTTTAAGAAGCTCTTCCCCGTCACATATCCTCTAGTTTAACATATATTTTTTCCAAATCTCTTGGAACAAAGAATACAGAGAAAAACGCATTTTAGAATCATCATTTCACGTATAGCATCGCATTAATATAACATAACACTTCAATTAATTTTAACTCATTTATTTGCATAAACAGTTAAGAGTACAGTAGATCACATTATATAATAACATTGAAAACACTGTATATAGCCTCATTATGCGTGCAAATATAAAATAATTACAATACTTAGAATAACTATCTAACTAACTTTACATAACAAGACACCAATTATAGCAAAATACACAAATCTATATATTATATAAAAAATTAAAATAAGTGTTTGTATTTATGTAATGCAATAAATATTTGAATCTAACTCAATGATCTTAAGTATCTATTTAGACAATTTGAAAACTAACCAAGGGATTTTAAGCGTCGCCATTTGCAGCCTTCTTGATTTGCTTAGAAATTGGTTCAATCAATTTGATTGCGTCTTGTATTTTGTCGTCCAACTCTTTGAAAGCTGCTGTCAGTTTTGTATTTCCAGCTGAAGTATCTTCGCTCGATTTATTTTTAATACATATATCTAGAAAAAAAGTTCATTTGGGCATTATTATCATTATCATTATCTTAATTTTAACTGAGTAGACGGTGAAAAGTTCTTAAAGTAAGAAATGTAAGAATGTAATAAAGTCGAAAAAAATAAGCTTTTAACATACATGTTATGTAAGTATGTACCTACTTTTATTTACATGTTTAATTAGTTTAGTTTTATTTTAAGTATTAGGTTAGTATTTATATCGTGAAATTGATGTTTAATGTGACAGATAATTCGAAAAAATAAGCTTTTAACATCTTTTCAGCATCTAGAATTAGTTAAATAAAAAAAAAAGTATCTATCTCAATGTTATTCATTATTGTTCAGTCTAATATTGTGTACGTCAATTAATTTTGACAGTAAACTTCACTAGCCCAGAGATAACGACATAACTTCACCCTGACATTGGCAGATTTGTGTAAAATAAACACATATGGGGCCATTTTATAAAAGAAGTGAAGTGAAGTGACATAACTTGGTAATGTTTAGAAAATTAAGCCTAAATATAGGCTATTAACTTTTGATGGGGCAATTTTCGTTTAAAAAAAGGCACAACGGCATCTATTGACATTCGTTGGTATTAATGCTAGAGGGTCTACTTAAAAATTGACGGACGCTAATTTTCCTTTGTAGCGTCGGTCACACAGACCCCTTGGTGTCGGTTTTTGGTGTCATTCTATTGTTACATAATATTTTTCGGTCTATCTATAATTACCTGTATCGACTGATATTTGTTCGGAACATTTATCCATTTTATCCGCTATGTTTTGAATAGCTGCTATAACTTTCTTGATATTTGTACTCCCATCGCCCCCTTGAATGGCTTCTTTAGTCTCTTGGTTTGTTTCCTCAACTACTTTACACAATTTTCTTATAGAATCGGCAAAAGCAGCATCACTCTCGGAGGAATCACTTGACTTTTTATTACTATTTTTTTTAAGAGCAGTAATGGCATTATACAACCTATCCCCTAAAAGAGACAATGCTCCTTCGGGTTGTTCGCTCTCTTTTTTTTCTTCTTCAGTAGCATCTATATACGTCGTGTTATAATTTAAAAAGGGATTGTGATCATCATTAGGATCATTATACACGCAATTATTGATGGCCTCTCCTATATTTTTCGTTGTTATTTCCAATGCAGCATTTAGAGCTGTAATAGCAGCTTTAGTGGATTTCATTGTCGCAGCTTTTTCTTCCGCTTCAGCTTTGTCGGGCTGAGTTGTTGTACTTGTTTGACTGTCTTCTTGTTTTTCTGTAGTTGACTCTTGGGAATCTTTGTTTTCCAAACCTAATAATGAAGTAAGTGGAGCTTCTGTATCTGACAGAAGCTTATCAGGCTGACTTGTTGTTGTTGAAGGTGTACTTGTTTCAGCCTCTTGACTCTTATCATTGTCTTCTTGTTTTTGTGTAGTTGACTCTTGGGCATCTTTGTTTTCTAAATCTAATAGAGAATCAAGTGGAGCTTCTGTATCTGACAAAGGCTTATCAGGCTGATTTGTTGTTGTAGGTGAACCTGTTTCAGCTTCTTGACTCTTATCACTGTCTTCTTGTTTTTCTGTAGTTGACTCTTGGGAATCTTTTTTGTCTTTCAAACCTAATAATGAAGCAAGTGGAGCTTCTGTATCTGACAAAGGCTTATCAGGCTGACTTGTAGTTGTTGAAGATGTACCTGTTTCAGCCTCTTGACTCTTATCACTGCCTTCTTGTTTTTCTGTAGTTGACTGTTGGGCATCTTTGTTTTCCAAACCTAATAAAGAATCAGTCGTTGCTGATTTCATTCCTTCTTTACTGGACTCTATGATTTTTTCATCATTATCATCTGGTTTTTCACCCTCATGACTCTTATCGTCTTGTTTTACAACCTCTTGAACTTTATCAACTGGATTTTGTGCCGTTGAACCTTGGGTATTGGATCCGAAACCAAGAACACCAGTAGATGAGAAACCGCCTGAGATACTACCTGAGATATTACCTGTAATTCGACCTAAAATACCTGCAAACAAACACAATGATAACTATTCAGTTCTACTAATAATATAAATGCGAACGGATTTGGATAAAATTTGGAACACAGATAGTTTATAACCTAGATTAACACATGAGATACTTTTTATCCCGGGAAAACATAAGATCCCTCGGGAACGCAATCTAGTAATAATTATAATTCGCACTTTTAAAGCCAGTTTTATTATTATTTTGTTTTAGCTGTCCCTCGCAGTTTCACCCGCGATCCCGGGACAAAAGTTGGCTACATCCTTTTCCATATCATAAGCTATCTGCGTGGCAAATTTCAACGTAATCGGTTCAGCAGTTTAGGCGTGAAAAAGTTACAGACAGAGTAAGGATTCGAATTTCGAACTCTTGAAATTCATCACCTTTGGTCCCATCATATTGTAAAACACAATATTGTAAAAAAACAATAATTAATAGCTTACCTGATTCAGCCAGATGGTAGCTCACCTGCGAAAATGAAATTACGGTAATTAATTTGCGGTTCGTAATCTTTTTGTTCTTAAAAAAAATCCTTAATACCTACACACTAAACTAATGAGTATTTTTTTTGCCAAATTACTGATTCAAATTCAATTCAAATTCAAAAGTGTCTTTATTAAATGAACTCATTGCAAGTATTTTTAATCGTCAAATATGTAAATATAAAAAATATGTATATAAAATAACTATAAAAAATAAAATATAAAAAATAACAATATGATAATAATAATAACAAAATTCATAATAATAGTAAACAGCATGTGAAGCGAGCAACTCATAGAAATGCGTTCTTGTCCTCTATAAAATCAGAAACTTTATAGTACCCTTTTTTGTACAACTTATCTTTAATTAGCTTTTTAAATTTTAACACGGACAATTCTTGAATTTCTTTGGGTACTTTGTTAAAGAAGCGTATACATTGCCCCTTAAAAGAATCCCTAACTTTGCTCAAACGAGTTAAAGGTATAGCAAGTTTATCCCTATTTCTAGTGTTTAAACTATGAGTGTCGCTATTTTTGGGAAAGTTATGAATGTTTTTCCGAACATAAATTAAGTTTTCATATATGTACTGTGACGACACTGTCATTAAATTTATAGTTTTAAATTTATTTCTGAGGGAGTCTCTGGGACTTAAATTATATATACTGCCAAGCGGATGCTAGTATTTCATATTATAAATGTGAAAGTTTGTGAGGATGTATGGATGTTTGTTACTCTTTCACGTAAAAACTACTCAGATGAAACTTGGCACATAGATAGATCATACCCTGGAATAACATATAGGCTACTTTGAATCCCGAGACAACTTAAGATACCAAGGAAATGCGGGTGAAACCGCAGCCCTGAAGTTAGTAGCGTATAAGAGAGAGCGTGATGTCACACCTCTCTTCCCATCTTGAACTGAACTTATAAGGGTTTTTAAGGCTTTGGAATCACCATCATCATCCTCCGGAGTCCGGACACTAGATCCGTCAGAACAGTCGACAAGAACTTCAGGGGCCAATTCCTCTAAATTACAACAGTTGACATCCATTTTCGATTCAGTTAAAGTTCGTTTCTAATCCAATTCTAATTTGACTAAAAAACAGTATTCCACTAAATAAACGAAACCGAACAACGATTGGATCACGTTTAGATTGTAATCGTTGCTGCCCTTGGTAACCAAACAATTCTAATCCAATCAAATTAGTGGAATACTACTTGATCGAAGGTCAACTTTAACACAACCATGATTGGATCTCGATCGTTGTCAGATTATTAGTGGAATATGAAAACGTGCAAAAGTCGTCATTCAGCTGCGATCCAATTGTACCTAATCTAATAAAAATTAATTAGTGGAATTGGCCACCAGGGCTATTGTGAAACGCGTCGTAAGACTTAAAAATATTAATTCTTACCATCAGCAGAACTAATGTCGGAAGAATCTTCATTGTAAATAGCGTTTACCACATCGGAAACAATCTGACAATGTAGCCGAATTCTTCGTTTCTTATACCCGATTTATTTGAACGTCATTATCAGAGATCCATTTGGGAATTGCAAAACCTTTCAATAAAGTAGGCCTTTATAATATAAATATCTCAAATATCAAACTAAGCAGAGCTTGTACTATGGACAACCAGATAACTGATACACTACATATACTTTTTTTTAAATAAGTACATACATAAATAGATGTTTAAATCTGAATTTATTATTTTACGCGAATAAAAGAAAATTTATACGTGCTTTCAGTACGATGACTTTATTGAAGAAGAAATTAAATGTCACAGACAATATTTATAAAAAAGTTTATGTTGTTCCAAACAATAGATAATTACACCCAAACTCAAGAAAAACAGACATGTTCATGCACACAAATGTTTGTCCTGGATGGGAATCGAACCCACGACCAGCGGTGCAATAGGTGGTGTCTTAACCAACTGAGCCCGTCATCTTACGCTAATCCAAAGCACTCATAATTGAGGTCACAGTGCAGGGGGGGGGACCGACGGGCGGCGAGCTTTTTCCGCCAACGCGTTAGCTTGGCCATCCAAAGAGGTAACGCCAATGCCGTAAATAGGGCGGTGCCACCGGTGCCCACGCACAGGGCGTAGACTTTGGGGGGCGCAAGAATGGCCAGACCAGGCAGGACTATAATTTTTTCGGTATGCTCCTGATAAGTTCCCGCTGTGCCCCTCGTGCTCGATTCCAACACATACGTACTTACATGCCAGTATAATAAAGAACGTTTACCCACATCAGTTCTAGTTCTTTAAAAAAACTTTCTTCCAAAATATTAAATAATTGGTCCACCAACACCAAGGTCCTTGTGCTTTATTTTATCACCCTGACTGAAATAAAGTAGGCCTATACATAGCATCGCTCTAGCTAGGGTAACTATAATATCTAAAAAAACAAGGGCGCAGTTATAGAAGCTCGCATAGGGCGCAGAAAAGGCTATTAACGGCACTGGGTAACGCTGCCAGCCTTCTGGGAACCATGCCGTTGATCGGCAGCAGCACACGCCTCGAGGATTTTTTTTATATGTAGTTTGTATGTTTGTTGAAAATATTGTATATAAATTAATAAATCTTTAATAATAATATTATTATTATTATAATCTATACTTCTATACTAATATTATAAAGAGGAATGATTTGATTGTTTTTTTGCATTGAATAGGCTCCGAAACTAATGAACCGATTTGAAAAATTCTTTCACTAATACGAAGCTACATTATCCCCGAAGGTTATAGGCTACTTTTTATCCCGAGAACGCGAGTGAAACCGCGCGGAACAGCTAGTCTATAATACCTATATACGGAATCATATTTAGCTTACAAATTCACAAGCGATTATTGTTTTTGTTTCAAATGGCGTAGTACCTAATACTCATATATGTAATTATGTACACAGCTGCTTAGGTGGTGTATTATGTATTCTCTGATGACATTGTTAATCAAAACACTTAATAATTAGGTTAAAATAAATAACAGATTCGTGTGCTTTTGTTCCTTCAAAATTCTTGTCTACACCGAATCTTTTATGTTCGGTCTCTTATATTTTTATGTAGGTACTAGCGACCCGCCCCGGCTTCGCACGGTTTTTCTCAGATTTTCGGTACTATAATATGCATGTATTATACATATAAACCTACCTCTTGAATCACACTATCTATTAAAAAAAACCGCATCAAAATCCGTTCAATAGTTTTAAAGATCTAAGCATACATACGGACAGACATACAGTGTGCGACTTTGTTTTATACTATGTAAAAACCACAATAAGTAATTGTTACCAGGGCCGGACCGTGAGTTTAGGGGGGCCTGGGCTAGTACCAATTCAGTTCGAAGTACCAACACCTGAACGTAGACTTGAATTAAATGAATTGAATGGGTTTGATTAATCGTAGGATTCGCAGGGCTGCAAACCATACGATCTGTTTAATTTAATAAAATTATGGAATCTGTCGCATTATCGTCTATTTTTGACTTAGACTTGACTTAGCTATCGCGTTACGCTCTATATATCTCAGACTTTGACAGACAAATATATAGGTAGATTAGACTTTGCTAAGACTTTACCGTACAAAGTCGGTATTTAAAATGCAATCTTCGAATCTCTCTGAATGTGTGCTAAGCAAAGCCTAAGTGCACCTAATAGACGACTTACCAAAAACTTGACTACAAATTAAAACACACAAATATTTACTACATTACGTAGGTTTATACTCTAAGTAAAGTCTGAGCAAAGTCTAAGCACGCTCTATAGATCTCAACCTTAAAATCCACGGGGCCCTGGGCTGAAGCCCAAAAAGCCATATGGTAGATTCGGCCCTGATTGTTACCATGCCTCTGCGCGAGACAGCTATAGTTTTTATCTATACTAATATTATAAAGAGGAAAGATTTGATTGTTTGTTTGCATTGAATAGGCTCCGAAACTACTGAACCGATTTGAAAAATTCTTTCACTAATAGGAAGCTAAATTATTCCCGTAGGTTATAGGCTACTTTTTATCCCGGGAACGCGAGTGAAACCGCGCGGAACAACTAGTAATCTATAAAGTCTTTGAAATTATAATTACATCATGTTCTATTTATAGCATGTGTTAGGTAAATCGTTTTAAAAAAAAAAAACAAATACATTAATCAATTTATTATACAATAGATATATTGTTTTATTATTGCACAAACTAATAAATAATGCAGTAACTATTGTCAAAAACATATTGTTTAAATATTGTAGTTATTTATTGCATATTTTCTAATAGCCCTTTATTCTGAGTCATCGCGCAGGGAGGTATAAATACTCTGCATTCATATTAACATTATATTAATTATTGGACTCTCATAAGTAATAGTTATCTATTTAACTAACCTGCTTTATTAAAAATGAAAAGCGTACTTTTCGTTGTGTTTGCGGTAAGTGTTTTTTTTAACTACATAATATTATTATTTCTTCTTGGCATTGTAACAGGTCGGCAACACATTAGCAATACCTCTCGTATTGCAAATGGTGATAGGCGACGGTAACCACTTACCATCAGGTGGACTGCCCGCTTGTCAACCTTCTGACGTTAAAATAAACATTCTCAGTTTTATACAGTATATAACATAATAGTATAATTTTTTTTTATACTATTATGTTAATAAACTAGTATACGGCCCACCTTATAGTAACAGTAGTGACGGTTACAGTAGCCTATAGCCGCTTGCTTGGTTATCACTCGCGCTTTTTTTTTTTTTTTTTTAAAGCCCTAAGTTGGTAGCCTCTGTTGACTGCTCCAACCTTACCGACAATCGGCGAGCGCAGAGAGCTCTCAGCCGGGTAACATTTAGGTAACCACGCCTGAGGGCACCCCCGAGTGGGGTACGAACCTCGGCTCAGGGCGTTACCTGGGGAAAGGGAGGACTTTGTACGAGTTACGACTAATTGGGGGCGGTCGGATTACTGTAGGCAGCTCGGGCCGCTTGAACGGGACGAGACTGAGTGGGACGTCGCGGCGGTCCTCGCCGTCGAGGACGGTAGCGTAATCGGTTTTGTGTAGTGTGTTGTGTACTTTTACGGGCTTCGTCAGCTTCGATCTGAGCTAATGTTATGGGGTCATCCGGCTCGCTGAGGGCTTGCCTTGGTCTAAGGATACGGAGTATACGAGAGCGCGTGTACGTTGCGGCTTTCACTATAAGAGGGTTGCGGTGATTTACGGCGGTATTGAAAAATCTGCGTGAGGCGCGTTTTATAAATTGTTTTAACGTGGGGAAATATCGTTGCCTGTAAAAATCTCTTCACACCCTTTTTGAAGAACCCCATGCTGCAATGTCTGGGGAAAATAGCGTTTTTTTGCTCTATCGTGATAGGACAAAATAGCTATAGACACACGGTTAGACTTAAATTATACTAGCGTATACTAATAGGTACTATAAATATTTTTTTTATTGAATTTTAGTGTTATTTCATGATCTGTAGAAGGTAAAATATCCTAGCCCTTTCGGCCTACTATTATTCACCTTTGAAACTCATCCTGTAAACCATTTTTAAACCCGACTAAAAAGATGTGTGTTATTATTTATTTTTATTGTAGTATAACATAATAGTTACATAAATCTCACACGATTAAATAAAAGTAAATAAGAAGACACAATTTAAATAAAATAACTTGAAAAAACAATGACTTAAATAATTATATATGTTAACGGAAAAGTATCTAATCCGTCATTGTATGACATTTCCTAGGAAATCCATACATTTCCTAAATATCTATCGGAGTTACATTCGGTATATTTGTAAGGATAGCGGTATTTGGGGGGTTGTAAGTGAAAGGTACTTTTGTGCGAATACTTGCTGTTCTATGCAAAATAAAAAAAATAACCCCAACCTATTTTTTTCAATAGTTTCTATATATTTCCAAGTATCATTATTGTTATAATTTCCTAGGGGAAATACACAGGAATTGTATACAATTCCTATATTTCATACATTTCCGGTAACATATATACTAATAATAATAATAATCGCCTAGTGACGTCTGAGGTGCCGTACTACAGGTATGTGCCAGAACCGGTTCTCAAAGATGGCCATATCACTCTATACTGGGATCGATCTATCATCACTAACAGGACTATTGTCGTCAATAAGCCTGACATTGTATTGATAGATCGCCAAGATCGCCGTGCAATGATTGTCGATGTTGCTGTCCCCCATGACGAGAACCTCGTGAAGTCGGAGAAAGATAAAGAAAGCAAGTAATCTTGATCTGGCACACGAGGTTGTTGACATGTGGGATATTGACAGGGCAACCATTGTACCGATAATCGTATCAGCCCATGGCCTTATGGCCAAGAGCCTCGACAATTACATCAAGAGTTATAGGCTACTTTTTATCCCGGGAACGCGAGTGAAACCGCGCGGAACAGCTAGTAACTGACTACAATCTAACCGTGGTCAGTGATGATGTGGCCGATGGTGGTAAGTACACAAAGTCTAGAAGGGAACTAGTTCTCAAGTGCAGCTTTCGGAACTTCGGTAGATGCTAGGCGACAGATTTTCAACTTGTGTGTGGTAGCCAGCCAGGCGGGTACTACAAAATACCCTACCTTTCCGTACTATGTTTTTCTTCACCGAAAACTTGAGCTTTCGAACTCGCAATGGACGTCACTACTCAAAGCCTATACCTACCTCAAAGTCTTATAATTAATGTCGTAAGAGTAATATTATTTTGTTTTTCAGGTCTTCGCGCTTATCGCCATTACCAGTAAGTAACCATAAATTATTAAACTATTGCATAGCTTCTATCGCGGGCCTTGTGCGTGGAGACCGAATCCAGAAATTCCGTTACGAAAATAACCTAACACCCCCCACTCCGACCGGCACAGCGGTGATACTTTTTAGTTTTGCCATCTATCGATGAATAGCAGAACTTTTAATGACTTTTTGAAATATCACGCTTGTCTCTTTAGTTCAGCAACTCGTCTCTAGATGGCATTGGTTGTAATAATTGCATAAGTTGATAAAAACAGCTATGCAATAGCTTTACCGCGGCAGTCTCCGAGTTCCACACGTCTTTTAATTATTAAAAAAATTGTTATGATGTGATGATAATTATTGTAGTATTGTAAAAACCTTTTATTTTTTTAGATGCTGCAGACGAGCCTGAAATTTTAGAAGGAGTTGGCCCAGAAATAATACCTGCGGTATCTGAACGAGCGGGTAATTAAGGCGACAATATTATTTCAGAGAAATTATAATTCTAAATTATGGTTTTCTCTTCATTCTTTATTTAAGAAGGACGTACAGAATGGGTTTTTTTAATCGCACCTGGAGTGAAAGTACTCTAAATACTGGAGATAGAAAATTATACTCAAAGGAAACATTCCTTTATTTTTTTAAATAAACAAATCTGCATTCAATGTTTTTTTTAACCTGATGAACCTTAGGGGTGCAGGTGTGGATAAAAAATTCAACCTGTATATGGGTAAAATAGGGGATCGCGGGGCGAAAAGCTAAAAAATATGTATCATAAAAAAATATTAAACAGCAATGTTTTTTTTTTCTATTATAGATGCACCAGTGAACGACAACAATTCCACATCAACACAAGAATCTAATCCACCGGATGAAGAAGTTTAGGTCTCCTCTTCACCTCCAGCTGTTTATTTATCGATCATCATCTTTTACATTTTTTTTAAATCATGATCTATTTAATTTGAAATTCACAAAATGTTCAGTACCTAATAGAATAAAACTAAACAGGGATTAAACTAAATGAAGATGCTGTCAGAAGGCATCGTTCCCAGAATACTGGCAGCATTGCCACGTTGGATGGCAATGCTGATTCTCTGACCAGCATTAGGTACACCAACATTATTGTCACATTATTATAATTATTTTAATAGACATTTATTCATTGTCCATTTATTTTCTGGAGTAAATATGGTTTTGTTCAATAAAATGTATTAAATTTGCAACGGTTTTTCATTGTTATGAAGCCTTTTTTTCTTCTATAGTTATTTACTAGCTGTTCCCTGCGGTTTCACTCGCGTTATCGGGATAAAAAGTAGCTTATAAACTTCGGGGATAATGTTATGTGTCCTATTAGTTAAATATTTTTTTCGAATCGGACCATTAACTCCGGAGATTAACGCGTTTAATGAAACAAACAAACTCTTCAGCTTATTTTATTAGTATAGATTTGCAGGTAAAGGTCTCATATAAAACCTCCGCAGTAAATTAACAGGATTAGATATGAACAAATTATCTGTGTTTCACTTGGGTAGTTACGCCAGAAATATTCAAAGAATTCTATCTTTCGAATAGTGTTCTTATTTTTTTTTAAAAAGGCTTAGTTTTATTTAAATTACATAAAACCGTCTTTTTATGGTTCCGTACCTCAAAAGGTAAAAAAAGGAACCCTTATAAGATCCCTTTATTGTCCGTCTGTCAAGACCTGTAGTGTCCGTGTGTCACCACCGTTTTTCGCAGGAACGGGTAGACCTAGCAAGTTTAAATTTATACCAGATACTGAGGTTTTTAGTCCCTATTAGGTGTATAAAAATCAAGGTCCAAGTCAACACGATAAAAAGATATGGGCAAATTAAGATTTTCACGAAAACTTGTAAGTACCTACATACCAAAATTATGGTTTTATGTTATTCAAAAAGATTTTACTAATCTCTTTCTAATGTATTTTTGGGAATAGGTACAGGGGTCATAATATTCATAATTATATAATTGCCCAGTTTATTATTTTTTGACTCATTTTTGTTTACTTCCTTCACTGGTAAGTTTTAACTGCTGAACTTGGTATTTTTTAACTTACCTAAGCAACATCTTAAGGCAATCCTATACGAGAAATGATGATTTAAAAATGCGTTTTTCTCTGTATTCTTTGTACGAAGAGAAAAATTTGGATTTTCTATTAGTAACGTCAGAAAAAAAACAATGAATATGTTCTTAAAACTAAGAATGCATTTTTCTCTTATTTGGGCCATCCAAATAACTTGAAATATATTAACATACATTCTAGGATGAGAACTATTCCCTTTCTATTAGATCCTAGAATGTATGTTATTTTCAAGTTATTTGCGTTGACGAAATAAGTGAACTGATGTTACTGTAATTAATAATCATTTGTTACCTAGGTACTACACATACATCATTAGGTAGAACGATGCGATTAGCCATTAAGGTGAAACGTTCGGTTGGAGCGCGAAATTCAAATTTAAACAAGAGTAACATTTTCATGAAATAGTCGTATATGTCAATAATATACCTTGAAGGAATATGTTGATGATTTCTTTTATTATTAATCAGTAAATATACTACCATTCTTCTCGCAAATAACATGTTAATAACTTACGACCTATAACTGAGCTGCAATTTGCAAAAAACGTGATAAAATTTGAATTTCGCGCTCCAACCGAAGTCTCCACCTTAAAGATAAAAGATAAAGATATTTATTTGCTCAAAGCATGGTAGGTAAGTACAGATGTTGGTAAAAATATTAAATAAATGGAGCAATCATACTTTGCCATATAACTTGCCATGCAAATATAAAATAAATAATAATTAAACATTAAAATTATCAAATACATTGTCAACATTCAATAAAAAATTAAATAAGACTGTAGTACACATGTCAGTAAATAAATTATCACAGTAATTTTAAACATAGTTAAAAAAAATCAAGTTAATAAAATTATAAAATTTTAGGTACGCGTTAGCTTGGCCATACAAAGTGAGAACGCTGCCAGCCTTCTGGGAACCTTGCCGTTGATTGGCAGCAGCGGCGGCCTCGAGGATTTTTTTATATGTAGTTTGTATATTTGTTGTAAAATAGATCTTGTTGCCACCAAAATAAATAAACGTATTTTTTTTAGTAGGAACATAAAGAAACTTATTAATATTATAGAAATAACTTAGATAATTCATAGTATCATTCATAATTAACACCGTTTTGCATTATTATCATTTAATATTATTTGTCTGACACGTCATACCTACTTATTTCTTTTACAGAGTAAAAACTGTGCTTTATGAACCAATTGGTCAGTAATGTTTCATGTCATTGCAAGCACATGGCTAATTAATTATTTGATTTCTCTCTCTGTGGTCCGTCCCTCATATGTGCAATTCCATTTTCTAATAATCTGTGTAATATCCATACTACCTAATATTATAAATGGGAATGTGTGTGTGTGCGTCTTTCACGGCAAAACGGAGCGACGAATTGAAGTGATTTTTGAAGTGGAGATAGTTGAAAGAATAACCCCCCACTTCTCTAAAATGGGGGGTGGAAGTTTGTATGGAGCATTCCGCAATTTTCAAGGTAAAAAGCTAAAAATTGGTATGTGGACTATTTGTGACTAACAAAAAAAAATCAAGCATCATTTTTTTTGGAGATCTGCCCCCAACCCCTTAAAAGATGGGGTGAAATTTTATATGGGACTTTTACGCAGTTTTCAAGGTAAGGAGCTAAAAATCGGTACACAGACTCTTTGTTACCAACGAAAAATACCTGCCTTATTTTTTTATTGGAAATCTCCCCAGCCCCTAAAATAGGGGATGGAAATTTGTGTGAGACTCTCCGCAAAATAAGAACAGAAAAAAAAAATTACATTGAAAATAGGTAGTTTAAGAAATTAGGTAATAGGTAGGTAGTTGTTGGTAGGCAAAGGTAGTTAGGGGTAGGTAGAGATAGATAGGGGCAGGTAGAGGTAGGTAGTTATAGTTAGGTCCCAGTTTTGTTTTTGTTCTCAAGACAGGGCAACGTCTGCCGGGTCAGCTAGTGTAATAATAATGTAGCTTCCTAATTAGTGAAAGAATTTTTCAAATTGGACCAGGACTCCGGAGTTTAGCGCGTTCAAACAAACAAACTCTTCAGCTTTATTATTAGTATAGATATAAATGTTTTAGGTAGACTTTAATTATCTCTAAAAGTGCATGTAGAAATGATAGCAACAGGTTCGGCCAAAACATCGGCACATTTTGGTCGAAGCCAATAGCTGAAAACGATGCTTTGGTCTGACACTAATTATAGGCTAATTTGTATCTCAGAAACGCAGATAAACTCGCGAGAGACGCCTAGTTTTATAATAATGTAAGTGTTTATGAAATATGTTTGTAAAATTATAGGTATTATATCAATAAGCTATTTATAGCATGCGATTTATTGTTAGTTATATAAAAAAAACAAATAAATTGATTATACAATAGATATATTGTTTTATTATTGCACAAACTAATAAATTATTTGATGTAACTATTGACAAAAACATATGTTTAAATATTTGTAGTACCTACCTACGAAGTTATTTGTTGCATGTTTTATCTTTTCATAATAAATTATTTAAATAATAAACCCTATAAATAATTCTGAGTCATCGCGCAGGGAGGTATAAATAGTCTGCATTAATATTAACATTATATTCATTATTGTACTATCATAAGTAATACTTATCTATTTAACTATCCTACTTTATTAAAAATGAAAAGCGTACTTTTCGTTGTGTTTGCGGTAAGTGCTTATTTTGTTACATACATATAATTATTAATTTAATTTTATGATTTTGAAATAGTTTTTAGTCCGAACTCTACGGATAGTGTGAATCGTTCCCAGTAATCCTACAAAACTGCAGCTGCCTGAGCACTACCATATGAAGATTGTATGTTTGTTGCTCTTTAACGAAACTACTGAACGAATTTTGATGAAACTTGGCACCGTGGAATAACATATAGCCTAGATCGCGAACTAGATTTTTAAAATGTTGTTTTTGTTCTCCTGTAAAGTGTTGATCAATTAAATCACAAGAGGCACATAACTGAATTATAAAATATATTTTTTGTAAGACGAATAGATGAAAAGATTCGTCAAAAAACATGTCTAACCTGTCTATTAAAGGCGTAAAGTAATTTTATTTTGTTTTTCAGATCTTCGCGCTCATCTCCACTATCAGTAAGTAACCATTATATTAATAATAAAAAAAAACATAAATGATCAAACACAAACTAATAAAAAAATAGTGCTTTTTCCGTCAACGCGTTAGCTTGGCCATACAAAGAGGGAACGCTGCCAGCCTTCTGGGAACCTTGCCGTTGATTGGCAGCAGCACACGCCTCGAGGATTTGTATATTTGTTGTAAATAATTGTAAATATTGTATAATATTAATTGACTACTTAGTAAACTTAACCGAAAGTTAAGTAATTTATTACGCAACGCATGGTCACCGCGCGGACGCATACTACGGAACACAAGATCTCGCCGCGCGCTAGCGGGGTAACAGACAAAAAGCATGAGCGTCGGGAATGTAGCCACACTTCATTTATTTATAGGGAAATTTGACAAAAAATTAAGTAGCTCATTTTATTACATAATTTGAACGAGGATCGAGTATTGAGTACTCTCCTTAAATATCGTTGGTGTCTCACCAGTCATCCTGTACTATAACTATCTCCAAGAGAAGTATATTTCCTCCGCTTGAGTTTTTCCGCAGCGTTTGCAGCAGCGCCCGCCACCCTTAATGAATATTTAATAATTTATTTATGTTATGCTTTGATGATAAATGGAGTATTTGTAAAAACCTTTTATTTTTTTAGATGCTGCAGAAGATACTAAAATTGTAGGTGGAGTTGGCCCTGTACAACCTGTGGCATCTGAACGAGCGGGTAATATATTATGAGAAATTATAATTCTAAATTAAGGTTTTCTTTGCATTCTTCAAGAAAATAGGTACAGGATGGATTTTTTTTGCCGCACCTGGAGGGAACGTACCTACTCTAAATACAGGGGGCCAATTCCGCAAAATTACAACTGTTGACATCCAATTTCGATTCAGTTGAAGTTCGTTTCCAATCCAATCCTAATTTTACAAAAAAACGTATACATTAATAAACGAAACCAATTGGATTATATTTAGATTGTAATCGTTGTTGCCCTTGGTGACCGTAACAATACTAATCCAATCAAATGTGTCAAATGTTTAGTGGAATACCACTTTTATAACTTTCGATCGAACGTCTACTTTAACGCAACCATGATTGGATCTCGATCGTTGTCAGATTATTCGTGGGATATGAAAACGTGCATAAGTCGTCATTCAGCTGCGATCCAATTGTAATCTTATCAAAATTTAGTGTAATTGGCCCACTGAATGTAGAAAATTTTACTCAAAGGACACATTCCTTTATTTTTAAAAAGAAACAAATCTACATTCAAAGTTTTTTTTTAACCTGATGAAGCTTAGGGGTGCAGGTGTGGTTAAAAAATTCAACCTGTATATGGGTAAAAAATCGTGGGATAGAAAGCTAAAGCTTTTTTCTATTATAGATGCACCAGTGAACGACGACAACTCCACATCAACACAAGAATCTAATCCACCGGATGAAGAAGTTTAGGTCTCTTCTTCACCTCCTGCTGTTTATCCATCATCACCTTTTAAATTTTCATTTTTTTTTTAATCATGATCGAATAAAACTAAACAGGGATTAAACTAAATGAAGATGCTGTCAGAAGGCATCGTTCCCAGAATACTGGCAGCATTGCCACGTTGGATGGCAATGCTGATTCTCTGACCAGCATTATTGTCATATTATTATAATTATTTTAAAACTAGCTGTCCCCCGCGGTTCCACCCGCGTTTCCAAATAAAAAGTAGCATATGCAACCTGATCTAGATAAGGCAACATAATAATTGTCCATGGGAAAAACAGTTTTCTCTTAAATATATTCCAACATGCTTAAAAGTTTGTCCTTGTGCTTTATTTATATTGACTTCAGACGATAGGTAGGTAATTTCACAGGAAATTGTACCTATTCGTTTAAATCTATATGGTAAATCTGTGGGTATCATCGGAATGCGAGGTATCAGTACTGTTTGCCCAACTGCTGGCTCAGTCACAACCAATCGCTACTATGACAGAAATCTAGAAATTTTACTTGAAGTCTGGTACCATTACATACATTTGGTGGTCTAATATCTATTTAACATGCATTGTCCTGAATGACTGTCTGACGGATCAACGCATAGCCTAAACCGCTGATCGTAGAGACCTGAAATTTAGAGGGTTTGTTCTTCGTATGAAGTAGGCATCCTATAAGAAAGGATCTTCCGAAATCCTTAGGGGTTGAAAAACTGGGACAAAGTTTGTATGGAACAACGTGATTCCTTGGTCCAATCTACTTCAAATTTTGCATAAACATTCTTTAAGATAATTGATGGCAGACGTATTTTGTATTTTATTGAAACTCATCGCCTATCGGGGTTAAAAAAGGGTAGAAAGTTATTTTGGGGGTGATTTGCATCGAAGTTGATATCAATACTGCTTTTGAACTCACATAAAAGCTTGGTGCAATGCATATGACGAACAATTGGGATGAATTTGCTGTTATGTCTCATGACCGTCTTGGCAACAATCATGGGACAAAAGAAAAGTATAAATTAGATGTTACAACACTCTACATTTCTGCGAGTTAGTTGCAGCCGGTCAAATATATCCATTTGTATTTGAAGTATATCGAAATGGAAACCAGTATGCCAAATTTGGTACAGAAGACCAACCCATCAAAAGGTTACGTTTTTCCCAAGATCTTTCTTATGGTCACTTTGATGCCTACGCTGATGCCGATGGTGATAATAACACTGATCAGCGTCCAATAGCCAATCTAAATATATAAAACTTTTAACAAAAATTTGAACCGATATCATGGTACCGCAGATTTATTTCGCTTACTTCAAAACTATCATATTAGAGTTCCTAAATAGTTATTTTCTGCTTTTTAGTGCCTTTGAAGGCGGTTCTATTTTTTGTTAAAAGTTTTTTATTTTTCAATTTTGAATCTCTTATGTGTAATCAATGACTCTCAAGGTCACTGACCTAGGATAAGCATATTAGCGTTGTAGTTTCCATCATCGTTCCTATAACATTTAAAGAATTATCCCCTAACTCCTCACCATTAAGGAAGTGTACCGTCCATCATCAGCTCAGCAACATAAGATGATGACTACCAGACGCAAATATCTGAATAGCTTTAGAAAGTATGATGAAAAACATTGTAAGTGCCTATAAAATTTAAAGAGTTCCCTCGATTTGTCTAGGATCCTATCATCAGATCCTGACTTGGTGACCATGGGACTACTTGTGAAGTATACCCTTTCAAACAAAAAATATTTTTCCAAATCGGTCCAGGCGTTCGAGTATTCGGGGAACATACAAAAAAAATGATTCCGACGAATTGATAACCTCCGCTTGAAGTTGGTTAATTGACTGACTGATCGCGGGTGGCATCGCGGGTGGAAAGCTGTTTAGCATTAAATAATAAAGCTGAAAAGTTTGTTTGTTTGTTTGAACGCGCGAATCTCCGGAGTTACTGGTCCGATTCGAAAACTACGCTGTCGGCTGGTAGTTTAGCCATTATTTTGTCGTTGATGGCGTCAACGCTTATATTTCTGGCAGCTAATTAAATTAAATTGCCCTCTCACACATCCATTAATGTTTTTTTTGGCCGATATTGGCTATATCCGGATATACTCTACAGATCAGGTCTTCAATGTTGGTCACGATTTTACCAAGGTCTTTGTCAATAGCTATTTTTTTATCTGATTCAGGTACTTTCCCATACCCGATTAAATGGAGCTTTATTGGGAAATCTGTGCTTCCTCTACCCAAGTGACTCCTCATTTTGGTATACAGTTTCAATAATTCAACAGACTTTCATAATGAGGAAGATTTTAAGCAAGATTTAATAATATCTGCTCTAGTTTCCCTAACAGGCAACGTTTATCTGAAATCACCAGAAAACATCAAAGTTATTCCACCCATGGCTATTTGTGCATTTTATAATTCTGAGAGTTCTATCTAAAGCCTCTAGATGAGCTCTATGAGTCATGTGCACTCATCCCATATTATTAGGGTTGCATCTTGTAAAACCTTGCCCAATGGTCCATTTTTACGTATAGAGCGTACGCTGTCTTTTTCAAGAAATACCGTAAGGGTCTGTTTAGTAGTGAAATGAGCCGTCCTTCTACCTGTCAATAGTGTAGCAGCAATAAATATCTGATGATGCAACAGCAATGGCTAATTTCATTGACTTCAAAACTATCAGATTAGAGTTCTTACATAGTTATTTTATACTTATTAGTGCCTTTGTGGTTTTTTTTTGTTAAAAGTATTTTATTTTTCATTTTTTAGTTTCTTATGTGTAATCGATGACACTCAAGGTCACTGACCTAGGATAAGCATATTAGCGTTGTACTTTCCATCATCGTTCCTATGATATTTAAAGATTTATCTCCTAACTCCTACCCGTTAAGGAGTTGTACCTTCCATCATCAGCTCAGCAACATGTGACGACTACCAGACGCAAATATCTGAATAGTTTTAGAAAATATATGAAAAACATTGTTAGTTAGTTAGCCTATAAAATTTGAAGAGTTCCCTCGATTTCTTCAAGATCCCATCATCAGACCCTGACTTGGTGACCATGTGACCACCTGTATGTATAGTTTCCAAATCGGGTCAGGCATCTTCGAGTAATCGAGGAACATACATAAAAAAAGATTCCGACGAATTGATAACCTCGTCTTGATGACAGATAAAAATAACAAAAAACTGTTACCTAGGCGACCGCTGTCATCCATTGACAACCGCGTTGCATCGCTCACCCATGCTATACATGCTCCCGCTTAACGTTCTTTTTATCATTGCTCAGCTCCTGAGGGTCGTAGCGAGATGTTCTATAGCCTATAACCTTCCTTAATAAATGGGCTTTCAATTGCAAAAAGGTTTTTCCATATCCCACTGGCAGATCCAGAGATTAGCGCGTTCAAACAAACAAACAAACAAACAAACAAACAAACAAACTCTTCAGCTTTATTATTAGTATAGATATATCTCGGGACATTTCTTCACACACGGTTATCTGATCCCAAACTAAGCAGAGCTTGTACTATGGACAACAAGATAACTGATATACTACATTTACTACTTTTTTTTTTTACATACTTATATAGATAATGACACCCAGACTCAGGACAAACAGACATGTTCATGTACACAAATGTTTGTCATGGATGGGAATCGAACCCATGACCAGCGGCGTGATAGGTGGTGTCTTAACCAACTGCGCCAACTGGCTTGTCAAAGATTATCATTGTCCATTTATTTTCTGGAGTAAATTTAATATTGTTTTTTGTTCATTAAAATGTATAATATTTGAAAGGGTTTTTAATTTTTTTTTCTTCTATAGCTATTTATTTGCAGATAAAGGTCTTTTTTAGGGTTCCGTACCCAAAGGGTAAAACGGAACCCTATTACTAAGACTCCACTGTCTGTCTATCACCAGGTTGTATCTCATGAACCGTAACGTGTTTTTTTTTTTTAAGGACTAGCCTAACCTGTTTTTATTTGGTAGCCTCAGATGGCTGCAACAACCTTACCGGACAAATCGGCGAGCGCAGAGGGCTCTCAGCCGGGTAACAACGCCTGAGGGCACCCCCGAATGGGGTACGAACCTCGGCTCAGGGCGTTACCGGGGGACCGTAACGTGATAGTTAGACAGTTGAAATTTTCACAGATGATGTATTTCTGTTTCCGCTATAACAACAAATACTAAAAAGCAGGATAAAATAATTTTATAAGGGGGCTCCCATACAACAAACGTTATTTTTTTGCTCGTTTTTGCTCGATATTAATAACGGAATCAGGTAGACGCAGAATATTGAGGTACAGTATGACACAACTTAAATGTAGCATCGGCAAATCATTTTCGTACTCTTCACTTCCGATTTACACAACTAATAAAAAATCATTCACTATCGTGCCATCCAACGTTCAACAAGATCATTTTCGCCGATAATTTTTTAACTCATGAGTAATGTTGTAGGCGCACTCTTTTCGGGAACGATCGATTTTACGAATTTTGCCGATGCTTCATCTAAGTTGTGTCATACTATACCTAGGTATATTACATGTTCACTTTAAAAATAAATAATTAAATTAATATTTGAGGGGGCTCCCATACAACAGATATGATTTTTTTGCCGTTTTTATATATACCTTGGCCGCTTTTTTTGTCATAGCGATAGATAGTAGTAGTGTAGATATAGTTTATTACCTTCATTTGCAAGAGGAAACACTTAAATTACCCGATTGGCAATAAAAAATGGCTACCTAACCTACCACGTAGGTATAAAACAAAGTCGCTTCCAGTATGTCTGTCCCTATGTATGCTTAGATCTTTAAAACTATGCAACGGATTTCAATGCGCATTTTTTTAATAAATAGAGTGATCCAAGAGGAAGGTTTATATGTATAATACATACATATTATAGTACAGAAAAGCTGAGAAAAGCCGGGCGAAGCCGGGGCGGGTCGCTAGTTTTATATAAAATACACGCAAAAAGAAGATTTTTTTTTTTTGAAAGGACTAAGTTGGTAGCCTCAGATGGCTGCAACAACCTTACCGGACAAATCGGCGAGCGCAGAGGGCTCTCAGCCGGGTAATATTTAAGTAACAACGCCTGAGGGCACCTCCGAATGGGGTTCGAACCTCGGCTCAGGGCGTTACCGGGTGAGGGGGAGGACTTTGTACGAGTTACGACTAATTGGGGGCGGTCGGATTACTGTAGGCAGCTCGGGCCGCTTGAACGGGACGAGACTGAGAGGGACGTCGCGGCGGACCTCGCCGTCGAGGACGAAAAATGGAAGTGTCGGGTACAGTTCGCGTCACGTAAAAAGAACGCTGACGGTAGGCTGCGCATTTGGCGATTTATCGGTCTATTTGATGGTATGAGGTCCGGTATACCTACCAATAATCAATATACGAGACCCAAAGAGCCAAAGGCTAGTTCTAAAATAAAATAATAGGCCTAGTTCGTTCGTGCGCGAGTGTAGACAAGCGAAAACACACCTCTTCCACTTTCTTCCAGCGTTCTTTTTACATGACGCGACCTATACTACAAAGTGCCCTACCACCGTGCTAAGGTTTCCTCACAATGTTTTCCTTCACCGAAAGCTCAAGCTCATTGTAGGATTCATCGCGGCATCCGACGTCACTACCACTGAGCTATCATCGCCTTTTTAAATTTGGTTGTATGTTTTTACAAACTTTTATTTACTTTCGCCTGTCCCGTTGTCTGTAATGGAATCTTGCAAGTTCAATTTGACCCACTTTCCAGTTTCCGATTAAGCTGAAACTTTGCATGCACATGTATATCGCGTAACAATACAATATTATGATGACATGGAGCTGATCTGATGCTGGAGCTGGAAGGTGGCCATAGGCACTCCAAAATAAAACGACACACCTCATCGAATTTGGGTTCATTGGAACCGTCTTAACGAGTAGTTGAAGACTGTGCAAAAAGTGTAAAGTCAGCAATAAAAGCTTGTACCAAAAATGAAATTTTTGACAGAAACTTGTTTTATGTTTGTTCATGCATAACTTTTTTGTTTCTTTTTGCGTTGAGTTCAGTTAGGGTTGCCATCTGTCCGGGTTTCCCAGGATTTGTCCTAGTTTAGGCGTCCGGGGAGCGTCTGGGCGGGGTTTCATTTGTAGTCCAGGTTTTAAAGTTTACCGGTCGCAAAAATAAATACTAAAATATTTATTTTTTCATTGAGTAACTTTAACAAACAAATGACATGTCCGGGTAAAGCTGCAAAATCCGGGGTTTTCACACTTGTTGTTCTGGTTAGCGGATTTTAGAGATGGCAACCCTAGGTTCAGTACAGCTCCAAGGTGGTCCCATATACTTATTATTTTTATTGTCTTTGAAGGAGGTTTTACTCTTTTGTTAAAAGTTAAAGGAACAGCTAGAACATACGACTAGCTGTTCCCCACGTTCCAGGGATAAAAAGTGGCCTATAACCATCGGGGATAATGTAGCTTCACATTTTTCGAATCCGACTGGTAGATCCAGAAATTAGCGTGTGCAAACTAACAAACAAACTGTTCAGCTTTATTATTAGTATAGATTATACACTATTCTTAGGTAGGTACTTATTAAGTTGACAACGAACGAACCCAATTTTTTTAATTACGCTAGATAATGTTAATAGGTCATAAATTTGTGTCCATAAACAATAGAGTAAGTACAATCAACAAAGTTGAAGCATGATCACCTTAAGGGTGTATTTTATGTGCAGTGACCAACGACTACCTGTGCCTTACACAATATAAGCAAACAATGCGCTTGTCATAAAAATAGTCTAAACAATAAATTTTACAAAAGGCTGTTTTATTGTCAACAATGGACAGGGCGAACTATGATTTCGGGCTGCAAGCGAAAAGGTCTCAAAACTGATCATACTTCAACTTTGTTGATGGTACATACCTACCTTTATACATAGTATAAGTATAGCAGGTAATTTTTTTTTTCAGTTGGTGTTGTGTCATTATCAAATGAAGTTTCAATTTTCAATAATGAAGATTTTACTTTTAATACTGTATTTGGACTATTTGGTAAGTTCCCTATGGGCGTCGGCCATCTGACAGCGGAGGTCACTGATAGCTAGCTAGTTAACTTTGTTTTAACCAGGGGCGTAGCTACCGCCGTATCTGCCGTATCAATTATACGGGGCCCCGGGTCACAGAGGGCCCCGACGTGCGTCATAGAGGCAAAAGCATTAGAAAAACCAAAGTCATCATCAGCTATAAATGATTTAATAAATCAGTTTGCCGAAAAAAAGGCAAGGAGAGTGTATATTTAATTTGAATTGTTTGTAAAAAAAAAAACTTATTTTATGCAAACATTTTTTTTTTTTAATAATCTTTACCATTCATAAGCCCCCAAACATTTTTTTATACGGGGCCCCGCAGGGCCACGCTACGCCACTGGTTTTAACACATGAAATTTTCAAAATAAGTTCCCAGTAACAAAAGCGTTTAAATGCCGTTACACGGTTGTCCACTATAAAGGGAAATTTATTAAAGCTGTGACATGCTTGTCGACGACCTGTGGCGTTTCTTAGGCGAAGTTGACCACTTATTATCAGGGTTCTGATTGTCAGAATCCTACTACGAGTAATATTAGTAATGTGAAAATTTGTGAGTATGGATGGATGGATGTTTGTTACTCTTTCACGCAAAAACTACTGAATGGATTTGGATGAAATTTGGAACACAGATGGTGGTGCCGATTCTGTTGTTTACGAACTAAATAAACTTAATCTCACCATATCTCTTTCTAATAATAAATATAAGAAAGGGATGTAAGATATTTTAGTCCTGTCACTTTAGCCCGATCACATATTTCAACGTGAATTTAAGCGCGATCTTTATTGGTCACGACTATTTACCCGTACATTACGACGGTATGGACTAAACTGACAGCATTAAACATGTTCTATCTTTTTTCAATTAGGTTAACATGAAAGAGAGGTGACTTATCTAATATTAGTTAAGTTCGTAAACAACAGAATCGGCACCAATTTAAAACCTAGATTAATACATAGGATACTTTTTATCCCGGGAAAACATAACATCCGTCGGGAACGCGGGTGAAACCGCGGGGCGGAATCTAGTATTATTATAAAAGCGTGTACAATATACCTAACACCTATTCGGCGTAAAAAAAATTACAGAGAGATGACGTCACAAGCCCCCACTTTTTTTGTTTTGAAAAAATAAAAAATACGTATCCAATAGTTTTTGATAACCTAACTGACGGACTAAGCAGAATTAATATTTTTTTACCCACTCATCATACCTATTCTGGCTAACATTCTCCCAAAATCATCCTGTATATACCTAGTAGCAAGTGTATGTGGAACCGATAGTAGTCTATTGTAAAAAAACTATCGACATTCTTAAGTGCCTTAACAGGGCCTAAACTGAATAAATGGTTTTTGAGTTTGAGAAAAGTAGGTATAGGTGTATCTAGCCCCGTATCTTGCCAAGCGTAGGTACACTGAAGTCTTCAACCAATAATAATAAGCGCGGATTAATTTCATCACGTCATATTTATGCGATTTCATTGGTCGAAGATTCGAGTCTTCTCTAGTCCTGCCGTGCTACGGGGGCTACAGGCCACAGGATAATGTATTTAAGTCATAGCCCGAAGAATAGCTCAGTAGAAGGCGATTATAGCTCAGTGGTAGTGACGTCGGATGCCGCGACAAAGGTCGTAGGTTCGTATTCTACAAGCTTGAGCTTTCGGTGAAGGAAAACATCGTGAGGAAACCAAAGCACGGTGGTAGGGTACTTTATAGTACCCGGCTGGCTGGCTACCACCCTCAAGTTGAAAATCTGTTGCCAAGCACCTACCGGAATGTTCCGGCAATTGCACTTGAGTTGCCTTCTCGGCATTGAAACAGGTCGGCAACACATTGGCAATACCTCTGATATTGCAAATGGCGATAGACGACAGTAAACACTTACCATCAGGTGAACCGCCTGCCTGCTTGTCAATAACATAAAAAAAAGGACATCTGACATAAAAAAAAAGGATTGCCAAACTGAAGTGGCAGTGGGCGGGGCTCACCGCTCGTAGAACCGACGGCCGCTGGAGCAGAAGGGTTATCGAGTGGCGACCAGGAATCGGAAGACGCAGCGTGGGCAGGCAGCGTGCCCCCCACAAGGTGGACCGACGATCTTTGTGACGGTCGCGGGAAACCGCTGGATGCGGGTAGCGTAAGACCGGCATTCGTGGAGATCCTTGTGGGAGGCCTTTGTCCAGCAGTGGACGTCTTTCGTCATGATGATAAGAAAATAAAGACCTATAAAAGAAAAATCAAGTAAAATTATATTTTTATTGTTACAGACGTACTCCTGTCAAGGATTTTCAATTTACGGTATGTTATTGAATTTATTAGCCAAAATCGTAACTATTTTCAGGCGGGTTCGAATCCTACGATGAAATTGAGCTATCGGTGATGGATTTTTATTAGTTGTGTAAATCGGAAGTGAAGTGTAGATATACGATTTGCCGACGCTACATCTAAGTTGTGTCATACTGTACCTCCGTACACGCCCTACCGTATACTCCGTATCCTTAGACCAAGGCAAGCCCTCAGCGAGCCGGATGACCCCATAACATTAGCTCAGATCGAAGCTGACGAAGCTCATAAAAGTACACAACACACTACACAAAACCGATTACGCTACCGTCCTCGACGGCGAGGACCGCCGCGACGTCCCACTCAGTCTCGTCCCGTTCAAGCGGCCCGAGCTGCCATTAGTAATCCGACCGCCCCCAATTAGTCGTAACTCGTACAAAGTCCTCCCCTTCCCCCGGTAACGCCCTGAGCCGAGGTTCGTACCCCACTCGGGGGTGCCCTCAGGCGAGGTTACCTAAATGTTACCCGGCTGAGAGCTTTCTGCGCTCGCCGATTGTCCGGTAAGGTTGGAGCAGCCATCAGAGGCTACCAACTTTAGTCCTTTAAAAAAAAAAAACTGTACCTCCATAGCAGCCGTATCTTTAAATAAATTCAAAAGAAAGATCCACAAAAAAAATGAATCCTTGCTGAGTTTGTTGCCTGAGTGTTCTCAGTGTAAGTGTATGTGGAACCGGTGGTAGAGTCTATTGTAATAATTGTAACTATCGATGTTCATAAGTGCCTTATCAGGACCTAAACTGAATGAGTTTTTGATTTGATTTGATCAATGATACGGGGCCCCCGGGCTACAGGGGTCAATGACAAATTGATCATTATAAGCGATACTATGAGATGAAGCAATAATACAGGCTGTGTTCGAAATCAATGAGTTCGACTCCCGGCAAGGAAAATAATATTTTTGAAAATCCAATACAGTTTTAGTTTTTATCAAAATTGGTTCCGTGACTCCTTTCAGCCTTTTTCGCTATTTCCCTATACTTTAGGATTTGGTCTACCTACCTAATTCAGATGTTATTAAAAAAATACGAATGTAAAAAAGGAAATTCTTTTTTAACCGGCGCTCAAAAGTTGGCAACACAGGACTCCTCAGATGAATTAATTAAATTGTAAATACCTTTACCCTTCATTAGGGCCCCCCAGCAAGTTTTGACACAGGGCTCATCTATGGCTAGCTCCGCCACTGGCAACTATACGGGCATAACCACGGGTATAAACTAGTCATACAATAATCTAACTAACAATAATCGGCCACATCATCACCGACCACGGTGAGATTGTGGTCAAACACAGGCCTATACGCCGTAAAAAAAAAATGACAAGCCAGTTGGCGCAGTTGGTTAAGACACCACCACCAAGGACAAACATTTGTGTGAACATGTCTGTTTGTCTTGTGTCTGGGTGTAATCATCTATATAAGTATGTATTAACAATAAATAAGTAGTATATGTAGTATATCAGTTATCTGGTTGTCCATAGTACAAGCTCTGCTTAGTTTGGGATTAGATAACCGTGTGTGAACAATGTCCCAGGATATTATTGATTTATAACGTGATGAACTTATTATTCTTATTCCAGATGTTTTTAAACATGAAGTCAAAGCACAGAATAAAGATGAAACTTCCATTGATAAATCAGGAGATAACGATCTTTCACTTGAAACAAGACTATCAGATGACGCTAACATAACAAAAGAAAGTAATTTATCATCTAATAAATCACAATTAAATGAAATAAAAGAAGTAAAAGATCTGCCTGATTCAGTTGGATCAAAAGTCAAAGAAATGAATGAAATTCCTATTTCATATGTAGCTATAGTAAAAGAAGTCCCATCTTCTTTTATGTCGAAACTGTCTGAAGTAAAAGATATTCCGGCGCCATATCTTTCACAAATAAAAGATCTACCTAATTCTGTTGGAACAAATATTAAAGAATGGAATGAAATTCCTGCATCATATGTTACTATAGTAAAAGAAGTCCCATCTTCTTTTATGTCGAAACTGTCTGAAGTAAAAGATATTCCGGCGCCATACCTTTCACAAATAAAAGATGCACCAAATTCTGTTGGAGCAAAGGTTAAAGAATGGAATGAAATCCCTGCTTCATATGTTTCAAATATGAAAGAAATACCTTCTTCATATCTATCACAAGTAAAAGACATAAGCAATTCGTTTAGCTCCAAATATTCAGAAATAAAAGACATACCATCAACTTATATGTCTAAAATACCTGATGTAGTATTATTACCCTCTAAATATGCTTCATTTATACCTGGAGTTAAAGATTTACCATCGTATGCATTACCAGTCGCATCAAAATTAGCCGACGATGAAACTGCTCAAGAATCTGAGGTTAAGGAAATAAAAATGCCACCACCAATAAAAATTAGTACTTTACCACCAATGGCCAAGCCTAAACCAATTGAAATGAGTACTTTACCACCAATGGCTAAGCCTAAACCAATAAAAATGAGTACATTACCACCAATGACCAAGCCAAAGCCAATTGAAATGAGCACTATAAAACCATTACCAAAAATCACAATGATGACAATAAAACCATTGACGCGAAAATCAACAAAGACAACCACAGCTGAAAAAGATACTGATAAAACTACAGAGGCAACCACACAAGTTACAGGTGAAACGACAACAAAACAAACAAGAAAACCTTTCAAAATGGTAACAATGCCACCAATGAAGAAAAAAACCACTAGAGATGATAAAGAAACAACAACAGCCCATACAGATGATAAACAAGAAACGAAAGAAGCCACAGAACAAACAGATACTTCTAGTGATACAACAACTAAACGTACAAGAAAACCTTTAAAAATAGTTACATTACCACCAATGAAAAAGAAAACTACTACAGAATGTAAAAAAGAAACAACCGAACAAAAAATGGAAAATGCATGTGATAAAAAAACCACCACAGGTGATGCAAAAACAAAACGTACTAAGAAACCTTATACAATGATAACACTGCCCACGATCAAGAAAAGAACTACTACAGAGAAAATGAAAGAAACAGATGCTACAAATCAAACGCCAGAGGTCACAGAAAAAATAACTGAAGGTGCTGACTCATCGACAGCCAAGCCGTGTAAATTATCAACAAATAAACAAATAACGTTACCACCTCTAATGACGATAAAACCATTCAAAATGAAGAAGATAACTAAAAAACCAGATACAACAATGAGTCCAGATACCACAAAGGAGTCATGCTGTGACAAAAAAGCCGGATGTGATAAAACCACAAAAGAAGGTGATATGACTACAGAGGCCGAGACAAATATTAGTGCAAAAGAGACTGAAACAACAGACGCCGAAATGTCTAAGACTAAAATGACAACAAAAACTATAGAAGCATCCGAAACAACAGAAGAATCCAAAGAATCCAAAACTACACAAGAATCCAAAACAACAGAAAAATCCAAAACTACAGATAAACCTAAAACAACAGAAGAATCCAAATCAACAGAAAAACTTAAAACTACAGAATCCAAATCTACAGAAAAACCCAAAACAACAGAAGATACCAAAACAACAGAAAAACCAAAAACAGAACCCGTAACAACAGAACCCGAAACAACAGAATCCGAAATAACAGAAGAAACCAAAACTACAGAAAAACCTAAAACAACAGAAGAATCCAAAACAACAGAAGAATCCAAAACAACAGAAAAACTTAAAACTACAGAAAACCCCAAAACAACAGAAGAAACCAAAACTACAGAAAATTCCAAAACAACGGAAGAATCCAAAACAACAGAAGAATCCAAAACTACAGAAGAGTCTAAAACAGAAGGCTCTAAAACTACAGCAGACTCAGAAATGACAACAAATACAGAGAAAGTAAGCGAATCGACAGATGAGACGAAGTCTCAGACAGATTCAGGTAAGATGGATAGTTAGCGAGTATGTTTTTCAGGTTGGATACAAGGGGGTGGCGTGGAACGAAAGTACCTTAAATTTAAGGTGTATTTTGTGCTTTTAATTTATTACATAAATTTTAAGTACCTATTGAAAGAATTTTTGTGATTAGCGCTTAAGACGTATGTCAAACACTGAGTTATATTACTACGTATAGGGAAGACGCCACATATAACCAGTATGGCGTCGCTGTCCGTATTTGGCCCAACAATTTTGTTGGCATATGGCTTTTGTTTATAACAAGTAGTTTCTGTTACGCTTTTATTATTTTTAAATGTTATTTAAATTTCAAACTTGACAGGAAAATATAAGAATTATAATAATAACGTTTTTAAAGTCAATAAGGACAAGATTCGCCTGCAAAAGAGTTGCTTGATTCTAGACTATCTAATTTTTTCTCGGCATTCTTTGTTGCAAGAGATTTGTAAAAAATATATTATGTTAAACTAGAGAATATGTGACGTTAGTTTAAAAAAAAAAAAGATTTTTTCATTACTAACGTCAATAAAATATTATGAATATACCCCCTTTTTAAAACTAAGAATGATTTTTTCTTGTCTCTATCAGTTTAGTAAGGGACAGTCATTCGGAGAGCCTCCTCTTAAACACGAAACGCGCGAAAAAACTACACCTTAAAAGCGGACTAGCGCTACGTATTTAAATTGTCTGGTTAGACAACTTAATTATTATTTCAGCGCTGCAGCGAATATTAACAAAATGGAGCATAACCTTTGTTTAGAATAGCTTCTGTATACATAGTAATATATCTCAATGACTTGAACTATGCTAGATAAATAGGTATGAAATGTTTGTACCTATATTTTTACGCGATTTCAGTTTCTCCCATAGTAAAAGTTGTTGATAATGGCGCGTCCTTACAGCCCCTAAAGCACTAGATTAAAAAAAAATAAGTAAACCTAAAAGAGAAGCAATAAAAGCGTCATAAAAATACGTTGATTTATTGTTACAGGTACGGAAAAAACTACAAAAGAGTCCAGCCTAGTATCTGTGGACCTTGGTCTAGGTGTAGGCGTCAATGTATAAGAAAAAAGAACCGACTAAGGCATCCGTCCCACTGCCGACGAGGATAAGAATCACAAACTACTTAGAGATGCTACGCATATAAGAATACAATAATATTGTAAAGATTGTAATTTGTATTTCAGTTTGTACTTAATAAATAAACTCAGGATTTTAAAAATTCAGTCTACATTTTATGACAGTTGCAACACTATATTTATTACCGATTCAAGTGTTTGAATCGGCCACAATTATCAATAGCAAGTTAATTTTTTTTTTTTTTTACAATGGTTTGTGGTGTCATTTTTATTTTAATATATAAAAAAATACTAAAGGACTATAGCAGAGAGTGCTTCAAAATTATTATATAAGTTTTATAAAGTAATAAAAAAATAAGGTCAAGCTCCATCAGACTAGCAGGGCGATTATGTAACTGTCTCGTAATCAATCTGAATCAAGTTACACCAATTATCAAAAAAAAATGATTACTTTTATACAGTGTAAGTACTAGCGATATTTTAGGTACTTATATTTCAACACTTTTATACAAAAATACACGACACCCCGAGTGACCCTACCCCCCCCCCCCCCCATTTTGTATTTTTTCTTGAAATATTCTCTAGGTGTTGTGTTTACAAAAAAAATCATATCCCTCAAAGTTTTCATCTCGCCGAGTTAAAAAATAAGCTTATTCAAAGGGTAACAATATTGTCTATCATTTCAAAATACGAAATAACGACTCACAAAATGGCTGCCACATAGAGGGGAGGTTGGACCCGAGTGTGTCGTGTATTTTTCTACTTACTTCGCTCAAAAAAGTGACTTGGCTAAAATAAAACAAAATAGTTTAATTTTAAGTAAATATTATATTTTGTAATAATAATCATATAACTATCAATATACAGAATAATAACTAACATTAAAAAAATCAAGAACACCCCCTACACACCGCAATAGAAGTGATGTGATTTACTTGAAACAGTTAGGAACACTCGAGTGCCTCTACTAAGGTGGAGACGTCGGTTGGAGCGCGAAATTCAAATTTTATCGCGTTTTTTGCAAATTGCAGCTGAGCATGTTATTTGCGAGAAGAATGGTAGTATATTTACTGATTAATAACAAAAGAAATCATCAACATATTCCTCCAAGGTATATTATTGACATATACGACTATTTCATGAAAATGTTACTAATATACCTTGGAGGAATATGTTGATGTTTTCTTAAGACACCTTTCAAACGAAATAAACAGATTCAAAATCGGTTCATCCGTTCAGGGTTGCCACAGATACACACTAAAACTTAAGGGGGATGTTCCAAAAAGCCCGCGAAATTCATTTTTTTTAAGGTTTTTATCAAATTTCAGCTCAGTAATAGGTCATTTATTTGTCAAAATGTGATTCGCGACACTAAGATATGACTATAGATCTATCTATGTATTCATTTTGCATTCAAAATATTATACCAATGTATGGATTTAAATAGTTTAAAAAGCATAATGTATACATACAGTAATCAATTGGCATATTTATGAGGCGCAAATCACATTTTGACAAATATACGACCTATTAAGTAAGCTGCAATTTGAAAAAAACCTAATAAAATTTGAATTTCGCGGGCTTTTCGGCCGATTCACCTTAAACAACACGTTCTTCGGGGGATAAAAAATCAAAATCTGGACTATCTACATCATGTTTGACGTAGAGTATTTAAACATCTACAAATATATTTGGAGATACAAATTATGATTTTGTAATGTGTGAGTATACACCTTAATGTAGATAACCATATATTTTATTAGAATAGGGTAGTTGACACTATCAAAAATAAATGACCAAACACTAACTAATGCATAAAACATCTAAAAACACGTGGAAATATCAAATTTGTTGTAAATTTAATGCTTTTTATGATTTTTAATTACCAGTGGAACCACTAAGAGTAGATGATTTGATGCTGTGAAACTATGACGTCATAGTGTAATACTTCATACAAAATTCCATATAAACGATCGTTTTGACATTTATTAAAAAGTAGCTGATTTGATATGTCAGTCAACTACCCTATTAGGTGAGTAAATTGTAATTAAGGTTTTGCCATCTCGATTTTTTTTTTTGGGATTATTGCACTCATCATAATGATGACTTGTAATAGGGATGATGAGTGGGTAAAAATTAATTAATTCTGTTCAGTCCCTCAGTTAGGTTATCAAAAAATATTGAAAACGTAATTTTTATTTTATCAAATCAACAAAAAATTACAGAGGTAAGTCGCATCAAAGTACAGGAGGACTTGTGACGTCACGTCTCTGTAAAAGTGTACTAACAAGTGACGTCACACGAAATTTCACGCTCTGTATCATCGTTATTTATTGTTTTCGGAACTAAAGATAAAATATGTGTCCCATATTTTTTGGTAATCTAACTAACGGACAACATCCCTATTATCCTACCTTTACTCCAAATAAAAAAAAATGAACCTACATGGATTGACATAAGTAAATTTATCATGAAACAGAACTACATATTTCCTGAAACGCTTGGCCACATGATGAAGTAACTAAGATCTGGCCACGACACATACACATAGACAAAGTTAAGGTGAATCGGCCGAATAGCCCGCGAAATTCAAATTTTATTAGGTTTTTTTCAAATTGCAGCTCAGTTATAGGTCGTAAGTTATCAACATGTTATTTGCGACAAGAATGGTAGTATATTTACTGATTAATAACAAAAGAAATCATCAACATATTCCTCCAACGTATATTAATAACATTTTCATGAAATAGTCGTATATGTCAGTCAGACCTGTAACGGAGCTGCAATTAGCAAAAAACGTAATAAAATTTGAACATTCCGCCTCATAAATATGCAAATTGATTGATTACTGTATGCATACATTATTTTGACAAGCCAGTTGGCGCGTTTGGTTAAGACAACACCTATCACGCCGCTGGTCATGGGTTCGATTCCCATCCAGGACAAATATTTGTGTCATGAACTTGTCTGTTTGTCCTGAGTCTGGGTGTAATTATCTATACAAGTATTTACACAAAAAAAGTTGTAGGTATAAGTAGTATATCAGTTATCTGGTTGTCCATAGTACAAGCTCTGCTTAGTTTGGGATCAGATAACCGTGTGTGAACAATGTCCCAGGATATTTATTTATTTATTATGCTTTTTAAACTATTTAAATCCATACATTGGTTCCTTTTCGATAAATAACGCGCAAGAACCAATGTACAGTTCTATAATATTTTGAATGCAAAATGAATACATAGATAGATCTATAGCCATATCTCAGTGTCGCGAATCACATTTTGACAAATAAAAGACCTATTACCGAGCTGCAATTTGAAAAAACCTAAAAAAAAATCGCGGGCTATTTGGCACATCCCCCTTAAAGCCAAGTGTAATATTGACATAAACAATAGAACTAGTTCCAATGTATAAAAACTTCTACATGTTCATCAGATAAATCTAAATTTTGACTATTACCTACATTTTGAACAACAATTTCCATATTTTCACTGTCAACTACATTATCATTATCAACTACATCATTATCATTATCAACTACATCATTATCATTATCAACTACATCATTATCATTATCAACTACATCATTATCATTATCTGTCATTATTACATCATTATCCACAATTACTTCATTTGTTACAATATCATTTTGATCTTCGCTTTGTATCATAACAACAGAAACTATGTTAGATTCCGTGACTCTTGCCTTATTTACTCCAACATCTTGGAGTTCCAATTCTTCATCATGATATTTATCTAAAAAATTGAAAATATTTTTTTATTACATAGGCCCCAATTCTGTTGTTTGCAAACTAAACAAATTTAATCTCACTTTAACTGATTCTAACAAGACATATAAGAAAGGGATGCAAGATGTTTTAGTCCTGTCAGATTAGTCCGATCACTTATTTCAACGTGAATTTAAGCGCGATCTATATTGGTCACGACTATTTACCCGTACATTACGACGGCATGGACTAAACTGACAGCATTAAAAATGTTCTATCTTTTTTCAATAAGGTTAACATGAAAGAGAGGTGACTTGACTAATATTAGTTAAGTTCGTAAACAACAGAATCGGCACCATTGCCTGTAAACCTTATTGCGTGATAATAAGGTTAATAAATTATTAAAAAAATACAAATAAACTTTACTTTGAAAAAATTAGGACCAGTTTTCTAAATGTATTTCTAAATGTAAATGCATTTCTAAATGTGAAAAGGTATTAATTTTCTTTTTACTTATGATACTACTAGCTTCCGCCCTACGGTTTCAGCCGCGTTCCCGAGAGATCTTATAATTTCCCGGGATAAAAAGTATCCTAAGTGTTAATCTAGGTTATAAACTATCTAAAGAAAGAAAGAAAACATACACACAAAATTACAGAGATTACAAAAAATACATCCAATACAATGAACTAAAAACAATCTGCAATAATGTGGCATGTCGAAAAGGGTAAAGACTCAGCTTTACTCTGAGGTAGTATATAGGTACCTCAGAACTGATTTTCAGTCGAACCCTTAGCGACGCGACATCACGAAAGACTTGACACTAACAAACAACATAATAATAATACAAATCTGTGTTACAAAATCCGTTCAGTAGTTTTTGCGTGAAAGAGTAACAAACATCCATCCATCCATCCATACTCACAAACTTTCGCTTTTCTAATATTGGTAGGATTAGAAAGGTATGCTTACCAATGACTCCCTCATTATTCTCACATTCATTATTTTGATTTTCTTGGTCCATTTTATCTGAAAAGTGTTCAATGGTTTAATAACCTTTAATAACATTATACCAGGGGGCCATATCCGCTAAATTACAACGGTTGAAATCCAATTTCAATTCAGATAAAGTTTGTTTCCAATTCAATTCTAATTTTACTAAAAAACGGTATTCCACTAAATAAACGAAACCGAACCACGATTATATAGTTTACATGGAATTTTGTAGGAAACTATGACGTCATAGTGTGTGGCGTCTTCTCTATACGTGGTAATATATCTCAGTGAATAAAAATCAAATTTCGCGGTACAACTGAAGCATTCACCTTATCGCACGTACATATGGGAGGGTTGAATTTCCAGACAATCTGTATAATTAAGAAACTTACCAACTGCATGATTCCCTTTCAATTTAAATATGTGATGTTTTAACAGTACATTATTGAAGAATTCCTCTCCGCAAACACATTTATGTTTCTTTTTGCTTTCTTCCTCAATACTATGATCCTTCAGGATATGGTCAACCAATTCTTCATTCGTACATATTTCTCTGCACAACACACAAATCTTGATATTCTTCGGTATCCGTAAGCCTTTTAAGCCTGTAGGATCTAAATCGTACTTCCAAGTTACATTATAACGGCTAGCAAAGTACATGTTTATGTCTACATTTACTAAACAAATGTTTTGCTTAACATTTGTCTTGTGTGTGATGGTGTGCTGATAGTACGTACTACTATATTTAGAGTGGAAGCCGCATACATCGCAATGATAGTAATACGGATGACTTTTCAAATGTTCTTGAAGCTCAGATTTATTTTCACAGGTTTTCAAACATATTTGACACGTAGATATATTATGTATTTTATGATACAGAAAGTGGCTCCATACAGTTTGTAATTTTAATGTTTTAAGACACAGCGGACATTCTATTCTCTCTTTAAACTTACGGTGTTTCGGCAAATGTGTATAACTCATGTGTGCTGTTAATAATCTTTTATTGAAAAACACATTGTTACAGTAATCGCAAATGAATATTTCACGTTCTACTCCCGGTGCTGTTGGTGAGCTTAGTAAATGTACAGACTTTATGTGACGCAGCACTGCTGCTTCATCTTTGAACTGACGAACGCATATCTGAAAGAAAATAAATTTATATTATGGAAATAAAATATATGTGTCTTAAATTAAAACAGCTATTTACTAATAGGGTAGTTGACTGACACATCAAATCAGCTACTTTTTAATAAATGTCAAAATGATAGTATAAATGGAATTTTGTATGAAATAATACACTAATAATGTCATAGTTTCACAGCATCAAATGATCTACTCTTAGAGGTTCTACTGGTAATTAAAAATCATAAAAAGCATTAAACATACAACATATTTGATGTTTCAACGTGTTTTTAGATGTTTTATGCATTGGTTAGTGTTAGGTCATTTATTTTTGACACTGTCAACTAAGCGAGATTGTCGTAAAGGAAAAAATACTCACCCTACAAAAATGGTTGTTTTTGTCGTTAACAGATCTTAAAAGTGCGGCTTTATGGACGTTTTTCCTGTGTATTTCCACCTCGGTTTCGTTCTGCCATTTACCATGGTAACAAAGATCGCAAGAATAAGTTTTTATTTTTATTGGTTTCTCCTTTCTCTTATTACCATCTATTGGAGATCTCATAGTATCTGAACTGTAGCGGAACATTGTTATTGCTTGTTTATACGCTTTTCGAGAATATAAAACGAATTCCTTCGCAACGAATCATTTAGGTTTTTCGTAAAATTAATCTTACAGTGAGCGTCACTTTTTGACGTAATCACAAGCAAAATGGCTGTAATGAATGACACCTCTAGAGATGTATTGAATTGAAGAAAAAATATTTTATAGTCGATTCTCTTGGCTCAAAATGCTTGTTTCAATCAAATTGCTTGTCGACTAAGGCATAGACTAATTTCATAGATTTAAATTTTTATATCATCATCTTGTAAGCCTAAGGACGTCCACAGCTGGACAAAGGCCATCCCCCAAGATTTTCACGATGGCCGGATCCATATTGAGGATTAAATAAAAATCAAAATGTCTAAACACTCACAATTTAATCTTATAGAAATTAAATAAAATAAATAACAAAAAGAATACTATTCATCAGAATCATCTGCCTCTTGCTGATATTTATTAGTAGATTTTTGTTTATCGATAGAAGTGTTTTGTTTATCAACACAAGATTCTTCTTTATTAGCAGAAGATTCTTCTGTATCAACAGAAGACACTTGTTTATTAACTGACGATTGTTTTTTATTTGCAACAGATTCTTTTTTATTTACAGATTTTTCTTTTTTATCAACTGTACTTTCATTCTCTTTCTCTTCAACATCGTTAGTTTCCTTTTTTCTGTCGTCAGCGGAATCTTTTGAACCAACAATATAGTATACATTATTATTTATGACTACATCATTTACATTATTATTTTTGGTGCTGCTATTAACATCATTGTTATTTTTTAATTCATTAATGTTTTTACTTTCATTACTGTTGGTGTCTGTACTGACATTACTGTTGATGTCTTTATTGACATTACCGTTGGCGTTATTGTTGTAATTTTGGTTATCATGACCGTTGGTGTTATTGTTGTTGTAATTTTCATTGCTATTATTGTTTTCGTCAGTATCAAATTCAGGTTCGTTAGTTCCGTCACTACAAGCTATTGCTTTACGGAAGCTGTCCAGGCTGCTACTTTCTATTTCCTTTTTAATTTCTTGGACGCTTGATGAGACATCTGAAAGAATAAATTATTCTTACAATTTTTCACACTACGGCACCTTATGCGGTTGTGATAGGAGCTATTTTGCAACAAAAATATGTAGCTTGATCTGTGGCCGTGTCACGGTAATGTTATCTACAGTACTCCAACTTCATACAAATGAACGAAACGCGAGCTATACCTAAGCGCCTCGATCTCGGGGTGCGCTCGGGGCGCAGACAGTCACGGCTGTACCCACAGATCATATAGAATATGTTGTATACACAACAGATAAGACAGCCACATGGGATTGGTGAGAGTTACTATGTTTACGAGTATTCAACACGTTTTTAGAGTGTGGCGCTACTGACGCTATGTTAAGTGTTGTGCATGACAGAGATGTTTGTTTGTCGATATCGACACAGCTAGTGCTGTTACTATGTCGGTAGTAGACTACTTATATCTTTGGATTATTTATTCTAAAATAAAACAGATTCGTATGATTTATTTTTTTATTTCTGCTCCAAATACAAACTTTTCTATGTTAAAATTGTTCCTTGGTGAGATGGTCAAGTTCAGGGCAAATTGGCAATATAGTACGGTTGAGCCACATATTTCTAATTTTGTCATTCCGAGGAAAATTGTATAATGTACTCTCCTTGGCAGCAGCATGACAAACACAACACTTTGTAGGTAAATACCATAGTAATAATTTGGCAATCAGAGTCCAGAAAACGTAACCTTTCAGGTAGGCTTATCACGTCAGAGTCCGGTAAAACAGTTCCAAGTCACAAAAGAGATATCCACAACAAGTCCCAAGCAAACACAGTTCGTAAGAAATAAATTGCAACCAAATTAATAATTGTAAAACCTAAACAAAGTAATCAAAACCACAAACTACCAAGAGAACTAACGTTATCAAAACGGAATAACAACGATAATATTTGTCAAAACTGTCAGATACACCGGCAAGATTGAACTGAATGTAGTTATAATAAAAGCGAAATGGCGGCCGCTCTGTCAACCAATAGCGAGGGCCGTTTCTCTTGAATACTTATGAAGTTTGAGCGAATCATAAGATCAAGAACGAATGTATGAGCTGTCTTAGCCCTGGCTGTACCGCAGTGTCGAACGGACGGTGTGTTATTTTTTTAACAATAAACGCGCGATTTTTTCTCTAAAAATCAGTTAATATGACGAGTAGGAAATATTGTGCTGTTTTTGGTTGTATGAATTCGTCAATAACGCATCCAGACGTAAGTTTTTTTAATTAAATCTACCAATCAAAAAACAACACGCATTTTTATTGAACACTTCCTATTCAATATACAAAGTATTTCATTTATTTATATAAAAAGGATATTTACAATCACAAAGCTAAATAGAAACAGAAAGTAGGCAAATGTAATTAAAATGCTGGAGACTGGCAGCCCTAACGCATGTTTACGTACCGCGCGGCTGTAAGCATTTATTTCTATCATGCGTTACAATACTGTATTATAATCATTACCGTGGCCGTGTGTACCAGTGGCGAGTTGGAATTATGGCGAGGGTAAGCCGGGCTATAGAGGCTTTACGTTAATGAAAAACCTATGGAGCCAAATTCTGCGCTTTTGACGTGAAATAAAATATTGGTGAATATCTATGTAATAAGATTTAATACAATGAAATAAGAATTTATAATACAATTTAACAGTGAGGAGCATATTAATCAGATACAGTTAGTCAACGTTGAAAAATGTGTAGTAGATGGTGCTATACAGTCCAATAATAATTTAATTGGCAACTTATTGGTTTATAACCAATGATGTTTGAAAAAAAAAAACAATATACCTTACCTCTTAATATCTACATTATAAAGCGCTATCCACACATTTCCGGGTCAGGGTTGTCCGTGTTCCGAGTTGTTCGTTATACTTTGATGTATCCGGACGCGCCTGACACGGAGCTATGTGAACAAGTTCGTACTAGTTGTACGTAACCGATTTTTTCCCCGTCCCTAACGCAACACGGCAGGGCCGGGTACCCGAAAATGTGTGGATAGCGCTTAAAGGGTACAAAATACCCCCTGGGCAAATTTTCACTTTTCTACGTCCAAGGGCTTGGACTAAGAGTTGACGAGTGTATTGATATTTTAATTATATTGTTTGGTTCTCAAGAGTAGCTGACGAAACAAGCCAGTAGGTGCTTGATGATAGATTTTCAATTGAATGCATACCATGCACTATGTTGAAAATATGCAGGTAACAGTTTGCAATGTTTTCCTTCACCGAAAACTCTTGTTCCATTCAAGCCTTCTCCATGACATTCGGCGACTCTACCAGTGAGCTATCAGTGCCTGAAATTAAAGATTTGATAAAGTTAGGCTACTTACCAGGATATCCGTATTCCTTAATGCTCCTACCGCAGTATTTGACCAAACCTTGAAAATTAATAGTGTTTTAGATATAATAGGAGTTACCGCTACTTATTTATGAGATAGTTTTTGCCTTACGGTCTTACTAACTAAACGGATCGTATTTTTGTAAAAAAAAAACCATTATGTCGTATTTTTATAAGAAAAAAGTGACATTTGAACGCCGCAGGTCATGGGTTTGATTCCCATCCAGGACAAATATTTGTGTAAATAAACATATAAATGTGACCTCAGTCTGGGTGTAATTATCCTTATAAGTATGTATTTACAAAAAAGGAGAGGTAGATATGTAGTATAATAATTATATAGTTTACATAAAATAAACTCTGTTTAGTTTGGGATCAAATAGTCGTTTATGAAGAATGTCCTATGATATTATTATTTTAAAGTTATTCCATTTCTTACCATCAATTATATAATCTCCAACTGAAAAGAAAAATATGGTATTATTAATAAATTCGGAAGCTGAACCGGTAATAAAAAGCATAACCAAAGAAGACTTTACGTATTACTAGGTAAGGAAGGTATGTAGGGACAAAGTGGATAATTTCTCCATTGAAAAGGGAAGATCTTCCGCCAAGCTGTGTCATCACGCCTGGGGACCGCGGTCCAACTATACTTATTAGTATGTATAGTATAATGTATTAGTTCTTTGCTTAGTTTGGAATCTGATCAAGGTGAGATAAAATCCCAGAATATTTAATTTATTATTGTAAAAGATACTTACGACCCACTCTTCGACTGTTACCTAGAGCAGCGATAATACCGGTTACTGTAAAAATATACATACATATTACATCATTGTTAAGATACATTTTCATTGCGGATTGATGTTTGCCTCTTGCAATGCGAATGACACGCCACTCAAGATGCAATGTTTTCTTCTAGTTACAAGTCTAGTTAGTCAATTCGAAAAATTGGCTCACAGGCGAGCCTAAATAAAATCATTAAAATTAAAATAATTTCAGTAGCCCTTACGTTTATGGAAGATTTTATGGAAGTCATCACTGCGCCAATTGTAATCATCTGTAATAATAATTGCATAATGTATTTTATTCTGTTAAACGTATAGATCAATGATAAATACTAAAAATAAAATAGACCCTTGGGGAACCCCGACGACCGCGAACCAAATCTCATATTCTGTCAGCACAAATTATCACCTATTGACATAAAAAGTGTTACTTACGGTCAAATAAGCAAGATAGATCCCAGATGTACTTCGCAACAATCTTTTGAGTTCCTGTAAACAAAGATTACGAATTAAACACTTAAATACTCTCTGAATAAGATAATAATTTTATAGAATCATCATAAAATAGCCATGTTTAAAAAAAAGTCTTTGACTCTTCAGTAAACTAAACATACCAGTCAACCCTTCGATGCCCCTTCCTTCAGTACAATCATTCAGAATCTTCTCAACACGGCTCTTTGAGCCATAAAGGTCATACTGTACAATGACGTCATTAATATGGTCATATTTGCCTTCATAACGTCTCCAGCCCCAATGTTTCCCGTAGTCTTTGTCACAGACGCCACATTCTGTGATAAGAAAAGTCATTAGACAAATGAAAATTATTGCCATTGATTTTGGAGCCGAATTCTCCTCATAATCGTCAATAGAACCCAAAGCACCGAAACCTATTATTAAAATGATTACTAAAAATAATCGACTAAAAAGTTAGAACGCCTAGTAGAGGACGGCCTTACAGCTGTTTTCCATAGACAACGAGTACTAGTGTACCTGTGGAACCACCACACCTGTGGAAGGTTTGGCGCGGAAAGTTCCGCAACTGAACTATCAGTTGTATTATTAGACCGCGCTACGTTCGGCTGGTGTGCCATAGATTACTTAGAAAACTCTGCACGTTATGGAATCGGCCATACAAGTCGGTGGAACGCTACAATATTATATCTCAAGTGAATAAAGTCTTCATTTCAATGTTGTAGAGTTTTAATTGTAATGACAAAAATAAGTAATTTGACGTGTGTCGAGCGTAAGCGTACTATTTATTAATCTGTGAGCATGTTTAGCGGAAGTTTCTGCGCCGTACTTTCTGCAGATGTCGCGTTAAACTTATACCTATTTAAGATAAAATTATACTTACTGTTTTTCCTCCGCCAGAGGGAAGGCACGCAGAATAAGATGCGATGCGAACATGCGATCACTACAAAAAAAGATTCCGTCAGTCCAAAATAACATAAATATTGTTTTTTACTATTTATAGGCCTGTGTTTATTCACAATGTCACCGTTAGTTGATGATATGGTCTATTGGTGGTAAGCACACCAAATTAAGATGGGAGCTCGCAAGTGCAGTTGTCGGAACACACCGGTAAGCTAAGCAGGCGGGTACTACAAAGTACCCTACCACTGTGCTATGGTTTCCTTACAATGTTTTCCTTTACCGAAAGCTCTAGCTAGCTCATTGTAGGATTCGAAAATTCGAATCCTTCGTTTCGGCATTCGACAACACTGACCTATCATCGCCATAAAAATCATTATAGTCTATGAAATCAAAAAACGATATTTTGATGTTTAGGAATGTCAAAGAATAATCAACCATAACCATAGATTTAACAGATAAACCTTATTTTGAGGCAATAAGGTTTATGTTTATTTGACATTTTTAAACGTTAATAAAAGGTATTTGGCGACTATTAGTTCGCGATTTGTATTTAATCGCGCCAATGGCAAACAGAAATCTTAAAAAGTTCAAATTGTGACATTAAATAAGGCGCGAAATCTCCCAAAGATGAGCTGTGTGAAAAGGGGTTACTAATTCATCGCAGGTAGGTCAACATACGACTAATATTTTTACGTCAAGATTTTAAATGAAATTTTCAATTAGTTGACATAAGTTTCCGTAGTGTAGCGGTTATCACGTGTGCTTCACACGCACAAGGTCCCCGGTTCGATCCCGGGTGGAAACATTATTTTTATTCATTTTACATATTGGCCTATATTATTTATTCTATGATATTGGTATGAACGATCTTACTTACAATTCTGGAAGATGTCGCCAACTGAAACAAAAAATACCATTCAAAATCTGTTTCCTGTTATGTTCAGTAAAATTAAAATCAATACAAGTGCATCAGTGAAGTGAAATGAGTGTAAAACGATTTGACTTCTTGACGCAAAAGCGCTCACAGCGCCGGCGCTGTCAGCGTGATAGTCAATCGGACCATTAATTATGACAGCATTAAAATTGGTCCAACCGTTAGAACTTAAAGAAGTAACAAACATACAGACTTTGACCTTTATAATTTTAGTTGGACGTAGGATTGCACTTTTAATTTCTTTGGATTTCACCGAGTAGACAATGAAGGATGATACAAACAAACAACAACTACAAAACTTCTGTCTTGTGATTGGAGCAAATGTCAAATTGTCGTATAGCGAAGGCTCTTTTAGTCCAATAAAAGCCGGGGCTCGACCGCAAAATGAGCGAGGCCATTAATGAGCCCGCTTAACTCGCAACGATAATTTTCATAGTTGAGGCTCGACTGCGAAAGAGGCTAGCGGAGCGGTCTGAAAGAGCAAAAATAGGCGAAAGCGGCCTCGCTGTGTCATCGCGTTGGTTGCGAGTTTTGAGCGGAGCGAGGTGTCAGCTCCCCTCCCGTAGCCCGCCCGCGCCCCTCGCTCGCCCGTTTGTAGGGACGCGACGCGACGTGTCAAATGCGTCGCAACACTAACGCCGCTGGCAGCTCTTTTTAGGTCGAGCTATAACACATTATTGCCATTTTAACTATTTCTTGCTTCCAAAACCTCGCCCAGCTCAACTTTGTCCGTTCATTTCGCGGTCGAGCCCCGGCTCGGCCCCGGCCGTAAAATGACCTCATTAATGACGTCACGCCTTCTGTCATGGGCTTACAAACATTGACTCGTGGCATATATCGGACCGTACTATAGTTTTTTTTTTCACATGTAAAAAATAAGTCCTAATACCTACTAACAGCGTAACTTTACATTAGAAGTATTTAAGTATACTTACGTCCAGGCCATTGGAAGTTAATAATATCACTGCCACCTTTGCAAACTGAAAAAAAAAAACAATTCATTAAAAAAATATACAATAAAATCTTTAATAACATAAACAAAATACTTTGTTACACATTAAATGTTGATACAGACCGCCATTAAGTAGTGAGATTGATCCCTCAAAGTCTCCAACATCTCCTAGAAAAAAAAAACTTATTAGGCACATTCCAAAGGCCGAGGCATATTTAATTTGACCTAAAATAAATCAAAAAATTATTCCTCGAGACTTTTTTCTTAGATTTACTGTTATTCTTACACATTTACGTTACACGTTTAATTTTTCACGGTGTGTGTGGAGGAATAACAACAAAAAAAATTAATTAGTCCGTCAGTTAGAATAACAAAAAATATTGGATACGTATTTTTTATTTTATCAAATCAATAAGAAATTACAAAGATAAGTCCCATCAAAGTGCAGGATTGGGGCTTGTGACGTCATTGTACAACTACTTTTTAGTACACTTTTTGCAGACCGGCAAATTTTAACGCACTGTATGTTCGTTATTTTTTGTTTTCGGATCAAAATAAAAAATACGTATCCAATATTTTTTGATAATCTAACTGACGGACTAATTAGTTTTTTTTGTTGTTATTCTTCATTAGTGTTTGGTGACAACATTATTCACAGGGTATGGTGCAGTTTTGTTTACTTTGTTGTTTACAGCGCTCCGTCTTTCTTTCTTTCTTGATCTGAGGTAACATTAAAGTATAAAATAATACAATACTTACTGTAGCTTGAAAGTTCATTAAATATGCTGTAAGAGCGTCCACATTGACCTGTAATAGATTTCAATTCAGTATAATGTATGTTAGCATGATAATACAATATTAAAAAAAATGCAGCAATTCTGTCACTTTATTCGTGAGAACTTATTGAGTTTCGGACCGTACCCATAGTCTATACGCGTATATGAAATGTCAAACAGCGGACCAGTGCTAGTAGAGATGCTATGCAAGTCAAACTAAATGTTTCTTAAGGTGGAGACTTCGGTTGGAGCGCGAAATTCAAACTGAGCTGCAATTTGCAAAAAACGAGATAAAATTTGAATTTCGCGCTCCAACCGAAGGTATACCCTTAAGGTGGATGGTCTACATGATTTTTTAACGAATAAGTATTTCTTGAGTTTTAATTATGTCATTTTCAAGCGCTCAATAGGAACATATTTATTATAATTTTCTTATTGAGCGAGTTTGAAGGAGACAGCAATTATTATAGATGTGTATATATTGCATTCAAAAGCTTAAAGAACTGTACGTACATTGGTTACATAACCCAAAATATATCTGTCGATATCTTCATTACTGCAATAAAGGAAGACAAGCTCTCAAACACACTTTCATATTTATCATTTTAATAAGGATGTGAGTGTGTTTGTTGGTTTGTGCTTCTTTCACGCAGTACCTATAGTACCTAATGAAACAACGGATCGATGTGATTTTGATAGAGATAAGTTAAAGGCCGGGGAGACACTCAGTTATTTTTTATATCGGGAAAACAAGTGAAACCACCGGGTGGAAACGAGTAAAATATCTTTAAAATGACTTACGGTTTATTCCTCTTGCAAAATATCCTGCAAAAATATTGTAAATTATTACCTTTGTATGATTTTTATTTAAATAATAGTTAATCCTATAAACAACAAAATATATTATTATCTCACCAAAGCAGCCGAGAATTTTATTCCCCTGAGAAAGATAAACAAATATATTAGAAACAAAATTAAGAGTTTGAGCTTTCGGTGAAGGAAAACTTCGTAAATCTAAAATACTATGACATGCCTACCAACTTTAAGTTAAGAATCTGTCGCCTAACACTTGTCGAGTGTTTCAGCAATTACACGTACACTTGAAACTCAGTTCCTTTCTACTTTTAGCCATATTATCAATACCATGGTTACATTGCAGTCAAATATAACAAAATAAAAAAATAAAAACATTCTTTTAATAACATATAGAATACTATTTAAACCTAGAAAATATAAAATCCTATCGGAATACGTGTCAAATCATCAAATCTAAGAAATACTTTCGACGTTTAAGAATGTAAAAAAATATAGTCCTTATTTCTTCTATAGTATGTTTCCTCTCTATTATTATGAAAATAACCATAGATTTAACACATAAACCTTATTTAGATTACATAAGGTTTATTTTTCTTTGACATTTTGAAATGTTAAAATGTACTTCTGGACTGTAGTCGTTAACATACCTTGTAGGAATATCTTCGGTGATGATGACCCTTACCGAGGACGATACCCTTGCCATGATGATGATGATGACCGTGTAAATGTGGAGAAGGCGATGCTACTGCTAAGGTAAGCTAAAAACATTAAAAAACCAGTGTTCTAGATTCTTGTATTCCCATTTCATGGAAATCATTATTAAAAAATATTTTTTTTACATCATTAAAATGTATTGTTATCAAATCAAAAAAACATGTATGTTCATCGTGTTTTAATTCAAGCATTATAGTAAGTCTATTTATATTAATTAAGAACCTAGCTGTTAGTTTCCCTAGAAAAATAAAATAATATATAATAAAATTAAATGCCTGCATTTAATTTTTTTAACGAATTTAATTTATATCAGTTTCAGTTTCTTTATTCCAAACGTCCGTTATTTAATGACAGGAAACGAACTCCCATCTCATGCGATAATCACAAAATTACCATCCAATAGAAACGCGAAAAGCGGCCCATCCACCTTATTATAGGGTCAACCACAGAGCAAAGAAAGTATGTCAACCTATGGTTGTATATTCTAATCTAAACTGTATGAATGGAAATTATAATTTTAAATAAAAAAAAACTTACCAGGGTAACAAAAATAGTTATTTTCTGTAACATATTTTTACATTACATTAATGATATTAACCGAATCAGAAATAAATAAAGTGCAGTCGCATTTTATATTTTGCATTCCATTGTTTCGTGAAATATGTGTCAAGACCGAACATTTTTATATGTTTTTATTTAATCTAGTATAATATAGCTATTAAAAACAAGGTTTTCAAAGACGATAACACAAACTACCAAGCGAACTAACGTTGAAGATAACAAGAAATACGACTTTTTGGCGGGAACTTGCGGGGTGACGTTGCGTTTTCGTTTTATTTTCATAAAATCGTGTATTTTGAGTTTTATTGAATATTATCGGTGGTGTTTTGTCCAATAAAGATCAATACAAGTGCACCAGTGAAGTGAAATGAAATTATTGCGTGTATGGTGGCTTTTCAAGTTTTCTCAAGAAGTCCATGAAAAGTTTTAGTAGAACGGCTACCATCGTACTAAAACCTAACTAAACTGACTGATGACTCGAAGAAGATTTAACATGACTTGAACTTTGAAACTTGACGATTGACGAGAATTTAATACATGAAGAATATAAAAATACCTACATTGCTCAACTTGACACTGGCAAAATATACGAAGTGTGATGCCAAAATAATAAAAAAAAAACAAGAAATACTTTTTGGCGGGAACGTGCGAAGTGACGTTGCATTTTCGATTAATTGTCGTAAAATTGCGTATCGTTTTATCAAATATGAATTAACTGAGGTTTTGTCCAATTCATAATACACGAGCACCAATGAAGTGAAATGATAACGTCACAGATAAAAGAGTAACGTAAAAAATAAATAAAGAGATATTTTCTTTAGTTTGGAAACATCAGAATCAACACCACTGTATCTGTAAGGAACCCTAAAGATATTATAATTAATCTATTGTAGTCACAATTTGATATATATTACTTTTGTATTAAACATCTGTTTAAATGTCACAGCTAATGATATACCTAAATGTGGTTGTTTTTATTATGTCGTCACCAAAGTCTGCCCTCTATCTCTCCTCTACAGTCGATAGAGTCTTGGTACTTAGTTTTGCTCTACATAAATACGGATTTTGTGATAATTTCTTTAATTTCTCTCAGGTATATTACTGACATATGCGACTATTTCATGAAAATGTTACCAATATACCTTGGAGGAATATGTTGATGATTTCTTTAATCAGTAAATATACTACCATTCTTGTCGCAAATAACATGTTGACTAACTTACGAACTATAACTGAGCTGCAATTAGCTGCAAGCAGTAACATTTACATGAAATAGTCGTATATGTCAGTAATATACCTTGGAGGAATATGTTACTGATTTCTTTTGTTATTAATCTGTAAATATACTACCATTCTTGTCGCAAATAACATGTTGATAACTTACGACCTATAACTGAGCTGCAATTTGCAAAAAATGTGATAAAATTCGAATTTCGCGCTCCAACCGAAGGTTTCACCTTAACATAACGTAAGTCAAATCGAAAGTATAAATCGGATAGATAATGGCCGGCTTTTCTGGTAATTTTGAAAATTTTGAGTTGGTAACACTGCAATCTCCATTTTTAATTTGTAATTCGTTTTTATTTTTTTTTACTAAATTTTACTACAGAAATTGGTTGAACGAATTTATTACAACAAACAATAAGTTGTAATTCTATAATTATACGATTACTTTAAATTAACGTACGCAATTAAGGTAAGCATTTCTAAATACGTTACAAAGCTTACAAAGAAATAGGCTTCCCGCTTCACGCTTCCAATTTTTCCAATTTCGAAATACCTACTTTCATTTCCTTGGTGCATTTATTTCTAGGAAAAACTTCATATCCTAGGATACTCAATATTGAATCTAGTACTTTTCGAAACAAGCTGGAGGTTAGGAAATAATGTAAAGTTACTCTTTACTCATCGAAATCGGTAACACATTTATGCTACATGATTGCCTATTTGAAGGTTGTGAAGGTCAATAATATGTCATACTATGCTTGAGCTCTTGGTGAATAGCCTGGCTAATACCCTCACTCTTAGAAAGTTGTGATGAGTTATGTATGGTAGGTAATGTATATGTGTTATTCCCTGGTGTTTCTAGAGAACCAATAGAATAGACTATGCTAAATTGAGTGAAATATGCTTTATTACATGAATACAGTATTGACATTGTAGCTTGGTGCAGTTGACAGTAGCCTGAGGGATGAGAATGAGCCTTAAGTTATTCCGAAGCTAAACAAAGCCAGCTAAACTAAAAATATGTCCCGTGCACACCAAGAACTAAACGAAAGCTCAGTCAGTGTGCGACAGCACTGGCAAAGGATGTGCAAAGGGGTGTGAGGCAGGAGGGAGGGGCTTAGCTTAGCGCATCGACATTAGTTTTGCATATTTTAGTTAGCTCACATAGCTTAGTTTAATAAGTAGAATCAGATGATCATTATTTATTAACTTTATTTATAGACAAGCTTGGTCACACAGTGATGAAATTTGGTCACATAGATAGACTTATATCTTGCTATTTTTTATCTCAGGATAACATAACATCACTCGGGAACGCTACTACTACTAAAGTTGTTGCTGAAAATCTGAATTGTGGGTTATACCCAAAGATATTTCTATAGGTTAGAAATATCCATGGTTATACGGCATTCTTTGGCAGTATATTCATAATTTTGTATAACTATATAATATCCTATTGGACGTCGGCCATCTGACAGCGGAGGTCACTGATATCTAGCTAGTTAAGTTTGTTTTTCCACATGAAATTTTCAAAATAAGTTCCCAGAAACAAAAGCGTTTAAATGCCGTCACATGGTTGTTCACTATAAAGGGAAATGTATTGAAGCTGTATTAAATGGTGGCGACACCCAACAGGATATAAGAATATAAAATAAAAAAAGTTATTCTATTCAATTATAACCTAAATACAACCTTCCCAGCAGTACTAGAGTTACACTATTCATAAGAGCCTACAAACGTCTATTAAATGTAAAAAGTTGATTATTATAATATTAACGAATATTTAAATGACAAAAAGGCTTGGGTGTAGCGCTCGCTCTTGCAGGATATATTTTATGTACCTAAATTATGATCTTCAGTTTGAAAAGAGTCATTGCTGAGTTTATTGCCGGCTCTTCTCAGCAGAAGCTACCATCCGAACCATGCATTAGAGTCTGACTATTCATAAGTGCCTGTGAAGGTCTATTTGAATAAATAATATTTCATTTCATTTCATTATGACTACTCCTCTTGATTCCAGAGTCCAGAGCATTTCAATGGATGAAGATATTGATATTGAGGAGCATGATGTATTGGACAATCCGAGGATCAGAACCATATTTCCAGATATATCACAGATTAAAACGGAAGTGCCTGACTTTGATTCAGGTATTATCCTTTCTTAACCTATTTCAATGTCATAATAGTAAGTAAAAAGTAAATATCCTGGGACATTGTTCACACACGGTTATCTGATCCCAAACTAAGCAGAGCTTGTACTATGGACAACCAGATAAATGATATACTACATATACTACTTTTTGTTTCGTAAATACATACTTATATAGATAATTACACCCAGACTCAGGACAAACAGACATATTAAGCACACAATTGTTTGTCCTGGATGGGAATTGAACCCATGACCAGCGGCGTGATAGGTGGTGATGGCTGGTCTAAAATAGCTATCTGGCATACAACCTGTCGACTGGTTTGAGCTGTGCGTTGATATATCAGTCTGTCAGTCACATAATCCTTTTATACTGGATGTTTTTTTTTTTTTGTGAAATCATGAAAAAAAAGTAATTCAAAACATCTATTTTGATCTATCAAATGTATAAAAAAACTCATATTTCAGGTTTGGTCCCATAATAAAAGTTATTCATAATGATACATTCAATAAAATTTCAAAAGGGCCAAAAAAACATTCAGTTTATATTTAGATTTACTATCATAAATATGAAAGTTTGTTGGGATGTGCACATGTTATACTCTTTCATTCAAAAATTACTGAATGTATTTTGATGAAACTTGGCTCACAGATTGATCATACCCTGGAATAACATATAGGATTATTTTTATCTTTTAATATTTGGTGGCACATTGTTCACATACATTATCTGATTTGAAACTAAGCAAGCTTTTACTAACAACCAGATAACTGTATATTAAATTACTGTATACTTTGATTTTCAAAAAAATTATTTGCCTTAAAAAAAAAAACCTTTAAGAATTTTTCACGAATGTGAAAATACACATAACTAAATAAACTAACATGCCGTCAATTAACGCTGCCAGAATATAGTCAGTGGTGCCGATTTTGTTGTTTACGAACTAAAATAAATTTAATCTCACTATATCTCTTTCTAATAGTAAATATAAGAAAGGGATGCAAGATATTTTAGTCCTGTCAGTTTAATCCGATCACACATTTCAACGTGAATTTAAGCGCGATCTTTATTGGTCACGACTATTTACCCGTACATTACGACGGTATGGATTAAACTGACAGCATTAAAAATGTTCTATCTTTTTTCAATAAGGTTAAAATGAAAGAGAGGTGACTTGTCTAATATTAGTTAAATTCGTAAACATTAGAATCGGCACCAGCTTGTTAAATAAAGAATTTTACCATGTTTTCACTGAATATTCAAGGTCATTGTAGGATTTGATTTTTGCTACGCCATTGGACGTGTAATAATGAAAAGAGTAACAAACATCCGTCCATACATACATACTCACAAACATTTGCATTTATACTATTAGTTGGATTAGTAGGATTCTGTCTCTGGCTGGATCTCTGTGTCTGAAATAAAGTTTTATTTATTTATTTATTATTTATTAATTTATGTACACACACACACAAGTAAAGGGAAAAGAAAAAAACAGATACAAAGGCACAAAGGGATTGCTTATTTCTAATAGAAATGTCTTCCAGCAGCCCTGCTACTGGAAAGTTTGACAGATATGTAGACACAGTGTGTAATAGATGAAAGAAATACTTACATGAAGCAGATTTTTTTTATTCAAATCTAATCAAATCATAAACTCATTTATTCAGTTTAGGCCCTAATAAGGCACTTATGAACGTCAACAGTTACAGTTTTACAATTAAAAGTGAAGGTCTCTTCAAGGGCGTGAATATAATAATATTTTAACCATTTCAGACTTAGATGGACAGCCAAGGTACTCTTCACAGATTTGTTACGAAGATAATCCTCTTGAAGATGATATTTGTGATGACTTCAATGATGATGATGATCATGAAATGGATTATGATGAAGCTACAGCAACTGACTTTAATCCAGAAGGTGTTTACTTTAGTAACAAAATAATTATAGGCTCTAAACCAAATCTAACAACCGAGGTAGTGTTACCAGAAACTGATTTGTACATAGAAGCATTAAATTCCAACACATACGTCTGTTTAGAAGACTGGGGCGATATATTAGAAACACATCCATGTTTTTGTAAAGATTGTGGCACTTTATTTGCGACAATTAATGCTTTGGATGCACACAAAATGATATCTCATTCGTTTTTAGTCGAGGTTAATGAAGATAGAGTCGTACAGAGAAATTTTGCTAAGAAAAGTACAGTTAATGAAGATAGAGTCGTTCAAAGAAATTTTGCAAAGAAAAGTACAGTTGTACACGAAGTTGATGGTCAACAGTGTTCACATTGTAAATTAATGTTTCCCAATGTAGACGCTTTGACTCGTCATTTGTATGAAATATTAGGAGTTAAAGATAACAATGAAGAAAATGTATCCGACGAATCTAATTTAGAACAATTAAAAACGGCTTTCAAATGTCCACATTGTGGATGCTTTTTTAAAGATGATAAACCTCTGTTGAAGCATCTACAATGTAATCATGATTCCATACAATCGGATGCCATGAAATATGCCATTTCACATTTACCTAATCCTTTATTACTTAAGTGTTCGCATTGTCTATCCAAAACTTCAACTTTTAAAGCTTACAACGCTCATGTAAAGATGAAACATGAGAACCTGTTTTTTAAGAAACTATGTTCAGAAACTGTAGGGTATAAATGTCTGTTATGCAAGGAGGTGTTCGAAAGATATACCTTAGCTAGGTATCATAGGAAACTAATGCACCCGCAGATGTGCAACAGGCCTATTTTGAAGAGAGTTGTGCGAAAATCAGGTATGCAGCCTGCTGTTGCTAAGGCGGAAGTAAATTCTAAACCTAAACTCGAAACGTCAATTAAAGATGTCGAAAAAGACGTAAAACAGAAAAGAGCAGCAAGAAGACGTTTTGATGTAACACTATACAAACAATGTCGTTCCGTCGAACTATCAAATTCGCCTGTTCCAAAATCGGTACTGTTTCGTTGTAAAAAATGTGATATTCATTTCATTTCTGCATCGTTAACTATGAGACACTTTCCTGTATGTGGTAAAATAAAAGGTAAAGGTTGTTCTAAATATATTGAATGCAATCGTTGCAATCGAGTTATTCGTTTTGAAGATCGCCACATACACGATCATCAACATAATGTATCGAATAAACTTAAAGTATACGACATAAGCATTCGGGTTTTAGAAAGGACGCTGTGTAAATGTCCGAAATGTGAAATTTGTTATGACGACAGAGACTTTTGGACCCATTTTGATAGCTGCGGTGAGACCGAACCATTTTATTGTGATAAATGTGATTTACTAATATCTGCAATAAATATCGAGGCCCATAAATTCAAACATGACAATAAAGTTAAAGATTTCATCGTGATCGATTTCGTATCACTTGACGATGCTAAAACTGAGGTGAGATATATACAAGAGCATAGTAACGTAACAACTAAAAATAAAGCAAAACCGAAGGTTGCAGGTGTTAAAGTGAATATTCTAAATAAAAATGTGAATAATGTTAATGTAGTAACAAAGACTGAAAATAAATCAGCTAAGGTAAAAAAATCTAGAATGACATTACGGTACTGTAATGTTTGCGAGTGCTCATTTACCACTTTAAGACACTTAAAAGATTACCCTAAATGTAAGGAGTTGTCGCAAAAAGTTGTCTGTCCAGACTGCGGATTATATTTCACAGTAAGCATGTATAGGAAAAAACACAAAAAGCTACATAAACAAATGAATATATCATTACACGACTTCAAATTCATAGATTTTATCACTTCCCAAAAAGTGATCCCTAAAGCGCCCGAGTATCCCAAATGTCCTAAATGCAATGTGTATGTGGTGAGTAAGGTAGAAGCTGTGTCGCACGATTGTCGACAACAGGATGTGAAGAGTTGCACCGAATGTAACAAGAAGTTCAGTCCGTGCGCATTTAAACTTCACTCACAGTTCCATTTGTACGGAAAAGCAAGCAGCAAGCTTACGCGCGAAAAAGAAAAGGAATCACGCAAAGATGACATGCCAGTACTGCTACAAAAATATGAAACTATAAAGAAATTGTGGAATATACTTTATAAGTGTTACGACTGTGAAACTATTACAGATGATTATGACCACGCTGTCGAGCACAGTCAAAATCACCTGAATAATATAGTAGATAAAATAAAAGATGATATGAAAACATGTAATAATTGCGGATTAGAGTTCGAGTTCAAAGCTTATTTAAGACATAAGAAGCTGCATACTACAAATTTAGAAATAAATAAAAACTCATTCAAAATTCTCACGTATAATTACAGAAATTTGCTAGCAGGGAAATGGTATAAATTATTCGGAGACTTGCGTAGAGAACGTATTAATCGTATAATATCACGAAGCATGTATAAAGCTACTACGAATGTTAGAATGAAAGTGCTTCGATTTGGTCCCGGATCGATGTTCTATCAATGTGCAACATGTAAAAATTACAAAGATGAAGACTCTATTTACGATCATACACACAATGAAAAATGCTCTATACAAGACCATGTTGAAAAAACACCTCATATAGGAAAACCTTCGAAAATAATCAGTTTCAAACATGAATTCGATGTTGATTTCAATAGCACGCTTAAAATTGATAAAAGCCCAGTTAAAACCAAACCTGTAATACTTAGGTTTAAAAATCCTGTAGGTGTTAAAAAGCTTTATGACGTATACAAATGCGATAAATGCGGTATCACTCTCCTTCATAGACAAAATGTGGTACGCCACAGGTGCGCGAAACGTAGAGGTTGGTACTGCAAAAAGTGTGACCAAACATTTTTGATGCACAGAAAACATGAACAACACCACTTATCTATGCCGAATTTCAACAAACACACTATTGATGTTGTCGTTTTTAGCAGTTCAGATGATATCACTGATTACCAACCAAAAATTAAAACCAGAATAAATCTTAAATTTCCCTCGAAAATCGCTGCCAAAATTAAGAATAAAGTTCTAAAACCAGCTGCACCAAATTTGGTGCCTGTAACTAAAGTATATAAATGCAAATGCGGGTTGCATTTCACATCAATGCTGACGATTGCAAAGCATTTCGATATTTGTCCCCGGGAAAAAATACTGTCTTCAAAATGCAGTAGATGCAAACTTTTATTCCCGACCGATAGTCTAGTCAGCCATCTTGTTAAACATCATCGTGATAATCGGGAAATTGTCGTTGAACTTGTGGAACCCCGAAAGAAACAAGTTAAATTGTACGAGTGCGCGCGCTGCTCGCTGCTGTTCCCGCATAAATCGGACGCTATAGGTCACCAAGACTGCGGTGTCAATAATGGTAAAAGATGCCACGATTGCAATTATATTTTCCACGCAGATTCTTTTGAAGATCATGAATGTACTGAATACATTCAAAATGACATCATCACTGTTAATGATATGGATGATGAAACCCCCGTTAATAGTATATTAGGTGATACAGTTAATAAAAATAATACAGATTCAATAAAATACATAAACAATAAATCGGAATGTACTGTTTTTAAATGTACTGTGTGTAATATACATTTTACTAATATACCGAGTTGGTTTATGCATATTGAAGCAAACCATAAAATGAAACATCAGAGTGCTGAATGTGATCAGTGCAATTTGATATATAATTCATCTAAATCAATGCTTAATCATCAAAAGTTACATCATAAAAATGGTAAAAACAATATTCACGTCCAAGAAATGGACGACGATGCGATGGAAGCGGTGAAATCTACAAAAGTTACGAAATATACACTCGATGAAGATTTTGATCATAAAATTGGGAAAAAATATGGCGTGACACATAAAATGTATAGGATGATGATGAAATCGCATTACGATAACTCTTTGTATAAGTGCCATCTATGTCCACAATATTTTGTTACAAAAGCTACATGGGTCAAGCATGTTTACTGTCCGACAAATCATGATGGTAATGTTGTAAAATGTCCGGAATGCGATTATACATTTATGGAGGCCTCTCTGTTAAGGCATCAATTTATACACCATTATAAAATGAACCTTAAAAAAGAGGAATTGAATGTCCTCGATTTTACAGAAGCAAAGAATCGTAAACATAAATCTACAGTTAATGATTTGAGTATAGCTAGTAATCTTTCAGTGATGGCTGATTCAAATGATGATATAAGCGATAATGTTGCTAAGAAAACTAAATTAGCTTCTAATGAAGTCAACTGCATGGACGATGAAAATATTGTGTCATCGTCGACGAAAGATACGTGATTTAAAACTGCCTTTATACTTTAGATTAGTTTTGAATAAAATATATTTTTTATATGGATGATGTGGTGTTTGGTAGCGACTGAATATATGTTTTTCTTACATGATCTGGTATTTCACAAATTTGATAGTCTATGTCTCAGTGTATTACATAGTTAAAAACGTGTGGCTTATAGGACAGAAGTGTGATTTCTTATAATAATCTTCACTGACCACAGATTTATTCCTAAATTAAGTTCTTGGTCATCGTAAGACAGCTGTTGATCTATAGAATATCACATAAGGGAAAGTACCCATACTACGTGATCCATTTCCCCCCCTCGGTGACCAGCCGTTGTATTTGCCCCCCCTCGGGTTTTCACTTAGTATTCAGAAATGTTTTTTTTTTCAATCAGAAAGTTAGTACGAACTCGCGTTGTCTTGCACTGTAAACTGTCAGTTTTTAATCAGCTGACGTCCCGGCATATTTGAATATAGCTCGAAAAAGCGTGTGATTTTTCTAAACGAAAACCTAAGCCCTCAGCCCCGCCCTTTGTGACAAAGCGTGGTATTCATAAAGACCCCTCCCCCCTGAATGGATCACGTAGTATGGCTGCGTTCCCTAAAGTACTTTCTGAGATATTTGGCATAAATTTGAGAAAATGAATTTTAATAATATGTACTTACACAAAATGTTCAGTACCTAGTATTTTCTTGTTATCTGTTGAAACTAGTTTTGTTAAGTATGCCAGGTTCCAAACAAAAATGTTATGTCATTTGCTGTCTTGTTATAGAAAATGTTGTGTGCACCAAATGCATCCACGATTCGTAAAGCTTATTGTAATTTGTATAAATGCTTGTAAATATTTTGGAATACTCGAGTATTTTTGTACTAAGTATAAGAATAAATGTTGATTTTTATAATTGAAATTCTTCTTTATACTTAATGTGTTTATTTTAAGATTCTCCTTTTAATTTTATATAAAGTCCTGACTTACTGGCCTACTCCAAAAAACGATACACGATAGTTCGATCATCGTTGTCAGATTATTAACCAATGGGATTGCAGCAAACTGACGACACTTGAATGTTGTGCAATTCTATTATTCTTTACCGGGTGTAAGGGACAGCCTTCGGTAAACTGATTCCATGGATTCAATATGATTCTGGGGCCTTTGAATTTTTCGTCGATATTTTCATGAATTATACGATTTTTTTAGAACTTTAGGAGTGATTATACTATAAAATCAAGTCTAACTAAACCTGATTTAAAAATAAATAAAGAGTAACTACTCATTTAGACATAAAACTGCAATGTAAATTATAATTCAAATCAATACGTAGGTATACCTACGCAAAACGCAAGCAGCTGTTTGGTAGGTATAGGTATAGCGGGGAGCGTCGTGTTACATTGCGCTCTCAAAAATTACGATATCTGTAACCGATGACTTCTGACATGATTGATTTCTATAGTGTTATTATATGCATTCAGTGTAACCTTTTCCCAGAGTTTTCGGTCGGCTGTCCCTTATACCCGGTATTTTATTCTGTGTCAATATGGTTCATGCTCAGAGCACAGGAAATGGTCGATTCAGGCTGCAATCTAAACTAGGCTGCAGTCATTAGGAGGAGGTTCTCCGCGTATGTCTCCGTCCCTTACTTAACTGACGGAGACAAGCGAGACAGGAGATACGTAATTTTAGTAAAAAATATGGTTTTATGTTATTTAAAAAAAAAACGAAGCCTTTTTTAAAAAAAGTAAGATTTTTTTTCCCTTTCTAATGGATTTCAGAATGTATGTTAATATTTTTCAAGTTCTTTGTATGGCCCAAATAAGAGAAAAATGCATTTTGAGTTTTAAAAAGAGGTATATTCACGTTTTTTTTCTGACGTTATTCATGAAAAATCCCATTTTTTTTTAAAACTATTCCCCGTCACATATTCTCTAGTTTAACGTATATTTTTTCAAATGTCTTTGAACAAAGAATACAGAAAAAAATGCATTTTAGAATCATCATTTCACGTATAGCATCGCTTCTAAGATGTTTTACCGTCGCTTTGCATTAGATACTGATGGAAATGCAGTATTTTTTTTCTGCTTGGTCTATATTAATGGAATATACGTTATGATATCAAAATTAATAATGGCCTCGATTCTGTTGTTAACAAACTAAACTACGATGGGATTGACATATCCTAGAGGATAAAAATCCTTAATAATAAAACAGAAACTAAACTAATATCAGTGTCGTCACCTCTCTTTCTTATAAACGTTATTAAAAGGGGATGGTAGATATTTAGAGCTGTCAAATTAGTCTATGCATTTTTGTCTATGTTAGTAAAGTTTGTGAGCTTTCGGTGAAGGAAAACATATCACGGTCGGCGGTAGGGTACTTTGTAGTATCCGCCTGGCTGGTTGCCTTCAATTTGAAAATCAGTCGCCAAGCACCTTCCGGTGTTGCACTTGTGAGCCAGTTCCCTTCTAGGCTTTGTGTGCTTACCACCATCGGCCACATCATCACTGACCACGGTGAGATTGGGTTCAAAATACAGACCTATAAAGTACGCGTCTAAATGCACGTTGAAATAGGCAATCTGACTAATTTGACATAACTAAATTTTAATTATTATAATTTAAACTAGTTGACCCGGCAGCCGTTGTCCTGCCCTGAGAACAAAAATAAAACTGGGACCTACCTACCTATCCCTACCTATCTACCTATCCCCTACCTATCTACCTACCCCTAACTGCCCCTACCTACCACTACCTACCCCTACCTGCCCCTACCTACCTATGTCCTCCTGGTTCTAAGCTACCTCCCCACCAATTTTCAGCCAAATCAGTTCAGCCGTTCTTGATTTAAAAATAGTGTAACTAACACGACTTTATTTTATATATATAGATTATTATATGACGTTTGTTTGTAGACAAAGTATTCGAGGTCATTTAAAATTGTTTTTTTATTAATTTGTTAGGTTATTTAATTACTTAGCATAATATTTTTTATCGTCATTTTAAGTTTTCATTTGTATTTAATAAAAACCGTTTTGCATACATTTATATTTTATTTAATAACTAGCTTGTTTCCTCCGGTTTCACTCGCGTTGAATGGATGAATAGTCTATAGCACTCGGGGATTATGTAGCTTCCAGAATTTAGACAATAAATCTGTCTAGATAGAGTTGCGCTGCAATCGCAACAAAAAACAGATTTGTCTATTGTTTGACAAGCGCGCTGCGTCACTCAGTGCTTCGTCTACGGAAGGCTTTACTATTGCGTATTATAAATCCTAAAAGTTTGGATGCCTTACCGGTAACGTGATTCTGAGGCTTAAAGGTTAATTTTGAGTTAATAGTCACTTCTAAATCTCTTACAGTCTCAACATTTTGTAATACTGTACCTTTGATTCTATAATTAGATTGAATATTATTGGTGTCGATTCTGTTGTTTACGAACTTAACTAATATTAGACAAGTCACCTCTCTTTCAAGTTAACCTTATTGAAAGAAGACAGAACATTTTTAATGCTGTCAGTATAACCCATGCCGTCGTAATGTACGGGTAAATAGTCGTGACCAATAAAGATCGCGCTTAAATTCACGTTGAAATATGTGATCGGATTAAACTGACAGGACTAAAATATCTTGCATCCCTTTCTTATATTTACTATTAGAAAGAGATATAGTGAGATTAAATGTATTTAGTTCGTAAACAACAGAATCGGTACCTGATGGTCTTACGCGAAAACATAATATGCGTGAATTTATTTGCATTTAGAACCATACCGTTGCGGTCACACCAGTTGATAAGACAATCGATGTCTTGTTGGAGAAGTACAGACAGAGTCATCAGTATGATTTATAACCTAAACATATGGAGTGGAGAGTTTAAAACAGCTGTGTATGTCGTTTACAAAAATATTGAAAAGGATAGGGCCCAGATGGGATCCTTGTGGCACTCCAGAGGTGTGGATAGCCTGCGTCTCCGACTGGAATCCATTAGCAACTACGTAAAAAGATCGATTATACAAATATGACGATAACCAATCAAGTATACAACCAGTGAACCCATATTGTGATAGCTTGTAAATCAGTACTCTGTGTGGCACTCTGTCAAAGGCTTTACTGAAGTCCGTGTATATAGTGTCGACTCGTTTATTCGCGTCATCAAAGACTCAACAAAGGCCACTAAATTGGTGAACACAGATCGAGCCCTGACAAATCCATGAATGCTATCAATTTACCAGGTATGTAATCTTTAATATACATAGTATAAAATGAAGTCGCTTCCGCTATGCAGTTTTCAGCAATAAATATAGTGATTCAAGAGTAAGGTTTATATGTATAATACATGCATATTATAGTACAGAAAAGCCGAGAAAAACTATGCGAAGCCGGCGCGGGTCGCTAGTTTTGAAATAAAAAACAAACTCTTAAACTTATCGTTTATTTTTAAATGAAAAGTGTTCTATGGTCGTACATTGCAATATAGGTACCTAAATTCGATTAGCAAAACAGATTATTATAGATTGTTTTTTTTAATCAGCTGTTGAACCACGATATTTTTTTATAGAATTAAAGCAGTTTGAATGATTCTTTATCCAGTCTGTATACCGTCATACTAACTTCGTGGATAAGAGCTTTTAGTGCTTGCTTGGTTTTTTATTTAAGGTAGTCTAAAGAGACAGTTCAGACATTATTAAAATTTTACAATTTGTATTTCTTATTTATTAATAACTTTCGTCTTTCGTAAGCTTGCATTTGTCATCATAACTTTTCATTTTGATACAGAAGAAATTTCTGTAACATCTGAAGATGATGAACTGGCTTCATATTGCTCACTTGACTGATAAGAACTTTTTTCACTACTACTCGAAGAACTAGTTATTTCAGTTACAGATCCTTTATCAGAACTACTATTAACCTTAGATTCATCTAAAGACGACGACGAAGATGATGCTTGACTGGACTCTGCTTTATATTGCTCACTTGACTGATAAGAACTTTTTTCACTACTACTCGAAGAACTAGTTATTTCAGTTTTAGATCCTTTATCAGAATTGTTATTATCCTTAGATTCATCTGATGATCCAGATGATGATTTACTGGATTCCTCTGCATATTGATTACTTGACTGATGGTAACTACTACTCGATGATCTAGTATTTTCAAATCCAGATCCTTTATCAGAACTACTATTATCCTTAGATTCATCTAAAGATGTCGATGAAGAAGACTGTCCGGAAGTTTCTTGGGTGCTGGATTTATTTTTACCAGAGTTTTTGTCATGCTCAGAATTTCCTTTGTTCAAATCTTTGTCGTGTTTTTTACCGGAACTAGTATTTTCAGATTCAGATCCTTTATCAGAACTACTAGTATCCTTAGATTCATCTAAAGACGACGATGTAGATGACTGTGCGGAAGTTTCTTGGGTGTCGGGTTTATTTTTACCAGAGTTTTTGTCATGCTTAGAATTTCCTTTGTTCAAATCTTTGTCGTGTTTTTTACCGGAACTAGTATTTTCAGATTCAGATCCTTTATCAGAACTACTAGTATCCTTAGATTCATCTAAAGACGACGATGTAGATAACGGTGCGGAAGTTTCTTGGGTGTCGGGTTTATTTTTACCAGAGTTTTTGTCATGTTTAGAATTTCCTTTGTTCAAATCTTTGTCGTGTTTTTTACCGGAACTAGTATTTTCAGTTTTAGATCCTTTATCAGAATAGTTATTATCCTTAGATTCATCTAAAGACGACGACGAAGATGATGCTTGACTGGACTCTGCTTTATATTGCTCACTTGACTGATAAGAACTTTTTTCACTACTACTCGAAGAACTAGTTATTTCAGTTTTAGATCCTTTATCAGAATTGTTATTATCCTTAGATTCATCTGATGATCCAGATGATGATTTACTGGATTCCTCTGCATATTGATTACTTGACTGATGGTAACTACTACTCGATGATCTAGTATTTTCAAATCCAGATCCTTTATCAGAACTACTATTATCCTTAGATTCATCTAAAGATGTCGATGAAGAAGACTGTCCGGAAGTTTCTTGGGTGCTGGATTTATTTTTACCAGAGTTTTTGTCATGCTCAGAATTTCCTTTGTTCAAATCTTTGTCGTGTTTTTTACCGGAACTAGTATTTTCAGATTCAGATCCTTTATCAGAACTACTAGTATCCTTAGATTCATCTAAAGACGACGATGTAGATGACTGTGCGGAAGTTTCTTGGGTGTCGGGTTTATTTTTACCAGAGTTTTTGTCATGCTTAGAATTTCCTTTGTTTAAATCTTTGTCGTGTTTTTTACCGGAACTAGTATTTTCAGATTCAGATCCTTTATCAGAACTACTAGTATCCTTAGATTCATCTAAAGACGACGATGTAGATGACGGTGCGGAAGTTTCTTGGGTGTCGGGTTTATTTTTACCAGAGTTTTTGTCATGTTTAGAATTTCCTTTGTTCAAATCTTTGTCGTGTTTTTTACCGGAACTAGTATTTTCAGTTTTAGATCCTTTATCAGAATAGTTATTATCCTTAGATTCATCTGATGATTCAGATGATGATTTACTGGATTCCTCTGCATATTGATTACTTGACTGATGGTAACTACTACTCGATGATCTAGTATTTTCAAATCCAGATCCTTTATCAGAACTACTATTATCCTTAGATTCATCTAAAGATGTCGATGAAGAAGATTGTCCGGAAGTTTCTTGGGTGTTGGATTTATTTTTACCAGAGTTTTTGTCATGCTCAGAATTTCCTTTGTTCAAATCTTTGTCGTGTTTTTTACCGGAACTAGTATTTTCAGATTCAGATCCTTTATCAGAACTACTAGTATCCTTAGATTCATCTAAAGACGACGATGAAGTAGACTGTCCAGAAGATTCTTGGGTGTTAGATTTATTTTTACCAGAGTTTTTGTCATGCTTAGAATTTCCTTTGTTCAAATCTTTGTCCTCTTTTTTACCGGAAATTGTATTTTCAGATTCAGATCCTTTATCAAAACTATAATCCTTAGATTCATCTAAAGACAACGATGAAGAAGACTGCCCGGAAGTTCCTTGGGTGTTGGATTTATTTTTACCAGAGTTTTTGTCATGCTCAGAATTTTCTTTGTTTAAATCTTTGTCGTGTTTTTTACCGGAACTAGTATTTTCAGAGTCAGATCTTTTATCAGAACTACTATTATCCTTAGATTCATCTAAAGACGTCGATGAAGAAGACTGTCCAGAAGTTTTTTGGGTGTTGGATTTATTTTTACCAGAGTTTTTGGCATGCATAGAATTTCCTTTGTTCAAATCTTTGTCGTGTTTTTTACCGGAACTAGTATTTTCAGATTCAGATCCTTTATCAGAACTACTAGTATCCTTAGATTCATTTAAAGACGACGATGTAGATGACTGTGCGGAAGTTTCTTGGGTGTCGGGTTTATTTTTACCAGAGTTTTTGTCATGCTTAGAATTTCCTTTGTTCAAATCTTTGTCGTGTTTTTTACCGGAACTAGTATTTTCAGATTCAGATCCTTTATCAGAACTACTAGTATCCTTAGATTCATCTAAAGACGACGATGTAGATGACGGTGCGGAAGTTTCTTGGGTGTCGGGTTTATTTTTACCAGAGTTTTTGTCATGTTTAGAATTTCCTTTGTTCAAATCTTTGTCGTGTTTTTTACCGGAACTAGTATTTTCAGTTTTAGATCCTTTATCAGAATAGTTATTATCCTTAGATTCATCTGATGATTCAGATGATGATTTACTGGATTCCTCTGCATATTGATTACTTGACTGATGGTAACTACTACTCGATGATCTAGTATTTTCAAATCCAGATCCTTTATCAGAACTACTATTATCCTTAGATTCATCTAAAGATGTCGATGAAGAAGACTGTCCGGAAGTTTCTTGGGTGCTGGATTTATTTTTACCAGAGTTTTTGTCATGCTCAGAATTTCCTTTGTTCAAATCTTTGTCGTGTTTTTTACCGGAACTAGTATTTTCAGATTCAGATCCTTTATCAGAACTACTAGTATCCTTAGATTCATCTAAAGACGACGATGTAGATGACTGTGCGGAAGTTTCTTGGGTGTCGGGTTTATTTTTACCAGAGTTTTTGTCATGCTTAGAATTTCCTTTGTTCAAATCTTTGTCGTGTTTTTTACCGGAACTAGTATTTTCAGATTCAGATCCTTTATCAGAACTACTAGTATCCTTAGATTCATCTAAAGACGACGATGTAGATGACGGTGCGGAAGTTTCTTGGGTGTCGGGTTTATTTTTACCAGAGTTTTTGTCATGTTTAGAATTTCCTTTGTTCAAATCTTTGTCGTGTTTTTTACCGGAACTAGTATTTTCAGTTTTAGATCCTTTATCAGAATAGTTATTATCCTTAGATTCATCTGATGATTCAGATGATGATTTACTGGATTCCTCTGCATATTGATTACTTGACTGATGGTAACTACTACTCGATGATCTAGTATTTTCAAATCCAGATCCTTTATCAGAACTACTATTATCCTTAGATTCATCTAAAGATGTCGATGAAGAAGATTGTCCGGAAGTTTCTTGGGTGTTGGATTTATTTTTACCAGAGTTTTTGTCATGCTCAGAATTTCCTTTGTTCAAATCTTTGTCGTGTTTTTTACCGGAACTAGTATTTTCAGATTCAGATCCTTTATCAGAACTACTAGTATCCTTAGATTCATCTAAAGACGACGATGAAGTAGACTGTCCAGAAGATTCTTGGGTGTTAGATTTATTTTTACCAGAGTTTTTGTCATGCTTAGAATTTCCTTTGTTCAAATCTTTGTCCTCTTTTTTACCGGAAATAGTATTTTCAGATTCAGATCCTTTATCAGAACTATAATCCTTAGATTCATCTAAAGACAACGATGAAGAAGACTGCCCGGAAGTTCCTTGGGTGTTGGATTTATTTTTACCAGAGTTTTTGTCATGCTCAGAATTTTCTTTGTTTAAATCTTTGTCGTGTTTTTTACCGGAACTAGTATTTTCAGAGTCAGATCTTTTATCAGAACTACTATTATCCTTAGATTCATCTAAAGACGTCGATGAAGAAGACTGTCCAGAAGTTTTTTGGGTGTTGGATTTATTTTTACCAGAGTTTTTGGCATGCATAGAATTTCCTTTGTTCAAATCTTTGTCGTGTTTTTTACCGGAACTAGTATTTTCAGATTCAGATCCTTTATCAGAACTGCTAGTATCCTTAGATTCATTTAAAGACGACGATGTAGATGACTGTGCGGAAGTTTCTTGGGTGTCGGGTTTATTTTTACCAGAGTTTTTGTCATGCTTAGAATTTCCTTTGTTCAAATCTTTGTCGTGTTTTTTACCGGAACTAGTATTTTCAGATTCAGATCCTTTATCAGAACTACTAGTATCCTTAGATTCATCTAAAGACGACGATGTAGATGACGGTGCGGAAGTTTCTTGGGTGTCGGGTTTATTTTTACCAGAGTTTTTGTCATGTTTAGAATTTCCTTTGTTCAAATCTTTGTCGTGTTTTTTACCGGAACTAGTATTTTCAGTTTTAGATCCTTTATCAGAATAGTTATTATCCTTAGATTCATCTGATGATTCAGATGATGATTTACTGGATTCCTCTGCATATTGATTACTTGACTGATGGTAACTACTACTCGATGATCTAGTATTTTCAAATCCAGATCCTTTATCAGAACTACTATTATCCTTAGATTCATCTAAAGATGTCGATGAAGAAGACTGTCCGGAAGTTTCTTGGGTGCTGGATTTATTTTTACCAGAGTTTTTGTCATGCTCAGAATTTCCTTTGTTCAAATCTTTGTCGTGTTTTTTACCGGAACTAGTATTTTCAGATTCAGATCCTTTATCAGAACTACTAGTATCCTTAGATTCATCTAAAGACGACGATGTAGATGACTGTGCGGAAGTTTCTTGGGTGTCGGGTTTATTTTTACCAGAGTTTTTGTCATGCTTAGAATTTCCTTTGTTCAAATCTTTGTCGTGTTTTTTACCGGAACTAGTATTTTCAGATTCAGATCCTTTATCAGAACTACTAGTATCCTTAGATTCATCTAAAGACGACGATGTAGATGACGGTGCGGAAGTTTCTTGGGTGTCGGGTTTATTTTTACCAGAGTTTTTGTCATGTTTAGAATTTCCTTTGTTCAAATCTTTGTCGTGTTTTTTACCGGAACTAGTAATTTCAGTTTTAGATCCTTTATCAGAATAGTTATTATCCTTAGATTCATCTGATGATCCAGATGATGATTTACTGGATTCCTCTGCATATTGATTACTTGACTGATGGTAACTACTACTCGATGATCTAGTATTTTCAAATCCAGATCCTTTATCAGAACTACTATTATCCTTAGATTCATCTAAAGATGTCGATGAAGAAGATTGTCCGGAAGTTTCTTGGGTGTTGGATTTATTTTTACCAGAGTTGTTGTCATGCTCAGAATTTCCTTTGTTCAAATCTTTGTCGTGTTTTTTACCGGAACTAGTATTTTCAGATTCAGATCCTTTACCAGAACTACTAGTATCCTTAGATTCATCTAAAGACGACGATGAAGTAGACTGTCCAGAAGATTCTTGGGTGTTAGATTTATTTTTACCAGAGTTTTTGTCATGCTTAGAATTTCCTTTGTTCAAATCTTTGTCGTGTTTTTTACCGGAAATAGTATTTTCAGATTCAGATCCTTTATCAGAACTATAATCCTTAGATTCATCTAAAGACGACGATGAAGTAGACTGTTCAGAAGTTTCTTGGGTGTTGGATTTATTTTTATCGGAGTTTTTGTCATGCTTAGATTTTCGTTTATTCAAATTATTGTCGTGTTTTTTACCGGAACTAGTATTTTCAGATTCAGATCCTTTATCAGAACTACTATTATCCTTAGATTCATCTAAAGACTCGTCATGTGTTGTTGAAGATCCTGATTCGTGTAGCTCTTCATCTGTAGATTGTTTCTCATTATTTGTATTAGAGTATGTTTCAGTAGTTGAAGATTTATTTCGTGAATCAGAGCTAGTTTGTGAACTACTGGACGTAGTAGTAGAGCTATTTGATTCATTGTTTTCACTTTTAGATTCTTTTCCGTTAGTTTCACGCTTGTCTTTGCTTTCTTGATCACTTAATGAATCATCAATAACTAATGAAGAATCATCATTGTCCAATGCACCATTAAATTTATCCCATCTACATTCTGATATTTTATTCTTCACCTCTGTTTTTGTTGATGATATGTCTGTAAAAAAAATATGTTTTATGCATACAGTCGAACTTGCGTTTTTTTTATAAAAAGTTGTTACGATTTTTGTGAACAAATCATAAATCAAATCAAATCAAAACTCATTTAATCAGTTTAGGCCCTCCTAATAAGGCACTTATGAATGTCAATAGTTACAGTTTTACAATAGACTCTACTACCGGTTCGGAATACACTTGAACTGAGAAGACTCCGGCAAGAAACTCAGCAAGGCTTCTTTTTTTTGGTGGATCTTTTCTTTTTTTTAATTTATGTACGTAATTACAGTTTTAAATATACATAAACTTCATACAATTATCACTTGTGAAGGGGGCTGCAAGTGCAGAGAGAAGCTACTACAACCATGTATTCTTGTCTTCTATGTAATGAGCCACCATATAATAGGCCTTGTCGATAGCTCGTTAAGAAACTTTTTAGTAACTGTTTTTTTGTGGCTTGCAACAACCTACAAGTAGAACCTCTATCAATAATCTAAATTGAGAGCCATTTTCATTCTAGTCTTTAAAAAAGTAGTCTAGCAAAACAACAGACTTTAAACTTCGCCACATTATTGTTTACCGTTGGGTTACAATACCAAAAAAACTTTCGGTTGGAAAACGTTTGCTTCCAATCAGTAGTGCTGAATATTTTGTTCTTTTTGGTTGGAATGGACATATTACTTACCAATTCCATTGCTCTTGAATATTCTGTGTACATACGCGTAGAAAGCTGTAAAAAATATTCCATTCGTTATTGTTTTTTATTTATGAACGTAGCCGTATTTTTTTCAGAACATATTAACTTTATATTTATTTTTTTAATAACCAAAATAATTATAAAAAATAAAATTATAAGCCATGTCAGTCGATTTCTGGACAGTTTTTTAATATATATAAATATGTTTAATATTTTGTCTATCCTTGTCGCGAAAGGCGATACTTGCGCGATTTATGAGTAGATGAAATTAAAAAAAATGATGAATATGTAAGTTGATGAAGTTGGTAAGACTGATTGAGTTGGGGGGAAAAAGGAGTGAAAAGAGATGGAGTTTTGAGAGTGGTAAAAATAGTGAATTATACCCTATAGAAAATCTTGGGTGAGTTACAACCATGATTGTTATTATTTAGAGACATAATGTGCTGATAGTAAAGCTGGTGGACTGGGAATGGCTAGAGAAGGGGAGGTTTGGAGGCCATCCTTTGGGACAAATAGAGGTCCTATAAATAATCTATCATCACTATACAGTGATGATACTAAGAGATAACAAGTTGTAAATAATAAGTAAAAGTAAAAGATTGTAAGTATTAAAACTTATATTCGATTAATATTTATTGTAAAGAAATATTCAGACAGAGAAGGAATGTCTTCCTTCATTATGCGAAGCAGTAAGTACATAGTTTCTACCCGGCACCATATTTAATTCGCGTTCAGGTGAACTTGGCGACAATCCTCGACGTTTTTACATATATATAACACTAGCCCCCCCCCCCGCGGTTTCACCCGCGTACCTTATGTTTTCCCTGGATAAAAAGTAGTCTATATGTTATTCCAGGGTATGATCTATCTATGTGCCAAGTTTCATCCAAATCCGTTCAGTAGTTTTCATAGTTTACTCTTAAAAGGCTAATAAAAAGATGCTCATACAATTATCCAATAATAAACGATTTTGTAATGTTTTGACACTTACCATCAAGGGTGTAGGTTCCAACTGAAATACAAAACATAATAATATTAATAATCTGTGGAATAAACGAGCAAACGGCTCCAACGATTTTCATGAAATTTGTATGCAGGGTATTTAGTTTCGGGGACGATAAATCGATCTAGCTAGGTTTAATTTTTAGAAAACACGATTTACCAACAAAAATACGAGCAAAGCTCGTTCATCCAGGTACTATTATATGTATTTTATTGCAGAGACCCAGGCACAATGACCCAACCTGCCGGAAGATCTTCCCTTTCTATTTGGAGGAGTTATCCACCTTGTTCCTCCATATTTATTTATTTAATTGCGTTCCACAATGTGTACACCTTAGGTGGTAATTATGTAATACATACATTGTGGACCCTGTCGGGCACAGCAACATCTCTAGAGAGGTAGGTATAGAAGAGAGGAGATATAAATGGTCTACAGTCATTCTATAATTGTTAAATTGTATGTATATTAATATTTTATCTACTCTCACATCGTAATGTTCTTATTATGAAATCAAAATCAGTACTTTAATGACCCACTTTAGGCACACCCGTGTATAATGATTCATTATAGTACAGTTGTGTTCCCAAGATAATGCTTTAAAATAACTTTTTTTTCTATTAAAGTACACTTTGGACCTATCAATATATTGTGATGCCCTGCGGTTTCAGCCGCGTTCCCAAAGTTTTAAAAGATTTTTTTACCAACACCTACCTCAATTTTGTGTACATCAGAGATCATCCAGGGTATGATCTATGTATGTGCCAAGTTTCATCCAAATCCGTTCATTAGTTTTTACGTGAAAGAGCAACAAACATACATACATTCAAACTTTTACGTTTATAATATTACTCGTAGTAGGATTATATTATTTAACTTACGTTGTTCATTGTAACTGTTAGATAGACCTCCCACGACGATAAATACTGATAAAAAAAAAACATTGGTTGGTAAATTCATTTTTAAATGGGAACATACAAACGACACTTATATTAAGTAAGCAAAATTATTATTTATTTAGGATTTCACCGTGGTCAGTGATGATGTGGCCGATGATGGTAAGCACACAAAGCCTAGAAAGGAACTGGCTCACAAGTGCAGCTGTCGGAACACACCGAAAGGTGCTTGGCGACAGATTTTCAATAAGAGGATGGTAGCCAGCCAGGCGGGTACTACAAAGTACCTTACCACCGTGCTATGGTTTCCTCACGATGTTTTCCTTCACCGAAAGCTCAAGCTCATTGTACGATTCGAACCCGGGACCTTCGTCTCGGCATCCGACGTCACTACCACTAGGTATGTGTAGTGCATCCAATTTTGATTTTAAAAATAAGTAGTTAATATAAGTATCATAATAATGTAAGTAGTTAGTATGTGTAATACTCATACCCTGCATGTAACAAATTGTGTAAGAGTGCGACGCCTACAAACTGCGTTCGTAGTTTGGCGATTTTAAATATCCTATTGGGCGTCGGCCATCTGACAGCGGAGGTCACTGATAGCTAGTTAACTTTGTTTTTCCACTTGAAATTTTCAAAATAAGTTCCCAGAAACAAAAGCGTTTAAATGCCGTCACACGGTTGTTGCAGCCATCTGAGGCTACCAACTTAGTCCTTTCAAAATAATTGGAATTTGTAGTTAGTGTGTGTACTCATACCCTGCATGTAACAAAATGTGTAAGAGTGCGACGCCTACAAACTGCGTCAGTAGTTTGACCATTTTATATATAAGAAAAACATGTAAGGTATAATTTGGATAAATAAATAATAATAATAACTTAATAAAAGAAAATACTTACTATTTTTAACACATAACATTAATTCAGTGTGAGACCACTGCCTCTTTGTATCTGTAACGTAAAAAATATAATACATTTTACAAAAAAATCATTTAAAAAAAATAAGCAATTGTTTCATAGTAATAAATGGAGAAGAACCTCCTTCAAAGACAAATTACTGAACTCAACGCAAAAAGAATATTTAAAATCCACTGATCTATTAATTATTGCGCAAAGAAGTTATGCGTGAACAAACATTAAAAAAAAAACATATAACTAAAATGAGAATCTTCTCCTTTTTTTTTGAAGATTCGATTTGACTACGAAGGGTAAAAAATTACGAAGATACAGTGCGTTAAAATTTCGCGTGACGTCACGTCTCTGTAAAAAGTAGTACACTTTTTGAGATGATGTCACAAGCTCCGGAACTTTGATGCGCCATATTTTTGTTTTTTTTTTTATTGATTTGATAAAATAAAAAATACGTATCCAATAATTTTTGATAACCTAACTGACGGACTAAACAGAATCAATGTTTTTTTACCCACTCATCATCCCTATTAATAATTTGGTTTAATTTATAATTTCTTACCCTTGAATAGTAGCGCTAGTTCATAAATGCTCCATGTGATGACTTTTTGAGATCCTGTGGTAAATAAAAAAATTTCAAATATTATAATTATAATTTTTAACAACTTAATTGTGACAAGACAAGCTGGGGGAGGCCTACACCAAAGAGGCGACTTCCACAAATTAATTACTAAATAGAATTTATATAAATGAAAAACGTAAAAACTTAAATTTAATTTGATAATGTCAAATTTGATTTATATAATGATAAATTTTAAACATTAATAAAATAATGCATGTTAAAAAAGATAAAAATAATATTTATAATAATGTATAGGTATATTTTTTTTTTTAAACTCTCCCGAACACAATTCATGTTTATAGTAATGCAACTTGATCGAAACGTCGAGGTTAGTCAAAATTATATTTTGATAATATTCTTTGCGCGAATAGACCCGTTACATTACTATAAACATGTATAGGTATATTGTAGTAGAATAAAGGCTTTTTTTATTTTATTTTATAATTGTGACAAGATAAATTATAACTGTAAATTATGGATTAGGCAGGCATTTGTGGCAAACAGTTTATGGAGGAACAAGGTGTATGATTCCTCCATTGAAAAGGGAAGATCTTCCGCCAGGACATTTATTATATACTAGCTGTTCCACGCGGTTTCACTCGCGTTCGCGATAAAATGTAGCCTAACCTTCGGGGATAATGTAGTTTCCTATTAGTGAAAGAATTTTTCAAATCGGTTCAGTAGTTTCGGAGCCTATTCAATGCAAACAAACAAACAAACAATCAAATCTTTCCTCTTTATAATATTAGTATAGATTATTATTATTATATTATATAGTATAGACTAGCTGTTCCACGCGGCTTCACTCGCGTTCCCGCTATAAAAAGTAGTCTTTATTCTAGACCTTTGGGGATAATGTAGTTTTCTATTAGTGAAAGAATTTTTCAAATCGGTTCTGTAATTTCGGAGCCTATTCAATGCAAACAAACAAACAATCAAATCTTTCCTCTTTATAATATTACTATAGATTACACTTGCTGTCCCCCTCGGTTTCACCCGTGTTCCCGAGGGATGTCATCCCTCCGGGATAAAAAGTAGCCTATATGTTATTCCAGGGTATGATCTATCTACGTGCCAAGTTTCATCCAAATCTGTTCAGTAGTTTTTACGTGAAAGAGTAACAAACATCCATCCATCCATACTCACAAACATTCGCATTTATAATATTCAAAATCAAAATCAAAATTCATTTATTCAGTTTAGGCCCTAATAAGGCACTTATGAATGTCAAAAGTTACAGTTTTACAATAGACTCTACTACCGGTTCCACATACACTATTATAAGTAGGATGACATTATTATTGTAATATATAATATTACATTATTATTGTGATGTGAATTACATAAATTAAAAAAAAAAGATCCGCCAAAAAAAGAAGCCTTGCTGAGTTTCTTGCCGGAGTCTTCTCAGTTCAAGTGTATTCCTAACCGGTAGTAGAGTCTATTGTAAAACTGTAACTTTTGACATTCATAAGTGCCTTATTAGGGCCTAAACTGAATAAATGAGTTTGGATTTGATTGGATATATAATATTACATTATTATTGAAACGCACCTTGTAGACTCTTAATGTCACACCCGTGATATTTGCGCACCAACGTTTCGATCTGAATCCAAACATCGTGGAGCTGGTACTCCTTGATTACCTCCTGTGAGGCACTATACTTGCATTCGTACCTCTCCCATCCCCACCTTTTCCCGTAGTCATGGCTGCACACCCGTGGGACGTGGTCGTGGCCTAAAAAAACAGACATAAGTGCGGATTCTATTGTTTACGAACTAAATAAATTTAATCTCACTATATCTCTTTCTAATAGTAAATATAAGAAAGGGATGCAAGATATTTTAGTCCTGTCAGATTGGTCCGATCACATATTTCAACGTGAATCTTTATTGGTCCCGACTATTTACGCGTATATTACGACGATATGGACTAAACTGACAGCATTAAAAATGTGGCCTGCGTACGCTCCGTCTTCCGGTTCGTGGTCGCCACTCGAGAACCTTTCTGCCCCAGCGGCCGTCGGTACAATAATTTACATACATTTTAGTTAAAGTTATAGTCAAAGTTAACTTAACTATTACCATGCTTTGACCGTAGAGTCACACGGTGACCGATCTCCCTCGGTCGGTTATGGTTACAGTTAAAATTTTAGTTAAAGTGATACGAGCAACCCAGTTTGGTTTCTTTCGGCGGTTAAAGTTGACTATAACCTAACCTTAGTACTATGACCGCGCTATAAGCAACCGACCCTTAGTCCATCAGTAACATATTTTTTCTTTAGTTCCGAAAACAGAGGAAAAATAGAAAATAACGAATATTAATAAACATATTATGTTTTAATTGCAAATCAATAATTACCAGCACGAACTTTCGCCAATATCGACGGATGTAAGCCGGGAAGTTTTGGTACACAGATTATGATTCTGATTATGGCGATTACGACTGTAAAAAAAAAAAAAAGTAGACACAATTAGAATATAAAAGAAAAAAATAATTAATAAAAATATGACAAGGCTGTACCTATAGCTCTGAGCCTTTGGCTGTTTTTATTTTTTTATATAACTGTCACCATATCATTGTGAACACCGTTAGTCCATAATTTATCTCGCGACATTGCAAACCGCCGATACATTGTGAACTATACCACACTACCTACAATGTAACGTACCTATTAATGTTTCAGTCATTGTTAAGAACCTCCAAACCGCGGCTAACGCCCTAGGCGCCTGGTTTCGGAAATGGAGGATCGAAATCAACCCTGTCAAAAGCCAGGCGGTCCTATTCTACAGACCCTACCATCGAGGTACCCCCACCCCTCCAAAGGCAGTTACTCTATTCGGTGAACCAATCCCCTGGGAAAGGCAAGCCAAATATCTCGGAGTAATTCTCGATGATCGTTTGACCTTTGATGCCCACATTAAAGCGGTCCGCGCGCGCGCCGCCTTTGTGTTAGGGCGCCTCCACTTTTTATTGAATCATAAGTCTAAACTTGCCCTCAAAAGCAAGGTTAGACTATATACCACGTGTATCCGCCCCATTATGACCTATGCTAGTACTGTGTTCGCACATGCAGCTCCTGCACGGATCCATAGCCTTCAGGTGATCCAAAACCGTTTCATGCGCAAAGCCACGGGCGCTCCGTGGTACATGCGTAATGAAAATCTCCACATTGATTTAGGTCTCCCCACGTTAAAACAATTTATAAAACGCGCCTCACGCAGATTTTTCAATACCGCCGTTAATCACCGCAACCCTCTTATAGTGAAAGCCGCAACGTACACGCCCTCCCGTATACTCCGTATCCTTAGACCAAGGCAAGCCCTCAGCGAGCCGGATGACCCCATAACATTAGCTCAGATCGAAGCTGACGAAGCCCGTAAAAGTACACAACACACTACACAAAACCGATTACGCTACCGTCCTCGACGGCGAGGACCGCCGCGACGTCCCAGTCAGTCTCGTCCCGTTCAAGCGGCCCGAGCTGCCATTAGTAATCCGACCGCCCCCAATTAGTCGTAACTCGTACAAAGTCCTCCCCTTCCCCCGGTAACGCCCTGAGCCGAGGTTCGTACCCCACTCGGGGGTGCCCTCAGGCGTGGTTACCTAAATGTTACCCGGCTGAGAGCTCTCTGCGCTCGCCGATTGTCCGGTAAGGTTGGAGCAGCCATCAGAGGCTACCAACTTTAGTCCTTTCAAAAAAAAAAAAAAAAAAAAAAAAAAAAAAAAAAAAAAAAAAAAAAAAAAAAAAAAAAAAAAAAAAAAAAAAAAAAAAAAAACCTATTAATGTTCGATAGTTCACAAAACATCCTATAATAAGTAAATCAGGGATGATTCACAACTTTACGAGTGATAAAATCGTACAGATTGTGAACTCTGTCGGTATAAGTGAAGGTCCGTTCAGAATTTTATTTTATTTTTTATGTCAGAAGGTTGACAAGCTAGCAGGCGGACCACCTGATGATAAGTGGTTACCATCGCCTATCGTCATTTGCAATACCAGAGGTATTGCCCACGAGTTGCTGACCTATTACAATGCCAAGAAGGCAATTACTGGCTCTCAAGTGCAATTACCGGAACACACCGGTAGGTGCTTGGCGACAGATTTTCAACTTGTGGGTGGTAGCCAGCCAGGCGGGTACTACAAAGTATGTGCCGGTTTGACATGAACGTACTATAAACTATAGTAAATGAATACGTCATAACATAATGCAAGCAGTATAGTTCACAATTCATTGACAGTTTACAATTTCGCAAGATATATTATGAACTAACGGCGTTCACAATGATACGGTGAAATTTTTTTTTTTTTTACTCTGTATAGGCCTTGTGTTTGATGATGGTAAGCACACAAAGCCTAGAAAGGAACTGGCTCTCAAGAGCAGCTGTCGGAACACACCGAAAGGTGCTTGGCGACAGATTTTCAACTTGAGGGTGGTAGCCAGCCAGGCGGGTACTACAAAGTACCCTACCACCGTGCTATGGTTTCCTCACGATGTTTTCCTCCGCCGAAAGCTCAAGCTCATTGTAGGATTCGAATCCGGGACCTTCGTCTCGGCATCCGACGTCACTACCACTGAGCTATCATCGCCTTAAAGACCATCGACATAACCAAAGATCAAAGCCAAAGACTGTATATTTTCAATTATCCATATTCAAATTGACTATGTATTCAATAAAATATAGAAATACAGGGATACTTTTCATTCACTTGTTTACTCATACAATGAGGAATACCAACAAAAAAATCTAATTAGTCCGTCAGTTAGATTATCAAAAAATATTGGATACGTATTTTTTATTTTATCAAGAAATTACAAAGATAAGTCCCATCAAAGTGCAGGATTGGGGCTTGTGACGTCATCGTACTACTAATTTTTAGTACACTTTTTGCAGACCGGAAAATTTTAACGCACTGTATCTTCGTTATTTTTTGTTTTCGGATCAAAATAAAAAATACGTATCCAATATTTTTTGATAATCTAACTGACGGACTAATTAGATTTTTTTGTTGGTATTCCTCATTATAAACAACTTTTTTTATGGGACCAGCCCTGATATACCGAAAAAAAACAAACTTAATATTATAAAATATCAATGCAATCTTGGTAAAAAAAAATGGTAAGTTTTTTTTCTAGATTTCAGTCCTTTCATAAAATCAATGCAGGATAATAAAAAATAAACCTGAGTAGATATTATTTTTATAATAAAACTATTTCTCGTGGTTTCACTCGCGTTCCCGGGATTAAAATAGCCCATAACCTTTGGAGATAATGTAGCTTCCTATTAGTGAAAGAATTTTTCAAATCGGACCAGTAACTCCGGAAATTAGCGTGTACAAACAAACAAACTCTTCAGCTTTATTATTAGTATCGATATAATCTAATTTTCTCCTTAACTTTTGCTGTGCTCTCCTTAACTGTGCATATCAAAAATATTGTGGAAATTAATTTCATTTTAAATAATTTAATACACGAAAAAATGTGTTAGTATAGTTAAAAAAAAAAAAAAATATTAAATTTAATTTAATTTTTTTTTTATTTATTTATAGTTAATTCAACTATAATAAAAATAAAAGTATACTTTAATTTATTAACATCTTCCATCCCACTGGTTTACCCACGATCCTGGGATAAAAAGTAGTAGATAAATGTCCGTGCTTTATATTAGTTAAAGAAGTCGGTTTAGTATCTCTTTGCTAAAAACCACGTTGATCCGTTGCTGAATTGTTTAATTGAAAGGACAAACTAACAAACACAATTATAATATGAGGATTTCTAAGTGGTACTACCAAATTAATTCAAACATTTAAAAAAGAATAGATTACTTATATATAAAAGCCCAAATAGTTTTCAAAAACATAGGTATTACTTATTGTAATATTGTTTTCAATTACAATATTTTTATTTTATTTTTACAAACTGTTTAAATACTTTTTAGGTATGATTACCTGTTTATTTTACAATGTATGTTCGGAAATTGCGCAGGTAATTTCAATGTCATTAAAAAAATGCTTGTAATAAGATGCCAAAAAACATAGGTATTACTTATCGTAATATAATTTTCAATTACAATATTTTTACTATAATTTTTTTTTTTACAAACTGATTATATACTTTTTAGGTACGATTACTGTTTATTTTGAAATGTCTGTTCGGAATTTGCGCAGGTAATTTAATTTTCAATTACAATATTTTTTTTTACCTCAATTATTTTATTTTTACAATCTGTCTAAATATTTTTCTAGGTAAAATTATCTACCTTCTGTTTAATTTGAAAATTTTGCAATGTCTGTTCGGAATTTGCGCAGGTAATTTCAATGTCATAAAAAAACTTTGCATGTAAATTTTTACTGCGCAATTTAATTAAAAGACAAAAAATGTTTATTTAATTACTCAACATGGCAATTAATATTTCAAAAGAATAATTTTGTCGAATATATATATTATATATTGAAATAAGTATTTTTCTTCTCCTTTTTATGAATTAATAATTTTAGCAAGGTTTAAATTTTTATGCGAAACTTTTTGTCAGTTACCAACATTCATAATAAGTATGTGTGTACAAAATCATTTGTAATATTCTTGTATAATAAATATACCTATGTATTTTTATATTAACGTATCTTAATTTATTGTATTCATGATAAATATATGTATTTTTATATCAACGTATCTTAATTTATTGTATCAATAATAAATTAATGAATTTATGCATTAACTCATGGACATTTATTGCATTGTTTTTCATATCATAACAAAAAAACAGAAATAATCAAAAGTAATACTCACTGCGTTCAAATAGGGTTCCAACTGCAAATAAGAATAAACATTATAGTATACATGTTAAAAAATAGAAAGTATTTGCACCCAGACAGGACAAACAGACATGCTGTTGTTGGTATTAGTGCCATATATTGCCATTGGTGTAGGGTTGCTATCTCTTAAATCTATTAACCAGGACAACAATTGTGTAAACCCCGGACATGACTTTTTTTTTGCTATAAATTATTTTTTTATTATTTACAACAAAAATACAATCTACGCATAAAAAAAATCCTCGAGGCGGCGGCTTTTTATTAATTTATGCGACCGGTAAACTTTAAAACCCGGACTACAAATGAAACCCTGCCCAGACGCTCCCCGGATGCCCTCTAATTTAGAGGGCGTCCGGTGTAGCTACTGTAGGGGCTAGGCGCGGGGCAGTGCCCCGGGCCCCCAAGCTCAAGGGGCCCCTTGACATCCATGAATACCGTTCGAAAAGTTATATATCATTCATAAGTGCCTTATTAGGGCCTAAACTGAATAAATTAGTTTTGATTTGATTTGATATACTTAGTTATTTCCCAGTTGAATAAAGAATATATATTCAGATTACGTTAGGTCTTAGTTTTGAAGCTATATTATATTATGTAAATATTTTCGGTATTTCTATAGCAAAGTCTAAATAGGGCCCCAATTAAATTTTTGCCAAAGATAAATCCGGGGAGACCCGGACGGATGGCAACCCTACATTGCTGCTTCTTGCATATCATTGCAACTGCTCAGGAACATAAATATGACGATCACATACATCTTGTGAGTGTGGCTAAGAAGTAAGATACATGATACATTCATAAGTGCCTTATTAGGGCCTAAACTGAATAAATGAGTTTTTGATTTTGATTTTTGATTTTGATATTAATTTTTTGCTTATAAAAGCTCATTAATTTAAGAAACGGAACGAAAAAAAAATCGAATAACTATAAAAAAACCAACATAATAAGCCATCAAAGATTTATTACTATCTCTTTCTAGCAAAACAAAATTTAGCTAATGTTTATATGGCCGTCATAGTATAACGTCACAAACTATGTCCGATCTCTGTCTAATTAGCAGTTTAAAATGCTTATATCTTCCGTGTTCTTGGCCGATTTTAATTTCTCTTTTTGTCATATTTTTTTTTCGTATTTTGTTAAGAAATTACATAAATAAAATCATGCATCTACACACAATCTATTCATTCATAACATTAAGATAAAGCTTCCACGCGTGCAGAGAGCATCCTAACTTTTAGGCTGAGATCTATAGAGCGTACTTAGCCTTCGCTCAGACTTTACTTATGGTATAAACCTACGTAATAAAGTAAATGTTTGTGTGTTTGAATTTGTAGCCAAGTTTTTGGTAAGTCGTCGATTAGGTGCACTTAGGCTTTGCTTAGCACACACTCAGAGTGATACCGACTGATCTTTTTTACGGTATTTTGTTAAGAAATGCGATAAAAAAAACATGCATATTATTAAAAATAAATACTCACGTCCCGGTGTCTTTACATTGATGATCGCGGTAGATCCTTTTGCCGCTGTAAAATTAAATGAAATCCGTTATTTATTGATAAGGAACTAATGTAACATGTTAAATATAACTAATAGAGGCGTGACCTTGCGGAAATCCATTATAAGATTAAACAGAAGACAAATATTTTGTAACTAATTCCGCTGGATATATCCTTCTCTGTCAAGTCCAAAACAAGGGAACTTAAGGGGGAACGTTCGGTTGGAGCACGAAATTCAAATTTTATCAAGTTTTTTGCTAATTGCAACTCAGTTATCGGTCGTAAGTTATCAACATGTTATTTGCGAGAAGAATGGTAGTATATTTACTGATTAAACAAAATAAATCATCAACATATTCCTCCATGGTATATTACTGACATATTTCATGAAAATGTTACTAATTTACCTTGGAGGAATATGTTGATGATTTCTTTTGTTATTAATCAGTAAATATACTACCATTCTTCTCGCAAATAACATGTTGATAACTTACGACCTATGACTGAGCTGCAATTAGCAAAAAACTTGATAAAATTTGAATTTCGCGCTCCAACCGAAGGTATACCCTTAGCAGGAAATCGACACGTGTTTCGCTCCTTCACGAACATCATCATCACACACATCATCAGGACTTAGTAGACCCACTGTTTACTTCTCTTCTTCACTTGTTGTGTGGTCAGGAATCCTATGTATCCACGAAAAACAGGCAATAATTTGCCCCGCGGTTTTGCCTGTCTTATTTACACATAAATATTGTATTTTACTTACCCATTAGTACAACATTCATGCAATCGTCAAATGTAGCCGCCTCCTCTGTAACAGAAATACGTTAATTAAATATCTTATTATCACGCTTGATTCTTTTTTAAAATAATTATAAACAAGTTTCTGTCAAAAAAATCATTTTTGCTACATGATTTTATTGCCGACTGTAATTTTTTTTGCACAGTCTTTAACTACTCGTCAAGACTATTATTCCCTTTCTAATGGATTTCAGAATGTATGTTAATATTTTTCAAGTTATTTGGATGGTCCAAATAAGAGAAAAATGCATTCGTAGTTTTAAAAAGGGGCATATTTACGATTTTTTTCTGACGTTACTAAAGTAAAATTCCATTTTTTTAAATAATTATTCCCCGTCACGTATTCTCTAGTTTAACATATATTTTTTCCAAATCTCTTGGAACAAAGAATACAGAGAAAAACGCATTTTACAATCATCATTTCACGTATAGCATCGCCTTCACACCAAAGGTAAGAATCGATCACACAGCCTTCCAGTGCCCCCCACAGGCATCAGAGAAATATTTAATTAAAATTTTGAAATACTCACTTTGCATAGACATACTGTTATACATATCAGAAGCATTGCCCGCTACACCTGAAAACATGAAAGAAATTATAATCTACACTTTGACACCAAGCAGGGGCTCTAGCCCATGTAGCGCCCGTATGCAGTGAATACCCTGGCGCCCTACAGGAGATATGCGATCAAAATGGAATACAGAAAAGAAGCCTTGGGCTTCGGCAAAAATTTCGGCCCAGGCACTACGAGCATATTGTGCAGGGTGTGGCAGAAATGCTTGGTTTTTTTTAAGGGACTAAAGTTGGTAGCCTCAGATGGCTGCAACAACCTTACCGGACAAATCGGCGAGCGCAGAGGGCTCTCAGCCGGGTAATATTTAGGTAACAACGCCTGAGGGCACCCCCGAATGTGGTACGAACCTCGGCTCAGGGCGTTACCGGGGGAGGGGACGGGCTTAGTACGAGTTACAAGTAATTGGGGGCTGTCGGATTACTAATGGCAGCTCGGGCCGCTTGAACGAGACTAGACTGAGTGCGGTCCAGTAGATTTTGAGTTTATTCGTTACAAAAATACAAATCTTTCCTCTTTTTAATATTAGTGTAGATAAAGCATGTTAATTAATTTTAGTTAGTTCAAAGAAGAGTAAGCCGTGATTTTAATTAGAATAAACAAGGTCCTAAAGTTTATTTCCTCTCAATCAAGTTTAAGACCCAACATAACATGTTGGAGACTAAAAAAAAATGGTGTCATTAGCCACAGATATGAAGAAATTAAACAAAAGTTCAACTAAAACAATGGAATCAAGAAAGTTTTGTGGAGCCTTTAAATTGCTTACAATAAAATATATATTATACTTACTTTGTATTCCTGTCGCAAAGTAACCTACAAAATAAAATGAGAATTAATAGACATTATAATGATAGCCAGAAAGCCAGAAGGCGATGATAGCTCAGTGGTAGTGACGTCGGATGCCGCGACGAAGGTCGTGGGTTCTAATCCTACAATGAGCTTAAGCTTTCAGAAGGAAAACATCGTGAGGAAACCATAGCACGGTGGTAGGGTACTTTGTAGTACCCGCCTGGCTGGCTACCACCCTCAAGTTGAAAATATGTCCCCAAGCACCTTCCGCTGTGTTCCGGCAATTGCACTTGAGAGCCAGTTTGCCTTCTCGGTATTGTAACAGGTCAGCAACACATTGGCAATATCTCTGGTATTGCAAATGGCGATAGGCGGTTGTATGCAGTCACTGAGTTATGATTAATACGTATATAACCACTATGTTCCGTTCAAGTGCAGCCATCCGGCCACAGTTCACTTACTTCCTTAAACACGAAACGTGTAAGCGCCATGAAAATCACGGCGCTATCCTAAGCTATCCTAAACAAATGTCATGCTCCATTTTGTTAATATTTGCTACAGTGCTGAAACGATAATTAGTCGTCTAACTAGACAGTGTAGTGGTTTCCCGACCAAAAATCAATTCGTGTAAATGGTGTGCGGCCGGATGGCTGCACTGTACTTGAACGGAACATAGTGGTTATATGTGACGTCTTCTCTATACGTAGAAATGGCGTAGGGTAAGCCGTTCAAAAAATACGTGTAATTGTATAATTACAGTGTATTTTAATCATGATAAAAGTGGCTTTGAAGTGATGAAAATGTGGGACTGGGATTCCTAAAAGGTAAGTCGATGGGAATCGGTTTGTATGGACCCTTCGCCACTGCTAGGTAGTATTATACCTCAGTATATTAGGTAGGTACTGAAATGTAATATTGGTACTTACCGAAGACTGCTAATGGTCCAGATGCCTGAAACAAACACTTTTAATTAATTATATGAAACTAATAAGCTGAAAACCAAAAAACGTAATTATAAACACAAAAAAAATCCGACTGCGGTACGAAAAAAGTTCAAAATTACCAAATTAAATTGGAACTGGGTGAAGGTGACTTGGGTCCCGCCTAGGCTGCTACAGTATGACACAACTTAGATGTAGAATCGGCAAATCGTTTTCGTACACTTCACTTCCGATTTACACAACTAATAAAAATCATTCATTATCGCGTCATTCAACGTTCAACATGATCATTTTCACCGATCGTTTTTTAACACATGAGTTGCGTTGTAGGCGCACTCTTTTCGGGAACGATTTATTTTACGAATTTTGCCGATGCTTCATCTATGTTGTGTCACCCAAAGTTTTTATAAATATCTAGATTAGTTTCATTTTTATTTACTTGCTTCTTGCTTTTCAGTAACGAAACGCGAAAGCGCCATGAAAATCACGGCGCTTTCGATTTTTTGGTCGCGTGTAAACTACACCTTCTAGCGCTACGTGGTTAAACTCTCTGGTTAGACTCGCTGCAGCGAATATTAACAGAATGGAGCACGACCTTTGGTTAGGATAGCTTCTCTATACGTAGGACTATAAATGATAAAAACACTATATAAATAATAATATACTAACCAAATACATGTATACCTACGTAATAAAGAAACACGAATACCTAAAGTAATAAATATAATTTAAATAATACTGACATGATACTAAATATATATATGTCATTAAATATTAATATAGATACAATTTAACAATTATAGAATGACTGTAGACCATTTATATCTCCTCTCTCCTATACCTCTCTAGAGATGTTGCTGTGCCCGACAGGGTCCACAATGTATGTATTACATAACTACCACCTAAGGTGTACACATTGTGGAACGCAATTAAATAAATAAATAAAAACCTCAGTGGCTACCATAATAGCATAAAAGTTTCTGTCAAAAATAAACTTTTTGGTACAAGCTGTACAAACTTTTATTGTCGACTATACTTTATTTTGCACAGTCTTCGACGGTTCTAATGAGCCCAAACACGACGGGGTTGTGTCGTTTTATTGCGGAGTTCCTATGGCCACCTTCCAGCTCCAGCATCAGATCAGCTCCACATCATCATAATATTGTATTGTCACGCTATACATGTGCATGCAAAATTTCAGCTTAAACGGAAACCGGTAAGTGTCAAATTTAACTTGCAAAATTCCATTACAGACAACGGGACAGGTTTATTTATTTATTCTATATTCTGGGACATTGTTCACACACGGTTATCTGATCCCAAACTAAGCAGAGCTTGTACTATGGACAACCAGATAACTGATATACTACTTTTATTGTGTAAATACATACTTATATAGATAATTACACCCAGACACAGGACAAACAGACATGTTCATGCACACAAATGTTTGTCCTTGATGGGAATCGAACCCATGACCAGTGGCGTGATAGGTGGTGTCTTAACCAACTGCGCCAATTGGCCAGTCAAAATGAAAGTACTTACCTCAGCTTTATGATGGTAGGGCTTGTGGTTCCAATGCTTGGAGTGACGAACGTGCACCATCCAGTTCTTATGCCAGGGGTGGATATTATGTGGAACTGGAATGGCTGCCACAACCCCCACCTGAGAATAAAAACATATTATTATAAAGTGCTAGAATAGGGAGAGTTAACCAGTCAGGCGTCGCCAACATTTAAGGGTAAACGTTCGGTTGGAGCGCGAAATTCAAATTTTTTCACGTTTTTTGCAAATTGCAGCTCAGTTATAGGTCGTATGTTATCAAAATGTTATTTGCGAGAAGAATGGAAGTATATTTACTGATTAATAACAAAAGAAATCATCAATATATTCTGCAATTTGCAAAAAACGTGATAAAATTTGAATTTCGCGCTCCAACCGAACTTTCCCCCTTAATACAGCTTAATAGATTTCCCTTTATAGTGGACAACCGTGTGACGGCATTCAAACGCTTTTGTTTCTGGGAACTTATTTTGAAAATTTCATGTGGAAAAACAAAGTGAACTAGCTAGCTAGCCAGCTATCAGTGACCTCCGCTACAGACGCCGACGCCTGACTGGTTAAGAGAGGTAGAGCATAGCGATTTTTCGCTTGAAGTGCAGCTCGACTGGGGAAGTACCTGCACCTTACAGAATACCGCAGTCAAATAACCTGGTTGTGTTCCAGCGCGTGAGTAAGGTCGCCAGAGCTCATCGGGGTGGGGGAAGGGTCGGCAATGCGCGAGTGGTACCCGGGGCGCGGATTAGTATATGGTCTGTGTCCCGGGTGTCGCTAGCGTCCAAAGGCTACGGTAACCGCTTACCATCAGGCGGACTGTATGTTATTTTGCCGACTATGTTGTATAAAAAAGGGATTATTCATGTTTTAAGGGTTCGGTAGTTCACGTCTGGAAATCTTATAGTTTTGTCATGTCCGTCCTTGGCTTATCATTCAAATAGTTAGTGCTACAAAGATGAGTTTGTTTGTTATGTTTTTTAAGGCGATGATAGCTCAGTGGTAGTGACGTCGGATGCCTCGACGAAGGTCGTGGGTTCGAATCCTACAATGAACTTGAGCTTTCGGTGAAGGAAAACATCGTGAGGAAACCATAGCATGGTAACAGTAGGTACCCGTCTGCTGGCTACCACCCTCAAGTTGAAACATTGTCGCCAAGCACCTACCGGTGTGTTCCGGCAATGAGGAATAACAACAAAAAAATCTAATTAGTCCGTCAATTAGATTATCAAAAAATATTGGATACGTATTTTTTATTTTATCAAATCAATAAGAAATTACAAAGATAAGTCCCATCAAAGTGCAGGATTGGGGCTTGTGACGTCATTGTACAACATCTTTTTAGTACACTTTTTGCAGACCGGAAAATTTTAACGCACTGTATCTTCGTTATTTTTTGTTTTCGGATCAAAATAAAAAATACGTATCCAATATTTTTGGATAATCTAACTGACGGACTAATTACATTTTTTTGTTGTTATTCCTCATTGCGCTTGAGAGCCAGTTGCCTTCTCGGTATTGTAACAGGTCGGCAACACATTGGCAATATCTCTGGTATTGTAAATGGCGATAGGCGACGGTAACCACTTACCATCAGGTGGGCCATATGCTTGCTTGCTACCTTAGTAGTATAAAAAAAATTACCACGTCGACAATTTTTTTTTGGGGTACCTCCCCTACATGTAAAGTGGAGATGATTTTTTTTCTCGCGTCTATCCCAATATGTGGAGTTTCATTAGATAGGTTTTTAAAAAACATTGAGAGGTTTCTAAGACGATTTTTTTTTCAGTTGGGAAACAGTAGAAAAAATATTTTATGTATAACTAAGTATAATGCCTAAAATTAAAAAAAATAAGAAACCCCCGACACTGTCTAGCAAATTGGTGATAAGTTCCAAACGACTAAGCGGATTTTTTGAGGCATATGCTACTGCCGATCAACGGCAAGGTTCCCAGAATGCTGGCAGCGTTTCCCCGAAGCACCCCGAGGCCTCAATTATTTAGACGCTATGTAAATAAAAAAAAAGACTCACCAAAGCGGCAACACATATGATCTTTAAGCTGACCATTTCAATTTCAAGATGAAACTGTTAATAAAAATTCATTATTACTCATATTTATAATATAAGTATTTATCAATTTTCGTCAGTTTACACAGTTGTTGTAAATTAATTTAAACTATAATATAATTATTATTGATTTACTGTTAAAGTTTAATTTTGCTTAACATTTTCGTCAACTGTACAAATATTCTACGTTATGTCGCGACGTTCTGTCATTATGTATTAATGTAAACATTTCAGTGACGTAAACATTGTATGTTCAAAATTAGCTTCGGTTTGACATTATATGTTATTTTTTTCGTTTAATTATAACCAACTAGCTACCGCCCAGCGGTTTCACCCGCGTTCCCGTGGTTAATTATGTTTTCCCGGGATAAAAAGTATCCTACGTGTTAATCTAGGTTATAAACTATCTGTGTTCCAAGTTTCATGCAAATCCGTTCAGTAGTTTTTGCATGAGAGTAACAAACATACATACTCACAAACTTTCGCATTTAAAATATTAGTAGGATATAAGATGATCAGCGGAATTCAAATTCTAGTTTTATTAATCAATATTTATAACAAATACATAAATAAACAGAGTCTAATAATAAAAAGAGCCATGTGTGGTTGTATTTTATATAAAAAGTCAGACGACTGATGAAATTTTTCAATTTTTGAATTTATAAAATCAGGAAACGCATCGTTGAAAATAGGGGCACCAAGAAGGGAGAGATGCTGCTTGTCAATCACTGAGACGTTAGGCATTAAATTATTAAAATCGCACAGTAACTGTAATTTAGAATCATTGCTCAGGTGTTCAGAAAAAAAGGTTTCGCATTTTGTGAAATTAAGCTTAAGACCAATATTATCAAAACTGTTTGTAATTGTTTTTATGTCTTGAAGAACTGTGGATGCGTTTCCTGCTAGAGTGCCATCATCAAGGTACCAAAGGTTAAATTTTGAGGATAAATTTTTAATGATAGGGTTGATAGCCAAACTGAAAATAACTGGCCTAAGGGGGTCTCCCTGTTGGCAGCCAACACAAGACTCAATTTCTGTTTATTTACACCAAAATTTCTGTACCTCCTTCGTTGTTGTAAACTCTGGCTTTTTCCTTTTTTAATCGCACCCATTGATACAGCTTTAAAAAATGTTCTGACCCAAATTCTAAATTTAAAGTTTGACGAACGCTAATGGTGTCAAGCATCACTCCCCATCAGGTTAGGTGGCCTTGGTATCCGAACGGCATCAAGTGTCGCACTTCCAGCCTTTCTATCTTCTACTCACAGCATACTGGCACTCATCAGCAACATCTTAAATACTCCTTTAACTGATGTTTGTGTCAGTGGTCAGGTGGAGGCTGTGTCCCACTGGTTTTCCATAAATCCTGGTGAAGTCCATCCTACTAACCCTAAGTCGTAGAAGGAATGGGATACCCCTCAACTCAATACATCTTTTGCTTGCCTCCTTGAACATTCTAATGATATGGATAAGTCAAGATTGCTAGCAGTTTCTCAACAGGAATTTGGTCATTGGTTGCACGCCCTTCCGTCTTCTAACATTGGTACACTTTTAGATGCGACGGTGCTTCGTATAGCCCTATGTCTTCGCCTTGGCTCAAAAACCTGCGAGCCACATTCCTGCCACAGTTGTGGCCACCTTGTCGATGACCAAGGACTCCACGGCCTCTCGTGCATAAAAAGCGCAGGCCGCATGTTCCGCCATGCCGCTCTCAATGACACTGTCCGCCGAGCACTGGGTTCCATAGATGTTCCAGCAAAACTGGAGCCCTGTGGCGTCTCCAGAGTTGATGCCAAGAGGCCCGACGGCGTCACTCTGTTTCCTTGGAGCTTAGGCCGTGCCTTGGCCTGGGATGTGGCCTGCGTGGACACAATGGGACCGTCTCACATCCAAAGCTCGTGCCTTAGAGCGGGAGCGGCAGCGGAGAATGCACAATTCCTCAAGCGCCGGAAATACTCTCATCTCATTGATGATTACGTGTTTGCGGTGCTTGCGGTTGAAACCTTGGGCCCTTGGTCATCTGACACCAAAAAAATCGTTCAAGACATAGGCAAGCGTTTGATCTTGGCCTCTGGGGATCTGAGAGCCAGGGACTTTTTTGCCCAGAGGCTAAGTCTGATCATTCAGCGAGGCAATACCGCAAGTGTCATGGGTACCATGCCAAATTTTGAAGGGGATTATTTTTGTAATTAGTAGTTATTTAGTTTAGTTTTTAATTGTTTAGTTTAGTTTTTATTTGTTTAGTTTAGTTTTTATTTATGCTGTAATTTGTATATTTTCAACTTGTTATTTTTTTAAGAATTATTATCTTCTAAATTGTATATGCTTTTTTACGTACAAATACATATAATAAACTACATATAAAATGTTTCCTCGAGGCGTGTGCTCGGTGTGCTGCTGCCGATCAACGGTATGGTTCCCAGAAGGCTGGCAGCGTGCCCTCTTTGTATGGCCAAGCTAACGCGTTAGCGGAAAAGCTCCCCGCCCGCCGGTCCCCTGTGACCTCAATTAGTTTTGAAGATAATTTTCGAGAAAATCGGTGGCCCCGGACCCCTAAGGACCCATGGTCTCGACCGCAAAAGGCAACAATAAATAATTTGTGCCAATAGAAGCGTATTTTTTTAATAGTTCGTAAAACGTTCATAAGTGCCTGTATAACGTAGCGGTTACATACTCTTTGAGTGCTTGAACAGGGCCTAAACTGTAAATTAAATTAATTGTATAAAATAGTCAAAAATAAAAAATGAAGAAGTAATTAATTTTTAATGAAGTTGCGTGCTTCATTTCAAGGAATATGTCACGAATGAATTCTTACCGCAATAGGGATGGTAACTGAGTACAAATTAACTAATTCTGTTTAGTCCGCCAGTTAGGTTATCAAAAAATATTGGATACGTATTTTTTATTTTATAAATTTTATAAAATTAACAAAGATAAGGCGCATCAAAGTTCCGGAGTGCGGGGCTTGTGTCGTCATCTCTCTGTAAACCAATATTTTATCGCACTGTATCTTCGCTACTTTTTGTTTTCGGAACTAAAGAAAAAATATGTGTCCAACATTTTTGTAATCTAACTGATGGACTAATTAGATTTTTTTTAGTCATCATTCCTATTGACAAATTATGTGGTGTTGTATTAAAAACTCTTCTTTGTAAACCTATTTCATTTACAAAGAGTCGGTTTCGCTTTGCCCTTTCATTCACTAATGCGAATGTTTGTGAGTATGTATGTATGTTTGGTGCTCTTTTTTTTTTTTTTTTTATTGTGTATAGGCCTGTGTTTGACCACAATCTCACCGTGGTCAGTGATGATGTGGCCGATGATGGTAAGCACACAAAGCCTAGAAAGGAACTGGCTCTCAAGTGCTGCTGACGGAACACACCGAAAGGTGCTTGGCGACAGATTTTCAACTTGAGGGTGGTAGCCAGCCAGGCGGGTACTACAAAGTACCGTGCTATGGTTTCCTCACGATGTTATCCTTCACCGAAAGCTCAAGCTCATTGTAGGATTCGAACCCGGGACCTTCGTCTCGGCATCCGACGTCACTACCACTGAGCTATCATCGCCTTAAATCTTAATCTTTCACGTAAAAACAAATGAACGGATTTAGATGACACTTGGCACATAGATAGATCATTCTGAAATAACATATAAGCTACTTTTGTATCCCGGGAAAACATAAGATACCTCGGGAACGCGAGTGAAACCGCGGGGCGGAAGCTAGTACACTATAACACGTAAACGACATTGGCATAATGTTAAAAACCTGTATAAATATTTCTTAAAATTTACAATTAATTTAATTATTGACATAAAATTAATATTCATAGTTCATTTTTTCAGTTTACATAAAAATGTACGTCAGTTGTAATATTAAAACATATATCTTGTTTCGTCTACCAGAAATTATGTTTTTGTGCAATTTATAATGCGTTTGCAACACGTATGTGGTGAGGTACCTACCACGCTATGGTATCGGCCATACAGGTCGTTGGAACGCTACAATATCTCAAGTGATTATAGTATTAAGGTGGAGGCGTCGGTTGGTGCGCGTAATTCAAATTTTATCACAAACATCTAAAAACACGTGGAAACAACAAATATGTTTGTATGTACATTTAATGCTTTTTATGATTTTTAATTACCAGTGGAACCACTAAGAGTAGATGATTTGATGCTGTGAAACTATGACGTCATAATGTAATATTTCATACAAAATTCCATATAAACGATCGTTTTGACATTTATTAAAAAGTAGCTGATTTGATGTGTCAGTCAACTACCCTATTACTTAATATTGCTTACATATTATATACTTACCTACGTTATACCAAGGAGGATATAATTTGTCTATGGTTATACCTGATATTATTATGTTATTTATGGTGGGCCGATGATCTTGTTATGGTCGCGGGAAACCGCTGGATGCGAGTAGCGCAAGACCGGCCATCGTGGAGATCTGCGGGGGAGGCTTTTGTCCAACAGTGGACGTCTTTCGGCTGACATGATGATACCTGCTATTCATCTGTAGGTAGTAAATATGTAGAACATTCATGTTTTGTTTAAAAGGGTACACTTTACAGGTTCCATGATCATCAAGTCAGGATCTGATGATGAAATCCTGGAGAAATCGAGGGAACTCTATAGGGGACGGTATATTCCATGGATCATGAACTACACTTTCGCTAAATAAATACTACATTATGGGTGTCCGACTATTTTACCCCATTGTCCGCTTAAGCTGGCCGTCTTTTCGGTTTTACTACCGGTATCAATAATAAAATTTCAATATCAATTTCCAAAAAAAAATTTGAAAAAAACCTTCGACAAGAGAGAACAAGTGAAGCTAATTAAAAAGCATGTTAAAATATGACACATTATTTTTATAGTTTTTTTTTGTTAAGAAATTCCTCTTCCCAGCAGCTCCCTCTATTATGCATTACGTATGCTTTCATACATTTTTCTGCGTAATTTAATTTAGCGCCCTCTGTGTTGTATTGATTGTACTATGATTGATAGAGGCAACATCGCTGCTACATTTCTTATTTTAGTTAAGCTACTCCATAATAGATGGCGCTTCAATAGCTAATTTAATTTAGTGCCCTCTGTGTTTTATTTATTGTACTATGATCGGTATAAGCAACATTGTGCTTCACTTCTGAGTTTAGTTAAGCTACTCGATAATAGATGGCGCTTCAAAAAATTTTTATGCTTTTTATCGTCCCGTTCGGATAGATAGTTATCAAAGTCGAAAAATTGTTACATAAAAGGTGGAGGCTTTTATCACGTTTTTTTGCAAATTGCAGCTCAGTTATAGGTCGTAAGTTATCAACATGTTATTTGCGACAAGAATGGTAATATATTTACGGATTAATAACAAAATAAATCGTCAACATATCCTCAAAGGTATATTAGTAACATTTTCATGAAATAGTCGTATATGTCAGTGGGGCAAGAAAGTGCTAGAGAGACCTAGAACGGGACGGACACATGTTGGGAGACAATCAGCAAGATGGACCGATAATCTGGTCAAGGTGGTAGGAAGGGTCTGCAAGAGGAAAGCCCAAGATCGTGTTATGTGCACTAGAAGAGACCTACTAAGCAGATTCTTATTCTGTATGGCGCTAAAGCCTGCACTGATGTCCCGCTTGGGGTGTATTGAACATTGCCTGCCAGATTTGCCCAAGCCATCAAAACTTTTTACAGTAACGGAGTGTGGCCTTGAGTTGCTGACAAATTTGCTTCAGTGATGTGGATGTTGCTTTTTTTTATGTCAGTGGTTACCGTCGCCTATCACCATTTGAGACCAGGGGCCAATGTGTTGCCGACCTGTTACAATGTCAAGAAGGCAACTGGCTCTCAAGACTCGACAGACTTTCAACTTGAGGGTGGTAGCCAGCCAGACGGATAGTACAAAGTACAATGTTTTCCTTCACCGAAAGCTCAAGCTCATTGTAAGATTCGAATTTCGAACCCACGACCTTCGTCTCGTTGCCGTATCTACCACTGAGCTACATCAGCCTAAATGTTGTTGTCAAATGTGGCGAAAGCATCCTCGAAACTGTTTCCATGGTTTATCCCGTCTTAGTTCTGATATCTTCTGTGACTGCACAGTGCACTAACACATGCCCCACAGCTTCGTCTTCCTGCATGCAGCCCCGACACTGGGGACTGTCCGTTGCTCCTATATTTATGTAAGTGGTATTATCTAAGCATTAAGTTTTATGAAAAGTATCTAAAAACCGAGTTATAAATTATTTATCTTTAAAAACCTTCAACCTCCACCTTGGAACCAAACGCAAGAATGATTATAATCGTTCACAAGCCAAAAAGTTCATCATCATGTCAGCCGAAAGACATCGACTGCTAGACAAAGGCCTCCCCCAAGGATCTCCACGATGGCCGGTCTTGCGCTACCAGCGGTTTCCTGCGACCCTCACAAGATTTTCGATCTTGTGGGGGGCAAGCTGCCTGCCCACGCTGCGTCTTCCGGTTCGTGGTCGCAACTCGAGAACCTTTCTACCCCACCGGGCGTCGGTTCTACGAGCGATGTGCCCCGCCCACTGCCACAAAAAAGTTACCCGTGAACAAACATTGAGAACCTTCTCCTTTTTTTTAAGGTGATTAAAAAAGCTGCAAGCTGCATGTATGTATTTACGATCGTCTTATTTGAACACATGTTTCAGTGAATAAACACAGTTTTATTTTTATTTTAGAATAGGTATGTCTTAAAACTCTTAAACATAGCATATTTTAATAAAAAAAATAGATTAAACTACAAATGAGCTATCGACATATGTCTGTAATATGTTAATTATTACATTTTATTTAAGCAATTAAATAAACAATGTCTAGCCGAATTTTAAATTGAAAAATAAGTCATTTATTAAATAAATACGACTGCAGTTGCAAAAAGCGTATCATACCTAATATTGCAAAGTAAAATTCATAAAAAAATGGATGCTGTGGAAAGCTTATAGCCTTAAATATCAAGCTTTTGCAGGTTATGAAATTAGTCATCGGAATAAAAAAAGATAGACAATACCAACATTATAAGATGATTACGAGGGACCTCGTAATCGGAATCGGAGATAGACAATCGCCATGCTGGTTATTTAAAAATAAATCAACATTTTATATGAGCATATTTTTGTCAGTCATTCTTATTTTCTATCTTTAGCCGTTGCAAAGATAAAATAATTTGAAAAACGTATTAAATATCATTCCCTCCCTATTCCCAATCATCATCATCTCCCTATTCCCAATCATTTAGGGTCGGCGCAGGTTTCGAAAAAACAAAGAAACCCCTCCTAATTTGTAGGTAGGTCGGTATGTAGATAGGTATTCATAGGTTGGCGGATGGTTTTAATTGTTTATTAAAAAATGATATTGATTTATTTAGGTAGGTACTTGATCAGTACCCTACCTACCCCTACCTATCTACCTACCCCTACCTATCCACCTACCCCTACCTAACTACCTACCCCTACCTAACTACCTACCCCTAACCTAACTAACTACCCCTACCTACCTTACCTACCTACCCTACCTAACTACCTACCCCTACCTAACTACCTACCCCTAACCTAACTACCTACCCCTAACCTAACTACCTACCCCTACCTACCTTACCTACCTTCCCCTACCTATCTACCTACCCCTACCTATCTACCTACCCCTACCTAACTACCTACCCCTACCTACCTTACCTACCTACCCTACCTACCTATACCTACCCCTACCTACCTTACCTACCTACCCTACCTACCCCTACCTACCTTACCTACCTACCCTACCTACCCCTACCTACTTATCCTATGTCCTCTCCTGGCTCTAAACTACCTCCCTGCCAATTTTCAGCTAAATCGGTTCAGCCGTTCTTGAGTTATAAGTGGAGTAATTAACACGACTTTCTTTTATATATATAGATATCACTTAAAATCTATCACATTTATTAATAACAAACTATACTATATAATATTTTCAAATATACAAACTACATATAAAAAAATTCCTCGAGGCGTGTGCTTCTGTCGATCAACGGCAAGGTTCCCAGAAGGCTGGCAGCGTTCCCTTTTTGTATGGCCAAGCTAACGCGTTGTCGGAAAAAGCTCCCCGCCCACCGGTCCCCTGTGACCTCAATTAGTTTTGAAGATAATGTTCGAGAAAATCGATATGTTATATCGTCGAAGCTGAAATCAGGGAAAATAGCATCAATATAATATTTTGCAAAAAAAATGAAGGCATAAGTTAACTCTCCTCTAATATTGTTTAAAAAAACCTGTAATAATCGTTGTAAAATTAAATTAATAAATTAAAATAGAACTTATAAACTATCAAAAGATAATAATTAATTTTTGAATACAAAAAATAAATATCCAATGAAGTATAGACAGATAGTATTTTATTAGGGTTCCGGAACCCAAAAGAAAAAAAACGAAACACTTATAGGATTACTCGTGTGTCTGTCTGAAAATATTTTGAATTGAATTGAAATTTGATAGACAAATGTAAGTCGGTGACCCATAATACCCGGACGTGTAACGTAAATAAATGAATTTCAAACATGGGGGCCACTTATAATTAGAAAATAAAAAGAAAGGTTTGCAAACTATATAGTGTGTCATATCAAATGAAAGGGCTCTTTGTGAGGATCTCAAATAATTTATAATTTTAAAATAATTCGTTTCAGAAAATAAGCGAAAATTGCCCTCCCCTTATCACCGAAACTACTGAAAAAAACCAGAACATAGTTCTTTACCTATAAATTACAGGACACTTGTCCGGTTTTATTTTTATTATTTATTAATTATAAAGTTATTAATTATAATAACAGAATACAAAAAAAAAAGATTTTTAGAATGAAATAAATCTACTGAGCTAAAACATTTATTAAAACTTCTTTGTCTTCGACAGATCACTGAGTTTTCATAATAGTTTAATAGTTTCAAGACTTTTTTTTGTTGTTTGCAGTTGTCTTCGAGCTACCATCTCGCATCGTCACGCAGTTACTCTATTCGGTGAACCAATCCCCTGGGAAAGGCAAGCCAAATATCTCGGAGTAATTCTCGATGATCGTTTGACCTTTGATGCCCACATTAAAGCGGTCCGCGCGCGCGCCGCCTTTGTGTTAGGGCGCCTCCACTTTTTATTGAATCATAAGTCTAAACTTGCCCTCAAAAGCAAGGTTAGACTATATACCACGTGTATCCGCCCCATTATGACCTATGCTAGTACTGTGTTCGCACATGCAACTCCTGCACGGATCCATAGCCTTCAGGTGATTCAAAACCGTTTCATGCGCAAAGCCACGGGCGCCCCGTGGTACATGCGTAATGAAAATCTCCACATTGATTTAGGTCTCCCCACGTTAAAACAATTTATAAAACGCGCCTCACGCAGATTTTTCAATACCGCCGTTAATCACCGCAACCCTCTTATAGTGAAAGCCGCAACGTACACGCCCTCTCGTATACTCCGTATCCTTAGACCAAGGCAAGCCCTCAGCGAGCCGGATGACCCCATAACATTAGCTCAGATCGAAGCTGACGAAGCCCGTAAAAGTACACAACACACTACACAAAACCGATTACGCTACCGTCCTCGACGGCGAGGACCGCCGCGACGTCCCACTCAGTCTCGTCCCGTTCAAGCGGCCCGAGCTGCCATTAGTAATCCGACCGCCCCCAATTAGTCGTAACTCGTACAAAGTCCTCCCCTTCCCCCGGTAACGCCCTGAGCCGAGGTTCGTACCCCACTCGGGGGTGCCCTCAGGCGTTGTTACCTAAATGTTACCCGGCTGAGAGCTCTCTGCGCTCGCCGATTGTCCGGTAAGGTTGGAGCAGCCATCAGAGGCTACCAACTTTAGTCCTTTCAAAAAAAAAAAAAAAAAAAAAAAAAAAAAAAAAAAAAAAAAAAAAAAAAAAAAAAAAAAAAAATCGCATCGTCACGTAAGTAATTTGAACTTTATTAACATATCATTAAGGTCGATGATCACCGACAAGAAATCTGTCCGATAAATTATAATCGGGCGTTTACCCCGAAATTTCGTATTGAATTTCATTTTTTATTTCGTTTCGAATTTTCGTTGAATTTTCGTAAGAAAAAATCATCATATTGGCTGTGACAAATGGAGGTATAGACAGACACAGAGTTCCGTTTTATCCTTTTGAGGTGTGGAACCCTAAAAACAAGTTAGTACAAAGAACATAGAAGGGAACTCCTCTAATGGAGTTGCAGTAGCCAACTGTTAGTTGCTTGACAACAGGTTTATAGCTAACTAGATTCCGTCCCGCGTTTTCACCCGCATTCCCGAGGTATCTTATGTTTTCCCGGTATAAGTATCCTATGTGTTACTCTAGGCTATAAACTATATGTGTTCCAAATTTCATCCAAATCCGTTCAGTAGTTTTTGCGTGAAAGAGTAACAAACATCCATCCATACTCACAAACTTACTAACATAGAACCTTAAAAAATTATGAAATTAATGTTTTTTTTCCTCCGATAGATCCCAGAGAAGATAGAGATAGTGGCTTTATTACACCTCACATGACCAAAGCTCTAACAGACGCAAAAAATGTTGTCGATGGCATTAGTGAATTTGCATCCAATACTATAAAAACAGCTGTAACATCTTTTGCAACGGGCATCAAGGCAATATCTGGAGGAAAAATCACAGCTCCAGTGGATTGTGTAGAAGAAAGTGATTCTACATCAGATGATTCAGCGAACTCCACTGCAACATCTACATCTAGCTCAACTGGTACAGATGATTCATCGGATTCTGCATCAACTGCTTCAGCGAACTCCACTGCAACATTTACAACTGGCACAACTGATACAGATGATTCATCGGATTCTGCATCAACTGCTATAGCGAACTCCACTGCAACATCTACATCTAGCTCAACTGGTACAGATGATTCATCGGATTCTGCATCAACTGCTTCAGCGAACTCCACTGCAACATCTACAACTAGCTCAACTGATACAGATGATTCATTGGATTCTGCATCAACTGCTTCAGCGAACTCCACTGCAACATCTACAACTGGCACAACTGGTACAGATGTTTCAACGGATTCTGCATCAACTGCTTCAGCGAACTCCACTGCAACATCTACAACTAACTCAACTGATACAGATGATTCATCGGATTCTGCAACAACTGCTTCAGCGAACTCCACTGCAACATCTACAACTGGCACAACTGGTACAGATGTTTCAACGGATTCTGCAACAACTGCTTCAGCGAACTCCACTGCAACATCTACAACTAGCTCAACTGATACAGATGATTCATTGGATTCTGCATCAACTGCTTCAGCGAACTCCACTGCAACATCTACAACTGGCACAACTGGTACAGATGTTTCAACGGATTCTGCATCAACTGCTTCAGCGAACTCCACTGCAACATCTACAACTAGCTCAACTGATACAGATGATTCATCGGATTCTGCAACAACTGCTTCAGCGAACTCCACTGCAACATCTACAACTGGCACAACTGGTACAGATGTTTCAACGGATTCTGCAACAACTGCTTCAGCGAACTCCACTGCAACATCTACAACTGGCACAACTGGTACAGATGTTTCAACGGATTCTGCATCAACTGCTTCAGCAAACTCCACTGCCACATCTACAACTAGCTCAACTGATACAGATGATTCAACGGATTCTGCATGATTATTTTTCTTGGATTATTGATAATGATGTACCTACTGCACTATACGCTGTATTTGGCATAATATGATTTGGTATATGGTGTCGTTACCATATTATTGTAATATTTAATTGTACAATAGGGTCTTATTAAGGTATATACATAATTTTTTTTACAGTTTCTTTTATCGCTTTTCTGAACAAAATATGAATATGCCGTAAAAAAGATGTCAAAAAGTAAAATTGAAATTGGCCAAGAAATACGGAAGATATAAGCATTTTAAACTAATGATTAGGCAGAGATCTGAAATGCCTTGTGCCTGTGACGTCATAGTGGCACTACCGCCATAATAAACTCCATGTTAAATTCTGTTCCGCTAGAAAGAGATAGATATGTAGCGAAACCTGTCAGCAACTTAGTTCAGACACCGAATGGATAGATGGCACTGCAATAGATCAACACTACATACAGAACTATCTACATCGCACTAGTGGAGTTTGTTCACGCATTAGCATATACCTATACAAGATTCTAACATCAACAGTTGGACCGCAGTTCCCAGGCACGATGCCGCAGCCTGCCGGAAGATCTTCCCTTTTCAATGGAGGAATCATCCACCTTGTTCCTCCATCAATATACAATTTTGGTGGCTTATACCTTGGTTATTTTTATAGTTAATACTACGTTTTTTTTCTACTGTGTCTTTAAATTAATGAGAGCTATAAGAAAACTTGCATATTTCTTAATACGCCTTGCGGTGTACATACATCAAAGTTTTGACGTTATTAAATCTTCTGACTATTATTTCATGTGACGCCGTAATTTTATTTAACCTAATGAATGTGTGAATCTAATACAGATTCAGAAGCTTGCATTTGCTAAAACAATAATCTGAACTTATAAAAAACCGGTCTTAATAGCGTATTGCCCTGCAATGCAACCAAAAGACATTGTCTACGGTTTGACAAGCGTGCTGCGTCACTCAGGCATGCTTAGTGATACCAGTTCATGAATATTTCCTATAGTAGGAGAAAAATATAATCTGAAGCATATTCGTCATACTGATTTTGACCATGACCAGGGACCATGATTGAATACGTGTTTATAGCACAATGACAGTGTCATAACTGAGCGAGCGGAATAAGCGTATAGATATTTTTTTGGCATTTAAAACTCGAGAACGGCTAAACCGATTTGGGTAATTTTAGTCTTGAAATATTCGTGGAAGTCCAGGGAAGGTTTATAGGGTGAGAAAAAAAAATGAAAATTTAGGGTAGGTAGTTGTTTGTAGGTAGGGGTAGGTAGCAGTGGCGAGGGGTGAAATAATGGCGAGGGTAAGCCGTTCAAAAAACACCGATAATTTGATAGTTAGATACAGTGTACCTATTAGAAGCATGACAGAAATGGCTTTGAAGACGTGATGAAAACGTTTGAAAAATCCATCTCACGTCTTGCAATTAAGAACTTGAAATAATGAATCTGTGGGACTGGGATTTCTAAAAAAGGTAAGCCGATGGGAATCGGCTTGTATGGACCCTTCGCCACTGGTAGGTAGTTGTAGGTAGGTAGGGGCAGGTAGTTGTAGGTAGTTAGGGTAAGTAGGTAGGGTAGGTAGGGGTAGGTAGGTAAGGCTAATTAGGTGTAGGCAGGTATAGGTAGTTAGGTCCCAGTTTTATAGGGTCAGCTAGTATATATATATACAAGAATTGCTCTGAATCCTGGGTCATAACTATTCAAGGATACAACTACGGTCTAACCAGACGTTTCTATAATTTTAAAGAATTATACCTTCCCACATCAGATGATGACTACAAAACGAAAGTATCTGAATAACTTTAGAAAGTATATGAAAAACATTGTAAGTGCCTATACAATTTTAGGAGCTCCTTCGATTTCTCCGGGACCCATCATTAGATCCTGACCTGAATTTCCAAATCGGGGCAGGCGTCTTTGAGTAATCGGAGAACATACATACAAAATTTAGCGTTGATTTCGTCGAATTGAGAACGTCCTCCTTTTTTGCGACCCGCCCCAGCTTCGCACGGGTGTACAAATCTTTGAATTTCTAAGCTTTTCTGTACTATAGTATGTATGTATTATACATATGAACCTTCCTCTTGAATCACTCTATCTATTAAAAAAACCGCATCAACATCTGTTGCGTAGTTTTAAAGATAAGCATACATAGGGACAGACATTGTTGAACGTTGACTGGCGCGGTAATGAATGATTTTTATTAGTTGTGTATTTTTTTAAGGCAGGAAGCAAGCATACGGCCCTCCTGATGGTGGTAACCGTCGCCTATCGCCATTTGCAATACCAGAGGTATTACCAATGTGTTGCCGACCTGTTACAATGCCGAGAAGGCAACTGGCTCTCAAGTGCAATTGCCGGAACACACCGGTAGGTGTTTACAAATTTTCAACTTGAGGGTGGTAGCCAGCCAAACGGGTACTACAAAGTACCCTACCACCGTGCTATGGTTTCCTCATGATGTTTTCCTTCACCGAAAGCTGAAGCTCATTGTAGGATTCGAACCCACGACCTTCGTCGCGGCATCTGACGTCACTACCACTGAGCTATCATCGCCTTATTTGTGTAAATCGGATGTGTAAATATACGATTTGCCGATGCTACATCTAAGTTGTGTCATACTGTACCTATTACTGTATATATTTTACTTTACCTATGAATAGTATACCTACCGAAAAACATTGTCTACAATACTCAACAATGTACGATCATCTCCATATTGGAACACATGTTTTAGCAAATAAAATAATACCATTCTACATAGATATTGTCATAAAATTCATTGTTAAGTTGAATCAATAGCTTAAACCATGAATAAATAAAAAAAAGAAAACAAAACTACCTAACTATAAATAGAAAATTTGTGCCAAATCGCTGCCCCGCGGAAGTGTGCCAAGAAAACTGGCAGCATTGCCACGCTGGATGGTAATTTGAGCAAAGTATGTGCCAGCTTTCTTGTCACGAGAGGCCTCAACAAGAAGAACGGAGACCTCTTTGAACAATCGACGAGCCTTCGGTCCCCAGGGCCCTAGAGTTTCGACCCGAAACGCCAAAAAGACGTTGGACCCCTGTAGAGCAGCGTAGGTACTTGCGGCGTTGCTCTTGCGAAAAAATAAAATTGATGGTAATAGCCCGATTAAAATTCATCGGACCGTTTTTTAGTTGGTGAACTTGGACCTAAGTATTAGAACGGGGTTCTTAATAGCACGTTATCATGTGCGAGCTGAGGGGCTAGCTTGACCATAGGTTCCCAACGGGGCGGGGGTGGTTCCGCCCTTAGTGGGCGCTGGAGCATTTTGCGGGGGCGGTAGCGGGTCCAAAGCCAAATGACTTTATGACGGTTAAGGGGGCGGTCGCGGGGGCGGCGTACCTACCTAATTAAAAATATAATATAATCAAATATTTTGAAAATAGGTACCTATTTACCTACATCTATTTTATGCAAAAACTTTTTTAACCAATTTCAAAAGAGAAGAGGTTTACAACTCTTTTTAGGAGTTAGGGGATAATTCTTTAAATATTATACCTAGGACCATTTAGACCGTTAGTAGATGGAAGGTACAACGCTAATATGCTTATACTTATACTAAGGCACTAAAAAGCACAAAATAACTATGTAGGAACCCTGATACAGTGAGCGGGTACTGCTGCCTGCCTGCTAGCTGTTTTCACTGCACTGCTACTTATCTGCCTTTTTTTCTTTTTTTTTTTTTTTTATACTACTAAGGTAGCACGCAAGCATACGGCCCACCTGATGGAAAGTGGTTACCGTCACCTATCGCCATTTGCAATACCAGAGATATTGCCAATGTGTTGCTGACCTGTTACTCGGTATTGTAATACCGAGAAGGCAAACTGGCTCTCAAGTGCAATTGCCGGAACACACCGGTAGGTGCTTGGCGACAAATTTTCAACTTGAGGGTGGTAGCCAGCCAGACGGGTACTACAAAGTACCCTACCACCGTGCTATGGTTTCCTCACGATGTTTTCCTTCACCGAAAGCTCAAGCACATTGTAGGATTCGAACCCACGACCTTCGTCGCGGCATTCGACGTCACTACCACTGAGCTATCATCGCCTCTGCCTGCTGTCTTCGCATCACTGACAGTTACATTCTACTCGTGTTTTATAACTGCTTCTTGTATTTTCTAGACATACCCGTACATGTATCTAAATTAAAAAATTGAATCATAGATAAATTTTAATCTTTTATTTTATGTATGTTAAGATACCAAGACTACCAAGGCTTTGCGTTACATAACAGGTTACCTAAAATTTAGCCCGGTTGAGAGCCATCTGCGCTCGCCGAATAGTCCGCGTACGGGTGCCATAGCCAACTCTGCCTAGCACCTTCGAGTCCATTTAAAAAAAATGCCTAGGTTTGAGGTTTTGGTCAAATACAGGCCTATTAAATCCTACTTATATTTTAAATGCGAAAGTTTGTGAGTATAGATGGATGTTTGTTACTCTTTCACGCAAAAACAACTGAACGGATTTGGATGAAATTTGGAACACAGATAGTTTATAACCTGGATTAACACATAGGTTACTTTTTATCCCGGGAAAACATAAGATCCCCCGGGAACGCGGTGAAACCGCGGGGCGGAAGCTAGTAGTAAATAAAAAAATATGAAGACTAGCTTTCCGCCGGGACTTCAGCAAAAATTTTCAAAAAATCTGGATGGTTATAATAGCTTTCTGTAGCCCAGTGGTTTGATGTGTAATTGAATCCATTCAGTCAGTATTAGTGATGGAATAATTCGCAGTCGCATTCATTTAGCATGCTACTGCTTCAGTAGCATTTAACAAATTAAAAGTAGTTGCTATTTTCTACGAAATGCGAAACAAATTTAGTAAATAAACTGTTGAACGTGAAAATGTCTCAACGAACTAATCCTATATGGGATTATTTTTCGAACGTTGCTGAAGGAAATAAAATTGCTAACTGTAACTCTAAAAACTCCTTCACTCTCGCTATTGGCGCATACTGTCTTGCGAAAGTCGCGAACATCACCTGATTAGTCAGATAGAGCCAGACCTTAGAGCCGAATCGAATACCATTTTTGTTGTGTAATAGCTAAATGATAATGTGGGTTGTTTTGTTGATAAACTTTACAATGGCGAAATCACAGATTTATAAACAATAGGAATCTGAGGGTACTTTAACTATAGTGATAGATGTGCATTTGTTATTATGTGCAATTATCGTCATTTTATATTGTAATCGTAAATAGCATAGCAAAAGCAAGTAGCATGCTATGGCTTAGGAATTCACATGGTCATGAAATTATTTTCAAATCGCAATAATTGCCATCACTAGTCAGTATGTAAAAACAGGATAAAAACGCCACCGCGTTTCGCTTGGCCATCCAAAGAGGGAACGCTGCCAGCCTTCTGGGAACCTTGCCGTTGATTGGCAGCAGCACACGCCTCGAGGAAATTTTTCATATGTAGTTTGTATATTTGTTGTAAATAATTGTAAATATTGTATATTATAGATTAAAAACTGTCTGTCATGTATAAAATAAATTAAAATATGTATTGAAGACACAATTATTTCCAGTGTACCTGGAAACTGCATTGTTTCAAATAGACAAAATTAATTCTTTTGAAAGTAACAACAGATGTGCATATTATTAACTTCTATTGTTTATAATAATTCCATTTATGCATGGATGAGACATTACAATGGTTGCATAACGGTTCCGTACGTACTGAAATTAATAAGGTTTTGAGATATAGGTACAATGTTTAGGTAATTACACATTTATTAGACTCTACTACTATACAAAAAAGTTACTATTTTTTTAAGAAATACTATTGCGCGCGTGGAAGCTAACTGTGTTAACCACAGTGTAATTATATTCTCCCTACAGCGTGGAATCGCGTTTGATGTCGGGCGCTACAGCCCGCGCCGCCAGTTTCAGTAATGCGCTGTCACAAGCCGATGTGCCAGGATTGTCACAAAGTGGAAAGTAAAATAAACGTTTAATTTTAAAATATGATTTTAATATTCTCAGAATTATTAAGTCTTCTAAGTAAACTGTCAAATAAATATAATTCTATTCTATTCCTAAATTCAATAAATCACTGCATGAAGTTTATAACATATTCTAAACTAACATTAACTATGTACATAAAAAATAAATAAAAACCTCTTACTACCTACTTATAAGTAAAAAAATTGTCCCAAATCGCTGCCTAGCGGTAGCGTGCCAAGAAGGCTGGCATGAGAGGCCTGAATGAGTCGATAGGAGACCTCTTTGAACAAAAGATGAGCCTCTGGTCCCCAAGGCCCCAGAGTTTCTACCCCAAATGCCAAAAATATGTTGGTCCTCTGTAGACCAGCATGGCACTTACTAAAAAGTAAGTGCCATGTCTAGCTCCAATCCTGTTTTTAACCCCCGACACAAAAAGAGAGGGGCGTTATAAGTTTAACGTGTCTGTCTGTGGTATCGTACCTCCCAAACGGATGAAACGATTTTCGTTTAGTTTTCATTGTGTCGTAGATAATTTTATCCCGAGTGTTTTCATGAAAATCCGCTCAGCCGTTTGGAAATTATCAACAATTTACTAGTAAGTGTCGGTCATCAGTTCTTTAAATTTTTAATTTTAGTTATAACTAAAATGAAATCGGTATGTAGGTATTGATATGCAATTGCTTTTAAAGGTTCTAATATTTTACAACGGATCTCTTGATGACCTTCTACATAAAACAGTATAAAAGAGATACATTTTGACTTGAGCCATCAATCATTTGAAGTACTATACCAACAGAAGCCATCTTTAACCCAATAATAATTTCATCATGAAAATGTTATCAACTTTAATTCTTGTGTTGGTAAGTAACCATATTTTTTTTTAATTATCTAGTGTTTGGCCCCTCAGGTGTTACTGTCCCACCATTTTTTAATTATCTAGTGTTTGGCCCCTCAGGTGTTACTGTCCCACCATTTTTTAATTATCTAGTGTTTGGCCCCTCAGGTGTTACTGTCCTACCATTTTTTAATTATCTAGTGTTTGGCCCCTCAGGTGTTACTGTCCTACCATTTTTTAATTATCTAGTGTTTGGCCCCTCAGGTGTTACTGTCCTACCATTTTTTAATTATCTAGTGTTTGGCCCCTCAGGTGTTACTGTCCTACCATTTTTTAATTATCTAGTGTTTGGCCCCTCAGGTGTTACTGTCCTACCATTTTTTAATTATCTAGTGTTTGGCCCCTCAGGTGTTACTGTCCTACCATTTTTTAATTATCTAGTGTTTGGCCCCTCAGGTGTTACTGTCCCACCATTTTTTAATTATCTAGTGTTTGGCCCCTCAGGTGTTACTGTCCTACCATTATTTAATTATCTAGTGTTTGGCCCCTCAGGTGTTACTGTCCTACCATTTTTGAGTTCCGAGAAATGATGATTCTAAAATGCGTTATTCTCTGTATTCTTTGTTCCAAGAGATTTGTAAAAAATATATGTTACACAAGAGAATTTAAATAGGATTTAACATTTGTATCGTCAGAAAACAAATCGTGAATATGCCCCTTTTTAACACTAATAATGCTTTTTTCTTTTATTTGGGCCTTCCAAGTAACTTGAAAATATTAACATACATCCCGAAATTTATTACAAAGGGAATAGTTTTCTTACTTTTTAAAAAAAAGGCTTACCTAGTTTTTTTTTAATAACATAAAACTGTATTTTTTACTAAAATTGCGTCTTTCCTGTCTCATCAGTTTAGTAAGGGACGGAGACATACGCACATAGCCTCCTCTTAAACTGTTAGGGTGAGTTGAACCATCCAACGTTATCTTTAAATTGTCTAACAAAACTGTCTTTTGCTAGCAAAACCGTTGCTCTGACACACAATTTAAAGATCACGTTGGATGGTGCAACTCACCCTTAATATACCATCGGTTTGAACGCATGAAATTTGGAACACAGATAGTTTATAACCTAGATTAATAGGTTACTTTTATCCCGAAAAAACATAAGATCCCTCGGGAACGTGGGTGTAGCCGCGGGGCGGAATCTAATATGTACCTAATAAAATGAACTAAATTAAAAAAAAAACAAACCTACCTAACTATAAAAGATATATAGCAAGACGAAAGATGGAGTACGCCACTTGGAAGTTTCCTGATCCGTTTCCGATGACGAATCCGAGTATTTTAAAATACCTAGTCCTGCAGATGAGTTAAGCCGTTTTCGAGTTTTGGCGGGAGTAACAAACGGCGATCCATTTTGATATGTATAGATAGGTAATTATGTAGATTGGTACATATGTTATAATCCTCGAAGCTGCAGAAATTTTGAAATATGCATCTATTTAGTTTTGCAATGATAACTTATATTCGGTATTCCTCTAATACTGTTTTCGAACTGTCTGCAAAAAATATTAAAGGTACTGATATATATTTTATAATTGTATCTAGCTGTTCCCCGCGGCTTCACTCGCGTTCCCGGAATAAAAAGTAGCCTATAACCTCCGTGGATAATGTAGCTTCCTATATTAGTTAAAGAATGTTTGTTTTTATTAAACTTTTCGTTATTAATCGCATATATTATTATACACCACACTCAAGTAAAATATATATACATACAAATTAAAACTATATAATCTAAACTTAACGAACATTAACTATGTACATAAAAAAAAAAAAAAAACTTCTTACTACCTTCTTATAAGTAAAAAAATTGTCCCAAATCGCTGCCTAGCGGTAGCGTGCCAAAAAATTTGTAAATAATTATATGACAGGCCAGTTGTGGGTTCCACAGGTTGTGCAAAAAACGTAATACAATTTTAATTGTAAATATTTTGTAAATAGAATAGGTTTAGGAATTATTTTTTTTAATATTAAAAATATTTAAAATTAGAAATAAGTTTACAGTTTGGTGACTACAAAAAAAACATACCACGTCTAATCAATTTTTGTGTAGGCTCTTTACCTGTAGGCCTCCAGCGCCCACAAGAAGGGGGCGTCATCGCCCACTTTGAGAAAGACTGGTTATACAGGAGTTTCAAAACCTTTATTTGTTTGCAGGTGCTGCTTTCGAGCTATCATCTTGCATCATCACGTAAGTTATTAGCACGGTGGTAGGGTACTTTGTAGTACCCGCCTGGCTGGCTACCACACACAAGTTGCAAATCTGTCGCCAAGCACCTACCGGTGTGTTCCGGCAATTGCACTTGAGAGCCAGTTGCCTTCATGGCATTGTAACAGGTCGGCAACGCATTGGCAATGCCTCTGGTATTGCAAATGGCGTTAACCACTTACCATCAGGTGGACCCCCTGCCTGCTTGTCAACCTTCTAACATAAAAAAAAAACAAAAAGTAAACATGTAAATATGTGCTTATGCCTAATCTGACCAAAGTGGTAATGATAGAAACGTAGATCGTGGGTTCGAATCCTACAAAGAGCTTGAGCTTTCAGTGAAGGAAAACATAGTGAGGAAACAATAGATAGATAGATAGATAATGCTTTATGGTCACACCACATTAAGATTTGTACAACAATACAAGAATTGAAATATTCATTAAAGTTTTAAAATCAGCAATATATATCGGCCTTATCACTAAAAGTGATCTCTACCAGGCAACCTTTGGAGCCAGTTCCCTTCAGAGAACTCCTCAAATGTAGCTGCCGAAACACAATAGGTTACTTTCCTGACAAATCAGCTACTCTTTAATAAATGTCAAAACGATAGTTTATATGGAATTTTGTATGAAATACTACACTATGACGTCATAGTTTCACAGTATCAAATGATCTACTCTTAGTGGTTCTACTGGTAATAAAATAGTAGTTTATGATACTGTTGCATAATAGGGGTTATTAAATACGAGTGTGAGTTTAAGTACCGAGCCAAAGGCGAGGTTCTTAATAGTATCACACGAGTTTTTAATACCTAATTATGTGCAGTATCATACAGTACTTTATCTAAACTCATCTAATAATGTAATTTAAAGGTAAAAAATCAATAATATTTTGTCATAGGTTTTCATGACTCACGGGTATCGATTATTCGTCATTTCCATTGCCGCCTCCACAATTTCAGATCCAAGTTTATTTCACCTTAGTATCACTGCTATTTTACTGTCATTTTTGGCCAAAATAAAATATGTATGCAAAAAAATCAATAAAATAAACACACATTAATCATCATGGCGCCCAAATCCGTGTTGGGAAAAACTCCCTACCGCATACGCGACCACAGAGTAAATTTGCAACTAAAATTGAACTGATACTTATTGATTCCCAATTGTTTACAAAGAGAATATAATACTACGTTTAATTGTTTAGTCATGTCTGGCCACATATAATGTTTTTTGGGTTTTAATACTTCAATTACTGTCAGTCAACTTGTCAAACGAAATAAGAAAAAAAAAACATTATAAGTGGCCAGACATGACTAAACAATTAAACGTAGTATTATATTCTCTTTGTAAACAATTGGGAATCAATAAGTATCAGTTCAATTTTAGTTGCAAATTTACTCTGTGGTCGCGTATGCGGTAGGGAGTTTTTCCCAACACGGATTTGGGCGCCATGATGATTAATGTGTGTATATTTTATTGATTTTTTTTGCATACATATTTTATTTTGGCCAAAAATGACAGTAAAATAGCAGTGATACTAAGGTGAAATAAACTTGGATCTGAAATTGTGGAGGCGGCAATGGAAATAACGAATAATCGATACCCGTGAGTCATGAAAACCTATGACAAAATATTATCGATTTTTTACCTTTAAATTACATTATTAGATGAGTTTAGATAAAGTACTGTATGATACTGCACATAATTAGGTATTAAAAACTCGTGTGATACTATTAAGAACCTCGCCTTCGGCTCGGTACTTAAACTCACACTCGTATTTAATAACCCCTATTATGCAACAGTATCATAAACTACTATTTGACAGTGTCAACTAGCCTATTATTTTTAGCTTGAGGTTGGTAGCTAAGCCACCTTCAAACAATTAAATTGATATTATGTTTGTTTTTGACAGATCCAACAGATTCTGATGCAACATCTGCAACGAGTACCGGAACAACGAGTACCGGATCAACGAGTACCGGATCAACGAGTACCGGATCAAATGATGATGTGACTGATATCGTTGGTAATTTATTAAAATCGGTATTAGGCTTCGTGTAATATTCAGTTTGAAGTGTATACCCAGGCATACATCAAAGTTTTGGTGTTAATAAAGCATCTGACTATAACATGTCCTTATTATTTATTTTCTTACGTATCACCTTTATTATTATTATTATTTGGGTTTTGTGGCTGTTTCAAGTCTTTACAGAGCTTGTATCACTGCGACCTGTCTAGATCTATTGTGATCGCCACATAAATTAAATTTCACCGCCAAGACCTACAGCTATAATAAACCGTACTATATTCTTAGCGGTGATAAATTTTACTTCACCTGGGTGCAACTGGTGCTTCCCCAGGAGAGTATTACGTTTAGGCATAAGTGGGTGGCACTCACACAAAAGGTGAAGTGGTGTTTCATCCGCCTGACAGCAGAATCTACACGCCTTTGTGTCACGAACGCCAATGGTGACCAGGTGCTTGTTCAATCCACAGTGTCCCGTTAGGGCCCTCACAAGTATGCGTAAGTTTGTTTTACTTAGGGATAGTGCCTCTAAGGTAGACCTTTTACTAAAGGCATTTATAAGTGCCTTAGAGTGGTTCATTCCAGAAACTTTGTTCCAGAAATCAATCGATGAGTTTACATACAGGTTCCTCATAGTTAGTTTTGCGAGGCTTTTAGGAACCCCACAAATTGGCTCTGGTCCATAGGGGGTCCCCTTAGCTCCAGCTTTTGCTAGTTCGTCAGTTTTTTCATTTCCGACGATTCCTGACTGACCAGGAGCCCACCGCAATACGACCCTGTTCTTTTCGCCCAGGTGATTGAGTAGGTCCATGCAGTTTTTATCCAACTTTGAGTTAATTGTATCGGAGGCCAGTGCTAAGAGAGCTGCCTGACTATCCGAGTGTATTATATATCGTATGGTTGACATAGTCTTTCCGCAGATTAGTGTCCGCACATTCAAGTATGGCGTGTACTTCTGCCTGGAATATAGAGGCGTATTTTCCAAGATTCAGCATTTTGCTAATTCTTGGATGCTCTCCATAAATCCCACAGCCTACATCAGATCCTGATTTGGACCCGTCGGTATACCACTTGAGGCTACCCCCCACCCACGTACCTATACGTATCACCTTTACCTAAGTATTCATTTTACCTCCACACTTATGAAGAGTCTGAATGGAATATCGGTTCAGAAGCAGTGGCGGCTTTAGCGTTGCGAGCTGGGCAACCGCCCAGGGCCTCGCTCTTGCTGGAGCCTCGCGCAACAATCCAACTAGAAAAATATTAGAACAATATGAATCTTAGAAAAAGCCGCAGATTATTTTTGAATCCCTGATTCTTGTAACATGAATGCACCTTAGTTTATCATGAATAATAATTTGTTATCTTTATGTACGTATATTGGTTTTTGTTACCTACTAACTTAGTTACATTTCTCGTCAAGCATCATCATTCAAACTAATTCCACAATGACAAGGGCCTCGCACGTCGTCCCATCTTATGTTTTGTGTAGGCACTAACTTTTTCTTCCGTGTATAGGCCTGTGTTTGACCACAATCTCACCGTGGTCATTCTATGACCAAAGGTTGTATGCACATAAAGCCTAGAAGGAAACTGGCTCTCAAATAGGGATGACGGGTAAAAAATAATAATTCTGTATTGTCCGTCAGTTAGGTTATCAAAAAATATTGGATACGTATTTTTTATTTTATCACTTTGACTCCTTTACCTAGAGGCACGCATTATATATCTTTGCACGAATTGCTCACAATTTACATCTCGTCGGTTTGCTGCAATTCTATTGGTTAATAATTTGACAACGATGATCGGACTATCGTATATCGTTTTTCGGAGTAGGCCCTCTGAAGCTGGTTTGAATAAAGGATGCTTTTATCTAGATATAATTTACTTCGCTCTGGCCTCGCTCTGGCACAAAAGTGACTCGGATAAAATATATAAATAATTATTGTACTAGCGCCATCTATTGTCAAGTAGCTTAACTAAAATAAGAAGTGTAGCATGATACTTGGGCCCATGTTAATACAAAACATATAAAAATAGAGGGCGCTAAATTATATTATGTAGATAAAGAGCGAATTCTCAACAGAGGGAGCTACTAGGAAGTGAAATAGTATAAAAATAATAATATTGACGTCATATTTTGTAACGAATGTGTGGCCGCTCGCTGAAAGAATGCGCTTCTGACTCTTGAAGGTGGATAACTCCTCCATCTTCCGCCAGGATGGGTCATCGTGACTGGGGACAGTCTAGAGATACCTCGTGTTTTTTTTGTTATTCGTCGAATACCGAATAAACTATTATTCGACATTCGGCGAATAATTGTCTAAAATAAACTATATAGACTTAAAAATAATCAAACTTTATTGTTTCTTAAAAAAAGAAAATATACTTTTTTATATTATAGGTTGACAAACAGGCAGACAGACGATCCACCTGATGGATATATCATATTGTCATATAATTTTTTATATTAATTATCTTTCAAATAAAAAGTTATTATTTTCTATTTGTAGTTTGTATTTTTGTTGTAAATATTGTTATGCAATAATTAATCCATGTTATACGTTTAAATGTTAAAAGTTTGTCATGTAATATTGAAATTAATTAGTTAGGCTTTTTATTAACCCCCGACCCAAAAACGACGGGGTGTTATAAGTTAAACGTGTCTGTCTGTGTGTCTGTCTGTGGTATCGTAGCTCCCAAACGGATGAACAGATTTTCGTTTAGTTTTTTAATATTTATAGTCCAGACAGTAGTGCAAAAAAAAAAAAAACTGTATAAAGAGCTTTTCTGTATAAATCAAACCTGCCAGCTTTTAAAAATGTTAAATTTTATTTATAATTAATTAATTTATTTTTAGTTACATTTATAAGTAGTTAGTTTGTTTAGTAGTTAGGTTAGTATTAAATTATTATTTAAAAATGTAAATACTTGAAAAGATACATTGAATTTTTGATTTAGATAGTTTAAGATGTTTCATAACTAAAATGATGAATACAAAGGTGATTTGAACTGTTCAAAAAAAAAAAAGAAAAAAAAGAAATGAAAATGTTAAATCAGTTTATTTTAAGACTGATTTCTTTAACTTCATTGTTTTAATATCTCATAACTTTTGTTTATTAAAGTGTGTGTGTGTGTGTGTGACCATTAATAATTAAGTGGTAATGAGCTAAGTTAGCTAAGAAGGGTGATATTTTTATTAGATAACAAATAAAAATATTATTTATATTTATATTTTTATGACGAATAATAATGATCATACTTTAATTAATGCCCATTCGGCCAACATCATTAACATCTTGAATTTATTTTTATATGACAATAAACAGTAGACTGCAACTTCCGCTTCTATTGACAGTCATCCCAGGTCCAGCTAATTCAGTAGCATTAGCCAAACCACCTCCCAATAAACTCTTGACCACTGTTTTTCATTTCACTCATAACTTTATCTGGTGTTTGCATCATGTTTAAGATATCTGCTCCAGGCAACATGTTCCCTACTCCAGCTGTTCCTGCTGCAGCTGTTGCAGCAGAGCTCGCTGATGCCGCAGCAGCGGTGGGTGCTGCCGCAGCAGCAGCGGGTGCTGCCATTGTGGCCACTGCTGGTGCTGCTGTAGCAGCTGCGGGTGCTGCAGTAGCGGCCGCTGCTGGTGCTGCCATAGCGGCCGCTGCTGGTGCTGCTGTAGCAGCTGCGGGTGCTGCAGTAGCGGCCGCTGCTGGTGCTGCCATAGCGGCCGCTGCTGGTGCTGCCATAGCGGCCACTGCTGGTGCTGCTGTAGCAGCTGCGGGTGCTGCAGTAGCGGCCGCTGCTGGTGCTGCCATAGCGGCCGCTGCTGGTGCTGCCGCAGCAGCGGCGGAGGCTGCTGGAGCAGCAGCGGGTGCTGCCGTAGTGGCCGCTGCCGGTACTGCCGCAGCAGCAACGGGTGGAACTGTAGTGGCCACTACTGGTGCTGCCGCAGCAGCGGCGGAGGCTGCCGCAGCAGCAGCGGGTGGAACTGTAGTGGCCACTACCGGTGCTTCCGCAGCAGCGGCGGAGGCTGCCGCAGCAGCAGCTGGTGCTGCCGTAGTGGCCACTGCCGGTACTGCCGCAGCAGCAGCGGGCGGAACTGTAGTGGCCACTACTGGTGCTGCCGCAGCAGCAGCGGGTGCTGCCGTAGTGGCCGCTGCCGGTACTGCCGCAGCAGCAGCGGGTGGAACTGTAGTGGCCACTACTGGTGCTGCCGCAGCAGCGGCGGGTGCTGCCGTAGCGGCCGCTGCTGGTGCTGCCGTAGCGGCCACTGCTGGTGCTGCCGTAGCGGCCGCTGCTGGTGCTGCCATAGCGGCCACTGCTGGTGCTGCCGTAGCGGCCACTGCTGGTGCTGTCGCAGCATCGGCGGGTGCAGCTGCACCTGCAGCTGCTGCAGCAGATGAGGCAGCTGCAGTACCTATAGGACTTCCAGCAGCTGCAGCAGATGCAGCGGCTGCGCTTGCTGCCGTTTTTGCTGCATCCTTCTCTCCGGGTACATTTGCCCCAGTGTTTCCAAATATGCCAGCCACGCTATTCACAAAACCCTGTGCGGCTTCTCCGATCATTTTAGGCATTACTCCTAAATTATCAGCCATACTTGCTTTGGGATCTATTGGAAAAAAAATGTATCAATGTAGGTATATGGATTTCGAATAGTTCGGAAGTGTAATGGCATAATTCCTCAAGCTAAAAATCTATTGCCAAGCACCTAACGGTGAGGGGGCAGCTAGATTGGAGAAGTTAGATAATGGTCTCGTACTGTGCGGTTCCAGAGGATCTTCCTACCATGGACGCTCAGGTTGTAGAATGAACTGCCCGCCGTGGTGCACCCAAGAGACAACAGCATGGGATTCTTCAAGAAGGGTGTGAAGAGATTCTTGCAGGGTCGACAACGCGCGAATGATACCCCTGGTGTTGCAAGCGTCCATAGGCTACAGTAACCACTTACCATCAGGTCGACCGTATATTTGTTTGCTGCCTTAGTAGTATAAAAAAGAAAAAAAAGTTACCTTCAAGGTTCTGTTTACTTATTTTTTTTTATATTTATATTATTATTATAGGCCTGTGTTTAACCACAATCTCTTCGTGGTCTAACACTGCCTAGAAAGAAACAGGCTCTCAATTTCAGCTTTTGGAACACACCGGTAGGAGCTTGGCAACAGATTTTTGATTGGGCCAACCAGGGTACTACAAGGTACAGTATCACCGTGCAATAGTTTTCTCACGCTGTTTTTCTTCTCCTCAAGCTCATTGACCTTGCTTCGGCATTCGACGTCACTCCCACGGACTTTGCCATAACATATACTACTTACCATGGTTAAACATATGTTCTCATGTACATGAAAATATTTTTACATACGTCATATTATAATAAAGTTTAATTTACTTACATGATGACGCAAGATGGTGGCTCGAAAACACCTGAAAACAATAAAAATCTTAAGGTAACCAGCGAAATTCAAATTTTATTACGTTTTTTGCTAATTCATCATCAACGTGTCAGGTGAAAGACGTCCACTGCTGGACAAAGGCCTCCCCCAAGGATCTCCACGATGGCCGGTCTTGCGCTTCCCGCGACATTCACAAGATCATCGGTTATAGGGGGGCCTGCCCACGCTGCGTCTTCCGGTTTGTGGTCACCACTCGAGAACCCGTCTGCCCCAGCGGCCGTCGGTTCTATGAGCGCAGCTAATAGGTCGTCAATATGTATTTTGCGACAAGAATGGTAGTATATTTTACTGATTAATAACAAAAGAAATCATCAACATATTCCTCCAAGGTATAGCTACTTAAGCGTTTAACTCTTCAGTTTGGTTGAACGCGTTAATCTTTGAATCTATTAAATGTAAGGTTTGAAATTAATATGGTAGTTTCCTGACATATCAAATCATCTTCTTTTTAATAAATGTCAAAACGACAGTTTATATGGAATTTTGTGTGAATACTACACTATGACGTCATAGTTTCATAGCATCAGATGATCTACTCTTAGCAGTTCTACTGGTAATTAAAAATCATAAAAAGCATTAAATGTATAACATATTTGATGCTTCCGCGTGTTTTTAGATGTTTTATGCATTGGTTAGTGTTTGGTCATTTTATTTTTGACACTGTCAACTAGTCTATCCAAAGATTGGTCGACGAAGCCTACAATAAAACGAAGACAATATGAGGTTATAGCTTTAGTCTGTACTTGCACCAAGTGTTAAATTGTATGAATTTTGTGGTACATTCATAACAAAAAAATGAATTCACATAAGAAATCCTTACTGGTTTAATTACTGTCCGTTAAATGGTCGAAGCCTTGCCAAGTTTCTTGCATATCCCTTATTCAAATATTTTAAAAATATTTACATACAATCCGCAATCCATTAAAAGGGGAATAGTTTTCTTACTTTTTTGAAAAAAGGCTTAGTTTCTGTTTAAATAACATAAAACCATCTTTTTTGACTAAAAACGTCTCTAAGGGACGGAGACATTCGCGGAGAACCTCCTCTTAATAGGAAGCTACATTATCTCTGAGTACAGGCTACTTTTTATTCCAGAAAGGTATATGAAACCACGGTAAATAGCTAGTTGATAATAAAAAAAATAACTTACGAATAAAAGGATGATTGTTTTCTTCATCTTCAAGAAAAATATACCTTGCGTGTGATGACTCAAGTTAAATTTTAATTCTTTTATACTCAGCTTAAATAATATTTTACGTCATCAAGAGATCCGCTGGATAATTTTTAGAACCTTCAAACTTACAAATATAATAAAAACAACCAAGATAATAATATGTCATCAAAGGTTTATCTCTAACTTTTTCTGGCAAAGCAAAATTTAGCATTGAGTTTATATTTTATTAATATGTGCTGTTAATATATTATACTGGCAAACACTGAATTCGCTCCTAAAGCCAATGAATAATTTGGAATTGAAAATAAATCAGGAGCATACCCAAAAATCATGCCATCTCCTGTATACTGACCGCTTATTATTCTGTCCATACTTTATCGACTTCATGTCGGATAAAAAAAAAGAAAATAGTATTAAACCTTAAATTGAATGTGTTCTATTACAGATACTGAATCACAAAAAAATGAAATGGATAAAATAAAACAAAACTCTACAAAAAATGGAACGTGAACGTGAGCCATTTAGATATTTCTATCGCGCTGGGCTTGTATCGTGAATATGCGCCTTTTTTTAATTAGTAATTTTTTTTTTCCTTTGCCAGGGTACACCATAAGTAGTGTTTTCTATTATTATTACAATCTAACCTTAATATTAGGCTAATAAGTAATTAACTTTTAACATAAACTTCCAGATTCTCTTAAACTAAGAATGTGTCCATCAACACTATTCCTATTGTCTTTATTAAGGGGAAGACACTTTGTTCTTGTGTTCTTTATAAGTAGCACTTTACACTATTATAACTAACACTACACTAAGTCAAATGGTTTAGTTCTTTTGAGTCGTCTCACTATATCTGTGTGATCGAGGAGCTGGATTGCCTCAACGTTCACATGATGATGAAGTCGGTTTTGGTGAGCTTCTGCATGTTTCTTAATAATTTTGTCCACGAACTCTACTTTAAGGTCCCGATGGAGGTCGACGTTTCTAATGTACCAGGGAGCATTTACAATTCCCCTCAGTACTTTATTCTGGAAGCGTTGGATTGTTAGGATATTGCTCTGTTTGGCGCAGCCCCATAGCTGAATCCATAAGTCCATACTGGCATAAGGACTTGTTTGTATAATAATAATTTGTTTTGTATTGACAGTTTAGAGTGTTTTCCAACCAACCAATACATATTTTTATACCTTAGTTCTAATTCGTCCTATTTTTTTCTTGACGTGAGCTTTCTAGCGTAGCTTTGTATCAAGAGTCATGCCGAGGTATTTAGCTGTATTCTCATATAGGATTTGTTTGTCATTAATGTAGACTGGAGAATACTGATGTCTTTTATTGCTGAAGTCTATGTGAATAGATTTGGATTCATTGAGTTTAATTCTCCATTTTTTTGTCCAGTTGTAGACTTGATTAACGGCGGTTTGGACCTTCTCAGTTGCTTCACTGTAAGTATTTCCTATAGCCATTATAGCAGTATCATCAGCAAAGGTTGCAATGGTGTTGTTTTCGAGTTCAGGAATATCACAGGTATATAATAAGTACAGGACCGGACCTAAAACACTACCTTGTGGTACCCCAGCCTTAATTTCCTTCAGTTCAGAGTAGGCATCTTCTTGCCTAATTCTAAATACTCTATCTGAAATATATGATTCTAAGATATCAGCGAATTGTTTTGGTAGGTTTTTTCTAAGTTTATAGATGCAACATCCAAAAATATAGTAGAGCACACTTTTTTGTCTTCGAGAGTATGTTCGATGATGTTTATAATTCTATGCACTTGATCTATTGTGGAATGCTTTTCTCGAAACCCAAATTGATGATCTGGTATGAGAGTCTTATTTTCAATAATAGTTTTCATTCTTTTGAGCAACAGCTTTTCAAATAATTTTGACCATCATGGGCAGCAGGGAGATCGGTCTGTATGATGTAGCTTCATGTAGTGGTTTCCCAGGCTTTACTATCATTATCACTTCAGCTACTTTCCATAAGTCTGGTACATATTTTAATCTAAAAGAGGCATTAATAAGAGTTGTTAGTCTGACTATGGCTTTTTTTGGGAGATTACGAAGAATTTCTCCTGATATTAGATCATAACCAGGAGATTTCCGTAGATTAATATGTTGCTTAATTTCTCGTACAACTTCTCTTGGTGTTACTAGTTTAATAGTTTCTTCATCATTCGATGTCATATTTTCATCCCGGGTATGAGTTTCATATGTTTCGCCCTCGTTTGGTTTAAAGATGGTTTCTAGAGGCTCTGCAAACCTTTTAGCTTTTTGCTCGTTATTAACAGCCCATTTTCCATTTCCATCTTTGATTGGTGGGATTTGAATAATTGGCTTTTTAAGATTTTTAATAGCCTTCCAAAGGGAATAATCTGTGGTGCGATCACTAGTTAAGTTTTGTAGAAGTTTATCAGTGGTTTCATTGTTAAAGTCTTGTATTTGCCTCTTTACTTTTTTAGTTAGGTTATTTAGCTTTCTTTTATCTTCAGGGCACCTAGATCGGTGCCAGATTTTCCTTTGTCTTCTCTTTTCAGCTATTAGGTCTATGATTCTACTAGGATACGTATTTCCCTTGGTTATCTTATCCCTGAGTGGTGTATTTTTCCAAGCTGCTTGTTGAATGTGCTCAATAAAGTTTTGAACTTCAATGTTTAAATGTTCAGGTGTCTTAAGAAGAATCTTAAGGTCTATAAAGTTATCTAGGTCTATCTTAAAGCTTTCCCAATCTGTAAACTTATTCTCTAATGTCAATGCTCTTTTTTTGTATAGAATATGGTCACTTATTTCTAAATAGATTGCGGAGTGATCCGAGTTCATATCATAACTATGCTCTGTTCTTATATACTTAGAGGATAGATTTTTTATGATAAAAAAATCTATGAGGTCTGGAATTTTATGGGGATCTGTAGGCCAATATGTAGGCATTCCAGTAGACGTCACGTCACATTTCATGTCTTTTATAGCGCTTAATAATTATTTGCCTTTAGTAGTAGTTAGGCTGGAGCCCCAATACATGTTTTTAGCATTGAAGTCACCTCCTAGAACAAATCTATTGCCAAGGCTCTTTAGGAAAGTCATATACTGTTCTTTTCTAATCATATATCGAGGTGGACAATAGATGGCTGATACAGTTATTGAGTATCTTTTGGTTTTGATTGATATCGCTACTGATTGTATCTCTTTCTCTTCATATTTTATTTCTTCGTGATGATGATTAGTTTGTTTTACAATGACAGCACTACCTCCTCTTGCAGTATTATCAGGGTGTAGTGCATGATATACTTTGTAGCCTTTTAAACTTAATGTGACATTGCTTTATAAAGTGCGTTTCAGATATTAGACACACATCAACATTTTCGCCCCTTATGAATATGCCCCTTTTTTAAATTAGGAATGATTATTTTATTTTTATTTTTTTATTATGCATACATATAATAATCAAGCTCTAAATTTACAATATTTACAATTATTTACAACAAATATACAAACTATATATAAAAAAATTCCTCGAGGCAGCCACTGCTGCCAATCAATGGCAAGGTTCCCAGAATGCTAGCAGCGTTCCCTCTAATAATAAAATATTAACTAACATTCCCATATGTAATAGAAAGAGAATAGTCTTCTTACTTTTTGAAAAGAAGGTTTAGTTTTATTTTTAAATAACATAAAACTGTATTTTTTACTATACTATACATATATACGCCACACATGTCTCGCTTGTCACTGTCAGTTTAGTAAGAGACGGAGACATTCGCGGAGAGCCTCCTCTAATAATAAAGCTGAAGAGTTTGTTTGTTTGAACGCGCTAATCTCTGGAGTTACTGGTCCAATTCGAAAAAATATTTCACTAATAGGAAGCAATATCTTATAGGGTACTTTTATCCCGGGAACGCAAGTAAAGCCGCAGGGAACAGCTAGTTAATAATAAAGATCCCTCCCTCGGTGGCGGAGATCAAAACTTTCGTCAGTACTACGTACGGAACAGTTATTTAACCGCCATAAATACCCATTCCATATACAATACATTAAAGTAGGTAACATATAAAATAAATATATGCGCAGCTGTTGAGCTATATTACTGAAATTTAATTTTTTTTTATTTAAAACTTGTTTCCGTTAGGTGGATATTTTAACCACTACAACCACAGATTAAGAAAAAAAAGAGCTTATGTGTAGTTTAAGACTTTACGATTTGCCGATGACATTCATCGTTTGACCTCAGACATATGCTCAAATTATAAAACATAGATGGCGCTATGCCGTGAATATCGATGCAGTCTACATCGCACGTCTACAGAAAAATCACAGAGTAATTGTGGATCATAGAATTTGTAAGGATAAAACCCTAATAAACGTACGAAACTTACAGTCTCTGGGCAACATTACCCTGTATATAATATGTTATTATGACATGACTTCACTTCACTTCTTGACTATGATATCAGTGACGTGCATGAGCACTTCAAACGCCTTCATAATATAACTGAGCAAGGTTTTGCAAACTGTATGAAATGTATTATTAATTTATTCGTAGGCAAATATGTGTAAAAAGCCGTTATTTATTGAAATAATGTGATTTTAATACATTTTATATCTCCTTGCACTCGGCAATTTTATAATATTTTACCTTAGATATAAAATTGCAACAGTTGAAATAGTTTTCATTTTAATTTAAATTTTTCATTTTTATGAATTTCATTCCTTTATTAATATTGTTTTTTTTTGTGTAAAATAGGCATTAATGTAAAAATTTAAATCTCAGTGCACTCAGTCAAAAAATGAACTTTATGATTTTCTATTTGAATTTGCGTACAATACTTAGCTGAGGACACAGGCGTTATTCTTAAATCGCATAAAACTCACATTTAGCCTATGTTAAAGCCTTAACTAGGTGGCGCAGTAGTCCAAAGAAAATATCAAGTCAATATCAAAATATTTTGTCACTTACACTGAAGTGCTGCCAGGCAAGCCTATAATCGTGCGTTTATGTTCAGTTTTGTTCCAAATCTTAAGAAATCAAATTAATAATATTCATGTTTAAGTCAACATCAAAAATGGACAACTATGCATAAAATAAAATGCAAATTATTTCAGAGTAGTGAAAAGTTATTTACGTTACTTATTGAGGCCTCGAGGGACCGGCGGGCGAGGGTTTTTCCGCCATGGCGTTAGCTTGGCCATCCAAAGAGGAAACACTGCCAGCCTTCTGGGAACCTAGCCGTTGATCGGCAGCAGCGGCCGCTTCGAGGATTTTTTTTATATGTAGTTTGTATATTTCTTGTAAATAATTATAAATACTCTTATTTATATAATAAACATATTTACGTTGTTAATAAATGGGTCTTCTTTCATCTGAAATTAGTAATAAGAGCAGACAACACTGGTCTGGGCGCACATTGTACACAGTTGGACTGTACTCTGAGTTCATCCCTAAAATCACCGAAGGAGTTGTGTGAAGGTTCAATAAACACTTCCTTCAGTAAAAGTATTAATACACCAAATGTAAATAATTATGTGATGTTTAGTGACGAAATGGGCAGAGGCATGGGATTGCAACTTAGCCAATACTTAGGGCAGGCCATAACAAATACCTGTATGCCTGGCGCGTCTTATTCACAAATTTTGGACAAAATCATAAAAACCACATTTCATAAAAATACCACCCTAATAATATTAATTGGAAGAAGAGGAAATGTAAGCAAAAATGCTCTGCTAAAGTACTTCCATTCAATTTCATTATTAAATGTTAAGCATATTGTTATGTTTGCATTTCCTTTTATTAAATGTTTGCCACAGACGGAAAATACAATTAGACATAATTTGAATATGACATTACACACATTGACATGTCGTCACAATGACAAATTTCATTTCATTGATACCAATACCTTCCTTGGTAAAAAATATTTTTTGACTGTAGACAATTTTTATCTTTACAATAATCATAAGAGACTAATAGCAGAATCGCTATCATATTATTTTAGGAATCTAGCCAAATGTATGGCTACACAAACGGCTGCTTCTATTGAGCAAATTAATATTGACATTTGTTTACAGTCCTTGGAAACTTTTCCAAGCAATTTGTCATTACTGGAAAATATTCCAAATAATTTAAATTAGACCAAGAGACAATAGAGGCATCCTCTAGCACTATTTGTGAGAATAATAATAACTACTATTTGCATAAAGCTTGCCCAGTAAATTTAACTAAAAATATTTCTAATAGTCTAAATACATGTAAAAATTATAATAATATTAACCTGGTGCACCAAAATATTCAAGGAATAATGGGCAAGGAACTTGAACTCGAATTGTTCATGAACTGTAATAATATTAAAATTTTATGTATTACTGAACATTGGCTTAAGGCCCACCAGTTCATGTTCAGTTTTAGTAACCACCAGGTTGCAAGTTCATTCAGTAGAAAACATGCTATACATGGTGGTTCTTTAATAGTTATTCAGAATGATATAAAATTTAAAGAGCGTAATGATATTGTGAACCTGTCTATTGAATGTACTTTTGAAATAGCCTGTGTAGAGCTTGAGCAGTTCATTATAATGAGCGTATACAGACCCCCATCCGCGAGTTTTGATTTGTTTGAAAAATGTATGGATGAAACATTGTTTAGAGTAAGTAAAGCTAAAAAGAATATTATAGTTTGTGGTGATTTTAATATAAATATTTTGGATAATAATGCTTTGAGTAATAGAATTAAATCGTTATTTTTGTGTTACAATCTTGTAAATCTTTTTTTTGAACCAACTAGGGTTACTGCTACTTCAGCAACCTGCATTGATAATATATATACAAACTTGCAGTCTGTTACTAAGTCCATCTTTAGTAAAATAACTTCTGACCATTGTGGTCAGATGGTCACTTTCAATATACCTAGAACTAAGGTGATAAAAAAAGATATTAAATGTGTACCTATGAGTGAAAATCGCTTAGAAAAATTTAGGAATAATATCCTGAGTAAATTACCATATTTACCTTATAATAATGATGCAAATGACCTCTATAATGAAATTTTTAATCTAACCAAAACAGAGTTTAATACAATATTTAAATCAAAAAATGTAAAACAAAAAACCCACAGTGTATTTAATGATTGGGCGACGGTGGGAATTCATAAAAGTAGACAAAGATTGTATGACCTATATGGCGAAAGGCAGTATAATCATAGTCCTGTTTTTGCGGATTATGTAAGAAATTATTCTAGATTATTTAAACGCATTTGTGCAGCGGCGAAATCTAAATATCTTAGCAATAAAATTAAAAGTAGTCAAGATAAAATTAAAATGACTTGGAAAATTATAAACAGTGAAACTGGAAAAGTCAAAACGTATAATAATGATATTCAACTCAAGATTAATGATAAAGTTATTGAATCAGACCTAGAAGTTGCTGCCGCATTTGAAACATTTTTTACAGATATTCCAGTTTCTATTACTAAATCTCTTAACACCTCTCCCACCCTCGCTGTATCTTTACTAAGGGAAAATGTTACAGAATGTACTGATGACTTTAAGTTTTCAAGTGTTACCTCTAGTGATATTATTAAAACATTCAGATCTCTAGACTTAAAAAAGACTGTTGACCTCTGGGGAATTTCTGTCAAACTTGTTAACTCTATAATTGATTGTATTGCGCCATATTTGGCTATTACCTTTAATAAGTGTATTGAATGTGGTTTATTTCCTGATCTAATGAAGTATAGTAAAGTAGTTCCCTTATTTAAAGCCGGTAGTACCGCGGACCCCACTAATTATCGACCAATTTCTATACTACCGACACTTAGTAAAGTTTTTGAGAAAATCATTCTTAATCAATTAATGATACATTTTAATAGTAATAGACTGCTTCACAGTAATCAATTCGGTTTTACAAGGGGTCGCTCAACAACCGATGCTGGTGTTGAGCTTGTTCAACATATTTTTGACGCCTGGGAAAATTCACGTGATACTTTCGGTGTTTTTTGTGACTTATCCAAGGCCTTTGACTGTGTCCATCATGAATTGCTCATCAAGAAATTACACCACTACGGTATTAGAGATACTGCACTCAGTCTTTTGAATTCATACTTGAGTGATAGGATTCAGAAGATTGATGTTAATGGCAAAGTTTCCCCTGGGTCCTTAGTTACTATGGGCGTCCCACAAGGTTCTATTCTTGGACCTTTTCTTTTTCTAGTTTACATCAACGATTTACCTTATCTTGTAGAAAAGAAAAATGAAATAGTATTGTTTGCTGATGATACTTCACTTCTTTACAAAGTGAAACGACATGATTTTAATTCTGACGATGTGAACAATGCTCTTTCAGAAGTTGTTGATTGGTTTACAGCTAATAATTTGATGCTTAATGAGAAAAAGACGAAATGTATTAGATTCAGTCTACCGAATGTAAAACACTCCGATGCCAATATTGTTATTAAGGGTGAAAAACTGGAGCTCGCTAAAAGTACTGTATTTCTAGGTATTACATTAGATGATAAGCTACAATGGGGTCCTCACATTAATAATCTAGTGAATAGACTTAGTTCTGCAGCTTATGCAGTGAAGAAAATTCGTTCTCTCACTGATGAACTAACGGCAAAATTAGTATACTTTAGTTACTTTCATAGTTTGATGTCTTACGGCATCCTCCTTTGGGGTAGCGGTGCCGACATCAATAGAATCTTTATTCTGCAGAAGAGGGCTATTCGCGCTATATATAATTTAAGTCCCAGAGACTCCCTAAGAAATAAATTTAAAACTATAAATATAATGACAGTGTCGTCACAGTACATATATGAAAACTTAATTTATGTTCGGAAAAACATTCATAACTTTCCCAAAAATAGCGACACTCATAGTTTAAACACTAGAAATAGGGATAAACTTGCTGTACCTTTAACTCGTTTGAGCAAAGTTAGGGATTCTTTTAAGGGGCAATGTATACGCTTCTTTAACAAAGTACCCAAAGAAATTCAAGAATTGTCCGTCTTAAAATTTAAAAAGCTAATTAAAGATAAGTTGTACAAAAAAGGGTACTATAAAGTTTCTGATTTTATAGAGGACAAGAACGCATTTCTATGAGTTGCTCGCTTCACATGCTATTTACTATTATTATGAATTTTGTTATTATTATTATCATATTGTTATTTTTTATATTTTATTTTTTATAGTTTTTTTATATACATATTTTTTATATTTACATATTTGACGATTAAAAATACTTGCAATGAGTTCATTTAATAAAGACACTTTTGAATTTGAATTTGAATTTGAATTGGGTCACTACTAGGTACAATAATTTGTCAAATGTTTACATACTTTACAACGCCATCTACTGAGCTCTAAAGGAAGTAAAAAATGTTTAACCTCCAAGAAAAAGTCTCATTAAAAATTAATAGTTTGCGGTACAGTTCTGTTGTCCAGCAAATAAGAGACTACAGCATGGGGTTCTTCAAGAAGGGTGTGAAGAGATTTTAGCAGGGTCGGCAACGCGCGAGTGATACCCCTGGTGTTGCAAGCGTTCATAGGCTACGGTAACCACTTACTTATGAGCCATATTTTTTTTAATATTCTTTTCTGAAAAAATGATTTGTTTGAAACCAAATTTAAAACGAATTTGAAATCTTAGTCGCAAATTTGTCACCGACTTTTAGGATATATTTTTTTAGCTAATCAAATTACTTCTAAGTTTAGAGGTAGTTGAGAGAAGTCCTAGCTAACAGGCAAATAATAGTCAGCCCTCTCTGATTGCGTAATCTTTGTCGACTTATTTAGCGCCCTCTATAGTAAACTTTTATATAAATTGGAAACGAGCAATTTTTACACTACCTCTTGTTGGTTAAGCTACTCTATCATAGATGGCGCTAGTTGTTCAGTTTTCGTTAATTTATAACACTAGCAAAGAATAAAGAATATACTCACTAGTTTATATCATTTTTGTTGCCGGAGTGAGAAACATCATTTCTTGACGCTGAATCTAAATCTGACCACAGAATTGCTGTAGGAGGCCAGGATTTTGAGATATGCCTATCTCAATGTGCTAAAAACACGATTGTTGGTGGTATTTGAACTAATTTTTTGAGGACAGCAAATTTTTACAATAATTTTCAACTGAAGCATCCTTTAGTACAGTATGACACAACTTAGATGAAGCATCAGCAAAATTCGTAAAATCGATCGTTCCCGAAAAGAGTGCGTCTACAACATTACTCATGTGTTAAAAAATTATCGGCGAAAATGATCTTGTTGAACGTTGAATGGCGCGATAATGAATGATTTTTATTAGTTGTGTAAATCGGAAGTGTAGATAAACCATTTGCCGATTTTCTTTTCGGAAATGATCGATTTTACGAATTTTGCCGATGCTTCATTAGCGGTTCATAATAGGGTTGAGTTGGCACTTTGCCACCCTTTGGGTACGGAAAAATTACGGTGAAAATTAAAATACTGAAACCTATTAAATAAATGCAAATGTAACCCTTGAATTTTATTTATTCATGGACACATACAAACAAGTACAGAGAAAAAATAAAATAGATACAAAAGCATAAAAGGAGTGCTTATCACTACATAGTATAAAACATAGTCGCTTCCCGTTGTCTGTCCCTATGTATGCTTAGATCTTTAAAACTACGCAACTGATTTGATGCGGTTTTTTTAATAGATAGTGACAGGACAAACATTTGTGTGCATGAACATGTCTGTTTGTCCTGTGTCTGGGTGTAATTATCTATTTAAGTATGTATTTACAAAAAAAAAGTAGTATATGTAGTATATCAGTTATCTGGTTGTCCATAGTACAAGCTCTGCTTAGTTTGGGATCAGATAACCGTGTGTGAACAATGTCCCGGGATATTTATAATACATGCATTAATTTTTTTACAAAATATTTTTGTACTATAATTAGTACAAAAAAGCCGAGAAAAACCGTGCGAAGGCGAAGCGGGTCGCTAGTTTCTAATAGAAATTTCTTTTAAAAGTAAAGGAAATAAACTACACTACATAAAGTTTCTAAAATAATGATATACTACATTAATAAGAATAATCTATTGTATGTAATAGTAATAATTCAGTATTTCTTTCTCAATCTGTGAAAAGTTTTTCTCCGCAGATGTTAGACTTCTCGATGCATAGCTTACTGGTTTACCATCTTGCAATAGGCAACACCCTAAGCCATCTTTAGATGCTTTTTTTTTTAAAGGACTAAGTTGGTAGCCTCAGATGGCTGCAACAACCTTACCGGACAAATCGGCGAGCGCAGAGGGCTCTCAGCCGGGTAATATTTAGGTAACAACGCCTGAGGGCACCCCCGAATGGGGTACGAACCTCGGCTCAGGGCGTTACCGGGGGAGGGGGAGGATTTTGTACGAGTTACGACTAATTGGGGGCGGTCGGATTACTGTAGGCAGCTCGGGCCGCTTGAACGGGACGAGACTGAGTGGGACGTCGCGGCGGTCCTCGCCGTCGAGGACGGTAGCGTGATCGGTTGTGTGTAGTGTGTTGTGTACTTTTACGAGCTTCGTCAGCTTCGATCTGAGCTAATGTAATAGGGTCATCCGGCTCGCTGAGGGCTTGCCTTGGTCTATGGATACGGAGTATACGGGAGGGCGTGTACGTTGCGGCTTTCACTATAAGAGGGTTGCGGTGATTAACGGCGGTATTGAAAAATCTGCGCGAGGTGCGTTTTATAAATTGTTTTATCGTGGGGAGACCTAAGTCAATGTGGAGATTTTCATTACGCATGTACCACGGGGCGCCCGTGGCCTTGCGCATGAAGCGATTTTGAATCACCTGAAGGCTATGGATCCGTGATGGAGCTGCATGTGCGAACACAGTACTAGCATAGGTCATGATGGGGCGGATACACGTGGTATAAAGTCTAACCTTGCTTTTAAGTGCAAGTTTAGATTTACGATTTAATAAAAAGTGGAGGCGCCCTAAAACAAAGGCGGCGCGCGCGCGGACCGCTTTAATGTGGGCATCAAAGGTCAAACGATCATCGAGAGTTACTCCGAGATATTTGGCTTGCCTTTCCCAGGGGATTGGTTCACCGAATAGAGTAACTGCCTTTGGAGGGGAGGGGGTACCTCGATGGTAGGGTCTGTAGAATAGGACCGCCTGGCTTTTGACAGGGTTGATCTCGATCCTCCATTTCCGAAACCAGGCGCCTAGGGCGTTAGCCGCGGTTTGGAGGTTCTTAACAATGACTGAGGGGGACTTACTAGAGCAGTAGACCGCGGTGTCGTCCGCAAAAAGTGCTAACTGCACCTTGTCGGTCTTTGGCATATCACTCGTGTAGAGCGAAAATAGCAAGGGGTATTTAAGGGTCAGCACTACTGTATTAGAATAGAATAGAATAGAATAGAAAAGATTTATTCAGCTCAATTATTTTTTATTAGGGTATTTATTGTTTTGAGGCGATAATAGCTCAGTGGTAGTGACGTCGGATGCCGTGACGCAGGTCGTGGGTTCGAATCCTCCAATGAGCTTGAGCTTTCGATGAAGGAAAACACCGTGAGGAAACCATAGCACGGTGGTAGGGTACCTTTTAGTACCCGCCTGGCTGGCTACCACCCTCAAGTTGAAAATTTGTCGCCAAGCACCTACCGGTGTGTTCCGGCAATTGCATTTGAGAGCTTGAATTGCCTTCTCGGCATTGTAACAGGTCGGCAACACATTTGCAATACCTCTGGTATTTATTGCAAATGACGATAGGCGACGGTAACCACTTACCATCAGGTGGGCCGTATGCTTGCTAGCTGCCTTAGTAATATAAAAAGGGTGTATCTTTGGAAAAAAATAATACATACAAATTGTCCTATGTCTTGTCTGTTTGTGTTTGTAGGTGAATGTATGTATGTTGTGGTGTGTGTGAATGTATACCTAACTTATGCATATCTGTCTGATTTATTCGACAAGCCAGTTGGCGCAGTCTGTAGCGCCGCTGGTCGTGGGTTCGATTCCCATCCAGGACAAACATTTGTGTGCATGAACATGTCTGTTTGTCCTGTATCTGGGTGTAATTATAAGTATGTATTTACAAAAAAAAGTAGTATATGTAGTATATCAGTTAACTGGTTTCCATAGTACAAGCTCTGCTTAGATTGGGATCAGTTAACCATGTGTGAAAGAATGTCCCAGGATATTTATTTTCATTTATTAAAATAAGTTTTTTTTTAACTATGTATAGGCCTGCGTTTGACCACAATCTCACTGTGGTCAGTGATGATGTGGCCAATGATGGTAAGCACACAATGCCCAAAGAAAGGAAGTTAAAACTCAAAGTATTTTTTCCGCCGTTAGCTTGGCCATACAAAGAGGGAACGCTGCCAGCCTTCTGGGAACCTTGCCGTTGATTGGCAGCAGCGGCCGCCTCGAGGAATTTCTTTATATGTAATTTGTATACTTGTTGTAAATAATTGTAAATATTGTACATTATAGAATTAAAAAAAAAGTATTTTTAAGGACAAGCTTTATTTCAGATCAGCATGATACAGGTCAAATTGAACACCGGGATGGGAGTCCAAATTGATTAACAAGATTCACAGGGTGAAGACTGACCAACGCCGGTTACCTTCTTCGATGCGTCGATGTTAGTATATTTGTTTGTGTCGTCAGTTAATATAGACGCATTAAGTAAACCCCCATCAAGTGCAGGATCTGTCAAAACAAAAAAAAAAACATAAATTCAGGGTGTAATCTACATCTAGAAATATCGAAAAAAAATAAGTTATTTTCGTATTCATCTTGTAAAACGGCTAAAATATTAATAATAGGTACAATTTTAAATGTATTTTTTTTTAAATATAATAAAAAAAAAAATGATTAACCAGAAATATTATGAATAAAAGAGGATAATAATAATCTACTTCTATGCTAATATTATAAACAGAAAAGATTTTTTGTATGTTTGTAATTGATAAACTCCTACTGGACCGATTTTAAGAAAGATTTCAACAGTAGAATGCTTTATATATAAACACTGAGTAACATAGGGTATATTTTATTTAAAAAAAAAATAGGGATCCCCACGAAACCTCCAGTAATGTCACATAAGGTGTAAAAAAATCCATACAAAACTCGATTCACGCATTAACCACCTAAACGATGTTTCGAACACTCTAAAAATTATGTACTTACTATCGACAAAGTTGAAGCATGATCACCTTAAGGGTGTATTTTGCGTGCAGTGACCAGCCGCTACCTGTGTCTCACACAATATAACCAGACAATGCGCTTGTCATAAAATAGTAGATTGTCATTGTCAGTAAATAGTCTAAATAAAAGATTTTACAAGAGACCGTTTTATTGTCAACAATGGACAGGGCAAATTATGATTACTGGCTGCAAGCGAAAAGGTCTCAAAACTGATCATGCTTCAACTTTGTTGATGGATGTACCATCAACAAAGTTACCTACATACTTCGTATTGTAATAAATAAAAGGCTGTACCTCCGCTGCCGGCGTCGGTTGCTAAATTGGGAGCCGGCGGTTTATTCAAATTCAAGTATCCAAATCGTTTTTGAACGGAATGTTGAATCTAATCATATTTAAGACGATGCTATATTTTATTCAAAATAAGCTTTTTTATTTGCACCAAATTTAAGAAGCTGCTTTTTTTATAACTAGTGCCGGCATCCAACGACATTATTTTATGGTACCGACGCCGGCAGCGGAGGCACTTCCAAAATTTTAATGAACTTACATGCTGATGCAAGATGGTAGCTCGAAAATAACTGCAAACAAATAAACACATTAAAAACTACTGTAGTATAATTTAAAGTACCTGGATGATGGTAATTTTTTTTTAAAAAAGGTTTTGATTTTTTTAAATAACATAAATCGCAAGTCCCCGTCAGTTTAGTAAGGGACGGAGACATTCGCGGAGAGCATCGCCTTAATGGTTTCCTCCAATGACGCGGTACGACGATGTCCATTTTATGGGCGTGGTGAGCCCTTATTGGTTGATTTTTAGTGTTCCGAAAAAAAAAACGGAACCTTCATAGGGTCGCTCGTGCGTCTGTCTTTCTGTCTGTCCGAAAATATTGGACTGGATTCACTTGAAACTTGGTACACATATGTAAGTCGGTGACCCAAACATGGACGTGTTACGTAAATAAATGAATTTCAAACATGGGGGTAAATTAGAAAATTAAAAAAAAAAGTTTCGCAAACTATATTGTGTCATATCAAATGAAAGGGCTATAAAAAAAAAATTACATCCTCACAATAACATTGAAGGATGTCAAATTTTTTTTTTTATAATTTTATTTAAGAAAATAGGCGAACATTGACCCATTCCCCCTCCCTTATCTCCGAAAATATTGGGCCAAAAATAGGGTAGACCTTGGTTTAAATTGCTAGTTTAATGTTTATGCCCACAAAATGCATGCTATTGCGTGAAATTTAGGTAAAAAACAGTTCATTTTTTTTGAAGGGACTAAAGTTGGTAGCCTCTGATGGCTGCAACAACTTTACCGGACACTCCGGTGAGCGCAGAGGGCTCTCAGCCGGGTAACATTTAGGTAACCACGCCTGAGGGCACCCCCGAATGGGGTACAAACCTCGGCTCAGGGCGTTACCGGGGGAGGGAGAGGACTTAGTATGAGTTACGACTAATTGGGGGACAAACCAGGTATTACATAAATTCAAAAATAAAAAAAAAATATATCGACTGATATGATGATAATGAAGAATAATAAAAAAAACTTACGAATAGTAGAAAGAGTGTTGACAACATCTTCATGAACAACATGGTTATATTTTTTGATTATACCTTTTGGTTGGATGTCAGGAGTCAGATTCTACTCGTTTTATACTCAATGTAAACAATGTGTGGATACGTCAATACATTGTTTACACAGATTATAAAAGACTATCAAATTTGAAATCAAGAGATCCGCTGGATAATTTTTAGAACCTTCAAAACTTACGTAACACTCTTTTAAAATTGCAATTTATCTTAAACTATAGAAAAAAATCTTTTTATAGCTTATTTCTTTAACTTGCTTTGAAGTTATAGTTAATTATACAAATTAAAAAAAAAAAAAAAAAAACAAAAGAAAAAAAAAGATAAATTGCCATTTTTAACATACTGGCAAAAAAAACTGAATTAACATTTTTTTTTAAATTTAAATTTCTTTATTCTATAATATATTTACAATAAATATACAAACTATATATAAAAAAAATCCTCGAGGCGTGTGCTGCTGCCGATCAACGGCAAGGTTCCCAGAAGGCTGGCAGCCTTCCCACTTTGTATGGCCAAGCTAACGCGTTAGCGGAAAAAGCTCCCTGTGACCTCAATTAATTTTGAAGATAATGTTCGAGAAAATCGGCGAGACTCGGTACATTTTTATAACTAGTATTGGCTCAACAACACGTAAACGTTAATTATCATACCTCTTTCTGAAAGTTTCTTCAGATGAAAGAGTATTTCACCTGAAGCATGTGAAAGAATCATGGCTTTTCTGGAACTAGGCATCAGTATGCGTCGTACTGCAAGAATGGTGTAACATTACGAATGGTCAGGCAGGTGAATCCAAGATACGAAGACTGGAAACCATCTGAGGAGACCTTTCATTAATTTAATAAATATAAGAAACAGTCGAATAACTATAAATAACCAAGATATCCTGGTTGGGCGTCGCCACCATTTAATACAGCTTTAATATATTTCCCTTTATACTGGATAACCGTGTGACGGTATTTAAACGCTTTTGTTTCTGGGAACTTATATTGAAAATTTCACGTGGAAAAACAAAGTTAACTAGCTAGCTATCAGTGACCTCCGCTGTCAGATGGCCGACGCCCAACAGGATAAAAGCCATCAAATATTGACTACCTATCTCTTTCTAGCAAAACAGTTTATATAGCCATAGTGTTATATTATGATGTTATATACCGTGTCAGATCAATATAATCTAATCATTGTCTAATTACTAGTTTAAATAGTTAAATATCTTCCGCATTTTTTGGCCGATTTTAATTTCTCTTTGTGATAAAAAAAATCTTGCATAATAAGTAGGAGCTTTATAAATCTCCTTCAAAAAAGGAGGAGGTTCTCAATTCGGTTATACTTAGGATTGGATTCCCGTCCAAGACAAACATTTGTGTCCATGAACATGTCTGTTTGTCCTGAGTCTAGGTGTAATTATCTATATAAATATGTATTTACAAAAAAAAAGTAGTATATGTAGTATATCAGTTATCTGGTTGTCCATAGTACAAGCTCTGCTTAGTTTGGGATCAGATAACCGTGTGTGAACAATGTCCCGGGATATTTATTTATTTATTTACAATAAAAACTTTTGTTGGTACATACATACCTACCTACGGAACCGTTATTTAGCCACCATAAAGTCCACGTAATAATAAATCATACTGAGAGTATATAACAAAAATAAATAAATATTTGCACAACTGTTGTTACATCATTGAAATTGAAATGATCTCATGTTTTTGCAAAAACTGGATTCCATTACATTGAATCATTTTAAGCGACTTCAAAAAAGGACTCACGGTTTTCCCTCAGCGCTACGACATGGTGTTCTTCAAAAGGGGAGTGAAAAAAGCACTTCAAGGTCGGCAACACATCGGCAATCCCCCTGGTATTGCAAATGTCCATAGGCGGCGGTGACCACTTAGCATCAGGTGGACCGTCAGCCTGCTTGTCAACCAGTTGACATAAAAAAAAGGAGTTGCGGCAGCTGGACCGATTTGGAAAATTCCTTTTTTTGTTTTAAAGTGTATACCTACTTTATAGTTGGTCCCATGGTTGTCAAGGATCTGATGATGGGTTTATTTTTGTTTTTTTATTCTACTAAGGTAGCAAGCAAGCATACGGTGAATATATACCTAACTTATGCATATCTTTCTGATTTATTCGACAAGCCAGTTGGCGCAGTCTGTAGCGCCGCTGGTCGTGGGTTCGATTCCCATACAGGACAAACATTTGTGTGCATGAACGTTGTCAATGTGTTAGTCCTGAGTCTGGGTGTAATTATTGTAGTAGAGGGATGAAGGAAACAACTTACTTGGAGAAACACACTTAAAATTTATATTAGTAATAACATATTATGCAAACTTCATTGTAGGAGGTGACGCCCTCTCCCGTCTGGTATTGCCAGTCCATCCTCCGATCTCCCATAGATTATACACTATGTTACATCTATCTCTTTTTATATATACAAAAAAAAAATCTTAACCATAAACAAAATCTATGTTAAATAATAATGCAAAGTTAATAACAATATCCAGTATAACAGAATTAATGTTTTACTTCAAACAAAATAAATATGCAATTAAAAATAAATCATATTACTCATAGCTCCACACTCAGCCAGCAGTTAAATTGATATCAACAAATTATTGACGGTACATCCTTCTTTAGTATCTAAGATATCATAAGATCTAAAGTTATTGTTTCTTACAATTTTTCCCTTTAACCATTTATTACTATGGGGGTTCTTTTTGAACCACACTTCCTGTCCTATTATAAAATTTTCTTTAAATTTGACATGTTGATTATTGGATTTTTCATTTTTCCTTCTGACCTTATTAAATTCTGCCTCTACATTTAAATTAATTTTAGGTTTCAAAAACTGATAAGTTACAGGTAAGTTCTTAAGTTTCTATTCATAATTAATAGGGTAGTTGACTGACTTATCAAATCAGCTACTTTTTAATAAATGTCAAAACGATATGCTATGTTTATATGCAACTTTGTATGAAATATTACACTATGACGTCATAGTTTCATAGCATCAAATCATATACTTTTAGTTCCACTGTTAATTAAAAATCATAAAAAGCATTAATTGTACAACATATTTGATATTTCCACGTGTTTTTAGATGTTTTATGCATTGGTTAGTGTTTGGTCATTTATTTTTGACAGTGTCAACTACCCTATTGAGCTGGTGAAAAGTTTGTTCCTGCCACTGGAGATGATCTATACTGAAGTAATGCAATTGTGATGTCTGTTTGATCTACACTACATTTGGTTAATATTTTTTTAGCAATCTGAACACCCCTTTCTGCCATACCATTGGACTGGGGATATCTAGGACTTGAAAAATTGAATTTAAAGCCCCATTCTGCAGCAAAATTGTTACATTCGCGAGAGTCGACAGGTACATGATCGGAAACTATCTGCAATGGCACACCAAACTGAGAAAACCTATTAGCTGACTTATTTGGAATTGGTTTTATTTCCAACCATTTTGTTGTATAATCATAAATAACTAAATAGCTCTTTTTTTTTAATTCCATTATGTCTACTCCTATTTTAGAAAATGGTAATTCAGGGATATCATGTGGCAAAAGTGGCTCCTTTACATTATTACTTTGATAAGTCTGACATACAAAGCATTTTCTTACATAATCTTCAACATGTAAATCTATCTTTGGCCAATAATACAATTTTCTGGCTGTCTGTTTCATTTTTGTTATACCTAAATGACCTTTATGCTTTTTTTTAATGATTAATAATCTTAACGACTTAGGAATTATGAGTCTATCATTCATGAATATCAAATTATTATCTACTGTGATAGATGTTTAAACTTAAAATAATATTTGATAGAATCAGGTACATTAATAATCTTTTCAGGCCAACCATTTTTTACAAAGTCTGATAATAGTAATAACTCCTCATCTTTTATAGTTTCTGAAATTAATTCTTGTTTTTGTTCATGTGAACATTGTAAGTATGAAGACTACACAATGAATAACCTCAAACATGTATGTGTCATCAGTATCAGGTTCATCAAGATATGAGCGTGACAGCAAATCAGCAACATGCATCAATTTTCCCTTTAAATATTTAAATTCAATGTTATATTTTAGTAACTTTAATTTCAATCTTTGTAGACGAGTTGAAGGTATTTTATGAATCCCCTTTTTAAGCAAGGTTTCTAAAGGTTTATGATCATTTAAAACAGTACATTTTCTACCATATATATAATAGTGAAATTTTTTAGTTGACCAGACAACACTCAACAGTTCTTTCTCAATCTGTGAAAAGTTTTTCTCCGCAGATGTTAGACTTCTCGATGCATAGCTTACTGGTTTACCATCTTGCAATAGGCAATGCTTTTTTTTTGAAAGGACTAAGTTGGTAGCCTCAGATGGCTGCAACAACCTTACCGGACAAATCGGCGAGCGCAGAGGGCTCTCAGCCGGGTAATATTTAGGTAACAACGCCCTTACGAACCTCGGCTCAGGGCGTTACCGGGGGAGGGGGAGGACTTTGTACGAGTTACGACTAATTGGGGGCGGTCGGATTACTGTAGGCAGCTCGGGCCGCTTGAACGGGACGAGACTGAGTGGGACGTCGCGGCGGTCCTCGCCGTCGAGGACGGTAGCGTGATCGGTTGTGTGTAGTGTGTTGTGTACTTTTACGAGCTTCGTCAGCTTCGATCTGAGCTAATGTAATAGGGTCATCCGGCTCGCTGAGGGCTTGCCTTGGTCTATGGATACGGAGTATACGGGAGGGCGTGTACGTTGCGGCTTTCACTATAAGAGGGTTGCGGTGATTAACGGCGGTATTGAAAAATCTGCGCGAGGTGCGTTTTATAAATTGTTTTATCGTGGGGAGACCTAAGTCAATGTGGAGATTTTCATTACGCATGTACCACGGGGCGCCCGTGGCCTTGCGCATGAAGCGATTTTGAATCACCTGAAGGCTATGGATCCGTGATGGAGCTGCATGTGCGAACACAGTACTAGCATAGGTCATGATGGGGCGGATACACGTGGTATAAAGTCTAACCTTGCTTTTAAGTGCAAGTTTAGATTTACGATTTAATAAAAAGTGGAGGCGCCCTAAAACAAAGGCGGCGCGCGCGCGGACCGCTTTAATGTGGGCATCAAAGGTCAAACGATCATCGAGAGTTACTCCGAGATATTTGGCTTGCCTTTCCCAGGGGATTGGTTCACCGAATAGAGTAACTGCCTTTGGAGGGGAGGGGGTACCTCGATGGTAGGGTCTGTAGAATAGGACCGCCTGGCTTTTGACAGGGTTGATCTCGATCCTCCATTTCCGAAACCAGGCGCCTAGGGCGTTAGCCGCGGTTTGGAGGTTCTTAACAATGACTGAGGGGGACTTACTAGAGCAGTAGACCGCGGTGTCGTCCGCAAAAAGTGCTAACTGCACCTTGTCGGTCTTTGGCATATCACTCGTGTAGAGCGAAAATAGCAAGGGGGACAGTACCGAGCCCTGTAAGTATTTTATCATGTTCCTCTTCACTTTGAGCACAAATTAATAAATCATCGCAGTAAATGACTACACCTGAAATGTCCCCAAATGTTTTTTCACTGTACTTGTACTGTACTACTGTACTGTGGAAAATTTCTGGTGCTATTGAGAGACCAAATGGTAATCTTAAAAATCTATAAAATCCAAACGGACTACTGAATGTACAAAGCTTTTTTGATTTTTCTGCTAATTTTATATTATAAAATCCATCAGACAAATCTAGTACAGAAAAGACTGACTTATTACACAGTTTAGTTAATATTTCTTCTAATTTGGGATCAAATGATAATTTCTTATTAAAACATTATTCAATTCTTTTGGATCAAGACAAATTCTTAAGCTTTTATCAGCTTTTTCTATTATAACTAAATTGCTTACAAAACTGTTAGGATGTTCGACTTTCTCAATAATTTGTTGATTTTCCAAACTCTGTAGCTTTTTAGAACTGCTGTTTGAATTTGATCCATTGTGGTAACAAATCCACCCCCGTGTCCATTTTTAGGATTAGGCATTCTATACTCAACACCACCGAGACGAAGGTCCCGGGTTCGAGTCCTACAATGAGCTTGAGCTTTCGGTGAAGGAAAACATCGTGAGGAAACCATAGCACGGTAGGGTACTTTGTAGTACCCGCCTGGCTGGCTACCACCCTCAAGTTGAAAATCGGTCGCCAAGCACCTTTCGGTGTGTTCCGACAGCAGCACGGCCACATCATCACTGATCACGGTGAGATTGTAGGCCCATACACAGTAAAAAAAAAAAAAAAAAAATTAAAAAAAAAAAAAAAACCACCCATAATTGCGCCTGCTTCTTTTTCAGACTCTGGCCCTTGCTCTGTTGTGCTCATTCCCTCCAATTCCGAAAATTTTAATTTAAGTTTAATTTTTCGCGGTTATCCTGACGACTGCGCCATGTAGTAGAGGGATGAAGGAAACAACTTACTTGGAGAAACACACTTATTATTTATATTAGTAATTAGTAATAACATATTATGCAAACTTCATTGTAGGAGGTGACGCCCTCTCCCGTCTGGTATTGCCAGTCCATCCTCCGATCTCCCATAGATTATACACTATGTTACAATTATAAGTATGTATTTACAAAAAAATAATAGTATATGTAGGATATTAGTTAACTGGTTTCCATAGTACAACCTCTACTTAGATTGGGATCAGTTAACCATGTGTGAAAGAATGGGCCAGGATATTTATTTTTATTTATTAAAATAAGTTTTTTTTTAACTATGTATAGGCCTGCGTTTGACCACAATCTCACTGTGGTCAGTGATGACGTGGCCGATGATGGTAAGCACACAATGCCTAGAAAGGAAGTTAAAACTCAAAGTATTTTTTCCGCCGTTAGCATGGCCATACAAAGAGGGAACGCTGCCTGCTGCGCGGCCGCCTCGAGGAATTTCTTTATATGTAATTTGTATACTTGTTGTAAATAATTGTAAATATTGTACATTATAGAATAAAAAAAAAAGTATTTTTAAGGACAAGCTTTATTTCAGATCAGCATGATACAGGTCAAATTGAACACCGGGATGGAAGTAAAAATTGATTAACAAGATTCACAGGGTGAAGACTGACCAACTTCGGTTATCTTCTTCGATGCGTCGACGTTAGTAGCTTCGTTTGTGTCGTTAGTTAATATAGACGCATTAAGTAAACCCCCATCAAGTGCAGGATCTGTCAAAACAAAAAAAAAACATAAATTCAGGGTGTAATCTACATCTAGAAATATCGAAAAAAAATAAGTTATTTTCGTATTCATCTTGTAAAACGGCTAAAATATTAATAATAGGTACAATTTTAAATGTATTTTTTTTAAATATAATAAAAAAAAAAATGATTAACCAGAAATATTATGAGGGATAATAATAATCTACTTCTATGCTAATATTATAAACAGAAAAGAGTTTTTTTATGTTTGTAATTGATAAACTCCTACTGGACCGATTTTAAGAAAGATTTCAACAGTAGAATGCTATATATATAAACACTGAGTAACATAGGGTATATTTTATTTTCAAAAAAAATAGGGATCCCCACGAAACCTCCAGTAATGTCACATAAGGTATAAAAAAATCCATACAAAATTCGAACGATGTTTCGAACACTCTAAAAATTATGTACCTATCTACATACTTCGTATTGTAATAAATAAAAGGCTGTACCTCCGCTGCCGGCGTCGGTTGCTAAATTGGGAGCCGGCGGTTTATTCAAATTCAAGTATCCAAGTCGTTTTTGAACGGAATGTTGAATCTAATCATATTTAAGACGATGATTCTAAAATGCGTTTTCTCTGCATTCTTTGTTTTAAGAGATTTGGAAAATATATGTTAAACTAGAGAATATACGAAGAGGAATAGTCTTTTTAAAAATCTGTATTTTTCATTAGTAACGTCAGAAAAAAATCGTGAATATGCCCCTTTTTAAAATTGAGAATGAATTCTACTCTTAATTGTCCCATCCAAACAACCATAAATTTTAACATACCTATATTCTGGAATCTAATAGAACCCCTTCCCTGTCTTAGTTTTTTTTACATTTTTAAAAAGGTTTAGTTTTTTTTAAATAACATTAAACCTTCTTTTTTAGAAAAATTGCGCTTCGCCTGTCTCGCTTGTCCTCGTCAGTTTAGTAAGGGACGGAGACGTTCGCGGAGAGCATCGCTTTAAATAAAATATATCTCGTAATAAATTAACATAATCCCCAAATGATATTTTTTCTTTCTTTTGCTCAAATTGTTCAAATCTTTAAGCGTGACTTTGCATCCAGTCTCCGCATATATTTTAATCAAAATAAGCTTTTTTATTTGCACCAAATTTAAGAAGCTGCTTTTTTTATAACTAGTGCCTGCATCCAACGACATTATTTTATGGTACCGACGCCGGCAGCGGAGGCACTTCCAAAATTTTAATGAACTTACATGCTGATGCAAGATGGTAGCTCGAAAATAACTGCAAACAAATAAACACATTAAAAACTACTGTAGTATAATTTAAAGTACCTGGATGATGGTATTTTTTTTAAAAAGAAGGTTTAGATTTTTTTAAATAACATAAATCGCAAGTCCCCGTCAGTTTAGTAAGGGACGGAGACATTCGCGGAGAGCATCGCCTTAATGGTTTCCTCCAATGACGCGGTACCACGATGTCCATTTTATGGACGTGGTGAGCCCTTATTGGATGATTTTTAGTGTTCCGAAAAAAAAAACAGAATCCTTATAGGATCGCTCTTGCGTCTGTCTTTCTGTCTGTCCGAAAATATTGGACTGGATTCAGTTGAAACTTGGTACACATATGTAAGTCGGTGAACCAAACATGGACGTGTTACGTAAATAAATTAATTTCATACATGGGGGTTACTGGGGGGGTAAATTAGAAAATTTAAAAAAAAAGTTATGCAAACTATATTGTGTCATATCAAATGAAAGGGCTCATTGTGAGGATGTCACAATATTTTTTTTTATAATTTTATTTAAGAAAATAGGCGAACATTGACCCATTCCCCCTCCCTTATCTCCGAAAATATTGGGCCAAAAATAGGGTAGACCTTGGTTTAAATTGCTAGTTTAATGTTTATGCCCACAAAATGCATGCTATTGCGTGAAATTTAGGTACAAAACAGTTCATTTTTTTTGAAGGGACTAAAGTTGGTAGCCTCTGATGGCTGCAACAACCTTACCGGACAATCCGGTGAGCGCAGAGGGCTCTCAGCCGGGTAACATTTAGGTAACCACGCCTGAGGGCACCCCCGAATGGGGTACAAACCTCGGCTCAGGGCGTTACCGGGGGAGGGAGAGGACTTAGTATGAGTTACGACTAATTGGGGGACAAACCAGGTATTTATTACATAAATTCAAAAATAAAAAAAAAGAAATCGACTGATATGATAATGATGAAGAATAATAAAAAAAACTTACGAATAGTAGAAAGAGTGTTGACAACATCTTCATGAACAACATGGTTATATTTTTTGGTTATACCTTTTGGTTCTTGTGCGAATGATGTCAGGAGTCAGATTCTACTCCTTTTATACTCAATGTAAACAATGTGTGGATACGTCAATACATTGTTTACACAGATTATAAAAGAAATTAAATTTGAAATCTAGAGATCCGCTGGATAATTTTTAGAACCTTCAAAATACACTGACCTTCAAAACTTACGTAACACACTTTTAAAATTGCAATTTATCATAAACTATAGAATAAAATCTTGTTATATAACAAATTCAATTAACTTTCTTTGAAGTTATAATCTATACTAATATGGTGTTGTTTGTTTGCATTAAATAGGCTCCGAAACTACTGAACTGATTTGAAAAATTCTTTCACTAATAGGAAGCTACATTATTCCTGAAGGTTATAGGCTACTTTTTATCTCAGGAACGCGAGTGAAACTGCGCGGAACAGCTAGTTTATTATACATAAGTAACGTGAAAAAAGATAAAAACCAAAAAATTTGCATTTTTAACATACTGGCAAAAAACTCAAATAACTTTTTTTTTAATTTAAAATTCCTTTATTCTATAATATACAATATTTACTACAAATATACAATCTACATATAAAAAAATTCCTCAACAGCATCTCCGGATGGAACGGATCCTCCGATCAACGGCAAGGTTCCCAGAAGGCTGGCAGCGTTCCCTCTTTCTAGCAAAACAGTTTATATAGCCATAGTGTTATATTATGATGTTATATACCGTGTCAGATCAATCTAATCTAATCATTGTCTAATTACTAGTTTAAATAGTTAAATATCTTCCGCAATTTTTAGCCGATTTTAATTTCTCTGTGTAATTATTTACGGTACCTGCATATTTTGTTAAGAAATGTGATAAAAGAATCTTGCATAATATGTAGGAGCTTTATAAACCTCCTTAAAAAAAAGGAGGAGGTTCTCAATTCGGTTATACTTAGATTTTTTTTGTTTTAGAGCTCATTCTCGGCAGCCAGTATTTTCTCAAAATAAGGAACTTTACACAATACTACAATTCATTTTCCTAACAAAACGTATGGGAATAGTTTATTTCGATTTGTGACATTTCTGATACCCTAACGTATCGTGGCCCCATAGAGCCCTTTGAACCTTGTCGGAGACAGCTTAGGATTGATTAAGGTAATAAAAAATATTTTTAAAATCGCCGATTTCTCGCTGACTGTACATATTTTTCAAAATCTGTAAATGCCGATAGCAATAACTCAAAAAATAAAGGATGGTCTCCTAAGACCATATTTGCGTGGTTTCAACCCTTAAGGTAGCTGCCCTTACTGACCGGTCTCAAATTTCCACCCTGTATACCTATCATAGATGTCCTATCTATTTTAGGAATTGTACACATTTCCTAGGAATTGTATACAATGACGGATTGCATACTTTTCCGTTAACATAATTATACATTTGACAAGCAGTTGGCGCAGTTGGTTAAGACACCACCTATCACGCCGCTGGTCATGGGTTCGATTCCCATCCAAGACAAACATTTGTATGCATGAACATGTCTGTTTGTCCTGAGTCTGGGTGTAATTATATAAGTATGTATTTACAAAACAAAAGTAGTATATTTATTTATTTACAATAAAATCTTTTGTTGGTACATACATACCTACCTACGGAACCGTTATTTAGCCACCATAAAGTCCACGTCTCACTAAATCATAGTGAGAGTATATAACAAAAATAAATAAATATTTACACAAGTGTTGTGACTTTATTGAAATTGAAATGATCTCATGTTTTTGCAAAAAGTGGATTCCTTTACATTGTTCCATTTTTAACCGACTTCAAAAAAGGTGGCAGCTGGACACATTTGGAAAATTCTTTTTTTGTTTGAAAGTGTATACCTATAGTGTCCCATGGTCGTCAAGGATCTGATGATGGGATCCTAGATAAATAGAGGGAATTCTTCAAAATTAATTAATCTTTCGTAGGTATATTGATACTACTACCTACGTAAGGGGAGGGGGGGCCCACAAGCCTTTTCAGTTTGCATTGAATTTTGAGGGGTATATAATAAACTTGTAGCACAATGTCGAAGGTGTAAAGCTTGGCATACTATTGAACATAGATTTGCCAACTGTTCGGGTTTCCCCGGATTTGTAATAGTTTAGCGGGTCGTCCGGGTGGGGTTTCAGTTGTTTCAGGTTTTAAGGTTTACCGGTCGCAAAAATAAATACCAAAGTAGATTTATAACAATTAAATATTTTACCGAGTAACTTTAACAAATAAATGACGTCCAGGTATAAAGCTCAAAAATCGGGGGTTTCATACTTGTTGTCCTGGTAACCCTAATTGCACACAAGACTCGGGTCTACAAATCCATGAATTTCTCGGCTTTTCTGTACTATAATATGCATGTATTATACATATAAACCTTCCTCTTGAATCACTCTATCTATTGAAAGAAACCGTATTACAATCCGTTGCGTAGTTTTAAAGATCTAAGCATTCATAGGGACAGCGGGAAGCGACTTTGTTTTATACTATGTAGTGATTGAGACCGGCTGCTCGCACGAAACGTGTCACATTCCGGAGGTCACGTTCCGCTTGAACGTTCGGTCGTAACGTCTTTAGAGCGTAATCGGGTACCTATACGTAGTTTCGTGCATATGAGTAACTAGTCTCAAACTAGATACTTCTGTATAGGGCAGAGCGTTAGTTAGTTTTGGGTATATATTATGATATGATTACGAAAATGTTACAGGTTATAGGTATTATAATATTAGTTTTACTTTCGTGTTATGTTATGATTAGGAATATGTAACAGTTTTCTAGGTATTATAATACCTATGTAAGCTATGCGTGTAATTTCTTTGAGTAAATAATTTTATCAATTGAACTTCCCTTCATACTTTTCCAGGCTTAGGACTGGCTGCATTTTATTTTAAAGTTACGTCTTTGAGTGAGTGTAAACTGGGTACGTAAAATAATCGTTACATTTTTGTCCACGAAACTACGTACACGATTATCAACCTCGTAAGCAGTTACTGAAACCGATTACGTTAAATAACGCTCATCTCTATCGGCTTGTGAAGAATCTATTTCTCTTCCACTCCGGTATGACGTTACACGTAAAATTAACGTCCGTAAAGCGACTTTACAGACAACCAATTTTTTTGTTGTGATTTTTAAATGCTGTCTATTTTTTAAATGTTTTTTAACTGGTAATAAAATAAAATTCATCAGCTCCCTCTGTAGCCGATTGCGTAATTTATCTTTGTCGACCTATTTAGCGCCCTCTATAGTAAACTTTTATATAAATTGGGAACAAGCAATTTCGACACTACCACTTGTTGGTTAAGCTACTTGATCATAGATGGCGCTAGTTCGAGTTTAGGCGATGGTTCAGTCATAGCATAAAGAAAATAAGATAGTCATACATAGTTATAAATATATTATTTTTCAAGTGGACGTGGATCGCTAAATCCTAAAGTATATGGAATAGCGAAGAATGCTGAATGGAGTCACGAGGTCGATTTTGATAAAAACTAAAACTGATTTTAAATTTTTTTTAGTTATTTCCGTTTGATTACCGTTTTTTGCCATCTCCATCAACAGAACCTGAGACTTGGTGACAATGAGACCACCTCAGGAGTATACTCTTTCCAATAAAAAAGAGATTTTAAAACATACCTAATGCCGGAGTAGGTACCTACTCGCGTAACAAAAAAAAACATAGTCACACTGAGAACCTCCTCCTTTTTTAAGTTGGTCAAAAAATCAGGAAAATCTTTATTTATTAAATCAATAAATATTCTGGAACATTGTTCACACACGGTTATCTGATCCTAAACTAAGCAGAGCTTGTACTATGGACAACCAGATAACTGATATACTACATATACTACTTTTTTTTTGTAAATACATACTTGTATAGATAATTACACCCAGACACAGGACAAACAGACATGTTCATGCACACAAATGTTTGTCCTGGATGGGAATCGAACCCATGACCAGGGGCGTGACAGGTGTTGTCTTAACCAACTGCGCAAACTGGCCTGTCAAATTATCATATCTCCATCATTAGACCTCTCTTGACATGACACCATATTATGATTGGTGCCGATTCTGTTGTTTACGAATTAAATAAATTTAATCTCACTATCTTTCTAATAGTAAATATAAGAAAGGGATGCAAGATATTTTAGCCCTGTCAGATTACTCCGATCACATATTTCAACTTGAATTTAAGCGCGATCTTTATTGGTCACGGCTATTTGACTGCATTAAAAATGTTCTATCTTTTTTCAATATGGTTAACATGAAAGAGAGGTGACTTGACTAATATTAGTTAAGTTCGTAAACAAAAGAATCGGCACCGTCATTGGACTTACATATGAATTGAACACTGGGACGGAAAGTAACTCCAAACTTGCAAGTTATGTAAACGTTTTTTGAGGCGATGATAGCTCAGTGGCAATGACGTCGGACGCGACGAAGGTCGTGGGTTCGAATCCTACAATGAGCTATAGAGTTTTAAACATCGTGAGGAAACCATAGCACGGTACTTAATAGGTACTTTGTTATACCCGCCTGGCTGGCTACCACCCTCAACTTGAAAATCTGACGCCAAGCACCTTCAGGTGTGTTACGACAGCAGCACTTGAGAGCCAGTTCTCTTCTAGGCTTTGTTTGCTTACCATCATCGGGCACATCATCACTGACCACGGTGAGATTGTGGTCAAACACAATAGTAAAAAAAAAAAAAAAGAAATTTTCAATATAAGTTCCCCGAAACAAAAGCGTTTAAATGGCGTCACACGGTTGTCCACTATAAAGGGAAATCTATTAAAGCTGTATTAAATGGTGGTGCATTGTAAGCCTACAATGGGCCACATGATAACTTTTGTTTGGATTACGATCATAAATTTTACATTCAGGCGTCTTGGTTTTTGTTAAAATTGTAAGTATAATATATATCCAATAAAATATGCAATTGTACAGGCGGCAGCGAAATTAAACATTTAATATTTAATTGTTTAAATCAATATTAATTTATAATAGAAAATTTACAAAAAAATTAACACTTGTTCAAATTGACGTCATTAAGGTGTATAAATTTGAGTTTTTTTTAATATGCTAATCAGTTAAGTCTCGGAGTCAAAATGGTCAGCATAAAGATTCTCGTCATAACTGTATTGGTATGTATCCTTTAGAACCGACTCCAAGAAGGAGGAGGTTCTTATTTTTACTTTTGTACTATGTATCGATTTGAATAATTATTTTTGCGTTCATTCAGTATAGCTCCAAGGTGGTCATGTTTTAATTTTATTGTCTTAGAAGGAGGTTTTAATGAATCTGGCGTCATCGACTCATCGTGATTCGACGCTAGATTGTAAAATGTCGTAAATAGGGCTGTGCCACCGGTGCCCAGGCACAGGGCGTAGGCTCTGGGGGTCGCAAGAATGGCCAGACCAGGCAGGACTATAATTTTTTCGGTATGCTCCTGATAAGTTCCCGCTGCGCCTCTAGTGCTCGATTCCAACACATACGTACCTACATGCCAGTGTCATCAAAAACGATTGCCTGTTCTAGTTTAAAAAAAAAATATTTTGGGAGGAAAATATTTTTTTTTTTATTTAAATGCGCAGAAAATCCTACTTACGGTACTGGTTTAGACAGTTTATTCTAGGGATCCGTACTTGTGAGTCGAAACTCCTACGTGTATGTCTGTCCGTCATCTGTCATACAGGTTTTACAGTCTTCAAATTTTCACAGTATAAACATTTTGTTATTCCAAAGCCATTATGTAATTTTTTTTCAAAACAGAAATTTACGAAGATAATGCGCGTTATAATTTCGCGTGACGTCACGTCTTAGTACCTACACTTTTTACAGAGACGTGACGTCATATCAAAAGCCCCCACTCCTGAACTTCGATGCGCCTTATCTTTGTATTTTTTATTGATTTGATAAAATAAAAAATACGTATCCAATATTGTTTGATAACCTAACTGACGGACTAAACAGAATTAATTATTTACCGAATGGGTAAATAGGATTTTTTTTTGTTTTTCACAGTTGTCAGTGGTGGCAGCCACTCATCACCTCCACAGTCATCATAAAGGGGTAAGATAATCCTCCTAGTATAATTTATTTTTAGAAGTATTACTAATGTTCATTTTAGAAACATTCGCTAATCTGTTTTTAGTTTTTTTATTTTTTTGTATACTACTAAAGTAGCAAGCAAGCATACGGCCCACCTGATGGTAAGTGGTTACCGTGGCCTATCGCCATTTGCAATACCAGAGATATTGCCAATGTGTTGCTGACCTGTTACAATACCGAGAAGGCAAACTGGCTCTCAAGTGCAATTGCCGGAACACACCGGTAGGTGCTTGGCGACAAATTTCCAACTTGAGGGTGGTAGCCAGCCAGGCGGGTACTACAAAGTACCCTACCACCGTGCTATGGTTTCCTCACGATGTTTTCCCTCACCGAAAACTCAAGCTCATTGTAGGATTCGAACTCACGAACTTCGTCGCGGCATCCGACGTCAGTACCACTGAGCTATCGTCGCCTTATATACATAAAAAAATTCTACCTCAAGAATAATCGAAACCTAGGTGGATTAGAACAACGAAGCGAGTAGTGGGTATTCGCCTGTTCTGGCTCACGACTTTTTGGTCCTTTTGGCCCTCATCGGCGGGCGGGCGGGCGACGCTGGCTAAAAAAAAAAAAAAAAAAAAAAAAAAAGTTTGGTGTCATTTCCTGGGTTTTCGGGGTCGCCCGATCGATCTAGCGCATCCGTTTTGTGATATCTGTTACGGTTGCTGACATAGCTTATTGCTTTCAGTACCTCTAGTATCACCTAATTAAGCTAATGCTAATTGCTAATGATATGTCTATCGATTATTAGATTCTATTCTCGATCTCTCTTGTTCTTAATCAGCTATTACCTCATTACTAATCACCTCTCCCTCGTCACTAATCACTTCCCTATTTCTTTACTCGGGTACTATCTATTCTATTTCGTCTTGTATTTCGGATGAAGGATTAAATTAAACTTCCATATATTTTAATTTATATGCTTTTATTTCCACTTCATTAAGAAAAATATATACGATACATATTATCTACCAAAATATCATTGTGCAATGTATTATCTGAAAATAAATTAATAAATCTCTGCATTGTACACCCATCAAATTTATGTAACAAATACATTAAACAGTACTCGCCACAAACAGAAGTAAAATCGTTTTGAATCCTACGTGTGTTCCAATCCCATCGCTTTGAGTTTCTCCTCCTGCCGGTGATCGTCCGTATGAATCGAAATATTGACCAACACCGTTCGCATCAATATGAATAGCTATCCAGTGCGATCCTGGTTATTTCGATAGTGTCAAATTCTCTTCGCATAACAGGTAAGTAGTAAGGTGGTATAAAAACATTAATTTTATTAGCACCATATATGTATTTTGTAATCAATATGCTATTTTTAAGTCTTGAGAGTTAAGAAATGTCTGTCTTGTTACAAAAATCATTAAACATCATTGACAGCCAGAAAAACACCTACAAACAATATTATTTTCCACTGAATGAGGACGACAGTAGAGATTTAATTATTAAATCCAATTATGATTCACGAAAGAAAAAAACATCCGCAAGCAATATCGATGACTTTTTTGAGATACCACCAAAGAGTAAAAGGAAGAAAACGGTTTCGTCAACAACAGTGGCGAGAGCCGAACGAGGTGGTGCTGGATTTGCATACATATCCACTAATAACGATGATGCGGACCAATCGACGCACCTCATCAAAATAGAAATCTACGATATGAAAAAACTCGCAAAGATCCCCGCTTCGGAACATTGGAAGCACGCAAACACAAGGACGAAATACTACGCCAAAATCGTGGATGATAACATATCGGATGATACGAACAATCTTGTTTTTAACAGTCAACAGTGGCGAGAGCCGATCGAGGTGGTGCTGGATTTGCATACATATCCACTAATAACGATGATGCGGACCAATCGACGCACCTCATTAAAATAGAAATCTACGATATGAAAAAACTCGCAAAGATCCCCGCTTCGGAACATTGGAAGCACGCAAACACAAGGACGAAATACTACGCCAAAATCGTGGATGATAACATATCGGATGATACGAACAATCTTGTTTTTAACAGTCAACAGTGGCGAGAGCCGATCGAGGTGGTGCTGGAGTTGCATACATATCCACTAATAACGATGATGCGGACCAATCGACGCACCTCATTAAAATAGAAATCTACGATATGAAAAAACTCGCAAAGATCCCCGCTTCGGAACATTGGAAGCACGCAAACACAAGGACGAAATACTACGCCAAAATCGTGGATGATAACATATCGGATGATACGAACAATCTTGTTTTTAACAGTCAACAGTGGCGAGAGCCGATCGAGGTGGTGCTGGAGTTGCATACATATCCACTAATAACGATGATGCGGACCAATCGATGCACCTCATCAAAATAGAAATCTACGATATGAAAAAACTCGCAAAGATCCCCGCTTCGGAACATTGGAAGAACGCAAACACAAGGACGAAATACTACGCCAAAATCGTGGATGATAACATATCGGATGATACGAACAATCTTGTTTTTAACAGTCAACAGTGGCGAGAGCCTATCGAGGTGGTGCTGGAGTTGCATACATATCCACTAATAACGATGATGCGGACCAATCGATGCACCTCATCAAAATAGAAATCTATGATATGAAAAAACTCGAAATATTTTTTTAGTAACGTTAATGATCGATAACTTTGTATCTTACAAATAAAAAAACATATTTTAAATTCAAGACTTTTATTTCATTTTCACAAGTTATTCAAACACACAGAAGTATCTAATCCGTCATTGTATACATTTCCTAGGAAATTCATACATTTCCTAAATATCTATCGGAGTATTACATTCGGGATATTTGTAAGGATAGCGGTATTTGGGGGGGTTGTAAGTGAAATTTATTTTTTTGCGAATACTTTCAAATTTATGCAAAATAAAAAAAAATAACCCCAACCTAATTTTTCAATAGAATTTATATATTTCCTAGTATCATTATTGAAATAAAATTTCCTAGGAGATATACACAGGATTTGTATACAATTCCTATATTTCATACATTTCCGGTGACATATATACAAAATAGGTAGGTAGATTCTAAAATAAATTATATAGGAATGTACAAGAACTTTTTACACATAGTTTCTCAATTTTACTTCTTAAATCTATACATAATATTATGAAATCTTAACTACTATAGTCTACAGTTATATTTATGTTTTTATCTATTTCAATAACATTATCAAACTCTGCATAAACAATACAGTTAATGGTTTCTGCAAGAAGATATTTCACCAATCATTTAAAAAGCAATATTCATAAAAATAATGTATTAACCTCACATCATTATTTAACAAATGTTGCAGTTATTGAAAGTGCTTTTGGTTTAAGAATTGTTACGTATAAAATTAAAAGTAAAATAGATAAATCGTTGAACTTAATTTTAGAGACACCGGAATTATTCTTAAATTCAATAAAAAGCGATATTTTATTCTTGATACAAGAGTGTATAAAATCACATAAAGGTTTTAAAGTAAATTTTATTTTACATGCTGATTTTGTACAACAATCAAAAAACGTTAGGACCACTTTTGATTTTCAAACAACAAATTTTATAATTTGTCAAGGAGATGACTTAAATATTTTCTTTTCATCTTTAATTGAAACTATAAGTAATACATTTTGTACATTTGAAAAAAAATAGATAGTGGATGGAGTCTTAAAGAAATAAATTGTATAGATATGTGTATTAATAAATATAGACCCTTACGCAGTAGTTCATATATCGATCTTCCTAGCGATATAAAAACAAAAAAGCTGTTATTAACGATAAAAATTCCGATAACTTATATTTTAAATGGGCATTACTTTCAGGTTTATATCCTGTAAATAAAAATGCCGATCGCGTAACCTCTTATACCATGCACGCTAACGTCCATGAATTTAATAATATTTCTTTTCCAATTAAAATTAACGACATATCAAAAATAGAAAATTTGAATGATATTAGTATAAATGTTTTTGTATTAGAATATAACAAAGAAAAAAAATACATTCTATTGTAGGGCCATTATACTATATACTATATTTGTCAAATGGGCAGAATACTCACTACTGTTACATTAAAAATTTATCACGATTAGTCAGCAAACAAATTTCATATCACGGTCATGCAATTCATATAAGTAATTCTTGTGTACTTAATTTTCCAACCCAGGAAAGACTTAATAATCATCGGCAGCATGATTGTGCTCACATTTGTACAGAATTACCAAACAATGAAAAATCTAAAAAATATTGGTTCGGACAACCAGTTTCAAATGATCATTTAAAGTTTAATAACTACCAGAAAAAAATTAAAATGCCTTTTGTAGTATATGCAGATTTCGAAGCATTTTTAAATCTGATAGATTCATGTAGTAACGATCCATCCAAACCTTACACAAATAACATTAAAAAACATGAGGTCTACAGTTTTGGATATTATATCAAATGTTCATATGATGACAGTTTGTCAAAATATGAGATGTATATAATAGTGGTCCAGACTGTACGCAAGTGTTAATGGAACGTTTGCATAAGGATCTTAAAATAATATGTCAAAAAATAGATTTCAAAAAAGACCCATTTCAATTACAAGTAGGTAACGATACACTAATAAATTAAAAAATCTGTTATATTTGTGAAACCGAATTGTAGCGTTGCACATGAAATATGTAGTTCTAAGAACAGAACTCATCGTCATATTCCAGTGTTTTTATATAACCTGAGTAACTATGATGCGCATTTTATTGTTCATGTTTAAACTTTGATGATGGTGACATTGAAGTCATTTCTCAGAATAAAGGAAGGTATATATCCTTCTCCAAAAAATTAAACATAAATAATCAACAAATTAGCTTAAGATTTATTGACTCTTTTAAATTTTTATCATGTAGTTTAGATAAATTAGCTAAAAATCTTAATGATGAAGAATTCATAGAGTTAAAAAGAAACTTTCCGAATAGCGATGATTTCATTCGGTTTAGGAGGAAAGGCGTCTATCCCTATGAATTTATGACTAGCTTTGAATGCCGGAAACTCACTAGAGATGTAACCTACCCAAAACCAATTTTATAGTTCTTTAACAGATTCCAATGTTTCGAACGACGATTACAATCATGCAAAAGACGTTTGGCAACATTTTCATTGCTGTACTATGTCAGACTACTCAGACTTATATTTAAAAACTGACGTATTGCTTTTGACTGACATATTTGAAAACTTTAGAAAACTTTGTCTTGCTACATATGACTTGGACCCCCGCTCATTACTATACAGCACCAGGGTTAAGTTGGGATGCAATGTTAAAATATACGCAAATACTTCTGATATTGGTTTCATATTAAAAGTTGATTTAGCGTATCCTGATAACCTTCATGATTTGCATTCAGACTTTCCATTGTGTCCGGAAAATATATGTGTACCAATGAAATTAAATTAGTCCCTAATTTAAATAATAAATCAAAATATATAATTCATTATAGAAATTTAAAACAGTGTATTCAAATGGGGTTGAAATTAATAAGAGTACATAGAAAGTCCTTGGTTAAAAAGGTATATAGATTTAAATACAAATTTTAGAACATTAGCTGAATCAGATTTTGAAAAAGACTTTTATAAATTAATGTGTAGCGACCCCTGTCAGCTACATAGTTCAGACACCGAATGGATAGATGGCGCTGCAATAGATCAACACTACATTCAGACCTATCCACATACAAATCTACATCGCGCTAGTGGAGTTTGTTCTCAGATTCACATATATACAAGATTCTGACATCAACAGTCGGACCGCGGTCCCCAGGCACGATGACCCAGCCTGGCGGAAGATCTTCCCTTTTCAATGGAGGAATCATCCACCTTGTTCCTCCATAGTGGTGACCCCGACGTGATGGATGGGAAACTTCCAATCCCTCCATTCACTGAACGTAACCATACTTCTGAGCATTACAACGCTCATCACTCCGCATCAGCATCCAAGTCTCTGCCGTCAACACAGCAAGCCAACATCGCCTCAATCAGGTCCAACGCAGCCGACGCACCGTGCTTACTGGTCCTGCAAGGCACAACCCAGCGGCAACTCATCGCCAGCACAGTTCCACCGCAGCACACGCCCGGATCATCTCCTCCGGCGTGGCGGTCTCTGCACTACGTGGACTTCATGGCTCAACCGTCGCAGCAACCTCGCTCTGTCTCGACTCACCGCAGACAACAGCGCAGCACTGGCACTTGCAAGCATTACGCACTGACGCAACAACAGATCGACCTCTGGTCTAGGAAGGGAGTGATGTAGCGACCCCTGTCAGCTACATAGTTCAGACACCGAATGGATAGATGGCGCTGCAATAGATCAACACTACATTCAGACCTATCCACATACAAATCTACATCGCGCTAGTGGAGTTTGTTCTCAGATTCACATATATACAAGATTCTGACATCAACAGTCGGACCGCGGTCCCCAGGCACGATGACCCAGCCTGGCGGAAGATCTTCCCTTTTCAATGGAGGAATCATCCACCTTGTTCCTCCATAAATGAACAATTCTGTATTTGGTAAAACAATGGAGAACATTGAAAAAAGAGTAAATGTAAAATTGGTAAGTAACATACTGGGAAAATCAAGGTAAAGCACTTGGTGCTCGAGATTTAATAGCCAAACCAGAATTTCATAGTTTATCTATATTTTCTGAAAATTTTGTGGCAGTTTAATTACGAAAAACCAAACTAATTTACAATAAACCTATTTAATTAGGTTTTTGTATTTTAGATATTCCCAAAACGCTTATGTATGATTTTCATTATAACTACATGGTGAAAAAATTTAACAAAAATCTTAAATTATTATACACAGATACTGATAGCTTAATATATCAAATTTTTACAGAAAACTTTTTTAGTGATATAAAACCCGTCCACTCAGCTTATTTTGATACATCAGATTATGCAATTGATAATATTTATGAGTACCCGAAAATAAACAAAAATAAATTAGGATTTTTCAAAGATGAGAATAGTGGTAAAATATTAAGAGAATTTGTAGGGTTACGCTCTAAAATGTATGCTTTTGAAGTTGAAGACAAATTTGTAGCAAAGGCAAAAGGTGTTAACAAAGGCATCACAAAAAATGGACATAGATAATTATAAGTCATGTCTATTTAATCAAAATGTAAAATATTGTAGCATGCTTAGATTTAAGTCTTTAAAACACAACATTTATACCCAAAAAATTAATAAAACATGTTTATCGTACAATGATACGAAACGATGCATAACATCGAATAACATTGATACATTAGCTTGGGGTCATTACAAATTAAGATAAGATTAATTTTTACAATGTTTAATTATATTTTATGTTTTTTACACGCACTAAGTATTTATAATCTTCATCTGTAATAAATTGTTTTGATATTATGACAATATTTCTTGTAATGTAGATTTATAATGTAAATAATATTTTTAGTAATAATCTTTTAGTTTTAAGTTGTAAATTGTATATATATTTTCGATTATTTTACTTTATATAAAAATCATAGTTTTACTTTTCTAGATTTAGTTTTATGTATAAATATTATAAGAATAATTTTAATCCCACTGATTTATATTACTACGTATTATGTATTAGGTATCTATGAATTAATCTTTCATAAAAGTAAAATTTAAAAACCCCCCGACCCAAAAATAAACTAATAAAAACGAACAAATAATATTTTAAACCTATTATAATTATTATCGTCACATATATTATGTAAGTTCAATTATTTTTATTTTCCAAGCGTTGTCGTCGCGTCCAAAAAATATTATTTGTTCGTTTTTATTAGTTTATTTTTGGGTCGGGGGGTTTTTAAATTTTACTTTTATGAAAGATTAATTCATAGATACCTAATACATAATACGTAGTAATATAAATCAGTGGGATTAAAATTATTCTTATAATATTTATACATAAAACTAAATCTAGAAAAGTAAAACTATGATTTTTATATAAAGTAAAATAATCGAAAATATATATACAATTTACAACTTAAAACTAAAAGATTATTACTAAAAATATTATTTACATTATAAATCTACATTACAAGAAATATTGTCATAATATCAAAACAATTTATTACAGATGAAGATTATAAATACTTAGTGCGTGTAAAAAACATAAAATATAATTAAACATTGTAAAAATTAATCTTATCTTAATTTGTAATGACCCCAAGCTAATGTATCAATGTTATTCGATGTTATGCATCGTTTCGTATCATTGTACGATAAACATGTTTTATTAATTTTTTGGGTATAAATGTTGTGTTTTAAAGACTTAAATCTAAGCATGCTACAATATTTTACATTTTGATTAAATAGACATGACTTATAATTATCTATGTCCATTTTTTGTGATGCCTTTGTTAACACCTTTTGCCTTTGCTACAAATTTGTCTTCAACTTCAAAAGCATACATTTTAGAGCGTAACCCTACAAATTCTCTTAATATTTTACCACTATTCTCATCTTTGAAAAATCCTAATTTATTTTTGTTTATTTTCGGGTACTCATAAATATTATCAATTGCATAATCTGATGTATCAAAATAAGCTGAGTGGACGGGTTTTATATCACTAAAAAAGTTTTCTGTAAAAATTTGATATATTAAGCTATCAGTATCTGTGTATAATAATTTAAGATTTTTGTTAAATTTTTTCACCATGTAGTTATAATGAAAATCATACATAAGCGTTTTGGGAATATCTAAAATACAAAAACCTAATTAAATAGGTTTATTGTAAATTAGTTTGGTTTTTCGTAATTAAACTGCCACAAAATTTTCAGAAAATATAGATAAACTATGAAATTCTGGTTTGGCTATTAAATCTCGAGCACCAAGTGCTTTACCTTGATTTTCCCAGTATGTTACTTACCAATTTTACATTTACTCTTTTTTCAATGTTCTCCATTGTTTTACCAAATACAGAATTGTTCATTAATTTATAAAAGTCTTTTTCAAAATCTGATTCAGCTAATGTTCTAAAATTTGTATTTAAATCTATATACCTTTTTAACCAAGGACTTTCTATGTACTCTTATTAATTTCAACCCCATTTGAATACACTGTTTTAAATTTCTATAATGAATTATATATTTTGATTTATTATTTAAATTAGGGACTAATTTAATTTCATTGGTACACATATATTTTCCGGACACAATGGAAAGTCTGAATGCAAATCATGAAGGTTATCAGGATACGCTAAATCAACTTTTAATATGAAACCAATATCAGAAGTATTTGCGTATATTTTAACATTGCATCCCAACTTAACCCTGGTGCTGTATAGTAATGAGCGGGGGTCCAAGTCATATGTAGCAAGACAAAGTTTTCTAAAGTTTTCAAATATGTCAGTCAAAAGCAATACGTCAGTTTTTAAATATAAGTCTGAGTAGTCTGACATAGTACAGCAATGAAAATGTTGCCAAACGTCTTTTGCATGATTGTAATCGTCGTTCGAAACATTGGAATCTGTTAAAGAACTATAAAATTGGTTTTGGGTAGGTTACATCTCTAGTGAGTTTCCGGCATTCAAAGCTAGTCATAAATTCATAGGGATAGACGCCTTTCCTCCTAAACCGAATGAAATCATCGCTATTCGGAAAGTTTCTTTTTAACTCTATGAATTCTTCATCATTAAGATTTTTAGCTAATTTATCTAAACTACATGATAAAAATTTAAAAGAGTCAATAAATCTTAAGCTAATTTGTTGATTATTTATGTTTAATTTTTTGGAGAAGGATATATACCTTCCTTTATTCTGAGAAATGACTTCAATGTCACCATCATCAAAGTTTAAACATGAACAATAAAATGCGCATCATAGTTACTCAGGTTATATAAAAACACTGGAATATGACGATGAGTTCTGTTCTTAGAACTACATATTTCATGTGCAACGCTACAATTCGGTTTCACAAATATAACAGATTTTTTAATTTATTAGTGTATCGTTACCTACTTGTAATTGAAATGGGTCTTTTTTGAAATCTATTTTTTGACATATTATTTTAAGATCCTTATGCAAACGTTCCATTAACACTTGCGTACAGTCTGGACCACTATTATATACATCTCATATTTTGACAAACTGTCATCATATGAACATTTGATATAATATCCAAAACTGTAGACCTCATGTTTTTTAATGTTATTTGTGTAAGGTTTGGATGGATCGTTACTACATGAATCTATCAGATTTAAAAATGCTTCGAAATCTGCATATACTACAAAAGGCATTTTAATTTTTTTCTGGTAGTTATTAAACTTTAAATGATCATTTGAAACTGGTTGTCCGAACCAATATTTTTTAGATTTTTCATTGTTTGGTAATTCTGTACAAATGTGAGCACAATCATGCTGCCGATGATTATTAAGTCTTTCCTGGGTTGGAAAATTAAGTACACAAGAATTACTTATATGAATTGCATGACCGTGATATGAAATTTGTTTGCTGACTAATCGTGATAAATTTTTAATGTAACAGTAGTGAGTATTCTGCCCATTTGACAAATATAGTATATAGTATAATGGCCCTACAATAGAATGTATTTTTTTTCTTTGTTATATTCTAATACAAAAACATTTATACTAATATCATTCAAATTTTCTATTTTTGATATGTCGTTAATTTTAATTGGAAAAGAAATATTATTAAATTCATGGACGTTAGCGTGCATGGTATAAGAGGTTACGCGATCGGCATTTTTATTTACAGGATATAAACCTGAAAGTAATGCCCATTTAAAATATAAGTTATCGGAATTTTTATCGTTAATAACAGCTTTTTTGTTTTTATATCGCTAGGAAGATCGATATATGAACTACTGCGTAAGGGTCTATATTTATTAATACACATATCTATACAATTTATTTCTTTAAGACTCCATCCACTATCTATTTTTTTTCAAATGTACAAAATGTATTACTTATAGTTTCAATTAAAGATGAAAAGAAAATATTTAAGTCATCTCCTTGACAAATTATAAAATTTGTTGTTTGAAAATCAAAAGTGGTCCTAACGTTTTTTGATTGTTGTACAAAATCAGCATGTAAAATAAAATTTACTTTAAAACCTTTATGTGATTTTATACACTCTTGTATCAAGAATAAAATATCGCTTTTTATTGAATTTAAGAATAATTCCGGTGTCTCTAAAATTAAGTTCAACGATTTATCTATTTTACTTTTAATTTTATACGTAACAATTCTTAAACCAAAAGCACTTTCAATAACTGCAACATTTGTTAAATAATGATGTGAGGTTAATACATTATTTTTATGAATATTGCTTTTTAAATGATTGGTGAAATATCTTCTTGCAGAAACCATTAACTGTATTGTTTATGCAGAGTTTGATAATGTTATTGAAATAGATAAAAACATAAATATAACTGTAGACTATAGTAGTTAAGATTTCATAATATTATGTATAGATTTAAGAAGTAAAATTGAGAAACTATGTGTAAAAAGTTCTTGTACATTCCTATATAATTTATTTTAGAATCTACCTACCTATTTTGTATATATGTCACCGGAAATGTATGAAATATAGGAATTGTATACAAATCCTGTGTATATCTCCTAGGAAATTTTATTTCAATAATGATACTAGGAAATATATAAATTCTATTGAAAAATTAGGTTGGGGTTATTTTTTTTTATTTTGCATAAATTTGAAAGTATTCGCAAAAAAATAAATTTCACTTACAACCCCCCCAAATACCGCTATCCTTACAAATATCCCGAATGTAATACTCCGATAGATATTTAGGAAATGTATGAATTTCCTAGGAAATGTATACAATGACGGATTAGATACTTCTGTGTGTTTGAATAACTTGTGAAAATGAAATAAAAGTCTTGAATTTAAAATATGTTTTTTTATTTGTAAGATACAAAGTTATCGATCATTAACGTTACTAAAAAAATATTTCGAGTTTTTTCATATCATAGATTTCTATTTTGATGAGGTGCATCGATTGGTCCGCATCATCGTTATTAGTGGATATGTATGCAACTCCAGCACCACCTCGATAGGCTCTCGCCACTGTTGACTGTTAAAAACAAGATTGTTCGTATCATCCGATATGTTATCATCCACGATTTTGGCGTAGTATTTCGTCCTTGTGTTTGCGTTCTTCCAATGTTCCGAAGCGGGGATCTTTGCGAGTTTTTTCATATCGTAGATTTCTATTTTGATGAGGTGCATCGATTGGTCCGCATCATCGTTATTAGTGGATATGTATGCAACTCCAGCACCACCTCGATCGGCTCTCGCCACTGTTGACTGTTAAAAACAAGATTGTTCGTATCATCCGATATGTTATCATCCACGATTTTGGCGTAGTATTTCGTCCTTGTGTTTGCGTGCTTCCAATGTTCCGAAGCGGGGATCTTTGCGAGTTTTTTCATATCGTAGATTTCTATTTTAATGAGGTGCGTCGATTGGTCCGCATCATCGTTATTAGTGGATATGTATGCAACTCCAGCACCACCTCGATCGGCTCTCGCCACTGTTGACTGTTAAAAACAAGATTGTTCGTATCATCCGATATGTTATCATCCACGATTTTGGCGTAGTATTTCGTCCTTGTGTTTGCGTGCTTCCAATGTTCCGAAGCGGGGATCTTTGCGAGTTTTTTCATATCGTAGATTTCTATTTTAATGAGGTGCGTCGATTGGTCCGCATCATCGTTATTAGTGGATATGTATGCAAATCCAGCACCACCTCGATCGGCTCTCGCCACTGTTGACTGTTAAAAACAAGATTGTTCGTATCATCCGATATGTTATCATCCACGATTTTGGCGTAGTATTTCGTCCTTGTGTTTGCGTGCTTCCAATGTTCCGAAGCGGGGATCTTTGCGAGTTTTTTCATATCGTAGATTTCTATTTTGATGAGGTGCGTCGATTGGTCCGCATCATCGTTATTAGTGGATATGTATGCAAATCCAGCACCACCTCGTTCGGCTCTCGCCACTGTTGTTGACGAAACCGTTTTCTTCCTTTTACTCTTTGGTGGTATCTCAAAAAAGTCATCGATATTGCTTGCGGATGTTTTTTTCTTTCGTGAATCATAATTGGATTTAATAATTAAATCTCTACTGTCGTCCTCATTCAGTGGAAAATAATATTGTTTGTAGGTGTTTTTCTGGCTGTCAATGATGTTTAATGATTTTTGTAACAAGACAGACATTTCTTAACTCTCAAGACTTAAAAATAGCATATTGATTACAAAATACATATATGGTGCTAATAAAATTAATGTTTTTATACCACCTTACTACTTACCTGTTATGCGAAGAGAATTTGACACTATCGAAATAACCAGGATCGCACTGGATAGCTATTCATATTGATGCGAACGGTGTTGGTCAATATTTCGATTCATACGGACGATCACCGGCAGGAGGAGAAACTCAAAGCGATGGGATTGGAACACACGTAGGATTCAAAACGATTTTACTTCTGTTTGTGGCGAGTACTGTTTAATGTATTTGTTACATAAATTTGATGGGTGTACAATGCAGAGATTTATTAATTTATTTTCAGATAATACATTGCACAATGATATTTTGGTAGATAATATGTATCGTATATATTTTTCTTAATGAAGTGGAAATAAAAGCATATAAATTAAAATATATGGAAGTTTAATTTAATCCTTCATCCGAAATACAAGACGAAATAGAATAGATAGTACCCGAGTAAAGAAATAGGGAAGTGATTAGTGACGAGGGAGAGGTGATTAGTAATGAGGTAATAGCTGATTAAGAACAAGAGAGATCGAGAATAGAATCTAATAATCGATAGACATATCATTAGCAATTAGCATTAGCTTAATTAGGTGATACTAGAGGTACTGAAAGCAATAAGCTATGTCAGCAACCGTAACAGATATCACAAAACGGATGCGCTAGATCGATCGGGCGACCCCGAAAACCCAGGAAATGACACCAAACTTTTTTTTTTTTTTTTTTTTTTTTAGCCAGCGTCGCCCGCCCGCCCGCCGATGAGGGCCAAAAGGACCAAAAAGTCGTGAGCCAGAACAGGCGAATACCCACTACTGAAGCGTCCAATCACCATCTTTTTTTTAGCCTGCAATTTTATTCTCATAGAAACCTTTCTTTTAATACCCATTACTATAGGAAAACATAAAAAACTTCAAAAGTCAGCCATCTTTTTTTAAGAGTGATGTCAGAATATTTTTGTAATTATTCTCGGCCAGCCTTTTCATTTGATACCCATATTGGCCGCATTTTAATAAAAGCCTTTTTTTGCAGAGACCACTAAAATGCTTTGGTAAGTAAAAAAAAATAGTTTTTTTTATAGTGCTGCTGCTTTATATCTTGTCGCCAGTACCGGCGTTAGGGTAGGGCGCGTTAGGGCGATCGCTCATGAGCGAGTCCTGCTATCTCGAGTCTAAATAAATAAATAAATTCTCAAGTCTAAAGATAAAATGGCTATAATGGCTTAAAATCCCTTTTGTTGGCGGGAGAAGGGGGGGGTTATCACATCTCGCCCAGGGTGCTGGTAGAGCTAAAACCGGCACTGCTTGTCGCCCCAAACTTTGGTGGTGGAAATCAAGCTAACGCAAACCGTAAAAACGTAAAAAATTATAATTTAATAATTGTATTTACTATTAATTACAAATAGTTGACTGACACATCAAATCAGCTACTTTTTAATAAATGTCAAAACGATAGTTTAAAAGGAATTTTGTATGAAATATTACACTATGACGTCATAGTTTCACAGCATCAAATCATCTACTCTTAGTGGTTCCACTGGTAATTAAAAATCATAAAAAGCATTAAATGTATAACATATTTGATGTTTCCACGTGTTTTTTGATGTTTTATGCATTGGTTAGTGTTTGGTCATTTATTTTTGACACTGTCAACTACCCTATTATGTAAGTATGTAGTTTAGAGATATAAAAATTTACTTTTCTGTAGGGAAAATTTTAAATTCCGCATGACGCAGGCAATGCTCCGCGGCGTGCAAGCTTTATAAAATTACAAAGTTAATGACTAAACTTGACACATATACTTTTTATCGTGAGTAGGAACAATGCAGAAACGACTGGACGGAAGCCCAGTACTTAGGTCCTATTGGGCGTCGGCCATCTGACAGCGGAGGTCACTGATAGCTAGTTAGTTAACTTTGTATTTCCACATGAAATTTTCAAAGTAAGTTCCCAGAAACAAAAGCGTTTAAATGCCGTCACACGGTTGTCCACTATAAAGGGAAATCTATTAAGGTGGAGGCGTCGGTTACACGAATATTTCATGAAAATGTTACTAATATACCTTGGAGGAATGTGTTGATGATTTCTTTTGTTATTAATCCGTAAATATATTACCATTCTTGTCGCAAATAATATGTTGATAACTTACAATCTATAACTGAGCTGCAATTTGCAAAAAACGTGATAAAATTTGAATTTCGCGCTCCAACCGACGCCTCCACCTTAAAGCTGTAATATGGTGGCGACGCCCAACAGGATATATAAAAATACCAAAGATGATTTAAAAAATTGGGATGCTACAATTTTTTTAATTACGTTTTTTTATAATAACTTACACTGAATGATTTATTTTTTTGTTTCCAGGTCGACTACACGGAGGAATTCGAGGTAAATAAATAGTTTAAAACAAAACACAATAAAATTTGAAAAATGCTATTTTAATTTACAACAAAATTAATTTTCATTTTTTTTTTCTCAGGAAAAGCTGGCCTTGCTCCAAAAATTTTCCTTAATCTCGCGGATCGAGGTAAGTATGTCGAAGATCGATCGATCCTACTAATATGATAAATACGAGATAAAAAGTTTGTTACATCTTCACGCTCAAACGGCTTGACCAATTTTCGTACACTTCACTTCCGATTTACACAACAAATAAAAATAATTCAGTATCGCGCCATTCAACGTTCAACAAGATCATTTTCGCCGATCATTTTTTAACTCATGAGTAATGTTGTAGGCGCACTCTTTTCGAGAACGATCGATTTTACGAAGTTTGCCGATGCTTCATCTAAGTTGTGTCATACTATAACACATTGACTACTTGTTATCCCTCGGGAACGCGTAGATGCTATGTCCTACATATGACCTGTACTACAAAATAATGGTGTATTTTTACATTTTTTTGACGTAAAAATAAAGAAAAAGGAATAATAAAAGTTACAGAAAGAGAACATTATTATTTCATTCTTTCGAGTGCAAATCCACATCTTGTGAAGAGGTTCAAATAAATCTATTTATTTTCGAATCCTACCGAGTGGATAGTCAGAAGTCAGCTCCCCTAAATATAGAAGTAAAATTTAAAACTAAACAGTATTAGGTAATGAATGCATACCTATAATAAACAAAAGAATAATTATTTTCTATTTTTAATAAATATCTTATAAAATATAACCTTTTTACTTCTAGATTATCCGGCGAATTTTGATGACGCAGTGGATGTAATACTAACTGGTAAGTACGCATAACTTCACTAATATTGGTGCCGATTCTGTTGTTTACGACCTAAATAAATTTAATCTCACTATATCTCTTTCTAATAGTAAATATAAGAGAGGGATGCAAGATATTTTAGTCCTGTCAGTTTAGTCCGATCACATATTTCAACGTGAATTTAAGCGCGATCTTTATTGGTCACGACTATTTACCCGTACATTACGACGGTATGGATTAAACTGACAGCATAAAAAATGTTCTGTCTTTTTTCAATAAGGTTAACATGAAAGAGAGGTGACTTGTCTAATATTAGTTAAGTTAGTAAACAACAAAATCGGCACCATTGTTTTTATAAAAAATATCAGTATTTTTGTTAACTCAAAAACTAATAGATCGATTTTGAAAATTCTTTCACCGGTAGAAAACAAAAATTACAATAAATAATGTAAAATCTAAGCATAAAAAACGGGTGAAACTGAGAAGCGGAAACCTAGTCTAGAATATTATAACCAACCGACGAATTTAGAGTTCTCATGACTAGAAAGCTGGCAATTATCTTGCGCAAAGAATTAGCATTGCTATTCAGCGTGGCAATGCGGCCAGCCTTCTTGGCACGCTTCCGCTTGGCAGCGATTTGGGACAAATTTTTTAGTGTGTAGGTAGTTGGTGTTTTAGGTATTTTTTAGTTTAAATTATAGTGTATTATTTTCTTCTATTGATAAGTTAAAAACTCTCTGTTGTTAATCAAAATATTTAATATACTTTTATTTTTCCAGGAACAAGGGGTGGCGGTCTGATCATCGATGTGGCGATACCAAACCGTAAGTATACCGTATATCTTTACCCGACTGCGACGAAGCCAGAAAAGGAGGGTTCTGTTCCCTCGTAACTAGGTACTATATGTCGTGAGATTCGTCTTTATGACACGAGAGTCACTGGGTATATTCAAATTGTAAAAAATGTAAATAATGGATTTTAAGGATGATTACAAAAATGTTTTATTTATTAATACTATAAATACGAAGACGAATACTCGGTATTTATTGTCGTTTGTGGTTTTCTTTTTCTATAAATTAATTAATATTATATATTTTTATTTTGCAGTTGGCCGCCTCTACAGACGAAGTGAGTAAGCTTTGCACAAATAAAACGTTTCGCATTGATACCGTAAAGGAATGGTTTCCTCCAAAAGCGGTGCCGTCTTTATACGAACGCAATATGATGGCCGCAAAAAGACGACCGTAGGCACGTGGAATGTTCGGGAGTTCGACGGCCATCTTTCACACACCATTCGACACCGTCGAGACGGCCGTCATGCAGATGGCGGCACCGCTTTTTGACGTTACGGTGTCTATTACCGTTCTCTAGGAAACCGCGCCATTTGGTTAACATAGACAACGTTCTAGTGACGTCATTTACCGCTGTATTACGGTCGCTACATGATGGCACCGCTTTTGGAGGAAACCATAGCTTAAGCTATTTTAGAATAAGAAATGCAGAAGCTCTATTACGTTTTCATTTAATTTTATTTATCATCCTAATAATATTTACATATCTTTTTTGTAGGAATTTAAATATATCATTTGAATAAATATTAAACTAAATTATTTTTTTAAATCGATGTCTTGAGTTTAGTGTTTGAGGTAAAATGATCCCACTTCGGGCGTATAAAACGATCCCTGGAATCATATTACCCCATTAATATTTTTTATAAAGATCATACCGTGAATTTATAAACGTAAAACCACTCGCCAAAATTGCCCTGAGGAAGCAATGCTAAAGACTCAAATACCGTCAAAGATGTTATGCCTTATAAAAACGCAATTAGAGAAAAAAATTTGGTGGTAGACGAACAGTTGTACAGTGTATGTGGAACCGGTGGTAGAGTCTATTGTAATAATTGTTACTATCGACATTCATAAGTGCCTTATCAGAGAGCCTACTCCGAAAAACTGCTCACAATTTGCAATTCTATTGGTTAATAATTTGACAACGATGATCGGACTATCGTGTATCGATTTTCGGAGTAGGCCCTCAGGGCCTATACTGAATAAATGTTTTTTTTTTTTAAACTGAAATTGTTTTCTTTCCAGTGATCATGGCCGCATCAAGGCTCGTGCTGTGTGTGCATAACTTGCTTGAACTTCCTCTTAGGATTCTACGCAGAGTTCTTACCGGTAACTATATACCTATATTTTTTTTTACTCATTAATACAACTTTTACTGTGGGATCAACTTCGAGGACGAGTGACGTCGAATGCCGAGACGAAGGTCGCGGTTTCGAGCTTGAGCTTTCGGTGTAGGAAATCATCGTGAGGAAACCATAGCACGGTGGTAGGATACTTTGAAGTAGGTACCACTCTCAAGTTGAGAATCTGTCGCTAAGTACCAACCAGTGTGTTCGGACAGTTGAACTTGAGAGCCTGTTGCCTAATCGGCATGCCGGTTATAATGTTTTATGCTTCTAACACAAAAAATAATTGAAATCTAAAAAACCTAACATTTCATATTATAATTATGAATTTTGTTCGTAATTTCAGAATTGGCACCATACTGAGTACTTCCATTCCTTTCAAATAAAACTATATACTATATTCATCAGGTCGCGACGACGAGTATAGTCCAGTCTGCAATTATGGATACGGAAAGAAATGGGGATGGTTACGTCACCAATGTGACTACTCGAGCACACGAAGTATCATAAAGGAGTACGAACTCAAGAATGCTAGAGGACAAATAGATACCTGCATTCGTGAATACAACGGTGGTGATATTGAGCGCTTGAGCGGTAAGTACTTGTCAGCTACATGGTTCACGCATCGACGGATAGATGGCGCCACAATACCCTACATACAATCTACATCGCACTTGTGAAGTTTATTCGCGCATTGACAGATGGAGGGTGGTCCTCAGCCACGATGACCCAGTTTGGTGTCTCCTTGCTCCTCCATAACTTCAGCGCCATGGTCACTAGCGCTAGCACTAATAACTTTGACATTTCCAATGGTTAATGTAATTTAATAGAAAAGTTGCAATTGATGCAAAGAAAAAAAGAAGTTACATATAGAAGAACAAGGTGTATGATTCCTCCATTGAAAAGAAGATCATCCGCCAGGCTGGGTCGTCGTGCCTGAAGACCGCAGTCCATTTTTTTTCTTTTTTTTAAAGGACATTAAGGTGTTAGTCAGAGGTGGCTATAACACCCTTATGCGCAGATGGGTCTCAACCGAACAAGATCCGACTGTTGATGTTGGAATCCTGTATATAATGCGAATGCGCGAACAAACTCCACAAACGCGATGTAGATTTGTATGTAGATAGTTCTGTATATAGTGTCGATATGTTGCAGCGCCATCTATCCATTCGGTGTGTGAACTATGTAGCTGACAAAGGTCGCTACATTAGGTACACTTAAACTCTCTTCTCTTCTCTCTGCACTTGCAGCCCCCTGGCTATGTGATAATTGTATGAAGTTTATGTATATTTAAAACAAAAACTGTAATTACCTACATAAATTAAAAAAGAAAGCTCCATAAAAAAAAGAAGTCTTGCTGAGTTTCTTGCCGGAGTGTTCTCAGTTCAAGTGTATTCCGAACCGGTAGTAGAGTCTAAAAATTGTAACTGTTGACATTCATAAGTGCCTTATTATGGCCTAAATTTAATAAATGAGTATTGATTTTATTTGATTTGCCAAATCAATGGCCTTGCAGAATATGGAGATTTATTGATGTTTCTTCCACAGGATCGCACAGAGTCATCGTCGAGGCCATGTATAATCTTGCTGATCTATTCGCGGGTATGTTATTATGTCTCCATTTATTTAACTAAAACCAAATGGGTGGCCAAATTAATACCTCCTTATTCCAATTAGCTTGAGCTTTCCGTGAAGGAAAACATCAGAAAGAAATCATAGCCTGGCTGGCTACCATCCTCAAGTTGAAACTGTCAAAAAGCACCTTCCGGTGTGTTCCGACAGCTGCACTTGAGAGCCAGTTCCTTTCTAGGCTTTGTGCTTACCACCATCGGCCACATCATCACTGATCACGATGAGATTGTGGTCAAACACAGGCCTGTACCATAATAGTATAAGAAATAGGCTTTGTTACTCTCCGGCTCATAATAACATGGTACCTGGTTGACCGAGCTTTGCTCGTTTTTTTTTTAATACGTTTTTAAAAAATTAAACCTAGCTTTAACGATTTATTTCGTTGGTACGTGTAATTAATAATTATTTTTGTTGTACAGATTCGAATAGAAAATGGTCCAAAAAGGATTACACAGGCTGCATCGCGCATTGTATGTATTATTTTTGATTTATTTAAAATCGCTTTTATTTTATTGGAAGTAAGTATGTACCACCAAGGTGGACTGACGATCTTGTTAGGGTCGCGGGAAACCGCTGGATGCGGCTAGCGCAAGACCGGCCATCGTGGAGATCCTTGGGGGAGGCCTTTGTCCAGTAGTGGACGTCTTTCGGCTGATATGATGAAGTATTACCTCAGGCTAGGCCGTTTATGTTGTTTTATATGTATAAGAAACAATCAATCAAACTATTATAAATCAAATTTTGAGTCGATTGGCAAATTTTGTATCGATTGATAAGTTTTGAGAAGCTTACATTATTAAAAAAACATACCGGGACTAGCGGGCTTGGCCACCCAAAAAAGAAAACGTCGGACTTTTGGAAACATGGCCGCCTCGATGATTTTCTTTATGTACCTAGATTGTATATTCTTTATACATATATATTTGTTGTAAATAAATGAAAACTAAATATAATATATATATGAAAATAAACTATATACAGAGAAAATGCATTTTAGAATCATCATTTAAGGCGTTGATAGCTTAGTGGCAGTGACGTCGAATGCCGAGACGAAGGTCGCGGGTTCGAATCCTACAATGAACTTGAGCTTTCGTTGAAGGAAAACATCGTGAGGAAACTATAGCACGGTAGTAGAGTACTTTGTAGTACCCGCCTGGCTGGCTACCACCCTCAAGTTGAAAATCTGTCGCCAATCACCTTCCGGTGTGTTCCGACAGTTGCAATTGAGAGCCAGTTCCCTTCTAGGCTTTGTGTGATTACCATCATCGGCCACATCATCACTGACCACGTTAAGATTGTGGCCAAACACAGGCATAAAAAAATAAAAAACATTTCTCGTATAACATCGCCTTGTCTCATCAGTCCCTGTATATAGGTACATGAGCATCCAAAATCTATTCTGTCGGTAGGTATGCAAGGTATGTAGGTACTAGCATATTTACCTTACTTATTATATATAGCACAACAATTAATAAAGAATTTTCTTTTCAGTCTTCACCATCACCGGTGCTATATCTAACAGTTACGATGGAAAACGTAAGTATCATTATAAATTAATTAATTAATAATATCCTGGGAGATTGTTCACACACGGTATCTGATCCCAAACTAAGCAGAGCTTGTACTATGGACAACCAGATAACTGATATGATACTACTTTTTTTTAGTAAATACATATTTATGACATCCAGACTCAGGACAAACACACGACGAGATAGGTAGTTTTGTTTTTGGGAAAGGACAAAAGTTGGTAGCCTCTGGTGGCTTCATTAACCTTACCGGACAAAAAGAGATAGAACCGCGCCAACTGGCCTGTCATACAGCAACAATAATAATTATTATTACCGAAATTATCCCACTAATACCCTGAAATAACATAAAGGCTTGAACATTATTCTCACTTGCCAGCGACATGTAGAGTTGCAGGAGCGGCTGCAGCTGGTGCGGAACATTCTAAATCCAAAAAATACGCTTCTATTAGCTCAAATTATTTATGTTTGCCTTTTGCGGTCGAGACCATGGGTCCTTGGGGGTCCGAGGCTCGCCAATTTTCTCGAACATTATCTTCAAAATTAATTGAGGTCACAGGGGACCGGCGGGCGGGGAGCTTTTTCCGCCAACGCGTTAGCTTGGCCATACAAAGAGGGAACGCTGCCAGCCTTCTGGGAACCTTGCCGTTGATTGGCAGCAGCACACGCCTCGAGGATTTTTTTTATATATAATTTGTATATTTGTTGTAAATAATTGTAAATATTGTATATTTATAGTAAGTATTACAAAACACATAAAGGCTACTTTTTATCCCGGGAACGCGGGTGGATAACGCTAAAACTTAAATTATGACTGTTTCTAATAATTACATTTTTTATTTCAGTCGGATCCACAGTTATTGATGGTAAGTACGTTTATTTATAGACATACATACCACTAAATGCGCCTACTTACAAAGCGCGCGGATAGAGATCCAATTGAAAACCTCCACATTTTTTAAAGGAGGTTAAATGATTGACTTAAAAAATAAAGGAGTCTGACTCGCGCACCGAGGGTTCCGGAATTTTGTTATGGTACTTTATATACTATTGACTTCTTATTAGTTTTCCTGTAATCTGTAGGTACAGAACTATCATCTGTATTTTTATCAAAATTTTCTGGCCTAGTATTGTCGGAGATAAGGGTGGGGGGGGGGAATGGGTCAATGTTCGCCTATTTTCTTAAATAACTTCAAAACAACTTATCTTAAAATTATAAAAATAATATATTTGAGATCCTCACAATGAGCCCTTTCATTTGATATGACACACACACAATATAGTTTGCAAAACTTTTTTTTTTAATTTTCTGATTTACCCCCCAAAAGTAATCCCCATGTTTGAAATTCATGTATTTAGGTAACACGTCCATGTTTGGATCACCGACTTACATTATGTGTACCAAGTTTCAACTTAATCCAATTCAATATTTTCGGACAGACAGACAGACGCACGTGTGATCCTATAAGGGTTCCGTTTTTTTTTTTCGGATCCCTAAAAAAGAGTAAAGCCTCCTTCAAAGATAATAAAAATTATATGACACCACCTTGGGGCTATACAAAAAACCCAACACAAAAAGGATCATCTTACCTCTTGGGATCAACTCGTACACCTTTTTCTAAAATCGATTCATAAGCGAAAAAGTATGCGTGAACATACATAAAAAGAAAAAAAGCATACAATCGAATTGAGAACCTCCTCTTTTATTTTTGAAGGTGGTTAAAAATGGAAATACTATCTATTAAATGTTATGGTTGCATACCTACTCAGTGGTTAGGTTTTCATAAGATTAATACAATATTATCAAACACTTAGCACTTGTTTTATAAGAAATATTTTTTTTTACAGCATTGTACGATTCTTTGGGCAAAACAGTTGAAGATAAAGGATTTAGTAAGTTTAATAACAAATTATATAATGATTTTATAAATATCCTGGGACATTGTTCACACACGGTTATCTGATCCCAAAACCAAGCAGAGCTTGTACTATGGACAACCAGATAACTGATGCCTGATACATCCAACAAGATTTTAAAGGGAAAGTTATATCAATACCTCGGGGCTCAAAGGGCGTAAGTACCAAAACTCGATTTTACAGGAGAGCCAAAAAATAAAAAACAAAAATTATTTTTGGAATAACTTTTTTATTTTTTGGCCTATATAAATCATTTTTACACCAACAGTTTTAATTTTTTTTGATGCAGGACTGTAAAATATTTCGAATAAATTTAAAAATAACAAACATAACTTTACTTTCCGGCCTGGAAAATCCCATGTATGGGCCGTTTACACCCCAAAAATTGGATATGTGATGAATGATGTGTACAATCAATTTAGAGATACCTAAAGAATGGCGTCACCTTCTTACCCTAGTTACCCTAACAAAATAAAGATATAAAGCCAAGAGAGCAAATTGAAACATATATTTATTTACAGGTATTTCAACACATATATCGACGATTAAAGGAAAAATGAATCGTTGCAAGAAACAAGAGTTTAACGGTGTTTTCGATACCAACAGCGCAAATACTAACAATAATGAAGGATCCAGAACTAATGAAGATGACAGCATCAAATCGGATAGTTCCGACAGTGAGAATGACGCATCTAATTCTTCTGATAAACACTCTACAAATTCTGAAAAGAATAAAAAGTCGAAATCCGGTGTTGATAAGTCAAAGAATACTGAAGGGTCAAAATACGATAAAAGATCTGAAGAGTCAAAAAATTCTGATGAAACATCTGACGAGTCAGATAGCATTGAAGATTATGAACAATCTGAAGAGTTAAAGGACACTGACCAGGACACATCCGATGATAGACAATCAAATGAATCTGATGATTCCAAAAAAGAATCAGGAGATTCTGTACAGGCAAAGACAAATTCTAAAAACTCCAAGGCTCATAAATCAAGTAATTCTAAAAAACATGAGTCTAGTAAAGGAGAATCACAAAAAGAGAAAAATTCCAGAGATCACTCAGCTAGTTCTAATCCATCAAAAGACTCTAATTCAAGCAATTCTATTCATAGTTCTGGTGAGAAAAATGAAAACCCTAAGGTCAGAAGTAAAGACGCAAAGAAAGGCCGAGATCAGAGGTGCCAATGTGACGAGGAAAACTATTGAATATGAAAGTGCAGATTAATAAACCTATAAAAAAAATATTAAATATTTCAAATTTTAAATTGCCTTATACTTACTGGTTATAACAAATGCTGCTGGTGTGTCTAATAAAGAAAAATATATATAATATTATATTACTTATGCCTAAAAGTAATCAGAGTTTCAAAAGAAGGCTGCCAATCTCCAAATACATTTGAAGTAGTAATAGAGAGGACAGAGCGAGCGAAAGAGTAGATAAAAACTACGATAACATGGCGCGCCCTTCCAAATTACTGTTTCAATGTGTGTAGTCACATCCTTACGAAAGAGTTTGTATGTAGTAAGTATTCGTCCAGTAGCAGGCCGTCTTCGGTATCTCACTTATTACCAGATTTGTTCGTCAACTAATCATAACTAGCCGACCGCAACACAACCCACGTGGCATTATAACAGTACCTCAGTGCAGCGCCGTATTAAATAATAATGCGCGATTAATGACGCCGCTAGTCGAGCAACAAATCCTTGGATAAATTTTTGTCTACCATATCAGTACGCACACATGCGTTGTAAGTCTGTAAATACTTACTTAACCTTCGAAGTCTGTCTGTTTCCTTGTCATCAATAATTTGTCAAATACACAAACACGTACACGCAACGCCATATGAAATGCGGGCATTACGTCATTTGAAATGCTATAGTGACGAGATAAAAACTTCTTTGCGAATGTGTCCTTTGTCCGCTCTATTGTATTAATAATTACATCTCTTTGCTACCGCCCAGGCACTAGTCATAACCGGTCCCTAGTTTTTGCTAATAATTTGCTATCCCTGAAAGAGGTTCTAAGTCGGACACTTTGTACTTAATATTTAAGATCATGTACACTCGCTTAGATACCAATAAATTCTTTATTTCATGAGATATTGTTTTATTATTATTCTATTGAAAATTCCTAAACATTTATTATTTATACAGGATGATGTTGGCGGTGTAGGTATATTAAGCCGAATACTACGGATGGTGTATGTTTTGTCATCCTACTTAAATTGTAAATGAGGTTTGTGAGAAAGTATGTTTGTGACATCTCCACGCTCAAACGGCTGGATTAATTTTAATAAAATTTGGTATGTAGCTGACACCTTAGGCCCCTCGCCCAACGCGACTTTTTGTCGCGATGCAGTCGCGCGATTACGAAATGCGCGACTGCATCACTACTAACGCGCGTTAGTCGCATTTGCAGCGCGATACAGTAGTGATGCTAACGCGCTACAGTATCCATGACAGTATAATATGACATTCTATAACAACTTCTGAATTTACTCTCATAGTTTTTTAGTATTTTAAACGTTGTAACATAACGTCCACCAAGTAATCTCTCCTTATTAAATGGATGCGTCCAATATTGAAGTTGCTTCCGTTGCCCACGCTTCGGATGTCTACTCTTCGTCTGCTTACGTAAAAGCAGCACCAAAGATAACGTGACTAATGTTGCCTCAACGGAGTCCATCTTGCAAATGTGACGATGACGCATTTTTCTGTCGCGCGTTTGCATCGCGACAGTATCGCGTTGGTATCGCGACTGCATCATGTTGGTGATGGTATCGCGACTGCATCATGATGGTATGGTAGGTGGGCGAGGGTACACAGCTAGCGACTGCATCGATGCAAATACGCGACAGTATCGCGTTTGCATCGCGACAAAAAGTCGCGGTGGGCGAGGGGCCTTAGATTAACGCGGGGCGGAGAGCTAGTTATCAATAATACCTACAACAACATTTCGAGAGACGCATTAAATTACGAAGTTATGAAGTCAGAAGTTTAGCGTAAATCTCGAGTACAACTCTTGTACTCTGAATCGTAAAGATGGCATTAAATAGTGAAGGCATGGAATTAATTTTGCATAAAATAAATTACGTACTGAGTAATTTTGCATAAAATAAATTACGTACTGAGTAATTTACTATAGTAGGCCTTGTCGATCAATTTATTTATTAATATTTTTTTTAATTTATTATAAGACATCCAATAGTACTTTGTTATACAATGGTTTAATAGTAGTTTATGATATTATTGCATAATAGGCGTTATTAAAATACGAGTGTGAGTTTTCTTAATATTTAGTATCACTCGAGTTTAATAATTATGTGCAGTATCATACAGTACTTTATCTAAACTCATCTAATAATGTAATTTAAAGGTAAAAACCGGACAATTGCGAGTCTGACTCGCGCACCAAGGGTTCCGTAATTTTCTATGTAAATACCATAGACGTTTTCTATAGGTAAAGCACTATTTTCTGTTTTTTTTAGTAGTCACGGAGATTAGGGGAGGGGGTTATCAAACCCTGTCAAAAGCCAGGCAGTCCTATTCTACAAACCCTACCATCGAGGTACCCCCACCCCTCCAAAGGCAGTTACTCTATTCGGTGAACCAATCCCCTGGGAAAGGCAAGCCAAATATCTCGGAGTAATTCTCGATGATCGTTTGATCGGTAAGGTTGGTGCAGCCATCAGAGGCTACCAACTTTAGTGCTTTAAAAAAAATAGGGGAGGGGGAAATGGTAAATTTTTGCCTATTTTCTTAAATAACTTCAAAACTTTTTTTTAAATTATAAAACCAATATATTTGAAATCCTCATAACGAGCTCTTTCATTTGATATGTCACACAATATACCTAGTTTGCAAAACTTATATTTTAATTTTCTAATTTACCCCCCAAGAGTGGCCGAGTGATTCATTCATTTACGTTACACGTCCGAGTTTGGGTCACCAACTTGTACATACACCGCACCACATATGTGTACTAAATTTCAACTCAATCCAGTCCAGTATTTTGGGGCAGACAGACACACGAGTGTTTTTTTATTTCTTTTGAGTTCCGGAACTCAAAAAATATTGTATTCTTTAGAGACAAGATTCTATGTCAACGGGAAGTAGCCTTTAGGTTTTGATTCCCTTGCGAGTAGTTGAGAGTTTCAAAATATGCGGCATAAATAGTTGTACCTTTGCGTTTTGCGTTTTTGAATTGACTTAGAAATTTGTTTTTTTTTTCACAGTTTAAAGGCAATTAGACCAAAGTATTTGATATGAATTTCAACTTGATACCTCTACGCGTTCATGAGGAAAAGTGTATTAAATTTATAATTATTTAAAAAATATATTATGTGATGTAACAAAAAATTTAAAGATTTCGGAATTTTTCCTTTATGTGTGCTATAAAACGTTGCATCGTACCAAAATTCAAGATTCTGAGTTCACGGGAAGTACCTGTAGGTTTTGATTCCCTCGCGAGTGTCGAAAATTGCAGCATAAACGGCTGTATCTTTTGATGGCGTTGGCATAGAAATTTGATTTTTTTCACAGCTCCAAGAGACAGTAGACTTGAGTATTTGATATGAATTTCAGCTTGATACCTCCACGCGTTCCTGAAAAAAAGGGTCTTGCCAGACAGACAGACGGACAACAAAGTGATTTATTTATTTATTAATAAAATGCACAATGTACACACAATGTTACACATACAGTGAACTAATATGAGTACAAGGACCCTGTTAGGGCATGGCAAAAAGGAATAGAGAGAGCTTATTATATATTTGGTATTTATTTTACTGATCCTATAAGGGTTCCGTTTTTTTCTTTTGAGTTACGGAACCCTAAAAAGTAATGATTGTTTCAGCGCTGCAGCGAATATTAACAAAACGGAGCATGGCTTTTACTTAGGATAGCTTCTCTGTACGTAGTAATATACCTCAGCGATAATTACAGACTTTTTGAACAAGAGTAGTGAAAAACAACTTTTGGGTCACTTATACAGGGTTACTGGTTATACTTCACGATCCCGTTATGGGGATATAGGAGAGGTTCTTCCCTGTTAAACGACCTCTTACTATTCTATAACAAAAAGTGAACCAGTTCCAAGATATTTATAATTTTCCAAGAAGGCAAGATAAAAAACGTCTCACGATTATAATATTATTCATTTCTGAATATTTCAATACGTCATAAAATACGAACGTTTATGAACAAGGGACCCAAACTTTTATTAAAATAAAATTACTAGTTGAGGAAAATGCATATTTTAATTTTTTTGAGTTAGCTTTTTGACCTGCAGAATATTTTAAAAACATCCACACATGATTAGCTATCCAACATAGTATTCAAATCCTTGTACAGTACTACCAAATTGACATGGTTTACGATTATACCTGCTTAGTTGACATATATTCGTTGCACGGTTTAAATTGCATAGCTTGGTCAATTGATTAACGAGTAGTGGAAGCTACTCGCATTTTGTTGACACATAGCGAATAGGATAGAAAAAAAAAACAATATCTCATGAAATAAAGAATTTATTGGTATCTAAGCGAGTGTACATGATCTTAAATGTTAGGTACAAAGTGTCCGACTTAGAACCTCTTTCAGGGATAGCAAATTATTAGCAAAATCTAGAGACCGGTTATGACTAGTGCCTGGGCGGTAGCAAAGAGATGTAATTATTAATACAATAGAGCGGACAAAGGACACATTCGCAAAGAAATTTTTATCTCGTCACAATAGCATTTAAAATGACAATGCCCGCATTTCATATGGCGTTGCGTATACTTAATGATTAAACGAACTTACCTGAAGTGAAGTTCTATCATAATTATACGAAGTGCCTCGTCCGAAGAGATTAGTCATTATATACTTGTAGTAACACATAGGTGGCACCACTCATTACACTTAGTTGAGGGTAGTTGCATATTTAAGAAAAAATAGAGGTACCCTCTTCTTATGTTAGATTAGGTTACTGGCTGCTCGGTGATCACTCGTCATTTGGTTTAGAGCTAACACTTTTTATTTGGTATTTCCTGTTAGGTTAAGGGAGGGGGAGGGAGGGTAATACTAATCTCTTCGGACGAGGCACTTCGTATAATTATGATAGAACTTCACTTCAGGTAAGTTCGTTTAATCATTAATTATACTTTGTGCCTCGTCCTCAAGATTAGTCATTATATACTTGTAGATCTTGAGAGCAAATACAGGAAATACTCATTAAAAGAAATACCTAAAACATGTACTATAATTGATTTATTGAAAATAAACTCGATAAATTAATTTATGCATATCCTGCATTTAAAACAAACATAATACTAAATTGTTATAATTAACCAAAACATTACATAGATTAATCTTTATTCATAACGGCTTTAGCTAAAGCAGTAGCTTCACTATCGGCTATTATTCGATTGTAGAATTTTCCAAAAGTACTTGAACTATCACTCCATCCGGCGGTTTTACGTATAGAGTCTATGTTGACTCCTTGTTTGTATGCGCGAGATGTGGCGGCATGTCTCGTGCTGTGGGCAGTGAACAACGATACGTCAATGCCACTCTCTTTGAGGACATTCTTGATCCATCGGGCAATAGTCTGAGTTGAAACGGGTTTATGTGGTTTTTTGAAACTTAATAACAGATAATCAGAATTTCGAATAGACGTTGTTTTATTAATATAAGATATTAAGGTTTCACTCGGACAAATCTTAGGATTTTCTTTAAAAAAAGGCAACATGAGTATTGGTTGATGAGCACCTGGTCTGGAAGTTTTTATTAGTTCTGGTATTTTGATCTTAATTAGTGACGGAAAATTTTCTATATTTTTAATGTTAATTTTAGACAGCGTTTGTACCCTGTGCGCGGTTACTAAGGCTAGCAGGGTTACTAACTTTTTTGAGAGTTGCTCTAACGATAAACTTTCATTTGGGTAATGAATGCTCAGATAATTTAAAACGATATTTGTATCCCACGTGATGTGATATTTAGGCATAGGTGGTCTTAGCCTGAATACTCCTTTGAAAAATCGTTTGATTCTTTCATCGTTAGAAATATGTTTACCAATAATTAGGGACAGTGCTGACCTACAACTGTTAAGTGATCCATATTGACCATCACTATTATGCATATGTGTGAGGAATGTAATGACGTCCGGAATCGATGCCTGATACATATTTATTTCATTAACTATACAGAAGTGAAACCATTTTCTAAGGTAAACATCGTATTGTTTTAAAGAGTTGGGTGATAATGAGGCCAACATTATTTCTATTGCTGAGCTGGGAACGTTTTGTTGCAGTAGCGCTGTCCGGATAATACTCCGGCAACCAGGGTAACTTGTGGAAGTATGTTGCGTGTACTAGAATGAGAAAAAATTATACTGCTGTTACTGCCTGAAGTAAGCGTGAGAACGTCTGATATAAGAAGGCTTGTAAAAACAGGGTACCACGGTTGAGTGGACCACAACGGCACGACTATAATACCTTGCGCTTTATCAGTAATAATTTTCCGGAGGGTCTTTAATATCATAGAAAATGGGGGAAAGGCATAAAAGTAAAAATCTGACCAATCGATTGTAAAAGAGTTTATAGCAAAGGCATCGGGATCTTTATGCCATGAGACGTATTTAAGGCATTTCTTATTAATGCGACTAGCAAATAAGTCAATTTGAGGGATTCCGAACCTGGATATAATATCTTGGAATGCTATGTCTGCCAATTCCCATTCGATATCAGGATGGTTGCGACGAGATTCTGCGTCAGCAATTGTATTTTCCGAAGACTTAATATACGATGCAAAAATATGTATTCTCTTGGATTCGCACCACTGCCAGATATCTTTAGAGATTTGATTAAGATGTGGGTACTGTATGCCACCCATACGATTAATGTAGGAAATTGCTGTGGAGTTGTCGATGCGTAATAAGACTTGGCAGTCAAAGAGGTCTGAAGCAAAAATTTTTAGACCGAAAAAAGCTGCAAGTAGCTCCAAAACATTAATATGCTTTGTGCGTTCATTCTCTGACCACTGACCGCTGGCAGTTTCTTTACCACAGGCCGCACCCCATCCCGTGGTTGAGGCGTCAGTAAAAATTTCGACTATAAAACTATCATCACGGATTTTATGTACAGAGCTTTCGATAGCCTGTAACCACCATTGAAAAATAGGCTGTAAAGTCTCGGGAAGTGTCATATACCGGTCATAATCATCATCATTTCTAAGGTTTAAGAATTTACAACGCTCTAATTCTTTAGTATATAACCAACCGTACTCTATAGCAGGGCAGGCAGATATAAGTAATCCTACAATCTGGGCAAATTTTCTTATTTTACAGCGTTTTAATCGCATTCCTCTTTTTATTTCAGTTTTAATTTTAGACTTCTTTTCTGGTGGAAGACTTACTTCCAGAGTATTTGAATTAATTATGAATCCTAGAAACTTACAGGACTTTGAGGGCTTAAGGCAACTTTTTAGCTCGTTGATTATGAATCCCAAACTGAGTAATAATTGTTTGCTTAAGTGTATGTTATATAAGCATTCATTATAATTATTTCCTAATAAGAGTAAGTCATCTAAATATATAGTTGACAGCAATCCTGCAGATCTTAGTAATTTAACAACAGGTTTCATGATTTTAGTGAAAACATACGGGGCAGTATTAAGTCCGAATGGCAAAACATTGAATTCATACAGTCTATTGTTCCAAATGAACCGTAAGTATTTTCTGGAATCCACGTGTATTTTTATTAAAAAATACGCATCTTTTAAATCTAACGTGGCCATGTAACAATCTTTTGAAATAAGATTTATTGCTGTGCGGAGATCTTCTAATTTAAAATGTTTAGTATTAATGAACTTATTCAGGTTTTTTAAGTTAAGTATGAATCTGAATTTGCCATTCGACTTAGGTCTCAAAAACACGCTTGATATATACTGGTTCGGATCAGGTTTACATGCTGATATAGCACCACTAGACAGAAGGCTTCTGATAGCCTCTTCGAAATTATCTTTCTCGGTATCAGTATATACGCGGGGTTTGGGAATAGTATTTTGACAAACAGGACGAGAAAATTTTAGCTTATAGCCTTCAATCCATGATAGGACGGTTTCATCGTTAGTGATCATTGCCCATTTGGAATGAAAAGATGATAGTTGTCCAGCATATTTCACCTGATCTAGTGTCGGCGCGTGTGTCTCAGCTGATGCGGCGACGGCTTGTATGAGGTCGATGGCCGGTTGCGCTGAGGCGCAGGCTGGCGACTCCCTTGTGGGCCCGGCTGCCTGCGTGCTGGGACCGGAGGCTTCCAGTTTAAATTTTTTGAAGTTGTAGGTCTTTGCGATACTTGGGGCTTCTTCGGGTACTTATTTGTTAAGTCTGTCTTCAAATCAGTCCCAGATTTGGAAACTGCCTTTGCGGCCTTGAGGGCTTCTGAAAGATTTTCTCCAAATAGATATCCGTCTATCTTTGTGTTTAACAATTGCTCCTTCATATCTTTTTTTAAAGACCAAACAGCAAAGTGTCGCCTTGTCTGTGATTCAGAATACTGAATGTCACACATGATGCGACTCGCATCCATCAATTGTTGCAGCAATGTGTTATTTTTGGTCTTGGAGTTCAGTTGATCCGTAACTGCTTCACTTAAACAAGATATTGCTGTAGCTAGTTGTTTTTGTCTGGCTTCAATAGCTCTGTCTCTTTTTAAAACGATTTCTGAGAGAGCCGCTTTTATTTCCAAATTCAAAGTAGGAGCTCCAATCCGCGTACAATTTGCAGGAATACGATACTTGTCGCATAGCTCTTTTCTAATTATTTTGCTCAAGCCACTTGTAGCAGTGTGTTGAAAACGACTAACTATTTCCTTGTGCATATCTTTTCCATACTGAACAGTAGCGGTAGGATCATCGCCTAGAATGTTTAAGACATCACTATCCAAAATGCTGACCTCCAAGGCTGCATCATCTTCAGGTGTTAACTGATTGGAATCTTCCACGATTTCGGGGAGAATAGCTCCTGTTTCCTGGTTTGATTCGATCGCAGCAACTGTCATTTGAGATTCCGAATGAGCTCGATCTGAAAACAGTGGCTACGATGAGAATTCTTCTTTGAAGAATAATTTCCATTTTGCTTTGTGTAATCCACTGATGGGGACTCAGATAGGTACCGATATAATGAATTGGTTTATAAAATATTCCAAAATCTAACTGATTATTCAGATTCCGCAACATATTTATACACGGTGGACCGGCCACATACGTGGTATAATCTCGCAGATTGCTCTGATATATTTATAATATATTATCAACAATAAACACAGCCATAATGCGCGGAACAGTCCCAAAGATTGCCCTGAGTGCATTTATGAACCAAGTGTGTTAAAACAACCTTAAGGTTATTTGTGGAGTGAATTAAGAAAAAATGCGCGGATCAACCCTATAGATTGTCCTGGTTGCATTCATCTTAGTTTATTATGCGCGGTACAATCCTACTGATTGCCCTGTGTGCATTTACATATTCTTTGACAAAGTTTTAGCATTGTATATAAAATAATGCGGGTAGGTATGGTAAAAATCTCGTTCGATGCTATGCCAGGTTTTACAAAAGATTCTTTGCATTGAAAGTGCACGCAACAATTTAGATTGTTCACAGATCTTACCTTCTTGAATACTCGGAGTGGGCGAGGAATCCCGTGATGACGATTGTGACGATGATGAAGACGAAGACGATTCAATCACACGAATACGACGACGGTTTCTGTTGTTGATCGTTTCCTCCAAAAGCTTTAATTTTTTGGATAAAATTTTAATATCTTCATCCGGTTGTTTTCTTTTAGACATTTTTTTTTTTTTTTTTATAACGAATATTTATATTAAATTAGTAATAACGTGTTGAGTGGTGGAGCACTCGAATGTGAATGACGAGTGATCACCGAGCAGCCAGTAACCTAATCTAACATAAGAAGAGGGTACCTCTATTTTTTCTTAAATATGCAACTACCCTCAACTAAGTGTAATGAGTGGTGCCACCTATGTGTTACTACAAGTATATAATGACTAATCTTGAGGACGAGGCACAAAGTATAAATGTTTGTGTATTTGACAAATATTGATGACAAGGAAACAGACATACTTCGAAGGATATGTAAGTATTTACAGACTTACAGCGCATGTGTGCGTACTGATATGGTAGACAAAAATTTATCCAAGGATTTGTTGGTCGACTAGCGGCGTCATTAATCGCTCATAATTATTTAGTATGGCGCTGCACTGAGGTACTGTTATAATGCCACGTGGGTTGTGTTGTGCGGTCGGCTAGTTATGATTAGTTGACCAACAAATCTGGTAATAAGTGAGATACCGAAGACGGCCTGCTACTGGACGAATACTTACTACATACAAACTCTTTCGTAAGAATGTGACTACACACTTTGAAACAGTAATTTGGAGGGGCGCGCCATGTTATCGTAGTTTTTATCTACTGTCGCTACTTTCGCTCGCTCTGTCCTGTCTATTACTATTTTAAATGTATTAGGACATCCGAACCGGTAGTAGAGTCTATTGTAAAATAGAGAAATGCTTGGCGGACAGCTTGTCCAGGCACAAATATTCCGACCTCGAGTAGCTCTCAGAGAGCGTGGGACAAGCCCCTTTGCGAAAAAATTTGGCAAAATATATTCACAATTTTTTCTACGGATTCAGATCGCGCACGCTTGTTAGCTGTCTCTGATAGGGACTCAGGTCACTGGTTGCAAGCCATTCCATCCACAAATATCGGGACTATGTTAGATCGAATGACTTTAAGCCTGTGCTTTGTCTTCGTCTTGGTTCCAGGATCAATCATCCTCATCGCTGCCGCTGTGGTGATTTTGTCGGCGAGCTTGGCCACCATGGGTTGTCGTGCTCTCTAAGTGCCGGCCGAATCTCTCGTCACTCGGCTCTCAATGACATAATCCGCAGGGCTCTTGTTGTCGCCAATGTGCCTTCTGTACTGGAACCAGTTGGATTATGCGTGGCGATGGCAAGAGGCCGGATGGTATGTCTTTGATCCCATGGAGTGTCGGTAAGTCGTTGGTGTGGGATGTCACATGTGTCGATACACTTGCGCCATCTCACTTGGCAGCGACATGTAGAGTTGCAGGAGCGGCTGCGGCTGGTGCGGAAAATTCCAAATCCAAAAAATACGCTTCTATTGGCACAAATTATTTATTTTTGCCTTTTGCGCTCGAGACCATGGGTCCTTGGGGGTCCGAGGCTCGCCGATTTTCTCGAACGTTATCTTTAGAATTAATTGAGGTCACAGGAGACCGGCGGGCGGGGAGCTTTTTCCGCCAACGCATTAGCTTGGCCATACAAAGAGGGAACGCTGCCAGCCTTCTGGGAACCTTGCCGTTGATTGGCAGCAGCGGCCGCCTCGAGGATTTTTTTTCTATATAGTTTGTATATTTGTTGTAAATAATTGTAAATATTTAATATTTATGCACAAATCAGCCAGTTGGCGCAGTTGGTTAAGACACTACCTGTAGCGCCGCTGGTCGTGGGTTCGATTCCCATCCAGGACAAACATTTGTGTGCATGAACATGTCTGTTTGTCCTGAGTCTGGGTGTAATTATCTATATAAGTATGTATTTACAAAAAAAAGTAGTATATGTAGTATATTAGTTATCTGGTTGTCCATAGTACAAGCTCTGCTTAGTTTGGGATCAGTTAACCATGTGTGAACAATGTCCCAGGATATTTATTTATTTTTAAATGTAAAAAGAGAGACACTTCCAAAGTGGTAAAATGTGTGTGTCCCCCTGTAACTTGTAAAATAAGAGAATGATAAAACTAAAAAAAATATATGATTTACATTACCATCCAAACTTCCATTAATATTTGTTTGAACGAGATCTAGTCAGTAGTTTTTTTTTAATACGTCATAAGAATATAATAAATATGTAAGGGGGATGATCCCATACAACAGATACCTATGATTTTTTTGGCGTATTTATAGATAATGGTACGGAACCCTTCGTGCGCGAGTTCGACTCGCACTTGGCCGGCTTTTTTAATTACTATGATCTCCATTTAAGTTTAAGATGATGTCATTTATTTTTTACAACATAAATATTTACAACTAAAAAAGTTGTGCCAGATTACTGCACTGAGTGAACGTGGCAAGAAGGCTGGCGGCATTGCCACGTTGAATGGCAATGCTGATCCGCTGTCCTAGATAGACACTAGCCTTCCTGTCACGGGAGGTCTCAATAAGGCGCCGGGAGACCTCTTTAAACAAAAGAAGGGCATTCGGGCCCCACGGCCTCAGTGTTTCTACACCAAACGCATCCATTGCCTATAGATGCATATTTGCGGCGCTTCAGGCATTCTTGCTGGGCGGCAGCAGCACCGGCCATGACTGAAGTGTCTGGAAGGTGAGACGGAGCCGGTATCGACGCATGTAGCATCCCAAACCAATGGCCGTCCGGTTCAAAAACGGCTAGTAATCCAGCGGTGACAAGAGATCGGCGGATTAGGTCATTTGTGGCCGAATGCCGTAACATACGCCCAGCGCTTCTACAACAGGAGAGGCCATGATGACCAAGGTACCCAACACTGTCTCCACAAAGGCAGCGATGTGGCACAATACATTTGGCTCCTAAACGCAGGAAACTGCTAATTTTAAATGACGCATTGTCGAGCATCGTGCCAATGTTGGGGAAGGTAAAGCATGGAGCCAGAGCCCTGACTCCCATTTGGTGGAAGCAAGGAGACGAGCTCGCTCAGTAGAATTATTAGCAGACTCCAAAAGATAGTTATGAATTTGCCTTCTAAGTGGCTCGTCCTCTGTGAATTTTTTTGGACGTAGCATCTGTGTTTGGACTGGTGTTTCTGGCCTCAGGCATTAATAATTGCTATAAATGTAATTATTATTTAATTTAATTGTTTTAATTTGTATGCCTTATTGGAACGGTTATATCAGTCCTCACCAAGTTTTATAACACCAATGTACATAGCTATACCTTAATATAATTTGATTGATTTAGTTGGTTTAGTTTTATCCTTCATAAATGAAGACTTTATTCTATAATATACAATATTTACAACAAAAGGAACCTAAATCTAATTATTTACAAGAAATATTCTAAATAAATAAAAAATAATAATAATAATACTTACTAAATACTACATAAAATTTTTATAAATAAAAAATTTCGTTGAAGTTGCTGCCCACTGGTAGAGTACCCAGAAGGCTGGCCACATTGCCTCGTTGGATAGCAAGGCTTATCCGTTGTCCGAGGTAGCAGCCAGCCTTTTGGTCACCTGTGCGGTCGATGAGACGCGTCGACAGCTCCTTAAAAAGGGTCCGAGCATCTGGCCCCCACGGTCCCATAGTCTCTACCCCAAACGGTAGAAATATGTAATTCTCACTGAGATCTACATATTTCCGCCGCTTCTGGTTTTCCGCAGCTACAGCAGCCGCACCCGCCACACATGAAGTAGATTGTAGGTGGGACTGTGCCAGGGTATCCGCACAAGTTGCGTCCCACACTAATGCTTTTCCTCTACTCCAGGGCATCAACGTCATACCATCGGGCCTCTTACCATCATCACGTGCAACACCGTTCGGCTCTAAAATTGCCGGCACGTTGACGGAGGTAAGGGCCCGACGAATGACGTCATTGATAGCTGCGTGGCGCGATAGGCGGCCAGCGCTGCGGCGACATGAAAGACCGTGGTGTCCGAGTTTGTCGACGTCATCCCCACAGGGGCAGCGATGTGGCTCGGAAGTTTTTGTGCCAAGACGCAGACTAACGGCTACGGAGAAAGAAGTATTATCCAGCAGGGTACCAATATTAGCTGAAGGAAGGGCTTGAAGCCAATATCCTGATTCATGCTCGGAAACAGCGAGGAGACGAGCTCGCTCTGCAATACTAATACTTGTTTGAAGAAGATGTGACTGTACTCGTTTGCAGAGCGGCTCATCCCATTGTTTTTGAGATTTGGGATTTTGAGGGATGCTCTCACTCGGACAGAGCGCGAACCAAGCATCTCTAGCCTCAGCACTATATTGAATCTGGGTATCAGCGAGTGATGTATTAATAATTTTGTTGAATAAATTTTGAGTGCTGTAAGTGGAGGATAAAAACGCTGGGACCGAGACACTTGAGATTTTCCTGATACCTAGGCCACCAAAACGAATGGGCAAAGATGCCTGGCACCAGGCGCGGTCGTTTATAGGACAATTTAGAATTTTCGTAAGAATTTTTTGCACAGCGTTGTCTAAAGAATCCATGTGATCGCCAAATTTCCAAACTGGACTGCACCTAAGGACATACATAAATTTTGGTACAAAAAGACAAAATCGAATGATTTGAAATGCCATATGTGAGTTAATTTTCTGTAGACGGTCGGAGATATCATTAAATTTTGATGATTGTTCTTCTAAATACGGGGGGATAGAGTCATCTAGAATTGGAGCTCCCAAGAGGCGAAGGGATTGCTTTTCTAAAATTTTGATGTTTGGAGTTAATGAATTGAAATTTTCACAAATAAGAGATTTTTTGGAAACCGGGACTGAGTCTTGAATATACAATTCACATTTAGAAAAATTTAGATCTAAACCAATTTTTTTAAATGAAATGATGATCGATTTTAAATCTTCCAAAACTGTTGACGCTTCGCCTCCAAGGGTACCATCATCTAGATACCAGATGTTTAATTTCGATTTGAGAGAAGATATTACGGGATGGATAGCCAAACTGAATATGGCTGGCCCGAGTGGATCCCCCTGTTGACAGCCCACTGCAGAATGAATCAAATGGTTTCTGTAAATAAGATTTGACGGGGCACCGTAACATAGCTCAATATATTTATAAATTTCCGGTGTATGACTTTTTACTTCATTCAGCAGTGTGTTCCTGTCCACAGAGTTAAAAGCATTCCTTACATCCACTTTAAGCACCACTTCACCTGTATTACTTTTTAGATAAGTCCGGAGGCCATGCACTGCTGCTTCACAACCCCCTCTAGAGCCAAAACCTAATTGTAACGGTTGGAATTTCTCAGAAAGACCAGGGAGAATGTATTTATTATTTTAATTGATTTAATTAATTCAAATTCCTTTAATTTAATTCGTTTAATTTCTTTAATTGCATAAGTTTCAAAATTACCATAAACACACACCCCCCCCCCCCCACACACACAACACACACACAAACACACCTCCCCACGTATACGTATTATCCTAATATAATGAGCATAGACCATATTTAAAATAAGGTTACCTTTAATTGGCAATAAGTTACTTTAGGTATATATTTTAAAATAAATGGATAACGCGGTTTCCTATAATAATAAATAATAATAAAATAAATAAATAGATGATTTGATATAATTTGACTTGTATGTGTGTCTGTCTTAATGTTCCCAAGTAACTACTAAACGGCTGAACTGATTGATGATTGATAATTATGTCGTTACATTAGTCTTAATAGTTATTGCGCGAGTGACAATGGGTATATTAAATTGAAAATGTAACATTTTTAAATGTAAGTACCTGGATGACCGAGCTTTGCTAGGATTTTTTTTTGGTAAATCGTGTTTTTTGGAAATGAAACCTAGCTAAATCGATTTATCGCCCCCGAAACAAAATTTCATGAAAATCGTTGGAGCCGTTTCCGAGATTCAGCTTATCTATACTCAATTAATTAATTTTAAATCAACATTCCGGTTGTGCACTTGCCTAAGATTGGGTACTATATGTAATGTCCCTCGCTGCTCCTGCGGGGACAATGTGGAGGAGCTTGGTCACCAGGGCCTATTTATTTATTCTATTACATGTAAATTTACAGTTTCCAAGTTACCAAAATACTTACATGCTATAATATAATATTAGGGTGTTGAGTGAGCATGGTGTTCAACAGTGAGATCGCTCTCGATGTAGGCGCGGCTTGCGCACGACAAGTGCGTACTCCTGCCGGCGCCGCGAACAACCGTCGTCGCCGACGCGGACTATCGTGCAGTAGGAGTGCTGGGAGGCTTTCGCGTCATGCCGTCACCGTTGGTGTACCGGCAGTTTTAGAACCAAATGCCTGGTGCGCGACGATGGCAAGAGACCAGATGGAATGTCATTGGTGCCGTGGAAGATGGGAAGGCCGTTGGAGTGGGATGCTACGTGCGTCGACACCCTTGCGCCTTCCCATCTTACAGACACGTCTGTAGCTGCCGGCGCTGCGGCTGCACAACAAGAGTGCCTCAAGCGTCGCAAATATGCTGGTCTACAGAGGACCAACATATTTTTGGCATTTGGGGTAGAAACTCTAGGGCCTTGGGGACCGTAGGCTCATCTTCTGTTCAAAGAGGTCTCCTATCGACTCATTCAGGCCTCTCATGACAAGGAGGCTGCCACGTATTTTGCACAAAGAATTAGCTTTGCTATTCAGCGTGGCAATGCGCCCAGCCTTCTTGGCACGCTACCGCTAGGCAGCGATTTGGGACAAATTTTTTACTTATAAGTAGGTAGTATTTTTTTTTTTTTTATGTACATAGTTAATGTTAGTTTAGTTTAGATTATATAGTTTTAATTCTAGTTTAAATAATTAGTATACTTTAATTTCTTCTATCTAATATTATATATTTATGCAAATATACAAATCGATCTTCCTACGTCCTATGCACATTTCCCTAATTCAAGGAAACTTGTTTCGATGTAAACTGGCAACATTTACCAATATTTTGTTGAGTCGTAAAAAATTGTGAGTAAATAAATAACAAAACTATAAAATAAACAATAATAATTAATATATATATATATTTAATAATTAATTAATAATAATAATATATTATCTATTATATAAAAGAGTAGCGGTTTTTTGGGTAAACATCCCCCTGCCCACACCGCTGAACCGATTAATGTGAAATTTGGCATGTGCATAGATTTTGTCACGTAGACCCCATTTAAGAAGCGATTTTTCGAAATTCCTTTCCGCAGTGGTGGAAACGGGCCCTTTGTGCGATTTTAAGAATCTTAATATCTCTGGAACCATAAGGTCTAGGAGTCTGAAATTTTTAATGTAGCTTTTTCAGTAAAAAATATTAGATATGGGTGCGAGCGTTTCTCAAACTTTTGTCTATGGGAGGAAAATTTTAAAAAATAAGGGATTTGCTTTGTTTCCGTTAAACCTTGATAACTTTGTGAGTTTGAATGTTACAAACTCAAAATTTATATTATAGGTAGTTTAATAATACTGCTAAAATATATTTTCGGCGTTTCTCAAACTTTTTTTCTTCGAGGAAGATATTACCGATGGAAATTATGCATTTTTCAAACTCTTATATCTCCGCAACGGCTGAAGATAGGTAAATGAAATTTCGTATACGCGTTATGCTATACAAATACTACAAATTTCAATTTGATGTTTGTCAAAGTTTTGCCCATAGACAAAGTAAAAATCTTGAAAATTTACTTTTAACATCCTGTTTTTCTCAGTTAATATTCATAGCAGAAGCTTGATTTTTGGAATATAAGCTTTTTACAGTATTTGTTTTGAAATGTACTGTTAAGTTTCTCAAACTTTAAATGCGGCATAAAGTTATAAAGGGTGAAATATCCAATTTTTGCACTTTAATATTTTTGTAATGGCTCAAGCTAGGGACCTTAAATTTGGAATATAAACTATTTAATACAATTGAAACAATATTCAAACCTCTTCAAATTTTTCATAGATGTAAATTTTATGACACCTTAAATTATTTTCTATCAACCTGTATAACGGAAGTACTATACAACTGAGAAGCATGATTTTTTGGAAATAAGCTACTCTTAGCAAGCACTATAAGAATCCTAAAGCATTTTGCAATACTATTCAGCAATGAAATGTTATAGAGGGTGGAAAATTTTATTTTTGACTTTTAGTATTTTTGCAATTACTTAAGCTAGGGTTCCAAAATTTTAAATGTAGACCATGTAACATAAGTGTAACAACATGCAAGTCAATAATTAAAAAAAAATGATCATAGACAATTTTATGACCTTTTTAATTTTTTTTTATCAACCTGTATAACTCATGATATGTTCAACTAAGAAGCATGATTTTTTGGAAATAAGCTACCTATAGCAAGCACTATAAGAATCCTAAATCATTTTGCACTACTATTTAGCAATGAAATGTTATAGAGGGCGGAAAATTGTATTTTGGCCCCTTAATATTTTTGCAATTACTTGAGCTAGGGATCTAAAATTTTGGTTGTAGACCATGTAACATAATTGTAACAACATGCACATCAATAATTTCAAACTATTTAATCATAGACAATTTTATGACATTTTTAATTTTTTTTCATCAACCTGTATACGCTTTTCCTATTCATTTAACAACCACGAATTTCTGGTTATTAGCTACCCATAGCTTGGCACTATAAGAATCCTAAAGCATTTTGTAATACTATTTAGCAATAAAATGTTATAGAGGGTGAAGTATTTCATTTTTGCCCTTTAATATTTTTGCAATTACTTGAGCAAATGATCCAAAATTTTTAATAAAGACTAAATAACACAAATGTAACAACATAGAAATCAAATCAAATCATAGATATTTAAATCATTTTTAAAAAAAGTTCATCAGACTGTAATAAGGCTACGCTATTCATATAAGTACCATATTTTATGAATTTAAGCTATCCCATAGCAAGCATTGTTTAAAGCACACTGAGAACCCTTCCACTCACAGTATTGCTCAACTTTCATGCCAAAATAAAGTAATAAAGCTTATAGGTATTTTTCTTCAATATTTCAAACAAGTGATCTAAAATTTCTAAAATTGTAGCATTTAGTCTATATAAAATAACTAGCTGTTCCCGGGATTAAAAGTAGCCTATAACCTTAAAAAGAGTATTTGTTTCTATGAAATCCCTAATAGGTATCTACAACAATTCAACTTAAAAATATTAAACGCAGAAAAGCAGTTTATCATCAAACTAATTACGTATAGGACTTCACCCGTATTTCAGGTGAAGTCGTGCATAGTTCGGTTCTTTTCGGTATTGCTCGGGTTACATCGGGCGATCGCTGTCATCCATTTATTTATTATTGCTCGGCTCTGAAGGATCGTAGCGTGATTTAGCTTATAACCATTCTTAATAATTGGGCTTTCAATTGCAAAAAGATTTTTCCAAATCCGAATGGTAGATCCAGTGATAAGCGCTTTCAAACAAACAAACTCTTCAGCTTTATTATTAGTATAGATAGATAGATTAATCATGGATAGGTTTATGTTGGTAGTTCTTGACATCTGTATCAATCTGTATTGTATGAGACAATCATTTTAGAAACTGTCCTTAGTTTCTCACAAGTCCTGAAATAAAAATACCTATTTTACCTACTTATCTCCGGGTTTACCGCTCTGCCAATTTTCATTAAACACTGTTTCAACGTTTAGAAAGAAAGAAGAAAGAAAAAAACTATCTCTTTCATGCCATCCGAAGCATATAAAAAAGAAACAATATCGAACACATAATGCATTCAATATACCTACAAATTTAATAAAAAAATATAAGAAGGCTGTATGGTTCTGAACCTTTGACTGTTTTTTTTTACATAACAAATACTTAGGTAAGCTACATCATGGATTGTAATTTTTAACCAGTGTTTAGACGTGAAAACTGAACTCCACATGCAAAATATATTTAGGTATGTAGCATTCAATCGTCACAGAACAACTATACCTACATGTCCCTGGATATTTACTAGCCTAAATGTTTCCTCTAGGAACCTGAACCTAAGAGGATACCTATCTTTGAAAAGCGCTTCATAATCTGTACTGTGGTTCTCAAGGTATGAGAATATACTAACGGACAAATTGACCTACATATTATTTGGTTGGGTAAATTGAGAACGGGGTGTTCATGAACTCTAATGCGGGTGAAACCGCTGGGCGAAAGCTAGTAATATTATAAAGAGGAAAATTTTGATTGTTTGTTTGTTTGTTTGCATTGAATAGGCTCCGAAACTACTCAACCGATTTGAAAAATTCTTTCACTAATAGGAAGCTACATTATTCCTGAAGGTTATAGGCTACTTTTTTCCCGGGAACGCGAGTGAAACCGCGCGGAACAGCTAGTATATTATAATTGATCCTTTAAAGGTTTAACGGTTAGGAGTTAGGGGAAAATTATTTCAATATTATAGGACCTTTTAGACCGTTAGTTATATCATTTGATGTGATGATGGAAGGTACAACGATAGCTTATACTAGGTCTGTTCGCGCGGAAGGTATTTGATGCTCATTTTTTTTTCATTTAATTATTAATATAAAAGTGAGTACTTTTAAATCTTTTCGATTCAAATTATTTTGCTGCACGACTACAAACTTCAGTACTGGACTACCGTCGGTCGCGCTCAGTCGCGTGCGCTCTGTTCTATTAAGGAGCTACGCCTCCGCTTTTCTGGAGTCAGTGCATCATCCACTCATATCGAAGGACCGCAGACAATCGACCCCCTCGTACGAAGGACGAACGTGCCAAGTCGGCTCCAGCTCCGAGGTGAGTGGTTGTGCAGCCTTTCCATGAGTACGGTTAGATTTGTCTTCCCGCTAATTTCTAATAATGTATTACCTATGTGACACAGTTGACCCGTTAATATCTTCGCGCCAACAAGGTCAGTGAAGTAAAACATATGAAACTAAAAATTGAAAAATAAAAAACATTTTACAAAAAATAGAACCGACTTCAAAATACTAAAAAACATAACTTCAAAACAGTGTCAGGTTGATTACAGTTCCTACATATTTATTTAATGCTTTTTAGTGTTTTGAAGTCGGTTCTATTTTTTGTTAAAAGTTTTTTTTTCATTTGTAGATTTTGTGCATCATCTGTTGGTAATCCTATTAAATAAATAAATAATTTAATTCGTCCATCTCATTCTGTCCATTGTAGGGTTATAACAGGTATAGAGCTTTCTATGGCGATAGGTGTATACTATTGATTTTGTTGTGAGTGGGTAGTGTTGCTACAGCTTCCTTACGAAATTGGATGACTTAATCATTTAATAGTAACCTATTGCGGATAGTAATAATGCTCTCCGCTGATCTCCTAATCGTCGTTTGCTCACATTAATTTCTGCAAATTGTTCGGCAAACCTTTTTTGCAACTCTATTGATCGTGTTTGTGTTTCTATTAAGGTCAGTATAAAGTATACATATGCACAAGATAAAATTGTTAAATCATACGATATAGTTTCAATATACAATATTTACAACAAACTATATATAAAAAAAATCCTCAAGGCGGCCGCTTCTGCCAATCAACGGCAAGGTTCCCAGAAGGCTGGCAGCGTTCCCTCTTTGTATGGCCAAGCTAACGCGTTGACGGAAAAAGCTCCCCGCCCGCCGGTTCCCTGTGACCTCAATTAATTTTGAAGATAATGTTCGATAAGTCATTTCTTTGGATCATTCTTGCGTGCATGGTGTCCACTTTTGACGGATATCCTCCTGCATAACGTCCTCAGTGCAGGAGCAAGGACTTGAGGGGTTTGTGTCTAATGAGGGAGATGCCATATTAAGGTAAGATTGATAAGGCGATGATAGCTCAGCGGTAGTGACGTCGGATGCCGCGACGAAGGTGGTGGGTTCGTATCCTACAATGGGCTTGAGCTTTCGGTGAAGGAAAATATCGTGAGGAAACCATGGCACGATGGTAGAGTACTTAGTAGTACCCGTCTGGCTGGCTACCACCCTCAAGTTGAAAATCTGTCGACAAGCACCAACGGGTGTGTTCCAGCAATTGCACTTGAGAGCCAGTTGCCTTCTTGGCATTTTAACAGGCTGACAACACATTGGCCATACTGTTGGTATTGCAAATGGCGATAGGTGACGGTAACCACTTACCATCAGGGCTTGTCAACCTTCTGACATAAAAAAGAGGATTAGGGGATTTAGGAAAGGGTTCTTCGGATGTAGCATTTTCTTGGATGGGTGCCCACCTCCTTAGCTCCACGTCGCCGATAGGTCGCATGCTGCTACATCCAGCACCGGCTCCAGATGTACCCCGGCGACCCCGGGCAGCGACAGCAAGTTATACTTAGGCCGAGATCTATAGAGCGTACTTAGACTTTGATCAGACTTTACCGTACAAAGTCGGTATTTAAAATGTAATCTTCGAATCTCTCTGAGTGTGTGCTAAGCAAAGTCTAAGTGTCTAGATGTTAGCCCCTCCTCCACGGCAAGGTGGTCCTCTGATTAATGAAAAAATAGTGCAAAGATAATTATTACCACAAAGTAAAGAAATATTATGTGGTTATTACAATCGATTTCATTATTATGTTCTTCTTTTCTTTAATTCGATAAATGTTAAAATTCCATAAATAAAAAGGACTAAATGAAAAAGTCGCTGTCAGAAGGCATCTCAGAATGCTCAGAATACTGGCGGCATTGCCACGTTGGATGGAAATGCTGATTCTCTGACCCATAGTGATATGATAGTGATATTATATTATTTAGGCTATATTATGTGTCGAATGGCAAATTAATTTACGTTTTCCCTAGGGAATGAAAGAAATGCTATTTTATCTTCGACTTTTTGAGCAACTTTTGGGTCACTAATATACGATATTTTATCAAGAGCGAGGTGAGAGGCAGAGGCGTATTTGCAGTCTTGGCCGCCCTAGGCCTTGTAGTACGAGCCGCCTCTTTCTCAGCTCCCATAATTAGTGGGTAATAGGAAGGCGCTTATTTACCGTGTGGAAAAGAGTCGAATTTCATGATTCGAGTTTAGTAAATAATTAGTGTGTAGGTTACCTTCCTGTAAATGTGTATGCCCTTGTGTTATTGTGTTGGATTTTCCAATGATTTTATTTTCATCGTGATTGGCCGCAATGGCCGCCCCTATATCTGCCCCCCTAGGCCCGGGCCTATCGAGACTTGGGAAAATCCACCACTGGTGAGAGGACATGATATTTGCCATCGTTCATGATTTTTTTTTACTAGATTATAGTCCAACACGCCTTATTTAACCAGATTCTCACCGCAGTCAGTGATGATGTGGCCGAAGGTGGCAAGCACACAAAGCCTAGAAGGGAACTGGCTCTCAAGTGAAGCTGTTGGAACACACCGAAAGGTACTTGGCGATAGATTTTCAACTTGTGTGTGGTAGCCAGCCAGGCAGATACTACAAAGTACACTACCGTGATATGGTTTCTTCACGATGTTTTCCTTCACCGAAAGCTCAAGCTTATCGTAGGATTCTAACCCATGACCTTCGTCTCGGCATTCAACACATGTACCTACACTATCCGCATTATTCGGCTTAATATACACAGCCAACATCATCCTGTATAAATAATAAATGTTTAGGAAAATTCAATAGGATAGAAAATAAAACAATATCTCATGAAATAAAGAATTTATTGGTATCTAAGCGAGTGTACATGATCTTAAATGTTAAGTACAAAGTGTCCGACTTAGAACCTCTTTTACGGATAGCAAATTATTAGCAAAAACTAGGGACCGGTTATGACTAGTGCCTGGGCGGTAGCAAAGAGATGTACCTAATGATTAATACAATAGAGCGGACAAAGGACACATGCGCAAAGAAGTTTTTATCTCGTCACAATAGCATTTAAAATGACATAATGCCCGCATTTCATATGCCGTTGCGTGTACGTGTTTGTGTATTTGACAAATTCTTAATTTGACACACCAACAGCATTTGTTATAACCAGTAAGTATAAGGCAATTTAAAAATTTGAAATATTAAATTATTTTTTACAGGTTTAATAATCTGCACATTCATATTCAATAATATTCTTCTTCAGATTCCTCGTTTATATTTTTGTCACTAAACTGTTGAATAGAATGGTTTTTTCCAGAGTTTTTTGACTCATTAGAACTAGCTGAACTAGAATGAGCATTGGAATGTTTCGATTGTTGGCTACTAGATTGGCTTGACTGACTAGATTGATTATGAGAACTACTTGACTTATGAGCACTGGAGTTATTAGAACTTGAATTTGAACTTGAACTTGATTGTTTTTGAGAATCATCAGATTCATTTGATTTTTTATCACCGGATGTCACATGGCCAGTCTTTTTTGACTCTTCAGATGTTTCTTCATTTTTAGACCTATCCGACTTGTCAGATGTTTCAAAAGATTGCGACTCTTCAGTGTTACTTGAATCATCAGATGACTCATCATTACTATTTGACTCATCAGATGATCCTTCAGTACTATTTGACGTATTAGATGTTTCAGAAGATTTCGACCCTTCAGACTTATTTAACTCATCTGATGTTTTTGAATGATCGAATTTTGAATGTTTAGTACTCTTTGACGTATCAATACCAGATTGTGACTTTTTATTCTTTTCAGAATTTGTAGAGTGTGTATCAGAAGAATCAGATGAAGAACTAGATGACGCGTCATTATCACTGTCAGAACTATCCGAATCGTAGCTGTCATCATCATTAGTTCTGGATTCATCATTATTGATAGTATTTCCGCTGTTGGTATCGAAAACACCGTTAAACTCTTGTTTCTTGCAATGATTCATTTTTCCTTTTATCGTCGACATATGTGTTGAAATATCTGTAAATAAATATGTTTCAATTTGGTTTCTTGGGTTAATATACTGGGTTAGGGTAACCAGCGTATGGAAGGTGAAGCTATTCTTTAGGTATCTCTAAGTTGATTGGTAAAATGCACATTTTAATTTATCAATATACCTATATTGTGCGCCCGTTGGATTTGAGGAGTTTAATTTTTTTTTTATTCCCTCAAAAAAAGGAGGAGGTCCTCAATACGGTTGTATGTTTAGTTTTTTTTTTCTTAGTGTTTGAAGCGCATAACTTTTTTGCTTATGGACCGAATTTAGTCATTCTCTTTGCGTTAGTTTCAGTATAACCAAGGTCCTATATATTGTCTTTGATGGAGGTTTTACTCTTTTTTTAAAGTTGATAATTTTTTAAGTAAGGCACGCTTACAGAGTACATAATGAAGCACATAATATAAATATATTAAGGCCATGTTACAAATAATTTGACTGATAATCAATTATTATATGAATAACTAGCTGACCCGGCAGACGTCCTGCCCTGAGAACAAAAATAAAACTGGGACCTAACTACCTATCCCTACCTACCTCTACCTACCCCTACCTATCCTATATCCTTCTCCTGGTTCTATGCTACCTCCCCACCAATTTTCAGCCAAATAAGTTCAGCCGTTCTTGAGTTATAGATTCATTGAAATTGATCTCGAAAACGTGGCAATAAGGGGTCTGATCTTTGTAATTTTAAATTCTAATATAACTTTCCCATTAAAATCTTGTTGGATGTATCAAGCAGATATAATTGTAGTATATTAGTTATCTGGTTGTCCATAGTACAAGCTCTGCTTAGTTTGGGATCAGATAACCGTGTGTGAACAATGTCCTATACTTTTATAATCATTATATAATTTGTTATTAAACTTACCGAATCCTTTGTCTTCAATTGTTTTGCCCAAATAATCGTACAATGCTGTAAAAAAAGAATATTTCTTATAAAACAAGTCCTAAGTGTGGTGCCGATTCTGTTGTTTACGAACTAAATAAATTTAATCTCACTATATTATCTCTTTCTAATAGTAAATATAAGAAAGGGATGCAAGATATTTTAGTCCTGTCAGTTTAATCCGATCACATATTTCAACGTGAATTTAAGCGCGATCTTTATTGGTGACGACTATTTACCCGTACATTACGACGTCATGGATTAAACTGACAGCATTAAAAATGTTCTGTCTTTTTTCAATAAGGTTAACTTGAAAGAGAGGTGACTTGTCTAATATTAGTTAAGTTCGTAAACAACAGAATCGACACCTAGTTATTATTATGAACGCAAAGCCTAACCACTGAGTAGGTATGCAACCATAACATTTAATAGATAGTATTTCCATTTTTAACCTCCTTCAAAAAGAAAGGAGGAGGTTCTCATTTCGGTTGTATGCTTTTTTTTCATGTTATGTATGTTCACACATACTTTTTCGCTTATGAATCGATTTCAATCATTCTTTTTGTGTTAGGTTTTTATAGCTCCAAAGTGGTCTCATATAAATTTCACTGTCTTTGAAGGATGTTTAGTCTTTTTGTAAGTCGATTATTTAACCTCCTCAAAATGTGGAGGTTCTCTATTGGATCTTTAGTTATGTGTAGGTATAGTTTTGGTTGTACATATGTATGTCTGTAAACGTACTTACCATCAAGTACTGTGAATCCAACTGAAATAAAAAATGAAATTATTAGAAACAAAACCAATCATAGCCACGATAGTCATAATAGGGATGATGAGTGGGTAAAAAATAATTAATTCTATTTAGTTCGTCAGTTAGGTTATCAAAAAATATTGGATACGTATTTTTTATTTTATCAAATCAATAAAAACTTACAAAGATAGGTCGCATCAAAGTTCAGGAGTGGGGGTTTGTGACGTCACTTCTCTGTAAAAAGTGTACTAAAACGTGACGTCACGCGATATTTATACGCACTGTATCTTCGTTATTTTTTGTTTTCGGAACTAAAGAAAAAACATGTGTCCAATATTTTTTGGTAATCTAACTGACGGACTAATTTTTTTTTTAGTCATCACCCCTAATTTAAGTTTTAGCGTTTCGACTTTTTGGCGGGAACTTGAGAAGTGACGTTGCGTTTTCGTTTTATTGTCATAAAATCGTTTATTTTGAGTTTTATTGAATACTAGCTGTTCCGCGCGGTTTCACTCGCGTTCACGGGATAATAAGTAGCCTATAACCTTCGGGAATAATGTAGCTTCCTGTTAGTGAAAGAATTTTTCAAATCAGTTCAGTAGTTTCGGAGCCTATTCAATGCAAACAAACAAACATACAAACAATCAAATCTTTCCTCTTTATAATATTAGTATAGAAGTATAGATTAGTATATATTAGTATTGAAGTATAGATTATCGGTGGTATTTTGTCCAATAATGATCAATACAAGTGCACCAGTGAAGTGAAATGAAATGATTACGTGTATAGTGGCTTTTCAAGATGTCTCAAGAAGTCCATGAAAAGTTTTAGTAGAACGGCTACCATTGTACTAAAACCTAACATAAACTGACTATGACTTGAAGATTTAACATGACTAGAACTATGAAACTTGACGATTGACGAGAATTGAATACATGAAGAATATAAAAGTATTGCTCAACTTGACACTGGCAAAATTCGCGAAGTGTGATGCCAAAAATAAAAAATAAATAGTTTTAGCGTTATCCACCCGCGTTAACGGGATAAAAAGTAGTCCAGGGTATAATCTATCCTGACAAATAATAAACTAATTTCGGTTATAATTATTATGATTGTTGTTGTATGACAGGCCAGTTGGCGCGGTTCCATCTCTTTTTGTCCGGTAAGGTTAATGACCTGGGCTACCAACATTTGTCCTTTCCCAAAAAAAAAAACTACCTATCTCTTTACCTAATTATTTACATTACAAAAGAAGTATCATATCAATTATCTGGTTGTCCATAGTACAAGCTCTGCTTAGTTTGGGATCAGATAACCGTGTGTGAACAATGTCGCAGGATATTATTTATTTATAAATTTAAAATGATACTTACGTTTTCCATCGTAACTGTTAGATATAGCACCGGTGATGGTGAAGACTGAAAAAATAAACATTTATTATAGTTCTGATATAATGATAGTGTTACATGAAACTGTTTTAATAATGTTTAATAATACCGATAGAACATATTTCATAAATTCATATTTAATAGTGATGCAACGGAAGTGTCTTAAAGGAAACAAAAACGGAAACAGATGTCAAAAATATTTTTTTTTGCGGAAACTGAAGCATACATACTATGAAGAAAGTATTTTTTTCACAAATACAATATTTTTTATTTAATTAATATATAAAAAAATTACGTTACAAAAAGGACTAGTTTTTGGTTCCATAATTTTTATTTTTAAAAGTACTTAAACAAACAATAACAGAATAACGTCGTCGCCAGCATCCATGCCCTTCCCCTCAACTGTCGTAAAGTTTCGATATAATTTCCGTTATAAATGTTGCGGAAACAAAACATAAACGGATGTCAAAAAGCGTGCGAAACTTCCGCAATTGCGGAAATAGAAACAGAAGTCTGTTGCATCAACCTACGTACCCATAATTGCAAGAGATTAAATGAATTAATTATTTACAACAAATATTTTTATAGATAATACAATCTAGGTACATATAAAGAAAATGCTTGAGGCGATCATGTTCCCAAACGACTGGCGTTTTCCTTTTTGGATGGCCAAGCCCGCCTCGATAAGATTTTTTACTATACTTACATAAATACTATCTGTATTTATATACTGTTTCATTAATAATGTTAAATGGTCAAAACTTGTCAATCGATTAAAAATTTGACAATCGACTCAAAACTTGACAGTCGACTCTAAACTTGATTTATAGTTTGATTGTTTCTTGATAAAAACAACAAAAACTGTCTACCCTAAGATACCTGCTTCCCTTAAAAAACAATAAAAATACTTACAATTAGATAAGCATAGTGAGAAATCGTCTTTAGACCATGCCCTCTCCGAATCTGAAACACAAAAACATTATTAATATATATAGTTATAGGCTGGAGAGTAGGTAACAAAGGCTATTTTTTATAGTATAGACCTGTCATTGCCCACAATCTCACTGTCATCAGTGATGATCTAGAAGGAACATAAAAACTGGCTCTCAAGTGAAGCTGTCGGAGCACACCGAAAGGTTATTTTTGGTAGGTTTTCAACATGATGGTGTTACTACAATGTACCCGCCAGCCAGGCGAGTACTACAATGTACCCGCCACCGTGCTATGGTTTCCTCACCATGCTTTCCTTCACTAAAAGCTCAAGCTAATTGGAAAAATAGTAAATAATGATTAGGAGGTATTATTTTTCCTTTTATCTATTTTGACTACCAAAAAGTAACCGTGTAGGTTACTTCTAGTTAAAAAGATACATTTAACTCACCCTCGAATAGATCAGCAAGCTCATACATGGCCTCCACGATAACTCTGTAGGATCCTGTGGACAAAAAACAAAAAATCTTTTTATTCTGGTACACTAACAGGGCCATTGGTTTGGGCGATTTTTTTATTGAAAGCTTATAATTAACTTGCAATGTATGTTTGTTCGGTTGTGATCTTGCTACTCAATTTTGAAGCTATCAACCGATTGAGCTGAAATTTTGTATACACGTTTAGTTTGGATGACACTACACGATAAGCTGTATGACGTCATTTTAAATCCAATATGGCGGACCATCCAAGATGGCGGAATAGTTATTTTTAATGCATTTCTACAATATGGGTGTGGGATCACACCTACAATCGTCCGCAACGAGCATCGCGTCCCGACTGACCACCGACCCGCTCCAAGCTATCAAATGAAAGGGCTTATTGAGAGTAACTCAATCTTTTTAGAACATTTAAATAAAAGCTTTTTTTAAATTGCTTTTCATTTATTTATTTTTATATCGGCAATTTTTTGATGTGAATTCTTCCCTTTTCCTTTGCATTAATTGCGACTTGTGTATAAACTTAATCGAAATATCAAAGTTATTAGTGCTAGCGCTAGTGACCATGGCGTTGAAATTATGGAGGAGCAAGGGTGACTCCTCTGTTTAAAAGAGAAGATCTTCCGGCAGGGTGGATCATCGAGCCTGGGGACCACCCTCCAACTGTACATATTAGGGTCTGGATGTCAGTGCGCGAATAAACTTCACAAGTGCGATGTAGATTGTATGTAGGATATTGTGGCGCCATCTATCCATCTGTGCGTGAACCATGTAGCTGACAAGTACTTACCGCTCAAGCTCTCATAATCACCACCGTTGTATTCATGAATGTAGGTATCTATTTGTCTTCTAGCATTCCAGAGGTCGTACTCCTTTATGATACTGCTTGTGCTCGAGTAGTCACATTGGTGACTTAACCATCCCCATCTCTTTCCGTAGCCATAATTGCAGACAGGGCTGTACTGGTCGTCACGACCTGATGAACATAGTATACATTTTTATTTAAAATCGACCTGCAACGCATTAAGGAATGTAAGTATTCATAATTATGAAAACTATGGTGCCAATTCTGAAAAAAATCATACAATTTTCATATATGAAAATTTTGGATTAATTTTTCTAGATTTCAAATTTTCTTTATGTGAGAAGGTTGACAAGCAGGCAGGCGGTCCACCTGATGGTAAGTGGTAAAACGCCATTAGCAATATCAGAGGTGTTACCAGTTACAATGCCGAGAAGGCAACTGGCTCCCAAGTGCAATTGCCGGAACACACGGGTAGGTGCTTGGTGACATATTTTACAACTTAAGAATGGTAGCCAGCCAAGCGGGTACTACAAAGTACCCTACCACTGTGCTATGGTTTCCTCACAATGTTTTCCTTCACCGAAAGCTCAAGCTAATTGTATTATTCTAAACCGAGACCTTCGTCTCGGCATTCAACATCACTCGTCCTCGAAGTTGATCCCACAGTAAAAATTGTATTTATGTTTTTTTTTTTATTGGGTATATAGTTACCGGTAAGAACACTTTGTAGAATCCTAAAAGGAAGTTCAAGCAAGTTATGCACACACAGCACGAGCCTTGACGCCGCCATGATCACTGGAAAGAAAACAATTTCAGTTTAAAAAAAACATTTATTCAGTATAGGCCCTGATAAGGCACTTATGAATGTCGATAGTTACAATTATTACAATAGACTACCACCGGTTCCACATAAACTCATGTCTTTGAGTAACCAAGCTATCCGGTTGTCCTGCACTTAAAATTAAAAAACGACCCCTACTTACCTACCCGTACCAACCTACCCCTACCTACCTACCCATAACTGTCTACCCCTACCTACACACACCTACGTACATAACAATGTGACATTTCGATTCAATTACATAATAATTAATAATATTTTCTATGTATTTCGATATCTTTCTATGATTTTTTTTTTGCGCTGATTATTTATATATTTTAATACTTATTATCCTATTACGGACAAAGACAATTCCAAAAACACAAAAATTGAAAAAATTGGTCCAGCCGTTCTTGAGTTATAAATAGTGTAACTAACACGACTTTCTTTTATATACAGGTTGATTTTTTTAAGTGGGCGTGGTAGGCCAAATCCTAAAGTATAGGGAATAGCGAAAAATGCTGAAAGGAGTAAAACTGTATACTTGGATTTTGAAAAAAAATATTTGTCTTGCCAGGAATTGAACTCATTGATTTTGAAAAAAAAACACAGCCTGTATTATTGCTCCATCTCATAGTGTCGCTTATAATGCTCAATTTATGGGAAGTATTAGTATAGATAATTACACCCAGACTCGTGACAAACAGACATGTTCACACACAAATGTATTGTCCTGGATGGGAATTGAACCCACGACCTGCGACGCGATAGATGGTGTAACCAATTGCGCCAACTGGCCTGTCAATTAGATTTTTTGTATTTTGTATTCTTAAACGTAAATGTATTTGTGCAAGGCATACTTACTTCGTCTGTAGAGGCGGCCAACTGCAAAATTAAAAATAGAATATTAATTAATTTATCAAAAAAGAAAACACATAAAATACCGGTTCTTGGTATTTATCTTGATAATAAATTAAAACCAGTATTAAACATTGATAAGTAGTGATGCAACGGATGGAAACGGAAACGGATGCGGTAACGGAAGCATAAATACTACGGAAAAGTTAAATTTTTCACTAATATTTTTATTTGTTTAATTAATATTCATAATTTTGCGTTACAAATAGGACTTGTTTGTGTACTCATACCCTACTACACCGCCAAAACGCGTGCGCCTGTGCCCTACTAAAGTATAAGCAGAAACGGATGTCAAAAAGCGTGCGGACCTTCCGCAGTTGCGGAAACAGAAACAGATGTGTGTTGCATCACTAAAATCTATTTATCCTGTGTAAATCTACCATTTAGATTTGTTTACAAATTTAATATACCTAGTGTAGTATAATACACTCGTGCAATAAAAACAGATCTAACAACATATTATCAGATCGGTTCAAGCGTTCAGTAGTTACGAGGGGACAGGGTCCTCCTTTTTTGGTTTCGCCGCAGTCGGGTAAAGATATACGGTATACGTACGGTTTGGTATCGCCACATCGATGATGAGACCACCACCCCTTGTTCCTGAAAAATAAATATCAAATATTTTTAGCAGACCGTACCTCAAAAGAAAAAAAACGGAATTCTTATAGGATCACTTGTTCGTACGTAAAATATTGTTTATTCTCATTGATAATTATAACATTCTCTTTTTTGCCCTTTTTTGGCCCAAATTATTTATTTTTGCATATTGCGGTCGAGACCATGGGTCATTGGGGGTCCGAGACTCGCCGATTTTCTCAAACATTATCTTCAAAACTATTTGATGTCACAGGGGACCGGCGGGCGGGGAGGGGGCTACACTTTTCCGCCATACAAAGAGGGAACGCTTCCAGCCTTCTGGGAACCTTGCCGTTGGCAGCACACGCCTCGAGGAAATTTTTTATTTGTAGTTTGTATATTTGTTGTAAATAATTGTAAAATAAATTCATTCTAATGATGAAAGAATTTTCAAAATCGATCCATTAGTTTTTTAATATAATTAATAACTAACAATAGTACATTTTTTTTTTCTTTTTATAATATTAGTGAAGTTATGCGTACTTACCTGTTAGTACTACATCTAGTGCGTCATCGAAATTCGCCGGATAATCTAAAAGTAAAAAGGTTATATTTTATAAGATATTTATTTAAATACAATTTTTTTTCTTTGATTTTTTTTCGTAAATAATGTAGGTATGTACGTTCACTTATTATTCGGAAACAGCTAAACTAATATTGACTTTATTTTATTGAAATAGATTTGATTCCAAGGTCTCCTAAAATTATTATTATGGAAAACAGCACAGATTCAAATTTTAATATCTTCATTTTTATATTTAGTTTTTTAATAACAATGTAAAACCATATTTTTCTTTTATTTTGACTTTTTTTTAATAATCTTTTAAAAGTAGTAGTTTAAAAGATCCAAAAAAACTTATATATTCGACATACTTACCACGATCAGCGAGATTAAGGAAAATTTCAGCGGCAAGGCCAGTGTCTCCTGAAAAAAAAAAATTAAAATTAATCAATTTATAATTAATTTAAACACCCACAAGGTAGACCGATGATCTTGTAAGGATTGCGGGAAACTGGATGCGGCTAGCGCAAGACCGGCCATCGTGGAGATCCTTGGGGGAGGCCTTTGTCCAGCAGTGGACGTCTTTCGGCTGACATGATGATGATGAATAGCTGACTTGAGATATTTTTATATAGATTGTATATTTGTTGTGAATAAAAATTAAAACAGCATAAAAAAAAGATTTTTTTTAAAATTATATTTACCTCTTATTCCTTTGCTGAATCGACCTAGAAACAAAAAAAAATATTAATAATTCTATATAAAATACATAAATTTTATTTGTCTTTTTATATAAGTAGGTACTATCGACAAAGTTGAAGCATGATCACCTTAAGGGTGTATTTTGTGTGCAGTGACCAGCCGCTACCTGTGTCTCACACAATATAACCAGACAAAGCGCTTGTCATAAAATAGTAGATTGTCATTGTCAGTAAATAGTCTAAACAAAAGATTTTACAAGAGACCGTTTTATTGTCAACAATGGACAGGGCAAACTATGATTAGTGGCTGCAAGCGAAAAGGTCTCAAAACTGATCATGCTTCAACTTTGTTGATGGTACATACTACTAGTTTCACCCGCCTACGTAATCTTATGTTCTTGTCTTTATTGTTCAATTTATTTGAAACTAGCTGTCTTCCGTGGTTTTACCCACGTTCCCGGTATAAGTATAACCTTCGGGGATAATGTAGCTTTCTATAGGTGAAAGAATTTTTCGAATCCGACTGGTTCCAGAGATGAGCGTGTTAAACCAAACAAACAAACTCTTCAGCTTTATTACTAGTATAGAGGTATAGATATATCTAATACCTTTAAACGAGCAATTCTTGTATATATATATAATCTGAATCTCAGAAACGGCTCCAATGATTTTCATGAAATTTAGTATGCAGTGGGTTTCGGGGGAGATAAATCGATCTAGCTAGGTTTCGTTTTTAAAAAACGTCGTTTTAAAAAAACGAGCAAGGCTCGGTCAACCAGGTACTTAAAAATAAACCGCAGGATTTCAAATTCTAAAACACATAGGTACATTGACTGATTCGTTTTATTCACGATTTACTGTGTACCAAATTCAATAGGTTCAGTAGTTTCGCAGAAAATTTACTGTGACAGACGGGCTGACAGACAGACAGACACAGAGTGATACTTTATGGGTTCCGTTTTTCCCTTTTGAGGTACGGAACACTACAAAATATGTTTTTTTACTTACCAAAGCATCCTAGTGGTCTCTGCAAAAAAAGATTATATTAAAATGCATCCAATGACACTATTTGTTCCTGACACCTGTCAATAATCAAAAATCGACGGGATCATCACTATGCCTAGAAAATACCTGGGCGCAAATTCCTCTAAATAACAACGGTTACCCAATTTCGATTCAGTTAAAGTTCGTTTCCAATCCAATTGTAATCGTTGTTGCCCTTGGTAACCGAAACAATTCTAATCCAATCAAATGTGTCAAATGTTTAGTGGAATACCACTTTTATAACTTTCGATCGAACGGCAACTTTAACTCAACCATGATTGGATCTCGATCGTTGTATGATTATTAGTGGAATACGAAAATGTGCAAAAGTCGTCATTCAGCTGCGATCTAATTGTAATCTAATCAAAATTAATTAGTGTAATTGGTCCCCAGAATGACGCGTACTTTGCAGTAGTTAGATAATCGTAATAGAAGAAAAAAATCTTCGAATCCTACCATGTGTTTGAGCGTTTGGTGAGGGAAAGCATCGTGAGGAAACCATGGTAGGGTACTTTGTAGTACCCACATCGACGGCTACTACCCTCAAGTTGAAAATCTGTCGCCAACCAACTACCAGTGCGTACCGACAACTGCATTTGAAAACCATTTCCCTTCTAGGCTTTGTGTGCTTCAAACAGTGGCCAAAGAAATTCAATAATAGGGTAGATTCCTGGCATATCAAATCAGCAACTTTTTAATAAATGTCAAAACGATCGGTTACATGGATTATTGTATGAAATACTAAGCTATGACGTCATCGTTTCACAGCGTCAAATGATCTACTCTTAGTGGTTCTACTGGTAATTAAAAATCATAGAAAGCATAAAATGTACAACATATTTGATGTTTCCGCGTGTTTTCAGATGTTTTATGCATTGGTTAGTGTTTGGTCATTTATTTTTGACACTGTCATCTAGCCTATTGTCCGTGTTAAAATTTAAAAAGCTAATTAAAGATAAGTTGTACAAAAAAGGGTTACTATACAGTTTCTGATTTTATAGAGGACAAGAACGCATTTCAATGAGTTGTTCGCTTCACATGCTGTTTATTGTTATTATAAATTTGTATTATTATTATCATATTATTATTTTTTATAGTTTTTTATTTACATATTTTTTATTTTACATATTTGACGATTAAAAATACTTGTAATGAGTTCATTTAGTAAAGACACTTTTGAATTTGAATTTCTTATTCTGTGGGGTGTATTGTGCATTCACCCTGCCATCCTGGCTCCATGAGGCGATGCTATACGTGAAATGATTCTAAACTGCGTTTTTCTCTGTTTTCTTTTTCAAGAGATTTGGAAAAAATATATGTTAAACTAGAGAATATGTGACTGGGAATAGATTTTCTTTTAAATTGGGATTATTCATTAGTAACGTCAGAAAAAAATCGTAAATATGCCCCTTTTTAAAACTAAGAATGTATTTCTCTCATCCAAATAACTTGAAAATATTAACATACATTCTGAAATCCAATAGAAAGGGAATAGTTTTCTTACTTTTAAAAAAAAGGCTTAGTTTTTTTTTAATAATATAAAGCGTCTTTATAATTAAAATTTCCTCTGTAAAAAATATAATTAGGTAAAATACCTACTAGAGAAAATTATGACGAGGAATAGTTTTTTTTTTCAATTAGCAACTAAACTTACCCCATATCCACGGTGGCGATGGCCATGTTTATGGCCGATTCCCAGGATACCCTAAAGAAAAATTAAAAACGATAAATAATAAATAAATATCTTCGGACATTGTTCACACACAGTTATCTAATCCCAAACTAAGCAGAGCTTGTATTATGGACAACCAGACAACTGATATACTACTTTTTTTTTGTAGATACATGCTTATATAGATAATTACACCCAGACTCAGGACAAACAGACATGTTCATGCACACAAATGTTTGTCCTCGATGGGAATCGAACCCACGACCTGCGGCGCGTCAGGTAGTATCTTAACCAACTGCGCCAACTGGCCTGTCACGATGATTCTAGATTAAGTTTTTCACAAGAGATTTATACTTAATACTAGCTTCCATCCCGCGGTTTCACCCTTTCCCTATGGATCTTATGTTGTCCCGGGATAAAAAGTATCCTATGTGTTAATCTAGGTTATAAACTATCTGTGTTCCAAATTTCATCCAAATCCGTTCAATAGTTTTTGCGTGAAAGAGTAACAAACATCCATCCATCCATACTCACAAACTTTCGCAATAATATTAGAATAGATTAAAACATTTTTTTTTCTTACGGCACCCTAAAAACAGATTAGCGTAAGTTTCTAAAATGACATTATACATTCTACTAATAGTAACATTATATTAGGTGGATAGTCTTACCCCTAGGATGCCCTTATGAAGACCCCCGAGGTGGGTGGCTGCCACCACTGACAACTGTGAAAAAATAATAAAAAATTAATTTAAAAAATATTGTACTCGTATTTACCCATTCGGTAAATAATTACCTACTTCTGTTTAGTCCTTTGAAAAAATAATAAAAAATATATTTTTTTACTCGTTCTGTAAATTGTCAGTTAGGTTATCAAAAAATATTGGATACGTATTTTTTATTTTATCAAATCAATAAAAAATTACAAATATAAGTCGCATCAAAGTTCAGGAGTGGAGGCTTGTGACGTCACTTCTCTGTAAAAAGTGTAGATTCAAAGACGTGACGTCACGCGAAATTTTAACGCACTGTATCTCCGTTATTTTTTGTTTTAGTAAAAATATGTGTCCAATATTTTTTGGTAATCTAACTTTTTTTTCACCATCCCTATTGTGTCATGTCATAATAGCACTAACCCCATGGACAAAACTTGCTACGTGACAAAATTTGTATAAAGAATCTGTCAAATTCACATCTATATATCTAACTATATAATCTAATACCTTTAAACGAGCAATTCTTGTATATATATAATCTGAATCTCGGAAACGGCTCCAACGATTTTCATGAAATTTTGTATGCAGAGGGTTTCGGCGGAGAAAAAACTCCGCCGAAACTCGGTCGTCCAGGTACTAATATGTGAATTACCTATGTCAATATATTTTTTTCGTGCCCCCATTTAAAAACATTTTATTTATTTTTTTACATATGGCATTGCGTTAACAAAATAAATAAATATCCCGGGACATTGTTCACACACGGTTATCTGATCCCAAACTAAGCAGAACTTGTACTATGGACAACCAGATAACTGATATACTACATGTACTACTTTTTTTTTTGTAAATACGTATTTATATAGATAATTACATCCAGACTTAGGACAAACATACATGTTCACGCTCACAAATGTTTGTCCTGGATGGGAATCGAACCCACGACCTGCGGCGCAAAATGCTTATACTGTGATAATATGAAGACAGTAGCTCCAACCATTTTGCTGTAAAACCTGTGTGACAGACGACGGACAGACGGACACGTAGGAGTTTCGATCCACAGGTACGGAATAAACTGTCTAAACCCATTGTATTTTTTTTTTAAAAGGACAAAGTTTCTAGCCTCTGATTGCTTTTTTTTTTGTTTTTTGTGTGACCCAGGGAAATCCTCATGGTTGTACTCCGGGGGGAGTGGCCGGGTTATGTCAGACTCTTACTGACTAAAACCCTGGGGTGTTCCTTCTCTCGCCTTTTGCCGGCGGGGCCGCGGGACATTCCTCGAAGGTCTTTCGACCGCCTGCCCCGCCGACAGCCTCTGATCGCCGCAGCAACCTTACCGGACAAATCGGCGAGCGCTGAGGGCTGTGAGCTGTATTTTTGCGACCCCAGTTTCATTATTAATTTTAAACAAAAAAAATATAGGATCACCTTGGAGCTATACTGAATAAATCTAACAAAAAAGTTATGCGTGAACAAACATAAAAGCCTTCTGGGAACCTCAAAGAGGGAACGCTGCCAGCCTCCTGGGAACCTTGCCGTTGACTGGCAGCAGCACACGCCTCGAGGAATTTTTTTATATATAGTTTGTATATTTGTTGTAAATAATTGTAAATATTGTATATTATAGAATAAAAAGCTCCTTGTTTTAAGTTATAAAAGAGTAAAACCTGCTTCAAAGACAATAAAATTAGAGCTATACAGAATAAACCAATCGCAAAAACAATTCAAATCGATACTGTACAAATGAAAAATTAAGAACCTCCTCCTTCTTGGAGTCGGTTCTGAAGGATACATACCAAAGCAGCGACGGTGAGAATCTTTATGCTGACCATTTTGACTCCGAGACTTAACTGATTAGCATATAAAAAAATTCTCAAATTTATACACCTTATAGAGCTCCGTCAATTTGAACAAGTGTTAAATATTTTCAATTATATATTGATTTAAGTCATTAAACATTTAATGTTTAATTTCGATACCTGTACAATTGCAAATTTCATTGACTATGTATAAATACATGTAAAATTTTAACAAAAACAAAAACGTAGGTATGTCAGAATGTAAAATTTATGATCGGTAAGCAAATAAAAATTATTGTGTTGATAGCCTACAATGGGGCAAATGATGAAAATTTAAATTCCTTCATAACTGCCGCAAAGCCAAAAAAGATGGGTTATGTGTTTGAGTTTTTCCATTTTTTCACAGCAATAAATAAATAAATGTCCTTGGACATTTTTTCACACACGGTTATCTGATCCTAAGCAGAGCTTGTACTATGGACAACCAGATAACTGATATACTACATCTCCTTTTTTATAAATACATACTTATATGGATAAATACACCCAGACTCAGGACAAACAGACATGTTCATGCACACACATGTTTATCCTGGATGGGCCTAAAAACAAAGAAAGAATAAAAAAAATAAAAAAATGTCCTACTTACCTTTAGCCTATGTGCCTATAGTAACCTTAATTTTATAAGTTACTAACTGTTCCCCGCGGTTTCACTCGCGTTACCGGGATTAAAAATAGTTTACGACCTATTCTCAGACCTACTATACACAAAAAAAACATAAAAAACGGTCAAGCCGTTTCGGAGGAGTTTGTTGACAAACACTGTGACAAGAGAATTTTATATATTGGATAAGTTTTTATTATAAGGTAGATATACCTATATGAGTAAGTTGTGGAAAGAGGTCGATCGTCGAATCCAACTCAGCTGGGCAGCGTTCGGGAAGTTACGTAATATCTTCTCGTCCCAAATACCGCAGTGTCTCAAGTCGAAAGTCTTCGACCAGTGTGTGTTGCCAGTGATGACTTACGGAGCAGAGACGTGGTCGCTTACGATGGGCCTCATAAGAAGGCTTAAGGTCAAGGCCAAAGAGCAATGGAGAGGGCTATGCTCGGAGTTTCCCTGCGAGATCGAACCAGAAATGATGAGTTCCGCAGGCGAACCAAAGTAACCGACATATCCCGAAGAATTGCTAAACTGAAGTGGCAGTGGGCGGGGCACATCACTCGTAGAACCGACGGCCGCTGGGGCTCGAGGTTCTCGAGTGGCGACCACGAATCGGAAGACGCAACGTGGGCCACCACAAGGTGGACCGACGATCTTATGAGGGTCGCGGGAAACCGCTGAATGCGGGTAGCGCAAGACCGGCCATCATGGAGATCCTTGATTGGCCTTTGTCCAACAGTGGACGTCTTTCGGCTGACATGATGATGACTACACTATGACGTCATAGTTTCACAGCATCAAACCATTTACTCTTAGGTTCTACTGGTAATAAAATAGTAGTTTATGATACTGTTGCATAATAGGGGTTAATTATGTGCAGTATCATACAGTACTTTATCTAAACTCATATAAATAATGTTATTTAAAAAAGTAGTTAGTATTTTTCTACCAAATTTACAAAACAAAAAAAAAATATGTAGGCAAAAACAATAAAATAAACAGACACAATAATCATGTACCTAATCAAATCCGTGTTGCCAACTCCCAAAAATTCTTACCTCTAAAGTTCAAGTCAAAAATTTGTCACATTTTCATCGTCAAAGTGAATTGATACTGATTGATTATACTATTGATAGGTCCAAAGTGTACTTTAATAGAAAAAAAGTTATTTTATAGCATTATCTTGGGAACACAACTGTACTATAATGAATCATTATACACGGGTGTGCCTAAAGTGGGTCATTAAAGTACTGATTTTGATTTCATAATAAGAACATTACGATATGAGAGTAGATAATAGTAGTTTATGATACTGTCTGTTGCATAATAGGGGTTATTAAATACGAGTGAGGGTTTAAGTACCGAGCCGTAGGCGAGGTTCTTAATAGTATCACACGAGTTTTTAATACCTAATTATGTTCAGTATCATACAGTACTTTATCTAAACTCATCTAATAATGTAATTTAAAGGTAAAAAATCGATAATATTTTGTCATAGGTTTTCATGACTTACGGGTATCGATTATTCGTCATTTCCTTTGCCGCCTCCACAATTTCAGATACAAGTTTATTTCACCTTAGTACCACTGCTATTTTTATGTCATAATAAAATATGTATGCAAAAAATCAATAAAATAAACAAACATTAATGGCTAATTATTATGGCACCCAAATCAGTGTGGGGAAAAACTCTTAAGTTGAGATCTCTACCGCATACGCGACCACAGACAAAGTAAATTTACATGTAACATTTAATTGATACAGATTCATTCCTAATTGTTTAGTCCTGATGTCTGGCCACTTATAATGTTTTTTTCTTTATTATTTCGTTTGACAAGTTGACTGACAGTAATAAAGTATTAAAACCCAAAAAAACATTATGAGTGGCCAGACATGTCCAAATACTTGTACTTTAATATAAAAAAGTTATTTTATAGCATTATCTTGGGAAGAAAACTATACTATAATATAATTTTTTAATTTCATTATAGAGGGGTGTCCATAAAGTGGGTCATTAAAGTACTGTTTTTGATTTCATAATTAGATCTTTACGATATGAGAGTAGATAAAATCATAAAAAGCATTAAATGTACAACATATTTGATGTTTCCACGTGTTTTTAGATGTTTTATGCATTGGTTAGTGTTTGTTCATTTATTTTTGACACTGTCTACTAGCCTATTCGATCTACCTGTACCCCGAGTATCCCTGTAAATTGCACTGCGTTTGCGTTGGTACAGTGCCTCTCGCGGAATACTCATGGAACTAATTTCAGTCATACAAAATTGTAATCAACGTGAAATCTACTTAGTAAGCGTTTACTAACTTCAATACTTTTTTGACACGGGGTACTGGTGCGTAGAGTAGATACAGGGGCCATGGCCCTTTTCACAAGCTTTTATTTACTTTCTCCTGTCCCGTTGTATATAATGGAATTTTTTAACTTTGTACAGAACCCTTGGTGCGTGTGTCAGACTCGAACTTGTCAGGTTTATTTCTTTCTGGGTGCGTAATACTACTTTTTTGTAAATACTTACGCACTTTACTTAAATCACTTTACTACGTAAGGAGAAGACGCCACATATAAGCACTATGTTCCGTTCAAGTGCAGCCATCCGGCCACACTTCACTTATTTGCTTAAACACGAAACGCGAAAGCTTGATCTCGTAAAAAGTACACCTTAAAATTTTTCTAGCGCTACGTGTCGGTTAGACGACTAATATTGTTTCCGCGCTGCAGCGAATATTAACAAAACTGAGCCTGACCTTTGCTTAGTATAGCTTCTCTATACGTAGTACTATACCTCGGTGATTTATCCTATTGGGCGTCGGCCATCTGACAGCGGAGGTCACTGATAGCTGGTTAGCTAGCTAGTTAACTTTGTTTTTCCACATGAAATTTTCAAAATAAGTTCCCAGAAACAAAAGCGTTTAAATGCCGTTAAAGTATAAAACTTAGACTATCATGAAAGAGTCTACCAGGCGTTCGACGCCCAAGTTTCGCTCAAGTTTTATCACTGTTTTCTTGAAAATATTTGCATATTTTTTTAATTTACATTAACATTTTGGCATAAAGTGATCTCCGCTGTTAGGCAGTCACATCTCCGCTTCGCGCCATACAAATTTGATGCATCTCCGCTCGGTGGTATCTACTGAATCTTTTCTATATATAGGCCTGTGTTTGACGACAATCTCACCGTGGTCAGTGATGATGTGGCCGATGATGGTATGCACACAAAGCCTAGAAAGGAACTGGCTCTCAAGTGCAGCTGTCGAAACACACCGAAAGGTGCTTGGCGACAGATTTTCAACTTGAGGGTGGTAGCCAACCAGGCGGGTACTACAAAGTACCCTACCACCGTGCTATGGTTTCATCACGATGTTTTCCTTCACCGAAAGCTCATTGTAGGATTCGAACCCGGGACCTTCGTCTTGGCATCCGACGTCACTACCACGGAGCTATCATCGCCTTAAAATTAATTAAATTAATCTGAGCGCGAAATGTGTGAAAGGCCTTTTTATGTTTTAATTATTAGTGAAAGTGTAAAAAAAAAACAACAAACAATAACATGTGGTACATTTTATTGTACAATCGATATTTTTTTTATTTATTATAACGATCTTGTTAGGGTTGCAAGACACCGCTGGATGCAGGTTGCCCAAGACTGGCCACCGTGGAGATCTTTATTCTCATTAGATATTTTATTGGAGATTTTTAATAATGTACTTAACCTTTTATTTTATTTATAATATTATTATAAAGGGTCTATCCACCATGGATAGGATATAGGGTTGACGGTGAAACTGAAGATAGTTTAAAATTTTATTAGAAAAAAATATTATTCCAGGCAAAACTTGATGCAATAACTATATCATGCAGAATTATATTATGAATTTTGTGAACTATATTCTGATGCAGAGTTTTCTGAACTATATTCTGATGCAGAATTTTCTGAACTATATTCTGATGCAGAGTTTTCTGAACTATCTAACGCAGAAATAGCTGATGTAGAATTTGAATTATAATTTGATCTATTTAATTCACTCTTTCTTGTGTTAGAGCTATTTGATTCAGTGACATCTAATGAAGTATCATCTGATTCTGAATCTTCTTCAGTATCATCTGATTCTGAATCTTCTTCAGTATCATCTGATTCTGAATCTTCTTCAGTATCATCTGAATCATCTAATAAATTATCATCTGAACTGTCTGCTGAAGTGGAGTTTTCTGGTGCATTATCATCTGTTGTTGTATTCCTTTGACTTTTTGATTTGGGACCATCCGATGTAGTACCTTGACTCTTTGGTGTGGTAGAGCTTTTTGATTCAGTGACATCTGATGAAGTCACATCTGAACCATCTGCTGAAGTCACATCTGAACCATCTACTGAAGTTTCATCTGAACCATCTTCTGAAGTATTATCTGAATCATCTGATGGAGTATCATCTGAAACATCTGATGGAGTATCATCTGAACCATCTGATGAAGTATCATCTGAACTGTCTGCTGAAGTAGAGTAATCTGGTGCGTTATCATCTAAATCTGATTGAGTAGGTTTATCTGTTGTACTATTTCGTTGACTTTTTGATTTGGGACCATCTGATGTAGTACCTTGACTCTTTGGTGTGGTAGAGCTTTTTGATTTAGTACTATCTGAACAATATGAAGAAATAGAGCTATTTTGTGTATGATTGTATGAACCATCTGAGGAAAAGCTACTATCATTTTGACTATCTGATGAAGGACCATCTTGACTCTTTGGTGTAGTAGAGCTACTATCGTTTTGGCTTTTTCCTGTATGTTTGCCGGAACCGTCTGTTGAAGGAGAGCTATCTACAGTACTATCGTTTTGACTATCTGATGAAGTACCATCTTGACTCTTAGGTGTGGTAGAGCTATAAGATTTAATGCTATCCGAATTATCTGGAGAAGTAGGGCTTTTTCCTGTAGGTTTGCTAGAACTGTCTGTTGAAGGAGAGCTATCTCGTGTATTATCGTTTTGACTATCTGATGAAGTACCATCTTGACTCTTTGGTGTGGTAGAGCTATAAGATTTAATGCTATCCGAATTATCTGGAGAAGTAGAGCTTTTTCCTGTATGTTTGCCGGAACTGTCTGTTGAAGGAGAGCTATCTACAGTACTATCATTTTGACTATCTGATGAAGTACCATCTTGATTCTTTGGTGTGGTAGAGCTATTAGATTTAATGCTATCTGAATTATCTGGAGAAGTAGAGCTTTTTCCTGTATGTTTCCCGGAACCGTCTGTTGAAGGAGAGCTATCTAGTGTAATTTTTTTTTCACTCTTTGATGTAGTCCTACGATGACTCTTTGTTGTGGTAGAGCTTTTTGAATTAGTACTATCTGAACTATATGAAGAAATAGAGCTATTTTGTGTAGGATTGTCTGAACCTTCTGATGAAGGACCTTCTTGACTCTTTGGTGTAGTAGAGCTACTATCGTTTTGACTATCTGATGAAGTACCATCTTGACTCTTTGGTGTGGTAGAGCTACTATCGTTTTGACTATCTGATGAAGTACCATCTTGACTCTTAGGTGTGGTAGAGCCATTAGATTTAATGCTATCTGAATTATCTGGAGAAGTAGAGCTTTTTCCTGTAGGTTTGCCGGAACTGTCTGTTGAAGGAGAGCTATCTACAGTACTATCATTTTGACTATCTGATGAAGTACCATCTTGACTCTTTGGTGTAGATTTAATGCTATCTGAATTATCTGGAGAAGTTGAGCTTTTTCCTGTAGGTTTGCCGGAACTGTCTGTTGAAGGAGAGCTATCTACAGTACTATCATTTTGACTATCTGATAAAGTACCTTCTTGACTCTTTGGTGTAGATTTAATGCTATCTGAATTATCTGGAGAAGTTGAGCTTTTTCCTGTAGGTTTCCCGGAACCGTCTGTTGAAGGAGAGCTATCTAGTGTAATTTTTTTTTCACTCTTTGATGTAGTCCTACGATGACTCTTTGTTGTGGTAGAGCTTTTTGAATTAGTACTATCTGAACTATATGAAGAAATAGAGCTATTTTGTGTAGGATTGTCTGAACCTTCTGATGAAGGACCTTCTTGACTCTTTGGTGTAGTAGAGCTACTATCGTTTTGACTATCTGATGAAGTACCATCTTGACTCTTTGGTGTGGTAGAGCTACTATCGTTTTGACTATCTGATGAAGTACCATCTTGACTCTTAGGTGTGGTAGAGCTATTAGATTTAATGCTATCTGAATTATCTGGAGAAGTAGAGCTTTTTCCTGTAGGTTTGCCGGAACTGTCTGTTGAAGGAGAGCTATCTACAGTACTATCATTTTGACTATCTGATGAAGTACCATCTTGACTCTTTGGTGTAGATTTAATGCTATCTGAATTATCTGGAGAAGTTGAGCTTTTTCCTGTAGGTTTGCCGGAACTGTCTGTTGAAGGAGAGCTATCTACAGTACTATCATTTTGACTATCTGATGAAGTACCATCTTGACTCTTTGGTGTAGATTTAATGCTATCTGAATTATCTGGAGAAGTTGAGCTTTTTCCTGTAGGTTTGCCGGAACTGTCTGTTGAAGGAGAGCTATCTACAGTACTATCATTTTGACTATCTGATAAAGTACCTTCTTGACTCTTTGGTGTAGATTTAATGCTATCTGAATTATCTGGAGAAGTTGAGCTTTTTCCTGTAGGTTTGCCGGAACTGTCTGTTGAAGGAGAGCTATTTAGTTTAATTTTTTTTTCACTCTTTGATGTAGTCCTACGATGACTCTTTGTTGTGGTAGAGCTTTTTGATTTAGTACTATCTGAACTATATGAAGAAATAGAGCTATTTTGTGTAGGATTGTCTGAACCTTCTGATGAAGGACCTTCTTGACTCTTTGGTGTAGTAGAGCTACTATCGTTTTGACTATCTGATGAAGTACCATCTTGACTCTTCGGTGTGGTAGAGCTACTATCGTTTTGACTATCTGATGAAGTACCATCTTGACTTTTAAGTGTGGTAGAGCTATTAGATTTAATGCTATCCGAATTATCTGGAGAAGTAGAGCTTTTTCCTGTAGGTTTGCCGGAACTGTCTGTTGAAGGAGAGCTATCTACAGTACTATCGTTTTGACTATCTGATGAAGTACCATCTTGACTCTTAGGTGTGGTAGAGCTATTAGATTTAATGCTATCTGAATTATCTGGAGAAGTAGAGCTTTTTCCTGTAGGTTTGCCGGAACTGTCTGTTGAAGGAGAGCTATCTAGTGTAATTTTTTTTTCACTCTTTGATGTAGTCCTACGATGACTCTTTGTTGTGGTAGAGCTTTTTGAATTAGTACTATCTGAACTATATGAAGAAATAGAGCTATTTTGTGTAGGATTGTCTGAACCTTCTGATGAAGGACCTTCTTGACTCTTTGGTGTAGTAGAGCTACTATCGTTTTGACTATCTGATGAAGTACCATCTTGACTCTTTGGTGTGGTAGAGCTATTAGATTTAATGCTATCTGAATTATCTGGAGAAGTAGAGCTTTTTCCTGTAGGTTTGCCGGAACTGTCTGTTGAAGGAGAGCTATCTACAGTACTATCGTTTTGACTATCTGATGAAGTACCATCTTGACTCTTTGGTGTAGATTTAATGCTATCTGAATTATCTGGAGAAGTTGAGCTTTTTCCTGTAGGTTTGCCGGAACTGTCTGTTGAAGGAGAGCTATCTACAGTACTATCATTTTGACTATCTGATAAAGTACCTTCTTGACTCTTTGGTGTAGATTTAATGCTATCTGAATTATCTGGAGAAGTTGAGCTTTTTCCTGTAGGTTTGCCGGAACTGTCTGTTGAAGGAGAGCTATCTAGTGTAATTTTTTTTTCACTCTTTGATGTAGTCCTACGATGACTCTTTGTTGTGGTAGAGCTTTTTGAATTAGTACTATCTGAACTATATGAAGAAATAGAGCTATTTTGTGTAGGATTGTCTGAACCTTCTGATGAAGGACCTTCTTGACTCTTTGGTGTAGTAGAGCTACTATCGTTTTGACTATCTGATGAAGTACCATCTTGACTCTTCGGTGTGGTAGAGCTACTATCGTTTTGACTATCTGATGAAGTACCATCTTGACTCTTCGGTGTGGTAGAGCTACTATCGTTTTGACTATCTGATGAAGTACCATCTTGACTCTTCGGTGTGGTAGAGCTACTATCGTTTTGACTATCTGATGAAGTACCATATTGACTCTTTGGTGTGGTAGAGCTACTATCGTTTTGACTATCTGATGAAGTACCATCTTGACTCTTCGGTGTAGTAGAGCTACTATCGTTTTGACTATCTGATGAAGTACCATCTTGACTCTTTGGTGTTGTAGAGCTATTAGATTTAATACTATCTGAATTATCTGGAGAAGTAAAGCAATCTGGATAATTTTCATCCGAATCTTCTGATTGAGGAGTATCTGGTGTACCATCTAAATTTGAACTGTCATTGGAGTTATCAGATGAATCTTGAGTATCTGGTGAAGTAGATGTTGTATCATTCGATATAGCAGCTGTATTGCCATGCTTTCCTTTATCAGAGTCGATAGTTTTCGCTTCAATTGTTATTGTCTTAGCAAGTGTATCACCAGAGATATCTTTATTTTCATTTTTAGATAAATTTGAAACGCTCTGTAATCTGACTATCTCGACTTGCATATGGGGTTCTGTTAGTGAAAATAAGATTGAGTTAAAAAATATACAAATGATACAAAAATTTACGAATATTATTAATATTATAATTTACTAGCTGTTCCCTGCGGTTTCACTCGCGTTCCCGGGATAAAATGTAGCTTATAACCTTCGGGGATAATGTAGCTTACTAGTAGTGAAAAAAAAAAACAAACTTGTAACTCCGGAGATTAGCGCATTCCAACAAACAAACTCTTCAGCTTTATTATTAGTATAGATTTGTTATGGTTGTAGATATATGTATGTACTAGCTTCCCCAAGGGACATACGTTTTCCCGGGATAAAAAGTAGCCTATATGTTATTCCAGGGTATGATCTATCTATGTGCCAAGTTTCTTCCAAATCCGTTAGTAGTTTTTACGTGAAAGAGTAACAAACAAACTTTCGTTTTATCCCTTTACAAAATTCCATCCTATAGGCACATACAAATACCTATATAATGATATTGATAATTTTAACCTTCTATAAAAATATTATATTTTAAACGACTCGAATAACTTTTATATGATATAAGACATACATTTTCAGTTGTTACTGTTATTTTATAAAAAGAAGTCGGCATAGGTACAAGTATATTGCCCGTTTGGTGGTAAGCGGTTACCGTAGCTGAGAGACGCTTGCAGCATCACCGGGGCACAGATATGTTACCACTCGAGGTATAAAGTGGAAAACAAAGCTAAAATATATCTACAAATATTTACAACTAAAAATGAATATAACCCTAACACTATTTACAAAATACAAAATATTTACAAGTAAAAAAGTTGTGCCAGATCACTGCCCCGAGTGAGCGTGCCAAGAAGGCTGGCGGCATTGCCACGTTGAATGGCAATGCTGATCCGCTGTCCTAGATAGACACTAGCCTTCCTGTCACGGGAGGTCTCAATAAGGGGCCGGGAGACCTCTTTAAACAAAAGAATGGCATCTGGGCCCTACGGCCCCAGTATTTATTAAAAAGAGACAACATAGTGTGATGGACATACGTTGTCAAAACGACCATATACGATTGTAAATCCTAGGTACTTCCTATCCTTCTAATATTATAAATGTGTAAGTTTGTTCTGTCTTACTCTTGCACGTAAAAACTACTGATCGATTTGGATGGGAACACAAATAGTTTATAACTTGGAATACATAAGATCCCTCGGGAACGCGGGTGAAACCGCGAGGCGGAAGCTAGTAGTACTTCAATAATAACAATTATATTTAAAAACTTACTAGAAACTGCCAAATGGTAGCTCGAAAACACCTGCAAATAAATAAAAAGTTTTTTTTTACTAGGTATTATATAGAGTGCTGTATTTGACCACAATTTCACCGTGGTCAGTGATGATGTGGCCGATCGATGGTGGTAAGGATACAAAAACCTAGAAGGGAACTAGCTCTCATAAGGATGATGACTGGGAAAAAAACTGTTTAGTCCGTCAGTTAGGTTATCAACAAATAAAAAAATAAAATGATAAGGTGCATCAAAGTTCAGTAAAAAGTGTACTCAGCCGTGACGACACGTAGAAAGTATCTTCGTTATTTTTAGTTTATATATTTTTGTTTTTGGAACTAAAGACATTTTTTTTTTATATTATTATGTCGGACAGTCGGGTTGTTGGTCATACTTAGTTGGCTCAATTTATTATCATGGTAAAGGTATTTTTTGAAATAGTGGCAACACTGAAAGTGACTCAATGACCATAGAATATTGATGGGCTCATTACATTTGGATCGAACACTTTATCACGAGCTCTCGAGCTGTACGTACGTCAGTGCCACCGTTGTTTCAACTGATACTGAAGTGTATCAAAATGTAAGTCTGTAAGTGATTATTTAATTGTCAAATTGCTACAATAAATCTATAGGGCCCATGAGGAGTTTCTTGCATTGTTTCTTCTCCTCATACGGGACTATTCCGAAGCGATGGATAACGTTATTTCATTGTCTGCAATACGTCCACTGAATTGAATTCTGATAACACTGATCGCTTGGCTGTGCATACCTATATATGTATATTTTTTTTTATATCAGAAGGTTGACAAGTAGGCAGGCGGTCCACCGTCGCCTATCGCCATTTGCAATACCAGAAGTAATTGCCAATGTGTTGCCGACCTGTTACAATGCCAAGAAGGCAACTGGCTAGGGCTGGCTGGCGGGTAGGTACTACAATGTACCCTACCACTGCTATGGTTTCCTCACGATGTTTTCTATCACCGAAAGCTCAAGCTCATTGTAGGATTCGAACCCACGACCTTTGTCGCGGCATTCGACGTCACACCACTGAGCTATCATCGCCTAAAATATTACTGGTGTAGTACTATTTATGGTTACCGTAGCCTATAGACGCTTGCAACACCAGGGGTATCAATCGCGCGTTGCCGAACCTGCAAAAATCTCTTCACACCCTTCTTGAAGAACCCCGTGCTTGTACTCCCTTGAGAAAACCTTAGCGGGGAGCTCATTCCACAACTTGAGCGTCCGTGGGAAAGGCCTCACCAGTGCGTTGCGTTGCTTCGTCGCATCGAATCAACGCACTGTATGACACAAACAAGAAGACTTTTTTTTAAAGGACATGAAGGTGTTAGCCAGAGTAAGCTACCTAACACCCTTACGCGGACAAATTGGCGAGCGCAGAGGCTCTCAACCGGGTAAAATTTTAGGTAACCATGCTGAGGGCTCCACCTGTGGGGTACGGGCCTCAGGGCGTTAAAGAAGGCGACGCACGCCCTCGCAGCGTAGCGTCTCAGAGTGGATTACAGCGCATCACCCTCGCCCGCTTCATGTCTCGTCCGTCGAATCGTAGAAACGTCGCGTGCGACGACGAAATATATGAAAAACGACGCAGCGTTGTCGCTTCGACGATGGAACTCAAGGCAACGCCGACATCCAATGAAGCCTCCTCCTAGGAAGCTTCTTTGGAACCGCACAGTACACAGTTATAAGTTTGACGTGTCTGTCTGTGTTTGTGTGTGTCTGTCTGTGGCATCGTAGTTCGATAGTTTTTTTTTGTTTGAAAGGTGTCTTAATTGAGAGTGTTCTAAGCTGTATTTCAAGTAAATCCGCTCAGCCGTTTGGATTTTATCACCAATTTTCTAGTGAGTTTCGGGGGTTTATTCATTTTTTTTATTTTAGTTATAGTGTAGAATTTTAAAAAAATACTTACAAATAGCAAAGCCAAAGTCCGGAGTAGCTTCATGATGGTATATAAAACTACAACAATATAAGTAAAACAATAAAATATCCATTCTTTTATACATTCGACTGTAGACGTCATTGGATCCAGACATCTTAGAGATCCTTTGGAATTATTTTTTAAGAAAGATCTTCTTTGGTTTCTCAGCACTTGAATTTCTTTCCTCTGTTACCCACTGTGTCTGATGCCGCTTTTCCAACTTTTCAGTCGCAAGGCTGCTAGAAGAAATTTATATTTGAAATTAGCAGTTTCTTGTGTTCTGTCAGTTGGTAGCCTCTGATGGCTGCATCAACCTTAGCGGACAAATTAGCGAGCGCAGAGGGCTCTCAACCGAACATTTAGGTAACCACCCTTGAGGGCACATCCGAATGGGGTACGATCCTCGGCTCAGGGCGTTACCCGTACGAGTTACAACTAATTGTCGGATTACTGGTGTCAGCTCAGGCCGCTTGAACGGGACGAAACTGAGTGGGACGTTGCAACGGTCCTCGCCGTCGAGGACGATAGCGTAATTGGTTTTGTGTTCTGTCTTTTCTATTTATAGTAAATTGATGAGACGCGCTAAAAGACAATCCTGGGGGAAGTGTGATACCTCCCAACACCCTCACTGTGCTATCACACGATGGATCATGACTATAACGGCCTATCGATCCTTAGGATCACTTCTGGACGTACAGGGACCCCGACCCAAAAAATAACCCTTTTACAGGCAGGGGAATACCCTACTGTTAGGCTCCCTTTCCATTAAAGATGTGCTATACTACGTTGTTATGGATTCGTTTGATATCCACCAATCATATTCAAGCATAGCACTGGTGGAAACGGGTTCCACTACGCTATGTTTTTCGCGAGTGTAGATGTGCCTAGCAGAACAAACTTACCTTCTTTTCCGGGGGATTCCATGATTTATGGGTATGCTCCTGATTTTTTCTTCAATTCCATGAAAATCTCCTGGATTATTCATAGGTTGCCAATTTAATAACAGCACATATTAATAAAATAAGTACTAAAGTATCGAAACATAATGCAATTCCAGGCATAAATTAAAAAAATAAATAAATAGCACATCTTACTCGCTCCGCTACGTAGCTTAGCATCAGTGGAAACGGTCACATAGTTGTATAGCTTACCTTTCACATCCTCGCATTCTAAGCCCTAGCTACAGGGCAGTACTCCAAGGGCCTTCCTGAGAATCGGGAATCTGAGAAGAGAGAGAAGTCTTGGACCTTTTTTTTGTGACCCAGGGAAATTCTCATGGATACCCAGCCGCTCTGGGGGGATTAGTCGGGTTATGTCAAACTGACTAAAACCCTGGGGTGTTCCTTTCGCCATATGACGCTCCCTCTCACGGGGAGCCCTCCTCTTCGGGGCGGGGCTCAAACTATCACAAAACTAGTTCGAGCCCGTCTGCTGTGGCGCCTGGAACACACGACCGACGTCATCCGGCCAGCGAAGGCCCGAAGCCGCCCTCCACGCCTCCGGCGGCGGATGGGGAGCGAGTTGACGTCATCTTCTCGCTTCCACTCCACCGCCACCTTCCAGGACTCATCACTGTCGACCTTTTTTTTTTTCTCTGTACCCGATGTTTTGTCAGACTCCTACTGACTAAAACCCCACAGTGTTCCTACATGTCGCCGCCAGCTGGGTATACGGGGGCGCCGAAGCATTCGTCCGCGTACCCAGCAGCGACGGCCTGCTGCGAGGCCTCCTCTTCGACAACGACATCGTAGTCGACGGTGGGGACCGGAGCTCTTGTCCTCACCGTCTCGTCTTGGGTGGCGTGCGGGAACACACGTTCGTCTACCCGAGCCCCTTCAAATGAACCAGGGCTAATGTTACGGAACCCTTGAATTCATATATGCGAGAAATTGGAAATATTAGTATGGACAATATTCAGGTGTAGACACAGGTGTTACATAAATCATAACTAATTGTTTTAATATACTCACAGTTCTTTACAATTAATAGTCTAGAATATTTTTAACCAGTAAACATTGTTCGACTTTATTTTCATTTCGTGTTTCGGCTATTGCACTTGAGAGCGACTCAGGGTTATGTACCATCAACAAAGTTGAAGCATGATCAGTTTTGAGACCTTTTCGCTTGCAGCCAGTAATCATAGTTTGCCTTGTCCATTGTTGACACTAAAACGGTCTCTTGTAAAATCATTTGTTTAGACTATTTACTGACAATGACAATCTACTATTTTATGAGAAGCGCATTGTCTGGTTATATTGTGTGAGACACAGGTAGCGGCTGGTCACTGCACGCAAAATACACCCTTAAGGTGACCATGCTTCAACTTTGTCGATAGTACCTATTCATATTACATTCAGGTACTTAAATTTGATGTCATAAATTTTCGGTGATTGATTTTGTAATATAAAAAATTGACAAGAGTTGATGGTCTTCAAACGGCTGAGCAGATTTTCTTGGAACATAGCTAAGAACCAGAGAAATTAAAAATATTATTCTACTAAGAACACTCTTTAAGACACCTTTCAAACGAATCAAAATCAGTTCATCCGTTCAGACGTTATGGTGACACTCACTCAGAACTCAGGCAGACACACCCCTACACACTACAAACACTCTATAACACCCCTCTTATTCGAGGGTTAAAAATAAAAAAAATATTGTAGGCTGTAGGTAGTTCATCGTAGAGACCGGATTATATGCAATATAAAAAGCTTGTGCAAATATGCATGAAAAATGCTTGAAATATGCACGAAAATTGGCAGAATGTGCACGAAAATAGGCAGAATATGCAAAATTAAATGATATATTTTAGGAACCTCAAAAAAAAGACATCATTTTTTATTTCGAAATCAGCATACAATTGGTAAATTATTTTTTGATAGTAGGTACCTATTGTGCAGGAACATTACTTACATGACATTAATAATTATTTTTGTAAACGTAAACAAAATAAAAAAGGATTTTTCCAAATTTTCACAATTAAGATTGTGTCTTCGATAATTTAGAATATTTTTGAGAGTGGAAAAGGTTCGCTCCACATCCACTGAGGTAACTGCACTCGGAAAAATATTGTTAATGTACCGATAATATTCATCATAACTAGATCTTAGGTAAAATATGCTATAACCGCTGAGAATGGCTTAAATATGCAAATGCATATAATCCGGTCCCTAGGTATGAGCATCTTTTACTGTGGAACCAACCTTGAAAACTCATAAAAGTTATAAAAATTAGGTAACCGTGTATTGTATTACATTTATTTCGAGTGACAGCTGGCAGGTAGAGTAGAAGCACAGATATGCAATAATGACTACATTGTAGAGTGTAGAGGTCATTGACATAATTAATATAAATACTAATGTATTAATTAGTTTTGGTCGGAGATTAATAATTATTAATATCCTATTGGCCGTCGGCCATCTGACAGCGGAGGTCACTGATAGCTAGCTAGTTAACTTTGTTTTTCCACATGAAATTTTCAAAATAAGTTCCCAGAAACAAAAGCGTTTGAATGCCGTCACACGGTTGTCCACTATAAAGGGAAATCTATTAAATATTGATTTAAAACGTAGAAACTTAACTGACGCAGGGCTGTAGCCAGGGGCAGCGATAATGGCGTAAGGCGCAAGTAATTTTACTTGATCTGATGTAGTGAATCGATTTTCGGAGTACATCTGTGAGGAAGTACTTAATTGTTTTTTCACCAATGATCAAGGTTTTTTTTTGGAACATCATCATTTACATCGGATAAACCGTTTTGTCATTTTCCCTTTTAGGTCGAAATTGCACGTGATAGGTTATTTGATGGTTATAGATGTTTCCTCAATGCAATTAAAACATGATAAACTAAATTATGGCGATGATAACTCAGTGGTAGTGACGTCGGATGCCGTGACGAAGAACGTGGGTTCGAATCCTACAATGAGCTTGAGCTTTCGGTGAAGGAAAACTACGTTAGGAAACCATAGCACGATGGTAGGGTACTTTGTAGTACCCGCCTGGCTGGCTACCACCCTCAAGTTGAAAATCTGACGCCAAGCACCTACCGGTGTGTTCCGGCAATTGCACTAAAGAGCCAGTAATTGCCTTCTCGGCATTGTAACAGGTCGGCAACACATTGGCACTACCAGAGGCAATAGGCGACTATAACCACTTACCATAAAAAAAAAACTATAAGACATATTTTTCGTAGGACTAATAGACGGAAGGAGTCGTCAACAAAACTTTCTAGACACAGCGTATTTTCGCGATTTTACCCGTGTTCCAGCCTTAAGGTAGGGCAATGGTATTTTAAGGCAGGGCATTGTCCCATAAAGCTCCCACCTAGCTACGGCCCTGAAGAGACGTAAGCAGACACATATGCGTAACAAATGTTTTATTCTCGTGCGTAATTAATTTGACAATGGATTCAGTTCTTTTGTTCCTACAGATGTTTTTGAATTTCCTCGAAACAGTAAATTAATAATGTAGGTTTTATAATTTAAGTAGTTATTTAAATGGTAACAGTGTAATACCAATACAGACTGCATTTTACAAAAAAAAAATACATTATTTTGTTTTTATTATTTTATGATAGATTAGATTCAGGCTAGCGAAAGTCAATAAGTCTTTTCTCGGGAACTGCATTCGCTTTTATAATAAAATCCCATATGAAGTAACTAAGATGTCTTATAATAAATTCAAAGAGCATGTTAAACATAAGTTGATCGACAAGGCCTACTATAAGGTGGCTCATTACATAGAAGACAAGAATACATGGTTGTAGTAGCTTCTCTCTGCACTTGCAGCCCCCTTCACAAGTGATAATTGTATGAAGTTTATATATATTTAAGACAAAAACTGTAATTACCTACATAAATTAAAAAAAAAAAAGATCCACCAAAACAAAAACGCCTTGCTGAGTTTCTTGCCGGAGTCTTCTCAATTCAAGTGTATTCCGAACCGGTAGTAGAGTCTAAAAATTGTAACTGTTGACATTCATAAGTGCCTTATTAGGGCCTAAACTGAAGAAATGAGTTTTTGATTTTGATTATGATTCCGAAACTGTGAACATTTCAATTGTCTACCTATCGTTCATGAGATATAGCGACTGTTAAGGCAATGCTCTCCGCGAATGTCTCCGTCCCTTACTAAACTGGCGGGGATAAGCGAGACAGGCGAAGCGCAATTTTTGTAAAAAAGACGGTTTTATGTTAAGTATTTAAAAAAAAACGAAACCTTTTTTTTAAAGTTAGAAAACTATTCCCTTTCTATTAGATTTCAGAATGTATGTTAAAACTGGCAAGTTATTTGGATGGGCCAATTCAGAGTTGAATTTGAGGAGTTATATCGTTGTCGAAATCAAACTTCCAGTCTCCTTCTCATATGCGATATAATGTGTTCACTTATTACAGTGTGGATTAGAGTAAGGCGCGTACGACGACATTTTTCTTGAATGAGTGAATGTCCCGAATGTTTGAGAGAGCGGTAAAGTACCGGTCAGTCTAGAGATGTTTCCTTTTCCGTCTGGTGTTGCCACACCGAGTACGGACAATTGTGCTGTGGCGAAAAGGTAATGCGCCACAAATTCATTTTCAATTTTGAAAATATTATCTTATTTACGATTTTTTTCTGTCGTTACTAATAAAAAAATCATATTTTTAAAAAGACTTCTTCGTCATATATTATCTAGTTTAACATTATTTACAAAAGAATGCAGAGAAAAATTTCTCATAATTATCTTATAGCATTGTCACTCTTGTTTTTTGCATGGGGACCACCATTCATTTTATTTTTATTGTTATAGCGGCAGGTACTTACATACATATTCTATAAAAAATTAAACTGTCTACCTAATCTATATTCCATACACACATTGGTCTTCACAAAACCGATTACGCTACCGTCATCGACGGCGAGGACCGCCGCGACGTCCCACTCAGTCTCGTCCCGTTCAAGTGGCCCGAGCTGCCTGCAGTAATCCGACCGCCCCTCCCCCGGTAACGCCCTGAGCCGAGGTTCGTACCCCATTCGGGGGTGCCCTCAGGCAGTACCGGCGTTAGGCTAGGGCGCGGTAGGGCGATCACCCAGGGCGCCAGATGTAAAGGGGCACCAGGCCCACCTTTATTTCCGGTCGCTCATGAGCGAGTCCTGCTATCTCGAGTCTAAATAAATAAATAAATTCTCAAGTCTAAAGATAAAATGGCTATAATGGCTTAAAATCCCTTTTGTTGGCGGGAGAAGGGGGGGTATCACATCTCGCCCAGGGCTAAAACCGGCACTGCCCTCAGGCGTGGTTACCTAAATGTTACCCGGCTGAGAGTCCTCTGCGCTCGCCGGATTGTCCGGTAAGGTTGCTGCAGCCATCAGAGGCTACCAACTTTAGTCCATTAAAAAAAATAATGACTCAAGTGAACCTATAGTAATAAGGTTCCATTGGCTGGCACCCTTTGGATACGGAACCCTAAAAAACGAAAATCTATTTATCCTACTAAAATTATAAAAGCGAAAGTTTGCGAGGATGTCTGGATGTTTGTTACTCTTTCACGTAAAAACTATTGAATGGATTTTGATGAAACTTGGCACATATAGATCATACCCTGGAATAAGATATAGGCTACTTTTTATCCCGGGAAAAGAGCCTTCGGGAAAGCGGGTGAAACCGCGGGATGGAAGCTAGTAATAAAAAAAGCTGATCATAATCTCTGCCAGCTGCTAGTGTGCCCAGAACGCTGGCAGCATTGCCACGCTGTATGGCAATGCTTGTCCTTTGGCATTTGTTGTTTTGCCAATATTGTACGTAGGTTGTTAATATTGCGGTCGAGACCATGGGTCCCTGGGGGTCCGAGGCTCGCCGATTTTCTCGAACATTATCTTCAAAATTAATTGAGGCCACAGGGGACCGGCGGGCGGGGAGTTTTTTCCGCCAACGCGTTAGCTTGGCCATACAAAGAGGGAACACTGCCAGCCTTCTGGGAACCTTGCCGTTGATTGGCAGCAGCGGCCGCCTCGAGGTTTTTTTTATATATAGTTTGTATATTTGTTGTAAATAATGGTTCATCTAGTATTTGTTTTTGCTAAATAAATAATATTAATCTAAAATATATAAAAGGAAAGCATGACTGATTGACTGATCAATCAACGCACAGCGCAAACTACTGGATGAAATTTGGCATACAGATAGAACGAAAGAAATAAGTAGGTAGATACAATGAAAGATAAAATTATAAGACTTGTAAAACTAATAAAAAATGGTTTCTTAAGGTAAGGTTTCCTCCAAACGTAACCTAACGGTGTCAATTACCGTTCTCTAGGAAACCGCGCCATTTGGTTAACATAGACAATGTTCTAGTGACGTCGTTCACCGCTGTATTACTGTCGCTATATGATGGCACCGCGTTTGGAATAAAACCTTACTTTTAATGTTTATTTTATTATTAATCCAATATAGATTGCATAGACATATATCAGCATGTAAAAGAAATGAAATATTATTTATTCAAATAGACCTTCACAGGCACTTATCAATTGTCAGACTCTAATGCTCGGTTCGGAAGGTAGCTTTTGCTGAGAAGAGCCTGTATTTTGAATGATCAGGTATACACCAATACCAAGGTAGAACTTTAAACCACAGGATATTTATTTATATAAAGATACATAATTAAAAGGAAAATATAAAACACAAGTATGGCAAGAACATTTTTATTAACATTTTTACATACGAATTCATGACATAAAAAATGCCACGCAAACTTTTGACAGCTTGTCAAAGCTACGTCTTTGTCAAAAGTGACAAGCTGTCAAAAGTAGCTGTCACTTTGACATTTATCGATTCTCGATTGTGAATCGTAAGTAAACCTTCAAGTTACACATTCAGGATTCAATTTCAATTGTTTTACAGTATCTTGTTATTTGGTTAAAGCATAAGCACATACAGACGCCAACACATCAGACTATACCTTTTTGTTGCAAAATAGCTCCTATTACAGCCGCATAAGATGCCGCAGTGTTTACCTTGAATTGTAGTCCGTACAATACAGTTTTATTTTTTAATTATTTGGTTTTTAGTTTTATTTTGACTATAGCCAAAGATGGCGACGCGAGGCATGTGCTGTTCGACCAATCAACGCGCAAGTTCACACTCATGTATGATGCCAGTTCATACTTTAACGTGAATAAATTATATATAAATTATTAATACGTTATACTGTAAGCAGCATGTTATGGTGCAGTTCACAATTCTTCGACAGCTTACAATTTCGCGATATATATTATGCTAACGGGGCGTTCACAATATTACGGTGACAAATGCATATCGAAAGTTTCTGTTCGTCTCAATGCTACAATGTAAACTCAACTTTAAGAAGGTAGTTTTAATAGCGATAATTAATTTACAATATAAATTTATTTAAACAACCATTTTATAAACATAAATATTATAAAAAAAATCTATTTTAACATAATCACAGCACCTACATTACAAAACCAAACTATTAACGATTTAATAAAAAAAAACATCACTCATTTTTATATGTTACCACTATCTCTAAGTGGTAATATGGCCGAATGTGGTAAACACGGCCTATCTTACACTTGAGTGGTATCCAGCCAGCCGGATACTAAAAAAAACTCTACCACCGTGCTATGGTTTTCTTACGATCTTTCCCTTCAACGAAAAATCAAGCTGACAGGAATAGAACCTGCGTCCACCATCACAGCATTCGACGAGCTGTTATAGCTCGTTCCAATTAAAATGTGGTAGATGTACTTGTGGGGGTGCATGGTGGAGTGCCCCGAACAACGTTTAATTGGTACGCTAAAAATGGATTACCCGTGAACGTAAAATATCTCAATTAATCCATAATCGGTACGCTAAATGTTCCGATTAATCCATAATCGGAACGTAAAATGTCCCGTTTAATTTATAATTGGAACGTCAAATGTCCCGATTAATCCATAATCAGTACGCCAAATGTCCCGATTAATCCATAATCGGTACTACAAATGTCCCGATTAATTCATACTCTGACATCATCAAAATAGCAATTTTTGTACTTATATGATTTTCTTTTATAATATTCGCTATTTCTATCATTAATTGCTCGTCCCGATTTGAAAAACTAAAAACCCGTCTTTATTACATTCAGTAGCGATATGTCGCATATCATCCTAGGGTGATAATCAAATAAACTCTGAATCTACAGATGTTTAAAGTTCAAATTAGCTAAACAGGCAACTCTGAGTGACAGCTATATTGTCTTTGCCTATATTTTTTTGTCTATTTTCTATATATTGACTGTAACCACCTCCTAAAATACCGAGCAATATTATAAAACCCACTGATGTATTCGATTTAAACTTTTTCGCACAATCTTGTGGATTCTCTGTGTCCAATGTGTATATCTGTGGAAAAAATAGCAAAAATTACATTAGGTTTTTTCAAGAAATTATATCAAGTATGTAAAGGATGATTTTGGGGTAGGCCGAAAGGGTATTAAAATATCCTACTAATCATTATAAATACTGAAGTTTGTGCGTATGTATGTATGTCTGTTACTCTTTCACGTAAAAATTACTGAACGGATTTGGATGAAACTTGGCACATAGATCATACCCTGGAATAACATATAGGCTACTTTTTACCCCGGGAAAACATAAGACACCTCGGGAACGCGGGTGAAACCGCGGGGCGGAAGCTAGTTATCTATATAAAATCCAAAAAAATATCAAAAAATTATTTTAGCACTAGATTCCGCCCCGCAGTTTCACCCGCGTTCCCGAGGGATCTTGTTTTCCCGGGATAAAAAGTATCCTATGTGTTAATCTAGATTATAAACTATCTGGGTTCCAAATTTCATCTAAATCCGTCCAGTAGTTTTTGCGTGAAAGAGTAACAAACATCCATCCATCCATACTCACAAACATTCGCATTTATAATAGATATTAAAATTCGGACAGGGCGACTATGATAACTGGCTGCAAGCGAAAAGGTTTCAAAACGAATCATGCTTCAACTTTGTTGATGGTACACTATCTGCCAGCTATTAATACAAGTAACGTTCTTGATGATAACGATTTTAGACAGTCACTATTACGACCGTATTATAACCTTGCTGACGGTCATTGGCGATTATAAAAAATAAATAACATTGTCGACCTAGAATGCTAACCTCCCACATAGATAGACTTGTCTCCCTGCGTGCAGCATAATCACATTGATTGATAACGATTTTAGACAGTCACTATAACTATTTTTGACGATTAATATGACAAACTAATAACGTTGTCGACCTAGAAGGCACTATGAGATAGACTGACCTGTCTCCCTGCATGCAGCAGGTAGGCGGCGAGCGCGGCGGCATGCCCTCCCCCGAGCCCGGCCGCCGCCCCCGCGCCGCCCAGGCAGCACACGCTCAGTGCCAGCACGCCGCACAGCACTGGCTTGCTGGCCGCACCGAACGTCAGCGCCGTCGACTTCATGCCTATACGAGCGTCGTCTAACTTGTCCTACATGGGGAATCATTATATCACACACGGGTATCTGATCCCAAACTAAGCAGAGCTTGTACTATGGACACCTAGATAGCTGATGATAGCTCAATAGCGACGTCAAATTATAGAATCCTACAATGAGCTTGAGCTTCCGGTGAAGGAAAAAATCGTGAGGAAACCATAGCATAGTGGTGGGGTACTTTTTAGTGCCCGTCCGAAAATCTACCGCCAAGCACCCTCCGGTGTGTTCCGACAGCTGCACTTGAGAGACAGTTCGATTCTAGGCTTTGTGTGCTTACCACCTTCGGCTACATCATCACTGACCGCGGTGATATTGTCATCAAACACAGACATATACATAAAGAAAACTAGACGATTTTTTTGATTAAATAAAAATCTAAGAACTTAAATATTCGTTATGAAACTAAACCAACAAAATTTTATTTAAATCGGACTTGCGATTTTGAAATAAACTAGAAACTTTATTGTTCATATTAAACTCAACTCATATCATAAAAAAAAGCCGGACTAACTCAATCGATCCTGTAATTTCGGAGCAAATTAGCTGTGACAGACGAAGAAACAGACAGACACGAGTGATAATATAGATCGGCGCTCTCTTACCTATCCTACCTATAGTACTATTATAACTAAATAGATTGCCATACCCAACCAGGGTCATATGTTACTTACTACTACGAACCTACTAACCCTAACACCTTTCACATAATTATGTACTATCGACAAAGTTGAAGCATGATCACCTTAAGGGTGTATTTTGCATGCAGTGAACAGCCGCTACCTGTGTCTCACACAATATAACCAGACAATGCGCTTGTCATAAAATAGTAGATTGTCATTGTCAGTAAATTGTCTAGACAAAAGATTTTACAAGAGGCCGTTTTATTGTCAACAATGGACAGGGCGAACTATGATTACTGGCTGCAAGCGAAAAGGTCTCAAAACTGATCATGCTTCAACTTTGTTGATGGTACATATTATGATACAATAAATTATTGAGTATTGATCCTATAAGGGTTCAGTTTTTTCCTATTGAGTTACGGAACCCTAAAAAGCAACACATCATAATTCCAACACCACAAAAGTTAGCTAGAGTCATCATAATAGGTCACTAAAATGGCTTCATATTAAGCTCACCTGATGCGCGTATATGGTATCATATAGCACGGTCCACGCTAGAGCTCCAAAGTACAACGGCAAACACACTCCAGGGTCGATGGTACCCTGAATGGCACTGTACCCTAATAACGCACCCCAGTTGAACGTTGCGCCGAGAAAGACTTGAGGGTAGTTTGTAAAACGTTTCGCTAATGGGTATGTTACTACTAAAACTGTAACAATAGAAAAATACCTGGCGTTAGCTGTCCCCCAGGTTAAAAAGTGGCCTAGCAACCTAACACTATGGGATAATGTATCTAGGTAATAAACAAACAAAGTCTTCAGCTTTGTTAATAACTAGCTGTTCCTCGCGGTTTCACTCGCGTTCCCTGGATAAAAAGAAGCCTATACCTTCGGGAATAATGTAACTTCCTATTAGTGAAAGAATTTTTCAAATCGGTTCATTAGTTTCGGAGCCTATTCAATGCAAACAAACAAACAAATCTTTCCTCTTTATAATATTAGTATAGAAGTACAGATAAATATTAGCAAATATTAGTATATATAACTAGCTGCCCCCCGCGGTTTCACCCGCGTTCCCGAGATACCTTATGTTTTCCCGGGATAAAAATTAGCCTATATGTTAATCCAGGATATGATCTATCTATGTGCCAAGTTTCATCCAAATCCGTTCAGTAGTTTTTACGTGAAAGAGCAACAAAGATACATACATACTCACAAACTTTCGCTTTTATAATATTAGTAGAAAAGATAGTGGGATGACAAATGCAATTGACATGTCATTCCTACTTTCAAGATACTCGTACATTTATTTTGCGTTAAAATACGCTACAATGTAAGTATCTATAGATTACTCGAGTACTAATATAAATATGAGTGCGAGTACCAGAGCTTTTCATTGTTTTTGTCATAACTTCTCTTGATCTCATCTCAAATCTCTTCTTAAATTTCCTTCCCATAAGATTGACTCCTACTCCTATTCCTTCACTGTCCATGCTGTAAGGTTATGGAATTCGCTTCCGCCTAACATACTTGACTCTAAAACTATTTCTGTTTTTAAGAAACGCGTCATTTGTATATTATTTATGTATTCTATCTTGTTTATGCACTAGAGGTATTTGTGTATTAGTATGTAGTGTATTAATATTTTATATATTTGTGTAGTTTATTTACTTTTAATTAGTTTTAAGTATTTCTATATTTTGTTCTATCTAGTTATGTATTTTCTTCTACTTTCACACACTGTGTCTACATTTATTTATATGTTTTTCCAGTCGCAGTCGAGTTGTCGATTTCGTAAGCCGTTGGTGAAGCTTTTAATTGCGAGTTTCTCATTTAAAGGGCGTAATATTTTATACGCATTTTGGTCACCGTCAGCTTGGGAAATGGTCAAATCAACAAATAATTGTTCTACTTTACTCCCATAATTATCTAAAGATGTACCGTTTTGTCTTAATTGCACTAACTCATTATGTATAGAAGTGCTGGATTTTTTAGTAAGCAGGTGGTTTCGCATATCGCCAACAAGTGATTCGCAAGAATCGTATGATAAGGATAATCTTAATTTAGCATTCTCATTTAGTCTTGTTTTCAATACAAATTTAATTAGCATAATTTTACCTTCACTACTGAGCGTAGAACTATATAGTTCAAGGGCATCTATAAGGTTTTTTGTCGTATTTTCATCACCGTTCATAACCGGAAGTAGCGATACCGCAGTCTTAAAATTGAAGGTCTCCATTATAGGGATTTTGCTTTCAACACCTTCGACAGTACTCTCGGAGCTGTAATTTTTTGAACAAAATGTTTCTATTTGTACGTATAAATCTTTTATAGAATCGCAATAGGACTGTATTTCTTTTAAAATTTGACCTTGAATTTTTTTTTGTTCAATTTGTTTAGATAAGTCATTTATACATTCATCAAATTTTATACGTAACTGAGTTGCCTTATTCAGTTTTTCTTGTAAGGTAGTCTCAGTTCTTTTAACATAACTTAACTTTAGTAAGTTATCTCTAATATGTTTAAGTTTGGCATATATATTTTTAAGTTCACTTGCCATTTATTTATGTATAACTTTGAAATAGCTTCATAATAATTAATAATAATTGATTCGAAGACATTGACTCATTATAGGTATATATTAGGTATACTACTCAACTCTTGAATATTATAAAATAAGGTATACAAGTAATATAAAAAAAATTAACTAAGGAATTCCTAAGGAGTTCACTGTAGGTCTACATGCATTTCTTACTTACACTCATCACTGATTTTTAATTAATGCACTTTACAATGTTTCTCACTTTTTTTCAATATTCACCGCTCCCGACTCCTTCTGATGACACTCGTAGCAAACCCGAGGCTCGTCCAGACGGTTTGGTCGACGAAAAGATCGCATAAAGTTTTGCGTCAAATATTCGTTTCTTATCCACCCTTGGTGGCATCGTTTATACATTTTGAATAACATGTATAATCCGGCAACAGCGAGCATGGTGCAAATTACAAACATCACTATGCTTATATTCGATAAGTGATATTCTTGCGAAGAAATGTTCGATCCACCAGATGCATTCTGGTTGATGAATACTTCATCTTTTTCTACATTGGAACGGCACATTTTCACAGGTCACATAATGTTTTTTTTTTTTATTTTTTGTTTTAAATTTCGGAATATATATAAAAGTCACATTTTCTTAATTATTTAGTTCATGAATACCGAAACGAATTTCGCGCGACCGAACTCTGGCAGACCGCCTCGAGTGGCAGGGTCGCCATATAAGGTTGTGAGCTCGGGAGATAAAAGAGACGAACGAACTGTTTGAAGTCAACTTTATTACTACTGTAATATAACATTGATACATAATGGTGAGCACACATTCACACAGTAAATATATGTACTTCATACACTACAGGGTTGCTGGAAGAAATTTCTATTAGAAATAAGCAGTCCCTTTGTACATTTGTATCTTTTATGTTTTTTTATTATTACTTGTGTGTGTGTACATAAATAAATAAATAATTGACACACCTGAAATTTTGTAGGATTACTGATAACGATGCACTCTATCCATAGAATCTATGAATATCATTATTAGTAAAATAACTAAATATTAATACTTACGCATACTACTAGCTCCTAAGAGCACACTGTAACAATTAAGCTGCAGTAGAACACCCAGAGCTAGCGATAACTGAGCGGCGAGGAATATAACAGCTTGATTCTCTGTTATAGCACCAGACACAAGGGGACGCGACTTCGTCCTTTCTACCTGTTAGTAAAATTCAATCTAAAATTAGTTTTCACCATTTAACTATGACAATAACAATTTTTGACTGTCACATTGACGATAACGATTTTAGACAGTTATTATGATGATAACTGTGTCGATAATGATCTTGTCATTGGTGCCGATTCTGTTGTTTACGAACTAAATAAATTTAATCTCACTATATCTCTTTCTAATAGTAAATATAAGAAAGGGATGCAAGATATTTTAGACCAATCAGTTTAGTCCGATCATATTTCAACGTGAATTTTAAGCGCGATCTTTATTGGTAACGACTATTTACCCGTACATTACGACGGCATGGACTAAACTAACAGCAAAATCTTTTTTCAATAAGGTTAACATGAAAGAGAGTTGACTTGTCTAATATTAGTTAAGTTCGTAAACAACAGAATCAACACCAATAACAATTTTTGACTGTCACATTGACGATAACGATCTTAGACAGTCATTATAACGATAACTGTCGATAACGATCTTAGACAGTCATTATGATAACTGTGTTGATAGCGTCCATAGGCAACGCTTTCAACTTTTGGTGTAAGCCTATTTACAGAACTGGAATGAAATAGGCTGATGATTAAAGATTACCTGAGCATCAATGTCCCGATCCCAGAGATCATTAATGGTGCATCCGGCACCTCTCATCAACCCAGCCCCCACTAGGAACAAGCCGGCCATCTCCACACTCTTGGCAAATGGTACCGTACCCGAGATGGAGGCCAGGGCTATAGACCACGAACACGGCCAGTAGAGGAGGTATACCCCTGAAATAAATATACTAACAACATTACATTATGTAATAGGAAATCACTGATTGACTCAAGACCATAAAGACGGGTGTTATAAGTTAATAGTGTGTATCCTGTGCCGTAAATAGGGGTGTGCCACCGGTGCCCAGGCACAGGGCGTAGGCTCTGGGGGACGCAAGAATGGCCAGACCAGGCAGGACTATAATTTTTTCGGTATGCTCCTGATAAGTTCCCGCTGCGCCTCTAGTGCTCGATTCCAACACATACGTACTTACATGCCAGTATAATAAAGAATGTTTACCCACATCAGTTCTAGTCCTTTAAAAAAAATATTTTTCTTCCAAAATAATAGATAATTGGTCCATCCTTGTGCTTTATTTTATCACCCTGAATGAAATAAAGTAGGCCTATACATAGCATCGCTCTAGCTAGGGCACCTATAATATATAAAAAAAACAAGGGCGCAGTTATAGAAGCTCGCATAGGGCGCAGAAAAGGCTATTTACGGCACTGTGTGTATCTGTCTTCTGTGGTATCATAACTTCTGAACGAATGAACCGTTTTTTGGGTCCCGTACCCAAAGGGTAAAACGGGACCCTATTACTAAGACTCCGCTGTCTGTCTGTCACCAGGCTGTGTCTCATGAACCGTGATAGTTAGACAATCATCACCTCATTTCTAGTCTGTTTTGGTTGTTTTTTTTTCCAATGTATAGGCCTGTGTTTGACCACAATCTCACCGTGGTCAGTGATGATGTCGCCGATGATGGTAAGCACACAAAGCCTAGAAGGGATGTGGCTCTCAAGTGCAGCTGTCGGAACACACCGAAAGGTGCTTGGCGACAGATTTTCAACTTGAGGGTGGTAGCCAGCCAGGCGGGTACTACAAAGTACCCTACCGCCGTGCTATGGTTTCCTCACGATGTTTTCCTTCACCGAAGCTCAAGCTCATTGTAGGATTCGAAACCGGGACCTTCGTCTCGGCATCCGACGTCACTACCACTGAGCTATCATCGCCTTAAATAGTAAGGTATCGGTAGTTATCTTACCATCGCCGTCGGTTGTTTTTATAGTTACCTGAAATATTTTTTTTTTTTACTGTTTCCTATATGACTGAGCTTTTATTAAAGCAAAAAAAAAATATGATGCATATTCCCTTTTGCTTGAAACCTTGGCCACAGTTTTTGTCTGCGTTACGAAAGAACGAAATTTCTTAGGGTTTTAACTTACCAATAGGCTTATCCCATCTTGCTAACTGCACATACGGTAATATTCTATCCTTCCATAACTCCTTTGGCCGTCCATAACTTTTCTCCACTGGCAACTCTTTTTCTAATTCTATTTTCTCTATGACTATCTTTGGCGTCGTCGTTTCTATAATGGCTTTTTGTCTATGCTGATCACTATGTGTTGAATGTACCCTGATAAATCTTTGACTGACTGTATACCAGCATAAGCAAGTAGGTTTGTACGGTAACAATTTTAGTTTTCTTTTGGTATTTATATGTATGTTACTAATTTTAAGCAATTTGTTTAAATTTGCTATTTTGTAGTAGTTTATGGTGTTTGTCAGCATTATAGTTTCGGTGGGATAACAAGGGCAGATATCTGAAAACAGAAAAAATAATGAATTAGGATAGACATAGGATTTACATATTTGTGTTTTGTTTGCTGAGTACTATGATAACCAGTCAGCCGGCGCTGTCAAATAAAAAAAAAGGAAAATCTAAGAAAGTTGTGAAAAGCAACTCTTTTGCAAATCTTTTCTTTATTGACTTTATAAACGTTATTATTATAATTCTTACATTTTCCTGTCAACGTTGAAATTTAATAAACATTTAAAAATAATAAAAGCGTAACGGAAACAAAAGCCATATTTTATTGGGTATTTTGAAAAGATGTTTTTAATAATACATCATTTATTTTGGGATAAGTGAAATTATTTCCTATTCTTTTTATATACTAACTAGCTGGCCCCCACAGATGTTGTCCTGCCCTAAGAATAAAAGAAGCTGAGACCTACCTACCTAACTACAACTACCTACACTTACCTACCTATTTTTTTTTCATAAAAACCTTCTCCTTACAATAACAAACACAACAAAAAAAGAATTATCGAAATCATGACCAAGGGAAATAGGGATTCATTTTTATTTAATAAATAATTTGTTTCTTATATTATAATAGTACCTGGATGACCAAGCTTGTTTTTTTTTGGTAAATTGTGTTTTTATTAAAATGAAACCTAGATGGTTCGATTTATCGCCCACTATCCCCTTTATACTAAATTTCATGAAAATCGTTAGAGCCAAGAATTGCTTGTTTAAAGGTATTACATTGAAAGCAGGCAAAAAATAATGGAAAACAGCCAGTTATAAAATAAATAAAAACAAAATGGAGTAATAACATTAAAACTTGAATGCCTGGTAGGTTCAACTTTATTTACATTACAAAATGATGCAAAGAATGTCAAGGATTCTTAAGCTATCTTTAAATGGAGGGTACATTTTTTTTTTCAACTTGTTTGCGCTACTAGTGTGGCAACTGGCAGAATACATTTTACAAATAATGGTCTTAATCTCAGAAACAAGCCTGACTGATTGTCAACTTTCTGACATGAAAAAAATCATATGGTATGGAGAATGACATAAGCTTTTTTTATTGCAGAAACCCCCTCATTGTGTCACACCATTTATGGATGGCACATTATGGTCACTACAGATATTTATTTAATAATGAATTCATATTCAACTCTAAAAATTTTGTAATGAGGAATAACAACAAAAAAATCTAATTAGTCCGTCAGTTAGATTATCAAAAAATATTGGATACATATTTTTTATTTTATCAAAATCCAATCAAAGTGTGTGTCATCTGGCGTGCCTTGTGACGTCATCATACAACTACTTTTCAGTACACTTTTTGCAGACCGGAAAATTTTACTCTATCTTTGTTATTTTTTGTTTTCAGATCAAAATAAAAAATTATGTATCCAATATTTTTTGATAATCTAACTGACGGACTAATTAGATTTTTTTGTTGTTATTCCTCATTAATAATCCTACTTATATTATAAATGCGGATGTTTGGGCTATGGGGCCCGCCCCTATTAGGCTTCCGCCCCGTTGTTCAGTACGGGGCGGAAGCTACTAATACTATACTACCTAACTCGTGAGTGTAGTAGTACTTTTAAATATTTAATTCTTATTTTACCTACCGTACCCCAAAAATTCATAAGAGAAATTTAGAAAGAAAATATTTTAGGAAGGATTATAAATATATATTTAATTGTATAAGATGGCAGTAATACAAGAGGTATTCATTCCGACTCAGCATTACTTAGCTATTTAATACAGATAAGGAAAATGTTGTTTTCAATTCTGTGACATAATCTAACCTAAAATAAACACAATAGAAAAAGATAATATTTTAAAAAGCTTACCTTGAACACCAGATTCTAAGGAAGAATTAACAAAAGTAATAGAAAAACAATTAAATAGAATAAATCATGTTTTTCTGCTCCAATAATGAAGGTTAAATTTAATTGTCAATATCAAGGCCAAAACAATCACGCTAGACAAACAATTCACACTGCACTTTTATATTAGGTTTAATTATTAGTTGTGTATTATTTAATTTATTATGAAAGCATTGTGGTGGTAAATAAATATTACAAGAAAATCGAATAATTCGCGCACATTGCATAAAATACCAATAAAGTACAAGACAGACAAGAACTTGACACTTTGACAGGAACAGGGCAGGGTTGCCAGTAGCTTTTTTTTTAATTATACAATAACGTTAGGAAGTTAGGAAATTAAACAACATTTACTTTTCAGTATACGTGCTATGTTACTTGCTAGTATGCTTTCTACAAAGATTAGACTATACAAAGAGTATTTTACGACTTACTTAAAACAATAATATAAACATTGTTTGTATAAAATTATATAATTATAGCAAATCATTCCGATTCACGCATTAATCGCTCTTTACGTCATATGATGACAACTGAGATTCAGACGCCCGCCCATTAGCAGGCGATTATTATTGAATCCACAGCGAGAACAATAGCGTGGCCAGTGGCGGGGCAAGACCTAAATTTGATGTAGGCAAGATATATTTTGCGAGGCCCCCTGATGGATGACGCAAGAGGATGGATTTTGATGAGAGAAAAAAATTTTTGATACTCAAATTTTTATTCATAAAAATGTTAACTTCTTCATTGTAATTATTTGACATTATTATATACCTTATAGACCAGTGCAGAGTGCCTTTGAAAATGGTCAAAAGTGAAAAAAAAATATAGTAGAATGAAACCCATTGGAAAAGGAATAGAATTTAACAAAAATTAAAGGAAAAATATTTGAGGTTTGATTAAGGGAAAAAAACGGTTTATCTCGATTTCCGGCAAAAACAAGTCCTATGAAAAAAAGTCACATGGCAAAGTTGTAGGTAATAAAAAGATCTACAACTTTTGTACTTAAACTTATTTCACATAACCTCAAAATTTATGTGAAAATTCAAAAAAACAAGTTATTGATTTTTTATTTTTATCTTTTACAAACAAATTTTTTTTTCACGAAATTTGGTGGAAACTTAGCTTTTTATGTCCCAAACACATTGTAATTTTTTTTATTAAAAATATTTATTATTTCATCATATTTTCACATAATATCGAAAAAGTAGTTTAATTTTCAAAGAGGATACAAATACTACGTAAGACAATAATAGTCTTTGGCTGGCAGCCCTGGCACGATATGTCAGTCAAGTCAATCCAATTGATCCAATCATCAATACATCATCAATATGTCAATAAAAACATTTTTTCTGTGTAAAATCGTGATTGAGGGAAGGAATTTATAAGGATTAATTAAATTAAAACATAATTATGAGTACATATATGTTTATAGATTTAGTTTACGTATAAAGCATAATACAATACCTAGTTCTTAAATAAATTTAATGCAGCACAATTGCAACAAATATAAAAATAATTAAATGTGTAGTGTAAGTAGAAAATGTTCGGCTACCCTCTTCAACAACTCAAGCCTCTTGCTGTCGGAGTCATCATCATCAGCTAAAAGCTTATCGTTGGGGCACGAGACTACACTTACAGTCAGGATAAAAAAATATTTCTTATCAATTTTCGCTCGTTCACAAGCTTTCCCATACCATTATTTCTGCATCTTTTTAATTTTTTTATTTCTTAACCTAATAAGCAAAATTATCTATCTATCTATACTAATAATAAAGCTGAAGAGTTAGGTTACTTTTTATCGCGAGAACGCGAGTGAAACCGCAGGGAACAGCTAATCCTACAAATATTTATAAATGCGAATGTTTGTGAGTATGGACGGATGTTTATTACTCTTTCACGCAAAAACTACTGAACGGATTTGGATGAAATTTGGGACACAGATAGTTTATTAACCTAGATTAACACATAGGATACTTTTTATCCCGGGAAAACAAGATCCATCGGGAATGCGAGTGAAACCGCGGGGTGGAATCTAGTTATTAATAAACATTTTTTTTTTTTTCAGAAATATTAAAACAACATAATATAACTTGGAGATCACAATGAGCCAGACGAGGGAGAAGCGGACAAGGGTCGTCCAAACGAAGACAAAACCTAAAGAAATTACGTATTATACATGTAAAGTGTGTAAAAAGGTGAGTAAATTAATGTTACGCTAGATCTCTATAATACCATAGACTTCTTGTAGATTTTCCTGTAGGTAATCTATAGGAAAAGAACAGAGAAAGGGGAACACAAAAACATATATTTGAGATTCTCACAACAAGCCCTTTCATTTGATAGGTCACACAATATAATTTTCAATACCCCCCCAAAAGTGGCCCCCATGTTTGAAATTCATTTTTTTTCATTCCACATCCATGTTTGGGTCACCGACCGACTTACATATGTGTACCACAACTTATTTCAGTCCACATTTTTGGGACAGACAGATACACAAGTGATCCTATAAGGGTTCCGTTTTTCTTTTGAGTTCTAGAACCCTAAAAAAGAGTAAAACCTACTTCAAAGACAATAATATTAACAAGGGACCTCCTTGAGCTATACCTACTGAACCCAATGCAAAAATAATTATTAAAATCCGTTTGTAAGAAAAAAACTAATTGAGAACCTACTCCTTTTTTTTAAGTCAGTTATAAAGGTACTGATTATTACTTTGTTTATAGGATTTCACTGACAAATACAATCTGCGAACCCATTCAGCCATCCACCTGCCTAATAACCAGTACAAGTGTACCCAATGCCCTTACGAGTGCAAAGTGAAGAAATATTTATCACGACATATGAAGAAAGTGCATGCAAAGCCCAGTGCGCATAAGTGTGAAGTGTGCGGAAAGATGTTTCATTTTAGATGCAATTTAATGACGCATATGCGGGTGCATACGGGTAAGAAGATCCTATTACATTAGCTTAGATCGAAGCTGACGAAGCTCGAACTAAGCTAATGTAAACATACAACCGATCACGCTACCGTCCTCGACGGCGAGGACCGCCGCGACATCACGCTACCGTCCTCGACGGCGAGGACCGCCGCGACATCACGCTACCGTCCTCGACGGCGAGGACCGCCGCGACATCACGCTACCGTCCTCGACGGCGAGGACCGCCGCGACATCACGCTACCGTCCTCGACGGCGAGGACCGCCGCGACATCACGCTACCGTCCTCGACGGCGAGGACCGCCACGACGTCCCACTCAGTCTCGTCCCGTTCAAGCGGCCCGACCTGCTTAATCTCCATGCTATCAGGTTTTGGTACGCTTTCCCTTACACCCGGTATATCTTTCACACAAACCATCTTTTTCAGTCTGTTCCTGTAGGTATCCACTTTCAAATTCATAAAGTATCTCTATATTATGCCGCTGGGAGTGATACCATTTAATTTTTATATTTTCAGGTGAAAAACCATATAAATGCAAGGATTGCGGTAAAGCATTTAATTCCAGTTATTCATTGTCTACTCACGTTTTTATACATAAAGGTTAGTGTTATATCTGTTTTATATAAAAACTAGGTGTTCCCCGCGGTTTCACCCGTGTTCCCGGGATAAAAAGTAGACTATCTACGTGCCAGATTACATGGCAATCGGTTCAGTGGATTAGGCGGGAAAAGGTAATAAACAGAGTTTCACATTTATAATTTGAGAATGAAGAAAAAATTTAAGAATTATATTTATAGATTAGTATGGATACTCTCTGAATCTTTTAGTTACAAAAAAAATACTTGCTGTGATTCTTTAAAGGAATTTTGTGTTATCTCCCTATATCTTATCCTAATGTATATATATAGCCTTCCTTCGGACATGACAATATTCCTTTGCTTATTCGTAAATTGTTCCTTTGTTCCACTTTTGCGTGTCCGTTTGTCAGGTGGCAAAGGCCTCCAATCTTATCCATTCTGGCCTTTCCATGGCCACTCTACCCCATGTTATACCCGCGACTTGTCTAATGTTGTCGTCCCATCTCCTTTGTGGTCTATGTACTACAATTCATTTATCTTCTTTCATCTTATGTAAATGTACTAGAAATTTATTTATCTCCTTACATCTTATGTAAATGTACTACAATTCATTTATCTCCTTAAATCTTATGTAAATGTACTACAAATTGATTTATCTCCTTACATCTTATGTAATAGTACTACAAATTAATTAATTTCCTGTCATCTTATGTAAATGTACTACAATTAATTTATCTCCTTAAATCTTATGTAAATGTACTACAAATTAATTTATCTCCTTACATCTTATGTAAATGTACTACAAATAATTTGTTTCCTAACATCTTATGCTAATGTATTACAATTCGAGCTAAATATTCAGATTGTAATGTGTTTGGAAAACAATCGGACGGCATCACGCATTGACCTGAGCTTTCGACGAATCTGGAATTATAACATGATATTAAGGCGATGATGGCTCAGTGGTAGTTTCGTTGAATGCTTTAGCGAGGGTCATGAGTTTCCTAGAGATTTCGGTGAATAAAAAAATATTTTCTTAAATTTTCCATCCCATTGAAGAAATAGATCTTTATAAGCGACGCTATGAGATGGAGCAATAATACAGGCTGTGTTTTTTCGAAATCAATGCGTTCGAATCCAGGCGAGGCGATTTCAATTTTAAAATCCAAGTATTCAGTTTTGGCCTCTAGACTCCTTTCAGCATTTTTCGCTATTTATACTCTAGATTTGGCGCCCACTTGAAAAATGCTCTTGTATATGTAGTACTAGCTGTTCCTCGTGGCTTCACTCGCGTCCCGGAATAAAAAGTAGCCTATAACCTTCGGGGATAATGTAGCTTCCTATTAGTGAAAGAATTTTTCAAATCGGACCAGTAACTCCGGAGATTAACGCGTTTATTAGTATAAATAGTGATCAGTTCATCATCCGATAGTCCATATTAGCTCTGCTTAGTTCTCACACTAAATAGTTTGAAATATCAAGAGATTAAAAACTTTTCGGTCTGATATTCTGATACTGATCTTTAGGCGATGATAGCTCAGTGGTAGTGACGTCGGATGCCAAGACGAAGGTCCCGGGTTTCGGTGAAGGAAAACATCGTGAGGAAACCATAGCACGGTGGTAGGGTACTTTGTAGTACCCGCCTGGCTGGCTACCACCCTCAAGTTGAAAATCTGTCGCCAAGCACCATTCGGTGTCCCGACAGCTGCACTTGTGAGCCAGTTCCTTTCTAGGCTTTGTGTGCTTACCATCATCGGCCACATCATCACTGACTACGGTGAGATTGTGGTCAAACACAGGCCTATATATAGTAAAAAAAAATAATACTTACCCGGGTCTACAAAAGCATCCGGGCACAAATAAGTTTAAACAATGTTTAGATGACATTTTAATAACCAAATCTTTATTTCTATGTGCTTCGTGATTACTTATAGCGTCGCTCATGTATTTTATAATTTTATTCACGTCAAATATGCCATGACGTAGGTCCATATTGTTGCCTAAAATCTTTTCTAGGAGCATCTGAAATTAAGTTATTAAACTTCTAAGAAGTTAGGTAACTTGACAAGCCAGTTGGCGCAGTTGGTTAAGGCACCGCTTATTACGCCGCTGGTCATGGTTTCGATTCCCATACAGGACAAACATTTGTGTGCATGAACATGTCTGTTTGTTCTGTGGCTGGGTGTAATTATCTATTTAAGTATGTATTTACAAAAAAAGTAGTATATGTAGTATATCAGTTATCTGGTTGTCCATAGTACAAGCTCTGCTTAGTTTGGGATCAGATAACCGTGTGTCAACAATGTCCCAGGATATAACTACACGTCCCGCCTGGTGTCGCAGCTACATTAGAGTAGACGCTTGCAACACCAAGGATATTTCGCACGTTGTAATGGCAACACCAATTTCTTCACACCCTTCCTGAGACCTTACCACGTACGGGGTAAAATTTTGAAAAACGTAAATATACGTGTTTCTTTAGTTGAATCAAAGAGCAAATACCACATTTCAAATTATTCTGACTATGAAGAACCCCATGCTGTAGGGTACTAGCTTTTTCTGCCCCGTGACTTCACCAGCAACCCCCCATTTCAAGCACCTTCCGGTGTGTTCCGACAGCTGCACTTGAGAGCCGAGAGTTCCCTTCTAGGCTTTGTGTACTTACCACCATCGGCCACATCATCACTGACCACGGTGAGATTTTAGTCAAACACCTATACATAGTGAAATAAATACTTACCGCTGTCAGTTCATCAGTAAATTGATATTCCGAATGCGTATATTTGTTTAAAACATCAGTAAATGTCTTCAAAAAGTCATTCCGGTCGAATCTTCTAAAACATTTCTTATCCAACCTTTTCAACTGCATCGGTTTTAAACCATACTTTTTTAGTATTTTAGGACATTTCATTTGATATTCTTTGAATTTTGTTCTTAAATGCCGCAAAGCGTGTACGTTTTTGAATATTGAATACAATACATTAAGATCCTTATGTTGCTTTCCTTTAAGGTGGGTATTTGCAAAATTGAATATCTTTCTCAGTAGCTTCGTTTTGTTCGTCTGTTTTTCGATCAATTTTAGTGTTTCTATCATAGGTGTAGTTGATTGTATATTTTTTTCGTTGAATATCTTCTGGTAATCGTTCATTTTTAATCTGTAAAGATGTGAGTAGATATTAGGCTCTTGTAACTCGTGAGTGATTCGCTATTGATCCCTCTTATAGTGAAAGCCGCTACTTACACGCCCTCCCGTATGCTCCGTATCCATAGACCAAGGCAAGCCCTCAGCGAGCCGGATGACCCTATTACATTAGCTCAGATCGAAGCTGACGAAGCTCGTAAAAGTACACAACACACTACACACAACCGATCACGCTACCGTCCTCGACGGCGAGGACCGCCGCGACGTCCCACTCACTCTCGTCCCGCTCACTCTCGTCCCGTTCAAGCGGCCTGGGCTGCCATTAGTAATCCGACCCCCAATTAGTCTTAAAACGTACTAAGTCCTCCCCCTCCCCCGGTAACGCCCTGAGCCGAGGTTTGTACCCCATTCGGGGGTGGCCTCAGGCGTGGTTATCTAAATGTTGCCCGGCTGAGAGCCCTCTGCGCTCGCTGATTTGTCCTATTTGAGGCTACCAACTTATACGCTATTAGTTCCGAAGAACTGCTCCCATTGAGTGGAGTATTTTAGTTTCACAGTTCCCCGGCTCTTCGGTCCCTCTCAAAGATACGTTCTGTATTACCTGTCACGAAGAAACTTAGAAATTTAATTCTTTGGTATAAACTTGATCTTACTTCTCGACTGCCGTTACGATATTCGCACAATTTACAGGGCACGAGTGTCCCAAGGGTTGCCATGGTGATGCGTTTGAATCCTCGCAGTACACTCTCGCTTCTGCAATAAGTGCTTCTTTAAAACTATGTTTTTTACCACTGATCATATTGATATGACCGAAAATGGTAATAGAAATGTTGCCTTTTACAAAAAGTAAGTAGGGAATATGCATGATATATACAGGGTTACAGGTTAAGTCGACCTAGATCTGTTAAGGGCGTGTAGTACCCATCTTTTCTGACATATTTCACTATAGAACACCCTACCCCAAACCTAAACGTTTTCAAGAAAATAGACATTGAATTTTTTTAATAAAAATTGCCGATTTTTGCCATTAATTACGATATTTTGAAGTTAGTGCATCTTATTATTATTATTATTGATTTTTTACATGCGGATTAAGATGCTCTATGAATTTAATAACCATAATCCTACGTAGGTGAACTAAATACGTAATTAATGGCAAAAAATCGTCAATTTTTATAAAAAAATTTAAATGTTGATTTTCTTGAAAACGTTTAGGTTTGGGGTAGGGTGTTCTGTAGTGAAATATGTCAGAAAAGATGGGTACTACACGCCCTTAACAGATCTAGGTCGAATTAACCTGTAGCCCTACTAACCCTGTATATTTTTTGCTTTAATAACAGCTGATTCATTTAAGAAAAATAAAGAAAAAAAAAAAATCGGATAACTTTAAAAATTACCAATATAGGTATAAGCTATCAAAGATTTATTCCTATCTCTCTCTAGCAAAACAGAATTTAGCATGGAGTTTATATGGCTGTAATAGTGTATGACGTCCGATCTCTCTGTCTAATTAATAGTTTAAAATGCTTATATATTCCGTGTTTATTGTTCGTTTTTAATTTAATTTCTTTTTTTTAAACTCATGCATATTCCCTACTATGCCAATGTCACTCGGGAAGTCGGGAAGATGTAAGGATTCTGATGATACATACATCAAAATCTGTTCAGGCATTTAAAAGTTATGGTGGAATAAAGAAACTCACATACATATATATGAACCCTCAAAACATTACACTCCTTTGAGCAGTTCATCATCATCATGTCAGCCGAAAGACGTCCACAGCTGGACAAAGGCCTCCTCCAAGGATCTCCACGATGGCCGGTCTTGTGCTACCCGCATCCAGCGGTTTCCTGCGACCCTCACAAGATCTTCGGTCCACCTTGTGGGGGGCCTGTCCACGCTGCCTCTTAAGGTGGAGGCTTCGGTTGGAGCGCGACATTCAAATTTTATCACGTTTTTTGCAAATTGCAGCTCAGTTATAGGTCGTAAGTTATCAATATGTTATTTGCGACAAGAATGGTAGTATATTTACTGATTAATAACAAAATAAATCATCAACATATTCCTCTAAGGTATATTAGTAACATTTTCATGAAATAGTCGTATATGTCAGTTATAACCTTATGTTTGGCAATTCTTCGGGCTTTGTCGGTTACTTTGGTTCGCCTGCGGATCTCATCATCATTAAGCAGTTGTGTAATAATAAAACGTCTTACCAGAAATCATATTTTCGTAAATAAATACCAGAAAGAATATTAACATTTTTAAAATGACCAATGCATGTCTTCTGGTCGATACTTAATAGAAAATTAAATGATTTAGGCATAACATACTTAATTACATTATGTTTTGTAATTGGTCATTAAATTTAACCTTTATTGATTTCTTTCTAGCAATCCTACTTTATAAATGCGAAATACTGTTTGTTACCTCTTTTTTTATGGTTCCGTATCTTCGTAGAAGCCTGGGAGAGCCATCAGACGGATTTGAATTCTTTATCTGTCACTAATTTGTCCAAATTTGTCACCGAATATCAGATTTTGTCGCACGCACCCTAAGCTCTAAGGTGGCCTTGCTAAGATGGGGTGTTGCTGGCATAACCTTGTTATCTCAAGAACTAGCACCTACCGAAGATCTGTTTGCTCCTAAAATGTATCACTAATTTGTGAAATTATGTCACCATGCGTCAGATTTTATCGATCTCTGGTTCCTGGCAGAGCCACATCTGTAACTCAAGAACTAGAGCAGCTACCGAAGATCTGATTGCTCCAAGAAATTATCACTAATTTGTCAAATGTTGTCCCTAAGTTTCAGATTTTGTTGCTTTATACTTCAAAAATTACAAGGGTTTTTAGGTGGTCAAGCTCTGCCAGGACAGTGATTTATAATAGCTCCATTGATTGTTATGGATCGTTTTATTTTTACAGATGAAAAGCCATTTCAATGCTCTTTCTGTCAGTACGCGTGTCGCGACAGCTCTACGCTTAGGAAGCACGAGGCCAGACACACTGGCACACTGAAATTGTATCAGTGTAAACTGTGTAACAGAACGTAAGTTTTAAACACGTTTCGAACAGACACGAGACACGAGTCTTCTCAGTTCAAGTGTATTAGAATCTAAGTAATCCGACCGCCCCCAATTAGTCGTAACTCGTACTATGCCCTCCCCTCCCCCGGTAAAGCCCTGAGCCGAGGATCGTACCCCGCAGGGGGTGCCCTCAGGCGTGGTTACCTAATAATTTAGCCGGTTGAGAGACCTCAGCGCTCGCCGATAAGTCCGCGTAAGGGTGTCGTAGCCACCTCTGGCTGCACCTTCATGTCCATTCAAAAAAAAAAGTTGAGTCTAAAAATTGTAACTGTTGACATTGATAAGTGCCTTATTAGGGCCTAAACTGAATAAATGAGTTTTTTATTTTGATGATAGCTCAGAGTGGTAGAGGTAAGTTCGACCAGCAAGAAGATAATGAACAAATATGAATCTAATTAATGATGTGTTTGTAATCTTTGGCGTTGTTATTTTATTTCACGATGTTTGAAAAGAATACTTTATTCTATAATATACAATATTTACAATTATTTACAACAAATATACAAACTATATATAAAAAAAATCCTCGAGGCGTGTGCTGCTGCCAATCAACGGCAAGGTTCCCAGAAGGCTGGCAGCGTTCCCTCTTTGTATGGCCAAGCTAACGCGTTGGCGGAAAAAACGGCGGGGAGACCCTGTGACCTCAATTAATTTTGAAGATAATGTTCGAGAAAATCGGCGAGCCTCGGACCCCCAAGGACCCATGGTCTCGACCGCAAAAGGCAAAAATAAATAATTTGGGTCAATAGAAGCGTATTTTTTGGATTTGGAATTTTATTTCATAAAAGGTATTTTCTTGCCTCTGGTACCTACAATAAATATTGTTATGTTTTGTTTTGACAGCAGACGTTCACTTTTATTATGTACTATATTTTCATTTTATATTTTATAATATTTTGTAAGTAACGATCACTTTCCGAAAAGTAATTATTATGTTTGTAATAATGTAGTTGACTGACATATCAAATCAGCTACTTTTTAATAAATGTCAAAACGATAGTTTATATGGAATTTTGTATGAAATATTACACTATGACGTCATAGTTTCACAGCATCAAATGATCTACTCTTAGTGGTTATACTGGTAATTAATTTAAAAAAAACGCCTTGCTGAGTTTCTTGCCGGAGTCTTCTCAGTTCAAGTGTATTCCGAACCGGTAGTAGAGTCTATTGTAAAACTGTAACTGTTGACGTTCATAAGTGCCTTATTAGGGCCTAAACTGAATAAATGAGTTTTTGATTTTGATTAAAAATCATAAAAAGCATTAAATATACAAAATATTTGATATTTCCACTTGTTTTTAGATGTTTTATGCATTGGCTAGTGTTTGGTTATTTATTTTTGACACTGTCAACTACCCTATTGTATGAAATTTTGAGATGAATAAAATAAACTTATAACACTGCCATCTATTGGGCGCCCCCCTTAAACATTTATAGAGAAACTAGTTCTCCGCCCCGTGGTTTCACCCGCGTTCCCGAAATAAAAAGTAGGTTATGTGCTCCTCCATATCATAGGGTATTTACGTGCCAAATTTCATCGTTTAGGCGTGAAGATTTCGCACGTCGAATTGAAATTACGAGCGGCTTCCACTAGCCCCCCTAAAAGTTTCAGGGGTGTCCCATAGATGGCAGTGTTTCACAAATTTGGCATCCTTGTTTATTTCCTTCCCGCTAGTCGAACTTACTACGTCTTGAAATCGCATAAAAAATAGTAGTATACATAGTAAAATTAAAAAAAAGTTTGATGTTTTAGGTTCGAAGGGAAGTGCAAGCTAAGAATGCATATTGAAGACGAACACTTAACGCTTGGCGAGAACAGACACCCTTGCGACATCTGTGGGGGACGGTACAAAACTAAAGCGAGCCTAAATACCCATATTGTAAGTATGACTGTACGCCCTGCGAACTATTACTAACGTTTTGTCCGCGCGCGAGCTCCGAGGAATTGTCTATTATGACGCCGCAAGCACTATTTATAAAAAATCGATTCAAAGCATCTTTATCACATTTCCACTGACGCGGAGCTGGGCGCAGTGGATCGTAGCGGACCATGAATTGGCCAATCACAATGCTCGAAATCCCCACTCCGCATCAGTGGAAAAAGTATGAACGGTCCACTCCGCGTCAGTGGAAAAACACCCTAATATCTTTGAGTCCTACCAAAATAAAATAACTCCGGGTAAACAATAAGACACCTCTGTTAACGCACACACGGTATACTTACCTACCGCAAGACCGGTCCGCGATCTCCAACTAGGAGCGACCGACACTTGCCGATCCACCGGCCGTATAGATACACGTAGCCTCGCTCCCTATACGAGGCGCGCGACATATTTGTAATAATTCGTTATCATTAAATACTAAAATCAAACAAGTATTGAGCTTCATTGAAATCTGCCTTCAAGACCTTCCTGCCCACCTCTCTTATTTTTTTAAAGTTTTGTCTAATATGATTTGATGTAGCAAACAATACACGAGAAGTCAAGGGCGACAAGCTGCGAGTTGTGTGGGCTAGTGATGTGGTCGCGCGGCAACCTGCAGGCGCACCTGCGCACGCACCTCCGCACTCGACCCTACAAGTGCGCCCACGCCGGCTGCCGGAACACATACAAGGACCTGGTATCTAACCTGCTCCTTACTTTTATTACTGGACAGATCATACTTTGGACCATACACATATACGATCTTACAAATTAACACACGTTTTTTTTTAGATCTAAAGATTTCGGTCTTACACATGGACATTTAGACACGCCGTCTTACACATGTAACAATAGGCTAATTGACACTGGTGCCGATTCTGTTGTTTACGAACTAAATTAATTTAATCTCACTATATCTCTTTCTAATAGTAAATATAAGAAAGGGATGCAAGATATTTTAGTGTCAGTTTAATCCGATCACACATTTCAACGTGATTTTAAGCGCGATCTTTATTGGTCACGACACCCGTACATTACGACGTCATGGATTAAACTGACAGCATTAAAAATGTTCTATCTTTTTTCAATAAGGTTAACATGAAAGAAAGGTGACTTTTCTAATATTAGTTAAGTTCGTAAACAACAGAATCGGCACCAGTGTCAAAAATAAATGACCAAACACTAACCAATGCATAAAACATCAAAAAACACGTGGAAACATCAAATATGTTGTACATTTAATGCTTTTTATGATTTTTAATTACCAGTGGAACCACTAAGAGTAGATCATTTGATGCTGTGAAACTATGACGTCATTAGGTTAGTATTTCTTACAAAAGTCCATATAAACTATCGTTTTGACATTTATTAAAAAGTAGCTGATTTGATATGTCAGGGAACTACACTTTTTTACACTTACACTCTCCCATAAGGGTAAACCTTCGGTTGGAGCGCGAAATTCAAATTTTATCAACTTTTTTTGCTAATTTCAGCTCAGTTATAAGTCGTAAGTTATCAACATGTTATTTGCGAGAAGAATGGTAGTATATTTACTGATTAATAACAAAAGAAATCATCAACATAATCCTCCAAGGAATATTAGTAACATTTTCATGAAATGTCGTATATGTCAGTAAAAAACGTGATAAAATTTGAATTTCGCGCTCCAACCAAAGGTTTCACCTTAAGCCTTGTTGGTTGTCCTTAAAGTAATTAAATAAATAAGTTTTTTTTTTCAGGGCGCAGTGAAGAAACACGCACTGATACATTATCCAGAAAGGCAGCATGCGTGTGAGATATGCAATAGGAAGTTTACGAGAAAACATCGACTAAACAAACATATATTACAACACGTGCCTAAGAAGAAAACTGTCATTTGTGATTATTGTGGAGTCGGGTAAGATTTTTATTTTTACTACTTAATATTATAAATGCGAAATTTTGTGATTATGGATGTATGGATGACGGATTTGGATGAAATTTGGTACACAGATAGTTTATAACCTAGATTAACACATATGGGTGTATGTTTTTATGTTGTGTCGTACGGCGCGCAAAGAATAAAATATTTTTCTTTTTTTTCTTTCTTTTTTTCTAAATCTTAGCTTTTTTTTTTTTTGAAAGCACTAAAGTTGGTAGCCTCTGATGGCTGCAGCAACCTTACCGGACAAATCGGCGAGCGCAGAGGGCTCTCAGCCGGGTAATATTTAGGTAACAACGCCTGAGGGCACCCCCGAATGGGGTACGAACCTCGGCTCAGGGCGTTACCGGGGGAGGGGGAGGACTTTGTACGAGTTACGACTAATTGGGGGCGGTCGGATTACTAATGGCTGCTCGGGCCGCTTGAACGGCACGAGACTGGTTTCTTAATCTTAGCGTTGGGTTCAGTATCGCTCCAAGGAGGTCCCATATAAATATTGTCTTTGGAAGAGGTTTTACTCTATTTTACAAGCTTTTATTTACTTTCACCTGTCCCGTTGTCTGTAATGGAATTTTGCAAGTTCAATTTGACCCACTTTCCAGTTTCCGATTGAGCTGAAATTTTGCACGAATATGCAAATCGCGTGATAATTCAATATTATGATGACGTGGAGCTGATCTGATGCTGGAGCTGGAAGGTGGCCATAGGAACTCCAAAGGAAGTCTCAAGGACTAGTTGAAGACTGTGCATAAAAAAGAACAGTCGGCAATAAAAGCTTGTATCAAAAATGAAATTGTTGACGGAAACTTGTTTAAAAGTTGATTATTTCTTTAACAGTTTCTACAATAAGACATACCTAACGAACCATATAGAGAGGAAGCACGGCAGAAAGGGACAGAGATACGAGTGCGACACCTGCGGCCTCGTCACCACCAACAAACCGAGTATAGTGATGCATTTGAAATACGCACATAAGTATGATAACGTGAGTGTATTAACTTGTATTTTACTAGCAGGGCCGGCCCCAGCATTCTGGGCGCCCTAGAGGCCGTTTAAGTATTACGTAAGCACTATTGGGGGGGGGGGGGGGTGTCTTTGTTTTGTTTATTTTGGATGACATGGGGGTTAGGGGAGTCTAGATGATGATTACGTCATCGGTAAAAAAATCACCAAAAAAAAACGCCTTGCTGAGTTTCTTGCCGGAGTCTTCTCAGTTCAAGTGTATGTGGAACCGGTAGTAGAGTCTATTGTAAAACTGTAACTGTTGACATTCATAAGTGCCTTATTAGGGCCTAAACTGAATAAATTAGTTTTTGATTTTGGTAGTAATTTACTTTTTTACACGAATGGCAACCCTCAAATTGTCTACGCTTGAAAACGAAACGCATTTTCGGGGATTCCCGCAAATATAAACGCATACGTATTTTTAATTGAAAAATGTTTACGTAACCATGGGGGGAGGGGGTAAGAGCTTTGATTACTTTTGCTGACAAGGGGGAATGGGGGGGTAAATAATTGTAATAAATCTGCATACGTAATATTTGAACGGCCCCCTAGGCGAAAGACTGGAACGGCGCCCTTTTAAGAAAATTAATAATATAAACAGAAATTTTGAATTAAAAAATTACATTGCTATACACCTTTATAACCGATTCTCAATTCGACTGCATGTTTATGAAGGGGGTTTTACTTATTTTTAAATTTCGACGCCACCGATTGCCGCCCCCCTAATACGAGCGCCCTAGGCGGTCGCCTATCTATATGGAAGGGCCGGCTCTGTTTACTAGCTATTCCCTACGGTTTCACCGATAAAAAGCCTATAGCACTGTTCGACCACAATCTCACCGTGGTCAGTGATGATGTGGCCGATGGTTTCTGCGGTAAGCACACAAAGCCTAGAAAGGAACTGGCTCTCAAGTGCAGCTGTCGGAACACACCGGAAGGTGCTTGGCGACAGATTTTCAACTTGAGGGTGGTAGCCAACCAGGCGGGTACTACAAAGTACCCTACCACCGTGCTATGGTTTCCTCACGATGTTTTCCTTCACCGAAAGCTCAAGCTCATTGTAGGATTCGAACACACGACCTTCGACACCACTGAGCTATCATCGCCTTAAACATGGTTGATTAGTATTACAAACAAACAAACAAAATCTGCTCCTCTATATAGGCGATCTCGGCGTCATTATAATAGTGTGCCTAAGGAAATCGAGTGAAACCGCGGGAGGAGATAGTCAAATATAGGTCTATATCTGTTTCAGGACATAGAATGTAAAATTTGCCATACATTCTACAAGAAACACATGTATTTGAAACTCCACTATTTAAAATCACACCATATTAGATACAAAATGAAGAAAAAGGCGTAAGTTTTTTTTTTTTACTATTATTAAAACTTACAATAGGGATGATGACTGGGTAAAAAAATATTAATCAAACTTTCGCGTGACGTCACGTCTTAGTACACTTCTTACAGAGAGATGACGTCACATGCCCCCACTCCTGAACTTTGATGCGAAAATAAAAAATACGTATCCAATACTTTTTGATAACCTAACTGACGGACTAAACAGAATTAATTATTTTTTACCCACTCATCATCCCTATTGCTACGGGCCTAATCCAAACCAGCTCAACTCAGCCTGAGCATTTGAAATTTTTTTGAAAATTGCACCCTAAAACATATTGAGTCTTGATTTGACCACTTTATAATTGAAAACCCATACCAAATTAACGGCCCCACGATTTAATTTACAGGCCTCGCGCTTGCTTAATCCGGCACTGACATATGTAGATGTATTTTTTCCAGAAAAGAGAGAAAAATTACAATCGATGTGAAAGTTGAACCTGTAGAAGAAGACGAAGAATCAAAAGAGATACATCTCTTCGAAATAGACAAGGAAGAAATTATTGGTACAGTATGACTCTTAACTTAGATGAAGCATCGGCAAAATTCGTAAAACCGATCATTCCCGAACGTGTGCCTACAACATTACCCATGTTTATTAGTACTGTAGCGACCCTTATTAGCTACATAGTTCAGACACCGTTGGATAGATGGCGCTGCAATATATCAACACTATCTACATTCAAACTTACATCGCGCTAGTGGAGTTTGTTCGCGCATTCGCATATATACAGGATTCCAACATCGACAGTTGGAGGGTGGTCAGGGCGGCTGCCGGAAGATCTTCCCTTTTCAATGGAGGAATCATCCACCTTGTTCCTCCAAAGTACTTTAGGCGATTATGATCTTGTTAAACGTTGAATGGCGATGGTATTTAACCTTTTGAGTGTCGCTGTCAGAATAAATGGAAAATTCTTTCTAATGAAAATTGTGGAAAATCGTGAAAAGTAGTAGGCGATTCTCATCGTTATTGACTGAAAAATTAAATGCAAATTAATGTAACAGAACCATTATTGGAAAATTGACGCGGCGACCGATCGGTCCGACGGATAGTGAAAAGGTTAAAGTAACATGGGAAATTACGGAACCCTCGATACGCGAGTCAGACTAGCACTAGTCGAGTGTATTGGGTGATTCTTTAAAAAGCAATATTTTATTATTACTCATATCATCTTTCAAACAACTCATACATATATTTTCGGTATTTCTCTTCCTGTATATCCAGTCTGGCGTCGCTGTCCGTATTTGGCCCAACAATTTTGTTGGCATATGGCTTTTGTTTATAACAAGTAGTTTCCGTTACGCTTTTATTATTTTTAAATGTTATTTAAATTTCACACTGACAGGAAAATATAAGAATTATAATTATAACGTTTTTAAACTCAATAAGGACAAGATTCGCCTGCAAAAGAGTTGCTTTTCACGACTTTCCTAGATTTTCATTTTATTTGACAGCGCCGGCAGACTGGATATCGATCTATATTAGAAATCTTAGTCTTTTAACACCAACAACTGGGCGTCGACAACCGTGTCACAGCTTTAAGAGGAGGCTATCTCTGTATGTCTCTGTCCCTTACTAAACTGACGGGGACAAGCGAGACAGATGAGACGTAATTTTAGTAAAGAGGTTTTATGTTATTTAAAAAGAAACTAAGCGTATTTTTAAAAAAGTAAGGAAACTATTCCCTTTCTAATGGGTTTCAGAATGTATGTTGATATTTTTCATGTTATTTGGATGGCCCAAATAAGAGAAGAATGCATTCTTAGTTTTAAAAAGGGGCATATTTACGATTTCTCTCTGGCGTTACAAATAAAAATACCAATTTTTAAAAAACTATTCCCCGTCACATATTTTCTAGTTTAACATATATTTTTTCCAAATCTCTTGGAACAAAGAATACAGAGAAAAACGCATTTTATTATGTGGTAATTAGATACATTATTTTCAGATCCGCTAGCCGAAACAGTTCTAGAGACACAAGAATTAGATGTAACAGAAGTTCCTATTGTAGACATAAAAGTACCCGAGAGAATAACAGAACAGATGTTCGAAGAATTCTTCGAGAAGAATGTGATTAAGGATCCTGCGATGATTAGAAAGAAAGGTGTGTTAAATTAATAGGAATTTTGGTGTGTAAACTAGCTTTACGCCCTGCGGTTTCACCCGTTATACCCTATTTTTTACACTTAGGCTAAGATCTATAGAGCGTGCTTAGACTTTACTTAGAGTATAAACCTACGTAATAAAGTAAATATTTGTGTGTTTTAATTTGTAGCCAAGTTTTTGGTGGTCGTCGATTAGGTGCACTTAGGCTTTGCTTAGCACACACTCGGAGTGATTCGAAGATTGCATTTTAAATACCGACTTTGTACGGAGAGCTAAAGTCTGAGCAAAGTCTAAGTACGCTCTATAGATTTTAGGCTTAGGGTCGGTTGCATAAAACGCGGTCATAGTATGGTTATAGTTAGGTTACGGCCTACTATAAGGTGGCTCATTACATAGAAGACAGGAATATATGGTTGTAGTAGCTTCCCTCTGCACTTGCAGCCCCCTGGCCAAGTGATAATTGTATGAAGTTTATGTATATTTAAAACAACAACTGTAATTACATAAATTAAAAAAAAAATCACAAAAAAAGAAGCCTTGCTGAGTTTCTTGCCGGAGTCTTCTCAGTTCAAGTGTATGTGGAACCGGTAGTAGAGTCTAAAAATTGTAACTGTTGACATTCATAAGTGCCTTATTAGGGCCTAAACTGAATAAATGAGTTTTTGATTTTGATTTGATTTTACGGTTTTTAATCGCCGAAAGAAAGCAAACTAGGATGCTCGTGTCAAAAAATTTTTTAACCGTAACCGAGGAAGATCGGTCATCGTCAAAGTGAGTTTAGGGTCAAAGCACGGTAATAGTCAAGTTAACTTTGACTAAAATGTACGAGCAACCGGCTCTTAGAGACGGACTGCATTTCAACAAGTTTAGAAGTTTGGATTATAAAATAACCTCTCCATTTTTTTGGGATTAAGGTGGAGGCTTCGGTATTGACATATACGACTATTTCATGAAAATGTTACTAATATACCTTGGAGGAATATGTTGATGATTTCTTTTGTTATTAATCAGTAAATATACTACCATTCTTCTCGCAAATAACATGTTGATAACTTACGACCTATAACTGAGCTGCAATTTGCAAAAAAACGTGATAACATTTGAATTTCGCGCTCCAATCGACGCCTCCTCCTTAATAAAGATTTATTAATTCACATTTTAATGAATTAATATGAAAAGTTAAAAAAATATACTGTTTGTTTTTGGACTTGGTTACATAGTAAAAGTCTTTAGACAGACGGACTGCATTTCAACAAGTTTGGAAGGTTTTAAAAAATAACCTCATAAGACGTTTATTTTGTATCCACTTTTTTGAGTCTAATAAAGACTTATTTATTTACTGCATTTCAACCGTGAATCTGTATGAATGCAGTTAGTACGACTGCAAACAAACCGTGCAGGCTGATTGCAGTCGGTAAGCAGTTCCAACGACTGCACGATGACTACAAGCTGGCTGAATGGTCGACGTGCAGTTCTAATACAGTTGTTGCACTGTTTGTTTGCAGTTTTTTGCAGTCGAACGAACTGCATTAAAACTGCAAATTTGCTGTTGAAATGCATTCCGTATGTCTAGACCCTAAGGTTCCCAGAGCTCATCGAGGGGGGGGGAACGTATACTCATGGTATGAAAAACGCTGTTTCAGAAAAATCCTCAAAAAATATAATCAAACGTGAACAGAAATATGCTCAGCAATATTTAGACAATTTACTAACTAAAGTGAGAAGACGCAAGAAAGCCATAGCGTTAGAGGAAACGAGACAGCAATATAATGAGAGAATGAAAGCTGCTACCAATGAAACTACTAAAGGTAACATACATGTCGTCAGGCCAGTTGGTTAAAACATGCCGCTGGTCGTGGGTTCGATTCCCATCCAGGACAAACTTTTGTGTCCATGAACATGTCTGTTTGTCCCGAGTCTGGGTGTAATATATAAGTATGTATTTACAAAAAAAAAGTATTATATGAGTTGTCTGGTTTCCATAGTACAAGCTCTGCTTATTGAGCAATTGGTCGTGACTGAAAATTTTCTTACAGAAAAAATGTCTATAAGATTCTTCAATAACAACAAACCTATCAATAAAAATGATTCAAGTATTGAAAAGGACAAAAATAATGAAGGTGATACCAAAAAATCAAATAATAATATAATAAATGAAAACTTAGATCTTGATGGCGATCCTAACGAGAATAAATCAAATGATAGCGATACCAATGATGAAAGTTATTCTGCAAGTGATGACGATGATGAAACCCCCAAAAAAAGTAAAGGATCTTATGGAAAATTCAAGTTAAACACACATCAATGCTACATATGCTTTAAGGTAAGTAATCTACACTTTTTTAAACAAGTTTTTTTTATATACAGTAGTAGTAGGCCGAAGGTTGTAAGCATACAAATTTTGTGTTCAATTTTGAAATAGTCACGTGTTGAAAGCAATTTATTTTTCAAACAAATCAAGAACCTTCAAAAACAAAACCATATAATAATATCTGCTTAAAATACTCTTTGGTTAGGTTCGTTTCAAAGGAAACAGATTCACCGCTGACTTTTCGGTGCAGGAAAAATTGTACTGAAATGTTAAATTAAATTTGAGGCGATGATAGCTCAGTGGTAGTGACGTCGGATGCCGCGACGAAGGTCCTGGGTTCGAATCCTACAATGAGCTTTCGGTGAAGGAAAACATCGTGAGGTACCATAGCACGGTGGTAGGGTACTTTGTAGTACCCGTCTGGCTGGCTACCACCCTCCAGTTGAAAATCTGTCGCCAAGCACCTACCGGTGTGTTCCGGCAATTGCACTTGAGAGCCAGTAATTGCCTTTTCGGTATTGTAACAGGTCGGCAACACACTGGCAATACCTCTGGTATGCAAATGCAAATAACTTACCATCAGGTAGACCGCCTGCCTGATTGTCAATCTTCTGACATAAAAAAAAATCATTGGTGACGTCAAATCTGCACTGAGCCCACGTGGTGGTTGACCTAAATAATTAAGGGACTTATGCCCCAGCTGCAGCTATATGAGCTATAGATGATGATGATTTCTTTCAGCTCTTCGAAACAAATTCCAGCTTACTTCAACACTGTCAAGAACATTTTGACATTTGCAATGATAAAACATTAAAAAAATGCCCTCTATGTACTTACGTTACAAATCTAACGATAACCAGACATCTGAAACTGGTTCACAAACTCGACATTAAAATACTTTACAATAAAATAAATGATAAAATAACAAATAAAAATGGCTCGAGATATTGCTATAATATCACTGATCGCAACATAAAAGAATTAGAAATTATACCTAGTGTCAAAGTTTTAAACAACAGAGCTTCCATGAAAATTGATGAGCAAAGGAGATTACAGAAAGATAAATGTATAGGAAAAACTAAGTTAGTTAGAAAAGGAAAGGAATGGGTTGTACAAACAGACAGTTTGAAAGTAGATGAAGAATACATATTACCAGAATTTAATGAAACAGACATCGATGAAAAGTTAGGAGATACGTATTTGGATAAATTGAAGAATCTATATAAAATAGCGAGGAAGAATAAGCGTAAAATGTTGTTTCCTTGCGAGAAATGTGAGAAGATATGCCAAACGTTAAGTGCGTTAAAGTTGCATTGGAGACGTCACGAAGAAAACCCAAAACCGTTCAAGAAAAAAATATGGAAACACAAAACGAAAAATGTCCAAGTTAAAGATAAAATTGTTAAAGTGAACGAAAAGCATAGATTCGCCAAACCAAAACCTATAAAGGGAAAACACAAATGTGATCAGGAATTGAAAGATTTTTACGAGAACAACATCAAAGGAGGCAATATAGAGTTCTGGCAGTTTTTGAAGATCTACAACAAAATGAGTAGAGAAAATATTGAAGATTTCAAAGATTTAGAAGGGAGAATTGACTTTGGCATACATCCGCGTGTAGAAATTAGCAAGCCAAAAAAAATTAAAAGGAAATTTCGAAATTGTTTCACTAGAACTATTATGATAAGTAAAAGAGAGCATTTAAGAAGAATTGATATGATTAGTAAGTTAAGAGAAGAAATTGCCAGTAGAAATAATCCTTGTATTGTCTAAAACATAATTAACAACGCAGACAAAATCAATGATTTTAGCGGGTTTACAGTAGATTTTCTGATAAAACATCCCTAAAGCTAGAAATTCTTAGAATATACTCAAAAGTAGTTTATTCAGTTTAGGCCTTGATAAGGAACTTATATGACAAACAATTGTTTCTACTACCAGAAAATACACTTAAGGTGAAGCTCAGTAATAGGTCGTATATTTGTCAAAATGTGATTCGCGACACTGAGATATGGGTATAGATCTATCTTTGCAGTAATGTTTCAAGAATATGGTCAGTAGTTGATTATGTCATCCACATAGAAAATAGATTTTATTTATTGGCCCAACACACAGCTGTAAAATTAAATTTTAGGATAATATAATAACTTTTTTTAAGTTATTAATACATCATTGTTTTGTTTTTAAATAAATATTTAAACTGTTAAAATAATGGTGATTTATTAAAAAAAAACATCCATATTGACTGGTGACTGTCGAGGGGTATATAAATCCCTACATATTTATAATCTGCAATGAGGAATAATGACAAAAAAATCTGATTAGTCCGTTAGTTACAAAGATGAGTCCCATCAAAGTTTAGGAGTGGGGGCTTGTGACGACATCGTTCTACTACTTTTTAGTGCACTTTTTGCAGACCGGTGACGTCACGCGAAATTTTAACTGTATCTTCGTTATTTTTTGTTTTCGGAACTAATTAAAAAAAATACGTATCGAATATTTTGTGATAACCTAACTAGTTCCACTTTAATCAGATTTGATATTTATATAGCTTTCAGATATATTAGTTCAAATCCTGTAATGTCTCTTATTTTTGTCACTTCTTTCAGTGTTCAGATTGAGGCTAATTGGATTCTTTTCAACGCAATAAACTATTCTACTGCTATGTGATGTAATGGAATTCATAAAGAAATGCTTGCGAGTTCCTTATGCAATACATGTAACATCAGATTAAAATAAATAAATATTTAATATAAAAATATTTAATTAATGATTTCAACTTACATACTATTTTATTAATATTAATTTTGGCAAAATCAATCTCCGTGTATCTGAAAAGGAAAATAGACCATTAATTGGACCGGAAAAAGATAGTCCTAGTCCAAAAATGTTACCTACTGACTCTTAAACCAGTGGGAACTTTAGTAAATCTATATATATAAAAGAAAGTCGTGTTAGTTACACTATTTATAATTCAAGAACGGCTGAACTGACTTGGCTGAAAATTGGTGGGAGTTTAGAACCAGGAGAAGGACATAGGATACTTTTTATTTTTATAGGACAGGTAGGGGTAGGTAGCGGTAGATTGGGGTAGGTAGGTAAGGTAGGTAGGGGCAAGTAGAGGTAGGACAACGTCAGCCGGATCAGCTAGTACACACGGCCACGGATCAAGCTACACACTGTGGCATCTTATGCGGTTGTAATAGGCGCTATTTTGCAACAAAAATGTGTTGACTGTGGCCGTGTGTACAAAATAAACATAAACTTCAAAGAAATATGATTCAAATTAATATTTATTGCTTACCGCTTCAGCAATGTCAATCCAATCCAAAGCTTTCACAATGTTGTCATTCTTAGACGGTTTCTTATCCCAGTTCCAATATGTGAATTCTTTAAAACCACCTACAACCTGGGAGGGGAGATAACTTAGGTTATTTATCTATTACAGGATGACTTCTGGTGGACATATGGGGTCATGTGATACAGTTTTAGCCAGTCTATAAAAACATTCAGTGATTCTTCGAATAATTCAAAAAAATATGCTCCACCCACACAGCCACTTGCATTGATACATACCCTCAAATCGCCATCTCATTCAAACTCAAAAATCATTTATTCATTTTAGGCCTTGCAAAGGCATTTATGAATGTCGATAGTTATAATTATTACAATAGACTCTACCACCGGTTCCACATACACTTACACTGAACAGAGTTTGAGTTTGTTGATGATAACTTCAGGAATACTCGGCTATCCTCAGGATAGCATTCAAAGCGCTGCACTGGCATAGAGATAAGTTATGGGCTGGAGATGCAGAGAATAACATAGGCTATGGAATGTGGGTAAAACCGCTGGTGGGAACACTCTATTCACCTGCAAATTTCTGTTGATTATTCCACTAGGATGTGAATTTAAAGTGTAGCGACCCCTGTCAGCTACATAGTTCAGACACTGAATGGATAGATTGCGCTGCAATAAATCAACACTACATACAGAACTGTCTACATACAAACCTACATCGCACTAGTGAAGTTTCTTCGTGCATTCACATACATACAAGATTCCAACATCAACAGTTAGACCGTGGTCCCCAGGTATGATGACCCAGCCTGGCGGAAGATCTTCCCTTTTCAATGGAGGAATCATCCACCTTGTTTCTCCATAACAGTAAAGAGTACTGTGATGTACCGAAACATTGAATCCTCACCTGGAACCTCCTATCAGCGTCTTCAGCTAATGGCCTCTTAGCTTCTGTAACCACTACCGCTTGGTAACCTTCCGGTAGACGCATGTTGGTCCCGTTGAGTGGGTATCCACGGAATGATGCGGATAGTTCTGTAATATTTATTAATTTTATGATGCAGAGATGTTATTGCAGACTCTCAGCAAATACTTTGACACTATCTATCGCGCCGCAGGTTCTGGGTTCGATTCCCATCCAGGACAAACATTTGTGTGCATGAACATGTCTGTTTGTCCTGGGTCTGGGTGTAATTATTTACATAAATATGTATTTACTATAAAAAAAAGTAGTATCATATCAGTTATCTGGTTGTCCATAGTACAAGCTCTGGTTAGTTAGGGATCCGTTCCGTCTGTGAAGAATGTCCCAGGATATTGATTATTTATTTAAATGCAAAAACTGCTATTAGAGTCGTTACCTATGGAATTACCGGCTTATCAGTTTGCCGGTTATTTTTTGTTTACTTGGCATAACCTCAAAAATTTAAAGAGCCACAATTTTTTTTAAGTACATGTTTAATGAATTATCTCTATTCCAGACCAGTTAGTCTGGAATCACGTTTTAATCACCTCACCTTCGTCTTTCTCCACAATATAAGGCGCGAAATATTTGTTTACATTGGCCTCCCCGTTCGCTTCGATTTTACACGGTATATAGTGTGCTTTCTGCTCGAATATTTCCATGTTTTCTGTATTTTTCAAATTATTCTCCACTTGAATGGACATTGTTTCATTTGTGGCTTTAATGGCTTTATATTTATGCTATTAAATCACCGTAAGTAAAGCACGTAAAAATTCTGATGTTTTTGTTTTGTAGTTTTTTTTTTCAGTTTTTGTTTTAATGCTGCCAGAGCTAAGCAGAGCTAAAGCTGAAAATTCCCTGCGTTATTATATTGATTATAAAACCATGTAATTTAGGCCCAAAAAAAACTTGTCCTTTCCCTTGCCCCTTTCAGTATTATTTCCCAACAAGTAATAATAATGTGAATTTAGTTTTTAGGGAAATATTAAAGACTAATGATAAAGCAATTTATATTTTATTGATTAAAGTTATTGTATATTTATTGATTATTTTTACATGTCAAAATATTAATATGCTCCTGTGTTTTATCTACACCTATAGTGATACTATTTCATTTTACACTATCACTCCGAAAAGAGACTGGTTTCATAAAAAGAAATCCCCTAAACTCTTGACTTTCGCATTCCTTGCTATTTCTTAGACCTAGAAATTCCTCTAAAAAGGGGAATTCGTCTCGAATTGGCAAGACTAATATTTTTAATTGTTGGTGTATCCCCTCTTTGCCCGTAAAGTAGAAGGTAAAAGTAATTTATGATCCACTCATTGAACAAGAGCTCGTATCTTCGAAATCAATGTCATATACGACAATTTGTCGAAAAAATTGCGGATATCTTAGAAATTCTACACATTTTGACTAAAGTTACGAATGCTACGAAACATTATACAGATTTTTCTAATTGTTGTTGGTAATACTATCAGTTAATTTAATGTTATACTTACTAGCAACACTGTTAGTCAGTAACTGTCAGTCAAATCAAACGAAATTGTCAAAATATTTTGTGAAATCAAAATGAAATAGCAAGCAAAGCAATAAAATGACGAAATTCTAACAACCGTTACGAAATTACTTAATCGAAACTAAAACATTTTCTTTTCATCGCTACATATGGCTAATTTATTTCATAGTATATTACTATGCATACCTACCGTGACTTTTCATTCTATTAATTTGTTTGTACAGTTGCACGATTATTACAAGTTTTTACGTCACTGTGTGTAATTTGGCTGTGTTCCTTTAATAAGACATTTGTTGACTCACAATAGACTCGGAGTTCGCGTTGGCAACAACTGAAAACAATATTATTGTGTGACCTTGAAAAAAACAACAGCTGTTTGTGATAGAGTGAGTACCTTTGCTTGTATTTAATATTTAAAAAGTTAATCATTTCTTTTTAATTACATTCGATTGGTAACTAGTTTATTTTTAATAGATTGATAAAAAAAAGATTGGGATGTTGGATTTTCCCGCCTTTCCATTTTATAGTCTGTCTATTGCAAGATAGCTTAGAGGTTTTGTAATTATGTACCTTTCACTGTAACTTGATTGTTACTGTATGTTATGTCCATTAGTGGAGATTAAACTTTATTTCTTATAAGTTCTGTGCAACAGGCATAAACAACATTCTATTCTTATTTCTATTATGACTGCATTTAAAATGATAATTGTTCCAGGATTTTTATTTATTTATTTAACATGTTGATATTCATACTTATTGATTGCATTTTAACATAAAAAAAAAATGTTAAAATTATTGTAGGGTAAATAAGTCACATACTGGCCAAGCTCCACAAATCACTTTTATACAATTTTCAAATTTTGTTATGTTAGATAAAATATTGATGATAATGATTTTATTTAATAAAGACATTTTATGATTATTATTTCTATTAATGGTCATTGTCAAAACAAATCTATATACCTAAGTCTACCCGCCTTGTTTCAAGAATTTTCATCTCTTGGTTGCAAGCATTCTACATTTTTTGCATTTTTCATCTTTAATGTATTTAATAGAAATTATAATTTTGCAAACAGATTTATTTCTTAAATTAGGTACTACCTTTCTCTCTTCCAACTGTATTTATTTATTACATTATGAAAGGAAGCCCATAATTTATAGAGATAAAAAACAAAAAAAGGTATTGCAAAAGAAGCATTGCTTCATAGCTAGATGAAAGGAAAAACCACAAACATACATCAAAATTTCACAATATTTTTCTTGATTTCTCAATAAGTAGTAAATTTAAACAAGGAAAATAACTAAAATGTTTGAAGGGAATTCATAGTTGTATATAATATTGTAATTTACAATGACTCAGCTGTTTTATAAAATATAGCTGTTCCCCGCGGTTTCACTCACGTTCTCTAGATAAAAAGTAACCTATAACCTTCGGGGATAATGTAGCTTCCTATTAGTGAAAGAATTATTCAAATCAGACCAGTAACTCCGGAGATTAGCGCGTTCAAACAAACAAACTCTTCAGCTTTATTATTAGTATAGATAGTACATGTATCTGTATGTAATACAAAAGGGTATTGTATTACATAAAAACCTTCTGTTTACTATCTATGTTTAAAATAACTGCCTGACATATCAATGCACACATTTCTTGTTTTTTTGTGGTTTTAGCCATAGGGTTATTAGTATAGAATCTTATCAATTTGATAAAGTAAGTTATGGCAAAATTCTGAAATTCTATACCTATATTTCTTAGAACTAGTCTTAACTGCAAGTATATTTTTTAATGACAAAAAAAGAGGGATGTTATAAGTTTGTAGTTTGTATCTGTGTATCTGTCTCTGGGTTTATAACTCCTAAATCAATAGTCAAATTATCATTTAGTTTGGAAAGTGTCTTAATCAAGAGTGTTCTTAGATATGTTTCAAGTAAATCCACTCAGCCGTTTGAAAATGATCACTAATTTTTCTAGTGAGTTTCGTGGGTTTCATTTTAGTTATTAAATATATTAATTTTTTGCATTGGTGTCGATTCTGTTGTTTACGAACTTAACTAATATTAGATTAGTCACCTCTCTTTCAAGTTAACCTTATTGAAAAAAGACAGAACATTTTTAATGCTGTCAGTTTAATCCATACCGTCGTAATGTACGGGTAAATAGTCGTGACCAAAAAAAAATCGCGCTTAAATTCACGTTGAAATATTGTGTGATCGGATTAAATTGACAGGACTAAAATATTTTTCATCCCTTTCTTATATTTACTATTAGAAAGAGATATAGTGAGATTAAATTTATTTAGTTCGTAAACAACAGAATCGGCACCATTGTTAGGCAAGATATTTTAGAGAGAAGAAGAATGAATGTTACATAAATGACATTGCCAAAAACAAAAATACACATTTTCATCTTGGATTTTGGCAAGCCAAACCATATAACAACACTGTCATGAATTCTATAATACATCTATCAAGATAAATGAACGTATATTAGGTAGATACTTTTATTTTCCAATTTGTAACAATCATTGCACATCTGCCTATGATAGAAAGAAAGATTTTTTTTTTTTTTTAAAGGACTAAAGTTAGCTAAAGCCTCAGATGGCTGCAACAACCTTACCGGACAAATCGGCGACGCAGAGAGCTCTCAGCCGGGTAATATATAGGTAACAACGCCTGAGGGCACCCCCGAATGGGGTACGAACCTCAGCTCAGGGCGTTACGGGGGGAAGAAAGAAAGAAAGAAAAAACATTTATTCATTACAAAAACACAACATTACAAAATAAAATTAAACAAACTAACAACAATATAATGCTGCGCGATGTCAAGAATAGGTCCTGACTCAGCATAATGCTCAGGTCGATAACTATATATCAACCCTCGCGCTGGTTTTCAGTCAGGGCCTATATCTATGACATCAGGAACATACAGTGACACTGAGAAGCATTCACACACATTTCTTCTCACACATTCACATTTTCTGTCGATACCGTAAGTACCTACTTAAACGCGCGAACGCATCGGCATCGCCTGAAATCAAACGCGATGCCACACTGTAGGGAGAATCATTACACTGTGCTATCGCTACACGCACGTATCGTCTATTATAATGCGATAACTTTTTACGTATAACCTCTACCTCTATCTATACTAATAATCAAGCTGAAGAGTTTGTATTTTTTGAACGATAACGGTTTTAATATCAATGAAAAAAAAATACTGCATAAATAAATAATTATAATTGCATAAGGAAAATAACCTAACACCCCCCACTCCGACCGGCACAGCGGTGATACTTTTTAGTTTGCCATCTATCGATGAGTAGCAGAACTTTTAATGACTTTTTGAAATATCACGCTTGTCTCTTTAGTTCAGCAACTCGTCTCTAGATGGCATTGGTTGTATCGGACCACGCTCAAAAAGTGTAACTTGAATTAATATCAATGAAAAAAAAACAGGAAAAAGAATACTGCATAAATAAATATAATTGCATAAGTTGATAAAAACAGCTACCTATGCAATAGCTTTACCGCGGCAGTCTCCGAGTGCCACACGTCTTTTTTTTATAATTTGAGGATACAGTAATATTTAAGCGTTCCCTCTTTCCTTTGTAATTATATCAGATCTTGGCACATTCACTCCATTTACATTCATAAGTCGTACGAAATACGTCATCTTTTAATCTGGAGAGCTATAGTTATAGGTATATATCCAGTCTGGCGAGGCTGTCAAATAAAATGAAAATGAAAATCTAGGAAAGTCGTGAAAAGCAACTCTTATGCAGGCGAATCTTGTCCTTATTGACTTTAAAAACGTTATTATTATAATTCTTATATTTTCCTGTCAGTGTGAAATTTAAATAACATTTAAAAATAATAAAAGCGTAACGGAAACTACTTGTTATAAACAAAAGCCATATGCCAACAACATTGTTGGGCCAAATACGGACAGCGACGCCAGACTGGATATGCCGTTGATATTATCAGTACCACATTAGATATACAGCCAAATAAACCGATAACACGTCATATTATTTGCAAACAACATGTCAACGACCTTAGACGATAAAACCTTATTCAACTGCATACTAATTTTAGACTTATAAACAGTAAAAAAATGTTGGCATCATAACAAACATTTTTAGTTATATCGCGTGATGAAATGAAGTTATTTTTAAATTGGCTTTGCCCGTGGAAACATGGATTAGATTAATATGAGAGGAAAGGCCGTCGAATGCCGAGACGAAGGTCGCGGGCTCGAATCCTACAATGAGCTTGAGCTTTTGGTGAAGGAAAACATCGTGAGGAAACCATAGCACGGTGGTTATTGCTGGCTACCACCCTCAAGTTGAAAATCTGTCGCCAAGTACCTTCCAGTGTGTTCCGACAGCTGAAACTGAGAGCCAGTTGCCTTCTAGGCTTTGCGTGCTTAACACAGGCCACATCATCACTGACCACGGTGAGATTGATATATAAAACATATATAGTTAAAACTATGTAGAACAGCCATGGCTATCAGAACGATCGTCCAAGGTTTCTGACCGATAAATTCTTACTAGCAGGACGTTATTATAGCCGTTTTGATATTTGAATGGTTCTCTTTGTCTCTTTCTTTTTTGCCCATACCTGAGGGCTTTCAAAACGAGCGTCATTGCGTGCCACTAGTTAGTAAGTTTGCCGGAGTCTTCTCAGTTCAAGTGGAACCGGTGGTAGAGTTGTAACTGTCGATGTTCATAAGTGCCATATCAGGGTCTAAACTGAATTAAGTGAGGTTTAACACATCGCTTGCAAATTGATTGTAGCCCGTAATATAACAGTATTGCGGTAACGGTGTCATACACATATACCTACTATATACGTATTATAAATGCTAAAGTTTGTGAGTATGGATGGATGGATGTTTGTTACTCTTTCACGCAAAAACTGCTGAATGGATTCGGATGAAATTTGGAACACAGATAGTTTATAACCTGGATTAACACATAGGATACTTTGTATCCCGGGAAAACATAAGGTCCTTCGGGAACGCGGGTGAAACCGCGGGGCGGAAGCCAGTTTTCTATATGTTTTCCTCTTCCACAGCTAAATGGATTCATTCTTCGGTCTCTTCGACCCTTCTGAGGGTAGTCAGCACAAGCATAATATTAAAAAGAGACATAAAACAGAGCAGGACAACGTGAAGAAGAAAACTGATGCTCCAAAAGGTAAGTAGTAGCGTGCTAGTTGAAATCTATCGACGTATTTAAGAGGGGGAACTGGATCCTCCCACTATCAGCAAGTCAGCACTGAAAATCAGCGGGTACACATTTGGTAGAATTTAATATTTTCTACTAGCGACCCGCCCCAGCTTCGCACGGGTGTACAAATCTTTGAATTTCTCGGCTTTTCTGTGCTATAGTATGTATGTATTATACATATAAACCTTCCTCATGAATCACTCTATCTATTAAAAAAAACCGCATCAAAATCCGTTGCGTATTTTTAAAGATCTAAGCATACATAGGGACAGACAGACGGGAAGCGACTTTGTTTTATACTATGTAGTGATGGAACACGAAATACACTTTTGTTGTCTTCAAAACAATGTCAGATTAGTTTCTACATTTACACTATTTTATAGTTTTTTTGTGTTTTTGAAGGCGGTTTTATATTTTTTTTGTTAAAAGTTAATTTATTTTGAAGAGTTCCCTGATGTATCTTTAAAGTCCATGGTACAATACGAATAAAATTAAAATGGTACAATCTTGGAGCTGTACTAAACCCAATAAATCGGTTCATAAACAAAGAAGTAATGCGTGAATATACATACAACCGAATTAAGAATCTCCTTTTTAACTGACATAAAAAAGAAGGCGGTAATTTTATTGTCTTTGAAGGAGGTTTGACTTCTTTTGTTAAAGTTGATTTTGAAGTCTGTTAAAAATACCAGTGGCAGCCAAATGATTTCTCTTTCCTTCCCTACCAGGTAGAAGGAGAGGTCGGAAATCGAATGGGAAGAACGAGACGTTGCCGGAGGAATCTTCGTTTTTATGCGAACCAGATCTAAGTACGGAGTTGCTGGTGAAGGATGTCAGTTACATTGAGAACTTTATTGAAGTAAATAAGAGGGACGATGGTATGTGATTCAGTTATTTAATATTCTGAATGTGTTAATATTTGATTAGATTTTTTGCTCTAAATAATATACTTACCACTAAATCTGTTTAAGAGTAAACCTTCGGTTGGAGCGCGAAATTAAAATTTTATCACGTTTTTTGCAAATTGCAGCTCAGTTATAGGTCGTAAGTTATCAACATGTTATTCGCGAGAAGAATGGTAGTATATTTACTGATTAATAACAAAAGAAATCATCAACATATTCCTCCAAGGTAAATTACTGACATATACGACTATTTCATGAAAATGTTACTAATATACCTTGGAAGATTATGTTGATGATTTCTTTTGTTATTTGTTATTATACTACCATTCTTGTCGCAAACACACATGTTGACAACTTACGACCTATAACTGAGGTGCAATTATCAAAATACATAATAAAAAAATTCTTTCACGGTCCAACCGAAGGAACCTTAAGAACCTTTTGTGGTTACCTTGTAGCCAAGCCTAAAATTGATGACGAAAAATAAAAATGTTGGCGTAGACAGTTACTGTACCGTTTACCCTATTTCAAATATTAACAAATAATTAAAAGGGTGCGTTTTGACTGGCGCAAGATTGGGCCTGGGATTGGTCAATCAGACTGTTTTCAGTGATGCGGAGTTTGAGCACTGTGATTGGCTGAATCACGGTCCGCCCAGCTCCGCGCCAGTTGAAACGCACCGAGTAGGCTATGTTTCATATGCTTCTATTTTTTTTGAAAGTTGAAAACCTAAAGGCAAATCCTATTTCCAGATTCAAGAACAGATAATGATAAAAAACCAAAACGTCGCAACTCTAACCGTAAGACGCGTAGGAAAAAAAATAAAATATCACCAGCGAAAGATACGGCGCCATCCACCGCATGGGGCATAGACACGGATAAATCAATGACATGGAACAATCAGTATACCATACCTAAAAATTGTGACGAAAATATCGGCAAAAATGTGAACGATTTAAAGATTGACGATAAAAAAGTGAACAAAGATGAAGAATTTAGAGAAGGAATAGATTTTGACCGCACTACTTACAATGTTATCGATAGATTGGAGAAAGTTAGTCTTAAAGACGATATGTATCTAGCTGGAGATTTTAATACGGAAGATTTGGATAATGATATGTTTTACAGTTCGGATGATTTTGAAGACTATGCTGATGATTCGTGAGTATTTTTTCGAAATATGAGCTCAACAATATTTTACAACAACTGTCTCATAGCGCAATACAATCACATTGCTGAAATATACAACGATTGATATAATACAAGCGGATTAAAATTTTGTTTCTATTTGCCATTTTTTATTTGGTTAAAATATAAGCTATTCAATGTTGTACAACAACTGTCTCATAGCGAAATACAATGATATTGTTGAAATATACAACTATTGATAATATTATGAGATACAGTTATATTAGAAATTTGTTTTCGTCCGCCATTTTTATTTCGTTAAAATATCAGCTCCATAATTTCTTACAACAACTGTCTCATAGCTCAATATAATAATTTTGAATGAACCCCTAAAATTATTAATTTCAGTACGTCAGAACCCGATGATTCAGGGGATGAGATATACGGCAGTCTACCGCCAGAGCCAAGGTTTGGGAATGTGGAGTATAAATTGCAGCTGGTATCGTTATGTGAGAGGAGATTTCAGCATCTCGTAACTCAGGTAGGTTTCATTTCTAATTTAATGCAGCCATAGTTAGTTTTATTAGATTTATCTAAATCACCCCACGCAATATGATAGAGACTTTCAGTGGCGAAGGCCTAATACAAGCCGATTTCCATCGGCTTACCTTTTAGAAATCCCAGTCCCACATTTTCATCATTTCAAAGCCACTTTTATCATGCTTAAAATACACTGTAATTATAAAATTATCGATGTTTTTTGAACGGCTTACTCTCGCCATAATTTCACCCCTCGCCACTGGAGACTTTGTTAACGGCATGTGACGTACGTAGATGAAATGGCGTCTCCGTTCTGGTGGCGGCGGGGCTGTGTACGTGCTAGGGGTGCGCGACTGCGGCGCGCTGGTGGGGCTCCGCGCGCGCGCCCTCCGCGCGTCGCTGCACGCGCTGCGCCGCATGGCTCGCGCGCTGCACGCCTCGCTCGCCAGCGTGTGCGCGCGCAGGGTCGCTCCCCACCGTGCTGTCGCAGAGGTGTACGTCAGACAGGTACGTGTTCTTGTTCTATTCGTTGTAATACTAATACTATGTATTATGATTGCATCCAAATTCGAAATGATCAATTACGTCCCCACTGTTTTCCCTATTTTTGTGAGATAATATTTTGTTGCGACATTTCCAAAACACTATTTTGTAATTACTATTTGAAATATCAGCTCCACAATGTTTTACAACAACTGTCTCATAGCGCAATACAATCACATTGGTGAAATATACAACGATTGTTATGATACAGTTGGATTACAATATAGTTTCTAGAACAGCTGATTTAATTTTGATTAAATATTAGCTCCACAATGTTTTACAACAACTGTCTCATACCGCAATACAATCACTTTGGTGAAATATACAACGATTGTTATGATACAGTTGGATTACAATTTAGTTTCTAGAACAGCTGATTTAATTTTGATTAAATATTAGCTCCACAATGTTGTACAACAACTGTCTCATAGTGCAATACAATCACATTGCTGAAATATACAACGATTGTTATATACAAGCGGATTAGATTCAGTATTCATACGCCAATTTCCCTAAAATAGTTAATTTGTTATTAAATCCCTTGGTTAATTATGACTTTTAAAATGATTGCAATAAAGTTGCTTTTGTTTTGTCAGTTGGCCGATCCTCAACAGAGTGTGGAACTCAGAATAGCTGTTATGGGAGCCAACGAGGCCGGGAAGTCTACCCTTATTGGTGTATTAACACAAGGTAGGTAGAATAACTGCTGCTGCCCCGCGGTTTTATCTGTGTTTTTCATGGATTTAAAGTGTTTTAAATCATAGAATAATAAATATTAGTACCATACAGAAAGTTCACTCCCCAATAAAAACGTAAATTTATGATAACCTTTCGAGTGTCAAGAGACCGGCTCCCGGTTTCTTTAAAAAATGTTTTTTAAGGCCCTTATTATGAAAATAAAGAGGTTTTTCATACACGATTTTCCGCGATTTTCATTCTTATTTTTTTCTTCTATTGTATATGACAGAGACGCTCCAGAGGAGATAAAAAACAAACGCCTCTGTTTCTATCTGATAGCTCTATCACTTTCGAACGCTCTCAACCATTCGATTTTTAGGGTTCCGTACCTCAAAAGAAAAACGGAACCCTTATAGGATCACTTTGTCGTCTGTCTGTCAAGACCCATTTTCTCAGGAATGCGTGGAGGTATCAAGCTGAAATTCATATCAAATATTCAGGACTACTGTCCCTTGGAGCTGTGAGAAAATCAAACTTCTAAGCCAACCCAATCAAAAGATACAGCCGTTTATGCTGCAAATTTTCGACACTCGCAAGGGATTGAAAACGTACAAGGTACTTCCCGTGAACTCAGAATCTTGAAATTTGGTACGAAGCAACGACTTATAGCACAGATAAAGGAAAATTTGCGAAAAGCATAAATTTTTAGTTACATCATATAATAAAAATATTTTTATAGATAGATAATGGTACGGAACCCTTCGGGCACGACACCGACTCGCACTTGGCCGGTATTTTTTTTAAGAGTGAACCTTCCAGTGGCGAGGGGTGAAATTATGGCGAGGGGAAGCCGTTCAAAAAACACCTGTAATTTTATAATTACAGTGTATTTTAAGCATGATACAAGTGGCTTTTATGGACCCTTCGCCACTGGAACCTTCTATACGGTGGCACAATTTTATTCAATGCGTGAGGTATTTGTGTTTAGGTGAATTGGACAACGGGAGAGGAAGCGCTCGCCTTAATATGTTCAGACATTTGCACGAGGTGAAGAGCGGCCGAACTTCCTCGCTCAGTCACGAGATTCTGGGGTTCGATGCTCAGGTGAGTTAATATACTACTGTTAGGCTAGGTCTAGATTATAGTAGTACTTTTAATTATACATTTTTCAATTAGCCGTTCACCCGCGTTTTTTAACGTAGAACTTTTTTTTTATATATATATATACTACTAAGGTAGCAAGCAAGCATACGGCCCACCTGATGGTAAGTGGTTACCGTCGCCTATCGCCATTTGCAATACCAGAGATATTGCCAATGTGTTGCTGACCTGTTACAATGCCGAGAAAGCAAACTGGCTCTCAAGTGCAATTGCCGGAACACACCGGTAGGTGCTTGGCTACAGATTTTCAACTTGAGGGTGGTAGCCAGCCTGGCGGGTACTACAAAGTACCCTACCACCGTGCTATGGTTTCCTCACGGTGTTTTCCTTCACCAAAAGCTCCTTCCACAATTGGGAATTGGAATAGGTGACCGTCTTCTTCGACGTCACTACCACTGAGCTTTCATCGCCTTAAATGTGATGTGTTTAGTTAACTTCGACAAGCCAGTTGGCGCAGTTGGTTAAGCAGCCATCTATCACACCCCTGGTCATGGTTTCGATTCCCATGTATGTTTGTCCTGTATCTGGGTGTAATTATCTATATAAGTATGTATTTACAGAAAAAAGTAGTATATATGTAGTATATCAGTTATCTGGTTGTCCATAGTACAAGCTCTGCTTAGTTTGGGATCAGATAACCGTGTGTGAACAATGTCCCAGGATATTTATTTATCTGGTTTCCATTATGTATATTCACTTAAGTTTTATTATGTACAATTTTTCCAGGGTAATGTAGTAAACTACGGATGTTCCGAGCTGATGACTGCAGAGCGTATCGGCGAGAGGAGCTCCAAGCTGGTCTCGTTTCTGGACCTGGCGGGGCACAGCAAGTACCAGCGGACCACGCTGCACGGTCTCACTGGATACTCGCCGCATTACGCTATGATTGTTGTGAGTTATACATACACGCACAAATACTCTCTCACTCACTTATTCATACATACACTCTCTCTCAGCTACTCACACACACTCTCATCCACTCACACTCTCTCTCATCCACTTACACACCCCTTCTCTCATCCACTCACACACTCTCTCATCCACTCACACACTCTCTCATCCACTTACACACCCCTTCTCTCATCCACTCACACAGTCTCTCATCCACTCACGCACTCTCTCATCCACTCACACACTCTCTCATCCACTTACACACCCCTTCTCTCATCCACTCACACAGTCTCTCATCCCCTCACGCACTCTCTCATCCACTCACACACTATCTTTCATCTACTTACACACTCTCTCATCCACTTACACACTCTCACCCGCTCTCAAACTCACATGCTCCATCACATATTTCATCATCATCATGTCAGCCGAAAGACGTCTACTGCTGGACAAAGGCCTCCCCAGGGATCCCTACAATAGACGGTCTTGTGCTACCATCCAGCAGAAAAGATTATTATTATTTTATTATTTAGTCTCCATAGAAGAATAAAATATTATTATCTAACAGATATCAGCTACAGCGGGTATAACAGATATAACTGAGCAGCACTTATCTCTAGTTGCCGCTCTTGAGAGGCCGTTATTCGCAGTGATCACTAAGTGCGAGTTGGCTCCACAAGCCCCTAAAGCACTAGCGGAGGGACTTGCGCAAGCATTGGCACCTTATGGAAAGGTATTTATTTATACTATTTTATTCATTTTAGGCACAGTTAAGGTTATTATGATGATGGATGATAAAAAATGCTTTTTTTTAGAAACCACTCTTGATAACTGATGAAAACTTAGCAAGGAATTGCGTAGCGCCTCAGAAACGTATACTAGACATCATAGACAAAGGAGACGACGAGATAGAGGGCATAGACAAGGACGACGAGTGAGTTCCTTTTTAAATATCCTTTTTATACAGGTTGAATTTTCCAATTGGACTTGGTTGCCCAAATTCTAAAGTATAGAGAATACCGAAAGGAGTCTCGAGGCTGATTCTGATAAAACCTAAAACTGTATACTTAACAAAAAATAAATTTGCCTTGCCGGGAATCGAACGCGTTGATACCTTTAAGGTGGTTCCTTCGGTTGGACCGCGAAATTAAAATATTATTACGTTTTTTGCTAATTGCAGCTCAGTTATAGGTCGTAAGTTTGTCAACGTGTGATTTGCGACAAGAATGGTAGTATATTTGCTGATTAATAACAAAATAAATCATCATAGTCTGTGATGATGTGGCCAAGTGCAGCTGTCAGAACACACCGGTAGGTGCTTGGCGACAGATTTTCAACATGATGGTGGTAGCCAGCCAGGCGGATACTACAAAGTACCATTTCACCGTGCTATGTTTTCCTCACGATGTTTTCCTTCACTATACTACGTTTCAGAGCGCAAGTATAGGCTTTTTACTTCAATCAACAATAGCTAAAGATATCGGGTCACTAACAAACGGAGGGAATTGTTTTAAAACAGTTTTAAATTCAACCTAATTACAACCACATCACCTAGTAATAATGTCACAAATCTTCAAAATATTATCTAATACTTATGATCATTCGAATTAAATAAAATAAGAGTTCAATTCTCAAGTGCGCTGTTATTTACCGAGACTTATTTTTTGCGCCGACCCGAAAGAAAAAGAAAAGAAAGAAAGAAAAAACATTTATTCATGCTATTGTTGATCGAAGGCTTATTTTACCAGAGATTTATGCTAAACTTTAAATGGTCATAACTTGGTAATGGTGTGTCAGGTCTAGTATGGATATAATCCCGGTGTTCCCTGTGAGCTGCGTGAAGGGAAGCGGCCTGAACTCGCTGCATGCATACTTGCTGGCCTTGCAACCCACTGAACAGGACGTCCAGCGAAGACATCAGGATGTGAGTCATTATTAAATTATCTAATACCTTTAAACGAGAAATTCTTGTGTCTTCATAATCGGAATCTCGGAAACGACTCCAACGATTTTCATGAAATTTAGTATGCAGGGGGTTTCGGGGGCGATTAATCGATCTAGCTAGGTTTCATAGGGAAAACACGTTTTACCAAAATAAGATACTTCTAAATAAGATATCGCCAATGTTACTTGTTGATAATATAGCTTTCTATAGGTGAAATAATCAAAATCGGTTTCGTAGTCTTTGAGTTTATCCATTACAAACAAACATACAAAAAAAATGTGTGTTCCATTACCACTGAGCTATTATCGTCTTTGGTTTCAGGAGACATGCGAGTTTCAAATAGATGAGATCTTCCACGTGGGAGACACTTCAGGGCCCGTCGTCGGAGGCCTTCTCACTAGAGGGCAGCTCCATGAAGGGGATAACTTGATTATTGGTACGTTATATTTTGCATTAAGTTTCTCATTGTAGGATTCCGCAACCTTCGTCACGGCATTCGACGTCACTACCACTGAGCTATCATCGCCTTAAAATCAACTCAATCATCGGTCTAAACTGTATTGAGTTCCCCAGGTCCCCTAGAGTCAGGCTCGTTCGTCCCGGTGACAGTCCGCAGTATATACCGCAACCGTGTCCCCTGCACCAGCGCCCGCGCCGGGCAGAGCGCCTCCCTCGGCCTCCGGGACTCGAACCCGCTGCGGCCGCGCCCCGGGATGGTTCTGTTAGCCATGCCCACACCCACGCCCCTCGCTCGCGGGGACAGGCCGGTCTTCGGAGCCTGTCACGGAGCTTGCAAGACAAGGACACAGGTAAATATGTTGTCTGTCCTGCCCTACGGTAACTCTCGATATGTGACGCGCTTTAGTTTTGCAGAAATGTCTGGAGATTGGTAAGTTGGATTTAAAATTGTATATTATACTCTTAAAATATGTTTTTAGCAGTGTTGCACTACAACTGTCTCATAACGCAATACAATTATTTTGTTGAAATGTATAATGATTGATATGATACAGTTGGATTAAAATTTAATTTCTAGAACATTCGATATTATTTTGTTAAAATATCAGCTGCACAATGTTTTACAACAACTGTCTCATAGCGCAATACAATCACATTGCTGAAATATACATTGATTGATATGATACAGTTGGATTAGAATATCATTACACCATTTTCATAAAAACATTGTTAAAATATCAGCTCCACAATGTTGTACTACAACTGTCTCATAGCGCAATACAATCATATTGCTGAAATGTACAACGATTGTTATGATACAGTTGGATTAAAAATAAATAAAATTAATTACAGAACATCAAAGAACTAATACAAAATATAATTAACCAAAATGAAAATGTTAAAAATCGGAAAAACGTTAAGAGGAAAAACAAGAATTTGCTGCAAGATGTCGAAGAGGATTTGTCTAAAGAAGACAAAGTGTTTGAGGAGAGTGATGCGGAGGGCGAGGGGTGCGTGTGCAGTGATCGGGTGATGCTGGAAGACCCGAGCGACCCGAGAGGGTGTATATACTTTCAGGTGAGTCCCAAGTCTAGGGGAGCTTTAGTAAGGGAACATCGACCACAAGGGTTCCATACGCAAAGGGTGCCAACGCAACCCTATATAAGCCTCCGCTGTCCGTCCATCCGTACCTTAACAATCGCTATATCTCATTAACCGTAATAGGTAGACAGTTGAAATTTCATAAACTGTGTATTACTGTTACCGCTTTAATTATAAAAAATAAAAAATTGTGGTCGAAAAATCTTTGCTCAATCTTAACAATCACTGTAACTCATGAACCTTAATAGGTAGAAAATTGAAATTTTCACAGAATTTCAATTACTGTTGCCGCCATAACAACAAATATTGAAAATAAAATAAATGTAACTAACCGACTAACACTTGGACGATTTAAAAAAAACTCAGAACCCAAAGAGTAAAACGGGACCCTATAACTAAGACTCCGCTGTCTGTCTGTCTCTCATGAACCGTGATAGTTAGACAGTTGACTTTTTATTTTCAGGCATCTGTCCATGTGCTGCGGCATTCTACAGCGATATACCCAGGGTTCCAATGCACCGTACATGTCGGAAATGTGAGACAAACTGCTATAATAGAAGTGAGTATAATTTAATTGGACCGACGATCTTGTGAGGGTCGAGTGAAACCGCTGGATGCGGGTAGCGCAAGACCGGCCATCGTGGAGATCCGTTGGAGGCCTTTGTCCAGCAGTGGACGTTTATCGGGTGACATCAGCTGACTCATAAGTGCCTTATCAGGGCCTAAACTGAATAAATGAGTTTTGATTTTTTTAAGTAACCGTGGGCGATGAGGCGAAAATGAAATTTGGGCCCGATTTAAACTTAAACTCAGAAAAACTTGCTTTACAAATAATGTAGCTCCAAACCGAACTCCTAACGTAATCTGTATATATTAAAATAACAGTTTATTCTTTATTCGACTAGTATATTATTATATTTTCGATGATTTCAGTAAACGTAAAAAGTAATAAAATTGGAATTTCGCGGGCTACCTTGTAGGATCCCCCTTAAAATGAACATTAACACTAAACTCCGATTTTTTATTTGATAGACTGAAATGACATTTGGTAGATTGCCACGTTATCGTAAAGTAATGAAGTCGTTTAAAAATAATGTTGTATCTTTGTATATATTATGCTTATTTAATATTTATTTATATTATAATATTATTTTTATTAATTTTGCTATGTTTATTCTATTATGTTTATATTTACTAAACATTTACTTACCAATGAGTAAAATGAAATTGAAAGGTCATGTCACAACAGTTGGATGAATCATTCATAATGAGACATACTACAACTCTATGCCCTAAGCTTAAGAAAAAAAAGGTCGATCGTAGCTGTCATTTTAGTCTATCTAATTAAAAATCAGACTAGCTACGTTTCTCAGAACTAATTGATGATAATTTTTAGGGTATAATGTCTCGAAACAATCTGCTCCGTGCGGGCGAGGCCGCCTCCGTCCTGTTCCGTTTCGTGCGATGTCCCGAATACTTGGTGAGAGGACGAAGATTACTGTTCACCGCTGGATTGGGCACCAGGTGATAACTATTCTGTTTAGAATTTATAGCACTAGTGGTAGCTTCAGTAGCTTTAACTCTTGGTGGAAAGGTGGAACAAGGGCCAAATCGCGAAAATACGCTGTGTTTAAACAGTTTTATTGACGAATCCTTTCGTCTATTAGTCCTACGAAAAATATATTTTATAGTTCATCATGTTTCAATTGTATTGATTAAAATGAAAGTAAACTTAACTGAATTTGGATAAAAAAATCCTATCACATGCAATTTTAAAAATAAACCTAAATGGTTTTTTTTTGACAAAACGGCTTATCCTAAAATGAAATAAGATATATTTTTTTACAATTTGTATTACTATTTGTATTTTTATGACAATCATTTTAACGCCTAATTTTTGAGTACTTATTTGTATGGACAAATGGTTGAGGTCTTAAATGATTATTAAATTAATGCCTATGTCCTTATCATATGCTATCTGTGTGTCAAATTTCATGGCGATCGGTTCAGCGTAAAAATATAACAAACAATTACCTTCGCATTTATAATATTAGTATGGGGAGTGTCTGTGCCGAAACTATGGATCCAACAACGGGATATCACCAAATAGCGTCTCCTGCAATATCCACATAAAATTACCATTATTAATATATTTTTTCTTTTTATTCCAGAGCGATCGGCCGTATAACCCAAACCTTTCCATATATACCTTGAACAATGACCCTACTTCGTTTGGACTCTGTAATAAAATGTATGCCGTCTATTTTTACCTGGACGACATTATAGTAATATCGCACTATGTAACTACTCTTTTAAAATTTACACCTATATGTTACGGTATAGTGCGTAAACGATTTATATTACAGAAAAATTAAGAGTTAATAAATAATAAAGTAATAGAAAATAAAACGTCCTCGGCGCAGAACTGACCACGGTGAGATTGTGGTCAAACACAGGCCTATAAATAGAAAAAAAAAAAAACAACTGATCACGAATATTTTCTCATAAATAACAATGGAATTACTAAATTAACAACTTTAAATATTCTATGATCTTTTAATAATGTTTGTATGTGATTTTATTAAAATTTGTTAAGTTAAACATCAGAATCGCCACATTTGTGATCATAATTTTAGCTTTTCTCATCTGGCACTTACATTTCTGCCTCAATAGTCACTATGGCATTGTAATAAGGACCATAATATTAAAATATACCTAGAAACAAGATGTAGATGCTTTTCTAGTCTATTTTGAGTTACAGTGAATACATTTTAAATATTGTAGAACTTTCGTTTTTTATAAATTAAATACAGTCAAGAGCATAGTACACACGGCCACAGATCAAACTACACATTTTTGTTGCAAAATAGCGCCTATTACAACCGCAAACGGTGCCGCAGTGTGTACAATAATAAAATACGCTAAAATGAACCTTAAGTTAACGCGCCTTGCGGTTTCACCCCCCTTAGGGGCTGAATTTCCAAAAATCCTTAGCAGATTATGCAGCCTACGTCATAATATCTATCTGTATGCTAGATTTCAGCCCGATCTGTCCAGTGGTTTGAGCTGTGCGTTGATAGATCAGTCAGTCAGTCACACTTTCCTTTTATATATTTAGATTAGTTATGAGTTCTAATGAGCTTGAGCTTTTGGTGAAGGGACCATAGCACGGTGGTAGGGTACTTTGTAGTACCCACCTGGCTGGGTACTATGAAATCTTTCGGCATCACTTGTACCTTCAAAGTACAGTCTAGATAATTTTAATTTAACGAGTGTATAGTACAATTTCCTAATAAAGTAAATTAATGTTTGGTTTATGTATAGACTAACTGTTCCCCGCGGCTTCACTTGCGTTTCTTCGGGGTTAATGTAGCTTCCTATTAGTACTGTATGATACAATGAGAGCTTCGTGCATAAAATTAAATCACTGTTATTTTTGTACAACAATCCGATCCGATACGTCCGATTTCAAATATAGTTTTTATCTTTGTTATCTGTGTGCAAAATTTTACAAGAAATTGACATTTTAGTTGGTTAGTTAAAAATTATTTTAATAATTTATGGTTTAATTTGTGATGTTAATATTTGTCTTTTTTTTTAATAAAAGGCACTTACGGTATGTTATGATGTTTAATGATATCCATTTCATGGAAAAATTAACCCTATTGTTTGATATAAAGATAATCTTAAAACTATTATTTTTCATTGAAAAATTATCACTTTTTTTTAATAACTTATCTGTAGTTAATAGTATGTTTTGACACAATTTCATTATAATGAACCTTATTGTATTAAACATATAAAAAATTATGTAACAATAATTGCCTTCTCGGCATTGTAACAGGTCGGCAACACGTTGGCAATACCTCTGGTATTGCAAATGGCGATAGGCGACGGTAACCACTTACCATCACCGTGGACCGCCTGCCTGCTTGTCAACCTGACATTAAACAAAGCAGTGTGGCACTTCCTGGCAGAGCCACCATCACGGACTATTTAGTCCTCGAATGAGGGTTTTTAGGTGGCAAACGGGGTTATCTCAAGAACTAGAGCACCAAGCGAAGATCTGTTTGCTTCCAGAATTTGTCATTAATTTGTCCCCGAATCCCAGATTTAGTCGTGCCCTTATAACTTTTGAACTAGGACGCGACAAAATCTGATATTCGCGGACAAATTAGGGAAAAAATAGCGACAGACTTGAAATTCAGATACGTCATGGTGGCTCTGCCAGGAAGTGTCACACTACAAATCTGTGTGTGAACCATGTAGCTGATAAGGGTATCTACACTTACATCGAATTATTTCTTAACTGTTGTATGGTACAATTATTTTGCTTTAAATTTTTTCTTATATTTTTATTGAGTTAATGCTTCTGACATTTGTTTATAATGAGAAAATACCGAAGCTCAAATAATCAGTCAAAGGATCAAATAATCAGTTTCCGAGATGAAACCATCATAAACATTGTCATTGCTGAGTTTATTGCCGGCTCTTCTCAGCAAAAGCTACCTTCCGAACCGTGCATTAGAGTCTGACTATTCATAAGTGCCTGTGAAGGTCTATTTGAATAAATAATATTTCATTTCATTTCAATATTAGCAAGGCATTAGATGTATTTTAATGTAAATATGTCTTAATTTGCTTCAGGTCAGGAATATTATATGCGTAAAGCCGTATTAAGATTCTATTCAGTGTAACGATAGATTATCTCCCGTCCCTTTCTGTCGCCACTCAATAAACAGAGATAGAGATATTTTAGACGGCTATTTAATTCAAATTGACGGGGATTATTTGATTTTAGATTGTAATAAATAATGTAAATTAAATCTCTTAGCGTGAATTGTATCAATTCAAAATTCCAGCTTCTCGAATTGTCAGTTTTCTCTGTGCAAGATGACTAAAAAAATCTAATTAGTCCGTCAGTTAGATTACCAAAAAATATTGGACACATGTTTTTTCTTTAGTTCCGAAAACAAAAAATAACGAAGATACAGTGCGTGACGTCACGTCTTAGTACACTTTTTACAGAGAGATGACGTCACAAGCCCCCATTCCTGAACTTTGATGCGCCTTATCTTAGTATTTTTTTATTGATTTAATAAAATAAAAAATACGTATCCAATATTTTTTGATAACTTAACTGACGGACTGAAAAGAATTAATTATTTTTTACCCAGTCATCATCGCTTATTGTGATTTAACGAGCTAAAAAATATTTATGTAGGTAATCAATCTTAGAAGCGATTCAGTATATTATTTTTAATTGTAGCTTTTCTACCAACATTACGGTATTAGACGTGTCTTTGTCTAGAAAGGGGCTGATTTTTTACACATATTCTGTGATAATTGTCCATCAACACATTTAGTTTAGATTTAAAACAATGCAAATGTGATTTTTAATGCTTAAAAAATTAATAATAAATAATAAAAAACACTGTCTGTATGTTGCACATGACGAAATATATGGTTTGAACTATGCTTATGTATTTTATTTAATTTTTTAGATTACTAAGGGAGTACCATCAACAAAGTTTAAGCATGACCTTTTCGCTTGAAGCCAGTAATCATATTTCGCCCTGTCCATTGTTGACAATAAAATGGTGTCTTGTAAAATCTTTTGTGTACCAGCAAGTGTAATGGTCAGCATAGTTGCCTTCCAAGCAGTTGATCCGGCTCGAAGGACCATAAATGTACCAGCAAGGTACATTTATTGCTTGAAATAATAAACGTCTTTAACTGAATATTATTTAATTTCTACATATTATTGCTAAAATTGATGTATGTGTACACGGTATGGATGTTGAATGTGAACTGACTTTAAAATTATATAAATCGTTGCTATGCAAGTAATTGCTGACCGCTGCAAATGTACGGTCGTTAGCCCGTTGTTAAGACTATTTTTATGACAAGCTCATTGTCTTGTTATATTGTGTGAGGCACAAGTAGCCGCTGGTCACTGCACACAAAATACACCTTTAAGGTGATCATGCTTCAACTGTGTTGATAGTACACACGGCCACAGATCAAGCTACACACTGCGGCATCTTATGCGGTCGTAATAGGCGCTATTTTGCATCAAAAATGTGTAGCTTGATCTGTGGCCGTGTGTACGAGGTTCTGCAAGATATTTTTTTGAGCAGAACCCTGATTATTTTTCCATAATAATAATAGCATATTACTCCTTACAACATAAGCTATCTGCTACTGAAAGTCCGCTCAAAATTGGTCCTGCGGTTTCGGGGATAGTTGGAACAAACCGACACAATTTTTTTTTATATTTTCAGCAAAAAGCTACAAACGGACACTTATTTATTTGTATATATATTTATTAGTTCATTAAACATAAAGAACACTTATAACTACATCACAACAGGGAACTAATAGTAAAAATTGGTCCCTTACTTAATAAGTTAAAAAAAACAGGTTTTAGTCACAAGTACATAATATGAAATACCATTTTTGAGACAAAGCTTGATTACTTTTTATTTATACACACAGAAATTTATAAAATCGGTCCATTAGTTTTTAGGGTTCACTACCCAAAGGCTAAAACGACCCTATTACTAAGACTCCGCTGTCTGTTTGTCTGTCACCAGGCTGTATCTCATGAACCGTGATAGATAGACAGTTGAAATTTTCAGAGATGATGTATTTCTGATGCCGCTATAATAACAAAAATCGGACAAATGCGAGTTGAACACGCGTGGAGAGGGTTCCGTACATGTTTAAATAAGTTCCATAAATCTTTTTAAATCTGACCCAAATTTGTTGATGGTAACTATAAAGTTTTTTTTTTTCGGAAATCGTGTTTTCTAAAAATGAAAGCTAGCTACATCGATTTATCGTCCCCGAAACCCCCTGCATACCAAATTTCATGAAAATCGTTGGAGCCGTTTTGGATTAAGAATCTGAGTTTTTTTCAAAATGTTTGGCCCAGTAGTTTCGGAAATAAGAGGGGGGAATGGTAAATTTTCGCCAATTTTTCGCCTATTTTCTTAAATAACTTCAAAACTTTTTATTTTAAAATTAAAAAAAAATAATATATTTGAAATCCTCACAAGAAGCCCTTTCATTTGATATGTTACACAATATTGTCTGAAAACTTTTTTTTTTATTTTCTAATGTACCCCCCAAAATTATGTTTGAAATTCATTTATTTACGTAACACGTCCATGTTCGGGTCATCGACTTACATATGTGTACCAACTTTCAACTCAATCCAGTCCAATATTTTTGGACAGAGACGTACGAGTGATCCTATAAGGGTTCCGTTTTTTTTTTCGGAATCCTAAAAATCTATACTAATAATAAAGCTGAAGAGTTTGTTTGTTTGTTTGTTTGTTTGTTTGAACGCGCTAATCTCTGGATCTGCCAGTGGGATATGGAAAATCCTTTTTGCAATTGAAAGCCCATTTATTAAGGAAGGTTATAGGCTATAGAACATCACGCTACGACCCTCAGGAGCTGAGCAATGATAAAAAGAACGTTAAGCGGGAGCATGTATAGCATGGGTGAGCGATGCGACGCGGTTGTCAATGGATGACAGCGGTCGCCTAGGTAACAGTTTTTTGTTATTTTTAACTGTCATCAAGACGAGGTTATCAATTCGTCGGAATCTTTTTTTATGTATGTTCCTCGATTACTCGAAGATGCCTGACCCGATTTGGAAACTATACATACAGGTGGTCACATGGTCACCAAGTCAGGGTCTGATGATGGGATCTTGAAGAAATCGAGGGAACTCTTCAAATTTTATAGGCACTAACAATGTTTTTCATATATTTTCTAAAACTATTCAGATATTTGCGTCTGGTAGTCGTCACATGTTGCTGAGCTGATGATGGAAGGTACAACTCCTTAACGGGTAGGAGTTAGGGGATAAATCTTTAAATATTATAGGAACGATGATGGAAAGTACAACGCTAATATGCTTATCTTAGGTCAGTGACCTTGAGAGTCATTGGTCATTTTTCATTTTTTAGTTTCTTATGTGTACATAAGAAACTAAAAAATGAAAAATAAAATACTTTTAACAAAAAAAAACCACAAAGGCACTAATAAGTATAAAATAACTATGTAAGAACTCTAATCTGATAGTTTTGAAGTCAACGAAATTAGCCATTGCTGTTGCATCATCAGATATTTATTGCTGCTACACTATTGACAGGTAGAAGGACGGCTCATTTCACTTCTAAACAGACCCTTACGGTATTTCTTGAAAAGACAGCGTACGCTCTATACGTAAAAATGGACCATTGGGCAAGGTTTTACAAGATGCAAACCTAATAATATGGGATGAGTGCACAATACTCATAGAGCTCATCTAGAGGCTTTAGATAGAACTCTCAGAATTATAAAATGCACAAATAGATGGCTAATGTTTGTTTGTTTGAACGCGCGAATCTCCGGAGTTACTGGTCCGATTCGAAAACTACGCTGTCGGCTGGTAGTTTAGCCATTATTTACCACCCATGGGGGTGGAATAACTTTGATGTTTTCTGGTGATTTCAGATAAACGTTGCCTGTTAGGGAAACTAGAGCAGATATTATTAAATCTTGCTTAAAATCTTCCTCATTATGAAAGTCTGTTGAATTATTGAAACTGTATACCAAAATGAGGAGTCACTTGGGTAGAGGAAGCACAGATTTCCCAATAAAGCTCCATTTAATCGGGGATGGGAAAGTACCTGAATCAGATAAAAAAATAGCTATTGACAAAGACCTTGGTAAAATCGTGACCAACATTGAAGACCTGATCTGTAGAGTATATCCGGATATAGTCAATATCGACCAAAAAAAATATTAATGGATGTATGAGAGGGCAATTTAATTTAATTAGCTGCCAGAAATATAAGCGTTGACGCCATCAACGACAAAATAATGGCTAAACTACCAGCCGACAGCGTAGTTTTCGAATCGGACCAGTAACTCCGGAGATTCGCGCGTTCAAACAAACAAACAAACTTTTCAGCTTTATTATTTAATGCTAAATAGCTTTCCACCCGCGATGCCCCCCGCGATCAGTCAGTCAATTAACCAACTTCAAGCGGAGGTTATCAATTCGTTGAAATCTTTTTTTTTGTATGTTCCCCGAATACTCGAACGCCTGGACCGATTAGGAAAATTATTTTTTGTTTGAAAGGATATACTTCACAAGTAGTCCCATGGTCACCAAGTCAGGATCCTAGACAAATCGAGGGAACTCTTCAAATTTTATAGGCACTTACAATGTTTTTCATAAACTTCTCAGCTTTAATATAGAATGCTAAATAGCTTTCCACCCGCGATATCACACGCGATATCACCCGCGATCAGTCAGTCAGTCAGTCAGTCAGTCAATTAACCAACTTCAAGCGGAGGTTATCAATTCGTCGGAATCATTTTTTTTGTATGTTCCCCGAATACTCGAACGCCTGGACCGATTTGGAAAAATATTTTTCGTTTGAAAGTATACTTCACAAGTAGTCCCATAGTCACCAAGTCAGGATCTGATGATAGGATCCTGGACAAATCGAGGGAACTCTTTAAATTTTATAGGCACTTACAATGTTTTTCATCATACTTTCTAAAGCTATTCAGATATTTGCGTCTGGTAGTCATCATGTTATGTTGCTGAGCTGATGATGGACGGTACAAATCCTTAATGGTTAGGAGTTAGGGGATAATTCTTTAAATGTTATAGGAACGATGATGGAAACTACAACACTAATATGCTTATCCTAGGTCAGTGACCTTGAGAGTCATTGATTACACATAAGAAATTCAAAATTGAAAAATAAAAAACTAAAAAGCAGAAAATAACTATTAGTAACTCTAATATGATAGTTTTGAAGTAAGCGAAATAAATCTGCGGTTCCATGATATCGGTTCTAATTTTTATTAAAAGTTTTATATATTTAGATTGGCTATTAGACGCCGATCAGTGTTATTATCACCATCGGCATCAGCGTAGGCATCAAAGTGACCATAAGAAAGATCTTGGGAAAAACGTAACCTTTTGATGGGTTGGTCTTCTGTACCAAATTTGGCATACTGGTTTCCATTTCGATATACTTCAAATACAAATGGGTATATTTGACCGGCTGCAACTAACTCGCAGAAATGTAGAGTGTTGTAGAATGTAGAATGTACATCTAATTTATACTTTTCTTTTGTCCCATGATTGTTACCAAGATGGTCATGAGACATAACAGCAAATTCATCCCAATTGTTCGTCATATGCATTGCATTGCACCAAGCTTTTATGTGAGTTCAAAAGCAGTATTGATATCAACTTCGATGCAAATCACCACCAAAATAACTTTCTACAAATCTAAATCTAAATTTGAAGTAGATTGGACCAAGGAATCACGTTGTTCCATACAAACTTTGTCCCAGTTTTTCAACCCCTAAGGATTTCGGAAGATCCTTTCTTATAGGATGCCTACTTCATACGAAGAACACACCCTCTAAGTTTCAGGTCTCTACGATCAGCGGTTTAGGCTATGCGTTGATCCGTCAGACAGTCATTCAGGACAATGCATGTTAAATAGATATTAGACCACCAAATTTATGTAATGGTACCAGACTTCAAGTAAAATTTCCGTCATAGTAGCGATTGGTTTTGACTGGGCCAGCAGTTGGGCAAACAGTACTGATACCTCGCATTCCGATGATACCCACAATATAGATTTAAACGAATAGGTACAATTTCCTGTGAAATTACCTACCTATCGTCTGAAGTCAATATAAATAAAGCACAAGGACAAACTTTTAAGCATGTTGGAATATATTTAAGTGAAAACTGTTTTTCCCATGGACAATTATTATGTTGCCTTATCTAGATCAGGTTGCATAGGCTACTTTTTATTTGGAAACGCGGGTGGAACCGCGGGGGACAGCTAGTCAATAATAAAATGGGGCTCCCATGCAACAAATAGTAGTGGCATGTCTAGTACAGGTCGTTCATAGTAAACAACTAAGACCAGCTATCAAACTTTATACCTCAAAAAAGAGTTTCAGGCCATTTATCAACCGAAATATTGTACTACAACAATTTTTAGCATCTCAATCCTTCAATTAACTTTAACCTTCTTACAAACACTATCCGTCTCACTCACACACGCATCTTTATCTTCTCTGTCTCTCTTCACCGATTTCCTTTCATTGCCATTAATATTTTCTTTACCTTTAGTTTTTTTACCGACGCCCTTCCCTTTCGCACCTTTCTGGTAATACTCTTCTATTTTATGACTATCTTCGCCTGTTAATGGTTCCAGCTCTATGGTTTCGTCTAAAACTGTGTTTTTTGCTTTCTCACTTGATTTTTCATCGGCTAAAATTGGTTCTTTTGGCTTTTCTGGTGACTGTTCGTCATCTGATAGTATTACATTACGTTTTGGCTTTTGTTTTGAGCTGCCTGCTGCAATTATTAGATTTTATTAGTTATAAGCCTGTGTTTGACCACAACCTCACCGTGGTCAGTGATGATGTGACTGATGGTGGTAAGAACACAAAGCCTAGAAGTGAACTGGCTCTCAAGTGCAGCTGTCGGAACACACCGGTAGATGCTTGGTGACAGTTCATCTAGTGTGTGGTAGCCAGCCAGGCGGGAACAAAGTACTCTACCACCGTGTTATGGTTTCCTCACCATGTTTTCCTTCACCAAAACCTATAGCCTTAAACTAGATATGACTATTTAAATGATTTGATCAAATCCTTACCAGCTTCTACATCTTCAACTCCATTCTCTTCTGTACTCGAGTGACTTGTATCTTTGAAAATAAAGAAGTTTGTGATTGGTTTCTGCCATTTGGGTGTTTCTCTCGGACACACTGAGTTCCCCCCGGAGTGGTTACGGGCACTGCGATCACTGCTACCTGTAGATAATACAAGATAAACCATTGTTAATGCAATAAGAGTGTTATTTATCACACTAGGTTTGGCTCATATTGGTATATAGATGTAGACACGCTTATATTGACAGGCCAGTTGGTGAAGTTGGTGTTGCGAAACTTCAACTAAAATTCAAATACTCAACTGTCATAAATATAAATATATCGTTTTCTAGAAGCAAGTACCTATTATGGTTTTGAATAGACTTTCGTATTTAATTTACTGTGATGTTTGATCTACTTATTGTTTAATATTGCAATAAACATTCTGTATGATAAATATAAAAAAAAGAATAATTGTTTTCTTGAAACAGTTGGTTAAGAGACCTATCACGCTGCAGGTTATGGGTTCATCCATCCCATCCCATCATGGGTGTAATTATCTATATAAGTATGTATTTACAAAAAAAAAGGTAGTATATCAGTTATCTGGTTGTCCATAGTACAAGCTCTGCTTAGTTTGGGATCTGATAACCGTGTGTAAATAAGTCCCAGGATATTATTATTACTGTGAATATGCATTATCCCAACTTAAAATAAATAAACATGATATATAGATATTAAGATAAAAAACACTGCATCACCATTTTTGTGGACCAACATTTGCGATGATACATATTTTGAATAGTCTCTGTTTAGCAATGACTCTTGAATGCTATTGTTGCAATAAAAGCAGGATATTTTTCTCTATCCAATGACATAATAACATCAAAATGCATATTTACGGTTTAATGGGCCTGTTGGATTATGAAAACTTTTGTAACATACTTACTAGAGGCGACATTACTGCTAGGAGGGGGTGCTGCGCTGCATCTTGCTTTACTACTCTTCCCGGCAGCCACTGCAACAGTACCAAGCTAAAGAAACTTTCACCATTTCACTGCCAATACTAACAATTATTTTTTATGAGAAATTTGTGGCTGTGATGATCGGATAATGTCTAAAGTATACAAATAAATAGGTAGGATATACAATAATAGCATTGATTCATTTGTTTTTATTATTAATTATTTTTGAAAGTATTACAATAAATACCTCTCTAGAAGTTACGAGTTTAATAAACAACTGCAGTTTGCCACCGCCAAAATTTAAAGACCTATTACTGTATAAGATTTGCGACAAATCCAAAGAGTATTTTAATCACTACGTTTAGACAAATGGCTTTAGATGGCTATTAAAACAAATATCAGTTATAAAGCTTATTAAAGTTGAAATTGAATAGGAATTATTAATAATGAATACGAGAGGTACCTAAAGTAACCTCTATTAAAAAGTTTAGTTCATCGTAACTTACCTTTAGAACCAACTGACGCCTTTGTACGCGCCATGGTATATTTGAATACAATAATAATAGATAATAGAACAATTTAGATTATATAACAGTATTTATACGAAAAAAGAAAACAAAGATTATGTTTTCAGCTGTATGTAAGGATTAAAAAGGCGCGAAAAAAATGATTTTCTCATTGTTTATCTGTCAAATGTCAAGTAGCCAACGTTGCCAGATGTTATTTGGCAAATCCTACGAACGAAATCTTGAAAAGGTATGAAGTGGTCTAAAAAGGTACGATCCGAGTGGAATTTTAGTTCATAATCTAAAAAATGTAGTGTTTATTAAAATCCCAATTATTAAGGTGTATGCTTCGGGTTAGCCGCGAAATTCAAATTTAATTCCGTTTTTTGCAGCTCAGTTATTATAGGACTTAAGTTATCAACATGTGATTTTCGACAAGAATGGTAGTATATTTACTGATTAATAACAAAAGAAATCATCAACATATTTTTCCAAGGTATATACGACTATTAAAGATTATTTATTTGTTTGAAACACGGTTACACATACATTATTCTTAATTTAGTCAATTTATTTCATGAAAACGATAAACTTTGGTGTTATTTGTTTATTCACGTTTAAAAGAACTTGAGAGTTGTACGTAGTATATTATTTACTCTATGGTAAAAGTGAGTTTATTTCTGCAATGAATTATTTTATTTCTTAAATTTACAACAGGACTCCAATTACAAATAATATTTATAGTATATACCTGTTGGACCCCCAAAACGAAAACAAATAAATTAACATGAATTTAAAACCAGAAATAATGAATAAATATATAAAAAATAATTATAAAGGAAAGTGTACGGATTGACTCGAAATTCCGAGAATTCTATTATTTTTATGGGACGCGCGTCCTAAAAGAAGGTTAAGGGAAGAGAGGATGTTTTACGGGCCCAATACGGACCTCTAATAATTAAAATGAAAGAAATAATAGATTTGGTTATAAGTTTATTGTACTAAAACTTAACCTGTAGAAAATTGGAAAAATTACACAATATAGTTGCCAGATACAAACGTGTACATGTTCTAGACCTAACACCTAAACTAAAATAGGTACAAAAAATAAATAATCACATTTTTTTTAACTCATTTTGGCGGGTCCGACGTTTTTAAATTATATAGGTTGTAAAATGCAATTTTAGTACTGATATTTTTACTGTAATATTTTTTTAAATTGTCATTGGTATAATTTTGTCGGCTCCTAGCTAAAAATAAATATTAGGCAGTTTTAAAGCTGGCACATTTTTATTATTATGTACCTATTTATATATTGTATGTTATTTTTTTAAAACTTTTTGCTCAACCTAAGATTTATTTTTAGATAGGAGCCGTCAAAACTTAAAAGGCAGGATGGGCTGATAGGTGTGGCCGGAAGTGTTACGCGGGATTCCGTACATGATTCTTGACCCAGCAGCGTTAGAATTTTGCTTTGGTCTCGTAATGATTTTTAACCACTTTCCTGCATTAACTTTTAAAATTATGAAAAAAAAACGTCGGACCAAAATAATAATACAAATTATTTGTCAATATTGCTATGAATATTACTTACAAAAAACTATTTTTAATATATTTCGAAACTACTAGAAGTCTATAACTACACTATTTACATTGTAGCTTGGTGCTGATGACAGTAGCCAGAGAGATATGAAAATAAACCTATTAATATTTGCAATAAAGTTCATCTGTTTAATCTATGATTCAGTATATGTAGATTCAGATGAACCTTGTTTCAATGAAATATGGTTCATTATCATGTCTCTCTGGCTACTGTCACCCACACCAAGCTACAACGTAAATACTGTAGGTGGATATTAGGAGGTAGAATATTTTGGAAACCTAAGTTGGGTTTGCGATGTTGAAAATCTTTTACCATGAGACCGATTCACTTTTTGTACACATTTTGATAATAGGGATGATGACTGGGTAAAAAATAATTAATTCTGTTTAGTCCGTCAGTTAGGTTATCAAAAAATATTGGTTAAGTATTTTTTATTTTGTCAAATCAATAAATCGCATAAAAGTATAGGAGTGTGACGCCTCAGTATAAAATGTACTAAGACGTGACGTCACGCGAAATTTTAACGCACTGTATCTTCGTTATTTTTTGTTTTCGGAACTAAAGAAAAAACATGTGATCTAACTGACGGACTAATCCTATATTTTTGTCATCATCTTTTAAAACCTGTTCATCATGTTAAACCAAGCATATATTTCCAAAATATTCCATCTCAATGTAACTAACTACCTAAAATATGTAAATATAAACCATTATTGTATGAAAATAGGGTACATTTCGCTGTATAACTACCACCCCTATTCATAAATGCTGTTATAGCGTCTCCCGTCTCACTCTTTCGTACACCATACGTCACGTGTCAGTTAAAGATTTCGGAATTTGAACTATTCATAATTTTAAGAATATAAGTAGTAAGTATACAGGGGCGGACTAAGTTTTGAACGTGATGGGGCAAAAATTTAAGCTACGTACGCTAGTATTTGTAATCCAAATATATAGCTGCATATTGCATAAAAATGTATAGTAATAAAGTAACATGTTTTCTTTTAAATCTTTTGACTGGTACACACGGCCACAGATCAAGCTAGCAAGGTGCCGCAGTGTGTAGCTTGATCTGTGGCCGTGTGTACACAAAAAGCATATGGTTTTACCATGTTATTGTTATTCCTATGCTGCAACCATATTTGGCCAGTGTTTAGCAAGTTTCAAGTATGGTTGCAGCATTAAATGAATTTAGAAACAAAAATTGCGACACATATAATATTGTAGTCATATTTTCTTTTAAACATATGTCATCGTGTTTATATTCAGATTAAAAAAAAAAACCTTACTCAATATAAGGTACTTCTGCGTTTTAGTACTAATATAACATATCGTGTATTTTTCGAAAGTCTGAAAATTACACAACTATGCTAAATGGTTGATAAAGGATTCGTCTATAAACCCAATTAATAATCAATTTATATATTACGCCAATTCCGTTTCAGTTAAGTACAATATTGTTAGTTATTTCTATATGCTACCATGTCGTAGGTAAAGCTGCGTACAAATTTAAGTGATCAATAAAGCCCCATCGCCCCTACCTTAATCCGGCCCATGATTGTAATTTTTCAATACAATAACGCCCCAATACTTAATACATAATAATAATACTTTATTTTCGCTGATTTCATTGCAAATTACTTAAAAACTATTGCTACTGTGAAAATTACTTCAATTTATAACTTTGTAAAACCTACCGGAAAAATAAGAGTGTGAGTTTTCAAGGATCATGTGTGTTTGTCAGTTTTTAGGGTGCCGTACCTCAAAAGGATAAAAAGGAAATTCTTATAAGAACACTCACGTTTCCATTCGTCCGTCTGTCACAGAGGTTTTTCTCGTGAACTAAATAACGTATGAAACTTGATATTTGACATAATTCGTCAATAATTTTATAAAAAAAAAGAGATAACTTTTAAATGTTTGTATGGTATTGTGACCCGGAGAGTCAAAAACAATAAAATTCGCGGCGAATGTCGCCTGTCAAAATACCGGCAGCCGGCAAGAAGACGCTTTTTTTTGGAATGTTATTTCAATTACAATTTTATAGGAAAGAAATAGACAATAATTTTAATAACGTTTCATTCAATTAAAGCAAGAATCGCTCGTGAAAACTTGCGAAAAGCTGTTTCATCACGGGATATTCTACTCTCCAATTTTCAATTGTTTTTCCATCGACGCTTGCAATAAAATCATCGACCAGAAGGCCAATTCTCGCGCGGGTAGAGATCATCTCTAATTCGAGATATGTTGAAACAAAATGGCGAATCTCTAATAAAATCAATTTTTCGTATTCTCGGGATGTCACGCTAGAGATATGTCGAATCCCTTTCGTTCGAAATGCAACGAATGATCCGGAGCAGTAGAGGTTTCGATGTCGAATGATGACATTTTGGTGAGATTTTTCATAGACATTCATCTCTACCCGCGCGAGAATTGGCCTTCAGGCCCAACTACCCTCAGGAAGTACTGGATTTCCTCAATCTATACTAATATTATAAAGAGGAAAGATTTGTTTGTTTGTTTGTTTGTTTGTTTGTAATGAATAGGCTCCGAAACTACTGGACCGATTTCAAAAATTCTTTCACCTTTGGAAAGCTACATTATCCCCGAGTAACATAGGCTATATTATATTTAAAAAAAAATTAGGGATCCTTACTAAAACTCCAATAATGTAACATAAGGTGTAAAAAAATGACCTGAAAAATTCCATACGTCGCGTGCGCTGCGAAAACTATTGATGATAGAACAAAAGCATTTACTACGACTTTGCAGAACTCATCATTATCTACAAAAAGTGTCGCGACAGCATATGTCTAAATATTATAGTTATGTCACAGTAAGCAGTTTTTTATTCTAAAATATTAATTTATATATTCCGCCTCTTGAAAAGGCTCTTCATTTGTACCTTGGTATTAATCCTCATCAAAATAAATTACTTTATATTCAAGACGGCTTTAATACCTTTTTATAACTTTTTGAATTATTCAATTCGGACATTTCATTCGGAAGATATCACGAGTTTAAAAATGCAAGTATTAGAAAAAAGTCGCGTGGTTGTCGCTCACCGCGCTCAGCTAGCCAGCATGCGATGTAGGCTCCATGTAAGCGTCACTGGGGTACGGGGGGGGAGTCAATGTAATCTATATATATAAAAGAAAGTCGTGTTAGTTACTCCACTTATAACTCAAGAACGGCTGAACCGATTTAGCTGAAAATTGGCAGGGAGGTAGTTTAGAGCCAGGAGAAGGACATAGGATAAGTAGGTAGGGGTAGGTAGGGTAGGTAGGTAGGGGTAGGTAGGTAAGGTAGGTAGGGGTAGGTAGAGGTAGGTAGGGTAGGTAGGTAAGGTAGGTAGGGGTAGGTAGTTAGGTAGGGGTAGGTAGGGGTAGGTAGTTAGGTAGGGGTAGGTAGTTAGGTAGGGGTAGGTAGTTAGGTAGGGGAAGGTAGGTAGGGGTAGGTACTTAGGTTAGGGGTAGGTAGTTAGGTAGGGGTAGGTAGTTAGGTAGGGTAGGTAGGTAAGGTAGGTAGGGGTAGGTAGGTAGGTCCCAGTTTTATTTTTGTTCTCAGGGCAGGACAACGTCTGCCGGGTCAGCTAGTAAGTTATAAATTGAAGTATATTCGTTTATATATATATTTTAGATATAAAAAGTCCAATAGTCACTACAATACAGAGATGTGATGTCAGGACCACACTGATGAACAATCTATCTATACATACTTAATATAATAAAGCTGAAGAGTTTGTTTGTTTGAACGCCCTAATCTCTAAACCTAACAGTAGGATTCGAAAAATTCTTGCACTAATAGGAATCTACAGTATCCCCGTAGGTTATAAGCTTTTTATTTCGGGAACGCGAGTGAAGCCGCGGGGACCAGCTAGTCTTCTATAAATATAAACGTGTCTGACTGATTTATCAACGCACAGCTCAAACAACTGGCATATGATAAGAAAGGATTTTTGAAAATTCATCCCCTAAGGGGATAAAAGGGGTCCGCGGGGCAGAAATTTTAATCATTCATGTATTACAGGTTTATTTGTCAGTGAAAGTCCCGTCAAAATCGGTACTGCCATTTCGAAGATTAGCCGGAACAAACAAACAGATAAAAGATTATTTTTTTGATATATAAACCATATTTACTTTCATATGTATTTAGTAAGAAGCTGTTATTTTGAAATTACAAACAGATGGAAAAAAAAGTAGCCAATAACCTTCGGGGATAATGTAGCTTCCTATTAGTGAAAGAATTTTTCGAATCGGACCAAACTATTCAGCTTTATTATTAGTATAAATAGAAGATATTAGCCCCGATTCTGTTGTTTACAAACTAAACAAATTTAGTCTCACTATATCTCTTTCTAATAAGAAATATAAGAAAGGGATGCAGGATATTTTAGTTCTGTCAGATTAGTCCGATCACACATTTCAACGTGAATTTAAGCGCGATCTTTATTGGTGACGACTATTTACCCGTACATTACGACGGCATGGACTAAACTGACAGCATTAAAAATGTTCTGTCTTTTGTTCAATAAGGTTAACATGAAAGAGAGGTGACTTGTCTAATATTAGTTAAGGTACGGAGGCGTCACTTGGAGCGCGAAATTCAAATTTTATCACGTTTTTTGTAAATTGCAGCTCAGTTATAAGTCGTAAGTTATCAACATGTTATTTGCGAGAAGAATGGTAGTATATTTACTGATTAATAACAAAAGATATCATCAACATATTCCTCCAAGGTATATTACTGACATATACCACTATTTCATGAGAGAGATAAAATTTGAATTTCGCGCTCCAACCGAAGCCTCCCACCTTAAGGGTATACCTTCTTGGAGATGATTTCTTTTGTTATTAATCAGTAAATATACTACCATTCTTGTCGCAAATAACATGTTGATAACTTACGACCTATAACTGAGCTGCAATTTACAAAAAACGTGATAAAATTTGAATTTCGCGCTCCAACCGAAGCCTCACCTTAAGTTCGTAAACAACAGAATCGGCACCATTGATCCCAAAGTGGTTCTAACGCCATTTTTACTCTGTTTTTATAAATATTATGAAGATTTGGCTATGATTTATTGTATAATATACACGTCCGTGTTAATACTCTACGATTTTCTTAAAGAAGATAATCTGTACATAGTATAAAATGAAGTCGCTTCCGCTGTCTGTTCGCTTAGATCTTTTAAACCACTCAACGGATATTAATGCGATGCTATACGTGAAATGATGATTCTAAAATGCGTTTTTCTCTGTATTCTTTGTTCCAAGAGTTTTGGAAAAAATATATGTGAAACTAGAGAATATGTGACGGGGAATAGTTTTTTGGGATTTTTCATTAGTAACGTCAGAAAAAAATCGTAAATATACCCCTTTTTAACACTAAGAATTAATTTTTCTCTTATTTGGGCAATCCAAATAAGTTGAAAAATATTAACATACATTCTGAAATCCATTAGAAAGGGAATAGTTTTCTTACTTGTTTAAAAAAAGGCTTAGTTTCTTTTTAAATAACATAAAACCATATTTTTTACTAAAATTATTTCTCTCCTGTCTCGCTTGTCCCCGTCAGTTTGGTAAGGGACGGAGACATACGCAGATAGCCTCCTCTTAATGCAGTTTTCAGCAATAGATAGAGTGATTTAAGAGGAAGGTTCATATCTATAATACATGCATTATAGTACAGAAAAGCCGAGAAATTTAAAGATTTGTACGCCCGTGCGAAGCCGGGGCGGGTCGCTAGTCTGTTATATAGGATGGTTTTGGTATTTTAATCATCGTCCAAATTTTCAGAGATTATACGGTAGTTGACTGACATATCAAATCAGCTACTTTTTAATAAATGTCAAAACGATAGTTTATATGGAATTTTGTACGAATTATTACATTATGACGTCATAGTTTCATAGCATCAAATCATCTACTCTTAGTGGTTCCACTGGTAATTAAAAATCATAAAAAGTATTAAATGTACAACATATTTGATATTTCCACGTGTTTTTAGATGTTTTATGCATTGATTAGTGTTTGGTCATTTATTTTTAATAGTGTCAACTAGCCTATTGTAGTCATAATTATGGACAACTTTTACTATTGGACCATCGACCTTAAGTTATTGAAGGCGGTTCATTTTTTTGTTAAGCGATCCGCCCCGGCTTCGCCCGGCTTGTCTCAGGTTTTCTCTACTATATTATGCATGTATTATACATATAAACCTTCCTCTTGTATCGCTCTATCTATAAAAAACCGCAACAAAATCCGTTGCGTAGTTATAAAGATCTAAGCATACATAGGGACAGACAGACGGGAAGCGACTTTGTTTTATACTATGTAGTGATTATATTGTATAAGTGAGTACTTTCCTAATCATTCTTAAAAAAATGCATCAATATTACCATACAAATGAGCACTATATCGTCTAATACAAACTCGTTTAAATAAATCACACTTTTGAATTTTAAAAGAAAATCAAATGAGCTGCTTTTAAATATCATATAGTTTTAAAATTAAGTATAAATATTCTTCATGCCATCTCATTCTATTCAGCATCTGAAAAACATTGAAATTTTAGTCGTTAATTAGCAATCAAACAATATAAAATAAAACTAGGTAAGTATTTTTAAGTATATTTAGGCTTTGACCACAATCTCACTAGATGACTATAATATGGGTTCAAATTGCCATAGTTGGGATCAAATTGCCGAAGTTTGAGATCAAATGGCCGTAGTTTGGGATCATGTTCGTAGTTGGGATCATATATGGTCTTGGTTTGGGATCAAACGATCGTAGTTTGGGATCATATGGCCGTCTAAATGAACCAGGGTATAGACTAACCTCAAACACTCTCACTAGGGCTCTGGAACTCTGCGAGCGCGTGAACAGGGCTCGGCTGTTTCTTCTGGCTGCCCCTTCGTACCTTCGCTCGGACCTCTTCGGGCTTCTCCGGCCTTATGAGCGGCTTCTTTTCTGGGGCTTTCATTCGCCATACCACTATTGGAGACTATGACAAAAAAAATGTTTTAATTATTCTAGTTTTCATTTATTTATACAATCAGCTCTACAATATTGAATAGGGTTATTTTTAATTCGCATACGGTGCTTTATGGCGTAGAAGTACTCATTAATATGACAATTACTATAGAACCAACAATAACAACACAAAAGAATAATTTTTTAATTATTCTCCGATTTGAGAGTTGGTCCGACAATAAAAGTTATTCATATTGATGAATACTTCCACCATTTTATTACTGTGGTGTGAATACTATCAATAATATTAAACTATACTTCTAAATAAATCACTGATCCTTGTTTAAGTTTTGATAAATCTAAAAAAAGTGTACTATGTAAATAAAATTTTAGAAAGTGCTGTTTTCTAAATATATTTTACAAGTGAAATTTCACTCTATTGCCAATAACATAAAGATCGAAATAGTGTTGCGACATTTTGACCTTTGTGTCAAAACAAAAGACACCCACGGACCTTGTGGCTAGTAATATAGTGAAAATTCACTTGGAAATTTGACGTGAATCCGTTAACTGTGGGAACCCATTGTGACATGCAATTTGAAACGCTAAAACTGAAACGTAAGGTTCATAATCGTAGTGCAACTAGCTTACTCTCATGCAACTATTCAGTTTTTCATAGTGCTTTGATATTCTTATTACAGAGTTAAAGTGCAGCCGGCGAAAGTAAATAATGCGATAATCATAGAAATGGCAAATCTAATTTCGATAAGCCGTTTCTTAGATTAAGCGTTACTTATCTCAAAACGCATTCTCTCAGCGGCCACACGATAATAATGCATATTAGGATAAAGAGAGGAGCATGACTATTTATAATCATGTCCTATTCAAACAATCTAAAATTGTACGTAAGAAATTAATAATAATTAAAGGATGATACTTAAAAAACTATAAACATGAATTTAATGTTATTTGTGTACAGTATCACTAAAAGAGGATGGGCAAATATCGGACACATATTCAAATCATAACTTGAATTTATGAAATTCAAAGTCCATGACTGATCACTGGTTGATATGACATATCAATGTACAGTCTAAACCACTGATCTTAGAGAAATATAATTTGGACAGTAGCCTCTACTAAAGCTTTTTCATTAAGCCTCTCCTAAGGAGACCGCGGGGGGACAGCTATTTGGTTATAATACTAGGTGTAAATGACATCGTACGTAGACGTTATGATTTATTAACATTAAAATCTTGCGTAGTTTTTATCAAAACTTTTTTACTTTTTTATAATTAATTTTAAATCGTATGTTTTTTAAAAGATTGAGTAATAGATAAGACCAAATTTTAACGCTGAGTCGTCCAGAATCCATGGGTTCAGTTTTATTACGATGTCCCTCACATCCAGCTCGACATTGCCACTCGGATTCAACACGATATACCCTTCATTCTTTAACTAGACATTGACAAAAACACATTCATAACACTAAAACTTACGTAGTTCTGTTCGGACAGCATAACAAGCGTCAATATTATTATTAATATATAATTGTAGTATAAAGCACATTCCTAATATATTTGCTAAGCTTTATAGCATAAAGCAATAACGGTATTAATCATAAATGCTATTTTGGTGTATATTTTGAGATGTCACGTTTTCGACAGTTAAGTTTGGTTCATTTACAATAGAAAAAAAAACCTGAACACTACGAGACTCTATATGTTTTATTATTATTTCTAAAATTTCAAGCTCAATGTAGAGACTAGTAGAGGTTATCACTCGCGCATTACCGACTCTCCCCTCCCTGATAAGCTCTGGCAACCTTACTCATGCGCAGGTAAATTATTTGCCTCCATATAGCCGTAGTATGGAATCATATAGCCGTAGTATGGGATCATACGGCCTTGTTTGGGACCAAAAGACCGTAGTTTGGGATCATGTGGCCGTTGTTTGGGATCATACGGCCATAATTGAATGATGAACTAACCCAACTTAAGTATCGAAAAAAATACATCCATATACAACAGTGCAATTTTAACTGATATATAAATGGACAGGAATTTATCGACCACCATCGTACATTGTTTTATTAAACCATTTATGAGTAACTCCGTAGATTGTACAATCTTAAGGTAATATGCCTTAAACAATATTAAACTCTAAATACAAGGTATTACAGGGTACTTAGTAGTATTCGTTATGTATTCGTTTAAGGCATTTTACTTCAAGAATATACCTAATTTAAGGGTATTGTAATATTATAAGGATATAATTCACAGCCTCTGGATAAAACAATGAACAGACGAATATGATAGTTTGATCAATCGACGCTTCTACCTCAAAAGAGGAAATAGGTAATTAACATAATTAATTTTAAACTTAAACTCTTCCTTAACGACTGGGTCAATTTGGATGAAGTTTTGTGTATATTTCAATGGAATCCTGGATGGTTTGAAAACACAATTGGACCCGGTAGGTGGCGCTGCTGTCGGTATACAAGTGTTTTACGGGCAGAACGACGACTGCCGTGTCACACGAACAATCGCACTGACGAACGCACGAACAAACGCACCAACTAACGCACACACGACCCATGCCCATAAATCAAATAATTTAACTAAATCAAAATACCACCTTCGGCGAAAGCTCCATTGATCAAAGAAACATATTTAACTATCATATAAGTTATCCGGTGGTCGTGAAAGGCCGATAGCAAAAGGGACGGGTGTTACAAAGTCGGTATTTAGTCATTGAGACCTTACCCATAACCTTGGGTTATTGAAAAGAAATGAAATAAAATTTAAATTAACATAATGGTGCCGATTCTGTTGTTTACGAACTTAACTAATATTAGTCAAGTCACCTCTTTTTCATGTTAACCTTATTGAAAAGAGATAGATTTTTATTGCTGTCAGTTTAGTCCATGCCGTCGTAATGTACGGGTAAATAGTCGTGACCAATATAGATCGCGCTTAAATTCACTTTGAAATAAGTTGACAGGACTAAAATATCCTGCATCCCTTTCTTATATTTCTCGTTAGAAAGAGATATAGTGAGATTAAATTTGTTTAGTTCGTAAACAACAGAATCGGCACCAATGTCGCTTTACTGCAGAATACTGAGCACGGGCATTTTGAAACGGTTAATTATATGCCTTATGATAAAGAAATAAAGATCACTTCGGCTCATTAACGAAAGGGGTCGCAAAATTCACAGATTATTCAATATTTAAATAAGTTGAATCTCTTGTTTACAAACTCAAGTCTTCTCTCTATCTAACAAACAACAAAAGACAAGGAGATAAAGTCCTGTCGAACTAGTCCGGCTACTTGTTTCAACATGGATTAAATCTCCGATCTTCATTACCATTATTTTCCCATAAATAATAAATAAATATCCCGGGACATTGTTCACACACGGTTATCTGATCCCAAACTAAGCAGAGCTTGTACTATGGACAACCAGATAACTGATATACTACTTTTTTTTTGTAAATACATACTTATATAGATAATTACACCCAGACTCAGGACAAACAGACATGTTCATGCACACAAATGTATGTCCTGGATGGGAATCGAACAAACGACCAGCGGCGCTACAGGTGGCGTTTTAACCAACTGCGCCAACTGGCTTGACATATAGACTAATTTGATATCTTCAGAGTATGGATGAATGTTTGTTACTCTTTCACGCAAAAACTACTGAACGGATTTGGATGAAACTTGGCATATAGATAGATCATACCCTGGAATAACATATAGGCTACTTTTTATCCCAGGAAAACATAAGATACCTCGGGTACGGGGGTGAAACCGCGGGGCATTAGCTAGTATTTTATAATTAGACCAGCTTTCTGCCCTTCCGTTTTACACCCTTAGGAGTTAATTTTCAAAAATCCTTTCTTAGCGGATGGCTACGTCATAATATCTATCTGTATGCTAAATTTCATCACGATCCGTCCAGTGGTTTGAGCTGTGCGTTGATAGACCAGTCAGTCACGCTTTCCTTTTATATATTTAGATTATTTTATTTTTTTAATAACTTGTGAATTTTGGCGACCCTATTTTTTTTGACAACGAAATCGGCAAGCCTACGGCCCGCCTGATGGTAAGCGGTTATCTTAGCCTATATACGCTAGCGACACCTGGCACGCAGACCATTTACTAATCTGGGCCAGTGCAATTGACAACATTTCATTTTTTGTACCATGGATTAATTATATTAAAAAATAGCATACCTATACATATTTTTTATTATTTCCAAATAAATGTTTTCATTTTTAGGATTCCGTACCCAGTAAAATATTGTATAACATCACTAGCCAGAAATTGACCTTTTTAAGCGACATTATGAGATGGACCAATAATATAGGTTGTTTTTTTACCGACTTAAAAAAGGAGGAGGTTCTCAATTCGACTGTTATTTTGTATATTTGTTACGCGATTAATCGGCCGTATGTAAACCGATTTAAAAAAATCTTTATTCGATAGAGTATTCTCCTGAGGTGGTCCCATTGTCACCAAGTCTCAGGATCTGTTGATGGAAATGGCAAAAAACGGCAAAAAATAAAAACTTAAAACGATTTCGATTACCAGCGAGGCAAATATTTTTTTTTGAAAATCCAAGTATAGAATTTTCGTTTTAATCAAAATCAGCATCGAGGCTCCATTCAGCATATTTCGCTATTCCCTATACTTTAGAAATTGGCCTACCACGCCCACTTGAAAAATTCATATATCATCCCAAAATGAGCATACAAAATATTCTTTTAAAAAAAAATGAAATATTGTCTTGCACAACGTCCATCTTTAAATAATTCCAATCTTAGGGTTGGTTGCATAAAACGCGGTCATAGTAAGGTTATAGTCAACTTTAACCGCCGAAAGAAAGCAAACCGGGTTGCTCGTGTCACTTTAACTAAAATTTCAAGGTGATACCTTCGGTTGGAGCGCGAAATTCAAATTTTATCACGTTTTTTGCAAATTGCAGCTCAGTTATAGGTCGTAAGTTATCAACATGTTATATGCGACAAGAATGGTAGTATATTTACTGATTAATAACAAAAGAAATCATCAACATATTCCTCCAAGGTATATTAGTGACATTTTCATGAAATAGTCGTATGTGTCAGTAATATAGAATTGATTTTCGCGTTCCAACCGAAGGCATCACCTTAACCGTAACCATAACCGACCGAGGGAGATCGGTCATCATCAAAGTGACTCTACGGTCAAAGCATGGTAATAGTTAAGTTAACTTTGACTAAAATGTATATTTTTTCTTCCAGAGAGCACGTCGACTTTTTAATCGCTGTAGAGGAAAAGGGCCTTTTAAAGGTACTTACAGCGATGGTGCCCTGCCTGGTGTACTTGGTGGAGGCCACGTAGGAAGCCTTCACTGTGAGGACCACAGCATTCATCAGGTTCTTAGCCGCTTGGATCAGAGACGTTGCGCTGTCCAACTGGAAATGTAAGTATAAATTAGGTAGAAAAAAAAACACATCACGGTGGTGGTAGGGTACTTCGTAGTACCCGCCTGGCTGGCTACCACTCTGAAGTTAAACTGTCGCCAAGCACCTACCGGTGTGTTCCGGCAATTGCACTTGAGAGCCAGTTGCCTTCTCGGCACTGTAACAGGTCGGCAAGATATTGGCAATCTCCTCAACCTCTGGTATTCCAAATGGCGTTAGGCGACGGTAACCACTTACCATCAGGTGGACCGCCTGCCTGCTTGTCAACCTGCCTGAAGGCCGAAATAACCGAAAAGAAAACTAAAACCGACGTCCCACTCAGTCTCGTCCCTTTCAAGCGGCCCGAGCTGCCATTAGTAATCCGACCGCCCCCAATTAGTCGTAACTCGTACAAAGTCCTCCCCTTCCCCCGGTAACGCCCTGAGCCGAGGTTCGTGCCCTCAGGCGTGGTTACCTAAATGTTCAGCCATCAGAAGACACCAACTTTAGTCCAAAAAATTGTGATATACATACCCCACTAACGATGAGTTCACCAGATATATTCTGCACGTCGGCCTTCACCTTGCTGGTGATCTGTATCTGATGGCAGTAGAGAGCTATGCGTTGTAAGTACGCGAGGAGATCCTGCTTAGTCGATGATTCTGGACACTGTCGACAATAATAAAATAATAATAAAAAAATATTTCAAAAAGAAGAAGAAAAGAATTACAAATAACATGTTACTGGCAAGGCCCAAACTAAGCATGAGGACATGCTTGTATCTTGAGACTCAGAGTGCGATATTTTAAACTAATTTAAACTATGAGTTTTTTTTTTAAAAAAACAATCGCAATGAAATGATATGAATGAAAAATGAAATGTAACAATAAAAATAATTAAAAATAAAAATATAAAAGTACAAAGCGGACGTGAATGCAGAACCGAGAGCATGGCCTCTCGAGCAATATTGCCAGATGCAAAATAATTTCTTGAATTCATAGAAATTTCTTTTTAATTTATTTATACCGTAAAAAAGATTTCAAAAAGTGAAATTAAAATTTAAATCTGCCAAGAAACACGGAATATATAAGCATTTTAAACTACTAATTAGACAGCGATTAGACAGAGAGATCGGACACCGGCCATATAAACTCCATACTAAATTCTGTTTTGCTAGAAAGATTTCTTTTATAGTTAACCGAATTTTTTTTTCCTACTGTTTCTTATGTATGAAGCAAAATAAAATTATCATGCATATCCAGTCTGGCGTCGCTGTCCGTATTTGGCCCAACAATGTTGTTGGCATATGGCTTTTGTTTATAACAAGTAGTTTCCGTTACGCTTTTATTATTTTTAAATGTTATTTAAATTTCAACCTTGACAGGAAAATATAAGAATTATAATAATAACGTTTTTAATGTCAATAAGGACAAGATTCGCCTGCAGACTGGATATTCCCAATTCTTAGACAGAAACCTGTATCCTAGCGACGCTAGCAGGTACTCGTACATACCTGTTCAGCGATCTCCCTGGTCAGTTTGTCAAGCTTGGTGCCAGCCTCGGAGATCTTCTTGGCTGCGTTGATTACGTCCATCGTAGTTTTGAGAGGACCACGCCCTCTATAGACATAAGACAGACCAAGTAGTTTACTAACTTTTAAGGGGGAGGCATCGGTTGGAACGCGAAATTCAAATTTTATCACGTTTTTTACAAATTGCAGCCCAGTTATAGGTTGTAAGTTATCAACATGTTATTTGCGACAAGAATGGTAGTATATTTACTGATTAATAACAAAAGAAATCGTCAACATATTCCTCCAAGGTATATTAGTAACATTTTCATGAAATAGTCGTATATAGTCACCAAGTCTAGGCTATATGAGATTAACTTATTATTATATAAGTATTAGCCAAGTTCTGTTCAAGTTTCAGCCAAGTTGTGACAAAATTTCGGCTAAATAAATACCTAGGCAAGTTTTAGCTAAATGCCAGCCAAGGTATGACTAAGTTTCAGCCATTTTCTGGCCAAGTTCGGGCCAAATTTCAGCCATTTTCTGGCTGAGTTTCAGTTATTTTCTGGTCAAGTTCGGGCCAAACATCAGCCATTTTATGGCAAAGTTTCAGCCATCTTCTGGCCAAGTTTTAGCTAAGTACCAGCCATTTTATGGCAAAGTTTCAGCCATCATCTGGCCAAGTTTTAGCTAAGTTCCCCACTCACCTGGTAAAATCAGTCATCTCCAACATGATCATGCACATGTGCTTGGCTAACATGATGATGTCGTTCCCGGCGTCGTCCCACTTGGCCACCTCGTTGTCGAAGGTCATCTTCTCGCGACGGAACAGCTCCACTTGCTGGAGGATCTTGCGTTTGTCCTCTTCCGTCATCTTGCGCATGGCTTCCTGTTACATGGAAATTAATGATATCCTGTGACATTGTTCACACAGGGTTATCTGATCCGAAACTAAGCAGAGCTTGTACTATGGAGAACTAGATAACTGATATACTACATTTTTTTGTAAATACATACTTATATAGATAATCACACTCAGACTCAGGACAAACAGACATGTTGATGCACACAAATGTTTGTCCTGGATGGGAAACGGACCACGAATTAAAACACTCATATAAAAATCAAGGATTATTAATTTCGACTAGTTGAAAATAATGTTAGGATATTGTTACCCTGGCGTTGGTGATGCCACTGATGTCCGGGTATTCATCAACCCCGTGTTCCCCGGTGTGGGCGCTTGCTGGAACACACAAATATTATTTTCTATTTGGAGACAAACCCAATTGTAATAATACTTTAAACATTTCAATTATAATTAGAGAGAGCTTGTAACATTATTGCAATTCTAAATTATAATGGGAATTATTCATTATTATTATTTACTAGCTGTTCCCCGCGGCTTCACTCGCGTTCCCGGAATAAAAAGTAGCCTATAACCTTCGGGGATAATGTAGCTTCCTATTAGTGAAATAATTTTTCGAATCGGACCAGTGACTCCAAAGCTCTCAAACAAACAAACAAACTCTTCAGCTTTATTATTGGTATAGATTTATAGACTAGCTGGCCCCGCAGACATTGTCCTGCCTTAAGAATAAAAGAAACTGGGACCTACCTACCTACTATTTACCAAACGATTTTTTTCCATAAGAACCTTCTCCTGATAATAACAAACAACAAAAAAAAATCAGCGAAATCGGTCCAGCGTGATCTCATCACCAAGAGAGATAGGGATTCATTTTTGTATATAAGATATAAAAACTTTGGCATAGACAATTTATTTTATCTGTGGTCTTCATCTTTCTCGTTGCAAGGAATAATTTATGATCTTTTCTGTAAAGACAGACTAGGAGGAGAGAGATAGACTTGTAGCGTCCCCTGTCAGCTACATAGTTCAGCCACCGATGGATAGATGGCGCTGCAATAAATCAACACTATCTACATACAAGCTACATCGCGCTTGTGGAGTTTGTTCGCGCATTCGCATATATACAGGATTCCAACATCGACAGTTGGAGGGTGGTCAGGGCGGCGGAAGATCTTCCCTTTTCAATGGAGGAATCATCCACCCAGTTCCTACATAGACCTGTGTTTGACCACAATCTCACGGTTGTTAGTGACGATGTGGCCGATGGTGGTAAGCACACAAACACCTAAAAGGGAACTGGCTCTACTAGAGACACAGGCGGGTACTATAAAGTACCCTATCACCGCATGGTTTCCTCACCATGTTTTCCATCATCACCGAAAGACAGCCACTTATGAATTGTCAGACTCTAATGCACGGTTCGGAAGGTTGCTAATCCTAGAAAATGATCTGTACCCGAAGATGATGAGTTACCCTACTACTTACATCGGCTCCTGGTCTCCATAGTCATATCTTCCACAGGTTCGAATTCGGTGTCGGTGTCGAGATCGTCGCTCGTCTGTTAGTGAGGTCATGCGGACAAACAGACATACAAACATGTAGCATGCATGGATGATGATGTGTGATACAGGAATTTTAACCCACTCCAAAAAAAATTTGGTTCTCAATTTGGTTGTACGTTTTATTGTTCACGTATTTTTTGTTACTTTTGTTTATTAATCGACTCGATGGAATCCCTTTTCCAAGCTAAAATGGAGACGCTTCGCTCCGATAAAAATTGAAATTGTCTTAATATCTGTTTATGATTGACGTATTTTTTTTAAATAATGAACAAATTGCCGACTAATTGGGTTAGAATTCCTTTATGACACCGTGAGTTTATAAAAACCTATGAGATGATTTACAACATTACGGCTTAACACAACATTCTGAGATAAGGCATGATTTGTACAAAACGTAGGATTATAAAGGACCTGTGTATATTAGTAAAAGTACCTGGATGACCGAGCTATGCTTTAAGTTTTTTTTTAAACGACGTTTTCTAAAAATGAAACCTAGCTAGATCGATTTATCTCCCCCGAAACCCTCTGCATACTAAATTTTATGAAAATCGTTTAAGCCGTTTCCGAGATTCAGATTATATATATACAAGTTTTTTTTTTTTTTTAAAGGACTAAAGTTGGTAGCCTCAGATGGCTGCAACAACCTTACCGGACAAATCGGCGAGCACAGAGGGCTCTCAGCCGGGTAATATCTAGGTAACAACGCCTGAGGGCACCCCCGAATGGGGTACGAACCTCGGCTCAGGGCGTTACCGGGGGAGGGGGAGGATTTTGTACGAGTAACGACTAATTGGGGGCGGTCGGATTACTAATGGCAGCTCGGGCCGCTTGAACGGGACGAGACTGAGTGGGACGTCGCGGCGGTCCCCGCCGTCGAGGACGGTTAAGAATTACTCGTTTAAAGGTGTTAGATAGATTTGATAAACATTCAATTCTGTGTTGCTGATAATAGAATCAACATACACTTTGCAAATCCTCTAAAATCATTTTTCGTACAAATCAATGCATTTATCTTTTTATCTCTATCATGTATATCATGCATCTGATGTATCACATCACGATACCAGCTGTGATTGTCATCACATAATGATATTAAACTCTCCGGAAATCATTTATGATGGTGTATGCATTATGTATATATAAAACTATTGCTATCCTCCCGTGGTTTTATCCACGATCCTCTATTTTACCCTCTTAGGGGTTGAATTTTCAAAAATCCTTTCTAAGCTGATGCCTAAGTCATAATAGTTATCTGTATGCCAAATTTCAGCCCGATCCGTCCAGTGGTTTGAGCTGTGCGTTGATAGATCACTCAGTCACGCTTTCCTTTTATACATTTACACGTACTACACTGCCTAGATAGTAACGAATCCAAATGGAACCCAAATCCTACTAAATTATAAATGAGAAAGTTTGTGAGTATGGATGTATGTTTGTTACTCTTTCACGCAAAAACTTCTGTTCTTATTTAAACTCTTGAGAAACAAAATTGATTGCCCTAACGTATTAAGTCTCATAAAATTTCGGGCCCCATCCAGGTATCCTCGTTATAGCATCACACCGTTATGCCCACCTCTAAGAAAAACGGTTCTTGGTGCAAACTCAGTAATCCCAAGATTATGCAAAATTATAAACAAGTGTGGTGACCTGTTAGACATACACCACGATAGCTTTGGAAGATTTTATAAAATAATTATTGAACAATTCTCTCGCTCTAACTAAATCCCAATATAATTGAATGTATTATTGTATTATTGCATGATTATTCTTTAATATATGATTCATTGTTTTTACCTCAACTTTTCTAATTTAATTGTTTTAATTTAATTATGTTTTTTATTATTTTGAGATTTTTATTCGTCCTATTTTTTTTTATTCTTTAATATCTTTATATATCAAATTATTTCCATTTTCTCTGTTATATTTTAGTCGTAAATAGTGCATGTTGTGTTAGCCTATAAGTATTTTGTTACACTCAATAATGTAAAATCTTTGTCAATAATTTATGAAAATGTAATGTGTAAACAATTGTTGGCTGACCTTAATAAATAAATAAATAAAACTACTGAACGGATTTGTATGAAATTTGGAACACAGATAGTTTATAACCTGGATTAACACATATGATACTTTTTATCCCGGGAAAACATGAAACCGCGGGGCGGAAGCCTGTTTAATATATTTTTTACAAACCACCAAAAATGTATTTTCCAGAGAGTTTCCGAGTTTCTGAAATCGCATAAAATCATAACATGCTATTAATTACGTACATATTATATTGAGCTGTTTAACTAAAATACTGTTTAACGGAAATACCGTATTTTTTTTCGATAATCACATAAAATGGTCGATAAATACTTGACCACAGATTTGAGTATATGCATGATTTTTTTTTAATCGAATTTCTTAAACAAAATACCGTCAGTAAAAAAGATGGCGAAAAGTGAAAATTAAAATCGGCTAAGAAATATGCATTTTAAACTAGTAATTAGACACATATATCGGACATGGTATGTGACGTCATAGTGCAAATTCTATTTTGCTAGATCTATAGATCAATCTTTGATGGTTTATATTTCTACTTTTTCTTTTACTAGCGACCCGCCCCGGCTTCGCCCGGCTTTTTCTACTAAATTATGCATGTATTATACATATAAACCTTCCTCTTGAATCGCTATCTATTAAAAACAATTGCATCAAAATCCGTTGCGCAGTTTTAAAGATCTAAGCATACATAGGGACAGACAGACGGGAAGCGACTTTGTTTTAATCTATGTAGTATTTTTAGCTTTAAAAAACCAAAAAAACCATGCATATCCCCTATTGTACTACATAGAAGGCTTACTTCCAAATAATTCCATCTCTTTCTGACCACAGTACAAATCAAAGCAGTATTTCAATTAAACAGCGTAAAGACACGTGACATTAAACACAACGACAACACTTATCGCCCACACATGTGCAAGACAAGGATAGCAATATATTGCTCTCACATTTACTCCTAGTCTCCAGCGTGTAATGTTCATCTAAATCCACGTCTTCTGGGTCTAATTCTTCTTCGTCCTACGATTTATATATAACAATTTAAACGTTTGATACTACCACGCTTTGGTATCGGCCATACAAGTCTGTGGAACGCTACAATATCTCAAGTGATTATAGTATTATAGTGGTGCCGATTCTGTTGTTTACGAACAAAATAAATTTAATCTCACTATATCTCTTTCTAATAGTAAATATAAGAAAGGGATGCAAGATATTTTAGTCCTGTCAGTTTAATTCGATCACATGTTTCAACGTGAATTTAAGCGCGATCTTTATTGGTCACGACTATTTACCCGTACATTACGACGGCATGGACTAAACTGATAGCATTAAAAATGTTCTGTCTTTTTTCAATAAGGTTAACTTGAAAGAGAGGTGAGTTGTCTAATATTAGTTAAGTTCGTAAACAACAGAATCGACACCAGTCTCTATTTCAATGACAAAGAGTTTAAATTAACAAAAATAAGTAATATGACGTTTGTCAAGCGTATAAGCGTTCCTTGGATTTGTTCCTTCGATACCTATCTGTACTATATTCATTAATCTGTGGATTCTCTTAGGGTCGGTTGCTCGTACTTTTAGTTAAAGTTATAGTCAACGTTAACTTTAACGTAGTGACGTCGGGTGCCGCGACGAAGGTAGTGGGTTGGTATCCTACAATGAGCTTGAGCTTTCGGTGAAGGAAAACATCGTGAGGAAACCATAGCACGGTGGTAGGGTACTTTGTAGTACACGCCTGGCCGACTACCACCCTCAAGTTGAAAATTTGTCGCCAAGCACCTACCGGTGTGTTCCGGCAATTGCACTTGAGAGCCAGTTTGCCTTCTCAGTATTGTAACAGGTCAGCAACACATTGGCAATATCTCTGGTATTGCAAATGGCGACGGTAACCACTTACCATCAGGTGGGCTGTATGCTTGCTTGCTACAAAGTACCCTACCACCGTGCTATGGTTTCGTCACGATAGGGTTACCGGACGCGCAACGCTATCGTAGGCCCAAAATCACTCGTCATATCGATAGTTTCTAGAACTATAGTATTGCATGAAATATTACAATCGATGTACATTAGATAGTACGACAGATTTGGGGAGAAAAGTCGACATCGATGCATCGATAGTCGATTTTTCTGCAACACTAACTCACGATGTTTCCTTCATCGTAACCTCAAGCTCATTGTAGGATTAGAACTCTTCGTCTCAGCATTGGTTGTTATGCCGGCCATAGAGGTTCAAGTAATTTGACCAAACAGGCTGGTTCAACAGTTTTATCAAATTGGCACCGATATCTGTAGGAAAATTTGATCTAAAATGAGTTGTCAAATGGCATGAAGCAAGGGCGTAGCGAGGTACGGGTAGGGGAGGCAGCTGCCCCCCTCCCACTCCTCCCCCTAGAAGATGAAGGATTCTCACAAACCGAATCTGACGTGTTAAAACGGTTTTACGACGAACCATGTCGACTACTTTTTTCATAAAATAAATTCACTGGATGGGTATTTTGTTTTTCAAGGCCGGCCCTTTGCCTTTATTGACACCGTAACGTCAAAAAGCGGTGCCGCCAATTACCGTTCTTTAGGAAACCGCGCCATTTGGTGAACATAGACAACGTTCTAGTGACGTCATTCATCGCTGTATTACGGTTGCTACATGGTGGCACCGCTTTTGGAGGAAACCTTATCTTAACAAAATCCTAGCCACGCCCTTGGCATGAAGTAATATAAACTTGAACGTCTACGGCCGGCATTAGCTATCATCTCCTTAAAATCGTCTTTTATTTAACATTCGTTGAGCACAATCTCACCATGTTCAGTGATGATGTGTCCAAAGATGATAAGACTTACCCTGTTCATGAGCACGGCGCGTCGTATCTCCCTGACTGCGTCGTACACGAGCCTGGAGGCGTCTATGAACTCGTTCTCGTCGAGGCCGGCGCCCGCACCGCCAGCGCCACCCAGAGCGGATACCGCCGCGTCCACGCGGACCGCGAACTTTGACATCACTAGAAAAGAGGGTAGTTTGGTAAGGCGAGGATAGTTCAATGGTAGGTACGATTTTTGGGTTCTTTAGTCAAACAAGGAACACTTTTTTTATATATGAGTAGCTTCCGCCCTGCGGTTTATTATTTTGTTTGGTTTATTATTTGTGAGTTTATAGATGTATGTTTGTTACTCTTTCACGTAAAAACTACCGAACGGATTTGGATGAAACTTGGCACATAGAATACCTAGGAACATCATATGGTCTACTTTTTATCCCGGGAAAACATAAGATCCCTGGGAACGCGAGTGAAACCGCGGGGCCGCGGGGCGGTGTTTTCCTTCACAAAAAGCTCAAGATCATTGTACGATTCAAACCCGCGAACTAAGTCTCGGCATTCGACGTCACTGCCTCTGAGCTATCATCGCCCTATATTTTTTGTTTACGAACCGATTTTAATCATTCTTTTTGCATTAAAATTTTATTGTCTTTAAATTAAAAGAGATATATTCGTCGTATTTCATCCAAATAGTAAACAAATGACGTGTTAATGATTTATTCTTAATGTTGTAGACATCCGGTCATCGTATGGAGGAATTTACGTTGTGTAACTTTGCCCTGACCCTACTGTATTGTTACAGTATATTATATGCTCAGTAAGGCAATTTGGTAATCATCAACATATTCCTCCAAGGCATATTACTGACATATACGACTATTTCATGAAAATGTTACTAATATACCTTGGAGGAATATGTTGATGATTTCTTTTGTTATTAATCCGTAAATACTACCATTCTTGTCGCAAATAACATGTTTATAACTTACGACATATAACTGAGCTGTATTTAGCAAAAAACATGATAAAATTTGAATTTAACGCCCCAACCGAAGCCTCCACCATAAGGACGCTTCTTTATGACTATTATACACTTAACTTTTAATCTAATCACTGGAGAACGGCTCGACCAATTTGGTAGACCAATTTTATAAGGACAAGATTTGTATGAATTTTTTTATCTTAAATATATCGGGAAAGACGGAAATTTTGATGATATTTTTATTTTATTTAAAAGTATATAAAAACTATCCTGTTGGGCGTCGCCACCATTTAATACAGCATTAATAGATTTCCCTTTATAGTGGACAACCGTGTGACGGCATTTAAACGCTTTTGTTTCTGGGAACTTATTTTGAAAATTTCAAGTGGAAAAACAAAGTTAACTAGCTAGCTATCAGTGACCTCCGCTGTCACATGGCCGACGCCCAATTAGTATTTAAAAGTTATTCCGCACTAACACTACTGACTCAGTCATACATATACTGTGACGTGTGACATCATATCCTTGACCCCGCGGCCACGGTAAGCTTTAAATGTCGCGCCGAGGGACCAACCAGCATAAATAATTCATGTTCCATTGGTCAATATTAGGAGATAATGTTTAAACTATTATAATTTAAATTAACTATTATCGGTTGTGATCGTATAACAGGAGTTTGATGAGATTTAACTAATTTAGTGTAAACTAGCTTCCGACCCGCGGTTTCACCCGCGTTCCCGAGGGATCTTATGTTTTACCGGGATAAAAAGTATCCAATGTGTAATCCAGGTTATAAACTATTTGTGTTCCAAATTTCATCCAAATCCGTTCAGTAGTTTTTGCGTGAAAGAGTAACAAACATACTCACAAACTTTCGCATATATAATATTGGTTGGAAGTAGCATATATGAAAACTTAATTCATGTTCGGATAAAGATTTATAACTTTCCTACGAAAAGCGACACTCATAGTTTAAACACTAGAAATAAGGGTAAACTTGCTATACCTGTAACTCGTCCGAGTCAAAGTTAGGGCACAGATTACTAAATAGTTACTACGTAAGTTAGGGACTCTTTTTACAATTCAGAATAATTTAGATTTATCTCAGAAACAAATGAAGATTATTATAATAATAGGTACATATTTTTTACTTTTAAAAAAAATAAAAAATGTGGTAATTTGACACTTGTATTATTTTACAGATTCCTTTAACATTTTTAAGTGTTTAATCTCCTTACAGAATGAAATTCGCTTCTTTTTCTTAGCCTGGATATATATTCGATATATTATATCAGATATATATAAAAAAATCGGATTTTTTATATTTATTATAAAAAAAATATTTTTTCGAACCCATTTTCGAAGTCATTTATTTTTGACACTGTCAGCTAGCCTATTGTTCTATAACATATATGTATATTGCAATAGGTGCATAATTTCGGCAGATACATTGGAAATATAAATTTTGTAACATTACCATTGACATTTGACGGGCCAGTTGGCGCAGTTGGTTAAGACACCACGTATTGCGCCGCAGGTCGTGGGTTCGATTCCCATCCAGGACAAGCATTTGTGTGCATGAACATGTCTGTTTGTCCTGAGTCTGGGTGTAATTATCTATTTAAGTATGTATTTACAAAAAAAAAAAAAGTAGTATATGTAGTATATCAGTTATCTGGTACCCATAGTACAAGCTCTGCTTAGTTTGGGATCAGATAACCGTGTGTGTAGAAATGTCCCAGGATATTTATTTATTTATTATTATTATTTATTTCCAGTACATTGCGATATCATAAAAGGATTATGATTGCGTGATTATTTATAACGTACGATATTTTTTCATTTAATACACACGATTCGACATTAAGACCGTCCTCGACGGCGAGGACCGCCGCGACGTCCCACTCAGTCTCGTCCCGTTCAAGCGGCCCGAGCTGCCTGCAGTAATCCGACTGCCCCCAATTAGTCGTTACTCGTACAAAGTCCTCCCCCTCCCCCGGTAACGCCCTGAGCCGAGGTTCGTACCCCATTCGGGGGTGCCCTCAGGCGTTGTTACCTAAATATTACCCGGCTGAGAGCCCTCTGCGCTCGCCGATTTGTCGGTAAGGTTGTTGCAGCCATCTGAGGCTACCAACTTTAGTCCTTAAAATTATAATGTTAAAATGTATGCTTTTTGGGCGTCGCCACCATTTAATACAGTTTTAATAGATTTCCCTTTATAGTGGACAACCGTGTGACGGCATTCAAACGCTTTTGTTTCTGGGAACTTATTTTGAAAATTTCATGTGGAAAAACAAATTTAACTAGCTATCAGTGGCCTCCGCTGTCAGATGGCCGACGCCCGATAGGGTAAGACGTTGCTTCGAATCAAATCTTAAGATCCTGAGTTCACGGGACGTAAGTACCCTGTAGGTTTTGATTTGATTTTTTTGCTGGGTAATGTTGGGTAGAGATTACCTAGCCGCACTCTTTTCGGAAATGATCGATTTTACGAATTTTGCCGATGCTTCATCTAAGTTGTGTCATACTGTACCTTGTTTTTTATGATAAATCGTATCGGCATCGTATCGGCACTTTATAAAGCGCCATTTATTAATTGACTATTACATGTCATCGAGCACAATGCATTAACGTGAATGGTTTGCAGTTTGAAAAGAATTTTAACGCATATTTCGTGCTTTTTATAAGTCGTAATTTTGTGAGTCTGTAACTCAGGGTTATGGCTACAGATTTATCTATACATATTCAACTAGCGACCCGCCCTGGCTTCGCACGGATTTTCTCGGCTTTTCTATACTATATTATGCATCTATTATACATATAAACCTTCCTCTTGAATCAATATATCTATTAAAAAAAACCCGCATCAAAATCCGTTGCGTAGTTTTAAAGATGTAAGCATACATAGGGACAGACAGACGGGAAGCGACTTTGTTTTATACTATGTAGTGAATAGTGATGATGATACATTATAGAACCGTACATTGGTTCCTTTTTAGGGTACCGAAAATAAAAAGAAAAAAAACGGAACCCTAATAAAATCACTCATGCGTCTGTCTGTCCGAAAACACTGGACTAGATTGAGTTGAAACTTGGTACACACACATATGTAAGTCGGTGACACAAACACGGACGTGTTACGTAAATAAATGAATTTCAACACATGGGGGTTACTTTTGGGGGTAAATTAGAAAATTAAGTTTTGCTAACTATATTGCTTGTGTGACAGATGAGTGTGTATAGTAGTGTGGTAAGCACACAAAGCCTAGAAGGGAACTGACTCTAAAGTGCAGCTGTCGGAACACACCGAAAGGTGCTTGGCGATAGATTTTCAAATTGAGGGTGGTAGCCAGCCAGGCGGGTACTACAAAGTACTCTACCTCCGTGCTATGATTTCCTCACGATGTTTTCCTTCACCCAAAGCTCAAGATCATTATAAGATTCGAACCCACGACCTTCGTCTCGGCATTCAACGTCACTACCACTGAGCTATCATCGCCTTAAGGGGGATCGGCCAAAAAGCCAGCGAAATTCAAATTTTATTAGGTTTTTTCAAATTGCAGCTCAGTAATAGGTCATTTATTTGTCAAAATGTGATTCGCGACACTGAGATATGACTATAGATCTATCTATGTATTCATTTTGCATTCAAAATATAGAACTGTACATTGGTTCCTGTGCGTTATTTATCGAAAAGGAACCAATGTATGGATATAAATAGTTTAAAAAGCATAATGTATACAATAATTAATTGGCAAATGTATGAGGCGCAAAACAGATTTTGACAAATATACGACCTATAACTGAGCTGTAATTTGAAAAAAACCCAATAAAATTTGAATTTCGCGGGCTTTTTGGCCGATTCGTCTGAAAATCTTTGTTACAAATATCCGTTATTTATTAATAAGGAACCAATTTTTAGTTTATAAATCTACTAGCGACCCGCCCCGGCTTCGCACGGCTTTTCTGTACTTCAATATGCATGTATTATACATACAAACCTTCCTCTTGAATCACTCTATCTATTGCTGAAAACTGCATTAAAATCCGTTGCGTAGTTTAAATGATCTAAGCGAACAGACAGCGGGAGCGACTTCATTTTATATCTACCTATATACCTATAATATTAAAAGAAAGTCGTGTTCGTTACACTATTTATAATTCAAGAACGGCTGAACTGATTTGGGTGAAAATTGGTGGGGAGGTAGCTTAGAATCAGGAGAAGGACATAGGATAGGTAGGGGTAGGTAGAGGTAGGTAGGGGTAGGTAGAGGTAGGTAGGGGTAGGTAGAGGTAGGTAGGGGTAGGTAGTTAGGTAAGGGTAGGTAGATAGGTAGGGGCAGGTTGATGTAGGTAGGGGTAGGTAGAGGTAGGTAGGGATAGGTCCCAGTTTTATTTTTGTTCTCAGGGCAAGATTAGAAAGATAAAGATTGTGAAAAAATATTTTTTCATTTTTTTTTTTCTGTTATTTCATATGTGCGGTACCCTAAACTGTACGCACGCAAATAGCATTTTAATTCAAATAAAGTTGCGTAGCAGATACATAATGCATAAAGTTTTAAATAACTTGTGTTTTTTTTTCTCTACGCAAAGGTGAAGGCCGCGACGGCATTAAATTCCATCTCAATTTACATTATACCTTATAGCTTCCGTCCCGCGGTTTCACCCGCGTTCCCGATCTTGTCCGATAAAAAATATCCTATATGTTATTCCAGGGTATGATTTATCTATGTACCAAGTTTCAACCATTTTTAACCCTCGACGCTAAAACGACAGGGTGTTATAATTTTGACGTGTCTGATTTAGTTTTTTTGTTTGAAAGGTGACTTAAGGCGATGCTATACGTGAAATGATGATTCTAAAATGCGTTTTTCTCTGTTTTTTGTTACAAGAGATTTGGAAAATATATATGTTAAACTAGAGAATATGTGACGAGGAATAGTATTTTTTTTTAATTGGGATTTTAAATTAGTAACGTCAGAAAAAAATCGTAAATATGCCCCTTTTTAAAACTAAGAATGCATTCTTCTTTTATTTGGGCCATCCAAATAACTTGAAAAATATTAACATACATTCTGAAATCCATTAGAAAGGGCATAGTTTTCTTACTTTTAAAAAAAAAGTATTAGTTTCGTTACATAACATAAAACCATTTTTGTTTACTAAAATTACGTCTCTCCCGTCTCCCTTGTCTCCGTCAGTTTAGTTAGGGACGGAGACATACACAGATAGCCTCCTCGCTATGTTTCAAGAAAATCCGCTCAGTTTGAAAAGTTGCCCAACAAAAATTAAATCTTGATACAACATATTTTGTCAACTATAAAGTTTATTTTTTACAATGTATAGGCCTGTGTTTGACCACAATCTCATCGTGATCAAAAATGATGTAGCCAAAGGTGGTGCACACACAAAGCCTAGAAGCGAACTGGCTCTCAAGTGCAGCTGTCGGAACACACCGGAAGGTGCTTGACATATTTTCTACTAATGTGTGGTAGCCAGCTAGGCGGGTACTATCACCGTGGTAATGGTTTCCTTCACCAAAAGCTCAAGCTCTGTGGGATTCGAAGACCTTCGTCTCAGCCTTAAAATAATAAGCATATTCTTCGAATGATTGACACAAATAACTCGCCATGATCTCTGAACTTGTATAATCATATGTTATTTTGTAGAAATACTATTTATTTATGTTGGAAGGCTGACATGCATGATGGTAAGTGACTACAGTCGCACATACACATTAGCTATACCAGGGGTATTGACTGTTACCTACCCAGATCCGGATTAAACACGTAGCTTAGTAATTGCTATGGGCCCCCGCGAAAGAGGCCCCTCGTATCCAAACCCGTCCACCTCTGCGTGAGCGTAATTTTTTGAAAATTGTAACCTAAAACGTAGTACTTGAAAACCGTAGCAAATTAAGGGCCCCCGTAGAATTTGCTACGGGCCCCGCGCTTGTTTAATCCGGCACTGTATCTACCATAGGTTTAGTATTAAGTTATATTTCTAAATCCTAAATAATAATCCTATTTCTAAAAAAAATAAGAATCACCCGACACAAAAAAATCAGAAATTGAAAAAAGTTATTTAGAGTCTACTTATGAAAATATGTTTGTTATTCTTCACGCTCAAACGGCTGGACCAATTTTGATGAAAAGGTATGGAGGTAGCTAACACCCTGGATTGACAAACAGCTCAATTTTTATCCCCCGGACGGATTCATTTTTAATGAATAGTAAATATTTTGTAAATGAGTTCTTTTACGCTTTTACGAGATGCGCTAGCTTGATTTCACGTTCAATATGTATTCTTATTTTTACGACATGACAGGGCCTTAAGACAAGGCTATCTGCGTTTGTCTCCGTCCCTTACTAAACTGACGGGGACAAGCGAGACAGTAGAGACGTAATTTTAGTAAAAAAATATAGATTTCATGTTATTTGAAAAGAAACTAAGCCTTTCTTTAACATATATTTTTAACTTTTCTTATGGATTTCAGAATGTATGTTAATATTTTTCAAGTTACTTGGATGGCCCATTTAAGAGAAGAATGCATTCTTAGTTTTAAAAAGGGGCATATTTACGATTTTTTTCTGACGTTACTAATGAAAAATTCCAATTTTTTTAAAAACTTTTCCCCGTCCAATATTCTCTAGTTTAACATTTTCACATTCAAATCTCTTAGAACAAAGAAAACAGAGAAAAAGGAATTTTAGAATCATCATTTCACGTATAGCATCGTCTTAAGTTGATTCTCTAATTGATAATCATGCGTATATTTTAATATTAACTCGCTTTATCAAAAAATCAAGTAATAAATCTTGTTTCCAAACTTTGACATCACGTATTTATACATTTTATACAAAAAAATGTAAAATAATTTAAATTAATTCAGAAAACAGAGTGAGATATTATTTATGATCAATAACAAAAGGTCAAATTTATACCGCTTCCTTGAATCTAAATATATATGTTATTTTTTAAGGACCGGGCCTTTTAAGGGTTCCGAAATTCAAAAGAAAAGAAACGGAACCCTTATAGGATCATTCGTGTGTCTGCCCGAAAATACTGGACTGGATTGAGTTGAAATTTGGTACACATGTGTAAGTCGGTGACCCGAACATGGACGTGTTACGTAAATAAATGAATTTCAAACATGGGGGCTACTTTTGGGGGGTAAATTAGAAAATAAATAAGATTTGCTAACTACATTGTGTGTCATATCAAATGAAAGGGCTCTTTTTTTTTGAAAGGACACAAAGGTGCTAGCCAGAGGTGGCTACGGCACCCGTACGCGGACAAATGAAAGGGCTCGTTGTGAAGATCTCAAATATATTTTTGTTATAATTTTAAGATACATAGTTTTGAAGTTATTTAAGAAAATAGGCGAAAATTTACCCCCCCCCCCCCCCTAATCTCCTGTACCAAAAAAAAACAGAAAATAGTTCTTTACGTATAGATTATAGAAAAACCTATAAGAAGAGTCTATGGTATTTAAAGTAACATAGGAAATTACGGAACCTTTTTTATAAATCAAAAATCTATGGTATGCATTCCACATGCACTTGACCGGTAGGATCTATTTTTGAAATCGACACAAAAACAACACAATTTTACTGCGCAGTTTCCTTACGCAATACGCGCGTGCTCATCTCAAACACGTTTCCCGAGGTTATACACGGTAACAGACGGACAAAAGAGTACGGCCGCGTTGAAAATACGGCCTTACGGTATATTTATGAGATACATCATTAACCAAGGAGCGGAAAGCTAGTATGTGTGCCTAAAACTGGGCGCAGAACTTTATAAGCTAGCTTCCGCCCCGCGGTTTCACCCACGTTCCTGCGGGATCTTATGTGTTCCCGGGATAAAAAGTATCCTATGTTAATCGAGGTATAAACTATCTGTGTTCCAAATTTCATACAAATCCGTTCAGTAGTTTTTGCGTGAAAGAGTAACAAACATCCATCCATACAAACTTTCGCATTTATAATTTAAATTAGTAGGATTTGTTGTTATAGCGTCAACAGAAATACATAATCTGTGAACATTTCAACTGTCTAACTATCACGGATCATGTAATACCTACAGCCTGGTGATAGACGGACAGCGGAGTCTTAGTAATATTCAGATCGGTCAAGCCGTTTCTGAGTTTTAGCGTGACACAGATCAGCAAATATTTTTTATAAATAATAAATAAATAAATATCCTGGGACATTGTTCACACACGGTTATCTGATCCCAAACTAAGCAGAGCTTGTACTATGGACAACCAGATAACTGATGTACTACATATACTACTTTTTTTTTTGTAAATACATACTTATTTAGATAATTACACCCAGACTCAGGACAAACAAACATGTTCATGCACACAAATGTTTGTCCTGGATGGGAATCGAACCCATGACCAGCGGCGTGATAGGTGGTGTCTTAACCAACTGCGTCAACAGGCTTGTCAATAAGATTATGGATAGTCAATTTTGGCAGTAATTTCGTCACATACTGGTTATTGGCACATGTTATGGACAAAAGGCGATGAGGTCCCGGTCCAAGGTCGCTTTCTTAAATAAACTGTAATTACATAAATTCAAAAAAAGGATCCTTGCTGAGTTTCTTGCCGGAGTGTTCCCAGTTCAAGTGTATGTGGAACCGGTGGTAGAGTCTATTGTAATAATAGTCTAGTTGACAGTGTCAAAAATAAATGACCAAACACTAACTGTGGCGGACGATGACGTAAATTTAGGTAAAATGTATAAATAGAAATATTGTTTTAATTTGGTTTATCAATATGTTTCTTTTATGTGTTTTTGGGTTATTTCCCGCAGTTTATAGTAAGTAAGATTATGTTTTTGTGTAAGCTAATTGTTTATATTGTATATGTGAATAACCATCTAACCCGATAGAACAGGGATTTGGGAGAAATTAAGCTTTTTAATTAGAAATGTATATCTTTTTTGAGAATTTATGTATAAACTGTGTAATAACTTTAAGATAGATTAAGCTGGTATCGACAACGTGAATTCATTGGAAAGACCTAATTGCAGGCAATGTTTAAGGATAAAATCACTTTTGTAGCGATACTAGATCACAAGTAAATTATGTAAATAATGAAAATCTATAAGACATTTGAACAATATTAGAGAACAAAATAATTATTATAATGCATGGCTCTCGATACGGTAAGACCGAAGTCTTGAACGGACATCAGTGTCTTTAGTATTTAATTCGAATATTCAGTTGAGTAGAATTCACGCATAAAAACAGGAAATTGTATCAAGTCGGCCAGTGATCACGTGTGTAATAAATAAGTGATTATGATACAAAGTTATATGCAAATATAGTATACAGTCCATTGAAAACGAAGTGTTTTTATTGAAGGGAAAAGTACCTGGGTAGTTGGGTTATCGACACTGCAAAGGAACAGTCGAAGCTCACGAGCTGGGAACCCCACAAATTGGTACTTCGAAGCCGGATTGGATCAGCTCGAAGAAAGTGACCATCAGCACAAACCGGTTAAACACGTGATTAAGATACAAAGTGTTGTATCTAGTCGGCCAGTGATCACGTGTTCAAGCCAACCGGATTTGTCAGGGAATTGGGGCATCAGATCCTTGGGTTCCACCACGATTTGGTGTGACAGGATCAGAACCGGGACCAACACCGCATAGGTGCGCCGAGATCGTCGAGGGAAAAACACCGAATGGTGCGACGAGTTCGTCGGCACATCGCCGAGTGAAGAACACCGAACGGTGCAACAAGTTCGTCTCGAGATCGCCGAACAAGCGAAGAGGACGACGCAACATCACCCAACGGTGCGACGATTTGCTCTCGAGACGCCCAGTGAAGAGGTCGTCGTGTGAAAAACACCGAACGGTGCACCGAGTACGACGCAACATAACGACGAGATCATCTCAAGAGAAGCAAGAGTTTGTTACCTACGTCGTTAAGCGTGTGACAAGCTCGTCTCGACACATAAGTGTCATTAAATAAGTGGTGAATTCGTTTTCTCTATCTCACACGAGTAACGAATTCATCGCAGTATCAAAGAACGTGCGAAGAGGACGACGCAACATCACCCAACGGTGCGACGAATCGTCTCAAGAAGCAAGCTTGTCGAGTTTGTTACCTACGTCGTTAAGCGTGTGACAAACTCGTCTCGACACATAAGTGTCATTAAACAAGTGGTGAATTCGTTTTCTCTATCCCACACGAGTAACGAATTCATCGCAGTATCAAAGAACGTGCGAAGAGGACGACGCAACATCACCCAACGGTGCGACGAATCGTCTCAAGAAGCAAGCTTGTCGAGTTTGTTACCTACGTCGTTAAGCGTGTGACAAACTCGTCTCGACACATAAGTGTCATTAAACAAGTGGTGAATTCGTTTTCTCTATCCCACACGAGTAACGAATTCATCGCAGTATCAAAGAACGTGCGAAGAGGACGACGCAACATCACCCAACGGTGCGACGAATCGTCTCAAGAAGCAAGCTTGTCGAGTTTGTTACCTACGTCGTTAAGCGTGTGACAAACTCGTCTCGACACATGTGTCATTAAACAAGTGGTGAATTCGTTTTCTCTATCCCACACGAGTAACGAATTCATCGCAGTATCAAAGAACGTGCGAAGAGGACGACGCAACATCACCCAACGGTGCGACTATAAGAAAAACGTTTAGGCAGATTTGCCGCGGCTCTTGAACGCCGGTCACCTAACGGTGCCAAACGATCGGTGTCTCGAGTCTTTATGTAAGTTGCGTCTCACCACGTTAGATAGATAAGAAGTAGATGTCGACATCTCAAACTTAAACTCAAGTTCAATCTCAAGTTTAAACTCAAGTTAAATCTCAATTAAGGCCTCAATCTCAAGTTCAAACTTAAATTCATTCTCAAGCTCGATCTCGGGCTCGATCTCAAGTGCGATCTCAAGCTCGATCTCAAGTGCGATCTCAAGCTCGATCTCAAGTGCGATCTCAAGCTCGATCTCAAGTGCGATCTCAAAAAACTTATTTTGAGTAGTTTTTTTAGTACATTGCAAAAAAGGCATTAGTGCCATAAGATGTCGACGTCTAGAAGCCCAGTCCGCACTCGTCAAGCGGCTGAGAGGCGACGCCATGAGAAGCCCCCCGCGTCCCCGTCTGAGTTAGACGTGCCCGTGAATCCGCAGCTCAGTCACGCGCGCCACGCGAGGAGTGAATCCGACGTAACCTATAAGTTCTCGACTGAACCGTCACCGCCCGCGATCGACATGATACCACGTCGTACGCGTTTGTCTACGCTCCGCGCTACAGACAGAGGATCGCGCGCTTCGTCCGTGCGTTCTCAGCGATCTTCCGCCGGCACTTCAACGCGTCTCAGGTTAGCTGAACTGGAGGCGGACGAAAGATTAGCAGAGATTCGTACAAATCTCATCAAAGAGAGACAAGCAGCAGAAGCAGCAGCAACAGCAATAGAAGCAAAAGCAGAAACAGAAGCAGCAGCAGCAGCATCAGCAAAAGCAGAAGCAGAAGCAGAAGCAGAAGCAGCAGCAGCATCAGCAAGAGCAGCAGCAGCAGCAGCATCAGCAAAAGCAGCAGCAGCAGCAGCATCAGCAAAAGCAGCAGCCGCAGTAGAGTTACGGCGAATTAAAGATTGCACTGAATTGGCTGAGATTCAGGCAAAACTCGTTGAAAAGAGACTTGCTGTTAATGTCGCTACGATACAAGAGGAATCGGGCAGCATATGCGACCATGAGACTGTAGACACATAATGTAAAGTCACTGACTGGATTCGGCATAGCGCTGTACGGAGGGAGCTCGAAGAGCCCGAACGTGTCGGTACAGAAAGCCATGAGAAGTACCGCTCACCATCACGAGAAAAGGCTACAGATCCACCTCCTCCGATTGCATCTAATCGTGTCACACTCACAATGAGGACTGCGGATCCAACTCCTCCGATTGCGTCAAATTGTGTCATAACAGAGACACCACGTCGTCCTAGATCACCTACGCCGACACGATCAAAAGACAGAGCGATTGATCGACTAGCAGATGCCCTAGGACAAATTAACAAAAGTAGACCGATACCCAGACGTACGCCAGATTTGCCTATCTTTAGCGGCGCCAAAGGGGAATGGTTATCATTTAAAGCGGCCATGATAGAATCTGTTAGCCTCTACGGTTTCACACCAGCAGAAAATCTAGCTAGACTCAGGACATGCTTACGAGGAGATGCACGTGAAGCAGTGTCATCATTAATGTATGCAGCGACCGATTCAACAATAATCATGGAAACATTAGAACAATGTTTTGGTCGTCCAGAGATGATCATCAATTATGCGTTTGACGAAATAAAGAAGTTGCCGCGACAAGGCGGAACATCTGACGAACAAAACAAATTTGCCATCAAGTTGCAAAACATCGTGACGATGATAAGCTGTGTTGATAATAAAGGGTATCTACAAAATCCAATGATTATGCAGTCAGTTGTAGAAAAATTGAGCCCATTCCTCAAATCAAAATGGTACGATTATGCAGATGGATGTGTGTCTAAGTCAGAACCAGAAATCATTACATTGTCCCGATTCTGTATGCGTGAAGCGAAACACGCCATAAAATATTCATACGATTCCAAGAGTGCGTCGGAAACCATACGTGCTGTACCGAAACAGGAACCTCGACATCGGACATTGGATCGTAGTCGCAGAGCTCCCGTGTATGCTACAACAGAGACACTACCGAAAAAGAGCGAGTGTCACTGTTGCGGAGCCGAACACGAAACAACGAAATGCGCTAAGCTCGTGGCTATGTCCGTGGATCAACGATGGGAATGGGTAAAGGAAGCACACGTCTGTTTCCAGTGTATAAATAATAAGCACAGAAGGATCATATGTAAAGCGAAGAAATGTGGAGTGGATGAGTGCCGTCAATCACATCATGCGCTACTACACGCACCAAAGAGTAAGGAATCATCAAGCGAACCGACTCAGAATAATCATTCCGTGAATGCGGCTACAGCAAGTAACACCAATTACCAAGTGCTAATGAAAGTGTGTCCTATTGTAGTTAAGACACAGAACGGCCAGGAATTAAACACGTACGCGTTATTCGATGAGGCGTCAACTATAACACTGATCGACGAAGAGATTGCCGGGATGGTCGGAGCAGAAGGCCCGACCAGAGCGTTACATATCCACGGAGTCATGTCGAGTCAGAGAGTTTTGAATAGCCAGAATACGAGCATCGAGTTACGCGGAAAAGGCCAGAAGGATTTTCATACGATTAAAGCACGAACGGTTAAGAATTTACAATTGACCAGTCAGGTGATGAAGCCCGACATATTAAAATATAAGCATCTAAGTACGCTTAGACCAGAGGACGTATGTTATGAGTATGCCAGACCGCGCATACTCATCGGTGCCGATCACTGGGAATTGATAGTGACGCGAAAGTTATTGTGCGGAAGAAAAGGTCAACCAGCTGCGTCACTCACACAATTGGGTTGGGTAATACATGGATCTATACCCAGAAGCGTTATTATGACAGATGAAGATGATACAGTGTTACACGTGCGAACAGCTCAGGAGATCCAGAAGAACTCAATAGCGAATGAACGAGACGAGGACCTGAGTAAACTCGTCAAGAAACATTTCGATATTGACGCGCTAGGGGTTTCCATGAAAAGAAAGCCTATCGCAAAGGATGAACGCGCTAAGGAAATCTTCAATAACACAGCTAAGCAAGTGAATGGTCGTTTTGAAGTGGGACTACCTTGGGCAGATGATGAGGTAGTGTTACCACCAAGCTACAACATGGCTATGAGCCGGCTACGCGGGATCGAAAAGAAAATGGACAGATCACCGTCGTTTAAAGAAGCATACACAGCACAGGTGAACGGACTGCTGGAAAAGGGATACGCAGAACGATGTCAAAAAGACCACACAGAAGACAAGTGCATGTGGTATCTGCCCCATTTTGCAGTAGTTAATCCAAACAAACCCGGCAAAGTTAGGATGGTATTCGATGCAGCCGCACGCACCAGTGGAACGTGCCTTAACGATGCGCTGCTCGATGGACCGGACCTTTTGCAAACATTGTGCGGTGTTTTGTTTCGGTTCAGAAAGAAACCGATTGCTGTAACAGCAGACATACGGGAAATGTTCCTCCAGATAAAGATCAAACCCGAAGACCGCGTAGCACAACATTTCCTGTGGCGAGGAGATAACCGCGCAGACCCGCCACAGACATACGTGATGACATCTATGATATTTGGTGCTCGAAGTTCACCCTTTATGGCGCATAGCGTGCGAGATAGGAATGCGACAGATCACAGGGATACACATCCGCTCGCATTCCACGCTATAACGCAGAATCATTATATGGATGACTGGTTGGCCAGCTTTGATTCAGAAGAAACAGCAGAACGAACAATAGCTGAAGTTCAACAAGTACATGCCAAAATAGGATTTGAACTGGCGGGATGGAACTCTAACTGCCCTAGGCTGTTAGCACATATCCCAGAAAAGAACAGAGCGCAAGCACCAAAGGAACTCGGGGCAAACGTACACGAGTACGGGAAAACGCTAGGAATCCTATGGATTCCCGGAACGGACGAATTGGCATTTAATACCGCCATGCCTCGTGTTCCCGAAGAGGTAAAAAATGGCAAGCGCACGCCAACAAAACGGGAAGCGCTAGGGGCAGTTATGTCCATTTTTGACCCACTAGGGTTACTTAGCCCATTTACCATCGCCGCCAAAATCATGTTGCAGGGACTGTGGAAACAGAAAGTGGGATGGGATGATCCGTTACCACTGGAGGAAGCAACCGTGTTTAAAGAATGGTTAGACGATCTGACATTCATAAGCGACCTCCGTTTGCCACGTTGCTACAGTTACGACAAAAGTGTTCGTATACAACTGCACGTGTTTTGTGATGCGAGTGAACAAGCATTCGCTACAGTAGCGTATTGGCGTTACGAATATGAAAATGGGGAAGTTGGCGTCGTGCTGGTGGCCGGTAAGGCCAAGGTTGCGCCTATGAAGCCGCAGAGTATTCCAAGAATGGAGCTGCAGGCTAGTCTGATAGGCGCACGACTAGCAAATGAGATTCTAAACCATCATCACGATAAGATGAAGCCCGAGGTTATCTTGTGGAGTGACTCTAAAACCGTTCTACATTGGATCAGAAATGACTCCACTAGATATACTCCATATGTGGCACACCGATTGAGTGAAATCGCAGAGTTGACGTGTGTTGACCAGTGGAAGTGGGTACCTACGGCACACAATGTGGCCGATGATGCAACCCGTCCAGGCAACACACGATTGCAAAGCGGAGATCGCTGGTTTACGGGCCCAACTTTTTTGTTTGAGTCGGAAGACCGTTGGCCGAAAGAAATCGACACATGTCTAGAGCAACGCGAAGTAGTAGAGGCACATACAAGTACGGGATGTTGATGTGCGGACGCGAGGGTATTTTCTGACGGCCAGTTAGGTGTCTCATCGTCCTCCCAAATTATAATGAAGGCTGCGAAGATCTGCGCCGGAGGGAGAATGTGGCGGACGATGACGTAAATTTAGGTAAAATGTATAAATAGAAATATTGTTTTAATTTGGTTTATCAATATGTTTCTTTTATGTGTTTTTGGGTTATTTCCCGCAGTTTATAGTAAGTAAGATTATGTTTTTGTGTAAGCTAATTGTTTATATTGTATATGTGAATAACCATCTAACCCGATAGAACAGGGATTTGGGAGAAATTAAGCTTTTTAATTAGAAATGTATATCTTTTTTGAGAATTTATGTATAAACTGTGTAATAACTTTAAGATAGATTAAGCTGGTATCGACAACGTGAATTCATTGGAAAGACCTAATTGCAGGCAATGTTTAAGGATAAAATCACTTTTGTAGCGATACTAGATCACAAGTAAATTATGTAAATAATGAAAATCTATAAGACATTTGAACAATATTAGAGAACAAAATAATTATTATAATGCATGGCTCTCGATACGGTAAGACCGAAGTCTTGAACGGACATCAGTGTCTTTAGTATTTAATTCGAATATTCAGTTGAGTAGAATTCACGCATAAAAACAGGAAATTGTATCAAGTCGGCCAGTGATCACGTGTGTAATAAATAAGTGATTATGATACAAAGTTATATGCAAATATAGTATACAGTCCATTGAAAACGAAGTGTTTTTATTGAAGGGAAAAGTACCTGGGTAGTTGGGTTATCGACACTGCAAAGGAACAGTCGAAGCTCACGAGCTGGGAACCCCACACTAACCAATGCATAAAACATCTAAAAACACGTGGATACATCAAATATGTTGTACATTTAATGCTTATTATGATTTTTAATTACCAGTGGAACCACTAAGAGTAGATGATTTGATGCTGTGAAACTATGACGTCATAGTGTAATATGTCATACAAAATTCCATCGTTTTGACATTTATTAAAGAGTAGCTGATTTGATGTGTCAGTCAACTACCCTATTGTAGCTGTTGACATTCATAAGTGCCTTATTAGGGCCTAAACTGAAGAAATGAGTTTTGATTTTGATTAAAACTGATTCCCAAGATACAAGTTTTTTCTTAGTTTGGGAGCCAGGAGTTCACCAGGGAGTTTCACTAGACCATTTATAAAAAAATAAAAAACTGTCGTCCGGTCCGCTACAGTGCGTAAGGCAATAATACATAGTATAAAATGAAGTCGCTTCCGCTGTCTGTTCGATTACGTCTTTTAAACAACTCAACGGATTTTAATGCAGTTTTCAGCAATAGATAGAGCGATTCAAGAGGAAGGTTTATATATTGTAGTATATACAAAAAAGCTGAGAAATTCAAAGATTTGTACACCCGTGCGAACATAGGGCGGATCGCTAGTACACCGATACAAGGCGACGATTTCCAGCATTTTTATGTCAACAGTTTGACAAAGATCCACCTGATGGAAAGTGGTCATCGCTGCCTATAGAGTTTGCAATACCAGGGGCTTTGCCAACGTGTTGCCGACCTTGAAGATCTCAGTATTGGGCATAATTAGGCATAACAAGTTCAGAATATCTCCACGTGCGAAAAAAACCAGTTTAAAATCTTTTAAATATGCATGATGAATCTTCGATTGCGGTGCTACAGTTCAGGCATGATCATTGCTAACAGTAATACAAAGCGATTGTTACTCTGAAATTAACAAGGAATTTGGCGATGATAGCTCAGTGGTAGTGACGTTGAATGCCGAGACGAAGATCGTGGGTTCGAATTATAAATTGCTCAAGCTCAATTCTTTAAAACATCGTGAGGAAACCATAGCACGGTGGTAGAGTACTTTGTAGTACAGTATGACACAACTTAGATGTAGCATCGGCAAATCGTATATCTACACTTCACTTCCGAGTTACACAACTAATAAAATTCAGCAAGATCATTTTCGCATAAAGTACTTAAACATGGGTAATGTTGTAGGCGCATCCTTTTCCGGAATGATCGATTTTACGAATTTTGCCGATGCTTCATCTAAGTTGTGTCATACTGTTCCCTCAAGTTGTAAATCTGCCACCAAGCAGCTGCTGGTGTGTTCCAAATCACGCAAGAGGAAAGTCCTCTTGTTGTGTGAATTGGATAAAATAATGAAACAGATTTTTTAAGCTCATGAATTATGTTAATATTTTCGATTGCCTTACTGCATTAAATATGTATTGTACTGTGGCTTCGGGGACGATTTATAAAAGCGTGCGTTCGAGCGTGTCAGCACAGTCGACTTTTAACCGAACGGCAAAATGGTGAGTCAAGTGTTTTGTTTATATATTTCTTGTTGGCTATTAAAATTAAATAGGTCACTAGGACAGTGGGTCATTTAGGGTGTAGGCCTGTGTTTGACCACTCATCGTGATCAGTGATGGTTTGGCCGATTGTGGTAGGCACAGAAAGCCTAGAAGAGAACTGACACTCAAGTGCAGCTGTCTGAACACATTGGAAGGTGGTCGGCGACAGATTTTCAACTTGAGGGTGGTAGCCAGCCAGGCCGGTACTACAAAGTACTATACCACCGTGCTATGTTTTCCTTCACCGGAAATTCTAAAGGGCTCATTATGAGGATCTCAAATATATATTTTAAAATAGTTACTAGGCGAAAATTGACCATCCCCCCCCCCCTTATCTCCGAAACTACTGGGCCAAACATTTAAAAAAAAATATAGAAAATAGTTCTTTACCTATAGATAACAGGAAAACCTATAAGTAGTCTATGGTATTTAATGGGCCTCTACGATCTTTTGTCCCTTAGGCGCCCGTAGCTAGCACGGCACAATCAAAAGCCAGTGTTATTTAAGTCGTTAGACGAACCGTCCTTTCTAAATATTTAAGGTGGAGGCTTCAGTTGGAGCTCGAAATTCAAATTTTATCACGTTTTTTGCAAATTGCAGCTCAGTTATAGGTCGTAAGTTATCAACATGTTATTTGCGACAAGAATGGTAGTATATTCACTGATTAATAACAAAAGAAATCATGCACATTTTCATGAAATAGTCGTATAATGTCAGTAATATACCTTGGAGGAATATTTCGCATTCTTGTCGCAAATAACATGTTGATAACTTACGACCTATAACTGAGCTGCAATTTGCAAATACGTGATAAAATTTGAATTTCGCGCTCCAACCAAAGGATCCACCTTAACTCGTTAGATGAACTGTCCTTTCTAAATATTTAAGTACAAATATTGTGTGGGCTCAAGTCTGTTGGGTCATTGGGTCGACCTCTCATCATCTGCCATTTTGAGCCCGACGGTTCTAAGACGATATTATGTGAAAATTAAGATTTATTTATTTGATATTACACAGAATTTGCAATATTTTTTATTACAATGAGTTATTTACTTCAAAATAAAGATTCAAAATTAAGGCTTTTTCTACATTCTCTGTTGCAATAGATTTGTAATATGACGAAGATTTTTCATCATTTGGATTTTTTATTAGTAACGTCAGGACAAAAATGTGAATATGTTATATTTTTCTCTTAATTATGTCCATCCAAATAACTTGAAAATTTTAACATACATTCTGAGATCTAATAGAAAGGGAATAGTTTTCTTACTTGAAAAATAAAAATGGTTTATTTTTAAATAAAATTTATCCTGTTGGGCGTCGGCCATCTGACAGCGGAGGCCACTGATAGCTAGCTAGTTAACTTTGTTTTTCCACATGAAATTTTCAAAATAAGTTCCCAGAAACAAAAGCGTTTGAATGCCGTCACACGGTTGTCCACTATAAAGGGAAATTTATTAAAGCTGTTAAATGGTGGCGACGCCCCGGATAAACATCTTTTTTACTAGTTTCCCTCGCCTGTCTCGTTAGTCCCCGTCAGTTTAGTAAGGGACGGAGTCATTAAATCAAATCAAAAACTCATTTATTCAGTTTAAGCCCTAATAAGGCACTTATGAATGTCAACAGTTACAATTTTTAGACTCTACTACCGGTTCGGAATACACTTGAACTGAGAACACTCCGGCAAGAAACTCAGCAAGGCTTCTTTTTTTGTGGATCTTATTTTATTTCATCCTCTTAATTCTAGGCCGAAACTTAGTGATAAGCGCAGCGGGTAGCGGAGCGGATTTGAGTTGAGCGTTATATAAATTATAATACCTTTTGACATTTCCGAATGTCAAGGAAAAATAAACCTTATTGCATCATAATTTTTTTTTTTTCTTTATTACATCTAATACCATAGCAAAACAGGATTTAGCATGGAGTTTATATGGCCCTAATAGTACAATGACGTCACATACTATGTCCGATTTCTCTGTCTAATCGCTGTCTAATTAGCAGTATAAAATGCTTATATCTTCCGAGTTTATTGGCAGATTTTAAATTAAATTTCACTTCTTGACATCATTTTTACGGTATTTTCATATTTTGTTAAGAAATGCGATAAAAAAAACATGCATAAACTGAATAGGGTTCAGTATAGCTCCAAGTTGGTCGCATATTAATTTTATTGTCTTTGAAGATTTTACTGTTTTTTTAAAGTTAATTTATTTTAAGTAGTATTTTAAGTTAAGGCGATGATAGCTCAGTGGTAGTGACGTCGGATGCCGAGACGAAGGTCCCGGGTTCGAATCCTACAATGAGCTTGAGCTTCGGTGAAGGAAATCATCGAGGAAACCATAACACCGTGGTAGGGTTTGTAGTACCCGCCTGGCTGGCTACCACCCTCAAGTTGAAAATCTGTCGCCAAGCACCTTTCGGTGTGTTCCGACAGCTGCACTTGAGAGCCAGTTCCTTTCTAGGCTTTGTGTGCTTACCATCATCGGCCACATCATCACTGATCACGGTGAGATTATGGTCAAACACAGGCCATAGTAAAAAAAAAAATATATTTTTCAGAAACTCCTAATTTTCACCCTGTGCGTGGCTTACGCCTTCGCTGACGTTTCTCATATACTGCAGAAGAACCCCAACCAGGCTGCGGAGATTTTAAAAGCAGAAAACGATAATGGATTCCTTGGAAACTACAGATGGGGTTTTGAGACGAGCAATGGAATCGTTCAGAACGCACAGGGACAGCTGAAAAATCCAGAAACGGTAAACTAAATACATCCAATATTTTTAGGGTTCCGAAAAAAAAACGGAACCCTTATACGATCACTCGTGCCGTCGTGCGTCTGTCTGTATGTCCGAAAATACTGGACTGGATTATTAATACACATATAAAAGTCGGTGAACCAAACATGGACGTGTTACGTAAATAAATGAATTTCAAACATGGCGGCTACTTTCGGGGGGTAAATTAGAAAATTAAAAACAAAAGTTTTCCAAATTATATAGTGTGTCATATTAAATGAAAGGGCTCGCTGTGATGATCTCAAATATATTTTGATTATATTTTTAAGATAAATCGTTTTGAATTTATTTAAGAAAATGGTCGAAGATTGACCCATTCCCCCCACTTATCTCCGAAAATACTGGACCAAAAATTTTGAAATAACTACATATGATAGTTCTTTACCTATAGATTACAGGAAAACCTATAAGAAGTCGATGGTATTTCGAGTAGCATAGGAAATTCAGGAACCCTCGGTGCGCGATTTTTTTAGTCGGATATCTGATCCCAAATTAAGCAGAGCTCCAATATCTATATTAATATTAGATAGAGGAAAGATTTGAATGTTTGTTTGTTTGCATTGAATAGGCTCCGAAACTACTGAACCGATTTGAAAAATTCTTTCATTAATAGGAAGCTACATTATTCCCGATGGTTATAGGCTACTTTTTATCCCGGGAACGCGAGTGAAACCGCGCGGAACAGCTAGTGTACAATATACCAAGGCACAAATACGAGTGATGACTAAAAAAATATAATTAATCCGTCAGTTAGATTACCAAAAAATATTGGACACATATTTTTTCTTTAGTTCCGAAAACAATAGATAACGAACATATAGTGCGTTAAAATTTCACGTGCCGTCACGTCTTAGTACACTTTTTACAGAGAGATGACGTCACAAGCCCCACTGAACTTTGATGCGACTCATCTTTGTAATTTTTTATTGATTTGATAAAATAAAAAATACTTAACCAATATTTTTTGATAACCTAACTGTCGGACTAAACAGAATTAATTATTTTTAGTTATCATCTACAATAGGGCAGATGACTGACTTATCAAATCAGCTACTCTTTAATAAATGTCAAAACGATCGGTTACATGGAATATTGTATGAAATACTAAGCTATGACGTCATCGTTTCACAGCATCAAATGATCTACTCTTAGTGGTTCTACTGGCAATTAAAAATCATAGAAAGCATTAAATGTACAACATATTTGATGTTTCCGCGTGTTTTCAGATGTTTTATGCATTGGTTAGTGTTTGGTCATTTATTTTTGACACTGTCATCTAGCTTATTGTTTGTCCTGGATGGGATTCGAACCCGAACCCGGCCAACAAGCCTGTCAATTAAATTGTGTGTTGTAACAGGAGTACGCAGCACAAGAGGTTCAGGGAGGAGCATCGTGGACGGATCCCAATGGCGAGCAAGTCGAGATCAGCTACGTGGCTAATGAGAACGGATTCCAACCCCAGGTAAGACATCTCTCCTGCAATCTGTGGTGGTATAGTGAAAAGAACCGGAAGTGGGCGGGGCACACCGCTAGAACCGACGGCCGCTAGGGCAGAAGGGTTCTCGAGTGACGACCACCAACGGCACCGAGCGGGAACGCGAGTAAAGTCGCGGGGAAGAGCTCAAACCTCGTTTATTCAGTTTAAGCACTTATGAATGTCGATAGTTACAATTATTACAATAGACTCTACCACCGGTTCCACATACACTTACACTGAGAACACTCCGCCAACAAACTCAGCAAGGCTTCTTTTTGTGGATCTTTCTTTTGATTTTATATAATTACAGTTTTTGTTTGAAATATACATAAAGTTCATACAATTATCACTTGTGGAGGCTGCACGTGCAGAGAGAAGCTACTACAACCATGTATTCTTGTCTTCTACGTAATGAGCCTTATAGTAGGCCTTGTCGATCAACTTATGTTTAACATACTCTTTGAATTTAAGCTAGTAATATTGGTGCCGATTCTGTTGTATACGAACTTAACTAATATTAGACAAGTCACCTCTCTTTCAAGTTAACCTTATTGAAAAAAGATAGAACATTTTTAATGCTGTCAGTTTAGTCCATGCCGTCGTAATGTACGGGTAAATAGTCTTCCCCAAAATAGATCGCGCTTAAATTCACGTTGAAATATGTGATCGGACTAAACTGAGAGGACTAAAATATCTTGCATCCCTTTCTTATATTTACTATTAGAAAGAGATATAGTGAGATTAAATTTATTAAGTTCGTAAACAACAGAATCGACACCAATGAAAATTGTAATTTCAGGGTTCCCACATTCCGACCCCACCACCGATCCCACAAGCGATTCTCCGCGCGTTGGAGTACATCGCAGCGAACCCACCACGACCAGAAATTAAATAAACATAGTTTACCTTTCACACCGGAGACCAACTTACACGCGTTTAAAAATGACATAGAAAAATAAACGTTCCAAAAAGGCCGCAAAATTCAAATTTTATTAGATTGACTCAGAGATATGGCTATAGATCTATCTATGTATTCATAATGTATACATACAGTAATCAATAGATATACGTACGCTATACACATTTTGACATATGATCATATCATAACATTTGAATTTCGCAGGCTTTTTAGCCGATTCAATTTATTTTTTTTATAATAAAACACGTCTGTCACGGTGTCTGATTGTTGCCAATCGTTTGTAAGTTGTTTTTGTAAAATATCTACTTATAAAAAGTCTTTATGACTACTCTAAAATACTCAAAACGTACAATTTTAATTTGTAGTTTTATTTTTATATTCTGTGATGATAGAAACAATAAATAGATTTTGTACAATGAAGAATGTTTTTTTATTATTTTATCTGTAGAAAAAAGTTTTAGGGAATAATAGACCCAGGGAAATTCCTGGACTGGAAGTCCCGCTATATGAAGAGAATAAGGATTATGAAGCCTTGCTGAGTTTATTGCCGGAGTGTTCTCAGTGTAAGTGTATGTGGAGCCGGTGGTAGAGTCTATTGTAATAAATGTAACTGTTGACATTCATAAGTGCCTTATCAGGGCCTAAACTGAATAAATGAGTTTTGATTTTGAAGGAATCGGGAATACAAAAACTCGTCCCAGTTCTTTCGCTACTTTCAAGGAAGGGAGGGGGTAGTGTACATTCAAAATTTCAAAATATGTGACGTCTTAAAATATGATCATGTGAACAAGGAGCTTCTCTATCGGTACGCATAAAATATTATGTCATAATTTGATGTGGCATAATTTAGCTTATCCGAATTTAAATTTACGCATAAATTTATAGGTATAAACGTGCTTATCATATCTTAAGTTGGCATAACGATAAATAAGTATATTGTTATAAACAAATACTACCTACGTAAAGCAAACATGTTCGATGTTTACGGGTGGCCCTTACCTTAACCTACTGTCACACACAGTATAGTATAGATACTATACTAATCTAGAGATTATACTACCTATATGGCCTTATAACTTTTAATCGACTTCATAGTAGTCCAAAAGAACTTTATGCCTACTTTATAATTATGCCAAATCCTGTCTATGTAAAATAAATATTATGCCAAAAGTTATGCCTAACTCATTCATTATGCCAAAGTAAATTACCTAGTATTAGTAAAGTTATGCGAAACAAAGGAATACCGGACAAGGACGAGTCCAAGAAGCATGAAATCCGTGTGACGTTATTTATGATGAATAATATTATTACCCGGCTTCAAAAAAAGGAGGAGGTTCTCAATTCAGTTCTATGTTTTCTCAAATGTTTGTTCACGCATAACTTGTTTGTTTATGAACCGATTTAAAAAAAAAATTGCGTTAGGTTCAGTATAGGTCCAAGGTGGTCCCATTTTTTAAGGTTTTTTTATTTGTTTTAAATGTCATTTATATAATTTTTGGAGTCACTTACCTTGATCTCTGAGCACGGTGACGGCCTCCAGTACCCGCTTGGTATATATACAGGGTTCATAGTTATCCATCTCCTGCGTCACCACCGAGCACACCCTGTACAACAAACATTAAAAAAATATATATTGACATTAAAATTATTGGCACTTGTATTATGAATCTTCAAAGCATATGTCAGATTACAGCGTTCTCCTAACTTAATCGTCAATAAAAAATAAAAAAAATATATTACTGTATAGATTTGACAGCTCCAGTCCAGTCCAGTCCAAAGCACAGTCCAGTCTAGTCCAAAGCCCAGTACAGTTCAGTCCAAAGCACAGTCCAGTCCAGTCTAAAGCACAATCCAGTCTAAACCAAAGCACAGTCCAATCAAAAGCACAGTCCAGACCAAAGCTCAGCCCAGTCCAGTCTAAAGCCCAGTCAAGTCCAGTCCAGAGTCCAGTCCAGTCCAAAGCCCAGTCCAGTCCAAAGCCCAGTCCAGTCCAAAGCCCAGTCCAGTCCAAAGCCCAGTCCAGTCCAGTCCAGTCCAAAGCCCAGTCCAGTCCAAAGCCCAGTCCAGTCCAGTCCAGTCCAAAGCCCAGTCCAGTCCAGTCAAATCCAAGGCCAGGCCAGTCCAAAGCCCAGTCGAGTGTAAAGGCCAGTCCAGTAGTGTGAAGCAAGTGGTCACCTGTTAGCCCTCCCGCGGATGGCGCCGGCGGTCCGCTCGAGCGAGTCCGGGTCGCCCTCCTGTAGAGCCACCACGCACTTGTTCACGTCCTCCAGGATGTGGTTCTCTAATAAACAAACAAATATATCATTCATATTTATTTTCACTACTATTATTGTATGTATGTATGTCACCGTATGATTGTGAACGCCGTTGTTTTATGATCTATCGCGCGAGTTTGTAGACTGTCGATGCAATGTGAACTGTACCATGTCGCTTGTAATGTGGCGTGTTAATTTTCGTTAGTTCATGGTCCAACCATGTCAAACCGTTAAATTAGGAACTGGCATCATCGGCGGAACACACCTTCGCGCTGATTGGTCGAACGTGACGTGTCCAGCACTTTGGCTATCGCCAAATATGGCAAACAGCTGTTTTTGGGGATTTTAAATAATCTATTAGAGAATGATATTTATTTTCGGACATTGTTCACACGCGGTTATCTGATCCCAAACTAAGCAGAGCTTGTACTATGGACAACCAGATAACTGATATACTATATATACTACTTTTTTTTTGTAAATACATACTATATAGATAATTACACCCAGACTCAGGACAAACAGACATGTTCATGCACACAAATGTTAGTCTTGGATGTGAATCGAAGACCATGACCAGCGGAGTGATAGGTGGTGTCTTAACCAACTGCGCCAACTGGCTTGTCCATATAGATTGACTTAATTGATCTTAATGTGTGCAAATACTTTCTTAGATTCAGAAACCGACCGATCAGGGACGGTTCACAATTGTATTAGTTACTAGCCGTTCCGCGCGTTTTCACTCGCGTTCCCGCTAAAAAGTAGCCTATAACCATCGGGAATAATGTAGCTTCCTATTAGTGATAGAATTTTTCAAATCGGTTCAGTAGTTTCGGAGCCTATTCAATGATACAAACAAATCTTTACTCTTTATAATATTAGTATAGATAAAATCGGACTCCTGTCGGTAAGTACAAGTCCGTTCACAATTTAACGGTTTGACATGGATACATTTTCGATAGTTCATAATTTATCCATGTGAAACCGTTAAATTGTGAAATACAGTTGAAAAAGGGCGCGGCGCGTGTATAGTGTAGTGTATAGTATAGTGTAGTATAGGTACCGCTGACGGCGAGGAAGTCGTCGATGGTGGTGATGTCGTCGACGGCGTCGGTGAGCAGCTTGACGGCGGCCTCCCAGGCGCGCGCGAAGGCCGACGCGTTCTCCTGCGCCACGCGGGACCGCGCGCGCGCCGCCAGCACCCGGCTCGCGTTTATCACCTAATACAAATAATACCACCCGTATTATTCATCACTCAAATCTAATTAGTCCCTCAGTTACATCACTCAAATCTAATTTGTCCCTCAGTTACATCACTCAAATCTAATTAGTCCCTCAGTTACATCACTCAAATCTAATTAGTCCCTCAGTTACATCACTCAAATCTAATTAGTCCCTCAGTTACATCACTCAAATCTAATTTGTCCCTCAGTTACATCACTCAAATCTAATTAGTCCCTCAGTTACATCACTCAAATCTAATTAGTCCCTCAGTTACATCACTCAAATCTAATTAGTCCCTCAGTTACATCACTCAAATCTAATTAGTCCCTCAGTTACATCACTCAAATCTAATTTGTCCCTCAGTTACATCACTCAAATCTAATTTGTCCCTCAGTTACATCACTCAAATCTAATTAGTCCCTCAGTTACATCACTCAAATCTAATTAGTCCCTCAGTTACATCACTCAAATCTAATTAGTCCCTCAGTTACATCACTCAAATCTAATTAGTCCCTCAGTTACATCACTCAAATCTAATTAGTCCCTCAGTTACATCACTCAAATCTAATTTGTCCCTCAGTTACATCACTCAAATCTAATTTGTCCCTCAGTTACATCACTCAAATCTAATTTGTCCCTCAGTTACATCACTCAAATCTAATTAGTCCCTCAGTTACATCACTCAAATCTAATTAGTCCCTCAGTTACATCACTCAAATCTAATTAGTCCCTCAGTTACATCACTCAAATCTTATTTGTCCCTCAGTTACATCACTCAAATCTAATTAGTCCCTCAGTTACATCACTCAAATCTAATTAGTCCCTCAGTTACATCACTCAAATCTAATTAGTCCCTCAGTTACATCACTCAAATCTAATTAGTCCCTCAGTTACATCACTCAAATCTAATTTGTCCCTCAGTTACATCACTCAAATCTAATTTGTCCCTCAGTTACATCACTCAAATCTAATTTGTCCCTCAGTTACATCACTCAAATCTAATTAGTCCCTCAGTTACATCACTCAAATCTAATTAGTCCCTCAGTTACATCACTCAAATCTAATTAGTCCCTCAGTTACATCACTCAAATCTAATTAGTCCCTCAGTTACATCACTCAAATCTAATTTGTCCCTCAGTTACATCACTCAAATCTAATTTGTCCCTCAGTTACATCACTCAAATCTAATTAGTCCCTCAGTTACATCACTCAAATCTAATTAGTCCCTCAGTTACATCACTCAAATCTAATTAGTCCCTCAGTTACATCACTCAAATCTAATTAGTCCCTCAGTTACATCACTCAAATCTAATTAGTCCCTCAGTTACATCACTCAAATCTAATTTGTCCCTCAGTTACATCACTCAAATCTAATTTGTCCCTCAGTTACATCACTCAAATCTAATTTGTCCCTCAGTTACATCACTCAAATCTAATTAGTCCCTCAGTTACATCACTCAAATCTAATTAGTCCCTCAGTTACATCACTCAAATCTAATTAGTCCCTCAGTTACATCACTCAAATCTTATTTGTCCCTCAGTTACATCACTCAAATCTAATTAGTCCCTCAGTTACATCACTCAAATCTAATTTGTCCCTCAGTTACATCACTCAAATCTAATTAGTCCCTCAGTTACGATTACCAAAATATATTGGACACGTGTTTTTTCTTTAGTTCCGAAAACGAGAAATGAAGATACAATGAGTCCTGCCAATATCGTCGAAAACAACAATTGAAAAAAATGAAAAATATTTATTTCGGTGACTTAACTTCTACAATAACAATATCCTTTGACGGGGTCTCCTTTTAAGTATAAGAAATACCTGTGCTACGAGGCCCCGCTCTTCCAAATCTAGTACATTCAAATGTAGGAGTAATACTTTTTAAACTCTCGCGAACACAATTCATGTTTATAGTAATGTAACGGGTATATTCATCGAGGTTAGTCTAGCTATTATTAGATAATTTTATTATTTATAAACATGAATGTAGGAGTAATTATTAAAAAACAAATAATAATAATAATATTAATAATAAAAAGAGAAATGAGTGTGTGTCGCATGTGATTGTGTGTGTGCTGTGTGTATGTGTGTTGTGTGGGTGTGGGGGGTTGGGGGGTTGGGGGGGGGGTGTTGTATGTGTGTGTAATGCCATTTCGTAGCCCTACGTTAAAGAAACTTGGGATCAGCTGCCCGACAGCTAAAAGGCTACCTGACAGCTACTACGCGTTTGAGATTATAAGAGTCTATTTGAGACAAGAAGTAATTAGATTTTTATGGGTATTAGGTTATTGTTTGCAAGAGACCCTCAGTCGTGTCATAGCTTTTATTTTTAAGCCATTAGACCTGCCAATATCGTCGAAAACAACAATTGACCTGCCAATATCGTCGAAAACAACAATTGACCTGCCAATATCGTCGAAAACAACAATTGACCTGCCAATATCGTCGAAAACAACAATTGACCTGCCAATATCGTCGAAAACAACAATTGACCTGCCAATATCGTCGAAAACAACAATTGACCTGCCAATTTCGTCGAAAACAACAATTGACCTGCCAATATCATCGAAAACAACAATTGACCTGCCAATATCGTCGAAAACAACAATTGACCTGTATACGTCGATGTTTATTGTTAAGCGTCGGTGTTTATTGTTAAGGGTCCGTGTTTCTTGATGAGTGTGGTGTATATGTTAACGGAAAAGTATCTAGTCCGTCATTGTATACATTTCCTAGGAAATCCATACATTTCCTAAATATCTATCGGAGTATTACATTCGGGATATTTGTAAGGATAGCGGTATTTGGGGGGTTGTAAGTGTAATTTATTTTTGTGCGAATACTTTCAAATTTATGCAAAATAAAAAAAATAACCCCAACCTATTTTTTTCAATAGTTTCTATATATTCAAGTATCATTATTGTTATAATTTCCTAGGGGAAATACACAGGAATTGTATACAATTCCTATATTTCATACATTTCCGGTAAAATATACAAGAATTGATCTGTCATATATGTCGGAGTTTGTTAGGTGTCGGTGTTAATTTTTGATCGTCAGTGTTAATTGTCGAGTGTCGTGTAAACAAGAATTGATCTGCCACCTACGTCAGTGTTGACTGTTAAGCGTCGGTGTTTAATGTTACGTGTCGGTGTAAATTGATGATCGTCGGTGTTCATTGTTTAGTGTAAACAAGAATTGGTCAGTCAAACTAAGTCGGCGTTTATTGTTAAGCGTCGGTGTTTATTGTTAAGTGTCGGTGTTAATTGTTAAGCGTCGGTTAATATTGATAGCCACGCTTATCGAAATTTTATTGAAGTTTGGTATGGAAGCTGACACCCGGGTTTTTTTTTTTTTCCTTATCCCAGGGTACACATTAGTGTGTTGTTCCCTATTGTTATTACAATCTAGCCTTAATATTAGGCTAATAAGTAATTTATTTTTAACTTAAACTTCTAAATTCACTAATACTAAGAATGTGTCCATTAACACTTTTGTTATTGTCTCTATTAAGGGAAAGACACTTTGTTCTTGTGTTCTTTATAAGTAGCACTTTAATTTATAACGAAAACTACACTAACTCAAATGGTTTAGTTCTTTTGAGTCGTCTCACTATATCTGTGTGATCGAGGAGCTGGATTGCCTCAACGTTCACGTGATGATGAAGTCGGATCAACACCGACTTCATCATCACGTGAGCTTCTGCATATTTTTTTATAACTTTGTCAACCATCTCTACTTTAAGGTCCCGATGGAGGTCGACGTTTCTAATGTACCAAGGAGCATTAACTATTTCCCTCAGCAACTTATTCTGGAGGCGTTGGATAGGGTAGTTGACTGACACATCAAATCAGCTACTTTTTAATAAATGTCAAAACGATAGTTTATAAGGAATTTTGTATGAAATATTACATTATGACGTCATAGTTTCACAGCATCAAATCATCTACTCTTAGTGGTTCCACTGGTAATTAAAAATCATAAAAAGCATTAAATGTACAACATATTTGTTGTTTCCACGTGTTTTTAGATGTTTTATGCATTGGTTAGTGTTTGGTCATTTATTTTTGACACTGTCAACTACCCTATTGTCAGAATATTGCTTGGTTTGGCGCAGCCCCATAGCTGAATGCCATAAGTCCATATTGGCACAAGGACTTGTTTATATAGTAGTAGTTTGTTGTGTATTGAAAGTTTAGAGTATTTTCCAAGCAGGCAATACATTCTTTTATACCGTAGTTCTAATTCATCCTTTTTTTTCTTGACGTGAGCTTTCCAGCGTAGCTTTACATCAAGCGTCATATTTCGTCGTCATATCCGAGATATTTAACTGTATTCTCATATGGGATGGCACCGGGAACACAAAAATACACCCCCCCCCCCCCTAAGGGGGTAAAACTAATACGAACCTGTGGACACAGAGCCTCGATATGTTCAGCGGCATGTCGCACCATCTTGACGCCATCCTCGTTATTGGACATCGAACACACCAAGTTGGCGACCTGCTTACAAAAATAATACTAATTGTAAATCAATGGTTTTGCCAGTTAGTACAGTTGGTTAAGACACCACCTATCACGCCGCTGGTCATGGGTTCGATTCCCATCCAGGACAAACATTTGTGTGCATGAACATCTGTTTGTCCTGTGTCTGGGTGTAATCATCTATATAAGTATGTATTTACAAAAAAAAAGTAGTATATCAGTTATCTGGTTGTCCATAGTACAAGCTCTGCTTAGTTTGGGATCAGATAACCGTGTGTGAGGAATGTCACAGAATAAAAAAAAAGCTTTCGGTGAAGGAAAACATCGTGAGGAAACCATAGCACGGTAATACTTTGTCAGTTGAAAATCTGTCGCCAAAAGTAGGGAATTAAAATCTCTCAAGTTGGCAACCCTTTTCGTTAATGTTTTACGGGGATTCCCTCGATTGTATTAAATTATGTTATTATTATTTTGTCCTACCAAGTTGGCAACCCTTTTCGTTAAAAATTAGATCGACTTTTAGATAAAAATGGGTATTATGTAACATTTAGGGAGGGAAAGGGGGGTCCCCTAAATGTTATGGCGCGTTACATGGGGGGAGGGAGGGTCAAAAAATTGCGTTATGTAATACTTTAACGCTGTTTTATTAACTTTTTTATTTTTAGCCTTTGATGGCTTGATCAACCTTACAGGGCTCTCAGCCGGGTAACATTTAGGTAACCACGCCTGAGGGTACCCCCGAATGAGTGTGTTTTGTACTTTTACGAGCTTCGTCAGCTTCTATTATATTTACGGCACTGTCGAGGTATATACCTCGACAGTGCCGTAAATAGGGCGGTGCCACCGGTGCCCAGGCACAGGGCTCTGGGGGGCGCAAGAATGGCCAGACCAGACAGGACTATATTTTTTTCGGTATGCTCCTGATAAGTTCCCGCTGCGCCTCTAGTGCTCGATTCCAACACATACGTACCTACATGTCAGTATCATCAAAAACGTCTCTTAAATGAGGAGTAACAACAAAAAAATCTAATTAGTCCATCAGTTAGATTATTAAAAAATATTGGATACGTATTTTTTATTAAAACAAATCAATAAAAAATTACAAAGATAAGTCGCATCAAAGTGCAGGATTGGGGCTTGTGACGTCATTGTACGACTACTTTTCAGTACACTTTTTGCAGACCGGAAAATTTTAACGCACTGTATATTCGTTATTTTTTGTTTTCGGATCAAAATAAAAAATACGTATCCAATATTTTTTGATAATCTAACTGACGGACTAATTAGATTTTTTGTTGTTATTCCTCATTAGACAAAACATCGAGCCCAATTTTTTTTGCTTTATTTTATCACCCTGACTGAAATAAAGTAGGCCTATACATAGCATCGCTCTAGCTAGGGTACCTATAATATCTAAAAAAACAAGGGCGCAGTTATAGAAGGTCGCATAGGGCGCAGTTATAGAAGGTCGCATGGGGCGCAGATGAGGGCACTATACCTCGACGAGTTTGTTGGCGTGTTCTGTGAAGACGAGCGCGTACTCCTCCACCTCCTTCTCGTTGCCGTTGCGCGCCGCCTCCATCAGCACCAGCAGGGGCACGTTGGTCTCCAGGAAGCTGGACATACATTTTACAAATATTAAAGTACTGTAATACAGGTATTTTCATACCTATCTCAGGCACCAGTCACTCACAAATATAGGATAATCTGAATGTAATATGTTAGAACTAGCTGTTTACCTATAATTTGTGAAGAGAAATAAAGAATATATTATGTTATATATATTTGACCATTCTCCCCCCTAACTCCGACACTAAGCCAAAATCTTTGAAAAAAATACAGAATGGTATTTAAATGTTTGTTGCTCTTTCACGCAAAAACTATTGAACGGATTTGGATGAAATTTGGATATACACAGATTATATTTATTTTTATTTTTTTATTTCATTATAAACACATAGGATACTTTTTATCCCGGGAAAACATAAAATCCCTCGGGAACGCGGGTAAAACACTGCGGGGCGGAATGTAGTAGCCCCATATTTTTTTAAAATAAATAAGGTTTAATAACAAAACAAGATACCTGTCGGACTTTTTGGCGGGAACTTGCGAAGTGATGTTGCGTTTTCGTTTTATTTTCATAAAATCGTGTATTTTGAATTTTATTGAATATTATCGGTGGTATTTTGTCCAATAAAGATCAATACAAGTGCACCAGTGAAGTGAAATGATTACGTGTATAGTGGCTTTTCAAGTTGTCTCAAGAAGTCCATGAAAAGTTTTAGTAGAACGGCTACCATTGTACTAAAACCTAACTAAACTGACTGACTATGACTTGAAGATGATTCAACATGACTTGAACTTTGAAACTTGACGATTGACGAGAATTTAATACATGAAGAATATAAAAATACCTACATTGCTCAACTTGACACTGGCAAAATATACGAAGTGTGATGCCAAAATTAAAAAAAAAAAAAAAAAAGATACCTGTCGGAGACGTGGTCGACGACCGCCTTCCGCAGCTGCCGGCGCAGGTCGCGCGTCTTGCGACACATGTTCTCTACGGCGCGCTCCAGCCCCGGCGACTGCTCCGGCTTGCCCGCCTACAATACAATACAATACAATACAACACAATACAATACAACACAATACTATACAACACAATACAACACTAAACTTGCTCAACGTCATTAACTTGGCCGAGGTCAAAATCTTGGCTAAGGTCATAAACTTGGCCAAGGTCATAAAATTAGCAGAGGTCATTAACTTGGCAGCGGTCACAAACTTTGCTAAGGTAAATAACTTGGCCAAGGTCATAAACTTGGCAGAAGTCATTAACTTGGCAGAGGTCATTAACTTTGCTGATATCAAAACCTTAAGCGAGGTCATTAACTTCGCAGCGGTCACAAACTTTGCTGAGGTAAATAACTTGGCCAAGGTCATAAACTTGGCAGAAGTCATTGATTTGGCAGAGGTCATTGACTTGGCTGATATCAAAACCTTAAGCGAGGTCATTAACTTCGCAGCGGTCACAAACTTTGCTGAGGTAAATAACTTGGCCAAGGTCATAAACTTGGCAGAAGTCATTGATTTGGCAGAGGTCATTGACTTGGCTGATATCAAAACCTTAAGCGAGGTCATTAACTTCGCAGCGGTCACAAACTTTGCTAAGGTAAATAACTTGGCCAAGGTCATAAACTTGGCAGAAGTCATTAACTTGGCAGAGGTCATTAACTTTGCTGATATCAAAACCTTAAGCGAGGTCATTAACTTGGCAGCGGTCACAAACTTTGCTGAGGTAAATAACTAGGCCAAGGTCATAAACTTGGCAGAAGTCATTGACTTGGCAGAGGTCATTGACTTAGCTGATATCAAAACCTTAAGCGAGGTCATTAACTTCGCAGCGGTCACAAACTTTGCTGAGGTAAATAACTTGGCCAAGGTCATAAACTTGGCAGAAGTCATTGATTTGGCAGAGGTCATTGACTTGGCTGATATCAAAACCTTAGGCGAGATCAAAAACTTGGTCGAGGTAAAAACCATATTATAAACTTAGATAAAGCCTTTATTCGCTGACTATGAGTATTTTAACTTAAATATCATAATAATAAATCTTTCCATCACTACATAGTATAAAACAGTCGCTTCCCGCTGTCTGTCTGTCCCTATGTATGCTTAGATCTTTAAAACTACGCAACGGATTTTGATGCGTTTTTTTAATAGATACAGTGATTCAAGAGGAAGGTTTATATGTCTAATACATGCATATGCATAGTACAAAAAAGCCGAGAAATTCAAAGATATGTACACCCGAAGCTGGGGCGAGTCGCTAGTCGTATATAAATTGAAGTCGCTTCCGCTGTCTGTTCGCTTAGATCTTTTAAACTACTCAACGGATTTTAATGCAGTTTTCAGCAATAGATAGAGTGATTCAAGAGGAAGGTTTATATGTATAACACATGCATATTATAGTACTGAAAAGTCGTGCGACGCCGGGACGGGTCGCTAGTATGTAATTTAACTTACATTGGTCATGTACTCATGTAGTAGGTCCTGCAAGGCTTGTCGGACCGCGTTACACTCGGCTACTATGCGCTCGCGACGCTCATCCCTGAAAATAATTATCCAAAACTCTCATTTTATCCATTTTAGGCCTTCTTATGGCATTACAGTTGATAGAGATGATGACTAAAAAAATCTAATTAGTCCGTCAGTTAGATTACCAAAAAATACACACACACATATTTTTTCTTTAGTTCCGAAAACAAAATAGAACGAAGATACAGTGCGATAAAATTTCGCGTGACGTCACGCCTTAGTACACTTTTTACAGAGATGACGTCACAAGCACTCTTGAAGTTTGATGCGACTTATATTTGTAATTTCTTATTGATTTGATAAAATAAAAAGTATGTATCCAATATTTTTTGACAACCTAACTGACGGACTAAATAGAATTAATTATTTTTTACCCACTCATCATCCCTATTATATAGATATTTATCTACTCTCATATCGTAATGTTCTTATTATGAAATCAAAATCAGTACTTTAATGCCCCACTTTAGGCACACCCGTGTATAATGATTCATTATAGTACAGTTGTGTTCCCAAGATAATGCTATAAAATAACTTTTTTTCTATTAAAGTACACTTTGGACCTATCAATAGTATAATCAATCAGTATCAATTCAATTTGACTTGAACTTTAGAGGTAAGAATTTTTGGGAGTTGGCATAGTGATGTTCATGTTAAAAAAATATCGATATAATATATCGTAATGTTCTATCGATACTTTGCGATATATCGAACATATATAACGATATATTTGAAATATCGTAAGTAATTTCCTACTTACTCGTATTAAACTAGTTTCTAATATTAAATAGGGAAGGTTGATATTATTAATATGAGTCACAACATCTAGAACAAATCAACTTTATTTATATATCATGCAAATGAAATCAATGGCCATACGACCCAAAAGTGAAAGATTTATAAATCCCAGTATTTCTTCTCTAAGCTTTGCAAAAACAAAATTTTATTGACCCTTTTGGCTTGCAATCTGCTTCTCTGCTGTGTAAGAACCTGTGCGGCTTTTGAGAAAAGTCGTTCAGATGGAACTGAGCTAGCCACCATGGTTAAATATTTAAAAGCCACATTGTATAACGTTGGGAACTGTATTTTATAATCTGCCCACACTTCTAATGGGTTTTCGTTCAATCTACTCACTGGAGTCCTCAAATAAAGCGATAACTCATCTGAAAGACTTTCATTGGTATTATTTGTTTTCCAATTTCGTTGAACCAGTTTATGGTGATCACTCCGGTGATTTTTGGTATATCGGATGAAATATATCGATATTCAATTCGATACTAGGCGTTTCGATAATATCGGATGGAAGCGATATTATCGCGTAATGTATCGATATATTTTTTTTTTTTTTTTTTTTTTTTTTGTATCGATTTATATCGCCCACTACTAAGTTGGCAACACGGATTTGATTAAGTATATGATTATTGTGTTTGTTTATTTTATTGTTTTTGTCTACATATATCATTTTGACCAAAAATGACACACAAAAATAGCAATTTTTTTTTTTTTTTTAAAGTTGGTAGAAAAATATTATCGATTTTTCTATTTTTTTTTAAATTACATTATTTATATGAGTTTAGATAAAGTACTGTATGATACTGCACATAATTAGGTATTAAAAACTCGTGTGATACTATTAAGAACCTCGCCTACGGCTCGGTACTTAAACTCACACTCGTAGTTAATAACCCCCATTATGCAACAGTATCATAAACTACTATTATAAAACAGGAAACATTATATGAGTCCTTTTTAATTTTGAGTACTTACCTTGTACAAGAGCTGTCGGCCATAAGTGCTGCGCCAGAAATGATGGACTCCAGTCTCTCTTCAAGCGAGGGACGCGTGCGAACCTCAGAATAGGCGAGTGGCTCCATAACCATGCGTTCCTATCAACAATTACATAATATAGTTTAAACGTACATCATTATATTTAACAAAATTAAAAATAAAAACAAAACTACCTAACTATAAATAGAAAATTTGTGCCAAATCGCTGCCCCGCGGAAGTGTGCCAAGAAGACTGGCAGCATTGCCACGCTGGATGGCAATAGCAATTCTTTGAGCAAAGTATGTGCCAGCCTTCTTGTCACGAGAGGCCTCAACAAGACGAGCGGAGACCTCTTTGAATAATCGACGAGCCTCTGGTCCCCAGGGCCCTAGAGTTTCAACCCCAAACGCCGAAAATACGTTGAACTCCTGTAGAGCAGCGTATTTGCGGCGCTTGAGGCACTCTTTAAACTAATTTTTATACAACGAATATTTCAGCATAGCATATGGTTTTTATATCTGACAAGGGGGCCAATTCCACTAATAGGGTAGATGACAGTGTCAAAAATAAATGACCAAACACTAGCCAATGCATAAAACATCTAAAAACACGTGGAAACATCAAATATGTTGTACATTTAATGCTTTTTATGATTTTTAATTACCAGTGGAACCACTAAGAGTAGATGATTTGATGCTGTGAAACTATGACGTCATAATGTAATAATTCGTACAAAATTCAATATAAACTATCGTTTTGACATTTATTAAAAAGTAGCTGATTTTATATGTCAGAGAACTACCCTATTAATTTTGATTAGATTACAATTAGATCGCAGCTGAATGACGACGTTTGCACGTTTTCGTATTCCGCTAATAATCTGACAACGATCGAGATCCAATCATGGTTGAGTTAATGTTGTCGTTCGATCAAGTGGTATTCCACCAAACATTTGACACATTTGATTGGATTACAATTGTTTCGGTTACCAAGGGCAACAACGATTACAATCTAATCGTGGTTCGGCTTCGTTTATTTAGTGGAATACTGGTGTCGATTCTGTTGTTTACGAACTAAATAAATTTAATCTCACTATATCTCTGTCTAATAGTAAATATAAGAAAGGGATGCAAGATATTTCAGTCCTGTCAGTTTAATCCGATCACACATTTCAACGTGAATTTAAGCGCGAGCTTTATTGGTCACGACTATTTACCCGTACATTACGACGGCATGGATTAAACTGACAGCATTAAAAATGTTCTATCTTTTTTCAATAAGGTTAACTTGAAAGAGAGGTGATTTATCTAATATTAGTTAAGTTCGTAAACAACAGAATCGGCGCCAATATTTTTAGTTGGAATAGGAATAGAATAATATTTTTAGGATTGGAAACGAACTTTAACTGAATCGAAATTGGATGTCATCCGTTGTATTTTAGCGGAATTGGCCCCAAGGTTATGTTTTTAAATGTTTAGTAAATTGGGATTTAGGGGATCGCGGGAGCGGAGAGCTAGTTTATATGAGACTAGCTGTTCCGCGCGGTTTCACTCGCGTTCCCGGAATAAAAAGTAGCCTATAACCTTCGGGAATAATGTAGCTTCCTATTAGTGAAAGAATTTTTCAAATCGGTTCAGTAGTTTCGGAGCCTATTCAATGCAAACAAACAAACAAACAAACAAATCTTTTCTCTTTATATACCAATAATGTATAGATGAAAGTACTTACATCAAAATCGTCCAAAGCTTGGGCCAATTCGCCGGGACCTTCCACAGGCCGGTTGCCACCTGAAATTATATGAACAAGACGTGATAAGTAAAATAAATGAAATACAGATCAAATCATAATAAAAACTAACATTATTAAATTTAGTAATAATGCTATAGTAATGAAACAGCTTATGTTTGTGTTGTATTTTTTTTTTTTAATATTATAATGTGAAGCTGGGTTAATGTCCCATCAATATACATAAATAATTATCCTGGGACATTGTTCACACACGGTTATCTGATCCCAAACTAAGCAAAGCTTGTACTATGGACAACCAGATAACTAATATACTACATATACTACTTTTTTTTTTGTAAACACATACTTAAATAGATAATTACACCCAGACACAGGACAAACAGACATGTTCATGCACACAAATGTTAGTCCTGGATGGGAATCGAAGACCATGACCAGCGGCGTGATAGATATGTATGTTAGTTACCAGATTGCGTGGTGGGTTGTCCCTGCGCGACTGCGGATATAGTGTCGACGGCGGAGCAAACCGCGCGTAAAACATAGTCGCGGTTGGCCTTCGCCGCCGCCAGCTCCGGGTGACGCACGTATACCTACAACATACATACATACAAACAAACATTAAAATACGGTAGTTGACTGACACATCAAATCAGCTACTTTTTAATAAATGTCAAAACGATAGTTTATATGGAATATTGTATGAAATATTACACTATGACGTCATAGTTTCACAGCATCAAATCATCTACTCTTAGTGGTTCCACTGGTAATTAAATAGTAGTTTATGATACTGTTGCATAATAGGGGTTATTAAATACGAGCGTGAGTTTAAGTACAAATCAAAATCAAAACTCATTTATTCAGTTTAGGCCCTAATAAGGCACTTATGAACGTCAACAGTTACAGTTTTACAATAGACTACTACCGGTTCGGAATACACTTGAACTGAGAAGACTCCGGCAAGAAACTCAGCAAGGCTTCTTTTTACCGAGCCGTAGGCGAGGTTCTTAATAGTATCACATGAGTTTTTAATACCTAATTATGTGCAGTATCATACAGTACTTTATCTAAACTCATATAAATAATGTAATATAAGGTAAAAAATCGTTTTCATGACATACGGGTATCGATTATTCGTCATTTCCATTGCCGCCTCCACAATTTCAGATCCAAGTTTATTTCACCTTAGTATCACTGGTAATTTCAGTCATTTTTGGCCAAAATACATACATATTATATTGTATAAAATAAACAAACATTAATCATCATGGCGCCCAAATCCGTGTGGGGAAAAACTCCTAAGTTGAGATCTCTACCGCATACGTGACCACAGACAAAGTAAATTTACATCTAAAATTGAATTGATACAGATTCATTCCTAATTGTTTAGTCCTGCCTGATGTCTTATAATGTTTTTTTCTTTATTATTTTGTTTGACAAGTTGACAAGTAATTGAAGTATTAAAACCCAAAAAACATTATAAGTGGCCAGACATGTCCAAATACTTGTACTTTAATGAAAAAAAGTTATTTTGGATCTTGGGAAGAAAACTGTACTATAATATAATTTTTTAATTTCATTATACACGGGTGTGCATAAAGTGGGTCATTAAAGTACTGATTTTGATTTCATAATAAGAACATTACTATATGAGAGTAGATAAAATCATAGAAAGCATTAAATGTACAACATATTTGATGTTTCCACGTGTTTTTAGATGTTTTATGCATTGGTTAGTGTTTGATCATTTATTTTTGACACTATCACCTAGCCTATACTATCATCTAAATATATACAGTGTGTCCGGTCATCAACTAGCGATATTTTAAGGACTCTCTTCATACAAGAAAGAAAGAAAAAACATTTATTCATGACAACACACAAAATTGAAAAATAAAATAAAAAGTGTTCAAAAAAAACTAAACATTGGTGTCGTTGTTTACGAACTTAACTAATATTAGAAAAGTCACCTCTCTTTCATGTTAACCTTATTGAAAAGAGATAGAACATTTTAATGCTGTCAGTTTAGTCCATGCCGTCGTAATGTACGGGTAAATAGTCGTGACCAATATAGATCGCGTTGAAATATGTGATCGGACTAAACTGACAGGACTAAAATATCTTGCATCCCTTTCTTATATTGACTATTAGAAAGAGATATAGTGAGATTAAATTTATTTAGTTCGTAAACAACAGAATCGGCACCAATAATGTAATGTTGCGCGATGTCAAGAGTAGGTCCTGACTCGGCATAATGCTCAGGTCGATAACTAAATATCAACCCTCGCGCTGATATAGGGTAGTTGACAGTGCCAAAAATAAATGACCAAACACTAACCAATGCATAAAACATCTAAAAACACGTGGAAACATCAAATATGTTGTACATTTAATGCTTTTTATGATTTTTAATTACCAGTGGAACCACTAAGAGTAGATGATTTGATGCTGTGAAACTATGACGTCATAATGTAATATTTCATACAAAATTCCATATAAACTATCATTTTGACATTTATTATAAAGTAGCTGATTTGATGTGTCAGTCAACTACCGTATTCAGTCGGGGCCCATATCTGTGACATCACAAACATACAGTGTCACCGAGAATCAATCTAATACAAAACATCTATCTTGTTCAGTCAAAATGTATGAAAAGAAAGTTTTTTTTCGAGTTTTCAAAGTTGGTCCTAAGAAAAATCCCATAAAATGTATTCAAATAATAAATAAATATCCCGGGACATTGTTCACACACGGATATCTGATCCCAAACTAAGCAGAGCTTGTACTATGGACAACCAGATAACTGATATACTACATATACTACTTTTATTTTGTAAATACATACTTATATAGATAATTACACCCAGACACAGGACAAACAGACATATTCATGCACACAAATGTTTGTCCTGGATGGGAATCGAACCCATGACCAGCGGCGTGATAGGTGGTGTCTTAACCAACTGCGCCAACTGGGGCTTGTCAAATATCGCTAGTTTATGACCGGACACACTGTATGTCATCGTATCATTGAAAGCGCCGTCAGTTCACAAAATATCTCGCGAAATTCATAGACTATTATATATGGCATGTTGTTTTTCTTTCTTTCAATTAACAGTTAGTATCTGGATGACAGAGCTTTGCTCAGTTTTTAATATTTTTTTCTTTGGTAAATCGTGTTTTCTAAAAATGAAACCTAACTAGATCGATCTTCAAGACATATTTTGTAGCTGTTGACTGTTCCAATTAATAAAAAATGAAAAATGAAAACTGCATCAAAATCGGACTAGTAGTTTTGGAGAAAAATAGCAATATGGATTTGCACAAACAAACAAACATCCTCTGACCCCAAACGCATATACCGTCTCCGTTCTGTCGCGGGAACAAGCAGAAAACAAAAAAAAACTAGAAACTTAGCCAAAATCTACACTAACCTTAGAAGCAGTCAGCAGCATAGTGGAGTGCTTCTTCAGGACAGCCCGGGCTGCAGCCAGCTCGTCCTTCATCCTCGGCTCCTTCAGCTCGCGCTGTCTCTTGGCGGCTTGAGCAGCCAGCTCGTTGGCAGAGCGGCCGAACTGGCGGGCTGACTCCATCAGCTCCGACTGAGAAGACGCTGATTTCAGCTTGTCTAAATCGTTTTCCACCTGAGGTAAGGTATAAAAAAAATTATATTGTGTGAAGAATGTAGGCATATAAAACACTAGCTGTTCCCCGCGGTTCCCGGGATAAAAAGTAGCCTATAAACCTTCGGGGATAATGTAGCTTCCTATTAGTGAAAGAATTTTCCGAATCAGACCAGTAACTCCGGAGATTAGCGCGTTTAAACAAACAAACAAATTCTTCATGAATGCGAATTTTTTTTTTTACTGTGTATAGGCCTGTGTTCAACCACAATCTCACCGTGGTCAGTGATGATGTGGCCGATGGTTTCTGCGGTGCACACACAAAGCCTAGAAAGGAACTGGCTCTCAAGTGCAGCTGTCGGAACACCGGTTGGTGCTTGGCGTGTGTAGTGTAGTGTAGTGTAGTGTAGTATAGTATAGTATAGTATAGTATAGTATAGTATAGTATAGTATAGTATAGTATAGTATAGTATAGTATAGTATAGTATAGTATAGTATAGTATAGTATAGTATAGTATAGTATAGTATAGGTACAGTGTTGAGCTTGGTGAGCAGCAGATGCACGTCGACCATGTCGGCCAGGATGAGCAGCCGCGTGACGGCGGAGAGCAGCGCGCGGGCGGCGCGCACCATGCCCGACCGCACGGCCGACGCGCACGGCTCCTCCGAGAACTCGCGCGCCGCCAGGCTCATACCGCCTCCTATACCACACCGATAGGGATCATGACTAAAGTCTCAATCAAAACTCATTTATTCAGTTTAGGCCCTAATAAGGCACTTATGAATGTCAACAGTTACAGTTTTACAATAGACTCTACTACCGGTTCCACATACACTTGAACTGAGAAGACTCCGGCAAGAAACTCAGCAAGGCTTCTTTTTTTGGTGGATCTTTTTTTTTTTAATTTATGTAATTACAGTTTTAAATATACATAAACTTCATACAATTATCACTTGTGGAGGGGGCTGCAAGTGCAGAGGGAAGCTACTACAACCATGTATTCTTGTCTTCTATGTAATGAGCCACCTTATAGTAGGCCTTGTCGATCAACTTATGTTTAACATGCTCTTTGAACTTATTATAAGACATCTTAGTTACTTCATATGGGATTTTATTATAAAAGCGAATGCAATTCCCGAGAAAAGACTTATTGACTTTTGCTAGCCTGAATCTAGGAGTAACAATTTTGTCTTTGTTTCTTGTATTTAGGTTATGGCGGCTACTGTTGGTGTCAAATAGATTTAAATTTTTACGAACAAACATAATATTTTCATAAACGTATAGCGAAGGTAAGGTTAATATGTCAAATTCCTTAAACCGATTTCGTAAGGATTCGCGAGGACCCAAGCAGTAGATTGCACGAATGGCCCTTTTCTGCAAGATAAAGATAGATTCCAAATCCGCAGCCGAGCCCCATAGCAGAAGACTGTAGGACATTAGACTATGGAAATACGCAAAGTAAACCAACCTAGCTGTAGCTGCATCTGTTATATTTCTAATTTTTCTAACTGCAAAAGCGGCGGAACTCAATTTACTAGCTAACCTTTCTATATGAGGACCCCATTGTATTTTACTATCTAATGTTATGCCGAGAAAAACTGTCTTATCAACTAGTTCGAGTCTAACATCATCGACTAGGACATGACTGTCATTCCTAGCAACATTGGGGAGAGAAAACCTTATACACTTAGTTTTAGAGGAATTAAGCATGAGATTATTGGCCGCAAACCATTTCGATATAGTGGATAACGTGTTATTGAGATGCGTAAGTTCTGTGTCTTTTCTATCCACTTTAAAAATTAGCGAAGTGTCATCAGCAAATAAAACTATATCGCACAATTCATTTACCATATAGGGCAGATCATTGATGTATGCCAAAAACAAAAATGGGCCTAAAATTGATCCTTGCGGTACGCCTGTTTTAACTAAAGACCCTGAGGACGTAGTACCGCTTATACCTACTTTTTGTTGGCGACTGCATAGATAAGATGTTACAAGATCTAGTGCCACTCCGCGAACGCCATAGTGTTGAAGTTTTAAAACTAGGGTGTGATGATCTACGCAATCAAATGCCTTGGAAAGATCACAAAATACGCCAACCGCATCTTGAGAGTTCTCCCAAGCTTCAAAAATTTGCTTCAAAAGTTTAGCTCCGGCGTCAGTCGTAGACCGCCCTTTTGGAATTTAATTAGTCCGTCATAATGGATCATTTAATCTATTTAGGACTTGAGTACTATCTAAATATTTGGCAATCTAAACCTACACTGTAATATATTAGTCCGTCAGATCGATTACCAAGAAATATTGGACCGAAAACAAAAAAATTACGAAGATACAGTGCGTTAAAATTTCACGTCTTTGTAAAAAGTAGTAGAAGTTCCGAGCCTCCACTCCTGAACTTTGATACGCCATCTTTGTAATTTTTTATTGTTTTGTTATAATAAAAAATACGTATCCAATACTTTGATACTACCTTACCTACCTACCTTACGGACTGAACAGATATTTTTTCCCAGTCATCATCCCTATTATATCCTGCAACATTATTTAAACACGGCTATCTGATCCCAAACTAAGCTGACCTTGTACTATGGACGACCAAATGACTGCCAGGCTATTGCGAATCTTTTTTTTGGTAATCGTAATCATTATCATTATTAATCATTTCATCCGATGACGCACTACGAGGAGCATTTTGAGAGCGTGATGAGCTCTCATTGGATGATTTTAATAATGGTGTTCATTAAGATTATTTATTTATTTATTTACCACCAAAAATACGCGGTAGAGCCCCTGTTCCTCATCCTATAAATGAGACCGAAATAAACGTATTAAGAAATCCCCGACGCACTAGAAATACCGGCTAAGTGTGATTTGGACTCGCGCACAAAGGGTTCCGTATTATCTACCGAGTATTGGGTACAGAAGTGAAAAAACCGAAATACACACACAATAAAACATGAGAAGATCAGCCACAATCAAAAGAAAAGCACATTTCATGAAATTTTCCTTCACCAGAAGCTCAAGCTCATAGTAGGATTCGAACCTGTGACCGTCTCGGCATTTGAGGTTATCTCACTGAGCTATCATCGCTTCAAAATTAAACAGATTGTTTTAAACTCACCAGCCTTGCGGACCTCTTCAACAGCTGACAGCATCTGCTGGGTGATCTCAGGGTTCTCATATGCGATGCTCTGTCCTCTCTCAATGAATATTTCTGTTGCTCGCTCCACTGTAGCAACGAGAGCGCTTGCACGTTTTGATTTACCAGCTGTGGACAATTATACCGGGTGTTAGTGACATCATTGAAGCCATTTTTGCTGGTGGTGGGGTACTTTGTAGTACCCGGTGGTAGGGTACTTAGTAGTACCCGGTGGTAGGGTACTTTGTAGTACACGGTGGTAGGGTATTTTGTAGTACACGGTGGTAGGGTACTTTGTAGTACACGGTGGTAGGGTATTTTGTAGTACACGGTGGTAGGGTTCTTTGTAGTACACGGTGGTAGGGTACTTTGTAGTACACGGTGGTAGGGTACTTTGTAGTACCCGGACCAAAATCGCCCTTCAGCCAAAACCATCACCTTTTAGCCTTAAAAGCACTGGAGGGGCCCAAGTGCAGAGAGAAGCTAATACAACCATGTATTCTTGTCTTCTACGTAATGAGCCTTATAGTAGGCCTTGTCGATCAATTTATGTTTAACATACTCTTTGAATTTATTATAAGACATCTTAGTTACTTCATATTGGATCACAATATAGTATAAAACAAAGTCGCTACCTGTCTGTCTGTCCCTATGTATGCGGTTTTTTTTAGCGGATAGAGTGATTCAAGAGAAAGGTTTATATTTATAATACATGCGTAATATAGTAGAGAAGACCTGAGAAAAGCTGGGCGAAGCCAGGGCGGGTTGCTAGTTTTATTATAAAAGCGAATGCAACCGTAATTTAAATCCTGTATAATACGTACGTCTCTTCTTCTTGGCGTCGCGGTCCTTGTTGTTGACGAGGGTGGTGACCTGAAGCACGAGCGGCTCCAGCGTGCGCTCCACGGAGGTGGTCCGTATCTCCAGGTTGCGAGGGTCCCACTTCAGCTGCAGCGTGCCCGTGGTGCCGTACTGCTCCGTTAGGGTGCCCATAATTACTGGAAATTAACTAAATGCAATAGACCTCATTGGCTTTATCTCAGAAACGGCTTTTCTGATTTTGGTAGGAAAATAATATCCTGGTGATGCTTTAACACTAGGGCAGGGACGGCAAAGCAATGGCACGCGTGCCACATTGTTTTGGGCACGTCACTGACAACAAAATTAATTGTGCTGCACTATGAAAAAAGTGTGAAGTAGGTATTAAATGACGAGCCAATGGGAGTGATCCCTAGGCCTCTGGCCTCTTTATTTACTACAAAATGTACATATTTTTTGTAGTAAATAAAGAGTTTTGAGTTGATAGTATTTATTATTATTATTTTCCCAATAATCACAAAGTCACAATTATTTGATGACACATGTATGACCTCATTAAACATTTCTTTAGAAAAATAGCATGTTGATACGTAAAGGTTCGCCATCCCTGCTCTAGGGCATGGAACCGTTTTACCCAGTTAAAAAAAAACTAACATAGTTTTATGGTGTTTATAGCTAGGAAGTGATTTCTTCCAGAAAAATTTTGGATGAAAAAGGAATTAAGGCACTGAAAAAGACTGTTTTGCAAAAAATACATAAATATATACCATTATTACATATAATAAATACATCCATTGTGGCAATGATGATGGCGTGATGTCATGATGTTTTAGGCCCCGACTGAAAATCGGGACCTATTCCGGGCATCATGCAACATTACATTATTGTTTTTTGTATCTTATATTTTATACCTATCTATTGTCTTAATTAATGTAATGTTGTGTGTAGTCCTGAATAAAACTCGCTTCTAACCCACAACCTTCATCACAGCATCCAACGTCACTACCACTGAGCTATCATCGCCATATATATTTTGAAGAACCAAAAGAACCAGATACCCAGTTCCAAGTTCTGCTCAGAGTACCCTATAGGTTTTGATATTAATTTCAAATTCATACTTTTCTGGGTTCCTGAGCTCTTAGTTTCTTTAAGGGTTCAGTTTTTTACTTTTGAGGTATGGAATGTGTAATATAATGAAAACCATCAATTCTCTTTGGAATGCTTTTACAAATGATCAAAGTTACTTCTTGTGAAGACTTATTTTAAAACTTGTATGACACCATGTTTACAACGAGTACTTATTATGAATCGCTTTGTAGTTATTTGAAGATATTTTATGAGTATATATAACTATAGATAATGAGAAACAGAAACTTATTATTTACTGACCAATTATCGACATGTATGAGTCATACGTAAACAATGAAGACATTATAAAATATGCCCTAAATAAAGGATTTATTGTATTCTACCTTAGATCCTGAAACTTGATCGAATTACCAAGAAAAGTAAGAAAACAAATGACTGTAAAGCCTAGATTCTGTGTTAATTTTGCGAAGCATAAAAAAAACAATCCTTGTACAAAAATGAAATTATAATACGACGAATTTAGAAAGTAGATCATTGTCTTAAAAATAAATAGCACGATGCTACTTTCTAATACAGCCGGGTTTCTCGGGGTCAACATTAGTAATAAACTTTTACCTGTTTAATTTCGATGGTGTAGTGGATTCTACCCGAATGTATGGTCACTTTTTAGTTAAACCTGATTAAAATCACTGTAATTCACTCTTATGTTTCAGTTTAACACTCACAAACAATAAACAAATGCTAAAAAATGATTTACATTTATCGACAACTTCAACAAGGCGTGTCGAAAAAAAAATACTGGCTGGCTACAGTGCTGCCAGCTCAACAGTTATAAATTTGGTAGAATATTCGAAATTTCGTACCCTTTGAGTAAAGTGGCCAAAGACTACTATTATATTAGTGGCTAAGCTAGATTAGCAGCCTCTTTCAGTGTGTAAGGGAGGAAGAAAGAGAGTGTATAAAACGATATTTGGTATGGAGGCAGCTAAGATCCTGGATTAATTAACATATAGGCTACTTTTTAACCCGGGAAAACATAAGAACCTCTCTCTCGGTAAACCTCGGGAACCCGGGTGAAACCGCGGGGCGGAAGCTAGACTATAAATAAAAAGTATTTCAATATAATCACAATCATAATAATGCAAAAAATATAGGAAGGGTAAATATTTGATTTATCAATAGGACGCAAGACAAGACGTCACCACAAAATAATCAGGCGTCAGACTAATTTACTTACAGTGCGACAAGGATGTTTTGGCACGTGGCCAAAATCGGAACTAACGCCGCTATCTTGTGAAGGGTCTCTTTTTGAGAGTTCGCTTTGTCCGGTTATCATTTTTTGTATGTTATGTTGTTTTTGCTTATTATTTAACACTATCTCACTCTGGACCCCACTACTTATTACTTTCGGCATATTAATAGAATAAAAGTTGTACATTGAACTTATAAAAATCGAGAGAGAGGCTTTGGTCGATTTTCGAGGAATCCCCAGAAACCTTTTTTATATCGGTGCTGCCAGTTATAATAATATGTAATTTTTATTTTATGTAGATTGTATTTTTGTCGTAAATAATTTGTGAATAAAGTTTTCTCTTCTTCTATTTCGATACAACTTTATCGGGCTTATTTTAATTGTCTATGATAATAGAGTAGGCTAACTAACTTTTATTTTATTTTTGTGGGCGATATCTCCTTCCCAAACGCAAATTAATCGGGATCCGTCCATTTCAAATATATAACAAAGTACTCTGTGATATATAACAAAGTACTCTGTGGTCCGGACGGTCGTCCGTCAGTCGGTCAATATTCTGTGGTCAATATAGTCCAACTCTATTGTTTTTGTCAGTAACACCCCACCCTCACTTTTGTATTTCTCAATTTGTGAGTGTTTTATTAAAGTAGATAACTACTCTATTCTGGTGAATATTATAGTCAAAGTAGAATACGTGATTATTATAGTGTAAAATCAGGTAAGAACACATTGTATGAAATAAAATTAAACTGCAATGAGTGTGATTAATATTTTTTTTTATTGCAAAATATTAGTGATGCGAAAATAGTTTCTATTAATAGACATAGGAAATCTATGAAATGCAATTTAGCTTTTGTATTTTATTTGTACACTGTGATTATTTCTTTATAAATACTTACAATGATCGGAGGCCACAAAAATAAAAAGTTATGACGTCATGTTATAATTTTTGGCACTTTAATCTATATTCGAGATCATTGATTATGTTCTTTTTTTAAGATTCCGAAACTCAATAGAAAAAAACGGAACCCTTATAGGATCACTCGTGTGTCTGTCTGTCTGTCCGAAAATACTGGAATGAATTAAGGGTAAACGTTCGGTTGGAGCGCGAAATTCAAATTTTATCACGTTTTTTGAAAATTGCAGCTCAGTTATAGGTCGTAAGTTATCAACATGTTATTTGCGACAAGAATGGTAGTATATTTACTGATTAATAACAAAAGAAATCGTCAACATATTCCTCCAAGGTATATTAATAACATTTTCATGTATATGTCAGTAATATACCTTGGAGGAATATGATGATGATTTCTTTATTTTTTGAAAATATTTCCACTTACCCTCAAGTAGACCACCTATCTGCTTCATCTGCTTGTCGACCTTCTGACATAAAAAAAAAGAAACGCAAGAAATATTCGTTAAAATTTCAAACTGCTGAAAAAAATTTCAACCTTACCTACTCGTTTATCTTCTCAGGTGATCACAATATGGATGACGTCATGGATTCAGAAGAGCATGATGATTCTGATGATGTGAGGAACAAGACATTACCAGGAACATCGCGGATCAAGCACAATTTCAATCATGGTAACTAGTCTGTCCTTATGGGGCCTTCCATGAATACGTCACAAGAGGGAAGGGGAGGGGGGGTTAATTATTAGTTATCTATCTAACTAAACTCTACCAAAAAACTTTAAAATAACCAACTCTATAAATCTTTATCTAAGGTTTATTTGTATAACTTTTCTTAATGTATCATTGCAAAATACATGACGAAAATGTGGCCACCTGTGACAAGGATGGGAGATCCAAGAATCATGAAATTAGTGTGACATAATTTATGAATGGCCCCTTAACTCTACGCCGACGTGATTAGCATTATTAATTACCCAACTGGGAATAATTGGCATGAAAATAAGCAACATGTTTTATTTTCAGGTTCAAAATACCATAAGTTCTCTTCTAAGATATGTTATGAGGATAATCCCCTTGATGATGACAATGTTAGTGAAGATAATGATGATGGTGGTAGTGATGATGATAATGATGAAGAAAAATATGACGAGAGTGATGATGAAATAGGTTATAATGAAGCAGCAGTTACGAAAAATTATTGTACACCACAAGATAATCAGCGTAGTAATAAAATAATTATTGGATCCAAACCAAATAAGACAAGAGAATTAGTTGTAATACCCAAAAAAAAAATCGAAGCACCAAAATGTTTCGATAACCGGAAACCAAATGGTATAACTTGTTCTCACTGTACCAGTAAATTCCCAGATACAAACGCTTTGACTCTTCATTTGTACAAAGTATTAGGAGTTGAAGTTAAACATGAGATAACTGAATCAGACTCAAACGATGAAGAAGGGACAGAAAAAATAGCAACACCAAAAGAAGCAGCATTGAACAATACAATAGTAGAGGAAGAATCAAATATAAAAACAGAGACGTGTGAAACATATGATGTAACTGCTAAAGAAACAGAATCTAAAATTGTAGCAGTAAGAGAAACAGCAGAAGGAGAAGCAGCAGTGAAAGAAAACATTGCTAAAGAAGCTGAAGTTAGAGAAGTCGTAGAACAGGAATTTGGAATAGAAGATGACACACCAAATAAAACAACAGTGAAAGAAGCAGTCACTGAAAAAGCAAATACAGCTAGAGAAGTTACAGCTAAAAAACCGGAAGCGAAAAATAAATCTGAAAAAGTTGCAGTAACAGAGGAAACAGCTGTTCAACTAGCAGAAGCCAAAGAAGAAACAACAAAAGAATCAGCAGCTATAGAAGAAGTAGTAAAAAACAAAGAAACTCGACCAATTGTAACTAAAGACGTACCTGATAAAATAGGAGCAGTAAATAATGCAGTAACAATAGAGACCTTAGAAAACGAAATGACAATTTGTGAGACGGCTGTGAATATAGGACAAATTATAGAAGCAGCATTTAAAGAAGCAGAAGCTATAGAAGCAGCAGTAAATGAACCAGCATCGAAAACAGCGGCAGCAAAATCGGTAACAGCAAAAGAAGCAGATACTAGTGAAGGAGCAGTACAAACGGTTACTTCAACAGAGCTATCGAATGATAAAGAAACATCAGATGTGGCTTTCAAGTGTCCAAAATGTGCGAGCTTGTTTAAATTAAAATGTACTTTTTTGAAGCATCTGAAATCCATCCATGATTTCATACCATCAGATGTATCAAAATTTGCAATTTCCGCTCCAAAACATCCATTTTCTTTTCAGTGCCCGTATTGTAAAGTTGTGACTTCAAGTTTTACAGCTTACAACTCACATATAAGAAAAACACATCACAATAATGTGAATAATTGTGATCAGGAAACTGTACAGAATAAATGTTTGATAGGCAATCATATTTTCAAAGATTATATCAAAGCTCGGATATATCGTAAAAGATTACATCCAGAGATGTATAACCAGCCTATTTTAAAGAAATGTATGGTAAGATCTACCACAGAACATACTAATGTAAATATAATCACCAAACCAATTAAGAAAACAATTGCTTACAAATGTTTAATATGCAAACAAATATTCAAAAGTTATTCCGCTATTATAATCCATAAGAAAAAGATGCACCCACAGATGCATAATAAACCTATTTTGAAGAGAATAGTGCAAAAACAATTTGGGCCAACTGCGACGTCAAACAAAGTTATTAGAAAACAGGTGACAGTAAAAACTAAACCATTAAATAGAGTGATCCATGAACAAGTAAATGTTAGAAGTGAGGAGTCAAATAATGAAGAAATAGCAAGCGATAATAATGCACCAGCTGATCTGATACATAATACTGAAGAAAATAGTGATAATCAGACAGAAAGTAACATAAACATAGAATCTGAAAATGTTAACAACGAAGTCAACATATGTAGTGAGACAGAAAAAGTAAGTATATGGTTTTGTTTATACTGTGAATGTTACTTCCACGATCGAAAGCACATAGAGTTCAGAGATTGTCCTAAAGTCAGAAACGAGAAACAAATGTGCCTTCATTGTGGGCTGTATTTCACATCAAACGTATTGCGGGAGCATGAAAAACTTCATGAGGAGAAGAAAACAACATTACATGACTTTCTTTTTTTTGAAAATACATATCAGTTAAAAATGAATCCGAAACCACCTATCTTACCAAAGTGTACAAAATGTAGAACTTACTTTTTAAGCAAGGTGAATGTTATGCTGCATAATTGCGGAGGCGATGGAAACGGAGATAATGGTAAGATTTGCGGCAAGTGTTACAAGAAATTTTGTCCAGAAGCTTTTGAAATCCACACACAGTTTCATTTATATGGTAGGTTTGAAGAAGAAAATGAAAACCAACCACAGAATGATGAGATGCTTCAAGAAATTGATTCGTCATCGAAAGCATTGAATATATTATATTCGTGTTCGGATTGTGGACTCACTACAGATAAATATGATCACGCTGTTGAGCACAGTCAAAAACATTTGAATAATGTTATAGATATAGAACTGAACCACGTTAAAACATGCAAGGCATGTGACATGGAATTTGAGCCAAGAGCTTTTATTCAACATAATAAGCTACACAGAAGTAACATCAGTTCAGATATAAGCAAAGATTATTTCAAAATACTCAAATATAACTGTAGAGACTTACTCACGGGCAATTGGTTGAAATTATTCAGAGACTTGCCCAAACAATTTATGGATGACATAATATCGAAAAGCATGTATAGAACGACACAAAACGTTCGTATGAAAACAAAACGAAGTGGTTCCGGGTCGATGTTCTACCAATGTGCAATATGTGATCATTATATAAATGAGAATTCAGTTTATCGTCACACTCACAACGGAAACTGCTTTGCTGCTGAAGATGACTCTAAAAATGTAACTGGAATCGGAAAAAAATCTAAGATAATAAGTTTCAATGATATATTAGATTTTAACTTTAACAGATTGCTTAAAATTGATGATACAACTGGTCAAATTAAAAAGCCAGATAACGTTAAAAGCCAATCTAAAACTAAAAGAAAAACTCCGTCAAATGACATGACTGAAAATCAGAATAAAGTTATTCCCACAGCACCGAATTCACTCCCAGCGATGAAAGTCTTCAAATGCAAATGTGGACTACATTTCACATCATTATTAACTATAGAAAAGCATTTTGTCACTTGTCCTAGCGATACAATACAATCATCGAACTGCAGTAAATGCAATCTCCTATTCCCTACTGATAACAACATATTAGTAAATCATACCCTAAAACATCAAAGACACGACAGGGAGGTTGTTGTGGAAGACTATGAGCCTAAGATGAGAGAAGTGAAGCTGTACGAATGTAAGCGCTGCTCACTGCTGTTCCCGCTAAAAGCTGACGCTTTAAAGCATAATGATTGCGGTACTAATGTTGGTGAAAATTGTCACGATTGCAACCTTATTTTCCATACAGATTCTTTCAAAGCTCACGAATGTACAGAGTACATTGAAAACGATATCATTACAGTTGATAGTACACAAGAAGACACGACTGCTAAAGATACCGATGGCGATACAGTAACTAATGATGAAACAAGTGACACTATTAGCAATTATTTGAAACATACCATCTTTAAATGTGCTAAATGTGACATACATTACCTAAGTATGGAGAGTTGGTTCCGGCACGTCGAATTAGAACACTCAAAAGGTCATATTGTCATGTGCGAGCTATGTAAGCTCAAATATAAAGCTATAGACATGATTAGCCATACAAAATTACATCACACAGATAATGATAAAAATGATTATTTATACGTAAAAGTTGTGGGTTCTGATACGATTAAAGAATTTAAAGTTCTGAAAGATCAAACTGCTAATAAGGTTGATGACACAGAGACTGTGTCAAATGATATTCTGAAAGATCCAATAGCTAGTAATACGATTGATGAGATAGAGAGTGTGTCAAATGTTCTAGATGACGGTGAAAGCTTAGAAATAATAAGTAAACATGCCGATAATGTATTGTTCAAGTGCAATCGGTGTCCCCAACACTTTGTTACAAGATCGAAATGGTTGCAACATGTTAAATATTCGTCGAAACACAAAACACGTATTGTAGCATGCCCCGAATGTAAGTACACTTTTACACGTGGAAATCTGGACCAACACATATGGAAACATCATGACATTTTTAAAAATAACGTAAAAAGAAACGAAATACGTGTGATCCACTATTCTGATTTGACTATGAGTGAAGCCAATGATCAGTTGACTGATTCGAATGATGATTTAAGGGAAACTGCATCGAAGAGAATTAGACATAGTGATGGAACGAATGGGACAGACGATGAAATGGATGTCGTATCTTCGTCCACGAAGACTTGTGTGTGATAGAATTATCTATATGTAATTGTTGAGTTTATTATTGGCTTTTCTTAGCAAATGCAACCTTACGAATCGGTATCACAGTCACGCTAGTCTGTGCCTGCGATAATATTTATTTTGAAATTAAAATGCTTTGTCTACATGAGATTGATTCCACTGACAGCAGCTCAGAGCTTAGAGCAGTCTACTTTGTGATGCATTTATTCTAGATATTCTAAATAATTGATGGGTATTTATGGGTATCGCTTAAGTCTTTTGAAATCTTCATCGATTACTTTGGAGCCCAATACTCTCGCTTTCGTGTGTTGATGTCGCATTTATGTTTGCTACCTTAGTAGTATAAAAAAAAAAAAAAATTTGTCAATGTAGCGACACCTATTAGCTACATAGTTCACTCACCGATGGATAGATGGCGCCATAATAATCTATATACAACCTACATCGCGCTGGTGAAGTTTATTCGCGAATTGACAAATTATATACAGGATTCGAACATGTAGAGTTGGACGTAAGTTATCAACATGTTATTTGCGACAAGAATGGTAGTATATTTACTGATTAATAAAAAAAGAAATCATCAACATATTCCTCCAAGGTATATTACTGACATATACGACTATTTCATGAAAATGTTACTAATATACCATGGAGGAATATGTTGATGATTTCTTTTGTTATTAATCAGTAAATATACTACCATTCTTCTCGCAAATAACATGTTGATAACTTACGACCTATAACTGAGCTGCAATTTGCAAAAAACGTATTAAAATTTGAATTTCGCGATTGTACATAGCTTTGACATAAGATCTATCAAATCATATTATATGTATATTTTTGTAAGCTTATGTAAACTTTATAACTATTTTTTTAAATATACATATGTGAGAAGCGTTTATAATAATATTAATATTTTTATCAATGATCATTGAATTATATTTACAAAAAAATATGTACGAGTGTAAGTATCTATTTATATAATGTACTTACAAAAAAGAACTTGACACTGGCAAAATACACAAAGATGAAAAAAATAAAATAAATAAATAATCGCGTGTGAAGAATGTACAGGGTATTATATAAAAGTAGCTCCTATAGCCACTCAGGGCACAATTTTAAGAATGGGACCAGGGGGGCCAATTCCGCTAAATAACAACGGTCGACATCCAATTTCGATTCAGTTATAATTCGTTTCAAATCCAATTCTAATATTACTAAAAAACGGTAGGTATTCCACTAAAAAACGAAACCTAATCACTATTGGATTACGATTAGATTGTAATCGTTGTTGCCTTTAGTACCTAACCGTAACAATTCTAATCCAATCAAATGCGTCAAATGTTTAGTGGAATACCACTTGATCGAACGTCAACTTTAACTCAACCATGATTGGATCTCGATCGTTGTCAGATTATTAGTGGTATTGGCCCCCAGTAACTCCGGAGATTAGGTACCTCACAACCTCCTCCTACCTCTAACTTACAAACTTAGACTGCATTCCGAATGATGATGATATCGATAATTATCGATGTGAGCGCGCTAGAACGCGTACCGAATCACTTTTAGCGCGATAACGAAGCCTCGCGAAACGTCATTACATGCGCCATATTGCGATTACGACGACCATGGTCCAAACGTTATCGCCGTGAGCGTGGCTGTCAAAAGTGACACTTGTGTTGTGTTTTTGTTTTGACAAAGGTTTTTATGTGAGAATAACAAATAAAAATACACTGTATTCAAGTTAGGGAGTCTAATAATTGAAGTTAGGGAGTCCCAACGCGTTGATCATTATTTTTTTAATCCCTTTTTCGATTGTTTTAGTTCTAAATACTGTCAGCGCGTTCACAAGCGTTCCGAATCATTGACAGTTCACGGCTCTTATAGATGTGATATTCGTATCGGAACGCAAATTATCGATGTGAGCGCTAAGATCGATTATGGCATGTTTCGGAATGTACCCTTAACCTCCTTATACTATTAAACAGTGTCAAAGGCTTTTCAAATATTGATTGTACGTACTTATTGTTTAGAAATAAGAAGAAAATATAATAAATTGATATAGGTATATGGTGTTTATTCATATTAATTGATACGTGCTGTAATTTGTGCCTTGATTTTTTACTTCCGGCAATTAATTTATAAATACTATTTTTAAAGTACTTACTTAAACCGTAGTAACTCTACAAAGTAGTTTTTATAAGTACTTTTATAATGATGCACATAATAATGTACTTATAGAGTAAGACCAAGAAAAAAAGAAAGACGAAGCGTCGCAAACAATCAAAGTGAAGCCACTGTTTATCTATGTTTTGTGTTCTACGAAAGTCTAAACATAGTAAACTTTAATCTATTTAAGTTTAAAAAAGGAAACCGTGACTCTCTGACTGATCTATCAACGAATAGCTGATAGGCTATATCTAATACCTTTAAACGAGCAATTCTTGTATAGTCTCGGAAACAGCTCTAACGATTTTCATGAAATTTTGTATGCAGTGGGTTTTGGGGGAGATAAATCAATCTAGCTAGGTTTCATTTTTAGAAAGTGTCGTTTAAAAAAGAACGAGCAAAGCTCGGTCAACCAGGTACTTACTATTATGAAGTAGGCATCCGCTAAGAAATTATAAACTTCATCCCCTAAGGGGGTGAAACCGCGGGGTGGGAAGCTAGTTAAATGCTACCAGTAGGTACTTTAATTAAAGCTTTAAGATTTCGTGATATTCTTGAAATTGCTGTTATTTTTACACATACATTTTTCACGTACTAAAGTGATGAGCACGTGTGTGTGGGTGACAGTGTGCGTAAGGAGTTTGTTCGTGGCGCTCCGTCTATCTTTTTTCCTTGGTAGATTACTATTTTTTATAATTATTTTTACAAGATATTTAATAAATATTTTTCTTTAACATGTTAAGTTTATTTCACACTAGCAGACGTTCGTATTGCCCTGAAAATAACCTACCTACGTACCTACCACCAACTTTTTTCCGTTAGAGCCCCATACAACAAACGTGATTTTTTGCTAGTTTTTGATAACGGCAACAGGTAGACGCTTGAAATATTCACATAATATTGAGGTATATTATTAACTTTAAAATTAAATTAAAATTCATATTTATGTGTGTCTCCTATAGCAGACATGTTTTTTTGCCGTTTTTATTTATAACTAGCTGTCCCCGCGGTTTCACCCGCGTTCCCGGGATAAAAAGTAGCTTATATGTTATTCCAGGGTCTATCTATGTGCCAAGTTTCATCCAAATCCGTTCAGTAGCTTTTGCGTGAAAGAGTAACAAACATACATACATACAAACTTTCACGTTTATAATATTAGTAGGATAGTACGGAACCCTTCGTGCACGAGTCCGACTCGCCCTTGGTTTTTTATAACAGGCAAAGTAAATGCACCATACAACCTCTCCAATAGTTGTTGAAAAATGCTAACAAAATTAAAACCGAAAAATATGCGTTTAAAATTCAGTCGGTAATACGCTGGGCGGAAGCCTAGTTCCTACATAAACCCTGAGATTAAGTATTATAAGAAATTTGTATCGAATAAACTAATCGGATATCCCAAAGCGATTAAACACACGTTATTAAATAGTTGAATCTCGCGTGCAACGCAAACATTACAATGTTAGCAACCGTAGCGGTTGTGTTGCTTGTGCGATTAGTCGCGCAACAAGTTGACGGCGCGTATTACGACACGTACACTGGAAAGCAAATATCTAGACAGAGATATGACGAATTAGCTACATTTGGACTTGTTCCGTAAGTATTTGTTGACGTGTAAACGCAATTTTGAATTTTGAACGCATATTTTTGCGTTTAATTTTTTACATCAATTTTAAGTGCCTACTGGAAGGAATTTTGTGATTAGCGCATGAAATATAGGTACATACGTTAATTGATTATTGTATCTATTAATTACTAACTGTTCCCCGCGGTTTCACTCGCGTTTCGCAAGTGAAATATTTTTTCAAATCGGACCAGTAACTCCGGAGATTAGTATAGAAAATGACAATAGCGGGCACGCCACGAAAAAAAATATACCTACACTGAATAGCAAGAAACAACTGAAACTAATCGAAATACTTTATGTTAGTGAATGCAAAATACAAATAGGGATAATGACAAGGTAAAAAATAATAAATTTTGTATTAGTCCGAATAATGACCCATTCCTATAGATTACAGGAAAACCTATAAGAATTCTAAGGTATTTAGAGTAAGTACCTCATCATATCAGCTGAAAGACGTCCACTGGACAAAGGCCTCCCCAACGATCTCCACGATGGCCGGTCTTGCGCTAGCCGCATCCAGCGGTTTCACGTGACCCTCACAAGATCGTCAGTCCACCTTGTGGGGGGCCTGCCCACGCTGCGTCTTCCGGATCGTGGTCGCCACTCGAGAACCTTTCTGCCCCAGCGGCCGTCGGTTCTACGAGCGATGTGCCCCGCCCACTGCCACTTAAGTTTGGCAATTTTTCGGGCTATGTCGGTTACTTTGGTTTGCCTGCGGATCTCATCATTTCTGATCCGATCTCGCAGGGAAACTCCGAGCATAGCCCTCTCCATTGCTCTTTGGGTGACCTTGAGCCTTCTTATAAGGCCCATCGTAAGCGACCACGTCTCTGCTCCGTAAGTCATCACTGGCAACACACACTGGTCGAAGTCTTTCGACTTGAGACACTGCAGTATTTGAGACGAGAAGATATTACGTAGCTTCCCGAACGCTACCTACCATACGGAATTTCCTATGGTAGGTCCATAGGAAATTCCGGAATCCTCGATGCGCGAGTCAGACTCGCCGTTGTCCGGTTTTATTGTGGCGTGACTGAATCACATATCTACATTGTAAGTAGGAATCTATATAATTATGTGTAATCGACCCCAATACACTGATTTGGCTCAATCAGAAGTTATTATTGCAACCTTATCAATAATAAAAGGTATTAGACGTTTTAACATACAAATTCCTTTGTTTACAAACTAAACTAATTAACCGATTTCATAAAAAGGTGGAGGATATAGTCGATGCATATGTTTTTAGCGTTCCGTACCTACCTTTTGAGTTCCGAAAACCTAAAAATTAGCTTACTTCAGTTGAAGATTCTCAATAGTCGTAAAATCCAAATTATCACTCCTAATTTCCAGATACTGCGGCATAGAAGTCCAAGAATGCTCTTCCCACGAGTACCGTCGTATGGACTACTCCTGCAACAACCTCCGCTACCCCCCACGGGGGGCACAAATGACCCCTTATCACCGAATGCTGCCCCCTATCTTCGGGGCTAACAACACTCACCCCCCAGCCAAATCCGGCCAGCCTCTACCCAACGCACGGGCAATCAGAGTAGCTCTTATACCAGACGGAAGAGCAGAAAACTCAAAATTCACTCAATTAGTTCCTAATTTCAGTGTATTGATAATAGGGGAAGTTACCACAGTCCATGATACTGTTAACTATGTGGCTTTGACGACCACGTGCTGTCAGCCTGGTGGTGATCAAGACCCCAGGTGTATACCTATCAGGGTTGCTGATGATGATTTGCATTTGAGGAGGAGTAATGTGAGATGTTTGAATCTGACGGCGGTAATCTCGTATCAGAGGTTAGGTTGTGTTCCGATGTCTGTGCCTACTGAGAGGGTAAGTGTGATAGAACAGCTCTAATGTAGCCCACGAATTTCATGTTTTTCTGTCACCAGATGTAGCTAGGTCTAAACAACTGACGAAATGTACTGAAAATTTTAAAAATATCTGAAAATTCATTGTATTTGCACATTTTTAGGGTTTCCTACTTAAAAGGTGCCAACGGAACCCTATTACTAATTCTGTGTTGTCCGTCCGCCTGTCTGTTCGTCTGTCAGTGGGCTGTACCTCATGAACCGCAATAGGTAGACAGTTGATTTTTTTACAGAATATGTATGTTATTAATCAGTAAGTCGCAAATCAAAAATGTCGAAAATTGGTTGAATCGATTTCGAACAAATCACGTTTCTTCGCTTCTCCTGGGTTTGCATCGTCGAAGGCCTCGAGGAAAAACATAATATTTTACGTCTCTTTTGTTTTAAACAGATAAACACCGCTCCGCCCATGCTAGACTTGTCTGTGCTCTATGGTACATCGACGGAAAGCGCCAACCGTGGCCGAGAGCGCGTCGGCGGTCGGATGCGATCGGAACAGCTGAGGGGGCACGAGTGGCCCCCCACTGGCTCCCCAGTATGCCTTAATAACCAACCTCCTTTAGAATCGAGGTGTCATGACGTGCGTAAGTAGCTGAAAAAAAAACATTTACAAAAACACAAGCAATAATGGCAAAATAGCCGGAACAAACACACAGACAGATAAGTAATAATCGATTTAAAAAAAAAGAGTAACAGCTCCTTCAAAGACACTAAAAATATTATGGGACGACCTTGGAACCATACAGAACCCAACGCAAACTTTTTGGTACTACACTATTTATCAAGAAATAAATCAATGAAAATAAAAAATTCTAGAAACCTCTGAAACTCACTAGAAAATTGGTGATCATTTTCAAAAGTCTGATCTGATTATTTTTTATTTTACTATGTATAGGCCTGCGTTTGACCACAATCTCACCGTGGTCAGTGATTTGGCCGATGGTGTTAAGCACACAAAGCCTAGAAGGGAACTGGCTCTCAAGTGCAGCCGTCGGAACACACCGGCAGTTGCTTGGCGACAGATTTTCAATTTGAATCTTAAAACATAGCTAAGATCCACACATTTCAAATTAAAAGAAAACCAAATCATCCGTCCACAATCCATGATGCCACAGACAGACACAGACACACACTACAAACTTACAACACCCCTCCTTTTTCCTCATCAGGTTAATAAAAGACCATGTTTCCAGCCGTAGCCGGCACTAACGCCCTGATGGGTTCCCATCTGGTGTTTATCTGGTTGTTCCGGAGCCACAACACTATCGCCCGCACCCTGGAGGCCCTCAACCCTTGCTGGGATGACGACCAGCTCTACTACACCGCCAGAGAGATAAACATCGCTTACTTGGTGCAAATATTCTACTATGAACTTATGCCTGTGTTAATTGGTAAGGATTAAAATATCTAAATATATAAAAGGAAAGCGTGACTGTTTGACTGACTGATCTAGCAATCAAGCATTCAGCTGAAAGGCGTCCACTGGACAAAAGCCTCCTCCAAGGATCTCCACGATGGCCGGTCTTGCGCTACCCGCATCCAGCGGTTTCCCGCGACCCTCACAAGATCGTCGCTCCACCTGCCCACGCTGTGTCTTCCGGTTGGTGCCGTTGGTGGTCGCTACTCGAGAACCCTTCTGCCCAAGCGGCCGTCGGCATACAGATACCTATTATGAAGTAGGCATCCGCTAAGAAAGGATTCTTGAAAATTCAAGTCAGTGAAGTAGGGGAACGCTGGTAACCGCGGGACGGAAAGCTAGTGGTAATGTTAAGTCGAAGAGCATTTAAGTATACATTTTTAAAACAAACGTTCGTTAGGTGCTTGGCGATAGGGTCCAATCAAGTCTATGAGCAAATCCGCCACTGAGCGGCCATTTTAAACTCTGTCCGTTCATGGAGTTGACAATAATTCTAATACAGATAAAATCTCCAGGTCCTAACTACCTGGTGAAGAACGGAGTAATATCTGACACGTGGGATCACGTCGAGGACTACAACGAGGAGTTGGAACCACGAGTCAGCATCGAGTACGTCATCGGGACCAGATGGTTCCACATATTACAGGATGGACGACTCAAGTAAGGACTTCTTTATGTCGACAGGTTGATATGGGCTTATGTGCCTTATCGGTCCAAAGATCTATGGGAGGACCCAGATTTTCACTGCGAGATCGAATCAGAAATGATGAGATCCGTAGGCGAAACAAAGTAACCGACAATAGCCCGAAAAATTGCCAAAGAACCGTGCCGTAGAACCGACGGCCGCCTGGGCAGAAAGGTTCTCGAGTAGCGACCACCAACCGGAAGACGCAGCGTGGGCAGGCAGCGTGTCCCCCACAAGGTGGACCGACGATCATGTGAGGGTCGCTGGAAACCGCTGACCGTGGGTAGAGCAAAACCAGCCATCGTGTAGATCCTCTGGGGAGGTCTTTATCAAGCAAATAATATGAGTATTAAGTTTCACTAATAGGAAGCTACATTACCCCCAAAGGTTATAGGCTACTTTTTATCCCGGGAACGCGAGAGAAGCCGCGGGGAACAGCTAGTGAGTAATAAAAATAGATAATGGTGCCGATTCTGTTGTTTACGAACTTAACTAATATTAGACAAGTCACCTCTCTTTCATTTTAACCTTATTGAAAAAACATAGAACATTTTTAATGCTGTCAGTTTAATCCATGCCGTCGTAATGTACGGGTAAATAGCCGTGACCAATAAAGATCGCGCTTAAATTCACGTTGAAATATGTGATCGGATTAAACTGACAAGACTAAAATATCTTGCATCCCTTTCTTATATTTACTATTAGAAAGAGATATAGTGAGATTAAATTTATTTTAGTTCGTAAATAACAGAATCGGCACTTATAGCAACTCAACATGTTCCAGAATGTATACGAAAGATGGAAAGTTTTACAACGAAGGGTCCCATGTGGACTTCATTCTGAGGACGGGAGCCCTTCCTGTCAACAGGACTATTGAAGGCATATCTCAGGGCTCCTTCAGACAACCATGTGGAGCTTCTAACTATAACATTGATCCTGATGTAAGTTTAGCGTAATATTGAGAGAATTCTAACTTGGGCGATGATCGCTCAGTGGTAGTGATGTCGGGTTCGAATCCTACAATGAGCTTGAGCTTTCGGTGAAGGAAAACATCGTGAGGAAACCATAGTACGGTGGTAGGGTACTTTGTAGTACCCACCTGGCTGGCTACCACCCTCAAGTTGAAAATTTGTCGCCAAGCACCCACCGGTGTGTTCCGGCAATTGCACTTGAGCCAGTTTGTCTTCTCGGTATTGTAACAGGTCAGAACACATTGGCAATATCTCTGGTATTGCAAATGGCGATAGGCGACGGTAACCACTTACCATCAGGTAGGCCGTATGCTTGCTTGTTACCTTAGTAGTATAAAAGAAAAATAACACTTTCGCTGCACTTGAGAGCCAGTTCTCTTCTAGACTTTGTGTGCTTATCACTTTTGGCCTCATCATCACTGACCACGGTGAGATTGTGGTCACACACAGGCCATATACATAATAAAAACCTGTAAATTTTGTCTAAAATTCATACGTTTATGGTATTCCAAAAGATGGGTGAACGAATCCTCGGGCGACTTCAATTCGCCTCTGATGTGCTATCAAGCGATATAATGAAGGGTCGCGAGGCTGGTCTCCCTCCGTACAACCACTACCGTAAGCTCTGCGGACTACCCACTGCGCAGAAGTTCAAGGACTTACTTCAGTGGATGCCGCGAGAGGTAAGTCGTCAGCAAGACGGAGTTAAAAATATCAGCTCCACAATGTTGTACTACAACTGCCTCATAGCGTAATACAATCACATTGCTGAAATATACAACGATTGCTGAGATACAGACGGATTAGATTCTTTTTATATCTCCGGAACGCGGGTAAAACCAAAGGGTCATAAATTACCATAATTAGTTGTTCCACAGCAAGTAGAAGCCCTAGCTCGCTTATACGAAACTCCAGAAGACATAGAAATGTTCGTGGGGCTGATGGCGGAAGAGCCGATGCCAGATTCTGCAATGGGTCCAACACTAGCCTGCATCATGATAGACCAGTTGCTGAGATGGAGACAAGCTGACCGCTTCTGGTATGAGAATACAGCACACCCTGGAGCATTTACTCAAGGTAATTAGGATGCTATGACGAAGATTGTGGGTTTGTAATCCTATAAGTAGATGAAAATGGAAAAGATATGGATTGTATGAAAGATGATATAATTAAGTAAGGAGTGAATGCCGATATGACGGATAGAAGGGCTGAATGTAAAAAGAGTAGGCACATATTGCCTCGACAACTAATGATTGAAACAGGGCTAGCAGATGACGAGCTTGAGTTTATGGCAAAGGAAAACATCGTAAGAGAACCATAGCACGATGGAACGATAGTAACTGCCAGCCGACTGGCTGATATCTTGAAAATCTATCTTCAAGTATCTAATGGTGTTCCAGCAGCAGGGCCGTCGATATTCATAAGCGCCTTATCAGGGCTTAAACTAAATAAATGAGTTTTGAGTTTGATATGATTGAAAAAATCCTTAATCCTATGTTTTGATCATTCGATTCACCAGATCAAGAATTTTTTTACTTCCCTACCTGTAATTACCGCTACCCTATCTTAACTTCAACTCTGGCTACGACCCTGTCCAGCAATTGCAGTAAAGAGTCAGAACCTTTCTAAACTTTGTGTCATTACCACTGGCTAACTAAGCAACTGTTTATTTTCAGACCAGCTCTATGAAATACGCAAGATGACAATGTCCAAATTGGTGTGCGATTATGCTGAGGAAGTTGATTTTATTCAGCCTAACGCTTTCCTGCTTCCTTCCCACAGGTACAATATTTTAAGTTAGTTAACATTTGGCCTTGATAATAGGCGATTACCGTAGCCTATAGACGTCTGATTAGCTTATGTCTCTTATACTGTTTTCTGTCTTGTTGAACTTCTGTACTACGCTTACTTTAGCTTTATTTAACTTCTATAAGAAATACTTGATCATTTTCTTTTTAACTTCCCATTTGTGATGTTTTAAAATACTCGTTTACGTCTTTGGCTTATCTTTCTCCACAAAAACGACATTTCAAAATATTGCAGTCTTTTCCTATCCTATGCATTGATTTTGGATTTCATATATGGATGATTTGGTTAGTCGTGAATATAGTGACAATATTTTTTCATCTTTTTCCAGTAATCAAATGGTGGAATGCTCATCTTTGCCCGCTCCGAGCTTGGCAGTGTTCCAAGATAAAACTTGCGCTAAGAAAAGACAGCAAAAATTTAATGGTTATGGAGATTACTCTGATTTATAATAAAAATATATTATAGTAATTGAAAAATGTATACCTACTGCATATTCTAGATCTTTATGTAAAAAATATATTGACTGACTTTTATTATACTTTCCTCTATTTTTGTATTTCTTTTCCTACACATATGAATTAAAACGGCAGAGTGAAAATTGTCTATATATATTGTAAAATAGAATCATTTACTTAAACTGTCATATAGAATAATAGTAATAACAGAAAAATATGCGGGTAGAGTGTAGTGGCACATTTTATTTCAATATCTAGTAGCTACAAATCTTTCACTTTGTTAAAATCATCATTCACACCAAAAGCCTTGTAAATATTCATTCTCAACTCTATTTCTTCATCGCTTTCACTTGAAACGCCTAATCCTTTTCTTGTAGTTGAAGTAAAGAATTTCCTTCCATCTTTTCCTTTTAGAACATCGAACAATTTCTCTTTTATTGACATTGTATCGATTTTAATTTTTTTGGTCACTTTTTCTTTATCTTTCATGTTTTTTAATGATTGCACTGTCGTTTCATTTTTGTTTTTTCTACGAGTATTATGTGTTGTAAGAAATAGATTATTTTGAATATCTAGCTCGTCACTCTTAATAATTGTGTCATCATAGTTCTTGTACAATTTCCTTTTATTTTTGTCACTTTTTGTTTCAAATTTATTTTTTAGTGAGCTTTCGTAAGAATGATAGTTTAATCTGTGGTGCCATTTGTCATCTCTGTTAGTATTGCCATTTATTAAATTGTTCTTCCTCTTATTTCGCTCTATATCATTAATGTTATACGTCATTTTCCTTCTTAATTCAAATTTATAAGGCTCCAGTTGTATTTTATTAAATTTATTTTTCTTAGCATTTGACACTTTTTTCTTATACGTTTTCCTAGCGTTACCTTTTATTATTTCACTAACATTCTTATTATTGAATTCTGTAACTTTTCGTACTACATTAACACTCCTATATGTATTGATAGCATCTTTTAAATTGTTACTGATGTAATAATTATTTTTCAATTTAAGTATTTCATTGTTGTATTTACTCTTTTTAAGATCTTTATGTTGATTGGTAGCATTATTGACTGGTCTCACATGCTTAGCGCTACTCTTAGCTTTATTCCCACCGTTATAATTGCCATAAGTATTATATAATCCAAAAGTACCATCTTTTTTGTAATCCCAATAATTTGTCAGTACTTTAGCTTCATTTTTGTCTATTAAATTTGTTATATTACTATTTACTCTCATTTTCATGTACCCTGGACCTGCAAGCCGTTCAAATGGCAAGAGTACAACGCTCGTGAGCCCACCTACAACTTCAGTAGCACTTTTTCCATTGCCAGGGTATTTCTCCATATCTTCAATGGCTTTCAGCATTGCAGGTGAGTCTTTTGTATTAAAATACTTGTCGAGGAAGTGAAATATGAAATGTTCAGATTTTAAAATATCTTCATTTTGCTCTTCTACTGTTTTAAGGAATATAGCTGCTCGTTCTAAAATTAAAGTTTGTTTTTTTAATGTATGTAAGGAATGTTATAGGTAATTTTTTTACACCGTGAGTTATATTATTTGGCGAGGAAAGATGTTAGGTCACCTTATACGTCACGACAAACTAATAAAGAACATCATAGAAGGAAAGCGATGAAGAGGAAGACCTAGATTGAACTATGTAGACCAAGTGAAGGCTAAATTGGACGTCGTGTCGTATAAGGAGGTGCAGGAAGCAAACAACAGGGAGGAATGGAAGAAGCTACCGACAAGAGCCAAGCTCTTTAATATTGATGTTATGAATGCTGATTTGAAAATCTTGTAATTTCTTACGTTGTATGTCTTCTGTGGAGGAATATTTTAGGAATAAGCTCAACATTTCCAAGTACTTTTTTAAATCATCTCCCATTTTTTTATCCGGTATTCTAGTTATACGCCCGTCGCCTAATATACTGAAAAATTAAGGACATTTTTAATCTCCTTAAAAACCGGACAAGGGTTCCGTACAAACTTAACTTTGTAATTGAGTGTAAGTAAAAATTTATGCTTTACGCAATTTCTCCTTTAGGTATCTGTGCTATTAGACGTTCCTTCGTACCAAATTTCAAGATTCTGAGTTCACGGGAAGTAAGAATGTCGAAAATTTGCAGCATAAACGGCTGTATCTTTTGATTGCATTGGCTTAGAAGTTTGATTTTTTCACAGCTCCAAGGGACAATAGACCTGAGTTTTTGATATGAACTTCAGCTTGATACCTCTACGCATTCCTGAGAAAAAGGGTCTTGACCGACAGACAGACGGACAACAAAGTGATCCTATAATGGTTCCGTTTTTTCCTTTTGAGGTACGGAACCTTAATAATGGTTCTCTTTTGAATTCGGTTGAATGTTCTGTTTGTTCCTGCATTACTTCTTTTTTTTGTATTGAGTTCGATATAGCTCCAAGGTGGTCCTGTACTACCCATAAGTGCCATAACAGGGCATAAGTTTTGAGTTTCAAAAATATTAGGGTTCAGTTACACTTACATTGTAATAAATAAATTACACACATCTAATAAAGGCCTCACTTCAGTAGACTTCTTCTGTGTAATTAATTTTAGAAATTTAATTGAGAACGCACTGAACATTCCCACGTGTTTATTTTCGATGTATTCGTCTAACTCTTGCGCAACGGGGCTCTCTGATGTTGATGTTGGTGGTGTTGTTGATGTTGATGTTGTTGTTCGTGGTGTTGATGTCGTGGTTGATGTAGAAGTTGTTGTTACTGAAACTGATGTATACAGCCTAAAATGCTGGTCCTCGAGACATGAAATTTAAGTGTTTAAATCTGTCGCCAAGCACCTACCGGTGTGTTCCGGCAATAGGGTAGTTGACTGACATATCAAATCAGCTACTTTTTAATAAATGTCAAAATGATAGTTTATATGGAATTTTGTATGAAATACTACACAAATGACGTCATAATTTCATAGCATCAAATGATCTACTCTTAGTGGTTCTACTGGTAATTAAAAATCATAAAAAGCATTAAATGTACAACATATTTGATGTTTCCACGTGTTTTTTGATGTTTTATGCATTGGTTAGTGTTTGGTCATTTATTTTTGACACTGTCTACTAGCCTATTGTACTTGAGAACCAGATGCCTTCGCGGCATTGTAACAGGTCGGCAATACCTCTTGTATTGCAAATGGCGATAGGCGGCGGTAACCACTTATCATCAGGTGGTTTGGTTACCCCCAAAAGTGGCCCCCATGTTTGAATTTCATTTATTTACGTTACACATCCGTGTTTGGGTCACCAACTTACATATGTGTACCAAGTTTCAACTCAATCCAGGGATAGACACATGAGTGATCCTATAAGGGTTCCATTTTTCTTTAGAATTCCGGAATCCAAGTCTTCTGTCTAAAGGTGATGATAGCTCAGTGGTAGTGACGTCGGATGCCGAGACGAAGGTCTCGGGTTCGAATCCTACAATGAGCTTGAGCTTTCGGTGAAGGAAAACATCGTGAGGAAACCATAGCACGGTGGTAGGGTACTTTGTAGTACCCGCCTGGCTGGCTACCACCCTCAAGTTGAAAATCTGTCGCCAAGCACCTTTCAGTGTGTTCCGACAGCTGCACTTGAGAGCCAGTTCCTTTCTAGGCTTTGTGTGCTTACCATCATCGGCCACATCATCACTGACCACGGTGAGATTGTGGTCAAACACAGGCGTATACATAGTAAAAAAAAAAAAAAAAAAATGTATGTTGATGTTATCCTATTGTAACGAGCTTTCGAGGCTATATACCTGTAGATTCGATTGTTGTCGTGGTGCTCCTGGTTTTCTTCTGGTAGGTAGGGTCGAGCACTTGTTTATAGTCTTCAACTTCGGAATCTATGTCGCTTGGAGGCTGATGGCCTGGTAGTAGCATGGACGACGGTCCGACGCGACCTGGAAGGGCAAAAGCTAATTCATCATCATGTCAGACGTCCACTGCTGGAAAAAAGCCTCCCCAAGGATCTTCATCAAGCATCGACTTCATAGAAGAGAACTGACTCTCAGGTGCAGCTGTCGGAACACACCGGTAGGTACTATATCTACTTGGCGACAGATTTTCAACTTGAGAGTGGTAGCCACCCGGGTACTACAAAGTAACCTACCACCGTGCTATGGTTTCCTCACGATGTTTTCTTTTACCGAAAGCTACAAAGCTTTCGGTAAAAGACCCACCCACCTGGCTGGCTACCACACACAAGTTGATAATCTGTCGCCAAGCACCTACCGGTGTGTTCCGACAGCTGCACGAGAGTCAGTTCTCTTCTATGAAATCGATGCTTCTATGCTTTGTGTGCTTAACACCATCGGCCACTTCATAACTGACCACGGTGAGATTGTGGTCAAACACAGGCCTATACATAGTACACACTGGAACCTACATGGTCTCGTACTGTGCGGTTCCAAAGGACCTTCCTACCACGGACGCTCAAGTTGTGGAATGAGCTGCCCGCCGTGGTGCACCCAAGATACTACAGCATGAGGTTCTTCAAGAAGGCTGTGAAGAGATTTTTGCAGGGTCGGCAACGCGCGAGTGATACCCCTGGTGTTGCAAGCGTTGATAGGCTACGGTAACCACTTACCATCAGTTGGACTGTACGTATGCTTGTTTGCTGCCTCAGTAGTATAAAAAAATATGTTACTTACCAACAAGCATCTGGGGGGTATAGTTAATGGGGGTGACAGTCCATGTTGGCCACCATGCCTTCGTTAGCTGCGCATTCTTCATATAAAGCAGTATCTCATTGGTAAGTGTGTTTAAATCGTCGCTGTATCTACGCTTTACGTTAACTGTGAAATAAAGAATCAGCTGTTAAACACCAGTACCTGGATGATTCATCATCATCATGTCAGCTAAAAGACGTCCACTGCTGGACGCGTGCGTCCCCCAAGGATCTCCACGATGGCCGGTCTTGCGCTACCCGCATCCAGCGGTTTCTTGCGACCCTCACAAGTTCAGCCTGGATGATTGGTATGGGTTAATTATACCCAGACATTTTCATGCACACAATTTGTGCTAGGTGGAAATCGAAAGACCACATAATAGGATAACTAGTACACAACAACATTGCATAATGGAGTTACAGACTTAAATAAATAAAAACTAACAAAATCCAAATAAACTGCCAATTAGATAATAGAAATTGGCTCCCATTTTCTGGAATAGGGTAGTTGACAGTGTCAAAAATAAATGACCAAACACTAACCAATTCATAAAACATTTAAAAACACGTGGAAACATCAAATATGTTGTACATTTAATGCTTTTTATGATTTTTAATTACCAGTGGAACCACTAAGAGTAGATGATTTGATGCTGTTAAACTATGACGTCATAGTGTAATGTTTCATACAAAATTCCATATAAACTATAATTTTGACATTTATTAAAAAGTAGCTGATTTGATATGTCAGTCAACTACCCTATTCATATAAATAGGATTATTTTACAAATTTCATGACGTAGGTACCTTTAAAGATGGCGGGATGAACCAAAGAGAATATATTAATACGTAGGATGAACTATTTCGTCTTAGCTTGAAAGCGTCACAAAAATATATAACATTTTACCTTTTGATAATAATACTGACGTCACCAAACTGAATTCTATAACAAATAGTGTAAAAAACAACATTTTGTTTTAAAATATGAAACATAATTTATGCCCAAGCAATATAATTTTTATGTATGTAGTAATAAAAAATGAAAAAGTTTGTGTATGTTTTGGCGGTAAGGTATTTTTTGATATACATCGTAACTACTGAAGTTCTCAATGAATCTTGGCACATAGATAGATTATACCTAGGATTTATAGGGAATAGGGATGATGATTGGGTAAAAAATAATACATTATTCTGTTTAGTCTGTCAGTTAGGTTATAAAAAAATTGGATAAGTACGTATTTTTTTATCAATTCAATATTACAAAGATATGTCGCATCAAAGTTCAGGAGTGGGGGCCTTGTGACGTCATCTCTCTGTAAAAAGTTTTTTTGTTATTTTCGTTATTTTTCGTTTTCGGAACTAATGAAAAAATATGTCTGACTGAAATGTAAATGTTCTGTAAGTAATCATATTATTTTGGATATGTAGACATCCGTCTAAGTATAGTATATTATCTTCTCTGTGGTCTAAGGCTATGACTAAGAAAGGTTTTTTTATGTAACCCCTAAGGGGGCAAAATAGGGATTGGCGAATAAAACCGCGTGGAATGCTAGTATAGATTATAATAAATAGCCAAACATATCCCGAGACGCAAATGTTAAATCTGTTATCTTTATTGCAAATAAAACATTAGGTATATTGTTAGTGTCGTAAGAAAATGCAAAAAGTTATACTGTAAAATGAAAGCGGTAACATGTCTTCTCATTTTTGGAATTTTTGGTATCGTAATTTAGTATTTTTACTCTAAATTTATACTCTGTTATACCCTATTTACAAGTTTTAAGGTGGATAGTCCGTAGTTTCAAATTTTAGCGAATACTTTATGCGTTTTAATTGATTACATGCGCCTATGAGATGTCATTTTATGATTATCGATTTATTTTTGTATTAATTTTGCGCTCAAAAGATTAAAGAACTGTACATTGGTTCCATTATTACAAATGGCCGTTATTTATTTCAAACGAACCAAAAAATCTATTGGCATATGTGACAGGCGAGAATCACAAAATTACCTCCAAATAAATCTCCTTTTTAATACCATTAACATTGTCAGGATCATTATTATACGCAAAAAACAAAAATTGACCTAAAATTGATCCTTGCGGTACGCCTGATTTAACTAAAAACCCTGGGGATGTAGTACCGCTAATATCTACTTTTTGTTGGGGACTGCTCAGATAAGATGATATGAAATCAAATGCTACTCCGCGAACTCCATAACGTTGAAGTTTTCATACTAGGTAGTGATGATCTACGCAATCAAACGCCTTGGAAAGATATCAATATCAAGATTCGATTGGCATCAATCGAATGTTCGAGTTCTTCCGCTTCAACCGAATCTAAATTGGTGATAATTTAAAATCCAATCAGTAGTACAATTTTAGCTTCGGGATTCCGGCGGGCGGGGAGCTTTTTCCGGCAACCCATTCGCTAGCCCATTCAAAGAGAAAACGTTGCTAGTCTGCTGGGAATCGTGCCATCAATCGGCAGCAGCAGCCGTCTGGAGTTTTTTTTATGTTTATTGTATTATGTATATTTGTTGCAAATAAATTCCTATTGCATAATTTTCAGGTAAAATACAAACAATTAAGCACGAGAAGGCCAAAAGCGTGACAGTAGCTCTAGAAACAATACTAGAATTCGACAAAAAAGACAAAGGACTAGATTTACATTTCATAGATCAGATACAGAGCTTTTTAAATAATGTCAAATATTTGATTGATAAAAATCATATAAAACGTAAACACATGCGAAGATCAAATGACAACCGGATTACGTTCACCGACTTTCTTACCAGAGCCCTAAACATTATAAAGGATTATGATGATGATGATTTGAATAACGTAGTGAGAATCATGGATGATGAAGTCAGGAAGTATCACTATAAGGGTTGCAAATTCCACGAGCTTCTAGAAAATCATGACGTAAGACGGTTTGTAGCAAACATTTTAGACACGTTCAAAAACAAACCTATTAATGACATTAGACGTGATATAAAAAATGTTCTACAAAATATAGGGCAACTAAGTGGTGAACAGAAGAATTTAATTAAATACATCAATTCGTTGTACCGAGCTAACGATATGCGTAAATTTGAAGCGTTTCTCAATAATCTCGACAGCTATTCGAATAAATTCAAAAGAGCTGAGCTTGATTTAGGAAAAATCATACAAAATGGTATAAGGAGTATCATATTTGATCACTATTCAGATTTAAAATCCAATGTAAGGAATGATTTTAAAATTAAAGTGCAGGCTTTTTGGACGGACAATAAAAAGCCGAGCAGGACGTATCACGATCGATGGGGTATAAGCATACCAAATGTTCTGAGAATCATCACGCCACCAAAAGTAGAATATACAACTAAAAATATTGAAATAACAAATAAACCTCACACTGTAGACGCTTTTAATCATTATTATGATAAAATAGACTTGTTTAAAACTATAAAACAATATATTCAGAATATAAAAAAGGATAGCAGTGAGGAAACAAAGTATAAAAAGAAAATTAAAAAACATCAACAAACTAGCTTCGAACATTACGATATTGATAAAAAATCAGACTTTGTCAGCACAATAGAAAACAAAGCGAGTCACGAATTGAAATTAAAAAAGAATCGCAAGAAACATAAGAGACAACGAAAACACAAGAACAAAGAAAAAAACAAACATAAATCCAAATCCTTTGAATCGTTTGAAAAGTCTGAAACTAAATCAAAAAGGCATAAGACTGTTTCTTACATACATAAACATACATTGTCCGGTCGTGATGTTTCTTTAGAATCACAGTTTAAAAAAGGTAAGGAAGTGAAAATTAAAAAATGGCATCCTAAATTAAAAGTGACAGCTCCTATAGAACGCACCCAATGGCCACAATGGCGGGAGACAGTGAAATATAAGAAAGATTTGAGAACAACCAAGAAAAGCGACAAAGTGAAAACATTCGATCCTGTAAGAAATGATGTAAAACGTACCAATGACGTGAGTACTCTAGAATCTTTAGAAGGAAATGAGAGCTTCAATAGACATAGAGAAATAGCTGATGTAGCTAGGTAAGTTTTTACCACGTCTTGATTTTAAATATAATATAAATGAAATTCCTTTTCGATAGTAGTCAAATGGCATAAGAAATCTCTCATTATATCTCTGTTTATCTGTACGTATATCATGATTATAAGTGTTAGTATATATACTATATAGTAGGCGAACACTGACCGGAAGACGCAGACGCAGGCCCCCCACAAGGTGGACCGATGATCTTGTGACGGTCGCGGGAAACCGCAGGATGCAGGTAGCGCAAGACCGGCCATCGTAGAGATCCTTGGGTAAAGACCTTTGTCCAGCTGTGGACCTCTCTCGGATGACATGATGATGATGTAGGTATATCAGTTAACTGGTTGTCCATAGTACAAGCTCTGCTTAGTTTAGGATCAGATAACCGTGCGAGAACAATGTCCCAGGATATTTATTTGGGATTATTTGGAGCTTCCCAGTCGGCATTCCCATGAATGACCAATTGGGTTATACAGACTCTTATTTCATTCGAAAAGAAGCCGTTCAGAAGAGCATCTATCACACCTAAAATAGTGATCAGTAGCTGAATAATTAAATGTTGTTAATTTTCAGCAACGAATACAAATCATCAGAGTCCTCAAGGTTCAACAAGGGAAAACAGGGGGCAGATTCCAGAAAATGGTTCAAGAAACAAACTACAATCTTTCATGAAGGAATATCCATTGAAAGCTATGGATTCGCCAAAAAATATTCGCTGTCCAGAAAAGCAAACGATAACGACTCATTATCCATTAATAATGAAACTATTTCACATACAAATCACATGAGAACTGGAATAAATATTGTCAAAGATACAACACTGGCTACAATTAAAGATATAGGTGTAAATATAAATGACATCACCTTCGACGATTTAGATTTCTGGACGAGCACAACTAAACACGATGAAGTTAGAGCTAAAATTAAAGTTAACACAACTAAAGTTGAAGAAAATACAACTAAGAAACAAGAAGCTAACATGACTACACCTAAAGCAAAAGCTACAACAAGCTACGCTATAAGACAGCTAAATGATACAGTTACAGAGGCCAGTATTAACTTATTTAATAAAACTATAGCATTAACTAAACCATCGAATGTGTCTCATGATATAGAAGGGGAATTTGAGAAGGTTAAAGATAACAGTACGTTAGCAGCGAAGACAAAACTAGTTTTAAATACATACTTGAATCAATCTCAAGCGCTAGATGGCGCTAAAAAGCAAAGAGCTCGTTTGCAAATGAGAGAAGATATTAATAAGATACTTGGTAAAACTATGGAGGTTACAACAACGCATGACGACGTTATGAAATCAGATCCATTCAAGGAATTGGAAGATATTGCTGACATTTTCTGAGATAATAAATTAACTGTTATATTATATTTTGTAAGTTTTTTTATTTAAGGTTGGAGCGCGAAATTCAAATTTTATCACGTTTTTTGCAAATTGCAGCTCAGTTATATCTTTTTCACATATTCCTCCAAGGTATATTAGTAACATTTTCATGAAATAGTCGTATATGTCAGTAATATACCTTGGAGGAATAAGATGATGAATTATTTTGTTATTAATCAGTAAATATACTACCATTCTTCTCGCAAATAACATGTTGATAACTTACGACCTATAACTGAGTTGCAATTTGCAAAAAACGTGATAAAATTTGAATTTCGCGCTCCACCCGAAGGTTCACCCTTAAAGTACAAAACTGATTAGGCTATCGTCCCCGACGGCGAGAACCGTTGCGACAGACGTCCCACTCAGTCTCGTCCCGTTCAAGATTTGATTATTTGTTTGCATTGAATAGCCTCTGAAACTACTGAACCGATTTGAAAAATTCTTTCACTAATAGGAAACTACATTGTCCCCGAAGGTTATAGGCTACTTTTATGCCGGGAACGCGACTGAAACCGCAGGGAACAGCTAGTAAGGTAATCAATTCATACCTTGAATTGCATTATCTGTCGATACTTTAGTACATATATTATTAATATGTGCTGTTAATAAATTGGCAACCACAGAGTTCGCTCCAAAAGCCTATGAATAATCCAGGAGATTATCATGGAATTGAAAAAAATCAGGAGCATATCCAAAAATCATGCAATCTCCTGGAAAAGAAGGAGAGTTTGCAGCTCTGATCGCCATTCACATGGTCGCAGCCGCGAACTTAAACTAATTGATAATATAAATATCCTGGGACATTGTTCACACACGGTTAACTGATCCCAAACTAAGCAGAGCTTGTACTATGGACAACCAGATAACTGATATACTACATATACTACTTTTTTTTTGTAAATACATACTTATATAAATAATTACAACCAGACTCAGGACAAACAGACATGTTCATGCACACAAATGTTTGTCCTGGATGGGAATCGAACCCACGACCAACGGCGCTACAGGTGGCGTCTTAACTGGCTTGTCAATATTATGTGTATAGCTAAGTATAAAATAAATACAATTTGATAGGAAAGTAATAATACCTTTTATTTAATCCATTTTATATGCATAACAAAATGTTATGTGCATTCAGTTTTATATTTAAATTCAGTTTAGTTTTTTCTCTGGTATTGAAGGAAGGTAAGTCATGTTGCCTTACTCTAAAATTATCGCGTATTTTTGTGCATTTTGAGTTACATTATTTGTCCTACTTTTTTTAAAATCAATAACTTATGTTACTTAGTGACACATAGTAAGATAATACACGAGTACTACGTACAATTAATGATAATATAGCATTCTATTGGTAAATTAAATTTAAAATCGGTCCAGTGGTTTTTGAATTTAATAATTTCAAATAAAAGTACAAATATTTTCTCTTTAGATTTTGGTAGATATACGAGTACATACAAACATTCAAAATGTTTAGAATAGCAAACATGAGCGTAGTAATCCGACCGCCCCCAATTAGTCGTAACTCGTACTAAGTCCTCCCCTTTCCCCGGTAACGCTATGAGTCGAGGTTCGTACCCCACTCGGGGGTACCCTCAGGCATGGTTACTTAAATGTTACCCGGCTGAGAGCCCTCTGCGCTCGCCGATTGTTCCGGTAAGGTTGGAGCAGCCATCAGAGACTACCAACATTAGTCATCAATAAAATTAAAAAACATGAGCTTTCACGTTCGTTCCTTCCTATATAAAAATACGTTGAGCTATTTGAGCGCCTGTTGCATTATCAATAGCAAACATTTGTAAATATGAAAATATGCCTACAAAAAATGTTCAAATCATAATTAATTTCTACTATGATTATAAAATTAGATTACCCCATAGGCTTTAGCTTAATAGGCTAGTTGACAGTGTCAAAAATAAATGACCAAACACTAACCAATGCATAAAACATCTAAAAACACGTGGAAACATCAAATATGTTGTACATTTAAGGCTTTTTACAATTTTTAATTACCAGTAGAACCACTAAGAGTAGATCATTTGATGCTGAGAAACGTCATTAGGTTAGTATTTCATACAAAATTCCATATAAACTATCGTTTTGACATTTCTTAAAAAGTAGCTGATTTGATGTGTCAGTCAACTACCCTATTCAGGAGATAGTCCACGCTATTTTATTTGCAACCACCACAAGTGTTGACTGAATGGATTATAGTCAAATCATTATACACTTTCTACTTCTAACGACAATATCGACTAACTTGTATAGATTTACTATCTTACTTTATTGTTTGTGGTGAGATTTAAACTAATTTATTATTAATTAATTTTAATATTTATACTTATAAGTAGTTGAGTGTAGGTAGTAAGGGTATTTTTTGTTATATACCTACATAGATAATGTTAGTTTAGTTTATTACATTAAAATATAGGTATTAAATTTGTTACAATATCTATACAAATTTATTAAGTAATGTAAAAAAGAATTCACATAAACTGAGAAAACTCCGGCAAGAAATTCAAGAAAGTAATTTTTTTTAATGTACTAGTAGCGACACCTATGAAATGAAGTACAAGAAAATAGTTCACACTCCAATATATAGATGGCGCTACAAGATTTTACATCGCTAACTTCTCTCAATATTCGAAATATTTATGTGCTTTGATATGCAATATTAAAACGTGGTACAAAGGTTTTAATTTGTTTAAATAAACAGCCTAAACTGCTGCTCCTACACACATTACATTTGGAAGACATGTCCCTTGTTAAGTGTTAGGCCACATCTAGTCCTAAAGGGTTAAAATAGGTGTGGAAAACTAGTTATTTCAAAGAATTAATGTAAAAAAAATACTTTACAGCTACAAAAAGTGATTTACACAGCGAAAGAAGACAATTTGCTAATATTAATGGCTTTAATATGGATATTTATCTAAATGTTAATGAGAATGTGACGGATATTTGGTGGCCCAGTTGGACTAGAACTACTACTCCTAGGACCAGGACTACTACACCTATTACTTATACTACCACACCTAGTACGGGTAGTCCTTTTGTACAATATAATATTAAATACACTCTTCCAAATAACGGTAAGTCCTTATTTCAAGATCCTCGATGGTAGCCCACGAAATTTAAACTGTATGACGTTTTGCTAATTATTGCAGCTCAGTAAATAGATCGTATCTTTCTCAAAATGTGATGGACAAGTGCGAGTCTGACTCGCGCACCGAGTGTACCGTAATTTCCTATGTTACTCTATATACCATAGACTTGTATAGGTTTTCCTGTAATCTATAGCTAAAGAACTATTTTCTGTATTTTTTTCCAAATTTTTGGTCCAGTAGTTTTTGAAATAGATACATATGTGTACCAAATTTCTCAATCCAGTCCAGTATTTTCGACACAAGTGATCGACAGAGATCCTATAAAGGTTTCGTTTTTTTCCTTTTGAATTTCGGAACCCTAAAACCGTAATAACATTTAATATACGCGGGATTTTTGGAGCCTTCTTGAAAAGTGTTTTCTATTTCGCTATGCTTGTTTGTAACAGGTTTTAAAACGAGAAAGGAAAAAGGAGCAGGGAATGTATTTACTGATCTTGCATATTTACTAAATATGAATAGCTTAAGAAATAAACCGACGGATTATATTAGAAGTGGTACAGAAGGTGGTGCAAGACAAACTGACAATCATAGTGAGTATATGTACTTTTTTTTTTATGTCAGAAAGTTGACTAGCAGGCAGGCGGTCCACCTGATGGTAAGTGGTTACCGTCGCCTATCGCCATTTGCAATACCAGAGGTATTGCCAATGTGTTGCCGACCTGTTACAATGCCGAGAAGGCAATTACTGGCTCTCAAGTGCAATTGCCGGAACACACCGGTAGGTGCTTGGCGACAGATTTTCAATTTGAGGGTGGTAGCCAGCCAGACGGGTACTACAAAGTACCCTACCTTTACTATAATAACTTTTTATTACAAGCTTCATAATAACTTGCAATGTTTATATGTAAGTTGTCAGTTTCTTTGGAAACCGTTTTTTAACCACTCGCTGAATAGGGATTGTGACTGATGAAAATATTACTAATTCTGTTTAGTCCGTCAGTTAGGCTATCAAAAAATATTGGATACGTATTTTTAATTTTATCAAATCAATAAAAAAATATAAAGTTAAGGCGCATCAAAGGTCAGAGGGCTTGTGACGTCATCTCTCTGTAAAAAGTGTATTAAGACGTGACGTTACACAAAATTTTAACGCACTGTATCTTCGTTATTTTTTGTTTTCGGAAGTAAATAAAAAATATGTTTTTTAGTCAACAATTCACGATCTGTTGATGGAAACAGCTAAAAAACGGTATTTGAAGGCGGTCCTCTTTTTTTTTAAAGTTATTTTAACTTTCTTTTTATTACTTACAGATGTCACCACTGAAAATAATTTGATTGAGAATATTCTTGCCGTACTTAGCTCATCGAAACCAGGATTGCATTTGAATCAAATGTCTACCGGTTAGTCCATGTTCCCTCTCTTACATGGGAAAATGTTTATAACTGGAGAAATATAACTGGACTCCGTGGAAAGAATTTTTTTATACAACAAAGTCGGCAAACAAGCTTACGGCCCGCCTGATGGTAAGCGGTTACCGTAGCCTATGGACGCTAGCGACACCCGGGACATTGGCCATATACTAATCCGCGCCCCGGGTACCACTCGCGCATTGCCGACCCTTCCCCCCACCCCGATGAGCTCTGGCGACCTTACTCACGCGCAGGAACACAACAAAGTTATTTGGCTGCGGTATTCTGTAACGTGGAGGTACTTCCACAGTCTAGCTGCTCTTCAAGCGAAAAATCTCCATGCTCTACCTCTCTTAAATATACTTTTTAAATAAATAAGTTTTCCACATGATGGCTACGTTTTTTAATATCTACAGATGGTAATACAGAAAATAAAGTTGTTGAGGAATATTTGGCTGGACTCACCACAACTACACCTGGACTAAACTGGATGCTTGGTGAGTCATTTTGGACCATAAGTTTGACATGACGTAGCTGTAATTTACAAAAATATCAGCTCCACAATGTTGTACTACAACTGTCTCATAGCGCAATACAATCACATTGCTGAAATATACAACGATTGTTATGATACAGTTGGATTAGAATATCATTACGCCATTCTCATAAAAACATTGTTAAAATATCAGCTCCACAATGTTGTACTACAACTGTCTCATAGCGCAATACAATCACATCACTGAAATATACAACGATTGTTATGATACAGTTGGATTAGAATATCATTACGCCATTCTCATAAAAACATTGTTAAAATATCAGCTCCACAATGTTGTACTACAACTGTCTCATAGCGCAACACAATCACATTGCTGAAATATACAACGATTGATATGATACAGTTGGATTAGAATCTTATGTCATTCGCCTATTTTTGTAATAAACTTGAATTTACATTAATTTTCAAATGGCTGAGCGGATTTTCTTCAACTAAATACACTCCCGATTAAGACACCTTCCAAACGAATAAAACTAAATTAAAATCGGTTATCCGTTCAGGAGCTATGAGGCCACTGACAGACACACTACAAATTTATAACACCCTTTTTCGTCGGGGGTTAAAAATACTTATAAGATACACTTGTCAAGGCACCTTACTTGGAGCTTGCTGTGGTTTTTCCAAGGGAAGACAAACAGTCTTCTTGAAAAACCCTATACTGTGATAGAGTACATTGTAGGATACTGTTCGTCAACTGATTTTAATGCAGTTTTCAGCAATAGATAGAGTGATTCAATAGGAAGGTTTATATGTATAATACATACATATTTAGTACAGAAAAGCTGAGAAAAGCCGGGGCGGGTCGCTAGTAAAATATAATACTTTTTCACCCAGTAATCGGGCATGTCGGCATCATATCAAAGCTATGGGATGGCAATCACGTTATCTAAGACCCACTAACTGTCCCCTATAGAAACGACACCAGGTCATGGACAAGGAGTGCAGCAGACAAGTCCTACAGAACTGGTAACAACACCATCGACAACGGAGTCTACTACGGAATCAACAACTACAAGTGAGTTTATAGAACATAAACCAAATGGTTTTTGTTATTTTTGGTTTACCTACGCCAGATTTCATTACTTCGTTATGGTGACCCTATAATAAGATATATTTTTTTCTTTTTTCAATTGTATTTTACCAGTGTCAAGTGGAGTACGTCATGTATTTTAAATTCTTCATGTGATTATTTCAATCTTCTTCAAGTCATAGTCAGTCAGTATAAATTAGGTTTTAGTACAACGGTAGCCGTTCTACTATAATTTTTCACGGACTTTTTGAGACATCTTGAAAAGCTCACTATAAACGTAATCATTTCATTTCACTTCACTAGTGCACTTTATTGGACAAATACCACCGATAAAACTATACTAATAATAAAGCTGAAGAGTTTGTTTGTTTGTTTGAACGCGCTAATCTCCGGAGTTACTGGTCCGATTTAGAAAATTCTTTCACTAATAGGAAGCTTCATTATCCCCGAAGATTATAGGCTACTTTTTATCCGGGGAACGCGAGTGAAACCGCGGGGAACAGCTAGTATTCAATAAAACTCAAAATACACGATTTTATGAAAATAAAACTAAAACGCAACATCACTTCGCAAGTTCCCGCCAAAAAAGTCCTTTTAATCGTAGAAAGTTTAAACATTTCAGCGACAACTGAAGCAACAACATCGCTATTCAAAGATGAGGAGTGGACGGTATCTCTACCGGCCAATGCCGTCGACAGCGGGCCAACAATGCCAACAACTACCACCACAGTTTCAACGACACATGTTGAAGATGAAAACGCACCGACAGTGATTCAAGAAGGAGATGCTTTGAAAGGACGTAAGTTAAAGCTGCGCGTGAGTGATGCTCATAGTGTTGCGGCAATAGGCACCGTGACACCATCGAGCCCTTTGCTACGTTAGTAGTAAATAAAACCGGACAAGTCAAGGCATCGGGGGTTCCATAATTTCCTATGTTACTCTAAATACCATAGACTTCTTATAGGTTTGCCTGTAATCTATAGGTAAAGAACTATTTTCTGTGTTTTTGTTGAACATTTCTGGTCCAGTAGTATCGGAGATAATGCCAATTTTCGTCTATTTTCTAAAATAACTTCAAAACTATATATCATAAGATTATAAAAAATATATATTAGAGATACTCACAACGAGCCCTTTCATTTGATATATCACACGATATCGTTTACAAAACTTTTTTAAATTTATAATTTACCCCCTAAAAGTGGCCCCCATGTTTGAAATTCATTTATTTACGTTACAAATCCGTATTTGCTTCACCGACTTAACTTACATATGCCTACCAAATTTCAACTTAATCCAGTCCAGTATTTTGGGACAAACAGTACAGACACTCGGATTTGTTCTTTTGAGTTCCGGAATCCTAAAAAAGGCAGGCAGACACTTTGATTCTACAAAACGATGTCAACTATTTTATAAATGTTCCAGATATATACACAACGACAACGACCAAAAACCCATTAGCTGTAGAACTAAATAAATACATTAATACATTGCACGTGGGAATGTACACAGTGTTTGTATTAAAAATGATGGAATTAATCATAAAGAAGAGCAACGAAAATATCAGGCATTTGATTTTTAAATTGGACCACTATGCGAGCCTGTAAATGTTTTTTTTAACGCAATATGTACCATCAACAAAGTTGAAGCATGATCAGTTTTGAGACCTTTTCGCTTGCATACTGGCTAATCATAGTTCGCCCTGTCCATTGTTGACAATAAAACGTCCTCTTGTAAAATCTTTTGTCTAGACAATTTACTGACAATGACAATCTACTATTTTATGACAAGCGCATTGTCTGATTGTCTTGTCTGGTTATATTGTGTGAGACACAGGTAGCGGTTGTTCACTGCACACAAAATACACCCTTAAGGTGATCATGCTTCAACTTTGTCGATAGTACTCTTCTTCTATTCAGCCCTTCTATCCGTCATATCGGCATTCACTCCTTTCTTACACATATCATCTTTCACACAATCCAACCATCTCTTTTTCGGTCTTCCCCTTCCCGTATATCCATCAACTTTCATATTCATGACTCTTTTAGTCACATGGGATTCATCCCTCCTCATGAAATGTCCGAACCAGGATAAACGGTTCCCTCTCAATTTATCATTCACTGGTGTTACTGTCAAACTTCGTCTTCTGTACTCTAATCCTAAAGTTAACCATATTTGTCACTCCACAATAGGCGGGGAGCTTTTTCCGCCAACGCGTTAGCTTGGCAATCTAAAGAGGAAACCCTGCCAGCCTTTTCTGGGAACCTTGCTGTTGATCGGCAGCAGCAGCCGCCTCGAGGTTTTTTTTAATATGTAGTGCCGTGCGTTGGGCGTCGGCCATCTGACAGCGGAGGTCACTGATAGCTGGCTAGCTAGCTAGTTAACTTTGTTTTTCCACATGAAATTTTCAAAATAAGTTTCCAGAAACAAAAGCGGCTATATGCAGTCACACGGTTGTCCACTATTAAGGGAAATCTATTAAAGCTGTATTAAATGGTGGCGACGCCCAACAACACATAGTGTTGTAAATATTCTTACAAATTATTATAATTGTGAAAGTTTAATAGTATTAAATATCTTGGAATCTCTCTCTAAAATATTTGTTACAATCAGTTGTTTACGAGCTAAAATATGAGCTAATATACGATAAAAATGAAAAACGTCATCTGATGCTACACTAGGTAAATACAAAGTTGTCAGTTTCTTCTTTTTTAAATATGGATATTTTAATTTTCAGAAGCAATAAAGGACCACAACCTGGTATTGATGATAAAATCTTCGAAATTATGGAGAAAGTTACATCCCATATAACTACTATGCCACCAGATCGAGTTAGAGGTAAATGACTTTATACAACCACTAGCTGTTCCCCGCGGCTTCACTCGCATTCCCGGGATAAAAAGTAGCCTATATCCTTCGGAGATAATGTTGCTTCCTATTAATTAATGTTATTAGTGAAATATTTTTTAGAATCGGACCAGTAACTCCGGAGATTAGCACGTTCAAACAAACAAACTATTCAGGTTTATTATTAGTATAGATATAGATATCTGTATTATGTAAACAGTAAAAGGAAAGGGTGACTGACTGAATGACTGATCTATCAACGGACAGCTCAAACCACTGGACGGATCGGCCAGAAAAAATATACAAATAGCTATTAGGACGTAGACATCCGCTAAGAAAGGATTTTTGAAAATACAACCCCTAGGAGGGTGAAAAGGAAGATCGCGGATGAAACCGCGGGTTGGAAGCTAGTTATCAATAGTACAATATATCAGGAGCCTCAGTAGGGAACCAGAGCTTGTACTATGGACAACCAGATAACTGCATAATACTACATATTATATAGTTTTTGTAAATACATACTTAAATATATAATACTAGACACAAGACAAACAGACATGTTCATGCACACAAATGTTTGTCCTGGATGGGAATCGAAACCACAATCTGCAGTGATTGGCAGGCTTAACCAACCGCGCCAACAGTCATAATGACCTATAAGATCCCAAATTTCTTTTGCAGACTTAACAATATTAGCTGCTAAAATGCTTGAAGACAGAAGACAGGAACTAGCAGCTGATGTAAACTCAATTTTTAACATGCTGGATGATATTATGGACGTAGACGATGCCCCTGCTATGCTATCCGCTTTAGAAACATTGCGGGGGTACCCAGAAAACAACAAAACAGCTGCTAAAGTAGTTTCTACTGCTATGAATATATTAGTCACCAAACCTATGTCAAAAACACTCGGTAACGTCAAGAATAAGGTATTAGTTGATAGTATTATCAAAGCGTATAGAACTAGATTTGATGAATTTTATACTTCAGAACCTCAAAGGAGGTTTGCAACTAAATATGTTCCTACATTATTAAAAAGTTATACAAACAGTGGCAGCAAGAGAACCACTGCAAGAGTGAAGACTTCAAAACAATTTAAAAATGATTTTATTAATAGAGATTCAAGAAATAATGTCGGTGAGACAATACCAAAAAGTTATAAAGACATTTTTAAAGCTCAGCGTTTGAAAAATAGAATGAAAGTAATCAAAACTAATAATTATTTAAATGATATCACGAAACCTAAAATTTATTTTATTAAACCAATGAAGAATAGATCTAAAGTTATTGCACGTCCATCGAAAATTCATGAATACGATAACGTATCGGAAGACAGAAATAATATGGAGGAAAATAAATTTAAATATTCTAAAAGATTATTTAAAAAGAATATGCAACATCATAGAGGTACTAAAACGTTGAAAATAAGAAAGAAAAAAAAAGTACACCATAACTACCCGTCGTATAGCTCGAGAGATAATAGAAACATTAAAAAAGAAAAGAAACTAACTGACGCTACACAATTTAAATTAATAAGAAGTGGTGAAATAAATGAGCAGAATAAACATTATTTTATCCGCATACGTTCGGAGAAAAATAAAAAAACGACAAAAAGTTTATATTTCAGAAACAACGATGACAATAATTCTTATGCAACAAAAAAAGAAGTAGCAAAAGCAAGTGTCACTTTACTCCCTAGTGTACGCGACGAAAAATTAATTTTAAAAGAAAAGTCATTAAACGCCATGAAAAAACAAAACACCCCAAAACGTTTGCGCAAAAATAAAAAGAGTAATTACTACAAATTTTCTAGTTACAGTGACGAAGAAATTCAATTAAAAATTAATATTTACAAAGCTATAGGTGTAAATAACGATTTTAATAACGTCAAAATATAATACAAAAAGATTTTGGTACACTAGTTTTTTTTCCACAAACCACACGATCCCGCGCGTTTATCTGTCAATATTTTAGCGCCAAACAAACGGATGCGTTCACAAACACTGGAAACGCCTCGCGTTACATTTCAAGAGCATGAATGAAGCACTTTATATTGTACTCGTATCTATTTGAAATCCCTTTTTGCTGTAAATACCATTCATATGTTGTTATGGGAAATTATCGGTACTTACTTACATTTTTCGAATTTCGAAGAATCCTTTGGCGCTTCTTTTATTTGCAAATGAATAAATATCCGGCAGCTCGCGTGGTTGGTCAATTAGTTTTACTACCATGTAATTCTTTAGTCTATGGATGTCACACGATTGAAAAATGTTAGGCGACTATTTTTTTTAAAAAAACAAAGTGATGTAGGTAACGTATAGCATGCCTAGAATCAACCCTCAAGAAAATTTGTAGCTATTATATAACATTGTTTTCAGATTGTTAGCCAGATAGACCCACACATACAGAGCGAGAAATCCACAGTATGATTTATAGTGGATTTACCACTGAGGTATATTACTACGATGGAACATGAGCTTTGCTTAGGATAGCTTCTCTATACGTAATAATATACCTCAGTGGGAAGTACCCTAATATTTGAGTATAATAATTATATTCATTAAAGATTACATATAATAATTTATACTATCCAATACAAATAGGTATTATAAAGAGATAAAGTTTGCTTGTTTCGATGTAGGGTTCTAAAAAATCTTTCACTAATAGGAAGCTACAATAATAAGGGCTACTTTTTACTCGCCTTCCTGGGAGGAAGGCGAGTAAACCCCGGGGAATAGGTAGTAGTTAATAAAGATAAAACTCTCTTTGTCCGTTCATCGACATTTCGGAAGGTTTCTTTGGACCTTTGAAACATTCTCATGTTTCAAGGACGCTCAATCTACCTGTTATGGGGTATTATACCATAGATATGTTAGGTATTTGTGCATAAAAAATATGCGGCTTGATTCCTACATGGTCATCATTCATGCTTTGTGTGATCTGTGCAAATTATTTATCATTTTATTGGTGTGGGGCCTATTTGTGGGCGCGATTGCGTTTTGAAAAAATTAAGTAAGAAGCATTTTATTGGTTTTTTTTTGGGGTGATGTTACATTTTAATATAGGCTTACTATTTGAGTAAATTAACTGTCTTAAATTAGGTTTCGCCCTGCTATTTTATACTCGCGTTTGAGTACTATAAATAAATTGGTGTATTTTATATTTCAATCTAAACGTCAACCTTGATCGATCTATAGTTTAACGTTTCCCATAGTAAAAGTTGTTTTTCATAGTTCAACCCCTGAGGAGATAAACCGCGGGATAAAATCTATATTTTAAGGAAGTACGTTTGCAAAGTTTATTCTGTTACTTTACATGCATTATTGTTAACATTTCCCAAGCTTGCCTTATAAGCAACATAGCTTCCAAGTAAAGTCTAAGTTAAAACTCAAATAGCACATCCTGTGAGATTTTCAAACAAGACTGTTTGTGCGAAGTGCTAATTCTTATAAAATGGCGGACCCTGGAATTTGCAAGGGTAAGTACTCGCAGTTTTGTCTATGTAGTCGTAATGCCAATAATGCATCATAACAAAACAACTCTTTATTTTTGTCTCGTACTTTGTAAAATATAAACTCCATAATATAGTACAACAACTGTCTCATAACAACCACGTTGATGAAATATACAACGATTGATATGATACAGTTGGATTAAAATGAAATTACCATTTGGCATTTTTCTGCAAATCTGTTGGTAAATTAAAATATCAGTTCCACAATGTTGTACTACAACTGTCTCATAACGCAATACAATCACATTGATGAAATATACAATGATTGATATGATACAGACGGATTTAATAACAATGTTACAGATCGAAGAAACAGAAATGACACGTCATTGGAAAGAAAGATTATTAATATGATTCAGGTAATATGCAGGCCAAAACAAAGCCTTGAACTCAATATTGACCTCATAAAAATAAACCTAGACTGAGAAAACCTGAATTAGAAAATATTCGTAAAATAATGCCTTAAAGATTCGCTCAGACAGAAGAGTTCACGCCTCGAACCACGGCACGCCATGGTAATCTAAGATTTATGCAAGGGACCGTAAGATTGATAACCGTAACCAGTCGCGCGATTTCGCCGTCCTTGCATTGCAGTTCGCGGCGTAAACACCTCGGTCTGAGCGAAGCTTAAGGGTGGAACACGGGTCAGATTGCGAAGCATTTTTTTAGTTTTTAAACCTAGACCATAGGGTCGAGGGTATACGATAAAGAGATTCGTGAAAGAGTTTATTTGCTGATGTATTTAGATTACGGTGGCCGCTTACAGTCAGGTGAACATAAAACCATTCTGTTCTCGCCTGACTAAATAATTGACAATACAATAATTAATTTTTATTAAGGATTACGTGACTTTTTACTGCCACTGTTCAAAAGTTACAAATCCTTTTCGCAAAAGATTGCAAAAACAAGTATTTTGGAGTTTTGAGAATAGTTAAATGGTGAAATGAGGTTGGCTGAGTGAGAGTTTGGTTACCTATTCCAGGATAATGGCCGTGGATATATTGTTTAAGTCATATATATTGTTTATATCATAATAAAAGATTCGTAGAGAATGGATAATAAATACGAAGCAAACGTCGTCAATCACGACTTAAACTCAAACTCATTTATTCAGTTTAGGCCCTGATAAGGCACTTATGAACGTCGATAGTTACAATTCTTACAATAGACTCTACCACCGGTTCCACATACACTATACTAAGAACTCAGAAAGGCTTCTTTTTTTGGGGATCTTTCTTTATTTATGTAATTGCTGTTTTTGTTTAAAATATACATAAAGTTCATACAATAGTCACTTGTGGAGGGGCTGCAAGTGCAGAGAGAAGCTACTACAACCATGTGTTTTTGTCTTCTATGTAATGAGCCACCTTATGCCTTGTCGATTATATGTTTAACATACTCTTTGAATTTATTATAAGACATCTCAGTTACTTCATGGAATTCCACAAAACGGTCGAACGGTGTTCAGAAAGGCTTGCTGGTCCAAGCAGTGAAATTAATGTGATCCATGCCTCATTCTCATCGATCGTAAGTAATCGTAACTCGATATTTCTCACATTAGTACTCATAATAACCTACCGTAGCAACCTAACCTGTTTGGAAACGGGCAGCGATTCAAAATGGCCGCCCCGTCTCCCGCCAAAATCAGCTGTTACACGCTACGTGTCGTGTGAAACACAAAAATCAATAGACAGTTCTGTTGTTACCCCCGAAATGCTTTAAAACAAGATATTTAGCAATAATAAGTACAACAATGGCGTGTTTTCATTGTATTTTAGTTTGTCGTGGCATGGTCGGTTTCGGCGCGAATCAGCTGTGCGGACAAAACATGTCTGGCAAGGTCCTTTATTATGAGACTACTCGTGGGTTTTGTGCCTTTAGTTAGAGAGGCAATTTGTATTCAGCGTTTAATTTTACCGGTTGTTGAATATCTTAACTCCTTGAATTTGCGCTTAATAACATTTTATTGACAAAGAAAAAAAATATTGAATCAATACTTTTTATTATCGAGACAGGTGAAGTGCCTCAAAATCTCAGGAAGTATCCGATAAGGATAAGAACCAATGGTGCGTTACTTATGAAGTCTGTAAGATAGTGAGCTAAAAGTATTGACCGGTAACTTCCTCTAATGACTCAGCAGAAAGCACAGCACGTAAGTAATTAATCGTAATAATGTAGGCACCTTTAACAGAGGGCTAAAGTAAATGATTCCTTTATTAAAAAACCTGTTATTTATAAAAGAGTAGGAAAGTTTAGAATAGGCAAATGTCCAGTGACCTGACCATACAGCCTCTTAGTTGGTATAATTTCGAAACCATTCTAAATGCTTAATTTATAAAATTAATAGCGACACAGAAGCGGTAACAGTGCCGCCATCGCTTCTCGTGGTACAGGGGCGCCTCACTACGACAAAATCAGCTGACCGCCGCCATTTTTTCAGCGAAGCCCGCCTTTTTTTGATCATTATTATTGCCAAACAGGTTCTCTGCGCTTTGGTGATGCCGCATTCCATGGAGACGTGCATGCTGCGAATACAGTATGCTAACTCCATGCGACCAAGAATTAATGTTTTAGTTTTATATGTATTTTTCAAATGAGGTTGTATTGCGAACTTTTGATGCTTTCGATAGTTTAAAATCAAAAGACAATGGCGGCGCCATGGCGAATTGTTACTTGTCTATGAAACTTGAACCCTTAATTATCTCATTAATCGTTGTATATTTCAACAATGTGATTGTATTGCGTTATGAGACAGTTGTTGTAAAATATTGTGGCACTGATATTTTAATTTACCAACTGATATGCAGAAAAATGGCCGATGATAAAATCATTTTAATGTAACTGTATCATATCAATTGTTTTACAGCGGCTGCCTCGAGGATTTTTGTATTTTGTTTTGTTGTAAATAAATAAGTTGTATATACCTACCGTTTTATATTTCAGTATTTCGCTATGAGACAGTTGTCGTCTTGTCGTACAACATTATATTTGGACAAAATACGAGTATATAAAATCTAAGAATGAAGAGTTGTTACAGATATAGGTAAACCAAATTTTATTATTTTTAACGTGAAACACTTTTTTTGAGTTTTCAGGTTTTACCAATTAAATTATAGATATATTGGAAAAAAAATACATGCTACTTTCGAGTGTAAAAGGCTTTCTCAAAACTTACACTACTGTCCTCACGAAGCTAGCCGCCCTGATTGGCCCCGTTTTCTGGGAACGAGTGGTAGAAATACAGTTTTTTTTTCACATATACGACCTTTTGGGCCTTCTTTTCGAGCGCAGGTAAACTCAAAAGGCGCTGTAATATCCGTAGACATTGTATTACATGTGGAATCATTGTTTAACCTTCTCTATTGCCACATTCCATAAACACAAATCAAGGAACGTTCACATATCAAAAAAAAATATAGACATATTGTACAGGTTATCATTGCCTTTTTGCTTTATGAGATCCATAGACTATAAAAACACTTATCTATCCTGTCAAACTGAAAATTAACCTTAAGGTGGAGGCTTCGGTTGGGGCGGTTCAAACTTTATCACGTTTTTTGCTAATTGCAGCTCAGTTACAGGTCGTAAGTTATCAACATGTTATTTGCGACAAGAATGGTAGTATATTTACTGATTAATAACAAAAGAAATCATCAACATATTCCTCCGAGGTATATTAGTAACATTTTCATGAAATAGTCGTATATGTCAGTGCTGGAGCGTTAAATTCAAATTTTATCACGTTTTTAGGGTAAACTTTCGGTTGGAACCGAAAGTTTACCCGTAAACTTTTAGCAAAGTAAAGTAGGCTGTATGATTTTTCGACCTTCGGCCACATGATCACGTAAAACATCCCTCAAGTATGTATGTTGGAAATAGATACAAACATTAGTAGATACCTACATAAAAATATTGTCATGTTTTATGAACATCATTCGTTCCAAATAGTTAATCTAGACCTCTGCATCCTCAGACCAAGATATTGGACCACCATGAGTGTAACACGAAACCTATAGAGTAGGTATAAATGCCTATAGGATTTCCTAAAGGCGTTACCAAACTTAAGTGTGCTTCGAAAATGGGCTCTCCACCTTTATAGAAAGACTGTCTTTAGTATGACAGAACGTTATTAAAAAAAAACTTTGTATTAAAATGCAGTTTCACAAAATTACCTAGTTATGTATAAGTTAGGTAGAAACCACGATGTACGTAATGCCTAGAAGTTAATTAGCACAGTTTTTAATGATTTATAGGATAATCCTATTACTAAATACAAAAAATATTAATTTTATTAAATCAATACTTTTATTACGTCACCTGTAGTTTCAATCAAACTAAACTACTCTTTATTTCAATCCAATAAGATATAAATTCTCATGCAGCAACACTAGACCTTTTCCCTCGCTTTTTCACTGAGGTCATTGTCGGTCAAGAAACAGGTATTAAATGAACCATCATTCAAATATAAGCTTTATTTTAAAGGGATAGAGTTTTATTTTAAATAGCAACAATTAGTTCTCACGATCGAAATTATTATATCGCGACAAAAAGGAGTTCCATTATACAAAAGAATCAAATATTTCTTGATATGATGGAAATAAGGTCGATTTCTAAATGGCGCGTACCGTATGACATTGGCGCGCTTTTAGATGTATGAAATTCATAAGTATTTATGGTCATTGTGCTTTTTGAAATGTGGGTAATCTATTTTTTTTAACAAAGTGGGCCATAAGGGGCCTATTTAGATTTGGGAATCAGCATAGATATAATTATTATTACATTGGTACCTATGTTAGTAGGTGAAACGAGAATGTCATTTGTCATCTAGACTAGGTGTGTCATAGAATATCTATAATATCCGGAATCCGGTACCTCACATCTAGAATAACCTTGAAAAGATGTTACATCGACATAATCATTGATGTTCGTACTTGGACATATTTTTTACTCACTTATTTTATCTATTTTGGACGTTCAAAAAAATCAACTGCCTGTGAGACAAGTGCAGGAAACCAATGTATATTTTCTCTTGAAAATCTGACATCCGCATGTTTTATGTTCCACGAAATTTGTTTTACAACTGCAAATTAAAGTTTGCCAGTATAACACATAGGCAAATTTAACTTTGCGGTTGTGTAACTTTGTTTTTATTTATAGAGACTTTAACACTGAGTATTATGGATTATTTTCGAATGAATCGAGATTTGTTGTTGGCAATTTGAACGCGGTCGCACCTCGGCAGGAGAGTCGTCTGGAAGTACCAAACATTCCAGATTTGAAAAGTTAACGCCCGCACAACGGTACCGTAACCGACGACGCGGTGGTTTCGCGCGCTTTTGCATCCTGCCTCAGATAACTTTACTGTTGCGGTACACTCTATTAGAAAGTGTTAAGGTTGAAAATTATGTTGCCACAAAATGAAATTTATTTTTGTTTACAAATTGAGCATACACTTGACAGATAAGGTTTTTTTCAATGGACGGGCGTAACGCAGATTATCGGACTATTAGGTCTTTTCTCAGAAACGATGTAGGTTTTTTTTTTAAGTTGGTATGAAATTTGTATTTATTGAAATCCTCGATATTGTGGAATGCATACGTGCCCTTAAATTCGCGCGGTGTAAATGAACTTATTGGAATTTTCATCTTACTTGCAACCGAATATAATTTTTCACTTTATTTGTAACTATTTCTCGCGGTTTCACCCGTATTATGGGGATGTAAGCCTAGATTACTCTTTGAAAAGTGTTCTACCTGCCAATCGATTCAGCCGAATCAAAAATTTGTCAGCAGGACAAACAAGTAGACAAAAATTTATATTGGGAATTTGGTAACGTGCAATTACTAATTACCATCAGGCGGACCGTGTGCTTGTTTGCCGACTTTGTTGTATATACTTATAAAAAAAAAATAACATACCTTGTTACAGGCGTTATTTTGAAATCACAGAAAGAAACTTCAAATATATTTGATTTGTAAGATTAACTTCATTGATATATAAAAAATTACTTCAAAACAAAATAATTGTTATTTTCAATCGTAAAAAGTCAGCTGTCAGAATTGTCAAAAATACCAAGGCCTTAAAAAATAATTTTGCCATATAAAACGAAAGTTAGGGTTGCAAACTTCAAAATAAAAAAAACTACCATTGTTTCTTATTTTTTTATAACTCGTCACAAAAGGTGGCGTTTGTTACAGTTTTTTCAATAGAACAAGACAAAAGTACGGTTAGGTAACTAACTACTTAGCCATTGAAATAGATAAATTGGGTAAAAGTATTGTCGGCACTTAAAAGGATATGAAATTACTTCATTTTGAACTATTTTCAAATCCACGTTTTTTAAACGTGAATTATCTATGACTTTTCATTTGTAGCTTATATCTGGTTAGATGAATGGATTGTGTGAAAGATGATATGAATAAGTAAGGAAGGATGCTGATTAGGGCTGCAAGGAAAAAGAGTACCTACATAATGCGACGACCTCATAATTGGGAACAGGGCAGGCAAATGATGTCTATATTTCTTGACAGACTATTATGTTTATTAATTAAGTAAGCATTATCTTTACATAGTATAAAATGAAGTCGCTTCCGCTGTCTGTTTGCTTAGATCTTTTAAACTACTCAACGGATTTTAATTCAGTTTTTAGCGATAGATAGAGTAATTTAAGAAGAAGGTTTATATGTATAACTAGCGACCCGCCCCGGTTTTGCACGGCTTTTCTCGGATTTTCAGTACTATAATATGGATGTATTATACAATTATAAACCTTCCTCTTGAATCACTCTATTTATTAAAAAAAGCCGCATCAAAATCCGTTGCGTAGTTTTAAAGATCTAAGCATACATAGGGACAGACAGACGGGAAGCGACTTTTTTTTATACTATGTAGTGATACATGCATACAGAAAAGCCATGCGAAGCCGGGGCGGGTCGCTATTTAAAAATAAACGAGGGCTTGGCCTATACAGCAGAAGAAGAACATTTGAAATATAATGCTCTTAAATTTGAATTTAAATCGAAATTATCAGATATATTTGATATTTTAAACAGATATTATATAAATTTATCAATGACGGATGTAAATACACAAAATATTTCTAATATTTTTTTCGTATAATAATGTTATCTCATGGCGGCGCCTAAACGTTCTCATATCGATATAATGCAAACACTTTTATTCACATTTATATATACGTGCATGTGTTGCCTCTGTATGCCTGTCTGTCTATGTATCTTACAAGACGTGGATAATAAATGGCAGGTTTTGGATGCGTCTTCTGCTAGACTAGGAGCTAGATTACTTCATACTTGTTTAGTTCAAGCTTTATTTGTAAGTTTTAAGTAGTTCAGGAGTCAGGATTTAGAAATAAGCTTAGTCACTTAGCACTAATACATTTCGTAGCAAATAAAGAAGATGGAAGACACTTTGTTATTTACATAGTACTAGCTATTCCCCACGGTTTCACCCACGTTCCCGGGATAAAAAGTAACTTTAAACCTTCGGGGATAATGTAGCTTCCTATTTTTATCAGGAACAATGGTTAAAACAAACAAACCTTTCGGCTTTATTCATCATTTCCCAGTCCTGTTCCCTCATTTGGGATAGGCTCAATATGTACTCTTCCATTCAGTCCTTCTATCAAGATCTATCTTATATCTACTCTACAGCTTTAATTATAGAATATCTTTTAATCTCTGTTATTTCAATCATTAGGTATACAGTTATATATTTATTCTCATCAAATAAGTTGCAGGTTGCAGGGCCACATTTTAACAAAATTCTATAACTTGAACACCAGATTTATTTTCACTTTTTGCATCACATATCACGTCTACTTAATTGCTACCAGGAACCAATTCAACAGGTCCCACACAAAGGTGGGCCACACAACTTAACTTGAGTCCCAAACCAACATAAAGGTTTGAATGGTACACTATTGTCCATGGCCGTTAGCACATAAAGTGACCAAGTATTTCCGGTGAGCCGAGCTTCGATGTTATAAGTAGATTTCTTTATGCAGGAGCAGTACTGATTTAATAATGTTTAGTTAAACGAACTTGTAAGAACATTTTAGAAAGTAAGGAAGACCTAGGATCAGTTACATGGACCTAACGCAGGCCTATACATAGTAAAAAAAAAGTACTGACTAGCTACCACCCTAAAGTTGAAAATCTGTCGCCATGCACCTATGGCTTCAAAACCAGCCTTCTGGTACATTAGTTCTTACATTATTCTATTATCTATAACAAGTAAGCATTTACAAAAAAGTAGTATATATACTGTAGTTACTGTTGGAGATCCTCACAGTTCTCGTTTTGTTCGGTTTTTCTTTGTAATTTGAGCAAAAAACGCATGTTTCAAAGCTTTATCATCTGATTATGATTCGTGTGGGCTTTTCCAATGTTGTCACCGGATATGATAACTGACTCAGTCGCATTGCATATTTGTGATGATTACATTGTTATCACAGTAATTAATGAACTGCCTTTCAGTTATCCTGGTCTGGTTTTCATTATCCTTATATAAAGTCCTTGATAGCCGGTTCTTTCTTAAATGGCGATGGTCCCTGGTGCTTGCCAGTTATAATATGCCTTTAATACTGAAAGGTGGGCATCGGTAGCCCAACCACTCTCAAGAAATCTCAGTAGTCGAAGAGGGAACTGCCCGTCTACTAATAATAAAGCTGAAGAGATTGTTTGAACGCGCAAATCTCCGGAGTTACTGGTCCGATTTGAAAAATTATTTCACTGATAGGAAGCTACATTATCCCCGAAGGTTATAGGCTACTTTATCCCGGGAACGTGAGTGAAACTGCGGGGAACAGCTACTTCTTAATAAGTTTAAAGAGACCAGGAGAACTTTTCTACCGTTGAAACTAGGTTTATTACCATATGATTGGCGCCTAGCTGAGACCGTTAAGTTGATATCGCTACGTCACTCGCTATCGGCTATCGGCTCTAGATAACACACGGTACTGTCTGTACCCACGGCCTACGGCGCGACGCCCTCCGGAAGTTGGTTTGCACGTGGTTGAATCGGACAAACCTGGCTTCATCTTGGTAAATCGTGGACAGGCCAGTTGGTGCAGTAAGTTAAGACACTACCTATCGCGACCCAGGTCGTGGGTGGATTTCCATCCAGGATAAACATTTGTATGCATGTCTGTTTGTTCTGAGTCTGGGTGTAAGTATGTACCTATTTACAAAAAAAGAAGTAGTTGTAGAAAATTTGAAATCTGATTCTGTATTTGTGAATCTGTATTTAAATATGATGGCACCAAAAGTGGTAAGTCTACTGAAATAAATAAATATCCTGGGACATCATTCACACACGGTTATCTGATCCCAAACTAAGCAGACTACTATAGAAACCAGATAACTGATATACTCCATATACTTACAAATTTTTTAACAACGTTTAGGCATGTGTTTGACTACAATCACACCGTGGTCGGTGATGATGTGGTAAGCACATAAAGCCTAGAAGGGAACTGGCTCTCAAGTGCATCTGTCGGAGCACACCGAAATATGCTTGGTGACAGATTTTCAACATGATTTTCTTTTTTTGTAAATACATAATTAAATACTCTAAGAGACTGAATTTAGTCATTCCAATAAATTGCTTTAAATCTATACTAATATTATAAAGAGGAAAGATTTGATTGATTGTTTGTTTGCATAGGCTCCGAAACTACTGAACCGATTTGAAAAATTCTTTCACTAATAGGAAGCTACATTATTCCAGGCTACTTTTTATTCCGGGAACGCGAGTGAATCCGCGCGGAACAGCTAGTATAGATATAAACTTGCTAATAATACAAGCTTAGATTCAGTTACTATCATCGACTGTGCTTTCTTTAAATTCCAAACACGTACATCTAAATGTTGTATAGCAAGTTTCTGGGAAACGAATGAGCCGTTGAATTCTGATCTCAGCTGATCTGTCTTATTATTTCTAATTTCATTCAAAGAAACATGAACTTACCTAGAGTATGTGCTGTGATCTCCTGTTACTGAAGAAGCAGTCTGTAATATGATAAATGCTATTAAGAATATTGTTTTTGAGGTTCTTATAATATAAGTTAAATAAATTATTTTCAAAGTTATCTCTACATTTCGAAATGAAAGAAATAAAAATACAGAATCTAACTACATAATTATAAAGCTTGTCTGTTTATATTTGTAAATTTGCTTCAATAGTAGAACAGTAATCATTACAGATAGATTTTCAGACATTACTGTTATTTAATTCCAATTTAGCTTGAAAAAAATCATTATTGTGTCAAAAAAAACGTCAACGTATGCAGAAAAACAGTGCAATTAAATTTATGTAAAGTTGAATATACTGACATAAACGACTATTTCATGAAAATGTTATTAATATACCTTGGAGGATATGTTGATGATTTCTTTTGTTATAAATCAGTAAATATACTACCATTCTTCTCGCAAATAACATGTTGATAACTTACAACCTATAACTGAGCTGCAATTTACAAAAAACGTGATAAAATTTGAATTTCGCGCTCCAACCGACCCCAACCCCTTAATGCTTGGTCATAGTAATGTGCGTCAATTGTCGATCTTTTTACATCATACAATTCAAGATTCTCCAATAAAAAATGTCTGTTAAGCTATTTTGGTATTTACAATCATAATTAATGATATTCAATCGGTGATTCGTAGTTTTTATTCCGTTCGGTCTTTCCTGTGAATTTTAACGTACTTTTTTTAAATCCTCTATGCTATCGAATAAGTGAATTTTTGTGTAAAATGAAAAACCGCTTCACGGTGTTTTTTACTATACCTATTACCCTTTATTTACTGCATTGATTACTAATTCGATTGGAGGTTTTTGTAAAAAAAAATATATTTAAAGGTAATTTAATCCTGAGCTTCAAAATGAGCTTTTACATTTATGAAAGTGACCGTTGACCAAAAGTTATTCTTTCACAAAAACTTTCAGAAAAAAGTTGCAGGTAGCATTGTTTTTTTTACCATGGCACTTGTAAGAAAAAGCCTTTTTGCCTTACAACAATAAATACTATGATTTCCTATATATAAACATAATTTATACATATTATTTACTTATTACCGTTATTTTGCCACCTATGTTGCATTTATGCATTTAAAAGAGTATTTCACACACTTTACAGGGCTTTATAACAAGGCTGTAAGAAAGTGTGCCTTTACCTTCCCACAGTGGTCGAGCCCATATGATTCTACAGGATTCTTTTCATACTTAACAATGAATTATCAAAAACAAATTGCCACACAATGTTCGTCTCTATTTACCCGATGATTGGGTATATTTGACGTTTTTGTAAGAGCAATTTAACTTTGCCCGATCATATGGTTAGGTTAGTAAGTCACTTGTAGTTGAATTTGAACCTTATTCAAATCAGATAGGAGTCATATTGACATGTGTGTAAATAAAGAACACCATATGATTTAACTTTGAATTGGATCTATGTGTGTGTTTGTTGAATACCGGATTTATTTGTGTTGTTACAGTAAATTTAACTTTATGGAATAGGACATAAGAGTGATTCTCATTTCATTTAATGATTGTTGTGTGCGTTGAAACAGGATTTCGCTTCCCATATGATTTTTGTATGACATTCCTGCCCAGGAATGTGATATGAATTTTAGTCTGTAGATACATAGAAATAAGGTTGAAAATAAGTTATTTTAATTATTATGATAGTCGATCTAGTTAGGTGGGGTCAGACGGGTTGGTTTGCGCGGGCGAATAAATAGTTGCCAGCCTTTGAACTAAAAACATAACTATAATTTGAAATTTAACTGCTTTTTGAGGTTATGTTTTCAAATTAAAATTAAAAAATCGAAGAAAATATACAATATTTCAATTGAGTTCTTATTTATTTTGAACTATTATTAAATTGAAATGTTTATTTTCTTTATTTCTTGTTCAAATGTTAAAACTTCACCCATTTTATTTTAAAAATACCACGATGGTGTGGTCATTCTAATATTAATTTTACTTTATGGTTTTCTAAAAAGTTAAAGAATTACCGGGTGGAATCCAACTATATCAATATTAGTTTTTTTTAAACCATATCACAATCTTAATTACATTCCCAAAAAATTTGAGTGGACAGTATCATACACATGAAAACATATAATATTTGATTGATAGATTATTTTACTATCATTCATTTATATTTAATTATTTTATTTACAACTTAAACCCAAAAACAAAATTTCTTTTTATTTTATAAATTCCAAATAAATACCAATATCGTAGAATTTTTAGAACGCTACCATCCAAATTAACAAGGGTGGCATGGCGGGCAGAACAACTGACGGCTGAGCGGACAAAAATTAAAAAGTTACCAGTCGCAGTTCGACCGCGAAACTGAACGCTTCGTGGTAAACGCACTCGAAATTTTTAAAAACAGAATATCAGCTGTGATAAAAGACTGATTATAACCTAAAAATGGACTTGTAATCGTGTTTTTTTCGTTTTATTAAAGTGTTTTGAACTGTGTCAAAATGTGGGGTGAAAGCAGCAAGGATTGTGAGGTCAACTGCCAATGCTCGGGGTAAGTTTTTTATTTGAAACTTAACTTTTTTAATGGGTAACCTATCTATGGTAGATGTTTTTATCTTCGTTTTTATGGTCATTTCTTATCAAGTCTTTCCTAGTTTAGATTAAACTCAGAACTTTAAGTACCTAGCTGATTAGGTTATTCTTTTTTTTTATATAAAATCTAAGCGGTCGAAGTTGTAAGGTTGTAGTGTAGTTAGGTATTTACTTATCTACCTAATTATACATAGTATGTATTATACTACTTAGTCTGCCCATTGAAGACCGATAAAATTATTGTTTTAACTAAAATTTGATGTTTTACTGACATTTATCGATTCATAAATGACAAATAAAGTCCTATGTAGGTAAGCTAGATCTACTGAATGTATTCTGGTCCTTTTTAGTACCCATAGGTGTGTATAGGTGCCGATGCTATATCATACACGATCGTCCCTCAACTTTGTCTTTTTTTAGGTTTAAGGTTAGTTTACCTACCATACTCTATAAAATGACATTTTCAATGACAGTTCAAAAACTGGGTGGTAAGAAACGTTGCAGGTAGGTTATAAGACCGGAAACTGGAACTCCAACGCACCTAAGACTGGTCAGAAACTCTGAAGGTCTTATTAAGAGTGTCCCCAATCTCTACCTTGCTGAAAAGCCCGTGAAGAATTACCTTACCCTCATCCCCCGGTTAACGTTTCTGAACACAGCCCCTGGGGTGATAGGTAGCTGTCACTGTCAGCGATAGATCTTATTTTTGGTTTCAGAAGAAACCACGTGTATTTATTCAAATATTACATCACTAATAAATTAAAAAAACATGATTATAAATAAATATTACGTCAATCTGCCTCGCCACCTTGGCCTTGAAACTTGAGTTTGCTAAAAAGGTCAGTGAACTTCTTTAAAGGGACCTGACAATCTTGTCTATGAATGCTTTTAACAAAAGAAAATTAGAACGCGGGAAAGTTTCAATTTCGTTCGAATGAAAGCGAAATGGCCGGAGATAGTACACGTAAAAGTAACAGATATTTAATGTAACATAGTAAATGCCAAATTTGGATACTATTAACCTTAGATTAAAGCAAAAAGATACGGTTTTACAGTGCGACAAGGATGCCGTTGAATGGCGCTCTCTAAATTTTAATCTAATAATATTCCGAAATTATTAAAAAGTCTGGTCATATATAAATAACAAGCAAATACCACATACTCTCAAATAGTGACTCTTCACAAAATAGCGGCGTTAGTTCCGATTTTGGCCACGTGCCGAAACGTCCTTGTCGCACTATACGGACGACCACAATTCAAGGTAAACACTGCGGCACCTTATGCAGTTGTAATAGGAGCTATTTTGCAACAAAAAGGTGTAGCCTGATCTGTGGCCGTGTGTACATCTTGTGACTGACAACTGGATCAAATGATGGGCCTAAGTGACACGCAACAGATAACACGAAGTTTAGGGCGAAAGAGATAGCAATACATATTAAATGGTGTTCAATGCACACAATTTTAACAGTTCACGTTCTAGAATCAAACCGTAGGTATCTTCCTATTTTGGTTCTATCAGTTCTCAAGAAATGTCAAAAGTATACAAAAAACTAAGTAAATGAACTAGTTTAGGTGAAACACTCGCACGAGAGCCGAGAGATTTATGTTCTTGGGCGTGATAAATCCAGTGGGGGGCAGCTGCCCCACTTGCCCCCACTGGATACTCACATGCCTAAATAGTACTAGAATTTAGATAGAGGTTTTCACACGGTTAGGGTTGCCAGGTGATATTTTCGCTATGCTTTTCTCGGGCGAACCCGGAAGCAAGAGAGACATATATGAGAACAAATTTATTTACACCATAAATTAAAAATATAGAGTACCTAACTCAATTCGTTACAATTTAAAAGCTTGTTTTATCTGTAAAACATACGTAACCTTACCGATAAAACTATGTTTATATATCCGTCTCGCTTTTTCCTATGGTCTCTTTTGAGTGGGAGTGTGACACCGATATCGTAGATTGGCGGGAAGCTCTACAAGATGATGTCAACGTTCGTTGCTTATGCTTAAATGGTGGTAATAATAAAAAAAAACAAGTGCGTGTGGGATATGTAATTCTTTTGGGTTCCGTAGCGAATTACGGTGTTTATTTAAAATTTTTAGGTTGTTGACTAGACAGTTACTTGACTTTCAGCTTTAATTAAGTCTTACTATTATATATCTTTCAAAAAAAAACATAAGAATTTTAGTCCTGTCTAATAGGGTTGTTGACTGACATATCAAATCAGCTACTTTTTAATGAATGTCAAAACGATCGTTTATATCGAAGTATTACACTATGACGTCATAGTTTCACAGCATCAAATCATCTACTCTTAGTGGTTCCACTGGTAATTTAAAATCATAAAATATATTAAATGTACAACATATTTGATGTTTCCACGTGTTTTTAGATGTTTTATGCATTGGTTAGTGTTTCGTCATTTATTTTTGACAGTGTCAACTACCCAATTATGTCAATTATTTCAACGTGTATATCATCGCCATCTTTATTTGTCACGACTATTTACCCGTAAATGATAATAAGCATAGACTGATTTCACAGCTTTTAAATATATTTTTTTTGTTTCTCGACTGATCAAGGAAATATATAATACTAGCTTCCGCTCCGCGGTTACACCTGCGTTCCCGACATATCTTATGTTTTTCCGGGATAAAAAGTAGCCTTTATGTTATTCCAGGGTATGATCTATCTATGCGCCAAGTTTCATCTAGATCCGTTCTAGTTCGAGTAGTTTTTGCGTGAAAGAGTAACAAACATACATACATACATACAAAATTTCACGTTTATAATATTTATGGCAGAGATAATTAGGCTAGTTAGTTTAAAAAATAGACACAAAATTTTGTTTGTCGTCGTTTAAAAACGAAATAAGGTAGTGCTAAGAGAAAAGTTTCGTTGATAGATAAATTGACTTATAAAATACCGCTCATACCACTGCCATTTGCCACACAGAGCGATATCAATTCATTGTTTTGATATACTTTTTTTATCAATCTGACCTCGTTTTATTTGAGTTGTGTCCCAACGCGACATAATTAATTTTAATTGCAATTCCGATAACATCCTGCTCTCAATATGTTTTTAAAATTCATTCATTAGTTTTATAATTTTTTTTTGGACCTTGCACTTTTTAACCCCACTATTATTCGTAGGCCTTAAACTCTGTTACTTAAGCCATATTAATATTGAAAAAAAAAAGTGAAACCATAGACTAAAGTTTATTTTTATTGCATTGCGGTTGTCTATGGTACAAACAATGGACCCGTATCGCCTACATCTATTGTCCGTGGCCACCTCAAATCTTTTTATGTTGTTATAAAAATTTTATGCGTTAGAAATAATGATCGGGAATGATTATAAGAATTTGTTACTCAGGTGTGCTACTTTTTAATATTCTAAACTCGTTCTTTTTTCCTCACTCCTATAATCCATCTGTATCATTGACATCACTCATCATTTATGTAAAATTACTGTATTGTGCTATGAGACAGTAGTTGTACAACATTTTGGAGCTGATATTTCGGCATCTTGGACTCCCCAGTTCCACAGGATGCTTGATATTTAAAGCTTATCTTTATCAGATAGTCATCGGCCCCATAATGACCTTCTGTCCGTCTGTTGATACTTCATGCCCTACTGGTTGGGGGACACAAGGGATCGTTCTATCGCGCCGCGCCGTTAACGAATATAGAGATTTCAATATTTTTACATATTTATTGCTTTTGTACTGTCTGGTTTTGCCTCTTCGACATGTATTACGAAAATGATAATATATTATGTCTTAAGCGCATTTTTGTGACTATATAGATGAATTATTATTCCTTTCAGCTTCAACAATTCTCGAATATCCCAAACTTCGAGTTTATGTTCTAAATAACTATTATTCGCGTTATTGTCATGATATAGGTATAGCCTATAAGTTAGCATAATAAACATGCTATCTAAGGCTAGAATTTTTACTTACTTACTTTTAAAACTTAAACAAACTCTACAGCTTTATAATATTAGCAAATATTTAACTCCACGAGTATCTTGTAGTTTGGCTTAGTTTATTTACTCCAGAGCTATAACAATTCCAATTCTTGAGATTACTGTAACCAGCGAACTTCATCCAGTCATCCAAAGATACAGCATGAGCTTCTTCGAGACGCGTGATACCCCTCCGTGACATCGTCCAGCCGGCCGTATGCTTGTATCCTAAAAAAGACACTCAGTTGTCCTCACCTCAATGGATGACAATTACGTTACACGACATATGTTTATCTACGTCTAACAGTAACAAGCCCTCCTAACGTAACGTAAACATGAGCGTTAACGGCGCGTCACGGTACTGCGCTTGCGCATCTAACGGCTTGTGGTCTGAGGGAGGAGCGAAAGCGATTTTAGGTGTTAAGTTATTTTCATCAGACTCTAATACTGGTTAAGAACGTTGCATTTGCTGAAAAGAGCCGCCAATAAATACAGAAATTACTCTTTACAAAACAAACTTAGATTAATTACGTAACAATTATGATTCTAAAGTCTCACCGCCAACAACCTGTCAAAACGATAGGTATATGGATTGTGTTGAAATAGTGCATTATGACGTCACAGTTTCACATGATTCTTTCAGCATCAAATGATCTACTCTTAGTTTGGTAATAAAAAATCATAAAAAACATTAAACGTACAATATATTAGATGGTTCCATGTGTTTTTAGATGTTTTAATTATTAGTTAGTGTCCACTAGCCTATTGTGTGCCCCACCAGTCGGCATTACGTTTACCCAAGTCGAGCGCCCGCTCGTCGCTTTACCATTGTGCCATACACAGAACACGGATCATAGACAATTGCATATGGCCGCAACGACTTTTGACATTTCACCTGACTAGATTTTATACGGTCATTGACTCCGTTTATTAGATTAATTTTTATTAATAGGTATTTGAGTTTTTTTTTAATTGGAAGTCTTCTTTAGCTGTGTGGAAAGTTGATTGTTCTTTTCCATTATTAAATTTGAAATCAAATAAGATTTTATTTTATTTTTGTGCTGGATAACTATTCATGTTTGGATTCGTAATAGTACGATATTCTTGCGGTTTTCTAAAAAAAAGAATTATCTTTCCGCCCCGTGGTTACACCATCGATCCCCTATTTACCCCCTTAGGGGTTGCATTTTCAAAAATCCTTTTTTAACGGATGCTTACATCATAATAGTTATCTGTATGCCAAATTTTAGCTTGAAGGGTCTTGTGGTTTGAGCTGTGCGTTGATAGATCAGCCAGTCACCTTTTCGTTTTATGTATTTAGATGACTTTAGTCTTCAACAAGAGTAGATCTTTCACCAACTCATGTATATTTGACAGATCTTCATCGTCTTCAACACTTACAGCAATTGAGAGCATCCCTATAATACCAACATATGCGAAGAGCAATGAAGTAGAACTTACTTTCCAGGAGTAGAACTGGTCTGTTTCCTGACACCAATAACCTAGACGTCTTCAAGGCCAGCGTGCCACATCCTTGACGTCATCATAACTCCTAGGTTCCATCGATGCCCAATTCATACTGCTAATCACCGCCATTTTACATTGCTATTAAAATTTAAATACCTTAAAAAAAACTTTTTGGCACAATCTCCTTTTGTTTCACCGTAAAACGATACTAAAATTGTATAACTTCACTATACGGAAGCTGCCTCAATACGGTACAAAAGTTGCGCGCACGCACCCCAATCGATACCCCCAGTTCATTCAACTCAGAAATCAACAGATGTACTTCACCCTCTTGTAATTATATATTTATGACTTAGGGTGCGTTAGAAGCCTTAGTTTTTGGGTTTGTTCGCGGTGCATGTGAGGAAACCATAGCACGGTGGTAACGTACTTTTCAGTATCCATCTGATTGGCTACCACCCTCAAATCGAGCACTGTTTCATTCTGTTTCGACAGCTGCACTTCAAAAGGATGTTCACGTTTTGGGTTGGTAAGCTTAGCTTCCTATTTTCACCAGATCCAATTAAAAAAAAGGGGAAAGAAACGTCAGAACCCTATGCTCTTGGGATGACTATGGGTAGCTTTCCACAACTTGAGCGTCTACTGCAGAAAGATCCTTTGGGACAAAACCACTTTGAGGATCAAGGACCTGTTGGCTTCGATGTCAAGGTGTACATTTGTCTTCAAGGCTTTGTTCATCTTCGGCCATATCATAACTCTTCACATCACTTAAAAATAGATTCGACAACTACATGAGGACTAACGTGCAGTCATATACACTTCATCAGCTTTCAGATGCATGTGTATAGTTCACTAGCTGTTCCCCGCGGTTCCAGTCGCGTTCCCGGGATAAAAAGTAGCATATAACCTTTGGGGATAATGTAGCTTCCTATTAGTGTCTTTTTTTCAAATCGGACCAGTAACTCCGGAGATTGGCGCATTCAAACAAGCTCTTCAGCTTTTTTTTATTTATTTTAGCTAGTGAAATTGTGGTTTTCTTTTGCTTTGTTGAAAGTGTCAACAGAACTGCGATTCCAATTTAATTTAATTCGTTGATATTATTATGTAACGTATAACCACGTTAATTATAGTTCGTATTGTGTGAATAATAAAAGGTTATTTTTTTTATCAAAAGCTGTATTTTCCTGTTCCTCGTTGTTGTAAAATTAAAACGTTCATCTGAACAAAGAACACAAAAGAAACTGCTTTGGTTGCACTCTTTGCGCTACTTTTCTTTTTAATATAATTGAAATGTCTTTCGGCAATTTTCCCGCATCTGGCAACATTGCGTGTCCTGTCGATTCTTTTTAACTTCGAACGATTACTGGCCGCTATTGTGCGGCGAAATTCGAAATTGGAATCCAACCAAAAAGTTGTGTTCCATTTACTTGTTAATTCTTTTTTGATAATAGTGGCTAATTATTGCTTTCCGATGCACTATCGATATTGCAATAAATGTCTGAAACAATAAAATATTGCCGTCCGTGTGTGAAATTGATTCCCCTTTGTTAATGGGGGCCGAAATGGCACAATACTGTTGATTAGGGTTTGATAGCACCTGCTCTTATTCAGCGAAGGGATGGCTGCTAAAACTTTACCAAATAAAATGCAGCGTTAAAACTGCAATATAAGTTTGAATTTACTTTGCTGGTATAACTTTTATTGAGCTTCGCGATATCGATCGATGCTTATAGTATGACAACAAGCGCCCACAAATTCCGGCCTTCGCCTATCCTCGTGTTTAGATTCCGCATTTGCTTTTTAAGTATCGACAGAAATAATGGCTCTATATTATCGTTTTATGTTTTTTTATCGATAGTTTTTGCTTGCGTGAACTGTGAACGTCATCAAAAATAATTTAGTTAACTTTATCTGGTTTGCCTCATACTTGCCGGAGTGTTCTCAGTTCAAGTGTATGTGGAACCGGTGGTAGAGTCTATTGTAATAATTGTAACTATCGAAATTCATAAGTGCCTTATCAGTGCCTAAACTGGATAAATTGTTGAGGCCCAGGATGCCTGTCAAATTAGGTCCAAAAAATCTCTTTGTCAAATATGCGTCTAAGTATATTTATTTACAATAATGTAGCCATGGTGTATAACTGGATTTTATAGTACAAGTTCTGCTTATTTTGGGACCAGAGACGACAGTATGTGAAGGATATCCAAGAATATGTATTTTATACGCAAGTTATAAACTTAAAGATGATTGTTTCATTACAATTTTCTATTATCAATGCCTCTGTTTGATGTTGTATCGGTAAAAAATCAATCTCCCATCGATCGGACCTTAGCTTCAACCACTCCGGCTAGTAAAAGAAAAAAAAGAGCTATAGACAATCTTGTGGCTTCGAAAAAAGAACGTAATGGTATCCTTTGGATGTAAGGCGTCGGAATGTGGTGGGTGGTTATTATGTAGTACCTATCAAACTTTATGTGCTGTCCTTGTCTTCAATAACAATTTTAAATACTTACGAGAATAATTGATATTTGAAAGGGAAGATATGAAATTGTTGCTAATAAAATATAAGTTTACATAATTTTCTCCACGCACTTAGATGCGTGTATCCGAACGTGGGGTAATGGCAGCACTCACGCAAGTTTCCCGCGCTCCCAACGGTCACGGTATACCTTTGTAACGCGTAATGTCGTAATGGCTGAGCGTGCGTCGGTGGGCCTGAGATTGCATCGGAAATAATCTCGGTAATCTTCGGTTGAAAGGGAGAAATACTCTATGGTATTTGTAAACAAATCGTCTATGGTTGCTTCGGAATGTATATTTTGATCTACATGTCTTGGTATCCTAATTGAATTAAATATAGCCTAAAACCATTACCGACTCATCCAAGGACATTAAAAAAATGATTGAATAGAAATAATTTATCATAATAAGAAGCCTTAAAGTATTTTGGAATGTACAAGATTCCGTTTAATCTTTTATTTGCTTGTTACCAACTAAAAAAAGTTGTTTTAGAAAAAGAATTTTCAAGGTCAGCAAGCATCTATCGACTATAAGATGATATTATAAGGCTTATAATTCCTACATCGTACACCATCTTTGAACAATGGAAGGAAGTGCACCTAATTGGTCACCGGATGTCCAGTGGGATTTGAAAATCGAAAGTTTTTGATAGTAAAAGTAAAAAAACCGTTATGAAGTAGTAACAGGACTCCACCACCGGGAATCGGAATACAGTCATACACTTAAACTGAGAAAACTCCAAAAGGAAACTTAGCAAGGCAATTTCGTTCGTGTTCTTTTAAATATAATTACATTTTCTTATTCATACAATTATTGTGGAGGCTGCAAGTGCAGAGAGATGCTACTACAACCATGTATTCTTGTCTTCAACGTAATAAGCCATCATAAAGTAGACTGTGGAATATTGACTTTATTTACCAAAAAAACGTATGTAGTACTTATCAGTCATCTGGCTCTGCTTATTTGGGATCAGATAAACGTGTGTGAAGAATGTACTCATGTTATATCATATGTACCATATGTTGAGTCTATGTAGGCGTGATGGCGTGATCATTTGTCAATTCTTTACCTACTTATTATTTTATATACCAGAGTTAGTTTATCTATTTGATACCTACCTAACTAATAGACTCAGGCGTGACCTTGCGGAAATCCATTATAAGATTAAACAGAAGACAAATATTTTGTAACTAATTCCGCTGGATCTCCTTCTCTGTCAAGTCTCACACAAGGAAACTTAACAGAAAATCGACACGTGTTTCGCTCCTTCACGAAGCAGCATCAGGACGTAGTAGACCCACTGTCGACGACTCGACTATTTTTATGGGACTTAACAGAGAATGAGATAAATATTTGTCTTTTGTTTAACCTACCTAACCACTATTTTGAAAGGTAGGTACTTTAGAACCCGGAGATGGAGGTACAATACTTTTTATTCCGCGAGAAACCGCGAGTTGCAGATTGTTTTAAAAAATGGATGTGGTTACCACTATAAAAGTGGCCATGTTTTTTCTCTAGACATCCTTGGATGACCACAACTCCCTAGAAACCTATGTTGATGATATCGCCTCTCGTATGACATAATGATGCGTGTCTACGTACGGAATGTAATAAAATGGCGTGCGAGCGGGACGTCGCTATCGGCGAGAGTGGCACAGAAAATAACGGCTGAATGGAGCCTGTTCCTGTCATATCCTTTTTTACTCCGTGATTTGGTTTGGTACGTGTTTTTTTACATACAGCCTAGTTTAGAAAAAACTCGTTTTAATAATGTGTAATGATATTCTTTTGTCTTATAATGGGATTAGATGAGCTTTTATTTAGATCTCTTCTTAATTTAATTAGGTGAGGTGTTTTGGTCATGGTTTCATGTAAGCCGTCATCCTCAATCATCAGGAATGATCATGACGGCCATGAGATCCAGAATCCATCACTCAGACTTCCATTAAAATCTTTTGTATAACACGTAAAAAAAGTTCTTAGGATATTAAGGTCCGATTTTTTATCGCTAGATAAACCTCGGATAACCTCTGATAAGTCTAAAAAAAGAATATTCTAAAATTAACAAACGCTTACGTTTCTTCAAAAAAGTAAATAGGCATGGTCTCTTCTTTGCAACCTGAAACAAGTTCATAAATGAAATAGGAATACAAATTCAAATTTTTATTTATCAGCCAGTTATTTTTGGCAATAAAAAAACAACTGTATTTTTTATGTTAATAGATTAATGTCATCGATAAGTTTGACGAGAATGTCTGCTAATAATATTCGACGCACACAATAGGACGTGCCAAACGCCTTTGTCTATGATGTAAGAGGAAGTGACGTCACTGCGGATTAAGTTGGCTAGTTTAGGTCATTTAAGAGGGATACTATTTTTAAATACAAACAGAATTAATTCTTTCTGTAGTTTTTCAATATTTGGGTTGAGGATAATTTATTTGAAAATATATTTGTTAATATTGTAATACTTATAATTTTAGATTGTGAAATTAGCTTTTAAATGGTACTTTTAAACCTGTCTCTAGTACACTAAAAATAACGTCATTTCTATATCAAATAATGAAACTTTGCAGATGAACCTAATACTTTTTCATCAACAAATAAATCTTATCCCACGCCACTTAAATCAGAAACTATTTGATACTCCTTGCATGGATCAATTTATACAACAACTCGCTGACAAATATGGCAAGGTCGTTGCTTCTAGCATACGCTGCATAGCATTCCTTTAAAGGAAAACAAAACATTGCCATAGAATATTAACTACATCTTTAGATCGCATATACACATGGGCAGGGCAGAAGTATTGCCAACGTGTTGCCGACCTGTCACAATGGCAAGAAGGCAACTGGCTCTCGAGTGCAATTGCCGGAACACACCGGTAGGGCAACAGATTTTCAAATTGAGGGTAGTAGCCAGCCAGATGGGTACTGCAAAGTACCCTACCACCGTGCAAAGTTTACTCAGTTGTAGTACCTAGTTTGCAGAGTTTTTTGCTGGAGTGTTCTCAGTTCAAGTGTATGTGGAACCGGTGGTAGAGTCATTTCATTTCATTATCAGGGCCTAAACTGAATAAATGAGTTTTGAGTTTCAGTTAGTGACTCGAGTTCCGAATCGATTCTTTTTATAGCTTAAAGTGAAAAAAATTACCGACCCGGCACATCAATAACTGTCGAAGTTAGAAGTAGTTACAGTTGGCAGTCAAATGCCATGACGAAGGCCGAATGAGCATTAGATTTCTAAAAACCATAGCTCGATAGTACTTTGTAGTATTCGCCTGGCTGGCTTGGCTACCACACTCGAGTTGAAAATGATACTTACAGCTGCTGTGGTCCATGTTCTTTTAAGCTCTGTCAGCAACACATAGTCAATTCGAACATAGAACAAAAAAAGTCAGGGCTGTAAGGTCTAACATTGAAATTTAAGCCTTATAGCAAAAGCTACGCGGAATTTCAGTATCTCGAGACGATCGTCTCTTTTAACTTAAGTGACAGTTACAACATTTCCTCTAACTATAACGTCTATGTAAACCATCCAATCTTCCAAGTTATTAGAACTTGCATTTACAGTTATTGAATCATTCAAAACATCTGAATCGCTATTAAAGAAGCATTTTAACATCAACATACTAATAAACAGAATAAATAAACTCATACGCGAGCATTGCTTCATAGCCTGTGCATTATATAGTCTATTAGCACGTTTCACACTTGGCGGTGAAAAAAAATAAACGTCATGTCCGACCTTTCTATTTACCCGCGTAAAATTACGAAATGGAGGTCCCGTTCCATTTTTAATGACTGGTGGATATTCGAAATTTAAATTTACCGGTATTGTGTAGAGCGTGTCACATGGACGATCGGGTGGCAAGCAGTGATTTGGTAAAGTGAATAAAATTTTCTTTTGATTGAAAATATCAAAATCTTAAATACACGATTTTTATTAAATGCTGTTGGAATATTTTACATGTAATTTATAACCATAACTAACTACATAGGTACTTAAAAGTCAATGAATCCTCCAAAACTTACATCTCAACTCAAGGTCCACACTTGACTTTCAAAAGTAAACATCAAACATGGAAATAGCGCTTTCTATTTACCAGTTACGAAATCTTGAGAGCGTTATCCCGTTCCAAATTCAAATCCCAACGAACTTTGTTAATCGTAAGGTGTCGTAAGGTTCTTCATTTGAATATCGACATCGACACATTCGATTATTATTTACAACCAGTACTTTGGTTCTGTCTTTAATTTTTATTTTCACGGATGTTCCACGCGTGGATGTAGGTAAGCAGAGGATTAACTTTTTGAATTCAACCAGTTAATCAAAGGTGTTCTAAATATGAATTTAAGTTTTTCTGGAATTCCAAGGTCAACTGATGTCCTAACCGACTTCCCGGAGGTTATTGACTCCTATCTGAGAGCACGAAATATACTCGAAATTGAAGCCTTCATTTGAATACCGACAGATGTACGTCTGATACGAAAAAAAAGACACGTTCCCCTGTGGAATAGAAAACAAAATCAGTGTCTTGAAAAAAAAAAACAACCTGCTCTATGGTATGGAACTGGATTTAACGGCCGTTCGGTAATCTTTTTCTAACGCTTCTGCTGTCTCTTTCTCTCTCACCGTAAAGACAGAGAAGGATGATCCGTGAAGGATTTCCCAGGAAAGACTTACGCGACATTAATATAGGACTAATATGGCAAGTAGGGCTTTCAGTCTCGATGCATTACTGAGTCCCGGGAAAAAAAAAACGAGACTAGGTGTGGTCTCAAAATTCCCGGGGAAAACGAGACTTTCGAGACTATTTCAAAACTAGGTTTCTTACTTATAGGCTATGCAATTAAAAAGTCAAAACAAGATACTAACTACTACTACTACTATAATAAAAAAAAAACGCAATTTATAAAAAATAAATCGGACAAATGCTAGTTAAACTCGCGTGGAGAGGGTTCCGCACATGTTTAATTAAGTTCCATAAATATTTTTAAACCTGACCCAAATTTGTTGATGGTAACTATAAAAAGTTTTTTTTTTTTTGGAAATCGTCTTTTCTAAAAATGAAACCTAGCTACATCGATTTATCGCCCTCGAAACCTCCTGCATACCAAATTTCATAACAATCGTTCGAGCCTTTTCCGAGATTCAGATTATATATATATATCCATGAATTGCAGGTTTAAAGGTATTAGATAGACTTCTCATATGTTTTCCTGTAATCTTTAGGTAAAGAACTATTATCTGATTTTTTTTCAAAATGTTTGGCCCAGTAGTTTCGGAAATAAGGGGGGGGGATGGTCAATTTTAGCCAATTTTACCGCCTATTTTCTTAAATAACTTCAAAACTATTTATATTAAAATTCTAAAAAAAATATATTTGACATCCTGATAAATAGCCCTTTCATTTGATATGTTACACAATATTGACTGCAAAACTTTTTTTTTTAATTTTCTAATTTACCCCCCAAAATTAGCCCCCATGTTTGAAATTCATTTACTTACGTAACACGTCCATGTTTGGGTCATCGACTTACATATGTGTACCAACTTTCAACTCAATCCAGTCCAATATTTTCGGACAGACAGACAGACAGACGCACGAGTGATCCTATAAGGGTTCCGTTTTTTTTTTTTTTTGGAACCCTAAAAACAAAGTCATTTGTTACTTTTTTCATTTTTATAGTGGGCACGTAAAAAACAAAGTGCGTTTAATGTCGTTTCAGACAGAGAGGACCTAATTTTGTTACAAAAGTAACCGCGTTAGAAAAATCTCTCTCTGCTTCTACGCTAGTGGGGGGAATAGATATTAAATTGTAGCAATAATTTAGGTATTTCCCTCTGTCGCCCCCATTTTCAAAGAGAACTTTTTCTACGTGCAAGGTTGTTTGCAAGTCATGGATAGACATGGAAGTTCTATTCTGTCCTTTGTGCTCAACTGTAAGTCTCAAAAGTCTCGTTATTCCCGTGACCGAAACTGTTAGTCTCGAGTCTCGAAAATACCAAAAATTCATCGAGACTCTCGAAATTTTCGAGACCGAGACTCCCGGGATGAAAGCCCTAATGGCAAGCACTTGATTACTTCGAAGATTCTTTTATTTTACAAGAAGGTACAAATAAATATCTTTTTAAAATTGACGACAGTAATACGACCTTATTGTCATTGTGAAGTAAAGTATATTTTAAGGATCAAACAGTATACAAAGCTTAAACAAAAATCACAAGTTCCTATAAATATTTAGGCATAAATTGTTGGTTGAGAAAATATTGAAGAAATATGACAAGCGCAAGACTGGCCATCGTGGAGATACTTGGGGCAGGCCTTTGTCCAGCTGTGAACGTCTTTCGGCTGACATGATGATGACAAGTCAAAAAGCTTTCCGCTCCGTGATCCCCTATTTTACCCTCTTAGGGGTTGAATTTTCCTTCTTAGCGGAAGTCTACGTCATAATATCTATCTGTATGCTAGATTTCAGCCCGATCCGTCCAGTGGTTTGAGCTGTGCGTTGATAGATCAGTCAGTGAGTGAGCCAGTCCGTTTCTTCTTTTACAGATAACCTCCAGTTTTCAGTGAAGGACAATCGGTAGTTTCCGCCATATTTGAAAAGCTGTTAAAACACTTGTATCTGAACTTATTAGGTCCCTTACAAGCTTTGTCATCTCTTTGTACTACTAGGGTACCAGTCAGTACGTCTTGTTTGTGTCGCGGTTACCATAGCCTACGGTTACCAGGTCAATAAGTGTGAAAACCTCGGATTTTTGAGCTTTAAACCCGGACGGACATACTTAGTAATATAAAAAAATGTTTTAATTGTTGATTTTTACCATTTTATTTATTTTAGCGACCGATAAACTTTAAAACCCGGACTACAAATGAAACCCCGCCCGGACGCTCCCCGGACGCCCTCTAAACTAGAATAAATCCTGAGAAACTCGGACGAGTGGCAACCCTACCATAGCCTATAGACGCTTGATACCCCTATCACGCATTGCCATGACAACCTCTTCACATATTTAAGAACCACATGCAATATCAAAAACACAAGCTTATTAAATAAAATAAATTGCTCAATCCCTCCCAAACTTAAACCCTTAAAGAGGCACTGGTACTACTGACCCTTTAACCCTATTGCTGTAACGTCTGAGCGAGTAGGTCAACGACCTGGGTGACGTGGTTGATATTAAACTAGTTTCATCAGCTCAGGATGTAGGTAATAATACATAGTCCTTGTACAGGCAGCGAGAGATGCGTTAGAAGATAAAGGATTGCGCTTGATTCGCTTCAAATGCTAGAACACTCTAAATTTAAAATTAAAATATTTTAATTGATGTAAGCTTTGGTAGACAGTTGAAAAAGAAACTTTTTTTTATTTACATCATCATTTATAAAGAATATGGTGGCAAACAGGGCGTCGACAACCATGTCACAGCTTTATCAGATTTCCCTTTATAGTGGACAACCGTGTGACGGCATTTAAACGCTTTTGTTTCTGCGAACTTATTTTGAAAATTAGATGTGGAAAAACAAAGTTAGCTAGTTAGCTATCAGTGACCTCCGCTGATAGATGGCTGACGCCCTGTAGACTAATCTTTATGTAGACTCAAAATCAAAATGTTTTAGATTCTCTCGCCGCGCGCTATTTTGATTTACTATGTTATTTTATTCATATTATAAATACTTGTGTATTTTCTGTATAACCTTTAAAACCTCTATGTTCCTTGAAGTATTATCATCGGTTAAAAACAGTTTCACAATTTTATAAGTAAAACACTTGTGTGCCCGCCATTACAACCCGCCAACGCGTTCCATACCAACTTATCTACCGCTTTGTTTATAACATGTTAAAACGTTGAGGCTGTGAGACGTTAACACATAAATAATTTAAAAATTCTTCACATCTGGACCCGCCCGAGTCCCTGTTGCGAGATAAACTTGGAGGTTGTTTGTCGGACGAGTGTCTAATGATTGTTTTGAATTTAGAATCTTTATTAGGCGAAGAGAATATAATCCCTATGTAGCTGGCTTTATTTTAAATTTTTCCTTGATTTCTTTTTTATGTTCCATTCGAATTTTAAATTGAATGTGGATGGAATGGAGAACATAGCAAGTATAGTCAATCTAGAAGAAGAAAACTATTCAAATTTCGAAGTTTGTTTATCTATTGCCATGACGCCGTTTGAGAATCAGATATTTTCACACAGAAATCATGTTATAGGTTCTTTCTTATTGAGATATATATCAGAAACTTTAACAAAAGTAAATAAATTACTTATAGCAAATATAGGTACCGGAACGTTGTAAAATAAGAAAACAAAAGGATTTGACATCCGGTCAGATTTCATGTCCATCTGCCGTCATAGTCCCCATAACACCTTATCAACCATGGGAACTGAACAACACGGAAAAGAAATAAATATCGTACCCTTAAATTCGCACCCCCAAAAGCTGTATGTCTCAGTACCTTTACTTTGCGGAAGCTTGAGAAGTGCAAAAAAAATAACAATAGACAATCAGATGATCCAGATTCGCACGGGAATTGCGCGGGAAACGGCGCCATTGTCATCTCAGTGTTGCAAAGGTCGTGACCCCGGCTGAATAGGGCGCGATCTTGTTGCGCTTCGAAATTAAAAATTGAATTTATTTGTCTACGGTTCCTTGCTCTTATTTTGAAAAATCTTTTTTTCGGGGTTACAGCTTGGGGCTTGGGAAATAGTCGATTCAATGTTTAAATAATTTGGTAGGTATTGCATTTAGTGTAGTTTTCGTTATACCGCCCCGGATACCTTCAAATATATTGAAATACTACCTGTTTCCCGCTGCTTCACTTGCGTTACCCGGATAAAAAGTAGCTTATAACCTTCGGGGATAATGTAGCTTACAATTAGTGAAATATTTTTTCGAATCGGACCAGTAACTCCGGACTCCGGAGATTAGCGCTATCAAACAAACAAACTCAGCTTTACATATAGATCTAGAACAGATATAGATAATTATAAAAAAGTGTCGTCACGGAATAAATTAAACACTTTTAATCTAGCATACATTCTGAAATTATAATGAAAACAAATCTCTTTCAAGAATCAACCCTTCTAATTTCTTTTGTAACAAATAATGCAAACCGTTGTTGTAAACGCCTTTCTCAAAGTCAGGTAGCGTGTCAAAAAAAGAATAGACAATAAAGGATTTAGCAAATAATTCGTTTTTTTAATTCTTACTAGTTGTTTTTTTAATGTGCTTACATTAGACCAAAGGAATGAGTCTATAGACCAGTTTAGTAGGCATACATATATTTTCCGTTAGGAAAATGTTATCACCAATAATAATTGTAGAATAATGGTATATAAGCGATAATAATATGGAATACATGTAAGTACATACGTTTTGCTCGAATACAACTATTAAATAGGATAAAATAATAGTTATACCTAGTTGTTGGATGTGGTTAATTATAATCTATCTATATAATATAAATAGACAAATAGGTAAATAAACACCATGAAAATATATAATATATTGTTATTAATATAATACAGTTATTTCATTTTAAACTAGTTATAGTTCTCAGAGTTTCAGTTGGTTTAATTATTTTTTTCAAATCGGGCTCTCTGATTCGTTATATATATAATGGATTATACACATTGTATTTTATATATTTGTCTTAAATAATGGAATTATTAAAACAATAATAATATCTGCTCTATGAAATTCGTCGTATGTCTAAAATAGGAAATTCTATCATAACTAAGGAATTATAATGACAATATGAAACAGACACAAAAGCCGTGGGAATCCTTAAAATAATCAACTGAATATATTTGCACAGATATTTTGCTTTGATTTGCATAATTTTTTGGTATAATACAACACTGAGAACTAGTTATACTGGTATACGGGTATTTGACGCATCAATAGATAAGAATTAAGACATTTATTTTATTGTTTATGGTTTAAGGTATGACATGGTAAAGCAAAACAAAATAAAAAGCACGACCAAAACCACAGAGTAAAGGCAGCAGATCGTACTCGATTGAATTCATTTCAAACATAGAATTACAGTTCATTGTTCCAATTTTAAAATGAACAAAGCCTAGAGCGTGCTTTACAAAGCATAACTGAAATCGCAAAACAGTGTTCTATTTTTAAACTGAAATGAGCATACCATAGAGGAACACGCGCTCCATTTTCAAACGGGCGTTCTAAGTTCAAAACAAGCCCGATATTGTACTGTGCGTTTCAGCGGGTGACGTAACTCGTAACGGTTTTTCGCTTGCACCGCGCATGCGCGCTAATCAACACCCCTCGGTGTGCGCAGATTACGAGCAAGCATAGCTGCCGTTGTTTTTAATTTGAAATATAGTTTAATTACAAAAATTAACGAAACTTCCGGACTTGAAAAAATATTCTGAACAATGACAATCTTCAGTCAGTGTTGCTTGCTACTAAAAAAATGCCTATCAGTGACCATAGAGCCAGAATAAAAATATATTTACGATGATAGATTACAAAGAGCAATTATAAACTAAAGTGCCGACAAAAGTCCAGTAGATAATAAATGCAATATATAAACTAATTTATTCGCTGCTTATATACTTGACCTTATTACAATCTAATTCGTTATCAAGTTAAGAAATATAAAGCAACTTCACAGAATGATCTCGACCCAGTTAGATATAAAAATGTTTTTAATAATTTTCATTATTCATTTCTTGCAATTGACCAACGAATTGCTTTAAAAAGTTTCTTAGAGTTTGGTAATAAGTTTATGCCAGAAATAAAAGCTACAAATACTAGCCTTCATGATAAAAATCTATGGCCAAGATCCAACCGTTGGATTCCAGCAGGTCTAATCAAGGGTTGATCACAGTGTGCTTACTAACCGCTTAAAATAGAATACCAAGGTGTGATTTTTGTCCAATGCAAGTCTAGTCTAAGTAAAAAAAAGAAATATCCATAGATAAAATTTAAATAGATAAAAGTTTCAATGTTCGCGGTATTTCCAAAAACGGTCATCTAGATGAAGACAACCGTAAAATAATGAAACGAAAATTGTTCTAACAACACCACCAATAAAGCTAACCAATAAATCATACAATGATGATGTAAAAAAGAGACCTGCACTTTACCGCGTTTTTTTGCACGGACCTGTCAAAGAAACCGCCATTTTACTAATCGCTCGTTAAAACAGGATGCGAGACACTTGTGCGTTTTTTTTAATGGCTTTATCTGGATTACGAGTTGGCTGAATGAAGTAAATTGTTATTATGGAATTTTTCTTTGGAAATTGGGCTGATATTCTCGATAGTCGTACTGAGAATTGTTTGGCTGTATGCATGACAATAAAATGGTTTGTTGGAGTGAGTTTTTTTTAAATTATTATAGCTAACTAATCTTATGCAATGACTTCATGACTTATATTCCTTTTCTACTTTGGGCTCGATGACGTCTTTAGCTGACTTTCCTAGTTACTATTTAAATCTTCGTTTCAGTTTGTTTCGGAGACAGCTTCTTCTGTATTTCTATCTTCTCAGCATTTACTCCTTTTCTATTTATATGATTCATTACTCAGTCCATATCTTCGGAAAATTCTCTTCTAGCAACTGTCAAATGTATATTTCACAGGATTATTCCTTACGAGTACCTATTTGTTTTTAAATCATCTATTACTTCGTCCAAAAAGATAAAACATCTAAATGACTTGTCCAAAGCGGATGCTTCAACTAACCCAGAAATAAAAGTGGATCAATTGATTTAATGGGGCCAAGGCTATTTGGGACTATCATATCATTGTTTGTAACGACTATCAACAAAAATTACTGTGCATAGAATATTACATTCTATGTCTGATTCCTTTCTACATTCTGATTACCATCTTCCGCTATATCATAATTTTTCACGGAGGATATGTGGTTAAACCTGCATTGTGAAATTATTATGAATTGAAAACCAATCGAACGATCAGAATGAAATTTTGTTTGCTAAGTTGCAAGCTTTCCCATCCATTTTCAATTCGTCCTAAAACTAATAAGCAGTTAAAAAATTCTGTAAGTTTCCACTAATATGTGCTAAGTATTTTTTGTAATATTCCAAGAAATGCGAGGCCATGTCTAATCAGACGTCTTAGTAAAAAAAACTCAAGTGCACGTGTGGCTGTAACGGTTAAATGTATTTTTAAACTATCGTTGACAATTCGAATTTGGAATTAGTTTTGGTAACGTGATTTTTGTGGTTCGTTTTTTTATTTAAAATACGTCCTCAGCTTATTTAACGACACTAATCGATGATCTTACAAAACCTTTTAATGACCGAAACTTCATTCATACAATTGACCGGAAATGAGAATAACATCCCTTAACAACTGCTTCGATTCCATATCCGGTGTTGCCACTTGCCATTGATAACATGACTTGCACTTTCCGGAACCATAGACTTTTTATGCAAAGGTAACAAGGCTGAACGAAAATTTGTAAAATAATATTGTTTAAGCGTGTGTCTTGATGCAAATTTTATATTTGGCTGGACGCGCTCCCCACATGGCTGGGACAACGCGGGAGGCCTACATACGGGAGGTCTCTGATCTCTCGAGTGTATAACTGTGTTATTATCCAGTTTATTATTTACATTTGTCATTTTTGAGACTTTTGTTAGTGATCTTGAGAAAAGTTTTTTTTTATTTACTTAGCATTGTCATCAAAAATAAAATTTTACATGTTGCAATTTTATCAACGTAACACAAATAAAGTAAATTCAATAGAAATCCACTTGTATGCCATTTCTTACTCGAGTCTCCTTAGTTTAAGTGTATCCCGAACTGGTAGTCAGTTGTCGCTTGCGACGTTCATAAGTATAATTTTCATGTGTTTTACTAACATAGTCTTAAGATTTTGTATTACTAACAAAGTGGAATTTAATCTTCTGAAATAAATGTATATTTATTATTATTTATTTATAAGTGTCTTAACATGGCATCCTGGTTTAAAAAGAAGCCTCAGTGATAATGATTTTTAGTTTCCTATTAGTGAAATATTTTTTAGAATTGGAGCATTAAATCCGGACATAACCTCCTACATCCAAACTTACAAAGGATGATTGAACTGAAATAAACGTTACCTCTCTAAAATACTTGTGTATGAGAAACAGTCAATAGACAAATTGCCAAGTGACAATTGTATGAAGTTTACGTGTATTTAAAACAAAAACTGTAATTATATGAATTCAAGAGAAAAATCCATAAAAAAGAAGCCTTGCTGAGTTTCTTCTCAGTTCAAGTGTATTCCGAACCTATAGTAGAGTCTATTGTAAAAATTGCAACTATCGACGTTCATAAGTGCTTTAAGGGTATACCTTCGGTTGGAGCGCGAAATTCAAATTTTATCAAGTTTTTTGCTAATTCTAGCTCAGTTACAGGTCGTAAGTTATCAACATGTTATTTGCGAGAAGAATGGTAGTATATTTACTGATTAATAACAAAAGAAATCGTCAACATATTCTTCCAAGGTTTATTAGTAACATTTTCATGAAATAGACGTATATGTCAGTAATATACCTTGGAGGAATATGTTGACGATTTCTTTTGTTATTAATCAGTAAATATACTACCATTCTTCTCGCAAATAACATGTTGATAACTTACGACCTATGACTGTACTGCAGTTTGCAAAAAACGTGATAAAACTTGAATTTCGCGCTCCAACCGAACGTTCCCCTTTAACGGGGCCTAAACTGAATAAATTAGTTTTGAGTTGGAATCATTTTACGAATAAAACATTCCACAGTATCAGCTTCCATTAAACATCCTCTAAAATGGCTGCCAGCACTGTTTACATAACATCCGCTTTCCGGCGAGTAATAATCAGTTACTTGGGGTCCATTCAAGTAATGACGGCTCGCAGGAAGGAGTGCGGTCAGAGGATTTAAGCTTGGTTACACTTCCTCCCTTACTGGTCAAGTGTAGTGTTACTTATTGGATGCTTCACGATTTTACGTCTCCCAAGGTGCTGTCACCTCACTAAGGCTGAGATCTATAGAGCGTGCTTAGACATGCTCAGACTTTACTTAGGGTATAAACCTACGTAATAAAGTAAATATTTGTGCGTTTTAATTTGTAGCCAAGTTTTTGGTATGTCGTCGATTAGGTGCACTTAGACTTTGCTTAGCACACACGGAGAGATTCGAAGATTGCATTTTAAATACCGACTTTGTACGGTAAAGTCTGAGCAAAGTCTAAGTACGCTCTATTGATCTCAACCTAAGTCTGTTAAAAAGGGGTTTTTTGAAACCATCATATCTCCTATGAAGATACTTATTTTCAATGAAATATAATATATGTATGATATTCTCAAGACCTGTCTGCAGCTTTCGATGGAACTCAAAACATATTTGGATTATTTTGGATATACTCTCATAAAAAAAACTTTAAACATACCGCTTCTTTCACTTTTAAAGCCAAACATTAATTGTAAAAATTATATACACATATTTAATATCTTTGTCTATCTGGCTATCCCGGCTATCTTCGAAACGGCAAAACTTTTTTTCACGGGACTTTTACTGCCAGATAGATTGTGTTCAAAATCAAAACTCATATAATCAGTTTAGACCCTAATAAGGCACTTATGAATGTCAACAGTTACAGTTTTACAATAGACTAATGGAGGAATCATCCACCTTGTTCCTCCATATTGGCTTTTAGCAAGTATTCGTTACAATAATCGTAAATGATACAACCTCAATTTACAAAACAATAGGTTCTAAATCTGTGGATGCACCATTTAATCAAAACCATAGACAATTGCCGCGTAAACGCTAAGCTTTTTATGTTACACGCGAGCTTACACCCTCGTTCAGCTGAGGACCGTTACCGATCGATGCGTCGATGATGCCGGAGTATTGTTCATTGTTCTCTATTCAAATTCGAGGGTTGCGTTCTATTCAATTCAGTGAGATTATATACTAAAAAAAAATATTGTCTATGATACACAAGTTGCGTTGATTGCGTTGACCATTTACTTGATTAATTGTCTTTTAGCCTTCTAAAGGGCTGAAGTCAGGGTAGTTAGATCGATTTTCGGAAAAATCTTCCCCATATTTAAGTGCCTATTATTTTCCCCAAAATGAATTATTCAAACATGAAATAAATCAATAAAAATGATATATAAAACTAAGTTTATTTAGAAAATACTTAAATTAACTCTTGTAAATTATTTAAAACTTTCGATAAACGGTGAGATAATCAATTTCGGAGGCGATTTTTTCCTCAAACATTTCCCCAAGGATTCAATTTTCATTCAATATAATTTTCAAAATATACCCAAGAACGATATTTTCCCCCAGAAATGTGAAAAAACCCACTAAGCCTGAAGGTTTCATATTTATTTTCCATTGCTAATGCTGTTCTCTTAGAGGGAGTTAGGTTGTGTCATTTGGCTTTAATTTTGTGATACTGCGTGTGAGTAAGGCCACCAGAGGTCGTCGGAGAGGGTAAGGCTTGATAAAATATTTAGTGTTGTAAGCGTCCACAGGCTATAATAACCATTTATTACCTCCGATCTACTTATATACCGGCTTTGTAAAAAAAAATGCAAGTCAGACAAAAGTATCCATGCTTTCATTCGCGGGCATAGACTAGTTATTTAAGTGTTGCAACATTATACCTTAGACGCATCTTTACAAGTGTATTGCAGATATTAGCTAAAGTATCTGTAAAGTAAATGGCTTCATAAAATCATTTACTCCGGTTTTGCAATTATTTTATGGCTTCTCTATCGTATAACATTTTCCGGTTTCCGTCTTTGGTCTTTGACCTTACATTTGTAGCTTCCTTTTTTTGTTTGTTTTTTACGTCTCGCGGAATAAGGGAGAATGATTTCAATGAAACTATATTAATTTACTTAGACGCAGAGTGGGCAGGCCCACAAAGTGGACCGACGATCTTGTGAGGGTCGCGCAAGACCGGCCATCGTGGAGATCCTTGGGGCAGGCCTTTGTCCAGCAGTGGATGTCTTTCGGCTGACATATAATTAAACTTACTACTCTTTACTCGACCAGCTGGCTGAAATATAACATAAAATCAGTTACGATCAGTTCCTCATAAGAGAATATCAACCAACAATAGAAAAAGATCAACGGACGATTTATAAAGGAAGTAAAGATAACTTTTTTTTTCATCTAACAATAGGTGCAACGGTAGCATCCCCGTTACAATAAGGTCAAAGGTAAGAAAGAAATCTTGATTTTGGCGCGTGCGGGGGCGGCTGCATCTGCCCCTGTAATGCAACAAGTGCAACGCTGAACGCAGCTGCTTAATACAGCTGCTTTCAAATTGGGTCGATATTCTTGCAAGTAAACTAACAATAAACCACGGCCAAAAGTTGTAGTTAAAATGTTAATCATAGACAATTTTTTTTTACAAGATGTTGACTTGACCTTAGCAAGGGGGAATGGGCAGATGGTTTTCGCGTTAGATAAGATTAGGGAATGATTTGTAGTTATTGTAATGGTTTTGCGGGTGTGGAAAAGATGTTTGATTAAGAAACGATATCTTTTTAAAAAAAAATAATGGTTATTGAATGGTTGTTTATTGATTAATTTTCAATAGATGCAATCAATTAGTGACAATATGTGGAACATTAGGAATAATATAAATATACTTGCTTTTTTAATACCTAGATAATATCTTTTTTTTTCAGTTACTTGCCAGTATGTTGTAAACCATTGTTGTAGTTAAGCAACTGTCAATTTTCAGTTAGGGTGGTTTTCAAACAAGTTTCTATTTAATATTCTCACGGTACATATTTTTTTATTGATACGAATGTTATTTTCAAACGTTATTTTACGAAAAAAAAAAACATATCGAGAGAATAACCCCACAGATTTCTGTGTTTAGACTTGTTCTTTTTTCGAAAATCACAAAAACGGTCCACCTTCAAAAAAGTAATCCGGATACGGAAGCGCACGTGCGCGCGCAATACGAGGTAATAGATTCAACTCATCGCACTTCATTCAATCATTCATATTGTAATGTATATTGTAATGTGTATTCTATGGACATGTGTTTTGACTATAATAGGAGATGACATTCTCGGTAGAGAAAGTGATCTCTTGATATGAAAAAAATGTCTATGGACTATTTGATAAATTCTAAAAAACATACGTAACGGTTATTTTTGTTGTTAAATTAGTTATGTATATTGTATAATCATAAATATTCAATTTTAATAGATAATTAGGTAGGTACCATAGACAATAAAAGTGATGATTGCATAAAAATATTTTCCGATAAAAAAAGAGTCTCGATTTATTTTTAGAAAATTCAACATAATCTAAAGGTTACATTTATATTGTTTGTTATCATATAATATAAATCTTAGCACACTTCTAATGCAATAATACAAACAATATTCTTTTACTTTAAAAAAAAACTTCAATTGTCGATTGACTCCCCCAACTTTACGCACGCGCGCTTTGCAACTGTCGAATATAGTTACAAAAAATAATAAATTGTATTATCAAGTAATAGAGTTGAAATTCTAATACATTTTAGTATGTGGGTGTAACAATACTTTGAGACTTTGTCGCGTGCCAAGGGTAAAGTGTAAATTAAAAAAGTAAACGATTCTACATTATGGTTTTGTTTGAGAACCCCGTTACCAGGTGAACTATTTAAACATTTCGAAACTTAGTTCTAAGTTCAAAATTACTTAAAGAAACTTCAATGTTTAAGAACGATGCTCATATGTGAAAATAAATGCGTTTAATCGTCAAATAAATTATTGTAAATTAATAAAATCATTTAATTAATTTGATCACCGTTTTTTTTTAAATATCAAGTTGACATGTGCCAGTTGGCACAGTGCGGTGCACGTTACCGTTTTTGGTTACAATAACGGTTTTTCTAATCGATCTGTTATTTTTTCGTCGTTACATTGGGGTTGATCACCGCGGGTGATATGGTATGTAGTGATTTAGATAATGCAATGTAGTTTAATGAGATTTTTTTGATAATATCAAGTTTGGTAGATTGTTGGATATTGATTTATTAACTGTTTTTGATAGCAGAGAAAATATGTAGGTAATGTAAAAAAAATACATACTACAGTATATCTTTGTTGCTCTTTCACGTAAAAACGACTGAACGGATTTGGATGAAACTTAGCACATAGATAGTTATACCCTGGAATAACATACAGGCTATTTTTTTTCCCGGGATAACATATATATAAAAGATACATATATGATTATAAAATAATACAAATCTATGTGCTGTATGTACAAACTTACGTACAAAATAATTGGGTTACTCTAGAAGAGTGTGAAGAGATTTTTGAAGGTTCATCAACACGCGAATTATACTCCCAGTATTTCATGCGTTAATAAGCTACGGAAACCGCTTACCATCAGATGGTCTGTAGGTATTTTTGTTTGTTACCTTGGTAATGACACTACCATTTATCTTTCGTTTATTATTTCCTTTTAATTCTACAACTTTGTCTACTTTTCTTTTGCAGTGAACTAGTAATTTCGATTTCACAAAAAATATTTTCCTAATTTCATGGTACAGTCACAAACAGGATACCACGGTACAGTTGAGCTGATATCCTACTCGCAACCTTGGTTTAAATATAGCATCAACAGATGTCACATGGTAAAAGCGCAACTTTTTGTGATTGGAAATCGTTTGTATAACGGTTTTGCATTTTGCTAGGGAGCAAATGATGATCTTGTCTTCTGCTTATTATTTTGACTAAAGTTTGCTTTTAGGGTCGGTTTTGGCTCAATATTTCTCTTATGTCTCAATTTTATTTCTGTCAAGACTTTCAGGGTAGTTTTTATGCACTAACCTACGTGCTAGTACTGATATCTTCGAAAGTCTTTGTCTGACAGAAAAACCGAGTCTTATGCCTTTTTGCAAATTTAACACTAATTTAGTTATACTTAAAGATTGATAAATAGTACATAATTATAGGAATCGACGGAACAAATCCTAGGAACGTTTACGCTTGACAGAACGTCAAATTATTTTTCATTACAATTAATACTCTATTATATTGTAATTGAAACTTAAATTACTTGAGATATTGAAGCATTCTACTGACTTGTATCGCCTATTCCATAGCGTGGCTATATTGTGTTTATAGATTATTTTAGGACAAGTCTCGCAGTTTATCGATAAATTCAAGTTAACTTTTCTGATATATTTCTTTCATTTTATTAGGCTTTAAGTTTTTTGTGTACTTACTTATATTATAAACTGTCTCGTAAGCATTACCTCCTTATTTATGCATATAGACGTTAAAAACCGTCGAATAAACGGTTTCTCAAAAACCCGCTTCCACGTACCAACGTTGAATGCATAAAAACACAAAAGGGATGCACCACTTGATTCCACAACTGAAAAAAAAAACAACAAAAGCCATCAAAAGTACCTTGATTTAAATAAACAAGTTTACACACCCCTTTCATTCTAATATGATTTTTAAAATACAATAGTTTAGAGTTGAAAATCAGATGTGAAATAAATGTGTACAGATAGTAAAAGCGAGTGAAGAATAGAGGTTGACAATGGTATCTATTGATTTTAACAGGTTTCTTCGTTAATGCTATTTCGTTAATTTTAGTTTGACATGCAAGTTTCTTAGATATCCAATAGACATGAATTATATGTTAGTACTTCTATTCTACAACACCACAGAAAGCTATTCAGGTTAATTACAAATAAAGGTTTAAATAAGTACTTAATCACTCAAGTCCTGAAGGATTTCTATAATTTGTAAGAATTAACTGTCTGTCCCACGCGGTGTACACCCGCGTTCCCGGGATAAAAAGTAGCCTATAACCTTCGGGCATAATGTAGCTTCCTATTAGTGAAATATTTTTTCGAAACAAACTCTCTCAAAACTCAGATTTATTATTAGTGTGGATAGATAGAAAACAGTTGAAATGTCGTCAATGTATTGATAAATGGGGAATACACTGATGTTATTGCGTCATAAAGTAACGTCAAAAAGTATTTCTTAGATTATGACTATCATTCGCCAAAAAATCATACACACACATCGAAACGCTGAAACCGTTAAATATGGCAGAAAAAAAATCTCCCCAAACATGTGATAAGAAACGCTGAGTGCAACGAATGCAGTGTATTGTTTGGAGACGAGGGTAGGTCATGAATGGGTGAGGCTTGGGGCTCGGTGACAAGCGGAGTGGGTAGCGGGTTGATAAGCGAAGCGGTTTTATGATGTATTAAAGACTAGACAATTATACCTACCGAGCTACCCACTCATATGTGACGTGGCAGAAAATGGAATAACAACGCTTGATATTAAAGTATATTTGACTGTCAGTTATTTGTTCATATTAGTGACCATTATCGCCACTCTCCAGTTCACAAATAAATATCCTGGGACATTCTTCACATATGGTTAACTGATCCCAAACTAAGCAGAGCTTGTACTATGGAAATCTGATAACTAATATACTACTTTTTTTTGTAAATACATACTTATATAGATAATTACACCCAGACTCAGGACAAACAGACATGTTCATGCACACAAATGTTTGTCCTGGATGGGAATCGAACCCACGACCAGCGGCGCTACAGGTAGTGTTAACCAACTGCGCCAACTGGCTTGTCGAAAAATAAGTTCATAATCATCATTTTGTCAGCAGAAAGTCGTCCACTGCTGGACAAAGGCCTCCCCAAAATAAGTTAGTGGCACTATATAGGATGACGATAGTCATATTAGCGCCCGGACCAAGCTCCTTATACTCCTAAGCAAGGACCTCTTTACAGAAGATAGACTAGCCCAGAAAAATATAGCGTTTTTAAATCGTAAAATAGATCTGTGTCATAACAATGACATAATTTCGGCATTGAAAATTAATTTCCGTTAAACCACAACATTAATAATCGTAACGGCTCTCGATGGTCGATTTTCCTGTACCAATTTATTATTATAGGTAAAATATTAATTTTAAAATTATTAAATACAATAACTTCCTTACAGGCATTTATGAGTTAAACGTTCTTCTTTGATAAACGTTGCCCGGCGGAGAGCCCTATGCGCTCGCCGAATTGTGCGGTAAGGTTGATGCAGCCATCAGACGCTACCAAAGTCCTTTCTAAAAAAAAAAGTTGTTCTAGAATAATTTTGATGACATATTTCACGAAACAATATTTTTGTTTATAGTTCTACTAAATAAATAGTTGAAGTAGGTTTTCATATCAAATCGTAACTTAGTTATATTTGCTGTTACCGTTTTTTTTTAATAACAGATATATTTTTTATTTGAGTATTATTTAAATTAATAAAAACCTCTATTTTTCACATACTGAGTACATACCCTAAGTTTGTAATCCGGCACGTCGCGTTACAACTCTGCTATTTTACGAACACCAATATTATTATAAGATAACATAATCACAAGGAACCGTTATGCCTATTACGTATATAATACTGATAGTGCTCAAAAATAAAAACAATAACATTAACCGTTTTTAACGGTCAACACATCACATCCCTAAAAATATAATCTTTTTTAATGTTGAATATTGATCACGTAACCGATTTATTTTAATAAAGTATTTATCTATTGTTATTAATGCATGTATTCATCTCACTTCAAATATTAATGTGTAAACTGGCCAAGGTTCGCCTTAGAAAGATTTAAAACCTAAAATCATAGAGCTTTCTGTATCGCCGTTTTTGAGTTTCTTGACGTCATTACAATTAAAAATACAAATTCTATTTATTATATTATTATACCAATGGTATAGATTTATGTTTTTAGTGGTATTCATAACTTTTTGGAAAATTAACGCCAGACGGCGCCTACAATTATCGTGTCAGCCGGCCACGACTAACATTATTGCTTATGTTTAATTGGTAGGCGCTTTCTCTTTCTCAGCATCGTACACATGTGAGTGAAGGCCTCTGAAATATGTAATTTTGGGATTTGTATCGTAAAACGTGCGTTAAATCTTTCTGTAAAATTTTAAATTAACTAGTTCAACGGATTGTGTCATTAGTTTATTTTATATTTAAAAAAATATATTTAATCATCTTTAAAAATACACACATTTTTTAACCATTGTTTTTTTTAAATTAGCAATCTATGCTAAACTATGACAGAACATTCGCGGGCAAAAATCTCATTCAACACAAACGTCAAAGCTAATCAGCTGACTGACACTTGTGACAGAAACAAAGCGCGCGTAGTTGCAAAGTAGGTAAAGTGTGTAATGATTCATAAAAAAACTATAATCTACCCTTTTTTAATTAACATTTGTACCTAAATGAATGTAGTATTACATAGAAATCGTGTTTAAAACCTTAACATAATCTAAAACACGAGTTCCATAACCTAAATCGTGAGAAATTAATGTAAAAAATTTACCACGAAAACGTTCACATACGTACTGTTCGATTATCTATTGTTGCTGTTTAAAGTTTGAAATAAGTTGACAATGTGGCGTGTTGGGATAGAGGAAGGGCCCAAAGGTATTTAGAACCAGTTATTTCGATTTATTTACGACTTTTGATAACTAATATCGGTGTCCTTAGAGACGAGAAAAAAAACTTATTTATCATTGAATAGAACCCTTTTAAAACCCCTATTGTTATCTTCCTTTAATATATTGTTACTACAAAGTATTTTAAACCTTATATCAGTTTAATATGATCACATAATGTGTTGAAATTTTTAGTTTTTAGGGTAACATATCCCTTTTGATGATTTTCAATCAAATATTTAGTGTAATGATTTTTAACGTCTTGTAGTCATGTAATATCAGCTTTATGGTGTAATATGTCAGGTATTTGGTGAGCCTAAAGCCCTTTTCACTAAGTTCATATAAAACTTTCAAAATAAGTTCCATCAGAGCTTAGGAATAAGGCTTTTTAAGCAAATGATGTTAAAAACTAACAAATCGTAGTAATTTATTATTAGAGAGATAAATGAGCTTTAGAATTATATTCTACTAATATAAAAAATGTGAAAGTTTGTTAGGATGTATGAATGATTGTTACTATTTCACTACTGTTTGGTATAATCTCTAAACTAGCTTCTGTCCCACGGTTTCACCCGCGTTCCCGAAGGTTCCTGGGATAAAAAGTAGGATATATGTTATTTCAGGGTATGATCTATTTATGTGCAAAGTTTTATCCAAATCTGTTCAGTAGTTTTTATGTGAAAGAGTAACAAACATCAATATATACATACTCACAAACTTTCATATTAATTTTAATGAAATTAAACACATAGATAGATCATAACTTGGAATAGCATATTAGATACTTATTCTGGGAAAATTATAGATTTATTAGGAACATATGGGAAACACCTGACACTGTCTGACATTCTTATCATATATTTTTATCTATAGGCCAGTGTTTGACCACGATCACTGTGGTCATTGATGTGGCTGAAGGTGGTAAGTACACGAAGACAAGAAAGGAACTGGGTCTCAAGTGCAGCTGTCCAAACACCGGTAGATGCTTGGCGATAGATTTACAAATTGTGTATGGTATAGCTAGGTATTACAAAGTACCCTAACACCATGCTATGTTTTCCTTCACCGAAACCTACCACCATCTATCATCACCTTACTGATATAGCTAACAAGAAACCTCTCTTCTTTCCAGGCTGATAACAGAAAGCTTCAAAATAAACTCCGGGAACAACGCAACGAAGCGCAAACAAGAGGTGGCCCTCACAAACAACTATAAAACAAAAATCAAACCGCACTCCCTCAACTTTGCATCACCACAGTCACCGTTAGCAACCAAACGGAGAATCCTCGGGGAAATATCAAATGTAATATCTCCGAAGAACACAACAAATGACCGTATAAAGCTTACTCCTCTCAAATTATCACCCCAGATCGAACGATTGGTGTCCCCGAATACCTTTTCTCCATTAACTAGCAGGAATATTAGGACTCCATTGAAGTCCAAGATTTCTAGGGTGTTCGAAGATCGGTCTAAGTTCAAAATGGCTAGGAATAAGGAGAATGAGGGGTTGGATTTGGAGGAGGAGGCCCGGGATTGTTCGTTTGGAGAGCGGTTTCAACTTGACAGGGATATTGTAGATTGGAATATGGCTAAGGTAAGGCCTTTATAATATTTGCAAGCTTGACTAATTACATTTGCAATATGCATGATATTTTTTTTTGCTTGAATAAAAGCTCATTCATATAAGAAGCAGTGGGAAAAAAAAATATTTCGAGTAAAATAACCAAGATCTAAGCCATCAGAGATTTATTCCTATCTCTTTCTAGTAAAACAGAATTTAGCATGGAGTTTATATGGCTGTAATAGTAAATGGCGACACATCCGGTACGATCTCTGTCTAATCGCTGTCTAATTTCGCTGCCTGATGGCAAGCGGTTAGCGTATCGTATACACTCTTGCAACACCCTTAAAAAACATACTAAGAAGGAGGTTTTTCCCCTTTCTTAGTATGTCTGACATATTATTTATTTTTTCAGCTGGACTTCACAGACGCTCTACCCAAACCAGACGTGATCGATGTAAACGACTTCGTACCACAAAAAGAGACAGAACTCGAAGACATCGAGAGCCTAGTAGACTTGGAGACAGAATTTGAAGCGGACAACTTCGACTCGTGCACAAATTACGAAATAATTTCCACAGACAGTCCCAATATCATATCAAGAGGTAGAAATTCGACTTCAAGGAAGATTACAGCCCGAAATTTCGTTTTTGGGGCTCCATTAGCTGATGATGAACAGTCCACGTCTTTCAATAGGCCCAATGAAGCTGCAACAAGAATGTTAACTTTTGACGAGGAAGATTTTGAGTTCACATCACCAGCAGTGAAGAAATCTGTGTCCGTTAAAAAATCTTTGAAGTTTAATGAGACTCCGACTAAACTGAGACATGAGAAAAGCGACTCCAGCATCAGTTCCATGAGCAGTTCTCCGGCTAAACTAAGGATATTCAATTCAGAGTCAACAACGTCCGTGGAAAGTGGCTTCGTTTCAGAATTAGAGGAACCATTCTTGGAGATCGAAGAGTCAAATTCACCTAAAGTGGCTAACTTCAATGATCTGTTATCCGGGACTATTAAAGACAATATATTGACAGATAGGAATTTTCTACGGAGACCGTTGAATAGGAGTTTGAGTTTTAACCCGGAGAGCTCTAAAGCTAGAGTTTCATTGTTTTCAATAACAGAGTCGCCTAGTAAGAAGAGTCAGAAGAGGTCGGAGTGTAGTGAGAAAGAGAACGTTAGTAATAAGAGACGGAAGAGTAATGTCAGTCCGAGTGTCCATAGACTACAAAGGCCAGTGTTACATAGAGCCTTCTCTGAAAATAATGCGTCTATCATGTCGGCGCTAGCTCGATGTAAGTATAAAAAACAAGAAATTAATTAATTATCTACCTATATCCTACTAATATGTATGTTCCTCTTTCACGTAAAAACTACTGAACGGATTTGGATGAAACTTGGCACATAGATAGATCATACCCTGGAATAACATATAGGCTTCGAACCGGTAGTAGAGTCTATTGTAAACTGTAACTTTTGACATTCATAAGTGCCTTATTAGGGCCTAAACTGAATAAATGAGTTTTAATTTTGCTTCTTTCTATGTAGGCTAATAATAAAGCTAAAGAGTTTGTTTGTTTGAACGCGCTAATCTCCAGAGTTACTGGTCCGATTCGAAAAGTTCTTTCTCTAATAGGAAGCTACATTATCCCCGAAGGTTATAGGCTACTTTTTATCCCGGGAACGCGAGTGAAACCGCGGGGAACAACTAGTTCATATAGTGAGAGTAAAGCCTGAAATATTTTTCACGAAAAAACTACTGAACTTTGGATAAAATTTGGAACACAGATAGTTTATAACCTGGATTAACACATAGGAACACAGTAATAATATATTTTGGTTATATTTTAGCGGAAACAGAACCGGACCTGATAGGAGACTTTTCGGTGCCATTCGCCCTCCCCCTCACTCCTGGGGACCACTCGGATCTCAAGAGCATCTCTGGAGACACACTTGCATCACTACTTAGAGGAGATTTCGATGACCTGGTCTCAGATTATAAGGTAAGGACGATAAGATTCAAGAATCCTGATAATTTTATAAACATGAAAGTTTGTATGTTTGTTTGTTGCTCTTTCAAGCAAAAACTACTGAACGGATTTGGATGAAACATGCCACATAGATAGATCATAGCCTGGAATATCGTATCGGCTGCTTTAACCTAAACCCGGGAAGAGTGAGTGAGTATGTTTCTACTTCACGCTCAAACGGCTGGACCAATTTTGATAAAATTAGGTATTGAGATAATTGACACCCTGGATTAACACATCTACGTTATTATTGTTACAGAAAGTGGTAACAAACATACAAAGACTTATTTTTTTTTCAGGTAATAGACTGCCGTTACCCGTACGAGTATGAGGGTGGCCACATCCTCGGGGCATCGAACCTGTATACCCAGGAGCAAGTGCAGGCGTTAGTTAACAAGCCCTTGGAGCCCCAACACCCTCACAAGAGAAGCATTCTAGTGTTCCACTGCGAGTTCTCACTTGAGAGAGGACCTAAGCTGTGAGTTATAAAAATAAATTAACTTAATAATACTTATGGCGCAGTTGGTTAAGACACCACATATCACGCCGCTGGTCATGGGTTCGATTCCCATCCAGGACAAACATTTGTGTGCATGAACATGTCTGTTTGTCCTGTGTCTGGGTGTAATTATCTTAAGTATGTATTTACAAAAAAAAATGTAGTATATGTAGTATATCAGTTATCTGGTTGTCCATAGTACAAGCTCTGCTTAGTTTGGGATCAGATAACCGTGTGTGAACAATGTCCCAGGATAATTATTTATTTATTATAGTAATCTATCTACTTATAGTGTGTCTGGTCATGAACTAGCGATATTTTAGGTACTTATATTTCAACACTTTTTATACAAAAATACACGACACAATCGGGTCCAACCTCCCCCCCCCCCCCTCTATGTGGCATTTTGTGCAACGTTATTGTTCTCACACGGTTATCTGATCCCAAACTAAGCAGAGCTTGTACTATGGACAACCAGATAACTACATATACTACTTTTTTTTGTAAATACATACTTATATAGATAATTACACCCAGACTCAGGACAAACAGACATGTTCATGCACAAAAATTGTCCTGGGGGGCTAAAACGGCCGCTCGAGCAATATTGCTATGCAATTTATATCTCGAATTTACAGCAAAGCCAAATGTTTTTTTAAATATCTTTTGGTGAAAATGCAAATGGTCTATAACTAAATTAAATCTTTATTCCACAGTTCTCGGTTCCTCCGTTCATCAGACCGCGCCAAAAACAAAGAGAACTACCCCTCCCTCAACTACCCTGAAGTATACCTCCTACACGAGGGATACCGCGCCTTCTACCGTCAACATCCGGATCTGTGCTCTGCCGGATACACCGCCATGTTGGATCCACACCACAAACATCTTCTTAGAAGACACAGGTCTGTAGGACAACAGCCTGCTACTAATCAGAGGAGACATCGGTTGTTGATGTGAAATTATGTTCGGTCTACTGAGTAGACCGTGGTCTTTTCAGTAGAAAATTGACCTTCTGTGGTCTGGTAGGATATATAATTGTGTTTTGAGTGGAAATTATGTTTGGTCTACTGAGTAGACCGTGGTCTTTTCAGTAGAACAAGTGCTTTTTGGGTTTTGCAGGTTATATGTTGATGTGTAGAGTGGAAATTATGTATGGTCTACTGAGTAGACAGTGGCCTTTTCAGTAGATAATGGGTCGTTTTGGGTCATGTAGGTGGTAATTTTTTAATTTTCGTGGACTTCATTTTATTTTTGTTTATGAGATATCTTGGTCTACTGTATATATTGTGGTCTACTCAAGTTTTAAAAACAAATTATGTGTGGAAATATAGAAAATATGCCACGGTTAGTGCCATGGTTATGTTGAACATATCAAAATTTATTGGAAATTACGGTCTACTGAGAAGACCGTGGTCTATCGAGTAGACCGGCAGATTATTGGACTAAAATTGACGTTTATAGAACTCAGAATGTCCTCCGAGTCATGGTCTACTCGAAAGACCGTGGTCTTTTACTATTTAAGTTTAAATTTTATATTTCGGAGACGTTTTAAAGAGCAAAATTTATAATTCTCGGCCTAGTTTTAAGTGTAAATATCAACAAATGCCATATTAAAGTGTAAATTAAGAATATTATTTAGTACAAAAGTTAGTTTAGTGAACGTATATCCCACCTCTATTGATATATTGTATGCCATTTTAGTTAGTTTTTCGACTTGCAATAAAGTGTAGGCTAAGTTTTAAGACAAGACATAGACGTAATTACAAACGTAATAAAAACAAATAGGAAAAATTAATTATGGAACTGCAAAATGCTTGTTTTGCTACCTTATAATAAGTAATAAAAAAATAGATCTGATATACATTTTACCCACACATTTTTGATTCTCTTTCGCCAATAAATAGATACAAATGGTGACAAAATACATTTACTCGACTGCCCGGAAAAAAGAGTGTATTTTTTGTATTATTAGAATCCTTATATCATCGCCATTAACACGGACAAAATGCGATCATATGTCATTTTGTAATGATCAAAGAAATTTAAAATTTTATAGTAATAGAAAGGGCAAAGCGAGTAAAATTCTTCACGCCAATTGGTAACAAGTTTATGTCATACGTCCGCGTGTGATGTCATTTTTTTTAACTGCAAATACCTTCTTTGTCCTTTCTATTATAATATAATAGGGGTAGTCGTGCTTTTTAGGGTTCCGTACTTCTGTCTGTCTTTCACCAGGCTGTATCTCATGAACCGTGATAGTTAGACAGTCGAAATTTTCACAGCATGTATTTCTGTTGCAACATATACTAAAAAACAGAATAAAAAAAAATATTTAAGGGGGCTCCCATACAACAAACGTGATTTTTTTGCCGTTTTGATAGACAATGGCACGGAACCCTTCGTGCGCGAGTCCGACCCGCACTTGGCCGGTTTTTTATTCAGTTTTAACTCTCGTTGCATTTATAATACTTACCTATTTATTAGAAAAACATTAATTTTAAATTAAAATCATTACATAATCAAGCTTTAAAAACTGAACCTTTGTGCCGTTTGAAATCCAAATGAAAAAAAAAAATATAGATTTTATTCCAACCTGTAAATACTTAGTTTAAATAGAATACAGATTGTCGAGTTTTTTTTTTTGTAAATACATAAATAAACAATAAATAGAAAGAATAATTCGTTGCTAATAAAAATATAATAACAAACATTCATACTAACAAACTTTCGCATCTTTAATATTACTGGATAAAACCATCGTTTATTATTAAAAAAAAAAAGTTTTTTTAATGACTTAAATTGTATTAATTCAAACCGACTTGTATGTGGTGTTCATTCGTTCCGATTATGTTATTTACAAAATATAGAAAAAGGTCCGATAATTTATAATCAGGCGTTTAAGATGACATTTTCCTACGAAAATTCAGGCTGTGTTTTTTACAAATCAACGATTTTGCATAAGTAAACCAAAAATACAATAGGGTGATGACTAAAAAAAAAAATTTGTCCGTCAGTTAGATTACCAAAAAATATTGGACACATGTTTTTTCTTTAGTTCTGAAAACAAAAAATAACGAAGATACAGTGCGTATAAATATCGCGTGACGTCACGTTTTACTACACTTTTTACAGAGAAGTGACGTCACAAACCCCCACTCCTGAACTTTGATGCGACCTATCTTTGTAAGTTTTTATTGATTTGATAAAATAAAAAATACGTATCCAATATTTTTTGATAACCTAACTGACGGACTAAATAGAATTAATTATTTTTTACCCACTCATCATCCCTGTTCTAGTTTTTATCTAAATCCGTCTCGAGATTCCTTTCAGAGGTTTTTTGCTTCCCCGTTTAGGTTTTGACCTATCACGCGCACTTGAAAAATTCAACCTGTATATCAAAATGTATTTTCTATTAGTAACGAGTAAATAATCCAAATTTATATAATCAAAAGCAATATGGTTACGCTTCGTTTTAATTAAGAAATAAACTATTTTTTTAATTAATTATTATTTAAATAATTGTGTCACATTTAAGAATAATTAAAATATTAATGATAAGTTAAGTTACGTTTGAAGTTTGAAACATATTTGGGTAAAGGACTTACTTAAAATAAGTCGTCCTATTGGGCGTCGGCCATCTGACAGCGGAGGTCACTGATAGGTAGCTAGTTAACTTTGTTTTTCCACATGAAATTTTCAAAATAAGTTCCCAGAAACAAAAGCGTTTAAATGCCGTCACACGGTTGTTCACTATAAAGGGAAATTTATTAAAGCTGTATTAAATGGTGGCGACGCCCAACAGGATATCAGTTACTTATTGAGTTGGTCAACCATAGAATGGAATTTTTATGTTCTTTTACTCAAATATCTAAAGTTCAAGTATTTGTAGGCTAAGTTATTTCTAAGTAATTATTAATTATTTAATTTACATCTTGACATAAGCTATTTTGACTTATTAAGACACATGAGCATTGTGAGTTATGTTTAAGGTGATACCTTCGGCTGGAGCGAGAAATTCAAATTTCATCACGTTTTTTGCAAATTGCAGCTCAGTTATAGGTCGTAAGTTATCAACATGTTATTTGCGACAAGAATGGTAGTATATTTACTGATTAATAACAAAAGAAATCATCAACATATTCCTCCAAGGTATATTAGTGACATATAATGTTATTGACAAAAAACGTGATACAATTTGAATTTCGCGCTCCCACCGAAGTCTCCACCGTGTGACTAACTGTTCGAATCGCCTTTATTTAACTAAAATACTATTAAATAGGACCAAAAATATGTCACTTTGTTTAAACAAATCATATATAATTGATTATTTAGTATTTCAGTTAGATAGCAACGCAAAAGTTATTATTTATTTTTTTACTTATTGAAAACTATTTTATGACTAAGGCTGAGATCTATAGAGCGCACTTACCGTACAAAGTCTATATTTAAAATGCAATCTTCGAATCTCTCTGAGTGTGTGCTAAGCAAAGCCTAAGTGCACCTAATCGACGACTTACCAAAAACTTGGCTACAAATTAAAACACACAAGCATTTACTGTATTACGTAGCAGTGGCGTAGCGTGGCCCTGCGGGGCCCCGTACAAAAAATGTTTGGGGGCCCTTATGAATGGTAAAGATTATTAAGAAAAAAAAATGTTTGCATAAAATTAAAGTTTTTTTTTTTACAAACAATTCAAATTAAATATACACTCTCCTTGCCTTTTTTTCGGCAAACTGATTTATTAAATCATTTATAGCTGATGATGACTTTGGTTTTTCTAATGCTTTTGCCTCTATGACGCACGTCGGGGGCCTCTGTGACCCGGGGCCCCGTATAATTGATACGGCAGATACGGCGGTAGCTACGCCCCTGTTACGTAGGTTTATACCATAAGTAAAGTCTAAGCACGCTCTATAGATCTCAGCCTAAGTGTCACCTTTAAAACTATTATTGACTTCTAAATTACTGAGATTTCACTCTCCTACAAATACTTGCATGTTTAACCGACTTCGCAGAGAGGAGGTTCAATGCCGAGTTAAAAAAACTACTCGCTATACGCTTATTAGTTGAAGTATTAAGAATTGTATATAATTTAAAAAATAAATAGATATTATAAAGGAGTATAAATAAGTTAATAAAATTGATGTTTTTAATTTTTCGTATATTTGTCTTATTTTTTTCAAAAAAAATTGTGTTTTGTTTTCATTAAATAGTTTGAAATTGTTCAGCATTAAAATGTAGATGTAGATTTAAAAATAAATTACATTTATCCTCTTTCATTTTTTACGAACAAATGATTACAATTTACAAAAAAAAAAAATGTTTGAAACAGTTGACTTTTTAGTAGTTTTTTTACGATTCTATTGTTTACTCAAACTAAACAATTTTTTTCTTACAAACATTGACAAAGGATTGAAAATAAAAGTTGTCAAATCAATATATGTCATTATGATAAAACTGACTGTCTTTTCGAGTTCTATCTGTTATTCCAAACACGAATTCTCAAAAAATTGTCACAGCATTATAAAGATTTTACCTTAGATTAATTAGGTTTCCGTTGAGCTCCGATAGATACGGCCCTACCGAATAGCTCCTTCTATGCGTCCACTAAATATTGTGCCATGACACGACATTGGTGCCGATTCTGTTGTTTACGAACTAAATAAATTAAATATAAGAAAGGGATGCAAGATATTTTAGATCCTGTCAGATTAGTCCGATCACAAATTGCGATCTATATTGGTCACGACTATTTACCCGTACATTACGACGGCATGGACTAAACTGACAGCATTATGTTGATGCATGAAACATGCATGTTAACATGAAAGAGAGGTGACTTTTTTTAATTTAAGTTAAGTTCGTAAACAACCGAATCGGCACCATTATCATACATTGGTGACGATTCTGTTCACAATCTAAACTTATGTTAGTTACGTCACCTCTCTTTCTCGCAAACATTATTATAAAAAGATAAAACATTTTTAATGCTGTCAAATTTAGTTGTATACCATCGTAATTTACGAGTAAATTGTGACCAATATAGGCGATTAAAAAAAATATAGACTAATTTGACAGAATTCAATTGCTTCTATCCTTTTCTTATGTTTTTTGCAAGATATAGAGAGATTAAATATGTGTAGTTTTTAAACAACAGAATCGAGGCCATTATGTGGCAACGACGTAGTATTGGTAGCATTTTATTAGTGCGGTATCTTGTTGGAGCGCAGCGAAATTAATCATTAATCTATGGTTTTGAATTTTTCTATAACGTCCTTAATTTTGTAATTATTGTCGATTTTGGTATTTTTGTGTCGATATTTGACGCATTTTTTTTCGTCTAAATTTTAATATATTGTGTATAATTTTGATAATAATTTTAAGGTAGATTTATAATATTGTGAATTTTAGTTTAATGAAGTTAAATAAATTATGAAAATATATCTCTTTCGTATTATTTAAATGTGCAAAAAAATTTATTGGAAGTAATTCTCGACTCGGGCTGTTACAAGCACTTAGCGGAGCACCCTTTTAGGCTCTGTGCTTACCATCTTCGGCCACACAATACTGACAACAACGGTGAAATTATGGTCAAACAATCTAAATTAAAAAGTTGCTTAAAAGTCCGTCAGTTAGATTATCAAAAAATATTGGATACATATTTTTTCTTTAGTTCCGAAAACAAAAAATAACGAAGATACAGTGCGTATAAATTTCGCGTGACGTCACGTCATAGTAGACTTTTTACAGAGAGATGACGTCACAAGCACTCCTGAACTGAATTTTTTACCCAGTCGTCATCCCTATTAGGCTAAGAAGATTTGTAGAACCTTATTAGGTATAGTCCAGACTAAAAATCAAACTTTACCTATTATTATTGTAAGTTTAAGATAATAATTAAATGAAACATTTTTTTTACGAACAGGTATTTAATGAGCGAAACATCGATGAATTTGTAAATATTATTAGAAACTACTTATACTGGATAGTCCGGTACAATAGAATATTTTCAGGTTTGCCCTTTTCTTTATTTCTGCTGAATATTTTGTATACAATTAAAATATTGGGCACATTTTTTTGTGTCGTACATAGTGGCGTAGCGTGGCCCTGCGGGGCCCCGTATAAAAAAATGTTTGGGGGCCCTTATGAATGGTAAAGATTATTAAGAAAAAAAAAATGTTTGCATAAAATTAAAGCTTTTTTTTTACAAACAATTCAAATTAAATATACACTCTCCTTGCCTTTTTTTCGGCAAACTGATTTATTAAATCATTTATAGCTGATGATGACTTTGGTTTTTCTAATGCTTTTGCCTCTATGACGCACGTCGGGGCCCTCTGTGACCCGGGGCCCCGTATAATTGATACGGCGGTAGCTACGCCCCTGGTCGTACAGCAAGTAAATCTTGTACAGAATAAGAGTACATTTTGTTGCATTATACCATAATAGATCATAGAGTGGGGGGGAGGGGGGTGTTTATGAGAGCATACCACAGATTAAATACACAATAAATTCAACATACGTGGTATTTCTAAATGTCAAAAGGGATTTATTAAACCTTAGATAAAGGATAAGACAACGTGTAAAAGAAACTTGCTATAGATTAAGGGCAGGCGCTCACTTCGTAGGTTATACAAAAATATTATGACTAGGATTCACGAAGTAGAGAATGGATTTCACTATTCTGGGACATTGTTCACACACGTATCCCAAATACACGTAAACTAGCGAGCTACGGGAAATTAAAATAATATTTGATAAACTAGGTAGGTCAAATTTTGTTGTAAATACATACATAAATAGATAATTACACCCAGACTCAGGACAAACAAACATGTTCATGTATACATTATTTGCCCTGGGTGGGAATAGAACTCACGACGCGGCGACAGTTATTCTCCAAAAATTTAATCTTTATTTTCAACTACTTTTTCAACTTCATCCTTATGTTCTACTTCGTCTTTTATTTTCTCTATTGAGTTTTCCACTTGTTTACCTTCCTCCTTTTTGTCTATGTTTGCCTCTTTTTTTTCTACATTTGCTTCCTTTTTGTCTATGCTTGCATCTTTTTTTTCAATGAATGCACTTTTTTTGCCTATATTTTCTGCTTTTTCATCTATGTTTGCTGCTTTTTCATCTATGTTTTCTTCTTTTTTATCTATATTTGCCTCATTCTTGTCTATGTTTGCTTCTATCTTTTCTGCATTTGTTTCTTTTTTCTCTACGTCGCCTTCTTTTTTCAAAACACCCGCTGGTACTTCGATGGAACTCCTCGAGAGCTGCCTCAAGATATTTTCAAAGATTCTCGGCGCGCTTTTCGTATTTGGAAGTGAAATGTCAGTTTGAGTTGTCACAGTTTCGCTTCTCTTTTCCTCTTGTACTTGCACCGGTATATTTGTCTCTTTCAAGTCTAACGTTAGTGTTTTCTTCTTTTCTTCCAATTCTGGATCTTCCGTCTCGTTCTTTGGTTCGTTTACTTTATTTACTATGTCCTTTTCTTTGGTATTTCTTTCTATGGCTTTGGTGATAACGTTACCTAAGATATGTGCGCATTTGATAATGTTTTGTGTTTCGTTGGGTGTTAAAAGGAGCCCTTCATTCCTTATGATGTTATTCAGATTTCTTGTATTATCTGGAGAACGTTTCTTTGAGCTTTCTGTTGAGAAATCTGAAAATTTAATTATAAATTTCGTTTTATTTTCATAAAATCGTGTATTTTGAGTTTTGTTGAAAATTATCAGTGGTATTTTGTCCAATAAAGATCGATACAAGTGCACCAGTGAAGTGAAATGAAATGATTACGTGTGTAGTGGCTTTTCAAGTTGTCTCAAGAAGTCCGTGAAAAGTTTTAGTAGAACGGCTACCATTGAACTAAAACCTAACTTAAACTGACCGACTATGACTTGAAGATGATTTAACATGACTTGAGCTTTACTAGAACTATGAAACTTGACACTGGCAAATCTAGGTAACTGTGTGATGCCAAAATGAAAGAAAAACAATGAATTAGCTCACCAAAATCAGCTAAGTCTATGTTTTCAGTCCTGTAGGGCGTCGGGCACTGGTCGTAGTAGTTCTTCATGGGTACTTTAGCGATGGAATTATTATAATTCGCCCAGAAATCATTCCATTCTCCGCCTTCTCCCTTTATGAACTCTTGGACTTTTGTGTGTTCCAACTCGCTATTGTCTTGCCACGTGCTGACACAGCTACTGGAAAATATTATAGTTGTACTAGCTGTTCCCCGCGGTTTCATCCGCTAAAAAGTAGACTATGTCCTTCTCCCTGAAATAGGCTATCTGCGTGCCTAATTTCACCGTGTAAAGGTGAGAAATAAGCATAGCAAAAAGCTGTGTGAACAAACATGAAAAAAACAGCCGAATTAAGAACCTTTTCGAAGGAGGGATTCACCCGCATTCCTGAGAGATCTTATGTTTTCAACCTATAACCTTCGAGGATAATGTAGCTTCCTATTAGTGAAAGAATTTTTCAAATCGGACCATTAACTCCGGAGATTAGCGCGTACAAACAAACTCTTGAGCTTTATAATTTAGTATTAGATTCCGCCCGCGGTTTCACCCGTGTTCCCGAGGGATCTTATGTTTTCCCGGGATAAAAAGTATCCTAAGTGTTAATCTAGGTTATAAACTATCTGTGTTCCAAATTACATTCAAATCCCTTCAGTAGTTTTTACGTGAAAGTGTAACAAACATCCATACATACTCACAAACTTTCGCATAATATTAGTTGGATAGATTATAAAGGTTTCTTCCTTATATACCTTGATACTTATATACCTTGATTATTTAATCGAACTTAACGAAGCTACTTGATAAATATTCTAATGAAAATAGTAATAATATAATTAAATTTACATTCTATGCTTATTTACATAAATAAAAACTAAACTAAACAAATAAAAACTAAACTATATAACTACTAATTACAAAAATAATCTACTTCAAAATTTGTCATGGTACCCATGACACTTGCGGCGCTGCCTCGCTGAATGATCAGACTTAGCCTCTGGGCAAAAAAGTCCCTGGCTCTCAGATCCCCAGAGTATCCCCAATATCAAACGCTTGCCTATGTACTTATAGGTATATAACCTTGATACTTATATACCTTGATACTTGCATTTCTTGACTCAAAGGAGTGTTGAGTTGATCAGGTCTGGTGCGTGGAGACAGGTCTGTCGAAGATTGCCCCGAGTATTCTGGTGATACTGAAGAGTAGTCCAGTTCCGTGGGGTATCTGCAAGATTAGGAAACCTTTCTGCCACAAGCCTTGGATTCAAGGCTCATCCAGGACAAACAGATGCCTGTTCGTCCTGTGAATGCGATTAAGTTGTGTTATTAGATTACATATGTTTTAGGGTTCCGTACCCAAAGGGTAATACGGATCCCTACTACGGCTCCACTGTCTGTCTTTTTGTCCGTCTGTCACCAGGCTGTATCTCATGAACCGTGATAGTTAGACAGTTGAAATTTACACAGATGATGTATTTCTGTTGTCGCTATAACAACAAATACAAAAAAAAAACTGACAAGTGCGAATCTGACTCGCGCACCGAGGGTTCCGTAGAAACTTAAATTTGTAATTGAGTGTAACTAAAAATGACATCCAAATTCGATTCAGTTAAAGTTCGTTTCCAATCCAATTAAAATTTTATTAAAAACGGTATTCCACTAAATAAACGAAACCGAACCACGATAGGATTATTATGATTAGGTTGTAATCGTTGTTGCCCTTGGTAACCGAAACATCGTTCGTTCATCGTTGTCAGATTTATTAGCGGAATACGAAAACGTGCAAAAATCGTCATTCAACTGCGATCCTATTGTAATAATCGAAATTTATTAGCGGAATTGGCCCCCAGCAATTTTTCCTTTATCTGCGTTATAAGACGTTGCTTCGTACCAAATTTCAAGATTCTGAGTTCACGGAATGTACCCTGTAGGTTTTGATTCCCTGGCGAGTGTCGAAAATTTGCAGCATAAACGGCTGTATCCTTTGATTGCGTTGGCTTAGAAGTCTGATTTTTTCACAGCTCTAAGGGTCAGTAGACCTGAGTATTTGATATGAATTTCAGCTTGATACCTCCACGCGTTCCTGAGAAAAAGGGTTTTGACAGACAGACGGACAACAAAGAGATCCTATAAGGGTTCCGTTCTTTCCTTTTAACCCTAAAAATAGTAAGATATGCAACTTACCTATAATTACTTGCAGAAGACGATGTTTTATACAAACTATCTCTACTGCAAAAGTCCCTACTATCTCGACTCTGCTTGGAGCTATCCAGAGACTTCTGATTCCTTCTACTCTCTACCTTCTGCGAGTGTATCTGATTCTGCAGGGAGCAACTTCGAAATTTCTGAGCAGATTTCTGCGGTTTCGGCGTAGATGTCGCTAGTGCTGTGAATTTTTTCGTAAAACCGTATTTTGAGTTCGTATCTTCGAAATCTGAAACCTAATGAAATATTAATTATTATTAGTCCTGTAGCTGAGAAATATCTACTTGTCAGTTGTCTGTATTTGAAGATTTATGGTACTTATGTTTATTTTACATTTGACTGTGCCTACTTTTAATAAATAGCAAAGTTTATTGTAGTAAATTTTTCATAATACTTTTAAATCAGGTGTCATTTAGAATCCAATATCAAAATACTAGATGTTCCCCGCGGTTTCACTTCCCGATATAAAAAAAATTGCCTATAACCTTTGAGGATCATGCAGCTTCATATTATGAAATATTTTTTCGAACCTGACTGGTAGATGCAGAGATTAGCGCAAACAAACATACCTACTCTTCAGCTATATAATAAAGCTGAAGAGTATGTTTGTTTGAACGCGCTAATCTCCGGAGTTACTGGTCCGATTCGAAAAATTCTTTCACTAATAGGAAACTACATTATCCCCGAAGGTTATAGGCTATCCTGGGAACGCGAGTGAAGCCGCGGGGAACAGCTATTTACAATTAAATAATATGCTATTCATAAATCACACTCGAAACTTAACACTTTTACTTACTTGAGAGAGATCTAATGACATGTCATCTTCTAAGGAGTTTTCATGACTTCTCAAGGACACATTAGGTACTCTCTTTGGTGATTCAAATGGTTTTTTCACTTTATGTGTGATAGATTCCGTAGACGGTCGCCTGTGGTACGAGCCAGGGAGAGAGTTAGCTCTGTCTCCTCTGAAAAAGAAATATTGTTTCAGATACAGTATTTTTTAATGGAAATAGAGATAAACTATTCTAACATGGCGCGCCCCTCCAAATTACTGTGTCAATGTGTAGTCACATCCTTACTAACGAGTTTGTATGTAGTTGTAAGTATTCGTCCAGTAGCAGGCCGTCTTCAGTATCTCACTTATTACCAGATTTGTTGGTCAACTAATCATAACTAGCCGACCGCGCAACACAACGCACGTGGCATTGTCATAGAGTACGTCAGTGCAGCGACATTGTTCACACACGGTTATCTGATCCCAAACTAAGCAGAGCTTGTACTATGGACAACCAGATAACTGATATAAAACTTTTTTATCATCATCATCATGTCAGCCGAAAGGCCTCCCCCAAGGATCTCCACGTAGGCCGGTCTTGCGCTACCCGCATCCAGCGGTTTCCCGCGACCCTCACAAGATCGTCGGTCCACCTTGTGGAGGGCCTGCCCACGCTGCGTCTTCCGGTTCGTGGTCGCCACTCGAGAACCCTTCTGCCCCAGCGGCCGTCGGTTCTACGAGCGATGTGCCCCGCCCACTGCCACTTCAGTTTGGCAATTCTCCGGGCTATGTCGGTTATTTTTTATAATATATACATGTATAGATAATATTACACCCAGACTCAGAGACATGTTCATGCACACAAATGTTTGTCCTGGATGGAAATACAACCTACGATCTGCGCCAACTGGCCTGTCCTATGTTCTTTTTTTACGTTGCCCGAAAAATGTTCTTACCTCTTCAAAATCTGTTTACCAGTGACAACAAAGTCTAAATTCTGCGGCTTGACGACTCTCTTAGGCGTGGAGTTGTTGGAGTTAGGAGCAGAGCTGAGTGGGGAGCTCTTAGCGTTATTCTCCTTGATGCTGCCTCGCCGGGATGTGGTGGAGTTCCGGCGGGAAGCTGGCCGGCTGCGCTGGTCTGCTGGGTCGTACTCCTCGGGCCAGCGGTCGCTGCGCTGCATACTGGGACCTAGAGAAAACGCATAGACCTCCGCTGACACTTTGTTTTAATTTTATTTTTTAATAGCTTCTGCCCCGCGGTTTCTAAAAAGTATCAGCTACCTCCATACCAAATTTCATCAATATAGGTCCAGCCGTTCGAGCGTGAAGAAGTAACAAAAATGAATATTATCGGTGGTATTTTGTCCAATAAAGATCAATACAAGTGCACCAGTGAAGTGAAATGAAATGATTACGTGTATAGTGGCTTTTCAAGTTGTCTCAAGAAGTCCGTGAAAAGTTTTAGTAGAACGGCTACCATCGTACTAAAACCTAACTTAAACTGACTGACTATGACTTGAAGATGATTTAACATGACTTGAACTCTAATACAATTTTGAAACATGACAATTAACGAGAATTTAAATACACGAAGAAGATAAAAATACCTAAGGCTGAGATTTATAGAGCGTACTTAGACTTTGCTCAGACTTTACTTAGGGTATAAACCTACGTAATAAAGTAAATATTTGTGTTTTAATTTGTAGCCAAGTTTTTGGTAAGTCGTCGATTAGGTGCACTTAGACTTTGCTTAGCACAGACTCAGAGAGATTCGAAGATTGCATTTTAAATACCGACTTTGTACGGTAAAGTCTGAGCAAAGTCTAAGTACGCTCTATAGATCTCAGCCTAAGTACATTGTACATACCTAAGTGCTCAACTTGGAACTGGCAAAATACACTAGGCTGAGATCTATAGAGCGTACCTACTTAGACTGCTCAGACTTTAGAATAGAATAGAACTTTATTGTCAACCCTTACCGTACAAAGTTGGTATTTTAATCTCTCTGAGTGTGTGCTAAGCAAAGTCTAAGTGCACCTAATCGACGACTTACCAAAAACTTGGCTACAAATTAAAATACACTGAGCAAAGTCTAAGCACGCTCTATAGATCTCAGCCTAAGTGTGAGGCCATAAAGAAGGTTTTGTTAGAAAATCCAGTCCTAAAGGGGTAAAATAAATTTCTTTCTTACCTCAAATAAGATTTTTAATCCATGAAAATCTCTTCGATCACTATATATATGTTTTTGTCAGTTTGTTTGTAGCTAGTTTAAAGGTCGGCTCTCTGTGTTTAACTGAGTGGATATCGCGGGATATGATCCTGTGTACGCATGGATAGGTAAGGTGGCTCATATGGGCATGAGCGGAGCGGGGAGCGGGTGTATTCTTAAACCTACTTAAATGCTTTTAAGGCGATGATAGCTCGTGGTAGTGACGTCGAATGCCGAGACGGAGATCGCGGGTTCGAATCCTACAATGAGCTTGAGCTTTTGGTGAAGGATAACATCGTGAGGAAACCATAGCACGGTGGTAGGGTACTTTGTAGTACCCGCCTGGCTGGCTACCACCCTCAAGTTGAAAATCTGTCGCCAAGCACCTTCCGGTGTGTTCCGACAGCTGCACTTGAGAGCCAGTTCCCTTCTAGGCTTTGTGTGCTTACCACCATCGGCCACATCATCACTGACCACGGTGAGACTGTGGTCAAACACAGACCTATACATAGTAAAAAAAAAAAAAATACATGGTAGAGATGTGCCGAGTCAGACTGACTCGAATACCTAGCAGGTACTCACGTACTCGAGTATATAAAATACTGTATTCGGATCCACAATATATATAATTATAATGTTAAAAATGTCAATTGATAATTGTTATAGTTGATAGTTGTTAGCTTTAATATGCCATGCCATACATCATTACCAAAGGATGATTATATTACGATTAAATTACTGATTATACAATAATCTGCTGTGATTATTTACATTGTACAAGCGTTCATACACGATTTGTGATGAAATATTAGAATTTGTCGTCAAAAGCAAACTACAAAGTTCGATTCAAAAAGTACTCGAGTCCACTGAAGTATTCGAATACTCGTGCCAGTACAAGAATACCTGTCCGAGTCTTCAGACTCGAATCCTTTTCTTAACGAATACCAAAATATTCGAATACCAAAAATAGCCGACTCGGCACATCACTAATTACATGGGACTATGAACCTTTTTAACCCCCGACGAAAAATAGGGGTTGTTATAAGTTTGTAGTGTGTATCTGTATGTCTGTCTGTGGAATTATAGCTTCTGAACGGATGAACCGATTCTGTTTAAGTTTTTTTTGTTTGATAGGTGTCTTAATCGAGAGTATTCTTAAATATGTTTCAAGAAAATCCGCTCAGCCGTTTGAAGATCATCACCGTTTTTCTAGTGTTTCGGGTTTCTTAAATTTTTTCATTTTATTGACAATGGTGTCGATTCTGTTGTTTACGAACTTAACTAATATTAGACAAGTCACCTCTCTTTCATGTTATCCTTATTGAAAAAAGACAGAACATTTTTAATGGTGTCAGTTTAATCCATGCCGTCGTAATGTACGGGTAAATAGTCGTGACCAATAAAGATCGCGCTTAAATTCACGTTGAAATATGTGATCGGATTAAACTGACAGGACTAAAATATCTTGCATCCCTTTCTTATATTTACTATTAGAAAGATATATAGTGAGATGAAATTTGTTTAGTTCGTAAACAACAGAATCGGCACCATTATGTGCCAAAAGTGATACCTTGTCAAAACAAGCCTATTGGTTTGTATCAAGTTTAAATTACTTCCTAATACCACGTTTGTGTGTGTATGTCTGAACCACTTTGCTCCGTAACGTCTGAATAGATTTGATTGAAATTTGAAACATAGATAGATCATACCCTAAAATAACATATAGGATACTTTTTATCTCGGGAAAACATGAGATACCGCGGGGGACCGCTAGTAATGTATACTTTTGATCCCGGGAACGATGACGCATAAACAGCTGAACGGATTTAGATGAATCTTGATACATAGATACCTTCCTTATACGTAGAACAAGACGTACCTGATAAGCTATTTATAGAAGAATCGCTGTCCGCTCCGCTCGAGCAATGAAACATGTGCTTTAATTAAGGGCGGATCGCTGAGGGTGACCATTGGCGCATGCAACAAGTAACAGAGACTTTTGTGGAGTCGCTATTTTGACATTTTAATAAGCATAAGATTAGATGGAAGACAAATATTTAGTAACTAATTCCGCTGGATATATCCTTCTCTGTCAAGTCTAAAACAAGGGAACTCAACAGGAAATCGACACAACACACAGAAAGTGAGTGAATCTTTCTGTTCGGCGGTCGACGAGTCAACACGTCTGCGGAGCTCAGTGTGTGTGTGCTTGTGCGCGTTCATACGGGTTCTGTGTTCGTGTGTTTGTTCGCGTTCGTCGAGTAGTCGACAGTGGGTCTACTACGTCCTGATGATGCTTCGTGAAGAAGCGAACGCCTGAGTCAATTAGTTATTTCAATAAGCATCTCAAATATTATTTTCATAATTATTTCTAGCTGTTTTTCTCGGTTTTACCCACGTTCTTGAAATTGAAAGTAGCCTATTATTGCACTCGGGGATAATGATGCTACTTATTAGTAAAAGAATTTTCATGATCAGTAGCTTCAGAAATCTACCTCCAGCATCACTCTTAATAATATTAGTCTAGAATAGCTTCCCTGACAATTTTTCTCTCCTATTTTGGCCCGTTAGTAGTGGATTTTCGGTTTCACTCGCGTGCCCGTGGGGTAAATAGTAGTCTATGTGTTAATCCATGGCGTCAGGTACCTCCATACCAAATTGCTATCAGCTGATAGACGTCCACTGCTGGACAAAGGCCTCCCCCAAGGATCTCCACGATGGCCGGTCTTGCGCTACCCGCATCCAGCGGTTTTCCGCGAGACTCACAAGATCGTCGGTCCACTTTGTGGGGGCACGCTGCCTGCCCACGCTGCGTCTTCGGGTTCGTGGTCGCCACTCGAGAACCTTTCTGCCCCAGCGAAAAAACAGTGAAAAACTTAATTTATGAACTTACTAGCGACCCGCCCCGGCATCGCACGGCTCTTCTCGGCTTTTCTGTACTATAATATGCATGTATTATACATATAAACCTTCCTCTTAAATCACTCTATCTATTAAAAAAACCGCATCAAAATCCGTTGCGTAGTTATAGAGATCTAAGCATACATAGGGACAGACAGACAGCGGGCGACTTAGTTTTATACTATGTAGTGATAGTGATGATGTCCTCTCCGTTCTTTTCTCTATTCCATAACATCTGCATAGATAGGTCACTATGTTTAGGTATATGAAAGAAAATGTCAGTTTTAATATTTTAAAATCGATGGTCACAAATTGGGCTAGCATATTGATTTTCTATAATTTTCTAGAATATTTTTTTTCTAATGTTCTTCTTGTCGTTTTGAAAAGAGGAATCCGTATAGGATCATTTCGTTGTCCGTCTGTCAAGGCCTTTTTCTCAAGAACGAGTGGAGGTATCAAGTTGAAATTAATGTCAAATACTAAGGTCTACGGTCCCTTGAAGCTGTATAAAAATCAAGCTTCTATGTCAACGCAATAAAAAACTATGGCCATTTATGTCGCATGTTTTGATACTTTTTGTAAGTATACTTCCCGCCGAAACCGGATGTAACCAGGTTATGTGGGGTTATTACCCACTAAAACCACACCGGTGACCGACCGCTATGCATTTCAGGAGACACCGGGTCCTCCTAACTTTCGACCAGCTTTGCTTTCATTTCCGAATCCAGTTCTGGCCAGATTACAACAGCACAGGCCACATTATGCTGTTGTCTGCCCCGAACCCGATTATTTGAAAGGTCAGAGCCTCAGGCCACCCTCGAAACCGTAAATCCCCTTTCGAGTAGGGGTTACTGCAGCGGGCAGCCCCATTAAGAGGCAGGGGTATATTTGTACCACGGCGCCGTCGTCTCCTAGCGGGGTCGGTTCTCTCCCGATCACTCTATGCGGCCTCTTTCTCTCCCCCCCACGTCCCCTCGCCTGAGAGGTCACTCCCTAAAATATGAGCTCCACAATGTTGTACTACAACTGTCTCATAGCGCAATACAATCACATTGCTGAAATATGCAATGATTGATGAGATAGTTTAGGATTCGAATTAAATCATCACGTTGTCTTAATTTGTTGAAATAATCAATAAATTATAAACTAACAAGCAATTTAAATAACCTTAAAGATTTCTCTCGATACAAAAACTGGTTTGTTTTAAAACGAAAGCGAAATTTTATGGCATTTTATAGCAAAAATTATGTTTGAGGTCTGACCCTTATTAAACTATAATTATATAAATTCTTATTAATTAGTGCTGTGCTTGATTAATGATTTCCTAAACACGAATAGCTACTTTTTTTTTTAAATTAAATTTATATAAATATGGCTGCTCAAAAAAAGTGTTTCAGGTCAAACATGCATATTTTGTTCGTCTGCGAACCGATTGTTAGAACCCTTTCTGGGTACGTAAATTCATAGTGTCCTTTTTCAATGACAGCAAATGTTTTGTACTTTTTATGAATAAACTTTTTTTTTTTTACTTTGTATAGGCCTGTGTTTGACCACAATCTCACCGTGGTCAATGATGATGTGGCCGATGGTGGTAAGCACACAAAGCCTAGAAGGGAACTGGCTCTCAAGTGCAGCTGTCGGAACACACCGGAAGGTGCTTGGCGACAGATTTTCAACACAGACAACTACAGTATGACACAACTTAGATGTAGCATCGGCACATCGTTTTCGTACACTTCACTTCCGATTTACACAGCTAATAAAAATCATTCATTATCGCGCCATTCAAAGTTCAACAAGATCATTTTCTCCGATCATTTTTTGACACATGAGTAATGTTGTAGGCGCACTCTTTTTGGGAACGATCGATTTTACGAATTTTGCCGATGCTTCATCTAAGTTGTATCATACTATACGAAGGTACTATAAAGTACCCTACCACCGTGCTATGGTTTCCTCACGATGTTTTCCTTCACCGAAAGCTCAAGCTCATTGTAGGATTCGAACCCGCGACCTTAGTCTCGGCATTCGACGTCACTACCACTGAGCTATCATCGCCTTTTTGTATTTGTATTTCAATTTTCCACAAAACTTTTCGTTGTTCTCTCAATTATTCATAGACACTTTTATCTCTATATAGTGAAGTTATAAAAATGTGTAAAACTTTATTACACCTTATAATTTTTGATGATGGTCAGCTCTAAAGAATGCCGGTGTCGATTATGAAACCCACAGAGTGTGACCGAAGTGGTAGTTACGGAAGAATCCCGCGTATGTGTTACATAAGCCTGAGAAAAATATTGTACTGTGTCTATGCTACATGGTAAAAAAAAACTATATATTTCCCAACTATAATATATATAATATACTTTATATATATATAAACTATACAAAACAAAAGAAATCATCAAAATATTCCTCCAAGGTATATTAGTAACATTTTCATGAAATAGTCGTATATGTCAGTAATATACCTTGGAGGGATATGTTGATGATTTCTTTTGTTATTAATCAGTAAATATACTACCATTCTTCTCAATGCTGCAATTTGCAAAAAACGTGATAAAATTTGAATTTCGCGCTCCAACCGAACTTAAGGCGATGGCTCAGTGGCAGTGACGTCGAATGCCGAGACGAAGCGAGTACTAATCCTACAATGAGCTTGAGCTTTCGGTGAAGGAAAACATCGTGAGGAAACCATAGCACGGTGGTAGGGTACTTTGTAGTACCCGCCTGGTTGGCTACCACCCTCAAGTTGAAAATCTGTCGCCAAGCACCTTTCGGTGTGTTCCGACAGCTGCACTTGAGAGCTAGACTTCCTTTCTAGGCTTCGTGTGCTTACATTCATCGGCCACAAGCACAGGGCTATACATAGTAAAAAAAAAATACATGGCTAACTTTTTTATTTGTTTTTTTTTTATTTTGACATTTGACACTCGAATACGTCTACTGACTAGTCTGGTATTAAACACACCGAACGGTAATGACAGAAAATGATCTTGTTTTATTTTGTAATAGGGTCCTGGCATATCAAATCAGCAACTTTTTAATAAATGTCAAAACGATCGGTTACATGGAATATTGTATGAAATACTAAGCTATGACGTCATCGTTTCACAGCATCAAATGATCTACTCTTAGTGGTTCCACTGGTAATTAAAAATCATAGAAAGCATTAAATGTACAACATATTTGATGTTTCCGCGTGTTTTCAGATGTTTTATGCATTGGTTAGTGTTTGGTCATTTATTTTTGACAGTGTCAACTAGCGTATTAAAACTATCCTACTGGTCGAATGACAGTTTCTTTTTTGGTAAGTTTTGTTAAGCTTTTCAGTCTACTCTCAACAACTGCCCAATAAATGGTGACCCTACATGTTTTCTAGTGAAAGTCCGACCGAGACCGCGCCCTACGGCCTTGTGTCACGGCGCGCTCCGGCCCGGTGACTTGTCTCTCAGTGAAAGTTTACTCGTTATTGGACTATTCGGTTTTGATGTCTACATGTCCTGTTGTATTCTTACTGCGATTTGATTACTCATTAAGGGGGAACGTTCGGTTTGAGCGCGAAATTCAAATTTTATCACGTTTTTTGCAAATTACAGCTCAGTTATAGGTCGTATGTTATCAAGATGTTATTTGCAAGAAGAATGGAAGTATATTTACTGATTAATAACAAAAGAAATCATCAATATATTCTTCCAAGGTATATTAGTAACATTTTCATGAAATAGTCGTATGTCAGTCATCAACATACGACCTATAACTGAGCTGCAATTTGCAAAAAACGTGAAAAAATTTAAATTTCGCGCTCCAACCGAACGTTTACCCTTAATCAGAGTTTGAAATATCAGTTCCACAATGTTGTTATAATAACTGTCTCATGGCGCAATACAATCACATTGCTGAAATATATAACGATTGCATCGATGTAGATGGCTTAGAAATTTAATTTATATCCGCCATTTTATTCAAATTATTAACTCCACTATATTATTCAGCAAACGTCGCACAACGCAATACAATCACATTGCTGAAATATGTTATGATTACTGAGATACAGTTGGATTAGAAATGAAAATTGAAAAGGTTTCGCGGTATTTTATGACACAAAAAAACTTCGCTCCATTTTTAAATTCAACCTCTATGGCCAAATATTTTTTAAATAAAGGATGTCGCCCATTTTACTTTCCACCGTATTATTAAATGTAAAGTGTAAATCAATATTTAATAACAAACAATAAAATTGCTTACACCTATTACATGTTATGGCATTCCTTTACGCCCATTTGACTTCGGGTTGAGCTTTCTAAAACAAGTACCTACAAGTTTTTATGTTCCGTCCAATCAATAGGGTAGTTGACTGACATATCAAATCAGCTACTTTTTAATAAATGTCAAAACGATAGTTTATATGGAATTTTGTATGAAATATTACACTATGACGTCATAGTTTCACAGCATCAAATCATCTACTCTTAATGGTTCTACTGGTAATTAAAAATTATAAAAAGCATTAAATGTACATCATATTTGATGTTTCCACGTATTTTTAGACGTTTTATACATTGGTTAGTGTTTGGTCATTTATTTTTGACAGTAGTGTCAACTACCCGATTGTTATGTTATAAAAAATAGTATCTAAGATACCGTCCTCGACGGCGAGGACCGCCGCGACGTCCCACTCAGTCTCGTCCCGTTCAAGCGGCCCGAGCTGCCATTAGTAATCCGACCGCCCCCAATTAGTCGTAACTCGTACAAAGTCCTCCCCTTCCCCCGGTAACGCCCTGAGCCGAGGTTCGTACCCCACTCGGTGGTGCCCTCAGGCGTGGTTACCTAAATGTTACCGGGCTGAGAGCTCTCTGCGCTCGCCGATTGTCCGGTAAGGTTGGAGCAGCCATCAGAGGCTACCAACTTTAGTCCTTTAAAAAAAAAAAGTATCTAAGAAATATATACCTATATAAAAAGTACAGTTGAAAATGCAGTGAGCTGTAAACATACGGAATCACCAATGGAAATAGAGAAAACCTGCCAGCAAGTAAAGTTCAAAAGTATAATAATAAAGAATTATTGTGAAACTTTACGTGCTTATAAAGTAAGTAGCATAGCGAGTGGTACCCGGGGCGCGGATTACTATATGGTCGGGTCCCGGGTGTCGCTAGCGTCCATAGGTTACGGTAACCGCTTACCACCAGGCGGGCCGTATGCTTGTTTGCCGACTTTTTTGTATGTATTTTGGTGAACATAATATTTATTGAGTTTAAATCGATACCTATATACTAATACTTAGATGGGCCAGTTGGCGCAGTTGGTTAAGACACCACCTATTGCGCTGCAGGTCGTGGGTTCGATTTCCATCCAGGACACACATTTGTGTGCATGAACATGTCTGTAACGTTTGTCCTGAGTCTGGGTGTAATTATCTATATAAGTAAGTATTTACAAAAAAAGTAGTATATGTAGTATATCAGTTATCTGGTTGTCCATAGTACAAGCTCTGCTTAGTTTGGGATCAGATTACCGTGTGTGAACAATGTCCCAGGATATTTATTTATATAATAATAAAGCTGAAGAGTTTGTTTGAACGCGCTAATCTCCGGAGATACTGGTCCGATTTGAAAAATCAGTTTACAGTCCTGTTTTTCCTGAATTCATTTTTTAAAGCTTTTTGAGGCATAGTTGAGTGGTAGTGACGTCGAATGCCGAGACGAAGGTCTCGGGTTTGTATCCTACTGCGAACTTGAGCTTTCGGTGAAGGAAAACATCGTGAGGAAACCATAGCATACGTTATAGTACCCGCCTGGCCGGCTACTACCCTCAAGTTCAAAATCTGTCGCCTAGCACCTTCCAGTGTATTCCGACAGCTGCACTTGAGAGCCAGTTCCCTTCTAGGCTCTGTGTGCTTACCACCATTGGCCGCATCATCACTGACCACAGTGAGATTGTGGTAAAAAAAATGTATATGTCAGAAAGCCGATAAGCAGAGGCAGTCTTGATGGTAAGTAGCTGCTGTTAACTACAAAAAATCACATGCACCAGGTACCATTGCTGATTGTTACCTATCTTTAGAAACCCTAAAAGGATAGATCGTAATTTTATATCTCTGTTAATCGATTTAGTATAGTAGTTTATGATACTGTTGCATAATAGGGGTTATTAAATACGAGTGTGAGTTTAAGTACCGAGCCGTAGGCGAGGTTCTTAATAGTATCACACGAGTTTCTACCTAATTATGTGCAGTATCATACAGTACTTTATCTAAACTCATATAAATAATGTAATTTAAAGGTAAAAAAACGATAATATTTTGTCATAGGTTTTCATGACTTACGGGTATCGATTATTGGTCATTTCCATTGCCGCCTCCACAATTTCAGATCCATGTTTATTTCACCTTAATATCACTGCTGTTTTTCTATAATTTTTGGCCAAAATAAAATATGTATGCAAAAAATCAATAAAATAAACAAACATTAATCATCATGGCGCCCAAATCCGTGTGGGGAAAAACTCCCAAGTTGAGATCTCTACCGCATACGCGACCACAGACAAAGTAAATTTGCATCTAAAATTATAATTGTTTAGTCCTGATGTCTGGCCACTTATAATGTTTTTTTCTTTATTATTTTGTTTGACAAGTCGACTGACAGTAATTGAAGTATCAAAACCCAAAAAACATTATAAGTGGCCAGACATGTCCAAATACTTGTACTTTAATGAAAAAAAGTTATTTTATAGCATTATCTTGGGAAGAAAACTGTACTTTAATATAATTTTTTAATTTAATTATACACGGGTGTGCATAAAGTGGGTCATTAAAGTACTGTTTTTGATTTCATAATTAGAACTTTACGATATGAGAGTAGATAATAGTAGTTTATGATACTGTTGCATAATAGGGGTTATTAACTACGAGTGTGAGTTTAAGTACCGAGCCGTAGGCGAGGTTCTTAATAGTATCACACGAGTTTTTAATACCTAATTATGTGCAGTATCATACAGTACTTTATCTAAACTCAAAAATAGACAAATCGATAGTACTTTTCTACCAACTGAACTTTTCAAAAAAAAAAAAAAAAAAATTGCTACAAAAACAATCCGTGTTGCCAACTCCCAAATATTCTTACCTCTAAAGTTCAAGTTACAAAATTTGTCACATTGTCATCGTCAAATTGAATTGATACTGATTGATTATACTATTGATAGGTCCAAAGTGTACTTTAATAGAAAAAAAGTTATTTTATAGCATTATCTTGGGAACAACAACTGTACTATAATGAATCATTATACACGGGTGTGCCTAAAGTGGGTCATTAAAGTACTGATTTTGATGTCATAATAAGAACATTACGATATGAGAGTAGATAATAGTAGTTTATGATACTGTTGCATAATAGGGGTTATTAAACACGAGTGTGAGTTTAAGTACCGAGCCGTAGGCGAGGTTCTTAATAGTATCACACGAGTTTTTAATACCTAATTATGTGCAGTATCATACAGTACTTTATCTAAACTCATCTAATAATGTAATTTAAAGGTAAAAAATCGATAATATTTTGTCATAGGTTTTCATGACTCACGGGTATCGATTATTCTTCATTTCCATTGCCGCCTCCACAATTTCAGATCCAAGTTTATTTCACCTTAGTATCACTGCTATTTTACTATCATTTTTGGCCAAAATAAAATATGTATGCAAAAAAATCAATAAAATAAACAAACATTAATCATCATGGCGCCCAAATCCGTGTTGGGAAAAACTCTCTACCGCATACGCGACCACAGAGTAAATTTGCATCTAAAATTGAATTGGTACTGATTGATTTCTAATTGTTTACAAAGAGAATATAATACTACATTTAATTGTTTAGTCATGTCTGGCCACTTATAATGTTTTTTCCTTTTTTATTTCGTTTGACAATTTCACTGACAGTAATTGAAGTATTAAAACCCAAAAAACATTATAAGTGGCCAGACATGCCCAAATACTTGTACTTTAATGAAAAAAAGTTATTTTATAGCATTATCTTGGGAAGAAAACTGTGCTATAATATAATTTTTTAATTTCATTATACACGGGTGTGCATAAAGTGGGTCATTAAAGTACTGGTTTTGATTTCATAATAAGAACATTACGATATGAGAGTAGATAAACATATTTACGTAACAGATCCATAATGACATTTACATTTTTAATATAAGTGAGGAAGTAAAGAGTAAGTTGGTCAAAAATGTCAAAGTGAAAACTATGCCCCAAAAAGTTCGGAAGCGGCCGTGTTTTCCGTCAAATGACGTAATATCTACCAATAAGCGCAACCGAAATTTCAATGTAAATAATTACGTGAGGCGGAGAAATCAGTTGACTATTGTCTTATTTCTGTTTTATGCAATCTGTGCTTAGCGCGTAATGATTTGCTTGGTTGTTATTGGTAATGTAGGTTTTTTGGGTTACGCGTTTGAACAAATACAATGTTTGCTTTTCATTTGTCAAAGCTATTATGTATTTGGCTACATATTTGTGGCTGATTTGAAGTCACCATATTTTAAAAAAATACTAGCTTTCCGCCCCGCGGTATTACCCGTTTTCATATTTTACCCCCTTAGGAATTATATATAAAAATCTTCACTTACTCAATACATACGTAATTTAATGATCATAAGGCCAGAAAGTAAGTTCAATACAAAATTGTTCACAGCGAAAAGCTATGATTAAACTAATATTACTATTAGGCAAAAGCTGTTCTTTATAACGACTATGAAATAAAATTATAAGCTTATATTATGGTGAATACTTAAAATGGCATTTAATAAAATTTGTTTTTAATTTTATCATTTTGAACAAGTTTTAACATGGGACCAAGTCTGATATCTATCTGTATCTATCTACCTGTAAACTAACCCACAGGCCAAGACTTGGGTACCTACATAGCTTGACAATGTCATTTAAGATACCTAGTAAATAATAAGTACGTTAGGCGCGAATCGCCATGTTGCAAATAACAATGGCGTCACACCGCTAAAATGTAAACTTTTAAAGCGTAGAAAGCTTGTATCCGCCCGTGTACAGCCTTAAGTGACAGTTTCCGTATATATTAATGTTGTGCTTTGTTTTCAGTTTGAGTTTGAACGCCCTTTCTGTGTTTATTCTAACTTGCAAATAACTGTTCTTTAAATTATATTTTGAACTACAAGTAGCTTTAGTTAGTTAGTCGATTGATGGCAAAAAAAAACTAAAGGCTGGACAGACTAATTGAGATATGGCATCATACCTAAATAAATAACCATAATACTGTCTTCGAAAATTAATTAAAGCATCTCTTAATTATGTTTGAGTCCCATAATTTATTCAATTATGACTGGGGAGTGTGATATTTACTCCATTTGGGGTTATAAATGATACACTTTTATATTTTCTCTGTAAATTCCAATGGAATCATAAGGACTATAAAATCATTAATGATAAGTAATATAAAGTCATTGAATGTAAATAGTTAAGATCTTTTCAAGGCGATGATAGGTGAGTGGTAGTGACGTCGGATGCCTAGACGAAGGTCCCGGGTTCGAATCCTACATTGAGCTAGAGATTTCGGTGAAGGAAAACATCGTAAGGAAACCATAGCACGGTGGTAGGGTACTTTGTAGTGCCCGCCTGGCTGGCTACCACCCTCTTGTTGAAAATCTGTCGCCAAGCAACTTCCGGTGTGTTCCGACAGCTGCACTTGAGCCAGTTCCTTACTAGGCTTTGTGTGCTTACCATCATCGGCCACATCATCACTGACCACGGAGAGATTGTGGTCAAACACAGGTCTATACTGAAAATTTCAGCAATCCGCCAAACTGAGTTACTTTTAACTTCTATTTCCTGAAATCATTGTACAGAATATAATATAATTTAATTCATATATTAAAATTACCCATTTCAGCAATATTAATTACTAGTTGTTCCCGCGTTCCCGGGATTGAATGTAACCCTTGTATGCCCTTCTCCATAACATAAACTATACCTATGCGTGACAATATCGTGATCGGTTCAGCGGTTTAGTCTTGAGTTGGTAACAAACAGAGTAACTTTCGCATTTATAAATGTTATTAGACGACAGTATAGTATGACACAACTTAGATGAAGCATCGGGAAAATTCGTAAAATCTATCGTTACCGAAAAGAGTGCGAAAATGATCTTGTTGAACCAGTACCGGCGTTAGGGTAGGGCGCGGTAGGGCGATCGCCCAGGCCGCCAGATGTAAAGGGGCGCCAGGCCCACCTTTATTTCCGATCGCTCATGAGCGAGTCCTGCTATCTCGAGTCTAAATAAATAAATAAATTGTCAAGTCTAAAGATAAAATGGCTTAAAATCCCTTTTGATGGCGGGAGAAGGGGGGGGGGGGGGGGTTTATCACATCTCGCCCAGGGTGCTGGTAGAGCTAAAACCGGCACTGTGTTGAACGTTGAATGGCGCGATAGTGAATTGTTTTTATTAGTTGTGTAAATCGGATGTGAAGTGTACGAAAACGATTTGCCGAGGCTACATCTAAGTTGTGTCATACTGTACCCACTCATAAAAAATTCTACTGTATAAAAAGAAAGAAACCAAATAAATTGCTGCCAATAAGAAACTAACATTTTAATCGACTATAATAGAAACTTATAATAAATAAACAATAACGAATGTCACACTATATTATTATAGCCCACTCATTTTCCATTATTGCAAAATAACCTGTTCAAGGTAAAAGAAAAGTGAGTTATATAAATCGCCAAACACTTTGACCCACTTGTTCTTTTGAATCGGCTATGACGCGTGTATGAGTCAAAAACTGTTATATCCTTTTAGAGAAATTAAATAATGATGCTATTTTGTAGGTCAAATGAAAACAATGTACGATTTTTCTTTGTCTTATGTTGAGTAATAAATTGGTTTAACCAAATTTTTGTATATGGAAGTTTAAGCAATGTCATTTATAGTTTTGTAATTTAAGGTGGAGGCGTCGGTTGGAGGGCGAAGGTATATTACTGACATATATTTCATGAAAATGTTACTAATATACCTTGGAGGAATATGTTGATGATTTATTTTGTTATTAATCAGTAAATATACTACGATTCTTCTCGCAAATAACATGTTGATAAATTTGAATTTCGCGCTCCAACTAGGGTTACTGTCGATAGTGTACAGTAGGTCATCACTACATAGTATAAAACAAAGTCGCTTCCCGTCTGTCTGTCCCTATGTATGCTTAGATCTTTAAAACTACATAACGGATTTTGATGCGGTTTTTTTATAGATAGAGTGATTCAAGAGGAAGGTTTATATGTATAATACATGTATGTTATAGTACAGAAAAGCTGGGCGAAGCCGGGGCGGGTCGCTAGTTAACAATAATAAAAAAAAAACAGGATCCTCGGCCACAGATTAATGAATATAGTAGGTACTAATGTTGTTGTATTTTTTTTAAATAATTACCTAAAAGTATTTTTTTATTAGCATTCGACGCGCTCACTGACAGTGACATGAAATTGAAATCTCAATCAGTGTACCTAAGTGTTGCGTAAGTAGAAGAAATCATAAATATAAATTATTATTTGGCTGTATCATAGGTGTATCTAATCTAATTTTATTTCCGCAATCACTGGTGCCTTTTGTAGCAATTTCACGTAGTAATTTGCTTGCCTTTTCAACAAACCATACCATCAATTTATTTTTTATATGTAGGCACTTATTTTTTATATAATTAAGCGGGAAATCTTTAAAAAAAAATTTATAAAATCTCAGTTAGTTTTGTGTCATGGCACCTAATATTGAGGCTGCAAAAAAATCTTTATATTTTCAATCGTAAAGAACGATAATTTTTTGCTAATTATCCAATAAAAATGAATAATAAATATTCTTATTTCAAAAGCTACTATATGGCATAATAGTGAAACCACTATACTCTCATTAAGAAACAAAACTTGTTCCAAAATCAAATATCTCACGAGCATAGATTAGATAGATAAAAAATTAAGAAGAATATTATAATGTTATCAAATCAGGTCTCATAACTATCACTTTCAGCTTTCCACAAAAACGAATATTATGCAAATGGCGGACTCGCCAAATTCTTCATTTACCTACATCCGCCACACCTATACAAGCGACTTCCACGAGACAAATAAAAGAGAAATGTATTTAAGCAAGCATGTATTAAATATCCTGTTTTAAGTTCCGACGCCATTAATAAATAAGCAAAAATGAATTTTAAAACTCATATTCTAGAGAGCATTTCCGATCGGAGGCTGCGGAAGATGATGTCGATGACTTTTATGTCAAATGAAAACAAACTTTCTTAAAAATCAACTGGAAATCAACCTTGCTTACATATGCATAAGATTTAGAATTAAACAGTGATGGTGTCATGAGAGAACGGGCTACAGGTTTAATACGAACACACTGACTGCCATATGGGAAGTAGCACCACACTTTCTTCAGAAGATATCTCATGTAGTCAGTCTTGAACCTCCGTTCCAAAGCTTCGGTCGTTGAAAAAAAAAATGAACTGTCAAACTGATGTGTGAACATTAAAAAGTTTACAAAAAGCGGGAAAGTGTGGTGACATTTGAGTGGTTTTTTTTAAATTAAAAAGTGTTGTGTTTTTTAATTGGACTTTAATAGTTTTATTTAGTGATTGGATATTGTTTTGGCAGTCGATAAAATGGTGAGAATGATTTCTTTTTTAATTATTACGATGTATGCCGTATTAGAAAAAGCTTTTGCTAATATTTATTCAGGAATAAAATTAAGTACTTATTTTTACTTTTTTAATCAAAAAAATATTCTTTATTCATGAATACGAGTGTGTTCAGTGTTCATGATTATGAGTTTTCTACTTCTAGTCTACTAGTCGAGTAATCTACTTTAGTAGACAATAGTGAAAAAACTCATTAATACTAGTACGTATTAGTATACGTACGTAATACGTATTACTAGTACAGTTTATAGATTCACTTCTAATAAATAATAATAAGTGACTAAAATCAATCATTATTCGTTTGTCGGAACCGAGCTTTCAGCATTTCTGTACGTATCTATGCTAAAAGGTTAAAAGCCTCTTATCCAAACACTCATAAAGAAAATTATAAGTAGGTACATAAACCTTCTACTTTCACGAACGTATGTCGATACAAGATTTACATGTGATCTTTGCGTCAAGCTAGCAAAAAAAACAAATGGCGACTATTTTTTAAACGTCTATGATTGCCGTTATCGTTTTCTTTGTATAAATAGTAATTTGTTAGTCAATAACTATGAAATCTTTCTCAATAGATTGTAAAGCTCGTGAAAAGAGTGATTTCACGTATGTTTAGCTTTTCATCCAGCGGTTTCACCCCCGATCCCCTTAATATAACCCCTCTGGGGGTTAAGGGGTAATTTAAACCCTTAGGCTACCTCACACACCGCTCAAGCTCTTTGAATTCTTAATCATATCGTGGAGTGGGTACATAATTTTAGCTAGGGTTGTTAATAAATGGGTACTTCGTAGTACCCACTTACCACCAAAAAGGTGACAATAAATCGCTAATTAATTACAGCTAACCTCGGCTTTATAAAATAAAGGATGGCGATAATAACGATTTTTTTATTATTTTATTCAAAATAACATAGATATAGTAACAGGGGATTGGGGGTGAAAACACAGGTAGTTTTTCGTTTCACTCCAAAGGGGGTAAAACAGGGGATTGGGGGTGAAACCACAGGGTTGAATCTAGTTTCATTACTCAAGTTACCAGGGATGGTATGTGAGGCAATAAATTTCAACGACCTACAGTAACTAAACGAAAAAAAAAATTTTCTAATTATTTTGTCATACATATGTTATACAATACGTTTTTATGTAAATTTTTATTCATAATAATGGAGAAAGTGTGAAATATTAAGTGGCACTGTCTCGTTTGCTTCATTTGCATGAAATGAAAAAAAAGAAGATTTTTTAAGACATAACCTAGCTTTTATATAAACCATAGCACGGAGGTAGGGTTTACGTTAATGGGGCCATAGACTGACCCCTAGGGAGTAATTTAGGGTTGCCACATTTTGTTTTTGCAGATAAAGTACATTGGTTATTATAGGTAAGAAAAAAAAGCACATCGTATAAAAAAAAACGTACAATTTAATTTTCTTTATTTTATTGCCTGCAATTTGTATCAAATTAATATTTCTACTAAAACTTCAAAATCCCAATGAAATCAAATCATGCGAAATAAAGTATTTTCGTGTACTTTATTGTTCTCATACAGTATAGAGTACAATTACCTAAAATAACGTACAATACTTTATTATAAAGTACGGGTGGCAACCCTAGTTAGTCATTCTACCAACAAACAAGTCGGCAACCATTCAGGACCAGACCTGGATTTGTACATAGGCCGTATAGACCGCAGCCTAGGGGCGGCAGATTTCAGAGGACGCCCTTGTTAAAGGGGCGACTGGTACTACACGGGCCACTCCAGTGCTGCAAACCCCAACTTGCCAAAAATTAATATTTGTGCCAGAAATCCAGGAGAAGGGAAAAAAAGGAGGAGAATTATCTAGTTAGGAAGGTAATATGTTCATGCCTTGAATTGCATTGTCTGTCGATACTTTAGTAATAATGTCAGCCAAAAGACGTCCACTGCTGAACAAAAGCCTCCCCCAAGGATCTCTTTTGACCATTTGGGGGGATGTGCCATAATCGCCACGCTTGGCAGACGGGTTGGCGATCGCAGTATAGTGTCACATTGCTCAGAGATACGCTGCTGCCCGTACCCTGGTATACCTTCCCTCGGACGACTTCTACGCCCCCCATTGGGGCGGGGCGGCATATTTTATTAATATGTGCTGTTAATATATTGGCAACCACAGAGTTCGCTCCAAAAGCCTAGGAATAATCCAGGAGATTTTCATGGAGTTGAAAAAAAAATCAGGAGCATATCCAAAAATCATGGAATTTCCTGGAAAAGAAGGAGAGTTTGTAGCTCTGGGCACTCACTTAAGAGTACCGGGGTGCAAGCTCTGGTGGCAGGACCTACCGTACTCGAGTCCCTGGCTCTTCGTAAAGGGTTGTCAGGTAAAGTGTGCTGCCTTTAAGGCGATGCTATACGTGAAATGATGATTCTAAAATGAGTTTTTCTCTGTATTATTTGTTCCAAGAGATTTGGAAAAAATATATGTTAAACTAGAGAATATATGACGGGGAATAGTTTTTTTTTAAATCGGGATTTTTCATTATTAACGTCAGGAAAAAGTCGTAAATATGCCCCTTTTTAAATCTAAGAATGCATTCTTCTCTTATTTGGGCCATTCATACACATGAAAAATATTAACAGACATTCCAAAATCCATTAGAAAGGGAATAGTTTTCTTACATTAAAAAAAAAGCTTAGTTTCTTTTTAAATAACATAAAACCACCTTTTTTCTAAAATTACGTCTCTCCTGTCTCGCTTGTCTCCGTCAGTTTAGTAAGGGATGGAGACATACACGGATAGCCTCCTTTCAATACCAAAAGGTGGGCATTGATAGCCACTTTATAGAAATCTCAGTAGTCGAAAGGGAATGATCCCAAGGGAGATACGATGCGGCTAAGGATGACGAAGGACGAGATATAAAATCATTATTGTTAGGTGCCAGAAACTCAATCAAGGGCACCTCAAGAAATGCCTCTAGTGAGATGTCACTGGATTGCAATGTAAAACGGAGATCAGAAGACCTTGTTTCATAATAATCCCAGCAATTTTGTGAACAATACAAGTCATCCAAGGTGGCAGAACGTTGTATATAACAATGATGGAAATCTGAAAGTAATATCCGCTCGCAAATTCGTTGAAGAGCAAATCCAATTCACTGTCCTTGCAAAAATGATTGTAACCTTTTTGCTGATGACTTTGTGTAGCCAAAGACAAGGTTTAAAACCCCTTAATATTTAGAAGATCGTCTTCTATCGCTTGTACATGGAGCAATCATTATCTTTACATAGTGTAAAATCGCTTACGATGGGCCTTATTAGAAGGCTCAAGGTAACAAAGAGCAACGGAGAGGGCTATACTCGGAGTTTCCCTGCGAGATCGGATCAGAAATGATGAGATCCGCAGGCGAACCAAAGTAATCAACATAGCCCGAAGAATTGCCAAACTGAAGTGGCAGTGGGCGGGGCACATCGCTCGTAGAACCGAAGGACGCTGGGGCAGAAAGGTTCTCGAGTGGCGACCACGAACCGGAAGACTCAGCGTGGGCAAGGTGGACCGACGATCTTGTGAGGGTCGCGGGAAATCGCTGGATGCGGGTAGCGCATGACCGGCCATCGTGGAGATCCTTGGGGGAGGCCTTTGTATAGCAGTGGCCGTATTTTTGCTGATTGATCTGCGGATTTTAACGCAGTTTTCAGCAAAAGATAGAGTGATTCAAGAGGAAGGTTTATATGTATAATACATGCATATTATAGTACAGAAAAGCCCTTTCAAAATCACCCGAACAAGAAAGTGCTTTTAAAAGTATCTATTTTCTTAAAAATACGAAAAAGAATAAATGACTGAATAAGAATGAATTGGATGAATCATTAGATGTAGGTACGTCATTTGGAAACAAGCTCTGAAAGCGGTGTCCGGGCTCGCATCCGCGGCCATTACACAGGCATGCGTGCGCGCAGCTACAGCGACGTGAAGACGTGAGATAGATCAATGATTCATTGATATTTACTATACGGCATAGTGTAACTATATTCTTCCTACAGTGTGGAATCGCGTTTTAATGTAGCTTAGTTTAGATGTAGGATAATGTAGCTTCCTATTAGTGAAAGAATTTTTCAAATCGGACCAGTAACTCCGGAGATTAGCGCGTTCAAGCAAACAAAATCTTCAGCTTTACTATTAGCAATTAGTATAGAACGAACTTACGAACTTTTGACAAAAACTTTTTTGTCATTTCCATCAACAGATCCTGAGACTTGGTGACAATGGGACCACCTCAGGAGTATACTGTATCGAATAAAAAAAAATATTAAATCGGTTCACATATGACCGAGTAATCACGTAGCAAAAACAAAACATAGTCGAATTGAGAACCTCTGAATAAAACGCATTTTTTTGAAAAGACTGACTAATGTTTTTACGGTGAGGGATCCAAGATGGCGTCCTACATTAATGGTTTCAGTTTCCTTTACGTGAAATCACTTAGGTACACCCGGTATATTATTTTTACTATAATTAAACCTAATTAGAAAAGAATGTATGTCGAAACGTCCTCTGCATAATGTATAAGTTTCATTCAACAATGCCATTTAAGATTATATTCTAATTCATTCTAAGAAAGTGTATTTTTAACTACATTCTCTGATTAGCCTAGAATTTAGGATATCATTAGGTTAAATTAAACTTTCTTGGCAAGTAGTTAGAATCTAGACTGGAGTGCGTATTAGAAAACAATAGTTTCTTTCGTATTTTTTTTAAATGGTATAAGAGTCAGCGCAGAAGTGGCCTCTCAATTTTAGGGGGTAACAACAAAGCTCCGCTGTCTGTCCGTCTGTCCCCAGGCTGTATCTCATGAACCGTGATAGTTAGACACTATGGTGTCATCGTTTTACAGCATCAAATGATCTACTCTTTGTGGGTTTAAAAAGCATTAAATGGTACAACATATTTGATGTTTCCACGTGTTTTTAGATGTTTTATGCATTGGTTAGTGTTTGGTCATTTATTTTTGACATTGTTGACGATTCTGTTGTTTACGAACTTAACTAATATTAGATAAGTCACCTCTCTTTCAAGTTAACCTTATTGAAAAAAGACAGAACATTTTTAATTCTGTCAGTTTAATCCATGCCGTCGTAATGTACGGGTAAATAGTCGTGACCAATAAAGATCGCGCTTAAATTCACGTTGAAATATGTGATCGGACTAAACTGACAGGACTAAAATATATTGCATCCCTTTCTTATATTTACTATTAGAAAGATATATAGTGAGATTAAATTTATTTAGTTCGTAAACAACAGAATCGGCACCAGTGTCCACTAGCCTATACATAGAGCCGAGCAAGTACCTACCAAGTAGAAGAAAATGTATACCCAATAAGAGATAGGCGAAGATTGAAATATTACGCGTAAACGATTACGACTTGACGTAAAACAATTTCTCTTTTATTTATATTGTGGTTACCTTGTAATACTTATGTAAATTGCTGTTAGTAATTTACATAAACCTTAGCGTATTTTTTTTTATGAATAAGGCTTGTCTCTGTTCTAAAGCTCAGCAAAATGCGCGCTTAATATTTGATCCGCCATCTTTAAGAGACAATGAACTTACCGTGGGAACGTAATACAATAGCTTCTTATCAGCCATCTACATCCAAGATGAATGAAATAAATGCATAATAATTATTAACCACGTGCTTTTTGTCTCCCACATTCATTAGATGTGAGAAAGAGATGGTATATTTGCTGATAAATTTGGATTATCTTGTTGAATTCTCACAGTCATTGAAAATTCATAAAATGGTGGATACTTACGCGGTTTAAAATTAGAAGAGTTTTTTTTTATACTACTAAGGTAGCAAGCAAGTATACAGTCCACCTGATGGTAAGTGGTTACCGTCGCCTATCGCCATTTGCAATACCAGAGATATTGCCAATGTGTTGCTGACCTGTTACAATACCGAGAAGGCAAACTGGCTCTCAAGTGTAATTGCCGGAACACACCGGTAGGTGCTTGGCGACAAATTTTCAACATGAGGGTGGTAGCCAGTCAGGCGGGTACTACAAAGTACCCTACCACCGTGCTAGGGTTTCCTCACGATGTTTTCCTTCACCGCTCAAGCTCATTGTAGGATTCGAACCCACGACCTTCGTCGCGGCATCCGACGTCACTACCACTGAGCTATCATCGCCTTTGAACGATTTACTTGGCTGTGAAATAACACATAAATGAAATATCGTTTCACCTGTTACACGTATCAATAATACGTTTTCTTTGCACTAGTTTTTGAAGAAAAAAAGTTTTTGCATTCACGGCCCTACACACTTCTGCACATAAAACTTTTCTAAGCGAAAGTGTAAGTAGTCCCATAAACTGATGTATTTATTTCATTTTTATGACTGTGTCGAATGTAAAGAATTAACTATGATATGTAGACCATAGAGAATAGATATTTTATGTATATCAATTAATTTTTACCATGATGTTTCTCTGTAAAAGAGGGTTTCCATTAGTGTAATGGTCATTCTATAAAGCCTGTTTCTTCAAATATTTCATCTTTATTAATTTAAGCTGTGGTCAATTACATAATATATTAGCTTTAGGTATTTATATCTAGGCCTCACTTCCGTACCCTGTAGGCACACTTTCTAATATTTTGTTTGAACAAGAAACCATTTGTTTTACACTTGTGTTAATAGGCGAAAGTAATTAGACATACAGCCTATTTTTTACCGCCTTCGCGCTGTCAAACTGTCATTGTCATGTAGAAAAGCGCGCGAAGACCACTCTAATCGAACTGTATCTCTTTAATCAAAGTGTGTTTCAGCAAAGTTATAATTTTGCGCTACGAGGGAGTTATTGTAAAACATTGTGGAGCTAATATTTTAAACAGCCTGCAAGACAGAATGTAACAATCTTTTTTTTAACAAGATAGACTGAAAATCGTCACAACAGTATAGAACCAAACTTGCGTCATACAATTAGCACTTTGCTAACAGGTGACGAGTAAAAAAATAATATTAATACGCGCGTGAAAGCCAAACTGTGGTGAAAGTCAGTAAATAACGCATCTTCGGGGCAGATGACCTGCTCAATGCGTAAATAAGTGTAGATGTGACACTGATTGTGTTTATGCCTACAACAATTTTATTTTCTTTTCCCATTTCACTTTAGAATCGTCTGACCACAACTGAAGATTCAAAATCATAGACTAACTTCAAAATTACCTAGGTACTGTTTCTTAAAATAGAGGCTGTAGCCCTATATCAATGGATTCACATTTAATATTGCAAAACGGTCAGATTAAGCATTTTTTATAATATTTTTTAAACTTACATTCTTATATCTAATCCATGATTAAACTATCTTCGTAATATTCATTCAAAGGGCTTTTTTTTAATTTAAAATTATTATTCGAGGCCACAGATTTATAAACAGTAATTGTTTAGAAATCTGAGCTCGAGGCGTGTGGCACTGCTGCCGATCAACGGCACGGTTCCCAGCAGGATAGTCAAGGTTGCAAGCTATAATATAATATTATAGCAATTATATGAAACCGCCAAGCCGTATTCAAACCAAGGTGTAGGGTTAGTAAACTCAGGGCTTAGCGGCTTGGCTTTTCCTGTCATCTGATAACTTTTTTGAGAGCTAAAGCGTTAGGAGCTTGTTTTGCCGCCAATTTTACATTAAATGTTTTAGTTGGATGTATCTTATCTTCTAGGCGCTTTTTATTTTGTTATGCTATCTCTATTATAAATATTATGTTCTTTTTCCATATTATGGGCTATCTGCTTGCCAAATTTCATTGTGTTCGATTGTTACTTTTGCATTTTTAATATGAATATAGTATTTTTTATACCTTGGGTTTTCGTAGGGACCTCTAATTTTTTTTTTTTATTTGAGCTTCCTATAATTGAAAGAATTTTTTGAATCGGACCAGTAACTTAGGATTTTAGCGTGTTCAACCAAACAAACTCTTCAGCTTTATAATATATCAAGCTTTCCGCCCCGTGGTTTCACCCGCGATCCCCTATGTTACACCCCCTTAGGTTTTGAGTTTTCAAAAATCATTTCTTAGCGTATGTCGTCATATTAGCTATCTGTATTCTAAATTTCATCCCGATCTGTCCAGTGGTTTGAGCTGTGCGTTGATCGATCAGTCAGTCAATCAGTCACGCTTTCCTTTTATATATTTAGATGTATTTATTACATAATATACAATATTTACAATTATTTACAACAAATATACAAACTTATTTATATAATATACAACAAATATATTTAGCAATTTAGAAGTAAATATGTAAATTATTATAAAATATACAAACTATATATATATATAAAAAAAATCCTCGAGGCGGCCGCTGCTGCCAATCAACGGCAAGGTTCCCAGGAGGCTGGCAGCGTTCCCTCTTATATTTAGATTAAGTATAGATTTATTTATTTTTTTCACTCCCGCTTATCTGATCCTAAATTAAGCAGAGCTTGTACTATGGACACCAGATAACTGATATACTACATATACTACTTTTTTTTGTAAATACATACATATATAGATAATTACACAGTCATGTTCATGCACACAAATGTTTGTCCTGGATGAGATCGAACCCATGACCAGCGGCGTGATAGGTGGTATCTTAACCAACTGGCTTGTCAAAGATTGATGCCTAGACATTAGTCCAACTCTACATGTTACCGTGAATACTACCAACGTATCCACCTGCGCACATAATCTTTGAAGTAGTAAAACGAGTTTTACTTTCATCTCGTGAAAGCCACTCGGATGGATCGGCCTTCAGCTTTGGTGAACGAACAAGTTCACTGTGTTGTGTAGTCTGTGGTGCGTGACCGCGTGATGTTTGTGCGGAAATGTCATTTCTACGGCCATTAAGTAGTCTATGGAATCTATTAACTGACGTCACGTGACGTATCCGCCAATTTTTATAGCAATTTTTTTATATAAATAACTAGAGAACTAGAAGATTTTATCGGTTCACACATGGCGGAGTAATTGCGTATCAAACATACAAAAAAAACATACAGTTGAATTTAGAACCTCCTCCTTTTTTGAAGTCGGTTAAAAAGTAAAGCGTGACTGACTGACTGATCTATCAACGCACAGCTCAAACCGCTGGACGGATCGTGCTGAAATTTGGCATACAAATAGGTGACGTAGGCATCCGCTAAGATTTTTGAAAATTCAGCCCCTAAGCACAGATTATGTATATACCCTAAGGGAGTAAATTAGCAGTTTAGTTAGATGATAGATCGAAAAGATTCGGTAGCGGAAAGCAGTGCTGGTTTTAGCTCTACCAGCACCCTGGGCGAGATGTGATAACCCCCCCCCCCCCCCCCTTCTCCCATTTATTTTGACTCGAGATAGCAGACTCGCTCATGAGCGACCGGAAATAAAGGAGGGCCTGGCGCCCTGGGCGATCGCCCTACCGCGCCATACCCTAACGCCGGTACTGGCGGAAAGATTTTACAGGCGTTTACGAAGAAATGAAAGTACCAATTGCGGGATTTCGTCTCGGAACTCGTTTCTGTTTCCGATGTCGAATCCTAGTGTTTTAAAATAGCCCTGCTTGTCAGTGAAAGCGATGATCACAATAGTTCTATTCTAATGGCAGTGATACAAGCTCTGGGAATACTTGAAACTACGATCTGACCCAAATAATATACCAGTTATTGGAAATCGGAGAGTGCGTTTCTTACGCAACAGAGCTTTAAAGCTACGAAGTATTAGATAAGCTTCGTTAAGGTGGAAGGTTCACGGTTTCAATTTTTAACGAACATTTCTTGTGTTTTCAATTTATTACGTCAATTGGGTAGTTGACTGACATATCAAATCAGTTACTTTTTAATAAATGTCAAAACAATAGTCTATATGGAATTTTGTATGAAATACGTCATAGTTTCATAACATCAAATGATATACTCTTAGTGGTTCTACTGGTAATAAAAATCATAAAAAGCATTAAATGTACAATATATTTGATGTTTCCACGTGCTTTTAGATGTTTTATGCATTGGTTAGTGTTTGGACATTTATTTTTGACAGTGTCCACTAGCCTATTTCAAGCGCTGTAAAGTCATGAGGATTTATCTGTGTATAGATTTTGTATTCAAATTATTGAACTGTACATCGGTTCTTTTATTACAAATGTCCGTTATTTATTGATATGCAGCGAATGAATGGATTTAAATAGGTTTAAAAGCATAATTTAATACATACAACAATTAATTGACAAAATAACATCATGCGCTAATTGACAGGGCAGTTAGGCGCAGTTGTTTAAGACGCCACCTACTGCGTCGCCGGTCGTGGCTTCGATTCCCATCCAGGACAAACATTTGTGTGCATGAACATGTCTGTTTGTCCTGAGTCTGGGTGTAATTATCTATAATAAGTATGTATTTACAACAAAAAAAAGAGGCATATGTAGTTATCTGGTTGTCCATAGTATAAGCTCTGCTTAGTTTGGGATCAGATAACCGTGTGTGAAGAATGTCCCAGGATATTTATTACTAATTACAATATTCCTTGCAATTGACACTTAAAATTTATAGCTAAATACGATAAAATAAAAAAAAGCAAATGTCACTTATTTTCGTCCGAAAGCCTACCTGTCTGTTCAAATTAAAACTTTTTAAATTTCATACCAACCTTCGAATTCGTAATGTCAAGTGCACAGCCACAGAGTATAAAACTGTGATGTCACACCGCCGATCCCTGACCAGTCTGACGACATTCCTTATGTGAAAGCGAATTTAAGCTGCTGGATGTCGAAAGTTGTAGGAACTTTTACATAAGATCGATTCTGTAATTTTATAATTTAGTTTGGTATTCATTCATAAAAAGTTAAGTGGGGGTTTCAAAGGAGATTAGGATGTTTATTTTCAACTTGTACGTGGTAAAATACTGAAAAAAAAACTGGTGGTATCGTCAATTTTACCTTTCGACATTCAACAGGGCCTAAACTGAATAAGTAAATGATTTTAAAAAGATGTTACCAGTCTCCCGGAGAAACTTACCATTTTAGAAGAAAAACAAGATTTCTAATTTCGACCTTTTGTTTGACGAGAATGTGAGTGTCGTAAGTTTTAAGTAAAAGCGTAGCACGTGTCTAATTACTGACGTAACTTGACTGACATTATGAAGCTTTTTGTTAAAACAACAATTTCGACAAACTAGCATACGGACGACCTGATGGTAAGCGGTTACCGTGGCAACACCAGAGGTATCACTCACGCGTTGCTTCTGTACACCCTATCGTATATCCTATCGGGAAACATCGTGAGGAAACCATATCATGGTGGTAGTGTACTTTTTAGTACCCACGTGGCTGGCTATCACCTTCCGGTGTGTTCCAATAGCTGCACTTGAGAGTCAGTTCCCTTCTAGGCTTTGTGTGCTCACCATCGGCCACATCATCACTGACCACGGTGAGATTGTGGTCAAATACAGGCCTATACATAGTAAAAAAAACACTTCCGTGATTTCATCTTTCTTCCTATTACGGTTCATGATTGTATACCCACTAACAGATGAATTGACGGACAGACAGCGGAGGCTTAGTAACAGGGTTCTGTTGGCACCCTTTGGGAACGGAATCCTAAAAAATACTAATAAATATGCGAAAGACAATTATTCATTTGAGCATCATGGCATAGATAAATAATAGTACATTTCATAGACAATAGATTTTGAGCACAATGACTGACACACATACGATTCGAATGTAGGAAAACAAAACAAATCGTTTTGGAGACAATCAAGTGCATGTACCATCAACAAATTTGAAGCATGATCAGTTTTGGGACCATTTCGCTTGCAGCCATTTATCATAGTTTGCCCCGTCCATTGTTGGCAATAAAAACCGCCTCTTGTAAAATCTTTTGTTTAGACTATTTTGATGACGAGCGCATTGTCTGGTTACATTGTGTGAGGCACAGGTAGCCTCTGGTTACTGCACACAAAATACACCCTTAAGGTGATCATGCTTCAACTTTGTTGATAGTACATGCAGGTACAGTGTGACAAGGATGTTTTGGCACGTGGCCAAAATCGGAACTAACGCCGTTATCTTGTGAAGGGTCTTATTTTGAGAGTTCGCTCTGTCCGTTTATCATTGTTGTATGTTGTGTTGTTTTTGCTTGTTATTTAACACTATCTCTCTAACCACACTTCTTATTACTTACAACATAATTAAATTAAAAGTTAAAGAGGGCGCTCCTGCCGGTATCATTCAACTGCCAAAACATCCTTGTCGCACTGAATAGATTGTGGTTTTTATTTTAAAGTTGGTATTAATGTTGTAACTAATACATTTTACTTTTGTTACAGTTTACTCGGCGGAAGGAGGTAAGTGTCATAGACTATTGATAAATTAAATCACTAAACTATTTACGTTGTAGCTTGGTGCGGGTGATAGTAGCTAGAGATATATGAAAATAAACCATATGAAATTTCAATAAGGTTCATTTGAATCTACACATACATACTGAATCATACTCAGGGGACCGGCGGGTGGGGAGCTTTTTCCTAGTTTTTTTTTTTTACTATGTATAGGCCTGTGTTTGACCACAATCTCACCGTGGTCAGTGATGATGTGGCCGATGATGGTAAGCACACAAAGCCTAGAAAGGAACTGGCTCTGAAGTGCAGCTGTCGGAACACACCGGAAGGTGCTTGGCGACAGATTTTCAACTTGAGGGTGGTAGCCAGCCAGGTGGGTACTACAAAGTACCCTACCACCGTGCTATGGTTTCCTCACGATGTTTTCCTTCACCGAAAGCTCAAGCTCATTGTAGGATTCGAACCCGGGACCTTCGTCTCGGCATCCGACGTCACTACCACTGAGCTATCATTGCCTAGTCACGTGTTTTTAGTATGTTCTATGCATGGGTTAGTATTTGGTCATTTATTTTTGACACTGTCAACTAGCCTTCACTTCACTTCTTGACTATGATGGCATTAGATGCGTTTTTTACACAATTCTGCCAGTGTCAGGGTATTTGAAGATAAACGATGGAGATTGATCGGTAAAAAAAAACAAAATTTAGTATCAAAATTGTCAAGATATTGACCGGTGGCGAATTTACCTAGAACAAAATAAGGACAACACTATTATACCAACACCCAAATTAAGGTAAATGTTAAAATATATTTTTAAAGTATATACACAAGAAATATCAAAGTTTAATATTGTTAAAACTAATAAATTGAGACAGAAGTCAACTAGCCTTATATGTATAGTCCGATTTTGATGGGACTTGCACTGACAGTTAACTTTTCAAAGAGAATCTAGACTATTATCCCTGGTACGAGAGAAAAACCGCGAGGAACTGCTGGTACTTCATAATTAATTTCTATATAAGAAGGAAAACATGGTGAGGAAACCATAGCACGGTGGTAGAGTACTTTGTAGTACCCGCCTGGCTGGCTACCACACACAAGTTGCACTGTCGCCAAGCATCTACCGATGTGTTCCGACACCTGCACTTGAGAGCCAGTTCGGCTTCTAGGCTTATTATGGTCAAACACAGGCATAGTAAAAAAAATATAATAATACAATACCAAATAAAATTTGTTATAATAAAAGACATAAAAAAGTCAATGGCCTTGCGCACGATTTGCTGCGCAAGATTATCATTTACAGATGATCTATAGATCGTGATCTACGCAACGAAAGTGTAAGTAAAAGTTGTGTATAGTAAATTATATACTGATGTATACTATAATTTAGATAATCTGGTATCTTTTTCGCTTTCTGCATCACAAGTTTCGCAATCCACTTGATGTAAGGAATTTTATTTTTTTACCCCTTCCGTTGTGTTCCGACGGCTGCACTTGAGAGCCAGGTCCCTTCTAGGCTTCGTGTTTGGATGAAACTTGGCAAATAGATAGATCATACCCTGAATAACATATAGGCTACTTTTTATCCCGGGAAAACATGAGATACCTCGGGAACGCGGGTGAAACCGCGGGGCGGAAGCTAGTATAATATTTAAATGCGAAAGTTGGATGTATATTTGTTACTCTTTCACGCAAAAACTATTCAACGGATTTGGGTGAAATTTGGAATTCAGATAGTTTATAACCTGCATTAATACATAGGATACTTTTTATCCCGGGTAAACATAAGATCTCTCGGGTATGCGGGTGAAACCACGGGGCGGAAGGTAGTAAAAATACAGGACGGTCAAAAGGTTAACATTATTTCCTTTTAAATAAACACTGTGTTAGTTTACTTTACATTTCCTTCCCATAACGTTAAAAAATATGTGAATCATAGACAATCATTTTAGAACAATGCGTCAAGTAAAAAGCCGGACTAATTAATAGTGGTGGGAAACTGTCGATGGTAATTATCGACGATTCACTTCCGTTGCCTCATTATTTTAATGGGCTTACAGGTGAGTAAAACTTAATAGATTAGCAATAAAAAAATAATAATAATATATATCTGAAGGCTGTCTGATTCCAAAATAAGCAGAGCTTGTGGTATGGAATCCAGATAGCTGATATACTATACATATATAGGTTGGTAAGGTACTACTTTTTCTACTTCTCTGGGTTGTGTTGACATTTATAAACGTTATCTTATCATAATATATTTGTACCTTAAATAAAAAAAAGCGCATTATGAAAGTATTATTGCAAAATTCGCTAAAATACAGGTATAGAAAAATAAAATAAACATTTTTAAATTTATTTCTTAAAGACTGACATAAAATAAAACAAATGTAATTTTAATTAGTGAAATCGGACTAATTTGATCGTTTGTATGATAATTTCATATAAGTTTTACATTTCATGATTTTTATCAATGAATGCACGCGTTTCAGCGTGTTATTAGTTGTATGAACTTTTTTGGACAGGAAAGCATTAATGTTAAGGCTATTGGTGTTATCACCGGGTTTTATTTAATAACTAGCTGTTTCTTCCGGCTTCACTCGCGTTCCCGGGATAGAAAGTAGCCTATAACCTTTGGGGATAATGTAGCTTCCTATTAGTGAAAGAATTTTTCAAATCGGTTCAGTAGTTTCGGAGCCTATTCAATGCAAACAAACAAACAATCAATTCTTTCCACGTTCACCCACGTTCCCGAGACATCTCATGTTTTCCCGGGATAAAAAGTAGCCTATATGTTATTCCAGGGTATGATCTATCTATGTGCCAAGTTTCATCCAAATCCGTTCATTAGTTTTTACGTGAAAGAGCAACAAATATACATACATACTCACAAACTTTCGGATTTATAACATTAGTAGGATAAAGACATCATCATACTTCCTGAACTACTGCGCGTACAGACATGAAATTTGAAGGGTTTGATCCTTGAGAAATTTAAACATCCACTAAAAAATTTTATCAAAAATCTACTTTTACTGGTGTAAGAACTGGTGAGAGAAGCTAGATTATTCTTTGCACACATCATGGCTGCAGCAACCTTACCGGACATATCTGCGCGTGCAGAGGGCTCTCAGCCGGGTAACATTTAGGTAACCACGCCTGAAGGCACCCCAGAATGGGATACGAACCTCAACTCAGGGCGTTACCGGGGAGGGGGAGGACTTAGTACGAGTGATTGGGGGCGGACGGATTACTACATCATCACATAAATACTAATAAAAGCAAAAAATACCTTAAATTATTCTTTTATCGGATGTAAACTTTCAAAATGTAAAAGTACCTAATAATTATTCAATAATTAACGTTCATTCATAAAATAAGACAAGTAAGTTCTTTTAGTAATTAAAAACAACATACTGGCTACATATAACTCAATTCAATTGCCTTTCTAAATAATTTTTATCGATAATTAATGTAATTATTTACCGGCATTTCCACAACACTAGTCGTTCTAGTTTATGGTATGAGCTGGTATAAGACGTAGTACTTATTCATTGATTTAATTTATGGAACAGATATTTATTTATAACAGTGATAAATATATTAGTTACTTACGTTATTATCATTATTATTTCGTTCAGTTTGCAGGAGAAAATAAAACTCTTTGGTATCAAAAAATTGTTACTTTTGGCCAAAGTTTTTCCGAATATCCAAAATTTTATGTATATTTTTAATGCTTTTTAAAATATTAGTGTAGATAGAGATCACAAATAAGTATTATTTGGTATTAGCCCATATATTTACCTAACTTATTAACTCGGAAATGCATGAGAAATCGCAGATGATAACTAGTAAAATTATAAATACAATTTTACCACCTTGGAGGTTGAATTTTCAAAAATCATTTTTTTTCCTTTATGCCGTAGACGGACATCACTAATATAACTGCCAGCGCGATGTAGATTTAGCCGAATTTAGCGTCATCTATCCATCGATGTGTGAACTTGTAACTGACAGGTGTCGCTAAACACGCATTCAATGTTTTAAATGTCAGTTTTCTTTCAGTAATGTGTACAGGTAACAGAAATTCAAATTATCTAATAAAATGTTAAATAATTACACTCTACGAATAATTAGAAGAAGTATGTCATTATTTATGATAGTGTGTTAATGTGTAAACTATTCAGCAATGGAATAAAAATTATGGAAGTTCTTTTGTCAACAGGTGGTTGTCCTATGGTATGTTATAACAACTCTTTTGTCCACAGGTGGTTGTGCTATGGTATGTTATAGCAACAGCGTCAGCAATCTTAAATGATGAAGCACCGCCAGGGTTGGTGTCCAAGGATAGCGACCAGGACCTGCTAGCCGAGGCTACGCGATCAGGTAACTCATATCTCTCTTCTCTTCTCTTGTTCAACCTATTCCCACGCAATGCTGAGTGTAGGCCTCTTCTGATGCACGATTCTACACGATCTTGGTCTTTCCTCATCCAGTCCCTTCCCACCACCCCGCCCACTTCCACTTTCTTCGAGCGATTATTTTGACTACGTCAGGCAGTTTGGTTCTTAACTCATATCTAGGCTGCTTTCAATTTTGATCTCTAAAGAACCAACATAAAATAATGTAATGTGTATACGCGATGGTAACCGCTTACGATCAGGTGCACCGCCTGATTTTTTGAGTAAAATTTGTCTTGTTTTTGATTTCCAGGAAGCCAAACTCAGAAGAGAGAAGCGCCGTTATCCAATTCTTATGGGGAACCACTCCCGTCAGATGCGTATGGTCCTCCAAGGGAAATTAAATTGGGTAAGTGCATAAACTACGTATAAAGATAAGCCATATCTTGGAAGGATTCTTACATTATTATCCCCGAAACATAGCTAAAACCATTGAAAATTGAGGATGCTAGGCTTGCTTGTCAAAATCAGTGTCATCATCACCATCTCTCTACCCTGTCCCTAATAATTTGTGGTCGGCGCAATAAGTATTCTTCATCTATTCAGCCCTTCGTAAGGAGTTCACTCCTTACTTACTCATATCATCTTTCACACAATCCATCCATCTCTTTTTCGGTCTTCACCTTCCCGTATATCCATCAACTTTCATATTAAAAACTCTTTTAATGATATGCGTTTCATCTCTCGTCATAATGAATGAAAATCAGTGTCCAAGCACCTATTAGTTAATCCTAACTTCTGGTAGCTGTACTTAGTGCTTTTAATCTAGATGATACTTTCAATCATATCATCACGTGGGTCAAATAATACTTAACAAATCTCAATTCCAGATCTCCAGCTTCCAGCACCTGTTTACGGGGTACCAGAGTTCCAGAACAACATATTCCAAGATCCACCACCTGGGGCTTATGGGCCCCCGGCCCCCATAACCTTCCCCAGCCAGAACTACCAAGGACCCCCGCCGCCCCTGTCAAAACCAAAACCACACTACGGCCCACCGAAGCACGGCCCATCAAAACTATACGGCCCACCAAAACCAGTATACGGGCCACCGAAACATTCATACGGACCGCCGAAGAAAATTTATGGTCCTCCAAAACAGGGCCTTCCGAAACCTATTTACGGTGCTCCATTTAAACCTCCAAAATTTTCGCTACCTAAACCTAGCTATGGGCCACCGAAGCCAACTTATGGGCCTCCAAAGCCTACTTATGGGCCACCGAAACCTGTATACGGACCTCCAAAAATATCTTATGGGCCTCCTTTGAGTGTACCTAATGTGCCTTTGCCAGATTTACAAACTGTTTCATTACCGCAGAACTTTGGCTTTAGTACAGTAAGCACCACTATTGGAACAAATATTGGAGCTAACGTCGACCTAGGACTGAACCTACCAGCACCAATATACGGTACACCCGTTTTTAATCTGCCATCAGACCTGAAACCTAACTTCCCTATACCAGCAGACACGTATGGTCCTCCAGGAAACTCTCTAGGACCTATTGGACCTAATGATCAGGTTGTCGTCCAAGATTTTGGTAATATTGGACATTATGGGCCACCACAGCCTGACCCGAATCCTCAGCCTCCACATCCTGGTATACCTGCTCCGCCTACACCCCCACATGTGCTTTACGATGGATGGAAGCCAATTCCTGGAGTATCGAAACCATTCATCGATGGTCAAAGCATAAATGATCAATACGGACCACCTCCTCCACCACCACAAGTCCAAGAAATCCACATCAACTTGGGCGAGCAGTCTCTCCCCAATTTAGATCAGCACCAACAGTTTTCTGGAGCTCAGATCACGACAGGCTACTCAAATGTACATCACGATGAAATATCAAACACTTTACACCAAGACGCTTTAGCAAACATCGACTTGAACTCTTTAGTTGGCGGAGATTCCAACCACATCGATCAATCGAAGACAGTTTTTGAAGCACACTTCACAGAGAATCAAAATCATAATCAACAATCAGATCTCTCCTTTATCCAAACTTTACCTTCAGGACAACCTTTTGACACTTACGGGGCTCCGCCTTTAGATTCATTGTCAAATGGCCCGTATCCATCACCGAGGCAACAAGGAGCTAAAGGTTTAATTCCACCTTCGGGAGTATATGGCGTGCCACCTGGCAGCCAATATGGAGCTCCTCCAAGACCTCCACCAGCAAACTTACCCATACCTTATGGCTCTTATTCAGGAGGCGGTCACTCCGGAGGTAATACACCAAGAAATCCGGTTAAATTCAGAGACGCGGTCCCTGAAGGTTTATTAGAAAATGTCGGTAAAGTTACTCATGGGAAAGATGTCCATGGAATCGATCATTTGTCACATGGACCCTCGTACTTATCTCCACCAATCAGAGATATAAAAGATATTAATCAGCAAACATCAGTTCAAGGAGTGTCTCTATCGATAGAACCATCAAATCTCTACAGTCTGCCACATTCAGGCAACCCGATAAGTTTCCAACATCAACCTCAGCCTAGCAATTTATACGGTTCACCTATAGATTCTTATTCCGTACCTTTATTAACCGTAGGTGATCATACAGCATCAGGATCAAATACAAATGCCATAACAGCAACAGTAGATGGAACTGTTCTAGCTAATTTATCAAATCTAGATGCAGCAGCTATTTTGAAGCACTGTCCTTACCACGAAGCGATTCTTAAAGCTGCAAAATACGGCGATAAAATACCTCAAGAACTAGCGTCTGATTACGTTGCTAGTTTGAGTTCCTTAGGGTCGACATTGACTAAAAATCACCAGATATTGATATCACCACAAAATTCCTTTAATGTTCCATCACCAGGAAGCGAATCTGTTTCGTACAATACAAAAGACTTATCGACAGCATCACACACTCTAGTCCAAACAATTTTGCCAGACGAAAATGATAAAACACAAAAAGGAAAGTCCTCAAGGGAAATTAGCAAGCAATCGTTTAAGCAAGACGACCGAACGCAATATCTATCCAATCAAATATTGGAAACATCTGAAAAGATAAGAAACCTAAGTGAAGAAACGAGGAATTTGCAACAGAAACTCGCTAGCACCGGCCAAAATATACAACTAGTTAGTGGACATATAAATAACTATAAACAAACAGATATACCTCTGAAGGGTAATTTAGGAAGCTATTCACTGCAAATACAATCTTCTAATAATGATAACGGCAATCCAACTGTACCCCACGACCAGTTACTTTCAGAAGGCCTATTACATAGCATTTTACAGGCTATAGAGCAACCTTCACAAACACAACAGAATGGTCAAAATCAAGTACAACAGAGTCTCAATCAAGAACAACAAAGTCATCAACAACAAAACCATCAACAACAACAAAGTCATCAATTACAACAAAGTCATCAATTACAACAAAACCATCAACAACAACAAAGTCATCAACAACAAAACCATCAACAACAACAAAGTCATCAACAACAACAAAGTCATCAATTACAACAACAACAAAGTCATCAAGTACAACAAAGTCATCAAATACAACAAAATTATCAACAACAACTACAACAACAAAACAATAATCAAATTCATAAATTGATCACTTTAGATTACGCAACTAAGAACGACGCAGGTCTGATTCTACCCGCTGGCTACGAACCTATAGATAGAAGGAAAGAAAAAGACCAAGAAACTCAAAGTTCAAAAGATATCAAACAGATACTAAAGGGTGAAATACACAAACACAGAGGTGATATCTCTGACTGTGATTTGAGAGGGGAACACTCCATTCAACATAGTGTTATATTACCAGCTCCTACGGTTGAAAATGTTCAAGTAATTGACGAAATCGGCGACAACGATGTAGCTATATATTTCAACGATAAATCTGACGATAAATCCGTACCTGTTACTGAAATATCAGTAGCTACTAGTATTAGTGAAAATATTGGGCAGTATAGTGATAGTGAGAAGGATTTCGGTGATAGGATCAAGTCATGATTGGATTTAAATGTTGCAACTCTAGTCTGATTTTAACCAGTGGGCTTTATTGAAATAAATACTTTTTTTATATTGACACAAATAGTATTTTTAAGATGCCTGTAGAAGCTATTGAATAGAAATCAATGCTATTCTTTAGGTTTTCTTTTTTTACCAATTGAAAATCTAAAGAATGAGAAACTAATTAATACCTGTTATTTTTATACAACTGTTATGTACAAGAACAGCTCACTGGCGCCATTTCCTATCTCCATGCCATAAAAGCGATGAAAAAAAAAAGCGTCGTCTTTTAAAAAGCGAAATTAAAATACGAATTAGCGCCATCTATTATCCGTTTGAAGCACATCCCTAGTTTGACAGATCTAAAGCTTAGATCCGAAAAAACTCGGATGTTTTTCAAACTATTTTTAAAATATATTTTCTTAATTTATTTTTTAAATCTATTTAAACCATTAACCTTAGTAGATAAGAGTTACAGTATTGTGGGTGTACGTTTAAATTATTATTATTACGAATGTGAAGCGAGGTACAACTTAATTACAGAATTATATTATTTTGTATTTATGATTTATGTGTGTAATTTAATGCAGAAAGTTATGAATAAAATGTACAGTTTATTTTGTAGTTTTATTGTGAAATTTTAATAAATGAAGTAGAAAATTAACCTTACCCCTAACATTTGTACTTTCCATCATCAGCTCGGCAACATAAGATGATGAATCAGACGCAAATATCTGAATAGCCTTATAATGTATAGCCTAGACCGGAGGTTCCCAAAGTGGTCCATGTAAGAATCCCCTATTTTAATCAGATTTGTCCGATCCTCAGGTCCGATCACTTTGAATTTAAGACTTTACGATTTGCCGATGATATTCATCGTTTGACTTCAGACATATGCTCAAATTATAAAACATAGATGGCGCTACGCCGTGAATATCAATGCAGCCTACATCGCACGTCTACAGAAAAATCACAGAGTAATTGTGGATCATAGAATTTGTAAGAATAAAACCTTAATAAACGTACGAAACTTACAGTCTCTGGGCAACATTACCCTGTATTTATTATGTTATTATGACATGACATCAGTGACTTATCATAATTTGACATATTGCACATGCGTAATGAGCACTTCAAACGCCTTCATTCAATTTCAGTCTTTTATGAATATTGTTTTTTTTTCTGTTAAATAGGCATTAATGTAAAAATTTAAATCCCAGTACACTCAGTCAAAGAATGAAATTTATGATTTTCTATTTTAATTTGTGTTCAATACTTATCTGAGGACACAGGCGTTATTCTTAAATCGCATAAAACTCACATTTAGCCTATGTTAAAGCCTTAAGGTAGATATATACGACTATTTCATGAAAATGTTACTAATTTACCTTGGAGGAATATGTTGATGATTTCTTTTGTTATTAATCAGTAAATATACTACCATTCTTCTCGCAAATAACATGTTGATAACCTATAACTGAGCTGTAATTTGCAAAAAACGTGATAAAATTTGAATTTCGCGCTCCAACCGAAGGTTTACCCTTAAGCGCGACTTTTGTTGGTCACGACTATTTACACGCTTAATACGACTGCATGGACTAAACTAACAGCATTAAAAATGTTCTATTTTTTTTTCAATAAGGTTAACATGAAAGAGAGACTTGAGTAATATTAGTTATGTTCGTAAACAACAGAATCGGCACCAATATGGAACCTTTTTTTTTAAGAGTACATGATTAATATTAGTTTAGTTTCTAATTAAAAGAACGGCACCCTAACCTGTGTCCTAACCTAACTAGATTATCACCTACTTTGCCTCTCCGCTCGCGGTGGAAACCCAGCTTTAGACTTTACGCTTCAGTGCTGCTACATGGATCGTACTACAGAAACCCCTCATTGCGTACTCTTCCTACATCGCACTCCAACAAAAGGTAAACTTTTCCTATCTCACTCATTATAATGCTTCATACAAATGTAATTAGGAACCTGGAGCGCAACTGACTGTCAACGTCAAAATGTCTATCTATTTTCTATTCTATCGTCTGTTTGTGTTGTGTTACCTACCTACTCCGTCTCGTGTTGTACTGAGAATGTTTTGCAGTGTTATTTACAATTTTCTACAAGTTTTATTAAATAAAAATGAGTACCGACTACAGGTATATACCTATTAGTTCATTATGCGAAGGTTGTTTAAGCTCTGATAGGAAATTATCGGTCATTTACGATGAAGAAGAAAAGCAATTCTTTCGAGGAATTGTCGATTCTGTTGTAAGTACCAATTTACTATAATTATCGTTGGACATTTCAACAAAAATAAGCCTATTTACTATCTTCTGTACAGTGATGGATTTGGAGTCTTGGTCGCTCTAGGCCCTGTAATACGAGCTGCCCCTTTCTCAACAGCCATCATTTAGGTAGTATCGGGCCTTAGGGCAAATCCGCTACTGCTTCTGTAGTAATCTTGGGTTAGGTATATACAGATCTTAGATAGCAAATGGCTTTAGCTCAACTGCATTTTACCGGAATGTGCTTGGTGACAACATTTCTTGTGTTTGGTAGGTAGCCACTGTAGCCAGCATAGCAAGTACTAGAAAGTATCCAACTTCTATAGTTTACTATACTAAGGCCAGGATCTACGCTCGCTGATTTCTTAGGTATGGTTGATGCAGCCATCAGAGGCTACCAACTTTAGTCCAGAAAGTTTGTGAGTATGGATGAATGTTAGATAGATCATACCCTGGAATAATGTAAGTATAAGCTACTTTTTATCCCGGGAAAACATATAATAACTTGGGAACACGGATGAAACCGCCAGGTGGAAGCTAGTATACCATATAAATGCAGTATATTACCACATACAATTAAATAAATAAATAAAATAGCCTTTTATTATACAGAACCATTGCATATTAGAGAATGATACTTCAGATCAGTTTTTTTTTAGTTGAATTATAATATGTCTCTGGTTTCTGTGTGCCTTTTGGCAAAGGCCTCCTCCAACTGATGCCATTGAACTCTGTCCATTGCTACTCTTGTCCAGAGAGGACCTAAGGATTGGCTAATTTCATCCTCTCATCTTCTTTGCTGGCGTCCTCTTTTTCGTTTGCCGTCTCTGGGGTACCAAGGCGTCACCCGTTTGCTCCATTTTTCAAGGTTACACCTCAGTAGGTGTCCTGCCCATCTCCATTTTTACTTTTTATACTATTAATTACTTTCAGAATCATATTCATCAGTTGACACTATGTTGGGAATGTGTAGCTCTTGTAAGGAAGATATTGAAATATATGAAACAAGTGAGACAGGCTCATGAATTCCTCGTCAAATATATGGTAAGAAACAATTAATTTGTATTTAGTTAGTACACATGTGACACCGATTCATTCTCAATCTGGAGTTAAAGAATAAACAAATCCTATAATTTTATGTATCATCATGTCAGCGGAAAGACGTCCACTGCTGGACAAAGGCCTCCTCCAAGGAGGGATATGCTATAATTGACATTGCATTAAAATAGTCGCACTCGTTTCTGAGACACTGATGCATGAAGCGATGTCCAGTGTCTCAGAAGCAGGCCATATACACGATTTGCAACTACATACAAGAGGCTGATCTGGCTGCTCCACCCTCGACCCGCAATCGAGGGGAATTGAGAACCTCCTCCATTTTTGGACTTGGTTAAAAACTGACTACAAGCTCAAAGCAGAGCAGAGCTTGCTCTGCTTTGAGATCATAATCCTTTGTACTGATATTATTATTACCTTTTACAGATATCCCAAGCGAAAGACTTGAAATCACTATCAAACTTAACAACAACCAAAGTGGACTCCCAAGAAATATCTCAAACTAAAAACAGTATAGAAAATGATTCAGACGTGCCGTTTAAAATTGAAACTATATCATCGAATTCATTTAAAAATGAAGACCTAGATAGACATTTAAATAAGTGTGTCAATGACAGAGACTATGATAATGTTGTGACAGTTAAAATTGAGAGACAAGATGATGATTTTGTTGATGATGATGCTTTTTCTAATGACAATGTGAGTATATTTTATTTATTACTAGCAACCCGCCCCAGCTTGCACGGTGGTACTTTGTAAGTTTGTAGTACCCGCCTGGCTGGCTACCACCCTCAAGTTGAAAATCTGCCGCCAAGCACCGTCCGGTGTGTTCCGACAGCTGCACTTGAGGGCCAGTTCCCTTCTAAGCTTTGTGAGCTTACCACCATCGACCACATTGAGATTGTGGTCAAACACAGGCCTATATAGTAAACAAAAAAAAAATCTTCGCACGGATGTACTCGGCGATTTTCTCGGCTTTTCAGTACTATAATATGCATGTATTAAACATATAAACCTTCCTCTTGAATCACTCTATCATTGATGAAAACTGCATTAAAATCCGTTGAGTAGTTTAAAAGATGTAAGTGAACAGACAGCGGAAGCGACTTCATTTTATACTATGTAAAGATGTATAAGCCTGTGTTTGACCACAATCTCACCGTGGTCAGTGATGTGGCTGATGGTGGTAAGCACACAAAGCCTAAAAGGGATCACACCGGTAGATGACGACAAATTTTCAACTTGAGGGTGGTAGCCAGCCAGGCGGGTACTACAAAGTACCCTACTGTGCAAATAATGTTTAATTTTTGTTATACTACAAAGTCAGCAAACAAGCAAATGGCCCGCCTGATGGTAAATTATAGTAGCATATGGACGCTAGCGACTAGAACCGGTCCTCTATTACAAGAACTGGTTTTTCGGTTCCAATAGCAACTAGGAACTGAGCTGGCTCTTCAAGCGATAAAATGCTATGCTCTATGTTAAAAATACACCGCCAAGTGCAACGTTCACCCTGTATTTTGAGCCAAATAAAATTCAAATTGAAATTCTCAATGAAGTAATATTTATGATTAATATTTCCAGGTTGTGATGTCAAAAGGAAAAAGAAGACTGAGCGATGATTTCAATGAATCTGACGATGAACCGTTAGGCGCTATTAAGAAAAAAACAGAGACATCTAAGAAAAGAAAGGGAAGGCCTAAAAAGACTGATATAAATGGTAAGTCCTATTAATACACTTCTGGACACATCTATTGGCCCACCTTAGAGTTTAGGTTTCGATGGCCCCTACCGAAATATGATTGCTAGATTGAACAAAAACTGTTGATGCAGTTTTAAACCTGATTCATTTTACCATCTTTTTCGATCGTATTGTTTTAAATTTGAATTCAGAATACCATACGACATGGAGCTACGCCTAACAAGTCGGATATGCGCCTTGTTAAAGGCAATTGATTTTTGAATAAAAAACATGTTTTATCAAATATAGGTTTAATTTAATAACGCGTGTTGCCTCCATGGGCATCTACCACAGCTCTCATACGATTAGGCATAGAGTTTATCAACCGCTCTATGAAATTTTGAGGGATCATCTCCCATTCCTCTTCTATGGCAGTTTTCAACTCCTGCATCGTCAGGGCAACTGGCTGACGAGCCCTAACACGTCTTTTTAGCTCGTCCCACATGTGCTCAATGGGGTTCATGTCTGGGCTTCTGGCTGGCCAGTCCATAACTGTGATGTTCACATCCCGAAGATATTCCCTGACGATGCCGGCCGCATGGGCTCTTGCATTATCATGCATAAAAAGGAAATTTGGGCCCACATAGTCCGCGTATGGTATCACGTGAGGTTCTAAGCACTCACGAATGTACCTTTCAGCATTTAATGTTGGCAGCCGTAGTCCTGTAACAACCTCAAGTTGAGTTTTGCCGCTCGCGGATATACCGCCCCAGACAGTCCATGAGCCACCGCCATAAGCAACCCTCTCTTCAAAGCAGCATTGTGCGAAACGCTCTCCCTTACGTCGGTAGACCTTCTTCCTTCCATCATTGCCATGTAACACAGTTTTAGACTCATCAGAAAAGAGTACACGGCTCCAATCTTGCTGTGTCCAATTTAAATGACTGCGTGCGAAATGAAGGCGCGCTGTTCGGTGGGCTCGCGTTAGTTTGGGCCCATTAGCTGGCTTGTGTGGTACCATATCGCGTTCTTTTAACCTTCTCCGAACAGTTTGAGCGCTCACAGATACTCCGTGGAAGTCGCGAAGTTGGTTTTGTATCTCAATGGAGGTAAGGTGACGATTTCTCAAGCTGGTCGTCACGATGAATCGATCCTGCCTTTCAGTTGTGACCCGAGATCGTGGCCTTCCTTGGCGACGAACAAAGCCGCCAGTCTCTAGGTACCTCCGATAAACATTTCGGACCGCAGATCGACTTAAGTTAAGTTGAGCACTCACGTTTCTTTGGCTGTGTCCGGCCTGAATAAGTGCCACAGCTTGGGCGGCGACTTCAGGTGAAGTATCCATAGATTATTGATAGAACCTCACCTTAATGTTAAGAATAAGTAATGTTTGTTGCAAAACCAAAGATATCAATCACTTTTTCAAGAATTAAATCCAAGTAAACCAATAAAACCAAGTTTTCTTAGTATTCGATTGTTTGATATCAACAAACAGGCTCCAAATTGTCTTTTGTTTCTTTAAATTCTGTGTTCGAAATTCAAAAAAAGACTATTGAATGAAATTGTGAATGTGCCAGGTTCAAAACTGCATAAAAACTTTTTGCTCGACCTAATATAAAATTTTAGCTAGGACCAAACGAAACTGAAAATACAAGGTGGGCCAATAGATGTGTCCAGAAGTGTATATGTGGGCGTCAGCGACAGCCAAGCGATACAAACATCACGTATAGGGCCCAGTGGTATCAGGATTCGATTCAATGGACGTAGTGCAGACAATGAAACAACGTTATACCATCGCTTCGGAATAGTCCCGTATGAGGAGAAGAAGCGACGCAAGAAACTCCTCATGGGCCCGATAGATTTATTGTAGCAAATTTGACAATTAAATAATCAATTACAGACTTATTGCCGGGATAAAAAGTAGCCTTTATGTAATTCCAGGGTATGATCTATCTATGTGCCAAGTTTCATCCAAATCCGTTCAGTAGTTTTTCCGTGAAATAGTAAAAAACACACATCTATACTCACAAACTTTCGCTTGTATAATATTAGTAAAAAAATATTTAAACATCTTTCCAGAAGTAACAAAGAAGAAAGAGAAGGGAGATAAGAAGAGATGTAGAAAGAAGGAGAAGTACGGAGTAGTGAATAACGCGAGAATACAAAAGAAGTTACAGCAGTTGAATGTAGCTAGCGGACAACTGGAAATGGTCATACTTAGTTGGAAAGAGGTATGTGTTACCCGACTGCGGCGAGGCCAAAAAGGAGGGTAATGTGTTTGATCTGTATGTATGTATGTCTATCAATATGTTTTTGTAACACCTAAAAGACTGAACCGATTTCAATCATATATCGTTAGATTCGTTTTATGTAGATCATTTGATGCTGTGAAACTATATATTTATACAAAATTCCATATAAACTATTGTTTTGACATTTATTAAAAAGCTACATTTTTATATGTCAGGAAACTACCGTATAGGAAAAGGCTATGGTATGTTGTCGAAATGACGGTCATAGAAACAAATTTGTTGTTAATGTTTTTTTGTACCGCTAGATGGCGTTGACCCGATTTTAAACGAGCTATGGTTACGTTCTCAGCGAAAGGCCAAATACTATTCGGATTCGTTGTCTATTTGATGTTTTCCTTCACCGAAAGGATATTTTTGAGGTGTCCTCTCTATTTTTTATGATAGAGGTCGGATGCAAAAAGAAATTAAGATTATAGTTTATTTAATGATTAAATTAAATTAAATTGTGTAGGATGTCGAATAGACTTCGATATCTTACATGAAATGATTGTTATATAATGGAAGGGGACGGCCATTCATTACGTTAGGTGATTTTAGCGATTTTTCAACCCCCCTTCTGGATGAGATGTCATATCTCGTGTCGTGTTCACTGGTCATTTTTGTTTTATCCTGATTCCATCACAAATATTGCCTAGTTTTTAGCAATGTTATGTCATCCACCCCCCGCCCCCTCTTGTAACGCATCGTAACGTTTTACGTTACGTAAAGCCCCCTTTAATTGTTAGTTTTTTCAAACTAGCTTCCGCCCCGCGTTCCCGTGGTACTATCGACAAAGTTGAAGCATGATCACCTTAAGGGTGTATTTTGCGTGCAGTGACCAGCAGCTACCTGTGTCTCACACAATATAACCAGACAATGCGCCTGTCATAAAATAGTAGATAGTCACTGTCAGTCTAAACAAAAGATTTTACAAGAGACCGTTTTATTGACAGGGCGAACTATGATTACTGGCTGCAAGCGAAAAGGTCTCAAAACTGATCATGCTTCAACTTTGACGACCTTATGTTTTCCCGGGATAAAAAGTAGCCTATATACCGGGTGTAAGGAACAGCCGACCGAAAACTGATTCCATGGATTCAAATCATGATTCTGGAGCCCTGGGGACTTTGAATTTTTCGTCGATCTTTTCATGAATTATACGATATTTTTTCAGAACTTTAGGATTGATTATACTATAAAATCATTATACAAGTCTAACTAAACCTAATTTAAAAATAAATAAACAGTGGCGCCGATTCTGTTGTATACGAACTAAATAAATTTAATCTCACTATATCTCTTTCTAATAGTAAATATAAGAAAGGGATGCAAGATATTTTAGTCCTGTCAGTTCAGTCCGATCACATATTTCAACGTGAATTTAAGCGCGATCTATTGGTCACGACTATTTACCCGTACATTACGACGGCATGGATTAAACTGACAGCATTAAAAACCTTCTATCTTTTTTCAATAATGTTAAAATGAAAAAGAGGTGACTTGTCTAATATTAGTTAAGTTCGTAAACAACAGAATCGGCACCAGTAACTACTAATTTAGACATAAAACTGCAATGTAACTCAAAATTCAAATCAATACGTAGGTATACCTACGCTAGACGCAAGCAGCTGTATGAGTTCACGAGCAGTGCCGGTTTTAGCTCTACCAGCACCCTGGGCGAGATCTGATAACCCCCCCCCCCCTTCTCCCGCCAACAAAAGGGATTTTAAGCCATTATAGCCATTTTATCTTTTGACTTGAGAATTTATTTATTTATACTAGAGATAGCAGGACTCGCTCATGAGCGACCGGAAATAAAGGTGGGCCTGGCGCCCCTTTACATCTGGCGCCGATCGCCCTACCGCGCCCTACCCTAACGCCGGTACTGTTCACGAGTGAGGTCATTTCTCGCGCGAGTCGGGTAGGTATAGTGATAGCGTTATAACGTACCTACATTGCGCGTTCAAAAATTACGATATCTGTAACCGATGACTTCTGATAAAATTGATTTCTATAGTGTTATTATATGCATTCAGTGTAACCTTTTCCCAGAGTTTTCGGTCGGCTGTCCCTTATACCCGGTATTATTTCAGGGTATGATCTATCTATGTACCAAATCCGTCCAGTTACTTATTAGTAAGATAACATATAGAAGGAGGATATTTTAATAACGTACTATGTTCTGATGTGACAGTTAAATGAGGAGAGGCAAGCGACCCTCTCGAGTCCGTCGTTCACTCGATTCGAGTACAAGTGTTACGAGTGCGTCGTCGGCTTCAGTCACAAATCCAAGCTGGATAACCATCGGAAAAAACACGACCCGGTATGTTATTTTATGATTTCATTTGTGTTATGTAAATAAGTTTCTTTTTAGGGCCTAAATTTAAATGATTTTTGAGCTTAAGGGAGGTAGCCCGCGAAATTATTTATTTTACGTTTTTTGCTAATAAGGAGTATTACTGCAATGTTTTAGCACTAGCACAAACAGTAAACAGAGTTTTTTGAAACTCGCGCCACGTTCCCGGAGGAGTTTCTTCAGATCATCCACATTGAATGGCCGCAGAATTCCATTATACCAAACAGTTTTCACATAATAGTGTTGAAATACCATGCGTTACGGCACGCCATGGCGGTTTGTTTACTGTATGTGCTAGTGGCGCCATTTGCACACAGCTTTGCGTAATGTTGTTTCCCTATTGCAGCACAGTTTTAGGTCGTAAATTTATCAACGTGTGATTCGCGACAAGAATGGTAGTATATTTACTGATTAATAACAAAATAAATCATCAACATATGTCACGGAGTTAAATTTGTGGTAAAAAGTCACGTTTTCATGAAATAGTCTTTATACCACTAATATACTTTGGAGGATATGTTATGAATAGGTGACAAACAAACAGAGTTACTGTCGCATTTATAATATTAAGTATGTGGAGATCTTTGGGAGGCTTTTGTCCAGCAACGTGTTGGCTGACATGATGATGATGGATGATTGTAATGTGGTATGGCGCGACAGTCGGCGGGGTCGCTGCAGTGCGACGTGTGCGGGGTTCGCTGCGGACACTCGCGCGCCGCCCTCGCCGCGCACCTGCGACGGCACCGGGTCAGGTAATGCATTTCATTTACTATTACATAGCCCTACAAACGTTTACCTGCCCTGAGATTAAAAGAACCTACACCCACCCCTACTTACCTGCACCTACCCCTACCTACCTACACCTACCTACGCACCCCTACCTACGTACACCTATCTACATCTGCCCCTACCTACCTGCACCTACCCCTACCTACCTACACCCACCCCTACCTACCTGCACCTACCCCTACCAACCTACACCTACCTACGTACCCCTACCTACGTACACCTATCTACATCTACCTACCCCTACCTATCTACACCTACCTAGGTAGGGGCCTTTCTTAATTATTTTTTCATAAGATCCTTACCAAGACAATAACATGTACAAAAAAAGAATTAGCGAAATCGGTCCAGCCGTTCACGCTCGTGACCAAGGGAAATAGGGATTCATTTTTAATATACCGGGTGTAAGGGACAGCGTACCGAAAACTGATACCATGGATTCAACTCGTGATTCTGGAAGCCCTCAGAATTTGAATTTTTCGTCCATCTTTTCATGAATTACACGTTTTTTTTCAGAATTTTAAGACTGATTATACTATAAAATCATTATACAAGTAATCAATCTAAACGTGATTTAAAAATAAATAAACAATAACTACTAATTTAGATATACACTGCAATGGACATCAAAATTCAAATCAATACGCAAGTAGCACATGCTGTGTGATAGCGTTGTAAGGGACATTGCGCGCTCAAAAATTAAGATATCTGTAGCCCATGACTTCTGCTGACATAATTGATTTTTATAATGTTGTTATAGACATTCAGTGTAACCTTTTCCCAAAATTTTTGTTATGCTGTCCCTTACACCCGGTATAACATGTATAGGCCTGTGTTTGACCACAATCTCACCGTGGTCAGCTATGAGGTGGATTGTGTAAGGGAAAACCTAGAAGGGATCTGGCTCTCAAATGTAGGTGTCTGAACACATCGGTAGATGCTTGGCGACAGTTCAACTTATGTGTAGTACCCAACCAAGCGGGTACTACAAAGTACCCTACCACCGTGTGAAAATGTTTTCTGGTATACATAAATGGATATTAAAGCTAAACGCAAACTTATTCTAACTGAACGTGTCGTTCTAAATGAATTTTAGAATTATTTATATGAAATTCTATGAAACCTCAAACACCTGTCCGCGTCGAATCGTCCGATATCTGTGCGAGGCTTCCTTGATTTGATAAGTGTGCGTTCACCTTAACAAGTTGTAGAGCTTGGCATACTTTTCTGTAATATTAGCGTGCAAAATAAAATAATATTAAATTATTTTTATTTAATATGATTTATGCTGCAGGATATCGTATTGAATAAAATAAAATACGAGAATAAGATTCCGTGAAACTATGACGTCATAGTAATTCCATATAAACGACATTTATTAAAAAGTAGCTGATTTTATATGTCAAGGAACTACCCTATTAGGAGGGGCGCGTCATGCTCCATGTTGTTGTATTTTATCTCTACTTGTGTGTAGATGGCGTTGTATAGTATGCGGGGGGAGGTGGTCGCGCGCGGACGTGGCGGCGGACCACGCGGCGCGAGCTCACGGCGCCCCGACGCCCACACACACGTGCACATTGTGCGGTGCTGTAGAAACGTACGTATACTAATGACTCTTCTATATTTCAGGGGGATGCTTCAAAGGCCGCAAAAGTCAGATTTTATTACGTGTTTAGGGTTCCGAAATTCAAAAGAAAAAAATTGAACCCTTGTAGGATTACTCGTGGGTCTATGGTATTCGCCAAAAAGCAAGCAAAGGTACAGAGCCATACAGCCTTGTCTTATTTGGTATCATGTCTTTTATTATAGGTTATAATTCCAAAGTATAGTCTGATTTGTCAATATTCAAAAGGCTAACGCCAAGTCTGCCATTAGCCATAGTGACACTATATTTTTTTTTGCAGTACATTAGGCAAATTACGAAGACATTTAAAAGTTCACGCTGAACGACAAAAATGTGAGTTATGCGGAAAGACTTTCAGCGATAGGACGTCGCTTAGAACACATTTATTGTAAGTATTCCTTTGAACTATATTTATTTACTATCATAAGACTATGAGACAGATACTTGTTTAAAAATAAGTATTATTACCGGGTGTTAGGGACGGTGTACCATGGATTGAATTTTTCGTCTATCTTTTCATAAATTACACGATTATTTTTCAGAATTTTAGGACTGATTTTATAGTATAAAATCATTATACAAGTCTAACTAAATGTGATTTAAACAGTAACTACTAATTTAGACATAAAACTGCAATGTACATGAAAATTCAAATCAATACGCAAGACTGCACGTGCTGTGTGTGATAGCGTTGTAGTGTACATTGCGCTCTCAAAAGTTACGATATCTGTAACCGATTACTTCTGACATAATTGATTTATATAGTGTTATTATAGGCATTCAGTGTAACCTTTTCCCAAAGTTTTCGTCACGATGTCCCTTACACCCGGTATATTACCTTTTTTTTTGTTCAGTATACACAAAGGAGAAAAAGAGTTCGCATGTCCTCAGTGCGATAAAAAGTTTCTTTTTAAAAAGGCAATGGAGATTCATCTCGTTACACACGACCAATCAGCCAATTTATATTGTCATGAGGTAAGTAATCCTTCTGTATCATATCAATCGTTGTATATTTCAGCAATGTGATTGTATTGCGCTATGAGACAGTTGTAGTACTACATTGTGGAGCTGATATTTTAACAAAATAATATGAGTTTATAGGAAAATAGCTGAATTTAAATTCTAATCCAACTGTATCATATCAATCTTTGTATATTTCAGCAATTTGATTGTATTGCGCTATGAGACAGTTGTAGTACAACATTTTGGAACTGATATTTTAGCAGTTTTGAAAAATGGCGGATTATTATATATCTAATTCTAATCCAATTGTATCTCAGCAATCACAGTATATTTTAGTATATTTATGGTTATGTATTATATTGTGTTGAGCTTTGCAACTGTTAACATTTGAATTTTTTACTATATTGTAGAAAAAATGGCGGACAGAATTTAATTTCTAATCCAACTGTATCAATAATTGTATATTTCAGCAATATAATTGTATTGCGCTATGAGACAGTTTTAGTACAACATTGTGGAGCTCATATTTTTTTTCCAGTGTGACCTCAATTTCAAGAATAAAATGTCGTACTATCAGCATATAAAATATAATTTGAAGCATATAGACCCAGCTAAACTCAAGTAAGTATTTTGTTAAGAAAATATATCGAAATGCACCTCTCTTTCTCCATATTGTGACATCTTCTATCTCTTTCCCGTAGATACGCGTGTGGCCTTTGCGACAAAAAATTCGCCAAAGCTTCAAGACTACACGAACATAATTTAGGAATACATCTTAAAATTACGCCATTCCACTGTACCATAGACGACTGTGATGTAGTGAGTATAGATCATAGTAGTCTAATAATATCCTGGGACAGAGCTTGTATTATGGAGAACGAATCCTGAAATGGGGATGATTTATTTTTCACACACGGTTATCTGATCCCAAACTAAGCAGAGCTTGTACTATGGAAACCAGATAACGAAAGTTTTTTTTGTAAATACATACTTATAGATAATTACACCCAGACTCAGGACAAACAGACATGTTCATGCACACAAATGTTTGTCCTGGGTGGGAATCGAACTCACGACCAGCGGCGCTACAGGTAGTGTCTTAACCAACTGCGCCAACTGGCTTGTCCTTAATCAATTAATTCTGTTCAGTCCGTCAGTTACGTTATCAAAATTCTCAGTTCAAGAGTATTCCGAACCGGTAGTAGAGTCTATTGTAAAACTGTAACTGTTGACATTCATAACTGCCTTATTAGGGCCTAAACTGAATAAATGAGTTTTGATTTGAAAAAATATTGGATACGTATTTTTTATTTTATTAATTCAATAAAAAAATACAAAGATAAGTCGCATCAAAGTCCAGGAGAGCTTGCGACGTCATCTCTCTGTAAAAAGTGTACTAAGACGTGACGTCACGCGAAATTTAAACGCACAGTATCTTCGTAATTTTTTGTTTTTTGGACTAAAGAAAAAATTCGAGTCCTATATTTTTTCAAGATTTTTTGGTAATCTAACTGACGGACTGAACAGAATTAATTGTTTTCTTTAAATTTGAAATTGAAATATATTTATTTGCATGAAATGTGGTAAAAAGGTATTACAGTTAAAAAAGTTTATCATAACTAATTGACTCAGGCGTGACCTTGCCGAAACCCATTATAAGATTAGATGGAAGACAAATATTTAGTAACTAATTCCGCTGGATATATCCTTCTCTGTCAAGTCTAAAACAAGGGAACTTAACAGGAAATCGACACGTGTTTCGTTAAGTTCATCTAAGTTTATGATAGCAAGCAACATTATGTATAAATAGTAAAATGTATATAGTCATACTCGTCCCGGCCGGCACTCCGCACGCACGTCCGCATGTGCCACCGCGCGGCGCGCTCGCTGCGGAACCACGTCTGCGACAAGTGCGGGAAGGCGTACTCGGTCAGTATTCTACTATATAATATTATAAATGCCAAAGTTTGTGAGTATGGATGGATGTTTGTAACTCTTTCACGCAAAAACTACTGAACGGATTTGCATGAAATTTGGAACACAGATAGTTTATAACCTGGATTAACACATAGGATACTTTTTATCCCGGGAAAACATAAGATCCCTAGGGAATGTGGGTGAAATCGCGGGGCGGAATCTAGTACCTTCATATTTATGGTTTACTAGCTTCCCGCCCCGCGGTTTCACCCCGAGAGATCCTGTTTTCCCGATATAAAAACTAGCCTATATGATAATAATATGATCTATCTATATGCCAAATTTCATTTGAAAAAAGATAGAACATTTTTAATGCTGTCAGTTTAGTCCATGCCATCGTAATGTACGGGTAAATAGTCGTGACCAATAAAGATCGCGCTTATTCACGTTGAAATAAGTGATCGGATTAATCTGACAAGACTAAAGTATCTTGCATCCCTTTCTTATATTTCTTATTATTGCAGCGGGCCATTCACCTCAAACTATCGTTTTGAATATAAATAATAATAATAAATAAATATGTAGGAACTCTAATCAACCTGACACTGTTTTGAAGTCAGCGAAAGTGTACTTCATGTTCCATGGAAAATATCATGGTAGCTTTTCAAAGAAAAAAATAATTTTCCAAATCGGTCCAGGCGTCTTCGGGGTACATAAAAAAAAAACCGACGAATTGAGCACCTCCTCCTTTTTGAAGTCGTTTAAAAAAAGGACAGTCAGCGACAAATCGGCGATTTTTCACAAATCAATCAAATCGAAAAAACTATTCCCATGTATGTACTATTTTTATTGGTGGATATAATATGATCATACGTTTTTCTTTCAGACCAAGAAAGTTCTGGAAGGTCATATCCGCACCCACACAGGGGAGCGTCCCTTCAAATGCCTGCACTGCCCCTCCACGTTCGGATACGAGGCGGCACTCTATAACCACAACAAACTTGTGCATCTCAAAATTAAGGTAACAATAACATATGCATCATTTTTCAAACCTCATTCATATAAGAAACCACCATTATCTCAATCTCGCCTTTTCAATAGACCTAAGTAAAATAACATATTAGGCAGAATAATATTTATTTTCTTAATATTTCCTCAACAGAATCGTCGCGCCACAGACAAGACAAACATTGTCCCACCTATCCCCAGTAATGTCCCATTGATCCCCAACAATGTCCCATCGATCCCCAACAATGTCCCATTGATCCCCAACAATGTACCATTGATCCCCACAATCCCCGAATCGTCTACCGGCTGGCAACTCACACTGAACATTGCAAATCAAACTCAAGACCATAGCAACGTAGATATTACATAACAATATTTTTCCACGGTGGTAGAGTACATTGTAGTACCCGCCCTGGCCGCTATTTTTATTCAAATATACAATGTATTATGTAAGAAATAAGTTTTTAATTTCTTCTGATATCTGGTTCTTAGCTGTTTCAAGAAATCGCTCGGCTGTTTGATGATCATCTTTTTTCTAGTGTGTCGGGGTTTATGTTATTTACTAGATTCCGCCCCGCGGTTTCACCCGCGTTCTCGAGGTATCTTATATTTTCCCGGGATAAAAAGTAGCCTATATGTTATTCCAGGGTATGATCTATCTATGTGCGAAGTTTCATCCAAATCCGTTCAGTAGTTTTTACGTGAAAGAGCAACAAACATATATACTCACAAACTTTCAAAACTTGTTAATTTGAACCGTCAATATTAATTGTGCTGGGCCTACAATTTATATGATTCAGAGTCCATGATAAGATAAGTTACCTTATCAGTGCAATTGGTATCAGGCAAAATCAAAGCAATCGGTGGTTTTAGTGAAATATACCTACCAATTGAATTATTTTTAAAAATGAACAATCTGATTAATACGTATTGGTATAATATTGATAAATCGATTACCACATCGATACGCGTAAATTACTACATATTTTTTGGGTTCCGAATTTCAATAGCACAAAATGGAACTCTTAGGATCGCTTGGTTTTCCGTCTGTATGTCTGTCCGTGTGTCAAGATCCCTTTTCTCTCAGTTAACTTATTTAATTAGTACGTTAAAAATCTTAATCTAAGAGTATATCAGTTACTTGATTGTTGACGAGGTATGCTTAGTTTGGGATCAGATAACCGTATATGAATATGTCCCAAGATATTATTATAATTTGACTAGATATTTTGTAAATATTTTTTTTTTATTTTCTACTTTACCCCCTAGAAGTGCCGGTTACATTTCCGTGTTTGGATCACCGACTTTTTTTTTCATTATGTATACCAAATTTCAATTCAATCCAGTCCACTATTTTCGGACAGACAGACACCCGTGATCCTATAAGGGTTCCGTTTTTTTTCTTTTGAATTTCGGAACCCTAAAAACAATAAAAACTTAATTAACTTTATTCATAATATGTAACCTTAATTTTCGTATCCAATCTGTTTGTCTTCATACACCTTGTAGAACAGATCCCAAAACGCCATTCTACTGTTAAACGGTCTCTCTATCTCCTTCAACTCTGAGTTTATTTCCATATACCGTCGAGAGTTTAAAGAATACTTCGGCCAAGATACTGGTAATAAGTCTGAAGTTTGTGGCGTTGGGTTGCTGAAAAAAAACGCCAAATTTTAAGCCTGTCAAATTAGGTCGATTGCTTATTTTATGACTGACATTATTAAGTGACAGATTGGTTCCAAATATCGGCACAATGAACTCATATTCGTGTACCAATGATCCCCATTATTGAAAACCTGAATATAAAAGAAATCTACTCACCCGAATTTCGCGAAATTTGTCCACATCGTTGTCATTCTTTCGACCGTCAAGAAATCTTCTTCGGAACCAAAATCTTCAGGGAGAAAGTTTGAGGGAAACAAATACCCTATGTCATCAGCATGTGACGCATAATCAGATGTGATATTCAGCATCAATTTAACGTAATTTCTGCCACCACTATAAGAAAATACGTAGTAGTATATTTCGTCAGCCCCATCTTCGATGTACTGTCTCACGCTTCTCTCAGTGGGATGGTTAAATAAGAAATCTGATCCAAAAAATACGTTATTATCTCTAAATGTTTCACCGCTTGTATCGTCCCCTATGTGAAAATGGCGTACTCTATCAGCCATCTCACTAATGTCACTAGTTTTGAAGCCAAATTCAAGGTTTATTTCCAGAAAATTATCACTGAAAAATTCATCGTCTCTATTACTGAATTTGAAAAGTAGTTCGTTGTTAGTAAATCCAACCATAATTGGCATTATTTTGTCTTTGTTTGTTGTAGAGTTGAATGGGTATGTCGTTACGAAATTCTCTACACCTTCAAACTTTCTTTCAACGCACGGTTTCAAAAATGAATCTAAGAATTCATATGGATTTATTTCCTCTGAAGCCACAACTACTTGTAAAGGATCAGCTTTTGACAAGAAACTCAAAGCTTCTTTCGTATTTTCTGTTTCAAAACCTAATTGCTTGGATAGCCTGATAGCCATACCGCTATCTGGTTCGATTATAGACCAGGGAGAAGCCCAAACTCCACTCTGCATGATAGCTTGATCAAATAATCTTTCAAATGGCGATAGAATATGCAAATGTGTTGCCATAGCTCCTGCGCTTTCACCAAACACGGTGATTTTACTCGCATCTCCACCAAATGATCTGATATTCTCCTTTATCCACCTCAAAGCTATCAGCTGGTCTTTCAGACCTCGATTTCCGGGTATCTCTTCAGTTCCTAAGCACATGAATCCATACATTTGCAATCTATAATTGATTGTGACAAAAACTATGTCATGTTTTATCAAGAAATTTGGTTGGAACTCTTCTCGGTTGCCGCTGCCTCTTATAAAGCCGCCTCCATGGATCCAAACCATGACTGGGAGAGGATTCTGTGAGCTGGCAGCGTTGGGAACATATACGTTTATGTTGAGGCAGTCTAAGGTACCGATCGCCTCGCCTGTTGTGGGTAGCGTTTGAGGGCACACTGCCGAGTCATCGTTTGCATCGAAAACTTCGTTGAAACCTGGATGTGGGTGCGCGGGCTGGGGAGAATTATTTAATTACTACATACTGCTGTTCAATTGCTGAACTAACTGGGTTAAAAGGGTAAAATGGGTTATTTCCGTATTCAAACTTTCTCAAACATATATAAAACATTCATATTGGATATAATATTATATCAACAAATGAGATTAAAGATAAATCTAATTTTTTTTTTGTTACATAAAAGTATTTTCTTCTCAATATTTATGTATTTTTAGAAAAAATCTTTAAAGCAACAAACAACTTATCTCGTGAGCTTGAGGTTATTTCGGTGTTATTATTATTATTATGTATCAATGTACCCCTACTGTGTGTATCGTACCTACCCGTATACGGTTTGTATTATATATGCCGGCTCTTCTCAGCAAAAGCTACCTTCCGAACTGCATTAGAGTCTGACTATTCATAAGTGCCTGTGAAGGTCTATTTGAATAAATAATATTTCATTTCATTGACAATAAGACAGTTTGACTTTTGATTTTGAATATTTACTTACGAAAGTTGAACATTTCTCGGACAAACAAAATTAATAAAAACTAGAAAGTTTTCAGCGTTACTGTCATAGTAAAATTATTCAGCATGAGAAATCCAATTTAATAAATTACATAAAATAACCTTACTACCTGATGAACTAAACTTATATTAATTTACGTTAAAGAAGGCTTTATGTGCAGTAATCTCACAGATAAAATTATGGTGTCGACTTACCCCAAACGGGTCCTCATGATCAACGATCGCATATGGGATCCCCAAATACATAGTATACTGTCCATTGTCGCTCAAAACACCTCTTATCGACCCATGTTTTGTATCAACCAACCGTTCAGCCCGTGTCAACGCATAAACATTATGCACAAGTAATAAGAGAACTAAATTATGTATGGCTAACGCAGACATTCTACGGTTAAGCCACTCTTGTATTGGTATGAGGAGATTATGCAGTTAATAAATATATATCACATTGTAATCTATACTTTATCATTTGGTTGAAATTATCATTTTAATAAGTCATCATTTTAAATCACAATTTTCTATTCATATCAATATTACACCATTATCAATTTAAGGCGATGATAGCTCAGTGGTAGTGATGTCGAATGCAGAAACGAAGGTCGCGGATCGAACCCTGTAGGGGTCTCATTGTAATGAGCTTGAGCTTTCGGTGAAGGAAACCATAGCATGGTGGCATACTTTGTAGGACTCGCCTGGCTGCCTACTACCCTCAAGTTGAAAACCTATCGTCATACACCTTCCGGTGAGTTCAGACAGCTGCACTTGAGAGCCGAGAGTTCCCTTCTAAGCTTTATGTGCTTGTCATAACTGACTGTTAGATTGTGGTCAAAACACAGACCTGTACAGATTGAAAAAAAAACGTTAGATAAGTATATTGAAAACAAAAATTACAAAATCCCTACAGAGTTATCAAGAAATTTATGGATAATTGTATTATACAGCATGTATAAACATACAAAAACAGTGGATAAATTATCATCTTCATGTCAGCCGAAAGACGTCCACTGCTGGACAAAGGCCTCCCCCAAGGATCTCCACGATGGCCGGTCTTGCGCTACCCGCATCCAGCGGTTTCCCGGATAAATTATGCATAGTTTTAATTAATTATGCTCGTCACTCCCAATAACTTTGCTTAAAATTGATATAATTAAAAACGTACAACGAGAAACTCCTTTTTGAAGTCAGTTAAAAATATTTTTTTCATTTTATATTATAATTAGTTCTTTTATGATACATATTTTTGTTGCAGATAAATAATAATCCCTTGTATGTATTAATATTTTCTAATAGTACACGTAAGTTTGTCAACTTGTGATTTGCGACAAGAATAGTATTTATTGATTAATGACAAAAGAAATCATCAACATATTTCACCGAGTTATATTTGTGGGAAAATATTTGTTTTCATGAAATATGTAGTCCGCTGCCCTCAGCGAGCCGGATGACCCCATAACATTAGCTCAGATCAAAGCTGACAAAGCCCGTAATAGTACACAAAACCGATCACGCTACCGTCCTCGACGGCGAGGACCGCCGCGACGTCCCACTCACTCTCGTCCCGTTCAAGCGGCCCGAGCTACCATTAGTAATCCGACCGCCCCCAATTAGTCGTAACTCGTACAAAGTCCTCCCCCTCCCCCGGTAACGCCCTGAGCCGAGGTTCGTACCCCACTCGGGGGTGCCCTCAGGCGTGGTTACCTAAATTTTAGCCGGCATAGAGTCCGGTAAGGTTTGAGCAGCCATCAGAGGCTACCAACTTTAGTTTTATCAAAAAAAAAAAAAATGTAGTCCGCTATTTTTATATGTATGTCTGCCAAACACCCTGTATAATTAATTATTAGACCTACTAAAATGATAAAGAAATTAATTTCAAATCAAACGATAAAGTCTATAGATTACAATACAATATTTAGTACTCTTTAGACCGTAGAATGTATTTGTTAACAATACATAAGTTAGTTCTCTTATTACTTGTGCATAATGTTTATGCGTTGACAAGGGTTGACCAGTTGGTCGATACAAAACATGGGTCGATAAGAGGTGTTTTGAGCGACAATGGACAGTATACTATGTATTTGGGGATCCCATATGCGATCGTTGATCATGAGGACCCGTTTGGGGTAAGTCGACACATTACATTTTTCGTGAGATAACGGCACATAAAGCCTTTTTATAAATTCGCTATCCACTAAATATTTAGGTATAGTTCAGGTAGTGAGGATTTTTATGTTATTTATTAAATTGGATTTGTCATAATTAATAGTTTTGCTATGACAGTAACACTGAAACCTTATTTTTTTTTATATATTTCGTTTGTCCGCGAAATTTTAAATATATATCAAAATTCAAATTATCGCTAATGATGAAGAAATATTTTTTAAAAATTCTACATATAAGGGGGTAAAATAGGGGATCGCGGGTGAAACCGCGGGGTGGAAAGCTAATGTTTGTGTAAGTTTCAATACCGAAATAATATTTTTGTAAGAAATAACAATCATGTCATAGCACCCATTATATATCCTTTCAATAAATCCAGTTATTCAGCAATTGAATAGCAGTACGTATAAAGTAAATAAATAATTCTCCCCAGCCCGCGCAGCCACATCCAGGTTTCAACGATGTTTTCGATGCAAACGATGACACAGCAGTGTGCCCCCAAACGCAACCCGGCAAGGCCATCGGTACATTAGACTGCCTTAACATGAACATATACGTTCCCAACGCTGCCAGCTCACAGAATCCTCTCCCAGTCATGGTGTGGATCCATGGAGGCGGCTTTGCAGCAGGCAGCGGCAACCGAGACGAGTTCCAACCAAATTTCTTGATAAAACATGACATAATTTTTGTCACAATCAATTATAGATTGCAAATTTACGGATTCATGTGCTTAGGAACTAAAGAAATACCCGGAAATCAAGGATTGAAAGACCAGCTGCTAGCTTTGAGGTGGATAAAGGAGAATATTGAATCATTTGGAGGAGATGCGAGTAAAATCACCTTATTTGGTGAAAGCGCGGGAGCTATGGCAACACATTTGCATATTTTATCGCCATTTGAAAGATTATTTGATCGTGCTATCATTCAGAGTGGTGTTTGGGATTCCCCCTGGGCTATAGCCGAACCAGATAGCGGTATGGCTATCAGGCTATCCAAGCAATTGGGTTTTGAAACAGAGAATATGACAGAAGCTTTGAGTTTCTTGTCAAAATCTGATCCTTCACAAGTAGTTGTGGCTGCAGATGCATTAGATCCAAATGATATCATAGATGTATACTTGATTCCGTGTGTTGAAAGTAAGTTTGAAGGTGTAGAGAATTTCGTAACGGCGTATCCATTCAACGCTGCAGCAAACAAAGATAAAATAATGCCAATTATGTTTGGATTTACTAACAACGAACTCATTTTCAAATTCGGTAATCAAGATGACGAATACTTTTCTGGTAATTTTATGGAAGAAATCCTTGAAGTTGGCTTCAAAACTGGTAACATTACCGAGATGGCTGAGAGAGTACGCCATTTTTACATAGGAGACGATACAAGCGGTGAAACATTTAGAGATAATCACGTATTATTTGGGTCCGATTTCTTATTTAACCATCCCACTGAGAGAAGCGTGAGACAGTACATCGGAGATGGGGCTGACGAAATATACTGCTACGTATTTTCTTATAGTGGTGGCAGGAATTACCTTAAAGCGATGATGAATATCACTTCTGATTATGCGACACATGCTGATGACCTAGGGTATTTGTTTCCCTCAAACTTTCTGCCAGAAGATGTTGGTTCCGAAGAGGATTTCTTGATGGTCGATAGAATGACAACGATGTGGACGAATTTCGCTAAATTCGGGTGAGTAGATGCTTTTTTTTACATTGATATGTTTCAGTAGTCTTCAATAATGGGATCATTGAAACAAGAATATGAATGAAAGAAGGAAAGAAAAATACTCTACCAAACTGGGCAAAAGTAATATTCATTTTAAGGCCCACATTTATTACCATATTCCCGGGAAATATGTGGCTCTGCGACAGAATTTGTATAGAGATTCTGTCAAACTGACATATTTAACCCATGGATTAGTTATCCTATGTTGATAAAATTGGGAATAAGATCCAAAACAACCCAGATTGGCGACACGATGTCGTGTCGTCACAGCAAAAATTGAATCAAAGTATTTTCTGTTTCAACGATGCCTATGTATTATGGCCTTAATTGTTTTTGACCTAATTTGACAGGCTTAAAATTTGGCGTTTTTTTTCAGTAACCCAACGCCTCAAACTTCAGACTTATTACCAGTATCTTGGCCGCTGTATTCTTTAAACTCTCGTCGGTATATGGAAATAAACTTAGAGTTGAAGGACATAGACAGACCGTTCCACAGTAGATTGGCGTTTTGGGATCTGTTCTACAAGGTTTATGTAGATAATCAGATTGGATATGAAAATTAGAGCCGAAAGACAGTGCTGGACAAAGGCCTCTCTCAAGGATCTCCATGATTATATAGGGTTAATAAATATAATACTTCGTATTCATTAATAGTACATAATGAGTACTAGGAACTAACTATAATATGTGCAAAGAAGAAAAATGAAAAAAAATATATATATCTAAAATTGTCCATGGTGCCCATGATGCTGGCGGCGTTACCCCGCTGAATAGTCAGACTTAGCCTCTGAGCGAAAAAGTCCCTGGCTTTCAAGTCCTCATTGGTCTTGGACCAAGCGTTTGCCTATGTCTTCCACGGTTGATTTGGTGTCAGATAACCATATGGTATACAAGCTAAGATACAATTGTTTGCTGCAAAATAGCTCCTATTACAACCGCATAAGGTGCCGCAGTGTGTAGCTTGATCTGTGGCCGTGTGTATCTACTGATTCTACTGATTTTCTTTAACAAAATAATGAATTAATAAAGCCAGCCCGCCTGGCTGGCTACCACCCTCAAGTTGAAAATCTGTTGCCAAGCACCTTCCGGTGTGTTCCGACAGCTGCACTTGAGAGCCAGTTCCCTTCTAGGCTTTGTGTGCACCACCATGGGCCACATCATCACTGTGAGATTGTGGTCAAACACAGGCCTCTACTTAGTAAAAAAAAAGAGAGAAAGTAAATTTCGTAGATACTTACATACCTAGATCTCAACGTACGTATGTGCGTAGACGCGGCGACCCGCGCCCCGCGCCCGCGCAACCCCTTTCACTGGACAGGGATCGAGTCACATCGAGTCGAGCCAGGCCAGTCTGAGCCAGTCGTCGGCCGGAAGTAATAAGAGATACCCGCGAACGTTTACGACTTCGTGGCTTTTTAAGTTTAACCTAAAATCTGTTTTCGCAGCCGTGGACCCCCTTCCTACCACTAACATTTACCTTGTATAGAACACGATTAAATTATAAAATCATACTCGTAAAATTACATATTATTATTGAAGTTTTGTAAAAATAAAAGTCCCCCCGTGTTTAAATCTTTAAACGATATTTAGTTTGTTTGTGCACCTGTTCGCGCATCGTATCGCGCTCTCTCTTACACCACAGAATCTTACACCGACTATCGACCGCGAACCGCGCACCGTGCATCGGCCCGCGCGGGCGCCAGTTGCAGTTAGAAAAAGAGTAGTCATTAAAAAAAAATCGAATTAGAATTCGAGTCTGAAGACTCGGGCAGGTATTCGAGTACTGGCACGAGTATTCGAATACTTCAGTGGTTTTCTTAGCATTCAGTCTTCAGTTTTTTTTAACATTATATTATGTATATCAAAGAAGTTCTATTGTTCTAGAAGCACGATTGACTCGCTTTAATAATTAAGATTAATAATAAGTTATTGAAACTAAAAAAAAATTGAAATTATTCATTATCGAATACCGTAAGTACTCGAAACCTGTATTCGAGTATTGTGGATCCGAGTACATAATTTTATATACTCGAGTACCAGCTAGGTATTCGAGTCAGTCTGACTCGGCACATCTCTACAGTTGACCTGCTCCGCCTGCGTACGCGTCTCGCGTCGGTCGTTAGTCAATCTTCACGCAGAGTACCTTCCGCGACACCCCAGCGAACAGTGATAATGACGCAAGTGAAGTGTTTGGAAGCCAGTGTTGTGTGGTTGGGATGGCCGTGGTGGCCCAGTGCCCTGGCCACCGCGTTCGACTTAACTAAATTATAAAAAAAATAATTAAATAAAAACTTGCGACGCCGTGCTCGACTGGGTATCGAAAATGATGGAGGGCACTTTGAGCAGTCTCTTCGAATAACATAGGTAAGTATATTTTTTTTTTTGCATTGAATTTAACTGATTTTTCTAAATACATAGAATTATTACAAACATTAGGTAGAATTATTGGCGTAATTCTTTCAAGGTAGGTAATTAGTTAAAAAATAAAGTAGAGGGTAGCATCGGTAGAACAGATACTATACCCAACAGCAAAACATACGCACCGCGGTCAGTGACGCGTGACCCGGATCGCAGACCTATTCTGTGCACTCGTGAAGCCTTATTCTGATTTCACGTTATTAGCCAATCATCAATAATCGTTTACCATACCAACCATAGAATGAATTAACTATTATTAGGGTTCGGAAAAAAAACGGAACCCTTATTTAATAGGATCACTCGTGCGTCTGTCTGTCAGGCTGGCTGTCTGTCTGTCCGAAAATATTGGAGTGGATTGAGTTGAAACTTGGTACACACGGATGGACGTGTTACGTAAATAAATTAATTTCAAACATGGGGGCTACTTTTGGGGGGTAAATTAGAAAATAAAAAAATAGATTTGCAAACTATATTATGTGTCATATCAAATGAAAGGGCTCATTGTGAGGATCTCAAATATATATTTTTTTATAATTTTAAGATAAATTGTTTTGAAGTTATTTAAGAAAATAGGCGAACATTGACCCATTCCCCCCCCCCTTATCTCCGAAAATACTGGGACAAAAATTCTGAAAAAAATACAGATGATAGTTCTTTACCTACAGATTACAGGATTACAGGAAAACCTATAAGAAGTCTTTGGTATTTAAAGTACCATAGGAAATTCCGGAACCGTCGCGTCGGTGCGCGAGTCAGACTCGCCCTTGTCCGGATTTTAATAAACTAAATTAATCATTTACTATTGGTTCCATAAATATGGCGAGAATGCAAAACCAAATCCTGTATATACAGTATTTTTTTTTATATCAGAATGTTGACAAGCAGGCAGGCGGTTCACCTGATGGTAAGTGGCTACCGTCACCTATACCAGAGGTATTGCCAATGTGTTGTCGACCTGTTACAATGCCGAGAAGGCAATTACTGGCTCTCAAGTACAATTGCCGGAACACACCGGTAAGTGCTTGGCGACAGATTTTCAACTTGAGGGTGGTAGCCAGCCAGGCGGGTACTACAAAGTACCCTAAAACCGTGCTATGGTTTCCTCACGATGTTTTCCTTCACCGAAAGCTCAAGCTGATTGTAGGATTCGAACCCACGACCTTCGTCGCGGCATCCGACGTCACTACCACAGCTATCATCGCCTTAAACACATACATACTACATAACACTAGTCGCAGCTTGCTTGGTTCACACACAGTAGCCAGAGAGATATGAAAAATGAAAATTAACTCCTTGCTGAGTTTCTTGCCAGATTCTTCTCAGTGTATGTGGAACCGATAGTCTATTGTAATTATGTATACCTACGTAATAAAGAAACACGAATACCTAAAGTAATAATTATAATTTAAATAATACTGACATGATACTAAATATATATATGTCATTAAATATTAATATAGATACAATTTAACAATTATAGAATGACTGTAGACCATTTATATCTCCTCTCTCCTATACCTCTTTAGAGATGTTGCTGTGCCCGACAGGGTCCACGATGTATGTATTACATAATTACCACTGTAATGTATAAATGTGATTGATATGAATGGCAACACAGGCCAAGCAAGATGGCGTCAGAGTGTCCTGGTTTTGAAACAACTTGATTTTAAATAAATAATAATTAACCTGCTAGTTTGCGTTATTATTGAAAAGACATCACATGGCGCAGTCGGAATACTTACTTGAATTAAAAAGCTTGAAATACTGAAGAAATGACCATGAATACCTTTAACACCCCGGCAAAGTTGGTGCTTACAGGCAATTTAAGTGAAAATTGGCGTAAGTTTCGTCAAAGTTTTGAGATTTATATTTTAGCTGGAGGACTGGATGTAGCCACGGATAAAAGAAAAATTGCTATATTATTAAATGTTATTGGTGAGGATGCAGTTACTCTGTACAATACTTTTAAAATAAATGAAAAAACAGAAAAAGAAATAACATTGGAACACGTGCTAAATGATTTTGAAAAATATTGTAATCCGAAGAAAAATATTTTATACTCCCGGTATCAATTCTACAACAGGAAACAAAAAGAAGGAGAAACATTTGATACATTTTTAACAGAAACACAAACACTGATAAAAGATTGCGAATTTTGTACGAGTTGTCAAGATAATTTGCTTAGAGATAAACTTATTTTAGGGACTATCAATGAAGAACAACAGAAAAAACTGATCAAGAGTGGAGATCCAACACTAGAGGATGTAGTTTCAGCATTAAGGGTGGCAGAAATAACAAATGAGCAAATTAAAGATGTTCAACAAAAATGTGTACTTACAGTTAGTAAGAGAACATGTTCATTTTGTGGTTTTACTCATGAACCAAGAAAATGTCCAGCTTACAATAAAACATGTGCTAAGTGTCAAAGAAAGAACCATTTCGCTAAAATGTGCAAGGCAAAAATAAATGTTAATGAAGCAAATATTAATGAAACAGATGTCAATGAATATTATTGTGGTGCTGTAACAATTAACAAGTTCAGTATTGAATCTATAGGTTGGTTAAAAGAAATTGTTGTTGAAAATACAAAAATTGTTTTTAAATTGGATCCAGGTGCTGATGTCAGTATAATATCTTATGAGAAGTTTATGCAAATAAAAAAGAATGCTACACAGCCAATATATTTAAAGAAGTCTTCAGCTGTCTTGGAAAGTTGGAATGGATTCAAGACCCCAGTTGAAGGTACAGCAAGTTTAAAAATAAGTTTTAACAATAATGAGATAAATGAAATCTTTTTTGTAGCTGGTAAGGAAAATTCTACTTCAATTTTGTCAAGAGAAGCTTGTGTTAAACTTAATTTAGTGAAACTTGTGAATGAAATTACTAATGCTGATTCAAAAGAAGCAATTTATAATCAGAATAAAGATATATTCTCTGGAATTGGCAAAGTAGAAAAACCCTATGATATACGTATAAAAAAGGACATCATTCCGTCTTCTAAACCTCCATACAGAGTACCGTTAAAATTAAGACCTAAGTTACAGGCTGAGTTAAGAAAGTTACTACAACTAGGAATAATTTCAGAAGTAAATGAACCATCAGAATGGGTAAATAGACTTGCAATTGTTGAAAAACCTGATGGTTCTATTAGGTTGTGTTTAGATCCACAAGAATTAAATAAGGCTATTATCAGAGACTATTGTACTATCCCTACTATAAGTGAATTATCTAGTATTATTGGTGATGCCAAACTATTCTGTGTTTTAGATTTGAAAGATTCATTTTGGCACATTGTGCTGTCAGAAAAGAGTTCAAGGCTGTGTACTTTTGCTACTATGTTTGGTACATATAAATTTAATAGACTCCCCTTTGGCATAGCTGTAGCATCAGAAGTTTTTCAAAAATGCTTATCGGATATATTTAAAGATATTCCTGGTGTCATCAATTACATTGATGATATTTTACTGTTTGCAAATACAAAGTCTGATCTTGATAAAATACTACATACAGTCTTTAACAGAGCTAGACAATTTAATATTAAATTTAACTATAATAAATTCCAGTATATGGTAACTCAAGTTCATTACTTAGGGCACATATTTGAAAATGGTATGGTAAAACCTGATCCAAAGTCCATAGATGCAATAGTTAATTATGATATTCCAAAAAACAAGAATGATTTACAAAGACTACTTGGGCTGATTAATTATCTAAGACCATTTATCCCAAATTTATCAGAACTTACAAGTCCACTACGAGAATTATTAAAAAATAATACTATGTTTACTTGGCAAAAAATACATTTACATTGTTTTCAAAGAATCAAAAACATTTTAGCAAGTAAGCCATTATTACATAATTTTGATCCAAAAGGAAGGATAATAATTCAGGCTGATGCCAGTAAGACAGGTATAGGTTGTGTTTTATTGCAAGAAAATAAGCCAATAAGTTATGCATCAAAATGTTTAACTTCAACCGAAGAAAACTATGGACAGATAGAGAAAGAGTTTATGGCAGTTTTGTTTGCATGTAGAAAATTTCATAATTTTATTTATGGGCAAAAAGTAATTGTTCAAACTGATCATTTGCCTTTACTTGCAATAATGAAAAAAGACTTGTGCAAAATTCCTTCGTCTAGATTACAAAGAATTAAATTAAAATTGTGTATTTATGATATAGAAATGGTTCACATCCCAGGTAAAGAAATGCACATAGCTGATGCTCTTAGTAGAGCATGTTCAACATCTGCTGTAGATTGTGATACAGACTTAAATGATACAGTTCACTCTGTAAATGTTTCAGATGATATTTTAAACCTAATTAAAAAAGAATTAGGCGATGACAATGATTGTAAGAAGTTAACTCAATATATTAAAAATGGTTGGCCTTCTTCCATTACTAAAGTAGATAGTCAATTTAAAAGTCTTTATCATTTGCGGAACTTGATTTATTTTGAAAATGAATTAATTTTTATAGACAGAAAAGTTTTTATACCTAAAAAGTTAATTAACTTTATCATATCAAAACTTCATGACTGTCATTTTGGTATGGTCAAAACAAAAGCAAGAGCTAGAATATTGTTCTACTGGATAGGAATGAATAATGATATAGAAACTTTTATTGCTAGATGTGAAGTGTGTAAAAAATTTTCCAATAATAATGTAAAAGAACCCATGATATTGAGAGATCAGCCAGAATTGCCATTTCAACATGTATCTGTAGACATTTTACAATTTGGAAGTGATAATTACTTTGTTCTTGTTGATCACTTTTCTAAATGGATAGAACTTGTTAAACTTAATAGTAAATCAGCTGAAAGTATGATTTCTGTTTTAAAAAACATATTTGCTATTCATGGTATTCCAGAGATCTTATATTGTGACAATGTGCCTTTTAATTCATGGGCTTTTATAGAGTTTAGTAAAAAGTGGCATTTTAAGCCGATATTTTCAAGTCCTCACTATCATCAAAGTAATGGTGCTGCTGAGAAAGCTGTAGGTATTTGTAAGTCCATGTTAAAAAAATGTTATGAGACTAAAACAGATATAAATAATTTCTTGCTAGAATATAGAAATACACCTGTGTGTGGCACTAATCATACCCCTTCTCAGTTGCTCTTTAGCAGATTATGTAGAACTATTCTCCCAATACATAAAGATTTATTGAAACCTAATGTTAAAACTAGTTTTAAATCACACTTGGATTTGTCTGCAATAAATCATAAAAAATACTATGATGTAGGATCAAGAGATAGAAACACTAAATTTAAAGAGGGGCAAAAGGTATATTACAAAGAAAATGAAAATTGTAACATTTGGAAACCTGGTGTTGTAACTAAAATATTAGACAACCCAAGGTCTATCATGATTAAAGATGACCGTGGTATTAATAAAATAAGAAATACATGGTTTGTAAAATCATCTTATCCTGATGTAGATAGAGGTCCTATCCTGACACACCAGACTCCGAAACAGTTATATTGGTCTGAGCAGCAGTCTATACTTGATATAGACAATTTACCAACCACTTCTCAACATGAACCATTAAGGAGATCTGAACGGATGGTTAGGCCCCCTACATACTTACAAGATTATTGTTAAAATCCTAACATACTTATTTTATTTGAAATTAAAAATTGTCTGTATTTTGATTGATTATAATAACTAGTTGATGTGGGAGATGTAATGTATAAATGTGATTGATATGAATGGCAACACAGGCCAAGCAAGATGGCGTCAGAGTGTCCTGGTTTTGAAACAACTTGATTTTAAATAAATAATAATTAACCTGCTAGTTTGCGTTATTATTGAAAAGACATCACAACCACCTGAGGTGTACACATTGTGGAACGCAATTAAATAAATAAAATAAAAAATAAAAATAATTTTCGACATTCATAAGTGCCTTATCAATACCTAAACTGAATAAACGAGTTTTGAGTTAAGGTGGAGCCTTCGGTTGGAGCGCGAAATTCAAATTTTATCACGTTTTTTGCAAATTGCAGCTCAGTTACTGGTCGTAAGTTATCAACATGTTATTTGCGAGAAGAATGGTAGTATATTTAATTTACTGATTAATAACAAAAGAAATCATCAACATATTCCTCCAAGGTATATTACTGACATATACGACTATTTCATGAAAATGTTAGTCAATACTAAATAGTAGTTTGACAAACAAAAATACAAATCTTTTATTTTCATAATATTAGTGTAGTGTAGATTTGTCAATTTAGAAAATGCTAATGAAACATGAGATACATTTTCACTTAAAATATTGAAATTGGATAATCTTTGCTGTATATTCGAGAAATTAGTTGCATCTAATATTGCTCGAGTGGCCCCTTTTAGACACTCGTACGTTGGGGCCAATCGACACACACTAGCCCCAAATGTCTCGTATGTTCCCATTACTTTACTACCTGACTACTGAAAGGTTAATGTTTTAAAATAATTCTTGTACATACCTATTACCTTTTGGCAACAGTCATAGGACAAATGTTAGTTTTGATGTACCCGAGCCACCTTTAAGAGGTTAAACGTTTGGTACCAGTATCCCTGTAATAGGGTAGTTGACTGACACATCAAATCAGCTACTTTTTAATAAATGTCAAAACGATAGTTTATAAGGAATTTTGCATGAAATATTACACTATGACGTCATAGTTTCACAGCATCAAATCATCTACTCTTAGTGGTTCCACTGGTAATTAAAAATCATAAAAAGCATTAAATGTACAACATATTTGATGTTTCCACGTGTTTTTAGATGTTTTATGCATTGGTTAGTGTTTGATCATTTATTTTTGACACTGTCAACTACCCTATTAATTTACGTATTATATTCACCTACGCATCCCTAAAGAGCTATCAAGTTTATGGATAATTGAAATTTCAAATTATGATATTAAAATGATTTAGATATTAATTTCAACCAAATGAATCATTTGTCTTATCTGTATACTATTAATCAGATAAAGTCTATAGATTAAAACACGATATATATATTTATTTACCGCATAATCTCCTTATACAAATACTAAAGTGCATCAAACGTAGGATGTCTGCGTTAACAATACATAAGTTAGTTCTCTTATTACTTGTGCATAATGTTTATGCGTTGACAAGGGCTGACCAGTTGGTTGATATAAAAAATGGGTCGATAAGAGGTGTTTTGAGCGACAATGGACAGTATACTATGTATTTGGGGGTCCCATATGCGATCGTTGATCATGAGGACCCGTTTGGGGTAAGTTCAACATCATAAATTTATTCGCGTGATTACTGCACATTAAGACTTCTTTAACGTAAAATAAATATAAGTTTATTTCAGGTTGGAAGGCTTTTTTAGGTAATTTTTTAAATTGGATTCGTCATCTAGACTAATATTATAAAGAGGAAAGATTTGATTGATTGTTTGTTTGCATTGAATAGGCTCCGAAACTACTGAACCGATTTGAAAAATTCTGTCACTAATATGAAACTACATTATCCCCGAAGGCTACTTTTTATCCCGGGAACGCGAGTGAAACCACGTAGAACAGCTAGTACTGAATAATTTTACTATGACAGTAACGCGGACTTTTCTTTTTTACAAATTTTGTTTGTCCGAAAAATGTTCCACTTTCATACGTAAATATTATAATAAACATTTAAAATAAAAGTCCAATTTTCTTGTCATATTTAAAAAAATACAGATTTATCGATCATCTAAATTAACCTAAATTTTATTGTCTTTTATAATTATATCGCAAGTTCCAATTTGTATGAGCTAATATGTATTATAATTTGTGTTTTGTGTAAGTTTGAATACCCATTTAATCCTTTTAATATACTTAGTAGCTCAGCAATTGAACAGCAGTATGTAGTAATTAAATAATTCTCCCCAGCCCGCGCAGCCACATCCAGGTTTCAACGAAGTTTTCGATGCAAACGATGACTCAGCAGTGTGCCCTCAAATGCAACTCACAACAGGAGAGGCGATCGGTACCTTAGACTGCCTCAACATGAACATATATGTTCCCAACAACGCCAGCTCACAGAATCCTCTCCCAGTCATGGTTTGGATCCATGGAGGTGGCTTTGCAAGAGGCAGCGGCAACCGAGAAGAGTACCAACCAAATTTCTTGATAAAACATGACATCATTTTAGTCACGTTCAATTATAGATTGCAAATGTATGGATTCATGTGCTTGGGAACTGAAGAGATACCCGGAAATCGAGGATTGAAAGACCAGCTGCTAGCTTTGAGGTGGATAAAGGAAAATGTCGAATCATTTGGAGGAGATGCGAGTAAAATCACCTTGTTTGGTAATAGCGCAGGAGCTATGTCAACACATTTGCATATTTTATCGCCATTTGAAAGATTATTTGATCGTGCTATATTGCAGAGTGGAGTTTGGACTTCCCCCTGGGCTTTAGCCGAACCAGATAGCGGTATAGCTATCAGGCTATCCAAGCAATTAGGTTATGAAACAGAAAATACGACAGAAGCTTTGAGTTTCTTGTCAAAAGCTGATCCTTTACAAGTAATTGTGGCTGCAGATGTATTAAGTCCATATGAATTCATCGAAACATACTTGACACCGTGCGTTGAAAGAAAGTTTGAAGGTGTAGAGAATTTCGTAACGGCATACCCATTCAACGCTACAACAAACAAAGATAAAATAATGCCAATTATGATTGGATTTACAAACAACGAACTACTTTTCGAATTCAGTAATAGAGACGATGAATTCTTCAGTGATAATTTTATGAAAGAAATCCTTGAATTTGGCTTCCAAACTAGTGACATTCGTGAGATGGCTGATAGAGTACGCCATTTTTACATAGGAGACGATACAAGCGGTGAAACATTTAGAGATAATCACGTTATATTTGGATCAGATTTCTTATTTAACCATGCCACTGAGAGAAACGTGAGACAGTACATCGAAGATGGGGCTGACGAAATATACTACTACGTATTTACTTATAATGGTGGCAGGAATTACCTTAAATTGATGATGAATATAACATCTGATGATGCAGCACATGCTGATGAGTTAGGGTATTTGTTTTCTTCATACTTGCTGCCCGAGGATGTTGGTGCCGAAGAGGATTTCATGACAATCGATAGAATGACAACGATGTGGACAAATTTCGCTAAATTCGGGTGAGTAGATGTTTTTTTTTTACTTTGAAGTGTTCTAGAAGTCCCCAGTAATGGTACGATTTTTGGTATCAAATCAAATCAAAACTCATTTATTCTGTTTAGGCCCTAATAAGGCACTTATGAATGTCAAAAGTTACAGTTTTACAATATACTCTACTACCGGTTCGGAATACACTTGAACTGAGAAGACTCCGGCAAGAAACTCAGCAAGGCTTCTTCTTTTGGTGGATCTTTTCTTTTTAATTTATGTAATTACAGTTTTAAACTTCATACAATTATCACTTGGCCAGGGCGCTGCAAGTGCAGAGAGAAGCTACTACAACCATGTATTCTTGTCTTCTATGTAATGTGCCACCTTATAATAGGCCTTGTCGATCAACTTATGTTTAACATACTCTTTGAATTTATTATAAGACATCTTAGTTACTTCATATGGGATTTTATTATAAAAGCGAATGCAATTCCCGAGAAAAGACTTATTGACTTTTGCTAGCCTGAATCTAGGAGTAACAATTTTGTTCTTTGTTTCTTGTATTTAAGTTATGGCGGCTACTGTTTGTGTCAAATAGATTTTAATTTTTACGAACAAACATAATATTTTCATAAACGTATAGCGAAGGTAAGGTTAATATGTCAAATTATCAATTTTGTCAGTCACATAATAATGTCAGTCATATTTTTTTGTTCAGTTTATAAACAACAAATCGGGACCAATGTTAATTTATGTTCGAGAATAAAAAAAAACTATTTATGAGATTTTTTGTTTTACACTTTTTTTATGACGAGACTGGTCAAAAGTAACATTCGTTTTTAAGGCCCTCCTGACATATTTATCCGTGTAAGTTATGTTATCCTTAGTTGGTAAAATTGGGAATTAGATTTAAAACAGTGAGTACGGCACGACATCGCGTCGTGACGAGTACAACTACGACGCAACGAAGGACGTTCGCCACCGAGATTGACGATACGACGTCGTATCGTCACAGCATCATGTCGTAAAAATATAATTGCAGTGTCTCGACGACGTGTATGTATTATGGCCTTAACTGATTTATTTTTTTCAGCAACCCAACGCCACAAACTTCAGACATATTACCAGTATCTTGGCCGAAGTATTCGTTAAACTCTCGTCGGTATTTGGACATAAACTCAGAGTTGAAGGAGATAGAGAGACCGTTCCACAGCAGAATGGCGTTTTGGGATCTGTTCTACAAGGTGTATGGAGATAAACAGATTGGATATGAAAATTAGGGTCCAATACTGGACAAAAGCCTCTTCAAGGATCTCCACGATGATCAAATGAAATTAATTGAGTTTCTGTATTTATTATATTTAGATATCTATAGACTGGTGTTTTTGATAATCATATGGTAAGGAATTATTGACATGTTTAAAAAAATATATACAGGGTGGAATTTTGTAATGCCACCTGGAGGGGAAGTACTCTTAATACTTTAGATAGAAAATTTTGCTCAAAGGAAACATTCCTTTATTTTTGAAAAGAAAAAAAACGGCATTAAAGATTTTTAAAAATTCGCTTGCCGCACACGGTAATCGAACCGACTAAAATCTGTAAAAGTTGCACCGTGTACTTCTATTGCATTGATTGTTAGGGTCAATAAGGATGAAATCTCTTTAACAAACTTCATAAATTGAATTACATGAAAACAATTAAATTTTAAATTAATTTAATTATGTACAAAAATTTAAACTAACTAATTAATTGCTCGAAATGAGCTCCATTTTCAGAAGTTAAATGAATGGAAAACAATGAAATCTTAAATTATTAATTCAATCGGTCAAGTTAAAGCACTTTTACTCAAAGATCTATCTGTGTACTTATATTATTCATTAATTATTATCATTGACGTCATTTATCCATCGAAATGACGAATTACTATTTAGATAAGACGATTGCAATTTGCACGTGTTTGTAATGCAGACTCCTTTCTTAGATGTGACATAACTGCGTGTATGACGTAGTTTAAATATGGAATGTTACATTTGAAAATAGATTTTCATCTGTTATTCACATTTGATTGTTTTTACAAATCATTTCATAATTGTTTCACGGTAAAAATGGCTTATCAAGAGCAATTTGATTTAATGGAAGCTTATTTTTTAAATAATAAAGATGTGAATCGTGCTCTGCGGTGGTATGGAGAGAGATATCGAGACCGTCAGACACCAACTCGATTTGTACTGAAAAGAATGATAGATAATTTAAAGAACACTGGAAGTTTCAAAAAGCGACGGCACCCTCTTCAACAAAACAAGTTTGATTTTGAATTAAATATTTTAACATACTTCGAAGCATTTCCGAAGGCTTCAAGCAGAGATGCTGCCGAAGTAATTGGAACAACCCACACTCGCATACTTAAAGCGCTGAAAAAGTATAAGTTTAGATGTTATCGTGATGGTCGGTTGGTACAAAAATTGCATCCTGGGGATTGTGAGAGACGACTACAATTTTGTCAAAACATGCTGAGAGAAATTGACCGTAACCCTAATTTTTTGAGTAACATTGTATGGTCTGACGAAACCAACTTCAGCAATAACGGCATGTACAATCGCCGCAATAATCACTATTGGTCTAGAGTGAATCCTCTTCGTGTTCATGAAACTAACAGTCAAGTAAGATTTTCTTTCAACGTTTGGTGCGGAATTATGAGAAATATGGTTGTGTTAGTCCATGTATACGAAGGTCACTTAAACACTGTTAAGTATTTAGAAATACTCGATTTATTAAGAAACGAGTTAAATGGTTTCCCCGAGGAAGAGCGAAACCAAATAATTCTACAGCAAGATGGTGCTCCAGCCCATAACAGCAGAATCACTACTGCCTACATTAATAACCATTTTAATACCTGGATTGGTACAAACGGCACAATCAGATGGCCTGCGAGATCACCAGATCTCACCCCTTTAGTTTTTTTTTTGTGGGGATATGTAAAAAATCAAATTTACACTAAATGTTATGAGAATATAAACGAGTTGAGAGTTGAAGTTCAGAATACGATTTATAACATTCACCACAATACGTTATTGAAGGTAACTAGAAATGAATTCGTTAGAAGAATAAATTTGTGTATCCAAGAAAATGGAGCCCATTTCGAGCAATTAATTAGTTAGTTTAAATTTTTGTACATAATTAAATTAATTTAAAATTTCATTGTTTTCATGTAATTCAATTTATGAAGTTTGTTAAAGAGATTTCATCCTTATTGACCCTAACAATCAATGCAATAAAAGTACACGGTGCAACTTTTACAGATTTTAGTCGGTTCGATTACCGTGTGCGGCAAGCGAATTTTTAAAAATCTTTAATGCCGTTTTTTTTCTTTTCAAAAATAAAGGAATGTTTCCTTTGAGTAAAATTTTCTATCTAAAGTATTAAGAGTACTTCCCCTCCAGGTGGCATTACAAAATTCCACCCTGTATTAACCTACTTACTAAAAAATAAATTACATAACTATAAATAAAAAAACCCCCCCTAACTCCTCCCCTGGTGGCAGAGTACCAAGAATGGTAAGTATATAAATAAATATCTTGGGACATTCTTCACACATAATAACATGAAGGTGACAACAGGGACCAGGTGAAATAAAAATCGAATATATTAAATTCTCGTGTCACAGTGTTTCAATAATAATAATAATAAATATCCTGGGGCATTATTCACACACGGTTATCTGATCCCAAACTAAGCAGAGCTTGTAGGTAGGTACAGTTCGCGTCACGTAAAAAGAACGCTGGCAGTAGGCTGCGCATTTGGCGATTTATCGGTCTATTTGATGGTATGAGGTCCAGTATACCTACCAATAATCAATATACGAGACCCAAAGAGCCAAATGCTAGTTCTAAAATAAAATAATAGGCCTAGTTCGTTCGTGCGCGAGTGTAGACAAGCGCAAACACACCTCTTCCACTTTCTTCCAGCGTTCTTTTTACATGATGCGACCTATACTATGGACACCAGATAACTAATATACTACTTTTTTTTTGTAAATACATACTTATATAGATAATTACGCCCAGACTCAGGACAAACAGACATGTTCAAGCACACAAATGTTTATCCTAGATGGGAATCGCACCCACGACCAGCGGCGCTACAGGTAGTGTCTTAACCAACTGCGCCAACTGGCTTGTCAAATAATTCATTACAAAATAATAAAACATGCGATACTATATAATTTATATATAACTAGAACACGTACACACGGCCACAGATCAAGTTACACACTGCGGCACCTTATGCGGTTGTAATTGGAGCTATTTTGCAACAAAAATGTGTAGCTTGATCTGTGTCCGTGTGTACATACTATGTTATTGTTAGTAGATACAACGAGACCTAAGGTAGTAAATAAATAGTTACAGGTAGTAAGTAGTGTGACAAGCCAGTTGGCGCAGTTGGTTAAGACACCACCAGTAGCGCCGCTGGTCGTGGGTACGATTCCCATCCAGGACAAACATTTGTGTGCATGAACATGTCTGTTTGTCCTGTGTCAGGGCGTAATTATCTATATAAGTATGTATTTACAAAAAAAAAGTAGTATATGTAGTATATCAGTTATCTGGTTGTCCATAGTACAAGCTCTGCTTAGTTTGGGATCAGATAACCGTGTGTGAACAATGTCCGAGGATATTCTATCGGGGCATCGCGGGATGAGCACGTCGTAGCAGACGGACTGGGGGGCGCATGTGATCCTCTTTGGGGGAATAATTATAATAGTTCATATCTATAATGAGTTTATCTACTCTCATATCGTAATGTTCTTATTATGAAATCAAAATCAGTACTTTAATGACCCACTTTATGCACACCCGTGTATAATGAAATTAAAAAATTATATTATAGCACAGTTTTCTTACCAAGAAAATGCTATAAAATAACTTTTTTTCATTAAAGTACAAGTATTTGGACATGTCTGGCCACTTATAATGTTTTTTGGGTTTTAATACTTCAATTACTGTCAGTCAACTTGTCAAACGAAATAATAAAGAAAAGTGGCCAGACATGACTAAACAATTAAACGTAGTATTATATTCTCTATGTAAACAATTAGGAATCAATCAGTATCAATTCAATTTTAGATGCAAATTTACTCTGTGGTCGCGTATGCGGTAGGGAGTTTTTCCCAACACGGATTTGGGCGCCATGATGATTAATGTTTGTTTATTATTTTATTGATTTTTTTGCATACATATTTTATTTTGGCCAAAAATGATAGTAAAATAGCAGTGATACTAAGGTGAAATAAACTTTGATCTGAAATTGTGGAGGCGGCAATGGAAATGACGAATAATCGATACCCGTGAGTCATGAAAACCTATGACAAAATATTATCGATTTTTTACCTTTAAATTACATTTTTGGATGAGTTTAGATAAAGTACTGTATGATACTGCACATAATTAGGTATTAAAAACTCGTGTGATACTATTAAGAACCTCGCCTACGGCTCGGTACTTAAACTCACACTCGTAGTTAATAACCCCTATTATGCAACAGTATCATAAACTACTATTATTATCCTGACGGTTTAATATCACAGTTATTAGTATCGATAAAATATTGATAAATCGACCACCTACGTTTAAATTACCTACATATTTTTTGGGTTTCGTACCTCAAAGGAAAAAACGATACCCTTATAGAATCAAAATCAAAACTCATTTATTCAGTTTAGGCCCTATTAGGCACTTATGAATGTCAAAAGTTACAGTTTTACAATAGACTCTACTACCGGTTCGGAATACACTTGAACTGAGAAGACTTCGGCAAGAAACTCAGCAAGGTTTCTTTTTTGTTGGCTCTTTGTTTTTTTTAATTTATGTAATTACAGTTTTAAATATACATAAACTTCATATAATTATCACTTGGCCAGGGGGCTGCAAGTGCAGAGAGAAGCTACTACAACCATGTATTCTTGTCTTCTATGTAATGAGCCACCTTATAATAGGCCTTGTCGATCAACTTATGTTTAACATACTCTTTGAATTTATTATAAGACATCTTAGTTACTTCATATGGGATTTTATTATAAAAGCGAATGCAGTTCCCGAGAAAAGACTTATTGACTTTCGCTAGCCTGAATCTAGGAGTAACAATTTTGTCTTTGTTTCTTGTTTTTAGGTTATGGCGGCTACTGTTTGTGTCAAATAGATTTAAATTTTTACGAACAAACATAATATTTTCATAAACGTATAGCGAAGGTAAGGTTAATATTTCAAATTCCTTAAACCGATTTCGTAAGGATTCGCGAGGACCCAAGCAATAGATAGCACGAATGGCCCTTTTCTGCAAGATAAAGATAGATTCCAAATCCCCGCCAGCCGAACCCCATAGCAGAAGACTGTAGGACATTAAACTATGGAAATACGCAAAGTAAACCAACCTAGCTGTAGCCACATCTGTTATATTTCTAATTTTTCTAACTGCAAAAGCGGCGGAACTCAATTTACTAGCTAAGCTTTCTATATGAGGACCCCATTGTATTTTGCTATTTAATGTTATGCCGAGAAAAACTGTCTTATCAACTAGTTCGAGTCTAACATCATCGACTAGGACATGACTGTCATTCCTAACAACATTGTCATTCCTAACATTCATTCCAAACTAAATCGCACAATTTCATTTACCATGTATGCCAAAAACAAAAATGGGCCTAAAATTGATCCTTGCGGTACGCCTGTTTTAACTAAAGACCCTGAGGACGTAGTACCGCTTATACCTACTTTTTGTTGGCGACTGCACAGATAAGATGTTACAAGATCTAGTGCCACTCCGCGAACTTCTGATGATCTACGCAATCAAATGCCTTGGAAAGATCACAAAATACGCCAACCGCATCTTGAGAGTTCTCCCAAGCTTCAAAATATGCTTCAAAAGTTTAGCTCCGGCGTCAGTCGTAGACCGCCCTTTTGTAAATCCAAACTGGTGTTCATGTAAAATTTGGTTATTGTTGAAATGAGCTAACAATTGATTCAGCATTATTTTCTCAAAGATTTTGCTTAGCGCTGGGAGAACTGAGACAGGTCGGTTTAAAAATGGGAACGATTTTACTCTCTTTCATCAAATCAGGGAAAGAACCTTTATCAATACATTGATTAAAAATACCTGCTAAAATAGGAGCAATACTAGTAATAATTGAGCCGATGACTTTAACTGATAAAACCCAAAAGTCTTCTGTGTTTTTCAAATTTAAAGACTTGAAAGCGCTTAAAATGTCGCTATCATCAATTAAATTACACAAAAAAATTGGAATGTGTTTGGGAAAATGATTTGCAAGCAAACACTCCGCTTTCACCGGGGACGATGCAAGATATTTAGTAGCTTCAGTAGGAATCATTGAAAAATAAGATTTAAAAGTCGAAGCCACTTCATATTTATCTGAGATAAGTAATGTTTCATCTTCCTTTTTATTTTTACCAGTCTTCGTATTTATGACTTTCCAGACAGTTTTGATTTTATTAGTTGAATTACTAACTTTATTGGCAATGAACATAGCTTTTGCTTTTTTTAAGACTATTTTGAAAATCTTTGAATAATTCCTAACATATGTATGAAACACTTCATTATTTGTATACGATTTTTTATGATAAAGTTCATACATGTTGTCCCTGCTCACCTTTAACCCATTAGTTGCCCAGTCACAGAATTTTATTTTATTATTTACCATAGTAGATTTAACTGGGCAACATTTATTAAATTCATTACAAATTGCTGATTGCTGATTGAATCACTTGGATTTCCCTTTGTCTGTTTGTCCGTGTGTTCTCACAGATAACTGATCTTATTTATAATTTATAAGTTTAAATAAATATCCTGGGACATAGTTCCCTCACGGTTATCTGATCCCAAACTAAGCAGGGCTTTTACCATGGAAACCGAAGGACTGATATACTTTTTTTTTGTGAATACATACATAAATAGATAATAACACCCAGACTCAGGACAAATAGACATGTTCATGCACACAAATGTTTGTCTTGGATGGGAATCGACCCCATGACCAGCGGCGTGATAGGTGGTGTCTTAACCAAAAGCACCTATTAAATTAATTTAATTAGTTAAAATGGTAATATCAGTTGTCTGGTTATCCATAGTATGTACAATCTCTGCTTAGTTTGGTTGGGGAGTTAACAACATTTTAAGAGTTAAATAGTAGTTTTAGGAAGTTTTTAGGCGTAATATTGCAGAAAAAAAATTAAAAATAAAATAATCTTTATTTTGGACCATATCCATAGAATATTAGTAAAAACAAATAAATTACTTATGAACGATGTTTGGTAGATAAATAAACGATAAACACAACAACAAACAAATCAATTTTAATTTTGCCAATTGACATATACAACTATTTCATGAAAATGTTACTAATATACCTTGGAAGAATGTGTTGATGATTTCTTTTGTTATTAATCAGTAAACATACTACCATTCTTGTCGCAAATAATATGTTGATAACTTACGACTTATAACTGAGCTGCAATTAGCAAAAAAAGTTGATAAAATTTGAATTTCGCGCTCCAACCGACGCCTCCACCTTAACGAGCACCAAGCACTGTGTACGGCTGCTCGTTGTAGACAAGAAATCTGTGCGTACAGATTTGTTATCCACGACACACAACCGCACACAACGCCTCCTTATAGTCCTAAAACTGTCAAGTAGCAATCATGATTAACCTAACCTAACTATGCCTACAAAAAAATAACAACAAAAACATAATTAAGGCCGGTTACGTACATGCATCAGAAATTCAATTTCGAACAACCGTTTCGAAATATCGATTCGAGATTTCAAACGCAGTGAATCCATCAAAATTTATAGACCTATCACATTCGAAATTCCGCATGTTAGACTGTTCTACCAAACGGAAATATATGTCTGTGACATGTGTGATGTATTTACGGAAACCCTTGCGATATTTCGAATCGAAATTCTGGAACGGAATTCCTGATGTATTTGTAACTTCATTTAATGACTATTTTTCATGTCCAATCTGATTATTTGCATACACCTCGTAGAACCGGTCCCAAAACTCCATTCTGCTGGAGAACGGTCTCTCTATCTCTTTTAACTCTGAGTTTATGTCCAAATACCGTCCGTTTAAAGAATACAGCGGCCAAGATACTGGTAATATGTCTGAAGTTTGTGGCGTTGGGTTGCTGAAAAAAACAAACAATTAAACCTATACACACACATCGTCGAAACACAGAAAACACTGCAAATCAATTTTTACGACACGATGTGACGATACGATGTCGTGTCGTCATCCTCGACGACGAACGTCCGTCGTTGCGTCGTAGTTGTCCTCGACACGACGCGACGTCGTGCCGTACTCATTGTTTTGGATTTTATACCCAATTTTACCAACTTAGGGTAACATAACCGTGGGATATGTCGGTTTGACAGAATATCTATTGAAATTCTATCATACAGCCACATCAGCATGGAAAAGTGCTATTCGATGCTAAAAAATGTGAGCCTTAAAAACGAATATTTCATGTTACTTTTGCCCAGTCATAAAAAAGTGAAAAACTACGGAAAAAATTATCTCATAGAGTAAGTTTTTATCCTCGGATATTTAACATTGGCCCCGATTCTGTTGTTTACAAATTAAATAATATTTAATCTCACTTACATCTCTTTCCAACAAAAATCATAAGAAAAGGATAAAATAAATTTTAGGTCCGGCAAATTAGCTCGATTGCTTATTTTATTTGATGACTGACATTATTATGTGACTAACATATTGATTCCAAAAACTGGCACAATGAACTCATATTCAATGACTTGGTTCCATGATTCTCATTGTCGGGGACTACCGAAACACCTCAATGTAAGAAAAAATATCTACTCACCCGAATTTTGCGAAATTTGTCCACATCGTTGTTATTCTATCGACTGTCAAGAAATCTTCTTTTGAACCAACATCTTCAGGCAGCCCGTCTGATACAAACAAATACCCTAGGTCATCAGCATGGATCGCATAATCAGATATGATATTTGCCAATACTTTATAGTAATTCCTGCCACCATTATAAGAAAATAAGTAGTAATATATTTTGTCAGCCCCATCTTTGATGTACTGTCTCACGCTTCTCTCAGTGGGATGGTTAAATAAGAAATCTGATCCTAAAAATACGTTATTATCTCTAAATGTTTCACCGCTTGTTACGTTCCCTATGTAAAAATTGCGTACACTCTCAGCCATCTCGGTAATGTTACCAGTTTTGAAGCCAAATTCAAGGATTTTTTCAATAAATTTATCACTGAAGAATTCATCGGTTATATTACTGTATTTGAAAATTAGTTCATTGTTAGTAAATCCAATCATAATTGGCATTATTTTGTCTTTGTTTGCTGTAGCGTTGAATGGATACGCCGTTACGAAATTCTCTACACCTTCAAACTTACTTTCAACACACGGATTCAAGTATGTTTCGATAATATCAGCATGTGGATTTAATGCTTCTGCAGCCGCACTTTTGACAAGAAACTTAAAGCTTTTGTCGTGTTTTCTGTTTCAAAACCTAATTTCTTGGATAGCTTGATAGCCATACCGCTATCTGGTTCGGCTATTGACCAAGGGGAAGCCCAAACTCCACTCTGCATGATAGCACGATCAAATAATCTTTCAAATGGCGATAAAATATGCAAATGCACTGACATAGCTCCCGAGCTTTCACCAAACAAGGTGATTTTACTCGCATCTCCACCAAATGATTCAATATTTTCCTTTATCCACCTTAAAGCTAGCAGCTGGTCTTTCAATCCTTGATTTCCGGGTACCTCTTTAGTTCCTAAGCACATGAATCCGTAAATTTGAGATCTATAATTGATTGTGACTAAAATGATGTCATGTTTTATCAAGAAATTTGGTTGGAACAATTCTCGATTGCAGCTGCCTCTTGCAAAGCCGCCTCCAAAGATCCAAACCATGACTGGGAGAGGATTCTGTGAGCTAACGTTATTGGGAACATGTATGTTCAAGTTGAGGCAGTCTAAGGTACCGATTGCCTCGCCTGTTGTGAATACCGTTTGGGGGCACACTGCCGAGTCATTGTTTGCATCGAAAACATCGTTGAAACCTGGATGTGGCTGCGCGGCCTGAGGAGAATTATACATATTACACATAATTGCTGAACTACTTACTGGGTTTATTAAAAGTATAAAATGGGTTCTAGAACAAAATGACTTGTGTTAAATGCTTCTGGTATGCGTTGCACCCACGAGCACCGGCAGGGAGATGCAAAGGCACCGGCAGGGACGAAAGAAAATATATAACTATATTTTTTTTATTCTCTATTAATTTTGTATGAATAGAAACTTAACATTTAGAAATTTAGCTATTTTCCTTTTTATTGAATGCCTTATAAAAATTAAAACGCCGATAAAGCTTATTTCAGTCGAAATACTTTATATTATCGCTATATGTCTAAATAAATGTTACCAATATCAAAATAAATATATTTTTTTCTTCTTTCCTTCTTTCTTTCTATATTTAGGGTTACCATCTCTAAAATCTGCCAACCCGGACAACAAGTGTGAAAACCCCGGATTTTTATTATTATTTATTTATTTATTTTATACCCGGACATGTAATTGTTATAAAAGTTAGGTACTCAGTAAAATAAATAATCGTTTTAAATCAACTTTTGTATAAATATAGAAAATACCATCTACATATTTAAAAAAAACCCCGAGGCGGCAACTTTTTATTTATTCTTGCTATTGGTAAACTTTAATACCCGGACGCTCCCCGGACGCCTTATAAACTAGGACAAACCCAAATTCAATACATGCTCCATAATCTTACAGAGTATGAGTGATCGCAATCGGGCGATAATTATTTTGGGCACTGGTTGCACGTTCACGAGCTTCCAGGATTTTGGAATTAGACCCTTTTGAAGAGAGAGGCCATACAGGCGTGTTAGGATTTGGCATAAGGAGATTACAAGAGGGTAGTGTTGGAGGTTATTGACTTCTCACATCTAGACGTGAGTTGGCCCTAAATAACGAGGCAAACATATTTGCTTTCTCAACCACTGTGTGAGCCAGTGACCCGTCAGGCTTCGACTGACTTGGCGAGTGACCAAAAAGCTTTGCTCCCGGATGGGTACGAGAAAAGTCTGTCACTAATTCATCCAATGTGGTCGATACGAGCCTTCTTGAGGGCCTTCTTACAGGATTTGGCGAAGACATTAAAGGCCTTTTTCTTAGTACTCACGTCTAGAGCTTTACGAGCGCCAGCATCAGCTCAGACCTAGTATGCAGATTGTTTTGAGACCTCAGCCGGTAGGTACAGTCACCATTATACCCCTTTGGGGAGCTGACTGATGCAGGTGTCATTATAAATTATTCAGGAAGTATGACAAATCCAATTTAATTAATTATCTATATATATAAAAGAAAGTCGTGTTAGTTACTCCACTTATAACTCAAGAACGGCTGAACCGATTTAGCTGAAAATTGGCAGGGAGGTAGTTTAGAGCCAGGAAAAGGACATAGGATAGGTAGGGGTAGGTAGGGTAGGTAGGTAGGGTAGGTAGGTAGGGTAGGTAGGTAAGGTAGGTAGGGGTAGGTAGTGGCAGGTAGAGGTAGGTAGATAGGTAGGGGTAGGTAGGGTAGGTAGGTAGGTAGGGTAGGTAGGTAGGGTAGGTAGGTAGGGTAGGTAGAGGTAGATAGGAGTAGGTAGGGATAGGTTTGTAGGTCCCAGTTTTATTTTTGTTCTCAGGGCAGGACAACGTCTGTCGGGTCAGCTAGTATACAATAAAACCTTACTCCCCAAACTAAACATAAATATTTATTTTACATTATTAAGTGCAGTATCACACGAATAAATGTATGGTGTTGACTTACCCCAAACGGGTCTTCATGATTAACGATCGCATATGGGACTCCCAAATACATAGTGTACTGTCCATTGTCGCTCAAAACACCTCTTATCGACCCATGTTTTGTATCAACCAACTGGTCAACCCTTGTCAACGCATAAACATTATGCACAAGTAATAAGAGAACTAACTTCTGCATGGTTAACGCAGATATGTAATGCATAAACTAGCAAAGTTATTAGGTACAGATACTGCTCAATTCCACGGTTTTTATACAGGTATCTTGCAGTTGCAATATTTGTTTATGGAAATTTTATTCCACGGTTTTTATGCAGGTGTCTTGTATTTAGAATATTTATTTATGGAAATTCTCCAGCATTGATGGCAGTATGGGGAGAATCCTCCCAAATTTGGTGTCTCGTTTCTTTTTGTAGATAGTTCTCCTTTTTTTTGTCGGGCACGTCAGCTAGGATATTTTTAAAGCCATCTATAAGCTTTTGGATTTTCTAAGAGGCTTTGATGTAACAATTTTTGACAACTCGAGACGGTATATACCTCTAAGTAGATTATATTCAGTATTGCGAGCGACCTGAGCTTTGATAATACCAAAAAATACACATGATTCTGGAATGTCTCATGTACGCTTGACCGCACGTAAATACTTAACAACCGTAAGTAGTCAGATTAGCCCCTGACCTTTGTTAAAATCAAAAGTTAAAGTCGGCTGCGGATTAGAAATCTATCTTCATTTTGGTAAACGCCATAACCTAAATACAAGAAACAAAGATAAAATTGTTACACCTAGATTCAGGCTAGCGAAAGTGAATACCAAGTCAACTCGGGAACTACACTCGTTTATATAATAAAATCCCAGATAAAATAACTAAGATGTCTTACAATAAATTCAAAGAATATGTTAAAAAATCAACTGTCTCCCTATTACAGTTCATGAGATACAGTGATTGTTACGGTCGAGTAAAAAAACACGTTTTATGTATGGGGGCCTTTAATTTTTTACTATATTTTATTTTTATTATATTTTATTATAGCGGCAACCGTATTACATATTCTGTAACAAAATCAACTGCCTGTCTATTACGGTTCATGAGATACAGCCCGCTGACAGACGAACGTTCAGACGGACAGTGGAGGCTAAGTAATAGGGTTCCGTTGGCACCTCGGGATACGAAACCCCAAAATAGTGTAAACACAATGAATTTTCGTGTTTTTGTCAACTTTTCAGTACATTGTGACAGTTTTCTAGACCACACGCCTTCGTAGCGACATTTGGTGTCAGATAACATATTGGAAACCCTCATAGCAACCACAGACTAGGTAGATATAGCACCATGTCGATGATGATCTGATGGATGAAAATGCCTTTATTTATTAACTATTGATAGGTAATAAGCCGTAACGTCGCATAGGTAACTACAGCTGCTCAAATATCATTACAATGCACCAGTTCCTGTGATGTGCGGACAACGTGAAAAAGGCAATAATAAAAAAAAATTACTTGAAATATGATACACAAACTATCCACATTAACAAATAAATAAAGAAATAAATATTCCTATTGTGGGATCGTGTAATTAACGATGTTATTTTATTAGGTATATACCTATACGAACTTTCTTCATTTATTAGGTAGTTACAACAATATGTCAGTTCATAGCCAGGTGATATATAACAGCACAAGGACAGCAAAGGAATGGAATTTTCTTCCGGCGTCTGTATTTCCAGACTACTATAATCTCGGAATTTTCAAGGCCAGAGTGAATAGGTTTCTTCTGGGCAAGCGTGCTCCATCATAGGCTTCGTCATCGTCCACTAAATGGACGAGTCTGTGGCCAAACGCAAGCCCATCTTATATAAAAAAAAAACCAAAAATATTCACGTAGTAAGTAGGGGTACATTATCCTACACATGGAAAACACGTTTCAAAAAATCCTGTAACTACCTAGTTTATCTAATACCTTTAAACGAGCAATTATAGTACGAGCAGTTACCACTAACCGGTAGACGAAGCGTGGGCAGGCAGCGTGCCCCCCACAAGGTGGACAGACGATCTTGCCGGAGTCTTCTCAGTTCAAGTGTATTCCGAACCGGTAGTAGAGTCTATTGTAAAACTGTAACTGTTGACATTCATAAGTGCCTTATTAGGGCCTAAACTGAATAAATGATTTTTGATTTGATTTGATTCGGGCAGCGGAAGGCCGGCCATCGTGGAGATCCTCGGTGGAGGTCTTTGTCCAGCAGTGGACGTCTTTCGGATGATGATGAAAACATCAACAAAGATCGAACACGCACTGTGCGTTTTCGAGTGAGCTGTACTGCAATCCGTACACCTTACACCGTATACGGATTGCAGTACAGCTCACTCGAAAAAAAATTACGGCGCTTACAACGTTTTGGTCGCGAGAAACTATGCAGTATTTGCCGTTGTAGAAAACGTCGTTTTAAAAAATAACGAGCAACGCTCGGTCAACCAGGTACTTACAATAACATGGCGCGCGCCTCCAATATTTAAATCGTTTGAAAGTATTGAGTACTTCCCTTGTGATAATTATTACACGTGTAGGGTACGTAGCAATAAAACAGAAACATAATTAATTTTATTTATTAACTGACATGATGACTCCTAGTTTTCATATCCAATCTGATTATCTGCATACACCTCGTAGAACTGGTCCCAAAACTCCATTCTGCTGGAGAACGGCCTCTCTATCTCTTTCAAGTCTGAGTTTATGTCCAAATGCCGTCCTTTTAATGAAAGCAGCGGCCAAGATACTGGTAATATGTCTGAAGTTCGTGGCGTTGGGTTACTGAAAAAAAAAAACAATTAAAACCAAGCGTCGGAAATACTCCCATCTCATTGATGATTATGTATTTGCGGTGCTTGCGGTTGAAACCTTGGGCCCTTGGTCATCTGACACGAAACAAACAGTTCAAGACATTCGTTTGATCTTGGCCTCTGGGGATCTGAGAGCCAGGGACTTTTTTGCCCAGAGGCTAAGTCTGATCATTCAGCAAGGCCACGACGCAAGTGTCATGGGTACCATGCCAAATTTTGAAGTAGGTTATTTTTGGAATTAGTAGTTATTTAGTTTAGTTTTTATTTTAATTTAGTTGTTTTCAATCTAACAAAATATAATTTTATCGTATAGGCACAATATTGCATTAAAACCATAATACACACACACCGTCGAAACACAGAAAACACTGCAAAAAAAATTTTACGACACGATGTGACGATACGATGTCGTGTCGTCAACCTCGACGACGAACGTCCGTCGTTGCGTCGTAGTTGTCCTCAACACGGCGCGACGTCGTGCCGTACTCATTGTTTTGGATTTTATACCCAATTTTACCAACTTAGGGTAACTTAACCGTGGGATATCGCGAAATCGAGATGGCTCTTAAACAGCTTAAAAATGGAAAAGCCCTTGGGGAGGACGGTATTACTACTGAGCTCTTGAAGTCTGGTGGTACACCTGTTATGAAGGAGCTCCAGAAAATCTTCAATACTGACCTCTTTGATGGGAGAACTCCTGAGGCGTGGAGAAGGAGTGTTGTCGTGTTGTTTTTCAAAAAAGGAGACAAAACTCTTCTGAAATACTACCGACCAATTTCTCTCCTAAGCCACGTCTACAAGCTGTTTTCAAGAGTCATAACAAATCGTCTTGGGCGAAGACTCGACGAGTTTCAGCCGCCGGAGCAGGCCGGGTTTCGATCAGGATATGGGACTATAGACCACATCCACACAGTGCGGCAGATTATACAGAAGACCGAAGAGTATAATCGGCCCCTGTGCTTAGCGTTTGTGGACTATGAAAAGGCCTTTGACTCCATTGAAATCTGGTCTGTTCTGGAATCTTTGCAGCGATGCCAAGTCGATTGGCGATACATTCAAGTGCTGAGAGGTCTATACAATGCCGCTACCATGTCTGTCCAGGTCCAAAACCGGCAGTCTGAACCTATCCCCATGCATCGTGGTGTGAGACAAAGGATGTTATATCCCCCAAATTATTCACAAATGCCATGGAAGATATGTTCAAGACGTTGGAGTGGGATAGACACGGTATTAACATCAACGGCAAGTACCTCTTACACTTGCGATTTGCAGACGACATCGTCATCGTAGCAGAAACGCTGCAAGATTTGCAACATATGTTGAACGGCCTAACTGATTCCTCTAAACGCATTGGTCTCCGGATGAACTTGGATAAGACCAAGGTCATGTTCAATGAGCATATGGAAAACTACGTCGAGTTTTCACATCGCTAATTCCGAAAAGTCTGAAGACGAAAGTCTTCAACCAGAGCGTCCTACCCGTCATGACATACGGTGCTGAAACGTGGACACTCACGCTTGGGCTGGTCCACAGATTTAAAGTCGCTCAGCGAGCTATGGAAAGGGCTATGCTCGGAGTCTCTTTGAAGGATCGAATCAGAAATGAGGTGATCCGACAGAGGACCAAAGTCATTGACATAGCTCAGCGGATTAGCAAACTGAAGTGTGGGATAAATATGTCTGTCACACAGCCACATATTTTCCGCGTGGAATAGTGCTATCCGATGCTAATAAATGTGGGCTTTAAAACGAATGTTACTTTAGCCCAGTCTCGTCATAAAAAAGTCAATAACTATATGGAAAAGTTATCTCATAGAGGAATCTCACTGTATATCTTTCTAACAAGAAACATAGGAAAGGGCAAAAAAATTTTTTTACTACAAATAAATAAAGAAATCAAACTTATTTGTGACATGAATAAAATGACAAAAACGTCTATCACTGTAGCGAAGCAAAGCAGGGTTAACAGCATTTCCTTCCTAGGGGAAACAATATTTTTTATTGATGTGTAACAGCTTTCCTCTCGCTTTCTGTGGGAGTGATTTCGTGAAAAGGGACGGAATTATGCAACAGGAACCCGGGGAAGCGCGCGCTATGAAGAGATGTCAGAGGATCATAATATGCGACAACTGAAACTGCTTGTATTTTTTTACTTTTGTTACCAACGAGCCTACAAAAACATTTTATTGTATATATACACGGCGGTATAAACCCATTACAACTCGGTTTATACTTACTCCCTCGCTGAACCTCGTGTATGATGGATCATTTTAGCCCCTTGCATAACAAAGTACTATTAGGCCCGTCAAATTAGTTTGATTGCTTATTTTATGACTGACATTATTATGTGACTGACAGATTGATTCCAAAAATCAGCACAATGGACTTCTTATATCAATGATGCTCACCCGAATTTAGCGAAATTTGTCCACATCGTTGTCATTCTCTCGACTATCAAGAAATCCTCTTCAGAACCAACATCTTCTGGGAGCGTGCTTGATACAAACAAATACCCTAGGTCATCAGAATGTGACGCATAATCAGATGTGATATTTGCCAATACTTTATAGTAATTCTTGCCACCATCATAAGAAAATAAGTAGTAATATATATCGTCAGCCCCATCTTTGATGTACTGTCTCACGCTTCTCTCAGTGGGATGGTTAAATAAGAAATCTGATCCAAAAAATACGTTATTATCTCTAAATGTTTCACCGCTTGTTTCGTTCCCTATGTAAAAATTGCGTACTCTCTCAGCCATCTCGGTAATGTTACCAGTTTTGAAGCCAAATTCAAGGATTTTTTCAATAAAATTATCACTGAAGAATTCATCGGTTTTATTACTGTATTTGAAAATTAGTTCGTTGTTAGTAAATCCAATCATAATTGGCATTATTTTGTCTTTGTTTGCTGTAGCGTTGAATGGGTATGCCGTTACGAAATTCTCTACACCTTCAAACTTACTTTCAACACACGGATTCAAGTATGTTTCGATGAGATCAGCATGTGGATTTAATGCATCTGCAGCCACAACTACTTGTAAAGGATCAGATTTTGACAAGAAACTCAAAGCTTCTGTCGTATTTTCTGTTTCATAACCTAATTGCTTGGATAGCCTAATAGCTATACCGCTATCTGGTTCGGCTATAGACCAGGGGGAAGCCCAAACTCCACTCTGCATGATAGCACGATCAAATAATCTTTCAAATGGCGATAAAATATGCAAATGCACTGACATAGCTCCCGCGCTTTGGCCAAACACGGTGATTTTACTCGCATCTCCACCAAATGATTCGATATTTTCCTTTATCCACCTCAAAGCTATCAGCTGGTCTTTTAATCCTTGATTTCCGGATACCTCTTTAGTTCCTAAGCACATGAATCCGTAAATTTGCAATCTATAATTGATTGTGACTAAAATTATGTCATGTTTTATCAAGAAATTTGGTTGGAAATCTTCTAGGTTGCCTCTGCCTCCTGCAAAACCACCTCCATGGATCCAAATCATGACTGGGAGAGGATTCTGTGAGCTGGCGGCGTTGGGAACATGTATGTTCATATTGAGGCAGTCTAAGGTACCGATCGCCTCTCCTGTGGGTTGCGTTTGAGGGCATACTGCAGAGTCATTGTTTGCATCGAAAACATCGTCGAAACCTGGATGTGGCAGCGCGGGCTGGGGAGAATTATTATAATTACTAAATACTGGTATTCAATTGATTTGCAATTGCAATTATTATGATTATATATAGAAGAAGAGTCTGACTGGCTGACTACCTACTCGCTCACTCAGTGACTGAAACCACTGGGTTTGGGCTGGGCGTCGATTCGTCCAGTGACGGATCGGGCTGAAACTTGGCATACAGATTACTATTATGTCGTAGGTTAGGTATCCGCTGAGATAGGATTTTTGAAAATTCAACCCTAAGGGAGTAAAATAGGGGATGAAATTGAATTTAATATTCATGGGATGTGGTAGGTATTTTGCTTCAAAATATAAAAAAATAGAACCGCCTTCCAAGACACTAAAAAAGAATAAAATAACTATTAGAAAGAAATTAGAAAGTCCGTGAAAGTATAGTTCAGAGCCTACTCCGAAAAACGATATACGATAGTCCGATCATCGTTGTCAAATTATTAACCAATAGAATTGCAGCAAAATATAATGACACCACAGATTTTTTTTCGCTGATTTAAAAACTGTCAGATTAGAGTTTCTATAGGTAGATCGTTATTTTATGCTTTTAAGTGCCTTTGAAGGTGGTTCTATTTTTAGTTAATGTTTTATCCATATCAAAGAAAAAAAAATCCAAATCGGTCCAGGCGTCTTCGAGTAGGTAATCAGGGAACATACCTACATAAAACATAATAATTTAATAAATTACGTAAAAATACAATCTAACCGTGGTCAGTGATGATGTGGCCGATGGTGGTAAGCACACAAAGCCTATAAGGGAACTGGCTCTCAAGTGCAGCTATCGGAACACACCGGAAGGTGCTAAGTGACAGATTTCCAATTTGAGGGTGGTAACCAGCCAAGCGGGTACTACAAAGTACCCTACCACCGCTCTATGGTTTCCTCACGATGTTTTCCTTCACCAAAAGTTCAATCTCATTGCGACCTTCGTCTCGGCATTCGACGTCACTACCACTGAGCTATCATCGCCTCAACCTAAACTAAACTGAAATCATAAATATTTAAGTTTAATTTTACAATTATATATCGGATAGCGGATTTATTAAGGAGGCTTTATGTCCCGTAAAACTTATCACTAAAAAATGTATGGTGTGGACTTACCCCAAACGGGTCCTCATGATCAACGATCGCATATGGGACCCCCAAATACATAGTATACTGTCCATTGTCGCTCAAAACACCTCTTATCGACCCATTTTTTATATCAACCAACTGGTCAGCCCTTGTCAACGCATAAACATTATGCACAAGTAATAAGAGAACTAACTTATGCATGGTTAAGGCAGACATTCTAAGCACAAACTACTTACTTAGAGATACAAAATTTTACGGTTTTTATACAGGTGTCTTGAATTTATAAATATGTTTATTTTGTATAACATGATACTTCTGTAATGATGCCAGATTGGGGTGAATCACCCCAAATTTGGGGTTTTTTTTTTATGGGAGTTAGGTTCCCCAATAAAATTATTCAACCACGAAAATAATTCCCATCAATCGTTTGGTGTAACGTTTATATTCTATTAAAATTTCCAACACTACTTTCAATCGTTCCTTCATTCTTTCTATTATATAATTAGTCTATTCGTTCCTGTATAGTCACAAGCTTTAGTTTTTGGGGTTATTACTAACTTCGTGTTTATTTAGTATTCTCCTTTCGTACAAATACCAGTTGAAGACATTTTGTAAACAACGCAAACAATACTGAAAATGAAATACAATGTCGAAATCTAATAATTCCATCAAAAACATGTAAGTAAAAAAATGGCTCAAAAAGGTTGAAACATATATAAACAATAATTGAGAAAGTGCTCCTCCCCCCTTTTTTCTTTAACTTAACTTTAATATGGGCAAATCCTCCCTACCCGACCGGGAGCGGCCGGGTTATGTCAGACTCCTACTGACTAAAACCCCACTTCCTACCTGTCGCCGCCAGTTGGGTATACGGGGGCGCTGAAGCATCCGCCCGCGGACCCAGCAGCTGGGATCGGAGCTCTGGTCCTCACCGTCTCGCCTTGAATGGCGTGCGGGAACACACGCACACATAATCGAGCCCTATTGTCATGGGCAGCAGACTCCCGAATCTTTCTTCTTTCCTTTTCTCGATACAATATTCAAATTTCCATCGCCTTCCGTAATTCTTCTCCTCTTTATAATTGTTCGTCTCGTCGAATCTCTAAAGATTCATTATTTTCTTCTAAACATAGTAATAAACGTTCTTCGGTTATAAATGTTATAATGTCGATAATAGAATCATAATATTATTGTGTAACAAAGGAACTCAGCCACCCACGCGCCTGGCCAATAAACACGTAGGTACCTTTCGATTTAACAAAGTGCGAAACCGAACTGATTGAAAATAATATTTTAACTTTAGTATTTCTCCTTTAAAATATATAAAAACCGATTTGGGGATTTTTTACAAAAAGCAAATTTTCGGAGGGATTTCGTAAAAAGTTGAGGGGAAATTCATATAGTCACCTGGCAACACTGTTAGGCAGTTAATATTATAATTAGTTTTTTTTTGCAAATCATCTGTTTGTCAATATATTATTTATTTTGCAAATCATCTGCTTGTCCATATATTTAACTAGCTGTTAAAATGTAATAACGTTTTTAAAGTCAATAAAGAAAAGATTCACCTGCAAAAGAGTTGCTTTTCACGACTTTCAACATTTTTTACTTTATAATAAATAAACCAAAACAAATAAAAAAGTAGCCTTTTACTTTCGGGGATAATGTAGCTTCCTATGAGTGAAATAATTTTCAAATCGGACCAGTAACTCCGGAGATTAGCGCGTTCAAACAAACAAACAGACTCTTCAGTTTTATTATTTGCATATATAGTACCTACACAGGAGTTCCTCATTAACAGACTTTATCTACTCTCATATCGTAATGTTCTAATTATGAAATCAAAAACAGTACTTTAATGACCCACTTTATACACACCAGTGTATAGGGGAACCTGTTGAACCTTGGCACCATATGTAGGCACATAGGTCAAAAGGCTCGTTTGCAATATAGGGAATATTGCGCTCTTAAATTCTGTTGTCTGTGGTATTCGGTACATCACTGCTTACTATCCAATGTAAAGTAGTCGCTTACCGCCAATAAGCCGATGTTTGGTGTTAAGATGTCAGAACTTTGTTCGGCAAAAAAAGTTACTATTTTTAATATACTTTGAAGTGTGATAGTTTTGTACGTTTTAAAATAATCACTTAAATTTTATATGCGATCCGTTCTTTGTTTAAACATGTAATAAAACAGTAACAAACTTATGAATGTCAGGTTGATTTTGTTAAGAATTTGTGATTTAAATATATCACTGGACTGAATAAACCGATTTTAGTAAAGATAAGTTAATTGTTTCAGTAAATATCCATGTTTTATTCCCAAATTCTTAAATGTCCTAGGTACAACTTAGTATTGGCCGAGGAACATAGGGTGTTGTACCTTGGCTTTTTTTAAACGTCCTAAACACATATAAGTATGATTCGGACATTTCTGATATTTTTCTGGTAGATACTCAAATAATAGGCCTTCCAAAATATGTAAATACGGTTCGTGTAAAGTACGTTAAATTATAATAAAAAATACATATCTAAAAAACAGTCCTAGGTACAACAGGTTCCCCTTATGAAATTAAAAATAGTAGTTTATGATACTGTTGCATAATAGGGGTTATTAACTACGAGTGTGAGTTTAAGTACCGAGCCGTAGGCGAGGTTCTTAATAGTATCACACGAGTTTTTAATACCTAATTATGTGCAGTATCATACAGTACTTTATCTAAACTCATTTAATAATGTAATTTAAAGGTAAAAAATCGATAATATTTTGTCATAGGTTTTCATGACTCACGGGTATCGATTATTCGTCATTTCCATTGCCGCCTCCACAATTACAGATCCAAGTTTATTTCACCTTAGTATCACTGCTATTTTACTATCATTTTTGGCCAAAATAAAATATGTATGCAAAAAAATCAATAAAATAAACAAACATTAATCATCATGGCTCCCAAATCCGTGTTGGGAAAAACTCCCGACCGCATACACGACCACAGAGTAAATTTGCATCTAAAATTGAATTGATACTGATTGATTCCTAATTGTTTACAAAGAGAATATAATACTACGTTTAATTGTTTAGTCATGTCTGGCCACTTATAATGTTTTTTTCTTTATTATTTCGTTTGACAAGTTGACTGACAGTAATTGAAGTATTAAAACCCAAAAAACATTATAAGTGGCCAGACATGTCCAAATACTTGTACTTTAATGAAAAAAAGTTATTTTATAGCATTATCTTGGGAAGAAAACTGTGCTATAATATAATTTTTTAATTTCATTATACACGGGTGTGCATAAAGTGGGTCATTAAAGTACTGATTTTGATTTCATAATAAGAACATTACGATATGAGAGTAGATAATAGTAGTTTATGATACTGTTGCATAATAGGGGTTATTAAATACGAGTGTGAGTTTAAGTACCGAGCCGTAGGCGAGGTTTTTAATAGTATCACACGAGTTTTTAATACCTAATTATGTGCAGTATCATACAGTACTTTATCTAAACTCATATAAATAATGTAATTTAAAAGAATAGAAATATCGATAGTATTTTTCTACCAACTTTAAAAAAAAAACACATTTTTGGTCAAAATGATATATGTAGGCAAAAACAATAAAATAAACAGACACAATAATCATATACCTAATCAAATCCGTGTTGCCAACTCCCAAAAATTCTTACCTCTAAATTTCAAGTCAAAAATTTGTCACATTGTCATCGTCAAATTGAATTGATACTGATTGATTATACTATTGATAGGTCCAAAGTGTACTTTAATAGAAAAAAAGTTATTTTATAGCATTATCTTGGGAACACAACTGTACTATAATGAATCATTATACACGGGTGTGCTTAAAGTGGGTCATTAAAGTACTGATTTTGATTTCATAATAAGAACATTACGATATGAGAGTAGATAAAATATATTACAGTACAGTTTTCTTCCCAAGATAATGCTATAAAATAACTTTTTTTCATTAAAGTACAAGTATTTGGACATGTCTGGCCACTTATAATGTTTTTTGGGTTTACTGTCAGTCAACTTGTCAAACGAAATAATAAAGAAAAAAACATTATAAGTGGCCAGACATCAGGACTAAACAATTATAATTTTAGATGCAAATTTACTTTGTCTGTGGTCGCGTATGCGGTAGAGATCTCAACTTAGGAGTTTTTCCCCACACGGATTTGGGCGCCATGATGATTAATGTTTGTTTATTTTATTGATTATTTGTATACATATTTTATTTTGGCCAAAAATGATAGAAAAATAGCAGTGATACTAAGGTGAAATAAACTTGGATCTGAAATTGTGGAGGCGGCAATGGAAATGACGAATAATCGATACCCGTAAGTCGTGAAAACCTATGACAAAATATTATCGATTTTTTACCTTTAAATTACGTTATTAGATGAGTTTAGATTAAGTACTGTGTGATACTGCACATAATTAGGTATTAAAAACTCGTGTGATACTATTAAGAACCTCGCCTACGGCTCGGTTCTTAAACTCACACTCGTGTTTTAATAAGCCCTAGTATGCAACAGTATCATAAACTACTATAATACTTCAATTAATGTCAGTCAAAATCAAAATCAAAATCAAAACTCAATTATTCAGTTTAGGCCCTAATAAGGCACTTATGAATGTCAAAAGTTACAGTTTTACAATAGACTCTACTACCGGTTCGGAATACACTTCACACACACATACACAGTCAACTTGTCGAATTCATCATTAATTCAAGTAGAATTCATTCTCAATTTTAAAAAGGGGCATATTCACGATATTTTTGTGACGTTACTAATAACACTAACAATTTTTTAAAAAGACTGTTTTTCGTCACATATTCTCTAGTATAACATATTTTATTTCCAAATCTCTTAGAACAAAGAATACAGAGAAAAACGCATTTAAGAATCATCACTTCTCGTATGGAAACCGCGGTCTTGGCCGCCGTAGGCCGTGTAGTAGTCACCAGCCGCCCTTTTCTCAGCTCCTATCATTTAGGTAGTAGGAAGGCGAAATTTTATTTTAATATTTACTTGGGTCGTTTCTTGTTGAGACGTGAAGTTAACTTATCCTTATGTTGTGGCAGCCTTGATTTACAGATTGGCCTATTTTTAATGCTTTGAGGCATTATGTCTGTCAGCATATTTTTAAATAAATATACTGGGAAATTCTTCACCTGGGGTCCCAAACTTAGCAGAGCTTAAAATTCTGAAAAAAATTCGTATACCTCAGCCTAAGTCATGAAAAGGGGGCTCCAGAATCATGAGTTGAATCCATGGTATCAGTTTTCGGTACGCCGTCCCTTAAACCCGGTATAGAATGCACAAAACTGTTTTTCCTCGATGGGAATCGAACCCACGACCTGCGGCGCGATAGGTGGTGTCTTAACCAACTGCGCACACTGGCCTGTCTTGAATAATTTCTTTCATGTTTGTTATTTGATTCAAAATCAAAATCTCTTATTCAGTTTAGGCCCTGGGCAAATTCCACTAATTAATTTTGATTAGATTACAATTGAATCGCTTCGCAGCTGAATTATGACTTTTGCACGTTTTCGTATCTACTAATAATCTGACAACGATCGAGATCCAATCATGGTTGAGTTAAAATTGACGCTCGATCGAAAGTTATAAAAGTAGTATTCCACTAAACATTTGACACATTTGAATGGATATCACAAGCTAGTTGTTTCGGTTACCAAGGGCAACAAGGATTACAATCGAATCGTGATCCAATCGTGGTTCGGTTTCGTTTATTTAGCGGAATACCGTGTTTTAGTAAAATTGGATTGGAAACGAACTTTAACTGAATCAAAATTGGATGTCAACCGTTGTAATTTTCCGGAATTGGCCCCCTGATATGGTATTTATGAACGTCGATAGTTAATCAATAGAATAGACTACAACGGGTTATTAGCACTTTTTCGTGTTGTCGTACTGTACCGTACCGTGTATTGTGTTTGGGCAGCTGTATTCGGCGATAAGGCTTCAAATCAAAATCAAAATCAAAAACTCATTTATTCAATTTAGGCCCTGGTAAGGCACTTATGAACGTCAATAGTTACAAACATTACAATAGACTCTACTACCGGTTCCACATACACTTGAACTGAGAACACTCCGGCAAGAAACTCAGCAAGGGTACATTTTTTTTTGTGGATCTTTCTTTTTTAAATTTAACTTAACAAATTATGAATAAATAATAGCATTTTTTTTCGAATTTTAAAATGACGCATGACGCATTTGTAAAAAATAATTCAAAAACAGAGCATATTTGACGTGGCTTGTTGCGATTGAACCCGCGCTTGAACATAGATGACATAGGAGTTGCCTTTAGAAATTTTCCACATAACTTTTTTATTAATGTGTTTTCTTTTTGATAATAATATAATGTAAGTATTGTACCTACTAATGTATATTTATGTTCAAGGCCATTTACCAAATATTTTAGTTCAGTCTTTCAAAATATGACAAGTACCTATACCGGTCTCAAAATATTCCCTGATTAAATGGTTAATAAATGACAAATAAATGTAAAATTATGAACATACTCTAATATAATATTAATAACGGGACTGATGCATTCGCTTTTATAATAAAATCCCATATGAAGTAACTAAGATGTCTTATAATAGATTCAAAGAGTATGTTAAACATAAGTTGATCGACAAGGCCTATTATAAGGTGGCTCATTACATAGAAGACAAGAATACATGGTTGTAGTAGCTTCTATAATAATATAGTAATATAGTAAAATATAGTAATAAATAAACTTCATAACATTTATTTACTCTAATACCTATTACATAATACAACTTCACTACAACAATAAAAAAAATACGTAAATTTATAAAATTCAATTTACATACTATTATAATTTTGAAAGTTAGTTTAGTTAACCAGTCTGGCGTCGCTGTCCGTATTTGGCCCAACAATTTTGTTGGCATATGGCTTTTGTTTATAACAAGTTGTTTCCGTTACGCTTATGTTATTTAAATTTCAACCTTGACAGGAAAATATAAGAATTATAATAATAACGTTTTTAAAGTCAATAAGGACAAGATTCGCCTGCAAAAGAGTTGCTATTCACGACTTTCCTAGATTTTCCTTTTTTTTCTATTTGTCAGCTACGTCAGACTGGTTAAGTAACTAATATTATTTCATTTTCACCTAAACTCAAAGACGACTCCATGGTTTTCTCTCGTCTCTATCTGTCTCTCCAAATATAATAATAAATCTCACGTAGGGATGTCAGCCATCCGGCTTTTCTTCTATACGGACCTGACACTGTTTTGAAGTCAGCGGTACCATGATATTTTCCATGGAACATGAACTACCTACACTTTCGCTGACTTCAAAACAGACAAAATCAAAATCAAAACTCATTTATTCAGTTTAGGCCCTAATAAGGCACTTATGAACGTCAACAGTTACAGTTTTACAATAGACTCTACTACCGGTTAGGAATACACTTGAGCTGAGAAGACTCCGGCAAGAAACTCAGCAAGGCGTTTTTTTTTTTTTTTTTTTGGAGGATCTTTTTTTTTTTAAAAATTTATATAGGTAATTAAAGTTTTTGTCTTAAATATACATAAATTTCATACAATTATCACTTGTGGAGGGGGCTGCAAGTGCAGAGAGAAGCTACTACAATCATGTATTCTTGTCTTCTATGTAATGAGCCACCTTATAGTAGGCAGTGTCAGGTTGATTAGAGTTCCTACATGGTTATTTTATGCTTTTTAGTGTTTTGAAGTCGGTTCTATTTTTTGTTAAAAGATTTTTAAATAGCCGAAATAGGAAGAACTCGTAATGTATATGAATTTCACGTATAGTAAAGTAACCGCGCAAACTAAAATAATTAAATCCAACTAATATTAGAAATGCGAAAGTTTGTGAGTATGGATGGATGGATGTTTGTTACACTTTCACGCAAAAACCACTCAACGGATTTGGATGAAATTTGGAACACACATAGTTTATAACCTAGATTAACACATAGGATACTTTTTATCCCGCGAAATCATAAGATCCCTCGGGAACGCGGGTGAAACCGCGGGACGGAAGCTAGTGTGTTAATATTTTCTGTTGTTACAATTTCAATTAATAGGTTTTATAATAATTTCAACAAAAAATATTTTGAAATAGTATTGGCAGAAATATACTTACCTAGTTAGGTATTATAGTTCGCAAATTGCCAACATAAGTAGGTGGGATTTATAGGATCTTTACTGAAATACCTACTTAAAATATGTGAGAACAATAATTTTAATAGGAATTCGGACAGGATGACAGTACTGCCTGCTTTAATGTTACTACGAGTAGGTAGTAGATACCTTTTTACGGATTACAAATTTACCTGTTTATTATAGTTTAGTATTGCAATAGTAGGGGAGTAAGGGGAGAGCGGAATTTACACCTTATCCGGCCCAAGTGTCAACCTCACCTGCACGCGTCAGTGGTTCGTATGAATAGCTGGCGACGGAGACCTCCGGGCCTCCGTGGTGCTCCCTGCTAGAAAACGAACGAGGCTCTGACGACCGAGTCATGGCGGTATAACCACACGCCCAGTCGGGCAACCTACTGGAAGAGGCAATAGCAGCCTGGCGTCTAAATAACGTCTGAAATGTCTAGTGCAGAAGGCAACGGGAAACCACTGCACTATAATCCCACGAGAGTTATGAAAAGGTTTAACACGAATGATAGTTTGCCTGGTGATCCGAGTAGCGAACGGCGCCCTCGGTTGTCCGGGAATCAGGGTGTGAAATGGACTACCGGCCATGGGATAGTAGGCGACCAGGCAGCCCATGGAAACTATGTTTCTGGAAGAAAGAAGATTCAACTACGCAGAAACACCCGAATCGGAACATGGAATGTAAGAGGTCTCCGAGACGAGGGCAAGCTTCATATCCTGGAACATCAGCTGGATCGATGCAAAACGCATATTACAGGCCTCAGTGAGACTCATTGGAAGGGGAAGGGACACCGAAGCACAGAGAAACATATCATCTATTTCTCAGGAAACGTAAGCTCCAGATACGCCGGTGTGGCTATTGCAGTACCAAAACAATGGAACGGAGCAGTCCTAGGATATAACCCCATAAGTGATAGATTAATCTCTATCAAACTCAGCGCATCACCGACCCCACTTAACATCATTCAAGTGTATGCTCCCACAAGTACCGCAACAGACGAAATAGTAGAGATTTTTTACCGCCAACTTGAAGCCAGCATAGCTGCAATTCCAAATCGAGAGCTCTTAATTATTCTCGGCGATTTTAATGCTAAAGTGGGATCTACAATCTTGGATTCAGGTTTGAGAAACATCTTGGGCCATTATGGTCTTGGCGATAGGAATGACAGAGGTGAACGCCTTGTACAGTTCGCAGCTGACAACAACCTGACCATAATGAATACTGTTTTCAAGCAACACCCCAGAAGACTGTACACTTGGACGTCCCCTAATGGCGAACATCGTAATCAGATTGACTACATAATGATAAGAACAAGGTGGAGGAGCTCAATAACAAACGCACACACGATGCCGGGAGCTGACTGCCACTCCGACCACCAACTCCTAGTATGTAGTATGAGGCTTAAGTTAAGGAACTGTTTAACCAAAAAGACCAACAAGCGAATGGAAATACTGGACAGAGAGAACTTTACCAAAACCTTAGGTGAGACTAAAGACAGCTGGCATCATGATCTAAAAAATCCAGACGCACTATGGCAGGATGCCAAAGCTTACATTAAGGCTGTCGTACAGAAATCACAGCCCAAAGCGTCCCCGGTAAAGCGTCAGCACTGGATGTCTGCGGACACGTGGCATATGGTTGAAAATCGAAGAAACCAGAAAGCAGGCGGTGCTACTGTGCAGGAGCTCAACTCTCTTAACTACGAAATACAGGCAGCTTGTAGGAGAGACAAAAACACGGCCCTTAATAACATCTGTGAAGAAGTAGAACGTCATTCTCAAAAGTTCGAAACAAAAGATCTTCACATGAAAATACGATCTATCACTCGCCAATTTAAACCGAAGACTTGGGCTATAGAGAACCCCGCTGGAACAACAGTTACGGAGATCAAAGACATTGTGGAAACATGGAAGAACTACTGCCACTCTCTGTTTGTCGCCTCTCATCTAACACCAAACGCAGCAGCAATATCTCCACCATCTAATTTAGAACCTGCCATATTAAAAGATGAAATAAGATCAGCAATAAAACACCTTAAATGTAATAAAGCTGTCGGTGTAGATGAAATTCCAATAGAAATCATAAAAGCGATGGGGGAAATTGGAGTAGATATACTACATAAAATCTGCTGTAGAATTTGGGAGACTGGAGAATGGCCCAAGGACTGGTCTAGCTCTCTTTTCATACCATTGCACAAAAAAGGCTCCACGAAAAAGTGCAATAACTACAGACTGATTTCCCTCATATCACATGCTAGTAAAATACTCCTACATGTCATCAACAACAGGCTTCAGTCAATTCTGTCTCGTGAGATCGCACCTGAGCAGGCAGGCTTTGTTAAGGGAAGGGGAGCGAGAGAACAAATTCTCATTCTACGCCAAATTGTAGAAAAGGCTAGAGAATTTAACAACCCCCTCTTCATATGCTTCGTAGACTTCAAAAAAGCTTTTGACACTGTCCAATGGAAGGAGATGTGGAATGTGCTCACAAATATGGGAGTTCCAAATCATTTAACGTTTCTCATCAGAAGGCTATACGAAGATGGCACTGCAGCAGTCAAGGTGGACGGTATAGTCTCAGAAGAATTCAAAACACAGGCTGGTGTAAGGCAGGGGTGTATACTCTCTCCATTGCTCTTCAATATATACACTGAATTTATTATGCGGATAGTACTGGATGACTGGGATAAAGGGGTTTCAATTGGAGGTCGGAAAATAAGCAACTTAAGATATGCTGACGACACCACTCTTCTTACATCATCTAAAGAAGATATGGAAAATATCCTACAGAGACTGGAATCGAACAGCTTAAGGTTGGGGCTCGCTATTAACCGTGAAAAGACCAAAATGATGATAGTCGACCGGATACATAATAACCAACCGGACGTTAAATGTATAGCGAGCTGTGAAGTGGTCCAGAGCTATATTTACTTGGGCTCTAACATCGCTAATACCGGAGGCTGTGAAGATGAGATCCGAAGACGCTGTGCAGTTACCCGTTCAGCTGTTGAAAAGCTCACTAAGATCTGGAAAGACCGAAGAATAACCAGAGCCACTAAGGTTCGGCTTATGAGAAGCCTCGTTTTTCCGATCTTTCTTTACGGAGCTGAGACGTGGACATTGAGACTGAAGGAGCGGAGGAAAATAGATGCACTGGAGATGTGGTGCTGGCGGCGGCTACTGAGGATCCCGTGGACAGCGCACCGCACCAATGTGTCGATTTTGGATGAGCTCAGGATAAGGGAAAGACTGTCATCAACTGTACAGATACGAATCCTGAAGTTCTTTGGTCATGTTACCCGCAAAGAGGACTCAATGGAACGTTTGGTAGTTCAAGGCAGAATGAATGGCAAAAGAGCACGTGGTCGGTCTCCGACTAGATGGTCGGATCTTATAGTGTCTACCACACACTCCACCATGACCGAGTGTTCCCGCAATGCTTGCAACAGGGCCGAATGGAGACGGATTGCAAAAGCCGCCACTCAAGACCTATCATAACCACGACCACTCTGGCAAGAGTGTCCGACTAGGAAGAAGATTGCAATAGGTATACCTAGGTAGGTATGTCTAGAATACCTATTTCACTGTGGCTGTGCGGCACGTGTAACGGTCGGTAGGTAACCCTACCGTTACACGTGTCATATTCAGTCATATTCCCAGGAGAGCGTGAGGTAGAGTGCGGAGCGCGGACGCGGGTTCGTTTGTTCGAGCCTACTCGCCCGAAGTGGGCGAAGCCATATGAACTTTAGCTGCAAGGTGATTGAGCTCAAAATAGTTCGATTCGCTCAAGAGAGTGAAGTTAAATCTATGAAAGAAGCATCTTTGATCTTATTTTCTCTGTTATAAAATATAACTATTCGTATAACGGCAATAATAATGTTTTTTTTTTATCGCATTCATTGACAAAATATGAAAATACCGAAAAATAGATGTCAAAAAGTGAAATTTAATTTGGCCAAGAAACACGGACGATTACAATTTAAACTATTTTCAACTAATTAGACAACGATTAGACAGAGAGATCTGACATAGAAGGTATGTGTAGGTACGTCATAAATGAAATAATTAAATAGGTTTTGAGTTTGGTAAATATGTACTTACATATCATCTTCATATTATTATGTAATATAGTGCGATTCGAACACCCAGTGTGTTCGAGCACAGTGAGCTATTCAGGGGGGCAATTCCACTAATTAATTTTGATTAGATTACTATTGGATCGCAGCTGAATGACGATTTTTTGCACGTTTTCGTATTCAACTAATAATCTGACAACGATGAACGAACGATGTTTCGGTAACAACGATTACAATCTAATCATAATAAATCCAATCGTGATTCGGTTTCATTTATTTAGTGGAATACCGTTTTTAGTAAAATTAGAACTTTAACTGAATCGAAATTTGATATCAACCGTTGTAATTTAGTAGAATTGGCCCCCAGATTGCTTGCAAGCAATCCTTACCTACACCTTGCTTCTATAGGGAATAGGGACGACATGTTGTTGAACGAAACGCGTAAGCGCCGTGAAATATGCGGCGCTTACAACGTTTTGGTCGCGAGAAACTGTCCAGTATTTGGACACATTGTTTTCATAAACGTTCTTGTCTTTATCAAGAAATTATTGATTGAAATCTTGTTGATCATTAGTGCGTTTGATCTAAAAGACTTTATCAGAGACTGGGGGAGTAAGTAGAGATCAATTACGATAACATGGCGCCATATAATATTCAAATCGTTTAAATAGTGGCGATGATAGATCAGTGGTAGTGACGTCGGATGCCGCGACGAAGGTCGTGGGTTCGAATCATACAATGAGCTTGAGCTTTCGGTGAAAGAAAACATCGTGAGCAAAGCATAGCACGGTGGTAGAGTACTTTGTAGTACCCGTCTGGCTGGCTACCACCCTCAATTTGAAAATCTGTCGCCAAGCACCTACCGGTGTGTTCCGGCAATTGCACTCGAGAGCCAGTTTGCCTTCTCGGCATTGTAACAGGTCGGCAACACATTGGCAATACCTCTGGTATTGCAAATGGCGATAGGCAACGGTAACCACTTACCATAAAAAAAAGGTATTTAGTACTTCCCTTGTGATTATTATTACAGGTGTAGGGTACCTAGCAATAAAAACAGAAACATAATTAATTTTATTTATTAACTGACATTATGACTCCTAATTTTCATTTCCAATCTGATCATATCCATACACCTCGTAGAATTGGTCCCAGAACTCCATTCTGGTGTGGAACGGTCTCTCTACATCCTTTAATTCTGAATTTATTTCCATATACCGACGAGAGTTTAAAGAATACTGAGGCCAAGATACTGGTAATATGTCTGAAGTTTCTGGCGTTGGGTTGCTGAAAATAAAATTAAGATTAAAATAAAATTATATAAATAATAATATACTAACCAAATACATGTATACCTACGTAATAAAGAAACACGAATACCTAAAGTAATAAATATAATTTAAATAATACTGACATGATACTAAATATATATATGTCATTAAATATTAATATAGGTACAATTTTACAATTATAGAATGACTGTAGACTATTTATATCTCCTCTCTCCTATACCTCTCTAGAGATGTTGCTGTGCCCGACAGGGTCCACAATGTATGTATTACATAATTACCACCTAAGGTGTACACATTGTGGAACGCAATAAAATAAAATAAATAAATAAATAAATAAGAACATCTATGTATATATAAAAGAAAGTCGTGTTAGTTACACTATTTATAACTCAACTGAACTGATTTGGCTGAAAATTGGTGGGGAGGTGGCTTAGAACCAGGAGAAGGACATAGGTAGGGGCTGGTCAACTGAATAAATCAAAACTCATTTATTCAGTTTAGGCCCTAATAAGGCACTTATGAATGTCAATAGTTACAGTTTTTCATTAGACTACTACCGGAAGGGTAGAATGTTAGGTAGGGGTAGGTAGATAGGTAGGGTGGGTAGGTAAGGTAGGTAGGGTAGGTAGGTAAGGTAGGCAGGGGCAGGTAGAGGTAGGTAGGAGTAGGTAGGGGCAGTTAGAGGTAGGTAGGTCCCAGTTTTATTTTTGTTCTCGGGGCAGGACAACGGCTGCCGGGTCAGCTAGTAATTCATAAAGCATCGTTGAAACACAACACTACAATTCATTACGACATGATTCTGTGACGATACGACGTCGTTTCATCACTCTCGGTGACGAACAGATCTTCTCAGTTCAAGTGTATTCCGAACCGGTAGTAGAGTCTATTGTAAAACTGTAACTGTTGACGTTCATAAGTGACTTATTAGGGCCTAAACTGAATAAATGAGTTTTTGATTTTGATTTTGATGCGTCGTAGTTGTCCCCGACACGACGCGACGTCGTGCCGTACCTACACATTTTTTTGGATCTAGGTAATTCCTAATTTTACCAACTTAGGATAACCGTTAAATATATCAGTTTGATCTACATATTTTTTGCATGGAAATGTGCTTCTGATGGTAATAAATCTGGGCTTTATAAAAGAATGTTACTTTTGCCCAGTCTCGTCATAAAAAAGTGAAAAACAATGGAAAAGTTATCTCATAGTGGATTAACATTTTTTTTTTTCGGACATTTTTGGCCCATTACTTTCGGAGATCAGGGGGGGAATGGTCAATTTTCACCTATTTTCTTAAATAAATAAATATCCTGGGACATTCTTCACACACGGTTATCTGATCTCAAACTAAACAGAGCTGTACTGTGGAAACCAGGTGACAGTTATAATACTTAAACAATTTTTTTTTGTAAATACATACTTATATAGATAATTACACCCAGACACAGGACAAACTATTATCTCTTATTATTCTCAAATTATGTGACTGACAAATTGATACCAAAAATCGGCACACTAAATTCATGTTCTTGTGTTTCTGAGACACTTCAATGTACTCACCCGTATTTAGCGAAATTTGTCCACATCGTTGTCATTCTACCGACCATCAAGAAATCCTCTTCGGAACCAACATCTTCAGGCACCGTGGTTGATGTAAACAAATACCCTAAGTCATCACCATGTGTCGCATCGTCATATGTCATATTCATCATCGCTTTAAGGTAATTCCTGGTTCCACTATAAGTAAATACGTAGCAGTATATTTCGTCAGCCCCATCGTCTATGTAATGCCTCACGCTTCTCTCAGAAGGATGGTGAAATAAGAAATCTGATCCAAATAAAACGTGATTATATCTAAATGTTTCACCACTTGTTTCGTTCCCTAAGTAAAAATAGCGTACCCTATCAGCCATCTCGGTAATGTTACCAGATTTGAAGCCAACTTCAAGGATTTCTTCAATAAAATTACCAGAAAAGTAGTCATCGTCTTGATTACCGAATCTGAAAAGGAGTTCGTTGTGTGTATTTCCAACCATAATTGGCATTATTTTGTCCTTGTTTGCTGTAGCGTTGAATGGGTATGCCGTTACGAAATTCTCTACACCTTCATACTTTCTTTCAACACACGGAATCAAGTATACTTCGATGATATCATTTGGATTTAATGCATCTGCAGCCACAACTACTTGTAAAGGATCAACTTTTGACAAGAAACTCAAAGCTTCTGTCATATTTTCTGTTTCAAAACCCAATTGCTTGGATATCCTGATAGGTATACCGCTATCTGGTTCGGCTAAAGCCCAGGGGGAAGCCCAAACTCCACTCTGAATGATAGCACGATCAAATAATCTTTCAAATGGCGATAAAATATGCAAATGCACTGACATAGCTCCCGCGCTTTGACCAAATAAGGTGATTTTACTTGCATCTCCACCAAATGATTCGATATTCTCCTTTATCCACCTCAAAGCTAGCAGCTGGTCTTTCAATCCTCGATTTCCGGGTATCTCTTCAGTTCCTAAGCACATGAATCCGTAAATTTGCAGTCTATAATTGATTGAGACTAAAATGATGTCATGTTTTATCAATAAATTTGGTTGGACGTCTTCTCGGTTGCCGCTGCCTCTTGCAAAGCCACCTCCATGGATCCAAACCATGACTGGGAGAGGATTCTGTGAGCTGGCGTTGTTGGGAACATGTATGTTCAAGTTGAGGCAGTCTATGGTACCGATCGCCTCGCCTGTTGTGGATTGCACTTGAGGGCATACTGCCGAGTCATCGTTTGCATCGAAAACATCGTTGAAACCTGGATGTAGCTGCGCGGGCTGTGGAGAATTATTTAATTACTTCATACTGCTAATAATTTGCTTTTATACAAACAAGAAAGTTTTCAATTGTTATACTGTCATAGTAAAATAGTTCAACATAAAAAATCCAATAATTAAATTACGTAAAATCCTCACTCTTCAACAAAAATATTTACTTTACGTTATTAATCGGATTTACAAGACGCCTTTATGTGCCGTTAATGCCGTAAATAAATCAATGTAGAGGGATAACTTACCCCAAACGGGTCCTCATGATCAACGATCGCGTATGGGACCCCCAAATACATAGTATACTCTTCATTGTCGCTCAAAACACCTCTTATCGACCCATTTTTTATATCAACCAACTGGTCAGCCCTTGTCAACGCATAAACATTATGCACAAGTAATAAGAGAACTAACTTATGTATTGTTAACGCTGACATTCTACGGTCTTGTATTTTTTTAAAGAGATGCATTCATTTTAAATATTGTATGTAATCTATAGATTTAATGATTGGATTGAAATTAATATTTTTATCATTTTACCAAATCCTATAATTAATTATACAGGATGTTTGGCAGAACCGTTTGAACAAACCAAAACAGGAAATAACTAATAAGTTGTAAACCCTAATAACTTGGTTTAAAATTGAAAAAACTGGTAATACCTATTTTTAAGTGCATTTAAAGTAATGTAACAAAAAAAAGGTATGAGCCCTCAAAATGCAAAAAGAGGTAAATAAAATACAATTAAACTTTCTACTGGTATACAATCTGCACCAAATGTCAATTATAAAAGAACTTACCATTATTTATAATGAAAATTAAAAAATAAAGTATTGCCAGTTTTATCAATTTTAAACTATGTTATTGGTATTTAAAGTTTTGAAAGTGATAAATTTCGGCTTAATTAAAAAACCAGGTCCAATTACTGGGGCTGAGCACATAGCTGAAAACACCATCTAACGCTATTTTTGTTTGTTCAACCGTCTGCCAAACAACCTGTATAATACAATTAGAAATAAATTTCTTGATAACTTTTTAGGGATCTTTCTTTTGAATTTATGTAATTACAGTTTTTGTTTTAAATATTTATAAAGTTTAAACATTTGTCACTTGACCAGGGGGATGCAAGTGCAGAGAGAAGCTACTACAAATATTGTATCTTTATCTTCATCGCAATTAACCACCATAATATATTATTTGTGCTGGACCTTTGACAGATTTATATCTTAATGATTCAGAGACCATTGAGAATCAATTGATAAGATCAGCTCCTTATCAGTACAAGTGGTAGAAAAAAAGTAATCGTACCTACCATAATAAATTCAAAGAGTATGTTAAACATAAGTTGATCGACAAGGCCTATTATAAGATGGCTCATTACATAGAAGACAAGAATACATGGTTGTAGTAGCTTCTCTCTGCACTTGCAGCCCCCTGGCCAAGTGATAATTGTTTGAAGTTTATGTATATTTAAAACTGTAATTATATAAATTAAAAAAAAAAAGATCCACCAAAAAAAGAAGCCGCTGAGTTGCCGGGGTCTTCTCAGTTTCTCAGTTCAAGTGTATGTGGAACCGGTAATAGAGTCTATTGTAAAACTGTAACTGTTGACATTCATAAGTGCCTTATTAGGGCCTACACTGAATAAATGAGTTTTGATTTGATTTGAGATCGGGCTGAAATTTTGCATACACATAGGTAGTTATTATGACGTACCGATGAGAAAGGATTTTTGAAAATTCAATACTTAGAGTAAAATTGGGGCATCACGGGTAAAAATAATAATTTCTGACTGCTCCCCGCAGTTTCATCCGCCCTCCCGCGGGATCTTAAGTTATCCCGGGATAAAAAGTATCCTTTGTGTTATTCCAGGTTATATACTATCTGTGTTCCAAATTTCATCTAAATCCGTTCAGTAGTTTTTACGTGAAAGAGTAACAAACATCCACGCATCCATACTCACAAATTTTCGCATTTATAATTTTAGTAGGTATTACTATAGCTTTCACCCCGCGGTTTCAGAATCTTATGTTTTCCCTGGATAAAAAGTATCCTATATATTATTCCAGGGTATGATGTATCCATGTGTCAAATTTCAAGTAAATCCGTGCAGTAGTTTTTGTGTCAAAGAGAAACCGAAATCTTCACATCTATATAAACTTTCGTATTAATAATATTGATAAGAGGTCTGTCTGTATAATAAATACAAAGTGCGCATGATGCATAAAACTTGTATTTTTTATTCAAAACTTGTTAACGTTACAAAATGTCTAAATTATTTGTGCTGGGCCTTTGACAGATTTATATCTTAATGATTCAGAGACCATTGAGAATCAATTGATAAGATCAGCTCCTTATCAGTACAAGTGGTAGAAAAAAAGTAATCGTACCTACCATTAGTGAAACAAACAAAATCTTTAACAATCTGATTAGTTATTATTGTTATTTGATTAGTGGCTGTTTCGAGTTTTCTAACTACAACTTTGACTTTAAACTAAAAGTCAAAGCCAATTCAATTTAGGCCCCAGGTTATGAAGGTCAAATTTACAGAATTTACCACCGATTCGGAACGCGGCCTTTAACTAAGAAGAGCCGGCAAGAAACTCAGAAAAGCTACATTATAATTATAACAATTAGCTGACTAGGTTTATTGTCATAGTTAAATAAATTTCACCGCCAAGAAAAAACCTTATCAGTAATGGATTTTACTTCATCTGGATGCTGGTGCTTTCCCAGGAGAGTATTACATTAATTGGATAGCACTCACACAAAAGGTGAAGTAGTATTTCATCCGCCTCACAGAAGAATCTACACGAACACAGATAGAGAACAGATGTTTGTTCAATCATCACAGTGTTAGGGCCCTGATATTATGCGTAAGTTTATTTTACTCAGGGATAGTGCCTCTTAAGTCGACTTTTTATTGTAGGCACTTAGCCTTGGAATGATTAATTCCAGGAATAGTCAGTTTTGCCAGGCTTTTAGGATCACCACAAAATGGCTCGCGTCCATATGGGGTCCCCTTAACTAGGGCTGACTGGGACGAAAGCTCGTAGCCTCTGATAACAGCCTTACCGGACAAATCGGCGAGCGCAGAGGACTCTCAGCCGGGTAATATTTAGGTAACAACGCCTGAGGGCATCCCCGTATGGGGTACGAACCTCGGCTCAGGGCGTTACCGGGGGAGGGGGACAGCTCTTGCTAGTTCGTCAGCTTTTTAATTTCCGACAATCTGATTAATATACGTATTAACGATAAAATATTGATAAATCGATTACCACCTACGTGTATCATAATCAATACCTAGCAGCAGTGAACGCAGTGATTCAAGCTCTGAAATATAACGGGTGATTTTTTAAGAGGTATAGGATTTGATTTTCAAAAAAAACACAAAAAATTTGAAAAATTTGATGAAATCTTTATTGGAATCGATAGAACGATCAATATAATTTAATGTTTGAAGATGATTTCATGCAAATGCTGGCCGCGGCTCCGGTTTAGATGGCCCATTCGCAAGGCCCAATTTCGGCACACTCTTTCCAACATATCAGCCGGTATATCACGAATAAATGCTTCAATATTGGCTCCCAGTGCGTCAATCGTTGCTGGTTTATCCCTGTAGACATGAGCCTTAACATGGCCCCACAAGAAATAGTCCAAAGGCGTTAGATCACACGATCTAGGCGGCAAACGTGAGATAAACTGTTCACCGAAGGCGGCTCTCAATTGGGCCATTGTTTCGCGTGCCGTGTGGCATGTGGCACCATCTTGTTGAAACCACATGTCCTCACTCTACGTATGCGTGTTCGTGGTTTAAGGTCCAATAATGTAAACTGGGTTCGAAATTTAGTCACAAGCTTCCGAATAGCTGCCTCAGTAGGCCGACCAAACTGCCCATAAATTGGAAGAAGTGCGCGATGCACTCTCTTAACCGAGCATGCATTTTGATAGTAAAATTCTATAATTTGCAAGCGTTGTTCGTTCGTAAGTCGATTCATGGTTAAATTATAGACCAAACTGAACAAGTTTGACAATGACACAAGACACGATTCACGCGTGATCTGTCAAAAACAGTGTTGCCAAAAAGATACCAGCAAAAAAATCACCCGTTATATTATAATAGTAATTACCTAATTTTTTTTTGGGTTCCATACTTCAAAAAGAAAAAGAAAAAACACTTGGATATCTCTCTATCTGTCCGTGTGTTAAGTACACTTTCTCATAGATAACTGATCTTATTTATAATGTAAAAGTATTTAATATTTTAACTATTAAAAATGATAAAAATTGTATATCAGTTATTTGGTTGCTCTGATTTTTTTGGGACCAGATAGTCGTGTGTGATATTATTATTATTTGACCCTTATATAGTGATCTTCAAATACTCTACAGTTATATTCAAAAACAGATGTAGCTATACAAAAAATAACAAACATAATTAACTTAATTTAATGACTAATTTTTATATCCAAGAAGACCGGCCATCGGGGAAGCCTATGTCCAGCAGTGCACGTCTTTTGGCTGACCTGATGACTCTAATTTTCATATCCAATCTGATTATCTGCATACACCTCGTAGAACTGATCCCAGAACTCCATTCTGCTGGAGAACGGTCTCTCTATCTGTTTCAACTCTGAGTTTATGTCCAAATGCCGTCCGTTTAAAGAATACAGCGGCCAAGATACTGGTAATATGTCTGAAGTTTGTGGCGTTGGGTTGCTGAAAAAAAAAACAATTATAGCTAGGTATAATACATACATTGCCGAAACAGAAAACACTGCAATTCAATTTTTACGACACGTTGTGATGACAAGACGTCGTGACGTCAATCTCGGTGACGAACGTCGGTCGCGACGTAATTGTCCTCGACACATTGCCATGCGACATCACGCGCACAAATTATAAAATAATATGTACTCGCTCGTGCTGGGCTTATTGATTTGGATCTTATTCCCCATTTTAGCAACATAGGGTAACTTAAGCTTGGGATAAATATGTCAGTTTGACAGAATCTCTACACAAATTCTGTGACATAGCCATATATTTTCGGCGTGGAAAAGTGCTATCCGATGCTAAAACGAATGTTACTTACTTTTGCCCAGTCTTGTCATAAAAAAGAAAAGTTATCTCATTATCGTCGGACATTTAATATTAGCCCCGATTTATTTGTTTACAAAATAAACAATTTTGAATCTCACTATATCTCTTTCTCAAATAAGAAAGGGATAAAATAAAGTTCAGGTCCGTCAAATTTGTTCGAGTGCTAATTTTATGTGACTGACAGATCGATTCCAAAAATTGGCATAATGAACTCAAATTCTTATGTCCAATTATTATACCCATTAAATAAAATTCTACTCACCCGAATTTAGCGAAATTTGTCCACATCGTTGTCATTCTATCGACCATCAAGAAATCCTCTTCAGAACCAACATCTTCTGGGAGCGTGCTTGATACAAACAAATACCCTTGGTCATCAGCATGTGACGCATATTCAGATGTGATATTCGCCAACACTTGAAAGTAATTCCTACCACCACTATAGGAAAATAAGTAGTAGTATATTTCGTCAGCCCCATCTTCGATGTACTGTCTCACGCTTCTCTCAGTGGGATGGTTAAATAAGAAATCTGATCCAAAAAATACGTTATTATCTCTAAATGTTTCACCGCTTGTATCGTTCCCTATGTAAAATTTGCGCACCCTATCAGCCATCTCGGTAATGTTACCAGATTTGAAGCCAAATTCAAGATATCTTTCAATAAAATCACCAGAGAAAAATTCATCGTCTTTACTACTTAATTTGAAAATGAGTTCGTTGTTTGTATTTCCAATCATAATTGGCATTATTTTGTCTTTGTTTGCTGTAGCGTTGAATGGGTATGCAGTTACGAAATTCTCTACACCTTCAAACTTACTTTCAACACACGGATTCAAGTATGTTTCGATGAGATCAGCAAATGGATCTAATGCATCTGCAGCCACAACTACTTGTAAAGGATCAGCTTTTGATAAGAAACTCAAAGCTTCTGTCGTATTTTCCGTTTCAAAACCTAATTGCTTGGATAGCTTGATAGCCATACCGCTATCTGGTTCGGCTATAGACCAGGGAGAAGCCCAAACTCCACTCTGCATGATAGCACGATCAAATAATCTTTCAAATGGCGATAAAATATGCAAATGCACTGACATAGCTCCCGCGCTATCACCAAACAAGGTGATATTACTCGCATCTCCACCAAATGATTCGATATTTTCCTTTATCCACCTCAAAGCTAGCAGCTGGTCTTTCAATCCTCGATTTCCGGGTACCTCTTCAGTTCCTAAGCACATGAATCCGTAAATTTGCAATCTATAATTAACTGTGACAAAAATTATGTCATGTTTCATAAAGAAATCTGGTTGGGAGTCTTCTCGGTTGCCGCTGCCTCTTCCAAAGCCGCCTCCATGGATAGAAACCATGACTGGGAGAGGATTCTGTGAGCTGGCGTTGTTTGGAATATATATGTTTATATTGAGGCAGTCTAAAGTACCGATCGCCTCTCCTGTTGTGTATAATACCGTTTGAGGGCATACTGCTGAGTCATCGTTTGCATCGAAAACTTCGTTGAAACCTGGATGTGGCTGCGCGGCCTGAGGATAATTATTTATTTAAGTAATACTGCTGAATTTGGAAACTGGATTTATTAAAATAATTAAATGGATAATGACATAATTGCTATTTGTTACAATGTAATTTCGTTATTCAAACTTACATAATCACAAATTATAAAACACTAGCTTTTCGTCCCACGGTTTCACCCGTGATCCCCTATTTTACCCCTTAGGTATAGAATTTTCAGAAATCCTTTCTTAGCGGATGCTTACATCATAATAAGACAATTTGACTTTTGATTTTAAATATTTATTTGAATACTAGCTGTTTCCCGCAATTTCACTCGTGTTCCCGAGATAAAAAGTAACCTATAACCTCCAAGAACAAAGTAGCTTAGTTAATTTTTCAAAACAGACCAGTAACTCCGGAGATTAGTGCGATCAAACAAACAAACTCTTTAGCTTTATTAATAGTATATAGATTTACTTGTGAAAGTTAAATATTTCCGAACAAATAAAATGTAATAAAAACAAGAACGTTTTCTGTGTTATACTGTCATAGTAAAATTATTCAGTACGACAAATTCAATTTAATAAATTACGTAAAAACCTTACTACTAAACTAAACATCAATATTTACCATACGTTATTAATCGACTTCATAAGAAGGCTTTATGTGCCGTAAATGCCGTAAAACGAATAAATAAGGGGTTGACTTACCCCAAACGGGTCCTCATGATCAACGATCGCATATGGAACCCCCAAATACATAGTATACTCTTCATTGTCGCTCAAAACACCTCTTATCGACCCATGTTTTGTATCGACCAACTGGTCAACCCTTGTCAACGCATAAACATTATGCACAAGTAATAAGAGAACTATCTTATGTATTGTTAACGCAGACATTCTACGGTCTTGTAATTTTTTAAAGAGAAGCAGTAAATTTAAGTATTGTATTGTAATCTATAGATTTTATGATTGGGTTGCAATTAATATTTTTATCATTTTGGTAAGTATGTTTATACAGGTTGTTTGGCAGACGGTTGAATATACAAAAACAGCAGTAAGTGGGGTCTTCTGCCAAATAAAGAACTTCTGCTGCGTGCTCAACCCCAATAAAATTGGACCTAGTTCCCATAGTTTTTATTTTTCTTTATTAAGGGTAAACCTTCGGTTGGAGCGCGAAATTCAAATTTTATCAAGTTTTTTGCTAATTGCAGCTCAGTTATAGGTCGTAAGTTATCAACATGTTATTTGCGAGAAGAATGGTAGTATATTTACTGATTAATAACAAAAGAAATCATTGACATATTCCTCCAAGGTATATTACTGACATATACGACTATTTCATGAAAATGTTACTAAATGTTTTTCAGATGCATAAAATCAAATCATAATGTATTTTTTATTCAAAACTTGTAAACGTTTCGAAATGTCAAAATTATTTGTACAGATTTATATTTACCTATATGATTTGGAGTTTATGATAGATAAGATTCCTTATCGGTACAATTAGTAGAAGAAAAGAAATCATGGCAATTAGATTCTCTTTATAACTGAACAATCTGATTAAAACTTATCGATAAAATATTTATAAATCAATTAGACGTCAAATATCGCGCTGTTTGCTATTTCACGTTGTCACATTAAATGTTATCTAAAGAACAAGATCTAAAGCCCAATTTTGATTGTTCATTAAACAAATATCATTTATTTGGCTTCCATAGTAGGTAGGTTTTGGTTTCCAAAAGAGCGATCTACGACTGACGCCCGAGCAAAATTTTTGAAACATATTTTCAAAGCTTGGCTTTCCAAGGCATTTGATTGCGTAGATCATCACACCCTAGTTTTAAAACTTCAACACTATGGCGTTCGCGGAGTGGCACTAGATCTTGTAACATCTTATCTGTGCAGTCGCCAACGAAAAGTAGGTATTAGCGGTACTACGTCCTCAGGGTCTTTAGTTAAAACAGGCGTACCGCAAGGATAAATTTTAAGCCCGTTTTTGTTTTTGGCATACATCAATGATCTGCCCTATATGGTAGATTAATTGTGCGATGTAGTTTTATTTGCTGATGACACTTCCCTACTTTTTAAAGTGGACAGAAAAGACACAGAACTTACGCAACTCAATAACACGTTATCCACTATATCGAAATGGTTTGCGGCCAATAATCTCATGCTTAATTCCTATAAAACTAAGTGTATCAGGTTTTCTCATGAAAAGTGGATGAGGAATGACAGTCATGTCCTAGTCGATGATGTTAGACTCGAACTAGTTGATAAGACAGTTTTTCTCGGCATAACATTAGATAGTAAAATACAATGGGGGTCCTCATATAGAAAGCTTAGCTAGTAAATTGAGTTCCGGCGCTTTCGCAGTTAGAAAAAATAGACAAATAACAGATGTGGCTACAGCTAGGTTGGTTTACTTTGCGTATTTCCATAGCATAATGTCCTACAGCCTACTGCTATGGGGTTCGGCTGCGGATTTGGAATCTATCTTTATCTTGCAGAAAAGTGCCATTCGTGCAATCTATTGCTTGGGTCCTCGCGAATTCTTACGAAATCAGTTTAAGGAATTTGACATATTACCTTACCGTCGATATACGTTTTTGAAAATATTATGTTTGTCCGTAAAATATTAAATCTATTTGACACAAACAGTAGCCGCCATAACCTGAATACGAGAAACAAGGATAAAATTGTTACACCTAGATTCAGGCTAGCCAATGTCATTAAGTCTCTTCTCGGGTACTGCATTCGCTTTTATAATAAAATCCCATATGAAGTAACTAAAATGTCTTATAATAAGTTCAAAGAGTATATTAAACATAAGTTGAATGACAAGGCCTACTATAAGGTGGCTCATTACATAGAAGATAAGAATACATGGTTGTAGTAGCTTCTCTCTGCACTTGCGGCCTCCTCCACAAGTGACAATTGTGTGAAATTTATGGTAATTTCATAAGAAAGATCCACAAAAAAATAAGCCTTGCTGAGTTGCTTGCCAGAGTCTTCTCAGTTCGAGTGTATTCCGAACCGGTAGTAGAGTCTATTGTAAAAATTGTAACTATCGACATTCATAAGTGCCTTAACTGGGCCTAAACTGAATAAATGATTTTTGAGTTTGAGTACAAGGTCTGCTTAGTTTGGGATCTGATAACCGTGTGTGAACAATGTCCCAGGATATTATTATTATTTGACCCGGAGGTTAGTCATCTTCAAATACCATATGATTATTATCAAAACACGTGTAAGTACCTAACTATACTAAGAAATAACAACAGAAACGTAATAAACTTCATTTAATTACTCTAATTTTTATATCCAATCTGATTATCTGCATACACCTCGTAGAACTGATCCCAGAACTCCATTCTGCTGGAGAACGGTCTCTCTATCTGTTTCAACTCTATGTTTATGTTCAAATGCCGCCCGTTTAAAGAAAACAGCGGCCAAGATAGTTATGAATGCCTCCAGCCCTTCTGTATTAGATTAAGCGCTGGCTCAGCATTGCCAGCTGTGTGTGGTCCTGTTGCGTGGGACGATTTCTGTATAAATGTTATGCAGGTCAGCAGTCGTTGCAACGGCTGGTGGCAACTGCTTCTTGTATTCTTAGACACAATAAATTCACCTCCGCATCGGTGTAGACGTTGTCTCTTAGTTTAATTTTAGTTTTTAAAAAACCTTTTAAACGTTCCCTAAATTTGACTGGCGCAGCCGGTAGGATTTGCTCAGGCTGCGTAGTTTCGTTATATATTTCGGGTGTCCAAATCCGCCTGGATAAGTGAAACGCGCGTGTAGCTGCAAGAGTGAATCCACGAACCAAATAAATTAGTCAATCGGGTAAACGTGAGTGAATATGGGAGTCGCGGTCGGTTGGTGAGTAAAACTTTTCGCCAATCCTTGTTCCCAAACTTCCTATATTCCAATTCTATTAATAGTTATTATTGAGATCGGAAATCTCTCATTATAACGTATCTGGTTACATAGTATGAAATTCTGCTAGTGCCTTAGTTGGAATGTTGATAAGAACAACCTTAGATTAATGATCGAATAGGGAATACACTTCTTCCTTTGTTCAATTAATTAATTAAACTGTAATTTGATCTTTGCATTGATCATTATAGTGTAGTTTTAGGAAAGCTAGAATATACAATTTTATTCAGTTTTATTTTTTTTAATTAAAATTTTTATTTTTACATTAGTATTAAATCAAACCCCCTTTACCTAACTTTAAGTTTGCTTTTATTACTGTTATATTTTGTGTGTTTTATATTTTGTGTGTTATATTTTATAGATTGTGTTTATTCTGTGTTTGTGTTAACTCTGATCTTACATTACTCTGTTTAAAATGGCTCAAGCTCAACTTATATCTATACCCAGTGAGATGCTAAAATTAATCCCTTTATATAATGGTGACAAGAAACAATTAAATTTATTCATTCGGAAAGCTGAGTATATCATAAGTAAATACAGAGGTAATGAGGAACAGAATTTATATGTGTATCATTCGATTACGAGTAGGCTCACTGATAGCGCCGCCTCGTTGTTATCGGAACGAGAGGATGTTGTTACGTGGACCGAATTAAAAGGGTTATTAGAACAACATTTTGGAGATCCACGTAGTGAAGAATGTATAAGCATAGAGTTAGAATCTACCAAAATTAAATCCGGTGAAAGTTATTTAGATTTCTGTAATCGTATTCAAGGAATTCGTTCACTGCTTATGTCAAAAGTTAACATGGGTCAAGATGCCGAATTAAAGCGAGCCAAAAAGGCTATATATGATCACACTTCGTTGAACGTATTTTTATACAATCTGCCTGAGAATATGGTACGCGTAGTGAGATTGAGTTCACCTTCAACATTAGAGGACGCCTTAAGTGTCGTATTAGAAGAGGTTAATTTCCATGACCAATATACAATGCGGAATCGAATCCATGGTAATCATAGTACGTTATCATCGCGGCCGTCCTTACCATCGAATGTGCCGAACCCATCCGTCAGTAAATTCGGTAACGCACCCCAACCAAACAGTTTTAGACCTTTCGTACCTCAGAACGTAACACCTAAATTTAATTTTGGGATCCCCGCACAGTTTAGGATACCCCAAACTACTCAAGGGCAACCCCAACAAATAGGTTACCGACCACCTCAGTTCGGTTATCGACCACCTCAATTCGGTTATCGCCCACAATTCGGTGCTCAACCGCCACAAACATTTGGCTATAAGCCACCTCAAAATTTAGGCTACAAACCACCTCAGAATTTCGGCTATAGGCCACCTCTACAATTCGGGTACAAGCCACCTCAAATAGGGTATACACCTCCACAAATACAAAAGCCCCAATTGCAGTCTAGTGACGTAACCATGAGGACAGCGCCTCTTGCGCATCAGCCACAGTCAGGTTTTAAATTAAATGAGCTTGCCGTAGACGAAAATAATGAACCGTACTATGAATACGAGTACGACCATAATGACGTCGACGGTATGTATGATTATGAGAATTACGATTACGTAACTGACGATAGCGGTGTCGTAGAACAAGCAGACTTACATCAAATTCAGGATTTTCAAATAGATGCCTCCATGCAAGACAGGAAGTCATAGAGTTAAACTGTGACCCCAATTTAAAACTTCCGTATATTTACATTCCTGAAATAGACGCAAAAATGATGATTGATACGGGCAGTACTAGATCGTTTATTAGTCCCCAGAAAGCATACGAATATTTCCCAGGTTATATTCGGCAGGAACCATTCCAAGTAGTTAGCACCCACGCGTCTAGCAAACATTATGAGGTTGTTGAAATCCCCCTTTTGCCAACATTTGAGAGTGACGACTGGCACAAATTTTATTTGTATGACGTTGATGCACGGTATGATGGACTTATTGGGAATGACCTTTTATTACAACTAGACGCTATAATTGATTTGAAAGACCAGCAACTTAGAACTAAAACGACAAACATACACATTACAAATAATAATTTAAATTATACAATTGAATTACCCGCGCGATCAGAGCAACGCGTTAAGTTACCTACTGACCAGTATTCCGGTGAAGCTTTACTTGATTTTAAAGAGTTTACTTCCGGAGTGCGAATGCCAAGTGCATTGGTGAACTGCACCAATGGATATTGTTCCACCGTTATACAGAACACCCTAGACAAACAAATGACATTGACTATAAGACAACCACTTAAGGTTATAAAATATGAGAGTAATGACTGTTATCTAAATTTCACTGACAACCAAACAGACCCACAGACTGACGCATTACTTGAATCAAATTTAAATAAATTAAGACTCGACCACACTAACGACGAGGAACGTAACAAAATATCCAAGCTCTGTAATGAATATAAGGACATATTTTACTGTGACCAAATACCTTTAACATTTACAAATCAAGTGAAACATAAAATTAGAACTAAGAACGAAGACCCAATTTATGTTAAACCATATTCACAGGAGTTTGATAGTATTAAAGTGCATACTGAATTTATTCGCGACTTAACTGTGCAAAAATACCAACAACTTGTACCACAACGCTTTAAGAGAGGTATTATCAATCCATTAGGATCTTTGATCAAACTCGTTACGGGAAATCTTGACCATGATGACGCCTTGAAATATGATAGGATTACTTCTGAATTGGGAAATAATCAAATTATAGTGTCTCAAAAACTTACCTTGGTTTCTAAAATGTTAGACAGCTTTATAAATGTAACTGAAACTATATCTAATAACTCTGTGATTTTAGAAACTCGATTAAAAAGAGTAGAAACAAAGGTCAATGATTTAGCAACCAAAGAAAATAATTGGATATTTTCAACATACATATTAGGATTATTTAACATTTTTATAAGTAGCTTCCGTACTATCTTTATTAAACTAAGTGAAATTGAAACAGCTCTAGCATTAAGTAAGGTGTCTATACTACACCAGTCTATTGTAAACTCTACAGAATTATTGTATCATTTAAAGATCATATCGAATACTGAAAACCTAGTTTATCCACCTAATGAATTGAACTTAGTAAAACTAGAGGAAACTATAAACTTAAAATCGTTTCTTAAGAAAAACCAGATCACGTTTATAATGGAAATTCCACTTATTGATAATTGTACTTACAACTATTATAAAATCTATTCCTTACCAATATTCCATCAACCTGAAAATAAAACCTTATCTATTTTCCCCAAATACCCCTACCTTTTGGCGAAAGGAATGAAATACTTACCGATCGTTAAACCATGCCGCCCGCTAGCTGCTGGCAACCATTTCCTGTGCGCTGACGACAATCGAGCTCTCTTAACCGAGCCAACTTGTATCGAAACTCTTATGAGATTCGCTACTAACCTTACCTATTGTGAACAACATTCAGTTCTAATTGAGGAGGTAAAGTTACAGCAAGTTAATGCTGATAATTGGATTTTGTATAGCAGATTACATACTACCATAACCAAGGTGTGTGACAATGAAATAAGCAAACATCCTGTCTTCGGGACTTACATCGTGACCATCAACGAACCATGTGATCTGGAGATCCATGGTATACGTATACGACACCATCGTGTCTATACTGAAGCAGACGTAGTGGAGCCAATCCCGCTAATCGACCTACCGCAATTACCGGCGAATACGAGTTTGTTTAGTACACGTGTACTGAACATCAAAGGTGTTAATTTAGACGAATTAAAATCGATGTCACATGCGATGAAGTATAGTGAAATAGTGGAAAGTGTTTATAAAGAGCAAGACTCTAAATTCGGTGTTTTAGGTTATTTAACATTAAGTTTGCTAGTTTTAACTATTCTTGTTTTTATCATTTACTTTTTTTATCATAAGCTTATAAAATGTTTAATTTTTGGACGAAATTATCCGAATCATATTGAAAACAATAATTCCGGTAATTTCGCTCTTAGGGAGGGAGGAGTTATGAATGCCTCCAGCCCTTCTGTATTAGATTAAGCGCTGGCTCAGCATTGCCAGCTGTGTGTGGTCCTGTTGCGTGGGACGATTTCTGTATAAATGTTATGCAGGTCAGCAGTCGTTGCAACGGCTGGTGGCAACTGCTTCTTGTATTCTTAGACACAATAAATTCACCTCCGCATCGGTGTAGACGTTGTCTCTTAGTTTAATTTTAGTTTTTAAAAAACCTTTTAAACGTTCCCTAAATTTGACTAGATACTGGTAATATGTCTGAAGTTTGTGGCGTTGGGATTCTGAAAAAAAAAACAATTAAAAATACATCGTCAAAACAATTACGACACATGACGTGACGATACGACGTCGTGTCGTCAGCAGGATAAATTCACACGAAAAAAACTTCACTATAGGCATCTATCTCTTTCTAAAAAAAAAAACTTAAGAAAGGTATAAAATAAATTTTCAGCCCGTCAAATTAGTTCGATTGCTTATTTTATTTTATGACTGACATTATTATGTGACTGAGAGATTGATTCCAAACTTCGGCACAATGAACTCATATTCTTATATCGTATCGATCTTCATTAAACAATAATCTACTTACCCGAATTTAGCGAAATTTGTCCACATCGTTGTCATTCTATCGACCATCAAGAAATCCTCTTCGGAACCAACATCTTCAGGCAGCCCGTCTGATACAAATAAATACCCTTGTTCGTCAGCATGTGCTGCATAATCAGATGTTATATTCTTCAACACTTGAAAATAATTCCTACCACCTCTATAAGAAAATAAGTAGTAGTATATTTCGTCAGCCCCATCTTCGATGTACTGTCTCACGCTTCTCTCAGTGGGATGGTTAAATAAGAAATCTGATCCAAAAAATACGTTATTATCTCTAAATGTTTCACCGCTTGTATCGTTCCCTAAGTAAAAATTGCGTACTCTCTCAGCCATCTCGGTAATGTTACCAGATTTGAAGCCAAATTCAAGATATCTTTCAATAAAATCACCAGAGAAAAATTCATCGTCTTTACTACTTAATTTGAAAATGAGTTCGTTGTTGTTAAATCCAATCATAATTGGCATTATTTTGTCTTTGCTTGCTGTAGCGTTGAATGGATACGCCGTTACGAAATTCTCTACACCATCAAACTTACTTTCAACACACGGATTCAAGTATGTTTCGATGAGATCAGCAAATGGATCTAATGCATCTGCAGCCACAACTACTTGTAAAGGATCAGCTTTTGATAAGAAACTCAAAGCTTCTGTCGTATTTTCTGTTTCAAAACCTAATTGCTTGGATAGCTTGATAGCCATACCGCTATCTGGTTCGGCTATTGACCAAGGGGAAGCCCAAACTCCACTCTGCATGATAGCACGATCGAATAAACTTTCAAATGGCGATAAGATATGCAAATGCACTGACATAGCTCCCGAGCTTTCACCAAACAGGGTGATATTATTCGCGTCTCCACCAAATGATTCGATATTTTCTTTTATCCACCTCAAAGCTAGCATCTGGTCTTTCAATCCTCGATTTCCGGGTACCTCTTTAGTTTCTAAGCACATGAATCCGTAAATTTGCAATCTATAATTGATTGAGACTAAAATGATGTCATGTTTCATCAAGAAATCTGGTTGGAAGTCTTCTCGGTTGCCGCTGCCTCTTGCAAAGCCGCCTCCATGGATCCAAACCATTACCGGGAGAGGATTCTGTGAGCTGGCGTTGTTGGGAACATGTATGTTCATGTTGAGGCAATCTAAGGTACCGATCGCATCACCTGCTGTGTATTGCGTTTGAGGGCATACTGCCGAGTCATTGTTTGCATCGAAAACATCGTTGAATCCTGGATGTGGCTGCGCGGGCTGTGGAGAATTATTTAATTACTTCATACTGCTATTCAATTGCTGTACTATCTACTGGTTTTAATAAAACGTTTGTTACGAAAAAAATATTTCAGTATTCAGACTTACAAATCAAATTACACAGATCAAATTATATAACAATGCTGCCAGCCTTCATGGCATGTTCCACTTGGCAGCGACTTGGGACCATTTTTTATTTATAAGTAGTTTAGTTTGGGTAGGTTTATATTAGGTTAGTATTTATTTAATAAAACATTTTATTCTCATTCAAATTGGAACTTGCGACATATCATCGACAATTTTAATGAAACGAAATTGAAAAAAGGTAGAGATTTATTCTCAATTTTTTTTTGCCATTATTTATGTATGTGTGTACCCAATTTTTAGAAAAAGAAATGACAACCTAAAAACGAAAATGTATTCAACTTATCTCGTGAGTTTTTTGAACAATTAAATATTTTTAATTAATATCAGTGTGCCCCGTACTGTGGATGTTGTACCCGTATACGTTTCATTGGGACAATAAGACAATTTGAATTTAGATTTGAAATATATATTTCCATATTACCGAATAAAAGATAAATATTACTCAGGCAAACAAAACGTAATAAAAACAAGAAAGTTTTCTGTATTATACTTATTCAATTTAAAAAATTAACGTGAACACCTTACTACCTCAACTAAACGTCAATTGTACCGATTCTGTTGTTTACGAACTAAAATAAATTTAATCTCACTATATCTCTTTCTAATAGTAAATATAAGAAAGGGATGCAAGATATTTTAGTCCTGTCAGTTTAATCCGATCACACATTTCAACGTGAATTTAAGCGCGATCTTTATTGGTCACGACTATTTACCCGTACATTACGACGGCATGGACTAAACTGACAGCATTAAAAATGTTCTATCTTTTTTCAATAAGGTTAACATGAAAGAGAGGTGACTTGTCTAATATTAGTTAAGTTCGTAAACAACAGAATCGGCACCAATATTTACTTTACGTTAATAATCGAATTCATAAGAAGGCTTTATGTGCCGTAAATGCCGTAATTTCACGAATAAATTGGGATTGACTTACCCCAAACGGGTCCTCGTGATCAACGATCGCATATGGAACCCCCAAATACATAGTATACTCTTCATTGTCACTCAAAACACCTCTTATCGACCCTTGTTTTGTATCGACCAACTGGTCAACCCTTGTCAACGCATAAACATTATGCACAAGTAATAAGAGAACTAACTTATGTATTGTTAACAAAAACATTCTACGGTTGAGCCACTCTTGTGTTGTATGAGGAGATTTGGCAGTTAATATATAGGTACCTATATCGTATTGCGATCTATAGACTTTATCATTTTTTTGTGATTAATATCTTTATAATTTTAGAAAGTCATCATTTTAAATCACAGTTATTCATTTTCTTGATAACTCTTTAGAGATGCCTAAATTCATTTATTACGTAATCTGAAATACGGCCTATACGGGGTTTGTTAGGGTCCGGATATGGATACATTAAAATAAATAAAATAGTGGCCTGTATTTAAATAGGATGGTTGAATACCAGATAAAATAACTATATATTCATTTATTTACAAAAGCGCGAGATTCGGGATACGGCTGCGTCGCGTCGCCGCTCGGTGCTGGTGGGCCGGTGTACTATTCTCTAGGGATGTAAAAAACAAATACAAAGAAAATTAATAGATTATTTAAAAATCTATTGTTTATATTGAAAGTCACATCCCTACTATTCTGTAAGGCAATATCACAAGCTCGACGACGAATTCTACGCTGTCACTGTACTCTGTCTCTATCGTTTACTAAGCTATCGCGTGAGAAGTCCGATGTACGCGGCAACGTTGCACGAGCTCATCGATGAATGAGACGTTAGAGAATAGCATAGTTGGTGGAAAGCAGCGCTGTGGGAGAGGTCGCTTAGCGAGCGATGGTCCCCGCCCCTCACTCACCGCCTACCGCCCCCGCACTTCTCCTCCCGTACATATATTGACAATTCATAACAGGTTTATCGGTAACCAACGCATAACCTCCTAAAAGTGACTTGGATATATCAAAACTAAAAACGTTGTCCTTGCAAATGTCATATGCAAAAACGGGAACCCGGGATAAAAAGTATCCTATGTCCTTCTCCATAACATAAGCACTCCATAACATAAATTTGGCACGCAGGTAGTGCCAAATTTCATCGTGATCGGCTTACTCATGAAACGGTAACTGTAACCTGACCCCTGTCAGCTACATGGTTCACTCACCGATGGATAGATGGCACCACAATAATCTACATACAACCTACATCGCGCTGGTGAAGTTTATTGGCGCTTCGACATATTACATACCAAACTCAAGCCTCATTTATTCAGTTTAATAAGGTACTTATTAATGTCAATAGTTACAATTTTTACAATAGACTCTAACACCGGTTCCACATACTCTTAAACAGAGGAGACTCCGGCAACATACACAGCAAGGCTTCTTTTTTTATACCAGATCCCAAGATGCAGTTGGAGGACGGTCCCCAGCCACGATGAGCCACCCTGCCGGAAGATCTTCCCTTATGAAGGATTCTTCCACCTTGACTACCACTAACCATCCACCACAAACAACTCTGTCCGTGACTGCCGCGTGCGTATTATGGCTTACAATCTGTACCTGTCCTGCTGAATTGTTTATTTTTGTATGTTAAAAAAAACATTGAATTCGTACAACACTAAAATTTTGCATATACCTATATTAGTCATGTGTAGGGAAATATAGATTTAAGAAAATAATATATCTAATACCTTTAAACGAGCAATTCTTGTATATATATATATATATATATAATCTGGATCTCAGAAACGGCTCCAACGATTTTGATAAAATTTGGTATGCAGAGGGTTCCGGGAGAGCGATAGGCAATGAGGGTTCACTTACACCCGGTATACCCAACCCTGACTAATCGTTACGGCGTGTTCAACAACTCGCGCCGACCACGCACTGGACCCACGCTCGCAAAGTCAGCGCTTCTCGCACGCCTCGCGCACTCCTCACGCATGGCTCGCGCAAGCCTCACTCACGCCTCACGCACGTCTCACGCTTTAACAACTAGTGGCTGTACTAGACACTACAACTCTTCGAATATGTATTAGACCATATTCATAAATGCCCGCGATGATGTGGCTGAAGGTGGTAAGCACACAAAACCTAGAGGGGAACTGGCTTTTAAATGCATCTGTCAGAACACACCAGTAGGTGCTCGGTGAAAGATTTTCAACTTGAGGGTGGTAGCCAGCCAGCAGCATGAACCATTTTGATGTATCGAATCGTAAATGTTTTTCAGATTAGAGATAAACATGGCGCGCACCGCCAAATTACTGTTTCAATGTGTGTCACATACTTACGAAATACTTTGTACTTATGTAGTTTTAAGTATTCGTCTTCAGTAGCAGGCCCCCCCAATTCGTCGTAACTCGTACAAAGTCCTCCCCCTCCCCCGGTAACGCCCTGAGCCGATGTTCGTACCCCATTCGGAGGTGTCCTCAGGCGTTATTACCTAAATATTACCCGGCTGTGAGCCCTCTGCGCTGGCCGATTTGTCCGGTAAGGTTGCTGCAGCCATCAGAGGCTAGAACTTTAGTCCTTTCAAAAAAAAATAGCAAACCGTCTTCAGTATCTCACTTAATACCAGATTTGTTGGTCAACTAATCATACTTGATACCGCGCAAGACAACGCACGTGTCATTTTCATAGAGTACGCCAGTGCAGCGACATACTAGTAATAATGAGCGATTAAAGACCCCGCTAGTCGACCAAAAAAAACATTTTTTGGATTTATTTTTGTTTAACGGCCGTATCCATACGCCCACATGCGTTGTGTGTGAGTCTGTAAAAGCTTTCACAAATACATTTCGAACGTTTAAAACGTTGGAGGGGAGCGCCACGTTATCATAATTAAGCTCTATTCTCAATTATTATTAACTAATTATTTATTTATTATTCGCCAATGTGCCTTCTGTACTGGAACCAGTCGGTATTATGCGTGGCGAATGGCAAGAGACCGGATGGTATGTCTTTGATCCCATGGAGTGTCGGTAAGTCGTTGGTGTGGGATGCCACACGTGTTGATACACTTGCGCCATCTGACTTGCCAGCGACATGTAGAGTTGCAGGAGCGGCTGCAGCTGGTGCGGAAAATTCTAAATCCAAATAATACGCTTCTATTGGCCCGAATTATTTATTTTTGCCTTTTGCGGTCGAGACCATGGGTCCTTGGGGGTCCGAGGCTCGCCGATTTTCTTGAACATTATCTTCAAAATTAATTGAGGTCACAGGGGACCGGCGGGCGGGGAGCTTTTTCCGCCAACGCGTTAGCTTGGCCATACAAAGAGGGAACGCTGCCAGCCTTCTGGGAACCTTGCCGTTGATTGGCAGCAGCGGCCGCCTCGAGGATTTTTTTTATATATAGTTTGTATATTTGTTGTAAATAATTGTAAATATTGTATATTTATAGCATAAAATTTACTAGCTTTCTACCCCGAGGAATAGTACAATAGTACCTATTATTTTAATTAGTAAAAATGGTAAACATATGGTTTGACAGGCCAGTTGTCACAGTTGGTTAAGATACCACCTATCGCGCCGCAGATCGTGGGTCGATTCCCATCCACGACAAATATTTATGTGCATGAACATGTCTATTTATCCTGAGTCTGGGTGTTATTATCTATTTATGTATGTATTCACAAAAAAAAGTATATCAGTCATTCAGTTTCCATGGCAAAAGCCCTCGTTAGTTTGGGATCAGATAACCGTGGGTGAAGAATATCATAGGATATTTATTATTATTTGACCCGGAGGTACAGTCATCTTCAAATACCATATAAGTATTATCAAAAACACGTGTAGGTACCTAACTATACTAAGAAATAACAACAGAAACCTAATTAACTTCATTTAATGACTCTAATTTTCATGTCCAATCTGATTATCTGCATACGCCTCGTAGAACTGATCCCAGAACTCCATTCTGCTGGAGAACGGTCTCTCTATCTCTTTCAACTCTGAGTTTATGTCCAAATGCCGTCCGTTTAAAGAAAACAGCGGCCAAGATACTGGTAATATGTCTGAAGTTTGTGGCGTTGGGTTGCTGAAAAAAAAAACAATTAAAGCTATAAAACACACACATCGTCGAAACAGATCACACACCACAGAATCGTTGAAGGTGATGATAGCTCAATGGTAGTGACGTTGGATGCCGAGACGAAGGTCCCGGGTTGGAATCCTACAATGAGCTTGAGCTTTCGGTGAAGGAAAACATCGTGAGGAACCCATAGCACGGTAGGGTACTTTGTAGTTCCCGCCTGCCTGGCTACCACCCTCAAGTTGCAAATCTGTCGCCAAGCACCTTTCGGTGTGTTCCGACAGCTGCACTTGAGAGCCAGTTCCCTTCTTGGCTTTGTGTGCTTAACATCATCGGCCACATCATCACTGACCACGGTGAGATTGTGGTCAAACACAGGCCTATACATAGTAAAAAAAAAAAAAACACAGAAAACAATTCCCCATTTTAACAACATAGGGTAACTTGGCAGAATCTCTACACAAATTCTGTGACATAGCCATATAGTTCCAGCGTGGAAAAGTGCTATCCGATACTAATACGAATGTTACCTACTTTCGCCCAGTCTTGTCATAAAAAAGTGAAAACTATGGAAAAAGTTATCTCATTATCGTCGGACATGTAATATTGGCCCCGATTCTGTTATTTACAAAATAAACAATTTTTAATCTCACTATATCTCTTTCTCACATAAGAAAGGGATAAAATAAACTTGAGGTCCGTCAAATTAGTGCTTATTTTATGTGACTGATTCCAAATGTCGACATAATGAACTCACATTCTTATATTACCCATTAAAAAAATATATACTCACCCGAATTTAGCGAAATTCGTCCACATCGTTGTCATTCTATCGACCATCAAGAAATCCTCTTCAGAACCAACATCTTCAGGCAGTGTGGTTGATGAAAACAAATAACCTTGATCATCAGCATGTGACGCATATTCAGATGTGATATTGGCCAACACTTGAAAGTAATTCCTACCACCACTATAGGAAAATAAGTAGTAGTATATTTCGTCAGCCCCATCTTCGATGTACTGTCTCACGCTTCTCTCAGTGGGATGGTTAAATAAGAAATCTGATCCAAAAAATACGTTATTATCTCTAAATGTTTCACCGCTTGTTTCGTTCCCTATGTAAAAATTGCGTACTCTCTCAGCCATCTCGGTAATGTTACCAGATTTGAAGCCAAATTCAAGATATCTTTCAATAAAATCACCAGAGAAAAATTCATCGTCTTTACTACTCAATTTGAAAATGAGTTCGTTGTTTGTATTTCCAATCATAATTGGCATTATTTTGTCTTTGTTTGCTGTAGCGTTGAATGGATACGCCGTTACGAAATTCTCTACACCTTCAAACTTACTTTCAACACACGGATTCAAGTATGTTTCGATGAGATCAGCATATGGATCTAATGCATCTGCAGCCACAACTATTTGTAGAGGATCAGCTTTTGATAAGAAACTCAAAGCTTCTGTCGTATTTTCTGTTTCAAAACCTAATTGTTTGGATAGCTTGATAGCCATACCGCTATCAGGTTCGGCTATTGACCAAGGGGAAGCCCAAACTCCACTCTGCATGATAGCACGATCGAATAATCTTTCAAATGGCGATAAGATATGCAAATGCACTGACATAGCTCCCGAGCTTTCACCAAACAGGGTGATATTACTCGCATCTCCACCAAATGATTCGATATTTTCCTTTATCCATCTCAAAGCTAGCAGCTGGTCTTTCAATCCTCGATTTCCGGGTACCTCTTCAGTTCCTAAGCACATGAATCCGTAAATTTGCAGTCTATAATTGATTGAGACAAAAATTATGTCATGTTTTATCAAGTAATTTGGTTGGGAGTCTTCTCGGTTGCCGCTGCCTCTTGCAAAGCCGCCTCCATGGATAGAAACCATAACTGGGAGAGGATTCTGTGAGCTGGCGGCCTTGGGAATATATATGTTCATATTGAGGCAGTCTAAAGTACCGATCGCCTCTCCTGTTGTGTATAATACCGTTTGAGGGCATACTGCTGAGTCATCGTTTGCATCGAAAATGTCGTTGAACCCTGGATGTGGCAGCGCGGGCTGGGGAGAATTATATAATTATTACATACTGCTGTTCAGTTGCTGTACTATATACTGGTAATAATAAGCATTGCTATTCAGCGTGGCAATGCTGTCAACCTTCATGGCACGCTTCCGCTTGGCATTTTTTTATTTATAAGTATAAGATTAGGTAGTAAGGGTTTAATATTTTAATTACATTACGTAGTATTATATTATAAGTAGCTAGTTTAGTTTTATATTAGGTTAGTATTTATATATTAAAAGATATTATTCTCATTCAAATTGGAACTTGCGACATAATATCATCGACAATTTTAATGAACGATAAATCAAATTTTATTTTACATAAAGTATTTTTATGTGTAAAAAAATAATATTGGGTATTTAAAAAAAAAATTATAACCAAAAAACGAAAATGTATTCAATTTCGTGAGTTTCTTGTTCGTAAAAACCTTACTACTTCAACTAAACATCAATATTTACTTTACGTTATTAATCGAATTCATAAGGAAGCTATTTACGGCACTTATGGCACTTATGTGCCGTAAATGCCGTAATCGCACGAATAAATAGAGGTTTAACTTACCCCAAACGGGTCCTCATGATCAACGATCGCATATGGAATCCCCAAATACATAGTATACTCTTCATTGTCGCTCAAAACACCTCTTATCGACCCATTTTTTATATCAACCAACTGGTCAGCCCTTGTCAACGCATAAACATTATGCACTAGTAATAAGAGAACTAACTTATGTATTGTTAACAAAAACATTCTACGGTTGAGCCACTCTTGTGTTCTATGAGGTGATTTTGCAGTTCATATATAGGTACCTATATCGTATTGTAATCTATAGATTTTATAATTAGTTTGTGATTAATATCTATCAAATTTTAATAAAGTAATCATTTTAAATCACGCTTAAATTAATTTATTACGTAATCTGAATATACGGCCTATACGAGGTTTGTTAGGGTTCGGTGGATATTAAAATTAATAATGAGTTATATTTACGGTCTCGTTTTCATGAAAAGTATAAATTTACCAAAAATGTAACTCCATGACATAATAATTATGTTGATGATTTCTTTTGTTATTAATCATTAAATATTGCTATTCTACAATTGCTTTGACAAGCCAGATGGCTCAGTTGGTTAAGACACCACCTATCACGCCGCTGGTCATGGGTTCGATTCCCATCCAGGACAAACATTTGTGTGCATGAACATGTCTGTTTGTCCTGTGTCTGGGTGTAAATATCTATATATGTATGTATTTACAAAAAAAAAAGTAGTATGTGTAGTATATCAGTTATCTGGTTTCCATAGTACAAGCTCTGCTTAGTTATCTGATGATAACCGTGTGTGAAGAATGTCCCAGGATATATATATATATTCTTGTCGCAAAACACATGTTGACAACTTACGACCTATAACTGAGCTGCAATTAGCAAAAAACGTAATAAAATTTGATTTAACCCGAAGCAGAGTTGAGAAGATTAGATCAGCAGGCCTAGACAAGTGGCGTACGCTAAGCAACTTTTCTAATTCTACAAACGCTTACGTTACAACGATAACGATATTAGATCGGTAGCCAAGATTAAGCGAACTACGCTTACGCTCATTCTATTCGTACAGACGATAAAAAACGAAAATTGTCTATGGTTGCGTTCGAGCACTTTGACAGGTGACGTCAAATCCAGTTCTCAGAAGTGCGCGGCGCGAAAATTAAGTACTGTTTTATATTACTTGTGCCTGTGAATCTATTAATTATAGTGGTAAGTATTTCGCAAAAGAAATTACTCAGTTTGAATTATCTTTAAGGTTCAAAATGTATCGTTGCTTAGTGTCAAGAAAGTTTAGATTATTAAGATTTCAAGTTGTAAAGTCATTACTTAAACTTTCAGCGATGGAACCGAGGTTGCATGCTAGTCCTGAGCAATTCTCAGCTCTTATAGAGTTCATGGAAAGGTATTTTATAAAGAAATTACCATTTTTAATTCACACTTACAAACATGTAGTTCTTACTAAACTATGCAATAAATAAACATTGATGTCATGCACGACTAAGGTGATAAAGAGAGTCTTTGTATGAGCTTTGGTTGTTTATGTTATAGGCACGGTGACCTCTCCAGGCCCCAAGCGGGTGCTCAAGGCCGATTAATGACGAAAATCATTCCTTCTTTGATGCCTGAGCCACACTTCTTCATTATGAGCAGCCCACAGCAATCTTAGCGTATGCATTTTAATAAAAAAAACAATAAAATCAATCACAAATCGCACGAACGTTCATCAGCTGGTTAAACAAATCACCATTTTGTAGCGTAATCTACAAGGTGTTGGCGTTCGCTTACCTATCGAACAAAGTAAACGCTCACGGAGCGTTTTGGATTGTCAAAAGTGCCGCTTGGCTAAGGATAGCGTACGACTTTGCGTTTTGTTTGATCGAATAGAAAATTGAGTAACACTTGTCTACGATTTTTCTATTCGTTACGCTTGATATCGTAAGCTAATGTCAATTTCATACATTTGTTATTCTATTCGTCGAGCGTTTACGTTTTTAGAAGGCCACTTGTCTAGGCCTGCAGGTGATTTGTATTTTTTTTTGTATGGTGAAAAATCTCGTACACACGGTCACAGATCAAGCTACACATTTTTGTTGCATTCCTCCTTTTACAACCGCATAAGGTGCCGCAGTGTGTAGCTTGATCTGTGGCCGTGTGTACAACAAAAAATGTCAGTTTTGATGAAGTCCGTATAAAAGGAAAACGAGCTGAAATTTTGCATACTTACATAATACTCATGTGTAAAGTAAATATAGATTTCAGAAAATATTATATATTTATACGTCATTAAATTTGAAAATATCAATAGGCAATGAAGGTTCAGTAAAAAGCAAAAGTTCTATCTTGACAGATTAAATCTGTTTTCGTTGAGATTTCACTTACACCCGTTATACCCAACCCTGACCGGCGTGTTAAACAACACGCGCCGACCACGCACAGGACCCACGCTCGCCACGCGGACGCCTCACGCACGACTCACGCATGACTCACGCACGCCTCATGCATGACTCACGCATGACTCACGGACGACTCAGGCATGACTCACGCACGACTCGCGTGAGGCGTGCGTTTAAAAACCAGTGGCTGCACTAGTTCGTTCAGTCGATGGACTAGCAAAAGCTCGAGCACTATGCGTATCAAAAGACTCAAATTACTAAGGACGATACTATCCGAGAAATGATGATTCTAGATTAAGTTTTTCTCGGCATATTTTGTTGCAAGGGATTTGTAAAAAATATATGTGTTAAACTAGAGAATATGTGACGAGAAATAGTTATTAAAATTTTTTTTCATTAGCACCTTACATTACAAAAAAATCGTTTTTAAAACTAAGAATAAATTTCTCTCCTAATTGGGCCACCCTAATAACTTGTAAATATCAACATTGATTCTGAGATCCAATAGACAGGGAATAGTTTTCTTACTTTAAAAAAAAAAGGCTTAGTTTTTTTTAAAATAACATAAAACCTTATTTTTTACTAAAAAGTGCGCCTCTCCTGTCTCGTTGTCTCCGTCAGTTTAGTAAATTAATTTCAAACCGAGATAAACGTGGTTGCTGACGCGTGAGGCGTACGCGAGGCGGACGCGAACACGCCCTTACTTTAAAATGATAACCCTGTGCAATCATAATAAATTATTGCCTAATAAAAGGAGGCTCTCTCACTGGCCCCGCCTTTCTACACAGTAAGAAGACACGCCCAACACTGAGGTATATTACTACGTATAGAGACGACGCCACACATAACCACTATGTTCCGTTCAAGTGCAGCCGTCCGGCCGCACTTCACTTTTTTTTTTTTTGAAAGGACTAAGTTGGTAGCCTCAGATGGCTGAAACAACCTTACCGGACAAATCGGCGAGCGCAGAGGGCTCTCAGCCGGGTAATATTTAGGTAACAACGCGAGGGCACCCCCGAATGGGGTACGAACCTCGGCTCAGGGCGTTACCGGGGGAGGGGGAGGACTTTGTACGAGTTACGACTAATTGGGGGCGGTCGGATTACTGTAGGCAGCTCGGGCCGCTTGAACGGGACGAGACTGAGTGGGACGTCGCGGCGGTCCTCGAGGCGGCCGTCGAGGACGGTAGCGTGATCGGTTGTGTGTAGTGTGTTGTGTACTTTTACGAGCTTCGTCAGCTTCGATCTGAGCTAATGTAATAGGGTCATCCGGCTCGCTGAGGGCTTGCCTTGGTCTATGGATACGGAGTATACGGGAGGGCGTGTACGTTGCGGCTTTCACTATAAGAGGGTTGCGGTGATTAACGGCGGTATTGAAAAATCTGCGTGAGGTGCGTTTTATAAATTGTTTTATCGTGGGGAGACCTAAGTCAATGTGGAGATTTTCATTACGCATGTACCACGGGGCGCCCGTGGCCTTGCGCATGAAGCGATTTTGAATCACCTGAAGCACTTCACTTAGTTGCTTAAATACGAAACGCGCATTGAAAATCACTGCGCAGTCGACGCATACGACTTTTTGGTCGCGGTAATACTATACCTAAAAGCTACCTAAAGCGTTCTAGCGCTACGTGTTTAAACTGTATAGTTAGACGTCTAATTATTGTTTCAGCCCTGCAACGAATTATAACAAAATGGACAATGGTGCCGATTCTGTTGTTTACGAACTTAACTAATATTAGACAAGTCACCTCTCTTTCATTTTAACCTTATTGAACAAAAGATAGAACATTTATTAATGCTGTCAGTTTAATCCATACCGTCGTAATGTACGGGTAAATAGTCGTGACCAATAAAGATCGCGCTTAAATTCACGTTGAAATGTGTGATCGGATTAAACTGACAGGACTAAAATATCTTGCATCCCTTTCTTATATTTACTATTAGAAAGAGATATAGTGAGATTAAATTTATTTTAGTTCGTAAACAACAGAATCGGCACCAATGACCTTTGCTTAGGATAGCTTCTCTATACGTAGTAATATACCTGAGTGACGCCCAATGGCCCAATTCTTATCTCAAATGATTACATTGGAAACGTCAAAATGACGACTGCATTTTTTTTAATCAGATCAATGGATACCAACAAAATCTAAGCCAGATAAGATTATGTTTTGGTATCAAGATATTTCACAATATTAAATAATGAATGATATGTGTGATGACATGACATAATAGCGACGCCACCTATCGCGCCGCCATATCGTGGGTTCGATTCCCATCTAGGACAAACATTTGTGTGCATGAACATGTCTGTTTGTCCTGAGTTTGGTTGTAATTTATCTATATAAGTATGTATTTACAAAACAAGTAGTATATGTAGTATATCAGATATCTGGTTGTCCATAGTACAAGCTCTGCTTAGTTTGGGATCAGATAACCGTGCGTGAACAATGTCCCAGGATATTTATTTATTTTATATTTTATAATAGTTTTACGACATTTTATTATCGACTCAATACATAATCTCACGATGATGTCGACAGAACATTATTTTGCCCCTTTATTAACTAGCTTCCGCCCCGCGGTTTCACTTTTTTAGGGTTCCGAAAAAAAAAACGGAACCCTTATAGGATCACTCGTGCGTCTGTCCGAAAATACTGGATTGAGTTGAAAGTTGGTACACATATGCAAGTCGGTGACCCAAACATGGACGTGTTACGTAAATAAATGAATTTCAAACATAGGGGCAAATTTTGGGGGGTAAATTAGAAAATTTAAAAAAAAAGTTTTGCAGACAATATTGTGTAACATATCAAATGAATGGGCTTATTGTGAGGATCTCAAATATATATATATATATTTAATTTTAATTTAAATAGTTTTGAAGTTATTTAAGAAAATAGGCGAAAAATTGGCGAAAATTTACCATTGATGACCCCCCCCTTATCTCCGAAACTACTCGGCCAAACATTTTGAAAAAAATTCAGATAATAGTTCTTTATCTATAGATTACAGGAAAACCTATAAGAAGTCTATCTAATATCTTTAAACCTGTAATTCATGGATATATAATCAGAATCTCGGAAACGGCTCCAACGATTTTCATGAAATTTGGTAAGCAGAGGGTTTCGGGGGCGATAAATCGATGTAGCTAGGTTTCATTTTTAGAAAACACGATTTCCAAAAAAAAAACTTCCTATAGTTACCATCAACAAATTTGGGTCAGATTTAAAAATATTTATGGAACTTAGTTAAACATGTACGGAACCCTCTCCACGCGAGTTTAACTCGCACTTGCCCGATTTTTTTATTTATCCTCTATTTTACCTTAGGAATTGAGTTTTCAAAAATGCTTTCTTTCATATAAATGTGGAATTAAAAATAAATATACCTTATTCATGATTATTTTTTATTTTATTTTTTTGTATTCAATTAAATCAATGTTTTTCTTCTCATTTATTTCATTTCGTTACATCATAATAATTATAGTATAGAATGATTATTTATTAATTTATAAACATTCATAAGCTATGTGTATGTGAGTGTGTGGCGTGTGGTGTGAAAGAGAGATTAAGATACTATGGTGATAGGTGTCTATGTATGAGAATGTGTGTTTGGGTGTATACTTTACTTAAGTGTGTGATTGAGACAGAAAGAGAGATTTTTTGTCCACCGGTCGGCGAGGCAACACGTCTGCGGAGTTCCGTGTGTGTGTGCTTGTTCACGTTCGTCGAGTAGTCGACAGTGGGTCTACTACGTCCTGATGATGCTTAGTGAAGAAGCGAAACACGTGTCGATTTTCTGTTAAGTTTCCTTGTGTGGGACTTGACAGAGAAGGAGATCCATCGGAATTAGTTACTAAAAATTTGTCTTTTGTTTAATCTTATAATGGACTAGCTGTTCCCCGCGGCTTCACTCGTTCCCGGGATAGAAAGTAGCCTATAACCTTCAGAGATAACGTAGCTTCCGATTAGTGAAGAATTTTTCGAATCGGACCAGTAACACCAGAGATTAGCGCGTTCAAACAAACAAACAAACAATCTTTTCAGCTTTATTAGTATAGATTTCCGGAAGGTCACGCCTGAGTCCAATATTTAAACTGGTGGTCTCGTAGAACTCTTCGGTGTCCTCCTTAGCTTTCCTCCGTACATTTTATAAAACAGGTCCCAGAAAGCCATTCTGCTATGGATGGGTCTCTTCAGCAATGTAGGCTTAGAATCCAGCTCCAGGTACAACCTTGAAGTCCTGGAGAGAGGGGGCCATTCGAATGGTAGGAGCGAGGTTTTCTGCGGCGTCGGGTTGCTGAAATATATAAAACTATAGTTTTTTTTTTTTTTATTAAACTATACTTAAGTATATCTGGGGGCCAATTTCACTAATTAATTTCGATTAGATTACAATAGGATCGCAGCTGAATGACGACTTTTGCACGTCTTCGTATTCCACTAATAAATCTGACAACGATGAACGAACGATGTTTCGGTTACCAAGGGCAACAACGATTACAATCTAATCATAATAATCCAATCGTGGTTCGGTTTCTATTATTTAGTGGAATACCGTTTTTTAGTAAATTTTGAATTGGATTGGAAACGAATTTGAACTGAATCGAAATTGGATGTCAACTTGTAATTTAGCAGAATTGGCCCCCTGAGCGACAGATACTAAATTTCAAAAATAGTAAAAAGTAGAGAGGTTTTCATTTCGTCGGAACCTTTTATTAATTTTTTTTTTATGTATGTTATCATGTTCCCCGTTTACTCGAAGACTAGAACCGATTTGTATTTTTTTTTTGTTTACTTCACAGGATGGAGTGGACCATGGACCACCCATGGTTATCAGATCAGGTTCTGATGACAGGATCCAGGAGAAATCGAGGTAACTCTTCAATTTTTATAGGCACTTACGATGGTTTTCATAATTTCTAAATCTATTCAGATATTAGCATCTGGTACTCATCATCTTATATGTAAAATAAATATCCTGGGACATTGTTCACACACGGTTATCTGATCCCAAACTAAGCAGAGCTTGTACTATGGACAACCAGATAACTGATATACCGACGACTTTTTTTTGTAAATACATACTTATATAGATACTTACACCTAGACTCAGGACAAACAGACATGTTCATGCACACAAATGTTTGTCCTGGATGGGAATCGGACCCAAGACCAGCGGCGCCATAGGTGGTGTCTTAACCAACTGCGCAAACTAGTCTTATGTTGCTAAACTGATGGAAAGTACAGTTCGCGTCACGTAAAAAGAACGCTGGCAGTAGGCTGCGCATTTGGCGATTTATCGGTCTATTTGATGGTATGAGGTCCGGTATACCTACCAATAATCAATATACGAGACCCAAAGAGCCAAAGGCTAGTACTAAAATAAAATAATAGGCCTAGTTGGTTCGTGCGCGAGTGTAGACAAGCGCAAACACACCTCTTCCAGCGTTCTTTTTACATGACGCGACCTATACGATTCTTTAAATATTTTAGGAGCGTTTAGACCGTTCGTTAGTTATATAAGTTTAGGTAGGTAGAACGCTAATATGCTCATCGTAGGTCAGTGACAAAACGAAAATGAAAATGTTATACTGTTTTTAATTCCAAATGTAGGTTATTATGTCATGTGTGTATGCAAATTAATAAATTACTCGTATATATATAAAACGTATAAATTTAACAGGTTCCCTGTCCAAGTTTTAGAGTGGAAGTCCCTCACACGTCCAGTTGTGTCCCACACACACAAATTGTCACACGTGAAAATTTGACGTCCGTTCTCTATGTCCCAACCCTTTTTGGTTTCTATATGATATGTCCTGTCACGTCCACATCAAATAAACGCCGTTCTCTCCACGTCCACGGCCCTAAAAACCTTCAAAATTGTATCGACGCACAGACTACATATGGTCTGTGAACTTGTAGTGTTTTCCGTTTACAGACCACATATGGTCTGTGGACAGGGAACCTGTTAAATAATAATTATTTTAATTAATTATGTATGTAGGTACCTACATTGTCAACACGGCCAATGCCAGCTTGATCTGTGGCCGTGTGTACATAGGTACATAAAATGAATAATTTCCTCCAGACAAACTGTTTCAAAGTTTGGGTCTGTACTTAATATATGAATATTTTTTTTCATTTGACTACGTCGTAGCAAAAAGGCGCGTTATCATTTTGACTGGTATGTATGTATGTTCATCTGTTGCCTCATAACTTCTAAACTACTTATTATTATTTGAAGAATTTGGTTGGAAGCGTCATAAATTGTCCTGTGGTTATGTGATGTCACATTAAGGTGAATCAGCCGAAAAGCCCGCGAATTTCAAATTTTATTAGGTTTTTTTTCAAATTGCAGCTCAGTAATAGGCTTTTTGACCGATCCCCCTTAAATTGAATATGGCGCCCTCTAGAGGACATTAACTTTTTTGTAATGATGTGGTGGGTATCAAATGAATGAAATTAATTAGCACATTTTAAAAATATTTATATTGCTAACTGTTGCTCGCGGCTTTACTTGCATTCACTCAATAATTGGGAATAATTCCTAAATCGCCCCTCAAATGAGAGCCAAACATAATTTTCTCTCCTACCTTATATACCTATATAATCCGAAAATAAATTCCTAAAAGTAATACATCCCAAAAAAATAAAAGTTTTAGTGGGGATTTTTATCAATCGTTCTACAAATCGTAATCGGTCTTAATCTGTGACTGCCTCTAGCCGCGTGCGTATTATGCCTTACATTTTGTGACTGCCCACTGCCAAGAGAGAGTTTATATGGAGTTATGAAGATTGGAACTGCATTTGTTTTTTTTTGTAGGTTCAGGAAAAAAAATCACTGAATTAGAATAACGACTTATTCTAATTCAGTAATTTTTTGGTGGATTTTTATCAATCGTTCTACAAATCGTTGGTACTCTGTCTTAATCTGTGACTGCCTCGTGCCTCGTCGTATTATGGCTTACATTCTGAGACTGCCCACTGCCAAGAAAGAGTTTATGTGGACCTATGAAGATTGGAACACACTGAATATAAGTCGTACCCAAAAGTTGTCAGTCTTAATGACCCAAAATCGTCCTTAATTTTCGTTAGTTACCAGTGAGTGACCCTGTATAAGCAAATAAGATTGTAATGTCGCTGTCAACAAAGTACATTATCAAAAATAAAAATATCGTAAATGCGAAATTTTGTGAGTATGTATGTATAGATGGATGGATGTATGTTTGTTACTCTTTCACGCAAAAACTACTGAACGGATTTGGATGAAATTTGGATTACAGATAGTTTATAACCTGAATTAATACATAGGATACTTTTTATCCCGGGAAAATATAAGATCCCTCAGAAACGCGGGTGAAACCGCGGGGCGGAAACTAGTCTATACTAATATTATAAAGAGGAAAGATTTGATTGTTTGTTTGTTTGTTTGTTTGCATTGAATAGGCTCCGAAACTACTGAACCGATTTGAAAAATTCTTTCATTAATAGAAAGCTACATTATTCCTGAAGGTTATAGGCTACTTTTTATCCCGGGAACGCGAGTGAAACCGCGCGGAACAGCTAGTATTTAATAAATGAATAGCACATATTATACATACCCGTATTTAGCAAAGTTAGTCCACATCTTCGTCATGCGATCTATCATTAATTGATCACCGACATTAGGTTTACCTTTAAACAAGGCCATGTCGAACATGTACCCCAACTCATCGGCATGAGCTGCCCCTTCATGTGTTATATTATCTCTAACTTTTACGAAATTTCGTTTACCTTCATACGTGAATATGTACTGGTACACTTTAGCGTCTCTATCGATATAATGCCTTACTGCCTTCTCAGTCGGATAACTAAACCAGTAATCAGAAACGAAATTAATAATTCCCATCTTCACTACTTCACCTTCGTCATCAGCGCAGTAAAAATTCCATATCAACTGTGCAATTTCATCTAACTCATCACCGAAATCAAAATCAGATTTGATAATATCACCAATTTTGTAATTCTTGAAAAAATCCTCGTTTTTATTAGCATATTCGAATAACATTTCTACATTATTGTAACCGACCAATATCGGCATCGATTTGATTCTGCCAGGCATGATACTACCAGGGTAGTCTGTGACAAAGCTTTCTACGTTCTTAAACTCCTTTTCAACGCACGGGGTACGGCTCAATTGTAACTCTTCTGCGACGCGAACTACTTCTAGCACGTTTGCATTAGCTAAGAAATGTAATACATCATTTAAATTGGTACTTTCATAACTCATTTTCTTAGCAATCTTAAAAGGAATTTGGGTATCTTTATCTTGAAATAAAGATGGAGAGAAAGCTTGTCCACTTTGCATTATAACTTTATTATATAAATTCTCCTCTGGTTTTGCAAATAGGTGCAAATCTACGCTCATTGCTCCAGAACTCTCTCCTATAAAAGTTATATGTTCAACGTCACCACCAAACGCTTCTATATTATCTTTGACCCATCTCAAAGCAGTGAGCTGGTCTTTTAGACCTTGGTTTCCAGGTATTTCTGGAGTGTCTAAACACATGAACCCGTATGGACCTAGACGATAGTTCACTGTGACTAAAATTATATCATGTTTCATCAAAAAGGTTGGATCATGGAGTTCTTTATTTGCGTTCCCGAATGTCAATTTCCCACCATGTAGCCAAACCATGACAGGTTTCTTTGTAGGTGTTCTTGGCACGTAAATGTTTAGAATGAGACATTGTAGAGTGCCGTATATTCTGCCGTATTCGGACTGGGGGCAGGCTATGGTGTCATTATTGGCGTCAAATATGCCATTGAAAACCGGTGGGGGTAAGGATTTCTGTAAAAAAAAAAATATGTCTATATTATAATAAACAGGTTTACTGGTAACTAACTACTGTGTAATTGAAGAAATATACATTTATTTTTATTAACAATCCTAAAAACTTATGTTCTATGACTCAATCAATCGTTCCACAGATCGTACTCTGTCTTAAGGTGGAGGCTTCGGTTGGGGCGTTAAATTCAAATTTTATCACGTTTTTTGCTAATTGCAGCTCAGTTATAGGTCGTAAGTTATCAACATGTTATTTGCGACAAGAATGGTAGTATATTTACTGATTAATAACAAAATTAATCATGAACATATTCCTCCAAGGTTATTACTGACATATACGACTATTTCATTAAAATGTTACTAATATACCTTGGAGGAATGTGTTCATGATTAATTTTGTTATTAATCAGTAAATATACTACCATTCTTGTCGCAAATAACATGTTGATAACTTACGACCTGTACTCTGTCTTAAGAGAAGGCTCTCTGCGTATGTCTCCGTCCCTTACTAAACTGACGGTGACAAGCGAGACAGGAGAGACGTAATTTTAGTAAAATATATGGATTTATTATTTTTAAAAAGCAACTAAGCCTTTTTTTTTTAAAGTAAGAAAACTATTCACTTTCTAATGGATTTCAGAATGTATGTTAATATTTTTCAAGTTATTTGGATGGCCGAAATAAGAGAAGAATGCATTCTTAGTTTTAAAAAGGGGCATATTTACGTTTTTTTTCTGACGTTACTAATGAAATATCCCAATTTTTTTTAAAACTATTCCCCGTCACATGTTCTCTAGATTAACATATATTTTTTCCAAATTTCTTGGAACAAAGAATACAGAGAAAAACGCATTTTAGAATCATCATTCCACGTATAGAATCGCATTAATCTGTGACTGCCCCGTGCCGCGTGCGTATTATGCCTTATTACCTGTGACTGCCTGGAGAGAGAGTTTATCTGGAGCTAAGAACTGCTTTGATTTTTAGTTTAGGAAAAATCGTACAACAAAAGTCTTGATGAAAGTCGTCCTTTGTCCAGCAGTAGACGTCTTTCGGTTGACATGATGATGACGACGAAACTATGTAGGATTCAGTTTATCTATAAATATGTAGTATAAAACAAAGTCGCTATCTGCCTCTGTCTGTTTCTGCGCTTAGGTTAATAACCACGTATTTTGATTATGTTTTCACGAGGGAGAAAATTCCATCCGGGCAATGCCAGGGCGGGTCGCTAGTCAATAAGTATTATGTTACAGAAATAATTGCTTACCCCAAACGGCATTGTTACGTTCACCAACGCATAAGGTACTCCTGTATACATGGCGTACTCTCCATTTTTATAAACTTCTCCTCTAATCGCACCTTGTTTAGTTATTATGACATTATTTGTCAAATGCAGAGCATTACATGTGGAAATTAGAAATAATATAACAAGTTCTAATATCACCATTTTGAAATTAATTAACTTGGAAAAAAAAACAGCTCTATTTATACAATGTAAGAAATAAAGATGCGTTCAAAATGGTGGCACGTTTGCCCAATAATATAGCTTTTCTAAATATATTCCATGTTATAAGTCACTTTATTTAGGACTAGCTGTTTCCCGCGGTTTCACCCGCGTTAAAAAGTAGTTTTTTTTTTTTTAAAGGACTAAGTTGGTAGCCTCAATGCGATGGCTGCAACAACTTTACCGGACAAATCGGCGAGCGCAGAGGGCTCTCAGCCGGGTAATATTTAGGTAACAACGCCAGAGGGCACCCCCGAATGGGGTACGAACCTCGGCTCAGGGCGTTACCGGTGGAGTGGGAGGACTTTGTACGAGTTACGACTAATTGGGGGCGGTCGGGTTACTAATGGCAGCTCGGGCCGCTTGAACGGGACGAGACTGAGTGGGACGTCGCGGCGGTCCTCGCCGTCGAGGACGGTACCCGAGTAGCATTTTTTGTTGGTATTTCGTTGGGCCACTGATTGGCACAACCACCACTACCGTTGGTCAACCGTTGCGAGTGACACACCTGTTTTCAGTAATGCCAACGATGTCTCCCAACATAGGGCCTACCAGGACGACTATGTTGGGCCAACCACTGTTTCTCATCGTTGGGCCAACCACTGTTTCTCATCGTTGGGCCAGATTAACATTTGCAACTTATGGCCTACAGCTATACGACTACGTTGGGCCAACCACTGTTTAGAATTGTAGGGCCAGAATTACATTTGCAACATAAGTCCTACAGCTATATTCCACGGTTGGTATACAGTGATTCTATTTTGTAGGCCCTTCCTACGCCATAACGTAGGGTTACAGATGTTTTATCTTACGCAGGCGGGTTGGTCTTCGAGAGCGATACTATACCGCCCGTGCACACAACAATGTGCATGTGCATCTACACTCAAGGAAGGTCAACCCGTCTTCGTGAGATAAAACAACTGTAACCCTACGTTATGGCGTAGGAAGGATCTACAAAATAGAATCACTGTATACCAACCGTGGAATATAGCTGTAGGCCTTATGTTGCAAATGTAATTCTGTAACATACAAAGTAAAGGTCTTATGGCTGAATTCACTAACATCACTCAAATCTAACTGCAAATTAACATTTGATAACAGACATTTGAATGCTTTATGGAAGATCTAAAAGTTAAATTATGTTGGTGAATTTCACTATTATATAATTACTTAAAAAAATTGCAAAAATAAATTACATAATATTTCGATATCAGTGATAAATGAAAAAAAATTGCAATGACGTTTATTGGAAATTTGATTTACTTGACAATGGCTTCATAATATGAATATAAATATATATATATATTTTTTAAGATCAATAAGCAATTTAACTTGGTTAGATACCTACCTATAGCAAAAATGACCGCAAGTTTTTGTTTAGTCATAATTTCTAACCATAACTTGTCTTAGCACCATTTTTGCTTTCCCTTTTATTAGCAGAAGAAAACCTTTAAAAGGAAAGACAAATTACATTCGTTAATTTTTATAATTCTCAAGGTTCGATGCAACTACATTACATGTTGAAGCTGTCAAATTTCCTATAATTTATGCAGTCCTAGCCCTGATATGGCGATGCTTTGTACTTCTTAAAGATCTTCGGCTTTCTCTGCCTCCATCTATCTTTAGTGAACCGGAACCAGTTTGAAACTACGGCATGAATATCAGCATCTGTGGCTCCTTCAAAAGGTTTATTTAGTCAAACGGCACCTGTAGGTAAGAAATTTTATCATATAGTTATTGTTTTTACTATTACCTACATAAATCATCATCAAAAGTGCAGGAAACAATTTGTGGGTAGGGATAGGTAGGTAGGTATGTTTCAGTACCATATTTTTTTGCGGAGCAGGTCGTCTTCCGGGCCAGCAAGTAATTAATAATTTCTTGTGTTAATTAATATTTTTACGAAAGATACAAAATAGATATCAATTTTTTAAATAAAGGCCCCGCCATTATTACGGTCACCTATCCCATATAAATGTTTCCAGCCCAACAGGAAGTTAGTTCAAAATAGATTGCAAAATTTGTACCAAACAGACAGACAAACTATAATTAATATAATACTGTATTCCGAGCCGCGAAAACATTAAAAAAAATCTATATGTAGCAAATTTCATCCAAATCTGTTTAGTCTTGCAGTGCTGAATGGTAACAAACATACACGCAAATAATTATCAGCAATACAGATAACTTAGTTATAGTATAACTAATTTAATATATTGAGACTTACCAGGACCATGGCTGGCTGTCCTAGATCCCATATCTACTCCAGTTGACTTTGATGTAATACAAGGTGCACTTATTATTCTGGTTTCTGTAAAATCAAAACATACTTGTTATCACTATCTTTATGAACTACTTTATTCTATAATACAATACAATACTTTACAATATTTACAACAAATATATAAATATACTATTTAACAAAACATAAGTAAACATAAGTTTGCAGTTTTTGTGAGTGATATGAATTTATTTTCTGTTATCATCAAGTAACTGATCTGTACTATCAATTAATTTAATATCACAGATTTTGACTGTTTACATTTAATGCTTGTGTCAGACTGATTTTTATAATAAATACAAATCACTGAACTTGGCAAGAAAAAGCAACAAAATATTATTAGAAATATATGTCACACAGGTAGGTAGTCAGGACCAGATAAATCGAAACAGAACAATTGTTGAGAAAAAATTAAAAAACCCAAGGGGGATCTCCATACCAGTAACCTCGATTTCATTAGAGTTGAGATTTATTATTTTATAAATTATATGGATCACGGAACCCTCAGTGCTCGAGTCCGACTCCTACTTGCTTGGTTTAATCTGGCATTATTTATTTTGGAGGAGGGCCTGGTACAAAATAAATAGTGATAGTCCCGTTTAATATACAATGACAGTAAAAAAAAACACTCAACTCACCTGTTTCATATAAAATCCGATTGAAGGGATAGACGATCCAAGTATCGTCTGGTAATATTTTTGTTGGCAGGCACTTTATCAGACACTTGTTGAATTTTGAAACTATTTTATGTGGAGGCTAAAGGCACTCCTCAAGTTTACGAGTAATCCACTCCTTTGACGCTCAAACTACCCAAAATACCGCCAATACTCCCATCACAATCGTCAAACTCAACCACCTTGTACATTATCAAGATTACTAAAAAAAGAATAGGTCGTAGGTATTCACTTGCACACTATTTTGTTTGTGTTATAGAAATAAACTTCAAAAATCTCTTCTATCCTTTGAAAAAACAAAAAAAAACGTGAGCACACAGAAAGCACGCAACTACATCAAAATTATCAATACAAAATGGCCGATTTAGCCGGCCGGCCGGCGAAATTTAGGACTGTTGATAAAATATCGATATATCGAAATATCGATATTATTATTTTGAAATATCGATATTTATTACTAATATTTTTTTAAACGATATATCGATATTTCGATATTGAAATGTAGATATCGATGGTCGATATTTTTTTTAAATAAATTTTAATTTTTAATTTTTTTTCGTTAATTATTTAATCGCTAAAATTTTGGATCGATAGTAGGCATTTTACTCCCGTGCTATCAGAAATAGCTGTTAAATATTTAATTTCTTCTGCTACATCTGTAGCATCTGAACGAGTTGCTTCTACAATCAATCTTTTAGTGCCTAATAATCGTAGTAGTCAAACAGCTGAACATATAAAACAAAGAGTATTTTTAAAAACTCTTACTGAAAAATATTGGTACATATAATTGTCTTATTTAAATTAAACAATAATTACTAAGAACTATATATAGTTATAACCTAACACTTTTATACATTTATAATTTAATTTGCTTAATAAATATACTGGACTATAAACTGTGTAATCATTTTTGAGCTGCCTTACGATTATTTTTTTTAAATAAAGCCGATATATCGAAATATCGATATTTTTTTTCGATATATCAAACTCCGATATTGATATATTTAAAAATATCGATATATCGAAAATCCGATATTTTTAAAAATATCAACAGTCCTACGGCGAATGTTTGGGCGACTCGCGCGCGTGTCAAGTCAAGGTTGCATCACCCGCGCCCGTCCCGCCCGCGGCCCGCACCCCTTTGTAAATTAGTTGGTTGTTGGTTGGCATAATACTACCTATTTTCATGTTCGAAAAAAACATTTGTAATAAAGCATGTAAAATTATTCAGGGATCATAATATTTTTGTTATATAAATAACTAAGTATAAATTACTCATATTTATTTGAACTAAGCGTGATGTACTGTACGTGTTGATACGTAAATTACACGTACTACTTACATTCATCGAGACTAATTTCCTAGTTTTTTTTTTAAAACTGCCTTTTCTAAAAATGTAACCTAGCTAGATCGTTTTTTTCTCCCCCGAAACCCTCTGCATATTAAATTTCATGACAATTGTTGGAGCCGTTTCCGAGATTCAGATTATATAGGTATTAGATTATTAGGTATTATATTAGGTATTAGATTGTTTTGTGTTATTTTGTTAAAATATGACGATAATTGTATGAGCAGCCCTCGTATGGATTTTCGGTTGAAAATCCAACTAAAACCGCGGTCAGGCCTTTGTTTTATGTTCGTATAAATTTTCTGTTGGGAACGCTGATCGAAACTGCAGTTGGGCCATTGTAGGCTGCTGGTATGAATTTTCGGTTGGAAAACTGTGGTAAGACCTTTGTTTTATTTTCGTATAGATTTTCCGTTGGGAATGCTGAGCGAAACCACAGTAGGCCCATTGTAGGCTGCTCGTATGGATTTTTGGTTGGAAATCTAACCAAAACCGGCAGTAGGGCTTATGTTAGATATTTGTATGATTTTGCTGTTGCAAAGCCTACCAATTAGTAGTGAGGCCATTGTTGGCCGTTCGTTAGATTGTCACAAACAACTGTTGGCACCGTTGGCCAACGCAAAATGCTACTAGGGATAATACTCATGTGTAAAGTAAATATAGATTTCAGAAAATATTATATATTTATACGTCATTAAATTTGAAAATATCAATAGGCAATGAAGGTTCAGTAAAAAGCAAAAGTTCTATCTTGACAGATTAAATCTGTTTTCGTTGAGATTTCACTTACACCCGTTATACCCAACCCTGACCGGCGTGTTAAACAACACGCGCCGACCACGCACAGGACCCACGCTCGCCACGCGGACGCCTCACGCACGACTCACGCATGACTCACGCACGCCTCATGCATGACTCACGCATGACTCACGGACGACTCAGGCATGACTCACGCACGACTCGCGTGAGGCGTGCGTTTAAAAACCAGTGGCTGCACTAGTTCGTTCAGTCGATGGACTAGCAAAAGCTCGAGCACTATGCGTATCAAAAGACTCAAATTACTAAGGACGATACTATCCGAGAAATGATGATTCTAGATTAAGTTTTTCTCGGCATATTTTGTTGCAAGGGATTTGTAAAAAATATATGTGTTAAACTAGAGAATATGTGACGAGAAATAGTTATTAAAATTTTTTTTCATTAGCACCTTACATTACAAAAAAATCGTTTTTAAAACTAAGAATAAATTTCTCTCCTAATTGGGCCACCCTAATAACTTGTAAATATCAACATTGATTCTGAGATCCAATAGACAGGGAATAGTTTTCTTACTTTAAAAAAAAAAGGCTTAGTTTTTTTTAAAATAACATAAAACCTTATTTTTTACTAAAAAGTGCGCCTCTCCTGTCTCGTTGTCTCCGTCAGTTTAGTAAATTAATTTCAAACCGAGATAAACGTGGTTGCTGACGCGTGAGGCGTACGCGAGGCGGACGCGAACACGCCCTTACTTTAAAATGATAACCCTGTGCAATCATAATAAATTATTGCCTAATAAAAGGAGGCTCTCTCACTGGCCCCGCCTTTCTACACAGTAAGAAGACACGCCCAACACTGAGGTATATTACTACGTATAGAGACGACGCCACACATAACCACTATGTTCCGTTCAAGTGCAGCCGTCCGGCCGCACTTCACTTTTTTTTTTTTTGAAAGGACTAAGTTGGTAGCCTCAGATGGCTGAAACAACCTTACCGGACAAATCGGCGAGCGCAGAGGGCTCTCAGCCGGGTAATATTTAGGTAACAACGCGAGGGCACCCCCGAATGGGGTACGAACCTCGGCTCAGGGCGTTACCGGGGGAGGGGGAGGACTTTGTACAAGTTACGACTAATTGGGGGCGGTCGGATTACTGTAGGCAGCTCGGGCCGCTTGAACGGGACGAGACTGAGTGGGACGTCGCGGCGGTCCTCGAGGCGGCCGTCGAGGACGGTAGCGTGATCGGTTGTGTGTAGTGTGTTGTGTACTTTTACGAGCTTCGTCAGCTTCGATCTGAGCTAATGTAATAGGGTCATCCGGCTCGCTGAGGGCTTGCCTTGGTCTATGGATACGGAGTATACGGGAGGGCGTGTACGTTGCGGCTTTCACTATAAGAGGGTTGCGGTGATTAACGGCGGTATTGAAAAATCTGCGTGAGGTGCGTTTTATAAATTGTTTTATCGTGGGGAGACCTAAGTCAATGTGGAGATTTTCATTACGCATGTACCACGGGGCGCCCGTGGCCTTGCGCATGAAGCGATTTTGAATCACCTGAAGCACTTCACTTAGTTGCTTAAATACGAAACGCGCATTGAAAATCACTGCGCAGTCGACGCATACGACTTTTTGGTCGCGGTAATACTATACCTAAAAGCTACCTAAAGCGTTCTAGCGCTACGTGTTTAAACTGTATAGTTAGACGTCTAATTATTGTTTCAGCCCTGCAACGAATTATAACAAAATGGACAATGGTGCCGATTCTGTTGTTTACGAACTTAACTAATATTAGACAAGTCACCTCTCTTTCATTTTAACCTTATTGAACAAAAGATAGAACATTTATTAATGCTGTCAGTTTAATCCATACCGTCGTAATGTACGGGTAAATAGTCGTGACCAATAAAGATCGCGCTTAAATTCACGTTGAAATGTGTGATCGGATAAAACTGCCAGGACTAAAATATCTTGTATCCCTTTCTTATATTTACTATTAGAAAGAGATATAGTGAGATTAAATTTATTTTAGTTCGTAAACAACAGAATCGGCACCAATGACCTTTGCTTAGGATAGCTTCTCTATACGTAGTAATATACCTGAGTGACGCCCAATGGCCCAATTCTTATCTCAAATGATTACATTGGAAACGTCAAAATGACGACTGCATTTTTTTTAATCAGATCAATGGATACCAACAAAATCTAAGCCAGATAAGATTATGTTTTGGTATCAAGATATTTCACAATATTAAATAATGAATGATATGTGTGATGACATGACATAATAGCGACGCCACCTATCGCGCCGCCATATCGTGGGTTTGATTCCCATCTAGGACAAACATTTGTGTGCATGAACATGTCTGTTTGTCCTGAGGTGTCATTATCTATATAAATATGTATTTACAAAAAATAAGTAGTTTAAGTAGTATATCAGGTATCTGGTTGTCCATAGTACAAGCTCTGCTTAGTTTGGGATCAGATAACCGTGTGTGAACAATGTCACAGGATATTTATTTATTTTATATTTTATAATAGTTTTACGACATTTTATTATCGACTCAATACATAATCTCACGATGATGTCGACAGAACATTATTTTGCCCCTTTATTAACTAGCTTCTGCCCCGCGGTTTCACTTTTTTTATCCTCTATTTTACCTTAGGAATTGAGTTTTCAAAAATGCTTTCTTTCATATAAATGTAGGATTAAAAATATATACCTTATTCATGATTATTTATTAATTTATAAACATTAATAAGCTATGTGTATGTGAGTGTGTGGCGTGTGGTGTGAGAGAGGTAGTGATGGAATAATTAGCAGTCGCATTCATTGTTAGCATGCTACTGCTTCAGTAGCATTTAACAAATTAAAAGTAGTTGCAAAATTCTGTGAAATGCGAAGCAAATTTATCACAGTACTGTACTTTAACTATAGTGATAGATTTGCATTTGTTATAAGATAATAAATTGTGTTGAAAACTTCGTTTCGCACTTATTACAAAGGTTTATATTTGTTAAGCACGCCAGGGTCGCCAGGAGACGTAAGGCTAAACTGCTCTTTAATTCGCATACAAAATTCGTATAGGTTTAATTATCGATTATCGTCATTTTAGTAAATTAGCATAGCAATAGTCTTTAGCATGCTACCACTTATGAATTCACATGCTCATGATATTATTACGAAATCGCAATAATTGCCATCACTAAGAGAGAGATTAAGATACGGTGTCTATGTATGAGAATGTGTGTTTGGGTGTATACTTTACTTAAGTGTGATTGAGACAGAAAGAGAGATGAGTTTATGTATTGTGTGAAAACTGGTGTGTATGACAATACGATCAATTCACAGATAAAACTTTTTTTTTTTTGTTACTATGTATAAGCCTGTGTTTGACCACAATCTCACCGTGGTCAGTGATGATGTGGCCGATGATGGTAAGCACACAAAGCCTAGAAAGGAACTGGCTCTCAAGTGCAGCTGTCGGAACACACCGGAAGGTGCTTGGCGACAGATTTTCAACTTGAGGGTGGTAGCCTGGCAGGCGGGTACTACAAAGCGGGTCAAACAAACAAACAAACAATCTTTTCAGCTTTATTAGTATAGATTTCCGGAAGGTCACGCCTGAGTCCAATATTTAAACTGGTGGTCTCGTAGAACTCTTCGGTGTCCTCCTTAGCTTTCCTCCGTACATTTTATAAAACAGGTCCCAGAAAGCCATTCTGCTATGGATGGGTCTCTTCAGCAATGTAGGCTTAGAATCCAGCTCCAGGTACAACCTTGAAGTCCTGGAGAGAGGGGGCCATTCGAATGGTAGGAGCGAGGTTTTCTGCGGCGTCGGGTTGCTGAAATATATAAAACTATATATTTTTTTTTTTTAATAAACTAAACTATACTTAAGTAATTAATTCCGCTAATTAATTTTGATTAGATTACAATAGGATCGCAGCTGAATGTCGACTTTTGCACGTTTTCGTATTCCACTAATAAATCTGACAACGATGAACGAACGATGTTTCGGTTGTGTGCAGGACGACGTCAATGATTGTCTCAAATAATAATAGAGTACATAGACAATTAGTATTATTAGATAGTGATAAGTGATAAGGACAATATCATGTTTATTTATAGATTTATAATAGTAGGTAGTATGTAAGAAAATAAACAATATTTTCGAATTAGAAATTATAATTAGAAATTTATAGCTAATACGAATAATGTAATATTATTATCTATGTATAGTAGGTACTTTCTAGATTATTCTCGATAATTTTGTAAAGTGCTCGCCCGCCCAACCGCGCTGTAATTGGTTAAAAAAGACGGCCTCTGATTGGTCGACCAATCAGAGCGCTTACATTTCGTTAGCAAAAATAGTATATAAACAGCGCAGGTTTTGTAGGCCAGCATTCACTTCCCTACGAGCAGTCAAGAAGAAAACAATAGAAGAAAATACTAGAAGGAAATACTGGAAGAAAATACTGGAAGAAAATTCTGGAAGAAAAATTATTGTACTAAATTGTGAATAAAAGTTCAAGAGCGTGTACGACCGGTTTTGCTGCTTTGAATCACACACCATCCGTACCCCTCTACAGTGAAGTACCCCCCAACCCAGCAATAGCAAGTGTGCGTAGTGCACAGGTTGCCAAGGGCAACAACGATTACAATCTAATCATAATAATCCAATCGTGGTTCGGTTTCTATTATTTAGTGGAATACCGTAATTCGTAAATTTTGAATTGGATTGGAAACGAATTTGAACTGAATCGAAATTGGATGTCAACTTGTAATTTAGCAGAATTGGCCCCCTGAGCGACAGATACTAAACTTCAAAAATAGTAAAAAGTAGATAGGTTTTCATTTCGTCGGAACCTTTTATTATAATTTTTTTTATGTATGTTATCATGTTCACCGTTTACTCGAAGACTAGAACCGATTTGTATTTTTTTTTTGTTTACTTCACAGGATGGAGTGGACCATGGACCACCCATGGTTATCAGATCAGGTTCTGATGACAGGATCCAGGAGAAATCGAGGTAACTCTTCAATTTTTATAGGCACTTACGATGGTTTTCATAATTTCTAAATCTATTCAGATATTAGCATCTGGTACTCGTCATCTTATATGCAAAATAAATATCCTGTGACATTGTTCACACACGGTTATCTGATCCCAAACTAAGCAGAGCTTGTACTATGGACAACCAGATAACTGATATACCGACGACTTTTTTTTGTAAATACATACTTATATAGATACTTACACCTAGACACAGGACAAACAGACATGTTCATGCACACAAATGTTTGTCCTGGATGGGAATCGGACCCAAGACCAGCGGCGCCATAGGTGGTGTCTTAACCAACTGCGCAAACTAGTCTTATGTTGCTAAACTGATGGAAAGTACAGTTCGCGTCACGTAAAAAGAACGCTGGCAGTAGGCTGCGCATTTGGCGATTTATCGGTCTTTTTGATGGTATGAGGTCCGGTATACCTACCAACAATCAATATACGAGACCCAAAGAGCCAAAGGCTAGTACTAAAATAAAATAATAGGCCTAGTTGGTTCGTGCGCGAGTGTAGACAAGCGCAAACACACCTCTTCCAGCGTTCTTTTTACATGACGCGACCTATACGATTCTTTAAATATTTTAGGAGCGCTTAGACCGTTCGTTAGTTATATAAGTTTAGGTAGGTAGAACGCTAATCTGCTCATCGTAGGTCAGTGACAAAACGAAAATGAAAATGTTATACTGTTTTTAATTCCAAATGTAGGTTATTATGTCATGTGTGTATGCAAATTAATAAATTACTCGTATATATATAAAACGTATAAATTTAACAGGTTCCCTGTCCAAGTTTTAGAGTGGAAGTCCCTCACACGTCCAGTTGTGTCCCACACACACAAATTGTCACACGTGAAAATTTGACGTCCGTTCTCTATGTCCCAACCCTTTTTGGTTTCTATATGATATGTCCTGTCACGTCCACATCAAATAAACGCCGTTCTCTCCACGTCCACGGCCCTAAAAACCTTCAAAATTGTATCGACGCATAGACTACATATGGTCTGTGAACTTGTAGTGTTTTCCGTTTACAGACCACATATGGTCTGTGGACAGGGAACCTGTTAAATAATAATTATTTTAATTAATTATGTATGTAGGTACCTACATTGTCAACACGGCCAATGCCAGCTTGATCTGTGGCCGTGTGTACATAGGTACATAAAATGAATAATTTCCTCCAGACAAACTGTTTCAAAGTTTGGGTCTGTACTTAATATATGAATATTTTTTTTCATTTGACTACGTCGTAGCAAAAAGGCGCGTTATCATTTTGACTGGTATGTATGTATGTTCATCTGTTGCCTCATAACTTCTAAACTACTTATTATTATTTGAAGAATTTGGTTGGAAGCGTCATAAATTGTCCTGTGGTTATGTGATGTCACATTAAGGTGAATCGGCCGAAAACCCCGCGAAATTCAAATTTTATAAGTTTTTTTTTTCAAATTGCAGCTCAGTAATAGGCTTTTTGACCGATCCCCCTTAAATTGAATATGGCGCCCTCTAGAGGACATTAACTTTTTTGTAATGATGTGGTAGGTATCAAATGAATGAAATTAATTAGCACATTTTAAAAATATTTATATTGCTAACTGTTGCTCGCGGCTTTACTTGCATTCACTCAATAATTGGGAATAATTCCTAAATCGCCCCTCAAATGAGAGCCAAACATAATTTTCTCTCCTACCTTATATACCTATATAATCCGAAAATAATTTAAATAAATTCCTAAAAGTAATACATCCCAAAAAAATAAAAGTTTTAGTGGGGATTTTTATCAATCGTTCTACAAATCGTACTCAGTCTTAATCTGTGACTGCCTCTAGCCGCGTGCGTATTATGCCTTACATTTTGTGACTGCCCACTGCCAAGAGAGAGTTTATATGGAGTTATGAAGATTGGAACTGCATTTGTTTTTTTTTGTAGGTTCAGGAAAAAAAATCACTGAATTAGAATAACGACTTATTCTAATTCAGTAATTTTTTGGTGGATTTTTATCAATCGTTCTACAAATCGTTGGTACTCTGTCTTAATCTGTGACTGCCTCGTGCCTCGTCGTATTATGGCTTACATTCTGAGACTGCCCACTGCCAAGAAAGAGTTTATGTGGACCTATGAAGATTGGAACACACTGAATATAAGTCGTACCCAAAAGTTGTCAGTCTTAATGACCCAAAATCGTCCTTAATTTTCGTTAGTTACCAGTGAGTGACCCTGTATAAGCAAATAAGATTGTAATGTCGCTGTCAACAAAGTACATTATCAAAAATAAAAATATCGTAAATGCGAAATTTTGTGAGTATGTATGTATAGATGGATGGATGTATGTTTGTTACTCTTTCACGCAAAAACTACTGAACGGATTTGGATGAAATTTGGATTACAGATAGTTTATAACCTGAATTAATACATAGGATACTTTTTATCCCGGGAAAATATTTTATTTTATTTTATTTATTTGACGAAACCAACAGCTTATAACAAACATAAATTACAAAATATTATACAGTATAGAAAAGCCAATTACAGGTTTCCTAATATTAACAATAGAATTTTATAAAATAAGAACTATGTGCTAATAATGTATGTACTTTGTTTTATTTGTAAAATTAGTTAGCAAGAGGGTTTGATACAAAAATATATGATGATTTATAAAGATATAATATATGTACCTATATAGACTAAAAGTGAGATGATTGTATCGTGAGTACAATTACACATTTATACCAACAAAGAAGAAAGAAGTGTAATTATAACTATGTGTTTAAATTATAACTGCGAATAATTGTGTTTTTAAAAGAAGACTTGGACATAGTAAAGGGATCCAGTTCAGGAAAACTAGTATTAAAAGTTCTAAGAATTCTACTCGTAGGGGAGTTCATCGCATAGTTTGTTCGGTGAATGGGAACGTGAAAAAGACTTGTGTTTCTGGTACGCTTCCCCGGTACATTAAGTCCAAATTGGGATACCAAATAGGGACAGGCTATATAACCGTTTACTATATCATGAAGTAAAGACATATCTGCAACAGTTCTACGATCTTTTAGTGTCATCAGACGAAAGTGCTTACACCTATCCTGATAATTGTCAAAGAAAGTACAAGCGCGATATTGGAGAGATTTGACAAAGCGCCTTTGTATCGATTCAATGCGATCGATATGTGACATATACTGAGGAGACCAGGTACTACTCGCATATTCCAACACACTGCGTACATAAGCACAGTAGACTAATTTCACGTTTCAAATATAAGATCCCTCAGAAACGCGGGTGAAACCGCGGGGCGGAAACTAGTCTATACTAATATTATAAAGAGGAAAGATTTGATTGTTTGTTTGTTTGTTTGTTTGCATTGAATAGGCTCCGAAACTACTGAACCGATTTGAAAAATTCTTTCATTAATAGGAAGCTACATTATTCCTGAAGGTTATAGGCTACTTTTTATCAAGGGAACGCGAGTGAAACCGCGCGGAACAGCTAGTATTTAATAAATGAATAGCACATATTATACATACCCGTATTTAGCAAAGTTAGTCCACATCGTCGTCATGCGATCTATCATTAATTGATCACCAACATTAGGTTTACCTTTAAACAAGGCCATGTCGAACATGTACCCCAACTCATCGGCATGAGCTGCCCCTTCATGTGTTATATTATCTCTTACTTTTACGAAATTTCGTTTACCCTCATACGTGAATATGTACTGGTACACTTTAGCGTCTCTATCGATATAATGCCTTACTGCCTTCTCAGTCGGATAACTAAACCAGTAATCAGAAACGAAATTAATAATTCCCATCTTCACTACTTCACCTTCGTCATCAGCGCAGTAAAAATTCCATATCAACTGTGCAATTTCATCTAACTCATCACCGAAATCAAAATCAGATTTGATAATATCACCAATTTTGTAATTCTTGAAAAAATCCTCGTTTTTATTAGCATATTCGAATAACATTTCTACATTATTGTAACCGACCAATATTGGCATCGATTTGATTCTGCCAGGCATGATACTACCAGGGTAGTCTGTGACAAAGCTTTCTACGTTCTTAAACTCCTTTTCAACGCACGGTGTACGGCTCAATTGTAACTCTTCTGCGACGCGAACTACTTCTAGCACGTTTGCATTAGCTAAGAAATGTAATACATCATTTAAATTGGTACTTTCATAACTCATTTTCTTAGCAATCTTAAAAGGAATTTGGGTATCTTTATCTTGAAATAAAGATGGAGAGAAAGCTTGTCCACTTTGCATTATAACTTTATTATATAAATTCTCCTCTGGTTTTGCAAATAGGTGCAAATCTACGCTCATTGCTCCAGAACTCTCTCCTATAAAAGTTATATGTTCAACGTCACCACCAAACGCTTCTATATTATCTTTGACCCATCTCAAAGCAGTGAGCTGGTCTTTTAGACCTTGGTTTCCAGGTATTTCTGGAGTGTCTAAACACATTAACCCGTATGGACCTAGACGATAATTCACTGTGACTAAAATTATATCATGTTTCATCAAAAAGGTTGGATCATGGAGTTCTTTATTTGCGTTCCCGAATGTCAATTTCCCACCATGTAGCCAAACCATGACAGGTTTCTTTGTAGGTGTTCTTGGCACGTAAATGTTTAGAATGAGACATTGTAGAGTGCCGTATATTCTGCCGTATTCGGACTGGGGGCAGGCTATGGTGTCATTATTGGCGTCAAATATGCCCTTGAAAACCGGTGGGGGTAAGGATTTCTGTAAAAAAAAATATGTCTATATTATAATAAACAGGTTTACTGGTAACTAACTACTGTGTAATTGAAGAAATATACATTTATTTTTATTAACAAGCCTAAAAACTTATGTTCTATGACTCAATCAATCGTTCCACAGATCGTACTCTGTCTTAAGGTGGAGGCTTCGGTTGGGGCGTTAAATTCAAATTTTATCACGTTTTTCGCTAATTGCAGCTCAGTTATACTGATTAATAACAAAATTAATCATGAACATATTCCTCCAAGGTATATTACTGACATATACGACTATTTCATGAAAATGTTACTAATATACCTTGGAGGAATGTGTTCATGATTAATTTTGTTATTAATCAGTAAATATACTACCATTCTTGTCGCAAATAACATGTTGATAACTTACGACCTATAACTGAGCTGCAATTAGCAAAAAACGTGATAAAATTTGAATTTAACGCCCCAACCGAAGGTTTACCCTTAATCTGTGACTGCCTCGTGCTGCGTGCGTATTATGGCTTACTATAATATGTGACTGTATTATAATAAACACGTTTACTGGTTTATTATTAACTAGACTAAAAACTTTTGTTCTCTGGCTTTTGCTAAAACGTAATTGTAGTGAAGATTTCTATCAATCGTTCCACAGATCGTACTCTGTCTTAAGAGAAGGCTCTCTGCGTATGTCTCCGTCCCTTACTAAACTGACGGTGACAAGCGAGACAGGAGAGACGTAATTTTAGTAAAATTTTAGTAATGGATTTATGATTTTTAAAAAGCAACTAATCCTTTTTTTTTTAAAGTAAGAAAACTATTCACTTTCTAATGGATTTCAGAATGTATGTTAATATTTTTCAAGTTATTTGGATGGCCGAAATAAGAGAAGAATGCATTCTTAGTTTTAAAAAGGGGCATATTTACGATTTTTTTCTGACGTTACTAATGAAAAATCCCAATTTTTAAAAAAATCTATTCCCCGTCACATGTTCTCTAGTTTAACATATATTTTTTCCAAATTTCTTGGAACAAAGAATACAGAGAAAAACGCATTTTAGAATCATCATTCCACGTAAAGCATCGCATCGCCTTAATCTGTGACTGCCTCGTGCCGCGTGCGTATTATGCCTTATTACCTGTGACTGCCTGGAGAGAGAGTTTATCTGCAGTTAAGAACTGCTTTGATCTTGATGAACCGAACCAAAGTAGTCCTTTGTCCAGCAGTAGACGTCTTTCGGTTGACATGATAATGACCATGAAACTATGTAGGATTCAGTTTATCTATAAATATGTAGTATAAAACAAAGTCGCTATCTGCCTCTGTCTGTTTCTGCGCTTAGGTTATTAACCACGTATTTTGATTATGTTTTCACGAGGGAGAAAATTCCATCCGGGCAATGCCAGGGCGGGTCGCTAGTCAATAAGTATTATGTTACAGAAATAATTGCTTACCCCAAACGGCATTGTTACGTTCACCAACGCATAAGGTACTCCTGTATACATGGCGTACTCTCCATTTTTATAAACTTCTCCTCTAATCGCACCTTGTTTAGTTATTATGACATTATTTGTCAAATGCAGAGCATTACAAGTGGAAATTAGAAATAATATAACAAGTTCTAATATCACCATTTTGAAATTAATTAACTTGGAAAAAAAAACAGCTCTATTTATACAATGTAAGAAATAAAGATGCGTTCAAAATGGTAGCACGTTTGCCCAATAATATAGCTTTTCTAAATATATTCCATGTTATAAGTCACTTTATTTAGGACTAGCTGTTTCCCGCGGTTTCACCCGCGTTAAAAAGTAGTTTTTTTTTTTTTTAAAGGACTAAGTTGGTAGCCTCAATGCGATGGCTGCAACAACTTTACCGGACAAATCGGCGAGCGCAGAGGGCTCTCAGCCGGGTAATATTTAGGTAACAACGCCAGAGGGCACCCCCGAATGGGGTACGAACCTCGGCTCAGGGCGTTACCGGTGGAGTGGGAGGACTTTGTACGAGTTACGACTAATTGGGGGCGGTCGGGTTACTAATGGCAGCTCGGGCCGCTTGAACGGGACGAGACTGAGTGGGACGTCGCGGCGGTCCTCGAGGCGGCCGTCGAGGACGGTAGCGTGATCGGTTGTGTGTAGTGTGTTGTGTACTTTTACGAGCTTCGTCAGCTTCGATCTGAGCTAATGTAATAGGGTTATCCGGCTCGCTGAGGGCTTGCCTTGGTCTATGGAACTTACGACCTATAACTGAGCTGCAATTTGCAAAAAAACATAGGTATGTTTTAGTTCTACATATATTTATGCTGTAGTGCGTCGAACATGTTCGAGGCGCGGTTTCTTTGCTATCAAAACGCGTTTGTTTTTCCTTTTGAAGTAGATTGCGTAACTCGGAAAACAGCATCTTGAGAGCAGTAAGTAACCTGACAGGGTACTAAATATTAGCTCAATGATATTTTACAACAACTGTCTCATAGCGCAATACAATCACATTACTGAAATATACAACGATTGCTGAGATACAAGCGGATAAGAATTAATTTTTCTTCCGCCATTTTTCCTGTTTTCCGTTCATATATTTAAAATTATATCAGTTCTCACAATATTGTAAACTTACCCTATTAGGGCAAAGATCGCCTGAATTATTTGTAATTTATTCATTTATAATATATTAATAAAGACTATTATTTATTCACTATATTTTATTTATCTATTTAAATGGTGCACGTGTTATGACGTCATAGTTTCACAGCATCAAATGATCTACTCTTAGCGGGTCAGAAATAATTTATTTAATTTACCTACATGTAAATTTAAAGTTTCAGAACACAAAAAATATATCCATATTAAGGTGTTGGTTGAATGAGCATGTTGTGAGATCGCTCTCGATGTAGGCGCGGCTTGCGCACGACAAGGTCGACAAGTGCGTGCTCCTGCCCACTCCTGCCAGCGCGTGCCGGTCGTGCGTGGGTCGATTCCCATCCAGGACAAACATTTGTGTGCATGAACATGTCTGTTTGTCCTGTGTCTGGGTGTAATTATCTATATAAGTATGTATTTACAAAAAAAAAGTTAGTTTATGTAGTATCTATAATATCTATTATGTTATGGCGACCACGAACCGGAAGACGCAGCGTAGGCAGACCCCCTACAAGGTGGACCGATGATCTTGTGAGGGTCGCGGGAAACCGCTGGATGCGGGTAGCGCAAGACCGGCCATTGTGGAGATCCTTGGGGGAGGCCTTTGTCCAGCAGTGGACGTTTGTCGGCTGACATGATGGTTAGTTATCTGGTTGTCCATAGTAGCTCTGCTTAGTTTGGGATCAGATAACCGTGTGTGAAGAATGACTAGACTAAAAAATATGTCCCAAGATATTTATTTCTTTAATCTAATTGAAAAGTACCTAGTATTCTAGGATCTTAAGGGGGAACGTTCGGTTGGAGCGCGAAATTCAAATTTTATCAAGTTTTTTGCAATTTGCAAAAAAATATTTCTGAACCGTTAAGCAAAACGGTGATTGATAAATAAATACATGTCTCACCGCAATATTTGCATACTTTATTGTATTGTAATTTTTAAAGTCGCAAACATGACATTGACATAACTTTTATCAACAACAGGGCAAATAGGGCACTTGCCTGACATATCAAATCAGCTACTTTTTAATAAATGTCAAAACGATAGTTTACATGAAATTTTGTATGAAATACTACACTATGACGTCATAGGTTCTCAGCACCAAATGATCTACTCTTAATGGTTCTACTGGTAATTATAAATTATAAAAAGCATAAAATGTACAACATATTTGATGTTTCCACGTGTTTTTAGATGTTTTATGCATTGGTTAGTGTTGAATGACAATGTCCATTGTAGTTACTGTGGAAAAATAAGTATTAGGTTGGCAACACTGATGTGTAGATTTATTAGAGAAAAAATATGGTGGACTAAGAAAGAGAAATGTAAAAGTGTTGTGTAATTAATAAATGGATAATTGATTGAAGATGATCGTATTTAATTAATACCAAACCGTTAAATCGGAATTAACAGTGGTAGCAGAGCGTGGTTGTGGTTCGGGTTGAGATACGAGGTAGCGTTGAATGAAAATTGGTTCAACGAAATATTAACCGCGTCGGTGCCATATTTTTAGTGAACAAGATGAGTTCGATAGAACATAATACAAAGATCCAAATAAAACCTTTCTGCGGAGCGGGATTCTCGACATGGAAATTTAGACTCGAATGTATATTAAGAGAGCAAGACTGCCTTGAGTCAATAAATGACAAAGACTATTTTAAGGATGAAAAAATGAAGAAAATGGAGGCAAGGGCACAAAACATAATCGTAAGTGCGGTAGCGGATACCCATATCGGGTATATAAAAAATAAAGCCTCTGCATATGATATGATGTTGTCGTTAGAAGAAAATTTCAAGAAAAAGGGATTAAGAAGTCAAATGTTTTTGAGAAGGGAGCTTGGTCAAAGAAAATGGAATGAGACCACGTTGTTACTCAACCACTTCATTAATATGGAGGAAATATTTTCAGAACTAAATGATGCTGGTACTACATTGTGTGATGAAGAAAAGATTAATTATTTATTGTTGTCTATGCCTAAAACATATGATAATGTAATAACTACGTTAGAAACTATTGAGAATGTTAAATATGATTTTGTCAAGGAAAGATTACTGGGTGAGGAAGAAAAAAGAAGAAAAACGTCAGGAAAAGTTGAGACACAAAGTAGTGCATTCAATTGTTTTAATTGTGGAAAGCCAGGGCATAAGAAATTTGAATGTAGAATGAAGACTCATAATCAAGGATACAAGAATCAAAATCAAGGATACAGAACACAATATCAAGGACACAGGACACAATTGCAAGGACAGAGGACACAATCGCCACATCAAGGATATAGAGTACAACATCAAGCATATGGATCACAACCGCATGGAAGTAGACAGCAACATGGATCAGGGTCAGGACAATATCGTGGAAGAGGAGGATATGATAATGGTAGAGAAAGGCAATCATTCATTGCTAGTAGGTATAATGAACCTGATGTTACTTATTTGTGTGAAAGTGAAGATGGTACAGCTTTTACAAGTGACCTTGAGGAAAGGCAAGTAAACAATTACAATGAGGAGCATAATCTTATATGGTATGTAGATTCAGGTTCATCAGATCATTTAATTAACACTAGGGATATGTTTACTGAATATATTGAATTGTCAAATCCAAAGTATATTTCTGCTGCTAAGAATGGTATATCTTTAAAAGTAGTAGGTGTTGGAAATATTAAAGTAAAATGTTTTGTTGGACAAAGATATACTATATGTACAATAAAAAATGTTTATTATGTACCAGAACTCAGGAAAAATTTATTATCAGTTTCCAAAATGGAAGATGCAGGTTTAAAAATTTCATTTGCTGGTGGTAAGGTTAGAGTTTACTGTAATAATAAATTGTTGATGATAGGTAATTTGGATGGGTCTTTATATTTTATAGAAATGATAGTAATTAAATCAGAATGTAATTATTCTATTGATCAAAGTAAAAATGACATTGCACAGTTATGGCACAGGAGGTATGCACATTTAGGGATGAAAAATATTAATATTCTTGTTCAAAATAATATGGTAAAAGGGTTGAATGACTTGACAGATAGTAAAATACAGAATGACTTGTGTGAGACTTGTATAATAGGGAAAATGACTAGACAGCCTTTTAATCGTACTGGACGTAGAGCAACAAGACCACTTGAGTTGGTTCATACAGACGTTTGTGGACCTATTACTCCTGAAAGTAGAAATGGTGATAAATATTATGTAACATTTATTGATGACTATACTCATTTTGTGATAGTTTACTTAATACAACAGAAGTCAGAAGTATTTGAAAAGTTCAAAAAATATTTTTATTATGCAACTAAACATTTCAACACAAACTTATTGAATTTAAAATGTGATAATGGCCGTGAATATGTTTCAAATGAATTTCATGCTTTCTGTGAACAAAATGGAGTAAGAATAAAGTATACAGTACCATACAATCCAGAGTTGAATGGAGTGGCAGAACGCATGAATAGGACACTAATGGACAAAACTAGAACTATTTTATTGGAATCAAAATTATCAAAGAAATTCTGGGGAGATGCAGTACTTTATTCCGCTTATGTAACTAATAGAAGTCCTACGTTTGGAAAAGATTTAACACCCAGTGAGCTATGGGAAGGAAGAAAACCAGATATATCAAATATGAGAGTATTTGGAAGTATTGCATATAATCATGTACCAAAGGAGTTAAGGAAGAAACTAGATTATCCTGGGAAAAAGATGATAATGATAGGATACTGTGAATCAGGTTACAAATTATATGATGAAGAAACGGATAGAGCAATAAGTGCTAGAAACATAGTATTTGATGAGAGACTTAAAGAAAAAGAAGTATACTTACCTTTGCAGAGGTGTAATTCACCATATGAAGAACATAATGATATAGTAACAGAAGTAACACCTGAAAATAAAAACAAGGAAAAAGAAGATGAATATCAAGACCATAGAATGGAAACAAAAGAGGAAGAGACAGTGACAGGTAAGAAAGAAGGTGAATATCAAGAAAATGAAGTACAAGGATCAAGTTCTAAGAAAGAGGGAGAGACTAAAATAGGAAAAAGAAAAATTCAGAAACCCAAATGGCATAATGATTATTCAGTTAATTTAAATGAAACAAAAGAAGAAGCATTATATGCCTTATTGACAAGCTATGAAGATGTGCCACAAAGTTTTGAAGAAATAAAACAAAGACAGGACAAGTCAAAATGGGAAAAAGCAGTAAAAGAAGAGTTAACAGTATTAGAAGAGAGTAAGACATGGAAAATTGTACCAATACCTAAAAAGGAAAAGTTATTGGACAGTAAATGGGTTTTCACAAAAAAGAATGTAGCAAATGAGGAGATATGTAAAGCCAGGTTAGTAGTAAGAGGATTTAAACAAAAAGAAGAATTAGGAGATGTGTATTCACCGGTTTTGAAACTTCAGACTCTAAGAATATTGTTATCAATTGCTGCTTATAAAGGTTATCATATACATCAGATGGATGTGAAAGGAGCATTTTTATACGGAAGAATAGATGAAGATGTATATCTTAAATCACCTCAAGGATTAGATATACCTGAAGGGCATGTTTTAAAATTGACTAAATCACTCTATGGATTAAAGAAATCACCAAAATATTGGTATGAGAAATTTCATGAAACAATTACAAATTTTGGTTTTGAAAGGTCGGAGAATGACTACTGTTTGTATAAGAGAGGACAGACTTATATTTTGATTTATGTTGATGACTTACTTTTACTAGGAAATAACAAAAATGACTTGCAGACAATAAAAACATTTTTAGGGACTCAATTTAGAATGAAAGATTTGGGCAGTAATAATCTTACTTATTTGGGAATTTCTATTAATATACAAAGTGATGGCATTTTTATAGATCAGTCTAATTATTTAAATAAAGTTTTAAAAAAATATGGTATGGAAAATTGTAACGGATGTGACACTCCTATGGAGACAAATTTAAAAATTGATTCAACAAATGTAGATTTATCTTATGAAGAACAATGTAGATCTTTAATAGGATCTCTTATGTATGCAACAGTTGGTTCTAGACCAGATTTGACTTTTTCAGTTTGTTACTTAGCTAGATTTCAATCAAAACCTAATATCAATTTATATAAGGCATTAAAACGTGTATTAAGATATATAAAACAAACTTTAAATTATAAATTGTTTTTTAGAAGAGATATTAACAATGAAGATATAATAGTAGGTTATGCAGATGCTAGTTTTGCAGATGATCCAAATGATATGAAATCAACTTCAGGGTTTCTATTTAAAGTTTTCAATAATGTCATCATGTGGAGGTCTAAGAAGCAGGCAACTGTAGCTTTGAGTACAACAGAGGCAGAGCTAATATCACTATGTGAAGCCTCAATGGAAGCTTGTTGGCTTATAAAGTTATTAAAAGATTTAAATATTAATGTTTGTACTGTACCAATTTATGAAGACAATCAGAGTTGTATTAAAACAGTTAGTAACCCAGATCAAAAAAGATTAAAACACATGGAAGTAAAGTATAATTTTATTAAACAAAAAGTTGAAGAAAATGTAATACAAGTAAAATATGTTGAATCTAAATTACAGATAGCAGATGTATTAACAAAGCCTTTACCTAGGAATCAATATCAGTACTTAGTATCTAAACTTGGTTTATTCTGTGTGTAATTAAATATCTGGTAAAGACTTTTGAATAGTGTTTAATATTGTAGGCTTAGTAAATCTAACATTGTATTCATTAAAAACATTATTAAGTTGTTGTTTTGATAATAACTGAAATTTGAGTAAATTTAAATGTTAAAGATTGTTCAGTTAGTGTTGGAGTATGTACAGATTACATTATGTTTGATTGTAAGGTAATTTCATAAAAATAATTATAGGGTTGTTTTCATAAAAGTAATTTTAGGGATGTTTTCATAAAAATGTTTTGGTTAATATTCATACAAGTATATAAGTTTAATTAAGTGTTTAGCATTGGGATAATATTTAGTTTAGACAATGGCCATTGAGGGAGAGTGTTGAATGACAATGTCCATTGTAGTTACTGTGGAAAAATAAGTATTAGGTTGGCAACACTGATGTGTAGATTTATTAGAGAAAAAATATGGTGGACTAAGAAAGAGAAATGTAAAAGTGTTGTGTAATTAATAAATGGATAATTGATTGAAGATGATCGTATTTAATTAATACCAAACCGTTAAATCGGAATTAACAGTTAGTGTTTCGCTTATTGAAATAATTTCAAAAGCATCTCTGTTAGTTCGTTAGTGTGTTTATTACCTTTTCATGACTAAACCGCTGAACCGATCACGATGAATTTTGTCAAGCAGATAGCCAATGCTATGGAGAAGGACAAAGGCTACTTTTTATCTCCGGAAACGAGGATGAAACCGCGGGAAACAGCTAGTAATGAATAAAAAGAATAATCATCTTCTTCAACTTATATATTTAGAGTCTCTCATGAACAAAATTTAAATGGACAATTAATTTCGATTATTACTTGGCGCGGAAATTTGCAATTAGTTCCATAAATTATAGTAATTCTTGACGACGTAGCACGGGTCGTGCACTTTAATACACCTCATAAAATAATTATGCGCATTTAAATTGATGCACTCTAATTAGCATTCCGCTGTGCGGTTTCCAAGCGCTCTGGAATTTTACCACCTTATAGGAGTCGATATTCGAAAGACCCATTCTTAGGGTCTTAATAGATGTCTACATAGGTAATTTAAGTTACCCTATGTAGTCATAAGTATGTAAGTCGAAATCTGAAACCAACGGCGTTCAATATCATTGACAAATACATCCGTTTATACAATAACCAAAATCATGCTGAGTTGGAGGTCTGCGTAACTGACTACCTATGATTTGAACATGATTTACTAATATGACTTGAACTTAGAATTTCGCTGATTAATTCAAGATAAATAACCACCAACATGAAGAAATACATTTCTCAACTTGACACTGGCAAAATACTCAAAAGTGTGATTCCAAACATTTGCAGAAATAATAACACTGTATATGTTATCTGGCAACATTTTAATATTGTTGACAATTTTGACAAAGTTTCGACAACATGAAAATAACCTGAAAATCGAGAAAATAAACACAAAAATGAGACTATTAAACTTATTTCGGACTTTACAAATCGGTTCTAAGACGCAAATAATTCGCTGTTACGCTGACTACGCGCCAAAAGCGCTGCGTAGTTTGAAAGCTAAGTCGAATCGATCTACAGTTCAGTACTACGTAGATTCTTTTAGGATACGAGCAGTTGGTGGCAAAGGAGGTGATGGATGTATCTCGTTCCTTAGCGCGTGGTGTAAGGACCACGCAGGTCCTGACGGTGGCGATGGAGGGAACGGGGGACATGTAATTTTTCAGGTTAGTTTGTACGTTCTTTGTATAGGCCTGTGTTTGAGCACAATCTCACCGTTGTCAGTGATGATGTAGCCGATGGTGGTGCACACAAAGCCTAGAAGGGTATAAGTGCAGCTGTCCGAACAGAAGCAGATTATTCCATCACCGAAAGCTCAAGCTCATTAGGATTCAAAGCCGACCTTCAAGACCACTGCCACTTAACAACTTATCATCGCTTCAAATCACTGTCTAAACAATATTTACTGTAATAACAATGTTAATTCATCCAACAACCCTGATTAATCGAATGCTACAATAGAGATGATGACTAAAAAAAATCTTATTAGTCCGTCAGTTAGATTACCAAAAAATATTGGACACATCTATATATATAAAAGAAAGTCGTGTTAGTTACTCCACTTATAACTCAAGAACGGCTGAACTGATTTAGCTGAAAATTGGCAGGGAGGTAGTTTAGAGCCAGGAGAAGGACATAGGATAAGTAGGTAGGGGTAGGTAGGTAGGGTAGGTAGGTAAGGTAGGTAGTTAGGTAGGGGTAGGTAGTTAGGTAGGGGTAGGTAGTTAGGTAGGGGTAGGTAGATAGGTAGGGGTAGATAGAGGTAGGTAGGGTAGGTAGGTAAGGTAGGTAGGGGTAGGTAGTTAGGTAGGGGTAGGTAGTTAGGTAGGGGTAGGTAGTTAGGTTAGGTAGGGGTAGGTAGAGGTAGGTAGGGTAGCTAGGGGTAGGTAGGTAGGTCCCAGTTTTATTTTTGTTCTCAGGGCAGGACAACGTCTGCCGGGTCAGCTTGTATTTTATATTCTTTAGTTCCGAAAACAAAAAATAACGAAGATACAGTGCATTAAAATTACGGGATTAAACAGAATTATTTTTACCCAGTCATCATCCCTATTACCTACGACCAATTCAAAATATACTTACATTACAAATATGTTGGCACTGACGACTTGAGGAGGATCGGTGGCCATTGGCCTAGACTGGCGAGAGATAGGTAGGATGGGGTGGAGGGCACAAAGGCCTCCTTTGTGTCAAGGGGACATGGCGATCAGGGGAATGAATAATTTATACTACTTTGTATTTAATATTAGTACTATGTAACTAAATTTGTATCCTTGTTTAGGAATAAAGGCTTGAAATTTAAATTGAAAAACATGTTTTTTTTTTTTACTATGTATAGGCCTGTGCTTGACCACAATCTCACCGTGGTCAGTGTTGATGTGGCCGATGATGGTAAGCACACAAAGCCTAGAAGGGAACTGGCTCTCAACTGCAGCTGTCGGAACACTCCGAAAGGTGCTTGGCGACAGAATTTCAACTTGAGGGTGGTAGCCAGCCAGGCGGGTACTACGAAGTACCCTACCACCGTGCTATGGTTTCCTCACAATGTTTTCCTTCACCGAAGCTCAAGCTCATTGTAGGATTCGAACCCGGGACCTTCGTCTCGGCATCCGACGTCACTACCACTGAGCTATTGCCATCGCCTTTTTGGCATTAATAAGAAAATAACAAAAAAGAAAACTGACATTGATTTCGATACGGTCAATAATCTATGCACACAATCTTAATCTTTTCCTTTTCAGGCATCTCACACAGTGAAGAGCTTGAACCACTGCAGGGCTGTGTCGCAGGCGCCGCACGGAGAGAAGGGATACAACAAAGACTGTAACGGCAAGAATGCTCAGCACATCATCATACCTGTGCCACTTGGTAATAAGCCATATTTAATACTCATCATTATGACAGTCCCAGGTTTGGCATGCGTAGGTGAGGCATGGTAGGATACATGTTTCCATCACTGTTTTCTTTAATTCCATGCCGAAATTTCCCTTCAGTATATCTTTTCGTGCCCAAAAGTTCTTCCACGAGTTTGAAATTCTTCTTTCTACTTCCTCCTCGTTACTGTTTGTCTTGAATGAGAGCTGCTTTCCTAGATATATATAATCTTTGACATAGTCAATTACGGTTCCTTCTATTTGGATTTCTGGGTGTATACTAACAAAGTAAGAAATAAGATACAGACAACACAACATGCAATGGAGAGAAGTATACTGAAATTAAAAAAGATTCAAAAAACGAAGAACAAAGATATAAGGCAAAAAACTAAACTTACCGATGCTCTTAAACATGCCCTAAAACTGAAATGGCAATGGGCAGGACATATTGCTAGAATTACAGATAAAAGGTGGACCCAACGAACTACAACATGGACCGGTCCACTGGGAAAAAGAAATATAGGCAGACCACGAAAACGATGGGTGGACGATATAATCTCGGTGGCCGGTGAAAACTGGCTAACCACTGCAAAAAACAGAGTTCACTGGAAAAAAATGGAGGAGGCTTTTACCCAGATGGGGTCCAAGCAATAATTTAACTTTAATATATTTATAAAAAACGTGTATAGAATAACTGCTATGTAGATAATTTGTTTGGAAAATAAAGCTTTATTATTATTATTATGACAGTCGAAAGATATCCACTGCTGGACAATGGCCTCCCATGGATCTCCACGATGGCCGCTCTTGCTGTGACCCTCACAAGATCGTCGGTCCACCTTGTGGGGGCCCTGCCCACACCCACTTGAGAACCCTTCTGCTCCAGCGGCCGTCGGTTCTACGAGCAATGTGCCCCACCCACTGCCACTTAGGGCTATGTTGGTTTTCTCATCATTATTAATACTAGCCATGATAAAAATCATGATTTAAGATAGACCAGTGACCCGCCCCAGCTACGCACTGATGCAATAGGGAAGATTAGTGGGTAAAAAATAATTAATTCTGTTCAGTCTGTCAGTTAGGTTATCAAAAAATATTGGATACGTATTTTTTATTTTATTAAATCAATAAAAAAATTATAGAGATACGGCGCATCAAAGTTCAGGAGCTTGTGACGTCATCTCTCTGTAAAAAGTGTACTAATTCGTGACGTCACGTGAAACTTTAAGTTTTTTTTTGTTTTTTTGTGTACTAGGAACAATAATCAAGGATGAAACTGGCGAGGTGGTCGGAGACCTGGATAAGGAGGGCGTGATGTTTGTGGCGGCGCGGGGGGGCGCCGGGGGGAGGGGGAACAAGTTCTTCCTCACAGATACTGAACAGGTTACTTTTTTCATAATTGATGAAACAATGATGAATATGACAAGCCAGATGGCACAGTTGGTTAAGACACCACCTATCATGTCGCTGGGTTCGATTCCCATCCAGGACATCATTGACAAGTCTGTTTGTCCTGTGTCTGGGTATAATTATCTATATAAGTATGAATTTACGAAAAAAAAGTAGTATATGTAGTATATCAGTTATCTGGTTGTCCATAGTACAAGCTCTGCTTAGTTTGGGATCAGATAACCGTGTGTCAACAATGTCCCAGGATATTTATTATTTATTTATATTAAATTTTTATGTGCTAAATTAGTTGAAAGAGTTGTCTGCAGTTCGTCCAGTATTGGCCGTCTTCAGTATCTCACTTATTACCAGATTTTTTGGTCAACTAGTGACAACTAGCGACCGCAGCACAACCCACGTGACATTCTCATACAGTACGTCAGTGCAGCCACATACTTATAATAATGAGCGATTATTGACGCGTAGTCGAGCAAGGAAGCCTTGGATTTATCTTTGTTTGACGAGTGTATCAAGGTATATTACTGACATATACGACTATTTCATGAAAATGTTACTATTATACCTTGGAGGAATATGTTGATGATTTGTTTTGTTATTAATCAGTAAATATACTACCATTCTTGTCGCAAATAACATGTTGATAACTTACGACCTATAACTGAGCTGCAATTTGCAAAAAACGAGATAAAATTTGAATTTCGCGCTCCAACCGAAGGTTTACCCTTAACGCAATCTGTACGGCAAGCTACTGTGCGTAGGCGCCGTCGATATCGGAGTTGGGAGCTGAGGGGGAGATGGTGCGGTACTCGCTGGAGCTCCGGTCGATGGCGCACGTGGGGCTCGTGGGGAGCCCCAACGCCGGCAAGAGCACCCTGCTGCGAGCCGTCTCGCGAGCCCGACCCAACGTCGCGCCCTACCCCTTTACAACCCTCAAGCCGCATATTGGTGAGACTCGGTTGCACAGATTAATAAATATAGTATATGGAAGGAACAAACCCAAGGAACGCTTATACTCTTGACAAACGTCAAATTACTTATTTTTGTCATTACAATAGGCTAGTTGACACTGTCAAAAATAAATGACTAAACACTAACCAATGCATGAAACATCTAAAAACACGTGGAAATATCAAATATGTTGTACATTTAATGCTTTTTATGATTTTTAATTACCAGTGGAACTACTAAGAGTAGATGATTTGATGCTGTGAAACTATGACGTCATAGTGTAATATTTCATACAAAATTCTATATAAACTATCGTTTTGACATTTATTAAAAAGTAGCTGATTTGATATTCAGTCAACTACCCTATTAAATCTCTTTGTCATTGAAATAGAGACTTGAGATATTATAGCGTTCCATCGACTTGTATGGCCGATACCATAGCGTGCTCGGTTGCACTTGTTTTGTTTTGTTTTTCTTTTTTGGCATCACACTTAGTGCATTTTGCCAGTGTCAAGTTGAGCAATGTTATTTTTATATTCTTCATGTATTTATTTATCGTTCTAGTAAAGTTCAAGTCATGTTAAATCATCTTCAAGTCATAGTCTGTTTAAGTTAGGTTTTAGTACGATGGTAGCCGTTCTACTAAAACTTTTCATGGACTTCTTGAGACAACTTGAAAAGCCACTATACACGTAATCATTTCATTTCACTTCACTGGTGCACTTGTACTGATCTTTATTGGACAAAATACCACCGATAATCTATAATATAAAAATGAATCGCAAAATGTGTTGGTAAGCGCATAACTCAAGAACGGCTGAACTGATTTGGCTGAAAATTGGTGGGGAGGTAGCTTAGAACCAGGAGAAGGTTTTAGGATAGGTAGGGGTAGGTTGAGGTATGACGGGGTAGGTAGGGTAGGCAGGGGTAGGTAGGTAGGTCCCAGTTTTATTTTTGTTCTCAGGGCAGGACAACGTCTGCGGGGTCAGCTAGTCTATACTATTATAAAGTGGAAAGATTTGTTTGTTTGCATTGAATAGGCTCCGAAACTACTGAACCGTTTTGAAAAATTCTTTCACTAATAGGAAGCTACATTATTCCTGAAGGTTATAGGCTACTTATTATCCCGGGAACGCGAGTGATACCGCGCGGAACAACTAGTATTCAATAAAACTCAAAATACACGATTTCATGAAAATAAAACGAAAACGTAACGTCACTTCGCAAGTTCCTGCCAAAAAGTCTTTTAAGCACTTGCACGTTGCGTTGCGTCGTCGCATCGGATTAACGCATCGTATGCCACACATAAGCAGTGGCGTAGCTATGTAAAACGGCCCCAGGAAAAAATGAAATTAGGGCCTTTTAAAAATTAAACTCAAAAAACTGTTTTGCTATATATACCGCAAATATTTACCGTAATGTAGCTCCAAAAGTGAAACCTAACCTAGACATAAGAACGCAGACAACGCACCAATGACGCCTCACGCTTACTTTCATTTTTAACCGACTACAAATAAAAAAAAAGGTTAAAATTTGATTATTTTTTTAATGTTTGTTTAGTCTCTCTTCATGGAAATATAGTTCGTTGATAAAAAACTAAAAAAAATAGATTTTTAACTATAGAATTATGAAAATAACTTTTTACCCAGGTATGGTCCCCTACGATGACTACGAGCAGGTAGCGATTGCAGATCTACCGGGTTTGATACCCGGCTCACACAAGAACTATGGACTGGGTGAATTTTTTTTTTTTAAATTTTTTAACATTTATCGAGTTTTTGGGCGCATGAGCATATTCATGACGTCACGCAACATTATTATTTTTTTATTAGTTTACTAGCTAATCAAAATATATATTTTTTTTTTCAGGCATACAATTCCTTCAACACGCAGAAAGGTGTCGCGGACTAATTTACTTACTAGACGGGACCAACGACCCTCTAAACCAATATAAGACATTAAAGTACGAATTATCGCAATACAATAAAAATTTAGCAAATAGAAATAGTTGTGTGGTCATCAACAAAGTAGATTTGGACGAGGGAAGAAGGAATTTTGAAAAAATTAGCAAAATAATGAAAGTTATAGGAATTTCTGCTAAAACTGGGTACAATGTGCCTGAACTGTTGAAAGCTGTGAGGGTTATGTATGATGCTAAGAGTCAGGATAAGTTGGATGGGTGACCGATTTGTTTAAGACACCTATCACTAGGTAGTAGGTTTGATTCCCATCCAGAACAAACATTTGTTTTGTTTGTTCTGTATCTGGGTTTAATTATCTATATAAGTATGTATTTACAAAACAAAAAGTAGTATATCAGCTGTCTGGTTGTCCATAGTACAAGCTCTGCTTAGTTTGGGATCAGATAACCGTGTGTCAACAATGTCCCAGGATTTTATTTAACAAAGGGCGCTCGATATATTCAAGCGCCCTATGTAAGTATGAAAGCATTATTCTATCCAAAACTAGTTGATAATATAAGTTATAAATTAAAACGACGAATATAATTTCATTTCATTTATTCCAATTTCAGTCTTATTTATTAAAAAAATACATTTAAAATTATAAAAAATAAAATCTTATTACTATCTCAGATCACAATGACATGGTTCACAGATCAATTGGATTGTGATTATACTGGTAATATACCAATAACAGTGTTGCAAGTGTGGTAGAATTATCACAATATTGTTCTGAGTGTGGTAGAATTACCACAATATTGTTAACAATGTGGTAGAATTTACACAATGTGGTGAGTGTGGTAGAATGTCTTGTGTTAAGTATACATAGTAAATTAACCACAAATTGTGGCAAGTGTGGTGGAAAATTACCAACACTTTAAATTTATTTTACATTTTATACTTTTTTCTAAACATTATTTAATTATAATAAAATTATAAAAATCATTTAACATGATTTAGATTTTAAACGTACGACAAAATATTCACATGACAATTCAAATAGGCTAATAATACTTTGTATAGGCCTGTGTTTGACCACAATCTCACTGTGGTCAGTGATGATGTGGCCGATGATGGTAAGCACACGTCATCTAGAAGGGAACTGGTACAAGTGCAGCTGTTGGAGCACACCGGTAGATGCTTGGCGACAGTTCAACTAGTGTGTGGTAGCCAGCCAGGCGGGTACTACAAAGTACCCTACCACCGTGCGTTCTTTACTTACGGTATTTTCCTTCACAAAGCTCTAAATTTTCCGAGTTTTGCTTAGTAATGTTATGAAGTCCCAGGTAGGTGTAAATGTGGCAACACTATCGGTTCTGGTAACATCGACGTTAATCCTTCTGTCTTCTTTGATTTTTTAGATTTTTTCGGCTGCAATTTTACCTTTGAAAACAAATGTGGTAAGTGTGGTAGAAATATATTTTACTAGCTGTTCCGCGCGGTTTCACTCGCGTTCCCGGGATAAAAAGTAGTAGTAGTATAACCTTCGGGAATAATGTAGCTTCCTATTAGTGAAATAATTTTTCAAATCGGTCCAGTAGTTTCGGAGCCTATTCAATGCAAGCAAACATTAATATTAGTATAGATCATAATTTTAAGATATTATGTCTTCTTTCCAGTACTCACATAGGTTGTGAGCATTCAAAATCAAATCAAAATCAAAAACTCATTTCTTCAGTTTAGGCCCTAATAAGGCACTTATGAATGTCAACAGTTACAGTTTTACAATAGACTCTACTACCGGTTCCACATACACTTGAACTGAGAAGACTCCGGCAAGAAACTCAGCAAGGCTTCTTTCTCCATTACAAATACTATATTTTTTTATGTCAGAAGGTTGACAAGTAGTTGGTCAATTTATACGTGTGACGTCACGAAGTACATAGTAGAGTCTAAAATATAGGGTAGATGACTGACTTATCAAATCAGCTACTCTTTAATAAATGTCAAAACGATCGGTTACATGGAATATTGTATGAAATACTAAGCTATGACGTCATCGTTTCGCAGCATCAAATCATCTACTCTTAGTGGTTCTACTGGTAATTAAAAATCATAGAAAGCATTAAATGTACAACATATTTGATATTTCCACGTGTTTTTAGATGTTTTATGCATTGGTTAGTGTTTGGTCATTTATTTTTGACACTGCAGCACTGTCATCTAGCCTATTGTAACTTTTGACATTCATACATGCCTTATTAGGGCCTAAACTGAATAAATGAGATTTTGATTTTGAAGCTCATAAACCCCTCCTCCCAATTTGTTACATTTTGACCCCTCCCCTTAAGGTGTAATTAATGCCCGATTTTTTTTTTACATGTTTTGACGTTTAAAATTAGGTACTTGTGTTCTAATAAAGACACTTTTTGAATTGAATTTGAATGTATGGGTTATTTTTTTTTAAGTACTAAAGTTCCTCTGATGGCTTCATCAACCTTACCGGGCTCTCAGCCGGGTAACATTTAGGTAACCACGCCTGAGGGCACCCTAAGGGAACCTCGGCTCAGGGCGTTACCGGGGGAGGGGGAAGACTTAAGATATTTGTATGGTAGGTACCTTATAGTGTACTTCCCGCACGTGCCGGTAGAGGCTGGAGTACCAGCCGAAGGCGGCGCTGCACTGGGGGCACTGGTAGGGGGTCTCGCTCGTGTGCATCGCCACTATGTGGTACTTCAACTTTGCTGAGTTCTAAACACACAGACAAACGGACAGACGGGCCTGTTAGTTAATAAACACCTTTCGTTTAAAAAAACAAAACATTTTGGCTGTATATGATACTTTTGAATTCCAAATCCGTGATGGTGGCCCTGCCAGGAAGTGTCACACGGTACTATTTTCCTTGGTCACGAGATCACGCGTTAACGGCTGGACCGATTTCGATAATTCCTTTTTTGTTGTGTTTGTTGTTGTCAGAAGGTTCTTATGAAAAAAAAAACTAGTCGGTAGGGGGAACGTTCGGTTGGAGCGCGAAATTCAAATGAGTATCAACATGTTATTTGCGACAAGAATGGTAGTATATTTACTGATTAATAACAAAAGAAATCATCAACACATTCCTCCAAGGCATATTAGTAACATTTTCATGAAATTGTCGTATATGTCAGTAACATACCTTGGAGGAATATGTTGATGATTCTTAAGTAAACATCCCTGAATGAAAAAAAAATATCTTATCACATGTAATTTTAACCGAAATGGAAAATTATTGACAAAAAAATGTTATAGATATTTTAACTATTCATATTATGATTATATTTATTTATAATTTAAAAATAATAAATAAAAATCAAGCATAAATAAAAGGCTCCCCTCTAGATCCCACCCGCGGACTAGAACCAGGAGAAGGACATAGGATAGATAGGGGTAGGTAGAGGTAGGTAGGGATAGGTAGGTAGGTCGTTTTATTTCTGTTCTCAGGGCAGGACGACGTCTGGCGGTAAGTAGAAGCTAGTACTGTACTGTATAGTTAATCTCACCTGATAAGACTTGCCGCAGACGTGGCAAAGATTATCTTTCTTCTCCTTGTTTCTGTGTACGTTCTGTAAGTGCACGTACAGGGACGTGTGACACTTGAACGGCTGTAATTAATAACAATTTTTAAACTGTCTGTTTGTTCCAACCGGGTTCTAAGAAGGAGGAGAGGCCGGCTTCGGAATGGCAAAGTTTTTAACAGGACTTTCACTGGCTAACAGCTTAAAAAGCGATTTTTCGACAGCCCCCCGTTCTTCATTTGTTTATAAAATATTAGGTATGTGAGATTCTGCTCCCCTCCCCCCACCCCCTTAAAGCCTCACGTTATCAATGAACGCCCGCTAAGTAAAAACTTAAGCTACTTTGGTTTTACAAAAAAAAATAGGGTTTCGAGCAAAAAAATAATTACCAGGAACGTAGGTGAACGTAGGTAAGGTGTTTTTTTTTTTTTTTAAAACGTTACTTTACCATAAACAAAACACTATTACGTTTGTTTTAATTATTAATTTACACTTACTTTATTACATAGTTGACATTTAAACTTGATTTTCTTGAGGTGCTCCCAGTCGATGTGGTCGCGCAGTCGCGTCTTGTTCACGAATTTCTTCCCACACTCGTTGCACACGAAACTGTTATCAAACTATTATGTTATTAACACAAACAGGTTATTATAGTTCAAACTCAAAACTCATTTATTGCCCTGATAAGGCACTTCTGAATGTCGATAGTTACAATTATTACAATAGACTCTAACACTACATAAACTGTCATATCTAGTCGTTTAGAACTGTCACAAGTTGTAGTATAGAACTGTCATATCTAGTCGTTTCGAACTGTCACAAGTTGTAGTTTAGAACTGTCACAAGTTGTAGTATAGAACTGTCATATCTAGTCGTTTAAAACTGTCACAAGTTGTAGTATAGAACTGTCATATCTAGTCGTTTAGAACTTCACAAGTTGTAGTATAGAACTGTCACAAGTTGTAGTATAGAACTGTCATATCTAGTCGTTTAGAACTGTCACAAGTTGTAGTTTAGAACTGTCACAACTTGTAGTATAGAACTGTCATATCTAATCGTTTAGAACTATCACAAGTTGTAGTTTAGAACTGTCACAAGTTGTAGTTTAGAACTGTCACAAGTTGTAGTTAAAAACTGTCACAAGTTGTAGTTTAAAACTGTCACAAGTTGTAGTTTAAAACTGTCACAAGTTGTAGTTTAGAACTGTCACAAGTTGTAGGATAGAATTGTCACAAGTTGTAGTTTAAAACTGTCATATCTAGTCGTTTAGAACTGTGTTATTTTTAAACTGAAATATAGGGCGTTGTTTTGGTAAACAACCAGCGACTCAGGGGTGATAATACACTTAATAATGGGGCTAAGAAAAATATAAAAAAAAAACTATTTTTTACTCGATACCATACGTAATGTTAATTTTAGTTATTGAAAAAAAAAATATATAAAAAAGAAACATTTTTATACAAATATTTCTCAATGCATTTACGGTAATTAATTGAATTTAGGACATTTTTGGAGAAAAAAATCCCCCTATGTCAGTCGTTGTGGACCGAAATAACATATAAAATAGGAGTGTAGAGTAGAGTAGAGTAGAGTGAGTGTAGACCTGAAGTCAGTTTCAGCGACGTGCCTCCTCGAGACGCGCAGATGTTGCCGGTAGGTGGCGACGGACGCGAACCGCTTGTCGCACAGACCACAGTACAACTCGCCGGAGTCGCGAGCCTACACAAACAAACAAACATACATACGAGTGTAGAGTAACCTGAAGTCAGTCTCAGCGACGTGTCTCCTCGAGACGCCTATAGTATATATATATAAAGCACAGTATAACTCGCCGGAGTCGCGAGCCTACATACAACCAAAAAAAACGACGAGAGAAAGTCAGCCTCGCACAATAGGGTACAGTATGACACAACTTAGATGTAGCATCGGGGAATCGTTTTCGTACACTTCACTTCAGATTTACACAACAAATAAAAATAATTCAGTATCGCGCCATTCAACGTTCAACAAGATCATTTTCGCCGATCATTTTTTAACACATGAGTAATGTTGTAGGCGCACTCTTTTCGAAAACGGATTTTACGAAGTTTGCCGATGCTTCATCTAAGTTGTGTCATACTATAGTTGACTGACACATCAAATCAGATGTCAAAACGATAGTTTATATGGAATTTTGTATGAAATATTACATTATGACGTCATAGTTTCACAGCATCAAATCATCTACTCTTAGTGGTTCCACTGGTAATTAAAAATCATAAAATACATTTATCTACTCTCATATCGTAATGTTCTTATTATGAAATCAAAATCAGTACTTTAATGCCCCACTTTAGGCACACCCGTGTATAATGATTCATTATAGTACAGTTGTGTTCCCAAGATAATGCTATAAAATAACTTTTTTTCTATTAAAGTACACTTTGGACCTATCAATAGTATAATCAATCAGTATCAATTCAATTTGACGATGACAATGTCACAAATTTGTTGACTTGAAATTTAGAGGTAAGAATTTTAGGGAGTTGGCAACACGGATTTGATTAGGTATATGATTATTGTGTCTGTTTATTGTATTGTTTTTGCCTACATATATCATTTTGTCCAAAAATGACACAATTTTTTTTTTTTTTGCAAAGTTGGTAGTTTTTTTTTTTTTTAATTACATTATTTATATGAGTTTAGATAAAGTACTGTATGATACTGCACATAATTAGGTATTAAAAACTCGTGTGATACTATTAAGAACCTCGCCTACGGCTCGGTACTTAAACTCACACTCGTATTTAATAACCCCTATTATGCAACAGTATCATAAACTACTATAAGTGTACAACATATTTGATGTTTCCACGTGTTTTTAGATGTTTTATGCATTGGTTAGTGTTTGGTCATTTATTTTTGACACTGTCCACTAGCCTATTAGGGTAACGAGAACAGCATAAAGCGGATGTGTCTCGTACATAATAATAATTTGGTGAATGCTTCGGGTCAGCCGCGAAATTCAAATTTTATTATATTTTTTGCCAATAGAGAATATGCATGAATTTTTTAACAAAACAAAAATACCGTAAAACAGATGTCAAAAAAGTGAAATTAAAATTAAAATCGGCCAAGAAACACGGAAGATATAAGCATTTTAAACTACTAATTAGACAGCGAATAGACAGAGAGATCTGACATAGTATGTGATATAAACTCCATGCTAAATTCTGTTTTGCTAGAAAGAGATAGGAATAAATCTTTGATGGCTTATATCTTCGTTATTTTTATAGGTATCCGAAATATTTTTTTTGTATCTCTCTGTCTAATCGCTGTATAGTAGTTTAAAATGCTTAATTTCACTCTTTGTCATCTTATTTATGGTATTTTCATATTTTGTTAAGAAATGCTATGAAAAAAAAATCATGACTATTCCCTATTGGACGTCGTGTGAAGAAGATACAGGAAGCAAATAACACAAGGAATGGAAGAAGCCACCGACGAGAGCCAAGCTCTTAAATTGATGAAGAGTGTTTACCTTATGACTTCTCATGTGTCTGCCCAAGTTGGATTTCCACTGGTATACCTTCCCGCAGCGAGGACACGGGTAGCGGTTCTGACCCTTATGTAGGACGCTGTAAGGTACATTATTCATGTAATACCCACTTATTATTTACTTCACATATTAAACCAGCAGATTTTTTGCCCTCTTCAAAAAATTCGCTGTGCGGTAAATAATTTACTGGGTGTGAATTTTCGCTGCAGAATATAACTTTTATAATATTTTTTTTATTATTACCTATATTTTGTTGTGTTCATATCAAAATAAATATTTTTCTTTCTTTCTATCGATATCGGAGTGATTTCTAGTAATGTTATATTTTGAATATTCATTTCCACTCAGTCTCGTCCCGTTCAAGCGGCCCGAGCTGCCTACAGTAATCCGACCGCCCCCAATTAGTCGTTACTCGTACAAAGTCCTCCCCCTCCCCCGGTAACGCCCTGAGCCGAGGTTCGTATCCCATTCGGGGGTGCCCTCAGGCGTTGTTACCTAAATATTACCCGGCTGAGAGCCCTCTGCGCTCGCCGATTTGTCCGGTAAGGTCGTTGCAGCCATCTGAGGCTACCAACTTTAGTCCTTTCAAAAACACTTTTTTTTACTACGTGTATACTAGGTCTGTGTTTGAGCACAGTCGTTGATGATGTGGCCGATGGTGGCGCACACATCACCTAGAAGGGAACTGGCTCTCAACCACAGCTGTCGGAACACACCGGACGGTGCTTGGCGACAGATTTTCAATTTGAGGGTGGTAGCCAGCCAGGCGGGTATTACAAAGTACCCTACTACCGTGCTATGGTCTCCTCACGATGTTTTCCTTCACCGAAAGCTCAAACTCATTGTAGGATTCGAACCCGGGACGGCATCCGACGTCCTAACTCACCTATCATCGCTTCAAATTATAACCATACTCTGGTATACTGAAAATAAAGGTTATATAATTTCAAACGCTCACTTGAGATGATATCTATAAGTCTTTCGCGAGCTGAATATCTTCCCGCACTCAACACACTGCGGTCTCTCCGGTAACACTTCCTTCTCCTCCCTCTTCTGTACTCCTGCACCATTCACTTTTGAAGCCTATACAATACAATTTGTTATACAATAAGGATGATGAGTGGGTAAGAAATAATTAATTAGGTTCAGTCCGTCAGTTAGGTTATCAAACAATATTGGATACGTATTATTTATTTTATCAAATCAATAAGAAATTACAAAGATAAGTCCCATCAAAGTGCAGGATTGGGGCTTGTGACGTCATTGTACAAGTACTTTTTAGTACACTTTTTAGTATCTTCGTTATTTTTTGTTTTGGGATCAAAATAAAAAATACGTATCCAATATTTTTTGATAATCTAACTGACGGACTAATTAGATTTTTTTGTTGTTATTCCTCAAAGTTAGACCTATGTCCAGCAGTGGACTGCGATAGGCTGAATTGATTGATTGATTGATTCCTCAAAGTTCAGGAGTGGGGGCTTGTGACCTCATCTCTCTGTAAAAAGTGTACTTAGACGTGACGTCACGCGAAACATTAACGCACTGAATCTTCGTTATTTCTTGTTTTCGGAACTAAAGAAAAAACATGTCTAATATTTTTTGGTAATCTAACTGACGAACTAATTAGATTTCATCCCTATTGCACTTGAGAGTAATTTGTCTTCTCGGCATTGTAACAAGTCGGCAACCTCCGGCAAATTTGCAAATGGCGATAGGCGACTGTAACTACTTACCATCAGGTGGACCGCCTGCCTGCTTGTCAACCTTCTGACATAAAAAAAAAGTTTTAAAAGCCATAGAAACAGAAGCAGAAACATCTCAAAAAACCTGCGGAACTTCCGCAGTTGCGGAAACAGAAGCAAAATTCTGTTGCATCACTAGTGAGTAGTATCAAATAAACATATCTCTTACCTTTTTCACTTCCTTTGCTACCCTCACTATCTCTTTCTTTTTACACTCTTCTTTTAATACATCCTTCTCTAAGCTTATTTCTTCGTTTTCTTCTAAACAAGGATCTACATAGTCTGCATCATTGTCCCCATCCGAATAATCTACAAAAGATTCCTTCTTCTCTTTTTTACCTTTCTTCTTTACACTTTTGATCTTCTTTTCTTTTACTTTCTTCTTAGTTTTCTCTTTCACTTTCTTTTTCGCTTTTTCTTTTGGCTGTGTGTAAAAATTCTAAATTTTAAACTATCTATTATTCAATTATTATTATATATACAATTAGCTAGCCCGGAAGCCTTATCCTGCCCTGAGAATAAAAAATGCGCTATTTACCTGCATCAATGCTCCTACCTACCCAATCCTGCGTACCTACACTTACCTACACTAATGCTCAATAATCGACCTTGGAGCATCACAGTGCAGCTTTCTCTAGAGCATTGCTGGTTGTTTCAACCTTATTTCAATTGGATAACTATTAAATACTATTGATAAATTTTAAATCCACTACCATGCCATCGGCCACTGTGGTATTACCATCCTTTTTTTTCTATATTTTCATAGTTATTCTTGGATTACACAAATCATAGATCATGAGAATAGGTCCAGCCATTCATAATAATATATTTACACCTTATTTACCTTCTTGACCAAATCTTTCTTCTTCCGAATCTTCTCCAAATCTAAATTATTAACAAAAGTCTCCGGTTCATTGTGCTCCACATCTTCAACCTCGCTCTTAACTTCTACTGATGAGTCTGCGTCTCTCTCTATCTTGATTTCAACCTCGGGGTAGTTGATGCTGTTCAACTGATGTATTTGAAGGTGAGGCAGGATGGTTATTGGTGATTTCTGAAAGTGATTTATTAATGCACAGGTACCTTTTTATTTATTTTTGTGGTTTTATTGTTAATAATTTGTAAAAAGCTAATTGTTATAATTAAAAATATAAATTTTATTATATACATATTAAAATGTAGCCTTGCTGAGTGTCTTGCCGGCTCTTCTCAGATAAAGGCTGTGTTCTGAACCGGTGGTAAATTCTGTAAATTTGACCTTCATAAGTGCCCACCTGGGGCTTAAATTTAATAAATGGCTTTGACTTTAATGTAAGATGGCCTTATTTTTGACCATCGTCTGATCCCAATGATTGTAGTCAAACACAAGTCTATAATTAGTATAAAAATACAATTTACCTGATAAACAAATTCAAGTAGTTTATAGTAAGATGATTTCACTTGATTTTTAAACAGTTCAAAGCGACGCAGTAGGGCTTTGCACTCCCAGCATACTCGTACACTTATTTGAGATAAATCGTATACCTAGAAACAAGCAAGTATATTATTAAAAAAAAATCTGACAATTTCAAAACTACTGCTACTAAAATATTAAATTTTCAACGTAAATCTTAGTTTGTTTTTCGTGTTGTATGTTAGGACTGTAAATAAACTATTAATTTACAGGTTTAAACGAACTCTTACCGGTATTTCAGTCATTATTTGAGAGTAAACTTCGTAACATTTTGTGTCTTCAATATAGTATAGATTTCTTCCCGTACACAAGCAAATACTGCATAAATCCTCCATACTTATTTACGAAACTTTCTCTCGAGTTTTAGAAATATATTTCATTCAATATTATGCAGCAATTATATGGTTTTTGTAATGTTTTTAGTGGAGAAATTAAAAATGCGTCCATCCCTTTGTAGCATTTGTGTGACATTTTTGTTTTTTTTTGCCTTGCCAACTTTGACAGTTTATTATAACAATATTATTTGCCAGTCGTAAAAAAGCAAATCATTTTTTTTTTTTAAAGTTATAGCCTCGGAAGGCTTCAACAACCTTACCAAACAAAATTCAAATTACGGAGTAACCTACTACGCTGAGTAATAATAATAATGTGTTGTTACACAAGCCGTGACGTTGGCTCTGCCAATGCCATACAAATCTTATCTTCTGCTGAGCTTGATTCCATCTAACCACGGATGAATTTATTGTTGGTCTGTTTGACCACAATCTCACCTAGGTAAGCACACAATGCCTAGAATGGCTCTCAAGTGCAGCTATAAAAAAGTATATGCAGTAGTATAAAAAAAAAACCATAGTTTATGGTACAAAATAATATAATCAAAACACACAACATTTACTTTTAAAACGAATATATTTTTTGCCGCGTATACATACATATATTATTTTTCGTGTAAAACTAAACTAAGAATATACCTACATCTAAATAATACTAATCCATTAGAAAATATTGTAACTTCATACAAATTACATAGAATAAATAAAACTATACACCATTTGTAACCTCAGTTATGGCAACACTACCATTGACGCCATCTTTATTTTTATTTTTGTTCTTCTTCAGTTTTTTCTTTTTCTTTTTATTCGGATCCTTTTCTTTGTGGATATCATTGTATTTTAGTAACCTTTTATACATTTTCAGTAACTGTTTTGCGTCCTTTTTCATTTCCCTTGTAATTAATCCTTCTATTACTCCTATGGAACTTTCTAGATTATTTTCTTTTGTATTATTTACATCTTCTGTAACCTCTGGTATTGGATCTACATATTTAGTAGAGCCTTGTAATGTATTGTATTGTTCTATAGTACCCTCTTCTAAATTTTCTTTGACTTCATTAACTACTTCTTCAATTACTAACGGTACATCTTTCTTACTCTCTTCCATCTTTTTCTTTAATTCCTTATTTTTCTTTCTCAAAGCATTAAGAATATTCGCTGTACTTAAAACACGCTTAACTTTTCTGCTATCCAAATATCTGTCTTTCCAAGATATATTTTCTGCGGCTTCCAAACACTTTTCAACTTCTGAATTCTCGTATTCTTGTATTTGTTCCTCTGTTACCACTTCGTCACGATCTATTTCGTCTATTTTAGCTGATAGAGCTGCTATTTCTTCTGCTGTGGGTTCCTTAGATAGGACAGTCCCTGCGACTTCGTAACACGAAGAATCATCGGAAAGTTCTAAGATTTCATAGACATCGTCATCTATACTACATTCGTTAGTATCTCTATAGAAGTTTTGATCAGCGCCCTCCCGAAAATCCGATTTGGATTTTTTTGATTTCTTTTCCTTCTTCTTTTTCTCTTTTTTCTTCTTTTTCTTTTTACTTTGTTCCTCATCAGATATACAAACAACTTCGGGCTTGAGATCTACGGCTTCTACTTCTGAACTATCCCTGTCAGACACTTCACCATCAGAGCGGTCTTTCACAATTCCTGTCTGAACAGTAGCACTAACACTTGCTGTCTCACTAGCTTCTATATTTGTTCTTTCTTTTTCTGTAGTACTGTTCTCTGTATTTGTTATGGAATCTTTACTTTCATCATTTATTATAGGTATATCTTCTACTGTCGATATTTCTAAGGGTATATTAGTTTCAATTTGACCTGTTGAACCATCATCACTTTGAGATATCTCTGTATCTGTGGCTCTTTTAGTTTCAGTTAGTTCAGATTCAGTATTTTCCATGGATTTTACAGATTCAGTTTCAGCCTGTTCTTGAACCTCAATGGGTTTATTTGTTTCTTTTTTATTGTCATTATTTTCAATATTTACATCAGTAGTACTATCTTCAATGTTTGTACCATCTTCTTTACTTATATCTGTACATTTATCAGTTGTGTCTGAGATTTTTTTGTCTGTTACATTATCACATTTTAGGTTTTCGTCTAATACTGTTACATCATTGTCTTTTTTGGGTGAATCATCATTTCCAGGAGATTTTTCTTTATCTTCTAGTGTCTCTTCTTCCATCTCGTTTTGGTTTTCCTGTTCTTTCTCTCCATCTTTAAGTATCTCCATTTCTTCATCTTTTTCTTTTTGTTTTAGACTTTCTTTTTCTTTTAAAATCTCTTTTTCCTTCACTCTCTGTTTTTCTCTTAACTTTTCTCTATCTTTTGCCTTTTCTCTTTCCTTCAGTTTCTCCCTTTCCATCTCTTCATCATCATCAGAGCTGCTGCTCTCAGAATCTTCAGAACTAGTGACACTATCAAACACCTTCCTATCTAGATCTTCTAATAGATCCATTTTCTCCGAATCAGACAGCTGTAGAGTTATCTCATCATGATCACTCCCTTCTTTTGCATCACTCTTCTTTTTCCCCTTTTTCTTCTGTTTCTTTTTGGGCTTCGAAACATCACGGACTTCTTTATTTACAACAACACTTCTACTTTCAATGGGAACACTATCACTTTTCTCTGGTACATTAGGGACTGATATTAACACTTTATTTCTATTAAGTTTGATTTTTCTTGTTGGTTTAGCTTGGGGTATGGTGATGATGAGATCGTTTACATGTTTGGTGACAGTTTCAGGTTCTAATGACGGTACTGCTTCTTTTGTTGGCTCTTGGGGAGGTGGTTTTTCTGTAAATAAGTATAAAATATATAATTTTTGTAGTTTACTCTTTTTTTTACTCTTCTCATCAATGACCATCTTAACTTTTGTAATCACCAAGATTTCATTTGTTGGTGAGAATTTGCACTGATATAATTTCTTATTTAGATTTTTTTGGAAAATTTAGTGCACCAGTGAAGTGAATGCTTATATTGTGACTTCTTAGTTGTCTTACGAGTCCATAGAAAGTTTTAGTAGAAAACCCATGAATAGACTAAAACCTGATCTCTGTACAACACTGTCAAATTTAGACTTGGCTACTTTGAATATTAAGAAAGTAATTACTGCTGGCTGTTTGGGCAAAAATTCGTTTCCTTTCTTAGGATTACCTGCAGCAGCATTCAACTCCTCAACTTTAGGTTTCTCTTCATCGCTGCTGATCTCCACAACCTCCGCGGGTTCCTCCTTAATCTCAACATCTGACTGATGCCCGTCCGAGTGAGTTGATGTCTCAATTGGTTGGGTTTCTGATGGAGGTTCTAGGAGAAGTTAAATAGAGATTAATTAATCACAACATCCTCAAGTTTAAAACCTTTAACCAAAAATTTTATTAGTGTGTTCTGAGCACTGCAGTTGTGTCAGGTTCCTTCTTAACTTCATCTTCAATCAAATAATTTACTAGCTCCTACGCTGCAGCTTTGCTCGAATACCCAATATACTAGGATACTTTTTTAGTAGGATATGTTTGTATTTATGGCTAGGTACATGTTTTGTTTGTTTTGTTTTATTTAGTTATGAATAAAAAAAATATTTAAAAAAGTAACCTTGCTGAGTTTCTTGCCGGTTCTTCTCAGTTGGCTGGGTTCGAAGCGGTAGTAACTTCAGTCAATTTGACCTTCATAAGTGCATTTATGAGGCCTAAATTGAATAAATTTTGCTTTTGGCTTTGAGATCGCAAGCTATGGGACAGTCACAGAAAATGTTTTCAACAGCTTGGTGACCCCTTTACTAACTAAGATACTAGGAGGATGCACTAACTGGCGACAGCGCTGTGTTCCTGATGCAGATGCAGCTGCGCCCGGATGGCGCGCGCCCGCGCCTGCAGCTCCAGCAGCTCCAGCACCGTCAGCCCGGCCCGGGACGCCACGGTCTGATGTTCACCCTCCACCTCCTCCTTCTCCCCTCTCTTACGTTTACACTTGGACTTCGATGTCGACTCGCGGCGACGGTGTTTGTGCTTCAATGTTCAAGTACATACATTTATTTATAGACGAGCAGCTTGGTAGCTCACGTGCCTATATCACAAAGTGTTGAGTCATTTCGCACTTCATAGTTCACTTTTTAAGCTTTTTAGTCCTTGTCCAATAGTTTTTTTTTTTTACTATAGGCCTGTGTTTGTCAGTGATGATGTGGCCGATGACGGTAAGCACACAAAGCCTAGAAAGGAACTGGCTCTCAAGTGCAGCTGTCGAAACACACCGAAAGATGCTTGGCGACAGATTTTCAACTTGAGAGTGGTAGCCAGCCAGGCGGGTACTACAAAGTACCATGCTATGGTTTCCTCACAATGTTTTCCTCCACCGTAAGCTCAAGCTCATTGTAGGATTAGAACCCGGGACCTTCATCTCGGCATCCAACATCACTACCACTGAGCTATCATCGTCTTCAAAATTGTCTAATTTGTTTTTAATTGAAGTAGCAGATACCACTTTTATTTATTTATTTAATTGCGTTCCACAATGTGTACACCTTAGGTGGTAATTATGTAATACATACATTGTGGACCCTGTCGGGCACAGCAACATCTCTAGAGAGGTATAGGAGAGAGGAGATATAAATGGTCTACAGTCAGTCTATAATTGTTAAATTGTATCTATATTAATATTTCATGACATATATATATTTAGTATCATGTCAGTATTATTTAAATTATAATTATTACTTTAGGTATTCGTGTTTCTTTATTACGTAGGTATACATGTATTTGGTTAGTATATTATTATTTATATAATTTTTTTATCATTTATGTAGTCAGTTTCAGTTTATTAATAAATATAGTGACAGTTTCATCTTTTAGCAAATCCGGTAATTTATTATATATATTTTATGCACATAACATATGGGCTATTAGAGTGTATTGTTAAGTGGGAAGTGGGTAACATTAACATATTTTTATGTCTTAGCGATCTGTATTTATTTTTTTCTTCACTTCTTCTGGTAGTTGGTTCCAATTACATACCACTCTGTTACTGAGAAAGTGGTGTGCAGTGTTTTTATTTATAAGAAAAACAGGTGCTGACAGAGACAACTAAAGTATTTATTTTTCTTTTTGAGGTTGGAGCCCTACTAACCTTCTTCTTCTTGCCGGTCCCTGGACTGAGCAAACCCTCATCTGAGGAGATGCTGTCGAGTGATATAGTCTCGAGGTCGGGTGAGGACTGGCTCGATGACTCCGTATCAGAGGGGGGGTCTGCGCCGTCTAGCGTCGCGCAGAGACGCTTGGAGCTTATGCCGAGGAGCTGGTGGGAGGGTGCTTGTTTACAAATCGGTTAGAATTTGAGGAAGAGATTTTAGGATTGAATTTAATATTTTTTTTATATGTAAATTGTATTTTGTATATTTCATAACTGACTGCATCTGCAGGAGGAGGTCATAGTTAATTTATTTGATGCCTCCAAATGCGTTTGATAATACATATTTAATGATTCTGAAACCTAAAACATTATAAAATAAGGTTTATAAAATTATTTTTTTGAGCATTTTTTTTTTGGTACTTAAGAGACTTTTTCATTTCTGGAAGTGGGTACTTACCTCCTCCGTACACAGCTCCTGCAGGTCATTTATAGATATGTGTCGAATACATTCGGGCGCTAAAGCCATCAATTCCTTGTATTTAAGAACGGAAAACACTTGGTGCATCAGTTCGACACGGTCGTGTATGTAGAACGCCAAGTCGTGATCCTCCTGCTCCTTGGTGTAGGACGTGGAGGTCTCAGACTTCTCTTTTTTTACTTTATGCTTCTTCATTCTCTTCATGTTTATTTGTAAAATCTTATTTCTATCAGCTATTTATTTACCGCTTTCCTGTCTATTCTATTAAAAAAAAACATTATTTTTTTAATAGTTAAGTCATACTACTAGGGATGAGGTGAACGATATTTTACTTTTCGATACCATACGATATTACAATAGTTATCATTGCATACGATTGGAATCGTAATAATTATTATAATCAAAGTTACATTTAATATAATAAACCATTAACATCATCAAAAGTTGCTGACATCAATGGTAGTATATTTACTGATTAATAACAAAACAAATCATCAACATATTCCTCAAAGGTATATTAGTAACATTTTCATGAAATAGTCGTATATGTCAGTCATATACCTTGGAGGAATATGTTGATGATTTCTTTTGTTATTAATCAGTAAATATACTACCATTCTTCTCGCAAATAACATGTTGACAACTTACGACCTATAACTGAGCTACAATTTGCAAAAAACGTGATAAAAATTGAATTTCTTAACGTGAAAAAGTAACAAACATCTATATATATTCCCCCTCACAAACTTTCGCATTTTTAATATTAAGTAGGGTACAGGGTTATTTGTAAAACATCTGCAGACACTTTTCATTCGGTTCGAGGTTAATATCGATACCTCATGTCAGATACGGTACAGTTGTGACGCGCATCCCTACTTATAACATGCATGATAATCCAGTGTTGCCATTAGTTGCTAGGACCCCGTCGAAAGTTGACTATTAATTTTTGCTGCAAAAGTATTTAAACCTCATTTATATTTTTCATCATGACCATAAAATATATAATCTACAACCCTTTGAATAGAAAAAGTAAACACTCAATTGTTTCTGTGTGTCAATCAATTTTTTTATAAAAAGTGGAAAAGTTATGAAAATTTAACAATTAATTATTTTGATATCCTTCGGGGAACATGCCACTGCAGGAGGTATTTACTGAATACTTAGACAGAGCAATTCAAACCGCATTCGTATCTCTTCTTGGGCATTTCTCTCCAAGGGTATCAACATTAATTCCTCCAGTAAAAAATATGAGCAAAAAATATTTAATAACTCTAAAAATACCGAATATTCCAAATTATAACAATTTTTTTAAAGTAATAAACAACAGTTGAGCTATCACATAAATTTAATTTTCGCGCGACGTAAACGTCAAAAAAAAGGAAAATGGGTGTCGAGAAACTGTATGAAAGCGATAATTTTATTGTAATAAACAAGCCGTTTGATATGTATATTAATTCCGATGATGAAAATGAGAAGGTGAGCTCCTTAAATATTACTATGCCTATTCTTTCAGTGCACTTAGGCTTAATTGTAATAATGTTACATTCATTCAAGTAATTTTAGGTTATAATTTTCCATAACAATAATAGAGTAGTGCTGAATTTAGAATGGTCGATAAGAAGTAATATCGATACTTTCATTTTCAATTGTGAATATTATATAATCGATTATTTAAAAATTTATTGGCACGTGTGCGAAGGATTATCATGTTCTATATTTTTTTTAATTGTGAATTCCATAATTTAAATTTTTCCTCGCGTAATTATGTTTTTTAAATGATTTACAGTGGAATAACCATTAATTTCACACGTTATTAACATTTTTTTTAAAGAAAATAAGCTTAAAGAAAGTACCTACCTACCAATTGTTAAGAAAACTACGATCTTAGTACAGGTACATTCCTAAGGAATGTCTTCTCTTAAAATCTTAATTCACACAATTCCAGAACACTGTGACCTACCACATAGCCTCTCCCGACTCACACCTGTCATCATCAGCAAACCCCCTCCACTTTGTCCAACGTCTCGACTACGCAACAAGTGGCGTCCTCTGCATCGCCAAGACGAAGACAGCGGCAGCGAAGGCAGGAAAGTTGTTTGAGAAGCGAAATACTAGAAAGTATTATTTAGCAGTGCTGAGAGGTCATGTTGGATTTGAGCTGGCTGATGTTGAGTTTGATGTGGGTAAGTTGATGCGCTTATAGATAATTATATCTCGAGGGCTTGTCAGGGACATGATGCTGCTTTAAAAATATGATAGCTCTGTGGTAGTGACGTCGAATACCGAGACGAAGGTTCGAATCCGGCAATGAGACTCTTGTAACACCCACATACTGTAGGCTCTTGGGAAAACCACGGAGGGCAGCTTATTCCACAACTTGATTACGAGACCATTTAGGTTCCAGTGTGTGAGGATGGACTTCTCGCTGATGGCGAGAGGTGCGAACTTTTTCAGAATTCCTCAGAACACCGTCCATTGTATACACGGCCACAGATCAAGCAACACATTTTAGTTGCAAAATAGCACCTATTACAACCGCATAAGATGCCGCAGTGTGTAACTTGATCTGTGGTCGTGTGTACAAGCGGCAGCACACACATGAGGCAAAGTCTCTCCTCAGACTTAGGGGTTCCAGGCCGCTTGTGAACACGGAATCGTCGACAATTATACTTTCATACATGTTAACAGGCACAGACCCATCAACAGCAGATTCCAGTCATAGAATGTTGGCGGTAACGTCGAACACGTCTACATTGAGTCTGCAGCCGCGTCAAGCTCACACACGCATGTTGGTGCTCGAAACTGGGTATTACGACAAAGATCCGGCTACTGTTGTACTTATGAAACCTATTACAGGTAATTTGGGTACCCGTTGAGCTTTAATTTAAGTATTTTTTAAATTTAAGTGTATGCAGTACCGGCGTTAGGGTATGGCGCGGTAGGGCGATCGCCCAGGGCGCCAGATGTAAAGGGGCGCCAGGCCCACCTATATTTTCGGTCGCTCATGAGCGAGTCCCGCTATCTCGAGTCTAAATAAATAAATAAATTCTCAAGTCTAAAGATAAAATAGCTATAATGGCTTAAAATCCCTTTTGTTGGCGGGAGAAGGGTGAGGGGGGGGGGGTTATCACATCTCGCCCAGGGCGCTGGTAGAGCTAAAACCGGCACTGAGTGTATGTTGGATTGTAATGCAAAGTGCCCCACAATTAGTCATCTATTTTTTTGTTTTTTATGTCAGTACGTTGACAAGCAGGCAGGTGGTCTACCTGATGGTAAGTGGTTACCGTCGCATTTTTGCAATACCAGAGTTATAACCAATGTGTTGCCGACGGTATAATGCCAAGAAGGCAACTGGTTCTTAAGTGCAATTTCCGGAACACACCGGTAGGTGCTTGGTGATGGATTTTCAACTTGATGGTAGCCAGCCGATGGGTACTACAAAGTACCCTACCACCGTGTGTCAATAATACAATGTATATGTCACCGAACGAATGCTAACTATAGAAATATTTTGTAATGTCTGTATAAACTGCCATGTTCAGGTCGCCGTCACCAACTACGCGTCCATTCCAGCGCCCTCGGGCACACGATACTTGGCGACTACACATACAGCAGGTCGGCAGATTCTATACCGCATAGGATGTTCCTGCATGCTACCAGGTACGTTCCATAATATACAAATATTATAAAGAGAAAGCTTGTGAGGTAGTTGGAGATAAAGACTTTGAGATAATTAGCAGAACTGATCTGAATCTGTCTATCTTCCACCAGTAAAAAGCTAAATTATCCCTGAATATTATATGATAGAGTAAGGGATAATATAAATTACTAATAACGGGCACACCACGCGGATCGGACGCTCCGTCGCTTAGTCATTTTTATGCAATACGTTCCGGGATGGAAGATCCGTGACAATTTGCGCGTTGTGTGGCAGACGCCTAACTATAGTACACCAAAAAAAATATGCAAGAAATAGATGGAAAAGCTTAGTATGTAGGTACTAATTATTTTAACGGCATGTAAAAACTACTGAATGAATTTGGATGAAACTTGGCATATAGATAGATCATATCCTGGAATAATATATAAGATACTTTTTATCCCGCGAAGACATAAGATCCTTAGCGAACGCGGGTGAAACCGCAGGGCGGAAGCTAGTATTTTATATTTAATCTCTTAGTTTTCGCCCTACGATTTCAGTCGCGTTTCAGCGTAAAAATATCTAGGTTCCATGTTATGCTTCTGTCAATTTTCACCAAAACCGATTTTGTCGTGAAGTTAAAGAAACGAACAGATTGAATTACAATTGCATTTATCTATATCATTGCATTTATCTATAGTTCTCAAGTTGTGGCATGGCAACAGTTTATACCTACATTGATTTATAATAATATTTTATCACAGATTGGTGCTACCGATGCAGCAAGAGCCACTAGATATTCAGACAGCGGAACCTTTCTTTTCTGATAAACAATTCAGTACCAAATGGAAAACGAAACGTGTTTTTTATAAGTACAGGAGTAATGAAGATTTTGCGACTGCTTGTGATATTATTGACAGATCTTATGTTATTGGCATACAGTATAAATTGTTTAGTTGTAACAATTGAATTATCGTTCTAAATTATGTATTTTATTTCCAGAACCTTCCGCAGATTATTTACACTTGTATCTATTACGCTTAGCATCATTCATAGAATTTTATATTTTAAACATGGATTTAAATATTTTCCCTATTCGTGGTTTTACCAGCAACATTGAGGGAACTGTGGGGCTTGGGTGCTTGTACGTAAAAAAATGAAATTATCGGTCTATATGTTATACTCAGATTACTAAACAATAGATGTTATATTTCATCAAAATCTGTTCAGCCAAAAGAAAATATAATTTCAAAGTTAATCTCATTTCATGTAGTAATACGAGTAACTTCAGGAGGTAGTTATTTACCTACTCAGTCAGAATAATAATCAATTCTGACGCTTACGCACAGCGGCACCTTATACGGTTGTAATAGGAGCTATTTTGCAACAAAAATGTGTAGCATGATCTGTGGCCGTGTGTGCCTACGCATACAAAAGAGCGGGCGTTAAAACGCGAAGCTAAACGTGGCGCTAAGTTTGTACGCGTTCGTTTGCGAAGCCTAGATTGTTCAATAGGTACTTATATAGCGGAATTGGTTATCGATAAAGCTTATCGATATTTGATGGTATGTACTCTATTTAATTGCAAAGATGAAACAAAATAATAACATTATTATTACCAGCGTTGCAAAAAGGGCACAAGTCTCGTACTTTTTGGATCATGTTCGGTTCGTACCTTCAATTTTATAATCGTATTTACTTTTTCGAAGAGTTTTATCATTTGTGACTCCAAAATCAACACACACAATTAAGAGCCTAATCAACGTTGGAAGAAGCAATTGATTTGCAAAAATTTACATTTCTTACTCATAAAAAAGCTATCGGATCGTACCTTAGTAGAGCTCTTCGTACCTTTTCAGGGAACTATCATATCAATATCATCTGGCAACGCCAATCGGACAAAAAAAGTAGGAAAACAAGGAACTGTTTGTTTTTGTTAGAGATTTACATTAGGTACGAAAATACTACGTTTAATTTTTGTTTACGTGAACGAAAGAAAGATTTGAAAAGATTATTCGGTAAACGTTACATTAATGGGCAAGCGAAATTTCATTTTTACTAGTTCAAATTCAATAAATCCGTTTTCCGGTTATTGAACAATTTAATATAATTTTTCATTATTTGTTAACATGTGATATTATCTGTGGTGCAGGTACAGCTGTCAAACAAAAAATGCGAAACTCAATTGCTTTCAAAAATAAGCTAAAATTAAAGAATTATAATAAACAACTATAATAAAAATGCATTTGAGTATACAGCTTAGCAGCTAAACGTATAAGTGTTGAAATTTATTAATATATCGCCGTTTAATTACGGCGTAATTCATGAAAAATGAGCGATAATGATGTGTCCGAGCTACTTAGTTTTTTCGATAATATTTTTATTAAAAACATACCATACTGCTGTATATGTCTTCGTACGGAGGAAGAGAGGAGGCTAGTTTTTCCTCGGGCTTTAAAAAAGCTATTTGATGTGCTGAATTTGCCTATGGAGTACTCTAGAAAAGTAAGTGAAATATTTCGTTGCCGAACCTCACTTTATCATGTGATATTGTTCGATTCTAAAAACTCTTTCACTAATAGAAAGCTAAATTAGCCCCGAGTGCTACAGGCAACTTTTTATCCCGGGAATACGTGTGAAAGAAGTCTTGCTGAATCTTGCCAGTCTTCTCAATTATGGTGTATTCCAAACCAGAGGTAGTCTATTGTATTGTAACTATCGACATTCATAAGTGCCTTATTAGGGCCTAAACTGAATAAATGAGATTTGAGTTTAATAAATTTTATAAACACTAGTTGAAAATCTGTTACAGAACACCTAGTGTGTTCCGACAGCTGCATTTGAGAGCCAGATCTCTTCTAGGCTTACCATTGGCCATTATCATCACAGACCATGGTGAGATTTTATAGATGAGCTGCTTGGTAGCTGATGTGCCTATACTATACAGTGTTTACAGTAATTTTCACTCTTCATAATTAACTTTTTAAGCTTTTTTTTTAATATGTATATGCCTGTGTTTGACTACAATATCACCATGTTCAGTGATGATGTCGCCAATGATGGTAAGCACACAAACCCTAGAAAGGAACTGAGTTTCTTGCCAGAGTCTTCTCAGTTCAAGTGTATTCCGAACCGGTAGTAGAGTCTATTGTAAAACTGTAACTGTTGACATTCATAAGTGCCTTATTAGGGCCTAAACTGAATAAATGAGATTTTGATTTTGAGGAACTGGCTCTCAAGTCCAGCTGTCGGAACACACGAAAGGGTGCTTGGCGACAGATTTTCAACTTAAGGGTGGTAAGCTGCTAAGCGAGTACAACAAAGTACCCTACCACTATACTATGCTCAAGCTCATTGTAGGATTCTAACCCGCGACCTTCGCCTCGGCATCTGACGTCACTACCACTGAGCTATCATCACCTCAATATTACTCCTTGTCCAATTGTCTAATTTGTTTTTAAAAGAGTATATTAAATACAATGTTACAGAATCTACCAGTATGCTACATGTGTGAAGCGTACGCAGCGTCAGTGATGCGCTTCCACACGCTTGTGATGGCTTCGGTGACTATTCATGACATATGCCACAATATGCAGAAGCGTACTAAGTTTGAGAGCCAAGTCCGGGATACTCTGAACAATTATCACGTTACCAAGATTGTGAGGTTTTCTGGGGTGTGTTGTTTTATGTTTTTGTTTCTGCTTGTATTGACCCAAAAGGAGAGTTAAATGGCTAGACCGATTTTGAAGGTTAACGTGGAGGCGTCGGTTGGAGCGCGAAATTCAAATTTTATCACGTTTTTTGCAAATTGCAGCTCAGTTATAGGTCGTAAGTTATCAACATGTTATTTGCGACAAGAATGGTAGTATATTTACTGATTAATAACAAAAGAAATCATCAACATATTCCTCCAAGGTATATTAAGTACGGACATATACGACTATTTCATGAAAATAGTTACTAATCAATGAGCTGCAATTTGCAAAAAACGTGATAAAATTTGAATTTCGCGCTCCAACCGACGCCTCCACCTTAAAGAGATTAGTCATTAGCCTAGGAAGGCTAGATCGTAATATGAATAGAACAAAAGAATGAAAGAATTATAATATGTTGTTAGATTCCTCATAATAAATGTAAAAATGGCGGAAAATTGGCGCCAATATGTTTTTTTTTTCTCCGAAACCTAGCGAGTTGGGTATCAAACTGAAAGTTATTAAAAGGCGATTACAAAAATATATACATTGAAACAAAATACGTTGTGTTGTAGGCAAAGCGTAAAGCTCACAATCAAGTGTTGGAGAGCGAGCAGCAGTTGAAGAGTTTCCGTTCCCGATGTCGCCTGCAGCAGACTGAAGTACTCCTCATAGACAGCGATGGAGTAAGCTAGCTAAGCAATCTATTCCGCGCGGTTTCACAACAAAAGATTATCAATTTGACAAGCCAGTTGGTTAAGACACCACCTATCTCGCCGCTGGTCTTGGGTTCGATTCCCATCCAGGACAAACATTTGTGTGCATGAACATGTCTGTTTGTTATTAGTCTGGGTGTAATTATCTATTTAAACCATTTATTCCACATACAAGACAAAAAAAAAACATATTTTTTAAATGAGGTGTGCAATCAGTACCGGCTTTAGGGTAGGGCGCGGTAGGGCGATCGCCCAGGGCGCCAGATGTAAAGGGGCGCCAGGCCCATCTTTGTTTCCGGTCGCTCTCGCGAGTCCTGCTATCTCGAGTCTAAATAAATAAATAAATTCTCAAGTCTAAAGATAAAATGGCTATAATGGCTTAAAATCCCTATTGTTGGCGGGAGAGGGGGGGGGGGGGGGTTATCACATCTCGCCCAGGGCGCTAGTAGAGCTAAAACCGGCACTGTGTGCAATCAACTTGTGTGTTGCTAGGTAGCCAGATAACCGTGTGTGAAGAATGAACAGTAATTTGGAGGGGCGCGCCATGTCATCGTATTTAATCTTCTATATAACTTTTTTTTTAGGTGAACTGCTCATCATCTTTGGAAGCTATGAACAACGATCCGTTAGCAATCACATTACAAAATACGTAAGTTTCATTACAGCATGCGCATGCGCATAATATTTTTTTTTATCGCATTTCTTAACAAATTATGAAATACTGTAACAAAGATTTCAAAAAGTGAAATTAATATTAAAACCGGCCAAGAAACACGGAAGATATAAGCATTTTAAACTTCTAATTAGACAGAGAGGTCGGACATATTATGTGACGTCGTTTACCTACTATTAGGGCCATATAAACTCCATGCTAAATTCTGTTTTGCTAGAAAGAGATAGGAATAAATCTTTGATGATATAATCTTGCTTATTTTTATAGTTATCTGAAATATTTATTTTCTACTGTTTCTTATATGAATGAGCTTTTATTCAAGCAAAAAGAAATATCATGTAAATTCCCTATTGTCAAAATAATTAAGGCTGCTTTATTAGCAGACAGACAGTGGTGCCGATCCTGTTGTTTACGAACTAATATTAGTCAAGTCACCTCTCTTTCATGTCAACCTTATTGAAAAAAGATAGAACATTTTTAATGCTGTCAGTTTAGTCCATGCCGTCGTAATGTACGGGTAAATAGTCGTGACCAATAAAGATCGCGCTTAAATTCACGTTGGAATATGTGATCGGACTAATCTGACAGAACTAAAATATCCTGCATCCCTTTCTTATATTTCTTATTAGAAAGAGATATAGTGAGATTTAATTTGTTGAGTTCGTAAACAACAGAATCGGCACCAGTGGGTACTATTCGGTTAAAAAAAAACGCTTTTCTTACAGCGCCCCAAGCCCAGTGATGGAAACAGTTGTAATACTAGACGATGAAGATGAACCAAGAGTGATTAAATCAGAGATGAACAGTTGCACAGCCCAAGTGGTGTTGGATCAGAATACTGAATCAACCCCTAAATTAGTACCTATAGAGAAACTTCTAGACACAGCGGTTTCTAATCAGAATATCGCCGCGCTATTGCCAAATCAGATGCAAGTGTTGCAACCTGATAAAGATGTCACGTCAAATTTTATGCTACATCCCATTGTTATAGAAAATGATGGATCATTTAATATACCCTCCCTTTCAGTGAAATTAGTCAACGGTCGATTGGTCTATCAAGAAAAAAATAATTCTATAATACTACCCAATTCTACAAATTCTACCATTTTGGTAGGAAGTCAAGATAACACTACCATGTTAGTAGGAAGTAATGGTAATCCTACCAATTTGGTAGGAAATGATGGTAGTAATGTAGATAATGATAGTGTACCAAGTATTGTCATAAAGGAAGGTAGTGTTACGTGTTTGAGTGATGTAGAAAATACTTTAGATAAGCTTTTGAAAGACAAGGCAGATGAAATGACGAATAATTATAAGAGAAGTTGTGATAGTAGCAATGGAATAAATAAAAGAATAACATATCCAGTGAAAAGAAAAATGGAGGAGAAAGAGAGCAAAATAGACTGGGAAGATAAAATACCTATGGATGTTATTTCTTTTATGGTGAGTCGATTTGTTTGTTACTTTTATCTCTGTCCACTGGTTGTTTACTTTTAAACGTTTAAGGGTCCCTTCAGACTGACTAAATTAAATTATTTAAATATGGTTTATTTTTAACCGATTTTAAATAAGGACATCCTTCTTTTTTGAAGTTAAAGTAAACTACCACCGAGCTATGTTTTCCTCACCATATTTTCCCTCACCGAAAGGATAGGATTCGAACCCACAACCTTCGTCACGGCATTCGACGTGACTGCCACTGAGCTACATCCTAAATGCAGTTTATTACTCTCGTTCAGGATGCGGTGGACCCTAACGCAGACTCAATACTACGGTGTGAGGTTTCAGCCCCACTAAAGGCTAGGAGCCGCAGTGGCGTTGAAAGCTCGAAGAGACTCATCACGTCGGACCTCCCGCCACGCCTCCCCCCTCCGAGCCCGGGGAGGGGCCTCGAACTGGACCCTCTCGGGATCTCAGTCCTCCCCCCTACTGATATCAGTACTCAGACCCACTTGGACGCGGATATTATTGACCTGTGTTAATTTGAGTGAGTGTGATATTTTGTGCAAAATTGTTTATGTTTTTCGTTTTGGACGCTATGGTGCGTGATTTATGGTTTAACTTTTTTACAGCTGACTTTGGGTTCTCGATTTTGGCATCTCGATTTGGGTTACCAGACGGAGCGACAACAATAAATGTATAGGATTCTAGTTTTAAATTAGGCAGAAGCTATTTTACTACTTTTTGTTTTCAAATGTGAAAAAATAAATTTGTTCGAGTGTAGTAGAGACGAAGAAGTATTTAGATTCACAACGCATGTGTGCATGCGGCCGTCAAACAAAAACAAATGCAAAGATTTGTTGGTCGACTAGCGGCGTCATTAATCGCTCATTATTATTATTATGGCGCTGCCTTGAAATACTCTATGACAATGAGACGTGCGTTGTGTTGTGCGGTCGGCTAATTATGATTAGTTGACCAACAAATCTGGTAATAAGTTACCCTGTTCATTCTCACCCCCGCCCAAAAATAAAACATTGTCTATGGTAAAACTGTGTAGCTTCAGAAAACAAAGGTAAATAAAATAGTGTCTTTATTGTAACTGATAATCGATAATCTTCGGTTTTACGAGAGTTAACGATGTACAATTTCTTGCTCTTGTAATTTTTTTTTGCTTTGAAAGCGTTATTTTATTATTTCTAATATTAGTTTCAAGTTGTGGTAAAGTTATTTTTTTTGATGTATTTAGTAGTAAACTAAAATGTACAGTGGCAATACCAGCAAATTTATTTAGTAACTAACTATATTAGAGTGTAAGTTGTTTAAAAAATATATTATTATAAAAAGTTATGATTATTTTTCTATCTACCTATAACCTCAGCTATAATAAACCAATATATTCTTTATCTGTAGGTAATATATTTTCATGTGGGTGTAATTGGTGTGAGATGAGATTAAACGTAATTTTTTTGTATTCCTCAAAATGAATAATAAACGCAACAGTAATAAGCATACGGCCCATGATGGGAAGTGGTTACCGTAGCCTATGGACGTTTGCAACACTAGGGGTATCACTCGCGTGTTGCCGACCCTACAAGAATCTCTTCACACCCTGAAGAACCCCATGCTGTACTCCCTTGGGAAAACCATGGCGGGGAGTCGGGGAGCTTATCATGTCAAAAATCGTACAGAACTTCCGCTGTTGCGGAAACAGAAGCAGAAGTCTGTTGCATCACTAGTGAACTAGCCGAACTTTGCTTAGCGACTTGCTCTGACCTTTAGGTAGGTATATGTCACAAACTACCAAGAGAACTAACTTGTATCAATCAATCAATTCAGCCTATCGCAGTCCACACACTAACGTGTATATGTCCACTTTATTCTGGAATTTATGAAAAGTTTTCTCTGTCACTGTCAGTTTCAATTGACGTTCATTAAATAGTACTGTCGGACAATTCCCTTAAAGTTGTAAATAAATTAAATTTTCAAGAGTTTGCAGTATTCTTTGAAAGATCTGTAACAGATCAGTGGAGCTATGTAATATATTTGTAAATAATTAAATTACTATCCATGACAGAATGCGATTTTAAGCCGAAACATCCATTTTTGTAAGTAACTACCCTTCTACCATCCTTTTACGTAAATTAAGTGAAAAACTGATGCTTATCTCGATACGCATACACTTTGTCGAACGACTAGATATAAAAATCGGGCAATTTGTTATATTTTCCACGAAGCGAAGTTATTAGTAGCCATATACAAATATTTGACTTACATAAAAATACCCAAAGAGGATATAAACACTTGAAAATACCCATACACAATTTTTAAGCAAATGGTGCGGTCTTTTAGTGTTGCCATTTTAAAGTGTATTCGATTTTAGGTAGAATTGTGAAATTGTGACGTGTTACGAATGACGATTACTAATGAATATAAATTGTAAGTATTATTTTACATTTTTTTATAGAATAATTAAATGAATACATTATTTATACTTGTTTTAATTTTTTTTTTAATAAAGTTTATTTTCACAAAACGTTTTGATATTGCAATGAGAAATGATTTTTTAAATTAATCTTTAAATTAGGGGATCGCGGGTGAATCCGCGGGGCGGTAAGTTAAGGGTATACCTTCGGTTGGAGCGCGAAATTCAAATTTTATCAAGTTTTTTGCTAATTGCAGCTCAGTTATAGGTCGTAAGTTATCAACATGTTATTTGCGAGAAGAATGGTAGTATATTTACTGATTAATAACAAAAGAATTCATCAACATATTCCTCCAAGGTATATTACTGACATATAAGACTATTTCATGAAAATGTTAGTCAATACTAAATAGTAGTTTGACAATACTCCGTTTTCACATAAGTTGAGTGACCATTATCTCCAAGGAAATGCGCGATACGGGGATACGATGACTGAACACAATATTTATTATTATTTTCAGTTATAAATGGAAGCGTCCATCATGTCTCGCAGGCCGTTCAGAAACTTTAGTTCTAAATCGTGCGGCGGCCGCGCGACTTTTTATTGGATGGGAGTTATTATCGTAACTGTAACACTGACGGCAGTTATAATACTTATTGTCATATTTGTCAAAGGGGAATTGGTGAAACATGAATTAAAAAAATCCTGAAACGTAATTTGATTTTTTTGTTTTTGTTGTTATTTAAAAAACTTATTTTATGATTTGGCCTTTTATCCAGATGACATTCCATTCATAAAAAAAAAATACCATTAAGATCGGCTAAGAAATACGTAAGATATTAAAAAGCATATAAACTCCATGCTAAATTATGTTTTGCTAGAAAGAAATAAAGTTAAATATTTGAAGGCTTAACTAGGTATATCTTGGTTATTATAGTATAGTTAATCGAAAAATATTCTTTTTGCTACTGTTTCTTAAATTAATGAGCTTTTATTAAAAGAAAAACAAATTGCATATTCCTTGTTTCGTGTATGTACAGTTAACTATTCTCTTTTGTGATTGGAACTTTGGCAGGCGCGAAAATTGTATCCCAGGAACGCGTAAAACCGTAGGATGAAAGGTATATACATCGTAATGAAAAGTGTTGGACCGTATTGCATATGGTTTTGACGCGCCAGTTGGTTAAGACACCGCCTATTGCGCCGCAGGTCGTGGGTTCGATTCCCATCCAGGACAAACATTTGTGTGCATGAACATGTCTGTTTGTCCTGGGTGTAATTATCTATATAAGTATGTATAAAAAAAAAGAAGTATATGTAGTATATCAGTTATCTGGTTTCCATAGTACAAGCTCTGCTTAGTTTGGGATCAGATAACCGTGTGTGAAGAATGTCAAAAAAAAAAAAAAAAATTTAAATGCAAACCAGAGTCACCTGTCGTCAATATGAAATCCCCTAATCCTATACCGATTATCCTATTTACCCACCACAGGAATCTATCAGACATCCACAGCAGTGGAGGAGAGCCAATGGAGAAGCCAAAGCCAGTACTAAAAGGTCCTGCAACACAAAATGCCTTTCGGATACGCAGCAATATCCGTGGTCAAGACACATGGCTTGGCAGGAATATGCTGCTAGTCCTCATCATCGCGGTCTCGCTGTCTGCTATAGTCACTGCGGCAATCATAGTGGTACTTATGTGCAGTTAATATGAGGAAAATTGTCGTATGGATGTACTGATACTGATGAATTAAATTGTTTTGTCTCGATTTATGGTTGTTTAATTTTTTTTTATTTTAATTTTGGATTTGTTCATAAAATGGTGTTTTTAGACAAGATAAGGATAGGATCCATCCAAGTGTAATCACGCACATGGAAGCTGGCACACACACATGAAGTACTTTACAAAAAACAGTAAATTGTGCAGCGGAACCTCGTGGTTTGCTCAGGTTGCAGGGATATAAAGTTCATCTATGCATTAGAGTCTGACAATTCATAAGTGCCTGTGAAGGTCTATTTGAATAAATAATATTTAATTTAATTTCATATGAACTTGGGCTTTTTATCTGTAATATTCCATGGAAATCGGTTCGGTGGTAACTATACTACACTATTTACGTTGTAGCTTGGTGCAGGTGACAGTAGCCAGAGAGATATGAAAATGTATGTCTTTGCAATCAAGTTCACGTTATGTAGATTCAGATGAACTTTATTGAAACGTAATATGGCTCATTTTCATATCTCTAGCTACTGTTACTCGCACCAAGCCACAACGTACCTAAATAGTGTAGTGAACTATAGTGCTAGAAAAATTTCGTCTAATATTTTTTTTGTTTTTTACACACTATCGGGAATCAATTACTAACTTAATTTAATTAATACACGAAACTTTTATACGTAATTTTTTTTCACTCAATTCTCATTCACTTCCTATAATATTTTCCCCACTTCAGAACACTATCAAACATCCTCAACAGTGGAAGGTCATGATGGAGAAGACAGAACCTCATCTAAGACCAGCCAGACAAAATACCTTTACCTTACGTGGCCCTATACGTGGTGAAGACTCCTGGCTGGGCAGGAATTTTCACATGATCATGATTATCGGAGGTGTTGTGGGTGGTATTCTAGGTCTTGGGATTATTGCTTTGCTTTTGTACAGGTTTTTTGATGGTGACGATGATTCTGATAAGTATAGTAAATTAAAACATTGATGAATTACCAAAATTGTTTCAGTTTCTGTGTTTTTTGGTGATTTTTATGCAGACAAAAAAAATCTGATTATTTACGCAACATTCACAGATTATGATAAATTATTATGATAAAAAAGAAAAAAAATATAAGTAATTAAAAAATTATCAAAATACACTTATAATGGACATTTAGAAGTTAGAAGACTTTTATATTACTGATTAAAAAAAAGAGAGGAAATACAATCCATAAAAATGCAATCATCTTAGGACAGCAAACCGTTGATAATTTGAAACAAAATAAAATGTTCGTACAAAAACTAATAACAAAGTAATTTCAACTAAATCTGTTTCAAGCTATTTCTCATGGTATTTTATTAACATGATATTCCGGGATAAAAAGTATCTCATGCTATATAAAATGGGTTTATACACATCGAAACTTCCAAACAACTTTATCAAAAAATATGCTATTTACTTTTTTTTTTACAGTAGAACAATCGCACCGTTTGTGTGTATAGAAAGGACCACAGATAGTCAATCTATTCATTTCAATGCAATAACCAAACATGTTCCAATAGACCGAAACGTGAACGTGAACGAAGAAATTTTTATTGTCAAAAAATTACAAATGGCTGACCGATGCGATTTCGTATTGTGAATTTGTTGAATTTCAATTGATTTATTGCATCATTATCTACGCATAATTTACAAAAACGCCACGTATATTGTTTAAGTTAGTGTTTAGGATCAATATATTGTATTAATAATGTGTAGTTGATGTGTTAATTAAAAGCGGAAAGAAGCGTGGTAGAAAATGACGCAGTTTTTACCACCTAATTTGCTGGCATTATTCGCGGCGCGGGACCCCATCCCGTACCTGCCGCCAGCTGCAAAGCTTCCCCATGAAAAGAAACAGAAGGGCTACGATGGAGTCGGAGCATTCCTTAATTTATTTGAGGTTAGATACATTTCCTTCCGTAATGGGTTGGTAGGTTGGCGTACGTATTGATCATAGTTAATATTTATAACCTGTTATTTAATCACTGCTACATCACTTAAATAATTTCTAATTATCCTAATATTTACAATGTTGACAAATCATGACTTTCTCTTTTAAGACAATACCACTAAAGGGATATGATGATAGTACTGACAGCCCATAACTGTACCAGTCCCAAGTGAGGTAGCTTATAAGCATACAAGGAGCATCATGTCAAAATAACCATCATAGTCTGTTGCTAATATACATGTACCAAAACCTAAAAAAATTGTAATTAGGTATATTCCCTACCTATCTTTCATTATGTTATTAAATTCAAAAAGCTTTGGTATTTTATGTTTGCATAAAAAAACAAGGTGTACATTGTGTCCTGGTCCTCTAACTAGGCAAGCCAGTGCTATAGATGGCCAGTCCTCCATCAAAGTATTTTATATAACAAGTCATTAGAAGCTACCAACTTAAGTCCTTTCCAAAAAAAACTAAAACAACCCAAAGGACAACAAATTTATTTATGTTATCTGTTCAAAGCTAGTTTAGGCAAGATGGAAGTCCTGGGTTCGAATCCTACATTAAGCAAACTATAGCATGGTGGTAGGGTACTTACCTGCCTAGTTGGCTCAAATTGAAAATCTATGGTCAAATACAGGCCTGTGAAAGAAAATGATGAAATGTAACCTACATGTTATTCCAGGGTATAATCTATTTATGTGCCAAGTTTCATCAAAATCTGTTGAACTGTATGAAAGAGTAACAAATAAGGTAACAACAAGAGATTGAGTGTAAATGTAAGTGTGATGCAGCACCCCTCGGAGACCCCTCCACCAACGCGAGTGGAGACCCGCGAGGAGCGCCTCGAGAGACGCCGCCGGGAGCGCGCCGAGCAGACCGCCTACAAGCTCGAGCAGGAGATCGCTCTGTGGGACCCCACCACTAACCCCAGGCACACTGGGGACCCCTTCAAGACATTGTTTGTTGCCAGAGTTGTAAGTTATTTATTTATTTGTGGTCTGCTATTCGTCCAGTATTGGCCGTCTTCAGTATCTCACTTATTACCAGATGTGTTGGTCAACTAATCATAACTAGTGACCGCGCGACACAACCCACGTGGCATTGTCATAGAGTACGTCAGTGCAGCGACATACTATACTATAAATAATAAGCGATTATTGATGCCAATAGTCGGGCGACAAATCCTGGGATTTATTTTCGCCGACCTATTACAATGCTAGGAAGGCAAAATATATAAAAGCTATACATGCCATTATTATTGATAATTTCCTTTTAAATCACATCAGCTACCAAGCTGTTCGTCGATAAATAAAAAAAAAAAATTATTATTAAGTAATATTTGTTTGCAGAACTACGATACGTCAGAGTCTAAGCTAAGGAGAGAGTTTGAGGGATATGGAGTTATTAAAAAGGTGAGAATACAATTTTTTATTCTGAAATTAATTTAATCAGGATATGCTATCTTTTACTATGTAAGGCGTGTGTTTGAGCACAATCTCACGGTGGTCAGTGATGAAGCGGCCGGTGGTGGTGAGCACACGTCACCTGGAAGGGAACTGGTACAAGTGCAGGTGTCGGAACACACCGCAAAGTGCTTGGCGACTGTTCAAATTGCTTGTGATAGCCAGCCGGCGGGTACTACCAAGTACTCTACCACCGTGCTATGGTTTCCTCACCATGTTTTCCTTCACCGAAAGCTCAAGCTCATTGTAGGATGAGTACTCGCTTCGTCTCGACATTCGACGTTACTACCACTGAGCTATCATCGCCTAAAAATTAAGTATTTTTTAATTTTTTTAAACTACCCATTTTTTATGACCCTATTACTAAGACTCCGCTGTCTGTCTGTCTGTCTGTCTGTCCGTCTGTCACGAGGCTGTATCTCATGAACCGTGATAGTTAGACAGTTGAAATTTTCACATATCGACGGTGAAGTGACAAGAACTCCTAACTGACATTTTGGAGATTTCGAGTTTTTTACATAGATAGACTTTAAAAAATCGATTGCGTGAGCTGGCAAGAACAGCTAAATTTATTTTCTATTTTTTTAACGAATTATTGACTACCGACAATAACTATTATGCAATTGTGCATAAAAATTTCTGGTAATAGCTCCTAATAAACTAATACCAATGTAAAGTTTTTTTAGTTTCCTGTAAAATTCTGTTTATGCACATAGGAGTTCTTGTCACTTCAACGTCGATATGATGTATTTCTGCTATAATAACGTATATATACTTAAATCCCATACAACAAACGTGATTTTTGGCTCGTTTTTGCTCAATATTGATAACGGCAACAGAGACACTTGAAATATTCATAGAATATTTAGTTATACAATCTGTTTTTTTTTATATCCCATAACTCTAGCGTATGACTGAGACCATATCAAAGAATCAAGTGGCATATGAATTATGTTTCAAACATCCTTTTATTTTTAACATTTTTCATACAAAATAATTCGACAAAGTCACGATTATTAATGTAAAACACCCTTACGTGAAATATGACAACGTCGCATTTTCTTAGCTTTAAATATGAATGAATTACTCGTATTTATCAATGAAACTTAGATACCTAGACACATCGAGAGTCTAAGTTTTGCGGAGTTTGGCGACCTCGCAAAAGTAATGATTCGTCATACTGGTGACTATTTTTGACCTAATTTTATTATGATTGATGATATCTCCGAAACTATGCATTTTTGGACCACCTATTCTTGGAGTTTTAGTATTAATTTTACCTACAGAATATAACCTTAGAGTTATGGGATATCAAAAAACGTTGTATATTCACATAAGGCGATGATAGCTCAGTGGTATGTGACGTCGAATGCCGAGACGAAGGTCACGGGTTCGAATCCTACAATGAGCTTGAGCTTTCGGTGAAGGAAAACATCGTGAGGAAACCATAGCACGGTGGTAGGGTACTTTGTAGTACCCGCCTGGCTGGCTACCACCCTCAAGTTGATAATCTGTCGCCAAGCACCTTTCGGTGTGTTCCGACAGCAGCACTTGAGAGCCAGTTCCCTTCTAGGCTTTGTGTGTGCACCACCATCGGCCACATCATCACTGACAACGGTGAGATTGTGGTCCAACGCAGGCCTATATAATAGGGTAGTTGACACTGTCAAAAATAAATGACCAAACACTAACCAATGCAAAAAACATCTAAAAACATGTGGAAACATCAAATATGTTGTACATTTAATGCTTTTTATGATTTTTAATTAACAGTGGAACCACTAAGAGTAGATGATTTGATGCTGTGAAACTATGACGTCATAGTGTAATATTTCATACAAAATTCCATATAAACTATCGTTTTGACATTTATTAAGTAGCTGATTTGATGTGTGAGTCAACTACCCTATATTAAAAAAAAAAACATAACAAACAAATATTTAAGTGTTGCCGTACAAAAAACGTGTTTTTTTTTCTAACTCAAATAGTTGTAAACCCCCAGATCCACATGGTATACAGCAAAGAGAACAACAAGCCCCGCGGGTACGCCTTCATCGAATACGAACATGAGCGCGACATGCACTGTAAGTGAACCTGAACCTGAACCCGAACCCGAACCTGAACCCGCGCGCTATACTTGCGCTATATGTGCGAGTGCATTTCCAAAGACAACCTCTCGCTCTAATGTACCATCGATTCACTTCAAACATGACCATTATAAGGCTATATTGCCCAATTAGTCGTAACCCGTACAAAGTCCTCCCACTCCACCTGTAACGCCCTGAGCCGAGGTTCGTACCCCATTCGGGGGTGCCCTCAGGCGTTGTTACCTAAATGTTCCCCGGCTGAGAGCCCTCTGCGCTCGCCGATTTGTCCGGTAAGGTTGTTGCAGCCATCTGAGGCTACCAACTTTAGTCCTTTAAAAAAGGCTATATTAGCGAAAATAATCCCAAGAGAAGACGTTGTATAAAGTCTATGTATATTTAAAACTAGCTGTTCCGCGCGGTTTCTCTCGCGTTCCCGGGATAAAAAGTAGCCTATAACCTTCGGGAATAATGTAGCTTCCTATTAGTGAAAGAATTTTTCAAATCGGTTCAGTAGTTTCGAGGCCTATTCAATGCAAACAAACAATCAATCAAATCTTTCCTCTTTATAATATTAGTATAGAAGTATAAATATAGACAAATATTCTAATTCTGCTTCTTCCTAGTTGGACACTCTTGACAGAGTGATTATGATAGGTCTCGCATCTTGAGTGGCGGCTTTCGTAATGCGTCTCTATTTGGCCCTGTTGCAAGCATTGCGGGAACACTCGGTCATGGTGGAGTGTTCCCACAACAGACCATCTAGTCGGGGACCTCTTCTGCCATCCATTCTGCCTTGAACTACCAAACGTTCCATTGAGTCCTCTTTGCGGGTAACATGTCCAAACAACTTCAGGATTCGTATCTGAACAGTTGACGACAGTCTTTCCCTTATCTTGAGCTCATATTCTAATTATATAGATTCACAAAAGAATGAAGCCTTGCTGAGTTTGTTGCCGGAGTCTTCTCAGTTGAAGTGTATGTGAAACCGTTGGTAGAGTCTATAGGGATGATGACTTTTTAAAAAAGTCTAATTAGTCCGTCAGTTAGATTACCAAAAAATATTGGACACGTAATTTTTTCTTTAGTTCCTCACACAATAATATAAAATGATTTAAAAAATAGTTGTTGGCCTCAAGTGAAAAGGTTTCAAAACTGTAAATGTTTTAAGTTTGACGATGGTACTTTAGTAAGAGACAGACAAGTGGTCTGGCAGTTGATCTTTGAAATGTACAGTTTGGAGGCGACACGGTCTGACACTTTGTTGCCACTTGCCAGTAGATAATACCAGTTTTGGGTCTTAGTAGAGATGCTGCATTTTTTTGGGGACGTCCGGGGCTTGGGTAACACCAGTTAGAGATTAACTACGATAAGGGGCTATTCAATTATTACGTAAGCAGATTTATTACAATTATTTCGCCCCCCCCCCATATCCCCCTTGTCAGCAGAAGTAAGCAAAGCTCTTACCCCCTCCCCCCATGGTTACGTAAACATTTTTCAATTAAAAATACGTATGCGTTTAAATATTTGCGGCAAAACCCGAAAATGCGTTTCTTTTTCAAGTATAGACAATGTGAGGGTTGCCATTCGTGTAAAAAAGTAAATAACTACCGATGACGTAATCATCATCTAGACTCCCCTACCCCCCATGTCATCCAAAATAAGCAAAACAAAGACACCCCCCCCCATAGTGCTTACGTAATACGGCCCCTAACATGGCGCGCCCCTCCAAAGCTCAAAACGTTTGAAATGTATTTGTGAAAGTATTTACAGACTCATAACGCATGTGCGTACTGATACACCCGACTACAATAAATCCAAGGATTTATTGGTCGACTAGCGGCGTCATTAATCGCTCATTATTATAAGTATGTGGCTGCACTGACGTACTGTATGAGAATGCCACGTGGGTTGTGCTGCGGTCGCTAGTTGTGACTAGTTGACTAGTTGTGACTAGTTGTGGCTGCGGTCGCTAGTTGTGACTAGTTGACTAGTTGTGGCTGCGGTCGCTAGTTGTGACTAGTTGTGGCTGCGGTCGCTAGTTGTGACTAGTTGACTAGTTGTGGCTGCGGTCGCTAGTTGTGACTAGTTGACTAGTTGTGACTAGTTGTGGCTGCGGTCGCTAGTTGTGACTAGTTGACTAGTTGTGACTAGTTGTGGCTGCGGTCGCTAGTTGTGACTAGTTGACTAGTTGTGACTAGTTGTGGCTGCGGTCGCTAGTTGTGACTTGTTGACTAGTTGTGGCTGCGGTCGCTAGTTGTGACTAGTTGACTAGTTGTGGCTGCGGTCGCTAGTTGTGACTAGTTGACTAGTTGTGGCTGCGGTCGCTAGTTGTGACTAGTTGACTAGTTGTGGCTGCGGTCGCTAGTTGTGACTAGTTGACTAGTTGACCAACACATCTGGTAATAAGTGAGATACTGAAGACGGCCATTACTGGACGAATACTTACTATATACAAACTATTTCGTAAGCTTGTGAGTACACATTGAAACAGTAATTTGGAAGGGTGCACCATATTAGAGCAGTTATTTTAAGGCCATGATAGCTCAGTGGTAGTGACGTCGGATACCGAGACGGAGGTCCCGGGTTCGAATCCTACAATGAGCTTGAGCTTTCGGTGAAGGAAAACATCGTGAGGAAACCATAGCACGGTGGTAGGGTACTTTGTAGTACCCGCCTGGCTGGCTACCACCCTCAAGTTGAAAATCTGTCGCCAAGCACCTTTCGGTGTGTTCCGACAGCTGCACTTGAGAGCCAGTTCCCTTCTAGGCTTTGTGTGACCATCACTGACCACGGTGAGATTGTGGTCAAACACAGGATATACATAGTAAAAAAAAAAAAAAAAGTTATCTCTACACGAATACAGTGCAGTTTACTGTAGCAGGTGTTGCCAGTGAAATTTAATTTATGTAGGGTTCATAATGTAGCTAGTCAGATCTGATAATGATAGTACTGAGATAATCTTTTGTTTCTAAACCACAATGATTTGAGTAGAAATACAAAACTTATGTTATAATGAAATTATTACATTGGGCGGCCTTACCACATATATAAGGCTCTGGTAAATAATAAAATTTGTGTTAAGTTATATTTTTTCAGTATTTTCATAGGAATGTCCCCATATTGTAATAAATATACAATATTGGGTAAATTTCAGGTCACTGGGGCATGCAATTGTAATTATTAATTTTGTATGATAACATTTTGAGGTCGGAATAATTTAGGCAATGCCAATCGTCTTAATCATTAAGCGGCATCTCTACTTTATAGCTTAAAACTTTTTTGTAAATTGGATCCATAATAAATAGTAACTAACTTTGACCCTGTCAAATAATATTGCCAAAACAGTCGAAAGTAATAAGGACAATACTTTTGACGAATACATAAATTTATCTTAGAAACATGTGAGAATTGCTATGTATATAATTAAAAGACCGTTTCGCCCCCCACCGTACATACACTATAGACCAGAACGTTATGAAATCATTCACTGATCATTGACAACATTTTTCCTTATGAAAAATATTGATTGCATTTAAAATGTCGTTTTAAATAAAATAAAGTGTTTTATATCATAACATTGGTCTCTTCGAACAACATTTTTAATAAATGATGTTTGAAGTGAGACTTCTCGGGGGAGATTGTCTCATCTATTGTATATAAATACTATATAATATACATTTTGTACATGTTTTATTACTTGAAAACAAGTTATTTGTGTATATATTTATATGTTGTTACAGAAATCTATATCCTATCTGATTTATTAACATTTTAAAGCTATTTACAAACGGGTGCCCCAAAACATGCCCCAAAGTAATTCGTTTACAAAAGTTTTCCCAAAGCGATCTCCTCCGAAAATGTCCATAAAAGAGGCGAGACCTCATCACTAAGTTGGGATACGCATACTGAATGTATGTTATGAATTAATAAGGCGTTTTTTTTCTATTTTCATATAACAGACCCAGCCGTTAAGACCCTACCACATACTCACGAGCTAACGGGCCACGTACATTAATAGGTTTGTATGTGGTAAGATACCAACATACAAATTTTTAATTAAAAAAAATAATCCGACTAAAATTTAAACTTGTAGTTGTCGATTTTTATTTATTATAAAATAATGCGCTATATAAGGAAACGTAAGTACATATCCGTAAGCGCACCAGGTAATCATTGGTCGATGCGTGGTGTTACGTGTATCTCGGATATATTTGGTTTTCAAAGTAAGTGGTTGAGTATATAAAAATAAGTGGTGTTTTTAAGTACGGTAGGTATATCACGGTGGGTACTTGATATTTGTATTAATTTATTGTTTGAATGTCATAAATGGCGTCTCGCGGCTCGGTCGGTAGGTATGGAGTAGGTATGACCTTTTTAATACAATTTGTTACTTGTATATTGTTGTCTCTTTCAGGTGTTATTATGTGAAATGTTTCAAATTTACAATTATTTTTATTAATCAACTTTTGCTATTCAAAATGTTACTGTGACAATGCATTGGGGTCTAAACAGGTAAATTCAATTCAACACACATTTGAGATCCATTTTTGCTGTGACAATATTTTGCCCCATTTTTGTAAATTTTGGACCCATTTTTTACGTAAATTATTTGAAACATTTCCTTTACATTGTATGTGTACATCGCATTGTAAACAATTCGTGAAGAAAATTGTTTAGACACATGTTTTAAATCACAGATTAAATAAAAAGTGCTATTTTTCAATGTAGCTGTATGTTCGACTTTTGTGCGAGTCTTCTGAGAGGAGGTTCTCAATTCGATTGTATGTTTTTTTTATGTTTGTTACGCGATTACTCGGCAATATGTGAACCCTTTTTAAAATAAAAACATTCGGAAGAGGTTACCAGGTCCCATTGTCACCAAGTCTCAGGATTATTATTATTTATTTATTTATTTATTGTACCATTGCAGCTTAACAGTAATATAAAACTAAAACGCCATAAGAACATTACATTTATCTTTCTAACATTCGGTCTAGGATCTGTTGATGGAAAGACAATATAATTAAAATGGGAGAATTATTAAAATCAAAATTAATTTCATCGCATACCTATACAAAACCCAAAACAAATTATTAAATTACTTAAAAAAAAAAAAACATGTATATTATTATTTTTATTTCTTCCGGTTACCTCGCAAAACTAGTGTAAGTGACAGCACATTTTGACACTTTTCTTTGGGTGACAGATTCTATTATCTATGATTGTTACATTATATTTTATCTATTACTAGCTGTTCCCCGCGGCTTCACTCGCGTTCCCGGGATAATTAGGAGCCTATAAGCTTCGGGGGTAATGTAGTTTCCTATTAGGGAAAGAATTTTTCAAATCGGTTCAGTAGTTTCGGAGTATTCAATGCAAACAAACAATCAAATCTCTCCTCTTTATAACATTAGTATAGATTGTTACACATTTGTCGCGCCCTAAAATCGCCAAAAAATTAAAAAATATGCCATTAAAAAACATAGGATACAATAAGTGAGACTCGCACAAGAGTATAGCTGGTCGAGTATAGCACTGAGTTAAGCGGTAATGTCCACAGCTGCGTATAAGCACGCCGACGGCAAGAAGATCGACGGCAAGCGGGTGCTGGTCGACGTCGAGCGGGCGAGGACTGTCAAGGGGTGGCTGCCGAGGAGACTCGGTAAGTTGCTGTCAAGAGTCCTTTATTTGACACATCCTTGAACTTCTGCTATCCTGGTAGTTCTGGTAGCACCAGAATCTTTACATAGTATAAAATGAAGTCGCCTCCGCTGTCTGTTCGCTTAGATCTTTTGAACTATTCAACGGATTTTAATGCAGTTTTCAGCTATAGAGAGTGATTCAAGAGGAAGTTTTATATGCATATTATAGTACAGAAAAGTTTCTGCCATTCGAGGCGGAGGCAAATCCAACAATGAAAATAAAAATCGGCCCAGCCGTTCTTGAATTATAAAATGTGTAACTAACCCGAATTTATTTTATACTAGCTTCCGCCCCGCGGTTTCGCGTTTCCGAGGGATAAAAATAGCCTATATGGTTGTCTAGGATTTGATCTATCTATATTTCAAGTTTCATCCAAATCCGTTCAGTAGGTTTTATGTGAAAGAGTAACAAACATCCATACATGCTCACAAACTTTGGTATTTATAATACTAGCTTCCGCCTCGTGGGTTTACCCGCATTATAAAAAATAGCCCGGGTTAGTCGGCTACATTCATACCAAATTTCATCAAAATTGCTCCAGCCGAGAGTGTGGAAGTAGTAACAAACATTTGTGAATGATTATAATAATGTTATTAGCTCAAATATATCGTATGCTGTCATATATGTTGACGGTACGGGCTCAATGAGCTTCCATTTTTAATACCATTGTTTCCGCATCGACAGTACTATGTGACGTATAATGTATGACGTATGGTGTATGACGTATGACGTATGGTGTATGACGTATTGTGTATGACGTATGGTGTATGACATATGGTGTATGACGTATTGTGTATGACGTATTGTGTATGACGTATTGTGTATGACGTATTGTGTATGACGTATGGTGTATGACATATTGTGTATGACGTATTGTGTATGACGTATGGTGTATGACATATTGTGTATGACGTATTGTGTATGACGTATATTGTATGACGTATGGTGTATGTCGTATTGTGTATGACGTATGGTGTATGACATATTGTGTATGACGTATTGTGTATGACGTATGGTGTATCACGTATGGTGTATGACATATTGTGTATGACGTATTGTGTATGACGTATGGTGTATGACGTATTGTGTATGACGTATGGTGTATGACGTATTGTTTATGACGTATGGTGTATGACGTATTGTGTATGACGTATTGTGTATGACGTATGGTGTATCACGTATGGTGTATGACATATTGTGTATGACGTATTGTGTATGACGTATGGTGTATCACGTATGGTGTATGACATATTGTGTATGACGTATTGTGTATGACGTATGGTGTATGACGTATTGTGTATGACGTATGGTGTATGACGTATTGTTTATGACGTATGGTGTATGACGTATTGTGTATGACGTATTGTGTATGACGTATGGTGTATGACGTATGGTGTATGACGTATGGTGTATGACGTATGACGTATGGTGTACGTATGTGTCAGGGGGCGGGCTGGGCGGCACGCGGCGCGGCGGCGCGGACGTGAACATCAAGCACTCCGGCCGCGAGGACAACGAGCGCGAGAGGGAGAGGTACCGCCTCGAGCAGCGGGACCGGGACGACCGCCAGAGGCACGACCGACGTTAGTATACAACACTATATAATACTATACTGTACACCAGTGGCGAAGGGTGTAGGCTCAATTAAGGGGGATGTGCCAAAAAGCCCGCGAAATTCAAATTATATTAGATTTTTTTTTTTTTTCAAATTGCAGCTCAGTGCTAGGTCATTTATTTGTCAAAATGTGATTCGCGACACTGAGATGTGGCTATAGATCTATCTATGTATTAATTTTGCATTCAAAATATTATAGAACTGTACATTGGTTCTTGCGCGTTATTTATCGAAAAGGAACCAATGTATGGATTTAAATAGTTTAAAAAGCATATGTATACATACAGTAATCAATTAGCATATTAATAAGGCGCAAATCACATTTTGACAAATATAAGACCTATTACTGAGCTGCAATTTACAAAAATCGTTAAGTAGATGTTCGTAATATGTTATGTATTGTCTTGTAGCGGGCGCTCGTCGTCGTTCTCGGTCTCGCTCTCGCCGCCGGTCGACCTCTCGCTCTCGCAGGCGCGACCGCGACAGGGAGAGGGACCGCACTAAAGAAGAGGATGGAGAGAGGTAATTTACTACAATACATGGTTTTTGTAATATATTGACGCATATCATCGTAAACTAGGTATATTGATTTTGCAATGATGAACAACTTTTACTATAAAATGAAATCAGACGATTTCAGTATTGCGTCCTGCAGTAAAAGTGCTTCATCATATACACGACCCCTACACGTACTCACGACCCCTACACGTACACACGACCCCTACATGTACTCTCGACCCGTACACGTACTCACGACCCCTACACGTACTCACGACCCCTACACGTACTCACGACCCCTACACGTACACACGACTCCTACATATTCACACAACCCCTACACATACGCACAATCCCTAAGTTTCTAAAATATCCAATACGAAGTATTCTATATTTTTACATCACTTTCGGTCACATCATCACTGACCGACAGGCCTATGTACACATAGTAATGTAAAGTAGTAATTCTAGAACGTCGCCGACTTCACGCCGCCGTCGTCGGTCTCGCTCGCGCTCGGCTCGGCGTCGCTCGGGCAAGGAGCCGAACCGACCCGACCGCGAGAGAGACAGGGAACGACCCAACGCCGACAGGGAGAGAGACAGGGATAGAGACCGCTCCGATAGGGGCGAGCGGGACAAGAAGAGACCTCGCAGAGACAGAGAGAGGAAGGAGCCCAAGGTCAAGCCTGAAGATATTAAAATTAAGGAGGAGCCTCTTGATGGTGAGTGAAAATAAGAGTAAAAGTGTGACTGACTGAGTGATCTATCAACGCACAGCTCAAACCACTGGACGGATCGGGCTGTTTGGCATACAGATAGTTCGTATGAAGTAGGTAGGTATACGCTAAGAAAGGATTTTTGAGAATTCAACCCCTAAGGGGGTAAAATAGGGGTTTCGGGGGTAGGGGGGGCAAAGCTACTTAGTTAATAAATCTTCACAGGCACTTGTGAATAGTCTGATATTTATTTAGTAGTCTACTTCGCTGGTAACAAAGTAGATTACCAATCTATACTTAATTGCAAGCGTCCATAAGCTACGGTAACCACTTACCATCAGGTGGGCCGTATGCTTGCTTGATGCCTTAGTAGTATAAAAAAATATATACCTATATATATAATAAAGCAAGCTGAAGGGTTTGTTTGTTTGAATGTGCTAATCTCAAGAACTACCGAACGGATTTGAAAAATTCTGTTTGCAATTGAAAGTCCATGGTATTTTTCCCTATGTAAGAAAAAATATAAAAATACATTTTTATGATAGAATTTATGATGATTAATTTAAAAAATAAGGGTAAAGCCTCCTTCGAAGACGATAAAATTGAAAAACATGAAGAAAGTGAAGAAACAAAAAACAAAACCTTTTGACTGTTTTCTACTGAACACCATTATTCGTATCTCCACAGACTACCCAGAGTTCAGTCTGCCGCCCCTCGACGTACAAATCAAACAGGAACCGAACGAGGACGAGAATAAATATAACCCTGAGGACGCCAACGGGGACGATTACAACTACTGACCGCCGGGGGCTCGACCCCTACCCCGTGGGGGTTGCGGGGCCTCTAGGGGTCGCGGGGCCCCAGACCCACACCGACATTGTTAGCTACGTCTGCAACTATTTAAAAGGGTTGATAACGTGAAACCACTGAGGTATATTATATATAGAGAAGCTATCCTAAGGCCCGTAAGATCAATCGTAGTTTAAACCACGACAGAGAGTTTAATCTCCCGTCCCCGATTATTTCATAAGATCGACGGCAGTTGATCGATGAATGATAGTTTAAACTATCCTTTTTGAGGGTTTAAACTCCCGATAATGGATTAAACTATCATAATTTGACATTTCCCTCAAGATGTACGACCCTGACACTGGCAGAATTGTGTAAAAAACGTATCTAATGCCATATAATCAAGAAGTGAAATAAACTGTTACACCAATGTCAATGTCAAAATTTCACCATAAAAAAAATATTAGAAAGAATTGCCGTATCTATGGGATTAATCGAAGTTTAACCGATCTGTCCATATTTGTCACTTGACCTTAAAACAATAGTTTAAGCCATGGATTAAATTTTATCTTAGATTTCATAAACGATAGTTTAAACGTCGATCGATCTTACGGCCCTAAGCAAAGGTTATCCATTTTGTTAATACACGCTGCAGCGCTGAAACAATAATTAGTCTAAACAGACAGGTGTAGTTTTTTCATGGCGCTTAATAAGTGAAGTGCGGCCAGACGGCTGCACTTGAACGGAACATAGTAGTTATATGTGGCGTCTTCTCTATACGTAATATACCTCAGTGCGTGAAACCAATATTATGCGCGTGTTTGAGTCATCTAAATCTATACTAATCATTAAGCTGAAGAGATTGTTTGTTTGTTTGTTTGTTTGAACGCGCTAATCTCTGGAGTTACTGGTCCGATTCGAAAAAATCTTTCACTAATAGGAAGCTAAATTATCCCCGAAGGTTATAGGCTACTTTGTATCCAGGGAACGCGAGTGAAAACGCGGGGAACAGCTAGTCCATTATAAAAGTAAGCGGTCTCATTCTAAGCGTCCATTCTTGCGTCTCTAGATGTCGATTCTTGACGATAATTATATTGATTATAGTGTTTCTTTCATAATTATGTGAGTTCCCAATGAAAAGTCCATAGATTTTGATGTCGATAGCGCTAGAATTGGTCCTTCAGGTTTGAAAATTAGCTAACTGATGTTTTTATGGATTAAAATACGTTTTATTGATACATAAGTGCTGTATACAAACAAACTAATTTAGTATACACATTGGTGCCGATTCTGTTGTTTACGAACTAAATAAATTTAATCTCACTATATCTCTTTCTAATAGTAAATATAAGAAAGGGATGCAAGATATTTTAGTCCTGTCAGTTTAATCCGATCACACATTTCAACATGAATTTAAGCGCGATCTTTATTGGTCACGACTATTTACCCGTACATTACGACGGCATGGACTAAACTGACAGCATTAAAAATGTTCTATCTTTTGTTCAATAAGGTTAACATGAAAGAGAGGTGACTTGTCTAAAATTAGTTAAGGTCGTAAACAACAGAATCGCCACCACTATCTCTCTTACAAGCATAGAAATATATTTAACTAGCGACCCGCCCCTCGACTTTTCAGTACTATAATATGCATGTATTATACATATAAACCTTCCTCTTGAATCACTCTATCTATTGCTGAAAACTGCATTAAAATCCGTTGAGTAGTTTAAAAGATCTATGCGAACAGACAGCGGAAGCGACTTCATTTTATACTATGTAAAGAAATTGTCAAGTTTGTCTGATAGTCGTGACAAATAAAGAAAAAGATCTTCAGTTCATTTCTCATGTTTTTTTGTTAGAATGAGATAGTGTAATACTAAATTTAATTTAGTTTGTAATAGAATAGGGATGATGACTTTTAAAAAAAGTCTAATTAGTCCGTCAGTTAGATTACCAAAAATTATTGGACACATATTTTTTCTTTAGTTCCGAAAACAAAATAGAACGAAGATACAGTGCGTTATAATTTCGCGTGACGACACGTCTTAGTACACTTTTTACAGAGAGATGACGTCACAAACCCTCACTCCTAAACTTTGATGCGACTTATCTTTGTATTTTTTTAATGATTTGATAAAATAAAAAATACGTATCCAATATTTTTTGATAACCTAACTGACGGACTGAACAGAATTATTTTTTCCCTATTAGCGCTATGCCATTACCATCCCTCGACCGTTAAATATAAAGTCCAATTTTAATAATTGCAACACCTGATGTTCTAACGATGTTAGGTATTTTTTAAATATAAATAGTATTGATAATTAAATTAATCAAGTTTCGTGTTGTTGATGGGTTTTCGAACGTATATAAAATGAAAATGGATTTCTAAATAAAGGGCGGACCATATAAACCCGATCTATTCTTAACGTGGCATTTTTCCAGTAAACTAATTACCATACATACAAATCTGTTCAGATATGGTGGTTTAAAGAATCTTGTATACACGAATTCTGAAATATTACACTCTTCCTCTGGGGAAGTTGCGAAGAGGTGAGAGTACTCAAAAATATAAAATATTGAATAAAAAAAAGGACTTGTGTATAAAATTACATTTTAAACTAGTAAGATGCTTGTATGATTTTAATATTTGTCCAATAGTAAAAGATCATAATATGAATCGTATTGATCAATAAGTTTATTTCTCGAACATATGAAAAAATGCTGTTATTTCGAATAGAATATGGTAAAAGCCCTTCATTTATAAGTACATTTTGATTTTTTAAGAATGCAACTTGATGAAATATCTATTTATTTGATATAACACAGCATATAATATGTTAAAGCGAGTTATTAACTTGCACATTTGCATTTCAAGGAGACGCGAGACGTTCAAAAGATTTATAGGGATTGGTACTAAAATAATTGAAAATTTTAACCATCTGAGCTGGCTGGAGTTTTTTTCAGTAGATATTTAAAAATATATTAGAGCCAACCGTTATTTTAACTAATTAGTAGAAAAATATGAAGCTTGCAACACTACAAACATTATTTTGTGGGCTGACAGCCCTGTAGCTAATGATATGTAGAGGTGTTGCTAGTTGTCAATATGAAAATTTACCTTCAAACATGTGAAATTTCAGCTTTTTTTTTAAAACGCAGGCCGGGCATTAGCTCAGGGTACACATACCTATAATTACCACCTAAGGAGTAATGCAAATAAATATTAAATTAAAGTGTAGTACGTACGGAACGTCCCGATGCCGCCCCTCTCTGTTTGTCCCTTGCTTTAGCACTATTTTATATTTTAAAAGATCTGCAAAATATCATCTAAATAGCAATGTTAGAAATCTCATCAACAAAACCAAACAAATGTGTGCGCGCAAATAAAATGAGTATTTGTGGATATCTCACGAGTTCTTGTAACTTTTAAAATAGTATAAGTTGACCTTATAATAAATATTATGAATTTATTTAGTGGTTTTATTTTATATTTACCTACCTTTTTTGTATACTACTAAGGTAGCAAGCAAGCATACGGCCTACCTGATGGTAAGTGGTTACCGTCGCCTATTGCCATTTGCAATACCAGAGATATTGCCAATGTGTTGCTGACCTGATACAATGCCGAGAAGGCAAACTGGCTCTCAAGTGCAATAGCCGGAACACACCGGTAGGTGCTTGGTGACAAATTTTCAACTTGAGGGTGGTAGCCAGCCAGGCGGGTACTGCAAAGTACCCTACCACCGTGCTATGGTTTCCTCACGATGTTTTCTTTCACCGAAAGCTCATTGTACGATTCGAACCCACGACCTTCGTCGCGGCATCCGACGTCACTACCACTGAGCTATCATCGCCTTAACTTAGCTCGTGTTTTACAAGACACGCTCGTTCTGATGATGTTTCTTATTTAAGCGTATCCTACCTATATTATCAATGCGTTGGTATGTTTGTTACGTCATCACGCTCAAAAAGCTGGACCAATTTTGATGAAGTTTGGTATGGAGGTAGCTAACACCTTGGATTAACATATAGGCTACTTTTTATCTCACGGGGACATAAGATCCATCGGGAACGTGGGTGAAACTGCGGGGCGGACTAGTATAAAATAAATTCGGGTTATTTTTATGATCTTTGTCGCATTTGACTCAGACTCGAATAGCCAGAACTATGTAAATATCGAAAAAATAAATTGTACATACTAAATGCAGACTGAATTTTATTTCAAATTCTGCTTCAGAACTACCAGGATACCATAAGTTCTAAGATGTGTCAAATAAACAATACATCAAACGCGTTTTTAAACAATAGATTGTATTGCGGAACGGAACTACCAGGATAGCATAAGTTCAAAGATGTGTCAAATAAAGGTGACAGCATAAAATTTTAAACGGCTTTTATATCAAAATAGATTCTATTGCGAAACGGAAGTACCAGGATACCATAAATTCAAAGAAGTGTCAAATAAAGAGGTGAAAGCATCAAATTCTAAACACATTTTTTAACAAAATAGATTCTGCTTCAGAACTACCAGGATACCATAAGTTCAAAGATGTGTCAATAAAGGTGACACAGCACAACATTAAAAGTGCGTTTGATCTCAAAATAGATTCTATTGCGGAACGGAACTACCAGGATAGCATAAATTCAAAGAAGTGTCAAATAAAGGTAACAATATGAAATATTAAACGCGAATATACTGCCTACTTATGAAAAAGAGTGCTAGTATTTCAAAAGATTGTAGGAGTTCTAGGGTAGGTACCAGTTTTTCAACGTCTGCTGGTAGGTATCTATAGAAAATTATGTTCCTGACCGTACTAGGCCATCAGAAATGTACTAGGTTATTAGAAATGAGACGAACATGTAAACTTTCTTAGGAATATATTTGTCTTTTATAAAAAAACTGTACTTTTTTATGTAACACACTGACTTCATATTGGGCGTCGGCCATCTGACAGCGGAGGTCACTGATAGCTAGCTAGCTAATTTTGTTTTTCCACATGAAATTTTCAAAATAAGTTCCCAGAAACAAAAGCGTTTAAATGCCGTAACACGGCTGTCCACTATAAAGGGAAATCTGTTAAAGCTGTATTCAGTGGTGGCGACGCCCGACAGGGTTGTTGGAACTTATTTTGGAAATGTCATGTGGAAAAACTAAATTAACTAGCTAGCTAGCCAGCTATCAGTGACCTCCGCTGTAAGATGGCCGACGCCCAACAGGATAATACAAAAAATCTTATTCTAAAGCCGCTCACACACTTACATATAGACAGCTATACCACGTGAGTGACATAGGGCTTTTCACCCTTAGTTGAAATATGGCAACCTTAGATGTGTTTAGGACCACTTCTGTATTTCTAACCGCAATATTTAAAGTAAGAAAAATTTGTGTATTATATAGCTAAGTGTACGTTGGGCTTTCTATATAAAAATATAACGAAAATAACAAACAATAAATTCCATTTTATATACAAAAACATTAAAATTAAACAATTTTATTTATGCAGTATTTAATATTAAATCAAATCCCTGTTTCAAAGTAAAGGGTTAGTCCACATAAAACGTTATTACTAATAGGAAGCTACATTATCCCGGGGGTATATGTAGTATTATATGGACAATCCCTTACAGCTTGCAATTAATTAAAAAACTTATTAAATACAAGGCATTTTAAAGGCATAGCGTTTTTTATGTTCTTTTAAGTAGCAATTATTATTTTATTAAAATTAGTTCTAATATTTTCTAGGAACCTGAAATACCTAGAGGCAGCCATCTTGAAAAATATTATTATTTCTCGGCTAACAATAAAAATTGTGTCAATACATAGCTAAAATAATAACTATTTTTAAATTCTAATGCATTATTTTCAAAATTTAGGTATCCCTACGAAAACTCCAATAATTGAATTTATAAAATTAATTTTCGTACCCAAACATCTCAGTAAATTTACACTTTCTGATTTTTTTTATAGAATACTCTTAGGCTGAGATCTATAGAGCGTGCTTAGACTTTACTTAAGGTATAAACCTACGTAAAAAATTAAATATTTGTGTGTTTTAATTTGTAGCCAAGTTTTTGGTAAGTCGTCGATTAGTCACTTAGGCTTTGCTTAGCACACACTCAGAGATTCGAAGATTGCATTTTAAATACCGACTTCGTACGGTAAAGTCTGAGCAAAGTCTAAGTACGCTCTATAGATCTCAGCCATAGTATCTATTGGCACTACATTTATTAATGGTTGAGAAATTAGATTTTTTTTTCAAAATGGCGGACAGTTAGGTATACCTATTAGGTTATAGATTCACGTAATACGACATGCATCATTAGCTTCTCCAGTTTTCTGGGGTTTTTCTGTCTGCGCCGTGTCGTCCGTCTGAAATATACAATTATAAATACTTTTATCTACTCTCATATCGTAATGTTCTTATTATGAAATCAAAATCAGTACTTTAATGCCCCACTTTAGGCACACCCGTGTATAATGATTCATTATAGTACAGTTGTGTTCCCAAGATAATGCTATAAAATAACTTTTTTTCTATTAAAGTACACTTTGGACCTATCAATAGTATAATCAATCAGTATCAATTCAATGTGACGATGACAATGTGGCTTGAAATTTAGAGGTAAGAATTTTTGGGAGTTGGCAACACGGATTTGATTAGGTATATGATTATTGTGTCTGTTTATTTTATTGGTTTTACTTACATATATCATTTTGACCTAAAATGTCACAATTTTTTTTTTTTTTTTTGCAAAGTTGGTAGAAATTCATTTTTTTTTATTACATTATTTATATGAGTTTAGATAAAGTACTGTATGATACTGCACATAATTAGGTATTAAAAACTCGTGTGATACTATTAAGAACCTCGCACTCGTATTTAATAACCCCTATTATGCAACAGTATCATAAACTACTATTTCGAATACATATGGCTGGACCGATTTAGATATTTTTTCTTGTGTTTGTTATTATCAAGAGAAAGTTGGTATGAAAAAAAAATAACGGTAGGTAGGTAGATGTAGGTAAGTAGGGGTAGGTAGGTCCTAATTTATTTTATTCTTAGGGCTGGATAGCGTCTGTGGACTCAGCTAGTGTATATGTCACCGGAAATGTATGAAACATAGGAATTATATGTATTTCTCCTAGGAAATTTTATTTCAATAATGATACTAGGAAATATTAAATTCTATTCAAAAAAATAGGTTGGGGTAATTTTTTTTATTTTACATAAATTTGAAAGTATTCGCACAAAAATAAATTTCACTTACAACCCCCCAAATACCGCTATCCTTACAAATATCCCGAATGTAATACTTCGATAGATATTTAGGAAATGTATGGATTTCCTAGGAAATGTATACAATGACGGATTAGATACTTTTCCGTTAACTATTTTTTTTTTTTTTTTTTATTTATTATCAGTACATAACATGGTTTAAAAAAATGTTATATAACAGCATATTTAAACCACAGAGGTTTGTCCTTATGCTATATATATATCTGATGCTGACTGTACATAAATAAATGTAATAATATGTAACTTACTATACTAGAGTCCTTGGTGTCTAAATAAGGCAAGTTTTGTCGACTGAAGAGTCGTTTGAACGCGGACCGAGCCGCGCCCCGAGACTGTGGCCCCCGGGGTGACGACTCCACGGTGGGGTCCTTCATCATCTGGGAATACATAGTACTTTTCTATGGTTTCATATCACTAAATAATAAATATCATGGGACATTGTTCACACACGGTTATCTGATCACAAACTAAGCAGAGCTTGTACTATGGACAACCAGATAACTGATATACTACATATACTACTTTTTTTTTGTAAATAAATACTTATATAAATAATTACACCCAGACATGTACTTGGCGACAGTTCAACATCACTTAAAATTCTCACGCGACAAGCCAGTTGGCGCAGTTGGTTAAGACACCACCTATCACGCCGCTGGTCATGGGTTCGATTCCCATCCAGGACAAACATTTGTGTGCATGAACATGTCTGTTTGTCCTGAGTCTGGGAGTAAGTATCTATATAAGTATGTATTTACAAAATAAAAGTAGTATATGTAGTATATCAGTTATCTGGTTGTCCATAGTACAAGCTCTGCTTAGTTTGGGATCAGATAACCGTATGTGAACAATGTTACAGGATAATTATTCATTATTTAGTCAAAATTGTATACCTCAGTGTCTCCATTAGTATCTCCGTGTCCGTGTCCGTCTCCGTGTGGGTGAGTGGCGCAGGAACACGAGGCGTCAGGCCGCGAGGTGCACTTGCACGGGTTGCAGGCGAGGCGAGTGTTGCCTGCAACAAAAAACTAGATTTTGGTATATTTGGGTTGTAAGCCTCAATTCGGGTAATGTATTTCTAGGTAATGTATTTGTAAATTAAATTAATGAATAAAAAACTAAATTAATAAATAAAAACTAAACTAAATAAATTCAATAACATAAAATAAACTAAATAATTTAATAAATCAAAAATATAAACTAAACTAAATCAATTAATAAACACAAAACTAAATTAAATGGATTATTAAATAAAAACTAAATGACTAAAAATATAGATAGAGGTTTCTTAGTTACTAAAATCATAGCTGTTAGTGTTATCCCGGGCGGTGGTGTTCCCGCAGCACGGCGCCATGTCGTGTCGCCGCCGCCTCGTGGCCGGCCCCGAGTCGCGCCCCGTGTCGCGCCCCGTGTCGCATCTCGTGTCGGATGGAGTCGGTGACTCCGGCTGCGGCTCCGTTCTCGAGTACTTGAGGTACGCTTTAATTTCTTCTGCCCTTTCCATGTACCTGTATCCAAGTATCACTTCACTACATAGTATAAAACAAAGTCGCTTCCCGTCTGTCTGTCTCTATGTATGCATGAATTTTTAAAACTACGCAACGGATTTTGATGCGGCTTTTTTTAATAAATAGAGCGATTCAAGAGGAAGGTTTATATGTATAATACGTGCATATTATAGTACAGAAAAGCTGAGAAAAACCGGACGAAGCCGGGGCGGGTCGCTAGTTTTTAATAAAATGACATTTATAATTTAAAAAAAAATGTTTTCACTGACTTCGAAGATTGTAATTTTTATTTAATAAGTAAAGTGATATTCCTAATAATAATTATTAATACGAGTGAAACCGCGGGGAACAGCTAGTCCTGTATATATGTCAATGCGAGAATAGACTTCACAAGCGCGATGTAGGTTGTATGTAGGTTATTGTGGCGTCATCTGTCCAATGATGAGTACAGTAATCACTGAAAATTTCAACACTCATACAAGAACTTCGGAGAGATTTAAAGTGCGTTACCCAGTGCGTTATTCAGTTCAAGAGATAACTTCAGAGATATTTAAAGTGCGTTACTCAGTGCGTTATTCAATGTGTTAAAGTGCAATTGTGAGATAGTATTCAAGTGCGATATAGACGTTATTAACAGAGACGTTTAATCAGTAATTAATGAAGGCAATATTATACGAGAAATAATGATTCTAAAATGCGTTTTTCTCTGTATTCTTTGTTCTGGAAAAAATATAGGTAACTAGAGAATATGTGACGGGAATAGTTTTTAAAAAATTGGCATTTTTCTCTTATTTGGACCATCCAAATAATTTGAAATCCATTAGAAAGGGAATAGTTTTCTTAGTTTAAAAAAAAGGCTTAGTTTTTTTTTAAATAACATAAAACCATATTTTTTACTAAAATTACGTCCCTCCTGTCTCGCTAATCTCGGTCAATAAGAGACATTCGCGGAGAGCTCTTACTGGTTTACTGTTCTGGTCAATTCACCGTGACCTGGGTAAAGCCGGAGCTGATCACTAGTATAATATCATCATATCAGCCGAAAGACGTCCACTGCTGGACAAAGGCCTCCCCCAAAGATCTCCACGATGGCCGGTCTTGCGCTAGCTGCATCCAGCGGTTTCCCGCGACCCTAACAAGATCGTCGGTCCACCTTGTGGGGGGCGTGTGGGGGCCCACGCTGCGTCTTCCGATTCGTGGTCGTCACTCGAGAACCTTTCTGCCCCAGCGGCCGTCGGTTCTCCGAGCGATGTGCCCCGCCCACTGCCACTTAAGTTTGGCAATTCTTCTAGCTATGTCGGTAACTTTGGTTCGCCTGCGGATCTCATCATTTCTGATCCGATCTCGCAGGGAAACTCCGAGCATAGCCCTCTTCATCCTCTTTGGGTGACCTTGAGCCTTCTTATAAGGCCCATCGTAAGCGACCACGTTTCTGCTCCGTAAGTCATCACGTATTCTATTATATTCACGTAGTCTAGTATAGTATACCTGGTAAGTTTAGCGGTAAGTGCACTCCGCCTGAGTGCGTCTCGTTCAGTAGCGGCCGCGGGCACTAAGTACCGGAGGCTGAGAGTGTAGCAGCGGAGCGCCGGGCTCGCGCGCCCCGCCGCGTCCAGCTCCACGGCCTGCTTTATCAGGCTCACTGCCTGTTTTATACAACAATCTATCTACAACGTGTTCCATTTCATATTCCATAGCCTGTTGGGCGTCGCCATCATTGAATACAGCTATAAGTGTAGCGGTACAAATATAAATGCGTAAGTTTGTCAGTATGGATAAATGTTTATTACTCTTTCACGTAAAAACTACTCAAAATTCAAAGTCAAAATATTATTTTCCAGTACAGGTACAGAAGGTGGTATGTTATAATTATGCGAATCACTGTATTTGCCATGTGTGGCGTGCAAATTTCTTCTTTTCTTTCTTCTTCTTTAAATTACTAAACGAATTTTGATTAAAGTGGCACATAGATAGACCATACCCTGGAGCAACATATAGGCTGCTTTTTATCCCGGAAAATATAAGATTTCTCGGGATCTCACGCGGGGCGGAAGCTAGTTATTATCAAAATCAAAATTATAATAATTTTAAAAAACTTACATAAACAAAGAATCAAATTAAATTTCAGTTTTTTCTATGGTTTTTTCTACCTTTGACCACATCACCGACCACGGTAAGAGCTGACTGACCTTCTCATAGTTTTCCTTAGAGGGCATATGTTCTAGATCCAGATACTCGTGGTTGAAGAAGTCATGGTAAGTGATCCTGGTGTCGGGGTCATGTTGGAGCAGGCGGGTGAGGAGGTCGCAGCAGGCGGGGGAGATCGATGAGTTACGAGGGATCTGGACGAAGTTTAGATAAAAAAAAAGATTATATTGTTACTTTTACTAGTAACAGGAAATTATAGTACAGTCAGCACGCAGATATATCTGAGAACACAGATGTCCAGATGTAAGTGAGGGTATCCCTTTGTTTCGCATAACTTTTTTAATACTTATTTACTTTGGCATAATGAGTTAGGCATATTTTTAATGAAATAATGTTAATTTTTCATAAACAGTATTTGGCATACTGTTAAGGTATATAAATATAAACATTGCACACAAATATTTAATAGTCCTGAGTCTGGGTGTAAAAAGCACACAGATATTTGGACATCTGTGAGCTAAGATATGTTTCACTATCGATACGCATAAAATATAATGTCATAATTCAGTGTGGCATAATTTTACTTCAATGCAATAATAATTTTATGTCAGCCAAAAGATGTCCACTGCTGGACAAAAGCCTCTTTGACCATTTGGGGGGATGTGCCATAATCGCCACGCTTGGGAGACGGGTTGGCGATCGCAGTATAGTGTCACAGTGCTCAGAGATACGCTGCTGCCCGTACTCTGGTATACCTTCCCTCGGACGACTTCTACGCCCCCCACGGGATGAGATGGGGTGGTGATATTCGTCGCCGTCACCACAGAAAATGCGAGCATAATAAAACCCATAAATGTTTAGGCATAATCGTGTTTACCATATCTAAAGTTGGCATAACGATAAACCAGAATATTATTTAGTAGCATAACATATTCGTGGGCTACCCCGTCGCACCTTAACCGACTGTAACTCAAATCAAATCAAAAATCATTTATTCAGTTTAGGCCCTAATAAGGCACTTATGAATGTCAAAAGTTACAGTTTTACAATAGACTCTACTAATACACTTGAACTGAGAAGACTCCGGCAACTTTTATGCGACCCCATAGTAGTCCAAAAGATAATAAAGCAGAGCAATTACCTCAATCGGAGCTTGCTTCTGTATCTTATCGACGAGTTCCTTGAACGTACTCGAAGAATATGGAGCCTTCCCGAACAGACATTCGTACATTATCACACCTAGAATATATATTACTTTACTATATCTGGACTCCATACAATGGCGTAGCATGAGTTTTCACCTTCCGGGGCCGATCGGAAATTAGGCGGCATTATTAGTCAGGAAAAAGAACGTCGTAAAAAGAGAAGGGAAGAGAGACAGTATTTTGCTTAGATTAATGATGAAGATGAAAACAGCAGACAATATAAAAAAAAACCTACATAACCCAAATGTCAAAATCAGAAACCTGCATGCCCCATATGTCAAATACAGGAACTTGAATGCCCCAAATGTCAAATTTAGAAAACTACTTTACTAATAAGTGTTTTTATTAAAAAATAGACAATACAATTAAGGGTTATAACATGGTAGGATTTCTATATGTATTCTGTGGAAGTACTTATCAATTTATTAAAATGTTACTTTACGCGATAAAAAAACATACTTTTCATACAAGACATAATAAATATACATAGCTAGATTAACTACGCTAACATGGTGCGCCCCTCCACAATTAAAAGTGACAGTAATTTGGAGGTCTGCGCCATGTCAGCATAGTTTATCTGTACGTACCAACGCTCCACAGGTCGACTCTCGCGTCGTAGTCCCCAGCGATCATTTCTGGGGCCATGTACAGTGGGGACCCGCGGACCCCACTACCCAGACCCACGCCGTCACAGGACAAGTGCTGCGCGAAACTATACCAGATCATGGTGAAATAAAAAACAAAGATTAAGATACAAAAAATAACCTGATAAAAGCGGTGATGACTAAAAAAAAAAATTGTCCGTCAGTTAGATTACCAAAAATATTGGACACATGTTTTTTCTTTAGTTCTGAAAACAAAAAATAACGAAGATACAGTGCGTATAAATATCGCGTGACGTCACGTTTTAGTACACTTTTTACACAGAAGTGACGTCACAAACCCCCACTCCTGAACTTTGATGCGACCTATCTTTGTAAGTTTTTATTGATTTGATAAAATAAAATTTATCGTATCGTATCCAATATTTTTTGATAACCTAACTGACGGACTCAATAGAATTAATTATTTTTTACCCACTCATCATCCCTATTGTGTCTGACTCGCACGAGGGTTCCGTTTTTTTCATTATTAATTTCCCATGTTACTTTAAATACTATCGACTTCTTACTTATAGGTTTTCCTGTAATGTATAGGTAATTAAATATCTCCTGTTTTTTTTTTATTTATTGGCCCAGTAGTTTCAGAGATAAGGGAATGGTCGTTTTTCGTCTGTTTTCTCAAATAATTTCAAAACTATTTATCTTAAAATTATAAAAAAAAAATATTTGAGATTTTCACAACGAACCATTTCATTTGATATATCACACAATATAGTTTGCAAAACTTTTTTTTAATTTACCCCTCAAAAGTAGCCCCCAGTTCAGTATTTTCGGACAGACACACGAGTGATCCTATAAGGGTTCCGTTTTTTTCTTTAGAGGTCCGGAAGTGAACACTAAAAATAACATAAGTATCACTTACCCAAAATCGGCAACCTTCAGAATGTATTTGCCGTCGGATTCTTTATGTAGAAGCAAGTTATGCGGCTTGAGATCCATATGTACTACGCCTGGAAAATATTTCCTTTCTCTAAATTCATTCATTTATAATATAACTCAAGAACGGCTGGACCAATTTTGATTTGTTGGATTCGTCTAATCCGAGAACAGCAGAAAAATAACTATAAAATATAGAAAAAAAAAAATTGGTAGATAAATAGGGGTTGGTAGGGGTTGGTAGATGTAGGTAGGTAGGGAGGTCTCAATTTTTTTAAACTCAGGGCAGGACAACGGCTGCCAGGCCAACTAGAAAAATATAAAACTAGCAGCCTAGTTCATTTGTTTAATCTATGATTCAGTAGATTCAATCTTATTGCATTGTCATATGGTTCATTTTCATATCTCTACTGTCTACTGTCACCCGCACCAAGTCACAACATAAATAGTGTAATCTTTAAATTTTATTGAATACCTTTCTCACTGAGAAACTTGAGAGCAGATGCGAGTTGTTGAAGAAAATACAGCACCTGCAACACATAAAGTACATTTTAATATAAACTAGCGACCCGCCCCGGCTTCCCATCTCTTTTAACCGACTTTTAAACGTTCCTGGGATGAAACCTTCAGGGATAATGTACCTTTCTATTAGTGAAAGAATTTTTCAAATCCCAGTCGGATTCGAAAAATTATTCGTTATAGTAAATCCAGAGATTAGCGCGTTCAAACAAACATAGTCTTTATTATTAGAATAATATTCCCAAGAAAAAGTATCTTGACAAAACATACAACAAAATGATCCTATAAGGGTTGAATACTAAGCAAACCCTAAAAAAAGTGTGAAAAACATAAAAATAATAGTATAAATTTAAAATCATCACCTGCTTTTCAGGTACTCTTCCATATCTGTGAATATATTTGGACAGATCGCCACCGCAACAGTACTCCATTATTATGTAGATATTCCTGTAAATAATAGTCATCTAAACTAAAGTCTGATCGACAAGGTGGCTCATTATATAGAAGACAAGAATATATGGTTGTAGTAGCTTCTCTGGGCACTTGCAACCACTTCTCAAGCGACAATAGGGAATATGCGTGTTTTTTCGTTGGGAATATTCATCCTGTTGGGCGTCGGCCATCTGACAGCGGAGGTCACTGATAGCTGGCTAGTTAAGTTTGTTTTTCCACATGAAATTTTCAAAATAAGTTCCCAGAAACAAAAGGGTTTAAATGCCGTCACACGGTTGTCCACTATAAAGTGGGCTATCTAATTAACCTATCACACGGACAGCGACGCCCAACAGGATAAGAAACAGTAGAAAATAATATTTTCAAATAACTATAAAAATAATCATGATATAAGCCGTCAAAGATTTATCTCTATCTCTATCTAGCAAAACAGAATTTAGCACGGAGTTATAAAGCCGTACTGTTATATGACCTCACATAATAATAATAATAATAAAGCTCTTTATTCAGACTACTACAATATTTTTTTATTTGTTTTTTTTAGTAATGTTTTTAAGGGTCTGTTTGCCCATTGGCAAAAGCCTCCTCCAACCTCTTCCACTCTGTATGACCTCACATATCATGTTTTGAGTTTGAATTTTAAAAGATTATATTTGACTAATTGGCCATGTACCACATTGTCCTGTCCTACCATTTTTAGTTTTAAGCCTACCCTACCTACCTACCTAACCTGCCCTGCCCTGCCCTACCCTACCCTACCCTACCTACCAACAACCTACCTAGGAATAAATATTTAAGTTATTTGGGTTTTTTTTCTATCCCTTTGAGTTTTAGCAAGACTAACGAACAGTGATTTGTTTTTATATAATATAGATTTTTTTGTATATCTTTAATCTCAGGAAAACATAAGATCTCTAAGGACTATGAAGAAAAGCTAGCGTAGAATATACGACTGACCTTTCGTCCCACGTGAAGTGATGCATGCGAACAATATGTGGATGCTGCAACGTTTTGAGCAATCTTATCTCCGTTATAAGGTTGTCCACGGCCGAGCCAGAGTTCTTCACGCGGCACTTGTCCACACATTTTATAGCCACTATTGTCCTGGCTCCCACCTGGAAAATCATTCCTAGTCTGTTTGCAAAGAGTGGGTAGAGATTAACTACGATAACATGGTTCGTCTCTCCAAAGTTCAAAACGTTTGAAAGTAGTTACATACTAGCAGCATCATAAGTCACTCATTATTATCAGTATGGCGCTACACTGACATACTTAATGTTGTCTTGCACAGTACTTATGATCAGTTGACCAACAAATCTGATAATAAGTGAGATACTGAAGAGGACTGCTAATTGATGAACACAAATACTTACAACTACATACAAACTCAACACACATTGGAACAGGAATGTGGAGGGTAGAGACGTTATACTAGTTTATCTCTACTTGGTTAGACCTTTATATTTAAAAGAGTTTGAAACAAAAGTGACAGAAAGGGTTTCCATATCATACCATCATTATATTATTTTATATTTTGCAAGAAAAAAATTACAATATCATGTTTTTTTTAGGCCCACCTTTTAACTGTCTACTTATTATGGTTGATGATGGATGAACAGAGGAGGCTTAGTAATAGGGTTGGGACTTTATGGTCATGGAACCCTAAAAAAATAAACTTATGTAGGGTAGTTGAATATTTGTTTCAAATCTTTCTACTTAAGGGTAAACCTTCGGTTCGGGCGTTAAATTCAAATTTTATCACGTTTTTTGCTAATTGCAGCTCAGTTATAGGTCGTAAGTTATCAACATGTTGTCTGCGACAAGAATGGTAGTATATTTACTGATTAATAACAAAATTAATCATCAACATATTCCTCCGTATTTCACGCTCCAACCGACGCCTCCACCTTAACACAGTTAAATAGTGTTTTTTAGGACTTAACAAACTATAATAGCTGTGATATTGTAAGTAGTCAATCAATGCCTTAGCTGACCCAATTTCCAGAATGTGGTTTGTGTATACTGAATCATAAATTAAAATGAACTTTATTGCAAAGACATCACGACTCATTATCTCTCTGGGTACTGTCATCATACAACATCATTGAGCAGTTTTTAGGTTTTGTGTTTTCAATAAAATATAATATGCAATTCATTAAATGACCAATTATAATTATTATTAGCTTACTAATGAAAACTAAAGTTAAATATAATACTATACATAATAGAAGGTAAACAAAAATAACGAAATTATAAAATTCATTAAATTGATTCTTATAATGAATTTTGTTGTGTAAAAATGAGTTTATAATTTTTTTTTCATCCACATGAATGTTCTAATTAAAATTAATTACCAATTAAAATTGTTTATGTGAGTTCAAATGTAAACAATGTTTAATATGTACTTTCATGTCTGATATTCTTTTAATTACTAAGTATATTTGAAACGTAAGTGTAGTAATTATTGAAAGTAATTAACGAAGTTAAATCTAACATAGACAGATTACATTTAAAGATTAAATCTGAGGAGGGTAAACAATATTTGTTTACTTTTGTTCTTCCCCAAGATAACTCTCCTTACCTTTGTATATGCTTTGTACACAGTAGAATAACTGCCCGAACCGAGTTTCTCAGTCACTACATACCCATCAATCTTTGGAAAAGCCATTTTATCATATAATTTAATTCACTAGTTTTCCTTCCTTCGTAACATTTTTCAATGGATGGAAGGAAAAGAAAGGAAATTGGAAAGAAAAAAAGAACGTCAATTTGACATTTTGACAGTGACAGAAAGGAACTAAACTGACCATAGAGAATTTGTAGTAGAGATGTAACAGAATCGTTATGAATCAATGTTACCAATTTATGAACCTTTAGTCGATTGAACGTTACACACGTAATGTCAACTAGCTAGATATTTGAGAACCTCAACGCTATATAATAAGTTATTCACATAAATAGAAACTAAACTAAACAAATAAAAACTAAACAATATAATTACTAATTACAAAAATAATAATCTCCTTCTAAATTTGGCATGGTACCCATGACACTTGCGGCGTTGCCTCGCTGAATGATCAGACTTAGCCTCTGGGCTAAGTTAATAATAAGTTGCAAAATTCATACCATGGAACATTTAAAATTTAAAATGGAACAAACATGGATGAAATGCATGCATGAAAAAACATGGAACAACACATTATAACAAACATCCTATATGTTTGTTCTGTAAAAAAACCACCAAAATATTTTATTTTCACTATTGTTAGTTAAACTTTTTTTTTTATTATGACATAATTATAATGAACCAAAGAAATCATCCATTGTACTTTGGTCTTATGTCAGGATAGGAATCGGGAACCATAACGCAGTTGGTTCTACCACTTTCTTACTTCAGCAAAAGGTTGTAGTACTGATTGCATTGTCGAATAAGTTTCAGTTCTTGTCGCTAGATGGAGCTAGTTGTCTGTATCGGTGTCGCAGGCCTAATGAGATAACGTAAGTGTCGTAAATTAAATAAATCACAGCTGAATTTCGGCTAAAATACAAGCCTGCAAGTTATTGTGGTATCGAGATAGTTGTCAAATATATATTATTATAGACACCATAAATTAAAATTCACAAAGATTATTAAGACCAAATGTTAAAATTATGCAAAATCATGTAATGTAATTTACATTAGAAAGAAAGAAAGACATTTGTTTTTGGACACATACCAGAACAAATGCAATAAAAAGTACAACTTGGGGTTCTTCAAGAATGGTGTGAAGACGTTTTTCGCTGGGTCGGCAACATGCGAGTGAAACAGCTGGTTTTGCAAGCATCTATTGGCTTGGCTATGGTAACCGCTTACCATCAGTTGGACCGTTTGAAAGACAACATTTTGGTTGTCATAATTAGTTTATTTTACTTAATTTAGCAACTATTGCTTGTAGTCAAAATAAGTCTTGATATATGTATGAGTATGACACAACTTAGATGAAGCATCGGCAAAATTCGTAAAATCGATCGTTCTCGAAAAGAGTGCGCCTACAACATTACTCATGTGTTAAAAAATGGTCGGCGAAAATGATCTTGTTGAACGTTGAAAGGCGCGATAGTGAATGATTTTTATTAGTTGTGTAAATCGGAAGTGAAGTATAGATATACGATTTGCCGATGCTACATCTAAGTTGTGTCATACTGTACCTACATTATAAATAGGAATAAGAGTTCACAAAATCGTACAATGAAACAATGTCGTACATTTTTGAGTAACATTCCTCACGGGAACGATTTTAATAAATTATGAGCCCACAAGTAGGTAATAGATCATTTTCCAAGAAAAAGGATATTTGAACTTGAAAGGAATGATATATATTCTTTTTTATCTACTCTCATATCGTAATGTTCTTATTATGAAATCAAAATCAGTACTTTAATGACCCACTTTAGGCACACCCGTGTATAATGATTCATTATAGTACAGTTGTTGTTCCCAAGATAATGCTATAAAATAACTTTTTTTCATTAAAGTACAAGTATTTGGACATGTCTGGCCACTTCAATTACTGTCAGTCAACTTGTCAAACGAAATAATAAAGAAAAAAACATTATTAGTGGCCAGACATCAGGACTAAACAATTATAATTTTAGATGCAAATTTACTTTGTCTGTGGTCGCGTATGCGGTAGAGATCTCAACTTAGGAGTTTTTCCCCACACGGATTTGGGCGCCATGATGATTAATATTTGTTTATTTTATTGATTTTTTTGCATTCATATTTTATTTTGGCCAAAAATTATATAAAAATAGCAGTGATACTAAGGTGAAATAAACTTGGATCTTAAATTGTGGAGGCGGCAATGGAAATGACGAATAATCGATACCCGTAAGTCATGAAAACCTATGACAAAATATTATCGATTTTTTACCTTTAAATGACATTATTTATATGAGTAGATAAAGTACTGTATGATACTGCACATAATTAGGTATTAAAAACTCGTGTGATACTATTAAGAACCTCGCCTACGGCTCGGTACTTAAACTCACACTCCTATTTAATAACCCCTATTATGCAACAGTATCATAAACTACTATTTTGAGCTTTAGGCCAGCTAGGCCTAAGATTTTTTTTGTTAGAAAAAATCAGCGACGTCAGTTTACTTAACTTACAGACCATTATTTTTAGGTAAAAAGCTATTTATTTAGTTTAACAAAAATACAAACAAAGATCGTGCTATTTTTTCTTTTTTTTTTGATGATCTATAAAAGGTTACCACGAGAAAGTTTTCAAGGTGATAGGGTATTTTGTAGTACCCACCTGGCTGGGTAACACAACACAAGTTGAAAATTTGTCTCTAAAACACAGACAGATACAGATACAGAGACAGATACGTTCGGTTTCCTCACGATGTCTTCCTTCACCAAAACTTTATTGTGGGATTCGAACCCGCGACATTCGTCTAGGTTTTTTTATTAGCTCAGGAAGGAGACCGCGACTGTGTGCAGGGCCACTGTCTGGGCATCCTCACTCCATCTTCCAATCTACATTGTGTTCAAGAGGTCATTCAAATAAAACAATTTTAAGGCGATGATAGCTCAGTGGTAGTGACGTCGGATGCCGAGACGAAGGTCCCGGGTTCGAATCCTACAATGAGCTTGAGCTTTCGGTGAAGGAAAACATCGTGAGGAAACTATAGCACGGTGGTAGGGTACTTTGTAGTACCCACCTGGCTGGCTACCACCCTCAAGTTGAAAATCTGTCGCCAAGCACCTTTCTTGTGTTCCGACAGCTGCACTTGAGAGCCAGTTCCTTTCTAGGCTTTGTGTGCTTACCATCATCGGTCACATCATCACGGTGAGATTGTGGCCTAAAACACAGGCAAATTACTATACATAGTAAAAAAAAAACATTGAAATAGAACCCTAAAAAAAGTCAGTGCAAATAAATGTGGTATCATTAATTTTTATTTTGCTTACGGTTGCTGAACAAAGTATTTTACGTTAGCTTCGCTCGTTTGCTTATTTTATTTATTATCTTGTTTTATTAAAGACTTGCTAATGCTATATTTTGTCAAGTAAATACTAGATTTAAATTTAAGTCTAAGAAAAAAATTGCTTATAAATCTTTATAAGCAAAACGAAATGAATTAATATTTAATTTTAATTATTATGATAAAATAAAACCTCGTGTGAAACCGCAGTGCGTAAGCAATCACAAACACATAAATCATTCAAACAAAAAAAAAAACACTGGCAATAAAAAACCTAATTCCAATTTTTATGCTTTTCCCCGCACCACGAATGTATTTTACAATGAATATACGGCATTATCCTGCAAAGACACGTTTACCTTCAAATAAACGCAGGATTACCCTTATTGCAAGCTAATAAGGTTTACTTTAAATCACAATAGTAAGTTTGTTAGTTATCAGGATGCTGCAATGTTCTACATACGCAAGTTTTCAGGCAGTATGTATAAAGTGGCCGCCGTGAAACGTCACTGCAGAAAGCGCGCGAAATTGGTGTGTCAAAGTTGGCAATTTGTGGGATTTTTTTTTTATTTGTGTAAAGTGAAAAAGAGCTTGAGAAATATGATAAATCTAAATTAATCGTTAAATATTGTTTATTTTTAATCTGCAAGGATACATTAAATTAAAACTGTATTAATTATTATAATCCTGAGAATTAAAAAAAATAAAATTAACTAAAACGGAATGTACATACTAAAATTACACATTTTTATTTACTATTTACCAATTTGCCATTATAGTTTTTGAGTAGGTTAGGAATATTATATTGAAAAAAAAAAGACACTTATATTTTTTTTATATTTCGAGAGAGACACCACACAATTTAATATTCCAGTTTAATAAATACGTTTTTATATAACAAGGTGTACTTCATTAAAACTAAGAAACTCTGTATCCCTCACTAGGGTGACCTGTGTCGCGGAATACAGTTACAAATACTTAAAAACTAATAAAAAAACAATAATTTAAGAATTTTCTTTGATGGGTGATTGTGTGTGTAAATGTGAGTGTAGGTGATAGTGAGGGAGTAGATAATAAATCAGAAAGAAATGAATATATATATTTGAACATACCTACTTATTATTGCGTGGTCACCACAAATAATTTAATATCCTCCGCGACCCGAGTAAGTGACAAAGGAAATTTACAGGAAGCGTTCAGAGAGTTATTCAGCTTACTTTTATTCAACTTTTATTTCAAGTTTCAACAGAAAAGTTTCGCGTTAGCATCAGTTCTTATAGTATTTACTAGCGAGCGTAGTACTTTATTCTCAGATAATCTAATACATAGACTTTGCTTTCAGTTTCTTGCGTGGTCTCTAGTTAACTTATTAACCTAGTCGTCTCAATTTTTAAATTTTCGACATTTGTGTCCTGCCAGACGCCACTTCAGCTTACTTATCCTGAGATCTATTTCGGTTAATTTAGTTCTAGGATCGTTGTTACCTAGTAGAGCCATTTCCATTGCCCACTGAGCATGTTTAACTGTCAAAAATCACGTTTTAGTGCTTGTGCTACCGTCCTCGACGGCGAGGACCGCCGCGACGTCCCAGTCAGTCTCGTCCCGTTCAAGCGGCCCGAGCTGCCATTAGTAATCCGACCGCCCCCAATTAGTCGTAACTCGTACAAAGTCCTCCCCTTCCCCCGGTACCGCCCTGAGCCGAGGTTCGTACCCCACTCGGGGGTGCCCTCAGGCGTGGTTACCTAAATGTTACCCGGCTGAGAGCTCTCTGCGCTCGCCGATTGTCCGGTAAGGTTGGAGCAGCCATCAGAGGCTACCAACTTTAGTCCGTTCAAAAAAAAAATAATAATAAAAAAAAGTGCTTATACTGTATCCCAAAATCCCAAGTAGGTATACTTACATAATTATGTAAAATCTCAACACCTCCATGGCCCTGATGAAACCGCAGCGTGAGAACCAGTTTAATTAACATAAAGAACCCATATCAAAGTCATATCAATATGTCATGTCAGTAACACGAAAGGTTATATATTCTGTGACGAAAAGGATAGCGCGATTCACTATCTAAATAATCACTTTCTACTTGACATCTTTTACACCTCCGCTATGTTGGCACAATTGGATTACTATTTTTAAAAATGGTTGTTATTCTTTTCCTCGTATTTTTTTTTGTTTTAATAGTACTTTACCGATAGGCCATGTAAAACAAAGAATACTCTTGGACATCAATCCATTCAACAAATAAAGCGCGTTTTTTATTTATCTTTTATTAATTCTTCTTTTTCTTATATTCACTAGGTACGTACGTTCATTATCCAATATTTACTATATAGTTGTATCTGATTTCCGTTAACTGTCAAGTTTCATAACTCACCCAAACTCAGAGAAATCCTGGAGGGAAGAAGGCTTGGGAATCGAACGCACGACCTGTACGATCTTAACCAACTATGACTGGCTTGACATTCTGGTCTAGATAATAAGTTTAAAAATATTATACACATGGCTTGGTGATTTGATCCTACCAATTCTGTGGCTGAATGTGGCCAAGCTTAAAAATAAAAAATGTGAATATTTTTTTTAAAACATTGACAGAACTAAAAACTATTTTGGTGTAAAAATAGTGTACAATGTACGGTGTAATGGCTGGACAGAAGCAGGACGGCAAGAGCAGAGAGAGGGCGGTACATCGAGAACAGGTAATATTACATTTCACATAAACATAGCTCGAGCTTTCAAACTCAAGCTCATTGATTCTTTTTTTTTTTGAAAGGACTAAGTTGGTAGCCTCAGATGGCTGCAACAACCTTACCGGACAAATCGGCGAGGGCAGAGGGCTCTCAGCCGGGTAATATTTAGGTAACAACGCCTGAGGGCACCCCCGAATGGGGTACGAACCTCGGCTCAGGGCGTTACCGGGGGAGGGGCAGGACTTTAACATTGATTCAGTTTAGGGGAATACTTCAGGTAGCCCGCGAAATTAAAATCTTATTAAGTTTGTTGCTAATTGCAGCTCAATTATAGGTCGAAAGTTTGTCAACATGAGTTTTGCGATAATAATGGTAGTATATTTACTGATTAATAACCAAAAAACATCATTATCATAAAAGAAACCCTAACTAAAATTATTAAATTCAAGAAACCCCCGATACTCACTAGAAAATTAGTTAGATGTTCTTGAAACACAGCTAAGAACATTCTCGATTAAGGCAAGGTGCCTTAATCAAACAAAAAAAAATTAAACCAAAATCGGTCCATTCGTTCGATCTGAGTGTCTGTCTATGATACCACAGACACTCAGATCAGACACTGATACACACTACAAACTTAAACACCATTTTTTTTCATGAAAATTTCTTTTCCCATTTTTTGTCAATGAATAATGCTCTAGGTTCACCCATTTTCGTTTGTACACTTTATCCAGGGACACACTGTATGTAGCGATAAAGTGTTATAAACAAGGATTAATATTGTATGCTAGTGTAACACCACGGGGCAAGCCATTAATGTTGATTAGCTTAAGATTACGTCGTTGTATTGCAAGATTTATGCGATCTTAGTGGCTATTGACCATTCTATACTAGCTAGCTATGACTAGCCGTTGCTGCCCGGCGTTGTCAGGGTGATTTTCATTGAGAATTCCATACAGAAGGCGATGACAGCTCAGTGGTAGTGACGTCGGATACGTGAAGGAAAACATAGCACGGTGGTAGGGTACTTTGTAGTACCCACCTGGCTGGCTACCACCCTCAAGTTGAAAATTTGTCGCTAAGCACCTTTCGGTGTGTTCTGACAGCTGCACTTGAGAGCCAGTTCCTTTCTAGGCTTTATGTGCTTACCATCATCGGCCACATCATCAGGGTGAGATTGTGACATTCCCGGTAGATATAACAAAAATAAAAGATTGATACAAACCTTGTACTGACAAACAAATGCAGCCATGCGGAAGTGATGGCGCTTACATACATTCGGCAATTGATTTATTTAATTTAATGATAAATTAAAAAAAAAGAGTAAAACCTCCTTCAAAGAAAATAAAACTAATATGGGAGTTTAGAGCTATACAGAACTCAACGCAAAATGAATTAAAATCGGTTCATCCGAATTGAGAACCTCCTTTTTTTAAGGAGGTAAAAATCAAAAACTCATAAGAGCATTTGGCTTATCATTTATGTATTTTTATTTATTTATAAAAAGGTACATCAACAGCACATTTACAAAGTATCAAGAATAAAACAAGGTTCTGATATATGCACCAATTACAGACGTACACAACATTCAAAATAGCACAGACAACATATAGAATTTTAAAATGAAATTAAAAAAAAAACTAAAACATGAAAAAAAAAAAAAAAAGACAAGAATAAAATAAAAAACATTAAATATAAACTTAAAATTAACAAATTACTTACATATTAAAGTCTATTTTCTTTTATCATGGCCCTTAGCTCCTTTATCTCCAAACCACTGTCTCTAAATTCTCATGGAATCACCACGCAAGACAGGCTCGCACTTGACCAGCTTTTTTAATTTATCGTCAGGTCATCACGTCCCTATAGGACACAGTTTTGTGTCGCGTTAATTAGTTCCTTGTTTTAAAGAATTATTTGTGGTCATATTTTTTTGTGACTTTACCCCCGGGGAGTCGTTGTGGGGCACGATTTTATTTACCGCACAGTATGTGTTGTTAAACACACTCAACTGTGAGAAACAGAATGAAAATAGTTATTTTTATTCATGGTTTCATATAAAATCCGTTTCATAGTCTATAAAATCTGATTTTTTCAATTAACCACGGCTTTAATAGAAAACCTTATTGTAACGCAATAAGGGTTATTTTTCTTTGACACTCCTAAATGTTTTTTTTTTTAAAGCGGCAGCTATGTTTTTTTAATTTTTGTATTATAATAATAAATTATATATGTATATATCTGTTGCCGCAATAATAACAAATTGTAATACACCTCAGTGTAACAAATAATGAAAATATAATATTGTACGATAATACGGAACCCTTCGTGTGCGAGTCCGATTCGAACTTGTGTAGTTTTTATTTTGATTTTACGATTACAAAAAATACTTGTTTTAAAACGAAATTAATACTAAGAATAATTGTTTTTGCGCTATCTAATAAAATTTGTGTAGGAGATTTGTCTAGAACTTGGCAGGTACACTACCGTGCGTCCGCGTCGTCTATTCACAACAAAGTTTGAATAGTTCAAGTTTAATAGGCAGTCATTGAAAATTTACTGCGTACAAGAATCCCTTTGTTTCATTTATAGGATTATAAATTTTGAGTAACGTCTACGCAATGCGGTTGGTAACGTTCGACACAATATCTATAATCTTTACCCGAATACGTGAAGAAAAAGGAGGCTTGTGTTTTTTTAAATATTCTGGAACATTCTTCACACACGGTTATCTATCGATCCCAAACTAAGCAGAGCTTGTACTATGGAAACCAGATAACTGATAAACTAATATACTACTTTATTTTGTAAATACATACTTATATAGATAATTACACCCAGACACGAATGGGAATCGAACCCCCAACTGCGCCAACTGGTCTGTCAATATGTATGTATCTTGAATAAATTGGCCGTATGTATGTGTGTTCATCTGTTCCATCATAACTACTTATCATTATTGGAAAAAATGAGGTATCGTTGAAAGCGTCTTATATAAGAACAAGGTGGATGATTCCTCCATTAAAAAGGGAAAAACTTCCGCCAGGCCATCGTGGGTCATCGTGTCTAGGGACCGCCCTCCAACTGTTGATGTTGGAATCCTGTATATATGCGAATGCGCGAACAACAAGATAGTGTTGATATATTGCAGCGCCATCTATTCATTGGTGTCTGAATTATGTAGTTGACAGGGGTCGCTACAGTCATCGTCTGCCATTTAGACGCTAAGTGACGTCACAATAAATACCCCAAAAATATGATACGAAGATAACGGGCTCGAATCTAACAATGAGTATTTTAATTTTACTTTGTGGGTACTGACTATTATATTGTAAGTAACTTTAGGATTGGCAGGCTGGCAACTCTTGGATATAGAGATCGGGATGGCGGATTTGATAGTGCTTTGTATTTTCAATATAATTAATAAATTCAGTATACAATATTTACAATTATTTACAACAAATATACAAACTATATATAAAAAAATCCTCGAGGCGTGTGCTGCTGCCAATCAACGGCAAGGTTCCCAGAAGGCTGGCAGCGTTCCCTCTTTGTATGGCCAAGCTAACGCGTTGGCGGAAAAAGCTCCCCGCCCGCCGGTCCCTTGTGACCTCAATTAATTTTGAAGATAATGTTCGAGAAAATCGGCGAGCCTCGGACCCCCAAGGACCCATGGTCTCGACCGCAAAAGGCAAAAATAAATAATTTCGGCCAATAGAAGCGTATTTTTTGGTTTTAGAATTTTCCGCACGAGCTGCAGCCGCTCCTGCAACTCTACATGTCGCTGGCAAGTGAGATGGCGCAAGTGTATCAACACATGTGGCATCCCACACCAACGACTTACCGACACTCCATGGGATCAAAGACATAAATTCAGTTAAATTCAAGAGTTATTTGATTTACTAAAAACAGACATATCATTAAACACTGGCTGTCTCCACGATTTCAAAATGTAGCCTATATGTTATTCCAGTGTATGATCTATCTGTGCCAACTTTCATCAAAATATTTTGAGTATTTTTTGCGTGAAAGAGTAATAAACATTTTTACATCCTCAAAGTTTTACCTAACAATGTTTTACATCTTTATTGTATCCAATTACCTCTATGATCACAATCTCTGTGGTTAGTGATGACAAAGAGGATATAAACACTACGTTTTATGATGATGAACGTTGGCCGGTCGGAGTCAAGTCCAAGTCAAGTCTGTTGCCTCCAAAGGAGTGAATTGCCGCCACTTTAAAACAAAAGCAACATTCTAGAGTCGGATAATTCATAATATAATAATTTCAATATCAGATAAGTATCTACAGAGCGTGGCAACTCATTTGTTTAAAAGGAAATTATCATAATGTGGTCATTACGCGAGGCGCTACCCGCCCCGCAGCCACAGATTATAACAAACTAGACGCTGCATGGCGCATATTTAATAGATAAATTAAATTTAGAATATATCTAGGTACTTTACCTACTATTTATTAGCTAGGACGTAAGAAATATTCCAGGATAATTATTTATTTGTTGAAACAGAAAAAAAATCAAGATTTGAGGCATTTTGAAGTAGGTAGGTAGGTACATAAGTACAGTACTTACCTATGGAATTTTCATAAATATCCTGGGACATTCTTCACACACGGTTATCTGATCCCAAACTAAGCAGAGCTTGTACTATGCAACTGATATACTACATATACTACTTTTTTTTGTAAATACATACATATATAGATAATTACACCCAGACACATAGCAAACAGACATGTTCATGCACACAAATGTTTGTCCTGGATGGGAATCGAACCCATGACCAGCGTCGAGATAGATGGTGTCTTAACCAACTGCGCCAACTGGCTTGTCTTCATGTGGATTGTCTTCGTTTTTTACTATTCAAGTGACTACTCATGCCAATTTTATTACGTGTCTGTGCATACGAAATCGGCGCAATCGATTTACTCATGAGCGTCTCAGGCGTTCCTTCAATCCTACCCTACCCTAACGCCGCTACTGGAAAAAATAACATTTCAACCAGTGGAGTAATCAATAAAGTTGCTGCTTCGTACATTTTTATTTTGACTGGCAACTCGTGCAAGTTAACTGTTGTGTTGCCCTATAGTTTCTTTAAAACTTTCCATAAATAAACGTAAGAAAACGTAAAACGTTTCAGAAACGTAGGTGAAAGCAAATTATTTGACTGGTTAACTGATAAGTGTTTTTATTAATTACAGGAATATTTTGACTTTAAAATGTAATTTAATTCGAATCATTATTATTCTACTGTTCATAGGTATTTGCTATTTGTCTTTTGCTTATGATTGTATATTTTTATGACATTGACTAGTTTGACATGTTTAATTATTAATGATCTATGTTTATCTGAATTCGAAATATTTCTACACCAATAATGGTAGAATATGCAGATCGTTAATACTTTTCCATCCTACTGTACAATATTCTCAGAAATAAATTGATTTATTATTATTATTAAATTTTACACAAAGAAAAATCTATATTACACTCCTGTCTCTAATTTTTGGTGGTTTCTAGTTTGTTCTGTATCTCTGTTGGCTAACGTCCAGTAAAAATGTTATAACTTATTGAAACGAGCCACATCTGCGTTGGACGATGGTTCACTGCTTTCTTAGGGTTCCGTAAAGGATATACTGACTCTCCGTCTATGACAGCCAATTTGCTCCGAAACTACTGGACCGATTATGGTGAAATTTGGTGTAAGAAACACATGTAAGATGTAAGTTAGTCACCCAAACACGGTCTTGTAACGTAAATAAATGAATTTAAACATAGGGGCACCTTGGGTAAATTAGAAAATAAAAATATAAAAATTGCTCGATTTGAACTACATCATGTGATATATCAATTCAAATTAAATCCTTGTGAAGATTTCAAATAATATTTTTGTACGGTTCCGTACCAAAAGAGTAAAACGGGACCCTATTACTAAGACTCCGCTGTCTGTCTGTCCGTCTGTCACCAGACTGTATCTCATGAACGGTGATAGGCAGTTGTCACAGATGATGTATTTCTGTTGCCGCTATAACAACAAATACTAAAAAACAGAATAAAATAAATATTTAAGGCGGCTTCCATACAACAAACGTGTTTTGTATCCTATTACAACCACCTTATATTCTACAATTGGTATGGAACCCTAAATGTGCGAAGTCCAACACGCACTTGGCCGGTTTATTTTTATTTTAAGTTAAAGAAAAAAATAGTTTTTAAGTTATTTAAGAAAATAGGCGAAAAATTACTATTTATTTTGGCATTTTACTAATATAATATTAATACTGAAACTAAAAAGCACGAAATTCTTAAATAAGTTATAAATTATTAGGCTCATTTTCTCAAGCTGACGTTGCAACACTGTCACCAAATTGTCAGTGTCAGGTTAAATCAAGTTTTTTTAGGGGAAATACCGGGAAAAGAGGGAAAAGAGAAACTTTTTGTTTGTAATGTAATCAAATCAGTAGGGAAATCTCACTCAGAACACTTACTTTGGCGAGGTAATCTCCCTTAACTCTCCCTCCTCTCTGTCAGTTCATCGTCCATTTTATTGAGCTTATTTAAACGTGTATCATTTCTAACGTGACAGTTTTTAAAGCATAGCTACACTCGCCGTTCAACCGAAGAAGAAAAATCAAATTCTATTCAAGTGTTTACCTACCAAAAGTGTTTTTTGGACTTCTACTCTACCCTTACGCTATCTCATAGCCCTATCTTGAGAAAAATGGAAGAAGACCTCAATAACTTTGATTTGACGGATTTCTATAGCAGCATGGACAAGGTAATGGGCGATTTCTTAAATGAAGAAGTTAAAAAAAAATCGAATCGTAAAAAACAAATTCCATTAAAAAAAGCGAAATTCCTGCAAGCCATTGGGAAATCCACAGACACGTTAGATGACCAACAGGACCTTGAAGGTAACATGTCTCTTTTACACATGATCAGGTACACAACCAACTTAACATGGAAAGACTCTGAGGTAACAAACAGATTCAACAGCTGGAAAGATCCTGAATTTGTTCTTTCTACATACGTCAACTGCACAGATTATATATTGCAAACATACTATGGTCACATTAATATTGACAAAGATTTAGTTTTTAAATCTATGTTATTTGTAATGGCACATGCACGAGATTTCTCAAATCCGAGGAAACGCTTGTTAAAGTTTAGTGTAGAAGGCACAAGTGAAGAGCTAGCAGCACCAAGCTTGCCTATCCTGGTCATGGCACTTCCAGATACACCATATGCCGTAGCAATCTCAGAGTGCCTCACTGAACTCCGCTCAGGCACACTCACTGAGACTTCAGAGACGTATCAGTGCCTCAATGCCAACATTACATACCTTATCTTGCTCATGGTGAGGCGAATTGTGAAGGCTGAGAAGGAATTCCTCAACGGTGTGACAAACCACAATACTCTACTGAGTTATACTAAACTCTGTCCACATGCCATTCATAACGAGTTGCCAGTTATATCTGAAAAACTTAATATAGAACTACGAACAATGTTTAAAGATTCCGCTATGATTTACCTAGTGCTGATGGCCTTACTGCAGTGTGAAGATGAGAATACAAAACAGGTACTTAACGTGACGTGTTTGCAGCATTTAGAGTGGACGGGCTTAGTATTCCCAAAGTTGTTCTTCAAAGTTGCAAAGTTCTATAACGTGTCCGAAGGAGATTTTTGGGATTTATTGTGTACTGATGATACGTTTGATTCCCTGATTGAGTTATCTGATGTGTATTACAAACAGTTTAAGAACATGAAGGATGGTCCGTCTGGAAGTTATAAGTTGTTCCCGTACGCTCGTGCTGTTCATTTAAAATTTGACACAGATTTGTCATATCGTAACCATAGACATATTTGCTATACGTTGGCGTACCTACATGATCTCCACTTTGGGTTGGACAAGTCTTTTGCGAGGAAAGCGCATTGGGCAAAAGCAATAAAGTATAATAGTCCTGAAGATAAACTAGCGATCAAAATATATAATATTCTAAAGAAAGAATAACCTGTAAACAGCATACCTGAGGGCCTACTCTGAAAAACGATATACGATAGTTCGACGATCATCATTGTCAAATTATTATCCAATAGCATTGCACAAAATTTACGACTCGTCAGTTTGCTGCAATCTATTACAAGATGATCGAACTATCGTGTATCGTTTTTCGGAGTAGGCCCTCTTATACTTGTAAAGATAATTTGTATGTTTTATATTTTTTATAATTACATATGTACATTAATAAATAAATAATTTTATTTGTTCAACATGTATTACGCTTTTGCTAAAGGGAGGTATCTATATAGTGACGGATTAAATGTAAGAAGACAGAGATTAGTGTAAAGAGTATATTATTAATTATGTAAAATTTATACAGGCTGAGAGCCCTCTGCGCTCGCCGATCTATCCGGTAAGGTTGATGCAGCCATCAGAGGCTACCAACTTAAGTCGATTAAAAAAAAAATTATACCAAAGATATTAAAAATTATATAATACATTTTATGTGTCTTTTTTGTCTTGCTGACTTCCAAAAAGCGTGTAGACCATCAAGGTGGTCTATAAATAGGTGACCACTCTTTTTTTAAACAACTACCCAAAGGAGTGTAATATTAATATATTAAATATTTTTGTTTAATTTTTATTTAGTTTTAATTCCATTATTTTGTTTGTTATTAAATGTAGACTTCCTTGCCTGTAAAAAAAAGAAATATACTATAGTTCCCAAAGGAGTGTAATATTTTTAGGGTTCAATCAAGTATAAATAAATATCCTGGGACATCCTTCACACGCGGAAATTCCATATCCCAAACTAAGCAGAGCTTGTACTATGGACAACCAGACAACAGATATTAATATTACTTTTTCTTATAAATGCGAAAGTTTGTGAGTATGAAAGAATGTTTGTTACTCTTTCACGTAAAAAACTACTGAACAGATTTGGATGAAATTTGGCATATAGATAGATCATAATATCCACACACATAAATATACCCCAGAATAACAAATAGGCTACATTTTATCCCGGGAAAACATAAGATCCCTAGGAACGCGGGTGAAACCGCGGGGCGGAATCTAGTTCATACATAAATAGATAATTACACCCAGAATCAGGTCAAACGAGACATGTTTATGCACAGAAATGTTTGTGCCGGATGGGAATCGAACCCACGACCTGCGACGTGATAATATAATATGTAAATAAATATATAGGTAGGTACTGTTAGAAATAAAATTGGGAATAAATAAACCAGTCGACCGCGATACAGGACTATCCTAGTGCGTGGCCATTTTTAATATCAGTCAACTACCCTAGTGTAATTTTTTATAATTATATTTTGTTTACCATCCTAATAAATAAACAGCCCACCGATCAATATCATTATAATTAGGTATAGATAATATTATGTACATGAAGCGTGGTGGTATTTAAACTACAACATTAGTTTTCACTTAAGGGGGAACGTTCGGTTGGAGCGCGAAATTCAAATTTTATCACGTTTTTTTGCAAATTGCAGCTCAGTTATAGGTCGTATGTTATCAAGATGTTATTTGCGAGAGAATGGAAGTATATCTACTGATTAATAACAAAAGAAATCATCAATATATTCTTCCAAGGTATATTAGTAACATTTTCATGAAATAGTCGTATATGTCAGTCATATACCTTGAAGGAATATGTTGATGATTTATTTTGTTATTAATCAGTAAATATACTACCATTCTTTTCGCAAATAACATGTCGATAACTTACGACTACGACTTACTATACTTACGACCTATAACTGAGCTGCAATTTGCAAAAAACGTGATAAAATTTGAATTTCGCGCTCCAACCGACGCCTCCACCTTAAATTACACCAATTAAAAAGTAATCATGTTTGTGGTTAATATGAATGGCGTTAATAAGGATATTTTAATTAGTTGTTCATAATGTTGACAAACATACGACCAAAGCATGCGACCTATTATTGAGTTTGGGAATTAAAATAATAAAAATAAAAAATGGCGACCTTCTCGGAAGTTATAAAGTTAGATCTCAGTGTGAGTTCAGGGGCTCTAAAAAGGAAGCACTTGTTGAATCATAATGAGATCCTATTATGAATTGAATTCAAAATCGTAAAATGGCCTCTTTTTATGCAATTCAGAATATGATCCTAATACGATTCTGTATCTGCAATTCATTTCTTTGACAGTTTTCTATAGAGTTTCGTAAAATGGTTCACTAAATCCGAATTGCTTTTACGTCAAATAGTAGAATCATAAGAAGATACTGAGAACTATCTTTTTACAATTCAACTTAGAGATTTTGTTAAAAATCAATGAATATTTAGGAATTAAATATGTATTTTTAACGTCTATAACCCATTTTATGGACAGTTTAAAGGTTTTGGCTTACAAATAAGTTCATTACCACCAGTTTTGTGAACCTCATTCTTACCATCGTAATTTTTACAAGTTGTCTTAATATTATAATGAGCTTCCTACCTACCTTCCCATAGGGTGTTTTAGGGTTCAATAGCAATAGGGTGATTTATTATAGCCTGAGCCTATAGGTAACCCTCTTCAATAAACAGTATATCTAAGGCAATAATAGATTTTTAAATCAGACTGAATCAGTGTGTTCTAACATATCAATGCCTTACTTATAACATTAGTAGGTAGGTACCTATAAATACATTGGATGCATATCTTTTCAGTATAAACTAATTATTGCCAAGGGGAACAGACTACCTACAGTGTAAATAGGATGGTCTGAGCAATAATTCCTACTACCTGTCCCGCAGTTTCACTTGCTTTCCCAGGATAAAAAGTAGCCTATATGTCATCTATCTTTATTCTAAGTTTTAATCTAAATTATAGTACCTTCATAATATTAAAACCATACCCAGGTTGATAGTTTGTGCAAAAAAATACATTATTATGAGCATATCTGTGATGTCTTTGATTAAATTAGCGGAACTGCATGATGTCATGATAGGCTAAAGGTATCCATATGTGAGAGTCAAGGATAGATGAGACCAGAGAGACATCCTCATGATATAAGAATTATCATTGGTCACTTATTTAGTTAGGATAAATAAAAGAATGTAAATAAACAGCATAAACATTTATTACAGTATCATTGTTTCATCTTTCTGTAGTTTAGTGTAATTATTAATACTAAGGCAAGAATCAGCCAGTATGCAAATACAGCTCCCAGAAACTGCATATAATAATGATATGTATATTAAACTGTGACACTAATTACAGCATGACTGCATCAATATGTAACTGTCATGTTAATCATAACATTTTACTTTCTTGATAATTCTATGGACCATTAATCATCTTCTTCGGGTAACCTGAAAGTTAGTAAAATTATAGTTAGTTAAATTAATTGATGGAATATGCACATTATCAGTAATATCATCTTTAACATAATAACAAGAGGAAGTTTATAAAAAGGTCTTTGCTTTGTGCAATAATAGTATAATATTAATGGAATTATTATATAAATGTTTAACAAATAAAATGTTTCTATTCTAATGGGGACCTCAGTATTGAGATCATAATATCGAATTACTAATGGTAAAACCATTTTTGAATAAATGGTAAGTACCTACCTAGTATCAAGCTTGACTGACGATTTAACAAATAATAACTTGAATGTTTTTTGGAATATCCTCGTAACGACTTATCAAAAGTATGAAATACTATAGGAGATAAACTTACTTTAGGTTAGGTTTGCGAGATTCCTCGCCTTTTCATTTAAAAAATCTTGACGTTCTAAAAGATTCTTCCGTGTTATTCGTCCAATACTGATATTGTCTTCCTTTTACATTTTTACGTAAATAATTACAGTACTATAGGTATAATAATTTCCATATTTTCCTTAAATTATTGAAAGACTATTATTTTAATGTTAAACTATAATTTTTAAATATTTATTTTGTACTCTATCAAAACATCCAATATAAACTTTGACCGACCGACCACAGACAAGATAAAATATATTGTCATTGATTGATACCAGTCGAAGAAGAAAATATTTTTATAATCAATTAAAATGTCAGTTTTGGGTACCCAAATCCAATCAAATAAATGCTATGAAGCAACAGTTCGATCGGTTTTTAATTATAATACAAAAAAACATAGTTATTCAGTCTTAATTTAACAAAAAGTAAATAGAAACAATAACCGGTAAAGTTACGGTTTTAATTTTTGTAGTCTAGTAACATTAATTCAAAACAGAATCTGTTTATGAATTGAATTGCGCATAAAGGGCGACTATTTTACAAAAAAATAGAGGAATTGCATGAGATCTGCTGTGAATTCAGGAAATGAATTCCTTTTAGCAATATTGCGTAATCCTTCCTTTTTAGACCCCCAGTTCAGAGTTGAGTGCTCATACTCAAATATGGACCGTAGTCATACCCGCATTTTACATAATCTACTTCGTTATGTTGATAACAGTCATACTTAGATAATATCTGATAAAATTACAAGTTCCATTATATTAAGTACACGCGTTATTCTCAAGTGGGTAGTAAGTCTTAAGTTGACGTTTATTATTAACCGCGCAATCTCACATGCCATAAACACGGCCACTAGGGCCATCAATAATAAGTGGCGCATGAATGGGACGACTTGGCATGTTGGCGCGTGGAGAGGGCCTTATAGTTCTGTTTGGTTGGCAGTATGGTTATCAAGAGCTAAGTCCGCAAGTGGTCCGCAATTTGAATTTTGAACGTATAAAAAAAAAAATTCCCTATAAGACGTAATTTAGTGGTTAATAGATTTGTTCATAGGCGGCGTGTATATCAAATTTAATTGATACAAGCTGAAAATAATATTTTTATGGATTTATACCTATAGTTTATTATTGTTTCAGGTTGTTGAAGAAAAAGATTCCAAGAAACGAGGCATCAAGGAAAAGTTGATGGAATATGTGAAGAGGCGACTCAATCCTCCGCAAGGTATTTTTAAATGCAGTTTCGATCAAAAAGGTATAAAATAAACGTTTAAAATAAATTAGTTACAAACGCCATCTCTTATCTTTTATATACAACAATATGCAAATAAAAAAAAGTGCCATCTACTGTTGAATAGTAAAACTAAATAGTGTCTCTACGTTCAGGTTCTATATTAGTACTGCGATCTCCCAATAGATGGCGCTAATCTATTACTGTATGGAAATAATTTCAAACTGAAAACAGTGTTGTATTACAACACAAACAAAATCTTTATCTATGACTTAAAACTTCTAGTCACAGAGTTAATAATATACTACGTGTCTAGCTAGAATTACAACCCGGTCACATTATCTCGAGATCTCGCTGGAATGCGAACTCCCGCCCCGTTCTCCTATTAACACTATATTTCTTTTGTTGGAAATCTTATTGTTTATATAATATCCTACTAGAGGATGCTTGTTTTGTGCACCATATCAGAGCGCCGACGCGACGTGACGTCATCGACGCCAGGTCTCGAGATAAAGTGACCGGACTATGAAGTTTAGTGTGCGTAGAAAACTCTAAATATTTTTATACATGTTTCGCTAGATGGCGTTAGTAACTTTCAAGTTAGATCTTTTTGTACGAAAATATATCTTACTAGCTTGTCGCATCGCAGTATTCGCAGTAATATAGTATTGTACTGGTAAAAGGATTTTTAAAATCGATCTAGTAGTATTTGAGTTTATGAAATACAAACGAAAACAAAAAAACTTTCTCTGTATAACATTAAAATTAGTGTAAATGACCTCTTTTCAACTACATGTCTATAACAACATGAGCTCAAGTTGTAGTGATTTTTTTTTCTATGTATTTAAGCTTGTGTTTGACCACAATCTTCATTGTCAGTTGTTTTTCCCCCCATTATATATAATGAGGCTTGTAACAGGAAATTCTAACATACATTAGAGTTGTAACAGGATAATAGCAAAACAATTTGGCGGCATTTGGTTTAGCGTACCGTGACAAATACCACGATTTATTATGTGGGGGCTGCGAAGGGGCTACATGTATTGTAGGTAAGTGGCGCCACCCGGCCGCCTGTGGAAAATGCTTGCAACTATTATTAATAATAAAAAAAATGCGAAAGTTTGTAAGGATGTATGGAAGTTTGTTACTCTTTCACATAAAAACTACTGAACGGATTTAGATGAAACTTGGTACGTAGATAGAGCATACCCTGGAATAATATATACGCTACTTTTTATCCCAGGAGAACATAGAATCCCTCAAAAACGCGGGTGAAACAAATCTTTTATGCATGTTATAATACATATAAATCTTCCTCTTGAATCACTCTATGTATTGCTGAAAACTGCATTAAAATCCGTTGAGTAGTTTAAAAGATCTAAGCGAACAGACAGCGGAGGCGACTTCATTTTATACTATGTAAAGAAGCGACGACCTTACAATGCTAACAATACCAACAGTGCCGGTTTTAGCTCTACCAGCACCCTGGGCGAGATGTGATAACCCCCCCCCCCTTCTCCCGCCAACAAAAGGGATTTTAAGCCATTTTATAGACTTGAGAATTTATTTATTTATTTAGACTCGAGATAGCAGGACTCGCTCATGAGCGACCGGAAATAAAGGTGGGCCTGGCGCCCCTTTACATCTGGCGCCCTGGGCGATCGCCCTACCGCGCCCTACCCTAACGCCGGTACTGAATACCAAGATGACAATGTAAAAGCTATGGTTAACTATGTTTAAATTAATAACTAGCTATTTCCCGGGATAAACAGTAGCCTTACCGTATAACCTTCGGGGATAATGTAGCTTCCTAATAGTGAAAGAATTTTTGAAATCAGACCAGTAACTCCGGAGATTAGCGCGTACAAACAAACAATTCAGCTTTATTATTAGTATATATATTAGTAGCGATTGTGGGGGTAATCAAGGGTAAGCAAACACGTACCCTAACAATAACAGCAGATCTGTGAGTGACGTACATTAGTTATTTGTTTTACGCTAGGCTTGTTTAGAGTCTGCCCCGTAGCTGGGGCTTATAATATCAGTTACGAAGTCCCCTTGCCCAGTGGCGTAGCTAGCCTTAGATGGGCCTTGTATCAAAATTTTTGAGGTGGCCCAAATTTTTCTTGTGTTACCAACTTTTGGGCTCGGGAACAAAAGAGATTCCTGTTTTTGACTTTCGTAATTTTTTTTATAACATTTTAAATGCGAAAGTTTGTAAGTATGGATGGATGGATGTCATTCTTTCACGTAAAAACTACTGATCGGATTTGGATGAAACATGGCACATAGATAGATCATACCCTGGAATAACATATCGGTTACTTTTTATCCGATCCTTGGGAACGTGAGTGCAACCGCGAGGAGAAACAGCTAGTTAAAACATATGGATACATTTTAAGTCAAGAACGCGAGAGAAACCGCGGGAAAAGTTCGTATCCCTATATTTTTTTTTTATTTTGGCATCACACTTCGTGTATTTTGCCAGTGTCAAGTTGAGCAATGTAGGTATTTTTAATATTCTTCATGTATAATTCTCGTCAAGTTTCATAGTTCTAGTCATGTTAAATCTTCAAGTCATAGTCAGTTTAAGTTAGGTTAGGTTTTAGTACAATGGTAGCCGTTCTACTAAAACTTTTCACGGACTTCTTGAGACAACTTGAAAAGCCACTATACAGGTAATCATTTCATTTCACTTAACTGGTGCACTTGTATTGGTCTTTAATGGACAAAATACCACCGATAATATTCAATAAAACTCAAAATACACGATTTTATGAAAATAAAACGAAAACGCAACGTCACTTTGCAAGTTCCCGCCAAAAAGTCAAAAGTTCGTATCGTAAACAAATTGACATTTAAGTAGTCAAGAGTTTGCGATAAATTATTGCGCGCCATAAATCTGGTAGCAAGTTTAAAGTTAAAGCAAAATAGACAGTAAGTCTGAGTAATAGGGTTCAGATTGGGTTTAAAGTCGGTCTGTCAGTGATGCATTGAGGTTGGAAGCAGTTGGGGCAAATAAAATATGGAGTTGCCAGCCCTGACAGTTTTAATTCAATTTATGCACTTCAAAAATTATTTTCTATCCACTAAGGTATATTACTACGTATAGAGAAGCTATCTTAAGCAAAAGTAGGTAATGGTGTCGATTCTGTTGTTCACGAACATAACTAATATTAGTCAAGTCACCTCTCTTTCATGTTAACCTTATTGAAAAAAGACAACATTTTTAATGCTTTCAGTTTAATCCACGCCGTCGTAATGTACGGGTAAATAGTCGTGACCAATAAAGATCGCGCTTAAATTCACGTTGAAATGTGTGATCGGATTAAACTGACAGGACTAAAATATCTTGTATCCCTTTCTTATATTTACTATTAGAAAGAGATATAGTGAGATTAAATTTATTTTAGTTCGTAAACAACAGAATCGGCACCAATGTTCTATTTTTAAACGACTTCAACATTTCTTCGTTGCTGAGCTGATGATGGAAGGTACAACTCCTTAACGATTAGGAGTTAGTGGATAATTCTTTCAATATTATAGGAGCTTTTTCAATATTATAGGACCGTTAGTTATATCATTTGATGTGATGATGGAAGGTACATAAGCTTATACTAGGTCAGTGATAAAACATAAGAAACTAAAAATTTAAAAATAAATAACTTTTAACAAAAAATTGAACCGTTTTCAAAACACTAAAAAGCATAAAATAACTGATATTTTCCATGGAACATGAGTACACTTTCGCTGACTTCAAAACAGTGTCAGGTTGATTAGAGTTCCTACATGGTGATTTTATGCTTTTTAGAGTTTTGACGTCGGTTCCATTTTTGGATAAAAGTTGTTTATTACAAGTTTTTATATACTTTCACCTGTCCCGTTGTCTGTAATGGAATTTTGCAAGTTATATTTGACCCACTTTCCGGTTTTTGCACGAATATTCAAATTTAGTGAGTTTAAGATTAATTAGGTACTGTAGTCATATCAAATCTAAGAAATATCTTTGAAACTCTGAGACTAACAGGTGTAATGTCGTTATAGTCTTTTGTTGATCCATTTTACTTCTTTTTTTTTGTACCAAATCCAATACAATCGGTCCAGTAGTTTAAGAGCAAATTGGCTGGGACAGACGGACGGACAGACACACGAGTGATCCTATAAGGGTTCCGTTTTCCTTTGGAACCCTAAAAAGATATTAACAAATTATGTCGCTCCATTGCTACGTTTCACAAATTAGTCCTTGCCACTTTCGGCCTTAAAAGCGGTCTAGGTCTAGCGCTACGTGTTTAAACTGTCTGGTTAGACGACTAATGATTGTTTCAGCGCTGCAGCGAATATTAACACAAGATTCTTTAAAAAAAATCATTTTTGGTACAAGTTTTTATTGCTGACTGTATTTTTTGCACAGTCTTCAACTAATCGTTGCGACGGTTCCAATGAGCTCAAACTCTGGGGGTTATGTGGTCCTATTACGGAGTTCCACCTTCCAGCTCCATCATCAGATCAGCTCCACGTCATCATAATATTGCATTGTCACGCGATTTCAAGTGTAAAACTGTAACTGTTGACATTCATAAGTGCCTTATTAGGGCCTGAACTGAATAAATGAGTTTTGATTTTGATTTGAATATTCGTGCAAAAACCGGAAAGTGGGTCAAATATAACTTGCAAAATTCCATTACAGACAACGGGACAGGTGAAAGTATATAAAAACTTGTAATAAACAACTTTTATCCAAAAATGGAACCGACGTCAAAACTCTAAAAAGCATAAAATCACCATGTAGGAACTCTAATCAACCTGACACTGTTTTGAAGTCAGCGAAAGTGTACTCATGTTCCATGGAAAATATCATGGTACCGCTGACTTCAAAACAGTGTCAGGTTGATTAGAGTTAAAGGAAAACGGAACCCTTATAGGCTCACTCGTGTGTCTGTCCGTCCGTCTGTCCCAGCCAATTTGCTCTTAGACTACTGGACCGATTGTATTGGATTTGGTACAAAAAAAAAGAAGTAAAATGGATCAACAAAAGACTATAACGACATTACATCTGTTAGTCTCAGAGTTTCAAAGGTATTTCTTAGATTTGATATGACTACAGTACCTAATTAATCTTAAACTAATAATAAAGCTGAAAGTTTGTTTGTTTGAACGCGCTAATCTCCGGAGTTACTGGTCCGATTCGAAAAATTCTTTCACTAATAGGAAGCTAAGTAATAAATACATATACCTAGGCCTAAAAACTGTTCGGCAGGAAATAGCTTAAAACAGCCTAAAATATCAGGAGAAACTGGCCGTCCATGTAAACAAACTGGCCCACGCTTTGAGTGGAGAAGACGCTCTTCACCATACCCGACTAAAAAGAAGTCAAAAGCAAATTCAAAACTCATTTATTCAGTTTAGGCCCTAATAAGGCACTTATGAACGTCAACAGTTACAGTTTTACAATAGATTCTACTACCGGTTCGGAATACACTTGAACTGAGAAGACCCCGGCAAGAAACTCAGCAAGGCTTCTTTTTTTGGTGGATCTTTCTTTTGTTTTGAATTTATGTAATTACAGTTTTAAGTGACATACCGAGCCTACATACAAGATTCACCACTTGACATCAAGAGAGTCGTGTGAAAAGAATTTTCATACAAGTATGGCTCTTGAGGAAAACAAACTGAGTAATCAACCAAAGAAGTGGTTTATTGTTGGAAAACAGATTGCCATGAAGCAGAAATCAAAAAAATAGGAAGCTACATTATCCCCGAAGGTTATAGGCTACTTTTTATCCCGGGAAAGTGAGTAAAGCCGCGGGGAACTGCTAATTTTATATTCAGAAATACTTGAAGCTATTAATAATGTAACAGCTGGTCCGACAATTAATTAATTTAATTAGTAGGTATGTCACGATCGGCTGGAGAGGCTTTCTTTATGTCTTCACGTTACTAATAGGGTAGTTGACACTATCAAAAATAAATGACCAAACACTAACCAATGCATAAACCATCTAAAAACACGTGGAAACATCAAATATGTTGTACATTTAATGCTTTTTATGATTTTTAATTACCAGTGGAACCACTAAGAGTAGATGATTTGATGCTGTGAAAATATGACGTCATAATGTAATATTTCATACAAAATTCCTTATAAACTATCGTTTTGACATTTATTAAAAAGTAGCTGATTTGATGTGTCCTATTGTAGGGACCAAAAAAATAATTTCAGATAACTATAAAAATAAGCAAGATTATATCATCAAAGATTTATTCCTATCTCTTTCTAGCAAAACAAAATTTAGCATGTAGTTTATATGGTCGTAATAGTCACATAATATGTCCTATCTCTCTGTTTAATTAGTAGTTTAAAATGCTTATATCTTCCGTGTTTATTGGCCGATTTTAATTTCACTTTTAGAAATATTTTTTACGGTATATTTATAATTTCTGCATATTCTCTATTATGTTCCTTTTGTACTATCAAATAATATAGTTTATGATACTGTTGCATAATAGGGGTTATTAAATAATAACTTAAACTCACACTCTATTATTAAATAATAATAGAGTGTGAGTTTTTAATCACACGAGTTTTTAATACCTAATTATGTGCAGTATCATACAGTACTTTATCTAAAACTCATATAAATAATGTAATTTAAAGGTAAAAAGTATTTTGCAATTTAAACAAAATATTGCTATTTTTGTGTGACATTTTTGGTCAAAATGATATATTTAGGCAAAAACAATAAAATAAACAGACACAATAATCATATATCTAATCAAATCCGTGTTGCCAACTCCCAAAAATTCTTACCTCTAAAGTTCAAGTCAACAAATTCGTCACTATTACAATCATGTAACCACAGACAAAGTAAATTTGCATCTAAAATTTTATTGATACTGATTGATTATACTATTGATAGGTCCAAAGTGTACTTTAATAGAAAAAAAGTTATTTTATAGCATTATCTTGGGAACACAACTGTACTATAATGAATCATTATACACGGGTGTGCCTAAAGTGGCTCATTAAAGTACTGATTTTGATTTCATAATAAGAACATTACGATATGAGAGTAGATACAAATAATATATTATTGTATAATTATCAAGTATTGTAGCAAGTCACGGCGGTATACATTAAAGCAGGGTATCTCTTTGTTATTGAGTTGAAAGGTAGAGACACATTAAGGAGCGGCTCTGGCTCCACTCTTCTCCTGCAGGACAGGCTGTGGGACAGGGGCTCGGGCCTCGGGCCTCGGGGCTCGGGGCTCCATTGTTTCGACATGTGTGATTAATTGACGCAACCTTTACTTTACTGTGGTTACCATGCGATACATTTTACTCGGATAAGTGTATGGCTTGTTTTTACAGTGGCCAAATTCATTTATTTGCTGAATTATAGTTCAAAGAATGATACCGATTCATTGTTACATTAAGGTAGTTGACTGACACATCAAATCAGCTACTTTTTAATAAACGTCAAAACGATAGTTTATATGGAATTTTGTATGACGTCATAGTTCCACAGCATCAAATGATCTACTCTTAGTGGTTCTACTGGTAATTAAAAATCATAAAAAGCATTATATGTTTTTTACTATGTATAGGCGTATCTTTGAGCACAAACTCACCGTGGTCAGTGATGATGTGGCCGATGATGGTAAGCACACAAAGCCTAGAAAGGAACTGGCTCTCAAGTGCAGCTGTCGGAACACACCGGAAGGTGCTTGGCGACAGATTTTCAACTTGAGGGTGGTAGCCAGCCAGGCGGGTGCTACAAAGTACTCTATCAAGGTGGGTCGGTTTCCTCACCATGTTTTCCTTCACTGAAAGCTCAATAATTGTAGGATTCGAACCCGCGATCGTCTCGGCATTTTACATCACTACCACTGAACTATCTTATCTAATGCAAATAGTATGTTTGTTATTTCTTCGCTCCAACGGCTGGACCAATTTTGATGGAATTAGGTATGGAGGTAGCTGACATACTGGATTAACATAAGCTACTTTATATCCCTTGAACGCGGGTGAAACCGCGCGGCGGACGCTAGTTACTAAATAAGATGACAAAGTCGTTTCTTAATGCTCGTAAAAGTACACAACACACTACACACAACCGATCACGCTACCGTCCTCGACGGCCGCCTCGAGGACCGCCGCGACGTCCCACTCACTCTCGTGTCGTTCAAGCGGCCCGACCTGCCTACAGTAATCCGACCGCCCCCAATTAGTCGTAACTCGTACATAGTCCTCCCCCTCCCCTGGTAACGCCCTGAGCCGAGGTTCGTACCCCATTCGGGGGTGCCCTCAGGCGTTGTTACCTAAATATTACCCGGCTGAGAGCCCTCTGCGCTCGCCGATTTGTCCGGTAAGGTTGTT